>OZ010789.1:291421507-300729007 GCA_963932465.1 Maratus speciosus
GTTAATATATTCCACTGCTCTGGAACTATTTGAATTCACAGTAATTGAAAAAAACTTTCTCATGTGGGAAACAAGAAGCATTGACTTTAAGACTGTTCCTCTCCTGTAATTTTAAAGTACTCTGGATATAGAGGAAACATTCTCAAGCAAGAAAATGGATCTACTTCTTTTTTAGTGGAAAAAAGATATAAAAACTGCGTTTATGTAATTATACTTTATTTTAATCGTTACAGGAAACATTAGAATGAGTTTACGAAAAAGTTAAATGCAAAGAAGGGGTTTTGTAAATATTCCTGAAACTTTTAAATTCATTTTCCTTTCCTTTAAGCAATATTATTTTATTGTGTTATTTTTTATCAGGGTACATATACAACATACAATATACAGGGTGTTTGAAAAAAAAATGATAAGTCGATCTTTAAGGTTGTTCTCAAATCCAAACTGGCTACTTTTTGACACATTTTTAAATTCATTTTTGTTTAACTTATCAAGTAACGAGGTGCACTTATTAAGAACTATGTAATCAATTGATTTTTCATTTTTCGGGTATAAGCAGATTTTTTTTTTTCAGAAAATGTTATCAAAGCTGACATTTTGTACCGCAAAATGCACGGACGCAAATGCACCAAAAAGGAAAAAAAATTGCCTTCCTGAGACAATAATCGTTTATAATTCAAGATGTAATTTATTTATCGGAAAACGATTATACAAATCATTATACAAATCATTTAATTAATTATACCTGTAAGTATCGTGCCTTTATGCTTACAAATGTGCCAGAAAGTAAGCGGTGGAAAAATATTTTTCTTCGAACCGCCTAAAGGGATTAATATAACACGCAACAAATAACTTTTGTATAGAAAATAAGAGTTGTGTTTCATTGATTCAGTCAGAAATACAGGATGATATCTTTCCTAAACGAACTGGGATTTTTGTTCGTAACTTTAACAATAATGAAGATATTTTAACGAAGAAATTTTCAACAGACTTACACCTGATGGAAAATAAATGTGGCTGTGGTTACTCGGTAGCGACTTTGCGCGTATCTTCTAATCATAATAGATAATTATCATGATTGTTCTTGGCATTCATGTTTACATTTACAGAATTAGGTAAGAAATGATTGCTTGCCTGTTAGTCTTCTGCTCATATGCATATAAATTCGTGTATCCGTTTTTGGGCCTGGGAGTAAGGATCTCACGGCGTGCTATATATATATATATATATTTTAATAATCACGGCAAGTTAAAAAAGGTGTCATTATTTGTACTTAAATTAACGTTCCAAGGATACTTTTCTTGATTGGAAATGATTGTATTGGATATTGAATACAATTTATACAATATTAATAATACATTTATGCAGCTCTTGCTGCTATGGCTTATCAGTACAAAATTTTTAAACAGATTGAATACAAAAATACATTATCGATATAAAAGGCGCATAAATATAATTAATGGTTTTTTATAGTCATAAATAAGGAGTCATTTTCTTTTAAAGTCAATAAACATTTTACAGAGTTCATCATATAATCAAGTTGCAGTCTTGTGATGCAATGGTAATTGTGAAAACAGTTTATTTCCTTTTGATGGACAGTTTATGGGTTTAAATCCGGTGGCGATGAGATGTTGAAAAACATTGAACGTTGTAAACATCAGATAAGAACAAGTAGTTAAGTAGATTCAGATTTATGATGTGCTTTTCTGAAGAGATTAATATTTTTGACAACACCTTGGTGTGTTAAGTGCGAAGTCGTTACAAAAAGTGGCGGGAATACACTGTAATTCGATTGATAGTATGGACTGCTAGCTGCATTCCAAATTATGGAGAGCCTAACTCAGTGTTGTTTGTTCGCGAAAGGT
Organism: Maratus speciosus; assembly: GCA_963932465.1. Lineage (NCBI taxonomy): Eukaryota > Metazoa > Arthropoda > Arachnida > Araneae > Salticidae > Maratus > Maratus speciosus. The sequence goes on from OZ010789.1 coordinate 291,423,370, forward strand.
AAGTAGCCACCACTTCACGTGATATCGCTACATTTCACGCAAAGCAATGTAAGATGTTAAAAATTTCGTTAAAATACGTCTTCAATATTGTTAAAGGCTGTTCTCAAATCCAAAAGAGGCTATTTTCTGACACATTTTTTTAAATTCATTTTTGTTCTCAACGCGTGAAATTGGCAGGTGTTGTTATGCAGAAACTACGTAATCGTAAGACATTTTCCGTTTTTTTTTTTTTTTTTTTTTTTTTGTTAAACGCAAACGATCTTTCAGAAAATACTGTCAAAGTTAACATTTTGAACCGAATTTCCTGACTTGACAGAAAGAGAAAAGAGAAAAATTTGACCAAAATCAATTATAACTCGATAAGTGATTTATTTTTCCAAAAATGGAAAAGTCATTTCGATTCCAAATCGTTTCAATAGGCCTGCCGATTTTGTGCGTTTATGTTTAAAAATGAGTGGGAAAATATTTTCGCGTTTGTTGAGCAGAGAATTTGAGAACCGCCTGGAAGTTGAGAAAAAGAATTATCCAATTTCGGTTTAGAGGAAAACATCCTATATTTTTGACTGGATAAATAGACTTGATTACCTATAAAAAATGTTTGTTGTAGTATGTTCTACCACTTTTTAAAATTTGCCACCATTTTTTTTCAGACAAACTGTATATTTTACATTGTACAAATATAGTATGAAAAATTTCAATTAAATTTTTGAGCTAAAGAAATTAAAAAATTAAAAATTAAATAAGTGCAATCTTGCATATACTGCTTATAAATTTATATCTTAAATATATTTGTATATTTATTTCTTTAAAAAATATTCGTCAAAAATAAATTTATTTTTCGTTAAATTTGTATGCTTTTGTTGAAATATTTTGGTTACATTTTGTATTATTTATATATTTGTTTTAATTTTTTTGTTACGTTATTTTATTAAAATTAGAATATACAGGAGCATTTGAAAAAAAAATGTTTAAAGAATTTATTTATTTATATCATATTTTTCACAATTACATAAATTTATTTATGATGCTTTGGATTGCATTCAGAAAATTTGAAAAAAAAAAATTATTCATAACTATATTTTTTTATTGGATTGCAACCAGTAACATTTTATTTTTAACCCGGGAGAACTCGCTGCATGAGATTTTCTCTCACAAGTCGTACTTTTTTAAGACTCTTATTTAAATCATTTTTCATTTTAATTAAAATTTCAAAATGTTTTACAATTATTTTACCTATTTTGTGAATAAAAGTACTAAGCCAACCGAAAAAAGTTGATATTATATGAATGTAAAGTAAAAGAGAAGCATTTGGGCATTCTCACTAGCGAGTTCTCCCGGGTTAAACTAAAAATGTTGCTTTTAATTATATGCATAATATGCAACTGAATATTGATCCTAATAAAAATGTTTCTATACATTTACTATATCAATGATTATTGAATAATCATTTTAAATCTATTTGTTGATTGTTATTAACCTTTCTCTTAATATCATTGTCGCCGGTATAAAAAAAAAAGACTTACTTCCGTATATTCTCCATTTTCAGCGAATATAGCATTGCTTAGCATTGCTCTTAAATAGTATGAGTTAAATATGATTAACGTCAATTATTTAGTATACTTTAAGTTTACAAAAAAGGTTTTCAGTATCCCCTGTCTGGGTAATTTAGGTATAAAAATCGCATTAATGAGTTGACTTAATAAAATAGTCCATTTTTGAACGCCATATTCACCTTTGTTTATTATATAAAAACAGGAAAACATTTAAAATGCTTCATTAAAACACATTACTACATAGGTGCGATAAAATACATACAAATGTTTTTCAAAATTAAAAAACACTAGGTGTTGAAATGATAAAAAAATATAAAAATGAGTGTTGAGTTAAAATGATTTTTTTCTTTTTTATCATTTTAACTAGTGTTTTTTAATTTTGAAAAACATTAGTATATATTTTATCACACCTATGTAGTAATGTGTTTTAATGAAGCATTTTAAATGTTTTCATGTTTTTATATAAAAATAGCATGTTCATAACTTTAAAATCTTACAGGTACAACAAATGAATTCTTATTTTTTTTTTTTTTTTTTCGGTTTCATATAAGCAATGTATTCTCTTAGAATGAAACTATGTAAGAGTATAGCTTATAGCTCCTTTAATATCTCAAAAAAAAAAAAAAAAAAAAAAAAATATATATATATCCATTCTCAAACCACCCCGTAGATGAGGGGAATTTGGGTATAATGTGACATAGAAATGCATGTTTCATAGTCTAACTACACTGAAGTTATCCCTTTATAGGTAAATTTGGATATCGCACCCTTGCTTCAAAAGTGCCATAACTAAAAAAAAACTTTGTTTTTCAGGAAATGTGAAAAACTGTTTCCGGTCTGTGTAGGCACAGTTTAGTTGATCTAGTGATATCACTACTCAAATTGACCACCAGTGTACCTAAATTTTCTCGACAGGGGATAATTATTTTAATATTTGTAATTGAATTTCTTATTAAGTAACAAATTTTTGATTTCTCTGTAATTTACTTTATGTAATATAACCATAGTCGCCGACTTTTACATAAGCTTTCATATATATTTCAAAATATAAGAAGTCAAAAATATAATTTTGCTTCTTAGGAAGCATTAAGTGTTTTTCATGTGATCAATGATTTCAGTATTTTTCAGTGACCAGTGACTACAACAGTTCCTAATAATAATATTACTACTTTTATTTACCAATTAGAATATTTGTGTTAAAATTAATCTAATTCCTAGTACTGCTTAGTTGAGCACTGGAAAAGATATCCTTTACCTCAGAATCTCACCCCAAACTTAAGAACTTATGGGGATTATCTGTTCCCATCGTGCCTATTATGTCGGCGTCTATGATTAAAACTGTATGTTTATGATTAAAACTGTATGTTTATGTATTTTGAAATTATTTTGTACCTACTTTAGAAATTAAAAATAGCAAATGTAGAAGAATTAATCTTAATTGATGAAGCTGCAAGTATTGTTTATTATGTGATATTCTGTTTCTCTAATTTTGATTAATCAGCCTTGGACATTATGCATCAGAATTAAACATTCAAGAAATACTGCATCTCCAGAAATATTTTCCTGATATACAGAGTACAAAGAGAGGATAAAAGACTTTGTAACAATGGACAATGAATTGTTACTCTTTATACATAATTACAGTGGACTCGTAATCATGAAGAATTATAATCTACTAGTATCTGAAGTACAATATTTGTATGATATTAACGAGACGTGTAGTTTTCAAATGCTCTATTTTTAAATTTCGTAAAATGTAAGACAAATAAATTTCAATTCATTCTTCTTTTACATGGATAAACGATAGTAATTTAGATTCATTTTTCCATTTTTTTAAAGTTAAAATTAAGTTTCAATTTTAATGCACGATTTTACTGCCATCAGTATTTATTAATTTCATTTTATGGAAATAAATTAACTAAATTGGTGTGAGGGGCCGAGGGGGGCATGCAATGTAATTATTATTTGAAATAACATTATAAATTTTATAATGTTAGTTGAATGTGAAGAAATTTTTGCATAAATACAGATATTTTACAAATTTAAATAATAGTTTACAACGCCATTACTTAAGTATTAAACTGTTGATAAAATTTTTACATTTAAAGCTTAGTTGATAGTTGCTGTTTTAACTCAATTATTTAATGATAATATTATTGTATGCCACTTCTGGCAAAAAATCAATTTCATCATTTTTTTAAAAAGTTCTTTCTTTTATTAGAAAAATAAAATAAAATAATAATAAAAAAACAGATACATAATTTGAAATTTCGAGTTATACATCTCTGTAAAAAACGGACTAAAATACGGAAATACTACTGGCAATCGCGATGCCAGTACTATTTCCGTATTTTAACGGAACTTTTCCCGGTAAATTACAGAAAAAAATTTCCGGGTTTTTTTTTCGCATTTACAGGGGAAATCTTCCGTTAAAATATGGAAATAGTATTGGCGTCTCGATTTCCAGTAGTATTTCCGTATTTTAGTCCGTTATTTTATTTTATTTTATTTTTTTTTTTTTTTTTTGTTACAGTGATTATGTGTACAGATATTATCATTTAATACTAATTTTATATTATTATGTTTGACTTTATAATTTCCATATTAACAACACTACTATGGTATTATGAGTGCGAAAAGAAAAATCAAATTTAATTTAATTGCATCAAAATTGCTAACTAAACCTAAGCTTTTGATTTTATATTATACATTTAACCCTCGCAGTACTAAGATGGGGTCAATTTGACCCCATCTGGACATTTTGAAATTTTTTTTTCCTCATTTATTCCGTACTATTTCCGTATTTCAATGCATGATAAAATTATTTTCTTGGAATTATCCTATAAAGGTCTCTTTCATTATTTTATCTACTTAGTAAGTTTAGCACAGTTAAATTTTTTTGTTTATTTGTAGAAATTGCGAATTGGGTCACATGGATTCCATCTTAGGCTATCAGGGAATAAATGAAAGCTTTCTATCATTTATCACATTTCAAGAGAAAAAAAGATAATTTTTGGAATCCTGCAAAATGTAGTTCGTAGAAAGGACTGTAGGCTCCTCCCTCATTTCGTTATTTCTTTGTTCTTGTGTTCAGATGTGTGTAAATTTCGTTATTCAATGAAATGAATCGTCGCATTATAATTACTTAGGGGGAGGGGTCCTAAATTACCTATAGAGTCAGCCCTTTTTAAATCTTAGGCATTTAAGCAATATTTTGATCTTATTACTGCGAGGGTTAAGCAATTTTCAAACAAAAATCGATCAGAAAGGCAGTAAATATACATCCTAAATTATATGAAACCAATCAAAACATTTTAGGATAAAGAAAAAAATCGACCTTGTTTTTTAATCAACTTTATTTTAAAAATGAGTATGAACATAATTTTAAGAAAATGGTTCAAAATCTTTTCAGCAGCTATAATGATACAAACATACCCTTACGGGAAACTTACTTAACACTGTACGGGCCGCAAACAGTTTTGCCAAATCTGGCGGGTTTTTTATTCAGAAATTTCGATTTCACATCAGAAAATTTTTAATACTAATTTTGGTTCATTTTATTCACAAAATATCTGTCAAAATAACTATTCAAACTTTCTGGGAAGAATTCAGAATTTCTTAGCGATAGTTTTATAAATGGCGCATGTCCTGTATAGTGTTTTAATGTATTAATTTATTTTTCAACAAAACAAAGCTGTATAATATTGGTTTTATGAAGAGTATCTTTCTTTAATCTGAGCAATTAGAAAACCACATGTCTTTTTTGGATTACAGACCACATATCTAACTCAGGATTCATGGGCTCAAAGTCCGCTCATTAATTACTAACTGAATCAGAAGCAAGCACTGTAGCTTTGGTGAAGGGACTGACTAGTTAACATTCAATGTACGGCGGAAAGGCACCCAGTCTCTGTTTTAATCGTTCATGCTAACTTCATTTTGTGTGCGTGAATTTTAAGGGGAGAAAGAAACCTCCTCAGGTTTTTAAAAAAAAGACTCTCATCGATTGTTAACAAAATATTTCACGAAGACTTCTTTTTTTGCAGAAAATAAATAAATAAATCTGATTGGAAATGATATATTGTAACGGATGTAGAATACAATAAATAAAGAAGTGATTGGATTGTGGTTTTGTTTCCTTGTTTCTGGTGTTTTTTTTACTGAAATTTAACATTTCTTTAGTATCGCTGAATGTCGTTCTCAAATCTAAACTCGCAACTTTATGATGCATTCACGATATTATTTTTATTATACTAAATTCTTAAGCATTTAAAATATTGTTATTTAGGTTCTAAGAAATCGAATATAAAGTTTTTACCCCCCCCCCCCCGCTTCCTAAGAGAAAAAAACAAACAAACTCCAGAACCTTTTAGGAAATATTTTCAAAGTTTGCTTGTGAGGCGATTTTCCGGGTATGATAATGGTGGTATGGATGTCAGTGTATAGCAATCGGTTATCACTCAAATCATACCAAATGTGTAGAAAAATGGAAGCTCTATTCGAGTCTTGGGAACCTGAATGTTAATATCTAACAATTTGAGGCAAACAGTACTCTGAAAATGAGTTTGGGAATGAGTCAGAAAGATTCGTGTTGTTAAGCGTTGGGAGTAGGGGGGGGGGGGGTCTGTCAGAGATTTTCCTCTCTTTGTTATCTCATTTTCTCTCTTAAAAGTGACTGAATTGCAACGGATTTTTTTCTTTTCTGAAATTAGAGTCGAAAGCATTGTTGTTTTCTTTTTTATAATTTCTCTTCCTTCTTTTATAATCTGATTATTAGTAAAAATTTACTCTCTATTACAAAACACTATATTAGTGAAAACTAATGTTACTCTTTACCATCTGAAAAACTAAAAATTTTAACCGGGCCATTTTAAGTGAATTCCTTTTAATCTTTTCGGTTGAAAATTCTACATTTTATTAACCGTTATGAGATACCTTGATGCACATTGATTCCGAGACAACGTTGAGATAAGGCAGTTATTTATCTATTATGAATTATGGCTACGTCCATCCAGCGGTGAGAAAAACCACTTTACTGTTGTAGCGAACTACATCAACGACTACTGTATCAAACTGCAGTTAATTACAACAACAATCTACTTTTAATATTTTCTGTTGAAAATCCTATATTTTATTAACCGTTATAAGGTACCTTCCACAGTGATCGGAAAAACTACTTTATTTTTTGTAGCGAACTACGTCAACGACCACGGTATCAAAATGCAGTTAATACACGTTTAATCCCAGACAACATTGTGACAAGACAGTTTTTAAACTATGATGAATTATGGCTACGTCCCTCCTGTGGCCGAAAAAACTACTTTACTTTTGTAGCGAACTTACAGCTACTCTATCGAAAATGCAATTAATTCAACATAAAGCTATTTTTAATATTTTCTGTTGAAAATTCTACATTTTATTAACCGTCATGAGGTACTTTGATGCTCATTTATTCCGAGACAACGTTGAGATAAGGCAGTTTTTAATCTATCATAAATTATGGCTATGTCCCTCCAGTGGTCGGAAAGCTTTTGTAGCGACTACATCTACTATATCGAAAAGGCAATTAATTCAATATCAAGCTATTTTTAATATTTTCTGTTGAAAATTCTACATTTTATTAACCGTTATGAAGTACTTTGATGTACATTTATTCCAAGACAACGTTGAGATAAGGCAGTTTTTAATCTATCATGAGTTATAGCTACGTCCCTCTAGTGGTCGAAAAATCTACTTTACTGTTGTAGAGAACTACTTCTACATCTACTCTGTCGAAAATGCAATTAATTCAACAACAAGCTATTTTTAATATTTTCTGTTGAAAATTCTACATTTTATTATAAATGTGCATCAAAGTACCTCATGACGGTTAATAAAATGTAGAATTTTCAACAGAAAATATTAAAAATAGCTTGTTCAATTAATTGCATTTTCGATAGAGTAGTTCGCTACAAAAGTTTTCCGACCACTGGAGGGACATAGCCATAATGCAACATTGGTTGAATCCTCCAGTGGTTGGAAAAACTACTTAATTTTTGCAGCGAACTGCATCTACAACTACTCTATCGAAAATGCAGTTAATTACAACAACAAGGTTTTTTTAATATTTTCTGTTGAAAATTCTACATTTTATTGACCGTCATGAGGTACCTTGATGCACATCTAATCTCAGACAGCAATGAAATAAGGCAGTTTTTAAACTATCATGAATTATGCTACGTCTCTCCAACGGTCTGAGAAATTACTTTACTTTTGTAACGAACTACATCTATAACTACTCTGTCGAAAATGTAGTTAATTACAACAAAAAGGTTTTTTTCAAAATTTGCTGCTACTTCGCCACTTTCAGATTTTTCAAAGGATTCAATCTACTCTTGAAATTGAAGACACGGCTTAAATACAATACAATGCCCTCACGCTATATCGTGTTTGCCGGTACACAATAACATAAATGAGATGAAACCCAAGGTTATAAAAAAAATAGGGAAAAAAGTCAAGGAAATGTTTTGTGTTATTCTCTAAAATGTTACTTTAAGCACATACGCTATATGGCCATTAATGACAGGACACTTTCAATTTTAGACATTTTGTCGAATATTTAAAGATATATTTGTCGGATATTTTCTGGAACTTCAGGATTATAAAGAATATATTCTACTTCATATTTATCAACGGCGGTTTGATCAGAAGGACAATTAGAGGGCCAACAAAAAATCAAAGAAAAAGAATAATGTTTGGAATCACCCTGTAAAATAAAATGCACAAAATGATCTATTGCTACAGCTTACGAATGTATGGATATTGTGCAATATATGTATTCATTTGTGGAATAATAGAACGTAAATTCATGGAGATATATCGATTTCCTTAAAAAGTTCAAAAAATTTTGCATGTTTTTTGTTTGTATCATGCAGGGTTTTTTTTACCAAATTTAATGCCAGTTTCAGAAAATTTGACAAAATATAGTAGAAATAATATGGTGTAATTGGAATGTAAATATATTAAATATTTGTGAAATATAAGCAGTTGAATGAAATATTTTTTATCTCCGCATGCGCGCACGATACAAATATTTTATTTTTCATGATTTGATAAATAGTCAACTCTATGGAGCAACTCATAAAAAAAAGCCAGTCAAATATCGTGAAAATTCAGAAAGATATCGGCAACAGACTGAGCTGATTTTTAGTTGTTTTCTAAAAACAGCTAAATGATAAAGGGTTTGCCATAAATTGTCTTTAATTGTTACTATTGTTTTTAATTTTTACTTTATTTAATTTTCATTTTTTATGGATGCTTTAGTCCTTCTTGGAAAATCACCAGAACAAGCCTATTCCAAGAAAAAAAGAAGTATCAAAATCTAAGCATTTCTTCTAAATCTACTCGTTGACATTCATTAAATACAAACTCCTTTGCTGAAAGCCAGATAATAAAAAATGACAATTTGCGGAAAATCCCTTATCATTCAGCAGCTTTTAGAGAGCAACTAAGAATTCGTTAACTATATTGCCGATAGCTTTCTGAATTGTCCCGATATTTGACTGGCTTTTTCTTTATGAGTTACTCCATAAAGTTGACTATCAAATTATGAAAAAAAATATTTTTTATCGTGCGTGCATGCGCAGATAAAAAATATTTCCTTCAACTGCTCATATTTCATCAAATACTTAATATATTTACATTCCAATTACACCATATTATTTCTAGTACATTTTGTGAAATTTTCTGAAACTGGCGTTGCATTTGGTAAAAAAACCCTGCATGATACAAACAAAAAACATGCAAAAATTTTTTGAACTCTTTAAGGAAATCGATATATCTCCATGAATATACGTTCTGTTATTCCACAAATGAATGCATATATTGTACAATATCCATATATTTTTAAGCTGTAGCGATAGATCATTTCGTGCATTTTATTTTACAGGGTGATCCCAAACATTATTATTTTTCTTTGATTTTTTGTTGGCCATCTAATTGTCCTTCTGATCAAGTCGTCGTTGATAAAAATTAAGTCGAACATGTTCTTCATAATCCTGAAGTTCCAGAAAAATCCGACAAATATATCTTTAAATATTCCACAAAATCTGTAAAATTGAAAGTGCCCGATCATTAATGGCCATATAGTATAGTGTAGTACACGTTTTATGCCGACCAGAACAATTCAATATTCATTTTCTCTCATAATGTCAGAAAATAATAAATCTGTAAATAAAGCAATCCCAAAAGAAGGTGTGTTGGTGTTGTTTTATGACGGCCAATTACCTACACTTGGGACACGGGCCCCCTCCGTGGGGGTCTTTCTAAAGGAACCTAACCCGTATTTACGCAAGGAAATCCAAGATTCGAAGAAAACCATGGAAAACTGGGCACGATTAGGCCGACGGGCGCGATTGGGTTTGAGCCCAGCACCTCCCGTCTACCAGCTTTGAGAGCAAAACCGCTCGGCTGCTGGTGGGGGCGCCCAAAAGAGGGAAACGCGACATTAAAACATGACGACCTAATAATGCGTAAGTAGACAAGAGTTTCCAGCAAGAAAACTAGTTTTTTTGCAATTGGATTTACCAGCAAATATCAATGGAAAAATCCATGACAGCATGCGATGCATTGTTAAACGTTGCCGCCGAGTTGCTGACGTTCTCAAATTGTGGCGCAGAACACATTTTGCACAAAAGAAGTAAGTTATTATTACGTGACTGGAATAATGGCACATTTTCTCTCCCGCCTGGAGTAGAGTTAAAAGTAGCGTCATCGTTCGCTACAAACTACTGATTTTTTATATCGTGCTACTCGCTACATTACATTTTTCAAAATGTAACTACACTACAAACAGCTACCCTACTATCCTATCGCACTACACTACAAACGATTACTGTAGTTTAGCTAATTCCAACCACTGCGTTTACCCATGTATTTTCTTCTTGCCTCCCTAATACTGTTACACATTTGAACTATCTATCTATTTATTTATTTTTTAGAGTGACTTTTAACGCTTTTGGAAAATTAGGGTCATCAGTGTACAATTAAGTTGTCAAATCAGGTCTTTCACAATCCCGAGTTTGAAGAGCAGATTTTAACTTGCAATGATTTTGATTTCTACGTATCATGTTCTCGATTAACTCATATTAAAGGAAAAGATTAAAAAAAAGGAAAAGAAACAGAATAAAAGAGGGAAAAATAAAAAAGGAAGTATACATCAATTTTACTGCGAATCACTTTTAACCCCTTAATTCTCGCTCCCGTGATATTCACGGGCTGTGTCTTTTATTCAGATTGTTTGATTCTCACCAGTTTTATATAAGGGGCAGTCAAATGAAAACGAGACTGACTAAATAACGACCATGGCGCGGAAGTTGGTAACGCAGATAGGTGTGTCTACAGCAGTGCCATCTATAGGAAATCAGAAACGAACAGTGCGAGTGGTCACCGCTGTGCCATTTGTCTGTTAGATATGATCGAAGTGATTTGGGAGAGTCGTGTGTGCGTCCGACATAACTATGGAGGACAAGAAAGAGGAACAGCTAGGTGTAGTGCACTTTTTGACTGCGGAAGTATTGTTGGGAAGTGAAATTCATACCATGCCCGAAAGTCTGCTGTGTATGACGAAAAAAATATGTCACGTGCGAGTGTGTTTTAGTGGAATAAACGATTTCGAGAAGGTCGGGTGTCATTGAAAGACAGCAGTCGGCCAGGACAGGCCCATCGTGTCATTATCTCTTTTGTCATTGATGCCGTTAGAAATGACCGACGGGTGACGGTGGAAAACATTCGGCTCATGTTGGGCATTAGACACTGTAGCGCTCACGCCATCTTGAAAGAGAGCACGTGACATACTGCTTTCGTCATACACATCAGACTTTCGGGCATGGTATGAATTTCATTTCCCGACACTACTTCTGCAGTCAAAAAGACCACTACACCTCCCTGCTCCTCTTTTTTGTCCTCCATAGTTATGTCGGACGCGCACACGACTCGCCCACCTCACTTCGATCCCATCTAACAGACAAATGGCACAGCGGTGACCACCAATGTTGCCAGTGGGCTACTTTTTTTTAATTCAGATTTCTTGATTGCTACCACTTTTTTGAAACGGTAAAATTACCTTTGTTTTCGCCTTAATTAATATGTCATTAAAAAAGTCGCATTTTACCATTTGAAAAAAGTGGTGCCAATCAAGAATCTGAATTTAAAAAAAGTAACCCATCTGGCAACACTGGTGACCACTCGCGCTGTTCGTTTCTGATTCCCTATAGATGGCACTACTGTAGACACATCTATCTGCGTTACCAACTTCCGCGCCATGGTCGTTATTTAGTCAGTTTCGTTTTCCTTTGACTGTCCGTTATAAAATAGTGTAATTGGCTTTATGATATCATTTTACCTGTCATTAAATAAGAGGAATATTTCTTTTTCAAAAAAGTGGTGCCAATAAGTAATATGAATTTTTAACCGTTATTTAATGCGACCGTTATGGGGTTAAAGAGGTAGTTCAGTAACGTGTATGACCAATTACAAGAAAAATTTCTTATCAGGTAAGATAAAGAATTTCGTACACAAAAGTTGTTGAGGATCTAAAAAGAATATATTTCGATATTTTACGCATTTTAATACTTCACTATTTGAACATTTCTTATTATTCTGGGAGAAAAATAACTTGTGTTTGAATTTCTCAGGCCACGGAGCTCCTAAAAGTTGTGGAGACCTAGGCAATTGGCTACACTGCTATTTAGTAACACAGCAGACACTTTCATATTGACTCCATGGCGCCTGACAGGGCCGAAACTAGCCTTTTTGGCGCCCGGAGCAAACATGGATTTTGGCGCCCCCCCCCCCTTTCCACCACAAAGTAAATTGACAAAAAGAATTTTACTAAGTACCTAATAGATAACTTATTTTTAAATTTAAAGTATATAAAACTGAAGTACGTAATCAGCTTTGTCAAACATAGATTCATTAAAACCTTGAAAACGGAATCAATACAGATGAAATAAACAATAAACAAATCAATACAAAATGAAAACGTATTTGTAGTCAGTCCTGCCAATTTTGTGCCTTTACATTTAAAAATGAGTCAGAAAGTTAACCACCCTAAGGATTAACTGCATATTATAGAAGATTATGGCATCCATAATTATTTGGTCGCTTGTTCTTTTTTCCGCTGATTGTTAGAATTCCCAACAAGCGTGACCAAAATAAAGAAATACTTACATTGTGCTGCCATCTACTGACATATAATCGTACTGAGGGAAGGTGCAAAATAGTCCTGTTGCTAAAATGTTAGTCATTGACTACCCAAAGTATTGATGAGGCACATCCCCATGTCCAATTACTTTTTGTCCCAAGTTCACGCAATTTACATTTTCTATTTCGTAATTTATTTATTTTATTGTTGAATTGCTGAAACAAAATTTCGTTCTGTTGATGTTCACAAAATTATTTTGTTTGAAAACTGTAAAGATAGCAGTAACAGACACATAGGGTGTAGGAACATTAAAATTCCCTTCAAGTGATATCGAATTATTTTTGTGTATAAAGATAGTGCAAAATAGTCCTGTTGCTAAAATGTTAGTCACTGATTGCCCAAAGTATTGATGAGGCACATCCCATGTCCAATTACTTGCTGTCCAAGTTCACACAATTTACATTTTTCTATTTCGTAATTTATTTATTTTATTGTTGAATTGCTGAAACAAAATTTCGTTCTGTTGATGTTCACAAAATTATTTTGTTTGAAAACTGTAAAGATAGCAGTAACAGACACATAGAGTGTAGGAACATTAAAATTCCCTTCAGACGATATCCAATTATTTTTGTGTATAAAGATAGTGCAAAATAGTCCTGTTGCTAAAATATTAGTCATTGACTGCCCAAAGTATTGATGAGGCACATCCCATGTCCAATTACTTGCTGTCCAAGTTCACACAATTTACATTTTTCTATTTCGTAATTTATTTATTTTATTGTTGAATTGCTGAAACAAAATTTCGTTCTGTTGATGTTCACAAAATTATTTTGTTTGAAAACTGTAAAGATAGCAGTAACAGACACATAGAGTGTAGGAACATTAAAATTCCCTTCAGACGATATCCAATTATTTTTCTGTATAAAGATAGTGCAAAATAGTCCTGTTGCTAAAATATTAGTCATTGACTGCCCAAAGTATTGATGAGGCACATCCCATGTCCAATTACTTGCTGTCCAAGTTCACACAATTTACATTTTTCTATTTCGTAATTTATTTATTTTATTGTTGAATTGCTGAAACAAAATTTCGTTCTGTTGATGTTCACAAAATTATTTTGTTTGAAAACTGTAAAGATAGCAGTAACAGACACATAGAGTGTAGGAACATTAAAATTCCCTTCAGACGATATCCAATTATTTTTGTGTATAAAGATAGTGCAAAATAGTCCTGTTGCTAAAATATTAGTCATTGACTGCCCAAAGTATTGATGAGGCACATCCCATGTCCAATTACTTGCTGTCCAAGTTCACACAATTTACATTTTTCTATTTCGTAATTTATTTATTTTATTGTTGAATTGCTGAAACAAAATTTCGTTCTGTTGATGTTCACAAAATTATTTTGTTTGAAAACTGTAAAGATAGCAGTAACAGACACATAGAGTGTAGGAACATTAAAATTCCCTTCAGACGATATCCAATTATTTTTGTGTATAAAGATAGTGCAAAATAGTCCTGTTGCTAAAATATTAGTCATTGACTGCCCAAAGTATTGATGAGGCACATCCCATGTCCAATTACTTGCTGTCCAAGTTCGCACAATTTACATTTTTCTATTTCGTAATTTATTTATTTTATTGTTGAATTGCTGAAACAAAATTTCGTTCTGTTGATGTTCACAAAATTACTTTGTTTGAAAGCTGTAAAGATAGCAGTAACAGACACATAGGAGTGTAGGAACATTAAAATTCCCTTCAGACGATATACAATTATTTTTCTGTATAAAGATAAACTATTCTCGCATATTTTATTAGTAAGTAAGTATGAATTTAAATAAAATTGTTAACATTTTTTGTTTATTTCTAATTCAATTTTTACTTACTTTTACTGTTTGCAAGTTTATATGTTAAGCTAAATACTACCAGAGATATATTTTTCTGTAAAAAGACTGTTCTCTGAGTATTGTAATCAATATACAGGATATCACACACACACACACACACAAAAAAAAAAAAAAAAAAAAAAGATTGAAATGCGCTTTAATTGTTTACCCATTGGAGATAACGTACCAAAATTAATCGAGATGAAATATTTTGAATTTATTAAGTTTCAGAGCTTTTTGGCATTAAAACATTGTTTGTCCGTGTTTGGTGCAATTCAGTGTATCCAGTTCTTTGCGTATACCCGTATATGGATTTATTTATATTCTACAAACATGTCTCATTATATTAAATATAGATCACCGAGAAAATGTATGACCCAATTAAAAACTACCCTTAAGGGTGTATTCGGAAAAATAATTTTCCACCCTCAACAGCTCGAAATTTTCTGAGACATTTTCAGATTCATTTTTAAAAGGAAAAACATGAAACTTGCTGAGGTGATTTTTGAAGAGATGTGTAAGAGGTCGTGTGATTTCATTTTTCGCTCAATTAATTAGAATTTGAGTTTTAAACAATTGTTTTCTCAGTATGACCATTTTTTTCATTCCCAGATCTCCCGCTTCGGAAAATTCGGTTCAAAACGCCAACTTTGACAGCATTTTTTGCAATATTTTCTGCGTTTATCAAAAAATCGACAAGCACGGCACATTATGTAGTTTCTAAATAAGAGAATTTGCCAGTTTGATGCGTTTGAGAGCAAAAATGAATTTAAAAATAAATCAGAAAATAAGCAGTTTGGATTGGAATACACCCTTAAGGGTCTGCTTCATTCGCGCAAAAACACCCGCTCGCTAATGTTAATTCTATGGGGGAATTTTTTTTTTAATCTCTTTTGCATTTCAGTATATTTATTTATTTATTTATTTTTCTTTTTTCTTTTTTCTTTTTTTTTGCATTCGAAAGTGAATATATTCTCATAAAAAAAACCTGTAAACAAAACCGAAAAAGTGAAAAGCGGCCTTTGTAGAGATCGACCTCAGTTTTCCAATGGAAAAAAATCCTTTGAAAATATTGAAATGCAACCAGATATTGAAAAAATATATATATCCCACAAGATTAACATTAGCGAGCGGAAATTTTCGGGTGAATGAAGCAGCCTCTTAAGGCTATTCTCAAATCCAAGAGGGAAACTTTATGACACAAGTTTTAATTTATTTTTGTTCGGAAATGCATGAAACTAGCAGATGTTGTTGTTCAGAAACTGTGTAATCGAGCTGTTTTTTTTTTGTTGTTTTTTTTTTTTTTTTTTTTTTTTTGTTTTTTTTTTTCGTAAACGCAATAGATCGTTCAGAAAATAGTGTCAAAGTGGGCGTTTTGAACCGAATTTCCAAGCAAAAGTAGAATAATCGCTCAAGAAAAGGAGAAAAACGAGTTTACATGATCAAAATTGCTTCTAACTCGATAGGTAATTTATTTATCAAAAAATGGAAAACACAGTGCGATTCCAAAACGCTCCCATAATTAGTCTTTCGAATGTTATACCTTTCCGTTAAAAAAAATCCCTACCGGGCCGGCCTACAGGCAGAGGTAGATTTCGAAGTTAAGAATACTACTTTCACCAACAAAAACTAAATCATGATTAGAGATAAACCCACTTTAATAATTTTATCGTACCGCTTTTGACGAATTTTTATTTCATTTTTATGTAATAGCTGGTTTTATCAGAATCATGTTAAGGTGATATTAAAAAAAATACATTTCCATGCTGAACAACTTGAAATTTTCCTTTTTAATAGAAAAATATGAAACTCGCTGACGTGATTTTTGAAGAGATTTATAAGCGACCTGTGTTTTTATTTTTCGTTCAGTTAATTAAAACTTGATTTATAAACAATTATTTTCTCAGTAGAACAGTATTTTTGGTTTCCAACACAATCGATTCGGTAAATTCTGTTCAAAATGTCCACTTTGACATCATTTTTTGAAATATATTCTGCCTCTATCTAAAAATCGATCATTACGGTACATTATATAGTTTCTGAATAAGAGAATCTACCAATTGGATGCATTTGAGAGCAAAAATGAATTTAAAAATGAGTCAGAAAATAAGCAGTTTGGACAATATTTTTCGTTTCTAACTCAATCGCTTCGGGAAATTCTGTTCAAAATGCCCACTTTGACATCATTTTTTGAAATATATTCTACCTCTATCAAAAAATCGATCATTACGGTGCATTATATAGTTTCTGAATAAGAGAATCTACCAATTGGATGCGTTTGAGAGCAAAGATGAATTTAAAAATGAGTCAGAAAATAAGTAGTTTGGATTTGAATACACCCTTAATAAGATGATTTTTTTCTTCAACCGCTATGTATTTTTAATTTATTTTTGCTGTAAGAATTGGTCCTATTAAAACTTGTCTGTATAAATGTTATAGACAATATTAAGAAGATATATGATAAATTCATGAAGATTTTATATCTTGTGAATTGACGGAGTTATGGATTTTTTTCTTCTTCAACCCTTCTTTTTGTTTTCATTTTTAATTTTTTTGCGGTATGAATTGGTCCTATCAAAAACTTGTGAATATAAAAGTTGTAGGTAATATTAAGGATATTTATAATAAAATTAATTGGATTTGATATTGACGAATTGACGAAGTTATGAATTTTTTTCTCCCAATAACCCTATTTTTTGCGCCCCTTGAGCCCATTTTTAATTTTATGAAAATTCTGTGATGCATAAATTTTCGGCCCTATTTTTAGAAGTTATAAAAACTTTAAACTGATTTGATATGTATAAAAATTAAGGAGTTTGGGGGGGTTTTCGGTTTTCACAAAACCCCTCGCTATTTCCATCTCCTTGGCCCGATTTTGCCCATTAACGAACTTGACCGAGATTTTATGCCCCTTGATTTTATGTATCAGTTTGGAAGAGATTTGTGCAGAATTGTGGAAGTTATCGTGTCCAGAAGAAAGTGATATAGATAGATAGATAGATAGATAGATAGATAGATAAATAAAGTTTTTTACTGAGGGTGGTTTTGGGTTCTAGGGGTCATGATCGGTGTAGATCTGCAAAACAATTTCAGAAATTCCAACATAGGAACGATCCCAATAGGTAGTATTTCATACGAAATCTACCTAAAAATGAATTTGTAAATGTGTCAAAACGTTTTGCGCTTGTTGAGCAGAGAAGTTGGGAACAGCCTTAAGGGGGACTGGTCACTCGTCTTCCGATTTCCCCTCACTAATGTAAAGTCTATGGGCATTGGATGCATTCGTATATTTAAAATATCTCCTCGGGAAATTCTATTCCCGAAAATAGAATTCTTTAAATTCTATTTTTTGTGTACACTTCTTAAAAGATATCTCTTTTTTTCCTTAGTTCTCAAAATATTTGTAAAGTATAGATACTTAATTTTATAGGAAGTGTTTAAATCTTACTCACAATTCGCCCGCTTTTAATACATAAAATATTAAATTCAGCATAGATTTTAGAAATATTTTGGAAACTAAGAAAAATATAAGAGACATCCTTTAAGAAGAGTACACAGAAAAAAGATGTTAAAAATATGAATTTTTCCAAGGAGATATTTTAAATATACGAATGGATCAAAAGTCCATAGACTTAACATTACGGAGGAGAATTCCGAAGCTGAGTGACCAACCCCCTTAAGCGATTTAAACCCATAGACTGTTTTTTAACACTTTCCAACAAAGTTGAAAATTGTTTATGAATTCGGTTTGTTTGTCTGTCTGTCCGTCTGAGCTCTAACGCGTGTAAATATATCCAGATTGCTATGAAATTGATGGATGTTATTGGATATCACTATGGCATATTTGGTATAGAAAAATATGTGTATAGCATTTACTGTTTATTTACAGAGACACTCAAAAGAATTTTGTTACATGACGGCCTACGGGAAAAAAATCGTTTGCGGTGTATTTTAATGATATTACACCATTTTAAACATAACGAAATTTATATATTTCACTCAGGTGCACTACACGGCACTTACTGTAGAATACGGTGTGTGCGTAGAATATATCGTTCATTTATGGGAACACACAAACAAATTTGGCTACAGAAGAAATTTAACTATTGAAGCCCATGAACAATAATTGCTGGAAGTGCACTTTCAACTGTGGAACGAGTTTTTAAATTGAAATATTTTTTTTTTCTTTAAATATTAATTGGTGTGGAGTGTGGATATATTCTATAGATCATATAAAGGGCTGCACAAAAGTTCTTAAGCACATTTCCATTTATTCACGGAAATTGCTGAATAGAAATTATTCGTTTCACTGAACTAACATTTAGCATACCATGTAGTATACATACAAATATCCATAGATCATATACAAGGCTGCACAAAAACAACACCTGTTATTTTTGCGACTTGATTGTAATAGCAGAAATAGGATTTTGAAACGTGTTTTTCAAATTGTTTATTTAGACATGATCTTTCACCATAGTATACTGTGAAGTTTTGTTACTGTATACTGAATGTGTTGGAATGTGTTACAAAATCTATGCTGAACACATGATTTTTTGTTCTTGTCTTTTCTTTAGTTTCAAGGCATATTGTTTCAGACACCTATACTCTCAAAAAAAAAAAAAAAAAATGTCAAAAAGTACAAGCAGGGTCATTCCATACGAAACGAGCAAATCAGCTGTAGCAGACATGTCACAGATTTTAATGAAAATCAGTATATAAGCAGATCATATCTATTTAAGAGTAAATGTAAAATAATAGATTTCAGGATTATTTAAATATTAAAATTTACATTAAAAGTTGATGCAAAATCAAGATTTTGTCTACATGCGTAAAATTTCAATTCTGATTATTAGCCTTAGGAATGGAAAGACTATATTAAAAATTATTTATAATTAGGAATGAATAATAAGTAACAGATTGGCGTAAGTTAGTAATTGTATTTTACTCCGTAATGAGAAAAAAAATTATTTTTGAAAATTTTTGAGGGGAATATGCAATATTTCTATTGCTTTTTTAAACATGAAGTACAGCTCTGACAAGTTTAAAATTACTTGACGTCAGAGCTAAAATTATATATTTTAAATATCGAAACTTTCATTCTTGCCTTTTAATCACTTCTTTGAAAGTGAGGGAAAGCTTTTTAAGACTTTTAAATTATTTGATATTATAGATAAAAGTGTATATTTTAAATATAGAAACTTTTATTCTTGCTTTCAGTTTATTTTTGCCTCAAGAATATTTTTAATTAAAGTAAAAAAAAATTTGTCAATTAAGAAAAAAATTACATATTAATCCTAAATCCAGATACAAAAAATACATGGCAGCAATCACTTTTTTCACTTTGAAATCGTGTTATATTTTAAGAAACGAACGCGAATTCAAGGAGGAATAGCTCATGGAATGTAACAGATATGACCTTTTTTAACCCATTTTTCCTATGTTAGGAATCAAAAGGCAATCTTGAAATTCTTTTGAGCATATCATGGACTTATTGATCTTTATGTATGTATAATATTCTTAATGTCGGACCTTTTCTTTATTTATATTTTTGCTCATACATAACAGGAAAAAATATGATTTTGTAATTTCTTTTAATGTTTCTAAGTTTTTTTTTTTTTTTTTTTTTTTGAAGAGGAAGGAAATAAATGGCAACTTTCAAACTTGGGGAATTTGATCTCCATATGTAATACTACATTAGCACCAATTTCATAGATGCTTTTGAATTCCTTTGATTTTTATAACGTTTCTAATTTTCTCAAAATTCACAAATTTTCAATTCTTAAAACCAATTAAAGATTAATCATGGTGTTACCAGATTATTATTACTCAATAAATAGGAAGATAATTTTTCAGCGGTTACAATATTATAAAACAATTCATTTTTGTTAAATAGTTTTCAAGATACAGAACTTCAAACTTGCAACTTTGGACGATTGCACATATGCCATTCTTTATCAAAAATTTTATGTCCAAAACTGTTAAAATAATTTATTTTTTGTGAAGATATTTTGCAGAGCTCTATTTTAATATGAATTGAACCTATGTATCAAATTTTATTAAAATCGGTTACTATGTGGCCACGACTTTTTTTTAAATTTTGCTCATTTTACGTGGAATGACCCAGCAGTAAGATGACAGAACAGTGATTGGAAGGGATTTTTCTATTATTAGAACAAAATTCCGCCTATCGACAGAAGAATTTCAGGAAATTTTGAGATTGAGCTCGCGATTTTTTTTTCCTGGGGGTGGGTGGGGGGATATGAGCCTCACATAATTTTGACTTTTAAGTTCCTTAACGATAATAGTTATTTTTGTACATGTTCTTGGTTTAATTTTATTTCTTATATTATAAAACATTCTATTGCATGATTGCATAACAATATTAACGAAATAAATAAGTGTTGAACAATTTTGAGTTTCAAAATGTAGCATTAAATTCTTCACCGTCCTTAGTCCCTTTTGCTGATTTTTAAGTTTGGAGCATTCTGTGTAAAATTGTTTCAATAAAAATAATTCTACTTAATTATTTTAACGAAACTGGAACTATGATTTTATAAAAATATGGAATAAAAATTAGGCTGCACACATTTTTACGGTTATTTTGTATTTTTAGGACTTCCTCCCCTTATTTTAGATTCCTTACCGCACATCTTGCTAAAATAATCTATAAATAATAGCTATTAATAATCTATAAATATGTGGGTCAATAACCTTTATTTCTTCAGCCAATTTGAATTTTCCACATTCCATAGTTTACGAGTAAAATGGCTGTGACAGACGGACAGACAGACACAGGAGTGATCTTATAATGGTTCCGTTTTTTACTTTTTAAATACGGAACTCTAAAAAAGAAAGATCAATTTTATGAATCAGCTGGATTTCTTCAAATGCTCATCTATTATTTCAACAAAGTACTACGCGAAATGTATCTGCGTGAAAGAAATTAAAAATTAACTAAAAAGAAAAATAATGCGTCAAGCATCAATTACGAAGCTCTTTCCAACACATTCAGAATTCTGTAACGAAAAGTGACCGTTGAATAAGGTGAAAGATGATAGTTACAAACAAATTTTAAAAACGAATAACGCATCTGAATACCCACTTCCATTTATTATCTATAATCGGAAAAGTATTCAAATTATTTTGTGAAGTCCTGTATATGAGCTACACATTTCCATATATACCATATAACATGCTAAAATTTAGTTCGATTAAGAAATGTATAACAGAGTTGAAATTCCCCTCTAGAAAATTTCACCAATAAACAAAAAGGAATTCTTTTGAGTAACCCTATATGGGACTATGGAATTGATACACAACAAGTAAAATGCAAAAAAGTGCCACAATTGAAAAGGCACTTCCCGCAATAATCACTCATAGACAATATTATGACCGAATTCTATTGTGTGTCCCTATAAATGAACGATAAATGCTATAAACATCATATCCAGTGGCGCCAACTTTTGAAAAATATTGAGTGGGCTGAGCCATTTCAGGGTAAAATTGCATGATATTTTGTTTTCTTTTAAACTATGGGAATATATGATATTTGAAGTCAAGTTAAAAACTTTTAGAGTAGAATATAAAGTTGCTATTTTATTAAAGTAAAATTCTCATAGGGGAGTCGTTTTATTAAAGCGCAAATAACTAATAATAATAATAATAATGACACAATGGCCATTGAATGCAAATACATTGAAATGCTTCTATTAATTCTACTATTTACTTAAACTATACCGGGTGATTCAAAATAGATGTAATGACGACTATCTCTTTAACTACCGACAGTTCACCTGTTCTCAAAACGTACCCTTTGAACAACACATTTCAGTCACATTACTTTATGGCTGTCAAAAAGCATTAACATAATTGATCGTTACCTTATACTCACTAAGGAATTTAACAAATTTCACCTTTGGATACTCGTTTCTAAAATAAGAAGAAAATTCTATTTTGAGAGAAAATTAATTGTACATTTTATAACAGGGGTTAGGGGCTCTAGGCTCCGGTGCGTCTATTACTGCTATCCTTACCATATTTTTAAACAAAATGATTTTTCGAACGTCGATGGAAGATTTTTTTTTTCTTTTCGGAGATTGAAAAATAAATAAGAAACGAAAGAAAATAATGAACATTGGGTGGGCTGAAAGAGCAAATTATTGGGTGGGCTCGGGCCCCATATAAATTGGCCTCACTGCCATATTCTACAAAACAGCCCTCTCCCCAAGTGCTGCATATTAATTTCCATATGTTTGTAAATAGTGTATTATTATTAAAATACTTCGCAAACGATTTTCCCTCCATAAACCATAATTCTTTTGAGTACTCCTGTAAAATAACTATAAATTCTGCACAGTCCTTTTCAATACCGAACATGCCATAGTTATTCTTATCTGTGTAGATTTACGCGAGTTAGAGCCGGAGAAAAAGAAAAGACGTCGAGACGGACATACGCCTAGACAAACCAAATTCATAAACATTTTTCAATTGTGCTGAGAAGTTAAAATAATAATAATAATAACGAAATGTATACCATGTAAAAAAAAAGTCCTGTGATTCGTAATTAAAATCTAGAGAAGGAGGTCTTGATTTTAATTTTAATAAGAAACTTAAAAGGTGATTTGACTTATTTATTTTATTTTATCAATCTGCCATAAGCGACAAGATTGTAGCTCTGTTAAAAGATTCAATCTAAGAAGATGATGTTATGTTGTCACTTTTAATAATAATAAACATTCAGACTTTTCCGATTAAGTTTACATTAAATCGAACACTACTAGATTTTTCTTAACATTTCTCTCAACCTCTGGATTACTTTTTAAAATTAGAGTTTTCTTAACATCGAAATCAAAATAAAGTGCATAATTTTTCAAACTTTAATATGAATAAAAAGTAAAACAGAAGTCATCAATTACTTGTTGTAGTTTTCAAGTTTTGTAGTTTGTAGTAAATTTTCTAATACTACTTTTTTAAGTTTTAGAGCTTTCAGAGAAGATTTATTTAAAGTGCGTTTATACAGAAGATTAAGGCATTATTTTTTGTTGTCATTTCTTTTCCTATTAGTGCTAGAGAAATGAAGTGTTTAGAATATAATTAGGGACGCTATTTCCCAGATAGCATGAACATTAGCAGCAAGTTTGATTTTTTCTGATATTATCTTGCCATGACAAATTTGAATTGAGAAATTCCCAGCAAATCTCCCCTAAGATATACCATCACCCATTTGCATGAGTAGTTTGTTGTGAAACTGATGGCAAGACTTTCTTTAATTCACGAAAATGACGAAAGCAAAAAATCCCTCTATTGAGAGAAAAGACAATCAGCAGATACGCAGAAATTTCAGAAATTTTATTCGGTTGGCACCGCTTGTTTTAAACGCTGTACTTCTCAAATACCAAAAAAGACTCGAATTGAAAAGCACAAATATTACCCTAACTTGTTTATAGTGCAGGGCCGTAGCGACCGGCCCCCATACCCCCCATTTGGGGGGGGGGGGCTGAGCAAAGTCAGGGGCCCAGTAGCTATTGTAAAGCTATTGTATCTTTCAGCCGAATGTTTTTTTAAATATGCTTTTTAAAATTTTTTTTTATGTTTTTTAAAAATATGCTTTTAAATCTCACTTAGGAATCCAATAAGTTTCAAAACTTCGTTATACTATTACTCCTTCAACCAAATGTGCTTCCTTTCTATAGTCATTATTCTTTTTAAAGGTGACCAGATGAAAGAAATTTTGCACGCTGTTAATACTTTTTAAATTGTCTTTTTGGGGGCCCCCAATAAAAGTGAGGAAAAGTTGGAACTCAAGATTCAAAACTTTTAGGCCCCATTTTTATTATTCAAATGTTTAAAAAATATGCTTCTTAATATCATTGGGGGCCCCAACAAGCTTCAAAACTTTCTTAATACTATTACTTCTTTTGACCAAAACAGACATGCGCTTTCTTTCTATAGCCAGTATTCTCTTTAAAGGTTCCCAGATGAAAGAAATTTTGAAGGCTCTAATTTCTTTTTTAATTGTCTTTTTTAGGGCCCCCTATAAACGGGACGAAAAGTTGGAGCCCAAGATTAAAAACTTTTAGGCCTCACTTTTTTATTCAAATGCTTAGAAAACATGCTTTTTAAACTCGTTGGGAGTCCCAATAAGTTTCAAAGCTTCCTTAATACTATCAGTTCCTTCAAACAAATGTGCTTTCTTTCTATAACCAACATTCTCTTTAAAGGTTTCCAGATGAAAGAAATTTTGCAGGCTCTAAATTCTTTTTTGTCTTTTTTAGGGCCCCCTATAAAGGTGGGAAAAGTTGCAGCCAAAAATTCAAAACTTTTAGGCCCCATCTTTTTATTCAAATGTTTCCAAAATATGCTTTTTAATCTCGTTGGGGGGCCCCAATAAGGTTCAAAGCTTCCTTAATACTATTACTTCTTTTGACCAAAACAGATATGTGCTTTCTTTCTATAGTCAGCAGTCTCTTTAAAGGTGCCCAGATGAAAGAAATTTTGCAGGCTCTAAATACTTTTTTAATTAACTTTTTTGGAGCCCCCTATAAAAGTGAGGAAAAGTTGGAACTCAAGATTCAAAACTTTTAGGCCCAATTTTTATTATTCAAATGTTTTTAAAATGTGCTTTTTAATATCGTTGGGGGCTCCAACAAGGTTCAAAGCTTTCTTAATACTATTACTTCTTTTGACCAAAACAGATATGCACTTTCTTTCTATAGCCAGCATTCTCTTTAAAGGTTCCCAGATGAAAGAAATTTTGCAGGCTCTAAATTCTTTTTTGTCTTTTTTAGGGCCCCCTATAAAGGTGAGGAAAAGTTGGAGCCTAAGATTCAAAATTTTTATGCCCCATCTTTTTATTCAAATGTTTTAAAAATGTGCTTTTTAATCTCGTTGGGGGCCCCAACAAGGTTCAAAACTTTCTTAATACTATTACTTCTTTTGACCAAAACAGATATGCACTTTCTTTCTATAGCCAGCATTATCTTTAAAGGTTCCCAGATGAAAAAAAATTTGCAGGCTCTAAATGCTTTTTTAATTGACTTTTTTCGGGCCCCCTATCAAAGTGAGGAAAAGTTGGAACTCAAGATTCAAAACTTTTAGGACCAATTTTTATTATTCAAATGTTTAAAAAATATGCTTCTTAATATCATTGGGGGCCCCAACAAGGTTCAAAACTTTCTTAATACTATTAGTTCTTTTGACCAAAACAGATATGCGCTTTCTTTCTATAGCCAGTATTCTCTTTAAAGGTTCCCAGATGAAAGAAATTTTGAAGGCTCTAATTTCTTTTTTAATTGTCTTTTTTAGGGCCCCCTATTTGAGGAAAAGTTGGAGCCCAAGATTAAAAACTTTTAGGCCTCACTTTATTCAAATGCTTAAAAAACGTGCTTTTTAAACTCGTTGGGAGTCCCAATAAGTTTGAAAACTTCCTTAATACTATCAGTTCCTTCAAACAAATGTGCTTTCTTTCTATAACCAGCATTCTCTTTAAAGGTTCCCAGATGAAAGAAATTTTGCAGGCTCTAAATTCTTATGGATTGTCTTTTTTAGGCCCCCCCCCCCCCTATAAAGGTGGGAAAAGTTGCAGCCAAAGATTCAAAACTTTTAAGCCCCATCTTTTTATTCAAATGTTTTAAAAATATGCTTTTTAATCTCGTTGGGAGGCCCCAATAAGGTTCAAAGTTTCCTTAATACTATTACTTCTTTTGACCAAAACAGACATGTGCTTTCTTTCTATAGCCAGTAGTCTCTTTAAAGGTGCCCAGATAAAGAAATTTTGCAGGCTCTAAATTGTTTTGGTCTTTTTTAAGGCCCCCTATAAACGGGAGGAAAAGTTGGAGCCCAAGATTGAAAACTTTTAGACCCCATTTTTATTATTCAAATGTTTTAAAAATATGCTTTTTAATCTCGTTGAGGGCCCCAATAAGGTTCAAAGCTTCCTTAATACTATTACTACTTTTGACCAAAACAGATATGTGCTTTCTTTCTACAGTCACGATTCTTTTTAAAGGTGCCCAGATGAAAGAAATTTTGCAGGCTCTAAATACTTTTTTAATTGAGTTTTTTGGGGCGGCCTATAAAAGTGAGGAAAAGCTGGAACTCAAGATTCAAAACTTTTAGGCCCAATTTTTATTATTCAAATGTTTTAAAAATATGCTTTTTAATCTTGTTGGGGCCCCAATAAGGTTAAAAACTTTCTTAATACTATTACTTCTTTTAACCAAAACAGACATGTCCTTTTTTTCTATAGCTACCATTCTTTTTAAAGGTTCCCAGATGAAAGAAGTTTTGAAGGCTCTAAATACTTTATAAATTTTCTTTTTTGGGGGCGCTCTTAAAAGTGAGCAAAATTCGGAACTCAAGATTCAAAACTTTTAAGACTCATTTTTTTTTTTCAAATGTTCAAAAAGTATATGCTTCTTAATCTGGTTGAGGACCCCAATAAGCGGGCATCTATGTGCATTGCATTTGCCGCCTATCCCCTTATGTTCAACCTGTTTCGTTTTGAACATTTCATTTCTCTTGTCTCGATAAATTACTTATGTTAACTATACATAAATTACATTGTGTATTTATTTAATCTACTAGCAGAGCTTCGCTAATTGCTTTTTTAAAAAAAATAACCTATTTTTTGGAGTTCTCCATTGGGGGGCTTTCACTGCCTTCCGCAGCGTAAACCTGTTCCGGATATTCCCGCTCCGATCTTGAATCAAACAATCATTTTCGATATTTTTCGAATTTCGATGATTTTTTTCGATAAAAGTGATAGTGTCCAGATAAAAGTAAAATTTTCCAGCATCGTAGCTCACGTTGCTACACGAACAAATTTGTTATTTTTCCACTTCAGCTTAATTATGACAGCAGCAAAATCTACTGGATAATTCTTCGGTTTCAGAAAAAAAAATGTCAAGAAAACTCAGCAAAACGCGAAAAGAAAAGTGTAAAAATCTTATAAAAAATTGGGCAAAAATTCAAAAATCGCTGAAAGAAAATTGATTATATCGAGCCAAAAGATTGTAACTGGAATGTGAAAAAATCACCGTGAAAGACAAAAATACGCTAAAAATCACATAAAACGTTCGTAAAAAATTCAGAAATTTCTATGGACATATTTTCTATATTGAGCTAAAAGACTGAACCTGATTCCTTTTAGGGATGTCAAAAATCTGTGCCACAGATGGCAAAATTTTTACTATATTGGGATAAAAGATAGAAACTGGGTTCCTTTTACACTCTCTCTCCAAGAAAAAAAAAAAAAAAAAAGGAAAGAAAAGAAAGAAAGAAATCAGTAAATTGAGGATTTTTTCCGTAACTTTTTCTTTCATTCAAACACACACACACAAAAAAAGCTTTGATTTGATTTTCTCATTTTCCGCGAAAATATAGAAAACTCACCAATCTAACATAAAAATTACCTAACATCCTTACTAAATATGAAGATGCATTTTTGCCAAATCAAATCACAGGAGTGTTCCGCCAACTTTTCTGCATTGTACTTTTCCCCATTAGAAACTGAACTTGATGATTAGAAACTGAACGTATGACTTTTTTCCTTCATAACACGAAGAAGTCGTGAATCAAACATCAAAATTTCTAGAAATTTTCCTTTCTAAAGACGAAAGTTTCTTCAAATGTGAGATAAAATCTCTTCTAATCACAGGGGTCTTAAAAAGGAAAAAAAAAAACGTTCGTGAAAAATTCAAAAATCGCAAAAAGGACGAAATTTAGTACATCGGGCTAAAAGATTGAAACCTGATTCTTTTACTAATGTAAAAAAATACGCGAAAAAAAGTTAAAAATCACATAAAAAATTCTCGAAATATTTAAAAATCGAAGAAGACTACTTTATTATATTCGGTAAATTGAAAAGATGGATTGAAAATAGATTCTTTTTATGAATGTGTGGAAAAAAGCACGAAACTCGAAAAAATACAAAAAATATCGTAAAAAATTAAATGAAAAAAATTCGAATCAAAAAATTTAAAAACCTGTTTCGAGCAACTTAGGCATATAGGTAACCTTCCTGTCAAATTTTGTACGGAACAGAAAAACATCTGGTCGGACAAAGAAAAACTGTGGACAGACAAACGTCTGTCTTTATTATTAGCTACTAGGAAACCCGTCAACCATGCCCAAAGAAAGGTACCTTCTATCCGAAGGTATTTTTTTTTCTTCTTAAATTTCAACTTGGGTGACAATTTTAAGCTGGAGAAAACCGGAATGTATGAAAACAACATCCCAACAGTATTTTTTTTTTTCAAATTAGTAAATCCGTACATATATATGTATTTAATAAAAGGCACCAATCCGAGCGGGAAAAAAATTGTTATAAGTGAATATTTTCTGCTTAAAAAAAATCTTTCTGGGCCACGCGGATGGCATTGTCAAACTGAAGAGAAAATTGAAAATACGAAAACGACTCCCATATTTTTTATTTATTTATTTTGTTTATGAGCAATACTTAGCAATTTATAACATTTGTAAAAGGAATTCAGTTTCAAACTTTTTTGCCAAATTTTGTCCTCTGCTGTTTTTAAAATTTTCGAGAATTTTTATGTGATTTTTAGCTTTTTCACTTTTCTGGTAGTTTTTTTAATATTCGTAAAAAAAAAATAAACCCGGTTTCAAACTTTTAGCCCAATATAAGTAAAGTTTGATCTCTATGAACTTTGAAAATTTTTATGCAATTTTTGGCGTTCTTTCGCGTTCTTCGGCGATTTTTTTGACATTTTTTTCCTAAATGAAAGAATTCTCAGTTAAATTTTGCAAGTCCTTTGATTAAATTCACGTTGTAAGAATATCAAATCTGTTCCTGTAGCAACGTGAACGAAATGTTGAAAATTTGAATTTAATCTGGATCTAAATAAAAAAATTACAATGATTCAAGGTTCGTATGATTCAAGATCGGAGCGCACATAGCCCCTATGGGTGTACGCTGCCGAAAGCAGTGCAGCCCAACTACAAATTCTTTCAGTTTGAAGTTCGTTTTGGAAAATTCGACCAGCGAAACTTCGCTGGTATTGTTATAAAATGGAACTCGGGTGGAAAATTAAATATAGATATTTCTCTAAAATCTTAGAGGGGGGCCCCGAAAAATATGTTTGGGGGAGGGGGTCTCTGAAGACCTTGCTACGGCCCTGTTATAGTGGTAAAAATGATAACATTTAATTTGGTATGGAAAGATTACTACTTTGCAGTATTTTTGATTACTTGTTTGCCATTAATGTGCAATAAATGTGATACAGCATGTATTTAACTTTCACGACAAGTTAGCTGCAAGTTCAAAGTGTGGTGACTGCGGCGTTTGCGTTATCTTGCTGCAGTCTTGTTATGAACTTTCAGTCTTGTCATGCTGAGCTTGCTGCAACTTTGCAGGTTTTGAAAGCAAGATTTCTGCAAATTTTCTGCAAACTAAAAATGCTATGTGGGTTAGAGAGCACAGTAGGGCAATTGGCTCCTTTGAGTTACAGACTTTCTTTTATCATTATCTGTTTCTTTTTTCTCCTTGATTATTATTTGAAAGCTTTTATTTGTTTTTAGCAATGAATTAAAAGTCGCATGTAAGTACATTATAACAGTAAAAATATTTCTTTGAAAATATGCATACAAAATAAATACGAAAAAGATCGTTCATTTCATTAGTGAGCAGAGAATCTGTATTTATTATATTTATTTTACCCCTATGAAAAAAATCTGAAATGGCTCTCCTGCATACAATTATTTTACTGAAAAACATAATATGTTATCACCTTGGCATGCGTAATAATCGTACGTGTTCTATTATAACATATGTTGCAGTTATTACAAGTTGAAAACAAGGATCTTTAAAAGGTATTTATTACATTAGATGGCAGCACTATTCAATTCTTGAATATGTTTTCTAATTCTATTTATTCTATAGAACGTTTCTACAAACATTATAAATGAAATAAACAATATTAACCTTTTAAGGGCAAACCATTTCCATTGCTAAAATGTTGAAAGGAATGAATGCCATCAGAATTTACGAACACATTTATTTGGAAATAAGAAAAAGCTATATTTCACATCAAGGGCGCCCATATAGGGGGGCAAGGAGGGGCTTGAGCTCCCCCCCCCCTAGATTTTGGTTTTGTCAAACTTTTTTAAAATATAAATCAGTTGCAAGATATGAAAATTTTAACTTGCAAAGACAAAGCATAATAAAACCTGCATTGACAAGATCAGAAGGTGCCGGAAGAATTTTCCGTTTTAGACGGCTTTCCGTCTTAGCAGTTATAATTGTTGTGAATTCTTTTTGTCATAACCAAGATTTTTTTTCTTTTAAAGCTGGATTCTGTTTTAGACAGGTTGTGTTTTAATGAGTTTTTAATTAGTGCTTTTGAACAGAGCTTCTTACAAAGAGGAAAAACACAAGATAGGAAACAAATTCCGTTTTAGACAATTTTTATCTCAGTGGGTGTTACTGTGTGGGTCTTTTTCCTACAAGACTATAACACCTTTTGCGGCACAGGGAAGGCTTTCGTTATGGACAGGATCCATTTTCACAAGTAAAACTGATTTTGCGAAAACGAAAACGCTGAGAAATTAGAGACAGATTTAACAATAATCGGTCATCAATCCAAAAATTCGAACATAAAAATATCACAGATGAATATCTCGAATTTTGAGAAAAGGTCGCAAACAAAATCATTTCCATCGATAGTTAGCAGAAAAAATTGCCAATTTCGTCAAAGGATCGCGGAAAAAGGACGAATTTCGTCAAAGGATCGCGGAAAAAAGGACGAATTTCGTCGAAAGATTGCGAAAAAACGCAAATTTCTTCAAATGACTGCAAAAAAAGCGAATTTCGTTCAATGGTCCCAGGAAAATGCAAATTCCGTCAAAGAATCGCGGAAATAACGCAAATTTTGTCAAAGGATCGCAAAAAACGCGAATTTCGTTCAAAACAATGGAAAAACGCGAATTATGTTAAAGAATCGCAGAAAAAACGCAAATTTCGTCAAAGAATAATGGAAGAAAAACGTAAATTTCGTGAAAGAATTGCGAAAAAACAAATTTCTTTAAAAGATCGCAGGGAAAAAACTCAAATTTTGTCAAAGGATCGCAAACAACGCGAATTTCGTTCAAGAGTCACATGAAAAACGCGAATTTCGCTTAAGAATCGCAGAAAGAACGCAAATTTCGTCAAAGAATAATGAAAAAAACGCAAATTTCGTGAAAGAATCGCGAAAAAACACAAATTTCTTCAAAAGATCACAGGGAAAAAAACTCAAATTTCGTCAGAAAATCGCAGGAAAAAACTCAAATTTCGCGAAAAAAATCACCAAAAAACGCAAATTTCGTCAAAGGATCGTGAAAAAAAAGCGAATTTTGTTAAAGGATTGCAAAAACGAGAATTTCGTTCAAGAATCAAAGGGAAAACGCGAATTCCGTCAAAGAATCGTGGATAAAACACGAATTTTGTCAAACAATCGTAGAAAAAACGCAAATTTCGGAAAAGGATCGTGGAAAAACGTCAATTTCGTTCAAGGATCACGGGAAAGCACGAATTTCGCCAAAGAATAGCGGGAAAAATGCAAATTTCATCAAAAGATCGCGAAAAAACGCAAAGTATCTTAAATATTTACTAAAATGCATGATAGCTTTCGAGGAAGTTGAGATTTTTCTCAGCCCCCCCTCCCCCCCCCCCCCCAAAAAAAAAAAATAATCATATGGGCGCCCTTGTTTCACATACATAATAAATAGAGAATTTTTGTACCAAAATTCTGGTGCCAGTGTGGCATTTTCATATCAAAATTAAGTGGTTTCATATACATACCACCGACCTCGAAAGGTTTAAACATCTTTACCTCATTCTCAAAATAAATAAATAATCAAATAAGAAAAAAATAATAATTTAAATTTAAAAAAACAAAAGAAATTAAAAAATATGACAGGAAAGTAGTCACAAATTGCAAAATTGCTTTAAAAATACTGGTGTACAACAAAATTTCTTTAACCATTTAAGTGGTTATGATGATAATAAAATAACACAAAAGCAAAATATCTTATGTAGTTAAAAAACCAGAATGTATAAATAAACAAAAATGAAATAACAAAAACATAAAAGTATTTTCAAATAGCAGTGTAAAGTTGTTTTCTTAAGGTAATTTTTCAAAAACAGCTATTGCACAAAAATTGACCTTTTGGCATCGTGTTAGTTTTACATTTGGAATTTTTTCGAATTTAGATGCACTTTCTCTTCTCTCATAAAGGTGGTTCAAAAATGTTCAACAATGACAAGACAGTTTTCTACGTGGTGGAAAAATATGTTTAAAATAATTCTGAAATACTAAATTACTGATTTCTTACGTATTTATATTTTTTCAAACGTAAATGCAGAAAAGTGCATACCTTCGTATTTATCGAACATTTTTCATCTAAAAAAAAACATATTTCAGAAAACGTTTGATAATTATCAAAATGGAAGTTTTGGACAAATTTTCAGGATATAAACACCTACAATATTATAAATTTTTATTGATAAATGCATACAATTGCAGATGTTCATTACTTATTTACATTCCAAGATATCTAGCAAATTTTTCAGTTTCCAATAAGAGGAAAATATCTATTCGTAAAAGCCTCCAAAGTTAAACAAATTTTCGGTACATGATAATGGTTATCAGATACAAATCCAGAAAAATCAAACACGTATCATCAACAATCCAACATTTATTGGAGAAAAATAAAACGTTGGTCGGTCCTTCATACAAATTTTACTCATGGGGGAATGAAAATGAGTTAGTAAAATGCGCTAGAAAGATTCGCTTGGACGAGGAAAAAAATAACATTTTTGACACGATTAAGGGTGTATTCCAATCCAAACTGCTTATTTTCTGATTTATTTTTAAATTCATTTTTGCTCTCAAACGCATCAAAATGGCAAATTCTCTTATTTAGAAACTACATAATGTGCCGTGCTTGTCGATTTTTTGATAAATGCAGAAAATATTGCAAAAAATGTGTCAAAGTTGGCGTTTTGAATCGAATTTTCCGGAGCGGGAGATCTGGGAATGAAAAAAATGGCCATACTGAGAAAACAATTGTTTAAAACTCAAATTCTAATTAATTGAGCAAAAAATGAAATCACACGGCCTCTTATACATCTCTTCAAAAATCACCTTAGCAAGTTTCATGTTTTTCCTTTTAGAAATGAGACTGAAAATGTCGAGCTGTTGAGGATGGAAAATTATTTTTCTGAATACACCCTTAACCCCTTGGGAACGAGCAACCGGTATACGCGCTGCTTAAGGTGCTCAGAATACTTCTTTATTCCCACCAGTTATTTTTTATTGTAAAGTTTACCTAATTTTGAGCATTTTCGCGATTCAATTATAAAAAAATTTCTTTTTTGAAAAAGCAGTGGTAAATGATTAAAAATTAAGCAAAGGACTCTCGTCGCGAAGGGGTTAAGGCTGCTCGTCATTCAGTTTCCGAATTCCCCTCGGTAATGTTAAGTCTATGGGCGTTTGGTGCATTCTTATATTTAAAATATCTCCACATGATATTAATATTTTTTATTTCTATTTTCAGTGTCCTCTTCTTAAAGGATGTCTGCTTTTTTCTTAGTTGTCAAACTGTTTCTAAAATATCTGCTTAATTTAATATTTTTTTTTTTTTTTTTTTGTTAAAAGCAAGCGAACTGTGAGCAAAATTTTAACACTTCATATAAAATTAAGCATAGATTTTAGGAATATTTTGAGAAATAAGAAAAAAAGAGATATCCTTTAAGGGGGTAGGATATCTTTGAACACGTCGAAAAAGTAAAATATATCTCTGTGTTTCCAAGCTTCAAAACTTGTGTAATAAATCAAAAATCAAAATCAAACTTCATTTAAATATAAAGCTCATATTTAAATTTATATTTAAAAAGATATATATACTTGTAAATTCCTAAATAAGTATTGAAATGATAAGTTTAAAAATATATGACAATTAGAAAAAAAATCTTGCGCGCATGATAAAATCTGAAAATATGCAAATGCATGTAAATTGGAAATGTTGGTGAAAATAAATACATAATGGTGTTACCTTTGTACTAAAACCAGAATATTTTAAAAAATATATTGACTAAATTAAAAAATTAAGAAAAAAATAAAAATTCTCACTTTTAAAAAAATATTTTCAAAGTAAAAAAAAAAAAAAAAAAAAAAAAAAAAAAAAAAAAAAAAAAATCTTACCTTTTTCTGGTTTTTAAGCTGTAGATAATACAGAAATGAATATGTTTTGAGCATTTCTTTTGGTTGACATGCATAGCTTTTTAGTAACACTGCGCGCAGTATCAAAATTCATCGTTTTGAATAAACGCAACGCTAAGTTTAATTATCCTATGTAGTCTTAATAAAACTGCCATAATTAGTAAACTAATGGGAATTTTTAAATGGGGTTTTTTGCATATTGTTCAGAAATGAATACGGAATCAAAATATGCATAATTTTTTTTTTTTTTTTTTTTTTTTTTAATTTGGAGATTTAAAGGTATCCTGTAGTGTGTACAAAGAAAAGAAGAAGTGCACAAAGGAAGTTAAGAATATTAATTTCCCGAGGAGATATTTTAAATATAAGAATGCATCCAATGCCCATAGACTTAACATTAGTGAGGGGAATTCGGAAACTGAGTGGCGAGCAGCCTTAAGTATATGGGGCATTCTCACAATCTTTTGACTTTCATGTCCCTGAATAATAATTTTTATTTTAATATACTTTTTAGTGCTTTTTTTTTTTAATTTCGTATGCTGGGGAACATCCCATTGCATGATTGCACAACAATATGAACGAGATAAATAAGTTTTGGACGACGTTAGGTGTCCAAACACCTGGGAAACTCCTATACAGTCCAGTGTCCCTAATGCTGATTTTTAAGTTTGGAGCTGTCTAGATAAAATTATTTCAATAAAAATAATTCTATGCAATTTTTTTCAGAAACTGGAACTATTTCTTTATATAATTATGTAGCTAAAAATTAACCTGCACACATTTTTAGGGTTGTTAATATTTTTTAAACTCTGTCCCTGGGTTTTAGATTCCTTACCATCCCTCTTCTAAAATTATACAGAAAATCACTTCAGATGCAGCGACGGAATTTTTTTCAAGTTTTTGCTCATGCAGAAGTATGCTAGAGAAAGAATATCTAAAATTCTTTGACAGGAAATTTACTGTAGAATTTAAATCAGCATTTAAATATCAATTTCAAGCATCGTGGCTTTATTGGTAGTCTCGCCGTCCCCAAGGTTTATTCCTGCACTTTTCGAGATAAATTATTATTATTTTTTTTTTATTTAATCCAATGTAAATAACTGTTTCTAAAACTCAATGAACATTTTGGCTACTACTTAGTCTTAATATGATCTGCCTAAAATAGTTGGTAATTTTCCTTGCCGTTCCATCCTTACCGTCCCTTTTTTCCTATACCATCCCCTTTTTTACCTCACCGTCCCTTCTTTAACTCCCCTTTAAGACATGTTATACCAAAATTTTGTACAAAAAATGCGACATTCTTATTATTTCTCCTTTGAATGCCCTGTAGATACTATGCAAATTCATTATAAGTAAAAATTTAGAAGAAAATAAAAAGTTTCAGTGTTAAAATGGTAAGGAACATTAAACTAGCAAGTTTAACTTAAGCCTCAGTTAAATAAAAAATTTTCGCTGCTGACCATTTTTTCTTTATTTTGAATCATTAAGGCATTCGTCTATCAGATTAAAATTTTATTTTAGCAAGTTTAATTTCACCAGATTTTTATTCCCGAAAGTCAAAAGATTGTGAGAATGCCCCATATCTTGCAAAATGCATCTGGATTTAAGATTTAATTTTACAGTGAGGAACTTTTCAAACGCTTGCATGATGTTATACTTTCATTTTATTATTCATACTAAGTTCTTAAGATAAAGTACATCCAGGCCGAAACTAGGGGAGGGGGGGGGGGGGCAGAAGGGGCACGTGCCCTGGGCGCCGCTTTAACAGAAGTTGAAGGGGGCGCCAAAATAAAAGTTTTGTTTGACGTTTGATACAAGAATGTATATATATACGAAATTTGTATAAAAATGTCTCGCAGCCGGAAAATTTAAAAGGAAAACTGAATCGAATGCATTAAACTTTACAAATAGATAAAAAGATTCATCTACAATACAAAATTGCAAATGAATCAGAAAAAATAACTGTTCTCTTAAGTTTTTTTCTTTCTCCCATTCCAAAAGTATCATGTTTATGCCTTTGTCTTCTATCTTTTAAATTACTTCCTGTGTAGGAGAATCATTACCGTTTTTCAAGGTCAGTTATTATTGTGGGACACTGTCCACTACGGATAACTACCAAACGCGAAGCGACCCCTCAGTGTGACTTTTCTATTAGATAAAAAATTTCCATGAAAGCTGTTTGTTTTTTTTCCGCTAAGCAGCGTTGAGCTTCCTTTTTTTTTTTTTTTTTTTTTTTTTTTTGTCTTGCCATGGGCGATGACTGCCCGGGACAATAAAAACAAACAGTAGGGGGAATGCATAAAATAAAATTCTTCGTAAAACCTTCTTTTTTTTAAGATATCGACCTCATTTTGCCTATACAAAAAAAAAAAAAAAAAAAAAAAAAAAATGTTTAAAAAGATTAAAATGGAATTCGGTTCCTTTTGATTCCGTTTTCAAGGTTTTAATGAATCGATGTTTGACAAAGTTGATTACGTAGTTCAGTTTTATATATTTTAAATTTAAAAATAAGTTGTCTATTAGATACTTAGTAAAATTCTTTTTGTAAATTTACTTTGTGGTGGAGGGGGGGGGGGGGGTGCAAAAAGGCTAGTTTCGGCCCTGAGTACATCTCACAATCTTTTGATTTCTTCGTAAGTAAAGTTAAAACGGCAATATCGCAAATCGTTCTCTCAGGTTATCCTAATTTTGACAGTGAACAATATCCAAAACAACTGCATGTTAAATCTAAGAATTTACCTGTATATAAAGGCACTTCATCTTTTTGTATAAACAAAAATGTATTTGCACAAAATAATTCTATTAATAACTCAAATTCAACTGAAGATAACATCTCGGAATATGGCATCCATAAGAATTTCTAAGTCATTTCATCCAAACATTAAAAAAATGAAATAAAATAAGAAAAAAAAAAGAACATTTGCTGAAGAACCTTCAATTATTTATTTAAGAACTTTCATATTCCAGATTCCCTTTCTGCTTTGAGAATGTACTTATTTCCCAATCATTTACTATTTAATTAATTTCAGATAGAAATAGATATATGTAATTTTTAAGATGACAATTTGTTGCCTGAATTTTCGAAATAAGAATAGTCTATATTTTATTTCATAGATGGCAGCATCTTTCAACATTTGGAGAAAATCTGTGTCAAATTGAAGGATCTCAGGTAATTTCTTCGATTGTAATTCCATTGTAATTTGTTCTAAAATGTAAGCAGAAGGAATAGATTTAGTGAAATTTTAGACATTTTAAATTGGTATAGGTTATCCTTATTAATGCCCTATAACAGTGAATAAAAAATGTTAATATAATGTAAATGTCCCTTTATCCTTTATGTCCGTCATACTTTGAAATACTAACAAAAAAAACTAGCTGAAAAACAATTTTGGTTGGTTGGTTGGTTGGTTGATTTTGTGACGGCCGATTATCTACACTAGGGATATAGGCCCGAGGGGGAGTGCCCTTCGTGGGGGGTCTTTCTAAGGGAACCTAACCCGTATTAACGCATGGAAATCCATGGTTCGAAGAAAACCACGAAAACTCCGAACGATTAGGCCGACGGGCGCGATTGGGATCGAACCCAGCACTTCCCGTCTACCAGTTTCGAGAGCAGAACCTCTCAGCCACTGGTGGGGCGAAAAACAATTTAGGATGAGCTGAAGGTACTTTACTTTAAATTATCCCAAAATTTTATTAGTACTAAACAACAAAAAGGTTTTTAAATGTGTAATTTCTTTTCCAATTTAACTCTTCAGCATTCTTGATATTAAAGTTAATAGAAATCAAGCGGAAAGTTTCAGTTTTGAGAAATTTCTATATTTGTATTGTAAAACTATACTATTCACCTATATTTGCACATTTTTTAATTCTATAAAATAGTAAAAACAACATTTTAAGGTGATTCTCAGAAACATATTCCTTCCCACTCAACAGAAACTTTCTGACATATTTACGGACTCATTTTTAAACGCAAAGATATAACACTTCCAGGTATGATTATTGAAGTGATTTTGAATAGAAAAGTTTATTTTTTATTTTTCGATAAAGGAATCGAATCTTTAATTATAAACGATTGTTACTTCATTTCTTTCTGCGCTGTAACGTCTGGAAATTAAGTTCAAAACGTCAACTATGGCAACTTTTTCTAAAATATTTTATGCATTCACCGAAAAAAAAAAAAAAAAAAAAAAAAAACTTTTATTACATAATTTCTGTTTAAGAGCATCTGCCAATTTTATGCGTTTGCAAAAAAAAAAAAAAAAAAAAAAAAAAAAAAAAAAAAAAATGAATTCAAAAGTGTGTCAGAAAGCCAATTTGGATTTGAGAACATTTTAAAAGTAAAACGAAATATTTAGTATATATTATAATTTTTTATAGGAATAAAATTCTCCATGATGTATAGCTGGAATGAGTTCGACTGATCCAATAGTTTTAAGGGTGTATTCGAAAAAATATTTTTTCACCCTCAACAGCTCGAAATTTTCTGAGACATTTTCAGACTCATTTTTAAAAGTAAAAACATGAAACTTGCTGAGGGGATTTTTGAAGAGATGTATAAGAGGCCGTGTGATTTCATTTTTCGCTCAATTAATTAGAATATGAGTTTTAAACAATTATTTTCTCAGTATGACCATTTTTTTTCATTCCCAGATCTCCCGTTTCGGAAAATTCGGTTCAAAACGCAGACTTTGACAGCATTTTTTTTTTACAATATTTTCTGTATTTATTAAAAAATCGAGAAGCACGGCACATTATGTAGTTTCTAAATAATAGAATTTCCCAGTTTCATGCGTTTGAGAGCAAAAATGAATTTAAAAATGAATCAAAAAGTAAGCCGTTTGGATTGGAATACACCCTTAAATGTCCTAGATACATAAAAATAGAATTGGTTTAAGAGGCTACTTCAATCAAGGGAAAATGTCCGTTCGCTAATGCTAATCCTATGGAAGAAATTTATAAAGATATCTCGTTTGCATTTCAATATTTTTAAAGGATTTTTTTGCATTGGATAGCTGAGATCAGTCTGTATGCAGTCCGTTTTTTACTTTTTCGATTTCGATTGCAGATTTTTTTTATGGGAATGCTTTCAGTTTCGAAGCCGGTTCCGAAAATGAAAGTGTCCTCATTAAAAATATCTGTAAACAAAATTGAAAATGTAAAAAACGGCCTTTGTACAAACCGATCTCAGCTATCCAATGCAAAAAAAAATCATTTAAAAATATTAAAATACAACCGAGATATCTTTATAAATTTCTTCCATAGGATTAGCATCAATGGCGGATCTAAGGGGGGGGCGAGGGGGCGATCGCCCCCCCCTTGGGCAAAAAAAGGGTTTCAAAACGGCATTATGCATCCT
This sequence comes from Maratus speciosus, assembly GCA_963932465.1. Lineage (NCBI taxonomy): Eukaryota > Metazoa > Arthropoda > Arachnida > Araneae > Salticidae > Maratus > Maratus speciosus. The sequence goes on from OZ010789.1 coordinate 291,463,567, forward strand.
CACTTGAAATGACTTGGGGTGAAGCTCGAGCCCGGCGCGACCCGACCCGGGTCGCGCCACCAGTTTAAATCCACGAGACTCGGCCTGGGTCAGGCCTTCTCTCATTTAGAGCCGGGCCGTGCCCTGATCTTAAAATTTTCTGCAAATTCAGGTCTCTTCCTAGAGGTCAGCATTGGCCAAAATTTCCAGCTCGAGGCTCGTCCCGGATAAAAGCTAAACGTTTGGTCCGTGTCAGCCCTTATCATAAACAGTATTGGCCCGATCGCGACCCGTGTACTTCTCTAAATTTGTTTCCCCGAGCCCAAGTTGTTCTGGCATCTTACTTATTTGTTGTCCGTAAAATTTATGTTTATGTTGTACATTTGTTTAGCGAAATCTTTAAAAATTTAATTTGATTTGATAAATTACAGAGATGCATATTTAAAAATCTACTTTTTTACTTTCTTCTATCTTTACAAGTAGAAAGTATTGGATTCGTGAAAATTTTCGACTTCCGGTTTTCGACGGATTTATACGTTTTAGAATGTCCTGAACACGATTGGATGGTTTTTAGAAAATGTTTGTCTGTCACCATGTCACTCTGTGAGTCTGTATGTGACAAAAATTTTGTGGGCGCTCTATCTCAAGAACTAATGCACGGAATTTCACAAAACTTTAGTTTCAGTTAGACCTTGATATAATCTGGTCCTGATTAGTTTTTGGTGAAAATCGCCCGACAGGTGGCGCTGCTATGCGGCATTGTTCATGTTTTCTGCAATAGCAATATCTCAGGAATTACTCAACGGATTTTCATAAAACTTCAAATTCAGTTAGTCCAGGATATAGTTAAGTGCTGATTACAATTTGGTGAAAATCGCCCTTCAGGTTTGCGCTGCTATGCTGCATTATTTGAGATTATCACAATAGTTCTATCTCAAGAAAAAATGCACGAATTTTCATTAAACTTCAGATTCAGGGAGTCCCTGATATAAATTATTGCTGTTTAATTTTTGGTGTAAATCGCCCAATAGGTGGCGCTGCTGTACTGCATTTTTCACGATTTCCGCAATAGATCTCAAGAACTAATGCATGAATTGTCATCAAGCTTTAGATTAAGTTACTTCCTGGTATAAATTGGTCCTTATTAGTGTTTGGTGTAAATCGCCCAACAGGTGGCGCTGCTATGCAGAATTTTTTTCTTTGTAGAGCTTTAAAATTCGGATTTACTTTTATCATCCGTTTCTTTCATTCTAAACTGATTTTCTTACTGGATTTCCATATGAATGTATTTGTCTAAGTAATGATTTTTACGTAGTTTTTATCTACATAATTGCCTAAATAGTCATTAATATTAATGTTTTCCTGTATTCATGATTTTCGAACATAATGTAAAATAAAATATGAGCATAAGTAAGTGTGCTTTAATGAATAATTGTAATTGCAAAATGCAGGCTGGGCTGGGGTTGATTTTTTTTAGCTTTTATACCGGGCCAATGTTGTTTTTTATTTTTTTATTTATTTTATTTTTTTTTGTGGGTTGGACCTGGAAATTTCAGCCCTGGTAAACCTCTAACTGACATATCGAAGCCAGCTTTAATTTTTTTTAAATATGCTTCTTTCAGCCATCATCCCATATAGCTACTGAATATACCGGGTGTCCTAAAATGGACTGACTGATTTTAAATACAATTCCATAACTTGCAAATGGCGACAGCTATATATAAAAAAAAAAAATACTTGAAGGAGGGTTATGTAAGATCTCAGGAGCAGGGGTGATTGTGTTCCAAATTTTCCGAAAATTTAATCCTCTCACTGCGCATCCCGCGATTTCCACGGTCAACGTAAAAGTGGCAAAATTTGCGCAACCCGCAATTTCCGCAGCAAACCATTTTTTTATGATCTAATTCTATTTAAAAAAGAAACTCTTTCACAAAGATTTTGGACATATTTGAACTCTAAAATATATGCAGATTTTAAATATGTAATAAAATAAAGGCGCAATTTTTGTCCGAAAATTCGGACATAAAAATAATTGCGAATTTTGACAAATGGTCGCCGAAAAAAATCCATTTCTTCAATCGTTCACGGAAAATAACTTCAATTTCGCCAAAGAATCGCGGAAAAAACGTGAATTTGGTCAAAGAGGCGCGGGAAAAGCCCGAATTTGGTCAAAAGGCCACGGAAAAACGCGATGTACTTCAAATGATCACGGAAATCGCGAATTTCGTCAAAGGATCGCGCAAAAAACGCGAATTTTGTCAAACAACTTCGAGAAAAGCGAATTTCGTCAAAGGATCGCGAAAAAGGCTAATTTTATCAAAGAATCGCGAAAGGAACGCGAATTTCCTCATAGGGTCGCAAAAAAACTCAAATTTCGTCAAAGGATCGCTGAAAAAATGCAATTTTCGTCAAATGATCGCGGAAAAAACACAAATTTTGTCAAAGGGTGGAGGGAAAAAAACGCGAATTTTATCGAAGGGCTGCAAAATTACACTTATTTCATGAAAGAGTTGCGGAAGAAACGTAAATTTTGTCAAAGAATAATGGAAGAAATGTGAATTTCATCAACCAGCTACGGAAAAACGCGAATATTATCGAAGGGCTGGGAGAATAAGCGAATTTCGTCAAAAAGTTGCGGAAAAAACGCGAATTTCGTCAAAGATTCGTGGAAAAAATACAGTGCTCTCTTTGGGAAACAGCACACATACATACACCTATGTTTATTATTATAGGTATAATTTTGAATCTGAAATAATATACTGAACTAACTTTTGAACAAAACGGTTTAACCCAAACCGAGCTTGCATGAATCTACACTCAGCCTCAAATCGACCCAGATCGAAAATGGCTAACTAGACCTGCAACAAGAATATTTAGTGCCAGAAGGGAATCCCCACCCCTCTGCTGTAACATTTCAGATTATTTTTTTTTCTTAAACTGAGAATCACCCCTGATCAGGAGTTTTTTCAGTTTAAAATAGAAACCAGATGGCGCTGCAATCAATAGGCGCTAAATCGGTGCCCGATTTAACAACTATTGTTTGCAGTGCCATCTACCGCTGCTATTGTAAAGTAAAATCAAGAATCGCAGCAAAAAATCTCATGCCATCTTACATAACCTTCCTGCAAGATTTTTTTTAATTGCTGTCACCATTTGCAAGTTACTGAATTTTAAAATCAGTCAGTCCATTTTAGGACACTCGGTATGTTTTTTAATAAGTTTCAAAGCAATTTTTTACTTTCTTCTATCTTTACAATAAGAAAGTATTGGATTCGTGAAAATTTTCGACTTTCGGTTTTCGACGGATTTATACGTCTTAGAATGCCCAGAACACGATTTGATGGTTTTTAGAAAATGTCTGTCTGTGAGTCTGTCTGTCACTCTGTGAGTCTGTATGTGACAAAATTTTGTGGGCGCTCTATCTCAAGAACTAATGCACGGAATTTTCCAAAACTTTATATTTAGTTAGACCTTGATATAAACTGGACCTGATTAGTTTTTGGTAAAAATCGCCCAACAGGTGGCGCTGCTATGCGGTATTTTTCACGATTTCTGCAATAGCTATATCTCAAGAACTACTACACGGATTTTCATAAAACTTCAGATTCAGTTTGTTCAGGATATACTTTGGTGCTGATTACCTTTTTGTGAAAATCGCCCAACAGGTGGCGCTGCTATGCTGCATTATTCATGATTATCGCAATAGCTCTAACTCAAGAAAAAATGCACGAATTTTCATCAAACTTCAGATTCAGTTAGTCCCTGATATAAATTAGTGCTGTTTAATTTTTGGTGTAAATCACCCAACAGGTAGCGCTGCATTTTTGACTATTCCCGCAAGAGCTGTATCTCAAGAACTATTGCACGGATTTTCATCAAACTTCAGATTTAGTTAGTCCTTGACATGAATTGACGTATAAATTAGAGCTGTTTAATATTTGGTGTAAATCGCTCAACAGGTGGCCCTGCTATGCTGTATTTTTTGCGATTTCCGCAATAGCTTTATCTCAAGAACTAATGCTTGGATTTTCAACAAACTTCAGATTCAGGTATACCTTGATATCATTTAGTGCTGGCTATTTTGATGTAAATCGCTCAAGAGGTGGCGCTGCTATGCTACATTTTTCAGAATTTCCGCTATAGCTCTATCTCAAGAACTAATGCACGAATTTTCATCCAACTTCAAATTCAGATATACTTTGATGTGAATTGGTGCTAAATCGTGATTATTTCATGTACTATTTAAATGATTTAATTGACGTGATTTATATAGAAGAAAGTTTTGTGATGGCCACAACATACTAGTTTTTTTTTTAATTACAACTCATCTTAGATATAAAGAGATAAGCGGTCTTATAACAAATTAGTATTTTTTACATAATCCTGAAGATTAAAAAGTATTATTAAATAATTGTTTGGGCGTGTCAGTTATGGATCTTTTACTTTACCTTTTATCATCAAAAATATTTAGACTTTCTTTTCAAATTCGGGTCGGCCCGAACCCTTCTCGCAAGAGTGAAAACCCAATCCGAAACTGACCCAAACCGGAAGTAATGTATGCCAATCTGTCCAAAACCCAATGCGCTAGAGCGCAGCTAAAAATTAGAAGTCAACCCGACCCGCAGCAGAAAAGTAGAAGTCAACGAACCCAAACCCGACCCGCAGCAAAAAGTAGAAGTCAACCGGACCCAAATGCGATCCACAGCAAAAATTGTAGTCAGCCGGACCCAAGCCCGACCCACAGCAAAAAGTAGAAGTAACACGACCCGCAGTGAAAAAAATTAGCCCCGACCCGCGCATCAGATTGGAGTCTCCAAATTTCTAAAATCGCCCCCCCCTTGAGGACTCTCCAGATCCGCCCTTGATTAGCATTAGCGAACGGGTCTTTTCACTTGACTGAAGTAGCGTCTTAAACTGAATTTCTATCTGATGTAAAAGTTTGAATACTAATTCATCTTTTGTTTCATAGATGGCAGCACTACAGAATAACTCCTCAATCATAGGACCATAAAATGGTGTGATGTCAATTTTCTAAAACTGAAAGACCTTTCTTTTAAATTTTTCTACTGAATTCATTAAATTTAAATTGGAGAATACCAAATCGGTTCCTATAGCAATATAAACCACGATGCTGAAAATTTGAATTTAATCTGTAAGTGGATTGGTGTCTGCTTTTGAGATAAGACAATTACGCTTTAGTAACGATAGAAAATAATGATTTGTGTACGCTGCTCTGAGGTGTCCTTCTTAGCTTAGGTTCGCTTGGAAAGATTTTTCGTCAAAGAAAAAAAAAAATCGCAATATTTCAAGGTTCGTATGATTCCAGAGCGGAACGGACGATACGCTAACAAAGGCACCAGGGTCCCCAACCATAGGTTTCTCTAAATTGAGGTTCGTTTGGGAAAAATCAACCAGCAAAGCTCCACTAGTATGCATATAATTTTAAATATATTAGGATTTCTTTGCAAGTTTTATTTATTAAGATGTTTTCTATTTAAATTTTTTTACTATAACAATTGATGTAAAATATTATTGCATGCTATCTTTAAATAAGAGATTCAGTAATTTTTGTCATGCGAACTTGTAAGCTACTTTTTGATTTCAAAGGTATTATATATATTATATATATAATACATAAATATAATTAAAACGAAATCACATGTGTGAAAAAGAATGGAAAAATAAGTGAAAAAAATATATTAAGGAACGAAGAATGAAATACAAAAATAACAAAGACTATAAATGTGATATGGAATCTTCAGAGAAGCTTCATATGCGCAATTCATTGAAAATATATGTTCTTTCATCGATTATTGTCTGCATAAGACCTTAAAATGATAGCATAAAACTTCTACTAACTTATCGAAAAATCTCCGAAATGCTTGAAATATAATAATATACCCAAGAAATTAATGAAAATTCAACAAAAATAGGCAGAGAAAAAAATATTCAAACAACTCGCCAGTAATAAAATAATTCGTTTAATACTAAATTTCTATATGGTATGAAAACTTAAATAATAATTGATCTATTGTTTAAAAGAGGGCAGCACTATAAAATAACCTCAAAACCATATAGTAGAACATAGAATGTGACAATCTATTGTGGCAACTTTGTTGACAATTTTCTAAAACTGAAAGAATTGTCCTGTAAATTTTGCAAATTCCGTCATTAAATTCAAATTGGAGAATGAATAAAAAATCATAATAAACCAACAGAGATGCATCCAGATTTTATATTTTAATACAACAATTATAATAAACCAACAAAGATGCATCCAGATTTTAAATTTTAATACAACAATCATAATAAACCAACAAAGATGCATCCAGATTTTAAATTTTAATAATAAACCAACAAAGATGCATCCAGATTTTAAATTTTAATACAACAAGCATAATAATCCAACAAAGATGCATCCAGATTTTAAATTTTAATACAACAATTATAATAAATCAACAAAGATGCATCCAGTTCCAGATTCAAAAAAGTCCTTCCGGCCAGTGCCGGGAGGAAGAGGTAGCTTTCATATTCCTTATTTTAAAAAAGCCAACTTATATTATTCAAACACACGAAGCTCAATTAAGTGGAAACCGAATGTAGGAGATTCAATTTTAATTTTTATCAATACTAAATCATTATGAATGAGAATTTCGCGAAATTAGTCAGCTTTATCCAAGCTGCTTTTATTTAAAGTAACTTATATTTGGCTGCTAAATTCGGCGATTTCTTAAAGTGCCTGCCATTTTAAGACAACATGGTGGATGAGGCTAACCAGTGAACTTGGTCCAGACCTTAGTAATTGCTGTGCACATGCTCACTCGCATCGGAATCGGTTGATATATACGAGTGCTGCAGGCAAAAAATCAGATTTTTCAAAATGTCACCCACGTTAAAAATTGAAACTGCTATATCTGGACCATTTTTTAAGGTAAGGACAAACAAAAAATGCTCCTGAATCCTTATATCAAGGTCAAATACTTAAGAAAGAAACCTTTTTCAATTTCTAATTTTTTTGCACCTCACTTTAAATATAATTTTTTTTAATTTAATGGCCGCCATTTTGAAACAAGGTGGCTGATGAAGCTGGCCAGCGATCTTGGTCGAGATATTGATGTATACTATCCACATGCATTCTTCCATCGAAATAGGCGAATACGTGTGGTATCGCGTGACAAATACAAGATCGTTTCAAAGTGTTAGCCATGATAGAAATTCAAAGTGCTATAATTCAACCACTTTTTAAGATATAAACAAAAGAACAAATTTTCAGAAACAAAAACTGCTCCAAAATCTTTGTATCAAGGCCAAACACACAAAAAAAATCTTTTTCATTTTCCAATTTTTTAATACCTCATTTTAAATTTTAAATTACATTTTTTTTTAAAAAAATGGCAACCCTTTTGAAACAAGATGGCGAATGAAGCTGGCCAACGAACTCGGTCGAGACATTGGTATGTACTATGTACAGACCAAGTTACATTCAAATCGGTTCATAAATACGCCTGTCATCGCGTGACAAAAATCAGGTCGTTTTAAAATGTCAGCCACAATAGAAATTCAAAATGTTATAACTCAGCCATTTTTTTAGATATAGATGAAACAAAACCTGTTCCGGAATCTTTGTATTAAGGTCAAACACATACGAAAAAACTCTTTTTCATTTTCTATTTTTTTGGTATCTCATTTTAAATTTAATTTTTTTAAAATTTTTTTAAATGACCGCCATTTTGAAACAAGATGGCGGATGAAGCTGGCCAACGAACTCGGTTGAGTTATTTGTATGTACTATGTACACACCAAGGTACATCCAAATCGGTTCATAAATACGTCTGTTATCACGTGGCAAAAATCAGGGCGTTTCAAAATGTCAGCCACGCTAGAAATTCAAAATGCTATAACTCAGCCATTTTTTAAGATATAGACAAAACAAAAACTGCTACGGAGTCTTTGTATAAAGGTCAAATACATAAGAAAAAAATATTTTTCCATTTTCAATTTTTTGGTACCACATTTCAAATTTTAAATTTGTTAAAAATGTTTAAATGGCCGCCATTTTGAAACAAAATGGCGGATGAAGCTGGCCAACGAACTCGGTCGAGACATTGGTATGTACTATGGACACACCGAATTACATCCAAATCGGTTCATAAATACGAGAGTTACAGTGTGACATAGGTCAGATATATATATATATATATATATATATATATATATATATATATCAATTTTGAACGGAGTGTGGTTTCGGGGTCTGGGGGTCATGATCGATGAAAATGTACCAAAATTTTTTGAAATCGCTTTCCTCCGAACGGCTGCAATAGGTAGCTTTTTGTAAAGAAAGCTACCTAATTGTACCATGGAATAGGTAAGAAAGTAAGAGGGGCGAGAGGAGAGAAGGAGAGAGAAATGGAAATTGAATTTGTTGAAAGATATAGAATAAAGGTTGTAGATGATAAATTAATATACATTAAATATTTAAAAAAAGTAAAATATAGAAAAGGAGGAGAGAATGTGTAAAAAAATGATGAATTGGTAAATAGAAGGGGAAACGAGTATAGAGAAGAATAAAGTACCACAAATATTAGAATAATGTATAAAATTGTGTAAGTGAAAAGAATAATGCTCTTATAATATGTATACGCTAATATATATACACCAAATTTCTAAATAGTGGGCTGCTCGAGCCCAAGAAATGTATACTTTATTCGGAGATGTCTGTTTTTGACAGGTAAAAACGTACAAACAATATTTGTGTTGGAGATTGAAAAATCGTCCGCTAAACAGAGTCCGCATGTTCGATATTGGGAATGTCTGTTTTTTTTTTAAGGTTTTACGGGATATGTTACTTTTATTTATTTATTAACCATTTGGAAAAATGGTTATTGTCCTCGTCAGGGTAGGAAATCAAAAGTATATCTGAAGCGTTTTATTGGTTTAATCCGCATTTTATTCGTTTTCTGATTGGTCTATACACTAACCTTTACTTTTCAACAGAGATGGATACTTCTGTTACCACTAGAACAAAAATGTAATAAAAACTACAAAAAAAAAATTAATAACTCAGAGCCAGCCGTAAAACATATTGTACGATTAAATACTTTATAACAATTTTTTTAACTTCTAAGCATCGCACATTTACAAATTTTATACCATCGTATTGGGGAAAAATGTTCTTTTAATGCAATTTGTTTGAAAACTGTACTTCCATTTATTTTTGAAATATTAATTTTTATGTAGTTTTTAGAGCCATTTGCTTAATATTGGCAACGGAAGTAGTCCATTTCTGTAGAAAGTAAAGGAAAAATAGTTCTAAAATAGTAATTATATATTTTTGTTGCCATTTTCTCATAACAACCGAAAGAAAATGTAATTAAAATACGCGCTATTTTGAAAAAAGTTCTTCCGGCCAGTGCCGGGAGGAAGAGGTAGCTTTCATATTCCTTATTTTAAAAAAGCCAACTTATATTATTCAAACATACGAAGCTCAATTAAGTGGAAACCGAATGTAGGAGATTCAATACTAATTTTTATCAATACTAAATCATTATGAATGAGAATTTCGCGAAATTAGTCAGCTTTATCCAAGCTGCTTTTATTTAAAGTAACTTATATTTGGCTGCCAAATTCGGCGATTTCTTAAAGTGCCTGCCATTTTAAGACAACATGGTGGATGAGGCTAACTAGTGAACTTGGTCGAGACCTTAGTAATTGCTGTGCACATGCTCACTCACATCGGAATCGGTTGATATATACGAGTGCTGTCGCAGGCAAAAAATCAGATTTTTCAAAATGTCACCCACGTTAGAAATGTGAACTGCTATATCTGAGCCATTTTTTAAGATAACGACAAACAAAAAATGCTCCTGAATCCTTATATCAAGGTCAAATACTTAAGAAAGAAACCTTTTTCAATTTCTAATTTTTTTGCACCTCACGTTAAATATATATATTTTTTAATTTAATGGCCGCCATTTTGAAACAAGATGGCTGATGAAGCTGGCCAGCGAACTTGGTCGAGATATTGATGTATACTATCCACATGCCTTCTTCCATCGAAATAGGCGAATACGTGTGGTATCGCGAGACAAATACAAGATCGTTTCAAAGTGTTAACCATGATAGAAATTCAAAGTGCTATAATTCAACCACTTTTTAAGATATAAGCAAAAGAACAAATTTTCAGAAACAAAAACTGCTCCAGAATCTTTGTATCAAGGCCAAACACATACAAAAAATCTTTTTCATTTTCCAATTTTTTAATACTTCATTTTAAATTTTAAATTACATTTTTTTTTAAAATGGCAACCCTTTTGAAACAAGATGGCGAATGAAGTTGGCCAACGAACTCGGTCGAGACATTGGTATGTACTATGTACAGACCAAGTTACATTCAAATCGGTTCATAAATACGCCTGTTATCGCGTGACAAAAATCAGGTCGTTTTAAAATGTCAGCCACAATAGAAATTCAAAATGTTATAACTCAGCCATTTTTTTAGATATAGATGAAACAAAACCTGTTTCGGAATCTTTGTATTAAGGTCAAACACATACGAAAAAATTCTTTTTCATTTTCCAATTTTTTTTTTGGTATCTCATTTTAAATTTAATTTTTTTTAATTTTTTTTAAATGTCCGCCATTTTGAAACAAGATGACGGATGAAGTTGGCCAACGAACTCGGTTGAGTTATTTGTATGTACTATGTACACACCAAGGTACATCCAAATCGGTTCATAAATACGTCTGTTATCACGTGGCAAAAATCAGGGCGTTTCAAAATGTCAGCCACACTAGAAATTCAAAATGCTATAACTCAGCCATTTTTTAAGATATAGACGAAACAAAAACTGCTCCCGAATCTTTTCATAGAGGTCAAACACGTAAGAAAAAAATATTTTTCCAATTTTCAATTTTTTGGTACCACATTTCAAATTTAAATATTTCTTAAAATTTTAAATGGCCTCCATTTTTAAACAAAATGGCGGATGAAGCTGGCCAACGAACTCGGTCGAGACATTGGTCTGTACTATGTATAAACGAAGTTACATCCAAATCGGTTCATAAATACGTCTTTTATAGCGTGACAAAATTCAGGACGTTTCAAAATGTCAGCTTCGCTAGAAATTCAAAATGTTTTAACTCAGCCATTTTTTAAGATATAGACGAAACAAAAACTGCTACGGAGTCTTTGTATAAAGTTCAAAGACATAAGAAAAAAATATTTTTCCATTTTCAATTTTTTGGTACCACATTTCAAATTTAAAAATTTTTTAAAATTTTTAAATGGCCGCCATTTTGAAACAAAATGGCGGATGAAGCTGGCCAACGAACTCGGTCGAGACATTGGTATGTACTATGTACACACCGAATTACATCCAAATCGGTTCATAAATACGAGAGTTACAGTGTGACATATGTCAGATATATATATATATATATATATATATATATATATATATATATATCAATTTTGAACTGAGGGTGGCTTCGGGGTCTGGGGGTCATGATCGATGAAAATATACCAAAATTTTTTGAAATCGCTTTCCTCCGAACGGCTGCAATAGGTAGCTTTATGTAATGAAAGCTACCTAAAATACAAACGAATGATTTTTGTTAAAACATGGAGCTATTATAAACTATATTTAATTTTAAGTATCTATATTACTGTTACAAACAAATGAAGACCTATGAATCATTTGATAACCGTTTTTTTTTGTCGAGTTTCTTTAATGATGGCATCTTTTTGCTGCATTTGTGTATTATTTTGCGAGAGTGACGTCCTATGCATGCTTTACTGTTAGATGTTTAAAAGTGGATCGTAAATGTGGGATTCTTAAGCGGATGCGAATGACGTCATTTTACATAAAATAAAAGCGTGTGCTTTAAGTCTTAAAATTGAAATATGTTTTGTACTATTTTTTTTTATTGGGGGCGACACTAATTTCTGAAAAAGCAGAATTCTTGTTTCCTAGTTTTGATGTATGATTTGCTGTATATAGTTTAAATTAAACGGTTATAAGGGGCCGTTCAAGTATTACGTAAGCATATTTTTAGTCATTTCGTACCCCTCCCTCCTCCTTGTAAGGAAAAATAAGCAAATACTAGAACCCCCCTCCACCTTTGCTTATGTAAGATTTTATGACATTCTTACATCAACACTGTTTGCCATAAAAATTACAGTTAGCGATAAATTACATTATTAATCCAGCAAATTTACATAAACAGACACATAGGGGTTGCGGTGTTGAAGGGGTAAAAAGTCGGTTTAATATATTGTTACTCATGGCATTAAACAATTCAGAGAATACAAAATAGTTTTTATGTATTATTATTTATCGTATTGAACAACAACAACAAAACTTATTTAGGCACATAACTAAAAAATGTAACAAGAATCATAGGAATATTATGTGTTTGGCGTTCCCATTTCTAGTCTGGTGTCCAAGATCTTTGAATCTATGCTTCTGCATTCTCTATTATTAAGTTTTCAATGTAGTGGTGGGCTGGAATGATCCTCGTTTCCAGCCCTTGTTTACTCCCTATCTTTTTTCTCAAGTCGTTCAACATCCGCAGAACGCTCATCTAAATCATGCTCTTTTGCTTTTTGTTGTTAAACTATAGTTGCTTCGTTATCTAATGCTTACGTAAGAATTTTCGTGACCCCCCTCTCCTCCTTGTCAGCAAAAATAAGCAGATACTGGACCACCCCCCTCCCCCACTTACTGCTTACGTAATACTTGAACGACCCCTTAATATATTTTTGAGACTGGGACATTCTTTATGGACACCCTGTATTGTATCTGCTTCTGATGCCTTGTCGTAGTCACAGTTAGTAACCTAAAGACTCCGGTGGAATAATCCTTAGCTATCCTATCTTTCTTTCTGAAGTACTTTTTCAGATTTATTTGAAAACAGAATTCATATCTTTCGGCCATTGTTGTGTTCGATGATATTTTAAAACAATAAGAATTTAGAATATACAGGGTGTCCGGTCTCAACGGTGTCCAATGGTTAATTCCTAAACCGTTATAGTCATAGACATATAGTTCCAATTACAAAAATGTTTAAAATCAGCTAAAGAAATATTTTAAAAGAGATTTGGGTCCATACAAACATTTCTTAAAAAAGTACGAAATTTAAGTTTTTATACGGTCCCCCGGTCCTATAAGTTATATTTAGTAAAATTTTCCCATTACACTGACAAGTAAGACAAAAAAAGTCCCATTCTATAACACTGAAATTGAGAGAGTTATAAAACTTTAAAAATGCATGACTTATGCCACTTTTCTGCTCTGAAAACAAATGAGTTCGGCTTGGCTTTGAGGGGTCACATATCAAGTGCTTAAAGTATTCGAAGATCTTATTTCATGTGTATCTGCGCTTTGAAAAAATCGTACAAGTATTATGATTAAGTTAACATTTAAATGTTTATTACAAATTGTATATTTTGCATTAATATGTCAGAATAATTAAAGATTTCAAATTCATATTGCAATGCTAATTTTACTATCGACCATTTTTTAATATATCTGGCGAAATTATATTTCGACTAAATTTGTGAATGACCCCCAATTTGCAGCAAAAAATATGCTCCAACTTTAAACAGCTATTACTCGGCCAATTTTAATCGTAGAATAACGGGACTTTTTGTGTATTACTTGTTAGTGTAAAAGGAAAATTTTACTAAATATAACTTACAGGACCGGGGGACCGTATAAAAATTTAAATTTCGTAATTTTTTAAGAAATGTTTTTATTGAACCAAATCGCTTTTAAAATATTTGTTTACCTGATTTTAAACAATTTTGTAATTGGAACTATATGTTTATGACTAACGGTTTAGGAATTAGCCATTGGACACCGTTGAGACCAGACACCCTGTATAATACGCGATGTATCACATTGCTAACGAAACATAGAACCAACAATGAGAAAAATGTCCAAGCCGGGAATCGAACCCGGAATAGCACTCCAAGTGCTCTACCATTTAAGCTACGAGGACGACGCCCAACTTAGCATTTCCCACAAATGTTGGTAAGGCTACAACTACAGCACAGCACAAGATGGAATAATCTTCTTGAGCACACAATCCTCTGGCGAAACATGAGACACACACAAACCCAGCTTCGGTGAATATATAATTTTTAATTAATTTTCAGCAGTGAAATTACGCTCGAAATTATTGAATAGTATATAATACGTGATTTATCACATTGCTGATGAAGCTTATATGCTCATGAAGTCTATTCTATCTTGTGCTGCAGTTGCAGCCAGGGCCGAAACTAGCCTTTTTTGCACACGGGGCAAACATGGATTTTGGCGCCCCTGCCCCCCTCTTCCGCAGAGTATATTTATAAAGAAAATGTTACTAATTTTCTAATAGCCAACTTATTTTAAAATTTAAAATATGTAATCATAAATTATGTAATACTGAATCTACACATAATCTGTACTACATAATCTACAATGGCGGATCCAAGAGGGAGGTCACAGAGGTCATGACTTCCCTCTGAACACTAACAAAAATATTCTAAAGATCATTTTAAAAATGAAATATACAGTAGAGTCCCGCTTAACCGAGTTATTTTCTTCTGAAAAAAAATATGGCAATTCCCCCCCCCCCCCATTCTGACCAGAAAATCAGAGTGGCTTCCATTATTTTGAAACAGCCATTATAAATGAAGTGTTAGGTGAAGATGAAAGAGCATCCGTAAAAAGTTAGAACTCTGATTTTCTGGTCAGAATTGGGAAAAAATGGCCATAATTTAAAAGAAAAAAAACAATTATAGCCATTTTTTCCATTCTGACCAGAAAATCAGAGTTTTAACTTAAAAAAAAATTATGGCCATTTTCTTCCCCATTCTGACCCGAAAATCAAAGTTCTAACTTTTTACGACTGCTCTTTCATCTTCACCTAACACTTCATTTATAATGGCTGTTTCATAATAATGGAAGCCATAAGTCCATCAGAAGAAAATGATCCATTCCAAAGGTATAATCTTTCATTTGGCGCACCTTCGTCTGGCGCCCGGGACACATGCCCCCTCTGCCCCCCCCCCCCCTTGGTTTCGTCCGGGGTTGCAGCCTTACCAACATTGTGGGAAATGCTAAGCTGAGTAAGTTATAATCACGTGTGATTATTTCTTTTGTGAGATGGACAACGTTACTATTATCATCTTGTCAAATCTGCAACAGTTTTATTTTTAGGGACATGAAAATCACGAAACGTTGTAATGAGGGAATATTCTTGGATCAATAGTTATTTCTATGTACAAATAGATTTTTAAATGAGAAAATTATTCTTGAAATTTTTTTAAATGTTATTATCAATTTTATTCTGCATACTTTCGGCATCGAGCTCGTAGTCTGATGACACACAATTTTTCGTGTTTGGGCGGACTCAGATTTCAACAGTGTCAGACTAGTCAAAAAATGTAATTAATTAATTAATAAGGCGTTACTGGAACTTTGTTTAAGAACGTTAAAGATCTTTGTTTAACAACACCTTATAACTTAACGCATTGCCGACCTGTTATGAGAACACTCATATTTACGTAAATAAATTTCTTTGACTAAGGGTGTTTTCTAAATTATTAGTTTTCACCTATGTAATTTTCCATTAATAAAATGCTGTTTATCTATTTGCATCCCATATGTGGGCATATTTTGTTAAAATGTAAGAAATTACATATTAAAACCAAACGTTGAAACATATTCCCTGACGCACGAATTAAAAAAAAAACAAAAAAAAACAGTGGCACTCCGGGAGTGCCAATAGAAGTGAAAACTTCAACAATTACGTGTGTGTTTTTTTAATCGTCAGGAAATGTTTTATTGTGCAGGAAATACTTTTAAATGTAGTGTTTTTTTATTCATTATTATAAACTATTACTACCAAAATTACTTACCATTAATACCAACTACCGAATTACTACCGAAAATGTAAATTTTGTGTGTGTTCCTGTGTGAACGCAGGGAGAAAAAGTGAGTTTTAGCTTCGTTCTTCTTTTGCGGATTGAGCTGAAGAGGGAAAAGTTCCTATCATTCACCGCTTGGCGCGCTAGTGCCTATGTGCCAAAATGCTAGCATGTCGGTTACGTAACAGTGTCTCCAAATCAGTGGTTTTTCTCCATCTCAAAAAGAGTTCAACGCGCCTAAAGAAGTTTTCACTTCAAAAACCCATCTAGGCAATCAATGTATTAAAGAATTTCCGAAAGAGGACTTTGTTTCTTTTGTTCCAAAAATCAAATTTAAAATTAAGTTTTTGGTCAACAATGTGTTAATAATTTACAACGCACTCTTTGGATAAAAATATATTTCGCTTCTTCGTCAGGTAAACAAAGAGATATTAAAGGTTAGACGTAAACATCTCCAGCCCGGGACCGAAACGGACTCGGGCTCGATTTTTGGCCAATCTTTGAGCTCGAGGTAGATTTGTGTATCAGCCTTCGGGTTCGCGATCGATTTTTATACCAGTCTATTTGCTTGGGCTCAAAGCGAAAATTTTATATATTTAGAAATTAAAAAAATTCCTTAAAATTTTGCTATTTGAGAAAAAAAAATAATGTAGTCTTAAGTTTCCTGAAGTGTTTTACAAACTTTTAAAAATCGGTTTGAAAGGAGGTTGAATTTTTTGTGATGCGATGCAAGGAGAACTATTCTATCTGTATCTGAAGTCTTGGAAAGGCAGTGTTGGAAATATAAATAAACCGCAGATCTTCACTTTCTGTTCGAAGTCCTTTTCCGAATTACTGGAAAATGAAGCCCATTTTTTCTCGCCGTACTTGTACAATGATATTTTAAAGCAATAACAATTGCGACTTTTTTAAATTTCTGCCTTTGTTGGGCATAAACAAATTTGCTAAATAGATTTTCAGGGATATGAAAATCACGAAACGTTGTAATGAGTGATTATCTTGAATTAATAGTTATTTCTACATAAAAATAGATTTTTAAATGAGAAAATTAATCTTGAAAAAATTTAAAAATGTTATAATCAATTTTATCCTGCATACTTTCGGCATCGTTCTCGGGGTCTGATGACACACAATTTTTCGGGTTTGGGCGGGCTCAGCTTTCAAAGTGTCGGAATCGGAATCTGAAAAAAGAACCAGGAGGCCTACCACGAACAGATCGAATTCTCCCCTTTCTCGTAAAATCTTCTGCATTTCCCGATGTGACGTTGCATTCCGATGACCCTGAAATAAATGCTACCACGACACAAACGAGAACGTCTTCCATCGGATTACTGTCATCGAGATCTCAACGAAAACTTCCGACCCCATTGAAGGGGGTGAGAAAAGCATATATTGTCGGAAGTGCATCTTTGGGGAGAGATTTTAAAGCGGTTGATATTGTTTTCTCTGTTTAGTAAAAATACCATCCACACACGCCTAATTAAGATATTTTCATAATCTTTTTTTTAAACGAGAGTGAAATGTTCAGATTTTCAGTTGTCAAAATCTCAAAGTGATATGACGGATAGTTATTTATAAAATGGAAAATAAAAATGAAATTTGTTTTTTTTTTAACCAAGCAAGGGTTTTTCTTTGAAAATTAATAAAAAATTAACATGTTAACCTACAAATATTTAATTAGTATCATAAGAAAGATCTTATTCTAGATTTTTTAAATGGTATAAAAAGAAAAGTTTTATAAGTTCTTCTTAAGCAAATATGGGTATAAATACGCCAAAATTTCAAGAAATTCTACTTAAATATAAAATAACTGGGAAAATACTATAAGTTTTGAAACTAATTTTTAGCACTAATAATAAGCTTTTTTTTTTTTTTTTTTTTTTTTTTTTTTTTTTTTGCAAATACTGCAAACAATTTTTTGTAGATTTAGATTGATTTTTCTTTGTGATACGCTATCTTTTTAAAATGAAATGTTAGCTTAAAATAACAAAAACTAATACTAATTTGAAAAAAAGTAATTGAAATGCTTATTAAAACATAGTTTAACAAATCATCACGCACAATCTTATTAATCTGCTTTAAACAAACAACGCGCAATACCCAGAAAGCTAATTATATCATAGTTCTTGCACAAATAATTAGCAGTGTGACCAAGTGCTGCATATGCCCCAAAAATAATTGACCATATACTTTTACTAAAACTTCTGTATACTAAATATAACATTTATGCTAATATTTAAGCCCACGTGCGCTCTATCGTTGTTTACTCAAACAAAATAATTATCCAAAATTTCCAAAAGATTTTCCTTTTCTTTTTTTAAAATTATTATTAAATGCTTGCTGTATTAATTTTAATGACTTGTTCAAATATATAAAATATATATATACATATTGTTTGAAGATGATGTGAATCAGTCTTCTTCACTTTTCATTTTTTTTCTGCCTTTGATTATAAAACTATTTTTTCGGAATATAAAATAATTATTGCTCAAATTAACAAAAAAAAAAAAAAAAAAAAAAAAAAAAAAAAAGGAAGTTTCGATATTAAATAAAGTTTAATATTAGGATCGCCAAAGAGTCCTCTTTTTTTTTTTTTTTTTTTTTTTTTGTGTGTGTGTGTGTGTGTGTGTAGATTGAGTAATATTTAACTTATATTTTGAAAGATTAGTTTTATATAGAAATTAAAGACGGAGACAAAAAAATAAAAATCTAAGAAGACTGATTCACATCATCTTCAAATAATATATTTTTTATCTTTTCTAAATTTACTGTAAAGTTACTATGAAATAAGTTGCTTTTTTATGTTATTAGAAAGTTTACAATTTATTTTATATCCAATGAAATATGAAGTATAAAAAATGTATCTTAAAGTATTCAAAATCCTGCAATACTTTCCAAAGATATTTGCTTCTTTTTTTTTCTTTTTTTTTGCGCAAAAATTTTTTAATTTAATATTTTTATCTTGTTCTAAAAATAAATTCTCTATCTATTTACTAAAGTATTTTGTTATTTAAGCAACAAATAACAAATCTTAAAACTGATACAACATTTAATAATCTATATAAATAAATATTTGGAAATTTTGAATATTTGATTTATTTGGGTAAACAAGGATAGTGGGCTTCGATATTTTCAGAAATGTTATATTTACTATAAAGAAGTTTTAGCAAAAATATCTAGTCAATTATTTTCTAGTAAGCACAGCATGTTTTCTCTGCTAATTTTTTTATGCGACAACTATTGTATAATTAGAGTTTTCTTAGCATAACACGCTGTTTATTTAAAGGAAATTAATAAACTTACACACGATATTTTGTTAAAGTATATTTTAATATGTACTGCAATTATTATTTTTTTAATTCACATTAGAATTTATTTTTTTAATTTTGCGTTGAATTTTCCTTACAAACACGGACTCCATACTGCATCAATCTAAATCTACCAAAAACTGCATGCAATATTTTCAAAGTACATTTATTATTAGTGTTTAAAATGAGTTTCAAAGCTTAAATATTTTCCTGTTTATTTTGTATTTAAGCAGAATTTCTTGAAATTTTTGGGTATTTATGCTAATATTTACTTAACAAAAACTCACAAAAAATTTATTTTCATATCATTTTAAAGTTTAGAATAAGGCCTTTCTTATGATAGTTATTAAATATCTCTAGAGTAATTTGTTAAATTTTTATTAATTTTTAAAGAAAAGCTCTCGCTTAGTCAAACAAAGCTAATTTCATTTTTATTTATCATTTTCTAAAGATCTACCGGTCGTATGATTTTGAGCTTTTAACAGCTAAAAATCTGTATATTTCACATTCGTTAAAAAGAAAGATTATGAAAATATCTTAATTAGGTGTGTGTAGATGGCATTTTTAATAAACACAGAAAGCAAAATTAAACATTTGTTTTCTTTTCAAACGGGAGAAAAAGAGGGAAGGTCAGTGAGAATTGTCTCGTAACTGAAGTGGTCAATCTAGTTTTTTCCGATGCCTACTTGAAAAGGAATCTAGAATCCGTGAGCTTTTGCCGAGATCTTCGTGGTAGCACTTAATCTGTGTATCGGAAAAAATTTTCGGGAAACATGTAAATTCGACCTCGGGTTCTTCTCGCTTCGGAAGGAACTCGATCTGTTCGTGGTAGGCCTCCTGAACTCATACCTTGTAGCTATACATACACTGCACAAAAGCAACTCTAAGTCTTGCCATGTGCAGCAAGACTTCTCGCTGCTGCACGTGGCTCTTTATTCAATAGACAAAGGGCCGGACAATTGTTTCAGTTTGAAACGAATTATTATTATCTAGTTAATTTTTTTAAAGTTGTATAGTGGTGTTGAACAAAACTATTTGTTTCTCTATTAATTGACGCCAGTGTCTTGGCATCACCAAGAAATGAAGACTAAGGACAACAAAAGAGAAATGAAAAATAAGGACAACCAGTATAGGATTTGTTCGAACTTTATTGGCGTCTTAACAAGAGTACAGCATATTGCATGTTAAAAGAGGTACAGGAAATAAAAAAAGAGGTGAAATGGAAGCATCCAGTGTTTCTTCATACATTTGTTGGAGGGAAGAAAATCAAATATTTTAAATCATCGTAAAAATTAAATTAATCATTTCTTAAACATAACATAAAATACATTGAAACTGTAAACCAAAGATATAACAAGTAAATATATACTTTATTTAATATTTTCTTGCTCATATCAATAACATTTTTATAAAGTTAAACCTCGATATAATGAAACTTGATAATTTGATTTTGATGATAGCATAATAATATCCTGCTTCGTGCAAAGTTTTATTCAAACACTTTTTTGTTTAAGATATTTTGAGGGATTTTACAGATTTATATGACTGTTTAATGTATTTTGACTGAGAAACTGTTTTTTTTTTTCGAGCTACCGAGGTTTAACTTTACGATTTCATAAACACTTAAAAATTAAACTTTTGAAATCTGTTTCTCTTTCTCTCATGCCACCAATAAAATCATATAAATATCAATATACTCTACTCTAATAATTTACATAAATATATTAAAAATAATTAAATCAATGAAGATTTCACATGTGTTATGTTTTTTCTTACATAGTGATGAAGTTGAATGGAATGTATTTACAATTTTTGCAGTTTGTGCTCAAGTTACAAAAAATCCTTGATTTTTTTTTAAATCTCCCATAAAGTAGCAACAACAACCCTTCCAGTACACGCTTCATATACCTTGGCAACATTTGGCAACCGCTGCTTTGTGGCCCCTACAACGCCATTCTTTAGCAATGCTTCCGTATTTACACAAATTTACAAACAATATTTTGATTTTAGTTGATATTACGTAAAAGGAACTATAATAATAATGTTAAAAAATAACAACCAATAGGAGTAAATACAATAACTTATTTCTATTTCTATTCCTATTTGTATGGAGGCTTAATATATGCATTTTGAGTGGAATACTTGGCTTCAAATAATAATTTATTTCATTAAATGCAACCTATTTTGATTAATGCAATCTATTATAACTAACTCTGCATAAAGTTAACATATTCTACACTGTAAAAAAATTGACAGCAACAAACAACAACAAAAATTCCTGTAACAGCGTCTGTTACAGGAATTTTTGTTGTTGCCGTTACATAAAAAGTTCTTGGAATCCCAGTTTCCTAGAAAAACTTTAGTTACTTTACAGATTTTGTTTTACAGTGTACGTCAAATTTTAAGAAATATGTATGATTAATACTGTATTTATTTAATATTAAATTACTGATTATGTCAATTATAATAAAATTAAAATATAATTTATTTTTCTATTCTTATAATCCAATTAAATCATTTTATTAATCAATTACAACTAAATAATTTATTTAATATTAATGTTTACTATTGTTGCTGAAATATTTGCTTACATTTGTGATTGACTACTATTTTTTTTACATTATTTATGTTACTACAGTAAATTCTTCTTACTGTAAATAATGTATTCAAAACTATTTTAATTTAATCACTGCAAAGTTCTTCAATAATAATCAACCATTATAATTTTAATGATACATGACTGAATAATATAAAAAAAAATCAAAAATAAATAAGCAGCAAGCATATGAATTTGAAAGAAAATCATAGCAAGTAAATATTAAAAAGAATAAAGCTAATCAATATAGTGTGCAATAAAATCAAAATAAATGTCAAAGGTCTTTTTTTTTTATATTGTTATAATCATACCGGAAAGTGGTATATATTTGGCTACAGTGCCTAGAAGATATAGTATGGCAACTGGATATTTCAGTAATGCTTTAAAAAGTGCTAAAAAATTGAATTCAATAAATGTCTAACGATGCTGAACGACAAATGTCGATCGCAGCGACATCTGCTATCTGTTCATGGGCCGAAACGTTTTCTTAATTCCATCTTTATATGATGTTTATGTTTGAGCTAGCTGCCAGATATCGCTGCGATATACATTTATTTTTCAGTATTGTTAGGCATTTATCAGATACAATTTTTTAGCACTTTTGGAATACTCGATTGCTTCACTATATGTTATAGGCGCTATAATTTGGGTACTCAAGATTACTAGACGACTATGGTGCATTGTATTTACCAACATTTTATGCACATACTAAATTTTACAAGGTGTTTTAGGATACATCATAACAAGTGAAAATTCTTTAGTTACATTTAATAACACTAATCATAAAGGAACTTTTGTTAGTTTAATAAGTAATTAAACAAAAACGACCTGACTGACAAAAAACAAACAAACAATCCAATGCCAACCCTTTATAATCGCAGCATTGCAAAAGAATGGTGCTATATTCGTTCCAGGAGTCTCATATCACACATTTTTTCCAAAATATTTACATTTTTGGCAACCAAAATTCAGCGGTGTGCAATTTTATTCATGGAAATTAGGGTATTTCAGGGAAAACAATTTTCGTGCAAAGATGTGAAATTTCATGAAAGGAGATACAAGAATATTAAGAAATATAAAGCGTTCCTTACATAGTCACATGAAAATTATATTGTTATGACATACATCATCAATAATATTAAAATATAAATGCATTATACAATGCATTAAAGGAAATTAAGAAGTATCTAGAAAAGTATCTAGAACCAAAAAAAAAAAAAAAAAAAAAAAAAAAAAAAATAGAATTGGAACAACACAAATAAAAAATTCAGACATTTTGCATGTAGGTGAAAATTCACTTGAGTTTAGTTTTGATTCATATAAAGAAGAAAGAAAGGAAAAGAAAAAAGAAAAAATCTTTAGCACCATAATATGCTTCATAATGTATTTTATATTCATTATTTTTATGCATTATGATAGTTTGTTTTTTCTTACTCGATGAAACAATATCTTTGCTCTTAATAATAAAGTATCCAATGGTTATTCTTGGAACGTATTTTTCTTGCGAATTAATTAAAATGTATCTAATAACTCAAGAATTTTCTGAAAATTTAAAGAGAATGATTAAAATAAACACTTTTTCGGAAGGGCGAGCAGAAAAGGAATTTCTTATGGAAATTGCCAGTATTTGCGAAAAGAAAAATTCTCTTTATTTAATCGCGCTATTAAATAGGGGAAATTTTTTTTATGTGGAAACATCGCTATTTTTCCTGAAAAAATTCCCTAATCGCGAGCCAATTTAAAAAATGCACGCAAAAACAATAATAATAATAAAAAAGAACAATGAACAACGATTTCAAAATTGCAGCATGAGTGTCCTTAGAATTTTTTTGAAATCAATGGATAGCATACGAAAATTGCATTTAGCTTATAGGGTGGAAGTCCCAGTAACTGACACCTACCTTAATGCTTTCTTCTTGTTGAAATGACAATTAAAAAATTTCAAATATTTGTTTTTGAAAGTACAGTATGGATACATTAAAAAATTATTGTTGACTAAATTTAAAAAAAATATACTTTTTATTACTCAAAATTAATTTTTTTTTCATAAATATGGTCTCCAATAATAATAATACTCCAGTAAGTGACACCATCCTTAAATTGAAAAACCAATAACTGAAACAAAGTTATAGCATTTAAGACAAATAAGTTGCACCTTTGCAGAATTTTACAAAACAATGCTTATTTAAGTCAGACTTTTGTTGAAGTGTCAGTAACTGGTTAGGTGTCAATAACTGGGGGTTTCACCCTACATGGATCGTAGAATGCAAAAGAGGTGTAATTCTTTTTATGCATGAATGATTTATCTATTCATTTTATCTTCTTATTAAGGGAGATAGGAGAATCTCCACTGTTTTTTGTTCCTATTTTTTCTATTTTCTTTTCATTTTTTTTTTCTTTTCGTCCTATTTCTGAAAATGAAATCGAAATTTTGAATTTTGGTTTTTTAAGGGGACAGTTTACCTCAAAATTGATAAAAAAAAAAAAAAAAAAAAAAAAAAAAAAAAAAATCGATTTTTATTTTTAAATAATAAACGAAAGCCTGTTTATCTGTAAATATTTTGACACCTTATTTTTAGCCATACGGTAATTATATCGCGAGATATTGCAAATTTTATTAATACACCCAGCGCAATTACCCACACAAATTAAAACTGTAAATGGCTTTTTCTCTATGTTCATATTTTCTTCACTTAGATGTTTTAAAAATGCTAAGACTGATTTTGTATTTGAGATAGAGATTTAAACTTTTTTATATGTGTTCTTTAATATATATGTGATAAATATGCGCATGAAATCAGCCTTCAGGTTTTTTTTTAAATAAACGTATATATGAAGATGTGATAGATTTCATCGTTTTACACTATGTATGTCAGTAAAAAAATTATATTAAATGTAACATTAGATGTATATCAAAATCCAAGCGCAGTCTTATGTAATACACATTTGAAAATCTTAAAAAAAAATTGGGCAAAAATATTATTATTTTTAAGTAGGGATTTTTAAAAATTCAATTTTTTAAAACTTGAATTAAATATGCAGTTAATTTTTTTTAATGTAGTTTTAGTTGAACATTGAAACGCAGTGAGTTTACCATTTGAACCATATTTTTAAAAAATGTTGAAAAATTAAACTGTCCCCTTAATTTACACCATTCTTACATTATACTGATATTATATTGTAAATGTAAAACTGAAAGCCAAAAAGGCATTTCATTCGTTTTATATTTATTAAAATAAACATTATTCATTATTAATGATTATTCAGTAGAAAATTACTTTTAATTTCAAGTATTTTTTTGTATTTAATAAAAAAAAATACTTTGTTAATTTTTTAGTAAAATAAAATATTACACCGTTATTTTTACATTAGAAAAGTGTTTTTTCTAACTTATTTTTTCAGTTATTATATTATAAATTTTTATTTAGAATACTTTTATCACTTCTCCATACATATTATTAAATAGCCTTTTGATTAAATGTTACTTTAAAAATAATCCTACGCATTTCGAATAATACCAAACAACGAGATATTTTTTTGATAAAAAATTTTGAATTTAGAAAGCATAACTTTGTATTGTGCATTTTTTTTTTCGAAATTCTAAGAATAAATATTATTTTTATATTATCTGACCATCAATTAATATTAATGGGTGTGTTTTAGAGTTTAAAATACATGAAGCAGAAAAATTCAAGAAATAATATCATCTTTCATTTCGAGCACAGTCTTTTGAAATACCGTAAAATCTGTTATAAAAATTGCGACAATATCCTCCACCTTTCTCTATGTACAACTTTCCACACATTTAATAATAACATACGCCACAGGAAATAACAGAAACACTGGTGATATTCAGGAAAATAACAGAAAAGGTGAAAATGAAATGAAGAATGTAAGAATTCACAGGTGAGAAAAATAGATGCGAAAAAGAAATGAATTAAAAAGAAAGAAAAAAAAGATAAACAAATCATGGACCGACTGAATAACATTAGAAGATTTAAGATTTTCAATCACATGAAATCACTTTCACAAAATCCTTATTCTTGGTAAACAATCCCTCCCCCCCCCCCCCTTTACCCCATAAATGGCATTTTAAATGATAATTTTATTTAAAAGTTAAAAATTATATTTAATAAATTCAAATTTATATTTAATGTAAATATTTAATAGTAAAAAAAATGACTTCTTTTATTCTTTTAAAATTTAAAATAATGAAAGATCAAGGCGAAAAACGATTATAGTCACAAACTAGTTATTATGAACTATTTCAGTTTTTCGTGTGGACTTTTAATGTTCTTCTCCCTTACACCTATTTTCATTTGTGTTTTTTTTTTAAAGCACTGCTTTCAATTTTGTTTCCATCCAAGGTTATGCCTCTCAAGCTAACGTCTGGTATTTTCATTCAAATCTCACAAAAGTGGACTATCATCGTCTTTCTCCCCAACTTCAATTATGCATCAGCTCAAAAAAACGGAACGAACTATATTTTAATGAAGCTATGACAGTTAATACCTTAGAAGTTATACTAATGGTTTTTATAAACATTTTAAATAATGAAAGTAACATACATTTTATAATTAAGAATATTTAGAATAAAAGATATAATATATTTGTCGGAATTATAAACAGTTTGCTGTTTCAGACAGAATTTGCATTACAACCAACCAATTAAAAAAAAAAATACTCTACAAAGTTTATAAAGGACATATTTAAAGAAACAATTTGTGACAAACATTTTTTGATAAGTTTATATATTGTAATTACATGGTTAATACAGTCATGATTATAGTATTTTATATCGATCCTTATGATAATGATGATCTTTATATAGTTTTAGTCAAACTTTATGAATTTATCATCTTATTATTTATTAACATACTTTTTATTATTAATTTAATTTTTATTCAAGGGATTTAGATGCTGACCGGAACTTTGTAAACAGGTATTAAGTAAACGCAGAAAGAAAAATTATTAATTTCAATCTTTGAATGAACAACTTACTGAAAAATATAAATTCGAATTTTGTGATGTTAATAAAATTTTTTTTAATTTTTAAATGTGATGCTTAAAATACGATATGAATTTTGTGAAAACACATATTATATGTCTTGAAGTTTTCACGCAGAATATCAAAGGTGTCAATCGTATTTGAATATTATTTGAAAACAAACAATGCTCATCCCCCACCCCCTTAAAAAAGTTGTTTTTTGTATTTTTATTTTAACAACTTAATGTTAATTTAAAAGAGGTAATATTTTTAATATTTTGCGTAATCTTTCTTTTTAATAAAACTGCACACTTTCTGTAATCCTCAACTCTCTGAAATCCGCACATGCTATTTATGAAGTAAACAATGCCCGGTCGTACCGGAATACAGAAAATAGGTGATTTTTTTTTAAATTTAAAATTCTAATAAATTTCCTATATTTACTATATTCCTTTAGGTTGCGTACTAACAACACCAAAAAGCATTTTTGTATGAAAAATATCCGTAATGCATTCAAATAAAGTTTTGAAATTTATTAAAAGTGATGGTTTCATATTAGCCGCACATCAGACTTTAATAGGCAAAGAAGTTACCAAAGATTTCGCTTCTTATAGCAGCCTTTTTCATTCTGATTATTTCAGCGTCTGACCGCGTAATTCGATTACATGTCTGTTATATATGTGTTTTATTTATATTATTTTATTTAATGATTAAGTTTTAATTTCGTTATGGAATATTAGCCTAAATAAATGTTTAAACACTGAACTATTTATTTTATTTTAAGTGCAAACGAGTTCATCTTTGGTGCTCGGGCTACACACCATAGAGACAGATTTAAAAAAAAAAAAAAAAAAAAAAAACCATCCTCGAAAATTATTATTAAAAACATAAAATTTCAGTAAATTGATAAACAGTTTTCAAACAAATTATATTTGAAAAAAAATTCTTTTTAGAAGTACAAAGTTGAAATTGCTTGATGATCAGAAGTTTTTTAAAAATCGCAGTTAAAGCGAAATTTATGGGTGAGGTGTTGCCGCCGTTAATATGACGTCAGCGTTAAAAATATGCAAAATAAAAACAAAAACAAAATATATATCTGGATCTAACAGCAAGCGTCTTTATATTATATCGGAATATATATATATATATATATAAATAGATTGAAGCTTTTTTTAAATAAACATTAAAATCATGAACAATATTCTGGTTTCAAACTGTGCGGATTTGAGAGAGTGCACTGTATTTAAAAGAGAATTATACCTATTAAAGTTATTATTCTGCTAAATAATATTGAAGTTTTTAAAATTTCATTAAAAAGAAGTCAGATATTAATTTAAATGTTTATATAGATATTTTAAACCGACTTTAAGTTACAATAAGTGTAAACAATATACGCATTTTTAATAATCGTTTTATGACAACAAGTGTAAGCTGGAAATAAACAGCTATTACAGAAGAAAAAGCAGAGACGCATGATGCTTATTTGATAAGTATGTAAATATTTTACGAAATGGCTTTAAACAATGAATTCTTAAACGCAGTGAAAGATTATTAGACCTGGTTGGATTCGGCGTTAGTCCAGAAAAATCATACTGAGTTAGTAAATGCAGATGTAACATACAAAACACCCCCAAATGAATGTGCCTTAAAAATAACTGTATGCGAAAAAGAAAAAAAAACCACGGAGATCAACCAAATATAATAATATATTTACCTTTTAAATTAAAGATTTTTTTTCTTGTGTAAGTTGCAGATTATTGTTCTGTACACATCTTGAGTATTAAAATCTTCTTTTTAATTAAATTTCAAGCGCACATTTCTAAATACATATTTTTATATGTATGTTCAGTATCACGAATAACAGAATCACCGAGCTTTATTTTATTGCTGAAATGTTTTATAGATAATAACAGATTATTTCAAAAAGCATTATTTTAAATCATAGCTGAACTAATACGAAACTATTTTGTTTGAATTAGAATAAATCAAAGGAGAATATTGCATTGAATTTTCTGATTTTTAGAAAAAATTATCATTTTACGGCATTATATAAGAAAATAAATCTTTAAATCAAAAATATAAATACTGAAACAATGAAATTAGACAAAAATTATACTAATAATTTAAAGAATCATCTACATAAATTCAAAACGAAAATAGTGTATTAACTTATATCGTTAATGCTTACATAATATTTGCGGTTACATAGATTTTGTTGGCTGAGTTATAAATAAATAAACAGAGTTAAATTGGGTAAGCTACTCTTACAAGCATCCCCTTTTAAATGCTTGAACAGATTACATAGTTTACAATTAGTTTTCATTATAATTCGCTTCTGAGTTATTAAGATTGTACATATAATTAGCGATGGCAATTGTTCATTTTAAATACTCAACCGGATGTTTATCTATTTAAAAAAGATTAAAATTTAATTCAAAGCCATATAGGACAGTTTTTTCATTTTATGACAAGATCTGTTCAGAACAATAACAACACCACCTTTATTTATAGTAAAAAATATGGCACTTTTCCACTATAGGGGCCTTGGCGTTTCTTTTAAAATAAGTTTGTCGCAATTCGGGCTTCCTCTTCAGAAAGTGAGATTTGTTGCCAAATAATAACAGCTATGAAAAACCTAACGCACTATTATGTTTGTTTCATATATGTATATATATATATATATATAATTATTGTCTTTTATATACAATTTATTTCGGTTTGTATATAAAAAAAGATAAAGGATTTTTTCATATAAAATAAATTATATAAATTTTGAAAAATTGCTTATATATATGAAACAGTGAGTAGGTTGCCAGAAATATGTTGCTAAATTTCCTTCTCTCGCCAAGGCCATTTTCTATATCTCGCCAATGCCACTATACTGGAAAAGTATCAAAAACATAAGCAGTGAGTAAAACAGTTTAAGAAATTATATAAAATATATCTATAGAAAAATCAAATAAAATAACACAGACCATCTTAAAATGTCCATCACGACAAGCAGGCACATACATGATTTTCAAATATTACTATATACCGAAACATAAAAAACTTATAGGAATAGACAAAAGTTTAAAAAAACAAAACATGGCAGTGTGATGAGAAATAAACATTAAATAGTTATTATCATAATAAAATATCCGATATGTATTATTCTAGAAGAATTTAAGTACAAGAACAATTGCACCACCATTCTAAAGTATAAAGCTAACTATATATAATAATTTAACCTAATCATAAATAGTTCTATTTGATGTTTGGGCATTAAAATATATAAAATTTTTAGGTTAATGAACTGTAAATGTCATAGTATTTCTTTGGTGAGATCTTTATAACAATGAGGGAATTCTGGGATATACTTTATTCGACAATCAATGTAAGGATTTTAACAATAATGCAATAAAAACTGTGAAAATAAAAGCTCAGGAGACCGGAAAAATTTTCATTTTAGGCAGGTTTCTGTCTTATCATGTATTATTTTACGGTGTTCTTTCCGAGAAATTTTTACTTTAAGGCCAAGTTTCCATTATAGGCAGGTTCCGTTTTCAAAGTAGGCCAGGCAGCGGCTGCACAAATCCTCGCCTCACCGAGTTCACGGCTGAAATTCCAGTATTAGTTAAAACTCAATTAGCATATTAAAATGCAACTGGTCTGCCAAGTCGTATCTTGGTGGAAAGCACCGTCAGACCCGATTTTAATGGTTGATTGGTATGTTTACCGTTGTGTTTTCTGCATCCAAAGATATGAAAACATGGAGGACTGGATGCAGGAAAACATAATGGGAAACCAACTAGTCAACCATTAAAAGCGGGTCTGAAGGCGTTTCCAACAAGATATAATTTAGTGCACCAGTTGCATTTTAATATGTTAATGAAGTTTAACTAATCCTGGAATTTCAGCCGTAACCTCGAGGACGTGATGGTCTGTGCAGCCCGCACCAAAGTTTTTGATCTATCAAAGTTTTCGATGTCTTTTCGATATTTTTCTTTAAATGCTACTTCGCAAGCTACACAACAGCGATTTATAACAGTTAACATAGAAAAATATGCTCTTAATTTATTGTAATAATAAAATATTTTTTATTTAATTATTATGTCATATCTTATATTTAAAAAAAGGTTAACGAGGATGGCAACATTTTAAGGATTCATTCAGTATTCAATAAAGGATCCATTCAATATTCAAATAAGAACAGGCTGAATCATGAATTTGAAGTTTAAAAAATATGTTTCACAAAAAGGTGGTGAAAAGCAAAACTTATTTAAAACAATCATTAAATATTACATATTGGTTAATTTTAATAACAGTTAAATATTACCTCCAATACATAACGGAATTATGTCTATTTTCATTTTTCATTTTATAAAATATTGAATTTTAGATTGCTGTTCCTAATCAGTAATATTTTATTTAAAACGATTTTAGTTTCTTCCAAATTCTATATTCAAGTATACACTGTAGTTACGTATTCATACAAATTTGTATGAAATAAGCTTTTGATTAAATATTCAGCACCCTTTAAATTAATTTATCAGTAAAAAATGAAACAATTAGGGCGTTTACTTGTTGAAAAGTGTAAATTTGAGATAAAATAATTTCTAATATTTTTCTGTAACTAAACACAGAAATAAAATTGTCGGACAATAAAATACTTTTCTGTTTGTAAATTTCCTTATATTTTATCAAAATACATTTAAATAAGGATAAATAATGATTATGAATGTTCAACTAATTTTATCAAGTAATACTGAAGAAAATATTAAGCACCCCAATTTTTATTTTCATGGAATACTTTTACTTATTTATAAACCGAAACTAACGTACAGTTATTAAGATTAACAAATAATAACTAAAGCTCCTTTAATTACAAATGTAACTGTATTTTCATATTTATGAAATATTCTTAAGTGCTAAGTTCGTAATATCAATACAGTTTATAAAAGGAAGAAACGCATTTTTATTTCAAAGTAAATATAAAGCATTTTAATAAATAAATAAACTACTTGAAACAGGGAAATATAATATCATTTTGCTTTTATTAAAGATATGATAAAAAAAAACATGTTAAGGGTAAATATAATGTTTATTAAAATCATTGATTTTGATAAAGAAATTCTATGACATTTTTCTAGTGACATATTTTAGTAAAATTAACATTTGTAAAAAGAAAAAATATACTCTATAAAAGAAAAGAAAGAAAATACATCTAAGAGACTCCCCCATAATAAATAAATAACTACATCTAAAATAAAAGTCACATGAAACTATGATTTCAATAAATAAAGAGATTTATCTGTACAAACACATACACATAAAGAGAAGTTAACGAACAATAAAATGTATCACGTTAGCTGGAAAAAGTCCTGCTTTCCCCGCCATTATCCAAGTTTACATTTTGAAAATTTCTTCATCTTCAGTATAAAAAAAATCGAAGGAATTGAAATGAATTTAGGCATTGCTGATTAAAGAATAATCGTATAGTATGGTGGAAAAAATCAGTCTTTGATTTAAAGAAATCAGATAAAAGGGGAAATGTTTTTAAACAGTTTTTAAACACGGTGAGAGTCAGATGCGAGATAAATCATAGTAAGCGATGCAGTCGTTCCTATAATCGTTTTCTGAAATTATTTCATAAAAAAAAAGGTTGCATCTTCATTCAAAAATTATTCAGTAGCTTATTTTACCAATATATTTATTTGAGGTTGTGATTCATCACTGTGCCACACGGCACGTCATGAAAAAGATGTCACATGATGTGCCGTCAGACCAAATGGTAAAGTGTTAAAATAACAATTAATAAAAAAAGAAAATAAATAAATTAATAAGTTAATAACTATTAAATAAGAAATAAGAAAGTAGAGAACTTTAAAATAAGAAGCTTTATTTATTTTATTTTTTTCCTTTAATTTTAAAGATTTATTTAAAAAATTTAGAAAACTTCTTTTATGATTAGTAAAATATAATATTTTGAACGATTTTATTTTTTGAAATTTTTGTTTGATATTTGAAAATAAGAATTATAATTAAAATTAAAATATGTGAAACAATTTTTTATGCAAATTCCTTTTATTTTAAAGAGTTTTTTTTTTTAAACGGAAGAAATGAAAATTCTTTGATTTCGTAGTATTTAGATCTTTTATGCTCCAAAACTTTTAAGATTATAATAAAAAGAAAACTAATTATAGGCTGCCAATAAGCATTAAATTTCCTGAAGAAGTAAAAATAAAAAATGTAAACTTGGATATATTATAAGCATCAGTTGGCCATAATACATTCACCAGTTGGACGTGGAATATGTGAGAAAGACGTGGGAAGAGTAGTGTGACAATGCGTAGTGTCACCGGGGGAGGGTGGAGCACTGCCTTCCTCGCCATGGTCCATAATTTCAGACATATCTTCACTCCCACTGCCGTCCAGGTTACTGTAATCTTCGGACGACATGTAATCGTACATTTTGTCCATGTCCATTCCTTCTAAAGGTACAGCATTTGGTCGGCAGGATGTCGTCTTCCAGTGCGTACGAAGACCTGAAGCACTAATGTATTTTTTCTTGCAGGTCTGACACGTGTATGGTCTTTCATTTGTGTGCAGCCTTTTGTGCAACTTCAGATGAACAAACTGAGTAAATTTTGCTGGACAAAGGTCACAAGCATATGGCTTCTGGCCACTGTGGAGTCTTAGGTGGGTCTTAAGATTGCTGGTGCTGCTAAATCGTTTTTTGCAAACTTCACACTGATGCGGCTTTTCGCCTGTGTGCACCAGATGATGTTTTTGTAAATGAGCCAGTTGCGTGAAACTTTTTGTGCAAACAGAACATTTGAAAGGTCTTTCACCTGAGTGCGTTCTTAAATGAACTTTGAGATTGGAAAGTTGCCCGAAAGTCTTCATACAAATGTTGCATTCATAGTGCATTTTGCCATCCTTCTTTTTTAACGGATAAGGTAAAGAACGGTAACCTCTTGCATTGTTATGAGAGCCATTTGATCCAGTAGGACTTGTAGAGTTTCTCTCACTCATTTGATGGTGATACCCGTTCATGAAAAGGGTTCCATTGGGAGGTGAAGATTGTGGACCATTTTGTAAATGATGATTGTGATTAGGAGATGTAATGCCGTTGGTGTAAAGAGATTTAGGTTTCATGGACACGCGCGAAAGGAAAGTGGCAGACTGATGATGATGATTTTGAGCGTATTCCGTGGCTTTGGGTCCATATCCATTCACCTGACCATCTTGAGGAATTGGGTATGCGTACAGATTGAAATGAGCGGATGAAAACATTGGTGGCATGGTAGCCTTATAGGTCTCAGATGTTGCTGCCAGTGGATAAGGAGGGCTGTGTCTGTTCATAGCAGCAGGTGTTTTATCTGTGGAATCTGGGCTTCTCATTTCTGGACTGGATCCACCATATGGCAGAGCTGTTCCTTTGTTTTGCTGATAGACAGGGACATGTTCTGTTCTTTGAGGGGAGTGATTTGTGCTGCTGATTTGCGCATCTGATCTTGCAGGGGCAACTTCATTCGAAACAATCACACGGACGGGTTCTATTATAGGAGGGGGGCGAGGATAATTAATGAGAGGTGGGACGTCTGAAGGTGGTGACCTGCCAACTTCATTTCTTTGACACAAAAGTAAGTTTTCTAGAATTCTTGGCTGTGGCATGCCATTGAGAAGTGGCATATTCGGTGGAGGTAAAGGCAAACTGCTAGGAATTATTGACCTGAGAGCTTTTGCAGAACTACTTTCATATGCAACAAAAGCAGAAGTTCCTCTCTTTGACAGAGATTCGTGCTGTTTTGGTGGGTTAACAGATTCTGGTGGCTGTGAAGCTTCTAATTGCTTCGGTTCCTCCACAGCGCCAAATTGTTCTTGACGAGGAGGAATCGGAGAAACAATCATCGGTCTTTTCTGGACTTCAGCATCTCTTTCTGTTGAATCTACTTGCTCTTCATCCTTTGTTGTTTCGTCTTCCCTTTTCTCTTTATTCTTGTAATGTAGTGCTTTAAACATCTTGAACTTAGCATCTCGAAATTTGCTGTAATCCTCGTCTGTTTTTTCTCCATTTTCCTCTCCTTCTACAACAACTTTGCGAGTTTGTTCCGCTCGTTCTTTTGTGCTAAAGTCTAAAACGCAATCTTCATCAGACACGTCTCCT
The DNA here is from genome assembly GCA_963932465.1 of Maratus speciosus. Taxonomy (NCBI): domain Eukaryota; kingdom Metazoa; phylum Arthropoda; class Arachnida; order Araneae; family Salticidae; genus Maratus; species Maratus speciosus. The sequence continues at coordinate 291,498,508 of OZ010789.1, forward strand.
TCAGGTGATGTAATTGGATCGTCATGGCTTCCGTGGCTGTGATACCCTTCATCACTACGTCCACAACAATCTTTTTCGACATGTTCTGCCGCAGAAGGATCACATGGTTGTTCCTCAGGATGTGGTTTCAAAAGTTCTGTTTGAGAGGGCAGAAGTGGTGGTGGTGGTCCTGGAGAAGTTATTCGATGAAGAGGCGTAGAAGGAGTTTCACCATCATCATCATCGTTAGCTATAGGCTTTTTATCATTCATGTGTTGTCCTTAAAAAAGAAAAGGAAAACATGATTTTATTGTAAATGTCAAGTTTATATAGCTGTATATAGTTTTATAAGTTTGAATACTTATTATATTCCTTGAGTTGTAATTTTTTATTAAAAAGTGTACTATTTAAATTTAATGCCTTTAAATATTTTTCTTTCAGATATTTTATTTATTTTTTGTTCCATTTTAATACAATTAAAATTTATTAAAATGGGAATAAAAAAAAAGGAAATAATTTGAATATTTCGCGACATTTATTTTAAATATACATTTAAAAAGTTTAGAAATGATGCGAAAGTTAAATTTTGTATAAATGAAATGACACTTTATATAATTATTTTTCGAAATATTAATAAAATAGTTCACAAAGAGCATACATCTATCATTTCAGTAAAAAAGCTTATATGATTGTAAAAATATTTGAGAAAAATTCGTTTTCAGCGCGTTCTACAATGCAGCCATTGATACATGGATGCTCAGAAATCCATGCTCAATTCCGTCATATACCATAATGCTGAAGGTGTTTGTGAAACATTTAAAAAATCAGTAATGTGATATTAATAATATTATTATTATTTTAAAGTGACTTTTTTCTTGTTTCTTTTTCTACATGTAAGTAAACTCAGTATGCAAGGTGCTCCGAATTAGCAGATTTATATATGCACTGGCTAAAGTTTCCCAAGTCGATTGTACATAGCTGTAAACTATTTTAATAAATGCCTCTCACTGTGTACGACTGACTCTCCACTATTGTAAAACACGAAAGAAAGATTATGGATGAAGCATAGATTATGAAGCCCTTTATAACATATTCAGAATATTGTAACAAAACTTCCGCGCTTAATAAGGTGGAAAATGATACCTAAAAAAACAATTTGGAAAACGCATAACATATTTGAATATCCAATATTAGCAGTTCACATCGATATTTGGAAAAGTATTCAAATTCTTTTGTAAGGCTCTCTATGTAATTTATAGATTTGTGTACATATCGCATGTGCATAGCATGCTGAAATTTAGTTCAGTCAGGTAATGCATAACACAGTTGAAAATTCTCTTTCAGGTCAATAAAAGGAAACGCACTCGAATTGTTTTGTGCAGCCCTTTATATGATCTACAAAATTTATACACACCAAGCAATAGGCAACAAATTAGTTAAATTTAAAAACGCATACCAAAACTGAAAACGCACTTCTAGTAATTATTGCTAATTGAAATTAATCTAACAGAATTCTTTTGAATGTCCCTGTAAATGAACGATAAAATGCTATGCACACCATATTTTACTTGTTGTAGTACATTTCATTGATGTGTATCATGTTAAATATGCTTGAAATAGATTAAAATGCATTGCAAAAGATTTTTCTCCTATACCATAATTTAGTGGAATTCTATTGAGAGTCTTTGTAAACAAACTATAAATAGTAATCATTTCAATACCGAACATGCCTTAGTAAACTCCAGTAACATATATCGACTACATGGAAATCAAAGTATATTTATGCAAGTTAGAGCTCGGATAAACAGACAGGCGGCCAGATAAACGGAATTCCTAAACACTTTTTAACTATGTGGGAAATTGCGAAAACGTTGGCGTGCTTATTCATTAACTTATTCATTAACATAATTTAAAAAGTATATATTTCATAGTGTGGATACATCAGAAAAGCACACTTACTCCTAAACTTAAATCAGGGTATATTTATTAAAAATGCTATTACGTTAAGCTAACAAAAAAAAAAAATAAAAAAAAATAAAACCATAACTTTACTGAATATTTAAACTAATTCTAGCAGTAAAACTAAATACGTACTTATCCTCAACAGCATAAGCTCTCCAGTAAGTGGATAGCCCAACCTTTCAGCAAATTCTCTGCAATACCAAACAGTTAATTCTTCATTGGGCAGTACAGGCCTGCACGTGTAGAAGTAAATGTCTTGCTTTATCTGGCAAGCCACGAGGGTCTGGCCCTCCGTGGAGTAGGCTGGATTGACGTACCGCATCCAGTTAGACTTTCGGATATCCAAACAATCGATGTAGTAGAAATCGTCTGGGGAGCTGTAGACCTGAAAAACAGAAAAAAAAAAATCTTCTACAGTGTACGAAGTCAAAAAATCTATCTTCATTATAGAGTGTAAGTGATCATCATGGAGAGCAAAGTTTCTATACTCATACCACCGTACAATCTGAAATATATGCTATTTGCCTCTCGCTTTATTCGAGCGGCTTTTTCGTGCTGCAAATAGGGTTATTTTCAATATTGGACGAAATCCGAAAATGTTAGCAACAGTTAAATATTTGGTGAGTAATCGCTGCTAAGTGTTTTAAAAAGTAGTGTAAAGCTCTAGCAGCGACAATAACTATTTTTATAGAGCTCTGATTGATGGAATTCGAGCTGTTATTTATCGAATGAGAGAAAGAAAAGTTCGTTATTGTTAAATTTATGAAAGATAAATATCACATGAAGTGTTTTCTACTGTTTTCCTTTTGAAAAAAATCTGTTAATGGGGAAATATCTGATATTTGCTACTGACAGGATAGTGTGATTGCAGCTCAAAAATGAGCAGAATGTCTGAATGGATTTTGATAAGTTTATTAAATGTCTTAAACTCCAGGAAAGTCTTAAAAATAACATTATTTTGAAACAATTCCAATAAAATATTTCATTTTTTATGAATGAAAATGTGCACTTTCTTTTAAAAATGACGTCATTTTTTGGTAAAAGTATTCTGTACTTATGAGGTTAGAACAGGGTTATCTGTCGTGGTGTATATACTGTTATATACGCCATATAACTTTTGTATTTTTTGAAAAGAAACTCTCTGCTTCTCAAGTGAAACTATACCGTATAATCTCTAATTTCTATCGGTGCTTATAGAGTATAGCCAATTTTTTTTTTTAAGACTGAAGCACTGGTAGTCTTAAAGATGACAACAAAGGATAAGGGCGCAACATGATAATTTTAGGGCAACAAAGGATGAAGAGCAAATAGATTCAACAGAAAGAGATGCTGAAGTCTAGAAATGACCGATGATTGTTTCTCCGATTCCCCCTCGTCAAAAACAATTTGGCTCTGTGGAAGAAGCAAATCAAAATCAAATGGACTTGGTGAGTTTTATTACCCCCCCCCCCCCTACACACACACACCGTTTTTTATATAACACAAATTAGAGGTCTGCACGGGCCGACATTTCCAGGCCCGGGCCCGGCCCGACTCATAGAGAAAAAAAAATCGGCCCGGCCCGTAGAAAGAATAATATTGGCCCGGCCCTTCCCGATAAAAAAATTAAAAGTTCGGCCCGAGCCCGGCCCGGCCCGGAAAAAAGTTAAAATCTCGGCCCGGGACCGGCAGGCCCGAATGAACTTCTACAAAACGTTGATTTTTACGTCGAATTGGATAAAATTTTGTCGCGTACGAGGAGTTCTGACCAAAAATATTTATCTTAACTTTTTTGTTCATGTTTATAATCTTTATTTTTATAGACGTGCAGCAGGCTGTAATATTTATTTTTTTAATGAATTTCTATTTCTTGTATGTAAATGTTTCAGTTATCATTAATATTGTTAATCCATATTCCATGTATAGAAGTGTTAAAAATCGGAAAAATGCTATACAGTAAAATGTTCTAAGACGGAATTGCATAGAAAAGAAAAAAAATGTGTTATAGACAAGTTCCCTTCTTAGCAAGTGTAAATGTATTATATATTCTTTTCTTACTAATTAGTATATTAATTTTGCATGATCAACACGTTTTTCAGTTTAAAACAAGGTTCCGTCATAGGCAGGTTCCATTTCACACATTTTACTGTATTTTAATTTAGTTATATTTTAATATGCGTAGAAATCTACTATCCTTTAAAAATAATAAATTTTAATGTTTAAGTGTAGAATAATAACGATTCAAAAATGTATGCATTTTTTGCAAAAACTTTTGGGCCAGGCTTAATTTAATTGACATTTAAATGGACCAGGCCACGCCGAGACAATGATTTTCATACGGGCTGGCTCAAAACTAGGACTGAAAATTTTGGGCCATGAAGACTAGGAATGAAACCAGGTCCGGCTCTGTACAGAAAAATTAAGTTAGGCCCGGCCCGAGCCTTCAGAAAAAAGTATGGCCCGCGGGCCGTCCGGGCTCGGGCTTCTGGACACGGACCGGCCCGTGCAGATCTCTAACACAAATATATATTAATCAATTATAACTGAAAACGCACCGAGTGTCGATCGACAAGGGACATGCAGGTAAATCTCTACCCACACTTGAAAGAAAAATTTCTGCCATTTGAAATTGAGGTGTTGACATGGAAAAGGGAGTAAGTTACTGTTGCCAGTGGGCTTCTTTTTTTAAATTCAGATTTCTTGATTGGCACCACTTTTTTGAAATGGTCTTGTTATCGCCTTAATTAATACGTCATTAAATAAGACGAATTTTATTATTTTAAAAAAGTGGTCCCAATCAAGAAATCTGAATATAAAAAAATAGCTTACTGGCAGCAGTGACTTACCCACTTTCCCATGTCAACACCTCAATTACAGGGTGACACATAAATACTGTGACGTGATGAAAATGTCAATTTATTTTAATGTTTTTACCCATTTTTGAGATATACTATTGTTTTATTCGTGTTCCTCGTGCTTCTTTGTTGTATAATTTCTATTTCAGCTGATATTATTTCACTGTTTTGAAGGAAAATTTATTGTGCAAAGACGACCGGCCAGCCATTGTCCCCTATTACAAGAGGGGAATGCCAATTCCTGCGATCGCCAAATTGCACCGGAAACAAGTCCATTGGGCCGTCAAACGTTTTAAAGAGACCGGAGGGATCAAAGGCCGTCAACGAAGTGGAAGACAGCGAACATCAACGACCTTAGTGCCCTTAGCAGGGCCAAGAAAAAGATCAAGCGAAATCCTCAAAGAAACATCCAAAGATTGGCCGAGGAGCACAATGTCAACCGCGAATTCATGCGAAGACATGTCAAAGAGGATCTGCAAATCATCTCGTACAAACTGGCGAAAGGATGCCATCTCACGGACCAAATGAAGGTGTCAAGGCTTGAAAAGGCAAGAAGATGAAGCCCCTATGCCGCGGCGATGCTCTGAATCGGATTTTCTTCACCGATGACAAGAGTTTTATGGTCTAACCTTTCCGGAACTCGCAGATGCAACGCGACTTGCTACTTAAAGGGTCTCCGCGCAACATGAAGGTGGAAAAGGTTCTTTTCTCGAAGTCTGTGATGGTGTGGGTGGGGATTTCCAGATTGGAAAAGACAAAACTCGTCTTCGTCCATAAAGGCATCAATATCAACGCAGAGACGTATCAGGTGCTAACTTTGGAAGGTGCCGTGATCCTCTGGGCCGAAAAGCAAGCGAAGAACATCGGCTGGAGGTTTCAGGAGGACTGGCCGACTACCCACGGAGCGAAGAAGACGCTGGAGGGATGCGAGGTCAATCTCTCGCGATTTTAGACGAAGGGCGTTTGACCCACAAACTCCTTTGCCTTGACCACTATGGACTTCCCTGTTTAGGGGATCCTGGAAAAAAAAAGCCTTCGCAATCAAGAAGAAGTTCCTGGATTCCTTGAAAAGCGCTCTGGAAAAGGCCTAGGCTGAAATCCCGTTGGAAATAGTCCCGGCCATCTTGAAGAATTTACAGAAGCGCCCAGACACCTGTATCACCGCTGGAGGAAACCATTTCGAATTATTTTGATTGCTTCTTGTACAGAATTTTCTCCTCTTTCGAACAAACTATTGTTTTGTTCGTTCAGTGAAAAGTTGTGGTCATTTATCTGCGTAACAGTATTTATGTGTCAACCTGTATTGCCTAGTATTGGTTGGGTAAAGACGTTCAGTTAATGATTCTTCAGTAAGTAAATATCATAACTCAGAAATGCGAAAACTTTATGATTAAGCCCTGTTTTAACGAAGTAGCTCACTTTAATGTATATTAAAGCACATAAATCCTGTAAGAACGGTGTTATTTAATTTTCACATGAAAATTTAATTTTTTTTTTTTGTTGTTGTTTAATCACAGTTTTGTTTAGAAACCACATATTATGGTAACTGTGCTGAAAATTTAGCTGATTTGTTGCCAAACACGCAATAATTTCAAGTCCTACTTTTTAAGATTGCATCAAAGATTTAAATAATCTATTACAATTTTTAAACCTTTCTCCTAAGAAGATTTAAATTTCTCTATGTAATTTTCATTGGTAGTGTAATACCGTTTACATATTTATCAAGGAACCAGACTTATACTCTTGGTACTTATTTAATGTAACTCGTTAAATATATACACTATGTACAAGACTGGTTGAGAATTCACAGACGCGGTTGGCCAAGTGCGCGACCGTAACCATGGGTAGGCTGAAGTCGTCTGTCCACACAAAGGATTTGGGACAGTATTTAAGCAGAAATACTTGCTGAGTAAGCTAGAGTCTCACAAGGGAATTGCGAAACATGGGCAATTATGTGGCATGCCGAAAAGCGCTGACACAATCCTTTCCCTTGTGAGACAACTTTTGCTGTCTCAGCTCCGTTAAATGCTGACCATTGCCTGTTACTATGCGTGTGCTGTTTCTGAATGACTCTAGATGCATCACTGCTCTCGGTCAGTGACCCAACCCGTTTCTGACATATTTATGCTATATACTATATTATATTATTGAATAATTTGAGAAGTCTGTTACAAATGAATTCAAATTAAGTGACTTTGTATGAACTTTTTTTAAAATTATGTATGTATTTTTTTCTTTTTTACATTAAACTACTTACATATGCTTCAGCGTGCTTTTTCAGAAATTTTCTTTCTCTTTTAAAGTTAAAGGCCTGCCCAGAAATGGGAATGAAAACTTTGAGAAGTGTTTTATTGGCTTGTAAGAATTAAAACTAAGATAAAAAAAATAACTAACTTCTTTAAGTAAGTTCTAGTAATAATGATAAATCAGTTTGTCGTTTCAGCAGTGCTAATATTTTTATATAAAAAAATAAGCCTGTCACAGCAGACGTGACACTGAAGTTAAAAAAAAAATAATGGATTTGTCTGAAGAAATTTCATATTATTGTTTAAGATAACAATAAGGAATTGAAGAAAATTACAATTGAAAACCTTTAATTTAAATGACTATGCTTAAAAATTCTAAAACATAGTAAAACTTATAAGGTCTCTGGAAAATAATAATAAAAATTGTATTTTTACTGTCTTAGTGAAAATTAATCGCGAAAATATTCCCATGAAAAATCATTCAAAATAAATGCTCAATAACCATAATTACGAAAAGGCTTTTCTTTTTAATGGTGCAAAGAAAGACACTAACAAATTTTAGACTTGATTCAAAATACTTTTATTTAAACAAAAAATGTAATTAAAATCTATTCCAGACTGTCTGTCCGCTTGAAATTTTTGTTTAAAAACTAACCTTTTTTCTACATTCGGCATATGCATGGAAAATTCAAAACACAGAATTCGGTTATTTAAAAGTTCTTAAATACATTTGGCTTCCAGATCAAATTTCTTACGAACATTTTTGTCACATTCATAACTTTAGCATAATTTTAAAGTCATAAATTATTAATAAAAGGAAATATATCAAATTAAACTATATCCGTTAAAATTTCATCTAAGTTACTTTCGTTTTTTGAAGAAAAAATATAGGTAAGACGCGAATTATATAAACTTATCAGCTTTAAAAGACTTGAATTCAACATTCAACTCAAATTTGAAATTTATTCGTTTTTTTTTTTTTTTACTCTGAAATATTCTTCCAAAAAAAAAAATGTTGATTTTTTTTTTTTTTTTTTTTTTTCACACTACACTAAAGTAGTTGCGTAGAAAAGAAATTAATTTATCTGTATTAAAAAAAAAAACATATAAGGAATATTTTTCAGGATCTCGAAATTCATAATCTCGATTTATAATCTAAAAGACGGATTTATACGTCATGAGAATCCTGCCTGAGATTAATTTTTATGCTGTTATCTAAGGAATGATTGTTTCTGCAGAAATGCTGAAGATTAATATCTAATGTAGTTATCCTGAATCTACTCGTACTTCTACACTCATATTATGTACAAAACCTTTATTTTATTTGTACCGAAATTACTTTCAATATGCCTTGTAACCTTCATTCACTGGGTCAAAAGAATAAAAATAAACAGATAAGTAAAAATTACAACATGTTTTTGAAAAGTAGTCATAGAATATTTTGTGCCTCATTTTGTTATGCTAATTGAAAATGTATGGGGGAAAAAATAGCATTTCAGTAAGAAAGATGAAAATAAAAGGTTTAATTAACTGGTTAATGAAATTATTTTGTGTAATTTTTTTTTTAAATTCTGAGCATTATCTCAGCTATACAACGAACGAAACAGACGCTTACAATCGTTTTTGGTGATTCTGTAAACACTTTTGGCTATACTGATTGATAGACCATTTTTTACAGAATACTTCTCTTAGGAAAGAGGTCTAAGATCAGAATGAAAATAACAATAATTCATAAATTACAAAATTTTTGATATATTGATTTTTTAACCATAACTGGAAACTTAATTGTTACTTTTTGCTGCTGGTAATTTATTTATCTTTTTTTTTCATATTGAATTGAAAGAGAGGCTTCATTTTATCCTTAGATCAATTTTAAAATTCATTATTTTTTATACTGACTACTACTACTTGTTTTTACTCTTCATACATTTTTATTAACTTAAAGATTTTGTATTAACATACAAAAAAATATAATTAAAATTAAAAAAAGTTTAAATAATTGAGTTCGTGAAACCATCCGACAATATTGACTTTTTAAATAATGATATTACCATATCTCCTCTCTTAAAAAGGATTCAAATTGAGTTATAAAACAGCTGTATGATATTTAGTAACAGAATACATGTTTCACCTATTGGCATAGTAATACTTTTTCTCAGCTCATGAATTCTAATTCTATTAAATGGGTAGTTACAAAAATTACTGCAATTATTTTGTTTGTAGTTAAACCAAATTTAGCTATTTTGAATACTTTATTGCTGCATATCTAAAGGATTTTTAGGTAAATTGCTATACATTATATTATTTACTTATGCATACTTTATCAGGCATATAATATTGTACTGCAATGATATTTCAATATAATAGTACCAGTAGTCCCGAGCGAGGCGTTTGTATTGCAATCTTTGAGTTTATTTTCTGATACATTTTTCATTAAAATATAATTAACTGCAATTTTTTTAAACAACTTGTTTTAACAAAATATGAGTGTTCTATGTTGAAAGCGAGTTAAAAACTATTCTATAATACAACATCCTCCATTGTGTGTTTTGTACGTGCATAGGCAAGGTGAGGATGACATCAGATATAATATGTATCCTGATATTTAACCTAAAAGTAGAACAAAAATTCAATATGCAATGTCACATTTGGGCAAAACATCTTATCCAATGATACCTCACTTATCGTTGTATACTGCATATTAATTAAATTCAGTATGCAATGTCACATGTGGGCAAAAAATCCTATCCAATGATACCTCACTTATCGTGTATGCTGCATATTAATTAAATTCAATATGCGATGTCAGATGTGGACAAAAAATCCTATCCAATGATACCCTATTCACCGTTGTACGTTGCATATTAATTAAATTCAGTATGCGATGTCAGATGTGGGCAAAAAATCCTATCCAACGATACCTCACTTATCGTTGTACGCTGCATATTAATTAAATTCAGTATGCGATGTCAGATGTGGACAAAAAATCCTATCCAACGACACCTCACTTATCGTTGTACACGCTGCATATTAATTAATTCAGTATGCGATGTCAGATGTGGACAAAAAATCCTATCCAATGATACCTCATTCATCGTTGTACACCACATCTTAGTAGAGAAAAAGAAATATTGACAACTGAAATACTATATATGATCTATTTTAAGAAATTTTGTGTAGTTTGTTCTTTTAATACCATAATGTTTCACTAAAAAAGAGCGTGTCGGATTTTTTAAAAAGATGAATTGCTATATGTTCTTGTGATGAACAAATTTGTCAAAACTTCCGCGTTGCTTCCCAGCTACATCCTATCGACTTCCTCAAATTGCGCACATCCTTCGTGTTATCTTGTGTCTAGCAACGAAATCCTTCCAGAATTATACATTGTAAAAAAAAAAAAAAAAAAAAAAAAGAGAAATGTTTCTTAATCTGGGAGAATACAATATAACTATGTATGAAAATATACAACAACCTCTTCCGAGTTATCTACCATTCCGAGAAACATTCTTTAGAAACCTCAGAATCCAATATATTTTCGATATTTAAAGAAGAATGTGCAAAAAAACAAAGTTTCTTTTACTACTAGATTTCCGGAAATGTTTTTGAGTCGATTTTATGGTGTTTGTACAGTGAAACCTCCATGTGCGACCACCTCCATTAAGCGACCACCTCCCTGAACGACCATTTTTCCATGGAACGAAATTTATACCAATAGGCTCAATACTAATTTTACCTCCATTCAGAGACCATCCCAGTTGAACTCCCTCCATGAGCGACCGATTTCTTTGAAGGAAATGAAACAAATTCCGTTTTTGCCTGGTCGTTTGAAGATTGTTTTATTAGAAAAATAATTCCGGAGAGCGCATTATTCATCAAACTTCTAAACTAAGTTTTGAATTTTTATTTTATTCCTGTAACTTTTAAGTGTTTAAACCCCTTTGTGCCTTTTTAGGCACTGAATTTAACTCCGATGACAAATTAAGAATAACGGTCTCCCTTGCCCTATTCTGTCAAGAAACTGTCAAATAAATAGATAAATTAATGAAATCGTCCTTACTTGTCCTTGTCCAAAAAAAATTGCATTTATTTACTGAAGGACTCGGAAATAAAAGTTCTAAAAAGATAAAACCGTAAAATCAAAGCAAACGTCAATGTATTCATTTTTTAAACTCTGCAGTAATTAACTTATGTAATTAACTTTTGTTTTGATACTTAAATTTTCAGATTTTTTCCTAATGTGAGAATTAAATTTTAGTGACATTAATTGTGATCTTTTTTCAACAATTAAAATCTAGATTTAAACCTGACCTCCATTAAAAGACCACCTCTCGGAGCGACCAAATTTGTTTGGAACGGAACGTGGTCGCTTTAGGGAGGTTTTACTGTATTTTGTCAAACTGAAATATCGGTTTTTAGGATGCTATCTATACTCAATTCAATTTTTTCAGCTGCGTAACTGAGCTTATACATGCAAGAGTAACAAAAAAATATTAATTTAACGCTAATAGTATTGATGTTAATTTATGATGTTTCTCTGTAAAACATGCTTGTTGAACATGAAAATGTTTACTTGAGAATGGATCTAATGGATGAAACAAATCTTGTCAAAACTTCGGCATTGTTTTCCAGTTACATCGTATCGACTTCCTCAAATTACGCACATCTTTCATGTTATCTTGTACGTAGTGTGCTTTTATCAAAATGCTAAATAAAATATGAAAAAAAAACCCCTAAAATCATTTTGTTAATCTTGGATGCATAAATTACATTACGCAACTGAAAACGTTTACATAAAAGAATTGACAGCATCCAACTAACCCATATATTTATTTGATATCGGGTTGATAAAACTAATTAATACATTGTAAAATTTACTCGGAAACGTTTTTGAAAAATACAGGCGGCAAAAGAAACTTTTATTTCAGAAATGCATCTTTTATTATATTTTTATAAAAGGTCTTTCTAAATTAAGAAAAATTTCTTTTTTTACAGTGTACTACAGCCTGAGTAAAATACCTCGATCCATGATTGCATAATTAAAATTAATCAGCATTTTCGTGAGAAGAAAAATTAAACCTTTCAGAACCAGTCTTAATAAAATAAAAAGTCTTGCACTTACTCTCCAGAAGAACTTTCTGTTAGCGTCAGGTGGTACTTCGTCCTGTCTGTAAATTTCTCCGACCAGCGGGCCAAACCTAGTTCCTCTGGGTATGTAATCAGTGCTCCATATACCCTGCACCTACAGAGGGGGGAGAAAAAAAAAACAGATATGCAAATTTAAGCAAACACAAAACTGATTATTCAAAATACAAGAATTCACTAGGTAAAAATGTACCGAAGTCTTTATTTTTATTTTTCACATTTCCATTATTTTAAATTAGTTTATACGTTATAAATACTTTAACACTATTTCTACCGGTGTCACAAGATACCGTTTTAAAGTTTTGATTTATGTTTATTTTGCTTGTAGTTTTTTAATGTAATAAGCATAAAAAAATCTTCAATGTATTAAAAAGGATTTGCAATTGTTTCAATCCAAAATTTACAAATGAAAAGTCATAAATTGAAATCTTTTAAAAGGTGTCATTTGACACCGGTAGAAATAGTGTTAAGTGAAAAATATCGGATGGATGCATGCATATTTTCATGTCTTATTTTAGGTCACACTCATAAAATGAAAATTAAACTAAACTTTGCAGCGACGATGCCCATCTCCGTTTACTAGGCCATGGGCTCTGGAGCGCTATATAGCATATATCACAGTTAGGAGGTCAGTCTAATGTGGAACCCTAAATAACTCTACTTAAGATTATTTATCGTTAATAATCTAGCGTATATATACATTGAAATGCCTTTAACGTAGTCAGAAGTAAATTTATTTAGTTATTTAATTGAAATAAAAAAATATATATATTACACACAGGCGATAACCCATTTTAAAACTGTAACGGAAGCTTAAACTATATCTCTCTCTCGTTTAAACTGCTTAGTAGTCACAGATCACTTTTTAAAATTTTTCTGTCAAAAGATTTCCATTACAGAAACAATTTTCAATTGGGGGAGATTAAAAAGTTTACTGAAGTAAAGTATTGAATTTTGATGGAGAAATTCGAAGAAATATTACCAAATAAAATCGCATTTCAAACAATAACTGAAATATTATATGCGGTAGTTTTAAAATAGGAAAAAAAAGTAAAAAAAAAAAAAAAGAGATTTTCTCATTAAAAAGAAAAAAAAAACAAACAAACAACAACAAAAAAAACATGAAGTTAAATACGTACGTTAAATAAGTACGTTAAATACGTAATCCCAAAATGTTACACTCAAAATAATATCTTCACAAAAACTAGAGAGCGAACAGACAAACTCGTATGAAGAAAAGATTTCTCTTTTGTAAAAAAAAAAAAAAAAAAAAAAAAAAAAAAAAAAAAAATTAAAAAGTTAAAAAAAGATATTGGTAATAATTTTAGGTTAGCAATATTTCCAATAAAAACTTGCGAAATATTGATGACAATTGGTACATTCATTTCATTGTAGATTTATAAGTTAAAATACACTAAAAATATTCAGAATCCGTATAATCACATAAAACATTAAAGTTTCGTATGATTCCAAAAAACTTTTCCTCTATCTCCAGAAACCATAAAAGAAAAAAATCTCCGAAACCAACAGGTTTCCAAGAGTTACGTAAAACGTTTCTGATATAAAAAAGCCTCTTTGCTGGTCGTAATTTTTGAAAACGTAATGAAATATCTATTACAATGTATATGAGACACACAGAAAAAAAGGAAAAGAAAGAAAGAAAGAAAACGGAATGCTAAATAGAAATTTAAATGAAATGACTTATCTGTTAAAACGTATTGATTTCACATGTTATTAATAAAAAAATAAAAATAAATGAACAATAAAAGCAAAAACAAATGAACATTTTGAAAATTCACACTATTTGGCTTTCAGAATAAAGACTATGAATATGTTAAATTACCTTTTACTGATATAAATCAATTACTGATAAGATAGAAAAAAATTATATTTTTTCTCCCATTGAGTTTCAAAACCAGGTGATTTAAAGAGAAAAATAAAATAAAAGACTTACCAACTCAATGTTTCTTAGTAAAGTATTAAAACAAAAAAACTCGTTTTATGCTTTAGATATTGAATATACCACATTACTATCAAAACTGCTAATACTACTTAGTTTCAGATGAAATTTGTGGCGAATTGCCGAACTTTCGTAGAATATTTTTTTTCGACTTCTTCCACTTCGCAGACAACTTTCATTTTTAAAACCGCTGATACTACGTAATTTTCAAGGTTGCACGTGGAATTTGTAAAATCCAAGATCACGATTACGATGAAATAAATGTGTATGAAAGATGAATTATCTTTTAAGTTTCCTATCGCTCAAAAGATAACACGAACGCAGACTTCGTTCATTTTTGTCAACGCAGTGGCACGTGCATGTTTTGAACCCGAACGTTTTCGAAGGCGAGTTAAGATTAATTTCTTTTTCTTTAAAAAAGGACATAATAGACTAAAAAAAAAAGTCGGATTCTTTTTTATTTGTTTTCTTTGCGATATTTGAAGTTCCAGAGGTAATTTTCGATGATACGTTTTGAAGATCACGTATTTAAGAATAATTTAGTCTAGGAAGAATTAAAGGGCTAAAGAAGAAAGAAAAATCATTCGTTAAGCATAGATTATGGAACATTTTGCAACACATTCAAAATACTATATCAAAACTTCATCGTTTAATAAGGCGAAAGATGATATCTGACTATACAATTTGTAAATGTATTTTAGTTATTTAGTTATTTAAGCTATGAGGTATTCGCTACGGCTTTTGCCGGCATGACCTCAAATGATCACAAAAATGACGTTATTTCCTTGGGACAACCACAAATTCAACCTTCCTCCACGAGGAAAAAAGGCAGAACCCCTTGTAAATGTTTGAAAACTCAATTTTGGCACTTACCTTCTATAGCAAAAAAAAAAAAAAAAAAAAAAAAAAAAAAAAAAAGAAAAAAAAATATTTTTTTGTGCATCCCTGCATATGATCTATCAATTTGTATATATACAATATATTATGCTATAATTCAGTTCAGTAAGAAAACGCTTAACACAGTTGAAAATTCACTTTCAGAAATTTCCATCAATATACGGAAATGTATTTGAATTCTTTTGTACAGCCCTGTGCACGGATCTATATAATTTATACAGACCAAGTAATGTGAAAAAAAATAGCAAAATTGAAATATGTATACCACAACTGAAAATACACTTCCAGAAATTATCGCTCATAGTCAGTTACTGTAGCCGAACTTTTTTCGTATCTCCTGTATACGAACGATAAATGCTATGCTCACCTAGACTTCTACTATGCATATTCTACAGTATGCGTCTTATATGTGAATCTCAGTGACGCACATCAACTTAAATTTGATTGAAATAGTGAAACATCATTAAGATACAACCATAATCTATAAGGGATAATAATAATCTATAAGGGGCCTATCTCATAATGTGACGGAATTTTTTTGAGTGGCCCTGTGAAGGAATTATAAAGGATACACACTTTATTTTCAATATCGAACATGCCATAGTAAACCTCAATAATATATACAAATAACGCGGCAAACCGATTATACACTGGTGTCCAAAATTAAGGACCAGTCACAAAATGCTAATTTTTAAGTAAGCGAATACTCAAAAGGAAATAATATAATACAAATAATTACTATCCCTACAGAACAGCTAGTACATATAGCATCTCATTCATGTCACACATGGTCACAGGTGTCACAGTCACTACGTTGAAACAAAAAATAGGAAATTCCATACGTCTCATTATGAGTCTCACATGATCACTATATTTGACTCAACTGAGACGTCAATGTGACTGCTGCGTTGTGACGAGTCACCAGGTGACTTTATCATGTAGTTACATTGTGACTCTCATGTGACTGTCATTTTTAGACTCAATTTCAAAGTCGTCGTGAACGTTGCATTATGATAAGTCACTAAATAATATCGCATTATAGTCACATTGTATCTTTTCACAAAAGAGCACAATGGTGACTTCACAGTAGTCTCTGTCACCTGAAAGTCATCATGTGACTTTAATGTGACATTTGGTAACTTATCACAATGCAGCGTTCACGATGACTTTGAAATTGAGTCTACAGATGACAGTCACATGAGAGTCACAATGTAACTACATTGTAAAGTCACATGGTGACTCGTCACAAAGTAGCGGTCACAGTGATGTCTCAGTGGAGTCGCATATAGGGATCATTTGAGACTCATAATGAGATGTATGGAATTTCCTATTTTTTTGCTTCACCGTAGTGACTGTGACACTTGTGACCCTGTGTGACATGAATGAGATGTTATATGGGCTAGCTGTGCAGTAGAGATAGTAATTATTCGAATTTAATTATTTCCTTTTGAGTATTTGCGTACTTGAAAATTAGCATTTTGTGATTGGTCCTTAATTTTGGACACCAGTGTATTTACGCTAGTTAGAGCTCGGACGGACAAACGGTCAGATAAACCAAATTCGTAAGTGTTAAACGGCATTAATGATGGGAGAGAGATAAAAATGTTCATATACATGGTCAAAAATTATTTTGCCAAGAATTAAAAGTGATATTCAAGATATTTGAAGATTGTATTGTGAATGGCAATATTTTTGCCTACTTTTGTCGACTACGTTTAGATTGTAGTCAAAGTTAACATTTCTAAATTATTTTTTTAAACACAAAGGTTTAAAAAAATGATGACTGAATTCTTTTTCACTGAGAATTTTTTAGAAAATGACATATATTTCAAAGAAAATTCAGAACACTATTTTTTATAGAATGATATAAGAAAAATTAAGTCATTTATTATCACTAAAATAAAATACACATGTATTTGCTAAACGTGATTAGACTACACATAAAATGTAATGTCTGTAAATGATAGAGAAAGCAGTAGGCGCCACCTATTATCATTGTGTTTTAACACTATAACCTTCCTCTAATATGATTTATTTTATACTATCTTTTTTAATTTTATGCAGCACCTCATGCCAAATTCCCGATAATTCAAAAGAGGCTGATTTATTACATATGTTTTTATTACACATCTAAATTTCTATTGACTCACGAATAATGGATGTGAAATAAAATCTTGATGGATAAATTATTTTCCTTTTTTAAATTTAATCTATAAAGATTCTACGTTGCTTAGTCTGAGTAAAGTTGTAGTTTTTAGTACGTGATATCCAAAATCCCATTTTATGATATACTTTCGAAGACTGCATCAAACTGCACCAAAATCTTGCAACACATCAATATTAGAACATAAATAATATACAAACCACCATAACGGCCATTCTCGAAAAGCGAACATCTCTATATGGCGAACACCTTTTCTATTCCCAACACATATGTTATTTGTATATTTTTACATCTGAATTGCGGACAAAATTATTGTGAGGTTTTACTGTATGTATAGATCAGTGAAATCAATCTTAATTTACGGACGGTTTTCTTTAAAACCTTTATGCAAGGTTAAAAAAACAGGGGAAAAGCTACAAGGTAATTTTAAAAGTTAATAACTTTTGATGTAGTTTATTTAGGTTTTTGATTCTGTTTATTATGTTTAGAGACTGAGCAACTTGGAGTGTTCTCACCCATAAATATAAATAATCATAAAAGTGAAATTTATTTAACAGTTTTTAGAGATATCTGTTAAAGTAACAAACAATGTTGAAATATTTATTAAGTCAAAGAAATTAAATTATAAACAATTTTAATTAGTAAATCTAGAAAGACATATAATTTTTAAATTATTGAAAGAAAGTCAGCAAACCAGTTGAAACGAATTAAAATAGGGTCAATTGTTGGTGCATTTACATTTTTCCCTCAAGTCTCAACCATTCCCAAGTAGCACAGATTGTTGGCCCATCGTTGGCAGTTTGTCGAAACCGTTGGGAAATGGTAGGGTACAGAAGTTTTTCTAATTTAGAGTATGTCTGAATAGATAAAGGTTAGACCACTGTTGGACTTCTGAATAGATAAAGGTTAGACCACTGTTGAACTTCTGAATAGATAAAGGTTAGACCACTGTTGGACTTTTGTCCGCAAATACTTCGTTGGCCAATGGACGGCGAGGCGGACATTTATTACTCTCGGCTAATATGGAGCAACAATTAGCAAACATTGGCCCGGCCATTTTGTGGGACTTGGTTTGAAATATTAGCAATTCAGATTTACAATTTAAATATCTACCAACCGTTGTCATTTAAGCTATTCTGTCCGTTGGTTCAACCATCGGCCAACCGCTGTCTCAAATGCAGTTTTGTCCGTTGGTCCAACCACCAACCAAACTTTTTCTCGGATGCGATTCTAACAGTTTGTACTATCAACTGTTAGGTTAGCCTAAAACAAGACATCCAAAATGAGCTGTTGGCCGATGAAAAAAACAAACAAATCCATAGGCCAACAAACAGCATCCCGACAATTCTGTGTTGTTTGGGATGGTTGAATGAAAAGAATCAATGGTTAAACTTTATTTTCAAAGCTAAATACTCTATTATGTCGTTCTCAATATTCTGTAGTTAAAATACGGTCTACCCGTGCGAAGTAAATCGCCTACAGTATCTTCTTATCGAAAACATATAATTAAACTGCGTATTGCCAAGTTTGCCGTTCATATTGAAACATCTGTAATATACTTTTTGATTTGCAATAGTTGAGAGCTGATTTCCAAAATATTTTTTTGATCAACTGAGTATCGGTCCGTAAAACTGCAAAATGTCTATATTTTAAATCAAAAAAAAAAAAAAAAAAAAAAAAAAAAAAAAAATGAAGAAGGAAAAAATAACTAAGTAAAAAAATTATTAACATTTTGTAAGATTCTAGTAACTTTTGTGCTACCTCATATTTCCGAAACTTCAGCGCGTTTTTTTTTTTTATGATTAAGAAAAAATCCTTACCTAAGAATAGAATTCTTCAAAATTTGACTTTTGTACGTTATTCTGTTAAAGAGTTATTGAGGTGTAAAAGAACAACGCACGTAATTATTGAGAACTTGCGTTCTACCGACTATGATTGCGTTTGAAAACAATCCGACACTTTCCTCAAAGCAAACTAAAAATGAAAATTGAGAATCTAATATCAACATTCTGTTCCTATAAAAGTACAAATGATAAAAGTCCTCAAAAGTGACACTTTTTATAAGATAATATCGTTTAAAAGAAACGCTTATAAGCGTATTTTATAGATTATTATGACCTTTATTTTTACACATAATCAGTGGATTTAGCTGATGCTCGCAGTTTCACCTGAAATATCTACTGCTTCAAGTAAAAAATAATATATCTGTAAAATATCGCCTATCAGCTGTGAGATACATTGCGGCATGAACAGAATGTTCCGTGCAAATAAACCGTTAAGTGTAACTCTTTAATTCATTATCTATGTTTTTTTTCAAGGTGAAGGTCAAATATCAAATTTTCTCTTGCAAACTTCGCACCCATACATAAATTAATCAATTACAAACGATAAATTCTGTCTGTCGTATATTCGGAAAAAATGAGACATATACCGCCTTCATCTAGAACGAATAGGTATCGTTTTCTAAATCCTTAAACTAAAAATATAGATTTCCGAGCTATGCGAATAAGGTAAACAAATAAACTGAATAGACGAAATGATCGAGAATTTCTTGTTTATAATTTTCTATGTGATGAAACGATATATTATATTATGAATCGTTTGAATTGCGAGAAATTATCCCTTGATTTCTAGAATTAATTCATGAACTAGAATTATAGTTAGTAAAACTCATTTCTTGTGCTCTCATTTATTTGCAGAGATTTTAAAATAAGTTTGGCCACGATAATATAGGAAAACGCCCTTGATTGTTAATACTTATAACTAGAACTCTCTAGCAAAGGGAACTAGAATTCATAAGGATGACATGGAACTATTTTTTCTAGAGACACAATTTATTTTCTAGATGCCAGTGGTACAATTTTTTTTCAGTACGTAAAGAAATCATAGAAACATTTTCCTATGCAGTAGAAACGCTCACGGACATTTAACATTCATAAAATTTCGGAGTTACTTACAATTCGGAAACCCTTTCCTTCATCTTCAGAAACTATAGAAAAAGAACCAAGCAGAAACCTACATATTTTCAAGATTTATGATAATGTTTCTTAATTAAAAAAATTCCTTCATTTTCCGTTTTTTTTTTTTTTTTTTTTTTTTTTTTTTTTTTTTACATAATAATAATAATAATAATATTAATAATAATAAATTCCTATAAAAGAGTTCTTTCTTTTTTTTTTCTCGCTGAAGTAAACAAATCTTAGAATCGCTAAATTCGCTCCATGAACATGTTACTGACAAATCAAATTCTCCAATAAATATCAACTAACACAAAACTGATATTATTTGAAATGTCATTTTAACATCGAATGTATAAAAAAATTAAACCAATAAAATGATCAAGAGAAAAATAATATTATGCAACAAAAATCCACGAAGCTTCCGATTTAAAAATACTCAATTTTTACTAAATTCGATGTGCTGAGAATGAATATGACCATAAGAACAAACTGGATTGGCTTCGGTTTTTGTAATATACAGCTACAGGCATGCCTTAATACCTATATTTCTTTATATATTGCATAATTTGCATTAGATTTCTTTGTAAATATAGACAGTCAAAATATATATATTACGTACACTTAAAATTCATGATACATGCTCATTTAATTTAAATACCATAAAAAATTAATAAGAAATATTATGATATAAAACAAATTATTTTATTTCAACATCAAAGCAGTGTGTCTAATTTACACATGTGGAAAGTCACAGATAAGGGACGAGAACTATTGACGAGAACTGCACCCTAGTAATATAAAAGTGCCAAAATTTGTTATTTTAATGTGGAAATCACAACATGAAAATCACGAAACGTCTTCATGTAGAAGTTAATTTTAGGAATAATATTTATTGCTATGCAAGAAGATGTTTTTAAATGTGAAAATTAATCTTAAAATAATACGAATCAGCCTACGATCTGAAAGGCATAGAAATTATAGTGTAAGTTTATTGCAGGGTATTTCTAACATCACATTTAATATATTTTTGTTTTTAATGAAAGTAATGGCGAATTTAACTTGAATGATTTTATTTAGATTTATTATCGGGGAGACGTGTCTACCATAATGTAAATAATCATGTCTAATTGAATGCAGTTATGAGGTGCAAATGAATCACTTAATTAATTCAAACATTTCTATTTTTAGCCGATTTTTAATTTTGTATAATTTAAATTATATTACCTCTTTATTCAAGTTCGTGAATATTTCAATTAAATTTGCAAGTACGGTCACTTATTAATGAATATTTTGTGATTATTCAATTAATCGATTTCCAAGTGTCTCACAAGTTCATTTAATCAGGTGTAATTATCCATGTTGTATTATAATTTTTTAACTTTTTCTCGTTGTATGAGGGGAAAGTTGTACCACTTATATATATATCTATATATATTTATTTATTTATTTATTAACCAAAATACTTTCGAGTGCTAATTAATGTTTGTTGATATAGAAAGGTGCTTTAAAAATCTTTCTTCTGCATGTTTAGCACTTTTTCTTTTTAAAAGTTTTCTTTGAAAATAATTATATTAAACCCTGTATTCAATACAACTTAAGAAAGTTAGCTCTTCGTATTTGTGGTTTTCAGGAAGAGAACGCTAAAGAATTCACATATTTATTACATTAAAATTCCTTTAAATAATAATAATAAAAGAAATGCAAAATTTTGAAATATATTTCAACTATTAAATGCATATATGTGACAAAGCGTTCAACTTATTTTATGTTGACTTGACCATGCTTTAACTTGCCCATGGATATTTGACCTTTTAAGTAGATCCTTAGAAAGCTGTTATTGTTATTTTAATTATATTTTGGATAAACCATATATGTATATCAAAGTCATAAATTAGGCGTGTTCAATTTTGGACTTCATTGGGGCTTTTTTAAAAATAAAATGCCCGCGACCGCACATAATATATATATGAATTCAAATAAAACTATTTTGCAAAAAAATTTTCAAATAAGACAGAATAATTGAATTCAGTTTATAAAATAAAATAACGTCGTTGAAAATGCATTTTGAATCATAATTTTCTTTTAATATAAATTTTAAAACACTGAGTATAGGTAAAGACGTTTTAATTGTTAACAGTGCCCGATTAACCCCTTCGGGACGAGCGTCTTTTACAGAATTTTTAATATTTTACCCCCCGTTTTTCGAAACAGAAATTTTTTGCCTAATTGAATCGGAAAAATGCTAGGATTAGGTAAGGCAAAATTTACGATAAAAAATTACTGGTGAGAATAATCACGGATTCTGAGCACCTTACGCGGTGCGTATACCGGTCGCGCGTCCCCAAGGGGTTAACCTCTGAAGCTATGGGAAGCACAGTATAATTTTGGGACCCTCTTTCATTCGAGAAGGGTTTCCTAAATTCGGAATACCTGGAAACTCACCAATGAAAATATTATTGAAATTACTATACAACTATTATATTATTTTCGATTTTGATTGATTGGACGGTAATACTGCCTGATAAATTGATGACTTTGATTGGTTGGACAAACTGAGGAATTGTGACCGCTTGTGTTTGAAACTGATCTGTTGTATGAAAAATTAATATAAATGAGTTAATAAATTGAAAAGAAATTAGAATTTTGGGAATGGAATTATTTCTATATAAAATTTGGGGCTCCCTGTTTTCTCAATTTTGAGTCCCTTCAAAATTTTCTAAGGGAAGCACGTACTTCTCGTGCCTATTCGTTAATCAGGGTCTGATTGTTAAAATAAGAATTCAGACATGTAAGAAATGCGTATAATGCTTTCGTTCAGCAATAAATGTACACAGAAGTCATCTTGTTACAAATTTTCAAATAATCGTACTACAACGGTGCACGAACTACAAAATATAAATAAATTTGTACACAAAATTTCAGTGATTTAAGAAAAAAGTGATATTTCGAGCGATTTGTATTTCGGTCATAAACAACTTTCAGTTCTTTTGGAAAGTGCTAACAGTTATAGTTTTAAAATTATACACGATTAGAAATATTTTTAAGTACTGTTGAACTGCTGATTTTATATTGTTTTGAAAAACATATTTCAACATGTATCGAAACATCACCCGTGATGTCTTCGTGATAAAATTCATAGCTCAATTTTTCATCCCACACGTCCTGTGCTCCTTATAAAGCCCTTTGATTTATTAATTCTTAAAATTTTGATTTTTTTTTTTTTTTTTTTTTTTTTTTTTTTTGTGTGTGTGTGTGTGTGTGTGTGTGTGTGTGTTGCCTTCTTGAAATGCTCGAAGTAAAATTGAATAAGACGATCTCTTATTTATTTCTCTTTCATTCATATATATACTACATTCTCCCTGTATAGTTTTGATTAAAAGGAAAGTGCCTCTTGACTTCTCTCAAGAAACTGAAACATTTTTGATTTACGGAAAAATGCAGAAAAATCAATTATTCACTCATATTATACATTCTAAAACTTAAAATATATATATATAAAAGTAGCTTAACTTAATGAATTTAAAATATTCACTGAATAGTTAAGTCTTTTCAGATATAAAACCCGGTTTCGTCGCCTTTCAACAAGAAGGGGGAAAAAATTCTATATTCAGAAAACAAATTCTTTTCTCCCCGATGTTCGTGCCATTGCCATTTTCTTGTTGTATAATTTGAAAAGTTCAGGACGAAATATCAAAAAATAATTTCTCTCTCTTTTTTTTTCTTTCGAAAAGGCTTTACTGGAGGATTAAGGCGGTGTGTAGTAGAGAAGTCCTTCATAAAAGCTTCAATTCTCTCACACTTTATCTGCGTTAATAAAGAGAGAAACGCATACATAAAATAAATATAACGAAATTGGCAACACAAAAGGAATGTATTGCGAAAAAAAAAGTAAAAACCCAGAACACACGTTGTCTAAAGTCTATGGGATTAACTAAACAAAAGATATGGGAAAAATCCTGCCAAAAAGTTTTGATTTCATTACATTATACCGTTAGATATTTTTATTCATTCTGATATGCGAGAAATTTTTTTCGCGTAGTCTTTAGCTTATGTCACCCCCTGTGGAGTATCTTTCTTGGATCAACTTTCGAAATATGCCGCTTGGAGTGGAGGAAGCAATATTAGTGTGAAAGGCGGTAGGTTTTGTTATTCATTCCGAATGGCCGCCGCCGCACGCATTTTAATTAATTTGTTGGAAAACCTTTTCTTACTTTCAGCTCAATTAAGTACTCCCCTGCTCCCTTCCTTGTATGTGATTATTCAATTTAGTATCAATAAATTAACAAGAAGCAAAAGAAAAGCGCAACGAATGAAATCAATTAAAGATGAATGGTGGGTTGCCATGCCTGACTTGTTTTTGCTCTTTTGTTGGCGACGTTATAACGCTAAACTTTTGAAATGACAGTTTTTTGTCGAATTTGGATTTTGCTTATTTTATATTAAAGCTCTAAAATGTAAACTCTCCAAAAGTTGTCTTTTTACCAAACCTAAACAAAGTAAAAGTAAAACAACCTAAATAAAGTCTGCAAAATATATAAGTAAGTTATAAGACTCTTGAGGGCGGTATTAAAAAAATATATTTTTCCACGCTCAACAACGGAATTTTCTCACACATTTTCACACTCATTTTTAAAAGTAAAAACATGAAACTTTCTGACGTGATTTTTGGAAGCGATTTATAAGCGACCCGTGTTTTTATTTTTCGTTCAATTATTAGAACTTTCGTTTATAAAGAATTATTTTCTCAGTACGACCATTTTTTTCGTTTCCAGCACTATCGCTTCGGGAAATTCGGTTCAAAATGCCCACTTTGAGAACATTTTTTGAAATATATTCCGCCTTTATCAAAAAATCTGCCAATACTGAACATTATATAGCTTTTGAATAAGAGAACCTGCCAATTGCATGAGTTTGAGAGCAAAAATGAATTTATAAATGAGTCGGAAGATAAGCAGTTTGGATTTGAGTACACTCTTAAACAATATAAGAATGCGATAATAAAATTATCTTAAATCTAACTATTGAATCATATCCATTAAGGTATCCGCACACCTTCGGAAGTGATTTTTTGAAATGTATGAATTTTTCTCTTGTTATCCATTTTTTATAAAGACATTTACTTTAAAACTTTGAAAAATATATAAAAAGTTTAGCAATTACCTAGAAATAAGTTTTTTAAAGAGAAAAATAGTCAAAATTACGTCAAAAATTGACATTTCCGCAAAACGTGATAACTCAAAAATGAAACAATGTATTGACATTTTGTAAATTGCATAATAAACAGAATAACTTTGTCTAGGTCTTAGACTACACACATTATAATCGCATCTCTATCTCAGACGATATGACAGTTAAAGTACTAATGTAATGAAAAATTTGCAAAATTTATCTCATGTTTGTCTTTTATACCAGTGTAAATATAAAACTATTTAATATATTATCATGAGTGTTGTCTGTTCCCTCAAAAGACATTTGTAAAGGAAGTGCAGAAAATTTCGTGGCATTTCATGCATAATTTTTTGTTTTACGATGTTTTGAGTATAGTAAAAATCTGAAAAACTTCATTTTGAGAAAAAGCTAAAAATAACTTTTAAACGCAATTGAAAAGCTGTAATAACTGTAACTTTAAACGGCTGTAACTCAGGTTCTATTTTAGATACATACAAACTTTAAGAAGATTTCGATAGATAAAAGATTCTACTTTAATATTATTGCAAAAATGAAAAATTGATATTTTGATCGAAAATTACATTTTAAAGGTGTTCGAATACCAAGACAAAGGTAACGGGAATAATAATAATAAAAGCATTTCACAATGCATGCTTACTTAATTATATATTAAGTGAAATTTTTTATATTGACTTTTGTCAGAATTATAGGTGTATCCAACACACGATTTAGAAGAAGAGCACGAAAAAGTTATTGATAAGTTTTTTCTTACTCATGAAAATGATGTTTTATAAAATTGATACTTTGTATTAAGATAAATAAAAGTTGACAATTAATAAAATATATACAACTTAAAGTTTAGACATTAAAGCCGTGATGTGGTGCCACGTTTTAGGTGTATGAATGCCACACACACAATGATGATTTGTGCAAGGGACTATAATTTCTAGAAAAGGGTCACAATTAAGGATGTTATCAATATATCGATATATTGAAAATGTATATATGTCGCGTTATAAATATCGATATTTTGACATCGATGTTACCCTTTCGATAAATATCGATATATCGGAAATTTTCATCCGATACTTCTAAGATATTTATATTTTTATCGGACATCAACTATACGCATTCTTCACGTATTTTTTAAAAATTAAATTTAACTAAATCGATTATATTCTTTTAGAGAGAAAAATACTCAA
Organism: Maratus speciosus; assembly: GCA_963932465.1. Taxonomy (NCBI): domain Eukaryota; kingdom Metazoa; phylum Arthropoda; class Arachnida; order Araneae; family Salticidae; genus Maratus; species Maratus speciosus. Next base: position 291,525,023 of record OZ010789.1, read on the forward strand.
AGAAAAAACTCCTTTTATTCGTTTAAAACGGCTTAAGAATTTTGAGTAATGTGAAATATCCTTCATACCATCCTTGCATCATAATTTATATAAACTCTGAGATCTTGCCATTTACCCGTATTCGTGTTTAGAAAACATAAAAGAAATCCTTTGGAAATTTGAAATGCCCTTACACACGTTTATCTAAAATATTGTTTGAACAAGGCAATACTTCAGTGTTGTTTCGACTTCTGTTTCAAACGAGTGACTATTTTCTAAGGTTGGAGATAGAATTTGCCGAAGAAAAAAAATCATCTGAGAAACAAGCTGTTATCAAAATTACTACAATGGGCTCTCGTTAATACGCCTCCCATTAAGACGTATCTCCGTTTAATGAGGGCATTTTTGTTTTCCCCATAAAAGGCTATTGGCAATTAATGTTAAAGATATCGTTTAACCCCTGACTGCCGAGTAAAACGGCAAAACTGTAATATTGTTTTCTTTAAAAAAAAAATCATAAATGCTAGAAAAATAGGATTTTTCTAACATAGCATAAAAAATTTAATAACATATATGAATATAATTCTTGAGAGTATTAATCATAATTGCGTACGATTTTTTCACAACATCAGATAATGCGGACAAATTTTTCATAAATTGACCGAGCAGAATCGAAACTGGTTTAGTACACAATCTATATTATAAAGGACAAACGTGTCTGTGCATAACGCTGACGTCATTTTGACGGTGGAAACAGCAGAAGATTAAATTTAGCTTTGACTGCAATATTTTAAACTTCTAAACAACGCACATTTTCAATTTTTACACCGTCGAATAGGGAAAAAAATCTACTTTTAAATGCAATTTGTTTAAAAATTGTATCGTAATTTGTTTGAAAACTGTATCGTAGTTTACTCACTTTTTATGGTTTTTAAAATAAAATAATTTTCAAGCATGCATTTTTTTTTATATATAAATAGTTCATCATTTGTTTCCAACTTATATACCATAACGAAATTAAAACTTCACCGATAAATAAATGAAATACAAAATATAAATAAAGCACAAATTTAAGTCATGTAGTCGAATTCCGTGCTTAACCCTTTAGCGGGCGGTGTCCTCAAAAAGACACATAATTTTAATTCCAAGACTGACAAACGGCACCAAGGATATTTAATTAAAATTTTCCTTTTATGAAGTACGAGGAAATAAGCAAGTTTTTATTTTCTAATACATTCGTTCGTGAATTCTGGTGTCAGTCCATCATTTCATCATTTTACAAACAGATTAATCAGCGCCGGAAAGGGCTAAACCACTGAAATGATTAGAATAAAAAAGGCTGTTGTAAATAGTGACCTTTGGCGATTTCTTTACCTTTTCTCCTGGCACGAGGCCAATATAAAGAATCGCTTTTTATAAATTGCAAAACTTTATTTGAATGCATAATTAATATTTTTCATATAAAAATGATTTTTGGTATTGTTAGTGGGCATTTTAATAAAATATATTAAATTGAAAACCTCTATTAGAACTTTCAATTAAAAAGTAATGGTTTTCACCTGTATTCTATAACCCAGGAAGCCCGACTTTAATCCCCTGTTTCATTAAAATCAACTTTGTCGTAACTTTTGTTACTGAGAGTTCAAAGCAATTGTCAGCGACAGAATGTAGAAAATAAAACATTCCGTCACTAAAAACACGAGGGGTTCAAAAATTGGGTTGTTTGTCGATGAGAGGGGTGTTCGTCGATGTTAAAAAGTACTGATGTAACAGACCAAATTTCCGAGTGTGTCGAAAAACTGTAAAATGATCTGGTAAAAAATCATTTGTCCAACTATCCCAAATATCAGTAAGACTTAAAACTCTTACAGGGACTACGAACTTATGCCACGCGTGCCATAAGTGGCATGCTGCAGATTATTTTGGGCGCGGCATAGATTCAGGTTCTACATCAAAATATAGTGAATTACACAAAATCCACTAATTAATCTAGATGTTGTCTTTATCTGAATTCGATTAGTTCGGCTGTTTGTCATTATATAATACACAGATTGAAGAAACTGAAATATAACTTAATGTATCCCCATGTAGCACCAATATTGGGTCACAGAATTTTAATAATAAGAGAGAATTAGAAGATTACTGCAAAAGAAATATTAAAAAGCATTATAAGCAGAAATAAGGTAAAATTATAACAATTTGGAATTCAATTCCAGACACTAAAAACTGTAGATTCTGGCGCTTGCTATTTTGACAATTTTTTCTGCGAGACATTCTTTTCGGAAATAAATAATATGAAAAATTCTAGTAAAACATCTTGTCAATGAGTCTAATTCAACTTGCTTTCTCTTAAAAATAGCTAATTACGAAGCTGATATAAATTATTTGGCATCCAAGATGAGACAACAGGAATAATATTTAAAAAATAAATTTCTGAAGTGTAACATCAAATATTACCCATAATTTTGTAATGCTAAAAACAAAATTTTAAGTAATTTTGATTCATTATTATGTGATCCGTTAAAATTTCTTTATTGTTGGCACGTCACGATCACGTGAAATATATTTTTGGAAGAATTTGGCACGTGGATGAGAAAAGGTTCCCTGTCCCTACGTCTAAGAGTTAACCCTCTCTAATAAAAGTTTAAATATGGAAATACGCCTTTTTTTTTTTTTTTTTTTTTTTTTTATTCTTATTATTTTGTATGAGCAAATTGTCACCAACTTGCTTTTAAACTATATTTACCAAACTAAATAAAAAGTTGTACATTTTATCATTAAGTTGGTAACATATTAATGTCTGTTAGAACCTAAATTCAATTTATTCAAAGCAAGGATTTATTTTATATTATTTGGGAGCACAGGACCTTTGAAATTATCGAAAGCGACAAAAAAAAAAAAAAAAAAAAAAAAATCACCGTTTTTAAAGTACGAAAAATCAAATAATATGCAGTTAATATTTTCCCCTTTCTTCCTAAAGTGTATATTCTTAAGTATATTACACGAAAAATAAATGTTGTATATAAAATGCAATATTTAATTTAATTATTTTTTATTCATATCATTTTTATGCGTATAAAAATCATTAAGTGCTGCGCGCATGATAAAACTGGAAATTATGCATAGAGAAACCCATTTTTGTCCAAAATTGAATCCTAACACTCTTATCTCTAATTTAAAATCAAAATATATAGTACAAAAATATTGTTTAAAATTTATTTTTATCACGCAATTTAAAAAATTTCGAAAAAAAAAACCTTATTTTTCAAATGAAAAAAAAAAAAAAAAGAGAATGCCAATTATTTTGCTGTTAGCATATAAATTATAAAGAAACACATATGTGGTTAAATTTTAAAAACTGTGGCTTATGTAATTTGAAAATAACAGTGCGCGCAAACTCAAAATATATTAATGTGAGAAAACGTTTCTCAAAGTTTCAATATCCAAATATCTTCCATTATGCTAGTTGTCTATGAAACATTATAACTCAAGAAATAATGCAGATTTTCGAATACGGTTTTTGCATATTGTTCAGAAAGGTTTAAAGATTCAGAATAAATTAAAAAACAACAATTGATTTTTTGAAAGTTTAAAGGTCCTGTACCCCCTTAAGGGGTTAATAGAAAATGATATTGCATCTATTTAAAAACACAATACTTTTTATAAAAGTAAATAAATAAGATGTATGCTAGCAAAAGGAGAAAACTGATCATATGTATGCAGAAATACAAAGTCCAATTTTTAACATATTTTTCAAAAATTCTATTCTTACAGCATCATATAATAATCAAAAACATAATAAAAATTTCAACTTTTAAAATCTTACAAATTTACGAAGTAGTACTATATAATAAGTAGACTTTATAATTAATTAATAAACATTTTTCAGAAATTTTCCTATATTCAAAAAATGTTTTGATCCCACGGGTTGCACCTAAAAAAATGTATTATTTATTTCGTAAGCAGATCGATTATTTAAAGAACATCATGAGAAAACTGGATTGTACGAAACTTATTATATTCATGCTCTCAAGGGGTTTTGTACCTCTTAAACGCAACGAAATTTAACGAAAAAATTCAAAGTTTGAATTAGTCTATCTTCAAAACCTTTTTATGTATAAACATGAAATTTTGGATATTGATTAAACAGATTGTGTTTTGTAATATCCTGTCATTCGAAATTTATTAGCCTTTTACAGAATTTGTGTATTGTTGAAATCAAAATAACTCTTTTTTTTTACTCCATAAGTCATTGCGCGCATGATATCTTGAGAAAGTATGCATGGATTGTCATGAAATTTGGTAAAGATACTAAACATATATATGTGTGTTTAAAATGAACTACTCTTAGGCCAAAATTATTTCATTAACTATATAAAAAAATATTTTTGTAAAATAAAATAAAGTTTTATATTTTTAATGAACAAAAATAGTCATAACTAAAAATATTACAATTGTAAATACTTAAAAGCAGTTCCTTTTAAGCACACATATTGTTTTAGTATCTTTAGCAAATTTCATGACAATCCACAAATACTTTCTCAAGATATCATGCGCGCAATGACTTCTAGAGTAAAAAAAAGAGCTATTTTGATTTGAACAATACACAAATTCTGTAAAATACTAATAAATTTCTAATGGTAGCATATTACAAAGCACAATCTGTTTAATCAATATCCAAAATTTTATGTTTATACATAAAAAGGTTTTGAAGAGAGACTAATTCAAACTTTGAAGTTTTTCGTTAATTTTCGACGAGTTTAAAAGGTACAATACCCCTTAAAAAGAAAAATAATTGAATTAAACAATTTGTTTCATCCCAAAGATGTTAATAATCCATTGCCTTTAAATTAAAAATTCGCATAACTATACATTTTTTAAATATATTTTTTGTTATATGATATCGTATAAAATAAATTAGTCATCGTATCTTTAGCACATGCAGAGTATGTGATACAAAATTTAGGTAGCGGAAACACGAAGAAAAAGAAAACTAAAACAAAAAATTGGGGAAATAGTAGGAATTTTTTCGCCAATGGATGCCGCCAAATGCAGGATAATTCTTTAAAATATTCAGTAAATAAATAAATAAAAACACGCGAAAAGATTTCGTGAAAAACAAGCAATGTATAGAGTAAACCCGAAAAGCGAAAATAATGCTTAGCGAATTAAAAAGCAATATTTTTCTAACTCTTTAGAAAAGAATGTCTTTTCCATAATTAGATTTCGCAAAATGGTTAAAGCGAAGCCTGCAAATTAGCTTGCGCTTTCAAATTGCATTTTCTTTGTGCATATTTACTTTTATTACAGTTTCACGACTCCTTCTTATAGCGCGAAATAGCAAAAGAAAAAAAAAAGTTACATAGTACATTTTAAATAAAAGTTTACCGCTCACAAAAAAAAAAAAAAAAAAAAAAAAAAAAAAAAAAAAAAAAAAAAACAATAACGTTTAACAGTACGAATATTTTCATATTTACCGTGTGATTTCCATGTTTATAAAAGTGAAAATTTCTATTCCTTTACTTGTTATTATTATTACTATTATTTGGTGTGTTTGTGTGTGTGGTGTGGGGAGGGGGTTTCAACTCATGATTTTGTAAAAAATATTATTTTTCATTTATGTCGCTTTTCAGATTTTTTTTTTTCATTTACTGGTTTTTATAAAAATGTTTGATTGAGTTATTTACTTCTGTAGAACAATGAACTAATCTATAAGTGCAATTTTAATTCCCTTTAGGTTTTACAACAAATTTACGGCAAAACTCTATTTATCCTTGTTGATTTTAAAGTTCCATAGCTCAAAAAGATATGCTTACCTACGTTCATTTTATAAATGTATGTCACATACGTAATAAAAAACTATTATATTATAAAGCATATTTGTTCGTTACACTTTTATAGTGATGTCATTATATTACGCTACAGCTGATATTCGATATATGAGAAAACATTGAGATCGGCGGAATGTGCTACTAAATGTTACGTATGATTTCTTTCAGGGGGAGTCCACTAGTACCTAATTAAAGAATTTTTCTCAAAAAAAATTATGTATATAATTAATCAACAGAGCTCAGCAACCTACGAAAAATGAGACAAACTTGACAGGCGAGCGTACTTTCAGGGACACGCAAGCGTATTTTCAGTGGCACGCAAACTCGATATTTTCTATTCCTAGTTTTTACATACAAAATTTGTTTGGAGTGCACAAATAAGTTCTATGACACCGATACTTTCAGAAGTCTATTTCGAATTAAAAGTGATCCGTTACAATTCAGATACAGACTAACATATGCGAAAACTATTATAATTTAAAAATATTTTTTGCTCATTATTTCGCTTTATTTTATACTAACGAAATTTGTTACTAATTATTCCAGAAAGTCTGCTGATACTGAACTCTGCTGATAATTATGCATAATTATAACGACGAATATACACATTTTACAACGAGTTTCTATTTTTTTTTTACAATAACATTCATGCGTTCTTAAGAACTTCATGTTGATAACATCATAACATAGAATAATTATAAGTTCAAATGTAATGGACTTTAGAAGAATAAAATTTTTTCCCAAAACTATCTTGGGGCATGCAAAATGATTACATAGCGAAGGTACAATACTGATAAAGCGTTGCCGGCCATCGGTCGATAGTATATCTTAGTAATATATTAAACACCTTATTCCAAAAAATGCATACATTTCTAATTAGCGAACTTTCGACGAGGAACAACCATATAAGGAGTGGTGAAGGGGGATGCAACGAACCCGAGCCCTTCATGTATAGCGCCCTAAACCAGATCAAAAAACTTTTTATGAAATATTCAAAAGTTTTCCACCCAAAACCGCACTTACAGGAACCCGCATCGAGACTAAATGATATTTTATTTTATCTTTGAAAGTAATTTAAGGAGATTTTTTTTTCTTATTCTCTTAGATGAGAAGGCAGATTTTGTTTTTGACTCTACTATTAATTGCTGTGGTTGACTTCATTTACGAAAATTGTAAACTGGTAAATCCCAAATTAACATATTTTTTAATAGTTATCAATTCATTTTTGCTTCTGTGTATTTATTGCACATGACAACTTGTTTCTATTCTTGTTAATAAATTATTGTTATACTTATCAAAACCACAGGATAAACGGAGGAATAGCGAATTCGTGTCAAAATGATGGAATAATAGTTGGTTACACGAAGGACACATTTCTATTTGATATGTCTTTCTTGCTACTGATAATTGGTGTCCGAATTTCTACAGTCCTATTATTTATACTGTTTAATCCTAAACAAGGTTACTCAGTATGTACATTTCTCTGACGGAAGTTCTCTTACAATAATATTACTTCATAAATGAGAATTTCACAAGGAAAATAAGAATTTTTATTAACATAATTACAGCTAAACTTAAGTAATGCTTTTCGCCTATTTCTTGGGGATTTCTTTTTGTTTTTCTTTTATATTTGATAATACAAAATACAAAATTGAAAAAAAAAAACCCTCCAATAAAAAAATAAATAAAATAAAACAAGCTCCTTTAAGTGGTCAGATACTTATAAAATGTCCGCGTACCAACGAGAGGTCAAGATTGTTTGCTGATAACACGCTGGCAATTGCATAGCTGCCAAATGCTACGATTTTTTGGCACTATTAATTCTTATTGGAAATCTTTACCTAATTTACTCGCAGGTACACTGTAAAAAAAAAAAAAAAAAAAAAAAAATCTGTAAAGTTACTAAAGTTTTTCTAGGAAATTGGGGTTCTTAGAACTTTTTATGTAACGGAAACAACACAAATTTCTTGTAACAGATACACTTTAAAACTGAAAAATAAAAAAATCTGTAAGGTTACTAAGAATTTTTTAAGAAACTGGGATGCCTATAACTTTTCATGTAACTGCAACCAGGGTTACAGATAAAATTTTAGTAAGATTACTGTAATTTTAGCAGATTCATTTGCAAAGCTACAGATTTCTGTATCTTTACAAAAACTAGTTTTGTAGATTTACAGCTTTTTTTTGCACAGTTTCAGATGAAAGTTTAGTAAGCATGTAACTTTACATCTGAAGAGCTATAGGTTTTTTTATACAGTGTATCTGCTATTAATTAAAGCGAAGATTTTTATTAGATATTATTCGTGACTTTCTAGTAAGCCATGTGCATAAAGGCGCGCAAATAGTAATTTAATAATTAAAAACTTTAATTATGCAATAGTTAAATCATTGCTCCCAAGCAATTTTTTGCTTCATTTAATCACAAATATAATCGCAGATTTTCTACGATTGAAGCAGGCGAAGGATATTTTTCGAAATCAGTGGTGATTAACTTTGGTAGATGTTTGCAGCTATGTATACAATCTGCTACATGGGGCACCTAGTAGCGTCAGTGTTAAATGCCTATTGCATCAAGCGATGGGAGCGGCAAGGGAATTTTTATCCAAAAAACTGGTATCTCCTGTATTGTTATAGAATTATTAAACTCTCTCTCTGATCAAGATATATAAAAAACTAGTCGGATGTGGCAATCCGAAAACTTTCTTCTATCTCATACATGTTAATACTTCCTGAAAAATGCAGCATAGCAGCACATTGGTTAGATGATTTACACCAAAATCTAATTATCAACAACTTTGACAACTTCTAACTGAATCTGAAGTTTGGTGAAAATCCGTGCATTAGTTTCTTAGATAGAGCTATCGCAGAAATTGTAAAAAATTCTGCATAGCAGCGCCCCCTGTTGGGCGATTTACACCAAAACTAATTAGGACCAATTTATACCAGGAAGTAACTGAATTTGAAGCTTGATGAAAATTCATGCATTAGTTCTTGAGATACAGCTATTGCGTAAATTGTAAAAAATACTGCATAGCAGCGCCACCTGTTCGGCGATTTACACCAAAAATTAAACAGCACTAATTTATATCAGGGACTATTTGAATCTGAAGTTTGATGGAAATTCGTGCATTTTTTCTTGAGTTAGAGCCATTGTGATAATCATGAATAATGCAGCATTGCAGCGCCACTTTTTGGGCAATTTTCACCAAAAACTAATCAGCAGCCAACTATATCCTGGACTAACTGAATCTGAAGTTTTATGAAAATCCGTGCAGTAGTTCTTGAGATATAGCTATTGCAGAAATCGTGAAAAATGCCGCATATCAACGCCACCTGTTGGGCGATTTTCACCAAAAACTAATAAGATCCAGTTTATATCAAGGTCTAACTGAATCTAAAGTTTTGTGAAATTCCGTGCATTAGTTCTTGAGATAGAGCGCCCTCAAAAGTTTTGTCACATACAGACTCACAGAATGACAGACAATTTTCTAAAAACCATCAAATCGTGTTCAGGACATTCTAAAACGTATAAATCCGTCGAAAATTTCCACGAATCCAATACTTTCTTCTTGTAAAGATAGAAGACAGTAATAAGAGAATGTAATCACATAATAATGAAAGCGTAAATATTATACTATAAAGGTACTCACATCCCCTAGCGAAGGCGAGGCCTTGAGGACGAGGTTCCTGGGCAGGCTGGCCTCCGCCCTGTTCTCTTCTTCCGGCTCGCAGTGCTGGTCCCGCACCAGGTATACGGCCAGGGAGTCGAACTCATCCTCCCGGATCTGGCTGAGATCCCAACCGCCAGCATCCTCCATTCTGCGTACTTCGAGGGGGCAGACATTGGAGAGAGACAAAAAGAGAAGCGGAACATCAATTATATGACAATGGGCAGCACACACAAACACCAGAAGAAATGATATGACAGAATAAAATAAAAAAAAGAAAAAAAAACACGCGTCACGCATAGATTAAGAAACACTTTCCAACTTTTTTCAGAATATCGTAACGAAAATTTATTTTTTTGATACAGTGGAAGAAGGTACAGTGAAACCTCACTGTAAGGGCCACTTGCCGTTCCATTGAAAATTGGCCCTTATGAGGGGTGGCCCTTGAATAGGAGTGACTAAAAAAAAAACTAAAATAAGGAAATCAAAACCTATATAGGTGAAAAAACTGTTTATTAACATTTTCAAACTCTATACAAGATTGAAAAGATTTTCTATTGAAGTTTGTTTACTTTTCATAATTTTTTCGCAGACAATTTTGGTTTCTAATGATTCTTTTACTTTATGGAACAAATTACTTAAATTTGTATTATTTATTAATGCCTTAGAATGAGATATTAGTTTATTTACTTCTGTTAGCGTTTCCTGACAGGTATAAATATTGTGTTTCAATATGCATTCACAGTTTTAGTAAATGTGGAATCAGTTTTTCTAGATAACCTGTTATCCATTGTGTGCCCACAACAAAGGGTCAAGCCCCCCCCCCCCCCAACCCCTGCAGGTTGAAATGTTAAACAAAGTGTGAGGAATACCTGTTTGTCTCATTTGTGGTCCTTTATTGTGGTACTCAATCCTCCTCATCTACCCCTGCCTTCTTTGTTGTAAGTGCAGTTGTTTGCTGAGCTCTTATCTTTTGGTTCAGGAATTTAATACACCTGTTTAGGATTTAAGGCACATGTGAAAAAAAAATGGCCTTTATGAGGGGTACGTGCGGCCCCTAATAAGAGTAAATTTAATATTATATCTATGGGAAAATTTTTCGTTCCTAAACATATTGGCCCTTAATAGAGGTGGCCCTTGAATAGGGGTGGCCTTTAAAAGAAGTTTCACTGTATCTAAATAAGCAATTTTGAAAATTATAACGCGATTGAGAACACAATTTCAACAATTACCATGATTAAATATTCAAATTGTCTAACTATAAATACTACACAATCCATTTTAGATAGGAAATGTCTCATAATAAACATCAGTAATATGTATATCATTGGTGTGACAATCGAAGTATATTTACAAATGTTACAGTACGGACAGACAAACAAGATGAACCGAAGTTATAAACAGAATAAATTTCATTTTAACTATAATGTTTGTTTTCTTTGAAGAAGGTATGAATATGAATGAATTTGAACGTATAATTGGTTGTTTTTGGGATCTAATGGTTATCGTTTCCATACGAGTGTTAAGGAACGATATATTCGTAACAATATGTATAGCTTGACCAGAGTTGTCTTTAGAGGGAGTTGAGGTTGAATTGTCGCTCGGGCCGCCCTAAATTAAGAGGCGCAAAATATACAAAATATCTGGTTAATACTTAAAAGCGTTTTCAGATACCATTTATAGGCTCGCTGATAAAAATTTTGCCCTGGATCACTATAGATACTAAGTTTGATTCATCATTAAAGAAATGAAGTTCTATCACTTTTTAAGCCTTTTAAAATTTCGTTTTTGTGTAAAACTTTATGTAAAATCTATTGCACCGATTTCAAGGAAAGAAATCGTTTTAAAATGAACAATATAATGAAGTATAATATAGTATTAATAGAACTGCTATAATGCGGAATATACTATTGATATAAAAAATTATGGGTTTTAAAAATGGGGACTATATTTAGAGTTACCTATTACATATTCTGTATACGGATACAGTTGAACCTCGTTAATACGAACACGCTTAACGTGAATTACTTTTAACATGAACAGTTCCCGCTGTCCCCGTCAAAAGGAATATACTTCTAGTGTTTTTTCTTCTTTTAAGATGAACACGTTTAAGACGAAATTTTGCTTAATATGGACAATTCTCTATGTCCCCATGAGAGATTTTGATGCTTAACATGAATGAAACTTCCTATTTATTTTTTTCTTTCGTTTTATACAATTATTTCTAACAGTTTTCTGTTAATGGATAAAAAATATGTAACTAATAGTTTAATTATTAAAAAAGAAATAAGTTAAAGTTTTCTCCCATTTGACCATTATGTGAAATGCACATTTGTCTCTGAATCCTTTACCACTGCATTTAGGCTTATTATAAATTAACTGTTTTTCTCTGGTATGAAATAATGATTAAAAGTTAACTTTGTATAAAACCTTCATATTATTATTAAAAACTAATTTAATAGTTGATCAAAGCAAATATTTATTAGATCTAAAAAAAAAAACTCATCTTGAAGCTTAAATATATCTTGCTTCTTGCTTTGCAAATATCTAAGGGAAAAAAAGTGGTTCACTGCATGTTCTTTGTGTAACACTGGAAATGACATTTACTGCTAAATTTTGACTGTTATATTTTATGAGAAAACCCTGTTGTCGTGTTAGCTCCCATGTCCCATTAGTCTCCAATCTCCCCTATATGTATTTTTCTCAACATTTTTATCTGGACTTTTTGTTCCACAAACATTTATTTCCCCTTGAGGTTCATGTTAACGAGATTGGACTGTATAAGGAATCAATTTGAAGCATGGCTATTTTTTGTTGCTGTCGTTCTTTTATTTAAGTCATCATGCAAAATTGTAAAACATCATGACACAAACTTTAAGGTGAATTAAAATTTTAATTTAATTGATGCATAATTGATAAATTTATTTTTAGTTACATTTTTTAGTTATTTTCGTACTTCATTTAATCCATTTTTTTTCTTTGTATCTTTATTTAACTTTTTTTTTTTTTTAAGAAGAGGAAACAATCTTATTTCGCGAACGCTTAAAACAGTCTGAACACAAATTCAGAAACGTAATAATTTTTCAATATTTCAATGTAAAAAAAAAGTGTGATCATATTCACGGTGTTTTCCAATGCAGCTCTTTTTTATGAAAATTTTACAATCAATAAGATATTACGAGAGCTCAAGTTTCTCTTAAATATGATATATTCAATATTATTTACTTACTTGTTCGATTAAGTTTCGAGTTGAGTTTTCTGTCAAAGTTTATAAATTTGATTTTATCTTGTACGAATCATAGCTTGCGGGATGCAACATGTAAAGATTAAGATCTTAGATCAAATATTTCGTCTAGATCAAATTAAAATTCGGTTTACAACCTAATCCCATATTCTCAATAATATAGGAGTGGGGAAAAAATATCGAAGAACTGTAGCAATTTTTTTTTCTATTTGGTGTACATTAACAGTGTGTAGTCAGTATTTAAATTTCATCTCAACAATTTATTAAAAATATTAATTAATTAATAAGGATAGAATCTTGTACATATATATATATATATAATTTTTAATACAATATTTAAAAATATATTTCATTGTTTGAATAAAAATGCTATTGAAATCAGTGTGTGTGTTTTAATAAAAGAAAAGGTATTGGAAATTTTAGAGATAAAAAAAAGGAAAAATTCTAGAAATTTTCCAATTTTCCAATTTTTAATTCTTGACAAATTGATATTAATTTGAAAATAAAAAACTCTTGTAGTTACTCAAGGAAATGTGTTATAATAGCTCATCAAATTTCTCATGCAGTAAAGTTTTCATAATATAAATTTTTAATAACCAATTCTAAAGAGATAAATTATGCTTAAAATCAATCCCAAGGAATATTAATTAGCATGAGAACAATAAGACTTTATAAAGGGGTAAAGATTAATAATAGAAAGCTTAAAATATGCTCGTTTTGTAAAAGATAATAATTACAGACCGTACAATAAAACTAGGAAAATTAGGTAATTGATATCATGCAATTTATAATGAAGGGTGAATAATGATTATGTTCTTAACTATCAACACTGTCTAAGTAAAATTCTAAGTATAGTTATCAAAATTATTTTAAGAAAAAAACCTAACTTCGCATGTACGCACAGCAACTTCATTTCACCGAAGAATTTTATTTCTGTAGTTACATCTATTTGATAAATTCATTGCAAGGATTCCGAGAAAACGCTTGCAGTAATGCAGTAGTATTCATACATAATGTAAACCAGTGTTCATGGGTTTTTTTAAATTTGAGTTCATTTGAATGTACCACTTTGTGGTGTTCATATCATTGATAAAATAAAATTGTCTTTGTGTTATAGGATATGTATAATTTTTAAAAAATATTTTTCGCTTTGATAATCAACAGCAAAATATCGTTTAATTAGATTGTATGCAGTTTTATTATAAAATATCAGAAAGCTATTTCCCGACAGCATGTTTAACGCTGATTGTTTTTATTTGCAATAAATAAATAAAATAAATATCAATCTTGGGGGATGATCTAAACATTTTATTATTATTATTATTATTTGTTTATTTATTTATTTATTTTTATTTTTTTGTGCGTGTGTGTGTGATTTTTTATAGAAGTCAGTCCCAGTATGCGATTACGATGCCAGATTTTTTCTCCATTTTACTTAATTTTCCAGAAAATTGCTGAATGATATCGGACTAATTCCTCTCAAATAGGTTTTAAGCCATGCGAATGTTAATTGTGACATTTTCTAGAAAGCGTGATAACTAAAATAAACTTGTAAAGAAATAAATATTCATCGCAATCTTCGATTTGCGATATGATTGATTACGATCTGTCACTTTAATCATGAATGTAAATGAAAGATATTTTCTTTTCAAATTCGAAATTGTAAGAGACTATCATCGATGAATCATGTTTGTGCCACTTATTAAAATAGCCTTACTGAAAAAGTCAGAAGTTTCTTACACAAATAATAATAATAAATTAATTAACAAACAACAACAACAACAACAACAACAACAACAACAACAACAACAGCAACAACAATAATAATAATAATAAATAAGTTAATTAAATAATAATTATAATATAATTAATAAATAGTAATGAAATTAATTAATATTAAATAATAATAATAATAATAATAATAATAATAATAATAATAATAGTAATAGAAATCTAGATATGCCGAAACAGGTTGAAATAGATTGATATTACTAAAATGCTTGGACACAGGCTCAAAGTTAGAAAACAAGAATTCAAAGAGCGAAAATATATTAAAATAAAATGCTTTAAAAATACAGGTCGATGAAGTGGGAGGGGTGGGGGATTCAAATATTGTTTCTACATCATTCCAAGACCAATCTTACAAAAACTACGTAATCTACAACAATTTAAAAATTTCGGATTTTTTAAAAATAAAAAATAACTAAAATTAATTAAAATTGGCATAGTATTCAGTTACTTTGATAGAAAAAAAAAATTAATAAAATCAACATTTTGAAATATCAAAAATGTTGTTTTTATTTTATTTTTATATTAATTTTTTTTCTCCTTCATTTTTTTTTAAAGGAATGCACGATATTTATAATGACTTTTAGGCATGGAGAAATGGGAACAAACTCACCTCTCTACGGGTTAGTCCTATCATCGGGTGGTTGAAGCTCACTCGTGTCTGGGTACAACATTTTGGCTCCTGAAACGAGAAGAAAAAATACATGTTCTAATGGCAGTTTGTGGAACTATACCTGAAATAAATAATTGTTAAACTGATGTACAGTAGGGTCTGGATTACCCGAGTTAATATGGATCAAGTTCACCTCGGATAAGCAAAAAACTCGGATAAACCCGATTTACGCAAATCGTCACCTACTAAGGAGTATGAAATACATATCCGTTACTTTTAAGAAAAACGGGAAATGAAATGGTTCATTTCAAAAAGCCCTTGATAGTTTTTTTGATTGTAGAATGTCAATTTTGGTGCGGTTTCTTTTTCTCTGTTTGCTGCAGTATTACGCTACTGCATAGCTACCAATTTATTAGATTTTTTTTTTTCTTACCACTAAAATTACTAGTAAATTTTGCCTAATTCAATCGCCGAAATCCAACAATTATCAACGATTAAATAAGGAAAAAAACTGTATTAAATTTTAGAGGTAACAAAACCGTACAAATTGGCAGCTATGTGATACTATTAGTGTCATGAAAATTGCAGGTGTATCCTCTTCTTTCTGCTCAAAGTATTAAATAGTTCTCTTCAATCGAACTTATACCTTTGGAATGGACCATTTTCTTCTGATGGACCTACTGGCTTCTATTATTATGAAACAGCCATTATGAATGAAAAGTTAGGTGAAAATGAAACAGCAGCCGTAAAAAGTTTTAACTCTGATTTTCTGGCCAGAAGGGGGAAAAAATAGCCATAACTTTTTTTTGAAAAAAAAAAAAAAAAATGGCCATTTTTTTCGCCATTCTGACCATAAAATCAGAGTTCAAACTTTTTAAGACTGCTCTTTCATCTTCACCTAACACTTCATTTATAAAGGCTGTTTCATAATAATAGAAGCCATTAGTCCATCAGAAGAAAATAATTCGGTTAAAGCGGAAACTTTGTTAAGCAGGACTCGGATAATCGGGACTCTACTGCACTGTTAAAATTTTGCAGCATTCTGGCAGGTCATTTGACCGTTTTTTCAGAAAACGGTTACACAACCGTAATTTTAACACTATTCTGACCATATTATTATCCATTTTATGGTCAGAATATAGTTAAATTATTGTTATGAAACCGTTTTTTCAAAAAACGGTCGAATGACCTGCCAGAATGCTGCAAAATTTTTAACAGTGTGCTATATTAAGTGAAATTTTAAATATACTAAGTGTTTTTCGAGACATAATTTTTAAATAATATTCAATTATCCATGGATGAAAATTTTAAATGCTCTTAATGAATTCTAAGTAAGTATGATTTATTTTTCATTTGCATATAAAAATAATGTATATATTACAATACATTGTTGTGATCTATGATTCAAGTATTATTTGCAGTACCGGAAACACTAAATAGAAAAATAAGGTAGGGAACAACACTGTTAAATATGTATGTCATTTATAGGTACAGTCGTGGAAAAAAAAAAGTAAACACCCCCTACTAACTCTTCAACAAATTATCGTAGACGGAAGTTACTGGTACCGAACGATTTGAAATAAAGTCTACTTTTAAATGACGTATATAAAAGTTGCTTAGGGGGTCATCTACATATTAAAACGTACCCAAACCTCATTTTTTTCAATGGCAATACCCAATTTTAACGAAATGTTTCAAATCTTCGGTTCAAAATATGCCTAGGCACCAAATTTCAAGTCATTTGAATGATAAGTTTTTGAATTATAAACATTCAAAATTTAGTGCTTCTAATGTTAAATTACATTTTCATATTTTTATTTATATCTTCTGAAATTATGCTCCTAATGTGCTAATTTTTTGTTTGGAAATAAAACTAATGTGCCCAAACATAAATACGCTGAATTTGCAATTTTTATAATTTTATGACATGAATTATGAATTATGAAATTAATATTCGAAAAAATTATGAATTGCAACCTACAATTTTTTTGATGGATTTAGATTTATTAAGTCCTGCTTTATGAAAATCCCAAATTTCGCATTTTTCTTCCAAGTAGTTTTCAAATTATGCTTAAAAAACGGCAAAATGATGGTTTAAGGGGCCGTCTATGATTGAAGTGAGTAGATATTTTGAAATTTCTTCTGCTGCCTTGTTATCTAACAGACTTCATTGACTGCTTAAGGTGCCTTGATCAAGAAGGCGGCTCTCTCGGTTAGCAATCGAGAACCCAACTTCAATTTGGATACAGCCCTTAAAATACGCTCGTTTTAAAATAATTAATTTCTCGGAAACTTATGGTACGAATTGCATAAAAACTTGTTTTTAGGCTATTTGAAGGGTGTAGAGTTAATTTATGCTGTCAGAATTGGGTATTGCCATTGAAAAAAATGAAGTTATGGTTCGTTTTAATATGTAGATGGCCCCCTAAGCAAATTTTATATACATCATTTAAAAGTAGACTTTATTTAAAATCGTTCGGTACCAGTAACTTTCTTCTACGATAATTTGTTGCGGAGTTAGTAGGGGGTGTTTACTTTTTTTTTTTTCCACGACTGTACACTGCAAAACTATTAGTATTATTCCTGAAATTTATGGGTAGTAAAACCGCACGTGTATTGCATAAACATTTCCTTAAAGTGGTTCTCAAAACAATATTTTTCCCTGTTCAACAACACGAAACTTTCTAACACATTTCGGACTCATCTTTAAACGTAAAATCATGACACTTGCAGGCATGATTATTGAAGTGCTTTGGAATCGAACAGTTTTTTTTTTTCGAAAAATGAATAACATCTTGAATTATAACTGATTGTGAAGTTTCTTTTTTTCTTTCCCGCGCTGTAACATCAGGAAATTGGGTTCAAACGTCCCTTTTCTAAAAGATTTCCTGCCTCTACCGAAAGATGGAAAACACTATTCGATTTCATAATTTGTGAATTAGAACACCAGTCAATTTCATGCGTTTGCGAGCAAAAATGAAATCAGAAATGTGTCAGAGATTAGTCATTATGGATTTGAGAACACCTTTAAGCTCTGGTGCATGAATTTCTTCCCACTTAATAATACTCCCAAAATGTCACATTGACACCAGTATTTTGAAACAAAATTTTCTGTTTCTTATGTATACGAATAAAGGCATTTACTTATTTAAAAGCAAATTTGATCTTAAATTCCGTTTCCGTTGTGACATTTGGCGATTAAAATTAAAGGAGGAAGAAATTCACCCACCAGAGCTTAAAGGGTAAGGGGTGCTTCACGATCCTCGCCGATTGCGAAATCCCATATTAACTTAAGGGGAAATTTAATTATGTGATTACTCATTTCCTAACGTAATTATCTAAATATGGTTTTCCCGACCAAATGTAGACTTTCGATGCCGACATTGTGTGCTTTCAAGAATTATTTTCTTAAGGGGTCTCAGGACTCTTGAAATTGGAAAAAATAAAAAAAAAGTCCTTCCGGACAGTGTCGGGAGGAAGAGGTAGCTTTCATACTCCTTACTTTTTAAAAGCCAGCTTATATTATTCAGACACACGGAGCTCAAATTAAGGGAACTCGATTATAGAAGATTAAATACTAATTTTTGTCAATACTGAATTTGAATGAGAATTTCGCGAAATTCAAAGCTGGTTTTATTTAAAGTGATTCGCCAAATTCAGCGATATCTTGAAGTACCCGCCATTTTAAAACAACATAATGGGTGCAACAAAGCTAACCAATGAACTTGGTCGAGACCTTAGTAATACCTGTGCACATGCTCACTCATATCTAAATCGGTTGATATATACGAGTGCTGTCGCAGGCAAAAAAAAAAAATCAGATTATTCAAAATGTCACCCACATTGGAAATTCAAACTGCTGTATCTCAGCCATTTTTTAAGATAAAGGCAAAACAAAAAATGCTCCTGAATGTTTGTATCAAGCTCAAACACATAAGAAAAAAATCTTTTTCAATTTCTAATTTTTTGTACCTCATTTTAAAATTTAATTTTTTTAAATTTTTTTTAAATAGCCGCCATTTTGAAACAAGATGGCATATGAAGCTGGCCAACGAACTCGGTCGAGACATTGGTTTGTAATATGTACACACTAAATTATATCCAAATCGGTTCATAAATACGAGAGTTACAGTATGACAAAGATCGGATATATACACTGTTTAAAAAAAGTAGAAGGACACTCGAATTTTCCAATTTACTTAATTGTGATTTAAATTTACGGTCTGATATTTTTAAGGGTATCATTTTATAAGCATCCTTTTGTTATGACATAAAAAACTGATTGCTACAGCAATTAATTTATACAAAATTGAACATAGTTAACTATCGCACTGTAAAAAAAGTAGAAGGACAGCTCTGAAAATATGAATTTATTGGATGTTTCTGCTATAGATAAGGTAAATAATCATTACTATTTTATTGTTTTTATAAAAAATATATATATTTCTTCATTTTTATTTTTACTTTGTTTTTTGAATGCCTCAAGGAATACATTCAAAATAATTTTCAAAAAGCCTAAGCCATAGCATTTAAAAAAAGTCCGTGCCGGGAGGAAGAGGTAGCTTTCATATTCCTTATTTTAAAAAACCTACTTATATTATTCAAACACACGAAGCTCAATTTAGTGGAAACCGAATATAGGAGATTCAATACTAATTTTTATCAATACTAAATCATTATGAATGAGAATTTCGCGAAATTAGTCAGCTTTATCCGAGCTGCTTTTATTTAAAGTAACTTATATTTGCCTGCCAAATTCGGCAATTTCTTAAAGTGCCTGCCATTTTAAGACAACATGTGGATGAGGCTAACAAGTGAACTTGGTCAAGACCTTAATAATTGCTGTGCACATGCTCACTCACATCGGAATTGATCGATATATACGAGTGCTATCGCAGGCAAAAATCAGATTCTTCAAAATGTCACCCACATTAGATATTGAAATTGCTATATCTGAGCCATTTTTTAAGATAAAGACAAACAAAAAATGCTCCTGAATCCTTATATCAAGGTCAAATACTTAAGAAAGAAACCTTTTTCAATTTCTAATTTTTTTCCACCTCACTTTAAATATAATTTCTTTTAATTTAATGGTCGCCATTTTGAAACAAGATGGCTGATGAAGCTGGTCAGCGAACTTGGTCGAGATATTGATGTATACTATCCACATGCCTTCTTACATCGAAATAGGCGAATACGTGTGTTATCGCGTGACAAATAAAAGATCGTTTCAAAATGTTAGCCATGCTAGAAATTCAAAGTGCTATAATTCAACCATTTTTTAAGATATAAACAAAAGAACAAATTTTCAGAAACAAAAACTGCTCCGGAATCTTTATATCAAGGTCAAACACGTAAAAAAAATCATTTTCATTTTCTAATTTTTTAATACCTCATTTTAAATTTTAAATTTATTTTTTTAAAATGGCAACCCTTTTGAAAAATGATGGCGAATGAAGCTGGCCAACGAACTCGGTCGAGACATTGGTATGTACTATGTACAGACCAAGTTACATCCAAATCGGTTCATAAATACGCCTGTTATCGCATGACAAAAATCAGGTCGTTTTAAAATGTCAGCCACAATAGAAATTCAAAATGCTATAACTCGCCATTTTTTTTATATAGACGAAACAAAAACTGTTCCGGAATCTTTGTATTAAGGTCAAACACATACGAAAAAAATCTTTTTCATTTTCCAATTTTTTGGTATCTCATTTTAAATTTTAATTTTTTTTAAATTTTTTAAATGGCCGCCATTTTGAAACAAGATGGCGGATGAAGCTGGACAACGAACTCCGTCGAGATATTTGTATGTACTATGTACACACAAGGTTCATCCAAATCGGTTCATAAATACGCCCGTTATCACGTGACAAAAATCAGGACGTTTCAAAATGTTAGCCACGCTAGAAATTCAAAATGCTATAACTCAGCCATTTTTTAAGATATAGACGAAACAAAAAACTGCTCCCGAATCTTTTTATCAAGGTCAAACACATAAGAAAAAAATATTTTTTCAATTTTCAATTTTTTGGTACCACATTTCAAGTTTTAAATTTTTTTAAAAATTTTAAATGGCCGCCATTTTGAAATAAAACGGCGGATGAAGCTGGCCAACGAACTCGGTCGAGACATTGGTATGTACAATGTATAAACGAAGTTAGATCCAAATCGGTTCATAAATACGCCTTTTATCGCGTGACAAAATTCAGGACGTTTCATAATGTCAGCCACGCTAGAAATTCAAAATGCTATAACTCAGCCATTTTTTAAGATATAGACGAAACAAAAACTGCTCCGGAATCTTTGTATAAAGGTCAAATACATAAGGAAAAAATATTTTTCCATTTTCAATTTTTTGGTACCACATTTCAAATTTTAAATTTTTTTTTTAAATTTTAAATTGCCGCAATTTTGAAACAAAATGGCGGATGAAGCTGGCCAACGAACTCGGTCGAGACATTGGTATGTACTATGTACACACCGAATTACATCCAAATCGGTTCATAAATGCGAGAGTTACAGTGTGACAAAAGTCAGATATATATATATATATATATATATATATATATATATATATATATATATTATATATATGGATATATATATATATATATATATATATGGATATATATATATATATGGATATATACATATATATATATATATGGATATATACATATATATATATATATATATGTCAATTTTGAACGGAGGGTGGTTTTGGAGTCTGGGGGTTATGATCGATGAAAATATACCAAAATTTTTTGAAATCGCTTTCCCCCGAACGGCTGCAATAGGTAGCTTTTTGTAATGAAAGCTACCTAAAAAAGAGTAAAAAGCATCCAGAGAGATTGCCAAATTGCTTAATGTTAGTAAAGCTGCAATGTCAAACTATCTTAGAAATCCAGAGGATCACGGTAGTAAAAATAAAGACACGAAGACCTAAATCACTGACGCCTCGTGATGAAAGAGACATTATCCGAGAGTAGAAAAAGAAAAATTATACAATTTTAAAGATCCGAATACAAGCAGGACTAACACATGTGTCACGTTATACTGTGTATAACTATATAAAAATGTCCAAAGTCTTCATTTTTAAGAAGGGACAACACCATCCAAGTGGACAAAATTGCATGTAGTTACCCGCTTACCTTGGGCGAGAGACAATGTGTCTTGCAGCACGGAATGGACTTCTGTCATTTACTCAGATGAGAAAAAGTTCAATTTATATGGTCCTGATGGACACCAATTCTGTTGGCTTTGTATTGAGAATGTGGAAGAGTTTTATTCCACTCGACATATAGGGGGGGAGTTTGGTGGTCTGGCTAGCAGTCGAATAATATGGAAGAACGAGTCTGGTTTTTTGAATGGTAGACAGAACCATAAAGATTACATCTGATTGTTGGAATCTAAACTTCTTCCTTATGGTACAGATTTAGGTGGAGGAGATTGGATATTTCAACAAGATGGAACAGCGGTTCACACAGCTATTAGTGTTAAAATTTGTTTCCACACAAATAAGTTTCATGTTTTGCAATGGTCGGCTAAAAACCTTGACCTGAATATATTTGAAAACGTATGGGCGACATTAGTTCGTCACTTATACAATAAAAGAAAACAGTATGAATGTGTTGTTGAGCTTCGAAATGCACTTAACGAAGTTTGAAACAATTTTCGCCAAAGTGAAATATAAGCATTCAATGATTCAATGCCAAACAGAGTATTTTAAGTGATAAAGTCAAATGGAAAGAAAACTTCTTACTAATACTTTAATTTTCATGTAAAATACTTATGTGTCCTTCTACTTTTTTTACAGAGTTTCATGTAAGCAACAGAAACTATCTTATGAAAATCAAATTCTCTTCGTAATTTATTTTTGATTACTATAATTTTATATATTCATTTAGTTGTAAAATATTACGCAAATAAAAAATTTTGCGCTAACTTAATTAGTTGTGCTTTTCGTAGAAAAAAGTCTAGTGTCCTTCTACTTTTTTTACGCAGTATATATATATATATATATATATATATATATATATATATATATATATATCACATTTGAACGGTAGGTGGTTTCGAGGTCTGGGGGTCATGATCGGTGAAAATATACCAAAATTTTTCGGAATCGTTTTCCTCCGAACGGCTGCAATAGGTAGCTTTTTGTAATGAAAGCTACCTAAAAGACCATTTTCAGCATTTAACATCTTGAAATGTATTTGAGTTTAAGACACAGTTTTTATTGGAATTGAAAGATATAAGTATGTTTTTCCATTTCATGTATTTAAAAATTGCAAGATGCAGAATTAGCATTTACATCAGACATTTGTTGAGCAGAAAATTGGCATACCAGCTTACGTGCAAGATTACAAAATAAATTTTGCAACTAGAATGAAATTTTTGGCGCCTACTTATACTTCAGATTATAATATAATTACATTGAACATAAATATATTTATATTTAAAGCATTTTTATATTTTTAATACAAAGTTGTATTTTACTAAATCAAAATTTAGAAAATTTCAACAGTATAATATCGTACCAACAATATAATATAAAATATTTTTTGAACAATAAAAAGGAAATTTTAGGTTCAGTTTATACAAATTTGAATATTTCCAACTGAGCGAAAAAATGCCCAGGCTGGGAATCGAACCCAGATCCTTGGCTTACAAGCCAATTAACTTAGTAAGCCAAGGATCTGGGTTCGATTCCCAGCCTGGGCATTTTTTCGCTCAGTTGGAAATATTCAAATTCGTATGATAACTTTACCAATCAGTTTGATTGTGTTAAAATAATAGTTCAGTTTATACAGTCTAATAAGAAACATATGTTTCGAAAATTTCATGAAAAAATATTCAGAATTCAGAATTCAGAATTGAGAAATCGTGCGCATTATGACCAAAAACGTCATTTGGAGAAAAATGACTTCAAAGTTTCGGAAATGCCGCTTCAGCTATTGAGCGGGTATAATTCTAAAATCCATTACTTCCGGTCTAATGGGGATTTCAAGGAAACAATTATATCAAAACGTTCAGAAAAGATAAGAGTTTAACATCTAAAAAAAATTAAAATTTCGAAAATTTTGAAGCTTTAAGAGTCCCGAGATCCCTTTAAATTTTAAGGGATTTTCTAAGAAAATGAAATGGATGAATTTCTAAGAAAATTATAAATTTTGAAAATGTACTGAAAGGAAAATGTCAAAGTTTTATTACGTGTTTAATAATACTTAAAATTTAGGAATATAATATTTGAAAATACACTACATCGGCATGAAACGTCGACTTTTTGATGGTGATAAACATACTTATATAATTATGTCAGGTTATGAGTAATCACATAATTAAGTTATAAATTATAATATATAAAATCGAAAATATACATACTTTGAAAGCTATTTTCGATTAAAAAAAAAAAAAAAAAAGAAAAGAAAAAATTGTAGCCTGTGAATTAACAGAAATCAATTTTCTAATAGCTTCAAGTATGCGAATCCACAACTACAGATCATTCCGCGAAATAGATTTTGAATTATAATGCAAAAACTAGCTGCATTGCAATCTGTTTTGCAACGATTGAAAAGGAATTTTACATTACGAGTTCCAAACTTTAAATCTCCATAAATCCTAAACTATTTGTCCAAATAACTTCCCATTTGGTCCACAAATGTAAAATGTACCGGAAAATCCAACTAATCTTGTCAAAATGCGGTATTAGTATTGAATAATTTAGGATATATGATAGAACTTCAGTATTTTTCTGCGACTTCTTGGTAATTAAAACGTATAGGTGCACCTTCTTTTTCTGACGATGATTGCATATAAATACGTAGACTTTAGTTTTCATGAAATTCTAAATTGATAATTCGGATTTTAATAAATGGAAAGCCGAAAGATCCCTGTACTGCGATGCATTTTTAAATGAAAAATAATTTACTTTTTAAGAAATCTTGAGAAGAATTGTTTCTAAATGATTAGACTAAAACTAATTTACTACATTACCTTTTCTTTATTATTTGATATAGTGTAATAAATAAATAATATATTAATATAAATAACTTAAGAATCTGTTGGCAATTTTTCTCAATACAATGAAAAAAAAAAAAAAAAAAGCAGTAGATTTTACAGAAAAATTCTGCTAACAATGCTACTAATTTTCCCCTGCCATTTGTCCAGAGAAATCCTCTTTAATTTGTACAGCTTTACTCTGTATGAAACATAAATTCTCCATGACAGAAAAAGGAAAATCCTGTTAAATTGACTGAGGCAGAGATTCTTTGAATGAAACAAAGATTCTCCATCTTATAAAAATCTGACGCGTGTTCAATAGAATCAGACTTATTTTATATTAATAGGAATTCAGAAAGAAAAAAAAAAAGGGTAAAAACGATAAAAATTCACACACACACACACAAAAAAATAACGTCCACATTTGTGGCCGCGGAGTATTAATGGTAATTTACGAGTGAAATGATTTCTTATAAAATAAACAAGTTGGAAATTGCACGTCAAACGTGGCAAATGAGGTGCGTTTGTGCTGTAACTAGTTTTATAAATATTTTTTGCACCGCATATTGTGCTGAATGTATATTTTAGCGCACTTCATAAGTGCACATTAATTTCATTCTGTTCGAAAGGCTGCAATATCATTAAAATGCACTTGAAATAATTTTTTCCCCATTGGTCGTAATGTAACGCAAAACTTTTGACTGTCCCTGTAATTAAACTATACATCCAATTTTCTTAAAATGTGAAATGACTCGACAAAATTTTGCAACAATTATATACTTAAAATTTCAGACCATTCGGTTGGGTAGTTTTTGCTCTGTTACATGCGAACGGACAAATAGACAGACGGACCGAATGACGATTATAGGTGCTACGTCTTTATATAATTACGAACGCACCTAAAAACTAATAGTAAATTTCTTTCTTACATTTCTACAAATTATTAAAACTTAATATACTTAATATATCTGATATAATTTTTATCAAGTATTAATGATTTGTTCAAATAATCCAACTACACTGACTGCCGAAAAATGATTTCACGCTTTTTTTATATCTCTAACTGTACATCGGAAATAACATTAACTGTAAAGCCAAAACATAAAAAGCCACACATCTCTTGCTGAGAGATTCCGTAGTAATAAGATAATATCAAATGTTTGTCTTTTTATTATTGACAGTAATTATAATTATAAAAAACTAAACGTCCACATATGTTGCCAAAGGCGTCAATAAATTAAGGAGGGATTGGGATCCTCGTTTTTATTATGGGTGGGGGGGGGGGAGAAATTTTTGATTGCCCTATCGAAACAATTCTTATCCAGAGGCGTTCTTTCTCCGTCCGAATTTTTTTAATTTTGGGCGAATGCAGTCTTTGTTCTTAAATTGTAATAACGCATTTGAAAAGTGTGCCATCATTTTTTTAGTGTATCTAAAAATTGCACTTAAAAATATTCAAATATGCTAAAGTAAAGCAAACATGAACACCGAAATTATAAGAGCCGAGAACCTTCTCGTCCAACTATTTTATTTTAAATATTCAATTGAAAAAATTAATTGAAAATTTAATTTGCTAAAAAGCAAAAGTAAACCGTTTAAAAGCTGATAAATATTTCTGATAAAGTATTGCAATGGAGCAAAATTAATTATAAGAGTATAGTGCTGACAGTTACAACTAAAACTCCTACTATTTTATTTTAAATATTCAACTGAAAAAATTAATAAAATAATTATTTTGATAGGAAACAAAATTAAACGATTTAAAAGTTAATATATATTTCTGATAAGATATTACGATGGTGCAAAATTAATTATAAGAATAGTGTTGACAGTTATAACTAAAATTTAATTAAAATCAATGGTTAAAACAATTCTTATATTAAACAAATTATTGTATTCAAATTCTAATTTTATCAATTAAATTAAAGAAAAGACATAGTCGAGTTACTTCTAAAATTACAATACTAGCAGCGTTCATACAAAAATAAATGAATAGTCTGAAATATAAATTATACTACAGTAAAAAATTTTAATAGGCTCATAAAACCTATTAGACTAAAACTTAATTGAAGGATATCAGAATATACATACGAAAGCAGCAGTTTCAGGAAAATCTTTAATTTAATCATCGATGAAAAGGAATTTTTTTTTTCCAAAATTAAAAGCAGGCAATCACTTTCGAGTGCCGTCGTTCAATCTTGGCCAAATCTAATCTCAATTTCTATAAGATATTTATACTTTAAGTGAATATCTTATCGATAGCTTTACTTTCAAAGCAATTTATTTACATTAGCGATTTCTAGATGAACGTCTTTCATTAAAGAGAAAGTGCTTTCCTTACATTTTATTACTTTTTTTCTCATTAAAATTTAATCTTTTAATTTTTTTTTTCTCGTGGCACGTTTCTTATTGAAAACCAATGGAAAATGATTTTTGCTGATACGAGTAATTGAAAGAGAAATTTTGAGATCATATTCCCCGAACGAATATTAATTAATAGGTATTTTCGAACGAACTTGCGTGGTCAACATTTGAGAACCATTTAAACAGCTGTAATTGCGTTATGGGAAGATTATGAATGAATTAAACCAGATATTCAGATATTGATAAAATTATTTCATTCATATTAATACCATTGAAAGAAAATGAATGAATGACTAATTTATTAATAAAATATTATAATTGGCTAAAATTTTATAGGCCTTCAGGGAGGATTTTGTGTACGAGAAATGATGCATATTTTTGCTATTCAACACTTCAAACACGAAGCATTAAGACCTGATTCTGCGATCTAAAAGACTTAGTTTTTTTTTTTTTAACCATTTGCAAAATGGTTATTGTCCTCGGTCAGGGTAGGAAATCAAAAACATATTTGAAGCGTTTTATTGGTTGAATCCGCATTTTATTCGTTTTCTGATTGGTCTATACAGTAATCTGTATTTTCCTTTTACTTTCAACAGAGATGGATTCTTCTGTTGCCATTATGACAAAAAAGTAATAAAAACTACAAAAAAAAAAAATTAATAACTCAGAAACAAATTGAGATACAGCTTTCAAATGAATTGCATTTAAAAGTACATTTTTTTTCTCTATACGACGGTGTAAAAAGTAATATTGTGGGATGTTTAGAAGTTTAAGAGTGAAATTTCATTTAAAATTGGTACAGGAATATTAATGTTTAATCTATGGCGTACGTAATGAATGACCAACTCCGTAGAAGTTAAAAAATTTACAGTACCGAAAAATGTAATCCATGGCGTACGTAATGTATGATCAACTCCGTGTGATTTTTTATGTCTTAAATTTTAGTCTTTGAAAAAATCATTTTCCAAATGATCGTTGTAATTTGTAAAATTGCAATTTTTTTTCTCTTCTTTTTGTTTTTTTTTTCTCTTCCTTTTACTATTATCATCTTTACATTATCAATGATAACAACAGTCCAAGACATGGAGTTACTTATGCTTAGCTCTATCACACCGGGTTCTTTCTTTCTTAACATACAGCTTCACTTCACTATAGATTTGCAAATTTACTTGCCCATTTTTAAAAAATTTCCAATGTAGTTTAAAAGTGTTTATGATTTCAGATTCTCTGGTCGTTGGGCCAAGCTCTAATCCGAGTAAATGTACTTAGAAAACCACGAGCTTGATATACGTTATGAAAGATTATCATAAGGCATTCGCTATTGAAAATGGACTTTGCAGCACTCATAGTTCGTTTATAGGGACACAAAAATTCTGTTACGTTATGGTCTACAGTGGAAAATCGTTTTCAGTACATTTTAATGAAGTTACACCATTTCAAACATAAACTGATTTGAGGTCCAATATGTAATACTTTCTGTGGTATAAAGAGTACATAGCTGTTATCATTCATTTACAAAACCCACACAAAAGGTATCCTTTACATTATGGCATACGAGGAAAAATCATTTGAAGATGTTACACAGTTTCAAACATAATGAAACTGATGCGTATTGCTTATGTGCACTATGACATCCTTAGACTGGAATATGGAGTGCGTAGCATTTATTTTTTTCATCTACAAGTACACAAAACAGAATTCGGTTACAGTACATTCGACGGCTTTGAGCGATAATCGCTGGAAGTTCGTTTTCAGTGTCAAAGCTTAACCAAATATTTGTACATTACGTGATGCTTATATAAATTCTATAACTCATGTACAGAGATGCGCAAAAACTCTTAAACATTACTGACAATGGGCCTGAATTGCTTACAAATTATTTTTAATTGTGCTACGCATTTTTCAGCTTAACTATATTTAGTATATACTAAGATATGTTTGTGGAATATGAATAAATTTATATATATGGTTATGTAAAAACTAAATATATTGCCGTCTATAAATATTAATTTTTGGAAGAGTACGGTTAAGTTGCGCTTTGTATTTCCTAGCTGAATTCAATTTTAGCTTGATATGCAGTGTGTATAAAAATACACACAAGTTATAATATTCAAGTTAAATTCAATGGGCAGAAAATGCTGAAAATAAATTTTCAAGTGTGTTATGCATTATATAGCAGAATTACATTTTATCATGTCATTTTATCAAGCACATAAATCTATAGATCATATAAAAAACTGCTCAAAATAATTCGAATATCTTATAGACTGTGGGCACTAATTGCAGAAATTGGGTGTTAAACTGTGGTATGCGTTTTTTAAATTGTTTATTTAGATATCTTCTTTTATCTGATTAAATAATGAAATTTTGTTAAATTAGTATTCTAGAAGTGTTGAAAATGTTTCATAATGTATGCGTGATGCAAGATTTCTTTTTTTTCCTTTTTTCGCCTTTTTGAAGCACGTTATGCTCCTGATTCAATTGAATTGTGGAATTTAGATTAGCATTCTACATAATTCAGTTAATATTAAGAGAAAAGGATAAAAAGGCAAAATTAATATCAATAACATAAAGTTTTATAATATATGCTATATAAGTCTTTAATAAATGCATATAATTGCTTACTTTTATTATTATATTAATTTTTTTATCATTAATTTGCTATTTATTTAACTTAAATATATCTCTTTTTCATATGATCCTTCGTACTCATTTTGCAGTCGTACTTCCTGTTATCAGAACATCAAAATATTCAGTGATTAAAGTGAAAAATAAAATAAAAAGTGGAGGCATATTTTGCAAATGCGTGCTTTTCACAGTCGCATTCGAATTTTTTATTTCTAAATAATTATTTAAAATACATAGATCATTTAACTTTATCGGTATTTATCTAAGATTATTGATTTATAATTCTCTCCATGTGAATTTCGTATTTTATTTTAAGATAATTACAGCAGACGGGTAGTTCACTTAATTTCCTCTATTGATTCACCTATTTTTAAGTTTCAATTTAAAATTATAGTAATAATAAAAGTAATTATTATAATAATTAATATTGTTATTAGTTTATTATTATGTTGTTTTTCTTATTCTCGATAAAAGAGAAATATATAATTTCTGAGGTTTGATATAATGTAAATTCACATACTGCTTAGAAATTTTAATAAGAAATTAAAGCATTTTCCCTCTACATTTTCCAGATATGAAGTAGAAATAATTTTCATATTTTTACTTGTAAAATTTCATTAAGTTCTGTATCTATTAAACTTTTACGATAAAACTACATGCATAATGTTTATATTTTTTAAAAAGATAAATAAAATGAATTAAATAAAACTTGAAGAATGCGATAAAACGCATTGCTATATGATGTAGTATTAACTTTAAAATATTAAAATTACATTAAAAATATAATAAAAATATAATAAAAATACAATAAATAATTGTATATAAATTTTTTACTTTTTATTACATTTTAAATGTAATTTTAATATTTTAAAGTTAATACATCATTTATCAATGTGTTTTATCGCATTTGTCAAGTTCTTTGAATATGCATGATGTAATAGACCATGCCTTTATAATAAAATGAATTATTTATCAGCACAATATTAATCTCAGATCACATGTAAGGTACATCTACGTGTTTGACTGTAGTCTGTAAAAATTAATCAAAATTATATTGACGGAAAATGAAAGAGAAAATTTTATATCTTAGAACTATAATAACTAAATGCAGGTGCAGCGATTTTATATAAGTATTATTTTGTAGGTATGTGTTCAAAACCAAAACTTTAGCATGCGTAGTAATATCTTCTAAGACGGAATAAAGAGGCCAGAAAAAAATCCATTTTAGAGAGGACTACCGTCTGTGCAAGTACAGTAGAGCGCCGATTATCCGAACAATTCGGGACCGACCTTAGTTCGGATAAATGGACAGAAAATTTAAGGAATATTCCTGACTATACTAAAACCTTCACACTTTATCCAGGCTTAGGACTAGCAGCATTAGTTAGTGCTGGCGTGTTTAACTTTTTTTTTTGTTTACTTTTTTACCATTTAAATATATTTTTCTCTTTTTATCATTTTCTGAACTCCAGAGGTAGCTAACCTCTGCAAAATTTAAGCAAAAATAAATTGGAAGTTTTTTTTTTTTTTTTTTTTTTTCTGGTGAGAAATAGGTTGTTCGGATAATTGGAAGTTCGGTTAATTGGAGTTCAGATAATCGACGCTCTACTGTATACACTGTGAGATATTTTTCACTTAAGGCTGCTGTCAAATCCAAACTGGCTACTTCTGACAATTTTTTCAAGTCATTTTTGTTTACAAATGTATCAAATTGACATTAAGAAACTATGTAATCGAACTGCTTTTTTTTTTTTTTTTTCTTTTTTCTCAGTAAAGATAGAAGATTTTTCTGAAAATGCGTCAAAGATAGCGTTTCCGCGCGACGGCTCAGGAAAGGAAAAAAATTGCTAACCTGACAGAAAAATCGTTTGTAACTCAAGATGTTCCGTTTTGACAGGTCTTACTGCATTTTTTTTTCTTTACTCAATTTTTTTTAATTTTGTTGGTGACAATTAAAAGAAAAAGCTTGATAGTTCAGACTAGTAGCAATTACATGCGATTTTAACGATTACACTGAACTTTAACCCTTTATCTACTGACGGTACTTATAAGTACCACTCACTTTAAACTTTCATCCCATAGTGAATATTACTAATATTCTAATGGTACTTTGCAAAAGACGCTCTTTTAACTCCACTTTATCCGAATATATGGCAGCAGTAGTTCTAGGTCTGTTATTTTAGAGAGGAATGAAGTTAACTTTAAAGCAGTCGATGTGTTTTGTGTCGATATTTTGTACAGATTGCCACACTCGTCTTTTCATTGCTGCAAACACAGTAAAGGATACAAGATAAGTGTTGGATTTTTTCTATGTGTTCGTTATGATCTTAGAATACAATATGACTAGCTATTTTCGGTGAACGGTGTATGTATTTGATTTAACAGTTGAATTACTCGGTGGTACTTATAAGTACCGTCAGTACACTGGGTATTGGAGAAAAACTTCTTGTTTACTTTTCGTCTGTGTAGTTATCCATCGTTTCCATCTGCTTTAAAATGTAATTACTAAAATGTAGTGAAGTAATGATTTCTCTGGAATTTTTTTCTGTTTCATTGTTATTTTTTATTGGAAATCAAAAATGCTGTGGCACCAGCTCGTTTTTGCTATGCTAGAAATGGCATATGTAAATTCACATATTGCATATGCGGAGATGCGAGATAACATGGTGTCCCTGGAATATTGTCGTCGCATAACTAAAGGACTGCTAACAAGATCGAAACCTAAAAAAAAATGTTTCTTTTTACCCTTTCAGGAACAAAGCATTTACAATTCTAAAGTGTTGAAATAAATGATTGGCACCGGAATTTGCCAAACGATTTATTTGTAACTAAGAAAAATCCTATATTTCACATACTTATTAAATCGAAAATACTTTCTGGTGCCAGTTGAAAAAACTTGTGGATTTACTGTTACGATATTTTAGTCATAGTGTACTGACAATACTTTAAAGTACCACTTTAATTAATTACCTCTAAATAATTAAATTCTCACGGGTGAGTATTTTTTTTTATGTTTATCCTTTAATTTTCATTGCAGTAGCTGGAAAAAAAAATATTTCATGGAAAAAATTGCAGTAGATCATAATGCCGTAGATAAAGGGTTAAATCCATATCATCTGCACTTTAGACACAATCAACTTTCGTGCAAGGACAGTTTTTTTTCCTTCTTCGTCAATAAAAATTTATCAAAATTCTGTTATCGGAAATTAAAAGAGAAAGTTTTGCTTTTATCGCCGGAATCGGATGTTAGAGTGTACACACGTGGATTCATTCGAGGTAAATGTATGTTGCTGAGAAATGCGGAGCAATGCCACGGCTTCGTTTGTGTAAACAAGTAATAAAATTATCTCTGAAGTAAACTTGTTTCTATCTTCGATTAGACAAATGTAATAAAATGCGCACTGATGATAAACATGAATTTCATTTCATTTTATCGCCGATTATTAATATTATTTAATATTTTACAACTGATAAGTGTTTATAATTTTGTTTCCTCTGCCTGCCCGTCCACCTGGTACTCTAACTCTTGTAAATATACTTCAATTTTCATGTAATTAATATGTGTTATTGAGCATGATCCCTATTGAAATAGCATGATCTTCAATGAAAATGAATTATGTAGCCCTTATAGTTCATTTGTAGGGACATTCAAAATAATTCGGAATCATTATGGTCTATGGATGAAAATTGTTTGAAGTTCATTTTAATTATCTTGCACTATTTTAAACCTTATGAAATTAGTAAACAACGTTTATACACTCTACAAGATGTTTCCTGTACAAAATGATGTGTGTTGTTGTTTATTTACAGAAACACATGAAAGAATTCGATTGCATTATTATCAGTAAACAGTGATTATTTGAAAAGGTGTGCTTTCTGAAATTGATACATGTTATTGAGGTGCACGATAACATCTTCCATGGGTTAAATAGAACATATGATTTAAGTTCTTTTAAGAAGCAAAAAATTGCAGGATGGATTCAATTATAATGGGTTAAACAGGACATATAAGATTTAATGTTCTTTTACGTAGCAAAAAATTACAATAGGTAAACGTCTACGAGCAATAATTACAGGAAGTACATTTCAAGTCCTATCATGCTTTTTCAGGTTTAACTAAATTTTAGTATATCATATGATGTGTGATCAAAATCTATTGAACATATACAAGTAAACCCAAAAGAATTCGAATTATTTAGCTTGCAGGAACTGAATTTGCTAAAAATTTCTTTTTCTGAACTAAATTTGATCACACTGCTGGTATGAATGTAATACAAGTTCGTATGTAGCACTGCACAAACGACTGTGGACACTCCGCTGTTTAAAATTGGTACTTGTCAGAAAAACGTTTTTTATTGTTTTATGCGTTTTCGAGATCAATTAAATTTTCTTTTGACTATGTGGTATGCATAAAAATCTATAGAGCATATACAAGGCTGTACAAAATAATTCGCATACATTGCTGCCTATGAACAGTAATGCTCAAGATGGATTTTTAAATGTATTATTAATTTTCTAAATTGTTTCCGATCGTTATCGGAAAAATTAAGTTAGGTTACTATATTCAGATAGTACTGAAAAATGTTTCGTAATCTATGTGTGATGCATGACTTACCGGTTCATTTTTTTCCCTTTCATTATAAATATTTTCTTGTAATTCTAGATTAATACTTTATAAATCATTATCAAAAAACTTTATAACTTACAGTTGATATTTTTCCAAAAAATATTCCGAAATTATATATATTTTAAAATTAATTTTCTAAAACTATTTGGAGATTTAAATATATAAGGTTGCTCCCTCTCACTCTCCCCACCCCCCGCCCCCTTTGAACGGCTATACGTTAAATTGAACCACACTGCTTCCTAGAACTAAAAATGAATTCTTTTTTCCTGACAAAAAAATTGTCAATGGTTGGAAATAGAAGTGAAAGTTGCGTTTTACCTTAACAATTCGGAAACGGATGCAAGTTTCTACAGCGACGCACGTGGATTAACACGAGGCACGGTATGCTGTTCCTGAATTAGGAGCAGTATTACGGTTTCATTCGTATGATGAAATAATAAAATTATTTCGCTCATAAACTTATTTGTGTCTTTGATTAGAAATGAAATATAAATAAAAAAAATGTATATTGAAGAGATAAGGATGAAAGTTAAATCACTTTATCGCAGATTATTCCAGTTTCCTATATGATTTTAAAAGACTGAAAATTTTAGGAAAATCTCTCTCTCTCTCTCTTTTTCCCCCCTTCAGACATCTTTTAAGTGTTTTTAGGTGCGTTCTTATTTATATAAATACGTAGCACCTATATTCGTCGTCGTCTGATCCGTCCGTCTGCCCACATATAACAGTATAAAAACTACCAAAGCTAATGGTTTGAAATTTAATATATATAATCGTTGCAGAATTTTGCCAAATCATTTCATATTTTATGAAAATCGAATCAAAACTTTAAAAAATATTGATAAAAGTTTTCTTCATTCTATTAAATCCTATCATACTTAATTAATTGAATTATATCCCATGGTATGTAATGATTCTAGGTTGCCATGGTGATTTCATCCTATGTTATAAGATGGAGCCCTATTATTTCCGTATTACCGAATTCAATATATAATAAATTTTGTATTAAAATTTTTTGCATAAGAGGACAACAGCTATTGCACCAAGATCTGAATTTTTTTATAAAATTATAGTTATGGTACGAAACCTCATTTGCCACGCTTGACGTACAATTTCCGACTTGTTTTTGCTTTTCATTTTTCTTTTTTTTACTGCAAAAAAATTTTAAGGCACGTTAGAATATTTTCAAAAAAGATTTTCTAAAATTTATTGAATAAGCAGATGTTTTATGTAGTTGTTTGTTTTGTTTTTATTATTGTTGCTAGAATGAAGAGAAGTAAATGCCGGCATAGGTTTTTTTTTTTTTTTTTAACCATTTGGAAATGGTTGTTGTTTTCGGTCGAGGATGGGGCCAAATGATGCTCGCATTTTATTTATTTATTTTTTTTTTTTAACGAAATTCAACGATGCTCTTTACTTTTAGAAGAATTTTTATTTGAATGGGTAATAGAAAGGCATAAAATCGTTAAAAATTGTTTGAATAGGTAATCGAAAGGCATAAAATCGTTAAAAATTGAAAAAGTTACAAAATGGGTAGGCGCAAATTATCAGATATGGAAAAATCAAAAGCCAAAGAGCGACGCCGAAATGAAAATCGTCTTGCAAAGCAAAAATCGAAGTCTTTAACTCATTATGTAAGCCATGAAAATCGAGGTCTTCAACTGATTATGTAGCCCATGAAAATCGAGGTCTTCAACTGATTATGTAGGCCATGAAAATCGATTACAGAATAAAAGACGAACGCGAAAAAGGAAACAATCTAATGTTTAATCGATTGATAGTAAAAGGCCATGTCTCGAGGGGCTCCAATCCACTAACAACGGCATTTTACAATCGATCGATTCTAACCGGGAAAAATTGAGCTCAACGTAGGTAATTTGTCGCAATCTGCGGATAATTCGGTGAAACTGCTTCAAAAAAAAAAAAAAAAAAAAAAAAAAAAAAAAAAAAAAAAAAAAATTCCAAATGGTCGTTGTAATCTATTAAATTACATTTTTTTTTTTTTTTTTTTTTTTTTTTTTTTTAAGTAGGCACTAAAAACTTATATTTTAAAATCAAGGCAACGTTTAACGACTAAGATCCTAATCCACAACATAAATAAAACGCATTCTATCCGAGCTTAATCCCAACTTGATTTCCAGCTAATAATTTTCAGGTTCAGTCTCAAATTGAAAGTTTTAATCAATTAAAAAATGCAATGGTGTTAAATAGTATGCCCTTTTAAAATATTAGGTTGTAACGAAAATTTTCCGCCAAATCTCATTATTACATAATACTAATTATAATATATATATATAATTAACTGTAATATTACGTATAACCACCATTCCGCTAAACCTTCACAGTTTCATATGATACAACACTAGTACCTAAAGATGTACACTTTATTCGGTAACATTCTGTTGCTGCCTTTTTGCAACAGAACTGAAGTAAATGATGGATCTAATTTGGTAGCGTGATAGTTCCATTTCAGACACCTTATACTTAATGAAAACGATATTTTTTACAAATTTCACAACACAGTGTTATAAAGCAAGTCTCCTTCTTTCAAAGGCCAAAAATCGTTTGACAAAATATGAGCAAACACGCCAACACGAACTGTTTGCACAGACTGAATTAGCTGTGGCGGGAAACTTCATTACAACCTTGGTAAGTTTTAATTTTTGCCTTTTTAGACTCGTATTTTAGAAGTCCGCGCAAACGAGAGTGCACTGTATTTAATTCAGAACTAAACTCGGAAACGTGTCATTCGCTATCGAGGTTAAATGGTAAAATTTGTGGACACTAATCAGAATAGATGCGACATTGAAAATTTTAATACCTTTTGGAAGTAAATAAAAAAAGAACAAAAGATTAATAATTCTTGTCTCCATCGAGAAAAAGAAATGAAATGTAAAAAAAAAAAAGAAAAAGGATCTGATTTGTCCGTTTTTTGAATGCAAATTTCTTCTCTTCTTGATGCAAAATTGTTTGTCTTCGAAAATATTTAATTCTGGAGGTCATGATGTAACAGACAACTGGTGGAAGAAAACAAAAGTGGTGGGCGCGGTCTGCGCGGAAAAAGTGGATCAAGGCCGCCCAATCCGAGTCGGTGTTGCATCATTTTTTTTGGCGGGAAGAGTGGAAGGCGGAGTGAAAGACCGCGAAGCCGTTGACTTCAAGATGCAGGGAGAAAATGATGCTGCAATTGCAAAATAACAAAACTAATATTTTGTTTATGAAAGTGAGAAATAGTAAATAAATAAACGTAAAGTAGTAGAAAATAAGCATGTTTACGTTTTAAAATTCATGACGATTTGTTCTTTAAAATGCTCGCCTTTGATTTCTATTTGTAATATGTTGTGATGTAAGGAATCATTTATATCGTATATCCAAATTTTTCAATTTAACTATTTATGTTTTATATCTTTATTTATTAACATGCTTGTAGGGCGAACGTTTTAGCTAAATTAATTATTTGATAAAAACATTTTCGTCATCTATGAAAAATCAAACCGTTCGATTAGGCATGAAAACACGCAATAAAATTTGATGATTGAGTCATATTAACAATATAATAATAATAATAACATAACAGTTTTTTTTTTTCATTATATTTAGTTTACGAATTTTCTACTGACATTTCGTATTAATTAAAACCACAGTTAGTGATATCTTATTTTTGTTAAAATCTTTAGTAATCCAGAAGTTATTAAATTATCAAATCTTAGATGGTAGTCTCATAATATATTCATATTATAACCACAATTTTATATCAAGCAATTCAAATGCGCGCTCACAAGAATTAATCCACATACATACAAATATCATTCAATAATCTATTAACAGATAAAAAAAAAAAAATAAAAAAAAAAAATAATAATAAAAAAAAACCCCTTAAAAATGAGTGATAATTAATGAGAAACGCATATTTCTATACCATATCTGCCAATTCTTAAGTATTTTCAGTATTTTTCGCAAAATTATTACGGTCAAGCCGACTTCAGTTAGGGTGAAAAACCCTGTATTTGTTACTAAATAAGCGGTTTTCGGTTTTCGACCCCATGATCTATGGCGATTTTTCACTCTCTTTATATCTTCTATCATACCTCTGAATTTGTCGGTCGAATTCTGTAACACTCTGTATATATATATAAAAAAATCGATACAGCTGTCTTTATTCGCACACTGTTTGTAATAAAATCACACCAAAGGTGCCATTAGATTCGGAATATTTTCTTCTCTTAGAACATGAGTGCAATTTTTGAAATAGGGGTCGTCTACATAATAAAAATTGTACCAACTTCGATTTTCGAAGGATAACACCCACTTTTGGCACTTTAACTGTTTTCCTTAAATGAAATCAGACCAGAAAAGTGCATAGTTTATGTATTTTTGCTAAATTTTCATGGAGTTAGAACAGGTCAAAATTATAGGATGGTAATGTTAAACTCACAAGGCTAACTTTAATTTATATCCCCCCAAAATCAGCCGATTTAATTTTTTTCTTTTCAATCAAATATATTGAACAGACCCAAACATATGCCAAGCATTTATTATTATTATTATTATTATTCGAAAGCCTAATTTTAATTATGAAAATTTTTAATAAATTTATATTACAAATATGAATTATGACCTATATCAGTTTTTACATAAACAGAATGGACATCATTATAAATATGGGTATGCAAGTATACACTTCATTCCAAAAGTTATTTTTCGGGATATAGTGAAATTTTATTTTTCGAAGATGTAAAAGCAGGGCTGCGGAGTCGGTGGGAAAAAGGGACGACTCCGACTCTTTTGCTCAAAAATGGGCCCGACTCCGACTGTTTCGCTCCAAAAAAGGGCCTGACTCTGATTCCGCAGTCCTGTGTAAAAGGGATCATATTCGTTTAATCACATGTAAGAAATCGAAAATAGAAACCAGAAAATTTATATGGAAAATCTCTTATTAAAGTTATTTTTTTTTCTAAGAATTTAAATGTTTTGTTGTTTATTTTATGTATCAATTGTCTCTACAATTTTACTGGTGTGAATCTGGAAGTTTTTAGTTTGATATATTAATTTAATTATTTTAAATTTGTGGATTTACCTTTAATCTCGAAGCCGCCGCGGTCGTCCGATATATTAAACACCCAAGTCTACCCGAACATAATGATCGATATATTAAACTTATTGAATTTAGTTTTTAAATGTTTCTGTTGTCATCTTCTGTGATCGGATACACTTCAGTTCCGCTCGGTAACTCAAGGAGGGTATCTCCGAATCCGCCACGCGCCGGCTAATCTGCGAAGTAGCGAGGTGTGGTTCTTTTACTCTGAAGGCATAATTAAAAAATGCAAAAATTATAATTTTTTCTGGGCTGCCTTGATCCAAGAAACTTAAATATGGTGTCAAAAGAGTGAGTAACGGGGAAAAAAAAAAAAGGCATTGCAATTTTTTAATGTAGACAACGCCTATTTAAAAAAATTATATTCATATTCTGAAATACGGCAATATTCCGAGTCTAAGGGGCTGTACATATATAACTTTATCAATTTATTGGAGAGAGTGTTGTCTTTTGATATCGTTATCATTTTTAGTCCAATTAAAATTTTCTTTTTTCGTTTCTTTACATCAGTATAGTTTGTTATCGTTTTTTAAGTTTGTTATCAATTTTTATGAAAATACAAAGTTATTATTAAACCCATTAAATAATTATAAAATCATTTCATTCCAAAATAGGGAACAACCTAACGTTCGCCATTCCTATTCTTCTGCCATATGCACATACAATCCGTTGTTAGAGAAACCAGATTCGAAATGATATTTGCTATATTTATTAGTCAAATATGGGGGAAGAATGTTGTCCACCTATTTTGTTTATAAGTTCTACTTCCCCCCCCCCCCCCCATCGTGCAGGGAGCAAATGCAAGAAGATAATATTACTGTTGAATGCATTATATAACAAAAAGAAAATACTTTTAAAGAGCATTTCTTTAAACTGTTATTTTATATAATGATGCTATTTCATATTATACATAATAGTGATACTTTATTAAATTATCTTCATTTAAATTAGTAAAGTACGTGAATGATAAATTTATAACCATATCTGTATATTATTGCAAATGTATGAAAATAAAACAAAAGGAAACAAAATGTAAAAGTAAAAAGAATTTTTAAACACTGATAACGATATCATTAGAGGGAGAGGGACGGGTTTGAGGAAAGATAACGTATGATATCGTAAGAGGGGGAGGGTGTCCAAAATTAGTAAAAAGTTGATAACGCTATATGTATAGCCCCTAATGACTCTTTCGGTGTGATTTTATGGTAAATGATCCGCGAAAAAAGGCGGGAATATATATTTTTAATATAATGACTGTATGTATGTTTTCAAATATTTTGTTGTCAAAAATGTCTTCACAGGAGTATGTGTCAGAACAGCTAAGTTTACAAACTTTTGAAAGTTTCTGGCTATTTGGAAATGAAACTTTCAGTGCATTTTTCAAGAGTTTTTGTAAACAAGTTCGACAATCTATATCAAACTGTTGTAAACATTGCGTTTAACAGTGCTGAAAATTCCACTGTTACATAATTGTTATGCATTTGATATATTGTTTTTCAGGTTAATTACTACTCTTCCCTTATGAAAAATAAATAAATTAAATAACTTCTTTATTTATCCAATGCTGCACTTTCTTAGATAAAGAAGACAAATGTACCGCAATATGTATGTATTTAATTTCCTTATTTTAACTTTTCTTATTTTTTATGGAGACGGCAAACTTCGAAATAAAAAAAAAAACAGTCGACCACAAATACGATTTTTTTTTTTGTTTTCGATATCAAATTAACATTTGAACTTAACTTTCTAAAATTTTAAAAATCCATAAAATATGTTTTTATACTTCTTAACCCCTTAACAGTGACATTTGTTTTCTTACAAAAAAATTAAAAATGGGGCTGGACACCACTTTTTCCATACTAAAATATTTACCTTACTTAATCGAAAAATATCTGACAATCAATAAAGATAAATTTACAGTTACAAATTAGTGGTATCAAAATGCTTTTAATAACGAAGCAAGCAAAGTGTTCTTCCCCGAATCCAGTTCGGGCCACACTGTTAAGGGGTTAAAAGTTAAGTAGTGAAAATAACATATCATAACGCATTCGAAATGCAATTTTATCAAAGAAAAGTTTTTGTGGTCATCTTTTAAATGTTCATCGCATTTTAATTTTTGTTCAAAATATTCAATATGTCCAAAAAGACAATCTTGATTCCAACTCATAAATCTGTGCATCCGTTTTGAAATGTTGGTTTATTAAGGCCTTCAAGTCTATATTAATAAAAGAAGCATGTTTATCTGTGTGTGCCTGTCTGTTGGCATTAGTAGTTGGTCTGATGTTGACCTCTACTAATATACCGCCCGTAGAGATATGTAAATTTGGTTCCCGATAGACGAAAACAAGTCAATCGGTGCTTCGGATTTTGGTTTTTTGGTTTTATTAGATTTTTCATTGCGAAAAATTCGCGTATTTCCCTGATTTACCAAATTTGAAGCCACGTTTGAGTCACTCATAAAAGCAGACCTCAGGACAATCTCTTTTTAAAAAGATCAAATCATATTGGAACAATGGAACAATGCAGGTATCTGAATGCGGTTAACTTAACCTCCAGGCAACATGCAAGCGACTTGTTGAGACAAAAGAGAGCCATTGAAAATTTACATTTAAAAGGCTACTTCAGTCAAGGGAAAAGGCCCGTTCGCTAATGATAATCCTATGGAAGAAATTTATAAAGATATCTCGGTTGCATTTCAATATTTTAATTTTTTTTTTTTTTTCCTGCATTGGATAGCTGAGATCGGTTTGTATGCAGGCCGTTTTTTACTTTTTCCATTTCAATTGCAGAATTTTTTTTTTTTTTTTTTTTTTTTTTTTTTATGGGGATGCTTTCAGTTTCAAAACCGGTTCCGAAAATGAAAGTGTCCTCATTAAAAATATCTGTAAATAAAATCGAAAAAGTAAAAAACAGCCTTTCTACAGCCTTTCTTAGCTATCCAATGCAAAAAAAAAAAAAAAAAAAAAAAAAAAAAAATCATTTAAAAATATTAAAATGCAACCGAGGTATCTTTATAAATTTCTTCCATAGGGTTAGCATTAGCGAACGGGTCTTTTCACTTGACTGAAGTAGCCTCTTAACTGTAGTATATACTGCATAAGAATGGACAAATTTTAAAATGTTTAAAAATTAAAAAAAAAAATATTGTAAGAAAAATCTAACGAAGATAAACTCATTAAATTAAATTAAGGTTTAGTTTACAGCACAATTGAACAAAATAAAAAGATACATTCCATTTAACTTTTAACCCTTAAGGATCGCTTAATATTTATAAGAAACTATGAAAAAACACTTTTTTTTATTGCAGAAATTGAATAATTATAAGATTTCTAAATAAAATATACAATTAGTTGTATGTTTTAGGAGTAAAAGAAATTGATGTTATAGAACAGATTCACATTTGCCGAAAAGCCATTATGCGGGAACTAAACATAACATAAACAAACATTAAGGTGCAAACCTTAATGTTTGTTTTACACAATACAAATTAATACCAAAAAGAAATTTTTACTACTTTACAAATAATATTTAAAATAATATAGATACATAAAATGCTGACTATAAATTAAAATCAAATTATCATCCGAGATGCTATTCATCAGAATTCATAAATGCCAACATCTGTTAACCCCTTCCGGACGAGCGTCTTTTACAGAATTTTTAATCTTTTATCACCAGTTTTTCGAAACAAAAATTTTTTGCCTAATTGAATAGGAAAATTGCTCAGATTAAATAAGGCAAAATTTACAATACAAATTTACTGATGAGAATAATCACGGATTCTGAGAACCATACGCGGCACGTATACCGATTGCTCGTCCCCAAGGGGTTAATTATTCCGGAGTCTCATCCAAAACAAACATGTTTTTAACAGAAAAATGTATATGAGGAAATATGTCATCTTTCAATAAGGTACATTTTAGATTTCCTTTTGAAATTTTTGTTAACACGCTGGGTGCCACGGTGACTGATACTGAAGCTGAAAATTTTACAATGTTTTAAGTAATTTTTAAGAAAGTATAATCCTGTAATAAATAAAAGGTAAGTAAATTTTAAATAAATGTTCAATAATTACTTAAAACAACATATATATTTTTAGTTTTGTATCATATTTCAGAGAATCAGTCATCGGTGAATGACGTATTCTAAACGGAAAGTTCAGTGTCGGTCACCGGTGACTGACGTGGCGCTTAACGTGTTAAAATGAAATTTCCGATTGAAAACTTGTTCGTCTTGGATCAGACTTCGGTATAATTAACCCCTTGAAGGGCGATGGGATATATTATATCCCACCTAATATTAGTTCAGATTTGCACCAGAAAATTTTAATTAAGTTTTACTTTAATTACTTTGCCCCCCCCCCCCCCCAAAAAAAAAAGCCACGAAGTTAGGCCTAGTAACGAAAGATGCTCACACACACTGATATAGGTTACCCTTTTTAACTACTAACATTATTTTACTTGAGTCTACTACTCATTTATTAGAAAATTTTGAAAAATCTTTAAAAAATATTATAAAAATCATTTTAAAAACTTTGAAAAAATACAAAAAATTTTAAAAAATCCAAAAACATATCTAGTTGTTGTAATGCTATACTTAAACTTCCTCCTAGTATATTCTCTCTGCTTTATCTTTTTCTATCATCATTTCTGTTTTTTACTTCAAGTAGCTCATTTATCCCGCTTGTCAGGTTTTTCTTCCCCCTTTTTATTTTTGCTCCCCCCCCCCTTAATTTTATTGCTACCATCCAGGTCTTATAGTTTGCTCTCCTGCCATTTCTCACAAATTCTGATCCCGGGGATGTGTGGAGTTGTCCACAGGGGCCTCGGTTAAAAAGGTGTTCGAATTCGAAGTCGAGTCGAAAAACTGCATTCCCTTACTTTGAAATATTTTTTTTTTTTTTTCTAAATTTCCGGTGGGAATCCAGTATTACAGATACACAATTGCTTGCCCTTCAAAGGGTTAAGAGATGTTGGCATCTATGCAGAATCCATAATTAACTCAGACAT
The DNA here is from genome assembly GCA_963932465.1 of Maratus speciosus. Taxonomy (NCBI): domain Eukaryota; kingdom Metazoa; phylum Arthropoda; class Arachnida; order Araneae; family Salticidae; genus Maratus; species Maratus speciosus. The sequence goes on from OZ010789.1 coordinate 291,569,877, forward strand.
AGATCGTACAAGCGAAACACGTACGTGAATTTTCAAAGACTTCATATGGAAATGCCGGTTAAAATTTTCTGGTTTCAGAAGTTTTTTCCGGTTTTAAATCAACCGGTTAGGAAACGAGAAAATTGCCGTAGTCAGTAATACCATGAAAATAATTTTTAAAAATTAGTGGTGGACAAAACAGAAATCGCTCCGAGGCCTATAAAACCACTCTTTTCTCTATTTTTTGGTTGACTGTCAGTAGTGAACATAATTCACTTTGAAGGAAATAAATAGTTCAGAAAAGAAATCCTCAAGAATCTCGAAAAGAAAAGAGATCTCTTTATATAGTCCGACTAGAAAAGAAAAAAGAAAAAAAATCATCTATATTGATCATTTGGAGAGTTCTTTCTAAATCTGAAAAAAAAAAAATTTAGTAACACCAAGAAGATACGACGAAGATAAATAAAATATCAGAGTTACCGAAACAGATTCGCCAACTGTCCTTACTTTTTTTTTCCCCAAGAAAAAGTAGATTAAGCCTAAAAAAGAAGTATAAAAACTTCTTAATCTTTTATGGCACTTGTACTAAATCTCTTTCGAGCAAAGTACCTTCATCCTTTCTTTTATCCTCATCTGTTACCGTATATCTTAATACTATACGGGAGTGGGTGTTCGGAGGTATTTTGTGTTTGAATCGAATACAATATAAAGAGTGGGCGAACCACCAGGGGAAAGTCAAATGAACACAAAACGATATCCCTTTTCTATATAATTCCTTGTATTTTATTTTTCTCTCTTTTGGGGATCTGGGGACTTTGATATTGCAATAGGAAATCCCTGTATTAGAACATCCCCCGCCCCCTTTTCTAGTTTTATCCTCTCGGAGGCGTGAAAAGGGGTGAGGTAAGTGACTTATCCTGCTGATTTTTCGACAAGTGTATAACTTCGTAATATCGCGGATTAGTGTTATATCAAAAGAAGGGGGGATATAAAAGTAAAAGCAGAAAAGTAAAAAAAAAAAAGGGAATTTAATCAGGGTCACATAAAAGGTGTTCCAGCTTAGGCGGTCTTGTAATCCGCGATCACTCTCAATAATTTGATTGAAAGAAATTTTTATTAAACTTGAAAGCAGCGCAAGTAAAATAAAATAAAACAAATAATGCTTTTAAATCATCAAACGGCAAATAGCTTAATCTTAGACATTGATTTTGACGAAATGTTTGACTAAGGACAGACAGAATGGAAAAAATAATAAAAATCAATTATTTATTTATTTCGATATTTTAAAGATAATGCCGAGCAGTGTTCTTTTGGTGATTAGAAAATTTGCGTAAACATTTATTTATTTTCATGTTTTAAATTTTAAATCTTGTAACAATTTATTCTTGTTTGTTTTACTATTTATATCGTTGAATTATTCAAGTTCCTCTTATAAAATATCCTTCTGCTAACAGACAAGCTATCAAGCTGTCGTTCTTAAAAATATATTTTGTATGTTACCTTGTTAAAGTGACATTGAAATAAAAAAAGATTCCTTTCAAGCTTTTATTGAAAAGTAACTTTGAAGAAAGATATTTGTCAGTTGAATTTTTATCTCATATAAAAGAAAAATAATAAGAAAACTTTCGGGATAAATTTTTCATACTCGGTTAATTTGACAGATATTACATTATATACAGACACGATTTTTTTAAACTGTCATATATATAAATTAAACTTGCGTATATATTTAATATAAATTTAAGTATAATTGACAAGATGCACTTTTCCTTTGATACTAAATAACTACACAACCCAGAAGATTTTTCCTTCTATTCACTTTTTACTAAATCTTTACGATTCAAGAGTTAGATGTGTAGCGTTCTCATCTCACATGATCAGTATAAAGCGAGTTACTAGCTTAGAGTAACTGACTTAGCCTTTTGCTCGAAGCTAACGTTCTCGCCTCATGATCATGAGATCCCTGGTTCGTATCCCGGCGACGCCAGCCCACAGCTCTCTCCTCATTGGTGACCCGGACAAACACGCAACAACAACCTTCAGCAACAATAATCTCCTCTCATAACCAACAGATGGCAGCACTAAATAAATCATCCCCTGCAACCAAAGCCTGTCCTCACACGCATCACATATACGTACGACAGCATCATTCACGAGTGCATATCGCTCGTCAGACGTCAGCAATACGTCGTCTTTCTCACTGGGGATGGAGTGTGTAGCAATCTCATCTCACATGATCAGTATAAAGCAGGGGTGTCAAACTGTGGCCCGCCGGATACCACTAAAATTTTACAGTTATCTTTGCCTTATCTAATCGTCGAATTGCTGCGATTCAACTTGTCGAATATTTCTTTAAAATTTTAGTGGTATCCGGCGGGCCACAGTTTGACAACCCTGGTATACAGTGAGTTACTAGCTTAGAGTAACTGGCTTGGCCTTTTGCTCGACGCTAACGTTCCCGCCTCCTGATCATGGGATTTTTGGTTTGAGTCCCGGCGACACCAATCCACCACTCTCTCCACAGATGTTATTATAACTCAATAAAATAATTTTTTTCTGGTGGTAAAACTATTATTTTTAATTAACAAATTGTAATAACATTTCTAAACGTAATTGAAAGAAAATATAATATTTTCTTGACAAAGTTGACATATCGATCCACATATCACGTTTCTAAAATTCGGAACGATTTAAAGTACAGGCAAAATTGAGAAATAGCTCTATAAATGTAATTAAAACTTATGTTTCGGGCTGTAGACCAAACATGAAACTTGCAATGGAAAATTCGAACATTATGAATTATCGATAATATAAGTTATAATAGAAAAGAAAATTCAGCCTGCATTTATTACCAAGCGTATGTAATAAGTGTAGTATACTAGGGTTATTTGAACAAAATAATCTAAGAAATACTAAAAGGACTTATTTCAAGTTTTACTCCAATTCAAAGGCTGGCACTTATTATATAATAAATTTGGCTGTAATGTTAAACACTTGTTTGAAAAAGACTCGCCACTATTTTATCTTTATTACTTCAAAATCTAATACAACTTATAACTTGATTTTCACAAATACATTTCTCAAGGTCATTGGAAAAGAAACGTAAAAAATATATTAATACACCTGATATTTATTTCAATATTCATGGCAGAACGTGTGGCTGAATGCACATTTAAACCGAATATAATTCACCAGCAAGTTTAAAGAGGCATGAAAAAAGTAATACTATCGAATATGTATGGCAGGTTTAATGCTAATTTATAAATAACGCAAAATTAAAATTAGTTTATACAGCATATTTAGAATTCTCGAGACATTAACTTGGGAAGCAACAATGTAATAATCTGCAAAATAACACAATATTTTAAAAAATAATTCGTACAAGCTATCTTATATTATCGCGACTATTTACATCAGATTAGCTCTGCCTATAAATTTTACTATAATACACCAAGATTGTACTGTTTTGGGTATTTTTCTTCAGCCGTATTCAAACAATGGTGTACTTTTTTTTTTTTTTTTTTTTACACTAGAACGTCTGGGAATTTTGCTCAACTTTAATAAAAATATTTTATACCAGAAATTTTATTAAAATTTATTTAACTTAGTTCGCTTTGCTTTTTATTAAACTTATTTTTTGAAGAAATTCCTCGTTCGAGTTGACATTAAATCATTTGGTCGGTGTCGTGTCGAATCGACACCAGCTGGGCGTTCTAGTGTTGGTTCTGCCTTATACGAGCTACTCTCGCAAACACCTTGTCCAGACCTCACATGCTCTAAAATCACGCTAATTTGCTCTATAATCGGGTTGCTATTCATTTCCCTTTGACTGGGGGACTTTTAGGTTTAAAAACCCTCATACACCGTTGTCGCAAAAGCTGACGTAATTGTTTTCGCAATTGATTAAGTAAGATCTATCACGCATTTGAAGATCAGCTTGTATAAAATGATTAAGTTAAAAATGTCGCTGAGTCCCGGACTTTTATAATAAAGTTTTATTCCAGACGCTAAAGTGTTTGGAAATATTATTATTTGAGATTTTCTGACGTCCCATCACATTTAATTATTTTCGTACGTAATAATTTAATAATTTTAAAGTCTTCTTTATCTTTTAATAGACACCCGTAAATATATTTTTGAATTGCAAAATGTTTAAAAATACTATTATTTCCGCTTTTCTTTTCATTTGGCAACAATAGGGGGAAAAAATGATTTCGTCGAAATGTAAAATAAATCTCTATTGAGATACTGAAATTTTGGACAAAAAAAAAAAAAAAAAAAAAAAAAAAAAAAAACCATAAACAAATTTAAACAAGGATTGGACATTGCTTACCGCAGTTTAATCCTGTATACGCTTACAAAAGGTGGTTAAATTGCTACGCATAGTTTTTTATCTGATAAAACTTTATTAACTGAACTGCTTTGACCAATTTCAACATTAAATAGCACTTAAAATAATTCTTAGTTTTAAAAACTGCCTACTTCAATCCGTTTATCATAGAGGTCTGCACAGGCCCGTACCCGGCCCGGCCCGCGGGCCGGGCCGGCAAAAAAATTAATCGGGCCTAACGGCCCGATATAAGAATTTAAGCGAAGTAGATAAAATACGAGCCGTTTTCAATGAATATGATTTTTTCGAGAAGTATAAATGTGTATCACGAGCCGATGCGAGTTTAACAACAACAATACGGAAATGTAACACGTCCATCGTAGAGATCGGCATCGTACAGTTACAAAATGTCTGATTCCGAGTTTAATTTTTTTTTCAGCAGACTCGTGCCGGGACGGAACTGGTCTTAATCGATCTCAGGATGTGTAGAGCAGTCATTGTGTTTTGTAGTATTAATAGTGATAATGAACTTCTCTTAACAGTATCTTTGGAAATATACCTTAAGGGGGTTCTCATATTTACTGCTCAACAATGCGAAGCCTTCAGACACATTTTCTGACAAAATGTTTAACTATAAAGGCATAAAATTGACAGGCCTGCATATTGAAGGCATTTGGAAACGAATAGCTTTTTCCATATTTGATAAATTACTTACAGAGATAACAAAGATTCATGTCACGTGACTGTACGTTTTTCTCCTTTCCTGTGCTATCGCTTCCGGAAATTCGATTCAAAACGCTAACTTTGACAGTATTTTCAGAAAGATATATTGCTTTTATCTGTGAAAAAAACGACATTTACATAGCTTCTGAATAAGAATACCTGCCAATCTTACGCGTTTCCGAAAAGAAAAGAATTCATAAATGTGTCGAAATGTAGCTCCTTTGGATTTGAGAAATGCTTTAAAAATGAGAGAAATATTTTCACAAATCTACTTTTTATTATACAGCTTCAAAAGTTATCATGTTTTTAATCCTTTATTCTGAACTACATTAATCTTTTAATGAATTCTTATTTCCATTTTGAAATGTCTGTAGACACGATGACTAAAATACTGTAAGTAATCGTTAATATTTACTATTATGTGTTTTCTGTTTTGCGAACATCATAGTAATGTAAAATATACTGTAAAATGTTCCCATAAATATGTATGTAATATTCATTAAAAGAATCTTAATTGTATGTTGAGAAAAAATGGATTTTTTTTTTTGTAGAAATTGTGTCGTGTCGGGCCGGGCCGAGAACTGTAAAAATGCAAACGGGCCGGGCTCGTTCCAATTTTTACACCGGGCCGGGCCAGGCTTTCCAAGTTTCCATCTTGGCCGGGCCGGCCAAGATAGCTTTCGTTCGGGCCGGGCCGGGCCGGGCCCGGGCCTGGAAATTCCGGCCCGTGCAGACCTCTAGTTTATCATACATATGTATTTCTATATAAAACTACCAGTTTGCATGTTTTATATGACAATGCTTTGATTTTGAAATAAAATATCTTTGTTTATGGTGTTATTTCTTTTTCTTCTTCTTTTTTTCCCCTTATAATTTAAATGAAATGAATGAGAGGCATGAATTTTAAATATATGTATTTTACATGATATAAGTGTAAGATTTATATTTTAAGTGAAATGAACTCCATACAAACAATGGCAACGGGGGCAATATTTGGCAATTTATCACCCGGCTAACATAAAAATACACAATTTTCTATTATACACCGAGAATGTAATCTTTTCATAACAGTTTTCTTCCTTTCATCAGTCATATAGCAAACAATGAAATAAGAGCCCATTTTTCTTCCAGTAAGAGAAGATGAAAAAGGGACAAAATACACAACTTTCTCGTCTAATCCTGGATGCACCGGATTTAGACCAGAACCCAAATCCTCCCAGGAAAATTTTATATGTTCAACGGCTTTAGAATCTTCTGATTTCAATGGGAAGTGAAAAACTTTGCATACATCATCCAAGAACAGAGCTTAGGCTGTTGGATTTCTTTCTGAAAAGGCATGGAGATTTTTTTTTCATCCCCGAAGGCGCTTGCTTTATCTTAGATCGTAGTATAAAGTGCCTGTGTTTGGACTTAAAATTCAGAATGATTTATACGTGAACCGAAATGAATATTAATGCGTAGGTTTTTATTCACGTTTTCTTTGCAACGTAAAATAGTTCCTTTAAAAACACAGTTTCTTCCTGCGAAAATATCAAGAAAAATCTTAGTGTTTGTTAAAAACAGACAATTTTATTTAAAAAAAAATAGAAAATGAAAGCTAAAATTTTGATAAATTTGATGTTTTATGGTTCTATCTTATTGAAAAGATTTTAATTCATGCCATTTAGAGGCTTAAATTTTATCACATTTATTCAAAAAATACAATAATGTCCAGCAATTCAGATAGTACTTTTATCAATGTAATATACATAAATATCGAATTAAATTACAGAAGCAATGATTAACAACTTCTTAATTTGAAACACAGCGTGTTTTTTTTTGTTCTTTTTTTATCATAAGTTAAAACCAATAAAAGAATCTAAATGACTTTGAAAATTACATATGTACCTTTAAGGGGCAGATTTTAATGCGTTACACACCCTAATTCTTAATTTTATCAAAATATCTTATATCATTCAATGAAACTATTCCAAAAGTGCATTTAAAAATAAATAAATAAAGGGTTAAGATTCGAAAAGCTCATGCATAATCGCCAGCTTGTCAATCATTGCATATGAATTCTTGACCATTAAGGCTGCTCGTCATTCAGTTTCCTAATTCCCCTCGGTAATGTTAAGTCCATAGACGTTTGATGCATTCTTATATTTAAAATATGACCTAATTATTAATATTTTTTATTTCTGCTTTTTTTTGTGATTTTCATAAGGATGTCTCTTTTTTTTCTTAGTTGTCAAAATATTTCTAAAATCTAGGCTTAATTTAACATTTTATGTGTCAAAAGCGGGCGAGCTAAGAGTAAAATTTTAACACTTAAGGCTGCTCCTGACTCAGTTTCTGAATTCCCCTCGGTAATGTTAAGTCTATGGGCATTTGATGCCTTTTTATACTCAAAATATCTCCTCGGTAAATTAATATTGTTAACTTCTTTTTTCTGTGTATACGCTTCTTAAAGAATGTTTCGCTTTTTCTTAGTTCTCAAAATATTTCTAAAATCTATGCTTAATTTTTTATGAAATGTTAAAATTTTGCTCTTAGCTCGTCCGCTTTTAACACATTAAATATTAAATTAAGCATAGATTTTAGAAATATTTTGACAACTAAGAAAAAAATAGACATCTTTTAAGAAGAGCACACAGAAAACAGAAATAAAAAATATTAATATCCCGAAGAGATATTTTAAATAGGGTAACTCCGGGAGAGTCGCCGCATACGGGATAGATGCCGCACCCCTTGTATTTCTTGTAATTATCGATAGTTGGTCATCAAACGCACCGTATAGGTGCGCAATGAGATTATTTTAACCTGTATATAGCGTGAGTCCCATTTCGATGTTTACTTGTGGAAGTACAGTCCTTAATTTGACGTAAGTGCATGATTTCACTGTCCAAACTTTTAAACACGTTATGTTTAAATGCTTTTCATACATACACTAATTACTAAATGCATGCATGATTTCGAAGTCAAAACTAAGTGTAGCGTTTATATAGAGTACTGTGCGTATGATTACGCCATTCCCCTTAGCGATGACAGGTAATTGTGATGGCCGAAGTCTGCACCCTGCAAAATGGGATACATGCCGCACTGCTATTCCGGTATACACGCCGCAGTTTCTTTTGTACGGGATGATTAAGTGTTATTAACTTTTCATTTTATTTTTGCACAGACTAACCATGTTATGCATGTTATCAGGTTTACTAAAACCAAAGGAGAAAAAAGGGAAAACAAAAAGTAAGACGGTCAAGTAAGATGCATGTCAAGATGATAATAATGAAAAATTTAATTACACGTAACGTAGACGTTCTTTGCAAGGAATGTTTTGAAAACTACTCCAAAAAAGAGGAAGTGTAATTGACTTCGTTGCATCACGTGTTTAAATGTAGTTACATAGAGACTGTACTTTTTCGACAGTTTTTCTGTAGATTGTAGTCGAAAAAACAGCTCTCTTAACCCATTCAGGGCCATAGGTGCATATAAGCACCTTCATAAAAAGTTTACAAAATTTGTTTCTGGCACCAGTAAAAAAGAAAAGTAATATTTGCTTTGCTTAATTAGAGCATTTTCATGATTATTTAAGTAAAGGTAACTTTAAAAAAAAAAAAAAAAATGGTACCAACCGAATAAAATTTGTGCAAAAGCCACCGGTTCCGAAAGGGTTAAGAAATAAATTAAGTAAACACAATTTTACTTTTTCTTTCCCCTTTCTAATACATTGTTGTTACGTTGTTGCTGAAATGACAAAATTTAATGTAAAAAAAAATAAGTCGATAATTTTAATAGTGAAAGTAGGCAACAATTATTAATTTGAATCTACTAATACGTTTCATTGTACTCATTTAGTGTCATTTTGCTATTGCATCGTTAATTATAGTCCAGATATGATTTTTTTTTTTATATAATTTCATTCTGTTCTTATTACAAGCGCGGCATAACTACCGCACAAGTGCGGCGTCTCAGCCTGAATGTACGGGTGACGCGCCGCAGTGTAATGTTTTAGAAAAAAATTGTTAAAAAATATTAATAACTTGATGTTTTGAAATTTTTTGTCGCAGTACACACGTTGTACGTTTAACATTAAATAGCACAGCATGATTTTTTTTTTTTTTTTTATGTCCATTATGGGACTTTATACACAAGTTCAAAAAAAAAATGTGCGGCATAAATCCCGGAATTACCCTATAAGAATGCATCAAACGCTCACCGACATTACCGATTAACATTACCGAGAGGAATTCGGAAACTGAATGATGAGCAGTGTTGCCAGATTGGGGACTTTTTTGTCCCCAGATTGTTGATTGTCACCGCTTTTTTGAAATAGAAATACTCGGTCTATTTAAATTAGATTAAGAATTCTGAAAAATAAAGTGAACTATACTATTTTAATCAAATAATCTAAATTTAAAAAGTCCCCAATCTGGCAACACTGATGTCGAGCAGACTTAAGGAGTTTCGTGGTTCAATACAAAAGTTTAAATATTATCAATAAATCTGAATAACATACACATGTTGTGCTTTTTTTTGTGTTTCGTAACGTACCTTTTTTTTTAAAAAAAAGAGTTTGCTTAAGACGAAATTCGGTATTCAGAACTATTAATTAGTTAGTCAAAACTGTAAATTGGCATCTAGAATAGCTATAATTACTATATATAAAAGTAATTTTCTCTGCACTTTTTCAAACAAACAAAACATAATACACAGATTTGGGGAACCCTGTGCATCATTAAGAAGATCCGAATTCTTGACCGTAAAAGCGGTTCTAGAAAAATAATTCCCCCCCAACACCTCCTCAACGCGAAACTCATTTTCACATGTAAATGCGCAATCATGATTATTGAAGTGGTTTGTAATAGCACAGTTTTTCTCAGTTTTTTCGTGAAAGGTATTACATCTTGAGATTAAGCGATTGTTGTACCATGACAAAAGTATTTTTTTTTTTTAACCATTTGGAAAAATTGTTATTGTCCTCTGTCAGGGTAGGAAATCAAAAGCATATCTGAAGCTTTTTATTGGTTTCCACATTTTATTCGTTTTCTGATTGGTCTATACAGTAATATGAATTTTCCCTTTACTTTCAACAGAGATGGATACTTCTGTTGCCACTATGGCAAAAAAGTAATAAAAACTACAAAAAAAAATTAATGACTCAGAAACAAATTGAGATACAGCTTTCAAACAAATTGCATTTAAAAGTACATTTTTTTCTCTATACAACGGTGTAAAACGTAATATCGTGGGATGTGTAGAAACTTAAGAATGAAATTTCATTTAAAATTGGTCGTCAGATTTCTTGGAAATCTAACAATGGAAAAGCGTTTTCCCGAACAGCCAATGAAATGCTTGGATAATACGTAAGTTTCAGGAAATCTGACGAGTCGCAGGCGATTTTTTCTCGCTTGCAATTTTAATGTGTACTAACACTATTAATGTTTAATTCATAGCGTACGTAATGTATTATCAACTCCGTGCGATTTTTTACGTCTTAAATTTTAGTCTTTGAAAAAATCATTTTCCAAATGATGTCGTTGTAATTTGTTAAATTGCTTTTTTTTCTTTTGCCGTGCTGTCGCGTTCCGAAATTTGGTTCAAAGCACCATCTTTCACAGCGTTTACTGAGAGATCGTCTGCTTTTGCCGAAAAATGAAAAACTGTTATGTTACATAGTTTCTGAATAAGATCATCTCACACTTCTAAGCGTTTGAAAACAAAAATGGATTTAAAAAAATCCCTCCCGGCTCGGCCTACAGGCGGGGGTACATTTCGAAGTTAAGCACTAATTTCACCAACAAAAACTAAATCAAGATTAGAGATAAATGCAGTTTAACAATTTTAACTGGCCGCTTTTAACGAATTTTTAATTTCACTTTTCTGTAACAGCTGGTTTTATCAGAATCATGTTAATACGATAATTTTTTTCTTCAACTCCTATTTTGTTTAATTTGTTTTTGCTGTAAGAGTTGGTCCTATCAAAAACTTGTCAATATAAAAGTTGTAGCTAATATTAAGAAGATTTATAATAAATTTAAGCGGATTTTATATCTTTAAAATTGGCAAAGTTATGATTTTTTTCTATTTTTTTCGCTTCTTGAGCCCATTTTTAATTTTATCAAAAATCTGTGATACATAAATTTTTGGCCCTTTTAGAAGTAATAATAACTTTAAACTGATTTCATATGTATTATAATTAAGAAGTTATGGTTTTTTTTTCTGTTTTCACAAACCTCCTCCCTATTTCCACCCCCTTGTTCCGATTTTACCCATAAAGGAACTTGACTGAGATTTCCTGCCCCTTGATTTTATGTATCAGTTTGGGAAAGATTTGTGCAGAATTATGAAAGTTATCGTGTGCATTAAAAAGTGATATAGATAGATAAATAAGTTTTGAACTGGGGGTGGTTTTGTGCTCTAGGGGTCATGATCGGCGTAGATCTGCAAAAAAATTTCAGAAACTCCAATAAAGGGGAGAATGTAATAAGTAGTATACGAAATCTACCTAAAAATTGTCAGAAAATAGCCAGTTTGTATTTGAGAACAGCCTTAAGAAGTTACGTGGACTAATATCGAATACCATTAGCAGATGGAATTTGCATGTTATCAACTGTGGCATGTTATTCAGGGTGGCTTAAAAGTCACACGTGATTTTGAAAGTTAATGACTTTTAACTAAGTTTTTTTTTCTTTTTTTCTTTTAGACTTGACCTTTTATCATGTAGGTTGAACTAAAACTAACAGTTACAGAACTTAATTTTCAAAATCAACGCTCAATTACTGAGCGCTCAATATTCTGTGGTACAAATGTGGAACGCGGTTATCTACCTGTACGAGGTAAGGCAGCGACAGAACATAACTGTTGGAGACATTTAATTAAATTACATAGTGTCATCTCTGCGGGAAGATAACTTTTATTAATACGTTTGCAATATGCTCTTGAAGTCGCAATATTGGAGCATTAATTAATTTTGAAAATTACTTTTTGTCACACCGTGTATCATCACCGCATGGATAAAGCTCCAAAGTATGATAGATTTGAAACGGAAAAAAAAAATGTTAACCAAGTCAAACGTTATTATTGAAACCAGCCACCAAAATAATTAAAAAATATAAAAGCTCTTGTGCTGCAGCCATATATACGCCACCACCCCTCGCCTCCCCCCCCCCCCAAAAAAAAACAACCTAATAAATATTTTATTGTTAAAACTGGTAGAAAACAAATAGTTATCGGTTAGATGAGGAAGAAAAAGAAGATGAAGAGCCAGATGAACACCAGAATCGTTTAAAAACAGTAGGTTGGTCTTTACGGCGCAGTTTTCTGTAGTTATCGTTAAGACCTCGAGTAACAAATAGAAACATTGTCAGAAGCGTTCCTTGAGGAGAAATAATCGTTTATATTCCATTTGCAGTGTATGTAATACTAATATGCATTCTCACAAAAGAATAAAATGGTAAACTGTCCATCGCTGACCCACTTTCATCCGGCAACGAAAGCGAACGGGTTTTTTCAAGATCACTTTTGCTGCGATCTGACGCGCTGATAAAAAAATAAAAGAGTGAATAACTTCCTCGTTGAATGAAGAATTTCGTTTTGTTGTTTTGTGTTTCCGATTTTAATCACCAGGTCTTGAAGCGTTCACTTTTCAAGACAGGGATTTTTGACCTTCGACGATGGCCTTTGCGAGCGCCGAATGGGAAAAGAAGCCACGCGTGTTTGTCAGCATACATAATCGATTTCTCACTTTGCTGTAGATTAAATTTCAACCCACACTTCACAGAAAATATTCCAGAAAAAAATGACGATATCTGAATGATATCACCAGGTGTGGTCAAATTTATTGCAGGTTAAGAACCCATCACAAAATTTGTGTGGGCCACGTCATTTCCAGTTTTAAGTATGTTTGTAAGCTAGATAACGTTATCTAATAAACAAGTTATCTTTTAAACACTATGTTGCTTCTGATCAACATGTGTTTGAAAAGATTCTCTGGGCGATTTACATATCTTATTGCCTTTTACTTGGCCCTGCTGCTTTCCTTTAACATCAATTTATATAAAGCGCTAAGAAACTATCGTCCTGGTACATTTGTAAGTGCAGCAAGACATATACATCACCAGTGGCCCAAGATGAATATTGTCAATATTCCGAGAAAACAACGTACCAAGACGTATATCGAATAAGAACATTAGCGAACATACGGTTCTTTGAGTAGACACACTGAATACAGGATCAAAGAAAAAAAATTAACTGCAAGAAAATGAGCCTGGCCAAAAACGAGTATCTTCTTAAGATTATTACAGATGAGCAGAACAATATAGAGCAATACTTATTTACGTACAGGTATATATATATATATATATATAAATGATGAATATTTGAATTCAAGGCTCCCCTCTTATATTGGCTTTCACAATTATAAAATGTCACACAATAGGCATAGTCTGAAACCAGGAGCTAATTCCTAAATACGATCCTTTTTAAAGGAAATGCTTCTTGCAAATACAGCCCCCATCATTATTAAAGTTTAGCAACCGCCTAATTTATTCAATCATAACGTGTCACACAAAATTTTTACACTATTTCTTCAGTTTAACTTCATTAGCTGTCCATTAACAAACATTTCCATTCGTAAATAAGATGGAAACATTTTCAAACATATACAAATTGGTAGAAATGTCTCAGCTTCACCTGGGTGTATCCTGCATATTATTAATACTAATGATAATAAATCGTTTTTAGACACACATCTAATAATTTAGATCTATAATTAGTTATGTTTGTACAATTGTCATGAATTTTGAGCAAGTTTTTTTCTCTAGGGAATTAAACGATTGAAAATCAAGTGTTAGATATAGTTACTCCGTTAAACATTTTGCGGTAGGTTAAATCAAATTTTGCAATAGCTTCAACCATAAGATGGGGAAATGTTGTTCCAACATTTGAAGCTATGGCTGAACCGGAGCTTTAAATGTTGGAACGATATTTCACCCATCTTATCTTTGTAGTTTTGCAGATACTGCAGCACCAAAATTTGATTCAACCCATCACACAAAATTTTAGACAACTGACTTCTTCTTCTTGTTGCTATTATCATTATTTTGTGTGTGTGATTATTTGTTGTCTCTTGACAATTTAACTTGCCGTGGGCTTCAGTATTTCACGGCTGAAATTTTGGGCTTTAAACGTGACATTTTGGTGTTAGTTTTGACTTGAATAGTGTTTACTATGCAATTTATGTGCTCTTAATACCGGTTATGACGGTGGCACAAAACATTCAGCCTGGATTTATTATTTTAGTTCCTTCCAATAACTTAAAAATAAACAATCTATAAGTCTAACCTTTAGATATATTCAACAGCATAATAACTCGCTGAATACTTGCGCTAAGCTTATTTTATGGATTCTGCTGCCATTGTAAGCAATGTTGACAGAAATGATTTAGAGGGGACAAAGTTAGGCGATCGTCCGCCCGTGGCATCAAAATCTAGTTAAGGGCAACACATAAAACATCTAGTTAAAAATTGAAGCAAAGCAAATTTAATGTGAAATATCCCTATAGAAAACTTAAATAGATGATCACTCATTCTCTAATATAATTATCTAAATACAGTTTTCAGCATAAGAAAGTGGACGACAGATGTCTACGAGATGCGGGTTTAAAAATTGTATCCTTAAATTTTAAGTGTTTTAAAGAAGAGGAAGAAATTTTATCAAGTTGAAATTTCAATGTTTATAGGAATTTTTAAAATACTTAAAATTTAAAGAGAGATTTTTTAAAAACGCATTTTGTTGGTATCTCAAGTTGATCACTTTCTGATGGGGAAAATTATATTTTGATGATTCAGATAATGAGTAATGACGTATTTCAGTTTTCCCATACGTTAACGTGGGATTTCGCGTTTAGAGAGTTGCCTTAAAAGAATTGTCCGAGATTGCTACAGCCGTTTCTCAAAGTTGGCCAACTGACTAGACGCTTTCATATTGAATTAGTTAATTGGAATCAGAAGATACCGGCTGCTGTCTCAGAGGATAAGGTCTAACATTAGACAAAGATTAAAGACAAAGTCGGATGAGAGATAATAATGATTTAAGCAATAAAGATGCGTAAACTTTTTGTTTTTAGTTTGTGCGAACTGATTCATATTCTTGCTGACCCCGAACCAAGTAGCAAAATTCAAGCCATAAAACCTGATCAGAAAGATAAATGGATAATCATGCGCCCTACGCATAATTAGCGATGCATAACGGTGTTCGACACCCACTGGCAGCCTAATTATCCCGTTATCATTCAGTAGCACTCTTTCATGATGCTCATCCTACGCTGATGCAAGAAGAGTGAAATACGCTTCTACCAACCAAGATGCAACCAAACAGAAATGAAGAAGAAATTACCTAAAGTGTAAAGAGAAACAAGGAAATCCAAGAAAGGCGTGGTTGGACCTTGATCCACAATCGGCTCGATGTGTTGAATTCGAAACTTTTCGGCAGCACTTTCTTTTCTTTTTTATTAGATCGAGTTCGGGTATGTCTTTTGTTCTGGGCCGTCCGCATGGAAACGGGACGGCCTTGGTAGGTAGGGGAGAAGGGATGTACGCAAATGAAGTGTAAATGCGGTAGTACCAGTGTTTCAAGGGTGGACAGGTGAAAGTTTACCAAAACAGTAGGGGACAAAACGCATTATTCTCTTTTCAAAGAAGTGACATTTTGAATATTCTTGCTCTAAGTGCTTGGATGAAATGAAATAAACTATTTATCCAAACAATAGAAAAACAGTAACATAATGAAAGATGATTCGTTTGCGGCACTATTGTCACGAAATCGAACCAATTTGTGATCTCCAATTTGAGTTAGTTTTTAGGTAATACGGAAGAACCCAAAACCAAAAGAAAAAAAACAACAATTTTTGTGCGGTCAAAACTGAGCGAGTTATGATACTTTGGTGAATTATTAGAATTCTCCAGCGCTAAAAATGCGCCTTTTAATTTTCAATACCGGAAAACGCTGAACATTCATAAAACATAAAGCACAGCCCACCCCCAACCGCCGACCTATTCGGAACTTTTCGCATTTATTTTGCGCTCTGCAGCATTTTCTTGACGTATAATATTTCTTGACTTGTAGTATAAAGGACTGCGGACAAAAAGAGGCCGCTCGCCGCGGCGGTTGACCCACCCACACACCCCCAACCGCCGATCGAGACTAATAATAAGCTCAACGTAGCAGTGGTTGGTCGGTAGCGTCAGGGGTCTTGATTCATAAGTCTTGATCGTAAAAGAAAGGCGATTTTTCCCCTTATTCCTTAGACTATCTGGTACGTTTTTTTTTTTTTTTTTTTTTTTTTTTTTTTTTTTTAAATGATTATTATTACTAATAGAAACGAGGGACAACATAAAACTTTTTCATTTGTAACTTTTACAAAAGTAACTGTTTTACAGTAAATGTCTTTGAATATGATGTAGAACAAGGGTGTCAAACTGTGGCCCGCCGGATACCACTAAAATTTTAAAGAAATAGCTGACAAGTTGAATCGCAGCAATTCGACGATTAGATAAGGCAAAGATAACTGTAAAATTTTAGTGGTATCCGGCGGGCCACAGTTTGACACCCCTGATGTAGAACAACATTTGATTTTTTTTTTTCAATTAGAAGTATATCTCTAAACTTCTAATAAAGTCTTTATCAACAGTTTAGGAATAAGGAATTCGGCGGCGATAATAGGGCCCAACCCCCTTTTTTCCCCTCTCTCAAAGAAAAAAGAAAAATAGAAAAGAAAAATAAATTTTTAAATACAGAATTTAGAATAATAAAAATTTAGAATACTTTCAGTTTGCTGTAATAAATGTTAATAAAAAGAATAAGCAAATATTTTTTTAATTTCTTCATAAAATCAAAAAAGTAAATAAAAATTTTAGATTAATCTTTATTAGTTAAAACACATGGAAAAAGATAAAGAAAAAGAAATATAATAATTGTAATCTAAAATTATTATTAAGTAATCAGTAATACAATCTGAATTAGAAGGAAATATTATCGCAAGCATAATTTTAATTTTTTAGAGGCTCCCTCACTGACAAGCCCGTGTTAATACGTTCACTAAGCTCCAGGTTTCACTGCAATACAAGCAATATTTAAAGTAATATAATTCTATTGATTTAATGTTTTTTTAGTACATTGAACAATGATTAACACTTCCAAGGATTACATTCATATTCGTTATTAAGTTTTTTTTATAAAATGTTCAAAGAATCATTTTTTTTAGCATTTAAAACAAAATGCAGAGAAAACAACATTACAGTTTTGCCCTTTTCCAAGACAGTCAGAGGGTTAAATCTTGAAAAAATCAATCAATAAATAAATTTAAATGTAATATTTTGCGGTACGAGTGAATAGCTATTAATCTGATTAACAACTATTACTAAAATTTTCTGTTATTATTAACATTAGCAGGTGATTATTATTAATATTAGACAGTTGTTAATAATTTCAAATGGATTTATTACATGAAGAATAACATGTGTCTAAAATTTTGTGGTCTATTCATATTCATAGGTGGTCAACCTTTCTATTTATAAGAATCATTATTTTTTAATAGAAACATTAGCTTTATTTAATGACAAAAAAATGCAATTAAATAAGACGAAGATTTCTATTCGGAAATAGTGGTATTCAAAGATAGAAAGTTTTGGCAGCTATGTTGATATATATGACGCCAGAGAAACGCTCTGCCCTCTAATAGTCTCTTTAAGATTAATAAAACAAGTCGGAAATTGTACGTCAAACGTGGCAAATGAGGTGCTTACGTACTATATCTAGTTTTATAAATATTCAGATCTTGGTGCATATCTGTTGCACTCTTATGCAAAAATGCATGAATACAAAATTTATAACGATTATATATAATAAATTCAGTAATGCGGAAACAATATGACTCCATCTTAAATAGGACGTCATCACAATGGCAACCTAGAATCATTACCTATCATGAGATATCGTTGAATTAATTACGTATGATACGATTTAATAGAGTGAAGAAAAATTTATTAATATCTTTTTAAGTTTTGATTCGATTTTCATAAAATTTAGATTCGACAAAATTCTGAAACTTATTATAAAACCCTGAAAATTATATATATTAAATTTCAAATCATTCGGTTGGGTGGTTTTTGCGTTGTTATATGCGGACAGACGGACATACCAGACAATGACTATGAGTGCTACTTATTTATATTATTACGAACGCACTTAACAAAGATACGAGACAAAAAATATTTTCCTTTCTTACGATGTTGCAAGAGTAAAACAATTAATATTAACATATAACAGGGGTGTCAAACTGTGGCTCGCCGGATACCACTAAAATTTTAAAGAAATAGTCGACAAGTTGAATCGCAGCAATTCGACAATTAGATAAGGCAAAGATAACTGTAAAATTTTAGTGGTATCCGGCGGGCCACAGTTTGACACCCCTGACATATAAGAATGAAAAACGTATAACACTTTTTATTACACTTTCTTTTCCTTCTTAAATATTTTCTTATAGTTGTTCAATTACCGAAATTTGTGATTTGAGACGAAAGGTGAAAAGTAAGTGCATTATGAACAGAACACATACACTAAGTTTTCTAAAAACGCATGAAAATAATTCCTTTTATCGAAAAGGTTCAAAATAAATAAATAAATAAAATACATAAATATACCTATATCTATCAAGGTTGCCAGTTTGGCCTGTTTTTTAATTCCGAAATTTCGCATTTATAAGAATTTTTTTTTATCATATTCTTCTCTTTATTTAATGACAGACATTTCGTGAATCATGAAGAAAAAATTGTTTTTTTTTTTTTCAGCTCTATCGTTAGCCTATAAACTACCTTTACTCGATTAGAGACCACAGAGAAGTTTCCATCCTACTGATTGGTTGGTTTCTCTTTCGTCATTTGAGATATATTTAAAGCCTTTGAGAGATCTAATGACCCCTATAGTAAAGTAATATACCATTATATAATTATTTTATTTATTTTTGTTACATATAAGTGATTCAGAATTTAACATACAAAATTTTAATCTAACTCAGTTTTTATCCAATGATGTCTCATTAATTCAGATTTCCGCAAAATCAAAATTTTGATTTGTGCACAATCAAAACAAAATACATGCTTATCCAAATTTCACATTCCAAAAGAACAACACGAAAACAAGTTCCTTTTTTAAATTTTACCTAGATTTTTTTTTATGAAATTTAATCGTTTTTTTCCATATAAAGGCCATAAAAAATTTCAAATTATACACTTTTTGTAATAAAATATATATATATATAAATTTATGTTCATCATTATATAAATAGATGGTGCCATAATTTAATTAAGAATCATTTTCATAAATTTCGACCGTAATAAGAACAATTTACAATAAAAAAACTTAATTACAAATTTTTATTTAAATGATCTCTAACATTATACTTACGCGAAAGCTAGTCTTTGTACACAAGGATTTGATGATCTTGTATTTCATTTTCTATTATTCAAATTATTAAATTTGAGGAAATTGATTCAATTATTTAAAAAAATGAAACCGGATGTTTAACTTCCGAAAAGTCAGACATTTTAGGAAAAAGAGAAAAAAAAACTGTTACTGAGCAATTGTTATAAAATAAGTGCTTGCATTTGTAATAATGGCGCTAAAAGAAATCACATAAAAGAAACCAACCAATCAGAAGACCGGAAACTTCTCTGTGGCCCCTAATCGAGTAAAGCTAGTTTATATGCCTTCCCCGGTATGAAATCGAAATTTTTTAATTTAAAAAATGGCCAAACTGGCAACGCCGATATCTATAAATAGAAATCCTTGTTAAACGTTTTTTGAATTTTAACTGCACAAAGTATGTTTCTCATCATTTAACCCTTAAGTGGTGAGGTGATTTTTTTATAACGTAAGTGGGGAGGTGGGGTATATGTAACCCTAAAGTTAGATTTCTTGTGCACTCCTTAAAACTTAGCGAATTAAAATAAGAAAATTTCCTGTGAATTTTGTATTATTTATTTATATAAAAAAAGCTGAAAAAGTATTGCAAATGTACATACATATACATATAAATTCATGTATCTAAATACCACAAAAATTTTGTTTGCTCATGTACAATTTATCTGGGGTGGAAAACACCCCACCTCATCAGTTAAGGGTTATGCATTTATTAAATTTTTTATGAATAAAACTGTGCAATTAGTGCTATTTATTATTCTTATTCGTATTCTTATTCTTGGTGTAAATACAACAACAACAATAGAATAGTAAGTGTAAAGTTATTATCATAATACCGATAATAATGTCAGTAATAATTAATAGTAATGGCAGTAGGCACATTGGTAGTAGCATTATAATCCTATTAACAATAACTTTTAGTAGCAAGACTAGTAACAGAAGAAATGGTAGTTATGAAAATTTTTGTTTGATTGATCTGGACGAAATTCCTCCATATTTCCGGTTTTAATTCTCAGTTCATCATTTTAGGAGTTTTCTTATGTAAATTATTGTTGCTTAAAAGAAGTGAAAGGAACTTAAAATATGTAAATGTTCTTCCATCCTTGAATAATTTCTCCTTTTCTCTTTCACTTTTAAATGTTTTTATTTATCTATTTATCTTTGTCTGAATTGCAACTTTAAAACAAATTGCTAAGTTTCTATGTAAAATGGCAAAAGAGGCATTGTAGTAAATTTACGAATAACATGAAACTTTAAATAAAAAAAGGATAAAGATAAATAAACAGATTTATCTCTTTTTCCTTTAAATATCTCTGCTGAAGCTATTTAAATATTATTATTTTAACACAATCCATGGCTTACAGGGCCAATGCTCTACCGTTTAAGCTGACTGGGCCGACAACCGGTGAGCATATTCCGCTTAGATAACCTTATTGGTAATAATATCTGATCTGTCATGTAGACAGCTCAACAGAATAAACCGCAGGTAAAGGAGCTCCATTTAAACGATGGGTACGTAGATAAACTATTATTTCAACACATTCAAACTGATTGGTAAAGTTATCATACGAATTAAATATTTCCAACTGAGCGAAAAATGCCCATGCTGGGAATCGATTGGCCCTGTAAGCCAAGGATCTGGGTTCGATTCTCGGCCTGGGTATTTTTTCGCGCAGTTGGAAACATTTAATTCGTATTTAAATGCTGTTATGTGCTTCTATAAGTAACGCGTGCATATAGCAAATTTACCAAATATTATGAAAACAGGGAATTTAAAAGAGCGAGAAAGACAAACAGACACAGAGAGATAAATAGAAGAGTTATAGAGGCAATTTAAATGTATGTACCATATAGTACGAGACATTAAAAAAAAAAGGTTTTATCACCATTTATTTTATATTTAGTACAATACAATTAAGTTTAGACACAAAATTTTTTATGATGGAGTAAACAGAAAGAAACATCAATGAAACATATTTGTCTCTCTATTTTTTTTATTTGATTATTTCTGAAGCAGTTTTAAAAAATACTTTTCCGTGTTTCTAGATAGGATAGTAACAGAACCGTTACAACAAATTAATGAAATGCCATGAAAACATTAAATACCAATAATAATAAGAATAAACATTTGTAGCATTATTATTTTTCAGGACAAAATTACATGATGATAAGGAAACAAACTGACACACATACACCCACACATACAAAGAGGGGGGAGAGAAGGAGGCGGAGGAGGAGAAGGAGAGTTTCTAAGTAGAAATTTTACAAAATAATATGAAAACATTAAAGTAAACGATTTTCGTTCAGCAACATTAGTTTTGACACAAAGTTTATATGGCAATGAAACCAGCCATAAAAGATAACGAAAACAAAGATAGAGAGACAGAGAAAGAGAGAGTCTTCGTAACTATAAACTATTTATTTTTGATTTGATATTTATCATACTTTAAGATAAAACAATATACATCGAATTTCTTCGGAAAGTACACCATTTCTCCAAGTACACACGCAGCTTTTAAAGTTTGAGGATGGTAAAATTCTCTCCAAATTTAAATTTATACGGGGTTTAAATGAAACTTTAGTAAATGAAAAGTTGCGTCTGAAAAGGATTTTCACTGAGGGATAAATTAATTTAACTTCAGAATCAAGCACTTTAATTTATTTTTAACCGAGAGGATCTTCCGGTCATGCAAGCAAACGTGCTCTTACCCAGTCCTATTGGCAACACGGTTGTTCTTGACCCGGTGAAAGGTTAATTGAGAAAATTTTCGAGTCAATTAAAACCGCTATTCGATACGCAAAGCGTGCTTTATCGCAGAATATCGTTAACGACCTCATAGAGAAAGTAGTATTACAGAAATCTTTTTAAACTTTTGAAAATGTATATATTCATCGAGTGTGGAGGAATATTGGAGAATTGCTCGAAGATGGTGAATGAAAGGAGGAAACTGTTTAAATGAACTGTGTTTCTTAATTCTTGGTATACAATCAGTCACTTAAGACATTTTGGGAAGTTTAATGAACTCGGATCTTCTATTGGTCTGAAAGATTTAGCCAGCATATTTTTGATAGAATGTAATTTCACTGACTGGTTGCTATGGCCGTATTGATAGCACTAAAATATGTAAGATGACAAGCGTATACATTAGACAAAAATACATACAATTGTGCTTTCTATATATTCATTTTTATCAACTTGTAAATAAACATACAACATGTTAAATATAGATCAGAATTTGCTATTTTTTTAAAGAAATTTAACTACTACAACTTCTACTACTACTACTTCTACAATTACTACTACTACTACTACTACTAATAATAATAATAATAAAAACAATAGTAATAATAAGCTTGCTCTGTCTCATAATTCTGTTAATAGCAACATGAGAAAAGTAGTAATACGGAACTACCGGGTGTCCTAAAAAGGACTGACTGATTTTAAAATTCAATAACTTGCAAACGGTGACAGATATTAAAAAAATTCTTGCAGGAGGGTTATGCATAAGGTCAAAAGTTTTTTTACAGTGATTTTCAATTTTAGTTCGATTTACAAACAATAGATGGCGCTGTAAGCAATAGTCGCTAAATTCAGGCTCGCTTTTTGGTACTTCGTGGCCCGGATAATACATTTCCATCTCCTTTTTCTGCATGGAACAAGATAAAGGACCAAAAATCGAGCCTGTATTTAGCGACTATTGCTTACAGCGCCATCTATTGTTTGTAAATCGAACTAAAATTGAAAATCACTGTAAAAAAACTTTTGACCTTATGCATAACCCTCCTGCAAGATTTTTTTAAATATCTGTCACCGTTTGCAAGTTATTGAATTTTAAAATCAGTCAGTCCTTTTTGGGACACCCGGTAGTTATAAACTGTTGAAAATGTATATATGTGTGGAAAAATATTTCAGAGCTCTGAATTACTGAATGAAAGAGGGCTGTTTAAGATTAGACATATCGGTGATTTTGCTCAAGTTTTATATAAACACACAGCTAACTATTTAACTATTTAAACTATTTAAATTAGAAAATTATTTAAACTATTTAACTTATTCATACGTGATTTATATTTCATTTATTTTATGGAGAAATTTCTGGTTCGAATCGAAATATTTTCAGCAAATGACCGGCTGTTGATAAATTAGTGTTAAATGAACTGTATTTTTTCATTCTTAGCTACATTAATTACTTAAATCGTATGTAGCGTTGAATGAACTCGGATCTTTGATTGATCTGAAACTGAATCTTAAATATTTAGCCGAAAAAGGTTTAATAAAATGTAATTTTATTAACTTGTTGCTATAAGCTCCTTCATCACACTAACTAAATATACAGGAAGATGAATGCATGCAACAAATAGATATACATTTAAGTATAATAAATGTAATTTCTATGTATTTATTTGCACCAACTTGCAAGCAGGGCTGGAATAAGGCATGAGAAATAGAACAGTGCCCCATAATTTTGTAGTTCTAAATGTGTATACAAGGCTTTAAAAAATTTACTGGGCTTCATTAATTACACACAGGACTAACATCACATCTACATAATTTGTAAATTCTTTTGTTGGCTTATATGTTTATGAAGTGTAAAATTTATCTATAAAGTTGTAACCCTTCTACCTTTTTTTAAATATAAATATCGATAGAGTGCAGAATCTATAAACCTCCTAGGTCGACTGTTTTACTCGGTCTGTTTCCGACTCTCACTATTTACATAGTTTGCTTTGTACTATAACAAGATAATACATCATAAAAATTCCATTGTCTTCAAAAGTAAGGAAATCGCTAAGCGGATTCAGAAAACATTACAGTAAAATCTTATTATTTTTAAAACTTCATTAAGTGTAGGATCTAAAATGCGTTAATTCTACTGTCAATGTTTTCATTAATGTAGCCTGTCACTACGTACTATTATACACAAATCTCATATTATGTTATTTTTTTCTTTTTAAAACGCCTTGTTTATGACATAAACATATTTAATTATATATATTTTTTAAAGTTAAATAAAACGTACATGAATGAAAAGTATTTCTACTATATAGACTATATTTTATTATTTGTCACAGAATGACTGTGCTAAAGTTTGTCCATTGTCTCCAAAAGCCATAGTCCGATCCAACTTGTAAATAAACATACACAATATGAAATATACTGAAAGTTGTTTATTAAGAAGTTTTAATAAAACACTAAACTGTTTTAGATAACTGAAATTTTACACTTTTTATAATAAGGAAAGAAATAATTCTAGTCAAAAGTGCTTTCTAAAGTAGTACGTTATACCAATATAGTTTACATATTAATGGTTTTTCTCAATATTTACAAAGATTTCAATACGGTAATAAGGCTCACTACGTACAATAAGTCAGATAGTAAAAAAAATTCCGTAAATATCACAATTGTTACATAAACCACGTGTACGTAAACGAACAACAATAATAATTCCTGATTCTACTCTTTTCGTTAATAATTTCCGGTTTCTATTATTCTTATACTTTTTATCTTTGTTCTTTTCTGCATAGCAGTGCCATTATTAAAATGTATATTTGTTAAACGTTATTTTTCAATTGTTAACTGTAATTATGTTTTTTAAAATGTAAAAGAACAGATAAAAAACACATTTGATAATATGATTTAATGTAGAAGTGAGGCAATTGCTTTTAGATAAAATATGTTTTCTGAAACATTTTCTTCTAAAAATGTCCGATTGCAAAGGTAGAACTCATGAAGGAAGTATTGAAAAATAGAAAAATAATATATCGTATGTACTGATACTTGTGCACTGATAGAAGCAGGATACGGATAAAGAGTCCTGGGCAAAAATCTACTTTTATATTCAAGGATGAATTAAAATTTTAGAGATAAATCGTGGATGTTGAAAAAAAATTTAAATATAAAAATTTTTAATTAATTTTTGTAATTAAAATTTGCTACTGCATAAACTTAAAGTATGAATCTAAATTTTATTTGATGCTTTGTGGGTATTTACTTTTCGCATAAAAGAGTTATTTTATTTATTAATTTGAGATTACAATAGAGTCCCAATTATCCGAGTTAATAGGGACCAAGCTCACCTCGGATAAGCAAAAACTCGGATAAACCAGATTTACACAAATCAGCAACAACTAAGGAGATGAAATATAATTTTTTTATTTCCGTTACTTTTAATAAAAACGTGGAATGAAATTGTTTATTTGAAAAAACCTTGGCAGTTATTTGTTTGTTGAATGTAAATTTTGCTGCAGTTTTTGTTTGTTTGCTGCAGTATTACGCTACTGCATAGCTACCAATTTCTAAAAATTTTTCTTACCACTAAAACTTACCTGTAAATCTTGCCTAATTCAATCGCCGAAATCTAACAATTGTCAGCGATTAAATATGGCAAAAATTTGTACTAAATTTTAGAAGTAATAAAACCGTACAAATTGGCAGCTATGTGATTTTATTAGTGTCATGATAATTGCAGGTGTAGCCTTTTCTTTCTGCTCAAAGTATTAAATAGTTTTTTCAGTTGAACTTATACCTTTAGAATGAATCATTTTCTTCTGATGGACTGGTGGCTTCCATTATTTTGAAACAGCCATTATAAATGAGGTGTTAGGTGAAGATGAAAGAGCATCCGTAAAAAATTAGAACTCTGATTTTCTGGTCAGAATGGGGGGAAAATGGCCATAATTTAAAAGAAAAAAAACAATTATGGCCATTTTTCCCATTCTGACCAGAAAATCAGAGTTTTAACTTAAAAAAAAAATTATGGCCATTTTCTTCCCCATTCTGACCGGAAAATCAAAGTTCCAACTTTTTACGACTGCTCTTTTATCTTCACCTAACACTTCATTTACAATGGCAGTCTCATAATGATGGAAGCCATCAGTCCACCAGAAGAAAATAACTCGGTTAAAGCGGAAACCCGGTTAAGCGGGACTCTGATAATCGGGACTCTACTGTATTCAGATTGGAAAATGAAACGTGCATCCTATATTGCTGAAAAAAAATTCAAATGCTATCTGTTAAGCTTAAAATGATAATACTTTGAGAAAATGAAGTTGTGTTATGTGCAGGAGTTTCGATAATTTAAATAATATTATTTCATGTATGTATGGTTTTGATTTTCAATGATGGTGAAGGGATAACATAATTCATACGTTACAGACAATGTTTAAATTGTAGTCAAAAAATAGATTATCTTCATAGATCATCATCAATAATAATAATAATAATAATAATAAATATTCTGGTAGATTATCCTTTTATGCACTTTTCTGATCATTCACATAAGTATTTATTATTTCGGGGATTTGCTGTTTAACGTCAAGAATTAGACAATTAAATTAACGTAAAGCGAATGAAAACGAAAAGATTGAATAACATCAAGTGAATGCTTAAACAATGTTTTTATTCATGTTTAAAAATTTTCCCATGATGATGATAGCTAATAAAATACAACAGATATTACAGTCAGGTTAAACGGTAACTTGGCAAATACAGTTTTGCCTTTTTCGATAACGGCTATGCAAGTTTTCCTACTTTGCATGCTTTCTTCTTATGTTCATATAATATATATATATATATATATTCGCTTAAAGACATATTTACATGTTGGAACATCTAGTGGGTTGCCAAAGGGATTAAGTGGAGGATCTTTAGGCAGTTTCTTTGAGTCTCGGGCATTTTTATTTTAAATGTTTCTGAACTAAAATTCTATCAAAGATGGGTAGACTAGTTTTGACTGTTCTGGTTTCTGTTAATGGTACACAAGGGATTTTTAACCCTTATTATTTAACGAATATTAAAAATTTTAACTTTAAAATACCGTTCAAGTATTTCTTTGAAACGTATAATGGTAAATAAATTACTTTTGCATAAAAAAATTCTTTGGAAAATAATTCGCAAAGATCAGAAATGTTGGGCATGCTTTTCGAAGTTATTTTTAAAATTATTCTATTTTCAAGAACTAATTACATAGTTTAGTTGACAATATTTTTCTTTATTTAAAGCTTATTTGCTATAAAGAACTAATGCCAATTAAGGAAGATCAGACATATTTTTTAAATGAAAATTTGACAAGAATATAGCATAAATATGATTTCATACCTTTAAGATTCAAAGTTATCAATTAGTATTCCATTTATCAATTCTGTGCAATTAGCCATATAGCATAAATATCTCATTCGGTTAAATTCGAAGTTTCTACACAACAGTCAGCAATTGTAATAAATAATCCAAACACAGCATAAGAAAATAGAAAGTGAAATTAAACTAACCAGTCCGGACCGTGCAATCCATAATGCCCATCTTCATGAACAATTATTCCGAAAAAAGGGGGGGGGATAGTATAGAAATGATGAAAAACACTTAGCAGGGGTTCTAAAAATGATTTGTAGACCACTTTTACAAATGTTGTTGGCCTTAACCTACACTGCAAGAGAAATTTTCAATTTTTTCCCCCTTTCAAATTTTTTGCACCCAAGGATATTGGGAGAAAACCGGTGCACATATCTTGGTTATTTTATTCTTTTTTTCTTATCGGTTTTTCTAAAATCCAGTTCTAAATAGGCCAATGAGAATCGTTTTTTTTCACTTAACGTCTTCAATGACTATGATGCAGAATGCTAGTCAACGCTTTCGTTGACCTTGTGGTTTGTTGTTGGTCTTAAGGACTTTTTATTTTTCCTTTCTTACAGCATTTAAGGAAAGTGATATTCATGTTTGTTGATTTTCTTTAAGCAAGAATAGTTTAGTGATGTAATACGTAAATAAAGTAGCTTTTAACTATTTTAATTATATTAAATCCGGTAGAGCACGGAGTTTTAGTTATATAAAACTAACCGTATTTGTTCACATTCTGTTTGCTGTTTATTTTCTTTTTTTAAAGCAGGTATAGTTTAGTGGTGTAATATGTAAATAGAATTTATCTTAACTATGTTAATTGTATTAATTGCCGTCGAAACATATTCAGTGCCTAGGTTCAAGTGCTGTTACCCACAAAATTTGTAAGTTTGCGCTTTATGGGTGTGATACAGCTGATCGTATCTCGTATCGGTAACAAATAGTGCCTTTTACATAATCATATTAAAGAAATCAATATCCCCGTTTTTGATCTCCCCCTTTTTTTTCTTCCTTTTTTATAAGCAGAAATAATATATAGTGATGTAATATGTAAAAAAAGTTGCTTTTAATCTATTTTAATTGTATTCAGCGGATAGAACACGGCGTCTTTGTTCAACTTACCATTAAACTTGAAAGTTTCAAGTAATGCATTTTATGAGCGTTATAAAACTGTATGTATTAAAGCTTAAAAGAATTATTAATATGAAAATAATATTATGATACTTAAATTCAACTGCAATAAATTTAAAAATAGAATTTTTTTTAAAGTTTGGTTTAGAAGATTACAGAAATCCCCTACTAAACGGAACGTGTATCCACACGAATATGTAGTAATTTGTAGTAATGAAGAACATGTACAGAGCTTGAAAAGTCTACTGCAATTGAGTTTATTACGCGATATTAATGTGTTGTTTTTTAGCTTTATTAAATTTCTTTTCAATTTTAAAATTTAGATTTTTACGTAATATGTTTAGCTATTTGAAACTGTCCGTATTAGTTCACATAGATACATTACCCACAACATTTTGCGATTCTGTATGATTGTTGATTTTTTAAGCATGTATAATTTAGTGACGCAATATGGTTTTAACTATTTTAATTATAGTGAGATTGGTAGAACGCATAGTCTTAGTTCAATTTATCGCTATTTGTAAGTTATTATTATTTGTAAGTTGCGCGTCTTATGCGTGTTACAAAACTAGCCGTATTATTCCACAGATAATACTTTATTATGTCATTTTAAGGAAAGCGATATTCCTGATTGGTGATTTTTTTCAAACCAGAAATTATTTCGTGATTTAATATCCAAATAAAGTTGCTTTTAACGGTTTAAATACATATTCAGTGCAGTGGGACATTGCATCTTTGTTCAATTTATCAGTACTCACGAAATTTGTAACATGAGTAGTTTAATTGTGTTATACAGCTGACCGTATTAATTCACATATAATATCTTTTTTTACATAATTTTACGATAAGTGATATTCGTGTATATTTATTTTAAAGCAAGTGTGGTTTAATGCTGCTATGCACAGACAAAGTTGTTTTAAGTTTTTAATGTTATTTGAAGACTGATATACTCTGTAACAAATTGCTGCAGTAAAAACAGCATAGTAAAGAAAGCAATATTCCTATTTTTTCATTTTTCCTTTTATGAGTAGGATTATTTTAGTGATGCAATATGTAAAAAGGAATTTACTTTTAAAATATTTTAATTATATTTAGCATATAGAACACGACGTTTTAGTTCTATTTACTATTAACTATGAAATTTGCAAGTTGTGCATGTTATGTGTGTTATAAAACTGCTCGTATCAGTTCACAACATTTTAAGACTCTTTGTGAAGGGAGGAGGTATGTATTTATGTAGGAGGTATGCTTTATGGTTTCATTACGTATTACATTTAATTTTCTCTGTTAACATTCTTATTTATTCTGTGAATGTGATAAATATATTATTAATTCAATAATGTATTTTTTCATTGAAAATTCTTTTTTACGTAAATTGAATTTTAATTTTAATTAATTTTTTTTTTCCAAAAATTATGTTTGAATTACTGTTACAAGTTTTCCGCGTATGCTCCGCTGCAATAAAATTATGTGCAATAATTTCCATAATATAGTAGCATTTGTCTCCGGATAAAAATATTAGAAGGCAAGAGGGATCATTTTTAAATTTGAATTGTTATACGCTGATGTGCTCATTGCTGTTTGTTGTTAATTTTTAAGTATATTCTCACTGAACAAGAAATGGTCGTAAATGTATGTAGGTTTGATTTAAAAGGTAAACATAGCTTATTTAATAAAAATAAATTTTTTATTCATATACACAAAGCTCTTTCTCTCTTATACTTTTATATCCAACACAAAATAAACTTTGCATTATGAAACAAAACTTTATGTATCTGTATCCTTCATTATAATATTATTAAGAAAACTATCCCTCAAATTCTTGTAAAATAAATAAAGCATAAAATAATGAAAAGACTGCGCGAACTCCTATATAAAGAAGTGAAAGATGAAATTATGGTAATCAACATGAGAAATTTTGTGTTAAATTTTTAATTAAATATTTTTACGATTAAAAAATAACATTGACCGTAAAATGACCCACATATCTATCTAACTATATAGATATATATAATAACATATATCATATATAGACAGATGACAGATTAGATAGATAAATCGATAGCTATATATATAGATAAGGGTGATTTGGTACGGATTTTTTTTTTAATCCAAATAATTCCCTTTGTTAAAAATCATACATCTGTTTGTTCACTTGTTTGAAATCAAGATAATTTTCTGTGTTTTTTGTAAATCACATTGAAGAATTCGTAAAATAAAATATTTAGTTACACAGCAAATAACCTAAAAAATGTTCTTACATTTGCAAATTTCTCCAGAAATATTTGGGGAAGAGTGAATTCTCTCCTTAAAAAGCTCTTATGCCTTGTTCAATTTTTTATTGCATAAGTATATAGCTGATTTAAAAAATACATAAAAATTTAAGTAATATTTTGGAAAATTTGGTAGCCGATGAGCAGTTTTACTTTCTCGGGGAAGTGAAAAATCTTGTGGCAAAAAACTTATTTTACTTTTAATTTTGAAGTTTACGAATATTTCCAAACAAATTCGTTAATAAATGAGATAGCGAGAATTTAACTTATAAGAATTTCTCGCTTTTAAATTATTTTGGCTTTGTTATGTGAACTCCAGCTTAAACATGTTGCAAAAAATAAGGACTCGGTTAAAAAAATAAGTTTGAAAAATACTTAAATCTTCGTATAATTTATTTAAATTTGAAAACATCTCAAAAGAGATTTTTGTAGACATTTTCAAAAATTAAATTGAACGACATTCCTCTTATTTAAAGCAAACTTGGTTTTAACTGAGGATTTTTGTCGATTTCCTTTTTCTTATATTTGTTAATCATTACTATAATTCATAATGTAGTTGATGAAAACATATCTGTGCGTATATTTATCGAACTGTTGAATTTATTGAATTTTTGTCAAATATATTACCGGCTTAAAAAAAAGGACCGAGCGCGTGATAGGAGAAAAAACTCAGTATTTGTAAAAATTGTCCTTTGATCTACCCAATACCCTATATGTTAAGTTTTATTTGTATAATATTCTATTTAAGAATTTTATTTTACTGTAATTCACGTTATCACGGTATCAAAATTAGACCTGAAAGAAACACTGTCAAATTACGGTATTAATTTTCTCCAGAAAAATCCATTTTAGTAATTTTTTTCATGGTAAAATAATTATTTAGGCTCTATTCTTTTTATTCGGTCATTAAAAATCCATCTCTTTATTATAACTATCCGAAAAATATTTTCAGTATCTCTAAAGTTTGGAACTTAATAATGAACATAAATTAGTGAAAATAAATAAACATAAAGTATGAAAGATAATACTTAAATATGACTAAAACATTTGCATACGACGAGTGTGTAAGCATACTGTTTGTACATTTACAAAGCATTTTGGCGCGTATTATAGTGCATAATATGGTGTTCATTAGATTGGTGCTACCGCCGGCTCTTGTCTTAATTACTGAATATTTACAATTTTCCGGTGTAAATTTCATAATTTGGTAGTAGACTATCACCTATCGATAAATTTTGATATTTGTTATGAAAATGCATTTAACATAAATAATAATAATAATGTTGTTATTAATAACAATATACCAACAAAAATATTTTCACACACATTGAACAAAATACTCGCTACTCCTAAAATAGTTATGCTTCATGTTCTTAAAATCTCTGCATGCTAGAATAAAGGATCCTGTTGAAAATATCTTTCGATAAAATAGAGCAGCTAATTTTTTTTATCACACTTATTAACTGGCCATTGCAAATTAGAAAATCAATCAGAATCAATCCGACGGGATCCGGTATTTTATAAAACCCTCAATGTCAAACTCCCTACCTATTTATCAACAACATTTTCCAATGTCGTATTGAATCCCGTTGTATAATTTATGATAATAATAACGGTAATAACAATAATAACGAAAATAATAATAATTATTATTATTACTTATATTTATACCAAAGTATTTTCGTCCTCATTGAACAATTTGACTACGATCCTTCAGTTAATTGTGTCTCAGATTTTTACAATCTCTTATCTGTTAGAAAATGATCCTGTTGAAATGTCTTCCGATAAAATATCCCAGTTATTTTCCAATTACATCACACTTCTAACAGATTGTAACTGTCTAATGAAAATTAGAAAATCGATTAGACTGGATCCATTATTTAATAAAGTCCTCAATGTCAAACTCCCTACCTATTTATCAACAATATTTTCCATGCCGTATTGAGTCCCGTTGTCTAATTTGTATATGATAATAATAATAATTATTATTTTTATTATTATTATTTATATTTATACCAAAGTACTTTTGTCCTCATTGAACAATTTGACTACGATCTCTCAATTAATTGCGTCTCAGATTTTTAGAATCTCTTATCTGTTAGAAAATGATCCTGTTGAAAATGTCTTCCGATAAAATATCCCAGTTATTTTCCAATTACATCACACTTCTAACAGGTTGCAACTGTCCAATGAAAATTAGAAAATTGATTAGATTGAATCTATTATTTTGTTTATTTAATAACGTCCTCAATGTCAAACTCCCTACCTGTTTATCAACAATATTTTCCAATGCCATATTGAGTCCTGTTATCTAATTTGTATGATAATAATAATAATAATAAAATTATTATTATTACTACTTATATTTATACCAAAGTATTTTCGTCCTCATTAAACAATTTGACTACGATCTCTCAATTAATTGTGTCTCAGATTTTTAGAATATCTTATCTGTTAGAAAATGATCCTGTTGAAAATGTCTTCCAATAAAATATCCCAGTTATTTTCCAATTACATCATACTTCTATCAGGTTGTAAGTGTCCAATGCAAATTAGAAAATCGATTAGACTGCATCTATTATTTAATAAAGTCCTCAATGTCAAACTCCCTACCTACTTATCAACAATATTTTCCAATGCCGTATTGAGTCCCGTTGTCTAATTTGTATGATGGTGATAATAATAATAATAATAATAATAATTATTATTATTATTATTATTATTATTTATAGTTATACAAAAGTATTTTCGTTCTGATTGAATAATTTGACTACGATTCCTCAATCAAGTGTGCCTAAGATTTTTAGAATCTCTAATCCGTTAGAAAATTATTCTTTTGAAAATATCTTCGATAAAATATCCCAGTTATTTTCCAATTACATCACACTTCTAACAGGTTTCAATTGTCCAATTCAAATTAGAAAATCAATTAGACTGGATCCGTTATTTAATAAATGCCTCAATGTCAAACTCCCTGCCTATTTATCAGCAATATTTTCGAATGACGTATTGAGTCCCGTTGTCTAATTTGTATGATAATAATACCAATCATTATTATTGTTATTATTATTATTATTATTATTATTATTTATAAAAAGTATTTTCATCCTCATTGAACAATTTGACTACGATCCCTCAATTAATTGTGTCTCAGATTTTTAGATTCTCTATTCCGTTAGAAAATGATCCTGTTGAATCCCTTGGAAAATAATCCCGTTAAAAAAATCTTCCGAAAAGATATCCCAGTTATTTTCCAATTACATCACACATCTAACAGGTTGCAACTGGCCAATGCAAATTAGAAAATCAATCAGACTGGATCCGTTATTTAATAAAGCCCTCACTGTCAAACTCCCTGCCGATTTATCAACAGCATCTTCCACAACTACCTGCGGCCATCCGTTTATAATCTTCTGATGCCGTGCGGAGCCAATTTGTCGACTTGTCTGCAACTCGCCAAGGCCGCCAGGGTGGACCGACGCCTTGGGGGAAGGTCGATCGACATTCTATTCGGCATTAAAATGCAGATAAAATTCCGTATCATACATTTTTTGTTTTCCGATGGATAGATGAATTCAAATCTAAAATGAATATATTGTAAGGAAGTTTTTTTTTTCCTTTAAAAAATCTTATTGGAAGGATGTATAAATTGTGCTTTTTAAAACTACAATAACTATCGGTAATAGTAAAATAACCGCAGATGAAAAAATACATAGATGAATTCAAATCTAAAATGAATATAGTGAAAGGAAGTTTTTTTCCCTTTAAAAAATCTTATTGGAAGGATGTATAAATTTTGTTTTTTAAAACTACAATAACTAGGTAGTTAGTACTGATATCAGTAATAGTAAAATAACCGCAGATTAAAAAAAAATGCATAGATGAATTCAAATCAAAAATTAATATATCGAAAGGAAGTTTTTTTCCCTTTAAAAAATCTTATTGGAAAGATGTATAAATTATGTTTTTTAAAACTACAATAACTATCAATAATAGTAAAATAACTGCAGATGAAAACATACATAGATGAATTCAAATCTAAAATGAATATATTGAAAGGAAGTTTTTTTCCCTTTAAAAAATCTTATTGGAAGGATGCATAAATTATGTTTTTTAAAACTACAATAACTATCAGTAATAGTAAAATAATCGCGGATGAAAAAATACACAAATGGAGATTTTTTTTTTCAAGTGATGAATAATTATACAATATTGTTTCGAAGGCAGTTAGTGGCTCCCTCCGTCAGGTCTATAGTTTGGGATAACACCTCTATGCAACTATACATTTGATGAAGAGCGCTACTAATTCATTGCTCAGATATCATAGTTGTATTTTATTCATCATATTGTGTAAAAAGTACATCGCCATCTGTTTATAATATTTTCCGCGCAAATGAATCGTATTTGATCGTCAGAATGTGATTGAATTAAAGGACTAACGCATGGTATATATATATATATATATAATGATAATTACTACTTTCATTTTGTTATTAACGGTTTTATTCAGAAAAGCAGAGAACTATTCACCAATTATTCGTATAATAAGTAAGAGCAATAACATAAAGATAAAGAAATATGCAGTTAAAATATACAGATTCATTAATTGTCGGTAGTGTGAATCACTGGTTATTCGAATCTGTAATTTTTATGCACCGAATAACTGAAAAACTATTGAAATTCTAATTTTGTTTTTGCCATTCAATTAGAATCACTTTCTTAATAGAATAAAATCTGTAGCTCAAATACAATTCATTTAAACATCTGTTATTTTAGAAAAAAAAAAATAATAAAACTAGAGAGTTCTGTCGCCTACGAACTATGCTCACCTATCTACCCCCCGCATACTCTAAAAAAAAGCTAATTTTCTCTGGTTTAAAATGATTACCCAGTTAGAGAAGAATTAAAGATACGACCAATATTGATCTTTTGTAATCGGGTTGCAATTTATTTCATTTCCCTGGGGGATTTTTTTACCCCCCTCCCCCCTCCCAAGGTCGCATCCACCACTGCTGCGACACTGACGGCTTTTCTCGTGATTGATTAAGTAAGATCAATTACATTTTCGAAAATCAGCCTGTATAAAGTTATTAAGTAAAAGACGTCGCTTTCCATCGGTCTGTTATAACGCCTGGAAGAAAAGTTTTCTTTTAGATGCTATAAGATAATCTTTTTAAATAAATAGTTTTAATTATGACGTAATTTTCACCGCTTTTCGCACACAGTAATTTAATTATTTTAGGGTTTTCCTTTCTTTTATTTAAATATTTACACATAAGTATTTTTAAATTGAAAAGTGTTTGGAATTATAATTATTTGGGCTTATTTTAAATCTGGCAACAATAATTAAAAAAATGGCTATTTTAAAATACGAATTAAATCTCTATTCAGATAATGAAATGTTGAATAAAAAAATGTGAAAAGAAAGTTTAAAAAATTGGGCAAATATAAAAATTTATTAGATGCTGCACACCATAATCTAGTCCCGTATGTTACTGCATAAGATGGTAAAATTGAAAAAGAAATAAACAAACGAACAACAACTGAAAAAAAAGCAACGAAATTAGGATAAATTTAATAGGTTCATAAATCAAAAATGAAACTTTTTTTAACAGCACATACCGTTCAGAAATTTGTATATATATGTGTGTGTGTGGAAGAGCTCAGTCTATTTTTTTAGCGATAAAATGATCAATAAAAGATGCATTTCTAATAAAAACTATTCACAACTTCAAAATTTTACATTTTTCACTTACCCAATATATAAAATACACTCATATGAGATACATATATAGCTAAATGATGTTGTGGAAGCTGAAAAAAA
Source organism: Maratus speciosus (assembly GCA_963932465.1). Lineage (NCBI taxonomy): Eukaryota > Metazoa > Arthropoda > Arachnida > Araneae > Salticidae > Maratus > Maratus speciosus. The sequence continues at coordinate 291,606,710 of OZ010789.1, forward strand.
TATATTTGATGAGCAGCAAAATGTAAAAGTAATGTTTGTCTGTATTTTAAATGTTGAAATACATCAAAAGCTCGGTCAAAATTAGATTAGAGTAACTGAAATACTGGAAGAAGAAAGTAGAAAATATTTCTTTTGCTGTAAGTATATGATTATCTTTTTCTCCAAAGGTTTTTCATAGGTATCCTTGGTTACATCACGTTTTATATAGAAATTAGATGCAGTATTATTGAGTTATATTATATATACATATATATATCAAAATAAAATTGCTATTACAGTCCACTTTTGTAGATATTTCTAGAAAAATGAGCCGCTTGAAAAATTTCCCTATTTCTTCAAGTGATATCGATTTTAAAAATCAAGAGAAAGCACAGCATGATACATATATAATACTACTGAATCATTGGCTGGATCCTTTAAAAAAATATATAAATAAAACTGTAGATTTTATTCAATTCAAAATATATTAACAAAATCCAACTTTTTTTTTCATTCATATTAAGAAAAAAAAATATTATTTTGGTTAAATATATATTTCCTGAATGTTCCTTAGATTCATTAATGTAAAGTATTATATATATAAATATTTTTTATTCGGTTATCACCAACTTTTAAAATTTTATACAAAAATAAAACTTTATGCTAATATATCCTTTATATAAGAATATATATATTAAGTTTAAATTAAATTTCACGCAAAAAAGAGAAGGAATTTTAATATCGGTGCTCTCTCTCTATATATATGAATATATGGGGCATTCTCACAATCTTTTAATTTTTGGCAAAAAAAAAAAAAATCTGGTGAAATTAAATTTGCTAAAATAACCTTTTAATCTGATAGACGAATGCTTTAATGATTCAAAATAAAGAAAAAAGGGTCAGCAGCGAAAATTTTTTTTATTTAACTGAGGTTTAAGTTAAACTTGCGAGTTTAATTTTCCTTACCATTTTACCCCTATAACTTTTTATTTTCTTCTAAATTTTTACTTATAATGAATTTGCATAGTACCTACAGGACATTCAAATAAGAAATAATAAAAATGTAGTACTTTTAATACAGAATTTTTGTATAACGTTGTCTTAAAGTGGTGTTAAAGAAGGGACGGTAAGGTAAAAAAAGGGGATGGTATAGGAAAAAAGGGACGAAATGGTAAAAAAAGAGACGGTAAGTATGGAACGGTAAGGAAAATTACCACCTATTTTTAGGAAAATCATGTTAAGACTAAGTGATAGCCACAATGTTCATTGATTTTTAGAAACAGTTGTTAACATTGGATTAAATTAAATTATTTTTTTAATTTAATTCTAAAAGGGCAGGAATAAACCTTGGGGACGGTAAGACTACCAATAAAGGCACGAACTTTAAATTGATATTTAAATGCTGATTTAAATTCTGCAGTAAATTTCCTGTCAAAGAATTTTTGACATTCTTTCTCTAGCATATTTCTGCATGAGAAAAAAACTTGAAAAAAATTCTGCGGCTGCCTCTGGAGTGATTTTCTGTATAAGTTTAGCAAGAGGGACGGTAAGGATGAAAAACTCAGGGACAGAGTTCAAAAAATAATATCAACCGTAAAAATGTGTGCAGGTTAATTTTTTGCTACATATTTATATAAAACAATTGTCCCAGTTTCGGGAAAAAATCACATCGAATTACTTTTATTGAAACAATTTTATACAGACAGCTCCAAATTTAAAAATCAGCATCAGGGACACGGGACGGTATAGGAGTTTTCCTGGTATTTGGGCCCCCCAACATCGTCCAAAACTTATTTATTTTGTTAATATTGTTATGCAATCATGCAATGGCATGTTCCCCAGTATATGAAATGAAAAAAACACAAAAAAGTGTATTAAATAAAAGATTCATGGACATGAAAGTCAAAAGATTGTGAGAATTCCCCATATATGTATGTACTGAGAGGGTCAGTTAGGTAAATGGTATACTCCGATTTTTTTTTAATACTTTGGTGGTATGAAAATCCTACCTAAATATAAAAAAATCTCGTGTGAAATATGGACTGATATGTATAAACAAACGAGTTATAGCTGATTGAATTTTTTAGTATTTTAGGGCTTTTATAATTGCAATGCGCATTTTTTGTTCACCGAAATCATATTCTCGCTTTTCTTATGTCATATGACTTTATGTGTCGTAGGGTTAGATGGGGTAATTATGACCAGGGGGTAATTATGACCGCCTTCATACTGGAGATAACTGTGATGGTAAAATTTTGTTTCAAGCTTAGATATTAACCTCATAATGTATATTTCATCTTAGGTATTCTTTATTACTAGTCTGAAGCCTTTTTGAGATCAAAATAGCAATTTGAAACTAAGTCTATAAAATTTTTGATAAACAGATTTGTTACTTTGGAGTTCAAAGTGGTCATAATTACCCCAAACATATGTGTATTGGCAAGTATAAAGAGAAGATATAGTGGTCATAATTTCCCCACTAGTGGTCTTCATTACCCCAAACTTATGTGATTGTGAGTTTTTGGTGGGGTAATTATAACCACCCTTTTAACTTTAAAAGAAAAACAGCTATGATAATTAAAACTTTTAAAATGTGTTCTTAAAGGATCAAAGTTACTTCCTATGTACTAAAAACAGCACTTTTCCAAATAGAAATAAGCAAAAAAAAAAAAAAAAAAAAAAAAAAAAAAAAAAGCAAAGTTGAAAGTGTAAAAAGTGGTCATAATTACCCCTCCTGACTATATTTCATATGCAGGGATGACAGCGCTCCGACCAAAATGACTGCTTGCTACCACTAAATTTTAATGAAAATTTTCGCTTTATTTAATGCCAGAATCTCTGAGATTTAATAGAGCAAAGAATACTATTAAAATTTAGTGGTGAAAATAAACCATTTGTGTTGGAGCGCTCTCATCTCTGATATGCCTCTTTTGAGTGGAAGGATTGAATAGGAATGATTACATATTGTTAAGAAATGCCATAAGCTGTTTTCCCACTTCAAGATTACCATTGCAGAAAAAGTAGATTTACAGCTACCAAAAGTCAATGTGTTACATCGCAAAAGACAACTTTGTTAACAAATTTGACTACTTTGCAACATTAAGAGCCTACGCTAGTAACTCGAAGGCACTCGCAAGCTATGTTAAATCAATGGGAGCGATCTTTTCAAATACCTCGTTCGCATTTCAATATTTTTAATTTTATTATTATGGGGATTTGAGATAACCAAAGGTAACGTTAGAAAAACTTCAGTCTAAGCTGATCTCGCAAATGATATCCATGTAAGAGGGTGAGTAAATTTGGTAAGTAATTAGGGTTTGAAAACTATTGACTACGAAGTTTAAATTGTGTTTTGTGTTGCATACGTGCTATTTAGTTCAATGAAATATATTATTCTTCTGATTTCAACTAGTTCCAATCTCTTGAGTTTTAGTTTTGGAATATCTATCTATTTATATGAGTGACTTTCATTAAGTGTCGTGTTTTACTGTCCTTTCACATTTGCACAGAAAAATAGTTAAATATCCTAATTTTAATTATTGAATTTTAACTATCATGTTTTTTAATGATAATTTACAGATATATTATTAATTATAAAAAAAATTTAAAATGAGAAATATATTCTTTTTTAGTCAAAATGTCATTACCGTAGGTTGTCCTAACAAGCAATTTATTAGGTAAAGATTTGACTAAGTTCAATTTAAAACAGATGGTTATAATTTTTTAATACATTTTTATTTATTAAGGTGCTACTAATTAAAAAAATATTTATTTTCATTAATGAAACTTATCTATAATTCTTAATAATTATTTTAAATCGTGTCCCAAAAAGACTGTTATTGTCATGCTTCTGACAAAACGTTCATCTGGAATTTTTTAGAGGGCAGCACATGCCCTTTTTATCAAGGCAAAAATACTCCTTAAAAGTCAACTTGTTATCACGTTTAGGTGAATAGAGTAAATAGTTTTATAGTTTCAGTAAAACAAGCAAAGACTTTGAATGTTTTGGTGAGTATTTTTTCGTACGTCATTACCGTACCCACTTCTAATTGATAATTAAATGAACTTTTATTTATTAATCTGTTTTTATTATATAAGAAATAGAAAATCATTGTATAGGCCAGAAAATATAATGGCTGCCATTTATGCCTGGGGAAAAATAAAAGTATTTTGCTTAATTTGTCATTACCGTGCTCACTCATTTCATCACCAAGTTAATTAAAATTTAAAAATTAGTTTTAAAATGTTAAATTAGTAATTTTTGTCTCTGCTGATGGTTGTATATTAATGTTTTTAAGGTAAGGTTATTGAAGGTTCGATATAAGGTTCAAATTTACGAAAGATTAAAACTTTCTGATTATTTCTAAAAATTTAATTTTGCTATTCCAAAACATGGACAGGTTTTGAAAATGACCCATATACATAAAATGGAAATGGAAATTTCGTTCCGGGTGTTCTGCTTATAACTTGAGTTCAGGGATATCCATGGAACTTCCACTGTTATTCAGGGAAGGTTTTAGAATTTGATATATTGTTCTGCATTGTTTAGTTATAGAATTATGGAGAAAAGCTCTATAATCAGGTGAACCCTATTATGAAAGATTAGCCTTTTAAGAAAGTTCTACCCGGCGAATTTTGATGAGACTTGTATTATTTAGCTAGATAAATTTTCAGAGATGATTTTAGTGTATTTCATATCGTTCATTACCAAATCCTACGGCAAAATAATCAACTAAAGGGGTTGCTCTTTAGAAGCTCAAATTGTGTCTTAGAAAATATAATGGAGCAGTGGCGTTCGTATAGTTTTGGACGATGCAAATGGACATTCCAGGCAAAGATCCATAAAACTTTAAAGCACAAGGTCAAATGTGAAATTCACCGATATATTTCGTTTGATTCAAGGTTCGTTTGGAGAAACTGACCAGCGTAGAGGGGAAGCCTGCTAGTTCTGTAATAAGAAAAAGTTCAATTTAATCTAAAAAAACATGCGCAGTTGTTAATGAATTATCTTTCACTTTAGTGAATGGTGGAGACTTGTAGTAAAATTAAGAGAAGAAAAAAGAAAACACAACTAAATATATTACCTTGCATTAGCACACGTTAAAAGAATAATCTTGGTATTATGCCATCCTGACAGTTTAAATGATTTAATACAGGAATAAAGATTTTCCAAATTTTCTATTTCCTGGAGGAAGAAATAAAAAGATTAAACAAGATGTAGTAGCTAAATATTTTACATAAAAATAAAAATAAATAATAACATTTATAAAAGCTCTATAGTCGTAAACTACTGATAAAACATATTATATAGATAATTTTATTTTCCTTAAATTATCAAAAAAAATATATTTTACTAGTTAATAAAAGTAAAAAGAATTTTACATATTTTTTAAAAAAAATAAGTTTTTATTAGTATATTAAAAAGTAGAAATATACGCCGAATTTAAAATTCGTGTTTTATAAATTAAAATTCATTTTCTTCATATTACTCTTTTTATATTCACTTTCTTTTCGCATTCTCATGTAAAAACCATTTATTAACTATTCAAAATTAATGAATTATTATCAAACAATTTAAATTTTTGCCCAGTTTCTATTTTAGATATGGCAATAGAAAAGAAAGCGAAACAATTTTGATATTACTGCAAATATTACTTTGTATTAAAACAAATATTTATTTTACCATTTTAAATATGGAAATAGAAAAAGAAAGCAAAACAATTTTGATATTACTGCAAATATTGCTTTGTATTATAACAAATATTTATTGCTTTGTCACATGTTAATAGATTTAATAAAAACATTGTGCATCACGCAAGAGAAGATATTTCACTTGTCACTCACTCATTGGGTACATTCTACCCCTGGTATACCGGGAAATTGCTCGGAAAAATTTTCAATCCAAAACGTACATCAGATCTTATTTTAATTTTGATAATAGCTTAGTGTTTTACGGATTTATTTGTTAAGTGATACCTATCATTTTTTGTGTATGTGTGTGGGTCTTAGATCAATTTAATCGATGTGTATTAGAACGGTCTATACGTTCGAGTACATTATATATTAGAACTGTATGAGTAACTTCTTTATTAAATATTTTGAGATGTTTCATTTAATTTAATAATCTTATTAAAAATTGTGAAAAATATCCTTAGTTTCAAAGAAATATTATGCTATTATTGTTTGTGTTAGCTATATCTTCGCCAATATTAGCAATATTCGTAAGAAATATTGCTCAGACATCGCTTTGTTTACCTTTTGCCAATATTCGTGCAATATAGAAAAGAAATAATTCGCCATGTCAGTACCAAAGTGTTTGTAATTTTGGTAATTTCTGTAATATTTTTATGCATTTCATTGTAAATACTTTCAATGTAAAAACAATATTTAGGCAATATTGTTAATATTGACTAGAAATATTGCTTCAAAATTGTTGTGTTTACCTTTTGCCAATATCTCTGCAATATCGCCAAGAAATCGTTTGCCATTTCAGTGCCAAAATTTATGTAACTTCTTTAATTTCCGAAATATTTTTTCTGAATTTCTTTGCAAATATTTCCGTTTTAAAAACAATATTTATCTAATATTGGCAATAAATGTTGCTCCAACATTGATGCATTTACTTTTTGCCAATATTGTGGAAATATTGACAAAAATAGTTCGCCATTTCAGTACTAAATCTTCTGTAATACTGGCCTTCCTTTGCAAATATTTCCATTGTAAAAACAATATTTAATATTAGCTATATTTACAAAAAAGCTTACTCCAATAGTACTGTGTTTACCTTTTAGCAAAATTGGTATGATGTTGCCTTTAAATAGTTTGCCATTTCAATACTAAAACTTTTGCAATATTGGTAATTTCTGTAATTTTTTTCCCTTTCATTGCAAATATTTCCAATTTAAAAACAATATTTATCCAATATTGTCAATATTCACAAGAAATGTTGCTCCGACATTGTTGCATTTATTTTTTGCCAATATTGTGGATATATTGACAAAAATAGTTCATTATTTCAATACCCAAAATTACTGTGATAGTGGTATTTCATTCCAGATATTTCCAATGTAAAAAAAATAGTTATCCAATATTGATATTTCATTGGAAGGATTTTCGAAGATTTCAATATGGAGCTTCAGTGTGCCCATTTTGATAAATATTGGTTTGCTACTAACGATTATTTAAAACCTCCTTCTAGACTCATCAAACAAATCTTTAAGCTCTAACAGGTGTTCTACTTTTTGGTGAAACAAGATCAGCCATTCTTTTTATTATTATATTTAAATTTCTTGAGTTATTTACTCACACCCCGCAGCAGTGCCCAGCAAAAAAAAAAAAAAAAAAAAAAAAAAAAAAATCATTGTCAGCCGGGAAGCCAAGAAAGCTTTTTTTCCCCCTTATAGCGGCGAAAGCTTCCGTTATACTGGTATTGCCCTTGAAATCCAGTTGCTATATTTAGCTAAGTTGTTTGCTGCCTTAGTAGTACACCTGTACTAACGGAAAATTGCAGATGTCCCATATTTGTTTAGAAAGTGGATCCAGTATAATTTTTGCATTTTATTTTTATTTATACAATCTTTATAAAGGCATACACGACATAGAAATGAAAATTCAAAGAGAGTTTTTAGGGGAAAATGTAGATGCATTAAACGATATAACGCAGCTGTACGCCTTTCTCAAAAAGTTTTGTTTATTTGTTTCTCTTTTTAAACTTAACTACAAGAATCAATGTTTAATAAAGCAATCATTAATTTATTACTACGACTACTTTTCTTAAAATGCATAATAACCTGTCTGAATTCTGTTAAACTATCTTGTAAATTTATTCGCTTTGATAACAGTAGCTCAATAACGTATATTAATGTCAAACAATTGTACAATTTATTCACAAGTTAAATAGAAGAAATTCAGAGGAATTTATTCTAAAATTTCTCCTATACGAATAATTTTCTTCGTAATTTTTTTAAGAATAAAAAAATTATGGCTAATATTCAACGAACTGTTTGAAATAGTATCTATAAACTTGCATTTATAATACTATTTTATTCAATAGAAAAGTATGTTCAATTAAATTTTTAAAATGAATTTAGTATAAAACATAAAATGAAGTTAAAAAAAATACAAACATACGCGTTTGTTTATAGAAATTTTACCAGAAAAAAAAGAAGAGGGATTCGAAGATGATGCCAATTGAAAGGCATATAATATTAATATAATTTAATATTACTAATCTTTAAAAAACTCTCAGCACTAATAGACTTCAATAAAGGGCATAATAATATTTTCAATACTATTTTACGAAAGGTAATTCGTTCTTTTTTTGTTGTAATTTAATTTAATATTAATTTTAATATTAATTTAATATTAATTTATTATTGTGATACTTTATCGAAAGATGTTTGATTATCAATTTTTTCATGGTTATTTAATTTCAATATTTGCATACACACACATACAGTCATACAATGTACCATTCTTCGATTGCATATTATGACTTTTCGTTCAAATAGTAAACAAGTTGGAAATTGCTCGTCAAACGTGGCAAATGAGGTGCGTTCGTACTATAACTAGTTTTATAATTATTTTTTGCACCCCATATTGTACTGAATGTATATTTTTTTGCGCTTCATAAGTGCATAGTCTGTAACATCATTAAAATGCACTTACAATAATTTTTTCCCCATTCCCCGTAATGTAACGGAAAACTTTTGACTGTCCCTGTAATTAAACTATACATTCGATTTTAATAAAATTTGAAATGGCTCGACAAAATTTTGCAGCAATTATACATTTAAAATTTCAGACCATTCGGAAGGCTGTAAAATCATTAAAATGCATTTGCAATAATTTTTTCCCATTGGCCATAATGTAACGGAAAACTTTTGGGTGTCCCTGTAATTAAACTATACATCCGATTTTCATAAAATTGGAAATGGCTCAACAAAAGTTTGCAGCAATTATATATTAAAAATTTCAGACCATTCGGAAGTCTGTAACATCATTAAAATTCACTTGCAATAATTTTTCCCATTGGCCGTAATGTAAAGAAAAACTTTTGACTGTCCCTGTAATTAAACTATGCATCCGATTTTCATAAAATTGGAAATGGCTCGACAAAATTTTGCAGCAATTATATATTAAAAATTTCAGATCATTCGGTCGGGTAGTTTTTGCTCTGTTATATGCGGACGGACAGACAGACGGACGGACAGACGGACAGACAGACGGACAGACAGACGGACTGAACGACGACTATAGGTGCTACGTATTTATATAATTACGAACGCACCTAAAAATGATGTGATAAACAATGATAATTGAATTACAATATTTTAAAGATCTCCTAGGAAGTTTATACAGAACAACCAACGGCGTAGGGAAGGTCTCCATGCAATCCAGGGGCTCAAACCGTCCGCAATCGAAATAAGAGGCTATTTCAGTCAAGCGAAAAGACCCGCTTGCTAATGCTAATCCTATGGAAGAAATTCTCAAAGGTATCTCGTTTTCATTTCAATATTTTTAAGTGATTTTTTTTCATTGGATAGCTGAGATCGATCTGTATAAAGGCCGCTTTTTACTTTTTCAATTTTGTTTGCAGATTTTTTTTATGAGGATGCTTTCATTTTCGAAACCGGTTCCGAAAATGAAAGTTCTTAAAAATACCTGTAAACAAAATCAAAAAAATAAAAACGGCCTTTGTATAGATCGATCACAATTATCCAATGAAAAAAAAAAAAAAAACATTTAAAAATATTGAAATGAAAACGAGATACCTTTAAAAATTTCTTCCATAGGAGTAGCAATTAGCGAGTGGTCTTTTCACTTGAGTGAAGACAATTCACATGATCTCTTCTAAAGGTTATTATTTTCTGCATTTAATATTTTATAATTCATCTATGAGATAAAATGAAACAATGCCAACTCTCAAAGAAGCACTATAAATATTAATTACATTAATAAGTAGTAAATCCATAGATCAGGTACCCGAAAGTCAGCTTTGCAAGTTACATTTTTATTATAAATACTTTTTATTTATTATTTGAAACTTTCAACATAAAGTATCACTTTTTTTTCCGTATTAGTATTACTGCAAGTAAAAGTTTAACTATTTTCAGAGATTTAACTCGTATGAATTGTAACGTCAAATACGATGAAGTGAGATACGCTGTCAGTCCAAAACTGTTTATTTTTTGTAAAAAAAAAAACTTTTTATTATATCAGGGGCTCACAACCATAATAGAGCAAGTCCATTTTGGAAAAAAAGAATGAGATGGTCCATTCAGAAGGTGCATAAAATCTGTTTTATCCACTCCCACAGCGAACCAAATCTCTTTTCTCATACTTTCTCATATATGCTATCTGTTTATAGACTTGGTTTACTTTGGGAGATTTTATGCTCCTTCTAAATGGATTATCTCATTTTTAGGTGCGTTCGTAATTATATAAATACGTAGCACCTATAGTCGTCGTCCAGTCCGCCTGTCTGTCCGTCCGCATATAACACAGCAAAAACTACCCAACCGAATGGTCTGGAATTTTAAATATATAATTGTTGAAAAATTTTATCGAGTCATTTCAAATTTTATGAAAATCGGATGTATAGTTTAATGACAGAGACAGTCAAAAGTTTTGCGTTACATTACGGCCAATGGGGAAAAAAATATTTCAAGTGCATTTTAATGATGTTACAGCTTTCCGAATTGTGTGAAATTTTAAATATATAATTGCTGAAAAGTTTTGTCGAGTCGTTTCAAATTTTATGAAAATCGGATGTATAGTTTAATTACAGGGACAGTCAAAAGTTTTCTGTTCCATTAAGGACAATGGGAAAAACTTATTTCAAGTGCATTTTAATGATGTTACAGCCTTTCAAACAGAATGAAATTAATATGTACTTATGAAGTGCATTAAAATATACATTCAGTACAATATGCGGTGCAAAAAATATTTATAAAACTATACTACGAACGCACATAATTTGCGACGTTTGACAAGCAATTTCCACCTTGTTTTTTTTTTTTGTTGTTGTTGTTTTTTTTTTTGTTTTTTTTTTTTTTTTCTCAAAGTGGATTTAGTCTGCTATGGTTGTAAGTCCCTCATATGAGAGGACTTAAGGGATAAGTTGTTTATTTTAGCAGAAAGTTGGTAACCTATTTAACTTTTGTCATGAACTGTATCCAATTTATTCGGCGCAAGGAATTATTTTACACTATTGAAATGCTTCCATCATTTAATGCGCACTTCGGTTAGTGAAGAAGAAAAACGGTCTCCCTTGGAAGTCCAAACGAACGGGAGTTCACTGTATATGGAGTGAATATCACAAAATGGGAGATTTTGAAAACAAAATTTTTTAAAATTTAAATCGTTTCAAAGCTTCTGATTTTTTAAAAAAATGTTGATTGAACAGCTGAATAAAGGAATTTATACGTAAAATTGTTTGAAGAGCTTAAGTTCATTTTTATGTAATTATAATTATGCGTCATTTTCTTGGTATATGTATGCCAGGATAATGACAATTTCATTCTAAAACATTTTTCACATTCTTGTATTTTTTTATTTTTAGATCTAACATTTTAATTTTGTTTAAAGGAACATGTTTCCTCTATAATACCTCAAATTCAGTGTAATGTTGAGTTTTATTTGTAATTTATAGAAGCTAGGAAAATGACATAATAAAAGTCTACTCAATTTTTATAAGCCTTTAAACAGATTATTTTCAAGGAAATATCTAAAAGATCTTGCTGGCAGACTTATATAAAACCAAAAACTTTCTGCGCACGCAAATATTGGGTCAAAAACTTTCTGCAAATTAATTTAATGTTTAATAAAATAATGTGTTATATTATTTTGATGATATTAATTAAAAACAGTACATTTAAAGTAATTACCATTTAAATTAAAAATTAATTGATATTAATTAAATAATAATTATTTTAGTTTAAAAAAATAATAAAGCTAAAAATCCATGATAAGAAAAGGTAAATTCTTATCAATTAATTTGTTAATGCATTTAGAAACAGTCCAATCCTCAATATTATAACCTCTTCGCACAAAACGCCAGTCACTCTGTTCACAGAAATAATACGGCATTGCTTCGGAAACAACTGAATCACATTTTATAGGGAGAGGTCTATTCATAAGTATCATCATTAAAGAGACTGATGCAGGTATGAAAGTGCACTAAAGCCATTTTGGAGCAGCAAAAGTCTGATTTTGGAGCAGTAAAATCAATTTTTGGAGCAACAAAAATCTGATTTTGTAGCAGCAAAAATCTAATTTTGTAGCAATAAAATTGAAATTCTGTTTCTGGAGCAGACTGAAATTCTAATGCTAACAAACTCCTAAAAATTAAAATGAATGCTATCTTAAAAATATTTTCCCATTTCAAAGAATAAGTTTCAAAGAATAAGAATAAGTAATTCAGATAAAATTTCTCCACACATTTTGCTAACTCTGGACATTCTAAACGACAATTGGGTACAGATTGCAATAATGAAAAATTAGTAGCAGGAAGAAAAAAAATCAGTTTATTTGGCTTTAAAAAATATTTTAGAGCAGTAGTTTTAACTAATCAAAGAAAAGGCTATGAATACAATATAGAGGACTCCCACTCAACTTTTGTAGTAAAAAATGGTAAAAGGTGACCATTTTTTTTTAAGAAAAGGGACCAAAAAAGACCATATATTTCGCATATCTTTATATGCGAAATATATGGTCGATTTCACGATCTTTTACCAAAATATGAGTGTTTTTGGGGATCTTTTACTGAAGTTCGAGTGCCTTTTGCAATCTTTTGAAGAAATTTGCTTATTTTTCGCGATATTTTGACGAAATTTGCGTATTTTTGCGGTCTTTTGACGAAATTCGCGTACTTTTTGCGATCTTTTGAGAAAATTTGCTTGTTTTTAGCAAGCTTTTGACTAAAGTCGCATATTTTTAGGGATCTTTTGGCGAAATTCGCGTGTCTTTCGCGATCTTTGGACGAAATTCGCTTGTTTTTCGCGATCTTTGGACGAAATTTGCGTTTTTTACGATCTTCTGACAAAGCTTGCGATCTTTTCAAGAAAATTACAGGGTTTTTTTTTTCTATATTTTGACCGCGTTTTGTTCCTTTTATCACGAAACTAGCGATCGATTGAGAAAATTCAAGTTTTTTTCGCGATCTTTTGACGGAGTTCGTGTATTTTTCGCGATCTTTTGACGAAATTCGCGTTTTTTCAGCGATCTTTTCACGAAATTAGTGTCTTTTTTTCGCGAAACTTTGACGGAATTCGCACTTTTCTTACGGGCTTTTGACGAAATTCGTGTTTCTTTTGCGATTCTTTGACGAAATTAACTTTTTTCTGCGATTCTTTTACAAAATTTGCGTCTTTTTCGCGATCGTTTGACAAAATTCGGGCTTTTTCCACTATGCTTTTACGAAATTCGTTTTTTTTTTTCCAGCGCTGCTTTGGCGAAATTTGCTTTTTCTTCAGTGATTCTTTGAAGAAATTCTTTTTTTTTTTTTTTTTTTTTTTTTTTTTCAAGGATCCTTCGAAGAAATTCGCGTTTTTTTCCGCGGTCCTTTGACGAAAGGGGTGATTTTTTTCTGCGAACGATTGACGAAATAGTTCTTTTTTTTCGCGACCATTTGTCTAAATTCGCAATACTTTTAAGTGACATTTTTAAATTTTCGGAACTTAATGCCTTAAATTTTCGGAAAATTCGGAACAGAATCACCCCTGGCAAACAATAAATAAATCGCACATAAAATTGGGAAATATTTTTAACATTTCGATACTTAAAAAAAAAAAGAAAAAAGTTACAACAACAAAAAATTACTTTTTTTTTTTTTTTTTTCTCAAAAATATTTTCCGCAAAGTTCCGAATTTTGCGAAAAATTTTCCGCGCACGGCGTGCGCGTGTGCGTCTATATTATACAACTCTGCTTGCTGGTAGCAATCATTTTACTACTTATGACTTAAACTATGTTAAGAACATGAAGAATTACTCTGCAGCGCCATGTTTATACCTCATAAACAACCAAAATGAGCAGGCCAGGACAATAACATTTATTTTCAGTGACAATCATATTTTAATTACGGAAAATTATTTGTAAAATACAGAACTTGTTACCTTCTACATATATATGTGTTATATAAGCTATAATTAGAAATTAGAAATTTAAAAAAACTAGAAAAAGATATTTGTACATGATAGCAGAAAGCCTTTTACTTTGCACACATCACAGTGTGACATGCCAGGAAAAATGACAATCTGAAAATTTAAGTCTTTTAATTGCTTTATTTTTTGTGTTATTATGAATATAATACCTCTTGAAAATACTTCTAAGAATACTTTTTTATTAGAATGTAAAAAAGAAAATTGCATTATATAATATTGCATTAAATAGAAATTTTTTTGTGCGGACTGCAATTTCCGTATTTTGTGACATTGACCCATATACTTGTTTTTCAACACAAAAGATACAGTTGATATTAGCGGCAAAACTGCAGAATATTTTCCCCATAAATGCATTAAAAAAGGAGGGGTATTTTTCCCCTTTCGGGGTCTCAGTTCGGTTTCGTGTGGAAGAAAATTTTGATGGTGAGGATCAGGTTCGTATCAACGAAAAATTCTTTTGAGGGATTCGTTTATGCCCCTCACTGTAAAAAAACCACTGTAAATTTGCCAGAACAAACTCGATTACAGGGAATGTGCTGTATATTTCTTTGGTTTCCTGACTATATTAACATGCAAAATACAGTAGTTGCGTAAAATTAACAGCACAATGTGCTGGCAATTTGGACGCATTTTTTTACAGCACAAACTGCTAGCGTCCAAATTGACAGTACATTGTAATGTTAATTTTACGCAACTACTGTATTTTCCATGTTAATATAGTCAGGAAACCAAAGAAAGATACAGCACATTCACTGTGATCGAGTTTGTGTGCGAGATGAACAGTACTTTGTACTGTAAAAATGTCGTAATTTTTTACAGTGCGGGCTTACTTTAAATATGATTTTCGCGTCGGGACTGGTATAGTTTCCGAGTAGTTAGTGTAATAATTAGTTTTCTCAATCCGAAATATAGGTTTTTCGGATGCTATCGATTCTCAATTAAACATTTTCATGGTTAACAAACATGTTTTACAAACAAACATGATAAGTTAATAGCATTAGCATTAACATTAAAATTAATATAATTTTGATATCCTTGCGTGTATAAATTCAATTACGCAGTTAAAAATGCTTAATTGAGAATTGGTAGCATCCTGAAAACCGATATTCCGATTTGAGATACTATATATTACAACTTACTACTATACAACTTACTAGATACAACTTACTAGTATACTATATACTATACTATAAAAAGACTAAGAAATGTTTCTGAAAACCAGTGGCAGCAAAATAAACTTAATTATAAGTGATGATATATCACTGATATATCAATATATAAATGATATATGATGTTTTATAAATGATTCTTTAAATCTAGCGAATGTATGGGTTTCTCATGCTTCTAAAAATAAAGAACGCCTTTCGGATTCATGGGTAACTCAGAAGAGATTACTGCATATTTTAGACAGTGGCTATACTATATTTTAGCAGATCAAGAAACATCGTTAGAGTGTAACACATAAAAACATATCACATAACACAGCTGTTGTTTTATTATTTTTATTTCTTTAGTTATAGATCAATTAATTTTGAAAATATCGGATTACCACGAAGAAACCAACTGATTTATATTCAATCCGCAGCTGTACAATTATTAACTACGATATTTTTTAGTTTTATTTTTGGCTTAATTAAAACATCACGTGTTAATTTAAAAACATATTTAGTATTCATCATGACTCACCATCTGTAAAGATAAATGATAATTAAAATTTCCGCTGATAGCTCTAAAGCATTCAATACCAATAGGGCAGAGTTCAACGAAGCAAAACAAAAAACAACAACCGCAGAATTCACCGTTAGTTGTATGGCTTGTAAAAAAAAAACAAAAAAAAAAACACACACACACAATTTCTATTTTTAGCCAGGTTGTTTATAACTTGGTATGCACCTGTATACTCTACTGAACACCAGCTGTTTCTGGGTGCATTAAAAAAAAATCCCTAAAAAATACAGGTATGGCCTAGTATATAAAAAATACGAGGGTACTACTATCGCTAAAGAAGAGGAAGAAAAAATCCGGAAGAAAAAAAAGTTTACCGTTATGTAAGATGCAACTCCCCCTTCGTATAAGACTTTCCCCTTAAAAAGGAAAATTGTGAATCAGCAGAGGAAAATACGGGGAGAAAATGCATGACCGTGAAAAAAAGTTCAAAAGGACACGTTCAGTTTAATCCCAACAGCCTGTCAGACTATCAGAAGTATAGGTGCTATAATTTCTTATGATAGATTGTTTTATGGCATAAAAAATTAGGGATAGGTTATAAAATGTACTATTTAAATTTTACTATCCGCGTCTTATTATCAATGCATCTTGTGTTAGAAAATTGTTCATTCACTTCTCAACTCTAGAAGAGGATAGACATTTTAAAATAAAATAAAATAAAATAAAACTTCATTTTTTTTTAATAATAGTGTAAAATGGCTAAAAATAAAAACAAAACAGATTTTAGTATGTAATATAAATCAAATGAAATCTTTAAATCTGTAGTTTGGATTATCAAAACTACATCACATGTAGTTGCATTGTCTTCATAAAAAAGGAAATATACTTTCTATAAAATCAATTGATATGAAACCGTTTTTAAGAGAAGAGAATAATAAATTATGGTAAAATTACTCTTAAATGAATAATAATAAAACATGTGTATTCATTGCAGCTACTAGAATCTTGCACATTAAAGAACTCAATATATTTTTAAAATGTAATAATGAGGGGTTTTTTTTATGTCACATTACCGATAACATAATGATAATTATAGTTATAATTATAATTATAATTAGTATTATTATTTTAAAGCAGCAGTATGCCAAAAATAATAATAAATAAATAAAAAGTGAGAGAGAAAAATGCAATTGAATATATGTTGCATATGAATAATACTTCAATTTTGTCAATTTTCCAATGAAAGGAATTGTGATTTAAGAAAATTCATATATTTTGTACCTTGCATTCGAAAATAAAAATTTATGCTAAGTAAAATGGAGAACCAAATCAAAATAGAAATTGTTATTTTAAATAGGCATCGATGTTTGTTTGTTTGCTTAGGCGTAACTCAACCGTATGCTTCCCTGAAGCGTCAATGAAATTGTAACGTTAGCTGATTTTATTTCAACATCGTTCTTGTTTATCTTATAAAACGTCTGATTTTTTCCTGCATCGAATTCCTTCAGAATGCATTTATACCTACTTTTGCATGCCATACTATATGTGATTTTCCTTACGAACTATGTCCGGAATAACAAGCAATGAGGTTTCATGTAGCGCTTTCCATTCTAGTGATCTAAAAATTGGATACCGGATCAAAATTAAATTTTCTTGCGAAAGAATTCGGCATAAGTCCAAGAACTGTTTATGACATAAAAATAAAATATTACAATATCACGCTGAAGGCGATTCAAATGCAGCAATAAACATTTAAATATAAATGGGATATAAATATTTAAATTTCCTTAAGCAATAAACTTTTATCTCAGAGCAAGAAGTAATGAGAGTTCATATAGTACAGAAAAAAATTATTGACAACAAACCAAACATTAAACTGCCATTATGTTTGGCCACCAATCCCAAAAAATGATTAATCAGTAAAGTTTGTAATGTGTATAATGTAATTTTTTCTTAAATTAACTTGGTTATTAGATATATTAAACCAATGTTGCATTATATTTTTCTTTTACATTGTAATTTTTGTGCAGTTGTTCCTAATTTATAGCCAGACTTTAAAAAATAAAATGTAAACAAAAGTACGATCTATAATCCACAAAACTCTCGATCTCTAGGTGTGCGGATTTCACAGACTTGACTGTATTAAGAAAGATCTTTTTTTATAGTGTTGGCGATGATTTTGAAACTGTGCTGTTAACGTAATTTATATCATAAATGTAATTTAATAATATTCATGCTATCAGAATCTTAAAAGATTAGGATAAGATTGTATTGCTTTCAGCTTGTTTAACACTAAAACTACCGCAAAGGGTCAAATGACCCTTTTTATTAGTAAATTGCATATTTTCGCTATTACACCATTTATTCTACTATATTACATCATATTTGTTAATGTGTGATGGTATAATTAGAAATTGACTTTATTCCGAGTGAGAGTCTAGTTTGAACATTTCAGGTTATATCGAGAACGAAATAATCTTAAAAGTATGTGGTGAACATAAACAAATTTACATAATATTTGTTTATCAAATTTTCGAATTTCTTGAAATAATGATTTTTTTTTTCTTAATTTTTTTTTTTTTTTTTTTTTTTTTTTTTTTTTTTTTTTTGCTTTAGCTCTTTGAGGTGCAAATAATTGTCTTTCTGTAATGTCGAATTCACACCGGAATCTGCAAAAAGATTTATTGCCAAGTAGGGAAATGCAATTTCACGACTTTTTTCCACCAAAGTTAGAAAAGTAAAATTTAATAAAATTTTTCTGGTGCGAATCTTCATTAATCGAGGGTGGGATAAAATATATCCCACCGCCCCTCAAGGGTTTAATAAATAAACAATTTGTAATAATTATTTGAAAAAAAATGTTTTATTCATACACCAAAGTATATCAACTGGTATATTTTTCGCAAAATATCGTAAAATATATGACTTTTTATATAGGGGTCATTTGACCTCTTCCGGTAGGAATAGGTATAAAAAAATATTGGTACGTTTAGTGTTAATATGATAAAAATTGTTAATTTACATAATATTTGTTTATCAAATTTTCGAATTTCTTGAAATAATAATTTTTTTTTCTTAATTTTTTTTTTTTTTTTTTGCTTTAGCTCTTTGAGGTGCAAATAATTGTCTTTCTGTAATGTCGAATTCACACCGGAATCTGCAAAAAGATTTATTGCGAAGTAGGGAAATGCAATTTCACGACTTTTTTCCACCAAAGTTAGAAAAGTAAAATTTAATAAAATTTTTCTGGTGCGAATCTTCATTAATCGAGGGTGGGATAAAATATATCCCACCGCCCCTCAAGGGTTTAATAAATAAACAATTTGTAATAATTATCTGAAAAAAAATGTTTTATTCATACACCAAAGTATATCAACTGGTATATTTTTCGCAAAATATCGTAAAATATATGACTTTTTATATAGGGGTCATTTGACCTCTTCCGGTAGGAATAGGTATAAAAAAATATTGGTACGTTTAGTGTTAATATGATAAAAATTGTTTCCTTCTCTAAATATAAATACGTATCCATACTTACAGTGATGGAACAGTGGCACAGCAGTTCGACGATTGTCATCACTAAATTTCCATAGTATTTTTCGCCTTGAAAATTCTCACAAATTCTGTCCTGAGATTGGACAAAGAATACTAATAAAATTTTGCGATGTCAATTGATTCTCTGGTGCTACACTGTTTCATCACTGATACTTATTATAATATATGTATGAATAACAATTAAACAAAACATGGGGCATTCTCACAATGTTTTGACTTTTAAGTCCCTGAGTAATAATTTTATTTTAGTACATTTGTGTTTTTTTTTATTCCATATACTGGGGAACATCCCATTTCATGATTGCATAACAATATTAACGAGATAAATAAGTTTTGGACGATATTAGGGGTCCAAAAACAGAAAAACTCCAATACCGTTCCGTGTCCCTGTTGCTGATTTTTTAGTTTGGGGCTGTCTCTATAAAATTGTTTCAATAAAAGTAATTCGATGTAATTTTTTTCTGAAATTGGGACAATTGTTTTATATAAATATGTAGCAAAAAATTAACCTGCACATATTTTTACGGTTGTTATTATTTTTTGAACTCCGTCCCTGGGTTTTAGATTCCTTACCATCCCTCTTGCTAAACTCATACAGAAAATCACTTCAGGTGCAGCCACAGATTTTACAAGTTTTTTCTCATGCAGAACTGAAGAATAAGCTAGAGAAAGAATGTCTAAAATTCTTTGACAGGAAATTTACTGCCGTATTTAAATCCGCATTTAAATATCAATTTCAAACATCGTGGCTTTATTGGTAGTCTTACCTTCCCCAAGGTTTATTCCTGCACTTTTCGAGGTAATTTAATTTTTTTTAAATTTAATCTAATGTAAATAACGGTTTCTAAAAATCAATGAACATTGTGGCAATCACTTAGTCTTAAGATGATTTGCCTAAAAATAGTGGTAAATTTCCTTACCGTCCCATCCTTACCATCTATTTTTTTCCCATTACCGTCCCTTTTCCCTATACCATCCCCTTTTTTTCCCCTTCGTCCCTTCTTTAACACCCCCTTTAAGGCAACGTTATACCAAAATTTTGCACTAAAAATACTACATTGTTATTATTTCTTATTTTAATATCCTGTGGGTACTATGCAAATTCATGATAAGTAAAAATTTAGAAGAAAATAGAAAGTTATAGTGGTAAAATGGTAAGGAAAATTAAACTCGCAAGTTTAACTTAAACCTCAGTTAAATTTAAAAAAAAAAAAATCGCTGCTGACCATTTTTTCTTTATTTTGAATCATTAAGGCATTCGTCTATCAGATTAAAATGTTATTTTAGCAAGTTTAATTTCACCAGATTTTTACTGCTGAAAGTCAAAAGATTGTGAGAATGCCCAACATACTGATGAGACAGGTTTGTGTGTTCACTATATGTTTTTCTTAATTTTATTTTATTTATATATTTTTTTAGCAAGCAAATTTTTTAGAGCTAACAAATCCTCTACTGTTTAAATAAAAACGAATCATAGGTAAGGTCATATAATTAGAGGTGAATTTTGTCTCTGTGCGATATCTCGCGATGATAACAGCAAATTTTATAAAAATAGTGTGATTATTCCGAAAACTGTTTTAAATTCCATTTCTTTTTTCAAATTTTGTTTATAAATGCCGTTTTTAGTACTTCCTTTTTTTTTTTTTTTTTAATGAAAAATGAAGATTAGTATACAAAAGTAAACAGTTTTAGAATTTAGATCTGCATTAAAATAAGCTCCAGAATATTAAGAGAAATAAGATAATCTAATAGATAAGATAATCTCCTTTCTCTTGTGTTACAAAAATAGAATTAATTAAAAGATTAATTAATTACAGAATCAAGTAAAGATATACATTAATTAACCTAAAAATAATTTTACGGTTTTTAACAACATTTTAATGTTTAAAATGTTATCCTAAACTATCTAAATAAGCAATTTTTCATTTCCAGCGAACTTGCAGCCCCACCAGTGGTTGAGATGTTCTGCTCTCGAAGCTGGTAGACGAGAGGTGCTGGGTTCGATCCCAATCGTGCCCGTCGGCCTAATCGTTCGGAGTTTTCGTGGTTTTCTTAGAACCTTGGTTTTCCAAGCGTAAATACGGGTTAGGTTCCCTTAGAAAGACCGCCACGGAGGGTACCCCCCCCCCTTAGGGCCTATACCCCTCGGGCTGATAATTGGCCGTCATAAACACAACCAACCAATCCAGCAAACTTGCATCGACACCGAAAGATTAATTTCAAATTATAAAATGCGTTAATGAATGAAACAAACAAATAGGCAAAATTAACAAATTAGTACATTTTAAATCAAAATTCTGTTCACTAATTTATTTTTTTTTCTTTTTAAAGGTGAAATAAATATAATTATTAGAAAAAAATCATGTTTATTTATTTATATTGGCGATAATTTAATTGTGTACAAGCTTAAAATAGATAAAATTGAATGTTATAAATGTCATTTTTCGGATGCGAAAATTTCGAGGCATCGTGATTTTTTTGCGCGAATTTCCGACGGAATTTGGATTATCATTTTTCCGTGACAAACGTACAACCCTACATATGATGCATTTGAAAATATGATGTGGATAGTTAATTACTCCAACCTGCGACTAATTCTGCGGAAGTTGAATGAAAATATCTTCTTATAAGCTTTAAAAATCAATATCTGTTTTGTACGTTATATATTTTCTACTTTGTAAAAAAAATCTGTAAAGTTACTAAAATTTTTCTAGGAAACTGGGATTCCTAGAACTTTTTATGTAACGGCAACAACAAAAATTCATGTAACAGATACACTTTTTCATTGTAAATCAAAAAATCTGTAATGTTATTAAGAATTTTTGGGGAAACTGGGATGCCTAGAACTTTTTATGTAACTGCAATTCGGTTTACAGATAAAATTTTAGTAAGATTACTGTAATTTTAGTAGATTCTTTTGTAAAACTGCAGATTTCTGTAGCTTTACAAAAACTAGTTTTGTAGATTTACATCTTTTTTTGTATAGTATACAGATAAAATTTTAGTAAGCATACAGATTTCTGTAACTTTACATCTGTAGAATTACAGATTATTATTATTATTATTTATTTATTTATTTATTTATTTATTTTACAGTGCAGAAGGTAACTTGAAAAGCTCGCTACCAATCAAATTTTAATCGGTTAGAAATATTTTAATACAAAATTTTTAAAGGTAAACAGAATTTTGGTTGGGTCTTATTAAGTTGAAATTTGTACTTACATTCAAAATGTATAGAATTTATGATGCAATAATATAGAGGTTGCGTATTTTCTATTGCCTCATCAGATTTACCTGTACTTTACATTCATTATGAATTGATTGAATAAATTAAAATATTTTTCGACAAACTCTTAAGCTTTTTCCAATCATATTTCAGAAAGATAAAATTTCATTGATTAAAAATTTCTTTAATTGCTTTTTCTGACTTTTCCCTGATATAAAAAAAAAAAATTAAAGTAACTTATAACTAAATTAATAAAAAAATATTTTAAGTAACGTCTGACAAAATAAAAGTAATTCCACTTAAAATTCGATTTCTGAAGATTAAATGATTAATTGAGTAAAATTTGACTTTTCTATATTTAATTTCTTTTTATTGGAAATCCCCACTTATCAAATAGTATTTAGTTTCTATAAGAGGCCAATTAATAAATTGCTGATATTTTTTCCCCCTAGGAAATATTTTTTCAATAGCTTTATTTTTCTGAAATATGTGGTTTCAGCAATTTAGGATGATACCTTTTATAAGGCAATTTATTTAACTGATATAATTGCTTTATTGGTTTTATGGAGCATTGGCTCAATGCCGATTCTATATTATATTTTCTGGGTTTTTTGGCAGTACTTATAGATAAATACAAATATATTTAAAATTGACAACAAAAAATAAAGCGACATATGTTTCCTATGAATTTGTTAGTTATATGTTATCTACAGAATGACATACTATACTTACGGTGAAAATATGTAGAATTTAACGTCGAAATTATGTCCACATTGGCATTTTCATTTTTAAAACTTTCAAATTAATACAAAACTTTTACCAATAATAGAGTTTCTATAACCAATAATAAAATTTTTATATTTCCAATTTCATAATATCATTTTGTCAATATTGCGTATTTATCAGCAAGCTGTAATGACTATATATTTCAGAAAAGTACGTTACTGCAGTATTGATAATACATCATTTTATAAAATCGGTACAATATTGATCTTAGGTATTTTTGATACTTCATTACTATTATGTAAATATTTTTAGGCAATATCAGTTTTATATTTTCCAAATATAAATAGACTATCATACAATTGATACCTTTTGTGTAAAATTAATCTAATATTGTGTAAAATTCAGCCTACATTTCATCAATACTACGTAAGAAATTTTAGGTAGTATTTGCTTTATATTGCTATCTGATCAGTGCTTTACATCCGATCAAAAATGTGTAGGTACTATATCTCAGTACTGATATTCTAATCTAAAAAAATACTAAAAATAATAATATTACTTAAAGATTTAGAAATATTGCGATAATAGTGATTTTGCTGTAATGATATAGGAAGTTTTGGCTTACTAACAAAAGTCTAGCAAATCTGCTATTAAATTACATAAATTTGTAAACATTTTTACTTAATGGACAATAATTCACAAAAAAAAAAAATCTTTGTCTTAGAACCTTAAATGCACTTATTCATTATCTCCTACCTGTACAAACATTCTCTGTTCCCCCGAGCATGCGCATGTGATGCAAAATCTTTGTAAATTTCAGAAAATGAAGTTCGGCTTTTCTATGAATGCTTAGAAACACAAAAATATTTGTCTCGTTGAAATCTCTCTCTCTGTCTCTTTATTAAACAAGGCATAAAAGGCCTTATTTAATTAGCTACCTTTTCTGTACTCCGTCAATGAAACCCTCACTAACGAACGACGATCAAAGAGTGCCACAAAGCCGGGGGTGCCCCAGCACGGCACACTCCTCTCTTCGTTACATCGTTTTCTGTTCCGTTCGTTTGAGGTTAACCGAATCGTATGCCTTGTGATTTTCGAGAGGCTAATTTTCCTATTTTCGAGGGTCCCGGTTTGTGAAAAGAGGTATTCGGTCGAATAGGAAAGTGGTCCGACGGAAGGGGTTGTTGAATAAATTTAAAATTTTTCATTTTAAGGTTCAATGGTTTTTAGCGAACACGATTATTGATACTTCGTTATTTGTTTAAGTCAATTTGTGTAAGAAATTTCTTCACGTGGAATATAATACACGACTGTTCTTAAATGGAATTCGTTGTTTGAGGACACAGTTGCAAAATTCTTTTAATAATCTATACATGCATAAACTATTCAGGTATTTTTATCGAAGTTTTCGAAAGTTGAACGACGTTTTGACTTTTCCTAAATAATTCAAATATTTTCAGGAAAGAATGTATAAATTGCGTTTTAAAACAATGTTTGGAATTTAACATTCACGAAAAAGGAGTTATTAAGTAGTAATCGGCTATGATTAAAGATACATGATTTTTTTAAAAGTAATATTTACCTGTGAACTGACTTTCTTTAACTATAATTTGTCGTATCAAAAAATCTGTACTAACTATAGCACGTTTTTTACTTTAATATAATGAATAGATAGTAAACTACAATATGCTTTTACTTTGATGTGTTCAATAATGAGTAAACAACAATATGCTTTTTACTTTGATGTATAGAATAGTTGGTAAACTACAATATGCTTTTTACTTTAATGTGTTGAATTATTACTAAAGAATAATATGCTTTTTACTTTGATGTATTGAATAGTTAGTAAACTACAACATACTTTTTACTTTGATGTATTAAATGGTTACACTGTTAAAAACTATCTAAACAGTTACTAGGAATTTTCTGCGAAACTGGGATGCCTAGAACTTTTTATGTAACAACAACAAGAAAAATTCATGTAACAGATACACGTTTGCAATGTAAATCAAAAAAATCTGCACGGTTACTAAAAAATTGTTAGGAAAATGGATGCCTAGAACTTTTATGTAAGTACAACTCAGGGTTACAGATAAAATTTTAATAAGATTACTGTAATTTTAATAGATTCTTTTGTAAAGCTACAGATTTCTGTAGCTTTACAAAAACTAGTTTTGCAGATTTATATCTTTTTTTTTTTTTTTTGTACAGTGTACAGATAAAATTTTAGTAAGCACACAGATTTCTGCAATTTTACATCTGTAGAATTACATCTTTTTCTTACAGTGTAGTAAATTGCAATATGCTTTTTACTCTGATGCATTGAATATTTAGTAAACTATAATATGCTTTTTGATTTATGCCATGTAACAAGAGAGTCACACATCGAACATTTGTAACTTTAAAAAATTTGGTATATTTCTCTTTAAATTCATGTAATATGTGCAGTAGTTTCGAAAAAAGGATTTTTTAAAAATCGGAGCCATAATTTGTAATAGCCATGTACAATATGCTTTTTGCTTTGATGTGTTGAGTAGTTAGTAAACTACAATATGTTTTTTTACTTTGATATATAGTTGAATAGTTAGTAAACTAGAATATGCTTTTTGCTTTGAGTGTTGCAAAGTAAGAATACATAAATTAATGCATGGTCCCATAAGTTATTGGACTCTTTGGCATCTGAATAAAAATGTCTGATATTTTCACACAGTTAAAAATACGTTTACAATCGTGTCAGAAAAATTCACGTTATCAGACGCAAATTAACAAAAAGAAAACATCTAAGATAATTTCATAGCTTCACTGATCTACCTTTAAATTTAAATCAGTCCATAATAAGTGTTACAATGGAAAGAATCGCTGTGTTTTTTTTTACCCATGTAATAAATTAGTGTAATAAATTCAACTTATCTGTATTTAATTTATATTCTTCTTTATTTTATTATATCTTTTCAAAAACAGTCAATATACTCAGCGTGGATATCTACAAATTTATAAAATATAATATTTTGTAAAACAGTCATTTTTAAGCATGGTAAAACTTTTAGTTTGTATGAATTTGAAATAACTCATAGTAGCTTACACAACATATCATTGGTACTTGGAACTGACTTAAGTCAACTATAGTTTTATACCATATTAAAATCTTGATGTTAAAGTTAGTGCATTTTTCTTTTAATATGCTGCATGATTTGTAAAACGTAAAGCTTTATTTAATCATATAAATTTAAATTGCTACTTAAAATAACAAACATTCATATGACATACAGAGAGTTTAAATGTTTGAAATTTTTTTAAATGTTTCAAGTGTAAAAAGTAAAATATGTTTTCGTAGATTTACGTATCGTGTATAGGCTTATGTATCGTGGATTTATCAATATGTATATTACAAATCAATGCAATATATTCTCAAAGTACTATTTTATTTTAGTAATTTTAATTCGTAATATATTTTGTAATATTCATGTTATGTCTGGCAAACTGAGAACAAATACGATACTAAATAAATTACATTTTCCCCCTCATTTACTTTCAGTTGTTTGGATATAAAACGGATATCGTAAAATCTAATAGAAATTCAATTTAAAATGAAATAATCCATCGAGAAAATGTCTTTTTACTGTGTATATGTTCGTTATATTAATAAAGTGTAAGTTTAAAAGTTTCTGCTGAAAAATTTCCTTTTCATTTGAACAATTTAGTTATGATATGATATGAATATCGCGTAAAAGTATTTTGGAAATATTTAAAATGTATGTGTATTAATATGTACATTCTTATATATAAAAAAAATCTTTACGAAACTATGTTTCAAGTAAGTGAAATGGCATATTCCAAAAGTAACTGTTCATTCTTAACTAGAATGATTAATAAATTTTTAGGTTCTGTAAAAGTTGTAATTATAAAGTATTCAATCAGTAAATGTTACAAATAAAAAAACTTCTACTCACAAAGATTGTTTTGAATTGATTGAGAGAAGAAAAATTTATTGTTTATTTAACTCAGTAATTTTTTTAAGCGATAAAGATTACAAAGTATGCCAGAAACTTTAAATTTTTAGAATGTTTCAGAAAATTTCAGAACATTTACAAAAAAAAATCATCTGAAAGTTTACCAACCATGTTAATAAAATAAAAGGAAGATATAGTTTATAATTATTAGCAGAATCAGCCAAAAATTAATTATAGTTAATTTTTTAACAAAACAGTTTTTATAGCATATCTTTTGAATATAAATTATGTGTTTTTCTGCATTTTTAAAGGACGGCTGTTCGTAATTTTTACGGAAAACGCATCAGAACGCATATTATTACGTAGAAGTTATGAAGTCTTTTTACTCAACCCCTTCCAGACGAGTGTCTTGTAGGCAATTTTTAATTTTTTAGCGCATATCTAAATAGAAATCTTTACTTTATTTATTCGTAAAAATTCTATGATTGAATAAGACGAAAATAACTATTAAAAAATAATGGTAGAAAGAATTAAGTATTGTATGCACCATATACGTAAAGTGTCGAGGTTTGTCACTAAAGGTTTAAATAGTTAAGCCGAAGTAACATTGTGCTGATGCTAATATAATGTTATAATAACGCTAAATTAACGACATATCCAAAAATATAATAGCCTCATATGCACTGTAAAAAAAGAAAAAAAAAAATTGGACCAGATTTCCTGTCGGAATTGGAAAAATAGTTGCCCTTATCGTACCGGAAAATTTTCCGACCCAGCTCGGAATAAAATCATTAAAATCGGAATGAAATCCGTAAAATTGGAATAAAATCCGTAAAGTACCGTTTTAATGAATGTTTCCTTTTTTTACGGATTTTATTCCGAGCTGGGTCGGAAAATTTTCCGGTACGATAAGGGCAACTATTTTTCCGATTCCTACAGGAATACTGTTCGGATTTTTTTTACAGTGTGGTATGCACCATAACTCTCATTGGATGCACCTTAAACAAAACCTTCTTATTTAAATAAGAAATATTTTCAGATAGTAAAATAACACTGTGCTGATGGATTGTAGCTTTATAATAAACTTAAAGTTACATCGATAAATAATTCACATTTAAAATGGGATCACATTAGAACCCTTATGAATAGCGTTGTCAGGTGTCCCGCATAAATGAGGGCTCTAAATGCTTTGAACACCACTAATTTCTTTATTTTTATTTCGCCATCTTTAGTCGCAGATAATTCTACCATTAGATATACTGTAGAGAAGAAAAAAAAACGGACTTAAATACGGAAATTGTATTGGCAACCGAGACACCAGTACTACTTCCGTATTTTAACGGACATTTTCCCACGTAAATTATAGAAACTTTTCCGTTTTTATGGAATTTACGGGGGTAAAATTTCCGTTAAAATACGGAAACAGTACTGGCGTTTCGATTGCCAGTACAACTTCCGTATTTTAGTCCGTTTTTTTACAGTGTAAGTCGAAGAAAATGACTTTAAAATAATGATGTCCAGAGCATTTGGAGACCCGATTTACGCGGAACATCTGGCAACACTACTTATAAAGCCTTTTGACTTAATATTTGTAGATAGCAAAGGAAGAGTTCCGGATATTGCCATAGTATTGTAATATGCTAAACAAATATTGTTCGAATATAATCTCAAAATTAGAATATGCTTATACAGGATGTACTCTAAATATCCAATTTTATTATTGCTTGACCGCTCGTAATTAAAACCATACCATCGCAAAATTTTGCAAAATTTAAAAGCACCTTAGAAGTATAGAAAAGTAACACAATTTGAGTATGCGAATCTTTCATCTACTAGCTAATACCAGTATATGTAACATATAAATAACATAATCCAAAACGAGTCCTGCTGTTACTGTTACATTGCTTGAATGTATTTTAGATTAAAAAAAGAAATTTCACTCCTTCTCAACCTGTTATTTTTTCTACTCTTTCATACTTCATTACGAAATAATGAGTACTCATTTTTTTTTGTATCGTTGAAGAGTGTATTAAACCCACATTCTTGTATTGTCTTCGATAAATGTTATAAAAATATATTTAAATATTTAAAAAATAGATTATAAATCTGTGAAGAAAAATGAATACTCATTTTTTGTATTATTGAAGAGTGGGTTAAAGTAGCCCACATTCTTGTATTGTCTTCGATAAATGTTATAAAATATAATTAAATATTTAAAAAATAGATTATAAATATGTAAACAAAAATGAGTACTCATTTTTTTTTGTAACATTGAAGAGTGGGTTAAAGTAACCCACATTCTTGTATACGATAAATGTTATAAAAATATATTTAAATATTTTAAAAATAGATTCTAAATATGTAAACAAAAATGAGTAACAATTTTTTGTATCATTGAAGAGTAGGTTAAAGTAACCCACATTCTTGTATTGTCTTCGATAAATGTTATAAAATATATTTAAATATTTAAAAAATAGATTCTAAATATGTAAACAAAAATGAGTACTCATTTTTTGTAACATTGTAGAATGGGTTAAAGTAACCCACATTCATGTATTGTCTTCGATAAATGTTATAAAATATACCTAAATATTTAGAAAATAGATTCTAAATATGTAAACAAAAATGAGCACTCATTTTTTGTATCAGTGAAGAGTGCGTTGAAGTAACGCACATTCTTGTATTGTCTTCGATAAATGTTATAAAAATATATTTAAATATTTAAAAAATAGATTCTAAATATCTAAACAAAAATGAGTACTCTTTTTTTTTTTTTTTTGTATCATTGAAGAATGGTTTAAAGCAACTCACATTTTTGTATTGTCTTCAATAAATGTTATAAAAATATATTTAAATATTTAAAAATAGATTATAATTATCCTTTTTTTTTAATATTCGGAGTAAGCGATTAAATTTAAAATTTTAAATGCAATAAAATTTTTCATAAAATTTATACATTTAAGATACCGTCAACTTACTTCGGTCCTTGCGGGGGTTACTTTGATCCATCCCATAAAAAAAGTTTTTATTCTTTTCATTGAACAAACAATACAAGATAATTTGGAGTTTTTGCCCTTGGAACATATTTTATACCCTACTATAGGGTATTTGAATAGTTTGATGGTAATTTAATTTTTTTAGTGGCAACACTGGTTGTGTTTGTGAACAACTGTTTTCGTGTGTAAATTTTAACTCTCCAAACTTTCTATAGTGAAACAAACTGGATAAGAGCTACAAATAACTTAAGTGTCAAAACATTATCTTTAGTAACCTGTAACCCACGTGTGATCATCATTTTTCCTTTAACTTTTTATTTTGAGAGGAAATGTTCGCGTTTTCATAAAGCTAACATAAAAAGTATTTCGGGGCTACTTTGTGCCAAGCCTTTCTTGGTCCGAAAATAGCCTCAATTACTTAGAAATGCCTTTTATACAACCAAATCCCTTAAAACAAGTTTTAAGTAAAATTTTTTCCAAATGTTACTGTAGCAAAATGTTACATTAATTGTTTTTGTTCCAGTTGCTGAGGATAACATGACGAAAACATTTTCTCGTTTCTTTAATATTAACACTTGTTTATTCTGTTTAAATGTAAAAAAAAAAAAAAAAAAAAAAAAAAAATGTTTATCAAGTTTGCAGGGTTAATTTATTAGCAAATGCTATTGCAAGGAATTTTCAATAAAATTTTATTCATTTACATATGAAATCTATCCATTTTATATAAAACTAAGTGAATGCACCAAAGAAGACCCCGGTAAGGGGCTACTTTGTTCCAAAATTTTAAAAATAATTAAAAAATAAAAAAATAAAAAAAAATTCTCTTTAAAACCATACAGTTTGCTTCATTGTTTCATGTTAATTGCTTACAACTCCATTTCGACGTTGAAAAATTCCATATAATATTTTTTGATAATGTAAATGTGAGTGGAACCAAAAAAAGTGGCAAAAAAAAAAAGTAGTAAATAGTAAATAAAACCTTTATCAAGAGCAAATTACACTTATTATATTATATAAAATTTAATGCTATTAATGCTTAATAAACATTTCTTAGTAAAAAAATATAACTAAAATAATAATTTTAATTATTCACCAGATTTGTTTTCACACATTAAATATTATAAATTCCGATATTCTTTCTTTAAAATTTCAATATTAATAAAAATACTGATTATTCCTGTTATTCATGTATTAATTATTTTTATTGTCAATTATTAACACAATTGAATAATTTTCAATAACAGCATAGATTATGACTCATAATGCTCTTTTATTTTTTCAATTATGTCAGTTACAAATTTTAAATAAGTTTTATATTTACTATCTGAATAATAACTAATTAATCTATTGAATAACCGACTTTTACTAGATCCATTATTTATTTAGCTATTCAAAAATTATTCTCAATAATTATTAATTTTTAATTAATCATTTCCCTGTTCATATCACTCGCCACCAAACCAAACAAGACTCTCTCGTATCTTCTGGCTTGCCAGCCTAATTTAAATATGTGAATATCCCCTCGGTAAAAGCGCCCCTTTTGAGAAAGAGAGGAATATCCCAGATTCTTGTGGAGAGCACTTCACTTTCCAATCGGAAAAGCTTGTTATTTATTTACTTCCATTTCATTAATTTTGTTTCACTCGCTGCCTCCCAAAACGCACCGTTAGAAAGTCTCTAACGGGTCCCGGGGGTTCAAAGGCCAGGTCTCACAAAGGCCGAGAACACACTTCAGATTTTGTTTCAAAAGAAGCCTTTTTTGTGGTTTATTTTGAGCCTCATTTTTGAATTAATTGGTCGAATAATGAGCTTGAAACATTCCAAGAGGCTCCTAGAATAATTAGACTTGAAGTGAGTGACATATTCTTCTGGAGATCACAAGCGCCATCTTTTGATACGCGGTAAATTAATAATGAGCTTGTTTACATTTCTTTTAGCAAAAAAATTCCTATTTTTTTTCTGGTAAAAATTTCTGGAGTTTCTTTTGAAGGCCTGTTAAAGCTTTGAAACAAAATTTTGTTTTAAGATTTTTATGAATGTTTTAATTTATCTTAACGAGGGATTTTCTTTGGTGTTTGAGTGTACTTTAGCAAAAAAATATTGCATACATATATATTTTAATATTGAAACAAGTTCGTTTTATCCCACTCAAAATTATACTGTTTTAAACATATTTTTAAAAAAATCAAAATTTTAATCAAACAGCCATATCTACGTAGTTTTGATTAAAGTGTTGCAGGTAAAAGCTTTCCTGTGACATCACTTCGTTTTAATCCATTCATATTGCGATCTACATGTTATTGGTTAATTTTGTGCTTTATAGAAATCTGCAAGTTATTGGCTTGAGATTTTTTAAATATATATATGTGGTTAAAAAATCGATAGCACACCCACAGTTCATCAGCTAGCATTGATTATGCTTCATTAATATTTTACACATTTTACTAGCCTTAAAACCAATGAAATTAGTAAACCAATGAACAAAAAAATGAAATAAACGAAAATCTGAAAGGTGTATTGAAAAAAAGGAATTAAGTAAACAATTATGAAAGAATAAGTTACTATAGAAAAGAAATATATTTTAGGTTTAATCAGACAATCAGTTAATTTCGATAAAATTATTATACATCATATTTTTGGAAGTGTATACTAAATATAAAAAATTAAAATATTTCACAAATAAAATTGATCTTTTTGTGCTATTTTTAATTAATATCAATAGATTATCGAACTAAGTTCAAATCACCTTTAAAAAAATGTTATAAACATCTTTCGAAGGAATAAAACATTTTCTTCAGATCCAAGCCAAACTTACTTAGCACTACAGATTAAAATAGGAATATTCTATGAAGCACACTACTGGTCCACATCAGATCTTTTCAGATTATTTCTTTAAAAAAATTATATTTTGCCATGTCACTGATTTGCTTATTATTTCCAAAAACATATGAATTTATAAGAAAATATTTCAGCAATACTGTAAAATAAAACATAGCTTCCAAACTTTCATAAAAAAAAACATATTTCGAACCAGAAAAATTACATAATAAATGGCATTAAATAAATATCACAAAGAGAAAAAAAAAAAAAAAAAAAAAAAAAAAAAAAAAAAAAAATTCCCTGCTCAACAACACGAAACTTTAGTTTCTGCCTCATTTTTTTAAAAATAAAAGCATTATACTTGTAGCCGTGATTATTGGAGTGATTTGTACCGAACAGTTTTTTTTATTTCATTTTACGTTAAATTAATGCTGAGCTATAAGAAGTTGTTCTATCGTGACAGTTGTTTTCTTCATATCCCGCCTTGTTGCGTTGGAAATATGATAGCAATTACGATAGCATTTTTCTGAAAAACTTTCTGCCGATACCGAAAGATTAAAAAAACTGTTCGATTTGCAGCTACGAATAAGGAAATAAAAGACTAGCATGAACGCTAAAATTTTCTGCTGATATAAAATAAATATTTTACATAACTCGATAAGTATTTTCAGTTACCGCAAATGAAAATTCTGAATATACTGTAGGGGAGAGTGGGGATGAAAGGGACATTTTGTCTTTATAAGCTTATAAAATAATAGCATTAAAAGATATCACTTTCAAATTTGAGCTTAATTCTCGTCTGAAACCTTTGCTTTTATATTACCAAAACTTCTTATCCCCAAGTACAGTAGTTTAAACCATATACGCTTTTTTTATAAATTGGGAGAAATGTCCCTTTTAACCCCATTGTAGGGTATGAAAGGGACACACAAAAATAAAACATTTTTATGAATTTTTTTCTTTTAATTTGCGATTACATTCTTCAAAAATAAAAGATAATTATACAGAAATAAAAATAAAATATAATGATATGATAATATGGTAACATATGTATGATAATATGGTATATGATAATATGGTATAAGTATGATAATATGGTATAAGTATGATAATATGGTAACATATGATAAAATAAAAACAAGAAAAATAACATGTTTAAGCCTACTTGACATAAAACAACTTTAAATCAGTCAAAAATTTTAAGAAAGATTTGGTTCTAGTTGTCTCACCACCAGTTACGCGTTTAGGTAACTCCAACACAATATCATGAATATTCACGTCATTCATGTCAATAGTATCAGTAAATATAAAATGGTTTTATTCAGTTTTTTTTCTGAAAAAATGTACCTTAAATTCATTAGGAGCACGTTTCAGGAGTTTGTGGCTACAGTGCGACAGGAATATCACCATAATTATTCCATTACTTTTCGCAAATTTTATTGTTTTAATATTTATATTGTTTTCATAATTATTGAATAAGATAAGCGCAGGATCAGTTTTGGAACATCTCAGAATATTTAGCTAATGCGCAATTGCTTTAAAAAACTTCTGCGCCCATTGACCAACTTTGATGAACAATTCCAAGTTTTTGGGATGGAGATCCTCCGAGCATGATCTTCTTAAAATTCTTCCGTGGGAAAAAGAATACTGTTAAACAGAGTTACCTGATGCAGAAACAAAACACAAAATTGTGACAATTTGACCATGTTTAGCTGATGTTACGTGAGAAAATTGTTTTTCACATCGTTTTGCTACTATATTAGGTGGTTTGTACTCTGTCATTAAGCCTGTTTTATCACAGTTATATATTATGTTCTGTGTAAATTTATAGCGATCTATAGCTAACTGAAGGTTTCTAAAAAATATCAACATTATCTTTTTTGAAACTTGTACTTCCTGTTAAACTAATGGCTATAGGTTTCTTAAGAGAAAGTATGAATTTCGTTGCATAAAATCTTGGAATCATTCAATTCCATCTTGCTTCTTTGTTCGCCGAGATAGGGGCATATTTGGAGGGCTCAAAGCAATTGAATACTCATAGTAAGCACACTTGTCAAACCATAGTTAATATTAGGTACTTGGAGCAAATATGAAGCTAACTCTTTTTATTGAGCTTCACTAAAGGAAACTTGATAGAAACAACCTAAGGTTTTTAAAGTGAGATGTCCCTTTCAACCCCTCAGTTTCTGTCCCTTTCAACCCCATACCCACCTAGCGAAATTAAAAATGTATTCATGCATGAGAGTATTTTAGCTAACGAAATATACTGATATTCACATAAAGTGCATACTTTACAGTGCTAAATAATATAAGTATTATATTGCTAAACACAATACTACTTTTTTAGAGAAAAAAAGTAAAGCAACATCAAAATTTACTTTTTTATATCGAAAACAGATTTTGCTTTCATCACCTACAACGCTACAATTGCTAATGTTAGTTATAAGGATTATTAAGACAGAACAAGTATCGTCATCGATTGAGCCAAAGTTGAAACTTTGTACATTTTATTTTCTTCCTGAAATTTTGAGTGTCCCTTTCATCCCCACTCTCCCCTATTGATATTCTAGTTACATCTACGCGTTATTTTAGAATGAGATAATTTGTACAGAAATTGGAACATAATTTGAGACTAATTCAGAATTTTGATTAGTTAAATTTTCCTTTTATGAATAAGATTTCATAATAGAAAACCACCTGAAACAGAACCTAAATGAAACAAGAAAATGCACCACATAATGCAAAACATACATTCAATCAATTAGGGTATTTGACTATATTTGAAATCGTTAAAAGAGTCAAAAAATATTTTTCCTTAGACTATACAAGTTTTTAATACTGTCACTGCAAACAGTTATTATCGATAAAAGTAACATGTTTTATATAGTAGATGATTCAAAAGAAATATACGTTTAAATAAGACAAAATTTATTATTAAAAAATAGTGGTAACAAAAAAGAGTAAATGTTGATAGCTATTCAAGCCCGAGTATATATTTCTGATCAGTCAGCGATAATAATCACATTTTTAGGTGCGTTCGTCATTTTATAAATACGTAGCACCTATAGTCGTTGTCTATTCCGTCCGTCTGTCCGCATGTAACAGCACAAAAACTAACTAACCGAATGCTTTGAAATTTAATGTATATAATTATTGCAGGATTTTGTCGAATCATTTCAAATTTTACGAAAATCGAATCAAAACTTAGATATTAATAAATGTTTTCTTCATTCTATTGAATCCTATCATACGCAATTAATTCAATTATATCCCATGATAGGCAATGATTCCAGGTTGACATGGTGATTATGTCCTATTTAAGATCGAGTTCTATTATTCCCGTATTACTGAATTTAATATGTATAATAAATAAATTTTATATTCATGCATTTTCGCATAAGAGTGCAACAGCTTTTGTACCAAGATCTGAATATTTATAAAACTAGTTTTAATACTACTAACGCCCCTAATTTGCCACGTTTAACGTACAATTTCCGACTTGTTTAGTTAATCACTAAGATACTTAAAAACAAACCATATGAATTTTCATTTAATACTTGTCAAGGAGACGGCTTTCTTTTTTAGTAAGAATGCTTTTTTGCTAACTGAACAGAACTGCACTTTTATGCTAAAATTAAGAAATATATGTATATGTTTTAATTTTTTTTTCTGAAAATTTTCCATTTTTCTTTGAAATTACTTAAAATATCACAAATATTAAATAAAACTTTATTTATAACGAGACAGCTATATAGAGCGAGAACATTTCTTTTGAAGATTTCTTGTATGGCTTTATACGAGTAATATTTGAAGTTGTTTCGGCAATATGAGCTACGTAACTATGTAATAAAATCCAGTCTGCCTAATAATTACACAAAATCGAATAACTCATTTATTTAATAAGCCATTTGTAATATTTTAATTTGCTAATTTTGCATTACATTAAACAACTGGTGAAGCATTTTCTAAATAGAAGAAGTTGCGGGAAGTTTTAACTGTAACATAGCTGTCAAACCCCTGATTTTCGAAGACCTTTATTTTCATATAGAATTGTTCGCTTTATTTAATCATAGAAATTCTGCTATTATACATAGAGATTTTCTATATAAAAATAGTGGTATTCAAAAATCGGTAATTTTGCTAATATGATGCAATGTCATCTAAAAAGAGACAACTTTTAATTTCAGTTAAACACGTTCGCTGTAATATGCTGCTACTTTTTTCAATTATTGGTTAAGGAACTATTTGCTTTTCCAAATAAATCTGTTAATAACAAAACAAAAATCTTGTGTTAACTTTGCCGCGTATTGGAATTCGTTACTTTAATATATGAAATTATGTAATTCTTATCACAATATATATATTCCAAACGGAAAAGTCAAAACATATATTAAAATAGTTATTTGCTTAAAAGACGTTACTAAAAATTAACATTAATAAATAATAAATATTTTAATATATGTTTTGACGTTTCCATGTGGAATATATATTGTGATATGGTTATTAGTGGGCGTAATTAAGGCTTATTACTCGTACTTACTTACATTTGTATGTAATTCTTATTACTAGGTTCAATTTA
This sequence comes from Maratus speciosus, assembly GCA_963932465.1. Classification (NCBI taxonomy): domain Eukaryota; kingdom Metazoa; phylum Arthropoda; class Arachnida; order Araneae; family Salticidae; genus Maratus; species Maratus speciosus. The sequence continues at coordinate 291,644,372 of OZ010789.1, forward strand.
ATAGCAGTTCATGTATTTATGGTCGCCGAAAGAGTAGAGAGAGGCATTGAAGGTCCATTGACACTCCTTGGATCTTGAAATTGAATAAAGTAAATTTTCTTTATCCTTATTATTTAGGAAAATATATATTTTTGCCAAGTAACTTAAAATACTTTAACGCTAAGAGAAAAATAAAGAAAGAATTTTGGTCCAGAAGCAAACCATTTCAAAATCTTGCCTCTCTCCCCTGCATGCCGGTGCCCGTGTATGTATTTTACACTGTTCTCTTCATAACATTAAATTACAAGTATATCTACTGTGGAAACAATCGTAAAAGCGTTCTTAATAGGGATGTAACGAATATTCGGCCACTATTCGGTATTCGGCCTATTCGGCCGGCCGAATATTGAACAGATATTCGGCCGAATACCTGTGGCCGAATAGTGGGACATTTGACCGAATACCTGTAGCCGAATAGTGGCATATTTGGCCGAATATTTTAAGATATTTGGTTAGATATGTTCCAGAAATCAAAACAAAATATGATTTTTAATATTTTCGACAAGCAATATTAAAAAATTATACCTAAATACATTAATTATTATAAGAAAAAGATCTCATTCTGAAATATGGGATGGAGGAAGTATTATGAGGGGCTTGTTAATTTTGAGAGAAAGAAAAGAGAAAAGTATATCTTGGTAGCAGAAAATAATATATAATATTTTAATGGAATGAATAATTATATTTTAAGAAAATAACCTTTTTTTTTGACATACAGAGTGTAAATTTACTAAGTTTAAGTTGCATGAAAAAGGATATAAAAAGACAGAGGACACATGCAAGTTCTTATTTTTAGGGGATGAAAGGATTTTACTAAAATAAAAAAAGTTTCATTTTTACAGAGGTAATGAGTTCTATTTTAGATAGTATATATATATATAAATTACTAGAACTATCTATGGATTAAATAAAAAATTATGAATTAAATTATTATTTACATTTTTAAAAGTCATATGTTATCTTTAAAGTATTTTTTAAGACATTTAAAGTATAACAAAAAATACATTCAGCTGTTATGATTTTTGAAAACTCAAACAAAAAATTAATTTCAATTAGTCCTTAATTTAATTTTTTATTTTAAAATTGAAAAAAAAATAAACAATTAAAATAAAAGTCATTTATATTAAAGTCAGTATTCGGCCGCCGAATATTCGGTATTCGGCCTAAAACTTGGCCGAATATTCGGTATTCGGCTATTCGGCCAAATCACTATTCGTTACATCACTAGTTCTTAATGTAAATAAATAAAAAAAAAGACTTGGATGAATGTAATTTGTCATTCTGTACTATGCTATATTTTTGTCCTTTTCTAGTAACAGATTTTTATAAATATTATAGATGCTAAAAAAAGATTCTAGCTTTTGACTTTTTTAATTCCTTTTTTAATATTTGAGACAGAGTCTAAAAAAATTAACTCAATGACCCAAGAAAAAACAAGTTTTTAATTAATGGCACTAATTGCATCTTTCGATAATTAAAATTAATTAATAACGTCATGACTTTCTTCATTTAATATTTTCCACTTAATAAAATCGATTCCTGGAAATTAAATTTAAAGTACTTTTAAGACTCTCTTAATAAAACTCTCTACATCGAATATATAAGTATGTTTTCTAAAAATACCCTTAATAAACGCAAAAACATACTTTTCCTTGAATACTTAAAAATTTTATTTAATTCCCCCCCCCCCCCCCCCCTAGTTTTATATGCTGTACGTTCCAAATTCGAAAATTCAACCGATCGAAAGTTCAGTCTTTAAAGCAAATTAATGCTAAAGCAATATTGGGAAAGTTATATACAGTAATATACTAATATTATGTCATTTACAATTTTAAAATAAAAATAGCGTGTTTGGACCGTTTTTAATGCATGCAAAATCTTTATTTGCTTCAATTTTTCTGACATTCGTATTTAAAGTTTCAAGAGTTACAGAATATAAATTTGTACATATACCAGTTACCAAAAGAAAATTAATGTTTTTGAGATATTCAGTGTTTAATATTTATAATTATGTGACATTCTTAGCACAATATTAATTCCAGTTCTGTAAAATATAGCTGCAATTTTGTTATATTACAGTTTTGAAAAGATACAGCCAAAATTGCTTAATAAATATATCTAATATTAGTAACATTTATTTTTCAGAAAGAAATGTATAATTTTTTGTAAATCTTGGCTCAGTATTAGGCCATACCTTTAGGATATTACGCCAATATTGTCGTGTTTATATTTTGGAAATATAAGCCACCATTGCTAAGCGATAATATTCAACATTGCTGAAATACTGATGTAATATTTGACGCGTTTATACACATACTGGTATAGTCCCAATAAATTTGCAATAATTTAATCTAAATTTTAAACTGTTACATTGTTGATACAGGATGTGTACCGTTTTACCCCAATTGTTTAATAGCATTTTTTGTCTTATTTAATAACAAAAAAATTACTGCGAAAAATTCTGAAATTCAAATATTAAATAAAACATTTCTTATCTTAAATAACGATGGAAGAATAGGAAATTCCGAGTTAGAACCTCGTAATATTTATTATATTATGTGAATATTTCCGTAATACTGGCATTACTTTCAATAAAATGCAGATATTGCTCTAAAATCAATATCATATTATAAATATTTCTAACGAAATACAAATACTGGAATTGCATTATAAAGGTTTCTTATAAAATGCTAATAAATTCTCAATATTTGTACATACATTGTGAATATTTCCGATACAATGCTAGTATTTCTTCTATATTGTAAATATTTACATAGTTTGCTACTTAATATAATCGATTTCTAGAAATTAAACTTAAAGTACTTTTAAGATTATCTGAGAAAATATTTTACATAGTTTTACAATATTGGTATTAAATTGAAAATACTTCCAATAAAATGTAGGTATTTCTATAACTTCAGTTTATAATATAAATATTTCCAATAAAATATCAGAATTTTGATAATATAGATGGTGTAACTGTACTGTAAGTACTTCCAATAGCATGCCAACAAATTCGTAATATTGGCATTGCAATGTTAAATTTTTTCAACAAAATACGACATTTCTTAAATATTGTAAATATACTGCATAATAGTTTGTATAATCACTATATCCCTTTATCTACTGACGGTACTTATAAGTACAATTAAAATAACTTGTCATAAAACTCATTTAATACATCGATTAGTTGTAATACAGTTTAGAATTAGTTATAGATACATTACTTTATCTTGTTCCAAAAGCATTATTGATTACATAAAACAAAAATATTTTTTAAAGAATGGTTTCTTTTGCCTTTGCATCTTTTCAGCTTTCTTGGCGTTGGGGGGGGGGGGGGGGGGGGATTTTTCTTTTCAATTCAGAAATATTTCTACTGTAAGAACAGTATATTTGTACATTTCCTAATTCTACAAAATACTAAGAAAAATATTTAAAATAAAGATTTCAGTGGTGTTATAAATATTGCACAAAATCCCTATAAATTCAAATTTAATTAACCCTCCAATCCTTCTAAAGTCATTCTAAAATTTATTAAATGATTATATAAATCTTCTAATGTAGTTTAAACAATTCACGAAAAATGCTTTAGAAGATAAATTTTTCATGAATTCATAATTCAGTACATAAAGGGATATACGCTGTAATTATTTTAAATGTAAATCTAACAGTCATAACAGCATAATTAACAAAGTACTGGTTTAATGGTAAGAATCCCTTATTTTATTCATCCTGGGGTGTTTTTCTGCATTGATCTCATCAAGCTGCTGTTTCAAAGTAGACGCTCTGTCAAAACAGCGAAATGCTTACTACCTTGTTTTCCCTAATCAACAGTCTTGCTGTGGTAAAAGTTGTTTTACAGGTTAAAAGAATCGTTCTCTGTAACGCTGTTTGATGGATATTTTAATGCTAGATACATACGGAGGGGGGGAATGCACAGAGTTGGATTTGTTGAAAACGGCTGTTGTAAAGTCGGCCAAAATAAAAAAGAGAGCACCTAATACATTGTAAGCAGCAAAATGTATCTTAAAATAAATAAATAAATAAATAAATAAAACAAAAACTATAACAGAATCAGAAATAGCTGTTCGACTGGAAATTATAGAAACTAAGTCTTTCAATTTACGTTTTTTTTTTGTTTTTGTTTTTTCCTTTTTTAAAGAGTTTAGATGTCGTTTTTGTAGGGAAATTGTGACAAACCCTGAAATAATCAATAAGAATACCTAATTTTGAGATCACTTTTTTTTCAGTAATTTTTATCTAGGATACCAAACATTTGGAATTCATTCGATCAGGTAGTTTGGTAATGGTAAAGGTTTAAATTTTAGAACTCCTAATGTTAATTTCATTTTTTATCGTTGAAAAACAGATTGCAATGGAGGTATTTTTTCATGCGTAACTCAAAAATTAATTGTAGAAACGAGCAGTAATTCTGTATTAGTATATTTGAAGATTTTGAAAATCAATTCCAGTATTAAAAAAAAAAAAAAACATTATTCATATTTTTTTGCAAAAATTAATTTCAAAAATATTTTGTTAATCTTTGAAATAAATATGCATTGCAACCATAAAAAAAAATCAACAGAATTCGATTTTTAGAAGCATCAAATATACGAATCTAAAATATTACCTCATTACGCTATGTAGTTTTTGAGTTACATTTATAAAACTACACGCATTATTAAATTATATGATTTACGATACCCTTATTTACGTATAACTTGTAGACAAATGTTAAAATAATTAATAGAAGCATTTTAAAGGTTTCAAAGTACTGTTTTTTAAACTTAATAAACATATTTTCTTTAAATAAATTATAATGAATAAAATATTTTTTATTCCGAAAATCGTTATCTTTTAACATTATAAAATGACAAGAATGGTTATTTTTTAACTTAAAAACTTCATATTTTACTTAATACTTTAAATTATTTTTTTTTTTGTAATGATAAATTGGTCTTTTTTTTTTTACCTAACGGTATCAGTTTTTATTGTAAGATTGTTTAATAATAAATTTAAAACACGAAAAGTTCAAAAATTATCATTTATTTATTTATATGAATTATTTAACATACAGGTTAACAAATCAGCAAAATCAGAAAATAGTTTTTTCATTATGCTATTTTTTTTAACCAATTTCGGAGCGGGACTAACTTTATAAAACAAAATTAACAATATTTTAATGTTTTTACTCATTCATGCTAATTTAACGTTAAAATTTAGTAAAATATTATGAAATGTTCTTAATATGTTGTTTTAACTCTGAATCATTAACAAAATAAAGGGAAAAAAACACAAGATACATTTTATTTAATTTCGATTTTAATTCTATTTTAATTAATATTTTTTACTTTTCAAGTTTAATTTGACGCAATTTTTACATAGCCATTTGGTTAAAATCGATTTTAATTTTACATAATTTTCCTTAATAAATAATGCATCTAAATATCACCTGTATTGAAGTACTGATCTTTAAAAATATAAGATCAATTTAGAGAAATTAGTTAATCGTCTTTTCATATCTATCGGTTAAAAAATTATTGTTAGATCAATTATTTGTTTATATTATTAATCTATCAATTTAATAAGTTCAAAATCTATTTATTAGTATTACTTATTATACTCGGTTCTATGAAGATTCTCAAGAAAAACTCTGGTCACTTTTTTTTCATTCTCGTTTGCACTATCAGACCCCGCAGCGGAGGGAAAAAGTTTATGTTTTTCTCACCAGTATTTTTTATCGTTATTAAAAATAATGTTCATAGTAAATTTTTATTACAAGTTTTAAATACAAAATTTGTCGCTTTAAATTAACGGTTGCAGGAAATAAAATGTTTCCTTCTGCTGCGGGGTCTACACTATGTACGCATACATTTTCGGTTTGAACTACAGTACAAATATATCTATTGTCATAATTATCAAAATCAATTAAACTGACACATGTTTGTCAAAAGAAAAAGACGAATTTTTTAGAAATAAAAATCAAAGTAATCCCGCTTAATTTCATCCAAAACGCTTTGCAGAAGAAAAAAAAAGAGTTAGTGTTATTATTATTATTAGTAGTAGTAGTATATACACTCACATAAATTTTCACAGAAAATATTTCGGAATTGGATCTTAATACTTTGTTGGCCGGCTATTTAAAATAAAATCACTTTTTTATAATGATTTGATTTTTTGTTACCATTTTATTTAAAAAATAATATTTTCTTTATTTAATGGCAGAAATTTTCGATTAAATAAGGTTATTTTTTTTATTATTCCTCGTAACAAAAGGAAAAAAAAAAAAAAGTTAATAGCTTGAAATGGCAAATATATTCGTCACTGATCAACACAGTGAAAAGTGTTGATGTCCTTATAATAGATGTCCCTTAGAATGATGTGTAAATGATGTCCAGAATAGTGTGAAGTCTTTAACTGTTTTTCCCGAACTACGCTCGGGCAAAAAGAGTTTGCTATCTTCGATACTAAAAGCTTTTGGATACCATTTAAATTTAACTGTAATCTTTGGTTTGTTAAATGGCATAACTTTTTCGATTTTATAAAGTCAAATATTTTAGTAAAAAGAGTAGTGCAGGGTCCCTAGTTTAAATTTATTGTGTCAAAAAAAAAAAAAAAAAAAAAAAAAACAGTTAAGGGGTTAATATAAATATGAGAACGTTCTAAAGCAGCTTATATTTAAAATTAATAAATTAAACTTCTAAAATAAAATGAGTCCTTAAAGCAAAGTTATTTAATTACCTCCATGAATTGAGGAGAGGAATTGAGGTCATTTTTTTATTTTTCTTTCTTTCTTAAAAAATAAAAAGAAAAAGAAAAAAGCACAGTATAGATACATACACATTTTTACTCTACGAATGCTCATTTCCGTGTAGAATCTTAAATAAAATATAGAACGCATTCTAAATCCACTAGGCCAACAAATATAAAAAGTATATTTAAATGAATTGAACTCTTAAAAGAAAATAACTCAAATTTAAAATAAAGTAATTTAATTGGTTGTTATGAAAACCTTCTAACGAAAAACTTTAATATATATATATATATATATATATATATTCAACTGTAAAGTTCTTTAAAATAACACTATATTTTTATTAATTTTTGCCCGAATGACCTCATATTTAAAAAAATATCCAAAATTCTTTTAAACAGGAATCCCTTTAGCGGATATACATATCTGTAAAAAGTCCCTTTTCAATTTTGTGCGGTTTCTTTTTATTCACAGTGTCTTTTTAATAATATAAAATAGAAAAAACAGCTTAGAAAAACACATTTCATTTTAAACTTTTCAAATATAGTGTAATTAACCTATTTTAGGAGCACATTTCTAGGGATAAATTTTCCGCTTCTTTACTCCTTTCAAAATATTCCTTATGGAATTTAAATATTCCAAAGAAGAAGAAGAAGAAGAAAAAAACTTAACACGTGGCCTTGAGGTTTGTGCCAGGTGACGCTCTAGTGAGCTGAGGCCTACCCATCATTTCGATGATGATGATGATGATGATGATTGTGAATATTTTTGTTTTGTTTTGTTCCGCTTCTTGTCGAGATTCGAGGTGAATGTCCTCTGTTGGCCCTAGTGGCCCACTGAACGAACGCAGCGACATGTTGCGGTGGCCACTGGAACTAAGCAATTTTATTTCTTTATTGTATTTTTTTGTGTGAGTACGAAAGTATTTGCCGTTGAATTTTTACTGCAATTCAGCCAGGTGTGAAAAAAAAGAGTTGAATGAAGATGAAATGGATGAATGATCCGGAAGAAATGCTGAATAAATTGTCTTAAGCATTTAAGGTACAATACATGTTAAACATGTTAATACAGTAATGTTACATTAAATTTCTTTTCAAAATTTTTATTTTTACGGGTTCATCAACGTAAATTTTTCCGTAAACTTCATTCTCATTTCTATATGTGTAGAAAGGAGATAGGTAGATAAATATTGACTTTTCAGGGTTCGTACGGGTACCGTTATTTTCAAGGCCAAATATCAGTATTTTTTTTTTATAGAAAAATAAATTTAGTTTAAATGCGCGAAATTTCGCCTTATTTAAGGAGAGATTTTCTATAAGAAAATACTGGTACCGAAGAATTTCTTAGTTTGGAAATTCAAGGACCCGCACGAACCCTGCTTTTGCTTTCCTCACCTCCTTCTCATAGCCATTAAAAAAATTATTTTACTCAGATGTTTGAATTGTTTTAATAAAATTAAAGAAATCATAGCCTATGTCTCACTGTATTATTGTTAAATTTGTTATAAAAGGTCATAAATAAAAATTTATTTAGAAAATTGTAATGTGTTCCGGTTACATCAATCACATTTATTTTCGATATGAAGCATTAATAACATCATCGTTCACTGTACATAAAGACACATGCTTCTTCATCTAGGAAAATATAATATAACCACGAATAAAAATATATAGTTACATTTTCCGAGTTACCCACGATTCCGAAAATGTTTTATCTTTAGAAACCTCAGAAACCAATAATTTTTCAGATTTAAGGAAGCATTTATAAGAATAAATTTCTTTTGCTACCAATTATTTTTGGAAAGGCGTCTGAGTATTTTTTTTTTTAGTGTATTAATAAGTTTTCTCAACCCGGAATGAAGGTGTTTTGGTTGCTTTCCATTCACAAGTAAACATTTTCATATTTACCAAACATGCTTTACAGGCCAACATGATAAATTAACAGCACTGATATTAAAACTAAAATTAATATTATTTTGGTATTCTGGCCTCTATAAATTCAAATACGCAGCTGAAAATATTTAATTGAGAATAGATAGCATCCTAAAAACCAGTTTGTGAGAACTTATTAATACACTATAAAAAGTACTCGGAAACGTTTCCAAAAACCAGTGGCAGCAAAATAAACTTTGTTTTTATAAATGCCTTTTTAAATATTCCAAAATATATTGATTTTGGAGGGTTCTAAAAATAAAAAATGCTTTTGGGAATCATAGTTAACTCGGAAAATGTTAAAATAAATTTTAAAAGTAAATTATATTTTCCTAGATTTAGAAATATTTGTCTTTTTTTACCTGTGTGAAAAATAAAGTAAACGATACGTAATAACTGTACGATGGTATTATGAGCTCTTCATATCGGAAAAAAAAATCAAATTATCATAATTGAAGTACACTAAAATTTTCTAAATAAAGCTTTTCTTTTCTTGTATAAAACAGTTAAACAATATTCAAACAAAGATCAATCAGAGGGGCTGTAAATGTCGATACCGAATCCCATTAAAATAATATAAACATACAAAACTAGAGAACAGGAATTCTGTTTCTTTTCAGAATTTGGTGTCGCCCCCGGCATTTCCATTACTTCATTTTCTGCTGGTGGACTGGTGGTTTCTATTATTATGAAACAACCATTATAAATGAAGCGTTAGGTGAAGATGAAAGAGCAGTCGTAAAAAGTCAGAACTCTGATTTTCTGGTCAGAATGGGAAGAAAAAAAAAGTTATGGCCATTTTTTTCCATTCTGACCAGAAAATCAGAGTTCTAACTTTTTACGATTGTTCTTTCATCTTCACCTAACGCTTCATTTATAATGGCTGTTTCATAATAATAGAAGCCACCAGTCCATCAGAAGAAAATAACTCGGTTAAGCGGGACTCTGATAATCGGGACTCTACTGCAAAACATATTTCAATTTTTAAACTTAAAGCACACGCTTTTATTTTATGTAAAATGACGTCATTTGCATTAATATAGATACATAAAATTAAATATAGTTTATGATAGCTCCATGTTTTATCATAAATCCTTCATTTATATTTTTCTCAAAATAGCACGTATTTAAATTAATTTTTTTTCAATTTTTATGAGAAAATGGAAACAAAAAGATATAATTGCTATTTTTCAACAATTTTTCCTTTACTTTCTACACGAATAGAGTACTTGAGTTGCCAAAATGAAACAAATGTCGCTAAAAACTACAAAAAAATTAATATTTCAAAAACAAATGAAGATGCAGTTTTCAAACAAATTGCATTAAAAAGTACTTTTTTTCCCCCCAATACGACGGTATAAACATTAAAAATGTGCGATGCTTAGAAGTTTTAAAAAATGCTGTAGAGTATTTAATCGCACAATGAAACATCGGCTTTTGTTTTACGGCTGGCTAATACAAGGTAACGTTATTTATTGGAGACAAAATAAGTTAGGAGAAAGAAATAGCATACCGGGGGGCTAAAAAATTAATTTTATCGAAAAGCAGAAAATCAATAATTTAATTATCCACTTCTTTTCAGTTATTTACATTTGGAAACTTAAGTATCAAATAGTGTTTTTAATTTTTCCTATTAGGTCGTTACATGTTGAATTATTGGCATTTGCGCTTCAATGAACATCATTCCGTAAGTTTTATATCCCTAAAAGCGGTCAAAAAGATTTTTTTTTAAACTTTTATGGGAGAATGAAAAATTCTCTTTGATTTCGTTGTGTTTGAATAAGGTCTACAAATTTTATGCATTCACGAATGAGTATGATTTCGTGAATGTGTCAGAAAGCGGCGAGCTAGGATTTGAAAACAACCTTAAGGCTGTTCTCAACTGCTCGGCTCAACAAGCGTAAAACGTTTTGACACATTTACAAATTTTTAATGGAAATATATAAAATTGGAAAGCCTGGCCATGGAAGCGATTTGGAGTCGAACTGTGTTTTCCATTTTTGGATCAATCAATTACCTATTGAGTTATAAGTGATTTTGATCAAGTGACACGACATTTGTCTCCCCTTACCGACCGGATTTTCTTCTTTCGTTTGGAAGTTCGGTTCAAAATTCCAACTTTGACAGTATTTTCCGAAAGGTCTATTGCGTTTACAAGAAAACGGAAAAAACAGTTCGATGACATAGTTTTTGAATAACAACACCTTCTAGTTTCATGCGTTTCCGAACAAAAATGAATTAAAACTTATGTCAGAAAGTTGACCCTTTGAATTTGAGAACAGCCTTAAATCAAAGCCATTTTAGTTTTGAACATTTACTTATACCAAATTTTACGTTTCTGCGATTTTTGTTTAAATATATATATATATATACCAAACAAAGAATGAGAGCATTTACGTTTAAGTTTAAAAGTACGTTCTGATATCCCAAACTACAGCATATGGCATTACGAGTAGATTATTTTTACAATCATTATATTGATGCTAACATTTCGGTAATCTTCCTGAATTTGGACTAGTGTTGTCAGGTCCACTGTCCCAGAAATCGCGACAAGGAAACTAAAAAACGCGGGACATCGGCGTTTAAACCAGGACATGAAAATACGGTAAATCCTATGAAAACGGAGCCCATCTCTAACGGAATCCTGTCTTAAATGTAAAAAATTAATAGTCCCTATGGAAGGAATACCATACAATTATACCTGTTGAAACGGAATCTTACTACGATCATTTGCCAGCTTAGTTGGTTTTACGAAATAAGCACAATAATCTTATACAATACAATCCGCGAAAGCAGATTCACTAGGAGCCGTATCTAATTCCGTTTTAGAGATTTCTCCGATTTAGCAGGTATAATATTATGGTATTCCGTCAGTAGGGACTGTAATATTATTTACGTTTAAGACAGGATTACATTATAAACAAGTTCCATTTTCACAGGTTTTTCTAAACAAAGTACAATAAAAAATGTTAAAACAAAATCGATAGAGACCAAAAAAAGTTCCCTTTCAGCATGTAGATTTGTACGACATTCCTTTCTGCAGAATCATAAAAAAAGTTTGTTATAGACATGTTTTGTTTTTACAGGTGTTACTGTATCAGGTTCTACTCGATGTAGACTAATTAATGGCATGGTACTAAAAGAAATTTAAGGGATTTGTGCATCTCGAAAAATCGGGATGTTTGACGTCCCGCGCAGTGATTCCGCGAGACGACACCCCGAACTTCTGAATATCGGGACTTCCCGCGTAAATTGAGACACCTGACAATACTAATCTTGCCTAAGCCAAACATTTTTTTAACCATATCTAAGCAACTGTTTCGGGTTTCTATGCGGTACTTTTTAGATTTTATTTTTTAATTTCTGTTTAAATAAATTTCTGATTTAAAATACGTTTGACTTTAGTTAGACTCTGGAAGAAGACCATAATGTTGGCATTTATGACATTGAATGACAGGAATTACAATTTTTATAAAATATTTTCAAAAGCAATAAATATCAGTAACTGAACCAAAGTTTTGGAGATACTTCAGAAAGTAAGAAAGTGTGCCCGGAAATTCTATAAAAATATATTATTTCTATATATTTTTTATTTATAATATTTTATTTCTCCATATTCGTTTTGAAATTTACATTCAATTTTTAATTATGTAAGAGATTTTCACCCACTCTGTAGGAAATTGTATATTTATAACTTCTGAAAATTTTAAGACATGTGTGAAAAAGCGTATTATGTAACAAAAATTAAATTTCGAGACCGTTGAAGGGAAAACTATCAGGTCAACCCAGGTAGCATGGGTTGGATGGGCCCTGCTATGGTTTGCTTTAACTAAAGATGCGTGGCGGTCGTAAAATAAAATCGCTTTTAATTGAAAACTCTAATAGATTTTTATACATTTAGTATATTTTCTTAGATTGCTCACTTCATCTGTAGCAAAAAATATTTTTGGTATTTTAGTATTAGCCCATGCTAGCCGTCAACTGCGAATCATTTTACTATTTATGTAGCAACCTTTCGGTTTTGCTTATTTCAATGTTTAAGCGCACACTTCGATCTGTTAGTTTATTGTTTTATTTATTTGTGAAGTTTCAGTTTCGTCTGAGATTTAGTAATAAAACATTCCAAAGAAAAAAAACCCGTTAAATTATTTAAATTATTGTATGTGCAAACGGGTTATTTTAACGTAATCGTGTTGCATGCAGATTTAAAAATATCCGTGCTTGAAAATTATTTAAAAAAAACACAAACAATCAATTAGTTAAGATACAGTTTACAAACAAATTGTATTTGAACGACCCCCCGCCCCTATTCGACGGTGTAAAAATTAAAAATGTGCGAGGTTTAGAAACTAAACATCAAGAAAAAGTTACAATAACAGCGACATTTAATTGTCGGGTGTTGTCTCCGTCAATATAACGACAGAGACACGGGCAAATACTTGCTTTAAAATACAGATATGGAATCTGCGAAATATTATTTACAAATATTATTTTAAATTACATTTTTTTAAATTTAATTTTCGAGCTTTTAAAAGTGCATTACGATTTAAAAAGTTGCAAAATTGCAGGAAAGCGAAATTTTTTCTTCAGGTCATTGCTACCATCAATGTGATGTCACTGTTACTCACGAATATATTTTACCTTTTATAAGATAAATAGATCTTACATATTAAAGGAACAATATCTCATATCTCCAAGAATAATTAGAATCTTGGTATTTTAGTTTTATAAGAGTATAGATTACCTCATAACACCCCATCCGTAAAATGAAACAATTTTTGTAAAAAATATCAAATAACATCTTGTTTCACTTGTGATTTCATTTCATATAATTGTTTTAAAGAAATTCTACACACAACATCAAAATTAGCATTCCCAGAATATAGTGTTTTCAAATATTTCATTTGAAAGGAATCATTGTTTGATAACTTTGAAATAAAATTACATTAAGGCTGTTTTTAACTGCTCCGCTGAACAAGCGCAAAACGTTCTGGCACATTTACAAATTCATTTTTTAACAGGAAGATATAAAATTGGAAAGCCTGGCCATAAAAGCGATTTGGAATTGAACTGTTTTTTTTTTTTTTTCATTTTTTGATCAATCCATTACCCATTAAGTTATAAGCGATATCAATCACGTGACAAACCCGTTTTTCGGCCGCTCTTGAGTGATTTTTCTACTTTCGCGCGGAAATTCGGTTCAAAAGGTTCACTTTGACATTATTTTCTGAAAGATCTATTGCGTTTGAAAAAAAAAATGGGAAAAATCAGCTCGATGACATAGTTTCTGAACAACAACATCAGCTAGTTTCATGCATTTTCGAACAAAAGTAAATTAAAACTTATGTCTGGAAGTTGCCCTTTTGGATTTGAGAACAGCCTTAAAAGACATTTCCTATAAAAATATTCAGAATTAACTTGTTTGTTTTTAATTAAAAGAAATATTTTTTTAAACACATTTAAGGTTTATTGACCTCTCAAAATGTTAGCTGTTGAAATATCGGAAACAAATATAAGGAAATAAATAATAAAATAAATACAAATTTTTTATTGAAAATTCTCAAGTTAATGACAAAAAGCGGAAATAATTTAAAATAGGTAGTTTGTGTTTTTAATTACAAAACTAGGCAAATTAGTATTAAAATACATACTAGTGTAAGTATCTGTGAAAAAGATACGTGTTAGAGATTTATTATGCGAAAAGTTATATGAAAAAAATTCTAATTCTAAGATGTCAATTTGTAAAATCAAAATTTTTTGGGAAACATCAGATAACATCAAACTGTGGTGGATGTTAAAATTCAATGCATAACATTTGGCTTTACATAGTTAAGTAAAGTTACATAATATTTATCTAGTCGATTGAAATAATATGACAAAAAAAAAAAAAAAAAAAAAGATTTTAACGGCAAAATTACTGATAATTTAAAAGATAACTTGAATCTATAACAGAAAACTGATTCTTACGAATAAATTAAAATTAAAATTAAAATTATTAATTTAAATTGTTTATTGTAATAGAAATACTGCTAATTAAAAAAGAAAAAAAAATAATAATAACCCAAAATGAATTACAAATTTCCCTTCTTAAAATGTATTAAAATGCGCACTCAATCCCTTTCTATCAATTTTTAGTTTATAACATTTATTTCTGAAAAGAAAATTGTGAATGCCATTAATGCAGTGTACTCTAACGATTAACATAAAGTTCTGATCAAAGCTCTTATCGATTAGTAGATAGCGGATTATATGCATTTACATATCTGTGTATGTAATTGCATATTTTAAGGCTTTTTATGGTTAAAGCAATGGTTAATGCGTAAAATACCATAAAATTGAGCTTAAATGGATATTTTCAACTTTTTAGCTCCAGC
Source organism: Maratus speciosus (assembly GCA_963932465.1). Classification (NCBI taxonomy): domain Eukaryota; kingdom Metazoa; phylum Arthropoda; class Arachnida; order Araneae; family Salticidae; genus Maratus; species Maratus speciosus. The sequence goes on from OZ010789.1 coordinate 291,659,470, forward strand.
ATGTTCAATTTGCTTGAAATCTCTCAATAATTTGCTAAAACACCATATCCAAATGTTTCCTTTGATAGACCATACTTTTATTCAATTTCCTCAGCTAAAGAGAGGCTGAATGATAGATTTTATCCAAAAATTTCCGACAGAAATATTTTTTTGTAATTCAAGCCATGCCAAAATTGGAATATAAAAATCTTCTGTTAATAATAATTCTTCGTAAAATAAATTTTTAAAATGTATTTTTGTCATTACTTAGTTTTTTTGGAGGAAATAAAAATCAGAAAGACGTTTAATTTTATTTCATGTAAAAATTATGATTTTAGAGATAGTATAAGATAGTTTATAAGCATATAAGCTATGAAAAAAATAAAAGACTTTTTGAACGGTGATGGCGATGAACTACCAAATAAAGAGGGGACGACTGCAGCAAAGTATTGAAAATGTTACACGGTAACATGGGTTAATATTGAAAAGACTTTTTCTGCATTTAAAATGGGTTTAGACGATAGAGAACAAAATCCAATTGTTGAAACTTTAGAAAATTGTGTAGTTATGTGCTGCAATAAAACTTGCTCGCAGTGAGGTAAAAATTTGTGGCAATGTGCCCTTAATAAAATTATTACCAATGATGTATTTGTTTTGAACTAGTAAATATTTAATGACTATTACTTTGTTTAGATGTAATAAAATTTAAAGAAAACAGAACTGCGTTTAGAGGTAAGTGGTTTTTCGTTAAAGTGCATATTTTCGATTTTAACAGTATATTTCGAAGGTTTATTTCCGCATATTTGCATGCATTTGTAAACAGTTTCTAAATGCGTATATTCCACCACCTGGTGATTAATAATAACAACATGAAGATAAGAAAAAATATAAAATGATTATTTTCATTGATGTTTCGATTTAATCACCTTGCAGAGATTTCACTACAAATGCAAGTATGTAGACATATTTGTGTGACGGGAGGGGATGGAAAGGCTAAATAAAACGCGAGGAATATACATGTAGCTATTAAGGTATCTGTATGCCTTTATAACAACAATTTCGATTGAAATTTCGTTTCAAAAACTTACTGTTTCAGAAAAAAAAGAGGGCCAACTTCATGATCCTGGAGCTTTTTAAACGTTTATATTTATTACAAAATTTAAAAAACTAAATTGAAAGTTGTTTTTTGATTTTTATCTTAACTGATTTTTATTTTATTTTATTTTTTTTTTTTTTGTAAAAATTATCATAAATCAATAAATAATACTTTAATTACCAAAAAAAATTTTCCACTATGTTTTAAATATATATTCAAAGTAAGATAAGACTATTCTCCTGCTGATTTATTAAAAAGTTTATGAGTTACACAGTTTTAATTTACGAATTATTAACGTTTCAGGATTTTCAGCGTTGTTTGTCTTTTTATACCTATGACATTTAAAATAGTCATGTTGTGTCATAATAACAGTCTAGTTCCTGTATAAGATTATTATATTTAATATGGAATTTTTAAAACGTATTTATATTTGATAGTTTTAAAGTTAAATAAGTTTAATAAAATAGCAATTTTTCTGCTATTTTTCAAATAAACATTTTTTAAGAAAAAATTAAATTACTTATTTGTATGTTTATGTTCCATTTATATGACATTTTAAATAATAATTAGCAATTTTAAACTTAGATTTTACAAACATTTAAATAAATTGTTCAGAGGGAATACATGTGCCTTAAATGCAATATTTTTGTTTTTAATCACACTCAAGACTACCAAAGAAACTGTGGATATTTTCTGAGCAATTTTTAGATAGCACGATTCTTCTTTAAAGCTGAGCACGAGTAACCGTCTGACCTGCAATACCATCTGCTTTTCCCTGCTGAGCATTCAGCAGATGCCTATAAAAATAATAAATAAAAACATGAAAATTCCCAGCAAGTGCCCGCAGCCGTTATTCGAGCAGTGCTATGATCTCTTTAACCCTCCACCCCTGAGGGCGGAGCCGGAAGATCAAAATTACTCAACATTTTCCACTCGATTTCGTATCTGATTGCATATAGTGCATACCACTACACAAACGCTACAGCATACCACTATATGATTTTATGAAGGGAACCTAGTATTTCTCTGAAATTTAAATTTGACGAATCTTGCGATTTCATTTAAATAATAATCTATATATATATATATATATATATATATATATATATATATGGAAAAACTAATAACATGTATTTTTCAATAGAATAAATAAATAAATAATTTCTTTTAAAATTACGACTTAAAAAAAAGAAACTTAAACATATTCTGCAAAATAAACAAAATATTCTATAAACATAAATTTGCATTATGTTTTCCTTAAAATGCATTGCACAAAATTGTGAATAGATATTTGCGTACTTAGATTTGATGCAAGCATTTCCGAGCTGAACGCACTACAGATCTAGACTTTAAAAACATATTGTTGATTTTGCACATATTTTTAAATTAACAACAAATTTTAGAAAGTTTAAGGAAATAAAAAACAAGACTGTGGATGAAGAAAGAAACTGGGATGAACGGTATAATTTGAATCATCTGTCTTGTATGTCAAGAAAATGATTCTAGCTACAATCACCCACGCGGAAACGGATAATAACATTCTAACTGTACAAGTTTCATCGCAAGAAGTGTCCACACCGTCCGAAAAAAATGATAATTGCTTTCTTCTTGGGATAAACTAAAGTTCCTGGTGTATTTTCAATAGCAAACACATATTTTCATGTGTGCGTGCGTGTAATTTTTTGTTGTTGTTGTTCGTGATACATATTTTGTATTATGCACCCCTTTTTATACGAAAAGGCTTAGACCTGCTCTTTTTACCTGACTGCCAAGAAGGGTTATGTGTTTCACGCGTATCTGGGTATGTGGATTTCTTTATACCCACGAAACATCCTAACGGCTGGATGGATTTTAATGAATGAGGTCTCTATTGATTCGTCTTAACTGTCCGATGGTTATAGGTTAGGTTTTGTTTTTATAAATTCAAAATAGCGTCCGTGAAATACAAAATGGCGATAGAGACGAAAAAAATTTTTACGCACTCTATCGAGTGGCATATCATTGGATAGGTCTTTCAAAATGAAGACGATGTTTCATTGGCTATTTTACAGTCAGAAGCTCCGTTTAAATATTATACAATCTAGACGTTGTGTAGGTAGAATTTCTAGCTTTACTGCAACTGTAATCATCATAGACATCTATAAGCCTCATCAAAACAGTGTTTATAGATAGGAACTAACAATTAAACACAACTTAAAAGTCATCAATACAAGTAAATAAAAAAAAAATAGATAAGTAATATGAAAAATAGTTTTACATTGATGAGAAATAATTAATTAGTTCGCTTTTCACGCAGTCGGGTTTTTTTATTTATTTTTATTTTTTCCTTTGCAAATTACTTATTAAATGTTGTTATCACAAATTCCACAGAAATTTCTAAATGCATTTCTGGAAATTATTTTAAATTACATTATTTTTATTAGGAAGGTAGTTTAAGTTTTCTTTAAACATTTAGATAAAACGTTTTAATCAAATTTTAATGAAAGATACAGTTAGATTTCTTGTAAATTTTTTAAAATAAATCTACAGATAGAAAACTAGGAAAGAAAAGAGTGAAACTTTTAAATCTATAACCACGAATAAATAATTTTTAATAAAACTTGAAGAAAAATAAACCTTAAAGATTTTTAATTCCACTCACATATATTTATAGCGCACAATCACATATAGATTTGGTATAGATTTATTATTTATATTAATTACTTTACTATCTGAAAAAGTAACCTTAACATAGGGAAGTTCGAATGGAAAGAGTACTAAATCACACCATGGAATTTGCGAATGTCAAAGGCTGTAAAGAATAGGAATGACACTAAATTCAAGCGTGGATTATCAATTTTCATGCTATATGGTTTTGCCACCAACATTTTACTAATAAAAAAAATACTAATAAGTTTGCTTTATTTATTTAGCATTTACTAATCCTTTTAAATAGCATTAAAAATCTGCGAGACTTATTACATGTTGTAAAAGCTGACGAACAGGCTTAATATCTGCATAATACGATTTTCCTTGTTACGATAACTTCACTAAGACACAGCTATGGAATAATGATGGTGAAAATAATTTTACCTGTACCATTTTAGCTAAAAAAAAATATCTTTCGGTTAAATCAAAAAGTACCAAAACCCTAATGAAACTGAATTCTAAAAGTAATACAAGTTGTTTACAAGTTATTGTGGGTGTTTCCTTGTTTCATAAAGTTCGATTTAAATTGAGTAAAAAATTAAGAAGTTGAGTATTCTCCGCCCATTTATGCGGCAACCGTAGGGCATCGCGTTGTAGAAAGCTGAGACGTGAGAATTCAAAATCGCGAAGGATAAGAGAAAGCAATGTGCATATTGTGGTTCATAGAAACAAAACACGTCACCTCTACACAACGTCGCTTCAGGACTACGAACAGGAACGATTCTTTTGATAAAATTTTAATATTAATTATTATTTAATTATAATCGTTATTTGATTAATGACGTTTTGAATTGCATCCTTACGCATATATAACTTTTTGTTATTAAAAAAACTTCTTGAGTTATATTTTACGAATATATAATAATTTCTTTCACCGTGTTCTTCATAAGTTATTACTTAATCAAACCCCGAAAATAATTTTTAGATAACCTGTACTTTGCATAATATATATAAAGGGAATGTTAAATCAATCCTGTGACCTTCTTAGATCACATATTGCTTAAAATTCCCCACCTTTTATACGGATTAGTTAAAAGCGACCTCAACGAAAAAATCAAATGGATTTAAGAACAATCAGTTTAAAATATACAAAGCGTGATTCATTTATCGCCAGAGTGTATAAAGGAAATTTTTTGCTTGAAAATAACGCGGAAGAGATATTGAATTCATAGCCTCACCTTGAACTTGCGTAACCTCTGCGTACAGTATACGATACTAGCTAACGCCCTTTTAGTCGCCATTTTTTCCCACCCAACCGAGTTCACTTTATGGGAGTGAATGAATATGCAATTAACGCTTTGTTTATGGTAATGTTCCCGATAATAAGATTTGATAAACAAAAGTCGTGTTAAAAATTTGATATTACAGTAAAGTCTTTTAAAACTGCCTAAGGAAAGGTAGCTTAATCACGGTTCGTACTGATGCTGGAATTTCAGGATCAGAAAATTCTTCGATACCAGTATTTTCTTGTCGATAATCTCTCCTGAAATAAGGCGAAATTTCGCGCGTTTCATCTTGATTTATTTTTTTTAATAAGAAAATACTGATATTTTACCTTGAAAATAACGGTACCCGTACGAATCCTGTTAATAATGATAGTTACTGGGATTTATTTATATTTTTTAATATCTATCAAAACTTTTCAACATAAATATGAAAATAAGAAACTTCCTCTGGCAATCTGTTATATATATATATATATATATATATAACCTCTTATCAACTAAACTTCTAAACAAGAAACTATGAAAAAAAAATCTATAAAAATATTTTGCGTTGTATCATTATTTGGCTGTATAAATGTTAAAAAAATACAGCGTTAAAAGTTAATTTTTTTCCTTTTCTGTCGAAATTTTTTTTGTAAAAAATACTAAAAAAAAGCCTTTAACCCCTGAGGGGCGATGGGATATATTATATCCCACCTAATTTAAACAAGATTCGCACCAGAAACTTTTAACTAAATTTTATATTTTTAGCTTGGGGATGGGGGTAATGTTAAAAAATTGCTTTTCCTTATTTTAAAATAAAATTTTCTGAGTATTCCGGTGAGAATTCAATATTACAGAGACATTATTTCTTGCCCCTCAAAGGGTTAAATAAAATAAAAATTGTAAAATAATAGTTAAAAGTATTGTAAATACAACATAAGAATTAAAACTATTACTTTAAAATGATAATTAGAACAGTTGTAATCACAATAGGCCCTTACTACATTTGATAAAAAATTCAAGCGAAATCTAACTAGAAATAGAAATTATTTGAGAATTTATTGAAGAAATTCGTTATGTACGTATCTTTATCATTAAAATTCTCCAAGACTCCAGTCTCCTTTAACTTTGATCCCCACGACATTTCCGTTCCCTCCACTTGTTTATTTTCATTTTATTTTGCACGAAGAATAAAGGTATACACACGAAAATCGACACCCACTGTTCTGTCACACTCTATTTTTTGTACAATTTTTAAAAATATCACTAAATTTCAGCTTTTAAAATCTTACACTAGCCACACGACGACATTTGCAAGCTAATGTTAAACCAATGCAAGCGTTCTTTGCAAATTTCGCATTTGCATTTCAGAATTTTTAGAAGTATCTTTTTCGATAGACTATCTGAGGTCGATGTCAAAATTTAATCCCCCTCCCCCTCCTCTGAGAACACTTTTATTTTTGGAAGTAACGAACCAATATTTCCGAAATATAAAGTGTTCTCAGAATGAAATTGAAAAAAAGAAAAGAAAACAAAGGTAGAAATATACATTTACACCTGATGTCCTATGCAAAAAGAATCATTTAAAATTGAAAAGCAAACAAGCAGTTTAGAAAGAACGCATCGATTGGTTTAACATAGCTTGTGAACTTAGCTGCCTAATGTAGGTTCTCAAGATTCAGTTTCTTGATTTGCCATGAATTCATTCCATATAAATTGACAATGATGAAAGCCCTCAATCACGCTCCAACAATTGTTTTTATTATCCACTTTTTAAAATAATTGCAAATATGTTACACGATTTATTAAAATCTGCACTTTTAACTATAAACAAGAGAAATTGACAGAAAAAAAAATACATCGTATTTCTCTTTTGTTTATATCTGACATTAATAGCTTGAATTTAGTAAAATAAACATTTTTGATAACTATGTTATCCGAGAAACGTTAAAATTTGTCACTTAGTTTAATTATAGTAGAGGATGTAAGTGCGTTTGTACAGTGCATGTTTATTAAAATGGTATTTCTTTTTTGTTTATATCTGACATTAATGGATTAAATTTAGTAAAATACACATTATGAATAACCATGTCATCAGAGAAATGTTAAAATTCGCCATTTATTTTAATTATAATAGAGGATAGTAAGTGCGCTTATACAGTGCATGTTTATTAAAATCATATTCCTTTTTGTTTATATCTGACATTAATAGCTTAAATTTAGTATAATAAACATTATCGATAAGCATGTTAGCAGAAATGTTAAAATTCGTCACTTATTTTAATTATATTAGAGGATAGTAAGTGCGCTTATACAGCGCATGTTTATTAAAATCGTATTCCTTGTTTGTTTATATCTGAGATTAATGGTTTAACTTTAGTATAATAAACATTATTGATAACCCTGTTAGCAGAAATGTTAAAATTCGTCACTTATTTTAATTATATTAGAGGATAGTAAGTGCGCTTATACTGTGCATGTTTATTAAAATCGTATTCTTTTTTTGTTTATATCTCACATTAATGGCTTAAATTTAGTATAATAAACATTATTGATATGTTACAAGAGAAATGTTAAAATGTGTCGCTTAGTTTAATTATAATATAGGATAGTAAGTGTGCTTGTACAGTGAATATTTATTACACACTTCCATTTAACTTAAGTTGGTTCGTGTATGTAAAGATGGGATTTTATAATCGGTTTTTCAACCACTTCCTGATCTGATAGAGTTCTAAAAATTGTGTGCAGATCTGTGTTCTCAATGATAATACAATATTTTGACATTTTCAGAATTTAATTAGCAATTTATAGATCACTTCTGATTAGGTTTCGATTATAAGTTGATAAAATAATTTGGAAATTCCAAATACAATTTTCAGGCATATTTTTTTTTTTTTTTAAAAAGCCATCAACAATAAATGTTTTATTGTTGCAATAATGTAAAATAACATTTGCAGCAATAAAAGTAATAAAACTTTTTTTGGTACATATCTTAAAAATAAATGAGCAAAATTTTAAGCACAAAAATTAAAAGCATCTTTTCTAATATATATAATTAAAATAATATATACCGGGTGTCCCAAAAAGGACTGACTGATTTTAAAATTCAACAACTTGCAAACGGTGACAGATATTAAAAAAATTCTTGCAGGAGGGTTATGCATAAGGTCAAAAGTTTTATTACAGTGATTTTCAATTTTAGTTCAATTTACAAACAATAGATGGCGCTGTAAGCAATAGTCGCTAAATACAGGCTCGATTTTTGGTCCTTTATCTTGTTCCATGCAGAAAAAGGAGATGGAAATGTATTATCCGGGCCACGAAGTACCAAAAATCGAGCCTGAATTTAGCGACTATTGCTTACAGCGCCATCTATTGTTTGTAAATCGAACTAAAATTGAAAATCACTGTAATAAAACTTTTGACCTTATGCATAACCCTCCTGCAAGAATTTTTTTAATATCTGTCACCGTTTGCAAGTTGTTGAATTTTAAAATCAGTCAGTCCTTTTTGGGACACCCAGTATATACTTTTATTGCAATAAATTTCCTCTCATGATGTAACCGAATTTAGCAACGAATATTTTAGCCTGTCTTTTAATTTTTGTTCTATAAGCACAAAAAAATAATTTTCTTTCATGCTGTAACCGATGCAGCAATGAATACTTTATCTTGTCTTTTAATTTTTGTTCTGTGTGTATAAGAAAATTTCAATGGAGAACGTAAAATATTCTACCTATTATCTTAAAATCTTCTGCTTATCTGTTTGTATATTTCCACTATTCCTCACACATTCAAGCTAAGCCTACGATTCAGTTTATTCTAGAAAAACAAAAATCGTCTGCCGACATATAGATATATTTAGAAATCATTACATCGTGATTTTTTTTCCGCTTTCTATTTAACCAAGGAGGAAGATTTAAAATTTTTGCTTTTAGGTAGACAATTTCTAACGCCCTATTTATAAGACTTGAATTTAAAGAAGAAAAAATATACTATTTTCAATTAATTATTTTTGAAAGATCGCGCTTAAAACGTTTCACAAAGGCGCTACAAAAGTAAAATACTTTATAGTGTAAAAATTATTTTTTTCCTTATAAAGTATTTTTTTTTTAAATTCAAAAGTTAAAATATTTTTTATAAGTTTGTCAAAATGACGTCATTTAGCTTCGAAATTAGAATACCAAGTCTTAGAGCAATATACTTTAGACAAATAAAGTTTTAGATTAAAAATCATGTAATCTACAAAATGTAATTTTCGAAATTTTTGTTTAACCTTCATTGTAAATATAATTTCTTATTTCAAATTTAATATTTAATAAAATTAATGTTATAAGTTTTTCTACACGTACTAAAATATTGAATTTCTTTTTTTCTGAAGAAATTTAAAAATCTCATGCAATGTAAATGCAGCACATCGGGTTGCTACGTAAATAGTATATATTAAAAAACAATATTCAAACATCCCATGCCAGAAAATTACAAAGAATGAACATTTAAATATGTTAGGTATTAAAAAAAAACGAAACCTCTGACTTTAATCGAAGTCCATTTACAATAAAATCACACCAAATATGTCATTAGACTCAGAATAACGTCTTTTTTTTTTTTACAGTATGAATTTACAATAATAAAATATCCACCAACTTTGATTTTTCAAATGGAAGCGCATACTTTTTATACCATCTTTGAGTTCCTTGGATCAAGGCAGCCCGGAAAAAAGTATATTTTATATACATTTTATTCAATCTTCATAGAGTTATAAAAAAGTGTATCAGGGTTATATGCAGAAGTTGCGAAAAATTAAATTAAGATTTCACCGGAGAAACATCTAGAATCCCACAAGTCCAATTGCAGAAGCATGCATAAAATAAACGAAGAAAAAAATATCTGCAGTCTTTCAATTGTTTTTCCCCTTCGCCACATAAATTTTCTGGTTGCAGTTTTTTATTTTCTTATATGTGATTGAACAGTAGTAGAATACGATCCCTTTATACCAGCCATACTCAACCTACGGCTCATAGCTCACATATAACTCGACGACCTTTTATGTACGGCCCGTGCACATAACCATTAACCAATATTTATACAATTAATTAAGATGCGCATAAAAAACTATTTAAGATCTTCAGCGTTGTTTCTTATATTTTCATGGGAAGGTAAAATCTGTCCTGTTATTCTTAATTAACTTAAAATTATGTTAAAAGCCGATTCCTTAATCTAATGCCCTTCTTACATGTAGTCCTATTTGTCCTACAATGATGTACACATTTCTTAATTTTCAACATTAATCAAACTTCATTCCAAATTATGTTTGCACGATATATTTCTACGATTCTTTTTTTTTTTCGCTTTGATAAAAAAATTGAATTATTAGAGAAAATCTGCTTTTTTATCAGTTTCCAACAAAGTCGAAAGTTTTTATGAATTCGGTTCGTCTGGACTTCTGTCCACGCTCTAACTCGCATAAATATACTCGAATTTTCATTTTCATGAAATTGATATATGTTAATGATGTTTACAATGACATATTCGGTACTGAATATGTGTAGCATTAATAGTTCATTTAAAGGAGCACTCAAAATATTTCCGTTACATTAGGGTCAATTTGGAAAAATCGTTTGTAGAGTATTTTAATGACATCACGCTATTAATGTATTGAAATTGATATAAATCACTGAATTTTACTACAAGATGATTACAATAGAATAGGGTATTCATAGCATTTATGGTTCATTTACAGAAACACACAAAGAAAATCGGTTACAGTGCTTTACAGTACTTTGTAGGATAATTGCTGGAAGTGCGTTTTCAATTTCGGTATGCGCTCTTAAATTTAACCAATTTTTTACATGTTACTCGTCGTGTATAAATTCTATACCTCGCATACAGGGCTGCACAAAAAAAATTCACGTACCATTCACCTTATTAGTGGAAATTGCTGAAGGGGAATTTTCAACTGAGGTATGTATTTCCTAACTAAATTTTTGCATGCAGGTAGTTCATAAATACAAATATATATATATCATGTACAGGGCTGCTCAAAGAATTCGGATAATTTTTGGACTGCAGATGGTAATTTTTTTAATTGGGTTTTCAAGTGTGTTATCCGTTTCCAAATGATTCAGTTAGACATCCTATTTCAACTTATTAAGCAGTGAAGTTTTGTTACTTTATTCTAAATATGTTGGAAAGTGTTTCATAATGGATGCTTGACACACGGCTTTTCTTTCTTGTTTTCATTAGAACTTGGAAACTCTGCATTGTTATATTATTATGTTTTATACCTATTATATAGCTAATTTTGCTTTTATCTCAGAAAAAATTGTCCCGAAAACATTTTACAGCTCTATTGCCAATCAGCAAACTTCACTGCATATTTCAATAGCATTTGCAATAGAAACTTATTACGAAGTTTATTATTTGGAAAGAGTTGTTTTAAAGTTTTTGGTAATATTTCTTCCGCGGCAGCCGTTCAACCCTTCTGATAATATTAACTTTGTTATATTGCATTGCTGTACTTATGTTATTTTAATTACTGTTTTTTTTTTGTTTTTTTTTTAAACCATTTTGTGCTACGGCCCGCCTAAAGTCGGAAACTTATATTTGCTGCCCGCGAGAAAAAAAAGGTTGGATATGGCTGCTTTAAAAGTTTGAATAGTAAAATTTCATCATATCTCGAAAAATAGTGATTGGAATGAGCTGTAAACTTATACACCCATGTTTTTGACGATACCCATTCTGTTAATGTAAAAAATTATATAAGTCATAATTTATATTTTTTATATGAATTTATTAATGGTTTTCATGATTAAAATTATGCTTCTGAGTAAAAAAAAAGAAAATGCTTAGAATATGTTTCGACCTATTCATGTTTGTTTCATAGTTGTTTAAATAAGTTTGGGCTGGTGTACCTCCCATTGTAAACAAAAATTATTATTGTGTGATTTTTTGGGAAGATATAAATTAAAGTTTGTCACGTGAATTTAAGATTACCATCCTCAAATTTTGACATCTTCTAACTTCATGAACATTTAGCGAAAATACCTAATTTTTCAGGAAGATTTCATTCAAGAAACTTAAATAAAGTGTCGAAAGTGTATGTTACCATTAGAAAAATCAAAGTTGGTGCAATTTTTAATACGTAGACGACCCTTATTTTTGAAAAAATTCGATACCTTTCCTGCGATTTTGTCATAAACGGCCTGCGAATGAAGGCTGGTGTTTGTTTGTTTGTTTGTTTGTTTTTTTTTTTTTGCATTTATGGCTGTTCTCAAATTCAAAGGGGCAACTGTGAAACAAGTTTTAATTCATTTTTGTTCGGAAACGCATGAAATTGGCAGTTGTTGTTATTCAGAAACATTGTAATCGAAAGACGTTTTCCATTTTTTGGTAACCGTAAAAGATCTTTCAGAAAACTCCGTCAAAGATGACGTTTTGAACCGAATTTACGGATGAAAGGGGGAAAAACCATCCAAAAAGAGAAGGAAAACCGGTTGTCACGTGACTCAAAATCGTTTATAACCCGATAAGTAATTTATTTACCTAAAAACGGAAAACTTATTTCGATTCCAAATCGCTTCAATAGTCAGCCCTGTCAATTTTGTGCCTTTACGATTAAAAATGAGTTAGTAAATGTGACAGAAAGTTTCCACTTATCGAGCAGTGAACTTGAGAAAAGCCTTAACTCAACTTTGTTTTTGAATGTAAATACGAGGGGCATCAATAAGTTTTTGCCCTCACATAGAAATTATTGAGTAAAATTTATGAAATTGCTACATTGTATTACTCCTTTTCTATATAGTCACCGTGCACAGTAACACATTTCTGCAAACGGTATTTCAAAAAGAGGGGGGAGGATGTATTCCAGGAGGCGTGATAGTAGACCCAAAGGGGGGCATTTTTCTAACTTTTGAAGACCTCCAAATGTGACATGTTGTTGGAAAGGTCTGTGACCACTTATTCATGTTATACACCCCCCAAACCCTTCCCCTCAAATTTCCCACCGAGGGGACATGAATGGTGTCCGAAAAATTTAGAAAAGTGCCCCCCAAGGGCAAATTGGGGGGGGGGGACTCAGGATGTGCATAACATGAATAAGGGATCACAGATCTTTCCAACAATATGTCACATGTGGGGGGTCGGTAAAAGTTAGAAAAATGCCTCCCTTTGGGTCTACAATCGCGCTTTCTAGAATATATCCTTCTCCCTCTTTTTGAAATACCGTTTGCAGAAATATGTTACTGTGCGCGGTGACTATATAGAAAAAGTCTAATACAATGTAACAATTTCATAAATTTTACTAAATTATTTCTATGTGAGGGCAAACACTTATTGATACCCCCTCGTATGGAATTTTTTAATTGCTTTGTTACTAACTTTCTCATATAATAATGCAACAGTTTAGTATTTTTAGAACTTAATTATAAATTAATTCTAAGGGATTTTTCCTTTTACCCACTACAGATTACAAATCGCCAAATATTCTTGGGGGTTACAATTGTACACCTGTTACAAAGACAATGGATTAAATGATTCACCAAAAAACACTTGCCGAAACAGGGCAAATGGCTGTGAAACTGCGTCGATTCTATTTTAAAAAACACTAAAAAGTAAAAAATAAAGTATAAATAAAATATTAGCGTATAATAATTTAAAAAATAAGCTTTTATAAATTAATAGTGTCATATTAATTAAATTATGATTAAACGTTTACGATTAAACTAGAAATAAATTTAGAAGTCCTTAAAAGATAGATTAAAATAATGTTTTCTTTCCTTTCCTTTTATCCATATCCTAAAAAAGAAATAGAGCAAAAATCTCATTTTTTAAACATAAATTCACGAGATCCCGCTTTCAATCAAGCGTAAATCAAGGCAGTGAATTTATGGATTTCGTACCCTTGTCATCAGGGCCCGACTGGCAAGTTTCTGTGCCCAGGGCACTTTCAATTTTTCTTGCCCCCTTAGATTAGTTGATTTACTGATACTAGTTTTTTTTTCTTTTCTTTTTTTTACATGTTACGCACTTATTCAAAAAGTGACAATTCAAAAAATTAAGTTTTCTGGAAAATTGGAAAACAGTTCCAGGAATAAAAATGTTTTCTATTATTCATTGAAATGGGTTTTTAACCATATATGGAGATATATTTTTGTCATTTCATGGTATTATAGTATCTCAAATATCACATTTATTTTATTTTTTAATGAAAATTTAGATGAAATAACGGAAAAATTCGTGCCCAGGACATGGGGCCCGGGTGCCCGTGCGATAGTCAGGGCCTGCTCATATTCACGTATTTTATCTTTTTTTTTTTTTTTTTTTTTTTAAATCCTTAAATTAGGCATTATCTTCAAGAAAAATGTTGAATGCTTATAAAAGAGTTTTTTTTTTTTTTTTTTTACTTCTATATATTTTTTTCTCCTTTTAAACTCATTATATATTGGTGCTTACCGAAATAAATTTAGAACAATTGTATCTTATACTTGTCTGAGCTGAGCTTTTATAAATTATGCGTGAAAATACGAGTGGGAAGGAGCCGTAACTTTTTAATTTCATTTCAATGCATGATGTAAGAATCATGCTAGTTTGTATTATGTCACTCCTCAAGTATCATTTAGTGATGATGTAAAGATGGCAAAAGGAAATGCAGAAACAAAGAATCGTACATATTTCTTTAATTTAGGGATCAATACTTTATATAGGAATAATGAATGTGAATAATTTGAATTTTTCATAAAAGCATTTTGTGAGGAACAAATATATTTTTAACCTTTCTTAACGCTTTAACTGTGTTATTTTCAGCGTGCATACAGTTCTAAAGAAATTTCTTTAAAGATTTTTCGCATCATTTAATAGCAGAAAATATAACAAGTTCTGCGATTAAATAAGGTGATTTTTAATGTTGTAGTTAATTTCATTATGCATGAGATCGCGTGATTTTTGTTTTCCAGTTTTTCAATTTTCCCCCCCTCAAATATTTGTATCCTTATAAATCTTGTGAATGTTGTCGTCAGAGCGATGAGACATGTCGATCTGAATAAATAAAGGTATTTATTTTCCTTATAAATGTACTTTTATCACTTTTAGCTAATATTAAGTTAATTTTGATGTTTCAAATGATTTTCATATATAGCTTTATAGTGAGTGATAGTTTTCATATTTAAGAGTAATCGCATTTGAAAAGTTGAACGGAATAATGAACAATCTTAAGTTCCTTATTTTTAAGACATTTTAATGACAGTAAACTTGAAAAATGCCTCAAAAATTTTTTAAATTTCAAATAACTGCTAAATTGTAAATTTTAAATGTATGTTTTATTTATTCAAAATTTCAATTTAATCTATTCGAAATTGAGAGAGAGAGAGAGAGAGAGAGCGAAGGGGGGGGAGAGAGAAAATGACAAAAGGAATGATAATTATGAGGAAATTTTTTAAAGTGTTGTGCTATTTTTAGTTCTATTTTGCACGGCATTAAAAAAAGCTTGAATAAAAATTTCACATTTTAAACTTTTAGTAAAAATAAAGAAAGAAAAGAATGTCAGTTTTGAAATGCTTTAAAGAGATTCCCCCACCCTCCTGATTAACGAATGCGTAAATAAGTTTTTTTATTTATTTCTTCCAATCTAAATTTCCAATCTAATATACTATAAACTAATATCAAAGCGCTACCCTAAACAACAAAGCACGAGTATCTAATTTCGCTATTTGTAGCTGAATTTATTCACATTCTGCTATCCTTCATCTTTATTCAAACAATCGCCTTTTGCTGCCAACGCGCGAACATTAATAATAATAGTGAAAAGAAAAAAAATGCCGCCATTGCTATGAATAAATAAATAAAACACAGGCCACGCAATGCACTAGGTGAATCGGTCACGACTTTTGTTTAGGGGATGACCAGTTTTTTTACCTGTGCCCCTGGTTAGAGTTTTACTTCCGTCAACTCTGGAGTCTACTTATATTAGAAGTCTGTGCGCTCGACCTGCTGCCACCGGAGAAAAGGTAAGCCAACGGGTTGAAAAGAAACACCGTTATGTGGAAAGTTATAGGGCTGATATTCGATGCAGAACAATGGGCGTTATCAGATTTGTATAGAAAGCTCTTTTTAAAGACCATTTCATTTCTTTAATAAGGAAGTTTTAGAATATCGTCTATTTATTTGTTTTTATTTTATTCATCGAATATTTGTAAGGTTTAAAATAATGAATCATCTGTGATTGATGGGCAACAAATTTTAATTGTGCATTTATTTTGGCAACTATTAATTCCTAATTAAATGATATTAGTTGGTATGTATCACATACTTAATTTTTAAAAGTTTTTGAAAATTATTCTTCTTGCGAAAGAAAGAAAAAAAATACTTTTCTTTATAACTTCATAGTTTTATTGATATTACGATTTAAAATCACACACTCTTTTTAAAGACCATTTCATTTCTTTAATAAGGACGTTTTAGAATATCATCTATTTATTTATTTATTTATTTTTGTTTTATTCATCGAATATTTGTAAGGTTTTAAATAATCAATCATCTGTGATTGATGGACAAACAATTTTAATAATGCATTTGTTTTGGTAATTATATTTATTAATTCCTAATTAAATCATATTAGTTGGCATACATCACATACTTATGATGTAATTTTTTAAAATTTTTGAAAATTATTTTTCTTGCGAAAGAAAGAAAAAAAAATACTTTTCTTTATAACTTCATAGTTTTATTGAGATTACGATTTAAAATCACATACTCTTTGAAAGTTCGAAGAATACAAAAATTAAGATTTATTATTTTTCAATTTAAAAACAATCGGTTGTGATATCCTGGTTTAGTGCTTTTGTATGTGTTTAAATTATTAATTTGTAAAGTGTTGAGTTTTAGGATTTTTTTTTTTTCGTGGCAACAATCTAGCTAAAATTAAAGTACACCAAAAAAGGTTAACTTAAAAAGAAAAAAAAATGAAACTAACTTAATATTTGCTAAAAGTGATAAAAATACGCTTAAAACGCAAATAAATACTTTTATTTATTCAGATCGACATGTTTCATTGCTCGGACATTTTCGAGATCGATAATGATACAAAAATTTTCACAAAATATTTTAAATTGAAAACTTATAAACAAAAATCACGCGAACTCATGCACAAGGAAATTACCTGCAGTATTAAAAATGAATCTTAGCGAACGTGAATTATTTTATACTATTGTTGTTTATTGGAAAGAGATGCTATGCAGAATAATGAAACAATAGTATAAAATAATTCACGTTCACTAATATCCATTTTTAATACTGCAGTTAATTTCATATGCATGAGATCGCGGGAATTTTGTTTACCAGTTTTCAATTTAAAAGTTTTTTGCGAAAACATTTATATCATTATCGATCTTGAAAATGTTGCCGTCAGAGCAATGAAACATGTCGATCTGAATAAATAAAAGTATTTATTTGCTTTTAAGTGTATTTTTATCATTTTCAGCAAATATTAGATTAGTCTGATGTATCAAGTGATTTTAATATATAGTTAAAAAAAAAAAAAAAATCTTACCACAGTTTTTATATGATGTTGATTTGATATTCTTATCAAAATTTATTTACATTAGTTACTTTTGAACTTTTTTCCCCCAGGATTTCAAAATAACAATCAGTTAAAAACTTTAATAAGTGAAGTAAGTTCAAAATTCAGCAATAATCTCATTTTTAGACTGCGGTATACACCAAATGAGATGTACAGTTGTTTTGAGCTCACGGTCGAATGACGAGGTCAACATCTAATCGGGCGAGTTTCTCCCGCAAACAGTCATTTTTAGTTGATGGTTTGCGGTACATAGCTGACCTCTAAGAATTTTCAAAGTGATAAATAAGATGTGATTTAATTTTTCTTGATAACTTTCGAATATAGATATACAAATCATAATTATTATGTTAATATGTTTAAGTCAACATAATATTCCGCAACATGAGATTACGCTTTAAAAATACTAAGCGGAAAAATAAATTTTAAATTACAAAATACTCCTTATATATATATATATAATATTTTAAATGAAACAGCACCCAAATATTTTAAATGCAAAGTTTTAGGATTAATTTTGTAAGTAAAAGGCATGAATTTTTTTTTTTTTTTTTTTTTTTTTTTTTTGTTTAATAAAGAATAAATTTTAAAAAAATCAAAAGAAAATTCATAAGAATAAGAAATGATTTAATTTTTCTAGATAACTTTCGAATATAGATTTACAAATCACAATTATTATGTTAATACGTTCATGTCAGCATAATATTCTGTAAATTTAGATTGCGCTTTAAAAACACTAAGTGAAAAACAAATTTTAAACTACCAAATATTCCTTATATATATTTAAAAGGTTTTAAATAAAACAGTACCCAAATATTATTTAATTCAAAGTTTAGGATTAATTTTATTTGTAAAACGTATGAAATGCTATTTTGTTCAATAAAGAAACATTTTTATATGGCGTAACAAGTAAAAATATACTTAAATTATACTAGATAACTTTCAAACATATATTTAAAATTTATAGTTGCTATGATTCTATAATCAGAACGTAATGTTTTGTACTTTTAGTTTATAGTTTAATAAAACAAGTCCGTTATAGGATAATTTATTTTACATTTTAAAAAATGATTACTCAGACATATAGAATACTTGGATAAAACAAAATTGAAATACGATTTCAAATTCATGATCCTTTTTTGCAATAAAGGTGGAACGTCTTTTTGCTGTAATTAAAAATATTTTTTTACTGAGCAACTATCTTGTCCCACACGATGGATTAAATTTATTGTTAAAAGCTAACTGAATTTGTGTCTTTTTAATATTTTTAAATAATTATTTAATGAAGTAAATATAACTGACTTCAAATATCCCTTATTTTAACCAACATCTTACGCTGTATTCTAACTCAAAAATCCAACGCATGGATAAGCCTTAGAAAGTAAAGTATAAATTGAAGATCACGAGTTATATGCATGATTTTTTTTTCCACGTAAACATTTTTTTTTTTTTTTACTTTCTCTAAACTAATCTGTCAAACAGTTCTGATTAAAAAGTATAAAGTACATTAAAATACTAATTTAAAGTATATTATTTTCCATTTTTACGGATTAACTAAAAAAAAAAAAAAAAACTTTAATGTTGTATGTTGTGAAAAAAGGAATAATTCTATGCATGTGAAAATTTTAGAGCGGAAATGTTCATAGAAAAATCTATTCTGCGCGTTTAAAAATATCTGTTTATTTTTATTAATTCAGAACTTTATTATAGATATAAGAGCGTAATTATTGTTTATCAGAAAATCAGAAATAAAATGGACGTATCCAGAACTTAAAATAATAGTAGTTTCCGTAAAAGCATTCGTAGAAGGTTTTCAGAGACGATTTGAAACAAAAAGTTACTTTAAGATTTTAAATATTAACAATCTGAAGACATTTATTTAATGAAATTGTTTTATAAAAAGGACTCCATCAGACTATTTTCAAACTCAAATTTGCAACTTTATGATTAAATCTCTTAATCATTTTCATACCTTCTTTCATGTTTGATATATTCTTATTTAGGTTAACATGAAACAAGTAATATTTTTTAAATTTCCAATTTTTATATTTTCAGATTGCTGAGGGTTGATACGAATTCGCGTCTTTTGGATGTATATAACTCCATATTCGGGCGGTAGTTTTGCATTTTATACGTTACATTATTTCTCCACAATATATACATAAAATATTCGTATTTGTACAATTAGTATACCCTGCATATACTTCTATTAGAAACAGTACCATTATTATAACATTCATTTGTATTATAAACACAATTATTTTAATTAAATAGTGCAACACCAACCGGCATCTTGCTGCTTAAAAGACGAAAACCGTAAGCAATAATGTCTGGAGAAGTATTTTTCAGAAAATGCTGCCAAAGAAATTTTGAAATTTTTCTGTATATTAAACCGATTTTAGGGTCATGAAAATTTTGTAAACGTGGTCATTAGATATCATTCGATTACAATTAAGGATATATTGTATTTTAGAAAAAGAAAAAAAGAAGGATCGATTCTTTGAAAATAAAAGGAGAATACCTGAAGTTTCACACACGAAGGAATGAAAATATCAAAAGAATCAATGTTGTAGATCTACTCACGTTTTCAAAAGGGGACTTTTTTAAAAAATATCCTTAAAGTATTTCTCCTTTTTTTACTCGAATACAATTTTGATTGGGCGTTAATGAGCGTTATAAAGGGTGTTTTAAAAATTTTCACCCGTTTAAGATGTGAATATTTCCTCCATATTCATTCTTTTGACATTTTTATTCCTTCATGTATAAAACTTCGGGTATCCTCATTTTATTATCAACGAATTGCTTTTCTTTTCCTTTTTATTAAATGCACTATATTATTAAATCCTCTCGTGAAACATATTCGTTTAAAAACATCGAGAATATGTTGATAAAAACTCACATATAAACAAACTTAATACATCCTAAATGAAAAGATAAATAAAATTTAAACCCTTTAAGAAGTTAAAGCTGAATGCTGCGCTGATCTTGAGTTATATAATCCTAATTCATTTTCAAGCATTAACTTAAGTATCGAATAAATTTTATGTCAACCAGATTGTCTTAAGGATTGTCACAGTAAACCAAATACCAACTGAAGATATTAAATCTCCTATTACATATAACAGAACAGATATGCGTAAAACTATCACAATGTACAAGTGACAACATAGTTAAGAAATTAAGAAGGTTACTCTGTAACCTTTTACATAATATCTGTTAACGTGACGTCATGTTCCAACGATCAGTTGTCAAAAAGCAGTCATCAGGTTAATCAGCCGTGTTTGTAGTTTTGTAAGGTTATGTTTTATTCCTTTTATTTAATTAAGATTGAAAAAAATGGAAAAAATTGTTATTCGTATATTTTTAATTAAAATGCATTTTCAGTTTCTTTGAAAAATACACTATCAAAAAGAGAGAGAAAGAAAGAAAGAAAGAAAATTACTGTAGAAAGAATATTTGACTCTGAAAAAACGAAAATTTAAGCATTGAATAGATTTTTTTTTTCATAAAATAAACTGCTTATAACTGTCATCCCAACTAAAAGTTTCTTATAAAAAAAAAAAAAAAACTTAAAGAAGAAAAAGCAATATGGGTAAAAGTGAGACAGAGATATGTTTTTACCACTTTATTTTATTTCTTTCGGCTGTTCTCAAAATATTTCATTTGTACAGCTACACAGTGAATTTTTTAATTACCTATCTGAGAACCACACGAAATATTTTATATATAATAATTATTTGAACTACCAGGGAATTCTTAATCCAATACTTATTTGAAACTACCATAGGGAATTCCCAATCAAGTACGAAAGTATCAAAAAGCTCTCTTTATTTTTCCTCAAATGCGGTTTATATATATTTTAATCAAATTCATTCACGTTCATCATGTCTGAAAAATCGGTTTAAACTCGGATTAATTTACCTAAGGAATTTTTGTAAGAAAAAAGAAAAGTTATGCAATTCTATAGAAACTGCGCTGAAATTATCATGAATTTTTGGATTAAAATAAGTTTACAATAGTGAGAGAAAGTTGAAATTTTTAATCTGGCGACACTTTTAAATAAAACTAAAAAAGTATCAATATTTTCTGGATATAAAGATTATTCTTTTTCTTTTTTTTTCCCTTAAAGTATATTACAAGTTTATTAATAATTTCGACGAAGCTAAGAAATGAAACGTGTGAATTCGGAATTTCATTGTTTTAAATCTTTTATCAATGTGTAAAAAATGTAGCTAGAACAATAAAACATCTAAGCTTTTTCATTAATATCATATTTAAAATTAGTTTATTATACATTTCGACTGCATAAAAATTAAACTACACAAACAAAATAATGAAGAAAAGAAAATGTTGATATTTATAAAACTATACTAAGCTATGATTTTGTGCGGAAAATTCAGTAGAAAAAAAAATTAAATGTAAAAGTAAAAATAGGCTATTTTTAACATTTAAATACCCTCCTAAAACATTTTTAAAGTACACTTTCGTAAACGCTCCGAAACTTTCAGAGAACATTCCATGATTTTTTTTTTTTTATTTTTTTTTTTATGTATATTAAATCTAATATCTTTTAATAAAAATTTCAGCTATAAAATAACAGTGTATTAAATTCAAAATGAAGAAACATTATTTGTAATAATCTTTTAGTAAAATACCATTTCTGAGCTTTTAAGCACTCTGAAGTAATTCTAGAAGAATTTGTTCATTTTTTTTCTTTCTTTCTCTTTCTTTTTTATCGAATCAAATTCGGTATTTTTTGACTCAATTGTGAAATTCTCTACCCGGAATGCGCATAAAATCTACAGATATTCTTATTCGTGTTCTAAAAAAAATCCAAACAAAATTTTGTCATTTTTCCATAAAAGTAAAACATCCTTCAAAAATAGTCAAAATTAATGTTTTTAAACCGACTTTTATGACATAACAATTGAAGAGCTCAGATGGTAAGGCAAAAATCATCATTTTGAGAAAACACTTTTTGAACCACTTTTATGAACTAAAATTACATTTTTTTATTGTCAAATGCTCCTTTATCAGTTAAAATATCTGAGAGCATTAGGTTTTTATTTATTTATTTATTTATTTTATTTATTTATTTATTTATTTATTTTTCAAATAGCATTCTAAAAGGTGGTAGAGGACCATTGATTTACCTTCAAACAAATGATTCACTCAATTTTTTTTCTTAATTTTGTCACATACCACGTTTATAATATGAACTCTTCAATTATGAAAAATTAATCATCAGATAGTAAAATGACTATACATATCCCATTGATTAGGGGTGGGGGGGGGGGAATAGAGTTAGTGATTTTTTGGTCCTCTTAATGAGAACACATGATTTTTCTTCTCTTAACAAAATGAAAATTAGTTTCTTTAAATGTGTTATAAGGATTAGTGGTGGATTCTTTTTAGGGTTTCGTTCATCTGACGAAACCCTATTCGTCTTGCTCCTCTGTCTGTCCGTCACAGAGCCCGTTCTCAGAAACTATATATGTTGAAGACTTGAAATTTTGCATACATATAGCTGAACACCTCACATCAAACAACAAATCCTAAAATTTTGAAAAAGTCTTATATTTAACCCTCTGGGCTCCAACTTGTGTATTTTAATCTTTTTGCTCTAACTAAGCCCCTAATTAAGTTGAAGACTTAAAATTTTGCATACTTATAGCTGAATACATCACATCAAACGACAAATCCTAAAATTTTTAAAAAGTCTTATATTTAACCCTTTGGGCTCCAACTTGTGTATTTTAATCTTTTTGTTCTAACTGAGCCCCTAATTAAGTTTAAGACTTGAAATTTTGCATACTTATAGCTGAACACCTCACATCAAACGACAAATCATAAAATTTTGAAAAAGTCTTATATTTAACCCTCTGGGCTCTAACTTGTGTATTTTAAGCTTTTTTTTTTCTAACTGAACCTCTATTTAAGTTGAAGACTTGAAATTTTGCATACTTATAGCAGAACCCTTGCGATCACACGAAAAATTATAAAATTTTCATAAAGTCTTATATTATTTACCCACCGTGCTCTAACTTGTTTATTTTAAGCAATTTTTCTAACCTCCCTCCATTGAAACCGGTGGGTACTTTTCCAACTTTTGCCGACACCACTTTGACCACTCTTTCATACTATGCACATATCCTTACATATTTCAGTTCCACTTTCTACCACCAGTGGGCGCCTACCCATCTCGGGTGCTATAGACCCGATCCCCTCGACTAATATACCTACGGATAGTTGTAAAATGGAGTTTCATTTGGATAGATGTTTGTGTAGAATAGAGTGCGCCCCCTGGTTCCGAAATGTGGAACTAACAGATTTCGCAAAGGGATAAAGTGTTTTGAAAGGAATATTAAACGAAACCCTCTGTGCGATCTGTGATCACACTTACCCACTTGTTTACTTTAAGCCGGTTCTCAAAAGAATATTTCCCCCTGCTCAACAAAACGAAACTTTCTGACATATTTCCCGACTCATTTTTAAACAGGCATAATTATTGAAAAGATTTGTATTCAAAGAGATTTTTTTTCCACTTTCCGGTAAATAAATTATATCTTGAGTTGTCCCAGGGGGCAGTTCTTTTTTACTTTCCTGAACTGTCGCGTTCGGAAATCCGGTTCAAAACACTACATTTACAATATTTTCTAAAAAAGGCTTCTGCTTTTACAGAAAAACAGTTCTATTACAAAATTTCTTAATAAGAACAGCTGTCAATTTCATGCGTTTGTGGACAAAATTGAATTTTAAAAATGTGTCCGAAAGTAGTCAGTTTGGATTTGTGAACAGCCTTGAAACAAACTTAAGACAGTTCTCATATTTTTTAAATTCACTTTTACTCTTAAAAAGCTAAAATCTGCAAATATTTACAAAAAAAAGGGAAAAAGGGAATGGAACAGCATTTTTCTGTATTCGATAGGGGCAAAAATTTTTTCAGAACATGTTGCCAAAGTTGACGTATTGGTCGAAATTTTCGGACGCGACAGCCCGTGAAAGATACTAGTAGCTTATAACTCAAAATGAAATAATATATTACATATTGGTACAAATTTCGTATTTGATAAAAAATTAACAACGTTATTCGATTTCAAATTCCTTCAATTATCGAGCTTGCAGATTTCATGCATTTAAACGTTTAAAAATGAGTCCTTGAATGTGTCAAAAAGATTTTTTTTGAAAAAGTAGATGTCAAATTTCCTTCACTTATATGCACTGCTGTTACAAAGATTAAAAAGAGAAAAAAAGCTTTCGATATTCACGGAAATATTTTTTCCGAATTGTACGCCGTAAGTAGGCATCCCAATACGTAATTCAACCATGGTGTCAAGTTTTCATTCTCAGCTTTTAATTATTTTGCTATTATTTTACCGACTCTTTGCGTACAACTAAATAAAACACCAATTTTTTAAAAAAGTTTTTTTAAGAGAAAAAACAAGAATTCGAGTAAAAAAACTATATATATTAGTTTTGCGGAAATTTAGAGAACTGAAATTTTATTTTAAATAGAATTTCAAAATTAAGCAGTGATTCATTTTCTTCACGCACTGTTTAATTATAATCAACTGTTGCTGGATGCTTAAAAACAAATTACTTTATAGAAATAATTACGTGTAATATTTTTCCACTGTGTATAATTTAGGGTTTGGTTTTACATGTAAGGCTTCAACAAAACTGTTTCTAGCAAAAGTTTAAGCAGCATTGAGCTTCATTTTTCCTTTACTAAAATATTCTACTTTTAAAAATACATTCATTTAGTGGCATTATTTGCCGGTTTTTTTAAGTATTTTTGTGACTATATAAGTTATAGGAAAAAGAAAAAAAGCTTTTACATTAATTTCATTTTTCTTCTATTTTACATTATGAGTATTATGAAAGTTTTCCTTATTTCATTTTTTCACTAATGATAAAGGTAACTATCAAATGTATAAAAACAATAAGGTTCATAAAACTCAATTTTATAAATTGTGTATATTAATAAAGTAAATTAAAATGTGTTTAATGTGGTTTAAACAGACTTATCATTTTATTCTAATGTATTTTTATGATAAAAAGTTAATACTTAAATAAAATTAATATTAAATAAACTTATAAATGCACTCCGGGAAAATTAAAAAAAGTTTTAAGTCAATCTTTTAACTTAACTTTTTTTATAACAGAGAAAAAAATATATATACCAGTGAACTTGTGCGAGCCTTTTGCACTGCAATCTTTGATATTAATTGCTGATACTTTTTTGATTAATGTTTGCTTAACTGCAATTTTAACCTAACAACGTGTACGACCGTAGTATGTCAAAATACTGTTCGTTAGCCTTTCGTATGATGCCTCGTTCATAGTTGTACGTTTCATGTTTGCGTAGAAAGAAGGATGTTGATATCATAAATAATATATTTGATTTAAACTGATTTTGTATATTGTAAAGCTGAAAGTTTGTGTATTCTTTATATTACTTATTTTCAAAAAATAAAATAAAAGGTACCGTAAGAATTGTTATACAAGATGAAATTATAAGGATTGTATTAAACAAATTAAAAAAGAGGGAATGGCGAGAAGAAGAAACTGCTTTTAATATTATACAATTTACCCTCACATCAAATTATATAAATTCTATTCAAATATTATAAAACATATATAATTTTAATTAATTTTCCAACTAATTTACAGCAGTGATATTACGCTTGAAATTATTGATTCACGTATTAAATATTATAAAACTTTTGTGAGAAATCATTTGTCACTCTTAAGAAATAAATAAAAAATAAGTATAACGAAATAAAAAGAAAGTATTAAATTAGATTTATTCCAAGTTTGTGTTTAAAGTGTAAGTGGGTAGTTTGTGGAAAGTAAAAAATCTAAGCTGTAACTGCGGTAAGATTTCTCTGTTGAAAGGAAAATTTTAATTTTAGAGCATTATTATAAAGAATATATACATAACAGAAAAAAGGACTTCAGTCTGAATTAAAAATAATGTATGACATAACTGAAGAGAAGAAGTCTAATAGGAGATAGGAAACGAAAATTAAACAAAGAAAAGAATGCTACTGAAAATATTTTATAGTTTGATTACATTATTTTGTATTAAATAAAAATATCTTATCATCTTGAATTTAGCCTTTGGAAAAGTGAAATATATCTGTGAAATAAATTAAAAAATTAATATAAATTAAAATTCTGTATTTAGCAGAAGTGCATATGATTATCTGTAAAAAATTGTTTAACTCCTCGGAGGTCGATTAGATATATTTTATCTCATTTAATTTTAATTAAAATTTGTACCAGAATTTTTGAATAAAATTTTACTTTTATAACTTTTTTTGAAAAAAAAAAAGGGGGTTATAAAATTGCATTTCCTTATTTTCAAATAGAATGTTTCGAAATTTTTTGGGTGAATTAAACATTTCAGAAACACAATTACATGTCCAAGAAAGGGTTAAAGAATTATTTAAATTCATGATTTAAGTCTATTGAAGTGCTTTACATAGATTTTTTAAGCCCCGTGAAAACTTTAACAGCCATGGTTTAACCCTTTACTTGTCAAAGTAATACATCGGCATATTTTGTAAAATGCCTATTTTTTTTCATTTAATTTCTGCATTAAAAATATTAAAATAATGTCAAATGAGTTTTAAAATTAAATTAATTTTAAATAGTTTTAGATTTGTTTACATTTATTATTAATTTTTTTTAAAAAAAATTACTAGTGTTGTAAAATACCTCAAAATAATAACGTAATGTCAAACGAGTTTTAAAATTAACATTATTTAAAATAGTTTTAGATTTATTTATATTTATTACTAAATTTTAAAAAATATACCATTGTTGCAAAAAACCTCTACTGTTCCTTTAAAGAATTTCGGAGAATGGGGTGTATTGTTGGAAAAATCACTTTAAAGATGCTGCCCCTCATTCGATGGAATATCGGGTCAATGACCTCATAAAATTGTGGGCATGAAGTGAAAAAAAAAAAAAAAAAGCCTTAAATTAATTTCTCCAAGAATCATATTAATTAAAGAAAGAAGAATTCAAACATTTCCTAAAAACATTCGAAATTTATTTGATTAATTTATTAGCTATTTAATAGCAACGATAATATACCTTTACAAACATCAATAATCTCATATCAGAAAGTGTAAAGTTGAAATATGTGTTATAATTTCACTATAAAACATTTTGCATTTTTATGTAAAACGAAATGATGCGGAAAAAGTAGTTATAAACTATTACATTTGATACATTGTGATATTTGTGGTCAGAATGCATCTCTTTATTGCATCGATGATAAAAATGAAAATGAATTAAATTCATCAGTTATGTCTTTAAAAAAGTAAAATAAGAAAGGAAATAATTAATTTTGAATGATCAGTTGAAATACTTTTTTTTTTTAAATAAATTTTTCATTTAAAGTTTTTTTGTTTTGTTTTGTTTTGTTTTTGTATGTTTAAGCATATAAATTAAATTGGTAAAAACATTTTTTAATGCACACTTTATGAAAAATTATTACACAATTTTTACTGTTTTAAAGCTATTTTGGAAAAAATAAAGAAGAGAAACTTTTTAAATTAAAAAAACATATATCTTATTCTATTCAGTATATTTATTTGGTTTGGTATTACTAGATTACTTTTGCACTAGGTAAACAAAAACAAAACATGTAAAAAGGAAAAGGAAAAAGAATAAAATGCTTTAACTAAATATGAATCCAATAATTAAGTGTAATTTGAAAGCATTATGCACATGGCTATTGAAGCTAAAGGACAGCTTTCTAAAACAAAATAATCCAAGTTACTTTAACTAATATATTTCTATAACATTTAGTAAAATATAACTTGCTTTTTTTTTAAATAAGATGCTTAAAATATTTTATTATTATAATTTTGCAAGAAAGCCTGTTTTTAAATTAAAATTTTCTTCTTAATATAAGAAAGTTTTTAGACGACCAGTATTAATGAAAGTGTGGGTATACCTATGAATGTGTAACTGTAAATACTTTTTTCCCCTCAAAAACAACCCATTAGGTAACAAAAATGTTTCTGTGACTTTGTAATGTAAATGCTATGAGCAATAAAAATTTTGTTTCTTTGATAAATAGTATATATTTTGTATTATGAGAAAACTAAAAAAAAACTTGTAACTTATGCAGCTACTGGAAACTTGAAGAGCTAATGAAACTTGCTTTTTTGTTCTATGGTCTAAATTTTAATTTTTATAGAGATTGCATTGATTTTATATTAAAATAATATATTTACGTCAAAGAGTAAAAATTATCTCGAATGGATTTATCATAAAATAATTTTCTCTCGCATGTTAATTTATGTATTAATTGTTAAAGTAATCGATAAAAAAATGCATGCATTTTTAATATGCTCTTAAAAAATATAAGAATTATTCAGAAAATAATTTTTGTAGCAACGATTAATTGCAAGATAGCTAATAGTAAACAAACTGCTTTATTTTTCCTTCTAAAATTGCAATGTGTTTTATCATGAAATGCTTATAGAACACTTATTATTCTTCGGAATCCTTTGAAAGCTACAAATAATACCCAAGAGGTATGTTTTTATTTATTTCTAATTTTCTAGCATCTTCATATATAAGTATATGATGGATAAACAATTGTTTCAGAGAGCTTACGTGAAAGATAGGTGGTTTAATATTTTACTTCGAATATTGAAACTTGGTGGGAAATTAAGTTCAAGTTATTATTATCCATAACAGAATAACAGTAAAAATATCTTACCTTAAAATAACTCCAAAGTTCCATTAAAGTCCAATAGTTCCTTTTTTAATTAGGAGCACCATAACAGCACACAAATAGAAAACCAATCCAAAACAGAAAACAACAGCAAACACAAATATAAATATTCACAGTGATTCTCTTTTCAAATTGTCACCAAAAAATTCGATCTCATCAACAATAAAATCTTTTATATAAATCACAATTAGTCAAATAAATTCACAGAAAAAGTTTTCCAAAATTCATTGGAATTTGAATGAAAATACCGCTGACCGTTGTCCGTGCCGCAAAAGAGTTCAAGTTCATGCGGTCAAAGCTAGCGCCGGCGAATCGAACATGCTACGTTGCTGAACTCGGAAAAGCAAGTGTTGCTCTTGAACCTTGCCGCTCGCTTCCGTAGAAAACGTACACACAAACACTTCCATTCGAGTTTCGTTATTCACCACCACCTTGTTCGAAACACCTGTCCCCAGGTGGCGCTGCAGCGGTATCCCATTCGTGGTATATTATTATTTTCTCTTCTCTGGTTTGGCGGCAATTTTGCTGGAATTGGGATGAAAATCAGTTGTACCCATCCGATCAGAGCAGTAAAATGAGAGTAGAGAGATGAAAGCGATTACTTTTTTTTTCTTCTGGTTTTGATTATTCGATAAAATCCCCATTTTGTTGTGTTTATATAAAAAAGAAAGAAATGTTAAACGGATATTCTAAGAGAAAACTTGAACTTGTTCTCAAATCGAGATTTGTCAAATTTGATGTTATATCTACAACTTACTTTTGGTGATAACTATTTATGAACAAGAATAAAAATTTTCGACTTTGTCCAGTTCAAACATTCCATTGTTGGTTTAAAGCCACGTTACTCAGGGCTCTTGTTAGTTAAGTTATATCTCTCAATTTTCTCCCCCCCTTACACACACACACACACACATTCTCTTTCTAACACCCCAAATCATAACTTTTTAATTATGGTCTGATTTGGATAAGAGCTTTTTTGATGTTCTTCCCAAATCATTTGGTTACCAAATAAACATTGATATTACAGTAGCGCTCAAAAGTATTTTGACAACATTATATTATCTCTTATTTTATTTAATATAAAAATGTAAAAGAAAATATATTCCCTATAATTGAGAACACTATGACTGTAGTTATTCAAATGTATCAAGATTCAACTTGTTTGTTTACATTCGGCGCCACCGAAGAAATATGACTCCTCCTTAACTCAAAAGTATTTTGACAATTAGTTTGCATTTAATTGTTGAAAGTGTCAGTGGCGCTATAGCTTCGATTAGTGTTTATATCGACTTATTGTGATTATTTTTAAATGCCGAAATGTAAAAAATATTGAAGTGATTCTAGAAAAGCCGCTGTAAATGCACTTAAAAAAGGTAGACTGCAAGCATAATTAGCTCGTTCTTTTAACGGGTCTAGGCAACTTGTTATTACATGGAATAAAGTTTTTAATAAACAGAAATACATCGAAAATAAGCCTCAAAGTGGCCATCCGAAAAAAACAACTTGCAATGTTGACTGTATTATAAAAATTATATCTATAAGTGATTGCCGTAAGTCCGCTGTAATAATAAAAAATGAATTGAAAGAAAATTACGGCATAGAAATGCACGTTTCATCAGTCAAACGACGCTTAAACCTCTATGGTTTACATGGCAGAAGACCAGCAAAAACACGTTTGTTATCTACTAAGAATAGGAAGGCTAGAGTTGCATTTGTAAAACGGCATAACCCTTTCAGGGGCAAAACAATTCCATTGCTAAAGTGTTGAATTTAATGACTGACACCGGAATTTGAAAACAAATTTATGTCTAAGTAAGAAAAAGCTATATTTTACGCACATAATAAACCAATTTTTTTTAACCAAAATTCCGGTGTCAATCATTAATTTCAGCACTTTAGCAATGGAATTGCTTTGATCCTGAAAGGGTTATGCCGTTTTACAAATGCAACTCTAGACTTCATATTCTTAGTAGATAACAAACGTGTTTTTGCTGGTCTTCTGCCATGTAAACCATAGAGGTTTAGGCGTCGTTTGACTGATGAAACGTGTATTTCTATGCCGTAATTTTCTTTCAATTCATTTTTTATTATTACAGCGGACTTACGACAATCACTTGTAGATATCATTTTTATAATACAGTCAACATTGCAAGTTGTTTTTTTCGGATGGCCACTTTGAGGCATATTTTCGATGTATTTCTGTTTATTAAAAACTTTATTCCATGTAATAACAAGTTGCCTAGATCCGTTAAAAGAACGAGCTAATTCTGCTTGCAGTCTACCTTTCTTAAGTGCATTTACAGCGGCTTTTCTAGAATCACTTCAATATTTTTTACATTTCGGCATTTAAAAATAATCACAATAAGTCGATATAAACACTAACCGAAGCTATAGCGCCACTGACACCTTCAACAATTAAATGCAAACTAATTGTCAAAATACCTTTTGAGCTAAGGAGGAGTCATATTTCTTCGGTGGCGCCGAATGTAAACAAACAAGTTGAAACTTGATACATTTGAATAACTGCAGTCATAGTGACTCAATTATAGGGAATATATTTATTTTCTTTTACATTTTTATATTAAATAAAATAAGAGTGACTATAAGGTTGTCAAAATACTTTTGAGCGCTACTGTATATCTGAAACTCTTTGTGACCACTATTTTTGAACAGTAATCAAAATTTTCGGCTTTTGTCCAATTAAAACATTCCATCGTTGGTTTAGAGTCACGTTACTCAGGATTCTTGTTAGTTAAGTTGTATCTCTCAAGTTTGTCTCCTCCCCCCCCCCCCCCTTCGCCCTAACCCCCTCCAAATCATAACATTCTTAATTATGCTCCAATTTGGTTATGACCTTTTTTGAAGTTCTTCCCATTAAGTCATTTGTTTACCAACTATTCACGAAATATATTTTGGCCGTCAATGCATAAGAAAAATGCAGATATATAGATACATACTTTTTGAGGCTGCATTTAATTGAACACCTTTTCTTCATCCTTCCATCAATGTAAAGCAAGTATTTGCCAGAAATTTCTGTCAAAGATAGTGTTTTGGGAGCCGATTGTCGAATTAAAGTTTTTAACTTCTCTTGTTGTAATGTACAATTTTTTCAATTTTAATTAAATGGAAAATAAGTAAAAATAAATGTTTGTACTGCAAAATTCATATGAAAATGGATATACGACTGACAGGTTTATTTGAAAATGGGAAATATATATCATATTAAAAATTATGTAACTATTTAAATTATTTTCAGTCAGTATATACTAATAGCACAATCACTATACAAAATATTAACATATCAATTAATTCACCCTACTTAAAAACAAAATAAAGAGAAAAACATTATGAACATAACAGTGCTTTATATAATTTAAGGGTTTGTTTTTTTTTTTTTTTTTTTTTTTTTTTTGGAGAAAATATATATTTTTAAGTATGGAACTTAAAATATTTAAATGATCACTATTTAAGTGAAGAGTTTATAATTGAAATTTCTTATGATATAAGTATTATTTGTTTGTGGAATTATAGTAGATAAGAAGTGAAGCAGAATTTTTGTAATATGAATTTATTTGAAAGAGAAAATTAGATCAGTTTTTAGATAAAAAAAAAGATCAATGTATGGCATTTATATATATATTTGATAAGAAAATCGGGAATAAAAATGCTTGAAATGTCTTTGATACTTGGCTAAAATCGTTTAAAAATTTATTTTACACTTTATTACTATACAGTATTATCAAAATATTAAATTATGATCAGTGAACGCTTTATTTAAAAAGAAAAATATGTATTTATTTTTTAAACTAAAGAGCATTTACAATTTCTCATTAATTACTCCTTTTTTCTTTATTTGCTTCATTGGAATTTTGTTTGTACCAATATTATAACCAATGCTGTGGATTAAAAAAAAAAAAAAAAAAAAAAAAAAAAAAAAAAAAAGATGTGGAAAGATTTTGGTGCACTATTTTCTTTTCAGTTTAAGTTAATATGAGCAGTTTTTTAAAATAATTTATGCAAATTTAAAGAAAAAATGTATATATTAAAACTAAAAGTTATAAATATATATATATATTAAAAATAAAATGGGAAACTTTTTAGATCAATCAATGGATAATAAATTATTTACATATTTGTTTGTTTAGTTGCAATTTCTATGAGGCATCCTTTGTTCCACAATTTTTCAGGTAGTGCTATTATTTTAAAATAGTATATAAAAAGCTTCGAATTGTAAGTAAAATTCTGTTTAAAATTATGTATAACATATTTCGGAAAAAAAAAGTTTTGAAAATTATTTTAATTTCAGTGGCTCAGTTGTATGTTATTTTCCTAGTTATTTTCAGTTGTGTTTTATTGTCCCAGTTGTTTTCAATTGTATGTATATTATGATTCCCAAGATGAAATCCATTTTTTTCTATCATCTAAGATTTTTTCACAAAAGGAATTGCATATTTTGTTAAAAATACCAAAATAACCGAATTTGGACATTTCATTTTAACTTTTTTAGTTTTATAAATCAATAAAAATTACGTTTATATCGTAATTTTAGTAAATATCATATAAAAAGTTAGCATATATAAATGGTTACAAATATTTATTTTAACCTCACCTCTTCCATCAAAGTGTTCAGTATGCAGTTTATCAGTTCAGAGAAATATTCTGAATTTATAATAGTTGCTTCTCTCCTGGTTAGCATACTCATGCACCAACATACTCTTTAAATTCTCTAAATATGTGTACTAAACTTTTATAAACAGTGTTTAATTTCTCCCAAGTGCACTAAATTAGTAAAACTTGCACTGATTTGTCATGAAACTGTACCTGATGATTTTTTTCTAGTATTTTTACAGAATCAGCTAATCTAAAACAATATAGAAAACACCATTTATTTTACAAAAAAAAAAAAAAAGTCATTGCAGACATGTGTGATTTATTAAATTTGGGACTGAAATTAAAGTTAAAAGTTCATATGCTCAAAATACATATGTCAAGCGATGTTGCAGAACTTTTTGCATAAGTTATATACAAAACCTTGTTAACAAAAACATAGCACTTTTTCATAACTTTGAAGATGCTCTGTTACTAAAGAGTTACTTTTGATGCACTTAACATAACACACACTGATTTCTTGTTAGTCTGATACATTGATTTCCTTTTAGTTCTTGTTAGTAATGTGTTGCAGTGTTAGACTGTATAGCTGTATTACTTAAATGTTACTTTTGAAACACTTAACATGCTAGTTTACATTGATTTCTTGTTTGTCTGATAAATTGATTTCTTGTTTGTTTCTTGTCGGTCTATACATCAATTTCTTGTTAGTCTGAAGGCTATATATGACAAGATAAGTATTTCCAATCCGCTACTTAAAAAATAATAAATGATTGCTTCATTGCTACCACTTTTTTTGAAATACAGTAAACTCTATGTACGGCGGACTCTGCGTAAGACCGAAATCTGTCTAACTCGGAAAAAGTCCTTGCGAATCCATAGACATTGAGTAAAATTTGTCTAAGGCGGAATATTATTTACTACGGAAAATTTTCTCGGTCTCGATTGATTCTTCCTTGAATAGAGTATACTAATTCGCCTTACTTTCGCCTTACTTAATCTTTCATTAAATAAGGCGAAAATTATTGCATCAAAAACTGATAGCAATCAAGAAATTTGAATTTTTTTTAAAAAGTAGCTAACTGGCAGCACTGGGTATGCTTTCGATTAGCAAGATTTTTTTAATTCGAAATATCTACCGGAATTTTCTAACATTAAATTTTTCCTTTATTAAATCATGGAATGCCTGCCCTTAAATAAGTAAGAGATTATTACTATCTATCCAAATATTCTGGTAGATATTTTGATATATATATATACAAAATAGCTTTGAATCAAAATTTTTCTTAAACATAATATTATTAACCAAAATTCTAATAGAAAATGAGATGGAATAATATTATGCATTAATCGTTATACTAAAAACAACATTAAAGTAAAGCTAATTGGCATAAATCTCAAAACATTTACAATCCTAAACATTTTAATATTATAATATTGTAAATCCTATATAAAAGTGGAAAAACAAAATATTGTGGAAAACTTATATTGTTGGTTAAACTTATATTGTGGAACTTTTCTTCACGGGAAATATCCCACAAATATAAGTAAAACACAACTGATTTTTGATTGAGAAAAGCATGCATTGCATTTAAAAGCTATTGCTAAAATTACCCGATCAGTTTTGATACTGAATTTACAAAAAAATTAAAAAATTAAAAATAAAATTAAACAGCACTAGATTAGACAAAATATATACTTAATTTATAATTTTATGTGTTAAAAACTTAGCAAAATTGAGAAATATTTTAATACTTAACATAAAATTAAATATATATTTCAGAAATATTTAGATAACTGACAAAAAAAAAAAAAAAAAAAAAAAAAAAAAAGAGAGAGAGAGAGAGAGAGAGAGATTGAGAACATCCTTTAAGGTAATCTATTGAGGTGTTTTACATATTCAGTAAATGTACCTTTTCTCCTAAGCCAATTATCAGATCACCACAAAATTTTTGTTCAACTTTATTGAAACTATATTTATCAAATGAATTAAAGATTTTTTTTAATAGAGTAAGGACTTGCATTTTAATGAAATTTAAAAAAAAAAGCACTTTTGTACTGTTTTTGAGTTTAAAAAAACCAAATGATAAAACGTTTGTTTGAAATTCCCTTAATTAAAATGATGCCTACCGAGACAAGCTAACAGAGAAAAGAATATACCAAGATTGCTATTATGGATTTGGAGAAAAAGTACAAATTGTGATTTAAAAAATGCTGTATTTCAGGAGAAAACAAAAGAACCATATGAAAGAACCATACGAAATAATAAATTTAGGGTACTTCCAGAGCACATATTGGGATAGGAATTTGTGCATTTTGTCTAGTACATAGTGCAGATTAATATTATACAAACAAATGAACATGAATTTTTTTTTTCATTTTTGAGTAGGTTACCCCCTTAAGAACAGTACTCAAACATTTACCCACACACACACGCAAAATTGCTAAGATGACTATTATGCTTTTGGAGAAAAAGTACAAATTATGATTTTTTTTTAAAAATGCTACTTTTCAGGAGAAACAAAAGAACCATATGAAAGAACCATACAAAAGATCAAATTTAGGGTACTTCCAGAGTACATATTGAGATAGGAATTTGTACATTTAGTCTGCTACATAGTGTAGATTAATATTGTGCAAACAAACGAATATGGATTTTTTTTTTCATTTTTGAGTAGGTTATCCCCTTAAGAACAGTACTCAAATATTCACACACACAAAAAAAAGAAGAAAAAAAAGAAAGAACAAAAAGAAGAAGTTACAAATATTAATCTCTTGAAAAGGTATTTTAAATATATCGAATGCATTACACGTCTATAGATTAACATTACATAACATTACATAGATTAACATTACATAACTTTAACATTAGGGAAGGAAAATGAGAGCTCACTGACCAACAAACTTAACTTAAAAGCAATAAATATCGCCTCATGTCTTTCATCCTTAACTTTTATTCTAAGGCTAGTAATGTACTATTTCTTGCACAATGTAATAAATCATGTCATTAAAAACATTTATAAAAATCGGAATTTCGTGTTCATTCAAAAGACGATTCTCTTTTTTTTTTTTTTTTTTATGAAACCTGGTACTTTTTGAACATTTTATTTTTATTTTAGTATTTTGCAATAGCCTTTTGACATATCGTTAAATGATTTTATACAGGAAAATAATTTAATGAAGAAGAAAATACAATTTTTGTGGTATAAGTTTTAAAATGTAGTTTTTTTTTTTAAACAAATTTAAGAACTTTTTTTAGAAGCGGGTTTTTACCCGCTTTTTTTACAACTTTGAACTTTTTCAAAAATGCATTTTTTTTCATCCTTTTCTTACAAATGCGTTCTATAATTGACAGAAGCATATTTCAAAAAATTTAATTGGTTTGATCCAAAATAAATCGCATGTCACCACATAAAAAAAAAAAACCAATAAAAATAACGAGTTACCTTCATTCTTATATAAAAACGAAAAAAAAACATTTATATTACTGTAAATCTTACCCTTAATTTCATAAAACACAACATAATTAACATTGATAATAATAATAATAATAATAATAATAAGTAAACTGCGCGATATATATGTTGAAGTTTTAACATTTTTAATGTCTGATATATTTTTAAAGCACAAACTGAAAAAAAAAATAGATTAAAAATTGTAACTCTGAATTATTTAAAGAGAAATAGTTGCAGTAAAAAGTCTTTTCAGATATTTAAAATTATCGAATGTTTATGTAGCTTCTCCAGACTATACTAGGGATGTCCACATACATTTTAAGCAAAATATTGGAAAAGCGTTATTTTTGTCATTTTTCGCCAAATGAAGGGTACCGAGTCAGCCCCTTTAAAAAGGGTTATATTTTCTACATTCATGAAGTTTAATATCGCAGATATTTGTGATTGGAGCTTATTAATAATTCATTAATCGAATGTAGTAACTCATTATTAAGGATCGACCGAAACATGTTTTTAAGATAGAAACCAAAACCGATTTTCGGTAATGTTCCTATTTTCGGCCGAAAACGAAAACATCCGAATTTTTTTTAAGTAATTAATACATACATAAATATACAATACATAAGTATACAATTAATAAATAATGCATACATAAATGTACAATAATTATTAATTAATTATGTTTATTAAATATACATAATTATTAATTTATTATACGTGTTTATTAAATATACATAATTATTAATTAATTATACGTGTGGCCCAAGTTGGCTCTCTGTGTCTCTGACCAAAACTTTTTATTTTCATATAAAATAAAATGCAATTAATTCACCAGCGATACAGATTGATTTTCTAATTATACGAATTTCATTTAATTAAAAAATGTTTTAGGTGTACATACCTCGATTTATCTTTTATAATGATTTTTGTAAATAATCATGTGTTATACTAGAATATTCTTAACGAGTATTCGAAATTCTGCGGTTTCAAGCTAAAAATTTTCTATTACTGTTAAGCCTGCAGCTTTTAATGAGCATGTGAAAAGCGTCTTCAAATTTTAGTCATATACGGTCAAATATGCATTGTTGCTTTATAATTTGCATTCACGTCTTGGGTCAGTCATAACTGATAATTATAAACAATGAAGTTCATAGCAATAAATAAAGAGTATGTCATTTGAGCCGGTACAACTCAAACCAATGAGTAATGGTGAAACTTTTAGAAGGACAAAACGAGATTTTTGGAATACAGATAGTTTCGGTCAGGCCGAATTTTCGGCAGCATTTTTTCCAAAGCGAATTTTCGCCGAAAACGAAACCGAATTTCGGTCGATCTCTACTCATTATATTTAATTGATTATATTCTAATCAGTTTTAATTTAAAATATATAATTCGATATTTAAAAAATATTGATATACTGTTTTTTAATGTCTTATTATTATTTAATCTTATATCAGTGGACTGCTCTAGGATGAATGCTTTCAAAATTCATCTAATTAATATTAGACTTACGTCACCGATTTTCTAGGGACTCTTTGGTTTTTTTCATGTCATAGTATTTATTAAGGTGTCCTACCTACGTTTGGAGCGAAAAAAGGAAAAAAAGAAAAAAAAAAAAAAAAAAAAAGCTCAACATTGAATAAATAAACATATTTTTATTTCATTTGTAACACAGAATGATGGAAAAACATAAAATCCTTATCTTCCAAACGTTTTATAAAATTGGGGTTTTTTGACATTTTTTTAAGCAAAATTTCATGCTTACGCCACACAGAGTATACCCAATTCACTTAAATATACAGTCGGACCTCGTTATCCTGACACCCGGTTTTTACATCACTCCGCTTATCATGTCAGTTTTTCAAACTCCCGATTTTCTGTACTTGATTTTAATGTAAATAAACTCCAGATTTTACGTCGTTGAATAATTTTTAACTCCGGATATCCCGACTGTTAAGGAAAATTGTCCATTTTTCATAATCCATCTTATAAGCATGGAAATTAAGCGGTAAGAAATGTTTAGTCAATTTTTTCACAAAAGTTTCTAAAATACACATTGAGACAAATGAGAAATTTTAATTAAATTCTTTATCTAAATAAATAAACTCACACACTATGAATGACTCACTTAAGCTCCAGATAGATGTTTCAGCCTACTCGCGGTCTTTTTCTTCTTGTCAGGCGGCGCCTTCTTGTGATTACACGGTGTTTTACATCCGGCTAAAAGCATTGCATTTACATTGAAACTATCAGAAATTATCTAACATCCATTTCTGAAACAACGAATATTGATTACAATTCATTGTATAACATTAAAAAAAGAATTATAGTAAGCACATCTAGGGATAAGCAAACCTTAATTCATCAATATGTCATGTAACAATAAAAAAACAAGTCATCTTAAATCTGATTTTTATTCTTTTAAATTTTGTTTTTGTGTTTATTTTGTTTAATAATAATGTTTTATTGCTTAAAACTTCAAAAACAGTTATGAGTTTAAAATTGTTTTAAATCAATTAAAAATACAGCTTTTTATAAACATGTTTTTCTCCAACTCCGGTTACTGCGACACTCCGCTTATGACGACACTTTTTTCTGGTCATTAGAGTGTCGGGATATCGGGGTTCGACTGCATTTCAATTTTCTTTGTACTACATACTATTATTGCACTTACCTGTGCATTGAAATAGGAGTTTTGCAATATCTTTAAAATTAACTGAAATATTTCAAAATATATGAAAAAATATTTTTTATTAAAAATTACCACTTTTTTTATATACGAGTGCCTATAAAATAATTAAATTATTCCATAGAGCTTAGATTCCAGTTCAGAACATAGCATATAGAAAGCATTAAGACAAAAGTTTACTGAAATATGTTTAAAACATTTTATGTACTGAATTTTACCGAACAAAGAGATAACGGGAAAATTGATATTCCAGAAATTGCATTTTAAGATTTCATACAAAATTCATCTAGAAGTGTCAGTGAAGGTTTATTAGTGTTTTTATGTAAAAAACGTAAGAAAAAGATACCTAAAAACATTGTTTACATTTCTCCTGGCCTTCCTACCCTCATTTCTGATATTTGACTCATTACTTCCTGTTTATTAAATTGAGTATAAATCTTCTGTTAATCATAAAAATTAAATTAAAACAGATTTGTAATCGTTAACGATTGCTCTTTCAAATAAGACAGTAAAAGTTTTTTTCGAAAATTTTCACGAAAACTGCCAGTTTAATGTATGCAGATACCATAAAAGATAAACCAGTTTCTGTGGATCATTTTTGTGTAATAATGACATAAAAAAAGAAAGAAAAGAAAAAAAAAAGAAAAAAAGATGAGAAACGAAAAGAAAAGAAAAGAAAAAAGACTAGAAAACAGGAAATATGCTTTTTCTGAATTTAGTATCGCCCTCGATGAAAAAAAAATGTCACAAAACATATTTCAGTTTTAAGACTTAAAACGTACGCTTTTATTTTACATAAAATGACGTCATCCGCATCCGCTGAAGAATTCTTCCTTTACGACCCAGTCTTAAACAAGATCTGCAGTAAAGTACGCATAGGACGTCACTATCACTGAATAACAGACAAATAAAAAAAAGAGATGTCATTCAAGAAACTCGACAAAAAAAATAGGCTATCTAATGATTCATATGCTTTTATTTGTTTGGAATATTAATATAGATACATAAAATTAAATTTGGTTTATAATAGCTCCATGTTTTACCAGAAATCGTTGATTTATATTTTTTTCAAAATAGCACGCATTTTAATACTTTTTTTTTTTTCAGTTGTTATGAGAAAATGGCAACAAAAAGATATAATTATTATTTTCCAAATATTTTTCCTTTACTTTCTACAGAAAGGAGTACTTGAGTTGCTAAAAACTACAAAAAAAAAAAAAAAAAAAAGAATTAATATCTCAAAAATAAATTGAGATGCAGATTTCAAACAAATTGCATTTAAAATTACCCCCCCCCCCAATACGACGGTATAAAAATTGAATGTGTACGATGCTTAAAAGTTTACAAAAATTGCAGTAGAGTATTTAAAAGTACAATGATACATCTGCTTTGTTTTACGGCTGGCTTATACAATGGAATGTTATTTTTTGGAGACGACACTTTAAATTTTGGGAGAAAGAAATAGCATGCCGGGGGCTAAAAATGAACAAAACAAATTGTACAGTCCAGACTAACAGAAAGAACTATTATTTTATTTCATGAGTATTAGTAATAATTTTCAAATTTGAACAGTGTAAAGTGTTCCTTGGATTTTTCAAAGAGCTATTTTAGATTATAAAATTACTTCTTCTAAATACAGTCGAACCTCGTTAACATGAACCTCAAGGGGAATCAAAATTTTGTTCATGTTAACAGTAATTCATGTTATCAGTATCAAATCTTTGTATTCGTTTTTATAGGGGGCTGTGAAAACAATTCATGTTAAAAGTAATTCATGTTAAGCGTGTTCATGTTAACGAGGTTTGACTGCACTTCAATTGCAGAATTCGCAAGCACCACATTTAATCGTAGAATTTGTAACATTTTACTGCGGTTGAATAAGGCGAAAAATTTTGTCAAAAAAATTTGGCAAATTTGTAAGTACCCTGAGTTAGAAATAAAGCAACTTCGTATCCTTTGTAATAAAAGATACAAATACAATAGTTAGAAATTTAAAAATCAAAGAGAAAAACTTTGTGGTATAATGAGACAAATAAAATTAAACACTAAAATCAATTTCACACAAAAATATTCATCTTTTCTTTTTCTGATTCAAAACACATAACCCTTTTCCTACTGGTGCCTTTGATAAAGGATAAACTTTTTTAGAAAATTTTTAAGACGTTTAATTTAATTTAAAAGAATTTTAACAATTTTGTCTGCATTTTTAATTATTTTTCTACCAAAAGCACAAATATTTAGAGATGAAATCAATAGATAAAAGACATTTTTTGATCAAGACGAATAGAAATGTCAAAGTACGCCTTTTTAAAATCATATAATTTAGATATAATTTAATATCAGAAGTTGCTAAATATGTTTGTTATTTTGTTAAGAAAGTTGGAAACCTTGATCTAAACTTATCGCGATAGTTAAAAGTAATTATAATTCTGTTATAGAATTATTTTTAAACAAGTTTCCATGAGCTTCATCCGTTATATAATAACAAAACAAAAATTAAACAAAATAAAATAAAATAAAATAAAATAAAATTTAAAAGATTTTAAAATATCGTACTTTTTTATACGTTTTCTTTTAGCTTATTGGGAAGATTATTAAAAATATGTGAAAACTATAGAATTTTTATTTCATTTTCTAAATATTGGTCGTGAAAAAAATTAAATAAAACACTGATATGATATTTGCATGAGAAAAAAATTGTTCAGTTGTAGGAAAAATTAATATTGAGCAAAAAGAAAATATCTCCTTACAGAAAATATTTTCTGGAATTATTCAGGTTAATTTTAACCCTTTGCACTCGAAGTTTTTTTTCATTCGTATTACCAGCAACTCGGAGCGATTTTAGTTATATCTTATTATTATTTTTTTAATTCTTTATGAATACAAGTGTTATGATATATATATATAAAAAATTTCAAATTATTACATTTTGTAATCGTCCAAAGTGTGATACCTCTCGAAGCAATTGCCAATATGTAATCTTGGCTTTTCTAGACAGGTATCACAAAATTATTTGCATTGTCTCCGTAGCGGAGCCCTCGAGTTTGCAGACAAATTTTAAATGGCTCCGCTCCGGAGCCCTCGAGTGCAAAGGGTTAAACTATTGGATCGATCGGAAAGTCGTGCCGTGTTGG
Organism: Maratus speciosus; assembly: GCA_963932465.1. Taxonomy (NCBI): domain Eukaryota; kingdom Metazoa; phylum Arthropoda; class Arachnida; order Araneae; family Salticidae; genus Maratus; species Maratus speciosus. Next base: position 291,702,658 of record OZ010789.1, read on the forward strand.
GAAAATCAATTCGTACCGGAAAATTCTGCCCGGTAATTATTATACATTAGATATCGGAATCAATGTCTAATAATTAAATAATAGAATTTTCCGGTATGAATTGATTTTCCCAACACGACACGACTTTCCGATCGACCCAATAATTGGCGATTTATATTGTCATTAAAAATCCCATGATTTCCTTCAACCCTTTTCTTTCAATTTCGCATTATCGTTTGTAAATAGATTTCCTATCTCAGTATAGTGAGAAATATATTTTTTTTCTCCTAAGAACAAAAATTAGTCATTTTAAAATCAGTTCAACAATTTAGATTTTCTTTTAAATCATTATTCCGCGGCAAACAGTTTAAAAATCTTATCCAGAAATACATCCCATATATTTACAAATTAACTTGTTATTCTGTAATTTTTTGTTAAATGAATATCAGAAACTTATTTCATAACGATAAAATCTTTTCATTAAATGAAGCTATTTTATCATGATAGGCAAGTAAATCCCTCTCGCCTTTTTTGAACAAGTATATATTTCTTAATTTATAGCACACGAAATTATTAATCACTGCTCAGAGCAGTTAAAATATTTGAAAATCTAAAAATGTTATGAAGATAAAAATTCGTAAAGCGGGAATTTTTCGAACGAGATAGACTTTACAGTTCTGGAACGAATCGTTTATTGTTTTTGCCATAGCCCCTCCCACAATATCAATATTTTTCAAGCGAAAAATTTCTGCGCAATGACGTTATTCTCTGCTGCTATTCTTATTGATTCAGTGCTCTACGAAGGCGTATTTATTCGTTACTATGGAAACAGTGTCGGAAGAATTCAAACTTAAACATTTATAATACAGAATATGACTTTTGAAAAAATAAAAATAAAAATGTGTCGTAGCATATCAAAGTTGTCCTCGTATGTTTACGAAAGAATGTAAAGAGATATTGACAACAGAGTTAGAGGGGAGAAAAAAATTATATATAGCATTTAATAATATGATACAATATGTGGTAATATAGTACAATAATCTAATGTTATGTAGAGAAATTTTCAATATTAATTACATTGCTTAAAAATAAATGCCGCTGCATTCAGCCAGGAATTATTCTTAAAATATTTTACTTTGCAATTATTTAAACCAGCGATCAAACCCGGGTTTCCCGGGTTACAGAACACACATCTCGGTATATTGAACATAGGCGAAGGCATCTTTTTTTCTGAAAACTCTAATAGATTTTTATATTTAATGTATTTTTTTAATTGCCCACTATACAAAATTAAAAAACATTTTTATATGAAAATTGACATTTATCAAAAGCTGTACTTCCGTATTCCAGAAGTTAATAGCCGAAGAAATTGCCAAAGATTTTGATGTTTGGAGGAACCTTTTTTTATTTTGATTTTTTAAGTGCTTAACTCTTTGATCACGGATTAAGACTGGCGACTATTTTTGTATACAATTTTTATGCAGAATTTACCAAAATCTTCTTTTCTCATAGATTTCTCTGGAAAATATCGTAGCATAAGTATATGACAGAGATTATTTTTCAAACATTAGTACTAATAGAATAAAAATTTCCCACTGCATATGTTTATATCCCAATTTGTAATCACAGAGTTAAGTGTACTTTTCAGTCACGCGTAGACACTCGCAAGCTAATGTTAAATCTAATTTTCTTGTTTGAATTTGAATATTTTTAAACGATTTTTTGTTGCATTGGAAAGGATAGCTGAGCTCGATCTCTAATCGGACCATTATTTACTTTTTCGATTTTGGTTTGTAGATTTTTTTAATAAAGGTACTTTCACTTTTGAAACTGATTTCATTTATATTATTTTATTTGTGAATTTATTTATTGATGAAATTTTAATTTCGTTATGGAATATTAGTCGTAAATAAACGCTGATCTATTTATATTGTTTTAAGTGCAAACGGGTTAATCTTTCGTAATCAAGGTTCACGCGATATATAGATTTTTTTTAAATCCCTGCATAAAAACTATTTTTAAAACCATAAAAAAGTGTAAGATCTAATGTGCATAATAGAAACGCATAAGTCAATTATTTAAAACGGATTTGTTTAAAATTTGATTAATTATTCTTTTATGCATTTTACTTTTAAATTGAAAGTTACAAGTCTTTTTTTTTAGTAAAAATTAAATAAATAAATAAAACAAAATAAAAGGAAAAGGGAAAGGGTTAGAAAAAATAATAAATAGAAGAAAATTACTACAACGTTCCATGCAAATTGTTGGTGCTAGTGTAAATTTTCAGACATCAAAGGGACGTGATTGCTGATATTCGTTTCAATTCTGCTTAAAATCCAATTATATTGTTCTGAAGATACTAACTGAAAGCTGTTTAATGTTTGAGTTGTTTATTTGATTTTACCGAAACTTGACCACAAGCATTATATAACTGCGATTATGAGCAATTTTACTATTTGTTTGAAGACCTAATTTACCGTGGCGCATTAAGTAGTATGGAAATTCCTTTACAGACAAAGGAAAAAGCAAGTTGCAATTTAAAGAAGATATCTAAAATGAGTTGGGCAAACCAAGAAATAACCAGTGTAGAGTAAATCTATTCTTAAAAAGAGATGCATTCACAGCTTACATAGTCGAAAATTATTACTTGAAAATATCTTGTAGCTTAATTCAGTGAGCGAGAAAAATCAGATTTCCTTTTCGGTAAATTTGTAAACTTTTTGAGTGTTATAGTTCTTTTATCCAAAGAGTTCCTATGCCAATGCAATTAAAAAAAAAAAAAAAAAAATTTAATGTTACCAGATTTTTTTTTTTTTTTTTTTTTTTTTTTTTTTTTTTTTTTTTTTTTTTTGTTCTTAAAAACTTAATTCTTGTAAAATATGACAGTTCATTTATGAAATAATTCGACTTAAAAAAATTACTGAATCTTAAAAATAAATAAACAGATAAACAATAACAACAACAACAACAACAATGACAATAATAATAATAACAATAATATTTTTTTCAAATTTAGTGCAGGCAACAAACTATCGTATTATTCAAATTTCATAAAAAATTCTAATCTTTGCTAATTAAAAATATCCCTTGCGAATGTTACTTTTCCATCATAAATTGATTTGTTGGAGAACCTAAATGGTTTAACAAAATTCGCAACCCTTTCCTCTATCAATTAAGGCTCTTCTGAAATCCAAACTGGCTGACACATTTTTTTTTTAAATTCATTTTTGATCGGAAGCGTATCAGATTTGCAGATGCCCGCATTAAAAAATTATGCAATCGAACTGTTTTTCTGTAAAGTCAGAAAATTTTCCAGAAAATGCTGCCAAAGTTGTCGTTTTGAACTGACTTTCCGAACGCGAAAGTAATAGACAAGGGGGAAAAAATGTCGTCTCGAGAAGATAATCGCTTATAACTCAAGATGTAATTTATTTATCGGAAAATGAAAAAGAAAATCGATTACAAAGCACTTTGATAATCATGCTTTCAAGTATCACGCTTTTATGCTTAAAAAGGAGTCAGACAATGTATTGCAAAATTTCGCGTATTGAATCGGGTAAACTATTTATTTATTTATTTATTTTTAGAAGTACCTTAAGGATGTTTTCAAATCCAAACTCGGAATTTTGTGCGACACAGACGCCAAATCATTTTCACCCATACACATACACACAAAATTAAAACAGATATATACGATTCTATATTAACAACAAAAGCAACAACAACAACAACAACAACAACGACAATAATAATAATAATAATAATAATAATAATTACGATGATGATGATGATGATAAATCCAAAGAAAGTAATAATTATATTAAAAAAAATTTGTATGCTCATACAAATGAAAATAACTTCATGTTTGTGATAAAAATGATATAGAATTCTGTATTTTTCAAGGAAAAGAAATAAAGTATTTGGAAATAACTTTAAACCAATTTATTCTGGTACAGAAGCATTTATACTCCCGTATACTTGAAAAATCTGTAGTGGTGTTCCGTTTTGAACCACAATTTTCTATTCTCTCGCATTGACATATTATAGCTGAATCTGACAACATCTTAAAAAAAAATAATTTGACAACTTCTAAAAGGTTTATTTCGACGAGGGCTTCTACAAAGATTAATTTGATAAGAACTTTATTCTTTATTTAAAAAAATTAATTCAACAACAGTTTCTACTAAAATTAATTTGACAACATCTTCTAGAACATTAAATTCAACAAGAGCTTTTACAAAGATTTATTTCAATTGCATTGTCAACAGTTGTTGACAAACTGATGAAAAAAAAATTGTAATTTTTTTAAAAAATTTATGTGTGTACGTACACTTACCAATTGATTTCTGTTTATCAATACAATACAATACACGCATCTGAAACACCAGAGAAACGTCGACATTTTCATTCGTGGAATCTATTTAAAATGATCGTAAAATCTCATCTAATTCTGAAAATAAAATAACATTGCAGAAAGTTCAAAATTAATTTATAATTGGGCATTCATTTTACTTTGTGTTATTGTAAAAATTTTAAATATTTGCGATTCTCTTTTAAGAATATATTTTACACCATCTAAGATTACATATTTTGGTCATAATATTCAAACATATCAACTCTTCCCATCAATGAACCATCATATATCTATTAATTTAATCAATATTGGATCATTCTCATGAATATTTTTAACTATGATAGAGAAAAAAAAAAGTTATCATCTGAGACGTTGTTCTTATTACAAGTTATAGGAGACATTTCAAAACTTAAATGTAAACTTTAATAATAAGCTTTAAAGAGCTTTAATAAGTTTTTAATTTCCTACAATGAAATAACGACAACAAAAACAACAACAAAATAATAGAATACATTTTAAATAGTTATGGATGATAATCACTGTCAAGTTTTAGATTTAGTCGTATAATTAGTGCTGATTATTTAGATATATTTCTTTTAAATAAATTTAAAATCTAAGGTATCTGTAACACTTAATATAAGAAACATTTCGGTAAAATTAATGCCTCTCATCATACTCCTCACTTAAATCTATGGAAATGTTCTCCAGATTCACTGCAACTACATTTTTATATTTAACCTTGCCTTTGAATTTTTTAAAAATTAAAATTTTTATTTTTTTTAATTGTGCAATTACGTCACCGCACTCAAAATCCCCATCTCGTCCAAACCACTAAACCGGAAGAAACACTTGTAAATACCCTTTCTCTTTTGCCAATTAATTCCCAGGTTGAGATGTTCACAATACGTTTGTCCCCAAAAACTGCACCTCTGCCGCAATTAATTGAAACAGCGAAAGTTGGAGGGGAAATCCACCGGGGAAAAAATTCGGTTTCTCCCACAAATTTATGCTAAAGAGGTCGCATACGATTCTTTTTCACTACCGGAATGAGTAAAGGCACGAAAATATATTTGAGATTGGGCTTTATTAGCTTTGCGAAGCAAAAGTAATCGCGGCAGAGAAACGAAATAGAAAACCCCGCTTGTGAAAAGCGTTTTCATTTTTATTTTCTTAATTGAGCTGTAATTTTGAACGGCCAACGTTCTGAATTTTTGTTGCTGGGTTATGACAGTTGTACTCATTCCAAGGACTATTAATTAAGAGATTTCTAAATTCAGGACGATATGCTTTTATATGAAAGTTTCGTATTTGATATATTGTAAGAGTTAGCAAATAAAGAAAGATGTAAATTCTTAGGTTTTATATGGCTATCGACTCTTATGAAAGCACAAGCTGAGACGAAATTAAAAATGAAGTTTCCAGTATTATCTATTAACAAAAACACCTGTCGTGTTAATAATAATTGAAAGACTCACAACCATGGTAGACCAAGTCCATTTTGAAAAAAAAAAAATGAGATAGTCCATTTAGAAAGTACATAAAATCTGTTTTATCCTTTTCTGGTGGAAGTAATTGTAGCTATTTATGAAAGTGTACGGAATTACAATAATTAAATTCGGACTCAAAGAGGACTTAAGTTGTAATACAATAATTTTGAATTAAACACTCTTCTAAATCTATTTCTAACGGTTTGAACGGAATTTAACCCATTAAGGCTGTTCTCAAATCCAAAGGATCAACTTTCTGACATAAGTTTTAATTCCTTTTTGTTCGGAAACGCATGAAACTAGAAGATGTTGTTATTCAGAAACTATATCATGGAACTGTTTTTTCCGTTTTCTTGTAAACGCAATAGATCTTTCAGAAAATACTGTCAAAGTTGGCTTTTCGAACTGAACTTCTGAACGAAAGAAGAAAATCCAGTCAGTAAGGGGAGAAAAATGCCATGTCACGTGATCAAAATAGCTGTATAAAATAACGCGATACAACGTGAAATCGTCAAAATAGCTGTATAAAAAAACGTGATACAACGTAAAATAACGTGACTCAATAAGTAATTGATTGATCAAAAAAGGGAAAACACAGTTCGATTCCAAATCGCTTCCATGGTCAGGCTTTCCAATTTCATATCTTTCCGTTAAAAAATGAATTTGTAAATATATCAAAACGTTTTATGCTTGTTGAGCAGAGCAGTTGAGAACAGCCTTAAGGGGGTCCGGGACACAAAAATCGTCAAATTTTCAATTTTTTTTTTTAATTGGATTAAAAATTTCTCTGCCGTTTTCTGCTTAAAATGATGTTTAAATCATGTTTATATCTTAATTAGAAGAGGAAATATTAATTTTTTCGTTTAGGTTTTTTTTCAAAATCTGCCTTTCAAGCTATGGTTGTCAAGGAAACGAGTTCTTGTGAAATTGCGTTTTTCTTCATGATAGTTTTTTTCGCCATTTCTCATATTTAAATTCTTATAACTCGAGAACCGTTAAAGATACAGGGTTGAAACTCGGAACAACTTCCTTCGGAATATCCTTTTCAATTATTTTACTTTACTTTTGAGCCAGCATATTTGAAAAAAAATATTTTCTTTTGAAAATATGATTTTTTTTTAAAGTTGCACCACTTTTTTTGGAATTATTTCGTTAAATATTTTTATTTTTTTTAATTAATATTTTTTAAAATGCTGGCTCTAAATTATAATTTATATATTTCTGTCTATTTAAATGAAAAAAAAAATTGAAATTCTATAAATAATATTTCGAGTTATAACGATTTTAAACTACCCCACTTTTTTAACAAAATTTAAAATTTAATTTTTTTTTTAAATTATGAGAAGTTTTATCATGCGATTTAGTTTACAAATGATATGGTTAACCATCACAGAAAATTTCAAAATTTTAACTCAATAAATAAAATATTTTTGAAAATGTGTCCCGGACCCTCTTAAACAAGCAAAAAATTACAATCAAGAATTTAATATCCAATAACATATGTATACACAGAGTTAGATTATTTCACATGCATAAAATATCAATCAAAAGCATGAGTTAGGATTTAAAATAACAGTTTAGAATGTTTTGACTTCAACTGTCAATGAAGGACAAAGGAAAAAATAAATTATAACAATTCCAAAATTTAGAATTAGGTAGTAACACTAATCAATTGATTTAATTTGATTTAATGAAATGGGGTAATTTCTAGTTAATATAAAAAAAAAATGCGTTCGATGCGTAGAAAATGTAACTATGTTAAATAAACAAAAAATAATATTTAAATCAGTTGATTATATTCAGGTAAATATAATACCATATGAATTAAATAATATTAATTGAGGGGTTCGCAACCACAGTAGACCAAGTCCATAAAAAAAATGAAATAGTCCATTTAGAAGGTGCATAAAATCTCTTTAATCAATCCCACAGTAAAACAAATCTGTAAACAGATGCCATATATGAGAAAATACATAAAAACAAGCTTGGGAGTGTATAAAACATATTTTGGACTAAATAGACTATCACATTTTTTTTTTTTCAAAATGGACTTGGTCTACTATGGTTGTGATCCCCTCAATTAATATTACAGTAGAGCCCGATTATCCGCGGTGCAGTTAGTCCATTTAGAAGGTGCATAAAATCTCTTTAATCAATCCCACAGTAAAACAAATCTGTAAACAGATGCCATATATGAGAAAATACATAAAAACAAGCTTGGGAGTATATAAAACATATTTTGGACTAAATGGACTATCACATTTTTTTTTTTCAAAATGGACTTGGTCTACTATGGTTGTGATCCCCTCAATTAATATTACAGTAGAGCCCGATTATCCGCGGTGCAGTTAGTCCATTTAGAAGGTGCATAAAATCTCTTTAATCAATCCCACAGTAAAACAAATCTGTAAACAGATGCCATATATGAGAAAATACATAAAAACAAGCTTGGGAGTATATAAAACATATTTTGGACTAAATGGACTATCACATTTTTTTTTTCAAAATGGACTTGGTCTACTATGGTTTTGATCCCCTCAATTAATATTACAGTAGAGCCTGATTATCCGCGGTGCAGTTAGTCCATTTAGAAGGTGCATAAAATCTCTTTAATCAATCCCACAGTAAAACAAATCTGTAAACAGATGCCATATATGAGAAAATACATAAAAACAAGCTTGGGAGTATATAAAACATATTTTGGACTAAATGGACTATCGCATTTTTTTTTTCAAAATGGACTTGGTCTACTATGGTTGTGATCCCCTCAATTAATATTACAGTAGAGCCCGATTATCCGCGGTGCAGTTAGTCCATTTAGAAGGTGCATAAAATCTCTTTAATCAATCCCACAGTAAAACAAATCTGTAAACAGATGCCATATATGAGAAAATACATAAAAACAAGCTTGGGAGTATATAAAACATATTTTGGACTAAATGGACTATCACATTTTTTTTTTCAAAATGGACTTGGTCTACTATGGTTGTGATCCCCTCAATTAATATTACAGTAGAGCCCGATTATCCGCGGTGCAGTTAGTCCATTTAGAAGGTGCATAAAATCTCTTTAATCAATCCCACAGTAAAACAAATCTGTAAACAGATGCCATATATGAGAAAATACATAAAAACAAGCTTGGGAGTATATAAAACATATTTTGGACTAAATGGATTATCACATTTTTTTTTTCAAAATGGACTTGGTCTACTATGGTTGTGATCCCCTCAATTAATATTACAGTAGAGCCCGATTATCCGCGGTGCAGTTAGTCCATTTAGAAGGTGCATAAAATCTCTTTAATCAATCCCACAGTAAAACAAATCTGTAAACAGATGCCATATAAGAGAAAATACATAAAAACAAGCTTGGGAGTATATAAAACATATTTTGGACTAAATGGACTATCACATTTTTTTTTTTTCAAAATGGACTTGGTCTACTATGGTTGTGATCCCCTCAATTAATATTACAGTAGAGCCCGATTATCCGCGGTGCAGTTAGTCCATTTAGAAGGTGCATAAAATCTCTTTAATCAATCCCACAGTAAAACAAATCTGTAAACAGATGCCATATATGAGAAAATACATAAAAACAAGCTTGGGAGTATATAAAACATATTTTGGACTAAATGGACTATCACATTTTTTTTTTCAAAATGGACTTGGTCTACTTTTGTTGTGATCCCCTCAATTAATATTACAGTAGAGCCCGATTATCCGCGGTGCAGTTAGTCCATTTAGAAGGTGCATAAAATCTCTTTAATCAATCTCACAGTAAAACAAATCTGTAAACAGATGCCATATATGAGAAAATACATAAAAACAAGCTTGGGAGTATATAAAACATATTTTGGACTAAATGGACTATCACATTTTTTTTTCCAAAATGGACTTGGTCTACTATGGTTGTGATCCCCTCAATTAATATTACAGTAGAGCCCCGATTATCCGCGGTGCGGTTTATCCGCGAAGCGAAATATTTATTTATTTATTTATTTTTATTATTATTTAAGCCAAATTTTTAAATTTAAGCAAGGAAAATACAGTAAGCCCTACAAATAAATATAAACAGAAAAATTCATGTATTCGAAAGTAATAGAAGAATATTTCTAGATTCGGTTGCCATGTTTAAAATATCAGTTATAAAGTCTTGATGTCTTTTCTTGATTTTATTAACTAAACGTAAGCACAGCTATTAAAATATTTAACAATTAACTAAAAATATTATGATAAATTCCAGGGGAGCATATCAAGAATAGCTTCATTTTTGAGATAGAAAAGGTGTTTCTAAAGCAAGAGGCAAAAACAAGTGACTGATTTTTTTTTTTTTTTTTAAAGGTGTAACTCAACACTTTTTGTACAGTATGTATGGCATTGTTTCTTGTTTACTGTTCTTTATTTTAATGATTTAGACGTAAGGCAAAGGTTTCGGCTGTACTGTGCATATGTATGTATGTTAAACATTTTATTATGTTTTTTTTGTAAAAAAAACATATTTTTCATGTTGAATTTTCATTTTTTTCGAGCTTGCACCCATTTTCTGTCTTTTTCGGGTTATCCGCGGTGCCCTTGCCACCCAATTCCGTGGATAATCGGGGCTGTACTGCATTTAATTTATATGCTATTATATTTACCTGAATATAAACAACTGATTTAAAATATTATTTTTAGGTTATTTAACGTAGTTACATTTTCTACGCATCGAACGTATTTTTTGATATTAATTAGAAATTACACCCATTCCATTAAATCAAATTAAATCACTTAATTAGTATTACTATCTAATTCTAAATTTTGAAATTGCTATAATTTATTTTTTTTTCTTTGTCTTCATTGACAGTTGAAGTCAAAACGTTCTAAACTTTTATTTTAAATCATAACTCGTGTTTAATTGACATTTTATGCACGTGATATAATATAATTCTCTTTATTACATATGTTATTGAATATTAACTTCTGAATTGTAATTTATTACTTGTTTAATGGGTTAAATTCAGTCCAAATCGTTAGAAATAGGTTTAGAATAGGGTTGCCAGCTTGGCCTCTATTTTTATTCAGAAATTTCGAGCTCATACGGAAATAAAAAATAGTATTTTATTCTTTATTTAATAAGAGACATTTAGCGATCTCATAAAGTAAAAATTCTTGTTTCGAAATTTACTGTATGAATTTGGAATTTGGAATTAACATTGGAGGCCAAACTGGTTTAGAAGAGTGTTTAATTCCAAAATTATAGTATCACAACTTAAGTGAAGAATTGCTGAAGTCCGAATTTAATTATTGTACTTCCATATACTTTCATCAATAGCGACAATTACTTCCACCAGTCATACTCTAGTAATTAAAACTATATTTCTTACAAATGTGTATTGCACACTAAACATTTTTTTAACCACACCATTGTTTATGTTTATGGATATGCAAAGAATATTCATTTCATATTGTAGATTTTTATATCAATTTTCCCCATAGAAAATTATTTAAATGATTAAAAGAAAATGGCCTGATGATACATTCTATGGAAGTTCGTGGTTGTTCAATATGTGTAAGTGTTCTGAAAGTTTTAAGGAATAAAATCTGGAGCAAATCTTTTCTTAATATTTATTACTTGCCAATTTGGATTTTATCCACACATAACGCTTATTTTACATTAATGTGTCAACGAAATGTGATGTGTAAACAAACCTGCGTACACGGAATTCAAGGCACAGAAGAAAAATTCCGTTTTAAACACTCACTTTTTTTTACACTCGACTTGGCAACACTAGTTACCACATTGTTTGGCTTCATCTCATTGTGTTCATCTTGGTGAAATCTGTCTACATACCTTCCTAAAGTGTTTTGCTCAATGTTATGCTCTTTTGCAGAGGAATGAATACCTAACATTTCTTAAGGCTACTGCTTTCATACTTTTTAGTCTTTTCCTTTTTTTCTATTTACCAACTGTGGGTACTATATAAATAAAATAAAAGTTCCTATCAATTTTCCAATTTATATTTCATTAAATGTTTTCTTGCTTCTTATCGCAATTTTTCTTTACTTCATTTAATCAGTTTTAAACATTTTTCTTTCTATCCAATCATCCCAATTTAGTTTTACAGAATAAATTTACGTTATTTTAGAAATATAACCATTAAACCTTCATTATGTGCAATGTGTAATAAAAGGATTTCTAAAAACACTTAAATAGGGATGCTTTGACCATTTGATCAACCCTCCCCACATTGAGTGGGTCAAGTCTCCCCACCTAACCACTTTTTAAAGTATAGCACATGGTTATGTTTAACCTAATTTACTGTTGTCCAATTTTTATACCTGGAATGAAAGCTCAATATTTCTACATTACTTAAAACCTACTTACTTAAATTTCTATGATATATTTTATCTGAGAAAATCTCACAATTTTTTTCTAAAAAATACACTTTTTAAGCTGAAAACACTTTAAAAATGGATTTTTCCGCATCTGTTTCATTATCCTTATGGAACAAAGACTGTTGTTTAAACATTTCAGTAGCTATGGTCGCCACGTATTGGCAAAACTCTGAAATTCTTTTAAATATGAAAACAGAAGGGTGGGTCAAGCCTCCTCTATGGTCAATCCCCCCTAGTTTCCCCTATATCTTTTCGAATTCATTAATACTTTGAAAATAATTAGATAAATGTCCTTAAGTGGCCCACTACTGGCTCGTTTACCTTACAATCTAATATAAAAATCCCCACCTTTCATGCTTTCTTCCTCCTCAGTGAAAGTAAAGCCGTCTTTGAACGCAATTGGCAAAACTCTTTATATAAGACTGTTGGCTTCGTATAGAAAAACTTTCGAAAACTTAGAGATTCCGAAATTCCAATATTCTACACAGACATCCTCAAAAAGTTTTGAAGGTAAAAGAGTATAAATATTACATAAGATTAAAAATATAAATAGTAATTCGTTTCCTGTCCTGATAACCTGTGTTGCCAGCAAAGTACTATTATTTTTAATACCACTCTTACCGCAGAGAAACGGTCGCCTTATTACAGACTAGTGGTACGGAAATAAAGTTTTAGAATTTTCCTGGCAACTCTGTCGATTACAGCTTAGATTTATTTAAAATCGTTTGGTAGGGATTTGGGACAGAGTGTTTAATTAAAAAATTGTGATATCACAATTTAAATATAGAATTATTTAATTGAAGTCCGTATTCAGTGTTTGTAATAATGTACACATTCATATTTAACTGCGCTTGTATACAGCAATCATACTCAGAAAAACCTTAAAATCTTTATCTGAGTATGTTTAACCACAGAAAAAGCTTAAAATTGTCGATTTCTTTTATGTATATGAATGCGTAAAGGAAACGTATTTCTTATTTCAGATATTTGTGATGTATATTGGTTTTCATTATATTTGGTTTAAATGATAAATTAAAAGAATATCATTATCCATATCATTGATGACCGTGTTTATGATATTTATACACATATAACTCGTATGCATGTTTTCTAATTTCAAGAATGGCACAATTTTTTCATAATGTGTAATGCATGTTAATTTGTATTTTATTCATTCATACAATTTATTTGACGTTCAAATATCCACGAAATCTCACATGTAAAAAATTTCACAAGCAACCTTAACATCGCTGCAAGTAAATAGCTTGTAAATGTTTTTATGTCACTTTAGCTTTTTTTTTTCTTTTGACAAGATGTTACAATCTAATACATATTTTAAAAAATCACCTTTCGCGCTTTCTTCCACCCTAGTGAAAGTAAAACGTTTCATGCCTTCTTTGAACACAATTGGAAAAATACTTTATTAGAGTGTTGACCTTATGTAGGAAGACTGCTCAGAAACTCAGAAAAAGCAGTGATTCTGAAAATCTAATATTCGATACAGACGTCATCGTAAAATTTTCGAAGAAGGTGGGAGAGAATTTTTATGTTCCAGGGGTGCGCATTATACGGAAATCTTTGGTAAAAGGGAGCGTAAATAAGCACCGTGACGGTTATGACTTTTCACCCACAGAGAGAACATAAGCGTTTTCAAGAGAGTTTTTTTTCCCTTTAAAAAGTATCAATTTTTATATTTCAAGGGCGCGGGAAGAAGTTTTGTGTGAATAAAACACTTTTCTGTATTTTTTCGCCAGGATGCGTTTCGTAAAATAATGTTTTGGTGCAATCCAGGTGCAAATACATAGTATAGTTTTGTCGGTATTTTACAACTGAAATAAATATTCATGAATTATTTAAGCTCAATAATAGAATATATAATAGAATAAGGAGAAAACGAAGTTGCGGAAGCAATTAAATGTTCGTTATGTAAATAAAACTTGCTATATTCCATATTTTTGTTTGTTTTTTAAGTCCCATAATAATAAATTAATCTGGCACCATGTACAATATTACACTGATTTTTCGTTTTAAGGGTGTATTCCAATCCAAACTGCTTATTTTTTTATTTATTTTTAAATTCATTTTTGCTCTCAAACGCATCAAAATGAGAAATTCTCTTATTTAGAAACTACATAACGTGTCGTGTTTATCGATTTATTTTTATAAATGCAGAAAATATTGTAAAAAAATGCTGTCAAAGTGGGCGTTTTGATCGGAATTTTCCGAAGCGGGAGATCTAGGAATGAAAAAATGGTCATACTGAGAAAATAATTGTTTAAAAATCAAATTCTAATTAATTGAGTGAAAAATGAAATCACACGGCCCTACATCTCTTCAAAAATCACTTCAGCAAGTTTCATGTTTTTACTTTTAAAAATGAGTCGGAAAATGTCTCAGAAAATTTCGAGCTGTTGAGGGCGGAAAAATATTTTTTCGAATACACCCTTAAAGATATATTGCGCTGTTTAGTGCAAACTGTATGCAAAATGCTGCCGAAATTTTGTAATTTTTAAATTATAACTATTAAATTTCTGCGGTATTTAACCTCTTCACACCCTTGACCACATACATTTGGTTCTTTATAATTATAATTACTGTGAATAATAAAAAGAACAATAATTTGATAATAACTTATTCACTACAGAATCCCTCAAGAAGAGAAGTAAAAAAATTATGGTTTGGCTGCACCGATGTGCAATTAGATTTATAAAAAAAGAGTGAAGTAATTTTTCGGCAGTCAGTTTTGTTGGATTATTTGAACAAATCGTTAATATTTGATAAAAATACTATAAGATGTATTAAATATATTAAGTTTTAATAATTTGTAAAAATGTAATAAAGAAATTTACTGTTATTTTTTTATTTTATGAAAAATCATTTCACTCATAAATTACCATTACGCTCAGCGGCCAAAAATATGGACGTTATTTATTATTTTTTTTTATGTGTGTGTGTGTGAATTTTTATTGTCCTCCCCCTTTTTTTTCCTTTTTCTTTTTGAATCCCTATTGACCGTTTGAGTGCGGAACAAATCTTGTGGATGTATGCCGAAAATCCGAATATGTTTAGGTATATATATATAAAAATAACTTGTAAGCCGACGATATATACACAGAAATCGTACACTACGCTAGTGCAACCAGCTTAAATGCACACCAAACTGAGACAAGAAATAGCAGCGCTATCACCCTCTCCGCAATTTTAGCATAAAACAAGAGGAGCACTATCGCGCTTCCCGCAATTTTGGCACATAACAAGATGAGAGCAATAACGCTCTCCGCTCTCAAATGGTTAGTATAAAATGAATAAATCGTTAAAAAAAAAGATAAGTATTTTTTTTCTCGCCATACAAAAATTCGTCGCTGAAGAGGTTAACTCTCTCGCTGCGCATCCTGCGATTTCCACGGACAACGCAAGAATAGCAAAATTTGCGCATCCCGCGATTTTCGCGGGGATGTATTTAACAAAGATTAATTTTCAGAATTTTGCTTTTCTATGATTATTCTTCAAATTCAGTTTTCTGACAATCTTTTTTCATGATCTAATTCTATATACAAGGTGCAATATGTTATCTATCGCCGACCTTTAATTTCTCAACCGTTGGTCGTAGACATATAGTTCCAATTACAAAAACGTTTCAAATGAGGTAAATATTCATGTTGTGGCGTTATTTAAAATAAAAAATCAATTTTATAAAAATTACGAAATCTAACTTTTTATACGGTCCCCCAGTCCCTGTAGATATATTTAGTAAATGTTTACACATATCATGACAGATATAACACAAAAAGTTTGACATCCGTACTACAAAAATTGGCACAGTTATTAAATTTCAAAGTTTGATATTTTTGCACCTGATTTTGTCTTTCATTGAGGGATCAGTTAAAAGGTGAATTAAAGTAATTTGAGATCAAATTCAGGGTGCAATTCCGCTGTCATTTATCTAGTCGTTATGTTGTATTTTCCGATTGTCGATTCTACCTACTTTGACGTTTGAATGTTGTTCGACCCATAGAAGTTAGTTCAAGTTTTTAGACGAAATAATCCTCTTTGATGGTTCCCCGACTTGGCGATACCGACTAAAGGTGGTTTCGCCGTAAAAAAAGGACATTGCACCCTTACTTTGATCTGGAATTACGTTAATTCATCTTTTAACTGATCCCTCAATGAAAGACAAAATCAGGTGCAAAAAACTCAAACTTTGAAATTTAATAACTGTGTCAATTTTTGCACTACAGATGTCAAACGTTTTGTGTTATATATGTTATGATATGTGTAAACTTTTACTAAATATAACTATAGGGACTGAGGGGCCGTATAAAAAGTTAGATTTCGTAATTTTTATAAATCTGATTTTTTTTACTTTAAATAATGCCACAACATGAATATTTAGCTTATTTGAAACGTTTTTGTAATTGGAACTATATGTCTACGGCCAACGGTTGAGAAGTTAATGGTCGGCGATAGATAACATATTGCACCCTGTATATAAAGAAACTGTTATAATTTTTTTTTTACATACTTTAACTATAAAATATATGTAAGAATTGAAATGTGTAATATAATAAATGCGAAATTTTTGAACCTATTTTGATAAAAGCATTACGCAGTGAGAAGGTTAAGCTAATCGCACAGTTTACACCAAACTGACAGAGCAAGATATCTTTAAAACGAAAAATCTGTATAATATTATAAGTACTGCCTTTTGGAAATTACTTGCTATGGAGTCAATAACATTTTATGCGAGAAATATATGAAGATTTTACAGAATATACAAAGATGTTTCATGTAATATATATATACATATATTTATTTTTTTTTTTTCATTTATCATTAAAAATTTTTAGAATTTTTAGTGATATGAATTTTTAGTAAATGAAGATCATAATGCTATGTTAACATATTCTTGATTTAAACAATAATTATTAGCATCGATAGTTATGTAAATATATAGCAAATTAACATCTTGTAATAATATGCCAATTTCAATTGGTAAAAGGTGTAAATTAAAACATTAAAACCAGTAAAAATACATTTATTTCGACTGTTTAGATGTTTCCACTCTACCCGAGTCATTTTCAAAACAAATAAATAAAAATATTTTTATATTTATATTTTTATATATTTATATATTTATAATATTTTTATATATTAAAAATATATTTTTATCTATTTGTGATTGTAAAGTCACTGATTCGGGTAGAGTCGAAACATGTAAACAGACGAAATAAACGTATTTTTACAAGCTTTAAAGTTTTAATTTACACCTTTTAGCAATTGAAATTAGTAATTATCATTAACTAGAAAAATAATTATCACCAAACTAATTGTCTTTTATTTCATTGAAGATTAATATATCGCATAAATTTAAAGTCTTATATAGCTGGTTTATGAAAAATAACCTATATGTTGATTTACCGACTTATATATGTGTAAAATTATTTGCTATGAGCAATCAATCCAGCTACATGAAACTTATACAAAATTAATGAATGCGAGTTAAAAACTATCTCTATGTTATAAATCTAATCTTTTTGTTATAAATGAAAAATGAAGGACAGATAAGCATTATAACAATATTTTGCAAATAACTTTAGAAAACGTCATTAAATAGTAATAAAAAAAAATCTTTCCGCAAAAATTCGAGAACGAATTATTATATATTACTATTTGTTTTATTTACCAGTCCTAAAAAATCGAATACTTTATAATGAAATAATCAAAGTATAATCTTATAGAAAATAATTAAATGGAAGTATTATTTTAACATTTTATAAAGGGTATTGAATTTTACTCTGTTAATCTTTTTATAAAATTTTTATGTATAATATTAATTGTTATAAATAAGATAAAGTACAATGATGAAATCAGCTAGATTTTATACTGAAAAAGAAATATTCACAGGAGACGGATACCTTTTTAAAAAACTTTCTCTTTTGTTAGACCTACAAACATAGAAACATACAAATACCATTGAACATCTTTTGTTATATTTTAGAAATCCAAATTTTTGCAAGCAGTTTTTTTTTTCTGTCTGGGGATTTCTTTTATCTTGCCGAGTTTAACACAAGAACAAACTTCACTGAATAAGTTATTTTATTCTACATTTCATACTTCCCTTTCAATATTCTCAGGGTTATAAAAAGGGTCGATTGTCCCGGGGGTCAGTGACTTACGAGCAGAAGGCAAAGGGGTAGTGGGCTACAAGTTGATGTCCTACCTTGACCTCATGAAACTGAATCTCTCACTGACCGAATTCACACTAAAAAATAAATAAATAAAGCAGGGGTCTGCCCAGACTTTCACAGGGTCCTGTTTTTGTGAAAATTGTGAACGGTTTTTTACACTCTGAAAACTCTAATCATAACTTTGTGAATCTGAAATTAGCGTTACATTTTTAAATGGCCGCAGCCATTTTTAAAGATATAGACAAAACAAAAAATGCTCCTAAATCTTTGTATCAAGGTCAAACACATAAGAAACAAATCTTTTTCAATTTCTAATTTTTTTGTACCTCATTTTAAATTAAAAATTTTTTTTAAAAATTTAAATGGCCGCCATTTTGAAACAAGATGGCGGATGAAGTTGGCCAACGAACTCGGTCGAGACACTGGTATGCACTATGTACACACCAAGTTACATCCAAATCAGTTCATAAATGCAAGAGTTACAATGTGACAAAAATCATATATATATATATATATATATATATATATATATATATATATATATATATATCAACATTTGAACGGAGGGTCATTTCGGGGTCTGGGGCTCATGATCGGTGAAAATATACCAAAATTTTTCGGAATCGTTTTCCTCCGAACGGCTGCAATAGGTAAGCTTTTTGTAATGAAAGCTACAAAAAAAATTAAAAAAAAAAATTAAATGGCCTTGATCAAATTCTAAGGCTTTTTTTCCTTAGAATTTGATCAAGGCCATTTAATTTTTTTTTTTTTAATTTGCGTAGGTAATTGAGCTGGGTGTATTGACAAGATTTACAATATCTCACAATATACACTAGTGTGCAAAACTTAAGCAACAGTCACAAAATGCTAATTTCTGAACACGTGAGTACTAAAAAGAAAATTCTACCAACATCAAGTGTAAAAAATAGGTACTACCCTAACAGAAATGAGGTATGAAAATATTCATAATTAAACAGGCTTTCATTTAATATTAAAAAATAAAAATCGATTTTTTTTATCAATTTTGAGGTAAACTGTCCCCTTAAATGAGTAAATTTGATAAAAATGCGTTTGTTTTTACGCATCCGAAAATAAAATGTGAAAGTTACGATTGTTGGAACTCGAATGGAACCATATTGTCATCCACTAAATTGCCTAAATACATAATGATAGATAAGGTTTGTAAATGCATAAAACATGCAGTGGCGTTTTTAGTGTTCTTTTAAATTTATATAATTTAAACGATGTTTTTATTTTCCAATCCTTTAAAAAAAAAAAAAAAAAATATTTATTCAAGTGCCATACTATTCGATGTTTCGAGCCAAATTTCGTGGCATAAAAATCATGAGAATTGGGCATAAGACAACAATCGATTAAATAAATGTATCAGATTTATCAAAGAAAAAAAAAGGTTGTTGTATTCTTAGCCATTTAGACGCAATACTTACAACTGTTATGCATATAGGAATAAAAATAAGTTTTTAATAGCGAAAAAAATGTAAATAAATTCGATTAATCAGGCGGGGAAGAAAAAAAACATACTGGAGAACCTCTTTCTCAGGGTACACGACATTTCGGTCCCGACACTTCGGTCCCGCCATTTCGGTCCTGCCGTTTCGGTCCCGAGACATTTCGGTCCCTGTCCATTTCGGTCCCGAGACATTTCGGTCCCTGTCCATTTCGGTCCTGAGACATTTCGGTCCCTGGCCATTTTGGTCCCGAGACATTTCGGTCCCTGGCTATTTCGGTCCGGAGACATTTCGGTCCCTGGCCATTTCGGTCCGGAGACATTTCGGTCCCTGGCCATTTCGGTCCCTGGCCATTTCGGTCCCGAGACATTTCGATCCCGAGACATTTCGGTCCCTGGCCATTTCGGTCCCCAGCCATTTCGGTCCCTGGCCATTTCGGTCCTTAGCCATTTCGGTCCCTTGTCATTTCGGTGCCCACCACCTTATAACTCGTATTCTAATTGTCGTGGGCCGCCAAACGCTGTAATTTAAACATTATTTGGGACCTTTTTAAAATTTTTTAACACTCCCCACCCCCACCCCCCAAATTAAAAAAAAAAGCTGAATATAACAGTCCGATAAATTTAAACTTTTATAACTCGTGATAATGAAATCACAGCGAGCTGAAAATTTGTTTCATTGAACAATGTGATATAATTTTACAGGGGACATTGTCTTTTAATTATTATTATTATTTAACAAAATGGATTTTTTAAGCTTTATTATTTGTTATTAATATTAGGTATTTTATATATACTATAAACTGCCATAGATGATTTTTTGGTTGTTTTCATACGTTTTTTAGAACCTTTAAATTATCATCATTAATTAAATAATTTAAAAAACTGTTCTTATTATTTCTCCTTCTTACAATTAGATTAATAATAAATGTCTTCAATAATTCAATTGGACACTTATAAGCTATTGTAGGTAAATATTTCCTCAAATCATTCTTATACATCCTGTCCTTTAATAATTCAGAAATGAGATATAGTTATTGAAGCAAAAATATTTAATTTTTCTTATTACTTTTATAATACAAAGTTATAATTTTGTTTTCATAAGTTACTTTACCATTATAAACATTGGGAAAACAATAGTGATTTGGTTATTAGGTGTGCCAGGAAAAATATTTTGTTGTCAGAAAACTCCACCCACCGCTTCATTTTTTAAAAAATAATTACTGGTTGCATTGTTAACAGTCTTCTCACCCATTGCAGGCGATTTTTGTGAACTAATTTTATTGAAACTGGGCCTATTTCTTTGTAATAAGATGATTATTTTTTATTTTATGTAATAGTGTAAGTATTATTTTAATTAATTTTATTTTCAATTTTTAACTGACAAAACTAAGGTTTTTAGGTGCGTTCGTAATTATATAAATACCTAGCACCTATAGTCGTCGTTCAGTCCGTCCGTCTGCTCGTCTGTCTGTCCGCATATAACAGAGCAAAAACAACCCAACCGAATGGTCTGAAATTTTAAATATATGATTGTTGCATAATTTTGTCGAGCCATTTCAAATTTTATGGATATCGGATGCATAGTTTAATTACAGGGACTGTCAAAAGTTTTTCTTTACATTGCGGCCAATGGGAAAAATTACTGCAAGTGCATTTTAATGATGTTACAACCTTCCGAGTGGTCTGAAATTTTAAATATATAATTGTTACAAAATTTTGTCGAGCCATTTGAAATTTTATGAAAATCGGTGTATAGTTTAATTACAGAGACAGTCAAAAGTTTTGCGTTACATTACGGGGAATGGGAAAAAATTATTGCAAGTGCATTTTAATGATGTCCCAGGCTATGCACTCATGAAGTGCAAAAAAAAAAAAAAAAAAAAAAAAAATATACATTCAGTACAATATGGGGTGCAAAAAATAATTATAAAACTAGTTATAGTACGAAGGCACCTCATTTGCCACGTTTGACGAGCAATTTCCAACTTGTTTGTATTTGTCGTTTATTTATTGATTTTTAATATTACCCTTTTCCTCCCACTTTTGCAGAAAAAAAATTAATAATTTTTTATTTTACTTTTATTATTAATTATATTAATAGTTTTAAATTTCGGTGACTTTAAATATAAAATAAATAAACATGTAAAAGATAAATTTCAGTTTATAACTACTATATGACAAATTTAATATAAAATGTATTATGTATTGAGTTTATTTTAAAGTAAAAAAATGTAATGTATATTAATAATGTTATTAATTTAATAAATTAAGGATACATTAAATAAAAAATATATTTAATAAAATATTAATTTAATTTTTATACTAAAATTCCTAACTTTTTTGAGAATTAATTAATAGCAATTATTAGTAGCAATTATTAATAGCACTTAAAGTTTTTATTCAAAAGTTTAATTTATAATTTCCAAAAAATAATATAGGATTTTTTTGAAAAATCAGTCAAAAACATAAAGTCTAAGTAATAATTAATTAATTAATTAAACATAATAATAATAATAATAATAATAATAATAATAATAATAATAATAATAATAATAATAATGCAACATTGTACAAATACGTAAAAATACCTTTTAACAGTGTTAGGTGATATTATGCAGATTTAATTTTTTAAGTACAGTTATAATTTACAATTCGCAAAAAGTAAGAAATTATTAATTAATTATAATTAAAGAGCAAAAATAATATTATAAGCTAACTAATAAATGAATAAACAACATGTTTATCTTCAGAACCCTTATCACTTTTATACATCCTAATGAAGTTAATAACGTTATAATAACCGAAAATTAAAAAAATATATATTTGCATTTACCCTATAAAAACTATTATATAGTTCATGTAATAGTTTTTAAACAAGCAATTGATAAATTAGTTATCTAAACAATTAATAATTAAAATAATTTTGAATTGATAAATACGTTTAATAAAAACAATTTAATTTTTGAATTTTTTTTTTTACTTCACAATATAACTATGAGTGTTTTCAACTTGTCGTGCAAGTTAAATTCATGCTGTATCAAATTTATTGCAAACTAACGGCAAACAAGTAATCAAAAATACTGCAAACTTACTACAAAGTAGTAATCTTTCCATATTACACTATAAGTTTAACCCCTTCGAAGGGGTCAATAGACCTGATCAGGTCTATTGAGGCGAAAGCGCCGTCAGAAGGCGCATGCATAGGTTTTATCACCATAAACAACTTTAGGTAATATTTGTACATTTCATTTCGAGCATTTTTTGGTATTTAATAAGTATAGCGTTTAGAAAAAACGGTGCCTACCGAATAAAATTTCTGCAATTTCTGCGTATGTGCTGATTCTCATTGTTGTTGAGTCTCTCAACAGAGGGATTTTTTGCTTTCGTCACTTTCGTGAAATAAGACAGTCTTGCCATCAGTTTCACAACAAACTACTCGTGCAAGTGGGTGATGGTATACCTTGCGGGAGATTTGCTGCGAATTTCTCAATTCAAATGTGTCACGGCAAGATAAAAATCAAACTTTCTGCTAATGTTCATGCTATCTGGGTTACCTCAAAAATTTCCATGGGGAGCGCGGCGGGTCGCATGAACGGCTCATGCGATTGACACTTATGTGAAATCATTATCCAATATCTATTACAGCACAAATTCTTAATTCAATGGCAAGAAATTAAACATGAAAATTGCTGTTTTACACTTAACCATTTGGCCCTAACTTTATTGTAGGCAAATGTTATGTAATATGAAACTTGATTTAACCCATTCGCTGCCAAAACTAAGAATTTTCAAATTTTTTGTTGAAGGTCGTTTGCCAACACAAATTCAGAAAGATAAATTTCGCTTTACTAATACAGCGAAATTTCTGCCGATAAATGAGGCATTTCTTTTTTTTAAATTCTAAAATAGTGGTGACAAAGTAATCAATAAATTAAAGCCACGAGTATACTCGTGAATGACAGCGAATGGGTTAATTAAATTTAACTCTTCAGTATGCGCTCAGCTTTTTACATCATAAGTGAATCTTTTTCACTGGTAAATATTAATGTAACTTGAATGTATTATTAGTTGCAGTTATAGAGATTGGCCTTATATTTTTTATCCATGCTTTTTTTTAAAATTAAGAAATTAAATAAGGATATACCTAAATTCTTAAAGTTACTCGAAATACTTCTATCATATATACACAGTCAAGACAAGATTCCAAAGACTGGTAAAAAGCTCCATTTTAGACAGGCTTCCATGTAAAGAAGTGTAATTAATTATACTTCTAAGATACACTGCCTCAATAAGATCTATTGTTGGTTTCGCAGGGATTCTCAAACTCTTCCGTTTGAGACAGGATTCCGTTATAGAAAGATTCCGCTTTCACAGGTTTCACTATGCTTGACTAAAGAAGGGTGAAAATCCCCTTTTCAGACAGGTTTTCAGCAAATTTAATTGTATCGCAATTCATATTAAGACCATGTAACGCTTACGTTAAAGACAGGATTCTGTTATAGATAATTACTATTATGACAAGTTTTATTCTAATCATATGATATAAATAAGTATATTTATATAAATACACAAAACTTTTAAAAATGGAACCTGCCTATAACGGAGTTCTGTCTTAAACATAAATGTTCCATAGTGCTACGGAAAAGAATACTATACAAATACACCAAATAACACGGAAACCTGTGTAAAACGGAATTTTCCACCAATATTTACAATTTCATCTTGACAGGTTTTACTATATATATAACATGAAGGGAAAATTCTGGACCCCCCCCCCCCCCCGAAACGAAATCCTGGCTACGCCACTGCATGTCGTCCCGGTTTTTTTAAGCCATTAAAGATGAAAAATGCCGTGTGGCCACAAAAAAGCGCAGGCTGACTAGAACAAAGAGAGCGTGAGTAGAATAATTCTTCTATCTGGATCTTTATTTAGCATAATCAAATGGGGGAAGCCAGGACATCTACACTTGACATATATATATACATGTATAATATTCTTTTGAATGAATAACATATAGATATCAAGGAAAGCCAAATATGTTTTCTAAATTTCCAAATTTCTTCATTGTGATATATTTATAAAATTTCTTAATTTAAAATGAAATTTTACGTAAAAGTGATTCACTATACATTACTATTTTGAGATTTTATGTTATTTTTTTGTATTTTCATTTTTATTTTTTATTTGTCATATTAAAACATGTAGGCTGCTTTAATTCTAAGTATATAAGTCAAATAAATAACAAAGAAATATTTGAAATACAGAATTAATTTTAAATACGAAAAGAATATTTTATGACAATAGAAATTTTAAAATTCTGATTTATGTTTATTGTGCTCGTAGTTTTTGAATGTAATAAGCCTATAAAAGTCTTAAATATATTAAAAAGGATTTGTAATTGTTGCAAACCACTTCACCGTCGACAAGTATGGGGAAAAAGTGCTTTTATCCCCGAGTTATCTCGGGGCAAACGGTGAAGTGGTTCAAAATTAAAAATATTTTTAAACTTGTCATTCGACACCGGTAGAAATAGCGGTAATATTATTGTTACGCATGTAAAAAGATTAATGCAAACTTTTAAATAGTTTTTCAAAAAATAGTAAATTAAAATAATTATTAAAATAAAATAGAAAGTTCTAGTCTGTTCCGGTGCAGAATTTAAAAAATAATGTGTCTTTATCACAATTCCATGTTAAGAACCCCCTTTTTAAAAAATATGTAAAATGAAATACATTTAAAATTGACGCGCCTTAAAATAATAGGATAAAATAAAGATTTGTAAAAATATTTGCAGATTTTTTCATTATTAATCACATAGTGTGCAAATTATATACAATTGAATATGTGCATTTTGGCATGGGCATTTGCATATGAAAATTAAAGCTCGACTTATAAATATTTTTAAATTGTCTGGACTTTATATTTATGATAGACTAAGATATGAGGAGCTTCTATAAAGAATCCACAGAACTCTCCCTTCCCCCACTCCTGAAAACGATTACTTCTACCATATAAAATTTGCATGGGGTGCTACAATTTGATTGCGAGTTATAAGTGTTTGCGGTTTTCGGGCCCTTATATTCGGTTATACTAAAATTTCAAGGGTTCAGTTAAAAAATCTTATAATGTACCTCCTTTTTTAAAGATTACGTTTACCGTACAAAATATGAGTGTGGTTACGATAATTACAGAGAGGGTTATAAATGTTTTAATTTATCAGGACCTTATACTTAAGATACACTAAAATATATAAAAAGTCAACAGAGACCCCCCCCCCCCTGCCTTATAAAACGATTATGATTATCATAGGCAATTTGTGTGGGCTGCGACAATTTTGATCTGTGTTATAAGTGTTTGCGTTTTCGAGTCCTTATATTCGAGTTATACTAAAATTTAGGGAGTTCAGTTAAAAAATTTGATAATGTCCCTCCTTTTATAAAGATTACGTTTACCATACAAAATATGAGTGTTTTGCGATAATTATAGATCGAGTTATAAATGTCTTAATTTATCAGACCCTTATACTTATGATACACACTAAAATATAGAAAATGTCAATCCCCCCCCCCCTTGTTTTTTAAAGTGATTACCATACGAAATTTGTGTGTGTTTACTAAAATTTTAAGGCCTTTATTTAAAAAACTCTACAATGTCCCCTATAAAATTGTCACCTATTTCAAGTGCACAAAATTTCAGCTTGCTGGAGAAGGGACCGAAATATCTCGGGACCGAAATGTCTTGGGACTGAATTGTCTCGGGACCGAAATGTCTTGGGACCGAAATGTCTCGGGACCGAAATGTCTCGGGACCGAAATGTCTCGGGACCGAATTGTCTCGGGACCGAATTGTCTCGGGACCGAAATGTCTCGGGACCGAATTGTCTTGGGACCGAATTGTCTCGGGACCGAAATGTCTTGGGACCGAAATGTCTCGGGACCGAAATGTCTTGGGACCGAATTGTCTCGGGACCGAAATGTCTTGGGACCGAAATGTCTCGAGACCGAAATGTCTTGGGACCGAAACGGCGGGACCGAAATGGCGGGACCGAAATGTCGGGACCGAAACGTCCTGCTTCCTCTTTCTCAGGTATGTTTGCAATCCTCAAACCAGGAATTAGAAGATAGCTATGAAATAAAAAAATAGCTTAAACAAGAATATTAATGAAAACTACAATTCAAGCACTTAATTCGACATTATCAAGTGATTACAAAATCTGCGTACTAAATCGCGGAAACTTGAAAGAATAATTATCGAAAATAGAAATCTGATGAATATAAAAAGCAGTATTATGAAATTTGATGATAGCGTACGTTCAAAATTGTGTGGTCATAAGAGAGGAATAAACGTGAAACATATGAGATAATGAAGTAAAAAGGAAAGAAATACAGTAGAACCCCGCTAATCCGAACTACTTGGGACCGGTGCCTGTTCGGATTACAAAAAATTCGGATTACCCGAAATTCAGATAGAAATCGAAAAAAAAAAAAAAAAGATGCGTGCTAAAACATATAAGTTATAAGTGCTCAGTAGTACAGTAAACATCCTGTAATCCGGCATGACTTTCGGAAAAAAAATGGTATTCTTTGTTTAATCACTCCTGATGTTTATAATAATCCAATGGAACGTCAGAGTGAGGAATTACGTAACAAACCATTACAAAGGGCTCAAAATCGCGAATCTATTGTAAATAGCTCACTCAGTCACCACGTCCACTAGGGATAGGAGGTGGGGGGAGGGGTGGAATTCTGTATATAATTTGCGAAATCAAACTGTTGAAAGGAAAAATACATTTTTATCGTCTGAATTAAATGCTTTTTGTTAAAATGTCTTCTACGAGTAGGTCTACAGTGCACGTTTTCATTTTATATTCGCGTACATATGTTGTACTTTTATATTATTGTGTATTTTTTTCTGTTCAAGCTGTTTAAAGAATAAAAAACATGCTTTACTGCCATTATTTGCTTAATTCTAACTTCTACACGTTTTTCCGGGCACTCATCCTGTAATTCGGAAAATTTCGTTATCCGGTATGCTTCAAGTCTAGTATTTTTCGAAAATAAAATCAAAAAAAATTTTCGTAAATAATTTTCGAAAATAACATCGGTACGGATTAATTGGAATTTCGGATATTCAAACAGATATTCGAGATTTTTTTTAAAGATGACTTCTACGAATAGGCCTATAGTGCACGTTTTCATTTTATATTCGCGTACATACGTACTTTTATATTATTATTTCTTTATTCTATTCAATCTGTTTAAAGAATAAAAACATATTTTATTGCCATTTTTGCTTAATTCTAACTTCTACACTACACGTTTCTCCCGGCATTAATTCTGTAATCCGGGAAATTTCGTAATTCGGTATGCTTCAAGTCTAGTAATTTTCAAAAATAAAATCCAAAATAAAGTTTTCGTAAATTATTTTCAAAAATAAAATCGGTTCGGATTAAACGGAATTTCGGATTAGCGGGGTTCGGATCAGCGGGGTTCTACTGTAAAAGTGAATTTTAAATAATCAGATCATTTAACTACAAGCTTTCATATCCACGGGCTAGCTCTGAGAGATACAGAAAACTGAGAAATATAAAGATAAATGTTAAAAATGTTTTTTGGCGAAGAAATTTGTTTGTATTTTGGGATTTTTTTAGAAAAAGAGTTGAAGGAAATGGATAAGATAGCTGATTCGTGATAAAAATAATTTCATTAATTATTAAAAGCTTGAATTTTTTGTTAAGAGCGATTTAAGATGTCAAATAATTTTTCAAGAAAATGAAATGCAAGAAATTATTAAAT
This sequence comes from Maratus speciosus, assembly GCA_963932465.1. Classification (NCBI taxonomy): domain Eukaryota; kingdom Metazoa; phylum Arthropoda; class Arachnida; order Araneae; family Salticidae; genus Maratus; species Maratus speciosus. The sequence continues at coordinate 291,731,307 of OZ010789.1, forward strand.
TTCAAACGGAGTAGCTGATTCTTTGTTAAAAGTTTAGAAAAAGATGTAAAACTAAACATTACAACTCAAATTCTCTAGTTTAAAAGAAAACTTGTTACTATTAAAACGTCAAATACGCTTCATACAAAAATTTAAATATGATACTCTTATTGTTACAGAATAAATAAATTCAAATTAAATGCTCCCGGATAATAGCCAGCCAGCGTTTCTTTGACATTTTTCATCTACGAATTTAAATAGAATTCATATCTCTGATTGTTTCGGAAACGTGTATCTCAAAATTTAAAATCATCGCTGCTCATTTTTATGCTGAAAAATTTATCACAGAATTATGTACTGGTTGCGCCTACCATTTTATTATTCAACACCGAGAACACAAGAGAAAGGATTTGTAACTCAACAAATCTCTTCCTTGCAAAAGGTGTGTGCATTCATTTAAAATTCCAGAATTTAAATTTTTAAATCGATATTAGCTTAAAATGAACAATATCTTTTAGTTAATTCAAACGGGGCACAAAAGATCTTCTGCAAAATGTTTTATTCCGACTACAATTCAGTTTCTCTCAGCAGAAAGTCGTTTTATTCCTCGAGATTTTCGGATTAAAATGGATTTGGTTACCGGAATTGTCCTCTTTTGTTTTCAGCGAGCAGCATCACTTTGTTTGCAAAATCCGACGGATTTTCTCTGTTTGGACGACGGCATGCACCGGAAAAGGTGCTGTTGCCAAACTGGCGCTACTAAATTAATCCGTTTTCGACGGGGTAACAAAAGGCTTTGTCAGAACACCCGCTTCTTCTAGATTTGCATGCGTAAGGATTGAATGTATATGCGAGTGTTTCCATTCACTTTTAAATGTTAAACGTTGAATCCTTTTCAAGCGGTAAAGTGGTAGGGGTTAGGTAAAGTTATTCCATATTGTAGGGACTTTCACGGAATGGAATTTAGTTCTTTCTTAGTCCCCGGAATAAAGGTTGTTTATCTGTATGTTTCTCTTATCCCATGTATACATTATTAACAGGGAAATCAAATTGAAATTATATTAATATTCAATTTGATGAACAGACATAAATTTGTTCACAATTACCGAAATTTCTAATTTTTATGCAAAACTTAATTCATGTTTTAAAGTACCTCAATCCGATAGATCTATTGCACCATACATCATTGAAAATGCGTTTTGTTATATTAAAAACCACAAACGTATCTTTCTGGCTGAGAATAATATATATGTCGTAGGCTAATTGAGATATCCGGCTCTTTGCAAAGAGCCGGGCTAATTGGAGGATCATCTCTATTTTTACAAACAGCCTGATATTTTTCAGGTTTATTACAAAGAGACTAAAAATCGTTAAGCTAATTAGAATAAGGCAATTCATTTGTCAAACACCCTAACATTTTTAGGCTCACTGTAAAGAGCCTAGATTGCGTTAAGCTACTTGAAAATTGACCACTTGCTTCAATTCCATTGAACCATTACCCGATTCGAGCAAGAGAAAATAATTTCTGTCGAAACGTAACCCGGCTAGAACCTGAAAATTCCATCTGAATTTAACCCGAAACCCGATCTGAACCCTAAAAAAAAAAACACTCGAACCGTAACCCGATCCCAGAAAAACAAAATAACTTCCGTCTACACGTACTGACCAGAACCTAAAAATTCCATTTGAGCCTACCCTAAAACCGATCTGAACCAGACAAAAAAGAAAATTCTATCCAACCGTAACCCGATCTTTGCAACATAAAATATTTTCCGCGGAAACGCTACCCGACCAGAATCTGAAAATCCTATTTAAATTCAACCTGAAACCCGATCAGAACCCGAAAAAAATTCCATCAAATCGTAACCCGATCCGAAAAAGACAAAATAATTTCCTTCTACACGCACCGACCAGAACCTAAAAGTCAATCCGAAACCCGATTCGAACCCGAAAAAAATCTATCAAACTGTATCTCGATCCGAGAAAGACAAAATAATTTCCGTCGACACGCACCTAACAGAACCTAAAAATTCCAATTAAAGTCTACCTTAAACTCGAACCGAACCCTAAAAGAATAAAATTCCATCCAACAGTAACACGATCTGTGCAAGACAAAAGAACGTCCTTCGAAACTCAATTCGAAAAACCTGAAAATTTCCATTTTGAAGTCAACCGGAACCCGGTCAGAATCCGAAAAAAACCCCCCATCAAACTCGATCTGAGAAAGACGAAATAATTTCCGTCGACACGCATCGACCAGAACCTGAAAAATTCAATTGAAGTTTATCTTAAATCCGAACCGGACCCGAAAAAAAAGAATTCATCCAACCGTAACTCGATCTGTTCAAGACAAAATAATTTCCGTCGAAACGCAACTCGACAGACCTGAAATTTTCATTTGAAGTCAATCAACCTCTCAATTAATCAACCTCTTTGAAATTATACTCAGACTCTTAGTCGTTGTCTTCATTAACATTTTTTGGTGAGGGTGGGGGGGGGGGGGGGAATCATTTTTTGCCAATTAAAAAAAAGGTGTTTATTAACCTTAATTATCAAACAGTTGCATAAATCAAATCTGCCAATAAAGTGGTTTTCTTTTTCTTTTCTTTCTTTTTTTTAATCAAATTTATTCAGCAATCAATCGACTCTTGGAAAAATATTACAAATCTTCTTCACCAGCAGAAGTCATTGTTACAACACTTTTCTTATTTATTTTTATATTATTTTGATTCGTCAATCCACCTTTCTAGTACATAAAGGTAAAAAACAACAAAAATCTGCCTCGTCTGCAAATGTCATTATTGTAAAAAATTCCAAAAATATATTTCATAATTTTCAGTAGATACATATCTTATCTGCATAATGCTGTGAAAACTTTAAAAATCTGCCTCATTTGCAGATTTCATTATTGCAGAAATGTTCTGGTATATTTTTCTAATTATTTTCATTAGCAATCGCCATTCTCTCCGTGATGGTGAAAAAACATTAAAAATCTGCCTCACCTGCAGATGTTATTGTTGTTGAAATTTTCATATACATTTTTATAATTATTTTCAATAGCAACCCATCTTCGCAGCGTAATGCTAGGAAATCAATAAAAATTTGCCTCATCTGAAGATTGAAATAATATAAAAAAATTCGCATATATTTTTCATAATAATTTTCATTTGCAACTTATTTTCATTGCGTAATTGTGGGAAAAAAACTAAAAATCTGCCACATCTACAAATTTAATTAATATAAAAATTTTCATATATATTTTTCATAATAATTTTATTAGTAACTATCTGCTCTGCGTATAATTCTGGAAAAACATTAAAAATCTGCCTAACTTGCAGATTTCATTCATATTTAGCATATAACATGTTCATTTTTAAACATAAAAGAAAAAAAAACAGTATTTGTAATGTATTTGTAGAATACTTTTCATAATTGCATTGAAAGATGATTTAAATTTCTTCGGATTCTGGTTGAAATTTGTCGGATTTATAGGGTAGGCTTTAATTGGAATTTTCAGGTTCGGATCGGTCCGTGTCGACGGAAATTTTTTGACTTTCTCGTATCGGGTTACGGTTCACTGGATTTTTTTTCCGGGTTCGGATGGGGTTTCGGGTTGACTTCAAATGGAAGTTTCAGGTTCTGGCGGGGTTATGCTTCGACGGAAATTATTTTATTTTGCTCAAATCGGGTTACGGTTGGATGAAATTGTCTTTTTTGTTTGGTTTGGATCGTGTTTAGGATAGACTTCAATTGGAATTGTCAGGTTTCTGGTCGGTACGTGTCAATGAAAACTATTTTGTCTTTCTCGGATCGGGTTACGGTTCTATATATAGTTTTTTTTTTCATTTCTTTTTTTGTCGAGTTCGGATCGGGTTTCGGGTTGACTTCAAACGGAATTTTCGGGCTCTAGTCGGGTTCAATTTCGACGGAAATTATTTTGTCTTGTTCGCATCGGTTTATGGTTCGATGGAATTGAAACCAGTGGTCATTTTTCAATTAGCCTAATGCTATCTAGGCTCTTTGCAATAAGCCTAAAAAATTTTAGGCTGTTTGAGAAACAAATTGGCTTATTTCAATTAGCCTAACGTTCTTTAGGTTCTTTGCAATAAGCCTGAAAATATCAGGCTGTTTGGAAAAACGGAAATGATACTCCAATTAACCCGGCTCTTTGCAAACAGCCTAGGCTCTCTGTAAAGAGCCGGATTTCTCAATTAGCCTACGACATATATAATACACTCTCTCAAACCCTCACAGCTTAGGACAAGAGGTTTTCCATATTTTACAATCCATTACAAACTAATTTTCATGGAATATAAAGAAACTTAGTTTTTTTAGTGGAGAAAAGAAAACAAAAACACTCCACAAGCAGAATAAAATAGTTATAAATTTTAGGTGTAAATAATGCTCTTATTTTAGCTCTCTTTATCACACAAGCTTTTCCTGTTTTCATGTATCGAAGTTTTACTTTACTTACACATTATTCAATTTATAAACATAGTACTTTAAAAACTCTTTTTCCTGCTTGTTAAAATTGTTTCATTAGTAAATTTACAGATTTCGTTTCTATTTAGGATTTTTAATATTCTGCAATATAAATTCACCAGTTACGTATGTTTGGAGAAATAATGTTTATATCATAAACAGCAGGGGAAGGTTTTACAGAGTTGCGGATTTCAAAGGGTCTATTGTACATATAGATTAAATAAAACCATATCACCATACTTCTGAAATATTTATACAAAAATAAAGAAATATTTACAAGAAAAAGATATTGTTCAAATTTATGAACTATAGCGATAGATATACGCATTGAGTCTATGTATTTCTCACATACCTTATTACAACACAATTATCAGCACAGGATTAAATACAAATTTAACATGGGTATAGTCTAAAGTTGCTACATTATTTAAAGGTGAAAAAAAAAACAGCATTTATTTTTAATGTATAATAACAATAACGATTTCACACAACATTTTTCTTTTTTTACATAAATAGCATATTTGTTATAAAAACATAAATTATGTGTATTTGCTGATGTTTTATTAAATGATATGATATACATAAAAAAAAATAACGTCTATGAAGGGAAGTGCTATAACTAAAATGAAATAATAAAATAAAATAAAGTAGATAAGGGTAATTTTTCTACAATTGTCGTAGATTGTTTGTTAAAATTTGAGTAAATGGCCTCTGCTTTTTTTGTACACATCTGAGTTAGTATGAGGATTTGTATAGCTTTGTGTAGAGTAGGTGGGGGAAAGACAGGCATGGGGCGAAAAACACGCACCGGCGGATTTAACATGAACGCAACGTTTGTTCAATAATAAACAGTATTCCACAGTTAAGTTTCAATCGTATCAATAGTGTGTTGATAATATGTGAAGAAAGTCGCATTCCGTGCAGAAAAAATCGAGTTTTAACTTTTCCTTTTGATGTAATATTTAAAAAAATTATTTGATTGTTGAGATGATAGTACTGTAAATGTCTACAAATCCAAAAATTCAGTGAAGAACGGAAACTCTTTAACTTCTAAACGTCGTGTAGTTTACTTCGATTGCATTTCTGTAAACTTTCAGTTGGCCGGTTAAACAAAAAGGGGCTTAGCCCCTTCACCGCAGGTTTTTACTTCAATCAATGGGATAAAGACACGCAGAGAAATGTTTTTAACCGCTTCCCTGATTATCCCGAGTTATCTCAGGTTCATATATTACAATTAATTATTATCACGAAATAACTCGGGCATGGCATAATTTGTCACTATGGTTTGTTTTGTCATATTTTTATTTGATCTGAAGCTAAAAAAGAAAGCAAATATTCTTATATAATATAATAAATTATACTCCCTCCGTCCCAAATTAGTTGCGACATTTAGGTCAAAAATTTTGTTACAAATTAGTTGCTACATTTCAAGTGGGTTGAGTCATAAATAACTTCAGCTGTAGTTTAGTAGATCGACACCATTTTGTAAGGACTCTACCACCAGTATACCATAAAGATAATTTTTTTCCTAAAGCATAGGCGTAACCAGGGGGGGTGCCCTGGGTGCCCGGGCACCCCCCCGCTAGCGCAGGCTCAAGCACAATTATTTTTAAAAAATCGAAATCTAGAAAAGAAAAAAGAAGTGAAAGCAGAGTTCAATTAGTTTAGCAAATTAGTTCAGAAAACTAACAACCTAAGTTTTGAAATATGATAAAAGAAGAGATCCACGTTCTTTTCTTTTCTTAAGAAAATTATTTTGGTTATCTTTTTTAAAACTAGAATATTTACAAGAATCTGTGTTAGTCATAGTACGCCAAAAAGGTGACTTTATTATCCCACTTTGACGTCTTTTGTTTGTGGGATTTTTATCGCCGGTCTTTCTATTGCATGTTTCTGCAATTTCATGAGAAATTATCGCAAGTTCTTGACGAGGATAGAAACTACTTGCCTCTTTGCTTTCGTAGTCTAAAGTCTAGAAAGAAGCAAAAAAAAAAAAAAAAAAAAATTGAAAGGGAATGCAGATGTGAAAATTCCAAAATGCTATTAACCGGGGGGAAATGGGAGGGAGTGCACAGACCCTGCCTCCTTTGAAAATGAAAAATAATAGCACAGAAAATTCAAATTAATCTGGAGGCTGGTTGGTTGAATTTCGTGTTTCGCGGCGATTTTTTGACATTCGCAAATGAATATGGTTGCAGTCTTTCAGGTCAATATAGTATTTTTTTTCCCTCTGAAAAATTTTATATGATTTTTAGAGTTGCTTCTCGTTTCGCGGCGTTCTTTTGAAACTAGGAAAAGGAACCCGGTTTCAATCTTTTAGCCCAGTGCAGTATATTTTAACGAAATTCGCGATTTTATTCTGCGATCATTTCGTGATATTTACAATTTTTTCCCAAAGTAGTTTGGCGAAATTCACGTCTTTTTACGCGATTTTTTGTCGAAATCCGAACTTTTTACCACTAACTCTTGACAAAATTCGTGTTTTTTATCGCAATATCTTGACGAAATTGGCATTTCTTTAGCACGATCCTTCGATGAAATTCGTATTTTCTTCCCACGATCTTTCGACGGAATTCGCATTTTTTTTGTGCGATCCGTTGACGAAATTCTCGTTTCCACCGCGATCCTTTGATGAAATGTATTTTCTTTTGCGACCGATTGTCAAAACTGATATTTTCACAGGGGCCATTTGTCGAAATTCGCGATAGTATTGCGCGACCGATCGGGAAAATTCTCGATATCTTTCTGCACCTATTAACAAAATTCTCTACTCTTTCCGCGACCTTTTGCCGAAATTATGAACATTTTTTCGTCAATCGTTTATCGAAATTCGTGATTTTTTTGCTCAATCTTTTGACGAAATTTGCGATTTCTTTCTGCACTCTTTTATTGAAATTCACGATATTTTTCCACGATCGTTTGAAGAAATTCTCAAATTTTTCCGAGACTGATTCACGAATTGATTTTGAGAAATTCCATAAAAGAAATAAAGATCGCGGACTTAAAAAAAAAAAATTAAATACTCACTGAAGAATCACAGGTCTATGAAAGAATCTTGATGAGAGAAATACTGCACAGCATTTTTTTATTATGCGGGACTTTTCTTTTCTGTGCACAAATCGCGCGATTCCGCACGTTATTTCAAACCCTGCCCCTCAAAGAAAACTTTATTATTAGTAGAGTTTGCTTGTTTTTTTTTTTTTTTTTTTTTTTTTTTTTTTTTTTTTTTTTTTTTTTTTAACTAACATAGAATTAAAAAAATCTAGGATGGGGGGCTGGCAGACTGGCTTCGGCAACGTAAGCTAAGAACACTTCAGTCTCGAAACAAGCGAATCTTGAATTAATGCGATTTTAGGTAGCTTTCTTTACAAAAAAGCTACCTATTGCAGCCGTTCGGAGGAAAGCGATTTCAAAAAATTTTGGTATATTTTCATCGATCATGACCCCCAGACCCCGAAACCACCCTCCGTTCAAAATTGATATATATATATATATATATATATATATATATATATATATCTGACCTATGTCACACTGTAACTCCCGTAATTATGAACCGATTTCGATATAATTCGGTGTGTACATAGTACATACCAATGTCTCGACCGAGTTCGTTGGCCAGCTTCATCCGCCGTTTTGTTTCAAAATGGCGGCCATTTAAAATTTTTAAAAAAATTTAAAACTTGAAATGTGGTACCAAAAAATTAAAAATGGAAAAATATTTTTTTCTTATGTATTTGACCTTTATACAAAGATTCCGAAGCAGTTTTTGTTTCGTCTATATCTTAAAAAATGGCTGAGTTATAGCATTTTGAATTTCTAGCGTGGCTGGCTGACATTTTGAAACGTCCTGAAATTTGTCACGCGATAAAAGGCGTATTTATGAACCGATTTGGATGTAATTCGGTGTGTACATAGTACATACCAATCTCTCGACCGAGTTCATTGGCCAGCTTCATCCGCCATTTTGTTTCAAAATGGCGGCCATTTAAAATTTTTTTAAAAATTTTAAATTTGAAATGTGGTACCAAAAAATTGAAAATGGAAAAATATTTTTTTCTTATGTATTTGACCTTTATACAAAGATTTCGGAGCAGTTTTTGTTTCGTCTATATCTTAAAAAATGGCTGAGTTATAGCATTTTGAATTTCTAGCGTGGCTGACATTTTGAAACGTCCTGAAATTTGTCACGCGATAAAAGGCGTATTTATGAACCGATTTAGATGTAACTTCGTTTATACATAGTACATACCAATGTCTCGACCGGGTTCGTTGTCCAGCTTCACCCGCCATCTTGTTTAAAAATGGCGGCCATTTAAATTTTTACGAAAAATTTAAATTTGAAATGTGGTACCAAAAATTGAAAATTGGAAACCTATTTTCTTCTTATGTGTTTGACCTTGATAAAAAGATTCGGGAGCAGTTTTTGTTTCGTCTATATCTTAAGAAATGGCTGAGTTATAGCATTTTGAATTTCTCTTGTGGCTGACATTTTAAAACGACCTGATTTTTGTCACGCGATAACAGGCGTATTTATGAACCTATTTGGATGTAACTTGGTCTGTACATAGTACATACCAATGTCTCGACCGAGTTCGATGGCCAGCTTCATTCGCCATCTTGTTTCAAAAGGGTTGCCATTTGAAAGAAAAAATTAAATTTAAAATTCAAAATGAGGTATTAAAAAATTGGAAAATGAAAAAGATTTTTTTACGTGTTTGGCCTTGATACAAAGATTCCGGAGCAGTTTTAGTTTCTGAAAATTTGTTCTTTTGTTGATATCTTAAAAAATGGTTGATCTATAGCACTTTGAATTTCTACCATGGCTAACATTTTGAAACGATCTTGTATTTGTCAAGCGATAACACACGTATTCGCCTATTTCGATGTAAGAAGGCATGTGGATAGTATACATCAACACCTCGACCAAGTTCGCTGGCCTGATTCATCAGCCATCTTGTTTCAAAATGGCGGCCATTAAATTAAAAAATATATATATATTTAAAGTGAGGTGCAAAAAAATTAGAAATTGAAAAAGGTTTCTTTCTTAAGTATTTGATCTTGATATAAGGATTTAGGAGCATTTTTTGTTTGTCTTTACCTTAAAAAATGGCTCAGATATAGCAGTTTCAATTTCTATTGTGGGTGACATTTTGAAAAATCTGATTTTTTGCATGCGACAGCACTCCTATATATTAACCGATTCCGATGTGAGTGAGCATGTGCACAGCAATTACTAAGGTCTCGACCAAGTTCACTGCTTAGCTTCATCCACCATGTTGTCTTAAAATGACAGGCACTTTAAGAAATTGCCGAATTTGGCAGCCAAATATAAGTTACTTTAAAGAAAAGCAGCTTGGATAAAGCTGACTAATTTCGCGAAATTCTCATTCATTATATTGATAAAAATTAGTATTGAATCTCCTATATTCGGTTTCCACTAAATTGAGCTTCGTGTGTTTGCATGATATAAGTTGGCTTTTTTTAAATAAGGATTATGAAAGCTACCTCTTCCTCCCGGCACTGGCCGGAAGGACTTTTTTATTTCGAGCCAAATTGAATTTTCAGCTTTCTTATAAGAACTGATTTGACATTCTTCTAATTCGAATTTAATCACGGTAATAGCAAAAAAGTGAAAAAATCGCCCCAATGCACGAAAAACCCCGCTAAAAATCGTATTAAAAATTCCGGAAAGATTTAAAAACCACAGAGAACGAAATTAAATGATTGGGTAAATATTTAAACCGGATTCTTCTTAGGAATGTAAAAAAATCACATCGAAATGCCAAAAAATCTTTCTAAAATAACATTTAAAAATTGTTAAAAATTGAAAAATCGCTGTAAGAGTCTCCAAAAAACTTTATTGAAAAGAAGGCAAAGTTTATTGGTTAAAATATTGAAATCTTATTCTTTTTTACTAGTTTGAAATAAATGCCACACAATGCGAAAAACTTCTCCATAAAAAATTGAAAAATTCCAGAAATTGTCTTCGATATGTTTGACTTCAGGCATACAGGCATACTTTCCTATCAAATCTTTCGGCTGTGCGGGCTACATAATCTTTTAAGAGTTCAGCGCGCGCGCATACACAGCACACACAGACAGACAACTACCTATCTTTATTATTTCAGTCGCATCATGATAGTACAAAGGGTACTAGGAAAATTTTGCAATATGATGAAACAAAAAGTCGCAGGTGGCTGCGTGTTAATATATGTTCATACTTATGCATCTGCGCGTAACCACAAGTCTGTAGGCTCAGTTACTCATTAGCTGTGATAGTGTGAAGTTCTTCCAGTGGCGTCCTGGTCACGAAGTGAGATAATGGCAGTTTTGTGGTATAACTTTGCGCGTGATTTAAACATAGACCAATGCTTAGAAGAAATGACTCTTGCACTTGGTGATGATTGTCCACATCGTATTACTATACACAGATGGTACAGAAAATTCCAAAGGGGAAATTTCTCCCTGGAGGACGCTGAAAGAGGGGGAAGTCCCAGAACGTCAATTACGGAGGAAAACATTACTGCTGTGAGGAAAATTCTTCACGAAGACAGATGAATAACTTACAAGCATAGAGAGGATACCTTAGGCCTAAATGCAGATGTAATTCATTCAATTCTGCATGATCACTGGCACATGAAGAAACTGTGTTGTCTCTGGATGCCACGCTGACTGAGGAGCAAATGACACGACGTGTGACTTGGTGCTGGGAGATGCTAAAAATGTTTGGCAAGGGACAATGTCGGTATGTGAACAGCATCGTGACAGATGACAAAACATGGCTTTACTATTAAGATGTGCTGACTAAGTCTCAAAACAAAGTTTGGGTCCTTGATGATGAGGACGCACCGGTAGCTGTTAGAAAATCCCGATCTGTCAAGAAGAAAATTATAGCTGCATTTTTCAAATCGAGTGGAAGTGTTGAGTGTATCGTTTTGAACACACAGAAGACAGTTACTGCTATGTGGTACAATGAACAGTGCCTACCTAAAATCATAGAATCTTTGAAGAACCTGTGACCAAAGTCAAGAATGATCACCTGTTTACTCCATCATGACAAAACTCCAGCTCACCGGGCGAAAGCCTGCACTGGATATTTGGCCAATATAGGACTGAAACTTCTTGAAAACCCTCCTTACGGTCCAGATCTTACCCCCTGCGACTTCGCACTGGTCCCGCATGTGAAAATGAAGCTGAAAGGGATTCGGTTTTCCAGTGATGAGGCACTTTTGAGGGCTTGGGACAATGAGTGTGCCTTACTCCCTACTGAAACTTGGCAAAGCTAGTTCAATGACTGGTTTCGGAGGATGGAGAACTGTGTTGCTTGTAACGGAAATTATTTTGAAAAAGTTTCATAAATAAATCCGTATTGCAAAACTTTCCTAGTATCCTTTGTATAATTTTTATCATCTTGATAAAATTTAGTGTATATATTATCATGACCTGCTTTACCTAACATATTCGATACCAGTGGCGTAGGAACTTTGTACAAACAGGGGGAGCCGGAGCATATTGCGGAAAGCTAGTAGCCCGGATCATTTCGTTCATTTTGGAGGGCTACTTCATAGTGTTGCACGTTTCACAAACAGGAGTATAAAATAGAAGCATATCAAAAGATCACCAACTCTTTAATCCAGTTAAAATAATTTTTATTAGATATACTTGATACATAGAAACTTAATTTATGTGCGATCCCGAATACATCATTCAAATTTAAGGCTTCTCCTACTTCTATTTACCTAAAATTAAAGTGCTTTCTGTTGCTTTGTTTATAAATTCTTCAGAAATCTCTTTCCAATCAATTTTACAGGCCTCCTCTTTATAAATATGTTATCGGTGCAGGTAATTTGTAGTAGACCTATGTAAGACCCCCTTTTTTTCTGGAAATCGGGAGGGTTGTAAACGATGAGAAAAAGGGTGAAGGCACAAACAAGTGTGCTCACCACCCCCTCTTTCTCTTCTCTTTGTTGTTTATTGTGTGAATTTCCTAGAAAAAGTATACTTTATTTTTTAATTCAGCAATCTATTGCAAACAGATGTGGTGCGAGAATTTCTCACGGGGGAGCTGAGCCCGTCTGAAATATTCCAGGGGGAGCCACAGCTCCCCCGGTTCACCTACGCCCTTGTTCGATACTGAGGTAAAAACATGAATTATTAATGAATATTATAATTATTTATAATATTATAATAATTATTTATATAGACTTTCCTACAAAATTTCTTGGGTCCCTTTGGTGACTCCTAAGAAGTCATGGAGTCACAGTCTGAAAAACTTTCGTGCGTATGTACTGGTGTACCGCATGTATTATCTGAGATTTATCATCCGGCAAAATTTCATCTACAAGACTTTGACTGAGATAACTTTAGATATCGTACAGTGTTCCCCTGTGCCTACAAGTTTCCAGCCTGATTAAAGGCCTTTATTAATCTTTATAAGAAGTTATGGTGCCAAAAGGTTTTACACTTCTGATCACACTTAATCACTGTCTTATGTCACTGCTGCAAGGAGATTTACATATCTTTTTTTTTTTTTTTTTTACTATTTAATTTAGATTTGATGTTTTGAACCCCTTTTCATCCCCCTCCCCCCTCACGCAAACAAGAATTGCGTTTCAGCCCTTTTTAATAGAAATACCATACAATTATACCTTCTAAGATAAAAACATATCTAAAACGGAAATTCAAGCGGTTTTATTGGGTTCCGTTTTAGTAGGTTTTACTATATAAGATATTGTTTGTATTCAATATGTTCAAGTTAAAAAGTCTGGGCACCCCCCCCGTTCAAAAGGCTGGTTACGCCTATGTAAAGAATTAACGATTCATTAGCTAGAAAGTAGTTTTATGCGATTACTGGTGGAAGAATCCTTACAAAATGGGACATGGCTTAAGTGCGTGCGAACCCTGGATTTTTTAAACTAATTTGGTACTTATTTAAGGAGAGACGGAGAGAATGCTTGGTAAGTAAATGTTGTTGATTGATAGCATAGCACCCTAAAATCTCTGAAAAATGTTCAAACAAAATCATAAAATCATCAGTATCAATAATCAGTAAAAAAGTAATCAAATGTAGCAACTAATTTGGGACAGAGGGAGTATAGAATATTTGATTGGCAGTTTCCAAGTTTTGTGATATGCAATTTATATGATGAAATGCAATGATGTGATTGCAAAAAATGTGATGATTTTTTACAGCTTTTAAAGAAAAATTGGTAAGGGAAGCGGTTAAAAATTGCAGCTTCTTTCGAAATTATAATTTGACAAAATCTGATGGTGATACTGACTTAGGTTCTAATATAACATTTTATTCACCCATCAAACAAATTTGGACCAATGTGTTCATTCAAAATAAAAATTTATGGATAGTACATGTCTTTATCTCCATCTACCCTAATTTGTATACAATTAAAAAAGGACATTTAACCCCTTGAGACCTGATGTTAAATTATTAGTAAAAATACACATTCATTGGTTTTGCACAAACAAAATGACATCATAGTTTACAGAAAGAGTCCTTTTTCTGAAATTGATTCTTTAGGGGTGGTGGTAATTTAAGTTCACAAATATGGATCCAAAACAGATCGGGAGCCAACAGCACAGACAATCACCTCATTCCGTTCACGGCTGAAATTAGAGAATTAGTTAAAACTTGATTCGCATATTAAAACGCAATCGGTCTGCCAAGTCATATCTTGGTGGAAAACACCCGAAAACCCGATTTTAGCGGTTGACTCGTAGGTTTAGCATTGTGCTTTCCTGCACCCAAAAGTATGAAAACATGGAGGACTGGGAGCAGGAAAACACAATGGTAAATTTACGAGTCATCCGCTAAAATTGGGTTTTTAGGTGTTTTCCACCAAGATATGACTTGGCAGACCGATTGCGCTTTAATATGCTAATCGAGTTTTAAATAATTCTGGAATTTCAACCGTGAACTCGATGAGGTGGTTGTCTGTTATGCTGCCTCCCGGTCTAAAATAGTCTTAGAGGTGTCCCGCACAAAATTAGACCCCCGAATGCTCTGGCCACCACTAATTTCTTACAGCTTATTTCGCCATCTTTGATCGCAAATAATTCTGACATTAGATAAGGCGAGGAATGTTACTTTAAAATACTGGCGTCTAGAGCATTTGAAGCCCTGATTTACGTGGAATACCTGGCAACACTAATCCAAAATGGGGCCACCTTACAATATCAAATTAATTATCAATAACCTAAATTCACGCATTAACAAATTTAAGGGCTTTAAACAAGTGAATGATCAACAAATCCTCAAAAATTTTTAGTGTTAAGGGTTTAAGTTAAATAGCAATGAAAATTTCCTACTTTCTTGGCCATACTGTTTTGAAAGCATTATTCAAGCTCAGATGAAAATAACATTTATTTTATGATGAAATAAGCATCAGTGCTGCCATTTATTGGTTTTGTTCCAAAGCAAAAAATATTCAGCTATATTATATAGAAATAAAGAAAAAAAAAATCAAACAGTTTAGTATTTAGCAGGAAAAGGATACAGGTTCACATTTATGTACCTAAGTTTTGAAGAGGTTCATAAAATTAAAAGAAAAAGTTAACATTACAAAATAAAATAAAACAAAAAATACTGTAACTGTTTCAAGCTTTAGACAAGCTCCTCATCAGTACAATTAACAAACGAAAACTAAAACTACAGTTTACATAAGTTTACGTTTAAAATATGCTTTTAAATAAATAAATCGCCATAGAGTTTACCTCATATAATTAAAATAACAATTAAAATAATAAAACTTTATTTAAATCACCATAAAATCAAAGCAATTCACAGGACGCGTTTCGAGCTGGAAAATAAAACAGCTACTGTAAACACGTGTTCGTAAAGGGACAAGGTGAAGGTCACAAATGAACAGAAATGGGAAAGAATGCGACAGCTGACGCTAGGTATAAGATAAACACAATCACAGAGGAGCACATGCAGAATTGGAAAGTATTGCCAATGACAGAAAAAATCAACAAAACAGAAAAGAGAAAGGAAATAAAAGAAATAAATTAAATTAAAATTAAATAAATGAATAAAAATATAAAAAATAAATAAATAAATAAAATGAATAATAATAATAATAACAGAGAGAGAAACAAAAGATTTTTTTTTGCCTCACATAGTAAGACTTTATATTCTGGTGAAACTGCACATGTTTGTTAGGGAGGTTTTCTGTCATCTTGTTAACCAACATCCTAGAAAAATTCTACTTTATAATTATTGTAGTTAGATTTAATTATTCTAATAATTTCGAAATCTGGGTTGTGGTCGGTATCTATAGAATGATTAACACGTTTTGATTATAAATTGACGGATTTGTAAGCGCGTTTATAATCTTCTAAGCAGATGTTGCCTCATCGACTAGTAGAAAAAGAATAAAAAAGAAAAGAGCCTAGTTAAACTGATGGCATTGAGATCACAGGCTATTCACACTAATTGTATATTATACTCGTATTTAAAAGAATAATGCCCCTCGAAAAATAAATTAAGGGGGGTAGCCCCCTCCCGTTCCCCCTCTTTATACTTAACCAATGAACCTCCAAATGTCATTAGGGAAGCGCCTTATCGAAAAAAAACCGGTATACCAAATTTGAAGCAAAACGGATAGAAAAACCCTTTTATCTAAATTAAGGGGGTAATAGCCCCCTGTTCCCACCTTTATATTTAACCAATGAACTTCCACATCTAATCAGGGAAGCGCCTTATCAGAATATACCGGTATACCAAATTTGAAGCAAATCGGATAGAAAAACCCATTTATCTAAATTAAGGGTGTATTATCCCCCTTTCCCCCCTTTAGACTTAAGCAATGAACCTTCAAATCTAATCAGGGAAGTTCGTTATCAGAATTAACCGGTATACCAAAATTTTCAGAAATCTGATAATTCTGCATGAAAAATCCGTTTATCTAAGTTAAGGGGGGATTAGCCGCTGTTCCCCATTTATACTTAACCAATGAACCCCCAAAACTAATCAGGGAAGCGCCTTATCAGAATGAACCTAGAAATTTTTTTAAGCAAATCGGATATTTCTATCAAGAGTTATCGCGTTACGTACATATGTACGTACGTACATACATGCATACATACAGAACCGGCGGGTGTATACGCTCTCACGTTTTGATAGTCTGTGAGCTGAAAAGTAAACTCTGATATGTTAAAAATTAAATACGTACATAACGAATTACGTACGTTTTAAATTCTGATTGAGACATAATATGATTATTTATTTGAAATTTGTATAAAATATTAAATAATTAAATTTTTCTAAATAATAAAGTTATATTGTTTGCCATATGTAATAGATAAAGGAGGAAGTTTGAAGAAATATAATGTAATAAAACATATCTCTAAACAATTTTAAATGAAATTTTTAACGTTAGGCACCCTGATTCACAAACATTACTCACAAAAACTTTGAGTCGTAATTTTTCGCGTGGAAATGGCAATCAGTTTATCATTCATCTGTAAGACTCTCGAAACTCAAATACCACTTCTCCTTCACGCAATTCTTCAAACTGAATTTTAAAGACAGAAAAATTATTTGAATCAATGCATTTTTAACGGATTCATTTTGCCGAAAGATGAAGAGCGATTTATTGAATGTAAAAGAATATTTATGAAAAGACATCGGTGTAAATGAATAAGAATCTAGAAATGAAAATAAAGTATTAATTAGTATTGAAAAGTCTTCAAATTAACGCCAAGACAAAAAGTATAATGCTGTACCTTTTTTGTCTTTCTTTTTGATGACGACTTTAACATATATCATGTCAATTTTGTAGAAGAAAAGCGTATACTCGCATTCTATCCTCACAAAACTTCTATGCCGCTAATTTTATTTATAAATGCAGTAGAACCTCGATTATACGAAGTAATTGGGACCGACCATCTTTCAGAAAATCGAAATTTTCGGATAATCGAGAAGGCTTCAGTTTTAAGATTAAGGTGAAATATACGCAATATTTCTTATTATGGTAACAAGTGCTGAATAAAAATAAAGCAATAGCAAAATACAAACAAGAATAAATTACCTGAATTTTAATTTTGAAATTAAGTACCTTTTACATATATCACAAGGGTTTGAAAAAATGCTTTGTTTGTCGCAGTTTCGATTGCCTTTGGTTTGAAGCTCTATCACGGAGTTTTTTAATATTATTAGTTCACCAGCATCACAATCTTTCTGCTGCCCCAGCCTTGCCAAACCATTTTCAAAACATTCAAAAGCTTCAGAATGATAATGTGTTCGTTTTCTTCGTTGCACTGTGCAACTTATGGGAGCTCAAGCAAAATTCAAAGGAACTCTAAGAAAGGGGATCGAAAATATTTATATGTACTTGTAGTTGGGAAAGGACTGCTTATACACAAGGAATGTGCTAGTTAAAAAAAAAAAAATCTTTAAAAATGGATTTTGTACACAAAGAATGTGATAGTAAAAATAAATAAATAAATAAATAAATAAACTTTCAATACGGATTTTGGTTAACCGAGAGTTTCGGATAAAAGAGGTCCTACTGGAATTAAATTTTTAACGCTCTTTTATACATATAAATTAGTTACTTTACTCTTATAAAATTTTAAGTTAAAAAAAGGGATTTCATAAAGTTTCATTGAAAGTTATTCTATTTATAAAAAAATAAGCTTTTAATATTTTTTTAAGCATACAAATAAATCATGCCAATATTATAGAGCTTTAAATAGAAAAAAAGTATTAACATAATAAAGTTTTAACATATATTATGCTACTTATAAACGATTAAATAAAGGAGATTCTAACAAAAACAACATTCGCCCAAAAAATCATTATTGCGCAATATTATTGTACTTAAGGGTAGTCTGCGACACAAATATATATATTTCTTTTCAAATGTAAAATATTTTTAAAAAAATATATAGCATTAAAAAATTAAAATATTTACAACCTTTTAAAATTAAAAAAAAAAAATGCATTTACCGGTATTTAAGAATTCCTTGTGAAAGAATAACTCTTTTTGCTTATATTTTTCATTTTTCACCACACACACACACAAAGAATAATAAAATAAATAAACATTAATTAATGTTCGAGATTTACAAAAATATTTATTTTTTAAGAAATAATAATATTTAAAAGAGGAAAAAGCTGTTTTATGTGTATATTTTACTATTCAAACCATATTTTGAAATTTTTTTTAGAAAACAAATACACCGATGATAATTTAAAGAACATATAGCTGAAAACATTTAAATACATGGGGAAATGATTGATGCAATAAACAAATTTAGTTTTTAAAATGACCGATAGTGGTAAATGTGACGCTGTGACCATTATCATGTAATGAATATGGATGGCATTACCAATAAAAGCAATCATAAGAAGTATAATCATGCAAATTTATTAATTTACACCATACAAAATTTCTATAGAAATCGAGGCCATCGAGAAAGACAGGCTACCGCGGTGCATTCCACGCATCTTTTTTTGCAGACCGCTGGAGTCACGTGATGCTGGAATGAACCAATGAAAGTGTACGGAAAGAGTATCACGTCACTTAAGCGGTCTGTAAAAAAAGACATATGACATGCACCGTGTTAGTCTGTCTTTTTCGTTAGCCTCGTATAGAAACTGCGTGACATCACTGCATCAGACGGCGGTTCCATACTTTGTCTGACAGTTAATAACAATTCATTTACCTCCACGGAGAGACGGTAGTACTTCATACGTTAGTTCTTATTGGTAGTGCCATACATATTCATTAGATGATAATGATCACAGCGGCACATTTACACCTATCGGCTATTTTTGTAACTAAATTTTTTATTCAACAGCCATTTCTCTATCTTCTGAAATGTGTACGTTCCAAATACTGTCTCTAAAGAGAGTTCCTAACAAGGATACTTTAATTTGGATCATCCCGTAGTAGTAATCAGAAATTTAATTCCAGAATGCTTCTAATCCTTTGCTCACGAATTAGTTTAAGAGCGACAACGCTAGATGGTCTTTAGCGTCCCTTCATCTAACGATTTTAAATGAATAAATTAAACCCGCTGTTCAACTTAATTTTAAATGTTAATTGTCAAATGACAAACCTTTGTGTTTTGTACGAAGGTATTATCAATTGAGAGAAATAAAACATATTGCGAGAGAATGGAACATTCGTTTATGTCAAATTTGATTCGACATTTTTTAAAATGTTGAATTCTCAGCATTTGATATTGAATTTCCACTCAATAAAGTCGTCCACAATTATTCTTCTATGAACAAATTTCACAAAATGTGCTGCTATATTTGCGATTGCATCAAAGCAAGGAAACAGCATAAAATACTTTAAAGTAATAAACAGGATTTAAATTTTCTAGCAGTAGATGTATGATGTCTAAACATGTTTCATAGAAAAAAGGAATTTGCATTTTTAACCGTTTTTACGACTTACAACATTTTTATTTATTTATTTATTGCAAAAACCACCATCGAACTCTGAAAATAATTGTTCCTTGATGTTGCTTGTTATTTTCATTTGAATGAGATGTGATAATTTTTAATAATGATAAGTAAAATATGGTTTTCATTGTTTTTCAATTAAGGAAAAAATGTTTAGTTGTGAGATATATTTTTTAAATATTGTGCAAAGACATGCTGCTTTTATTTTATTCTATTCTTATTGTGAAAAACATCATCGAACTTTGAAAATACGTAATTGTTTCTCTTCATTCCTTCTAGACACGTTTGATGGATAATTTCAGATGATCATAACTAAAATATGATTTTCATTGTTTTTCAATTAAGGGAAAATGTTCAGTTGTGAGATACGTATTTTAAATACAGTGCAAAAGCATTCTGCTTTTGTTCTCTGCTATTCTTATTACGAAATAAACGGTCAAGTACAAGTATTACTCGCGCTTAGAGGGTTCCGTACAATATATATATGAATTATTAACTGTATTATTAAAAAATCGTTATTAAAAGAAAAATAAGACTATGTAAAAAACTATAAAACGTAGGGTTTGATATAGCTGTATATATGCTAGTAAAAGTATGAATGGGTGTACCGTCAAAGTTCAAAGAGATATGAAGCCTAAATAATATCAAATATTGCTATTCTGTATAACTCTTATTTAAATCTTATCCTAATCTGTTTATGATGAACTTAATTCGCCACTGACAATAAAAGTAGTGCATATTTAAACTTCATTTGGCATTTCATAAAACTAAATTCAGCGTCGTAATAATCTTTTCTTTTTACAGTGTAGCTAAAACAAAATACTTGTTCAAAGTTTAAAATTGGCATTTTGAAAGCGCGCTTCGAAAAGAGGTCGCAAAGTAGCAACGCCGCCTTGGTCCATGCCGTGTTTTTCCAGATAGATTTTTAATTAACTTTTAAATACACGGGAGGCGTATTGACATATCCACACAATGCTAACCAGTCGCGAATCCCATAGCATTTATGTGATTAATTCTAATTAAATTAGTCTGTTTTTAACAATTTGACGTTTATTGCTTTTATACGGCTACTGGACATTGTATTATACAAATGTATCATTAAAAGTTTTTATTTAGGATTTAAAAGCTGATGGCGCATAGAGTACGCCGCCACTCTCATTAGGTATGTCCAAACCGTCCGTGTCTTTAAGGGTTAATATCTCGGCTAATTACCGGCGATTTTTTTTCAAAAATCATTATCAATAATTCCCTTATACTTATGTTACGATAGGTGCCTCCAACGTCTCTCAACGCCTTTGCTGAATGCCCGCAAATCGAAATTTGTGTGCAAGGAAAAAATGCGCGTTTCTGAAAAACTATATGACCTAGAGTAATCGCTATAATTTTCCTGCAAGGTTTAAATTAACGTCTACTCCCTCTAATTTTTTCATAATTTTAGTTTCATTAGATTCGGAAATAGATGGGGGAGAGGGGGACATATTTTTGCACTACATTTTCGACGATATCTCTGAAAATGCAATACCTAAAATTAAAAGAGGTATATTTTTGATTTCAGCGTTACGAATGCTTTCACATGCTACCCCATTCGATATACAAAGAAAATATTTTTATTTTCAAGTAACTTAATTAGCCCTCTATATTTTTCCTGGAAATATTTGTAAATGTTTAATAATCTGTAAATATCCGGGTCAAATAGTCCTTATTACTTCCTCCAATTTGTAAATTCTACGTTCCTTAGTTTTCGAGTAAATTGGCTATGTGCCAGACAGACACAGCAGTGATCTTATAATGGTTCCGTTTTTACTTTTTAAGTACGGAACCCTAAAAAATCATCGAACTCTGAAAATAGTTGTTTCTCTTCATTTCCTCTAGACACGACCGAATGATAACTTCAGATGTTCATAACTAAAATTTGGTTTTCATTGTTTTTCAATTGAGAAAATATGTTCAGTTGTGAAATACATCTTTTAAATACTGTACAAAGGCATGCCGCTTTTGTTTTATAGGTGTTCTTACTAGGAAAAACATCATCGAACTCTGAAAATAATTGTTTCTCTTCATTCCTTCTAGACAGGTTTGAATGATAATTTCAGATGACCATAACTAAAATATGATTTTCATTGTGTTTCAAGTAAGGAAAAATGTTCAGGTATGAGATACGTCTTTTAAATACAGTGCAAAGGTATTCTGCTTTTGTTCTCTGCTATTCTTATTACGAAAAAAGTCAAACTCTGAAAACAGTTGTTTTTCTTATTCCTTCTAGACACGTCCGAATGATAACTTCAGTTGTAACTAAAATATGGTTTTCATTGTTTTTCAATTAAGAAAAAATGTTCAGTTGTGAGACACATATCTTAAATACTGTGAAAAGGCACCCCGCTTTTGTTTTATAGGTGTTCTTATTAGGAAAAACATCATCGAACTCTGAAAATAATTGTTTCTCGTCATTCCTTCGAGACAAGTTTGAATGATAATTTCAGATGATCATAACTAAAATGTGGCTTTCATTGTTTTTCAATTAAGGAAAATTTAAAGTTTTGACATCTTTTAAATACTGCGGCAAGGCTGATACATAATCAAAATTAAAGATTTCTTTCTTTTTTTTTTTTTTTAATACACTAGGCACTTGAGCTTAAGTGATAAGATATGGCAAAACAAACAAATTTTATGTAGGAAACCATGCTAGTCATCTACTTATTCTAACAAAACTAAAGGATGCCTCACGCTATGTCGAACACGGAATTTCGGCCGTAACTGTAACAGTAATGAAAACAGTTTAGCAAAATCTTCAACAGACCTACTTTTTCTTTCTGTAAAATCTATTGACGTTGACGAAAATACCTGAATCGTACAGTAATTCAGATAATGAGCTATTTTTTTAATTTTTACACTTTTAATTCGTTGTTTTGCGAACATGAATAATGATCATTTCTAGCACTTCCTGTGAATTCATAAGTTTCACAGAAAACAGAGTATACTATAAAAAATATAATAGTATAGCCACAAAAAAATATATACAATAACCTTTTCCGAGTTCCCCAAAATTCCGAAAAACGTTCTTTACTTTTATTTATAAATCTCAGAAACTAATATAGGGGAAGGTGACCTAAAATGATCCTAGTGGGCAAAACGGTCCACACATGTTTTCTTCCAGACAGGTCATGCTATCTACAGGGTAACACATAAACTAGTTGTGCCAAGTGAAGAAGAAGCAATGGCGGTATTCAAGTGATCGCAGCATTACGCGTCTGAATAGAATTCTTTGAAAAAGTGGGTTTTATAAAATCTGTTGTAAGATAAGCACTAACTTTTATATTTATTTAGATATACAGTCTTTCATGTACAGAAATATGACTTGGTTTACTTAATAGAGTATGTTTTTAGACGTGAATTACACTTGCTAGGTTTGTTATGTTTCTCGGCGTCATCCAGTTATATGACCTAAAATGGACGGCCATGTTGCCGGGTAAAATTATCCATTATGTGAATCGTTTTACTACCATTTTATAGGCTGAAAAAAATCCGGTACCGGGTCTTAGCCATCATGGAAATCAAATGCGTGACTGCCCCAAATCTTTCTCTTTGAGCCAATGTGTTTTCCTATTATTTTTTGATCAGAATTTTCAAATATTCCATTTTATTGTTTTTTCAAAATTATTTGTGATACTTTTTATTTTAGAATTTACATAAAATAAATTATGTATGCTATTTGATTGTAAAACTTATTTTATTTCATTATGTATTGTCATAATTACTTTTATATCCTTTATTTTGCCGGTAAAAAACAAATTACAATTATTTTTAAAGAAGGATCATTTTGCCCTTGGGTGAAGGTAAAATGATCCTTTGGACACTTTTCAAAAATCTATATTTTTCATTACTCAATTTGGGTTTAAAATATTATTAAAATATGTTTATAATGCAAAATGTAGTGTAAAACATATTAGCATAGGGACAAAGATTTATTTAAACAGTTATGTTATTTTACATAAATTTTTCCCTTAAGGGATCATTTTATTTTGCTGCCACTTATTTTCAGGAACGTTTCTAAGTAGTTTTTATAAGTCTTAATCTGTTTTCTCTAACCGGAATTTTAGGATGCTATCGATTCTCGAATAAACATTTTCCGCTCTGTAATTCGATTTATATATGCAAGAGTTAAAATAACATTAATTTTAATCTTAATCTTAATGTTGTTTATTTATCATGTTTTTCTGTAAAACATGTGTGTTGGACACAAAAATAATTACTAGAGAATTAATATCATCCGAAAAACCGATATTCTTGTTTGAGAAAATTTATTAATACACTATGAAATCTAACTCGGAAACGTTTCCTAAAATGAAGTGTGTGTAAAGAAATGTCAGTGAAAAAACTTTCTTTTTATAAATACTTCTTTAAATCTTGAAAATGTATTCATGTCTGAGGTTCTAAAGATAGAACTGCTTTTCGAAGCCGTGGAGATCTCAAAATAGGTTATAACATATTTTCGCAAACTTTCTTGATAGATCAAAAAACTTTTTTTCAGTGCCCTGTATTTGCATTGATATAGAATTAATTTTTATTAATAGATTCAGCTTTTTTCTTACAAACTCTACCAAAATCATTTTTTTTTTTTTTAAGTAGAGCATTAAGTAAGGTAGAATTTACTAATTTTGTAATTTTTAAGGCGGAAATTTTTTAGTGTAATAAGATAGTGACAGTTTAAAATCTGATAACACTATTTAAAATGGACAATTCAGCATGCAAAAGGAAGTTGAATCACTAACCATTGTCATACAATAGCTGATATTCGTAAATAAACAATACTTTTCATCAAAGGATGGATAAAATTTTCGTCTAAATCAATTTAATGATGTAAATAATTAACTTGACACGAGATCCTATGTGTATAGTACGTAATAAGGTGAAATGATTTTTGTTGCATGTATCTCACTTATGTAGCTTTTTAAATGTAACCATAATCAGACTTTTTGCATGCATTAAAAAAACACTAAAAAGAAAAAAAATACACAGAATGGCTTATGTATGTATAACAGTACACATGACAGGATATATTAATAACAACATTGAAGTCAGAGTAATTGCGAATTAGGTTCAACATGTAGTGAGCTTTTTAAACGGGTATAGTTGGACAATACCATTAGCCCTGAATTGGCTTCACGGTATGCAAAAAAAAAAAAAAAAAAAAAAAAAAATCATACTTTTGGGGGAAAAAATGTAATTTTGCATTCATATCTTGCTGTAGTATAATATACAAATATGTAAATAACGAAACTATACTGTTTTTTGTTGGAACATCATTTTTAGATTTAGAGCCTCAAAATTTTGCATCCTCGAGCCTGTGTGCCGAGTTTTCAAGTCTTAAGGCTGTTCTCAACTGCTCTGCTCAACAAGCGCAAAGCGTTTTGACTCATTTACAAATTCATTTTTTAATGAAAAGATATAAAATTGGAAAGCCTGACCATATTTTTTTGATTAATAAATTACCTATTGAGTTATAAGCGATTTGGAAACACGTTTTTCATCCATTCTTGAGTGGGTTTCTCCTTTCGCGCGGAAATTCGGTTCAAAATGCCCACTTTGACACTATTTTCTAAAAGATCTATTGCGTTTGAAAAAAAACGAAAAAAACAGCTCGATTACATAGTTTCTGAACAACAACAACTGCTAGTTTCATGCATTTCCGAACAAAAATAAACTAAAACTTATGTCAGAAAATTGCCCTTTTAGATTTAAGAACACCCTTAAGGGGTCGCTTCACTGAAACTTCCCAATCGCGAAATCCTATGGGAAAACTTAGAAGGGCGATTACTTATTACCTAATATAATTATTAAGATGTGATTTTCACCATCAGAAATTAGACTTCAGATGCCGAAGATGTGCGTTTTTAAAAATTGTCCCCGTAAATTTTAAGTATTTAAAGTATTTGAGGAAGTTTTACCATCTTCTTAAAAATACTTAAATTTTAATGAGAGAATTTTTAAAAACAGTCATCGTTGGCATCTGATGTCTGCTTTATGTTGGTGCAAACAGTATTTTAATAATTATATTTGATAACGAGTAATTGCGTTTCTAAGTTTTCCCATAGATTAACATACGATAGCGCGACTGGGAAGTTTCAGTAAAGTGGCTCCTTAATATGGCCTTAATCGAGCAATATGAATGTAGTGGGCTAATCCATGAGTACTTGTAGTGTAAGTCACATGCTACGATTTTTGGATACCGGTATTTTTGAACGGAAAAATGTAACTTATGTTATCGGAGATATCTCATTAATTGAATAACGCGAAGC
Organism: Maratus speciosus; assembly: GCA_963932465.1. Taxonomy (NCBI): domain Eukaryota; kingdom Metazoa; phylum Arthropoda; class Arachnida; order Araneae; family Salticidae; genus Maratus; species Maratus speciosus. The sequence goes on from OZ010789.1 coordinate 291,757,500, forward strand.
AAACTTTTCGAAAATAACGGTGGCTAACAAGCATAGCAGTTATCATCTATGTGACTTACACTACAAAATCCCGTGGAACTAGCCAGTGTAAATGAAGAGCCAAGAGTTTGAAGAATATTCTTTGAATAATAAAATACTAATGTTACTTTATTTTAGTAAAACAAATACTAATAGAATAATAAAATAACAAATACTAATAGAATAATAAAATACTAAATAACATTTAGTGGCTAGAAAATAAAAACCAGCTAATATTATGCCAAAGACACATATTACAAAGCAACATTTGCTACAAAATCCTCATCCGTCACCTGTTTAGATGTTTAAATGAATATTCTCCCTACTCTGATTATCATCACAAAACGTCCCAGCGGGCGAAATTGTCGAACGTTTAAGTTCAAATCCGAGGGACTTACACCCATATGAACACGTGAGAGTAATTGAAGGGTGTGTTTCGCAGACTATAAGGCCATACAAAACAATCGGATTGAAGTTGCACTTACTTAAATTGCGAATTACAGACAACGTCGAGAATAAATTTCACAGAATTGATTGCTTAAGCTCCTAATTTCGTGCTGAATATTTATTAGAGAACAGGTGGAATTTATGAAAGTTGCATGGAATAATTAAACTAGTACTCTACTGGTTTATTCCAGGACAAATTATATATGATGGTAAAGTACTTTTAAAATATCAAGTTAAAAATACTCGTTTGAAAAATACTCTTATTAAAATTTTCCTGTGAACTTGTCGAAAATGGGATAATTGAGTTGATTGATTTTATATGTCGGGAGAATTGATTTTATGATATCAATATTATTGTGAAACAATCGATGGTTTGATATGGTTATTCGTCTACATTATGATATAGTGATATGGGGCATTCTCACAATCTTTTGACTTTCGGGAATAAAAATCTGGTGAAATTAAACTTGCTAAAATGACATTTTAATCTGATAGACGAATGCCTTAATGATTCAAAATAAAGAAAAAATGGTCAGCAGAGAAAAATTCTTTATTTAACTGAGGTTTAAGTTAAACTTGCGAGTTTAATTTTCGTTACCATTTTACAACTCTAACTTTCTATTTCCTTCCAAATTTTTACTTATAATGAATTTGCATAGTACCCACAGGACATTCAAATAAGAAATAATAACAATGTAGTATTTTTAGTAAAACTTTTTGGTATAACATTGACTTAAATGGTTGTTAAAGAAGGAACGGAAGGAAAAAAAGGGGGATGGTATAGGAAAAAGGGACGGTAATGAAAAAAAAAGGGATGGTAAGGATGGGACGGTAAGGAAAATTACCACCTATTTTTAGGCAAACCATGTTAAGACTAAGTGATAGCCACAATGTTCATTGATTTTTAGAAACAGTTGTTAACATTGGATTAAATTAAATTATTTTTTTAATTTAATTCTAAAAGGGCAGGAATAAACCTTGGGGACGGTAAGACTACCAAAAAAGGCACGAACTTTAAATTGATATTTAAATGCTGATTTAAATTCTGCAGTAAATTTCCTGTCAAAGAATTTTTGACATTCTTTCTCTAGCATATTTCTGCATGAGAAAAAAAACTTGAAAAAATTCTGCGGCTGCCTCTGGAGTGATTTTCTGTATAAGTTTAGCAAGAGGGACGGTAAGGATGAAAAACCCAGGGACAGAGTTAAAAAAATAATACCAACCGTAAAAATGTGTGCAGGTTAATTTTTTGCTACATATTTATGTGAAACAATTGTCCCAGTTTCGGAAAAAATTACATCGAATTACTTTTATTGAAGCAATTTTATACAGACAGCTCCAAACTTAAAAATCAGCATCAGATATACCGGACGGTATAGGAGTTTTCCTGGTATTTGGACCCCAACATCGTCCAAAACTAATTTATCTCGTTAATATTATTATGCAATCATTCAATGGGATGTTCCCCAATATATGAAATAAAGAAAAACACAAGAATATGTACTAAAATGAAAATTATTATTCAGGGACTTAAAAGTCAAAAGATTGTGAGAATGTCCCATATAATATATATGGAGAAAGATTTGATTTCAATGTAAATAAAAGGAAAATAACGAATTTCTAGTATTTATTTTTTTAAACTATTTTTTACTATATTTGTTCTTTTTACCGGTATCATCTTATCCCCCCCAGAAAATCCTTCTTCAGGATTATATTTTTTCCCTGTAATATCTACAGGTTGTCCATAATTAAACGACCCTACTTTAAAGTTGTCTACAGACGGAACTATTGTTCAGAAAGTTGTGAAATTTTGTGAAGGACATAATAAAGGAATGGGAATTTGTTTAAGCGAAAAAAAAATTAGTTTAAAATTTCGCCACCAGATGGCTTTTTTAATGAATTACACATTTAGCATGCATTTACGATAGTTTACATATTTCATTGCAACCAAACATGTTTCACATAACGGCCATTATTTTCAGCTACCATCTGGAATTGTAAGATAGCATGTTCCACAGTTGACCGCGGTGTGTTCTGGGAAATGCTAAGAAGATGTCGCAAAATGTTGTCTTTAAGATCAGGTAAAGTTCTTGGGTTATCATGACTTACCAAATGTTTCAAATGCCGCCAAAGACAGAAGTCTCGTGGATTGAGATCTTGAGATCTGGGAGGCCATAGATTACGAAAGTGGCGGCTGATGATATGTTCTTCTGTGAAGTGATTCTTAAGGACGTCTTTAACCCCTTAACGCTCGAATTAAATTACGGTTTAGAAATTCAAATTGCTTATCGGCACCAGTGTTTTGAAAAAGAAATTTTCACCTTATTTAATGACAGGTAAAATGATACCAAAATAAAGCCAATTACTCTATTTTTCAAAACTGGTGATAATCGAAAATTCTGAATAAAAGACACAAGCCCGTGAATATCACGGGACCGAGAATTAAGGGGTTAACACATTGGCTAATGTTTAGAGGAGCTCCATCTTGCATAAAAATTGTACGTGAAAGGCACTGACGTGCTTGCAGTTTTGGATAATTTTTATTTTCTAACAAGGATGCATATCGCTGCCCGGTGATCGAGCATGTTACTGGACCTCTAGCACTTAATTCCCCGAAGAAATATGGGCAAAGAATAAACGATGCAGAAAACCACACCGTCACTTTTGGTGAATGCAACGGAACCTGTAAGATTGAACGCGGATTTTTTGGTTCCCAAATTCGGCAGTTGTGAGTATTCACTTAACCGTCCAAATGAAAATGTGCTTCGTCTGTCCAGAGGATAAGGCCATTCTGAATCAACCTCAAAGCGAGCAGGAAACTGCAATGAGAACCGGTGTCGAATCTCGAAATCATATGGAAGCAATTCCTGCATAAGTTGAAGCTTGTACGGATAATACCGAAGGATAATCCGCATGATCTCTTGGGCAGTTGAATGAGGCATATTCGATGCTTCTGTCACATGACATACACTGGTACGTTGGAAGCTTTGTGCTGTTGCCCTTGAAGCGCAACCCTCTCTATTCCTTCTGAGGAAACAGGTTTTCTTCCTCTTCCGGAACGCACATTCAACGATCCTGTTTCTTCAAATTTGGCTACCATTAATCGAAGATTTTTAATAGTCAATGGACTTTTCCGCATCCCCTTCGAAGTCCGAAATTTCCGTAGAGCAATTAATGCGGAATTGCCGTTTTTGGTAAAAATTTTTAATAACAAAGTTCGGTCTGGTAAACGTAACAACATTCTGATTACCAATAGCAAGCACATTGAAAACAAAATCTCCGCGAAATTTTCTAGGTTTTATAACAGCTGCTGTGTGACGTGCGTCGACAGAAATTTATTTGCATTTTTATTTAAAATGTAGGATTTCACACCCTCTGGCGGCGAAACTTTACCAGACGATTCCAGATCACAGTTGTCAGTTTGGCCTTTTTTAAATTCAGAAATTTGGAATTTTAACCGGTAATTCTGAAAGAATACTTTTTCCTTCATATAATCACGTAATATCCTAAATTAAACAAAGCAAAAAGAACTACTAAGATTTCCTGGTGTGAATTCGAAATTTCTGATTTTGTGAAAAAAGTTCTGTTAAAAATGTTTTGTTGTAATAAAATTCGTTAACTATTGTAAACGTACGCTAAGTCACCGCCCCCTGGATATTTTTCAGGGGGCGGTCTGTACCTTTGTCTTATTTAATCTGAGAAAAATAAAGCGAAAAAACTTAAAGAAATTATTGGTGTTCTAGTTAAACGGAGCGTACAAACTCTGAAAAAAAATCCGCCTACACAACCGCCATTTTTTTTGTCAGAGAGGCCTAATATTCAGTGGGCGGTGGCTAAATATGTAATCCATTAAAACGCCCTCTGGTGGCGAAATTTCGAACTAATTTTTTTTCGCTTAAACAAATTCCCATTCCTTTATTATGACCTTCACAAAATTTCACAACTTCTTGACCAATAATTTCGTCTGTAGACCACTTTAAAGTAGGATCGTTTAATTATGCACACCCTGTATATATCTATATCTATCTATCTATCTATCTCTCTATATATAATATAAATTTTATCAGTATCCTTCTCATAAGAATAAATTTACGAACATCTTCAAATATAACAATTAAGGATGGCAAAAGATCAATTGTGCTATCTATTAAATTTATTGTATAGTATCCATAATTAGTAATCTATCTATAGTATTGAGAAAGCATCAGTGGTTTGATTTTCTATATTGTTTTCATTTTGTTTTGATTCTTCTACATTATGAGACGTGAGTTATGCTTCAACAAAAGAATATTTGATTTCATACTTAATCCGAGTTAAGAATTTTGTTATTACATTTTGTTGTTATTGTTGTTGTATTTTTTTTCTGACTTACTAGAGAAAAAATTGTACTTTCGCAGAATTCGCACGCTTCAAGGGAAGAATACCAGAAATTTCGTAAAATAATATTTGCCTTATTTAATGAAAAAAAAAAAACTGTGTTTACATATAGGACAAAATTCTGTGGTAAAATTACAAAAATTCTGGTATTCAAACCACTTAACTCCCCCTGAATTCCCTGAAGCCTACGAACCCTGTTTAGGTCCGTAACGTTATGAGAAACCAAATGCCGTACTGCTCAATGGTGAACTAATAAACTAGCCGAATACAAAACTAAATCGTAAAAATAAAAATATAGTACAAGAAAAATAAAACATTTTTGGCAAAAATATTTCAAAATTATTATTTTATGTCTAGTTCATACTTAAAAAATTATAATAAGACTATACTTGGTAAAACGTTGCTTAAATAGGACGATAAATTCGCATATATAAATTTTGGGACTGTTGATCTCAAGCATTGTTTAATATAGTATCGAAAGAATTATGACGTATCTAATATGATATGAGGTTTTATCGAAAATTGGTGAACACTATAGATAATCAAATTCAATGGCCAATTTTAGTTATCTTGGTAGGGTAAAGTACCCATATTTCGTATCCTTTCCTAATTTCGCCCCCCAATAAATTTTTCGCATTGCTAAAATTTTTTTGAACGATATTTGCCTATGTTTCTATGTGCGTGGGTAGTTTGTCTATGTAAAATCCAAATTTGGTAGGTTATCACTGAAAATTACAACATTTAGGGCCTAAAAGTGACTGGAAGGGGGGGGGGACGAAATACGGGCACTTTACACTATTCATTGAAAACATAACTTAAATTAATTAATTAATTAATTAATTAATAAAAACTGTATGAATCACATTAACAAGAGATTTATGAAGTTACTTGCCTTCGTATCTCAAAATGGCATTTATAATGAAAACAGTTTCTGCTCAATCATCACAAATGTAGGAAAGAAAACTGTTAAAATTAAACTTATACTACAGTATGAATACAGTATTTTCTTTAGTAATTATAATTATCATGATTTAATCATCCGCGAATCAATAGAAATTATTACTAAAGAAAATACTGTTTGCAATGACGTTTTATCCTACAACATACCCAGAATTTGGCCCAGTTTGATTAAATAATCATAAAACGAGTAATATTCCTCTTCCCTATATCCATGTTTTATTTTCCCAACGTTTTCCGGATCTAAAAATTAACTTCCACTTTCACTCCTTTCGTTACCATCTACGTCGATTTTGAAAATTAGACGTCAGTAACAATTGTATTTCTTATATTTCTCTGACAAAGATTATGTTTTTTTATAGTTGAAAGTATTAAGGTATTAAAATAATTGAACATCTTTTTAATATTTTCTCATCGTTTAAGTAATTTTGCACATAGTGTAAGTTTAAATTTAACTTTTTAAAGATGAATTAAGCATTTCTATCTATTATTTACTAAAGAAAACTGTTTTCAAATTATGTATTGTAGAAAATACTTTATAAATAAAAACTGAAACAGAAATAATAATTTTTTTACTTAAGGGGGCTGGTCACTCAGCTTCAGATTTCCCCTCACTAATGTAAAGTCAATAGGCATCGGATGCATTCGTATATTTAAAATATCTCCTCGGAAAATTCATATTTTTAACTTCGATTTTTTGCGTACACTTCCTAAAAATGTTTCTTTTTTTCTTAGTTCTCAAAATATTTCAAAAGTATAGACTTAATTTTATAGGAAGTGTTAAAATCTTACTTACAGTTCGGCCGCTTTTAACACATAAAATATCAAATTCAGCATAGATTTTACAAATATTTTGAAAACTAAGAAAAAAAGAGACATCCTTTAAAAAGAGTACACAGGAAAAAATATGTTAAAAATATGAATTTCCCGAGGAGATATTTTAAATATACGAATGCATAAAAAAAATTCCGAAGCTGAGTGACCAGCCACCTTAATAGTGTGAAATTTCTACATTTAAAATAATTAAATTTTGAAACCAGGATTTCTCTTTTGAATATTTCAGCAATCCTGAAAAGCGTGTAAGAAAAAAATCCATTATTATTATATTTAATATGACACATAAATGTTTGTAAAAATTATAGTATATAAAATAATGTATTGATACGTCGGAAAATCTCAATTTTTTTTACTTCTTCTGCATTTTTTATAAAGTAGAGATGTATTTCTAGAAAAGCATTTACGTAAATACAGCGTATATCTTCGGTTAATGAGTACAATTTCTATAAAATTATATATGAAAATCACTAAAAATCATCAAATTAAGTTAATACTTCAAATGAAAATCAAATTTAAAATTATTTGCTTAAAAGGCGCAAAGGCCAACCTAATGAAAAAGATTCTATGCCGGGACTCGAACCCGGGCCATCAGTATAGCGAACTCACGTTCTACCGACTAAACCACATGGAACGATATCCAGCCTGGAGCGTCTCACTATTACAGGTTGGCAAGGCTACAAACGCAGCACAAGTGCTGGATTTAATTATGAGTCTGTGTTTGCCCCATGTCAGTGGTTCACGGAAAATATTCTTTTATATATAGTGAGACGTTCCAGGCTGGGTATCGTTCCATGTGGTTTAGTCGATAGAACGTCAGTGCGCTATACTGATGGCCTGGGTTCGAGCCCCGGCATGGAATCTTTTTCACTAGGTTGGCCTTTGCGCCTTTTAAGCAAATAATTTGAAATTTGATTTTCATTTGAAATATTGTGTGCAAGGCGAATGCCTCTCTCTGGAAAAATTTCCAAATATTAATAAGTTAATACTTGCTAAAAGTGATAAAAATACACTTACAAGGCAAACTTGATGCAACAGTGGCGCAGCAGTTGAGCGATTGTCACCACTAAATTCTTATAGTATTCTTCGCTTTCAAAAATCGCAGAAACTTTGTCCTGAAGTTAGATGAAGAATACTAATAAAATTTTGCGGTATCAATGGATTCTTTGCTGCTACACTGTTTCATAACTGAAAATGCCTATTAAACAGTATGATTTGCGTGTGTTGATCCGGCATTATTGGAGAAAATGTCTAACGATTCTGAAAGCCGTCGATGAGATTAGTGAGGGTGAAGGTGCTTGTACGGCGACAAACTTCGTACTTCCAGCAAATACGGAATCTGGCAGAAAGTCGTCGACTATGATGGTTTCTACTTTGAAGAATAGCCCTTGTTGCTTTTGTTGTTAATTTGCGCATAACAACGCAACTTTGACAAATTTCCCAGAACTTTTTGCTCAACCTAGTAATAGAAATCTGTGTCGCAAAACTGAAGATTGCGTGGTAATAAGATATATTTTTTAATTATATAAGAAACAATGACAGTTTATTAAAAATAAAGTTAAATTGCGTATTTACGGCAATTTCTTTGCATATTCTGTCTTTGAACTGAATACTTTATTCTTTTGTATTAGCGAATCAACCCTCTCGCTACGTAATTGTTTTATCAAAATAGCTCCAAAAATTGCATGTTTAACCCCTACGCGACGAACATTTTTTAAGAATTTTTTTTCTTTTTTCGAGGATTTTTCAAAGCAAAATTTTTTATCTAATTTAATCGGGAAAATGTTCCGATTAAATAAGTCAAAATTTACAATAAAAAATAACTGGTAGGAATAATCAAGGATATGATTAATTAGACGGAAAAGATGCATCCCCGAGGAAATCTCAGGTTGCACAAATTTTGCCACATTTACGTTGCTTGAGGAAATCTGGGTTGAGCAGTGAGAGGATTAAAGCAGCGCCCCCTAGATAATGGAGATAACCTAGATAACCTAGATAACCCCCTAGATAATAACTCTAATATCTAGGGGCGTTGATTAAAGACGGATGTTGCTTTTTCGCAACATTATAGTTGTGATTTTTGCACTGTTTTTGATACAGTAAAATAGAAAAGCAAAATTTGTCTTATTTAGTTAACACTTTTCAGTGATTCATAAAGTAATAGTCAGTGTTTAACAAAAAGTGGTGTGAACTGAATAAAATTCCTGTAAAACATACTGGTTCTTATTGGGTTAACCCTCTCGCTACGCATCCCGCGATTTACACGGGCAACGTAAAAGTAGCAAAATTTGCGCTAGCTACGATTTCCGCGATCTTTTTTTTTTATGATCTAATTCTATATTAAAAAAAAGAACTCTTTTATATAAATTAATTACATAATTTAACTCTAAAATATATGTAGATTTGAAAAATGTATTTTATGTATGTAACCCATACATATATATATATAAGGTAGCGAGACTCTTAACAATATTGTCATTAATTCGTAACTACTAAATTCAAGAAAACGTTTCTTTTAGCATAAAGTTGTAACATATTTAATGTCTTCCAAAAACTGAATTCAGTTAAGTTAAGAGGTTATTCTGATGTACAGGCATAAATTTTGGCGTTTTGTCGAGTTCGATAAAAAAATAAAATATATTTTTGTACCTTTTTTTTTTTTTTTTTTTTTTTCTTTTTTTTTTTTTTTTTTTTCTTTACAACATATTTATATGATATTTTGAAAATATACAAAAAAAATTTCGAAAAAAAGAAATTAAAATGAAATAAGTTATAAGCTGGTAAAGTTGAAGGTAAAAGAGTGTGTGTACTGGTTGGCACGATTGAAACCCTTCTAACCATCTGAAGCAACAACAACAAAAAAAAGAGGGAATCTTAATTAGTAAGAATGTCGTTATAGCCACTACCTAAAAGAACACGGGGGGGGGGGGGGGGGATTTTTGCAAAATGGCGGCTACCTCAAAAAAGGGCAGGTTTTGACTCTTTTTTTCATTTCTATTGCGATAGCAATGAATAATGCAGCATAGCAGCGCCACCTGTTGAGCGATTTACACCTTAAAGTAATCAGCACCAAATTATATCAAGGACTAATTGAATCTGAAGTTTTATGAAATTCTGTTCATTAGTTCTTGAGATATAGCTAATGCGAAAAGCAGCATAGAAGCACCACCTGCTGGGCGACTTACACCAAAAAGTATAATCAGCACCGATTTATATCAGGGATTAACTGAATCTAAAGTTTTATTAAATTCCGTTCATTAGTTCATGAGAGAGAGCGTCCACAAAATGTGTGTCACATACAGACAGACAGACATTTTGTAAAAAGATGTTTTCGGGATCTCTGACCTCTAAAACGTGTAAATCCGTCGAAAACCGGAATTCGAAAATTTTCACGAATCCAATACTTTCTTCTTGTAAATACTAAAAATTACTGAAAGTAAAAACTCAAAAGTTGCTCGGACGAAGACTTGAAAGAGGATGGGACAACATAGGATGCGTCCCATTTTTCTTAACTATTGTTCAGAAATGCATTCAATATATTTAGTGTAACTTGAGAAACTCACCTCCTGCTGTGCGACTATGACCAACACATCGTGACCATTTCGGCAGGTGGTCAACTTACACATGCTCATATATAGGCTATTTTTAAATTTCATCTTGTACAGTAATGCTGTTTACACATGTTTGAGTGAATACAGAGGTTATTTTTAAAATTCATATTACACAATTATACAGCTTACAGAAGTGATCTGTTGAATAATTTTCATTTCATTTTCGTACTAGTATAAGAAGAACTCTAACTTAAAAGTCTTAGTTTTCTCCCAAACACTGTACATTATCTACCGGTGAAAACATTTCAACGTTCAAGTCTAAAACTTTCTAAAATTAAAGAATCAATATATACAAAATAATAACATTTCATATTTTCATCTAAAATTTCTGAAAATTAATGCTAAAGCTATTTCAATTCACCACATATATCTTCATTCACTTCTAAATGTCGCATAATTGCCGTCTTTATTTCATGGAATCGATAAAATATCCCCTGAAGGAAGTTTACAACTCATCGATTAACCCTTTCCGGCACAGACAAATTTTGTTGTAAAATGATGAAATGATCGACTGACACCGGAATTTACATACGACTTTTTTCGAAATTAAAAACTTGTTACTTTGTACTTTCATTGTAAAAGCAAAATTTTATTAAAATATTCTTGGTGCCGTTTGTAAGTTTGGAATTAAAATTAGGTATCCCGTCCCGGGACCACTGCGTTGAAATCTAACACATTAGAGATACCCGATAAGTACCAGTATTTTTACTCTGCCCCCGACTTTCCATAACAGAAGTGTTTTTTTTTTTTTTTTTTTTTTTTTTTAATATTGGATAGAAATTTGTTATTTAATTAGTAGCACCGGTTTTTTCTGGAATCTCCTCGAATCTAGAAATAATAATACATAAAATAATAAATTAAATAAAAAAAAATCAAAAAACCCGACTGCGTAAAAAGCAAACTAATTAATTATTTCTCATCAAACTATTTTTTATATTACTTACCTATTTCTTTATTTACTTGTATTGATGACTTTTAAGTTGTGTTTAATTGTTAGTTCCTATCTATAAATACTGTTTTGATGAGGCCTATAGATATCTATGAATAGAGTTGCAGTAAAGCTATGGATCCTACCTACACAACTTCCAGGATGTGTAATATTTAAACGGAGCTTCTGACTGTAAAATAGTCAATGAAACATCGTCTTCATTTTGAAAGACCTATCCAATGATATACCACTCAATAGGGTGCGTAAAAATATTTTTTCGTCTCTAGCGCCATTTTATATTTTATGGCCGCCATTTTGAATTTATAAAAACAAAACCTAGCCTATAACCATCGGACGGTTAAGATGAATCGATAGAGACCTCATTCATTAAAATCCATCCAACCGTTGGGACGTTTCGAGGTTATAAAGAAATCCACATATTCAAATACGTGTGAAACACATAACCCTTCTTGGCAGTCAGGTAATTAAAGACTGTCAATTTCCGTATAAATGTACTAGAACCAATGAGATTTCGACATGTCTTGGTCCATACATTTTTCTTCTTAAGAAAACACTTTTCAGTTTAGAAGCATGAGAACTTTTATGCAACACCTTACTCTGAACTAAAAAATATGTTTGGCTTATCTTCTCTTTAGATGTTTCAATTATGTAACGTAAAATTTGTCGTAGGTTTTATAACATCAAAGTCGTTGTCCTCCGCAAAATTTCTGGTTGTATGCGTAACAATTGATATTTTGCAAGAAAATTGAATTTGATTGTGGAGAAATCAAAACCACAGTTAGGGCTCAACAGAAACTTTACGGTGTATTAAAAGACACTTGGTTGCGCTGGAGCAATGACCTCTCAGTACCCCAAGGAAAAAGTCCTTCAGAGGCTCCTAGTTTTCAATTTTTGTAGGTGTTATTACAATTCGTCACACATATATTCGCTTCTAAATATCGCATAATTGCCGTTTTTACTTCATGGAAGAGATAAAAGAAACCCTTGAAGGAAGTTTTGCTACCCATTGGTTAACCCATCTAACACATTAGGGATACCCGATAAGTACCAGGATTTTTACTCTCCTTCCCGCCTTTCCACAACAGAACTGTTTTTTTTTATTATTATTATTGGATACAAATTTGTTATTTAATTAGTAGCACCAGTTTTTCCTAGAATCTCGATGAACAAAAATACGAGTAACAATTAATAATACATAAAATTAAACACCGTTAATTCTCATATAAATGTACTAGTACCAATGAGATTTCTACATGTCTTGTTCCATCAATTTTTCTTCTTAAGAAAACACTTTTCAGTTTAGAAGCATGAGAACTTTTATGCAACACCTTACTCTAAACTAAAAAATACGTTTGGCTTATCTTCTCTTTAGATGTTTCAATTATGTAACGTAAAATTTGTCGAAGGTTTTATAACATCAAAGTCGTTGTCCTCCGCAAAATTTCTGGTTGTATGCGTAACAATTGATATTTTGCAAGAAAATTGAATTTAATTGTGGAGAAATCAAAACCACAGTTAGGGCTCAACAGAAACTTTACGGTGTATTAAAAGACACTTGGTTGCGCTGGAGCAATGACCTCTCAGCGCCTTAAGGAAAAAATCCCAACGAGGCCCCTAAAAGAAAGGTGAACGGATATTTTGTTACGTGATGGGACTTGAGACTTAAAAGCTAAGTCATTGTTTAAGATAGAAGAGATTCAACAGTTTTTGGTAAACCTGTTTTTAAATTTTACGCTGTTAAATTATACATGAAAGAGTAATCTTTCACATGAAATTCAAGACCAATAGATTGAAATTTAACAGATTGACTTCATATTATTGGTCTTTGATAATATATATATATGGTTTCTTGAAGTTCATTAGATGGAAAAGATAAATTTAAACAGCATTTTTTTTTTTATATTCTTTTCCAATAGATACAAAAATATATACAGCGAACTCTTGATAATAAGAATTCAAAGGGAACATGTAAAATATTCCAGCTATACAAAGTTCAAATTTATCTTAGTGAGTATCATATATTTTATCTCAAAAAGTATCACATATTTTGTCTTAAAGAGTGTCGTGTTTTATTTGTTGTACCTGCAAAGATACATATCCTCAATATTCCCTTTAACTCTTTCAGGGGCAAGGCATTTCTGCTCCAAAACTGTTCAAATAATTAATTCACATCGCAATTAACGAATAAATTTATTTGAAAATAATCAAAAGTCTTTTTTTTCACGTATATTATGAAATTGAAATTGTACTAAAATATTACAGGTGCCATTTGGAAATTAAGGCATTAATATTAACCGTTTGCAGACTGCTAACGGCGGCCCTCAAAGGGTTAAAAACCTTTATAGCTTCAGTTCGATTTTACGCTGATAAGAAAATACTAAGTTTATTTCATTGATGAAAAGACGTCATCGCTGTCATTTACTCATCACCAGTCGAGCAAAAATAAGTAAAATTCTACTTATCCTCAAGTTTCATTGCATAATTGAAAATTAATAAGTTAAAAAAAAGTGCTCTCTCTCTCTTTTTGTCTCTACAGAGCACGAACAATTCAACATTGCGTATTTATTTTTGAAATAAATATATCGCACGTAAAGATCTTCGAACTATCCACACATAAATATTATGTATATTTTTTAGATAACGAATTTTAGTGTTTTTGAATTTTTACATTATTTCCACTGCTGTTTTCTATGTGAATAAATCAGATTTAAAATTAACCATTTTCGAAATATGTGAGTTCTAATTAAAAAGAAACAGTTGTAATTCCATTTTTTTTGTCGACTCTTACTTCGTGTATTAGTTTTTAAAAAGTGTTCCAATTACGGCGAAATTTGGGGAAGCATTGCTGCGAACTTAAGAATCTTTTATACTGGCAATTAATTATTCGCTAAAATACCATAATTATAATAATACCTTTTAACAGGGCTGCATAAAATCATTCGATTATATTATGGTCTACTGGAAAATTCATTTTAATGAAGTTATATTATTAAAAATTCTGAAAAAAAATGAAATGTGTGCTCTTTAAATTGACTTTTGATAAAATTCTATGAGAAAATTAGTCGTTATAGTCTTAATCTTTTCTATTTCGGAACACAAACAATAGTATTATTAGATATTACTGGGCATGGAACATTTTGGTTTTTATTGGAAATACATTAAATTTTATATTAATATCCAGAAACATTAACACATTTTGCTCCGATCACGTAAGCAAGTGCAACTTTTGGATATATATAACTCCGCCTATGGGTATCACTATTACACAATGATATTAACTAATTTGTTTAAATATACATAATATTTATGTTGATATAATCAATCTAATATCCGTATAACCACATCAATAAGAAGCACTGCCCTTATTAAATGCATTCATTTTTAATATAAACATGAATATAGAAAATGATCTTCTTTCATAATGTAACATGCAAGAATAACATCCATGCTCGTGGTTTACTGAAAAAAAAATCGAGAATATTGTGTTAATATAAGTTTCAGGTGAATTCTACAAATCTCTCCATATATTATAAGCATTATAAATTAAGTAAGTGGATATAAAGTTAAATAATATAAATATTAAATATAAATATATATAATATAAATACTTATAGTGCCAGGGTACGTACAGTCGTAGAAAAAAAAGTAAACACCCCCTACTAACTCCTCAACAAATTATCGTAGAAGAAAGTTACTGGTACCGAACGATTGGAAATAAAGTCTACTTTTAAAAGATGTATATAAAATTTGCTTAGGGGGCCATCTACATATTAAAACAAACCATAACTTTGTTTTTTCAATAGCAATACACACTTCTGACAGCATAAATGAACTCTACACCCTTCAATTAGCCTAAAAACAAATTTTTATGCAATTCGTACCATAAGTAACCGAGAAATTAATTATTTTAAAACGAGCTTATTTTAAGGGCTGTATCCAAATTGAAGTTCGGTACTCGATTGTTAACCGAGAGAGCTCCCTTCTTGATCAAGGCACCTTAAGCACCACTCAAGCAATCAATGAAGCCTGTTAGATAACAGGACAGCAGAAGAAATTTCAAAATATCTACTCACTTCTATCATAGACAGCCTCTTAAACCATCATTTTACCGTTTTTTAAGCATAATTTGAAAACTATTTGGAAGAAAGGTGTGAAATTTTGGATTTTCATAAAGCAGGACTTAATAAATCTAAATCCATCAAAAAAATTGTAGGTTGCAATTCATAATTTTTTCGAATATTAATTTCATAATTCATAATTCATATCATAAAATTATAAAAATTGCAAATTCAGCGTATTTATATTTGGGAACATTAGTATTATCGCTACATAAAAAATTAGCTCATTAAGAGCATAATTTCAGGAGATATAAATAAAAATATGAAAATGCAATTTAACATTAGAAGCACTAAATTTTAAATGTTTATAATTCTAAAACTTACCATTAAAATTACTTGAAATTCGGTGTCTAGGCATAGTTTGAACTGAAGATTTGAAATATCTCGTTAAATTGGGTATTGCCTTTGAAAAAAATGAGGTTTGGGTTCGTTTTAATATGTAGATGGCCCCCTAACCAAATTTTATATACATCATTTAAAAGTAGACTTTATTTCCAATCGTTCGGTACCAGTAACTTACGTCTACGATAATTTGTTGAAGAGTTAGTAGGGGTGTTTACTTTTTTTTTTCCACGACTGTACATTTCTACCACAATTTATGAATAAAATTTTTCACCTTATTTAATCTCAGAAATTTATAACATGTCCTACAACTCAACGCAGAGGTTATGAATTCTGTTATTGAAATATGAAACGGATATTTTCTAATCTGAAAAAATGGTGCCAAACTCTTTGGAAATTCCAAAGAGTGTTCGCGCCTTCAAGTGCATTCCTCTTCAGGGTCAAGTTGGTCACAAGTGCTTATTTTAAATATTAAAGTATATAGTGAAGAGAAATGAGTCCAGATATTTTAACACGTTGTAATTTGTTTTATAATATTCAAAAGGGTGTATAATCTATGAAGAATTTAAAGACCGTAGAAAGAAAAATATTTCGGAGGGGAATTTGGGTCCTGAATTTTATTTTTGTCTCATTTTAGATTTGGTTTGTACTAATTGAATAGAAGCAAGCGTTAAGAATCTTTATTAAGCTTTATTGTAAATCCAAACATTTCAATTTAATATAGTAATTACAAGATTTTTTTATTGCAAATAAAATTATAATCTGTTTGAAATGCTTCTTCGTTGACACGTTGACTTTAGTATCAACCATATTAATATCACTGGTCAACAAATTTGAATTTTTGATCTGTCCTAAAACAGAAATTAGTTGTTTTTTATGCAGTTTTTTGTGCTAATTCCGAATCTAGTTTTAGATTTACTCCAGCATGTCAAGTTTGAGAGATATTTGCATATTTCAATTTATGCAAATTTAGGAAAATATATACAATTATTTGCAAATTTAAGATATAAAGCAATATCAGACAGGGTTTTTTGTTTTATCTTATGATTACTACCTAATTTACTTCACAAAAACTTTGTTTCTGAGATTATACTGACATGTGACTGTGAAATATTGTACCTAATTTGCATATTTTTCATGTTTTTCTAATAATGTTTCTTGACGTTCAAATATTTCTGCCGCACGAGTACGCTAATATGTTTCTAAACCAGTTTTTTGAACTGATTTCAAATCTTGTATCTGTTTTCTTCTATCACGTCTAGTTTTTGAAAAAAAGTGAAATTTCAGTTTTTGGTCAAAAAAGCCAGAAATAGCTTTTTATGATTCTTTGTATGATAAACTTCAACTAGTTAGGATAGATTCTACTACTTTTTTTTCGATTATATAAATTTTTGTTTATGTCTCTGATATGAATCTGAACCCTGTTCACTCTCTTGTCAATGAATTACACACCACTAAAAAGCATCTTATATCAAACCTGTGTTGATGCCGTGCAAAAGTAGAAATTCGTCTTACTCAAAAACTAGACATGACGTAAGAAAACAAACTGCAGATTTGAAATCAGTATAAAAATCTAGTCTAGAAAAACATTACGTCAATTATGTGGCAACTATTTTAAAGTTGATAGTGATGTAAACATTACACCATTGAAAAATATGCAAATTAGGCTTAATAACTGATAAATAAATGTTAAGAATATGCAAATCGTGACATTTATCTGAAGCAAATAGTCAAGTAGTCATTATCTAGAAAACGTAATTAGATGTGACATATATTGTATTAAAATTTGCATAAAATAGCACAAAAAAGCTTAAATTTGCATAAATTTAAATATGCAAATTTCTCAAAACCTGGACCACGTAGAGATAAACGGAAAGCATATTCGGAATCAGCGCCAAAAACTGATCTAGAATCAACTAATTTTAGTTCCAGGACAAAACCACTGTTGTACAGTGTATTTGAAATTTTGTATATACATATATATATATGTATATGTATATATATATATATATATATATTCAAATTTTTTATTGCCAATGTTTCTTCAATGTTTCTTCAGTGTTTGATGAATGAATGTTTCTTCAGTAGCATACGTCGGAACAGTTAAGTTTGTGAATATTTTAAATGACTTTCGTTGCATACTTTGAGTATTTGGGTTAAACAAGTCTGACGATCTGTATCAAGCTGTTTTAAATGTTTTATCTTGACATTCTGCTTTTACAGAATTATATTCCAAAAATTGAATTGAATCTTCAAATAAGTAAAAACCGAAGGTTTTTTGTTTAATACCTGTATTATATTATACATTAATATATTTACCAATTTTCATCAGGTATTATTTCATTAAAATTGAGGTCTTTCATATATATCTGTGTTCTTTGATAACTGCTACAGAGTCTTAATATAGGTGTTAAAAATGTTTTAATTCATCATATAAAAATATAATTTCAGTTGCTTTGTAAAAAATTTCATTTACATTTTATCTGTAAAAGTAGTACTTCGTACTAGTGTAATAAAAATAAAAATTTAGTAATATTTATAAAAACATGTTCTTCATAAAATCATTCACGTCAAAAAATCTTGTAATTTTAAAGAACTCAGATTTTTTTTTAATGAACTTTAGATATCTGTACAAGAATAATCATTAAGAATTTTCCGACTTGAATGTTTTTGTGAAGAATGTGCTTTCATACTATTGTGCTATATTGAATGTGCTATTACTAAATTTTTATTTTTATTATACCAGTATGAAGTACTACTTTTACAGATAAAATGTAAATGAAATTTTTTACAAAGCAACTGAAATTGTATTTTCATATGATGAATTAAAACATTTTTAATGCCTATATTAAGGCTCTTTAGCAGTTATCAAAGAACACAGACATGTATAAAAGACCCTATCTTTAATGAAATAATACCTGATGAAAATTGGTAAATATATAAATGTATAATTGAATTGAATTTTAAAGATTTTTTGGAAAATGCGTTTATTTTTTAAAACATACTAACGGAATCAGAAAATAAAAATATGCTAGCGTAGAAGTTTGATAATTGAATCTTGACCATCTTGACTGATAGTTAATGGCATATTTTTAACATCCTGACAAAAATTTCGGAGGAGGATCAAGCCCTGTTGATCCTCCTGTTAGCTACAGCCTTGGAGAATCTGTATACTGCTTTTTAATTTTCTTCTTAAACGTATATTAAAGTTATTTAATTTTATAGTTCGTGTTCTTTTTCCTGAAAATTTTTATTTAAAAGAGACTGGTATTTAAAGTTTTATTTTCTTTGAAAAAAAAATAGCCTTTCTTGGTACATGCTCAATAAAAAATTTTTACATTAATCAAAAAGATTCTGAGCATTTATTTTAATGAGACCAAATTAAAGCATTGCTTCAGTCTTCAGTTGTATTTGTGACAGTAAATTTATGTATATTTTTATTTTAAAATAAAAAAATTTCTAAAAGAAAAAAAATTGAAGAATAAATAAATTAATTAATTAACCATATTTATTCCCTATTTTTATTTAATAGGATAATTTACTACTTAAAAACTTTTTACAATATGAGGAAATAATGAAAAAAAAAATGCTTTTCGATATTTAAACAAATATAAGATTGTCCATTTTAACAAAAACTTGTAAATAGCTGATGAACAAGTAAACATTAATTTTATTTTAAAATTTATTTTATGGAATTCATATCAATCAGCATTAAAGTTATAGTCTGAATTATCATTGTATATGCAGATATATTTATGCCTTCTTTCGCTGGATTTTTTTTTTCAATGTTTTCTTCTAAAATTGAAGTACAACTTGGAATTTCTATTTATATTAAACTGTGGAAGCCTAATTGCGAAGTTTCTAAAATATACGTTTAAGAAGAAAGGTGTTGCCTACATAAATGCGTTATTTCACAATTTGACCTTACGAACAGTAGGCGGCCTGTAAAGTTCTTTTTAATAAAATAAGAGAGGTTTTATGCCTTCTTTTCAACATTAAGTAGTGGCAAATGCTTTAGTTCTTCATACATTTTAATATCATACGGCTGCAAAACGAAGAAAAACGAGTTGTTTAAAAAGTTAATTAAAAGGTTTTCAATTTCTTGATAATAAAACTAAAATTATTTTAAATTATTTTTTTAAGAAAAGTGTATTGGGTAGTCGTTTTCTCTCTCTTCTTTTAGTGAATTTAAGGAATGAAAAAGCATAAATGTATCAGTCTTTATAGAAAGTCAAAGATAGTTAAGATTAGTTAAAATTAAAATAATAATATGCTAAAGTGCACTTTCGCTTCATACTTTTTTATGTAAAAGAAATAAAACTTTAAAAACAAAATGCAGAAGAAATTATTTTATTTATTTATTTATTTACGAATGTTGTTCAAGATATCAGAACTGCAACTGCAACTACAAAACTATAGTGGTACACCTGTCATTTACAGAAATTTAATGAAAAAAAAATAATTTTCAAAAATTATGAATTTAAATCACGTTAGGATGTCGAGATTTTCTTTTTTTGTACGATCGTTTGCATTTTCATCATAACAAAAAAATATTAAAATTTTTAATTTTTGATATAGAGAGTACATGTAAAGTTTTTAAAATTACATGTAATCATTATGTAACTTTGAAACTACCATGACTTTTTAAAACTGTTGCTATCATTTTTTTTTTTTTTTTTTACTTTACGTAAATTGTAATATTTCAGAAATTTATTTTTTATAGCATCGTATAATACGCGCATCTTTTTGCTTCCTTTTGGGAACAACGGATTTCGAGCTTATTCTATCGACGATAATTTTCAGAATTTTCAAGCTATGTTTTCGAGACTTTCACAAAAGTTGCTGCATACACTTAGCTAATACATTATGCCCATTATATTTTGATTGCGCATGGCATGCGCAGTGAAACATGTTTTAGTAAACCTGCTCATTTTTCATTCATTTTTTATTATTTTTTAAGTTTGATTACAGGGTATTGTGTACAATGTTGTTTATGACATTTTCTCAAAAGAACATTTTTTTATATTAAGGGGACGAGGGATCTTAAAAATATATTTTTTTTTTTTTTTTGTAAATTTTATCTTAAATATTACTCAAAGGTACATTATATACATTATGGCATGCATTTATTACAAAAAAAATTTTTTTGTAAGTCATTTTTGAGAAAAAAGTGGAATTTTACGCGTTGTTTTAGAAATCTCTGAAATGCCCCATGCGCGTTCCATATCAATGAAAATCCCCAATATTTTTTATAAAAGTTTGGTTTATATATATAAATAAAACTGTGCATCGAATTTTATATATTTGAATATAAAGGTAAAAAAAAAAAAATGAAAAATTTTGAAAAAATTTCAAAATTTCAATTTTTTTTAATTTTTATCTTTTTTTTTTTTTGTAAATTTCAATTTAAATATTACTCAAGGGTACATTATATGCATTGTGGCATGCATTTATCACAAAAAAAATTAAAAAAAAATTTATTTTTGAGAAAAAAATGGCATTTTACCCGTTGTTGTAGAAATCTTCGAAATGCCCCCTGCGCATTCCATATCAATGAAAATCCCCAATATTTTTTATAAAAGTTTGGATTATATATATAAATAATTCTGTGCATCGAATTTTATATATTTGAATATGAAGGTGTAAAAAAAAAAATAATAATCAAAATTTTTGAAATTTTTTCAAAAAAATTTTGCAATTTTTAATCTCCATTTTTTTCTCAAAAATAATTTTTTTTTTAATTTTTTTTTTTGATAAATGCTTGTCATAATGCATATAATGTACCCCTGAATAATATTTAAAGTGAAAATTTCAAAAAATAAAGAATTGATTTTTAAGGTTTTTTAAGGTCCCTCGTCCCCTTAAGAATTCTGCAAATTATAAGCAAAAAAACTTGGCAAAATTTGGGACTGCTTTTATATAAACCTTAATTTCTCTACTATTATATATGCTATCCTCATGAACACAGTTTATTACAATAAGCCTCTTAATCATGTTCTATTTGAACGCTTTTGCTACATTAGTTTTTACAGGGTTATCCAAAAGATATTCGTTCTTTTTCAATTTGTTGACAGTCCCCTATGGGGTTTCGGTAAAAAATCTTCGCGGAAATATATGAACTATACTGTTCTTTTTACACACCTGCAGTTTCAGGATAATTCCTCATGTACTTTTATAGATATTTAACAAAACGTCTAAAATCGCAAGTGACCATCATTATTGGCCATATAGTGTATACCATCAGAGGGAGTTCACTTTTATTGAATTTTGTCAAGTTTATCTGGTCGTAAATAGCTATACTATCTTGAGTTTCAAATTAAATTTTGAATTAAAAAATGTTTAACACATGAATATTTTTTTACTAAGCTGCAGAGCTTAAGAATTGAAGCATCTAAAAGTAGAGTTTTCATATTTGCCATTCATAGTGTGGATTATATTTAGAAAGAGTCCGTTACCTACGTCATCAACCCTTCCAAGCACCTAATAAACTTGCAAATATTGACTATCTACTTTGTTATTGGATCTATTGTCGAGTTGAACTTTGGCCGACTCTCATAAATTAAATAATGTTACAGTGATTTACCGTTAGTGCGAACTTCCAAGAGAAACCAATTTTTCTCCGCACTAACTGAAGTCCGCATTAAACGATGTAAAAATCCAAATGGTTCAAAATAATTCCTTCCGTTGAATAAATTGAATTCAGTTTTTGCCATAAATTAAATGGGTTACCAACTTAAGGATAAAATAAACTATGATTTTCCTTAATTTAGTCATTTTAGTTAAAAAGCAAGTTTGTGAGAATTCGTTAATATAAAAGAAACTAGTTGGATGTGCCAATCCCAAAACTTTCTTCTATCTTATACATCTTAATATTTCAAAACCTAGTTACACGTGTTAATACTTCAATATTATTAGTTCAATACTATACTAACTTTGATTTTCATCTTAAATTTCTGCTCAAGTCAATTAAACGGACTAAAAACGAGTTAATCTATATCATGATATTTGTTAAAATTATTAATTTTTCCTTATTCTGTCGTTATCAGCTGTTTGCGAATAGCCGGCATAGCAGGAAGCGAGTTCCCGCCGCTGCATGAGCCGTCGATGCACAATAGAACTAAGAAAAATCAAGAAAAGTATACAAAAATCGCTAGCATGAGCCCCTTTACCGCGCAATATTTCCAAATTCAAGGAGAACCTGTTGGCCAAAGCCAAAAACAAGCACAAACATTTTGGTTCAATTGTATGCATAATTTTATACGCTGTTCGATGGTACAATAATGAAAATGGCACAGAGATCGGAATTATAGCGCCCCCTTCTTTCGGAATTTTTTCAAGTTCAGGGAGGACTTGTTTGCCATAGCCAGAAACATGCACAAAAAATTTGGTTCAATTATATGGATAACTTCATACACTTTTCGATGGTACAATAATGAAAATGGTACAGACATCGCAATTATAGTGCCCCCATCCGGCAGAATTTTTCCAAATTCAGGGAGGACCTTCGTGATATGACCAAAAATAAACACATAAAATTTGGTTCAATTCTATGCATAAGTTCATACACTTTTCGGCGGTAAAATATTCAAAATGGCACAAAAATTGTACAAAAATCGCTATTACAGCGCCCTCTACAAGCGATTTTTTTATAAATTAAGGGAGGACCTCCTTGCCATAGCCAAGAACTTAAATTTTTTTTGGGTTCAATTCTATGCATAACTTCATACACTTTTCCATGGTGCAATGTTCAAAATCGCACAAAAATTGCTATTAAAGCGTCCCCTAACGGCGAATTTTTTGCAAATTCATGGAGGACCTGCTTGCCATATCCAAAAACTTAAAATAAAAATTTGGTTTAATTCTATGCATAACTTCATACACTTTTGGACGGTACAATATTCAAAATCGCACAAAAATCGCTATTACAGCGCCCCCTACCGGCGAAAGTTTTCCAAATTCAGGGAGGACCAGCTTGCCATAGCCAAAAACTAAAAATAAAAATTTGGTTCAATTCTATGCATAACTTCATACACTTTTCGATGGTACAATATTCAAAATCGCACAAAAAACGCATTTACAGCGCCCCCTACCGGCGAATTTTTTCCAAATTCCGGGAGGACCTGCTTGCCATAGCCAATAACTTATAATAAAATTTTGGTTTAATTCTATACATAACTTCATACACTTTTTGATGGTACAATGGCGACAGACAGACGGACAGACGGACAGACGGACGGACGGACAGACAGACATTTTCTATAAACATGTTTTTTGGAATCTCTGACCCCTAAAACATGCAAATCCGTCGAAAACCGGAAGTCGAAAAAAATTTCGATTACAATACTTGAAGATAGAAGAAAGTAAAAATTACTGAAGACAAACTAAATATGCAAAGAAATTGCCGCACTTACACAATTAAATTTAAATTGTGGGGACCGGGTAAGGTCTATCTAGGCCATGTTAAAATACATCAACTTTATGTACCTTTTTCTCAGAAATGGTGAAAGATAGAGGTCAAGATTTTTTAGAGTAGTTTGAATAACATATGCTTTACGTATTTTAACAGAGCATTTTCTTTCTAAGTGAAACTGAAAATTAATTATTAATTATTTATTCAAAGACATTTTTAAATTAGCATTTTTGGTAAATTTTCACTGCCTAAAATAAATAATTCTAAGCAAATCGTTAAATCCCTGTGTTAAAGTATGCACTATAACATAATATAAGTATTTAGGAAAATCTGAGCTCTTAAGTTTAATAGATATTGAACAAAAGGAACACAAACCTGAAAAATCGAAGTTTTGAGAAAAAGTAAATTAAAGCTGTGAAGCAGTGTTGCCAGTGGACTACTTTTTTTAAATTCTGATTTCTTGATTAGCACCACTTTTTTTGAAATAGTAAAATTCGCCTTATTTAATAACATATTAATTAAGGCGAAGACAATTTGAATTTTAGAACTTCAGAAAAGTGTTGCCAATCAAGAAATCTGAATTTTAAAAAAGTAGCCCACTGCTGTGAAGTGCTCTTAGAAAGAATAAAAAATCCATCACCTTTTTTATGTATATAAACATGTGTAATACATCGTTGAAAAGATAAAAGTTTAAACTATTTAATGATATAAATAAGTAAAAATCGATTTTTTTGGTTGAATTTCGCTTACCCGGTTCCCTTAAAGTAATCTATCCCCTTTCTTGGCTTTACTTGAAGAAGGATTTTTTTTGCCACATTATTTTATGGTTTCGCAACACATTTAAAAATTTAGTGTGTTATAAACACACCAGTTGATTGCCAGTTTGGCCTTTTATTTAATTCAGAAATTTCGAATTCATACCGGAAACTTTGAAAGGAGAATTTTTACTTTAAGCAATCACGAAATATCTGTTATTAAATAAAGAAAAGAATAGCACAGGAGATTTTTGGTATGAAAGCGAAATTTTGGAGTTTAAAAAAAGGCCAAACTGACAACCCTATAGTTATATCATATTTTGAATGGTAAAGTCGGTGTACCTGTACATCTATTAGTAATTTTTGAACCTCTCATATTTTCATAGTAGAAAGTTTTCTTTGTCGTCGTTATTTTCACTCATTGATATCTCAATAACCAAAATTACATCAAAGTTGTTTTTGACAAAGTAAATGTACAAAAGCAGTTTCGATTCCGCCAGGGCAGTTAGTGAAAAAATTGTCTGCGTTATCTGATGAGTAGTATACGTTTTAATCGATTTTGTATAACATTAATTGAAAAATAGCAAATGACGGGGAAAACGAAACTGCTCTCGACTCCCTAATTGCGAAATCCCATGTTAACCTATGGGAAAACTTTGGAGCCATTACCTAATATAATTATTAAAGTACGGTTTTCACCATCAGAAAGTAGACGTCAGATGCCGATAATGTGCATTTTTTGCTGCGTTCGTAATTATATAAATACGAAGCACCTACAGTCGTAGTCTGGTTTGTCCGTCTGTCTGCATATAACAGCGCAAAAACTACTCAATCGAATGATTTGAAATTTAATATATATAATCATTGGAGAGTTTTGTGGTGTCATTTCAAATTTTATGAAAATCGAATCAAAACTTAAAGAGATATTGATAAAAGTTTTCTTCATTCTATTAATCCAATCATGCGTAATTGATTCATGAATATCCCCTGATAGGTAATGATTCTAGGTTGCGATGGTGATTACATCCTACTTAAGATGAGTATATTATTTCCATATTACTGAATTTAATATATATAATCGTAATAAATTTTGTATTCGTGGCTTTTTTGTATAAGAGTGCAACAGCTATTGCACCAAGATCTGAATATTTATAAAACTAGTTATTGCCACGCTTGTCAGTATAATTTCCGACTAGTTAAAAATTATTTCAGTAAATTTTAAACATTTTCTGGTGATAAAATGTCGTCAAATGGAAATTTCAACGTTTATAATGATTTTTTTTTTCATAGGGTTATTCGATAGTATAGATGGCCATAGTTTTTAAAGATTGAAATAAAAATTCTTTGAATGCAAATACAAGAAATGTTTATGCATATTTGAGATCCTTATACATATACTCATCAAATTTTGGTCAAAAAATAATTAAATATAGAGACCAAAAAGTGGGAAACCAAATTGCAATTAAAATGGCAGATGGCCATCTCTCCTTCAAGCCGAAAAGAGATCGCCATCCAATACAAGAAAGAAAAAATGAAGTTAAAGTAGCAAAAAATAACGCATTCCATGTAGTTAATGATAAAAAACACATAGAAATTTTTACAGATGCAATTATATCACGGAAAAAAGGGGATTTGAAGTATAATTTCAATCCTTCACTTTTCGTAAAATTTTACCACATTTTCAGCAAAGATCTTGATAGTTTGTTCACGTTTCATAGAACTACTTCTGACAACTTATGCGTTGTATCCAGAAATCCTTTTTGGTTATGGTATTATATTCTTCTCCACAACCGACACAGTGATCCTCATCCAATTCTATCCCCTCAGAATGTCTGTAGAATCTAATAATTTCAATTGGATTTCATCTTCTTATTCGCTGCTGAAAGTGTCGTGTTTCTGTTTTTTTTTTTTTTTTTTTTTCCCTCGCGTTTATTTTAGACTTTTCACGTTTTAAGTTTATTTATCAACTTTATCTGTTTCTGGAATGAGCGTTCCCGAAGTTTTTCAATATTTTCTTAAACAAAAGTACATCGTTAGGCCATATTATATTATTGTTATTGAAATATTTATATTAGTTAAAATTTAAATAATTATATCACTTAATATAATTATAAACATAAAAATTTTATAATTATTTTAAAAATAATTATATTTAGTTAAAATCCCCACTCCGTATAATTTTGAAATATTGATTATAGGTGGCCATCTCTCCTCGATTTGATATGGCCATCTATCGTAAAATTGATGGACAGATTGCCACCCAATTTAAATTGTCACTCCGCCATCGTTCGTTTTTGTTTTGGACTTGAAAGTAAAGATTAGATTATATGCGTCCCTTAAAAGTCCTTATAATAAAAAAATATATACACTGCTCAAAACAATTAGGGGAGCACATAGTTTTAGCAAAATCACGCAAATATTTACACAGATAAGTAACGTTATATAAAACATCCATAATTTAAAGCGTAGTAGAAAACAGATACAGGAAACTTCACATGCAAATTAAAGTTTATGATGTCAAAAAACTAGAAAAATAAGATAAGTGCAGAAATTTTTGTTTCACTTTCTCAATTGTAGAATTCCATTGCGTGTTTTGAGAAAAGGTGACTTAAAAATATCACAACAATGTGATTTACTGGAATCCATGGCTTAGCGTGTGATCGGGATAGTTGAATCTGGGGAAACATAACGAAGTGTAGCGGACGCTGTTGGAGTCGCAAGAAGTGTCTATGCAATGCTGTGGAATCGATTCCAAGACACATGGAATAGTAGACATCGACAAGGGCAAGGTCGGTCATATGCTACCAGAGAAAATGGTGACCGATATATCCTGTTAATAGCTCGTAGAGACGGAACGGGCAATGCTACTGTACTGCAAACACAGTTGTTCTTGGCCAAAGGACGAAGGGTGTCCAGCCAAACAATCCGAAATAGGGTTCATCAGGCTGGTCTCTATACACATAAGCCAATGGTCTGTATTCCGTTGATCTCACGCAACTCTGCGGCCCAATGAAGGTGGGCAACTCAACATCGAGTGTGGAGACAACGTTGTTGGAGTCAAATTCTGTTTACAGACGAGTCCCGATTCAGTCTGGATGTGACATCCGATGTGTTTTGGCATGAAGAGAAAGAGGCACTCAAAATGATCCCACATTCGTTCGTGAAAGATCGCATTACAGACAAGGTGGGTTGATGCTATGGGCTGGAATCAGCATAGGTGAACGTACGGGCCTACATATCATTCGGAATGGCACTTTGACGTGCCGAAGTTATACATACGAGATACTGAGACCTCATATCGTATTTTAAGTTGCAGCAATTGAGGATTTCTTTTTTTTCCATACATGATAATGTTAGAGTGCATACAGCTCGTCTTGTGGAGAACATTCTTAAAGTTGAAACAATACAGCATATGCAATAGCAAAGATGCACTCCTGACCTGAATCCGATCGAGCATGTGTGGTACATACTCGAACGACGCATTGCAGCGTAACTGGGGCCTCCTTTTATTGTCCGGAACTTGGAGATTGCAATTCTTAAAGAGTGGAACAGTACTCCCCGAAAACTTATCGTTAATGTCACCGAATCCATGGAAAATAGGTATGCGACAGTTTTATCTATTCGATGGGACTACACGTCTTATATGAATTACCTTGCATCATTCCTAAACAGCACTTTTTTTGTCATTTACATGTAACCAAATTGTTGCCCTAAACCATCTTTTCACGTTCTACTCACCGTTTCAAAGAATTAAAGCTCTCTTGCAATTTTTTTTGCGTCTTTTATTCTGTATTGCGCATTGATACACATGTTACTTTCAATTTTATGCCAATGCATGGCTGTCTCGCACTGTTCTCTTCACTTATTTGCTTGCTCCCCTAATTTTTTTGAGCAGTGCATAACATACGTAATGCAAAACATTCAGATACCTAACTCAACAAAAATATCCAACCACTAAATTAAATAAGCATTAAAATTGCACTTTCTTTTCATAATTGAAAAACACAGCTGTACGTCGCAATGAATGAACATGTTGAACTATTTCTTACGAACAAAGTTTATGCTGAAATCTATGATATAGTTTTTTAAATATTTAGATTAGCCAGCTATCCTAGAATTACCCTACTGAAAATTTACGGAGGCAATTTTTAAAAACGCACATCGCCGGCATCTGACGTCTATTTTCTGATGGTGAAAGCCGTATTTTAATAATTATGTTAGGTAAAGAGTAATCGCGCTTTTAAACTTTCCCATAGTGAATTAACGACATGGGATTTCGTGATCGCGGAGTGAAGCGGCCTCTCTGTCTCATTTTTTTTTCTTTACTAGTTATTCATCATTGTAAGAGATATTTAAAAAATGAAGAGAGACAAAAATTTAACAAAAATCTCTTGAAGCAAGAATGTAAAAAGAAAGAAAGAAGAGAAAAGAAAAAACGAAAGAAAATTAATCTGAAATTCATTATACTACTCCATTTATTCTTTCCGTAAAACACATAAAAATAATACAATTCACCGGAAAAACAAACTGTTTACGCCTCCTGGGTTCAACACGTGTCTTATTTTCTTTATCTGAACACTGAGTATGTAGATTTCCGCCTTCGTCTTTATGAAGACAGCATGTTCTGAAAGGGTTCTTTTTACCTAAGATTGACTCCATTCACTTCTGAAGTGTTTACCAAAGCGAAGAATAGAACAACCATTCTAACCCATCCACTTATGATGAGGGTATCTTCAGATTTTCTCCTCTTCACCTGAGAAACGGATACTTCATAGAGGAAACTGTCACCTGGAAAAGAAATTAAAGAATCAACAGGATGTTCTTTAATATAAACGACTGCAATTTAAAGATACCTCGTTTTCAGTTTTTCTTTATCTGTTCTTTTTTCCAAGTGACGTATGAGAAATGCGTTCTTTGTTTTGACTACCGTTAAAATTAATGGGGGAGCTAATTTTGCAAACGAAATAAAAGTAAAAAGGGGAAAAAACACTCTTTTATATGGGATGTACTACATAGATTTATCAACTTTTTGAAATTTTGAACCTTCTCCACCACTTACAAAAACATACACTGTTAAAAATTTTGCAGCATTCTGGCAGGTCATTCGACCATTTTTTGAAAAAACGGTTTCATAACCATATTCTGGTTTATATTCTGACCATAAAATGGCCAATAATATGGTCAGAATAGTGTTAAAATTACGGTTGTGTAACCGTTTTCGGAAAAAACGGTCAAATGACCTACCAGAATGCAGCAAATTTTTAACAGTATACATTATCATTCCTCCAACGCCACCCCCCCCCCCCCCTTTCTCCCCAAATGACATCGCTACCAGTGTCTAAAAATTCCTCTTCTTTTTACATTTTTTTTCTTTCTTTTTCTTTTTATACGTTTACAATAATATACAGGTATAGTTATACATTTATTATTCGCATACTTATTGATTTAAATGAAGAGAAGACGTTAATAAAATATCACTATAATACATGAAATAACTTTATATCAAATAACACTTTAAAGAAATACTAAATAAACTTTATAACACACTTATAACTACTTAAAAGGTGACTCAAACATATAAAAATATTATTTAATGCAACCCTGAGATCTTTCGAATACACACGCTTTCATTTTCAAAGGGAAAAAGATGACTGATTGAATAGAAATACATTTTAAAAACAAAAACAAAAATAGTACGCTCGCGCTGGACTGAACTCCGCTTGCGCATGCGTACTATTTTTGTTTTTGTTTTAAAAATGTATTTCTATTCAGTGAGTCATCTTTTTCCCTTTGAAAATGAACGCGTGTGTGTTCGAAAGATCTCAAAATTGCATTAAATAATATTTTTATATGTTTGTGTCACCTTTTAAATAGTTATAAGTATGTTATAAATTTTATTAATAGCAAGGTGAAAATTTCTTTCACGACACTAGTGTTTAATACAGTGTTTTGACTCTATTGAAATACTTACTTTTTAAAAGTATTTAATAGAGGAAAAGGTCCAAATACCGGCTACCACTTTTGTTTTCAATCTAGATCATACAATTTTCAAAATTAATAAAATAAAAAGTGACAGCAGGGTACGTTGACCCGTCTTACACCTGTTTAGAGAAAAAAAAATTAGTTTAAAAGGCGTTTTCTGTTTATAAGAAGCAAAATTCCGAAAGTCTTCAAATTTTGAGTTTTTAAAATGGGGTCTAAATACCGGCTACCTAAGTTTTTTTCCAAAAGATCACACAAATAGCAATGACAATTATTAAGCAACTAGCAGGCTATGCCCGCTGCGCTGGTCAATATTTCCAAATGAACCTTGGATTAAACTAAATGGTGAATTTGAACTTGTATTTTAAACAATATGGATCTTCAGCTTGACCTTGCACATTACTGAAAACGATGCGAACGCCATTGCGATATAATGTTATCTTAAGCGTTGGGCAAAATTTAGCAATTAAGAAGTAATTGTTTTAGTTGATTATAAACAGCGCACTTATGGTCGGGTAATGAGACCGTTATGACAACAGGAATTAATACCTCTGTAACTAATCAACATATAATGAAATCGTATATACTAACACCATTCCTGAAAGTCATGCAACAGGGCCACTTGTAACAAAATATGTTCTGTAGATTTTTTTAAAAAGGCTAAACTTTCATAATCAGGTTCACTTAATTTTTGAACTTTTACTGTTGCTCTATAACTAAGTACCCTTGAACAATATGTATACACTAAAAC
This sequence comes from Maratus speciosus, assembly GCA_963932465.1. NCBI lineage: Eukaryota > Metazoa > Arthropoda > Arachnida > Araneae > Salticidae > Maratus > Maratus speciosus. The sequence continues at coordinate 291,789,051 of OZ010789.1, forward strand.
CTTTCCAAAATTATTACCTATCTAATTGTGGTATATCCTACGAAAGTATTATAAACAATCGGAATGAAATACAAATTTCCGTTGTAAATATATAGTAGATAATGATGCAATTTTGTGTAATAGAATTCATAGTAAAGTTTTCGCTTCAAACAAAAACGATGCTTTCAACATTAAAGCTAATACACCAATATGTGAAGTATCCGATTACGGCAGGTTAACTTGAATTCTCATGAGTAACTACTCAAAGAAAAGTGAATATGTGGCTTTTGTGATACTTTTATGTCAGCCGGGCGCAGGTAATAAATCAATAAAGATTGTTTTCATAGCATATTCTTATTTTATTATTTTCATTTAAAACACAAACCTTTCACTCATTTACTTTAAAATGCATGCCTTATACTAATTTCATTTAAAAAACTGAAAAGATAAACAATAACAGGAAATAATGCCATAATTAAAAGCAAAAAAATATTTTTAATTTACATACACAAAATGTAACTACTGCTACTGGGAATTTTTAAAATGCTATCAGCGAGATGTGCGCACGGTTGTTATAAATGTACCCATTTTTTCTTCTTATCGAGGAGCAATTTATAAATCGCACAATATTATTCCAATTCCAATTTCTTTCAATGAGGAACCTATGACCGGAAAAAATGGAAAAAGACTCTTGTAGATTCTTCGGATGACTGCATCTGACGCCATAAATCGAGTTTATATATATGAAAATAATTTTTAAGTCGTTACAAACATTGCTTTCATACTTCAATATTTTCATTGGTACTACTTGTTATCCCGTCGACCCATTTCGCCAAATTATATAAATCGCCAAACCATTCGCCAAATTATATAAATTAACATAATCTTTATTTTAAATAACGAAATAACAAATAAATTAGTATAACATTAATAAAAATACAAATAAAACTTCGAAATTAAAATCACTTGATGACGTAAACACGTGTAGTTTGTTTAAATTCAAGTGAATTTGATATTTACGATCAACCATTATTGGCATTTAATCTTATAGTTTGACGATATATTTTTGGTCGACGGAATATCTAAGTAGTACCTTTTCCATTTTTGTTTTATAACGCTAAATTCTCAGTAATTTTTCCCTTTTATTTTACATAAAATCACTATTTTTTAAAAAAATTAAGATGCTTGCATTTTTATTTCAAACTCATAGAGCCGTTTTTATTTTTTAGCCAAAAGGGTTGATTTGAATTTTTTCCGTTGCTAGAGCAACGGATGTAATGATAGATATTTTGAGGTTTAGATGTCAAAGACACCGACAATTTAGAAAAATATGAAATGTGTCATGAACTGTTGGACTTATAAACATTTATTTGGTAGCATTCGATTCAGCATACAAAACTACATTAAAATATGCTATCATTTGACGCATAATTTTGATATTCGATTTTTTTCCCCTCCCCGTGCAAAAACCATTAGGGGTGACACTTTAGAAAATCCTTTCTTAGCAGAAGTTTATGTCATACGAAGTATTTTTACCACGATTTTCAAGATTTTAGGTTCAGTAGTTTGCGCTGTGCGTTAATTAATCCATTAATCCAGACTTTATTTTATATACTATATTAGATATGCGATTTTGCGGTGAATCGATGATCGAAAATTAGTCCAATATCATTTGAAATATTACATAACAGAGGAGAAAGTACGAAGAAAGACGAAGAAGAAATGGCGAATTACAAAAGACTTGTAATTTTTTTTTTCAAAATGTTGAATTTTTCCATAGTAATAACGCATTAAAATATAAATTTTCTTAAAAATTATCTTTATTTCCTAGATTTCGAATCTGTGAATTTTCCTGTAAATGAAATTGGCGATATGACTTGAGAAAACAGATAATATTTGCTTAAATAAAATGGGTAATATTCGTTGATCTGAGTTCGAGTTTATAAATATCACATGCTTTCGGAATTACTGCGAAAAACCTTTTAAAAAGTATGAAATTATTTTACAATATGTATGTGTGGCAGAAATTCACACTGAAATTTAAGTATTCGATTCCATTTTTAAAATATTAACTGATATCTATATAAGTTACAATTGAATATGAAAATGTACTCAAAAAATGATCTCTTTCACCTAAAAAAACACCATTTGTGAGAACATCCTCAAGCTAATGTCACGCTTATGCATTTTTGGCTTAAAATCACATTGTTTGGCGGCAAAAGAAAAATAAAAAATTGTAAAGAAACAAATAGTAATTACACATGTGACTCACAATTACATCTGCTTGTTTAAGTCACGTGATGGGACAATTAGATATAAAAAAAAAAGAAAAGAACAGAAAAGAACAGAACAGAAAGAAAATGTCGTTAAAATTTCATCTAATCAAATTTTCAGATTCGTTTCCATATCTAACGCAAGCGATAAAGAGCCAAATATTGCGTATCAAGTGTAATATTTCTTATTAAATTAATTTTTAAGCATTACAAATATTTCTTTCAGGTTTTGATTAAATGTTTCCATTTTTTAATATTATCACTCATTAAAACGGACTTTCTTCTTCTTTTTTTCTTTTTTTTTTTCATTTAAATAAAATTAGTAACAGTTTTTCTTTTATTTTTCGAGGTTTAATAGCCGTTTCAATTTTTTTTTTTTATCAACGATGAATTTCGCCAAGAAATAAAATGGTAACCTTATCGCCAAAAATAACAGAATTTTCTGTCATAATTCTAAAACTAATATAGGTAGAATAATGTGTTATAGATTAAAACCTTCCCTGAAACAATACCTATCTAACGGTATAGGTTCCGTAAAAATCCATGCAGCAGAACTCGAAATCTAGGCGTTCGGAACGAAATTTTCGTTTGGATTTTATATATATAATAGATAATAGAATAGATAATAGATTTTATATATATATAATAGAATAGATAATAGATTATGTGTTATGAACTATCTCAAAGTTTAAAACAGATCGCATTGTTAGATTTCCTAATTTTAACAATATCGCGTTATGTTAGTTCCACATTCCACCACCAGGGAGCGCACTCTATTCTTAACGAAAGCGTATCTGAACGAAACTCCTTCATGCAACCTTTCCGTAGATACATGAATCGGGAGGGTGGCGGTCTTAACCAATAATTTAAGATAATTGCTGAAATTACTACGAAAAATATTTTAAAGGGGCTCTACGCGGGCATCTAATAGAGTTAGAGGAAATCGGAAGACGTCAAAATAATCGCGGGGAAAAGTTTGCTTGGGTGCTTCGGAGCTACTTTTGGCGCGAGATCTAAGCTCTACGACCAATAGGAGCCCAGATATTTAAGGAAATATGAAGTAACAAAGTCCAAAATAATAGAATTTTCCGTAATAATTCTTAACTAATCTAGGTAGAATGATGTGTTATAGCTTAAAACCTTCCCTGGAACGATACCTATCTAACGGTATAAGTTCCGTAAAAATCCATGCGGTAGAACTCGAAATCTCGGCGTTCGGAACGAAATTTCCGTTTGGATTATATATATATAATAGATAAGAATATTATTTTTATTGTATTGATTAATAACATTTCTTATGCACAGAAAAAATACGTAATTTTCAATAAATATGTATTTTTGTCAAATTTCTAAAATTCTTTTCGACTATCTCTCACAGTCTTCTTCCCATTATATTTCCAATTTTGTTTTTTAACGTGTAAAACAAAAAAAAAAAAGCTTTCTGATTAAAATGAGAATTATTTTATCAGAAAAAAATCAAAAGCATAATATCACTCTCTGCGTCAGTATAGTCCCTATCAACCCACATATCGCATTTTTAACATTGAACCCAGAATCCCCTCCCCCATTCTTGTCCAGAGAGAAAGCACTCATGCAAAAGACACAAATTTATCATCTTCCTCTGTTGGATATTTTCCTTTTTCACTTTTTTAGCCCTCTCGCTACGTAATTTTGTTTATCAAAATAGCTTCAAAAATTGCGTATTTAACCCCTTCGCGACGAGCGTCTTTTAAGAATTTTTAGCTCACAGGCTATCAAAGCCTGAGAGCTAATGTGCCCGCCCGTTCTGTATGTATGTATGTATGTATGTATGTATGTATGTATGTATGTACGTACGTACGTATGTACGTAACGCGATAACTCTTGATAGAAACATCCGATTTGCTTCAAAATTTTTTCCTAGGTTCGCTGTGATAAGGCGCTTCCCTGATTAGTCTTGGGAGTTCATTGGTTAAGCATAAAGGGGGAAAAACGGGGTTAGTCCACACACTACCCCCTTAATTCAGTTAAATGGGTTTTTCATGCAGAATGATTCGATTTGCTCCGAATTTGGTATACCGGTTTATAATGTTAAGGAACATCCCTGATTAGTTTTGGGAGTTCATTGGTTAAGGATAAAGAGGGAAAAACGGGGTTAGTCCACCCCCCTTAATTCCGATAAATGTGTTTTTCATGCAGAATGATTCGATTTGCTCCGAATTTGGTATAGCGGTTTATTATGTTAAGGAACTTCCCTGATTAGTTTTGGAGGGGAGTTCATTGGTTAAGCATAAAGGGGGAAAAACGGGGTAAGTCCACACACTACCCCCTTAATTCAGTTAAATGGGTTTTTCATGCAGAATGATTCGATTTGCTCCGAATTTGGTATAGCGGTTTATTATGTTAAGGAACTTCCCTGATTAGTTTTGGAGGGGAGTTCATTGGTTAAGCATAAAGGGGGAAAAACGGGGTAAGTCCACACACTACCCCCTTAATTCAGTTAAATGGGTTTTTCATGCAGAATGATTCGATTTACTCCGAATTTGGTATACCGGTTTATTATGTTAAGGAACTTCCCTGATTAGTTTTGGGAGTTCATTGGTTAAGGATAAAGAGGGAAAAACGGGGTTAGCCCACCCCCTTAATTCCCATAAATGTGTTTTTCATGCAGAATGATTCGATTTGCTCCGAATTTGGTATAGCGGTTTATTATGTTAAGGAACTTCCCTGATTAGTTTTGGGGGTTCATTGGTTAAGGGTAAAGGGGGAAAAACGGGGTTAGTCCACCCCCCTTAATTCAGATAAATGGGTTTTTCATGCAGAATCATTCAATTTGCTCCGAATTTGGTATACCGGTTTATTATGTTAAGGAACTTCCCTGATTAGTTTTGGGGGTTCATTGGTTAAGGATAAAGGGGAAAAGGGGGGTTAGTCCACCCCCTTAATTCAGATAAATGGGTTTTTCATGCAGAATCATTCGATTTGCTCCGAATTTGGTATACCGGTTTATTATGTTAAGGAACTTCCCTGATTAATTTTGGGAGTTCATTGGTTAAGGATAAAGGGGGAAAAACGGGGTTAGTCCACACCCCACTCCCTTAATTCAGTTAAATGGGTTTTTCATGCAGAATGATTCGATTTGCTCCGAATTTGGTATACCGGTTTATTATGTTTGGGGGTTCATTGGTTAAGGGTAAAGGGGAAAAAACGGGGTTAGTCCACCCCCCTTAATTCAGATAAATGGGTTTTTCATGCAGAATCATTCAATTTGCTCCGAATTTGGTATACCGGTTTATTATGTTAAGGAACTTCCCTGATTAGTTTTGGGGGTTCATTGGTTAAGGATAAAGGGGAAAAGGGGGGTTAGTCCACCCCCTTAATTCAGATAAATGGGTTTTTCATGCAGAATCATTCGATTTGCTCCGAATTTGGTATACCGGTTTATTATGTTAAGGAACTTCCCTGATTAGTTTTGGGAGTTCATTGGTTAAGGATAAAGGGGGAAAAACGGGGTTAGTCCACACCCCACTCCCTTAATTCAGTTAAATGGGTTTTTCATGCAGAATGATTCGATTTGCTCCGAATTTGGTATACCGATTTATTATGTTAAGGAACTTCGCTGATTAGTTTTGGTAGTTCATTGGTAAAGGATAAAGAGGGAAAAACGGGGTTAGTCCACCCCCCCTTAATTCAGATAAATGTGTTTTTCATGCAGAATGATTCGATTTGCTCCGAATTTGGTATAGCGGTTTATTATGTTAAGGAACTTCACTGATTAGTTTTGGGGGTTCATTGGTTAAGGATAAAGGGGAAAAGGGGGGTTAGTCCACCCCCTTAATTCAGATAAATGGGTTTTTCATGCAGAATCATTCGATTTGCTCCGAATTTGGTATACCGGTTTATTATGTTAAGGAACTTCCCTGATTAGTTTTGGGAGTTCATTGGTTAAGGATAAAGGGGGAAAAACGGGGTTAGTCCACACCCCACTCCCTTAATTCAGTTAAATGGGTTTTTCATGCAGAATGATTCGATTTGCTCCGAATTTGGTATACCGATTTATTATGTTAAGGAACTTCGCTGATTAGTTTTGGTAATTCATTGGTAAAGGATAAAGAGGGAAAAACGGGGTTAGTCCACCCCCCCTTAATTCAGATAAATGTGTTTTTCATGCAGAATGATTCGATTTGCTCCGAATTTGGTATAGCGGTTTATTATGTTAAGGAACTTCACTGATTAGTTTTGGGATTTCATTGGTTAAGGGTAAAGGGGGAAAAACGGGGTTAGTCCACCCCCCTTAATTCAGATAAATGGGTTTTTCATGCAGAATCATTCAATTTGCTCCGAATTTGGTATACCGGTTTATTATGTTAAGGAACTTCCCTGATTAGTTTTGGGGGTTCATTGTTTAAGGAAAAAGGAGGAAAAGGGGGGTTAGTCCACCCCCTTAATTCAGATAAATGGGTTTTTCATGCAGAATCATTCGATTTGCTCCGAATTTGGTATACCGGTTTATTATGTTAAGGAACTTCCCTGATTAGTTTTGGGAGTTCATTGGTTAAAGATAAAGGGGAAAAAATGGGGTTAATCCACCCCCCTTAATTCAGATAAATGTGTTTTTCATGCAGAATGATTCGATTTGCTCCGAATTTAGTATACCGGTTTATTAAGTTAAGGAACTTCCCTGATTAGTTTTGGGGGTTCATTGGTTAAGGATAAAAGGGGAAAAACGGGGTTAGTCCACCCCCCTTAATTCAGATAAATGTGTTTTTCATGCAGAATGATTCGATTTGCTCCGAATTTGGTATACCGGTTTATTATGTTAAGGAACTTCCCTGATTAGTTTTGGGGTTCATTGGTTAAGGATAAAGGGGGGGGGGAACAGGGTTAGTCCACCCGCCTTAATTCAGATAAATGTGTTTTTCATGCAGAATGATTCGATTTGCTCCGAATTTGGTATACCGGTTTATTATGTTAAGGAACTTCCCTGATTAGTTTTAGGGGTTCATTGGTTAAGGGTAAGGGGGGGAAAAGGGAGGTTATCCCGCCCCTCTTAATTTAGATAAATGTGTTTTTCATGCAGAATGATTCGATTTGCTCCGAAGTTGGTATACCGGTTTATTATGTTAAGGAGCTTAGCTGATTCGTTTTGGCGATTCATTGGTTAAGGATAAAGGGTTAGTCCACCACCTTAATTTACATAAATGTTTTTTTTTTTTTTTTTTTTTTTCAAGATTATTCGATTTGCTCCAAATTTGGTATACCGGTTTATTATGATAAGGAGCTTTCCTGATTAGATTTGGAGGTTCACTGGTTAAGTATAAAGGGGGAAACGGGGGCTAATTCCCCTTCACTTATTTTTTTGAGTGGCATTATTCTTTAAAATAAGAGTATAATACACAATTAGTGTGAATAGTCTGTGAGCTCAATGCCATCAGTTTAGCTGGGCACTTTTCTTTTTTATTATTCTTTTGTCACCGGTTTGTCAAAACAAAAGTTTTTCTCCAATTTAACCGGGAAAATGCTCCGATTAAATAAGGCATAATTTACAATAAAAAAAATAACTGGTGGGAATAATCAAAGAGGGTTAATTAGACGGAAAAAATGCATCCCCGAGAAAATCTCGGGTTGCGCAAATTTTGCTACTTTTACGATGCCCAAGGAAATCTCGGGTTGCGCAGCGAGGGGGATAAAATCCAACTTCTGCCTCTTTCGCCTGGTTTACTCCATTAATTTTTTTCTTTCTCTTCACATTTATTACAGGCAATTTTGTAGTGTCAAACAGCTCTTTTTTGGAAAGTGATCCGGTAACCAGAGTCGGTCCTGAAGAATTACGGCCATGGTTGCTTTTTTTCATATTGGGAAATGGGACGGGGACTATTTCTGGACCATTTAAATTAATTTATTATTTATGGAACTATTTAAATTAATTTATTTTCCTCCCCTTCAAGCAGAGCAACCGAGAGAGGTCCAAATACCGGCTAGCCGTTATTTAGACCACTCTAGGTAGCCGGTATTCGGGCCACTGCTATGTTTAAGTTAAAACTGGTATTACTCATTCATATAATAAAATACCAATACTGTGCGCGTGACAATTGAGAGCTAAATATGTCTAGAAAATAACTTAATCAATAATTCAAGCCAATATACGATCAGTATATTTTAAAAAAATAAGAAACGCATATCTGAAAATCTTTTGATGTACCAGATTACGTAGATTCGACACTTTTGCATTTACTATTTGTAAATGACACAGACTTCAGCGACGTACTTTTCGTAACTTTCTTCTCTCAATTAAAGTTACAAACTCTGCCTATCATCGCTAGGCTGCGCTGCGCTCAGTTCTCAGAACACCTAGTAACCGGTATTTGGACCCTAGCCGGTATTTGGACCCTTTCCTCTAATAGCTTTTTGTTACATAATGCATTTTAACAGTAATATTATCTTTTTGCACTTGCCTCCTGAACAAGGGTAAGCAAACTTCTTAAACAAAACAGCTGGACAACATTCTTCCCCAGTTTTTACTAGTAAACATAGCAAGTATCATTTCGAAGTTGTTTCTCTAATAACGAATTAGATGCACATATGGCAGAAGAATAGGGATGGCGAACGTTGGGATATTAAATATTTCGGAATGAAATTATTTTGTAATCCTTTAATGGTTTGAATAATAACTTCATATTTTCATTTAAAAGAAAAGGAAAAAAAAAAAGGAATAACAGTCGATATTGATGTAAAAAGTTACTCCCCTCCCCCCCCCCCCCCTAAAAAAAAGAAAATTTTGGTTGGATCAAAAAATGATAAATATATCGAAAGACAACACCCCCCCTCCCCCCAGAGATATCTAATGACATCAAGTGCCAGATTCCCCCTCCCCACTAAAGTGATAACGTTATATATGTACAGACCCTAAGTCTTCAATGTTTATCTTAAAAATCACGCCTATTTTTATGACTGCAATTCATATAGTTTCCGAATAATTCCGTTACAATACATTAATTTGACGTGAGTCTTGATTACTTAAAATTCTCCGCTTTGATTTACACTTGATAGAAAGCGCGAGCTTTTGAATGTATTAAACAAATTATCATTTTTATATTGTTTCTGTTTTGAGATCCGGAAACAGGAAAGGGAAAAAAAGAATAATTTAAACGATCCATTCGGTATTTCTAAATTGTTTTCTCAACGTATAATCATAATTTAATTAATATTAAACTATTAAATGATAAAAAAGTATCTAAAAAAATTATTACTCTTCCTTTTTTTATTTATATTTTCCACTTTTTAGTGTTTAAAATATTTCGTTCTTGCTGTGTCACTACCATTTAGCCTATTTTGGCGAATAATTAACGCCATTATTTTTGTAACACCTAAACAGTTGTAACCATGCATATTATTTGGCGATTTATTATCTGCGAAGTATACGCGTTTAAACCACTGAAATTATCAAAAACAAAAAGCTTGTAATAAATAGCGAAAGTTTTGGCAATTTCTTTGGCTACTAACTCCTGGAATGCTGCTAATAAGAAAGTATCGCTTTTAATAAATTTCTAAACTTAATCAGAATATATTATTGATATTTTCGATATAAAAATGATTTTCATTGTTGCTAATGAGCAACTTAAAAATGTACATTAAATGTTAAAAAAATCTATCAGAGTTAGAAAAAAGTTGTAAATTGCACGTCAAACGTGGCAAATGAGGTGTGTTTGTACTATAATTAGTTTTATGAATATTTTTTGAACGGTATATTGTACTAAATGTATATTTTAGTGCACTCTATAAGTGATATCAATTTCATTCTGTTCGAAAGGCTGTAACATCATTAAAATGCACATGAAATATTTTTTTTCCCATTGCCCATAATGTAACGGAAAACTTTTGACTGTCCCTGTAATTAAACTATACGTCCGATTTTCATAAAATTTGAAATGACTCGCCAAAATTTTGCAACAATTATATCTTTAAAATTTCAGACCATTCGGTTGGGTAGTTTTTGCTCTGTTATATGCGGACGGACGGACAGACAGACAGAGCGAACGACAACTACAGGTGCTACGTATATACCTTACTAGTAAATCTGCAGATCAAGAGCCTCAACGTCATCTCTGCAACTCATTGTTTTTATCAAACTTTGCGTAATATTAATCTTTCTACAAAAACAAAATTTAAACTATTTAAATTACACAAACATTTATAAAAGGAAAAAAATATTTCGATGGTTTCAGACATTAAAAGCGTTAAATTAAACACGTTGTTATGTAAGGATATTCTGAAATTCTCACGAGCTACTTATTCTAGTAATTTTTATATAATAAAGCAAATTTCTTCAGGGGGGGATCTGCCCCCTGAACCCCCCGTTGTGTAATTTATTTTGCATTTGTAATTTTCTACTGATTGAGTTAATGATTACCTTATATCTTAGATTTCTTTTTACACTGCGATTTATAAGGATAAGCAATAATTCGGTCAAGCATTTTACGTTATCCTAATATCCATACAGCAGTATTTACTTGCCTGCTAACCACAAATACCTGTATCTAATGGATAAAGAACTTTTGGAAATGTAAACTGAAACATCTAATTTAGAAATCTAATACCTTTATAAATTTTGTTTATAAAAAAATAATTTTGATTACCATTCTGCAATATTTATATCTAAGATCTAATCTAAATATCAAAAAATGTACTCGATAGCATTAACTTACTAAAATCACCCTAAAGTAGGGGGGAATCTAAACCTAACAGTTAATAATTCATCATCGTTAAATAGATAAACATGATTTGGCGCCTTTAAGTATTTTTTTGTGATTTTCTTTTAATAGTATCTACATTTAATTTAAAATCGTGATGTTACAAATACCGTTGAAATTTGACGCAAACCTATGTTCAGGTCAAATTACGAAAGGTTAACTAACATTTCATTTCCCTTAGCCGGACTTTCTGTTTCATTTTTCGTAATAAGGATTATTTTAATAATTTAATTTATTTTACACTCTACAAGCTGTTACACGGACGTTGTTCACGTAGCATTAAAATAGAGATAAATGCATTAAGTAAAACATTTCACTCCCCACCAGACATACCAAGTCTCAAACTTTTTGCACATCACTATTATCTTAGAGAAAATGTTCTTTTAAATCGCGCAAATGTTTCAATTAAATAAAGTAACATTTTCTGTATTAAAATACTGGTATCCAGAACGCCGGAGGCTTGGCAGCTCTGCTCCTCTTAATAAAAACATATATGATTAACCAACACTTTATCACATTTTATAGGAGACAATACGGAATTTCTTATTTGTATGGCCTTACATAAAAATGTCTCAGTCATAAAAATGTAAAATTTTGTGCCAATTAATGCACGCAATTGCGAAAATGAAATCGCAAAGAATGAGAAAAGGAAGGCCAAGTAAAATCGTGTAAATCGAGGAATCTTTCTTCGTAGTGCTGGGAAAATACTGCTACAAAAACTATTTTAGGTGGTATTTGGTGTGAAATGTTTATATGTATTCATTCCTGTCCTATATATCCTTTTTTTTATTTTTTATTTCCTTATTCCATTTTTCTTTTGCACGTGAAAATCTTACAAATTAAAATTAACTCTTTGGGAGAAATTGTTATTCATTTTTTTTTTTTTTGGCAACAATAAAGTTTATAAAATTTAACAGAATAATGTCAGTTTATTCTGTATGAAAATAACGAACTTTTTCATTTATAATCAAATAGTTGAATAAATAAATGAAAATATTATTCTATATAGTATATAAATACTATTTTCATTTCTGCGTTTAAATAAATCTATATGCAAATATCTATACAAAGGCATTCATTAATTCATTCCTTTTGCTTTGATTTGACTTCGAAAAACCATACATACTTTCACATTTATGATATTTTTAGATGAGATGCTGTTGCTACGCAACGGTTAAAAGAAAAAATGAAATATAAGTAAATTCATAACATAAAATGTTTTATATTATTCGAACACATGTATAAAATTCTATCATAAGTTATACACCTAATTTAAAAGCTCTGACAAAATTGCAAACTAATAAGAATAATTTAATACTCTTATTTAAAAATTTCAGCATCCAAAATTTACCATTTAAATCTATTATTCATATGAGCGATTTCTTTCAACAAATGAAAATTTGAAAATCGTCTGACTTCCCATAGAAAAGCATTATATCACAAAATAAAATGTTCTGTATATTCCGAACGAATGAACCAAATTTAACCCAAAACTATACAGCTAAATCCGGGGAGCTCATCAACATGCCCAGGGAATTTCAAGCCGATCGGATGCTTTTTGCGGCAGTTATCGCGGAACAGACAGACAGACAGACTAACGGAAACCAAAACTTTTCGTGTCTCCACAGTAAGCCTTCACTGACGTTTCGGCAATTACGAACGCACCTAAAAGAAAGTTTTCCCCTATGTTCTGTAACCCGGGAAGCTCGGCTTGGATCCCCTAGTTCCTATTAAAGCAAAGCGCTTTTCTGAAAATAATGTAAAAGTTGGGGCTTTAAGAGGGTACGGGGGTCAAAAGTCTCAAAAAATGCATTTTTTAGTTTTCTTTCTAATAAAGTACTTAAGTTAAATAAATTAAATAAAGCAAACAGCGTATTTCTACAATGATTACAACAGCAGATATAGCAACTTTTGTGTTGTATAACAGCTCTGCCCTGCCCGTAGCTGAAACTTTAAGTCCATTTACCTCAGAATGGATTTTGTCATAATTTGTCCTGTTTGAAAGAATATATCTAATCTTTCTTGCAAGATATAATATGTATGAAATTCTGCACAGAATTTTTATGTTATGTTTTTAATAAATTGTGCAAATTTTTAAAATATGATCTTTAAAATAAAAATCGCTCTAAAAAATTCTCTTTTTTTAACTTTTACATTTATTTTAAATTTTGTAAGTATTTTGTTTTTTAATCCTGACGATAAAACTTCTCTGCACACAAGTGTAAAAAGTAATTAAATCGGGCAAGTGGTTCATGCGTTATATGAAAAATTTAAAAACTTTGAAAATTTTAATTTTAAGTTTTTTTAAATAAAATTTCAAAGTTTTCGAAAATGTTTTAACTGAAAAATAATCTTTGTAAAAAGATATGTTTCAAAATAAATTGTTAAAATATGCCTAAAAATAAAGGAAATGAAACTTTAACCACCGAATCAGATTTTGGGAACTAGAGATTGCTATGACACAAAAATAAACGTTGTTTGGTCTCTGAGTTTCTGAAGGAGTAAACAGGATTGTAAAATTGTGCCACAAGTTTGTGTAGTTGCGAAAGAAAAAGCATAACATGAATAAGTAGTAGTTACTAGGGTCTGATTTTTTACCAGCAAAATAACGTCGTACTTCCAATACCAAAAATCCTATAGAAGAATCCCTTGAAGTTGGAAATAAATTTTATGGAATAATATATATAATTCCATCAATTAATAAAATGTACTGCAATTATCTTACACTTTAGTGATTTTTTTTTTTTTTTGTACTTTATATTCATTCGTACATTTATGTTTATACAAAAATATTTTTTTGGTTTTATATCTAACTATACGTTGTATAAATTTGTACATTATTCAAAGATGGGATATCACTGAGTTTGATTGCATAAAAAAGTTGTGCATAGGCACCGCCATCGCTTGAATGATCCACACACGGGCACACTTTGTTAGATAGAATTGTTACACTTAATTGTAACAATATATTTCCATCCCATAGATATATAAGTGTAACCTTGATTTACGGTCACATCCCTATAAGCCAGGCCAGAGCATCTTTTCTTTTCTTTTTTAGAACATTTTTATGAATTCTCGACTACTGTGTATATTCATTTTTTTTTTCTAATATTGAAATCACTTTTAACGGACATTCTTTGGGATCCCCACTCTGTCCTGTTAACTGAGATGTCATTGTACATAATTTTGAAACAACATTGTTTGCAGAGTAACTTTAAAATTTTGATTAGATTAGAAGGAAAAAAAAAATAATTTTCACAATTTCATGCACTAAGTATAAATTGATATTATTTGTAAGGTATATTTCGCTTTATAATGTGTGACATTGATGAGTAGTTGGTCAACCTTTTTTAAATGAGCTGAGGAGTCTGGTTTAATTTCATTATTTTAATACATTTCAGAAACTACGGGATTAGTGAAACAATGCATTAACCTCCAAAATTTTAGTTTAAAACATGAAGAGCTCAGGTGATGAAAGGGATATGTGACAAAAAAGAATACAATTGAGTTAATTAAATGATTGGAGATAATCAATGGTCTTCTACCATCTGTTAAATTACTATTTGAAAAAAACTAATACTGACATAGATTTTACTTGATAAATCTCCACCTCCAATAAAATCCAATCCTGATCTTCACGTATAAGCTGTACGTTATTTGAAAAATGATTTATTTTGAGAAGTTCATTTCAAGAATTCTGCTTAAGATTTTAAACAATTGAAATTTTATTTATAGCCTTGATAGCATAGTCCACATAATATTTTCTTGCAGTCTATTTTACACTTTCATTTTCCTCAGAATTCTTTTTAAATGGACAAACAGGAAAGAAATCTTTATATATAAAGATTACAAAATAAAATAGTTGCATTTGACAACATTCTTTTTAAAGATATCTTTCAAATTTAATTTATATTCTAGAAAAACTGAAACCAATAAATCCTTTTAATTTAACATCAGAAAGTATTTCATTAGATGTATGATGTCAAAAAACATTTCGTCTTTTCAACATCAGATTGATAAGAAATGTGGCATCTGCAAACGTTCTCCTCCTAACTGGTGAACTCTGTTGACGTCACAAAACTGTTTTGAAGTTGTTATTATGTTGCCAAAATGATATGAAGTTTTCAGAAATCTGAAAGTGTAGAAAGGATTTATGACTTGTGGTTAAATAGTGATTTGCTTTAGTTTTTTTTACAACGCTCATTTTACTTATTTGTTTAATCACTGTCAAAAATAATTTACTTAAAAATGAGAACTTCCATGTACTCGTATTTTTTAAAGTACAATTGTTTCAAAAAGAAGTACATTGTTAAAAATAATCTACTTAAAAATGAGCATTTCTATGTACTTATATTTTTTAAGTACAATTGCTTCAAAAAGGAGCATTAATCTACTTAAAAACGAAAATTTCTTTGTACTCGATTTTTTTAAGTACAATTAATTCAGAAACGAGTACATGATATTTTGAAGTTGTGTATACTTATACTTGATTTATAAATGTATGCAGAAATGAATAGATATATTTTGTATTTTAACTCTTAATATTCATGTTTAAATCCTATGTGCTCAAAAATATGAGTTTTCTGATAAACCCTTTTCTTATACGGAATTGATAGTAGGGATTTCCAAGCTTTTATTTAAAGATATGTCTATCTTTGTTATAATTTTCAATTTATAATACACACTTTTCAAATTTATTTACAATTTCATTAGAAATGTTAAAGAAGAAAATTTAGTTTAAAAATTGTTTTATTAGAAATTAAAATATTTAAGAAAGGGAAAATTCATTTCTGCTGTTAGCAATCTTCCGTTGCTGATTCATAAAAGGTATCATTTGGAAGCAGCTGGTAACTGCTCTTATAGCACAGCCAGTTCAATACTGATCTACCACGTAGAGGACTCGGGTTCAAATCACGGGGCGGCTCATACACAAAATTTCAAGAATTAAAATAGTAAAATTCGTTGTTCTTTACTCCAAAAATTGGAGTTCTTCGCAATTAAAAATGGTGATTTGTCGGTTCTCTGTAATTTCGCTTTTTTTTTTCTTATAGTGTATGTGTGTTCCTATACATACTTATTTTCGAGTCCCTGTATGTACTCAAAAAAATGAGTACATGCGTTTCTCAAATTTAAGAGTTAAGTACTCGGAGCTATTATAAGATCGGAAAGTACTCAAAAATGAGTACATTTTACTTATTTTTAAGTATCCAGTTTTAACAGTGATTCTATTCGTAATATGACTAAATTGTTTGTGAAAATCTTTTCGCGAGCAATTTGCATATATACCTTCTAAAAGCAAATATTTTCGTTTCAATACCTTTAACCATTTAGAAAAATGGTTATTGTCCTCGTCAGGGTAGGAAATCAAAAGCATATCTGAAGCTTTTCTTTGGTTTAATCTGCATTTTATCCGTTTTCTGATTGGTCTATACAGTAATCTGTATTTCCCTTTACTTTCAACAGAGATGGATACTTCTGTTGCCACTATGACAAAAAAGTAATAAAAGCTACAAAAAAAATTAATAACTCAGAAACAAATTGAGATTCAGCTTTCAAATGAATTGCATTTAAAAGTACATTTTTTTCTCAAAAAGTAATATTGTGGGATGTTTAGAAGTTTAAGAATGAAATTTCATTTAAAATGGGTCGTCAGATTTTTTGGAAATCTGACGATGGAAAAACCTTTTCCCGAACAGCCAATGAAATGCCGGATAATACGTAAGTTTCAGGTGGATAAAACGCACGAGTCGCAGGCAATTTTTGTCGCTTGCAATTTTTACGTGTAATAACACTATTAATGTTTAATTCATGGCGTACGTAATGTGTGATCAACTCCGCGCGATTTTTTACGTCTTAAATTTTAGTCTTTGAAAAAATCATTTTCCGAATAGTCGTTGTAATTTGTTAAATTGCTTTTTTATTTTAATTTGTTCCGCAAATTAGATTTTTGTTTAATATGTCACGTGTTTTAATAACTACTGCATTCAGACGAACACATTTCAAAATTATTGGAGGGTACCCCTTATCAGGCTCTGATTTATGCGGTATCGCATCACAATTTGTAATGCAATTTACCTATGTATAATTCAAAATGTTTCACCAGTGCAGTAATGCAAGTTGTTGTAGTTTGGACAAAAACTTACACTCTGAACGTAAAAAATCTACTTGAAAATGTCATTTTTATTTCCACTATGACGCCATAATTATCTTGTTTCTAATTCTTAAAAAAAAAAAAAAAAAAAAAAAAAAAAAAAAAAAAAAAAAAAAAAAAAACTATTTCAAATTCTTTTTTTTTTTTTTTTTTTCGGTAAAGGAAAAAGATTTTGTAAAAAAGGCTGTGAAAGTGGAAGTTTTGATCGAATACCCGGACGCGGCAACTTAGGAAGGAAAAAAGTTTTCGTCCTGAGACAACAATCGTTTATAACTCAAGATGTAATTCATATATACGAAAACAAAAAACTGTTCGATTATTAATCATACCTGTAAGCATCCTGCTTTTATGTTTGTAAATGAGTCAGAAAATGTGCCTGAAAATTTCGCGTTGTTGAGTGGGTAAATAAATATATATGTATATAGATTTGGGGGGGGGGGGGTGACCACATTAACACGTTCACGCCGGCGCGGTGGGTCACACTCGACTGTCTCAGAGTTGTCAAGTCCCCGGCTTTTTGCACACCACTTTTATTTTAGAAAAAATGTTGTTTCTTTAAATCGCCCAATTGTTCTAATTAAATAAAACAACATTTTCTGTATCAAAATACTGGTATCCAAAAGGCCGGAGACTTGCCAGCTCTGAGACAGTTGAGTGTGACCCACCGCGCCGGCGTGAATGTGTTAAGTAATCGAGCAAACATAATTATAATATAAATTCTCCATTACATTTTATCTATCTATATTATAAAGGACAAACGTGTCTGGGCGTAAGGCTGACGCCATTTTGCGAATGACAACACTTGACGATGAAAATTCGGTTTTGAAATCTTTTGTTACTGCATTTTTTTTTTTTTTCTAAACATCGCACATTTTCAATTTTTACACCGTTATGTAGGGGAAAAAAACTACTTTCAAATTAAATTTTTTTTATAAACTGTGTCTTAATTGACTGATTTATTATGGCTTTATTAATAATTCAAGAAATGCAAACCTATTTTCACATATTCAATCGTCAGGAATCAGTTTATTTTCGAAAGGGAAAAAATCGTCAACCGACTGGAACATTGAGACAAATTCCACTGGCCTAAAAAGAAAAGAAAATCCATCGTAGCTTTCTTAATTTAATTTAAAGTAGAAAAACAGATTTTCAACTATTTCTTTAAGATGGCGATTAAAACTTTTCACAAAAACAAAATGTTTTGGCGAGAAAAATCATATTTCTCCGAGCATTTATTTTAATTCATAAATATAAAATGCTTTTGAATAAATTCGCCAAAACAAAGTAATTTTTGTATAAGTTCACTCAAATGACGTCATTTCTACCAGCTCCGAAATTAGAAACCTAATTTTGGAAGAACGAAAAGCTTTTGGCAAATAAAGTAATACAGTGAAACCGCTCTGTAAGGGCCACCTGCCGCTCCATTGAAAATTGGCCGTTATGAGGAGTGGCCCTTGAATAGGGGTGACCAAATTTTTCATTTCTTTTTTTTTTTTTTTTTTTTTTTTTTTTTTTTATCCTGCGATTTTTAAAATCTGCATATTCTTTCAGTAAGTTCTCTTTGTTTTTAACAATCTTGTTTATTTGGTTCTTGCTGCAATTAAACTGTGAAGCCAATTTTCTTGCAGATGTACCTTGATCATGACAATTAAGAACTTTGACTTTGTCATTCAATTTCTAATGTACTCAATGGCTTGATTTAGGTGCCTTAATTTTAAACTTGACATAACCTGAGCATAAAATTTCTAGTGTAAAAATTGTTCTTCTATATGCATTCACAGTTTTAGTAAAGTTTTCAGTTTTTCCAGATAACCTGTTATCTTTTGTGTGCCCACAACAAAGGGTCAAGTTTCCCCTCCAACCCAACCCCTACAGATTGAAAGGTCAAACAAAGTGTGAAGAACACCTGTTTGTCTCACTTGTGAAAAAGTTTGTGGTCCTTCGTTGTGTTACTAAATCCTCCCCATCTCCCCCTGCCTTCTTTGTTGCAAGTCCAGTTGTTTGCTGAACTCTTATCTTTTGGTTCAGTAATTCAATCACCTGTTTAGAATTTAAGGCACATATGAATTCTTCACTGTGCACACATGAAGGCACATGTGTGCCTTCTAAGGCACACTAAGGCACATATGAATTGCACATATGGCCTTCATGAGAGGTAGGTGCGGCCCCTAATAGGAGTAAATTTAACATTATGTCTATGTGGAAAATTTTCGTTCCTAAAAATATTGGCCCTTGAATAAAGGTGGCCTTTAAAAGAACCTTCATTGTATAACAGAATATGTGCGTGTTTTTTGGCAAAGCTTTTCACTTAAATTGTAAATATAATTAATTATTTGAAATATTATATTTAACAAAATGAATACTATAATTGCCTACTAAATTTACAATTATGTTAGATTTCATTTTCCCCAAAAGAGTCGTATGATCTCATGCAATTCAAAAGCAACACATCGGGTTATAACGCAACTAGTTACTGTAAAAGCAGAAGCAAGCGAATCCACACTGGTAATACTGAAGGCTACAAAAAATAAGCTTATAAATTTAAAAACCGGAAACACTTCTTCCGCCATTTGCTGACACACAGATACTTTAAAATGTTTATAAAACGAACGATCAGAAAGATTCTCATCTATGTCTAGTATAATCCCAAGTGTAATCCATCTTATCCGAGGATAGATGAAAGGGTTGAGCACAATAAGATGAGACGGCGAGGGAGTGATGAAGGGGGAAAAATCGGCGGCTGTCGGAAGGAATACCAACAGGATGCCCGCTCTTTTTTTCTGAGATGGATTATCTGAAGACGATACCAAAAATCAATTTATTTAGTGCTGATTTTTTTGTAGTCAAAGGGTACAGACAGGTGTAGACACTTGTAGGTAAACAAGTCCTGTAAATGTTGTTTAAATCTGTATCACGTGCGACTGCTTTCGAGTTTTTGTGAGTTTGAAGAGGAAGTTTTTCTTTTAGAGTTGTTTTCAAATCTAAAGGAGCTTCTTTCTGAATTCATTTTTGTTCGGAAACGCATGAAATTGGCAGGTGTTCTTATTCAAAAACTATGTAATCGCGTGGCGTTTTCCCTTTTTTTTGGTAAAATCCGAATATTGTTCGGAAAATACTTCAAAGTGGGGTGTTTTGAATTAAATTTCCGAACGCGACACTGCGGGAAAGGAGAATAGTTTCAATAGTCAGTCCTGCAAATTTTATACCTTTAATTTTAAAAATGGGTCAAAAAATCTGTCAGAAAGTTTCGTGTTCTTGAGCACGGAATTTGAGAACAGCTTTAAGGGTTTATTTAATGCATTGCTTCGTGAAAATGAGGGAAAATTAGACTTATCTAAACCGTTGGAATTTCTATATTCAGCTTCAGAACAGCATTCTAAAGTATTATCATTAATTAGCTTATTAAAATTGTATCACATATCAAGAGAATTACTGTGTTACATACCAAGAAATATTTAATACACTTCTACTCTTTCTGTAAATTAATCTTTAAAAAGTTATGTGTAAACACTTGTAGTAAACAAGTCTTGAAGTTTTCTTAACTTCTTCCCGACTAGCGCTCATTACAGAATTTTTAATCTTTTATTACTGCTAATTTCGGATAGAAAATTTTGCCTTATTTTAATTGATGAAATTTTGCGATTAAATAAGAAAAATTTTCTATTTAAAATTATTGGAAGGAATAATTAAGGATTCTCAGTTCTCTATACGTCAGATATGAGTGAAGCTCATCGCTGCATTATGTTTTTGTGCATTTGTAAAAGAATTTTCTTCTTTTAAGGTTTTATTTAATGCACTGCTTTGTCAAAATGCAAAATGTGGGCTTTATAGTTAAGTGGCTCTTAGATTTATCCAAACGGTTGGATTTCTATGTTCATCATCAGAACAATATTCTAAAATATGATCATAATGGCTAGCTAAGGGCTTCATTAAAATTGTGTCAGATATGAAAGATTATTTGTGTTACATACCAAGAAAGATGACAAATTCCTTAACCACTTATACAAAACTTAAAAAAGTAAAATTACTTTGTGGATATATATATAGACTCCTACACTTTATGCAAAATTCTCCTAACTTAAGAAAGTAAAATTTCTTACGTATACACTTTTACACTTAGTGTAAATTAATCTTAAACAGATATGTGTAAACACTTGTAGTAAGCAAGCCCTGAAAGTTTCTTAACTTCTTCCCGATGAGCGTCCTTTACAGAATTTTTAACCTTTTATTACTGCTTAATTCCGAATATAAATTGTTGCCTAATTTAATTGAATAAATTTTGCGATTAAATATGGCAAAAATGTCTGTTTAAAACTACTGGAAAGAATAATCAACGATTCTTAGATCTCTATACGTCAGGTATACGTGAAGTTCATCGCTGTATTATGTGCAATTGCATTCCACTGTAGGTTCTGTGCATTTGTAAAAGAAGTTTCTTCTTTTACAGCTTTATTTAAAGCATTGCTTCGTTAAAATGTAAAATCTGGGCTTTATAGTTAAGTGGCTCTTAGACTTATCTAAATGTCTGGATTTCTATGTTCAGCTTCAGAACAACTTTCTGAAATATGATCATTAATGACTAGCAAGAGATTCATTAACAGCGTGTCATATATCAAAGATTAAATGTGTTGGATACCTACAAAGATGATAAATTCCTTACCCACTTATACACAACTCTAAAAAGTAAAATTATTTTGTATACATATCCATACACTTCTACACTTTGTATAAATTAACAGAGATGTGTAAACACTTGCATTAAACAAGTCTTGAAAGTTTCTTAATTTCTTCGCGACGAGCACTCTTTACAGAATTTTTAATTTTTTATTACTGCTTAGTTCCAAAAATAAAATTTTTGCCTAATTTAATTGAAGAAATTTTGCGATTAAATAAGGCACATATTTTTAACTAGTGGAAGGCATAATCAAGTATTCTCAGTTCGTCAGGTATACGTCAGGTATACGTAAAGCTCATCGCTGTATTATCTGCAACTTCATTCGAAGCTTTATGCATTTGTAAAATAAGGTTCTTCTTTTAAGGTTGTATTTAATGCATCGCTTCGTGAAAATGTAAAATCTAGGTTTTATACTTAAGTGGCTCTTAGACTTATTTATAGCGTGCTACCCCAGCTTCAGAATAATATACTGAAATGTATGATCATTAAGGGTTAGCTAAAAGTTTTATTAAAATTGTATCACATACCGCAGAAAGATGAAAAATTCCTTATTCACTTATACAAAACTAAAAAAAAAAAAAAAAAAAAAGTAAAATTATTTTGTCCACATAGATATTCATACCTTTCTAACGTTTATGTGATTTAATCTTAAATAGTCAAAGGGTAAAGACATGTTTTGGCACTTGTAGATAAACAGTCCTGAAAGTTTCTTAAGGCTGTTCTCAAATCCAAAAGGGCAACTTTCTGACATAAGTTTTAATTTATTTTTATTCGGAAATGCATGAAACTAGCAGGTGTTGTTGTTCAGAAATTATGTAATCGAGCTATTTTTTCCGTTTTTTTTTTTTTTTTTTTTTTTTTTTTCAAACGCAATAGATCTTTCAGAAAATAGAGCCAAAGTTGACGTTTTGAACCGAAGTTCACCAAGAAAGCAGAAAAACCAGTCCGTGAAGGGCGAAAATCATGTTTATCACGTGATCAAAAACGCTTATAACTCAATAGGTAATTTATGGATCAAAAAATGAAAAAAAACAGTTCAATTCCAAATCGCTTCCATGGCCAGGCTTTCCAATTTTATACCTATCCGCTAAAAAGTGAATTTGTAAATGTGTCAAAACGTTTTGCGCTTGTTGAGCAGAGCAGTTAAGAACAGCCTTAATTTTTCTTCCCAACGAATGGCCCTTACAGAACTTTTTATCTTTTATTACGGGTAATTCCAAATAGAAATTTTTGCCTAATTGAAGAAATTTTGTCATTAAATAAGCAAAATTTCTGTTTAAAACTACTGGCATGAATAATCAACGATTCTGAGTACCTTATACGTCACATATACGCGAGCATACGACGTTTGTTTCGAAGAGGTTAAATAAGTATACTGTACAACTGCATTCAGGTTTTTGTGCATTTGTGAAAGAAATTTCTTTTTAAGGATTTCTTTTAATTTTGCATGAAGTTGGAAAAAAAAATGGATTTTCACTTATTAATACCGTTTAAGTGTACTTAAACAATTAGATTTTTAGAGCATGCTCCATCAACTTTAAAAAGAAAACAAGAGCGAAATATCATATTTCAGGCATAGATTATGAAACAGTTTCCAGCACAAATAGAATATTACCAAGAAATTTCATTATATCATAAAACGAAATGCGATATCTAAAAATGAAAAAAAAAAAAAAAAAAACATAATTAAGTATAATTTTACTTTCAGCAATTCCTGTCCACATACACTACGTATTAATACAAAAAAAATTAGATAAGTTTTTAAAAAATGCATAACGTAACGAAAGATGCACTTCCAGCAATTATTGATTATAGTCAATTAATTCTTTTGTGAATCTCTGTAAGTGAAAGATAAATGCTAAGTACTCCATAATCATCGAAAACATGTTTTAGGGCGTCCGCAGTAATCGTTTTAAATTTCATTCTGTTTGAAGTTTCATAACTTCATTAAAGTGCACCGCAATCGATTTTTTCCCATACGTCCTAATGGAATGGAATTATTTTGTTCATCCCTGTAAACAAACTATAAATGCTACTTATTCTACACACCTCAGAAATCATGCTGTAGTCCTCCTCAGTGATGCATATCGGTATCTTTATGCTTGAAAAATAGTGACATCAATAAAATGCACCACACCCGATTTTCTTTATGGACCATAATGTAACGGAATACTTTTGAGTACCCCTAAACAAACTATAAATACTACAAATTTCATTTTCAGTACCAAATATTTAGCAAACCTCAATAACATATAAAAATGGACCAGACAAACAGAATTCATAAACATTTTTTAATGATATTGGAAAGTGTTAAAAATAATAAAATATGAGCATTAATGTTTGCTAAGTACTTCATAAAAATCGTGTGACACATCAAAGATGAATTGTGTCATAAACTACAGAAAGAAGAAAAGTGCTTTATTCACTTATAGAAAATTAAAACGTTTAAAAAAAAAAAGAAAGAAAGATTCCTATCGATTTCTGTAATCCTGTGTATAATCTATAATCCATCTTAAGGATGAAAGGAGTTGCGGACGCCAACGTTAAAAAAAAAAAAAAAAAAAAAAAAAAAAAAAAAAAAAAAAAAACTTACTCTGTCGGAAAGAAAACCAACAGGATGGCCACACTTTTTTCTTTTTTCTGTGATGAATTACCTGAAGACGATGCCTCAGATCAGTGTATTTAGTGCTGATTCTTGATATTCAAAGGCTACGGACAGGTGTACACACTAGTAGGTAAACAAGTCCTGAAGATCGCTTAAATCTGCATCACACGCGTCTGCATTAGGGTGTGTGAGTGTTTAAAGAAAAAGGTTTTTTTTATTTTTTTTAATCTTATTTTATGGTATTTAAATCTTAACATGTAAATTTTATAAATTGGAAATTATACCTAAGTTCATTGAAATGGTTAGATTTGTAAGAACAGTAAATAAACAAGAAGAAAAACACACACTTTAAACTTTGATCACCGGGGGCTTATTTTATTCATTAAAATGGGTAAAAAGAAATAATACGTAAATATGACCGTTAAGTTCTTGTTTTATCTATTATAATTGAAAGACAAAAGTCACAATTATTTAAGTATTACCATTATGAGCTCGACCTTATGCAGTAAAATTATGAAGAAAATAACTCATAAATATAACTATCATGTGCATGTTCTAGAATAATAAATTTAAAAAAATAAACAAATCATATTTAATAATATTGTTAAGAACTTATTTTAAAACATTATACTTTTATTATGTATCAAAGATTCTTTTATAAAAATTGCAATTTATGATTACGTTGATAAAATGTTTTAAACAACTCATAAATATAACTATCATGTGCATGTTCTAGAATAATAAATTTCAAAAAATAAACAAATCATATTTAATAATATTGTTAAGAACTTATTTTAAAACATTATACTTTTATTATGTATCAAAGATTCTTTTATAAAAATTGCAATTTATGATTACGTTGATAAAATGTTTTTATTTTCTTCTTTAATTTTATATAAATAAATAAGGTATTTTCCATCTTTGTGTGGCAATTGCATACTTTTATTAACTTTCTAAATTTACGGGGGTTTTGTTTAAGTCGAAATCATTTTTATGCAAATATTTTAATTTTTATAAATTTTTGAGCTTTTGCACAATTTCTTAAAAATGAAAAAACGAACTTCTTAATAAATTTCATAATTATTCAAATTTTTGAGTTTCTGTACAATTTCTTAAAAATGAAAAAACGAACTTCTTAATAAATTTCATAATTATTCATCCCCCCCCCCCCCCCCCATGTTACAATATACTGTACAATATACAAAAATCTGCATTGCATTAAAAACCTAAGAATGAGAAGAAGAAAAAATTGTGTCACAAAATACTTTTACTATTTACCGAATTCTGTTTCTTTATGCTGTTTTTTTTCCTGTAGTCTTGCATGTATTAATTCCCCTTTGATGGTCCGAGGGGGTAAATAAAGGTAAAATAAAAATTATCTCGGATCTTAATCTTTTATTTTCCCTTTTCTTGGCCTCAAAATACATCCTTCTCAAGAAAATTCTAAATTTTTCCGCGCACACGCACATCAATCTGACTAATTGCAGGCCCCTAACGGAGAGGGTCCGTTGTCTGGGAAGGTCAAAAACCGTGACAGTGAGACGATCCGAATGATAAAAAGCAAACAGGTCAATGTACTTTTAATTGGGGGCCCCCCAATGGTAAGGTTTAGCCCATCAAGAAGACGGGACACGAATTTCTGCCCATCAGAGTGAAAAGCAAGCAAGACCTTCGGATCTAGTCCATGAGGCCCAAGGTTGACAGTGCTCAGGGCAATCACCCTTAAAGTGCTCTACATGAAAGTTAAATTATCATCTTTTCTGAAGACAGTATGAGAAAGTAATTGTTATATCTTTATGTAGCACAAAATATCTTCAGATATCCTCCAACAAACAAATATGCGTTGTTATAAGATTTTTTAACTATTAAATTGTATTTTGCTGGGAAAACCAAATTCCGACCTTTTTTCTGAAGACAATGAGCCATGCATTTAACCACAAAGCTAGGTTTTTTTCGCACTTTAATGTAATGGAAGACGCAAATTGATATCATTTGCTGAAGACAATGAGGAGAAGAATAGGAAAGTAATTGAGACATCTTTATATTACGTATCCCCCCCCCCTAAAGTACATGTTAAACTACATGATTTCTTAATTATCTAATTAATTGTTCAGTTGTAGGACGATCTTTCTTAGGAATTAATTTTGATCAAATCTGTACGATAGAAGCAATCCCGATGTCAAAAAATAAATAAATAAATAAATAAATAAATAAATAAATAAAAATAAATAAATAAATGCCAGTGCACCTTTTTTAGTGGAGTTAGCCTGCCAAGAAAGTATGTAGAATACAAATATATTGACCATAAAAGTAAAGAAATCTTTGGATCTATTCCAATAGGTTCAAAACTGACAGCTCTAACGGTTACCCTTAAAGTGTTTTAGATGGCAATTCAAAATATTTTTCTGAAGATAACTAAGAGCAATGTGGTCAAGTAATTGTTAGATCTTTATGTACCGCAAGATAGCGTCAGAAATTTATTACAGAAATTTATTGGAAATTTAATTAGAAATTAATGAACCGTAATATAAGTAAGAATTTAGACATAATAGCAAAATATAGTATTTCTTAATTATGTGGTTACTCATATATAATAATAATGACAAAATTGAGACGACTGATGCAGTATAAATTTAAAAAATACAAACAGATAAATGTACTTTTTGTGTGACCTCAATGACAAGTCCCGTGAAGAAGACGGGATATAAATTTCTGCCCATCACAGTTAAGAACAAGATTCTCAGATCTAATTTATGATGTTTAAGATTGTCAGTACTGTGGACAATCACATTTAAAGTGCTCGCTCAACATAGACAATAACAAGTAATATGGTGGAAATATCATGTAAAGCAGAAGCTATGTTCGATCGGATATCTTTTTTGTAAGATATATGTTCAATTATATGATTCCTTAACTACCTGATTAAATGTTAAATTATCTTCCACATGGAAAGCAAAATTGCAATTTATTACCCAAGACAACGAGAAGCATTATGGCAATGTAATTGTGATATTTTTGAGTTATATCTTCAAATATTTAACCCTGAAATATGTACTAAGTTATATGATTTATTAATTATCTGATTAGGTATTTAGTTGTGTTCTACATGAAAAGCAGAAATTGTAATATTTTTATATTACATAGGATATCTTCAGATTTTCGCTCTTAAAAAAATAAAAATAAATAAAAAGCTAAATTATATTATTTCTTATGTAACTAATGAATACAGTTTCAAACTGTTAAGTCTTTCATTGGATCACGTGTTGCTCAAATTTAAAAGATAGAGATAATACGAATATTAAAGAAAAAAAAATGGGTCAATGTACCTTTTTAGTGGGGCTTCCAATACCAAATCTTTGTCTGCCAAAAAAACACAGACCACGAAATTATCTCATCAGAATGCAGAGCAAGACCTTTATATCTAGTCCATGAGGCCCAGTCAGAAACACCGTCTGAGGAACAAATCTAAATCTGAGAGTGCTAAGGGCAATCACCCTTAATGTGTTTTACATGGAAACTCAAACTGTCATATTTTTCTGAAGACAACGAGGAGCAATATTGAAAAAGTCATTGTTACATAATTATACAGGGTGATTTTAAAATGTCTGATAAAAATTACAAGTCAAATTAGGTGTATAGAAACAAACAAAATTCACATAAGGAGCATACAGGGTTTCAAATTACATAATTCGAATAAAAATATAGGATGTCTTAATTTAGACCTGAGCCTGAATTTTAGTTCGGAATTTTAATGATAATGTAACGATTTTTTCAACAGATTTTCATTGCTTTGTCTGAAATATGGTGACATCATGAGAAGTGGTGAAAGTACAGAGTAATTCCCTCATTGACATCGCCCCTACTGTCAATTTGGTTCCAAAATATGAAATACCCAGTTCAGTGCTGCTTAGTTATGGAGGGCGACTACTTCTAGCATTTACCATTTTACCATCCTAGTTCTCAAAAATCAAAATAATTTTGTTCAAAAACCCGTTAAAATACATTCATTAACGCAGGGGTCTGTCCAGACTTTTCTCACAGGGTCCTGTTTTTGTGAAATTGTGGAGTTTTTTTTTTTGTGAAAATTCTAATCATACTTTTGTGAATTTTAAATTATCGATGTCTTCATGTTCTATCATTCATATGTAAAAGATAAGTAATATGCTTTTTGGTGAGTTAAACTGCTTACTTACAGGCCAGATTTTATTTTTAAATGACTAAATTTGTGAAAAGTTCAATTTGAAGGTGAAAAAATTCTGTGAAAGGTCTATTTAAGAGACAAATAATTTTGTGAAGTGTCCTGTTTTGGGATAAAATGTTTTGTGAAGGGTCCTGTTTTGGGATAAAGAATTTTGTGAAGGGTCCTGTTTTAAGACAAATTATTTTGTGAAGGGTCCTTTAATGGACCTAAAATTTTCCTAAACACATCCCTGATTAACGGCAAAGTTATGAATGACTATACCGGCTTATTTTAGAGAAACAAATATTTCATTTTAGGCTGACTACGTGAATTGCGATCCTATGTTCCTAAGTTATTTTTGTTTATTTCCGTCATACGCCTGTTTTTCATTTTTGCGAGATATTTTAGATGCACCCTCTATAACACAAGATATATTCAGAGATTTATTTCTTAATATATGTGTTAAATTATATGATTCGTAAAACTGTGTTCTACGTGAAAATCCAAATTACTCTGTTTTGCTGAACGCAAAAACAAACAAAATGGAAAAATAATTGCGATATCTTTATGTTACACATCTTCAGATAACGCTTCCTGAAATATTTGCAATGGTATGATTCCTTAATTACCTAAGTAATTTTTAAATTGTTTGTATTCGAAATGTCAAATTACGATGCTTTGCTGATAACAATCAGAATAAATGTGGATAAGTAATTGTGATATATTTATATTACACAAGATATTTTCAGATCCCTCCCCCCTAAAGTATATGTTTAAATATATGATTATTAAATTATCTAATTAGTTTTTAAATTGTTTTATTTTCGGAAAATCAAATTACTATATTTTGTAGAAGACAAGGGAGAGCAATATGCAGAAGCGCGATATTTTTATGTAAACCAGATATCTTCAAATTCTTTTTTTTTTTTAAATACATCTTAAATTATATTATCGCTGAACTATTTGATTAATTTCTATATTGTAGGTGGGGGGTGAGGGATCTAATGTTGGTTAAACCTAGGCGACAGAGACAATATGACGTTCAGTTAAAAATATAATAGCTAGGTTAAAAACAAATGGGCCATAGTACTTTTTATAGTGGGGCCTCCTATGGTAAATCTTAGACTTTCAAGAACACAAAATACGAATTTCTCCCATCAGAATTGAGATCAAGACCTTTGAATCTACTCCATGAGTCCCAAAAATGACAGTATTTAGGACAATCAACTTTGATGTGTTTTATAGAAAAATTCAAATTACCATCTTTTATTGAAAACAATAAAAAGTAATATGGAAACATTATTGCTATATTTTTACATAGAAGAAGATAACTTTAACAATTTATTCTATAATTCCTTAATTGTCTAATAAATTAATTATATAAAACCTAAGGATTAATTACTGATATTACATGTATTCACTAATAAGGGTCGACAAGTTTTTAAAGTTGATTAAATGTATATGGTAAAGACAATTCGAATGTTAATAACATACAAACAAGTCAAGGTTCTTTTTCTTGGGGACTATTGTAGTAAGGTTTAATCCTCAAAAAAGATAGAACTCGAATTTCAACTCATAAAAAATAAAAAAATTCGGATCTAGTCTATGAGAAACAAGGTTGAAAGTGGTCAGAACAATTATCACCCTTGATGTGTTCTGTACAAATACTCAGATTACTATATTTTATTAAGGCACTAAAAAGTAGTACGTAAATGTTACGATTACATCTTTATATAACATAAGATATCTTCGAAAAACATGCTATAAATCCTTAATTATCTAATAAATTAGTAAATTATATGAAATTAATGGAGTATTATTAAACTGTGTGTAATGACTGATAATGGTCTGGTCGTGTGGAGCGTATCTTAATAAATTGGACTTTTCTTGACAAGACACACTTTATTTTAACAAGAAGGACTACGAAAATAATATTAATTTTAATGTTAATGTTAATGCTGTTTATTTATCAAATTTGTCTGTAATATGTTCATTCGAACATGAAAATGTTTACGTGAAAATTGATAGGATCCGAAAAAAACTATATATTCCAGGTTGAAAAAACTGATTAATACACTATAAAAAACTACTTGGAAATGTTTCCGAAAATATGTGACTGTAAAATAACACTGTTTTATAAATGCTTCTTTAAACCTCGAAAATATATTAGTTTCTGAGATTCCTAAAAATAAAAAACGCTTTTCGGAATCGTGGGCAACTTCGAAGAGGTTATTGTATATTTTGGCTTGTGGTTACATTATATTTTACTAAAATAAGTAACATTTGTCTTTTTAGGCTTGTTCGTCATTATATAAATACGTAGCACCTATAGTCGTCGTACAGTCCGTCCGTCTGTCTGTTCTTCCGTCCGGATATAACAGAGCAAAAACTACCAAACCGAATGATCTGAAATTTGAAATATATAATTGTTACAATATTTTGTCGAGCCATTTCAAATTTTATGAAAATCGGATGTATAGTTTAATGACAGGGACAGTCAAAAGTTTTCCGTTACATTACGGCCAATGGGAAAAAATTATCTCAAGTGCATTTTAATGATGTTACAGCCTTCCGAACGGAATGAAACTGATATACACTTATTGAAGTGCACTAAAATATACATTCAGTGCAATATGCGGTGCAAAAAATATTTATAAAACTAGCTATAGTACGAACGCACCTCATTTGCCACCTTTGACGTGCAATTTCCAACTTGTTTTAGAGTATAGTAACATAAAATATTTTATCCATACAGTATACAAGTAATTTTTCTTTTCAAAATATTAAAAATACAGTCATAATCTCAGAGAAAAGAAAACTTCAGTCCACGTACACTGTAAAAAAAAATCTGTGAAGTTACTAAAGTTTTTCTAGGAAACTTTGATTCCTAGAACTTTTCATGTAACGGCAACAACAAAATTTCATGTAACAGACACACTTTTGCGCCGAAAATCAAAAAATCTGTAAGATTACTAAGAATTTTTTTGGAAACTGGGATTCCGAGAACTTTTCATGTAACTCCAGCCAGGGTTACAAATAAAAGTTTAGTAAGATTACTGAAATTTTAGCAGATTCATTTGTAAAGTTACAGATTTTTGTAGCTTTACAAAAACTAGTTTTGTAGATTTGCAGCTTTTTTCGTACAGTTACAGGTGAAAGTTTAGTAAGCATGTAACTTTACATCTGTAGAACTACAGATTTTTTTTTTTTACAGTGTACGCTGTAAATATGTCCGCGAACCGTAAGTTGCAGGTTCTTGGATTATATCTTTAAAAATTTATTATATCAAGTCTGAATTAGCCGATAGTTATTTCAACATGTGAACTTAGTGAAATAAATGTTAAATCGTGGGTCACTCATAGGAGCTAAAAATCAAATTTAGCCCTCTACGCGGATTGGCCGTATTTTTCCGTTTTCCAAAAACAACTTAAATCCGCTGTAGACAAAAATATTTTAAAAAGAATTGCATTTTAAGATGTAATGTCAAATAAAGTGGCATAAATGTATTTTAGAAACAAACATAGAACAAAAATTTTAATAAACTTTCATTTTATAAGCATTTTTTGGAAAATGCAGGAAAGCCCTCAGACGCTCAGAGAGATAGGCAAAAGAGACAATGTTCGATAGATAAACAGGTCAATGTACTTTCTTAGTGGAGCCCAAACGGTAAGGCTTAATCTATCAAAAAGACAGAACACAAATTTCTCCCTCAGAATGAAAAGGAAGACCTTCAGATGTAGTCCATGAGGCCCAAAATGGACAGCTCTCTGCTCCGGGCAATCACCTTTGATATGTTCTGTATAGAAAGGCAAATTGTTTTTTTCCCCCACTCAAAACAATAAAGAGTAAAAAATTATTATTATATATCTTTATATAACAGTATCTTCAATAATTTATTCTATAATTTTTTACTTATCTGGTAAATTAGTTTAATTACATTAATTGAAATTAATAGGTTAAATGCAAAAACCGTTCTTCAAAATTTTATTGTATCATTCTTTAGTTTTCTAAGTTAATCACATGAAATTAATGGGTTAATTTCGAAATCGTGGAATCTACTGGAGAAGGTGTCGTGTTTGATTTAGAAAAATGGGAGCCCTAGGCAGAAATAAACTTACACACTCTGTCAATAAATTCACGCGAATTTATGTCACATGAAGTATTATTTTCCACTCCAGTTTGATTTATTGTATCAATTGTGTTTAAAGTCTGTATTAATATATGTGCACCTTTAATTCACATGAAGTCTTCTAAATACACATATATAACGAGAAAATTTTTATTTGGTGCCCTATTCTTATTCCTATTGTTCGTAATGAAAAACTATGTTCTGGATGAATGATCCAACATCATCTCCTATAATAGGACATACATAAGCCACCATAAATACAGTGGGTAACCATATTATTAGAGTAATCTACGAAAATTAACATTTCAGAGTTAACCTTTGCAAATTTCATTTTTGTTAAAGGGAATTCATAAGTTTAAACATATTTACCTCGTTTCATAGTGTTAATGTGCAAAATGCAGTACCTCATTAAATAATTAAGTTCATTTTTTTAATGTTTACTTTCTGTCATTTTTCTTATTCTAAAAAGACTTTTAAAATGGAAAAGTGTTTAACTTAATTATATTAAAATTTTACCGCAATGAAGTTTATATACCGCATACATCAAAATATTTTTTTTCAAAGGATGTTGGAAAAAAAAAATATTTCTTGATATCTTATCTAATAATTTAAAAATTTTGCATTAAAATATGTTTTCTTTTGTATTTTAATTTTCCTATTAATTTCCATATTTTTTTCGTTATTACAATAAAGTAGTAATAAAAAATCAAATTAATAGATAAAAAACAAAAAAATAAAATTTTACTTTTTCAAAATTTATTTTAATCCAATC
Source organism: Maratus speciosus (assembly GCA_963932465.1). Taxonomy (NCBI): domain Eukaryota; kingdom Metazoa; phylum Arthropoda; class Arachnida; order Araneae; family Salticidae; genus Maratus; species Maratus speciosus. The sequence goes on from OZ010789.1 coordinate 291,822,544, forward strand.
ATTTATGTATTAACACAAAACTTTTTAAAGATGTTAAATATAAAAATTTCGCACTTCCCATGTCAGCACCTGTAATAAAATATGGTCAGATCAAAATTCCACCAGTTTGGAGCCCCAATCATATTATCGTTTCTCGATAATAAAGTGGAATAAAACGAGAATCTGATAATCTCTAAGCAAGACAGGTGAAGGATTTGGCATTTGCTTCAGGGGACCACGTTTAAGTTACGTAACAGGGAAAGCAGTTTTTCTTTTCACTGCTAAAGATTTTTTGTGATAATATTGTATAACGATAATAAATATCTTTAAGGAAGATATATTTAATCCAGGGGTCGACAACCTTTTTTATTTACCTACTGCCCATATTTTATTTATTTATTTTTGATAGCAGTTTAATTTAAACACCACCCACTGCCGCCCTACAAACTCAATTAAATTCTTATGGAAATAATTACATAAACAAGAATTTAAAACAATATGTTAGTAAATGTATAATAATAAAAAGTAAGTAATAGATTTGAATTAATTTCAGATTTTAAATGCGTTTCATTTACTTTGAACTTTAACATTTTTATATCATTTATTTAAGATTAAAAAAATATTAATGAGATCTTTCAGCTTATATTAAAAACTAAAAACTTGATATCTAGTCAGAGCTGCCGCCTCTATGTTACACTGTTGGTGTAAATGGTGAACAATCTAAAAATTAAATTAAAGTTTAAAAATCTAGCAGGAATTTTAATTAAAAAGTTACCTATATCTATACTCTGTTCTGTACCACTGTCAGTATGTTTTTTTTAACCCGGTTTGTATCTTCTGGTCAATTAAAACACTACTTTAAAACGTTAGGTATTTAAAATTTAATATTAATCAATTACCATTAAATATTCAAAATTTAACTTCATATATTAATAAAAGTACTAGAAATCCATTATTTCTTTATTTTGGAATATTTCTAGTGAACACCATCTTTTAATTTATACCTCCTTTATATATTTGTGGAAACAAAAAAGTATTTCCAATTGTAATTATTTGAAGATCTCGAGAGTGTAAATCATAAAAACAAACATTTTTACTTTCTTCTGTCTTTATAAGAAGGAAGTATTGTATTCGCGAAAAATTTAGAACTCCGATTTTCGCCGTATTTATACGTTTTAGAAGGTTTTGAACATTTAAAAAAAAAAAAAAAAAAAAAAAAAAAAAAAAAAAAAAAAAAAGTTAAATAATGTCTGAAAATGAATCTGTCTGCGTGTGACTCAATTTTTGTCCTTTTTTTTTCAGAAGCTTTAAAAAATGAAAAATAAATCATCACCCTCTACTTTTCTCTTTTTTAAAACAATACACCATTTTACATAATTTTTATGTAATTTTGAATTTCTACTTTTTAGATTAACACAGCTTTTTATGAAGATTTTATATAATTTTATTAATTTTCACTAAAAAAATAATTTTGAATTTATGTTTTCTTAAAATACCATGAAATTACCATACCAAAAAAAATTACCATACCAAAAATTTTCTTACACAACCATGGCTGTATCATGCATTATATAGATATATATTACCAATCTGTTCATATATTTGTGATTTCATCTGTATCATATATATATATATATATATATATATATATACAAATCAAAGTACAGTAAACAAGTTTTTGAACAAAATCTAATCAAATCTCAGATTAAAGATGGCAAGTAATTAATTTATGTATAGAATACCTTTTAATAACACTTACACAGAAAAAAAATCATTAGCAAAATAAAACCTTCTATAAAATTAAATATATATTAAATTTTCTCCAAATCTTTAAAAATAAATAAATATATAGACAACGTTTATGATATTTAAAAAAATAATATAGAATTATATATATATTTTTAAAAATAATTTGCATTTTACAAGTTTTTTTTTCTATATTTTCATTACATATATATATATATATAGCTGTACAGTATTTATAATTACAATATCAACATTATAAATTTTGCTGCAATTGTAATATCCGCAAAAAGAACTCAATATTTATTATTAAAAATTATCTTTAAAGATTTAAAAAATGAGAAAATGAACTGGCATCATCGACGAGTAAAATTGAAAGAAGTGAAAAAAAAATTCCACCCTTTCACTCGGTGTTCGCCTGTAAATCGATTAATTTGTCTCAAGTACATATCTGCAGGGAAGAAGCGATGTTGTGAAAGAAACCAGTTCACACTTTGCTCCGAAAGAAAAGGTTCGTTCGGAGAGAGTTCTTGCGGTTGTAGAAATGGGCAACCAATGAGAATCTAAAAACAAGAGGGGTATGGTTGCACAATTTGTAGCAATTTTCCAAAGTGAAAGTAAATGGTTTTTTGCACGTTTACCGAAACTCCAAACTTATTTACTTGTTCATATTTAAAGAAAAGAATGAGTTATTGATTAACTTTTAGTATTGCTTTGAAGACACATTGAAGACATTTAATATTGCTTTTGTTTCACGATTAAAAAAAAAGAAAGAAAGAAAGAAAGAAAGAAACAAAAAATGTATGTGTAGGAAATATCTATAATGATAAACATAAATTTTACAATAGTATTGATACAAGCATTGTGTTATGAGTGTTTTATGTTTTCATCTAAAATCACGTAAACAAATTAGATGTTAAATAGAAAAGTTAATGAAATTTTTACAGATATATTAACTATTTAGTTGACTAAAGAAAAAGTATACATTGTTAAAATATTTTTTTTACGTTATTTCTTTTTATAGTTAATTTATCCATATTAATACTATTAATAAATATTATTAATAATAATTTATAATTTTGTATTACACATATAAATTAAATGAACGGTAACAATTTACAGTTTATATAGTTTTAACTCATTTAAATAAAGACACTCATATGTGGCATGTGTATGTGAATGAGTGCTAATCTTTAGATTACGGGCCAGGACTGGCGACTAGCTTTTATATTCAATCGTACTACAAAGTTCAAAAAGTTACCTTTGTGGTTGATTTCTCTTGAAAATATTATAGTATAAGAATAAGGCAGAGGTTATTTTTCGAAAATTTGCGAATAGATTTAAAAAATAGTCGCTGTGATATATTTGTTTGGACCTCGTAATCGAAGGATTAATTATGACTCATAACATTGATTTTCTATTTTTCTTTTTAATATTAAACGAAAGCCAGTTTAATTGTGAATCTCACTCTTACCCATGCGGTAACTATATCGCGAGATATTGTAAACTTTGTTAATACACTCAGCGCAATTACCCACGCAAATTAAAATTTTAAATGGCTTTTTCTCCATGTTCATATTTTCGTCACTTTTATGTTTTAAAAATGCTAAAGCTTTTTTGTGTATTTGAGATAAGATTTAAACTTTTTTGTACATGTTCCCAACCTTATATATGTGATAAATTTGCGCATGTAATTAGACTTCTGGTTTTTTGTTTAAAAAAAAAATAAAAGTGTATGAAGATGTGTTACATTTCAATGTTTTCCACTATATGTATCAGTAAAAAATTATATTAAATGTAATATTAGATGTATCTAAAATTCCATGCGCAGTCTTGTGTAAGACACATTTGAAAATCTTAAAAAAAAAAAAAAAAAAAAAAAAAGAGCAAAAGTGTTAATTTTTAAAAAAGTAACAGGGATTTTAAAAAATTCAAATTTTTATAATTTTTTTAAAAATTTTAATTAAATATGCAGTTTTTTTTAATGTTCTTTTAGTAGAACATTGAAATGCAGTGAGTTCGCCATTTGAACGATATTTTTAAAAAAGTAAACTGTCTACTTAAGATAGAATGGAGGAGATGGGATAGAAAGGGGAATTTTAAAGGTTAAAGGATCCAAATTCTAGTTTTCATAACATTTGATTTTTTTAGCATAAGTATTATTATTATTACTATTATTTATTGAAAGAAAATGTGTTTATTGCCAAGAAAAGTAATTTAAGAAAGATAGTTATCAAAATATTTCGTAGTCAGAATATTATAGCTGTCATTCAAAGAGATTTTTCTTTTTTACATGTATGCGCATTTTCAAACACTTGAAAACACTCGCTCGCTAATGTTAAACCTATGGGCAGGTTGTTTTCGAATTTCTCGTCCGACCAATTAATGTTCTTAAAAAGCAGATACGTTTAAAGTTTTTTTTTAATTTAATTTGAAATTTAATGCTTTTTTAAATGGAGGAATTCACCTTATAGACCTTGAACGCCGAATTTCTTATAACTGAATTGTCAGAGTCAATCGAAATATTTTAATTGAGTAGACATATAATATGCGTTTAAAATGAACCTACACACGTAAAAAATAAAATGATTAATTTAGGGGGGAAAATTTTAAACATAAAACACACAAAATTTGGATTTTTTTTTCTTTTTTAATAAAAATAGTTATAATCCCTATGATGAACATAATAATAGGTTATTTTATGTATCTCTGAGGCTTATATCTTCGCTCATATTTTCATGAAATTCTATCTGGGCATTTCGCTAAAAAAATACGCGCAATTATTAAAATTACCCTTTTGAGAAAATTGAATTTAAAGATGGTATTACAGGTTGATCATATAAAAAGAGTTCAAACAAATTTGCGTCATAACATCTCTTTTAAAGGGAAATTTTGCAAGTTTTTTTTTTTTTAAATATTTCTAAAGAATCAAATATAAGTTATTAAATTTAAAAAAATAGATTTTTTAACACTTTAAAAATAATTTGAATCCTACGTTATTTGAATTGCAGAATGTCATTTATCTCCGTCTGTTTCTTTCTTTTTTTTTTTTTTTTCTTTTCTTTTTTTTTTTTTTTCTTTTTTTTTTTTTTTTTTTTTTTTTTCAAAATTGGATGAGAAATTACTTTTACAATTATAGATTTTTTTTTTTTCATTTTAACAAAAGAGAATCTAACATTTAAAAGGAAGAAAAAACGAAAAATACGTTACAAAGTTTTAAAAAGGGGGAAGCGGAGGGGTGAATCGAACAAAAGAATTAAAGAGATGACGTTTACAATATCCAGTCACTTTCTATTATTTCGAATTAAACAGCGTCCTACAGGGTCAAATATAGGGATCGACATCCCTCACTTTATCCTCCTCACAGGTTCCTCATTTATATGCATGATATGCACCCCTCAAAATAGCCTCCTGCAGAAGGGGGGAAAGCCTATAGTGTGCCTCAAAAAGGAATGCCTTCCCTTCGTACATGCAGAGGCGCCCTGCTCCGAACAATGGGGGCCCAACACCCTAGACGGTTACTACCACAGGTAAGGGTGTACGAAGCTTTCGTGAGTTCAAGGTCAGCTGCGAGACACCTTAAATTTGCACCGGCTGTTTAAACCTGTCTCAGGTGGGGTATGATGTGATAGAAAAAGTTATGTTGTTTTTACCTCTCCAGGGATGCTACTTCGCTTTCTTACGCAACTTTCCCTTCTTTGCTTTTTTTTTTATTTATTCGCTTGTTTGTGTCGATGGCGCAGATCACTTTTGCTTACTTCTTTTTTTCTTTTTTATGGGCAACGGTGACTATTTTTAAATACTGCATTGTGTTTTCGTGCGTGCATCATACGGTGTATCTCTATCAAAGCCCAGGGGGCGTCGAACTCGAAATTGATGGGGCAGAACTAAATAGACCGTCTTTAGATTCTCAGATATAGAAGGTGAAAATTGTTAGAGAGGGAGGGTCGGGAATTCAAATAAACATCCGCATGTATATCAAACGTTTGACACCTAAAGCGAACTTTTTCATGATACAAGGAGGGACGTCACTCTCTCTTTTTAAGCTGTATAATCAGATTTCTAATCTCTTTGATTTTATGCTTCCCGTAAGGCATGGTGACGTCACGGCGACGTCGTTGTGAAGTCACACTGTGACTTTGTGACCGTCGATGTGACGTCATAGTGACTAGAATGCGAGGTCGTTATGGCCGTTTTAGAGGTCGTTTGTGACGTCACATTGTGACCACTCTGTGAAGTCACGGTGTGACAAATTTGTGAAAAGTGTGTCATTTGTGACTATTTTGGCATTAACTTTGTGACGAACCTGTGACGAAAGCGACAATGCTTTGAAGTCACACTGTGACCAATTTGTGAAATATGTGTCATTTGTGACGAACTTGTCATAAACACTGTGATTTCAAATGAAAATCAAATTTCAAATTAATTGCTTAAAAGACGCAAATAGTGAAAATGATTCCATGCTGGGACTCGAACCCGGGCCATCAGTAGAGTGCACTGACATTCTACCGACTAAATCACATGGAACGATACCCAGGCTGAAAAATTACTCACTATTACATGTTGGCAAGGCTACAAACGCAGCACAAGATGGAATATTTAGCGTGAGCCACCAACATGATGCAAACACGAAACTTAATTAAATCCATCATCGATTGAAATTATATTAATACTTGGAAATTTTTCCAGCGAGAACCATTCGCTTTGCATACAATATTTCAAATGAAAATCAAATTTCAAATTAATTGCTTAAAAGTCAATTTTAATTTGAAATGTTGTATGCAAGGCGAATGTTTCTCCCTGGAAAAATTTCCAATTATTAATATAGTTTCAATCGATGCTGGATTGAATTAAGTTTCGTGTTTACCCCATGTCGGTGGCTCACGATAAATATTCCATCTTGTGCTGCGTTTGTAGCCTTGCCAACATGTAATAGTGAGAAATTTTACAGGCTGGGCGTCGTTCCATGTGGTTTAGTCGGTAGAATGTCAGTGTGCTATACTGATGGCCCGGGTTCGAGTCCCGGCATGGAATCTTTTTCACTCCTTTGCGCCTTTTAAGCAATTAATTTGATATTTGATTTTCATTTGAAATATTGTATATAAGGCGAATGATTCTCTCTGGAAAAATTTCTAAGTATTAATACAGCGATGAATTTTAAAATAAACTTTTGCTGTAAATATAAAATCTTATCTTTTTACCGTACTTTTTAGCAAAATATCGCTATTTTGGAGTCCTATTCTTCTAAAACATTTAAAATTTTTCCACTTAAAAAACAATGCTTATCAACTGCCATATTTTTTTATTAAGTTCTATGCTTGATATTGAGTTCAAGCTTGATATTTAGAATGTGTAAGTTTTTTTAATTTGTTGTTATTTGTCATTGCTTTATTAAATATGAACATGGAGACTAACGGATATTAATACAACTATTATTTATAGAGCGGCATGAGAAGCGATATTTATTTAAATTTTTTATTCCCGTGTATATTGTATTTCGTGAATATGAGCTAAATAGATTTGGTATGTTTTATAGGAAAAGACTGATCTAGGAAATAGAAAAAAAAAACGAGTATGAAAAATCATGCGTTAAGCATAGATTATAAAATACTTTCCAACACTTTCTGAATGCTTTAACAAGACATCGTAATTTAGGGAAATGACGTAAATAAGATAACTAAGTAAACATTTCAGAAAACGCATAAAACATTTGAAAAACTGATTTCAACAGTTACCGTCCATAGCCAAATATGTTTTCCAATTCTTTTGAACAGCTCTGTATTTGATCTGTAGGTTGATACACTGAAAAAAAATGAAGTACTCAAAAATGAGTAAACCGACGTACTCATATCGAATTGAATATTTTTGGATCAAAAATGAACCTATGCTTTCTCTATTTTGAAACATCACATGTTATAAAACCCAAACAAACTAATAGTTTTGTACCCTGTAATGGTTCATTTCATTTATAGCGGCATAAATGATGTTTATTAATGTGAATATTAAATTATGCACAGCATTTTAAAAATAATTTAAAAGTACTTGGAAATAATGCTCTTGTCTAAAAAATATTCGATTTGAGTATCTTGCTAAGAATTTTGCTATTTTTCTTAATAAATAATCAATTAAACATTTCTTGTTAAGAACTTTGAACGGGAAATAAATGTCAGTACATTTTTACTTTAAATTTTAGGGGGGGGGGTTGGGGGGGGGGCGGGCAGTGCATAACGATTCATATTTGATCACAACCATGGAATAAAAAATGAATACATGTGTTTCTCAACTTTGAGTACATTTGGATCGGAGCTATTTTGAGTATGTGACGCATTTAAAATTGGGTACTTCTTACTCAATTTTGAGTACCCATTTTTTAAGTGTATATATACTATATAATGCGAAAATTTAGTTTAGCAAGAAAACGCCTAACAGGTTGAAATTATTTTTCAGCAATTTATACTAATGTAAGGAAAGATACTTGAATACTTTTGTACAACCCTGTAGTTTACCTAGAATCTTTATTACACGGTACTATTTAGTTAAAATTTAATTCAAACTGAGACACTCTTAAAACTGCTGAAATCACATTTCCAGAAATTATCATTTATAGACGGCCATGTATCCATTTCCTTGCGTGACCCTGTGTATCATTTTATCCATATTCTACAAACATTTATTGGCAAAATAAATGCAGTTCAGCGAAAAAAAACATAACTCATTTAAAAACCACCTTTAAGCAATTTGCGCCCATACCCAGTAATCCTTACGAATACTTTTGTGTAGCCTTGTATAGGAATTATAGCATTTATATACACGATACTATGCATAAATATAGTGAATCATAAAAGCGCATATCATAATTAAAAATACATTTCCAGCAAACATCGCTAATGAACAGTACTTCGGATACAATATAGTATCTGAAATATTTTGGGTGTCCCTGTAAATGCTATATACGTATTATTCGTACTATACATGAAATAATTTATAGTATGCAAACCTAAGCGACATACATCAATTTCATTATATATGAAATAGATTAACATAATTAAAGTATGCTGCAAACAATTCCCTCCACCCCTATATCATTATGTATTTGAATTCCTTTTTTAGCCCTGTAAATGAACAATAGCTATTCTGTGCATCGCATAGTCAACAGAATGCATATTTTAGTGCCCTTCATAAATGCATATAAATTTTATTATGTTTGAAAGCGTGCGTAAAATCATTAAAAATCATTTGAAACGATTTTTTCCCATAGGCCGTAATGTAACGGAAAACTTTTGGCTGGCCCTGTAAATGAACAAAGCATGCTACAAACTTCATTACAAATAGGTACCGTGGTATGGTAAACGTCAATAACATCCAAAAATTTCAGGGCAATCCGAGTATATTTTCGGGAGTTAGAGTGCGGACAGACTGCTAGACGGACAGACGGAGAGACAAACCTAAGTCATAAGCACTTTTCAACTTATGTCCTATATTATGTATCCTGTATTATATGAACTTTTAAAAAATATATACTAAAGCAGTTTAATCTATAACTTCCTATCAGGCATGAAAAAAACTTTATTTCAATGCTTAAATATCATATTTTACTTTTTAGTGCCAATAATTACGCGTATCATAAACGTAGAAAATGAATTTACAATAGAAGAAAATTTAATAACCGATTCAGAATGTCTATAATTAAATGTTTGATTAAAATCACAAGCACAAAAATTCTTACATACAATTTAAAAAAATAAATATACCAATTTAAAAAACACTAAAAATAATAATTAGTATTTATAATTGTACTATTAAACAACAGCAAAATACAATAAATAAATTAAATGCACTATTAGATTTAACAATATCTCAAAAATATTTCCGTATGGTATAAGGAATTACTATTATTTTATAATTTTGGCAAATGTTAAATCTGAAAACACTGGTTTGAAGATTTAGGATTTTAAAAGATAATTTAAAATATTATTAGCACTAAAAGAAAATTCTTTCAAATGTTTCACTACTGTAATATGTAAAAATATATTTTCCCAGTATAATGTTAATTTCTAATCTGAAACAGTTTCGTAATCTCATGATAATCGAACATCATATTTAACCCCAAAATAATAATAACTATAAGTGTTAGTAATCAAAAAATAGTAAGAAACCGATAAAATAATTCCAAATCATTGTCGTTCCATACATTTTCAATCTCAAGTAAGAGTAAATTAATGTTTATATTAATTCCAGTATGAACTTAAGCCTGAATCAGTCTCTGCGCAGATTTTTTTTTTTTTTTTCAAGCGATGGCAGATTAAGATATTTTTCTTTACAGTTATCGAATTGAAAAATATCGCTTCTGACATAAAGATCAGTCTCTTACAAATATAACATAAAACTATTTAACTCATAATATACAAATCAGGAACAAAATATTTAAATTAAATAACACTTACATATACGTTTCATTAATATCCGTGTATCCTAAAATGGTCATTTCCTTATCTTAAAGTGTTGTAGACTTGGTGATGTTCTAAAAACAGTGAACAATTTCCCGCGTCTTCTCATATTTATTTTTCTGTGGGCAGACGATTTTCAAGCAGATGTTCTGTTACAGATTATTTGTTTTTGTATACAAGAAATATTGAACTTGAATGCGCAGTAATTTTCTGAAAGTATCGTTAATTAAAATTTTGTATTTGAAGACATGTCCTATATATTTAACATTTTCTTTCTATCCGTACCAAATAATTCAAGTTAAATGTATTGTAAAGTTCCTTTTTTCTAAATAATTATAATAATAATATTCTTAATTAGAGTTTATTAGATAAAACATTGTTTAAATTTTTAAAAGGTGTAAAAATAAATTTAATGGTATTAACGACCCCCCCCCCCCCTTTCTTCTTCTTCTTTTTTTTTAAGTAAAGTTTGTTTTGCACAAATTTTGTATATTTCTTTTATTTTCGGAAAATGCTAATTTTATTTAAAAAGTCTGAAAGAAGTAGAATTTATGACTTGAATACAAATTATAAAAATATTCTAAAGCAAGAAATGCATAGACGACTAAACTCTGAAGACTCTTTCTACGTGCTCATTAAAAGGTGCAGTTTTATCTGTAATAGAAAATTTTTAGTTTGAAACCACAGAAGTGTTTCGAATAATCCTGGTCGGTAAAAAAAGAAAGAAAGAAAGAAATTTCCTCCCAGCAAACTAAATATGTAAAGTGTATAAATTTAACAATCCTAATTCTAAATATATTATCCAAATGCTAGATAAAATTGAAATCATGAAAAAGTATACATTCACTGTCTTAGATATCAAATGGATAAAATATAGCCTGAAAATCTAGTTTATTAATGCTTGTATCGTGCACTTTATTTATTATGCCCCCCCCCCCCCCCGCCTCTCCCCTTTAGTGACAGAATTTACCATTTGCTATCCACTAATATATTTTCATTCGTTATGCCGCTATAACTCGTGACTGCTTAAAATATTTCTCTTCATTTTCAAAGATTTTTGAAGTTCATATTTTTGTCACACTGTGACTTACAATATAGCGGTTTTTTTTGTCACATATGTGACGTGACGTACGTTACATAGCTGTGACATAACAGTGACGTCACATTTTTTTTTAATTGCCAGAAAAATATAATTTTACAGTAAATAACATGTTTTAAAGAATTTTCGTAATTTTTTAAAGTTTTCTAAGAAGTTCACATCTCAGTCACAATGTGACATCACTGAGTGGTGGCATTTTGGTCACAGATGTGACGTGACCACAGTGACTTACAGTGACGTCACAATGACGTCACTGTGACCATGCATGCTATGAGGGTTAGATGACTTCCTTTAACGTTTGTCAACTTCGATAAGAACCAGAAATTTGAATATCAACATTATGTTGGATTTAATCTGTATATTTTACAAGTAATATTTAATGGGAAAAAACCGACTTCAAAGTATTCTTATATTAATGCACTGATATTTACTTATTGTACGCAAGTTAGCATAATTCAGTGAGTTTTTTCTGGCCAACTACACTGTAAAAAAATAGTTGTTTCTTAATTTAGGAAAATATAATATAACCACGAACGAAAATACACTGGTTATCAAAAGGAAAAGTCATCAAATGCTAATTTTCAAATACGCGAACACTCAAAAGGAAATAATATAATTCGTGTAATTACTATCTCTACAACGCAGCTAACCCATATAACATCTCATTCATGTCACACATGGTCACAAGTGTCACAGTCACTACACTGGAGCAAAAAAATAGGAAATTCCATACATCTCATTATGAGTCTCAAATGATCACTATATGTGACTCCACTGAGAAGTCAATGTGACTGTTGCTTTGTGACGAGTCACCAGGTGACTTTACAATGTAAATAAATTGTGACTCTCATGTGACTGTCATTTTGAGACTCAATTTCATAGTCATCATGAACGTTGCATTATGATAAGTCACCAAATAATATCATATTATAGTCACATGGAGACTTTTCCCAAAATAGCACAATGGTGACTTCACAGTAGTCTCTCTGTCACCTGAAAGTCATCATGTGACTTTAATGTGACATTATTTGGTAACTTATCACAATGCAACTTTCACCATGACTTTGAAATTGAGTCTACAAATGACAGTCACATGAGAGTCAAAATGTAACTACATTGTAAAGTCACATGGTGACTCGTCCTAAAGCAGCAGTCACAGTGACGTCTCAGTGGAGTCACTATAGTGATCATTTGAGACTCATAATGTATGGAATTTCCAATTTTTTTGCTTCACCGTAGTGACTGTGACATTTGTGACCATGTGTGACATGAATGAGATGTTATATGGACTAGCTGTGTTGTAGAGATAATAATTACTTGAATTATATTATTTCCTTTTAAGTGTTCACGTATTTGAAAATTAGCATTTTGTGACTTTTCCTTAATTTTTGATAACCAGTGTATATAAAGCCTCGTTCGAGTTACTAACGATTCCGAAAAGCGTTCTTTATCTTTAGAAGTCTTTTAAACTAATATAATTTCGAAATTAAAAGAAAAAATGTTCAATTTTTTTTTTCTTTTACTACTACGGCAACGAGAACGCGATTATATTATCTTTCCATCATTTTCTTTTTCTTCTTCGTCTCTATTGTCATCATAAATTTTTTTTCTTACGTAATCTGTTCAATCGGAAAGATAGTGAGTTATGAGTGAAAAATTTTCACACGTAACTGAGAGAGATGATCAAAAGTTGTTTTTATAAATGAAAGACTTACAGCATTATTTTCCTATTTCTCGTGGCGGGACATAACGAAATTCGCTTACAAGAGAGAGATGCATAAGTGAGATGCCTCTGTATTTTCTTCTTAGTATCATGTATTCGAAATGTTAACAGGTGGTACTGAACTCTCTCATAAGAACGTATAACTTTTATTTTTTAAATGTGTAAAAATACTAATCTAAATATTTAAAATCCAAAGTCAATTTTTTTGACAATCTGAAAAAGAAAACTACTGCATTAATTTGCTTTAATTTGGTTTTAATGCGGTTCTCAAAAAATATTTTTCCCCGCTCAACAACGCAAAATTTTCTGACATATTTTCTGACTCAATTTTAAACGTTAAAGTCACGATACCAAGAAAGATTAATGAAGAGATTTGTAACTGAACAGTAATTTCATTTTCCGGTAAATGAAATACATTTTGAGTTATAAGCGTTTGTTGTCTCAGAAAAGTTTTTTTTTTTTCCTTCATTTTTTTCTTTCGGGTCCGGAAATTCGGTTCAAAACGTCTACTTTGGTAGCATTACAAAGTTTCTTAATAAGAATCCCTACCAATTTGATTTGTTTGCGAACAAAAATGAATTCAAAAAATCTATCAGAAAGTAGACAATTTTGATGCGAGTACAACCTTAAATGAGAAATTGTATTGAAATTTAGTTTTATAGTATAATAAGAGTCAGGGGCTCTTATTATAATCGAACTTTTTTTATAGGTAAAAATAGATATTTTTCAGTAGAGACTGTTAAATTTGGTATTTTAAACCGAAATCCCATACTCGACAGCGCAGAGAGGAACTAACGCAATGACTTTGGTAACTCAATATTGTCTAATCATTATTATCATGACCTGGATTGTTTTTTCTTGACTATATTAGCACTCCAAAGAAACTTCATAACTCTTGTTGAAAATTCAACGCTGCTTATTACAAACCTTCAAACAAGTACAAACGTTCGAATTTTAAGTTTTAAAAAGGTTATGAAAAGTTTGTTAAGGTTGGTGTTTTAAAGCGAATTTTAAGACGGGACAGCGCAAGAAAGGAAAAAGCTTCCTTCCTGAGACAATAATCGCTTATGACTCAAGTTGTTTTTCATTTATCGGAAAATTAAAAAAAAATAAACTATTTAATTTCAAATTACTTATGTATTCCTAACTGCAAGTATCAGACTCTAATGTTTAAAAATGAGTGAGAAAATGTGACAAAAATTGTTGGCGTTATTGAGCGGGAAAGAATATTTTTTGAGAATAGCCTTAAAGACATAATGTTCTGTTTATATTGCCGGAAAACTAGAGAGTAATGAACTCAACGACTTTTGTATCACAATATTGTGTAATCATTCTTATCATGCCCTCGACTGGTTTTTGCTCGACTATTTTAGCACTTGGAAGAAACTTAAAATCTCTTTTAGAGAATCCGATGCTGCTTTATTACAAGTCCTCAATCAAACCTGATCATTCGGATTTTAAGTTTCAGAAAGAAATATTCCAATCTCTTTAAAAATGCATGTATTGATATATTTTGGTTTTATTGAATTTGTTAAAATATTTGAAATCGTGGTGTTCTACATATTTTCTTTTGTAAAATAGGGGAATTTATAATGTAATTTTAAACCCTCTCATTGATAAGCCAAATATATTTTGTCCACTGTGCTGCAGTTTTCACAGCAATATATGTATTATTTAAAATAATTGAATTTTAAAGATTTAACACCGTTTCAAAACGTGGAGTAATAGTTAAGTATCAAGGTTTATACATAATATCCTATACCTAATTAATTTTTTTATATCATGTTGCAATAACAATATTTTCTTCGGTAGTTTCAAAGATTTAGAGAGACAACAACAATACAACTATGCCTTTTTGATTGGACGCTCAGTCTCTGTTTGAAACACAAAAATCAATTAAAAATTTCAGATTTATGTCTAATATCTAAAGTTTTTTATCTAATAAGAGTGAATTGGAAAATATAATTTTTTAGCATTTAGTAAATAAATAAATTACAGGCTTCTTTAATTCACCCTTCTTATTTGATTATCTAAATATTTAGTTTTCATATTTTGATGGCAAGAATCCAAAACTAATAAAGGATTTTAAAATAAGAATCATATTTTCGTACAGCTAAGGGATATTTTCCCAGATTATTTCAATTTAATAAAGGAGCACTTAAATTTTCTTATACCTATATTTCAGGCATTATAGTAGCCACCAGTATAGACACTTTTACCACATTTGTTTGCAACTATAATGCCTGAAATATAGGTATAAGAAAATTTAAGTATAATAAGGGCATTAAATGAGACAGAAATTACTGTCGAAAAACACTGGCTAAATAATAAATGAGCATTTTAATTAAATGTTTCTATGGTTAAGTCATTCTATTTTATATTTGATCATATTTAATCTTCATCATTCACTAATAACAGAAATTAGCATTTTTTCTTCTATTTTTATCATTTTACACGCGCTTGTATAAACACATGTAAATGTATTTTGATTGTAAATGCAATCCTGCAAAAAAATGCCGGTGAACATATAGTTTCCATCGCTTAAATCATTAATCTTTCTGCCGCTGCTTCAACAAATCATTTAATTCCAATAGATGAATAAGGTACTTTTTTTATTAATATAACAACAGCACGCATGTACGTACATATATAAGAGAAATAAGAGATTTCTTGAACTTTTCTGAAAGATGCACCGATATTTTTACTATTTACTGATAATATTTGAACTTATTTACTGTGTTATTACTGCAAAAACACCGGCATTAGACTGGAAATTGTACAAATGTTGACATTATTCCCAATTCATTTTGTTTTGTTATTATTTCCATTTTATAGGAAATATATTTAATAAACGCTAATGTTCCCTATACATAATTTCTTTTTGGGAGGTGAAGAGGGGGTATTTAAAAGACAGGTGTTTCATTTTCTGAACTTTATTTAATTAAAGAAAGATGTAAGAATTTTTGATATCTTAAAAAATTAAAATAGTTTTGAATAAAAAAATTATATATAGTAAATAAAATAAATTTTATAAAAAATATCATAACTAAGAAGGAGTTTTTTAAACCAAATTTCTACATATTCCTCTAGATAATTGAATTGGAAATTTCAAGTATCTAGATAAGTATATAGAAATTTGTTTTGAATCAGTTGAAATAAGTTTATAAGTAGCGCTCACATGAATTTACAGTTTTAAAGTATTATTTAATGGCATTTAGTTAAGAGTATTTATAATATCTTATATATTTTTAATAATATGCATAAATACGTCCTAATCCTTTGAATTTCTTGTTTGACCAGTTGCACACCATTCTTGAGCCTTAAAAAAAATACAAAAAGAAACATTAAGAAACAAGTCGGAAATTGCTCGTCAAACGTGGCAAATGAGGTGCGTTCGTACTATAATTAGTTTTATAATTATTTTTTGTATCCCATATTGTACTGAATGTATATATTTTTTAACTTCATAAGTGCATAGTCTATTACATCATTAAAATGCACTTACAATATTTTTTTTCCCATTCCCCGTAATGTAACGGAAAACTTTTGACTGTCCCTGCAATTAAACTATACATCCGATTTTCCTAAAATTTCAAATAGCTCGACAAAATTTTGAAACAATTGTATATTTAAAATTTCAGACCATTCGGAAGGCTGTAACATCATTAAAATGCATTTGCAATAATTTTTCCCATTGGCCGTAATATAAAGAAAAACTTTTAACTGTCCCTGTAATTAAACTATGCATCCGATTTTCATAAAATTTGAAATGGTTCGACAAAATTTTGCAACAATCATACATTAAAAATTTCAGACCATTCGGTTGGGTAGTTTTTGCTCTGTTACATGCGGACAGAGAGACAGACAGACAGACGGACGGACGGACTGAACGACGACTATAGGTGCTACGTATTTATATAATTACGAACGCACCTAAAAAGACAAAAAAAAAACACTTTCTAGTGTCATTCCTTACTTAAAACTTAACAAATATATAAAACATAAATTTTTGACACGAGTACTTTCTGCAGAATAGAAAAACAAATATAATTTTAATGTGTTATAACTTATAATTATAAAGGTACCCGTCAAAAGCTACAAAACAGGTTTAATGATAATAATATAGGTGCTGCCATTACTCCATTGACCACCTCAATTGCCCGATATGAACGTCATAGAAATGGATGAAATGCAAATGGAAAGTAATATTTGTATGTTATAAATATTGTACATTATATTTCGTGCATTATAAATATGTATTATAAATAGTTCGTGTATTATAATTCGTATATTGACCATGAGCAAGCTATTTTCAATGCTGGGCAGCTGTATACCCTTATTATGTTTATTAAAACTTATTCAAAGCATGGCGAACCATCTGGCTGAGTGTCTCCCAGTGGTGCAGTCGTAAAAAAAAACAGAGGATATACGCTCTAAGCAGAGGGTATACGCTCAAGGCAGAGGGTATACCCTAGAATGTATATACTATAGATTTCTTGAGAAACAGAGGGTATACGGTGTTCCTTAAAAAAATCCAGAAGGTATACGGGGTATACCCCCGTATACCCTCCACTACATCCCTGGTGTCTCCATAAATGTGAGTGTCTCCAAAAATGAGTGTCTCCATAAATGTGGCTACACTCGGGGCGTACACAGGACAGTAGAGTCGGTACAAATTACCGGGGCCCTGCTTCGGTCCAGGTTTTCACGAAAAAAATGCCAGAAAAAATAGTACCTTTTTACATCAAAGTTTTAAATTATCTAACAAGTAATAAAATTCAAAAGTTAAAATTTACTAGAATGGTGTGGAGAGGGCGCTCAGGGTCCGTACTCATATGTATGCATCAAATAGTTGAAAGTTCATTTAATATCAAGAAAGTTTTGAAATGACGCCTCTGTTTTAATGATGTGGCTGATTTCAGACGCGCGAACAGGAATCAGGTGGAAAGTTGGGTAAAGTCACAGGTTAAGGTTTCGTATTTTATTTCGTTCATACTTAAAACTTTTTCATTCAAAATTGATTGATGAATTCAATTAAGATTTTTATTTTTAATAATTTTTAATTCATTTTTAATATTTTAAATTTTTATTTAAAATCATTACATGAAAAAGTGCTACAAATGCATCATAAACTGTAATACTGTAAAACGACGACAATAATAAAATTGTAAACAAATACTATATAGATCTTTTAAAAAGGTAATTAATATCTAGCAATTTATTTCTAAAAGAGTAAAGCCTGTTTATAACGGAATCCTGCTATGAACGGAAAAAAGTATGGTCCAACACCCCCCCCCCCCCAAAAAAAAAAATGCAATTATACTTTTAAGATGAAAACAATCTATATAAAACGGAATATTTCACTAGTCGTTTGCGTTTCCATCTAAGTAGATTTCATTATACCATATTTATGGTGAGGGGAGGGAGATTATTAATACCCGCGGTTTCTTTGTGAGGCCCTGGCTACGCTTCTTCTTAAAATTGCATCCGCGAGCTTATAATCAGTATAGTTTATAACCATTTAGAAAAGTTTAATGTTTTTAGATGATTATTAAACATGATGATTATTATTCATTATTAAACGAATTATTATTACTATTATTTTGCAAAAATGAGCAAGGAAATGCAATTTCGATTGTGAATATATACTACATAATGTTTATTCATACTTATACAAATTTATGATTCTTTACACTTTTAATGTCCTTATAATTTTGGCAGTGTATAGCCGAGTGTTAACTAACGGGCTGGTCAGGATTATCAGCATCTTCACACACCTTCTTCATAGATCTCCGGTCAAGAACCTCCGTGTTTGCTACCAAGATTCTCCGTTCTAACGGAAGTTTCACTTTCAAAAGACTTTTCTCTTTTTTCAAAAAAACCACGGAAATTAAAATTTGTTCTATGGTTTGCCTTCACAATAAACTATTCTTCCATTGATCGTTCCCACTCAACCCCCCTCCTCCTCCTGGAACAAATCGTCTGCTACCTCTTCACGGTGATGGATAGGAGGGGAGATGCATTGACGGATTAAAACTATTCGGGAGTGAAGCAGACGATTTTGTTTGTCCGTGGTTGCTTTGCAAACTTTCGATGAAATTTTGATGGATGGTTATGCTCAAAGTCCAGAAATAGAATTTATGATGCTTATAACTTATTTGTGTTTTGTAGAAATCGCTGGTATTGTAAGAGGTTTGCAGACAAGGAGGAAGTTATTTGTAAAACACAATAGGACGA
The DNA here is from genome assembly GCA_963932465.1 of Maratus speciosus. NCBI lineage: Eukaryota > Metazoa > Arthropoda > Arachnida > Araneae > Salticidae > Maratus > Maratus speciosus. Next base: position 291,841,772 of record OZ010789.1, read on the forward strand.
TTCGTTCCAAAATTTTCTTCCTTTTTAGTGAGAAAGTTATATTATTGTACGGGGAACTAGGAAATGTAATTTAACCACCTGTTTGTACCGTAAGCATTTTCTAAAGATTCACATTTCTACATACAAATATTCTCTAAATGCGAAAATATTATAAAATTGAAATATATATGTATATGTATAAAATGAATTATTTTTATACAATGAAAATACCATCAATTTTACACTTTTCAAATAACGTTTGTATGTACAGTACCCCTTCACCGCCGACCACCGACTCCCCAAAAAATCTGTATGATGGGCATTAGTCTAATTTTAACACAGGGTTTGCACGCCTCAAGGTATTTAGTGATTTAAAGGGTTTGAATACCAGAATTTTCATAAAGTAATGGTAGTCATATCTAAACATACAATTTTTTTCATTAAAAAAGGCAAATTCTGGTAATCGAATTTACGAAAATTCTGGTAATCTTACCCTGAGAGGTACGAATCCTATAACAGTCGCAGAGAAAAACGAAAATATCCATTTGATGGAAAAATATGTTTGCTTTAAATATGTGTTTTTGAAAAAGGGACCGCATTCATACAAAAAGCATACCAAAATTTGAAAGACCCAATTTTGACAGCATATTTAGATTTTTCGGTAAATTTTCCCTTCGACTACCGAACGGAGTGTCAATCGGTCAAATAATTTAGCAATTAGAAAGGTTTCACATTTGTAACTCCTAATGTTAACCATCATATTCAATTGTTGAAATAGTTGATTATGATTCGGGCAGTGTTTCACATATAACTCAAAAACTACTTCGCGGAATGAACTGTCATTTTGTATCCGCATGTTTAAAACTTCTAGAAATCAATTTCTGTTAAAAATTCCATAGGTTACATCTCATACATTTTTATTTATTGTTTTAATTAATTAAAAGAATAATTTATTTTTTTTTCTAAACATATGATTTTCGAAATTCATTTCAGACTTTTTATTTATTGAATAAAAACATGACTTTTTATGGAAAATATAGAAAGTAAACTGACAAAGCAAATAAAGATTTAAAGTAAAATATCTGAAATGATCTAAAAAGCCTTAAAAGTGCTTCTGATTATCTCCATAGGACCTATAACCTTTAGACAAACATATTATCATTGACAAATCTCTGAACCTTGACGTTTACTTTGTGGGCCAGATGCTTTCTCCAACGGAAAGGAAATCGTAATAATCCAGTAATTTGAGAAGTTAACATAATATTTTACTAAAAGTAAATACCCACTTGAAATTTTTTTAAAAAAAACAAAAGGTACAGCCTGATTCTTGACAAATATAAGATTGTTTTGTATTTGCCAATAATCAGATTGTATTTTTTACTTAAACGTGTCGCGTTTTGCTTCGTATATATAGTATATATACTCAATTATCTTAAACCACGATGGAAAATTCAATGGAAATTATACTGTTTATTGAGAATTTGATTTTCATGAGGCCTGATTTATATATGAGTTTTTATCGGATTTTAATCAAGACAGATTGATTTAAAAATTGCCACTTAAATTAAAGTAAACTTATTTATGAGTCCATATTAAATGTATGAGCAGCATCAAAATATTAAATTAATATCTCGTTTTATGGTAACAATTTTGATGACAAATTAATTCAAGAAAAAAGAATAAAAGAACAAGCATTAAAATACTCCATGGTATAAAAATTCTCTCATTTCTCGATGGGGGCGGGAGGGGGCGAAGTAATAATTGGATTGTTTTGAAGTGCAAAAATCTTCTATAGACTTACTTTTCTTACTAATTTTAAATAAATAAATAAAATAAATAATGATTATATACCGGGTGTCCCAAAAAGGACTGACTGATTTTAAAAATCAATAACTTGCAAACGGTGACAGATATTAAAAAAATTCTTGCAGGAGGGTTATGCATAAGGTCAAAAGTTTTATTACAGTGATTTTCAATTTTAGTTCGATTTACAAACAATAGATGGCGCTGTAAGCAATAGTCGCTAAATTCAGGCTCGATTTTTGGTACTTCGTGGCCCGGATAATACATTTCCATCTCCTTTTTCTGCATGGAACAAGATAAAGGACCAAAAATCGAGCCTGTATTTAGCGACTATTGCTCACAGCGCCATCTATTGTTTGTAAATCGAACTAAAATTGAAAATCACTGTAATAAAACTTTTGACTTTATGCATAACCCTCCTGCAAGAATTTTTTTAATATCTGTCACCGTTTGCAAGTTATTGAATTTTAAAATCAGTCAGTCCTTTTTGGGACACCCGGTATTTTTCCTTTATGCTTCGATACCGTGCTGTTTTTTATTATCCCGTTCCATATTTTGAGTACGGCATGTCGTTCTTCAAACGTACGACCATGGCCTTTTTTTAAATTAAATAAATACTAACTTTATTCCAAAGGCGAAATCATTATTTATAAATCTATGGAAGGAAAATATCGTCTTAAGAATTGAAAATAAAATAAAATTTTTGAGTTTCGGAAATAGTTTTTCAACAATATTTTCGGTATTACGATGTCATGCAAAATGTAATCCACCTTCAGATATTTGCAAAATAACTGTTTGTATGCTTGAGCTTTGTATGTGCGATTGAGGTGAAATTTCTAATGCAAAGTTAAGAATCTGACAACGAGAATGCTTTGGAAAGTCTATTTCAATATCTAGAATCCCGATTATAAATTTTTTAATTAATTATTTTTTTATTGACTTCTCATCAAATCTCGAATTACCACTTGAATTTAAAAAAAATTATAAGATGATAAAGTTGTGAAGTAAAATATAATAATAATAATAAGAGAACTTTAGAGATTTGCATTCTTCTTTCCCTCAAAAAGGCAAAGAATTTTTGAAAAACCTATTAGGACTTCATTCTTAGTAATTTTTTTTTTTATTGTAATAAGTAAACGTTCGTCGTGCAAAGCAGTTCTCATAGATTAAAACAGATTGTGACCTTTGCTGCACTATCTGTAAAACTTTAATTCTTCAAACAAACCCAAAAAGGAATCAAACTTAATTTTTAATAGACATTTAATCCAGAAAATATTACAATAAGTACTTTTTCAATGAATCGCCATACAAAACTTTCCAATGGATGCTGCGATTCTGATGATTATTTTTCTGTTGAAAAGCGTTCGTCCTAGTTGTTGTTCAGTGTAATTTTTATTAAGATCCGGAAATGGAATGGTTGATTCTCACTCTTTCTCTCTGAATTATAACAATCGAAAATATGAAAATCGTAAAATTGTCACGAAAATTTGCTTTTGCTGCTTTACATTTTTAAACTAACCATCGTGTCGTATATAGTTTTTTTTTTCTGATTAAATTATTAAGAAGACATAAAATTTATTAAATTTTCGAAAAATTCAATTTTTCGAAAACAAATGATGAAAGACTAATATCTCTTTTCTCGATATTTTAAAATAAACCGCACAAACAAAACACTATAACTACTCCAGTTATGACTAAAAATGTAACAGGTATTTTTCATGAAAGCAATGATTAAAAAGATACTTTAAACGAAATTTCCTCGAATGATTTGTAAATTGGAATCCGATATATTTTGGTAACGGATGAACTAATTTCCTTAACTTGTTTTAGTTTTAGAAGAAAGCTTGTATCTTTCTTTAGCTCTTGATCGGTATTTTTTTTCTTTTATACACGTTCGTTTTTTATAAACAAACAAAAAAAAAAATCAGATTTTGTTTAAAATAAACATTAAATTTGACAGTTCGTCATTTTTTCAAAAATGCAAAATTTCAAAAAATTGCCTGTCAACTGTTCTGTAATATATATATATATATATATATATATATAATATAAGTACGAAGAAAATTATAGAATAAATAACCTCTTCTCAGTTACTAACGATTCTGAAATGCATTATTTATCTTTAGAAATCCCAGAAACCAATAAATTTTCAAGATTTAATGAGACATTTATAAAAAGAAAATTATTTTGCTGATACGGTTTTCGTAAACGTTTTCAAGTAGTGTAGTACACTAATCAATTTTCTCTACTCGGAACAGAGATTTTTCGGATACTATCGACTCTCGTGTAAACATTTTCTTGTAAAAAGAAATATGCTTAACAGAGAAGCACGATAAAATAACAATATTAAACTGAAAATTAACCCATTTATGCCTAGCGTCCCATTTTTGGGATACTTCGAATTTTAATAAATTTGTATAATTTTTTTCTTCTTTATAACATCAACATTATATGAAATAATTATCTACAAAAGTCCTTATGTTACCAAGAGATGACAGCATAAGAAGGCTATTTATTTGCTTAAATGAAGACTTTTTTCGGTGTTTATAGATTTTTTTCCTTTTTCAAGATGGCGAAATGTAAACAATAAGTTTATTTTCATTTTTTCTATCAAGGAACCAAATAAATAAGTCATAATCCTAGCTCGTAGACTTCTTTGAAATACGTTTTTTTTTTTTTTTTTTTTTTTTTTTTTAATTGTGAAATTATATGTTCAAACCTATTTTTATGCATGTTTGTAACGTACAAAGTATAAGGCGCTAGGTGAGAATGGGTACATACTTTTATTACCCATTTAGGGGACAGTAATTTATGTAAAGTCTCTTTAAAGATGATTATGAAATATCTTATATGAATTTATACAAAGCATATACTTATTCATATAAATATTATGCATATTCCCATATTCAGTATGTTTACATTTTATTAAACTAGGGGCTCTGCCCCATACAAGCTACGCTCGCCAACCCCCGTTCAGACATCGCAAACTCTAAAAGCACGCTAATTTGATCGGCTTTGAAATATATCGTTTTAAATCTGACGTAATTTTCACCAAACTTTTCTTTCCCTTTTTAATATTCACGTGAAAATAATTTTGTTGTTAGAAAGGAAATATTATTTGCGCTGTCTTAGAATTCTCAACACAAGAGCAATGCGACTCATGTAGTCGCTCCAAATAACATCTTGATTGATGCAAAATATCTAGATATGTTGATTTTCTGTAAGCAAGTAAACCCTATTGGTTTACAATGGAAATGAATGGGAATTTGGCGAAATATTAGAGAGATCGCCAAGTTGGCGTCACTTTTGGCGGCTAATCTTGTTGCCAAGTTGGCGACAGAACAGGGTCCCCCCTATGGTAACTCCCCTTATAGGTATGGAGATACATTAAATGCTGTTCATTAACCAATGAGATGCGTTTCATTGATACGATAGCGCAATATATATATATAGATTAGTTATAAAAGATTATCTCAAAATTTGAAATAAATGTCTCGTGCAAGTATATTTTTAAATTTAAACTGTTTAGCAATATTACGGTTTGGCAATTTTTATGAATAATGTAATTATCAATTTTTAATTATCAATATTTTCCTGCTTTTAATACGTAATCATTTAATCCTCATTTGAAAGTTTTGTTTTCTGTTTATAATAGTCACGTGTAAACAATTTTTAATTTGAAGGAAATATTATTCTTTGTGCTGTTTTTAAATTTGACAACAATTTAAAATAATACCCTTTTCTAAAAGTTGTAAAAAATATGTCTCGAAATGCTGAAAATTTGAATTTAAAATAGAAACAAAACCTCAACAAATGAGTCAAATAAAAAATAATAAATACAGTCTGCACACGGGAACTCATAATGTATAAAATGATCTAAAAATGATTAAATTCCTATGTATAGTTTTTGCTCCTATAAAACTTTTTTGATGGAACGATTTTGACCAACCTTAACATTAAATAGCTCTTAAAATAATTCTTCGATTTAAAAACTTCTGCATCGGTGTGTTTATCAAACATTGCTCTATAATACCACCGATTATAAAATGATCTAAAAATGATTAAATTCCTATGTATAGTTTTTGCTCCTATAAAACTTTTTTGATGGAACGATTTTGACCAACCTTAACATTAAATAGCTCTTAAAATAATTCTTCGATTTAAAAACTTCTGCATCGGTGTTTCATATTTTTTGTATACAATATTTTTCTTAATATTAACGAAGAAACACCCCCGGTCACAAAAAATTCGAAACCGGCGGCGGCGCTGATAGCGTTAGTTACCTTTTTTTAGAATAGAGAATTAAATACGAAAATATTTTAGCGTAATTTTTTTTAGTATTTTTGCAGTTCATTTTCTAACATTTTGAAGTGATTTTTTCAACAAATTTGAGAAAACAAAAATTCAGGAACAAATGGGTTAAAATTAATATTACTTTGTTACTCTTGCATATATAAATTCAATTACTCAGCGGAAAATGTTTAATTGGGAACAAATAGCATTCTAAAAACTGATATTCCACTTTGAGAAAACTGATTAGTGCACTATAAAACTATTCGGAAACGTTTCTGAAAATCAGTGCCTGCAAAAAAACTCTTTTTTCATAAATGCTTCTTTAAATCTCGGAAATATATTAGTTTCTGAGGTATCTAAAGATAAAGAATGCTTTTCTTTAGGCAGCTCGAAAGAGCACATTGTATATTTTCGTTTTTTTAATGTTATATTTTCTTAGATCAAGCAACATTTATCTTTTATTACAATGCACTATTCGATTATATGAATTTTAACGTGCATTTTGTTTTATTGTTTTAAGATGAAGCTTTTCTGCTACTGAACGCTAAATGTCACGGATAAGATATTCCAAAAGGCGCTTTTCTCAATAAATAATAATAATAATTTGGTTTTGAAAAATTAAAAAGACTTTTGTTATGCAAAAACTTGCATTTTTCTATACCTTGTTCCTAGACTTAAGAAAATCACAAAATTGAGGAATTTTTTCAACTAAAAAAAAAAACTCGCATATTTCTCATGTCTCTTATGTTTCTAATATCGTTGTGTGATTGTAGTTTCGTTGCAGTTGCGATTGATTGCAGTTTCATTTTAAAAGCAATCGAAAATACATTTTTAAAACAATATCTTTATTCAAAATGTTTCTAAACATTAAAAGAATAAGATTTATTTTCTTGTAACAGAAGCTTGGATTCATATGTGAGAACCTCGAAGAAAGAAAAAAGTATTCAATGATTCATTTATTCTCATATACTTTGAAAACTTCGAAATTTCAAAAATGTTCGCCGTACGGTAAATTTAACATTCTTGGCGGATACTTGTCGAGTTGTTCGGGTTTCGTCACCGAATATAAGAAAACCAGTCTGAATAAGCGCATGCCGCGGAGAATTTTGTAATACAGAGTTGTTGAAGATGAGGTCATCGAACCTAGACCGAATTAATGATAAATACGGTAAAAATTTATGGTAAGAATTTTTACAAGCAAAAGAACGTGCCGTAAAAGTGTCTTTCAAGGATAAGCTAATTCTGTGTAACGAATGGGAATATGGGTACTAAAACAGTCCACAAATCGGAACATTCTTCTTCAGAGAGGAACTGATTCTTCAGTAAATTTGATTATTGAGAAAGTTTTGGCGATATTCTTGCGAAAGTTTTCCACATTCATTTACAGATTTTTACCCCTGCAGTGAACTAAAATTTGTCTCACACATACTAATTTATAAAAGAAAATTAGCGAGTAAGAAAAAGAATATTCATTAAAGAAAAAAAAAGTATAAAGACAAATACAATCTTATTTGGTACAATTTAAAAATAAAATAAAGTATTGGACACTAAAGGCAGAAGAAAAGGGAAAGAAAAGATGAAAAGAAAAAGCATGGCGTTAAAGAGAAACTAAAATATATTAATTAGAATTTCTCGGGCTGTATTTGTTGCAAGCATGAATCTTTGCTTAAATTCTGTTCAAAATTACACTTTTTTTAGCTATCCTTTAACGCTTAAATGCCTGACTTTTCAAAAATCATTATAATAATGTTTTTCGGCTTTAATTTTTTAAATAAATCATGGGAAAAATACTTTAAAAAATCATATTTTGTTTTAAATATAGTTTACGGCTAAAAAACAGTTTGTTACTAATCGGCAATACCGGTGTTTAATTGAAAAAATAATTTCCCTTGATAAAATTCTGTAATATTAAACACACAAGAATTTTAGGAACTATAATAAGAAACAAATTTTACTGGCTCACTGCAGGTCAAAATAGGGTATTTCGCAAGCTTCCAAATAAAACAAAAAGAACAAGTAGCAACATTTGAAAAAATAAATTTATCTTTATTCTTAAACAGCACAGGTGTTACCATCTAAATGTTGAAAATCGATTTAATAATATTTTCAGAATGTATTTTATTGGCAACATTAGAAATTATACCTTCAATATTATTCTAATAGTATTTTAGAGCCTAAATTGGGTATGATGCCGAACAGCAACACCAGGCATTTAAGGGTTAAAGTATACATTTTTTAAAAGCATAATTTAATTACAAAGCAATACATTTTGCTTATGAATGCCTACTATAAAAAAAAAAGAGAAAAAAAAATAGCTTCCAATGTAGACAGTTCCCTTTGTGAATTTTTTTTTTAACCTTTTAAGACCCAAGAAAGTTTTTCAATTAATCGATATGTAACCAAAATGAAAGCCTTCAGAACCTAGAAATCTGAACAGAAGTGGTATTGGAAATAGTAAAAAAAAATTAACTATGAAATTAGAAGGCATCGCCACAAAATAGCTGGTAGATATCAAATAAATTCGAACTTAATAAGCGAGAAAATAGATACTGCTGCTTACTATAACGAGTGACAGCAGGGGGGGGGGGGGTCTTAAAGAGTCAAACAAGGTGAAATTGAAATGACGGTAATATTTCCTTGGCGAAACGATAATGTTAATATTACTTCTTAATCGACTTCTATAGAAATTTTCGCATCAATCTTTCACTTATATTAAGAAAGGCATACTTCTTCTTTTAAAATTTTTATCTCATTTTATGAATCGAGAAAAAAAAAAAAAAAGCGATTGAAAGCGTCTAATATTGCTTTAAAATGTGTGAATATGGCCACAGAACTGTGATTATGATTGGTAAAAACTAAGAAAATTCTATAATTTTTTATATAACACTAATGAATTAACATTAAAAATAAATTCATTAAAAACTTTGAAAATGTCAGAAAGCCATTCTAAGGGATTTATTAAATTATGATTGATAAGAAATGAGAATAAAAATTAGTCACTTTAAATATGAAGGAATATTGGTTAGAACTCAAAAAACATTTAAGTGCGACTTTACAAAAAATTTTAATATATCACTTGTGTAAACTTTTTGTTTAAAAATAAATTGAAAGTGACTTCCAGATTTTTTTTTTCAATTCTGTTTAGTATAACATCTCAGCAAAAAAAGTATTAATTTATGTCGTTTAAAGGCAGTTCGGTAAATAGAAAAAAACTCGAAAAAATACACATTTTTCCTTTTTAACAATTTCCAATGTAGCTGAAAAGTGTTTATGAATTCGGTTTGTCTTTCCGTCTGGCTGTCTGGCCGTGCTCTATAACTATCGTAAATATACTCGAATTTCCATGTAATTTTTATATGCTATTAATTTTTACCATAGAATTTCCAGTATTTAAAAGGAAGTGGGCAGCATTTATAATTCGTTTACAGGGACACACAAAAGAGTTCCGTTACATTATGGTCTATGCGGGAAAATCATATCTGATACATTTTACTGATGTCAAATTACTTCAAACATAATAAAGTTACATAGGCATTACTGAGGTGGACCAAAACATGCTTTCTCAGGAGTGTAGAATCAGTAGCATTTTTTATACACAGACGCACAAAAGACATCGGTTACAGGACGGATTGTGGTCGATTTCATTGTATGCAAAAATGAAATTTGTTAATAATATTCTCTTGGTATGGACAGTATTCTCATGACATCACAGTAGGTAAGATGGCGGCGTGATCGTTTGTTTATGATTTGCATTCACAAAGGTTTTTTTCGGTATTTCTCTTTGTAACGTTATTTTATTGTCACACTTATGAGTTCAGAAACTAAATTAATGAAAATATACGCATATTCTTTCATTGTTTAATTGCTAAATAATAAAAAAACTTGATAAAAGCACGATTTGCAAAATTTAAATGAAAAAAATTCTAAACACTAAAAATTAACGTTAAAATCGTGAAGTAAAAGTATTATTTAAGTAATTTAACTAAAGTACGTTTAATTTACATAAATTATAAACAAACCTCAATTTAAACACTTGAAATTTCACTCATTTTTACAGGCATTGGCTATAACTTAATTTATTTTAACGTTATATTTCTGATAAATTCGATAATTAAGACAAAATTAATCTGAAATTAAATGAATATTCCTTAGATTATTCAGATCTATTATACACATTTCAATCCATTCAGTAGAAAGAATAAAAAAATAATTGAATTCTTAAAGAACGTAATGATTTCCAATGGAGAGACTTTCTAATGTTTTGCCAAACAGCTGGTTTTTATATAGCCTCAAACTGAAAGGAAGAATAGGGTCCATTGGAAAGTGTTTTATAATCTATGCCTGGTGCATGATTTTTCAAACTTGCTTGGCTTTAAGGGGAAAAAACTAATAATAATAATAATAATAATAATAATAATAATAATAATAATACGACAGGCTGTTTAGTATAAAGTGACGGAAGCCACATGTAAATACCATAATCGATCAAAAGATATAAAGATATTACTGCTTCCGAGATTTAAATACATTAATCTCATAACGCATTTTTTAAACATTTTTCATATTTACGTTGGTATATCTAAATTTCTAAAAAGATAAAGTTGGGAAATCTTATACTACCGTGTTTTTTACAGTAATATATTTCTTGAATGTTAGACCGAATTTTTCATTTTTAACTAAAATTTCAAAAATAGGATTCTCATAGGTTTGTTTAAAAATCCTTGTTTAAAAAATACACATCATTTATTTTAATTAATATTTTTGATAATCCTGAAAACAATTTAATATTTATTCTTTTATTGCATCCAAAAATTTAAAAAAAATATGAAAAAAAATTATTCCATGAGATGATACATCAAATTTTAAACGGCTAAAATTTAAAAATTTTTATTTTTTTAAATTAATTGTTAATTTTCTTCACTGTTTTACATATGAAAAAGAATGTATAGATAAAAGCATTCCAAAGAAAAAATGAGTAAAAAAAACAGTATAATTTAAAAAAGTATAATTTTGTGTCCCAGGCCAGCCAAGGGAATTAAAATCTTTTAAAGATTCAACATTACATCGCCAATGCATCTAATAAAATGCATTTGTCAAATTCCCACGAAATTAATTGGTATCATGAATTTTCAATACTGTAATTCATTCCTTTACTTATTTTAGCGTTTAAATTAGCATGGACTCATACAGATTAAACAAAATTCTACTCAGCTTTCGAAGTTAAAACAATGAAATTGAATTTTACCTCTTACATCTCTAAACAAACAAAAAATAAAATAAAACATTTAGAAATAATCTGCTGTTTCTTCTGTTACAGACATGCTTTAAACAGTTTGTATGATTGTTGCATAATAAAAAATTGTTTTTAAAAACTACATTAGGTCCTGACACAAAACAACTTTTTAGGATTTTCTTCTCATAAAATCTCATAATAAATATTATGAAGATGAAATTCATAAAATAAGTAAACTGCGCAGCGAGCGTAATTCTGATACACGTTTTTTCTTCATTTATACATTATGCTGATTATTATTATTATTATTATTATTATTATTATTATTATTATTATTATTATTATTATTATTATTATTATTATTATTATTATTATTATTGTTATTATTATTTTAGTCTTTTGCACTTACCGTATTGTGACACTGAATCAGGGTTGCTAGATTGTATGTTTTTCCTGTAAGTTGTAGTTTTTTATCGTTTTTTAGGATTATCGTACGGTGTACGTTTTAATTTGTTCCGTACGACGATTTCTCCTTTTTTTCTATCACATCTTTCCTTTGATAGTTTGAAGATTTATTTTCTTTTTCATTTTCATTCAAAATTTCATCTTTTGCGAAAAAAAAAGTTATACACATGCGCATCAAATGTAAAAACGGCTTGTTTCCGATCAGGATGGCAAAAATCTTGGGAGAGATGCGTTAACTGCGCAATCGCGAACTCTTGGGTCGCATTAGATCATCTGAACTTGATGTTATTACGAGCTATAATTAATCACATTATAAAAATTTTAATTTAGTATATCTGTATATCAAGTTTTGATACATTGTTTGATATATTACCTCCCTGTATACTTAAATACAAACAATCATTTTTGTAGGGTGCCCATTACTAAAATTTTCGTGATCATCATTGAATTGTAGGATGTTTTGGTTTAGTTTTGCTCTTACAATTCAATTAATTTTTCATCTATAATGAAAAATATGACAGCGAAATTAGTTAAAAATGTTAATAGAATAATGTAATGCAAAGAAGTTGGAAAATAATGATTAAGTTGAGTAACCTCTTTTAAAACAAATCAGTTATCGAACACTTTACTTGCAACTTGCAAATTCTACATAATTTAGTATGATATAAAAAACAATGATAGAGCGATGAAACATTTTTTCAAGATAAACCTTACAACCCTATACTAAATATACTTTCGTTTTTTTTATTTTTATTTATTTACTTTATTTACTTTATTTATTTATTTATTTATTTTGTGTGTAAGAGAGAGAGAGAGTGCAAAAATTACAGCATTCAGAAAAAGAAATAACGATAATATTAGCATAAAGACATTAAAAAGATATCTTAAAAACTAGTTATTTTAGATTATACGGTGGCTATTATATTTAACTATTTAACTTTTGAAAGTTACGTATTGCCGAAAAACGTACTTGTCTCCGCGGATTTAACATTTTCTTCTCTTTTCGGGCAACGGCCTGTTGAAAAGATCGGATTTCTTAGCGGTTAAGGTCAAGGTGTTAGCTGATTCGGAATTCACCTGGCATAAGATTTCGAAACTTTCCACGATCACGTGTCACGTAGTCTTTCGTGATCATCTCATATCGATTAAATCCCAGTATTTAACGTTTCTACTCACCAACAATCTTTGATCCGACAACATCTATAATGAAACTGAAATTAATTTATCTTACAAAAACATTGATATTCAATTAAACGTCAATCAAATGGATTGAATAAAAATATAGGGTTAAATAATTATAAAGTAAAAAATAGTTTTAAAAAAAATGCCCAGTTAAACTGATTGAATTGAGCTCACAGGCTATTCACATTCACACTAATTTTATATTATACTAATATTTTAAAAAAATAATGCCCTTCGAAAAATAAATCAAGGGGGATATTAGCCCCCGTTTCAACTTTATACTTAACCAATGAACCACCAAATCAATTCAGGAAAGCGCTTTATCAGAATAAACCTGCATACCAAATTTCAAGCAAATCGGATAATTCTGCATGAAAAACCCATTTATCTAAATTAAGGGGGTGTAGTTTCATGTTTACCCTTTTGCACATAATCAATGAACCCGCAAAAGTAATCAGGGAAGCGCCTTACAAGAATGAACCTAGAAAAAAATTGAAGCAAATCGGATATTTCTATAAAGAGTTATCGCGTTACATACGTACGTACAGTCGTGGAAAAAAAAAGTAAACACCCCCTACTAACTCCGCAACAAATTATCGTAGAAGAAAGTTACTGGTACCGAACGATTTTAAATAAAGTCTACTTTTAAATGATGTATATAAAATTTGCTTAGGGGGCCATCTACATATTAAAACGAACCATAACGTTATTTTTTTCAATGGCAATACCCAATTCTGACAGCATAAATGAACTCTACACTCTTCAAATAGCCTAAAAACAAATTTTTATGCAATTCGTACCATAAGTTTCCGAGAAATTAATTATTTTAAAACGAGCGTATTTTAAGGGCTGTATCCAAATTGAAGTTGGGTTCTCGATTGCTAACCGAGAGAGCCGCCTTCTTGATCAAGGCACCTTAAGCAGTCAATGAAGTCTGTTAGATAACAAGGCAGCAGAAGAAATTTCAAAATATCTACTCACTTCAATCATAGACGGCCCCTTAAACCATCATTTTGCCGTTTTTTAAGCATAATTTGAAAACTACTTGGAAGAAAAATGTGAAATTTGGGATTTTCATAAAGCAGGACTTAATAAATCTAAATCCATCAAAAAAACTGTAGGTTGCAATTCATAATTTTTTCGAATATTAATTTCATAATTCATAATTCATATCATAAAGCTATAAAAATTGCAAATTCAGCGTATTTATGTTTGGGCTCATTAGTTTTATTTCTAAACAAAAAAATAGCACATTAGGAGCATCATTTCAGAAGATATAAATAAAAATATGAAAATGTAATTTAACATTAGAAGCACTAAATTTTGAATGTTTATAATTCAAAAACTTATCATTCAAATGACTTGAAATTTGGTGTCTATGCATATTTTGAACCGAAGATTTGAAATATCTCGTTAAAATTGGGTATTGCCATTGAAAAAAATGAGGTTTGGGTTCGTTTTAATATGTAGATGACCCCCTAAGCAAATTTTATATACGTCATTTAAAAGTAGACTTTATTTCAAATCGTTCGGTACCAGTAACTTCCGTCTACGATAATTTGTTGAAGAGTTAGTAGGGGTGTTTACTTTTTTTTTTTCCACGACTGTACATACAGAACTTGCGGCCACATTAACTCTCAGGCTGACTTTGATAGTCTGTGAGCTTAAAAAGCACTCTTTCATAAGCACTTAATGTTCATCTTAAAAATCTCGCCTAAGAGTTTAAATACAATTCATGTTTTTAGCAAAATTTCCTTTACGATACATTAATTAGGCATTGCCACCGAACTCGATCAGGAAAAATTCACTTTTTTTTACGCTTGGAATAAAGCGCAAGCGGGTGAAGCCATTAAAAAATATATCTTTTTTAAGAAAGGACAACGAGGAAGAAAAAAAAAGAAACATTACTTAAACAACCTTTTTAGGATTTATAAATTGATTTCTCAACGTAAAGTGGAAATGCACAGTCAGATTTCAATGTAACAGATTCTGACACTAAAGGTATCACTAAGTACTACAGCAGGATTCAGATAAAACTAGCCCAGCATCATATTAATCGAACTTTATAAAATCCCCAGGAAACCGATCATGTTGTAAAGAAATCGGCTATAATGAAACGCATGTAAAGATTAAATTTCACGCTTTCTTCATTTTCGTTGCAATGGGCTTCCACTCTATGTAACTTACAATTTTTTAGCATGAATTAGCTCTCTGTCAAGCAAATTATTATTGTTATATTATGTGCAAAAAGAAAAAAAGTCTATAAAATGTTTCAAATATAGCGTAGTTCCAATCGTTTCTATATAAAACTTTCATAAAATATCTATTGAACAAAATAGTTTAAAAAAAATTCATATTATTACAGAGTCATTATTAAATTGAAAAAAAATAAATAAATAAAAGAAAGAATGATTGAAGCACTCTGTTGTAAAATTTGTTCCTTTGCTAATACTAACTCTTTTGCTAGAGATATTTAGTTTGTTTGCTCAAACCATAGCTACTAAATGACATTATACATTGATAATATTCCCTAATGTAATATATTGCAATGCCAGATATTAATTTCGCTACGTAAAATACCGTGACAGCAAAATGCAAGTAAATCAGCAGCTTGTTATGCTCTAAGATGGATGCTGTTTATATGAAACACCTGTTAATAAAAGCAGCTATTTTTATAAATAAAATGACAAATAATATAAAACAAATCATAACAAATCATTGCTTATTAGTGTCAAAGTCAACAGACAAATATAAATAGCTTTAGTATCACCTGCTATATTAGGTAGATTTCGTATGAAATACTACCTATTGGTGTCGTTCCCATGTTGGAACTTCTGAAAAATGTTTGCAGATCTACACCGATCATGACCCCTAGAACCCAAAACCACCCTCAGTAAAAAACTTTATATATATATATATATATGTATCTATCTATCTATATATATATATATACATATATATATATATATATATATATCACTTTCTTCTGAGCACGATAACTTCCACAATTCTGCACCAATCTCTTCCAAACTGATACATAAAATCAAGGGGCATAAAATCTCGGTCAAGTTCGTTAATGGGCAAAATCGGGCCAAGGGGCTGGAAATAGGGAGGGGGTTTGTGAAAATAGAAAAACTCCCATAACTTCTTAAATTTTGTACATATCAAATCAGTTTAAAATGTTTATTACTCCTAAAAATAGGGCCAAAAATTTATGCATCACAAATTTTTGATAAAATTAAAAATGGGCTCAAGGGGCGCAAACAATAAGGTTTTTGGGAGAAAAAAATTCCTAACTTCGTCAATTCTCAAGATATCAAATCCAATTAATTTTATTATACATCTCCTTTATATTATCTACAACTTTTATATTCACAAGTTTTTGATAGGACCAATTCGTACCGTAAAAAAAAATTAAAAACGAAAACAAAAAAGGGGGGTGAAGAAGAAAAATTTCTATAACTCCGTCAATTCACAAGATATAAAATCCCCATGAATTTATCATATATCTTCTTAATATTGTCTTCAACATTTATATAGACAAGTTTTTGATAGGACCAATTCTTACAGCAAAAACAAATTAAAAATACATAGCGGTTGAAGAAAAAAATTCATCTTATTAAGAGTGTTTTCAAATCCAAACTGCTTATTTTCTGACTCATTTTTAAATTCATTTTTGCTCTCAAACGCATCCAATTGATAGATTCTCTTCTTCAGAAACTATATAATGTACCGTATTGATCGATTTTTTGATAGAGGCAGAATATATTTCAAAAAAGATGTCAAAGTGGGCATTTTGAACAGAATTTCCCGAAGCGAAAAATATTGTCCTACTGAGAAAATAATTGTTCATTAATCAAGTTTCAATTAATTGAAAGAAAACTAAAAACACAAGTCGCTTATAAACCTTTTCAAAAATCACGTCAGCAAGTTTCGTATTTTTTCTATTAAAAATGAATCTGAAAATGTGCCATTAAATTTCGAGTTGTTGAGCATGGAAAAGTATTTTTTTTTTTTTAATACCGCCTTAATATGATTCTGATAAAACCACGTATTATATAAAAATGAAATAAAAACTTGTCAAAAGCGGCCAGGTAAAACTGTTAAAGTGAATTTATATCTAATCATGATTTAGTTTTTGTTGGTGCAATTAATATACTTAATTTCGAAATCTACCTCCGCCTGTAGGCCGGGCCGGCAGGGATTTTTTTTTTCCTTTTTAAGATAAATTAAATGGAATGATTTAAAAATTGTTTCATTTAATTGCAGCTGATTTACGTTAAGAATTTCAATCTCATGATCATTAATTGAGCTACAAAATAACAACCTCCACTATATTAGTTTCTGGTTTCGGTAAAATACTCCTACGTTATTTTTTACTTTTTTCTGAGAAATGTTTAAAAAAATAAAAGATACAAATCTTTAGTGATATTAAAAAGGATCAGTTTTTTTTTTTTTTTTTTTTTTTTTTTTTTTTTTTTTTTTTTACAAAATAAGAAAATATTACACATAAAATATAACACATTAAAAGAAGCATCGATTTTTTAATAGTTTCTTGTAAAATTGAGAAAAACTCTAAACATTTTATGTTTAATTAAAAGATTTTAAAATTAAATCTGGATTGACTCCTCTCGACTTTTCGAAAACTTTACAGAATACAGTGCTTTCAAATAAATAGCAATATAAAACTAAATAAAAACTTAGATTCTAATGTTATAAAGGTTAAATGTTTTCACTGGGGAAAATGGCCCCGTGTTCTAAAGAAAACGTGCACTTTCATTCATAAAACTGAAATATTTTTTAGGGTTCCTTACTTAAAAAGTGAAAACGGAACCATGATAAGATCACTCCTGTGTCTATCTGTCTGTCACAGCCATCTTACTCGTAAACTATATGGAACGTGGAAAGTTCAAATTTGGCAAAGTAATAAAGCTTATTGACCCACATATTTACAGATTTTTAAACATTCACTAATATATTTAGGGAAAATGTAGAGAAGCTAGTTAAGTTACAAGGGGAAAAAATCTTTTCTTTGTGTATCATATGGGGTATCGCGTGAAAGCTTTCGTAACGCTGAACTCAAAAATACATTTCGTTTAATTTTAGGTATTATATTTTTAGAGATATCGTCGAAAATGTAGTGAAAAAATATGTTCCCACCCCCATTTCCGAATCTACTAAAACTAAAATTATAAAAAATTAGAGGTAGTAGATATTATGTTAAACCTTGAAGGAAAAATGTAGCGATTACCCTAGGATACATAGTTTTTGAGAAAAGTGCATTTTCCCGTTACACACAAATTTCGATTTGCGGGCATTCACTAAAGGTGTTGAAGAGCGCGAGGAGGTACCCATCATAGCAGAAATATAAAAGCATTGCTGATAACGATTCTTTTTACTTTCTTCTATCTTCAATAGAAGAAAGTATTGCACCGTATTTTATGGAAGAAACGCCGCGGCGTTTACGAGCTTAAAAGTTAATTTTTTTCCAAGTGCGGCGTTTACGCCATGTGCGGCGTTTACGATATTTTTTAAATACCAACTGAGTTTCCTTAATTTAAAAATTCATAAAAATATTTAAAATCGGATTTAAATATTTTAAATAAAACTTCAGACATCTTAAGATATTAAAAACGAGGCATCCTACACTGTTCAGAAAACTTTGATTAAAGTTAGGTCAATGTGACGCTGTCGACAAAAGTAGCGTTCCGATGGATGCGGCGTTTACAACGGGTGCGGCGATTACGATATTTTTAAGCTTATTCAGGCCAATTTGAGGAGTGCGGCGTTTACGACGGGTGCGACGTTTCTTCCATAAAATACGGTAATCGAAATTTTTTTCGACTTCCGGTTTTCGACGGATTTACACGTTTTAGGGGTCAGAGATTCCAAAAAACATGTTTATAGAAAATGCCTGTCTGTCCGTCTGTCCGTCTGTCTGCCACCATTATACCATCAAAAAGAGTATGAAGTTATGCATAGAATTGAACCAAATTTTTATTTTAAGTTTTTGGCTATGGTAAGCAGGTCCTCCCTGAATTTGGAAAAAGTCGCCGGTAGGGGGCGCTGTAATAGCGATTTTTGTGCGATTTTAAATATTGTACCATCCAAAAGTGTATGAAATTATGCGTAGAATTGAACCAAATTTTTATTTTAAGTTTTTGGATATGCCAAGCAGGTCCTTTCTGAATTTGGAAAAAAATTGCCTGTAGGGGGTGCTGTAATAGCGATTTTTATACGATTTTGAATATTGTACCATCCAAAAGTGTATGAAGTTATGCATAGAAGTGAACCAAATTTTTATTTTAAGTTTTTGGATATGGCAAGCAGGTCCTCCCTGAATTTTGAAAAAATTCGCCGGTAGGTGGCGCTGTAATAGCGATTTTTGTGCGATTTTGAATATTGTACCATCGAAAATTGTATGAAGTTATGCATAGAATTGAACAAAATTTTTATTTTAAGTTTTTGGCTATAGCAAGCAGGTGCTCCCTGAATTTGGAAAATATTCGTCGGTAGGGGGCACTGTAATAGTCATTTTTGTGCGATTTTGAATATTATACCATCGAAAAGTGTATGAAGTTATGCATAGAATTGAACTAAATTTTTTGTGTTTGTTTTTGGTCATGGCACGAAAGTCCTCCCTGAATTTGGAAAAATTCTGCCGAAAGGGGGCGCTATAATTGCGATCTCTGTGCCATTTTCATTATTGTACCATCGAAAAGTGTATGAAGTTATGCATAGAATTGAACCAAATTTTTTGTGTATGTTTCTGGCTATGACAAACAAGTCCTCCTTTAATTTGAAATAAATCTGCCGGAAGGGGGGGGGGAGCGCTGTAACAGCGATGTTTGAGCCATTTTCTTTATTGTACTATCGAAAAGGGTATAAAATTATGCATACAATAGAACCAAAATTTTTGTGCATGTTTTTGGCTTTGGCCAACAGGTCCTCCTTGAATTTGGAAATATTGCTCGGTAAAGGGGCTCTGCGATAGCGATTTTTTTATACTTTTCTTGATTTTTCGTAGTTCTAATGTGCAACGGCGGGAACTGGCTTCCTGCTAATTCAGATATTCGCAAACAGCTGATAACAACAGAATAAGGAAAAACTAATAATTTTAACAAATATCATGATATAGATTAACTCGTTTTTAGTCCGTTTAATTGATTGAAGTAGAAATTTAAGATGAAAATCAAAGTTGGTATAGTATTGAACTAATAATATTGAAGTATTAACATGTGTAACTAGGTTTTGAAATATTAAGATGTATAAGATAGAAGAAAGTTTTGGGATTGGCACATCCAACTAGTTTAATAATACAGTTAATAATTCATATATTTATTGTACGGAACCCTCTGAGCGCGAGTAATACTCGCACTTGACCGTTTATTTTTAATTATGATACAATTTCCAATGAATTTTCATATTGCTCGTTCTGCGATTAAGACCCGTAAATTAAAATAACTATTTAAATTGAATTTATATATAGCTGTGCTAACGTAAATTTTAATTTGTTTTAAATGTAGATTCGTTGCTGTATTTTTTTCATTAAAATACAATACTTAAATTCCCATGGACTTTTATCAGACTAATAAAATTCAGTGTAAATTGTTTTCTTTGTTATTATGAAATACAAATTGCCGAATTCAGTTACGTTCTGGTAACGCATCACTGTTGTATCGACATATGATGAGTGCAAACAATAAAAAGATTTAATGAGGTAACGTATCTTGTCAATGTTAAATGTGTCATATTGATGACCCTTTATCTTGGGAACTGTTCCAAGAAATCAGCTGAAAATTTCAATGTTTATTTCCTATATATTTTTACATACTTTAAAATGGGGATTTTTGACAATACTGTAATTATATTTTTATGATTTTTATTGCAAGCTACTAACAATTTTTTTTAATTTAAATTAAAAAAATTATTAAAAAATAAAAATCTTTGAATTATAAAAATATTGTGTTAAACTATGTACATAGAAATGAAAAACGTGTGTTAAAAATTTAAAAGGTGTACCTTATATAGTTTACGAGATAAAGGGTTATTTAGACAAAAAATAATTATATTTTCAGAAAAATGAAAATAAAGTTTAATGTGTTATAAGTCGTACATCAATAAATTTAATGCATTCCACCACCATAGGAAAGATTATCGTGGCCTTCTTCTTCAAGGAGAGGCTCTTAAAGCTTTTTTGCCACTTGAAGAGGAAAAAAGTAAAAATCAAAAGTTAAAAAAAAAATGAAGTGTCCGAACCCCTTAAAAAAGAAAATATTTATCGTTTTTCTTTGGTCACAAAGTGATTTACAAAAGATTTAGATACTAAACTCGTTTTCCGATTTGTTCAAAAACATTAACAGTTCTTGCGGCAATGACCTAGACATACTTACATAATCGGAACTTAATCGAAAACGCCGTTTGGCCGCTTTCGTGTACATTCACACACACATATACACAATGATTATAATTATTTCTTTATACACCATATGTGTCCGGAAATTAAAACTGAGTAATAACTTCAAATTTATATATTAAATAAATTTTAATTAATTAGTTTAATATTAATAATTTATAAATACCATTTTCCGACACATTAAAACAATAGAACTTGATGGTGCAAAGGTGTAAAATATTTACCCAATACTAAATAACTATCTGTGAAAAAAAAAAAAAAACTGCATAATACTTTCTGTTCCTTGTAAATAATGTAAATTATCTTATTTATTTTTGTTTATTGTATATTTCTGCTTAAACTTGCTTCATTCTGTATATAAATCAAGAGGCCTTCTAAGGATTCCAAAAGTTTTTCACATCGTTTGATCATCTTGCATTAAGGTGATCTAAGATGAATGACCAAATGAACTTTTTCGCAGTTTGCACACGTCCAGCAGTCGAAACAAATGGCATCCTTTGAGTATTACGTATGTCAAAAGAGGCCTTACATAAGCTTCACGTCATGGTGTCATTCTGAACAGTCCAGAAGAGAGTTCCTTCACCTTTAAGGGGCCTGGGCCCCTTTGAAAATGCATTCTGACCCCTAAGGTCGTTTCGTATCGTAATTCAAAGGAGGGGTTTGGTGGCCTTTAAGCATGGATAGCAAGTGAAAATTATAAATGAAAGCATTTTTATTCTTATTGTTTAAGTTATTCTTTTTAAGCTTGCCGAAGTAATTTTTTTTCTTTGTTTAATACAGCTTTTACTTTCTAATCTTGATTAATGTTGCAAACTGCACTGGGCGTGAGCCTTAATACAGAAACGAGTTTAATGGACGAAGCAGAGTTGAATTTTCTAATATTATGCATTTTATATCTGAAAATAGTATGTATTTAAAATAACTAAAAATATTAGCTGTTAATCATAGTTTTAAAATTAAAAAGACATTTAAAATCAAACATTTTATAAAACCAAAACAACACATCAATATTACATAATAAACTCGATTACAGTTTCAAACTTTATACAAACTCATTATCAGTATGAATATCAATCGAAAACCAAAGCTGTTCCTTACATAAATTCTCATTCAAAATTATGCATTTATAATATTAATTCCCCAGGGATAGTTTGTCATAATAAGACCACACAATCTGGTGGAGTTGTAACCTGATTCATTTAGGGGAGATTTCTATAATCTTTTAAATCAATCTTATTTTTAAAATTATTGGAGTTATATTTAATTATTTAAGGGGTCTCATGACTTTTAAAATTGGAAGAAAAGAAAAAAAAAGAAAAAAAAAAGCAATTTAACAAATTACAACGACCATTTGGAAAATGATTTTTTCAAAGACTAAAATTTAAGACATAAAAAATCGCACGGAGTTGATCATACATTACGTACGCCATGAATTAAACATTAATAGTGTTATTACACGTAAAAATTGCAAGCGACAAAAATCGCCTGCGATCCGTCAGATTTCCTAAAACTTGCATATTATCCAAGCATTCCATTGGCTGTTCGGGAAAAGAGTTTTCCATCGTCAGATTTCCAAGAAATCTGACGACCCATTTTAAATGAAATTTCATTCTTAAACTTCTAAACATCCCACACTATTACTTTTTACACCATCGTATAGAGAAAAAAATGTACTTTTAAATGCAATTTGTTTGAAAGCTGTATCTCAATTTGTTTCTGAGTTATTAATTTATTTTTTTTTTGTAGCTTTTATTACTTTTTTGTCATAGTGGCAACAGAAGTATCCATCTCTGTTGAAAGTAAAGGGAAATACAGATTACTGCATAGACCAATCATAAAACGAATAAAATGCGGATTAAACCATTAAAAAGCTTCAGATATGCTTTTGATTTCCTACCCTGACGAGGACAATAACCATTTTTCCAAATGGTTAAAAAAAAAAAAAGATCATTTTGAACATTTAATATCATCAAATGTATATGATTTTAAAACACAATTTTAATTAGGATGAAATATATCAGTATTTCTTTCATTTCATGTATTTAAAAAATTGTAAGATGCAGAATTAGCAATTATAGGGAGCTTCAAACTGCCAGACGTTTGAAGAGCAGAAAATTGGTATAATAGCTAGCGCGCGCGATTACAAAATAAATATTGCAACTAGACTGAAAAATTTGGTGCCTACATATACTTCAGATTATAATAATTACCCTGAACCTAAATAAATTTGTATTTAAAGCATTTTTTTTTTAATACAAATTTGCATTAGGCTAATACAAAATTTGGAAATTTTCAACAGTATAATCACCCAAAAAAATATTTATTTGAACAATAAAAAGAAAATTTTAGATTCAGTTTAACCAACATGAAACATGTGTTTTGAAAATTTCATGAAAACATATTCAAAAGTTTTTGAGGTATTCTGTGCATTATGCCCAAAAACGTCATTTGGAGAAAAAGGATTTCAAAGTTTCGGAAACGCAGCTTCGGCTAATGAGCGGATATGATTCTGAAAGCCATAACTTCAGGTCTAATGGGGGTTTAAACGAAACAATTATAGTAAATGTTCAGAAAAAAAGAAGTTTAACATGTACAAAAATTAAAATTTCGAAAATTTTGAAGCTTTAAGAGTCCTGAGATCCTTTACAGGAAATTTCTATAATCTTGTAAACCAACCTCACTTTTATAATTATTGAAAGATTTAATTATTTAAATATTTTCGAAAATTGGGATGTGGTTGGTATCTATTGAATGATTAACAAGTTTCGATGGCAAATTACCAGATTTGAAAGCTCGTTTATACTCTTCGAAGTTGATGTTGCAATGATCGTCCAGTTTCCCCAATATAAACAGAGTCACAATCTTTACAAGGGGAACTGTAAACTGTACCGGCATTCTATAAGGGAGTGGGGAATTTTAGACTTGGATTTACATAATATATTTTCATAATATTGTGAGTACAGCTATTAATTGATCTGAATAAATTAGCTATTTTTTCTGGCAATTTTTTATAATATGGAATGGAGACATTACTTGTAAAACTTATGTGGTATATTCAGGATGATACAGATTGCTCTGAACAAATTATTTTCATAGGGTTCCTAGAAATCAGGGAATAGGTCAGAGAAATACCGGTATTTACTTAGAAAAAACTCGCCTTATACAATCGCGCGATTATTTAAGTCGAGTACTTCTATAAGAAAATACTGGTGTACTCCTTGAAACTCTATGAACCATATTTTAGAATTCGTATGGAGTAGTCATTATATTTCAAATCGATAAAGAGTTTTATTTTTCTAATTGAAAGACCTCGTCATTGCTACAGTATTTTCTTGATCTTTGGGCAAAAGTTCTAACAACAGCGATTTTATGGGAGACAGCATTTTCCGAATTAAAATTTTAAGTATTGATCAGAAAACATATCATTGCTGTATTGCATACTGGTGCCAAATTTTCTTGACCGGTAACTTTTTTTTCTCAATCAAAACATCAAAGTAGGGGAGTTTACAGTCAGTTTCATTTCCAATTGTGCCAATTGTGAACTGTATCGCTGGATATATATAATTAGCTTTTTCTAAAATTTTTGTTAAATATTCTTGTTCGGCAATAAGAAAAACGTCGTCAACATATTTTTTTCAAAAAAAAAAAAAAAAAAAAAAAATCTTAAAACCTAAAAGTAAAATTCTTTCACTCTCAAGTTAGGAGTCAAAATTTGTTTCAGGAGTAGATAATATTTTTTAATAATTGCTTGCATGGCAATCCTTATGCGTTTATTTTGCGTGTGTTGAGTTGATTAATTTAGTCATTCTTCCAAACAAAATAAGATGATTTCTTTCTAATTGGTATGTGCAAAATGAACTGTTTTGCATCAAATTTATTGACCATCTTAATACCCAACTTTAACTGCTTGATAACGTCGCTGACGAAACTTGCAGGATTCATTCCCTTTTTACGTCTTAATACCAGTATTCTGAAAAGAATTTTCCTGTTGTTTAATCAAAGAATTTCTGTCATTTAATAAGTCAAATACTGCTACCAAGAATAGGTGATATTTAAATTAAAGGACTTGTATAGTTTCAACCACGTACAGTCGTGGGGAAAAAAAGTAAACACCCCTTACTAACTCTGAAAAAAATTATCGTAGTACCACACGATTGGTAATAAAGTCTACTTTTAAACGATGTATATATAATTTGCTTAGGGGGCCATCTACATGTTAAAACGAACCATACTTTGTTTTTTTTCAATAGCAGTACACAATTCTGACAGCATAAATGAACTCTACACCCTTCAATTAGCCTAAAAACAAATTTTTATGCACTTTGTAAGATACGTTTCCGAGAAATTAATTATTTTAAAACGAGCGTATTTTAGGAGCTGTATCCAAATTGATGTTCGGTACTCGATTGTTGACCGAGAGAGCCCACGTCTTGATCAAGGCATCTCCAGTCATTGAAGACTACTGGATCACAAGATAGCTTAAAAAATTTCAAAATATCTAGTCACTTCTATCATAGACGGCCCTTTAAACCACCATTTTGCCGTTTTTTAAGCATAATTTGAAAACTACTTGGAAGAAAAATGTGAAATTTTGGATTTCCATAAAGTAGGACTTAATAAATCTAAAACCATAAAAAAAAATTGTAGATTGCATTGCATAATTTTTTCGAATATTAATTTTATAATTTCTCATTAACTCATATCATAAAATTATAAAAATTGCAAAACGTATTTATGTTTGGGTATTATGGTATTATTGCTACACAAAATATTAGCACATTACGAGTATAATTTCAGGAGATATTAATAAAAATATGAAAATGTAATTTAACATTAAAAGCACTAAATTTTGAATGCTTATAATTCAAACATTTATCATTCAAATGGCTTGAAATTTAGTGTCTAGGCATAATGTGAACCGAAAATTTGAAATATCCTGTTAAAATTGGGTATTGCCATAGAAAAAAATGAAGTTTGGATTCGTTTTAATATGTAGATGGGCCCCTAAGCAAATTTTATATACATCGATTAAAAGTAGACTTTATTTCGAATCGTTCGGCACCAGTAACTTTCTTCTACGATAATTTGTTGAGGAGTTAGTAGGGATGTTTACTTTTTTTTTCCACGACTGTACATGGCCTTTGTAAAGGGTTAATAATTTTATAGAAAGTATGGGAACATTTCATATGCTTTTAATCTTTTGGTATAACGGTAAGATGAATATGTACAATAGTGATTTTTTTAACTCCTATGTCAATATAATTCTTAATACCAAATTACTTTTAATACTTGCCTCAACATAATTCTTGATATTAATTTTATTTTCTTTATTTACTCCTATATTCTTTTGGTGGAACTATAACAAAAGTTTATATCAAGTATATGAATCGATAACAAGTATTTGTATCTATTATTAATTTATAATTATTAATTTAGTAAAACATAACAAATGTATAAAGAATATGGTTATAAGCAATTAACTAAATTTAATTGTAATTTTGAGATATATTTAAATTTGAACAAATAATTTAAAAAAAAAATTAATATTTACAACTATTTATAGTATTTTATTTTTGTACAAATTATTTTATTTTAATTAACTAGGGGGCTCTGCCCTCTACGAGCTACGCTCGCCAACCCCAGTTCAGGCACACCAAAATCCAAAAAAGCACGCTAATTTGATCGGCTTTAAAAATATTGAATTTAAAAAAAAAAAAAAAAAACAGTAGCGATCTCTCTGTAAACGGGTTTCCCTTCGTTTTCCTTGGATTGGGGATTTTTAAGACTAAATCTGCTGCTGTTAAGAGATACAATGGCTGTTTTCGTATTTAATTAAAAAAATTAGTTAAACATTTGAAAATAAGCTAATGTAAAATGTATTAAGTAAACAGTGTCATTGTCTCCCGGTATTTTTGAACACCGCTATAAGATAGTTCTTTTAAATAATTCATTTTAAATGCATCATTTCAAATCTGATGTAATTTACACCAAAGTTTTATTTCTTTTATTAATATTCGAGTGAAAATACTTTTGTTGTTAGAAGGAAATAATATTTGTGCTGTCTTCGAATTCACGATAATAGTTGAAAAGATTACCTCAAAATATCTCGCGCAAATATAGTTTTCAATTTAAATTATTTTGCCACATTTTTTGGCCATTTTAAATATGACGTAATTTCCTCCATTTACAAGTTTTAACGGATAATAATGATTTTTTTATTTTAAGATTTTGTTTCTCTCTTAAAATTCAAGTGTAAATATGGTTCTTATGACGTAATTTTCCTGCTTTTAACATGTAATCATTTAATTCTAATTTTAAAGTTTTTTTTTTCTGTTTGTAATAGTCACGTGTCAATAAATTTTTAATTTGAAGTAAACATTATTGTTTGCGCTATTTATACAATTGGCAACAGTTTAAATTAATAAAATTTTCTAAAATTTGTAAAAAATATCTCTCGAAATGCTGAAAATTTGAATTTAAAATAGAAATAAAACCTCAAAAAATGAGTCAAATAAGAAAAATAAATACAATCTGCACACCGGGAACTTATAACGTATAAAATGATCAAAAAATGATTAAATTCCGATGTATAGTTTTTGCTCCTATAAAACTTTTTTAATGGAACGACTTTGTCCAACTTTAGCATTAAATATCTCTTAAAATAATTCTTCGATTTGAAAACTGTCTGCATCAGCGTGTTTATCAAACATTTATCTATAATACCATCGATTTTCATATTTTTGTATGCGACAGTTTTTTTAATATTAACGATGAAAGGCCACGCTTAAGCATCAAAATTGGATGCCGATCTACCCGGAATATCTACGCAGATTTTCATTGGTACTTTTCCAAATCAAAACTTTTTTTTATGCTAGGGGGCTTTGCCCCCTACGAGCTACGCTTGCAACCCCCGTTCAGGCACACCGAAATCCCAAAAGCACGCTAATTTGATCGGCTTTAAAAATATAGAATTAAAAAAAAAAAAAAAAAAAAAAAAAAAAAAAAAAAAAAAAACAGTAGCTATCTCTCTGTAAACGGGTTTCCATTCGTTTTCCTTGGATTGGTGATTTTTAAGGTCAAATCTGCTGCTGTTAAGAGATACAATGGCTGTTTTCGTATTTAATTAAAAAAAAATAGTAGTTAAACATTTGAAAATAAGCTAATGTAAAATGAATTAAGTAAACAGTGTCATTGTCTCCCGGTATTCTTTCACAGCGCTATAAGTTAGTTCTTTTAAATAATTCATTTTAAATGTATCGTTTCAAACCTGACGTAATTTACACCAAAGTTTTATTTCTCTTATTAATATTCACGTGAAAATACTTTTGTTGTTAGACTAAAATATTATTTGCGCTTTCTTCGAATTCACGATAATAGTTGAAAAGATTATCTCAAAATATCTCGCGCAAATATATTTTTCAATTTAAATTGTTTTGCTATATTTTTTGCCATTTTAAATATGACGTAATTTCCTCACATTACAAGTTTTAACGCATAATAATGATTTTTTTTATTTTAAGATTTTGTTTCTCTTTTAAAATTCAAGTGTAAATATGGTTCGGCACAGATGTCATTGGCGCAATTTTTTTCTGACGCCAATTTCATATACGCAACGGGTACTTATCGGGTTAACTGGTGCTAAAGTGTCGTTATTTTGCTTGATATGGTAACCCGGATGTTGTTGTTTATGCTATTGATGTTTTCGCCAAATTGGCGTCGGAAAAAAATTGCGCCAATATGGGGCGTCTATGACATCTGTGCCTATGGTTCTTATGACGTAATTTTCCTGCTTTTAACATGTAATCATTTAATTCTAATTTTAAAGATTTTTTTCTGTTTGTAATAGTCACGTGTAAATAAATTTTTAATTTGAAGTAAACATTATTGTTTACACTGTTTATACAACTGGCAACAGTTTAAATTAATATAATTTTGTAAAATTTGTAAAAAATAACTCTCGAAATGCTGAAAATTTGAATTTAAAATTGAAATAAAACCTCAAAAAATGAGTCAAATAAGAAAAATAAATGCAATCTGCACACCGGGAACTTATAACGTATAAAATGATCTAAAAATGATTAAATTCTCATGTATTGTTTTTGCTCCAATAAAACTTTTTTAATGGAACGATTTTGTCCAACTTTAGCATTAAATATCTCTTTAAATAATTCTTCGTTTGAAAACTGTCTGCATCAGCGTGTTTATCAAACATTTCTCTATAATACCACCGATTTTCATATTTTTGTATGCAACAGTTTTTTTAATATTAACGATGAAAGGCCATGCTTAAGCATTCAAATTGAATGCCGATCTACCCGGAATATCTACGCAGATTTTCATTGGTCCATTTCCAAATCAAAACTTTTTTTTATATATAGAAGGACCATTTGTTATAATATTTGCAACCTATTTTTATATATTTATATCTATATTGTTGTAGAAATAGTAGAATGGTAGAATAGTAGAGTATAGTTCAAGAATAGTAGAATGGTGTCCTAATACTCAAAATAAGGAGCTTTAAAATTTGGTCCCTGGAGTATTGTAGGTTTTTCTTTCCCCGTTCTGTTAAAATGATGTTTTTTTTTTTTTTTTTTACTGCAATTTTATGTAAGAAATGTTTAAAAAAGGGTCTTTTCTTTTTCAAAGAATGAATTGACGATCTTTTCTCATAATTTTTATTCATACACTGAGATTACCAACAACACCAATATGTCGATTTTTAACAGTATAATACAATCATACACATTATAATATACATGGTTTATATAATTTCTGACTTAGACAGGCTAATTACACTGGTCGGCACCATAATCCTCTCTGTAAAAACAATAGCTTATTCTTATAGACTTCACTCTGCTAAATAAAAATATGGTAACTAAATTACTGTACCACGTACAATTTTTTTGATTGGAGGGTTTCCTTTTAAAATTAGGGTATCTTGCCAAAACACAAGTGGAAATTTTGTAAATCATAAAATGTAGATAATAATATGTAAATTACCTGTAAATAAATGTATAAATATGATTACCCGAGTCACAGCGGCATAAGGAATGAAAACATATTAGTGGATAGAAAATAGTAAATTCGAGCGCGAAAAAAAAAGGGGGGGGGGGGGCATAAAAAGAAAAATGCATGATACAAGTATAAAAAAACTAGATTTCCATACTATATTTTATCAGTTCGATATCTAAGACACTGAAAACACTTTTTTTCAGGATTTAAATTTTATCTAGTATTGCAAATTAATATAACAATCCTTCACTATTTGTCATTAATATAAAACTGTTTTTCGGAAAAATGCTACGAGATAGAGTAATTTAGATAACATATTTAGAATTGGGAATATTAGATCTGTACACTTTACGCATTGAGTTTGCAAGGAAGGAAAATTTAATTTTTTTTTTTACCAAACATTGTTATTTATCAGTGTCATTAGTAAACTTCTAAACATAGAAAAAATAACTTCAGCTTTACAAGCCTTTTGCAGGAAGATCATCAACTGACATATTCAAAATAAAAAAAAATTGTATCGCTTATTTTGTAAGATCTATACGAAATTTCAGACTTTGGGGATATTAAAACATGTATTTATTGGATATTTTTTATTTACTTTCAAACTTTTAAAGGCACTGTCAGACATTTTCAAGACGATTATCTCAAAGTCATTTTTTCACAATTTTGACCAAATTCAAAATGATTTGGCTTTAATGCACTTAAATTTAAAGTATTTATGCTTTTTGAATTAATTAACAAATGTAAGAAAGGATGTTTTAAATAAATCAAGTAGAAAATTCTTTACAAGTTAATCAATATGTAAAAATAGAGGTTTTAGTGGACATTTACCATAGCGTGGGTTGTATAATTTAAAAAACTGGAATATAAGATTTAAAAAATAACGAAAAATCATGTATCAGGCATAGATTATGCAAAAGTTTTTGTCACTAACAGAATATTATAAACAAATTTCCTTTTTTCGTGCAATGGAATTAAGTATCTCAAGAAGCAATTTAAAAAGCATGTAACTCAGTAAGACTCCATTTTCAGCAACTGCTGCCCATATCCGGTAATGTATGCTAATTCTTTTGCACAACCCTGCATATGACTCATAGAATTTAGACACACTACGTAATACACTAAATATTAGATGATTTTTAAAAGGCATACCAACGAGTTTCCAGCAGTTATAGATCCTGTTAGTAAATTCTTTTGTGCATCTCTATAAATGAACAATAAATGCTCCATAATATATAGAAAAACTGTTGTAGTGCACCTTGGTGATCTTTTTTTAATTTCATTATGTTTGAAATATCGTAACATCATTAAAATGCGCAGAAAATAGTGTTTCCACATATATCATAATGTAATGAAAATCTTTTTCCTGTCCCTGGAAACATACTATAAATTCTACTTATTCTATATTCTTGAGAAAGCATGTTGTAGTCCACCCCACTGATTCAATTTAGTCTCAGTTTGTTTGACATATTGTAACAATAATAAAATAAAGTAAACGATGTTTACTCATACATCATAATGTAATGGAAAACTTTTTTGTGTCCCTGTAAACGAAGTATAAATGTTATACACTTCATTTTCAATATGGAACATGCTATAGTAAATCTCAATAACTTATAAAAATTACATGAGAATCCGAGTATGTTTATAAGAGATAGTGCATGGACAGACAGACAAACCGAATTCATAAATAATTTTCCATTCCATTAAAAACATCATTAAAATACACCACAAACGGTTCCCCTCCCCCCATAGACCGTGATATCACGGAATGATTTTGAGCGTCCCTGTAAGCGTATAATACTACTACATACTTAATTTTCAATATCTAGATGCCATCATAAACTTCAATTGCATGATATCCGAGTACAATTACGCAAGTTAGAGCACAGACAGAGATATGGACGGCAGACAAATAGATAGACAAACTGAATTTATAGCAACTTTCAAATATGTTCGAAAGTGTTAAAAAGAAGTAATAGTTTAAATTAATTACAGGATTCCTGATCCACGATCAAACTTCTGTCGTCTTTCATCACTTTAAACCTTTTTGGTCCTCTAGAAACCTGAGATCTTTGAACTACACACAAACTGTTACTACATTAATAAATAAGAAGTTAATAAGCATAAGTGGAACTATAACAGAATTGTGTATTAATAGCAAAACTATGAGAGAAGATTTAAACTTTAAATTTTCATAAGTTTCAAATCCCGTGCATGGAAACTGAAAAGATAAGCATTATAAATGTATAAAATAAATATATTGAATAAAATAAATAAAGAAAGTGGCATTATAAATGTTTCTTAATTCTTTCAAACATTTTTTTTTCAAATTTATCTAAAGATGTTTAAATTTTAAAAGCACGTGTCTTTCATTTTACTAATTTTTTAAGTAGTGTAAATTTTGTGTTAAGACGGTTCTCAATAAATAAATGAATAAAATCCTTCTATATATAAAAAAAAAGTTTTAATTTGGAAATGGACCAATGAAAATCTGCGTAGATATTCCCGGTAAATCGGCATCCAATTTGAATGCTTAAGAAATGCCTTTCTTCGTTAATATTTAAAAAAAAAATGTTGCATACAAAAATATGAAAATCGGTGGTATTATAGAGAAATGTTTGATAAACACGCTGATGCAGACAGTTTTCAAATCGAAGAATTATTTTAAGAGATATTTAATGCTAAAGTTGGACAAAACCGTTCCATTAAAAGTTTTATTGGAGCAAAAACCATACATGAGAATTTAATCATTTTTAGATCATTTTATACGTTATAAGTTCCCGGTGTGCAGATTGCATTTATTTTTTTTTATTTGACTCATTTTTTGAGGTTTTATTTCTATTTTAAATTCAAATTTTCAGCATTTCGAGAGATATTTTTTATATTTTAGAAAATGTTATTAATTTAAACTGTTGCCAATTGTATAAACAGCTCAAACAATAATGTTTACTTCAAATTAAAAGTTTATTTACACGTGACTATTATAAACAGAAAAAAAACTTCAAAATTAGAATTAAATGATTACATGTTAAAAGCAGGAAAATTACGGCATAAGAACCATATTTACACTTGAATTTTAAAAAAGAAACGAAATGTTAAAATAAAAAAATTATTATGCGTTAAAACTTGTAAATGGAGGAAATTACGTCATATTTAAAATGGCCAAAAAATATGGCAAAACAATTTAAATTAAAAAATATATTTGCGCGAGATATTTTGAGATAATCTTTTCAACTATTATCGTGAATTCGAAAACAGCGCAAATAATATTTCCTTCTAACAACAAAAGAATTTTCACGTGAATATTAATAAGAGAAATAAAACTTTGATGTAAATTACGTCAGATTTAAAACGGTACATTTAAAATGAATTATTTAAAAGAACTATCTTATAGCGCTGTTAAAAAATACCGGGAGACAATTACACTGTTTACTTAATCCATTTTACATTAGCTTATTTTGAAATGTTTAAATAATTTTTTCATTAAATACGAAAGAAGCTATTGTATCTCTTAACAGCAGCAGATTTGGTCTTAAAAATCGCCATTCCAAGGAAAACGAATAGAAACCCGTTTACAGAGAGATCGCTACTGTTTTTGTTTTTTTTTTTTGTCTTTTTTTTAATTCAATATTTTTAAAGCCGATCAAATTAGCGTGCTTTTTGGATTTTGGTGTGCCTGAACGGGGGTTGGCGAGCGTAGATCGTAGGGGGCAGAGCCCCCTAGTAAAATAAAATAAAATAAACAACGATAAAATAAATAAAATAAATAAAAATAAAATAAAAAATTTGCGCGATCAACAACGCGAAACTTTCTGACACATTTACGGACTCATTTTTATGTGTAAAAGTATGATACTTGAAGGATTATTAAAAGTATGATTATTGAAATGATTTCGAGTGAATGAAACAGCTTTTTTAATTTTTCAATAGATGAATTACATCTCGAATTATAAGCAATTGTTGAGTCATAAGTGTAGTTTTTTTTTTTTTTTTTTTTTTTTTTTTTTTTCCCGCGTTTTAGCGTATTGAAATTCGGTTCAAAACTTCATTTTTGACAGCTTTTTCTGAAAGATTTTCTGTCTTTACCCGGAAAACAGCAAAAAGTATTCGGTTAAATAGTTTCTGTATAATAGCAATATTTTAAATTTATGCTTTTAAAAACAATAATGAATTCAGAAATGTGTTAGAAAGTAGCCAGTTTAGATTTAAGAACAAACTTAACTTGAAAGCCTTACATAAATTATTTATAAGTTAATAGAAAACTAATCACATGATAATCTTCGAATAAAATAAAAATATAGCTAATTAATGAACTGAAAGCTTATTTAATTGCTTTTGTAAAATTATTTTAGCGTTTTTTACGTCTTTTAATATAACTGTAAACAATCAAAATAAAGTATTTTGAAGTGTGCATTTCACAAGAATTTCTTGACATGAAGCCTTACGTTGCTGAAAAACTGGATGTACAGGCATAATTCAGGATTTACATCATGGAAGTTCCAAATAATTTTTCTAATCGCATGATAGTCTTCAAATAAATAAGTATACAGCTAATTAATCAGCTGGAAGCTGATTTAGTTGCTTTTATAAAATTATTTTAGTGTTTTTTGCGTCTTTTAATGTAACTGAATACAATCAAAATAAAGTTTTTTGAAGGGTGCATTTCACAAGAATTTCTTTGCATGATGCCTTACGTTGCTGGAAAACTGGATGTACAGGCATGATTTCGGATTTAGACAATAGACGTTCAAAATATTTTTTTAAATCGCATGAAAACCTTCAAATAAATAAGTATACAGCTAATTAATGAGCTGAAAGCTTATTTAGTTGCTTTTATAAAATTATTTTAGTGTTTTAGGTAGCTTTCATTACAAAAAGCTACCTATTGCAGCCGTTCGGAGGAAAGCGATTTCAAAAAATTTTGGTATATTTTCATCGATCATGACCCCCAGACCCCGAAACCACCCTCCGTTCAAAAGTTGATATACATATATATATATATATATATCCATACATATATATATATATATCTGACCTTTGTCATACTGTAATTCTCGAATTTATGAACCGATTTGGATGTAATTCGGTACGTACATAGTACATACCAATGTCTCGACCGAGTTCGTTGGCCAGCTTCATCCGCCATTTTCTTTCAAAATGGCGGCCATTTAAAATTTTCTTAAAAATTTTAAATTTGAAATGTGGTACCAAAGAATTGAAAATGGAAAAATATTGTTTTCTTATGTATTTGACCTTTATACAAAGATTCCGGAGCAGTTTTTGTTTCGTCTATATCTTAAAAAATGGCTGAGTTATAGCATTTTGAATTTCTAGCGTGGCTGACATTTTGAAACGTCCTGAATTTTGTCACGCGATAAAAGGCGTATTTATGAACCGATTTGGATGTAACTTCGTTTGTACATAGTGCATACCAATGTCTCGACCGAGTTCGTTGGCCAGCTTCATCCGCCATCTTGTTTAAAAATGGCAGCCATTTAAATTTTTAAGAAAAATTTAAATTTGAAATGTGGTACCAAAAAATTGAAAATTGAAAAAATATTTTTTTTTATGTATTTGACCTTGATACAAAGATTCGGGAGCAGTTTTTGTTTCGTCTATATCTCAAAAAATGGCTGAGTTATAGCATTTTAGGTAGCTTTCTTTACAAAAAAGCTACCTATTGCAGCCGTTCGGAGGAAAGCGATTTCAAAAAATTTTGGTATATTTTCATCGATCATGACCCCCAGACCCCGAAACCACCCTCCGTTCAAAATTGATATATATATATATATATATATATATATATATATATATATATCTGACCTATGTCACACTGTAACTCCCGTAATTATGAACCGATTTCGATGTAATTCGGTGTGTACATAGTACATACCAATGTCTCGACCGAGTTCGTTGGCCAGCTTCATCCGCCGTTTTGTTTCAAAATGGCGGCCATTTAAAATTTTTAAAAAAATTTAAAACTTGAAATGTGGTACCAAAAAATTAAAAATGGAAAAATATTTTTTTCTTATGTATTTGACCTTTATACAAAGATTCCGGAGCAGTTTTTGTTTCGTCTATATCTTAAAAAATGGCTGAGTTATAGCATTTTGAATTTCTAGCGTGGCTGACATTTTGAAACGTCCTGAATTTTGTCACGCGATAAAAGGCGTATTTATGAACCGATTTGGATGTAATTCGGTGTGTACATAGTACATACCAATCTCTCGACCGAGTTCGTTGGCCAGCTTCATCCGCCATTTTGTTTCAAAATGGCGGCCATTTAAAATTTTTTTTTAAATGTAAAAATTGAAATGTGGTACCAAAAAATTGAAAATGGAAAAATATTTTTTTCTTATGTATTTGACCTTTATACAAAGATTCCGGAGCAGTTTTTGTTTCGTCTATATCTTAAAAAATGGCTGAGTTATAGCATTTTGAATTTCTAGCGTGGCTGACATTTTGAAACGTCCCGAATTTTGTCACGCGATAAAAGGCGTATTTATGAACCGATTTGGATGTAACTTCGTTTATACATAGTACATACCAATGTCTCGACCGGGTTCGTTGGCCAGCTTCACCCGCCATCTTGTTTAAAAATGGCGGCCATTTAAATTTTTAAGAAAAATTTAAATTTGAAATGTGGTACCAAAAATTTGAAAATTGAAAAAATATTTTCTTCTTATGTGTTTAACCTTGATAAAAAGATTCGGGAGCAGTTTTTGTTTCGTCTATATCTTAAGAAATGGCTGAGTTATAGCATTTTGAATTTCTAGCGTGGCTGACATTTTGAAACGTCCTGATTTTTCTCACGTAATAACAGGCGTATTTATGAACCGACTTGGATGTACCTTGGTGTGTACATAGTACATACAAATATCTCGACCGAGTTCGTTGGCCAGCTTCATCCGCCATCTTGTTTCAAAATGGCGGCCATTTAAAAAAATAAAAAAATAAAAAAATTTAAATGAGATACCAAAAAATTGGAAAATGAAAAAGATTTTTTTTGTATGTGTTTGACCTTAATACAAAGATTCCGGAACAGTTTTTCTTTCGTCTATATCTAAAAAAAAATGGCTGAGTAATAGCATTTTGAATTTCTCTTGTGGCTGACATTTTAAAACGACCTGATTTTTGTCACGCGATAACAGGCGTATTTATGAACCTATTTGGACGTAACTTGGTCTGTACATAGTACTTACCAATGTCTTGACCGAGTTCGTTGGCCAGCTTCATTCGCCATCTTGTTTCAAAAGGGTTGCCATTTAAAAAAAATTAAATTTAAAATTCAAAATGAGGTATTAAAAAATTGGAAAATGAAAAAGATTTTTTTTTATGTGTTTGGTCTTGATACAAAGATTCCGGAGCAGTTTTTGTTTCTGAAAATTTGTTCTTTTGTTGATATCTTAAAAAATGGTTGATTTATAGCTCTTTGAATTTCTAGCATGGCTAACATTTTGAAACGATCTTGTATTTGTCACGCGATAACACGCGTATTCGCCTATTTCGA
The DNA here is from genome assembly GCA_963932465.1 of Maratus speciosus. NCBI lineage: Eukaryota > Metazoa > Arthropoda > Arachnida > Araneae > Salticidae > Maratus > Maratus speciosus. The sequence continues at coordinate 291,879,668 of OZ010789.1, forward strand.
TGTAAGAAGGCATGTGGATAGTATACATCAACACCTCGACCAAGTTCGCTGGCCAGATTCATCAGCCATCTTGTTTCAAAATGGCGGCCATTAAATTAAAAAGTATATATATATTTAAAGTGAGGTGCAAAAAAATTAGAAACTGAAAAAGGTTTCTTTCTTAAGTATTTGATCTTGATATAAGGATTCAGGAGCATTTTTTGTTTGTCTTTACCTTAAAAAATGGCTCAGATATAGCAGTTTCAATTTCTATTGTGGGTGACATTTTGAAAAATCTGATTTTTTGCATGCGACAGCACTCCTATATATTAATCGATTCCGATGTGAGTGAGCATGTGCACAGCAATTACTAAGGTCTCGACCAAGTTCACTGCTTAGCCTCATCCACCATGTCGTCTTAAAATGACAGGCACTTTAAGAAATTGCCGAATTTGGCAGCCAAATATAAGTTACTTTAAAGAAAAGCAGCTTGGATAAAGCTGACTAATTTCGCGAAATTCTCATTCATTATATTGATAAAAATTAGTATTGAATCTCCTATATTCGGTTTCCACTAAATTGAGCTTCGTGTGTTTTCATGATATAAGTTGGCTTTTTTTAACCCTAGAACTACCGAAAATTTTACTCAAGTTTTATAAAAATATTGCACATCAGAATTCTTATTTAAAACTATGGAACTTATTTACTTAACTCATTATTGTCTGGTTTACACATTTAGTTTATTTTAAAGAAATTTCTGGTTAGAATAAATATTTCGAATGTACCCATCGGGCCCATTGGACCCGTCTGGTAGACGGAGGGTTAAATAAGGATTATGAAAGCTACCTCTTCCTCCCGGCACTGGCCGGAAGGACTTTTGAATTTCTAGCGTGGCTGACACTTTGAAACGTCCTGATATTTGTCATGTGATAACAGGCGTATTTATGAACCGATTTGGATGTACTTTGGTGTGTACATAGTACATACAAATATCTCGACCGAGTTCGTTGGCCAGCTTCATCCGCCATCTTGTTTCAAAATGGCGGCCATTTAAAAAAATTTTAAAAATTTTAAATTTAAAATGAGATACCAAAATATTAGAAAATGAAAAATATTTTTTTTGTATGTGTTTGACCTTAATACAAAGATCCCCGAACAGTTTTTGTTTTGTCTATATCTAAAAAAATGGCTGAGTTATAGCGTTTTGAATTTCTATTGTGGCTGACATTTTAAAAGACTTGATTTTTGTCACGCGATAACAAGCGTATTTATGAACCGATTTGGATGTTACTTGGTCTGTACATACTACATACCAATGTCTCGACCGAGTTCGTTGGCCAGCTTTATTCGCCATCTTGTTTCAAAAGGGTTGCCATTTAAAAAAATTAAATTTAAAATTTAAAATGAGGTATTAAAAAATTGGAAAATGAAAAAGATTTTTTTTATGTGTTTGGCCTTGATACAAAGATTCCGGAGCAGATTTTGTTTCTGAAAATTTGTCCTTTTGTTTATATCTTAAAAAATGGTTGAATTATAGCACTTTGAATTTCTAGTATGGCTAACATTTTGAAACGATCTTGTATTTGTCACGCGATAACACACGTATTCGCCTATTTCCATGTGAGAAAGCATGTGGATAGCATACATCAACATCTCAGCCAAATATAAGTTACTTTAAATAAAAGCAGCTTGGATAAAGCTGACTAATTTCGTGAAATTCTCATTCATAATGATTTAGTATTGATAGAAATTAGTATTGAATCTCCTATATTCGGTTTCCACTAAATTGAGCTTCGTGTGTTTGAATAATATAAGTTGGCTTTTTTAAAATAAGGTATTTGAAAGCTACCTCTTCCTCCCGGCACTGGCCGGAAGGACTTTTTTGCGTCTTTTAATATAACTGTATACAATCAAAATAAAGTTTTTTTGAAGCGTGCAGTTCACAAGAATTTCTCGGCATGATGCCATACCTTGCTGAAAAACTTGATGTACAGGCATGATTTCGGATTTCGACGATGGGCGTTCAAAATAATTTTTTGTCAGAAAAATTCTTTGGCTGTGTTGTTATCCTCAAAAGATTAAGAACTATAATTTGGAAAGTTTTCGCTCAAAATTAATTCGAAAATTTCTATAAATTAATTAAGAAGTTTTACTTTGAAATTTGAAGCACTTTATTAACCAAACATGTTTTAAGATTTTTTTTAAAATGCACTTAGTTTTCGCAAATAAATATTAAAAAATATTTGCATTAAGAAATTTGAATATTTTGAAGAAAAAAATTTTAGTTTTCAAAAATGTATTTTATGATATATATATATTAACCGAAAATAAAGAAATTTAAAGTCAATTTACTTTACCCAATAAAAAGATTCAAAACTCTTTGAATCAAAGCTCTTTTCTTCTAAGATCGATTCTCTTATTATCATTTCTTTTAAGAATCTAAACAATTATATGTTGCAAACTTAATTAAGACATGAAATTTGATTATATATATAAAAATACATTTATATATATATATATAGTAAATATGTTTACATATATATGATTGTTAATATGATATTATCTTTTTTAAAAAATTCTTTTCAATTGATTCCATTCATTAACAAAAACAAATTTTAAATTTGTAAATGTTACTTTGGTTTAGTTAGAGCTGTTTAATTAAAAAAATCATTTATTACTATTTAAAAGATTACTATTTCAATTTTTACTTTCTCCTATCTTAACAATAATAAAGTATTAGATTGATTAAAAATTTCGAATTCCGATTTTCGACAATTTTTTATGTTTTAGAAAGTCTTGATCACAATTTGACTGTTTTTAGCAAATGTCTGTCCGTGAATCTGTTTGGTGTCTGTCTGTCTGTAAGTAACACAAACTTTGTGGGCACTCTATCTCAAGAACAAATGCACGGAATTTGACAAAACTTCATATTTTGTTAGACATTGACATAAATAATTAGATTTGGGTGTATACTGTCCAACAGGTGTCGCTGATATGCTATGTTTTTCACGAATTCTATGATCTCAAGAACGAATAGATTGGGTTGCAGACAATGTTATATATACATATATATATATATATATATATATAAATGTTTTGTGATGGCCAAAGCATATTAGTTTTAGATATCTTAATTTAAAATCGAAATATTATCCTACTTTCAGTTACAAATTTCTACAAATATTCATATTTTGCGTAACAACAACAAAAAAATCTCTTTTCTCCTTCTGCATAAATTTTTTTAAAATTCTGAACTGACATAGCTATCTGTGAGAATTCTTAATTTCGTCTTGGCAGGTCTTTTTAACTTATAGTTGACAATTTCATAAATTCCTTCATCACGTCCTCTATTTTCCTAGTACGCCACAGTCAGTTAATTTGAGCGCTATATGTTACGAAATCTTTTTTAGGTGCGTTCGTAATTATATAAATGCATAGCACCTATATTCGTCATCTGGTCCGTGCGTCTGTGTGCCTAAATTTAATATAGGGTAGCTTGAGGTGAGATGCCGTGTTGTACAAGATGCTGAATCACGTAGTTTTCATATGCGCAGGCGCTGTACGGAAACTCTGCTCAGTTGTAAGAAAGAGGGTTCCCTGGTGATACTTTAATTTCCGTTTGCGGTCTTTAAAAAAAATTTAAGTGGTACTTTTTTGTTGCTATTCCGTCTTAACACTTCTGGTAAGTGTCAAAAATCTTTTACGTGACTTCTTTATTTGCCTATATAAGTCTTAGTTTAAACACCAAAGGAATAAAGCTGATGTTTTTAGAGAGCACTGGTACCTGGTCTTTCTGCAAATCATAAATGGCGGTCGGTTCCCGCTTCTTCACGTCAGTGGGGGTACCGGCATCTTGTCCAATACTTTGGGGTGAGTCGACGAAAATTTTTGAAGGTAAGATGCCGGTTGTTTTCCCTTGGAGTAAGATGCCGGCTATTTTCCGTTGCGGTTAAATACCAGGTTGCTTCTTCATTGTTTGAATTACTCATGGCTATTAACTAACTTGTCAAGGATTTTAATCAGATAATTTAAATCAGTGATTAAATCGTGATTTTAATCAACTGATTAAAAAATTCATTGATTAAAATCATAAATTTTCTAAATGTTTAATATTAATTAATTAATATTATTAAATATTAATTTAATATTAATAAATATTAATTTTAATTATTGTTAAAAATTTTATGTTAAATGCAGTTATAAATAATTTTAATAAATGTAAATAACGGTAGTATATAATATAGTTTTATATAACGATGGTCTTCTGCCCCCTACGAGCTACGCTCCCAATCTTCATCAAGACATCACAGACTCTAAAAACACGCTAATTTGATCTGCTTTGAAAATATAACGCATTAAATTTCCTACCAAGATTCAGAAGATGAGGATTTTTTTTAAGTGAATGAGTATCAGTGTTCAGAGTGTCTAGCAGAATGCAATAAAACCTCTGAAAAATGTGATTGGATCAAATGCATTCAGTGAATTCAGTTGCTCAAAGTTCCTAAACAAACGTGCAGTCTGCGGCAGATATGAGTTATAGCTGAAAAGAACAAACGGGCATATGAAAAACATCAACAAAAAATCTGTACTCTAAAGCACTTTATCACAGTGGCTTTATCGTATTTAAACTCATAATGTTTAAAAATTAGGCATGCTTAAGAGTCATAATTCTTTTAAATGTTAAGTAGAACATAACCTTTTCTTTAAAGTATTAGTTTGTCCTTTTATTAAATTGTCAAATTTTGTTACATTCATATTTTTGTAATTTCCTAATATAAAGCAAGTTAAAAACTTTAGTATGTCTAAAATATTAAAGTTACTTTTACTCGTCCCATTATCTTTTAAAAACCTTCACAAAAAGTACTGTTTACACTGAAACTCTACAAGGCATTTTACCCCCAGTTAGTTGGTCATCTTACCCATAGATATGGGCATATGCATCTTATCCATACCTATGGGTAAGATGCCGAAATGCAAGTGTTTACAAAACAAAATTTTTGATGCTGTAAAATGAAATAAGGTTTTAAATGATACATAAGGGTGAAATCTTTAACAAGAAATCAATGAATAACAAATAAAAACAGCAGGCGATTTTTAAAATGATAAAGTCAAAAACTACGACATCTGCACCCAATTTACCTTATATAATCGTTGCAGAATTTTGCCCAGTCATTTCAAATTTTATGAAAATCGAATCAGAACTTAGAAAGATATTGATAAAAGTTTTCTTTATTCTATTAAACTCTATCATGCGCAATTAATTCAATCATATCTCATGATAGGTCATCCAGGTTGCCATGGTGATTACGTCACATTTAAGATGAAGTCCTATTATTTCCGTATTACCGAATTTAATACATATAATCGTAATAAATTTCGTATTCATGCATTTGTGCTTAAGAATGCAACAGCTATTCTACAAAGATCTGAATATTTATAAAACTTGTTATAATACGAACGCACCTCGTTTGCCACGTTTGACATACAATTTCCGACTTGTTTAAATCCTTTTGGATACTTTTCCGTTATACAAACACCATACCAATATGTTTGCTAATGCGCCATTTATCTCAACCCTGACCTTCCGAAAAAAAAATTTTAAACGTACAAAACATTGTGATTTTTCTGTTTATGGAACGGGATTCATTTTTTAATCGTTACTCCTTTTTTATTGGAGACTCATAAAAAATCTTAATTCACTATTTTTTTAATCGAAAATAATTATTATTAAATTATAACTTACATTTATTAGTGACATTTGAGTGGATTTTAACATTTGGAAGTTACCTGATGATGAGGAAGCTGCAGGAAAATTATTCCGAATCTTTGGAATTATACATCAAAAAATCATGGTCGCCTTCATTCACAAAATGAAATGTTTGCTGTAGCTCTAAGAGACATCACAATTCGATGCCTGCAGTTTAAAATAAGTTTTATTTTATTACTTTATAGTATTGATTTTTTTCTTTTATTTTAAGTATATAATAATAATAATAATAATAATAATAATAATAATAATAATAATAATAACATTGTTGATACGGATGTGAGCATTTAGAAAATATAACATTTGAAATTTACACACTTTCACAAACTATTTCATTAAATCAATACAAATATATATGTTTGTATTGATTTAATAAAATAGTTCGTGAAAGTATGTAATTTTCGTACCAACAATGTTATTATTATTATTATTATTATTATTATTATTATTATTATTATTATTATTATTATTTTCAAATATTTCCTTTCACATGAATTTAATTTTGAGTCAACTATTACGATTGGCGACAATGGGATCTATACAATGGAAAAGTAATTTTTTGAGATTTACATTGCCTATGTATCGATGACAGGTAAAAAATTTAAAAAAAGTTTCTATTTTTTTTTCGGACACTCTGTATATTTTTCTTTTAAGAATTATCTAAAGCTATTCTCAAGTTCCCTGTTCAATAACGCGAACTTTTTCACACATTTTTGACTATATTTAAACGTAAAGGCGTTCTATTGAAGCAGTTTGGAATCGAAATCAGTTTTTCATTTTTTCATAAATAAATTACTTATTGCGTTACAAGCAAATTTTGCACACGTGATGTCTTATTTTTCCCCTTTCTCAAGCTGTCGCGTCGGGAATTCAGTTCAAAACACCCAATTTGACTGTATTTTCTAAAAAATCTGCTGCCTTTACCAAGAAATGGAAAACGTCTTCGATTACATAGTTTTGAAAAAGAATACCTGCCAATTTCATGTGTTTCCGAAAAAAAAAATGAATTTAAAAAGTATGTCAGAAAGTAGCTCCTTTGGATTTGAGAACAGCCTTAAAACAAACAACATTTTTCCTGCAGAGAAAACGGCTGTATGTTACGCTTCTGGCGTCAATTTCTCTCGGATTAGGATGTCGGAAAGCATAAGAAGTAACTATCGTTAAAAGAGGATTAGTGAACTGAAAATAAAATTCTCCTTGCTTAATTCCGGAGAAGATTCTGGATAAAAACGATGATAATAAGAGCATGATGAAACTATGCAAATTTCGTGAGCGAAACCGCTGAATGCCAAGGTTACTGCCGGTCGTTGTGTTAGTTACCCAGTCTCCGTAACCACGTTCAGTGGAAGTGCCACATTTCCGCTCCATGGAAGTTACGCTCTCAATGACTGAAGCACTCGGCCGAGGAAAAAGTTAGCTGACGATATTTTTTCCGAATAAATGTATTCTTACGGTTACTCAACGAGACTTCTGGTCTAGAAATTATTATTATCATTACTATATTATTATTATTTATTTTATTTATTTATTTATTTATTTATTTAAAGAGAGAGAGGAGAACTTGAAGGGTTATGCATGCAAATCTTTATACTCTTTGAAATTTTGCTAATTTCATTTAATCCTTTATCTACTGAATTATGAATTCATGAAAATTTTATCTTCTAAAGCATTTTCCGTGAATTGTTTAAACTAAATTAGAAGATTTACATAATCATGTAATAAATTTTAGAAGGATTGAAGGATTTAGAAGAATTAATTAAATTTGAATTTATATTGATTTTGTGCAATATTTATAACCTCACTCAAATCTTTTACTTTAAATCTTTTTCTTAGTATTTTGTAGAATTAGGAAATGTACAAATATAATGTTCTTACAATAGAAATGTAGAAATATTTCCGAATTGACCCCCCCCCCCCCAACGCCAAAAAAGCTGAAAAGATGCAAAGGCAAATGAAATCATCCTTTTAAAAATATTTTTGTTTAGTGTAACCAATAATGCTTTTGGAACAAGATAAAATAATGTATCTATAACTCATTCAAAACTGTATTACGATATAATAATATCGTATAATCGATGTAAATATAAATAATATATATCGATAATAATATAATATATATCGATAATAATATAATACAAATCGATAAAGTAATGTATCTATAAATCATTCTAAACTGTATTACGATATAATAACATTGTATAATCGATGTATTAAATGGATTTTATAACAAGTTATTTTAATGTTACTTATAAGTACCGTCAGTACATAAAGGGTTAAATTTTACACCTGCTCCTTTTTCTTTTGTACTTTTTCTTTTTGAAATTTTAGAACGTTAAACAGTATGTGATGAACGGACAAAAAATACATTTTTTGGTTCAAAAATTACTTTGTGCAAATCTTATTGAAGGCACTTTATAATGCACAGATATGGACAAAACTAATGATAAAAATCTAACTTAGTATCTTGGGAATGCACTCGTTATTCCACATAATTCGCTAAATATTTGAAATAGTCACATGCACATTATTAATTTCGTTTTCATAAATATAATATACTATGTGGCCAAAGGTGACTGGTCACTTGCGATTTTAGACATTTTGTTAAATATCTAGAAAAATACATGAGGTATTAACCTGAAACTGCAGGTGTGTAAACAGTATAGTATAAGTTGTATATTTTCGCGAAGATGTTTTCCCAAAACCCCATGGGGGACCGTCAGCAAATTAAAGAAAAACGAATATATTTTGGATAACCCTGTAAAAACTAATTTAGCGAAAGTGTTCAAACTCGAGATTATTAATAAGAGGCTTATTGTAATACTGTGTTCATTTTTATGTAGTTAGCATGTATACTCGTACAGAAATTAAGGTTTTTATAAAAACAAATATATCTTGATTAGTGCCAAGATAGCGTACACAACATTGCATGTACTATATTTGGATACAACCCCTCATCTTTTTGCTTCCTTTTGGGAACGACGGATTTTGAGCTTATTCTATCGACGATAATTTTCAGAATTTTCAAGCTATGATTTTGAGACTTTCACAAAAGTTGCTCTATATTCTTAACTAATACATTATATGCATATTATATTTTGATTGCATTCGTTTAGTAAACTTGCTCATTTTTCATCCAATTTTTATTATTTTTTAATTCTGATTGCAGAGTATTGTGTACAATGTTGTTTGTCATATTTTATGAAAATAACTTTTTTATATGTATTAAGAACTCTGCAAATTATAAGCAAAAAAACTTGGCGAAATTTGGGACTGTTTTTATAAAAACCTTAGTTTCTCTATGAGCATAAATGCTATCCTCATAAAAATGAACACAGTATATTACAATAAGCTACTTATTAATAATCTCGAGTTTTAACGCTTTTGCTACATTAGGTTTTATATAGTTATCCAAAAGATATTCGTTCTTTTTCAATTTGTTGACGGTGCCCTATGGGATTTCGGGAAAAAATCTCTCGCGGAAATATATGACCTATACTATGCTGTTTACACACCTGCAGTTTCAGGTTAATTCCTCACGTATTTTTCTAGATATTTAACAAAACGTCTAAAATCGCAAGTGACCGGTCACCTTTGGCCATATAGTGTATGTTATTTAGCTAACATATTATATTATTTAATTCAATAAAGTATTATTTAGCAATATTATGTACTTAAATTAATATTACTATTTCGCTGTAAATTATGTAACTGCACATTAATTGTATTAAATGAAAAAGTCGCGTTTCTTTCAACATGCTTCATATTTAACCACTAAAAAATGACAGAAACGTTTAAAATACAAACATTTGAATTTGATCTATCCATATCTATCTATGCATGACAATTTGAATAGGTGATAAAAATTGTAACTAGCTTGTGTTTGGAATATAAACATCTAAACTTGATCTGTCCGTATCTATATATGGTCAAAAATTTGAATAGGGGATAAAATTTGTAAATAGCTTGTGTTTGGAATGCAAACATCTAAACTTCATCTGTCCATATCTATATATGCTCAAAAATTTGAATAGGGAATAAAATTTGTAACTAGCTTGTGTTTGGAATGCAAACATTTGAATCTGACCTATCCATATCTATGCACAACAATTTGAATAGGCAATAAAATTTTTAACTAGCTTATAATTAATTTTTTATATTATTTTAATCAGAATGGACGCTAAGTTTGAACGAGTTAACTAAACCGAACAAGAATAGCATATTAGATAGTATAAAGAACATTTTCATTGGTAAACATTTTCATTGGTACATTAAAACATTTTCATTGGTATTGACATTTTTTCAAATAGTATGAATGCATACGGAATTTGCATGACACTGCATTTATCTATGTGCCTTAGATAAAGGGATGTTGACATTAGACATAATATATATGATTCGTTTTTAAGTAGGCAATAATATTTCTTTTTCATTTAACTATAAAAGTAATTCATGCTTCAGAAAATTTCTTCAAAGTTGATGTTTTAAATTAATATCGGCGCCATGGTCTTATCCCAGATAGCATGAACATTAGCAGCAAATTTGATTTTTTCTGACATTATCATGTCGTGACAAATTTGAATTGAGAAATTCGCAGCAAATTTCCCGCAAGGTATACCATCCCCTACATCAGGGGTGTCAAACTGTGGCCCGCCGGATACCACTAAAATTTTAAAGAAATAGTCGACAAGTTGAATCGCAGCAATTCGACGATTAGATAAGGCAAAGATAACTGTAAAATTTTAGTGGTATCCGGCGGCCCACAGCTTGACACCCCTGCCCTACATGCATGCATGCAGTCTGTTGTAAAACTGGTGGCAAGACAGTCTTTAATTCCCGGAAGTGACGAAAACAAAAGATCCCTCTGATGAGAGAATAAACAATCAGCACATACGCAGAAATTGCAGAAATTTTATTCGGTTGGTACCGCTTTTTCTAAACGCTATACTAATCAAATACCGAAAAAGGCTCGTGTTCAGTGTTGCCAGATTGGGGATTTTGTCCCAATTTTGGGGAATTTTGAGCCTCCAGGGGAATTTTTTGGGGACAAGCAGTTGAGGACAAGCAGTGGGGAAATGTTTGGGGACATTAAAGTTTTTGGGGGAAAACTCCCCCCCCCCCCTTTTTTTTTCCTTATTTCACGTAAAATTTACGAAAGTCATATGACAGCACTGTTTCTGCCTCGAACTCGATTTTGATTTGGAAAACCAAAATAAAATACAGAAATCTGAGATATCAATCATTATTCTCGTGGACGTGCTCATCGTTTACAACGTTATAGCTTACACATATCACAGGTGCATTACGACCTACCGTGGACTATCCCCACCTGAATTTCCAGATCAGAGTGCGGCAGATTTTCCTAGTCATCGCAGATAGACATATACACATTTCTTTATTAGTATAGATTTATACAAAAGTAATAAGAGCAATTATTTAACTTTTTTTTGTTGTTGTTCTTTAAGGCTGGTTAATTTATGCTTCGTAGAATAACAGTAGATCATTTTGCAAGACATGTAATTGCATACTAAAATCACATTGCTACGTTTATAACTGAACATTGCTCAATGAATGCAGCAGACCCCTTGTTTCTCGTTATAAGAAACTTGAATGAAAACTCTGCGGTATTAAATGGCATAAACCTTCCCATTACTAAATTTTCAAGTCTTATCCGAAACGTTCTTTTGCCATGTTTTTTAAAAGATTTAATTAAATATTTGGAAAGCAACTATTTTTCTTTCATTATTGGAGAAAGCACAGTGATTGATACAATGAAGGTGCTTTACATTACGATTAGGTACTTCAGTAGGTATGACAAAAAATTGAAAACAAAGTTTTATAGGTTAAGTCAGATAGAAGCAGATGATACCAACACAATCTTAGATTCATTCAAATCTCAACTGACTAGAGATGGTCTAAGCTCTATCTACGTTTATATATAAACGTAGATAGAGCTATCGTAATGATAGGTCAGCATTATCGATATGCAACAATTTAAAAAGAAGTATAACCGAACTTGTCGTTGGGTCATTCCATGTCAGTTCAGGCAGGCATGTAACCCACCATTACAGATTTTGATGAAACTGCGTGTGTTTGTTCCTTTTATTAAGATATGATTCCCAGTATTTTTTTTTTACTCCTTGGTCAAATAGTTTCTGAGAAAAAAATTGTCAAAATTTTGAAAACTGCCATCAGTTGGCATTCTTGACTGCTCGATTTTCAAATGTAGCATGACATAAATATGATCATATTTCAATATCTATTCCACAAATCATCTTCAAATAATTTATGCATAATATATAGGGTACGTATTTTATGAAAAAAAATACTGTTACGCTTATATAACATTTTAAGTGTGTCTAAAAAAATGTTTAATCTTTGAAGTCGTGATTTTTTTATGAAAAATAATGCATTACCTAAAATAGCATTATTAACAAAAGGCGGTATTTTTATTAAATTTATTTTTTGTGGGGGATATACTTAAAGGTGTCCTTTACCTGATTCTGAAATAAAAGTAGTGGGATTTTGGGTGTTTTTAGTAGTATTTCATATTTAAAAATATTTTGAGGCGTATTTCAAATCAAATCAAGCAGAGTCATTCCATGTCAGTTCGCCTAAGATATTTAATTCACTGTCACAAATTTCAATGAAACTGGGTATGTTTATAGCTCATTTTAAGACAGGATCAAGGAAATTAAAGGTGATTACAAGTAAAATATTTTTTAAGATAAAAAAAAAATATCTAAATTTTGAATTTTTTTTAAAAATGTTTTTAATGGCAGATCTATATTCAAAGACTGCATAAAAAAAGTCATTTCAATATAAAATCACTAAATAAGTTTCAAATAATGTATATGTGACAAATAATGTAGGCAGATTATTATTTATTGTTGTTTGTCATGTTTAAATGCTAAGAGTGTGTTTAATCTTGTGAATTCTTAAAATCAAGAATTTTGTGAAAAATAATGTGTTAATCAAAAATTTATTATTAACCGAAGGCAGGCTGTTATTACTTTTTTTATTTGTACGTAAAAATATCTTTTCAATAGTTATAAAATAAAAATAGTGAAAATATGAGCAATTTTAACAAAATTTTCATAAAATGTGAATGTTTAATGATAAATATTGAAGCTTTTCATGCTAAGATGTACTAAAATGACTACGATATCGTGTATTTCTACTCTTGCTTAAATATAATACATACAATAATAAAATAACAAATATTATTTACAGTAATAAAAATTAAATTAAATAGTACCAGTTCCTTTACCAACACTACATTGCTCAACAGCCGACTTAAAATCAACAGCCCGCACTCTTATTGAAAAATACTTTCAACTGTTCAAATAATAAATAAACTGCATTTAAAAATTTTAATATCAACTTATTATCTTAAGACGATAATAATAACTAAACAACATGATGAATTTATAAATCAGCTTTTAATTGAAAAGTCATGAAATGGTCCCTTTAAATATTGTTGTTCATCGAGTCAATCAAAACAAATTATATAAAAAAAAATAGTGAGCCTAATATGTTGACTGCAGTGACACTTCTAACAAAACTAATTAATTCATTACCATCTGAAATCAAACCCGAAAGATTCAAAGAAAAAAAATCATCTGTAGTGTGAATGTGACATACTCAGTGGTTGTTGAGGTATGTCTTTGTGACATTTTCACCTGTACTTCAATAAAATATAAACATGTAAGCTTTTTTCATTCATCCAAATTAAGTAAAACAATTATAAAATTTTGTTGTCATTACACCAGATGTTAAATTTTTCGTTACATACTATTAGATAAGTTCTTTACTTTTAGACATTATTGACATAATATCATAAAATTTGCTATATGTATTTTCTGTAAGTGTATAAACAATATATATATGCTTTATTAAACATAAATGAATAATTTTTAAATAATTTGTTTGAGAACAGGGATATATATACACACATATATATGTTGAAAATCCATCTTTCAGCAATATTGTGATGAAATAAATCAAATTACCGTAATTTCCGGTGTATAGCCCGCGGATCATACAATCGTGTTTCGACCCAGAAATTTTTAAAAATAAAATGTAACTTTTTAGATCACAGTAAATATTGGTCTTCAAATACTGAATAAAATTTCTGGTTCCAAACTGAATTGTTTGATCTGCGGGCTATACACCCGAAATTACGGTACATATCATTAAAAACTGAATAAAGTTACAAAAGTGCAATTAAGTTTTAAATATTTTTTTAGATATAGTTATTTGAAAGATATAAATATAATGGATTATGCATTTTTTGCATATATTTAAAGCACAATACGTCAAAATTTTCTTCAACAGAGTGAAATTTGTTTTTTTTTTTCAATATTAGCAGCTCAATGCTAAATTTTCAATATTAACAGCCAAATATGAGTTTAAAGATTAGGACTGTCATTTTGAAAATTTCTATTGGGCGGTGAGGAGCTAGTGATTTTTCTCTTTTTTGGAAAGGGATAATTGCTCTTCGCCCTAGAAGTTTTACTAAAAAACAATATTGTTTATTTTTTTCCTTAAGAAACGAACATAAAAGATAATTTGAAAAATAAAATAAATGTATAAATAAAAATATTTCCAGGGATGATACATTGGATAGGTTTTACATTTGAAAATATTGATAATTTTAAATATGATTTAAATACTACTAAAACCAACCAAAATCCCACTATTTTTATTTCAGATCCAGTTATAATGTAGTATTATGTACAATTTAAAATTAAAAAATTAGTCATAGAAACTCCGCCTCTGATTGATAAAGATTTTTAATAATTTTATTATTTTTTGTAAAATATTTTTGATTTGAAAGATTATACAATTTTTTAGACACATTTAAATATTTTTTAACATTACAGCAATATTTTTTTCATAATCTACATACTTTATTTGCCTTGCTTAAATTATTCGAAGAAGATTTCTTTATTAGTTATTGAAATATGATTTTATATATAAAATGAGGCCTTTGAAAATTGAACAATCATTAATGGCAACTCGAGGCATTTTTCCAAAATCTTGATAATTTTTTCTCATATGTTCACTATTTTTATTTTATAACCATTTAAAAGATATTTTTACGTACAATTAAAAAAAAGCAATAACACCCTGCCTTCGGTTAATAATAAATTTTTGATTAACACATTATTTTTGACAAAATTCTTGATTTTAAAAATTCATAAGATAAAAGACACTCTTAGTGTTTAAACATGATAAAAAACAAGAAATAATAATCAGCCTACATTATTTGTCACATATACATTATTTGAAACCTATTTAGTGATTTTATATTGAAATGACTTTTTTTTTTTTTAATGTAGTCTTTGAATATCGAACTGTCATTAAAAAAATTTAAAATTTTTTTTCAAAATTTTGATATTTTTTATCTTAAAAAATATTTTACTTAGGATCAAGAAAATTAAAGGTGATTACGTCTTAAAATAAGCTATAAACAAACCCAATTTCATTGAAATTTGTGACAATGATTAAATGGCTTAGGGGAACTGACATGGAATGACTCTGCTTGATTTGATATGAAATGCACCTCAAAATATTTTTAAATAGGAAATACTACCAAAAAACACCCAAAATCCCACTATTTTTATTTCAGAATCAGGTAAAGGACACCTTTAAGTATATCTCCCATAAAAAATAAATTTAATAAAAATACCGCCTTTTGTTGATAATGCTTTTTTTGTTAATGCATTATTTTTCATAAAAAATTCACGACTTCAAAGTTTAAATATTTTTTTAGACACACTTAAAATGTTATAAGCGTAACAATATATTTTTTTCATAAGCTGCGTACCCTAAATATTGTACATAAATTATTTGAAGATGATTTGTAGAGTAGATATTGAAATATGATTATATATATGACATGCTACATTTGAAAACCGAGCTATCAAGAATGCCAACTGACGGCAGTTTTTCAAAATTTTGACAATTTTTTTCTCAGAAACTATTTCACCAAGGAGCAAAAAAAAATTACTGGTGATCATATCTTAATAGTAAGAACAAACACACGCAGTTTCATTAAAATCTGTGATGGTGGGTTACATATTGTTATTTTACTGCCTGATTTGACGTGGAATGACCCCGTTGTAAAATGTATCTCTCATTCTCTTTTTTTTCTACGAATATGCATGCAAAATTCTGCCAAGTTTTTTTTTTTTCTTTTGCAAATGGTGAATTTTTTCAAAAAATGACTTGATTTGGGGAAAAAATTTGAGTTTAAATTAGTTAAACATTTTTATACTGGAAAATAGAAAATTGAAAATTTATTGTTTTGAGTAGAAACTGCGTTGGGGAATTTTTTGGAAAATAACACTGACTTGGGGAAAATTTCAGAAATTTTGGGGAAATTGACTTTCGACTATCTGGCAACACTGCTCGTGTTGAAAAGTACAACTATTACCTTAACTTGTTTATGGTGATGAAAACGATGCATGCACCTGCTGACGGTGTGTTCGCATCAATAGACCTGATGAGGTCTATGGACCCCTCCGAAGGGCTTAAACTTATAGTGTAACAGTTGTAATTAGATAGTGGGGCGTGGGAGGATTACTACTTTGCAGTAAGTTTGCAGTATTTTTGATTACTTGTTTGCCGTTAATTTGCAATAAATTTGACACAGCATAAATTTAACTTACACGGCAGGTTAGCTGCAAGTTCAAAGTGTAGTGACTTCGACGTTTGCGTTCTGCAGTCTTGTTATGAACTTTCAGTCTTGTCATGCTGAGCTTGCTTCAACTTTTCAGGTTTCCAAAGCAAGACTGCTGCAAATTTTCTGAAAATTAAAAATGCTATGTGGGATCGTAATCGTTTATAATTAAACGCGTGTCACAATAATTTGAAAATAATTTAAGAAAACGCTATTTGATTCTTTGACACTTGATTTAACTATTTGAAAATTTTTACAAATTTAGGAATGAATGAGATTTTACAGTTGAAATATTGAAAAAATTGCGTTCTCGACCGAATTTTTTTTTTCTTTTTTGCGAACATTTAAGCTGGTTTCTAAACCTATAAACATCCAAGGCAGAAACGAGATTCAAACCAGTAGTAATCTTTTAGTAGTAATTCTTCAAACCAGTAGCCCTGGGCTCAAGCCCGACAGCTCTTTGGTCAATAACCTAAACAGTAAATAAATTAGTGACATAAGGTGATAAGAAAAGGTAATTTACTCTTTCGTAGCACTGCATAACTTTTAAATTCAGGAAGGAAGAAATTACAAAATTAGTGACGACTCAAAAAGTTGCATACTGAGACAAAGTACATAACGCATAGAGTGAAGTATAAAAAAATATCATTGCATTGGACTAAAGCTATATTATCGCATGGTCAAACTGGGAATTAGGCCAAGGCCTCCTAAATTGTGTAACATTCTATAGCTCATCATCTATATATTTAAAAGACAAGTCTGTTTTCTTAGTCATCTGTCCTGAGTTTTCTACTGATCCGATTTTGATAATGCTTTTTTAAAAAAAAATGAAAGCAGTTTATTTTTAGATGTGCCCACACTCGCTATTTTTTTAAATCACCCCCATTTTTATATTTTTATTTTAAATGGTTCTTTATGAAATTTTTTCACAATGATGACAATCGGATTACTTCTATTATAGAAGAGAGAAAGGAAACAATGGGAATTATCATATCATTATGGATGCCATTTTCGTATTACAATTAAAAATAACTTTCTAAATAATTTTGAACAGAAAATGACGTCATAGTAAAAATGAAATGATTATTTTCTTTGATAAAACTAAATATTTTATCACGACTGCGTCTAAAAGTAAATTTCTGGATTTGGCCCCGACACAGATTAGAACCTCAAGTCAAGATTGCGAATGTTTACATGCAAAATTGTAACTGGCAAAAGTGACATCAAGCTTGTGAATATATTTATTAATAATCTATCGCGTATTAAAATATGAAAAGTAAGCATGTAAATTTGGCGACGATGAAAATGACGTTAATTTTCGATTTCGTTGAAAAATAAATTATAATTGTGTTATAGTGTCGTTTCGTTGATTTTTCATTACGTAATTCCAAAGATCAAAGCCTCAATTAATAGCTTCATAATCTCTTATATTAATTGCATGTTACTGATTACGTATAAGAAAATAGTTTAATTTTTCAATAATTTGAAAAGTTAAAATTAAACTTTAGTTAAAAATAATATTTGTTTTAAGAGTTGTAAGGTTGATTAATTATTGTAATTATTTTTATGATTTTTTTTTATAAATTCAGTCAATCAGCTTTTTTTAATATTTTCATTCGTCGAATTCGACGGGTTTCAACTCGTTAATGTTATTTGTGATAAAAGAGAGAGCTCTGAATCAGGGCTACATAGGGGCTTTTCAATGACAAGGATCTATATGCTTCACTGTTAAAAATTTGCAACAAACTGCTCAGTCATTCGACCGATTTTACAGAAAACGGTTAGACAACCGTAATATAACTCTATTCTAACCGCAATATGCTCTATAATGTAGTCATATTAGAGTTAAATTACGATTATGTAACCGTTTTCTGTAAAAAAACGGTCATGTGACTGAACAGTTTGTTGCAAATTTTTAACAGTGCTCTATCTCTCACTTTTTTTTGGGGGGGGGGGGGGATACCAGGTTAATTTTTTCTGTCTCCTTGGGCAACACTGTACTTAGAACATTTTTAAAAAACGCGGTTTTGCAAAATATTCGGTAAAATGCACTGCATGTCAAAAGTTATTAATTAAAATAACAGCTTTTGGAAACTGTATAATAATATATATATATATATATATATATATATATATATATATATATATATATATATATTAGGGTGTTTCATTTTATAAGGCAAAAAATAAAATGTAAATTTTTTGCAGACTTTGCTTACGCCCTGAGTCTCAGTGATGTAAAGATATGCCAAATTTCCAGAAGATTGGATAATATTTAGAGGTTGTACACTTTGAGCAGTTTTGTAGCAGTTGGCAAAAAATACGATTTTTCAAAGTTAATTACTTTTATTGGAAAAACTAGAAATCACAAACTTAAAATAATACTACACCTAGACACTAAGATTAACAGGTAGTATGATAGGCAAAACATGTGTTATATTAATCAACTTTGAACGATGCAATCCCTTCTTTTGTTCACTTGGTGGCGACTTTTCTGTGATGCTCGACTACCCTTAGAATTGTTTTTGTTGTTCGTCCCTGACCAATTCGTTAAAGTTTTTTATCAGAGCAATTTCTCTTTCTGCGGTATTATTGACCACCTTAAGAGCGTTCACATGGATTCTTAGAGAATCGCTGCAGTATTCTGTGAGAGCAGTTTTTTTTTTACTTCTACATCTGGGTAAGTGCTCGGAAGCTGTAGCATATCCAAATCCTTCTTTGGAGCCCATCGTCTTACAATTGTCTTGTGCGAAAAAAGCAAACATATATGAAGCTGACAAAATGTACAACCTGTTTCATCCCTTTCAATTCTCGTTGATGAATTTTCAACTGTTTAGTGCACAACTTTAAGTGCAGTCAACTTTAAGTGTCAACTCAAAAGTCAACTTATTGCCTTTGCCATCCACTGTGCTTGATTCATAGTCCCCGGGATTCTGAAATTGAAGTCTTTTACAGACCAACCACCTACAGGAGGGGGAGTTGTAATAAATCTTTGTAGTCTTCTCTTGGATAACTTCTGTCTTTTAGGGCATTTTGAAGGTAGTTAAATATTTTCACTCATTTTTCTTCTAGAAAGCCTTGAACGAGACTTTCTTCATACAGTATCGTCGTATATGACTTCTTATCAAGGAAATCCAACAGATTTCGGAACTTTCGAATAATCTGTATGCCAGGACCACTTGTGTATGTCACAGCATTTCTCAAACACTCCTTTCAAAATGAGTTAATGTGTGTGATGACGTCAACCAACCACAACAATGTTCGTCCTAATTCTCTTTCAATTCTGGTATATGCCACTTGGATCAGTACGGTATTAGATGCTGCAGTATTAAAAGGCATACGGATGATATTCTCACATAGCCCAAATTGTTTCACTTTCTGAATAACTACTTCAGTCATGTGTTCACCAGTACCTTTCAGGGCCACAGGTACGCCAAAAAAATGCTCAAAATCTTTACCAGCCACTAGAACTGCAACTCTATCTTCCAAAGTATTGACATTCCCATGAACAACTGATGCAACAGTTTACTATACCTATGCAAGACCGAATGAGGAGGATTTTCTAAGAGTGATTTTTCTATTTTCTTTGCAATTTCACTTCTATTGATCGGCTGAGCTTGGTAAACGGTAGCTCGAGACACGTAGATTTTCAGAGCATTGTGGCCAAGGCTCTTTGCAGTTGCTATAAATGAAGAGGAGTATTTGCTTTCCTCCATACTTCTTGTAGTTTAGTACTGGTAGATTTAGCAGCATCCGAATGTTTTCTTTCATTTCCTTGTGATGGTAAATGAAAACTAAAAGTACTTATTCCTTTAAAGGGAGTCGAGCACCTAAAAACTCACCATTAGTCACCTTTTCTATCAACCAAATTCCTCTTTGGTTCTCTATTTAAAGTTCAATTACCTTCAAACGATGAAAGAAATACATGAGAAATTCATTAGTACAAAAAACTTCAATATTAGAATTTTCAATAGTTTGAGATAAAAGTGCTCAATATGTGCAACCCCTAAATATTATCCAATCTTCTTGAAATTTGACATATATATCTTTTTCAGCACTGAGACTCGGGGCATAAGCAAAGTCATATGAAAATCGCACCTTTGAAAAAATGAAACACCCTAAAAAAACATTTTTTTTTTAACTCTTTGTATCCAATCAGAAACGTTAGGCGAATTTAAATTTTAAAAATATAAATATTTGGACTAAATTTACATTTGAAGAAAAGTGACCAATTTCGATTTTAAACTTAAACCGAATTATAATTATAATTTTTTGGATTAAATGCATCGAAAAATTCGACTCAAGAAACATTCTTTCGAAAAGACCTCATACTTATAAGAATGTAACCCGCTGACATGACACTACATACTAATGCAGAAAAGTTCACGATAGTTTAAAAACAAATTAGTTAGCATAAATTTGAGTTTATGTTTGTTCCCTTTCAGAAGTTTAACTTACACTTCGCACTTTTATTTTATTTATTTATTTTTTTTTTTTTTTTTACGCGACATATCTATCTAAATTACAGCTGTCTTCTTAACTGATATGATTATCTCATGTAGACTGATCTTTTGAATGTTACTGATGGAAGTTTAAAATTGAAAACCTGCCTTTGATTAAACTTTCTTTAAACGAAATTGAAATAAATCACGTAAGGGGACAGTACACCTTTAACAGTCATAAATCATGAGAAATTTGTCATGAGTTTAGCAATAAGATAACCACTGTAGAAGCCCAAACATTTCTGAGTATATTTAAGTTATATTGAACAATGTTTTAAAAATTTTTATTTGGATATATTACAATTTAAAAAATTCAAGGTGTCAATTTCAAAGTGCCATTTAAAATTTTCACAGTTGATAACATTTCACTGCGCGCACGATATCTCATGCTAATTTCATAGTATTTGCATGAACTTTATCTTAAATTAAAGATAACACTCTGGTGTATATTATGAACTAGGATATTTGTAATCAGTTAATTAGATAAAGAATAATTAACTTTTAATTAGAAAAATTAGAAAAACTACGAATTTTTACATGCACTCAATCGTATAATTTTTTCATACTGAACACAGCTTTATAATTCAAGTTCATTTTCATGATAATATAAATATTTATGTAGGGAAAAAAATTTAAAGGTATACTTCATGTAGTTTTGGAGATATTATATGCGCAAGAATAAAGAATGTTATTTTCAGAAAAAAACGCTTAAATATTAAATTGTCGTTTTTAAATATAAAATATATAATAAAAGAAACAAAATTACTAATTATATAACTTATTTTGCATTAAAAACAAAATTAGATGCTAGTTTAAAATTATAAATATAAAATTGAATGTAAAATGCTGCAGAATATAGGAACATGCATGAAAAATAAATAGATGTAATTTGTAAAAATGTAGCATTTACTATTTCAATAAATTAATTTTAAACATATAATTTAAAATTTTGTTTCGAATTCATTGTAAAGTGAACTAAATATGCACGTTTTATAAACTAAATTATTTAATGCAAAATATAGGCCATTTTATAGGGATTCTCGTATTTCGATATCTGATTCACATACTTTGCTGCTCAAAAATCCGGATAGCTTACTAAAAAAATATATTAATGTCAATAAATCCGTATTCTAAATCGTCATTTGAAACAAAATCATTATCGAATTTACTACTTTTTAGTTTTTTATAAGATTAATTAGCACCTTAGGATATATTTCTATCATCGTATTTTGTATAGAGATTACCATTAAACTGACTACTTCTTCGATGCTGTTCTGAAGCACATTTTGCATTATTTTTCATTGCAAATGCTAATAAATACTAAGAATTAGAATACATTAAAAAATCAGGAAAGTATTGCTGTTAGGGAAGAAACTACAGTGAGCAAAAAAAGTATTTGCACGCAGACGATTTTTTGCATAAGTAACCATAGAAAGCAAATTTGATACTATTCTCTTAATTATTCATTTATTTAAATAAGAAGGAAATAAAAATAACTATCCATTTTCCTTAAACAGTAATATTACACATTTTAAAAAATAAATTAATATTTTCTCATACCTAAAAAGTATTTGCACAAGAAGCATTGACTGTTAAAAAAGGCATTAAATGTGAACATTATGCAAATGTTTAGCATATCAGTCCCGCAGTACATTAGCCCCGCACTTTAAAGTCACGTAATATATTAACTGGAGCAGGGATTCTGGGGAGTTTTTGTTCTAATTGCGCCGAAAACGTATAAACTGTCTGTTGCTACCCGTGAGAAGATTATATTTCTTCACAATTCTGGATTAAGTTACCGAGGAATAGGTAAAAAATTAAATCTAAACTTTTCTAGTGTTCGTTATGTAATTAAGAAGAAAAAAGAAACTGGTTCGACAATAAATAAGCCGCGAACTGGGCGTCCAAGAAAGCTAAATAATAGGCAAAGGAGAGCCACCATAAAAGAATCTTCAAAAGACCCTTTTCTAAGTGCTCGAGTTAACTGTAGATTAACTTACTTCTTTTGTTTTCAAAAAAATTGTCTACTAACAGCTTAAGGTGAAATTTAATTTATTGATCACGTTTTCTAATCACTGAAATGAAGTTTTATGTATTAAATATACCTCATATACAGTCATATTATGACAATGAGCATTGTCTGTTGAATTTTTAATTTTTCTCGTGTAAAATGATGCTGTATTAAATTCATTTGTTTTACATTTTCTCTTATCATCACCATTTGCTCATAAAATAATAATAAAATTCATCATACAGCACTATTTATTTATTTATTTTAGCAATTTTGTGGATTTTTTTTTAATATTTTAAAATAATAGATAGATTATGTTCATAGATTACTACAAATTAAAATGGAAAGTTAACTGTATATTAACTTACTTCTTTTGTTTTGAGAAGAATAGTTTACTTACAACTTAAGGTGAAATTGAATTTATTAATCACGTTTTCTAGTCCCTGAAATGAAGTTTTATGGAATAAATATACTCCATATATAGACATATTATAACAATCAGCATTGTCTGTTGAATTTTTTATTTTTCTCGTGTAATATGATGCTGTATTAGATTAACTTGTTTTACATTTTCTCCCATCATCACCGTTTGCTCATAAAAAGAAAGTAAGATGCATTACACAGCACTACTTATTTTTTTCTTTCAACAATTTTTGGGATTTTTGTAAATAGGTTAAAGTGATAGATAGTTTATGTTCATCAATTACTACAAATTAAAATGGAAATTTAACTGTGGATTAATTTACTTCGTTCGTTTTTCAGAAAAATTGTCTAGTTGCAACTTATGTACAAGTTTCATCTAACAAAATAGGCAAAAATCATAGTTCCAGCCACGTTTTTATTCCGAAATACATTTTGATTAAAAAAAAAAAAAAAAAAAAAAGAGAGAGAGAGAGAGAGAAATAAAATTATGCATTCATGAAAGTAAATGGAACCATCTTTTAGCTCCTATTCTTTCACAGATTATTATTATTGTTATTATTATTTTATGCTTTTTTTATTATAAGGCACGCGGAAAGAAATTGAATCTAAAAGAAATTGATCTTAAAGAAATCTAAAAGAAATTGAAACCACTTTTCTCATGATTTTGAGATTAATGATATTAAATTGCATGGAACATATTTTCTACGCAGTTATAAACTAAAAGCGTTAACTCTCTTTCTCACAAAACCTACGTTACATAAAAGTTACCGAAAAAATTATTTTAAACAATGAATCAAAAAACGACCGGAGAGAGTTCAACCGTAAAATGACACGAACTGATTTAGAATATGAAAACTTTTCTATTCGGATCTGGCAACTTGTTCATCTTCCGTTTAACATGTTGCATATTTAATTTTTTTCACTGTTCTTAATCAACAACGTTATTATGTGCGTGATTGCGAATTCTATTACGTTTTATTTAGCTTTATTTTTTTCCACATCTTATTTTCATTAAATCTGAAAGGCATCAAAAAGCAGGAAGAGAAAAAAAGATTGTCAATCAGAATATTCTGTGATGCGTGCACGTCGAAACTCATTCCGGTCATTTCTGTCTCTTGTTAAATGATCCGATTTGGCAGGACGATTTGAATTGTTTTTTCTTATGTTCAACAATGTGATGAGACATAGAACAGACTATCGAGGCAAATTAAAGTAAATAAGTTGTTGTTTTGATATTTTTGGCAATGTATTAAAAAAAGAAGTAATGAAAGAATTAAAAAGAAAATACAAACTTAGAAATATTTTTCAACCTTTATTTTTAATTGAAAAACTTATCTTAAAACAGGGGTCATTGACCTTTTCTACACGCACAGCGCCATCTGTAATCATTTTAATAATATAATTTCTATACTACTGATTCTCTAATAACTTAATTTAGAGCATCTAGAAATAATTCCAAAAAAAAAATAATTTATAATAATGTATTAATAGCAATGTAGCAATAGAATGTAACAAATTCAAATTCGAAACAATAGACCATATTTAATTTATTTTGAACTTAAACATATTAATTTATTTAAGACACAAAAATATTAAGAGAAACCTTGAAAATGTTGGTACGACACTAAATGTCGGGTTATCTAAAAGTAACGGTAAAAGTAAAAATTTAATAATTCGAAAAGTAGATGCTCCTTCACTTTGCTTGAGCATGTCCGGTCAACAAAAAAAAAGTTAAAGATTCCAAGCATGCTTGTCCTTTTTTTTTTTTTTTTCATTGTTTTGATTTATTTATAAAAAATCTTTGTATTTCTCTTTAGTTACGAAACAACTAAACGAAAGAGTATTTAAAATCGGCTGCTCCCCCTTCCCCCTTCCTAAACCACGATAGCCGAAACGTGAATAATATTGCACTATGGCAATGAAATATAGAATATAATGCGTTGGTAGGTCAGTGAGGGTGTATTTCCGGAATACAAATATTCTATGTGGTTTTGACTTTTTATTTTCTTTTTTTAACTTCATTTTTTATCCAAATCTTAAATAAAGGTCACCTGTTCCTACCATATGCAAACATCTACTTCAATCAAGATTGCAATCAAATCATGAAATGCTACAAAATATGTTATACAAAATAAAGTTACAAAATAAAGTTATTATTGAAAATGGTTGTTATTATTAAAATTTAGATAAAAGAGACTAGCAGCCTTTATAAATGCATATCTGCATCACCAATAAATTTATTAATGAAATACTCGATTATACATTCATTATTTTTCATTACAATGAAGTTTGAAATTACTTTCGATAAGTTAAAATTAACTATATTATATACATATAATTAGCATAATAATAACGATACTACTACTAACAAAAATAACGATAATACTCTTACTACTAATAATAATAATAGTAATAATAATTATTATTATTATTTGGCTTAAAAATTTGTTCTTTGAGGTCTAAACACGCTTAGATAATTTGAGAAAAAACATATATAATTAAGTATGCTCATTAGTATTTTAATAATATTTACTAAATACACGAATAAATAAATCAACAATAAAATAATTAAACATAAGCAAAAATTAAATTTCCGAACTGATTAATTTTAACTAGCGTATTCAAGTTCTTCTCTCCTTTTTTTAAAAAAAAAAATATTTTGTATGAACATATTTCCTCATCAAAGAAATAAATTTATAGCTCATTTTAAAGTGAAATAAGTAAAAAAAAAAAAAAATACATAGGCGTTTTCTCCCAAAAAATTAGTTTGATAATTTCAATCGAATTTTCTGCTTTTAAATCTTTTTTCGATTTTTCGCGTATTTTTTATATCGCATATCTGTAATTCATTAAGGAATTTCAACACTCTCAGCCAGATTTCTGAATTCCTTGATTCTTTTTTCACTAAAGTTTATTTTCTGTCCAGTCAGAAATTTATCAAAGAATTTAAATAGCAGTGAATAATAAGGAATCATATTTTTTTTCTGTAAGATCAAATGAATAAATTAATGCATAGTTTCATAATTAATTGAGAAGATTCTTTATTCAAAACATCCCAAATTCGATGATTACAATTAAATAAAATATTTTTTTAATTTAAAAATTCAAGTCTTTTGATAAATTTAAAATCATTATGACACAAAAGTCTTTCAAAGAAGTCTGTTTTGCTGCATCCCAAACAAACTATCAAAATGTACTCTGTTACACATATGAATACTATTATTTTTAATATAAATGACTTCATAAATGACAATAACAATGTAGAGGAAATTCCCGATGAAAATTATACTAACAATGTAATAATCTAAAATGGTAAAAAAAAAAGAAAAAAAAAACTGTCTTAGTGGCAGATTTTTTAAATTTAAAAATTAAATTTTTTTTGATAAATTTAAAAGCATTGTGATACAAAAGTTCTTCAAAGAAATCCTACTTTACTGCATCCCAAACAAACTAACAAAATGTACTCTATTACTATAAAAAATGTGAATACTATTACTGAAGACGAATCTTCTTATCTGAAAATACCACTGCAGATTACATTCTTCATGTAAATTGTGATAACAATGTAGTAATTCAAAATGGTACAAAAAAAGCCCTGCCAGATTTGTTTTAAATTTAAAAATTTGAATCTTTTGTTAAATTTAAAAGCATTGTGAGACATAAGTCTTTCAAAGAAGTCCTGCTTTGCTGCATCTTAAACAAACTAACAAAAAAGTAATCTATTGCGATAACAAATATGAATACTATTATTGAAGACGAAACTTCTTAAATGCCACTAACAATGCAGATAAATTCCACGAGAAATAATACTAACAATGTAGTAATTAAAAAAAAAAAAAAATCCCTGCCGGCTCGGCCTACAGGCGCAGGTAGATTTCGAAGTTAAGTACTAATTTCAACAACAAAAACTAAATAATGATTAGAGATAAACCCACTTTAACAATTTTATCTGGCCGCTTTTGACGAGTTTTTAATGACATTTTTATATAACAGCTTGTTTTATCAGAATCATGTTATGGCGGTATTAGAAAATATACGTTTCCATGCTCAACAACTCGAAATTTTTTGACACATTTTCAGATTCATTTTTAAAAGAAAGAATCATGAAACTTGCTGACGTGATTTTTGAAGAGATTTATAAGCGACCTGTTTTTCTTTTTTTTTTCGTTCAATTTATTAGAACTTGATTTATAAACAATTATTTTCTTAGTAGGACAATATTTTTCGTTTCCAACTCAATCGCTTCGGGAAATTCGGTTCAAAATGCCCACTTTGACATCTTTTTTGAAATATATTCTGCCTCGATCGAAAAATTGACCATTACGGTACATTATATAGTTTTTGAATAAGAAAACCTACCAATTGGATGCGTTTGAGAGCAAAAATAAACTTAAAAATGAGTCAGAAAATAAGCAGTTTGGATTTGAATACACTCTTAATACGATGATTTTTTTCTTCAACAGCTGTGTTGCTTGCTTCAACAGGCCGCAGTGGCAGATTTTACTTTATTTAAGTGGTAGAGAGGCTAAACTTAATAAATACTTTCCATTTATTTTTTTAAAGATATATTTTGATTTATAAACAATTATTTTCTTAGTAGGACAATATTTTTCGTTTTCAACTCAATCGCATCGGGAAATTCGGTTCAAAATACCCACTTTGACATCTTTTTTGAAATATATTCTGCATCTATCGAAAAACCGACCATTACGGTACATTATATAGTCCGCAGTGGCAGATTTTACTTTATTTAAGTGGTAGAGAGGCTAAACTTAATAAATATATTCCATTTTTTTTAAAGATATATTTTGCCCCTACACCCTTCTTCTCTCCGCTTGAATGCACCACTGAAATCTTTAGATGGGAAAGATTTTTACTGTTTTTAACTGTCACTTAAAGAGGGGAGTAAATACGATGTTAAACTCTCATAAGTAAGTGTAAGATTAAAATGATAAAATTTACTTTTTACTAGTTTTCTATACTTTTTAAATAACAACGATTTCACCCTTTATGACGAGGGCCACCTTAATACGATGACCACCTGTTACCAATATTATAATAATAAATACATATAAATTAAGCAAGGAGAAGGGAGAAGACAGGTATAATTACGGCGCAGGTATAATTATTTACAAGTCAAAAGTTGCAAAATTGAATCTAGAAGAAACCAACGCTGTATGCATTGAAAATTTTGAAAATTGCGATTTCTTAGAATGGTTAATTTTTGTTTTGCCATGAATGCTATTTACGCATCACAGCTTCAGCAGAACGAGTAGTAATGTAGGCTAGGGCCGTATATTCAACACATTCAACATGCGTAAACTCCCACCAGTATTTCAGAATAATAACTTGTGCTTTAAATAGGGGGGGAAATACTATTTTGAAATGTTGTTAAAAGATAAGACGAAATACTGGTGGAATTTTGCATGTATTGCACGTATTCAACATAAGACCGCAAGCGTAGGTATATCTGTTCAGATATAGGTATTGCGTCTGATGTTACTAGCATACAACGCTTGCTGTAGAACTTTTCCGCTTCAGCAACTAAGCCATAAAATGAATATGCTAATACACAGCTGAGTTATAGAGAAAAATTCAGAAAGAGTTAATTAAAAATATAGGCATATATGTAATTAAAATATGTTAATACCCCAAAAAATTGTAAGCACAATTGTCAGCAAATAATAAAGTGTATTGTCGTATTATTACTGTCCTATTAGCACTAATAAAAAAAAAATAGGACAAAACGAAAAAAAAATTGATTATTTTTTTAATTGCAGCATTACTGATCTGTATAATTGTAACAGTGAATATAACTGTTCGGAGTTAAATTAGTATTATTTCCTTGTAAAATCTTAAAGAAAGTAAAATAATAATAATAATAAATAAATAAATAAATAAATAGGCTCGTGTCGGTTTCCAATTCTAATTTCAAAAACCAGAACAGACGATTTGAATCTATAGCAGAAAAAAGGAGAAAAAAAATCTTCTAAAACACTAAAACTGCCTGTTGAAAGTAGTTATATGTGACATATCTCTTGAAAGTTTTAGATAATCAAACAAAACGTTTAACATGATTTATGATCGAAACGATATGTTTCGGAATCACTGGTTGCA
Source organism: Maratus speciosus (assembly GCA_963932465.1). NCBI lineage: Eukaryota > Metazoa > Arthropoda > Arachnida > Araneae > Salticidae > Maratus > Maratus speciosus. Next base: position 291,909,151 of record OZ010789.1, read on the forward strand.
ACTCATAAATACTAGATTCGAGAAAAACAGTTTGCGGCAATAAAAAAAAAGAGCAGATAAAAGCAAATCGAAATCAGAAAATACACGAAGAAAAAAAGAAGCTCTCCAAATCATCCTATCGTGACGGATACGCCATTTTTAAAAAAAATTCTGATAATGACTCAGTTTTATAGAAACAAACAGAGGGTTCAAGGTTATTCCCGGTCGTTGACACACAGAGAGGGAGGAAGAGAAAGAGAGAGACATGGCTGGTGACGTCACGTGTGAGGTCACGGTTTTCTATGACGTAACAAAGCGGGAAATAGCATTATTGCTACAGTAGTAAAAGAAAAGAATGTAATCGAGTAGAATGTTTGTAAATAATAACAAAAGCATGTTTGATATGATATAGAAAATAGCATTAAATTGCTATTTCGGAATATTTTTTTTTTTCGTTTTCTGTTTCTGTTTTTTAATTTCCTATTCCTTATTCATCAGATGAAGTGACCAACTATTTACGTTTTAAACTAAAGATCCGCACACATCGTGTGTACTTAAAAACAACATAAACTATAGTATTTCATGCAAACTTGAAGGGATACTCCGCGCATCGGTATTACTCTTACATTTGGAATTACTCGACAAAAATTATGTTTTATATTCCTTTTTATATATTATAAGTGGATATGTGTAATAATGCTGATTCTTATCTGTTTATTTATGCAATTATGCTGTATAAAGATGAATAATGTGTTTATTCAATATGTTATTTTTTTCTATAAACTAATGTAACATATATTACATAACAGTAACAACTGTTGGGAGAAGACTTTGAAAAAAGTATTTTTATATATTTTATAATTTAATTGCTAAATATTTGTACAGAGACGATTATATTAAATGCCATTTGCAACCTAAAAGTTCAGTTTATGAAAGTTTTTGTTATTCCATAAGTCTAAGTCTAAACCATAATAATAACATAATTAAACATTTTAATTTGTACTTTCAGGTTTTTAAACAGTTGTTAGGAAGTAGTTTTGTGCTAATTTTCGTAGGTCTCCACTCTGTATTTTACTCGCAATCCCGCACACACTCAAACAGTTCCTTTTATTATTAAAAAGATTAAAACTGCAGAAGAAAATTCCAGCCTCGGATTTAAAACATTTTTAATTTTTTAATTCCAATTTTTCTTTTCTTTTTTATTATTTTGCAGAAAACTGTAAATTTTTCTGGAGTTAGGAAAACAAATTATTAAGTACTCACGCATTAATTTTATTATAATATTATATACTTTTTTTTCCCTCTTTTTCTTTTAACCCTTTATGCCACAACGGAATTTTAACCCTCCACCTCTTCAATAGAAAAAGAAACTGATGTAAAACTTATTTAATACCTCTGTTAATAATTGTAGGTTTAAATTTTAATGATAAATATTTTGTTTTGCCGTCTTTAGAAAACATAGCTAATTTTATGAAGCAAAATATTTTTTAAAAGGGATATGTTTTCCTTAACCACTTAACTATGAATAGACTTTGTACTGTTGAAAGATGTGTAAAAGAGAATATCTCACTCAAAAAATTCTGTTGCATAAGATCACAAAATGTTTAATTTTACTGCTTTATAAAAATCGTAGATTTTTTTAATTATTTGTTAATTAGTCTAAATATTGTTGTCAATACACTAAAAAAAAAGATTAATACACAATTTATTGGCTAATAATAGATGCGTTATTCTTCTTTTCCTTTGAGTTTTAAAATTTACCAATGCCGCTGCAGGAGTGGTAAATTGTCTACATTTTATTTTCACTTTGCGAAAAAAATAAATAAAAATTAAACAGGTTTTTGGAATGCAATAAATTTTTAATTATTTTCTAATTATCTTCACCTTTTTCAGTATAGCGCAGGGCCGTAACCAGACGGATGCGGGGTAGACTGAGACCCTCCTAACTATGTCTTGAGCCCCCTCTATACTTCATAATCTTTCAATACTAATATAATCTGTATTACATTTTTAAAAATGCGAACTTTATAATCAAAAGTTTTATGACAAGACGGGACTTACCTTGAACTTTTGTCTGTATTTATATATCATATCATTAAAGAAGAGTGGAAAAAACAAGTCGTGAATTGGCTCCACCAAAAAATTTCAAGGCCCCCTGTGACTTTGCCGATTGGTTACGGCCCTGGTTTAGCGTCTAGAAGATATAACGTGCAAACCGGCTATTCCAGTATTTTAAAAAGTGCAAAAAAATTTAATCGCATAAATGTTGAACGCTGCTGAACGACAAATGTTGATCGCAGCGACATCTGGTAGCACTTCACCGGCCGAAACGCTTTCTCAATTGAATCCTTATACAATGTTTAGTTTTGAACCACCAGACGTCGCCGCGATCACCATTTGTCGTTCTGCATCTTTCAACATGTATGGGATTCAATTTTTCTACCACTTTTGGATTGGCCGATTGCTGCACTATATCTGCTTGGCATTATATTTTCACATCTGATATGATACAACAAAACTAAATTCTAAATGTAATAAAGGTGGAAAATTCATGGACCAAGGAACTGTTTACAAAAATTTTTTTAGAGCTTGAATTTATATACTTTTTACACTTTTTATCCGCTAAAAAAATTCCCGCTCAATAACTCTAACCTTTCTGATGCATTTTCTGACGCATTATCGAACACAAAAGCATAATATCTGCAGGCATGATTATTGGGGTGGTTTGTAATCTAACAGTTTTTTCCATTTTCCAATAAATAAATTACATCTTGAGTTATACCCGATTAATGCCTCAGTGCGACAGATTTGTTTTTCTTTTCTTGCGCTGTCGCTTCCGGAAATTCGGTTCAAAACGCCAAACTCGACGCTTTCTTCTGAAAAACCTTTTACCTTTACCGAAAAACGAAAAAAAACAGTTCGACAACATAGTTTCAGAAAAGAGCACTTGTCAGTTAGATACGTTTACGAACGAAAATTAATTTAAAAATGTGTCAGAAAGTAGCTAGTTTGGACTTGAGAATAGCTTTAGGTCCTGAATATTTTACAGAAATAAATGAAAAAATAAGTAGAAATAAAATAACTAGAGAACAAGAATTCTGCTTTTTCAGAATTTAGTGATGCCCCTGGCATTTCCATTACTTCGTTTTCTTCTGATGGACTGATGGCTTCTATTATTATGAAACAGCCATTATAAATGAAGTGTTAGGTGAAGATAAAAGATCAGCCGTAAAAAGTTAGAATTCTGATTTTCTAGTCAGAATGAGGGGGGGGGGGGGATGGCCATAATTTTTTTACGGCTGCTCTTTCATCTTCACCTAACGCTTCATTTATAATGACTGTTTCATAATAATAGAATCCACCAGTCCACCAGAAGAAAATAACTCGGTTAAGCGGGACTCTACTGCAGTACAAAACATATTTCAATTTTAAGACTTAAAGCACACGCTTTATTTTGTGCAAAATGACGTCATTCGCATCCGCTTAAGAATTCCACATTCACGATCTACTCTTAAACATCTACAGTAAAGCATGCATAGCGCATCACTATCGCGAAATAATGCACAAATGCAGCAAAAAGATTCCGTCATTCAAGAAAATCGAAAAAAAAAGGGCTTGATTCATAGATACTTACAATTAAATATAGTATATAATAGCTCCATTGTTTTAACAGAAATCATTCGTTTATATTTTTTTCAAAATAGCACGTATTTTAATTACATTTTCTTTCGGTTGTTACGAGAAAATGTCAACAAAAGTATATAATTACGATTTTAAAACTATTTTTCCTTTACTTTGTACAGAAATGGCGTACTTCCGTTGCCAATATTAAGCAATGGCTCCAAAAACTACAAAAAAATTAATATTTCAAAAATAAATGGAAATACAGTTTTCAAACAAAATGCATTTAAAAGAACTTTTTTTTCCCAATACGACGGTATAAAAATGGAAAATGTGCGATGCTTAGAAGTTTAAAAAATTGCTAAAGAGTATTTAATCGTAATGCTTTGTTTTACGGCTAGCGTCTGTAAGGTAACGTTATTTTTTGGACACAAAATAAGCTGGGAGAAAGAAATAGCATACCGTACCGGAGGCTAAAAAATATTAAATAAATTCTGTAATGATCTTTCAAGCAGATTTTAAACTGTGAAAGCAAAAATACAAAAGGTTCAAGTTCTTATTTTATTTTTGATGTAACCTAAGGTCATGAGATTTAGGAAAAGTACTGATTCCGATATAATCGTTTAGGCTCATGCATATAACCTTTTATGCATCAACAGGCTCATTTTACGCAAAACTTCTTGAAAAGGCGAATTATGAAAAGAGGATATTTAAAAAATGTTTTAGTCATAAATTATACTTTTAAATTTCTAAAACTATTCAGGAAAACGTACTTTGAGTAAAAACTGTTTCAAAATGAGATAGTTAACAAACAGCTTGTAGTCATCAAGCTTTCTTTTGACATAATATGGTATAGCAGTGGGATAGTTAACTAACAACTTGTAGGCATCGAGCTTTCTTTCGATATAATATGGTATAGCAATAAATTCACGAGTAAATGACAAAATTTAAGTTTATATATTTTTTATATTTTTATAAAATATTAAAATAATTGTATCCATTTTTCTTATTCAGATTATAAGGAATGAAATATTTGCTAACTAAAATAAAATAAAGAATCAATAAGAAATAAAATAAATTTTATGGAAATTGTAATCAGAAATTAAAATTAAGGCTGGTATTTTCGTTATTAATTTTTTGAAAAAGAAACATTTTAGATAAAATTTTAGATAAACATGCAAATATTTATTTATGAAAGTAAATTTTGTTTAAACAATTTTCATTTCCACTAATTTGACAAAATCTAGCTCAGTGTTATTAACAGAATTTTATTTTACAAAGTTTTGCAAGTCAAATTGATTTGTCAAAATTAAAGCTAGGTATCAAATTTAAAAAGAAAAAAAAAATTGCGAATCAACCCTGGAAAAGCTAAATTGATATATCAGGTTGTATCGCAAGTTTTCCGCCAAAAAAAGTTCTTAATAAAGTTAGAAAAAAAAACGTCAAAGCAGTAACTTTAGTGATGGTACTAATCACCACCCGAATCTATGATTTTATGCCAAAGTTTTTGGCAGTTTTTCAAAGTCTTCGGTCCAAAAAGTTGGGGGTCGCAAGTCCAAAAACAGATCAACCTCATTTCGGACGTCCTGTGCAGGATTAAAGATAGCACCAGCAAGATGTAGCTACAGGTGTGAAAAAAGGTTCAAGTTCGAAGAAGCGATGTCGGGGCTATATAGTGGGCGCGGCAAAAGATCCCATTCGAGCTCATACAGAGTCTAGCCGGTGAATGCAGCAGAAACATGTGATCTAGCATTATCTTGATGAAACATTACCTTCTTGTGCCGGAACTCATTTTGATGTTTTGCCTTGATAGCAGCGTCAACATGGACAAGCATCATGCTGTACACCTTATTTTCCAAGGTTTTACCTTTTTCCAGATACTTTTTGTGGATAATACCACGGCAATCCCACCAGATACAAAGCATTATCTTTTTGTTAGTCAAATTGCGTTTTGCGAGGCTACCGACGGTCTTACTGGGCGCAGACCAACCCCCTTTTCAGCTTGTGTTGTTGAAATAAATCCACTTTTCGTCAAAAGGGACGATCCGGTTCAGAATTTTGTCCTTGCGTTGATATTCGAGCAGATTAGTGCAGGCCTGAACACGTCTGCCCTTATCTGCTTGAGTCAGCTCATGCGGCACCCAGAGATTGAACTTGTACGTCAAGTTTATGCGATGCATAGCGCGACTAAGGGACATGGCACTAACGTCTAACTCCATAGCTAGAGTGGTTCTTAGAGTGGCTCTTGAGTGGTTGAATACTGATAGTCTTCCACAAGTTCTCGCAGGCGCTCATCAACATCAGTAGACCGGCCAGAGCACTCTGCACCTTGAATGTCATAGTCCTTGTTTTTGAACTTTCGGTACCAAACCTTCACAGTGTCATATGATACAACAGTAGTACCTAAAGCTGTACACATGATTCGGTGACATTCTGTAGCTGATTTTTTTCCAACAGAACTGGAAGTAAATGCTGGCTCTAATCTGGAAGCGTGATAGTTCCATTTCAGACACCCTGTATTTAATGATAACGATACTTTTTTTTACAAATTTCACAACACAGTATTATAAAGCAAGTTTCTTTCTTTCAAATGCCAAAAGTCGTTTGACACAATATGAGCAAACACGTCAACGCGAACTGTTTGAAAAGACGATATTAGCTGTGGCGGAAACTTTCGTTACAACCTGATATTTGATTGGATCTTTATCAAAAAATATAAGGCACTAGTTATTAATTTTTATGTTTGATTTCCCATAGTAATTTTTCTGATTTTCTTTATTATCTATTTTTAAGAAAAAAGTAATTTCTTTTTGCACAAGTTCAAAATATAACTATGCGAAATACATCAGGAATTTTCAACTACGTTTCATCGCATATTTTAAATTGGGATGCACTTTTAAAAGCCCAAATATAGAAATATAAAAGAAAAAGTAATCGAAAATAATATTTTTAAAATAATGAAATGAATAAAATACTTGCTGATAATATATTTAGTAGGTATATTGCCTATTTCATTTTAAAATTGATTTATCTCATTCATAGAATGAATCAGTCTACATAATTTTTCATAATATATAACGTAATTTTGAAATACTCTTTAAGTATAGATGAAAAGAATTACTTAAATCTCTCGTTCAGAGAGTTGCATTAAAAAACAACCTTCATAAAACAATGCGTATTTTATTTTTATTTCTTTATCACACGGCCTGACGGATAAGGGCAAATGGAGCAGATGACCCGGGCCCCCAAGGCTAAAAATCAGACATTTTTTCTTAATATGAGTATAATTTATACATAAAAATATGTTTCAGAGGGTGCCTATCTGGATCTTTCCCCGATGTCCCGGAGGGCAAACCATTTTTGTTATAAGAATAGTCAATCGGAATTACTACCTTTGAAAAAAAAGATCTGTTCTGCATAAGACAATATTCTTTTCAATGAATTTACGCTCATGAGTGTAAAGAAGAACGTGATCAAAAACGTTTTCTTTACTTCCTACTTTGTTTTAAAGCTTCAAAAGTTTAAATTATTACAAAACACTATTTAACAACTATTAATAATTATTTTTCCTGCTTGTAAATCTCATATCGATTCGTTTCGTAATTTTGTAACAAATGTAAGATTTTTAAAATTTAAATATTATTCATTATTAATAATCCCCTTTAATCTGTTTTAATAGCAAACTTGTGTTTTTTTATTAATTTAAAAATAATATACGCATAAATGGGTTAACTGTAAAACTGGTGGGAAGCACGTAGTTCCTTTAAATGTAACAATATCCATTATGCTTCAGATTGTCCCCCGTCAAATTTTATTCCCTGTTACAAAAAATTCTGTGTCACATATTTGCTAAAAACGCAATATTCAAATCAAACTTGACCTATGGGTAATGGAATGGTCGGAAATGCTTTTCCGATTTGATACTCCCATTGCTGTGAAAATGGGATTTACAGTTATTATATAAAGCTACTGGGTATACTAAAAACAAAAACAATGGGTACTGCGGTTGTAATGTGAAATATATCTCATGGCATTTAAAAAAATTTCATATAAATTAATTTGGTTTATTTCACATGCACGATGAAGCATTCTACATATTTGCTTTTGTCATACATAATGAAACTTTGAATTACCGTTTAACAGAAATCTGCACTGGCTCAGGCCTGTACTCAGCCCGACCCGGCAAAATGAAGGCAAACTTACAAACGAGCCAGGCCGGATCGGCAGAATAAAGACATTTTTTAACGGTCCGGTTCAATAAAAATATAAAGGAGCCGGGCCGACAAAAGCGGGCAGCCGGGCCGACAAAAGCGGGCAGCCGGGCCGATAAAAAAATAAGGCGATCCGGCCGACCCGATATAAAAATTTAAGTGAAGCCTATAAAATATCAACTATTTTCAATTAATATGACTTATGGATAAGTATAAATGTGCCTATTCTGGTTTGACAACATCAATACAGAAATATAACATGTCCAGTGTAGAGATCGGCATCAGTTACTTACATCGAGTCATCGCATAATTTTTTCAGCAGACTCGGGCCGGACCTGGATCAGACATACATTTGTTTTCTGCATAGTCGTGCCGAGCCGGAACTGTACTTAATTGTTTCCCGGACATGTCGGGCAGACAGTATGTTTTATAAAAATAGTAATAGCGAAAATAAACTTTAGTTAGCAGAATCATCGGAAATATACCGATGAATTACAGACAAATATATTTTTTATCTACTTTTTATTATACAGTTTCAAAAGCTATGATGTTTTTAACCCTCTTTTTTTCTTTTATTTTAAACTGCATTAATTTTTTTTATTAATCTTTATTTGAATGTAATAGTCTAAGAGTCTATGTAATCAATCATGCTGCTATTGCGTATTTTCTGTTTTGTGAACACATAGCAATCTAAAATATACTGTAAAATTTTCCCATAAATATGCATACAATATTCTTTAAAATAATCTAAATTATATGTTAAGAAAATTCGGAATTTTTTGTATAAATTGAGTCGTTCCATACTGGACTCGATTTAATTAATCTTTACGCGGACGGGGCCTGTTTTCACTGATTTTCGTAGGGACCGGACCGTAAACTGTGAAAATATAAAAAGGACCGGGCCCGAGCTGAACTTTTAGTTTGTACGACTGGCCGAACCCAAGTCTGGAAATTCTGGCCAGTCCAGACCTATATCGTTTAAGCGAAGAGGAAATAATTTGCTTAACTGAAAGAGTGGGGAACGAATCACGTTTACTTAAGTTAGAACACCCACTATTACAAATCAGATCAATGGATTGCCGATTTTTATTAGTCAAATTTATTCTTTGTTGCAAAATCTCAATGTAAATATATATTTTTAAAAAAGCGCAATATGCTAGACAATTGCGAGCTGTGGGTGGCGGAATGCCCGGAAGTGCTTTTCCACGTTGATACTCCCATTGCTGTGAAAGTGGATTTACAGTCAAAGAAAGATATTGAATAGTCGACCCCGAATAAGACACGTTTCAATTCAAGGGAGTAGACAGGAGTCGGGTATTAAGCGTGATTTGTATAATATTGTTGGAACTGATCTTATTTACACATCTAATCGGCTAAATAAACTTTAGAGCTTTAGTTTCAGGTCGAAAGTTGTCTTTTACGCATACTTAGATTAAAATGTAACTCCATTCAAGTTTAACTCAATGTATGTTTTTATAGAACCGAGAGGAATAATAATTGAAAAAAAAAAAAAAACATGGATTCAAATATAACCTTATTGTCCATTGATACGTTGCAAACAAAAATAAAACAACAAAAATACTTTTTTGATAGCCGAATTAAAAAAATAAATAAATAAATAAATCTTTGCAGCACAAACAATTCAGTTATTAAAATCATATTTAGAATTTTTAATATTTGCCTTTATAATCAGTCCTTAATTTTTTTATATAATAATTAAAAATAACTATCCATGTCAATCTTTGTGTAAAGAAAAATTTAGTTATTAGCATGGCAAAAACCAAAATAAATAAATAAATAAATGACGGATTTAACATCTGCTAATTTGTTCCTAATTTTCTAATTTAGCGCTTCTTTATATTGAAGTATCTATCAACATTTCAAATTAGTAATATTCCCTTATTTCATCAGAAGTGTTAATTTAGTATGTTTTGTATTACAATATCTATCACTGTTTCCGAATAGTAACAGTCACCTTCCAGCTATTAAATAAAGTGGATAATACAATTCGGAAGTATCAAGTAAGTGGTAGATATTTGAGTTTTAAAAAAGTTCTAAATTGGCAACACTGGAGAAGAGCGAATAAATTCATATCTGCGTCTATGAATTCGCATCTTAAGTTAACCCCCCCCCCCCCCCAAGGGACCAAATTTTGTCGCGCATTAAGCGGGATCGCGTAATAACTGTTCGCGTATTAAATGGGATATTTTTGCATTAGCCTTATGAACGATGTTCAAGGTACTGGAAAAAATCCACGTGTTAAGCGAGATCGCGTCTTAACCGAGTCTGACTGTACTACGTACAAATAGCGATTTTTTCCCTTTTAATTGAAAACGCTATACGTTATTGTTGACATGAAACAAGCAAATACATACTCGTATAATATGTTTTTAAATAAAATATTTAACTCTTTTGCACGAAAAAAGTTTTTAAAGAATAAAATGCACGAAAAACCATATTTAAAAAGTCTCTAGTTTTTTCCAAAATATATCAAACCTAATGCTTACTTTATAAACTAAAGCTTCTAAAAATGTGTAAATCTGTATATTCGTTTTGATATGAGACCTCAATTATTACTAAAATTATAGAAATATTTTAAGCATATTGTTTCAAGTTTTCTCCTTAATATTTCGTTTAATAGCTATAACTTTGGTAATTTATCTTTATTTTACAATCGAATGCTCTTTTATTTGAGGGAAAAAAGTAAAAAAAAAAAAAAAAAACAAAAAAAAAAAAAAAACCTTTAACGTGTTTGAAGGGGTTGAGAAATTTAATTTGGAAGAATTTAACTATTGAAACCCCATTCGGATTTATTTAAAATGAATTAAGATAATTTATCAAATTCAATTTTAAATAAAACACTGGTTTTTATTGACCTTTTAACTTAATTTTATTTATTTATTTTTAATTTTGCTCATTACCAAAATTCACTATCGCCTTAATTTAAAACAGAATGATTTTCATGCTTATAAATAAAATATAAAATAAAATTATTCGTTTGATTCTTAATAAAACCATAAATGTTTGATGAAATATTTTGAAATTTTACCCCGTTTTGGTATTTCTGAGGCAATTAAAATATAATTTTCGTCACAAACTGCATAGTATTTTTATACGTTCTCATTCAGATTCTAACATTTCAAACGTTTTTATTTTTTATTTTTTTTTTACTTATTTACTTTATAAAGTATTTTTCACGAAGACAAAAACAAATTGTTAAAATTTAATCGATTTACGAGTGACACGAAAATCACAAAAATTCTATCACTGTATAGAAATTGACTACAATAAAATTCGTACCACTTATAATGGATTTTTTTTTTTTTTTTTTTTTTTTTTTTTTTAAAGCTGGCGTCGATAGATGATATCTATAAAGTTCGCGTATTTAAGGGTGTATTCAAATCCAAACTGCTTACTTTCCGATTCATTTTTAAATTCATTTTTGTCCTGAAACGCATCAAATTGTCATATTCTCTTATTCAGAAACTATATAATGTGCCGTGCTTGTCGATTTTTTGATAAAGGCAGAATATATTGCAAAAAATGCTGTCAAAGTTGGCGTTTTGAACGAAATTTTCTGAAGCAAGAGAGCTGGGAACAAAAAAAAAAAAAAGGGTCATACTGAGAAAATAATTGTTTATAAATCAAGTTCTAATTAATTGAGCGAAAAATGAAAACACACGGCCTCTTACACATCTCTTCAAAAATCACGCCAGCAAGTTTCATGTTTTTATCTTTAAAAATGAGCCTGAAAATGTGTCAGAAAATTTCGAGCTGTTGAAGGGGAAAAATATATATATATATATATATTTTTTTTAGTACACCCTTAAGGAGACGAGGGACCTTAAAAACCTTAAAAATAAATTTTTTATTTTTGTAAATTTCACTTTAAATATTATTCAAGGTTACATTATATGCATTTTAGCATGCATTTATCACAAAAAAAAAAAAAAAAAAAAAAAAAGAATTATTTTTGAGAAAAAAAGGGAGTTTTATGCGTCGTCTTAGAAATCTTCGAAATGCCCCCTGCGCATTCCATATCAATGAAAATCCCCAATATTTTTTTTTATAAAAGTTTGGTTTATATATGTTACGGCCAAAACCCGAAATTGGCCAATTCCCGAACTGGCCAGCCAATTCGCGAATTGGCCAACAATGTTTTAAACTGACTGGCCAATTCGGGAATTGGCCGGCCAAAACCAGAACTGGCCAGATACGATCGGCCAATTACCGAACTGGCCAGATGCAATCGGCCATTTCGGGAAATGGGTATATAAAAAACAATTTTTACTTTTTATCCCTTTCTAACATAGTTGAAAGTGTTTATGAATTCAATTTGTTTGGCCGTCTGCCTGTTCATGCTCTAACTCGAGTAAAGACTCGGATTGACTTGTAATTGTTAAATTATTTAGGTTTATAAATACATTTTGATATTGAAAGTGAAGTGTGTACTATTTTTGGTTAATTTACAGGGCACACAAAAGTATTTCATTTCAATATCATCAATGGGTAAAGTCTTTCCAGTGCATTTTAATGTTGTTACATTATCTCAATTATAATAAAATTGGTATGCATAATTAAGATGGGAAACAAACTGTTATCTAAAGTGTATTAAATAAGTAGCAATTATAGTTTGTTTACAGAGACACTGAAAAGTATTTCGTTACATTGCCGTGAATGGTGAAAGATCATTTGTAATGCACTTAAATGATGTTACACTATTTCAAACATAATAAAATTCACATACCTAATTCATGTGATGAGCAATATGTTTTTATCGAGTATTGATTAAGTAGACATTATAGTTCGTTTATAAGGGATCCCAAAAGAATTCTGGTAAAGAATTATGATATATGTGAAAATATCGTTTATAGGATATTTTATGATGTTACACTACTTCGAACACAATAAAATTGTTATATTTTACTAATATGCTCTACAACATTTTTTTCTATATTGGCTAGGTGGAATTTGTCGTTTATTTACAGAGTCACTCAGTTAATTTGTTTATTGCATTGGGCAATGAATCCGATGGATCGATATTATAGTCACAGTGGACGGAAATCTCCAGCAGATTAGAATATAATTTTCACAATAAACCCAATTTATCGAAATATATCAAACAGGCGGGGAATTACCCAGCATATCAGATAATAATCGCCAAAGCATGTAACGTTCTTTCTTATCACGTGTACATGTCAGTGTCACCTACCGGGCAGCCTTGAATCCCCACTTCGTATATTGGCCAAGACTTCCCGGCCAGTTCGCGAATTGGCCGGCCAAAACCCGAAATGCACTGTTCATTTCACGTACTTCGGGTTTTGGCCAGGAATCTTGGCCAGTTCCCGAATTGGCCGGCCAATACGCGAACTGGCCAAGCTCCGGGTTTTGGCCGTAACATATACATAAATAAAACTGTGCATCGAATTTTATATATTTGAATATAAAGGTTAAAAAAAAATTTCAAAATTTTAAAAAAAATTTCGAAAAATTTTCAAAAAAATTTGAACATTTTTTATACTTTTATATTCAAATACATAAAATTCGATGCACAGTTTTATTTTTATATACATAAACCAAACTTTCATAAAAAATATTGGGGATTTTCATTAATATGGAACGTGCAGGGGGCATTTCGGAGATTTCTAAGACGATGCGTAAAATTCCACTTTTTTTTCAAAAATAACATTTTTTTTTTTTTAATAAATGCATGCCATAATGCATATAATGTACCTTTGAGTAATATTTAAAGTGAAATTTACAAAAAATAAAAAAATAATTTTTAAGGTCCCTCGTCCCCTTAAAGAGGGAAATTATTTTGTAATAGCACCTGAAAGTTCGATTTGAAAGCTAAAGATTTTAAGACGATCATTAAAAAATGCCTTTATCAGCTCAACAACGCGAAAATTTCTTACACGTTCATGTTATATTTTAATATGTAAAAACATGAAAATGACAAGCATGACTATTGAAGTGATTTAGAATCGAATGATATTTTTCGTTTTTTTTTTTTTTTTTTTTTTTTTTTTTTTTTTTTTATAAAAGTATTACAACCTTAGTTATAACCAAATGATCTCTCATGATGATCTTCATCGAGATAGAATGTCCAGAAATTTGGTTCAAACCGCCATAAATGACAGCATTTTTCATAAGATCTTTGCTTTATCAAAAAACCGTAATCGCTATTCGATTTCGCAGTTTCTAAATAAGATCACCTACCAATTCCATCTATCTAAAATTAAAACTGACCTCATGAATGTATCAGAAGTTTTGAGTTTGGATTTGAGAATAACCTTAAAACGACCTCAAGCAAGTTTTGACCAAGGAAAACAGGTCTAATTAATTTTATTTTTACGGCTATTCTGGCTTTACGATTAGTTACAAAAATACACATTTGTTCGTTATTATGTAACTAACACTCCGAAAGAAATCGCTTCCTTCACTTTTTATTGAAGCCGCGAATTTTCGGTAGGAACAATCAATCCTTTTAACAATGTCTATTGTGTCTAGGTAATAGTTTCGATCTAAAAACAAAAAATAAAAACATTAACCACCGGCTGGGTCAAACATGTGATGCAGGTTTCCATTAACCCGCCTAACAATAGCATCGGTTCATGCTTGCTCGCTTCTGTGTTGTTGGATATAGAGGTGAAGTTGTTTGGCGACTGGGTTTGTGAGCTCTCTCTCATCACTTGGCGGTCATTGGGTGACACACGTGTAGCGGGAATTTGTGTGACGTCACTTTGCATGCTTATGAGCGGGTAGAAAGGTGGGCAGTTTGCAGGTGTCGAATTTTTTTTTCTTTCTTTCACCTCGTTTTTTAAATTACGGATGTTTTCAGTTTTGTCGTCATCGGGTTAGTGAAGATGTGTTATCTATGTTGTGGACGGTGGACGTTTAAATTAAACATTTTCTCATTTTATTTCAGAGCTTAATTTATGACTGACATGAAATAAGAATTTGCAATGTATATATGCAGCATGTTTTTAAATAAAAGTAACATATATATATAATAATTTGTTAGACGAAAAAAGTTTTCAGTAAAGATAATAAATGCATCAGAAATTCATATTTAAAATTAGTTGAACTTCTAAATAGTGCAAAATGGAGAAATTCTACAGTCTCAATTTCTAAAAATCTCCTTGCGTCTTGATATACATGTATGTATATCAATTATTATTAAATTTACAGATTTTTTTTTTTTTTTTTTTACTCGTGTTGAGCAAGTTCTTTTTAAATTATTTTTTTCCTTAAATATTGCATTTTTTGATTGAAAAAAACAAACAAACCTTAACGTGCTTGAATAATATGAAAGGGATTGAAGTAAATTCGGTTATTAAGGGGATATTTTAACTATTGGCAACATGTGAGTTTTTGATTTTAAAACTACGTAAAATTTAAAAAATAATAAAATAATAATTGGATTGAAATCACACTCGGATTTATTTAAAGTGTATATATAGTTTATTAATCACAGAAAAAATTAAATCAAACATTTATTTTTTATTTATTTATTTATTTATTTACTTTTGGCTTTTTGATTTTTTCCCCCTTTTCAAAGTCCGCCATCTCCTTAAAGACTGTGATGTTTCTGAATTCATATTTCAAAGTAATTACGTGAATGAAAGGCTTGAGGGCAAAACAAGGGGACCAACAAAATAGAAATTTCGAGTAATTGTATATCCAAATTTCTAGAGAAAATCTACAACAAGAAACATTATGATTGTTTCTTCTAAAACAGCCGATTTTTTAAGATTGAACCATAAGTTAACTATGTGCAACAGTTTTTGCTCGGTAGATTTTTATCGAATTTTAATTTAAAAAAAAACTTCGTTGTATTCAGCTAAAACATGTCTTTGATTGTGATGGTAGCTATTGAGTAATAAATAAATCTTTTATTTTTAAAATAGTGACGATGAAATTAGATAACCCTACATAAATTTCAGAAAAAAATATAAAAATTCAGTAACCAGTTTTTACACCCTAACCCTAGCCCCTCATATATAGATCTTTAATAATAAAGATACAGTTTATATGTGCGCGTTTGCCTGCCGGAGTGTGTGTGTGATCGTATGCTGTGTTCTGAAGAAACTAAGAGTTCAGAGTTACAGGATTTTATAAGCCGCCTACATGTCTGAAGTTATGCACCTTGAGATTAGTTTTATTTTTTTTAATAATTAGCCGAGATAATAATTAAAAACTCCAATGAACATAGCAAAATGGCGAGCTTCCATCGTGCCACTGAATGTATCTGCTCTGTCCAAGTTTTCCTTCGTTTTTCAAGCAGACAAAAAAAAAAAAAAAAAATCTGCCTTTTGAAGTCCCAATTGCTGGTTCCCTTGTAAAGTTACAAATAAATAAATAAGTAAATAAATATAAATAATAACAATAAAAAAGAAGAAGACTGCATCTTTAATAATAATAATAATAATAATATACTATATAAAAAATTTCCCTACGTTCGATTTAATGCTGATTTTCATGTTTCCAAATAATAATAATAATAATAATAATAATAATACCCTCTTATTCAGAATACGTTCCTGGGTTACACAAAATATTCTTTTTTTTAAATGACATATTCATGGTACCTTTCCAAATTCTAACAGTATTACAGTATTAAAAAAAATATTTTTTTTTCTGAAAGTCGTTTCAAAAATTTGCCACAGGCGCTTTTTTTTGGGGGGGGGGGGGGGTGAAGAATTTTCATTTAGCGTTTTAAGAGAATTGTGCTTCGAGAGGAATTGTCAATACAACTGAAGATATCATTTCGCGTTTTAAAAGAGTGAGCGTTTATTATTAGTTAGGTTTTCTCAGGAATTTTTGGTCAGAACTGAAAGTTTAATATATTTATATGTCATAAATTAAATCGATAATCACAAAAATGGGGACCCTCGTTTCGTTTGGAAATATTTTCGCTTATTAAATGTAAATCCATACAAACTCTATATTCGATTCCAAAAAAGACTGGACACGCTCGGTGTACGCTACCGAAAGTAGTGCCCTCCCCTCCCCCCCCCCCCAAAAAAAAAAAAAATTATACATCAGTTTGGATAGATTTCCGTTTAAAAAAAATAAAATAATACAAATTTGAGAGTGTACGCTGCCGATGGCAGAAGATCCCCAACATTATATTCGTTTAAAAATATAAAATCAATCAAATTTGAAAGTCATTTGTGAAAAACAGACAAGAACGTGTGTGGTACTCCAGAGTGTACCCTTCTGAAGTCAGTGCCACCCCCACCTTTACCCCCCCCCCCCCCCCCCACTACCACCAAAATTTAGTTCGTTTGGAAACTCTTTTGTTTGAAAATATAATGCCATGCGAATTCGAACGTGCACGACTCCGAATGCAATGAGGCCTCCAACTCTAATTCCCTCCAGTGAAAATTTCTGAATTCAACACCTTTTTTGTTTTAAAGGTATATTTAAGATTATCATCCCAAAGATATAATCAAAAGTAAGTTTTACAGCGTCAAGAATAAAATTGTAGTTCAGCTCCCAATTTTATTTTAGTAGTAGCATCTTACAAGCTTGATGGTAAGACTCTCAGTTACACGTACACACACACACACAGGAAAAAAAAAACACGAGAGGAAAATCCTTTGTGCAGCATATATTATGAACACTTTCCAATGTATTCAAAATAAGGTAACAAAACTTTAAAATTGCGAAAAATGATACCTAATTAAACAATTTAAACTCATAACACATTTGAAAACCAAATTAGAGGTGTTATCATGTACAGTCGAAAAAGTATTGAAATTCTTTTGTACAGCCATGAATGTGATCTGCAGATTTGTATACATATTACATATTATGGTAAATTTTATTTCAGTTAGGAAACGAGTAACAAGATGGAAAATTATCCGTCAGCAGTTTCTGTCAATAAACGAAAACATACTTGAATTGTTCAGCCCTGTATGTAATGTATATAATTTATACAAACCAAGTTTTATGGATGCATAACACAATTCAAACAATTCCCATCTACAATCAAAAAATTACCCGAAATCTTTTGCGCAAACCTGTATATGATCGATAAATTTGTATATATAGTATGCAAAAATTTAGTTTAGCTATTGAGACCCATAACGGGATATTACCCTTCAGCAGTGTCCGGCAGTAAGCAAAAATGTACTAGATTTATTTTATGCAGCCCTGTATATGATCTATAGAATTTATACACATCGAGTTATATGCAAAATATTAGCTAAATTAAAAAATGCATACCAAAATTTTAAACTAACTACAATTATTGTACAAATACAGTACTTTAAACGAATTCTTTTGTGTGTCGCTGTAAACGAACGGTAAATGTTAAAAGAAGCCACATTTTATAGTATACATCTTTTAATGAATCTCTATAATGTATATCAATGTCAATATATTTGTAATAATATAACATCGTTAAAATACACCGCAAACATTTTTTCCCATTAATCATAATGTAACGAAATTCTTTTGAATTTCGATATAAACGAAATATTAATGCTATACAACGCACTTCATTTTCAATACCGAACATGCCATGGTAAACCACAGTAACATATATAAATTACATGGAAATTCGAGTACATTTACACGAGTTAGAGCGCGGACAGACAGACGGATAGACAAACCAAATTCATAAACACCTTTCAATTTTGTTGGAAAGTTTTAAAAAAGAAAAGAAAAACCTTCAATTTAGCATATAATAATACTGCCGCTACATTAGTAATTTAATGAAATGGAAACTGAAACTAAAACTAGACATTTAATTTATTTTATAGGTAAATAATTTCTAAAAGTTAAAGAAAAATAAATTAAATTAAAGAAAATCTAGAAGATTAATTTAAAGATTTAATTATTCTTTTATTGATTCACTTAAGATAAAATTTAAAGAGGGCAGTCTTAATTAAAGTTTAAACCGTTTAACGATGGAATAATGTTAGCATTTAAGGAGGAAAAGAAAAGTCACAATTAGAATAAGGCGTAGAAAGGTCACAACTAGAATTAACAGTACCTACAATGTTAAAAAAGAGCTTACACAAGACACGCAGAGAAATTCGAAAGCTAATGTTAATCCTATGGGGGCGTTATTTTCAAATATCTCGCTTGGATTTTAATATTTTTGAGTGATTTTATTCTACATGACAGCTGAGGACGATAGCTTTAAATAAAAAACTATGGGGCTCTCCCCTACGCCAATCCCCCGTTCAAACATCGCAGACTCTAAAAACACACTAATTTGGTCGGCTTATAAAAACTACAGAAGATTGAATTATAATTAAAAAACCAGTGACGATCTCCCTGTAAACGATTTTCCATTCATTTCAATTTGATTGGGGAATTTTAAGGCCGAATCAGCTGCTGCTATGAGATCCAATGGCTGTTTCCAGTATTGATTAAATAAGATCAGTTAAACATTTGAAAATAAGCTAACATTAAATGAATTAAGTAAACAGAGTCTTTGTCTCCGGGTATTTTTTAACAACGTTATAAGAATTTTACTTTAAATAAGACATTTTAAACGTATCGTTTTACATCTGACGTAATTTTCGCCAAAGTTTCTTTCTCCTTTTTAATATTCACCTATAAATACTTTGTTGTTAGAAAGGAAATATTACTTGCGTTGTCTTAGAACTCACAACAATACTTAATAAGATCATCTCAAAATATGAAATAAATGTTTCGTGTAAATATACTTCAAAATTTAATTTGTTTTGCAATATTATTATTTGGTCATTTTAAATATGACTTAAATATTTATTCTATTTACTGCTTTTAAAGCATATTAAATTTATTATTTTAAAGTTTTCTTTAAGTATTTCTCTTTTTAACATTCACGTAAAAACACTTTTGTTGCTAGAAAGGAAATAATTTTATTTGCCCTTAGTACAATAGTTATAGGTAACAACAGTTTAAAAGATTATCTAGAAACGTGAAATAAATGTGTCGTGTAAATATATTTTTTAATTTAAACTGTTTGGCAATATTGTTATATAACCATTTTAAATATGGTGTAATTTCCTCTATTTACGGATTTTAACGCATATTAATGTATCTATTATTTGAAATTTTTCTTTCTCTTTTAAAATTCACGTGTAAATACAATTTTTATGACGTAATTTTCACTATTTTCCTGCTTTTAATGCAAAATCTTTTTTTTTTTTTTTTTTTTTTTTTTTTTTATTATAGTCACGTATAAATAAATTTTTAATTTGAAGGAAATGTTATTCTTTGCGCTGTTTTTTAAATTGGCAGCAATTTGAAATAATAAATTTTTCTAAAATGTGTAAAAAATATCTATCGAAATGCTGAAAATTTGAATTTAAAATGGAAATAAGTCCTCAAAAAATGAGTCAAATTATAAAAAAAATAAATGCAGTCTGCACACCAAGCACTTCTAACGTATTATTATTAGGAAAAAAATATTAAATTCCTATGTATAGTTTTTGCTCCTTTAAAACTTTTTTAATGGAACGATTTTGACCAACTTTAATATTTCTTAAAATAATTATTTACTTTAAAACTGTCTGCATGAGCGTGTTTATCAAACATTTCTCTATAATACTACCCATTTGCATGCAGTAGTTTTCGTCATATTAACGAAGAAAGTCGCCCCCTCCAAGTCACAAAAAATTCGTTTACAGTGGCGGTGACAGCATTAATTACATTTTTTTTTTTTTTTTTTTTTTTTTAGAATAGAGATTAGTTTCACTTTTGAACAGATTAGAGCCGGTTCTGAAATTGAATATCCTAATATATATATATATATATTAAAAACTATAACCAAAATCGCAAAAGTAAAATTTAACCCGGTTAGAGATAGATCTCAGCTAACCTATCCAAAATAATAATAATATACTACTAATAATAATAATTTAAAAAATACTAAAATGTAAGCGAAATATTTTAAAATAACGTTCTTATACACTGTAAAAAAAACGGATTATGATATGGAAATTGTACTGGCAATCGAGACACCAGTACTATTTCCGTATTTTAACGGAAATTTTTCCCCATAAATTCCAGAATAATTTCCGTTTTTAAAATAAAAATCTTAAATAAAAAAAATAATACACATAATATAAATTTTGTCATTCAAATTCATATGTAAAAACTATTCCTCATTATAGGTCTCGCTAAGTCTAGGTATTGACAATTTTCAAAATATTCTCTCTCTGTCTTTCTTTTCCTTTCTTTTTTTCTTTTTCTTTTTTTATATTATTCTTTTTTCTTTTTTATGTTATTTATTTTGCGTTTTTCATTAGTTTAAGAGATTTTTCTCTTTTTTTCTTCCTGAGTATAAAGAATCAACAATATCTGATTTCATTTCTCGATGGTGGCCGATATCTTGACGCTTCGAAAAGTTTAGAGTTGCAAAACATTGCATTTTTCTTCTTATCTAAAAACTTAGTTATCTATGCCAACTAAATAAATAATAATAAAACAATTATATGTACACCCTACATATGAAGATTATTCTCAACAATGCATATTGTTCATGCAGCCGCATTGGTTATGCAACAGAAAAGAAAGATACACTTGCAGAAATAGCAGGATTTTACATTGTATTACTAAAAGGTTATTTATTAAAGTTTTTAATAAAAGTTGTTAAAAGTTTATTTTCATAGCCATTTTGTAGCTCGAGCCATATTTTTTGTAAGTGAAATGATGCTGCATCGTTACATACTGAATTTTTGCGCGTTACAATCTCTATGATTACTTTTATAATAGATGGATAATATAGACTGGAGGGAAAAATTATTTTACTTTAATTGAAATTTACTTGGATGGTTTCTTCTTGATAAAATCTTGCTAGGGCTGTGGTTTTTCTATTATACTTAATATCAGCTAGCTCGTTTTTTCTATACTAAAATTTCTTGCCAATCATACCAATATAGTAATTCTTTGATCCGGCTGCTCTAATAAATGGTATTTCATAAACTCCTGAGTTTTTAGTTATTTATTTTGAAAATCTCTCAGGGTGAGTCAAAACATGTAAACAGTCGAAATAAATGCATTTTTAATGGTTTAAAGTTTTAATTTACACCTTTTAGCATTTGAAATTAGTATATTTATTATAAGGTGTTAATCTATAGCAAATAACACCTTATAATGATATATTAATTTCAAATGCTAAAAATGTAAATTGAAATTTTAAAACCAATAAAAATACATTTATTTCGACTATTGACATGTTTCGATTCACCCCGGGTCATTTTCAAAAACAAATAAAGAATACTATTCTAAATTTGCTCGTTGTATGACACGCTATCATTCAGTTTTCCACGTATTCTTTCATATTATACACGTTGCATTTTTATTTTATATACATGTTTATTTTATTTTATTTTCATACCCATTGAGTAGTTCGAGCCATATTTTTGGTAAGTGAAATGATGCTGCATCTATCCATGATCATGAAATGTTCTCCATTTATGTATAAAATTTCAACCTACAGATTTTTCATGAGAAGAGCTTTTCTAATATGCACACAAAACAATTTGAATGATGAATTAAATAATATTCGCAGAATTGCTCATAATAATGGTTTTTAAGTTCTACATATTAACAAATTATTCGTGGATATTGCCAATAATAAGAAGCCTGAACGTAAATGTGATGCGCAAAAAGACAAACTTTATACTATTCAATATATTCAAGCTTTTTTTAGAAATTAAAATATAGCCTTAAACGTTTCAATATCTGCTTAGTAGCAAAACCATCTCCGAAATTGAAGAATATCATTTGTGCTAAAATTGGCTCAGTTAGTTTTGAGAATTACTCAGGGGAGTATGAAATAACATTTATTAGAGCAGACTGATCAAAGAATTACTATATTGGTATGATTAGCAGGAATTTTAAGTATAGAAAAAAGGAGCATATAGCTGATATTAAATATAATAGAAAAACCACAGCCCTAGCAAGATTTTATCAAGACGAAACTATCCAAGTAAATTTCAATAAAAGTAAAATAATTTTTCCCTCCAGTCTATACTATCCATCCATTATAAGAAAAACCATAGAGATTGTAACGCGCAAAAGCTCAATATGTAATGATGCAGCATCATTTCACTTGCCAAAAATATGGCTCGAGCTACTCAATGAGTATGAAAATAAAATAAACATCCATATAAAATAAAGATGTGACGTGCATAATATGAAAGAATACATGGAAAACTGAATGATGGCGTGTCATACACCGAGCAAATTTAGAATAGCTTTATTTATTTGTTTTTGAAAATGACTCGGGATGAGCCGAAACATGTCTGCAGTCGAAATAAGCGTATTTTTACTGGTTTTAAAGCTTTAATTTATACCTTTTTGCATTTGAAATTAATATACAAGGCGTTAATATGCTGTATGATCATACCTCTATTTATGCATGAGAAAGCGGGCTATTTAGTCAGGGCCCCCGGAATTTTGTAAGTCTCAAATTCAGTAATTAGTTTTTTTTATTCATATTTTCATAAATTGTACAATAGCAAGTTATCTAAATCAAAAACTTTTTTATTAAAAAAGGAGACATTTTTAAAAATTAAAATGCCTACCTTAATACATTACATTAAATAGCTTTTATGTTTTACTCCACCTTTCAAATTTTATCTCTTCCTTTTTTTTTTTAGTCTTTTCTTCTTTCTGCTTTTCAAAAAATATTAATATTTTTACATTTACTCCTATCGCTTTTCTTAATTTTGCTTTAACCATATTAAACCCATTGATACTTGCATTGTGCATTGTTATCTTCATAAACAGCATGTATTCATGACTAAAAAGTACCTTAGAGTCTAATTCTGGGTGCTCACATTGCATGCTTTGCCCCATGCATGTATTCTTATCCGATAATAATACATCCATGCTTTGCTGAGGCACCCTCGAGTAAATATAGGACCCTGCTAAACATCAAATAAAATTTTTGGAAGGACAATCAATTCATAAATATTGGTTCTGGAATCTTCATTCTTTTTTATAGAAGTATACATATGAACTTTTTAACAAAAGAAACTAGGAAATGCAACACCTTTCAAAGAAAGAGGTCAACCAAAAAGTTCAGAATTGTAATTGAAATCCGACGCTCAAAAATGTCTAAACCCGATGGCAAAATGTTAAAAAAGAAGGCGAAAATCAATGGTGTATGTCAATGGTCAGAATATATTCATAGTTTTCAAAATTGTCAGTTTTACAACAAACTGTTAAAACGAAACGGGGGGGGGGGGGATATCATCTGCGACATTAGGTAAAAATCTTATATTTTACAAAAAAAAAATATATTTTATCAAATACGGTATTCAGCTATTAATAAATAGAAAGTGAGTATAAAGTATATTTTTTGCTTAAAATACTATTTTTCTGACGTCGTACAATATTATATATAACTCCAAACTTTCTTTTACAGTGCTGTAATCGTAAAATATTTACGAAATGTTAAAAATAATGAGTAGTTCTTTGCATACACAAAGGCAGGTATTGCTATAATGATTTCCCCTTTAAATGTTTATTTACATGTGGAAAACAAAATCACGATAATAACCATCTACACTATATTGCCATTAATGACCGGCAATTTTCAATTTTAGAGATTTTGTCAAATATTTAGAAATATACTTGTCAGATTCTTCTGGAATTTCAGGTTTAAAAACAACAGGTATGACCTCATATTTAGCAATGTCGATTTGATAAGGAGGCCAATTAGGGGGCCAACAAAAAATCAAAGAAAAAAAATAATACTTGGGGTCACCCTGTAAAATAAAATGCACGAAATGATCTATCGCTACCGAATATAAATAAGCAGATATTTTGCGAAATGTGTATTCTTTTGTGTAAGAATAGCACGTATATTAATAGAAATATAGCGATTTATTTAAAAAAAAAAATAAAAAATTCCTGCATGTTTTTTTGCTTATAATATACAGGGTTTTCAACCAAATTCAGCGCTGATTTCAGAAAAATTGACAAAATATAATAGAAACAATATAGTGTAATTGGAATATAAATATTTTAAATATTTTAAGAAATATGAGTAGTTGTATGAAATAATTTTTATCTGCGCATGCGTGAACGATAACAAGGATCATTTTACATTTTTAATAGACAACTCTATGGAGCAACTTATAACAAAAATCTAGTCAAATATCGTGAAAATTCAGAAAGATATAGGCGTTAGAGTGAGCAAATTTTTAGTTGTCCTCTAAAAGCAGCTGAATGATAAGGGATTTTACACAAATTGTCATTTTTTATTTGATGTGATTAAAATACACATCATCAAAACCATTGATTTGAAAGAAAATAAAAGAGAAAACCCCAGCGTTCAGGAGACCTCCCAGTAGTAAAAATCACTATCGGACACATTTTTACAATCACCATTTACAAATAAGCAGAACTATAACAAATAAATTTTACGAACGGAAAGTTTTACGACAATGTTCGGACATTAGATTTACGATACTGGACTAGAGGCTTTCCCTCCAGGACACACAGCTGGAAGACAACGAGTGGGTGGTACAGACATAGAGGCAGGCATATAATTCTCAAAAACGACCATTTAAATCACAAAATTGGCAGAAGGGAAAGTAACAGATCAGATCTTATTGGATGCTGAGAACAGTAAATAATAAAAGGGACGAATAAATTAAAAGAATCAAGTGTAAGAGGAATATAACGAGAGAGAAAGAAAAAGGGGCATTCTAAAAAAATGTTTTGCTAAGAGTGTTTAAAAAAAAAGAAGGTGCTCTCCATGACTTCTCACATGAGCGTGCTGCAGTTTTTGGTAGAATGAAATCCGAATGGAAGCCAGTATACCCTCTTGATATGGGCTCTTGATATGGATACTCATCAAATACGGATCTGTCTACATACAGTGATAATGTCCCCAACAAATTATGATCCCTTTCAAAAAAGGTACATTTTATTTGATTCCCTTCTGCCTGTTAAATTGATGAATTATAGCATTTTAAATTGAAATATGCCCTTGCCTACCCTTGTCTGTAAATTAAAGACAGAATATCGTTTACTGGTTTAAAATGAAAATTACTCAAAATATTATATGAATTCAATTGTTTCCAATGGAAATCATTCTGTAAATTATATGTGTTTGTGTTGTATATTTGTGTTTTTTTTTAATCTAAATAAATGTTATTGTTTGTGTATAAAACGAAATAAGTGTAAGTCAATGATCCATGTGTCTGTTTAATTTTATTAATTGTTAATTTAAGCATTTTTAGTTGGCAGCTTCAAAGGGAGGTTGGTACTGCAATAACACACAGCGCAAGTAGATTAAGTTTATTTTTTTATTATTATTAACGAAGATTAATGATTGAGATGTTTCCTTTAGGTATACCAAATTCCCAGAAGCGAAACGATCACTAAGATTTAAATAATTCCAATCAGCTAACTAAAATATATGCTTAAAAGGGGTATTGGAGAGATGCCTAATAAAGGGGTAATGAGAGGTAGTTAGAGGTCTATAACGTTGATTGTAAAATGCAAATTTCTCCCCATCATTATTAACTGACTTTCAGAAAAAGTTAGTATTTAGTGACTATGAACGAGTAGATTTGGACAAAAATGCTTCGATTTTGATACTTCTTTTGATCATGGTATAGGGTCGTTCTGTTGGTTATCAGAAAAGAACTAAAGCATCAATAAAAAATGAAAATTTTAAAAAAATTTAAATTAAAAATTACAATTTGTGTAAAATCCCTTATCATTCAGCTGCTTTTAGAGAACTACTAAAAATTTGCTCACTCTAACGCCGATATCTTTCTGAATTTTTACGATATTTGCAATATTTTTTTTAAATAAGTTGCTCCATAGAGACTATTGACTATTAAATTTTGTAAAATGATCCCTGCAAGCATTCGCGCGTGCGCAGATAAAAATTATTTCATACAACTGATCATATTTCCTAAAATATTTAATATATTTATATTCCAATTGCACTACACTGTTAAAAATTTTGCAGCATTCTGGCAGGTCATTCGACCGTTTTTTGAAAAAACGGTTTCATAACCATAATTTAACTATATTCTGACCATAAAATGGCCAATAATATGGTCAGAATAGTGTTAAATTACGGTTGTGTAACCGTTTTCGGAAAAAATGGTCAAATGACCTGCCAGAATGCTGCAAATTTTTAACAGTGTATATTGTTTCTACTATATTTTGTCAATTTTACTGAAATCGGCGTTAAATTTGGTTGAAAACCCTGTATGTTATAAGCAAAAAACATGCAAGAATGTTTTAATTTTTTTTAATAAATCGCTATATCTCTATTAATATACGTGCTATTCTTACACAAAATAATACACATTTCGCACAATGTCTGTTTATTTATATTCGGTAGCGATAGATAATTTCGTGCATTTGATTTTACAGGGTGATCCCAAGTATTATTTTTTTCTTTGTTTTTTTGTTGCCCCCCTAATTGTCCCCCTTTTCAAATCGACATTGCTAAATGTGAGGTCATACCTGTTCTTTTTAATCCTGAAATTCCAAAAGAATCTGACAAATATATTTCTAAATATTCTACAAAATGTCTAAAATTGAAAATTGCCGGTCATTAATAGCAATATAGTGTATATACGTCAAAATTGTGCGACTCTTGTTAATCTAAATGCGTTTTGTGTATCAGTTACACTCATTTTAGATAATTAGAGAAATAAATCCAACACCAACAGATACACTTGTATCAGTTACGTCAGTAACAATAATATTCAAAAATTCATGTAAAATATCGAATTATTATATTTATAACGTCGTTTAAATAAAGTATTATTTGTAAGGCTGTGAAAAAATATATTGAATTCACAATATAGGTTCTATAAAGATAGCTTGAATGCATTGTCAGTGCTTTATTTATGTTTTGTAATTTTTACGAACTGTTACTTTTTACATTATTTCACGTATTTATATTTAATTTGTACTAAATCGTATCGGTTCTACACTGTTAAAAATTTTGCAGCATTCTGGCAGGTCATTCGACCGTTTAAAAAAAAACGGTTTCATAACCATAATTTAACTATATTCTGACCATAAAATGGCCAATAATATAGTCGGAATAGCGTTAAATTACGGTTGTTTTAACCGTTTTCGGAAAAAACGGTCAAATGACCTGCCAGAATGCTGCAAATCTTTAACGGTGTCCATACTTACAAAAAGTTATACATTTTATCGAATTTACTTTTTTATGTATGTTTAAAATAAATCTTCCAAATTACAATTTTAACTGCCACAAAAGAATCAATCACCACATCACAAATTTAGAATTATGTCTCAAATAATAGTTTGGACGTAATACAAAATTTTACCTATTTAAACTACAATTATGTTTACGTAAAAGAAAATAATCCTCTGCATTGTGAACAAATTCTTTGAACTCTATTAAAAATATATATAAATATCTATCTGAGATGGCACAAAAACTCTATTTTAGGTCATTTTAATTTCTTTTTCAAAACTTGTAAAGATATTTTACACTTAAAAACAGAAAATTCCTTAATAAGAATTTTTTTTTCTCCATAGGTAAATAGCTACTTGCTGTCAAACCAATTCATAGTTTTTTCTGCCAAATTTACCGTGAGTATTTAAATCATTTTCTCCACTATTTTTAGTTATTTACTCTCTAAATAAGTCAAAGTAATGCAGATTTAATGTTTTTTAGCCCCCCACACACACCCCCAAAATGCTATTTCTTTCTCCCAGCCATAAAAATGTCGTCTCTAGAAAATAACGTTCCGTTGTATAAGCCAGCCGTAAAACAAAGTAGATGTATCATTGTACGTTTAAATACTCTTATGCTATTTTTACCCGACTGCCAAGAAGAGTTATGTGTTTCACGCGTATCTGGGTATGTGGATTTCTTTATACCCTCGAAACATCCCAACGGCTGGGTGGATTTTAATGAATGAGGTCTCTATCGATTCGCCTTACCCGCCGATGGTTATAGGCTAGATTTTGTTTTTATAAATTCAAAATGGCGGGCGTAAAATACAAAAGGGCGGTAGAGACGAGAAAAAAATTTTGCGCGCCCTATTGAGTGGGATATCATTGGATATATCTTTCAAAATGAAGACGATGTTTCATTGACTATTTTACAGTCAGAAGCTCCGTTTAAATATTACACAACCTGGAAGGTGTCTCTAGGTAGAATCTCTAGCTTTACTGCAACTCTAACTTTCATAAACATCTATAGGCCTCATCAAAACAGTGTTTATAGATAGGAACTAACAATTGAACACAACTTAAAAGTCATCAATATAAGTAAATAATAAAAAAAAAATAGGTCAGTAATATAAATAAAAAAGAAAAGTGCCCAGCTAAACTGGTGGCATTGAGCTCACAGGCTATTCACACTAATTGTATATTATACTCTTATTTTCAAGAATAATGCCCCTCAAAAAATAAGTGTAGGGGGATTATCCCCTATTTCCCCCTTTATACTTCACCAATGAATCTCCAAATCTAATCAGGGAAGCACCTTAACATCCGGTATACCAAATTTGGAGCATATCGAATAATCCTGCAAAAAAACCCATTTATCTAAATTAAGGGGGTGGACTAGCCCCGCTTTTCCCCCTTTATCCTTAACCAGTGAATCCCCAAAACGAATCAGGGAAGATCCTTAACATAATAAACCGGTATACCAAATTTAGAGCAAATCGAATAATTCTGCATGAAAAACCAGTTTATCTAAATTAAGGGGTGGACTAGCCCACCTTTCGCCCTTTATCTGTAACCAATGAACCCCCAAAAGTAATCAGGGAAGCTCCTTAACATAATAAACCGGTATACCAAATTCGGAGCAAATCGAATAATTCTGCATGAAAAACCCATTTATCTGAATTAAGGGGGGAGGGTGGACTAACCCCCTTTTCCCTTAATTAATGAACCCCCAAAATTAATCAGGGAAGCTCCTTAACATAATTAACTTGTATACCAAATTCGGAGCAAATCGAATAATTCTGCATGAAAAACCCATTTATCTGAATTAAGAGGGGTAGGCTAACGCCCCTTTTCCCCCTTTATCCTTAACCAATGAACCCCCAAAACTAATCAGGGAAGTTCGTTAACATAATAAACCGGTATACCAAATTCGGAGCAAATCGAATAATTCTGCATGAAAAACCCATTTATCTGAATTAGGGAGGAGGTGGACTACCCCCCCCCCCTTTCCCTTCTTTATCCTTAACCAATGAACTTCCAAAGCTAATCAGGGAAGCGCCTTATCAGAATGAAACTAGAAGAAAATTTGAAGCAAACGGGATGTTTCTATCAAGAGTTATCGCGTTACGTACGTACGTACGTACGTACAGAACCGGCGGACACATAAGCTCTCAGGCTTTGATAGCCTGTGAGCTGAAAATAGTTTCACATTGATGAAAAATAATTAATTAGTTCGCTTTTTACATAGCCGGGTTTTTTTATTTTTTAAATTTAATTTTTACTTGTTTAAACTTCTAAGCATAAAACATTTTCGTTTTTTATGCCATCGTATTGGGAAAAGAAGTACTTTTAAACGCAATTTGTTTGAAAACTGCATCTCAATTTATTTTTGAAATATTATTATTATTTTTTTTTTTTAATATTAATGAAATATTAGTTTTTAGCGCCATTTCTTTAATTTTGGCTACTCAGATACTCCATTTCTGTAGAAAGTAAAGGAAAAATAGTTCGAATATAATAATTATATCTTTTTGTTGCTATTTTCCCATAGCAACTTAAAAAATGCGATTAAAATACGTGCTATTTTGAAAAAATATAAATTAATGATAAAACATGAAACTATTATAAACCAAATTTAATTTTAAGTATGTATATTAATATATTACAAACAAATGAAGGCCTATGAATCATTAGATAGCCGATTTTTTTCTCGAGTTTCTTGAATGACGGCATCTCTTTTTTTTTATTATTTGTCTGTTATTCAGAGATAGTGACGTCCTAATGCGTATTTTACTGTAGGTGTTGTTTAAGACTGGATCGTAAATGAACAATTCTTCAGCGGATGCGGATGAGGTCAATTTATATAAAATAAAAGCATGTGTTTTAAGTCTTAAAACTGATATATGTTTTGTACTATCTACATTTATATACATATATATTTTTTTCACCGGGGGCGACACTAAATTCTGAAAAAGCAGAATTCCTGTTTTTAAGTCTTTTTTTTATTATTATTATTTGGTTGTTATAGTATCACTCGCTGAAATGGAGCAATAATTACTTGGAACTCTTCAAACATTTCTAAAGCTATTATAATCTGTATTATAACCATCCCACGTCCGTGAGTAACGCTGACGTCATACTGACTGTGGCAACGATCTGAGAAATTAATTTTATTTTCAACACTTACTTTTTCATCATCGGCTAATTTTAATTTTTCACGTCATCGAACAGAGAGGAGGGAGGGATATGGATTTTAAAAAAATTGCATTTGAAAACTGTATCTCAATTTACTTATTTTTTTATGTTTAAAAATAATTTTCAACCATGAATTTTTTTATACCTATTCCTACCACGTGCAGGCCGATTACGGAAGATTAATCTGTTTGCACCTGAAACAATATAAATAGATGAACATTTGTTTCCGCTAATGTTCCTTAATAGAATTAAAAAATCATCTATAAATAAATAAGTAAATAAATAAACACAAATGAAACACAAATTGAACAGATATGTAATCAAACTACGAGCTTAAATACTGAAATAATCAAAGTAAAAAAAAAAAAAAGCTGTTGTAAATAGCCAAATATTTGGCGATTTCTTCGGCTATTAGCCTCTGGTATGTGGTTAATACTAAAATATCGTTATTAATAAATTTCGAAAGTTTATTTAAACATATTCATATTTTCCATATAAAAATGCTTTTTCATGTTGTTAGTGAGTAATCTAAATAAATATATTAAATGTAAAAAGTTATAGTTTTCAATTTAAAAAATAAATAGTTTTTAGGTGTGTTCGTAATTATATAAATACGTAGCACCGATAGTCGTCGTTCGGTCCGTCTGTCTGTCTGTCTATCCGTCCGCATATAACAGAGCAAAAACTACCCAACCGAATGGTCTGAAATTTTAAATGTATAATTACTGCAAAATTTTGTCGAATCATTTCAAATTTTATGAAAATCGGATGGATAGTTTTATTACAGGACAGTCAAAAGTTTTCCGTTACATTACAGCCAATGGAAAAAAAAATACGTGGCATTTTAATGATATTATAACCTTTCGAACAGGATGAAATTGATATGCATTTATGAAGTGCACTAAAATATACATTCAGTACAATATACGGCGCAAAAAATATTTATAAAACTAGTTATAGTAGGAACGCATCGCATTTGCCACGTTTGACGTGCAATTTCAAACTTGTTACTGTACGGAACGATGTAAGTTCTGTACACGGGGCCGTACGTTCTTTGGAAGCCCTGGCAATGAAAAATTGAGGAAAAATATCAATACTCACCTTCTATGATTCATGGTAAACACAAGATTTACGCATCGTCGAAGTGTTAATGTCACTGCGTTAATGGAATTTTTGAGTGTTATAAAAAGCATCTGGTTATACCAGGGATTGTTTATTAGACATCAACACTTAATTAAATCCCCAAGAAAGCAGTCAATAGATGGGCTTGAATTTTCCTGAGATGATTTTTTTTTTCAAGAATCATGGAGGAAAAAAAGGGAAAATAGCCTGAAGGATTCATTGGGGACTGGGGGATAAAGGATGAAATAAAACAAGGAGGGAAAAAACATGACTCAAACATAGATTATGAAACACTTTTCAACATAATCAGAATACTTTAACAAAACTTCCCCTTTTAATAAAGGGGAAAATGATGGTCTATATAATATATACACACCGTGTAATATGCAAAATATTAGTTAAATTAAAAAACTCCCATGACAATTGAAAACGCACTTTCAGCAATTATTATGCTCATAGGCATTAGTACTATAAGCAAATTCTTTTGTGTGATCCTGTAAATGAACGCTAAGTTTTATGCACGCCATATTCTATAATAAGCATCTTGTAGCGCACTTCAATGATATATATAAATTTCAATATGTTTGAAATACACTGCAAAAATACACTGCAAACGATGTTTCCCCGTAACCCATAACGTAATGGAATTCTTTGGAGTAACGAATTAATAAATGCTACAAACTTCATTTTGAATATGAAACATGCCATGGCAAACCTTATCTTATCAATTACATGACCTTTTTTATCAATCATGATAAATCAGTTAGTCATGATAATCAGTCAATTACATGACTTACTTTATCAATTATATGACAATCCGAGTGTATTTATGCGAGTTAGAGTACGGAAAGACAGACAAACGTAATTTATTAACACTTTTCAACTGTATTGGAAAGTGTTAAAAGCAATATAGAAAGAGGAAAGAAAACTATTGTGTGAAGTTCGAAAATTGCATAGAATATATTCAAAATACAGAGTTTTCATTTCTATCGTATTCTGAAATGATTAATAAGAATTAATAAAGAATATACATCATGATTTATCATAAAAGAGTGTTTGTTAAACAAATAGTTACCTGATTTCATTTACATTATTCAAAATATATTTATCAATCATTTTAAATTTGAAAACTTCATGCGAGTCTCGTATTAACAAATGTTAAATTAGTTAGGTTAATATTAAATTTTCATCAAAAGTACTATTTAGACTTACTTGCTAGACTTTTCAAAATTATCGAAGACGAATAAAATAGGTTTATTCATAAAAGTCAACAGTCTTCGGTGTTATGTAATTTTAACATAATAGTGTGTAAATAGAGTTAACGATTACGAGTATCTTCTAGATTTTCGAATGAATGTTGAAGTAATTTAATAAGAGTTATTTTCTAAAGATCAACTTCAATGATTGCAAATTATAAAAACGAAGAAAGGAAATTCCTTTTGCGGTATATGACTGTTTGAAAGAAGCTGAATGTTTCATATGACTAATTAATACGCCTAATATGGGGATAAACTGATGATAATTCTTTGTAAAAAGTTAGCCTCAGTTTATGTTTGAGGTCAGAAATATGAATTAAAGAATTGCAAGTTTTCTTTCCTGTTAATAGACATGGTCTGTGTCTCATGAAATATAGCTTTAAAAGTTTATATATATATATATATATATACACTCAAACGTACATTTTTATAAAATACTAGAAGGCTCTTTTTCCTACGAACTAACGCTCGCCAACCCCCACTGAGACCCCGCAAACTCTAAAAACACGCTAATTTGATCGGCTTTAAAAATATTGCGGAAGACTGTACAATAATTAAAAAAAAAAAAAAAAAAAGCAGTGGGGATCTCTCTGTAAACGGGTTTCCATTCATTCCTCTTTGATTGAGGAATTTTAAGACCAGATCAGCTACTGTTAAATATCTAGTGGTTGTTTTCATATTTGATTAAAAAAGCTCAGTTATAAATTGGAAGTACACAGAGTCTTTGCATCATGGTATTTTTTTAACAACGCTATAAGAAAATTGCATAAAATAAGACATTTTAAATGCATCGTTTTAAATATGATGTAATTTTCACCAAAGTTTTCTTTCTGTTTCTTAATATTCACGTGAAAATACTTTTGCTGTCAGAAAGGAAATATTATTTCCGCTGTCTTAATTCACAACAATAGTTAAAAAGATCATCTCAAAATATTAAATAAATGTCTCGTGTAAATATATTTTTAAATTTAAACTATTTTGCAATATTATTATTTTGTGGTCATTTTAATTATAAAATAACAATGATTTATATATATATATATGTTGTCAGGTTTCTGACTCTAATGTGAAGGTAACTAATTAAGATTAAAATTATCTGATATTATTTTTTTACTTATTTTTGTATTTCATATGTATCACTTTCTGCATATGTGGGGTTAAAGTAATATTTTTCCTTATCTTGAAATTGATCTGCGGTATTATAGTTAGATATTATTGTATGAACAAGCTTCATTGTATCAATGAATTCCAGCTTCACTTTCTATTCAAGAACGCATACCACAGATAAGGCAAACAAAGAAGTTCCCGGGCTATCTAGTGAGTTCTGAAATACCCGGGAGGAGGTACTTTTAGATACGAGAAAGGTGTCCCTGTTGGGATGAGGAAAACTCCGTATGCTGGTTTTGGGAAGAAACGTGAGAGACAAACGAGGGAGTGCTGGGGAAGACCTCGTGAAGTGAGGTTGGTGTGTTTTTGGTTGAGTTTTCGTGAGTGGAGGGAATTATGGAAAAAACTTGAACCTCGTGCGGAGCTCAACGGGAGATCCTAGGCGATGCTCCGATAAACCTGAGGAGATATCGTAGAGTGAGATGGAAATAGGGTATTTTAATATGTTGACCCAGAGCGCAGGAAGTTTTTGATATATAACGTAGTATCGGGCCGGATCGCCTGTATTCGAGCCTGTAAGATCCACGAAGGATCAGGGCCTACAGTGCCCAACTCTGTTTGCTTGACCCTGGGCCCCGAGGTGCTATGCAGCATGTGCCCCGACCGGGAGGTCAGCCCAACGCGAGACCCTCGGTGTTTAGTTCCCAAGCAAGCTTGGTACTCATTTTAGCGACCCCGAAGGGATGAAAGGTTGAGTGAATCTTGCCCAGCCGGGAATCGAACTCCCGACCTGTAGAGGGAAAGACAGGCGTGCTGACCACTGCGCTATTGTGATTCTAGTACCGCCACTTGTTGAGCGATTTACACCAAAAGTAATCAGCACTAATTTATTTCAGGGACTGTCTGAATCTGAAGTTTGATGAAAATTCTTGCATTAGTTCTTGAGATAAAGCTATTGCGATAATAAGGAAGAATTCAGCATAGCAGCACCACCTATTGGGCGATTTGCACCAAAAAGTTATCAGCGCAAAATTATATCAAGGACTAACTGAATCTGAAGTTTTCTGAAAATCCGTGCTTTAGTTCTTGAGATATAGCTATTGTGGAAATCATGAACAATTCAGCATAGCAGCGCCACCTACTGGGCGATTTACGCCAAAAAGTTATCAGCACCAAATTAATTCAGGGACTAACTGAATCTAAAGTTTTGTTAAATTCCGTTCATTAGTTCCTGAGATAGAGCGCCCACAAAATTTGTGTCACATACATACAGACAGACATTTTGTAAAAACATGTTTTTCGGGATCTCTGACCCCTAAAACATGTAAATCCATCGAAAATCGGAATTCGAAAATTTTCACGAATCCAATACTTTCTTCTTGTAAAGATAGAAGCAGTAGTAAAAATAGTCAGATATTCATCATTTAATAGCGGTTATTTCTAATTTAGAATCCGTTTTTCTTAAGAGATAAATAGTAAATAATATAATGAAAAAATTGTGATAAGTCGATAATGAAATTGTCGATAATGAAAAAAAATTGTCGATAATGAAAAAATTGTGATAAGCCTTTTTTGATCAACCAGTCGAACATCTCATTTTTTCTTAACGGGCTACTTCAGTTACGCGAAAAGATCCGTTCGCTAATGCTAATCCTATGGAAGAAATTTATAAAGATATCTCGGTTGCATTTCAATATTTTTAAATTATTATTTTTGTATTGGATAGCTGAGATCGATCTGTACAAAGGCCATTTTTTACTTTTTACTTTCTTCTATCTTTACAAGAAGAAAGTATTGGATTCATGAAAATTTTCGAATTCCGGTTTTTGACGGATTTACACGTTTTAGGGGTCAGAGATTCCAAAAAACATGTTTTTACAAAATGTCTGTCTGTGACTCTGTGAGTCTGTCTGTCTGTCTGTCTGTGTGTATGTGACACAAATTTTGTGGGCGCTCTATCTCAAGAACTAATGCACGGAATTTAATAAAAATTCATATTCTGTGAGTCCCTAATACAAATTGATGCTGATTAGTTTTTGGTGTAAATCGCTCAACAGGTGGCGCTGCTATGCTGCATTTTTCACAATTTTCGCAATACCTCTATCTCAAGAACTAATGCACGGATTTTGATCAAACTTCAGATTTAGTTAGTCATTAATATGAATTGATGCTGATTACGTTTTCGTGTAAATCGCCCAACAGGTGGCGCTGTTATGATGAATTTTGTAGGATTTACACGATTTCCCCAATAGCTCTATCTTAAGAACTAACGCACGGATTTTCATCAAACTTCCGATTCAGTTAGTCCTTGATATGACTTGCTACTGATTATGTGTTGGTGTAAATCGCCCAGCAGATGGCGCTTCTGTGCTGCCTTTTTCACGATTGCCTCAATAGCTCTATCTATAGAACTAATGGACGAATTTTCATATAACTTCAGATTTAGTTGTATGTTGACACAAGTTGTTGTTAATTAGGTTTTGGTGTTAATCACCCAATAGGTGGCGCTGCTATGCAGGAATTTTCACGATTTTCGCTATAGCTCTATCTCAAAAACTAATGCACGGATTTTCTCCAAACTTCAGATTCAGTCAGACGCTGACATAAATTGTTGCTGATTAGGATTTGGTATAAATCATCTAATAGATGGCGCTGCTAGGCAGCATTTTGCTGGATTTAGACGATTTCAGCGATAGTCATATCTCAAGAACTAATGCACGGAATTTCATATCTTTAGAATCCTCATGAGATACATAGATTGCCATTTAATTTTGGCAGTGTGATAGCGAATTTTGAAGTATTAACATGTATGAGATAGAAGAAAGTTTTGGGATTGGTACATCCGACTAGTTTGATTTTGATAGCAGATTTTTAAAAAACGGTAAGTAAAAAACGGCCTTTGTACAGATCGATCTCAGCTATCCAATGCAAAAAAATCATCATCTATATAATAAAAGCGCAAAGCATTTGACTTTCATCAATAGTTCCGGGATGACCGCTTCTCTTTTTATATGCCAAGCGGCCATTTCGGGGACCCATTAGGGGGGAGGGGACCCTGTTCTGTCGCCAAATACTGCCAAGTTTGTCGCCAACTTGGTGATATTTCGCCAAATTTCGCGACCAAAATTAATAGTCAAAAGTGACGCCAACTTGGCGATATCTCCAATATTTCGCCAAATTGCCATAGACTCTCAATGTGAACCAATAGGGTTTACTTGCTTACAGAAAATCAATAAATTGAGATATTTTAATTTTAATCTATATAATAAAAACGCAAAGCATTTGACTGGCATCAACAGTTCCGGGATGACCGCTTCACTTTTTATATGCCAAGCGGCCATTTCAGGGACCCATTAGGGGGGGGCTGTTCTGTCGCCAAATGCTGCCAAGTTTGTCGCCAACTTGGCGATATCTCTAATATTTCGCCAAATTCCCATAGACTGTCAATGTAAACCAATAGTGTTTACTTGCTTACAGAAAATGAATAAATTGAGATATTTTAATTTTAATCCCTATAATAAAAGCGCAAAGCATTTGACTGACATCAACAGTTCTGGGATGACCGCTTCACTTTTTATATGTCAAGCGGCCATTTCGGAAAACCTGTTCTGTCACCAAATGCTGCCAAGTTTGTCGCCAACTTGGTGATATATCGCCAAATTTGGCGACCAAAAATAATAGTCAAAAGTGACGCCAACTTGGCGATATCTCTAATATTTCGCCAAATTCCCATAGACTTACATTGTAAACCTATAGGGTTTACTTGCTTACAGAAAATCAACAAATTGAGATATTTTAATGCAACAAAAACTAATATTAGCTTCAGCTATTATATTAATTACATTTAAGGAAGTCCAAGTAAATTAAATTATGAATGAAAGTAACATGATACAATACTTAGCATGCTTTCCCAAACATAAACTTTAAGGGAGACCAAACTGGTCGCCAAGGACGGCTAGTTTAAAAATATTGAAATGCAATCGAAATGTCTTTATAAATTTCTTCCATAGGATTATTATTAGCAAACGGGTTTTTTCGCTTGACTAAAATAGCCTCTTAACTCTCAATCTCTTTAGGTGTTCCTCATCAACAAGATTTCAACGCGGTTGGGTTTGTTTTTATGACCTCAGTTGCGAAAATCCATAATTTATAATTGCACAGTGAATGCTGCTGTGGTGACGCGATCGGATTTTTTATGTCTGCCTGTCTCGTGATAACTGCCATAAAGAAACGATTAACTTGGAATTTTGTAGATTATATTTATGAGGTATATGAACCCCTTCGCTCCCAACGTATCTAGTAGTGAATATACAAATTCTACATATTTAATCTGAAAGCAAAGGGGTTAAATTAGCAGTAAAAAATGTTTAGTATAATTTTTCAGTTAATTGCTTTATAAAATAAACAATGATTAATGATTTTCTTATGGCTAAACATTAGGTTTTTGAGTATTCAGGTGACTTTGAAATTTTATAATTCATTGAAAAGAAAATAGCAAGTTTAAAAAAAATTGAGTTTAATGCTAAATTATAGTTTTGCAATAAAATAATCCCCCCCCCCTTTTTTTTCTTTATTGCAAAAAACAGGTTTTTTTTTCACTCACAGAAAAAAAGGAGAAAAAAAGTCAATGCAATATTTTATTAAATAGATAAAACATAACCACACCTGCAAAAAATAATACAGCAGTTATTTTAACACACGGAAAAGGTGAAAAAAAGCCAGATAGAATTTTTTTTATGATATAGTGGCCTTTCTTCTATGGGCAGCCGGGATAAACAGCAGCTTTTTTCTTGAGAGGCAATATCTTAACAATGAAAAAATAGTGAGAAACATCTTTTGATCAACCAGTTAAACATCTAATTTTCGCTTAATTCTCAATTGTTTAACCCTTAAATACGCAATTTTTTATTTTGTTTCGAAAAAATTATGTGGGATTCTCTGAAAGGTATATTACACAGGAAAAATAATGAAAAAAAAGTCACAGATACATTTTTCATATAATACCTCAATCTTTTCTTCTTTTGCACATCTGCAATATAAGTAAAAACTACTGTCGTGTGGCTGTTTTACGCTAAAATATTGCAAATTAGTAAATATTTTAAGAAGCATGTCTCCAAATACTTTATTTTATATAATTATGTATTTTATAAAACTTAAACTTTAACCCTTTAATTCCCATGATAGAATACGTTCTAGAAATTACGTAGTTCAGAGAATCTGACTTCACAGCAGAAAGTTTTATGGTTAATTTCGCTTTATTTAAATACATGTTATTAATTAAAGCAGACATTGCTATTTTAATTTTCTGGTGTGAATTAGGCATATACGAATTTAAAAAAATCTATTAAATTCAAAACACTGTTGTTTGCATATATGCAAAGCTGCGCACTAAAGAGTTAAGGTCAAAATGAAAAAAAAAAAAAAAAAAAAAAGCCGAAATTCAACAAGCGGTCTTAAAGCCGTTAGGTGTTTCCTGATCAATATATAAATTTTTAAATCAATCAGAGATGATGAAATGAATTCAAATGAGATAATTACTAAAGGTTATTAGGGACTATTCGCATGCAAAAAATAATTTTCGATAATAAGTAGATAACATATAATAAGATGTTAGCCATAAGATAAAAAGATAAGATATGAGCATAAGATAAGAAGATCATAGGATAAGATTAATAATAAGATAAATTAAATAAGATCATAAAACCATAAGATGTAAGTAAATAACACTGAGGGTGATTTAATAAGCTTTTTATTTAACTACGAATAATGGCAGAGCCCATAGCTAATATATTTATGAATTCACATAAATATATATGAAGGGATAATGGAGTCTAAAATAATTCTCAGTTAGCAGTGACAAATTATTTATAATAAATAACAGCATATAATGATTGCACTGAACTGAAATTTCAATAATTTAAATTTTCAATAGAAAATAATACACTAATAGAGCCGAATATTACTAAAAAAGAAAATTCAAAATGTGCTCATACCAAAAATACCGAAGTTAGAGCAATCTTGTTTTGGCAATTTTTACCCGTCTCTAGTAGCGCATTTCAGGATAAAATAACAGATATTTATAAATATATGAGAAAATCAAGAAAAATCTACTTTAATCACTCAGGAGTTCCCTGCGAAAATCGGAAAATTTGGCAAATCTGATATTAATGTATTTCGTTTTTCTTTGATTTGATTACAAAATAATAAATAACATTTTTCCTTTTAAGAAATAAAAAGCAAAGGCCTATAATCTTTTATTCACTAAATAACACTCAAACGGACTCTCGTAAAACAATGCAGCAATAATTTATCATGAAAAAAAAAAAAAAAAAAAACACCATATCCTTTTTTATGGAAGTTACTTCTAATTTGGAAGCCTTTCCTCAGGACAGGTGAGATAAATAGTAGTTTTTGCTCAAGAGCCGATTTCTTAACAATAAAAAATAGTGAGAAACCTTTTTTGATCAGACAGTTGAACATCTCATTTTCTCTTAATTCTCAGTTGCTTAAGGTCAGGGTCATCGAAAGGTAGAAAAACAAAACTGGAGTTCAACAAATAGCCTTA
Organism: Maratus speciosus; assembly: GCA_963932465.1. Classification (NCBI taxonomy): domain Eukaryota; kingdom Metazoa; phylum Arthropoda; class Arachnida; order Araneae; family Salticidae; genus Maratus; species Maratus speciosus. The sequence goes on from OZ010789.1 coordinate 291,950,355, forward strand.
CAACATTCGGTGTATGTTGGCGGATAGTTTTTCTTCACCTGCCAGAGTATCTCGTTTAAGTTAGTTTTTTATGAGTAACTGTGTGTTGGGATTTAATTGAAAGGGAACGGGCGGGTAGTCATTCTGTTCTTTTCTTTTTTTTCTTTTTTTTTTTTTTTTTGCCGTTTTCTCTTTTCGTTTTTCACTTTTCACTATTTGATTAACTGTAGACTTTGCACGTGAGAGTGAAGACACTAGACTCACATAAATTGTATTTATATTTTTGATATTTATTTCAATACATTGATTGAAACTTTGTAGAAAATTAAAAATTGCGAAAAAAATAAAAGATGAAAAATGCCTTTGCAAACTAACTAGACAAAAACATCATATTTTTAGCTTACATTATGGGAATCGCCACCCTGTCAATGTTTTTCATTATTTAACCCATGTTATTTCGTTTCTTTTATTAGTTTCTTGCTGAATACCTTTTTAAGTACGTTCCTAATTATATAAGTACGTAGCACCTATAGTCGTCGTCTGGTCCGTCCGTCTGTCTGTCTGTCTGTCTGTCCGTCTGTCAGCATATAACAGCGCAAAAACTACCCAACCGAATGGATTGAAACTTTGCGGAATTTTATCGAGTCATTTAAAATTTTATGAAAAACGAATAAAAACTTAAAAAGATATTAATAAAATTTTTCTTCATTCTATGAAATCCTATAATACGTTATTAATTCAATGATATATCATGATAGGTAATGATTCCAGGTTGCTATGGTGATAATGTCCTATTTAAGATGGAGTCATATTATTTCCGTATTACTGAATTTAATATATAGAATCGTAATAAATTTTGTATTCGTGCATTTTTGCATAAGAGTGCAACACCTGTTGCTCCAAGATCTGAATGTTTATAAAACTAGTTATAGTATGTACGCACCTCATTTGCCACGTTTGACATACAATTTCCTACTTGATTTGTTTTGTTTCTGATCGTGTTTTGTTTTTATGTTGGAATTATTATATATAACCATAATTTATGATATTATAATTCATCGTAAACAAATGAGAAAAACAAGCAAGAAACTCATACCAATTAAGAAAAATTATCCAAAAATTAAAATATTGAAAAAAGTTTGGGGACCATAATGGAATTATTCAGTTCAAACAACCTGCCACAATAATATAGACAGAAGCGTAAAATATTATTCACAAAAGAAAAAAAAAAGGCTAAGCATAAAATAAATATAAAATTAGATGTGTATAGTTATAAACACAGTATGAGATATTATTTAGGGTTAATTTATTGCGAAATTTGAAAAAAAAAACTATTATCTATTTTAATAAATCGCAAAATAGGATGATGCCCTATCATTATAGCTACTAAAATGTTTTATGGATAAATTTAAAAGTTTAATAACACACTTATAAACGCTAATACTTAATTATGTTTCCATTTCTTTTTATCACTTAAAATACGCAATTTTTATTTGAAATTGTTAAGTTTTGTATAAATTCTGGGAACCATGCTTGATCACTAGCTATTTTAAGTTCCTGTATCGAAAAATATATCAGAGTCCTTTTTTTTAAATACAGTTTTCATGCGAGTATTGCTCATATGTTTTCCAAGAGATTAACATCCAGACTAAGTGAAAGCTAGACCATGATTTTGATGTTAGTCTGGTGAAACCATATTTTTGGTGAACTGGACTTATGAATCAATGCTCAGTCTTGTAGAATAACATAATCATGCACTCCCAGCAATCTAGAAGAGAAGTTGAACAATGCTTTAATATTTGCTGGTAGTCCTCAGAGTTCAATTTTTGACTACAAAAGAAAAGAATTCTTGGCATTAACCAAAAATATTCTTACGGAAATATCATAATTCTTATAAAAACAATGTATTTAAGGGTGTTTTAAAATCGAAAAGGGCAACTTTCTGACATAAGTTTTAATTTATTTTTATTCGAAAATGCATGAAACTAGCTGATGTTGTTGTTCAGAAACTATGTAATCGAGTTGTTTTTTGCATTTTTTTGCAAACGTAATAGATCTTTCAGAAAATAATGTCAAAGTGAGCGTTTTGAACCGAATTTGCGCGAAGGGAAAAAGAGCACTCAAGAACGGGCGAAAATCGGGTTTGTCACGTGATCGAATTCACTTATAACTCAATAGATAATTGATTGATCAAAAAATGGAAAAAACAGTTCCATTCCAAATCGCTTCCATGGCCAGGTTTTCTAATTCTATATCTTTCCATAAAAAAATGAATTTGTAAATATGTCAAAACGTTTTTCGCTTGTTGAGCAGACCAGTTAAGAACAGCCTTAAATGTATTATGGTCTTCTCTGTAATCGGAAAGGCTTTTGCAGTTGAAAATTTTTTATATATAACTTTTTTAGAGGAAAATAAAAGCTATACCTATGTAAATTATTAAGAAAATTACCCTTATTAGAAAATATTTAGCTTCGACTGCTTCTCTATGCTTTCTAAATTTGATCGAGCAGAGTATTTTGTGTAGAAAGAAAACTATAGTTTTATTAATAGGCAGAATAAATAAATTTTATATTAAATTTTCTTCAAAGGTACTTAAAAGTACCGTCAGTACATAAAGGGTTAATGTAAATCTCACGAAGTTTATTCAGTGAGTGAAAGTAATAATTGTGGATTAATATTCAAAACAAAAATGTTTGGCCTTATAATTTTCGAACATAAATAACATACTGTATCCGTAACTTTCTATAAGTTTGAAATTAATTACTTCATCTAACCAGTTTTAAGTCCAGATACTATCGATCTCTTAGGAACATGAATAATTATCTCATAGCAACATTGATGGTTGGAAAGCGTATAATTACCACATTTTTCACATCATAGATACCTTTGATTATGTATGTGGCTTCACAAAGGCAGAAAAAGGGGAGGGATAAATTTCCGACAACCCTTTCCGGAAAAGACAGAAAAAAGGCTGTTAATAAATTATTAGAAATATTAATTTATTAACTGAAGTATAATTATTTAAACATAATATTATTCAAGTGATAAACTTACAATTTTAATAAAAAAGAGCAGATAGATACAAATAGATATAGATATAGATAGTAGACACAAATTTCTGCTTTAAAATATTTCAGTCTTTTTTATAATATTTTTCTCTATACTTAAAAAGGTATTTAATCCAACTCCCCCCCCCCCCCCTATAATATAATGCTGCATTCTATATGTCAATTGTAAATAATAAATTGACCCTAAATATATAGTTAATTAATGTAGTAATTTTTTAATCAAGTACACATCAAATTAATATCGTTAATTCAAATATTAGTTAATTAAATATTAAAATATATAACTGGAAAGACATGTGTATTTAATAAATTGGTATAAGTATATTTAAAACTCGAAGGTAAACAATCCAAATATAATGTTCATCAGATAATAAATTTATAGTAATAAATAAGCCCTTTGGACTTTATTATAGGCAACATATTGTGACCTTCTATAAGTTTAAAATTAATTACTTCACCTGGCCAGTTTAAGTTGAGATGCTATCGATCTCTATAAGGCAGCATCTATAGTTTATAAAACAGGAATAATTATCTCTTGCAAGAAGTACTGATCGGGCAACATATAATTACACCATTATTCACACCATAGATACCTTTGATTATGTATGTGGTTTTATGAGTGGAGAAAGGGAGGGGGGAGGTAAATTTCCGACAACCCTTTCCGGGAAGAGCACCGGTGTTCAAAAAACCTGTAACCCCACTAGCAGTCCTAACCCAGATTGCCAGAATGATCCTGCTGGTCCCACAATCCCCTCTCCTCTCTCTCTCAAGTTCATGTTGGGCCAAAGCCGGTCGACGACCCCGAGTAGGCTTTTTTCTTTTTTTAATCTTTCGATATTTTTTTTTTCTTAATAATTTTTTCTTCTTTTTATTTTTCACCCGTGGAATTCGCTCACTCATCTTTATTTTTCTTTTGTTGAACTGCCCTCCCGAATCGTGCTTGTCGCTTTTGCGAATTTTCCCTTTTCACCTGACGCGTAGGATGGCCTTTACTCGCTGAGAGGTGCGTAGGGATGTAGATTCTGGGAATGGAAATTGTTATAATTCGCAGTTCACGTGATTCGGACCAGAAGCCAGAGGCAAAAGGGAAAGCGTTAAAATGTCTATTAAATTGAAGGTGTTAATTTTAGACACATAAGTTTTGATAAGACTATAGCTTGTTGTAAGGAACGTATGTTATGGGATTCATCTTTCTAAAGACGTCAAATGAATGAATTTGCAATAGTTTTACATAAACTGGACTTTGTACACAGATTACAACTACTTGTAATAAGATGTAAATTAAGGTTCTTTAGTTAGTTAAAAGCACCTTGATAGTTTTTTTTTCCCCCACGTGAGTATACAAAACTGGTCTGGACCTCCATTTAAATCGGAATGACCCACTATGCAAATCCAAACTTGAGCTGAGATTCAAACGAGAAACATCTTGACTAAAAGCCAGCACTTCACTCACTAGATCAGGAAGCGGCTTTTTAAATAGAGGAACTCAAAGTAATTTTACAATATTAGGCTTGTAGATACAGATTACAGTCATTTGCAATAAGCAATGCATTTTATCATGTTCATTTCTCCATTCATTTCAGATGAATGAATTTGCAATAATTTTACTTTAACTAGATTTTTAAGTACAAATTATAGTTATTCGTAGTAAGATATGCCTTTTATCAGGTTCATGTCAACACTGATATTAAATGAGAGAATTCGCAATAAATTTGCATAAGTGAGCAATTCTTAAGTCATTATAGATGGCCTGTTTTATCTCTATTTATTTTAAATCTGAATGTTTTGAGCTTTTTTTCAAACTGTTGATGCTGTATAAAAATTATTTAATTTGTTTTATATGTTGCTTAAAAGCAGGAAAACATTCTGGAGAGCGGAAGGTGCCTTTGGCCAAAGACATTTTATTTATATTCTTGACACTTTTGAAGGAAGCAAAAAACTTAGAACATACGCCCAGGATGATTTTCAGTTTCTATAAACTTGGCGATGGGATGATGTAATGATCAAATTAACTTTTTAAGCAAATTAAACAGTCTTTGGATCGTTTCTCCCTTGTTAAAAGTTTGATCATTCATTATCGTTATACAAAATGCTTTTTAACTACTTTTCATCTGTTTATAAGTTTTCGGAATAATTTTTTTTTTAAATTTCTTTGATTTACATACTCTTTAATAAATAAAACACTGCAATAAATTAATGAGAATATACCTACACAAGGTGTTTCTGCTTAAAATAGCAATTTAAGGAAAATGAAACTCTAATTAAAATTCTAGACTGAAAAGAAAATATTCAGATAATGCACATTTTTTATAACTTTGTGTATTTAAACACCCTTCAAACTTCTAGTTACATAAACAGAAAAATGCAAATGTCCAATTAAGAAACGATTAGACAAATCTAAAAACCTTTTTTTAAACAAAAATATGAAATGGGTGATATGCGGAAAACACTTTTTAATTAATGTATGAGCACAGTACATTTAACAAGTGAAAAATGAAATTATAATACATAGTCATTTAAAATCTGATATTGTGTGTTTATCCATAAAATGCAATACTTTTTAGTGAAATGTGTTAGGAAAAGTTTAACAGGTTAACTTCGATTAAAAAACCTTTTGTAATATAGTTAGAGAATTTTTTTATTTACTACATATTTTTCATCAAAGATTATTTTATTAACTATTATTGGCTGCCGTTGAAGATGGATAAATATAAGTTTGGTCTAAGAATTTCACAGATTTTTTTTTCTTATTTTTGTGTAGATATAATTTTGATAAATTAATAAATAAAAATTTATTTACAGGAAAAATTAAAAAAACTCTACCAAACTTAGGATTAAAGTAGTACCTGCTACGAGATGCAATCCGAGTATTCGATTTATCAGGAAACACCCTTTTACGACTCAAATATTTGACATATTGATATATATATATATCTATTATTAAAACTCAATAAACAGCTGTCAGTTGAACTTGCCAATTTCTGGGTACCTCAGCTCTCTTTCTGGAATCCCATATTTGTCAAGGCCCTTAGATGTTACACAATGTTCCCCTAAACCCATTCATTCTTCCGCGAGGAAAAAATATCAAATAAAATCAAATAATGTCGTAAAAAACCGCTGGAAGATTGCGGAAGTATCTTCTGTTGACGGAAATGTAGATTCTCGGGAAAACTCTTCCCAAACTCCAGAAAATCTAGACCATGGGAAAGGATGGGAACACAACAATCGAATGGAATCGGGAAGTGAAAACCAGTGAAAGCTTCCACACTTTTATTCTCGATTACTCTTTTTTTTTTCCCTCTCTCTATCTGCCCGATTACTGTATGGGCTGGGTCAGGGCAAGCCCCCTAAAAGAGGCCTCAACAAGTTTCAAGCTTACCTGAGCGGTACATTCCGTAACGGTGACGTGAAACAGAGAGTGAAAGAATAATAGTAGCGTGAACGTGATCAGATAAGGAGATAGGGTATATTTTCTTGAAGGTACAAGTGTGCACTGATTGGATGTAAATTTTAGATAGGGCCCACCGCTTTCACCTATTCCGAAGATGCGTACACTCCTGGGAATTCCGAAGAGTCTAGCACCACTATTTCAAATTGAAAATTCTCTATTAAATATTTACATCGCAGAGTTCGTAATCACCTTATTTATTCGCAAAATTTAATATTTTTAGGCGAAAATTTATTTAAAAAAATTGTGGTAAAACTCTACGCACCCCGTCTAAAAGCCCCCCCATCCCCAACCATCTCCACCACCACCTACAGAATTTATCAGATAAAATTTCAGCTATTTGAAGGATCTTCCGTTGATAGCTTTAGTATCAATAAAGTTCATGGAATAAATACATAATCGTGAGTAGATAATTAGCATAATTTGTTTCAGTCAAATTTACAACAAAAAAAAAATGTCAGTCAAAGTATAAATTGACAAAAATAAATTATTATATACTTTTCAAGGAAAAAAATTATGACGTTCAGAAAAATTTTTGTAACTGTGACGTGAAACAGAGAGTGGAAAAATATTAATGGTGTGAATATGGGTCAGTTAAGGTGGTAAAATATTTTCTCAAGAGGTGCAATTTTAAAATGATTAGGTGCAGATTTAAATTTAAAAAGTAAACTTTCCTATTCAGTAATAATATTTTGACTTCTAGAAAATTTCCGTAACGGTGAGAGGAAACAGGGAGTGACTAAATAATAATACCGTGAAATTTGATCCGATAAAGAGGAAATGTATATTTTCTTGAAGGTACACGGGTGCATTTGTTGGGTGTAAATTTTAGATAGGGCCGACAGTTTCACTTATATAGAAGACTTTATCAGATAAAATTTCAGATATTTGAATGATCTTCCTTTGACAGATTTAATAGCAACAAAATCCTTGGTACAACCACAAGTAAATTGCGCAAATTGCAAATATTAAGTAAAAGTAACGAAAATAAAAGTCAGTTCAAGGAATTTAATTAAAAATTAAATTACTGTATTCAATCTTAAAATTTTTAATATATAAACTTGAATAAAATAAAGTATATAAATATATGAAATCAAATTATTTTATTTAATGATAAACGTTTCTGTACACATATGATAAAATATCAATTCAATATTTTATGGGCTGACAAAAAGAGGCAATATTGGTGTAATACAATCTGCAGTAGCATTAAAAGAGAGAGGGAGAGAGAGAGAGAAATAGTCCCTATTTAAAGTCATAGTGTGAGCAGTGACATATTGTGTAAATAACCTAATCACTTCAAGATCTGGTTGCTTTAAATTGTTTTGAAGAAATGCTGCAAATAAAATTCCAGAACTTTTTATTCCGAGTTTTTTAATTTGTTAAAATTATTTGTTTTACTTAAATATATATATATATATATTTATTTATTTAAAGTTTTTGATTGAATTTTAAGTGAATTTACCTGTGCAAACGTATCGTGCACAAATTGTCCAATCTCTTGAAAAATATTTTCAAAAGGAAAATAATTTAAAAATATGCAAATTCAAGCTACAAATTTGCAAGGAATGTCTCCCATTGATTTAAAATAACATTGCAAGTTTTTATGCCGACTAGAGTAAGCTATTATCATAAAACAAATAAAGTTAATTCCATTACAATTTTAAGTACTAGACTACCCAAAGTAAGACACTTTTTCAGAATAAAATATCCATTTGCATTTGGGTAAGCAAGGGGATGTAGAGAACGCCCCTCCCCTTCCCTCTAAATCTTTGAAAATAGTAAGATATAACTTGAAATACTGTGAAACACGGGCACCGATGAAAAAAAATCTAGGAAGGGGGAAAGTTTTGGAAGAGATGCGTCAGTATTTAACAAACTAGTTCGTTTTTTTAATGCGGAATATAAATATGAAATAAGCTAAGCTAATTTTTTTTTTCAGAATTTTCAGTGCAAAACAATTTTAAACTATTAGGTCTCCAAGAAAATTCTGTCGTTTTTATGTTCTTTCACGCCTACTTTTTTTAAATGTTGATTTCTTAATTGGCACCACTTTTTTGAAATGGTAAAATTCCGTTTGCAGAGTTGCCAAGTCTCCGGCTTTTTGCACACCACTATTATCTTAGAGGAAATGTTGTTCTTTTAAATCTCACAAATGTTCCGATTAAACAAACGAAAATTTTCTGTATTTAAATACTGGTATCTAAACAGCCGGAGACTTGGCAGCTCTACGCTTGTTTTCACCTTAATGTCAAATGTGAAAACTATGGGAATTTTACCATTTCAAAAAAGTGGTGCTAATGAAGAAATCAGAATTTTAAAAAAGTAGGTGTGGAAGAACTTTAAACGACAGAATTTTCTTGGAGACCTAATATCAACACAAGACTAATACACAAATTTGACAATTAAGAAATATTAAATGTTCAAATACAAGTTTCTACTAACAATTTACAAAATAGAATATTGGTAACAATTCGGCTTTTTTTTTTTTTTTTTTTTTTCAGTAGTTGGGGCTATGTCAGCCGCGTGAACCCTCCACTTAAGATAAATTTGAAACTCATGAACGTAAAAAGAAAATAATAATTAAAAATTGTCTTCCACCCAGGTTTCAGGCAGACAATACGTCCCCGTCGAAAAAAATCTTAGTTTCTCCCCCTTTTTTTTTAACTATTCTAAGTTTACTTGGTAGGAATAAATTTTATCATTATTATAGATAATCAGATATTTAAATATGTATGTATAGCCTATGCCTATGTTAAATGAATGTACCAACTGGTTACCACTAAACCCCCCCCCCCCCCCCCAACTTTACGAAAATCATGCGTATGCCCATCATGTCCAACTGGTAATATACAAATACAAATACCACCAACTCAATTGATCCTCCGTTTTCCTTCTCGCTATGTATCTCTGTCAGAAAAGTTGTTTTACAGGTTAAGTTACGGTGATAAAGCAAACATTTGAAATTACTAGAAAAGAATAATTTATTGTGTTTTCAACATTTTTATGATAGCTAGAAATAAAAAAATTACCAAATAAATGTCTTTATTATATACGTATATAATTTGGTTTATTATAATCATTAAGCATAGCTTCCAACTTCTATGCTTTTTAAAATCAAGTAATGGTATGTTTTGAACCAAGAAGTTTATTTAATATAATGTATGCTGAATTTATTTTTAAAATGTAAAAAAATAAAATATGTTGAACATATTTTATTCATAAATTAAAGTTTCTGGTTTAAATATGTTTATTTGACTTTTTTTAAAAGCGTAGAAGTTGGCAGCCATGCATAAATAAAATATGTGCAAATTATTTCCACAAATAAAAAAAGTAGGCGATTAGGTCAAACAATGTACAGCGATTAGTAGTTTTTAAATTAACTTCTAAAATAAAAATTATTATTATTATTATTATTATTACATTCAATATTTAAAACTTCAAAATATTTAGTAAAATAGATACAAATTATTTCTTTTAAAATGGTTCATTTTAAAAATTATTATTATTATTATTAAGGAATAGCAGTAAATTTTTGCAACGTCTTCGATTGGGTGCATTTTTACGAATTACCTTAAAATTTTGCTTTTATATATGTTTTAATAAATTGTGTTTATAAAAAATATTATAATTACATTGCGCTTTTTTTCTCTCTATTTGGATTAAATAGAGAGTAAATTGTTGCAAAAACTGATAATTATACTTTTTCATTAAAATAAAGTTAAATAAATATTAAAACAAAGCAATTATTTCATGGATTGTTATATCTTGTTAGCAGTATTTTAATGTAATTTTATGGCACAGGTTAGATGCAATACAATAAGTAAACATTATTTTTTATGGAAGAAAAATCGTATTTCGTATAGGGGATGATTTAAAAGTCGAAAAATTTTAAAGGGTGTCAAAACACATTACAATAAACAATTTTTTATAGGAAATCAGGATCGTAATTCAATTATTCAGCCAAAAATACAGGGTTTTTCATTCCAATCCGAACCTGCCCCCCCCCCTTTTTTTTTTTATAATTATAAGAATTGCGAAGATATTTTAACGAAATTTGCTAACTTATTTTTATGCTTATGAAATACAATGATATATCCAGAAGTGGTAGAAGAGTCTTTTAAAAAAGGGATAGACAAAAATAAAAGAAAAAAGTAAAAGGGAAAGAAATAACGTTATGTTAGACTTAAAAAAAATAATAATAAAGGAAATTTTACTTAAGATAATTTTAATTCAGTAAATGCGTCAAAAATATCCCGAAAATCATGCGTATGAGAAAGTTGTATATTAATATATTTTTAAACAGTATTTTTTTATTATTATTATTATTTAAATGGTTACAATAGTAGCAACAGGCCCTTTAGTGCGCAGCTTTGCATATATGCAAACAACACTGTTTTGAATTTAAGAGATTTTTTTATTCGCATGTACCTAATTCGCGCCAGAAAATTAAAATAGCAATATCTGCTTTAATTAAAAAACAGACATCCCGTATTTAAATAAAGCGAAATTAACCATTGAAACTTTCTGGTGTAAAGTCAGATTCTCTGAACTACGTAATTTCTAGAACGTATTCTATTATTATTGGAATTAAAGGGTTAAAGGTTAAATTTTATAAAATAAATAATTATATAAAATAAGTCATTTGGAGACATACTTATTAAAGTATTTACTAATTTGCATTATTTTACCGTAAAACAGCCACACGACTGTAGTTTTTACTTGTATTGCAGATGCGCAACAGAAGAAAAATTGACGTATTATATCAAAAATATATCTCTGATTTTTTTTTTCCTTGTAATAAATCTTTCAGAGAATCATATATAATTTTTACGAAACAAAATAAAAAATCGCGCATTTAAGGGTTAAATATGACATCTCATGAAGATTTGGATTAGAATGAGACAGCCTGTATTTTTGACTTATAGATGGTAGAAACAGTCTAACATATACATTCAAATAGATATGAACTAGATGCTTCATATTTTCCAATGCAATTGGTATTGTGCATGGTCTCACTGACCTATACACTGTACGTTTTCGGCGCTTTTTGAGATACCATTGTACATCACACAAGTCTATTGAACATTATTTTATACTTCATTATTGTTATGTATTATTCTTCATTATTGTTAAAGTGCATGAGAAAATTCCAAGTTCGGACTGGAATGAGACATCCTTCATTTTTTGACCCCAAAAAATGTATCAAAACCCTTCTTTTTTTATACAAAAATTGTTTTTTTTATATAGTGTGATCTACCATTCATCACAGTTTTCTAAGTAAAAAAGTTCTGAATCACCATTACGTATGAAGACATTATCTACCTGATTTATGAAAGTGATAATTATATAGTTTTCTTCTGATTCAGAAAGATTTTTTGTTGTAGCAGTAAAGTTAATTTTTTTATGTGCTAAGCTAATTTAATGTTCCAAGAAAGAGTCGTTTAAAAAAATAGGGAGGGAAAGAAAGAAAAGAAACGAAAGGAAAAAGAAAAAAATAATGTTATTAGAGTTTTAAAAAAATAATGAAGGGAATTTTACTTAAGGTAATTTTAATTTAATAAATGCGTCAAAAATATCCCGAAAGTCATGCGTATGAGAAAATTGCAGATTAATATATTTTTTTTTAAGTAATTTTTTTTAAGTTTATAATTTCTTTGATAATGGGTGTTGAATATGAAACTGTATTTATTTCCTTTCCACACATTTTAAAAGGATTATTTAATACAGGTAAGAGGATTCATAAAATGTATCCTTATTAGAAAAATTCATACTTCGTCTCATACTACATAGATTCATACAACATGTACTATGATCAGGTCATTTTCAATATGTTAAGATGTACTTTTTAAAATTTAGTGGGAGTTGGGGGGGGGGGGGATGAGAGAGAAGAAGAAATTAATAATTTAAAATAATTCTCTGTCCCATACAGAAATTCGGATGTAAAAGATAAGAAATAATAATAACTATTTCAGAAAACGTTAATGGAACTATTTCAAAGGAGAAAATTAGAAATTGAAATCATGATGTTGAAACTAATCTTCTGCTTTAAATCATTTTCTGCATATTAAGATATATTTTTCCGTATATTAAGTACATGAAATCAGATTTTTTTTAACATAATACAGTAGAACCTCGATTATCCGAAGTAATTGGGACCGACACTCTTTCGGAAAATCGAAATTTTCGGATAATCGAGAATGCTTCCATTTTAAGATTCAGGAGAAATATATGCAATATTTCTTATTATGGCAACAAATTCTTAATAAAAATAAAGCAATAGCAAAATAGAAACAAGAATAAATTACCTGAATTTTAATTTTGAAATTAAGTACCTTTTATATATATCATAAGGGTTTGAAAAAAATGTTTTGTTTACCACAGTTTCGACTGCCTTTGTAGGGCTGCCACTCGCGACTATTTTTTAATTCTATCTCGCACCACTTTCTCAAAACAAAAATATTTCACATGCACTGCGATAACATGTGCAAGAGAAACATACTAAACAATTTATTTTTTTCAATAGTGGTGGGGATAGAGTAAAAAAATAGTCGCTTGTGGCAGCCCTTCCTTTGCTTTGAAGCCCTATCACAGAGTTTTTTAATATTATTAGTTCACCAGTATCACAGTCTTTCTGCTGCTCCAGCCATACCAAACCTTTCTCAAAACATTCAAAAGCTTCAAAATTGTTAATTTGTTCATTTTCTTCGTTCCACTCCGCAGCTTACAGAAGCAAGTTACATTCGAAGGAACTCTAAGAAAGGGAATCAAAAATATTTATATGTACTCGTAGTTCGGAAAGGACCGCTTGTACACAAGGAATATGATAGTCAAAAAGAAAAAAGAAAAGCTTTAAAAAAGGATTTTGCGCACAAGGAATGTGATAGTAAAAAAAAAGGGGAAAACAAAAGGCTTTAACTTCGACTAAAGGGGACTAACTAAAAGGACTTCGGTTAACCGAGAGTTTCGGTTAAAAGAGTTTCGGATAAAAGAGGTTCTACTGTAATTAAAAAGAATTATTTCAGTCATTTGAAAGAAATTTGAAGAAAAAAGGAGGAAAAATATTATCTTTTTTAAAAAAAAATTAGAAATTTTAAATGGATTTTCAAATTAGATTAAGAAAAGGATCTATAGTCAAAAATATTTTCCTAAATTTTTTAAAGAAATTTGAAACTACTTGAATAAAATGTCATTTACCTAACTTATTTTTTTAATAAAAATATAAATAGAATTCAGAATTTGCCAAAGACAGACACACACTGTAAAAAAATCCGAGGAGTTTTCCTGTAGGAATCGAAAAAATAATTGCCCTTATCGTACCGGAAAATTTTCCGACCCAGCTCGGAATAAAATCCGTAAAAAAAAAAAGGAAACATTCATTAAAACGGTATTTTTTGGATTTTATTCCGATTTTACGGATTTTATTCCGAGCTGGGTAGGAAAATTTTCCGGTACGGTAAGGGCAACTATTTTTCCGATTCCTACAGGAAAGCTAGCCAAATTTTTTTTTTACAGTGCAGCATCGAAACAAATATTTTACGTTTAGGTCCTTATCACTAGGTAAATATATATTTTTTTTTAAGTTTATGAAAGCAGTTTAAGCAGAAACATAATAATTCGAAATATTTTTCTCAATATTAAAAAGTTCGAAACAACTGGAATAAAATATATCGACTTCTTTAATTATTATTAGTAAAAAAAAAAAAAAAAAAACTTGGATTCAAAATTTGTGGTATTTGTGTATTTCAAATTAATCTTCTTAATCCTTTAACATAACTAGGGGGTCGAACCCGAGCTTCCCGGGTTACAGAATATAGGTGAAAACCATTTATTTTTTTTTATTGAAAACTCTAATAAATTTTTTACATGCAATATATTTTTTAGATTGTCCACTAACATAAAAAAGAATTGTTATATGAAAAACATAAATTATACAATCAAATAAAGTTTTGGTGTTTATCAAAAGCGATATTTTCATATTAGCCGCATGCTAAGAGCCCAATATTTTCCTACTTATGGCAGCCTTTTTGTTTCTGGTTATTAAGTGCTTTAAGCACGTAGTTCAGTTATATGTATATTAAATTTGTGTTTTATTTATTATTTTTTTCATTTATTTGTACAGGAAGTTCTAATTTTTTTAGGGAATATTAGCTGTAAGAAAATACTGCTCTCTTTATATTGTTTTAAAGGCAAACGGTTTAATCTTTCGTAATCCAGCTCACGCGATAGAGATAAATTTAAAAATATTTCATGTTTGATTTTTTTTTTTTTTTAACCATAGACAATCAGTAAACCAAGATGCAGTTTTTTTTTCTATTTCGCGGTGTAAAAATTTAAATTGTTCGGTTACATATATGTTAGATTTGTGGGGGTTTTTTATATTAATCTTTTATTTATATATAGAGAAGTTTTAATTTCGTTATGAAAAATTAGCCAGAAATAAATGCTGAACAATTTTTATTGCTTTACGTGCAAAATTTTTATTATTATTATGTAATGGAGCCGGCACGTGATAGAGATAAATTACAAAAAATCAGCTTGAAAGTTATTTTTAAAAACATAATAAATCAGTCAATTAAGATACAGCTTTCAAAAAAAGTGCATTTGAAAGCAGTTTTTTTTCCCCTATACGACGGTGTAAAAATTGAAAATGTACGATGATTAGAAGATTTAAAAATTGTAGTAGCGAAAATTGCAAAGCAAAATTTGATCGTGAAGTGTTGCCATTCTCAAAATGACGTCAGCGTTACGCACAAATATGTTTGTCCTTTATAATATAGATAGAGTACAAAATATCGTCTGCTTTCAAAAAAAATTTTCTTTTTACGTTGAAAAAAAAATAATAAATAAATGGAATTTTAAAATTCGTGAGTGATATTCAATGTTGCCAAATTTGGGGATACTCCTTAGATTTAGGGGATTTTTTTTCCAGTTAGGAATAGTGTGAAAAATGTTTAGGGAGATTTATTAGGGGGAAAATAAAATTTTTCTTCGGAGCCGAAAGTAAAACAAAATAAAAGAACACGTTTTTTCATTTTTATTTTTCTAAAGCAGAAAAAATAATTTTGATCGAAAAAAAAGTTTAAATTGGAGTATGTACGTACCTAGGCAGTTTTAAGCTTATTACTACGCACGCACAGGCAATTTGATAATTGTAAACAGATAATGTGCAATCGACCTTGCATTTTAAATATGTAGCTATTCGAGTTATTCAATGGTTGTTTAGAAGTGCAATTCCGTTCTTACATAGAAATCCAGTTAGATATTTGCATTTATGTTAAATTATATTGATTTGTCTTATAAAGAAAAGAAAATCTTATTTTCATATTTGGCATTTTATATAACCAAACTGTCTGCTAGGAAAAGGAAATTGAGGAAATTGCTTAGAAGAATATACCTATTAGTTACGGCATGGATAACTATATTATATCATTTATGTAAGTGGTGCTGCTGATTTTTAAGAATTTTCATATAAATCTAGGGGGAAAATGCTTGGTAGAAGATGGCAACGCTGGAGAGATTTCATTATCTCTTGGGGCTCATTTACTCGGCACATTTTTATCTTCATAAGCGAGCCATTATGCATAAACCTTATCAAGTTTCTTACAGAGGTTGTGTGGTTAATAGTATATCAATGCAAATATTTTTGCTTCAACTGGATCGAATTGCGCGACTGAGATACTTATATATATATAAAACCATAGTGTATTTTTTTGTGTGTGAAACCAAGCTTGACTGAACCATGTCTTATCTATTAGATACTCATAAATAATTTTTGATAATAATACTAGTTTGATCAGCTGAAGAATGCTCAACATTCAGGTTAAACATGCTTCATGACATTTTAATTATTTTTAATAAGTATTTTTTGTTATTCATGAAAACAAAGAACAAAAAATGTATACTAAGTAATGCAAAATAATATTTTCACGGAAATTTGAATGTAGGAAAATAAAAAATATCTCCGGCTTTAAAAAATGATTTTTTTTTTTTTTATCGAAAAGCTTAATGTGAATTGCTAAGGTCTTGTGTGAGAGGAGAATTATCGACATTTTAACCCTTTATGCCCCCGAAGGTACTTTAAAGTATCACTGTTTTCTATCCCAATTAAAATGCATCCATTGAATGCATTCGCAATGGCAATTTTAGGAAACAATAGTAAATATATCCCTTAACCATCACTAGATAGCAATAGCAGTTCCAGTAAGCTGAAACTTGTTTAGGAATCTATTTTGGAACGTGTATGTCTCAATTCTGCTTCCATTTTACCGTCTTACATTAGTATCCCTAACTTTTGCTTGGAAATATCCGAAATTTTAAACGTAAGATATTTTTTTATTGTTTTAAATAGATCACTTGACAATATGTTATGCTATTTTTTTTTTCAGTTTGTTTACTTTACTACGAAGCACTTTTCAAAGCAGTACTTTTTAGTAGAATCGGGATTACGTAGAGCAGGATTTTTACATAGATTTTTAACTTTTGAATACATATGGGGCATAAAAACGTATACATTTACTAGAAATGCGTGGTTGCTAGACAGATGGATTTTCATACGATGTATTGGAAGATATTGCATGATTTATGTATGACACTGATGAATAATAAAGCAAAAAATATGTTATTTTTAGCTTTCGAAAAGATATTGTATATTTACAAAACAAAAGGGGAAAAAAATTACAAATTAGAAAAAAAAAATCTAAAAGTATCTTTTAGCCTTTTTATGAATCCTTTTGAGTTTTCTACAATTAAAAGTTCGAAATTTCTTTCAAATATGCTTTCCATCGAACGATAGTGTTACAACTAATATAGAATATTCTAACGGCGAAATGCTCACTGATGATACACCAACAGCATCATAATCTAGTCATATATACATCACATATATATATATATATATATGCATAAGAAGTCACATTAAAATTTAAAATAAAAAATTGGATTTACTAGGGTTTTTTTATTTTTTTTTTTTTCCTGTCTCGATTTTTGTCCAACAGTTATGACCCAACGGTACTTTTAAGTACCACATCAAGTAATTAACCGTAATTAACAAAAAAAATTAAATCTTTTATTTTTAAATGTTGCAAGGATAAAAAGTTTCGAGAAGATAGTTTTTTAAATTCATAATTTGGGATATAAAGGGTTAATATCCATCCTGCAAGATTCCGGAAATGCTTTTCTGACCGAGCAAGAATACTCGTATGTCCAGGTCAAATATGGTTTAGGTCATTTTAATTATGTTAAGATGGATAATTTTAAAAGTGTATAAAGGTTTTTCTAATAATTTCCAGTGTGCCATTATGAACATCTAGACCAAATTTATTTTACGTTATTCGTTATTAACTCTTTTATCTATTTTGCACGTACGATCGAAATGTTAATAATAATAACAATTAATATCTGCTTTGCAATTAAAATAAGTAAATAAATTAATAGAATTTTTAATTTTTGAGAGAGAGTTAGAACTTCCTTATAGCTGATAGTCAAGGAATAAGGAATTAACTACTGTTTAACTTTCAGAACAGCAGAACTACTGGCTGATTTACTCACTAGATAAATCTAAATGATTTCGAAAATACCATTATGAACAAAAAAAGTCGTCCAAGAATATTCTACGTCCAGGTCAAATATGACGAGCAGAAAATTCAAAACATTATGACGTCACAGAATCGCTTGCATGTCCACCAGCAAAGTCGCCTTTCCAGTAAGCGCATCACTTCGCTTCGGCAGGGAGGCCCACTTTTACTTCGCCCAAACCCCGGAAGTGGGGCAACGACCGCTGATGCCCCTGACCTTGAGGGTTTTCTTTTTCTTTCGCAGATTTCTTTCGCTTTGAACTTTTGCTTCGCCATTTTCTTTACTTTTATACGTTGCGCTGTGGTAGGATTAAACAATAAAAACTGCCAATTACGGGATTTTTTGGTAGATTTTTGTTTGAGTGACCCACAAGTATATGTGTGCAAATGACTTTGCAAATGTTGGAAGATTTTGGTCACATAATTATTCCCAAAGCACATTAAAATTCAGTCAGTCCACGGTGGGGTTTTTTGACTTGGAGAATTCATATTTTTTTTTTTTTTTTTTTTTTTTTTAATTCAGATTGTCAAATATTTTTCTTTCAATCAACATTTTTCTCCATTCCCTAGAAAATTTATAACAAATTATTATTATTATTATTATTATTATTATATATAACCATTAATTAAACATTGCCGGCCATCATCAAAAACTGCAATATTGTGAATATATATATATATATATATATATATATATATATATATTTTTTTTTTTTTTTTTTTTTTTTTTTTTTTTTTTTTTTTTTAAGGGAGATTCTAACCAGTGAAATATATTCGTGAACGCAGGGAAGAGCTATTACCCTTTCCAGGGTTTTCAAACTTAACTAATTTTCTTTTTCTTTCATAATTTTGAAAAAAATATATTCTCAAGTTTTTTAAATAATTAATTACAAAAGTAAAAAGAGTTAAAGACTTTTCATACGAGTATAAACCTTTTCAGTTCTTCATTTAAAAAAAAAATAATAATAAAGAAAGAAAGAAAAAGACGAAGAAGAATAAGCCGGTAGAAACTTATTTTTGGATTTTTAATATGTATTTACATTTGATTTTTAATATGTATTTACATTTGATTTTTAATATGGATTTACATTGGATTTTTAATATGTTCATAACATTTCTGTGTTGTTATGTTGATGTGTTTAAAAATTGTCTAGAAAATCTCGGGTTCAAGCGACATTGGGAATTGTGCTACAGGTGCATCTTTTCCAAAATCTTGCCCCTTCCTGGATCTATGGGAATGTTTGAAGAGCAGGTTGTAGAACTTTGCACGTGTTTAACTTCATATATCCCAAATTTATGAATAAATTAAAATTCCACCCGAATAATTTCCCCTTTAATTTGAAGGTAGATCGGAACATTTGTACAATAATAAGATGAAATTTAAGTATTCATTCATTATAAGGAACCTGTTGGTAGTTATAGAAATTTTTAAGGACATATTTACAACAAACATTTACTAATAATTATTATCGTTCCTTAAAACTCTCAATTTTTGCAAAACAATAAAAATAAACACTGTGTTCTTATCGGTAACTGAGATAATTTTTTACCATAATTTTTCATCATAATTTAACAACGTAAAGCAAAGTATTGTGCATGAAATCTAAAATCATCTGAAATTAATAGGCGTATTGTATATATACTCGTGTATATATATATATATATATGTATATATTGTCATTTTGTTGTTCAAATTTGTTAGCTATTTTTGAATTTAAAGGTATTCTATATATTAAATTAATTACTTTCCATCTTTAATTAGAAATCTGGTCAGATTTTGTGAAAAGAACTTGTTTGTCCAGGGCTTCCAAATGGCCCGCCGACTGAAACCAATAAATTTTAACAGAAAATTTTATGGTAGGTTTGCGCTAGAATTAACTTTCAAAGGTGATTTCGGAGCGGTTTGTAAGAAAATCTAAAAAGAAAATTTTTCTAAAAAAATATTGGTATTCAGTTGGCGGACCATTTGGGAGCCCTGTTTGCTGTATTTTGATTTCATTCGTAGTCTTTTGATTTTCAAAAGTAATATATTTATTCGACATTCTATAAAATTCTGCAGCTCTGCGTGAATTGGTATGGAATGCATAATTTTTCAATAAATCGCTGATTATTTTCATGGCATTTTGCATATGACACTTTACATTATTAGCCCGTTTATGTTCATAAGGGGGAAAAAATCAGAATAAATTAAAAATTTCTACACTATTTTGTACAGTCTAGAACACAAGTAACTACTTTTAAAATAATAATAATAATTCATTTATAATTTCTATTTCTGTTATGTATTAAATTCCCTACGCATGGAATGAAAAACAAAGATAAATCTCCTGTTGCACCGGAAGAAATACATTAATTCCGATCGTACTGCCATCTGTTGAACGACTTCCTCGCGTCACACTTCTTGACCACGATCTGTTTCCGGTCAGCTCGCGGGATATTAATGCTAGGACAATCCTTCTCACTTCGAAATCCTTTTCATTCCTCTCTAAGGCAATAAATCTCCAGAAGTTTAAAGCTAATTTATGGCCAGATTTTAGAGAAATGTAAAGAAAGCGAAGACGACGTGTACAAATGGCAGAAAAGTAGTGACAAGCTCTATTCTTACACTATTCATTGTGTTCAAGCATATAATATTATTGATTATAAATTTTTCATGCACGGGAAAGGAAATACATTTCTGATATGAATAAATTGCTTTTTCTCAAAATATCCTTCTTAAATTCATGTTAAGAGTTAGCACCTGATTCGTATTTTACATCTAAATCAAACTATCTTTTGAAAAATATTACTCACAGTTTTTGTAAAAGCCTTTCAAATATAATTCGTCATAATTTACAATACACAGTCTAATTATGTAATTTGGATTTTTCTTTTTCAATGAATTATTCATTCTCAAACTTTTTAAGATTTTGCAATGTAGCTGAAATTTTTTTTACACCATTCTTATTTTGTTTTGTTACCTTCAATACGCTATGTTTTTTTTTTTTTTTTTTTGTCAAATGCTTATGAGATTGTTTCTTTCTTTCTAGTTGAACATTACGTAACAATTTTAAGGATCGAAAATTAAATTTCTTGCAATCTTCATTCTTCGGAAATTGAAATTTATGAATATATATATTTTTTCTTATCTTTTCTGCATATAAGAGTAGTTTAAATTAATTTTTCACGGAAGCTAAAATTATTATTATAGAATATTCTTAAAATTTTCGACTGTATTACTACTGATGACCTATGAAAAATTTAAAAAAAATAACTTAACAAAATAAGAGTGAAATTTTAAAGTTAACGGAAATTTGACTTTTTAACATTAAAAAATAATAATAATAACTTCTTTTACATTAAATTATCTTTCAGTATTAACTTAATAATAAATAAAAATAACATTTTTATAAAATGTAAAAAAAAAAAAAGTTTTATTTTACGGTTACACATAATGAAAAGTAATGACATTATGAAACTAATCTATTTCTAAATGTTAATTTTAAGATAAAAATTAGAGAGAAAAGAATATAAAATATTAAAAAAAAAAAAAAAAAAAAAAAAAAAAAGAGGAATCAATAAATATTTAAAAAAAAAAATCCACTTTTAAAATAAAATGTTGTTTAAAAATTATACTAGTTTATCGATAAAAGTAAACTATAATACATTCAGTTTCATAGATATGCCAAAAAAAGATTTTTTTTTTTTTTTTTGGGGGGGGGGGGGGGGTGCTGCTATGAAAGCTATTTAATTATCTTAAAAGCACTCAGTAATGTTTAAAGCTTTTTATTATAATTTTAGATCTATTCAAGACTAAAAAATATATTTTTGCAAAGTATACGTATACCTTATACTTTACGTTTTTACTTCATTAAAATTCGAAAATCCATTTATTTATCAATTTTTTTTCAAAAGAGATGTTTCTCCTTTAAAAAAAAAAAAAACTTTATGCTTTTTTTTTTACATAGATAAATACTCTCTTGTTAAAATTACTTATTTGAAAAATTTTATAATTATTCGAAGTGTTGTAAAATCTCAAAAACATTATAGAAATTTCGAACACACCTGTAGTAATAAAATGCTAAATTTTTGATAAATTTACACTATAAAGAATAAAAGGTGGGGGTGGGGGAGGGACGAAATCACAACTTCCGCATACATTAGAAGTTTATTTTTATTAATATTTAAATGTTATCCGTATATATATTTTTTATTTATACATATATTCACACTTTAAGTTCCCATGTACTTTCTCTTCAGGATTTTCAGTATTTTTCTCTTATTTTTCGACAGAGAAAAATTAACCCTTTCCTCGTACATTTGCACAGCATTTATTTCGATATGCACAGGGACAAAAGACAGACTCCCTTTACCTGGCTCTCCGATTTCTTTTGATGCTGGTCAAGCGGTCAACGGAGCGGTCGTTTCACGGTCAAAGGGCGACGGTCACTCTCGGTCGTTGAACCCGGCCAGGTAAAAGGGTGTAGTCGAGCAATTCGCCCGCAGATGTATGTTAGTATGCATACTTTTTGTGAATGCTAATGAAATCTGAATGCGGTGATGGCAAATCTTCGCAATTAAAAAAACTCGCGAAACCTATTAGAATATGCAGGAGGTTCATCATGTGGTTTCGAAATAAAAATAAACTCACCGATATCTGATTTTATTAGTGAAATTCAGAATTTGTTCATAGAAAGTAACTATTTTGTGAATGAAGTTAGTGTCGATGATAGAAATATATCGATTAATATATAAACATACACACATACACAGGTCCCCCTCGCTTAGTGCGGTTCTGTTTGTATGATTTTCAGTTAGTGCGGCAATTTTTTTTTTTTTAGATGCTCCCTGGATTAGTGAAGGGAAATTTCGACTAGTGCGCAAAACTCAAAGTGGGGATTTTTTATTTATTTTATTTTTTATTTATTTTATTTTATTTATTGCTATTTCTTTCTCCCAGCAATTAAAATGTCGTCTCCATAAACTAACATTCCATTGTATAAACCATCCGTAAAACAAAGGAGATGTATCATTGTACTGTTAAATGCTCTACTGCAATTTTTTTAAACTCCTAAGCATCGCACATTTCCAATTTTTATACCGTCGTATTGGGGAAAAAGATACTTTCAAATGCATTTCGTTTCAAAACTGCATCTCGGTTTATTTTTCAGATATTAATTTTTTTTGTAATTTATAAAGATTTTTTTTTTAATGTTGGCAACTGAAGTATTCCATTTCTGTAGAAAGTAAAGGAAAAGTAGTTGGAAAATAGTAATTATATCTTTTGCTGCTATTTTCCCATATCAACTGATAAAAAAATGTAACTAAAATACGTGCTATTCTGAAAAAATAACTGATAAAACATGGAGCTATTATAAACTATATTTAATTTTGAGTATTTATATTAATATTACAAACAAATGATGGTACATGAATCCTTAGATAGCCGATTTTTTGTCGAGTTTCTTGAATGACGACATTTTTTTTTTTTTTTTTTTGTGCATTATTTAGCAATAGGGACGTCATATGCATACTTTATTGAATATATTGTTTAAGACTAGATCGTAAATGAGGAATTCTTCCTCCGGATGTGAATGACGTCATTTTATACAAAATAAAAGCGTGCGTTTTAACTCATAAAGCTGAAATATGTTTTGTACTATCTATATTTATATAAAAAAAATTTTTTCATCGGCACGACACTAAATTATGAAAAAGCGGAATTCCTGTTTTCTAGTCTTTCTTTTTCTTTCTCCAGAAAGACGGCGTCAATTTATTTTAAGGAGGCTCAGGGCTTGAAATTTTTTTAAAAATCGATTTCTCTTTTAGTGTCTATTTTGATTATTTAATAAATTCTGAACACACTGCAAAAAACCGCATAAAAATATTTGCATTTTTAACAGAGTTATGAGCATTTATGTAACAATCGTTACAAAGCCGCACCCATTTAATTGCAACTTTAAGTCGCGTTTTCTCAAAACTTGATTTTTGACGACTATCCGTAAGATTTAAAAAACTATTTGATAAAATGGCTTAATTTTTTTTTTTTTTTTTTTTTTTTTTTTGCATGCATGCATGCATATAACATCATTTTCTGTAGAATGAATTAATATATTTTAGATAGTTTAATATTTTGAGTATTTTTAATGAAAAAAAAAGTTGTATTTTTTAGGGTTTTTTAAATTTTCAAATTTGAGAGGGTTTTTTTTAATAAGGTTTCCTTTGAGTGATAGTTATATCCTTAATTCATTCTATAGAGTAAAGTTTCCTGATTATCGTAAAGCAAAAATTAGGTTCTTATGTCAATTTAACGTTAAGATATCTTACGGATGGTGATATGACACCTAAATTTTTTTCCGAAAATTGTGTTATATAAATTTTGCTATATTTTTTGTTTTATTACACTGAAGTACTTCCTTTATAATTTTCTAAGACTACAAACATACCTTAAAAATATCAGAAAGTTTAAATGAGTTACATTGAATACTTCTGTTTTTATATGGGCTCGAAGCGAGAGCTCTGTTTACATGTTTTTCATTATCCATCAAGCCCTGAGCCCCCTTAGGGTATGTGCCTATCTTCGGGGCATTTTTTTTTTAAATATGAAATTTTTATTAAACACATGTGTTTTTTATTAAAATCGGAAAAAAACTATGAATTCAAATAAATTTGTAATGGAATTTTAATTAACTTTTCAAATTTAGGCAGTATTTAGTCACATTTTAGCAAAGAATTCCGTTTATGCCAAACCTTCTATAACAAAATCTATTCTATATATATCACTTTTATTTTCAACAATATATTAGAAAACCACTTACCTGCGCGTTATGAAGCAAAATGTTTGGAATACCTCTTAAATTTACTAACATATACCAAATTTTGTATACAAAACATGATTTTTTTAAATGTGTATTTTTCAATAAAAACAGCTTTTAAATTAATATATACATGCTTAAACGCTGTATGTTGCTTCATAACATACCAATAGGTGAGCAGAAAATTGTAGCCAAATTTTATTTCAATATCTTAAGAACTTTTTAAAAAATGAGGTTTCTTGTAAACGTAAACAATGAAAAACGCAAGTTAAGATTTTATTATAGCACAAAAACTTATGTGTAAAGGTTTATATTTTGGGCTATAACTTTGCTTCTAATTATCGCTGAACTAAAAGTAAGGCATTTTTGGAATCCTAAATATTTGAAATTTAATTTAAAATAACAAAAACGAAATTTTTCGCAAAAACGGCGATTTGAAGGTAGGACATACCTTAACGAAATTTGAGGAAAATGCTGAAAAAAAAATTAGAAGAAGCTTTCCAAAAATTAGAATTTCACAAATTACATTTGATAGATATTATAGCAATACGTAGATTATTCTATCCCAGGCAGTGTTCTTTTCCCCAGTATTCTATTCCAGACATCAGTAGAAGTATGCAAGTGCGCTGAAGTTTAGAAAATCAAATTTTGTGTAACCCCAAGATGTATTCCTAAAAAGAAAAAACTGTGATAAGCAATTGATAAGTTTCGCTTAAATAATTTAAAATGTAGGTATAAGTTTGAAGGAATCCAATTGTATTAGTGTAAGTTTAAAATTAAATTATATAACTTTTTGAAATTAATTTAATGGTAAGTAAGCTAACATAAATAACCTAAAAAATTGTAGTAATGCAGAGTGAGAAATAAAACTGGCTTTTTAATGCTTCTTGATTGTCACTTATTAAATTAGCTCACACGTATTGTAATGGAAATTCCTGAAAATTAGATTTTTTTTTTCATATCAAACTGTAATATGTACTTTCTAACAATACGTCATAAACAATATCATATTACATTAGATTAATTTTAACACAATTATTCTAATTGGTAAATAAATCATATGAGATGTAAATTTCCCACTGGGCGAAAAATGTCCGGACCAGGATTCGAACCAGGGATCGCTTAGCTAAAGCTGCCAATGCTCTGCCATCTGAGCTACCCCGGACGAATCTGGGGGACCTAATTCATCCAGCTAACCTTATTGATTATAGCATCTGGTCTGATATCTGAATCAGCTTAACAGAATAAATCGCAGATAATAGAATTCCAGTAAACGCTGGATACGTGATTACACTAGATTAATTTTAACACAATTATTCTAATTGGTAAATAAATCATTGAACCAGGGATCTCTTGTCTGAAGCTACCAATGATGATTTATCTGGGGTGGCCGAGAGGTCTGCTCTTGAAGCTGGTAGACGGGAGGTGCTGGGTTCGAATCCAATCGCGCCCGTCTGCTTAATCGTACAGAGTTTTCCGTTGTTTTCTTCTAACCTTGTATTTTCATGAGTAAATCTAAATACGGATTAGGTTCCCTTAGAAAGACCCTCACGGAGGGCACTCCTCCTCGGGCCTATATCCCTCGTGCAGATAATCGGCCGTCATAAATAACACATGAGTTATCCCGGACGAATGGTCAGCTCAATGCTCAGATGGCAGAGCATTTTGGCAGCTTCAGCCAAGAGATCCCTGGTTCGAATCCTGGTCCGGACATTTTTCGCCCAGTTGTAAATTTACATCTAATATTATATTTTATGATACTGTTTATATTATAATGTACTATGATATAAACACTATCTGCTGATGTATATTGGGTTTTTGAGAAATTTGGCTGTGTATCTATTGTAGTTTTTCCCATTCAATGTAGGTTTTGAGTAGTGCGATAATATCGTTTAATTAACCGTGTTGGTATAATTATTTCAAAAACATCATATTTACGTTTTTGAAAGGATTAAAGTATTTAGCGGGCAAACTTAAGTTTTGGGAAAATATGGATGCGAGGAAATTTAAAGTATGCAATAAAACCTCGTTTTATAATTTTTTCAAGGAGCAAAGAGTTCAAATATAATTAAACTGTAAAATAAACTTTAATTATGTTAAAATGCATCGGTGAGTAAAATTAATTTTCAAAACTTCCTGTGAAAAAAATGGGAAAAACACTCACTACTAATATCACCATACAATTAGAAGTAAAAAGCTAATATTGGTGTCAATCTGTAAGGCGCGAATTAAGCTTTAAATAATAATTATTATTATTATTTAATATTATTAAATTATTAATAATGTTAAATTATTAATAATAATCTTTATTTTTAATATTATTAAATAATAAAGAATAAGGCCGAAAAGAATTAAGCTTTTGACAGTTGGTGGTGTAAAATTCTTTATTCTCTGATAAAATTGGAAGAGGTAGATGGATTTTAATAAATATTGTACCATAATGGTCGTCTTCACTCCTCAAGTGTCTTTTAGGGTACAATTATGTAACCTATGCTCGCTGGAATTAACGGATATCACCCAAACGCTTATAAAGGTTTCTTGTATTAAAACGAATGTATTGTAAATTATAAAAAAATAGTAATTATTTGATAGAAATCTCAATAAAATGTTAATCATAAATAATAAACAAATTTAAAAAAAATCAGAATGAATAAATATTGAAAAACATTGATTGCACCATAAAAATGGAATCTTTGCGCTTTTCTGTTGTTTTCTTGTCGTTCAGTTTAAAGTAATGCCATGTGTCTTTTTTTGCCCACTCCTTTTTTTTATATTAATAAATTGTTACTTCTTGAAAGATGCCTTTAAATTTTTAAAAGGGGGCTCTCTACATAATAAAATGGATACAATTTTTAATTTGTTTCAATGGAAACATCCGGTAGAGTGGGCAGAAAGGTGCTTATTTTGAGATACCACAAGTTCAGAATAGAAACCTTCTCTTTATTTAATCACAGAATTCTGCGATTAAATTGCAAAAATCACTTTTCGGAAATGTGGTATTTAAGAACAAGTACCTTTACGTATCCTGCCCAAATTCTACACAATATTTTTTTTTTAAACTGAAATACAATGATCCATAACGTTTTTACGATTACTCATAGAATCATATATATTAAAACACAAAGGTAAAAGTTTAAGTAGATCAAAATCGACACATTCGCGCATGCGTCAACTCTTTTTCGAACCTCTTAAATTTAGATGAAAGTAGAACGTGTTCCTGCTGGCACAGCGGTCTAAACCGGCAGTTTGAAGCTTTCAATTTTTGTAGAGGAAGCAGGTTCGAGCCCAACGCTCAGCAAAATAATTTCTGCAATATTTTTGGCGATAATTCATTTCAATAATGACGCATTTTATTAGGAGGATAAGTTATATGATTTTTATTTTATTATTATTATTATTTGAATGCTTTATTTCTAAATAAAATTTAACACTCAACAACTTTTAAAAAATAATAATAATTTTATATTTAAAATATTTAAGCTAAAATACTTGCATTGCTAAAATACTTTGCATGTAAATAAATTGTGCTAATCTACAATTTTTGTTATATTTTCTGACCATTATCAAGAATACATATGCGTGTGTGTCAGAAAGAAATGTTTGCCATTCTTTTCTGTAAAAAATAAAAAATAAGAAAGAAAAGAAAAAAATATAAAGAAATATAAAGGAAAGAAAAAAATATGAAGAAAGAAAAAATATAAAGAAAGAAAAATATTCATATAAAAACTATGAAAGAAATTACCTTCTATCGATCTTATCGATATCTAAGGTTTAATATTTAAAAAAAATGTATAAAAATGACAAATAAAATCCAAGTAATAATAAATATATATTATAAACCATTAGCTGCATCAGGTTTCAAATTTAGGCTTTTAGAGAATGTGATTGATAAAAATAAAATTCATGGCAAATTTTAATGACCGTGTAGTAAAATAGTAATAATAATAATACATATTGTTATTAAAAAAAAAAAAAATGAGACCGTAGTAAGTAAAAATAAATGCTCTAACCAATATTTTTAGGTAAATTTCTGATAAAAAGCAAGCATAATTGGTTGTAAATTATAAACTTAAAATTCTTTCACTTCATTGAATAAGTTAGACTCACAGCACCACCTACCACTTTAAATAAATAAGAATCACTTATGCAATATAAAAATTTGTGACGATTTCAATAATTAATTTAAAAGCAATTAATTAAAAATTCAAGAATTTTTCTAATGAAACATTCAAATTATTTACTGTCAAGTCTTGACGGGTATACTATCTAGTACTATCTAGTTATTAATTGTTTTACAACGATGCGATTTCAGAGGTTCTTCTCTAAGTTGAAAATCAGCAACAACATCGAGTATTCATATTAATAAATTTTTCAATACCACAAATTGCAATTTGTCGATTGATCGATAAATTTTTAAGCAACAAAATAGTTTATTGTTTACAGGATGGTTGGTTGGTTGGTTGGTTGGTTGTGTTTATGACGGCCAATTATCAACACGAGGGATATAGGCCCTAATGGGGGAGGGTGCTCTTCGTGGGGGTCTTTCTAAGGGAACCTAACCCGTATTAACGCTTGGAAATCCAAGGTTCGAAGAAAACCACGAAAACTCCGAATGATTAGGCCGACGGGCGCGATTGGGATCGAACCCAGCACCTCCCGTCTACCAGCTTCGAGAGCAGAACCTCTCAGCCACTGGTGGGGCCAATTGTGTTCGGACCCAGAAATCATGTTTCATAAAGCGTAGCTTGTTAAATTGCGATAAATATTTAACTTCAATAATGAAATAAAATTTTTGGATTGAATTGGACTTTTATGGAATAAATTTAATAAAGCGCGAAAATTTTATTTTCGTAATGTATATACAGTCGACACCGCTTAAACGAATATATGTGGTTTCAACATATATTATTCGACTAAGCGGGTTTTCGATTAAGTGGGGATATTCGATTAAGCGGGAAAATTTATTCTACTTTACCACATCAGTAATAATATCATAAAATCTAACTAATAATCTATAGAAGTTAAAAAAAAAACAATTATTTTAATTGTAAAAAAGTTTCTTTCTTTAAAACAAGTAATATAAAAATTTTGTTTTTAAAGTCAGTTCCTACTAAGGTCATCAAAGAAAAATTTAATATAATCCCTTAAGCTAATATTGGTTTTTGCTGCATTAAAATATTTGCATCTGATTTGAGGTGATTCTGTGCGGCACATAAATAACTGCAAATTGATATTGGTATATTGAATTATATGTGTACACATACATATTAACTCATATGTCAGAAAATTTTAGTTTTGACCATTATTTCTTAAATCAGGGATAATTACGTGTCATAAATTGGCCACTGTTTGATAAGTGACATCCTATGTGTAAAAAGCCGTTTATTTTAAAACAAAACATTTTACCTCTTCAAATTTTTTTGTTTATAAAGCACACACATGGAGCAATGTTTTTACCAAGTTTCAGGGAAATTCATGATGGTCTATTTTTTAATGGCCCATTATAGTAAGCCATTTTTTAAGGTGACATTTTCAGTTTGCATGCAATAAAAAGTATTAAAATAAAAATTTACTATCGTTTTGATATCATATAGACATTTTTAGTACAAATAGCTTCAAATTGGTACCAAAAATATAGAATTTGAACCGTTAGTTACCAAGTTATGGACATATATAGACATTGGGATAGAATCCAAGATGGTCACCATCTGGTAAAAATGGCCAATTTTCAAAAGGCTATATCTCAGCCAATATTGCAAAAATTATTTTTTAATTTCAGATTTGAGGGTTATGCTACTTGTCTGTCTATGATAAAAATTTAAAAAACAATCCGTGACCATGGTGCAACAAGTTTTCCTTAAATTGGTCAATTTCACATGGAATGACCCAAAAAGCAATTATTTAATTGTGTTTTTATTTTTATGTTTATGTGTTTGAAATTTTTCCTAAATAGGCGGCTTAAGGGGACAGAATCCGCCCCCTCATTCTAAAGAACAAAAGGAAAAAAAAAATTCTTTTTTCAAAAAGTCAGTAGAAGGATTTGTTTCTTATTTGTTACGTTTCATTTTATGTTGATATGTTTAAAAATTGTCTTGCACGGAAAGTTCTGACACTGACTTTTTAGTTTAGCTTAGTTTAAGATATATATATAAACTTAGGCTGTGGAGCACTGGCATATCTGCACCAAAATCTTGCCCCTCCCTGGATTTTTTCTGCCCACGCCAATGTCCCTGAACCAAGCTATGTATGTAAGTCGTTTAGCTGACTATATCACCTTTAATAGTATAATTTTTCTTATGACAACCATACTTCATTCATCTTCATCCTAACAAATAATGATTAAATGTCGCTTACAAATTCACTCTCCAGAATTGTTGGGTTTAGAATCGACCTTTTGTACTTTTTGCCGCTCAATTTACTCCTTTCGTTCCGTCCAATGCAACCCCTTTTCTTTTGCTCCCCGATTTCCGGGGTACCAGAATTATTTAGAAGTTGTTTCCGCCGTCTAATGATTTCGACTTGCATTTTTGATCGGAAGAAGTGTCGGAAGTTAGAAATAAGATTTTGATGGTTCGAACGTTTTTGATAGATGGTCGTGTAACACATTTGAGAGAAGTGGGTTTGTGCAGGAGTCAATATGGTTGCTAACAATACCACTATGTGGGTGATCATTTAGCAAGCAGTCAGGTGAGACTGGAAGTTGACTTCGGATGCTTTGAGATGACCATGCGTGGGTGTCATCAGAAGAGATCCAGGGAAGGGCAAGATTTTAAGCTAAAATTCCAGAAAAATCTCTGATATAAAAACAGAGATCACTTCAATTTTTTTTTTTCTTTTGGCAACCATCATTTTTTCAACTGGAAATTATAAATACGAAATAATCTAAACCAAAAATTGTCTGTCAACCTCTTCCCTCAGCTTAAGTCGATTTTTAAAAACAACATAAAAAAATGTAATAATTAAGAAATATTAATCTTATTTTATGTATATACATACATATATACAGTCGGACCCGTATAATCGGGTAACGGATACCCTCAACAACACCGCTTATAGAAATAAAATCTTCTAGGACCAAAATTTTTCCCATAGAGGCAATGTTAAAATTCCCCACTTATTCGAGTAATTTCCCCGGATAATGCAATAGCGACTAATCTGGTGTGACAAATATTTTTCCTAGAAATGATCTTTTGTTCGAAAATTTCAAACCATCTAAACACAGGTTTCTCAGAGGAAAGGGAGTAATGGCGTTATCACATGAAGTCCAGTTACGCACGTCACGTTAAATTCGAACAACTTTTCCCAGGGTCGCCATAGCAACGGACGCCTCGAATGAAAGGGGTGTTGAGGGTGGCGGGGGGGAACAAAGAGACTACTTCTGTATGATTACAGTAAAGAAAAAGGATTGGTCACATGATGGTGTAGAATATTCGAGGTTAATGCACTGTGACATTGGAAAAATAGACAGTTCTGACCAAAGTTCGGTTCTCACTTTATTTCTTCAGTTTGTTTTAAGGCTCTGAAATAGGACTAGTAACAAGTAATATAAAAATTTTGTTTTTAAAGTCAATTCCTACTTAGGCCATCGAAGAAAAATTTAATATAATCCCTTAAGCTAATATCAGTTTTTGTTGCATTAAAATATCTCAATTTGTTGATTTTCTATAAGCAAGTAGGTTTACAATGGAACTCTATGGGAATTTGGCGAAATATTAGAGATATTGCCAAGTTGGCGTCACTTTTGGCGACTCATTTTGGCCGCCAAATTTGGTGATATATCGCCAAGTTGGCGACAAACTTGGCTATATTTGGTGACAGAAAAGGGTCCCCCCTATGGTAACCCCTTATTGAAAATACTTTCATTCATCTTCAATAGCCCATGGCCGCCATTTTGTCTCCCATGCAAAACTAAAATTAATTAAAATTTAATTAATGAATTAATATTTGAAAAAACTGTATTAACATCAATTGTCATCCAGTACAAGTTTAAAAAAATGTATTTCAACTTGATAGGATGAATAATGAGTATTTTATTAACGATTGAAAATTTGAACAAGATAAATATATAAATAAATAAATAAATATAGGGAGAGTGTGAGGAATTTGTACCCCATTAGAAAAATCCAGGGCAGGCTGCAAACTAGTACAATCTGAAGTGCTATTTTTCTTGAAGCTAGCTGCAGCTGGGTAGAGGGTCTGAAGCATTGGTTACAAAGATAACGCCTCTGTGGACGTTGATTTTATTGTATAATTGGGGCATTGACCCTAAATTTATTTATCGCCCCCTAGTTTAATTTATCTGTTTATTGAAATATTACTATTTACAATATCGTGCTTAATCAAGATGTTACTTTATAAACATTTAAAAGTAAGATCGAACTTTTTTATTTCTCCTTCGCATTCTTGCTAACAAATCCTATATTTATACTAAAAATTCATATACTATATTAAAATAACGGTAAATTTTTATTTCAATACTACTTTTTATTTCATATAAAATGAAAATACAATTTTTAAAAAATATCTACATAAATATCAAATTCCTTACTATAATAAATTATGCCAAAAAAAAAAAAAAAAAAAAAAAAAAAAAGGCCGCATAATATATTTTTCTGAAATATGCTATGAGAGAAATACTAAATGTAAATCAAAGCTGAATAATTTAAATAAAATATTAAAAAATAATATTAATAAGTTAATTAAGTTGGCGTTTGTTGTTTTTTAGTTCACATTGAGTTAAAATTTATATGAACGAATCTAGACAAAATGAGAACAAAGAAAACTTGTATAATACAAATATAGAGCAAAACGTTGAATGTGAAGAAAAGTAAGTCTAAGTTCAAACTTACAAATCTAGACAAAATAAGAACATAGAATACTTACATGAATATAACTTTATAATAAAATGTTGAAAGGCAAGTTTAAACTGGGTCATTTCAGAGCATTAAGTCAGTGAGAATGCATTGTAAACATAAAAACAACTTCATTTTGTAATAAAAAAATAATAATGTATACAAATGTTTTGACTTTTGTTATTCACAGTCAAATCTAAAACTACCAACTAAAGATTTAATCTATCTTGAAGTTTAAGAATAATAGGTGAATTCCTCGATGTTCCTCTGGTATAACCACATTAGTTCTTCCTGTAGCAGTTATGGGAGTAGACACTTCTTTCATTATGTGTTCATATAGGAACCAACGAACATTTGAAGATTTTGGCAATGAATATAATGAACTAGGGCCATGAGGATCCATGAACATAATTTTATATTCCTTGAATTCCTTGCAGTACTCAAACCATCATATCCCACCAATTAATACCACCATATGTAACATATTGATCACCTCCAAGTAGGGCTGCTAGATTTATTTCAGAAAAAAAAAAAGTTTTCGTTGAGACTAGTTAGTTTTGGTTTTATTGCACTACCGTCTTTCATCATTCTTAGTATGTAAATGTATTGAAATAAAAATTAAACTGACATATTTATATCTGAATATTTAATGTATCTTGAATGATTTAAATATATATACACTAGAAATTTTCTAAAGGATTACACACAAATGTGAAACTTCTTAAATAGGAAATTTTTAAAGTAAGAAATAAAAGTTTGGATATAAAAATTAGAATTTCTTGTGTGGAAAAATATCTTAAATAGGTTCCACTGTTGTATATATATAGTAAAACCTCATTTATATGTCTTGCATTTATAGGTTTTTCACACATATACATTATATTCTTTATTTTTTTTTATCTTCTTTAGTGTTAATTTATTTTCAATTATATATTTTTCGCTATTTTTTTTTTTCGTATTGGTCCTACGAAAAATTAATAAATGAGGTTTCGTTATAGCTTTATATTAATTCAGATGTTGGAAAAATTTAGTTTTGGCCATTGTTTCTTAAATCAGGGATACTTACGTGTTCCAATTTGGTCGCAGTTTGGTAAGTGACATCCTAAGTGTAAAAAGCCATTTATTTTAAAACAAAAAATTTTACCTCTCTAATTTTCTTTTATTTAAAGCACACACATTGATCAATGTTTTTACCAAGTTTCAGAAAAATTCATGATGGTCCATTTTTTTAATGGCCCATTACAGTAAGCCATTTTTTGAAGGTGATACTTTCAGTTTGCATATAAAGAGTATTAAAATAAAAATTTACTGTTGTTTTGATATCATATGTGCATTCTAAGTACAAATAGCTTCAAATTGGTACCGAAAATATAGAATTTGAGCCATTAGTTGCCGAGTTATGGACATGTATAGACTGGAATAGAATCCAAAATGTCCGCCATTTGGTAAAAATGACCAATTTTCAAAATCCCAGCCAATATTGCAGAAATTATTTTTAAATTTCAGATTTGAGGGTTTGACTGCTATGTCTGTTTAGGATAAAAACTTAAAACTGTGACTATAATGCAATACTCATTGGTTGAATTCGTATGGAATGACCCTTTTACAAGGGTTTCGTCCTTTTACTCCCTCGAAAAAAAAAGTTTTTTCTTTCAGAGTTTCATTTTTTGGTGCTTTTTCAGTATAGGGACTTTGGCATTTTTAAAAAAGCTTAGTGCTATTTAAGCTGCAGAAAATGAGATTTGTTGTCAAATTGTATAAACAGCAATGAAAACAAACCTGGTGAACTTTTATGCTTGTCTATATATGTATTTATACAGATATAAACATTTTATTTATAGATATTATTATCACTGTTTTTAATGTACAGCTTGCTTCTGTTTGCATACAAAAATAGATAAATGGCTTGTTTATAGTAAATAAATTGTTTAAATATTGAAGAAACTGTTTGTGCATATGAAACAGTACATAAGTTGACAAAAAATATGCATGAAAAATTACTTTCGCTTTCCAAAATAATTTTCTCTATCTCACCAAGGCCCTATACTGAAAAAATACTTTTTTTTTTTTTAAGTTAAATAGAAAATTTTAATTTTACAGTTTTATTTGCAGTTAGAGATAAGAAAATTTAGTTAATTAAATTTCAAAGGCAATGGTCCTCTCATTCTCTCATTTTCCCATGTTCGGGCAAGTGACATAATATAAAATTTATTCTGATAAGGAAAGAAAAACCTCTCATATGCTTGAAAAAACTGCAAAAGCTAGTTAACATTATACTTAACTCACAGCTGAAAATCTAGTTGCAGAAACATAGAGGAATTACTCATACATCATATCGCTCACCCGCAAGAAAAGGGACACATCTCGACAAAAGTAAATTTCACAGGAGAGGCAAAAGGGGGGGGAAATGTGCATGATTTTACTGTAACATGAAATTACAGCACTTAGCTTTGTATGCAAGAATAAAAATGTGCATAAAAGCATAAAACCCTTAAGAATGAAGACGTAGGTTTGGAGAATTTTACCTCCCCACATAATCCACCCCTCTTCTTTGGTCACAAATGGACATATAGCGTAATAAAATCATTTTCCATATAACTTACACTTGTGAAACTTTTTGCATAGCAAGACGCACCTATGCCAAACCTTTTAGTGGAATAAAACAGTGGAATAAAACGCAAAATGAATTTTTGCGAGATGTCTCACTTTTCTTGCGGGTGAGTGATATTATTTAAACGTTCAATGCCAAATACAGTCGAACTCTGTTATAACGAGAACAAAGGAACATCAACTTTTGCTCTTTATACTTGAATTTTTGCAATAATCAAATTTAAGATTTTGCCTGTAAGAAAATATGCAAAAGTTCAGTTGAATTATTAAAATTTATAGAATGATTACACGGGGGCAGTTTTGCATTTGTGAAATAACAAGACAAAAACAAATTAATAATGATAACTTGACATATGTTTTAATACCTTTTCAATTCTGAATATTGATGAGGCATCCTCACAAAATTTTAACTTTCAGGAAAAAAAATCTGGCGAAATTAAACGTAATAAAATAACATTTTAAACTTATAGACGAATGCCTTAATGATTCGAAATAAAGAAACAATAGTCAGCAGCAACGGGGTTTTTTTTTTTTATTTAACTGGGGTTTAAGTTAAACTTGCGAGTTTAATTTTCCTTACCGTTTTACCTTTCTAAAGTTTTACTTATAATGAATTTGCATAGTACCCACAGAACATTCGAATAAGAAATAATAATGTAGTATTTCTAGCACAAAATTTTGGTATAACATTGTCTTAAAGGGGTGTTAAAGAAGGGATGGTAAGGGGGGGGGGGGGGAATAGGATCGGTAACGGAAAAAAGGGACGGTAAGGAAATCACCACCTATTTTTAGGCAAATCATTTTAGGATTAAGTAATAGCCACAATGTTTATTGATTTTTAGAAACAGTTATTTACATTGTATTAAATTAAACAAAAATTAATTTACCTCGAAAAGTGCAGGAATAAACCTTGAAGACGGTAAAATTACCAATAAAGCCACGATGATTGAAATTGACATTTAAATGCTGATTTAAATTCTGCAGTAAATTTCCTGTCAAAGAATTTCAGCCATTCTTTCTCTAGCATACTTCTGCATAAGAAAAAAGTTGAAGAAAATTCTGTGACTGCATCTGAAGTGATTTTCTATATAATTTTAGCAAGAGGGACGGTAAGGAATCTAAAATCCAGGGACAGAGTTAAAAATAATAATAACAACCGTCAAAATGTGTGTAGGTTAATTTTTTGCTACATATTTATATAAAACAATAATCCCAGTTT
This sequence comes from Maratus speciosus, assembly GCA_963932465.1. NCBI lineage: Eukaryota > Metazoa > Arthropoda > Arachnida > Araneae > Salticidae > Maratus > Maratus speciosus. The sequence goes on from OZ010789.1 coordinate 291,987,901, forward strand.
CGGAAAAAATTAAATCGAATTACTTTTATTGGAACAATTTTATACAGACAGCTCCAAATTTAAAAATCAGCATCAGGGACACGGGATGGTAAGGAATTTCGTGGTATATTTGGACCACCCAACATCGTCCAAAACTTATTTATCGCGTTAATATTGTTATACAGTCATGCAATGGGATGTTTTCCAGTATAACGAAAGAAAACCCAAGTATATGCATTAAAATAAAAATTATTATTAAGGGGCTTAAAAGTCAAAATTATCTGAGAATGCCTGAGATACAGATAATAATATAAAAATTATTGAAGAAATTTATTATTAATTTAAAGGTTTTCTTCTCTCCTCTTCCTCTCCCGTTGCCCACATTCACACCATGTATAATGTTTTTGTTTACCCAATTATTTCAATGATTTGTCATGTTTATTTTGTTGAACAGTAGCTATAGAAATGAATGCATAACTATTCATAAAATGAAATTCACTATGATATGTTTCACTCTTTTTTAATGAAAGCGTACAACACCCATGGAAAAACATATTTTGTTTACAAAAAGTCAGAAGGCATTTTTTACGATTTCGCTAAAATGTTTGCTGGTTAATCATGGTTTCCCTCGTTACAGCCGAGTTAATCCAGTTTTCGTTATATCAGAGATAGCTATAACAGAGTTCATCTGTATAATGGATTTCCATAACTATATTATATTAACGATCCTCGCAGATTACGAAAATCCCATATTAACCAATACGGAAACAGACGATTATTTATTACACCTAATATAAATTATCTTTCGAAATTTGATATTTCAGAAAACAGACATCCGGTGCCGATGTACTATGTTTTCAAAAATTGTTTCCTTAAATTTTAAGTATTATTAAGAAAGCAATAAGTTTTGAAAATTTTGCACCGGTAAAAATGTGAAAGTTTGTACGTTTTAAAAAATACATAACATTTAAAAAATATCTTTTGAAAATGAAGTACGTCAATATGAGACTTCCATTTTCTGATAGTGAAAACCAACTTTTTATTAGTCGTTATAGGTAATGAGTAATCTTGTTTTTAAATTCACTGTAAGTTAACATAAGCTTTCATGATCTGAAAAGGCAAAATTTTCTTTCGCTAAAGAGTCTCTTAGCAATAGAAATAATTTCTCCGATTTTCAAATTAGAATATCGTTTCATATTTTTGATAGCGTAATCCCATTGTCTCGTCAAGAAGAATATATTAAATTAAAACATAATTTGAAGAGTAAATTTAGAAGAAAAAAATATTTTCTGAAAAAAATATCTGCTACATTGTTTAGACCCGAGAAGAGCCAGATATTAAGATATTTCATTCAGTTTGTCCTGCATTTAATGTTAAATTTTTGAAAAAAATATGATTAAACCAACTGAACTTTAAAAATTAAAACAACTCAGACAATATGATATTGAAACCACCGTAAAAACTGTGATCCTATGCAAATTAAATCGAAATAAATCGAGGACTTATTCATAGGTTTAATTTTGTATATATCTTGTCCTTTTCTGTACATCCATCATTAATATAGCATAAATTTTGCAATTGTAATGATTACATCTTGTTAAGCTTAGAAATGAAAAAGTCTACCATTTACTTCGATTTGAAATTCGGTACATTTAAATGTACTTCACGTGGGCGTACACAAATGGAGGGCTGATGGGTCTATAGCCCCCCTGCCCCGAAATTGTCGAAAATAAAATAAAAAAAAGGGTGCTGTTTTTTATCCTTTTTTTAGATAAATTTGTATTTTTTTTTTCTCTCATACAGCGGACCGGCCATTCTGTTTAGTCCCAGGTTAGTCTACATCATAGATTAACATACATAAGATTGAACATTTCCATAGAGCGTAATGGTAATGCGATTGCGATAGTGACAATGGAGAAGAAACTCCCCATCCTTGTAATATTTTTATTATTGAATATCTACCTTATTGTGATTTTTTTTTTCTTATGTTGCATGTTTACGTTTTCAATAGAATCTTACACCGATACATGAATATAGAATAGATATTCTATTTTATATATCTAATATCTATTCTATGTTCATAAACGGATATATGCTTTTTTTTTTTTTTTTTTAATGATGAGTGAACGATTTGTGCACGAAAAACAAGGTAAAGTTTTAGTCTTGAATTCTATAATTCTATATATCAAAAGCGATGGTATAATATAAAAAAATACGAAATATTGCACTCTACAAGTCCCAGAAAATATCATAAATATTCCCATTTGGTAAGAAAATTTTTATAGCCGATGTTTTATTAATTTATGAAGTTTAACATATTAAACAATCATTACAATAAACTTTTAAAATTTACGCATTTACAATTTCTTACAGATAAAATAAAGATATTGCTTTTAATGTAAATAACGTACAATCAATTCAATAATATTTATAATATTAGCATATAAGCAATAATAATAAAATTACAGATGGGGGAAAAATTCCTTCCGACAAATTTTTACAATTGTATAAATATAAAAATTAAAAATAAATAGAGGTACTGACATCACACTGAATAAAATTTTATTCGATATGAATCAATTAACACAATACCTGAATTTGATTTTTAACAATTTAATCTCATAAACTTACATATTTACGTTCTTAACAGAATTTTCTAGGGGTTTCTTTTATATTATTACTCTAATTATCATTTTGTAAGTTAAAAATGAACGATACAAGTACGAAAAAAAAAAGTAGCTAAATAAATCAAGCATAAATACAACATCGTCTGCCTCGTTCAGGAAAGAATAGATATTCAAAACATAGAACGCAAACATATTTCAATAACATAGGTAAATTTCGGAGGCTTGTTAATTCTTTCCCCTTGTCGGTAGTGACGCTAGTACTGTTACCATTACAGATTTTGTCATAAATGTCCTATCTTGTATGTTAACCTATGGTCTACATTGACACCGCAGCACACCCCAAAAAGGGGGAAGGGGAATGATTGGGCTACAGACAACCCCTCCCGAAATATTCGAAAATGCAATAAAAAAAATATTTATATATATTTTTTTAACTGTGACGCAACGAACTAGCCCCTCTTTTCTCTATTATTGCACAGTTATACCACATGATACCCAAAGAGGGGGAAGGGGCTGATGGGGTTACAGTTTCCACCCCCCTCTGAAATGGTTGCAGTGAAATTTTAAAAAAAGTTTTTTTTTTTTTTTACATAAATTTATAATTATTTTCTTGCCATACAACGGACTAGCCACTCTCATTAGCCCTACATCAACACACCGCAGTATACACAAAGAGAGAAAAGGTTGATGGGGTTACAATGCCGCCTCCCGAAATAGTTGAAAATGAAATGAAAAACAAGTATTTTTTTTTTCTTCTTGATATAAACATGTAATTCATTTTCTGTCATACAACAGTCTAGCAGGGATATAGTTGAGGGGATACGGTGGTGTAGTACGTCATATAATTTCTGGATTTTTTAAGAGTACGTATATCTTCAATTTCTCCCGTAAAGCTACTCTGTAGCGTATACCCCCTGGTCTTTTTACGACTATGGACTAGCCATTCTCGTTAGCTCGATATTAGTGCACACTGACACGAAAGCATACAATATCCAAAGACAGCGATGTGTGTGGGGGGGGGGGGGGGATTATGAGGTTACAGCTCCATTCCCTATCCGAAGTGATAGCAGTTAAATGGAAAAAAGGGCTGATTTTGTTTCTTTCTTTTTCAGATAAATTTACTTTATTTTCTGACATGCAATAAACTTGTCTTTCTAGTTAGTCCAATATCCTCTTCAGTCCCGCAACCAAAATAACTTGAGACCACAAAATCTATTTTCAAATGACTGAAAAACATCTCCATACATGTTTTAGTGCATAAATGAATGCGTATAATATGTTCAATTGACAAGATATGGAAATAATTTGGACAAATCTAGAAGCAGTTTAATTAATTTAAGAAGATTTTAAGTCTCTTTCTCAGGCGACGCCGAGACTGAAGAGGCATGTTAGTGCACAGTAACACCAGAGCTAATCTCAATGCGATTTCGACTAAATCAGAAACGGAAGCGCTGATTGTCAAAGGTACATATTAAATTTCGTTTTTCAAAGATATATCCATGCCACTTGTATAATGAAAAATGGGAGGCTCCCCCTTCCCCTTTCAAAATGATCGCAGTAAAACGGAAAAACAATGGCTGATTTTGTTTCTTTCTTTTTAGATCAATTGGTATATATATATATATATATATATATATATATATATATACATAGTTAATACATTTACTAATTTTAAATCTTGTCTTCATAGTTCTGTATATCGTAATATACTCCTTAATCATTTATATAGAATAAAGTGTTTATGTTCTTCTCATCTAATTAACAACAATATTAAAAAACTAATTTATGATGCATTGAATCATAATTTTCCTAAAAAATTCATATTTTCTTTAATATACAAGTAGTACATACACGATCTTAAAAACCAAATTAACATGCGCAAAAAAAATTATAAAAGTATATATATATATATATATATATATATATATATAGGGTAAAGTGCTCATATTTCGTCCCCCTTAACTTCTCCGCTTCTGCGAAAGTGGCGCCACTTAGGACTCAAGGCACAGGGGACGGAAGGTAAAAGGGGGGTTAGTGTTGAAAGTTTCGTTCGCGAAGACGCATACATAAATTAAAGACGGCGAATTTCCTATTTTTAGAAGACCTGAGTTCTTATTACGTCGTTTGTAGAACGTTATTTACTGTACTGTAAGTATTTATTTCTTATTCATTGCATGTATTTTACATTGGTAAGATGCTGACAGTAGCATACAGTGAGTTTTAGGACGCTCAGTTCACCTTACGGGAACTGAAGATCCGTAATATTGGGAAGTAGCGTGATCCTAATTTCGTGCCCCTTGCTGTTCTTATTTTCATCCCGGGGACGAAATTAGGAATGCTTTTTCATGACATTTTTTTTTTTTCAATTTTTTCCTCATGTTTGGATGGCTAATGCATAGTTGCCAATCTCCCGATTTTTTGGATACCAGTAAAATCTTACAAAAATGTTTTCTTTATTTAATTGCGTTAAAAAATGCGATTGTATAAAGCAAGTATTTCTGCATAAAAATATTGGTATGAAAAAAATCGTGAGGTTGGCAACTATGCTAATGTTTCGTTATATTATTCTTCCACTGATAATTAGTACATTTCTTTGTGCCTTACTTAAATGTAAATTAAATTACTTACTCATTTAGAAATAAATTTTGATTTAGTTATAAGTTAAGCCTTGGCTTATTGAATTTTTTTGGCGGACGAAATTGGGACCATTTTTTTTCTTTTGCATTTTTTAGATACTTTTGAAAAACAATTTTTCGTATTGTTAAATTTTTTTTGTACAATATTTGCCCATGTTTCTATGTGCGTGGGTAGTTAATGTATGCAAAATCCAAATTTGGTAGATTTTCACTGAAAATTACAACTTCCAAGGGCCTAAATGTGACTGGGGGACGATAATAGGGCACCTTATCCTATATAAAATAATAAAATATTAATAAAAAATAAAAAATGCAAAATGCAAAATAATAATAAAAAATTATTATAGGACGGATGGGTGGGTGGGTGGGTAGATGTTAGAGTACGGAGGCAATGCTTACAATATGGTAATGTGTATTATATTTCTTAAGCCTTTTTAATCATGTTTTATTTTAAATTTATTTCTTTTTCCCAATTTATTTCTGTTTTTTTGGGGGGGGGGAGGGGGGGTGTTGGTAGTCCCAAATTCACATTCTTTAGCTTTTTTATGGCTAATATGAAGATGAAACCACACACTTTATTTGTGAAACTTACGGTATTTGGGACCTGAAGATTCTGTCTAGGTTCTACAAATTTCCATTATTTTTTTTCCTACTCATTTTACTTATTTATTTTTTATGTTTGTTGGTAATTTGTAATGTTTTTTTAATGGTCATATATATATCACATCAGAAGGCAGCAGTATATATTTATATTACTATATTATTTGATATATTATTACTATAATTGATATAAATTATTACTATATTTATAAAATATCTGCTTTTATAGTAGTTAAATTACAGCCACATGGTTATCAATATCTCAAATCCATTTACATCTTTGCGCATTCTCCATTAGTAAGTCAAACTTCTTGTACTATAGATTTTTATCTATCATTGAAGTGTTTTCTTCTCTTCATTTATTTATCTTTTCATATCTTATGTTTAATTTTTGGTTTATTTTGGAAATGTCTTGATGTGTTTATAAGGAGCTAAATTTTCCCATCTTAGGCCTAATGCCGAAAAAATTGGATGAAATAACATATCTTCACTATGAATTAAAACTGCAAGCTCCTCTGATGATTCTGTACGTTATTCATAGTTTCTTATTATGCATTTACAATTTCCACTGTTCATATTTTGTTCATCTTCAGCATTTTATCATCTTTTTCATACATTGTGATTTCATTTTAATATTATATATATATATATGAAAGGATTCCGCTTATACTTCATATTATGTGTGGGTAGTCATGGCAATAAGCTGAGGCAGTTTGTGCTGAACCTGACTTTTATTTTCTGTAATAATACATGATATCATCTGAAGTCAGGTCCAGTGACTTGCGATACGTTAGGAGCAACAGCTCTCGAATTTCTGCATGTTATTGAAGATAGGATCCCATCATAATCTGACTTCTCTTTCCCTCTGCACCCCGTTTTTTATCAGCTAGTTTTTACTTTTTCCAGCAGAGGGCAGAAGTATAAAAGTGGGAGGCTTATTCTTTCATAATTGGTGCATTATCTTTTTTATAACTGTTTTTTATATGGAGAAAAAAATCTGGACTCATGATTGCACAAGAGCTAATTCTAATTTAAATGTTAAATATTATTTATGAGGTACTCATAGTCTGAAGTGTCAAATCAGACAAAAATTAATTATGATTTATTGCTTATCAATTTTCTACTCTGACACTAATTAAACTAACATATTTACTTTGATTTATTGATCTGAAATTAATCCTTTGTTGTTTACAAATTGATTCTTAAACTATCTAGCTTATCCTGAAAAACTCAGTTTGTTTATGCTATAAATATAATGATGCTTTATTTCCTTGTTCATGAGAGACTTATTACTTTTATAAGGATTTTAAGATAATATGTGTTATGATGACTGTCTTATGTCAACAAAGGGTAATTTCTTTTCCAACTCTGTTTCATAAATATCAATTATAACATAAATATCAATTATAATATTATAATATATTATAATATTAGTGTCAAAGATTTTTATGATGAAGAAAGTGTTTTTATGTATTTGCTTTAAGAGTCTATGAAAAACAAGTAATATAAAAATTTTGTTTTTAAAGTCAATTCCTACTTAGGTCAACAAAGAAAATTTTAATATAATCCCTTAAGCTAATATTAATTTTTGTTGCATTAAAATATCTCAATTTGTTGATTTTCTATAAGCAAGTAGGTTTACAATGGAAGTCTATGGGAATTTGGCGAAATATTAGAGATATCGCCAAGTTGACGTCATTTTTGGCGACTCATTTTGGTCGCCAAATTTGGTGATATATCGCCAAGTTGGCGACAAACTTGGCTATATTTGGCAACAGAACAGGTCCTCCCTATGGTAACCCTCCTTATAGATATAAAGATGCATTAAATGCTTCAATAACCAATGGCTGCTATTTTGTCTCCCATGTAAAACTAAAATTAATTAATTAAAATTTAATTAATCAATTAATATTTGAAAAAACTGTATCAACATCAATTGTCATCCAGTACAAGTTTTAAAAAAAATTATTTCAACTTGATAGGATCAATAATAAGTATTTTATTAACGATTGAAAATTTGAACAAGATATACAAATAAATAAATAAATATAGGGAGAGTGTGAACTAATAGTAGGAATTGAATAAGTTGGGTTTCCTGATTTAAAAATTAATTTTGAATTTTAAAAAGGATTTATCTTTTAAAAAGGGGTTTATTTTTATTTACTTATTTTTATCCTTTCATATATATATATAACCATTATATAATTACAAATCATCATCTATTTCCAATTACTAAAATTAAATTAATAAATTTAGCTTCAATTCATAATTCTGACATTATACAAAATAAAGATGAAACCTTTAACTAGTAATACAAAATCAAGCACAATACCACTAATTCACTAGCACATTGCGGACGATTAATCCATATAAAACATATGAAAAACCACCAAATTTTGATAAAATAACCTATTAAAAACAAAAGATACAAATAACCAGCGAAATATTGTTGAACCATTAAAAGACGTATCGTAAACAAATAATAGATCAAATGGATGGATGTAGCCTGAAGCTAATATAGCATTTCACTTTTTCAAGGATACATGAAATACAAATATAAGCAAAACCATAGTCGATTTATGTAATATAATCCAGCAATAAGCTAAAAATTGAATTCCTTTTTTTTTTTTTTTTTTTTGGTCATGCGTCGCATTTGCTTTTCTTGTTAGTTTCATACTAGTGCACAATGACACCATAGCTAATCTCTCCTCAATTTCAGCTAAATCGGAAGTTGGGCACTGCATATGAGCGGAACTGTCAGTGATGCTGATTAACTTTCATTTGTATTGATTACTACCTCGTATCTGTAAAATACACAGTGACTTTTTTCTGAATGCAAAGGCAGCTTTGGAAATCTGGAACTCTCCCCCATCTATCTTCCTAACGCACAGTGGAATGAACACCAGTCTAGCGTAGTGTATAAAGTGTATTACTTCATGCATCTGACACATACAACGACAACAATAACGTAAATTTTTTGAGAATAGAAATAATGTACTAAGAGTACCTCCGTGCCTACATGATCAAATTGCTTCGAAAGAATAACATCTTTTAATTACTAATATTTTTTTTTTAAGAAAAGAGGTAATTTACTAAATTAATGACGTCCCAACTTTGCAGATAGTATTTTAAATTCGAAAAGGTTTTAAGCTATTATTATTACTCGTACAAAGTACAAATAATAAACAAAGTTGTTATTTTATATGTGTGTATAAAAATATTTTTTGTGCATACGTGACAAGTAAAATCCAATATAAAGAAAACAGCCAGGCTAAATTTAGGTTACTACTTCATAATGGAGGTCTCGCGTTAGGTTGACCACCTGGCCGGGACGCATGCTGCATAGCACCTCGGGGCCCAGGGTCAAGAAAACAGAGATGGGCACTGTCGGCCCAGATCCTTCTTGGATTGTATAGCCACAGAGTTTAGTTTTTTACTTCATAATGGAAGCTTTATATTTCAAGGCTTTAAAAAAAAGAACCTCTTGCTTTCTTTTTTTTTTTTTTCATTTTACACTGACACACTTGACTCTTTTTATGATGTTGCATATATTTTTATTCTGCTTCTTTACGCTGCTATTTACACATAACATATTCACATTAGCAGAAAAAATTATATTATTTTGTTAGATTTTTAGTGTTCTAGCAAGAAACTAACATTTAATTTATCTTTTAAAATATTCGATGCCCCACTGGGTATCCAATATATTTTTTACTCAAACTCATATAACAATAATTTTTCGATTTAAAGAAAACAAAGAAAGAGATACACTTCTCATAAACAGTTGTATGGATTCTACAAAAAATATAATGTATGCGTGTATGTTGTTGAAAAGAAATTCAGAGAAAACACTTTTGTGAACGTTAAAGTGAGGTCTAAGATTAGGAAATCTTCGAAAGCTTCAACATCTCACATTTTTGGTGTAAATTTTTTTTCTGCCTTCTAAGAAAAAATTAGATATAGCGTATTGCTGGGCGTATAATGCTGGTATGCGCGTGATACTGTGTAGATACATCCATATGTTCCATATGTCCACCATATATGGAGGATAGGCCAGCATCTTGTAGATAAAGGCTAACTGATATTGTTCCTTTGCCCTTTCAAAAAAATATACAGTAGACTCCCTTAAATCCGCACAGCTTGGGACCAGAGGTTGTGCGGATTTTAGAATTTTGCGGATTTCTGGTCACTGCTTTGTTTACATTTTTTAAAGAGTGATTTCAATGTAAAATGCAATCAAAATTATAATGAATGCTTGCAATATAGTAAAATGTTAAAATAATTAAGTAAAATAATAAACTAAAATGATAAAAAATAAGATATTTTTTAAAAAATTTTTAAAGTAAAGGTCAAGTGAATAATTAATAATGTAGAATTAATAATGTAGAATTAAATATGCATAATAAAAATGATTTTCCTTGAATTATTCAATTAAACTTGCCTCATAAAAGTATTCTATTAAATCACATAAAAATCATAAAGTAAGGAAGTTTTATTTTGGGTTTAGCCAGTGTTATTAAACAAAAGACTTGATTAATGCATAATATATTTGGTAAAGTGATTGCAATTACCAGTGACATTAGCAAATCTTGATTTTTTTCAGAAATAAATTTATACTTTCTTCATGAAAAACCATTATTTCAGTCATATTATCGAGAATTACGTATTAAAATACACACAGAATGATATAAAACAATAAAATTCTGTAATTTTGTCCTTACATCTGAATTGAAAGTTTCATTGTTTACATCTGTGATGGCGTGCGGATTTTAGGCGTTTTCAAATTTTAGGGTTGCGGATTTGAGGGAATCTGTATTCTATTTTTCAAACGGGATCTAGTTTAAGAATCTACCACACATTTTTTATAATTTAGCCTATTTATCTTGCTTAGTAGTGTCCAGCGAACACTTATTGACAAATTGATCGTCTTAAAACATTATCAGCAAATACACGCACTGAATTTTTTTTTTTTTTTGTGAATGACAATGTCAAACAAGATTTGCCGTTCATTATTGGTTTTCGGTTGTGGAAGGGTTTTTTCAAATATGCCCGGGATTAATACTAAGACATTATCTCCTGTTGATTTGTTTGTTCCTGGTCTTTTTCCAAGCCAACATAGTTTTTTTACCCGACTGCCAAGAAGAGTTGTGTGTTTCACGCGTAGCTGGGTATGTGGATTTCTTTATACCCTCGAAACATCCCAACGGCTAGGTGTATTTTAACGGATAAGGTCTCTATCAATTCGTCTTAACCGTCCGATGGTTATAGGCTAGGTTTTGTTTTTATAAATTCAAAATGATGGCCATAAAATACAAAATGGCGGTAGAGACGAATTTTTTTTTACGAACCCTATTGAGTGGCATATCATTGGGTAGGTCATTCAAAATAAAGACGATGTTTCATTGGCTATTTTACAGTCAGAAGCTCCGTTTAAATATTACACAACCTGGAAGTTGTGTAGGTAGGATCTCTAGCTTTACTACAACTCTAACCTTCATAGGCTTCTATAGATATTCTATAGATATTCTATAGGCTTCATCAAAACAGTGTTTATAGATAGGAATTTACAATTAAACACAACTTAAAAGTGATTAATACAAGAAAGTGAAAAAAAAAAAATAGGTAAGTAATATAAAAAAATAGTATCATATTGATGAGAAATAATTAATTAGTTCGCTCTTTACGCAGTCGGGTTTTTTGATTTTTTAAATTTAATTCAATTATTTACGTTATGTGTTTCTCTAGATTTAAAGGTAGATACTTTATTATTATTATTTCAGTGATCAACTGATCCAGCCAAAGATAAGACTTTTTAATTATTTTTCTATGAGAGTACAATATTATAAATAGAGGTCTTTCTATTATTTCTTATTCTGCTAAAATACACATTAGTATCGGCATCTTATCTATTTTTCAACGTTTGAGATTGTTATATTCAACAACAGAAACATTAAATAAATCAACATTTTCTCGTAGTCAACGCAAACATCTATTAACAAAACCCTAGTTAAAAATAAATTTTCTTACAATTTTATTTTGAAGCACATTAAACGTAGTTTGAATTTGAAATAGAAATGGTATTTTCGGACATTTCGATTAAACAGAAGAATTTGCAAAATTAATCCACTCATTATTAAAGAACAAGCTTTTTTAACAATGGTATTTATGTATTTCAGTTTATTTTTATTTTTTAAAAAGAAATCCATGTATGTGTAATTAAAAAAAAATCAATATTTTTCTTTTATAAAAACTGTTACAATTCGCATATATATTCAGTTGTTTTGAATACACACCAAGTATCTATAAATTGGGGCTGTTTTACGGCGCGGTGCGTTTGGGATACATCTCCTGCACTCTCACATAAGACGGGCTCCTCAGATGAGCCCACAAAACCAGAGATGTGTAAAAACAGAATTAAAAAATAAATATAAAGTGTTCGAAGTGGCATCAAAAACGAAATGGTCCCAGGTCTTCAAATTAATAAATATCAATAAAAATATGGGAAAAAAATAGAAATTATTATTTCCCTATTCTACGCAGATTTGTTTTTGTTTTAAAGCACTAGGGGGCTACGCCCCCTGCTCGCTGCGCTCACCAACGCCCTGCGTAATCGCTTCGAGATTCCATTCGGTATCGCAAAGCAATCCCTATTTTCCTGCCAACTCCAGATTATTGTTTGTGCTTAAAAATAATATTAATAGTTCAATTAAGCTCTATTCATGAGCTAATATTAGTTTTCGTTGCATTCAAATATCTCAATTTGTTGATTCTCTGCGAGCGAGTAAACCCTATTGTATTTCAATGAGGGTCTATGGAAATTTGGCGAAATACTGGAAACAGCGCCAAGCTGGCGTCACTTTTGGCGACTAATTTTGGTCACCAAATTTGGCTAAATATCGCCAAATTGGCGACAAACTTGGCGACGTTTAACGACAGACCCCCCCCCCCCCTTATAGCGTCAGAAAGCTCTGACTAATCAGATGCGTTTCGCGGTATCTACGCAGATTTTCATTGGTGCATTTTCAAAGCGTTACTTTTTTATATATATGGAAGAATATGCTTCTGGGACGGTTTTGAGCCACGTGTGGTCAAAAAAGGATGTAGCTATTTTTGGACATAATAATAATAATAATAAAAAATGGATTATTTTCAAATTTTAAAGTATTTTTTGTGTTAAGTTTTAAAACATAAAAGTCCAGAAAAATTGTTAGACATGACTGGAAAAAAATATTTCAACAACTCTATCTATTTTCTTAATTTGCCCCTTCCTTCACATTTTTTTTAATGAATATTTCTTAAAGGCAAATAGCCATACGTTTAATCAAAGTCCCACGAACATGTATATATATAAGAGGAGAGAGGGGGGGGGGGGATCAAGAAGGAAAGCTTTCTTATTGCTTTTCTTTACATTATTGCTGTGATATCAGTGGCGTATCTTGACTTATCATTTCGGAGGGGGATGAGTAATAGTAAAAGTTCCTAAGAGAATCACAAGAGACGTGGAAAATTCCACTTTAAACAAGTTTTTATCAAAGAAAATAACGCATCTATTATACAATCAAATCTGCTAAGATGGAATCGCATGAGACTGGTAAAAACTTTGTTTTACGCAGGTTTTTGCCTTAACAAGTATTATTCCATGGTTATATCACATTTTTTTTTAAACGGAATACTGAAAATTATCTACTAAAAGGTATCTCAATAAATAGTTAAAATATTTGGAATACTTAAGTATTTCAAATATTTTAATTTTTTTAAATACTTAAGCTTTTTTCTCAGAAATGGGATACATTTGGTATAGTAGCTCCCTGATGATTTTTCCCAGACTGCCACGTCCCGAAAATCGGCTTAAACTGCCAAATTTAATAGTATTTTCTGAATTCTTTTTAATCATAAATTATGGTTGACAGGAATCTTTTTGTGTATTCGAGATTCCGAATCACTCAATCAGATTTATGATGTATTTAAAATGCAAATAAAGCTTACTTCTAATCAAAAAGTTACACATCCATAAAATAATCTTTTTTGTCAATATTTTGTAATGCTGTGGAAGTAAAATAACACACCACAATGCTGTAACGAGCTGAATAAGAAGTATATAATGCACCAAGCATTTAAGTAAATTTTAAAATAAAGGTTCAAGGCTGTGCAGTTTATGCTGAAAAGATGTCTCAATCTATGCATTATCTTAAATCGCAGGATTTCAACTGATAAATAGCAAGCATAAGTCTTTATTTACTGTTTTTTTAACTAATTAAAATTAATAATGCACTTTTAATCACCACATATAACGTTTTACACAATAAAGAGCATTTAAAGTGAGTCTCTAACAACGGAAACTTGGCTGAAATAGTTATTTCGAGATCTCTGCTAAATAACACTCTTTCTAAGATAAAAACCTGTCTAAAGCGGAATATTTTTCTGTTTACTTCTGTATTTCAATTTAGCAAGTTTCATTTTGCTAAACTTTCGTAATTAAACTTGATATTTTCTACAAATTTCAGAGGGGGCTGCAGCCCCATCAGCCCACCCTCTGAATACGCCACTGTGTGAGATGTATGTGCAGCGCAGAAGATGAATATGTGTTGCTAACATTATCAACTTAAAGTAACATTGTACGCTTCGAATCATGTAAATAATGGCGCCCGTCATTACAGCTAAAATGCGCCTCTGGAAACTGAAAGGTTGGACAGGGTAGCTTTAGACCAGGCATGTCAAACACGCGGCCCGCGGGCCACAACTGGCCCGCTGGCAACTTCTTTGTGGCCCGCCAATCCTTTGGCAGTTTATCCTTATATAATTCAGTTACTTGTATAATTCGGCAATGAGGCAAAGTGAGCAATTAAGCATATATTAACTATGTTCGATAGAAAATATTTTCTGGTAAAAGCAACAGAATTTGAAAGAGAAAATGTGTTTCATAAATGAAATTAAATACGTAGCGCATACATACAAGACACAATTTATTAAACAAATTGTTTTTTCAACATATGTTTTTTTTTCTTTAAGTTTTTACTTGAAAAAAATCCCGAAGATTGAAAGATATATCTTTGCTAGATTAACATAGCTTGTGTAAAATTTTTTTAAGGTAATGCAATTTAGAAAATCCGATTAAACTTTGTAGATTTGGTTGATAAAAAGTAATCATAGGCGTAACTAGAACTATTTTGTGGGGTGGGCCCAGGTCCCCAAGCTCATAAATTCTTTGTGTGTGTGTGTGTGTATGGGTGTGTGCATGCATGCGTGTGTTTTAATTAATATTAATAACCAACTCCTTGTTAAGGTTAATAGGAAAGAATTCGCTAGTTTTCAACAGAACACCTACACTAACCCGATTTTTCGAAGTTCAATTAAAAAAATAATTACTGTTTTGAATCTTACGAAATTTCTCTTTTCTATTAACAATATGTTGAAACACTGCACTCTGTGTAACAAAATACAGTAAAACCGGTTAAAACGAAACATGTCTAAAAACAGAATCCTGTCTTGAGAAAAATTTCGTGGTTCCGACAGAGGTAATGAAAATGACAGAGGTAAATAAAACTTGTCTAAACTGTAAAAGTTTTTCCAATCCCTTGTGATTTTTTTTACGAGTGCCCCTTTTATATCGGTATAGTAAACTGAATTTATTTATTTTAAGAATGAATAAGCAAACCAAATACAGAAAATGCTTCTAAAAATCTTTAATATAAATTCTAAATTTGTTTTAAAATTCTTAAATTGATAAAAAGAACATTTTGAGGGGTGGGAAAAAGAATAGGTTTTATATCGGGGGGATGTGGACTCAGCATTTCCGTTTTGTATCACGGCATTTGTTTACTACAGAATTGTCCTTAGCAAAAGCGAGGCCTAGTGCAAGAACATTTGCGAGTCCCTTAAAAAAAAAAAAAAAAAAAAAAAAAAAAAAAAATTAGTTCATCTCCCTCTCAACCTTTCTATAATGGCCGGCTTAAGGCTGTTCTCAAATCCAAAGGGTCAACTTTCTGACATAAGTTACTCATTTTTGTTCGGAAACGCATGAAACTAGAAGGTGTTGTTATTCAGAAACTATGTCATCCAACTGTTTTTTCCGTTTTCTTGTAAACGCAATAGATCCTTCAGAAAATACTGTCAAAATTGGCATTTTGATCTTAACTTCCGAACGAAAGAAGAAAATCCGGTCTGTAAGGGAAGAAAATGCCGTGTCACGTGATCTAAATCGCTTATAACTCAATAGGTAATTGATTGATCAAAAAATGGGAAAAATAGTTCGATTCCAAATTATGAATTTGTAAATGTGTCAAAACGTTTTGCGCTTGTTGAGCAGAGCAGTTGAGAACAGCCTTAAGTGCCAGCTCTTGTTTGTAATGGCAGTGACTTACCGCAAAGTTTATGACATCAGATCACGTGATCTCTGCCGACCACATGGTTTGAGAAAGCTATTAGCGATTCAAGAGCTCGAATACGCCATCTGGTGGAGAAAAGATATAACTTCTCGCTTCAGGATAGTCGCGTGCAAGGGCATTGCATTACATGTATTTTAAATTTGTTCAGAATGTTTATTCTTTTGCATAATTTCAGATTTCCTGTGACATTTGTATTCTGTCTTGTATGACAAAGTAAAATTTATTCGAATTTGAATATCTAAGACTTTCAAATGCATTTGCAATAAAGAATTATTTCAAATGGCACTTTAGCATTAGTTAAAGGGAAATTAAAGGGACAATTTTCCTGTACCGAAGGCTGCGAGCAGCGCCTCTATAGGCCGTTTTAATTCCCAATCCTAGGAAGGGGAAAACAAATAAGAACTCTCTCAGCATTGATTCATTGGCAACATCGGGCATCAGCCCGATATCTGTGAGCCCGATTTTACCGATTTTTTACCCAAACCGGGATGGGCATTGAGCATTTATGCTGGCCCAATAATGTTTTCACACGGTCCAGGCAGCGCTAGGCCTCTAAATTTCGGCTTGTACTGACCCGTAGCTTTACTTGGTTGTCTTGAGTACGTATAGTAGACTGAACTACTTCATTCCATTCTTAAAAAATGCCACACCAGTTTCATTTTAAATAGATATATTGTATGCTGAGAAAAGATAAGAATCAAT
Organism: Maratus speciosus; assembly: GCA_963932465.1. NCBI lineage: Eukaryota > Metazoa > Arthropoda > Arachnida > Araneae > Salticidae > Maratus > Maratus speciosus. The sequence goes on from OZ010789.1 coordinate 292,004,830, forward strand.
TTTCCTTTTCGATGTTAGAGGTAAAAACGCCGACCGATTGCGAATACTACAAATTTAGAAATTAAAACACACAATGTACATTCCATAAAAAATAAAAATTTTATGTGAAATAAAGTGAATAGCGCAATGAAGGCTCATTATTTAAATATCTATGCAAACAAATGCTAAATATTTAAAAAAATAATAATTATATATATGACATCTATTGATAGATTATTAAAGCTATGTTATTTATATTCTATATTCTTGAAAATTTAAGAGCAGCCTATAATAAGTATAGTCTTATAAGGTACTTTTAATGTCGAACCTCATTTGGAATTATTATGTAGAATAAAATTATCTACATTAAAAATTAATGATATGTATATATCACTAATACATCGAAATATATATTTAAGATATGAATATAAGTAAATTTATATAAAAAAGGCCAAAGTATTACACTCCTAGTAATCTATAGCAATAAAAACAAAAACAGGAAAATAAAAAGACACAAATCATCTAGTTCTACAGCAACGCACACAAAACACAATGCATCTGTAACCATATTAAATTACCGGTTTCTATAATAAGCCAATATATCCCACCTGTATTATATAGTCCAAGAGCCGACAGCACAAAAACCTATGTTATCAAGCACAAGAAAAAAAACCCTTTATTTTATGGAGAGTAGAAGTAGGGTAATCCAATGATCCATGTCTGTCGGAAGTGAAATGGTGCATAAGCCAAAAATTAATACCATCAGTGGTTGACTCGTAGGTTTATCATTGTGTTTTCCTGCTCCCAGTCCTCCATGTGTTTATACCTTTGCTTGTAGGACAAACACAATGATAAACCTACGAGTCAACCACTGGTGGTATTAATTTTTGGCTTATGCACCACTTCACTTCCAGCAGACATGGATTATTACATTATCCTACTTCTACTCTTCCATAAAATCAGCGTTTTGTTCATGTGTTTGATAACATAGGTTTTTGTGCTGTCGGATCTTGGACTAATACTCTAGTATTTAAAAAGACATAAAAACAGTAAAATCAAAGAAGGCACAAATCATCTAGTTTTTGTGGCAACGCACACAATATACACTGCAATTGTTACCTAATTGACTTAGTGGGAACAAATAATTAAAATAAATAAATAAATAACAAAAGCAACTTTTGAGATTTTTTGGAAACTGTAAAATAGCATATATCCATAATGAATGCTTAATTATATGTGTAAAACAGATTTAACAAGAAAAGATGTATAACTGTTTTTTTATAGCTTTTTGAAGAACATGTTTTAAATTTTGAGTTTTAAAGTTATTTGAACAAAGATTTTTGATTCTGTGTGCAAAGTTTAGTAAAATATTGGCATAAACTAATTTATGTAGACATGAGATATAATGAGTAAATAAATTAACATTAAATGGGAAATCGTTTCGTTTGTCATAAATGTCAAAGAGTATATTCTTATTATTACAAAGATATACTATAGATACATTTCTTGGGCGCGAGGCCCTGCGAGGCCGCACCTGTCACACACCCCTAAGGACGTCTCTGGTTTACTGAAAACTGGATACCTTAGCGACTTTATTTTTCAATCTTTCAAAAATTTTTAATCCGATACGGCCCGGAAAGAAAAAAGTACAGTCCCGGTTCGGTCAGGATCCGCAGAAGAAAATGTAAGGCCCGGACCTGTACCAGGAAAAATAAAGTTCAGGTCCTGCTCAACTTTTCAAAAAAATAAAAATTAACCCGTGTCTTGCCCGAGTCTTCAAACAAGAATTAACCCCGGACCGAGTTTAATGAAAGAAAATTTCACCGAGTTCGGAATTCGGGACAGGCTGAGGCTCGTGGAGACTGCTAATACACATTATAAATTCGGCCCCACTGTCGGGGATAGCGCCCCCACCCCCACCCCGTCGGACAAATTCTATTGCCGCCCCTGCTCATGAAAATATTTTTACTTAAAATTATTATCGCGCAAAATACATAAATAAATAAAGCTTAAGGCGGTTCTCAAATTCCTGTACAACAACGCGAAACTTTGACACATTTTGTTTCATTTTTAAACGCAAAGGCATGAAATTGGTACACCTGACTATTGAAGCGATTTCGGAATCGAAAGACGTTTTCCATTTTTTGATAAATTATTTATCGAGTTATAAGCGATTGTTGTCACTTAACCCCGAGTTTTTCTCCTTTTCCGCGGTTTCGCATCCGAAAATTGGGTTTTAAATGCCCATTTTGAGAGTATTTTCTGAAACATTTTCTGCATTTGCCAAAAAAAAAAAAACGGAAAACACTATTGGATAGTTTATGAATAAGAATACCTGCAAATTTTAAGAGTTTCCGAACAAAAATAAATTCAGAAATGGGTCAGAAATTAGGAGTTTAGTTGGATAGTAGTCTTAACTTTTTTTCTTTTCTTTTTTTTCCATAAAAAAAAAACAAAAATTATTATTATTGTTTCTATCGCATTTGAAAGGTGTTTATAGGGATGGGCCGGTCAGAGATTTTGGACAAACACCATATATTCGACATATGTGTAAACCGAATACCGAAAACTCGTTTCGCCGAATACCCCTATATTTCAGGTTTTAAAGGCATTTGTACTTTAAACCCTGTATTAATACCTGTATACTTTAACACCCATACTTTAAAGTAATTTTGCATCATATTTAACACAAATACTTCCATTCCGATGAAGAAAACATTCTTACAAGTAAACTTTACTCTACAAAAAATATGCTTTCAGTTATTCTTTAAAAATAGGATTATCTTAAAACTTTTTAAATTAGCAAAGCGTTAAACTCCATAGCTTCTTCTGTGAATTAAAATAAATGAGTAATACTTTCTTGTATTTTAAAACAAATATTCTTAAATCGAAAAGAAATGTTTAAGGACCTAGAAGGAAAATTTTACAATCATAGTTTTTTTTTTCTGTCAAGGAACTAAAGTAAAAAAACAAACTCTATTCAAATGATAGGAACTAAAAAAAATGCTCCTTTTAATTTATTTATTAAGTTTCAAGTACACCCGAGTGGGTGATCATTTTCAGAAGTTGTAAACGTACAAGCTGTTCCTAAAATTTTGAAACAAACTTTCAGGAGAGATAATGCAGTCAAAACAACCATTTTTTGTACAGTAGAACAGTACCGCAATCCATTTATTCTATTACTGCAAGCTGAACCCGAATTTTCGTTCGTAAACAATAATGACGATATATTTTAGAGATTTTCATCATATAAACTTTGCTTTGAAAGTAATATGACGAAATCATTGGAAATGACTGAATTTTGGTCAGCGACACGGTATATGCAGTCAGCTGCATTTTGAATAACGCAATGTCTAGCTTACTGTTTGGATGTGAATTTTGGCAATTTCCAGCATTTCTCGCCATGTCACCATATTTCACAGAAACCAAAATAAGTTTCTGTGGAAAATATATCGTTACAATATTTTCAGTTTGGCCGAATATTCAGTAGTATGATCAAATAGACCAAATACGGAATATTCGGTGCGTCCTTAATTTTAAAGGTAGAGGAATGAAACGCTCACACGTAAAAGTGGCCATTAAAATGTGTTATAATGTTTATTATAAATAAATCCACCTGTTTAAAAAAAATGTTTACAAAAATTCATAAATATATACTTTTAGAAGTATGCAGCTGAAAGGCGTTTTTCTATTCAAAACATAAGTTTAAAATTCAATAAAACTTGCAAACAAAATATGCGTTTGACGTTTGATTGAGAAATTTCATCCCGTCTTAGATAGTTAACAAACCAGATCGGGTTTTAATCTGGACAAGATATTAAAACTAAAGAAACAGATCCCTCAGATCTCACAGATCGTTAAAAAAAAATATTTGTATTTCACCATACCGAAATAAGGACTGAATTGCTATTGTTCATTAATTAAAATTCAACTTTCTAATGAAAGATTCTATATGGCGATTTAAGCACGATATGTTGTGTTCATCATTAAGCACGTATTCTTTTCACAATGATTAGTACCACAGCAATATAAAAACTAAATAAATTTAAAAAAAGAAGCTAAATTTGACTAATTTCTGCCTCCATCAATTTTTATTTACAACAAATGACATTAATTAAAGAGCTTTATTATCTTTTCGATGAAGGTGCAATGAGATACTTTATCATATGATAGAGCTAAAATACCAAGATTCTAGTTAGTCTAAGATCTGATCAATTATTTATTAACATTTAATATTTTAATATCAAATCTCTCTATTCTAAAAAAAAAAGTAACTAACGCTGTCAACGCCGCCACCGTAAATGAATTTTTTGTGACCGGAGGTCTTTCTTCGCTTATATTAAGAAAACTACTGCATATAAAAATATAACAATTTGTAGTATTACAGAAAAATGTTTGATAAACACGCTGAAGCAGGCAATTTTTAAGTTAAAGAATTATTTAAAGCTTTTTTAACGTTAAATTCGGTCAAAATCCTTCTATTAAAAAAGTTTTATAGGAACAAAAACTATATATAGGAATTTAATATTTTTTTCTAAGGATATACATTACAAACTCGCGGTGTGCAGACTGCATTTATTTTTTTTAATTTGAGTAATTTTTTTAGATTTTTCTTTTCAGATTTCTATTCAAATTTCCATCATTCCAAGCGATATATTTTTCATATTTAGAAAAGGTAAATTTTTTATACTGCTGCCAACTGGTAAACCAGCGCAAATAATTACACTTTCTCTCAAATAAAAAAAATTATTTACACGTGACTATTAAAAAGAGAAAGGAAATATTTAAATAATAATTAAATGACCACCTGTTAAAAGTAGAAAATAGGGAAAATTATGTCATAAAAATTGTATTTACTCGTCAATTATGAAAAAGTAAGAAAATTTGAAAATGATTTAATTATTACACGAGAAACGCATTTAATAGGGAAAATTACATCATATGTAAATTGTCGAAATATTAAATATCGCCATATGTAAAATGCCTAAAACAATTAAATTATTACGCCTAAAAAAACTTTTAGTGGTTAAAATGTGGTCATTTTAAAAAAAGCTCAAATAATAATAGTATTCCCAAACATTTTTAAATTGAATAATATATTTGCATGTGAATATTAAAAGACACACACACACAAAAAAAACTTTAAATAATTAAAACATTACATGTGAAACGCATTAATAGTAAAAATTACTTCATATAATAAAACTATGCATTTAAAACGATTTTCTTTTTGGACAACTAGGGGGCTCGGCCCCCTACGAGCTACGCTCGCCAACCCCCGTCCAGACACCGCAGACTCTAAATGCACGCTAATTTGATCGGCTTTAAAAAGATTTCGAAAGATTGAATTATAATTTAAAAAACAGTGGCGATCTCCCTATAAACGAATTTCTATTCATTTCTCTTTGATTGGGGAATTTTAACGCCAAATCCGATGCGGTACTACTTGATTATCCCGTCGACTAATTTCGCCAAATTATATAAATCGCCAAATTATACAAATTGACATAATTTTTATTTTAAATAACGAAAGAACAAATAAATTAGTACAACATTAATAAAAAATACAAATAAAACGTCGAAATAAAAATAACTTGATGACGTAGACACGTGTAACAACATTTCAAAATAAGCTAATATAAAAGATAAAAGGTATTAAGAAAACAGAGTCTTTGTCTCCTGGTATTTTTTAACAAAGCGAAAAGACAGTCCTTTTAAATGAGACATTTTAAATTAATCGTTTTTAATCTGACGTAATTTTGACCAAGCTATTCTTTCTCTTTTAAATATTCACGTGAAAATACTTTTGTTAGAAATGAAATATTATTTGCTCTTTCCTAACAAAAATAGTTGAAAAGATCCTCTCAAAATATCAAATAAATGTCTAGCCCAATTTCTAAATTTAAACTGTTTTGCAATATTATTTTGTGTTCATTTTATGTAATAACTATAATGTGACGTAAATATAACGTAATTTCTCCTATTTAAGACTTCTAACGCATGTTAATGAATTTATTATTTTACAATATCCTTTCTCTTTTAAAATTCACTTGTAAACTTTTTATGACGTAATTTTTAATAAGTTCCTGCTTTTTGTACATAATTATTTAATTCTAATTCCAAATGATATTTTCTGTTTATAATAGTCACGTGTAAATAAATTTTTAATTTGAAGCAAACATTATTGTTCTCGCTGTTTATACATTTGGCAACAGTATAAATTAATACCATTTTCTAAAATAATGTAAAAAATATCTCTAGAAATGCTGAAAATTTGAATTTAAAATAGAAATAAAACCTAAATATATATATATGAATAATCATATATATATTCAGTTGTACTCAAAGTGGCCCAGAAGATGATCAAGGTTTTGATCGAAAGCACTCGGCGCGTGTATTATATTTGTAAACTCGTTTTAAGTTTTTAAAAAGTGTAATATGTGTTAACATCTTTTATATTGTGACATCTGTTGTATAAAAATGCACCTTTTAAGCAAGTTTTTATTTTATTTTATTTCGATAGAAATAAAACCTCAAAAAATGAATCAAAATAAAAAAATTAATGCAATCTGCACTCCGGCAAATTCTAACGCATAAAGTGATCTAAAAATGATTACACTGCCATGTATAGTTTTTGGTGCTATAAAACTTTTTTAGTGGAACGATTTTGTCCAACTTTAGCATTAAATATCTCTTAAAATAATTCTTCGATTTGAAAACTGTCTGCATCAGCGTGTTTATCAAACATTTCTGTATAAAACCACCCATTTTCATATTTTTGTATGCATTATTTTTCTTAATATTAACGAAGAAAGACATCCGGTCACAAAAAATTCAAAACCGGCGGCGGCGGTGATAAGCGGTAGTTACTTTTTTTTAGAATAGAGAGATATTAATGTGACGTCACATTGGAATCACACGGTATAAAAAAAGCGCGACTAGCAAATTTGTTTATATATTTCATTACTTGATGCAGCATAAATAAAGGTAAATCCTGCACAAAATACTTTCAATTAATTTTGTAGGAATTACTGTTCAATAAATACATATTAGAAAATCCGTATATACATTAATAAAAATAAACAATTTACATTTTTAAAATAACATGAAAATATGCATGATGGTGCAGTAAAATAAAAGATTTCATGGATAAGCTATACCTGTTCCTGAAAATATCTAAAACTCGATCAAAAGATAAAATTAATATATCAGCGTACAATTTCAAAACACAATGCTTTTCAATACGGTTGTTCTAAATATTATTCCTAACCAGATGGAGTTTTCTAACCTCGGATCCAAAGGAAGAATATTTTTTATAGCGTCATTATAAAAATCCGAGAGGCAACAGGATTTTTAACACAACCCTTTGTGAAAGCTGATTTTCAAATGAGTAATTGATCTAAATTATAAATCTTCAAAACAGCTGTCAGCTGTCGTGACAGCGGTGGATGAGGCCATGGTAAACGAAAATTCAAACAGAATATTCATACGGCCCTGTTCAAACGGAAAAGCATGGCAACCCGATTGCAGAAGATAATCTCCATTCGTAATAATATCATTCAATCTTCCATAACTTCATAATATTTGTAAAACAGGGTACAATACCATGCTTTTAAAAGCTGCGAAGTCTGAACGGAGGCTGACGAGGCGAGGAGCGAGCATAGCTCGCAGGGGCAGAGCCCGCAAGTAATTTAAATATTATTAATAATTTTTATATTTGAAAATTAAATGTCGATAAGTTTTTCTGGAGTTTAGTTACACCTAGAGTTTAGTAGAACTGGAAACGCACTTCCAGCAATTATTGTTAACAGACAGCACAGTAGCAGAATTTTTTGTATATCCTTGTAAATGAACTATGAATGCGATGCACGCCATATTCTATAGTAAGCCTTTTTTGGTGCACTTCAGTGACATATATCAATTTCGATACGTTTGAAATAGTGTAACATCATTAAAATACACCACAAACGATTTCTCTCCATAGACCGTAATATAACGTAATTCTTTTGAGTGTCTTTGTAAACGAACTATAAATGCTATACACTTCATTTTCAATACCAAACATGCCATAGTAAACCTCAATAACATATATTAATTGCATGTCAATCCGAGCATATTTACGAGAGTTAGAGTCGGTATCGAGTTACAGAATTTAGGGGTAGGCGGAATGCGCTTTTTACTGTGATTCGATTTTAGGGGTCCTGGGCACAAACATAATAGCGGCCACCTATAAGTAATGTCAAGTATTTTTTCGTAAAATAAGATAAAATAAACTATGAATTATAATAATAACTTTGGAACTTTACTTGAATATTTCTTTAATATGGCTATGTTTTGTACGTACAAATATTGTTGTGTGCAATTCTAATAATATTATCTACTTTGTTTGATGTAGCCCGCGTCTTTGTACGCAATGCTTAATTTGGCCCGGGCGGTAGACGAGTTTGACATGCCTGCTTTAGACGTTAGACGACTACTTTAATAAGTTTATAGTGCTGCCATCTGTTGGAAATAGAAGAAAATCTAAAAATCACTCTCACTCTATAGTGCTGCCACCTCCTGAAAATAAAATTAAAATCTTCATAATTTCTTTTCGTAACAAGGAAAGTCGTAAAATTATTAAAATATTCCCCAACATATAAAAAACTTATCGATCGACGATTACAATCAATGTCTGATGCAACGATCTTTTAACTAATTCAACTTAATTTTATATTCAACAAAAAAGTGAAAGTGTCTTTTCGTTGAAGATTTCAGCTTACCCGAAAATGTGGTATCTTATGGTCAAATTTCACTAATAAGATCCATAACTAAGTGGCATATTTATCAAACATGATTTGGCACAAGAGCATTTTTAAAAACCTTTAAAAGCGTTCACATTCACTTTAAAGGACATTGCAGCCATAATGGGAACGTATGGAAGTGAATCCGATTACGCTTAAATTAGTCAAATGGAAAAAAAAAAAAAAAAAAACCTTAACTCCTTGGGGATGAGCGACCGGTATACGTGCCGCATAAGGTGCTCAGAATCGTTGATTTTTCTCACTAGTAAATTTTGCCTTATTTAATCCGAGCATATCCCCGATTCAATTAGGCAAAAATTTCTGTTTTAAAAAACCGATGATAAAATTCCGCGAAAGACGCTCGTCCCGAAGGGGTTAAAGAACTTTTTTTCCCTTTTTAATTTGCTCTCACCAGCATGGCCAATCAATCGACGATTGTCACAAGTCTGCTCCTCCATTGTTGCTTTGCATAAATCTAGCAAAGAAAATTTCATTGTTAAAATAGATTTTTTTTTTAATTATGCGAATTTTTTTTTAATTCATTAAAAAATAAAAAACTCAGTAAATTAAGCTCTAGTTTTCAAACAAATTTAATTTGAAAGTACACCCCCCATATTCAATGATATAAAAATTTAAATTATGCGATAGTAGTGAATGTATAAGTGATACAAGTAAAAGCGTAGGTCGTTGCCACCTAAGTTATGATATGTGCGTGACTTACAATTTTTAAGATACATGTTTAATATTAAGTGGGCAACACAACACGTTTCTGGTGACGACCGAAAAGTTCCATAATGAAAGAAATAGGACTAAGCCGTAAATAAAACACATTATAATTACGCTTTTTACTGGTAAAGGTGACAGAGACCAGCCCAAGAAAAGTCCTAGAAATATTGTTTTGCATTTGACAATTCTTTGGATTTCGTTTTTAATTTTCGTGACTTAAGGAGCTGGAACGCCGCACTCCCCGATCCTGAAATCTCATGTTAACAATATGAAACTAGTCAGATGTGGCAATTCCAAAACTTTCTTCTATCTCATACATGTTAATACTTCCTAAAAAATGCAGTATATTAGCACCACCTGTTCGATGATTTACACCAAAATCTAATTATCAACAACTTTCACAACTTCTAACTGAATCTGAAATTTGATGAAAATCCGTGTATTAGTTTTTTTAGATAGAGCTATTGCGGAAATTGAAAAAAAAAAATGCATAGCAGCGCCACCTGTTGGGCGATTTACACCAAAAATTAACACTAATTTATATCAGGGACTAACTGAATCTGAAGTTTGATGAAAATCCGTGCATTTTTCTTGAGTTAGAGCTATTGCGATAATCTTGAATAATGCAGCATAGCAGCGCCACCTGTTAGGCAAGTTTCACCAAATTGTAATCAGCACCTAACTATATCCTGGACTAACTGAATCTGACGTTCTATGAAAATCCACGCAGTAGTTCTTGAGATATAGTTATTTCAGAAATCGTGAAAAATTCCGCACAGCAGCGCCACCTGTTGGGAGATTTTCACCAAAAACTAATCAGGACTAGTTTATATCAAGGTCTAACTGAATCTAAAATTTTGTGAAATTCCGTGCATTAATTCTTGAGATAGAGCGCCCACAAAATTTTTGTCACATACAGACTAACAGAGTGATAGACATTTTCTAAAAACCATCAAATCGTGTTCAAGACATTCTAAAACGTATAAATCCGCCGTAAACTGGAAGTCGAAAATTTTCACGAATCCAATACTTTCTTCTTGTAAAGATAGAAGAAAGTAAAAATGGGATTAGATTATTACTCATTAGTAATATAATTACCGAAATACAGTTTTTATCATCAGAAAATAGATTCAAGACGACGATGTAGTGGGTTTCTAAAAAAGTCACCTTCAATTTAAGAAGGTGAAAAACTTTCTACAAATAGAATTTTCAATGTTTTTTCTTTAAAAAGAAAAAGTTAAAATTGAAGAAATACTTTTTAAAAACGTACTATGTCGACATCTGAAGTCTACTTTCTGATGGTGAAAACTGTATATCGATAATTAAGTTAGGCAATGAGCAATCGCTTAATTAATTTTTCTTACATGTTAACATGGACTGTCGCAATCGGCGAAGCATCCCCTTAATCTTAAGCGGATTATAAGCAACCACCAATTTTTTGAGTATTCTACAATACCTTTCTAACATATTATTAAAGAGTTTTACGAATGAAAATGATTTAAATCAACCAAAAATGTAATTTTTGTAGATTTTGGAAAAAAGGAAAGGAAAGAAGATCATTTTAAAATTAAAACTTTTCTGCAATTTTGAACATCTTAAAATTTCTTTTGTTTCATATTTTTCTTAGAAGTGTACAATTTAAGTGAATGGATCAGATTTGCAAAAAAAAAAAAGTTAATTAGTTTAAGAAAAAAATAAATAAAAAATAAAATGTTATGACTTAGGTAAACAAAGTAAAAATGTCTATTAACGTTATCTTTTTATTTTTTTTTAAATAAACTTTAATATTACTGAGAATCTTACTCTTAATTTTACCAAATGCTCTTTAAGATTACGCCCTTCCCTCCCTCACAAAAAATAGGGAGTAAATTAGAAACTATTTCTAGAACTTTTGTAATTGAAAGCATACTTATACATAAAAAAAAAATACAGACAAAAGATTTTAAAGATTCCAATTCCGAAACCTTTACGGCTCTTCGCAAAAATATAATGCGGATATCTAACGTCCTTTTAAGCAAAAAGTTCGAATATATATTTTTTTTTCCTTCAAAAGGAATGGTACTGAGCCCCCATAAAACGGTTCTCAAAAAAATATTTTTCCCTGCTCAACAACGCGAAATTTTCACATTCATTTTTAAATATAAAAGCTTGCATTCCAGTAAATGAATATCATCTTGAGTTATAGGCGAGTAACGTCTCAGGACGACAGCTTTTTTTTTTACTTTCCTGCCTGTCGCGTCCGAAATTCTGGTCTAAACGCCACTTTTGAGAGCATTTTCAGAAAAATCTTTTGCAGCAAAACACTTCGACAACACAGTTTCCGAATGAGAGCATTTGCCAGTTTGACACGTTTGCCAATAAAAATTAAACTAGTCGTTGTGGGCCACCGTAATACTTACCCATCAGAGATATGCATAATATAAAATATGAAGAAGAAAAAAAAAACCATGTGTAAACTATTTATAAAATGCATCGCAGTTCCAAAATATAATTTAAGCGTATTTGTTGTCAATTTGTTCGGTAGATAGAATGTTTAAAATCGTGGTTTGATGACGTCATAAACTTTAAATGCTGTATCACTGAATCATGGAAGAAGGAATACATGGAAGGGAAACAAACCCCTTTCCCATTAAAAGCAGGGAGAGGGCTCGATGCCACCGGATTTCTTTGAGGGTCCCCCATTTCCCAGAATTCCCTGAGAGAATGGCAATAGTTTGGCGCGCTTATCGCTTATTTGGCCCTTCTTACACTCGACATTTTGTTCTTTTTAACGTTTCATCACAGAGTTGAAAAGAACGTGATATTGTGTTTGTTTACTGTAGATTAGATTATTTGACGTAGCGGTGGAAACGAACGTTTAATAACTATCGTTGCAAATCTATTTTAACAGCTATGTATCTTGAAATTAACTATAGAGAATTAAGACTTTTTAAAAATAATATTAATCGGCTGCTTTTATATTTATACTAGATATTTCCAATAGATCTAATTTATTTTAAATCGGAGAATCAGTTTAAATTTGACATATATTTTTAAACTTTATTATTAAAAAGCTTATATACAAAATACAGCAACTTATAAAAATAAACGCATACGTCTCCTCCCCCCCCCCAGTTGAAATAAATTTTACCGAATTTATTTACGAAATTTTTAAATATTATATTCAGTTGTACATTGAACCCAAGTTATAAATAGGTCACCTTAGATTGTGCTTCTATAACATTTATTCGAAATAACTAAAAAAACAATTTCAAAGATGTAATAAGTACTTTAATTTGAATGAATATTCTGTTACAAGATTTGCATATATCATCTCTCTTGATTTTTTTTTAGGGGTGGGGGATTTATTCTTCACAAGTGGCTTCATAAAAAATATATTGTTTCTGTTCCTTTTCAAAATTTCTGATAGTAGGCATGAAATTGGGAAATATTTAAAAAGGCAGAATTTTTTTTCCGTCTATACTAGGACAGGAAATTAGGCACATTTTAAAAGTTATTTATACATTAAAATGAAATATAACTATATGTATCATTAACCTTATGAAAACATCCTTTCATTTTTAAAGTCTAAAAAACTTCACTCTGGAAAGAGCTTTTAAATGAATCCATTTAGATGACTTTCAGATGCTTATAAGCTCATCCCCTTTTTCTGTGGGGAGGGGGTGGGGGCACAGCAATTTAGAAAGAAGGACTTGAATAGACAAATATCCAGTTATTAAATTTTCCAGATCCCCCCCCCCCCCCCTCTCTCTCTCTCTTACATGCTTCCAGTATTTTTGAAAATCAATTCAGAGAATTGATTTATTTAGTCTTTTAATTCAGAGAATGTCTAAAATTTCTTCAACTCTTTCATGCCTGTGTTGGGTAATTTTAATAAGCATTTAATGATTTTTACTGTTAAATTTCTGTTTTAAAAATTGTTTTTAAGGGAAATTCTGAAAAAAAAAAAATCTTAGTTTAACTTTTTTTTTTTTTTTTTTTTTTTTTTTTTTTTTTTTTTTGTAGACCATTTTTATTAAACCTGATATAGGCTGCACAAGCACATCTGTTACAAAAATTGGTTATTTCTCAATTTCGTTCTGCAGCCTTGATGTCCAGAATCACTTTCCTGACTGCATTTATTTACTTATGATAATGCAGTTTAAAACTTTCTGATACATTCATAGACTCAAAAACAAAATAGCATGAAACTAGTATGTTCAATATAAATGATTTGTGATCAAATAGATTTTTATTATTTTTAGATATCTCAAATTATTACTCATTGCTGCCTTATAAAGAGCTTTCTTCATTTTTGCATCTGGAAATCCAATTCAAAATAACAAGTGCAACTAGATTTCATTGTTTTTAAATAAGAACAGCTACTGAGTTTACGTAGTTATGAAAAAAAAATGTATTCAGTAAATATGCAATTAAATTAGGTTTTAATTAAATCATAATGCTACAGCTACAGGGCTGCCACATGCGACTAGTTTTTAATTCTAACTGGCACCACTTTCTCTAAACAAAAATCATTAACACACACTTTGACAACATTTGCAAGAGAAGTATACTTCAAAATTTATATTAGAAAAATACTGGTGCAAGCTTGTGGCAGCCCTGCAGTTAGTACTAGCTTGTAGTGTATGTACATAATGTGTTTAGTTTTAATTCATAGAGAGTAGTAAAATTTCGGATAACTCAAGGAATATTACATTTTACAAAATCTTAGAGGCAGTTAAAGATATTTTTAATATATATTACACATTTATTTAAAAATTATACAGTTATATTACATTAAGATACTTTTCTTTGAAAAGAGAAACTTTAATATAGGGTCACCCGGGGTAATTCCTGGTCACAGTCCTTTTTATGTTTTAAGAACGCTTCACCAAAATGAAAAAAATCATAGAGGTACTCTAAACTATCCTCATTGGAATTTATTACTTAATTATGAGTTTATTGTTTATTTATTTTGAAAAAAAATCTTTTGGAAATGGCGTGTTAAATTTCTGTAAAATAACATTGGCCTTAGTTATGATACATTTTTACAAAGATCTTTGTCACAACTCAGATTTTAAATATTTTTCTTTTCTTTCTTTTTGGTTCAATTACCAACTACTTTAGCTATTAAAAAATAGTCTTGGAATTTTTTATACTATTTTAAATAATTTACAGAAGTTGGTCAAATATTGCCCCATGTATCTGGGGTAATTCCTGGTCAATGTTTTTATCATCTTTTAATTCCTTTTTATTGTCATATTTAGTGATTTTAATTGTCGCAAAACCTTTGAGAATTAATTGAAACCACACTGTTCACCACATTTTAATTAATTGTAGTTTTTAATAAAGTAGAGTCACCCATGGTAATTCCTGGTCACTGAGTTTCTGAGGTAATTCTTGATCATTTTCGCTTTTGTTATAAAAATAACAATTTATGAAACTGTAAAAAATCTCAAAGATACTTTGAATCCTTTGCTTTGAAATATATGCCTTAATTATTCATTTAGTTGAAATTAAATATTTAAAAAAAATTATATTCAAAACTGCTACTCAAATTTCTGCAAAACATCAATCTTGATTTTTACACATTTTACAACAAATCATTGTGATAAAAATAAAGAAAAAGGAAAATCTTGTTGACAGCAAAAGTATTTGGCAGGTGCTACACAATGGCAGATATAATACAATAGCAATACGAATCAGAGCGAGAGATAAAGGAAATGCCAAGTTATCGCCAATCGCCAATGTCAGCAGGGTTGCAAGGCAGTTTGAGGGTCCACCGTATCCCAGAATCCTCAGCTTTCTTCGGAGCTAATCGGGCTTGTTATTATCCTTCTATCTAGTTCCAACTTCTTTGCACTGAATGGACAGTATTCTCGTGACGTCACAGTGGGAATCATGTGGTGTAAAAATAGCGGCTAGCACGTTTGTTTCGGTATCGTGTCATTTGATGCAGCATAAATACAGATAAGTGGATGCGTAAAATACTGCTGATTTATTCTGTACGAATTATTTTCGATAAATACTTATATAAATACTAATTAAAATCCATATATTTTTATTAATTAAAATTTAAAAATTTTATTTTATAAATAAAATGAAGAATGTGCATGCAATTGCTTTAAAGTAGAGAAAAGAATTCATGTATAACTCATACCTGTCCCTGAAAAAGTCAAACTTCATATAAAAATAAAATATAAGCATGAATTTTAAAACCACAATGTTTTTCAATGGAGCGGTTATGAATGTTATTCCCAAAAAGACGAATTTTTATAGCCTCGAACCAAAAGGGAAAATATGGTCCATTGCATAAAAGAAACATCCTTATAAGTCATAAAATTATAATCATATTAACTAACAGTTTATTGCGTCGGATTAAGAGTCATTTCCAAATAAAATATATCTTTGAATTGAAATTCGAATGAAATACAGGGTCATGAAAAATCGAAGAGAGTGGAAAATATGATCACAAATATCTCGGCAACTAATTATCCGATCGACTTCATTCTTTATGCAAAATTTCTGTTTTTTTATTGTCTTTTATATTCACTCCTTAAAATAAACAATTTCGAAAATTCTTATGTAAGGAAAGGGCATGTTTACAAACAAACACTTCCGTCAACCAATCTACCAACTACATTTTTGTCATAACGATCATTGTAGGAATAGTCTTTGGCGACGTAGACCAATCATATCAGAGATCTGTTAAACATAGACAAATCAAATTTCCCTAGCTCATGTGTACAGGTAGGAGTCATAAAGAACGGACAGGTTTTTCTTGCTGATCCACAATAATTCGACCAACAGTGACTTCAGCTGCCCTTTCCTTATACCTTTTATCAGAGCGAATATTTCGAGAGTCCGATAAAAATAGTTCCGCATAATCGAGGTTACTTGAATTCAATAGGCTTCTTCTCATTATTACATACTAAGTACACACAAAATTTCAAGTCTCAATCTCAATTTGTTCAGGAGATAGAGCGTTTACAGACACACGGACACAGACAGACGGACGGACGGCAATTTTTTTCCCCTAAAAATCTATTTTTCGGAATCTCCAGTGTCTGAAATATGTAAATCCGTCAATTCTTTTTATCGATTTTTAAAACGATTACAGGACTTAATCTATACTATACTACGTATGATGGGTAAGTAAAAATTTGTCAGGAAGTAGCCAGGAGAATTTTTTTTTTTTTTTCACACAACTAATTATGACAAGTTTATTCTTTTTATAATGTAATATGTAATTCGACAAAATGGAATTAGTTCGCTGTATAGTTGCTAGCAATTTTTAATAAGAATGCGCAAAAGAATTCGTTGCTTTTGTCTTTTTAATTATTAGGGTTTCGTTAATCTGACAAAACCTTATTCGGCTCGCTCCTCAGTCTGTCTGTCTGCCCATCTGTCCGTCACAGAGCCCGTTCTCAGAAACTATATATGTTGGAGACTTGAAATTTTGCATACTTATAGCAGAACACCTCAGATCAAACGACAAATCCTAAAATTTTGAAAAAGTCTTATATTTAACCCTCTGGGCTCTAACTTGTGTATTTTAATATTTTTGTTTTAACTGAGCCCCTATTCAAGTTGAAGACTTGAAAATTTCCATACGTATAGCAGAACACTTGCGATCACACGAAAAATCATAAAATTTTCAAATAGTCTTATATTATTTACCCACCGGGCTCTAACTTGTGCAATTTTTCTAACCTCCCTCCATTGCACCCGGTGGGTACTTTTTTAACTTTTACCGACACCACTTTGACCACTCTTTCATATTATGCACATAGCCTTACATATTTCAGTTCGACTTTTTATCACCAGGGGGCGCCTACCTATCTCTGGTACTATAGACCCGATCCCCTAGACTAATATACCTACGTATAGGTTGTTAAACTGTTTCGTTCGGATAGAGGTTTGTGCATAATAGAGTGCGCCCGCTGGTGGCGACATGTGGATCTAAACAGATTTCGCAAAAGGATAAAGTGTTTGAAAGGAATATTAAACGAAACCCTCTGTGCGATCTGTGATCACACTTACCCTTTTTTTTTTTTTTTTTTTTTTTTTTTTTTTTTAAACTTCTGCTTGGTGAATAAAAATGGTGAAAAAAGGAAGAGGTTTAAACAAACCATTCTTTCCTAGAAAAGAAAAGTTACACCATTACTGAGTATGAAATTATGTCGAGCATAAAATTTATGAATAACTTATTACATAAACTGAAAATGAAGTAGCAACTTTTATTAGTCGTATTTTAGAGATGAGCGAAATTTGAATAACTTAAATAAAATATTCTTCTAATAATTTTCAATAATATTTCTTAAGCATTTTTTCTTTTATCAAAACTAGGGGATTGTACCCGGGCTTCCCGGGTTAAAGAATATAGGTGAAAACATTTTTTTTTAATTGTAAACTAATATTTTTTTTTATAAGCAATAATTTTTTTAGATAGCTTACTTACATTAAAAGAGCATTTTTCATATGGAAAATACGAATTATATAATCAAATATTTTTTTTGAAATTTATCAAAAGCGACATTTTCTTATTAGTCGCATGCTAAGAGTTATTTGACCAAGGTTTTGCTACTTACGGCATCCTTTTATATTCTGTTAATTTCAGAGCTTATACATGTCTGTTAAATTTGTGCTTTATTTATATTATTTTATTTATTTATTCATAGGGAAGTTTTTTTTTTTTTTTTTTTTTTTTTTTTAATGGATATTAGCCGTAAGAAAATGGTGAACTCTTCATTTTGTTTTAAGGGCAAACGGATTAATCTTCGCAATCGAGCTCCGCGCGATATGGATAAATTAAAAAATATTTCATGCTTTAAAACTGTTTTTAAATCCATAGACAATCGGTAAATTGAGATGAACTTTGCATCAAATTCCATTTTGAAAAAAAAAAAAAAAAAAAATCCTATTTGGTGATCTAAAAATTTAAATTGTACGATTACAAATATGTTAGATTTTTTTTTTCAATATTATTCTTTTATTTGTTTATAAAAGAAGTATTAATTTCGTTAATTTGTCTTTCACAAATATGTTAGATTGGTGGGGTTTTTAATAGTATTGTTTTATTTGTTTATAAAGGATGTATTAATTTCGTTATGCAAAAAATAGTCAGAAGCAAATGCTGAAAAATGTTTGTTGCTTTATGTGCAAAATGTTAATTATTATTATGTATTGAAACCGGTAAGTGATAAGATAAACTTTAAATCATGCTTAAAAATTATTTTGGAAAATATAATACATCAGTCAATTAAGGTACAGTTTTTAAACAAATTGCATTTGAAAGTAATTTTTTTCCCTATGCGACGAAAATTGAAAATGCACGATGGTCAGAAGATTAAAAAATTGCAGTAGCGAAAATTTCAAAACCGAAATTTGATCGTGAAATGTTGCCATTCGCAAAATGACGTCAGCGTTACGCACAGCTAAGTTTGTTCTTTATAATATATATACTTAATCAGTAAAATATAATAAAGATCAGTTATTAGGATGTGGTTATCAATTGAGGCTCTTATGCTTGGTATTCAGGAATGAAAAATAGCAATTTTCACCTTCTCAAAATTTGCATACGCACTTCTCATATCCGTAATTTTTAAAAAATTTGTATTTTGTTTGATCATTTAAAAATCATTTTAACTCAAAACCTGAAGTCACGATTGTCAGCAACATCTTTTATGTGAACAGACGCACTCTTTTCTTGAGATTCTAATCTCAATTCCGGAGAGTAAAAATTTCCGTAATTTATGTTTTTTAGACGCATTTGCGTTTAAATGTTTAGTTTTATCTAAGGAAATGATCGTTTTCTTTTAAATATGACTTCATTTTCACTTAAATAACCATTTCGTTTAGTGTCTGAAACTTAGCATCAGTACACATGCAGAAGGAAAATCAATATAGAAAATTTATGAGGAAAAATGCGTGTTTTCAAAAGCAGTATGTCATTTTCCGTTATTATGCCCCTAATATAATATTCTACTCCTAGTGGGACTTTGCGCCACTAAACCCTATACAACAATTTTTATCAATATTTTGAATTTTTATCAGAAAATAGCATGAATAAAGATAAAAATACCTCATTATTTCTCTCGTCTGCAATAATGAAAGCTATCTAATTTTCACCATTTTGAAGAAATTTCATAAAATGCTTTTAAAATAAATATATAAAAGTAGGGATATTTAAAAAAAATAACATATAGTGCGGTCACATCTACAAATGAAGATCTTTGAGTTTACAAAAAATGTATTAGTAAAATTGATTCAGCAGAAAGATCGGGGCAGATGACTAAAAAAAACACTTGTGTTTTAAATACTATATAGATTATATAAAATTAGGAAAAATTAAATTAAGGAAATTATGTTATTTTGATAAAAATTATAGTAGATTGTCCTAAAGAAAAATAAAATTTTATTATTCGAGAAAATTTTATTATCCACCTAAAATTTTATTATTCGAGAGAATTTTGGACAAAAACTTCAGGTACATGATATTTTAAACCACGAATTATTTGTTTGCTTGTCTAACTCGGCGAAGCAAATCCATCCAGGCGAGAATCATCAATTTCTGTAATACAAATCGCTATTATTTGCATGCCACCTCTCTTTTATAAAGACACTCTAATTTTTTGTAAAACAATCGTTTTATCAGTGTGTGATTTCGACTACATTATTTTCAAAAGTGAAGCATTTTCATCTGTGAAAAATTTCGAAGCAGCTGAGCTGTGAAAATGACGTACTTCTACAAAACATAATTCATGTTTAAGAATTAAAATACACGCTTTTTTTATAAAATGACGTCATTTGCATCCGCTAAAGCAATCCACTTTTAGAATCCAGTCTCAATCTTCGTCTATAGAAAAGTATGCATATGACGTCAGTATCACGGAATAACAGATAATATTCTTGACATAGCCTATATTTTAATTTCAACTTTTTTTTCAGGTTTTATGAGAAATTGGCAACGAAAAGATACAGTATCTCCTATTTTCCGTTTACTTTCAATAGAAATGGGGTACTTTTGTTGCCACGATAAGAAAAATGGTATTAAAAACTACAAAAAATTAATATCTCAAAAATAAATTGAGATACAGCTTTCAAACAAATTGCATTTAAAAGAGCATTTTTTTCCTTATAAGACGGTGTAAAAATTTAAAATGTGCGATGTTTAGAAGTTTAAAAATCTGCAGTAGAGAAAATTGCAAAACCAAAATTTTATTTCAAATTTCAAAGTGTTGCCATTCGCAAAATGACGTATGCGTTACGCACAGATATGTTTGTCCTTTATAATATAGATAATCAAGCAAGATTCGGCTTTGCGCACGTGAAAAAACAACACAGTTGTTGAAAACATCGTTAAAATGTACAGTCGACCAATAGAAAAAGAAAAACACTCCATACATTTTAATCATTAATTGTACCCGAAACAGAAAAGTAATGGTGTTATTACACGAGGGGTCAAAGATGCTTCAGATTCCGGGCGTCTCCATGTATTCCTATGGCTCCAGGGGAGTCGCTTGGAGCGCGAGCGTCTTTTTTCTGTCGGAGCATCTTTGACGCCCGAAACGAGGCGAGTCGCCAGTAACAGCCAATCATATGCTTGGAAATCTGATAATAGAAAAGCCTTTTCCGGAACAGCCAATGAAATGCTTGGAAAAGACGTGAGGCGGCTGTTGTCGCTAGACGCCTGGGATTCCAAGCGTCTTTGAGTCCTCGTGTAATAACACCATAACGGGGAGGGGGCGGACGGAAATAGACATTCCGCCGGAAATTATTTTTTTTTTCAATTTATTTAAAAAATAATAATAAGCTTAAGTGGTCGTCTTCATACTCGAATTGTATCGAAATGTAAAAAATTCAATACGAAAACCTAATTTTGACATCATATTTAACTTTTTTTTGGTAAGATTTACATTGGGATATGAAATATGAAGTCACTCGGTCGGATAGTTTAGGAATTATGAAGATTTAAATTTTGGATCTCCTAACGTTAAATTCATTTCAAATCGTTGCAAAATGGATTGCAAAGAGTTTAGTTTATGCATAAGTCATGAACTACTTGGTGAAATGCCTAATGTTGGATTCACACATTTGAAGCTTCTATACAATTCATACTTTTTCAAAAAAAAAAAAAATATGAAATGTAACCTATGAATTTCCTTTTGCTCTTTTCACCTATCATATGTTATATTTGTTAATTACTCAAATTGATTCGTTGTATTGTTTTGAAATCCAATAGATAGCGTCTCCATTTATATTGCCAGTAACGTATATAATTCTGAATTGCGAAAGCCCGAATGACAAAATTTTTGAGACTGTACTGTTACTGCACTTGTTCCGCATTAAGGAAGTTGCAACGGTGGTTTTACTTTCTCCATTTTATAATTCTGTATTGACTTTTTTCTTTTTTTCAATGTAATTTATGGAAATATTCTGTATGTGTTGTTATATTCACAGACTGCACTTTTCGGATGAGGATTTTCTATGAAATTGTGACAAAATAGTTACGCTCCCAAATCAATTTAATGTTTAATTAACAGACCCCCACCCCTATTTTTTAGTTTATTGTTTAACAGAATTTCCAACGCATTGTTTTAAATAGTCCATTGTATTAAATAGTCCGCTATATTTCCATGAATATCCTTACAAAATCAGCAAACATGTTGTACAGTATCCACAAATTTGTATTCTGCAGCGATAGATAATTTCCTGCATTTTAATATACAGGGTGATTCCAAATATTATTTTTCTTTGAATTTTTGTTTTGGAAGAAAACAAAATTTTGGGAAGAAAAATACTGCACGCTGAGCTGCCGAGTAAGTGAAAGTTCCGATTCTGACTGGCGAGTCATGTGACCCGATGCATTGCTCAAGTGGGGAGGAAGGAAAGTAAGTGTCACGCTATTGGCCGAAAGGGTCTCTCCTCTCTCAGGTGAGAACAATGCAGAAAAGAACTTTTCCGTTGAGAGGTTGGGATTCCTAACAAAAGGAACAGATGAAAGACTGCCTGCAGTTTATGTCGATTTCTAGAAAAAAAAAACCCAAATGCAATGCAAAATCTCTCATTCGAAGTTTTGGCCGGACGTTGATTGCAACATCGAAAAATTAACCAGCTAAATCCGTAAAATATCCTATCTCTTTATTATGTACAGAAAGGTATGTGAATGCCCTGCAGCAACACATCTCCAATCATTTTTCTACACTCTGGAAAAAAGCCTGTTAGTAGGGACATTTTGATGAATATAGAAAAATGGATTAACACCAACGATCTGCAGTCAAATGTAAAAAGACTGAAAACAGCGAAGAGGATGCCCTTTGCACATGGACACAACAAATGAGTGCTAAAAAGGCTACCATAAATGGAGACATCATCATCAGAGAGCAAGCAAAAGTCCTTGGCCAGCAAATGAATATCACAGATTTTGAATACAGTAGTGACTGGTTGAACAGATTTAAAAAGTGACGAGGACTTTCCCAGTACATATGAAGTGGTGAGACTGCAACTGTTGATGAAGATATTGTGTTAAATGATTGTAAAAAACTGAGTGTGCTCATTTCAGAGTATAAACCAGAGGACGCATACAATATGGATGAAAGTAGCCTTTTTTACCTCTTGCAATTTCGAATGGGCCTGCTAAAGGATAAAAAAAAAAAAAAAAAAAAAAGATTGTGTCTCTTATGTTCTGTACTAATAATGATGGATCTGATAAAAGAACTATGACATTGATTAGAAAATCAGCTAAGCCAAGATGTTTTAAAACCTAGTCTTATAGCATATCCACACTGAATTTTTACCTCCTGACTACTGGATTTTTACAACCTTTGGATGTGGATATAATAAACTCATTCAAAGCTCATTATCTAACATATCACGATCACGTCCACCATATCATTGAAAAAATCAGTAAAGATGATTTTTCTCCAATTCTTTTACATGATGCTATTTGCATGATAAAACTAGTCATTGTGGGGCCACCGTAATGCTTACCCATCATGGATATATATAATATAAAATATGAAAATAAAACATGTGATATTTTCTAAGCATTGCACCATGTTACTGTT
Organism: Maratus speciosus; assembly: GCA_963932465.1. Lineage (NCBI taxonomy): Eukaryota > Metazoa > Arthropoda > Arachnida > Araneae > Salticidae > Maratus > Maratus speciosus. The sequence continues at coordinate 292,028,366 of OZ010789.1, forward strand.
ATTCATAATTTAATTTATTTGGATTTCCTTAAATATAATTAATATAACCCCTTAAGCTAATATTACTTTTTGTTGCATTAAAATATCTCCATTTGTTGATTTTCTGTAAGCAAGTAAACACTATTGGTTTACAATGGAAGTCTATGGGAATTTGGCGAAATATTAGAGATACTGCCAATTTGGCGTCATTTTGGCCGCCAAGTTGGCGACAAACTTGGCGGTGTTTGGCGACAGAACAGGGTCCCTCCTATGGTAAGATCCCTTATAGGTATGAAGATGCATTAAATACTTGACATTTACGTTAAGCCATTATTGGCATTTAATCTTATAGTTTGGCAATAGCTTTTTGGTCGGCGGGATAATCTAGTAGTACCGAATTGCATAAAAGAAACGACCTCATAACTCGAAAAATTATAATCCTATTAACTAACAGTTTGTTGTGTCGGATTAAGCGTCTCATTTCCAATTAAAATATATCTTTTAATTGGAATTTGAATGAAATACGGGGTCATGAAAAATCGAAGAGTGTGAAAAATAGAATTACAAATATCTTGGTAACTAATTATCCGATCGAGTTCATTCATGATGCAACATTTATGGTTTTCTTATTGTCTTTTATATTCACTCCTTCAAATAAACAATTTCGAAAATTTTTGTATACCTTTTATCAGAACGAATATTTCAAGAGTCCGAAAAAAATTGTTCCGGTTAATCGAGGTTACTGATATTCAATAGGCTTCTTCCCATTATTACTGCCTAAGTACACACCGAATTTCAAGTCTCTATCTCAATTTGTTCGGGAGATAGAGCAATTACCGACATACAGAAGGACGGACAATTTTTTTTTTTCTAATTATAACTCGAAAAATTACAATCCTATTAACTAACAGTTTACTGCGTCGGATTAAGCGTCTCATTTCCAATTAAAATATATCTTTGAATTGGAATTTGAATGAAATACAGGGTCATGAAAAATCGAAGAATGTGAAAAATAGAATTACAAATATCTCGGCAACTAATTATCTGATCGAGTTCATTCATGATGCAAAATTTATGGTTTTTTATTGTCTTTTATATTCATTCCTTCAAATAAATAATTTCAAAAATTTTTGTATACCTTTTATCAGAACGAATATTTCAAGAGTCCGAAAAAATTGTTCCGGTTAATGGAGGTTACTGATATTCAATAGGCTTCTTCCCATTATTACTCCCTAAGTACACACTGAATTTCAAGTCCCTATCTCAATTTATTCGGGAGATAGAGTGATAACAGACAGACAAATTTTTTTTCTAAAAATGTTTTTCGGAATCTCCAGTGTCTAAAACGTGTAAATCCGTCAAAAAAATTTTTCAGATTTTCAAAACGATTACAAGACTTACCCTATACTACGTATGATGCGTAAGTAAAAAAGTATAGGATGAAATTTCATCAGAAACTACCGTTAACTGCTAGAAACATACTGGATTCATTAAATCTGAAGGATCCACTAAAAAACAAAACAGTACAGCACTTCAAGAACTACAAGACAGAATACACAAATTAACAGATATTGAGCATCTTCTATCAGCAATCGAGTACATTAATATAGATAAAAGTGTTTCAACACTTGAAGATTTGACAATCGAAGAAATTGTTGGCAAGCAAAATCCATCCGACAGCGAATCGGAAGAAGCTGAAACGTTGCATATTACATCTGATGAATTTAAAAATTGCATTGGGAAAAATAAGAATATTTTTTAGAAAAACATCCAACTGTTAAAAAAAATGAACAATCTTTTAGTTGTAGAAAAATATATCGAAAAAAATCAATATTGAAAAGAAAACAAACTAGCATTTTAAAATATTTCTCTGTAAAAAATGAAAGTAAAATAAATTCAGTGTGAGATTTAATGCATGTGTGTCTGTTATGTGCATAATTATCTACCTTATCTAAAATTGATTATATAAAGAGGTAAGTGCTAGTGATGTTAATTTCATATATTAATTGGATAATTTTGAATCATGCAGTATTAAGTATATTATGTATATTATATACACTATATAATATTGGATAGTTTAATAAAAAGGCATTATGTTATTTATTTTTATAATAGTAATAATATTAGTATAATAGCATAAAATTTTTTATTGTATTCTAATTCAACATACCGCCAAACTCGTTATAACACCGAAAATTTCTCCAACGGGTAATGGCGGTATAACAGGGTTTGGCGGTACAAATTTCATTAACACCTATTTTAGTAAAATTTTAATAAATCATTTTTACGAATGTTTTCATATTTTATCCAGTACCTTCATAATCTTAGATGGGTGGCAAACAAAATAAGTGCTGTGGCTGCATTGATTTAAAAAAAAAAAAAAAAATACATTTTATTTTTTGTGATATGTGCTTTTTTCTTTGTGATATTTGTGCATTTTTTGTTAATTTCTTTAAAATATTTTACTTGTTATTGCTTCTTTATTGAAAACTTAACAGGCCCTCAGTTAATACACTTAAAAAGAGCACTACTTAAAATGTAAACACAGAGAAATTTTTAAAAATAGTTTGAACAAGCTTTGAAAAATTATTGCATATTTAAGTAAACTTATTGAGGCAGTAGCAGTTATGCCAGTTTTCATAACTTTGTGTGAGAGATGATTTTCTCATAAGAACCTGATAAGAAATAAATAACCAAAACATTTTAGAAAAAGAGAAGTTACAAAATTTAATAATGATTAATCTGAGGAATGTCTAAATAGTTTACTTTAAAACTAAAGGATGTCAGGCATGTAAATAGCCATATAAGGTTAATTTTGTAAACTGCCTCAAGAGAACAGTAGCAATTCAGCTGTCATTTGAAATTATATAAATTTACAGTAAACATTATCACCAAAGTACATTTAAAAGAAGTTAGAAACTCACTATATAATTTAATATTTACACTAAGAACTGGAAAAATTATTTCTTAGAATATAGATTCACAAAATGGAAAGCTGTTTACTTAGTGAAACAAATTACAATAGCCACTTTAATATTGTATATGCCAGAAGACAATGAAAGTGTGAAATCTGAAAATTCAATATTAAATCTGCATTAAACAAATTAAGTAAAATAACCCATATTAAAGGGCAAAACTGAGAAATTCCATAAAAAGACAATGGCCACTTTCTACACTCTTATTTCACTCACTTCCTGATATACTAGAATTGTAAAAAATATTTAAACAGGTGTGGTTTCCGATGATAATGAATACAACATGTTAATATTTTTAGAAATGGGATTATAAATTGATTTTAAGGCATTTTTCCATTAGCCAGATGCAGGTGATAAATCACCAAATATATATATTTTTTAATGATTACAACTGTATTCTAGTTACAATAAGAATTGAGTTCATTATGAGCCAAACCACACTCGCTAAAATAGGCAACCTGGTTGCAAAACAGCAACAATGAAATATTTTAAACAATAGAAAGTAGAAAATAAACTATAAATAAATAAAAAAAAAAATGCTTTTATCAATTAATAGTTTAATATTAATTAAACTATGATTGTACTTTAATATAACAATTTAGAAATCCTAAATAGATAGTTTAAATATTTTTTTTTTCTTTCCTGTTGCATATCTTGAAAAAGAAACAGAGCAAATATTATATATTTTTAGTAAATTTAATAGTTTTGACTTTCCACCAAGTGTAAATCAAAGCAGTGAATTTTCCATAATCAGGTCCCACGCCATATTAACATACTAAAATGGAACTTTTTTAGAACAGCATTTGTGAAATTTGATGCAATTTTAAAAGAGAAATGATAAATTTATTTTTTTTCTTTCTATTTTTACTTTCATATTCTTTTATTTTAAAATGGCAATCAAACTGATTAAAATTTCTATCAGTATTCATATAAAATTAAAAAGCCCAAATAAATGTTAATATTAACAAAGTGCAAGAATGGGATCATCAATAGCATGCAGGAAAATTCTATTCCCTCTATTAAGCAGCATCAAGGCAAAAGGCCAGCAAAGATCAGTTTACTGTCTTTTAGGTACTCAAGAGAAAAGAATAAATTGATTGCAAGTCTTCTGAGAAACAACATACTAGAAATAGAAATCACGTGTTTCAGAGCATATGGGATGGGATGCAGTTTTGATAAATTTTCAAATCAAAAAAGAGGCCATAAAGTGGTTATTGCAGATAAATTTTTAATACCCTTTTTTTTTTTTTTCATTTATTAGGAAAGTGCAAAAAGTGTTACGTGCCAATTTTGACAAGAGGGGTATCACTGGAAAGATCTCATAGTGGAGAGTAAAAAACTCAATGGAACTACTCATTGCAAATCAGCAGTTTGAGATATCTGACAAATTTATGTCATGCAATTTATTTATTTATTGTAATGTATTTATGCTGTAACATTTGTTATGTCGTTAAATTTATAATTTTTGGTGTTCAATGGCTTCCTGCACACTTCTACATGGAAGACCACAACCAACAGTGAAGAAACGCTATAAATTAAAAGCATAACCACACACACACACAGTACATGAAACAATACATTTATAAGACTACCACCAAAGGAGACTAAATTTTAACTCATTCAAAGCACTTTCTCAAATAATCTTTCATATGTACTTTGACAAAATGTGCAAGAGAAATATGCTACAAAAAGTTTTTTTTTTTTTTCAAAAACAGTGGTGTGATAACGATATAAACAATATAACAAAAACAATATAAAAATAGTCACCATGGCAACCTTATATTTACAGCCATTAACTTCTTTTTTTTTTTTTTTTCATACTTAATTCCTAAATGTAAGTAACATAAGTTAACAGGAAGCCATTTTCTAAATGTATGTAACATAAGTGAACAGGAAGCCATTTAACAGCAAAAATCACATTTAACAATATGACAAACATAACAGCATAAATACAATGTAATAAATAAATTGTGTGACAAATTGTCAGATATCTCAAAAATGGCTGATTTGGCTGATTGCGTTTTTACGACCAGATCTTTCCAACAATATATATATAAAAAAAAGTAAATAAAAGCATCAACAAATTTTGTAACGCTATGGCAAGAATAAATGCCAGCTAAACATTGATAGTCGGTTTACATAAAAAATACTATTTGTCAAAATAAGTTTATTTGTGCAATTAATGTATCAATTTAATGTGATTATTACTACACCACTCATCACAATCAGCATGCAACACATTTTACACTTCCCTAGTTAGTATTCCTGTGACCAATGACTGCTACTAACTTTGCCCTTTTATCTATATGTAAATATTGGTCTCCAAAATCTTAGTTTATGTACATATTAGGAAAATAGTGATAAAGAATTACACTTATTGTAATCAATATGCATATAAAGTGTATTCAAAATTAAGAGAGAAAATAAGTAAATAAAAGCATCAGTAAATTTTGTAATGCTATAGCAAGCATAAATGCCAGCAAAACATTGATCATCACTTTGCATAAAAACAATACAATTTGTCAAGATAAATGTTTAATTTGTGCAATTAATGTATAAATTTAATGTGATTATTATTTTGCTTAGTTAATTTTTAAATATTAAACAATTGTCAACAGTTTTTTCTTAATTAAAAAAAATATATATTTTTATAAAATTGCCAAATAAGTGGAAAATGCACAAAAACACTGACATAAATTTTCACCCTCATGTTTCTTTAAATTCTCTCCAATTTTGAATGAGCTATAAAACAAAAAGATAAAAGAAAAATCAAGTGTCAAGCTTAAATTATGAAACACTTTCCAACACAACCAGAATATTTTAACAAAATTTCTCAGTTTAATCAGGTTTAAAAGATACCTTAGTAAACATTTTAGAGAATGTATAGCACATTTGAAAACCAGATTTTAACAATTACTGCCCACAGCCAAAAAGGTACTCCAATTATTTTGTGCAACTCTGTATATGATCTATAGATTTGTACAGATTCTACATAGTATGCAAAAATTTAGTAAGAAAACGCATAACACAGTTGAAAATTCCCCTTCAGTAATTTCTACCAATAGAAGGAAACATACGTTAATTCTTTTGTGCAGGCCCTGTATATTATTACAGTTTTTTAAACATGCCATATATTAAGCTGAAATTTAATTCAGGCAAAAACTCGCTTAAAACAACTGAAATCACACTTCCAAGAAATACTATTCATAGCTGGCCATGCATCTAGTTTTTGCATAACCCTGTATATGATTTTATTTATATGCTACTATATATACTTAGTATACTAAATATACTTGAGCTTAAAAATGCATAAATTAAATAAAATAGACCTTTAATCAATACACACTCATTCTCAGCAATGCTTATGAATTCTTTTGTGTGGCCCTGTATATGGTCGATAGAATTTATGAACAGCATGTAGTATACAGAAATTTAGTTAAAACTTCTTAAAATGGCATGCCATAATTGAAAATGCACTTTCAGCAATCATCACTAACAGACGACACTTTGGATACAGAATTGTATCTGAAATTTTATGTGTCCCTTGAAACTTTAAATGCCTTAATTTTTCTTTTAGAATTGTGTTTTTTTTTTTAAATATTTATATTGAGGATTAGACTCCAAAAATTTCAAGATAGATTTTTAAATTTTATTTAGTAGCATATTTATGCAATTTTTTTTACAGGATTAATATTTCTACATACATATAGTGGTTGCAAAGAACTTTATTTATTTATTAAAAGTTAAATAAAAAGGGTTGCAAATTCAACACTCTAGGCATTTAAGGATTAAATCAACTATATGTGCAATGCACATCATATTCTACTGCAAGCATCTCTTAATAAAACTCAGTAGTGTATAAATTTCATCATGTTTGAAATAGCGCAACATAATTTAAATATGATGCAAACAATTTTTTAAGCTGTAGACCATTATATAACGAAACTTTTTTGTGTGGTCCTGTAAAAGCATGATAAATGTTTATTGCCCCATATTCAACAGAAAGCATGTATTAGTGCCCCTCAGACATTTATATAAATTTCATTATATTTGTAATAGAATAACATCTTTAAAATATGCCGCAAATGATTTTTCTACATAGACCATAACATACCGGAATACTTTTAAGTTTCCCTCTACATGTACTGTAAGTACTACATATAACATATTTTAAATTAACCCTTTCCTAGTATACCTCAATAATGTCTATAAATTTCATTATGCTTTTAAAATATTTTAAGCATTAAAATACACTGTAAAGAATCTTCCCCCCACAGACCACAATGTAACGGAATACTTTTGAGTGCCCCTGTAAATGAACTGAGAATGCTACACACTTTATTTTCAATGCAAAGTATGATATGCTAGACCACAATAACGTATATCAATTACGTGGCAATCTGAGTATATTTATGCAAGTTAGGCATGGGCAGATGGACAAACAAACCCAATTCATAAACATTTTTCAACTATGTTGGAAAGTGTTAAAAAGAGTAACATCTGAATGAGTGATATAATGGAGGTGATGGGGTACTCTTTCATTCCATATGTGCACACATACACAAACAGAATTAAAGAAAAAAAGGAGACAATTAATAAAATGTATATATAATTTATTAGTTTTTTCTTTACAAGGTATACCAGCCAAAAAGAAACTGGTTTAAAAGTCAGCTGCACAAAGCACTGCAATTCACATTCTGTGAAGAAGTAAATACAAAAATTAAATAGAACCTACATAAAAGCAAATGATATGATATGATCTGTTAATGTCAAACGCTGCTACAGTTAGAGAAAACTGAACACATTAAAGTCTGAACAAAGATTTAAAAAACGAAAATATAAATCATGGAACCAGTCCAAGTTAATTCTGGAAATGTATTCATATTGTAAAGCTAGTAAAAATTATTCTATTCAATGTTTAACTACTTTATTGTCTATTTCATACTATATTAACGTGATCTAATGTACAGCAGACTCAAACAGATTAATTTACATTGAAAATAAATAAGTAGATGTCATGGAAAGTATGTCAGTAAAAAAAAATATATTTTTTAATCAATTATGAAAAAAATTAAAAATAATATGCTAGAGAACAAGCAGAGACAAGGCAATTTTCCATTTGACTAGATCCATATTTTAAGGCCAAAAAACATGTAAATGGGATTTAAAATACTGATAAAAGTTCATTTTAAAAATACATAAACCTGATATAAATTACTTTTTTTTCACAGACTTTTCTTGGTGTATTAGAAATTACAATTACTTGATTGAAATGAACCTAAATAAAGAATTTCCACATAAAACTCACTTGAACACACACTTGGCATTTTCAAAAACTCCTAAAAAACTTTGAGCATACCTGATTTATATAAACCTAAATGGAATAGAAATTACCTGTTTATAACTAAAAATTATTTGTTTCTGAAGAGCTGCCCTTATTTAGAGTTTAAAATCTTTGCAGCTATTAGGAAAATACTGTATCACAAAACAGCTTCAGAAGAAGCCTCAAAAAATAAAATACAAATAAACACAAAATAATACAAAACTAAACATAAAGTAATAGCAAAGAAAGCTTTGGTACAATGGTCAAGATGCAGCAAATAACTGGACAGTGAAGACTTAAGTTTCTATTGTAAACAAAAAATGAAGCTTCAGATTTTCTTTTCCCCTAAATAGTATTCACATTGCCATGTTTGTCATTCACTCCATAATCAGTTATAAAAATCTGAAAAATAAAAAAATAAAGTTTCAGATGATATTCCGATACAAAATATTACAGTGAAAGATCAATTTCATTTTTTTTTTTCATTTATTTTATGTCTTGTGTAAAATGTAAATATATAGTCAACTCTGTGAAATCCGCACACTTAGGGTCCGAGGGTTTTGTGGATTATACATTTTTGTAGATCATCCTTTGGCTTACATTTTTTAAAGTCTGACTAAAAATTAGGAACAACTGCACAAAAATTACAATAGAAAAGAAAACATAATGCAAAATTTGGTTCAATATATTTAATATTCAAGTTAATTTAAAGAAAAATTAAATTATATACAGGGCTCGAAATGTACCGGAGCAAACCGGAACGATGTTCCGGTTCGTGAAATTATGAAAAATATCGTTCCGGTTCATGAAATTATGCTAAATATCGTTCCGGTTCATGAAATTATTAAAATACACTGTTACAGTTCCCGAAAAACATTTAGTTTCCATTTCAGCTTCATCCGAAAAAAAGGATAGTTAAAGCGTGCTGATATGCACTTAACAACTCTGTGGCAAGCCACACCCTACACCCCACTAAGCATGCGCAGTGCCAAGCCCGCAGCGGCAGCGGTGAAGCAATTGCGATATTTCCTACTCTAAATGAACGACTCATAAGGGAGATATCTAAACTCTCCTCGCGTATGAAAAACGTGCATTAGCGAGTTAGCCGTTTATTTGATTATCGCGTACTTGATCCAAAAACGTGGCCAAAGAATGATGACGGAGAAGTAGAGATAACATATGGGAAAGATGATGTTCGTGCATTGTGCAAGTTATTCATATTAGACGAAAAAGAAATCATTAGGGGATTTAGGCATTTTAAAAACAGATGAAAAGCAAATTCCTGAAGATTTGAAACCTCTTTTCAAAGCTGTATCAACACAATTGCAGTTTCAACAAGTGAATGCGAGAGAAATTTTAGTGCTATGAATGAAACATTGACACCATTGAGATGTTCGCTCTCCATTAATACTGTGGTAGCTCTGCTCTTCATTAATTCTGTTGGACCACCATTACTTCAGTTTAAACCAGAAAATTACATTCATTCCTGGTTAGCAAAAGGTCATCATTTAGCAGATGACACAAACAGCAGAAAAAGAGAACTAAAAGATGATACTACTTTTGAGTATCTTTGGAAACTGCTTTAAGATTTTGACAATACAGGTTTGGAAACTGCTTTAAGATTTTGACAATACAGGATTTTGCTTAAGAAAAATTTCTGTCCTTAAGATCCTTTAAAAAAATTTTCATCAACAGGACTCTCCAGAAAATTCTTGTTATATAAAAGAACTTCCACAAAACTTTTTCATATCAAAAATGATCTCTTCTCAATTTTGATCATCTTAAAACAAACTTGAACCCGACTCAAAACACTTAGAATTGCCAAAAAACAAAAGAATGTTATGTAGCTATATTTATAAAGTATGTATGTATACATATAATTTTGTGTCTAATTTTAATGCATTTATGTACATTGTTTGCTAAAGGACTGTTAAAATTCAGTTGTCTAAACAGGAACTTTATTGCTAATTTAAAATTCAGAAAGTTATGATTTGATTTTTTCACATGTGAAAGTACCATTCATGATTTTCATGAAATACAGAACCCTGTGAAAAAAGTCTGGACAGATCCAGGTATATATATTAATTAATTTTAATTCATTTTTATCAGTTTGATATCTGATTAACTTTTCAATTACGTACTTAAATAAACATTTATAATTATATATGGACTTTATAAACAAGTGTATATTGCCCCCTTTCTAAGAATTTAATGTTAGTATTTATCCTGTCATTTTTACTTATTGTTTATTTTCTTTATGTAAGGCACTCCTTTCAGGTAAATTCTCATGTGTCTGATTTGATATTAAATATTTTTCTGTGTTTGTGGTCAAAATTTCAATTTATTTTTTTCATACCTTTTGATGAAAACTGGATTCTTTTTTCATATTTGGCTAAGTACTTTAATAAATAAATAAATATATATATAATAAAGAATTTAATAGAACATTTTTCTCTATGGTAGTAATTATTTTAATAAAAAAATTGTCTTATTTTTATTTGGGAGAAATGCATATTAATTAAAAGATATATATTTTGTAAAAGAGGAAGAAATTTCAAAGAGTTAAAATATATAGAATTAAAATAAGAAAATACATTTCAGAGTTAAAATATATAGAGATAAAATATAGTGCACGATATTTTAATTCTTTTATTGTCACATTAAATTTTGTTATTTGCTGATAATTTAGAATTGTAGTGACTTTTTAAAGACTCTGAATTAGTCTCTGAAATTAAGAAGAAATGTCATTAATTCTTCATGCCACTAGGAAAAAAAAATAAATTTTTATTCTCTGCCCATATGAAAATTTTTCTGATTTTGTGTTTAAATTGTGTAAACTTAATAAGTAACTAAGCTTAAAATAAATCTATTTTAATGAAGATTTAGAAAAATTCCAAGTCCGAAATATAATTTAATCTTTTACTGCAAAAAAATCCTAAAATAAAATTAACTTTTATGTTCATTTTAGAGAATTTATTCCTAGTCCAAAATTAAATTAATAGTTTAAAAATATAAGATGTGAATTCATTTATTAGTTTTCATGTAGTGAAGAATTTTCTGTTCCATTCCTTCTCCGAATAAGTGACGAACGGCGGAAGGGGTTGCACAATGCAAAAAGAACTGGTGTTAGTAGAGACGCCATATGGGAGAAGTTCTCGCTACGAGCTTGGCAATCTGCACTAGAGGTATGCGCAATGATAAACAATTGTTGATGGCTTCTGGTTTGTTTACATTCAGCACTTTTATTCCTTTCAATGAAATTGCATCCAATCTTAAACTTTAGTTACTAAATAAATATGACAGTCCACACACACATTTAAACTTTTTTATTTTAATCTTTTGTTATAACAGAGATGGAATTGTTTACATACCGCATGTTGTTACCGGCAAAGTAAAAAAAAACAACCTTTTTAAACTTAAATCGCTGAATAAATGTGAGTCTTCACATCTAGATTTTTAAAATTTAATTTTTTGATATAATGGAGATGGAAGCAGGCGAAATTTTGGCATTACTGAAGACACGGACTGTTTACATTCCGCATGTTGCTTACCGGCAAAAGGGGGGGGAAGAAAAAAAAAGGCGTTTTTCGTCTCGCAAACATATTTTATTTTATATGTATATAGTTTATTCTGTTCAATGTAACTTTTAAAAATTGTTTTTGTCAAGTTAAAAATAAATTTAGCTATACTTTGAAAAAAAAAAAAATAGTCAAAAATAATTTTGAAAAATAGCGTTCCGATTCGGGGAAATTTTCCATTATAATTTTGAAATAGCGTTCCGGTTCGTGAAATTTTTCATTTCGAGCCCCAATTATATACCATATAAATTTTACTGGTTATTCATTATCTTAAACATTGACATAACACAATGGTAGTTTCAGTTTTGGTTTGTTGTCAATTTTTTTTTTCTGCAGTCTATGAACACTCATTACTTCTTGCTCCGAGATAAAATTTTGTTACTCAAGGAAATTTAAATATTTATATCCAATTTATATTTAAATATTTATTCATTGGATTGGAAAATTGATAACAATAAAAAAAAATTAACTTTATAAGTTTAACTGTTAGTGACAATTTTCATTGTTTGCATTCCAATGTTTTGTGGATTATAGATTGACAGATTTCACAGAGTTGACTGTACATATTTTTAATCATTGCTTAAACTGGCAGAAGCATTTCAGAAATGATGCAAATAAGCAACAGAAATGATGTCAGATTAAGTTTTATTGTTTAACTCTGATGTAAGGAGGCAGGTGACCTTGGAAAATTAGTTAAACTGTGACTAAAATGATAGTTGTTTTAAAGACAAACAATTTGATTATTTCACCTCTTATTTTGAGATTTATTGAAGCTTATTTGTACAGCAGCTTACTTTGAGTTATTATACACTTATAATTCCACTATGAAAACTTTATGAAGATTATTAGTCGGAGAAGCAACCGAAAAAGTAAAAATTAAAATTTATGCCACATCTAAAAACTGATTAACTATAGTTCAGCTAAGTTGTTTAATTTTATTTGTAAACAAAAGGCTTTAAATGACTTTTCTTATTAGAAAAGTCACAGGGGAAAAAAAAAAAAATCTAACCTGATCTATTAATAAGTATCCTGTTATATATTTTTTTAATTACAAAAATAGAAAAGTATCTTGGAAAATACCACCCAATCATAACGGTGTATTATTTCCTTAAAAATGTAATATTTGTTAGCAACATAGCAAACTTTCTGCTATATAGTGAACTCTGAAAATATATTGATATGTTTTAGTTAATGAGATGCATTCGGTTCTGAATTTAAATATTGTGAAATTAACTAGGAATACCAATCTTAATAGCCTTTTTTAGTACACATAAATAGGTGATGTATGAGAATGTACGAATATACATTTAAAAAATTGAAAAAACAAGAATGATTTACAAAAACTTCCTTAAATGGCAGGTTTTACTTATGCACTAATCAAGTAATCAATCAATAAATCCTCCATAATTTGAATTGTTTTTTATATATTTTAAGTATTCTTTAAAATTATTCCTCTGTGAGCATTACAAAAAGGCACATATCCTCCAAATTTCAAAATTTTAGGGCCAGTGATTGAGACTGGGAATTAACATATCTGGCATTGTATATTTATCATATGTCAGTTGTATGGATTAGCTATTGGTCAATGATAAAAAGGAATTTTTGTACACTGAAATCTATTAAAATCAATTTAGTATGTTAAAACCAATTCAGGGTATTATGCAAGACCTATAGCGGCAGTGTACAGCTGAAGAGCAATTTAATTGATACAAAAATAAATTATCACATCTGTTATGTTGTACTCATTTTTGTTATCTAAAACTTAGTATATCAATTGTATATATTAAATATTTAAAGTTAAATGATTACTAAACTCACTATCTACCAATCTTATTAAATTCTAATATCAATTCAACCTTTCAACCTTTTATTTAAATTATAAACTAAATGTGTCCATCGCGTTGAGTTCCATACGGTGCTCTAAAAGCCGTTCAATCCAATAATGATTATAGATTTTACAGTTTAGCACTGGAAGAAACATACTTACGTTAAGTTAATCTTGGAACTAAACTTTTATGAATAAGAGACAATTATTAAAAATTCAAATAAACCTCTTTATACGTTTCCTATAATTAACACTTTATTTTACTAAATTTACATTTAAAATTTATAGATTGTCACTTTATCTTATAAAGTTTTCAAATCCCTAAACATAACATTATAGCAACACAGTTAATATAATTCAGAATGACAATATTTACAATGATGCAACTCATGCGATAAGTTTAAAACCAAAGGATTACATAAACCCTATAAAATTATCAAAACTCAATGTTCAAACAAAAAAAAAAAAAGCAACACTTACCCTAAGTGAGCAACTGGCTGTTACAGTTATCCAAAATTACTGAAAATATAAAGTCTTACATAGGTCCTTTTAAAACACTTTGCTCATACCACAAAACTGTTATTCCTCCTTATATTAATGTAAAAATATAAGTCACAGCATAGGTCCTTTTTAAAACATTTTGCTCATATCACAAAAACTGTTATTCCTCCTTATTTATACTGGTTACCCAAAAACCATGGTCGAACCACTCGGCCGCCGTGGAGAAACAGTCTCTAACGGATGTCCACAACTCTCCAGTAACATCGGGTAAAATAGCTCTTGATCGGCATCGGGCATTCTTCAATCAATGCTATAAGATCAGCGTCGAACCTCTCGGCCGCCGCGGAGAAAACAGTCTGTACCGTATTCCAGACAATTACATTAGATCCGTCATCAAACTTCCGCTCCAACAGCATAGACAAAAGTACTAACTAAGGACCCTCAGAAATTAAATAAACATTCTCGACATTTCACTAGAAGGGCCCCCTCCTATTTTCAGGTGAATCTTTCAGCTTCGAGCGTCAACTCCGGGAGTCAGGCGACAATTCCTCCTTCTTCGGACTTCGTGAACGATCCTCATTTTTAGCCGGACAAGACCGCTTTCTTCCAACCACTGCCGTCCTCTGCCCCCAAGAAAATCCCCTACTCCTCTTTTTCTCTTTTGTTTTTTTGTATATTTTTATTATTAAAGACGGGAGGTACCCAGACCCAATCCAGCTTTAATTGGCTAAGATTCTCTACGCCCCTCTGACGCCATGAGAACACTTGAATTTTTAAGTAATGCTAACCTCTTTAACCCCCTTAAGCTGCACAAATATCCCAGACATTCGCCGCCAAAATTTATAGTTTTTGGAAGGATTAACGAACGTCAAACCTAGATCTCCCTTCCTCAGTTTATTGCTGCTCGGGTCAAAAGTCCAGCCGAAAAGAGCGGAAATATCTTTCTCATCCGTTGAAATTCAATATTTTCATCCGTCCTATACCCAACTGTAAACACATATCTAACCACCGCTCTTTCTCTGTAATGAAAAAAACAGAAAACTGAGACCCCTCTATTTATCTAAACATGGACACTCAAAAGAGAAAATAACATATTGCAGCTGTGTTAAATTCCTTTCCCAGTGTAAATTTTCTAATATTCCCAAACCCCTTCAAACACATCAAATACCGAAATTATTTTAAAATTTATGATAAACTTTTTACAAGTATGGCTTACTAGTTTAAGTAGCATAAAAAATTCCTATTAACCATAGAACTACATACTAGACCATCATATTTTAGTATTAATTTGCTCAAGATTGTATGCTGTATAAAATAAACACAGTATGTAAAAATTAAGATTAAAGTATCTTTTACTATGCAGGAAATAAATACAAAATGACTACATCTTTTACTTAATTTTAAACACTTGCTATCTGTTAGAGTATGTTTCATTATTTAATAAATCGATCACAGGAATAATATAAAAAGTTCTTAAAATTTCAAATACTTTAAATTCTTCAAATAAAAGATGGAACAACAAAGTCTTTTTGAATAAATTGCCATTGCTTATCAGTACGAGTGAGTTAATCACACTTAAATATAGGAAAAATCTAGCAATGAAAGTTAATTCAAGAAAATGAAATGGTGGCCATATTTAATTTTCGTCTATGTAATTAATGATTAAATTAATCACAACTGAATTAATCCAGATTGAATCAAATTTTTTTTTGTAACAGCAATTACGTTTTCAATTTCAATCATGATAAATTGAATCAGGATTAAATTTCGGATGATTGAACATTTAATCGATTAATGCCAACCCTGGTTTAGAAACATCCTGCTTGTGAAAAAGCAAGAAAATAGATTATTTACCAGATAATGTTCAGGAACTTGCATTTGTAGATCATTAATTACAATAAAGGTATTATCTAAAATGACACCTTTCAAACAGTAAATAAATAATGTAAAAGCATGATTCTATTTCTAATAATTCTGAATATCTTTATTAATTGGCAGTTAAAAGTAGAAGTTGTGTAAGGTTTAAAAATTTTTAAAGTTTTTAGTTTGATATTCAGCCTAACCGAATATTCGGTAGTATGGCCGAATACCGAATATTTGGTGCATGCTTAATTTATATGCTTATAAATATAGCAAGAATTTTAAATACATATATCTTTAATACATAACCCATTAAATAAACAATTCAGCATCTCAATAAAGATAAATCACTTGCCTGGTGTCATTAGGACTTGTTTTTGATCCTCTTGCAAAAGGAAAGGGTTCCCAGATATCTGATTAGAATTGCCCTTTGCCAGAAAGGGATCTGGGGATATCTTTCCAAAATCAACAGCATCCACATTATCAAAAATGTTGGTTTTTGACTGATCAACAGATGTAATGTGTCTGCTATCCAACTGCACATAATCAGTTATCTGTTCCAACTTTGAATCAGATGACTCAATTCTGAAAAATAAAATAAATGGATAAATAAAACAATCAACATTCACAATAAATATAACAGCAACATTAGATTTATAATGCTGGGAACAAAAATTCAAAATTTACTTTTTAATACAATTAGTGGAGCACAAGAACTCATTACAAAAATGGCAAAATTCAAAATGGAACAGTATTATATAAACTAAGTAATATTAACATGATTCCCATTAAATTATTTTTAAATAGTATGTTTTTGCATGTTTTATTATAATAATTTATAAAATAAATTAAACACAACATTTTTGAATGAATTCATTCTGTAACATTCACACTAACAAGGGTTATACTGAATGGAAAACAGATTAATGCTCGTCTGTTGTAGCAATCAAAAAGAAATTTATCAGAATGAGGAAATGTTCAACCAATTTGTAACATACAGGGTATCCATAAATTATTGTTGGAGTTTCCTTAGCTCATAATTTTTGATTTAAGAACATGACAAGAAATATTATCACATATTCGTAAAACTTTGTTAATGGGGAGAAAAAAAAAAAAATAACATAAGCATAAAGGTGAAACTCAAAACATTAATTAAATAACCATTGTAATCAAATATTAAAATTTATCACATTTATCAAAAAGTTAATGGTTGGTTGAATGAGGTTCAATGGTGCAAAATCCCTTTAGGGATATGATGCGCCTGAGTTATGCAATATCTAATTAACTTTGTTCTCATAATTCAAATATATTTTTGATAAATTTGATAAAATTTGTCTATTAATTATTATTTGATTATAATAGTTACTTTATTAACCCTGCCCCCTTTGAGCTACACTTGCCAACCCCCATTCAGACACTGCAGACTCTAAAAACATGCTAATTTGATCGGCTTTAAAAAGATTATGGAAGATTAAATTATAATTAAAAACCAGTGACAATCTCCCTGTAAACTGGTTTCCTTTCATTTCCCTTTGATTGGGGAATTTTAAGGACGAATCAACTGCTGTTTAAGACATCTAATGGCTCTTTTTGTGTTTGATTAAATAAGATCAGTTAAACATTTGAAAATACGCTAATATTAAATGAACTAAATGAACAGAGTCTTTGCCTCAAGGTATTTTTTTTAACAGCACTATAAGAAAATTGTTTTAAATAAAGACATTTTAAAATTATCGTTTTAAGTCTGATGTAATTTTCACCGAAGTTTTCTTTCTCTTTTTAATATTCATGTGAAGATACTTTTGTTGGTAGAAAGGAAATATTATTTGCTCTGTCTCAGAATTGGCAAGAATAGTTAAAAAGATCATTTTGAAATATGAAATAAATGTTTCTTGTAAATAAATTTTTAAACTGTTTAGCAATATTATTTGGCCATTTTAAATATGACTTAATTTATTCCCAATTTACTGCTTTTATGAATATTAATGAGTTTATTGTTTTAAAGTTTTCTTTCTCCTTTAATACCCGCATGTAAATACAATTTTTATGACATAATTTTCAATATTTTCCTGCTTTTAACACATAATCATTTAATTATAATTTCAAAGTTTTTTTTTTTGTTTTGTTTTGTTTAATAGTCAAGTGTAAATAAATTTTTAAATGAAAGGAAATATTCTTTGCGCTGCTTTTAATAATCACATGAAAATACTTTTGTTATTAGAAAGGAAATATTATTTGTGCTATCTTAGAATTGGTAACAATAGTTAAAAAGATCATCTCGAAATATGAAATAAATATCACGTGGAAATATATTTAATTTAAACTGTTCGGCAATATTATTATTTGGCCATTTTAAATATGACGTAATTTCCCCCATTTTCTTTTTTTAACACATATTAATGTAAATATTTTCAAGTTTTCTTTCATTTTTAATATTCACATGTAAATACAATGATATAATTTTCAGTATTTTCCTGCTTTTAACACATAATTTAGTTCTAATTTTAAAGTTTTGTTTGTTTAAGTGTAAAATTTTCAATTGAAAGGAAATATTATTCTTTGCGTTGTTTTCATAATTGGCAACAATTCTTAATAATAAGCATTTCTAAAATATGAAAAAAATCTCTTGAAAACGATGAAAATTTGAATAAAAAATAGAAAAAAGAACCCTAAAAAAATTTGTCAAATTAAAGGGATTTTACAATTCAAATTTTTTTTTTTTTTACTGATGTACACTTACTTATTATATACATATAGGTAATACTCAGACAAACAGATTGTGACAAAAATCATTTTGTGGGTAAAAACTGAGAATTTTATTATTATTTTTAATTTAAAGAATTTTAAAGTTTGTTGTTGTTTGATACATTACTGTGTTTAAAACACTAAAATTTCTACAAATATTTGTCAAATCACTCCATTATTTTTTTGTACCTACCATATCTATATTATAAAGGACAAACATATCTGTGCGTAACGCATACGTTATTTTGCGAATGGCAACACTTTGAAATTTGAAATAAAATTTTGGTTTTGCATTTTCTGTACTGCAAATTTTTAAACTTCTATGCATCACACATTTTAACTTTTTACACTGTCGTATAAGGAAAAAAATTCTCTTTTAAATACTATTTGTTTGAAAGCTGTATCTCAATTTGTTTTTGAGATATTAATTTTTTTGTAGTTTTTAATACAAATTTTGTAATTGTGGCAACTGAAGTACTCCATTTATATTGAAAGTAAAGGGAAAATATTCATGGTTTATTATTTTTATTCATTATATCCTTATTGATGCCATTTTCACATTACAAATAAAAGTAACTTTTTTTATAATTTTTGAACAGAAAATGATGTCAGACATTAAATAAAACACGCATTCTTCTTCATAAGTCAGCTACATTTTAATATTTTTACATTACGCAGATAAATGAGTTTGAGGCGCTCGGCAAAATGATTCAATGAGTAAAAATGATATATTTAAAACAAAACGATCATTTTTTTTTCTGATAAAACTAAATATTTGACCAATACTATAAATGGCGAATACTATGACAACTAAAGTCAAATTTCTGAATTTTTTTTTCGCGGGTACTAAGATTAGAACTTAAGGTTTGTGCGAATGTTCACATGAAAAGTTGTATCGGACAAACGTGACTAACTTTGGAAATGAATTCATTAATAATCTATTCTTTTGTGCGTTAAAATACTTTCAAATTGTGAATTTGAGTGATGCGTATGTAAATTACGAAAATGTGAAAATAACGTACAGTTTAGATTTTATGGGGGAAAATTTTATGATGTGACAAAGCGAAACCCTTTTTACTGATTTTTCATCCCGTAAAAACAAACATAAGAGCTCCATCGATAACTTCATCATTATTACTCATCTTGATTACGTAATCTAATACAGTTTAATTTTTCAATAATTTAAGCAGTTGAAGTTTGTAGAAATAATATTTTAATAATTTTGGATTTAAAATATTATTTGTTTTAAGAGTTAGACAACCAATGTAAGATGATTTTTTTGTTGTAATTATTTTTGTAGGTTTATTATAATTTCGATCTGACAGTTCCTTTCAAACATTTTAGTACGTCGAATTTCGACGGGTCGCAACTCGTATATATAAAATCCTAATGAAATGAATTTATGAAATGGATATATGAATCGACTGATTAAACAACTGATTATGTTTCAAGCGATTTCTCCTAAAATATGGAATATTTTGCGATGAAATTAACACCAAAAATCAGCATTGATCTGCAGATCTCAAAACTGGTATTAGAATTTGTAAATTCGAATTAGTTTTCGAAATATTAATGTTTTTTAAATTTTATATACATTTTTCTAATGATGGCAACTCAAATTTTAATCAAACAGATATTTTTTTTTCATATTTCAGAAAAGGTTGACATGGTAACCCGGTTATTGTTGTTTATTTGATAATAAAATATTTACTTAATTTTATTTCTTTATAAATTATATAAATTATTTTGTTCTATAATTATTAATTATTTTTTTTATATTTCTTTAGAAAATAATAGAAAATAATTAAATACAGTACTACTTAGTTATTCCGTAGACCAATTTCGACAAATTATATAAATCGCCAAAATACTCGCCAAATTATACAAATTGACATAATTTTTATTTTAAATAACGAAAGAACAAATAAATTAGTATAACATTAATAAATATACAAATAAGAAGGTCAAAATAAAAATCACTTGATGACGTAAACACATGTAACTTGCTTAAAGTCAAGTGAATGTGACATTTACAATCAACCATTATTAGCATTTAATCTTATAGTTTGGCGATAGATTTTTGGTCGAGGGGATAACTTACCAAAAATACATATGTAACTGGTATTTAAAAACGAGGTTTTCGCCAAATTTTCGTTTAAAAAAAAAAAATCACGCCAAACCTGCTGTGCGTATATGACATCTGGCCAAATATTACCACTCAAAAAAAAAAAAAAAAAATGCTAACTGGCGAGTTGAAAAAAAGCTATTGGCGAGATTTGCATCCGGCTAGCGCAACAGTACCAAGAATTCTTTGCAAGCATGACAAATTTTATGTAGTTTTATTCGAAAATTTTTTTTTTATTTTTTAATCAAAATCGAAAACTTACGGTCCCATACTGGCGCAATTTTTTTTCTGACGCCAATGTCATGTACGGAACGGGCACTTAACTGGCACCAAAGTATCGTTATTTTGCTTGATATGGTAAGCCGGATGTTGTTGTTTACGCTGTTGATGCGTTCCCCAAACTGGCATCATTAAAAAATCGTGCCAATATGGGACGTATATGACATCTGTGCCAAACTTTCATATGAACGGCGAAGGGATCAGACCGTATTTGTTCATGGCAGTTGATGACTGTATTATAATGATGTATTATGATGATGTATTATAATATAGAGGAAATGATGGCGATAGAATAATATTTGGTGACTTATCACCTATGCCTGGCTAACATTAAAGTACAAAATAGCACCTAGAGTATAAAAAGCTAAGTGGTCCACCTGGAACTGTTGATAGTCAAATGACTTAGGCTATTGTTATAGAGATTGTTTTAAAATACCGTGAGACAGACTCTGTATACTTAATTTATTTTATTTTAGCTTCTTTTCAAATGTTTAACTGATCCTCTTTAATCAAAAACGAAAACAACCATCGGATGTCTTAAAAGCAACTGATTCGCCCTTAAATTTTTTCAATCAAAGGGAACTGAATGAAAACCCGTTTACAGGGAGATCTGCACAGAGTTTTTCAGTATAATTCAATCTTCTCTAATATTTTTAAAACCCATCAGATTGGCGTGTTTTTATTTTCTGCGGTGTCTGAACGGGGGTTGGCGAGCGTAGCTTGCAGGGGGCAGAGCCCCCTAGTTTCTCAATATATAGTGTAAATAAAATTAGGGATGGATTTTACAATATAATGAAAAATAAAAATGGAAAAATTAAAGAAATCATGTTTTTTGCTGTGTTTTCGCATATGTTTGAGGGAAAAAATATATATACAAACTAATTCATTAATTGTAAAATAAATTCCTAATTTTATTAAGTACACTATACTGAGGATACAAAAAAAATAATGGAGCGATTTGACAAATATTTGTAGACATTTTAGTGTTTTAAAACACAGTAATGTATTTAAAAAAAAAAAAAAAAAAAAAAACAGCAAACTTTAAAATTTTTTAAATAAAATAATAATTAGAGTTTTCAATTTTTACGCACAAAATGATTTTTTTTTCCTCTGTCAAAATCAGTTTTCTAAGTATTACCTATAATAATACGGATAGCTAATAAGTAAATATAAAATCAGTAAAAAAATTTCTTCAAAGAGTACAGAATCCCTTTAAAAAACTAAATGCAGTCTGTACACCACCAGTTTGTAATGCATATCCTTAGAAAAATGATTAAATTCCTATATATAATTTTTGCTCCAATAAAACTTTTTAAATGGAACGATTTTGACCAACTTTAACAATAGCTCTTAAAATAATTCGATTTAAAAACTGTCTACTTCAGTGTGTTTATCAAACATTTCTCTATAATACAGTAGAGCCTCCTTTATCCGAAACTCGTAACCGAAACCCATTTTAAAGCTTTTTTCTTTTTTTTTTAAATATCACATTCCTTGTGTTTAAAATCCATTTTCAAAGCTTTTTTTCCTTTTTTTTTTTTTTTTTAAACTATCATATTCCTTTTGTGCAAGTGGTCCATTCCGTACTACGAGTACATATAAATATTTTCGATCCTCTTTCTTAGAGTTCCATTGAATTTAACTTGAGCTCCCATTAGCTGTGAAGTGGAACAAAGAAAACGCAGCAATTCTGAATCAATTATTGAAGAATTGAAATTAGCAATTCTGAAGCTTTTGAATGTTTTGCAAAAAGGTTTGGCATGGCTGGAGCAGCAGAAAGACTGATATTCATGAACTAATAATATTAAAAACTTAGTGATAGCGTTTCAAAGCAAAGGTAATCGAAACTGTGACAAAACATAGTTTCAAACCCTTGTGAAATATATAAAAAGTACTTAATTTCAAAATTAAAATTCAGGTAATTTATTCTTGTTTCTATTTTGTTATTGCTTTATTTTTATTAAGCACTTGTTACCATAATAAGAAATAGTGTATATATTTCTCCTTAATCTTAAGATTAAAGCATTCTCGATTATCCGAAAATTTCGATTTTCCAAAATATGGTTGGCCCCAATTACTTCAGATAATCGAGATTCTATTGTA
Organism: Maratus speciosus; assembly: GCA_963932465.1. Lineage (NCBI taxonomy): Eukaryota > Metazoa > Arthropoda > Arachnida > Araneae > Salticidae > Maratus > Maratus speciosus. The sequence continues at coordinate 292,051,659 of OZ010789.1, forward strand.
CTACCAATTTTCACACTTTTGTATACAGTAGTTTTTTTTTAATATTAGCGAAGAAAGACCTCCGGTCACAAAAAATTCATTTATGGTGACTGTGACAGCTTTTAAGGAATAGACACAATGTTTTGAGCAGCAAGTTTATGCACATGTAACTGTTACGAAAAACTTTATGGATTGTACTTTACGAATATGCAATAATATTTTTTCGCAGTGTTCTTAAACAAAAACTTAAGAGGTAAGGAAATCCTGGCAATTTATGAGATTTTAACACTATCTATCTACACTTTTAAATAATATTTTAAGTTTTGGTAGAAAAAAATTGTACAATAAGCAATTCACTTCTTTAGGACAATTACTAACTATCTTGGTAGACTAACAAGGAGAGGGCCAACCTTGTTAACCACAGATTTTGATTATTTTAATATATGTTGTAGGGTAGAGACCCCTTAGTCTCAGGTTCAACGGATTTTATACAACGCTCCTTAGTTCTTGAGAAACCGGGGGGTCTAATATTAGTACACAACTTAAATACTTACTTTGTAATAAAAAGGGGAGGTCGGACGTAGCTTAGTTGCTATGGCGTTTTCTGGCTGATCCGCGGTCCCGGGTTCGATACCCGAACGCGTTACTTTTTTTGGTCTTTCTCATTTTTTGGTTTATAAATATACTTGCAATTATAATTTAATAATCAATTAAAAATTTTAATATCGTACATTAATTATAATGTTAACAAATTTAAATTTATCATTTTTTATTTTGTACTTATTTCTCATCCTTTAAAAAGATTTAAAAAGAAATTGGATCTATTACTGAATAATAAAAATTCCAAAATTGTTACAAACCTGTTATGGCACCATCTAGTTATGATAAAATAAAAGAATATTCAAATAAAATAAAAATAAAAGCAGAAAGAAGATAAAAGGGAAAACAAAATATTTGAAAACGCAAGCATACGTATTACAAATTTAAAAATCTTTAATATGCAAAAAATCCATTGTAATTTAATTCTGATGCTAATTTTTAATATAATTATGCTTGTTACTTTAAAAACAGAGTAATAGTATCATCGTATTGACATCTCTTGTTAAAGCAATGCATGATATTTCTTTAAAATCATGAATTGACACAATTGTTCAATATTATTGCATCGATAAAGAATATATGAAATATATTTTAAAAGTGATTTTTAAAAAATTAACAGTTTTATGATGTTCTATACAACTATTTAGTTAAAAGTAAAAAAATTAAGTAGGTTAAAATTATAATTTAAATACATTATAAATTTTAATTGACAATGAGATTATTAAGTTATAATTACAAGTATATTTATAAAGAAAAAATAAGGAAAACAAATTTAGCGCTTTCGGGCATCGAACCCGAGCCCACAGATCAGCCAGTAAAGCACCATACCAACTGAGCTCAGCCTAACCTATCTTTCTTGTTACAAAGTAAGTATTTAAGTTGTGTACTAATATTAGATCCCCGGTTTCTCAAGGACTAATGAGCGTTGTATAAAATCCGTTGAACCTGAGACTAAGGGGTCTCTACCCTACAACATATATTAAAATAATCAATCTGCGATTAACAAGGTTGACCCTCTCCTTGTAAGACAATCAGGTTGCAATGATATGCAAGTATTGCTTAAAAAAATACAATATTTAAAATCTAAATGAAACCATAATACACATTTATGCACATCAAGAACCTTCTTTTATAAGAACAATTGCTCAAATATAAGCTTCTCGCATATAAACTTAAGCTGCAAATTTTTATATGGATAGGTAGTTTAAACTATTACACTTTTCATCTTTAGCCTATTTCAGTCATCATTAAATTACCACAGTACCACACATGGTTTTGTTATTTACTCTTCATAAGCATATTGAATGTAATACCCCCCCCCCCTTTTTTATAGCTTAAGTATATCTCAGATTATAAAAGATCAAAGTAAATGAGAACATTTACATAATTATCAACAAGATCTCTATGAGTTCCAAAATTTGTAAAAACCTAGTATGACATGAAAGATATTGCAAGACAGCAAATGTTTATTAAAAAGAGAAATAGGATTGAGAAATTCAAAGCATAAAAATGGAATGAATTTGAATAATAATTTTAAAATCAATTCACGCAACGTTGGTGAAATTTTTTTTTTACCTAGTGTAGTGCATAAGCTAAATTTTTATTTTGTTTAGAATTTACCAATGTCTTAATTGAAAAGAGATTTTTGAAATGTGACTTAATTATTTTGACATTGAAGATGGATGTAGGCATGCTAAAAAAGTTTAAGAAACAGAATTTAGACATTTTATTTGATGATAAAAAATTAGAACTTAATGAAAGCTTTTAAACCAAGTAAAAATTATTGATAAGCTGTTTTTCTTTGTTTACATCATAGGAGCAAAGTGTGTTAGCTCAGTTGATTGTAAAAAAGGGGAAGATGGGACTAATTTTGTTATAGAGGCTGACCACAAGAGAAGAAAAAAAAAAATTCAAAGTTTTTGAAACATATAAACATAACCCTAATTAAATATCACTTAGTTAAACCATACCAATACTTCTTCACTTGACTAGTATTTCAGTGATTGTAATGTATAGTGATTGTATTCGAATCTACCAGCTTTGATGCCTTTCTTCTCAGAAGCTATAGAATTAGAATGGCAAAATGGCATTCTAATAGTTATTATACTGATTAAAAGATTTCTTTTAATTGTAATATTTACTATTCGTGGCACAAATGAATGTGGGCACTTAATTCAGTTCAAACGAAAAAATTCTTATTTTTAAAAATTCATAAGCTCCTAGACCAATAATTATTTTTAAATACAGTTATCAGCCATTAAATTAACCGAAAATTTTTTAAGATAAAGATGGAGATGATAATGTAATGTAGCCAATTTGATAATAAATGTGTGACATGGTCATGCAGCTTATCAAAGATTTTCATTTAAGGACTTAAGGCTGTTCTGAAATCCAAAAGGGCAACTTTGTAACACAAGTTTTAATTTTTGTTTGGAAATGCGTGAAACTAGCAGATGTTGTTCAGAAACTATGTAACACAGCTGTTTTTTCCCTTTTTTTGCAAACGCAATAGATCTTTTAGAAAATAATGTAAAGTGGGCGTTTCGAACCTAATTTCTGCACGAAAGAAGAATAACTGCTCAAGAATGGGTGAGAAACGTGTTTGTCACATGATCAAAATCGCTTATAACTCAATAGATAATTTATTGATCAAAAAATGGAAAACACAGTTTGATTCCAAATCACTTCCATGGTCAGGCTTTCCGATTTTATATCTTTCCGTTAAAAGATGAATTTGTAAATGTGTCAAAACATTTTGCACTTGTTGAGCAGAGCAGTTAAGAACAGCCTAAACTAAATAAAGTTACACCACTGCAAACGCTGGTGGTTAAAATATTTATGCTGAAAGTAGGATAATGTGCCAGGAATTTAGGAAAATTATGAGATAGAAGCTACCTATACAACAATTCAAAGGATGCATAACCAAAAACATTTTAGTAGTCACTAATAAAAAATATTTAAAAATTCAAAAACACACAACTAACCTTATATTAATGACACCAGAGCAGCTCAAGAAGTAAAGTAAAAATTAATATGAAAAGATATACATAAACTGTGTAATCCTTTCATATCACAAAGCAAGCAACATCTCATACAAAATAAATATTAAGAAAAGGGTATTTTATAAAGAATGCTTTAGTGTGCTAGCATAGCAACTATATTTAAAGCTTTAAGTAGGAATTGGCAGGTTAATTTGAATAACAATATATATTCAAAATATAACTCAAAATTATAAATTGGCCCCTGAAAAATATAACAATCCAGAATTTATTTTTTTTTTAAACACAGAGTAAATATAAATAAGTTTAATACATGAAAATTTTTCAATAAAGCTATCAATATAAATCAAATTTGGAAATATGCAGCACAGTCTCAGTTATCAGAATTTGACTCATTTTAAATCTTCAAAGCAATTACTATAAATACAATTATTCAGATGCACACAGGCACATGTAGACAAAATTCATTCAAAACAAAAGCATGCAATCACAAGGCATGCTTACCTCAACTTTTGTAAAATGATCACTTCATTTCAATACAAAATCCAAATAATCTTCTTTTATCCTTTTAAATTTGGATTCTGTTATGAAGTAATTATGAGCCACAATACATGCAGCATATTCAACATTGAACATCACATAGTGTACCTCAAAGACTACTATCACATAGTGTACCTCAAAGACTACTCAATGAAGATATTGCATATCTTTATGACGATATATACTATAATGCCAATGAACATATTTCTCTCTCACATACGTACACACATTTCCCATAAAATGTCCTTAAAAAGAAAATACATAAAAAAGTAAAATAATATCAATTCACACTAATGAGTAAATCTGGATGCTCTGTCCAAGATTTTATTAATTTTAGAGTTTGCCATTTTTCTTTCTAATAATGACAAATTAAACACTGATACTTGAAACTGCACTTGACAATTAAAGAGAGCAAGAAATTATTGTAACTTCAAAACAATCAAAGCTTCTATAATTTCTGTTAACTGAGACTGTACTACATACAAAACTAGTTCGAATTAATCTTTAAAAAAGAGTCTGCTCCTGAATAGACACTTGCATAAAGACAAGTGCAGGAACAGCAGTTCTACATAGAAAGTTGTTACTGAGGCCTTAGTAAGTTTTGGCCAAATTACCATGGGAAGACTTGCATTGGAAACATTCCTTGCAATATTTTTTAGATGTAAGATAAATTGTTCAGATTTCGCTAAACAGAACCTGCAATCTTCAGGTCCATGACTTCCCATGTTTGTAAAAAACAATCACTATGCTAACCATAAAAATAGCTTGTTATGAAAAGTACCTTAATTTCATCATCGAAATCAGTTTAAAAAAATAAACGCCTTGAGACAATATTTGCTCAATAGTTTACCAAAATACAAATATTTAAAATGTTAAAAACCTATATGCTCTACTAAGCAGCTAATGCTTCTTTGGGTCTGCATTGTTCATACATACTGCACATCTTAGCTTTAGAAGGAAAGAAAGAAAAAGTAACTTCTAAAAAAAGTGCTTCTAAATTTGTAATTAATCCCTAATATTTAGTTGAGTTACATGATCAATTTGCATTAAATCCAAGTTATTTGTTAAGCTTAAGCAAATCACTAAATATATAAAAATTCAATAAGCAGGGGTCACAACATTTTAATTAGCTAACTGTTCACATTTTATTAAAACTAAGAATTATTCAATATACAGATAGACCAAATGATACATTAAATATGTATCATACAAAAAAAAATCAAAAGTTGCTTTAAAAATAGGAGAAATAGAGACTAAAAAAAACAACAAAAAAAAGGTGCATAATTGATATTATTAAAGAAAAGGAATAAATATTTCATTCTACAACCCTCTCTTTGCCACTACCAGCCAAGAACATTTTTTATCTTTTAAATAGAGCCTCTCATAATTGTCACAGACACATACAAGTTGAAATGTTAAAAAATTAAAACATGATATCTAATAGTTTTTCAATAATTGCAATACAATATTAAATTTATATTTAGGCCTTTTACTTTAGTTTTTAATATTTTAATATAAAATGAATTTAACCTCATTCAATTTTTAGAAAGATGCCATTCTCTCCTTTATGAAGAGTGTGATTTTGCAACAAATATAATTAATAATTTGGAATCTATTAGACCTTTGCTAAAGCAAGTTAAATTATCAATTTCATCACTAGAATAACTGTACAAATGTTGTACTAAATCAGTAAACATTTGATACATAAAATAATTCATAAGAGTTAATGCTTTTTATGAATGACAATTTTCTCATTTTCGGATTTAAATTAATACTTGAAAAACCTACAAACATTAACTAGTAAACATCTTAAAGACAAACGTTAATTTTAAGTATACATTATTATTTATTTTGATGCTGCTAACAGGCAAACTTTCTTTGAAAAGACAAGTCACATTTAGCAACAAAAGAAAAACAGCTAATATTTTTCAAAATGTACAATCAAATCTTATAAAAACAAGTCTATTCATACTTATAAAAAGTGCAAATGAAATGTACATTTAGTGCAATATTTAATATTCTGTACATTGCAACCCACCATAAAAAAGTTTATACATAACTATCCCACCCTAAAACAATACTTTCAGCAATAGAAAGTGAATTCTCCATAAAGATATTTCATAGAGAACGATGTTGACTATTGCATGGCAGAAGCTACTTGTCAATTTTAGAAAGATCTCCATAGGGGCTGACAATTTTTAATGCATTAGACCTATAGTTGAATAAAAGAAAATTATTTGTCTTTAATCATGTGGAGCATATCTAATGGAAGATTTAAAAATAAACTACAACACTACTAACTACTGATTAACACCTCAAGAGGGCAAAAAAATACACCACTTACCCCACTCTTCTATCTTGGAAAGTACATGCTGAAATAGTCTGAAAAAATTCATGGTGATCATTTTTGTTAAGCTTGCTAATAATAAATAAAATTTTAAAAAGTTACAAATTTCAGATAAATTTTATCAAACTTCACGGCAGGTGAGCAGAACAAGGATTTGGTACAAAGGCCATTACCACATGAAAACAAAACAAGGACCACATTTTCCACAGCCTAGAAGCTAACCTATAAAGGGCTTTTTGAAATGTTCAGATGGCTGGTAAAATCAAGCAAAGCGAGGGATGTAGAAAAGGAAGGGTATGTCTGAAAAATTCCAACTGAATTTGTTATAGGTTATGTATAACAAGTTCATAAGTCAATGTATAACACATAACTCAAAGTAAACATTCAATAATGCTCATAATGGAACAAAAGTCTGATGTAAGAACAGTATAGCATCTATTCATTTATACATGTCTTTTTTAGTCTCCTGCTATATAATCAATCATATCCAATTGGTAAAACTTTATTATACTTTAGCAACTCCAGATGTGAAAATGTAAGTACCATATAGATTCCATGTCATACTGCAAGACTGCTGGAAGCCATATGAAACTGAAAATTTTGCAGCGTTTTTAATGAGAACAAAAGTAAAATTTTATAAAAAAAAAAATTAAAATTTATTCTCATTATTGACACAAATTCTAGTGCCATTTACTTTAATGTTTATAATATGACCATAATCTAGTGCAGCAATTCCCAACCTGTATTCTGAAAAGCCCAAAGGGTTTCGCATGCACTTTTCTAGAGACTTTACAGCCACTCCAGGAAAATAAAAAAATATTTGAAACATGTAAATGGAAAATCAGACATCCTTCTGTAAAGCAATTGTCGCTCACAGAACCTAATATTAGAGCACAGATAGGAAGAAAAAAATAAACAAAATACACAGGTGCATCAAATATTTATAAATTATTTTACACACCATGTAGTTGCCCTCACTGACAAGACAATGTAAAATCTATTATGACATAAATGATCTGATTTATTAAACTTTCAAAGTATTTTAATACTAGTTGACCCACCTGAAATTGTTCGGGCACATGATAATAACCTTAAGTATACATAAAAATCAGTGCTGAATAATTTTCTATTTTTCAACGAAAATCTTTCCAAACAAAGTTAGTTTTTATTTATTTTATTTTATTTTATTTTTTTTTTTTTGGGGGGGGGGGGGGGAGGGGGCAGAATTTGCATGATTTTATATTTTTAATTCAAAATTTATCCAAACAAACCTACAGTGATTAAGGGGCCTCACTGCCTTCAGCTGAGTGCTGGGAGTGCAACACACATTCCAGTTTTTTATAACTAGATCTAAAATTTGTATGATTTTATATCTATAAAACAGATTTTGTATGAATTTATATTTTTAAATGAAAAAATATTCAAACAAAGTAAGGAACCCTCGATAAAGTGACATAATTATATAGCAGATATATTAAACTTTCAATTCTGAACAATAGTTCCCGAAGTAAAGTAAACGATAACCACCACCTAATATTATTATTTTTTAAATTAATTTAGGTTTTTTATTTTATTTTATTTTATTTTATTTTATTTTAAAGATCTAAAATGATATTTCCCCATTCATCATCCGGAAATTTCCAAAACACAACACTCTTCAAATCTGAAATAAATTCTGGAGATGAAAGTCTGAAAAATGTCTGCACTGAGAAAAAAAAAAAAAAGTGCTTTGCGAATTTGCGGAAGCACTTTCAGAAAATAATTTTTTTGAAATAGTAAATATTAACACATTTTTAAAACAAAGACATTGTTGAAAAGTTTAGTTTTTGTTTAAATTTTGAAAATGAAGCCTCCAACATACAGATTACAGATTTATGAATTATGGGAAATCACCGAGAAAAAGGAATTTCTGGCAATTTTGCGAAAGGACTTCCAGAAAATATACTTTATGAAATAGTAAATAAATTTTTTTTAACTGAAAACTTGTTAGAAAGACAAAGGCACCATCAATAAGTAGGTATGCTTTGTTTTTTTCTAAATTTTTCTGGAAAGCAATTTTTAAAAATGGAGGAAAAAATGAAAAACAAAATTTGCATAATTTTTTTGAAACAGTTAATTCTTTTAATAAAACACATCATTAGAAAGAAAAATGTATGCAGATTAAGTGGGTATTTTTTGTTAGTTCATATTTTGATTACGAAAGCGGAGGTTAATTTTTAAAAATAGCAGAAAAATTAAAAACATGAAAATGGCACTCTGAAAATATTTTTTTGAAAGGGTTAACACTGCTATTTTAAAAAACAGATAACACTGTTGAAATTGAAAAGGTACCATTTATAAGTGAGTATTTTTTGTTCAAACACACATCTTTCTTTTATTAGTGATATGAGCAAATTATACCAATGTAATGAATACAGATGATATTCAAGAATAAAATAAGTATTCTAGTAAATTTTAAAATATAATTTCATAGCATAGACATTGATCTGGAATACCTAACCTTCAAATAACAGGGAAGCATCTTAGTTACTTGCAAAGAATGATGAGTGCTATTATTAACAAGGAATGCATGCACTTGTGTGTGTGCGCGGCGTGCGCACACACACACACACAGTGCAGCTGCAAATTATTTTAGAACTTCCCGATTAATATCTACCCTACATATATAAAATCCTAATGAATCGAATTGAAACGAATTTATGTAACGATTCTATGAAACGACTGATTAAACAACTGATTACGTTTCACGGCGATTTCTCCTAAAATATGGAATACTTTGCGATGAAATTAACACCAAAAATCCGTATTGATCTACAGATCTCAAAACTGGTATTAGAATTTTAAAATTAGAATTAGTTTTCGAAATATTAATTTTTTTTCTAATTTTAAATACTTTTTTTCTAATGGTGGTAACTCAAATTGTAATCATAACATATTTTTTTTCATATTTTAGTAAAGGTTATTTTAAATTAATTTGGCGACGAGTTTGGCCTCCCTTAAATGTATGCTAAGAAATGCATCATGTTACTTTTATTCAGAATTCAATTTGTATTTCATTACCATTTTATTTAATACAAAGGTTTCATTTAAAATTTAAACCTTTAAAATAAATGGCTTTTACTTCATTCTTTTTTTTAAACGAAACGAAAAATATTAGATGTCATACACGCAACGGGGTACCTAACTGGCGCCAAAATGGCGTTATTTTGCCTGACATGGTAACACGGCTATTGTTGCTTATTTATTAATAAATGTTTATTTGAATTTATTTTCTTTTTATTTACAAAAAATGTTATAAATTGTTTTGCTCAATAGTTATTAATTTTTTTTTATTGTTTATTGTTATTTCATTTTAAAAATAACAGAAAATAATTTAAAAATACATATGTAACAGGTATTTGAAAACGAGATTTTCGCCAAATTGTCGTAAAAAAAATCACACCAAACACTGTGCGTATGTGACAAAGCAACAAATCATGAGATTTAATTTCCACTTCAAAGCAACGTTTTAATGTTTTTACTTCTCCCGTCGACCAATTTCGCCAAATTATATAAATAGCCAAATTATACAAATTGGCATATTTTTTTATTTTAAATAAGTAAAGAACAAATAAATTAGTATAACATTAATAAAAATACAAATAAAACGTCGAAATAAAAATCACTTGATGGCGTGAACATGTGTAACTTCCTTAAAGTCAAGTGAATGTGACATTTACGATCAACCATTATTGGCATTTAATCTTATAGTTTGGCGACAGATTTTTGGTCGATGGGATAACCAAGTAGCATCGTTTTAATTTACCACTCGAAAAATAAAAAAATGCTAACTGGCGAGTTAAAAAAAAGCTATTGGCGAGATTTTCACCTGGCTAACATAAAAGTATCAGGAATTCTTTGTGATCATGGCAACTTTTATGTAGTTTTATTCAAAAAAATAATTTTGATTCTTTAATAAAAATGGAAACATTTTTTATGAAAAGCGAAGGAATCAGCCGGTTGTTTATGGCAGTTACATGACTTGGACTATTATAATAAACGAAATAATGGCGATAGAATAATATTCGGCGACTTATCACACCTGTGGCTGGCTAACATTAAAGTATCAAAATGGCCGCCTGGAATATAAAAAGCGAAGGGATCCGCCTGGAGCTGTTGATGAGTCACATGACTTAGGCTATTATTGTAGAGATTGCTTTCAATTTTAAAAACAGCGCAAAGAATAATATTTCCTAGCGATTAAAAATTTATTTTCACGTGACTATTAAAAACAGAAAAAAAAAACTTTAAAATTACTATTAAATGAGTACGTGTTAAAGGCAGGAAAATATAGAAAATTGTGTCCTGAAAATTGTATTTACATGTGAATATTAAAAGGGAAAGGAAACTTTAAAATAATAAATACATTAATATGCGTTTAACCCTTTCACGGACGGCGCTTCTATTCGTAAAATCTTGAAATCAGTGAATGGCACCAGAATTTACAAACAAATTTCGAAATACAAAAATGCTTTTGTTCACTTACTTAATAAAAGGGAAATTTTCATCCCAATATTCTGATGCTAATGTGGCATTTAAGAATTATAATTAAGTGGTCCAAAAATGAACCACCGCCATTGAAGGGGATAAAGCAGCAAATTTTAGTAATTATGTCAATCGTTTTATAACACTTAAAAAATACCGAGAGACAAAGACTCTTTACTTAATTCATTTTATTTTAGCTTCTTTTCAAATGTTTAACTGATCTTCTTTAACCAAACACGAAAACAACCATTGGATGTCTTAACAGCAACTGATTCTACCTTAAATTTTTGCAGTCAAAGGGAATTGAATGGAAACCCGTTTACAGGGAGATCGCTACAGGTTTTTTCAGTATAATTCAATCTTCTCTAATCTTTTAAAAACCGATCAGATTAGCGTGCTTTTAGATTCTACAGTGTCTTAACCAGGGTTGGCGAGCGTAGCTTGCAGGGGGCAGAGCCCCCTAGTAAAAGTATAAAAAGAAATGCTGGGCTTAAAAAAATTGCTATAATTTAAGTCTAGATTTGTTGTACCCTTTTATTACACTTTCTTTGTAAGTGCAAATTTTACTTATTTCTTGGGTTACTATTATTTCTTATGACAGTTAGACTTTGTCCAGCATTGTTAGGTTCACAGATAAACTTTAGTTTGCTACAGATTGATACAGAAAATTCTGCTATAAGGCACACAGACACATCTCACAGCATAACATTACAGTGCAGCAAATGCACTATAATATACTAGTAGCCACTTATGACGCATGGTCCCACGTAAAAATAAATTGTAAAAAAAATAAAATAAAATGAAAACAGTAAATTTAGCATACATTTCACAGCTTGCACTAAGGAGAGAAGAGGGAGGAAAAATAAAAAGGCAATGGCATTTTTAATTTAAATTTTAAGTAAGGAGTTGGAAAAGTGGAATTTTTTTTTTAAAAGTAAGATTCTTAAAATTATTAAAAAGTACATGCATCCTAGTGTGAACCTTGCATGTTTCTGAGGACCGTTTACTTCAAAAATTTTTGTAGAGGAAGAAGCCAAAACCCTAATTTTGCCTCAACATTTACTGTTTTCACAGCAATTCAATATATTTATTAAATTTATAAAGTTAGTAACAGTAAACATTTGAAGCAATGCATTCCAAGAGTAACATATTCGACAGGTCGATTATAGATTAGCTTTACATTATTTTACCACCCATCCCCTCTCACACATTTAAATATCTAACTTGAATTAATTAGGCAAGGAGTGACTCAGGTGGCTCTGAAAGTCCAAAAAGGTTGGGAACCACTGGTGTAATATATTTTATTATGACATATGTACATAGACTGTCAGTAGCATAATAAAATAACCATACCAATTTGTTATTGCTAAATTCAATAAGTGCAGCAAATATACTATAATGTACTAGTACATTTTTAATACAAAATATCAAAATAGTCATTATTTAAAATATATTTAACCAACTTTATTAATATTTGAGATCTAACCTAAATTTGAAAAATCAGTATGAAATTTGATCCACTTTGAGAGATTAGCGTGCTAATACAAAGCAATATTTTCAAGATTAATACAGTCAACTTTCTAATAATTTGTTAGAAATAAGAATACTTCAACAAGTTCATCACTTGTTTAAATAGAGTTATAAAAAAGAAAAAAAAAAAAAAAAAACAGATTAACATATTACAAAATAAATTTCATCATTTTTGGTATGAAATATTGTTCAGATGTAATGTAAATGAGTTATAAAAAAAATCATGCTAGAAAATTATGTCGGAGATTTTTATTAAGTAAAAAAAGGGTGTAAAATTTTGTATCAAAAACAAATTACTATCAAACGGCAATGGAAATGTTAAAGTAGGAGATCTAAACTTTTGATGATACTTTGAAATATTTCAACATATTTGTAAAGGACAAATATAACAAGCATTAAAACAACATAACACATATAGTTATAAATATAATGCCATTTAAATACTAACCTGTGCCCATTGCTTATAACTTGAGTTTCAGAATAATGATCTCCATTGGATTTCAAATCACTACTGCCATTTACAGCATACTCATTAAATGGATTTTCACCTTGAACATTATTTGAAACAAATGTAGATTCATTTTCATTATTAAGACCTACAGAGTTTTCATTAACCTCTACAGTCATTACTTGTGATAAATTACTGTCCAAGGAACTTTCCTCACTGTCAGTTAAAGAAGAATATTGATAAGAAGGTTTTAAGAGTTCATTTTGTTTATTCTGTTTAACTAAGTCATTACAAATATGATCGTTTTCAACAGAAGATATTATTCCAATGCAATCATTGCTACCTTCTGCTTTAATTAAAGTAACATTATTTAAATCTACAGATTCAGACGGAACAGTGGAAGATTTGTCTAAAATAGGAAGATTTTCAAAATTTTGATCTAATAAAGTAGATTCTTGTGATGAGAAAGGATTGTTTGAGCTGTCTGTGGGCTGGATTTGGTTAATTTCAAAATTTGATTGTTCAGAAAACATATCATTATTATACACAGATGGATCATGATTAGTATTGTCTTGAGAGTGAAATTCCACATTTTCTTTATCTGCATAAGCATCATAATCCCTGCTGTTATCAGCTGCAAATGGATTCATTTGATTAAAAGATGGTTCACTAATTATATTCTCTTTATTTTCCTCTGCATTCACATCAATATTTCCTACATCCACTAAATCTGTATTTTCAGCAGGAATACTGTAGAATTTTTCTTCTTCAAGCTCTTTTGGCTGTTCACTGACACCAGAAAGAGCTGCATCAGATTCTTCATAAGCAAAAATACTATCTTGCATACCACCAATATCAAACTGGCTTTCATAGGCAGCTATTAAATGAGAAGGTGAATTTTGTTTTTCAAAATGTGTTTCATTTTCATTAAATACTTCATCGGCAACTGGGCGAGATTCTTGATTATGTTCTTCATCTTGGAGGTTGAAGTTTCCACATTCCTGCTGATGCCTTTCAGATGATATAGAACCATCATCTGAAGTTTCATAAATAGGATCTGGCAGCTTGATGTCGGATGAAGTACTCAAGTGGGAATGATGTTCCATTTCTGGTTCTTCATGGCCTACTTGCTCTGAAGGTGGTGAAACATCAGGTAGTAATGTAGGAATCATTTCACTTTCAAGCCCATCATCAATCTCCTTTTCAGTTTCCTCAACAGACACAATTATTTCATTTTGGTCAATAATAATTTCAGAATCTAACGATGAAGAAACTATCACTTTTGGCGTGATTATTGAAGATGATATGGGTTGAGCATTATATTGATCTGTAATTTCTTCAACTACTATTGGTTGGTACATTTCTGAATCAAATCTTGCGTCTTTATTTTCAGGTCCTTCACCTTGTTGAACTATTGTATCACTTACTTCTACATGATTTTCTGCTTTCTCAGTCTCCTGACTTTCCTCCTCATCTGTAACAGAGACTTCATCTCCAGCTTTCACTTCAGTAGTTTCAGAAATGATGAGCAAACTATTATCTTGTGATGCTGTTTCACTTTTGGGCATTACCAATTCATTTAAAGATTCATTGTCACTCGTACCTTCATATGCAGGATTTGCCTCCATAGATGCACCATCACTAGCTAATCCTAATTTTTCTGCTTGGCCTTCCAGAGAGGCAGGCCCACTACCTCCTTCGCCAGGATTGCTATCCAAGGAATTATTTTCACTGGAAAGATTTTCTTGCTGATTTTCACTAGAATCCAGTTGTTCACTGCCACTTACACTTCCAGATGGTGAAGTACCTGCTGATTTGCCACGGGTACGGCTCATTATTTTTTCAAGTCTCTGAAATTAGAAATTTCAAATAAGCTTCAGAAACAAAAATGTCAGAAATAGTATTATGAAAATCAAAAATTAAAAAATATTTACCAAACTATTATGCTATTTCAAATAGAAAATGCAAATAAAATATCAACATATTCATGAACAAACTCCATACACATCATTGCATGATAATTATAATTCCAAACACTGTTCTGATGACAGAGACATAAAAAGGCAAGAATGGGAAAAAAAATGAATTTGTTTCTTAAAATATACAATAATTTTCTCACATTTTGCAATTCTAAACACAAAAACTAATATGAATGAGTAGCAATAAAAAAATTAAACCCAAATGAACTACTTTCTGACATATTCTTTAATTCATTTTTGTTTGGAAACACATGAAATTGGCAGGTGTTATTTGGAAACTATATAATCAAAAGACGTTTTCCATTTTTTAGTAAATGCAAATGATCATTCAGAAAATATGGTCAAAGTTGGTGTTTTGAACTGAATTTCCATATTTCCAATGTAAGAAAGTAGAAAACCAATCGTCACATGACCCAGAATCGCTTATAAGTCGAAAAGTACTTTATCAAAAAATGGAACACTCATTTCAATTTCAGTACACTTTAATCCCAACATTGCCAATTTTATGCCTTTACGTTTAAAAATGAGTAAGTAAATATGTCAGAAAATTTCATGTTAAGCAGGGAACTTGAGAACAGCCTTAATGTTCAGAACTGACATTAACTACTTTTTTAAGGGGGGGGGGGGGGGGGGGGGAGGTGAAAAGATTTTTCCTCCTATGCCTGTTCCATTTTATTGTATAATAATTTGCAATTGATTAAAAATATATAAATGTTGATGCGATAACAGATTCATTAATGTATATTTTGCAGAAATAATGAGTCTAGCATTCTTTGAATTTTTAGCACTAAACGTCATTAGATCTCAGATTAGGCTTGTTTTTATTGTGTTATGACCAGGGCTGCAGAGTCGGGCCCATTTTTAAGCAAAAGAGTCAGAGTCGGATCTGTTAAAATTCCTGGAGTTGGAGTCGTGCATTTTACATGCAGATCTGCGTTTTCAGAGTCGGCCCATTTTTGAGCGAATGAGCCTAAGTCACATCTGTTAAAATTCCCGGACTCAGAGTTGGAGTCCATTTCTCCCACAGACTCTGCAGCCCTGGTTATGGCTAATGAAATAGATTCTGAAAACAGACTGGGACTACAGCGTACAGTGTTGTGGCTTTAACCACTAACCAGGTTAGATTCCAGGCCCAGACCAACTAAACTTTGAAAATGCGAAATAGTAGCACCAATAAATTCAAATTAATCTAGAGGTTGGTTGGTTACAAAGCGGGTTAACTCTGACTGCTTTTGGTTTGGACCAAGTTTAGATTCCTGCTGTTTGGGTTTGAGTTAACCCAATTTTTCAAAAGATAGTTCTGTATATTCTTTCAGATTAAAAATTATATGTATCTCAATACTAAACAGACTTTTGTCTGTGTGTGATATCTCCTGAGGCGAGCACAGAGCAGGGGTAATTCTAAGTATTTAAAGCAAAAAAAAAAAAAAAAAAAAAAATTCACAGAAAATTTTCTGAAAGGTTACAGCAGTGGGGGAGAAGGTGCGAGATTTCTTCATGGCGCTAATTATGCATTTTTTCCATGGCCCCTTTATGAAATTTGCATTTTTCCCACGATCTTTTGACCAAATTCCAGCATTTCCCGCGATCATTTGACCAAATTAGTGTTTTTTTTACAAAATCCTTTGACCAAATTCTTATTTTTTCCGCAATCCTTTCATGAAATTCGAGGGGTTTCCCACGATCCTTTGACGAAATTCGGAGTTTTTTCCCACTATCCTTTGTCAAAATTCGCATTTTGTTTGCGATCCCTTGACGAAATTTGCGATCTTTTGGAACAATGCGGGTTTTTTTTTTTCACAATCCTTTAACGAAAATTACATTTTCCCCCACTTTTCTTTGACGAGGTATGCATTTTTCTGCGATCCTTTCATGAAATTTGTATTTTTTTTTTGAGATTCTTTGAAGATATTTGCTTTTTCCCCCCCCCCACAATCCCTTGAACAAATTTGTGGTTTTTTTTTTGGGGCGATCCCTAGAACAAGTTTACGGGTTTTTTTTTTTCACAATTCTTTCATGAAATTTGTGCTTTTTTACAATCCCTTGAATGGATGTTTTTTTCTGCGAACGATTGACGAAATTGATTTTTTTTTTCAGCGTGTGAGTTTTTTGCAGAAAATCTTAGAATTAGCAGACCTGCCTGTGACAGCGTTTCTGTCCCATACATATAATTTTTATTCAAAATTAATTTAAAACATAATTTTTACTCTTAAATCACATTATCCTCCCCCCCCCCTCTTTCTTATGCTGAAATATGTAATTAAATTCATTTCTCAAAACCATCCAGCTTTTATTAAAAGGTTGTCTTTCTAAAAACATCTTTATTTCCAGCCGCAAGGATTCATTCCTTTTTTTTTCCTTTTCCGTATCTGTCAGCTACCGCTCCCAGTGCAAAGAAATAAATAAGAATTAAATGGCACATCTGCTAGTATCAAGGTCTGCATTTAATTCCATCGGATTTTTGCGCGCCACATTGATAAGAATTTTTATCTCTACTAATACGTGAACGTTGCATATGTATTAACAATTAAAAAGAAAAATGAACAGATCTTATGGGAAGCATGTATTTATCGTGTCTTGTGGTCGAGCTAAAAGCCAGATGCCTGATTTCCAACATTTTTCTCAGACAGCGGTCTTCTTTGTAAGATCTGTTGTATAAACAAGTTTCGCTTTTCTGACGCATTTCTCATCGTATTAGAATCGCTTGCTTGCAATCCCGGCCTCCCCCGTCCGATTGTATCACCACATTTTTGCGGTAATGTTTATCGCCAAGACCCTTTGTTCATTTTCGCGCAGTCACCAAAAGTTGTAAATTGGCGATTCTGTGCAACGCCAAGATTTCTTGACTTCTTGCAAAAAACCACACTCCTGTTTCAGCTTTCAACATGTAAACTTGTCTAAAAAGGAATAGGCGCTTCGGCGCCCTATGTATCTATGGGGGTCTCTCTCTCCCATTATTCTTTAACTGAACCACCTAACGATGCTTTTAAATAAAGAGTAAGTCCAGTAAATTATTAGTTGGAGTTTTTTTTAGCATTTAGAACCCGGTCTTCAAATCGATGCTATACTGCCAACCTTTGAAAATGAGAAATCGTAGCTCACAAAATTTAAATTAATCTGGAGATTGGTTGGTTGGTTGGTTTTTCATGTTTCACAGCCATCTTTTGACATTCATAAAAGGAATAAGGTTTTTCCGCCTTTCAACTCAATATAGTAAATTTTTTCCTCTGAAAATTTTTATACGATTTTTAGAGTATTTTTGTTTTGCAGCTTTTTTTTTTACTGCATTTGTAAAAGGAGCCTGGTTCCAATTTTTTTTAGCTCAGTGCAGTAAATTTTGACGGGATTTTTTTCCTGCCATCATTTCAGGATATTCACAATTTTTTTCCCCCACAATCGCAATTCACATTTCCCTATCACAATTCTTTGTTGAAATCCATACTTTTACGATGAACTTTTGACGAATTTTGCATTTTTTTACCACGATCCTTTGACTAAATTAGTGTTTTCTTTCTGCGATCTTTTGATGAATTTTGCATTTTCTTACTAATCTTTTGGTGAATTTTGCATTTTCTTACTAATCTTTTGGTGAATTTTGCATTTTCTTACTGATCTTTTGGTGAATTTTGCATTTTCTTACTGATCTTTTGGTGAATTTTCCATTTTCTTACTGATCTTTTGGTGAATTTTGCATTTTCTTACTGATCTTTTGATGAATTTTCCATTTTCTTACTGATCTTTTGATGAATTTTCCATTTTCTTACTGATCTTTTGATGAATTTTCCATTTTCTTACTGATCTTTTGATGAATTTTCCATTTTCTTACTGATCTTTTGATGAATTTTGCATTTTCTTACTGATCTTTTGATGAATTTTGCATTTTCTTACTGATCTTTTGATGAATTTTGCATTTTCTTACTGATCTTTTGATGAATTTTGCATTTTCTTACTGATCTTTTGATGAATTTTGCATTTTCTTACTGATCTTTTGATGAATTTTGCATTTTCTTACTGATCTTTTGATGAATTTTGCATTTTCTTACTAATCTTTTGATGAATTTTGCATTATCTTACTGATCTTTTGACGAAATTTGCATTTTCTTTCTGCGATATTTTGACAAAATTCACATTTTTACTACGATTCTTTAATGAAATTGATTTTTTTTACACAATCATTTGTCGAAATTTGCGATAGTTTATCGCAAATCGTGCGATTTTGCACACTATTTCAAACCTTGCTCCTTAAGAAACCCCCTCCAGAATTCTTAAAATGGCACCCTTATTTCTAAGGAAAGGAATCCCTTTATAAATATTTACAAAAACACGATTAGAGTGTTTTATGTCAAGAAGTATTTTTGACAGACCGATTTTTTTTTTCTCATGAGTATTTTTTAATGTCCGAATTTTCGGGCTAATGGCCAATTTTTTAAAACTTTCGGAAATTAATACTTGGAAATTTCGGAACAGAAACACTCCTGAAAAATATGCTGTGCGCGATAAAAATCGCAACTAGAAACAAAAAATGCTTTTGTGTTTTTTGCAAAAAATCTTAGTTTAAGACCAATTTTCATAGCATCGTAGTTTATAGGTCCAAATCGTAGCAACTACGATTTTTTAGTAGCAGTTGGCAAGTATGATAGACCAATTTTCATAGCATCATAGTTTTTAGCTCCAAATCGTAGAAACTACGATTTTTTCGTAGCAGTTGGCTAGCTCCGACTAATTTTTCATGTTGGGTTATTGTATTAATTATATTTAAAATCTGAAATAAAAATCACTCTTTATATATGTGTACTTTTAATGAATTCAGACAATTTATGCGAACTTTAAAATTTATTTTTAAAATATTTAAAGAAATGCATGTTTTACCCCTGCATGCATAAAATAATTGAAAAGAATATAAGTTAATCATCATCAGACTTATAGTTTCTCAGAAACACGTATATCCTTAATACATAATTAGCAGGCTTTGCCTGTTAAGTTGGTCGAGTTTTCTCAAATGACACTCAAATCAAACGAATAACTATTTTTACATGACAATCTTGAATCAAATGAATCTTTCCAAGTGAATCTAATGTTCGGGTAGGAAGGAGGAATTGGGGGGGGGGTGCTGCATGTTCTAAACTCTAAGAAATATTACTGACAGAAATAATTTTCAAATAAATTCTAATATAGAAACCCTGTACATGAGAAAATGTACAAAAAACCCTGGCATAATTCTCTTAACATGTGAAATGTTATATCCAAAGGGCACTGAGGGGAAAAAAGAAGTCTCGGGCAATTAAAATAAAGGACTTCTGGATTTGTTTCTTTAAATAGTAATTATACATATTTTTTAATGAAAGCAGAAAATATTTTTTTATAAGTGGGTAATTTTTTTTTTTTTTTCATCTTTTCATCAAGGATACGGGGAAGGCAGTTTTATTAAAGAATTTTTTTTTCAGTTTTAAAGATAAAAGAAAACATGAATTACAAATGAGTTGATATACAGAAAGTGTTCACACATTTTTGTAATGATCGACTATCTATGATTAAAATTTAAAGGAAAAAAAAATAAAAGCTATATGGCATCAGTTTGAAACAGGGTTTAATTATCTGCATTATTAAAAATACTTTTTTAAAAAGTCTCTGGAAAATTGAATCGAAGGCTATATAGTTGCACTTTACAAAGAGAAACTGTTTTATTTTAAAAAAGGTATGAAAAGTGTAGTTTTAATATTTCTACACGTAAAAGAAGTACTATTATTAATAAAAAAGATAAATGTAAAGTTTACATTTGACTGCGAAAAAGGTAAAAAATGTAGACTTAACAAAGGTATGTTCATTTCTTTTTATACCTAAAGTTGCATCAAGTGTTTTAAAAGAAAATCTAAACCTCCAAAGAACTATCGGAAAATCTTTAAACATCTTCACAGGAACTGTAAACAAAATTATAAAACACAATTTGAAGCTACTCATAACAACAACAACAACAAAAAAAAAAATTGTGCTCACCACTTTAATGCAAAAACATGTTCCTCAGCATAAGGCTATGTGCAGATTGTTGTATGAAAATTTTTTAGTTGGTGAAAAATATAAATGTGCAGTTACAATTGATGAAGCTTGGATATATTTATCAGATTGCAATAGAAAAAAGATTGATTTACTATAAAAAACCCAAAGTGTTGGTTCAGACAAACAAGGAAAGTTTTGCTAAAGGCTTTATGATTATTGCTGAATTCTCTTATAAAACGGAAAACTTACAACAAGGAAAGTACAAAAAAATGCCAAAATGGACTCTGATTACCGTCAGAAATACGTTTTAACACCAGTTTTCAAAGAAGACATTCTATCATCTTACCCAAACAATCTTTTATTGTGTGAAGGTTCTGTCAGGATAAGGTTACCAGGCATATCTCTAAATCTACTGCTATATAATCAGAAGTGAGAAATGAAACTAGAATCGGAGCTATTCCATTTAAATGCATCGCACCCAAGATTCCCCCCCCCCCCCCTTGTTCCCTATGGATCACTGTGCATTTGTACTTTTAAAACAAGCTTTTTATAAGCGGCATCCCAAAACATTTGATGGTCTCTGGAAAATTGTGGTCGAGGAGTAGAACAAAATCAACCTCGATATTTTAATAAAAGCCATTTCATCTTTGAAATTAGGATGTAATACGATAGTTCAACAAAAAAGGCTATCAGATTGAACATACTAGGAAATAAAATTCTCATTTTTGTTTAGATATTTCTTTTTCTAAATTTGTTACAAAAACTACAAACAAAAACTACAAAATTATCAGATATACTCCAACACATTATATTTTGAACCACTTAGATCAGCTAAGGCACAAATAAAGTTAATTCATACAAGTTTTAATATTCGACTTGTGTTACATATCCAAATTTTGCTTATTAATTCCAAAAAACACTATATTAATTACAAATTTCATAAATACTTTGCATTTAAATTACGTTTTCTTAGATAATTTAGAATAAATAATTCATTTTCCATTTTTAAAAAGAATTTGTCTGAACATTGCATTGAAAATTTTACTTTTTTCAGCTAATTAAAATGTCAAAAACTAAAAGTTTAGGAAACACTATTAAAAAACGAGCAGAGATTGAGAAAAAAGTTTCTATTATATAGCCAATATTTCATAATGAAAATAAAAGGACATGAAAATAATTCAGAAAATATAAATATTTTTAAAAAATTCAAGTTTTTTACTAAATAAATCAACTAACTTTCTTCCTTTCAGCTCGTTCTTCCTCTTCTTTTCTTAGTTTTTCTTCCAATTCTAATCTTTGTTTTTCAGCTTCCTCTTGAGATTTCCTCTCTTGCTCAGCTTTCTGTATTAAAATATTTATCATAAGAATTCCAAAATTTAAAACATGTACAGGCTTAAAAAAGATACAAATGGATTTAAGAAATATGCCATAATTTCCGGCCTATAAATCCGCGGGTTATCTGTTAAAAAAAAACTCAAAAATTTTAAGTGAGGATTATTTAGCGGTGCGGATTATCTGCTGAAATTTTTTTTTAAGCAGTAGTTCACATCAGATATCCAACTTCTTCCGGCAATCATAAAATAAAAATGTAAACAGCTATCACACGATTGTCTGCTATCGACTGTTCGCGGAGTTGCTTACGATTGGTTCACATATGACTAGTGGCTTCCGATTTTTATGTTATATTTTTTTTAGCCTTTTGGCAACATGTTTCTATGAAGAACAAAGCGCTTCAACTTATCTCTTTCAAAAATTGCAATCTCAAGCATTTAGCTGAAACGAAGAACTATGAAATATAGTGTATTGCTATCAGGTTGAAAATTATAATGTCTAAGAGAAAACGTGTTATTTAACACTGCAGAATTTAAACTGAAATTTACTTAAAAAGCAGAAGACATTGAAGATGATTTAAAAGCAGCAATTATTATAGAATTATCCGTATTCACGAGACATTCTACATTTTAGATATAAGAAGTATTCTTATTTTTTAACATAATTATTTTTTTATTTATTTTTTTTTTTGCAATTATTTTATTACAATTATTTAAATAAAGCAACTAAATAAATAGGTAGGTTATTAGTAGTACTTTAGAATGTTGAAAACAATGAGTAATCCTCGTATAGTCCGGCATATAAATCTGCAGATTATACGCCAGGCTAATGCCACCGCAGATTATAGGCCGGAAATTACAGTATATATAGCTCAAACACTATGCAATTCAGAATTTTTGCAAGAATTATTTTGGTTACTACTATATGATTAAAAATTTTCTACATATTTTGAAATTACAGATAAGTACATATTGGGTTAAATATACATACACAAGGTACATGCTGCATACAAATTAAATAGTATTAGCTTACGCTAGGCCACATCACTAGTAACATAAGTCAAAATTCACACTAGTCTGGTGTTTATGTGGCTGAAGTAAGTATTAAAACATTACATATTTTAAAAATGCAACTTAATTATTATGTTTTACAATTGAAAAACACAAATTTTACAATTAATAAACACATGCTTAACCCTCTAAGTGGTTTACCCATATTTTTCAGTTTCCCTAAAACAACTTAAAATTATTTTCGCCTACAACCAATTTAACAGAATCGTATTTCAAGATGAATGTCAAATAAAGGGGCATGCAGTGTATATTATTAAAAACAAATAGGGAAAGAAAATTAAAATTAACATTAGTTTTACAAGCATTTTTATAAAATGCAGGAAAGCCCTCAAAACTCAGAGTGTTGAGTCACCTAAAAGAGGAGAATTGTTTGCATTAAATCCTTAAACTAAAAAGTCAAAAATTCCTAGATATTATTTTAGCCTTTCCTTTACGAAAACTTTGGTATATTTCCATTTTATGAATACTAGTCACAGCTGTGCCAAATGCGAAATGTGGTAAGCTGCTTATTTCTCGACAACTTGTGTAAAAATGATTGCAAATTATTATTTTTTTACATTTTCCTTTTTCAGGCTGTTAAGAGTAGGTTCAAATTTCCCAATATTTTGTTTATTTTCCCATATAGATAAATTAATATATTTCATGATTACATCGCTTTAATTTATTTTATTATATAAAAATTCTTATTTCAAAATTTCTCTTATTCAAAAAAGTAAATTTTTTCTTATCCTACATATGTAACTTCTGTGTCTTTCTTACATGAGAAAAGCTATACAATTTTGTAAAAATATATTCAAGAGTAACCAATTAAACTTTAAAGCAGTGTCCAAATTAAAAAAAAGAAAATAGCTTTTTTCTACAAAATAACAAGATGTTTCTCATGAGAACTAGATAAATAAATCTGGGAGGTCTATTCGTTTTAAACAAATACTTTTGTGTTTAGTAGAGCAAGCTTTTCTCATAATACAAAATGTCATGTATGAGATAGTAATAAAACTATTTTTGCCTATATTTTCTCATGTCCACTTTTTTATTGCTGTGCTTAAAAGGGACTTTTTCTTTGTAAGGACCCAATTATTTCGAAAACAAATTCCTGTGGCAAAGGCTTGGGGATATTCATAGAATGCAACTGTTTTCAGTTAAGGGGTGGGTGATATCTTTATTGCAATTAGGGGGTAAAAAAATCTGATTTCTTTTATTTAAATCTGATTTTTTTCCCAGCATTCAAATACTGAATAGCTACCAAGAGTTTTAGGTTTCTAAAACCTTTAAACCACTAATTGCCAACATAATGTATGTTTTAAAACTTTAATTAATAAAATTATACTTATTAGTTAGAAATTACAGAATTTATAAAAACTGCAAATTTCATTAATTAGTATCATACAATAAAGTTAAATATTTTAATATTGTAACAATTATGTAAAACTTTATTAAAAATACTAGTGATATTTAACATTTATTAAAATTATTAATAACTACATTTAATATTAAATAGTTAACACTGCTTCAAATTAATAATTATTAAACAATTAACTGTCTAATTAGAAACATACATTTTTAAGCTTTAATTATAAAAATGATAATGTAATTTGTTTTAGAAAAAGGTGCAGGATCCTAGTTCCAAAAAAGGACACTAAAGAAATCTCTGGCACAACTACAGGTTTTTCTTTCTAAAGGCAGGGTGCATTTTGCCAATTCAAAAGGGGCAGAGTGAAAAAAAATGGCCTAGAAGAAACAGTAAGTAATTACATCACAGAATTAATAAAAAATGCAAATAAGTAATTTCATTAGTTAGTAGCACAAATAACAAAACTAATAAATATTATTTGCAACCCGTTTTGCATTTGTACTTAGAAAAATTACTGTTAATCATCAAAATCTAAACTTAAAGACATGTATGTGTATGTTAACCAAAAAAATTATGAAAATGAGTTAAACCCATTCATACACACATACAGAATAAATATAAGGATAGCCTGTTATATCTGAAATCCTCAAATTATTTAAATAACAGCATTATTACGTCTCAGCAGGAATTATTAGCTTTCAATGGTTCCTTTTTTTTTTCTTTTTAAGAAAAGTTTTGCTGCCTTTTCAATTCCTAATCCGAGATTGCTATTAATTTATTACAAAAATAGAATGAGGAACTAAGACACTGGCTATTTATTCTTTTACTTGCAGAAATTTATTACACTTGCTATGTTTATTTTATAAAAAATAATGCATAAATTGATTACATAAAGGAAATTATGACATTACAAATTATATTAGATATAAATATCATTTTTAAATATAACTGTTTTATGTTGGATAAAAAAGAATGCTTTTTACAAACTGTTTTTAATTTTTTACAATACTCATGAATTACACTTAGAAACAATTATTTAGAGCTCTTTTTTTGTTGTTGTTTATTCATAAGTCAAAATACCTGTAGAAACTTTCAAATTATTTTCATCTTAGATTTTGTTACTTTTTTTCTTACATTATAAATATTTAGAAAATTTGATTTTAATCAATGATTTTTTTTTTTTAAATTGGTTGATTAAAATCACGATTTAATTGCTGATTTAAATCAACTGATTAAAATCGCTGACACCCTAATTGCAATGTTTTTCTTTTTTAGGCGATATGCATCCTTGGCACTCGAAATGGCAGATTAGATTCCGGAGAACTTGAAGAAATGCGAACATGTCCTATGATTCACCTGGAATGTGAGGGTGGCTGGAAAAAACAGCTAATTGGCTTCCTTTCCACAAGGTGTGATTTTTCTGCAATGCGCTGGAAAGGTGGGGTAGCAAGTCAGTAACATACGAGAGTAACAAACTGTTAGTAAGGTCAGAGGCTTTGTGGGACCTTTTCCCTCATCTGACCAGAGTAGTTGTATGAAAATTCAAAAAGATGAGAGAGAACGATTTTGAAGTTTGAATGGAAACAGAGTATTTTTTCAGAAGGCGCTCCTTGTCATCACCCTGCGAGCAGAGGCAGTCAGAAAAATCATCAACGAGGAGCTGAACCTATGAAACTTTTCAGTAGAGAATAGTAACAAGCTTTGATTCTCCCTCGTTAACTAAGGAAATACATCCCCGAAGATGATTACCTGCAATAACCAGTGCTCAATGAGAGAAAACTCCATCACTTCTCCGGTTGTAGTTAATCAACTGAAGTTTATGGATAAAATAAATCCATGCCTGTCAAAAGTTCCTCTCCAATTATCCTGAAATGAGGGACAGTCAGTGAAAGCTGCCTACTGGATTTTTATGATGATATAGAATAGTGCATCTAACTGTAAAGGAAAATGTTTTCTATTACGAGGGGCCAAGAGTGTGGAATAAAAAAACCTCTGGCATAATAAGCTTGTATCTCTAATATTTTAATTAGATTATCAATTTTTGTGCTAATTTCTTCAAAAACTACTGTTCTGCTGATATAAATATACATAATATTTTTATAATAGTGCATAAATGTGTTGGTTTTGAGAATTGTAAGACCAATTAATCAATTTAAATTATTTCTGAAAAAAAGGGGGAGGGGGGGTAAAATGAATAATTACATGCATATTAGTCTATCTCTTTGCATTGCCTATTATTTCTTTTATACAATAAAAAGTAAATAAATAATATTTAGATAATTTAAAATTAATATCAGGCTAATACTTTATTATGTGGGGTCTGTTATCCGGCATCCCCATATCCAGAATGCTCTGAAAAATGAGATGCAAAATGATAAAAACTTAATTTGTTTCATTCAAAACCAAAAACTAAAGATGTATTTTACATTAAGAATAGGATGCAGCAGACAGAAATACACTCATCCATGGGTAGTGGTACAATGTGGTCATCAGAGATACTTTTTGATGATGTGAATGGCAATAACATTGAAGACTGAGGAGGAGGAAATTATTATAGATCTGCTGGACTTATGCTAAAAGACTTTCATGTTCAGAAGATCAATTGTTGTATCCAGAGACAGTGGAAGCTTGCCTAAATGTTGATGAAGATACTCCTGTAAGTCATCAAATGACTGGCAGCGAGATTTCCAATATAATGACAAAACGATACGTCTAATAGAAATAATGATTATGATCAGCAGAACGAGGTGGGTAAAAAAATTTCAAATGACCACCTGATATTTTTCAACAAAAAACCTGATTTGTGGAATGCAGCAAAGAAGCTACTTCCACAAACTGCAAATCATGTCCGTATATAAGATACAAGATCCAGTGCAAGAGACATACTATAAGTAACTAACTTTAATACCCAAAAATCCAAATCAAAAGATTTTGCTCTCAAGTCCTAAAACTAAGTTTTATATGCTGATATAATTTCTTTTTCATTTAAATTGTAATTTAGAATTTTTTTATTTTGTGTAAATAAGATATTTAATTAAATTCGTAATTATGCATTTACGTATATTATTCATATTTTATACATTTCATAGAATCACTTTGTAAATTTTAACACTTATAGCAGAGTGTTCCGAATTACGGAAAAACCCTTTATCTAAAATATTTCAGATCCTAAGAATTCTGGTTAACATATCCTATACTGTACTATAATTCTTAATTATTACAAATTAATTTAATGAAGATAACGGAATTAATTCTATATTAGATTCTAAATTGCAAAATAATAATTTCCATACATGAATATTAAGAGTTTTGAATTTAGCATTTAAAATGGCATGAATGAAAATAGTACAACTGAAAGTAGATATGGAAAATTAGAGATATCTTTAATATTTAAAATGTCTTTTTTTCTAAATTGCTTTTAACTAGTCATCCCTTTGAAGTTGTTAGTATATTTCTGTATTTGTGATTTACCCATTCCCAACTTTTTGTTTAAAAGTAGTTTTCAAAAAAAAAAAAAAAAAAAAAAAATTAAGTTAGGTTTTTATTGAAAAACCTAACTTATCTCCAATTTTCCCATTGAAGAAAAAAAAAGTCATTAAACAAACAAACAAAAAAAAAAATAGTTAAACCACTATACTTTTCACTGCCTCATATTTATTGCATTTGGACTTACTCATATTATATGTAACTGCTTAATTTACTTAAACTCCTTTCTTATTAGTAACTCTTGTCTTTAATTGCTTCCTACACTAGGAAGATTTCAGGTTTCTTTCTAAATTTAAGGTGTAACTTTTACCAATTTTATTTATTTGAATCTTCTTTATGTCAACTATTTCCAAATTCCTAAATCTGTAAGTTGGGAGATTTAGAATTTGTATCAAAATCTTATTCTAGTTTCCATACAAGTTTAATTTCATATTTAATTTCAATTACTGAACTTTAAATATTTCTCCATCACATTGAAATTTTCAATTTTGCTTACAATTTTTCCTTTTTCCAAATTTATGATTAATTCTTTAACTTAACTTGTCAACAAGATTAATATTTGTGGAAGTTTAGTAAAATTTCAAAGTAAAAAACACCCAAAAAGAGCTAACTTCTAAAAACATTAACATGGCTAACAATTTGCCAACTGCCAAATTATGAAAAATTCTTCCAAGGAAAAGGATTGATATTGTGAAATTTGTTCACAAAATTAGATAAAATTATTTCACAGCACTAAAATGGCACTGTGGCTAAAGAAATAAATATATACATGCCAAAACATGATTTTAAGATTATTTCATTGCATTTCTTTAATAACTACTACTTAATTTATATATTTCTAGGGTATACATTATCAATTTCTGTGAATATTCTGTCAATCTCAAAATCTTGAAATGAGTTTTATTAATCTTAAATATTAATAATTGAATTAATACAGCACCACTATAACAGGAAATTCTCAACTTTATGTCGGCCGGCCGTGTGACAGAGTTCTATCACATATCCCTATTTCTTCAAAATTAATTTAATTCATTTATTTTGGGCTTTTGATACATGTCGTTTTTTTCCGCTTAAAATCAATCCATTTCGAATCGTATCTGTTCATTTTTTTTTCCTTTCTTTCATTAACTTAATGCAGTAATTTTCACTTCAGAATTTATTATTGTTTATCAATAACATTTGTGGCCGTTAAGATAAAAAAAAAATAAAAAACAGAAGAGTTAAAACCACCTGCTTTTGATTTCAAGGCATGTTATTTTGTTTGTTTTTTTTCTTTTGCGTCGCCAGCAATAGATATAATTATGTAAGTGACCGTTGAAATAATATATCTAAAATGTAAAATGAAAGTTTATTGAGGCTGTCTTTTAAATCACTTTTCATGTACAACATAATCATTTGTTTTGATAGTTTATGGCCGGCTTAGTGGCGTCTGTAATATATACATATGTAGAACCGTTTTTCTGGTAACCTTTCTGCATCACGTGATTTTCGTTGTTTTTGTCGGGATGCTAGATTCTGGGCTAATCATTTTGGTGTATAAATATGACTCTTTGTCTGCTTTCCGTACACTAATTCTAATGCTGAAAATTTGACGATGTTGTAGCACCAAGTCTTATATGTTTCTTATGAAATCACTCTCTTCGAACTTCTGCTCTTATCATGTAAGCACGTAAAAAGACCTTGTGGTCTGAGGGTATGCTCAGGCGTACCCCTCTCATTTGCGGATCTCCTCTCTCTGCCATTTAATAATTCTAAGTTATTTTACCTTTTATTTCTATAGTTAAAAATGTTTAATAAAGTTTTCTAGTTCCTGTATTTTGTATGGTTGGAGTTTTTTTTATGCACTTTTACGAACCAATCGCTTAACTGAACCACCCCACTTCTACACCATAGGTGGTGTGTCAGATATCTATTTTTATTGTTTGTGAATTTCTTCTGCATTTAATATTCAACAAAATAACTACATAAAAATTTAAAAAAATATAACAATTTATCAGACATACAAGTAAAAATTACATAAATACATATACAATTAAAAATGCAAACTTTTCAGGATAAGTTTTAGCCCCTTATCTGTGCAATAACATTCAAATGACCAGAAAATAGAACCATATCAAAGCAATGCTATGTATTCAGATGCATTTGATATGGTTCTTTATACTTTCTTTAATTTTAACTGTTAGTAATTAATTGTAAACATGATATATAACTTTCTGTCCATTTGAATGTTATTGCACTGATGAGGGGCTAAAACTTATACAATTAAAAATGCAAACGTTTCAGGCTATATATTTATGTAATTTTTACTTGTATATCTGATGAATTGTAATATATTTTTAAATTTTTATTTTGTATATCAGACGTTAAGCAATGTTTAGTTATTTTAAAATAACTATACTTTGCATTAACCAATACATATGTCACTGGTGTTACCATTCATATCTTTGAAGTTATCACCTGCATATAATTTTTCATAATAATATTTGAGAATGATGCCTTTGTTAGTTTTTGTGCCAACATTTGCACAAAGTTGAGTGGAACATTTAGTGCAAAACGGTATTTGTCTAACAGAAAAGTAACCAAATTTTACACGCTTTTATACTTTCTACAAAACAGTATGGTGCTCAAATTAGTTATAAATTTAGGTTTTAGCCACAAGCAATGTTCATTTCTTTTTTTCTTATAAAAAGAACTTTAATTGGCAAGAATGAATACTTTAGGGAAAAAGATAAAAATACATAAACTTAAAAAGTATCACCAAAGTAAAAGGAAAATATTCCAATGTTTTGTCATAACTTATATTTAACAATAAATGGCAGCATAAAACTAAATGTACATAAAAGTAATTCTTAAATTGATGTAAATAAGGTAATAAGTTTTAAAATATGGAAAATCTACAACTACTAATAAAAAAGAGTCAGGGAAGACTTATCCCTGAATAAGTTACAATTCCACCTACTAAATTTTCCTAAATTTAAACATAAAATAGTTTTCTTGAGGAGGTCAAAGCTTTGAACTTTTAAGAATTAAACAATTTACAAATAACACACCAGGATGGAATTCAAAGACAACACACAGACAATGTTGTGTGAACGATGTTGTTCGAAACCAATTCCAGAAGTAACAGTATCTTAATAAAAAAAACTGTACAAAAAAAATCGAAAAAAAAAATAAAAACAAACTTTGTAGACATCGACCTCAGCTATCCAATGCACAAAAAATCATTTTAAAATATTGAAATACAAACAAGATATTTAAAAAAATTTCTCCCATAGGATTAACGGTAGCATTTCCATGTGAGTGAAGTAGCCTCTTAACTCTTTTGCAATCAGCACTGCATACAAAAGTGAAGCACAGAGTGTGTACAATCCTAAATATTTCCTACAAGTACTTTCAAATATAATTTTTGCTTTATTTATTATGCAAGATTTCTATTTGAAAATACTGGTGCTAAAAGAATAAAATCCGAGTAATGCTCATTGTGAAAGCCATTAAATATTCCAATACAACCACTAAATATATTAACAAAGCATATTTCATAACTGACAATTAAATTTCAGTTTAAAAAATATATAGCATACTAATCGCTGCTCTTCTTCTCTCTTAGCACGTTCTTCCTCTTCTTTACGCTCATTTTCTTCAATTGCTTTTCTCAATTTTTCTTCCTCCTGTTTTCTATGTTCTTCCTGTAAACGTAACTGCTCTTCCTCCATACATCTTTGCTCTTCTTCTTCCTGGCGAAGACGTTCTTCCTCTTGCCGCCTAATGTAGAAAAGCATGTTTTAAAAAATTGTCGCAAAAATATAAGTGTAAATAAATAATTAAAAAACAAAAACTTTTGTGATTTTTTAGCATAAAAATTAAAGTAGTATTCATTTCTCTATAATTTAATATCACATGAGTCAAAAAATAAAAATGCTATTTTATTCTAATTTATTCCTGAATAGATCGAATAAACAGAATAAAATAAAGTTGTCTAAAGATCAAGATGTCTTTGCCAATATAATTTATCCAGTAAATACAGTAAAATATTCATAAGTCATTACCTAGATAAATTATCAAATTAACTTGTACCATTCATTTCTCATAGACGTCAATTATTCTATATATAAAAAGTTTTGATTTCGAAATGGATCAATGAACCCGGCAGATCGGCATCCAATTTGAATGCTTAAGCATGGCCTTTCTTCGTTAATATTAAAAAACTGTTGCATACAAAAATATGAAAATCGGTAGTATTATAGAGAAATGTTTGATAAACACGCTGATGCAGACAGTTTTCAAATCGAAGAATTATTTAAGAGATATTTAATGCCAAAGTTGGACAAAATCGTTCCATTAAAAAAGTTTTATAGGAGCAAAAACTGTACATAGGAATTTAATCATTTTTAGATCATTTTATGCATCAGAATTTCCCGATGTGCAGACTGCATTTAGTTTTTTAATTTAACTCATTTTTTGAGGTTTTATTTCTATTTTAAATTCAAATTTTCAGCATTTCGAGAGACATTTTTTACATATTTTAGAAAATTGTATAAATTTAAACTGTTGCCAACTGTACAAACAGCGCAAACAAAACGTTTGCTTCAAAAAAAATTTATTTTACATGTGACTATTATAAACAGAAAACATAAAAAGCAGGAACTCATTGAAAATTACATCATAAAAACTATATTTACACAAGAATTTTAAAAGCAAAAGAATATTGTAAAATAATAAATTCATTAACATGCGTTAGAAGTCTTAAATAGAAGAATTTACGTCACATTTATGTCACATTACACTTATTATGTAAAATGAACAAAAAATAATATTGCAAAACAGTTTAAATTTAAAAATTGCGTGAGACATTTATTTGATATTTTAAGATGATCATAATATTTCATTTCTAACAAAAGTATTTTTACGTGAATATTTTAGAGAAAGAAAAGTTCGGTGAAAATTACGTCAGATTATAATTGTCAGATTCAAATTATAATTCAATCTTCCGAAATCTTTTTAAAGCCAATCAAATTAGCATGCTGTTAGAGTCTGCGGTGTCTGAATGGGGTTTGGCAAGCGTAGCTCATAGGGGGTAGGGCCCCCTAGTCTATATATATATATATTTCTCTTACGTAACACAAAAAAAAGGCTGTATTTGTAGCTTGCTATTTTGCAACAACCACAGCGACGATTCCGAGTGGTTAATTTACTGTTCCATGACTCGACCCATTCAGCAAATCAAAATCCAGACAGAAGCTCTCTTTGAACACAAACCATTTAAGCAATGCATGAATAACAATTGCTATTGGTCCGTTGTACGATGACATGTTGAATTCAGCGAATCAGCTTTTTGTTCAAGATTGTATTTAGAGCCGAAAAAGTTTTGTTTACATAGTTTGTTAGCATGATAGCTTTTCATAGCGTCTTATTATAATTTAAAATTAATTTAAGCCATGCTGTTCAATAATATAGGCAAAATGAAAGGCGAAGGATTCCATCTGACACCAACATGCCATTTAACTTTAAATGGCGTCAATTTCCAGCCAGCTTAGCTTTCTCAATGACGATCAACAAGTCACGCTGCTAAACTTTTGATAAAATAAGCTTAGTATCACCACCTAAATGCAATTTTACTTATATTTTCAACAAAGATTTCCATTATTGTTTTATACATTAAAAATATTTGTGAATTTCATATGTTATAATGATTTACGGGTACTACTTAGTTATCCCATCTACCAATTTTGCCAAATTATACAAATTGACATAATTTTTATTTTAAATAACGAAAGAACAAATAAATTAGTCTAACATTAATAAAAATACAAATAAAACATCGAAATAAATATCACTTGACATAAACACATGTAACATGCTTAAAGTCAAGTGAATGTGACATTTTGTCGACAAGCCATTGTCCCCCACCACAAGAGGGGAATGCCAAATCCTGCAATCGCCAAATTGCACATAAAACAAGTCCATCGCGCCGTCAAACGTTTTAAAGAGATCGGAAGGATCAAAGGCAGTCAACGAAGCAGAAGGCTGCGAACAACAAGGACCTCAGTGCCCTTAACATGACCAAGAAGAAGATCCAGCGAAATCCACAAAGAAACATCCAAAAACTGGCTAAGGAGGCACAACGTCGGCAGCAAACTCATGCGAAGACATGTCAAAGATAATATCCAACTCATCTCGTACAAACTGGCGAAAGGACGGCATCTCACAGACCAAATGAAGGTGGTCAATGCTCGAAAAAGGGCAAGAAGATGACATCCCTGTGCCGCGGCGATGCTCTGAATCGGATTTTCTTCACCGATGACAAGTGTTTTATGGTCCAACCTTTTCGGAACTCGCAGATGCAATGCGAGTTGCTATTTAAAGGGGCCCCGCGCATCGTGAGGGTGAAAACAGTTATTTTCCTGAAGTCTGTGATGGTGTGGGTGGGGATTTCCGGATTGGAAAAGTCAAAACTCGTCTTCGCCCCTTAAGGCGTCAGGATCAACGCAGAGACGTATCAGGACCTAACTTCTGAAGGTACCGTGATCCCCTAAGACGAAAAGCAAGCGAAGAACATCAACTGGAAGTTTCAGGAGGACTGGCCGACTACCTATGGAGCGTAAAAGATGTTGGAAGGGTGTAAGGCCAATCTCTCGTGATTTTGGACGAAGTGCGTTTGGCCCTCTAACTCCCCTGACTTGAACACTATGGACTTCCCTGTTTGGAGGATCTGGGAATAAAAAGCCTGTGAAATCAAGAAGTCCCTGGATTCCTTGAAAAGCTCTCTGGAAAAAGCCTAGGCCGAAATCACGATGGAAACAGTCTCGGCCATCTTGAAGAATTTACAAAAGCATTTAGACGCCTGTATCACTGCTGGAGAAAACCATTTCGAATTATCTTGATTGTTCCTTGTACAGAAATTTCTCCTCTTTCGAATGGTGAAGCAAAATATTCATTTTGCTCGTTCAGTGAAAAGTTATGGTCTTTTATCTGCGTCACAGTATTTATGTGTCACCCTGTAATCTTATAGTTCAGCGACAGATTTTTGGTCAATGGGATAACCAAATTATACCGATTTATAATAGCACTCATTCTAACTACAGTTGATGCAAATAGTGGCGAGTGAGTGAAGCGAGATAGAATCGCATAGCGGTCCAACAAAAAATATCTTTGTGTTTTCGCCGAGGTTTTAAATTAATTCTATTTCCAAGGTACATTGTTCAGTTTATTATTTTGCATTTCAAAAATGTTTAAATTGCATAATGGTACAGTGATTTAAAACCATTAGCAGTACCATCTAAATACATTTTTATTTACATTTTCAAAAAAGTTTTCCATTACTGTTTTATACACTAACAATATTTGTAAATTTAATATAATGATTTGTTATAATGATTTATAATAGCATTCATTCTGGCTAGAGTTGACACAAATAGTTACGAGTGAGCAAAGCGAGCTAGAATCGTGTAGTGGTCCCAATGTGATTTGCGTAGCAATTCACAGGGGTTGGCGAGCGTCTTTGAGCAAGGGGCTGTGCCCCCTAGTAAAATGCGAGAAAATGAGGTATTTCACAATGAAAGTTTTACATTTGAATGCCTTTTAATATTCAAAGTGATATATATATATATATATATATATATATATATATATATATATATATATATATTGAGCAAATGAAAAAATAAGTATTGTGCGGAAATATCCGTGTGCACGTAAGATAACTTCTTGATGTTTTTCTCTCTTTTTTCTTCTTTTGAGTGTTTTAGGAGTGAATTTTTGTTGTGAATACGATACAAATCATATTTTACGGTGTTAAAATCAACATGGAAAGTATTATAAAAATAAGATGTACATTATTTTAACTAAAAATATATGCACATATATTTTTTAAAGAGATAAAATATGGCGTTTTCCGTCTAGTATGTTCATATTAAATAAACCTTTCATTGAGAATATATTTTATGCATTTGTTTTTTCCATTTGATTAATAAATATTTATATCATGATATTTCATTTAAGGCTGTTCTCAGCTGCTCTGCTCAACAAGCACAAAACGTTTTGACACATTTACAAATTCATTTTTTAACGGAAAGATATAAAATTGGAAAGCCTGACCATGGAAGCGATTTGGAATCAAACTGTTTTTTCCATTTTTGATCAATCAATTACCTATTGAGTTATAAGCATTTTTGATCACGTGACAAAGACGTTTTTCTCCCCTTTCTGACAGGATTTTCTTCCTTCGTTCGGAAGTTCAGTTCAAAATGCCAATTTTGACAGTATTTTCTGAAAGATCTATTGTGTTTACAAGAAAACGGAAAAACAGTTCGATGGCATAGTTTCTGAATAACAACACCTTCCAGTTTCATGCGTTTCCGAACAAAAATGAATTAAAACTTATGTCAGAAAGTTGATCCTTTGGATTTGAGAACAGCCTTAAACTTCATTTCTACATTTCACTAGATATAAATTTTTAAGGAACTTAATATTATATGAAGAAATTTTACAGATGAATCAAAACTGCCTTCTAAGAAATTTATGTTAAAAACAAACAAAATGGCTATTCCACCTGTAGTGGATTAAAATAAAAGTTACAAGAATGAAAAAGTCAAACATAGCTTATGAAATACTTTTTAACACTTCCAGAACACTTACTTTTGAAAAATGTTAGTTAAACTTAAAAACTCGTACTATAAGTGAAAACACACTTCAAGCAAATATCGCTAATAGACAGTACTGTATCCAAAATCTTTTGTGAGTCCCTGTTAATGAATGATAAATACTATGCAGTTGTAGATCGTAATCTACAGCAAGCATCTGTTTTTGAAATGTCTGATGTTTGAAATAGAGTAATATAATTAAAATATGCTACAAACAGTTCCCCCACTCCCATAGACCACTACATGTAATGGAATTCTTTTGGGTGTCCATATAAATTATAAATGCAGACCTGCCAACTTTTGAAAATGAGAAATCGTAGCACTCAAAATTCAAATGAATCTCGAGATTGGTTGATTGGGTGGATGGGTGCTGTTTCTTACGCTGCATACTGAGTGAACTCTGATTACTTTCGGTTCGTACCGAATTTAGATTCATGCAGGTTGGGTTAACCCGATTTTTCAAAAGTTAGTTCTTTATATTCTTTCATATAAAAAACTACATGTATTATAACAACAAACATAAAGAATAAAGATTTTCGTCTGTGTATGATGTTTCCTATGAAGAGAGCACAGAGCTGGGGTGATTCTGAGTAAAAAAAAAAAAATTCAGAAACTGTCAGAAAATTTTCTGAAAGATTACAGCAGTGGGGAGGCAGTTACGCACTAATTATGCATTTTTTCTACGGCCCTTTCACAAAATTCGCGTTTTTTCCGATATGCTTTGATGAAATTCGCGTTTCTTTAGCGATTCTTTGACGAGATTCGCGCATTTTTCTAGGATCCTTTGACAAATTTTGCGATCCGTTGAAGAAATTTGCTTTTTTTCGCAATTCCTTCACGAAATTTTCGTTTTTTCAGTATCCTCTGATGAAATTTGCATTTTTCTGCGATCCTTTGACGAATTGGCATTTTTTTGCGAACGATTGACGAAATAGATTTTTTTCGGCGTGTGTGTTTTTTGAAAAAAATCGTAGTTTTAGACCGATTTTCGTAGCATCGTAGTTTTTAGCTCCAAATCGTAGAAACTACGTTTTTTTCGTAGCAGTTGGCAGGTCTGTAAATGCTACACACTTAATTTTTAATACCAAACATGCCATAGTAAACAAACAATATATAGCAATCTCACGATATTTACGAGAGTTAGAGAACAGATGCACAGCAGACAGACAAACTGAATTCACAAACGCTTTTCAAATATATTAGAAAGTCTTAAAAAGAATGAGCTACTATGTCCATAAGGATTGATTTAGCCATTACATAAGTATATATAGTAACCTCAATTCTTCTTGCTTTTGCCTCTCTATTTCTGCTTCTCTCTCTGCTTGTTCTCTAGCTAACCTTCTTTTCTCTGCAAGAGCTGCTTTGGCTTCTTCCTCTGATATTATGCGCTTGGCATTGTTGCGTTCAGCTTCTGTAGCAGAACCATCTGGTGTTGGAGACACGGGAGGACTTGGAAAAGGCTAATAAAAAAGCAAATTTAATATCAGAATCGTTTTAATTTCAGCACAGAGTTCAACAAATTTTTTTTGTCTTTTTTAATAAAAAGACAAATAGAGTAATTCATACCTTAAGAGATTCTTCCTGATTAGGTGCAACTTCAGTAGGAGACTGAGATGATACCATAATGTCAGCTTTCTTTTTATTTGTCACAGCTTTCTTAGAAGTAGGTGTTTTAGGGCTAGATGCTTTAGGTTGAGGTTGTTTAGAACTTGGCTGTTTAGCTGGTTTTGGTGCAGATGCCGCACGAGGTGTTGGTTTAATCTTTTCGGCTGATTTTGCTTTTTCTACTGGTTTAAGCTTTTCAGCTGATTTTACTGAAGATGGTTTGCTTGTCACTGGTGAAGCTGAAGTTATTTAAAGTAAATAAAATGAATTTGAGGGTTTTTCTTTAAATGAAAAAAAACAACATGAATAATCAAATACTTATATAAAAGCACATCAAAACTATTTTTATAAAATATTGTCTACTTGAGTAAAACAGAAAATAGGAAAGTTAATGCTTTAATATATTCAATAGCCGATTTTATATCATATATTCCTTTTTCAGAAATTGAAAACACTTTTTAATTAATAGGTTTCAATAAACATCAATATTACATCAACATAATGAAAAGTTGCTAATGTTGATCGACTTAAAATATATATATATATATTCATTTTGCATTAGATCTCTAAAAACAGTAACAATAAATAAATATTTTGATTAAAAATTATCCTAATGGTGACACATTCTGATTGGCGCCATACCAATAAATCGTCGCTCGCCGTCAATCCCAGACATAAATCTGTAAATATCATAAGTTTTCTTTTAAATTAGCGTTCTACTACTACTGCAAAAGGAAAGAAAAAAATCTGTTGACTTTCGTTCTGATCAAAACAGCATTAAAATGACTTGAAGTGGAATAAATAATTTTTAAGGGGTTAGGGGGGTGGAGTTATTTTTTGTTTCTATACGAGAATAATTCAAATTGTCAATTTCAGAAAAAATGAGCCTGAGTCTGTCACAGCTCGAAGACTGGTATAAAAAGTGAGTCGGGGCTGTGGCTCAGACTCGGTCTGAGCCAGTCTCATCTCTAGTGGCTACAATATAAAAATTCCGTGCAATATTGTAATTACTAGCAAAACTGGTGGCTTTACGTGATTAGTTGTTGAAATATGTCTGAAGTGGTATTTGTGACCTTTTTACATTTAGAGAAATTATACTGCTATAGAAGCTTCATGCTCGTAGAGCATTAGGTGAACTTGAGACTTGAGTTAATGAGAAAAATCTTCATTCTAACCCTCTTGCAGCCACCTTCTTTCATAGAAACATATACAATGTTGAGAACTCCTTGTACTATTAAATTGTTTCAACTTGTTTTATAATTTCATGTATCCATGCAACGACATTATAATGGCTTTTACTGTACGAAACGTTTTTTTGAATAAAGTCTGTACCTCAGTCAAAGCTCATTCAATACATGATTCTATTATAAATTTAAATATCCTTCTTTAATTCCTTGTTGCTATTTTTCTGCGCTTCAATATATACAAATTCCTTTTTAAATTCAGGCATCAATGGCTAAAATCAGAATTAAAGTATGTAAAAATATTTCAATTGCATTTTAGAAAGATAAGCAGAGAAATAAATATGATTGACTTATGTTACAATCAGGTTGTCCCTAATTTCGCCAAGATTTTGCAGTTTCAGTTTTGTGGAAAAGTGAGCTAAGTCATGATTTTTTATTTTCTATAACTCCGTAACTTTTGTTGATATTCAAGCCACACTTTTTGGATATGAGCTACAATGCAACAGAGATCATTTTTACAATTAGGTATTTTTTTTTTAAATAGGGGGTCATATAAAAAACTTAATTCTATATTTCATGGGGAAGATACCACCTACTGTCTCCTCTGGAGATTAAAGTATACTCTTTGAATTCTCTACCTTCCTATGACCATTTTTCTAATTTACATTATTTAATCTAACTCTTATACTTGCAGAAATAAACCATGTAACCACCTTTTTTGGACATCCTGTATATATCCAAAACAAAAGCTTAGCTACATGAGTTTCAGATTTAGCAGTGAAATTTACTAAAAATATGAATGTTTCCTTTTATAGAAAGAGACAAGGAAGTATTTCAAAGACATGCACTACATCGCATCTTTTAAGCAAAAAATTAGAGAAAGGATGCAGCAATAGAATTTTTATGAGTGCTTCAGGATGAATAAATTTCCTGCTGAAAGATCGCAAAAGAAGCAAATACATTACATCTGTCTTATTTCTAAAAGAAGGCCTACTATGCTTGCAGAAACAAACTGTGAAACCACCTTTTTTTGACACCCTGTTGTGAAATGAAATCTCATATCTTGTGTCCATTCATTCACCAGCCCGTGTCTTCGACGGAAATGCAGCTTTGTTTACATCGGGCATGAAAGTGGGAAATAGGAAAAAAGGAGGAAAATCTTTTCCGTCAATAGAATGGCACTAAACTTTTAAAATTTAAACACATTTTAACAGTTATTTATGGAATAAAATGAAATATAATTGTACGTATGATTGCTATTTTTTTTCCGTAGTTTAGAAAGCATTAAAAACAAATTTAAACTTTTAAATCAAACGTGTTGTATAAATAGAAAATATTCTATTCCAAAAGGAAAATTATGAAAACTTTTTTCTTTTAAAGTCTTAAAAAAACTTTCAGTCTGGAAAGATACTTTAAACAACTTTAGGTTTAGATGCCGTATATCCCCTTGGCCGCCATCTTGGATGTTTTGAAATTTCTTGGCTATTTAGCGATCTTTATCGATATGGAACCCGTGTGTCATGTTCTGGCCCGTTTTTCAGCGAGATTGTGCTTGAGAAGGATTTCGTTTGAGATTTTGTGCATGTGCTTTGATATAGTGTTGCATCTTTCTGTTAAATTTATTGGATGTATTTGACTATGGGTTCTGTAGTCCGTTTAAACTCTCTTGCTAATGTAATTAAGAAATATGAGAAAATTTTGAATGATAAAGGAAGTTTGATTACAATGTGTAATCATAAGCCTATTTTGGGAAATAAAGATAATGCTCAGATGTATTTTGTGCTTGAACTTTCAAGAAAGATGTCTGTTAAGGTATGTTGATAATTTTATGTATATTTTGTTGTTTTATTTTATAGTAATGTTTTCTATTATTTTATAGTAATGTATTCTATTTGCTTATTCTATATTTCTCATGCATTTCGGCAATTGATGCACAGCAACATACTAACTGCGGCTTTAACGAGTTATGTGCTTTTTTGCGATTGCTGCAGAAGGAGTTAGCTGAATCCAGTGATTTTTTTTTTCTCTGTTAATGAGCCCGTGGCGCTCATACGACGATTACCAATTGCCACTTTAACGAGTTTCATGCATTTTTGTGATTGTGGCAGAAGAAGTTAGTTGAATCCAGTGATGTTTTTTTTTCCGGCTAATGAGCGCGTAGTGCTCATACGACGCTTAGTGATTGTCACTTTGACGAGTTTTGTTTCTTATTTACATTTTATTTTCGTTAAGCCTAACATGTGTATAAATCGGTGCTTGGCGACATTTACTACTTGGCAGAAAAGGGGTCCTCACACCAAGAAAAATTCCTAGATGGCGGGCCTGGGAATTTATGACATCTGCTCCCAACATTATTTACATGACTTTCACATGCTTATAATATAAGCTTACCTTTGATTTGATAGATCTTTTGCACAGCAATTCACAAAAAAACCTCTCCAAGGATTATAGTTAGACAAAATGTTATTAAATTTCCAAGATTCCCCTCACTCCCCCCCCCCCCTCCACCTTATATCCTTCCAATATTTCCTTTGCTTTTTTGCATTAATCCAGAGAATGACAAAAATTCTTTCATGCCTGTTACATGCACTCTGTGTTTATCTCTCTTGCTGATGGCACATTGGAGAGGTCCTGTAAGTTTTTTTTCCCCCAATGCTTAAACATATGCGCTTCATTCATTCATTTCTCAGCTCCTTGTTTCCTCCGAAGCCATAGCTGCGCTCATGCTCAATAGGTATCTGAATTTCTTCCTATCTGAGTGTTCGTTATGAGGTCAGTAAGGCGACGTATTTTGCGTAGCGAATTGGAACATTTTAGTTTTGTTTTCTTAATAATGATTTGCTTCTTAAATTACTGGTGGCTTTTAAATTTAATCAATTGTTTTAAAATTCTCGTTTAATTACTTTTGCTTGCCCCGTAGCTATGTTTCAATACATTTCCTCTTTTTTTTTTTTAGTTGGTGAGTTCTGACGGGCCGTTGAAATGGAGTTGTAATGTGTGTTTTTATGTTAGCAGTTACTTTTTTTTCTACCGAAATTTGATTCTTCAATAGAGTAACAACTATTTTCTCAAAGATTTTTGTTTTAAGTGCCTGCATTTTTAAATGAATTTTATGGGTGGTCAAAAAGGGAAATTTATCTTCCTTTCATTGTGATGATTTTAAATAAAGAATAATTTAGTCTTCAAGAATGTCTCTTTTCTGACTCTTCCTCAACATGCTTCTTTGAAGTAAGATCTTTTTAGTTTTCTCCATTTTTAATGCCTGAAAGAACACAGATATTTATTTAAAGTGTTATTGCCTCCATTTTAAACAAGATTTACTCAATGACAATAATACAACCCTACATTTATGCTAAATTGTGAATATTTTAATATTCACACCACATTTCTATATATATATATATATAAAAAGAAGCTCAACTACTTGGGGGATCTCGGGGCAGCAGACTATACTAAAAGTGTGAAAGTTTCCTTTTATAAAAAGAGAAAACTAGGTATTTTCAAGGGGATGCACATCATTTAAGGCTGCTCGTCACTCAGTTTCTGAATTTCCCACGGTAATGTTAAGTCTATGGACATTTGATACCTTCTTATATTTAAAATATCTCTTCAGAAAATTAATATTTTTAACTTCTTTCTGCATACTCTTCTTAAAGAATGCCTTTTTTTCCATGTTCTCAAAATATTTCTGAAATCTATGCTTAATTTTATATGATGTGCTAAAATTTTACTCCCAGTTCGTCCGCTTTTAACACAAAATATTAAATTAAGCCTAGATTTTAGAAATATTTTGACAACCAAGAAAAAAAGGAGACATCCTTTAAGAACAGGACACAGAAAAAGAAAAAATATATTAATATCGCGAGGAGATATTTAAATATAAGAATGCATCAAATGCCCATAGACTTAACATTATTGAGGGGAAATCGGATTGGAGAAGGGATGCAGAAATAGAATTTTTATGGTTCCTACAGGACGCATAAATTTTCTTGAAAGATCACAAAAGAAGTATACTTTGTATAAAATAAATTACACCTGTCTTATTTCTAAAAAAGACCCACTTTTGTAACAAAAGGATTGTTTTTTGGAAATGTCTAGGACCCAGGGACACTGGATTTCAAATGCCTAGCGACATCACAGCTATTTCTCAATAGAAGGAGATCTGGAAGAGTTAGATGTTTAATAAAATATGAACAATAGAGGTTCTCCATGGACTCATCTAAGATTAGTTGAAGATCATTGTTAACCAAGTTGCAACCAGGTTTCACAAAATTAAATTATTTTTTAAGTGAATGGGATAGAAGAGCAAGAGATAAGTACTTCTGTGAGAAAACAGCCACTGCAAAAAAAAAAAAAGAAAATTCTTGACACAAAAATGTTGCTCACCAGATATTTTTTCGACAAGATAAAAAATCATTTATTGCCTCTTCGCGAAAAAGACTTTAATTAAACAATTTGTTAAAGCAATGAATAAAGATGTAGAAGGAATTGAATATTTTATACACAAATTTCTGTGCATGAGAGAGGTCAAAATAAAAGAAAGTATTTTTGTTGAAGCTTAAATAAAATGAGTATTTCAAGACCCTACTTTAAAAAACCTACTGAATGCTAGTAAGAAAGTATAACAGAATGCTTGTGAAAATGTATATAAAAAATTATTTGGCAAACAGAAAATCTGAAAATTATCAAGAAATTGTAAAGAATCTGCTCTTCTCATTAAGACATTGGGGCTGTAATATGTCTCAAATTGCACTTCCTACATTCTCAATTTGATTTTTTCTGTATAATATGGGAGCTGTTTCTGGCAAACATAAAGGAAGATTTCACAAGGATGTAGCTATATTGGCAATCAGAAAGAAAATCTGTTGCAGATTACTGCTGGACACTTATATAGTGGACATCTAAAGAATAGAAAAATGCCAACAAAATGAATTTTTATTTACGAGACTTTATTAATTTCTTAACTAAGGTAGTGAAAATCATTAGTTTTCCATGTTTTTAATGTTTTGTAGCATTGTCAATGAATAGATTAATTTTTCATTTGATACTCCAGTTTTTATTATTTAAAAACTGACTATCAAAAACAGTATGTGGCAAAGGAATTTCAATGACATTTAGACTCAGGAATGCCAAATTCATAAACTTCCCCCTCTCCCTTTTTTTCCTGACCAGTTATTATAGTTCAAAAAAGAAGTATATAGAAACAGAGCAAATAAATGAA
Source organism: Maratus speciosus (assembly GCA_963932465.1). NCBI lineage: Eukaryota > Metazoa > Arthropoda > Arachnida > Araneae > Salticidae > Maratus > Maratus speciosus. The sequence continues at coordinate 292,096,487 of OZ010789.1, forward strand.
AGCAACTATGAACTTTTCTACTTATTCACCTTTTTTAACCTCAACAGCAGGTTTCTTGTTAGCCACAAAAGGTTTCTTCACAGGAGATATCTTTTCTGTTTGAGGCTTACTATCAGGCACTGTACCAGCTATGGAGACAGGACGAGGTTTGCGAGGAGAAGAACGCAGCCGACGAGCTACTGTACTTCCAACAAGGCCAGATCCTCCGGACTGTTCAGACGCAGAAGAAAGAGGTCTGGTTGGTGATTTGATGGAATCTTTTAGTGTATCTGGAAAAGTGAAAAGTCACGAAATCATAAATAAATAGCAAAAGTTAAGAAAATTCAATTATCTTTTAATAACTTACAATTATTTTTAGCCAAATATTCTAGAATTTTAATAATTTAGGACATTTTTAGAGTTTTTTTCCAGATATTTTTTTTTTTTTAACTTTATGATTTAAATCCATACGTTACTAGATATGTTGGGATTAACTATAAACAAATCTCAAACTAGCAAACATCTCAATCGGTAACAAAAACAATTTGATTATGGTATGTTTTTAAGCCATTCTTTTAGGCTGAAAATTCCAATACATATTTAAAAACCTAACCACAAGTTACTTTTTCTTGAAATTTGTATCTGAGAAAAAGTTTTGCACAGTGCTCAAAAGAGCAGTTATAATATTTATATGCAAAACAAAATCCATTTATGACATAAGAAAGCATGTCTAATTTTTACGTTCACCTTATAAAATTCTTTTATTTGTTAAAAATACATATTGATATACAAGTCATAATTAACCCATAAACAAAAAAAGCAAAAAATAAATAATAAATAAATGAATCATTCTTAAAAACCTATAAGATCAGTAGAGTAGGAATTATTACACCAATAGAAATTTATATCGCAAAGTGATAGATTAAGAAATAAATGAACAAGATTCTACAAAATCACTAAGCCATTTCAATTTGTATAAACAAGTAATTATAGCTAAAAATTAATAAAGTAATTTACAATACTTATAACATTGTGTTCATGATTGTACTTCCATCATTGATTATTCAAATCAGTTATAAATTTTACACAACATCTGCATAGGAACATACTATGATCAATAAAAAAATTACATCTTGATAAAAGAGACCATAAATTGCATTTCATTATCAATTCTAATATTTATTACACAAGATGAAAAATGCTTTTATGCATAATAGATCATTCCCGAAACATTAATAAAACAATTTTGAAATTTTATGGCTTGGTTTTTAATGTTATTTACAAATTAGAGAAATTTCATTTTAAAAGCAGAAGTTTGTTATAATATGTCATATGATGACAAATTAAAGATATTATAGAAAACTATATGCAAGTTCAGTTAGATTAGTAAAACATCCAATTTTTTAACAGTTTTTTTTAAATCATTCATATAAAATTGGAGAATTTGAGAAAAAAAAAAAATCTGCACATAAGTTCATTTAACTATTTATATGACGTATAGCCAAAAATAACACAAAAAATTCTTGGTCTGTCTGGAATCTATTCAAAAATGGCTGCATATGTAACATTTAACTTATCAGGTGCAGACAAAGAAAGTTCCTGGCTACAATCGGCAATTTATTGCATTCAAATACCCAAAACAGTTTTTGGGAAAAAAATTAAAAATTTAAAGAATCAATCAACCAACCTTTCAATACTCAAAAACGTGTAAACTAACCTATCAATCTAACAATCTCACAGTATTTCAAAGACTTAAAGAATACAAATAATTACATGTTGATCAGATTTTTGTTAGCTTCTAACTTACTAATTCAGTATTTTAACTAAAATGAGTAAGTATAAAATGCTAATATTTCATATTCGGGATTAATCCCCATTAAGACATTATCCAAAAAAGTTTCCACATACAAGGCTTGCATCATAGATAAGCAAATATTTGATTATATAAGATGATGCCATTAGATGTTTCCCTGATAAAATAAATCATAGCTACAGTTAAATGATAATTTTATGTCAATCCAGATTTTAGTTTATTCATTTTGATTTTAAACTTAGATTAGTAAGTATTAAGATGTAAAATTCTGCAATTATGTTCACAAACAAGGTAAGCATCAATGGTAAGCAAGAAAATAATTCATGTGAATGATAGGAGGTGGTGTTAAGAAAATAAATTTTAAAATTGTATTCTGTAGAGTAAGATTTTTGTTGTTTGAAGACATGTTAAAAGTGATTTAGAACGTCATAAATGTAATCTATACACTGATGTTATCCTCCAGTAGAAAGGGGTAAGGATATATTTTAAAATAAAAAATAATTCAAAATGCAATAGAGAATCTAAAACAATAAACCGTGTTAACAGAATTCTTATGCCAGAATAATGATTTTGCAAGAACATTATTATATGAAGAGGTACAATCTTATTATACATACAATAAGAAAATTCCAACGTCCACACATAAGGATATTGTCCAGACAGCTCAAGTGACTTCACGTGACAAAGTTTATTCAGAGTTATTTTTTTACAAACAAATGTGTCTGAAGCTACTATTTTAATGGAAGGAGATATGTAGGGTCACCCGGGGTAATTCCTGGTCAGCAAGTTTCTGGGGTAATTCCTGGTCACAGTCCTTTTTATGTTTTATAAACGCTTCACCTAAATGAAAAAAAATCACAGCGGTACTCTGAACTATCCTCATTGGAATTTACTACTTAATTATGAATTTATTGTTTATTTATTTTGAAAAAAAAATCTTTTTTAAATGGTTTGTTAAATTTCTGTAAAACAACATTGGCCTTAGTTATGATACATTTTTACAAAGATCTTTGTCAACTCAAATTTTAACTATTTTTCTTTACTTTCTTTTTGGTTCAATTACAAACTACTTTAGCTATTAAAAAATAGTCTTGAAATTTTTTAAGCTATTTTAAATAATTTACAGAAGTTGGTCAAATATTGCCCTATGTATCTGGGGCAAATCTTGGTCACTGGGATAATTCCTGGTCAGTGTTTTTATCATCATTTAATTCCTTTTTATTGTCATATTTAGTGATTTTAATTGTCCCAAATCCTTTGAGAATTAACTGCAACCACACTGTTCACTGCATTTTAGTTAATTGTAGTTCTTAATAAAGTAGAGTCAACCGTGGTAATTCCTGGTCACTGAGTTTCTGAGGTAATTCTTGATCATTTTCGCTTTTGTTATAAAAATGACAATTTATGAAACTGTAAAAAATCTCAAAGATACTTTAAATCCTTTGCTTTGAAATATATGCCTTAATTATTAATTTAGTTGAAATTAAATATTTTAAAAAAATTATATTCAAAACTGCTACTCAAACTTCTGCAAAACATTGATCTTGATTTTTACACATTTTAAAACTGATCATTGTCATTCTTGAAGTTTTAATTATTTTATTTCCACTAATGACATATCACAGTCTTTAAAAAAGATAAAATTTCCCTCTACTGTATTAAACATTTTTAAAAGAAGAAAACAGTAAGTGCTCAGAGAATAAGACACACTATGATTGAACAATTTAAGTAGAAATACATTGCAAAATGCCAAAATGGTGCATAAAAATATACATAATGCAATAGAGGAACCTAATTACTATGCTGTATATTATATTAAAGGTCTGTATTGAAATTTTCTTGAAAAGGGAGCCAAAAACTTCAGTTGGCCTAAGCAAAATAAAATTGATAACAAACATTCAGTTATATTTTTTATGGACCAATAAATTTGCAAGTTATTAATAAATCCATTCACAATATATACTAATGAAGTAATAAATACTGCTTATAAATGTTGTAACAATGCATAAAAATTCTTTGGCTAATTAATGTTTTGTAAAATATACAAGAGTCTTTTGCACATCAAATAACTTTGTATTTATGCCCAAAACAAAGTCTATGCTTTATTATTCCACAATTACGAGATGAAAAATCTTTTAGAAGATTGATTCTACTTATTTTATTACCCAGTCATAAAAAAATTAATTGTACCACTTTATTTACATGCAAAAGGATGGTGATCGATAATTACCCCAGAAGTGACCAGGAATTACCCCATTTCCGGGGTAATTCTTGGTCATTTAAAAATTCAAATTATTTTAATTATAAGTGAATATATATTTAAGTAAGCATTTTATAATATAGCCATCAGAGGGGGCTTATTCCACAAAAAAATTGGGAACAATACCTTTAATAGTTTTTATAATAATTAAATGTTGATGCTTTTTGACCAGGAATTACCCCGGGTGACCCTATATCAAGAATACCTATAATTCTAAGCAATTATTTCTTTCAACAAGAAAAATCTTGCATCAAGCCTAGATTATGAAACACTTTCCAACACTTCCAGAATTCTTTAAATTTCACTGTTTAAGTTAGAAAAAATCCAAGTAAACATTTTAGAAAACTCATACTTCAAAACCAGATTTCAACTGTTATTGTCCATAGACAGAAAAAGTAGTCCAATTATTTCGTGCAGCCCGTATTTAATCTATAGATTTGTGTGTATATATATATATATATATATATATTATATAGTATGTTAAAACTTAGTTTAGTAGGAAAATGCATAATAGGTTGAAAATTCACCTTCAGCAATTTCTATCAGTATATGGAAACATAGTTGAATTTTTTTGAACAGCCCTGTTATTACCAACAGATTTTTATATGCACCTTTTTATATGCAGATATATATATATATATATATATATATATATATATATATAGTATATATATATATATATATATATATATATATATATATATATATATATAGTATATATATATATGTATATATATATATATATGTTTAGTGATATTTTAGAGTGGTGCCGCTTGGGATTCAAGCATGGTTATCCTCGCAATTTCATCAGGAGAATAACTTGTGGTTTTATTAAGAGTAGCAGGTATGGAACTGAACTGAACTCAGTGATGGATGAGAATGGAGGTTTTGATGAGTTGATTGATCTAATGAGTTAGAGAGATATTTTGGTGGATGTTGTAGTTCTGTTTAGTTTTTCATAGTTTTTCATTTTTTCAATTTTGGTCTTGGCGAGTGAAGGGGGACGTAGCATGCGTAAAGTCTGACTTAACCCTGCAGTGTATGTCGTTAGCCATACCGCTCGCCTTCTGTTCTGTTCTGTTATGTCTTGCAATTATATATATTTTCTTTAATTTGGTTATTCAGTTTGATTTTAAGAGTTAAGTTTATGTTGGTTATTATAATATTTTTGATGCGAGTTTCAATGCAGCTATGGTGAGTGATGGATTTTGATATTTTGTTTGTGGTTTTAAATATATATATATATACATATATATTTAGGTAAAATTTAATTGAGACAGAAACATGGTTAAAACAACTGAAATCACATATTCTGATACAGGCATGAAAGTGGGAAACGGGAAAAAAGGTGGAAAATTTTTTTCCATCAATACAATAAGGCCAAACTCTTATAATTTAGACACATTTTAAGAGTTATTCATACAATATAAAATTAATTATAACTGTAGATATGATTGTTATTATCTTTTTGTAACTTAGAAAGTAGCTATTAAAAGAAAAAAAAAAAAAAAAAAAAAAAAAAATTGGAAACTGTTTGCTAAAAGTATAAATGCATCCAAATGTATCTGATGAACTTGTGTAAAGTACAAAGATTAATTTTTCAAAATAAATGTATTAAGTGTTATTTTGAATGATTTGACTGTTTAAGACTTTACTTAAAAAAAAAAAAAAAAAAAAAAAATCTATCCGAAATATATGCATGCCAAATTGATCTTTACTTCAGAAGTACATTTCCAAAAATGCATCACTAAAATTACCCAGAAGTGTTTTATAGGTAAATGGAATAAAACATCCTATTCCAAAAAGAACCTTATTTAAACTTCACTTTCAGATGCTTATAATAAAAGCTTGCATAGTACAGCAATACAGAAACAAACTCCAAGGATTTGAGAAGACAAAATGTTTAATTATTAAGTTTTCTAGAGCTTCCCCCCCCCCCCCCCCCCCGCAAAAAAAAAAAAATGCTTCCAATATTTTCTTTGCATTTTTGCATCAATCCAGAGAAAGTCGAAATTTGCTTTTAAAAAGGTGGAATTCCTCCTTTAGGAGGAACTCTTTCATGCCTGCTGATACTATCATTCCTAGGAAATAATTATCCAGTTCTTTGTGTGGCCCTGCATATGATTTTATTTATATTGGATCAAAATAATTCGGTAAAGCATGTAGTTTATACAGTTTCTTAAATCTTCAGATAGTTAGAAGGCTTCAAATTTTGGAGATAAAGTTAAACATATGTGACAAAAGTTAATTTACATCTTTCCAAAAAATCATCAGATTGAAATATTTAGTTTTTAATAAGGTACAATGAATGGGCAAAACATAATCTAGGCATTCTTTTTATTCAAAAACATATTTATAATTATAAAAAATATTAAGTTCATATTTAAAAATACTAACAAGGGAACCACTTTAGGTGTTGCTCGCCTAGTATTGAAACCTAGTGCATTTTAAAGCTCTATATTAGGAAGTTTGGGAATTGATAAAATTTTTTTGTTAAAATAATATTTTTTGATTTTACAAGCAGATTAACTTTCTGAAAATGCAATTTTCAAGACCACTTTTCGGGCTGTTAAAGTAAAAGTTTTTTTTAAAAAAATAGTTAAAAATATAAATTAGTCAATAATAACTATAAAATGTTGAAAAAAGTTTTAAAATTCCTTCAAGAACCTACAAATTTGATTTAAAAAAAAAATACAATATTATATTTACATATTTGGCGGGGAAAGATTGGCATCTTTTTCGTCCCGTACAGTTTTTCGGCAACCCTAGCTCAGTATTTTCGCTACGCACCGTGTTGTAATTGTTTGAACGTAAACCTATTACAAGTATAAAGCTAGTGAAAATTTTGGAGTGCCATATCTGGCGACTTAACTCTCTTTTGGTGTAAAATTAACAAATAAAAATTCAATAATAAAAAATTATAAATGTAAAAAAATATATAAAATATGATTTTAACAAAGAATTTTTATCGGTTCTCTAACTTTTATGCATAGGGCTACAAAATGCACCAGGTCTCGATTCTAGGTGTGAGCAACACCTAAAGTGGTTCCCTTGTAAGGTATTCGACCGTGGCTTACCAGGTTACAGAAGATAGATGAAAACTTTTTAATTGAAAACTAATAGATTTTTTACATTTAATATATGCTTAAGATTGATCACTGACAACATCAAAAAGCATTTTTATATGAAAAACATCAACAATGTATTCAAATACGATTTGAAATTTATTAAAAGCTATATTTTATTAATTGCATGTCAAGAGTTAGTTAACCAAAGAAACCAAATATTTCACTACTTAGAGCAGCCTTTTTAATTTTGATTATTTTAGTGGTTTAATCGCTTAGTTAAATTACATGTCTGCTAAATTTATGTTTTATTTATTATTATTTTATTTATTGATGAAGTATTAACTTCATTATGAAATATTAGTCAGAATCAAATTCTGAACTATTTAGTGTTTTAAGTGCAAACTAAAGTTTCGGAATCGGGATGCACGTGTTGAACAAAGATTTTAATAAAAATCATTCTTGAAAATTATTTTTAAAACCATAAATAAAAAATAAAAAAAATTAATCAGGAAATTGAAGCACACTTTTCTCAAACCACCACTGTAAAAATTGAAAATGTTACGATACTTAGAATTTATATACATACTAGCTGGCTGAGCCTGCTGCGCTGGTACATTTTTCAAATAAACCTTCAATCAAATGAAATGGGGAATTCAACCCTGTATTGTAAATTAATACGGACTTTCACCTGGAAAGTCGTTCTGCATTTTCAGATTACACAACGGACGCCATTTCGTTATTATATTATCTGATGTGTTAAACAAAATTCGCTCACTTCATCCTTTTAAATTTGGAATTTTCTTTCGACAATTCTTAGAAAGCATTTGCATCTTTGAAGTAATTACCATTCCAAATTAAAAATGTTAGACGCCCTCAGTAACACAAAAAATGCAATTTAGAACATTTTTTGCTCCTGTAACCCCCTGGTGGTAGTGACAACAACGTAAAATATAGGCTATGTTGGAGTGGGGACTGTCACCATCAATTTGAAACCATTACTTCTGAAATCGGTTTAAATTTCTTGAGATTGCGTAATAATTGAAATTTAGAACGTTTTTAGAAAGTTTTTCATTCACCATTTTCACACCTTTTTGATTTCAAATTTTTAAGAAACTTAAATCTCATAAGTAATTACCATGCCTAATTTCAAGTTGCTAGCCCCTGCAGTATTACAAAAAAAAAAAAATGCGAATGAGATCGTTTTTTTTCTCTTGCACCCCCTTTGGGGTAGTGGCACCTACATTAAATACAGCCTATGTTGGAGTGAGGGCTGTCACCATCGTTTTCACACCATTATTTTTTAAATCGGTTGGGTACTTCCTGAGATTGCGTAAAATCACCATTTAGAAAGTTTTTTAGAACGCTTTTCACTCATTTTCACCCCTTTTAAATTTCGAATTATTTAGGAAACATTCTTAGAGATCATTTATGTTTTATTAGTAACAACCATGCTTAATTTCAAGTTGCTAACCCCTGCAGTATTACAAAAAATGCAATTTAAAGTGTTTTTTGCTCCTGCACCCCCTTTGGGACAGTGGCACCAACCTAAAATATTGTCTATGTTGGAGCGAAGGCTGTTGCCATTGTTTTCACACCATTATTTAAAAAATCAAATTGGAACTTTCTGAGATTGCGTAGAAAATGCAATTTAGAACTTTTTTGGAACTCTTTTCACGCATTTTCACCCCTTTTAAATTTCGAATTTTTTAAGAAATGTTCTTAGAGATCATTTATATCTTATAAGTAACTACCATTCCAAATTTCCTGTTTCTAGGCCCTTGAGTATCACAAAAATCGCATTTTAAAACGTTTTTTCTCCTGCACCCCCTTTTATCCAGTGGCACAAACGTAAGATATAGCCTCTGTTCTAAGTGGGACTAACACCATAATTTTGATACCATTACTTTTGGAATCGGTTCGGTAGTTCCAGAGCTTACCTCCTAAAAATAAACAATTTTTATTTCTTTATAATATTAGTATAGATATATATATTAGTAAAAATGAAACTCACTGGTCAGGTGTTTCCACAGTCAAATCAATATGATGCAAGTGTTATTCGCAGACATGCTTTTGTTTTGTAATATAAAATTCTAAAATCATTCTAAAGAAAATTAAAATTTGGTAATAGAGATTGTGTAGCAAAAAAAAAAAGAAAACTATTGTGTGGGTGTTTTTTCATTGATTGTCTCTATTATATAAAATAAAATGCTTTAAATCCTCCTTTCTATCAGGCTGTTAGAAAAATCTCTCGGTTCTTTTTTTAATGCAGTATTTTTCTATTTCTTTTCATCACCATTGCTATTCAGCTTTCTTTGTGATCTGTGTTTTTTCTGTGGCACTGTACTTCGCTAGACCTTATGTCGATTCGAGATTCACTTCATTGGTCTCACATCAGTGCTGCCTTAGTCAGAGGTCGCTGTCTTGGTTTCATTTGAAGCATGCATGCGTTTGTCAGCTTTCACCATTTGTTTTCATTTCTCTTCTGAGTAAAGAAATTTCAAGTTCAGCTGTTCTTTTACATTGAGCGTGTACGTTTACACTGAGCGTAATGTTGTACTTTCAATTTGTGAATAGAAATTCTATTTTTAAGTACATTTTTCTATTTTAATTTTTGTGTGTTCGTCATTATTTTAATTATAAGGGTGGATCAAATGAAAATGGAACAGTGATTATAATTTGGTTTTTTTAATATGCGTGTGTTGCAATTTTGCGTAAAGATAGAGCAGGAAATAAGGAAGGCAACCCCTATTGCGAAAATGGATTTGCACTAGGTCAGAAGTCGGCGAACCTTTTCACATCCCTGTGCCAATTTTTTCCAAAAAAATATTTTACATGATCATGACGTGTCAAACAATTTAGTGGTATCAAAGTAGCAAAATCATAAAAATACTGATTTTAGGATTTAAAATATATGGGTAGCACTTTGTAACATATTTAAAAAATCATTTCTCTTGTTGCATCTTAGATGCCAAATAATTCATATAAGTTTTGTATTTCAGTTTTTCTTTAAGAGAATGAGAGCTGAATTGGAACCACCTGACAACAGACTACTTGAGTTTTTCATACTTTCCATTTTCGAAAAATAAATAAATATCAGAAAAAAAATCAAAATGGTTTCTTTAAAAAAGTTCTTGTATGGAATTGAATTTGAAATTCTAAGTTATCATAATTTTACCATAGATATTTTTGCTTATGATCATTATTTTCCCAAAAGTCTCCTAATTCTCTGATATTTAAAGTGAATCTGCACCTATATAGTGCAGCTATACATATTTTTTGTAAAATTGTTTCACTTTTAATCTCCCCCACTCGCTTCTATGTAGCTTTAAAATCTAAAGGTTCTTATTTCTTTACATATGTAAAGAAAGTATTCACAATTTTTTTTTAATTAAAATTTCACAGCAATTAAACTCTGTATAGCGGCTGGGATCCAGGGCGTGATGTAATAGAGCAAGATCCTTCCAATTGGAGGAAATGTTACGAACCAACCTATATAAGAATTATTTATTTAAATATGCCTTAAATGCATTTTAAATATGGAGTGAATAAATTTTATGCATGGTTAGTATTTAAGTACTAAATATAAATGCTAGTATTTTAAGGTTAAAAGTTGCCTTGACATTTAATGAATTTTATTATATTACTTTTAATTTAAAAAAAATAAAAATTATCAGTAATTTACCATTATGTTTTTAACCTCATGAATTATAATTATAGTTCCAATAATACGTTAAATGAGAAATCAAGAACCTATAATACACATATTAACATAAATATAGCAGAAAGTAAATTACTTGAACCACTTGTGCTACTAGCTTTGGTTGCTTCAACATAGTGTTTTCGTGGTTGTGCCAGTTGATCTAGGCGAGTCATACTGACAGACCTCTTTCGTGTCGAATTTTTCTCATGAGAGGTAGTAGATTTAGAAGCTGCTGTTCTGTCATAAGGAACTGTCGGCATTAAGTCATTTTTTCTACGACCTCGTTGAGCTGGTACAGCAGCTGTCATGCTTCTGGACATGATATCATCACCACCTCCTACAAGTATCAAGAAAGTTTCAGGTAAAGCAATTAATAAAATAATTATTGAAAGTAAAAAGAACTTAAAATAATTCCGACATATCTATTGATATTTTTTAATGAAAACAGTTTATTTTTGTTGCCAAGTCTGACAAGTTGGGTTTTTATAAACTGGTTTTAACTATGATTTTGAGCATTCTGTCAAAAACCTCTTTATCAAAAATACCGGAAACCTGTTAAAAATATCATTCTTACAGATAAAATTTATTTGCATGAATATTTTTAATTCAATAAAAGTCTTAAATTAGAATAGGTGATAGTAATGTCTTGTTGGCTTTATGGTAGCTTTAAATTGATAAAAAAGAATATACTGCAAGATTATAAACTCACATGCAGGGATTGATTTCTAGAAATGAAAATACTGGATTGTTTTAATTCAAAAAGTTTATATTTGTGGGTAAAAGAAAAACCCTACAGTAAAACTATAATCCAATTATTTTTTAATTAAATTTTGAATCTGGGAGATTCCACTTTAAAATCAAGTTATTTTAGCTTTTATGCAAAATCAATTTTATCTATCTGAGTTGTGATGACTGCTACAATTTGAAATGTCAAAACTTGAAAGAGAGAGGGGGGGGGGGGGGGAGAGAGTTGACCCCTAAAACATACCCTTGGTTAAGAATATCTTAATTTGTTTAATGACTAGACAATGCTTAAACATTATTCACTCATGCATGCATTATAATGTAATTTTACCTCTAAATTGCATTTAATTACTAATGACTTGTTTCAAGAAAAGTGTTTTAAAATGAGTAAAAAGGTTACTTATCAGAAATATTTTTTTTATTATTAACTGCGATAATGTTTTATTGATATTTAATATCAATGCTTATTGTTATGACTAAAATTCATACTAGAGATTCTCACTTTTTTTTTTCTTTTACGCACTTCCATCTTCAGATTTCTTTTCCCATTTAAAAAATAATTGTCCCAAAGTTAAATTTAAATAACTGAAATTGTTAATACAAATATAAGAAAACTTTCAACTTAGAAATTTATTCTCTGTCACACAATGGATGGAAAAAAATGTTAGGTTTCTGATGAATTAAATGGTTAAAAATAGTTTGTGCCATTCTAATGGTAAAAAAAACAACCCTACAACAATAAATGTACCAGTGAAAAGATGCTGCTTATATAAATTAAAAAACAGACTAAATGTATACTCAGTAATGAGGTTTTGTTTTACAAAATAATACTTATATATAGTGGTATAGTAAGAACACAATTTCTAATATAAAAACATCAGAAACTGTATAAGTAAATTTCTAATTAAAGTTTAATTATAAGCATGCTAAAAATTTAACTATTGTTCTTGAAATAGACAAATTTATTAACTCTTTAGCTGTATCATGTGAATCTAGTTTGGGCAACATAAACATCAGATATTTATGATTAATTAAAAACTATATGATTTTTTTAATATTTAAATTTTTTACATGACGACTGGACAGAGAATAACTATTTAGCCGAATACCAAACATTTGACCATCCAAATAACAATCAATCAGTCAAATGCTGAATATTTAGCCAGGCAAATAGTGACTGAATACTCCTATATTGCAGGGTTTAAAAGTACTAAAAACTTGAAATAGATTTATATTATATCTGTTCAATAATATTTAACATAAACAGTTTCATTTTGGTTAATAAGATCTTTTCACAAGTAACCTTTACACCTAAGGAGGGAAAAAATCCATGCTTTCAGTTTTTATTTAAGAGGAGGATAGCTTAAAACTTTTTGATTAATAAAACTTTTAATCATGGCTACTTCTGTGAATTAGAATAAATAAAATTTCCCCATATCCTAGAACAAATATTTTTAAATCAAAGAGAAACTTTGAAAGAATTAGAAGAAAAAATTCAAAGTCATATAGTGTTTATTTGCCAGAAAGGGACTTCTTAACAATCTATTCAAATGATGGCAACTCAACAAGAAGAACTTTCTTGTACCTTTAATTTAGCAAAGAAGTCTTTAAATGCATCAGCAAGCAGTATCTGGTGTGGGCAATCATTTTCAAATTCTTAGAATGAAGATTCAGGGTAGATTATGTGGTCAAAGAAAAAAAAATTGTACAGGAAACTAGTATTACAATCCACTAACTTTAGCAAACATACAAGATACCACTATAAGATGAAACCGGATTTCCATTCATAACTTTAACAACACACATATTTTAGTGATATTTTCATCATATTAACTTTGCCTGTATGAAATGTGACTAATGGAAGTGACTGAATTTTGGTCAATGTCACAGTTATATGTACTGGCAGGTCCATTCTAAATATACCGGGTGTCTTAAAAAAGACTGACTGATTTTAAAATTCAATAACTTGCAAACGGTGACAGATATTTAAAAAAAATTTGTAAGAGGGTTATGTATGATGTCAAGAGTTCTTTTACCATGATTATCAAATTTAGTTCGAATTACAAACAATAGATTGTGCTGCAAGCAATAGGTGCTAAATTAAAGGAGGATTTTTTGGCTTTTCTCTTCTCCTATGGCAAAAAAGGAGATTAAAATGTATTGAGAGAGTCCCGAAGTACCAAAAATCGGGCCTGGATTTAGCACATATTGCTCGCAAATCCATCTATTATTTGTGAAACACAGTAAAAAAAAAACTCCTGATATTATACATAACACTCCTGCAAGAATTATTTTAATATCTGTCACAGTTTGCAAGTTACTGAATTTTAAAATAAGTCAGTCCTTTTTAGGACACCCATTAAGAATGCCTATCTCAGTGTTGTTTGGATATAAATTGTTCCAATCTTCTGCACTTCTAATCATGCCATCATATTTCATAGAAATCAAAGTATGTCTATTGCAAATACCAGGTACTTACTTATATGTGCCTTGAAGATATAACTGTGAGAACAACACTAATTAAAGCAACCTTTATTTTTTAACAACATCTACACTAATAAAAGAACAAATTGCTCTGTGTGTATGTGTGTCTGCCTGCGATGGCTAGCAAAATCTATGGTGCATACGAAGCTAAGAATTTTTGTGAAGATAGTCCAAGGCCTCTCCTAATGTACCAGAGCCTTAGAATTTTAAAATTCTTATAATTATTTGAGCTATTAATTAATAACTAACCTCACGCTCATTAAAAAGCCATCAAACGACCCAATTAAAAAAAAGCATTTATTTCCTCAAAACCACATGCTGATTAGATTTGGACCCCGATTTGAGGCTAGCACAAGATTGTCCAATCAAAATGCTTCCCTTGAAATCTCAATAGCTGTGAGACGAGGCTAGCGTTTTGCAGAAGAGACATAATGTCCGCTTTGAAAAACGCCTGTTTTCATTTTGGAGAGTGGATAAAAACCATAGTTAAAACTTTAATGGAAGTTCAAATTTAAATCAAAATTTTTAAAAATACAGCATTTAAAGATTTGAAACTTATGCATCTGGGCCTATATTTGGACACTAATTAAGAATATGTAAATTTAAGGAAAAAAAAAATTGATTCAGAACTTTTCGCTTTATAAAAAAAGTTATTTTCAAAAAGAAAAAGAAATGCTTTTTTTAATAGCAAATGAATTCAAATTTGTTAAAATTCGGAAAACGAACTAACCAATTCACTTAAAACTTTCAGGTAAGTTATAACAGCCCTTTGACTACTGTTTCATAGAGTAATGTTTGTATAGAACATACTACACTCCCTGCCAGTAGAAAATTGAACTAACCACTATTTTCAAATAGTAATTTAAGCAAATTTCTTATTTTAGTCAACGTTTTTATTTTAACACAATCTTTTCGAAGCATCTAATGGCCCAGATTTACATATCCTACAAAAATTTTGAAATGTTGCACGGGTAGAAATATTTTTACAAAATAAAATGTGTGAAAATGTCCACGAAAATTAGTAAAAACCTGAGTGTTTTGTTGCGGTTTCGCTCGCTTTCAGTAGGCATAGATTTCCAAAAATCAAATTATGCAAAATAGCACATACCTTCAATTCAATATTTTTTGTGTGTGTTTTTTTTCATTTAAAAATATAAATTTAGACAAAAGGGAATTAAAGGTATAAAATCATACAAATTTGAGGTTCACTTAAGGTTCATTCACCACAAACACGAGCAACGCCGGGCGATTCAGCTAGTAATTTATTATAGTTTATAGATTCTTTTAATTATAATTTACAGTTTGTTATTTATTAACTATAGTTCTGTCAGAAACAAAAAGCTTTTTTTCTTTCACTTCCCTTTGCACTTTAAAAAAAAGCTTGGTGCAGACTTGAAACAAACAACTATGAAAACAAAACTGGTGAACTAGTATTATGCTTGTATGTGTGTGTATATATGTAATACACACACACAATTGTTTCTATATGTAAGCAATTGTGTCGAATTATACATATTAGATAAATTACTTCTGTTTGTAACATCATATAAATGGCTTCTATGTAATAAATTGCATAAATATTGAAAAAAAAATCATGTTTATGAAACAAATAGGTTGTAAGAAAATGGTGAAAATTTTCCTTCTATTGCAAAAAAAACTATAATAGTTTTATTATTATTATTATTTTTTTTTTGGGGGGGGGGGGGTGTCTTTTAATGTAAATTTCAGAACAGAATTTTTTTATATTAAGCGATATTACATTTACTGATATTTTGAAAATATGCTCTAGAAGATACTGTAATAACTGGAGAATTAATTTATACAAAAATCCATTTTTATAAGAAACTTTAAAAATATTTTTAAAAAGAATTAATAGGGATGTTCAAAATAAATGTTGGTAAAATGATTTTAAAAAAATCCTTCCAAAGACTTCAAAACAATTTGGAGATTTTATTGAAACTGCTATTTTTTTAACAACTTAAAAACTTATTTTATTTCTGATGTGTGAATGATATTTTATACCTTAATGCCCATTATTATTTTCATTTTAGAAATTATTGGGCAAGGTGGAAATGCAAACTAAGTAAACACAAAGTACAAATAGGAAAGTGTTGCATCTTGTCACACAATGTTTATCAAGTTTAACAATGTACAACAAACAGCAGCATATAATTAAGTAAAATAGCTGATAATGTATTTCAAATTTATTAAACATAAGATATTGAAGATATAAAAAAAATCTGAAGTCTTATTTTACTTATTATATAATTTCTTATTGTATGATTAAAGTATAAAAAAGTAGTAAAATTTTGATATGAAAGTTCAAAATAGCCCTCTTTTGCATATTGCAAAATAAAACAGTAAGACATACAAAAATGTTTTAGCATTTGAAATACATGAAGCATTTATGGTTAGACAAGCTAACTGAGTATGCAGACAAAGCACAATTTTAATGGATAAGTGGACTTTCAAAGAAGCATTTGCAAAATTAGGTCTATTATAAGTATTGGTGTTAGGTAGTGGTAAAATGGAGTTAGGGGAAAACAGTGAAGATAAAGACTAAGAAAGAACAGGACTGTTAGTATAAAAAGAACTGCTGAGTTCACCAGTACAAAAGAGAAAAAACTGTCACAAAACCAATGAAAGAATAGATTTGAATAATTTAAAATTGTTTACCCACAAGGGATAAAAAGGTACAATGAAAAAAATTACAAACAACTAAAATAGCTGAAGTTACAAGTGCAAATGTAAGCTTCCCCCCCCCCCCCCCCAAAAAAAAAAAAAAACTAATTCTAGCACTTAACTAATTTTACTAATTAGAAGTAATATGTGTCTCTCTAAATCTGAAAGGAAAAAATTCTAATCAATTTCAAGTCAACAGAAAGATGTTTTAGAAACTAAACTAAGAAAAAAAAATCAATAACTTCTGAAGTGATTATATAAGGTAACTTTTAAAATTCATATTTTTCCAGTTTAAAATAAGCATAATGAATGAGAAAGTAAGTGTTTAGATTAATAAAATAATACATAATAAATAATCAAAAATATAAAACCATCAACATATGAAAAAATATTACAAACATAGAAATGTACCAATTTGGGTAGGAATTTACAAATGAAAAGAAAACTAACAAACAACTCTCTTTAAAAGTAAAAACTAAAAAATGTCTATAATATTTAAGCAGTGCAAATATAGACTTAGAAGTATCAACTAGAGCAATTTTGCAAAATCTGCGCAAAAAACTCACAATAACAATACAAATGAAAAGTCAACTGAAATCAAGAACTTTGCATTCTAAATGCCATTAATAAAGAAAAACAATATTACTAACAGTAAGATGGCAAAGATAACCAAACTATCTGTTCATAAAGATTTCTTTAAATTTTAGATAAGATGATAACAAAAGATATTAAATCCCACTGCAAATAAACAGAGAGAGGGTGAAAACACAAACTTTAATGTAAACTTATAATCAGTGAAATTATTTTAAACCTAGCAAATACTGCAATTAAAACTTATAAATTATCTGAGTAAATAAATAAAACTTACACAGTGCCAATGTCACAGATTTATTACGCATTTTCAAAACATAATAAAATTGTTGATAAAATTTTACATGAAAATAGAAACTTTAGACCTTTCTGCTAAACATTAACCCGATCAGGACCATGGATGTATATATGCACCCTCAAAAAGATGCTTAAAACACTTGAGTTTGATACCAGTAAAAAAGAAAAAATTAATTTTCTTTAATTACGACATTTTCATGATTTATAAATTTAAGTCAAATAATTAACAAAAAGTGGTGCCAAACGAATAAAATTAGTGTAAAAGATGCCAGTCCTGAACGGGTTAAATGTAGAAGGATAATGTATTAAAATATGCAATATTTTATCTGACAGAGACCAGCCTCTTAAGAAAAGGGAACAAAGGCCTACCCTCAACATATACAGTAATATAAATTTTAAAAAGAGAAATGAAACAAGGTGGTACTTAAAATTACAAATTAAAATGAAACAATGAAATAAAGGAAATGATATATAACATATCTATTTTAAAAAACTGATGACAGAAGAAATTGGACCTTATTGATGTACCATAAATAACTGCATATGACGTATCTCAATTTCCCTTTTTAATGAGAAGAGGGCTAAGAGAGATAAGCAGTGAAGCACAAAAAAGATAGCTCCCAAGACCTGTGAATTATAATTAAAATTTCCTAGTAAAATATCAAAAACAAAAATATGAACTTTGATATAATTTTTTCTCCTTTCTTTTTCTACCTGCAGTGTTAAAAAACTAATATAAAAAAGTGTCTAACATTAAAACATTACAAGATAAAAGAAAATTACTTTATAAATCAGGTGTAAAGTATTTTAGGAGTTAAAAAAATAATGTAAATACTATCGAAAGCAAGGACAAATTCACCAAGTAAAGAGATACACATAACTTGTATAAGAAGAAAAACAACAATGCTGAAAAAAAACTCATTTTATTAGAATAACAGAAGATTTCCAATGACAAAATAAGAATTTAAATACCAATTCCTCTACCAGAAAACTAAAGAAAATTGCATGAAGAAACTAAGGAATAGATGTTGATAAACCAATTAATTGAAATCTTTAGCTAGTATGTCAAGATTAACAATAAAGAAAATTATTTGAATAAAAATAAATTTATCAGCAAATGACAAGTACTGCAAATCTAGAAACAGGATGTGAACACAGTTTTAAAATGTACTGCAACTCAAAGAAAACAGAAGGAAAAGCTGGGACATGCTACTAAGAAATTAACGTTTGTGGTTAGTAGAGACGAAGGCACAAATCAAGCTCGAGGACAGATTCCCATGCCATAGTGTGTTCCATAGATCCCTACTCACCAATAAGCGCACCCGAGCCAACAAGCCAGCAAGGTGGAGAGAAAGTCTTTCTTTCACTATAAAGAATTGATTGTGATGAGTTGGGCCGAGGGCTAGAGCCATCAACCTCTACTTTGTGTCCACTAGAGAATAAAGGAGATACAGATCGCCTCACATGCAGTATATCGTGGTTTTCTTCTGGAAGATAGTGACTTGTTATTTAATACTCTTGATATAATAAGAATTAATAGAAAAATAAATAGAATGCTTCCCACATCATTATTGGTTTTACTATAATATTGGCTGAGAGTGAAAACAAATTTTTGTATACAAGGACGAAAAAATAATTTGTTTTAATACGTAAAGTAAGCATAAAGCAAAGTTATTCATATACTGTTTCAAAATGTAAGCTCGTGAATATTGTAAACTTTTTTTAAAATGCCATAAGCTTTCACAAAAGAAAACTAAAAATTCATAATAAAGTAAAAACCCACAAATATATTAAACAAAACAAAAAGATAAATTACAATTAATAATCTAAAAAACAGTTTTACCATAAGCTTTATTGCTAACTCATATTTGTTTTATCTTACAGAGCAAAATTAATATATAGTACATGTGTTTAAAATAATAAAGTGTTTTCTTTGAGAAATGTTGAAAGAACAAGTAAAGAAACATAAATACAAACTTTTGAGTTTTTAATTTACAAGTAATAAAATATTAAAAAGATATTTAAAATTTTGAATAACACTAATAAATTAAATGAGAAAAATGAACAATTCCAAATGGCAGAACAAAATATACCTATTTTGCAAATAAGGAATAAATAAGTGTACCTCTCGGTAATAAACCACTCGTAGTATTAGAATGTTTGCTTATTTTGTCAGTATCACCACCCTGCAAAGAATCTACATTTCTAGGAACTGAGCTGCCAAAGGCAAAAGATATGTGACTTCGTTGAGCATTTCTGCGAGCTTCTAATGCAGCTTCTCTTTCCATGTGTTTTCGAAGAACAGCATCATTTCTTTCCTACAGTAAAAAAAATATACATAAAGTAAGAAAATTTAACCTACAAATATCCAATTGCTAACACTTATTGTATCTGATTTGATATAGAAAATAAATACCAAATAAAAAGAAAAATGCATAAAATATTTTTTTTTTTAAAGGAATCCCAAATCCACATAGGCTTCTTGATAAGAAATTTGTGTCAATGCTACATATTGGTTGGGATCATTGCTAACAATTAGGCATAAATTTATTAACCTTTGCACTTAACAATAACAAAATTGATAATAGATTCTTTTCGGTAATTTAATGACAGAAAAATATATTCTCACTCAAATGTATAAAATGGATGAAGTACATAACTTTTAAAATACTAATCTCTATGCAGATACTTTAGACTAGGCATATTAAAACAAGTTTACCACTGAGGACCAAGTTAACTACTGTAAATAAAGACATGGGCTACATTGCATAAAAAGTATATGTGCATATATACATATATATACAGTAGACTCCCGCAAATCCACAAACGCATCAAATCTGCACATCATCACAGATGTAAACAATGGAACTTTCAATTCAGATGCAAGAGCAAAATTACAGAATTTTTATTGTTTTGCATCATTCTATATATATTTTTTAATATGTAATTTTCGATAGTATGATTAAACTTGTGGTTTTTGATGAAGGAAATATAAATTTCTGAAAAAAATCAAGATATTACTGATATGACTGGTAATCAGAATCTTTTTACCAAATATATTTATGTAATAATCAAGCTTTTCTGGCTATTAAGATTGGTTAAACCTGAAAAAAAACTTCCTTACTTTATGATTTTGAAGTGAATAGTGTACATTTAAGAGGAAAGTTTCATTGAATAATTCAAGGAAATGTATCATTTTTATTATGCATATTTAAATTATACATTAATTATTTACTTGATCTTTACATTTAATAATTTAACTATTTTTTAAACTAACTTACTTTTTATCATTTTATTTTATTACATTACTCAATTAGAAAATATTTTACTATTTTGTAAACATTCATTATAATTTTTATTACATTAGTACATTCAAATTACTGTTTAAAAAACATAAAGCAATGACCAGAAATCCACAAAATTCTAAAATCCACACAACCTCTGGTCCCAAGCTGTGCAGATTTGAGGGAGTCTACTGTATTACCATCCTACCGACCATAATTTTTACATACAAAATGCAATTTTGTTAAAAAGACAAACCAAAATAAAAACTGCAAAATTCCAAAACTACCTACGGAAAATATTTTTTAAATTCACTGTAAAATTTTAAATTAATATTTATTGGACAAAATATATCAGTTTTAAAATAATCCATGTAGAAACTCAACACCTCATCAGTTTTGACTTGGAACAATTTTTTTTTTATTAATGTTCAAACACATAGCTGGTATTTTAAAATTTAAATCACAATCAAAATTAAAAAAAAAAAAAAAAAAATAGTTTTAAAAAAGCAAGTTATTAGCATATTAAAAGTAGAAATACCCTGAATTTAAAATTCATGTTTTATAAACAAAAACTCATGTTCTTTATATGACATCAAGTTCCCATGTAAAAATCTTACGTTAAAAAGGTTCAAAGTTAATGCAATGAAATTTCAATTTTTTCTCAGTTTCTTGTTGACAACAAAACATTAGCTGTATTTATTATATTAAAAACTGACTGTCTGTATTTCCGCAGCTACTGTTAAAATATTGAATATTTTGCAATGCAATACCAATATCAGTTATTTATATATTAGGGTAAAGCACTCGCCTATGGGAAAAAAAAAAAAATTCTTCAAATCAAAATTGGCCAGGGTGGGAAAGTTGCTCTATCAGATCCTCATTCTCAATATATCTCTGAAAAATATTAATATTAAATACTGCCCCAAGGTCATTGAATATTGGAAAAAAAACATAAAAGTTACTATACTAACTCAACGACTATACTTTTTTTAAATATATGAAATTTGGGTAATTGTAATTGTTTTATACTTTTTACCTATGTAAGAAAATGTGATTTGAAATTCTTAAAGAATTATAAGTAATAAGGTAAAAATAATTTATTATTACAATTTACAAGCAATGAAGTTACCATACTGTTTTTTTTTTTTTTTTTTTTTTTTTGAAAACTGGCATTTTTTTCCGAGATTCCAGACAAGTTTTAATGAAACCATCGCGTCTCAAAGGACCACAAACAGCAGAAGAAGCCTCTGTAACAAGTTTCATACATCTTTCAGTGGCTTGATTGTGACAAGGGAATAGTTTAATATTAGGTAAGACGTCGTCATCTATTGCCTTTGGATTTAGGATACACTTTGTGAGAATGTTATGATCCAAGAACTTAGTTAATGGTGGTTCAGTGACGGTCACTTGAGCCCAATTAAGAAAATTGATATGTCTTTGGCTTCAAAATTGATCTCAGGTAACTTGAACGTACGTAAAATATTTCTCAACTTTCAAGATTTTATTATTTTGCGTAGTGCCAACACTATCATCAGCCAACATGGCAATCAGAATAATTTCCGGGTGACAAAAATAATCATTTCGTTGAATTACAGGATCTATTATTGTTTGTAATTCTTTGGTAAATATCGTGATAACATAACTGTTTGATGCAAATGCTTAGTTGCATAAATGCATGAAGGCTTACTTTTAATTTGAAACCATATAGTTGCACAAACTCTTAGTTTAAAATTTGTCAGAATCAACAAATTTTCAGGCGGTTCACTTGAAGAAACGTATAGCCTAAGATTTCTATTTGCCATTGTAAGCCACCTAGAATGCACAATTTTACCGGGATTTCTTTTATTCAATTTTTCGGGATACAATCCCGAAGAAATTGCTTCACATATCTCAAGCAAATAGAGTTGATCTGTGCTTAAATCATTTTTATTAGTAATTTCTGGCAAAATACAGCTTATTCTCTTATGTACAAGAGGAAGAAGTTCACAATCTTTTAGAGATTTGCCAATAGATCCTGTAAAACTTTGAGGCCCATTTGTTGTACCGTCAAGATGCTCGAACAAATGGCGCAAGATAAGCTCATTGGCACGTATTTGGCAAATAAGCCATTGAAGTTGCTTTCCTTCTTTTTCTTCTAAAAATCGTATGACACCTCTTTTGTAACCTGTGTTAACTGCAGTTCTGTGACAGCCAATTGCAACAAGCTTACTGGTATCAATATTTTTTGTAGCTAAAAATTTTTTGATTTCTTCACTTAAAATTAAAGCCTTTCCAGATTGTAACGAAGGGTGTCCCAAATACTCAGAACCTGTTTCCTTTATTAAGCTTATGTGTTCCTCTAACACAACTTTTCGCCATGTGTCTTTCATGATAAGTTTTGTCCTTACAGCCATCAAAATATAAACCAAATTGATTGGTTTCTAAATATACAAACGTATTGATTAATATGGATCTTTTTTTTTTTTTTTTTTTTTTTTTCAGTGCTCATCTAATTTTACTTTTGTCCACAACATTTGATAAGTTACTCCCAGATATCAAGCCAATATCTTGGAGAGTAGCAGAAACAATCGCTGCTCCAGCTCTGTCGAAAGTACCATATCTGTCCAAAGTTTTAGTGACCACGGGAAATTCCTTATCATGAACGTGAACAGTATCATTCTTTGACGATGCACTAGTACATGGATCATTTTTTATGTATAGTTCAGATAGAGCGCATTTTTTAGTCATTTGGCTTGCACTGGCTATGCTAATGGAATAATTTCAGCTCTTGTTTTATCTTCAAAAACTTTCCCTTTTTTCTTTCTTGTTATGACAGCAAGGTTTTGTTTGGCAGTCTTCATATCGATGCCACTAATAGCCATATTTCGGTTGGTACGCTGATCAAGTGAAAAATTCCTTTCTCTTACTGGCTTTTTTTTTTTTTCCCCTCGCAGTTACAAGACTCAAAACATTTACACTTGCACGACGCAATATCAAAAAGGGACTTTGCTTCTTGGAATATTTTAATTATCTCACGATACTTGCAATCGTCTTTTCTAGACGCATAAGGTTCTAATAAGTTCCGATACTTATCATATGATTTTATTTTTCCAAATACAGAACGATGGTCTATAATTGGAATCGAAGACAATTCCCACAGTTTCACGACTTTCTCGACAACTTCCACGCACGTGCCACTTACAAGATTTCTGTATAGTTTTTTATGTTTTTTGTCACAATATGTCCATAAAAAAACACAACATCTTCATATGTCGGCAAAACATTAGGTGGTAAATCACGTCTTAAACCGAATGCTGGACACGTATCACTCCTTAACATTAACATCGCTTAACTTTTAAGAATAAAATAATTTCAACTACTATCAGTCAACAGCAACACATGTCTCTTCGAACTCATAGTTCTTATGCTAATAAAGTTATGCTGCAGATAGCAGACAACAGATTAGGAAAAAAGCGCGAAAACTTTACAGCCATTGCGGCGCCCCAATGACTTTTTTTTCTTTTGAAGAAAAATAATGTTTTTAGATAATCTTGCATATTACATATTTGCGCAATACCTTGACAATAAATATAAAATAACAATAATTTAAAGAGCATACCTTAGATTAAATTATCTTTATAATACAGTTTTAAAACAGTTTTTAAAAACAAAAACAATCACTTTAAAAATATTAGTAATTTTAATGCTTGTAAATTGTAATAAATTATTTTTTCTTGTTATTCTTCATCTTCAAGTATAATTTTAAGAAATATATTCTTATGAATTATAAAATATAACACAATTTTGTTGTTTTTGATTATGTTTTACAATTAACGATTATGCTTTATCTAATTTTTATACATTTTTCAAAATTTTGAAGCCATTGGGGCAGTATAAGACAACTGGATTTGATATAAATATTACATAGTGTTACTATAAGCATGTAATAAAAATAATTTAAGAAGTACACTTTAAAATTAATTTAATATTAATAATATTTGTGCATTTTATATGTTTGACAAGAAAATTGGAAAATGCACAACTTTTACGTTTTTTCTCAATATTCAGTGGCCTTGGGACAGTATATAATATTAATATTTTTTAAAGATATTTTATACTCAGAATGAGGATCTGATAGAGCAACTTTCCCACCCGGGCCAATTTTGATTTGAAGAAAAAAAAAATTTCGCTCCACCCTATTATATATGGATCTGATGAACTCATAACTCAGAAATTTTTTATTTCAATTAATTTAAGATTATTTCTTCTTTTGAATACAATTTTTGTAAATGGTAGCAACTCTTATTCCATTATTCTGACCAAAAAAAAAAAGGCACAAAAAGGGAAACAATGAGAATTATTAGATTTTCTTTATGCCATTACCTTGAAAATTAAAAATAAATATCATTTAAAACTTTTCACAAAGTCCTAAAAGTGTTTGGCTTTAATGGGTGAAAATGATCATCTGTATAAATGTGGTACTTATCCATATAGCAGCACCATTGACGCCAAGCACAATAGTTTGTGCAAAATGAAATTAACAAGAGATTAAATATATGAAAAACATTGTTGGTACAAAAGAAAGCATTTAAAAGATATTTGAAAATTAAATTATTAAATTGGTACAAATACACTCTTGAAATAAAAAGAACAAATATTATACAATAAAGTAATAAAATTTAATCTGCAGGCATGAAATTGTAAATGTCTCTTAGCATTGCAGTTAAACATTTCATTTTTTGAAGACATCGCCACATGAACTCTATGAGATAGGATTGTAAATTATGACAAACAGTGTCACAACATTTTTTATTACAACATTTTGCAATGCTCCATAAACTCTCAGCAGACTGTGTATGGCATCCAATGTTATTATCAACAAAAATATATTTGCAATTTACTGTGAAATGTTCATAGCCGGCATATTTGAATTTATTTACACCCTCTCCAGCAATCTATGAAGATTGTATTAGCATCAGCTACATTTTTCTCAAGTGCCGCCATTAAAGTTTTAGCTGTATGATAAATAGCAATAAGGAAACATTCTTGTGTTTCATGACATAAACTACCTATTACTTACTACTTACCTATTGAGAAGGGGTACATGCCTTACATTGTTTTTTATTCTGGTGAATAGAATCATCTACTTGCACAATTTTATTAGGTCTCAATTTTTCCATTATTTTTCATGAACACAAAGCACTGGCATGTGCTTCTCTCAAATATTTTTTCTAGCTTTTGTTGGTTAATTTAAAGTTGAAGCTCACAAAACTCAATTGAAGTCGGCTCTTGGCACAACAAATATATAAATCTCCAAGTATTAAGAAAAATCAATCCATGTTTCAAACCATGTTGTCTTTTGCATTCCTATGCTTTCATGGCATGATCGTAATAAGCTCCATCTCTATTAAAATTTTGAACTCATCAATAATTTCATTTCATGGTTTTTTTTAACAAAAGCTTTATGCGTATAATTCCAAAGTCCTGAAACAATTTTATTGCAACTTCCTCATCATCAGGTAATTGCCAAATGGTAAAACCAATCTCAGCATCAGTAATAAGTGTATAACTCAATTTTTTATTTAAAAAAATAGCTAATTAAGATATTTTGAGAGGTTTTTATTACATAATAATAAAACTATGCATATTCAATAAACAATAAATCACAATGTTTGGCACGGTTTGTAATAAAAATCCTTAGCATGCTGAGTGTTGAAATAAATGACGCATTAGATTACATTTTGGCATGCTGTTGATATAACAGAAAAGTATCAAAATTACTTTAAAAGAAAGAATGTATTTAAAATAAATATTGTACAAAATTGACATTTTCATCACAGAAGTTAAAAAATTAAAGGCTTACAGTATTATTCAGAGCACTGTCAGTACGATTTCTATATTGCTCGTGTTGGAGATAACAAAGAATAGTACAGTTGGCATGGAAAACAAAGAAAAGTACAGTTGGCATGGAAAACAAAGAAAAGTAGAGTTGGCATGGAAAACAAAGAAAAGTACAGTTGGCATGGAAAACAAAGAAAAGTACAGTTGGCATGAAAAACAAAGAAAAGTACAGTTGGCAAGGAAACAATGCTTTCTTCTTTACCAAAATACAGGGTTGGTAAGTTTTTGCCATAGGTGGAAAAAACCACGGAAAAAACCTGGTTAAAACCGTCCCGGCAAAAATAGTTTTTTGCCAAAGTGTTGGCAAAAATAGGTCCATTTAATTTTTTTTTTTTTTGCAGAAAAAGAGAAATATTTCATGAAAGAAAAAAGAAACTTAATACTTCGTTAAAAAATCAATATTCTAAATTTATTTTTGAACTCTTAAGTTAAGAAATAAAAAAATCTTGTATCTTATCTATGAAATCAGTTTGGTCCTGCCTGGTTTTGTACAATACCTAGATTTTACAAAACCTGTGTACCTGCACGCTTACTTTTCCATTGACCAACTACAAAACAGGATGCAATACTCTGGTATTTTGTTATCTGTTTTGTGATCATTTGGCAATGGACTGCTGCATTTGAGGACTTCAAAAGAGTATTTGAGGGGTGGGGGAGAGGAATAATACAAAAAGATAAAGTGGCTACAGGCTACTTACTGAAAGTAAAGAATGTAACTTTTTGTCCCTTTCTTGAAGTGTAAGAGGGAGAGAAAAAAATTCTAGTTTCCTAACAAGACATAAGAGTTTTTTCAATATATAATTTCCAATTTAATTTTTTTTTTTTTCTCTAACAGACAAGTTTCATCAGATAAATAATTATAAATTAGTACCAAAGACTTAAATATTTACATATTTTAAGACTTATTACAAAAAACAAAAGTTGCAAAGTTATATAAAACCTTTTGATAATTAAAAAAATATTAATGGCTGACAAAATACTTTACTAAAGAAAAAAAAAAAATTATGTATCTGATTTTTAATTTGGTTCTTAAATTCCTAAGTATTAGACTGAATCCCTTTTATTTTATAAAGATTAAAAAATATTTAATTATATTTATTAATTAGAAAATTAAATAAAGATATTAAATGATATGTTATTAAATTTAATTGTCCTATTAGCTTATAGATTTTATTACACATTAAAGAAAAATAAGAATTTGCCATTTTTGCCCTGGTTTTTTCCAGTTTTTGCCACTGTCCTGGCAAAAATACCTTTTCGCCGGCAAAAATGCCAACCCTGCCAAAATATATAATGACAGTGTTCCGAACCGAAACCTATATTAAAAAAAAAAAAAAAAACTTCAAAAGGTCGAGAATGCTTTTAAAAAAATGACATATTGAGATTGTACATTTTGTATAAGATAAAAGAAATGTTTTGTTTTATTATAGTATTTGAGTAATATCATGTTTCATTAAAAATTATTCTTTTATGATAAAAAAAAAAAATATTTTATTCTAAGTATGCAGATTTCTATTTAGAAATTTCAATTGTAAAATACTTTTCATAATACTCTATTTCATTATTCGATTTCTTAGAAGGGATTGTGGACCTACCCCTTAGCTTTTGATATTGCTTGTAACATTTTTTTTTCATGTTTATTTTATGGTGTGTTTTATTCTGCAAAGCTGAATTGTGCTGCAATTTAGTTTTATTGCTTAAAAAAAATCCCCTTGATATTTGGATTTTGTTTTATTATATATTTAAATAGACTTTTTCTTTAGGTTAAATGAAAAAAAAATGTATTTTTTATTGTAGAATTTTTATTTATTAAACTGTAGACTTTTAATGTAATTATAATTTGGCATGTTATACCATTTACTATTATAAAGCTTTGGCTTTTCTATTTGCAGAGTAAAATTGGATCTCTTTTTTCTCTAAAAACAAATAGGATCTTCTGCAATGCAAATACAACACAGAGTTGCCACTCTGCTAGTTTAAAATTCAATACTTTGGAATACAAAATACTAAATAAATATTTCGATTTTTTACAAAGTAAATATTTAATTGTGAACATTTTATAGCGAATAACTTCATTGTCAAGTATCAATTCATAGTCATTGAAAGACTGAACTTGAAAAATCAAATAGTAACAAAAATAATCGATTTTAATGAATTTATACACCTAACTCAATGCAAAATATTATAGCAAAATAATGATAATAATTACATAAACAATTTGTTTTGTTGATTTTTTTTTTAATTTAAATGTTTGTTAAATTTAACATAACATACATTAACTTGAATCCAAGATGCAGTTTTCCCCATCAAAATGGAAACTATTTAACTGAGTGCATCTTGCAATTGAGGATAACCATTAATGTTGAATATTCATGCGTGGTATATAATAGGAATATTTATTCCTCCTCCCCTCATACAAACATGTATTTGACCCTTTTCCTTAGCTGCTGTGATAGAGACCAGCCTGACTTCCCTTCCCATCTATCTAGGATTTCATTGACTAAATTTTTAAATAATTTTCATTCAAGAGGCTTGTAAGTGATTCTATGAGAACTAGGCTTTGAGAAAAGAAAGATCCGATCTAATAGTTATTTCTGGAGAAATAGCTAACTTCAACTGCTTCATGTAGGAGTAATTAGGTCTTTTAAAATAGCAATTTTGTCATAATATAATGTTTTGCTTGTATTAGGAAAGACAAAGCTGAAAAAAATTGGATGTATGGTATATAAAAAGACCTTCACCTGCTATAGTAGAACACCAAGAACTTTAGAGATACATGAAATTTTATATCTAATGATTTAGATAAGTAGGTCTTTTCCCAAATGTAGCATTTCTAATACAATGGATTCAATTAATGACAATGAAACTACATCTGAAAGAGCAATGAAGATTCATGAAGTGAAAATGATGTTTATGAGCAATGAATACCAATTTGAAAAATATGGAAAATAACAAAATTAAGGTTTGTCATTGTCATATTTTGTAAGTTGTTTCTTTCTTATTTTTTCAAAAGGGTTTCATGAATTTAAAATTAATTTTTTTTTTTTTTTTTTTTTTTGGGGGGGGGGGGGGGGCAACTAAAAAAAGGAGGGAAGAGTTTTAGACTCGAAAAAATATGGCGAATTAAAGAATTAACCCGTTACTAAGTAATTCCTATTGTATTTTAATTACTGTATTTTATGATTTTTTTTAGTTATCTACTGTTCTTTTTGCCAAAAAAGTACAACTAGAGAATCTATAAGACAGGAAAAATTTGTAATTTTTCATTCCTGATAATCTTTTGAAACTTATTCAAAACATTCAAAATCTTACTTGTTCAGCTTCCCATAGCTGTTTTCGTCTCTCTTCAACAGCAAGTTGTTTTTCAACATTGCGATTTCTATTTTCTTTTGTCTCAAGTGAGGAAGGACCAGATGAGCTTGCACTATCAATAGCTAAAAGGGTTTGTCAATAATTATGCAAAATATACAATTATGAAGCATAGTACAGTATTACAAAATGTGCAGGGTTCATAAATATAGTTTAAAAATATCCAATATTTTTCATATATTTTTAATAGAATAGTACTTACAGTTATAGTTGAATATTTTCGGATGAGAAATTTAATTTGAGACATTTTTAAAAATTCTGTTTTGTTAAAAGCAATATTTTAAACACACTTTTCAGTTAAAACAAAAAACATAAGACAAAAATATTAAAACACAAAAAATTGCTCTTTTTAATTCACAAAATTTAAAATTTGATTTAAGTTTTGATCTATATGATTAAAAGAAAGATGTCTGCCTGTCTGTCAGTAATGGCTAGGGAAATTCTATCATGTTGAAGAATAAAAATTTGGCTAAGGATAGTTGAAGACGGGTCCAAATGCACTTCAGATGCAGATTTTACATTTTTTAATAACTAGCAGAGATATTAATTTAAAACCCTAATGAATGATAATTTTTTCACAGTTCAACAGCATGAAGATCGCTTCTGTACATGTAAGGAGAATCCATGGTTTTTCAAACAGATGAATGGAAAAGTTGTTTATCTCAATCAACACACTTTTTTTTTCAATGCCTTCAAAGTTGTGCTAGCATATTTTGGTTATTTTCTCTTTTCACCACTCCAAGAAATCATTTTGCATTTTAAAAGATGGCATGAGATTGAGCAGTGGGATTCAATCACATTCAAATGATGATGATTCAGAATCACACTCAAATAATTCTACAATCACATTAAAATGATGATTCGGTAGGAAATCAATGCAGTTAGCATGAAAGAGAGAGATAGCAAAATAAAAGGAACTTTTCGGTTAGCCGGACACCAGTGTTATATTTACATTCATATATACATATATATGCACATATATGTACATATATATATGTACATGCACACACATAAATATATACAAACATATGTATACATATGTGTACATATATATGTATGTAAATACAACACTGGCGCCTGGCTAACCGAAAAGTACCAAATAAAATCACAATTCAAAAAGCTCTACAAAAGGCGGGAGGTTAAAAATATTTCTCTGCAATTAAAGCAAATCTCTAAAAGGTTTTGTTAAAATGTACAACACTTTATTTTGACAAAAATTATAAATGCCAGCCCAATATGAAATCAGAGAGAAGAAGAAAGAAGTAAAGGCCCAGCTACAAAGATTTTACTATTTTTTAACCTATTATCAATTATTCCAGAAACAATTAGATAGGGAAGAGCAAGATTGCAATACAAGTCTTGCATATGAGGAATATAATGCTATCCAAATTCATAACAATTTGTTTTTTGAGATATAGCTATTGAAGAAATTGTAAAAACAGAGCATAGCAGCAACACCTGTTGGTCACTATACACCCAAACTTATTAAGGATCTATTTATGACCTGACCTAACAGAATATGATCTTTAAGAACTAATGCACAGAATTTTGTCAAAGTATAGCTATCACGGAAACAGGAATAAACACTGCATAGAAGCAGCACTTGCTGGGCAATTTACACCCAAACCTAATCAGTACCTGTTTATGTCAGGTCTAACAGAATATGCAATCCATGCATTTAGATATAGCTATCATGGAAATCATGAAAAATACAAGATTGCAGCACTACCTGTTGGAAGATTTACATCAAAACCTAATCAGCACCAATTTATGTCAAGGTCTAACTGAATTTGAAGTTCTGTGCATTAGTTCTTAAGAGTGCCCAAAAAATTTGTTTCACATACAGAAAGACACACAAACGGGCATTTTCTTAAAAAAGTCTAATTATGTACAGAACCTTCTATAATGCATAAATCTGTCGAAACCAGAAGTTGATATTTTTCACGAATTCAGATAAAAGAAAGTAAAATTCAGTTATATTTTATTTATTATGGTCTGTTTTTCACCATTTTCACAATAACTATATCTCTAGAACGAATAAATTGTCATTTAATTGTGGTTGCAGGCGATTTGATTTATACAGAAGAGAGTTTTGTGATGGCAACAACATACAAGTTTTTCTTGAAACTGTCTTATAACAAAACGAAAACAGGTAAATACAGAAATATATCATTAAATTTGCCTTACTTTTATTTAAATTACAGTAGAAAATTTTTGCAAGGCAATTCTATATAATGCAATTCTCTCTCTATATATATAATGCATGACTTCACTGATACAAACAAGGAATTTTGAAGTCAAGAAATGCATGACTTCACTGATACAAACAAGGAATTTTGAAGTCAAGAAATGCCTGCAATCTACATTCTAGAAAAATTGCTATTCTAGAGATGAGGCCTCCAACTTGTGGTTCGTGAGAAAATTTCGTTGTTTCAGATAAAAATCTGGTCATTATTCGAATTTTTATATTTTATTAATAATTGCCCTCTATAAATAATAAAACATAATACTCTAAAAAATTCTTACATTTATGAAAATTTTGATGCTTAGGTTTTTAAATTTTATATTATAGCAGGCATTGATAACTATGTTAATAGGTATTATTTGTTATTTACCTTCAAAACAGGCAATTTTTAATTTTTGGCTCTTCCTAAAAAACAAGTAATATAAAAATTTTGTTTTTAAAGTCAATTCCTACTTAGGCCATCAAAGAAAAATTTAATATAATCCCTTAAACTAATATTAGTTTTTGTTGCATTAAAATATCTCAATTTGTTGATTTTCTATAAGCAAGTAGGTTTAGAATGGAACTCTATGGGAATTTGGCGAAATATTAGAGATATCACCAAGTTGGCGTCATTTTTGGCGACTCATTTTGGCCGTCAAATTTGCCGATACATCGCCAAGTTGGCGACAGAACAGGGTCCCCCCTATGGTAACCCCTTATTGAAAATACTTTCACTGATCTTCAATAACCAATGGCCGCCATTTTGTTTCCCATGCAAAACTAAAATTAATTAAAATTTAATTATTTAATATTTGAAAAAACTGTATTAACATCAATTGTCATCCAGTACAAGTTTTAAAAAATTTATTTCAACTTGATAGGATGAATAATGAGTATTTTATTAATGATTGAAAATTTGAACAAGATAAATATATAAATAAATATAGGGAGAGTGTGAGCTAATTAGTAGGAATTGAATGAATGAATATTCATTACTGACTGAAAATGCAATGAAAATTTTGATTCAATTTTCAATTATATATTTGTGCGAAACAAATGTTTTGACTGTGTGACAGCAATTAAAACTACGTGCCTGTTTTGGCTTTAAATAAAAACTGCTCTCAATGTTCATGTAAAGTCGTTGATGCCATAAACATATGAACTTGTTCCAAATGAGGGTGAACAAATATCACAAAAATGTACGACACTTGAATAAGCTAAAGAGTGGTATCCGGTATTATTTGTTATTTACCTTCAAAATAGCCAATTTTTAATATTTGGCTCTTCCTAAAAAATGAATATTCATTACAGACTGAAAACGCAATGAAAATTTCGATTCAATTTTCAATTACATATTTGTGAGAAACATATTTTGATTGTGTGACAACAATTAAAACTTGGTGCCTGTTTTGGCTTTAAATAAAAATTGATCTCAATGTTCATGTAAAGTCGTTGATGCCATAAATATATGAATTTGTTCCAAATGAGGACAAACAAATATCACATTAAAAATGTGTGATACTTAAATAAGCTAAACAGTGGTATCCTACTGGCCACAGTTTGACATTTCTCATTGGTAATTTTGCTATATTGAATACGTACATTTCATAATAATATAATGGAAAGTGTGTGATAATTATTGAACAAATGTATTTATAATATTCAACATTTCTTATTAGTGGTCCGTGGGATTTAAAATTATGAATTTGGTGAGGTTAAAAAGTTTGGGGACCACTGCTCTAGAGGGCTAAGTTTCAAACATTATTTCTTCTACCTCCTTAATTCAGAGTTTTATAACGAAAAAATTGGTTCTACTAAATTAAAAATTTTTTTAAATATAATGATTTGGTCCAGATCACGTTTATAAGGTAAGTTTAACAATGCATGAAATGATCTACATGATAACATTAAGCAAAAATTTATTATCTGAACAATTTCTAGTTCCAAGAAATGGAATATAAAACTCTTCAACTGTATACTGGTATGTTTCAGACATATTTGGCCATGTCTACAAGGTAAGTTTAATGATGTGCAAAATGTGATCTATAAAGTGCAAAATTCTATAATACGCACAACCTCTTCAACTGTTATATCTTTTATTATAACATTAATTTTACACTACAATTTAATATTTGTACCTCAGACAATGCATCTAATAATGTCTCAATTATCTTACAATTTTGATTTTTTGACACACCCTTACTCTCGTGAATGTTGAATTATTAGTCTACCATACTACTATTTTAATTTCTAATACATAAAATCAGATATTTACATAATGGTAATTGTTATAATACTGTAAATATAACAGCAAAGCTCTATAGCAGGTTTTGCCAACCTTTCTATTACTGTGGACACATTTGACTTTTCTAAACACTTCTGTAGGTGTATGCTACTCTATATGATGCAATAAGCTCACTTTTAAACATGTGTCATTATCATTAGCTTACACGTTCTAAATATTCAATTTTCAGAAAAACTTAACGAAGAAAATATTATTCTTCCCCCTTCCCCATTAAGATAAAGTACTGACAATCAAGTAACCATTTTTTGTCCCTATTCCTTGAAATTGATAAGTTTATGATAATCTTATCTCTCACAAAAGGCGTGCATTGGCCTAAATATGTAGTATATAAAATGTAATATATAAAATAATTGTTCAGGATATTGATAAAAAGTTAACGGTCCCTATGGAAAATAGAGAAATTA
The DNA here is from genome assembly GCA_963932465.1 of Maratus speciosus. NCBI lineage: Eukaryota > Metazoa > Arthropoda > Arachnida > Araneae > Salticidae > Maratus > Maratus speciosus. The sequence continues at coordinate 292,131,574 of OZ010789.1, forward strand.
AGAAATTTATTTTGCATTTTATCAACCCTATATATATAAAATCCTAATGAAACGAATTTATGAAACGGATATGTAACATTCTTACAATCTTTTGACTTTCATGTCCCTGAATAATAATTTTTATTTTAATACACTTTGTGTGTTTTTTTTAATTTCATATACTGGGGAACATATCATTGCATGACTGCACAACAATATTAATGAGATAAATAAGTTTTAGACGATGTTGGGGGTCCAAACACCTGGAAAACTCCTATACCGTCCCGTGTCCCTAATGCTGATTTTTACGTATGGAGCTGTCTGGATAAAATTGTTTCAATAAAAATAATTCGATGTAATTTTTTCTGAAACTGGAACTATTGTTTTATATAAATACGTAGCTAAAATTTAACCTTAACACATTTTTAGGGTTGTTATTTTTTAAACTCTGTCCCTGGGTTTTAGATTCCTTATCATCCCTGTTATAAAATTATACAGAAAATAATTTCAGATGCAGCCACAGAATTTTTTTTCAAGTTTTTTCTCATGCAGAAGTATGCTAGAGAAATAATGTCAAATTCTTTGGCAGGAAATTTACTGCAGAATTTAAATCAGCATTTAAATATCAATTTCAAGCATTGTGGCTTTATTGGTAGTCTCGCCGTCCCCAAGGTTTATTCCTGCACTTTTCGAGGTAAATTTAAAAAAAAATTAATTTAATCTAATGTTAACAACTGTTTCTAAAAATCAATGAACATTGTGGCTATCACTTAGTCTTTACTTGATTTTCCTAAAAGTGGTAATTTTCCTTACCGTTCCATCCTTACCGTCCCTTTTTTTACCATTTCGTCCCTTTTTTACCTTACCATCCCTTCTTTAACACCCCTTTAAGACAATGTTATACAAAAATTCTGTATTAAAAGTACTACATTGTTATTATTTCTTATTTGAATGCCCTGCGGGTACTATGCAAATTCATTATAAGTAAAAATTTAGAAGAAAATAAAGTTATAGGGGTAAAATGATAAGGAAAATTAAACTCGCAAGTTTAACTTAAACCTAAGTTAAATAAAAAAAATTTTGCCGCTGACCATTTTTTCTTTATTTTGAATCATTAAGGCATTCGTCTATCAGATTAAAATATTATTTATTTTGTCAGATTTTTTTCCCAAAAGTCAAAAGATTGTGAGAATGATATATGAAACGAATTTATGAAACGGATATATGAATTGACTGATTAAACAACTCATTATGTTTCAAGCAATTTCTCCTAAAATATGGAATACTTTGCTATGAAATTAACACCAAAAAATCAGCATTGATCTGCAGATCTCAAAACTGGTATTAGAATTTTTAAATTCGAATTAGTTTTCAAAATATTAATTTTTTTCTAAATTTATATACATTTTTCTAATGATGGCAACTCAAATTTTAATCAAACAAATATTTTTTTTCATATTTCAGAAAAGGTTGACATGGTAACCCGGCTATTGTTTATTTGAAAATAAATGTTTATTTACTTTTATTTCTTTTTATACATTATATACATTATTTTGTTCTATAATTATTAATTCTTTTTATATTTTCTTCAGAAATAATAGAAAATAATTAAAAAATACAGTAATACTTAGTTATGCCGTCGACCAATTTCGCCAAATTATACAAATTGACATAATTTTCATTTTAAATAACAAAAGAACAAATAAATTAGCATAACATTGATATGGTAAGCCGGATGTTGTTGTTTATGCCATTGATGCGTTCCTCAAATTGGAGATGTTAAAAAATCGCGCCAATATGGGACGTATATGACATCTGTGCCAAACTTTCATATGAACGGCGAAGGGATCAGACCATATTTGTTTATGGCAGTTGATGACTTGAACTATTATAATATAGATGAAATGATAGCGATAGAATAATATTTGGCGACTTATCACCTGTGCCTGGCTAACATTAAAGTACCAAAATGGCACATAGAGTATAAAAAGCGAAGTGGTCTGCCTGGAACTGTTGATAGTCACATGACTTAGGCTATTGTTATAAAGATTGTTTTAAAATACCGAGAGACAAAGACTCTGTATATTTAATTTATTTTATTTTAACTTCTTTTCAAATGTTTAACTGATTCTCTTTAATCAAAAACGAAAACAACCATTGGATGTCTTAACAGCAACTGATTTGCCCTTAAATTTTTGCAATCAAAGGGAACTGAATGGAAACCAGTTTACAGGGAGATCTGCACAGCTTTTTTCAGTATAATTCAATCTTCTTTTTAAAACCCATCAGATTAGCGTATTTTTAGATTCTGCGGTGTCCGAGCGGGGTAGGCGAGCGTAGCTTGCAGGGGGCAGAGCCCCCCAGTATCAATATATTTTTAATAAATACTAGGGATGCACCGAATAGTGATTTTGGCCGAATGCCGAATACCAAATATTCAGCCTACAGGCGAACCGAATACCGAATATTCGGCTCGCCGAATAGTAACTGCTAGGCTGAATACCGAATATTCGGCCAGCCGAATAGTAACTATTTGGCCGAATACCGAATATTCGGCTTGTCGAATAATTTTATATTTCAAAGTTTAAAGGCATTAAAATGTTAAATTTTAAAACAGTTTTGCATAATATTTAAAACAAACTTTCATTTTGATAATCAAGAGCTTTTTTCAAGAAAACTTTAGGCTGAAAAAATCTGCTTTGATTTATTTAAGAAGATGAGAGTTATAAAACTTTTTTAATTAATAAAATTTTAAATTTCATGTCTTCTTCTGCGAATTAAAACAAATGAATAAAATTTTCTTAAATTCTAAAACAAACATTTTAAAATCAAAGAGAAATTGTGAAATAATTGAAAGAAAAATTGTACAGGATCATGTATTTGTTTGTCAGGAAGAGACTAAAGTAAAAGTAAATAAATAATACAATCTATTCAAATTTTATATGGTGGCAACTCAGCAAGAATAGCTGTTCTACTCTCTTTGATTAAGCAAGGAAGTTTTTTAATACATCGTAAATCGGTGTCTGGAGTGGCTGATCATTTTCAGAGATTGTAAATGTTGTTCTTAAAATCTTAGCAAGAAACAGATTATTTACTGGACAATGGTCAGGAACTGGCATTTGTACATAATTCCTATGAAAATCATCGTGATTGGTTAATTTTCTTAAATAATACTTAACAAATAGCAAATAAATAATGTAAAAACATTCTCTTTTATTTAAATATATGATTCTGTTTCTAATTATTCTGAATATCTTTATAAGTTGACTGTTAAACGTATAAGTGGTATAAGGTTTTTAAAAATATGTTTTAAAAGTTTTTTTTAAGTATTCGGTTGGCCGAATATTCGGTATACCAAATAGTTTGATATTCAGCCAAACAGAATATTCGGTAGCATGGCCGAATACCGAATAGATACCGAATATTCGGTGCATCCCTAATAAATACCTGGATTCAAATAAAAGGGAGACTTTTGTTCGTCAGGAAGAACTCTTCGATCGTGCATTAATCTTAGTGTCGGTGAAGTAGAATCGTTGACATCTTCTTCACCTTCGTTTCTTTGATTTAGGCACTTCTCAGAATTGGACTCGATGCCACCATGTGCAAACCAGTACATATCTAGAAGAAAAAATTAAGATATGCTAGTAAAATTTTATTACATAAAATGGCATTTACTTGGATCACTCAATACATGAAATTATGCTTGTCAGAATAACTCAGTAACTAAAAGTAGACAGTAATAATAATAACAAAAAAGATACAAACAAAAAACAAAATAACACAAAAGTTAGTATCATTAATGGGATTCATCTTATTGAAAATCACAAATCGGAATAATCAAGAAAACAATTGTTTCACAATTCCTTTTTGCTAAATTTTTGAAACAGATTTATTACAACCTATGTTATTCAGACGTGCTTTTTTGCTATATCTAAAATAAAACATTTTTCTTTAATCACTTAAATGGCCCAGACGTAAATATACATTGAACAATGAACACTGTTGATGTTTTAACTGTCCCTTGCATACATATACACTTTCAAGAAATATTTTTCAGTATCATTTTCATTCCGTAGGACCACAACCTCAACTTCAAAACAGCTGAGAAATTAGTCATTGTACCTAGAACAGAATTTGATCAGAGCATTTCATTTTTTAGAAAAGGAGGGACTCTGTAAGAAGGTGAAGTTAAAGGGCAAAATTAGCACTAGCCACCGACTACAGGGCTACTAAATGAGAAAAAGTGGCTATTGAAAAATTGTCAGCAGCCACCTTATGGCCACTTTTCTAAGAGAATAAAAATTTTTCGTATTCCATTAAGGATTCTGCCTTTTCTGTTTGAAATATGTTTAAATTAACATATTTATTTGGGCTATTCAATTTTAGATTAATACTAAAATATTTTTTTTTTACAGTTTACTGTTTAGTACTTTTAAGTAAACAAGTGGCCACTAGTTTAAAGAAAGTGTTCACTTGAAACTAGTACTACTCGCCGCTGACCACTAATGAAATTTCCCAATTTTGCACTTTAGGTGAAATCAGTATTGATGCATGCATCAATCAGACAGTGCATATTTGCACCTTTTTGTTGTGTTGTGCAATTTTTTTTAAAATCAGATTTGAGTCTGTTTTGCTTTCGTTTGCAGCATATGAGTAACAATGACTGACAGAGAGATGATTCCAGTATTCATCTGGATCAAAGTCCACAGACTTCGATATTTCTTCTGATAAAGGTGAGTGTGATTCTGATAGTGATAATGTAGTGTTGACTCTAGAACAAAAATCCCTGCCGGCACGGCCTACAGGCAGAGGTAGATTTCGAAGTTAAGTATATTAATTGCACCAACAAAAACTAAATAATGAGTAGATATAAATCCACTTTAACAGTTTTATCCGACCGCTTTTGACGAGTTTTTATTTCATTTTTATATAATAGCTAGTTTTATCAGAATCATGTTAAGGTGGTATTAAAAAAATACTTTTCCATGCCTAACAACTCGAAATTTTCTGGCACATTTTCAGATTAATTTTTAATAGAAAAAATACGAAACTTGCTGACGTGATTTTTGAAAAGATTTATAAGCGACATGTGTTTTTATTTTTCTTCCAATTAATTGAAACTTGATTAATAAACAATTATTTTCTCAGTAGGGCAATATTTTTCGTTTCTAACACAATCGTTTCAGGAAATTCTGTTCAAAATCCCACTTTGACATCATTTTTTGAAATATATTCTGTCTCTATCAAAAAATAGATCATTATGGTTCATTATATAGTTTCTGAAGAAGAGAATCTATCAATGATGCGTTTGAGAGCAAAACTTAATTTAAAAATGAGTAAGAAAATAAGCAGTTTGGACTTCAATACATTCTTAATAAGATGATTTTTTTCTTCAACTGCTATGTATTTTTAATTTGTTTTTGCTGTAAGAATTGGTTCTATCAAAAACTTGTCTATATAAATGTTGAAGACAATATTAAGAAGATATATGATAAATTCATGGGGATTTTATATCTTGTGAACTGACGGAGTTATGGAAATTTTACTGCACAACATGGTGTGCATAGATGCTTACATACAGGGACCTCGCTAATGGATGGGGGAAGTCTACCCCCCCCCCCAAAAAAAAAACACGTTTGCAAATGCTGTTATACTTGACACATTTACAAATTTAATTGGCAAATTTGATTAAAACTTTAATAAAAACTATAACACACTTTCTATTTCTGATAGACTTAGCAAAAATTACAAATCAAATTAGGTATATTATTAAACTTTTTACAAATAAGAAGTATATTATATTTTCTAATTGTGGTAACCTGGCAAAATTATAAAACTAGTTGGCAAATAACGAAATTTGACTTAGCAATTTAAGGTTTCCCCCCCCCCCCCCCCCGAATAAAACGTCTTAGCAATGGCCTTGCTTACGTAGCACTAATGATATGATATACAGTCAAACCCTGTTATACCGCCATTATCCACTCTAGAAATTTTTGCCGCTATAACGAATTGGGTGGTATATCAAATTAGCATAGAATGAAAATAAATTTTGATACTATTATAGTAATATTATTATTATTATAAAAACCATTATCACAATGCTTTTTTATTAAATTATCCAATAGTATATATAATTAATATACATAGTATAATTAATACTGCATGATTCAAAATTATCCAATAAATGTATGAAATTAACATGCAGTGACCTCTTTATATAATCAATTTTAGATAAAGTAGATAATTATGCATATAACAGACACACACATACATTAAATCTCACCCAGAATTTATTTTACTTTAATTATCTTTTACAGGGAAATATTTTTAAATGCTAGTTTGAGTTTTCTTTTCAATATTGATTTTTTCAATATCTTTTTCTACAACTAAAAGATTGTTCATATTTTTTTTTTATCAGTTGCATATTTTTCTTAAAAAAATTCTTATTTTCCCAATGCAATTTTTAACTTCACCAGATGTAATATGCGGCGTTTCAGCTTCTTCAGATTCGCTGCCAGATGAATTTGAATTTTGATTGGCAACAATTTCTTCGATTGTCAAATTTTCAAATATTGAAACACTTATGTCTATATTAATGTACTCTATTGCGGATAGAGGATGCTCAGTATCTGTTATTTTGTGTATTTCGTCTTGTAGTTCTTGAAGTGCTGGACTGTTTTGTTTTTTAGTAGATCCTTCAGATTTAATCAATCAATCTAGTATGTTTCCAGAAGTTAACAATAGTTTCTGAAGAAATTTCATCCCATTCTTTTTTTATCATGCAAATAGCATCATGTATAAGGGTTAGAGAAAAATCATCTTTACTGATTTTTTCAATGATATGGAGGACGTGATATTTTCGATAATGAGCTTTCAATGAGTTTATTATACCCGCATCCAATGGTTGTAAAAATCCAGTACAGTCAGGAGATAAAAATTCAATGCAGATATTGCTCATTGGATATGCTATCCGACAAGGGGAATTATCCAAAATATGACGTTTGCTTCTTTTCATAAGTTGAAATTCACTAACCATTTTTGAAACAATGCTGCAGTCATCCAAATTTTCTTGTTATTCTCATAATCTACATAAAGAGCAGGATTAAAAATTTTAAAACAACTTGGCTTAGCTGAATTTCCAATCACTGTCATAGTTCTTTTATCAGATCCATCACTATTCGTATAGAACTCAACGGGCACATGACCTTTTTTTTTGCGTCCTTTAGCAGGCCCACTCGAAATTGTTTTATCTGACTGCAAGCGGTAAAAAAGGCGACTTTCATCATATTGTAAACATTCTCTGGTTTATACTCTATAATCAGCGCCTTCAGTTTTTTTAACCATTTAACACAATATCTTCATCAACCAACACCTGTAGCCTCACCACTTCGTATGTACTGCCAGAATCTTTGTTTCTTTTTAAATCTGTTCAACCAGCCACTACTGTATTTGAAATCTTATACTCATTTGCTGGCCAAGGACTTTTGCCTGCTCTCTGATGATGTCTCCGTTTATGGTAGTATTTTTAGAACTCATTTGTTGTATACATGTGAAAAAGGCATCCTCTAAGTCTTCATGTTTCGTAGTTTTCAGTCTTTTTACATTTGACTGCAGATCGTTGGTTTTAATTCCTTTTTCTGTATTCATCAAAATGTCTCCGATGCAGCATCTGCTAACAGGCTTTTTCCAGAGTGTAGAAAAATGATTGGAGATGTGTTGCTGCGATGCATTCACATTTCTTTTTTTATATTTACAAATTTCCCATTTTTCCGAAATTGATAAAACTGCTTTTTTCGCCTTAATGAGTTAAAATAAAGAGACAGGATATTTTACAGATTTAACTGGTGAATTCTTCGATGTTGCAATCAACGTCCGACCGAAACTTCGAATGAGAGATTTTGGCATTGCACGCCGTTTTTTCTGGAATTCTACATAAATTGCAGGAAGTCTTTCATCTATTCCTTTTGTTTCTCGACACTTGGATAGAGAAGTTCTTCTCTGCAAATTGTTCTCACCTGAGAGAGGAAAGACCCTTTCGGACACATGAAATTTCTCTTTCGAATCGCCCCTTTTGAACATCTAGACGCAGGAAAAGAATGTGCCCTTTGAAATTCTAACAAAAAAAATAAAAAATGAAAGATATGCAAAGAAAATACAAGAATTTCAAGAATTTTTTCTTTGGCGGTATATTGAGTTGGCGCTTTAACGGATGCATTACATTGAAATTCCCATTTAGCAGATTTGTTCATAGACACAATTGGCGGTTAAACGGAATTGGCGCTATTTCGAGATGGCACTAAATCGAGGTTGACAGTATATATATATATTTTTTTTTTTATGAACTGTCAACATGAAAACACTAAAATAACCATTAATATGAATGACACCTGCATAGTTAAAACTTTAACCCATTGTATCACCACGTTGCATATCTGGACCATAACCCAAAAATCAATGTTACTTATACAGTGGGCTTTAAAAGGCGATTTTATCTATTGTTGCTATCTCCTTACAGTAGTTAATATAAATTGTTCATAGAACTCTGAATAGACTGATACCGAGTTAATTTTTCCATGTCGAATTTTTATTTATCATTTGAACACTTTTACAACATTGATAAAATAAGTTTTATAAATATTGTAAAATTAAAAAGGCTGGAGACATCCCTAGGTAATTTCGTATACTTTACAATTTTGTATTAGAAAATTGACAATTTATGTATGAGAAATATATAATTTTCAGTTTATTTCAGCTGTCAAAAAAGTACCTTTTAGTCAATTTACTTTTATGTTCTAAATATATATTTTTTTTTGTTATTTACATGCTTCTGATGTATATTTTGACATTTGAGCAAATTTTTTTTTAACCTGATTTGTTGGGTCAAGGGGTTAAATTTGGACAAAAAAAAATTTAAAGACCTATATGTTCTGAAATAGTACTTAGTTTAAGTTATAAAGTAAAGTTTGGATAGAAAATAGAAATTGTAAAGTTATATAAGTGTCAAAGAACTCTTTTATTAACCACTTTTGTATGAACACACACACATATATATATATATAAAATCACACACACAGTAGAAGATCTTTATAAACCAAACCTAAAAACGCAAGGTTGTGCATTATATAGAATTTTGCATTATATGGATCCTCACATCATTAAATTTACCTTGTAAATATGGCCAAATATGTTTGAAACACATCAAAATACATTAGAATATCTTTATACTGCATTCCTTGTTACCAAGAGTTATCTAAATTATAAATTTTTGCATAATATAGATAAGACATTGTTAAATTTACTTTATAAACATGATCCAAACATAACAGACCAAATCATCCCTTATATTAGACATTTTCAAAAATGTTTATTGTAATAATAGCATTTTTTTCATTAGAAAGGTCTTAAATTAGAAGATAAAGTTAAACTAATGTATCAAATTTAGTCCTCTAGAGAAAAGTAATATTTTTACAATGTGAAAATGCAGGTGCTTTTTAACTGCAAAATTCATTGTTTACATCTGAGAAGTTGTGCGTTATATGGATTATATGGAAAATTGCGTTATACAGAGTTGCGTTATAAAGATCTTCCACTGTATGTATATATATATATATATATATATATATATATATATATGCACTTTTGATGTAGATAAAAAATTAGGTAATTCTCCATTATCTTGCCAACCACTTTTCATTAAAAAAAAAAAAAAAACTATCGGCAAACTATAACACCCAATAAACAAATGGAAGAATGTTGCTATCGGAATCTCAAAAAAATACCAGAAAAACAGTAAAGCCCTACTCACTAAAGTGAGTATCATCAGTAACTTTAACCCTTTATGTCCCAAATTATGAATTCATGAAAATTTCATCTTCTAAAGCATTTTGCGTGAACTACATTAGTAGATTTACACAATCATTTAGTAAATTTTAGAAGGATTTTGCCAATTAAAATTAAATTTGAATTTATAGTAGGGATTTTGTGCAATATTTATAACTCCACTCAAAACTTAAAATTAAGCATTTTGTAGAATTAGGAAATGTACAAATATTCTTACAATAGAAATATAGAAACATTTTTGAACAAACTTTTCCCACCAATCATTCAACGCCAAGAGAGCTGAAAAGATGCAAGGGGCTGTGCATATATAACGTTATAATTTTAGGGGGGGGGGGGGGGGGAGTCTGGCACATGATATCATAAGAAATCTCTAGGGGAGAGAAGGGGGTGTGTTTTGATATTGTTATTTTTTATCCAAGCAAAATTCTCTTTTTATTTGTAATGTGGTCTTTACATCAAAATAGTATGTTATCTTTTTATTAGTCTTATCTATTTTTATGAAAATACAGAGTTATTATTAAATCATTAAGTAATTATAAAATTCGAGAATATGGAATACCCCAACGTTTGGCATTCCTATTCTTCATATTTGTATGCATATATAAATCTGCTGTTCGAGAAACCATATGTGAAGTATATTTGAAATTATACTTGTGTTTATTAGCAAATAAATGAGAAAGAGAAAGAATGTTGTCCACCTGTTTTGTTGTTAAGAAGTTCTATCTCCTCTCCCTTGGGGGCAAGTGCAAAGACATTATTACTGTTGAATGCATTATGTAACAGAAAGCTATTATAAAATACTTTTAAATAGCAAGTATTTCTTTTAAGTATTATTTGATATAAAGTTATTTCATACATAAAGTGATATAGTAATCCCCTTTCCCATTCACGGATTTAACATTCGAGAGTTTTGATTATTCACGAAATAAAAAATGAATACCATTTCAACATTCACGAATACTTAACTTGATTATTCGTGAATTTGTTTTGACAAATATTTTTTTTTTTACATAGTAAACTCGCTTTTTTTTACCAATTAAATAAAACTATGACACTAGACAGCTGCATCGTACTGTATAGCCTAAGTTCCAAGAACTCTAACTCTTTATATTGAGGCAAAACGTGGGTCAGTAATTCCGAGAAACCTGAAACATAATTTGATGCTAAAACTGAAAAAATCCTAAATTATCTAAAATTCAAAATTTTTATTGCACGTGAAAATTTTTCTGCAAAAGTTGCATGAAAAACTTTAAAACTTCAACAACATTTTGTTGAGAAAACAATAGAATATGATACTTAACTGGTAAGAAGTCTCAAATTTAAAAGAAAAATTGACACCGCAACTTTTTCTTATATGGAAATTCATAAAAAAAAGATCTGTTCTTACAAACAATCATACATAAATATTTTTTTTCAGCCATCAACTAGCAACTTACCTTTGCACAATTTGTTTATAATTATTCAAATTTATTTACAGCATGCATTTTTCAATGCTTAATAAATATATTTTTACGTTTTAATTACATTTTTCCAATAAAACAAAATTTTAAAACCTAACCCCCTTTTATGCATGGGAAGATAGTCTCAACCTTCGCGATTTTGACATTTGTGGAGGTTTTCACGAACCTAACCCTCGCGAATGTTACGGGATTACTGTATTTTATTGACTTATCTTCATTTGAATCAACAGAGTATGTGAAAAATAAAAGTAACCATTTTTGGATATCACTCTAAACAAAAGAAATTCCAAAAATCAAAAGAATTTTTAGACATTGATAACGTATGATATCGAAAGGGGAGGAAGGATATCAAAATTAACAAAAAGTTGATAACGTTATATGTATACAGCCCCAAAGGCAAAAGAAATCGCCCTTTTAAAAATATTTTTGTTTTGTGCAACCAATAATGCTTTTGGAACAAGATAAAGTAAAGTAAAGTATCTTTAACTCATTCTAAATTGTATTATACTACTAATCAGGGTTCTCGCTGCTGCTCGCCACTGTGCCAAATCACGACAAAAAGGTTTCATTTGGCGAGTAAACTAACAATGAGACTCGGCAAACTGAGAGTGCTCAATTTCTGCTTCGTTTGTGTGTATGCCAATACTCTCAAGACTTATCCGCGTTTCTGAACGATTGATGTAGCTTTACATGTTCAATCGCACTGTGCCATTTTCATTGCTCTATTTATAGATACAGACTCAATATCAATTCAGTTTAGCAACAGCCAAAGACACAAAAAGGATTATGCGATAGGTTTTTGTCAGTTAATCACTGTCTATGCGCCGGCGTTGCTCTGGTAAAAACAAACAAAATTACTCGCAACAAGTGCCAAATATTGAAACATTTTGCTGGAATGTGGTGTTGAAATTAACCATACTATTTATTAGTTGTACGTAAAGTATCATTGGCCGGTCAATTTTTTTGTATCGGTCGAAATCTCAAGCAATTTTTCGTGCATGTTTTCACAACGGTAAATCAAAGATAGCTGTAACTTTTACTCATAGTGCTAAAAGAATGTCTGAAACATTTACACATTTAGCAGGTATTTTTTTAATAGTTTCTGCAGCGGATAGTTGAATATCTATTTTTTGAGTAATTACAAAAAATTAGGTTATTTTAGAACATATAAAATGGATACAATAAAGGGTTAAAGATAGATTTTTCTGTGTTTCATGCCGAATCTATTTTGCTAACATTTATTTTCATTTGCCTACTGTTTTTTATTTCTTATTCGCCAAATTGCTAATGTTGGTCGAAAGCCAGCGAGAACACTGTACTAATCGATGCATTAAATGAATTTTATAACAAGTTATTTTAATGGTACTTTAAAAGAGTTAAACAATGAAATTTATAATATATTTAAAACAAAAAAATCTCCCTTTTGACATTAATGTACTTAATTATTTTTCTTAACTGTTGTTCTGGTTGTGACATCAGCTGAAACTGATCTATTCTATCTAACTACACATCGAACATTTTTGCAATGTTTTTTCTCTTTTAATACTATGGTATTACTGTTTAAGGAAGTAACTTATTTTAGCTAACAAAATAACTAATAAATCGGTAAATCATCATTAAAAATACAGATAAATGCAGAATTAAAACTCACTTGATGACACAACAAACACATGTAACACATACATTTCTGACATTAAATCCTATAATTTGGCAACAGTTTTTTTTTTTTTTTTTTTTTTTTTTTTTTTAATGGAAAGTGGTCGACAGAATAATGGAGAAGTGCCAAAAATTACAATACATACTAATTTATGCATATTTTAGACTTTAGAGTGCAGTATTTATTTTGTCAAACACAAATTTCAGACTATGCTTTTAAAATATATGTACATTTTGCACTATAATAGTCATTGAGATTAAAATAAAGAAACCAAAAATATATATCCCAGATGAAAAATAATGTACTAAAACTGAATTTTTTTTTTTTTTAAACTGGAGTTAATAAAAATTATATCAGAAAATATTAATCAGCAATTTTAATCATAACGTAAACAGATCTAATAATGCAAAATATAATATAATTAAAATGTTCAAGGACTCAGTGGTGCAGCCAAGATCATCAAGAAGAGGTTTTGAATGATTGTTACTCATAAAATGAACAATTTTGTTATATTACATGCCCATAAGGTAATGTTTAGTAAATGTGTGACACATAAAAAACTGATATAATAAAAAACACAAACAAATAATAAATTTAGCATTTATGTATTCAAAGGCTTCATAAAAGAACATCTCTTTCAATATTCAGAGCCAAAAAAAAGGAGGGAGAAAGCAGTAGCAATAACATACATAAAAGTTAGCACCTAATTGCCCCTAACTTTTACTTCCATTAATTTTATGTTTAAATAGAGGATCCTATTATGAAGCTTTGAAACAGTTGTATGGTAAAAATTTTATGTGTATTAAAAAAAAAAAAAAAAAAAAAAAAAAAAAAAAAAGCATAAACAGCATATCTTAACACAAGGGGTTTGGTATGTGTCTTAATATTAAATGCTCTGGGGAGGTGTTATAATCCCAAAATCTCTCCCCCACCTTCGCTGTGCCAGTGCAATGAGAACATTTGTAAACAAAAACTGAAAATTCAGAATAGTCAGTCACCTTTAGAAGTAGTTCTAGCTGGTGGTCGTGACATGATGCTTCAGGTTACTTATTGCACCTGAAAATAAATATATTAATTAATTGCATAATAAAATAAAAACTTGGTGATTTTAAGAAAACTATTATAAATATTTAACTTTGTAAGAAGAGGAATGGAGAATGCATTACTATAATTAGGCATTAAATTTCATGAAAATGATTTATATAAAATACTTAAATTTTTCATAAGGCATCAAAATATGTAAACTTTTTATCTAGAAAATATTTTAAATGAACCTTCAAAAAAGCTATGAGAAATTACAGGTTATAGTTGTATGACTTATGGGTACTACTTTATTATCACATCGACCAATTTCGCCAAATTATATAAATGGAAAAATGTTGCCTTTCCGAAATTTTAAGTGAGGAAAATTAATGAAATAAATAAAACATCACTAAAGAATGCAGTTACTTTAATGATGAGTTCATTTATGACATAGCGACACACCAATACAAAATTTTATTTATTCAGATAATTTCGGACAAAATAATACTAAGAATAATTTACATATTTAAATGCAGAATTATTAAATTAAATCATAAGCAAACAGATGCTTTTAAGATATTGCATTAGGGAGTAAAATGTAAGTATTTAAAATGTAATAATATAATTTATTAAGGGACATAATAAATATCAATGATAACGGAAGACTGTTAGGAACTTTAATGTTCTTTACTTAGTCAAACATCATTATTAAACTTTTAGTCCCCTACCTTTGAAAATAAAGCATCGCTTCATAAAAGGAAGAGTAGTTCCGTAGAAGGAAGATCCCAAATCTTTATCATATTTTCCAAAAATAGGAGATAAAGCAAATAAATAGAAATCATCAAAAAATCTTCACTAAAAAACAAATCTCACATTCACAAAATAATTTAAAATGGAATATGTATATCATATGCTATGTTTTATTTAAAATCAAATATGATGTCACACTTTTTATTGGTTTTATACTATAGTTTAGTTCCTGGCTTAGATGCCGTATGTTACCTTGGTCGCCATAATGGATGTTTTGAGATTTCTTGGCGATTTTATGTTGCCGATCTTTATCGATATGGAATCTATGTGACGTGTGTGTCCTGGGTTGACGTGTTCTGGCAACGCCTTTTTTTTTTATGAAGATTGTGTTGCGAATACGCGAGAAGACCGTTTTTGCTTGTAATATCGTGTTGTATGTTTCTGTCAATTATTTTTATGTTAAAATTATTGGATGTATTTGATTGAATATGGGTTCTGTAGCCCATTTAAACGTTCTTGCTGAAGTAATTAAGAAATATGAGGAAATTCTGACGAATAAAGGAGGTTTGTTTACAGTGCATATTCATAAGCCTATTTTGGAAAATGACGATGACGCTAGCAGGTATTTTGTGCTTGAGCTTTCAAGAAAGCAGATGTCTGTTACGGTATGTTGATAGTTTTATGTATATTTTGTTGCCTTACGAGTTTTGTACATTTTGAGATTGCTACATAGCGAGAATTGCTGAATTTTGAGATTGCTACACAGCGAGAACCGCTGAATCCAGCGATTTTTTTTTTCGGTTAATGAGCGCATAGCACTCATACGACGATTACTGATTGCCACTTTAACGAGTTTTGTTTATTATTTACATTTTATTTTCGCTAAGCCTAACATACGTATAAACCAGTGCTTGGCGTCATTTACTACTTGGCGGAAAAGGGGTTTTCACACAAAGAAAAATTCTAAGATGGCGGCAATGGGAATTTATGACATCTGTTCCTATATAGTTTATCTTAGTTTTCATTTTCGACTAATGGATAAATTTTGCAACATCAGATGAAACTAATCTATTATATTTTTTCTCTTTTAAAGTTATGAGTTTTAATCGTTTATTAACATAATTTTTATTTTAAATGAGGAAAGAATAAATAAATTAGTAAAACATTAATAAAAATACAAATAAAACGATGAATTAAAAATCACTTGATGATGTAACATGTACGTAATATGCTTAATGTGAAATGAATGTGACAATTACGACCATCCATTATTGGCAATTAATCTTATAATTTGATGATAGTTTTTTGGTTGATCAAGTAGTATCGATTTATGACTTACAGGTTATACAAACCATAATACAATGTCTAAAAAACATAATTTTAAATATTTAAGCACTTTTTTTAGGTCAATTACAGACCTGCCAACCTTTGAAAATGAGAAATCGTAGCACACTAAATTTAAATTAATCTGGAGGTTGGTTGGTTGGTTGGTTTTTCGTGTTACACAGAAAAACATCTTTTGACATTCGTAAAAGGAATAAGGTTTCAGTCTTTCAACTCAATATAGAAAATTTTTTCCTTTGAAAATTTTTATACGGTTTTTAGAGTTTCTGTTCGTTTCACAGCGTTTTTTTTTTAAACATTTGTAAGAGGCGCCTGGTTCCAATTTTTTAGCCCATCGCAGTAAATTGACGAAATTCGAGATTTTTTTTCCTGCGATCATTTCAGGATATTCACAATTTTTCCGCAATCGTAATTCACATTTTCCTACCACGATTCTTTGTTGATATCCACACTTTTTACCATGAACTTTTGATGAAATTCGCACTATTTTACCATGACCCTCTGTCGAATTTTGCGTTTTTTTCCGCGATCCTTTTGACGAACTTAGTGTTTTCTATCTGCGATCTTTCCGTGAAAATTTGCGTTTCCTTACCGATCTTTCGATGAAATTTGCATTTTCTTACTGATCTTTTGATGAAATTAGAGTTTTCTTTCTGCGATATTTTGACAAAATTCACGGGGGACAAAAGGGGACCAAACACTTGACCAAAATGACCAAAAGGGGAGGGGGGCAGCATCCCCCACCTGGCCACCCCCTGAAATCAACACTGCGTTTTTACCATGATCCTTTGACGAAATTTTTTTATACGGGCATTTGTCGAAATTCGCGGTAGTTTATCGCAAATCGTGCGATTTTGCACATTATTTTAAGCCTTGCCCCTCAAAGAACCCCTTTCCAGAAATCCCCTTCCCCGCTCTTTTCCAAAAATTCTTAAAATGGCACCTTGTTTCTAAGGAGGCGAATTCCTGTATAAATATTTACAGAAACATGATTCACTTGTGATTAATATACATAAAGAGAGTGTTTTATGTTAATAAGTTTGTTTTGCAGCACAGATTTTTTTTTTTTTTTTTCTATGAGCATTTTTTAATGTCCGAATTGTTGGACTCTCTAATGGCCAATTTTTTAAAGCTTTCGGAAATTAATGCTTTGAAATTTTAGAAATTTCGCAACAGAATCACTCCTGAAAAATATGCTGTGCGGGATAAAAATCGCATTAGTGTCTTTTGCAAAAAATCGTAGTTTAAGACCGATTTTCGTAGCATCGTAGTTTATAGGTCCAAATCGTAGCAACTATGATTTTTTCGTAGCAGTTGGCAGGTCTGCAATTAACAAAATACAGACATTAGCACTGGAACAAAATAAATGATTTAGAAACAGAGGTGGGATTTTTTTTTTTTTTTTTTAACTATTAGATCTATAAAAATGCAAGTACTTATAATGCTGAAAGCTTTTACTGGCCCATATCAGATTAAATTTGAAAAAAATCATTTCAAAAATATTTTGTAACAAAACTGTTAATAACAAATACACAGAAAAATTTAAAACTTATCCAGTTTGGAACTATCTATTAATATGTATTATTGTCTTTCTTAGTAGACAATGTATTTCACTAACGAACAGAGATTAACAGATAGATGGAAATTTTTTGTAAAAAAACACAAAGCATAAACAAATAGCTGTAAATATAATACCTAGGATATAAAAGAAAATCATGATTTTTGAAATTTAAGTTGTATTTTTTTTCCTGTTTTAAGGGAATGTCTACCAAAAATTGTAGATTTCCAAAACAAATCTCCAATTAAATTATATTAAGAAGCATAATTTATACTTTTATGCTTTAATAAAATTATAATTTAATTAGTAATTATAAAAGTAATAAAAACAACAAATAAGTAATTTCACACAAATAACAAATGAAAAAAAATATATATATATAGGGTAGATGTGCCAGTAATGGACACCCTTAAGGAATTTCTTTAAAAATTATTTTTTATATTAATAGTTATAATATTGGAAAAACTGGAATATAATAATTACATCTACTAAAAACCAACTTTTCAAAAGTAAAAAAAAAAAAAGCCAAGCTAAAAAAAAAAAAAAAAGTTGAAAGTTGTGGCTAAAAAATGGTGCGATATCAAATTTCCAAGCTTATATTATGGTAGTTATTTAACATTTTCCATTAAAAATTTTACCATTTGTAAGTTGAGTGCCTTCGTATATGTTGATAGAAATTATTTTCTCCTATATAGGTATTTATTGTTGAAAAGAAAAAAGAATAAAGTTTCATATTTTACATCCAAATTCATCTAATTTCAGTTTTTATTTTTATGCATTCTTTTAATGAAAAATTCATTTTTCACATGTTTGGGTAATATTTTAATATATATTTTTTATTTCCTATTGTTCTCTAATTAAAATATTTTAAAATAGTCATGCATCGGGTTTGACATTTCAACACCAGCCGCGTGGATTGAGTATCTTGCTGAAATTGATTCACTATTTATATCCAAATTCATCCAATTTTAGTTTATATTTTTCTGCATTATTTTGATGCAAAAATTAATTTTCATATGTTTGGGTATTATAAGAATATTTTATTTTTTATTTATTATTATTTTGTAATTAATTAAAAATACTTTAATAAAGTTCTGTAATGAGTCAAGTAACTTGATTTTTACAGCAGAATGATGGAGAGGTGGAGGGGGCATTCATTAGATTTTTCTGCAGATCTGCGATTTTCTGCTTTTTTGACATTTTGTTATCATTAAAAAGAGATATATTTTAAGATTATATTTTATTACTAATCTTACTGGCGTGAAAAAATCAGCAATTTCAGTACTCTGCTCCAAAACTCAATCCTTCTGCATCTACTGTATGAATGTCAGCATTTATGTTAAACAAATCTTATTATAATCTAAAAGTTAAAAAGATATAAAATTGCACCTTATTTCTCATATCCCCCCCCCCTTTTTTTTTACTACTTTTCTCATCACGGTAAATGAACAGATAAATTCATCATTGAATTCTTTGAATCTGCTTCTGTTTTACCTCAATAACTTTTTAATTCTGTGTCTGTAAAAAAAAAGTATGTGTATGTTGTTAGCAATGAAGCGCTATTTGGGTGGGCTAGGGGAAGTTGTCACCTCCCCTCTTAAGGAATTTAGATTGTAGCAGGCATAACAAAGTCAGACAAAAAAAAAAAAAACATTTTCTTTTTATATTACTTCTTGAAGAATGAATTTATAAAATGTATTAAAATAGGTCACTAATTTTTAAAATGGAAAAAAAAAAAAAAAAACTAGTGTTTTGAGGGATTCAAAGTTTTTTTTATGAGTAAATGTAAAAGATACCTCTTTTCAAAGGTATTTGAAAAATTAAAAGCTAAGTATACTAAATAATACAAGAGGAGGGGAGGGGAGGTGCATAAAGACCGTATTTTGTTACTAAAAATAAAAATAGGCGTCCATATTCTAAAATGTAAAATCAGTGTTAAATCGCGATTTAGCACTAAATCGCGATGTTAGATGGATGATAAATCGATTTAAGAAATTTCTACATCACCCAGTCCTACTCCTATACTAAATACATCATAACGTGTTTCTGAAAATTCAAATGTTTTAAAATTATGCATGATGGGCTTGGCGGCCATCTTTCCATATTTTACACAAATTTATATGTACACAAACCCATAGTTAAAATCCGAAATTCAAAATTGTTACTTAAACAGAGATTTTAAACTTTTCCTTTACTTTTCCTTTTTGTATTCGGAGAACTTTGTGCCTTAAAATAATAGTTATTTATCTAAAGGATTCACCGTGTGATTTATTTCATAGAGTAAATAATCATTTAACAGCAATGAAAATCAATTTCGTTCCTCAGAATATCAGTCTTTTTCAATTTAGCTGTTTGCAGTTGAAAACCAAAGTTCGACATTGTTGCTAAAGCAAACATTTTATGCCTTTCCTTTATGGAATTGTGTGCTTAGAAATTTGTGTGTAAAGATACTTTTGACGTGTTCGGAATTCCTCTCATGATTACTTTTTTAGAGTAATTAATACTTTAAAAGCAGTAACAATCAACTTCCTTTCTCAAAATAAAAGTCTTTAAATTTGTCCGTAGTTAAAATCAGAAGTTCTAAAGTGTTATTAATGCGAACTTATTACACTTGCCTTTAAGAATTTGGATGCTTAGAAATCTGTGTAAAATATGGAAAGATGGCCGCCAAAGCCCATCATGGATAATTTTAAAACATTTGAATTTTCAGAAACACGTTATGATGTATTTAGTACAGGAGAAAATGATTTCTATCAACATATACGAAGGCACTCGACTTACAAATGGTAAAAACTTTAATGGAAAATGTTAAATAAATACCATAAAATAAGCTTGGAAATTTGATATCACACCATTTTTTAGCCACAACTTTCAACTTTTTTTTTTTTACTTTTGAAAAGTTGGTTTTTAGTAGATATCAGTTTTTTTTTTTTTTTTTTTACGAGATTATATATAACATGCATAATAATCACTTACAAACAGATTAAGCTAAATAATGCTATAAAAACTGATAAAATATCTTTATTTAGATTGACGATTGTTTCATCGCACAAACGGCAACATTTTCAAAATCATTCATGATAGGAAATATTTTCACAAAATTTAAAAACAATAACTTGGTAAATAATGCCACGAGACATCATGCATAATGAAAAACAAACATAAAATTAAATTAAAATTAAATTGGATATTTGTGAGCATGGATTAATTTTTACTATATTGTTACTAAAATTGCATAGCATCTCTTTCCAAATTTTAGGTAAATCAAGGGACACTGAATCATTGCAAGTAGGGATTGACCGAATACCGAATAGTTGATTCGGTATTCGGTGGTTCGGCATGTAAACCGAATATTCGGCTTCGGCCGAATACTTATAAGTATTCGGCCGAATAATTGCAGATAAGTATTTTCTTAGAAGTAGAATTCTCTTTTACTTAGCAGTACAATAGGCTAAACAATGAGTTTGAATATTATGTGCATGAGTTCAGAGTTCAGCTGCACTACAAAAAACAAGTCAAAGGCCATTTTTTATTTTAAAAAAACTTTCCTTCCTAAAATAGTCTACATGGGTGCGAAATCAAAACAACTGTCTACAACAGAGAAAAAAAAGTAAGGAAGATGTGCATCTTTCCCTTATCATTTAATTTTATTTACTTCTACATTACACATCAACTAAGTATATCAGAGTTCATATCTGTATATCTAAGGTGTATATTAAAGAAAATACACACATCAAATAAGTATACCCCTATGCCTACGCTATAGTAGCTTTTATAAACATTATATCAAAATCACTTAAATTTCTTATCTTCACCACCAGAATGTTAAAATATTAATCAAAATATAAATATGCTATCAATAATTTGACAGAAAATAGTTAAATGTACAAATTGATATAACACCTTTTGTATTTTGAGAACATTTCTATTCAATATGTTTATAATTAGACTTAGACAATCAGTAAACCAGTTTAATGACAACATTGTTTCTTATTATTTGAATGAACTTTTGTTTTTCTGACAATCCTTATCCTTAATAATACCCTGTATAGTTTAATATTTTCATAGGTTATTTTTGGCTTTTGGGTATTGACCAGTGATAAAATAAAAAATAAGTGATGGGTTAATGAATTTATGAGTGGAAAGAAGTCATTAAATGTTTTTGTGTAATTAGATTTTAGAATAAAAGTGTAACTGAATTAAATTATTGAGAATTTAATTTCAATTAAAGCTTGTTAAAAAAGGTAATATATGCAAAAATGCGTATAAAAAAGTTTCAAGTATTTGGTTGCCGAATACCGAAGCTTCGGTGTACATTTCGACCGAAGCTTCGGCATTCGGTAAAATTTCTGCTTTGGTCAATCCCTAATTGCAAGTATTCTCGATGCAAAAAACTATCTCTATTGATTCCCGAATAATGGATGGTAAATGGATGGATTAATTTATCCATCAAGATTTTATTTACTATTTATTTCAAGTTCATGAAGTTCGTGCTAGAGTTCATGCTCTAGCAATTCCATTCAAATTGGAATTTAGAACGTTTTTAGAAAGCTTTCCAACTCATTTCATCCTTTTAAAATTCGTTTTATTTAGAAACAAATTTTAATTAGCATTTACATCTTATAAGTAATTACCATGAGAGAGTTGAAGGATTCTATCCCGAACTGTTTCATGGGAATCGAAAATTTAAGAATTTTTTTGCTCCTGTACACTTTATAAATTTCTAATTTATTAGAAAACGTAAAGCATTTATACACCTTAAAAAATAACATCCGTGTCAAATTTCATGCTCCCAACCAAAACAATCCCATTAAAATCATAATGCAAACCGTTCTTAAAGCGTTTTTCCGCTCGATTCACCTCTTAACATTTCGATTTTTTACTAACAGTTCTTAGAGAGCGTTTATATCTTATCTTTAAACATACAGGCATGCCAAAATTCAGGCCCCTATCTCAAACGGTATTACAGAAATCGCAATTTTAGAACATTTTACGCATGCATCCATTTAAATTTCGAAAATTTTTAGAAACTTTTCTGTAGGATCATTTACGTCTTAAAAGTAAAAAGCATGTCAATTTTCTAGCATTAACAATTGAAAATAAATCATAATTTGGAACGTTCATAGAACGCTTTTCCATTGTTTCGAACTTTTAATTTCTACTTTTTTAGAAGTCATTCTTAGCAAGTATTTAAAAGTAACCACCATGCCAAATTGACGGTTTCTATTCCGAATGGTATCGCAGAAATTAATTTTATATTTTTTTTTGCTTTTGAACTCTTGTCAATTTCAAATTTATTAGAGTATTTTCGCCTCTGGCTAAATGTGACTCAATCTCCCTTAACTTTATACTAAGCATTGGATCATGTTACTTCTATTCATAATTTAATTAACTTGCTCAATCCTTCGCCAAGTTGGAAGATTCTGATAGAGAAATCATGAGCTCAGTACTTTTATGTAAGCGGATGCTGGTGATAAATCGCCAATTATTGTTCCCTTTTCATTCATTCGTATTGCATTAATTTTACTTGAACTATAATCCTTTCCCACATTTTATACAAAATGCATAACTTTAATTTAAAACGCAAACATTTTAAATACATGCCTTTCACTTATTTAATTTTAAAAAAAAGAAAATAAAAAAATAAATGCCAATAAATGCCAATTATGAAACACTTGCCAACACTTCCTGAAATCTTTAACAGAACTTCTTTATTTAGGGAGATAAGGTATATAAGATAATTAAGTAAACATTTAAAAAAATAAATAAAACATTTGAAAATCTGATTTCAGCAGTTACCGTCCATAGCCAAATATGTATTCCAATTCTTTTGAACAGCCCTGTATTTGATCTGTAGGCTAATATATATACTATGGGAAAATTTAGTTTAGCAAGAAAACGTATAGGGTCACCCGGGGTAATTCCTGGTCAAAAAGCATCAACATCTAATTATTATAAAAACTATTAAGGGTGTATCCCGATCCAAACTGCTTATTTTCCGATTCATTTTAAAATTCATTTTTGCTCTCAAACGCATCAAACTGGGAAATTCTCTTATTTGGAAACTATATAATGTGCCGTGCTTCTTAATTTTTTGATAAATGCAGAAAATACTGTCCCAGTAGCAGAAACAGTGCAGCACGGAAGCGGGCGCTGCAGATTATTTTAAACCATGCAGATTAATCCACCAACTTAAAAATAAATTCTAGGCTTAAAAAATAGCTAAAATTTGCTTTAAGTCTCTAGATTTATGGTATTTGTTGTATCCTTATATTATATACATTCTTTATAAATGGAAATTTTGCTTACTTTAAGTGTTTCTGTTATTTCTTATGATAGTAGGCTTATTGGGTCGCAGATAAATTTTTGTTTGCTGCAGACTGACGCAGAAAATTCTGCTTCTGGGAATACTGTAAAAAACGCTGTCAAAGTTGGCGTTTTGAAACGAATTTTCCGAAGCGGGCGATCTGGGAATGAAAAAAATGGTCATACTGAGAAAATAATTGTTTAAAAATCAAATTCTAATTAATTGAGCTGAAAATGAAATCACACGGCATGTTAAACATGTCTTCAGAAATCTCCCCAGCAAGTTTCATGTTTTTACTTTTAAAAATGAGTCTGAAAATGTCTCAGAAAATTTTGAGCTGTTGAGGGTGGAAAAATATTTTTTCGAATATACCCTTAAAGGTATTGTTCCCAATTTTTTTTGTGGAATAAGCCCCCTCTGATGGCTATATTATAAAATGCTTACCTAAATATATATGCACTTATAATTAAAATAATTATAATTCTTAAAAGACCAAGAATTACCCCAGAAATAGGGTAATTCTTGGTCACTTCTGGGGTAATTATTGGTCAGCATCCTTTTCATGTAAATAAAGTAGTACAGTTAATTTTTTTATGACTGAGTAATAAAATAGGTAGAATCAATCTTCTAAAAGTTTTGTTCATCTCATAATTGTGAAATAATAAAGCATAGACTTTGTTTTGGGCATAAATACAAAGTCATTTGACGTGCATAAGATTCTTGTACATTTTACAAATCATTAATTAGCCAAAGAATTTTTATGCATTTTTACAACATTTATAAGCAGTATTTATTACTTCATTAGTATCCACTGAATGGATTTATTAATGAATTGCAAATTTATTGGTCCATAAAAAATATAACAATGTTTATTACCAATTTTATTTTGCTTAAGCCAACTGAAGTTTTCGGTTACCTTTTCAAGAAATTTTCGATACAGACCTTTAATATAATACACAGCATAATAATTAGGTTCCTCTATTGCATTAAGTATATTTTTATGCACCAGTTTGGCATTTTGCAATGAGATAGTATTTCTACTTAAATTGTTCAGTCATAGAGTGGGTCTTATTCTCTGAGCACTTACTGTTTTCTTCTTTTAAAAGTGTTTAATATAGTAGAGGAAAATTTTATAATCTTTTTTAAAGACTGTAATATGTCATTAGTTGAAATACAATAATTAAAACCTCAAAAATGACTGATCTGTTGTGAAATGTGTAAAAATCCAGATCGATGTTTTGCAGAAATTTGAGTAGCAGTTTTGAATCTAATTTTTTTTTTTAAATATTTAATTTCAACTAAATGAATAATTAAGGCATATATTTCGAGACAAAGGATTCAAAGTATCTTTGAGATTTGTTATAGTTTTATAAATTGTTATTTTTATAACAAAAACGAAAATGATCAAGAATTATCTCAGAAACTCAGTGACTGGAATTACCATGGGTGACTAGTACTATATTCAGAACTACAATTAACTAAAATGTGGTGAACAGTGTGGTTGCAGTTAATTCTCAAAGGTTTTGCGAAAATTGAAATCACTAAATATGACAATAAAAGGGAATTAAATGATGATAAAAACATTGACCAGGAATTACCCCAGTGACCAAGATTTACCCTGGATACATGGGGCAATATTTGACAAACTTCTGTAAATTATTTAAAACAGGGTTGCAGGTTTTTGACACATGTCAGTTTTTGACAGTTTAAACTGCGGTTTAAACCGTCATGTCAAAAAACCCCTCGTCAAAAACCTTAAATACTTACAGTGATCTGTAAAATTTCGCATTAAATGTCACACATTAGATGTAATATTTAAAATTCACTATTACTGTATTTGTATAATTAGTATATAGTATTAGTAATAGTTACAGGGTTGGCAGGTTTTTGATATGTGTCAGTTTATGTCGGGTTTAAACCATAGTTTAAACCGTCATGTCAAAAACCTCAAATACTAAATTGATCTGTAAAAATTCAAATTAAATGTCACACATGACAACATTACATGTAATATTTTAAATTCACTCTTACTGTATATCAGTAATTAGTACATAGTAAAGTATTATTGTTAAGTACAACTTTTTAACAGGGTAAAATTTTTATTTAATTTTTTTTTTTTTTTGTAAAATTGTGTTTTTCTAAAAAGTAGACATTAAGCTCACCTGAGCTGTACATTTTTTCTCTTACTTAAAATCGTTTTAATTTCGCTTACTTTTGAGAGCTTAAAGCATTAGCTAGCTTTTTTATGGGGAAAAAAAAACTTAGAAAAGTGTAGATTTTTTTGTATATATAACAAGATAATATGCATCAATGTTATTCTAGTCTAGGCAATAACCATTCCATTCAAAATTGGATTATTAATTTCAAACATTTACAAAATAACAGAAGTAATTTAAAAAAAAAAGAAAGCTTAAAGTCAAAATCTTTTTAAAACATGCTTTCTTTCAATATATAAAAATGTTTTTGATTTTAAAACTGAACAAAATTGGCTCAGTCATCTAAAAGAAAATTCCTGTAAGCCCATATTGAAAAAGTGCATAATAGAAGGGATCAAATCATGAAACCATACCATTGTTTGGTTTATACTTTGCATCCCAACCATCATGGGCAAGGGTTGACTGCTGTATCAGTTGATTCAGCTCGCGCTTGAGCTACAGAGAGAGTTTATGGATGCTTACCCATACTGATTGTGTATGAAGCTAAAGAATCCCCTTTCCAGTCTTCCTATTTCAGTGCTATGGGGAGGACTCCATTGTTTGGTGGAAAGGTATCACTAAATGCAACAGCTTTATGAGCCTGCTTCAAAACTTGCTCATCTAGCAATGCTTTTGCTATCAAGTCCTACTAGCTCAGCATCAATTAAGAGACAAACTATTTTCTAACACTTCATACACTCTAAACTCAAAAATCTTTTGGGTGTACATAAATTTGCTAAACACATGGTGTGCTGCTGCAGGGTAAATTTGATCCGGATTATTTAATTGTACAAAATTATTTTCTTCTGGTTGAAAAATCCAAACAAATTTATTGCAAATAATAAATTTTTTAAATTATTAAATTTCAATAAAAGATCACATAAATCATTGAATTATTTAATGTTTATCTATTGTTAAAATGTTTTAGTGTGTTACATGTATTTGGCAGTTTTCGACGGTTTAAACCAGTTTATGAGAGTTTAAACCAGTTTTTGATGCTTGTCATGTCAAAAACCCAACCCTGATTTAAAATAGTATAAAAATTTTCAAAACTGTTTTTTAATAGCTAAAGTAGTTGGTAATTGAAGCAAAAAGAAAGAAAAGAAAAATATTTAAAATTTGAGTTGTGACAAACATCTTTGTAGAAATGTATCATAACTAAGGCCAATGTTATTTTACAGAAATTTAACAAGCCATTTCAAAAAGATTTTTTTTTCGAAATAAATAAATAATAAACTCATAATTAAGTAATAAATTCCAATGAAGATAGTTCAGAGTACCTCTATGATTTTTTTCATTTTGATAAAGTGTTTTTAAAACATAAAAAAGACTGACTAGGAATTACCCCAGAAACTTGCTGACCAGGAATTACCCCGGGTGACCCTAACAGGTTGAAATTTCTCTTTCAGCAATTTATACTAATATATGGAAACATACTTTAATACTTTTGTTCAGCCCTGTAGTTTACCTAATACCTTTATTACACGCCCCTATTTAACTAAAATTTAATTCAAACTAAATCATTCTTAAAACTACTGAAATCATAGTTCCAGAATTTATCATCTATAGACGGCCATGTATCCAATTCTTTGCATGGCCCTGTATATCATTTTATCTATATTCTACATACATTTCATAGTAAACTAAATGCAGTTCAGCATAAAAATGCATAACACATTTAAAATCCACCTTTCAGCAATTTACGCTCATACTCAGTAACCTTTACGAATTCTTTTGCGTAGTCCTGTATATCAACTATAGCATTTATACACACCATATACATATAGTATGCATAAATATAGTGAAACTTAAAAGTGCATATCATAATTAAAAATGCATTTCCTGCCTTCTAGGGATGCATCGAATATTCAGTATCTATTCGGTATTCAGCCTATTCAGCCATGTTGCCGAATATTCGGTTTGGCCGAATATCAAACTATTCGGTATGCCGAATATTCAGCTTGACCGAATAACAAATTATTCGGCATGCCGAATATTCGGTTTGGCCGAATATCGAAATATTCGGCCGAACCGAATACTTAAAAAAAATTTTAAAAATTATTTTTTAAAACCTTATACAACTTCTACGTTTAACAGTCAACTTAAAGATATTCAGAATAATTACAAACAGAATCATATTTAAAGAGAATATTTTTACATTATTTATTTGCTGTTTGTTAAGTATTCGGCATTTAAGAAAATTACCCAATCATGAGGATTTTCATAAAAATTAATTATGTACAAATGCAAGTTCCTCAACATTGTCCAGTAAATAATCTGTTTCTTGCTAAGATTTTAAGAACAACGTTTACAACACTGAAAATGATTGCCCACTCCAGACACTGATCTAGGATGCATTTAAAAACTTACTTGCTTGATCAAAGGGAGTAGAACAGTTATTCTTGCCAGGGTTGCCGGCTTTTAGCCAGGCCAAAAAAAGCCGGCCGGCTTTTTTTGGTTTTAACCACTTAAAAGAAGCCGGCTTTTATTGAAAAAAAGCCGGCTTTTATTTTTTGAAGTTGGTTTACAGTTAATTCGTTTTAAATTTGGATCAATTAATTTTTAATGCACTTATAAATATTTTCTACTAAAAGAAGTTATGGATTTTTATTAAATTTTGTCAAAAAAATAAGTCAAATAAATAACTTCTAGAAGGCATTGTCTGGAAAAAAAAAAAAAAAAATATATATATATATATATAAACATTGAAAAGAATATAAGTTAGGCTCCAAACTCGTGTTTTGAAATTCTATATTACATAGCTCCACATATACTACACATTTTAAAGATTATATTTAATTAATGACAAAATGTAGCACATCAAAATGGAAACATTCTTATGTGTCCATATGGAGAGATTATGTTATAATATGTCAAAAGAGAAATTAGAAAGGATGTAATACTTGAGGAGAGTGGTACATAAGTGTATAAAAAATAGAGCATTTAAACAAGAAGAAAAAATCTCTAAATAAAATTTTGAAAAGTTTGTTGCTAAGCATATTCATGCATATGCTATTCATAATGTTTTTAATAGTGAGAAATGGTGTTTTTATGACTACATATAATTTTAAATGTTTACTAGGAATAAAATAAGATTTGTATATTAATAGCTCTTAAAATTAAGTAATAAAACATGTAACTAAGTAACCATTGTCCTCTTTAATTTTATAAAGCAGTAAAAATGAAAAAAAAATGGCAGTTGGTATGGCCCTTTTAAAATTTAGCTGACATATTTGCAATTCTGACTACAAATTACTAGCAAAATTATATAGGCTTTATTCTAGTATTAATGTCCTCATTATTGAGAAATTCGGTTACTTATGAAACTCAAAATCAATTAAATGTCATTAAAACTAATTAAAAACACTTTAAAATGTGTAGTTTATAATTACAATGCTTCATTGTATAAAAGCCAATTATGGCCAAAAAAGGCCAATTTTGGCCAAAAAAAACCGGTTAAAACCAATAAAAGCCACCGGCCTGGCTTTTTTTAATTTTAGCCGTCTTTTTTGCAACCCTGATTCTTGCTAAGTTGTCACCATATAAAATTTGAATCAATTGTATTATTTATTAACTTTTACTTTAGTCTCTTCCTGACAAGCAAATATATGTACCTGTACAATTTTTCTTCCAATTTTTTCACAATTTCTCTTTGATTTTAAAATGTGTGTTTTAGAATTTAAGAAAATTTTATTCATTTGTTTTAATTCTCAGAAGAAGCCATGAAATTTAAAATTTTATTAATTAAAATTTTTTTATAACTATCCTGTTCTTAAATAACTCAAAGCAGATTTTTTTCAGCATAAAGTTTGCTTGAAAAAAGCTCTTGTTTATTAGAATAAAAGTTTGTTTTAAATATTATGTAAAATTGTTTTAAAATTTAACATTTTAATGGCTTTAAACTTTGAAATATAAAAGTATTCGACAAGCCGAATATTCGGTATTCGGCCGAATAGTTACTATTATAATAGTATATAGGCCAAATATTCGGTATTCGGTCTAGCAGTTACTATTCGGCTAGCCGAATATTCTGTATTCGGTTCACCTGTTGGCTGAATATTCGGCATTTGGCCAAAATCACTATTCGGTGCATCCCTACTGCCTTCCTTCATCGCTAATATACAGTAGCTACTTCGGATAAAATATACCTACTTGTCTGAAATCTTGTGTGTGTCTGCAATTGCTGTGCACTTCGTATTATACATGAAATAACTTACAGTAAGCCCCACCGACATATATCAATCTCATTATATATGAAAATGCATAATTAAAATATGCCGCAAACAACTGCCCCTATACCATTATGTAATGGAATTCTTTTGTCTGGCCCTGTAAATGAATAGTTCGTTGCACCGCATATTCTACAGAATGCATATTTTAGTGCACTTCGTAAATGCATATCAATTTCATTACGTTTGAAAGTGTGTAACATCATTAAAATGCACTTGAAACGATTTTCTCCCATTGGCCGTAATGTAACGGAATACTTTTGACTGTCCTTGTAAACGAACTATAACTGTTACAAACTTCATTTTCTTCAATAACGTGCAAAAAATTTCAGGGCCATCCGAGTTTAATTACAAGAGTTACAGCACGGTAGACTGACTGACAAACCAAAGTCGTAAACATTGTTGAAGTATGTTGGAAAGTGTTAAAAACATTCCAAGGTAAAACCGTATTTCATTAACTCATCCGAAAATGACGTCAAAGATGTTTTCTATTATAAGTTGATTATCTGTACACAAACTAAGTGCCTATAGTTTACCATGCTTTTGTTTTTGTTTTAATCTGAAAACCACATTCTGCTCAATTCCTTTTCAAAAATTTTGTGTACATTAGAAAATGAAACTTTAAATGGCTATAACTTTCAATGCATACTTCTTAGAAGGTACCTCTTCTCTCAAAAATCATTTTTATTTTAAAAATATTTCTAAAAATGTAACTTTTACGCAGTTTTATTTGAAAACATAACCTAGATTGAAAAATGTTGGTCTACTAGATTAAAGTCGAAGTACTTTTACCGTATTATAATGCAGATAGTACGCCTTCTTTGGTGGGTTTATTGCGTTTGGCATGATTTTAGAATTAACAGTTTTTTGCTTATTAAGGATAGAAATTTCATTTTTTTTAAACTGAATTTTATAAAAGCACGTAGAATGAGCAATTACCTGTCCGAAAATGCATTCCATACTTTTTTCTGTCCATTATTTTAAGTCTCTACCTTGATTGAAACGATATATGTTTGACGAAGATTTTACTGATCATTTTCAGTATCTCAAATTTTTTTTTAAATCCTGTATCTCTGCTTATAATTATTTTATAAAGATGAGTTTGGTCTCAAATTGAAGCTTTTCTTCATTAGATTATTCTATTTTTCGTTTTATTTCTATGCGATGTTTGCTTTCTTAAATATCTGAAATTTTAAAATGCCACGTTTGGCCGATTTAACATGGGGAAGTTGTCTTCAGTATAATAAGCGGTTACGCGGTTCTGACTTTTGGTTCTTGGCGTTTGTTTGTTTGGCAGGTTAGCTTTTTTTTATAGCTTGGCTTGGCAGAACGACCGTCCTGCTTGATCAACCTATCAACAATATTTAACCATTCTTATAGTCTCATTTCCCAATACGAATCAAAATTTAATTTTAAATAACAAAAATATATCAAAACACCCAAAAGCCCAGTAATGGACACTCTCTGGCCCAGTAATGGACATCCCATAAAAAGCAATAAATATAATTGTTTTTATGAATGTATTTAGAACCAGAATTTAATGAATACATATTAATGAAACAAAATAGCTATTTTCAAATCAATTTATCAATTAGGATACCAGTAATTAATAAATATTTGTGATAATGATTACAATAATTGATGCAAACAGTAAATGATCAGAAGATCGATGTTTTAATTATTTTACATGGATAGTTCAAAATATTAAATATCAGGCAATTACAGCTATCAAATTATTGAAACAGTACGGAATTTAAAAGGTAATTAAAAAAAAAAAAAAAAAGTTTTGGAATATTAGTGTTCAGTTTTCCCTCGCTATTTTAAACAATTAATCTTCCAGAGAATACTTGATATCTATCATTTATAATAATATTACAAATATGAAAGAAATAATACTGTGAATTGAATATTTTAAATACTAAATAAAATAATTTAAAAAAACTAGAACTGATGTTTGAGGCCACTGATTTGCTGATTTACTAGTTTCATGAATATTACCTATAACTTTCATTAATGTTCCTTTTTTTTTTTTTCTGTCAGAGGTGAATAAGGAAACATTTAAGACAGAAAATAGATTTTTAATAGCTTCAGTAACTTAAATGTTTTTATTAAAACAGAGAGGGATTAAGCCCTATGAGCCCCTCTTTGACTGTGCTCTTAAACAATATTTTCTGCTTCCTGGCTGGTTTGATTGACAGATTATAAAATATACAAGGTACATATACATTTAAAAAAGAATAAAATAATTAAAAAAAAGAATAAAATATTGAAATTTTATTAATCCCATAAAATAACTTAAAAGCAGCTAGTATTATTGGTGTTTATTACATTTTGGTAGGTATAATTTAAAAATTAAATTTGATAATTTAGATTTGCAGTTAAGTCAATATTTTATGCACTATAAACATTACTGAAATTGCATTTTTAGAAATGTCTGCATGGGGTGTCCATTACTGGAAAATGACAAATTAACCATTCCAGTAATGGACACCCCCTCTTAAAACCTTAAAAATAAATGAAATTTTGTAAATGGCCGTTAGTACATAAAATTCAAAGTTTTCTATTGCTACTCAAACAAAAACATTCAAATTTTGCAAGAAAATAAATATATAAATTAATTAAACGAAGCCAGCTCTTAGCCTCTTCATTAAGATTTTCACAGAAAAACAGCGAAACTTTGAAACATTTTCTGCTTCCTGATTGGTTTGATTAAAAGTGTCACTAATAACCCAGTTTTATAAAAACATGCAAGGGGGAATTGTAAAAAAAGTAAATATTTATTAGTTATTTTTTTATGAACCAAAAACATCAAGGGGTGTCCATTACTGGAAGGCTGTCCATTACTGGCACATCTACCCTATATCATGGCAGTTCTTGCACTTGTACTTTGTAAAATTACTGTCATTGCAATAAATCTAAAACTTACACACACGTATGTATATGTCAATCAAAGAAATTATCAAAATAAATTACACCTAATATTAATTCATGCATACACACAAGAATACAAGGTAAATATAATCATAAGAATGACCATCTCTGCGATTCACATTAAGCATATACAGTAGAAGATCCATATAACGCAATTCTCCATATAACGCACAACTTTTCAGACATAAACAATGAATTTTGCAGTGAAGAAGCACCTAAATTCCCACATTGTAAAAAATTGTTACTCTCTAAACTAAATTTAATACATTTGTTTAACTTTATCTCCTTATTTTAGAACTTTTTAATGAAAAAAAATGCTATTACATGTTTTTGAAAATGAACAATATAATGAATGATTTGGGTCCAGGTATATTTGGGCCATGTTTATAAAGTATAGTATTTAACAATATGTGGAATGATCTGTATAATGCAAAAATTTATAATATGGACAAGGAATGCAGTATAAAGATACTGTAATGTATTTTGATATATTTCAGACATATTTGGCCATATTAATGAGGTAAATTTAATGATTTGTGAAATGTGATCCATATAACACAAAATTCTATATAACACACAACCTTGCGTTTTTAGGTTTGCGTTATAAAGATCTTCTACTGTATTAGCATTTAGTCAAAAATTCCTTTTCCAATCTCCGATTTCTTTATTTGTTGTGCACAAGCTAAAAAGTTGAAAACATTCATTCAACTTCTACTGCTTTTGTTACATTACTTAATATTTTGATTACTAATTGTTTTTTCCCCCTTCATACATTCTTTCTGAATAGCTGTTGAGCAGATGTTATTCTCCTTCAACTCAAATTTGTTATACGTTTATTTGTAACAGTAAAGTGAGAAAATGCAAGAATAATTCTTTTACCTATATATACTTACAAATATTTATTACGCTTGTTGTATTTACTATTTTTTTATTACTATTTGAAAACAAATAATTTGATTAGGGGAAGACGGGGTACAATGAAACATTACTTGTAAAATCAATCAAATTTGTCATAGAGAGTTGCAGTTTATATATATGTTATACAACTATATGTTCCAATTACTGATGTGATTTGGATACATTCACACTTCTATAACAGTAGCAATAGAAGATTATTGCTTTTACACCATTGAAAGTAACTTTCTTTACTAAAAGTAATTTTGTTTCTTTTTCCTTATTTTTATATGTAATAATTATTTTTTCTGTGCATTGTTATCTTTGGGTTGTTGTCTTCATACCTCCAAAACTAAACTAAAAAAAAATAAATATTAGAAGTTTGAAAATAAATTTTTACTTAGTAACCTCAGTGCGGGGTACAATGAAACACTTGCAGATGGGGTACAATGAAACATGTTTTATTATATAGTAATAAAAGTAGTAAATATAATATATTAGAAGTAAGAGTAGGAAAACAGAAAAAAAAAGAGTTTTGTTCTAACCAGATCAGTAAAAAATGCTCTTGTTAAGCAATTAAAAAATAGAAAGAGAAAAAAAAAAGCTAAGAAGGGATTGTTTTGAAAACAAACTCTGCCTGCTACAGACTCTAATGATGATCCAGATTTTTTTTTCTAGGTCCAGCTGGTCATCGAGGTACTAAGAATGAGATATCCACACACAACATGTATGGCACAAGCAGTATCCATATAAATGGAAACATAAGGAAATATATACCGTTGGAGAAATCATACATTTAAATGAAGTCAAATGTGAAATACTTGATATAAAAAGACTCCAACACAGTTTTATTTATTTTATTTTATTTTTTTAGAAATTTACATTTAAAAAAAAAAAAAAACTCATTGTGTTGAAACTACCACCCCATATTCCTTCAGGAGCAACTGAAATATAAGCAGAAACGCTAATTTTTGAAACTGACTTGAGCCAATTTAATATAAAATGAAAGGTATTTCATAAACTAATAGAATTATCTTATTTTTCATCTTAGACTAGGTGAACTTCCAGTAATTGACCACATGCCAGTAATTGACCAAAAACACATTTATGTGTTTAAAACAAGAATCAATGTGTTGATAAAGTATTTTTGTATGCTGAATAAAAATATTTAACATCCAATGAATTGCATAGGAAAAGATTACTTTTGCTATCTATATTATGATTGAATGTAAAAAATCAAAGAAAATGCACCTTCTAACAATATCAAAAGTTAATACATTCTGTAATAGTAGTGTTGTTTTGTGAGTTGTTTTATTAATCTTGCAGCATCAAGTTTAATTTAGTTCCATTGGTTCATTAAATGAGGTGTGTAGTTCATTTTTGTTTGTTTTAAGTTAATCATTATGCATTTAATATTAAATTCATAAGTTAAATGACGTTAAGGGGGGTGGTCAACTACTAGATGTGTGAATGTTGAAAGCATTCAGTAATTGACCAAAGTGGTCAACTACTGACTTTTTGCTTGTTTGCATCCATTCCTTTTGATACTTAAAAAAATACATAGATTTCTATTATGAAAGCAATATTCACCAATTTTTTATTTAAAAAATGAGTTCTTTCAGTAGTTGACCAGGGTGGTTAATAACTAAATATGCTTGGTCAATTACTGATCAAGCAAACACACATTTGTTATGTCAAGAGGGTTATAACACATTTATATAATAATAATGCAAGAAAAGTGTAATTAAAATGTAAAGATAACAAAATTAGTATAGTGAGGCTCTAAATATCATTAGGGTTTGTCACACAAATCTTATAAAAAAAATGTTTTACCACCATCAGCTCCAAACATAGTTCGTGGTAGATTTCTATTACAATTGTTGTGGAAGTATGCTGTTAAAATTGCTATATAAAATGTTTTTTATGCTGATTTTATCCATGACAAAGTTCAACCCTAATTAATTGCAGTTGTATAATAATAAAACATAATAACAATACAGAATTTACATTAACATTACACTAAGTTTTGACGGACAAAAATAAAAATATTACTTTTAATAATCAGTGATTTGTTAAATATATTTTTTTAAACTGTAGAAATATATATAGTTTAAATTTAATTTTGAATAATAACTAGTGTTAACTATTTTGCACAATAAGCATCCCATTTACATAAAGCATGAAGTGCTCAGAATAAATTATTCCTAACAGTAATTTTTTTATTGTACAGTTTGTTTTATTTAATGAATGCATTTCTGGCATTAAATAAATTAGACAAAAGTTTATATTATAATTAAAAAATCTGGTGACAAAAGATTAAAAATTATGTAGAGTGTTGATTGCCAAGTGCTTCAGAAATGTATGCATAACTGTAGCACAAATAGGACTACAACTAAAAAAAAAACTTTTCACTAAACGAAGATGGCATTTAGAATATTTAAACATAATTTAAAATTAATTATAAATAACATGACAGATTTTGTCACCCCACAAAAATATTAAGCAATAGGGAAAATCTTAAATATATTTTATGCATATATCAATTTTATAAATAGAGATTAATGATTATGTATCTTGGGCCATATGTGGCCTGCAGGTTGAGCATGGCTGCTTTAAAGCATATTTTGCTACTACTGCAATTTAAAAATCCTTGGCTTTATGATTTAAATTCTTTTTCTAAAAAAATTCTCAGAAACTTCAAATTCGTCAGTTTTTTTTTTTTTTCAGAAATTTGAAATTTTTCTGATTTTTTCTGGCTGTCCAGGAGGCTAGACATCCAGTTTCTGTAGAAAAAAACTTGGCAAACTTCCCCATTTTTTCATACGATAAATTTTAAGAAGGTTTATCAGTTCAACTTCAAACCCAGTGGCAGAAAGTTTTGTAGTTGTCTGCGACAAGCTTTTAAAATTTCATAATCTGTCTGCAAATTTTGCATGTCATTTTAATGAATAAATAATAAATTAAACTAGGAATTTTTTATCATTCTATTTAAAATATGATAAGCATGAAGCATTCTCATTAATTTGCTTATAACTTTTCATCATCTAACTTCCTGTAGAATTTCTAAAGTGTGAAGGATAAGCAGAACCACACATAGGCAATAACGATGCTTTTAAAAACCTTCGGTAGTTTCAGAGGCCTCAAGCGCAAAAAGCATTGAGTTTTTTCTAAAACACTTGAATGAAATTAGTTTTTTTCCCCCCCCCAATCCTTTGACAAAATTCGTGTTTTTTCGCGCACTTCTGATGAAATTCGCGTTTTTTTCCCGACTCTTTGACGAATTTTGCGTTTATTCGCGATCCCTTGACAAAATTCGCATTTTTTTTCTTCTGCGGCCTTTTGAGGAAATTATTTTTTTGTAATTCTTTGGTGATGTTCACATTTAGGTAGATTTCGTAAGAAATACTACCTATTGCAGTCGTTACCATGGTGCGACTTTTTAAAAATTCCTTCATAACTTTTCATTACATGACCCCAGGAACCCAAAACCACCCCCACCTAAAAAGTTTATATATATATATATATATATATGTATGTATGTATGTACTAAATTTTGTCCGCACGATAAAAGTCGCAATTATGCACGGAACGTCTTCAAACTCGCCAACAACTTTAAGATGGCTAATTTCTCGGCGGGGATTGAAAATGAGCAAAAGCGGTCCAAGGGAATGGGAATTGGGAAGGTTAAAAATTTTCAATACCGTCTTAACATGATTCTGATAAAACAGGCTTTTATACAACAATGGCAGGAAAAAAAAATATTTTTCGTTATAGCTGTTGCCAACAATTAAAAAAAAGCAATAAAATTCTCACCCCAACAATTGCTTTTCTAATGCAATGTTTTCATGTGAAAAATTAAATTAGATAAACAGTTTGACGAATTGAAAACAAATTGAATATTACGTCATAAGTTTTCTAGAGCAAGATTTCTGCATGAAAATTCAAAATGAAATAAATAGTTTGACGAATTAAAAAAAAAAAAGAATATTGCGTCATATTGAAAATATAATGGACCACAGCAGGTGAATATGTAACGTTATGTGAGTTTGAAGAAACGTATTAAAACATGATAAAAACCCGAGTATGGAAATATTAACATATTTTAACACTTTGAGGTTGTCTGAATTTGATTTAGCCATTTTTAAACCTATTCCATATACATGCGTGTGTGTATTTGTGTATATTAGAATTTTCACAAAATGTTTAGCTCCCTAGAGCTCATTCTTAGCGAAGGAACTGGGTTTATCTTTAATCTTGATTTAAGTTTTGTTGGTGAATTTAGTACTTAACTTCGAAATCTACCTCCGCCTGTAGGCCCGAGCCGGCAGGGATTTTTTTTCCATGGCTTTTTGACGAATTTCTCGTTTTTGCCTCAATTTTTGGACGAAAATTGCGTTTTTTCGTGATCCCTTGATAAAATTCGAATTTTTCTTTTCCTCGTCTTTTTGAGGAAATTATTTTTTTTGTAATTCTTCGGTGAAATTCACGTTTTTTCCATGGCTTTTTGACAAATTTTGCGTCTTTCCCGCAATTTTTGGACGAAATTTGCGGCGGGTTTTTTGCGATCTTTTGACAATATTCGTGTTTTTTTCCGCAATCCTATGACGAAATTCGCGTTTGTTCCGGATCCTTTGATGAAATTTGCGTTTTTTTTTCATGATCCTCTGACATAATTCGCATTTTCCGCGATCTTTTGATGAAATTTGCGTTGTGTCCTGCGATCCTTTGACGAAATTTGCGTTTTGTTCACGATCCTTTGACAAAATTCGC
This sequence comes from Maratus speciosus, assembly GCA_963932465.1. Lineage (NCBI taxonomy): Eukaryota > Metazoa > Arthropoda > Arachnida > Araneae > Salticidae > Maratus > Maratus speciosus. The sequence goes on from OZ010789.1 coordinate 292,170,511, forward strand.
GCTTTTTTCACGATTCCTTGTCGAAATTCGCGTTTATTTCACGATTCTTGGACGAAATTTGCGTTTGTTTCACGATCCTTTGCCGAAATTCGCGCTTTTTATCCTATCCTTTGCCAAAATTCGCGCTTTTCACGTAATTTTTGCCGAAATTCGCGCTTTTTACGCAATTTTTTGCCAAAATTCACGTGTTTCGTCCGATCTTTTGCCGAAATTCGCGCCTTTTACCCGATCTTTTGCCGAAATTAAAGCTTTTAACGCAATCTTTTGCCGAAATTAAAGCTTTTAAAGCAATCTTTTGCCGAAATTAAAGCTTTTAACGCGATCTTTTGCCGAAATTCACGCCATTAACGCGATCTTTTGCCAAAATTTGCGCTTTTTTCGCGATCTTTTGCCGACATTTGCGATTTTTTTGTCAAAATTCACGTTTTTTACCCGATCTTTCGGCAAAATTCACGTTTTTTACCCGACCTTTTGCCAAAATTAACGCCTTTTACCCGATCTTTTGCCGAAATTCGCGCTTTTTACGCGATCTTTTGCCAAAATTCACGAAATAAATTATAATTAATAAATAATTTATAATAAAATTCACGAAATTAAAGTTTTTAACGCGATCTTTTGCTGAAATTCACACTTTTTACGCGATCTTTTGCCGAAATTCACGCCATTAACACGATCTTTTGCTGAAATTTTCCGAAATTTACGCTTTTTACGTGATCTTTTACCAAAATTTACGCTTTTTACGCGATCTTTTGCCGAAATTCGCGCGTTTTACGCGATCTCTTGCCAAAATTCACGATTTTTAAAATTCACGAAATAATTAAATTATAATTAACAATAAATAATTTATAATAAAATTCACGAAATTTACGCTTTTTACGCGATCGTTTGCCGAAATTCGCGCTTTTTACGCGATCTTTTGCCGAAATTCGCGCGTTTTACACGATCTTTTGCCAAAATTCACGATTTTTACCCGATCTTTCGCCGAAAATAACGCTTTTAACGCGATCTTTTGCCGAAATTCACACTTTTTACGCGATATTTTGCCGAAAATCGCGCTTTTTACGCGATATTTTGCCAAAAATCGCGTTTTTTTTTCGTGGTCCAAAAAAAATTGAAATCCGAAAAAAAATTGTCCGAAAGTTGCGGACAATTTTTTAAATAGATTTCATTAGTGCAGACAATAATTGTCCGCAAAGATTTTTTTTGTCCGCGACTATGTCGCCGTGTCGCGATGTTTCTGCCACTGGGACTTCAAAGTGGTCAATTACTGACACGGTGATGGTTATTTTCTAACATTAAGTGGTCAATTACTGGCAAAATCTCCCTTGACAACTATTACATTAAATAAAATAAAATTGCAAAAAAGTAGGCAAAAAATGTTTATTTATTATTGATCCTTATAAGTGACTGTTGCTTTAAAAAAAAAGTTTCAAGAAATATCTCCTTAAATTTAGCACAGAAAAAAAAAATGCGAAGAAACTTTCACTAAATGGTCAATTACTGGGTAGTTCACCCTATAATATTTTTATCAAGTTCCATATTAATAAAGTTTTGTTTTTGTATTTATCTCATTTTTAATAAAATAAACTATACCGGGTGAAAATTGCTTCCATCATTTGGAGTGTTTCATTGTACCCCGGCATACGGGGTACAATGAAACACTGTAAGACATTTATTTTTTGTTATTTTTCAAGCATAAAGATATTGTTTAGAACCTAATAAAAATTTATTTAGATGGGGAAAATACAAGATTAAAAATATGCATTAATTATATTTTTGTGCATGCAAAATGTTGGATAGGAAAAAAAAATTAGTAAATTTTGTTTCATTGTACCCCGTCTTCCCCTACTCAAAGGAAGTTATGACAGATTTGATTAACTATAAATCCTTAAAAAAAAAAAAAAAAATATATATATATATAGGGTAGATGTGCCAGTAATGGACACCCTTAAGGAATTTCTTTAAAAATTATTTTTTTATTAATAGTTAAAATTATTATATTCCAGTTTTTTCAATATTATATTAATCTATCGACAATATTTAACCATTCTTATAGCCTCATTTCCCAATATGAATAGAAATTTAATTTTAAATAACAGAAATATATCAAAACACCCAAAAGCCCAGTAATGGACACCCTCTGGCCCAGTAGTGGACACCCTCTGTTCCAGTAATGGACACCCCGTAAAAAGTAATAAATATAATTGTTTTTATGACTATTTAGAACCAGAATTTAATGAATACATACTAATGAAACAAAATAGTTATTTTCAAATAAATTTAGCATTTAAGATACCAGTAATTAATAAAGTATTTTGTGATAATCATTTATTGTTTGTATCAATTATTGAAATTATCAGAAGATCGATAGTTTTAATTATTTTAGATGGATAGATTAAGATACTAAATATCAGGCAATTACAGCTATCAAATTATTGCAACAGTGGGTATTTAAAGGGTAATTAAAAAAAAAGTTTTGGAATATTAATGTTTAGTTTTGTGCCATTATTTTTAAATGTTTAGTTTTGTGTCCCTATTTTTAACAATCTTCCAGACTCTACTTGATATATCATTTATAATAATTAATATTACAAATATGAAAGAAATGATATTGTGAGTTGAATATTTTAAATACTAAATAAAAATTTATTTAGTATTTAAATTAATTTCAAAATAAAACTGTAGTACTGATGTTTGAGGCCAATGATCTGCAGATTTACTATAGTTTCATGAATATTACCTGTAACTTTCATTAATAGTATTACATTTTTTTTAAAAATAAGGAAACATTTAAGACAGAAAATAGATTTTTAATAGCTTCTGTAACTTAATTGTTTTTATTTAAACGGAGAGGGATTAAGCCCTATGAACCCCTCTTTGACTGTGCTCTTAAACAATATTTTTTGCTTCCTGGCTGGTTTGATTGCCGGGTTATAAAATATGCAAGGTATATATGTACTACATAAAAAAAAAAAAAAAAATAAATAAAATATTGAAATTTCATAAAATCTCATAAAATAACTTAAAAGCAGCTATTTATAAAAGTTTTGGTGTTATTACATTTTGGTAAGTATAATTTAAAAATTAAATTTGATTATTTAGGTTTGCAGTTAAGCCAAAGTATTTTATGCACTATAAACATTACTAAAATTGCATTTTTAGCAATGTCTACATGGGGTGTCCATTACTGGAAAATGACTAATTAACCATCCCAGTAATGGACACCCCTCTTAAAATCTTAAAAATAAATGAAATTTTGTAAATGGCCATTGGTATATAAAATTCAAAGTTTTCGATTGCTACTCAAACAAAAACATTCAAATTTTGCAAGAAAATAAATAATATATAAATTGATTAAACGAAGCCAACTCTTAGCCTCTTCATTAAGATTTTCACAGAAAAACAGCAAAACTTTGAAACATTATTTTCTGCTTCCTGATTGGTTTGATTAAAAGTGTCAACAATAACCCAGTTTTATAAAACATACAAGGGGGAATTATAAAAAAAATAATTAAAGCTAAATATTTATTAGTTATTTTTTTATGAACCAAAAACATCAAGGGGTGTCCATTACTGGAAGGGTGTCCATTACTGGCACATCTACCCTATATACAATTTACAAGCTTTATTTGTCAAAATAAAAATAAAGCTTAATGAATTTTTTAAAGCTTCTTTCATTTATTTAATAGGGAAAATACCTTTAGGAACATTGCAAATTACAGTCACCTTAGATTTTTATAGTTTTTCAGATCATTTTAAAATTAAAAATATTTTAATCCATTATATTTAAAAATTCATCTGATTAAAAATCACAATTTTAATCACCGAGTTGAATCATTAATATCCTTACCTAATCATATTACTACAATATAAAATCACAAAAAGTACATTTTCTTATTAAAATCACAACCGATTGAAAATTCTAGACGTTTAATTATGGGAAAAACAACGAAATTCTATTTTCAACTTACGTGCAGATACAAAAAGTTCATTTGATTTAAAATACCATATTATTTATTGCACTGAATTTTTTTTCTTTGTTGAAATAATTTTTGAAAAATAAATTATATCGATAATTAAAAAAGTAAGATAATTTTAAAAGTAAATAAATAATATTAGTAAATATACGTATATTAAATTGAACTGACAAAATTATTCCAATTAGTCTTCTGCATATAAACATAAAGCACACTAACTTACTGCCATTTAAAAAAAAAATAAATGCGAATCATTATTCAGTTTGTTTTTGTTTTGTTTTATTTATTTACGAGGAGATTTTCACCAGCGGCGTTCATTTCCCTCTGAATGAAATGAAACGGTTAAAAATAAAAAATACTGTAAAAATAAGAAAGTCTATAATAATTAAAAGTTATAAGAAAAAGAAAGGAGGAGAAAATATTTTACTTTGAGAAAACCTATCAAGTAACAGCTTACAAAAAAGTTTCAAAATTATTTTTGGATTAATAACTGGCAGCAAACATGAAAATAAGTCAAACAAGTCAATAATTTTATTACGGAAAATAACATTTTTCATAAGGAAACAAGAATTAAATGCATACAATTTTTAGTTACAATATAACTTACATGAAAGGGAGAGATATCCAACACTAAATTTTTTGGAAGCGGCTTGAGAACATCACAAAACAATATGAATACACTATTCAAAATGTCAAAATTTGTGTATGAGATAATTCCGATAAGGGGTAATTTTCAGGTGATACTAAAACAGGTAAACATCACATAAGCTAGTCATCGATTACGCAATTAGCTGTCGCTAAGGTGACAACTCATTCTACAAGCATCTCACAATTTACAAATGATCTTCCTCTACTGATTCAATCATCTACGCGTTCCGCAATGGTTTGCGTACGATGACGTCATGGAGCAAAACACGGTTACATTGAACTTGAGGAAGCGCTTATTTGGCGAGTTTTAAATGCCATTTCAAATATTTAAATTTTTTCCAAAAAAATTTTATCACTAGATATTTAAAAATTCAATATCTGAATTGTAATGAAATTTTCTTTTTCAAAAACTTAAGGCTTTTCTCAAATACAAACTAGATATTTTACCCGACAAATTTTTGTTGAAATTTGTAGATATCGCTAGGGGGGGGGGGGGGGGGGGGGGGTTAGATGTCGTTATTTTTGGATCCAACCAAAATTCTTTTTATTTGCAATTTGTTTTTTACATCAAAACTTTCTTTTTTTATTAAAACTTGTACTTTACATTAAAATAATCTTTTTTTTTTTTTTTTTTTTTTTTTTAGTCTTTTCTATTTTTATGAAAATACAAAGTTATTATTACAAAATTAAATAATTTATAAAATTATTTAATTCCAAATTATGGAATACCTCAACGATTGTCATTCCTATTCTTCTGGCATATGTGTATGCATATATCTTGTAAGTACGCTAATAATAAATGTATAACCATATATGTATATATCACTGCAAACAAAAGAAAAAAATTGCAAAAATCAAAAGAATTTTTAGACATTGATAACGATATCATTAAAGCGGGGTGGGGGGTGTCCAAAATTACTAAACATTTGATAACGTTATATATGCATAGATAGATACGAGGATTTTAGCCTGAGAATGGTACCGTTATTTGCGAAGACATTTCAGATTTTGCTTGGAGGGATGTATAGAAATAATGAATTCAGGCTCTCTGTCCAGTAAAGAAACTATTTTTTTCGTTTTCATTTTATACATACGTATTTTCAAAGAAATATTTTTACTGTTAAAATTTTATATGCAATTATTAACGTTTGTAAAAATAAATGAAAATCTACAAATAATAAGAAAGTAAAGAACCAACAGATATCTCAAAAGAAATCAAACTCGGGGGGGGGGGGGCGGGGGAGAATTTAACTTATCCTGTCATTCTTAAACGACGTCCGTTGGTTAATATTCTAGCGTCTAGCCTTTGCACCAAAGAACTAATGTAATCTGAAAAGAAGTAGGAATTTCAAATAAACGCAAGAAAGCTTTTAGATTTATTTGTATATTATTATTTTAAAGATAGAACCTAGGGTTGCCAAAGCAAGAGCAAAAATTGCTATTTCTATCTTCGTATGTGTGTGTGATTATTTTTCCTGAAAAATAGTTTAAATCTATTTAATATTATCACAGTTAAAAGCGTATATATATTATGCTCTATTTTTTGTTTCAATTTTATTTTCTACTTTTTTAGTGTTTAAATTATTAGATTGCCGCAGTTTCACATCCAGTCGACATATTTTAGAGAGCTTGGTTTGGCGCATGATTAACTCCGCTGTTTTTGTAACTCAGACTCATGTATACAGTTATAACCATAAAGAATATTTTGCGATTATTACCTGCGCCCGGTTAGTAAGAAAATGCCTTAAAATCAACACTAGTTTATGATTAAATTAAAAATATATTAAAATATTGTATTGTCATCGGAAATACTCCAGTGTATATAGTTTTTATAATTCTAGCATATCAAACAGGAAGTGATTATAAAATGAAGTCGTTTATAAAATTCTATTTTTAAATGCACGAACAGAATTAACAAATGAGTGTAAAAAGACAATTGTACCAGATACAACTTTAGCAGCTCCGGGAGGGACGCACGAGTTCAGAGGAGGGGATTGCATCTCTACAGCCTTAATATGCATGCAATTCCAAATCTTCCAGGGTGAACATTTCAATGCTTCGCCAACTTAAAAAGAAAAAAAAAATCCTATCTGAAATTTAAAACTACGAATGCATCCTATGGTCATATTAGGTTTTATGCGGTTCTCAAATCCCTGCTCAATAAAGCCAAACTTTCCGACACAATTTTTGACTAATTTTTTAACGTAAAGGCATAAAATTAGCGGGTCTGACAATATGAGCGATTTTGAATCGAAATGAGTTTTCCTACTTTTGATAAATACTTAGATTTTGATCACGTGACCGGTCGGTGTTTCTCTGCTCTCGATCTGCCGCGTGAAGAATTAGATTCAAAACGCCAACTTTGACAAATGTTTTCTGACAGATCTTCTGAGTTTACAAAAAAAAAATAAATAAATAAATAAATAAAAATGGAAAAAGTCTTTCGATTACATAGTTTCCGAATAAGAACACCTGCCAACTCCAAGCGTTTCCGGGAAAAAAATTAATTAAAAAATGTGTCGGAAAATAGCCATTTTGGATTTCAAAACAGCCTTAAGAATGGAGGGGCGAATTTGAAGTCTGACTGATCTGCACCATAATACAACAAAATCCTGTAGAAGCGGTATCTGTAACAGAGTCATGACTAAAATGAGATTTCATCGTCCCGGCGAAAATAATGCAATATAGTTTATAGTTACGAAAGAGTATACCTGCTAAGATGGAATCTTGTCTTAAACAGAATAATTTTCATGTCCTTTGCTATTCGCAGTCAGTGTTGAATTCAGGGGGTAGCCTGGGAGGGCACCCCCCCCCCGGAGTAATGCCTCCCCCCTCCGGAGCCGCAGAAATCCCTCCCGGAGAAAAGTGTCTGGATTGAACACTGGATTCAGTCTTAGCAGATTTTACTGTTCGAAGGAACATTGGAGAAAATCCCGCTTATGGCGACATAGCTAATAAAGTCACTTCTGTATCGCACAGTAAAAAAAAAATAAATAAAAATAAAAAATAAGGCAACAGTGAAATATTGTGGTGAGTTTTCCCCTGCATACGTATATGCACCTCTTTCCCTCTCCTATTAGTTGAGCCTGTTCCAGTGTTGAATTCAGGCACTTTTCTCCGGGAGGGATTTCTGTAGCTCTGCGGGTCACATTATGGAGTTCCGAAGGGAAAATTGCACTTTTCGACAATTGAAAACAAAATCTCAATTCTTCCGGGGGGTCTCTTTGCCCCGGGAGGAATGCCCCCCCCCCCCCCCCGACCACCACCTGGATTCAACTAGCCTGTTCGATCGGAGTATCATATTACATTTTGATCTTACACCGAGAGTAAGTGTCATTTCTCACAATTTGACTGGACGAACATTAGACATTTATACAGAACTATTAAGAAAAAAAGTAAAAAATATTTTTTTTCTTTTCACAAATACCGTAGTGAAGATGGAGAGAAATGTCAAGTTTCTCTTTCATTTTTTTTTTCATTTTTTTTTTTTTTTTTAATCAGAAAAAATTTCTAAAATCATGTACAGTTATTTCACCTTCCTTCTTGGAGAGTAAACAAACAACAGATGTGGGACAGAAGCAGATGTGCAAGAAAACTTTTCAATGGTACACTGACACATCTTCACCAGCAGATGTAACGCAGAAAGCGCACGTTGATCTATCAAATTTCTGGAGTTACGCGAGAGCGCCTTTGGCTGCTTGCAGCTTGCATCCCCGCACAAAAAAAAAAAAAATCAATGGTTTCTTTTGAATCAGAGCAAGCAGATGATAGGCGTAATTTAACTCTTTCTATTCAGACGGAACTTTCAAGTACCATTAAAAAAATTAACATAAAACTCTTTAATCCAACTAGGAATTGGAAAATTATCCAGATTTCTTAAAAACTCTATAAGCTGCGTACAAAAATCCATCGTGTTAAGGGTGAATGCTTGATGTGTAGAAAAACAAGCTGAAGGAAAAGCATAAACAGTCGATTTTTTATTACTATCATGGAACTGTTTCAAAGCTTCATAAATGAGGTCCCTTCTTCAGTGCAAAATGAATGCAAAACAGTTTGATTAACGCAAAAGCAACAAAGGGCATGGTTACAGCTTCTGCTGTTTCTTACTCTTTTTTTTTGTTTTTTTTTTGTTTGTTTTTTTTTTTGTTTGTTTTTTTTTTTTTTTTTTTTTGACGCAAAGACTAAAGCAGGGGCTACAATTCAGAGAAAGACACGGGGATTTCCGCCAAAAATCGTGACATCCACTCCTTGAAAAATACCCGGTGAAGAGATTCTCGCCCGCAGAATTCAGCATGTGTTTCAAAAGTTATGAAATTCAACAGAAAGTCGAGAATGAAGTCATTCCATCATGAAAGAAAATAAAAGTCACGAATTTAATGAAGAGATCACGAAAAAGCCGTGCGTTTCAGTAACTGACAGACTTACATTTTTCAATCATTTTCCATCCACTACATAAATACCAGTATTTATGTGATTTTTTTTTTGTAAAATCTAAAATGTAAAGGAAATAAGACTGAATTATATTCGTATATCTTTATTTTTATAGACGCCGTCTATCTTGGTAAACGAAAACATGAATTGATCACCCATGTCATTAAATCGTGTGTGCTGTTTTACCGCTATCAATGTAAATTGCTGTATTACTAAAGAAAAAATTATGTTTGATTATTAAATAGCATATGTTTTTCCTGTTTGAGAAAAAACAACATTTAAAGTACACTTAATAACAATTTTAGGCTTTGAAGAGTTTAAACCTACGAAGTTTTTAAACCTACGAACATGAATTTAGCACACTCAAGAATTAAAAGTTAATTTATAAATTAATTCCCAGAATTTAAATAATTTACTAGCTGTTTAAACCCAGTCTACGCAAGGGAGTTCATGAATTTAATTCTAAAACCAAAAATAAAAAATAAAAATCAGTATTCGATTTAGAAAATATTTCTGTACTACTGTTCATTTTTTTAAAATGAAATTTAATTTATCATGTTGCTATGGCAGCAGACCATAAAACTATCTTTGTAATAAGGGTATAAATAGAATAAAAAGTTTGTTGATGTTTGTGATAAAATGTTTTTCTTTATTTTTTTAAAAAAGGTAATAATTAAGCACAATTAAATAATCTGTAATTATTTGCATGTGAGGTAAAAGAATTATCGTAATACCCGCTACAGCTTCTTAGTATTGCAGCATGACATACGTAATATGTATATTTCACATTGCAGTAAACATTTAGAGCTGGTTAGAACTCGCGCGATTACGGGTTAGACACAAAAAAGGCAAAAATTCGTCAAAAACATAGATAAAAATCTATTTAAAAATTTCGAAATTTTTGCGCCAATCGTTCATGCGCCCCCTACCAGCAACCTGCATGCCAAATTTCGCAGCCCTGCGCCCTGTGATTTCAGAGTTTTTAAGATTACAAAGATACGCGCACAGATTTTAATAGGGTAGATTGCAAATTTCAGAAAAGGGTCCTAAAAAATTGCCAGATGTTCGAATTGCAGGAACCTATACCATGTGTCAGAGTCATGCGCAATCGGCAAAGAAAATCAAATGGTAATGCTATAAAGGACATTGTATATTCCTATATTTTTAAGTAGAGGGGGGTTTCCCTTTAGTTAAAAATATAATTTTAACCCCCTGTAATAAAAGCGATAATTTTACGAAGCCTTGGAACACCCGAATGCTAAATTCATGTTGTCTGTCTGTGCTTTTTCTTATGGTTTATTCACGCCATATATTTACTAAAATCGATCATTTATATATGAACGATAAATGCTACGCACATTATATTATACAGTAAACATCTTGTAGTGCAACTCATCGCTCTGTTTCACTTTCAATATGTTTGAGGCAGTGTAACATCATTAAAATACAGTATAAACAGTTTATTTTTTGGGCATCCCTGTAAAACAACTATAAATGCTACACTGTTTATTTTCAATACTGAATGTGTCACAGTAAAACTTTAACAAGTTATGCCAATAAAATGCAATCCGAGTATATTTACGCGAGTTGCAGGACGGGACGGATAGGCAAACCGAATTCATAAACACTTTTTGCAACTATGTTGGGAGGTATTGAAACACTTATCAGATCTATACAAAAACTTTTCTTAAAGTGAAGACTATCTGAAAGCTTGCAATTTATAGGAATGTAGATAATTTCTGAACGATAGAGAAAATCTTATTCAATACCGCGAATGAAGAAAAATGAAAGATACTGATACGGGGATCTAATCTCAGATGGTTGGAAACACTCCTTCGTGACGTCATGTTTAAAAGAAAACGTGCAATTTTCATTCATAAAACATTCTACTATGAGTCAAAATGAGGAAATTTCCACTCACATTTTATTCCGGCGGAATTCAGCGTCATTTTATAAACCCGCACTCATTACAAGAAAGTCCTTCTGGCCAGTGCCGGGAGGAAGAGGTAGCTTTCATATTCCTTATTTTAAAAAGCCAACTTATATTATTCAAACACACGAAGCTCAATTTAGTGGAAACCGAATATAGGAGATTCAATACTAATTTTTATCAATACTAAATCATTATGAATGAGAATTTCGCGAAATTAGTCAGCTTTATCCAAGCTGCTTTTATTTAAAGTAACTTATATTTGGCTGCCAAATTCGGCGATTTCTTAAAGTGCCTGCCATTTTAAGACAACATGGTGGATGAGGCTAACCAGTGAACTTGGTCGAGACCTTAGTAATTGCTGTGCACACGCTCACTCACATCGGAATCGGTTGATATATAAGAGTTCTGTCGCAGGTAAAAAATCAGATTTTTCAAAATGTCACCCACATTAGAAATTGAAACTGCTATATCTGGGCCATTTTTTAAGATAAAGACAAACAAAAAATGCTCCTGAATCCTTATATCAAGGTCAAATACTTAAGAAAGAAACCTTTTTCAATTTCTAATTTTTTTGCACCTCACTTTAAATATATATATATATTTTATTTTAATGGCCGCCATTTTGAAACAAGATGGCTGATGAAGCTGGCCAGTGAACTTGGTCGAGATATTGATGTATACTATCCACATGCCTTCTTACATCGAAATAGGCGAATACGTGTGTTATCGCGGGACAAATACAAGATCGTTTCAAAGTGTTAGCCATGGTAGAAACTCAAAGTGCTATAATTCAACTATTTTTTAAGATATAAACAAACGAACAAATTTTCAGAAACAAAAACTGCTCCAGAATCTTTGTATCAAGGTCAAACACATAAAAAAAATCTTTTTCATTTTCCAATTTTTTAATACCTTAAATTAAATTTTGTTTAAATGGCAACCCTTTTGAAACAAGATGGCGAATGAAGCTGGCCAACGAAATCGGTCGAGACATTGGTATATACTATGTACAGAGACAGACCAAGTTACATCCAAATCGATTCATAAATACGCCTGTTATCGCGTGACAAAAATCAGGTCGTTTTAAAATGTCAGCCACAAGAGAAATTCAAAATGCTATAACTCAGCCATTTTTTTAGATATAGACAAAACAAAACCTGTTCCGGAATCTTTGTATTAAGGTAAAACACATACGAAAAAAATCTTTTTCATTTTCTAATTTTTTGGTATCTCATTTTAAATTTAAAATTTTTTAAATGGCCGCCATTTTGAAACTAAATGGCGGATGAAGCTGGCCAACGAACTCGGTAGAGATATTTGTATGTACTATGTACACTCCAAGGTACATCCAAATCGGTTCATAAATACGCCTGTTATCACGTGACAAATATCAGGACGTTTCAAAATGTCAGCCACGCTAGAAATTCAAAATGCAATAACTCAGCCATTTTTTAAGATATAGACGAAACAAAAACTGCTCCCGAATCTTTTTATCAAGGTTAAACACATAAGAAAAGAATAGTTTTTCAATTTTCAGTTTTTTGGTACCACATTTCAAATTTAAATTTTTCTTAAAAATTTAAATGGCCGCCATTTTTAAACAAGATGGCGGATGAACCTGGCCAACGAACTCGGTCGAGACATTGGTATGTACTATGTATAAATGAAGTTACATCCAAATCGGTTCATAAATACGCCTTTTATCGCGTGACGAAATTCAGGACGTTTCAAAATGTCAGCCATGCCAGAAATTCAAAATGCTATAACTCAGCCATTTTTTAAGATATAGACGAAACAAAAACTGCTCCGGAGTCTTTGTATAAAGGTCAAATACATAAGACAAAAATATTTTTCCATTTTCAATATTTTGGTACCACATTTTAAATTTTAAATTTTTTTAAAAATTTTAAACGGCCGCCATTTTTAAACAAAATGGCGGATGAAGCTGGCCAACGAACTCGGTCGAGAGATTGGTATGTACTATGTACACACCGAATTACATCCAAATCGGTTCATAAATACGAGAGTTACAGTATGACAAAGGTCAGATATAGATATATCAATTTTGAACGGAGGGTGGTTTCGGGGTCTGGGGGTCATGATCGATGAAAATATACCAAAATTTTTTGAAATCGCTTTCCTCCGAACGGCTGCAATAGGTAGCTTTTTGTAATGAAAGCTACCTAAAAACGCTAAGCTTTGTGTGGTGCCAAAGAGAGTGGGAGTAAAATTGAAACAAAAAATCTTAAAAACACGTCAGAAATACTTTTTTTTCTTTATTTAAAAGGGTGTTATAGCTTAGATAGCAGTTATTTAACAACACAACCCGAGGAAACATACGCCAGGAATTGTGTTTGCATATGTATTAGCTCTGGATTTCTGCAAGAGGTCTGGTACTATTCTCTTTACCCTGCTTAACCCTTTCAAGGCAGAAGAATTCTGTTCGTAAAGGATGAAGTAATTGACTGATACCAGAATATTCAAACGAATTTCTTAGAAAATAAAAACCCGTTATTTTGCAGTTTCATTACAAAAGCAAAATTTTATTCAAATATTCTTGGTGCCAATTGTCAGTTTTAGAATTAAAATTAGGTGGCTAGACCGTCTAGCCACCGCCCTTGAAAGGGTTAAAACATTCCAGGAAAAACCTACTGTTCCACACGAAAACACTTGAGCATATTTTATCCCACACTCGCGAAATCATTTTCTTTTATATATGAATAAAATTATCAAGTATTCTAATTGAGATCGTATAATTGATCTGAATTTATATTTCTACATGCAAAATAGTATTTTTGATTATGACATAGGTGCGGGCTTAACCAATTCACATTTTGATTCAATTAAGTGCAGCGATAAATTCAGGGGATGACCCAGGGGAACATCCCCCCCCCCCCCAGAAGTTTTCAGATTTTGTATTTAGTAATGGTCTGAAAGGGTGGGGGTGCAATTTCTCCCGTGAAGCTACAAAAATTCCTTCTGGAGATGCATGTCTGAATTCAACACTTTTTAAGCGAATCTACTGATCTCAAAACATGGCATTTTTAAATGTATCCGCTGAGGGGGCATGCAATGTGACTTAGAATTTGGTTAATGTTAATAATAAAAAGCCTCAAAAAGTTTATTGTATTCGGCTACTTAAGAGAGAAAATCGGCCCTGTCTGGAATTGTAATTTAAAAAGGGCAGTTCAACGAAAAAGATCAAAGGTGTCAGACTATCTAGGTGCTACTTAGCAAGTAAACAACAACAAAAAAAGATATATATATTTGAATAGCACAGCACAGCCCATTTTAATTGAGCCTTTTAAGGAATGAACTTCATACTTCAGTAAAATAAATGTAAAGCATGAACAACGACCATACTAATACAACTCACATTCACATCTTATTTCGCAAAGAGATATCGGAGTCTGAAAATGACGTCATAGAAAAGGGTGAGTCATAGAACTTGCTTTTTTATTTAATATTTTATTTTTACTGCAGCCTCAAAAATGACCTTGGTCGTCTTAAAACAAGTCTGTAGAGAAGGAAGAAAAGTATCCGAAACTTGCCATTACCCTCTTTCTTTCTTTTTCTATTAACTTGCGGCTTTTAAAAAAATCACACCCGGAAAAGTGAGCGTTTGAAGTAGAGATGTAGGTCTACAAAAATTTTCAGAAAGTGAGAGAAACGTTTTGTTAATGATTCTATTTTGGTCATTAAAAAAAGCTTCTTCACTCAAAATTAGGGCAAGCACGCCAGCTCCCTTGTCATTCATTTTTGGGTTATTTTTTCCCCTGTATTTATTTGAGAAGATTTATTAGTTATATTAATTCAGAGAAAGGACTAAATTTACCATAAAAATCAATGTTTTGGGGATATATTCAGTATCGCGGAACTGAACTTCATTGTAACTATAATTCATTGAAAAGCATCTCATTTTATTTAGGTTTTCATAATAAATACAGACATGCCATTCTAACAAAATAATAATAATGTGAGATGGCAAGCGCACATGCGTTCACCTACTCTTTTTCTTGTTCTCACAACGTCCTTATGAATTATATTTATAAATGTATAAGTTTGTCTCCCCCACGGAGGTAAATATTGGTTTAAAGAAATGGAAGTTCTCAATGTTTTCAAGATTTTCCTTAAAATAAAATCTCTTTTTAACAAACTAATGAAAGACTCAATCACCCTGTAAAAGACGACATTTTGGTGCACTGTTTTAATCTCAGTTATGAAGAAGCTTTGTTACCATTTGCACATAAAATATTTTATAAGTATGTATACATCTATATCCAATCAACATCCGTATATTATGCGAGATTGTGTATGTTTATACAATGTGCACCATTCCACAGGGCATATAAATAAATATGCGTGGATGTTAGGGGAGGGGGTACATCTACGAAGATGGTTAAATTCAATAAAAATGTTGAAATGTAAAAAATTAAAAAAAAAATGTTTAAAAAAAAATGTTGCTGGCTCCTGCTCTAAAATTGATAAATTGACATTTAAAGATTGCTTGATAGAGCAATAAGTAAAAATAGTATTTACGCTGTCGCCGAAGAAAACAAATTTACTTTCACTAAAATTTAAATAAAGCAATAACAAAGAAATAATGTGAAAAATACTTTATTAAAGACAGTGTGAAAATTCATTAAAACATTCTTCGAACAAATCATTGTGCATTTATTTTCCTGCTTAAATTTATGGCGTGGAACACCGAAACCTGCGCGTTTGAAAGCTTATTTGAAAATAAGAGAAAGTAATTCTATTATTATTCAAATGATTTTAAAATCACGATAAGCTGAGTTTGGTGTGAAATGAGATAGCCTGTATTTTTGACCAAGTGAATTTCGATCCTTGTTTCAAAAAGTGTCTTGACGCGTATTCTTGCTGGAAGCCTGTTACATACAAGGTGATTCTAAACTAATGGATTTTAAAAATCATCAAAATTCTTATTTCGTTGAACAACTGGGAAAAAAATAGCATTTATCCATCTAAAATATTCTGGAGTATAGCTAAAATCTGAATTTCATTTTTTTTTTAATCTCTGCCTATTATTTCTGATTGTATGAATAACGTTTAATGTAGCATCGTCCCAATCGAAATAATGGCATATAAGATTTCGGATGATTTTGTTCATTTTTTCAGTATTTCGCAATTTTTAAAAAAATATATAATGGCAATGATTTTTTAACTATTTGAGCACGCATCTTCTTGGGTCACATTTTAGAAACATGTGAGCTACACAGCTGTCTGACCGCTTAAGGAAGACCTCTGTCAAACACCTTGAATGGAAGAATGCATTTCAATGGAAATTGAAAGAAACAATAGGGGAAAATCTGGTTTAAAATGTGGAGCTTATGATATCGATACTTTCCAAGTAATCTCATATTCGCTGATAAAACAAATAGTTAAGAAAAAGGACAGAGACGCCCGTTCTATAAAGAGGGAGCTTCGTTAACTAATATCTACAATAAATATGAAACCATAAAAGAAAAGTAGACAACATACGTTTTTCATGGCCAGTATAAACTAGGGTTTCCAAACGTTCATTTTCGACAGGGAAGACCAACTTCACAGTGATTTGTCGAAGTCAAGATGTGACAGGACGCAAATTAGTTTACTTGGATACATTTTATTGCATTTTGAAGATTCTGTGTTTACCTCCTTTAAAAGATACATTTGTGTTGAATTTTGAAAAGAGAAAGACAGATTTAGGAGGGAAAAAACACATTTAGAAATGTAAGGTCAACTTTAATATAAATAAAAAAAGATTCAGCATCAGCACATTCCGTTAGATAAACAAGTTGCGATTGTAATCGTGAGAACAAAAATAATGTGTATATTAATATATGCGTGTGATAAAGATGGGATTATTCTACATCTAAAGGAGAGTTAGTTTTTAATTGCATTAGTGACGTAAAAAGGTTTTTTTAACAACATTAGTGATATAAATCACATAAAGGTATGAAAAAAAATATGGGTATTTTATGTAGCAAATCTTGATGAAATTTAACCATGTGCGGTGCAGATCTATCTTATATGTTTTCTTTTCCCCTAAGACTGATGGTTGAAATAATTTTGGCAGAGAGAACTAGAACACGGGACGGTTTATACCAGGTTTTAATTTGAAATTTTCATTTGAAGTAAAGTTGTTGATCTGTAAACTGATACAAACACACAAAACTACTTTTATCCTCTCATATTCCGATCCAAAAACCACACTTTAAACCCAAAACCGACCAACGAAAGAGAGAGAGAAGAAAAAACGTTTAGAACTGATTTGCAGGTCGGATTGGGATAAAATAGGTTTGCCAACCTGACTCTAGCCTGGAAATGTCTTAGTCGATGAAAACTTAAAAGTTAATAAACCTAGCGTAACGTGTAAATATGGCTTGAACGGTTATACGACAGTGAAAACATTTGCGAGTTCGGCCACTCTACGAACACCAGTTTATATAAGGTGGCCAAAAAACCCTCCCTCCCAAGATTTAGCCCAAATTTCTCAAATAGCGCTTATATATAACTCTTAAAAAATTGCGAGATAGGTTCGCCGCTTTAATGCATTTTCTTTAACGTGTTTTTATCAGGGCAGGATTATTGTAAGGGGCAGATAGCAAGGACTCCCTATTCAACAAGCTCCTCCACCCCCAAGCCAAATATACACATTTCTTCTTAAAATGAGTACAAATTGTGGCTAAAAACATTTTATTAGGGGACCCAACTGGATAATTACTCCCAGAGCCCCATGTAAGGTTTGTCAGGCCTCAGTCTCAGTTTTTTTTTTTTTTTTTTTTACATCATTTAGCTAGGTTGAAATAAATGGTTTGTACCACTGATCTGCGGAATCTTATCGCCGAAAACTAACATTCGGAGAGCCGAGACTCCAGAACGAGGGAGGGAATTATTCCAAGTGAAGTTTGGACTCAAAGCTTAAGGTTGCCCCCTCCTCCTCGCCCAATAACTAACGAACTCGCAAAAGTTTCCATAACTTTGCCAATGTTCCCTGGCACCTGTATGTGGTTAGTTTTCTTTTGTGTTGGTGTCATCAAGATCTCGCCCCGAATTTTGCTTACTAGATCGGTTATTACATTTAATAAAATGCCTTGATGCAAGGAAAATAATTACATTTTGTACTAGCTGAGAAACTGGTGCCTAGTCTTTGTAGGGGAGACCGGGGGAATGGCGCCACTCGGGGTTATGCCGCCAACCCCCTAGTTTAAGAACTAACTGCAGTTTGAGATAGTGAATGCGCCTGCACTATAGCAGCCAACAATAGAAACAGTGCCTAGAGTGAGAATGATTTTATTGTACGTCGTTCGCTTATTCTAGTGAAAAATTTAGTTTTCATCTAGTTGTTTCTTATTTTGGAGCTTCAAATGAGTAGAGGTAAACACCTTTTATTATAACATTAGGTATTTAAGGTAATATTACCCGTAATCTTCATGCATTCGCTAACATTTTGATAGACTTTGTTGAACAACTTCGGTTTTTCTTTCGGCTTTGCTGGGGGATTTCCCCTATATTATCCTCTCGTGGTAATGCCGCCACCATAGCAAAGGATGACTTTTCCCAATGAGTTAAATTGTAAGCTTAACACATTAATAAATCTAGCTTAAGGAACATTGTAATTATTCCTTATTTTGATAAATTATTGCTTTCTAAATATTTTCAGTAGGTTTTGTGTTTCCTAGTATCCATTTTATGTATTTGGGTCATTAAAGAGTGGCGTCATTACCCCGATACAGTGGTGGAATTACCCCAGTATCCTGGGTAATCCCGCCACTGTACAGAGGTTGAAAGAAAGTTTGTGTGCTTACTTTACAGTTATGATTACGGTTAAATTTATACAGATACTAAAGATCATTATTTAGCTTTAGAATTTTTACTATTAAAAAATAAATATTTTTTTGAGGTGAAAAAAATTAAATTCCCTTAAGGTGTCGCCATTCCCCCGGTCTCCCTTAAGGGTGTATTCCGATCCAAACTACTTATTTTCTGATTCATTTTAAAATTCATTTTTGCTCTCAAACGCATCAAACTGGGAAATTCTCTTATTTAGAAACTACATAATGTGCCGTGCTTAATAATTTTTTGATAAATGCAGAAAATACTGTAAAAAACGCTGTCAAAGTTGGCGTTTTGAACTGATTTTTCCGAAGCGGGCGATCTGGGAATGAAAAAAAGGGTCATACTGAGAAAATAATTGCTTAAAAATAAATTCTAATTAATTGAGCTGAAAATGAAATCACACGGCATGTTAAACATGTCTTCAGAAATCACCCCAGCAAGTTTCATGTTTTTACTTTTAAAAATGAGTCTGAAAATGTATCGGAAAATTTCGAGCTGTTGAGGGTGGAAAAATATTTTTTCGAATACACCCTTAAGGTATGTTTCGGCAACGCTGTTTCAGAGAAAAGATTAGTGAATTTTCTAGTCCGTAGAAACGTACTTAAATTATTTTTACAATTTCACTACAATATAAAAACTAAAATCTGACAATATTGCTCCTCCCTCCTTATTAATTCAGATAGATAAGAGCAGGGCCGTACAACGCGGCGTTTGCATTCTCCATGGCGCCCTTTCGAACGATTTCTGTTACTAGTTTATTATTATTTTTTTTAATAAATCAATTTTAAAAGATTCTTATTAAAAATCCTTAGTGTTCCGCACAGTGTTGAATTCAGAGGGTGACCGGGGGGGGGGGGGGGCAAGCCCCTGGAGCAATCATATGTTCCCCCGGAAGATTTGAGATTGTGTTTTCAATGGTCAAAAAGTGCAATTCCCCCGGAACTCTATAATGCCCCCCCCCCCCCCCCGAGCCACAGAAATCTCTCCCGTAGAAAAGCGTCTGAATTCAACACTGGTTGCACATGATTTTTTATTATAGGTTGCGGTAAAGTTTCGGTGCCTTTCTCTACACAATATTCTGATAGGATTCTCTCTCTCAGGAAAATGTAATTTAAATTTACTATTATTTATGCTATTTTATGTAAGTATTTTTCGCATAGAGCTCTGCATAATAGACTTTTGGCTCACATTGTGATGTGTCTGTGCATCTTATATGACGTCTGCATATCGTTACTCTCCACCAAGTTGTTTTAGTATGGCCTCCTTTTTTTTAAATTAGAAAATCCGAATTCATACTAGAAATTCCGCATAGTAATTTTTACTTTATTTAATGGCAGGCGTTTTAGAATTACTTAAAGTCAAACTTTTCTTTCGGAATTTTCGGTATGAATTCGGAATTTCTGAGTAAAAAAGGAGGCCAAACTAACAACTTACCTTCTACTATAGTGAGTTAATATTGAATGAGTTTCCAGACATGAATAATGGCGCCCTTCAATGTTTACCACTGGATCAGGTGCGCCCGCGCTTACCGAAAGGTTGGACAGCCATGGATAAGAGTACCCATGACATTTTTTAGCTCTAAAGGGAGACAGGGGAGAATTCCTAAGTTATATGGAGAAATTGTTTGCACAATTTTATTTAAATTTATTTTCAAGAATTTTAAACATTTAATGACTTAACAGTTACTTTCAGAAAATGAATTTACATCATAAATAGATGATAGAAGACGAGTAGATAATCTTCAAAATATGTGTATCGCATGACTAGAAAAACTGATAGCAGTAATAAGTATCCGATTTAAAAACATTCCATTCGAGGAGGTTTTTGTTATGCAGTATAAACCCTGATCCAAACTTTAACTAAAAACTTTTCTTATTAGCTTTTACCAGAAGCTCTTTCGACTTTCTCATTTCATAATACAGTATATGTTTTTGCAGCGCGCTTTTTTCTCCCTTTTCTGTGGTTTTATTGTAGGTGCGTCCGCTTCCATATCGTCGCCTCAGAGCAACAGTTAGGACATCTAGTAATAACCGAAAATGATATGTCTGACTATGGAAAACTGTCTGCCTCTAGTGGAACAGTAGGGAATTTTTATACATCTGAGATGTAGTATTAACATAACTTTGTGTTTCACAAGTTGTTCCACTAGTTGCAAAGACAGTTATTCATAGCAGTAAGTCAGACATCATTTATTATCATTAGATGTCTTATGCTGTTGCTCTGAGGCGACGCTATACCTTATCTTCTGTATTTAATAATGTAGACGTGTTTGCTAATATGCGTGTCATTCTTTTCGCCAGCTTATAATGCCTGATTTTTAGGTAGATTTCGTATGAAATACTACCTAATGGCGTCGTTCCTATGTTGGAATTTCTGAAAAATTTTTGCAGATATACACCGATCATGACCCCTAGAGCCCAAAACCACCCCAGTAAAAAACTTTATATCTATCTATCTATCTATCTATGCATATATATCACTTTCTTCTGGACACGATAACTTCCACAATTCTGCACCAATCTCTTCCAAACTGATACATAAAATCAAGGGGCATAAAATCTCGGTCAAGTTCGTTAATGGGCAAAATCGGACCAAGGGGATGGAAATATGGAGGGGTTTTGTGAAAACTGAAAACTCCCCATAACTTCTTAATTTTTGTACATAACAAATCAGTTTAAAGTTTTTATTACTTCTAAAAATAGGGCCAAAAATTTATGTATCACAGATTTTTGATAAAGTTAAAAATGGGCTCAAGGGGCGCAAAAAATAGGGTTTTTGGGAGAAAAAAATTCATAACTTCGTCAATTCTCAAGATATCAAATCCAATTATTTTTATCATGAATCTCCTTAACATTATCTACAACTTTTATACTCACAAGTTTTTGATAGGACCAATTCGTACCGCAAAAAAAATTAAAAACGAAAACAAAAAGGGCGTTTGAAGAAGAAAAAAATCCATAACTCCCTCTATTCAAAAGATATAAAATCCCCATGAATTTATCATATATCTTCTTAATATTGTCTACAACATCTATATAGACAAGTTTTGGATAGGACCAATTCTTACAGCAAAAACAAATTAAAAATACATAGCGGTTGAAGAAAAAATCATCATAGTAAGGGTGTATTCAAATCCAAACTGCTTATTTTCTGACTCATTTTACAATTCATTTTTGCTCTCAAAGGCTTCCAATTGGTACCTTTTCTTACTCAAACTATATAATGTACCGTAATGGTCAATTTTTTGATAGAGGCAAAATATATTTTAAAACATGCTGTCAAAGTGGGCCTTTTGAACCGAATTTCCCGAAGCGGATTGTGTTGGAAAAATCATCGTATTAAGGAAGTATTCAAATCCAAACTGCTTATTTTCTGATTCCTTTTTAAATTCATTTTTGCTCTCAAACGCATCCAATTGGTTGATTCGCTTATTCAGAAACTATATAATGTATCATAATGATCGATTTTTTTGACAGAGGCAGAATATATTTCAAAAAATAATGTCAAAGTGGGCATTTTGAACGGAATTTCCCGAAGCGATTGTGTTAGAAACGAAAAATATTGTCTTACTGAGAAAATAATTGTTTATATACCAAGTTTTAATCAATTGAACGAAAATAAAAAACACAGGTCTCTTATAAATCTCTTCAAAAATCACGTCAACAAGTTTCATATTTTTCCTATTAAAAATGAATCTGGAGTTATGCCAGAAAATTTCGCGTTGTTGAGCATGGAAAAGTATTTTTTTTAATACCGCCCTAACATGATTCTGATAAAATCAGTTAATATAAAAATGAAATAAAAACTCGTCAAAAGCGGCCAGATAAAATTGTTAAAGTGGGTTTATCTCTAATCATGATTTGGTTTTTGTTTGTGAAATTACTATACTTAACTTTGAAATCTACCTCCTCCTGTAGGCCGGGCCGGCAGGGATTTTATATCTACAATTTATATTTTAACCAAGAAAAAAATTAAAATAATCCAAGTTCTCCATTAACTTGAGTCTTTTCTACAAAAGGAATGTATTCACACAACACTCAAGAGAATAATACATTAAATTAACAACTTTTTCTCTTTAAACATAGCTAAGTCGTGTCGCGAGTAACGACGGTCAAATGGAACACCAGTATTAGTGGATAGATCGAGATAAGTTACTACTACCGGTGCGGTGAATCCAACGATGAAAACAGGCAAGAGATTTTCTTATCTCTATTTATTTTGTAAATTCGAAGATATAATTATAAAATAGGTCTTCCTAAGAAACTACACATATATATATAATAGTTTTCTGATATTTGGGTGATAGAAATACCAAGGTCAGATGTAGAAGAAAAGGGAAGGGTTAAAAAGAAATGTTCATAAGACTGAAGAAGTGCCTTACAAATTGGGAATGATATCTATAGAGCCATGATTCACCCTATTATGATGACTATGGGATCCAACACGACCTTCCCGGGTTCCAGAATATAGGTGAAAGTCATTTTTTAGCCCAGGAACATAATATCGAATTGGCTTCGTGGTATTTAAAGTCTTTTTGATTATGATAATTTCATTGGTTTAAGCACGTAGTTCAATGTCTTAAATTTGTGTTTTATTTATATTTTATTATTTTATTTATTTATTCATGAACTTTTAATTTCAATGGAGTATAAGCATGAAACAAATGTCAGAAAATTTATATTAATGTAAGTGTTGTGTGTAAGATTTATCTTTCGTAATCGTCTACATACGGTAGAGATCGGTTTTTTAAAAAATCCTGCTGGGAAAATTATTTTTAGCACCATAAAAATATAATAAATATCAATACAATTTCCAAACAAATTGCGATACAGTTATTAAAAAATTGCATTTGAAAGTACATTTTTTTTCTCTATTTAATAGTATGAAAATTGAAAATGTGCGATGTTTAGAAGTTTAAAAAAATACGGTAAAAGCGAAATATCTGCCGTTGCCAACGTCAAAATGACGTCAGCGTTACGCACGGACACGTTTGTCCTTTATAATATAGATGGTTAGTCACAGGCGACTTAGACTATGGGGGTCCCCGGGGCAAGCATCATTCTGGGAGGCCCCTTTCTATCTATAGAATTTTTTTGCGAATAATGTAGAAATGGCTAGTACTAAACTTCATACATATTGTATGTATAAATTTTGTACCCAGTGTTTCTCCCATGTGTATACAGGGTATAACAAGAAGATGGTCATAACTTTAAGGAAAAATACTAGTAGTATAGTAGAAAAAAAATGACAGATTGGTTGATAGGAGTATTTCTTTGCAAGCTTTTACTTTCCTTATCTACATACGTTATAAGATGTCTAAAAGATAATGCCCCAAATTGGTCATAATTAATGGCTTTAACTTGCCACGTTACGAGGAAAACGTTAATAAAAATTTCTTTTGAAAACAGTAGAATACACTAAGTTGTTATAATAAAATATTAATAACTAGTTTTCCAATGACATAGTTTGATTTTTGCATAGGTGGAAGGGGTACTGGAAGCAGAAACGGGAAAGGGACGCACTCCCTTCCCAAATGTTTGAAAATATATTAATTTTGGTCACTTTTGGCTAATTTTAATTGTTTGGCACCTTTAAATGAAAATCATGATTACTCTCATGGGGGCAGCTGCCCCGCATGCCCCTGCATAAGTCGGGTCCTGGTTAGTCAAGCTTATTGTCAAGAACAATACGCTTTCTTTTAATTTAAAGTTTACATGTCATTTACTATAAACTGAACTTATAATTAAAAAATTGGAATCATAAGTTGAAATGACTAACTTAATTAAATTTAAATGGAAATTTCCCGACTCACTAAATAAATTTTTTTTAATAAATATAAAGCAGTTTTCTGTTATGAATCTGAAACATGAAAATAAACAGGAAACTGAGAAAAAGGGTGACATGTTTTCCAAGATTTATTCAGATGCAAAATGGTAAAATAATACATTTTCTAACTGCAAAAACCGAATCATATTCATCTTCTATTTTAAAATTATTATATTCCATGGTAAAATCTTCTGAGTCCGACATTTACCGTTCCAGAAAAAATGGCCCAGTTCAGGGAGGCGTCCAAATCAGAGGTGGTTTTAAATCTTTCAGTGTGTATATAAGCACGTTTCTTAAACATTAATAATTTCTAAATTAAAAAAATAAACATTGACTGTATAAATATAAGAGTTTTTTTTTTGTTGTTGTTAAGTTGAAGGTATTAACAAAAGATCCAGGAATAAATACAAGTTTATTGCTTTCTAGGGCACATGAAAGGTAAAGCACAATTATTGACATACGAAATTTCTTGTTAATTATGCATCTAATTTGTAAAACTGATTAAACATATGCATTTTTGCTATAAACGTATACTTTTAAGTAAGATAATATTCTTAAAATATCAATTTCGGGCAATTCAAACTGTAAATCTTTCAATTGGGAAAAAAAAAAAAAATGTTTTTCACGATATACGGGAGGGGTGGGGTGTAAATATTATAGATACTTACAAAACATTGTATCTTAGGTATATTTATAGCTATTTCCTGGCGGGATAAATTTTAATAACTGAATTACCAGTTTCTTTTTACTGCAAATATTGTAAAATTGTCGACTTATCGCAGTTTTTGAATGTCCAAATTCCAAGTTAGAGAGGTTCCCATCTTATAGAGGTTGGATATTATGTTTTCTTTGGATACATTTCGTTTCCTGATTTTGGCATAAAAATACATTCCATGTTGAATGGTGGCATACACGATTTTTGTTACGTTCATTTTTTGCAAACACTTTTAACCGGAAATTGCTAAGTGCCAGGGAAATGCATTTTTTCAGCCCACTTGTCAGCAGCGTTTATGGCACTAAATGTCACGCTTATCGTTTTAGTTATTTTTATACTCGCTGACACCTCATGTGTAGGTGCTCGAATTTATCACAAAACCAACTTAGCTTGGAAGATCCGCTGAAAAATAGTGATATCTTATCCATTAGGTGTGTAATGCACGGCGCCCTGGACCTGCGGAAGATTAAAAGTCTTAAAAATACGGAAGATAAGAAAAAACATTAAATTTTTGCTCAGTCTTTTTCATATTTTTTCTGTAGACTTTTCTACACATTGAGTACTAAATCTTTAATATTTTCCATAACTGACAACTGTAATATTTGAATATTTACATAAAGTACAGACAACATGATAAAAAAAATCATAAAATCAGGGTCGTGCTCAGTGCGGGGTTACAAGGGGGTGTAGTTGTGTACTGCGACATAAGCTGAAAAGATCGCCGTTTGCGGCCTTCCTATTAATTATATGCATATAGAAAATATGCAGGGGGCACCATAAACGTAATCTATAGGAGACTCATCCGCTATCTGTACCGGACCTCAAAATTCCTGTGCCGCCTCTGGACAAAATGGACCTTAACACATGATCGAACTAGTATACCAGGCCTCCAAGGACGTAGTATGCATCGAAAAAGAGTATTGGATGGCGGTAAAGTATTATTGCAACCCTTCCCTCCACTCAGTTAACATCACATGGGTAATATCAATTAAATCTAAAAAAAAATTTAATTCGGTTTAACACCGAAAAAATCATTATCATTAAGATTGGGATGTTTTGCACATTCTAAAAACAATGCAATACCAAATCATGTAACTGACATTTTATGCATCTCAAATGATGTCGTTTAAGTAATAAGAAAATTATTTAAAAAGTTCAATCTAATATTTTTAGCTCACAGGCTGTCAAAGCCTGAGAGCTAATGTGCCCGCTGGTTCTGTATGTACGTACGTAACGCGATAACTCTTGATAGAAATGTCCAATTTGCTTCAAATTTTTTTCTATGTTCATTATGATAAGGCGCTTCCCTGATTAGTTTTGGGGGTTCATTGGTTAAGGATAAAGGGGGAAAAGGGGGGCTACCACCCTTAATTTAGATAAATGGGTTTTTCATGCAGAATTATTCGATTTGCTCTAAATTTGGTATACCGGTTTATTATGTTAAGAAGCTGCCTTGATTAGATTTGGAGGTTTATGGGTTAAGTATAAGGGGGGGGGGGTAAGTCTTCCCCTTAATTTAGATAAATGGTTTTTTTTATGCAGAGTTATTCGATTCGCTTCAAATTTGATATACCGGTTTATTCCGATATGGCGCTTCCTTCATTGGATTTGGAGGTTCATTGGTTAAGTATATAAGAGGGAAAAGGGGGCAAGTCCCCTCCCCTTAATTTAGATAAATGGATTTTCATGCAGAATTATCCAATTTACTTTAATTTTTTTTTCTATGTTCATTCTGATAAGGAGTTTTCCTGATTAGATTTGGAGGTTCATTAGTTAACCTTTAACTGATGTTACCGGTCTCTCAGACCGCGGCTTTTTCAATTTTTCTAGTTTAACTTGCAATTTTCAGTTTAACTACAAACACTACCGAAATTTTGTTCCGTTTGGAACTTTAGTACTATCACCAGAGACTTTTGAATAGATGAATTCTAATTATAACAGTCCTGTACAAAAAGTTTAGTACAAAAACACCATCCTATGAATTAATCGCGTCTTTTATTCATGTTTCGATGCAGCGGTCTCACAGACCGCTTCACACTAGTTATGTGACAATTTCTATGACATCAATTAAAGGTTAAGTATAAAGGGGTTAAAGGGGGGTTAGATTCCCCTTAATTTAGCGATATGGTTTTTTTCATGCAGAATTATCCGATTCGCTGAAAATGAAATTAAAGCAATGGCGGCTCGTCAGGGAGTTTCAAAGTAAATACTTTACTACCAGAATTTTCCTATATAAAATTTGACCTTATCTAATCGCTGCATGTTTTTTAAACAAAGTGAATTTTTTTTATTAAAATACTGGTAGTAAAGTTGCTGTGAACCCCTGATGAGCCGTTACTGAAAAAAGAACTTTAACACGTTGAGTGCCATCTTTCCTGACACTGAAAAATTTACATTGTTTTAAGTAATTTTTAAGAAAGTATAATCCTGTAAAAAACAAGTCGGAAATTGCTCGTCAAACGTGGCAAATGAGGTGCGTTCGTACTAAAACTAGTTTTATAATTATTTTTTGTACCCCATATTGTACTGAATATATATATATTTTTTAACTTCATAAGTGCATAGTCTGTAACATCATTAAAATGTACTTGCAATAATTTTTTTCCCATTCCCCGTAATGTAACGGAAAACTTTTGACTGTCCCTGTAATTAAACTATACATCCGATTTTCATAAAATTTGAAATGGCTCGACAAAATTTTGCAACAATTATATATTTAAATTTTCAGACCATTCGGAAGGTTGTAACATCATTAAAACGCACTTGCAATATTTTTTCCCCATTGGCCGTCATGTAACGGAAAACTTTTGACTGTCACTGTCATTAAACTATACATCCGATTTTCCGAAAATTTCAAATGGCTCGACAAAATTTTGAAAGAATTATATATTTAAAGTTTCAGACCATTCGGAAGGCTGTAACATCATTAAAATGCATTTGCAATAATTTTTCCTATTGGCCGTAATGTAAAGAAAAACTTTTGACTGTCCCTGTAATTAAACTATGCATCCGATTTTCATAAAATTTGAAATGGCTCGACAAAATTTTGCAACAATCATACATTAAAAATTTCAGACCATTCGGTTGGGTAGTTTTTGCTCTGTTATATGCGGACAGACAGACAGACAGACAGACGGACGGACTGAACGACGACTATAGGTGCTACGTATTTATATAATTACGAACGCAACTAATAAAAGGTGAGTAAATTTTAAATAAATTTTCAGGAATTACTTAAAACATATTTTTTTGGTTGTATATCATATTTTAGACCGTCAGTCATCGTTGAAAGACGCGTTCTAAGCGGAAAGTTCAGCGTCAGTCACCGGTGACTGACGTGGCGCTTAACGTGTTAAGATAAAGGGAATTTATTCTGCATTGAAAACGCATCATTTTGAAAAGAAATTGTGCCTTTTAATTCAGGATTTTTAAACATTTAACTGCGATTGTGTTAAAATGATGCTCACTTCCCAGAATTCTCTGTCCGCCGATGACAGAAATAAAATTCCCATATCTGAAAGGAAATTTTCATTTACATTCATAAAACTGAAGCATTTTACTATGTCAAAACACCACAAAATGTTGATCTACATTTTTTTTCGATCGGAATTGAGATTAAAAACCTAGAGTGTAGAATAGTAATATTTCAGAATAGTAATATTTGTCTTACTTAACCTCTTCACTTCTAGGACGTACGCTGCTTACGTCTTCCCAGGCTTAAAAATATTAAGCCTGGGAGTGAAGTGGTTAATAGCAGAATTTCTTCACAAAGCAAATATTTATTGGAAAATAGCTGTATCAAAACTCTCGATGTGGCAAGCTTTGTATAGGGTTAAGAAGAAAAAAATCATGAAAGTTATGTCATTTTGACGCATTTATAATTCATAGTAAAAGGTTTTCATTTTACATACGAAAATAGGATTTCTTTTAAATAATGCACAATTTTTACTGGCGGAATCATTCCGTATGTACACATTAGAAAACTATAATTTTCACTTCTTTCATACTTTCTTGCAACCGCAACAAATGCACTATGTAAGACAGATTCGAGTTGTTGTGGAAAGTATAAAATAATTTGAGAATAGTGTTAAAAGTCGCATACGAAGTTTAAATCGTTATCGAATTCAAATCAAATATCAATTCCTAGGCTCTAATTTCACAACAACTCTGAAAATAAAAATGTATATTGATTGACTAAATTTACTGTATAACAAGAGCTTCGACTCTAATAGCATAAAACGAACATGAAAATGCTCAGAAAAAAAAAAATTAATATAGCAGATCAAAAACACAAAGAAAAAACTGGAGTCGATTATTAAATAAGTGATAAAACTTTTGATGCAGTCGAACCTCTATTTAACGAAGTCTCTAAATCCCGGAAAAAAGTTCGTTATATGGAAAATTCGTTAAATAGAGATTCACCTTTTAAAATACTTTAAATTATACAAAACAGATTTTAAATTCATAAACACTAAATATTTTTACTAAAAGTAATTAAATCGCAATTTTTTTTATAAATTATATCGATTTGTTTTATTTACTTTACCCGCCAATATCCATCATCAATTTATTTTTTCTATGTGTTTGAATCCTTGAAATTTGCAAGGAAATCAAAACATTGTCCGGGAATACACTGTATTTTCTGTTTAAAATAAATAGTTTTACATTAAAATTGCGAATTTTAATGACATTATCGTATTTGTTATTATTACAAAAAATAATTTTAACCATACATTAACATATGCGTCCTTAAATTTAATTTCTGAAAAACTCTGTTAATTTTGTCCGAGTTTTTTCTTTTAAAAAGTGCTTTCTCTCATAATACGTCTCACATCTTTGCAATGCACCAAAAATCCCTTCATGCGTATTTTCTTCTAACTATAATCCGTGTCGTATTGTTTCAAATGATTTTAGCATTTCATCATACGAAGTTTTGTTAATTCCTGCATCATGATCATTTCCATCATCATCATATTCGTCTTCATCGCAATTCAATGCTGTATTGATTTTATTTTTCACACTGTCGAAAATATCCAATTCGGATTGTATTTCCGAGGTCTCAATTTCAGAATTAAGTGAAATACAATCATCAATCAGCACATCATGGTTAATTTCTTCTTTTTTTCTCATGTGTGTCCACATTTGTTTTAAGTTACTCTAAGGGATTATCGTCTTCGTCCTCCCTACATACCGAATTCTCATTGCTGACAAAGAAGGCGCCTGGTAAAACCAGTTCAAGGCCATTCAACATCATAAAATGTGTTTAAAGAAAGAATAAGTTTGAAATGTCCAGAAATATTTTGAGAAATGGGGAGAAAAAAAATTTAGATCTCAAGAAAAAATTCGTTAAATAGAGAATGCACTTCGCTATTTGGAGGTTATTTTACGAAGAAATTAGCAAAATGTTCTTGGTTCTAACGAAAAGTTCGCAAAACAGAGAAATTCGCAAAATAGAG
The DNA here is from genome assembly GCA_963932465.1 of Maratus speciosus. Lineage (NCBI taxonomy): Eukaryota > Metazoa > Arthropoda > Arachnida > Araneae > Salticidae > Maratus > Maratus speciosus. The sequence continues at coordinate 292,201,339 of OZ010789.1, forward strand.
GTTCGTTAAATAGAGGTCCGACTGTATATCGTTATAAAATATCCAACTAACTACGGACGTTTGAGATTTTAAAAAAAGTATCCTTCACCAAATTGGAAAAAAAAAAACATGCCATGAAGCGACTTTTTTAACCATCGAGCAACCTGATGTAGAACCGGTATAATTTTTCTACTCTAAAAGTTCCTCATTAATTTTCGACAGCATGGTGGCTTATCAAAATTGCAATTCAAGAATTAGGGGAGGGACTCGAGTAGATTTTTTTTTCTTCAAATAACTTTAAGAATTACAAACAGCAATAATAGTAAAGTATGAGAATAATTAATTGAAACAAAATAATAATATTACTACAAAATATTTTAAATGTTTAAGAAGATTCAAAACATGGAATTCCAGAGAATTGCTATTATAAAATTAATGAGACAATGGCTGTTCAAGGGTGAGGGGGGATCTATCCGCCATTAAATAAAAAGTATTTAATAAAATAAAACACCAACAGAAAAAAAGTATATGTTCGTGTTACCATTTCCAGTTACAATTCATAAGAGTTAAGTATCCTTAAACTACCTGAAATCTTACTTGGAGTAAAGTAACATTAATGTGAAAGAAATGAAAATGGGGGATGAAATTTTCAAATATTAAATAATATGAATCCAAAATAAAAATGAGACTTGCAAAGCTGACACTGAGACCCCAATATTAACATTCAGATTTTAAAAATAGTTGTTTTCAGATAGTTAGAAATATAATCAATATTTTTAGTTTTTTATGTAGCCCCCCGCCCCCAAGAAATTGATAATCTTTGAATTTAGTGTGAATTAAAAAGAATTGTTTTCATTTAAATGAAGAAAGCTTGAATCGATTAGCCCTCGCTTGCCTACGCCTGTCATTATTTGAAAGAAATAACAATAAGATCCAAATTACTGAGCGACATAAAGCTAGCTTTGTCTGAACAGTTCAATAATTTCAAATTCATCCTCAAAAATTAATACGGTAAGCAACATCTTCCGAATTTATCCTCTTAACTTTATGAGATCTTCCTATTATATAATGCTGCACGAAAAATCTATATTATAAAGCAAAATCATTTCCGTGAGTAACGCTGACATCATATTAACGCTGGCAACATCTGACCAATAATTTTTCGTTTTTAAAGCAATTTTTTTTAGCTTCTTAACATCGCACCATTTCAATTTTCATATCGTCGAATGGGAGAAAAAGTTTTCAAACAAATTGCATTTGAAGGAACATTTATCTCAATTTCTTTATTTTTATGGTTTTAAAAATAATATTCAATTTTTTTTTTTCTATTGCGTGCAGCCGGACTACGAAAAATTAACTCGTTTGAACTTAAAACAATATAAATAGTTCAGCCTTTGTTTGTCTAATATTCCATAACGAAATTAAAACTTCATCGATAAATAAATAAAATATGAATAAAACAAAAATTAAGCAGACGTGTAATCGAACTACGCGCTTAAGCCATTGAAATTATCAGGATAAAAAGAAATCTTTGCAGATTTCTTCGACTATTATCTTCTGGGGTGTCCCTAATACGAAATTATCACTTTTAATAATTTTCAAAACTTTATTTGTATACCTATTTTTCATATAAAAATGCTTTTTGGTGCTGTTAGCCAGCAATCTAAGAAATATTAAATTTACAAAATGTGATAGTAAAAAAAAAAAAAAAAAATCCTATGTTCTGCAATTCAAATAAGCGCGGATTGGATCCCCTACTATAAATAATACTGGAAACCTTAGCTGCAATTGTTGGACGACGGAAAATGAAATAAGGTGAAATATAATGGAGAAAGCAGGCGAGCTTCTTTTCCTAAAAAAGAATATCATCTTGTAAGAAGAGCAAAAGTTCCATCAATTTTCGGGCTCTCTCTCTCCGGGGTGTGGCCATTTCCATTTCACGTTTCCTTCGGCGGATGTCAACATTTAATGGCTTTGTTCTACTTTTCTGCATTTCCTAAGAAGGAAACGGGAAGAAAATGGAAAGTAATGCATTGTTAAAGGAAACAAGCCGTGCATTAATTACAGACGAATAACTGTTGTTCTGTGGGAAAAAAACGAATAAATTAACGCTTCAGTTCCACCATAGGATCTACGGGAGCAATTTTTATTTTTAACACTTTCCAACATAGTTGAAAAGTGTTTATAAATTCAATTTGTCTAACTATCAGAGCTCTAACTCGCGTAAATATGTTTGTTATGTAATTAACATATGTTAAAGAGATTTACTAAGAAATGTTAGTATTAAAAAGGAAGCGTGTGGCATTCATAGTTCCTTCACAGGGACACTCAGAAGTATTCCGTTACATTATACTCTGTGGGGAAAAATCGTTTGCAATGTATTTTAATAATGTTACACTGTTTCAAACATATTGAAATTGATATATATCACCGAGGTGCAAAACAAGATGCTTAATATTGAATATGGCGTGCATAGCATTTATCTTTCATATATACTTACATAGGGACACACAAAAGTGATCTGTTACAGCAGGGCGGAAACTAAGAAGGAGCTGAGGGAGCACGTGCCTTGGGCGACAGAACGGTAGGCGAAGAGTGCGCCAAATGATGGTTGTTTGTCGATTTTTCATACGTCTATGTTTAGCAAGGTATTGTTAAAATAGCCCTGTCTCGGGGTATGCCACAGTATAGAAGAATCTACTGATGATATGGCATAAGAATGTTGTATAAAGTGGAATTTGTTTCGATACATTTCGATTTCATTTTCAAGGTTTTAATGAATAAATCCTTCACAAAGCAGATTACTTAGTATTACATATTTTATGATTAATTTTAAAATAAGTCGGCTATTAGAAAATTAGTAAAATTCTCTTTGTAAATTTACATTGCGGAGGAGGGTGGGGACTCCCAAATCCATGTTTGCCCCGGGTGCAAAAAAGGCTAGTTTCGAGCCTGTGTTACAGAATAGTTTATAAGCGATAATTGCTGGAAGGGCATTTTCAGCCGTGGTATGCATTTTTAAATATAACAATTTTTTTGCATATTACATGGTGTGTATAAATTATATAGATCATATAAAAGGGGCTGTACAAAAGGATTCTATTACATTTCCTTTTTTTTAGCGGAAATTGCTGAAAGGGAATGCTGAACTGTGTTAAACGTTTCCTAACTGAACTCAATTTCAGTATAATATGTTCTATATAGACAAATCGATGAATCATAAACACAGCTTCACAAAAGAATTTGAATTCTTTTCCGATTATGGATGGTAATTGCCGAAATTGAGTTCTCAAATATTTCACGTATTTTCCAATATTTTTTCTTGGATATCATATTTTACTTTATTAAACGGTGATTTTTTTTTTTTTTTTTTTTTTTTTTTTTTTTTTTTTTTTTTTTACTGTATTATGAATGTGTTGGGAAGTGTCATAATCTATGCTTGACGAATGATTTTTCTTTGTTTCAATTGTTTTCAGTTATTTCGCCTCTAAATAGGAAAAACTTATATTCTACTTTTTTTTAATAGCCTCTCGCAATTGGACACCGCGGTAAAAATTCGCTGACCATTTTTATATGCAAGACATCTAAAACTCAAGGCCGTAACTAAATGGATACTGGGTGAGCTGATCTCCGCCTAGCATTCTCTTGACCCCCCCCCCCCCAACTCTTAGAGTAATTTTAATGGTAATAATATATTTTTTCTTTTAAAAGAATTAACTTTAAAATTGAGAAATATAGAATTAAATTACAAAACAAAATCTGAAAAATAAGAAAGTAACATTTTAGGGATGGTGTTTTATTATTATTATTCATGTTCAAAATGTCAAGGAACCACAACCAGTAACACTTTCTGCTCTCAAAAGGCAATTTAGAGCAGCAGTGAGGTAAAAACTAACAAAATTTTCCAATAGGATAATGAAATAATTTAGAACCATGTTACTTTAATTACATGCTTTTTTGCTAGGATTTGCAGATCTTGAATGGATACAAGCAAAATTTTTTTAACATGTAAATGGCATTTTTTCTGCAATAGCTTTTTAAAATTTAGTAAGTTTATTATATTCTATTTATAATTCTTATATAATTTTTACATGAAATCCGTCGATAGGTAGGAGTATTTGTCCTTTACTTCTATCTAAATTTATTCTTCATTAAAATGAAGGAAATAAAGGCAAGTGAATTAGTCCCACCAAAAAATTTAAAGCTCCTTCTGACTCGGTAGTCTGGTTACAGTCCTACTAAAAAACTTAAAATACTGGCGAAAAACCGTGAAAAAAAATCAGTATTCACCAGTTATAAGTCATGTTAAAAAGTAAAGTTGTATACAAAAGTTAGGCAGCGGTGAAATATTTACAAGTTAATCCATTTGCATCATTAGCATATACGCGTCCACTTCAAGAATTTTTTTTTTTTTCGGAAATTCCAAATCCGTACCAGAAATCAGGCAAGAAGAATTATTTATATAATTTACTTTCTACTTATTACTTTATGTAATATTTGAATAAAGAAATTTCTGAAATGTACGCTTTGGATGCAAATAGGTTAAAAGAGTATGAAGAAATTTAGATAATTATAAAAAAGGCATTTGGTTATAAAACAGGTAGTTCTTTAAGAAACTAATTAAATGGGTTTAAATTTTCCGGCAGTGATTTTTTTCCCCTCAGAAAATTACGGAACAAAATAGCGGCGCACATTGGAAGGTGCATTGGGAGATAAAGGAAAAATACGCATCAAGTATAAATTATGATACATTTTCCATTTTCAGATAAATTGTAAAGTTCAGTTCCCCTCTCTCCCCACATACCTCTCTAACTGAATAGCATTGAAAATCTTTATAAAGTGGCACAACGTAAGAACTATCAAAAATAAAGTTTCCGGGCAATATCAATATGCTATAAGCGTAATGCATTTTAAGAATTCTGAGAGCAAACAACATTGCCGATGTTATTTTATTACGCTACTCCTAAAAGGCATTTTGTTACAGTCCATATCGTACTATAAGAAAATAAGATTTTTACAAGTAGTGGAATACCTTAAAAAACGAAAAGAGTTGTTAGTACTTTACTGTTTATCGAAAAATACAGAAAAAGAGCAATATATCCGAGTGAATGATACAACGAGGTGGGATACAATGCAATATGAAACAACTGTATTTAAAAAAAGCTAAATATATGATAAGAAATTAGTTAAAATAGGGCTTTGTTTATATAGCAATCAGCATTATACAATACTCTTCTGTGGTCTATATTTGTACTATGTTTCGCGTACATAATTTTATTTATACACAAATCAAACTGACTTTTAAACTCAGAGTACACTGGTAATAAATTCCCATTGTCATACTGAAACTTTTATATGCTTCTGGAAACTTTAGCTTTTAAGTTGTCAGCACTCAGCACTACAGACAAAGTGCTAATATAAAAACGTACTGAAATGTCAGTTTCAAATAAATGGTTCATTCCTTCTAGGAAAAAGTTTCCAGTTTTAGCGACAATCTGATCAAGCATCTGAGTCATTATTTTTATTTAAGAAAAACTTTTCACAGAACAGAAAACTTGTACACAGAATCGGGAAGCCACAATTTCTGCCAAAATATACAACTCGCAGAAGAATAGAAAAAAAAAAAATGTCTAGCAAAACTAATTTAAGAGTCACAAGGTTGATTAAGAACGTGTTAGTGAATTAAGGTTTGGAACTATGCCTAAGTAAAAAAATTATTTAGTGGCTTTTAATGAACAAATAGATCTTCTTTAACCCTTCGCAGGGATCGTGGCCTTGATGATTTGAAGAGGGCATTTGAGGTATTCCGAGACATTTGCAAGAAAGAAATAAAAAGATTGTCTGAGAAGCATTTACACTTCCGGTTTTTCCGAAGAAGGCAGAATTGCATTTCTGGAATTATTTGAAATGTGGACCTCTCATGAAATTTACGATTGTGGCTTGTGGCAAACGAAATAATTATGCGAAGGATTATCCGTTTATCAAGAGGGGGGGGGGGGGTGACATTCAGCAAAAGCAAATTTACAGACTATGTCGTGTTAATTTACATAGTTTTCAGCTCTGCATATTTCTAAAATCCTATCTAAAAACTATAGGCTGGGACATACGCAAAATATCTGGTTACAATTTAATAGTTTCTTTAGAAGTTTTTATTTATAGAGGCGGAAAAAATTTTGTCCAGGGCGCCAAATCTACTAAAGACTGCTGAAGATAGGCACTATTTTTTGCCATTGGATTAATTAAAAAAAAAAAAAAGAAAAAAAAAACTGTTGTTCGGGAAAGCAAATTTTTAACTTCGAGTAAAACTAGCTGTATTTATTTGACGAATATATAGTGTGATTTAAGAGGTTTCGAATTCAAAACAACCTTCTTTTGTCAGTGATATTTCAGAAAAAGAAAGGGGGAAGGAGGATAAGAAAGCACAAAAATAAATGCTGTTTGAAATGCATTAATAAGGTTATACCTTTATTTTCAAAGAGTTGCTGGCAGTGAACTTTTGAAAATATATGTATGGAAAGTTAATTTAAAACTAATAATTAGGCTTTCTAAAACATAATTTACTTAGAGCACCCGAAGGAACAAAAACAATGAAAAAAAAATATGACATTTCTGTAGTGTCATCGGTATACCGTCCACAGCATGATGTCCTGAAACTTATTTTTAAGATAATACACCTATTGTTTGAATAGCATGGTATCAAAGGTCAAACCCTTCGTAAAGAAAATATTTTCGGCGATGAGAGTTTTTCAATTTTCTGTTCTTTCTTCTCTTGTTTAAAATACCATTTAAACGCAAATAGAAGAGAGAAAAAAAAAAACAAACCTAAAAATCGTTTTGATTGGGGGTTTAGGGAGGTAGAGCCCTTAAAAAATTCTTTTCTTTTTCTCTCAGTATTTAATCATTTCAACTCACTTGGAAAAGAAAATTATCATTAGCTATAAAAAAAAATTTAAACTAAATTTCAAAATCCAGGGAGGGCAATGATCCTTGTTGGCGCGTATGAAAAACTCGATTAAATAAAATGAAGAGTTCCATATTACTATAGAATTGTCGATGTACCGGACACAGCATGACGTTTTGAAACTATTTTCGAGATAATACACCTATTGTTTGAATAGCACAGTATCAAGGGTCAAAGCCTTCGAAAAGCAAATATTTTCGGCTATGACTTCATCGGTGGCAGTATGCCAAGTTCGTTCGTTCAGTTGACAACGATAGCAGCTTAATCTTGCCGGCACAATACACTTTCACTCCTAGAGAATCGACTACTATTTGTTAACACTGTTTGTTACTCATTTGGTTAAAAATTAGTAACTATGCTAACTGTGTAACTAGGTCAAGGTTTCGTTTTCTTTTCTCCTGAGAAATCGATCTAATGTCTACTATTCCTGTTTGAAGATGGGAAAGAAGAAAAAAAGTACAAATATCATGAGGATTTTACCCTTTAAAAAAAAAAAAATAAATAAAAACATTGTTTTTTTAAATATGATAATATTAGCGCAACTGCATAATTAGTAAAATTAATTACATATTAATTTATCTATTCATATATTTCGAATCAGTAGCGCACCAGTTCGTATCAGTCAATTTCAATAGTAATTTGAATAAAAATAACAAATCCTTATGTACCGATTTTCCACAATTTTTTTCTTAATTTAGTTGTTACAGTTCAGTTGAACTGTAATAAGTAAAAAAGTAATCTAATATAATTTGCCCTTGAGAGCTGAATATTTCCCAAAACCTAGGTTGTTATCAATTTGAATTATGCCTCAAAGAATGGAATTTTTTGCACACACATTTAAAAGTAAGCCATATGGTTTTCCTTGCTTAGACTTCAAACGTTTCTTCACACAAGAAAAGCACTCTTACCCAAGTCAGTCATGATAGTAAATATATAAATCAAGAATGAAAAAAAAACTATTTTATTAACAAATTTCATTTTCGTGCCATAATGGTTATAGATATAATACAGTAGACTCCCTTAAATCCGCATAGCTGGCAACCAGAGGTTGTGCAGATTTTAGAATTTTGCGGATTTCTGGTCATTGCTTTTTTACATTTTTTAAACAGTAAGTTATATGCAATAATGCAATAGAAATTATAACGATTGCTTGCAATTTAGTAAAATATTAAAATTATTAAGTAAAGTAATAAACTAAAAAAAATAAAAATATAATTTTTTTAAATGATTAAATTATTAAAAGTAAAGTAAATAATAATGTATAATAAATAATGCATGAGGTACATTTTGAGGTACATTTTTCTTAAATTATTCAATGAAACTTTCCTCAAAGGTACCCTGTAAATACATATCAAAATCATAAAATAAGAAAATTTTATTTCAGGTCTAGCCAGTCTTAATAACCAAAAAGCTTAATTAATTCATAAATATATTTGGTAAAAAGATTTGATTACCAGTGATATCAGCAATATCTTGATTTTTTTTAGAAATAAATTTATACTTCATTAAAAAAAAACATTGGGTTCAGTCATATTATTGAGAATTACATATTAAAATACACATGGAATGGATATGAAACTAAAAAATTCTGTAATTTTGTCCCCACATTTGAACTGAAAGTTTCATTGTTTACATCTGTGATTATGTGCGGATTTTAGGCGTTTGCAGATTTTATGGTGGCGGATTTGAAGGAGTCTACTTATGCCATTTTAAATATTCTTCAAAACCCTTCATTTGCGAATACCTACAAACAGTAAGGAATTCTGACATTTTTCTCCGAGGCGGGCGACGGATGGGGGGGGGGGGGGGGGACACACTAGCGTTTTGCGGGGAAATTACATTTCTAGGTCATCAATTAGCATAAAATCTCAAATCTTCCGAGGTGAGTGTGACATTTTGATGCTCTGCGGGGAATGTCCGTTATTTTAGGAAAAAAATAGGCTCAAGACAAAAGTACAAAATAGGTTCAGCCTCAACATTAGCATGTCTGTCATTATCAGTTGTTGATAGATCAGTTGCATTTTTTTACGATTTCTCTCTCAAGACATCGATGCAGCATAGCAGCAATTTTATTTGGCTCCTGTTGCGAAAACTTTTGTATCTTTTTCAACCAATTGTTCGTGCACCTATAGTAATAACAGACGGTATCAATGAAGCTCCTATCTACCTTGGCGCCGGCGCACCACTAGCACCATCCTTGCTGCGGAGCTGCATCGATATAACTATATAACCCAAACATGCAATGAATTTTTTAGAAGTAAAAGCACCGATATTAAAGCATTAACTTTCGGCGCATTAATTACTTAGCAATGTAGGAAGTTAATGACGTTTCCTGAAAAGTATTATTTACAGAATGATTTACACGCTTCGTTAACATTTTTCAAATATTATCCGTGAGCTTGATACTCAGGCGATATAGCCCGCATTAGTTAAACCGCGGAAAGATTAAAACTAAGGGGGAAAAATAAAGAATATAATTAGTTTTTCAATGTTTATTTTATTATCAAGATAAAACCCTTTTGTATTAAAACTAATTCCAGTGTGATGTCAGCTATCCTAAATCGCAAAAAATTTTGCCAAGGAAAACATAATACTTATAAAATTCTATTTTATGCCGATTATTATTATTATTACTCTTATATTTAAATTGTTTTTTGTATGTAAAGAATGATTTTTTTTATTGATTTTTCACACACTTCCTGATATGCTAGAATTATAAAAAAATATATACACAGGTGTGTTTCCGATGACAATACAACATTTTAGTATTTTTTTTAACTTAATTATAAATTAATTTTAAGACTTTTTTATGCGCTTCAAACTTTATAATACTTTAATATATGCTGTATATACTTTACATTTTATTTTACTTCCTATTTTAATATATGTTGTATACTTTTAGTATAGTTCAAATTTTATTACACTTTATATTTTAATATATGTTGTATATTTTTAGTATACTTTAAAATTTTATTGCACTTTATATTTTAATATATGTTGTATATTTTTAGTATACTTTAAAATTTTATTATACTTTATATTTTAATATATGTTGTATATTTTTAGTATACTTTAAAATTTTATTATACTTTATATTTTAATATATGTTGTATATTTTTAGTATACTTTAAAATTTTATTACACTTTATATTTTAATACTATATTTTGCATATTTTTAGTATACTTCAAATTTTATTGAACTTTATATTTTAATACTATATGTTGTATATTTTTAGTATACTTCAAATTTTATTACACTTTATATTTTAATACTATATTTTGTATATTTTTAGTATACTTCAAATTTTATTACACTTTATATTTTAATACTATATGTTGTATATTTTTAGTATACTTCAAATTTTATTACACGTTATATTTTAATACGATATTTTGTATATTTTTAGTATACTTCAAATTTTATTACACTTTATATTTTAATACTACATTTTGTATATTTTTAGTATACTTCAAATTTTATTACACTTTATATTTTAATACTACATTTTGTATATTTTTAGTATACTTCAAATTTTATTACACTTTATATTTTAATACTACATTTTGTATATTTTTAGTATACTTCAAATTTTATTACACTTTATATTTTAATACTATATGTTGTATATTTTTAGTATACTTCAAATTTTATTACACTTTATATTTTAATACTATATGTTGTATATTTTTAGTATTACTTCAAATTTTATTACACTTTATATTTTAATGTATGCTTTATATATATATTATATACAGTTCAAATATTACACTTTAAAATTTTATTTACTCAAACTTTATGTAACTTTTTTAAAATTATCATTTAGTGGGTTTTTTTTTTAATTATAAATGACGACTTTTTTTTTTTTATGAAATAACAAACAACTCTCTCACTTAGAGGGTGAGAGGGGGAACTTGCCATTTGGGGGGGGGGGGGGGGGAGGAGGGAAGAGGGGCAATTTGTTCGTTAATTTTTGGCACACGTACCTAAAAAATGTTCTTGTTTAGCTTATTGGACAACAAAAGAACTCTTTGCAATTGCAGTATAATTGCAGTAAATTTTTCCTACGCGAGATGAATACTTCCCATTTCCTGTTTATCATTTACCCTGAGAAGGTAAGAAGCTCACTCACCGGAAAAGACAATTATTCAATAATAAAAATCAATAATAATTATTAAATAAATAAATCACTAACACTTTCCCGCTGAATAATGTACAGCCAAATCTAGCAGATGGCAAATAATGTCTGAAATTATAATGTTAATTTCATAAATGCATTTTTGAATCCAATCTATTTCATTAGTATTTTTTATTTAACCCTTTCCGGTGCGGAGTAATTCTGTTTTTAAAATGAAGAAATGATGGATTGACAGCGGAATTTACAAATGAATTTATTATAAAATAAAATCTTTCTTATTTTCCCGTGCTTTATAAAGGGAATTTTTTTATTAATTATTCTAGGTGCCAGTACTCTTAAAATTAGGTCCTTTTTTTGTGGACACCGTTCGCTAAAGGGTTAAATATTTTACTTGAGTTTAACAAGTATTTATCTTTAAATTATTAGGTCATCAAGCATGAAACTTGTATTACAAAAGGGCCAAATTACCAATGGGCAATCTTCCTCCAGTAAATTTTAAGAGAAATTTTCATCTTATACAAACGCTATATTCATGAAAAATTAATGTCATGAATAGGGATGCACCGAATATTCGGTATCTAATCGGTATTCGGCCTATTCGGCCACGTTACCGAATATTCGGTTTGGCCAAATACCAAACTATTCGGTATACCGAATATTCGGCTTGGCCGAATAGCAAACTATTCGGCCTGCCGAATATTCGGTTTGGCCGAATATCGAAATATTCGGCCAACCGAATACTTAAAAAAAACTTTTAAAACATATTTTTAAAAACCTTATACCACTTATACGCTTAACTGTCAACTTATAAAGATATTCAGAATAATTAGAAACAGAATCATATATTTAAATAAAAGAGAATGTTTTTACATTATTTATTTGCTGTTTGTTAAGTATTATTTAAGAAAATTAACCAATCACGAGGATTTTCATCGGAATTAATTATATACTAATGCTAGTTCCTGAACATCGTCCAATAAATAATCTGTTTCTTGCTAAGATTTTAAGAACAACATTTACAATCTCTGAAAATGATCGTTCACTTCAGACACCGATCTAGGATGTATTTAAAAACTTTTTTGCTTAATAAAAGGGAACAGAGTAGTTATTCTTGCTGAGTTGCCACCATATAAAGTTTGAATAGATTGTATTATTTATTGACTTTTACTTTAATCTCTTCCTGACAAACAAATATATGATCCTGTACAACTTTTCTTCCAATTTTTTCACAATTTCTCTTTGATTTTAAAATGTTTGTTTTAGAATTTAAGAAAATTTTATTCATTTGTTTTAATTCACAGAAGAAGCCATGAAATTTAAAATTTTATTAATTAAAAGAGTTTTATAACTATCCTCTTCTTAAATAACTCAAAGCAGATTTTTTTGATAAAGTTTACTTGAAAAAAGCTCTTGATTATCAAATTGAAAGTTTCTGTTTTAAATATTATGTAAAACTGCTTTAAAATTTAACATTTTAATGCCTTTAAACTTTGAAATATAAAATTATTCGATAAGCCGAATATTCGGTATTCGGCCGAATAGTTACTATTCGGCTGGCCGAATATTCGGTATTCGGTTCGCCTGTAGGCCGAATATTCGGTATTCGGCATTCGGCCAAAATCACTATTCGGTGCATCCCTAGTCATGAATAACACAAAAATTTCTGTTCTTTTTTATTGGTGGAAGTATGCCTCGTTGGTAATCTGGCCCTTTTAGAGTCAAGTTTCATACTTGAAGACCTGATAGTATTTTAATTCTCAAAATAATCTAAAGACAAAATGTACTTTAAACGAATTTTAAATATTATTTTATTACAATTATTTTTAACCTACTTAAACATCTTTTAGTAGCAAATATTTCTATACAAAATTAGTTTTGTAGAAACAAATCGATTTCTTCCAAAATAGTTTTATTTGAAATAAATTCGATTGTTGTTCTTTATTTAAATATTGTAAATGGATTTAACTAATATTTTATTTTAAATATCGGATATTTCAGTGTTAAGTATAAAGTTAAAAATTTAATTAAATAGGATTTAGCAATATTAATTATAAAAAACATTTTATTATAACATTTATTTTTAACATTTCACATTTACAATTTATTTAACCCTTGACGAGAGTCCAGTAAACAATTATTAATTTTTTAGCACCGGGATTTCCATACAGAATTTTGCCTATTGAATAGCAAAAAGTCGGTGATTAAATAAGGCAAAAATTGCTGTAAGAAATTACTGGTAGGAGAAATTAAATATTGTATACCCATATGCGTTGTAAACCCGGTGCTCGTTGCGAATAATTTAATTTGCTACTGACATCTATTTCGATGTACTTACTGATTTTTATTGTTTAATAGTTTCTTTTAAAACTTATTTCAATTAAAATTTATTCATTAGAATTCTGCATTTAACCCTTTTAGTGTGGGAGTCAACAGAAGTGTTCGAGTGCGGGAGTCTATTAATGCCGACATCTAGGAGGAGTTGGGTGCTGTGGACTACAGTGAACGTCGACCAAAGTCGCCTAGGCGTTCACGGCGTGTATTGTGCTCATTGTAGTGCGTCATGGGCTATTTTGGTCAAAGTGTTCCGCACAGGGCATTACCCCCCCTCCCCCCCCCCCCAAAAAAAAAAACTGCACTGAAATGATTAAATACATAAATAATTTAAAATCTTTAAAGAAAATGAATTGTTAAAAATAAATAAAATTGTGTTAAAAATTCCTTAAAGTATTTCTTTAAATAAAGTAATAAAGTATAATATTCTTTATTCGTAAAAAAAAAAAAAAAAGGTAGCACTTAGGTTTTTATAAAAATTCTGGAATTTGAGGCTGCTTTTTGTGAAATTTTTTGATAACGCTTATTTTTAAATTATCTCTTACCTTCAGTTACGAGTTAAGTGGCAATTTACAGTAATGTGTATGTCTATATAATATTAATAAATGTTCACAAAAAAGGGCTTTAAAGGGAAAAAAAATCAAAACATACTATCCTTAATTTTAGAGGTATTCAAATACTGAAATATTTAAATCAATTCATTTATGTAAAAGGTATTTTAAATTTCGTACAAGTTTAAAACTTTTATTCTAATAATTAAACTATAGATAGTAGTAAAAAATAACCTTTTAAAAGGGAAGTGTTAAGGTTTGGTATTAAATTAGTTCATAATTTTACTATATCATTATTTTCGTTACGGAGGTGCAGAAACCCGATATTTCCCCTTTGAGAAGCTCTGTTATGAAAAGTGCACGTAAAACATCGCTCTCATTGAGCAAAGGAAGTTACATAATAATGCTAAATAAGAAATGTATTTGTAATATCCGCCAAATTTGGCTGGCTTTTTGGCAGGGGATATCAGAATGGCACAGGACAGTCGCACGCGCTGATTCATACTTGGGACTATGTGCCCTTGCTGAACGAAACGGTTCGCTAGCGAAAAGAGTGGAGAAGTTTTAAAAATAAATTTACGAGCAAAAAAAGAGTGACACTGAAAAAGATGAAAATAAAAAATAAAATAAAAACATGAACGTCTTAAGTGGCAAGAGGTTACACAATACGCAGAATAGGGATAGACTTCCTTGTGTACTTTTTAGCTAAACATTCACAAAAGCTGCGGGAATAGAGGCTTCGTTCGAACAGAAAAGCTAAGTATTCGGAATGTTTACTTTAGGTGATAGTAAAAGATCACTACTGATAAGAAACTATTCTTTTTTCCCCCAATTAATCCAAGACAAACTTCTTCCCTATAATGTTAAAAATTGCGATTAAAATATTTGTTGTAAAAATACTTCTACAGGATAGCTTTAAATTGGAAGAAAGGTTAAAAAAATAGCAGGAATATGCAAAGCAATAGCTGTTGAACTTTTGTCCTCCGGATTCTGAGAAATAAACTGGTGATTTAGAATTTAAGGTTATTCTCAAATCCAAACAAGTTATTTTTCTGATACATTTACAAAGTCATTTTCATTTGTAAATGCATACAAATTGTAACTCTTAATTATTCAGATTCAAAGTAATAGACCGAATAGCACTTTCTATCTTTTCTCTAAAGACAGAGGTCTATAAATGTAAAAAACGTTTTTAGCCTATTTTCAGGATATGAGAGTTTGAAAAAAAGTTGGCAAAATAAGCAATTGATTATAACTCAAAATGCACATTCCATGACTGTGCATGAAAATGAAAAGGACTATTGATTCTTATGCTTTTAATTAATAATGTATGCAAATTTACATTCAATATGCGCATTTAAGCACAAAAAGGATCGATGAACGTATTACAGTTTCACGCTACATGGTTAAAAAAAAGGAGTAGCCTTAAGATATTTATTTTGTATGGGTGTCCTTATAAAGTGGTGAAACCCGATAAGACCTCTGTTTTCAATACAAAATATCACACTTATATTAGTTCATGCCCTATGGTGGGGAAATACATAATTTTACTCGCGAGCAGCGAGTGAATTTTTAAGTAGTCTTCGAAAACCATAAAGGTACTATAGAGATATGCCGAAGTTTTTTTTTTTTTTTTTTTTTTTTTTTTTTTTTTTTTTTTGTTACTAGTTAGCTATTATTTTGCAACTTTCCAATTTCTGTGATGTAAACATGGTACTAAGTTCTACTCAATATTAAACTTTCCTCTCTTGTATATCTTAATATAATTAATATATTATTAATATAAATTCTATTATATCTTAATTTTATAGAAAAAAAAAATATGAGAATATTGTAGAAATAGTAACCAACTATTTTCGCAGTTGCGTAAATTTTTTCATAACAATTTTCAACTGTACGTTGGCATTTTACTGACTGGTAAAATAACTCTTTGGCTTTAAGATTTTCTAGAAATTCCCCACCCCTGTTCATGCCACCATTTTGGCTCTGCTTTTAGAGTTTATTTTATTTTTCAAACATTCTATCAAAATTTCCAGCTGTCAACAACGAATGACTGTGAAACAAGCAGCAAAAAACTAGTTTCTCTTTAGATAAGATCTGTTACTGCAGCAAAATTTTGACAAAAGATTGGCTAATAATCCAGATTTTCCTACATTTTTCGAACAAATTTTACCAAATTAATGAAAAACATGTTATCTAGGATTACTTCACTAATGTAAGTAACATTTAATATAACTGTTACATTTTATATTTATTAATATTTTGTTAAGATTCTCGATAATATTTAAAGAAGTCACAAATTAACTGCAGCAATTAATTTAATAATTAACTACATTAAGAAGTAGAAGATTTCTAAAAAGCTGTCAAAAATTGTCTAAAGTATAAGCTTACGTTGAAAAATAGCAGCGATAATTAAAGATTTAAAATTTTGGAAATTTCATAATTTACATTAAAAAACAAAAAATCTCATTACTTTAGCAGACACTCTTTTAGGCATTGCCTAATGTACTGAAAAATGTTAAACTATAAGTAAATCGTATTACTAATAACTTTTGTAACGTCAACACTATATCAAAGCCACCAAATTTCAAATATTGTAAAATATTTGAAAGACCCAATTTACTTCTTAATATTGATAATAAAACAAATATATAAAATTAAAGTTATATAATATATAATTATATATAATTTTATAAGAAAAAAATAGCTTTTCGCCTCGAAAAAATGCATTGTTGCGAATCAAAGTTAAATTCCCCTAAATACTAATAATAATTGGAGCATCAATAGCCAAACTAAAAGCACCAGGTTTCTAATTCTAAAGATTGTTATATATGAGTTATATTGTTATATTAAAACCAATTTAGAAATTTCGAATCTCAAAAAGCGGTTTTAACAAATCAAGGTCTGACCTTCCCCAATAAAATGTGTTCATTAGCATAAATGTTTGATCTATGTATATTTAAAAATAGATTTTAGAAAATGAGCAAGTTAGTTTTTTTACTAGGCATTTTTAAAGGAATGAAAAGGAAATCTGCATTCTCAGCATTTTAAATGAAATTTTCTATCAAATTAAGAAGAAAGACTTAATTAGCAAATACATAAATAAACAATTAAAATTGATATCTTACCTCTAAATTTTGTTTAGCATGATAATGTGTCGACTCAACTCGACAATATTGTTCTGAAGTCAAGATTTTTGTGGCCCAGATCCAATAACCTTGCTTCAGAAGAGGCTAAAGAGGAAAGAACCAAAATTAATTACTCAAATGTAAATTGATTTATTCATGCAGAATATTAATAATAAATATTAAACAGTACAGCAAAAATATAACACGAAAATATTTAAATTAAGTAATAATTTGATAGAATATCATAAAACCGGTTAAAAAAAAAAAAAAAAAAAAAAAAAAAAAAAAAAAAAAATCCGACAATCAAATATTGATGACATGCAACCTGTTATAACATATTTTGTAAATATGAGGAAAGATCGAGTTATAGGACTAGGTAGTTATGCTGTCCCCCATCGAGTCGGGCTACCAGATGTTTTTCCAATTTTTTTTTTTAATGAAATTTCACATAGAAACTACACACATCCTGTCGGATGTTCATGACTCATTTAAACCATCCAAGTAGTCTAGACAACAAACCTTTCAAATGTTGCGATTATGTTCAATGACAAAAATTTTCTGTATTTCTCACCTTTTCTGTGCCATAAGAAACCCACATATTTTACTTCTTTAAATAATGATATTCTCGTTAAATGTGAAAGTTTTTCTTCTTTTAATAAAGGGAGGATTTGCTTATAAAAAAAGGTCGAAAAAAAGATGTTTTTTAGCAATTTTTTGTTTCTGGGATAGGAATGGAGATTTTAGTTCCGCGTTTTTTGCATGTTATTTATTATCATTTGAAGAACATTTCAATTAAAAAAAAAAAAAAAAAAAAAAAAAAAAAAAAGTTGATGCAGCTCGAATTGCGTCGGTGGATGTCCTGGCGTGCGCACCGTGTACTTCCAATCATGCGGGATCCGAAAGATTGCCAGAGTCATTTGCAATCAATTTTCGTTAAGGAATATGAAAGTAGATAATATTGTCTTTAGCCTCAAACACTTTCAGGTCAAAAAGTTGAAAAAGCAACGAAGTGGCAGCGATTTGAAAAAAGAAATGTCTATTTCTGACCCCTTTTTTCTCCCATTAGTGTGCTTCTAAAAATGTTTATTTTTTGTGATAAAAATGGCTGAAAGTGGTCCAAGCTCCAATAAATTATTTCAAATGAAAATCAAATTTGAAATATTATATGCAAGGCGAATGTTTCTCTCAGGAAAAATTTCCAAGTATTAATCCAATAAATTATATTACTTTTAATAATAATAATAAAATAGCAAGATTGGTTTAATAGTTTTTGCGTTTTGATCTCGCCCAATTTGAAAAGAGTCCTTTTGCGTAAAATGCGTTCATGGTGCTCCAGAACAGAATAAGCCTACGGACGCGTTGCGCTAGAGAACTAAATAACTACGAAAGGACTTTTAACCCTTTATGTACTACATTATGAAAATTTTTATCTTCTAAAGCCTTTTTCGTAAATTATTTAAACTACATTAGAAGATTTACATAATCATTTACTAGATTTTAGAAGGATTAACCTTTAATTGATGAGACAGAAATTGTCGCATAACTACAGTGAAGCGGTTTGCCAGACCGCTCCCTCGAAAGATGCATAAAAGGCGAGATTAACTCATAGGATAGTGTTTTTGCACTTAACTTTTTTTTTTGTATTTTACTCTTATAATTTAAATTTATTTGTTCAAAAATCTCTGGTGATAGTATTAAAGTTCCAAACGGAACAAAATTTTGGTAGTGTTTGTAGTTAAACTAAAAGTTACAAGTCAAACTATAAAAATAGAAAAAACAGCGGTCTGCGAGACCGGTAACATCGGTTAAAGGTTAATTAAATTTTAATTTATAGGGATTTTGTGCAATATTTATAACCTCACTCAAATCTTTTAAATATTTTTCTTAGTATTTTGTAGAATTAGGAAATGTACAAATATAATGTTCTTACAATACAAATATAGAAATATTTCCAAATTGAAAAATCCCCCTCGCCTCCCAACGCCAAGAAAGTTGAAAAGATGCAGAGGCAAAAGAAATCATCCTTTTAAAACAAGATAATGTATCTATAACTCATTCTAAACTGTATACAACTAATCGATGAATTAAATAAATTTTATAACAAGTTATTTTAATGGTACTTATAAGTACCGTCAATAGATAAAGGGTTAATTCGGTTAAATCGTTTTACAGATATAATCTACAGATTATAAGGGATAAAAAAGCGCAAAAAGGTTAAAAGCAAACGTCCCATTAATCAAATTTATGTTTATTTGTAGTATAGTATACTGGATCAGACTTCAGACATTGGGTAATTAAAAGCGAAAATTCCATTCGTGCAAATTGGAATTCACTGTTCTGGACAACTAAATTTAAAACATTTGCGTCATTTTTTAATCCATTTTCCGTCTCATTTTAATCGCATGACGAACGCTGTCTGTCAAAAATGATATGAATGGGTTAAAGAGACTTGAAAGCAAGAATTAACTTCTTAATTATTCGTTTTTCACTTGAAACTTAAAAAATCTCGAAAGTGTTAAACAATAGACATAATGATTGATTAATAAAAAATGTCTCATTTCAATTGCTTTTCTTATCGTTTGAGGAAGAAATCTTAAAAAGTCATTTGTTATGACGGCAAATTCAGTGTAGCGTGCTATCCAGGAGGAAGTTTCAAATTGAATGTTTAAATGTTCGTCTTCTGATAAGCATACTTTGCAAAATATGGGAACAAAATAGCCTATTTGGTACTATTGAGTAAAAATGGTAGATGTAAGATGTTATTACCAGGAAAATATCTTTAAGTGCATACAGGGCTCGACTTAGACTTTGGGGGGGGGGGGGGGGAGAAGGCGATTTTATTTTTTGAAATTTTTCGTGAATAGCGTTGAAGTGACTCAAACTAAACTTCATGCCTATTGTATGTATAAATATATTTCTAATAAGTACTATTTACATCTATATATGGAATAGTACAAGAAAGATAGCTTTAAGAAAACATAGTATACACTTTTTTTTCGGTTATACGAATACAAGGATAAATGTGAGCCTTTAAAATGTAAATAAATACAGTTCTTTCAGGCATTATTGGCTATTTGTGTTAATACTTTTCTATTTAACTTAATCTTTGCATTCAATCAATATGCATTTTGGCGATTCCATCATATGGAAAGGCAAGTGGTGGCTTGCATTTAATAATAGTAAAAATTTCAATACTTGGTATGTTGTTACTGGATTCCTCATGATGCTCTAAAGTACTTTGGTATAAAAATTTCCAATTATGACATTCTTTTAAACAGAAAGAAACAGATAACAGATGTGCGAGATTACAGTACTATTTTAATTAAATTTATGTATTTAAAAAATCTTTATGGAATCAGGAAGGAAAAATTAAATATATAATCAAAAACACTTTAAATAAGAATCTGTGAAATTCTTTTTTGTAAATAAGAAAATCAATTTAAAAGAATGATTGCAACATAAAATTTTTGAACAATTAAGGGGAGAAAAAAAACAACTTAGGATAGCATATCGATTAGAGAAACAATATATACATATATATATATATATAGTCGAACCTCGTTAACACGAAATTAAAAGGACTGCGAATTTTTTTCGTGTTATCCGGGATTTCATGTTAACCGTCAGAATAGTAGCACCATCAATGTTAGATATAATAACTAAATAAATTTACCTAAAAATATATTCCTGCTCTTAAATTCATAAATTAATTCAAATAGAAAATTTAATTAAGAAATAAGAAAAATTGGTCATCATTTTAGGCAATAATAAATTCGTTTATCTACTAATCATAAAAAAAGCCCTTTATTGACTTTTGCATCAATTTTTGTAGATTACTTCATTTTAGGAATATATGTATCGCATCTAATTTGTACAAAGCTCGGGAAGCATTGTCTTGCTTCATAAGGAAACGTTGTACAGTTTCCAATGCTGCTGTAGCTTCATTTAATGGCACCAAACTTTTTCGTTCTGTGACGATTTCTGCATAAGATTACGACAACATAAACCGCTTCAATCTTCTGATGATTTTTTAAAAATCGTAAATTCCATACTTTGTCGTATTTTTTTCAGTATGTTATCGTTGACTTCTTTTAACATTTTTTTGCTTCGTTTCTAAAGATTCATTTGCTGTTTTCGATTCATCTTTCATTAGAATTTTACAGGGCAAGTGCGAACAGAGTTTTAATCATGTTAGTCACCTAGTTAGGCAGTAGAGATCTGCACGGGCCGGCCCGTGGCCCGAAGCCCGAGCCCGGCCCCCGGGCCGGGCTCGGGCCGATTTTCACTCACGGCACTCGGGCCGGGCCATACTTTTTTCTGAAGGCTCGGGTCGGGCAGGGCCTAACTTAATTTTTCTGTGCAGAGACGGGCCTGGTTTCATTCCTGGTCTTCACGGCCCAAAATTTTCAGTCCTAGTTTTGAGACAGCCCGTACGAAAATCATTGCCTCAGCGTGGCCTGGTACACTTAAAAGTCAGTTAAATTAGGCCTGGGCCAAAATTTTTTGCGAAAAATGCATACATTTTTGAACCGACATTATTCTACACTTAAACATTAAAATTTATTATTTTTAAAGAATAGTAGATTTTTACGCATATTAAAATATAACTAAATTAAAATACATTAAAATGTGTGAAAAGGAACCTGTCTATGACGGAACCCTGTTTTAAATTGAAAAACGTGTTGATCCATGCAAAATTAGTATACTAATAAGAAAGAAAAGAATATGTAATACATTTACACTTGCTAAGAAGGGAACTTGTCTATAACACATTTTTTTTTTCTTTTCTATGCAATTCGACCTTAGAAGATTTTACTGTATAGCATTTTTCCGATTTTTAACACTTCTATACATGGAATATGGATAAACAATATTAATGATAACTGAAACATTTACATACAAGAAACAGAGATTCATTAAAAAAATAAATATCGCAGCCTGCTGCACTTCTATAAAAATAAAGATTATAAACATGAAAAAAAAGTTAAGATAAATATTTTTGGTCAGAACTCCTCGTAAGAGACAAATTTTCAACCAATTCGACGTAAAAATGTTTGTAGAAGTTCAAGCGGGCCGGGCCGAGATTTTAACTTTTTTCCGGGCCGGGCCAATATTATTTTTTCTACGGGCCGGGCCGAGCCCGGGCCGAACTTTTAATTTTTGTATCGGGCCGGGGCGGGCCGAATTTTTTTCTCTATGAGTCGGGCCTGGAAATGTCGGCCCGTGCAGACCTCTATTAGGCAGTATTGAAGTAGGGATTGTAATTTCTTTCACCCGAAGATAGGGGATTCTGGAAACCCGGTCTATGGCTTATGTCACTGTAAATACAGTCAAACGAGTAATGGAACAATAATTTTCAAAATAGAAATTCCTTCACCCAACTTTTATTGAGGGATTAATCAAGAACTCAGTATTTCACCATATTCTGACACTCTTTTTCTACTTAGGTCATTTACAAAGTGTTAGAAAAATTACATTTGTAATAAGAGGATGTGACATGTAAGTTCGAAATATTGAAAATTGCGAAAAGAATAGTGTTACGACTTGGAAGCAAAATTTTTTTTTTTTTTCGTCTTAAGCGGGATTTTGCGAAATTCTACTTCGTCTTAAACGAATTAACATTGATTTTCAGACATATCTGACGGGACCTCGGTATTATTTTGTGTTAAGCGAAATTTCGCGTTAAGCGATTTCGTGTTAACGAGGTTTCACTGTAGATTATATATAAGAATTTAGTATTCAAGTCTTTAAACACAACATACATTTTGGGCACAAACGAATTACCCGGCATTATCTCTTTGTCGTAATTTGCTTATTAGATAGACATTAAAAACATTTTCTAAAAATCATTATTTTAATGTCACAGAAACTTTGCATTTATCAAATAGTCAACTTTCCAATTAAAAGAAACTTAGAAAGTTTCAAAGAGTTGAAGGCGGAGTTCTGATACAGTTTGTTGCCCCCCACATGTGAACTTATAATAAAAACTACCAGGGCTGGCGCAACCATCGAGAAACGGGGCGGCTGCCCAGGGATCTGCGCCAATTGGGGTCCTGTTAGGGGGCCCAATTCTATATATAAATCGAAATAATGTTTCCTTTGTATAAAATAATTTTGCTCGAGATTTGTTTTTAAATGTGAGAAAAAAGTGAGTATTAAATTTCTTGCATTTAAACTTGACATAACTGTCGTAGAATGTATAGATTTGATGTATAATATTTAAAATATTGTAAATGATAGAAGATTTTGCGAAATAAAAAATAAATATGCCCATTAAATGT
Organism: Maratus speciosus; assembly: GCA_963932465.1. NCBI lineage: Eukaryota > Metazoa > Arthropoda > Arachnida > Araneae > Salticidae > Maratus > Maratus speciosus. The sequence continues at coordinate 292,224,706 of OZ010789.1, forward strand.
GAAAGTAGGCATATTTTTTAATACGTTTTATTATCTAAATTATATAATATTATTGTATGATATATGGAATGATCACTAGGATATATTTTTATGCTATATATATATTTTATTAATCCAGTATTGCAGTATAAGTTGGGTCCCACTAATTGCTTTGCAAAGGCTCCGCGCGACGTTGCACCGGCCCTAAATGCTACAAAAACTTAGAATCTGCGAGCATGTGCATTGGTCCCTATGTAGTTACTTATAAAGTTACTCTAAGGTCAAGAGAGGTCGATTACCATTCTCTCTTTTTTTTTTTTTTTTTTTTTTCTTAATTTAAAGATATGAAGCAGAAAATTTTCTTAATAAATGAAATCAAATATAAGTAACACATATAAACAGTAGATATTTTAATCAATTTTCTGTGTTTATGTGATTTGAAAAAATCCAGAACACTGGCAGATAGATTACTCCTTTGATAACAGCATTTTAGAATCGAGGGTAAAAACTTCATGGAATCCCAAAAGGAAATTTGAAGAGAAAATTAAGAAAAAAAAAAAAAAGGCACCGGATGTCATTGCTCTATAAAGTGCTTAAAAACCAATTTCCTTCTATGATAAAAGAGCACTCCTATTTCTGCGAAAAGCTATTTGTCTTATGAATATTCTTTTGTTTTCCCTGGAGATAATAGCTCGATCATTAAACTGCTGTTAAGAATCACTGGAGGGTGGACTGGTGGAGATCCATCGGCTTCGCACGGAGATTTTCCGAAATTCTGAAAGTTTTTTTTTTTTTTTTTTTTTTTTTTTTTTTTTTTTTTACGTCTCGACGAACATAAAGAGAAACCAAATTTTGTAAATAATTTACTATCAATTACGGAGATCTATAAATTTTAAACGAATTTAAAATAGACCTATAAATACTATGACATTTAAAGGAATTCAATGCGCATTTACCTTTAAATAAAACATCTAATAGATACGGAACAGTAGTCAGGTTTTAAATATGTTATCTTTTAGTATTTATCAGTATCTACTGATATCTGTTTTTCAACAGGCATAGATTTACGTTGCTTGTAATTTTACTTGTATCTGTTCGCACGGGTGAACGCATGATTCTCGTTTGAAGGAAATGGTAATGCAAAATTGATATATTCTCATAATTTTTGTTACATGTTTTACTATTTTCTATTACTATTTTACTATTTTCAAGTATTTATTATATATATATATATATATACACATATACATTTTTTTTTGGGGGGGGGAGGGGGTTAACCACTCATATCCCCTTTCTGTATATGACCTTGTCTATTACTAAGCAATACCAACGTTTATATTTGAATTCGTTAGGCTGTAAAAAATCTTCCAGTATTGTATTGCACAAGTTAAAGAAAAAAATATTTACATATTTTTAAAGTACGTATGTTATAAAGTACGATGTCGTGTATTCGTCTTTTAATACATACATAAGAAGGGTTTAATAAACGCAGTGTATATATACACAAAACCTCCCTCTTTTTTCTAAGATATCCTTCTCGGATTAGGTTTAAAGGTCCCGCCATTCACTCTACACTTTTCAAAGAAAATCATGAGCAAACGCAATTGGTTGAAGGGAAATCTCCTCCAACGCCTAAATCTTTGAAAATAGTAAGATATAACTTGAAATACTAAGACATAAGGGCACCGGGAGAATTAAATATGGTGAGGGGAAAGATTTTCGAACATATATGCCTGTAGTCCACAGCCTAATTCGATTTTTTTTTATGCCAAATGTAAATATAAAATTAACTATACTAAGAATTATTTTTACCAAAACTCCCAGTGCAAGTCAATTTTTTAAATATATAAAAGGCAACACAAAACTTTTAACAATTAAGCAATACTACATATTCAAAAATAAGTTCCTATCATCATTTTACAAAATAGATAATTTAAACAGGTTTTTTTCTCCCATCAGGAGAGGAGGGCCTCTGTCTCTTTGAACTCCTAGTTAAAAAAATTTCAAACACATGAAACGTAAAAAGAAAAACAGAAAAAGAGTCTTCCACGGAGGTCTTTCAGAAGGACAGAGCTCCCTTGATGAAAATTTCTTAGTTTCTCTTGACATTTTATTATTCTAAAATCTCTTGTGTAGAACAAATTTTAATTACCATTTTTATAATTTATTATAATCATTTCTATATTTTATCATTTTTATAATTTATGATCACTTTTAATTTTTTTAATAACCAGAAATAAAGAAAATTTAGTAAATTAAATTTCAGAATCCAGGGAGAGGCAATGGTCCTCACCTGTACCAAAAAGCAATCGCAAGCATTTAAAATATTCATTCCGAAAAAGAACAAAAAGAAAGGTATACATACTATACTTCCAAAAAACATATGCTAAATTCGAAGTAAAATAATATGAAACTATGTAATATTAGATTTTGTATACAATTTGTTCATTCTTAAACAGTAATATAATTCTACAATACCACTAGATGTTCAATTAAAAACAAGCAATACACTAACCATGTTAACATAATATGTTGAAACAAACTTTTAATAGAATGTGTTAACAGTCTCTACAATTAAGTTTGAAAACAGTTTGAATTTTTTTAAAAAAAACCAATTGCATAAGAAAACTGGCATAGATTCAATATAAAATTCATACAAATAACGTGCACAAATTAAGATAAATCAATAGCACAAATTTTCAGGAACTTTAATTCTGCAAAATTTTGGTTCAAATTTTCATTTATGCCAAACATAACTAAAATTCAAATGAATACATACCAAAATCCTATTAAAAACTCTTATCTGTGTTACGAATTAAAATATTCGGAATGTATATTAAAGTTACTGAGATAGTCGAACCTTTATATAAAAACTAGAGCCCCGACTTTTTAAAAATTTAAAAATTTTTAATAGATATAATAAAGATTATATAATCAGTAAAGAAAACACGAATATATATATTTGTAAAAGGGGATTTGCAAACCTACATTGTTCATGAATCAGAAAACAATTATTCAAATGAATTGTTTACATTTTTACTGCTCCTTACCTGATTACTTCCTGTTTTCGAAATTACTCTTCCGGTTTAGTAATTGGTTTTATGATTTTGATTCAAATTATCTTAGAAACAATAATGAAGCACTTTTGAATTCCTTAACGTTTGGGATTTAAAAAATAAAACAATGATGAATATTTTCACCAAAACAATTTTAGAGTAAGGAAATAATTTAAGGGGAGTTAGAAGTATCTATACCTACCATATTAATTTAATGTGTCTTTTCTTAAGAACTACCAGTGATATTAAATTGAAAAATTTTATATACATAATATAAAAAAATCCTAATAAAGTGAAGTCAAAATTATAAATAGACATTCTTTAGTTACTATTTTCTTTCTTTTTTTTTTCTTTTTTTTTTTTTTTTTTTTTTTTTTTTTAAAGCTGGAATAAAAAGCACTTTTAAATGACAAGCAACTTTCAAAAGAAAAAAACTTTATAAAAATTTTGTATGCATGTTAGTAACAAAAGTTCACTTCAGATTGATCAAGGATGTACGTAAAATTTTCAGGCATGATTACAGAAAGTAATATACAAGTTTCTATAAAAAGGTACATCGAAGTTCAAAAAACAACATTTTGAAAAAACTGAGTTTAAAGTTTACAAACATTACTTTATAAACATTACTCAATTACTTAAAAAAAAAAAAAAAAAAAAAAAAACAACAACTTCGCGTTGTTGTAGAAACAAAAGTAATATACCATTTGTAAGGGGGAACATAAAGGATTAAAAAAATCGATTATTTTCACGAATTTGCCTTCCAACTTCCCTTAAACAAAGTATAAATATGGGTACATTTATTCATTTCTTAAATCAGGACACACATTTACTAAATATATAAGGGTAAAAGATTTACCTTCACAACAAAATTTGCCATTATTATCACGAAACAAAAACTAAGAAGAAAAAGAGGTTAAAAAAGAAACTATATTTTCTACCCTTAACGATTACTGTATAAAAATAAACTCTATAGCTATCAAAATTAATTGAAAAGCAATGAGTTATCATGATACAACCTGAAACACTGCAGTAATAAAAAGTCTTATTCCGTATGAATGCTAACGTACGGAAAGTGAAATCGTACAAATGTGTCAATGATTAGTTAGTTACTATCTAACATTTAATCATAAGCTTAGAAGAACCAATGCTTCCTTAAATGTATAATTAAAAGTTAGATATCGATTTATTAGTATTAATACTCGATTTAGGTCAGGGTCATAGCACTGAAAACAATTCTTAGCGGGCGAAATTGTGAAAGCATTTATCAGTCAGGTATTAAATGTCTGAATAGCGTGCAAGCAGGCGAATAATGTCAAAGTGTCATAAATGCTCCTTGCAAGCAATAAGCGATATTATGACACTTGGAATATTTGAATTGTGACTTAGTGATTTAATAAGTGATTTTTTTTCTAATCTGCAATAATTAAATAATAGTTGGGTTGGAAAATCTGCATGCATGACTTTATAAAAGTAAATTGCATAAAATATAATTATATGAAGTCATGCAGACTGTTGTATCGGGACATCCGTTAATTACGTTATCCAAATTTAGCGTGTTTTCTTACTTTTCCCTCCTCCCGCTGTTGCTGCAACATATGCTGCAACTATTAATTTAGTGCTAATTTTTATTAACAAAATGTTTATACAATTTATTAGGTAGTACCTACCGAAAAAAATCGCAAAACCCCTAAGAACTTGCGTGTTTCAAGCAATTAAACTTCAAAGGAAAAAGGGAAAATGTACCTAATACTACCTGGATAAAAATATATTTTAATGAATTTTGTTATACCGCTTAATATTTGTTATATGCTCATTTAAATGTTTCTATTATTTACATTTGACGTCATAAAATACCTTGCGAAAATATACATTTTTCGAAAGAAATATCGATTTTTCTTAAATTGATAGGTTACAATTCATACCTAGAAGCTTCAAATATACAAATACAAAATATTCCATTCATTCCACCAACTAATTCTTGAGTTATGCTTAAAAAATTACCCGCACTGCAATTTGTTTTACAACGATTTTAAATGAATTTAACATTAGGAGTTCAAAACTTTAAAAAAACTTGCATTAATCCTAAACTAATTGACCGAATAACTTCCGGTTTGGTATCCTAAGGAAAAGTATACAAAAAAGCCAATATGATGTCAAAATAAGGTGTTCGTATTTGAAATTTCAGAGTTTGTTACAATTTCAGTATGAAGACCTCTAAGCTTATTTTTTTCTTCATAAGTTTAAAAAGGACATAATTCTCAGTTGAATGGCTTTTTCTTTTTTAGGGGAAACAATTGAGATTTTAATTGACTAAGTTTTTACTAATATTAAAAAAAGTTAGAGGGAAGAACGCGCACAGAAATCAAAATTTAGAAAATTAAGATTTGGCATGAAATAAAGTTTTACGTTGCAGACGCTCGCTCAGAATGTTCTTTTATTTAAATTATAAGGATTTTTAAAGATTGAAAAAAAGAAAGAAAAAATCTCCTCAATGCGAGATACAATATAAACAAGATACACACCAACTTTTATAAGCAATGGAATAAGTTAAAGTGCCAATAATTTTAACAATGAAAACAATAATTGAGAAAAATTATTTGAAACAAGATGAAAATTCGACATTTTCTGGAAAAAAATATATATATGCTGCCCCTTTTTGAAAATTTAAATTTTAACACTTTATCCGAAATTTTTTGGAGTACTTTTACGCTAATCCTGATGTTTATTGTTCATTCTATCACTGCTTAAGTTAAAAATGCAATAAAACTGCCGTATACAGCGAAAATTAGATTTTAATATAAACAGAAGAAAATACCTCGCCAACCTTGGGTCATAAATTCTGCATGTTTTAAATGTATTACAGAATCTTCCTGAATTAGCATGTTAGCAAAAAGTTCGCCGCCTTTTTCGTGACAAATTTGTCAAGTGTGCACGTGCATACATGGGCATAGCCGTGTTGAATTCAGGGGGCGGCCCGGGGGGACGCTCCACCCCGAAGCAATGAGATGTCTCCCCGGAAGATTTGAGATTGTGTTGTCAATGGCCAAAAAGTGCAAATTCCCCCGGGACTCTATAATCCCCCCCCCCCCCCCGCCCTTCCGGAGCCACAGAAATCCCTTCCGGAGAAAAGTGCCTGAATTCAACACTGGGCGTAAGTATGTCTTCATAGATGTAAGTGCTGATAATTCTTCGTAATCTGCTCCTAATGAAGGCGCGATTTAGCGAATACTTATTTCATCGTTTTAAAACAATTTTAACCACATTGTTGACATCATCATTATGACGTCAGCGTTACTGATCACACGTTTGTGCTTTATAATATAGATACTTGTTTCAAATCGCTTGACAAATTTATAGATTGTATATAATATGAAACAAGAATAAAAAGCCATACATACTTTTATTTATTTATTTTTTTTATTCATTTTTATTTTATTATTATTATTATTATTATTATTATTTTTTTTTTTTTTTTGCTATTAATCGACATAAAACTTGTTTTATGTCAAATTCAGACATTTTAGCAACACCTGGAAAAAATTTTACTGACATTTTAAACATCTTATTTCTGTTAAATTGTCAGATTAACTGCAATTTAAAATTTTAATATTCTTTCAAATTATCTTACGCACGTCACCCTACGTAATTTAACGACAACACACGTAGAATCAAAATGAGTGAAAACTATTGTTATTTCAACTGTCAATAAATGTTTGGTAGAATAATAAGTATGAAAGCTGAAACAATTTTTTTTAAAGACTTATGGGCATTCAATATTTACATTGAAAATCATACCTTATTTTTTAAAAATTGTGTAAAAACATTTTTTTTTTTTACAAAAATTCGTTTTTTTTTTTTGTTTTTTTGTTTTTTTTACAAAGCTAATTTCGCGTGGTCACCGACGCAATTATGAAAAATTCATTGATTTTTTTACGACTGGTAGAAAGCGCAAGCAAAGGAATTTATTAAAATATATAATTTTTGTTCTTTTTTTAAAATAGGGTAACGGGTAAGAAAAAATGAAACATGATTTAAATTAACTTTTTAAGATTTCTAAATTGATTTCTCGACATATAAGCGTAAATTAATTATTAAATTATTAATTGATAAAAGCGTACTTTAAAAAAAATAAATTACACTGTTCATTTTTTATTTGAAATTTATTTTCTACTTCTTAGACTTTAAAATGTTTTATACTGTTCCAGTTTTACAGCCATCTGACATATTTTGGCGAGCGTTTATTGGCACATCACTAAATCCATTGTTGTTTGAACTCGCATACAGTTGTACGGGTTGCAGGTCATATTTGGCGATTTATCACCTTTGGCGGATAACATAAAAATGCCTTAAAATTAATGTATTAATATATAATTAAATTCTAAAAATATTAAAATGTTGTATTGCCATCGGAAAACACCCGTGAACATAATTTTTATAAATTCTAACCTATCAGGAAGTTGAATTTTGTAATACACTTTTAACCCATTTTTACATACAAGAAAACCAGGTTGAGTTAAATAAAAGAGTATGTAACAAAGAGTTGATGAACGCAGCATCTTTTCTACCGTAATTTAATATTTGAAAATATTTCTATTAGACGACGCACAGTTAAGATTTTGCGAATCTAGCGGGTTAAAATTCAATTTATGAAAATTATTGATATTAAAGTAATAAAATTGGTCTTACTGGAGATAAAATGGTTCTGTACTATACAAAAATATATTTTTACCCATTAAATTGTAGAATTTACGTCATTATAATTCAATCATCATAATCATAATAAAAAGGTGTTTTGTCATTTCTATACGTTTGCATTTGCGTAGTGTTATTTTATTCAGTGCAGATCTTTTTAAATATAGTACATAATATATTTTTAACGAGAAGAAATTTCTTGTATTAAAAAAATAGTAATTAATTTATTACACACTGCCATAGCTATACCAATGCTGATATAAAGTGAGTCGCTGTCATTTTTCGTTGTTCTTTTATTATTTGTAGATTCGGTGACCGTATAAATGTTAAAACTTCGGGGTGAATTTTAGCCGCTCTATAATTTATTGAGGTTTTAATATCATGATTAGTAATGATTAAAGGCAGATATATTTATCTCGTATCCACATGTCATGTAAAATTACATAAAATCGCTCAATAACTGCTTGATCAACATGTGCTATGCTAGCGGCCACAGCAGCAGCAGCGGCATCCCTAAAAAGTCTTCATTTTCTATTTCCTACAAAACTATGTCGTCCTTGTTTTTGGAGTTTCTAATAATTCGCTTTCACATCTAAATCTTTCAATTATATTTTTCCTTCCTGTGATACTTCATTTTTCTTCAGGTTTTCAGCACTGCTTAACATCAAATCTATAACCAATATGTAAGAGGTAATCAACAAATCTTAATTGTGCATGTAGTGCCGATAAGCCCCAAGAAAATTTTTGAGCATTAGTCGTATATCATCCAATAATGTTCAAGTTATTCATCACCTTGGATTTTCCATTACAGACATTGCATTTTTAAGTTGCTTTATTTGAAGATAAAAGGCTGCACACTGTGTTATCTATTACTGTTTCTTCAAATTTATGCTGTATGTCATATCTAAACATTGAATTCTACTATAATTGGTGCAAGATCTGTAAAGATTTATTTAATTTCTGGCAATTTCAAATTCTTCTGCTACTGACTGATCAATTTCCATGATGAATTTTAACTTTATGAGTCTAAAATAAGAAGCGAATGACGGGTATGTATGGATTTAGCCATTATAAAATTTTGAATTTCTTTCATTACAGCCCTTTTTTATGACGAACATCCCGATTTTTAAACGATTTTAAAAAAATGTCCTTGCCCTTTTAGGATTTTCTGATATTTCCTTTAACGCAGCATCCTTTCGTCCACACTGTCTCAATTTTAAACAAGTGGCACGTGCTAATTCGTGTTCTGGGAACAGCGATTTCACCTTTTTTCTTTTGATTTCAGTCAACTTAAACAAAACAATTTCTTTGGTCATCCAAATTTTTTGGGTAGTCACTATTACCTCTGTCCTGTAAATATATTTATTGTAATATTTGAATCTGACCATCTCTTATTTTACTCCAAAAATCTTTCTGTAAGCGATGACAGTTTTTCCATCTTCGATTACTGTCAATTATAAATGAATGGATCAGCCGCTTAATCAGGTCTAACATAACAGATGAGCAATGTTGAAGATTATATTTGTGTAATACATTGTCTATCGGGATATTTTTAGAATTCACGGGGAATTATTCATATCCAGTAACATTTTGCAAAATCTCATACAATTCGCTTTTCGAAATTAACACTTCCGTGCCTGAAGAAAAATTATTTATATTGAAGAGTTGCAAATAGTTGCAGCTGAAATCGATTTCTTTTATATCTATATGCCTACATAATTAAAAAAAATTATATTACAAAGCACCCGTGTGCACAAAATTTTTGGCTGCTTTTTAAAAATTATATGCTATTAAAATTTTCAAAAAATTTTTATATTTACTTTAAAATTTATTTAAAAAAAAAACCGCTTCTAAATAACTATCGTAACTGTAAAATACAAAGTATCTACAGTTCTAAAGATTACACACAATCATAAAAAAAATATTTACAAAATAAGTATGTTTTTAGCCATAAATATCAATGGTAATTACATCGACAGCAATCGCCATTCTAAAAAGGTTAAAAGAAAACCTGATTTTTGACCTGATTTTTGATGGTGGTGTTGTGGAGTTAGGCTGTTATCACTCTATATATTTTTTCTCTCCAATTTCTTAGTTATTATTTCAAATGTCTAAAAGGGAAATTACTGCAAGTCGAATTTTGGACTTTTTTCCAGCTACCTTTGCAAAATCTTACACTGTGCGACGCGACGGTTCAAATTTAGAGGCATTTAAAGTGAATACGTAATAAGCATTTTAACTGGTTAAATTACGTGATTAAAAAGCAATTACTATTATAACTTTAGATTTTTATAAAATGTAGCGAAACTGTTGTGCCAAAGCTTAAAGAGGGATGGTCGGGGAAAAAAAAAAATATATATATATATATGTGCACATAAAAGTAAGAATTCTGAGAGTTAATAGAAAATTACTTATTTTCGTGCAGTCGTAAGTAAAATGCTTCAAATGCATGAATGAAAACGCATTTTTTTTTTTTTTTAATTACTCCTTTTTCAATGACGGATTTTCGCTATTTAGCGCCTTTAAAAGTTTCCGTCCTTGGTTTATACAAGAAAATTTAAACAATTTACCTAAAATTTTAATTTAGGCTGAAAATAGAAATGAAAAGTATCTCCTTAAAACAGTTATTCTAATATATTTCATTTTAATGGCTAAAATTTCCGATATATTTTTGCATATGTCATATTCATCAATGGAAACGCCGGCTATTAGTGCGTAAAATTATAAAAATACCAGCACTCTGCTAGTATTTTTATAATTTTATGCACAACTCAAATCTGAAAATTTTTCAAATCAATCGATAGATACAAAACAAACTTCTCGGCAAAGACACCGCATCCTAATTTAAATAAAACATAAAAAATTGTGAAATGTATTAAAATTTACAAAATATAGTGATAGTCTTTATTATTAACAAGTTAATATTGAATCCCGCACAACCCAGAAACAAGTTCTTTTACTGATTGAAATAACAGTTTTTCTTTTTACAGTACACGTTGAACGTGCAACGAAAGTAGTGAAAAAATACTTAAATGTCTCGCGCAGCACTTTTTTTTTTTATATACACTTTATAACTCCACACTTTTGGAAACGTTTTCCCGGATTAGGCTGTATTTTGCTGGATCAAAATACAGATATTAGAGCAAAAGATCTTTCCTATGCTCTTTGAAGGAAGGTTTGAACTTTATTATTTTTTTATGAGTTATTTAAGTTTATAGCCAAATGTTGATTATATTAAGATATGTTCAACGGAAAAAAAAATATATATATAAGAGATTATTCCATGTGTTCGTGCATAAATTTGTATAATTTTAAAGGTTTCTATTACTTCTTCGTGAGAAAGTTCGTGCTTTTCAAAGTTGTTATCAGGGATTCCAATTTATCAAATTATTTTTTACTAAAGCATATACAATGGTGCAAAAAATAGATTAATGAACGCAAATGCAATGTATAACTATGAAGATTTGAAAATGATTCTTCGAAAACTATTATAGGACCAATATTTTGTATTCGTGACAATATGAATAACATTTGTACTTATGAAATGCCCCCATACTCAACATGGGTGCTGGAAAGGATAGGCAGGAGAGACATTTTCATTTTCTAAAAAATATATATTTTTTTTAATCTAATGATTTAAAAAAAAAAAATAGAACTTATTTTTTCTAAGTGACTTGAAAATAATTAAACACTAGCATTAAAAAAAAAAAAAAAAAAAAAAAAGAATTAAGGATTTTTTGTCAGCACCCCGCCCCCCCCCCCCCCCCTTCTTCCCCTAACTCCAGTGACAATTTAGTTTTCTTTTTACGTTCATGCGTTTAAAAATTATCTTAAACGGGGAGTTCAAGTGCGCAAAGCCACTTACCGGGTGTCCCAAAAATAACCGATGATTTTAAAATTCAATAACTTGCAAACGGTGACAGATATTTAAAAAAAAAATCTTTGCAGGAGTTTTTATGCTGAGATTTCCAATTTTAGTTACAAATAGTAGCGATAGATGGCGCTGCAAGCAATAGGCGCTAAATCCAGTCTTGATTTTTCGGCCTCTCTCTTTTACCATGCGAAAAAATGAGATAAAAATGTTTTGAATGAAAAAATCGGGTCTGGAATTAGCACCTATTTCTCGCAGCGCCATCTATTTTTTTGAAATTCGAACTAAAATCAAGAATCACAGAAAAAAAAACCCTCTGGTATACATAACCCTCCTGCAAGAATTTTTTTTTAATTTCTGCACCGTTTGTAAGTTGTTGAATTTTAAAATCATCGGTCATTTTTGGGATACCTGGTAAGATAAAAGAGAAAAACTGTCCCACTCCATTTCGAAAGATTGATTTCCAAACATTCCTGTAGCAGCTCACTTTTGTAATTTTAATTGTTACATTTTTCTTTTTTAATGAAATGTTGAATTGTCTTAAAAAACTACATAAAAAAATTCTTAGTTTATCTTTATTTCAAGTTTATATTCTTCATTTTTAAAAAACGCGACAGGTTGCGGACTTTAGTCACTCCTGTTCGATAATCTTACTGTTCCCTGGATTTCAGTAATAACAGATTGTTAAGCATATAAATATCAAGTTATTCTATTTAAAAAAAGTGGAGGAAGAAAGTTACAAATTTAATGAGCGGTAAAGATATGACATAAGTACAGCTTCTTTCTCTCAGAAATCCCCCCCCCCCCACACACACACACCTTTTCCCTCTGCGTGAATTTAAAAAAAAATGGAATTAATAACTGGATTTCCTGAACCCATAAAATGAAGAGAAATTTTCAGAAAAAATAATTGCTATTCAGATTATCTGAAACATAGGAGTGTACATAATTCACCCCCTTTGTATTTTTCGGCTAAACTGCAGTGCCGTAAAATTTTCAGTTGCTTGCGGTTGTTGGTACTGTCAGATCTGAAATTCAAATGCATTCTTATTTTCAAAATATACCATCAAGAAATTGATATGTTTAGCTTCTTTTTTCTGTGTACCCTTCTTAAAGGATGCCTCATTTTCAATTGATAAATAGTTTCTAAAATATATGCTTAATTTTATCTGAAGTTCTAAAAGCGTACTCACAACTAGTCAGCTTCGCTAAGATTTTAACATAAAATTAAGCATATATTTCAGAAACATTTTCTCAATTAAAAAAGAAAGATACATCCTTCAAGAAAAGTATACAGTAAAAAGAAGTTATAAATATTAATTTTCTGGTGACAAATTTTAACATAGTTGGATGTGCCAATCCCAAAACATTCTATCTCATACATCTTAATATTTCAAAAAGTAGTTAGTTACAAATGTTAATACCTTAATATTATTAGTTCAATACTATACCAACGTTGATTTTCATCTTACATTTCTGCTTGAGTCAGTCAATCGGAGTAAAAACGAGTTTATCTTGATCATGACGTTTATTAAAATGAGTAGTTTTCCGTTATTCAGTTGTATCTTCCAGCGGAATATTTCGAAATTCAAGGAGGACGAGGACCTGATTGCCATAACCAAAAACAAATATGAAATTTGGTTCAATTATATGCATAACTTTATACACTTTCAGACAGTACAATGGCGACACACGGACACACATACATTTTCTATAAACATGTTTTTTGGTTTCTCTGACCCCTAAAAAGTAAATCCGTCGAAAATCGGAAGCCGAAAAAAATTTCGATTACAATACTTTCTTCTATTGAAGATGGAAGAAATTAAAAATTTGAATGCTTTCCATGCTTATAGATTTGACATTGTACAGAGCAATTTGAGATATGACTGACCAACAGACTTAATACAAAAATTTCTAGGTTTGAAATATGTGTAAAAGTTTATTCACTGGAGATTTTATCATGGGGTAGATATAATAATCTCTTCAAAATTTTGTCATTAACATTCAAGTTTAATGAGAGTTTGCTGTAAACTGCTGTCAGCAATGATTATAGTCTTCCCTTCAATTCAAAATGCATTCCAGTCCGCGATTGCATAATTACAAAATTTTGCAACTGTACATGCGAATTGTATAGTTATGATATAAATATTTCAAACTTCGAAAATGATTATGTTATTTTGTATTGGCGACTATGACTTTACTGACATTTATACTGGTAGAATATATATCCTACATCAATAATAGCAGATCAACAGCTCGTACATTTCACCGAAAATTATTCCTAAAAAATGTGTAAAAAATTAACAAATTTAATAAGAAAAATGGATAACACAAATACAGCTTCTTTCTCTCAGGAATTTCTCTCTTTGCGTGAATATACAAAAAGAGGAATTAAAGAATGACCTATCAATTTGACATTTCCCTTAATTGGATTTCGGGAATTCGGCCTAAAATGGAGAGAAATTTTCAGAAAAAAAAAGCATAATTGCAATTCAGATTATCGGAAAGATAGAGCTGTAGATAATATCCCCCTCTTTGTTTTACCCTCTGTGAACTGCGAGCACGTGTCTAGGAATTTTAATACGTAATCGTGGAATTTTCCTCTCCTCATCTCAGCAAAAATAGAGAAGCTATAGAAATTAGGCTGGGTAATTTTTACTTAATCGTGTTTGATGATCCGACGTCCATGAATGAAACCTGTGTTATGCATGGCATCCGTTTATTTAAGTCCTAAAAGACGCTTTCCTTCCACACAAACTTCAGTAATCGCATGAGGGATTTCGAAATTAGCCTTGAATAACAATCGGCGATCGATGCCTTAAAGCTTTTCAAATGCCGCGATATTTTTGTCAACTTCCGTTATTTGTTTACAATCTAAGTGGTTATTTGTTTACAATGGTTATTACGGAACAGCGTTGCATGTTGCTTTCAATCGCCTGAAATGTGCCATTCAAGATAAAAGCTTCTCGATTATGGGAAGAAACCATTGCTATAGAGACTTGTGAATCAGGACTATGGAAGTTTTCTCATTAGTCACTATTACTTTAAATTAGTCTAAAATGGGTTATTAGAGATTTTGATAGGATTTTTTTTTTTTTCTCGGGGCAAAAATGGGTCTTGAGATTTTGTATGCGTTATAAAAAGTGTAAAATTAAAGACAGGCATGAACACGTCCAGTACGAGTATACTACACTATAAATAAGCAGTACAATATAAGCTATTATATATTATACTATGTATATATATATATATATATATATATATATATATATATATATATATATAAGCTGGAACATTCACGCACGGAGAAGAAGCAGAAGAAACGCATGTTGTACTAATTTTTACTTTTCAATATATTCAGCCATAAAATGTTTTTATAAAATACAAATTATAAAACAGGAAATGACTAGTTTTAATAAAATTACTTTCAACATAATTTTTTACAATACAATATCCCTTATAATATAATACAAAATGATTACTTTAGTAAGATGAAAAAATCCCCCAAACCGGCTTTTCTTTACGTAAAAAAATTAAAGAAAGTTAAGAAATAAAATATGGTAAATTTTATTTAGAAACATAAAGCGTGAAAAAATAACCATGATTAAATTTTGAGTTACTTATTGACAGATATTAACACTTAACATTAAAAATTTGCCCTAAAGTAATAAAATTTGGATTGTAGGTTTCTTTTTTATCGTAAATAACCGTAGAGGAAGGATTTTGAAGAACATTTAAAAGTAAAAGTTATTTAAAAATTAAAGATTTTCTTTTGTCGCAACAAGAATCTTGCTGATATCAAATCTGAAAATTCTATTAAAAGTCATCCCGAAACCTGACCCGAGCCAGATACACTTCAACCTGAACTCGAAATACTTATATACGATCCCAACCCGAACGCGAAATGATAGAAAATTAATTCATATATTTTTTTTACAATTATGGAAAGATAGTCTACAAATAAATCTCTAGCATCAATTCTATCTTGTAGGGGAGACCCGGGCTAGTTGGCTACAGGGGTAAGTAGGCGCAGTCCTCATAAATCGCCTGTTTGTGGATAGATTGTGCAACCAGTCACAGAATACCTTTCTTTTTGCTTTTTGAAATCCTCATTGTAGTTTTGCAGCGTTATCTACGTGCAGTGGACATTTATTACGATTTTTCTGTTTTTTGTACTCATAAGCAATTTTTTGTTGCTTCATTCTTTTTCCAATTTCTAATACTTATCTTAATAAATGCGATTTAACGTGTGCAGTTTTTCTTAGTGTATGATTAACTGTACCTACCCCATTTGTGATTTACTTGGAATATTTACGTTTAGAAGGTTACGTGTCCCTTTTGTGAAGAAATTTATTATGGGGCTAGTAGGCGCATCGAACACGGGGCAAGTTGGCTCGGTGTCTGGTGTGTGCTGGCAGCTTGGAAAACAGCAAACACCGAGAAAAGTGGTTGCAATGCAAGATTTTGGGCACATGAGGCTTGCCCAAACGGAGACAGTCAAATTTTTATTTGTGACAACTGGAACTCTGATGATGATATCAAGTAGGATAGAAGTTACTCAATGTTAATGTTTTATTCATTATTTTATTGTCTGTATAATTTAGAATTTACACTGTACGGCGATAACGCCTTTGTTTAAACTTACTGGTAATAATGAAATTGATTTCTCTTAACTTCGTGTCTTATTTGAGTTTCATTTAAATTTTTATAAAGCGTATGCTAACTTACCCCATAGGTATAGGCAACTTGTCCCGTGACGGGGTACGTTGGCGCACAATTTCCCTTTTACTTTAGTCTTCCGCTAAACATAAACTACAAAAGCCACAAACTCAAAACTCCGGGGTATTTATAGCCAAATACCTATTCTTCAAAAGTACAGTTGAAGTTTGTTAAAAGACTTAAACAAAAAATAAATAAAAATTAATAACTAAAAACTGCGCCTACTAGCCCCGGTCTCCCTATGTTGAAAAATAGACACACGCACACATTATATATGATTATTTGTATTGTTTATAGTATATTACATATGTGGGTGTGTGGGGTTTTAAAGTTCTCAAAACACACTCATGCTAGCAACAAGATACGTCAGCAAGTGCTCAGGAGAAAGTAGTGAACGCAGAACCACAGGTAGAACTAAATTGCTGATGCACATTTTTGCATCTCTGAGCTTGGGAACAAATTAAAAGTCTAACTTCAGACTTCATTTCGAAGTGACCGATATCAGACGGATCTAACGAGCTCTAGACGAGAGTCCAAGTCGCTACGAAACCGGAAAAGAGTATCCGGCAGAATCTTGATGCCGCGGCTGGAGTTCCGCGAAAGCTCCTACCCTCCCTTAACTTTGTACATATCGGTATTACTTTGAAGTGTAATAATAATCTAGAACAGGTAAACTCCTTTTATTTATTACTTATTGCCTTATTCCCAGGGCTTAATTTCTAACAAAAAAAGTATCGGAGCCCTAATATCCTGCCTAATACCCGTAGTGTCCCCCCCCCCCTCTGCATCCGCTATCACTCCAATCTGCATTTTTATATTTCATACATTATTTGCAAAATTTAAAGACTTAATTTCTTTAGGAAAATAAAAATTTTAAATATATCTATCCATCTGCGTATGCTTAGCTGTCAACTATTCCACTTCTTAGTTATCACTTCTTCCGAAAAGAAGTATTTGACTAATTTTAATGTTAATTAATAGCAGAATTCAGCGATTAAATGTGATTTGGGTTATGATTTTAAAATAGTGTTAACGCAAAAAAGGAATAGTTCGCAGCTATGCATTTTTATGAAAGAATTTCTGAAATTTATAGAAATTAAAATTTACATGCTGAAAAATGCAAACGCGTTTTTTAGTTTCCTATAAAAGGTAATAACAATAATAAATTTTCCTTCCGTATAACAGTCTTTTCTGGCGAGTCACTGAAAATCAGATTAAGTTAAAAATTTGACATCGGTATCAGAAAGATTCGATGCTTTTATAGAAAAGGGAAAACACTGCTCAATTGCTTTCTATCAGAATAACAATACATGGCAATTATAGCTACTTACAAATGAAAGTGACTTCGTAAATGTGCAGAGTAGAGCCTTAGCATGGGCAGCGTTCCCGTCCACGATACAATAGAAAAATCACTAAAGGGATTTTTATAGTCGTACACAATAGAAGACTAAAAAATTCAATCAAACGAAACCTCAAACTGATGCTCATTCACTATAGACAGAAAATATTCTTTTCAGATTAGATATCTAAAGTAAAAAAATAAAATAAATCGGCCAATTAAGAATTATCCTACTGTCACAAAAGAAAATCGAACTGAAAGCAAATTCATCGTTCTGTCTCTTGAGTGGTATCGTATCAACACATTGACGCCAGCGATGCCAAACATAAATTTGCAATTATCACTAGAAGAGAAAAACACGATTTCTGTTTTCTCTTCATTCTGATTAAAATAACATTGAAATGATTTTAAATAGAATAGAAAACGTAATTTTTAAGGAGGGAAAGTTTTTTTTTTATATATACATGAAAAATAAAATTTTGGAAGTAAGACAGATTGCACTTGAACCAGCCCAAGCCTAAAACTTATATAAAAATTGAGTCCGTTTCATCTCCATTTCCAAAGTGTGGGACACATTACGTCACATATAAGTGTTATGTTAAAAGCTTGGAGATGAGAAGGAAAGAAAAGGGTAATTAAGGATTCGGGTTTTCGGAAGCGCTATTGCTCTGGTCTCCGGAGCCCTGTATTTGTGAGCTCCGGTGAATTCCGCCAAATATTTAAATATTTACTGAAAACAGAGAAGTAACGGAGCTGAGCTCCGGTGGGCTCCGGCGCAAATTAAGCCCTGCTTATTCCCCCACCGCATAAATGTACTTATTAGTGTTGAAATATGTTTTTTTTTTCATCTGAAAAAAAATGTAAATTCTTAAAAAAAAAACTGCCTCAATCCGAATCCTAACTGCAAAAGTCAAATCCCAACCCAAAACAGACCCAAACCCGAAAAAAAGTCATCCAGAACCAAACAAGCCGACTCGACAAGGACCGTTTCTGGAAAATCGGGTTAATAAACACGATACAAGACTCAAACCTCATGGAATAATGCTGTAAATAAGTTATTTTTTATATACAGTCAAGAAGATTAAAGTGTGTCAAGATTTCGTTAAAAATCTGGCCTGGACTATTATTACAAACCACTAGAAACCTATCATAATATGTCCTTATGTTGACTTTCAAATCTATCCTACATATATGCACCTAAAAGCAATTTTAGTACATTTTATTTGTGCTTTATAAGAATTAAAAAAAATTCCAAGTACCTCCTTCTCTTACTGTTTAATTATTTTATGTCACTTGTGGAAGAATAAATTTTACTTTTCTTTTCAAAATCACCAGAGGTAAAGAAATAATTTAATTTCAAAATACAAGGAGGGGCAATAGTCTTTTCTTCTGCCCAATCTCTTGGTTGTCGCCAATGTAAATGAGCCATCAATAATGATTTGGCAGATTTTGTTAGAAAAGTTTTGGACAAAATGCTGGTGTTCGCAGTTCGCAACTTTATACTACTAAGCCATTTAGCCAGAAATACTCAGTTAAATGCAATAGAAACAGTTGTCTCCTATAATCCCGAATCGCACTCTGGCCGTGAGACGAAATTTCAATAATTCTTTAAGCCAAATAGACAGTTTTGAAAGGGGGAAAAAAAAAAAATCGAAAATTGCCAACCAGCATTACCTGTCTAATCCCACTTTAATTTATGGAAGAAAAAAATGACATCTGGTCCATCATGCTTCTATCGTTTGACAAAAAATGTCATTTCCGCTTCTTTCATTTCTTGGCAGGAAAAACAACAACAACAAAAAAAAACCATTTTAACGCTTCATTTATTTCGTGACAAAAAAGAACCATTCGGTGAAACCGTGTTTCTGCCATATCTTATAAAAAAAAAGGGGGGGGGGATTCCTTTAATCATACTTCTTGTATTTCTTATCAAAAGTGACAATTGATAAGAATGCGAAAAAAACATTAAACTTCCGAATTAATTATTGAAGCTTTTTCATAACCAGTCCATCTTCACAAAATTATAATTTAAAACTAAATCTAATTCAAATACGCAACGTATGACATGAAAAGTAAAATTTGTAATTCACATGCAACATTTATTATAACATTCATTTTAAAAATTAACTCTTGCTAATAAAGATAAATCAACCAGCCGGTTTAATATACTTTTACAAATTTTAATGCATATTGATTTGGAAAAAAATAACATCTCATAGGTTTCTGGCAATTTAGAACAACTTTTGTAAGCGATAGCAGAAAGTACGTACGTGTATTTATTAGTAAAAATCGATCGTATAATCGTGACTTTTTGGATAAATTAACACTTCAAGAGTATGAAAAGCAGGATTACATAACTCGCTGTCACTTATAAGGAGTTGACAATTTGTTTGCCAACATTTCAATATTTTTTTTTTCAGTTTGAATTTAAGAATGAAAATTCAAGAAAATAAATATTTCTCTTTGTGAGGAGATTTGAACTTTGCGTTAAATGTATAGAGGACTGCAACAGTAAAATTCTGTCGCTTTTCCAAGACAGGTTAAGTTTTGTTTTTCTTCGAAAGTAGCAAACCTACCTAGTATATCATATAATAGCCAAATATCTTACAGAACTAAGTTAAATAGCTTCAAAATAAAAGAAAATAGTATATCAGACAAGAGAAAAGTGCAAGAGGGCGTCTATTTTGATGGGAAAAGATCTCCCAAAACAAATTGAAAATTACAAATCGGTTCTTTGTGTTTGTGGTTCGACTTTCTCTATCATGCCACTTTATATATCTAAGTACTGGTCAGTGAGGATATTTAGCCAAAATGTCAGTTACTAGCCTCACCAAATGAATAATCAAACGTTTTATTAAAATTTAATTTCTATTTTTGAGAAAATATTCAATTAAATCGATATCTTATCACTAAGCATATTCGCGACCACTTAAGTGAACTAATTATTAGGTATTTGTTATCCCACCTACGGGTGTGTGTTACATTTTGTGTGTCACATTATTTCTCCGAAACACACACAATATTATTTATACAATCAGTGTACTATGCATATAAATACATTATAAACAGTATTATTACATACGTCCAAATGTAATGTAAATGAAGATTCACAAAACGTTTTTGTTAACGAATGCAACATGAATTAATAACGCCCATCTGTGAACCTCCGTTATAAAGATTAAAACAAGCGATCGAAAATGCGTTTTTTTTTTTTTTTTTTTAAAATATATAAAGGGAACGTGAATTTAATGAATGCAACATGGAATAATAACGCCCATCTGTGAACTCCGTTATAAAGATTAAAATAAAATAAGCGATCGAAAATGAGCTTTTTTTTTTTTTTAAAGGTAACGTGAATTTAATATTTCATTCTCCGCACATGTGATAATTAAAAGAAGTGCGTTGTTCCAGTGCACTGCAAATAAACTACTATATTCTGCCATTGCTACTGACACAATTTTTAAAAATGGTATGAAAAGAATTGAACAATGGAAAAATCGGTAAAGCTGAATACTTTTCTCAACTTCATATTCTCTCTTCCCTCCCATATTCCTCGCTCCTCTCTGTCGCAGGCTCTTGTCTTTTCTCTTTGCTCCTTTCATATCTATCTAAAAGATAATTTTTCACATCTCGACATCCAAAATTTCTTTAAGATTTGAGGTTCGTGATGCCTTTGATCACCCACTAGAATCAATTACTTTAAACTTTTCGTGGAATGTCTTTGAAAATGCGCGGCCGAGACGTAACAGAAGCGATTTTTCTCCAAATTATTTTATTATTTTTTCAAAATTACAGAGAGGGCGACAACCTCTGCTGTTCACCACTATCAAATTCTAGCTGCAGGCGAAGAAATGGGGTGCATGATATAGGAAGAGGAAAGACAGATAGGCGAGATGATGGCACACATGATAAAAGAATAACGGCCGGAGTTAAGAGAGTGGTGACGCGATCGAAAAAGGCTGATGTCGGAAGAGCGAGAATAAGTACAAGTGAGATTTTTTTCTCTCTTTCTCCATGCTCGAGTGGATAAAGGGTGGCATTCTCAGAACGAGATAGCATGCTTTCGATGGCATTTTAATAAGTCTTAACCCTTGTAATGTATCACGCAAACAGTCACGTGACTCGCGGTTTTTCATTCAGGTAATTATGCAATGAACCTTTGATGAACAGGAGATTATATTAGACGGTCGTAAAAGAAACATTAAAACTGACTTTTTCAATTGCTGTGTCGTGAAGTCTTAGAATAATAATTCGAATATTTTATTGTTTCGTAAGTGTTAATTTCTAGATATTGAAAATAATAATAAATACTTGAATTATTTTCAATGTGATATTTATGATAAATAAAAATATTAAACAAAATTCGACAAAATTTGACTTATTTTAAACTCACAAATTATTTTAAATAATTGAAAAGGAGTTTTATGTACAGGGTGTCCACTCTCTATGATGTTCAATGGCTAATTCCCAAACCATTAGTCATAGACAAATAGTTCAAATTACAAAAATGTTTTAAATGAGGTAAAGAAGTATTTAAAAAGGGATTTGGGTCAATAATAACATTTCTTAAAAAATTACGAAATTTAATTTTTTATACGGTTCGCCGGTCCTATTACTAGGTAGTTAGGTCCTAATATTTAGAAATATTACCAATAACTTCCAATAACTTTAAAAGTAGGTTTATTTAAAACAAGAGATGGGAATGCTCGGAAAAAAACACCGGAAATTTGATGAAAAGTTTTTTTCGGGGTTTTTCTTACCCCGAAGAAATTATTTAAAAATTTTTAAAACTGGAAAAATTCAAATTTCAATTATAAAATAATGTATTCAAAATTTTATAATGGCTACGTTCGGATTTTTTTTTTCTATATATTTCTTTTTCATATTCAGTGTTCAGTGTTCCACATGAAAAACTAACATGGAAAATATGATCTGTAAGCAGTTTAGGAAGAACCGAGTCCTTTAAAAAGGACCCTTCACAATTTTTGCACCTTAAAACATTAACAATACATTAGCATAAACTCTTGACAAAATTTTGAAAATTTTTTGATCTCCAAAATTGAATCTTTTACAAATGTAATTGTTTTAAAATAACAAAACTTGTCACAGATGAAATATCCGGTGAATCTGTTTAACTGTACATGTATATACGAAGAAACTTATTAAAAATGTCTAAATAGGAACTTAAATAAAACGATAATTTCTAATTCACAAAATTCTGTTTATATTTTTTATAAGCATGTTCACAATTTCACAAAAACAGGATTTCGTAAAAAAAAAAAAAAATTAAGCAGACCCTTGATAAGATAATTAAATGCAACTTCTCTTGTTAAAAATGAAAATTCGTGTGCAAAATTATTTTCATAATACAAAGAGGTTGGAAATTTAATTGGAAAATTTGAAACATGCATTTATTTTCATTGACATACCTATAATTTTTGAGGTAATCAGATTGCAATCGCCAGAAATATTTAACTATTGTTATTATTACATGTGTACATGTTATTTAAATTGTGTACATGTTATTATTAAAACAAATTTTTAATAATAACATGCAGTTGAAATCATTTACTTTTTTCTTTCTTTTCCTCAAATATAAGTTCTTAGACATGTCTACCTGTACCTTAATTTTTAAAACATAAATGCATACAAATAAACTTTGGAAAAAAAATGCGAACAATTTTCTGTGAAAAATTTAGTTGGGAAAAAAAAAAAATTATAAGTATGCAAAAATCCACCTGTTGTATAACTCATTAAAAATATATATATGTTACTTTCATATTTTGAATCTAAAACAGCTTTGGTTTGGGTTTAGACTGAAAAGCTATACCAAAACTAAATATACAGGAAAAGAAAATTATTTTGCAAGAAAAAATATCGTAAATTATTACTAATTTTTAAATAATGGAAGATTTAAAAAGGATAATATTTATAAAGCCAGAAGTACAATAATTTGTTTCCTTAAAATGGCATCATTTATATACTGCTTAAATAATAACATGTAGATGGGAAGTATGATACAGTTTAAATTTGTTTTCAAACGACAGTGATATTGGTAGAAACTCATGAAATTTTTCTTTCGTTGTTATTATTAATTACCTCAACTGGTATTAAAACTTATCTCCTTTGCTCTAATATTAGTTCTACTGGTATAATTTTTTTTTAATTAGCTCTATTGAACAAATGCAACTGAAAAATCATCTCAACAGAGACACGATATATTACAAACAATGTGGTGTTAAATTAAGTAAGAAAAGCTACTGTCAAAATTTTAAGACAAAGGCTAAACTTTTAGAAACTCATTAAGATGGAGCTTGTTGCAATATAATAGAAATGTAAAAATATCAACGTTAAAAGCACCAGTGATTTTAAATTTTAAGCATACTGGTTTCGGTAGCATATGCAGACCTGCCAACTGCTACGAAAAAATCGTAGTTGCTACGATTTGGACGTATAAACTACGATGCTACGAAAATGGGTCTTAAACTACGATTTTTTGCAAAAAACACAAACCCATTTTTTTGTTTCTAGTAGCGATTTTTATCTTGCACAGCATATTTTTCAGCAGTGATTCTGTTGCGAAATTTCCAAAATTTCGAAGTATTCATTTCCGAAAGTTATAAAAAATTGACCATTAGTCTGAAAATTCGGACATTAAAAAATGCTCACGGAAAAAAAAAAGAATCTGGGCTACAAAACAAACTTCTGAGCATAAAACACTCTCTTTTTGTATGTTAACCACGAGTGAATCGTGTTTCTGTAAATATTTATACAGGAATTAGTTTCCTTAGAAACAAGGTGCCATTTTAAGAATTTCTGGAAAGGAGGGGGGGGGGCTTCTTTGAGGGGCAAAGTTTGAAATAGTGTGCAAAATCGCATGATTTGCAATAAAATACCGCGAATTTCGACAAATGACCGTATAAAAAAAAATCAATTTCGTCAAAGGATCGTGGTAAACACGCAGTGTTGATTTCAGGGAGTGGCCCGGGAGAGGGAATGTCGTCTCCCCCCCCCCCCCTGGAAGATTTGAGATTTTGTGTTTTCAATGGTGTTAATTTTGTCAAAATATCGCGAAAAAAAAAAAAAACGCGAATTTCGTGAAAAGATCAGTAAGAAAATGCAAATTTCATTGAAAGATCAGTAAGAAAATGCAAATTTTCACCAAAAGATCGCAGAAAGGAAACACTAATTCCGTCAAAATGATCGCGGAAAAAAACGCCATAATTCGACAAAGGATCGTGGTAAAAAATGCGAATTTCGTCAAAAGTTGGTAAAAAGTGTGGATTTCAATAAAGAATGGTGATAGAAAAATGTGAATTACGATTTCAGAAAAATTGTGAATATCCTGAAATGATCGCAGGAAAAAAAATCCCGAATTTGTCAAAATTTACTGCACTGGGCTAAAAAATTGGAACCAGGCTCCTTTTACAAATGCAACAAAAAAAAAAAAAAAAAAAAAAACGCTGCGAAACGAAAAAGAAACTCTAAAAATCGTATAAAATTTTTCAACGGAAAAAATTTACTATATTAAGTTGAAAGACTGAAACCTTGTTCTTTTAAAAATGTCAAAAGATTGCTGTGTAACACGAAAAACCAACCAACCAACCTCCAGATTAATTTAAATTTTGTGTGCTACGATTTCTCATTTTCAAAGGTTGGCAGGTCTGCATATGTGTACGAAACCGGTATGCTTAAAATTTAAAATTATTGGTTCTTTTAACGTTGATATTTTTACATTTCTTTTAGAAGCTTAACTTTTTCTTTTTTACAATATATTAACATAAAGTGAAAGTAATTTAAGTGTTCAGAAATTTCAAAATATTTTTTATTTTTAAGAAAATACAATTTATATTCAGAAAACATTTGTAAGAAATCAATTTTTCCAGAAAAAAAAACTGATTTTTTTCTGCTATTTCAAAATTTCCGGAAAATGTTACATCTCTAATTAAAACTCTGTACTTAGCATTAAAAAATAAAATATATACATACATACATACATACATATATGAAGCTCAGTAACTTCATTCTACATTAATATATAATAAGCAGTATGATAAATAACTGTAAACAATCTTTTTAAATTCGTACTTATTATATTTTTACTTAAAATATCAAATTATTTTGTTTAACATTTACCTCTGATAGGAGCATTTTGTTCGTGTTTATAAATAAACTTTCTAAAACAAGTTTATTTTATGAATAGGCCAGAAGCGACATTTCGGTGAAAATATATGCCTAGGACTTTGTAATGAGGTCTATACCAGGAGAAATTTTTAGGACCGTACCGTTCAAAAACTTTATTGGCCCGGCCCAGTATACAAGCTAAAGGTTTGGCTCCAGTCCGAACGATCGGCCCAGATTTGATTTCTACAGAACACGCCTATATATTTCTGAAGGAACAGTATGCCAGAATTAAAGTTCTGCAACACACTTATCCATAGATTTAAATTTTCAAATAATATTTCCGAAATTCATGAGATACAGAGTAACAATAACATTAATGACCACTTAGATAATTACGTTAATAAATGGGTTGTTCTCTACAATACTTGCAAATTTGGCCAAGCAGTCTGACTTGAATGATACATACGTAAATTTTCATAAAAATTAGATAAATGGTAAGCAATTAGTCAATTATTGAAGATTTTAATAGCAGCAGAAATCGTTTTAAAAATTTGACTTAACAAAAAAATAAAATAAAAATTTTAAAAGTGAGGGAATGATGGTGAGGGAATGATGAAACAGATATGAGGGAATGATTGTTTACAAAACAAGTTAATTAACACATTTTTAATATGAATTGATACAATAAAATAGTATTATAATAGTATAAAATTAAATTAAATAGATGAAAACATGAAAACTGATGATCTATTATCACATGGCTCAGGGGGGCTCAGTCTTTCTTTCCCCATAAGGTGTGTGGTAATTATGTTCATCTGTTTACTTTCTTCTATCTTTACAAGAAGAAATTATTGGATTCGTGAAAATTTTCGAATTCCGGTTTTCGACGGATTTACATGTTTTAGAGGTCAGATATCCCGAAAAAATAATTATTTTACAAAGTCCCTGTCTGTCTGTATGTGACAGAAATTTTGTGGGCGCTCTATCTCAAGGACTAATGGACGGAATTGAATAAGACTTTAGATTCAGTTAGTTCCCAATATAAATTGGTGCTGATTATTTTTTGGTGTAAATTGCCCAACAGGTGGCGCTGCTATTATACATTTTTCGCGATTTCCACATTAGCTATATCTCTAGAACTAATGCTCGGATTTTCATAAAACTTCAGATTCAGTTAGTACTTGATATAATTTGTTGCTTATTACTTTCTGGAGTAAATCACCCAACAGGTGGCACTTATATGCTAACATTATTCATGATTATTGCAATAACTATATCTCAAGACCTAATGCTCGCATTTTTATCAAACTTAAGATTCAGTTAGTCTCTGATATAAATTGGCCCTGATTAGTTTTAGGTGTAAATCGCCCAACAGGTGGTGCTGATACGCAGAATTTTTATGATTTCTGGAATAGCTCTATCTCAAAAACTAATGTACAGATTTTCATCAAACATCAGATTAAGATAGACTTGACATAAGTTGTTGCTGATTAGAGTTTAGTGTAAATCACCTAACCGATGGTGTTGCTAAGCTGCATTTTACAGGAAGTATTAACAGTATGAGATCGAAGAAAGTTTTGGGATTGCCACATCTGACTAGTTTTGGTTTGGTTAATTATAGTTTGTGTTTCCCAGATCCATTTCTTCAGTTTTAATAAACTTGTTTCATCCTCAATAGTTTATAAAATTAAGTTACTTTTACAATTCTCACACTTCCTTTGAAGGCAGGTTATATTGTTTTTCTCACAACATAATTCTAGTAATACATCAGGTGTTTTAAAATTTATTATTCCTGTTTCATTAAGTTTTAATGCAATTATTTTTATGTTGGATGAGCTTCATAAGCAGCTGTATCTCTTTCTTCAACATTAGGTTTTTTCACTTAAAGTGGTTTCGGGCGACAGAATGATTAATAACTCAAAACATAATCAACTTCTTTGAGAAACTTCTTGTATAAATATTTATGTGTATCGCATAAAAGTCTTCTTTTGTTTCTTTATTTTGCTTTTTGAGGTATAACCTTTTTTTCCTGGACAAAGTTTTTAGCAAAAACTTAATATATCCTGTTTAACTTTATTAAATAGGCAATTGCCTCTCTTATGATAAGTAAAGAGATAAGCTTCCTTGCTAATAATATTCTTCAAGCTTCGATATCTAAGAATATATATATATATATATATATATATATATATATATATATATATATATATATATATATATATTGTCATATGTAGCAATCTGTATTTTTTCAAAATACTTCCCTTAAAATTCTGTAGTACATTTGTTTACCTTTTTGACTCTTTCCCATATTGCTAAAAGTTGATGCCAATGCTGTGTAAAGAACGTCTCCAAATAAAAGCTTTTTCTAATTTTGGATGATACGTCTTTATTTCCAGTTATTTTTTCTTTTAAGAGTTAACTTTTAGATGTTTTAAAAAAAATTTTAAGTAAGGCTTGGTAATACTTTTTGCATTTTGATTATCACCTTTTGCAGCTTTACAGTTCAACTTTTAATGACTGATTTTCTCGAAACAGTTTTGATCTGCTACGTCTAATTCTTTTTCTCCAAGCACTCTGCCTTGAAAAAGGACGTTCAGCCTCAGAACCACTAAAACTTGCGGAATCTGTTTTACAACTATTTGATGGAGTCTGGGGAGAAAGAAATTGCTCAATCTTCTTATTTTTCTTAATATTTTTTATTTTTAAAATTTTTCTTCCACTGTTTCCCTTTTTTGACATTGTTGTCTAGAACTCATCTCCTTTACACTTTTAACTTGGCCTTCCTCTTTTAAATATTTCAGTTTTTCAAGCTTCAAAATGATTATTTTTCATTTTCTCTCTTCTTAAGATTTTTTAAAACTCAATAATATATTTTAATCGCATAAAAAATGTAAAATGCTAATCAATACTATTTTACGTATATGCATAATTTTTCACTAAGCTACTCTGGCGTATTTATAAATTTCTCCAAGAACAGTTTAAATAAAATGTTTTGGTTAGTTTGAGCCACTTAAATTTAAAAAATAACATGTATTAGTATAAATTTTAAGCAGGAACACTAAATCCATCATTTAAACAGAAAGCACATCATTCCCTCACTCATCTTGTCATTCCCTCATAATGGTAAATGTGAGGGAATGACAAATGAGGGAATGATGAAATAAGACATTTTCACTAATTGTAGGAAAAAATGCAAAATTATGAAGAAATCCAAACTGTTTCCTTGAAGAGAAACACTTAATATATAATGTATGATAAAATTAAAATTTTTGATATTTACAAAAAAAAATTAGTATTCTGTGTGAGGGAATGACTGCTAATAAAAACGCTTCCAGATATTCTGACTGAAAAAAAAATTCTGAAAAATTAACAAAATTTTACACCACCAATTTATGTTGCTGGACTGACAAGTGCTCAAAATGGCTTCTTCTCTGTGAAGGATGCTAGACTGCTACTGCTCTTTAGTGGTAGATATTTCAGATAATAGCAATGTGTGAGGGAATGATGGTCTAACATGGGGAAACATAATTGATTGAGTAGACTATATAATAATTGTAAAAAATAATATTTTTATTATTTTTTGTAATGTACCAAATAAGAACTTTATTTTGCTTAGGGTATTTTTAATTATTTTTATTTCTGGATGGAAAGAAATAGGCAATAATGTATGGTAGTACAGGTGAGGGAAAGGTGAGGGAATGATGTTTGCATGATACATATTACATTTTTAAATACTAAATTTATTTATTTTTAAATTTTACTTTCTGTCCATAATAAACTATGTTTAGATCTTCTAATAAAAATAAAAATAAATAAAAATGTAATGAAATTAAGAGCATTTATATGACTGGGAAGCACTTTTTGCACTATTGCAGAGAATAACCCAAATACTGATTAAAACAATAGACTTAGAAAATACATTCAAATGATGATTCAGTAAGAAAATCAACGTAGTTTAGAATAAAAGAAAAAGGTAGTTTTATAAAACAAAAAATCATGATTTTAAAGTTCTACAAAATATACTTAAAAAATATACTTTAAAAACATCTGACATATTCTAAAGCAAAATTTATTGAAAATAAATGCATATGCATTTGAAATGTTTTGAGATTTTATTAGAGGGGTAATTTCCTTCACAGTTGTATTAAATTAAAATTGATCTCGACTTAGGTTACACAAAAATACATTAGCCACCATAGAAACAAATTTGAATATAACATTGGAAGCAAACGTGCCAGAAAAGTACTTCATATACACAAAAAGAATGGTTGTATACTTTTGCAATGTAGCTCATTAAATACAACATCATAATTCTAAAAATGTATTTAAAAAAAAAAAACTTAAAATATTCAACTGAAATTCAAAGGGCAATTGGAAGTACTCTTGCAAATATGTAGTCAACACAGTTTGAAGTTTATAAAAAAAAGTTTCAATTTCGTAAATAACTTAAAAGTGCATGATTTTGAGGAATAACGCTGTTGTTTTTAATGAACAATATATTCTAAATAATTGTAAAAATCCATTGAATGTAAATTTTATTTTGTCATTTTCCCCTGTCTTTAAAAATTAACGCCTACAAGGAATCTACTTTTTAGATAATCACTTATCTACTAAAAGGATATTCAGTTTTCAATCCAGGTTATTTTTAGCCTGAATTGATGAAGTCGCAAATTAGCAAATGTGATGAATTACAACTAAGTTTAATTTAAAATTGAGTGACAGAAAGCATGATCCGGTATCACGCCGTAGAGTAAAACCAAAATGAGCTCAATAATCCAATCAGAAACCCTATGAGGGCAAAACGGTGACTCATCCTCAGAACGGAGATAAAACAATTGCGAAAGATGAGAACACGGAGGAGTTCAGAGCTCAAGGACCCCACGAGAGATTCTCGTGGAAGTATCAAGAGCGCCCAAGAGTGTCATACGGAAAAAATAAGAAAACAAAGACGCCTTATCTTACGTCTGTATTTTCACAGCGAACATTAACCCGTCAAATTTAGTGTTTTTTGCCCTTTCACGCTACAATTAGATTTTAAGAAAGAGTTGCTCTGTAAAGAT
Source organism: Maratus speciosus (assembly GCA_963932465.1). Classification (NCBI taxonomy): domain Eukaryota; kingdom Metazoa; phylum Arthropoda; class Arachnida; order Araneae; family Salticidae; genus Maratus; species Maratus speciosus. The sequence continues at coordinate 292,255,546 of OZ010789.1, forward strand.
GGAAAATTTATTCTCATACGCTTTTATTATTATTATTATAATAATACATAACACTACTATAAAACCTTTTTATAGCGGGCACCTCAGGACTGCGAAATTGGTCCGGTATTCTGAAGTATACAAATATATTTATCTGAATGACAAAAAAAGTATTTGCTAAATATAGATGCCTATCCACTATTCGCGGGGTTTCAGTTATGGAGGTTTTACTGTACTGTGTAATATACAAAAATGAAGTATTTTAACAAAGAGTTTTCCATATTATGCAAATTATCCCAAAAAGCACTTTTCAAAGAAGAGAAAACATGGAGGAGTTCAAAGCTCAAGGACTCAAGAGAGATTCTCGTGGAAGCATCAAGAGTGTCTTACGAAAAAAGTAAAAATAACAAAGAGGCCTTATCTTACTTCTGTATTATCATAGCGAATATCAAACCGCCCGTTTTCGTATTATATTTTTTCCTTTTCACGCAACAGTTATTTAAAAGATATTTCTTAATACAAATGGAAAAAATTCATATGCCTGGTTTTTTTTCTTTTAAATCATGCAAAATATTATACAAAAGAATATTTTTCAAACAATGGCGTAACAGTTCATAAATTATGTGTTGATGCCGAATGCAGTGGGACTCCTAGGTTCTATCCTGTGGGGTGGGAATCCTAGGTTCGTTTGGAAATATTTTCGTTTAAAATATAAAATCATTCACCACTAATTTCAGATATATTTAAGATATATTTAAGGGGCAGGGCAACGCCGGGCTGGCCAGCTAATAAAAAATAAAATATATGCCAAAATTTGACAGCAGGTTCAACAAAATTTCCATGAGTTAGGCACTAAAAAATATGCGGCACATTCACATAGGTACTGAAAATATGCCAGACCACTGAAATAGATTTTCGTTTTTTATTATTATGTATGATTCGTAGAATTTTCTTCGAAAACTTATATTTCCACAGTATCGTTCGACGACTATGCACTGAGACCGATACTGAAAAGTTTTCACATTTTTCCCCCACTCATCACCCAAAGCTATTCTATCATAAACAACTTCTTACGGAATTTAAAGTTTAAAAAAGCTCACATAAACCTATATATTATTCCAAATATATATAAAGAAACTTTTGAAGATTTAAATATATTTTATTTCTTTTTCCTTCAAAATAAATCATTCAGAAAAATAAAATAAAGATAACTTACAAGTTCGCAAACAAAAATTACCGAATCTTATTTAAAAGAAAGATGGCATGTAATGATATTTTACATTAATTGTTATAGTAAATATATAGAAAATATCTTAATAAATAAAATCTACCATGAAATCTCAATATAAGAAGAATCAAACATTTTAAAATATATGATGCCAAACAAAAAAAAAAAGGAAGTAAAAAGGATTTAATCATAAAATCGAACAGAAATTGAATATAGAAATCATATGAGGAGGGAAAATGAAAAACAAAGCGACACATTAGTGTTTAATCTTCAGTCGACAAGAACATACCCGTGTCGCAAAAGAAAAAATACTTTATTTCAGTGGCGAATAGCAGAGCTAGTCTATCACTGCCGATATAATGTATTGAATTTAAGTAAAAAAATGGAAGATACAAAAAAAGGAAAAATATTGAAATAGAAAATCATAAAAACATATCGAAAATAAATCCAACAATAATGATAAAGGATCGTATTCGAAACCTTATACAATGTGACAAGTACCAATAGACGAATCAAACAGTTGTACAAATGTTAGCAGGGCAATAATTAACATTAATTTGTAATTTTAGATTTTCTATTAATATAACGTATCTATATATATAAGCAGCATTAAAAAAAACCCACCAGAATAGTTTTTATATTTAATAATGGAGGAGATTTAAAATGACTTTTTTTATGCCTATGAAAATTTAATAAAATGAATTCTCTCTCAATCAATCCATTTATTTATTCAAAATTTTCAAAAATTATCAACGGGAAAAAAAAAACCTTACAGAAAGCTAAAAATTTTTTGTCAACAATTTTAGGGGGGGGGGGGGGAAGCTATTAAAATTTTCAATTTTTACGGATTTTTTTTTCTTTAACATTTTGAAAGAATATTTTCTAAAAGGTGCTTTAACTGCGTAATTTTATAAATAATGAATTACAATATGTGTAACAGTGAGGTACCAGTGGATCGTGCAAGGCTTCGCACGGCAATCTTTTTGATTATTTACATAGAATAAAGGACGTTTAGATGAGAAATAATGCATGATAGTTATAAGAAGTCCAATAAAAATCTTGTTGATTAGGATAAATGACGAAAACAATTGCCCTCTAAAATAAAAGAGCTAAATAACGAGATTAAGTTTTAAAAGAAACTTGTTTAATAACAATAGCGCAGAGATGAAGTATGCCACAATTGCAAGTAAGACCCAAATAATGTTGTGTAATTGTTTGGGCTGTCACTCAAGTTCACGTAATTACATGACCTAATCAAACATCTTAAACCTACACAATGACAGGGGTAAAGGAGACAAATGATTCAAATTACTAGGTTTTTCTTTGGATCGAAAAATAGTGAACGCAAACGAACCCCCACATAAGAAGAAAATCATGTCTATGAAAAGAACAAGGTCTACCAATGGTGAAAATAGATGTTTCATCTAGAAATTGGTTATTATGTTTTCTATTGTTTTGTATATATTTTTTCAATATTATATAATATTTAGGTTTTCTGCAATTGTTAAACAGATCTATTTTAAGCGGCCAAATTCGGCTATTTTTAATTTTCCACTTTTTATTCACATTTTACCTATTTCAAATGGATTGAAATAAGATATTTATTTTATTTGGTATATAAAAAAGTTCTACCTGTTTTTATAATTTTTAATTAATAAAAATTAAAATACAAATTTTAATCAATATGGTCATCTTTAACTTCCACTAACCACGGCCAATGCTCGGGCAACTAACAGATCCATTATTTTTTCGCACCTCACCTTCAGTATTATTCTATTCAAACTTAATACCTCGCACATGCAGGGACCGATTTGCGAATTTGGGGGCCTTAGGCACAGATACTTACGGGGCTCCCCCTTGCACCGATACTTACAGGGGGATTGAGTAGGAAAAAAATTGAAAAAATATACTAAAATAACCATTATTGAGTTTACAGTACATATACATTTAACGTCTGAATTTAAAAAACATTAAAACACCAAATAAAATAAACTAAGACAGACTTGAGCAGAGTTAAAAAATAAAATTTATGAAGAATATACTTAAAAACAATTAAAAATACAATATGTAAACGTTTCGCCAAGCGACACGCAAGGCATCAGTACAAAAAATATCCATTGCATTTCAAACGACAGAACAAATCAAGTGAAATTTTGAAATGCAATGGATATTTTTTGTACTGCGATGCCTTGCGTGTCGCTTGGCGAAAAGTCTACATATTGTATTTTTAATTGTTTTTAAGTATATTCTTTATAAATTTTATTTTTTAACTCTGCTCAAGTCTGTCTTAGTTTATTTGGTGTTTTAATTATTGAGTTTAATAATTGCTGGACAGATAATTACACTTGTTATCTCATATTTAATTTCTACCCAAAATTGTTACTTTATCCAAATCATCCATGCAACCTCATAATAATTTGGTATATAATTTTATATACCTTAAAATTTTAAATGAAATAAGTGATCGTAATTAATAAAATTCTAGTAGAAGAGCTATGCGAATAATTATCTTAAAATTAAATTAAAATTCGCGCAAAATTGTAATTATCAAATTAATTACAAATAAAAATTAAAAGGTTGCGTTGTGAATTATTTATGTGATCTCTTCCACTTATGAATTAAACTCAATTTAAGCTGTAAAATAAAATGACACACCTTAAACATTTATCAATTAAATGATTAAAGATATTTTTAATTCCTGATTAAATATTTTTTATTTACATTAAGCGCAATTATATACATATACACATTAAATGATTCAAAAAAAGAAAGCAAAACTTTTGTTTGCTGATCATTGTTACATGAAGATTAAATCTTTAGCAAAATGATTTCATTTAGTTTTATTATTATATTTTTTTATCAAGAGCAATGTTTTTTCTTTTATTCTTAAATTGCTTATTTATATTTAATTTTTGTTTTGTTGGATCTCAGACAGCCATCTACCATAAAATATCATAAAAGGATATTTATAATTTCTAATATAATTTAAGTGGTAAAGAAAAAGATTAATGTAATACCTTGAATTATATACGGGATGGTGGCCTTCATTCATCAGATTTAGGACTGTCGCGATGCTAAGGATAGTATCCAAACATCATCCAAATTCATCTCCTCACAAGAGCGGCGAAATCGGGATGACGGGAAGCATAGCTCCGGGACACTGTAGTCCGAATCCATTTTATCTTAATACCAAGAAGACTTCATCAGGGCAGTTAGGCATGCTTAGGCACTATCAGATCTGTCCATCTCGCCAGGGCATTGCTAGGGCTCTCAGGATGCATTATTAGGGCTCTCAGGATCGCTGTTGCATCTTCGGCATCTTTTCTTAGACTATTTTTTTTTCAAACTTTTCCCTCTTGCACACCATCCCTTGGAAGTGGGTGGAACTATTTGTATAGTCTTCCCTTATTGGATGTGAGAAGATTCTGTATTATCCTTAGATAGACCTATTAGCTATCAGTCTGCAATAGCCCCTTACATATACTTTAATTTTATTATATGCCATAAAGTTTGGGTGGTCTAAAAGCCATAAATTTATTCCAACACTTTTATTAAGGCCATAAATTTATTCCAACATTTTTATTATTTTACGATTTTTAATTATACACCACTTTCCTCATGCTTGTCCTAAAACGACGCCATCGCGTCTGGCTATTGTTATCTGAGATCCGAACTATACTCGACATTATACATTCATTTTACTATAAATCAATTTTTAAAAATATCTATTTAATATTTAAAATCAAATTAATAATTTTTGTATGAACTTACACTCCTATTTTACTCAAACATATAATTCTTAATTTTACACTCAATTGTATTTTATAACAATATTTGTACAAACAGAAATAACAAATTACGCAACTGTACTTTGACTTAACCAAAATGTTGCGGGAACATATTATTGTTATATGTTTCCCAGCAATAATTACTTTAAAATATCCATTAAAAATTTAAATATGATAATCATTAATTTACTTTTAAATAATTATTTCACCAGTTATGAAATTTAAATGAGTAGACGTTTTATAATAAATTGTGTGGTGTTGATTAGGGATTGACCGAAACAGCAATTTTGCCGAATACCGAAGCTTCGGTCGAAGTGCATACCGAAGCTTCGGTATTCGGCAACCGAATACTTGAAACTTTTTAATACGCATTTTTGCATATATTAGCGGTTTTAATAAGCTTTAATTGAAATTAAAGTCTCAATAATTTAATTCAGCTACATTTTTATTCTTAAATCTAATTACACAAAAAAATTTAATGACTCCTTTCCACTCACAAATTCATTAACCCATCACTTATTTTTTGTTATTTTATCACTAGTCAATACCCAAAAGTAACCTATGAAAGTATTAAACTATACAGGGTATTATTAAGGATAAGGATTGTCAGAAAAACAAAAGTTCATTCAAATACAAAGAAACAATGTTGTCATTAAGCTGATTTACTGATTGTCTAATTATAAACATATTGAATAGGAATGTTCTCAAAATACAAAAGGTATATCAATTTGTACATTTAACTATTTTCTGTCAAATTATTGATAGAATATATTTTGATTAATATTTTGTGATGAAGAAAAGAAATTTGGGCGATTTTGATGTAATGGTTATGAAAGCTATAGGATAGGCATATATTTATTTGATGTGTGTTTTCTTTAATATACACCTTAGATATACAGATATAAAATCCGATATACTTATTTGATGTGTATATTAAAGAAAATACACATTAAATAAATTTAAATAAAAAAAAACTAATGTAGAAGTAAATAAAATTAAATGATAAGGGAAAGATGCGAATCTTCCTTACTTTTTTTTTGTCCGTTGTAGACAGTTGTTTCGATTTCACACCTATGTAGACTATTTTAGGAAGGAAAAAGTTTTTTTTAATTAAAAATGGCCTTTGACGTGTTTTTGTAGTGCAGCTGAACTCTGAACTCATGCACATAATATTGAAACTTATTGTTTAGCCTATTCTACAGCTAAGTAAAAGAGAATTCTTCTACTTCTACGAAAATACTTATCTGCAATTATTCGGCCGAATACTTAAAAGTATTCGGCCGAAGCCAAATATTCGGTTTACATGCGAACCACCGAATACCGAATCAACTATTCGGTATTCGGTCAATCCCTAGTGTTGATTATCTTCAGTGCCATCGCTACGACTTTTTATTGGTGGGGGAGCAAATTGCCAAGTCAAATTTCAGTATTTGCCAACTCATTTTACAATTTTGCCAACTTACCACAGTTAGAAAATGTAATATAGTTCCTATTTGTTAAAAGTTTAATAATATTCCTAATTAGTTTTATAATTTTTGTCAAGTCTATCAGAAATAGAAAATATATTGTAGTTTTTATTAAAGTTTTAAAAGAAATTTGCCAACTAAGTTTGTAAATTTGCCAAGTGTAATAACATTCGCGAATGTTTGGGGGGGAGGCTCCCCCTCATCCCCCCCCCCCCTCTTAGCGAGGCCTCTGATTATCTTTTCCTATACAAGTCTATATATCTGGAATGATAAAGCATGCAACAATTAATAATAAATTTTCGACAACACCAAGCTATACAATTATTTAAAATATTAGGGGGCACTACTGCCTGCAAGCTACCCTCACCAACCCCCAAATATTCTGACGAGAACAGGAAAAGGATTAAATAAGAATTAAAATACAATGCCCTTTTTAAAGTGATAAAAGAAAATATTCATAAAGTAACTATAAATGGATGTTTCAAACAAAATATACAACGTTCTAAAAATACAATATGAACACAATAGAATGTAGAATTAAATGTAAAATTTCATTAGATATTAAAACTACATATTTTAAACAATAATTGAAAAACCTTCTGCAGCATTTGAGGGCCCCAGAAAATCAAGGGCCCTGGGCCCGTGCCCCGAAAGCCCTGCCATAAATCAGACACTGCGCACACGTAATGTTTGTAGAGCACGATCAGCTGTGTTTACTTGTATAAAAACTTTAAAATATTTCAGATAACGCCATATGAAAACGGTAGAAGTTTTTTGTATATCAAATGACATATGTTTATGTTAAAAGTTTAGCGATTTCTAAAACACTATGATAAAATTGGTACATCAGTTTGCTTATATATATTTTTTTCTTTAACTTTTACAAGATAAAGCTGATTATATTTTATACATATCTTTTTTGTTCACCTATTCTATAAAATATATGAAATAATATACGAAATTTTATTATAAAAAATTATATATTTGTAATATTATTAAATAAATTTTATATATGAGTGCCAATAATTAAATTACTTTACTCTAGTATGAATTTAAGTAATTTTTAATACTCACTACGTACTATTTTAAGAATTTCACAAATAAGTTTTCAGTGCGCATTGTTAGTCAGAAATTGTTCTGTGATATACATTAAAATTACATTAAAGGCGCAGAGTCTCCTTTTAAGGCACTCACCGTCCCCCTCTCCCCAGTCCTTTCTGAAGATGTTAAGTCCAAATTTTATATCTTCTGACACATTTTCTGAAGTCATGTTCATTCATTGATGAATAATTTCTAAGATTTTTTTTTTTTTTTTACTCAGATACCAAATAACCGAATAGACTTTCTCTTTCTACAAAGTCCCTCCCCCACCCCTCTCCCATTTCAAACTGTTTTTTAAAGAGATTTACTGGAAACGATTAATCACTGAAAGAACACCATATTGAAGAGAAATTCATTATAACTCAACATCAAGATGACACATTTACATGAGACAATTATACGAAAAAAAATATATATATTCCGAGGAACTTAAGTACCAATGTCTGTAAATTACATGCGCATCAAAGTGACTTCGTGAATGTGTCAGAAAGATTAGTTTCCTTCACCGGGAAGAGAAAGAAATTGAGAACACCGATAATGCCAAATACAAAAAGGGGAAAAAAATACGTTATATGAATAATAAGAATAAAATAAAAAACAAAAATCGTATTTATGTTCAGGCAGGTATTGTAAAGAAATATTCTCAATAATATTGCTTACTTTTTTTTTTAAATCCTTTTTGTCTTTAAAATATGCCAATAATTTATGGCAACTAGATACTACTTCAATAATTTACATCGGTATTTCCATGAATTGTACGATAAAGGCAATGAAAAAAATGAGAGAAAAGGAGTAAATTAAGTAAACAAAAATTCCCACGGTAATTTTTGGATGAATCATATTGTATCAGGATGTGGCTTAATTTCTTTTTAACTATATCAAATCAACAGATATTTTGAGGCTATTTTAAAATAGCAAAAACATTTCGAATTGTACACAGTGTTTCAAATGAATAATTAATGTACATTCATGGTTTTGATGCTTTATGAACATTTGATTGGAAGCTAAATTATGACAAGTATCTTAAACTATATTTTGATTTTCCATTTATTTATTAATTTACAGATCTTTTAATGATAATCTAAAAAATCTCTAAAGACCCTATCGAAATTATTCAATTATACTTTGGATTAATGTAATGCACTTTTTTTTATCTAAGAAAAACTGACGAATATTTAAGCATGTACAAGAAGTATAATTCTGTTAATTTTAAATCGGCAAAAGAAATCAATTGTGAAATAGCAGAATGAAAACTTTTCACACCAAAATAAATTGGAAATAGAACTCGAAATTGTGCATATTCTGGAGTTTAACATTCAGTATTTATCCATTAGCAAAACTAAAAAAATCTGGAGCACTCGATTCCACTAAAAAAAGAAACAAGTAATATAAAAATTTTGTTTTTAAAGTCAATTCCTACTTAGGTCAAAGAAAAATTTAATATAATCCCTTAAGCTAATATTAGTTCTTGTTGCATTAAAATATCTCAATTTGTTGATTTTCTATAAGCAAGTAGGTTTACAATGGAAGTCTATGGGAATTTGGCGAAATATTAGCGATATCGCCAAGTTATCGTCACTTTTGGCGACTCAATTTGGCGACAAACTTGGCGGTATTTGGCGACAGAACAGGGTCCCCCCCCTACGGTAACCCCTTATTGAAAATACTTTCATTGACCTTCAATAACCAATGGCCGCCATTTCCCATGCAAAACTAAAATTAATTAAAATTTAATTAATTAATATTTGAAAAAACTGTATTAACATCAATTGTCATCCAGTACAAGTTTTAAAAAATGTATTTCAACTTGATAAGATGAATAATGAGTATTTTATTAACGATTGAAAATTTGAACAAGATATATAAATATATATATATAAATAAATATAGGGAGAGTGTGAACTAATAGTAGGAATAGAAAAAAAAAAACTAATTTTTATAAATCTTGGGCACGTTCAACCGAACAGGGCGGTCTACGAAAAAAGGTTTTAGTTTATGTCCCTGCCGATAGGGAAATTTAACTGCGAGCCACAAACAAGTGGAACAAACCTTTGAAAACTAAGATCCTCCAGACCAGCCATACTCAACCTTTTTTTTCTCGCGGGCCGCAAACGTATATTTTCGACGTTAGACGGGCCGCAGCACACATATAAAAGGTTAAAAAAAGCTATTATTTAAAATAGTAGGATAACATACGTAGTATACAAAAGCAATATAACAAAGTTAATATTACCAGTAGGGTAGTTTGTTGCAGAAGAAATTTTACCAAAAATTTTACACCAGTATTTCCAAACAAGAAACTTTGTGGTAGATTTTTTTATTACAAATGTTAAAAAATAGGCCGCGAAGTTTGTTGTTTGACAAAAGAGGGAGTAAAAACCTTTTGGTGTCAATTTTTTCCTTTACAATTGTTCAACCCAAAAAATCTATATTAGCTATATAATAAGCATAAATACAACAGTGCAGAATTTCCAAGTCAGTATTTAGTTCAATAGTTTATAAGAACAGCATTTTGTTCAATGCAAAAACTTTTTATTCATCTTTTAATTGTAGAAATATGTATCGGAAATTTAATTAATTTAGAAATTTGTTTGATTAGTGCACCACTGTAGCACAAATAGGATTATATTTAAAAGAACCTTAACTAATAAAAAGGCATTTAAGATTTTTAAAATAATTTAAAATTAAAAACATTTAAAACAACAGTATAGATCATAAATAATTTTTATGCCCATTTGTATCATTTTTATGAATATGGATTAATGATTATGTGTTTCGGGTCGCACATAAAAAGTTACTGGGCCGCAGGTTGAGTATGGCTGCTCCAGTCTTTGGCTCTGCCAAGCAGGGGCGGCGCTAGAACTTGCCCGACAGGGGAGGGGGGGCACAGTATCCCCGACAGGGGGGCCGAATTCATAATATATATTCGGGATCTCCACAAGCCCGGGCCTGTCCCGAAGCCTGAGCTCCATAAAAGTTTCTTTTATTAAACTCGGGACGGGCTTAATTTTATCTGAAAGGTCGGTACGGGATCGGGCTAAATTTTAGCTTTTGAAAATCTGGTCCGGGCCTGAACGTCATCTTCCCGGCACACGTCAGGGTCTTACGTTTTTTCTGTAGATTCGGGCCGGACTGGGACTTTATTTCAGAATTTATTTTTTTTTTCTTCACGGTAATGTCGTAGTAACTTTTCTCTTATATTAGTGAAGTAAATGAACAATAAAACATTGCTTTGTTTCTTTTAATTTTTTTTCTTTTTTTTTTTTTAAATAACAGGTGGAATATGTTCGTTAATCACGTGAAAAACAAAATTTTCGCGTCCGGATTTTACATGTCCCAAAACGCACAGATCTCTAACATTCACACTGCTATTTAAATTAGAGATGAATTTCAGAAGACCAAACGATTTTTATTCGAAACAAATTTCGAAGCTTTTCAAAGAATATCGTAGATAAATAAAGCGAAAAAATCTCTTAAGGTTATTTTTGAAACACCCCACTAGTCACCTACTCTTCATAGGTGGAAGAAAATGCAACAAAAAAGTTTCCACACTTTTGAGCGTTACCCGGAAGGAAAAACTCTGCTTCGAACTCTTCTTCTACCCAGCAACCGCCCAATAACAGCTCATTCAATATTACAGATTTTACGTACACATGTATGGCACATACACAGCAGTGTGTGTGCGACAAAGTATTGAACCGGTTTATGAGTCAAACAACTGCGGACCAGCAGACCACCCCGCCCTTAAGGCTTTTCTCAAATCCAAGAGGGCAACTTTATGACATAAGTTTTAATTTGTTTTTGTTCGGAAATGATGAAACTAGCAGGTGTTGTTCGGAAACTATGTAATCGAGCTGTTTTTTCAGTTTTTTCGCAAACGCAATAGATCTTTTAGAAAATAGTGTCAAAGTGGGCGTTTTGAACCGAATTTCCGCGCGAAAGTAGAATATCCACTCAATAAAGGGCGAAAAACGTGTTTGTCACGTGAACAAAATCGCTTATAACTCAATAGATATTTTATTGATCAAAAAATGGAAAACACAGTTTTATTGTAAATTGCTTCCATGGTCAGGCTTTCCAATTTTATATCTTTCCGTTAAAAAATGAATTTGTAAATGTGTCAAAACGTTTTGCGCTTGTTGAAGAGAACAGCCTTAAGAAAATGCAAAAGTCTAGAAACAAAAGTCCCACATCAAGTAAGGTGGGTAACCGATTTTTTCGAAACGCGGTTCGTGTTCAGGCAGGGTTGACCATGTATTTTAATGTCGGAGGTAAATGAAAAAAATCAGTTGACAAATCCCTATCGAAAACGCATGAAGTGACCAAAAATTGTTTTAATAATTTGTTTGAAAGTGTCATCGTGAAAACTAGCAGTTAAACGTTACACCTAATTTGGGTCTTGCCGGGTAATAAATAAAATTTGCAGTCCTGCAAATTTTATTTAAAAACAAGCTGCAACCCGAACCGAATCTAACGAAAGATATTCCGTCTACCCGCAACCCGCTCGAAACCGAAATACTTAATTCCAATGCCAACCTGAAACCCGGAATAAGAGAAAATTGATCCAAAATATAATGTAATTATAGAAAAATAGTCTGTAATCATATCTCCAATATTAATGTTATCTTTTATATAGAAAAGTAAACATGTAAGGAGTCATTCATATTCAAATACGTAGTTTTTCATCTGAAATAGATTCCTGCGCGGGTTGGGTTATACCCGACCCAAACGTTCAACTTAAAGTCAATCCGAAACCTACGAAAAATTTCCGTTGACTCAAAACCCGGCAACATTTTTTCTATTGACCCTAAACCGAAACACTTCAAATCGAACCCGACTCGACACAAAAAAGATCTATAATTTAAAGCAGCTATGAAAAAATATTCTACAATCATATCTGATATCAATTCCATCTTTTATGTATAAAATAAACATGCAAATCGATTCATTCAAATTTAAATATATAATTCTTCATCTAAAACTATAGCCTAGACTTTCTTTTTGCAAAATTGAGCTAATTCGTACTTGGCTCATAAGTACTGTTGCCAGGTCTAGTATCGCAAAAAGTGGGACAGAGAGAGAAAAAAAAGCGGAATAGGCGCTTGAAAGTCAGGACATCCTTCATAATAAAACCTGTTAAAACGGAAGCAGTGTAACGGAATAATGCTTTGAACTGAAAATTTTCGCAATGTCGGCTCAAACAGGATAAGATTAAAACCTGTCTAAATTGGAAAGTTCTTCCGATTCTTTGTGATTCCATCTCAACAGGTTGCTGTATTAAATGGCTTCCTTTCTTCGTATTGAATGTACGTGAACTATACTTTATCCATAAAGGAATTGTGTGAAATTAATTAGTCGAACTAAAGTTTTTTAAATAATTAACAGTAATTTTATTACAATAAGGCTCACTTTAGCAATACCGCATTTTATTTTTTTCATTATTTTGCATTTCAACCGTTTTTGAAAAAAAAAAAAAGCACAATTATTACGTACACTCAAGAAAACATTTCGTCAAACATAAAAAGCACAGGCAGCAAGTTGCCGGAATGCACCTGTGATTGGAACAGATTTTTCTATTATTTGAAGAAATTTCCGTCTTTTGACGGGATAATTAAAAAAAAAAAAAAAATGAGCTTCGATTGGCGAACTTTTCATGTTTTCGAGGAAAAGAGACATACATAAAAAATCAGTTTCCTATACAAAAAAGTAACATGCAGCACAGTTACGGGAACATCCCTGTGATTTGATGAAAATGTAACTTCGGATAATTTTTACGTTTGATTAAGGATTTTCTGTATTTTTGGGGAAAACGGGCAAATCAAAATAGGAATTTTCGTGTTTTAATAATAATAATAATAAAAGTGCATATTGACCGAAACCAGACGGCCTGGTCCTCTAACTTTTGATAGGATACAGTATTTAAATCTGAGACGAAAACTGAAATTCAAAATTCTGAAGAAAAATGTAAGTTAAAGGAAAACTTGTAAAATACCTTAGAATGTAAAAGTTCATTATTTTAATATTTGCTCAACCATAAAACAAAGTCTTGTTGATGTTAAAAAAAAAAAAATCTTTAAATTCATACTTATTTCGAAACAGCCAAAGTTTAAAGGTCTGCACGGGACAGGCTCGGGCCTATTTTTATTTATGACACTCGGGTCGGATCGGGATTAGTCACTACTTTTTCCGACTCTGGCCTTACTTTTTTCTGAAGGATCGGGCCTGGCCTAACTTCTTTTTTTCGTACCGAGACGGGACAAGTTTAATTCTTCCCAGGTCTTCATAAGACGATATTTTCAGTCCTGGGCTCAGTCCAGCCCGTATGAAAACCACCGTCTCGGCATGGCCTGGTCAGTGCAAAAATCAGTAAAATTTGGCTCGGCCCAAATTTTTTTGAAAAAAGTGACTATATTTTTAAATTGACATTATTCAACAATTAAACATTAAAATTTATTCGTTTTAAAGAACAGTAGCTTTCTAGGCAATAATATTGAAATACAGTAAAACGTGTGAAAAAGAAACAGCCTATGACGGAATCATGTCTTATATGGGAAAATTTATGGATCCATGCAAAATGAATATAATAATTAAACAAAAACCTAATTTGCAGAACAAATTAAAAAAAACAAAATTTATTTCCTAAATTGTTTAAGCCCGAGAAGGGGCAGATATTAAGATATTTCATTCAATTCGTTCTACATTTAATGTTAAATATTTTTGTAACAAATAAGTTAAACCAATTGAATATTAAAAAATAAAAATGAAATTCATACAATATAATGCTTTAAACACCTATATACTTAGATTCCGTTCAAATGAAATCGAAATAAATCTTAGACATTTTTTAAAGTTTTGTATTTTGAAGGTACCTTATCATATTATGTACAATCGTCATAAACATAATGCAAAATCTGCAGTACAAATATTTACAACTTAAAAATGGAAAAAGTCTAAGATTTATTTCGATTTCATTTGAACGGAATCTAAGTATATAGGTGTTTAAAGCATTATATTGTATGAATTTCATTTTTATTTTTTAATGTTCAATTGGTTTAGCTTATTTGTTACAAAAATTTAACATTAAATGTAGAACGAATTGAATGAAATATCTTAATATCTGCCCCTTCTCGGTCTTAAACAATTTAGGAAATAATTTTTTTTTTTTTTTAAAATTTGTTCTGCAAATTAGGTTTTTGTTTAATATGTGAAGTTTTTTAATAGCTACTGCATTCAGACAAACACATTTCAAAATTAATGGAGGGTATCATCATCAGGCTTTGATTTGTACGATATCGCATAACAATTTGCGATGCAATTTACCTATGTATAATTCAAAATGTGTCACCAGTGCAGTAATGCAGGTAGTTGTAGTTTGGTCAAAAAATTACAATCTGAACTTAAAAAATCTGCTTGAAAATGTCATTTTTTTCCCACTATGACGTCATATTCATCTTTTTTTTTATTATTCTTAAAAAAAAAAAAAAAAAAAAAAAAATAATTCAGTTTCATGTTTCACGTGAAAATTATTCAACTAAAAATAGGCAAATTATTATTACGACTTTTGAATTATTTACATCAATGAAGGAAAAATGTTAAATTTTATTAGAAAATGTCCGTTGATTCTCAATGAAAAAAGCGAAAATTGGAAATATTAAGAAAAATATTTGAATAATGTAAATAAAAATTAGCCCATGTTACTCTCTAGATTATAATCCACCTATATGCAAAGGCATTTTATGATCCGTTTTGGTCCTGACGTCTGGCAAATATTTTTACACTTTGAATTTATAATATTATTAGAATTAGCAAAGAATTAAAAATGAGTGGCATCAGGGACAAAAAGGTGGGAAGAAAAAATGAAAAAGTTACCATCTCCATAGGCTTTTCTATGTTAAATTAACATTGACAAGTGACACTGGAAATAAATAAGTATTGCGCTGCCGCGCAATACTTAAATACGGGAGAAAAGAATATAATACATTTACACCAGCCAAGAATGTAACTTGTTTATAGCGCATTTTTTTTCTTTCCTATGCAATTCCGTCTTAGAAGATTTTACTAAATAGAATTTTTTAGATTTTTAAATCTCCAATACATAAGTTTTTTATTAACGATATTAGTTATAGCTGAAACATTTACATACAAATATAGAGATTCATTAAAAAATGTATATCGCAACCTAGTTAAAAATGAAGATTATAAACATGAACAAAAAAAAGCTAAAATAAGTATTTTTGGCCAGAACTCCTTCTTTTAACCAAATCGACGTAAAAATCCATGTTTTGTAGAAATTCCGTCGGGCTGGAGCGGACTCGGGCCGAGATTTTAACTTTTTTCCGGTCCGGGCTCTCACCGAACTTTTAACTTTTATACTGGGCTCGGGCCGAACTTTTCTTTCGATGAGTCGGGCCGCGACCGGACCTGGAAATTTCGGCCCGTACAGACCTGTACAAAGTATAACTAAGTTATTAATTAAAACTGTTCAATCTAATAATACAATCAAGTTTAAATTATCAAGTAAGTCGGTGTTCTGTTTTACACGAGTTTTTAAATTTCTGAATGCGAACCTACGACCCTAAACATGAATTATTAATTACAACCCTGCACGGTTCGAGTTATGCCCAACTTGAAATTGACAAAATATTATTTTTCGAACCTGCAACTTTATCCTAAGCATGAAATGAAAAAAAAAAAATCAATCCTAAATGTAAAACAATTCAGGAAAATAGTCTGCAATCATAACTCTAAAATCAATTTTATATTTCGAAAAATGAATGCATACATTTACTCTTTTATATGCAAATATTCTTTTATCATTTGGAACAATAATCTGGACTTTTCTTTGGAAAATTTTGGCGTACTCTAATCGACTCCCAAGAAACAAAACTCTAATCTGAGATGACCCGAAAACGGAAACACTAATCAACCTGGTCCACCGCAAAATTTTAGAGCCAATGGCCAACACGTTCGGGTGGAATCGGGTTAATTAACTCGATGCAAGAGATTTTAGTTGTTGCTGTATATACATATTCCCGCAATTTACAATGAAGTCATGTATGTATATAGTTATTTTCTTATTTATACCTTCCATTTCTCTTCGATATATTATATAAGAGATTGATATTCATATTATTATAAAATGAGACTCTACTGTATATTGAAACTGATGAACAAAGAAGAAATTTTTAGTTTGATACTAAGTTTGCTTGAATAATTATACAAAACTCCCTTTTTATTTACCCATTCATTTATGTATGTATATATATATATATATATATAAAATATACTTACCCTACGCTTTTTAATGAGAAGATCGAAGTGAGCAGGTGAATTTCCACCTCCTGTCTCTTCATGAAATCCTATTTCTCATAGGCGCCTAAGTTTGCGGTCAATCGAATAAACATCGAACAGGAGTGCACATGAATGAGTTGTAGACAAAATGTATAAGATTTTCGGTAGCATCCGGCCTTTGTGACGACCGACTTTAACCGACATGTGGTTAAATTCTTAAATTTTCTCGTCGCAGACAGGAATAAAATTTTAATTTATATTAAACTCGTAAAAAATTTGGCGTAATTTGTGATCGGGAATTTTGGGAAAAATCGAGACACCTGGCAACACTACTCATAAGTGTCAAAACTCAATCCCAAACCCATCCGAACCCGAAATCGAACCCAACCACAACGAAAAAAGTTATACTTAATCCGAGCCGTGGGTCGGGTCGGGTGTGGGTAAAATCGGGTAACCTGCATCGATGCAGGACTAATTTGAGATATAATTCTGGGCACTTTTTTGAAAAATCAGCTTAAACAAAAACGACGCGTAAGAATCAAAACTAATCCCGAAACCGAAAAAATTATAGCCAACTTCCAAATCTTCCAAAGAAAACTTCGACTTCTGAAGATTCGAAAAATCGATTTCCAAAGAAAAAAAATTAGCGGCAAGCTTAACCGTGGTTCGCCTAAACTAACATAAAATCTTTTTTTTTTAACCTGCCCCCGGCCCCGACTCGATACGACTCGGGTCGTGTGCAGGGGAAATCGGGTTACGCAACCCGATGCAGGACCCTACACTACTCATGTCAAAAAATTTTCCCCGACAATTATATTTGGCCCCGACGGGGGGTCCAGGTATGCCCGACGGGGGGGGGGGCATATGCCCCCCTGCACCCCCCTCTGGCGCCGCCCTTGCTGCCAAGGACGGAAACGGTGGGCAATCCATTAGCCCTCGATTAAATTAATTTTGACAAATTAGCATTACGCTGACATAATTTTACTGAACAGAGTACGAAACAGAATAATATACAATAATAACAATATTCCATATCATACTTGTACAGAACAGCAGCATAGTTTGCTTATACTTAATACAAATAAAATAAAAAATGCTATACTACAACTAAAGCAATATATGCAAAACTTTTATTAAATGTAAAATTCTTTATCAAAGATTATTCAACTTATAACAATGTGCGTACACTTTTCAAAATTGAAAGATTTACAAAAATTATGACAATTTTTCTTCCCTTCTAGCTTGAAAGATTAACTTAAATTCTATAACTCAATTTTTTCCCTCTCTCTCTCGCTCTCTTTTCTATTTTTCTTTTGTTATATTTTAATGCTTGCGTACACTTACCAAATTCCAATATTCAAATTCTTTAACCGAATACTTATACAGTGCTTACATTTAACCAAATTAAGCTATTGAAAATCCTTATTTTGCCCTAATACTTAAACACAATACTTAATACTAGTAATACAGTGAAAATGTTAGTATTGTAACAATGGAATCGGCTGAATTCGAAACTGTACCTCCCATTTTGAAAATGAAGACGTTACTTCTGCGCTACTATAACGCTCCATTACATCTCCACAATATTCATTACATTCAGTGTCACATTCCTTTGGCGATATTTTCCTATAGAATGCGACTCAAAATGATTTGAAAATGGATTAAATACCTACTCCGTCGACCGATTTTTGCGAAAATATACAGTTGTTTTGACAGTGGTCAATATAACCTATTCGCCAAATGGGAGACCAATCGAAAGTACCGTTTGGAGACGTGTCCACTCTCACGATCGCACACGAGATCATGATTACAATATTTTCTTTACACCATGCGCGCTGAAAGTAAAAACAAAATCTATACAAAATTCCTACAGAAGAATTAGCATCTGTAAACCGAAAGTCTCATAACTGTAAATTGTCGTCCATTAAAGAAACTAGCCTTAATACTAATGTACTCACAATTATGAACAAGAGAATGGGATATAAGGTCATATAGCCACTGAAGCAGCTTCATGCCTGTATAAAGATTACGATGTAACAATATCTCTTACTTTAATTTAAAAATAAACCCTTATTGTTATTACCAAATTCATGTAACGTTTTAATTCCCAAGAAAATCTAGAGATGTTATATTGCATTAAACAGACTGAATGCAACAGGCACTACATTCAAATAATAATAATAAATACATTAACGTAAATAAAACATATATACTACCTCTTAATAAGTAATCTTAAATTGGGATGCCAAATAAATCGAAGCTGCTTTTAAAGAGTTAAACTACGTACATATTTTATTTTAGGGAGAAAGAATAAAACCTCTCCCCATGAAAAATTTGGGCATGTGTTGATTTGCCTTGAAAAAAGTAATTCACTGCAGCCTTTTGTATTACATTTATAAAATAATGCTGCCACAGTTTTTGACATTCTAATATATTTTTTTTCTGGTATTTCTACGGTGGGATGCACTCCACTAAACTGGCAGCTCTGGCATTTGGCAAGATACCAATCCAGAAGTTCTTTTCCAAGCTTATTTGAACAGGATGGAGAAAATATGACTATCACGTGCACTTTTTCTACATTTCATCTTTTTGTATTAAGGGTGTATTCCGATCCAAACTGCTTATTTTCTGATTCATTTTAAAATTCATTTTTGCTCTCAAATGCATCAAACTTGGAAATTCTCTTATTTAGAAACTATACAATGTGCGGTGCTTCTTAATTTTTTGATAAATGCAGAAAATACTGTAAAAAACGCTGTCAAAGTTGGTGTTTTGAACCGAATTTTCCGAAGCGGGCGATCTGGGAATGAAAAAAATGGTCATACTCAGAAAATAATTGTTTAAAAATCAAATTCTAATTAATTGAGCTGAAAATGAAATCACACGGCATGTCAAACATGTCTTCAGAAATCACCCCAGCAAGTTTCATGTTTTTACTTTTAAAAATGAGTCTGAAAATGTCTCAGAAAATTTCGAGCTGTTGAGGGTGGAAAAATATTTTTTCGAATACACCCTTAAGTGCCAAAAGAATTTTCTTTTCCAGACAAAGTATACAAGAAAAAGTATTTAAAAAGTAGGTTTAAAAAAATTAAAAGTAAGATGCTGGTAGTTCCATACAAAATATAAAATAAATCTTTAAAAAATTCCAGATTTTGGCTACGCAGAAGTGTGCTCTACATGGTTAAGAGGCTACTTCAGTCAGGCGGAAACACGCGTTCGCTAATGGGCGATTTTTTTTTTTAAAGACATCTCGTTTCTATTTTAATATTTTTAAATGATTTTTTTTCATTGGATAGCTGAGGTAGATTTGTATGAAGACAGTTTTGCATTTTCTTGATTTTGTTTACTTGAATTTTTAATGAGGACACTCACTTTCGGAACAGGTTTTGAAATTGAAAGCATTCTCATAAAAAAGACCTGCAAACAAAATCGGAAAAGTGAAAAACGGCCTTTGTACAGATCAACCTCGGCTATCTAATGGAAAAAGATCATTTAAAATACTGAAATGCAAACGAGATATCTTTATAAATTTCTTCCATTAGCGAGCGGGTCTTTTCGTTTGACTGAAGTAGCCCCTTAAAATGCTAAAGTAGAGCAAAAACTCGGAATATGATTGTACTGGTTATTGAATTCGATTCTCCCGCCTTTAGGAATCATCTCACATGATACGTGCAAAAATTATATATAATTTAAATCGCATATAATCATAAACAAGAAAGAAAAAAATCATGCGTCAGCATAGATTATGGAACACTTTCCAACACATCAGAATAAAGTAACAAAACTGCACCGCTTAAAAAAATTAAGTCTAATTCATCCATATAGAAACGCATAACACATTTCAAAATCCAGTTTCAGCTGTTCCCATCTACAAGCGGAAAATTAATCCGAATTTTCTCAGCAGCCCTCTATATGTATCAGATTCGTATCTATTACTACAAGCATGCCAAAATTTAGCTCACTTAAGAAATATATACACTTTCAGTTGAAAATTCCCCTTCAACAATTTCCTCTAGTAAAGAGAATGGTATGTGAATACTTTTGCGCAGTCCCTGTATATGAGCTATAGAATTTATATATAACGAGTAACATGCAAAAATTAGTTAAAATTTAAAAGCGCATACCGAATTTTAAAACGTGAACTCCAGCAATTATTACCCAAAGACAGTTACTATAACCCATTTCTGTTGTGTGTCCCTGTAAATGAATAAAAATGCTATGAATGCCCTGTTCTAACGTGATCGTAGGAAATTCAATGGTTTATATCATTTTCAATACATTTGAAATAGCCTAAAGTCATTAAAATACTCTGCAAACTATTTTTCTCCATATATCATATGTAATGTAATTCTTTTGAGTGCCCCTGTAAATGAACTATTAATCCTACATACTTCATATGCAATGCCAAACATGCTTTGGTGACCCTAAATAAGGTTTATCAATTGCTTGCAAATCCGAGTATATTTACGGGAGTTAGAGCCTGTGCCAGACGGCCAAACCGAATGCGTGAACACTTTTCAACTTTGTCGGAAAGTGTTAAAAATTAACGAATTAAAATTACCTTTAGTGATCCTAATTTATCAACATTGGGTGCAAGAGGTCATCTGCTACCTGATTTTTGACCGGACAGTCTGATTTTAAAAGTGTCTCATTTGTCGAAGTTTTGAGATCGAAGAAATGAATAAATGAGACAAAGACTAAAAGCGATTTGTGGCAAATTTGTGAATGCCCTAACGTATAAGCGGTACTTTTAATGCTTAAGAAAGGATAGTAAAAAGTCTCAAAAACCCTACACTAAAATGTAAGTAATTTTTGTAAATCAAAGATTCTTTCTAACTTTCTTAGAATTGTCTTCTAGAACATTCTCGCAGACAAATAGCACGGCGTAAGTGATAATTTAAGAATACTTATGTACTATGAAAAATTGGCACATCTGTCAACAATAGAATTCTGTCAATATGCGTATAAAAAACCCATTAAATCACTCGAAGAAAGTGTCAGACAAAATGACCAATACAAAAAAAAAAAAAAAGACTGTAAACAATTTAACTTGCACGGGTATCCGTTTTGCTTCGTATATGATTTATCCATCTACTATTTGTGCAACTAAACAAGCAGCACTCACCTTGTAACATTGTATGCAAATATTCTTGACAGCTGAATTTCATAACACCTATAAAAACAACTGAAATCCATTATGACAATGTTCATGGCTTTTTAATTGCTATAAAGCTTGCCTAATCCGTGTGTCACATTCAAATGTCATTACTCTTTAAAACTGAAATGCTTCAACAGTTTTCAAATGCATGGAATAGAAAGTCATAAAATTTATTAAATAAGACAAAATTAGTGAATATAAAATACTTTTCTCTGCGACAGTTTTTACAATACTGACATGTGTATAATTTAGAACAGTAGCAAAGAAGTGTCTTTGAAAACCATTAACGTCAGCCAATTTTAATAAAGCTTTTTATCTGGCAATCAATTTATATTTCCTTAGTCTTATATTAAAAATATAACTTGCAATCATATTTTTAATTACGAAAAATTTGGGTATATATATATATATATATATATTTTACAAAATTATTTCTTGTTTTTGCGAAATAAACTAGATTTTTTTAACATTAAATATACCATAAACCTGTATTTGATCGGTACAGTACCAAATGAAAATATTTTGATTCGAAACAAATTTTTTCATAAAATATATAAAGCGCATAAAAGTAGTTTTAATAAAATTCTGCTGTGAAATATTCTTTATAAAACTTGAGTAAAATTCCCGGTATGTTTAGCGTTGATTAAAATTTCTTAGCCTTTTCATCACTTTGATTTTTTTTTTTTTTTTTTTCTCTTATTACAAGAAAGATTAATTTTACTGAATACCATAGTCGCTGAATTGCCTTTTCTTGGTCTTTTTACACTTCTAGCGTTATTAAAATTTAAATTTAGTAGGGATTTTTAAATAACAAACACAAATAAATAACGATAATAATGGTTCTATGTTTCTTTTTCTCCGTTAAAACAACGCGAACCTTTAAACACATTCACTAAGACTTTTTTTTTTTTTTTTTTTTTTTTTTATGAGTGAAATCGTAGAATTTAGACAATAAACAAGCGCTTCAGAATTGAACAGTCTTTCATTTTCCTATAATTATGTTAGTCATTTGCATCCCAATGACGACATTTCTTTCTAAAAATACCCTTTGCCCTTTAATGAACAAGAGAAATGCTGTTCGATTTCCTTGTGTTAAATAAACGATACTTATACACTTTATGCATTTGCAAATTAAAATATTTTCTGAATGGGTCAGAAAGTAAATAGTTGGGATTTGAATACAATCTTGATATAAGTTAACATTCTTCAACTGTTAGAAAAGTAAGGAAATAAGACTGGTTTAAATTAATGCATTGAGGACGGCTAGTTAATCAGGCTAGTTCTTTTAAACAGGACGCCCCGCCTATAGGGCGTTACTCTTGCGTTTTGAATTATTTAACAAAAAGATTTTCCGTGTTCCTATTTATATTATAAATACATCTGTGTAATAATAGTACCGTTTCTAATCGAAGAATTGTTATATGCATAGTACATTAATTATACAAATATGAATATTGTGTATATTTTTGAATATATCCAATGCCTAAGTACAACATATAAAACGAAAAGTACCACCCGTGAGTGGAGTTACCCATATTCAGAAGATGATTATAGGCGTCAGTCGTTCTCCAATGTGTTAATAGATATTAGATTGTATGTGTTTCATATATTTAAAATGGTGATGTAAAAAAGGTTATAACAAGTTCATCGTATACCAGATTTAATTTTTATGCCTTCACATAAAACACATATCTTTTATAAGTTCCAGAAAACTAATTCATTGCAAAGAAAGTTAGCATTTTCTTAAGTGAAAAAAAATCTAAATAAAAGAATGGATAATGTACCCTATCTCTACCCCCCCCCCTCCCCCCAGCCACCACCATTAACAACAACATACATTGTAATTTCCCAAATGAAAAAAACTGATATAGTCATTTGACTGGAAATGGAAATCTTTCAATTTATGTAAAAAACCTTTAGGGATCGTCTTCATATTAATATTGTACCGAAGTGTGACATTTTTATAACGAAACTTAATTTTGATATTATATTTGGATTTTTCGGTAAATTTTATTTTCAGTTACCGAATGGAAAATCATTCGGTCAAGTAGTTTAATAATAATGAAGGTTTGAAGTTTGGACCTCCTATTGTTATGCATTTGCAATCCTTACAAAACAGACGGCAACGTTGGTAGTTTAAGTGTAACTCAGAATCTACTTTGTGAAATGAGCTGCAATTTTGGATTCGCATATTTGAAGATTCTAGAAAGCTATTTCTGATGGGAAAAAAATTATAGGTTACAATCCTTTTTATTTTTTTCGAAAATTAATTTTAAGAAAATATTTTTTGTTCGAATTCAAAATGTTAAAAAAAAAAAAAAAAAAATATGAATCTTAAAGAAATCTATTTCTAGAAGCTTTCAGTGTGCAAATCCAAATTTTCAGCTCATATATTCCGCCAAGTATAGTTCTTGAATTATTCAACGACCCGCATTGCAGTTTGTTTTGCAACTATTAAAAAGAATTGAACCTTAAGAGTTAAAAGTATTATATCTGCATAATTCTTAAGCTATTTCACCGAATGATTTACCGTTTGGTAACCTAGTATAAAATTTACAAAGGAATTCACATATGTTAAAAATTAGGTGTTCCTATTGAAAATGTCAGAGTGTGCTACAATTTCTGTATGAAGACGACCTACTAAGCAATTTTTTTAATAAAAAAATCAAATTAAAAAAAATGCGTAAAAAGCGAACTATTTAATTATTTCTCCTCAATGTGAAACTATTTTTTTATTTACTTGTTATTGATGACTTTAAGTTGAGTTCAATTTGTTAGTTCCTATCTATAAACACTGTTTTGATGTGCCAATAGATGTCTAGATGGTTAGATTTTCAGTAAAGTTAGAGATCCTGCCTACACAACTTCCAGGTCGTGTAATATTTAAACGGAGCTTTTGACTGTAAAACAGTCAATGAAACATTGTCTTCATTTTGAAAGACGTATCAAATGATATGCCCCTCAATATGGTGCATAAACAAAATTTTTCGCCTCTGCTGCCATTATATTTTACGGCCGCCGTTTTGCATTTATAAAAAAATCTAGCCTATAACCATTGGAGGTTAAGACGAATCGATAGAGACCTCATTCATTAAAATCCATCCAGCCGTTGGGATGTTTCGAGAGTATAAAGAAATCCCCATACCCAGACACGCGTGAAATACATAACCAAGCTTTCTTGGCAGTCGGGTAAAAACAAATTGAAAGGAGACAATAACCAGTCGAATGGCTATTTCCGTTTTCTTGGGGGGGGGGGGGGGGGGGATTAAATGATGACAATATCAAGTGTTAAATATTTCCTTTTTTTTTTTTTTTTTTTTTTTTGGTCGCCTGTACTTTTTACCTAACCTTTAAGCAGCTTTAAAAATCAAGCAGCTAGATGACTTTGAACATTGAGATCAAAGAATAGTTCTCTTCGTATGTAAAAGGGCATTTATGCTTTCGAAATGCTGTTACTTATATGTTTGAATTATTCATCATTTATTACGATAAAGTGGCACGATGATCCTGCATGATCCTGAAGCACTATCAGTATCATTTAGATGTTAGTAGCATTTCACATTAAAATTATTTTATTTAATCGATATTTCTTCGATTTTTTTTTTTTATTCGTAATTAAAACATATGAAATAATAAAATTGAGTTTACTTACTATTGAGTTATTTAACTCTTTAAAAAAAAGGGGGGGGGGAGATGTAAGAAACGAAACCTGAAGTAATGTTTTATGTTCTTTACTTACATGATCTTCAATATGTTTGGAGTCATCTATTAATTACGTCATGCAAATTTCTTTGTTAGGATTTCGTTCACTGCACGAAACCCTTATAGTCTCGTTTCGTTGTCTGTCCGTCACAGCGCTCGTATTCGGAAACTAAGTTATATTACTATAGTATACTATTCATATATATAATGTATGCATATATTCACATATATACATACTATAGTAATCATATAGTCATATATATTACTATAGTATGTATATATGACTTCAGTTTTATATACATATTAGATAGATAGAGAGATAGAGAGAGAGAGAGAGATAGATAGAGAGAGAGAGATAGAGAGAGAGAGATGAATACCCCCTGTCATACCCAAAATCGTAAAATTTTGAAAAAGTCATTATTTTAGTAAATGAATTCGTTCGTTTCCTATTTCAAAACAATCTTAATGTCAGCATATTTCGCAGAGTGTCCATAGCACAGTGCTAAAGCGTTAGTCTTCCACGCGAAAGATTGTGGATTCAAATCTGCCAGGCGGAACTTTAAAAGTTTTAGTATTATTACACTTTTTGTTTCAGATGAATTTAATTAAAAGAAAATTCCTTTTTTGCCATTTTAAAGGCTTATTTTATTTTTTCGCGCAGCGGTAATTTTTAAATCCCCCCCCCCCCCCCCCCCCGACACAGAAAATCTGGAATTTCAATCTGGAATCAATATTTTTGTTTACTGCTGCCATCTACTGGCCATTTTTTGAAATAACAGACTTCTATGGGCAACTTTTTCCAACTTACCATTATAAGAATTATTCAGTAATTGAAAGGGTTTTTTTTCTTTTTTTTTTCTTCAAATTGAATAAATGAATGTTAACATCCTTCTTTGGCGCCATCTAGTGAATTTTTGAAAAGTCAAAGAATTAATATGGATTTTTTCTGAATTATTTGAGCATTTTAAATAAATTTTAAACAATTTTTTGCTTTTAAAAAATTTATATTTTATTTACACCTGCGCTAAATTTTTGGAATTGCTGAATTTAAAAATATTTGGATTTTTTAATTTTATTTAAAATAATTTCTTGGATTTTTTTAAATTTTATTTACAAATATTTTTCTATTTGAAATTAAATGTAATGGTGCTACCACTTATTTAAGGATTTAATAATTATAAATTAACAATTTTGATTTATTAATTTAAGGATAAAATGTTTTAAAAGAGATATTAAACTAAATTCTCTGTGCGATCTGCGATCACACTTATCCACTTATTTTTATCCCCCCCCCCCCTCTATTATTGTAACATCACATTTTTTTAAAAGTTAATTTAGAGTTAATTTTGATTAAAAGATTGCGATTAACTTCTTAATTTTGTAATATTTTACAACTGGCTAACAAATTAAAATCGCCTTTAAAAAATTCTCATATTCCCATTAGCTGTAATACATTAATCACATTGAATCCATGCTTTCATACCAGACCGATATTATTTATGACTGGCGTTTGACACATCACGCTTTGTTTTGGGGTTGAAATTGGAAAATATGATGTCACAACATGTTAACTTATTTCTCCCCTTTGTCACACTGTATTACTCTTTGTGGGTCCCTCCTCCCCTTTGTAAGTGTTACGTAGGGGAGACCGGGGGAATGGCGACATCTTAAGGGAATTTAATTTTTTTCACCTAAAAAAAAAATGTTTATTTTTAATAGTAAAAATTCTAAAGCTGAATCATACTCTTTAGTATCTGTATAAATTTAACCGTAATCGTAACGGTAAAGTAAGCACGCATAAAAAAAAAAATTCCTTCCAACCTCTGTACAATGGCGGGATTACCCAGGATACTGGGGTAATTCCGCCATTGTATCGGGGTAATGACGCCATTCTTTAATGACCTAATAAAAACATAAAATGGATACTTGGAAACCCATAATCTACTGAAAATATTTAGAAATCAATAATTTATCAAAATAATGAATAATTACAATTTCCCTTAAGCTAGATTTATTAACGTGCTAAGCTTACAGTTTAACTCAAATTGGAAAAATCACCCTTTGCCATAGTGGCGGCATTACCCTGAGAGGACACTATCGCAGAAGTTCCCCAGCAAAGTCGAAAGAAGAACCACATTTGTTCAACAAATTGCATCAAAATGTCGGCGAATGCATGAAGATTACGGGTAATATTATCTTAAGTACCTAATGTTACAATAAAAGGTGTTTACTTCTACTCATTTGAAGCTCCAAAATAAGAAGAAACTAGATGAAAACTAAATTTTTTCACTAGAACAAGCGAACGACGTACAACAAAATCATTCTCACTCTAGGCACTGTTTCTATTGTTGGCCGCTATAGTGCAGGCGCATTCACTATCTCAAACTGCCGTTAGTTTTTAAAGTAGGCGGGGTGGCGGCATAACCCCGAGTGGCGCCATCCCCCCCGGTCTCCCGTACGTAACGGATGATCAGTTTAATAATTAAAAGATTAAAGAAAAATATTTTTCTTACCTCGATATTTGGGTTTTATTCTCTATCAAACGAGCTCTGTCATAAATAGTTCGTCAATTTGAAAAATCGTTCCGATTTATCTAATTGTACAAGTAATTTGGCAATTAAAAATATATATACGAGTTATCCAGTTATACAAGTAGATTTCGAAAATCGTTCTGATTTTTCCAGTTGCACAAGCAAATCGTCGATTTCAAAAATCGTTCCGATTTATTGAGTTGTACAGGTAAATTATCGATTTTTAAAAACGTCCCGGTTCAACCAATTGCACAAGTAAACCGTAGATTTAAAAAATCATTATAATTTATCCAGTTGTACAAGTAGCTTGTCGATTTCAAAAATTGTTCCAATTTATCCAATTGTACAAGCAGATTGTTAGTTTCAAAAAGTGTTCCAATTTATCCAGTTGTACACAAGCAGATTGTTAGTTTCAAAAATTGTTCCAATTTATCCATACAAGCAGATTGTTAGTTTAGAAAATTGTTCCGTTCCAATTTATCCAGTTGTACAAGCAGATTGTCGATTTCACAAATTGTTCTGTTTTATCCAGTTATACAAGTAGTCCGTCTATTTAAAAAAAATCGTTTCGGTTTATCCAGTTGTATAAGTAGATCATTGATTTAAAAAACAGTTTGATTTATCCAGATGTACAAGTAAATCACCGATTTATCCAGTTGTACAAGTAGATCGTCGATTTCAAAAATCGTTCGATATATCTAGTTGTACAAGTAGTTGTCGATTTCAAAAATCGTCCCAGTTTATCTAATTGCACAAATATACCCCAACGATTTCAAAAATCGTTCTAATTTATCAAGTTGTACAAGTAGGTTACCAATTTAAAAAATTGTTCCGATTTATCCAGTTGTACAAATTGTTTGTCGATTATGAAAATCGTCCGATTTATCCGGGGCAATTAGCTTATCTATATCAAAAATTGCTTTATTTATCCAGTGATAAATTTAATTTACCCATTTTAAAAATCGTTCCAACTTATCCAACAGTAAAATTATTTCGCCGATTTCACAAATAGTTTTGACTTATCCAGTCAGCTCTAAAATAATCCAACTTACACTATGATTTATTAATGTAGTTTGCTTCAAGCACAGATTGAAGCACAACACTTAATAAAATCTTTAAATAACGTACAACACTGTTAACACAGATTGAGGCACAGAAACTTATGAAGTTTGTTCTAATTAGAGTTGAAAAATTCAATCACAGCAAAATTTAACACAGCACAGATAAACTTATGAAGTTTGTTCTAATTAGAGTTGAAAAATTCAAATCACAGCAAAATTTAACAGAGCACAGAACTGTAAATTACTTAATAGCAACTTGACGAAAGGATAAAATGCATTCACATAAATGTAATCACAAACACGACTGTAACATGAAGTGCTGATACACACCACCGATAAATGCCGTTCTGAAGTAAGCTCTAACTAGAGTTTCAAAATTAAATCACAGCAAAATTCATTAGAACTAGAAATTTGAAGTATCTGAATTAGGTAACTTTACTAACAATCGCATAAATGCAGTTACAAAAATAACACGAAACGTTATAACACACAAACAAAAACACAGCTATGCAAAAATATACAAGCAAAAACAGCTATGCTGAAATATACAAATAAAGAGAGCTATGCTGTGACACGAAATACTAAAATAAGTTATGTACTAAATTAATACTAAGTTACTATAACGAAAAAAGCTATAACACGAAATACTAAAATAGACAGACATGCTGCAATAACCATAAAACGAAATGCTTTAGTGGACAACATATATAAGCAATTATAGAACGAAAACTAAAATACAGGACACATAAATACAGTTAACGAAGGTAACTGTAACTATAATCTAAACACTAAACCGCAACAAAATTTGGCACACCACACGTAGAGGTAACCAAGGAGAAGAGGTACGTGAGAAGAACCACACGTAGGCCTCAAACCTCAAGAGAATTGAAGCCACGAAAAGTCAATCTCACATTAAAACAGAACACATCAAACCATAAATCAATCAATTTCACATTAATACCGAACACATTAAATCGTAATTCACATCGAAAAGGAACACATTAAACCGTAACGCAAACTTCTAGATGCAAAAAAGACACATACAGTGAATTGTATGACAGCGAAGTGCGGCAACGTATTGAATTCTGTATTGCGTCGAAAATCATAGCATATGCATGAGCTTCGAAATAATCACATTTAGTAAAGAAGACAGAAGAAAAAAAAAGATGTTCTCTCGACATTTATCTTCGAGGTGCTTCGGTAGTGGGATGACGATTACTGTATCGACAGTATCAGTATCATTTTGAAAGCAGTGTTGTCCTTCATTTATCATTCCGGAAGCTCTTGACAAGCCACTTCTTCCTGCACACGTCAATAGCTTTGGAATGGGTTTTCAAGCATGATTCCTGCGTTTGTTTGCGACATCGGAATAGTTTTACATCAAATTATGAAATGCTGAGCTCATGAAAAAAGAGCCGTGTTTATGCTGAGACAATGCGGATAAAAATAATAACTTTTACAAATATTAATGTTTCTTAACGGACCTAATTTGCATCGGGGCCGAATTATCACAGGAGCACGCGGAGAACACGTCTAGGTCTCCTCTTCTTCCCTCCCCCGTTTTAGGGAGTCCCAAAATACTCCCTGAATATACAAATTGGGGAGCATCCATTAATTGCGCTACGTTTTTTTTTTTTTTTTTTTTTTTTTTTTTTTTCCACGTCGTCCCTTATTGTGATGTCAGTTTTTGTCATTGTTAATTTAGAGAGAAATGTATGTAAAAAAAAGTTATATACACCATTATCTATCGGCATAAATACTATAATGCCGTTACGATTTTGTGTGCTTTAACATCAAGCCTTTGAAATTCAAAGTAAAATAAAACATATACCAAATACTACATGAATGAAAGTATACATATAGTTTTGATGAACTCTATTATGCTGCATGCAAATAATGCATACTTAATAGTTTTCATATTTTAGATGGGACGTCACAACATGGTAAACCTATTCCGCTCTCCCAGTCTCATTGTGCCACACATTGTGGTTCCATTTTTATGCTTAAATGCGTAAATTTGCAGGCAGTTTATTTATATACTATCAAGTGTGATAGTATGTCAGTTTTCTTTAAAGGCTATGAATCTTTTTAAAAATGGTACCAAAGTTGGAGACTTAAGCATTTTTAAAATACCTATTGATTATAAATGTAAAACCTTTGTAGTAAAATGAAAAACACTATTCAATTCTAAACCACTTGAATATTAATGTCTGCAAATTTCATGCACATATTTGTTAATGAGCCAAGAAAATTATCCTGTTCAGCAATATTATTAATTTCTTTCAAGAGCATCCTTAAATATGTTTTATTCAAAATATTGCAGAATCATAATTCAGTATATTAAAAATTCTATTAACACTAATTCAATTTTAAATTGTATATGTTTAAATGTCTTATTTCATGGTTGTTTAAGTTTGAAATTAGTGCAAATAATGTTTATATAAATAAAAGCATTTTTCTTGGTGTATGTTTTCATTTTGCATTTAAAGAAGCTCTACAACTTTAATAAAATGCATGATATACGCTATAGACTATATTTCACGTATTAAATCACAACTGATTTATTTTTTTTTACGCACAAATTCCATGCAACAGGATTTATTTCACTGAGTCTATTTCAGGAGGTATACTATGTGGAAGATTAATCATTATTATCATGGCCCTATTGACATTGAAGGTAAGAAAGAATAAAAGTATGTCTGGATTTAATAGAAATAGATATTTAATATTTTAATAGAAATAACATACCATCCTAACTTGCATAAAGGAAATCAATTTGATATGTCTGAGTATAGAAGAATAAAGTAAAAATTCTTAAATTTTTGTATTGAAGTAAGTTTAAAAAAAAAAAAATTGAAAAGTACATTTAACACTGATCAATAGTTCTTATTTTAGCTAAAATGTATATGAATTACATGTATGTACAGATAAAATTATGTTCTCGGTAATTTAGATTTAATACAATTTTTGTTTTATTAATTTGCATAAAAGGTTCACATATTACAAAAAAGAAATAAAAGCTGTTAAAAATATTAAAATGCAAGTAATTTAGATCAATTTTTATTTTACTTTATTTCAAATTTAACATTTAAATATAAATAGATAAATGATAATTTCCGAAAGCGCATGTCTTATGGTACAAAGTTTCGTACTCCCTCTAACTCAATTTTAATACACTTTAATTTAGATATTTTTATTTATAAAATATCAATTGATTACAATAAATCTCTTGAATTTTTTAATGAATGGAAATTGAATGTATTAAGCAGATTAAACCCAACTTTACAAAAATTTAAACAATCATAAATTAAATGTTGCACAGTTAAAAAGTAAAATTCCCAAAATAAATTGGTAGTTACATACGTTAATAAACCACCTAATAACTATGCCTTTATTTGCATATATTATTACAAACAGCTGATTTCTAATGCTATAAGCACAAGTACTGTTTTTAAAAAGTCTACTCTCAATACAATTAATAATCCAAACATCCTTATTTTTTTTATAAACTAATAAAAATGAAAAACTACAACTATAATTATTCATATAGTCTGGTTAATCCTAAATTTCTTAAAAATCCTATAAAATTTCGCACTGTTAAATAGGGTGTAATACTTATAACAATAAAGCTAGTAATTTACTTTTAACATTACTCATTAAATTGTATGACCATATTCAACATCAGGATAACAAAAATACTTTCTTTTATTATTATTTCACATAATGATTATAAAATTATAATTTTTTTAGGTAACAAAATTTAATTATACATTTTTTTAGTATCAAAATTTAATCTAATCGTCTATTAACACATTTCGTATACAATTGCACTAAAAATCTCTAATATACTATAAGATTGATTTCATCAATTTTAATAGTTTACAATAATTCATTTTTGACTTCAATGTTTATATTAATTGTAAAAGTTTAGATAATTGTATGTATTATCAAATTCGTTCATATACGGCAGATCTGAAATTATACAAGGAGTCAATAGTTTTCAACATTTGTTAAATGAAAAATAATTTATTCTCTTTAATCCTTTTTCTTTTAAACCTTTATTGAGTTAATTTTTTAATATATTATAATTTATTATAGTTTTTCTATTGATATTAATTTTTCATTTCTGGTTATTATAGACATAGTTAAACTAACTGTTAACTGTAACCTTATAATAATTCCATGTAGCTCCGGACGGACGGACAAATAGAAATCAAACATTTTCCCACTATATTAGAAACGGTTAAAAAGTTATTCAAAAGTTTGCACAGTAATTTCAAGTTAATTTCCAATATAAAACATCAGTTTAGAAAGTTTTGTTTTGGGTCCTTAATATAACCGAACCTCCCTGGAAAATAGCGAACTCTTTTAGGGAAAGTGTATACGTATACGCATTATAAAAAATACTTCACAATTAAAAGGATAAATAAAGAAAATGTTTCAAAAAAATTAAAAAAAAAAATGAATGGAAACTTGCTTTTCATATATAAAAAATTAATAAAAATATTTCAACTTATACAACATAAAAACAAATACGTCTGTTTTTAGATAAAAATACATTTAGCATTATGCGTATTTACTTTGCTATGTTTGTGTTTGTAGAATTGTCAAGCTGGTGAGAAATGTAACTTCGACTTTAACCTGTTTCACTGATAAAATCCCGATATGATTCCCCTCGAGTGTGTTAGAGTTGTTGAAGCAACTATTCTTATGCCTAGATACGTGTTCTTTTGATAAGATTTGCTACATTATTTTGTGTTTATTTATACATTTATTCTTACACTAAGCACTTCCGTGCACTTCTCAGCAGTATTGGCATGTGTAGGTGATTTCCCTCGTAAACCTGCACGTTTTTCTCTAAACAAGAAAGTACAATTTTACAGATGACTTCAGTAAAGATTCTATTAGGGTGGATTTTAAATTTTGTAAATTCGAAGAACAAATTTTACTTTCTTGGGCATTTTACTATAGGGTGAGTACAAATGATGTACCCGATTTAAAAAAAAAATTATATTTTCGAAACTACTGCACATATTACAATAAGTGATACATGAATTTAAAAAGAAATATACCAAGTTTTTTTCAGTTACAAATGCTCCATGTGTGACCCTCTTGTTACGCGGCTTACGTCCAATCTGTAAACCAGTTCGTTCCAAACGCCCCATTCACCGGCGTGGAAGCTCCTCGTTCAAGTAACTACGTACCTGCAAATACCAATGAGGTGGAGCTCCATCCGGCTGAAGCAAAATCTGCGTTGTCTTCAAGCGGATGACGGTGTATCACATGGCCACCAAGATCCCCAGACCTAACACCATACGATTTCTTTTTGAGGGAGTACGTCAAAGACATTGTTTATGTGCCACCAATGCCGAAAACACTGCCAGAACGTAAGAACGCATTTGTGCAGCATTCAGAACTATTGACAGAGTGATGCTACAAAATGTTTGGAACGAACTGGATTACAGATTGGACGTATGCCGTGTAACAAGAGAGTCACACTTCGAACAATTGTAACTGAAAAAAAAATTTGGTATATTTCTCTTTAAATTCATCACTTATTGTAGCAGTAGTTTCGAAAATATGATTTTTTAAAATCGGGTCGATCATTTGTACTTACCCTGTATATAATTTCGAAACACATTCGACAATGATAAAAATTAAGTCATAACAAGAACGAAAACTCATGCGTCAAGCTAAGATTGTGAAAAACTTTCCAACACATTCATAATACTGCAACAAAACTTCACAGTTTAATAAGGTAAAAGATTATGTCTAAGTAAGACATTTGGAAAACGAATATCACCATTTGAAAACCCAATTTTAGCAATTTCCATGAATAGTCGGAAAAATATTCCAATTTTTTTCTGCAGCCGTGTATATGATCTATAAATTTGTATATATACTACATAGTACGCTAAAATTCAGTTCAGTTAAGAAACGCATAGCATAGTTGAAAATTCCCATTCAGCAACTACCGTCAATTAATTGGAAATGTACTTGGGATCTTTAGTACAGCCCCATACATGATCGATAGATTTTAAACACAACCAAATAATATTTTTAAAAAAGTTAAATTTAAAAACGCATACCACAACTGAAAATCTAATTCCAGGAATTAATGTATATAGACACTAGGCAGTACTAAATGATGAATGTTTTACACTCCATATTCCACAAAATGCATGTTTTAGTGCACCTCAGAAACGCACATCGATATTGTTTTAAATCATCACGATCTCATACCTTCAAATATAACTAAATCTGAAATTTTCTTTCGATTGGTTGAGCGATTAGGTCGCTACGGGTACATACGTATATCGGAGTTTTTATGACCTTCTGTACTTTCAAGTTCATTGCCTTTTTTAAATGGAATTGTCCCTTTTTGTTACACGAATTTGCAAGCTCTTTTTTTCCCGATCTTTAAAAAAATTCAAAAAATATATTTTGGAAATGCTTCACACTGAAACGAAAAAAAAAAAAAAAAAAAAAAAACTTCACGAAGAATTGAAATAGCTACCAACTCCAAACGAAGAGTTGCAATTTTAAGAAAATAAGCAAATAGGAAAATCCCTTCAAAGAAAAGTCATTTTAAGTGTGATAGATATGAGAATTCTAAGAAAATGAAATACTTAAAATAACAAATTTATCAGAGTTTATGTAGCAGCTGTTTTGAATTCAATTTCGTAATATAAATAGCAAAGCGTTTAGACTGCGGAGTTTTGGCAAGTAAAAGCTTTACTCACTTTACAATAACGTTTGTAAATAAATATTTGTACGCTGCTTGAATTATTCCAATACAAAAAATTGTATCTAGGTAGAAAAGGGACCAATGTCCGTTTATAGAATTTCGAAATAAAGTTGATTTAATGTCATTTTTTAAATTACTTTGAAAAGTTACAAAAAAAAAATAATAATAATAATTTTCTCGAAGAATAAATTAAAAGAAAGACATTGATTTTTATTCCTGTTACATCACCTCGTATAATTATGATTGGGATCCGACCCAAAACATTGTCTGGTGAACAAAACATAAGCGATTGTTATTGAAAATTAATAGATTTTTTTCTATATTTAATATATTATTTTAAATTGCACACTAACTACACCAATTTTCTTTTTTCCTATGAAAGATGCTCTATGCTTTCTATGCTATTATATATTCAAATATATATATTTTTTTTGCGATACTGCATATTTAAATGATAAGTTACTTATCTCCAAAAAACTCGTTTATAATCTATCTACAACTACATGCAGTTTCAAAGTAATCAGTTCGGCCATTTTCCCGTTATATGGAAGAAAATACTTTTCTACTCGGTTGTGTGAGGAAAATGAATAAAATCACCAAGCATGTCAGTCAATTAACCAAATGTAGTAACGCTACACTTTCTAAGTGTTGCATATCTATTTACATTACCGTAACTGTTACTTGCCATTATTGTACTAAACAAATATATAGTTTAAATATATATATATTTTTTAATCGTGCTTGAAAATCATAAATGATTTTCAAGTCAAAATCAAAAAAGTAAACTTATTCCCAAACAAATTTTATTAGAAAGTACATTTTTTGTTCTTCCGATGGTGAAAAGCATTGAAATTTTCAGTAAAACAAGGTAACTGATAGTTTTTCCGCATTCTGCCGTGATTTTTCCACATTAGTAAAAGGAAACCAGTTAAAATTTTTCAGCAAAAATGTACACTTTTCAATACAGATTAACGGAATTCGTACAGCGTTTTTTAAAATTTTTTGCGAATTTTTAATTATTTTTACTTATTTCTATCTTTACAAGGAGAAAGTATTAGATTCGTGAAAAAAAATTCCTATTTTCGACGGATTTACACGTTTTAGAAGGTTCTGAACAGGATTTGAATATTTTTAGAAAACGTCTGTATCTATGTGACAATTTTTGTGGGCACCTTATTTCAAGAACTGATGCCCGAATTTTCATCAAACTTCACATTCAGTCAGGGAGTTCCGTTTAATTAAGTTTCTATCTAGGCAAGTCTATTTTAAGGTTCAATAAATAGGGACTAATAAAAAATTTTCGTTATAGACAGGTGTTTTCACAGGTTTTCGATGCAGACTAACAAATAGCATAGTATTAAAAGAAATTGAAAAGAATTTTTGCATCATGAAAAATCGGGATATTTGGTGTCCCGTGTAGCGATTATGCGGGACTGAAAATCGGGACATCCCGCGTAAATTGGGACACCTAGCAACGCTAACTGTCTACTGTTTCTAACTGTTAGAATACTCAAACTATAAAAGTGCATGACAGTTCACTCAGAATTTATCCTTCATTCTTTCTAGCCATTAATATAGAAAAAAAAATAGTTTGTGTTTCGAAATTGCGAGGTTATTTTTGAGCATTTTGCAGTCTGAGACAGTGCAGAAGCCCTGCATAGACATTTGAAACTAAAATAAAAGAAGCGGAGTAAGGAAATTCCTAACGTCGCACATTACTTTCCTGCAAGAATAATTTCTATAGCTGCAACCTTTGTTATTGAATTTTAAAAATAATCAGTCATTTAAAGGCGAATCTAGATATTTTCGATTGAGAACAGCCTTATTTCTATATTTCAGCAGTGCATCGTCTCGTACGTTGGTAAGTGAAACGCAATACAACTGTCAAAAGTTTTTCTTCGAAAGAAGAAACGGGGGAAAAAACATTTTTAGAATCATCCCCCTGAGGGATAATTTCTGTGGCATAAGCATCCTGTCGAGGGTGGAATGCAATTTCCTCGACGAAAACAATGATGGAGTGCACTTGAAGACGTAAAATGCAGAAATTACGGGAATTTAAGTAGGTACTCGTGAGTTCGAACTATGCAACTTTTCAATTATTGTGTTAGAATTATATATTCGTAAATTGAATCATGCGGGTAACGCGTACAGAGCAGACGTCTTAATTAAATAAAATTATTCTAAAGAGAAAGATATGCTAAACAGAGATGAAAATTTTTTTCAAAATGCTTAATGTAACCAGACAAGGTTTATGATTTCGTTTTGTCTTTCAAACAGTTCTTAACTTTAACAAAAAAACGGCTTGCATCGGGACGAAACTTTAATAGTCTGTAGTGGAAAGCTCTACAATGTTTTTTAGTAAAAAATATTTCAGCTATTAATATTCATTATTATATGTTTAATTCTTTTAAATCTTAATCACATTCTTATCCATTAGACTTAAAATATCTTATTTCCTATTCAAATTTTATAAAAAATAAATATTTTTCTCAACTTACGCAGTCTGTGAAAAGAATTAGAAAACGAACAGAAATCGCATCTTTACTTTTTTTTTTTTTTTTAGCTTTAAGTATGTCTAGAGTTCTTAGAATAAAATAACGCAAACTGCAATTAGATCAAAAGATGTTAACCGTGCTTTCTTTCAGAATTTAAATGTATTAATCTTCAATGTATTTTTTCAAAATGCGCCATATTTAGATCACTTAAGTGAAGCACAAAAACAATTAGTCATGGAAGTTATAAATCAAAATAAGGCCATTTTTACACAGTCTGTTAAAGACTTAGCGGGGTGTAATACTACCAGACATAGAATTTATCTTACAGATGACGTACCAGTTCGTTCCAAACCTTATAGGACTTCGTAACTTCGTATGCTTTGAGACAAGAGCTTAAACAAGAAATTGACTAGCAGATATAATTACCCTCTTCTTATTCTCCTTATGCATCTACGGTGATCTTGGCCAAAAAGAAAAATGGTTCATGCAGATTGGTATGAGATTACAAAAAACTAAATTTAAAAACTAAACCTTTACAATTTCCCCTTCCCCATATTTCTGATTAGATAAATTAAACAGTGCTCGTTATTACACCTCTCTAGATTTGTTCCGAATATTCGCAAATGGCGACAGGCATAAAACTGCCTTTTGCACAGAATTTGGTTTATTCGAGTGGGCGAGATAACCATAGGGTGTCAATGCAGCTGATTCTTTTCAAAGGCTAGTTGCCACAATTTTCTTAGGCTTAGATACTAATACCTATATTGATGACATAATCATTGGTTCTGCAACTTTCGAAGAGCAAATACAAAAATTAGACATGGTGTCTACGAAAGACAAAGTCAAACTACTATTTTGTGACCATCGCAAAACTTTCTTCTACATAAATCAAATTATTTGCAACCAAAATTAACAACATAGCAGCGATACCTGTGTTGGGCAGTATACATCCAAACCTAATAAGGATCTTAGATTAATTTTTAACAATTATTCAATTGGTAAATAAATCATCAATTGTAAATTTCCAAATGGGTGATAAAAGTCCGGGCCAGGATTCAAATGGTTATCGGAAAGGCTCAGTAGGTAGAGCATTAGTGGTTTCAGTCAAGACATTCCTGGTTCGAATCCCGGCACGGACTTTATTCACCCATTTGGAAATTTGCAACTAATAAGGACCTATTTATGTCAAAGTCAAATTGAAAAAAAAATTGGTGAATTCTGCGAAATAGTTCCTAAGGTATAGTTATAGCGGGAATCGCTATTAACACATCATAGAGCGTCACGTACTGGGAGATTTGCACCTAAACCTAATCAACAACAATTTATGTCAAGGTCCAATTAAATCTGAAATTTGATTAAATTCCATCCATTAATTCTTGATATACAGCGTCCGCAAGATTTCTGTCACACATATATATATATACACTTTCTTAAAACTATCAACATCGTGTTCAGGACCTTCTAAAACGTATAAATCTGTCGAAAACTGGAAGTCGAAAATTTTCACGAATCCAATACTTTCTTCTTATAAATAAAGAGTAAAAGTAAAAACCTTGTATAACGTTATATATTTTTACTTTCTTCTATCTTTACAAGAAAGTAAGTATTGAATTCGTAAAAAATTTCGACTTCCGGTTTTCGATGGATGTCTACGTTTTAGAAGGTCCTGAAAACGATGTGACTGTTTTTAGAAAAATTCTGTCTTAGAGTCTATGTGTCAGTTAGTCTGTATCCGACACAAAATTTTGTGCGTTCTATCTCAAGAATTAATGCACTGAGTTTAATCAAACTCATGGACTAATGCACGGAATTTCAAACTTAATATTATATTTGACCTTGACACAAATAGACGCTGATTAGGTCTGTGTGTAAATCGACCAACATACACAGCTTCTATGCTGTGTTTATCCTGATTTCAGCGAGCGCTATACCTTAAGAACTAATGCACGGAATTCCACAAAGCTTCATATCCTGTTAGACCTTGACACAAATAGATCCTTAATAGGTTTGGGTGTATACCGCCGAATACGTGTCTCTGCTATGCTCAGTTTTTACGATTTCTGCGATAGCTGTATCTCAAGAACGAATAGATTGTCATTTAATTTTGGTTGTCCAGACGATTTTATTTAGAAGAAAGTTTTGCGATGACCACAACATACTAGTTTAAATTGTCTTTAGGATTATTTTGAGAGAAAAAATTTAAAATATGAATATAGTAAAAAAAAAAAAAAATTACTTATAAAAAAAGACGTTTCCCTTAAAAATATATATTATACTAGGGGGCTCTGCCCCCTGCAAGCTACGCTCGCCAACCCCCGTTCAGACACCGCAGAATCTAAAAATCAAAAAACATGCTAATCTGATGGGTTTTAAAAATATTAGAGACGATTAAATTATACTGAAAAAAGCTGTGCAGATCTCCCTGTAAACAGGTTTCCATTCAATTCCCTTTGATTGCAAAATTTTAAGGGCGAATCAGTTGCTGTTAAGACATTCAATCGTTGTTTTCGTTTTTGATTAAAGAGGATCAGTTAAACATTTGAAAAGAAGCTAAAATAAAATGAATTAAGTATTCAGAGTCTTTGTCTCCCGATATTTTAAAACAATCTTTATAACAATAGCCTAAATCATGTGACTATCGTCAACAGTTCCCGGCGGGGGGGGGGGAAACAGTTCGTTTTTTATACTCTAGGTGCCATTTTGATACTTTAATGTTATCCAGGCACAGGTGATAAGTCGCCAAATATTATTCTATCCCCATCATTTCATCTATATTATAATAGTTCAAGTCATCAAATGCCATAAACAAATACGGTCTGATCCCTTCGCCTTTCATATGAAGGTTTGGCACAAATGTCACATTGGCGCGATTTTTTTTCCAACGCCAATTTGGGGAACGCATCAACAGCATACGCAACAACATCCGGCTTACCATATCAAGCAAAATAACGATTCTTTGGTGCCAGTTAAGTATCCGTTGCGTATATGACATTGGCGTCAGAAAAAAATCGCGCCAGTATGGGGCCGTATATGACATCTGTGCCGAAAGAAGAAAAAGCCGGGTACAAATCTCGCCAATATCTTTTTTGCAACTCGCCAGTTAGAATTTTTTTATTCTTCGAGTGGTAAATTAAAACATTGATTTGAAGTTGAAATTAAATGTCATGGTTTGTTACATAATTTAATATTTCGCCAGATGTCATATACGCATGTTTGGCATGATTTTTTTTTTTTTACGAAAATTTGGCGAAAACATCGTTTTCGAATACCAGTTACATATGTATTTTTGGTACTACTTAGTTATCCCGTCGACCAAAAATCTATCGCGAACTATAAGATTAATTGCCAATAACGGTTGATCGAAAATGTCACATTCACTTGACTTTTAGCAAGTTACACATGTTTACGTCATCAAGTGATTTTTATTTCGACGTTTTATTTTTATATTTATTAATGTTATAGTAATTTATTTGTTCTTTCGTTATTTAAAATAAAAATTTTGTCAATCTGTACAATTTGGCGAGTGGTTTGGCAATTTATATAATTTGCGAAATTGGTTGACGGAATTACTACGTTGTACCGTATTTTTTAATTATTTTCTATTATTTTCAAAAGGAAATAGCAAAAAAATAACTATAGAACAAAATAATTTATATAAATTAAAAAAAAAAAAATAAAAGTAAATAAACATTTATTATTAAATAAAAGACAATAGCCATGTCAATCAAAATAATGCCATTTTTGCACCAATTAGGTACCCCTGTGCATATATGACATCTGTGCCTAATATTTTTCTTTTCGTTTTGTTTTTTTTAAAAAAAGAAAAGTAAAAGCCATCAATTTAAATGTTTCATTTTTAAATGAAAGTTTTGTATTAAATAAAATGATAACGAAATACAAAAAAAAAAAAGCATTGTTCTTAGCATAGATTTAAAGAAGGCCAAACTGGTCGCCAAATTAATTTAAAATAGTAAACTTTTCTGAATTATGAAAAAAAAAAAAAAAAAAAAAAAAACATCCGTTATGATTAAAATTTGAGTTGCCATCATTAGAAAAATGTATTTAAAATTAGAAAAAAATTTATATTTCGAAAACTAATTTGAATTTAAAAATTCCAATACCAGTTTTGAGATTGTGAATCAATACGGATTTTTGGTGTTAATTTCATCGCAAAGTATTCCATATTTTAGGAGAAATCGCCGTGAAACATAAGCAGTTGTTTAATTAGTCGATTCAAAGAATCGATACACATTTCAGCCGTTTCATATATTCGTTTCATTAGGATTTTATATATATAGGGTAGATATTCCTGAATACCGAAAACAACTTAATATTTATTATTTTCTGCACTCAAATAGATATATATTAAAATTGG
Organism: Maratus speciosus; assembly: GCA_963932465.1. Lineage (NCBI taxonomy): Eukaryota > Metazoa > Arthropoda > Arachnida > Araneae > Salticidae > Maratus > Maratus speciosus. The sequence continues at coordinate 292,298,469 of OZ010789.1, forward strand.
GTAAATAGTTTTTATTATTATTCCTCTATATTTTTTAATATTGTTTTATTTTCAACTTTGTAATCCATGATTAATTATCGGTTTAATTTGTTTGATTGTCACAATCATATTTTTTTTAGCTTTTTTATGGTTAATTATGAAGATAATTCACACACTATATTTGTGATCTTCAGGATATTGGGAATTTTAGAATCTGACAATCTTCTATAAGCATCCATTTTTTATTTATTTTTCTTTCCTGTTCATTTTTTATATGTAATGGTAATTATTCAGGTTTTCCCATTTTATGCCATTTGATAATGTTCTGTTTTTATCTTGAGACTATTCTTTTGGTTCTATTGGTTGTTCGGGTACAGGAGAAAAAATTTTCAGCTTTTAGCTTTTTTCTCACAGAAAACAACCGATTTGCTTATATCATTGAATTCTGTACTCTTGAAAACGTAATTCAATATAAGTTTTTCCATTTTTTCGGAATCCATATTCTTCTTTTTTTATTCTTCCTTATTAATTCTTGTAATTAAGTATCAGGTACTTTATTGTATACATACAGTTCTATATTATAGGTTTGTGGCATCCATTTTTATTGTCAATTCATTCACAATAATCCGGCTTTTGATGATGGTCGGTAATGTTTATTTAATGGTTATATATATATATATGCAAAAAGAATTTTTCTCTCCCGGAGACAAATTTAAACAGGGTTGAAATTTTAAAATATTTTTTTTTATTTTAAATAATTTACATTTGAAGTTAAATATACACTTCCAGTGGGAGGGGGGATGAGCAAAAAATATTTATAAGTAAAAGATTAAAATTTTGCCTCACGGACCAGTTTAATGCAATTCATGTTTTGGATAATTCTATTTTCACTGAAAATTGTCACAAAGTAAAACCAAACAGGTCCTACAAAAGTCGAACCCCAGGATGAATCTACAATTTTCGAACGGCTTTTGCGCAGCATAGATAACACCGTACTAGGAATTTCGCCTCATTAAAGTTCACGGCCAGGAATTTTGATCAGGCTAATTCCTAGTACAGCTGCCTAATTTGCATGCTGAATCATCGGGCTTGCTTAACTAAACGTGAAGATAATTTTTATTGGCAGGGTTTTATATCACTTGAATGTATTCCCCGTGGCTCTAGAACAAATGATATAAAAGATTCATCGCGCATGCATCATTCAGAGAAAAAATATATTGCCTCAATACATAATCTTTCGGGAGTTCAGAGGTTTTTATTTTTTTCCAGTCACGGAATAATCTTACCATCATGAAGCCATATCTGGTTTCGCCTAATAAATTATAAGGCTTCGCCAAGAGCTATATATAAAGAGAGGGTACAGTCTGAAGATTCAGTTTACCCTTTCATCGATCGACGAATCGGAAATAAAACTGTAGAAGAGACGATCTCTTCTAATTTATGCAACAATATCAACAACGTATTGCATTCAGCTTGTTGGAATTTTCCCCCCTGGTATCGTGCCATTCCTTGAAATACTTCAATCAAAAAGGGTCTCTTTTCTAAAGTTCATAGTGTTCTCTATAAAATTCTTTAATATAATAAGATACAAAATTTTTAATTATTTTACAAGTGGGGTTCTAAAAAGTAACTCATCTTTAAGTTAAAAAGCATATGCAGCAACCAGTACAAGAGAAGGAGACGGTTTCAACGAAAGCTGCTCCTTAGCTGCAATGTGCTTTACTCTTTTTGCAGCTATGGCACACACAGAGTTTTCTCAGTTTCCTTAGGAATTATCGCTTCTAAAGAAAGAAGTGATCGATAATTTTGCTTATTGTTTTCCCTTAGTTTTCAGCTCCCTGAGAGGTCACACTGCCTCCCACAACTACCACTCACAACTCTCTAAAGCACTAGTTTTCCAATCGGTGTGCCGTGAGAGGATCTATGGTATGCCTTGAAGTTTCCAATGACATTTTATCAGCATTTTATGATTTTTTTTCGTTTTTTCTTTCTTTTCTTTACACTGCAACAAACTAAGACTTTACTTTATGATGAAAATTTAAAGAAATAAAGCACTTCTTGCCGGTTTAATTCAGTGTTTGATTAACTCTTAATGAGAGCGTTCAGGGAAAACAGCGGCCTCGTACCTTCATATAAAGTTAATGCTTTCCGAGGAAAATATATATATTGCTCTAAAAATAATGGGTTAGAAACGCAAGAGAAATATTTGAACTGATAAAAAAAAAATATATATATATATTGAACAAATTTTAAAAACTGTAGGCTTATGACACGGGAATTTTGAAATATAAATATATATATCAGTTTGCACTTGTAAACAAATTTAAAATGTATATTACTTTCATACTTTTCTTTACTTTAAAAGACACGGGCGGTGTTTCGAGAGCGCTACTCCGCGAAAAAACAGTTGCGAATTCCAAAATAATTATATTAACATCTGCGCTTTATTTACCTTCTTCCCAAAGACCCTTCAATGTTCAACCAAGGTTCGCAATTTTTCTGCGCTCTCCTTTTTATTGGTAAGTAACCGCTGTCATACGGAATATTTGTGTAACTTATTCTATTTTCTTTCTTAAATTTTCTTTATAAATATTATGTTTATTACTTTTATACTATTACTAGAAATTACATTAAAGAAGAATAACGTTGAAAGTTGATATTTATGCTTTAAAAGTCGTTGGGAGTACGCCCCAGTGTTGTTACATGTCTGTTTTTATAACCATTCGTGTTTTTAAAAGCTCAAAACATAAGTTATGTATGCGCGGAAATACAACTATGCATCCGAGTGTGCCACTTCAGTTAAAATATGCATTCGAGACTGGTGTGAGATAGAAAAAATTTAAAACCCTTACTCTAAAGTCACTAAACTAAAACCATTTCTGTATTACCTTGCAAAAGGATCCGGTAACAGACTATCGAGTACAATGTAGGTGGAAAAATTTATTGTAGAATTTCAAGGGTGGTCCAGAGTAAATTGCACACAACCTTTTCCCTTGTTACTAAAATGTTCCTCCCAGATTATTCAGACATCCTTCTAATTAAAATGAAATATTTATGTCAATCTAATCTATTTTCACCCCCTTTCCCCCCTGGAAACCAGAAAAAATTATTCCTTTTGAAAGGTCCGATTTAAATACTATATACTTTAAATTTTATTATTTTGTAAGGAAAACATTTTGTCTAAAAGCTCGCGTATAATAAGCTGGATCAATATAAGTTACAATATTTCAAGATTGATATAGACGATGACCATGTGTGTCCACAGAATGAAATCCAAAGAAGAACGGAGGGCTTACCCGTTTTTCAATGTCTTTAATAAATTTTCCTTTTAAATTTGTCCGGTTTCAAATTATTTTTTTCTTCTTTTCTTTCTGGCTTCCGCTAGAATCTCGGCGGAAGGGACGCAGGTAGGGACCTCGGATGGACGCACGGGACACCGCGTTCCGCAAATTCTGCGTCGATAACCCAAAACCGCAATTTTTTAAGGGAGGATATAAACATATTAGTTAAATTAAGAACTTTTTAGCAGAAAATCCAGTGCAAGACAATTTAACATATCAAGACAAAGACCAGTAAAGAAACAAATATATAAAATGCAAAAGTATGCTTTTGTCGGCTTTTTTTTTCAAAATGAAAAATTGAAATACTAGTAGTTTGCTTTCATTTCTTGAGGGAGCGGGGAGGGGGTGCTCTTCTTGAACCACCCGCTTAAGAAATTTTTTAAAAAACACACGAATGTAATAAAATCAGGACTAAAAATTGTCTTCCGTGGGGGAAAATTTTTCTTCAGTGGGCGATGCGCCCTTAACGAAAAATCCCTAACGGGCCATTTCATGGAAAACTGACAAAATGTTCTGCACGTGACACTTACATAAATACCTATATCTATTAACTTATAAATTGTTAGAATATAAATTATACATTAAAAATAACAAAAGATCCTAGATTTTCATAATAGCACAGTTGTTTTAATTTGAGGATACAATACCATTGTTAAAACAGCAGTAATATGTACAAAAGCTGTCCCATACGTGATATAGTAAGTAAGGCCTTTTTTAATAGGTTTAAAAAAATCCACGTTTTAAACCCTAGACCTAAGTAAGCTGTCTGTTTTTAATTGGTTTAAAAATCTCTACATTTTAACCCCTACACATGAGTAATCGGTCCGTTTCAGGGGCATTCCATGAAAAATGGACAAAATGTCCTGTGCGTGACACTTACATAAATACCTATATCTACTAACTAATAAGTTGTTAAAATATAAACTGTACATTAAAAACAACAACAAACGTTAGATTTCTGTTTTAGCATAGTTGTTTTAATTTGAAGCTTTAACATTGTTAAAATAGCAATAATATGTAGAAAAGCTGTCCCACACGTGACATGGAATAGCCCTAGTTCATTTTCTCTTACTATTTAATTATTTTAAGTTAATTGGGATATGTAAAATTTATCCTTTTGAATTATCAAAGGAAAAGAAAATTTAAATTTGAAAACCTAAATAGGGGCAACGGCCCACTCCTGCCTCCCCTTGCAGGAGCCCATGCTTTCCTCAATAAGTTGAAATATTTCAAGAATGATGTACGACTCCATACCTATCCACTTTACTTTTCAATGATCAGCTGCATCAGGAACAAGTTAGTATGAAGGTTAAAAAACTAAGAAAACCCTCTCCAGACGACATCTTTTTCAATTCGTTGTCTAAGGGTTAGAGAATCTCTCAGCATCACTGCCTCCCGAGGGTCTAACAACATCTGTCGCACTTCCTCTGTGGGAGAATCAGACTAAATTTAGAAGCGTCAGGATGTGGACCTCTCCGAACTTCAAGAAGAGGTTATCTTTAGCACCCTCGGTAAATGAAACGACGAGCTCTGAAATTTCCTACTTGTACTTCAAGAAGCGAGGAAAATACAACTAACCTCTGAAACAGTGTTGTCAGAATGAAGAATTTGCAGCTGTGTCTCTTAAAAAAGGGGCAAGAATTCCGAATAGAATGAGATATAAAATTGGATTAGTATAATTAGCATGCTTTGTTGAAAAAAACCGATGCCAGACGGCAAAAGAAATTGAAAACCAGCATAATTCTCGACCTTCGTTTATTTATTAACCATTTGGAAAAATGGTTATTGTTCTCGTCAGGGTAGGAAATCAAAAACATATCTGAACGTTTTCATTGGTTGAATCCGCAATTTATTCGTTATCTGATTGGCACATACAGTAATCTGTATTTCCCTTTGGTTTCAACAACGATGGACAACAGAGTGTTGCCACTATGACAAAAAAGTAATATAAACTACAAAAAAAAAAAAAAAAAAAAATCAGAAACAAATTGAGATACAGCTTTCAAACAAATTGCATTTAAAAGTACATTTTTTTTCTTTATCCGACGGTGTAAAAAGTAATATTGTCGGATGTTTAGAAGTTTAAGAATGAAATTTTATTTAAAATTGGTCATGCGATTTTTTGGAAATCTGATGATAGAAAAGCCTTTTCCGAACAGCCAATGAAATGCTTGGCTATTACGTAAGTTTCATAGGAAATCTGACAAGTCGCAGGCGATTTTTCTTGCTTGCAATTTTTACGTGTAATAACACTATTAATCTTTAATTCATGGTGTACGTAATGTATGACCAGCTCCGTAGAAGTTGGAAAATTTACAGTACCGAAAATTGTAAAACTAAAATTTCTTTTAAAATTTGTTCATGATGGGTCCTGAAATGTTATCGTTTAATCCATGGCGTACGTAATGTAGGATCAACTCCGTGCGATTTTTTATGTCTTAAATTTTAAACTTTGAAAAAATCATTTTCCAAATGGTCGTTGTAATTTGTTAAATTTCTTTTTTATTTACAATCTCTTAATCATCCTGTACTACAATCGCGCATTAAGTATGAATTGGATGTGTGGATGTTTTTGTTGTCCGTTAAGGGTGTATTAAATTTCCAAACTGCTTATTTTCAGATTGATTTTTAAATTCATTTTTGTTCTGAAACGCATCAAATTGGCAGATTCTCTTATTCAGAAACTATATAATGTGTCGTGCTTGTCAATTTTTTGATAAAGGCAGAATATATTGCAAAAAATGCAGTCAAAGTTGACGTTTTGAACGGAATTTTTCAAAGCGAGAGAGCTGGGAACGTAAAAAAGGGTCATACCGAGGAAATAATTGTTTATAAATTAAGTTCTAATTTAGCGAAAAATGAAAAACACGGTCTCTTATACATCTCTTCGAAAAACACGTCAGCAAGTTTCATGTTTTTACTTTTAAAAATGAGTCAAAATGTGTCAGAAAATTTCGAGCAGTTGAGGCTGGAAAAATATATTTTTGAGTACACCCTTAATGGTAAATATGTATGCATCTCATCTTTTAGCAATTTCATAAAAATAATTGAGTAAACTATCATAACAACGCTTATAAGCAGAATTTTTATTTTGAATTTACAATTCCAAGATAAAAATTTAAGTAAATATTTGTAAAACATTAAAAAATTATACCACAATTCCAAATATTGCAATGACTTTTTTCAAGGAGTGATAAAGATACACTTCGACATATTTTAGAGGGATGAATTTAGAGAGATCGAAAATACACAAAGACAAAGGTAAATGGTTATATTACAAGGAATGACCAGTTTTAATATTACTTCCAATGTAATTTATTGCAGTATAAAATAAACTTACTGCATAATATGCACAAAAATCTCACTCGCCTTATATTATTTTATAATATGCAATAATTTACTTTTAATGACTTCCTTCAAGTAAGAAACTAAAGTTTCTAAAAAACATTGAAAGTTTCTCAAAATGTTCATTCTTGACCCGACAGATTTTTTGTTAATGATGAAAATTTGTACAGTTTTTCTAAACATCCATATATAAATTATACAAAATTATATGAAGCATAATTAGTTCATTATTGATAGAGATTTTCTGTTATATATACAATCATAAGAGGCTTTTGTTTATGAAGAGATTGTACAGAGTGTTTTTTAAAGAATTAGTAAAAAAAAAAAAAAAGTCAAAATCTTACGATTTTAAAGTTTTAGTTAAAAACTTTAGTTAAACCCTAACCTTAAAATAAGTGTGGTTAAACAATAAAATGTGTTGCATTTAATTTAAAAAATACAAAGCGTAAAAATACGCATGGTTACCGTTTTAAAGCATTAAAAAAACTTATAATGCGTGAAATATGAGTTAAAAATATCACTGACGTATCAAATGATTTACTTTGTTTTCTGCCCAAATGCATATCGATTAAAGATTTTTTTTTTTTTTTTTTTTTTTTTTTGAGAATGTTGAAAGAACAACTTTGCAGCTTTAGGTAATGAAAATTACATAACGAGAATCAATACAAACTGTGTTACAAGATTTTTAAAAAGGTGTTAATTTCAATCGGGCATAAAACTACATGCAATTCTTTTTTACACTCACCTTCTTAATTCATCCGTAAATGATTGAAGAAACTAATTAGCTATATTTATTACATGCTTCACAAGATTCTGACACGGCAGGTTGATAATATATGTACTGAACCAAAAACATTATGGACTGACTCAGGATCTGCATAAATGAATACTCACGTTTTCTACCTTTTCAATGAAAACGACCTCTTTGATAAAAATTGATAATTATTTCTAATTAATAGTCTGATTTTAAATCTCCTAAAGTTGTTATAAAAAGCGGGGATACAAATAAATTTCGTTTAAGGGGGAAAATCATAAGAGGTGAGCCCGAGCAATGCTTCCATATTAAATGAGACAAAACTGTTTGCACTTTGATAAAATTCAAATATATTCAAGCACGAACGGGGCTTTTTCAAAATATAAAACTTCGAATTTTTATCAGCTAATGCATGAAATGCTCATTGAATTGAGAAAGCGTGATCGAATACATTTGTGATATTAATCATTTTAATTGAAAATAGATTTTTAGCTGAAATTATTATATATGTTTTAAACTTTATGGTCGATGCTCCATTGTTACATTTATAAACGTTAATATTTTAACTCCATAGATATTTACTTTTTTAACGATTCAATGCGTTAAGCAAGAAGTCATTTGAATATGGATATTTCACTTTCTATAATAAAACAAAAATTCGTAAAATTATGAAAAGTTTAGGGAGAAAAGAAAATAAGAATAATTTGGTATGACAACATTCTGTATTAGCTGAAGCGTAGATCTTTTGAAGATTCATTGATAACAGGGTTTCAAAGCTAGAAGGAAGCAAAAACCGTGCAGAATTGTTATTTCTAATGAACCGAGCCCCACCAGTGGCCGAGAGGTTCTGCTCTCAAAGCTGGTAAACTGGAGGCCAATCGCGCCCGTCGTCCTAATCGTTCGGAGTTTTCCGTGGTTTTCATCGAACCCTGGATTTCCTTATGTAAATACGGGTTAGGTTCCCTAAGAAAGACCCCCAAGAAGGGTACTTCTACCCCCCCCCCCTTCTTTGGGCCCATACCCCTCGTGTAGATAATTGGCCGTCATAAAGAAAACCAACACCATCTAATGAACCGAAAAGTATTCTTTTTAACAGATCGGACGGCGAAACAAATAATGCGATTCGAAGACATATGCATAATTGAAGACAGATTTCATAGATACTACAGAATAGAAACCTTAATTGTGTAACTCTCATACAAATAATGAGATACTCGAATTGGTATTAGAGAGAACCAACAGCCACGTCACGTAGCGAAAAGATGTATACCATCTTAATTCAACTCATTAAAAGAAGAAAGAAGGGATCAAATGACAGAACGTGGATCAAAAGAAAGGCAAAGAAGACAAAATATATAGTGTTTGCGTTTAATACAGCCTATCATCTTCTATAAAAATTTTCCTTCTTTTTTTAAAGTCTTAGAATCTTAAATAAAAAATGTATCTAAAATACGAAACACCCTTAGTCTTCGGGGGAAAAAAAAAAAATCCAAAAAACAGAAGATGCTGAGCAAATTGCAAGCAATAACACTTAAAAGACAAAAAAATACATTTTAGTTTAGTTTGGTGATTTTCAAAGACTCATCATATAATATTTACGTTTCTATTTTTTTTTTCTTTAAATTAATGCATTTTAAATACGCATCTCACAAGGTTAAATGCTTTACAAGATATTGAAAAAAAAATATTACACGTGATAATTTAAATCTTAGTAATAATGAAATTAATTTTTCAGTTCAGCAGAATACATTTTTACACAAGAGAGTAAATAAACGTAAACTTTGCATGCATGTTTCAAAAGTTCTCAGAACTCGAGAAAGAGAAAAAAAATCTATTTTTTAAATGGTTGTGTTAAAACACAGCTGCCAAAGTTTTGGGTCTTCCGCAGAACGCATTTGAAAAGGAAAAGTAGCCGCAGGCCAAACAAAGACTATATTATTACTATTGTAGAACACTCATGTGCATTTCCAGGCTCATTCTATTAATTTTTATACTTATATTCACACACACATATATATTCACTATGTATCACATTACACATTCATTATATATCACATTATATATTCACTATAAATATTACACACATTAACTATGACATTTTGAACTATTTACAGATAAGAACTGATCCCGGAACTTATCTTTAATTTTTTTTGTTTTTTTTATCTGCCGTGATGAGGACTGGTGTTCTGTCGGAATTAGTAATAAACGGACGGAAAGTACAGAGTGCCCCAAAAGTCTCCGATACATTTTAAAATTCAGTATAGGATTAAGTAATTGTCGTACAGGAGTGCGGTTTGGACTAAAATGCTTATCACGATCAAAAGTTTTCTTCAAGCAAATAAAAAAATTAGTTCCAAACTTATATCATAGATGGCGCCACTTGTCCGTTTGTTTTCAAACATGCGTTTTTTCCGATTTTCCGATTAGTTTGGATTTTGCTTAGAAGTGCCAATCTAGTACCAATCTAGCTTTTTCGCTGGGAGTAGTTCATTCCTGTGTCACAGCGCCAAACTAATCTTGGGAAAAAAACAAAACGAAAAAAAAAAAAAAAAAAACAGCATGTTTGCAACCAACATACGGACAAATGAGTATGAAATACTATGATCAGAGTTTTGAACTAAATATTTCTATTCGCTTGAAGAAAACTTTTCATAGTGTGAAGCATTTTAGTATAAACCGCACTCCTATACGACAATTACTTGATTTTATATTGAATTTTAAAATGTGTCAGGGACTTTTGGGATACCCTGTATTTTCCAATAAATTAAACAAAAACTGCTAGAGATTGTATTAATATTCAAACTGATAAATATGCTAAAACATAGAAAATAATCTTTGATTTCCTTTCTTTTCGAAGTCCTATTAAAATCATTTAAAAGATTTAGAAGATTTAAATTCTGAAATAAAAAGCGATCTAATAAGACTATTCATAAAATATTGTGTTTGTTGAACTTTAGCTTGTGTTGGAATCAATTCACTATATATATGCACTAATAAAAGAAAAATGTTTACCCGTGTGTGTGAGCAGGGATGTAGTGGAGGGTATACGAGGGTATACGCGTATACCCTCTGGATTTTTTTAAGGAACACAGTATACCCTCTGTTTCTCAAGAAAGCTATAGTATATATACACTAAGGTATACGCTCTGCCTTGAGCGTATACCCTCTGCTTAGAGCGTATACCCTCTGTTTTTTTTTTTTACGACTACGACTGTCTGTGAGTGTGTTGGCAATAGCTTGAAAAATCTACCGAACATAGGGATCTGAAAACAATGGATGAAGATAGTTCAAAGCACGTCCGAATGTACCCGAGGCTTAGATTTTTCATTTTTTGTTAATTAACAGAGATATTAATTAAAAACCATAATGAACGTTGCAAAAATGGTGCGCCGCCGCCGATCGTGGTGATTTCAAAAGTTCTGCAAGCAGAGAAGAAAGAAGTAGGGGAGGGTGAGGAAAGGGTTCCTTTTTTTCAAAAAAAAAAAAAAAACGTTCGAAATCTAAGATATAATCTAAATAAAATAAAAATTCCAGAGCCAAAAAAAAAAAGACGCAAGGTAAAATAACACGAAGGAGCAAAACACTGGATAATGTTAGCAATGCGATACTAAATGCAACTAATAAAAATAAACGATATCAGAGTTATGGCAGAATGATTAATCAGTGTTTAAAAAAAGCTGATAAAACCCCTCCGTGTCAACTTGAGATAACATTTTCGAAAATTAAAAAAAAATAAACCGCATCTCAAATGTGTCAAAATTACATGCTTGACTCATAGATCAAATAAGAGATTCCATGAGTCATAAGTAGGAAAAATAACTTTGTAAAACTAACAGGATTTTCTCAGCAAACATAGATCCGATCATAAAAGTGCATAGCTTGCAAAGAAAAAATGTGCTGTAAGCAAAATACTTAGATAACATTTAAAAAAAGGTTAAATTCTTTGTTTTGAAGTTATGATAAATTAATTCAATTATCTTGTTTTTATTTTTACTTTTCTTCTTAGGTCATTTTAAACTTCTTTTCAATTCATTCAATTCTATTCTTATGTTCGCATATAACTTCGTCAATAGTAAATCAGTTTTAGTCAGTTGTTTTTCAGTTGATAGGGTAAATTTTCCTGCTTTTGTCGCTTTGAAATTTTACTATAATAATAGCATTTTCAAAAAAACATCTCAAATGAATCACAATTACACGCTTGACTCATAGATCAAATAAGAGATTCCATGAGTCATAATCAATAGGCGAACAACAGGAACATTAACTGAAAAAATTTGTAAACATTTAATAAAATTAACACTATTTTCTCACTGTCAAAAATTCTTAATTTCCAAGTATTTTAAAAAATCATGTAAGCTTAAATTTTTACTTGCAAGATTTTTTTTCCAATTTTATCAACAAATTTAGAGTATTTTAACCCGGGAGAACTCGCTAGTGAGAATGCCCAATTGCTTTTCTGTTACTTTACATTCATATAATATCAACTTTTTTGGTTGGCTTAGTACTTTTATTCACAAAATAGGTAAAATAATTGTAAAACATTTTGAAATTTTAATTAAAATGAAAAATGATTTAAATAAGAGTCTTAAAAAAGTACGACTGTGAGAGAAAATCTCATGCAGCGAGTTCTCCCGGGTTAAGAAAGTTAAATTTAAGACAATTTTTAAAAACTCAGTACTCCGGCACTGTACGTCTTTTTTTTTTCTTTTTTTTTCCTGATGGTAAAAATCGCATTCCGATAATTATATTTGGTAATGAGTAATCACGCAGTAATTAAATTTTTACATGGGATTTCACAATCACAGAGGAACAACGAAGTGATCCCTTACTGAGGTTGCTCAGTGAGATCTCAAATTCCCGTTGCTGATGTTAAACCTTTGGGAGTGAAATGCATTGTTATTTTTTAAAAAAGTTAAAAAATATTAATTTCTTTGAGGTATTTTAATGTTTACTCTTACAGGATGCTTTTTTTAAGATGTCAGAATATTCCTAAAATACATGGTTAATTTTATCCGAAGTACTAAAATCTTATTCACAGCTTTTATGATTTTAACACATAAAATATTAAATTAAGTATATATTTTAGAAACATTTTGACAACTACGAAAAAAAGACATCCTTTGCGGAGACTACATAGAAAAAATAAGTCAAAAATATTAATTTCCTGATGAGATGTTTTGAAATGTTTAACATTAACGAGAGGAATTTGAAATTAACTGACCAACCCACTCAATTCAATTTTAACTGCTTCTAACAAAGAAAAAAATATTCAGTTCTACCTTTATATTTATGTTCGCGCAAAACTTCGGCATTAGTAAATCAGTTTTGGTCATCAATTTCATTTTTCATATGATAAGTGTTCTTGCTGGCCTTTTTAAATGTTATTAGAATCATATTTCCGAAAATTCAATCTCAAAACGCATCTCAAATGCGTCTCTATGGGTGCGTTACTACGGCGAAGACGGCTGACTCACAAATCAAATAAGGTTTTCCACGAATCATAACAAATAGGAAAATAACTTTTGTAAAACACACAGGATTTTTACAGCTTACATAGATCCAATAGAAAAATTGCATCGCTTGCAAAACACATCCTGTAAACAAAATAAATTTGGATAACACTTTGAAAAGTTTTTTAAGTTAACACAAAGCTGATAAATTAATTCTATAATGTTTCTTTTTAAACACATTTGTCATTACTGTTAACTCATTTTTAGCCATTTCCAAAAAAATTCATTTCTACCACTATACAGTAGCCCTTCATTATACACTATACGGCCAAAGGTGACCGGTCACTTGCGATTTTAGACGTTTTGTTAAATATCTAGAAAATAATGAGGAATTAACCTGAAACTCCAGGTGTGTAAACAGTAGTAGTGGAGACCGGGGGAATGGCGCCACTCGGGGTTATGCCGCCACCCCGCCTATGTTAAAAACTAACAGTAGTTTGAGAAAGTGAATGCGCCTGCACTATGGCGGCCAACAATAGAAACAGTGCCTAGAGTGAGAGTGATTTTGTTGTACGTCGTTCGTTTGTTCTATTGAAAAATTTAGTTTTCATCTCATTGCTTCCTATTTTGGAGCTTCAAATGAGTAGAGGTAAGCACCTTTTATTGTAACATTAGGTACTTAAGATAACATTACCCGTAATCTACATGCATTCGCCAACATTTTGATGCAATTTGTTGAACAAGTTCGGTTCTTCTTTCGGCTTTGCTGGGGGATTTCCGCTATATTGCCCTCTCGGGGTAATGTCGCCACCATTGCAAAGGGTGACTTTTCCAATTTGAGTTAAATTGTAAGCTTAGTACATTAATAAATCTAGCTTGAGGAACATTGTAATTATTCATTATTTTGCTAAATTATTGCTTTCTAAATATTTCCAGTAGGTTATGTGTTTCCTACTATCCATTTTATGTATTTACTAGTATTATGTATTACCCAGTATCCTGGGTAATCCCGCCACTGTACAGAGGTTCAAAGAAAAAATTTTTATGCGTGCTTACTTTAGAGTTATGATTACGGTTAAATTTATACAGATACTAAAGATAATGATTCAGCTTCATAATTTTTACTATTAAAAAATAAAAATTTTTTGAGGGGAAAAAATTTAAATTCCCTTAAGGTGTCGCCATTTCCCCTGTCTCCCCTATAGGTCATATATTTCCGCGAAGACTTTTTCCCGAAACCCATAGGGGATTGTCAACAAATTGAAAGAGAACGAATATCTTTTGGATAACCCTGTAAAAACTAATGTAGCAAAAGCGTTCAAAACTCGAGATTATTAATAAGTGCTTATTGTAATACACTGTGTTCATTTTTATGAGAATAGTATGTACATTTCGTAGAGAAATTAAGGTTTTTATAAAAACAGTCCCAAATTTAGCCACGCTTTTTGCTAATAATTTGCAGAGTTCTTAATATAAAAAAAAGTTCCTTTCAGAAAATATGACAAACAACATTGTACACAATACGCTGTAATCAGAATTAAAAAATAAAAATTGGAGAAAAAATGAGCAGGTTTACTAAAATGTTTCACTGCGCATGCGCGAATGCAAACAAAATATAATATGCATAATGTATTGGCTAAGTACACTGCTCAAAACAATTAAAGGATATTCCAGTTTTAGGTGGATTTTGTATCTGGTAAACTGTTTAGCTGATTGATACATGGTCGACAGACATAGTAGGTTATATGAGAATAAATTACACATGTTTGGCAGAAAAAAATGCATTTTATTGCGCATTTGTGTACTAAAGGAAAAAAAAACACAATTTGTGCATATGAGAAAAAAAGAATAAGAAAAGGTGTTTTCTTCAAAGAAAATCATTTTCAGTAGGGGGTATGGTTTCCACGGGCGGCCAGCAACGTTGAACACCTTTGAGGCATGGACTCAATGAGGCTATTAATGACGAGTTGAGGTATTCTGCCCCACTCTTCCAGAAGAGCTCTTTCCAGTTCTTGGAGAGTTTGTGGGGGTTGTTGGCGACCAGAAACTCGTCTTCCTAGAGCGTCCCAAACGTGCTCGATTGGATTCATGTCTGGAGAACACGCTGGCCATTCCATTCGAACGATTCCTTCCTCGAAAAGGAAATCCTCCACCAGGTTTGCACGATGTGGCCTGCAGTTATCGTCCATTAAAATGAAGTTATCTCCGATTGCTGCAGCGTAAGGGACTACAATAGGTCTGAGGATCTCATCCCTATATCGGCGACCAGTCAGCTCCATCTCGAATGATGTAGAGGTCAGTGCGCCCGTCAATGCAGATGCCACCATACACCAACACTCCTCCACCGCCAAATCTGACACTTTCGTGCACGAACACAGGATTATTCCTACTGCCATGGTCCCTCCAGATGAAAATACGCCTATTATCCGGATGCACAGAAAAACGGGACTCGTCAGAAAACAGAATATTGCTCCATTCATTTCTCCTCCAGTTGACATGCTCGGTTGCCCACTCCCTGCGGTCGCGACGATGCCTTGATGTTAATCTAACACATACCATCGGTCGGCGAGCATACAGACCTACAGCATGGAGCCGGTTTCGGACAGTCTGAGTTGAAATCGTGGTACCTGTAGCCGAGCGAAGGTGTTGGAGAAGAGTAGCGTTCATGGTTCGGTGTCTCCGAGCTGTTAACGCTAAATACCGATCTTCATTGGGCGTTGTTGCCCGTCTACGACCTTGCCCTGGTTTTCGGCCTGCACATCCACTCTCCAAAAAACGGTTCCAGATCCTGGAAATGACACTTTGTGACACTCCAATGGCTTGCGCTACTTCGGCTTGAGTTTGGCCCCCTTCTAACCTACCAACAATTCTCAAAGCTTTTGAATCTGTCAAATGACTTCGCTGAGACATCGTACTCATCGAAACAAAGCAATCACTGAATGCCGATCAGCCTTGTCTTCATTCTCTTTTATCCAGTTGAAAGTCAAATTTCATTCGCTGCCGCTGAAGCGACGTTTTTGACGTCGAACTCAAAATTTGCATACTCCACAGTTTAAAAACCAGAAAAATTTGCATTTGTGATTCTCTTCTTCTATTTTCGGCAAAAAAATTTCGTTTATATCTTTATTTTATATAAAACTTCAAATATCCTTTAATTGTTTTGAGCAGTGTATATAGAGCAACTTTTGTGGAAGTCGCAAAATCATAGCTTGTTCTGAAAATTATCGTCAATAGAATAAGCTCGAAATCCGTTGTCCCCAAAAAGAAGCAAAAATATGAGAGGTTGTATCAAATATCTGTTGATTAGTGCCAAGATAGCGTACACAATATTGCATGTACTATTGTATTTGGATACAACTCCCTCATCCTGTCTATCACTTCCGGAAATTCGATTCAAAACGCTAACTTTGGTAGCATTTTCAGAAAGATATATTGCTTTTATCTACGAAAAAACGGCATTTTACATAGTTTCTGAATAAGAATACCTGCCAATCTTACGCGTTTCCGAAAATAAATGAATTCGTAAATGCGTCGAAATGTAACTCCTTTGGATTTGAGAAAGGCCTTAAAAATGAGAGAAATATTTTCACAAATCTACTTTTTATTATACAGCTTTAAAAGTTATGTTTTTAATTCTTTATTCCGAATTAAGTTAATCTTTTAATGAATCCTTATTTGAATTTTGAAATGTCTTTAGAGACGATGACTAAAACACTGTCAATAATCGTTAATGTTTACTATTGTGTGTTTTCTGTTTTGGAAACACATAGTAATCTAAAATATACTGTAAAATGTTCTCATAAATATGCATGTAGAACATTACATGTACATTAAAAGAATCTTAATTGTATGTCGAGAAAAAACGGATTTTTTTTTTTTTTTTTTTTTTGTAGAAGTTGAGTCGGGCCGGGCCTGTTTCCACTGATTTTTGTACGGGCCGAGAACTGCAAAGATGCAAATGGGCCGGGCCCGAACTTACATTTTTTACACCGGGCCGGGTCGGCCCGTGCAGACCTCTAATATAGCCCACAGTGAAAATGAAAAAATAGAAATTTGAATCATCGTAAAGCTGCATGGACTTCAATGTGTTCTGGTGGGTGGGGGCAAAGTATGATATTAGATTATTTAAAGATCCTTTTAAAAAAAAAAAAAAAGCTTTTTTACGATCACATCAAATATGAAACATTTTAAAAGTTATTTTTGTTTAGATGTTAACCTATGGTCATTTACTTTTAAAATAGACAAAAAAAACACAAGATTGCTTGAAAGATGCATATTATCTGATCAGTAATAATCTGAAGACATAGTAGTCGAAATCTTAACAAGGCCATACCGTTAGGCAAACAGCATTAGGTAATAATTGCATGCAATTAAGCAAGGGTGAACGTAGTAATTTGTATAACATTTTATTAATATAATAATATAGAGCAAAGAATGACTAATAATTGACCAATAAATTTGCCTTAACATTCCTAACTATATTCTGTTTCTCGGGTATACAGGACTACAAGCACTCCATAAATATACCACACAGCAGGCAGGGTAGAAATTATAAGATATTAAAAAAAAAAAAAAAAAAAAAAATCCAAGCACTATACGGACAAAACAATTCATAAAAATCTAATGTCACGTGGCGACGGCCTTAAACCTATTGTCGCGAGAGTATTATCCTTGTCCAAAAAAAATGTCCAAACTGACGTCTAGCTGATGTCGGATGGCAAGAGAAATGGAATAAGAACAAATGTTTATCAACATTAAACAAGATAATCTCATCCATCCGGCAGACCCAACGTGCCTTGAATACATCCTTTCAACATCTTACAATGTTTTCAAAGTCATCACAAAGCTAGTCAGAAGCAATTACGAAATTAGTGCTTTACTTACTTCACTTATTTTTGTAAATGGCTATTTTTGTATAACGGTTCATTATCAGAAAAATGTACAATATGCAGTCACTACCAATTTGTGTTCATTCAGAATAAGTTTAATAGATTCAAATGAAAGAAGTAAAAAACCTCTTAGCTATATTCCTATGTGAAAAAAAAATGTAAAAAAGTAAAATCTTTATTTTAAGTATGTCCACTGACTGTGATATGTCACGTCTGGGAACTGTCACTATTCTGGTTTTAAAAGTATATATGTAAGAATATCATTTTAAAAGCTAATTATCCAGTTAGTAATTTTATTAATATGCATAAGAGGTGTATTGTCTGTTGTTCAATAACATTTTTTTCTTTCTTTTAGCCAAAGAATATTTTCCCCTTAATTTATTATTGTCACTAAATTTTGTGTCCTGCCTGTGGACAAAACATTAAAAAAAATCTCGACCAGACGGCATAGGGCAGTTTGAATGCTAATCTAAACTCTTTTATATCCATTTTGTAGAGAGAAATCTTAAGTAAATGTTTAGTGCAGGCATGTGTGAGCTCATTGTCTTTCTGGTTTTGCAATAATTGTAGATTGTTAGATCATAGATACACATCTGTGCTTTCTAAAAAAAGGATAAAACAATGTATGTTGCTATCAATATTTGCAAATAATGTAAACTGCATTATACAGAATTGACCAAAGAAATTTTATCAATTATGGCTCAAAATTACTTCTTTCAAAAGAAGAAACGTTTCATTATGTCATGTCTGTGGGCATCACATCTGTGGACATGTATCCACAGATGTGAGGGAGATTATCAAAATGTGGGATCATTAAATGTTAACTATAAGTAATTTTTCAAATTTAAGGCTTTTTTTTTTTTTTTTTTTTTTTTTTTTTTTTTTTTTTTTTACAATATGGTATATAAGTCTACAAAATTATACACAAACATTAAAAGACAGCAACTATTCTGGAAAATTAATTATTCAAGCATTTAATTAGTAGATCTGTAGATTACAAATTTTGGACATATTCTGGCACGTAGGTTACAGATTTTGGACATTGCTGACATGTAGGTTACACAGTTTTGACTTTTCCATAAATAAGTTGCGCTTAGTATTTAAAAAATTCTTAAGACTAAGAATGTAGTAAATTTGTTCTATAATTGTATGTGCTTACATATATATGTGCATAATTAACTTTTTCTTATCCAGTAATAATAATAATAAAATCAAATGTTAAACTTTGATATTACTTCTAGAAAAGTAGTAAATATTTTAATATCGTAATTTTATAGGAATTACATTATGCAAAAAACATACCTTTACACAATATTAGAAGTATTCAACATATAATTTATTCTTTGAATTTTCTCAAAAAAAATAAGCTACACTGACATTTTTAGGTAGCTTTCATAACAAAAAGCTACCTAATTGCAGCCGTTCGGAGGAAAGCGATTTCAAAAAATGTTGGTATATTTTCATCGATCATGACCCCCAGACCAACCTCCGTTCAAATGTTGGTCATTTTAGGCTTAATGCTGACAAAATTGGATGAAATAACGCATCTTCTATGAATGAACTCACAAGCTCCTCTGATGATTCTGTGAGTCATTCATAGTTTCTTATTTTACATACTAGTTTCATATGTTCATTTCTAAATCATCTTTAGAACTTTATCAATTTCTTCATATATTTGTGATTTCAAATTTATTATATATCTGATCTTTGTCACACTAACTCCCGTATTTATGAACCGATTTGGATGTAACTCGGTGTGTACTTAGTACATACCAATCTCTCGACCGAATTCGTTGGCCAGCTTCATCCGCCATCCTATTTCAAAATGGCGGCCATTAAATTTTTTTTTTACAAATTTAAGATTTGAAATGCGATACCAAAAAATTGAAAATTGAGAAATATTTTTGTCTCAAGGTCAAATACGTAAGAGAAAGATTCCGGAGCAGTTTTTATTTCGTCTATATCTTAAAAAAAATTCTGAGTTACAGCACTTTGAATTTCTAGCGTGGCTGATATTTTGAAACGTCCTGATAACAGGCGTATTTATGAACCGATATGGAGGTACCCTGGTGTGTACAAAGTACATATCAATGTCTCGACCGAGTTCGATGGCCAGCTTCATCCGCCATCTTGTTTCAAAATGGTGACCATTTAAAAAAAATTAAAAATTTAAAATGGAGGTACCAAAAAATTGAGAAATGAAAAAAAATCCTTATGTATTTGACCTTAATACAAAGATACCGGAACAGTTTTTGTTTCGTCTATATCTGAAAAAATGGCTGAGTTATAGCATTTTGAATTTCTATTGTGGCTGACATTTTGAAACGACCTGATTTTTGTCACGCGATAACAGGCGTACTTATTAACCGAATTGGATGTAACTTGGTGTCGACTGAGTTCGTTGGCCAGCTTCATCCGCCATCTTGTTTCAAAATGGCGGCTATTTAAAAAAATTTGTAAACTTAAAATTTAAAATAAGGTATCAAAAAATTGGAAAATGAAAAAGATTTTTTTATTTGTTTGACCTTGATACAAAGATTCCAAAGCAGTTTTTGTTTCGTCTATATCTTAAAAAATGGTTGAGTTATAGCACTTTGAATTTCTAGCATGGCTGACATTTTGTAACGATCCGATATTTATCACGCGATAACACACGTATTTATTAACCTATTTGGATGCAAGAAGGCATGTGGACAGTATATAGCAATGTCTCGACCAAGTTCGCAGGCCAGCTTCATCCGCCATCTTGTTTAAAAATGGCGGCTATTAAATTAAAAAAATATATACAGTGAGCAAAAAAAGTATTTGCACGCAGACAATTTTTTGCATAAGTAACAATAGAAAGCAAATTTGATACTATTCTCTTAATTATTCATTTATTTAAATAAGAAAATAAAAATAACTACCTATTTTCCTTAAACAGTAATATTACACATTTTGAAAAATAATTTAATTATTTTCTCATACCTAAAAAGTATTTGCACAAGAAGCACTGACTGTTAAAAAAGTCATTAAATGTGAACATTATGCAAATGTTTAGCATATCAGTCCCGCAGTACATTAGCCCCTCACTTTAAAGTCACGTAATATATTAGCTGGAGCAGGGATTCTGGGGAGTTTCTGTTCTAATGGCGCCGAAAACGTGTGAACTGTCTGTTGCTACCCGTGAGAAGATTATATTTCTTCACAATTCTGGATTAAGTTACCGAGGAATAGGTAAAAAATTAAATCTAAACTTTTCTAGTGTTCCTTATGCAATTAAGAAGAAAAAAACTGGTTCGACAATAAATAAGCCGCGAACTGGGCGTCCAAGAAAGCTAAATACCAGGCAAAGGAGAGCGCCATCATAAAAGAATCTTCAAAAAACCCTATTCTAAGTGCTCGAGAATTGGCTGTTGATGTCGCTTCAACGTCGAGAACAATAGTTACACCACAATCAATTACAAATATTCTTCATGATGCAAATATTCGAGGAAGAGCCCCTCGAAAAAAACCATTTATTAGTGAAACAAACAGGGTGAAAAGACTTGAATTTGAAAAAGCTTATTTCAGCAAACCACTAGAGTTTTGGAAAACTTATTTTTTCCGATGAAAGCAAGTTCAATATTTTTGGCTCAGATGGTAAGAAAACTGTATGTCAAAAGCCCAATACTTCTCTTCAAATTAAAAACTTGAAACCAACTGTAAAACATGGCGGTGGTCATGTAATGATTTGGAGATGCATGTCTTTTAACGGAGTTGGCGAAATGACCTTTATTGAAGGCAATATGAATGCCAAACAATATATTAATATATTGCGAGATCATTTATCTAATAGTGCTCTGAAATTCGGAATTCCTAATTCATATTATTTCCAACAGGATAACGATCCGAAACACACTGCATATTTACGAGGTTATGGTTGCTTTATAATGTAAAAAATCAATTGAAAACGCCACCACAATCACCCGACCTCAATCGGATGGAAAATTTATGGCATATTTTGGATGTGAAAATAAGGAAAAAGAAAATTTCTAACAAATCAGAACTTAAGCAAGCTCTTAGGGAAGAATGGCTACAAATCAGCAGTGAAACATGTCACAAATTAATAGAATCAATGCCCAGACGATTACAAGCTGTAATTGAAGCAAAGGGCATGCATACTAAATATTAGCACTGTTTTTAACTTATAAATAATTCCTCTAGTTCTATTTTTATTGCTAGTGTGCAAATATTTTTTGGCAGTATAAATGCTACTTTTTTATGTTTTCATATTTTAAATATAATTAAGTCAGATATTAAATATGTTTATTTGTTTTGTAAAAGTGTTGGTATTTTCAATTCTTAGTTGCTTTTTTATTTATACATATGCTACAACAAATTTACCTGGTGTGCAAATACTTTTTTTGCTCACTGTATTTAAAGTGAGATGCAAAAAAATTAGAAATTCAAAAGGTTTCTTTCTTAAGTATTTGACATTGATATAAGGATTTCGGAGCATTTTTGTCTTTATCTTAAGAAATGGCTCAGATATAGCAGTTAGAATTTCTTTATGTGGGTGACATTTTGAAAATCTGATTTTTTGCCTGCGACAGCACTCATAATATATATCAACCGATTCTAATGTGAATGAGCATGTGCACAGGAATTACTAAGGTCTCGACCAAGTTCACTAGTTAGCCTCATCCACCATGTTGTCTTAAAATGGCAGGCACTTCAAGATATCGTCCAATTTGGCAACCAAATGTAAGTTACTTTAAATAAAAGCAGCTTGGATAAAGCTGACTAATTTCGCGAAATTCTCATTCATAATGATTTAGTATTGATAAAAATTAGTGTTGAATCTTCTATAATCGGTTTCCACTAAATCCACCTCTTCCTCCCGGCACTGGCCGGAAGGACTTTTTTTTTAATGCAAATATCTATAATTTCTTTATCAAAAGTCTCCTCTTGCTGTCATAGGGTGAGGTGCTGATGGTGATTTCAACAAAATATCTTCATATTTTAAATTTGTGCAGTCTTTTTTAGATGGATAACGAAACCTGTTAAAATGAATGTCTCCCTTTGGAGCCAAAAAAATGTAGAAAATATTTGTTCACCATTATCAATGCTGATGTTTTCAATAACACCTGGCCATAAGTTTTCATCATAAATTACAAAGCACCAGCCACCAATGTCAATCTATTTTCAACTGTGAGGAGTCAATTGTAGAAACAATCTTTTTTTCATAAGCGTCACTGGTAATGCATTCTTGATTGTTTTTACAGAGATTGCAAAAACAAGATCTATTTCTTATTTCAATAGTACCAAATTTGTTTGTCGTTTGTACGGAGTGAATCTTTTGAGTACCTTTAACAGTTTTCGCTAGCTATCTTACTATATTAGATACTATATACTATATTCTTCTAATATGATTTATTTACCAATTAGAATATTTGTGTTAAAATTAATCTAGTGTAATTACGTATCCAGCGATTTCTGGTGTTCCATTACCTGAGATTTATTCTGTTGAGCTGAACCAGGTTTCAGACCAGATGCTATAATCATTAAGGTTAGCTGGGTGACGAAGTTCCACCAGATTCGTCCGGGATAGCTCAGATGGTAGAGCACTGGCGGCTTCAGCCAGGAGATCCCTAGTTCGAATCCTGGTCCGGACATTTTTCGCCCAGTTGGAAATTTAATTCTAATATGATTTGTTTACCAATTAGAATAATTGTGTTAAAATTAATCTAGTATCTTACTATACTTCGAGTACTGTCAATTTCATGTGTTTTTTAACCAAAATTGCAGCACGTAGTGGCTTGAACTTTTTATTTGCCTTGCATTTTGGCGGTGGAGCAAAGATGAAAAATGAAATTTTAAGGAGAGGGGATTTTTAAATCTTGAATTTTTTTTAAAATGACCTCGAATACAATAATTTAACAAAAAAATATATATATTTTAAAAATGTATGTTATGTTATATTTATTTATGTATTTAGAAAATACAAATTATTAGTGTTTAGATCGTTCCACGATTTGAACATGGTTATTAAATAATCTTTTTGGGTATATTTGCTGCAAAGAAAACTTTGCGAAATACATAACAACGCGTAAGATCACTGAAGAATTACTTTTGAAATAAATAAAACAGGTTTTACTAGAATTTTAAATCATAGTATTAAATAAGCATGTCCGAAATTTCGTAACGATCGCAGCGGCCGCCATTTTGTGTCGATCGTACACACGTCAGCTGAGCACGCTTCCAGTCAAGTTATATTATTACACGTACTAAATACGCTTTATTTATACAAAACCCGGTAATTATTTATGATAAAATATTATAATAAATATCTTTTTATACGTTTCAGGACATCTAATATTCTCTAAAAATAAATTTACCGAAAAAAAAAATCGGCGTTTCGATCGTTACGCGATTCGGACATTCCAGTTTCTTATTTGAGAAAAGTGCATTTATTGCAAAAAAAAAAAAAAAAAAAAAAATCTTACAAAAAAACATAACAATACTTTAAAAATTTTTAAATGATTTTAAACTTAGATAAAAGGGTTTAAAGCAGGCTTGGCAAAGTGGACCCAGACCACAAAAACCCGCCTGGGTTTTTGTTAAAAAATCATTTCTGAATCTGCAAATCCCTCCTATAGTATTTAAAAATACAAAATACAAGTTTACCTTTTAAGCCCAAAACCTAGGTGGTTTCTTTTATCAAAATTACATAAAAATAATTAAATAAAAATCAGTCGTATTTGTGGTAATCAGGTGGTAGTTTATTTCGGAATATTTATTTTTTTTTAAATATATTTCAAATAACTTACACAATGTAATATATTTAAAATAATTATAATTTATCTTTTTTATAGTTTACCAATCAAAATCACATTCACTTTGATTTTTATGGTAATATTTATAAATCTTTACTAGTTTTTCACACTGCTCTGAGCCTAGTCTGTTCCACAATTTAGACCATATGAATCCAAATGTAGAGAAAATTCTCTCGATGGAAGCAGAACTAGATGGAACAGAATGCAGAGATCGGAAAAAACTTCAAAAATTACAATCAAACTTGTTGTTTTTCTTTTTCTGTACTTTTTCTTTCAGAATTTCCCACCATTTTGAAGCTGAAAATTTTTGACAATATTTTCTGAGAAAAGAAGTGATTTAGGAAAATAGTCTATGTCTTTAATTTTAAATGCCAATATTGCAGGTAACCACTTTGAATAATACTACATTAGCATGCTTCAGCTTCTTCCTCTTCCGTTGAATTAAGCCTTTCCCCTCTAAACTTTGCATCCATTATATTAGCTAAAAAATGCTCAGGCCCGATAACTTGTTCGTAGCGTTTCAATATAACTTCCTTGGGTCCCTGCTATACGGTGCCGTAGGCAGCGGGGACCCGGTTCGAGGTTTGTTCGCTTCGAGATTTCATATTATGAGAGGCCCCGATAAAAGGAGGGGCCCGCTAGCGTGCGAAGCCAGCTAGTTTAATTATTATAGTTACTAATTATTATAGCAACTTTAATTATTATAGTTACTACAAAAAAAATAATTATTCATTCTGACAACTAAAATGAATTTAAAGGGAATAAGATAAGAACTCACTTTTATCACTTAATAGTACCGTGTTTGCTTGTGTAATAGTCACACTTTTTTGCCAATTTTCCATTGAGAAAGTCTAGGTGCGACCATTATGCGGGGAAATCTACTACACAATATTGTACACTCTAATGCTAAAACATCACTGGTATAAAAAAAATACATTATAATAAAATTAGTAACTTACCAAATGTTTCCAGATTATGTGCTGTTTATTAAATATATATTTTCTTTTTATAATAATATTTTTATAGACGTAAAATTTACAAATAACCTTTGTGAAAATTTTGACAAAAAATTCTCATATTAAATCACTTTCACTGAATCTATCAGTATCACTATTGTAATGTGAATCGGTGTCTGAAAAATCTCCGTCATTCCATAAAAATGTCATCTTCGCTTCTGTCCAAAGCGTCGGAGATAACCTTCTTAAAACTTTTTGAAATTATATCGCTTGTCATTAAAGTCAAGCTTTGTAATATCAAATAACACATTAGTTCCAGGGATGGACACCTTAATGTTCCACTGGGAGTTTTTCTTTGTTCCCATTGACCATCCAATCTCAGCTACAGTCGTCTTATACAGTCTTTAAACGATTGCAGAATCGATGCGAGTCCTTCAGAAATTATCAAAAGATCTGTTTTGCCTTCTGAAAGTTCCATCTTTACATCATCAAAAAGCTGTCCTCGGAAGCTGTCGAGTACCAGCATGGCTTTTTTTTTTTTTTTTTAAACAATGATCCAGACTTTTTCTTCTAAACATTGCAAACCCAATCTTTCATCCTTTTTTCATCCATCCAATTTATGCGAAGAAAATATTTTGATGATTTTTTCTGCTTCAAATCGGGGGTGCGACTGTTACGCGAGTAAACACGGTATTCAGTTAATTATAATAATAATAATATTATTATTAATTAATAATAGTATTAATAATTAATATTAATACTATTAGTATTATTTTATAATATCAGTTAATAAATTTATTAACTGATATTATAAATAATAGTAATTAGTAATAAATAGATCAAATGTTATTTAAAAAAATGTAACATAATAAATATATTTTTAAAAGAGTACACACACATATTATATAAGTATACAAATATACAGAAAAATAACTAAAATCCAGAAAAAACCACAAAAACTCAGAAAAACCCAGAAAAGCCCACAAAAACCCGGATGGGTTGGGTTTTTGCCAACCCTGGTTTAAAGTACTTACCTGATGTATTTTTGGTGTTAATGACAGCTTTGTTACGATCGTTACTTTTGGACATAACAAAATACAGAAAAATTCTTTCTAGAAAAGTCCTATCTTGAAAAAGCAATAAATCCGTTTTCTTCATGCATTCGTTGTTTACCATTATAACCACCTGGGAACAAGTTGAAACTTTTTCTTGGTGGTACATTGGAACAGTTAACGTTATGAATGTCCAAAATTGGCCTCTTTAGCATAAAAGAATAAACTTTTAAGATATTTATGCAAAGCTTTTACAATAAATTATGTCATTTTCTGTCTCTGAGCAGAATTAAAAACTCAGTGTAAAATAAATTAAGTCAATGATAATTAAATTTATTTATTTATTGAAAAGCTTAAAGTTATGATGTGTGTCCAGTGCCCACCTTTTGAGAACCGCCCGTGAATGTTATGTCCACAGACATAAATATAGGCAGTATGTTACCTTAATTTACATTATGTTACATAAAATTAAAATTTTAAGGGTGTATTCGAAAAAATATTTTTTCACTTTCAACAGCTCGAAATTTTCTGAGACATTTTCAGACTCATTTTTAAAAGTAAAAACATGAAACTTGCTGGGGTGATTTCTGAAGACATGTTTAACATGCCGTGTGATTTCATTTTCAGCTAAATTAATTAGAATTTGATTTTTAAACAATTATTTTCTCAGTATGACCATTTTTTTCATTCCCAGATCGCCCGCTTCGGAAAATTCGGTTCAAAACGCCAACTTTGACAGCGTTTTTTACAATATTTTCTGCATTTATCAAAAAATTAAGAAGCACGGCACATTATATAGTTTCTAAATAAGAGAATTTCCCAGTTTGATGCGTTTGAGAACAAAAATGAATTTTAAAATGAATCAGAAAATAAGCAGTTTGGATCGAAATACACCTTTAACAAGCAAATGATAAACTTTATTGATGAAGTTAATAAGCAGTACTAATACAGACTTACTAACTTAAATTTTGTAAATCATTAAATGAGCTATTGTTTTAAATTCTTAAGGTGATTTATGGTGGTTAATTCTTAAGGTGGAGGCTACATAACTTTGCTAAATAAGACAACCAAAATCCAATTCTTACACAAAAACGTAATTGCTGTATAATACTTAAAGTTGTAATACAGATGTAGATATAGATAACAACAGCTGATAGCATCTAACATATCGGAGAGTGCTTGTAAATACAAAAATACTACATATAAAAAGAGAATGTTGAAAGGAAAAAAAAATTCTGTTAATGGATTCTTCGAACAAGACGTAAATACTCGAATATGTGCAAGAAAAAAAGGAACAATTACAAAGAATAAAGTAAAAAAAGCTGAAGAGACTTCTGTGTGACTCAATGTTAACTCTTCATAAGAAATTTATTGCTGATTTTCCACAATAAAAATGACATTCAAAATTTTTCAATTTAAGGGGGTCCGGGACACAAAAATCTTCAAATTTCCTAAATATATTTTATTGCAGTGAAAAATTTTCCGCTTTTTTCTTCTTAAAATGACGCTTGAATTATGTTTCTATCCTTATTAGAACAGAACATATTAATTTTTTCGTTTTGGTTTGTTTTCAAAATCTAGCTTTTAAGCAATGGTTGTCATGCAAACGACTTCTTGTGAAAATGCGTTTTTCTTCATGATGGGTTTTTTCACCATTTTTCGTATTTAAATTGTTATAACTCAAGAACCATTAAAGATATATGGTTCAAACTTAGAACATGTCTTTTTCAATTAGTTTAATTTTGATCAGGAAATTTGAAAAAAAATATTTACTTTTGAGAATGATTTTTTTTTTAAAGTTACATAATTTTTTCCTTAATTATTACTTTAAATATTTTTTAAATTAATATTTTTAAAAATGCTGAATCTAAATTAAAACATATTTCTGTTTATTTAAAAATGATAAAAAATTTAAATTCTACAAATAAAATTTCCAGTTATAACGATTTTAAATTACCCCACATTAACAATATTTTTTTTTTTTTAAAAACATTGAGAAGTTTTATCATATGATTTTGTTTACAAATGATATGGTTAACCATAATAAAAAATTCAAAATTTTAACTCAATAAATAAAAATTATTACAAAATGTGTTCCGGACCCCCTTAAAACAATATTTCATGGTGGTACAACCTGCAAACACAAAGATACATGCTTGTGTTCAATGCATGCAAACTTTCAGCTTGTTGTGAAAAAAGTCGATGCAGTAGAGATGATTGATGCAAGCTCGCCAAAAGAAGTTATTGCATTACTTGTTCAGATGACAGAAATGCAGAAAAAAAAAATGTCTAGAGCGAAAATAGTGTAAACGTTCACAAAAATAATTAAAATGGAATATATTCAAACATTAAATTGAAAGCTATCAACAATGTCATATGCAATGCCAGTGGATTAAAAAAACTGAAGTAAACATAAAGGGAAGGCTGAAAGTTATAAAAAGAACAGTTAAAGAGGAAGTGTAATCTTCGAAAAATTAGCTGGCATCTATTTTTGAAAGATAAAGCGACAAAATTCATGACTAATTTTTCAAGTTCAAAATTTGTTTTAGGTGCTTAATTTAGTTATTATATTGAGTCATATTTGAGCTCATTCCATTTTATTTAGCTGTACTAGTCCTTAGCTGTACTGTCTTTTATGTGCAGTAAAAGACAATTTGAAAAAAATATATACATTTTACCCATTTTATGGAAACATTTGGGCTGGCAATAGTCGAAACATATTAAGCGAGTGAAATGGTCATATTGGTAAGAAATAATACATTAATAGGGTTGGGTTGATTTTTGACGGCCAATTATCTACTCGAGGGATATAGGCCCAAGGGAGGGGGGGGGGGGTTAATTTTTTTTCCCACGACTGTACAGTCGTGGAAAAAAAAAGTAAACACCCCCTACTAACTCCTCAACAAATTATCGTAGTCGAAAGTTATTGGCACCGAACGATTGGGAATAATGTTTACTTTTAAATGATGTACATAAAATTTGCTTAGGGGGGCATCTACGTATTAAAACGAATCCAAACTTCATTTTTTTCAATAGCAATACCCAATTTTAACGCGATATTTCAAATCTTTGGTTAAAACTATGCTTAGACACGAAATTTCAAGTCATTTGAATGATAAGTTTTTGAATTATGAACATTCAAAATTTAGTACTTCTAATGTTAAATTACATTTTCATATTTTTATTTATATCTCCTGAAATTACGTTTCTAATGTGCCAATTTTTTGTGTAGCAATAATACTAATATACCCAAACATAAATACGCTGAATTTGAAATTTTTATAATTTTATGATATGAATTATGAAATTAATAATCGAAAAAAATTATGAATTGCAACCTACAGTTTTTTTTTATGCATTTAAATTTATTAAGTCCTGCTTTATGGAAATCCAAAATTTCACATTTTTCTTCCAAGTAGTTTTCAAATTATGCTTAAAAAACGGCAAAAGGATGGTTTAAGGGGCCGTCTATGACAGAAGTGACTAAATATTTTGAAATTTCTTCTGCTGTCCTGTAATCTAGCACGCTTCACTGACTGCTTAAGGTGCCTTGATCAAGAAGGGGACTCTCTCGGTTAACAATAGAGTACCGAACTTCAATTTGGATACAGCCCTTAAAATACGCTGGTTATAAAAATAATTTCTCGGAAACTTATCATACGAATTGCATAAAAACTTGTTTTTAGGCTAATTGAAGGGTGTAGAGTTCATTTATGCTGTCAGAATTGTGCATTGCTATTGAAAAAAACAAAGTTATGGCTCGTTTTAATATGTAGATGTCCTCCTAAGCAAATTTTATATATATATCATTTAAAAATAGACTTTATTTCCAGTCGTTCGATACCAGTAATTTTCTTCTACGATAATTTGTTGAAGAGTTAGTAGGGGGTGTTTACTTTTTTTTCCCCCCACGACTGTACATTCATAATTTTAATGTTAAAAAATGCATTGCAGTGTTCTAAGCCTAACTTTTTGAAAGTTGTTACTTAATTCATGTGGGACAGGTTGTGAGACACAGTGTTGGGGAAAATGAAAAGAAAGCGATATTTACATGCAACGTAGAAAATAATTGCGAAATGTAACAGAAGTAAGAATATGGCTATTTTTACCAAGCAATTTTATATATTTTTATTTATTATTACTATTTTTTTGGATGTGGGGAGGGGGATATCAAAGCAACAAAAATATAGAGATCTAGAAAATAAATTATGAATCTCCACACCGCTCATGCTTCTATGTCGGAAACAGCTGCAGAAAATATAAATAATAAGATGTCAATTAGAGAGACTGCTAGAGCATAAGCTGTCATGCGAGTAAAGTTAAAATAGGTACGAAACCTAATAAAAAGTTCAACTATTTAACAAAAATAAAAAGTCGTTTGGTAATCACCTATTCCAAAGAATTAGTGCTGGTGGACACCTTGTTACTTTTAAATGCATTTAATCCTTTGAGGGGCAAGTAACTATGTTTCTGTAATGTCGAATTCACACCTGAATCTTCAAAAAATTTTATTGCAAAATGAGGAAAGGCAATTTTATTACTTTTTTCCTACCAAAGTTTGAAAAGTAAAATATAATAAAATTTTTCTGGTGCAAATCTTCACTAATCGTAGATGGGATAAAATATATCCCACCGCCCCTCAAGAGGTTAAACATTATGGCTTAACAGTAACTGAAGTTAAAAAAATAGCTTTTCAATTTGTTGTGTGATTTGACAAAAATGTGCCACCAACTTGGAATACGGAAGAAAAAGATGCATTTAGGTTTCTAGAAGAGGCGCATCCAAAAGTTGAGTCTTTAGTTGTTTGATAGAATTTCTCATGCCACCAGATGTTACAAGGAAAATATCAATGATTTCTTTAACAATTATGTAACAGTACTGAAAATAATTTAATTTTCTCCAAAGCTAATCTAAAATAGGGATTAGTCAGATCCCCAGAACTGTTTATATCATTCCACAAGCAATTGCAGGTAAGGAAAGAACTTAAACAACTTGGACAGGTAACTTTTGAAGAACATGAGAAGCTAGTCTATTATTGCTGTTATTAATGCCATAGGCTATGCTGACATTTTCAAAATAAATAAAGTCCACAAGGGAACATAAATAAGTCTTTTCTCAGAATTTAAAGGAGAACATTTTTTCCGTATAAAATACATTATTCATTTATGAATGTAGTAGAATAATGTAAATTGTCACTTGTTGGCTATAGCTCAATAAATAAAGAATTATTAATCAACTTAACTTGGTATTTTATATGCATTAATGTTTCATTTTCAGTGCGCCAACCTGCCCTACTAGGTGGGGCAAACTTGGGTATTGTAAAGTTTTTTTTTTTTTTTTTTTACATTTACCTTGATGGAATAATGCACAGGAATAAATTTTATTTGAAGCAAAAATGTCTAAATTAAAATTGAATTATTAATAAAGTGTTTAAAGTATGTTTGAGTAAGACAAGCAAAATAATGCAATTTGCTCAATCTTTAAAAAAAAAAGAAAAAAAAATGGTATGCCAGTTTTAATAAATAAGACCAGTGCTAGTCGAGAAAAATTAAGTTGTTAAAATAATCATCTTAAACTTTATCATAGACTCGACATTCATCTCATTATAATCTACTGTTACGCAATTGCAGTTATGCTTCTAGAAACATTTGTTTAAATATCTTAAATGGCGGAGGCATATCATTTTTACCGGTTAATTTTAACACCCGGCTGCTAAAACATGTCTAAATTTCTTAATAAATTTTGCTTTTATATTTTATGTGAAAAAAAATCATTTGTTTATTTTCAGATGAATATGTTCGCAAGTTTCGGTAGATTTCAACATTACAGCAATAGAATTACTTTGCCCCTGAAAGGGTTAAAGATTCATTTAATTGCGTAGTGGTCTTTGAAAACATCTGATACGAAGTGGATTTTAAATGTCTATAAGAAAGTGGAAGCAAGTTTTCAACTGAAAGGCATTTCCAAAAATATGTGCCCCCGATAATTTCAGAGGACTAAATTGCTTAGCAATTAGCGGGTGACACTAAGTTCTTTAGTTTCGATAATAAGAGGTCGGTGTCTCGAGACCGAAGGTAGTAATTCAGCGGTCACGTGCAAAGGATTTTGAAAGAGTTGACCTGGCAATTCACCTCGAACATTTTTTATGGCATATTTTTGACGTGGCAAGGCAGATGTTTTGTCACAGACAAAGATTTTCAAAAAACTTATTTACTCTGAAGAATTTTTGTAAACTGGTTGCTCAGAGAAACAAACTATTACGTTGGCATACTAGCTTTGGGGCAATTTTAAAAAAGAAAAAAAAAATAACTTATTTCCAGTCTTTTTTGCTAAAATACTAAATACACGAAAGAAAGTTTTACAAAAGACTAATTACAGAAGCCTACGATGAAATTTCATTTCTTCAATTTGAAGAATGTTTCTTAATGCTTGTTTATGGGCAATTTTTTTTAATTTCATTTCACTGACAATATCATCCATAACATTCTCCGGATGTTTCATTAACTCTTTGTATCATCGCGTTGCATATCTGCAAGATACCCAAAAGTCAATGTTACTTATACTGTGGACTTTACCAGACGATTTTATTTATTGCTGTTATCTCCCAACACAGAAATTAATATAAATTGTTCAATAGAATTCTCAAAGACGGCGATATTGAGTTGATTTTTCATGACAAAGTGTTATTTACCATTTGAGCAGTGTCGCATCGTTATTACTAAAATCTAAAATGAACTTCGTAATTTTGTAAAATTAAAAAGGCTGGAGACGACCAAATACAGTAACCTCCCACTTAACCGGCCTAAGCGGGACCGAGGGTTAGCCGGTTAAGAGAAAAACCGGTTAAAGCGGAGAAGCAAAAAAAAAAAAAATAAAAATAAAATAAAATAAATAAATAAATAAATAAATAAATAACTTCATATTTAATTAATTAAATGGTAGGATGCATTTAGTTTTTTAATTTGTGTAGTTTAAAAAAACCATATTTCCTTTATTTTGTGAAATGAATACCAGTTGTAATTAATTGAATTGAAATAAAAATTATCACTAATAACAAATAATGAACAATATTTAATACAAATAAAATTGTTGAAAATCGTGTCACATACCTTTATAAGAAATTGAAATTATTCTACATGATGTAAATTTGAGTTAATAACCATAAAAAAATGAGAACCGAAATTTTCCTTGCTGAATTTTGCCTGATGCTGGGGAAAAAAGGAGGCCGGTTAAAGCGGAGTTCCGGTTAAGAGGAAGGCTACTGTATTGATTTTTTTTTTTTTTTTTTACAAAGTTTTTATACTTTACAATTTTGTGCTAGAAAACTGACAATATTTATGAGAAGTAAGTAATTTTCTGTTTGCAGACGTGAAAAAGGTATATTTCAATCAGTAATTTCTTATTTTTATGTTCTAATTTTTTTATGTGCTTAAAATGATGTATTCTGAGTAAATATTTAAAATTGGAGTTGAGTTACAAAGAATTAACCCGTAATTGGGTAGGTGAAAAAGTAAACCATTATAGAGGGCGTGTGGTCTCACAGACGCATTTATCTATGGATGGAATAATATTTCCTATTTTAAATATTTGTATAAAATTGTACAAATGTGCATTTTAGACAAATTTTCAGTTCCATTAATTCCAACACATTTATTCTAATTGGTAAATGAATTATACGAGCTGTAAATTTCCAACAGAGTGAAAAGGTGTTCATGTCAGGATTTGAACCAGCGACTTTGGCTTAAACTGCCAAATTTCTACCAAGTGAGCTATCCTGGAGAAATTCTACAGACATAATTCACACAGTCAACATTTTGATAATGACGTCATGTCTTATCTGAAAGGACTCAACAGAATAAATCGCAGGTAATGGAACTCCAAGTAAACGTTGCATACGTAAATACACTTCATTAATTTTAACATAATTATTTCAATCTGTAAATAAATCATACGAGTTGCAATTTTGAAAAAATGTTCAGCTCAGGGTTTGAAACAAGGAACCAGGTTTCTTTCCCTCAATTGGAAACTCGTATGGTAAATTTCAGTTTGGAAGGAAATTTTCCTACGGAAGATATTTCTAGAACATGGCATTTTTTTCGAAGAATCTCAGTAGGCTTAGTCAACACAATATCGCCTCAGAAACCGCATCTCTCCAGTTACGGGATAAATTATCTTGACTTATCTATATCTCCAGATTACTTGAGATATCAGTATACAGATTATATTCAAAAACCAATAATTTTTACAAAAATATATTCAAAGTATAAAGCTTTTGTGAAAACACAATGTTTTTCGTTTTTAAACTATTTCTAATCGACTTAAAACTAAAACAATTAAAAAAAAATAAAGTTTTAAGATTCTTTCATAAAATAAAATTTGACTTTCCGAACGCAGACAATCACCTTAATTTTATAACTAAAATTAAATGTAGTTGTTAAAATGTACAATAACTTTATTACTACGAAACATATCTACACTATTTTTTTTTTTTTTTTTTTTTTTTTTTTTTGTGAAAGTCAACAGAAAAAAAAGGAAAATATTTCAGATAAAAAATCGATTATACTTAGTATACTTATAGTATTACTTCTCCGTGTTGCAAGTAACTCGTGAGACACGACTGGCAACCAAAGAAAGAAAAAAAAACTAGTGGAATTTAAAAATGTGATTAAACCGAACAGGTGCAGTATAATATTTGAATGATCAATCGTTTTCTAATAACCTTGAGGATATTCTCCAGCTGAGAAACATATCTATCTACATTACATTTATAGAACAGGTACAGAGTCGAGTAAGATTTAAGAAAAAAAAGCGGGGTAAGTAAAAAGAAAGAATTGTACTTGGGGGGAAAAAAAGAATAATGCAGTAAGTGGATTTTGCATAGATATTATGTCTGTCTTGCTACGTTGGGGGACATTTTCTATAATTTGAAACAGGGAAGAAGGATTAAGGAGGGAAGGTATGCGAGCTCAAGCCTTCTCTATTCAAATGAGGAAGAAATAATAATAAATGTATTTTTTTTAATAACATGCTTTCATTAAAATTCACAAAAATGCAGAAATGTGGATTAATTTACATGGGAATTTCGCCAAATTAGCCAGGAATCGTCAAGTTGGCTTCTTATATGGCATCTTATCTTTTACGCCAAATTCGGCGATAGCTCGCCAAGTTGGCAAAGTTTTGGCGCTATTATGGTAACCCTGGCATTAGTACTATTAAACAAGCACCCATTGTTGTAGCTGATACTGATTTCTCCATAGGGAATCAAACTATGAGTAACCATTAAGTTTATAAAGTGTTACCCTTAGTAGTGTTAGTTTAACCTTAAGTAGTGTTTCTGCGATGTCTTTCGATAACTGAGGGCGCTTGGGGGGACCCCCCCCCCCTCGTCTGGGTTCAAATTTTGAAGAATTCCGAAACACATGTTTACTAATTTTAGTTATACTTTAGGCAGGTCAAGTTTCAAAATTTTATTTTCATTGATTTATGAGATATGGTGATTTTTTTAATCTCCCCCCGCGCCCCGTTGCCGCTTTTAGGGATGGAATTTAAAAAAATCAATGTCCAGTTTATTTATTGCCCCCAGGGATACATGTATAGCTCACCCGCAAGAAAAGTGACACATCGACAAAAGTAAATTTCTCAAAAAGCCGGCCGGCTTTTTTTTGTTTTAACCACTTAAAAAAAGCCGGCTTTTATTGAAAAAAGACAGTTTTTATTTTTTAAAGTTGCTTTACAGTAAATTTGTTTTAAATTTGGATCAATTAATTTTTAATACACTTATAAATATTTTCTACTAAAAAAAATAATAGATTTCTATTAAACTTTATCAAATAAATAAGTCTTTGTAACTTCTAGAAGACAACTGAACGCATTATGTCTGAAAAAAATATATATAAACATTGAGTTGGGTTGGGTTGATTTTTGATGGCCAATTATCTACACGAGGGATATAGGCCCGGGGGGAGTGCCCTCCGTCGGGGTCTTTCTAAGGGAACCTAATCCGTATTAACGCATGGAAGATCCACGGCTCGAAGAAAACCACGAAAACTCCGAACGATTAGGCCGACGGGCGCGATTGGGATCGAACCCAGCACCTCCCGTCTACCAGCTTCGAGAGCAGAACCTCTCGGCCACTGGTGGGGCATATAAACATTGAAAAGGATATAAGTTAGGCTCCGAACTGGTGTTTTGAAATTCTATATTATATAGCTCCACATATACTACACATTTTAAAGATTATATTTAATTAAAACTGTTTTTAACTGCTCTGCTCAACAAGCGCAAAATGTTTTGACACATTTACAAATTCATTTTTTAATGGAAAGATGTAAAATTCGAAAGCCTGACCATGGAAGCGATTTGGAATCGAACCTATGTTTTCCATTTTTTGATCCATCAATTACCTATTGAGTTAAAGAGATTTTGATCACGTGACAAACATGTTTTTTCACCCTTTTCTGAGTGGTTTCTTCTTTTGTGCAGAAATTCGGTTCAAAACGCTCACTTTGACAGTATTTTCTGAAAAATCTGTAGCGTTTGCAAAAACCCCCAGAAAAAACAGTGCAATTACATAGTTTCTGAACAACAACATCTGCTAGTTTCATGCATTTCTGGACAAAAATAAATTAAAACTTATGTCAGAAAGTTGCCCTTTTGGATTTAACAGCCTTAATGACAAAATGTAACATATCAAAATGGAAACGAGGAATTAGAAAAGGTGTTTTATTTGAGGAGAGTGGTACATAAGTGTATAAAAAATAGAGCATTTAAACAAGAAAAAAAAAATTCTCAAAATAAAATTTTGAAAAGCTTGTTGCTATGCATATTCATGCATATGCTATTCATAATGTTTTTAATAGTGAGAAATGGTGGTGTTTTTATTAATATGACTATGTATAATTTTAAATGTTTGCTAGAAATAAAATAAGACTTGTATATTAATAGCTCTTAAAATTAAGTAATAAAACATAACTAAGTAACCATTGTCCTCTTTAATTTTATAAAGCAGTAAAAATGAAAAAATTGGCAGTTGGTATGGCCCTTTTAAAATTTAGCTGACATATTTGCAATTCCGAATACAAATCACTGGCAAAATCATCTAAGTTTTATTCCAGTATTAATGTCCTCATTATTGAGAAATTGGGTTACTTATTTGAATACCCAATCTGTGGGTATTGACCCACAGATTTACAAATTATCAAAAATTCACAAATATATTTAGGAAAAATGTAGAGAGGCTAATTAAGTTACTTAAAAAAAAAAAAAAATATTTTATGTGGGGTATCGTGTGAAAGATTTCGTAACGCTGAACT
Organism: Maratus speciosus; assembly: GCA_963932465.1. Classification (NCBI taxonomy): domain Eukaryota; kingdom Metazoa; phylum Arthropoda; class Arachnida; order Araneae; family Salticidae; genus Maratus; species Maratus speciosus. The sequence continues at coordinate 292,336,344 of OZ010789.1, forward strand.
CAAAAATACATTTCTTTTAATTTTAGGTTAAGTTTTTATTTTTCAGAGATATCGTCGAAAATGTCCCGCCGCTCCCTCTGTTTCCGGATCTACTGAAGCTAAAACTATGAAAAAATTAGAGGAAGTAGACGTTAATTTGAACCTTGCAGGAAAATTATAGCGATTACCCCAGGTCACATAGTTTTCGAGAAAAGCGCATTTTTCGTTACACACAAATTTCGATTTGTGGGAATTCATATAATGTGTTGAGGAGCGGCTGCAGGTACCTATCGTAGCAGAAGTATAAAAGCATTATTGATAATGATTTTTGAATAAAATCGCCGGTAATTAGCCGAGATATTAACCTTTAAATACACGGACGGTTTGGACATACATAATGACAGGGGCTGCTTACTATATTTTTCATCGACTTTTAAAGCCTAGATAACTTTTAATGATATATTTGAGTAATGTAATGCCCAGCAGCAGTATAAAAGGAATAAACGTCAAATTGTTAAAACAGACTAATTTAATTAAACACAAATGCTATGGGATTCGCGACTAGTTTGCATTGAGTGATCTCTCAATACTCATCCCGTGTCTTTAAAAGTTAATTAAAAAACTATCTGGAAAAACGCGGCACGGAGCAAGGCGGCGTTGCAACTTTGCGACCTCCTTTTGAAGCTCGCTTAGCATAATGCAAGTTTAAACTTTGAACGAGGGTTTTGTTTCAGGTACACTGTAAAAAGAAAAGATTATTACTACGCTGAATTTAGCTTTATGAAATGCCAAATGAAGTTTAAATATGCACTACTTTTATTGTCATAGTACCGAATTAAGTTAATCATGAACATATTAGGAAAAGAAAAAAAATAAAAGAGTTATACAGAATAGCAATATTTGATATTACTTACGCTTCATACCCATTCACACTTTTCTAGTATATACAGCTATACCCAACCGTACGTTGTTTAGTTTTTTAGAAAGTTTTAATATTCTTTTAGGAACGATTTTCGTCATTAATACAGCTAATAATTCATATATTTATTGTACGGAACCCTTTTGAGCGCGAATAATACTCGCAGTTGACCGTTTATTAAATACTGGCATAAATTCTAAAATGTCTTCTCGCCCATCTTGGAAACGTTTAAATTCATGGACATTTTGTTTAAAGAGGTCGCATTATTAAAGATTGTGCCTATTCTCAACCAGTAAACAAGCCGACACGGAAATTAATTTCTTTTGCAAATGGTTTTCTTTTCCGTTTCATTATATAGAGAGCGATTGATAAAGATGGTGACAATAGCTTACTTCCTTAAATATTGCCCCTAGACACATACTTCCAATTGTAAAGTTTCATAAAAAAAAAAAGATGCTACTTTTGATGACACAAGTTGCATCCTCTCGGTGTGGGTATGAGAAAATACACAAACTAAATTTTTTTACGGCCCTCGTAGGGTAAAATTTTCTTATCTATTCCTGAATCACAACCCCCCCCCCCCCCCAAAAAAAAAAAAAAAATAAATATCTTCATATCTGCAAAAATCAGAGATACTAAAAGCCAAAATTCATGCATTTGTAAAGCAAGATAGGATCCTTCATAAAATTATATGCTATTTAAACGGACATCTCTCTGAATTTTGCAGATATGAAGATGTAATTTTGTGTTTCATTCAGGAATGGATAGAGAAAATTTTCCTAATTTAAAATTGTACCCTACGGGGGCCATATGAAAAATGTGCGTATTTTCTCAAATAGACCCCCCCCCCCAGGGGGATGCAACTTTTATCAAATTTTGCACCTTTTTATGAAACTTTGTAGTTTGAAGTATGTGTATAAATATTGATTGAGTGAGTAATTCTTTAATCCATTATAAATCAGCCATCAGTGAGTTTACAAAATAAATTTATTCATGTCTTGAGGTATTTGCGTCTATATGTTTACTCATGTATGCATGATTCGGCAAATTTTTGCCTAAAATGTTTTTGGACAAATACTTATTATCGAAGACATTTTCAATTTTATATGATTCTGTTTCCCTCTCTTGCTATATGTTAAGTTGCTAAGTTTAATAGGCATTTAATTTTGTCCACTAATCCAACATGATAACTTAGCTTAGGCTAAGGTTGCTTAGCGCAACTCCAGAAAGTTTTTTTAATACGTAAAAAAAAGTACACAATAAAACTTGCCAATTTAGAAAGCATTCAATACAAATTAAATTAAAACGCTTTACTCTTTCTCCTTAGCTGAAGAAACTACATAACATGCAACAATTATTTTTAGCAATGTAATGTAACATGCAACAATTATATAAATAAATTGAATAATGGTTATGCCTCAATAAATGCTAATGTATCTTTGTACTGCGATGATGTTTTCACTTTTGATTATTGAAGCCTAAAATTAATTTTTCATGAAATGCCTTGAACTACCGTCTGCTAAATATGGTAACCCTAAACAGTTATGAATATGATATTTTGTTGTATTCATTGGCTTAATAGGTTACATAGGTAAAAAATGAATAAAAAATGGCTTTATAATATGCTTGTAAGAATAAGTTGCAACCAAATCAGTCAAGCGTACTAGCTTCCAAGAAAGAAAAACTTTATATGAAAGAAGGAAATTAGACTCCGTTACTTCTACAGTAACCAATGGATTCTTGGATTACTATTATTGTGGCTAGCAGCATTGTCCTCCCTTTTTTGACTGGATCATTTCAACGAACAAAAAAATTACATACATCAAATCTTTAATTGGGAGAAAAGGAAAAAACAATAAGCAAGGCCAAATCGAATTAACAGGCTGAGGTATCTTTGACAAATCGCCAAGATCGACGATAGGGTTGCCGCCTGAATTGTGAAAGGACGCCAAAACTGTCAGGAGATCGCAAATCTCCCATTAGAATGAATGGATCACAATGCAGTGGCGAATTACCCGAGATTCATTACGTATTTAAAGGATGGGTGAATATTATGATTAGCTGGATGCAAGAAGGTTAGATGGTCAATATTCTGCTCATTATTGATAGATTAATATTACTTAGTCTCTAATATATGGTTCGATATGTATAACAATACAATGCTGCATAAAAAGTAGTAAAAGTTTAAAGATGAGAAGAAGTTATAAAACTACTTAAAAAAACTACCTTATTGGTAGATTTTGTTTATACACTATATTGTTTTAAATTTATAAATACTTTAGTTTTAAAATTATATTCATACTACATAGTATGTACTTAATACGCACTATCCATATTTGTATGCATCCTTCCAATATGTATATGCCAGGGGCGTACCCGAGCGGAGCTGATAGGGCTGCAGCCACCCTCCTCCCCCCCCCCCCCACACACACAGAAACGACACCCGAAATCAGTATTTTTTTTTATTTAATCATGGGCACAGTTTAGAGGCCAATTTCATAACAATGTAGTCCATTATCCATCATCCACAAGTAATATAATTCTTGCTCAGCTACCCCCCTTCGAAACAAAATTCTATGTACTCAACACACAACTTACTACTTACATCCATCTTTACTTGCATTCATCTTATAGCATAGTACATGTGATACATACGAATTTGAATAAATATAAGTGCGAAAGTAAGTCAGCAAATGAAGATAACAGTGAGGAATGAAGAATATTCGATAATTCTAATCCATAACAACAATCTCTTCGACTTGAAGTTCCTTCCAAGAATATACTTATTTAGCATCCATAATATTAGGATGCAGATTTAAATTTTAAAATATTGTCACAAAACGTTGGTACGTAATACGAGTCCCATGAACGGCGTAGATCTTTGAGTATCAGCTTTAGATCGATAGATTCGTTCCAATCAGAACAGAACCTGGAACATGTCTACAAAAGAAAAAGATTGTTGCGAAAAAAAAGACATTTCTATTAAAAACAAAGAAACTTTTCCTTTAACCTGATTAACTGAACAGTTCTTTTTCAAAATAAACTTTGTAATTAAAACCACATTTCTGTGCTGCGTAAGATTATAAATGTAACTCCACCTGTCATTTTGTTGACAAGATCACGGGTTATTTCAAGATCCGAATAAAAGACTGCGCGATCAGCATAGATTACTCTGACATGCCTTTTCAGGCTTCTCGGCTCATCTGACGGCAGTAATTTAAGTGTCGATTTTTTTTTTTTTTTTTCTACTTCCACTCAGAACTTTCACTTATGAGAAATCTATGAATAATAAAAGATGGCCGACTTTCGCTTTCATATCGATAGAATCGATTGTAATGAGCAATAATTTAAACTATCGATGGTACTAATGAAACAATCGATGCCCATTAATGGTATACAAAGGCATCGCACTGACAAGAACTAAGTTTTATTTATGGAAAAACGGGACTTTTTTTCTTTTTAAAATGGAAAGACAATTTAAACTAGTATGTTGTGGCCATCACAAAACTTTCTTCTATATAAACCCCTTCAATTAAATAATTTAAATAGTCCAAGAAATTACATCAATTTAGCACCAATTCATATCAAAGTGTACCTAATTTGAAGTTTGATAAAAATTCAAGCATTAGTTCTTGAGATAGAGCTATAGCGGAAATTCTGAAAAAGTAGCATAGCAGCGCCACCTGTTGAGCGATTTGCACCAAAACAAACAGCACTAACTCATATCAAAGTATACCTGAATCCGAAGTTCGTTGACAATCCAAGCATTAGTTCTTCAGATACAGCTATTGCATAAATCGAAAAAAAATACTGCATGGCAGTGCCACCTGTTGGGCGATTTACACCAAAAACTAAACAGCACTAATTTATATCCAATTGTACCTGAATCTGAAGTTTGTTGAAAATCCGAGCTTTAGTTCTTGAGATAGGGCTATTGCGGAAATCGCAAAAAATGCAGCACAGGAGCGCCACCTGTTGAGCGATTTACACCAAAATGTATAAAACGTCAATTCATGTGTACGACTAACTTAATCTGAAGTTAGATGAAAATCCGTGCATTAGTTCTGGAGATTGAGCTATTGTAGAAATCGTGAAAAATGCTGCACAGCAGCGCCACCAATTGAGCGATTTACACCAAAAACTAATCAGCACCAATTTATATCAGGGGCTAACTGAATATAAATTATTAAATTCCGTTCATTAGTTCTTGAGACAGAGTCACAGACTCACAGACAGACATTTTGAAAAAACATGTTTTTCTGAATTTCTGACCCCTGAAACGTGTAAATCCGTCGAAAACCGAAAGTCGAAAATTTTCACAAATCCAATACTTTCTTCTTGTAAAGATAGAAGAAAGTAAAAATGCATCGGAATTTCTTATTTCTAAATTCTAACCGTCTCTGGCCACCTTAATGTCTTAAGATTTGGCTGAAATATTGCAGTTAAGTGAGCAGGAGAGTGCGCTAAGCTTATTAGGTTTAGGAACTAAAAAGGTCCTTCAGCAAAAAAAAATATATTGCGTACAATAATTTTGCTTAAAAAAATGTTTATTTTGAAAAATTGTAATAAAAGGACAAACCAGGAACAGCTGACAAATTGAGACTTCATGGTAAAGAACACGCCGAGGAAGGACCATTTCAGAAATTTCAGTTAAAAAAAAAAAATTAAAGTCTCAAAACTTTGCTTAAGCGCGAATACAAATAGAAATGAAGTGTAATAAGGGATGTTTTGCAATGTCCGAATTGACCGGACATGTTGAGTGGTTGCATCAAATCATAAACGAAAAACCAGGCTTCACTGTAAAAAAACTGTCTTCGTTTCTTAAATATCTTATTAACACACACTCCGATTTTCAAAAAGAAAAAAAAAACATCCTATTAACCGATTTTAGTTATATGCAATAGTTAAGATCTAGCATTTTTTTTAAATTAAAATATTTTCATGATCAACATTCCAAAAAGCACACAATGCTGAATACTTAATACATTATCTTCCTATATACATTATCTTATCTCCTTTTCGCAATCATATGCTTATATTCCTTAACTATATGCTTATGCACTTACGGTACACACAATGGACATATAATAAGCCTTTTTTTTTTTTAACAAATAAGAACAACGACTAATGAGAAATCTTTCATAATCTATAACAACAATCAATAAGGCAGTTATTCTTTTCTAGGATTGTGGTGCTTTTAACATGCATTATACGATGTCAACTGAAAGCAAACAACTAGGCGGCTTAAAAATGACGCAACACATAAAATAGACAAACAGGCTAAAGTCAAACTCTTTCCAACTTTAATACCTTTGACTGGGGGATTTTTCTGTTTCCGAGGCCGCATCCATCGCCTTTTTGTCTCCCAGACAAAAGTCGTCCAGAAGATAGCAACGTTACTTAACCATTTTATACAAACTGATTTTCAAATACATATATATATATCAGTCAAGGTCCTAAGAAGTTAAGGGTTCTAATGAGTTTCCTTAATCCCTTCGCAGGCTTGCCATAGGCGGCTTTTAAATTCTGTTCTCACCACTATTTAAAAAACATTTTGTAGTATATTTCTTTTGTAAATGTTGTCAAGACGAATGTAAAAAATTTTAAATTTGAAAAAGCGACGCGAAACAGAATTAAAAAATAGTCGCCTGTGGCAGCCCTGCCTTCGTAAAGAGAATCCTTCGATTCCTTTATAGAACTTACAATCTTATCACCGGTAATAGAGATTTATTTTGCTTAATTTCATCTTAAAAAAATTCGGGGATTAAGGCAAAACGTCTAACAGAAAACTTTTCCTTTAGCCGATCTCGGAAAATCGTTTTAAATATGACTCAATTTTTACTATCAAATGTTTTTCGCACGTAATGAATTATTTTAAAATTTCTTTTTCAATATTCATGTGTAAATACATATTCCAATTAAATATATAGTGTTTGGAATCGCTATAAAAATTATTTTAAATATGACGTTTTAAATATGTATATCGTTTTAAATATAATGCAATTTTCAACATCAAGTTCCCCCCCCCCCCCTCGCGTAATATTTTAAAGTTCTTTCTTTTTCAATACTCAAGTATAAACATGTATTTCAATTGAAAATACAATGTTTGAAATATTATTTGGGCCTTTTTTAAAATCTCGCAGCAGTAGATAAAAGGCTGTTTAAAAAAAATGAATTAAATTATTCAAGTAATGAAATTTTGAATAAAAATTAAGGAAAAAAACTACAAAAATTAGACAAATATAAGAAATGGTTGGGCACTGCACATCAGCATCTATTCAAGTATATGTCTGGTAAAAGATCGTTGCTATTATGCTTAGTTTTGATTCCACAAGACTTGTTTAAATGAACTATACTGATCGATTTAAACATTAGGGGAAAGTAGACCCATGGCGCTCACTTAAGGGAAAACATGAATAGCTAGTCAAATTTAGAGAAAAAAATCAATATTTTATTAACGAAGTATAACTCCAAAGCATAAGGAACAGTTTACAATCAACTAATTTTCATAGAAGTTTTAGGATTTTTTTTAATCGTTTTATTTAAATGACCATCGTTTTATTTAAATGATTCAGCGGTAATGCGTGACATGGTAGGTTTATTGCGCTCAGAGTTTGAATACAACATTTAAGTAAGACAAAAGTCATATGTAGTTGTGTGGGCTGTTCACAGCACTGCAGACTTTTTGTAACCACTTTACACATATTGGTGTTAGACATATAGAGGGCTATTTCTTTATATTTAGGTTTTTTTACTTTCACCACTTTTTTGAAATCTTAAAATTCTCCTTTAATGACATATTAATAAAGGCGAAAGCAGGAAAATTTTACCATTTCAAAAAAATGGTGTCAATCAACAAATTTGAATGTATAATAAGTTCCCACTGGCAACACTTCTGGAATTCCACGCGAGCGGCATTACCTGTTATCGCCATGTTGGGCTGTATTACATTATAATTGGTGTAACAACGCACTACAAAAATAAATAAAAGCATGAAAGTACAGCTAAATGTATATATTTTGTAGACATAATGAGTAAATTAATATTTGAAAATAAGAGTATACTTATCTTCAAGTTAGATGCTGTAGAATTTTATAATAAAACAACTTCAAACTAGTAACGTGAGGACACAAAAATATTTTTTCCCGACGGGCATTAAATCCTTACTGTGCCGGTACAGATCGCACGTTTTCAATTCTATTCTGTTTAGAGATATTTGGTGAGCGGGATTACCCTTGCGTCTGAGCGTCATTACCCTTCTTTCCCCTAAATAGGGCTTAAAATAATTCTTCGATTTAAAAACTGTCTGCTTTTATGTTTAAAATAATATATATACATAAAACCTATCAATTAAAATTAATCATCATCAGAAATGCTTGATTCATCAGAATCCATAATTTACTCAAACATACATCGTACAAACCAAACTCGAACGCGAATTTTCAGACTTCATATTGAGATGCCAGTTAAAATTGTGGTTTCTGAAGTTTTATTCAGATTTTAAATCTTCAGCCCGGCAATGTCAGGGGCGTGAGAAATGGACAACGACACCTCAGCACGTCATATTGATGGGAGCGAGAATTAAGGGGCTAAGGCCTTTTTTCAAATCCAAAGGGTCAATTTTCTGACATAAGTTTTAATTCATTTTTGTTCGGAAACGCATGAAACTAGAAGATGTTATTCAGAAACTATGTCATCGAACTGTTTTTCCGTTTTTTTTTTTTTTTGTAAACGCAATAGATCTTTCAGAAAATATTGTCAAAACGGGCATTTTGAACCGAACTTCCAAACGAAAGAAAATCCAATCAGTGAGGGGAGAAAAATGCCGTGTCACGTGATCCAAATCGCTTATAACTGGGAAATTTATGGATAAAAAAATGGAAAAAACAGCGATTCCAAATCGCTTCCATGGTCAGGCTTTCCAATTTTATATCTTTCCGTTAGAAAATGAATTTGTAAATGTGTCAAAACGTTTTGCGTTTGTTGAGCAGAGCAGTTCAGAACAGTCTTAAAGAAGAGTATAGAAAATAAATTTTAATTTCAGATGAAAAATTTAAAAGATATGAATACATTCGATGGCCATGGGTTTAGTTTAAATATTGGAGAGACGTCTGATGGATAACAAGTTAGATTTAATCTGCTCTGAAACTTTTCTTTCTTTTATCAGCGCCAAACACTTGCAGCAAAAGGAAATGGTCAAGCACCGCAACAAAAGGTGTTTTCCAACATCCCCCCTTCAACTGGCTGGGTAAAAGCACCAGATGGCCAAGAAAAAATTTCCTTCCATATGCCTTCTGCCATCAGATTTTTCAGCACCTGGAATAAAGTCGTGGTGGATTTAATGGAACCAACCGATGGGTATCGCACACGCCTTATCTAGTTTCACATTACTATTTCGTGAATGTTATTAAAAATTAATCTATTGTTTTCTGGAAAATGTCTTGTTCCTGGGATAAATTAATACATCTCGCAGGAGATAATCAACAGCTGTCTCTGAAAATATTGAATTTTATAAAAGGAACAAGGGGAAAAAAAAAGGGTTTTTTTTTTTAAAGAATTTCCCAAATTAGAATTACAGTAGAGCGCCGATTATCCGAACTCCAATTATCCGAACAGCATATTTCTCTCAAAAATTATTTTAAACCGCACTTCCAATTATCCAAACACCCTATTTCTCTCATATTTTTCCTTTCGGATTTAGCTTCCGAAATCGAATCCCGGATTAGTCTATCGTTGGGAGCAGTAACAAGAGAATAAAAGGCTTGGGAAAAGGGGGTGAAATTGAAGAAAATGAAAACGAATGGTCTGAAAATGATCCAGGTCCTTCACATAACGAAGCCTTTGAATGTTTGGCAACAGCTATGAAATGGCTCGAACGGCAGATGAACGCTGATCCTATTAAACTAATGTATTTAAGAAGAATTCGAGGTATCGCATCATTGAAAAAATTTATTCTTTGAAGCAAGCAACAATCGAAAGCGTTTTTGCTTAAATTATAATCTCTGAAAAGTGATAAAGAGTAAAAGAAAATTTTAAATGATAAAGTAGAAAAATAAAATAAAAAGACAAAAAAAATTAAACTACCACTAACAGCACCATTAACTGGTGTTGCCAGTCCTAAACCTGGATAATAAAAGAATGGTTTAATATACTTAGGAACCATCCCTTAAATTGTCTGTCCGTTTATCCGAACTTTTGCTTATCCGAACTAGGGTCGGTCCCGACGTGTTCGGATAATCGGCGCTCTACTGTAGTAGTATTTAAAAAAAAAAAATGTATTGAAAATTAAGCTCTTTGCCACATTTGACCCGTAACGAATGCATGCTGTCGTATTCTTGACAACCAATTTTTATTGTCAAAATGTGCTGTTTATAATCTAAAACAAGTATTTTTGCACAGAAAATTTCACTTTATCTAATCTCAAAATTTCAGCAATTAACTGATGCAATAAAGTTCGTCAGAAAACGTGGTGTCCAAACGATAATTGAAAACAGCACATTTGGACAGAAAAAAATGGTTGTTGCTAATATAGCGGCTTTCGTTCGTTAATAGGCTACCTCACTCACGAGAAAACACACGCTCGCTAATCTTAATCAAATGGAAGAATTTTTTTAAGGTATCTCCTTTGCATTTCAATATTTTGAAACGATTTTTTTGCATTGGATAACTGAGATCATCTCTGCAAAGGACTTTGATTTTGTTTACAGGTATTTTTTTATTAGCATACTTTCACTTTCGGAACCAGTTGCGAAAAGGAAAATATCCTTAAAAAAAAAAAAAAAAAAACCCTGTAAGCAAAATCGAAAAAGTAAAAAAAAAAAAAAAAGCCTTTGTAAAAAGTAAAAAAAAAAGGCCTCTGTAAAGATTGACCAATGCAAAACTATCCAATGCAAAAAACATTTAAAAATATTGAAATGCAAACGCGATATCTTAAAGTTCTTTCATAGGATTAACATTGGCGAACGAGTTTTTTCACGTGAGTGGAGCCCCTTAAGGTGTAAAAAAGACAAATACCACTATTTGGAGAATTTACAACCCGATATGGCTAAATTTAATAAATAATTTCCAATTTTATTTTAGAAAATATATTTTGCCAATTTGATGCGTTAACGATATCTGAAGATGAGACATTTTATGTTTTCTATTGACAATTTTAAAAATCCCAAGTCATAAACGCCATACGTGATCGCAAGATTTAAAAAATGGGCGGTAGATATATTTTGGAAATAATGCTTTTATCGTTTTTTGAAAGAGTTAGTGAGCTTTCTTTCGCTAATAATAAGAAAAAAAAAAAAAACTCCTTAAATCTTATGAACGAAGCGGGGATGGGGGGGGGGGGGGAAGAAGAATTAAGTGTATTCGGCTTATTGAGATTCAAACTTAAGTTAAACGAAGTCAGTTATAAACAAATATTTACAATCTTCACATTCAGCAGATTTTCATTTGAAATCAAACATTAATTTATGCATTTATTTTAAAAGAATGGGAAGAAAATTTTCGTAAAATAATACTCTGCTTAAGAGAGGCAAAACATCCAATGCGTCATTAAGTAAAATTCAAATTTTCGAAAGTAAAATTTAAAAAATTCTCTATTAATGAGGAAATCATACGTATGAAGATCATCAATGATTAATCGGGAAAAAGTATTTAAGAATATATCACTCACCTGCAAGAAAAGTGACACATCTCGACAAAAGTAAATTCCAGAGGAGAGGCAAAAGAAAATTTGCATGATTTCACAGAAACATGAAATTATAGCATTTAGCTCCGCATGCAGGAATAAAAACGTGCATAAAAGCATAAAATTATTAAGAATGAAGACGAAGGAGGGGGGTTTGGAGAGTTGAGTAATTTTACCTCCCCACACAATCCACGCCTCATCTGTGGTCACAAATGGACATATCGCGTAATAAAGTGATTTTCCGTATAACTACATTTATGAAACTTTTTGTGTAGCAAGACACCTATCAGAGACCTATTAGTGGAATAAAACGCAAAATGAATTTTTGCGAGATGTGTCACTTTTTTTGCGGATTAGCGATATTATCGTTATGGCCTGTCACTATTCATAAATATAAATTAATTTTCATTGTTGTAATATGTATGGAAAAGTAAAAACATTTAGAAATTTTCAGTAAAATTTACAATATCCTTCTCTTTTATTAAATTCTTAAATTTTTACTGAAAATTTAAAATTATATTGAACATGCTTCAATAATTTTAATGAAAATGAGGGTGATTTTAATCGGATGATTAGAATCATTAACTTGAATCGGGATCTGAATTAGCTGATTTTAAAGAAAATCATGTTAAAATGATGTACTGTCATTTTACGAGATCTAAAAAAAAAAAAAATGTTAAGTCAAATATTAATGTAATTTATGTTTCTAGAGATATTTTAATTGATGAATAAAATTGTTATAAAGTTAAACTATATATACAATTATAGTTAGAATTTGCCCGTTTGCTTTAATTACTTTGACTGATCAAATTATTCCCTGCTAAATAAAATAAGTATAAAGTTTTCAATATTTTGTAGATGATTTAGTAATTTTACAAGATACTGATGCCAAAAAACTGGCAAAATATTTCTATTTGTTACTTGCGCTACTAATTAATAAAATTGTTTATAATTTTTTTTTATTATATGCAGTTATAAATTATGTGTAATAACATATTATGCTTATTAATATCCTATAATTAAAGGTTTAATTACATCGAATTTGCAATACTTTGGAGACATTCAATAATTGAACACAGGGGAAAATATTTTTGAAAGCAGATTTTTAAATTAAAAAAAGGTTTTTTTTTTTATTATTATTATTAAATAACAATTTAGAAAAATCTTACTTTAAATTAATATTTACACAGTAACAAAAAAGCGGGAGAGACGCTACAAATTCTGCAGATGATTTAGTAATTTTACAAGATACCGATGCCAAAAAACTGACCTTTTTTTTTTTTACTTACGCTACTAATAAATTTAATTTTTTTTTATTATTATCAATATTTTATTATCAATTTATTATTAATTTTTAATTAAAAAATATAATCTGCAGTTAATTATGTGTAGTAACATATTATGCTTCTTAATATCACCTAATTAAAGGTTTAATTACATCGAATTTGCAATATTTCGCAGACGATCCATAATTTAATATAAGGGAAAATAATTTTTTTTAAATAGATTTAAATAAATATAAAAAGTTATTTTTATTAAATAAGATATTTATTTAGGAAAATCCTAATTGAAATTAATTTTTACACGGTAATTAAAAAAAAACGGGAAAGAACGAAAATGAAACACATGCTTTACTGCATTATCACATTTGTGAAGGGAAAAATGTTTTACAGGTTGTTTCTTCCTTCAAACTTGAGGCGAAGGGATAACATTCTTTCTTATTACGTCACAGAGTGAATCATGAATGTAAATGTCGCGTATTTAAATGAGTTTATCATAATTTTACAAGCAAGTTATGTAAGCGTGTTCAATAACCCTTGTTTGAATAAGGCCTATTGAGGAAATATGTATTTTAGCTTTGTAGATGGGATTTGGGGGAAGGGATACAGACATAAATTTTAGTTAGATAGCAATTTCTATCAAAAGAAGCAAAAATACTTTAATTCTATCTACTAGATGATTAAATTCATTTAAAATTTTATTTTCGTTAATTTCTTAGTGCTTTCTGTCTTTAAATTAAGCAGTTCTTATTTTGTCAGAAATTTATTTTACCAAACAATGTAAAAAAGGGACAATTTTTTTAAAATTATAAAATAGAAAGAAAAGAACGAAATCCTTTTCCAGTTATGCACACGAACGCATGGATACAAACATACAAATATTTGTATTTTAAAATAGTTTTTCAGTGATAATAGACTTCTATCGCACGAAATATTTGTAAGTAGGGAAGGGGGGGGGGGGGGCTGATAACAGGTGAATGAGCACAGTTTCTCAAAAGCTAAAATCAGGGCATTTTCTATAAAAATGACTTAGTTGTCACATTTTTGGGGAACTCGAAATTACATGAAATTAACAAGAATTAAAAAGATATTTTTTCACCATTAAAAATGTAAAAAAAGAAAAGAAAATAGGCACTGTGGCTGGGGCATTTTATAAGCGCGAAAACTGGGTTCGGATCAAGGCAGAATCATTTTCAGGAGAGGTGGGGGGGGGGGGGTTAGGGATCAAAGATAAAGAAAATCAATCCTTTACTTTCATTTCTAAGCAGTACCTGATTAAGACGCGCACCCTTAGCAAATTTAAATCTAGAGGCCCTGGTCCTTCTCACTTGACTAAGACCATATTTTAACTTGCAACGATTTAATTTAATGTTTATATATCAAGTTCCTTATCTATCGTGTGTTATCATCTATAGTGTGTTTAAACATAAAAGTTAAAAACACATTTATTAACTATTTAGGATTTACTTTATTAGGTAAATGTAAACCTAACATCTTTACATTTATTTTTATCACCTTTTAAGTTAATAAACATGTTTTTAACTTTAACATTAGTCAAGGTGAAAGTTCCTTCACAGCACTGTTTTATTATACTGTTTTCATTTTATAGTGTTTTAACTTTCATAAGTTTAGTATTGGTTAGAAAATATGTATCCATCTCTTGTATTTAAAGACCCTGGGGTTAGATAAATATTATGTTTTAATTTTTTACCTATAACAATACTTATATATTAAGCTTTTTTTTAAATAAAACAAAACTTGAGCTAAATGAGATATGAGATATGTTTGAATTTCTCAGGCCACGGGCCCCTAAAATTTTCAGAGGCATATTCTGCTTATTTGGTAATCAAACACTGTTGGTGGGCATAAAAATCCCCCTTTTTATGGTTGGCCCTGGTGTGAATAATACATTTTCATAGTTGCAGCAATCTAATTCCCAATCCATTGCGCCCCACCAGTGGCTGAGAGGTTCTGCTCTCGAAGCTGGTAGACGGGAGGTGCTGGGTTCGACCCCAATCGCGCCCGTCGGCCTAATCGTTCGGAGTTTTCGTGGTTTTCTTCGAACCTTGGATTTCCAAGCGTTAATACGGGTTAGGTTCCCTTAGAAAGACCCCCACGAAGGGCACGCCCCCCTGGGCCTATATCCCTCGTGCAGATAATTGGCCGTCATAAATACAACCAACCAACCCAATCCATTGCAGCTCTTTTGAAGGCCGAAATGACAACGACCCATTCATAAGTTAATACAAACGTTTATTCACATCATGGTCGGCAGAGCATACCAAATACCAAGTCAATGACGTATTTCGCTTTGTAGCCAAACCATTTGTCATGCTGCGGCTACAGCGTTTAAAAATAGCGCAAACAGGAAATGTAAAATATTTTAAAATTTGCTTTGCAATTCAAAATTAGTATAGGTTTGTTGAAAATGGATATACCATTTTG
Organism: Maratus speciosus; assembly: GCA_963932465.1. Classification (NCBI taxonomy): domain Eukaryota; kingdom Metazoa; phylum Arthropoda; class Arachnida; order Araneae; family Salticidae; genus Maratus; species Maratus speciosus. The sequence continues at coordinate 292,351,648 of OZ010789.1, forward strand.
CAGTGACCCGTATTAATAACGGGGTTCAAATATTCCAAAAGATTTAAAAAGTATAAATTCAGCGACTAAATTATCAAGAACATATTTAGTTTATTCTTGCACAGTTGTCAAATCACAAAGTATTTTTTTTTAAATGGCTAAAAAGTTACGTAAATTGTCGAATCTATTCTTTTAAAAAATAATGTACGCCCATTATATATATATATATAAAAAAATACTCAAAATAATGTCTGATATAAACCGCATAAAATGCATAATATTTCAATATACAAATGATTGTCAATCACTTTATCATTAAAGGTACTGTATCATACAACCGTATTATGTACAAACAACCAATTTACGATTCATAGGTATAAAATTAGACCACAGATTTTGCATTCAGTAAAATCAGAAGAAAATAGTTTAATAAGAAATTAATAAATAACAATTTTTTTCGTAAGAATTACGCAAAAATTTGTAAAGAATTTTTTAATAATTATTTTACTAAATCTGTTAGAATCAATCAACTTAATTAGGTCAATGAACTCAACTTCAGTGACATATACTCAACAAATATCATTTAAAAAAAAATGTAACTTAAAACCTTACCTGCAATAAACTTAATTAAAAAAACGAAAATCCAGGCTCCAATATATATATTTTTTTCTTTTCTAACCTCTAAAAAATTCCTTTACAGGTAGAAAATATCCTAAGCACATCACGTCACAACAGTCACCGGCTAATTATGTATATGTATAAAAGCACTAAATCTAATTCGAATAAATATAAAACACGTAAGTCGAATTAATCTATCGAAAGACGAACACGCTTCTATCGTATGTCTACTTCTCTCGAATTATGATATCCTGAAGTCATGATTCACAGCTGCAGACGGTATCCAAACTTTTGGCGAACATTTTCTGCGCCATTTTGGCCACTTTCAGATCTTTTTTGTTTTTATCGCAAGTTAACTTTAGATGTTCAATGGCGAAGCAATCAGAGCGTAGTGGCCTCGAGACGATAACGATTTTTTTTTTTTAATTTAACAAGTACATATATATATAATATATTCATTAGTCTTATTAGTCAGCTGATGATGACTTTCAAATTTATGTTGACATATTAATAACAATTGGTGTTTATTATTTAATTGATTACATACCTGGAGAGATTATATATTTTGTTGTTTCTATGATTCTAGAAGCATGTATTGTTGATAAAAATTGAACTGTAACTTGATAAGCCTTTCGTAAATGTTATTAATAGCAATTGCGATGACAATTATGATATTATAAAGACAATAAATACACTCTAATTAAGGCCGCGAAATGAGATGTATGGAAAAAAATTCAAAATGAGATTGAAATCAGTTTACACCGATTGAAATTAGTGTCAGAATAAATAGAGCCAGTATACTTCACTAATTTGTATACATACAGCGTTTAAGGTGTTATTTAAACCGATTTTGTTAATTTTAGAAACCTTTCCACTTTCATTTCTAAGATAAAATAAGAAAACTGTATGGAAAAGGGACATATATTATAACTTTACCTCTACTAAATCTCTGATCTGAATATTTAATTTTAAGGCTGAAATCGTTTAAAAAACACATAAGCTTTTTGCTGCATATTTGAAATCTAAATATAACTGAGAATTAGATTATGTAATTTTTAGGGTTCCGTACTTAAAAAGTAAACACGGAACCATTAAAAAATCACTCCTGTGTCTGTCTGTTCGCCTGTCACAGCCATTTAACTCGTAAACTATGAAACGTGGAAAGTTCAAATTGGCTGAAGTAATAAAGGCTATTGACCCATTTATTAACCATTCACAAATATATTTAGGAAAAATGTAGAGGGGCTAATTAAGTTACTCGAAACAAAATCTTTTCTTTGTATATTGTGTGAAAGCTTTCGTAACGCCGAACTCAAAAGTACATTTCTTTTAATTTTAAGTATTATATTTTCAGAAATATCGTAACTCGGAATGTAATGCATAATGTAAAGCAAAAGTATGCTCCCCCCCCCCCACACACACACACTATTTCCGAATCTACTGAAACTAAAATTATGAAAAAATTAGTGGTAGTAGAAGTTAATTTAAACCTTGCAAGAAAACTATAGCGGTTACTATAGGTCACATAGCTTTTGAGAAAATCGCATTTTTTTCGTTACACACAAATTCCGATTTGCGGGCGTTCAGCAAAGGAGTTGAGGAGCGCTTGAGGTACCTATCCCGTTGTAGAAGTATAAAAAAGATTGTTGATAATGATTTTCGAAAACAATTGTCGGTATTTAGTTGAGATGTTAACCCTTGAAGGCACTGACGGTTTGGACATACTTATGGGTGACGTATTCTATGCACCATCGTCTTTTAAAGCCTATAGATAACAACTTTTAATGATATATTTGTGCAATGCAATGCAATATCCAGTAGTGTAATAAAAGCAATAAACGTCACACTGTTAAAAACAGACTAATTTAATCTATTAATCACATAATTACTATGTGATTCGCGACTAGTTTGCATTGAGTGCCACTCTCAATACGCCACCATTGTCTTTAATGGTTAATTAAAAATTTATCTGGAAAAACGCGCCACGGACCAAGTTCAAACATTGCGACCTCCTTTCGAAGCGCGCTTAGCACAATGCCAAGTTTAAACTTTGAACAAGTGTTTTGTTTTAGGAACACTGTAAAAAGAAAAGATTATTACTACGCTGAATTTGGGTTTATGAAATGCCAAATGAAGTTTAAATATGCACTACTTTTATTGTCAGCAGTGAATTAAATTCATTAAACAGATAAGGATAAGATTTAAAAAAAAAAAAACGTTGTACAGAATAACAATATTTGATGCTATTTAGGCTTCATGTCTCTCTGAACTTTCATGGTATATCCATTTATACTTTTCTAGTATATACAGCTATACACAACCCTACGTTGTATAGTTTTATACAAAGTGTTATTATTCTTTTATCAACGCTATTTTTGTAATAATACAGTTACTGATTATAGTATATTTATTGTACGGAACCCTCTGCGTGCGAGTAATATTCGCACTTGACCGTTTATTATTTATTTTTTTTAGAAAAGATTTTTTTATGTGAATATTGGTAATGAGAAAAATAGTCTTGAATATCTAATTTCACAAATTCTTACACATAAACAGTCTTTTGAAAATGATTCTTGATTAAGTTCCTATTTATTTATTATGGCTGTTCTCAAATCCAAAGGGGCTACTTTCTGATATATTTTTTTTCATTCAGTTTTTTTTCAGAAATGCACGAAATTGTCAGGTGTTCTTATTTAGAAACTCGAAAGACGGTTTCCCTTTTTTTGTAAACGCAAAATATCTTTCAGAAAATACTGTGGAATTGGCATTTTTAAGCAAACTTTCGGACGTGACAACGCGAGAAAGAAAAAAAAACCGGTCATCATGTGACAAAAGTCTCTTATAACTCAATAAGTAATTTATTTACCCCCCCCCCCCTCCCTCCAAAAAAATAAATAAAAATGGAATATTCGCAATTCGATTCTAGATCGCTTCAATAGTCAGACCTGTCAATTTTGTGCCTTTACGCTTAAAAATGAGTCAGAAAAAGTGTCAGAAACTTTCGCGTTTGTTGAGCAGGGTATTTGAGAACCACCTTAAATACAAAAATACACTAAACTTCTGCATGGGCCCGGTGTTGGCCCAAGGCCGGGCCGGCAAAATTTCTAACGGGTCGTCCCGAAGAAAAAAAAATACGGGCCCGGCCCGGCCCGATAAAATGATTAAATGGGCCGACTGGCCATAGATATAGAAATTAAGGCGATAAAATTCTAGTTTTCAATGGACGTGACCGGGTGAAGATAAGTTTAAAAGTGCTTCACGATCCGATACTAGATTGACAACATCAATACAGAAAACATGTCCAGAGTAGAGACCGGCATCGGACAGTTACATCGTGTATGAAACAGGGCTTAAATTTTTAGGCAGACTCGGTTCGGGCCGGGATCAGGCTTACATTTTTTCTACGTACTTAGGTCTACGTGGCGGCCCGGCAGTAGACTTAAGATACTACTTCAGTCACGTGAAAGCACCCGTTCGTTAATGTTAATACAATGGGAGAAATTTTTTAAGATATCTCGTTCGCATTTCAATATTTTTAAATGATTTTTTGCATTGGATAGATGAGTTTGATCTCTACAAGGGCTGTCCTCCTCCCAATCAATACGTACGTAACATGTATATATGCATAAACTATCACAAATACGATACATGTGTTCCTGTGTGTATCAAAAACGAAATGTTGATAATATTTTTCATATTGCGAAAGAAGAAAATATGGTTCTTAAAGAAAGAACAATCTATGATCACATTTGTTATTTACACTTTATATCTCTTGAATATGTATTCATTCATATTCAAATACTTATTTATTTTCATCCGAAACATAATTCTGCTCAAACTTTTTATGAAAATCCCAGCAATCCGACTTGAAAAAAACCTAATTATTCTAGAGTGAACCTGAATTGCAGAATGAAAATTAGAATAACCCCTCTCCCCCCCCCCCCCAAAAAAAAAAGAAAACTGGGGACCAGCTCGAATCGATGCAGATCTTCATTCAACGATCTCAGAGTGTCCGCTACTCAGAGGTTTTACTATATTTAAATATTAAAGAATACAGATGTCTATTTTTCTATATAAAAAATAAAATTAGTATTAGAGATACAATTGTAGATTACTTTTCATAATTGCATTAAAACATGATTTATTTTCCTTTCATTTCGGGTTCGGGTCGGGTTGCAGATTGAAGTTTGTCGGTTTCGGGTTGAAATGTGTAGGGTTTGGATCAGATCAGTTTGCGGATGCCGAAAATTTTTTTGTTGGGTTCGGGTCGGGTTGCGAGTCGAGGGCATTTCTTTTGTCGGGTTCGGGTCGGAATGCGGGTTAACTTCAATTGGAACTCAACCCGACCCGTGCAGGACTCTAAAGTGAGAACATCCGTAACTGCTGAGCAGTTGAATACCCGCAAATTATCAGTTTTCTAGTTTTAAAAGTATGCGCGTTATACGCCAGAAAATAACGTACAGCCAGAACGTACGGTTTGTAGGAAGTAAAGAAACTTTTCTTGGAAAATATAAGGTATTTTCAACTCTTTCAGCAAACAAGTTGGAAATTGTACGTTAAACGTGGCAAATGAGGTGCGTTCGTACTCGAACTATACCTAGTTTTATAAATGTTCAGATCTTGGTGCAATAGCTATTGCACTCTTATTCAAAAATGCATGAACACGAAATTTATTACGATTATATATATTAAATTCAGCAATATAGAAATAATAGGACTCCATCTTAAAAAGGACTTAATCACCATGGCAACCTAGAATCATTACCTATCATAGGATATTATTGAATTAATTTCGTATGATAGGATTCAATATATCACCAAAGCAACCTAGAATCATTACCTATCATGCGATATCATTGCATTAATTACGTGTGATAAGATTTAATAGAATGAAGAAAACTTGTATTAATATCATTTTAAGTTTTGATTCCATTTTCAGAAAATTTGAAATGTCTCGACAAAATTCTACAACGATTATGTACATTAAATTTCAAACCATTCGGTTGGGTAGTTTTTTACCGCTGTTACATGTGGATAGAGGAACAGACAGACAGATGGACGGGCCAGACGGCGACTATAGGTGCTATGTACTTACATAATTATAAACGCACCTAAAAAGAGTGATGACATCAGATAATTAGGCAAATAATATTTGCTATTGAATAAAGATAGCTAACCACCCTTTTTTATGTCAAATATTTAGGAGTGTCTCATCCTAAGCCAGAAGTGGTTTGCCTTTTGTAAAGAAATTTTCAATAGATATACCTTACTTCTAGAGAATTGTAGCGGCATCAAAAGAAGTGATATAAGTGACCACCATACGCATCCAAACATCGTTGAAATAAATGCTCCCTATTCTTGAAGATACTTGGCAATAGATACGGTGTTACTGACCAAGCAACATTTCTCATGATGCCATCACCATTGCCACAGGGTGAGTCTGTGGGCCTTGGTAAGTATTCGAATGCAGGCCTTTATGCATAGTTTAAAAAATAATTTTGCTGAATAATTACTTTCAAAAATTACTAGTAAATTAATAGTACAATAATTACTAGTAAATACATATTTTCTTAAAATTTAAACATGAGTATATTAATAAAATATAAAAGTAAAATTAACGTCAGATGTATAAATGTTTTTAGCTGCAACATTTGAAGTTGGGGGCAGAAGCTATAAATTACAATGCCACTACTCATGATGTATTAGTGGATGTAAAAAAAAAATCCCAGCTCTGTAAGAACCATAGAGTAGTAGAAATTATATAATTGGTATATAAACTATATGGTAATAACAATAAAATGTATATCTTATACGGCTCAATTTCTTCAGGCTTTTTAATTCGTTTACTTATAAGTTATTTCAATTTTAAAAAAATTATGTTACAAAAAAAAAAAAAAAAGGGTGCTCGAATCTATTTTTTCCTATTTTACTTTTTAAAAGGAATTCTCCACGGGCCATTCAAGAGAGTCTGGCCCCGGTAAATTTTACCGGCTTTAAACCTTCTCTGCGGAGCTGGCCATAACATTTCACACAGAGAAAAGTAACTCTCTTACAATAAGAAAATATCTTTACATTACTTTACCCTTCCTTAATGTTAAAGTTAGGAAGGAAAATCCAGCTCCGTCTTCGAGTGCGATACCCTGTATTTTTGACGGAATAATTTTGTTGTAACCTAGTTTTTATGGCAAACAACATTCGTCTTGTTGTGCATTATCACTTTTTTTCCTTTAGAAATTAAGCTTAGTGTGACAAAACTCACTGTCATCAGATTATCAATCACCAGACAAATCAATTTAATCCTTAGAAATGCATATCCTATCATTTACTGAATGTAATATGCAACTGAACATATATTGAAAGTATTTACATGTACAACTTAAATACTAATACTGAAATCTTAGTTTTATTTTTCTCATTGATATATATATATATATATATATATATATATATATTATGTATATATATATTAGAAATATTAGCTTAAAAGCAAGCATCTTTCTCATTAGTATATATTTATACATATATTTCTTCTAGATAATTTTATAAAAATTAAACATTATACGTTCCTAAAGAAAATTTGCAACAAGATACGCGGAAGATATTTGTCAAGCTTAAGCGTTAGCATTTTCTTTTTTAAATGCACGTGACTCTGTTTTCACACTTATGGAATACAAATGTTTTAACACTTGTTAGAACGAGTTAATAATTTTACTTATCTCTTTGAAATACTCTCAATTCCTTGTCCCAAGCATGCAATAATTGTCTGTATAGATAACTCGAGCGATTTATTTTTAGATCCATTCCATTTTACGTGGTCTGCGTCACGCAAGGTTAAGTCATCTCACACTCGGTGACCATAGGAAGATATAAAAGAACTAAAGTGCTATTTTTGTACCTATTTAATTACGATATTACTTTTTTTGTTTAAGATATTAATATTTCAATACAGTTTAACTTATATTTAGCGAATTTCTATTAAACGTAGTTCTCTACTTATCGAATTTTTCTCTGGAACCTTGATTTCGAACAAAAACAGAACAAGAAAAGCATCTAAATAACAAAGACTAATTTCTCTTTAATGATTTTTTTTTCAGACCAAATTTTCAGAGTTCTAATCATTTTTAACTTACCATAGAAAACATTTTCGAAATATTCATTCCTTTTCTCTGTCAATCATCATTCGACACCAGAGACGGCGAATCTATAGCACGTGTCATAATTGATACGCGATAGAATATTTTCAGCACGGCATTGATTAAAATTTTAAAACAAAATGAAATGAAGTTAAACAAAACACATGCATTTATACAGCTTCGGCTGAATTTTGTATTTTTCTTTTCTAAGACCTCAGTAAACGGGGGGTGGGGGGGGGACATTTGTGCTCTACAGACTTGGTTTTCTAGTCTGAGCAGTCCCTCTTGGGTATTCAAATGAAATCAAGCAGAGCTTTTGTATTTTTTACTCTGGAACTGAAAAAATTCGAAATCATTTAATTGAATTCCAATCTATTTTCCCATGGGTTCAATAATTTATCAAATTAAGAGAAGATTTGGGGGGTATCAAAAAGAAGAATATCAGGCCTTATAAGTAAAAATTCTAATGATGAAATTATAGCGATTTGGTATGAAATTTGCCATTTTTATAATTGTACCCTTTATTTACTCCTGCGGGTTTTCGAAAATGAACGATACGAAAATCTTAAATAGAAACCCCTTGTCAGATGACTTCAATTCAATTTGTACCCAACTAAAAGTAACTATATACCCCATATTAATTATTTGGCATCGAAGATGTAATAACAAAAGTTGCATTTACCTTTTTTAATACTTTCTAAAATATGTTACTATATAGTTGAAACAGCACCGAAAAAACTGGCAATAAATCACAATTAAAATAATGAAACTTTGTATAAATCACCATAAAATCAAAACAATACACAGGACGCGTTTCGAGCTGGAAAATATAATAGCTCGTGATCAGCCACTGTAAATACGTGTCCATAAGGGGACAAGGTCACAAATTAACAGAAAGGGGAAATAGCAGAGCTTAGAAAAAGCTTGACAGATGGTGCTAGCTGTAAGGTAAACACCAATCACAGAGGAGCATATGCACAATTGGAAAGAGTTGCCATAATGATAGAAAAAATTAACAAAAAATAAAAGAGAAGAGGAAATAAAAGAAATAAACAAAATTAAAGTAAAATAAAGAAGTAAATTCAAAAATAAAAAAATAATACATACATAATAAATAAATAAATAATAAGAATAACAATAAAAGAGCGAGAGAGAAACAAAAGTAAAAAAAAAATGTTTATATATATATATATATATATATATATATATATATATCTTTTTCTTCCATTTTAATACTCATAAGATAGTACAAGGGACTATACTTTTTACATAACATCTGGTAGATATATATTTTCATTTCTGTTATTCAATTTCTGCTGTTTTTTACAATGTTTTTGGAATCTATGTTAAGTGTGTTGGGGGGGGGGGGGGGAACTGTATTTGTTAATGTCATTTTATTCATAATTTCACAGTTTTTGTTGGTGGTCGGTAATGTTTATTTAATGGTTATATATATATATATATGTTGCATTATAGCAGCATTGGATTATTTCTATAGTTGGAAATGCAGTTACTGGCTGTCTCGATAGCAGTAGTGGATCACATCCAGCAGTAATCGCGTACTATAAGTTGTCAGAACAGGTAATTCGATCCTGTTGTATTAGTATAACGAAGATTGGATGATGATTGGAAGTTGTAGCAGTCGACGAGTGAAGGCCATGGATTACATTTTTCCGTGAAAATTTCCTCAGAAATAATTGAGACAAAACTTAATATCAGCTCAGCAATTTATTAAAACACCTTTCGGCGACGCAGTTTCCACCAAGAATATTACTCATCTCTCCATAGTAGTAATTAGGGCAAAACAAAGTTATAGATAATCGAATAAATACACGGTGACCAGGGGTGGTATGAAAAATGTAAATACGACTCAAATCTGCTGAAACACAGCGAGCATCGGCTTTTTGATCGTCAAGTGTAGGATACAAATATGACGTAGATCGCGCTCTCAACCAATGAATAATTAAGAAAACCATGCCATGGAAAGAGTGCGGACAGAGCGAGCGGATGAATTTGAAGGGGGAAAAGGATAACCTCGGAATGCACGGGAAATAAAATTAGGAAGAGAAAAAAAATGGTTGTTAACAGAACATTCTAGAAAGAAAAAAGCACGGAAATGGAACATTTAATTTAAGAATACTAAAAAAGTAATATTTAAGCAATTTAGATAAGTGAGTCATTAAATTAAAGGGAATTTAACAGAGTTAACGATAGATATTATTTAAGAATAAGAATTTAGTGACTATAAAGTAGTGATTTAGAATAAGATACGGAAATCGCGGAATTAGATCTAATAATGTAATTATATATATATATATATATATATATATATATATATATATATATATATATATATATATATATATATATATATATATATATATATATGTATATATATATATATATATATATATATATATATATGTATATATATAGATATATATATATATATATCACAAGAATGAAAAGAGTGAAAAGAATTACAAAAGTAATTTCCAAGCTCAAGAGAGAAAAGAAGATGGTGAGAGATCATTGACAAGTTTATCAGAATTTTTAAAAATAAAATAAGATTCGTGAAAATCCAAGTCAGTGAGAGAGACAGGAAAAGAAATAATTCTGGCCATGGAGAAATTGAAACAGTGATTTGAAGTCCAACAGTAAGAGGTAATCGAAAATTTAGAGATTTCTTGATTTGAAATATATCTCTGATGCTCGCTTAATCTGAACTTTAATGCTCTCTTAGTTTGACCAATATAACTTAAATTACAAGAATAAGGAATAAAATAAATGCCCCACAGGTTCACAGTAGGAATAGGATCTTTGAGAGAAGATAATATAATTTTATTACTAAGTTTGAAGATAATTTTAAAATTGAAAAGAGAAAGGATTTTAGAAATTTTCAAACAGAGAGAGAGTAAAATGGCTGAACGATTAAAATTAGAAAGATTATTTGAGTCAGAAAGAAGGCGTTTAGCACTATAAAATTTATTAAGAGCTTTATCAACCTAAGAGGGGTTATAACCAAGAGAAAAGGCAAGAGATTTGGGATATTTAATTTTATTAGTCAGAGCAGAAGAATCGGAACAAATTCGTAACGCCCTAAAAACCTTTTAATTATGTTACTATATTACCCTTTTAATTATGTTACTATATAACTATTATATGTATGTGTTAGAGAGTTGTTCTTTTTTTCAAGAAAATGCCACCAGAGGGCAGCATCGAACAATCTTTTTTGCTGTTTACTGAAACAGAGACTCAGAACAGTTGGGTCCATGGCTTCATAGCTGTAAGCAGCAAAATTCTGCTGGGATTTAAAATCCTATATAAATCACTGGTATGCTAAAGGAATAATATATTCAAAACTGCAACAAACTAATGTTAAATAGCTCAAAGTATTTCTTCATACCTGCATTTGTAAATAGTTTCACGAATGCATCTGTTTTTATATTGTGAGTGTTATAAGTATTGTGCCCAGCATCTAATTCTCTGTCATCTTATCTCTGTATTTTTCTACTAATAAATATGTTCTGTTTATCTTAAGAAGAATTTTTTTTGCAATTGAATTATTCACAAAACACAAAGGTAAAACTTTAAACTTTTTTATTATTTACTATTAAGGAACTTCTTATTCATATCTTAACATGAAATAACGTTCCAACAGTATGTTATCCCCATATTTTTCAATCCTAATAAGAAAAAAAAATTCAAGTAATTTTGATTCCATAGTTTTGATCCATTAAATTGTTTTGGCACGTTATGGTTACGTAAAATCATCTTTGAAATATTTGGCACGCGGATCTAAAAAAATCTAGCGTTCCCTGTTCTACGCTTTTAACATGTTCTACTTGTAAACATTCTTAAATCTACGTCGCCTTTTACATTTAACGGCCATCCTTTTCTCTTGTTTTTTTTTTTCTTTTTTTTTTTTTTACCCTTTTTTCCAATAGAAATCTTCCCCTTATTTAATGGAAGAATTTCTGCGATTAAAGAGGCAGCATATTTCTGTAAAAAGAAGGTGGTAACATAAAAGCATTAAAGTTGGCAGTTATCCTTTTACTTATAAACAAAGAAATCTCAAACGGTAGAGGATATATCTTCTGCAAATCTCTCTCAAGGAATAAACATTAAACCTTTCGAAACAATTCGACGTGGCTTGAAATTCTTAGAAGAGCTTGAGAAAACCTGTTTCAAGTATTTCAAAAATATGAATAATTTTACGGACGAAATTCATTTCTTCAAAATTGAGTTCAACTTACAGTTTACTTTAAAGCTGAAATTTAATGTAATAAAATATTTGATAGTAAATTTCATTTTATATTTAATTAAAAAATTATATAGTCACTAATGAAAAACAATTAGTACAGTCGAACCTTTTTAACATTAACTACTTTTTAACATCAATTATTTTCACGATCCCTGTCAAAATGAGTACAGTTATTTAGTTACTGATAACATGAATTATTCTTAAAATAAACACCATTTTAATTCTTCTGAGATTTACGTTAAAGAGATTCGATTGCATATGTAAAAGAAATATAAAAAACAACAAAAATTACTGTTTTAAAGATGTAGTATTAAAATAAAAGTAAGAACGGCGTGTAAATTCTGAGCTTTTTTTTTTTTTTTTTTTTTTTTTTTTTTTTTTTTTTTTTAAGTGATTAAATTTCCAATTTTCGGAAGTTTGTTTTGAATTTTTTTTTTTTTTTTTTTAAGAGAAACTATGAGATTTTTTTTATATAAAAGTTCAATTGTGCTTTTTTTTTTTTGTTCTGAATACTAAAGCTAAAATATCCGTTTATTTGAGCCCACTTTCGTTAAAGAAATTATTAAAACAGATCCAGACAGTTTACAAAGTCAATAAACAGCATGTAGGAAATAGGTTATTCATAAAGAGGATTCCACTATTAAGTTTCACAAAAGGTAGATTAGTAAAAAAAAAAAAAAAAAAAAAAAAAAAAAAATACCTTATTGGCAGATTTTATTTACGTTTCATAGAATTTAAGATTAATAAATAATTGGTAGCACTTTCGAACATAGCTGAAAAGTGCTTATGAATTCAATTTGTCTGGCAACCCGTTCTCTAACTCGTACAAATATACTCGGAGTACCATGTAATTTATATATGCTATTAAGATTTATTATGGCATTTTCGGTACTGAAAATAAACTGTGTAGCATTTATAGTTCGTTTACAGGGATACCCAAGAGAATTTCGTTATATTATTGTCCATATGAGAAAACCATTTGCAACGTATTTTAATGATGTTACACTACTTCAAACATATTAAAATTGATATATATTCCTGAGATACACTACAAGGTGCTTACTGTAGATACTGTAGAATATTGTGAGTATAGAATTTATCGTTCATTTACAGGGGCACACGAGATAATTCGGTTACAGTACAGTTTTTATTCGATAATTGCTGGAAGTGCGTTTTCAGTTTTTCAGTTTTTTTCCGTGTTTTTAAATTTAACTAATTTTTTGCGTATTACTTGGTGTGTATAAGTTTTATAGATCATATACAGAGCTGTCCAAAAGAATTCGAGTGCATTTCCATTTATTGACGGAAATTAAACAGGGAAGTTTTGTTACAGTAATTTTAATGTGATGGAAATTTGTCATAATCTATGCGTGATGCATAATTTGTCTTTCTTATTAACTTTAAATTAACTTCAAGTACAATACTTCATATTTAATTTTTTAACGCATTAGTAGAAAGTGGGGACTTTTTTTTTAAATTTTAGGACTTTACACACAAGAAAATTTCAAGGTTCACAATAGATATAATGACACCCTTTTCAAGAAATAATAATAATAATAATAATGAGAAATATGGAAATCTTTTATGATTCTGATTCATCAAAATTTCATTAAATTTATGAGGTCTTTGGAAACGTTTGTGACGTTTGATTTTTATTTGAGATGAATAGCTTACAGAAATGAATCAGTAATAGATTTTCCGACACAGTGCAACAATTGCTATAGCAATGCTTTCATTTCATGATCAAAATGTTTTTATCATAAAAAATGCGACTTTTTATCAGCAATAAAAAAAAGTAAGTAATTCTATCGATAAAAGTAAGTTGCAAATATTGTAGTAATGAATACTCTAATATCTAATATATATTTTTAAAATATGAAATCCAGATAAAAACTATAAATATATGAACTGAACACTTATTTGTAAGAGGGATAGTCAATTTAGATATCCCATTTTGGTGTATTCTCAGGGAGAAATAAACCTTTGCATAATAATGTAGAGATAGCGTGTTTTATCAGTATTCAAATTTCAAAATGATTTTTATCTTTAAAGCCTCAGTTAGACATTAGTACGTGACCGACTTCAACAAAATAACTTAGTGAAAATATTTATTTGATAAAAAACATCTTTCGTGAATAGCAATTCTTTGTTACACACGCAACAGCCGTTGCTATCCAAATATGGAAATATAAAAACTGACACTTTCTTATTTTTAGAGTTCCGTACTGAAAAAGTAACAAGTAAGAAAAATCATGCGTTAAGCATAAATTATGAAACACTTTCAACACTTTCTGAATGCCAAAACTTCGCTATTTAGGGAAATAAGGTATATAAGAGAACTAAGTACATTTTAGAAAACGCATGAAGCATTTGAAAAACTTATTTCAGCAGTTATCGTCCATAACCAAATATGTAGTCCGATTCTTTTGAACAGCCCTGTATTTGATCTGTAGGTTGATATATATACTGTATAATGGGAAAATTTAAGCAAAAAAACGCATTACAGGTTGAAATTTCTCTTTCAGCAATTTATACTAATAGAGCAAAACATTTGTATACATTTGTACAGCCCTGTAGTTAACCTAGTACCAATTCAAAATTAAACACTCTTAAAACTACTGAAATCACATCTCCAGAAATTATCATTTATAGACGGCAAGGTATCCAATTCTTTGCGTGACCCTGTATATCCTTTTATCTATGTTCTACAAACATTTCTTAGTAAACCAAATGCAGTTCCATGAAAAAATGCATAACTAATTTTAAAAACCACCTTTAAGCAATTTGCAATCATGCCCAGTAACCATTACGAATTATTTTGTGTAGCCCTGTATATGAATTACATCATTTATACACACCATATACTATGCATAAATATAGTGAAACATAAAAGCACATAACATAATTAAAAATGCATTTCCAGCAATCATCGCTACTGTACAGTACTTCGGATACAATATAGTATCTGAAATATTTTGTGTGTCCTTCTAAATGCTATGCACTTCGTATTATACATGAAATAAGTTATAGTAAACCTCAGCGACGTATATGAATTTCATTATACAGGAAATAATTTAACATAATTAAAATACATAGCAAACAATTCCCTCCACCTCTATATCGTTATGTAACGGAATTCTTTTGTGTGGCCCTGTAAATGAATATTAACTATTCTTTGAACCGCATATTCTGCAGAATGCATATTTTAGTGCACTTGATAAATGAATATCAATTTTATTATGATTGAAAGCATGTAACATCATTAAAAATCATTTGAAACGATTTTTTCCCATAGGCCGTAATGTAACGGAAAACTTTTGACTGTCCCTGTAAATGAACTAAACATACTAGAAACTTTATTTGAAATAGGGATCGTGCTATGGTAGAGGTCACTAACATCCAAAAATTTCAGAAAGATCCGAGTATATTTACGGAAGTTAGAGCGCGGCCAGACGGACAGACAAACCGAAGTCATAAACATTTTTCAACTTTGTTGGAAAGTGTTAAAAACGGAACCGGTATATGATCACTTCGAGTGTCGGGCTGTTCGCCTGTCACAGCCGTTTTTCACCAAATGGAGCGTTAAAAGTTCAAATTTGGTAGAGTTATATTATAAAGGCTATTAATTCACGTATTTATAGTTCATCAGCCATTCACAAATATTTTTAGGAAAAAATTTAAGGAGCGTTTTAATTTTAGGGTTTTTTTTTTGTTTTTTTTTTCAGATATATCGTCGATAATGTACTGAAAAAATATGTTTCCCACCCCCTTTTCGGAATCTACTGAAACCAAAATTATGAAAAAATTAGGTCTAGTAGGACTTTATTTAAATCTTGCAGGAAAACTATTAGTCCAGGCAATAGGGAATTTTGCCTAGCAAAATTAATGGTAGTTCTGGAAATTGGCTTACTTTATGTTTTTGGGGTCGCTGAATCCGAATTTGTAACTTCCCACCAAAATTTCCCCCGGCAACCCCATCAAATTTTGGTAAAAAGCCCCCCAAAAAAGGTTTTTATCAAAAAAATCAATTTTTTTATTATTTTAGGGGAAAAGTATCTAGAAATTCAGAAAGTAGACAAAATTTGCAACAAATTAGATATATGACATTATGACTTAGGACGAAGGGGAAGGAGGGATCTGCCTCGGAACATGCGCGCGGTGCTGCGTGGACTAAGTTGCACAATTCCACTTAACCACTCACACGTTTACATTCGTCCTCCCACCTCCCCTCCGAACTTTCCTTATAAGGTTTACTTTAATTTTTTTGGGTCGCTGAATCCGAATTTTCAACTTACCTCCAAAATTCCCCCCCCCCCGCACCCCCACCCCCCAAAATAGTTGTTATTAACTTAAATTTCTTATTGTTTTAGGGGGAAAACATTACGAAATTCAGAAACTAGACAAAATTTGAAACGAATAGGATATATGATATTATGACGTAGGATAAACAGGGAGAGAGAGGGAGCTGCCTCGGAACATTCCACGCGCGCTTTTCTCAAAAACCAAATTTTTTCAAAAAATCAATTTTTTCGGGGGTTCCCTGGTGAAATTGTGGTGAGAAGTTACAAATTCGGATTCAGCGACCCCAAAAAAACATAAAGTGAGTCGAAATCCAGAACTAGTATTAATTTTCCAGGTAAAATCCCCTATTGCCTGGACTTCATAACTTAGTGCACGTAGCGCCGCAGTGCATGCTCAGAGGCAGCCTTCCCCCTCCCCGTTCATCCTACGTCATAATGTCATACATCCTATTTGTTGCAAATTTTGTCTAGTTTCTGAATTTCGTAATGCTTTTCCCCTAAAACAATAAGAAATTTAAGTTAAAAACAACTATTTGGGTGGGGTTTTCTGGGGGGGGGGAATTTGGGGGGCAAGTTAAAAATTCGGATTCAGCGACCCAAAAAACTTAAAGTAAACCTTATAGAGAAAGTTCGGAGGGGAGATGGGAGGGCGAATGTAAACGTGTGAGTGGTTGAGTGGAATTGCGCAACTTAGTTCACGCAGCACCGCGCGCATGTTCCGAGGCAGATCCCCCCTTCCCCTTCATCCTAAGTCATAATGACATCAAATTTGTTGCAAATTTTGTCTACTTTCTGAATTTCTAGATACTTTTTCCCTAAAACTATAAAAAAAATTGATTTTTTTTTTAATAAAAACCTTTTTTGGGGGGCATTTTACCAAAATTTGGGGGGGGGGGGGGGGTTGCCGGTGGAAATTTTGGTGGGAAGTTAAAAATTTGGTTTCAGCGACCCAAAAAACATATAGTAAGCCTTTTTCCAGAACTACCATGAATTTTGGTAGGTAGAGCCCCTATACGGTCTCTATTGCCTGGACTATATAGCGATTATTCTAGATTACATGGTTTTTGAGAAGATCGCATTTTTCTGTTAAACACAAACTTTACTTTGCTTGCGATCAGCGGGGGAGTTAAGGGGGTGGGGTGCTCGAGGTACTTATCGACGCCGAATTATCCAAGGATTGTTTATAACGATTTTCGAAAATAATTGTTGGTTATAAGCCAAGATGTTGATTAAAAATTTATCTGGAAAAACGCGGCGTTACAACCGCCTTTCGAAGCGCGCTTGGCTCAATGCCAAGTTTAAATTTTGTACAAGGTCTTTGTTTTAGATAAGGCAAATCATAGTGATAAATAGTCAGAGTACAGTACGCGAATAATGCACTTGACCGATTTTTTTCATTTTTTAAAATTAATATGAATCAAATTTTCTCTGACTGTTTTTGTTGATGCATAAGCAATTACTAAAATAATTTGTCTGGAACTGCTACTTATTACAATCTTAAATATTAGTTTATTAGCAAATCATAAATGTCTATTAAATTTCATTTGGTTTAGTATACAATTTTATTAAAACAATTCCATAAATGACGGGAAAATTTTTCAAAAATTTTGAAAATTAGAAAGACACAAAACTTCAAACTTTTCCCTTTTGCACAAATTATGATATTAATATTTAGAACATTAAGGTACTTGCATCTGCAATTATAAAACATATATTTTTCTTTAAATATTTTTATAAATTTTAAATTCTTTTATATCTGTTTTGCATTAAATATAAAGTTACATAAATATTTCACTAAATAATTTTTTATAATTATCAGTAATCTTTATTATTAAATATTAGCAAGCATTATTTTGCAATATGAAGAGATTAACATATGATATTAATATAATAACGGAGCTGTTTTATGTATTCGCAATTCGAAGCTCTCTCTGTATTTGTTTGGTGAAATTTAAGTTTAATCATTTCATATATTACTATGAAATTTCTGAAGTTCGTACTCAGTTAGTGTATGTCTTGAAAATAAAAATATATACATTTATATACATATGTATTTTTTAGACACCATTGTTTCTTTATCTTTTTAGTCGATCCACTGTTATTGTCTAGATCAAGACCCACTTATCATATTAGCATAGTTGTTAATTAATCCCCCTTATTATAATTGCAATGGTAACGGGGTCTGTCTAGATCTAGATGTTACACCATTCAAACCTGTTGCTAAGAATACATAATATCTCAAAAGAAATTTCTTTTATTATCAACTTTTAACAATTTTTTAAAAGTTAATAATGAATGACTTCTAAAAAATAAATTAATTTAACAAAAAAAAAAAAAAAAAAAAAAAAAATTTTTTTAGAAAAAAATTTAAAAGTGACTTTTGCTACTATTTTTTAAATGTTGCTTACATATTTTTTTTAGTTTAATTTTTTTATCGTATATTTTATCTTATGTTATCAATGTTTATTTTATGTAGAGAACAAAATTAAGTATCGCATTTTGTTTAAAGGCATTAAATCATGAGAGAAAAACAATTTTAGCTATAGTCATATGAGTAAAAAGTTTAAGAAATCATAAGTAACACATATCTAAAAAATAAAATAAATAAAAAACAGCTTTCTTTATGTTGAAAATACGATGCTTATACCTCTTGCGTGTAATATGATATTCAAATAAGGAGAGTGGGGGAATGAGCAACTTTATAAATTATATTATTAATCAATAAATTAATAAATTATATTATTAATTATATTATAATTAAATATGTTCGATAAAATTTTAGCATTTTAACCCTTTATGTACTGAATTATGAATTCATGAAAAATTTATCTTCTAAAGCATTTTTCGTGAATTGTTTAAACTACATTAGAAGATTTACATAACCATTTAATAGATTTTAGAAGGATTAATTAAATTTGAATTTATAGGGATTTTGTGCAATATTTATAATCCCAGTCAAATCTTTTATTTTAAATATTTTTCTTGGTATTTTGTAGAATTAGGAAATGTACAAATATAATGTTCTTACAATACAAATATTTCCGAATTGAAAAATCCCCCACCCCACCCCACCCCCCAACGCCAAGAAAGCTGAAAAGAAGCAAAGGCAAAAGAAATTATCCATTTAAAAATAGTTTTGTATTGTGTAACCAATAATGCTTTTGGAACAAGATAAAGTAATGTAGGGGGGGGGGGGTAGGGGAGGGTTGATACATTGACAATTTTTCTCAACAAATGGCATTAAGAGCCATTCTAACACATGTGAACGCTTCTTTTATTTTGCTGAAGCCATCATTAGCTGGACGAATCAGGGAAGAACTGACAACTTTTCTTTTCTTTTAATTTTGAAGGTTTTTGGAATGTCAATGTAATTTTTTTCATTGATTGATTTTCTTTCATAACTCTTATTATTGTGAAGATACTATCTTGTAATTTTTTTTTATTTATAAAGCATATTGTTAGGATTAGTTTTACTGGAAAGCAGATTATCATTTTGCAACTGCATTTGTACAAAGTGATTGAAAATCTAATTAGGCATAATAGGGAGAAATGATACATTAGTACTGGGGAGAAATGATACACTTGTATATTTGAAATTTAATAGTTTTTTTTAAGTTTGCAAACTAATATAGGACTGTAATATTCATTATTGTTTTACAGCAAGAGCTACTGAAATTGGTAGGGAAGAACAAAGAGACTATTCATAGACATTATGTAGGTTACATAGAAAAACAGTGCGATGATAGATAGTTAGTTCGCTTTGCTCGTCGTGTAGAAGGGAAAAAGTTTAAATGGCCTGAAAGGGAAAATGTTTCTATAATTTACGAAGGGCAAATTGAAAAAACGTTAAATCTACCCGATTTTACTTATCAAAAGGATAGAGTTATAAGTTTTTCTTTTAACCATTTCAGGGGTGGTGGTATGTTTATGAAACCATTTAATTTTAATTCCCAAACACCACATTGGAACCAGCATTTTGGTAAAATATTTTCCTTTTAGTATGAAAGTGAAATATATCCCTTTTCTTATTTCTAATTAAATTTGTTGGTAAATTCCGGTGCCATTCATTTGTTCAACACTTTAGCATTGAAAATGCTTTGCCCCTGAAAGGGTTAAAGGAATCTTAAATGTGCTAAATTTATGTTAAATTGTTTGCAAATCAGCAATGTTCACTTCATTTTTCCTTGCAGCTTGATCTCTATAGGGTTTTTTTTTCATTATTTATTTTCTAAAAAGTGTGTTAATAGGATTGTTTAAATAATAGCAATAGTTTAAATATTTTTGTAAAAAGCATTTCTGAAACAAAAATATGTCAATGTCATTTCGTTTCAAATTTTACTTAAATATTTCAAGAATTATCATAAAAAAAATGTATGACGCATAAATTGAATTGTCTGCATTTTTTTTTTTAAATTTACATAACACTGTATCAAACCTCCCTTGCTAGTGTATCAATTCTCCCCAGTAATGGGGAGATTTGATACAGTAGTAGCCATTCAAAATAATTGGGATATATTTTTTGAATGACTATTTTTTAAATTCACAATATTTTTAATAAATGAATAAAAGGTCACTTTAAAACATGAAAAAATTGTTTAAAAATAGCTTTCTAAGAGGGTTGTAAAAAATTTGTAAAAAAAAGTGTATCATACCTCCCCTACCTTCCCTATGTATAACTCATTCTAAACTGTATTACAACTAATCAATGTATTAAATGAATTTTATAATAAGTTAATTTAATGGTACTTATAAGTACCGCCAGTAGATAAAGGGTTAAAGTACCACGACTTCAGATAAATAATGTGTTTAAAGATTTCGTTTAGTAAAAATAGATGTTAGCAGCAACAGTTATAGATGATATTTTAGTTAAAATATGACTTTTAAATTTTGTTTGAGATGTGCTTTATGATGCATGTTTTTTTTTTTTTTTTTTTTTTTTTTTACATAACTATCTTAAAATTCATTTTTTCGTCAAATTTTGAGATTTTGATATAATTTAATGATAAAATATATAATAATAACTCTTATTTGAGATTTTTTTTTCTTTACGGAAAACAGAATGTAGAAAGCCTTTTGCATTTTACAGATTCCAGAATTTTACTTAAATTGTTTAGAAATCTTTTAAAACCAAATTTGTTCTTTTTTAACACTTTCTAACATAGTTGAAAAGTGTTTATGAATTCGGTTTTTCTGGCAGTCTGACCGCCTGTCTGTCTGTCCACGCTCTAATTCGCGTAAATATACTCGGATTTTCATGCTATTGATATATGTTAATTATATTTACCATGGCATGTTCGGTATTGAATATGAAGTGCGTGGCATTGATAGTTCGTTTACAGAGGTTCTCAAAAGAATTCCGCTACGTTATGGTCAATGGGGAAAAGTCGTTTGAAGTGTAATTTAATGACATTATGCTATTTTAAATGTATTGGAATTAATGTAAATCACTGAATTTCACTACCAGATGATTACTATAGAATAGGGCATTCATAGCATTTATCGTTCATTTACAGTAGGGGTGCGCAACCTTTTTGAGAGAAGGGCCACTTACAAAAATGTTTGGTTTGTCGAGGGCCACATCAGTAATACAGACAGGATTCTATATCGGGAGGTTGGGGGGGGGGGGAGTAATAACTCTTTATTCTTGAAGAATAATAAATTTTTGTATATAAAAAATAAACAAATAGAAATAGTAACTGTATGCAGGGCTCTTCAAATCTGTATTCATTTCTATCTGTAACCATACAACACTTTATGAAGACTAACTGTTCTTTCTTGATAAATGGAAAATTTTAACAAAATTCAAAATTGTTTTTCCACGAACGATTGAAAAATTTCGCGATATTTTTGTGATCAATTGACAAAAGTTTTCATCAGTTGTCGAAATTCGTGATTTTCTTTTTCCGCGATAGAGTGACAAATTCGCGATTTTTTTTCTCTCGATAAATTGACGAAACTCGCGATTTTTTCGCAGCCAATCCCCGAAATTTGAGATTCTTCCACGATTGATTGGCAAATTTCGCGATTTTTTCACCCCGATCAACGAAATTCGTGATTCTTAACTGACTGACGAAATTTGTAATTTTTCCCGCTGAAAATTGACGTGATCAATGATTTATTTCTTGCGATAAACTGACGAAACTCGCGATTTTTCTGCGGCCGATCAACGAAATTTGCAATTTTCCGCGCCTCATCGACAAAATTCGCGATTCCGAAATTTTTCTGTGTCCGATTAGCGAAATTTGAGACTTTTCCGCACCAAATCGGCAAAATTTGAGATTTTTGCGCGCCCGATCAACGAAATTCGCGATTCTTAACTGACTATGACAAAATTTGTAATTTTTCCCGCGATAAACTGACGAAACTCGCGATTTTTCCTCAGCCGATCAACGAAATTTGAGATTTTTTCACACGATCGAGAAAATTCGCTATTTTTCCGAACCTGATCAACGAAATTCGTGATTCTTAACTGACTGACGAAATTTGTAATTTTTTCCCCGCGGAAAATTGACGAAATTCGCGATTTTTTCTCGTGATAAAATGACGAAACTTACTGTTTTTCCGAATCCGATCAACGAAATTTGGAATTTTTGAGCACCTCATCAAAATTTGCAATTTTTACGCACTCTATCAACGAAATTCCCATCGCAGGCCACTTTTGGCCCGCGGGCCACAGGTTGTGCATCCCTAATTTACAGGGACACCCCAAAAGTAATCAATTACAGTACTGTTTTTGAGAAATAACTGCTGGAAGTGCGTTTCAGTTTCGATATGCGCTTTTAAATTTAACAATTTTTTTTTTCGTGTTACTCATTGTGTATAAATTCTATTACCTCGTATACAGGGCTGCACAAAAGAATTCATATACCATTTTCCTTATTAGCAGAAGTTGCTGAAGGGGAAATTTTCAACTGTGGTTATGTATTTCCTAAATGAACTAAATTTTTGCATGCATGTAATTTATAGATATAAATCTATATTATCATATACAGGGCTGCCCAAAGAATTCGCATAGTTTTCCGACCTTAGAAGGAAATTGCTGAAATTGGTTTTTCAATGTGTTATGCAAATGGTTCAATTAGACAACATATTTCAATTTACTAAATGGTGAAGTTTTGTTACATTATTCTGAATGTGTTGAAAAGTGTTTCATAATCTATGCTTTTTGACGCACGATTATTTTATTTTATTTTATTTATTTTTTCCTTCATCGAAGAAAGCTTGTTTCTATTCTTATTATAAGTTCATTCGTTTCACGCAGCCAATAACGGTTACATTTTTAAAATGTCTGCACTTTTTTGCGGCAAAAAGTCGGAAATTGTGCGTGAAACGTTGCAAGTGAGGTGCGTTCGTACTATAACTGGTTTTATAAATATTCAGATTTTGGTGCAATAGCTATTGCACTCTTATGCAAAAATGCATGAATACAAAATTTATTACAATTATATATATTAAATTCAATAATGCGAAAATAATATGACTCCATTTTAAATAGGACGTAATCATCATGGCAACCTAGAATCATTACCTATCATGGGATATTACTGAATTAATTGCGTATGATAGAATTGAACAGAATAATTTCCATGGCAAGCTAGAATCATTACCTATCATGGGATATCATTGAATCAATTACGTATGATAGGCTTTAACAAAATGAAGGAAAAAATTATTAATATCTTTTTAAGTTTTGATTCGATTTTCATAAAATTTGAAATGACTCGACAAAATTCTGCAACGATTATATATATTAAATTTAAAACCATTCAGTTGGGTAGTTTTTGCGCTGTTATATGCGGACATATGGACAGACGGACAGACAGACAGACGGATGGACCAGACGATGGCTATAGGTGCTATGTATTTACATAATTACGAACGCACCTAAAAATGGAAGAGGAAGTTTTTATCTTAAAACACAAACCACTTAGTTATATGCTTAAATCGATATCGATCAAAATATACGATTTTCGCGATTAATGCAGACTAATCAATCATACACAAATAAATAAATAAATTCAAAATATAGGTTGTCCTTAAAAAAATGCTCATTATCATTAAGAATGTACTAATTGGAGCTATTTTAATATTATTTACGTTTGGCGTTGAACAATTCTGCTATCTCTCAATCTTTAAATAATAATTTTATACATGCGAAAAAAAAAAAAAAAAATTGACCCTGAACACAGAAGTAGCAAATTAAATTCTCGTTCATTTCAAATAAAAAGTACTGATTTATTTTCATGCTTAAAAACACTTTTCATCATTTCTAAGGAAAGTTATTTTTTTTTAATTTTAACTCTATGATAATTAGTGTACCATATATTCGCAATGGTAAGATTTGAAAGAATGATTGTTAAATGTTTTAACCGGCTAAATGCTTTTAATTTATATCTATCAGTATCCGGACAGTATAGTCCAAGAGCTGTTAAACATTTTAGGGAAGGTATTTGAGGCACCCTGAAAATTTGTGCAACACTTCTTTTGTAATGCCTGAATAGAAAATCGAATGTCTGGCTGAAGGATCGTGGCCCAAAACCTGTGCCAGACAAAAAATGGCACTTGACACGTGTCTGGCACAGTTTTTGTGCCGACTAAAGTGTCTGTCATTTTCAAAATATTTTTTTCTAAGCATAAATATTATTGTGCCTCAATCTCAGCGTGCCTCAAATACCTTTTTTGGGTAGTCAAAAAATGGCACCTGACACGTGTCTGGCACAGTTTTGGGGCCGACTAAAGTGTCTGTCATTTTCAAAATATTTTTTTCTAAGTATAAATATTATTCTGTTTCAATCTCAGCGTGCCTCAAATACTTTTTTGGGGTAGTGTCAAAAAATGGCACTTGACACGTGTCTGGCACAGGTTTTGGGCCACGATCCTTCAGCCAGACATTCGATTTTGTATTCAGGCATTACAAAAGAAGTGCTGCACAAATTTTCAGGGTGCCTCAAATACCTACTCAAAAATGTTCAACAGCTCTCCTACTAGTATAGAATTTGACTCATAAAATAAAAAAAAGGTTAAAGTATTCAATCAACGTCTACAAGGAGTGTTATCAAATATGCTAAAATCAGTCTGCATTCAGGGTGATTCATAAAGGGAAAAGGTCCAAAAATATTAAATTAATGTTTATAGAAAGATTTTATCAAACTCGAAATTCTGCATAGGTTGAAGATGAGAGATGATTCACAGACCTAGAAAGTATCAAACAAATTGTATTTAAACAATATTTAAATAGAAGTGTTTCATAAATATATGGCCATTCTTACAATCTTTTGACTTTCAGGAATAAAAATCTGGTGAAAATAAACTTGCTAAAATAACATTTTAATCGGATAGACGAATGCCTTAATGATTCAAAATAAAGAAAAAATGGTCAGCAGCGAAAATTTTTTTTATTTAACTGAGGTTTATGTTAAACTTGCGAGTTTAATTTTCCTTATCATTTTACCACTAAAACTTTTTATTTTCTTCTAAATTTTTACTTATAATGAATTTGCATAGTACCCACAGGACATTCAAATAAGAAATAAGAACAATGTAGTATTTTTAGTACAAACTTTTGGTCTAACATTGTCTTAAAGTGGTGTTAAAGAAGGGACGGTAAGGTAAAAAAAGGGGATGGTATAGGGAAAAAGGGACAAAATGGGAAAAAAAAAAGGGGGACGGTAAGGATGAAACGGTAAGGAAAATTACAATGTTCATTGATTTTTAGAAACAGTTATTTACATTGGATTAAATAAAAAAAAATTAATTTACCTCGAAAAGTGCAGGAATATACCTTGGGGACGGTAAGACTACCAATAAAGCCACGATCTTGAAATTGATATTTAAATGGTGATTTAAATTCTGCAGTAAATTTCCTGTCAAAGAATTTTAGACATTCTTTCTCTAGCATACTTCTGCATGAGAAAAAACTTGAAAAAAAAATTCTGTGGCTGCATCTGAAGGGATTTTCTGAATAAGATTAGCAAGAGGGACGGTAAGAATGAAAAACCCAGGGACAGAGTTCAAAAAATAATATCAACCGTAAAATTGTGTGCAGGTTAATTTTTTGCTACATATTTATATAAAACAATTGTCCCAGTTTCGGAAAAAAATTACATCGAATTACTTTTATTAAAAATTTTTTATACAGACTGCTCCAAACTTAAATATCAGCATCAGGGACACGGGACGGTAAAGGAGTTTTCCTGGTATTTGGACCCCCAACATCGTCCAAAACTTATTTATCTCGTTAATATTGTTATGCCATCATGGAATGGGATGTTGTCCAGGATATGAAAAAAAAAAAAAAAAAAAAACACAAGAAAATGTATTAAAACAAAAATTATTATTCAGGGGAATAAAAGTCAAAAGATTGTGAGAATACCCCATATATGTAAATATTTGGAATAGAAATAGACTCTAATTACGTAGCTACAATACGTACGATATATAACTGTTTTTTAATGTATATATAAAGAAAATTTAATTTGGAGGATTGACAGATTTTTTTTAACCGGTATAGTAAAGTGAGGACAGACTCCGCGGTCGGACAGATGCCGCAGACATTGTATTGGCGACACTAGCGCTCCCTAGGCCAAATTAAGAATTTCGTTGTGTGCCTAAGTGCTGTCTGTTGTGTTGTATGCGTATCCACTGCTTAACTATTAGTATTCAAATATTTCTGCCTCCTTTTATGCTTCAAACCTGCGTGGAAAGTTGCTAAAATTATTCTAATAAAGTTTTATTGCATATTTTAAGCCAAATAAGTAGAGATTTCATCCCAAAACCAATTGCAACTGTAGAATAGATCATCATAGAATACAGACATGTGCTTGCCTTTCTCACGCGTTGCTCACATGACACAAAATGGCGACGCGACATCTTACCCTCCACTATGGGACAGATGCCGCACAGAGGTTGAGGGACAGATGCCGCAAAATATATTTTTGTTTTTCGGTTCAATAAATTCATCACTGCGATTTAAGTGTAACTAACATTTAAATCAAGGTATATTAGCGCATTCTGCTACTTATCAAAATATTCTCAGCAACAATGCTGGTTCTCCATGTGTGGATAAGGAAACATAGGCCTTTTACAAGTCTCACCATTTAAACTGTTAAACAAAATATCTCTTATCCCAATGGTCAAAAGGCCCATACAGCCAAGTAAGAGAAATCAAAAGGATGCAAATATTACAAGCAGAGAGTTTATAAACAATAAAAAAGAAGAATGAAATAAAAAGCAAAAGATACTAGAAAGCATCAAAGAACGACAGCTTGGTGGAAGTAAAATGTTTAAAAAACGGAAAGGAAATATCAACTTGAACACACCTTACTTGAGGAAGAAACTAAAATATGAGTCATCTTCCGATAATGGCGAAATTGCTCTTTTATAGATTTTGATGGCAGTATGTATTGGATTGGAATTTGATGACTCAGAATGTACTGATTGTGTCTGGAGTCTTATCAAGAAACAAAGTCTAAAGCGAGCAGGGTTCAGTGCATCAAATTCAATCGATAGCTGCATGACAAAGGCTCACTTTACTTTTGCAACGGGAAGTGCGATGTGATTGTGGGCGAAGCAGGGTTCAGTGCATCAAATTCAATCGATAGCTGCATGACAAAGGCTCACTTTACTTTTGCAACGGGAAGTGCGATGTGATTGTGGGCGAAGCAGGGTTCAGTGCATCAAATTCAATCGATAGCTGCATGACAAAGGCTCACTTTACTTTTGCAACGGGAAGTGTGATGTGATTGTGGGCGAATGGAAATACAAAATTAAAGAATGAGAGGAAAGGCCAAAAAAAATAGACTAGGGCCTAAATAGAATATAACTAATGCTTACATTAAGAGCAAACTGCAATGTTCGCCTGGATGTAAACCAGTGATTTATATCTTTTTTGTAATTATGCTGTCTGTTGTTTTCCAGTAATTATGCTATCCATTCACGTAAATTCAAATGTTTTTCGTTTCATTTTCATTTTTTGTCTTAAGTTTTATTTTTCGAGCTTACACTTTTGCAATTTCATTAAACTTTTCACAATTTAGTGATATATATAATTTATGTAAGTTTACTGTTATTTATTTTCATTTTAAGTAGTTTGAGGAAATAAAAATGTGATTTATTTGAAAAAAAAATAAACAGCATAGCTTTTTTCTTCACGCGCAATCTGTACCACACCCCATGCGGCATCTTAACCAGCACTTAAAAAATGATGTTAAAAAAGGACGTTTAGGAAAATAATTATGCCTGCTTTATTAAGAGGGCTTTAACTTGTTTTACATAGAAATTAGATTCTAAAGGGTTTGATCAATGATTTCTGGTACTTAATTTGCTGTTTTTTGCTTTATTGTACATTTTACAAGAAGAAAAGAAAAACTGCGGCATCTGTCCTCACTTTACTATAATTGATTTATAGTTTCCAATATTCGACAACTACTCAAACTGACTTTTAAAAAATACTATACAATGGCAAAGCATTCAGATTCAATCAATGTCTACACTGAGTGTTATAAAAATCTGTAAAAAGCAGTCTGCATTTAGAGTGTTTCACAAAGAAAAAAAAAACAAGAAATAAATGTAAATAAATCAATGTCTATACGAAATTACAGTTTCATCAAGCCCGAAATTCTGCATAGGAAGAAGGTGAAAGGTGGCTCACAGACGTTTAAAGTATCAAACAAATTGTATATAAGTAATGTTTAGATACCAATGTTTCACAAAAATATATGCAAATATTTGGCATATATATTGAGCCAATTACATAGCTGAAAACATAACAGTGTTTTAATGAATATATGCACATAAATTTATTTAAAAATCTGATATATTTTTTTAAACCAGTAGTTGATTTACAGTTTCCGATATCCGGCAACTATTCAAGGTGTAAAACTGTACAATGTAAGGGCATTCAATTAATAATTCAATCACTGAGTATTATAAAAATCTACAAAAAGCAGTCTGCATTTAGAGTGTTTCATAGAAAAAAAAAAAGAATGAAATGTAATAAATCAGTCTCTATGCAACAATTTTATCAAACTCAAAATTCTCTGTAAGAAGAAGGTGAAAGGGGGCTCACAGACGTAGAAAGTATCAAACAAATTGTACTTAAACAAAGTTTAGATACAAGTGTTTCGGAAAAATATATGTAAATATTTGGCATAGATATAGGCCCAATTACATAGCTGAAAATATAACAGTGTTTTGATGAATATAAGCAGAGAAATTTATTTGAAAGTCTGATAAGTGATTTTATTTTTAACCAGTAGTTGATTTATAGTTTCCGATATCCGGCAACTATTCAAATTGACTCGTAAAAATGTACAATGTAAAAGCTTTCAATCATTGTCTACACCAAGTATTATAAAAATCTAAAAAAAAATAAAAATAATGATCGCATTTAGAGTGTTTCCTAAAGAAAAGAAAGAAAGAAACGTAATGAATCAGTGTCTGTGTAACAATTTTATCAAACTCAAAATTCTGCATGTGGAGAAGGAAGAAGGCGATTCACATTGCCAAAAAATGCTAAAGCATTTAGCAATAATCAGATCCCGAGTATCTCATAAACCTACATATAAATATTTGGCATAGATTCAGATTCAATTATGAAGCTGAAAATATAACGGGGTTTTTAATGAATTACGTACTGTCAACTGGAGTAACTTTGGCCCATTAAGGGTAACTTTGGCTCAAGAGAGAAAAAAGATTAAATCTGCTATATTTTCTACATCGCTTGAGTTATCGACAAAGTTTTGGTCTCAAAATATAGGTAGTAGCTTTAGCTTGAGGCTGTCAGCTCATTTTAAGTAATTCGCCAAGTTTCCACCGTGGCAGCACCAGTCAAACAAAAACGTGTGAAGACGGTGAGAATTAACTTACAACTTTCTCAACTCTTACAACTTTTGTCTGACAAGCTCTAAGTTAATTCATTTGGACCTTGGTAAGTACGTTTTATTATAACCTAGTTAGTGTAGATCAAGGTCTAATGTAGGATTATGTGTTGTCTTTCCTGAGATAAAAAATAAAAGCGTTTTTCTAAGTTGGGGTAACTTTGGACCAAAATTTGGGGTAACATTGGTCCAACGAATTATTATTTAAGTTTTTGTATCTACTTCCTGTCAATGTGTAAAAATTGTTATATTTGAAGGGGAGCTTTTTCTTATTTTGTTGAATTTAAACATTGATGGTTTTGAGTAATGTTTTTGTTTATTTTTGGTATACTTATGAAAATAGACATTTGTGGTTATACAAACAATAATTTTGCTGAAAATTCATCCAGTGTATTAGTTCCAACTGAGCCAAACAAGAAAGTTGACAAAGATGACTGTAACGTTTGAAATTTTGTACTTGTGTTCTTTAATGGCAATATCTATTCCGGGAGGATTACTTTGAAATCAAAGGAAGATTGTGATGTTGACTGCATGGTAAAGAAGTTAAAGTGTTGGCGTTGGCCACAGTGACCGGTCTCAATGGTGTATGAATGGAACGATATTGTTGAACAATTAGTTCACCTAAACTTCTGTCTAAGAGAAGCCAGTATTCAGTCCCCAGACCTGGGACAATTCACGTTAAGCAATATTTACGAGTTTTGTAACAATTTTTTTATTAAAATATATGCTAATTTACTGTCTTTTTACATGTTTACACTTCTTACCCTCTCTCTCCCGTCTTTTTCAATGGGGTAACATTGGTCCACATCATGTTGTAGGCCTTATAACATTCGTTTTAACACATGGTCTAATGTTACCCCAATTCAAGGTAACATTGGCCTAAAATTTTCAAAAACACTTTTTAGCAGAAAAAAAAAATCAATGTCGACAAATTTATGATAATGGTGTGGTCCCATATGTTCTTAGCAAACAAAAAATTAACATGATATTCATTTTTAAAGTAAAATAAGAGAATGGAGATGGTGAGCATGCCATGAAACAGAGAAATTTGGACCAAAGTTAACCCAGTTGACAGTACTAGAAATTTTATTAGAAAGACAGATAAATGTTACATATTTTTAAATGGTTAGTTTATTTATAGCTGTATAAACTTAGCAAGTGTACAAGTTAACTCATGCAACTATAAATTATAAAAGTATTCAATTGACGCTTGCATGGGGTATTATGCAAATCTGTAAAAGTAAGTCTGCTTGCAAGATAATTAAAAGAAAAAAAAATAAATGCATTGAATTAATGTGTATTTAATGATTTTATCAAACTTGAAATTATGCACGTGCAAAAAAAAAAAAAAAAAGAAAATGATTTAAAAAAAAAAAAAAAAAAAAAAAAAAAAAAAAAAAAAAACATATGTAATTCTACAGATGTAAAGTTACAGAAATCTGTATGCTTACTAAAATTTTATCTATGCCCTGTACAAAAAAATATGTAAATCTACAAAACTAGTTTTTGTAAAGCTACAGAAATCTATAGCTTTACAATATAATCTACTAAAATTATAGTAATCGTACTAAAATTTTATCTGTAACAAGGGTTACAGTTACATAAATAGCATCCCACAGTTTCCTACAAAATTCTTAGTAACCTTACAGATTTTTTGATTTACGGTACAAAAGTTTATCTGTTACATGAATTTTTGTTGCTGCCGTTACATAAAAAGCTCTAGGAATCCCAGTTTCCTAAAAAAAAAAAAAAAAAAAAAAATAGGAACTTTACACATTTTTTTTTTTTTTTTTTACAGTGTACGCTTCTATAATTGACATTATTTCGCTTATCTCTCATATTTTGCGAGATACTTTTCGATAGCTTCCAAATTTCGTCAATGGAGTCACTGAAGCCACTCTTGTGATAGTGCGTAATAATTTTGCTATAACTAGTCACTAATTGACTAAGCACAATTGACAATTCTAGCGTTATCCGCCCAAGAGCTATTCAAGTGTACCGAAATTTTGCTTTGCACCCGGATATATTAGTGAGTATCACGCAAAGCTGGTGTTTTGAGTCTAAGGTGTTTTTGTGCGGAATATGGCTCAAAATGAATCAAAAGTTTTCTTGTCAATAAAAGTCTGTTCTTCCTAGTGGTATTACCGGTAATCAAATCAGAAAATGTTCCTTTTGAGATATAGTCTTCTGAAAATGGGGTTGAATTTAGGAGTTCCTTTTTTAAAGGATTTCAAAGCTGAATAAATTAATAAATATTTAAGTAGAAGGGAAACGACTTCAGCGGCTCTGTGACAGGGTCATAGGTAATTTATTGGTAAAGTGACGAACTTTAAAAGTGACTTGTTCTGTAGTTATACAGCTTGTAAATAAAGAGTCAGACTCATTGCGACTATATGGCCTAGTTTAAAGCCGAATAACGATGAATGTATCGGTTTCTGATTTTTGATACTTCAGTTGTGTTTTTAAGCATAAAAGATTGTACTAGAACACATATTTTCAAAAAGTTAAAGTTTCTTGTATCATGAGTAGTATGATGACAAACTTAGTGATTTGTGTGTTTTTCCTTAGACAGTGAAATAGGAAATTTTATAGAAGCACCCCCCCCCCCCCCATTGCCCCAACCAGGGCTTAATTTCTAACAAAAAAGGACCGGAGCCCTACTATTCTGCAGTGCTAAAACCACATCATGCCCCCCCCCCCCCCCCGCCATCACTACAATAAGCCTATTTATATTTCATACATTATTTGCAAAATTTAAATCATCTTTTTTTTTCTTTAGCAAAATAAAAAAACTAAATATATGTACGTGCATAAGCATATACTTATAATCGAGCTGTCAAACTATTCCACTTTTTAGTTTATCACTGCTTCCGAATAGAAATCTTTGCCTAATTTTAATGTTAACTAATCGCAGAATTCTGCAATTAAATAAGGTAAGGATTATGATTCGGGAATAGTGCTAGCACAAAAAAGGAATTGTTCGCAGCTATGCATATACACATATATAATGAAGTAATAACTAGTAAAAACATTTATAAGAACATTTTTTAGAAAATCTTATGTGCCGTTTCCTCTCCATCTCCTATGTGTGCGACGCATTACGTCACATATAAGTGTTTTGGTAAAAAAAAATGCAGAAACTTGGAGATAAGAGGGAAAAGAAAGGGTAATTTGGGTTTCGGCTTTTCGGAATCTCTACTGCACTGGGCTCCGGAGTCCTATATTTATGAGCTCTGGTGAATTTCGATCAATATTGAAATATTTACTAAAAACAGAGAAGTACCGGAGCTGAGCTCCGGTGGGCTCCGGCGCAAATTAAGCCCTGGCTCCAACTATATTACTTTTGATTCTGATAGTTTGCACATGTCCATTTCAGACTTATATGTATATCCTCTAGAGATCACATCAAAATTGAAGTTGACCGACCAGGACCCCCTAGATCAGTTGACATAGAATGAATGACCCTATAAATAGATAGACATCTGTCTCGCAACTCTAGCTTTATCCGTTCAAAAATTATTTCTGAACAAAGGGGCTTTTTTGTGCAATCTGTAGAGAAATTACGCCCGGCTCGTACAAAAATCATTCAAAACACGCCCAGCCCGTTACGTGAAAAAATCATTGAAATCAAGCCCGGATCGGGCTGACTCAGTTTGTACAAAAAATTCCGATTTTTCTTAATTAAAATTAATAATCGTAATTAGTAGTCGTAGCTATTATTAGTCGTAGTATACATTAATAGTCGTAGTTAAAATTAATAGACGTAAAATTAATAGTCTTTTAAAGAATACTGCATACATATTTATGGGGAAATTTTATAGTATATTTTAGATTACTATGTGTAGATTATTATGTGTGTATTACTATGTGCAAGACAGAAAATACACAATATCAACATTATTGTTTACTTTCAAATTACTTTCAAATTTCATTTCTATTACTTTCAAATAAATATTCATAAAAAAAACGTAGTTTAGAATAAATGAAAAAAGGAGATTTAAAAACATCATGACTTTTGAAACTGTATAACAAAAAGTAGATTTTTGAAAATATTTCATTGTTATTTATTAAGGTATATTTCCAAAGCATATTGCAAGCTCGACACGTCCTGAGAACAAATAAGTTCTGTTCCGGTCCGGCTCAACTATGTCGAAAAAAAGGCAAGGCTCTGCCCGAGTCTGCTGTAAAAATTAAGCCCGGGTTCAGACACGATTTAACTGTAGGATGCCGACCCCTACGCTGGACATTTTATATTATTTCTCATTGATGTTGTCTAGCTAGCATCGGATCGTGCAGCACATTTACACTTATTCTCGCAAAAGTAATATCCTTTGAAAATGGTTCATATTTTAACGGCTTCGTTTAAATTTTTGTATCGGGCCGGTTGGCCTGCTTAATTTTTTTTTTATCGGCGCAGTCGACCCGTTTAATTTTTTGTGTCTGCCCACTCAGGCGCGTTTTTTTTTTTTTTTTTTTTTTTTAAATCGGCCTGGCCCGTTAAAAAAAATGTCTTTATTCTGCCGGTCCGGCCTGGTCCGAAAATTTGCCTTCATTTTGCCGGGGTACGGGCTTCGAGCCCAACCCAGGCCCGTGCAGGCCTCTAGCACTCACTTTGCATGATAAATAGAAGACAGTGTTTCATTAAAAATAGTTAATCGTGTCCTCTCTATAAAAAAACATGGCACATTTTGACGGATAACGGGTTTTTCTTGAAAAGTGTTCGATTACATATTTTTTAATAAAATAGTCTTTTTTAAAATGTACAAACATGCATAAAAAAAATGACATTAATCCTTAAATACTTATGTCAGCTGATTCTAAGCCTCTCCATACAGGATGCTGGCTCAAGATGTTCGGAAAGAGTGACACCTGGTGACAGTTTGCTCCAAGACTTCCACACTTCCTTGATTTTTGATAAGGCTTCCCCTGGTTACATACAGCTGTTTATTACCGCTCACGTTATTATTATTATTATTATTATTATTTTAATAATAGAGCCTTAATTCAAGAATTTTGTTTATTTGTTTTAAAGCTGTTCTATAATTGAAGTGTCTACTTCCTAAATATTTACTAAATAAGTTTCATCGAAAAATGTATAAAATTGCAAATATTGTTATCTGGATTGTAAGGAATGAAGAACGTTTTTCATTTTACCATAAAAAGTTAGAACGTTTTAGAACAGGTTGCCAAAGTTAATGCTTTAAGCCAGTGTTCGATACATGTCAATCACAAAATAGTAATCATTAGGAAGCTATTCGCTATAATAGCGTACCTCTTATTCTACCTTACTGATAGATGGGGGGAAAAAAAGATTTTTTAATTGTTCAGCCCGTGTCTATTATAATTTAAATATTATAATATACTAAAAACATCGGCTGGGAAAATGAAAATGAGCTCGTGAATTTTTCAGAAAGCCGAGAAGTAAGAATCGACCGAAACAGATTTTTAAGACCG
This sequence comes from Maratus speciosus, assembly GCA_963932465.1. NCBI lineage: Eukaryota > Metazoa > Arthropoda > Arachnida > Araneae > Salticidae > Maratus > Maratus speciosus. The sequence continues at coordinate 292,387,274 of OZ010789.1, forward strand.
AAACAGGTTTTTCAGACCGAAACTGAATTTCGGTATTTTTTTAAGTGATTAATACATACATAAATATATATATACTTATTAATTAATGATACGTGTTATGAAGCACATTTACAAGAAACAAAAATACATAGTATATATGTGTATGTATGTGTATGTGTATGTATGTGTATGTATAAGTTTCAAACAAAAATAAAACATAAATTTCTGCCCCTCGCCTCTCAAAGAAAGTTTTGAAATGGTGTCCCTGTTTGGAAATTTTATCTCCGGGACTCTCTGAGACTTTTTTTTTTTTATTTTCACATAAAATAAAATGTTATTTATTCATCCACAACGCAGAATGCTGTTCAGTTGTCCGAATTTCATCTAATTATAAAAAAAAAAATTAGGTATACATAACATGATTTATCTTTTATAATGGTTTTTGTAAATTATTATCTGTTATACTAGAACTTTCTCAGAAAGCATTCGAAACACTTCTGCGGTTTCAAACTAAGAATTTTCTATTACTGTTAAGTCTATAGCTTTTAATGAGCACGTGAAAGGTATCTTCAGAGTTTAGTCATATATGCATTGCTTGCTTATAATTTACACTCACGTCTTGAGTCAGTCATGACTGATAATTATAAGCCGTGAAGTTCATAGCAATAAATAAAGAGTGTCTCATTTGAGCCAATATATCTCAAATCAAATGAATAATGTTGAAAATTTCCGATGTAAGAAACGAGATTTTTGGAATAAGGATTTTGGGCCGAAAACGAAAACGAAACCGAATTTTCGATAGATATCTACGGAGAAAGAAAAAATTTTAAAAATATGAGCAAGTTTAATGAGTTCAGTTTCTTTTCTACCGGTGAGGGAAATTGAGTCTTTTTCAAAATGAGTCTTTTAGATGCAATTAAAAAATATTTTTCTCTAGTCCTACATAAGTGTAATTTACAAGTATTTTCATAAGAAAAAAGAAAAAAAAAAAGAAATTAGAAAAATTCAAAAATTTAAAAAAGTATGAAAAAATTAAATAGTGTTTTCTATTTTTCTATAAATGCGTTACTTCTTTCATCATTGTAAGATTGAGATGACCAACTTTCCAAGATTCCCATATCTCAGAAATCCTCTAGTAGCTAATTGGTCTTTGCTTGGCTGTTCCTGATGACATGATAGCTGACCAATGATTGTCACTCATCGTAAGTAGATGAAATTTTATCAGAAATTCAACAAAAAATATGTCATCCATTAATTAAGCCAATAAAATTTTGTTTTTTTTTTCTTATCCCCTTCCCCTCTCCCCTACGTCACAGGTTGTCGTATTCGGGTGATAACTTACTCTGTGTTGTGATGTCACGTTATGTGCAATTAATACTAATTTAAAGCTAATTTTATGCACAAAAAAAGGTATATATGATCTATTACCTACTCATATAAGTAGTATAGAATCCTTACGACCGTGTGTTCTTTTACTTTAACCCATTACCAGCTGGTGTTGCGTTCACGCAACGGACAAAATAAATGCGCTTATTTAAGTTAGTTACATACCCACCGGTATTTTTCAATTAAAAAATTGGCCTTACTTAAAGACATAACATTTTAAGATCATATAAATCGAGAACTATCTTTCAGAGTTTGTGGTGGCAAACGCCGTTCAGATAAAAAGTTGAAAATTTCAACCTTATAGTTTTGGCGGTTAATGGGTTAAGCTGGTATTTTTTTAAACTTTTTTGTAAGGAAAATATGTTTGACTCTACTTAATTTTTAATGAACTTTATTATACTGCTTGAAAATAATGCCTATCTAATTCTTTTCAAAATTTAAATCTGACGTCACAACATGTTAACCCTTCTTCTTCCCTTGTCTCACTTCGTCCATCTAATATAAGACATATTGATATCGGGAACTGATGAATTAATAAATTTTCATGAATTTCCATCGATATTTTCCTGTGAAATGCTGGGTCTGATAAAATGCTATGGGGAACCGATTAAAACTATCTGACAGTTTTATGCATTTATTGTTGGCTAGTTACATGAGTACTTGTAGTGTAAGTCACAGGCTACGATTTTTGGCTATCAGCATTTTAGAAGGGTAAAATGTGACTCATTTTATCAGAGATATCTCATTAATTGAATAAGGCGAATAAAACATTTTGAAAATAACGGTGGTCAACAAGCATAGCAGTTATTAGCTATGTGACTTATACTACAAAAACCAATGGAATTAGCCAGTTAAAAACGATTCAGAAAATGTCCTGTTGAAAAAAACAGTTTGTTGGTCAAAAACTGATTTAAATATATTGGGAAATGTTGAAAAGAAAAATAAAACAAGTTGGAAATTGCTCGTCAAACGTGGCAAATGAGCGTTCGTACTATAACTAGTTTTATAAATATTTGTTGCACCGCATGTTGTACTGAATGTATATTTTAGTGCATTTCATAAGTGCCTATCAATTTCATTCTGTTCGAAAGGCTGTAACATCATTAAAATGCATTTGAAATAATTTTTTCCTATTAGCCGTAATGTAACGGGAAACTTTTGACTCTCCCTGTAATTAAACTGTACATCCAATTATCATAAAATTTGAAATGACTCGACAAAATTTCGTAACAATAATATATTTAAAATTTCAGACCATTCGGAAGGCAGTAATATCATTAAAATGGACTTGCAATAATTTATTCCCATTGGCCGAAATGTAACCTAAAACTTTTGACTGTCCCTGTAATTGAACTATACATCCGATTTTCATAAAATTTTAAATGACTCGACAAAATTTTTCAACAATTATATATTTAAAATTTTAGACCATTCGGTTGGGTAGTTTATGCTCTGTTATATGCGGGCAGACAGACAGACAGACGGACTGAACGACGGCTATAGGTGCTACGTATTTACATAATTACGAACGCATCTAAAAAAAGAGCATAAGTTTATGTTCCTCAACCGGTGTGTCACGAAAGGACCTCATGTGTGGCACGAAAACTTTCGAACAATGTCTATCAAAACTACGAATTAACAGAAGTATTGTTGCTTTGTCATACAACATAGCAATATTATGTATTAAAGTTTAATGTCAAGAAGTTTATTTCGGTATTTATATACTTTTTTATAAGGGTATGCAAGCAAATAATGAAAATGGTCTCACAGCTTTTAGCCCAGTGGTAGGGGAGCAAAAAAAGGCCGAATTCGGAACTAATTAGGGGAAAGCTGGGAATTGTTTTAATCGCTTCTGAATGAATATGCTATGTTTTCCCCCTCGTACTAGGTGAGCGTTAGGAAATATGTATAGAATTATAGTAAAAAAAACACTTTTTTTTTTCATACCATAACAATATCTCAAAACAGCTAATTCTGTCAAAAACATTGTCAATGCAAATGTTGTAGAGCTTAAAATTCTGAGTAAAATGAGTACCTACACTCAATACTTATGTTGAATATTAAGGTCACAATTCTACTTCAAAGTTTTAGACCCATCATCAGGGGGATGACTTCAGAATTAATTAGGAGAAAACTGGAAATTGCTTTAATCCCTTCAGTTTAGGTCTAAAATGAACGTACTATGTTTTCTTCCTCGTACTTGGGTTAATGTTAGAAAATATGTACATATTTATTTTCGAAAAACACGTTTTTTTTAGTTTCCTTAACAATATCTCAAAACAGCTAACTCTATGAAAAACATTGTCAATGCAAATGTTGTAGAGATTAAAATTCTGAATAAAATGAGTACCATCATTAATATTTTTATTCAACATTAAGGTCGAAATTCTATTTCAAAATTTTGCCTTAATTGCTAATCAATAGCTTCAAGCCAGGAGAGACCAAGTTAACTTAACAATATCTCGAAATAACTAACTGTATAAAAAACATTGTTGGTACAAAAGTTATAGAGCTTAAAATTCTGAGTGAAATGAGTACCTACACTTAATATTTTTGCTCAATATTAAGGCCGCAATTTGAGATATTGTTAAGTTAACTTGGTCTCTCCTGGCTTCAAGGTCTTGATTTGAAAAAATTTGGAATAGAATTGCGACCTCAATGTTCAACAAAAATATTAATGATGGTACTCATTTTATTCAGAATTTTAAGCTCTACAACATTTGTATTGACAATGTTTCTGACAGAGTTAGCTGTTTTGAGATATTGTTATGGTATACAAAAAAACGTGTTTTTTGACTATAATTCTATATATATTTCCTAACGCTCACCCAGTACGAGGGGGGAAACATAGCATATTCATTCTAGACCTAAACATAAGGGATTAAAACAATTTCCAGCTTTCCCCTAATTAATTCCGATTTCAACCCCCTAACCACTGGGCTATTTATACATTATTTAACTTTTAGAGGAAAACTATCCTTTCGAACAAAAAGGAGATACAATATAAATGCAGTAGAAGTGACTGAATGAGTGATATGGTGTATTCTCGATGAAAATTTTAATTCAACAAATTTTACAAACTTAAGATTGTGGTTACATAATTTTTGAGGACTACATCCAACCATCAACGCTTGACACAGGGCTTGATTACCGCACAGGCCAACTAGGCCGTGGCATTGGGCTCACTGCTGTTGGGGGCCGTAACTGAATTGAATAAAATGAACAAATTGAATAAATCGAAATCGATAAAGAATTCTGAAAATTGCAGATTCTGCAATTATTTTCTCAAAAAAGTAAAATATATTTTGGTTAACTTTACAACCGTATCGTAACACCTAATAGTAACCCCCTCCTCCCCGCAAAAATAGCTACTATTTTGGTGCGAGGGGGGCCCAAAAAGGAGCTGGGTCTTGGGCCCCACACAACCTCTATCGGGCTCTGGCTTGACACAACAGATTAGGTGAGAAGTATCTTTTGTTTTAAGTGCGAGAGCTCCTTTCTGTTCGGAAGGATAGTTTTCCTCTAAAAGTTAATCGTGTACTGTGAGACCATTTTTATGATTTTCTTGTATACCCTTATAAATCAGACACTGAATGTACTTCAGATTACACAAGCTTGCGATGGTTGTGTTTTTTAACTTTTAATAATTAATTTTTATGTATTTTTTAGCGCTGAATCCAAAAATGATCTTCATTTTTAACCATCATGTCAGGATTTTTCGCAAACCATAAATTTCAAAGGTAAAAAGTAAAAAAATAGCGAAAATCTGGCAATAAAAAATAGAAAAGATGATTGTGTTTTTTAACTTTTGATAATTTATTTTTATGATTTTTTTAGTGTTGAATCCGAAAATAACCTTCGTTTTTAACCATTACGTCAGGATTTTTCGCAAATCGTAAATTTCAAAGTTAAAAAGTAAAAAAATATCGAAAATCTGATACTATAAAATTGATGTGATGGTTGTGTTTTTCAAATTTATAAATAATTTTTTACTCTTTTTCACTGAATTTGAAAATGACCTTCATTTTTAACCATCACGTCATAATTTTTAACAAATTGTGAATTTTCAAGTTAAAAATTAAAAAAAGTCCTTCCGACCAGTGCCGGGAGGAAGAGGTAGCTTAGATATTCCTTATTTTTTAAAAGCCAGCTTATATTATTCAAACACACGGAGCTCAAATTAGTGGAACCCGATTATAGAAGATTAAATACTAATTTTTGTCAATATTGAATATGAATGAGAATTTCGCCAAATTAGTCAGCGTTATCAAAGCTGGTTTTATTAAAGTGATTTATATTTTGTCGCCAAATTCGGTGATATCCCGAATTGTATTAATAATTATATTAACCCGAATTATCGGTGATAGCCCGCCATTTTAAAACAACATAATGGGTGCAACAAAGCTTACCAATGAACTAGGTCGAGACCTTAGTAATTCCTGTGCACATGCTTACTCATATCTAAATCGGTTGATATATACGAGTGCTTTTGCAGGCAAAAAATCAGATTTTTCAAAATGTCACACACATTCGAAATTCAAACTGCTATATCTCGGACTTTTTTTTTCTGATTAAAGCAAAACAAAAAATGATCCGGAATCTTTGTAACAAGCTGAAACACATAAGAAAAAAATCTTTTTCAATTTCTAATTTTTCTGTACCTCATTTTAAATTATTATTATTTTTTTTAATTTTTAAATGGCCGCCATTTTGAAACAAGATGGCGAATGAAGTTAGCAAACGAACTTGGCTGAGAGATTTCTATGTACTATGCACATGCCTTGTCACATCCTAATCGGTTCATAAATAGGCGTGTTATCGCGTGACAAAAATCAGATCGTTTCAAAATGCCAGCCATGCTAGAAATTCAAAGTGCTATAACTCAGCCATTTTTCAAGATATAGACGAAACGAAAAATGCTCCAGAATCTTTGTATCAAGGTCAAATACATAAGAAATAAATCTTTTTCAATTTCTAATTTTTTTGTACCTCATTTTAAATTAAAATAGAAAAAAAAATTAATGGCCGCCATTTTGAAACAAGATGGCGGATGATGTTGGCCAACGTACTCGGTCGAGACATTGGTATGTACTATGTACATACCAAGTTATATCCAAATCCGTTCATAAATACGCGTGTTAACGCGTGACAAAAATCAGTTCGTTTCAAAATGTCAGCCACACTAGAATTTCAAAGTGCTATAACTCAACCGTTTTTTAAGATATAGACGAAACAAAAAATGCTCCGGAATCTTCGTATCAAGCTCAAACACATAAGAAAAAAATCTTTTTCGATTTATAATGTTTTTGTACTTCATTTTAAATTTAAATTTTTTTTAAATTTTAAATGCCGACATTTTGAAACAAGATGGCGTATGAAGCTGGCCAACGAACTCAGTCGAGACATTGCTATGTACTATGCACATGCCTTGTCACATCCAAATCGGTTCATTTACAAGGGCGCCCATATAGGGGGGGGGGGCAGGAGGGGCTCGACCCCCCCCCCCCCCCCCCGCCAAATTTTGGTTTTAACAAACTTTTTAGAAATATAAGTCAGTTGCAAGATATGAAAATTTTAATTTGTAAAGACAAAGCATAATAAAACCTGCATCGAAAAGATCCAGAAGAATTTTCTGCTTTAGACGGTTGTCCGTCTTAGCAGGTATAATTGTTGGGAATTCATTTTGTCATAACCATGATTTTATTTTATTTTAAAGCTGGATTCTGCTTTAGACAGGTTCTGTTTTCATGGGTTTTTAATTAGTGCTGTCGACTGGAGCTTCTTACAAAGAGTAAAAATACAAGATAGGAAACAAATTTCGTTTTAGACAGTTTTTATCTTAGCGAGTGTTACTGTGTGGGTTTTTTTCCTAGAAGACGATAACACTTTTTCTGCATTAGGGAGGATTTCGTTATAGACAGGATCCATTTTCACAAGTAAAACGAATTTTGCGAAAACAAAACACTGAGAAACTAGAGACAGATTTAACAATAATCGGTCATCAATCCGAAAATTCGAACATAAAAAATATCACGGAAGAATATCTCGAATTTTGACAAATGGTCGCCAAAAAAATCAATTCCGTTGATAGTTTGCAGAAAAATTCACCAATTTCGTCAAAGGATCGCGGAAAAAGGACGAATTTCGTCAAAAGATCGCGAAAAAAATGCAAATTCGTCAAAGGATCGCAAAAATCTCGAAATTCGTTCGAGAATCACGTGAAAAACGCGAATTTCGTTAAAGAATCGCAGAAAAAATGGAAATTTCATCAAAGAATAATGGAAAAAACGCAAATTTCGCCAAAGAAGGATGGAAAAAACGCAAATTTCGTCAAAGAATTGCGAAAAAATACAAATTTCTTCAAGTATCGAGGGGGAAAAAACAAATTTAGTCGAAAGATCGCGAAAAACTCAAATTTCATCAAAGGATCGTGAAAAAAGCGAATTTCGTTAAAAGATCATGAAAAACTCAAATTTCATCGAAGGATCGTGAAAAAAGCGAATTTGTTAAAAAAATCGCAAAAACGCTAATTTCGTTCAAGAATCAAGGGAAAACGCGAATTTCGTCAAAATATCGAAGAAAAAGCGCAAATTTCGTCAAACAAGCGTAGAAAAAAAGCGAATTTTGAAAAAGAATCGCCGGAAAACGCAAATTTCGTTCAAGGATCACGGGAAAATGCGAATTTCATCAAAGAATTACAGGAAAAACGCAAATTTTGTCAAAAGATCGCGAAAAACGGAAAGTACCTTAAATATTTACTAAAATGCATGATAGCTTTGGAGGAAGTTGAAATTTTTCTCAGCCCCCCCCCCCCCCCCCACCTAAAATTAATCATATGGGCGCCCTTCATAAAAGCGCATATTATCGCGTTACAAAAATCAGATCGTTTCAAAATGTCAGCCATGCTAGAAATTCAAAGTGCTATAACTCAGCCATTTTTTAAGACATAGACGAAACAAAAAATGCTCCGGAATCTTTGTATCAAGCTCAAACACATAAGGAAAAAATCTTTTTCAATGTCTAATTTTTTTGTGTCTCATTTTAAATTTAAATTTTTTTTAATTTTTTAAATGGCCGCCGTTTTGAAACAAGATGGCGGATGAGGCTGGCCAACGAACTCGGTCGAGACATTGCTATATACTATGCACATTCTTTGTCACATCCAAATCGGTTCATAAATACGTGTATTATCGCGTGACAAAAATCAGATCGTTTCAAAATGTCAGCCATGCTAGAAATTCAAAGTGCTATAAACTCCGCCATTTTTTAAGATATAGACGAAACGAAAAATGCTCCAGAATCTTTGTATCAAGCCCAAACACATAAGAAAAAAATCTTTTTCAATGTCTAATTTTTTTGTGCCTCATTTTAAATTAAAAATTTTTTAATTTTTTTTAAATGGCCGCCATTTTGAAACAAGAAGGCGGATGAAGCTGGCCAACGAACTCGGCCGAGACATTGGTATGTACTATGTACACACGAAATTTTATCCAAATCGGTTCATAAATACGAGAGTTACAGTATGACAAAGATCATATATATATATATATATGGATATATATAAATATATATATATCAATTTTGAACGGAGGGTGGTTTCGGGGTCTAGGGGCCATGATCAGTGAAAATATACCAAAATTTTTCGGAATCGTTTTCCTCCGAACGGCTGTAATAGGTAGCTTTTTGTAATGAAAGCTACCTTAAAAAAAAAAAAAAAAAAAAAAAAAAAAAAAAAAAAAAAAAGAAAAGAAAATAGCGAAAATCTGATACTATAAAAAAGATGTAAAACATTTTTATTCAATTTAATTTGATTTAATTCAATAATTTATACAATTATTTTTACTTATACTGGGGATTCTTACAGCTAAACAGCTCAGGGGTCCAATGAGGGCGGCGGGGGGGGGGGGGGGGGCGTCGCTTTTAACTTTTAACTTAGAAATTTACGATTTTCAAAAGATCCTAACGAGATGGTTAAAAATGGAGGCCATTTTCGGATTCAGCGATAATCAGTTATTAAAAGTTAAGAAAAACAGCAATAACATCCATTTTATAGTATCATATTTTCGCTATTTTTTTAATTTTTAACTTTGAAATTTAGGATTTGCAAAAAATCCTTACGTGATGGTAAAAATGAAGTTCATTTTCGGATTCAGCGTTACAAAATACACAAGAATGAATTATACAAAGGCTAAAAAACATGACACAAACCAAATTTTGCCGGCTAGTGTTATTTATATATTACAGAAGAAAGAGAGTTAACAGAAATAAAAAATGACCAAAGATTACAATAAAAAAAATTTAACAACGGTTTTCCTTCAATTCTGAATTTTATATGTATTCTTTAAAAAATTCCACACTCAATCTTTCGCCCCTTATTAGTGAGAGAGAAGCTTTTATGAAACAAATAATATTAAAAACGAAAATAAATCTTTATTAGACTTTTGAAAAATAAATTAAGAGTTTGACTATACGAAAATTATGTTTTGAAAGAAATATTCTTAAAAAAAATGCGTCTAACTTAATTACTAACTAAAAAAAAAAAAAAAAAACGTCTAAGATATTTCATTAAATGTTTGCATACTGAAAATAAAAGTGGAAAATAAGTTTTTAAGAATTTTAATAATCTTTTTATTCCAAGATAAATTGTTTTTTTTTTTTTTTTTTTTTTTTTTTTTTTTTTTTTTTTTTAATGGTGGAGCAATTTGTTTGTAAACAAATTTAAAATGACAATGACTTTCGCGTGTTTTTTAATCATCATAATTTCAGTGCGCCACAGAAGTTATCGATGTGTTTAAGAAGTGTGCCTTGAGAAAGGGGTTAAAAAACACGTATCTTTGCGTAAATATTATTTTCTTAGAATCGACGAGCATATTACATCAGCTGCAACTTACAAGTAATCTTTAGCTTTATGCAAATGATACAATGTTTTTCTTTTTAAAATATCTTGGTTTATTCACCGCTGAGGAATGCCGATTACGTCACCGTTGACCAGTTAGTTACGTAGTTTCAAAATAAGTTTCAGTAATGTCGGATTTGACCTCAACCAACTAAAGATTAATGGACACTATTCTCAACAGACTTGCGTTTAAAATGAATAACTGTTCCGGTTCTGATTCTTTTTATTTGTAAAATACTGATGCCTTGACGTAATCAATTGAAGTAAATGCAAGAATATCATCACGTTTTTTCAATATGTATAAGCAGATGGTGATTTCATATCATTCTTCATAATGTTGTAGAATTCGTTTATTTTATTATATTTTTTAAGTAAGTACATTTTATCATTGGATACAACTGAAATTAGAGTATGTATGTTGTCATATTTTTTGTAAATTAATACCTCTGAAGGATATCAGCATTGTTATGGTATTAAAATTAAATGAACAAACGCGAGTTATAGTAAATACTTCTCGTGATCATAAATCCAGGTCTCGTCATTGGTCCTTGAATATTTTATCTAGATGGGATGAAATAAAATGTTGGCATTACAGTATAATTGGCTTTTATTTCAATAAAGTAGACATCTATTAGCAGTGCCAGGGAGGGAGCCAAACGAGCTCACTGACATGTTGCAAGCCCCGCAGTAGCGCCAACTTTTGAAAAATATTGGATGGGCTCAAAAAATTTTGAGAAATAACACATACAATTCTTTTTAACCATTTGGAAAAATGGTTATTGTCTTCTGTCAGGGTAGGAAATCAAAAACATATCTGAAGCGTTTTATTGGTTGAATCCGCATTTTATTCATTTTCTGGTTGGTCTATACAGTAATCTGTATTTTTCCTTTACTTTCAACAGATACTTCTATTGCCACTATGACAAAAAATTACTAAAAACTAGAAAAAAAAATAAATTAATGACTCAGAAACAAATTGAAATACATTCTTCAAACAAATTGCATTTAAAAGTACACTTTTTCTTTATACGACGGTGTAAAAAGTAATAGTGTGGGATGTTTAGAAGTTTAAGAATGAAATTTCATTTAAAATTGGTCCAGGAATATTAATGTTTAATCCATGGAGTACGTAATGAATGACCAGCTCCGTAGAAGTTTACAAATTTACAGTACCGAAAAATGTAATGTATGATCAACTCCGTGCGATTTTTTATGTCTTAAATTTTAGTCTTTGAAAAAATTATTTTCCAAATGGTCGTTGTAATTTGTTAAATTGCATTTTTTTCTTTTTCTTTTCTTTTTAAAATTTTTTATTAAACACCTGTTTGCTTTATTCTTTTGTGGGTTTATTTTTTTACCATAGGGGGAAAGATCTTTAGGAAAAACTTTTGAAATTGAGCCCTTTAATCACAGACTATTTTATTCCTATACATACACATACTTGAACTTACCAATCTCAATTCGACCCAAGTCAAATAAACATGTTTCGAAACGCAATTTGTTCTAAATACAGTAGAAATTCTTTTATCCGAAAATCTCGGTTAACCGAAAACCATTTTAAAGCCTTTTTTTTAACTATCACATTCCTTGTGTGCATGCAAGCGGTCCTTTCCGAACCATGAGTACAGATAGATAATTTGGGATCCCATTTCTTAAAATTTCATTGAATTTAACTTGATCTCCCGTAAGCTGCGGACTGGACTAGAACGCAGTAGAAGGAGGGAGAACCTGAATCTGTGAATGTGATCTAGCAGATGATTTTTCTGTTCACCAGAAAGATTAATTAAAAGTGTATTGTGGGGGAGTAAGCAGTGAGTAAAGAATTCGAGAGTGTGCCAAACAACTTTTCTGCTTCGCACTGGTATTAGTCAGCGACACATGTGAAAGATAACTATTGAAGTTATTCATTCGAGAATCAGTACTTCGTGATAGAGCTCCAAAGCAAAGGCAATCAAAACTGCGACAAACAAAACTTTTTTTCAAATGTGAAATATCTAAAAGGTACTTAATTTCAAAATTAAAATTCAGGTAATTTATTCTGGTTTCTATTTTGCTGATGCTCCATTTTTATTAAGCACTTGTTACCATAATAAGAAATAGCGTATATATTTGTCCTTAATCTTAAAACTGAAGCATTCTCCATTATCCAAAAATTTCGATTTTCCGAAAGATGGTCGGTTCCAATTACTTCGGATAATCGAGGTTCTACTATGAATGAAAAGAAAAAATACTTCATAGACAAAAGAAGCATTTTATTGATAAATATGCAGGTTCGAAACATGGTTATTCAACTTGGGTAAAACTGCATAGATTTACGTGAAGTTGGCAAGCATGTATGCGTGTGTTTTCGCCAAGTTAGTGCATATTTTATTAATTAAAAATATAACGAATGACGTACAGGTAATAGGCAGAAAGTGATTTATGATAAAATTGTGACATACGGCATGGAATGAAGCTATTAAAAAACCCAAATTCTTATTATTTTAAAAAGCACTGAGACGAGATATAAAGAGGAAGTAATTCAACTAGAACATCATAAAATCATATCATAATTCATTTTAAAAAACTTTAACTCTCTTATGCAATTATTTAAGGTCAAAATCATCTCGGATTATGGGGTCATAATCCTCAGTTGGCATTAAAAGAGAAAGAAAAAGTAAAAAAAAAAAAAATCGAAAGCTGCATGAGTCTCTTTCATTTTTTGTCGCGTGACCAGCTTGTTCAAAGTCACCTGATATCGCTCGCTTTAAAAAAAAAAATATTACACAATATTCCTTCATATTGCATTCGTGAACTCATTTCCTGAGCAACCTCACTCCAGTTTTGCAACTCTGTTGTTCCAGTTCTCCACCCCCACTTTTTTTATACCACCCTTTTTTACCTATTGTTTCTTCCCACGCACTTTATATCCATATATCCTCCAGCTAAACTCACTTAATGCAGACAAAATACGTGATTCGTGCAAAGTATTCGGATGGAAAGCCGTAAAATTACGTAATTTTGGTGGGAAAAAGTATGTTTAAGGGATTCTCTTTTCTATATACTGGGGATGCTCCAGGCGAAGAGAGTAGCATATTTATTTCGTCAAAGCACTTATTCTAAGCAGTTCGAGATATATAACCTTCGAACACAACAGAAGACTATTACAGTAAATGAATAACTCTTTTTCTACTGTAATTAGACTAATATCCATCCTTCAACAAACCAAAACCACGAAACTGCATTTCGTTCTCACGCTATTAATAATTATATGTTTAGAAGAATTTCTTTCGCAGGGTAACATATTAATGGTATGCTTAAATAGCTGCTACCGCATTAGTTCACATTTTCTTATTAGAATGTGCGTTTTGAGAATTCCGAAATAGTTAAGAGATGCATGCCATTAGAAGTTCTATGCCAGAAGTAATGCATTGAAATGCAGTGGCATAATGCATTGGACATGAATTTAAATAAATATAATGCATGCCAGTGCATTCCATGCATTTTATTGCATACCAGAACTGATGCGTTCTAAATGTTATAAAGGCTTTTCTCAACTATTTCATTTTTCTTCACTTGGAAATGAATTTTTGGATTAATCTTTCCGGCACGTTGCTAAATCCTTTTTAACTTCATGGAGATGAAATTTTCAGAATTTTGTGTATCGATGACTTTTATATTTTTATCGATGATAATTTTTAAGTATGGATGATCTTTACCACAACTAGCGACTATCGAATTCCAAAAATTGATTGAAAAAGTCGACTTTAGCATTCTTTTTATTGGATTAATTTAGGTTATATAACGTTTATTGGTTATATTAAGTTTAAAGATTAAAGAAAAACGCAGTTCATTCCAGGGCCTGATTGAGACTTCTTCACCTGCACACTGTAGGTGAAGGCGTAGGGACCACACGTTACTTTTAGGTAGCTTTCATTACAAAAAGCTACCTATTGTAGCCGTTCGGAGGAAAGCGATTTCAAAAAATTTTGGTATATTTTCATCGATCATGACCCCCAGACCCCGAAACCACCCTCCGTTCAAAAGTTGATATATATATATATATATATATACACTATGACGCAAAAGTTTAGACAATGACGTCATTCAGCTTTAAAATGTAGAATTATGACGTCAGAATTACAAAAACCTGTAAATATATTCAAAAACTGATTTAAAATGCTATGTACAAAAGACAGTCGTTTTATTTGCTATAATACTAATTTTTTTCATAAAAATTCAAATGTGCTTGTCGCAAAAGTTTAGACACTATTCTAAATTTCTTTGAATATTCGCTGGCATATGCAAATTTAGAATCGATGATGTCACAAATTTGGAGTACTTAAGTTCTGCAAACGATTGCGCTTCATAGTCGACATGCCGAGAGCTAAAGAAATTCAAGTGAATGAGGTTTCAAGGATTTGGCAGTTGAAAGGTGAAGGGAAGAGCGTTTCTGAAATTTCTGCTATTATTGCTATTCTGCTCTTCCTTGCTCTTCCTATTGCTATTCTGCAATAGGTCAAAAAAATCTATTTATCGAGTTTTATCGAGTGGTTCCGAATATAAAGCAAAATGTCGGTCTGGGAGGCCACGTGTGACAAATGTACGAGAGGATCGCCTGATACAAAGACTAGCGAGTACTCAACAAATGAGCGTACGTGGAGTTCAAAGCTCATCGGGACTCTCTGTATCAAACGATACGATTCGTAGACGAATTTTGAAAAAAGGAACAATCGTTTATAGCAAAATGCAGAAGAAACCAGCTCTGAAACCATATCATAAGTTACAAAGACTTATGTGGGCTCGAAAGCATATGCCATATGGAGAGAAATGGCAGTCAGTCATATTTAGCGATGAAAAAAAGTGGAATCTGGATGGTCCAGATGGTTGTTTATCGTATTGGCATGACTTGCGGAAGGAGCCTCGACATTTTTTTAGTCGCAGACAAGGAGGGGGCTCGGTGATGGTTTGGGCAGCCTTTTGCTATAATGGACAAGTATCTCTGACCTTCACCAGTGGTCGTCAAACTTCACAGCATTATACACAGACATTAGAAGAAAACCTACTGCCATTTGCTGAGCTTCTAGGGGGTCCTCAGTGGGAATTTCAGCAACACAATGCTTCAATTCACACTGCAAAACATTCAAAATCTTGCTTTAATTCCCATAATATAAGAGTTCTCGACTGGCCAGCATGTAGCCCAGATCTTAACCCTATAGAAAACCTTTGGAGCATCTTGTGTCGCAAAGTTTATAGCAACGCTAGACAATACTCTTCTGAAAAGGAACTTAAGACATCTATTGAGAATGCATGGTACGATATCGATCCACAAACTATGCAAGATTTAGTTTCTTCCATGCAATCTCGTGTATATGACGTAATACATAAGCATGGATGCGCAACCAGGTTTTAAAAATTGTTTATTTCGATTTTATTTAATTTGTGTCTAAACTTTTGAGACAGCAGTTTATTTTTGTTACCATTTAATTTATTGCAATATGCACAATTCCACTTTTCTTTGTTATAAATATTGTTTATATGTACAGCACATTAATTTCAAGCAGTGATTTGAAAATTGAATAAATATTTTTCAAAGTATGTAAGAATTTCTTCATTGTCTAAACTTTTGCGTCATAGTGTATATATATCCATATATATATATATATATATATATATATATATATATATCTGACCTTTGTCATACTGTAACTCTCGAATTTATGAACCGATTTGGATGTAATTCGGTATGTACATAGTACATACCAATGTCTCGACCGAGTTCGTTGGCCAGCTTCATCTGCCATTTTGTTTCAAAATGGCGGCCATTTAAAATTTTCTTAAAAATTTTAAATTTGAAATGTAGTACCAAAGAATTGAAAATGGAAAAATATTTTTTCTTATGTATTTGATCTTTATACAAAGATTCCGGAGCAGTTTTTGTTTCGTCTATATCTTAAAAAATGGCTGAGTTATAGCATTTTGAATTTCTAGCGTGGCTGACATTTTGAAACGTCCTGAATTTTGTCACGCGATAAAAGGCGTATTTATGAACCGATTTGGATGTAACTTCGTTTGTACATAGTACATACCAATGTCTCGACCGAGTTCGTTGGCCAGCTTCATCCGCCATCTTGTTTAAAAATGGCAGCCATTTAAATTTTTAAGACAAATTTAAATTTGAAATATGGTACCAAAAAATTGAAAATTGAAAAAATATTTTTTTTATGTATTTGACCTTGATACAAAGATTCGGGAGCAGTTTTCGTTTCGTCTATATCTCAAAAAATGGCTGAGTTATAGCATTTTGAATTTCTAGCGTGGCTGACACTTTGAAACGTCCTGATATTTGTCACGTGATAACAGGCGTATTTATGAACCGATTTGGATGTACTTTGGTGTGTACATAGTACATACAAATATCTCGACCGAGTTCGTTGGCCAGCTTCATCCGCCATCTTGTTTCAAAATGGCGGCCATTTAAAAAAATTTTAAAAATTTAAAATTTAAAATGAGATACCAAAATATTAGAAAATGAAAAATATTTCATTTTGCCATTAAAAAAAAATAAAATTTAAAATTTAAAATGAGGTATTAAAAAATTGGAAAATGAAAAAGATTTTTTTATGTGTTTGGCCTTGATACAAAGATCCCGGAGCAGATTTTGTTTCTGAAAATTTCTTCTTTTGTTTATATCTTAAAAAATGGTTGAATTATAGCACTTTGAATTTCTAGTATGGCTAACATTTTGAAACGATCTTGTATTTGTCACGCGATAACACACGTATTCGCCTATTTCCATGTGAGAAAGCATGTGGATAGTATACATCAACATCTCAGCCAAATATAAGTTACTTTAAATAAAAGCAGCTTGGATAAAGCTGACTAATTTCGTGAAATTCTCATTCATAATGATTTAGTATTGATAGAAATTAGTATTGAATCTCCCATATTCGGTTTCCACTAAATTGAGCTTCGTGTGTTTGAATAATATAAGTTGGCTTTTTTAAAATAAGGTATTTGAAAGCTACCTCTTCCTCCCGGCACTGGCCGGAAGGACTTTTTTTTTTATGTAAACCAAATTCTCCTAAAATTGTTTCTTTTTATGTTTTAAATTACTTTTTTTTTAAAGTTAACCCTAGAATACTAGACGCTCGTAATTATCACGACTATACTAACGCTATACTAACTATGTCGTATTCTAGGGTTAAAAGAACGAACTTTTGTGGATTTTATCTATAAATTAACAAATTTCTAATCACTATCAATACATTTTCGTGTTCCCAACAATCATTTTTTGATGACTAATAACTGGCTTTCATTATACTTTTGTTGTATTCTCGGTAAAACCCATGTCAAACACATTATTTAAAAACAATATTCATTTATAGCTAATAACAATAAACAATGGCATTTTGTAATATATTTATTTTAATGTGCATAAATATAATTGTGGGAAGGATCCGATATTTTCATTTTTGCATGTAAATCTCCATCAAATATAGGCATGCAGGGCGCCAAAAAGAATCGTGTTTGTAGAGTCCGAAATAATCTTGATCAGGCCCTTACTTCTTTCAATATTTAAAATCTGGATATAGCTGAAACATTCGTGGATAGAGGAAGATATCTTATTGGGACAGGTAGTAAGGGAAGGGGGGTGTGGGCAGAAATTGCGAAGCCCTGTACAAATTAGGCTCCCCCCCCCCCCTACATGCTCTTTATTCATGTAATATACAGGGCTTCATAAAAGGGCTTCATACTTCATAAAAGAATGTTCCAGTTTCAATGGTATATTATAACAGTTTAATTCAGACTATTTACAACAAATCATACATCAAATTGAAGGTAAACTAACAAGGGAACCACTTTTGGTGTTGCTCGCACCTAGCATTGAGACCTGGTGCATTTTAAAGCCCTATATTATGAAGTTTGAGCATCGATAAAATTTTTCTGTTAAAATAATATTTCTTGATTATACAGCGGCATAACTTTCTGAAAATGCAATTTTCGAGACCACGTATCGGACTATTAACATTGAATATTTTTAAAGAAAAGCATTTAAAAATAAAAATTAGTTAATAATAATTATAAAATATTGAAAAAAGTTTGAAAATTCCTCCAAAAATCCACGAATTTGATTTTGAAAAATTGCAACTTTATATTCATATTTTTGGCGGGAAACAGTTGGCATTTATTTTCAAAAGTAGAGCTTTCAGGCAACCCTAGCCAAATGTCATAGCTGAATTTGTAATAGCTAGAAATTGCAATGTGCGACCTATTTCGCCACAGTAATTTTTCTAAATTGTGTAAAAATATTAATTTACTTTATGATTACTTTTACCGAAGGACCATTTAATACAGCAACATTTCATTTTAAACATTCGAAACTCTATTTCATTCGATTTCAAAAGAAAATAGTTTGCTTATTTTGTATTTCACTAAAAAATAGTTTTCAATAATCTTCGAAACTTTTATAGAATTATATTTATTACTTATATATTTATCGTCTGCATAGAAAAAAATAAAAACCTAATATTTGTTTCTTATGCTATCAATTATAAAAAAAAATCGCAATCTGATGTAATTCTAGTAATATGTTCTGTACATTTTCTCTTTGAATAAAGCGGGAGGAAAATTTGTAGCGCCATATTTGGCGACTTAACTCACTTTTGGCGTGAAATAAACAAATAAATATGTAATAATAAAAAATTAAAAGTATAAAAAAGTATATAAAATATTATTTTAACAGAGAAATTTTTTCGGTTCTCTAACTTTTATGTATAGGGCTACAAAACGCACCAGGTCTCGATGCTAGGTGCGAGCAACACCAAAAGTGGTTTTTCTTGTAAGCTGATTTTTCTTACAAATGTTCAATAGGTGCACCTTTAGTTAAAACGTACACCAAAGGTTAAAACATACACCATAGTCATCTGGCTTTAAACATGTACCAACTGTAACCGATATGGACGCATGTGTAAATGTGTTCTTAAAATCTTTCACACTGTCGTCAGAGGCGTCGCGATGGGTGGTTATGGGGGGGGGGGGGGAGCCTATCCCTTCAATATATGTGAACTTCGGAAAATTGAGCTTAGAGTTGGGAAATTCTAGATTTTTGAAAGACTTTTTCTTTTTTTTTAAATAATAGTAAAAAAATATGAAATTTTTATTGTTTTGCTAGCTGCATTTCTGAGTTTTGTATCAGTAAATGAGTCAAATTATCAAAAGAAATACAAAAAGCAGCCAAACACAATTTGTCTTTGTGTTTCTCTGTGCTACGAAAATATCATTCGTCTACCAGACCTAGATTTCCCTACTGCAAGACTGTCTCTAATCTAATCCCTTATTTCTTCCAAATCTTTGTTCCTTTCTCATGACGGTACGAGGTGCGATTATGACTCGTACGTAATAGGAGACAAAAAATTTGCAAACCTTAAACTAATGCTGGTTTTCTCGAAACATATGCAATTTTTCTAGGTTTAAATCTTACATTATTGTTTGAAATTGCTTCCTGAACTATTCATTTAGCAATTGGGTATCTTATTATTTTTTAGGCTCAATGATTCCAAGATAGAAAAATAGAAATTAATCTAGTTTGGATTTTATTTATTATATGAAAGATGTGTATTTAAACTTTCATTAAACAAACCATAATTATAATTTTTATTTTTTTAGTTTCAGTATTTTTCTTTGGAAAGGATTTTTACGTGTAAGTATCATTATCATAAACACACATTGAAGTTCGGTTGGAAAATAAAATTTATTTCAAGTTAGAAATTTTTGAATTATAAGTTGAGAAATTTTTTAATTCTCTCCACCCCCCACCCCCACCCCCGAAAAAATATTTGTAGCTACGTCCTTGACTGTCGTCTTTGGCAACTGAAGTTCGAGACATTATTTCCGAACAGATTTCTTAGAACTACGCAGGTAAGATGCTCTGACACGGTCAACATCCTGTACAGACACTTTTGGTCGTTCCGTGCTTTTACCTTTACAAACAGATCTGGTCATTCAGTGCTTTTCCCTTTACAAACACTTCCGGTCGTTTCGAATTGCCTGTACCATCGTCAGATGTTTATTGCCACATGCAGGATCACAATTAAACTTTAAACGAAACGCACGTTGAACTAAAATTACAGATTCACTCTTAGCAAATTGCAGAACACAAAACGCTTTACGCTCAGAACTCGCCATTTTGCGTATGTGGCACTGCAAGCGAGTCAATAACAAAGTAGCACTCGTGCATGCGCTTATCTAAAAATGTTTGAGTTACTCTTTATTTGTGACCTTGAACTTGAACGAACACTCTAGAAAGTTTACTGTTGATACTATTAATATTTATAACTGGGACATTCTTTTATGCACCAACTGTATATGAAATGACCCCTGATGTTGCAAATATAACAGACATTCGGACGCAATACTTAAAAATTAGATATGTCCTCTATTAATCAATCTATTTATATAAAATCCAACTCTTTGTGTGTCCCTCACAATTCTGGTTGTGTACCTCACTGATCGCGGCCATGTTAGGCTTCCTATGGAGAAATTGGTATCAGCTTCAACAATGAGTAATTGTTGAAAAGTACTAATACAGGTTTACTACAATAGCGCCAAATTTTGAACAACTTGGAAAAATATCGCCAAATTTGGCAGCAAAAATAAGTGCAATATATGAAGCCAACTTGGCGATAGCTGGCTAATTTAGCGAAATTCCCATTGAAACCCATTAATCATTATAACCGAGCTCACCACAATTTAATTTAAACTCAGCGCATTTAAGGTTTTTTTGTAAATCTATGGGTCAGAATTAAAAGAGTTATATACGAAAATGTACGTCTTTACATCTTGATCCCGATGCTACTAATAAAATAACTGCCACTAGACGGCGCTGTACTAGCTGAGCTCCCAACTATCCGATTTTAATGTGCTTTACATTGCCGGTATTTGCAAATATTAAATTATCGGTACTTTTCCAGTATTCCAGCCTTTCCGAAATAGAGAAAACTGCCTTGCCGAAGAAGGAAATTTGGCAACCTATTCACTGTTCATTTCATATACACACGCATTTTTTTTTTTTTAAATATTTATACAATTTATTTAATTTAAAGAAGCTATTTATCTAATTTTATGCAGAAACAGAAGTATATAATCTGTACATAAAATCAACAATAGCATACATTTAATTAAAGTACATATATAAATAAACAAAAATGTTTGTTTTCATAGCTGTTTATATCATTTGGCAACAAATCTCACTTTCTGATGCCCAAATTCCGCCAAGCTTTTTTTAAAAAAACGTCAAGGCCCGTATAATGGAAAAGTACCAAATTCCTATTATTTTGCACTATCTGCACTATATCTGTACTATATGAAGGCGGGGGCGAAAAGTTTAATCTTAAATTTTAAAATTTCTATAAAGCACTATAAGACTAAAAATGTAAGACTAAAATAAATTTAAAATTAGACTAAAAAAAAAAAAAAAAATTATAATAAAATAAATGTTTTGTTATTTAAGACATGTTTTCGTTAACATTCACAAAAATGTAGAAAATGCCTATGTATATATTTAAATGCACTAAAAAGTAGAAAATAATTTTGGGGACAGAAAAGAAATTGTTTTATTTCCTCATGCTCAAGAAAAAAATGAAAGCGTGGGCGCCAACTTTACATATATATATATATACATACGTATATAATGCAATAGAATATCACAAAAAAAGTTAAATTGCATTGGCTCATTTGAAATGAAGGATTAATGAATAAAATGAATTGAAGTGAATGAATTTCCAGTTATACTGCCATTTGCAATGACGTTAAATATGTCACAAGGACAAAAAATTTCTACAGTTGGGCAGTATTTAAGAGAACAGTTTTTATATCATGCACAATTATCTGTAAGTATTCCAAGATGTAAAGAGGAAGGGCAGTTAAAAATTTATGTCGAAGATACTGAAGAGCAAGGTCAGGATTTAAATAATGAAAGAATTTTTACAAAAAAAAAAAAAAAAAAAAAAAAAAAAAAAAGACGCATATCCGGAAGTTTTGTGGGCGGATTTTAATTTATACTTAAATTTCATTTTTAATGTATTCATTACATACATAGTTTTTCAAAAGTGTGTTTCGTTTTTAAAATGTGCTGTTTTCATCTATCACTGCGAAATAAGCGAAAAAAACACATCATTGCTCATGTGTTGTTTATATCTTTATATATTTCATTTTCCGTCATTTTTGACGGGCTATCTTTCTAGTAATATTATAATAAGTGATACAATTTATTTAACAGGAATGCAAGTTTTGGGTAATTGTAGATTTACTTAACTAATAATCAAACTACAGAGAATGTCGCTAATCAATCATCAATCTTAAAAATTCAATAATTAAAACCTAGTAAACATCATTATTTTATTTTATTAAAATTCCTTCTTTTAAGAACATTTCGGGAAGATGTTTATATGGTTATTGATTAGTTTTCACAATTATATTTTGCGTTAATTTACACTCGATGTAGACTGTGCTAATCGTCGCTGATCAATCATTAATAGGTAAAAATTCTATAATTAAAATCTAGTGAACATCATTATTTTACTTTCTTAAAATTCATTCTTCTAAGAACTTTTCGAGAAGATTATTATATGGTTATTGATTATTTTTCACATTTATATTTTGTGCTAATTTATACTCGCTGCAGACAAACGAATAGCATAGTGCGAGTAAATATATAAAATTTGTACATCATAAAAAATCGAGAATTTTAGCGTCCCGCCGAGGTCCTTTGCCCTTTTTTAAAAAAAAAACACTCACTGATACACCGGAAAAATTTGAAAGCAAAATCCATTAAAGTAAAGACATTGAAAAGTCGAAAGGACAGAACCCGGAGTTCTGAAGACTTTGGGCAATCGCTGCGGCTTCGAGCTTAAATGGTCTTGGAACTCTTAAAAATCGTGTGCCCCTCATAAAACGGTATCTCTGGCAACACTAGTGTTGGGGTACAGATCAAATTTGACTTTGGTTGGGGTACTTTCAAATTTTTCCGGTGTATCAGTGAGTAAATATTTAAAATTTGTGCACCATAAAAAATCGAGAATTTTAGCGTCCCGCAGAGGTCCTTTGCCCTTTTTTAAAAAAAAACACTCACTGATACACCGGTAAAATTTGAAAGCAAAATCCATTAAAGTAAAGACATTGAAAAGTCGAAAGGACAGAACCCGGAGTTCTGAAGACGTTGGGCAATCGCTGCGGCTTCGAGCTTAAATGGTCTTGGAACTCTTAAAAATCGTGTGCCCCTCATAAAACGGTATCTCTGGCAACACTAGTGTTGGGGTACAGGTCAAATTTGACTTTGGTTGGGGTACTTTCAAATTTTTCCGGTGTATCAGTGAGTAAATATTTAAAATTTGTGCACCATAAAAAATCGAGAATTTTAGCGTCCCGCAGAGGTCCTTTGCCCTTTTAAAAAAAAAAAACACTCACTGATACACCGGTAAAATTTGAAAGCAAAATCCATTAAAGTAAAGACATTGAAAAGTCGAAAGGACAGAACCCGGAGTTCTGAAGACTTTGGCCAATCGCTGCGGCTTCGAGCTTAAATGGTCTTAGAACTCTTAAAAATCGTGTGCCCCTCATAAAACGGTATCTCTGGCAACACTAGTGTTGGGATACAGGTCAAATTTGACTTTGGTTGGGGTACTTTCAAATTTTTCCGGTGTATCAGTGAGTAAATATTTAAAATTTGTGCACCATAAAAAATCGAGAATTTTAGCGTCCCGCAGAGGTCCTTTGCCCTTTAAAAAAAAAAAAAAAACACTCACTGATACACCGGTAAAATTTGAAAGCAAAATCCATTAAAGTAAAGACATTGAAAAGTCGAAAGGACAGAACCCGGAGTTCTGAAGACGTTCGGCAATCGCTGCGGCTTCGAGCTTAAATGGTCTTGGAACTCTTAAAAATCGTGTGCCCCTCATAAAACGGTATCTCTGGCAACACTAGTGTTGGGGTACAGGTCAAATTTGACTTTGGTTGGGGTACTTTCAAATTTTTCCGGTGTATCAGTGAGTAAATATTTAAAATTTGTGCACCATAAAAAATCGAGAATTTTAGCGTCCCGCCGAGGTCCTTTGCCCTTTTTTAAAAAAAAAACACTCACTGATACACCGGAAAAATTTGAAAGCAAAATCCATTAAAGTAAAGACATTGAAAAGTCGAAAGGACAGAACCCGGAGTTCTGAAGACTTTGGCCAATCGCTGCGGCTTCGAGCTTAAATGGTCTTAGAACTCTTAAAAATCGTGTGCCCCTCATAAAACGGTATCTCTGGCAACACTAGTGTTGGGATACAGGTCAAATTTGACTTTGGTTGGGGTACTTTCAAATTTTTCCGGTGTATCAGTGAGTAAATATTTAAAATTTGTGCACCATAAAAAATCGAGAATTTTAGCGTCCCGCAGAGGTCCTTTGCCCTTTAAAAAAAAAAAAAAACACTCACTGATACACCGGTAAAATTTGAAAGCAAAATCCATTAAAGTAAAGACATTGAAAAGTCGAAAAGACAGAACCCGGAATTCTGAAGACGTCGGGCAATCGCTGCGGCTTCGAGCTTAAATGGTCTTGGAACTCTTAAAATTCGTGTGTCCCTCATAAAACGGTATCTCTGGCAACACTAGTGTTGGGGTACAGCTGTAGCCCAAGCAGGTTTCTTAGATTATTACTTTACCGAATCATGAACTTTCATGTAAAGTAAAAAAAACAGTGATCTAATCACAAAACAGCAGGATACATTTAAATATTTTACCCTCCCCCTTTATTTTAATAAGTGTGAATCATTTAGTAACGGTAAAAAAATATACAGCAGGATACATTTAAATATTTTACCCTCCCCCTTTATTTTAATAAGTGTGAATCATTTAGTAACGGTAAAAAAATATACAAATTAGGAAACTCTTTAATTATCAAAGTCAAATTAAACAAGTAGTCATTGCTAAAGGAAATGCTATTTATATTTTGTTGAAGATTTTACTTTTAGAAGAGTTTCTTTCTGCAGCTTGATGTATTGGTAAAATTTAGCACGGGAGTACATTCCATGTGTACAGTTGAGGGCGTGAGTTTCAAAACTCGCCTTATCCAGAAAATGAAATTTTGGGAAATCGCGAATAACCTCTGACTGCGTCCATTGGTTTTCATTGTAAACCAAGATTTTACAATGCCGGAAATGCACGATAAAACTAAGTTTCTTTTGCAGCATGTAGTATGTTTTTGATGTAAGTTCATCAATAGAATAGATTGACAGGGAAAACTCGATTTTTTAAATTTTCGATAAGGCGAGTTTTGAAACTCACGTTTTCTCCGTTGCATAAGTTTCGAAGATAACTTGATAAAGTTTATCGATAGAGTTAAAACACTGTATTAAAAAACTAGTGTCTTGAAGGAATTTTCACCTTGTTATTAATATAAACTTTAAAACGCACTTATAATTACTTAAAAGGCGACCCAAACATATAAAGATATTATTTAATAAAACCCTGAGATCTTTCCACCGCACACGAGTTCATTTTCAAAGGGAAAAGATGACGGACTAGATTAGAAAACATATTTAAAAACAAAACAAAATACTAGGCATGTAATGGACTAAACTTCGCTTGCGCATGCCTAGTATTTTGTTTTGTTTTTAAATATGTTTTCTAATCCAGTCAGTCATCTTTTCCCTATGAAAATGAACGCGTTTGCGTTTGAAAGATCTCAGGGTTTAATTAAATAATATCTTTATATGTTTGGGTCACCTTTTAAGTAATTATAAGTATGATTTAAAGTTTATATTAAAGCTTATCGAGTAATCGCATTTTAAATGGTTACCTTCCTTGGTATAATACAAACCAAAAAGGGTTAAAACGCGCTGTTGTAGAATTGTAGGCAATGCCGATAATAAAATTATTGAAAATAAGGGTGAAAAAAGATTATGTTAACGAAATAGTTCCATTAATTTTAAAAAAGTTAAAAAGTTTTATGACGAAATTGGTCGATTAGAAACTTTTTCCTTTTTGGTACAGCAATATAATTCTAGAAAACTGCATACCTGGATCTTTAAAATGAACTGAATTGTAATGAAGGAAAAGAACAACTGATTTACGCCACTTTTTCTTGACATTTAAAATGCTATTTCATTAGTGAAAATACGGACCGTATATAAACTGATGAAGGAGTCCTTCAAAGCAAAAACATGTCAACATGTGCGACACAAAACAATGCAAAACAAATGTATCTAAATCAGTATTAAGACTACACAGTCAGAGATAATGTAAAAGGGCAAATTTAATTTTAAATCTTAGGAACATATTTTTTTTTTTTTAAATTCACAAAGCGTTTATAAAGTGTTTTCCAACTCCAGCACATAACCAAGTTCTTCTTATAATTATTTTGTAAATATTTTGGATTTCTTCACCACTAATATTGTTGCAAACATCGATCTTGCAATATCTCACACATTTACCTTTCTAATTTGATGTATAATCCCTTATTCACAGTGGTCAATTTTCAATTAAACATAGTAACTCATTCAATTTTTAAGATACAGATATGAATTTTCTGTAATAATCTTGTTACAATAAAAGAAAAAGATTCCGAATTAACAATTTTTGCCTAAGAGCAACCTTGCAAAATTTAAAGAAAAGAAAAATATATATATATATATATACATATATATTTATTTATTTTATGGGAGGGCTCTTGACACATTTTTATTTCCAACATAATTTTGAACACTTTTGCAATTAACAGCGCCTACTTATCTCCAATAATTAAAAAATTAAATGCAGTTCCAATCTTTTTTTTTTTTTTTGGGGGGGGGGGGGCACTATGAAACAATTTTGATTTATTTATCTGAAATGCACATTTGTTTCTTGCACCAGACCAATAAAAAAAATGTTGGGAAAGTATATGTTCGACATAACAATAGAAAGTTAGTATACTTAACATAAATTTTCTTGGAAATATATTTAGTGTATTTTTTCTGGGTATGGCTTGAACAATTGATTCAATTTCTGTGCTGAAAATCTCCAGAATTGTCCTCCATTACATCAGTAGATACTTTTAACAAATTAAATTTTTTATTCAACATGTTCACATCTGTTCTACTTTATTATTTTCTAAAAGTAATCGTGTGTGATCAGGGATATGCGTAGGGAAGGATAAGGAAAACTGTTGTACCGGGACCTAAACTGAAAAGGGTCCCGTGAGGGATCGATTTCGTGTTTTGTATACGCATATACATGGCGTCCAGGAACACAATATCTGTGCCGGACCATTTAATTTCTGTGCGCGATCGTGTGTGCGATGCATATGAGCTTGAACAAATTATATAAAAAATCGTGAAACTAACTGTCCTACAGGGGACATTACTTTTTAGTCAAAATATCACGACTTCCCGCAAACATAGGAACTTCTGGCAACCTTGATCAAAAGTAACATTCCACGACTAAATTTTTAAACAACTCTTCCGGAATTTGTTTTGAGATTACATCATAGAAGATCAGTTTAGTATTTTTTTTCGCTTTATTATCACATATATTCGATAAGTTTATACCTCTACTGTAGATGCATCGATAAATAGATTCATAGATAAATGTCTAGATATATTAATAGAGATAAACAGGAATTCAGATAAACCGATATGATTTGGAAGGCTTTTTGTCTATCTCTTTATTAGTCAGATTATGAAGATAGATGAGAGACAGGTGAATAGATAGTTATCAGTCACAGGATATTATAATAATTTTATTAAGTATTTTATTTTAACCCTTTGAGACCTGTATTTTTCATTATAAATTTCGGGAAGTTGAAGGAGCTACAAGTTATGTAAGGAACATATAAGTAACATTTTATAAAATAGAACAACATTTTTATTATTTTCTCCATATAATGAGTAGAGAACACAACTATAGTTTCAAGAGCAATTAATTAGCGCTTCTCTACGTCAGGTGAATAATAGCAGAAAGTAATTAGCCCGACAACGGGAGACCATATTATGAAAGCATATTTTTAATTCTTTGATTTAAAATTGCAAAAGGCGAAGGGAAGGTGAATGGGAGAGTGCGATGAGTAATAAAAGATGACATTAACTAGCCAGTCTCAAAACTTTCTTCTTTCTCATATATGTTAATATTTCAAAAAGTTGTTACACATGTTAATCTGTCAATGTTATTACTTCAATACTATACCAAATTTGATTTTCATCTTAAATTTCTGCTAAATTTTACTAATCGGAGTAAAAACGAGTTAATCTCGATCATAATATTTATTAAAACCAATGTTGTACGTTATTCTGTTATAAATCAGCCGCTTTAGAGTCGCCGCGTTAGGTGGATGCGATTGCCCGTCGCTGCATGAACAGCCGATTAACAACAGAACTACGAAAAATCTAGAAAAATTGTTATTGCAGCGCCCCATTCCGCAGGAATATTTCCAAATTCAAGGAGGACATGCTTGCCATAGCCCAAAACCTATACATGAAATTTGGTTCAATTCTATCCCAGATAGCATGCACATTAACAGCACGTTTGATTTTTTTTTTCTGATATTATCTTGCCGTGACAAATTTGACTTGACAAATTCACAGCAATTCTCTCTCAAGGTAGACCATCACCCACTTGCATGAGTTGTGAAACTGATGTAAGACTGTCTTTATTTCACGAAAGCGACGAAAGCAAAAAATTCGTCTGTTGAGATAGACAATCAGCATATGCGCAGAAATTGCAGAAATTGGGTGCTACTCAAAGGCAAGACACACACACTGTTGTTATCGTTATGGAATCTCATTTTCATTGATTGGTTACGTTAAGGAACCCAGAAAAGGATATTTATTATTTTAACTGTTCAAATGTAATTTTTTTTTTCTAAAGTAACATTTTATCTATAATCTACAACTTATTTAATATAAAAATTCTTACAAATAAAAAAGTTATGATAATTTACTAAGTGTTACTTATGTTTACGTCTTCGACCATTTTAAATTTATATTGAAATTTTTAATTTTTAAATGACTTTTTCTCAATATTATTGGATTTTTCTAAAATATGGTTTTAATCGATATTTATTTATTTATTTTTACCTTTAACCCCATTCGAGTCTATGATTTTTATCCCTTTCGGGGCTGCATCCAGTGTTGAATTTAGACATTTTCTCCGGGAGGGATTTCTGTGGCTTCGGGGGAGGGGGGTGGATTGCACTTTTTGACCATTGAAAACAAAAAATCTCAGATTTTCCGGGAGGGGGGACATCTCATTGCTCCGGGGGGATGTCCCCCCGGGTTACCCCCTGAAATCAAAATTGGCTGCATCCCTTACACAAATTTTATTCGGTTGGCACCCTTTTTTAAACGCTTTTTCTTATCAAATATCTAAAAGACTCTAATTTAAATTAGAAATATTACCTTTATTTATTAATGGTGGTATAAACGATGCATGCTCCTTCTGACGGTGCGTATACATCAATAGACCTGAAGGGGTTAAACTTATGTAGTGTGACAGTTGTAAACATATAGTGAGGCATGACAAGATTACTACTTTGCAATAAGTTTGCAGTATTTTTGACAAGGCAAAGCTAAATTTTCTCCTAGCTTGCAAAGAATTTGCAGTAATTTGGTCATAACAGAACTAAATTTTCTACTTGTTTGCCGTTAATTTGCTATAAATTTGATACATCAAGATTTTAACTTGCACGACAAGTTAGCTGCAAGTTCAAAGTGTGGTGGCTTCGCCGTTTACGTTATCTTGCTTCAGTCTTGTTATAAACTTTCAGTCTTGCCATGCTGAACTTGCTGCAACTTTGCAGGTTTGCAAAGCAAGAATGCTGCAAATTGTCTGCAAACTAAAATTGCTATGTGATATGTATAATTTCATACACTTTTCGGTAGTGCAATATAATGAAAATGGCACAAAAATGGCTGTTACAGCGCCCCTTCCAGCGAAATATTTCCAAAATCAAAGAGGACCTGCTGGCCATAGCCAAAAACACGCACAAAAAAATTGTACATTCTATGCATAACTTCATACACTTTTTCGATGTTACAAAACGGATATACATACGCATGGATATACGAACGGACAGACAAACATTTTGTATAAACATGTTTTTCGGCGTCTCTGACCTCGAAAACCAGGAGTCGAAAAAAATCTCGATACTACTTTCTTCTACTTTCTACTTTAGAAACAAGAAAGTAAAAACAAAGTTAAGAAAAAAAAATACCCGAGAGGTGAACGTAGCCATCCACACAGACATATTGTCGCCTCAGAGCAACAGTAGGGCATCTATTAATAATAAAAAAGGAGATGTTCGATTTACTGCTATACGAAACTGTGTTTGCATAGCAGAAGAACTTCTGAAACACAAAGTTATGTTTAATACTATAAAAATTCCCTACTGTTCCACTAGATGCAGACAGAGTTTTTCACATCAGTAACTCAGACATCTCATTTTCGATTATTACGAGATGTCCTACCCAGGGCTGCGGAGTCGGTAGGAAAAATGACTGACTCCGACTCCGACTCCTGGATTTCCGAAACAATCGACTCCGACTCCGGCATACACCCAGGGTTTCTCAAAAATATTGAAATGCGCTTTAATGTTTTACCTGTTGGAGATATATAGATAATGCAAATTGAAAAAGTGCTCAAAATTAAATAGTAATTAAGATTAAGGATCGACCGAAACCGAAACAGAAACAGAATTTCGGTAATATTTCTATTTTCGGCCGAAAATTTCGTTCGATTAGTTCTAAATACAGTAATGAAAACAATTATATTTATTACTTTTTTTGGGATGTCCATTACTGGAATAGAGGGGGTCCATTACTGGAACAAAGGGTGTCCATTACTGGCATTTTAGGTGTTTTGATATATTTCAGTTATTTACAATTAAATTTTGATTCATATGGGAAATGAGACTATGGAAATGGTTAAATATTGTTGATAAATTAATATAATATTGAAAGAACTGGAATATAATGCACATAACTATTACTTAAAAAACAATTTTTAGAGAAATTCCTTAAGGGTGCCCATTACTGGCACATCTACCTATTTATAGATATATAGATATATAACCCATATAATCCGACTGGCAGGATTTCCTGCCAAACATTATAGACAATTTAGCGCTTTAAAAAATTAAATTGTTCGGTTGGCACCAGTTTTTTGAAATAATAATTTTCTCCTTACTTGAAGAATTATGTATTAGATGAAAGGAATTACTCTTAAAGTGCCGAGTTATTATTCTCATGTTATAAGAATGTAGTTATCTAGATTTGATATTGTAATGCCTGTATTTATAATTTACAGTTTATATACCAATTTCAGACATTAATTCATATTATAAAGACAATTTTAATCGCTTGTAATAGATACAGGTCTGTTTCCATAAAATATATTTGATGTAACATTTAAAAAAATCTATTAGACGTCACATTTAAAAAACCAGAAATTTTTTTATAATGTGGCGTCTAATATATATTTTTTAAATGCATTTTATGGAAATAGACCTGCATATATTACAGTAATTAAAATTGCCTCTAAAGTATGAATTTTTATACGACTTTTAAAGTACAACTTTTTTTCCATTTTCGGATTTGGTTGATGAATTCCTTTTTGCCGGGTCTCGGGTTGACTTTCAGCAGAAATTTCAGATTCGGGTCGGGTACCACCCGGCCATTGGAAGACTCTATAGTTGGGGCTTAGAAATAGAAGAACGTCTAAGTTTTAGGTAGGAAATATTTAAAAAGAAAATTGCAGTTTTTTGTTTTGATGATAAAAAATCTGTATAAGTTGTCCTATATTGTAGTGATAGCGGCTTTAATCAGTTTCATATATTACACACATTCTCTTTTATCTGAAATACTGAAAAATAAGGCAGTATAAATTAAACACAGGATAAGTGAAACATCCATTGTTATCTGAAGTAGATTGTTGCATTCGTTAGGGTCCGATTCGAACGGTGATTCGAAATGAGTTGGCGCTAAAAGTTTTTCGTTGTGGGTCAGTCTGATAATTATTATTGCTTGTTCGGGTCGGGTTGACCCTATTTTTCAAAAGAAAGTTCATAATATCGTTTAACTTATAAGTCGAATAAGTAAATACATATTCCTTTTCCTACACAAAAGGTAAAAGTGCTGTTAGATATGACTATTTTTCACAATTCCAATAAAATTTTGATTTTATTTCATTTCGGATCGGGTTCATGGTACAGGTTTCTTTCCGGTTCGCTTCGGACCGGGGGTGAGGAATTTTCAGAAAATCTTACCAGCCAAGGATTTATTTTACTTGCCAGCAAAATACAATGTACAGTTGGAAATTGTTATAATAAGACTTAGCCGATTGCAAAAATAGTTGATTACGATTGCTACAATACATTTTCACATATATATTTTTTCCCCCTGTAAAATTAAGAAAAACATACACAAGAGAGAAAAGTTTAATAAAGAATAGAACTTAGTACCGAGTTTACATCGCAGTAATTTGGAAAGTTGTAAATTATAGCTAACTAGTAAAAAAAAATTGTTCTTGACATATCTTTTGGCATGGAGTTTTTTAAATACTGCCTACAAATTCACTCGCCCTGTCAAAAAATCCACTCGCCAGTGGTGAGTAAAATGATGTATTTCCCCACCTCTGCTTTCGGACTGACTTAAAATATAAAATTTCAGGACCCGACCCGAACACGGATGGACAGAGATTAAAGTGAAACATCTGTTTTTGTCTGAGATAGATTCCTTCATTGGGTTGGGTAGTCGGACCGACACGGAATTTGGTTTGAGTTGGACTTAATTTACATAAAACAAAACAAAACAAAACAAAACAAAACAAAAACCTTTCAAAACTCACTTTAATTTAATTATTGTACAATAGTGTCGTATATGAGCTAAAGAAGTAAGTAAATGAATCAATTTAACCAGTGATGTAGGCAAAAAAATCACATCTACCCTTTTGCCTTATATTTACTCATTAACATGCCAATAAACTGAAAAATAACTAAATATTTATTAATGTATAGAGTTAAAAAATAAAATAATAATTCAGTTCATAAATTTAAAATCAAGCGTAATTGGTTTTATTTTTTATTTCACTTCAAACAAAAAGTTTGGAGTTGGAGTCGGAGTCGGCATATTTTTAGCGACTCCGACTCTTTTCACCGAAAAATCCCACCGACTCCGACTCCGCAGCCCTGGTCCTACTGTTGGTCTGAGGCGACTATATATATGTAGGAAGGAAGGGTACCGATGTCTCAGACGCACTGTGGTACCTATTTCGTGCCAAAATGGCGATTTTATGCCTGGGCAAACCGGCGATTTTGGCGAGAATTTGCTAAATATGGCAACCCGGTAGAACAGATTCGGTGTGTTTATATTAAATTAAACACTGTGTGGTTTATGATAAAATAATTTGTGTGTGCTTATACAAATTGTGCTGTGTTTTTTATAATAAAATTGTATGTTTTCCGTAAAATAACTTGTTCCATAGTAAAATATAAAACTATCATCATGCTGTTTTCGCAAGCTAAGTATAACAGGCACACAAAAACGGGGTTTTCTCACCGAATGCCCCCCCCCCCCCCCCCCCCCACCAAAAAAAAAAAAAAAAAAAAAAAAAAAAAAAAAATCCCGCCAACCCCGGCGCGTCTGAGACATTTGTTCCAAAGGAACTAGCTGAGATGCCAAAATATTTCTAGGACATTGACACAAATTCAAACAAGTAGGAAGCATGAATTCTGCTTTTTCAGAATTTAGTATGGCCCCCGATGAGAAAAAGAAAAAAAAATGTATATTATTATTATTATTACGAGGTGAGATTTAAAAAGGAACTGTTTCGTTAATTTATAATAAACCTGCAAAATTAGTTACAATAAAAATTGCATCTTATATTGGTTAGTTTAACTCTCAAACTAATATGTTAACCTAAAGGTCACTGCTCTTCTATAAAGACACTCTAAATTTTTGTAAAAGTGTGTAATTTCCATTGCGTTGTTTTCAAAAGTGAAGCATTTCCACCTGTGAATAATTCCAAAGCCTCTGGAGTGAAAATGATGCACTTTCTTACAAAACTTATTCAGTTTTAAGACTTAAAATACACGATTTTATTTTATATAAAAAGTCGTCATTTGCATCCTCTGAAGAATTCCACATTTACGATCGAGTCTTAAACAACTTTTAGAAAACCATGCATAGGACGTCACTATCCCGGAATAATACACAAACCCAGCAAAAAAACGACATCGTAAACTCATAAAACAAATCGTCTATCTAATGATTCATCTGTCTTCATTTGTTTGTAACATTAATATGGATACTTAAGATTAAATTGAAAAATACATTTCAATTTTGAAAAATAAAATTCTTTTTTTGAAAAATATGAAATTTTTATCAAACACATGTGTTTTTAGTTATAACAGGGAATAAAACTATGAATTCATATAAATTTTGAATGGAATTTTATTCAACTTTTCAAATTTAGGCAATATTTAGCCACATTTTAGTAAAGAATGGCGTTTATGCCAAACTTTCTATAACGACATCTATTCAATATATTTCACTTTTTTTTTCAACAATATATTAGCACACTTACCTGTGTTATGAAGTAAAAGAGTTGCAATACCTCTTAAATTTATTAACATATACCAAATTGTGTATACAAAACATGATTTTTTTTAAATGTGTATTTTTCAATAAAAATAGGTCTTAACACAATATATACAAACTTACAATCTATATTTTGCTTCGAAACATACCAATAGATAAGCAGAACCTTGTTACAAAAAATTATTTCAATATCTTAAAAACATTTTAAGAAATTATGTTTCTCGTAAACGTACACAATGAAAAACGCAGTTTTCCTGAAAACACAAACTAAGATTTTAATATAGAACAAAAAATTATGTATAAAGTTTACAACTTCAAAATCCACCATATTATTAAGTGTTTATATATTTGTGTATATATTATACATTTGTGTGTTAAAACGTATTGTTTACCTTTCTGTGGCTCTTTAAACGGTCACTTCCGGTTTCAGAAAGTTCATTTCCGGTTTATATTTTGGGTTATAACTTTGCTTCTAATTATCAATGAACCAAAAAGTAAAGCATTTTTGGAATCTTAAATGTTTGAACTTTAATTTAAAATAATATTTTTTTAAACCGAAAATTTTCGCAAAAACAGCGATTTCAGGGTAACTTAACTTAAGATAAAATTGTTAATAAAAACTTGAAGCAAATTCCTTCTCAACTTAACAAGGAAAAACTTGTTCAAAAAATCCTTATTCATTAGAATTCTTGTTTTTCTTGTCAGTTGCAAATATATCCTCTATCAGAAAATAATTAAACAAAAGAATAAATAAATAAACAAAAAAAACTATATTTTTTAAAATTATTATCCACATTATTTTACTTTTTAACCCTAGGATGCATAACGCGGGTATTTTGTACCAGATTGCTACTGTATTTTGATATGGTGGTGGTTACTCAACCCAGAGAACAATTTTAGTTTGCAGCAAAATTGCAGCAGTCTTGCTTCGCAAGCAGGCAAACTTGCTTTAAGTTCAGCATGACGAGAATGAAAGTTCATAACGATACTGCAGCAAATATAACGCAAGCTACGAAGTCACCATACGCCAAGCTTGCAGCAAAATTGTCGTGCTAGTTAAACTCTTGCTGTATCAAATTTGCTGTAAATTCACTAAAAACTAGTAGAAAATTTTGCTTTGTCATGACAAAAGTACTGCAAAATCATTGCAAACTAGTAGAAAAAATAGC
Source organism: Maratus speciosus (assembly GCA_963932465.1). Lineage (NCBI taxonomy): Eukaryota > Metazoa > Arthropoda > Arachnida > Araneae > Salticidae > Maratus > Maratus speciosus. Next base: position 292,423,291 of record OZ010789.1, read on the forward strand.
TTTGTTATGTAAAAGGTACTGAAAGCTTATTGCAAATCAGTAATCTTGTCATGTCACACTATCTGCAAACAGGGTTAACAGTAAAACAGGTTAACCCCCCCCCCCCGCCCAAAAAAAACAAACAAACAAACAAACCCGGTTTATTTGGTTTTAACCCTTTTTTTAAGTATCTTTTAATAGTACATATACATGCATATCTGTTGATGAAAATAAACATTGTTCGATTTATAAGTAGTAATATAAATTCATTTGAAAATAATTTAAATTAAATTACAGTCAGTTTTAAAGAGAATTGGAACAATTTATAATTTAAACATTTTTAGTAGCTCTCATGCATCCCAGTGTTAAACTATTTTTCGTTTCTCTGGTACTTCAAAAGTTTCTATTTATATTTTGATATTAAAGTTAACACAAAGCATTTTTGTTTCTTTATTATCTCTGTATTCATCATCTGTCAGTAACTAATAATTTTCTGATCTTTCAGAAATTATTATTTTTATCTAGATCCTTATTAGTTTAACACGCTTTCAACTTTTTTTCCGCTTTATACTCATACTTCGGTATTTGATTTTGTGTCAATGGGTAGAAATTTTTCAACATCTCTTCTAATTCCTTTCTGTATTCCACTAATTCAACTTTTTATAGGCATCTTTATTACTCTTCGCATTCACCGTCCTTTTGCCCTTTGCAGTTTTACGTAAAAAAATTAAAAAAATCCTTGCAGAATCTGTTTCCTTGTTGTCGGGTTAACGACTATCTGCTACTAATTACTTGACGAAGAAAGCTGATAATTAGTTCTCTCGAAACTATAGTAGTGTTCTCTACTCATTATATGGGGAAAAAAAGTTCTGTATATTTTTCATTACCAGTTAATAATTTCTAACATTTTATTATTAAAAAATTATTTTAGGGGTCAGGTCACCTTTGAACCGTCCAAAAATCGATTTTTTTTTTTTAAATAGCTTATAATTAAATATGGTTCTTAAGAAACATTTAAAAGCAAACCCCATACGAAAATTCGCATTAGAAGAGAAATTATGTGTAAAACACTTTAAGCTTTTGCTATATGATCAACGGGTGATTCAATCTTTAAAGCCAGTTTTCTCAAAACAGCGATTTTGATCATTGCGCGCACGATTTCTGAAAAACGGTTATCTAGAATTTCACGAAATTTCTGGTGGATGTATTAAACGTACATAAGCACAAAATGACCTATTATTATGTTTCTCAAGTAAGAAGTTTAGAATTCACGACTACTTTTGTATAAAAAAAATCTCGATATTTCGAATTTCTTTAAAAAAAATTTTTTTCTCGGGATCTGCAAGTTTTATTTTTTCCATTGTAGGTCATTTTGAAAACACATTATATCTGCACTCATTAAAAAAAATCTTGGCTTGTTTCAGCCATTCAAATTGAAAAAATCATGCGCGCAATGCATGCAAGAATAATTCTTTCGTAAAAATTGTATTATCTTTAAAAATAAATTTAAAAAAAACTATATATGTGTATACCTTTTTTAACACCTTTAATTGATAAAATAAATCGTTCCTGACATGTGTTTTCAATTTTATAATTAAAAGTTAATTAGTTAAAGAGTGATTGCAATTCTTACAGAGGTCTTTTTTCCGTGTACTTTATTGGTTCAAAGGGTACCTGACCCCTTATGCAAATTTTATTCAATGTGTATCACAGTGTATATGTAGAATGTTTCCTAAATGACGTCCTAACTTCAAAATTTAGTAATTTACCATTAAATATAAATAAGAAATCAGTGATAACTTTATCAAATAACCGTAACTCATAAATTTTGTACCGGGTAATTTAAAAAATATAATTGCATTTTACGTTAATATATAGCGCTGTGATGTCTCAAATTAAGCTTTCAATGGTTTACAAGTCATTTAAGGGTGTATTCCGATCCAAACTGCTTATTTTCTGATTCATTTTAAAATTCATTTTTGCTCTCAAATGCATCAAACTTGGAAATTCTCTTATTTAGAAACTATATAATGTGCGGTGCTTCTTAATTTTTTGATAAATGCAGAAAATACTGTAAAAAACGCTGTCAAAGTTGGTGTTTTGAACCGAATTTTCCGAAGCGGGCGATCTGGGAATGAAAAAAATGGTCATACTCAGAAAATAATTGTTTAAAAATCAAATTCTAATTAATTGAGCTGAAAATGAAATCACACGGCATGTCAAACATGTCTTCAGAAATCACCCCAGCAAGTTTCATGTTTTTACTTTTAAAAATGAGTCTGAAAATGTCTCAGAAAATTTCGAGCTGTTGAGGGTGGAAAAATATTTTTTCGAATACACCCTTAAAGTAAATACTGAGAAATCTTTGATGGCGTTTTGCAGGTTTATTTAGCATTTTTACACTTTGGAACGCCGCAGCGCCATCTATTGACGAAAATTGGAACTGTTTTTTTTAATTACTGCATACAAAATTTATGAACTACCTTATAAAAATCTCTCTTATTTCAACTGTATTTGCTATAATTAATGAATTAAGGAATTTTCAATTTAGAGAGTTCTTTTGGAAATACTTTGTACCTTGTATATCCATAGAAATGCTGAAAAAAAAAAATGAGTGAAACCCTGGACGTGCACTTACTGATGCCTTATTGAAGCAATACTACTCGTACCTGTATACATAATACATAATTTTTCATTCTTCTTTTACGGCATTCCATTGAAAAACAAAGTTTTCATTAGCAACACGCGCCAAAAAATAAAACGATTACATAAAACAGCATCATTATCTCTGCCAATTGTGCGGTTTTTCTTTCTTGTCTAGTTTGTAATTAACTTCTTTTGCTAGAGCTTGCATTACTGCGCCGTAATAGGTTTATCAGGAGACATAGGTAAGTGAAATTCGTGGAACACGGAGTTAGCAATGCCCTACTGCAAGCCGATATCGTCAACCCACATTGTTTCACACTTCTGTCAATGTCAGCATAATTGCGGGGCTTTTTCTAACGCTTCACTGAATACGGGATTTTTAATGTTTATTTACACTGCTCAATGAAGCCTTATTCTGCTTTCATAATCTTCACGACAGACGGTGACTGATGTGCCGTCGGTTCCATCAAAAGTGCAGCATGATATCACGTAAACAGAATAAAGAGTTTGTTCCAGCCGAAATCCTGTAAGTTATGTACACGGCAGGTAACACGTGACTCTCGGATAGAAGGTCAAATGAGATTTTGGAGAAAAAAAATTTAAAAGCTTTTAATTTAAATGTTTAAAATAGTCGTAAAGGGTGCTTCATATCATTTTACTGATCTTGGCTCTATTTTATGATGATTTAATTTATTAGGAAAAAAAAAATCATATGAAATTTGTTTAGACTGAAACTATAAATAAAACAGATAAAAAAGCTTTCTTTAAATTTCCAAATTTTAAAATTTAAACAAAAATACAAAAATAAAACAAAATAAAATACTTACGTATAAGTTTGCATGCTTCATATGTAAAGGGCTAAATATAAATGTTAAAATCCAATTAAAAAAATTAAGATTGACCTTGATTTGCCTCTCTCATCCATAAGGTAAATTAGGCAAAAGTGAATTTAAGGCAAAGTAGTGTTTTTTTCACATAACTAGGGGCTCTGCCCCCTACGAGCTACGCTTGCCAACCCCCGTTCAGACACCTGCAAACTCTAAAAGCAGGCTAATTTGATTGGCTTTAAAAAAAATTTCAGAAGAATGAATTATAATTAAAATAACAATGGCGATCTCCCTGCTAACGGGTTGTTTTTGTCTTTGATTAAATCAGATCAGTGAAACATGCAAAAATAAGCTAATAACTATAAAATGAATTAAGTAAACATAGTCTTTGTCTTTCGGTATTTTTATGAGTTTTTTGTTTTTTTTTTTTTTTTTAATAAAACATTTTAAATGCATCGCTTTAAATCTGACGTAATTTTCACCAAAGTTTCTTTCTCGTTTTAATAATCACGTGAAAATGCTTAAAATGCTGTTGTTGTTAGAAAGGAAATATTATTTGTGCTATCTTAGAATTCTCAACAATAGTTTAAAAAGATTATCTCAAAATATCAAATAAATTTCTCGCGCAAATATATTTTTAAATTTAAACTGTTTGGCAATATTATGTATTGGCAATTTTAAATATGACGTAATTTCCTCCATGTGCACTTTTAACGCATATTAATGGATTTATTATTTTACAATTTTCTTTCTCTTTTAAAATTCACGTGTAAATATAGTTTTTATGACGTAATTATCAATATCTTCCTGCTTTTAATACGTAATCATTTAATTCTCATTTGAAAGTTTTATTCTGTTTATAATAGTCACGTGTACACAATTTTTAATTTGAAGGAAATATTATTCATTGCGCTGTTTTAAAATTTTCAACAATTTAAAATAACACCCTTTTCTAAAAGTTGTAAAAAATGCCTCTGAAAATGCTGAAAAATTGAATTTAAAATAGAAATACAATCTCAAAAAATGAGTAAAAAAAAATAAATGCAGTCTGCACAGCAGGCACTTTTAATGTATAAAATGATCTAAAAATGATTAAATTTCCATGCATAGTTTTTGCTACTATAAAACTTTTTAATGGAACGATTTCGACCAACTTTATCATTATATAGTATATCTTAAAATATTTCTTCCATTTGAAAACTACTGTCTGCATCAGCGTGTTTATCAAACATTTCTCTATAACAACACCGATTTTTACATTTTTGTATGCAATATTTTTCTTAATATAAACGAAGAAAGACCTCCGGTCACAAAAAATTCAAAAACGGCAGCAGCAGCAGCGGCGGTGACAGCGTAAGTTACTTTTTTTTTAGAATAGAGAGATACAATTTGTATAAGTTTTCGGATTTCATATTTAAACTTTGTTTCTATTTTTCAGTGTAGAAAATAAAGTTTTTTATAATTCTAGTTAAATGCATTTTTTTTCGTCATTTTTTAGACCTCTCTGTCTTCTAGTATTTACTGGCATAAATACTGCCCTCGCGTATTTTTCGCAAACTGACCACAAGACAGCCACCAGGACCAGGGAACCCGGTAGTGAAATCTTGTAGTGTGCTAATCCGTGGGGATGGGTGCGGGGTGACCCTCATAAGCTCGATTTCTGAAAATCCCGACTTTTAAAAAACGCGCATTATCATGACTGAATTTTTCAAAAGATTATTGTTGAATCTTCAAAGAGTTTCTTTATATGTATTTTTTAAAATAAATATTGAATTGTTTACCTTCCTAACTTTAAATAAAATTTCTATTTTTAAGCTCATTTAAGACTTTAACGATCTTTAAAAAATAGGGAAGAGTGGGGGAAAATGGGATACCGTTTAATTTTTTGCTATATTGTGCTGAACGAAATTTTCTTGAAAAGGGATTTAACAAAACAAAGGAAAGTGCATCCGACTTTTTAAAAATACGCTATTAACCCTTAAATGCGCGATTTTTTTAATTTTGTTTCGAAAAAATTATATATGATTCTCTGAAAGGTTTATTACACTGGAAAAATAATAAAAAAAAATCAGAGATACATTTTTCATATAATACGTCAATCTTTTCTTCTGTTGCACATCTGCAATATAAGTAAAAACTACTGTCGTATGGTTGTTTTACGCTAAAATATTGCAAATTAGTAAATATTTTAATAAGTATGTCTCCAAATATCTTATTTTATATAATTATTTATTTTATAAAGCTTAACCTTTAACCCTTTAATTCCCATGATAGAATACGTTCTAGAAATTACGTAGTCCAGAGAATCTGACTTTACACCAGAAAATTTCAATGGTTAATTTCGCTTTATTTAAATACGGAAAGTTAGTTATTATTTAAAGCAAATATTGCTATTTTAATTTTCTGGTATGAATTAGGTATATACGAATAAAAATAATCTATTTAAATTCAAACCACTGTTGTTTGCATATGTGCAAAGCTGCGCACTAAAGAGTTAAGCACATATAACAAAAGGAAATTTAATACGATTCTGGCTTTTCATAATTCGGGATACCTGAATATAACCAGCCCGGGGCCAAACTGTCTATGTTTTGTTTATTGAAAGCCATAGGCTCTTAAAGACTATAATCACAATAAAATTTCGCAATTGAACAATAGTTTGTCTTGAAGAGTGGAAATTTTAATTAGATTTCCTGACATTTTTTACATTATTTATGATCTAAAAATTAATTTGTAACACTTAAACGAAAAGTTCAAAGGCAGGGTTTAAATTTAGAGCTGTGTGCCTTTTGGAAAAAAAATACTAACGTAAATAAAAATATGCTCTAAGCTAATAAACAAAGTCATAAGAATGGTTCCAAATTTTAAAATGTTCTCAATTTAAAAAAAAAAAAAAAGTACTTTTTTTTCTAGCGAAAAAAGAAAAAAAAATTACTTTTTCTCCCTCATAATGTTCTCTCACCAACGTAGAATCTTTCTTTTCACAAACTGTTGAAGCTGTAATGGACTTTATTTAATGTTACTCATTTATTTATTTATTTATTTTAATATCGTATTCATCTTCTTTCTTCAAAAAAAAAAAAAAAAATATAAATAAAAAAATAATAATAATAATAATAATAATAATAAAATAAATAAAAAAAGAAATACAAAATATAATGAACTTTGTAAAAAATGGCGTATTTTCCTCATCCTATATGTTTGACGTAGGGAGAAAAAAAGAAAAAGCAGAAAAAAAGGCGAAAAATAACGAAATTGTCAAGTATGCATAGGTACTACCAACACCAAGCTCCTACTAATCTTTCGTAATATACACGTTAATTTAACCCTGGTTTAATACGTTTCGAACCAGGATATTTTTAAAGGAATGAAATTAAATAAATTCCACGTTGTACCCGGAAATAAAATAAATACAAATTCATCAACTAAATTTTTTGGTTCGAAACGTAAATAACCAGGGTTAAATTAGTCCACATATTATGGAGGGTTATTGGGAAGTTAGCAGCTATGAATATGGTATTCGGCTGCTTCCAGATTCTGCGCACGTCAAATAATCGAGATTCTAACTGCATTTTTAACCCATTAACCGCCGAAATTATAAGATAGAGATTTTCAACTCTTTTGCTGAAAAATGTTTGCCACCACAAATTTTGAAAGATAAGCTTTGCTTTATTTAATGGACAAAGTTTCTGTTATTAAATAAGGAAATCTTTTTAATTCAGAAATAGTGGCAGTTTGATAGTAAATTTGAACATGCGAATTTATTTTTCTGTTGCGCCAACGCAACATCAGCGGGTAATGGGTTAAAGAAAGAAAAATATATAAATCTCAATCGAACATTTAAAATCCATAGCTATAGAAGATATAAATAAATTTAAAAGGCATAGAGAATCAATAAATGGTGATTTATATTTAATTTTTCTTCATTTAAAAGAAGTAGAGTTCCCAAAACAGATATAAAGGCAGCGAATACATTGATATCATAACGGTCAAAAGAACAAAAAGGCCAAGATATAAAATAGATTCTAACCTCCATTACTGTTTGTCCAGAGATAACTATGAATATTTGTATGCATCGCATAATATGCTTAGCATATTGATGGCATTCCACGGTCAGTCAGAAGGATAATCATTTTATAGACAGTAAGTTTCAAAAACGAACCACTGGTGCATATAAAAAAAATTACATGTATTAAGCGTAGTAACGCCAAGTTCATTGTCTTTCGGCAAATTATTTGTAGATCATTGAAGACATTTTGGTGTTTAGTTCCCTGTATCACCTTAATTAAGTTTTTTAGATTCTCAAGGTGACCCACATTCACCAAACTGTAAATTTCGTCCAGCAGGAAAAAATTTCACGGGTTCTATGAAAGAAAATGTAATTGTCGATTTTTTTTTCTTTGACAGAAGAGCTTTCCAGATTATTAGAATCAGTGGTCGATACGATACAGGTTTCTTTTCTTGGGGCCCATTTTGTCAAAAATAAAAGTTATTTTTGTGAAATTTATTATTTTTTTGTGAAAAAAAACCACTTTGTCTCGAAAGATGAAATACGGTTTCTCAAATTCGAACCAAACGTTTATTAATAATAACTTCTTTAAATCCTTCAGTTAGAGTTTTTCTTTCTGGTGAGCTTATTTTGTTTAATTATTAAACATTGTATTAAAAATAATCAATGAAAAGTATGTTTTTATGGAATGGAATTTTGTGAAAGGGCCTGTTTTATTGAAAGGAATTTTGTGAAGGGGCCTGTTTCATTAAAGGGATTTTTGTGAAGGGGGCTGTTTTATTAAAGGGATTTTTGTAAAGGGGTCCTAAATAGGCACCAAATTTTGCCTGGATCGACCCCTGAGAATCTTTATTATATTATGGAAAATGGTCTCCTTTTTTTTTGTTTTAGTGACATTATTACTGTTGCCAATGACATTATTAGTAAAATGAATAATAATCGATATCTCAAGCGAGCTGAAAAAATATTTTTTGCCATTTCAACAATATTATTTCCCACAGTTTAAACTTTTATGTCCTGAATTATGAATTCATGAAAATTTAATTTTTCAAAGCATTTTTCGGGAATTTTTGAAACTATAGTAGAAGATTTACATAATCCTTTAATAAATTTTAGAAGGATTTTGCCAATTAAAACTAATTAATTAAAGTTGAATTTATAGGGATTTTGTGCAATATTTATAACTTCACTCAAATCTTTTATTAAAAATATATTTTTTAGTATTTTATAGGGTTAGGAAATGTACAAATATAATTCTTTTACAATAGAAATATAAAAATATTTCCGAACTGAAACTTTTCTCCCTTAATCTTTCAACGTCAAGAAAGCTAAAAAGATGCAGATGAAAAAGAAACCATCCTTTTAAAAATATTTTTGTTTTGTGCAACCAATAATGCTTTTGGAACAAGATAAAATAAAGTATCTGTAACTCATTCTAAACTCTATTACTACTAATCGATGTATTAAATGAATTTTATAACAAGTTATTTAAACCTCTTCTGTCCCTGGGTCCCCATACGGGGACCTCTGTTCTTTACCTTATATAAAAACTAAAATGTCCGATATTTTTACATTTTCACATCACTTCTTAATAGCTGAATATTTTTGGCGTTTAAAGCAAATGAATAAATGGCAGCATCTAAGCTGATTCCCACATAAAATAAATGTTATTTTCATCTGAGTTTGCAAAATGCCTAATACTGCCCAATATACAGTATGACCAAGAAAGTGAGAAATTTTCATAAGTATTTAACTTAAATCTTTTTCAATAAACATTTTTGAGGATTTGTAGATTATTTACTTGTTTAAAGCTCTTAAATTTGTGATTGCGTTAATTTAGGTTAATGGTTATTAAATTTATGTTTTTAAGGGTTTGTAGTTTTAGATCCATATTTTTGAATCTAAATTATCAAGCGCCTAAAGGATCAATTTCAGAAAAGATATTTTCCTGTCATTTACGACGTCATTTTGTTTAGAAAAAACCAATGAATAAGCATTTGTATTTAAATTTTATAAACTGTCGTACTTTTTCTAGTATACTCATTTAAAGAATTTACTTGGAATAGCATTCATTCTTTTGAATAAAAAAGAGTGTTATTTTTCTTTTTTATCTTCTTTTTAATTATTTTTTTAGGTTGTAGAAGAGGCCCTATGCTGTTAAATAACCTTTTTTTTTTTTTTTTTACAAAAATAATAAGTATTTTAAAATGTGGTACGATGCTCTGTTTTGTAAAATCATTAAAAGAATATAGGGTGACCTAGCCAGTAGTTGATCAAATAAAGTCAGTGCTACGCGGTTTTTACTCCATTTCCTCCCTTTTAAGTTTTAGAAGTAAGCTAACATGATTGCTACAACCCTTAAGGAATGTCCTATAATGGACAAACATGAAATCAGCTGAAATTAAATAGCAAAAAAATTATAAATAAATAGGTGTTTAATTGCCATTTTCCCAGTGGTTGATCAGGCGAAATAAGTCAATCGAAAATTTAAAAATTAATCTTTAAAATATCATCCTTGGGCTGTGATTAACAATAATTCTTAAAAAATATTACAGTAATACCTCGACTTACGTCAGCAATTCGTTCCAAGACTTGAGACGTAAGTCGAGGTACAGTCGTGGAAAAAAAAAAAAAAGTAAACACCCCCTACTAACTCCTCAACAAATTATCGTAGAAGAAAGTTACTGGTACCGAACGATTGGAAATAAAGTCTACTTTTAAATGATGCGTGTAACATTTGCTTAGGGGGCCATCTACATATTAAAACGAACCATAACTTTGTTTTTTTTTTCAATAGCAGTACACAATTCTGACAGCATAAATGAACTCTACACCCTTCAATTAGCCTAAAAACAAATTTTTATGCAATTCGTACGATAAGTTTCTGAGAAATTAATTATTTTAAAACGAGCGTATTCTAAGGGCTGTATCCAAATTGAAGTTCGGTACTCGATTGTTAACCGAGAGAGCCCTCTTCTTGATCAAGGCACCTTTAGCGACACTCGAGCAGTCATTGAAGCATGCTAGATTTCAGGACAGCATAAGAAATTTCAAAATATCTAGTCACTTCTATCATAGACGGCCGCTTAAACCATCATTTTGCTGTTTTTTAAGCATAATTTGAAAACTACTTGGAAGAAAAATGTGAAATTTTGGATTTCCATAAAGCAGGACATAATAAATCTAAATCCATCAAAAAAATTGTAGGTTGCAATTCATAATTTTTTCGAATGTTAACTTTATAATTCATAAATCATATCATAAAATTATAAAAATTGCAAATTCAACGTATTTATGTTTGGGTATAGTATTAGTATTATTGCTACACAAAAAATTAGCACATTCGAAGCATAATTTCAGGAGATATAAATAAAAATATGAAAATGTAATTTAACATTAGAAGCACTCAATTTTGAATGTCTATAATTGAAAAACTTACCATTCAAAGGACTTGAAATTTCATTTCTAGGCATAGTTTGAACCGCAGATTTGAAATATCTTGTTAAATTTGGGTATTGCCATCGAAAGAAATGAAGTTTGGATTCGTTTTAATATGTAAATAGCCCGCTAAGCAAATTTTATATACATCATTTAAAAGTAGACTTTATTTCCAATCGTCCGGTACCAGTAACTTTCTTCTACGATAATTTGTTGAGGAGTTAGTAGGGGGTGTTTACTTTTTTTTCCCACGACTGTACATTTAGATAAGCAAAAAAGGATAAGTAATCAAAACTCTCCAAAATCTAATGAACATATTCCATTATATTGAGGGATTATGTTACATACATTTAACAATAGAAAAAAAAAAAGAGTTTGCAATGCAAAAATTTGGAATAAATCAATAAGTTGTTAATTTACAATTTATTGTTCTTCTAGCTGCATCGTTCGAGTTTTTGAGGATGCAAAAAAATTTTGCATTGAAGTTTTAACCGACAAATTTTTATTTTTTATTTTTAGAAGCTCTTTGTTAACAGTAGAATGAGTTTTCTAAGCTTTTTCTACAAACTATTTTTATTTGTTTGTAGTTACCACTTACCACTTGACTGTCGCGTGAAAGTTTCCCTTCATAGAACCTAAAGACTTCATAAAAGTACAAAGTGCGTCTTAATTAAGGGGAAAAAAAAACTTCTGGAACAGACGACGTAAATGCTAGGTGACGTAAGTCGAGGAGACGTAAGTCAGGGTACTACTGTAGTTGTAATAAGCAAGATGGAAATGAATTATTTTAACGTACCGTAATTGTCTCCAACTTATCAAAAACTAAATGGTTACACTTTATAATAAAAAAATTCATAAAATGGCTTCTCTTACAGCAGATAGCTGACAACAATATGACAATAGATGCACTAACATTCAAACAAAAATGCTATGTCTAGTACCACATATGAAACTCCTTTCCACTGAAATGGCGCAATATTTCAAAAATTTAATGAACTACTGAAATGGTATCAACTACTGTCAGGGTCACCTTGCATCTATTAATGTTATTAATATTTTTTAAAATGCTTGAAAAATAATTATGACATCAGAATTCGAAGGGAAAAAAAAACTGGACTCCTTTTTTTTTCAACCCGAAACTTTCTAACACATTCACGAAGTTATTTTTATTCGTAAAAACATGAAATTTGTAGATACTGTTATTAAGTGTTTTAGTATCGAATGGTGTTTTTGAATTTGCCCGAATGCATCTTGAATTATAATATGAATATGTTGCCCCCAGACGCAATCTCTGAAAGGATCACATTTTAGGTACCTGCTTGGTGATTTGGCGGAAGAGAGAAACCCACCAGTTTTATCGGCAATCGTCCCATTGATTGCCGGTCGATTCCCATCGATTTGTTTTGATATGATATTCAACGTAAAATAAAACCGAATGAAATAACTCATTTTAAAACTACGATATCGCCAAAAATAACAGATAATTTTTATCATGTGTGCTATATGAAAAAAAAAAAATATTCTTCGAAAAAAAAATAATATTACAACTTAAATATATGCGGAATCTTTCTATTTATTTACTTTTTATATTTGGATATTTTTATAAAGGATAGGACTTCATTTTTGATTTTCATTTTCTCTTCATTTGATAAATTGGTGTAATTTTATGATTATATATTATGCAATGAACTAAGCTTGCATAGCTCCTCTGACAAATCTGTAAGCTATTCTGTAAGTTTCTGCTAAATCTGTAAGTTTCATGGTTTTTGCATTTCGTTTTTCCTATTGTCTTTTCCAATTTTATTTTTATATTTTTGTGATTTCATTTTAATTATATATATATACAAAACTATTTTTAACATATACTGGGTGTCCACTCTCAACGGTGTCTAATGGCTAATTCCTAAACCTTTAGTCATAGACATATAGTTCCAATTACAAAAATGTTTTAAATGAGGTTTACAATGAGGAAACAGCGAGGAAACAATTCTTAAAAAATTACGAAATTTAAATTTTTATACGGTCCCCCGGTCCTATAAGTGATACTTAGTAACAGGGGTGTAGTGGAGGGTATGCGGAGGTATACGCCTTATACCTTCTGGATTTTTTCAAGAAGCTCGTGTAGCCTCTGTTTCACTCTATAGCGTACACTCAAGGTATGCCGTTAAGGACTTTAGCGTATACCCTCAGCCTCTAGCGAGTACCCTCTGTTTTTTTTTTTTTTTTTTTTTTTGCGACTACAACTCTGTTTAGTAAAATTTTCCTATTACATTGACAAGTAAGACAAAAAAAGTCCCGTTCATATAACACTAAAATTGACCGAGTTATGAAACTTTAAAAATGCATGACTTATACTACTTTTCTGCATCTGAACACAGAGAAGTTCCGCCATGCTTTGACGGGTCATATACCAAGTGCTTAAAGTATTCGAAGAATTTATTTCATGTGTATCTGCGCTTTGAAAAAAATCGTAACAAGCATTACGATTGAGTTAAGTTTTATTAAGTTTCAGATTGACTAAAATATTTGTATTTTAACATATGTTTTATTTTGTAAGGTTTTGAGACTGTGTCTTTTCGTGGTTTCTTTTAACAAAAATTATGTTATTTTTATAAGTTTTTATTTAACTTCAACGATCGTATGTATGTTTTTCCAGTTTAAAATTTGTACTCGATCTTTAACTCACTTTCAAATATCCGATCAAGATTAAATTTTACATACTGGCGTAAATACGATGACAATTTAATATTATGATTTTCAGTGGTTACCATTTATACTTATTTCACAGGGTAACAAAAAAAAAAAATAATAATAATAAAAATAAAATCGGATAGATTGCCGCCAAGAAGTTTAAGAAAAAGTTTTTGATTAGATAACACAAGACTGCGATGGTTGTGTTTTTTAACTTTTATATATTTTTTAGCACTGAATCCGAAAATTGCCTTAATTTTTAACCATCATGTCAGGATTTTTTGCAAATCATAAATTGCCAAAGTTCAAAAATATCAAAAATCGGATATTATAAAATAGAGGAGATGACTGTATTTTTTAACTTTTGATAATTGATTTCTATGCACTTTTTAGCACTGAATCTGAAAATGACCTTCATTTTTAACCATCACGTTAGAATTTTTTTGCAAATCGTAAATGTCAAAGTTAAAATATAGCGAAAATCTGATGCTATAAAACAAATGTAAAACTTTTTTAAAAATTTAATTTACTTTTATTTAATTCAATAATTTATTCATTTTTTTGGCTTACAGTGGGATTCTTACAGCTAAACAGCAGAGGGGTTCGATGAGGGGGGGGGGGGGGATGTTTAATTTTAGCTTTGAATTTTTTAACTTTGAAATTTACAATTTGCGAAAAATCCTGACGTGATGGTTAAAAATGACGGTAATTTACGTATTCAGTGGTAAAAAATACATAAAAATCAATTATTAAAAGTTAAAAACACAACAATCACATCTATTTTACAGAACAAATTTTCGCCTTTTTTTTCTTTTTTAACTTTAAAATTTACGATTTGCAAAAAAATCTTTACGTGATCGTAAAAAATGAAGGTTAATTTCGGATTTAGCGGTACAGAATACATAAGAATCAATTATCAAAAGCTAAAACTGCTAATTTTCATCATTTTATTTAACAAAAATTCTGTTCCCCCCCCCCTCCCTTGTTATATGTTTATTACAAATTGTATATTTTGACATTTTTCTATTATACAATTGTATATTACAAATTGTATATTTTGCATTAATATGTCAGAATGATTAAAGATTTCAAATTTATATTGCAATGTTAATTTTTCTCTCAACCATTTTTAAATATATCTGACGAAATTATATTTCTATTAAATTTTTGAATGACCCCTAATTTGCAGCAACAAATATGCTCCAACTTTAAACAGTTATTACTCGGTCAATTTTAATCGTAGAATAACAGAACTTTTTTTTTTTTTTTTTTTTTTTTTTTTTTTTTTTTTTTTTTTGTCTTACTTGTCAGTGTAACAGGAAAATTTTACTAAATATAACTTATAGGACCGGGAGACTGTATAAAAATTTAAATTTCGTAATTTTTTAACAATTGTTTCTATTGACCCAAATCGCTTTTAAAATATTTCTTTACCTTATTTAAAACATTTTTGTAATTGGAACTATATGTCTATTGTTAAAGGTTTAGGAATTAGCCATTGGACATCGTTGAGAGTGGACACCTTGTGTATTAATAATGCTATTAACAGCATAGCATATGAAAAAAAATTCCTTTTATAAAATACATTTTCAGAATTGATTTTTTCCTCGCAGAAATATATATTTTTCACCTGCTTAAATCGGGATAAGAGAAGGTTTTCATTTGTTTTTATTAACAAATGAATAATTACGCTGAGTAAATCATAGCAGTAAAAATATTGCTTTAAATAAATCCAACGAAAACAGAATGCAAGAAATATATTTCGTTTTAATTGAACTAAAGATCTAAAATGACGTCCTTGGTTATATATATATACATTAAAACTTTGATAATTAACCACTCTGATATCTGAATTTCTATGCAATCAAGTGTAATAAATGCATTATGGATAAGCTCAAAAGCTCGATATTTTGTTATCCTCATAAATTACTGTTTCTTTGCAATCGAATATAATTTATTCATTTTAGATAATAATGCATTAAAATTTCGATAATTTCACCCTCTTAAACTTCTTTTATATTTACTAACACGATTATTACGTTGACGATATGAAGTAACCTTTAACTCGCCATCCTTAAAAAACTCAATGAAATATTAATAATTCAGTGGAATATTAATAATTCCATATATATTTGCACTAAAACTTGATAACTCGTCATCCTCATAAATCTTCATATTTCGATTACATTAAAATACCGGGTAAGTCAAAATGAATATAGCGATTACAAACGACTATAACTATTTAATGAAAAATAATTTATCGATAAGATTAACACAGAATGTAGACGGAACTTCAAAATTTTGTATACATACGTCATAGATGTTCTATGTGACTTCCCTTGGTCACACGGAGAACATCTAGGCGGTAGTCCATTTCACGCAATACATCCTGAAGCATTTGTTCAGTTACCGACGCAAGCGCATTACAAATGCGTACTTTGATTTCTTCAATTGTTTTGGGCATGGGAGGCACCCTGTCTTGGACATAACCCCGTAGAAAAAAATCAAATAGCGCATGCAAATAGCGCATGCGTAGGCTATCGCTTTACTGCACATGCGCCTTACCTGAAGAAATTTTGAAGTTACGTCTACATTCTGTGTTAATCTTATTGATAAATTCTTTTCCATTAAATAGTTATAGCCGTTTGTAATCGCTATATTCATTTTGACTTACCCTGTATATTTACGATGGTGATGGATTATGGAGATTTTGGTGCATACCCACAAAAAGACTTTCAGTGACATTCGTTTGGATAAAAACATATTTATAAGGATAATGATTAATCGAGGTTTTGTGTATATCGTCAACTTATTAATGGTATTCGATAAACGTAAACATAGTTTAAATAGATAACAAATTATCGAGGCATTAACGCATATCTATAAGTAATTAATAATATTCTATTGTTATAAATCTGATATTTATGACGGTTACAAGTTATCGAGGTTTCAATGCGTATGTATAATGATATCCGACTAAATAAACACAGATTTTTACGGTGACCAGTTATTGTGGTTTTAGCGGATATCAATGTATTAATATTTATTACTAGCAAACCCCGCGGCTTTGCTCGCGTAATAGCTGAAATATGTGATATTTGCACGACTGTTTTTTATTATGAGAACACTTTTTGAAATAATTCAAAATATTACAAATTAAGCCACAGTTTGACTAAACTTTATTATAAAAGTGCAATAGACAGAAATGAGATTTTAATTAATAAGAAGGACTAAAGCTAATTCCAATTAAATTATAATTTAGAAAGTATTTTGAGATTTTTATGCTCATTTCATACGCTCATTTCAGTATTTATTTGAAGTTTTGATTTTTTTAGAAACCGTCTTAACACATTTTGATCTTAAAATTAACCATCATGACAAATTCCAAGCTTCTTGTCTAACAGTCTACCAACTCTCTGGTGTTAGTGGCGGCACCAACATAAAATGCCAAAACAGAGTTGAAATAAAATGTCTCGAAAAATGTTGAAACAGAGACTGTCACCATTAATTTGCCAACATTAACCTTGAAATCGGTTGTTATATTCTAATATTCTGTAAAACAAAACAGAATTTAGATGTTTTTAAAAGCTTTCTTGTTGTTCCTGCCAATCAGGTGGTAGTGACACAGGCATAAAATATAGCCCGTATAGGTTCAAAGACTATCACTCTTGATTCGCAATCAATAACTTCTGTAATCGGTTTATTATTTCCTGAGATTCCATAGAAATCGTAATTTAGGACTTTTTTAGAATGCTTTTCACTCCTCCCCTTCGCTTCACAACTTTTTAATTTCGTTTCGAATTTATTTTTGACTGTTCTTAGGGGACATTTATATTTTATAAGTAATTACCGTGCTATAGTTAAAGTTTCTAGCTTCTTCAGTACCGCAGAAATCGCAATTTAGAAAGTTTTTTGCTCCTGCAACCCTCGACATAAAATATAGCTTATGTTTGAGTAGGTTCTATCACCCTCAATTTGCAACTATTATGTTTGAAATCGGTTTCGTATTTCATACGATTGCATAAAAATCGTTATTTAGAACGCTTATAGAACGCTTTTCACTCACTTCATCCTTTTAAATTTGGAATTTTTTTTCGACAATTCTTAGAAAGCATTTGCATCTTTGAAGTAATTACCATTCCAAATTAAAAATGTTAGACCCCCTCAGTAACACAAAAAACGCAATTTAGAACATTTTTTGCTCCTGTAACCCCCAGGTTGTAGTGACAACAACGTAAAATATAGGCTATGTTGGAGCGGGGACTGTCACCATCAATTTGAAACCATTACTTCTGAAATCGGTGTATATTTCCTGAGATTGCGTAGAAATCGCTATTTAGAACGCTTTTCGTTCATTTTCACCCTTTTTAAATTTCAAATTTTTAGGGAACTCTTCTCATAAGTTTACATCTCATAAGTAATTACCATGCCAAATTTCAAGTTGCTAGACCCTCAAGTATCACAAAAATCACAATTTAGAACGTTTTTTAAAATGCAACCACAAGGTGGTAGTGACGCTGACATGAAATAGATCCTATATTTACTGTAAAAAAAAACGGACTAAAAAACGGAGATTCTACTGGCAATCGAGACGCCAGTAGTATTTCTGTATTTTTACGGAAAATTTTCCCCATAAATTACAGAAAATTTTCCGAAAACGGAAATTTTTCTGTCATTTGTGGGGGTGGGGTGGGGGAAATTTTCCGTAAAAATACGGAAATAGTACTGGCGTCTAGATTTCAAGTAGAATCTCCGGTTTTTAGTCCGTTTTTGTTATTACAGTGTTGGAGCAGGGGCTGTCATCATCAATTTCCAACCATTACTTTTGAAATCGGTTGGGTACTTAAGTTTAGATCTCATAAGTAATTACCATGCCAAATTTCAAGTTGCTAGTCCCTCAAGTATCACAAAAAATCACAATTTAGAACGTTTTTTAAAATACAACCGCAAGGTGGTAGTGACGCTGACATGAAATAGATTCTATATTCACTGTAAAAAAAACGGACTAAAAAACGGAGATTCTACTGGCAATCGAGACGCCAGTAGTATTTCTGTATTTTTACGGAAAATTTTCCCCATAAATTACAGAAAAATTTCCGAAAACGGAAATTTTTCTGTCATTCGTGGGGGAAATTTTCCGCAAAAAAACGGAAATAGTACTGGCGTCTGGATTTCAAGTAGAATCTCCGGTTTTTAGTCCTTTTTTTTACAGTGTCGGAGCAAGGGCTGTCATCATTAATTTCCAACCATTACTTTTGAAATCTTTTGGGTACTTTCTGAGATTGCGTAAAATCTCAATTTAGAACGTTTTTTAGAACGCCTTTCGCTCATTTTCACCTCTTTTAAATTTCGATTTTTTAGGAAATGGTCTTGGAGATCATTTGTATCTTATAAATAACTGCCCTGCCTAATTTCATGTATCTGGAATCATACCCTGGATTTGAAGTAGAATCTCCGGTTTTTAGTCCTTTTTTTTACAGTGTCAGAGCAAGGGCTGTCATCATTAATTTCCAACCATTACTTTTGAAATCTTTTGGGTACTTTCTGAGATTGCGTAATATCTCAATTTAGAATGTTTTTTAGAACGCTTTTCGCTCATTTTCACCTCTTTTAATTTTCGATTTTTTAGGAAATGTTCTTGGAGATCATTTGTATCTCATAAATAACTGCACTGCCTAATTCCATGTATCTGGACCCTTCACTAACACAAAAATCGCCATTTAGAATGTTTTTTAGAACACTTTTCGCGCATTTTCACCCATTTAAACTATCGAATTTTTAAAGAAATGTTCTTAGAGATCATTTATATCTAATAAGTAACTACCATGCCAAATTCCATGTATCTGGACCCTTCAGTAACACAAAAATCGCAATTTCGACCTTTTTTTTTTTGCTCTTGCACCCCCTTTAGGGGTAGTGGCACAAACATAAAATGTAGCCTATATTGGAGCAAGGGTTGTCACCATCATTTTGACACCATTATTTGTGAAATAGGTTTGGCACTTCTTGAGATTGCGTAGAAATCGCTATTTAGAACGTTTTTTAGAACTCTTTTCGCTCATTTTCACCCCCTTAAAATTTCGAATTTTTTAAGAAATGTTATTAGAGATCATGTATATCTAATAAGTAACTACCGTGCCAAATTCCATGTATCTGGACTCTTCAGTAAAACAAAAATCGCAATTTCGAACGTTTTTTTTTTGCTCCTGCACCCCCTTTAGGGGTAGTGGCACCGACATAAAATGTAGCCTATATTGGAGCAAGGGTTGCCACCCTCATTTTGACACCTTTATTTTCTAAATCGGTTTGGTACTTCCTGAAATTGCGTAAAAATCGTCATTTAGAACGTTTTTTAGAACGCTTTTAGAGCATTTTCACACCTTTTAGGTAGCTTTCATTACAAAAAGCTACCTATTGCAGCCGTTCGGAGGAAAGCGATTTCAAAAAATTTTGGTATATTTTCATCGATCATGACCCCCAGACCCCGAAACCACCCTCCGTTCAAAATTGATATATATATATATATATATATATCCATATATATATATATATATATATATATATATATATATATATCTGACCTATGTCACACTGTAACTCTCGTATTTATGAACCGATTTGGATGTAATTCGGTGTGTACATAGTACACACCAATGTCTCGACCGAGTTCGTTGGCCAGCTTCATCCGCCATTTTGTTTCAAAATGGCGGCCATTTAAAATTTTTTTAAAAATTTAAAATTTGAAATGTGGTACCAAAAAATTGAAAATGGAAAAATATTTTTTTCTTATGAATTTGACCTTTATACAAAGACTCCGGAGCAATTTTTGTTTCGTCTATATCTTAAAAAATGGCTGACTTATAGCATTTTGAATTTCTAGCGTGGCTGACATTTTGAAACGTCCTGAATTTTGTCACGCGATAAAAGGCGTATTTATGAACCGATTTGGATGTAACTTCGTTTATACATAGTACATACCAATGTCTCGACCTAGTTCGTTGGCCAGCATCATCCGCCATATTGTTTAAAAATGGCGGCCATTTAAATTTTTAAGAAAAATTTAAATTTGAAATGTGGTACCAAAAAATTGAAAGTTGAAAAAATATTTTTTTCTTATGTGTTTGACCTTGATAAAAAGATTCGGGAGCAGTTTTTGTTTCGTCTATATCTTAAAAAATGGCTGAGTTATAGCATTTTGAATTTATAGCATGGCTGACATTTTGAAGTGTCCTGATTTTTGTCACGTGATAACAGATATATTTATGAACCGATTTGGATGTAATTTGGTGTGTACATAGTACACACCAATGTCTCGACCGAGTTCGTTGGCCAGCTTCATCCGCCATCTTGTTTCAAAATGGCGGCCATTTAAAAAAATTTAAAAAATTTAAAATTTAAAATGAGATACCAAAAAATTGGAAAATGAAAAAGATTTTCTTTGAATGTGTTTGACCTTAATACAGGGATTCCGGAACAGGTTTTGTTTCGTCTATATCTAAAAAAATGGCTGAGTTATAGCATTTTGAATTTCTATTGTGGCTGACATTTTAAAACGACCTGATTTTTGTCACGCGATAACAGGCGTATTTATGAACCGATTTGGATGTAACTTGATCTGTACATAGTACATACCAATGTCTCGACCGAGTTCGTTGGCCAGCTTCATTCGCCATCTTGTTTCAAAAGGGTTGCCATTTAAAAAAAAAGTAATATAAAATTTAAAATAAAGTATTAAAAAATTGGAAAATGAAAAAAAAAATTTGTCTGTTTGACCTTGATACAAAGATTCTGGAGCAGTTTTTGTTTCTGAAAATTTGTTCTTTTGTTTATATCTTAAAAAATATTGAATTATAGCACTTTAAATTTCTAGCATGGCTAACACTTTGAAACGATCTTGTATTTGTCACGCGGTAACACACGTATTCGCCTATTTCGATGGAAGAAGGCATGTGGATAGTATACATCAATATCTCGACCAAGTTCGCTGGCCAGCTTCATCAGCCATCTTGTTTCAAAATGGCGGCCATTAAATTAAAAAAATTATATTTAAAGTGAGGTGCAAAAAAAAAAAAAAAAAAATAGAAATTGAAAAAGGTTTCTTTCATAAGTATTTGACCTTGATATGAGCATTCACGAGCATTTTTTGTTTGTCTTTATCTTAAAAAATGGCTCAGATATAGCAGTTTCAATTTCTAATGTGGGTGACATTTTGAAAAACTTATTTTTTGCCTGCGACAGCACTCGTATATATCAACCGATTCCGATGTGAGTGAGCATGTGCACAGCCAATTACTAAGGTCTCGACCAAGTTCACTGATTAGCCTCATCCACCATGTTGTCTTAAAATGGCAGGAACTTTAAGAAATCGCCGAATTTGGCAGCCAAATATAAGTTAGTTTAAATAAAAGCAGCTTGGATAAAGCTGACTAATTTCGCGAAATTTTCATTCATGATGATTTAGTATTGATAAAAATTAATATTGAATCTCCTATATTCGGTTTCCACTAAATTGAGTTTCGTGTGTTTGAATAATATAAGTTGGCTTTTTTAAAATAAGGAAAATGAAAGCTACCTCTTCCTCCCGGCACTGGCCGGAAGGACTTTTTAATTTCGATTTTTTTAACAAATGTCCTTAAAGATCATTAGTATCTTATAAGTAACTACCATTCCAAATTTCATGTTTCTAGGTCCTTCAGTAACACAAAAATAGCATTTTTAGAACGTTTTTTGCTCCTGCACCCCCTTTTGGCCAGTGGCACGGACATAAGATATAGCCCAGGGTCGGCGAACCTTTTTGCATCCGCGTGCCAATATTAAAAAAAAAAAAATCAACTGAACATGGCGTGCCAACAACCGCCCCCCCCCCCCCCCTCCGACGCGACGTCTCATTCCCGTAGAAAAATAGCGAATTAATTTAATAGTGAATTATAAGTTAGTTTAATTCTAATAGTAATAAATAATAGTGTCAAAATTATATATCATTGTTAGATTATTATAAATTAAACAAAAACGTAATTTGAAGAACAAATTAAAAAAAACAAAATTTATTTCCTACATTGTTTAAGCCCGAGAAGGGACAGATATTAAGTTATTTCATTCAATTAGTTTTACATTTAATGTTAAATTTCTGTAACAAATTAGTTAAGCCAATTGAAGATTAAAAAATAAAAAAAAAATTTCATACAATATGATACTTAAAACACCCTAAAAAATTAGATTCAGTTCAAATGAAATCGAAATAAATCTTAGACTTCTTCCATTTTTAATTGAAAATATTTGTATTGCAGATTTTGCATTGTTTATGACAATTGTGCATAAAATGATAAGATGCATGCAAAATACAAAACTTTAAAAAAAAAAAAAGTCTAAGATTTATTTCGATTTCATTTGAACGGAATCTAATTTTTTAAAGTGTTTTAAGTATCATATTGTATGAATTTTATTTTTATTTTTTAATCTTCAATTGGCTTAACTAATTTGTTACAAAAATTTAACATTAAATGTAAAACTAATTGAATGAAATATCTTAATATCTGTTCCTTCTCGGGCTTAAACAATGTAGGAAATAAATTTTGTTTTTTTAATTTGTTCTTCAAATTACGTTTTTGTTTAATATGTCAAGTTTTTTAATAACTACTCCACTCAGACGAACGCATTTCAAAATTAATGGAGAGTATCATCATCAGGCGTTGATGTATGCGGTATTGCATCACAATGTGGGATGCAGTTTACCAATGTGTAATTC
Source organism: Maratus speciosus (assembly GCA_963932465.1). Taxonomy (NCBI): domain Eukaryota; kingdom Metazoa; phylum Arthropoda; class Arachnida; order Araneae; family Salticidae; genus Maratus; species Maratus speciosus. Next base: position 292,446,626 of record OZ010789.1, read on the forward strand.
AAAGTGTTTCACTAGTGTAGTAATGCAGGTTGCGGTAGTTTGGACAAAAACTTCCAATCTGAACGTAAAAAATCTATAATCAAAACATAAAAAATTAACTTAATTTAAATTTAGATACCCTATTTCCCACTCAGGAACGCTATGAATGTAAATGTAAATTGTGTTGAATCCTTACTGCTAATATTTAACAATATTATAGCTGTGATACAGTAAAAAATAAAAAATAAAAGTTTTACTTAAAATTTTAAACACTATTCTCTCCCAAGGGGTGATGTAAACACATCAGAAAATTATTGCCTAAGTTTAACTTGGGGTATAAATAGTTCTCATCTCGGAAAAAAAAAATACATTTTAAAACTCAAGTTATGTAATTTTCCACTAAGTTCGCTACCTTGCGTAAAAATCATTAGAAACTTTTTACTAAAATATAAACTTGACCAAAGCAAAAACTTATTCTGAAAATATTCTTTTTATTTCCATTATGACGCCATATTCACCTTTTTAATTTTTGAAAAAAAAAAAAAAAAACTAGCTCAATTTAATATTTCACGTGAAAATCTTTCAACTAAAAAGAAATAAATTATTATTACGGCTTTTGAAATTTTTTCAACAATGAATTAAAAAAGTTACATTTTCTGTGAAAAATGTCCGTTGATTTTCAATGAAAAAAGCGAAAATTGGAATTATTAAGAAAAATATTTGAATAATGTAAAAATAAATTGGCCCATGTTTCTCTCTGGGTTATAATTCACCCATATGCAAAGGCATTTTACCCTTCGTTTTGACCCTGATGTCAGGCAATCGTTTTTACACTTTAAATTTATAATATTATTAAAATTAGTAAAGAATAAAAAATGAATGGCATCAGGGACAAAAAGGTGGGAAGAAAAAATGAAAAAGTTAGATCTCCATAGGCTTTTCCATGTTAAATTAACATTGAGAAGTGACACTGGAAATAAATAAGTATTGCGCTACCGCGCAATACTTAAATATAGCTAACATACCTGCGGGCAATACCAAAATACGCATTATAGTAATAATTATAGAGTTTTCATTTCCTTTTACAAATGTTTTAGCAATCAAATTATTTTTTTCATAACTTATGAAAATGTCATGCTTTATTCGTTTTATCAATACTTTTGTCATTTTAACAAATTAAAGATCAATTATCAAATTCTAGCAAAAGTTAAATAAAGCCTCATGTGCAGGTCAAAACGCGTTAAATTACGCAGAAATATTACAGAAAAGAATAATTTGATTTACTAGATTTCTCTCTTTCTATGGAAATCATAGGTGCCATCATAATGAAATCGAGGAAATGGGGAGTTGGGGATGGTCAAATATTTCTAAGCGGTAAGTTCAGTGATATAACAAGTACACAAGTACCTATTATAGAAAACAAAAGCTAATTTCAATGAAGCTCGTGTATTAATAAAAAAAGGAATAAAAAGGTGCAGAATTTTAGGAATTTGTCTGAAGTTTGATTTAGAACTTCAATAAACGGCGTGCCAAAAATATCTTCCTGCGTGCCAGTTACGGAACGCGTGCCATAGGTTCGCCAACCCTGATATAGCCTATGTTCTAAGTTGAACTAACACCATCATTTTGATATCATTACTTTTGGAATCCGTTCGGTAGTTCCAGAGCTTACCTCCTACAAATAAACAATTTTTACCACTTTATAATATTAGTATAGATATATAGAAAATATAATATTTATTGCATAATACTCAAACTATATAAATACTTTACGAAGTTCAGATGATGACGATAAAGATGTAGAAAATGATTTGATTGCATTTTTCAACTTTCAATTAATTTAATTGCAACTAATTTAAATGTAATTATTTTAATTACGATTGATTTAATTGCAGAATACAACTAAACGATATTAATTTCAATTCAGTTTAATTGTAATTGAACTGAATTGCAATCCAGTTTAGTTGCAGCTTGCTATTGGCACTTAATCGTAATTCAATTAAATGCAATTAATTTTTTAACCAATTATTATTTGATTGAAGATATAAGTGGGTGATGCTCAACACTGCACACAAGTATGCTACTTAGTAAAAGATGCCTAAATTAAATAATTAATAATAACAATAATAATAATACTTTACGAAATTCAATTGCGACGTAAATAAAATAAAAAAGAATTAATAGAATAATAATATTTATTATAAGACAATCTCTATTTCATGTTTTATTACCATATGGGGCTGTGCATACATAACCTTATCACTTTAGGAGTGAGGGGTGGGTCTGGCACTTGATATCGTAAGATATCTTTAGGGAGAGGGGAGTTTGTCTTTTGATATCGTTATCATTTTTGATCCAACCAAATTTTTTTTTTTGTTGTTGTTTCTTTACATCAATATTGCCTGTTATCTTTTTTAGCCTGTTATCTATTTTTATGAAAATGCAAAGTTATTATTAAAACCCTTAAATGATCATAAAATCATTTCATTCGAAAATACAGAATAACACAATGTGCGTCATTCCTATTATTCTGTCATACGCCCATATAATTCATTGAAATATCGATATATTGATAATCTTTAGAAATAAAATATTTGAGAAATAATGAACGTCATTTATAAGAATTTTAAAATTTATCAACTAATTTTTTTTTCTTCGAAATATAGATAATGACACTGTCACATTAACTGTCTTTTAAATCTTTCATTTATACGAAGAAAAATGTGGGATAGTTCTTCAATGACCTCTCGATTTTAGTTTTATCAAACAAATTTAAAACCAAGATTAAACTATGAGATACTAAAATTTTAACAAGATTTCACTTTAGGCGAGAATCTAGAGATACTTTTAAAATAAATCACAAATGAGAAAGATTTTCTTCAGTCTAACATGGTTATCTATTTTGATCAGAAAATCATGCTACTATTAAATTTATCGTTTTTCTCATCATGAATGGGTGGGAATGTTATCTTCACAGACAAATTACCTCTGATTTCATGACTCACGTAAGTCGTAAACCTGCTGTGCGCATACATCTTCGCGGAAGATATTAAAGAACTTTTGGGTGTGTAAGCACCTTAAACTTGAGCAATAACGAACATCACTCCCTAGAATTGCTAAACACTGGGTTGGCCCTCTTTTTGAAGGGGCGTGAGCGCAAATTTTTTTTAGGGGGCCTCGATGGAGTCTCTTACAAGGATGGCAGGACTGGGGGTTAAAAATATTTAGGACTAAATAATTTTTGTTTTAAAGATAAAAGAAGAAGAAGAAAAAAGTCTTGTTGTTTGCCTAGTAGACATCATGTTGACGTAAAGAATCATTCAGTTATTCTATACACAAATAAATATTAATGATTCTCTCTTTTCTATATTTACTGGGAATAAAATATTAAAAGAATCACTTGCCATTCAAACATTTTGTAGCATTGCTTCTTTTTCTTTTATTTTCTATCTATGCTAATGATGGTTGTAGAGATGCTTGCTATGCTTTACCCTTATATTCTTTAAAAAAAATACAGCTGTATACATCATATGTGGAATTGTGTATTCTTATGCAATGAGCGCCCAATAATGGCATAGCACACATAAATACGTACTTGATATCGAAAAATCACGTCTTAGAAGATGTCTACAAAGTTCAGATGTGCAAATGACAGTTCAAAGTTGGGCGTTTCCCTCTGTATACTGTGTACAGTGAGTGGTCAAAATATTAAGAATATAACTCACTCAAACTTCGAAGTGCGTTTCAAACGTTCAACCGATGTAATACATCGAAATTGCTGATAAAAAGTTTATCCCTGGTCAGAAGCACCCGGGAATGCAGCAATTCGTCTGTTTATGGGGAAGCAAGGGAGTTGAGTCACTTTGAATGTGGCATGATTGCGGTCGCCAAAAAGCCCGGTTCCAGTATCTCTGAAACTTTTTTTTTTACTTTTCTCGTACACTTAAGTCTCGAGTCTTTAGAGAATGGCCGCTAAGCAAAAAAACTTCGAGTAAAAAGCAGAATACTGAGTGGAAATCGCTTTTGGACGAAAGAGACGCCAAGCGAATGAGATGCATTGCATGCAGCTACAACTCAGCGGATTGCAGCGCATTGCAACGCATTGCAACGTTAAGGATCATCCTAAAACACATCCGACCGCTCTACATGACACTGAAATATAATACAACAACAAGGTTTATCACAATATGGATGTCAGGGTTCTGTAAAACTGTTCCTTTTACCCCCAGTGTTCCTCCCAATAAACGTAAGCATCCATATCTTAACATATCGCTCACCCGCAAGAAAAGTGACACAACTTGCAAGAATTCATTTTGTGTTTTATCCCAATAACAAATCTGTCATAGATGCGTCTTGCTATAGAAAAAGTTTCATAAGTGTAGTTATCCAGAAAATAGCTTTGTTGCGCTTTATGTCCGTTCGCAACAACAGAAGGGGGGGGGGGGGGGTCGTGGTAAAATTACTCAACCCCCCAAACCTCATCTACGTCATCATTCTTAAGGGTTTTTGCTGCTGCATGCAGGGCTAAATGCTGTAATTCATGTTACAGTAAAAAAAAAAAAAAAAAAAAAAAAAAAAAAAAAAAAAAAAAAGCGAATCTTGCCCCCCCTTCCTTTTGCTTCTCCTGTGAAATTTACTTTTGTCGAGATGTGTCTCTTTTCTTGCGGTGAGCGATATGTCCGTGTCGAATCGCCAAAGTCTGCTTTTTCACCAGAAGTGCCTTTTTGATTTTCTCGTGGAATTCAAACAGTGCTTAATTTTGGATCGAGACAAGTGTTGACATTGTAAACGTGAAACTTAGGTTAATTAAAAAATTGTAAAATAAATTCATGCAGTTCATTTTAAATTAAAGTTGTACGTTCCACTTTAATTCAATATCACCGTTTGCAAATTACATAATCTCCCATTTACTTACTGACTTCTAATGAGAGTGGGGAAAACTGCTAGACATAGCTGGAGGCTTTTAATATGAGTGAAATCTTACCGAAACGGAATCGGAAAAAACGTCAATCGGCGTTTTTGAAGACGATCACACACACACCGCTCGTAAGTTAATCACTTCTTCGAAATTTCTTATTACCATACGTCGTATTTACTGTTCCGTAAATTAGAGATTTCTTTTGATAATCAATGCTGGGTGAAATTTCTTCCGATTTCTCAGACGAAAAATAAGCCAACCGTATACGGAAAGATGCTTCGATTAGATACATAGACGGAATTTAAAAGGCCTATTCTCAAAAAAAAAAAAAAAGTATGTCCTTTGGGACACACTACTGTAATGAAAACATTTAACCAATGATATTTTTTTTACAATTTTGGATGTTTTTTAAAGCATGCACCTAATTCACTTTAACGTCTTAAAATATCAAACGTAAGGGTTGTGTATAAAATTAAAACAAGAGAATTTTTTATTTTCAATCATTTTTATTTGAAATAGGTAGTTCAATTATAGCAGATTCTATTTTCTTACTGTCAGTGATTTGAGTAGAAGGAAGAAACTGTATTAATTATTAGGATACACAATAAAAGGATGGACATCCCCCAGCGAATATGCAAATGCGATACAGATGTATAAACCACTGCCCCCCTCCCATTGTTTTAGTCGTAAAAACAACAGAGGACATGCGCTATAGGCAGAAGGTATATGATAGATAGTATACGCTACAGTTTCATTGGAGAAAGAGACTGTATACGGAGTTCCTTAAAAAAAAAAAAAAAAAAAAAAAAAAAAAAAAAAAAAAAAAACAGGAGGTATACGGCGTACATCATTGTACCCTTTCCTTTACCCCCCAAAATTAGTAAACATAATGCCGGCGCAAATTATACCGATATCTGATCTCCTTCTTCGCTACCAATCATGAAATATCCTGTGTCGTCTTTTTCGCTTCAATAACTATTTTAATCCCCAGTTCGACATATTTAATATTTTCATTACGAAAATTGTTACAATGATTACGCAGTTGATATTGGAATTATTTTCCGAATTTTTAGCAATGCTTGATGATCACGCTTTGGGTTAGGAAAAAACAAAAGAAATCCGACCTCATTCATGTAAGCGAGCTTTTCGGTAAGTTCAAATAAAACAATACTCCATCTTAATCTTTAAAAAAATTATCATCAAACAAAACATAATGAAACCTATTGTCATCATAACTCTCATTTTACTTTTAATTTAAAATTAAATTAGAGCCTGATAGATGCAGAATGTGATAATGCCTACACTGAAAAAAAAGAAAAGAAAAGAAAGAGAGAGAAGGAAAAAGGCAAGCTAGCGCACTCAAAAACAGCATCGCACTTATGCTATAACTCCATGCATGGCTGTTACACTTCTGTATTACATTTTTTGTAAAAATATTTTTCCCCAATTCCCGCTTACAGGTATGTAATGTATATTATAACGAAAAGCCAAACTAGATCGCGATATATTCATATTCATATGAAAGAGCGGCCCCTGCTCGCACTTCGGAACTAGTTTATCCTAGGAATTAGCGAAACGGTCTCTCATAGGATTAGCATTAGCTCGCGAGTGTCTTCTCTAGCAGGGACAGGAGCCTTAAGGGGGCTGGTCACTCAGCTTCGAAATTCTCCTCCGTAATGTTAAGTCTATGAACTTTTGATGCATTCGTATACTTAAAATATCTTCTCGGGAAATTCATATTTTTAGCATATTTTTTCTGTACACTCTTCTTAAAGGATGTCTTCTTTTTTCTTTGTTTTCAAAATATTTCTAAAGTCTATACTGAATATAATATTTTATGTGTTAAAAGCGGCCGAACTGTGAGTAAGATTTTAACACTTCATATAAAATTAAGTCTATAGAAATATTTTGAGAACTAAGAAGAAAAGAGACTTTTTTCAGGAAGTGTACACAAAAAATAGAAGTTAAAAATATTAATTTCCCGAGGAGATATATTTTAAATATACGAATGCATCCAATGCCCATAGATTTTACATTAGAGAGAGGAAATCGGAAGCTGAGTGACCAGCCCTCTTAAATGATCACAGCGGAATTCTGGGTAATAGGATGTATAAATCTGATAAGGAAGGTCAGGTCTCCATACGGGCATACTTTGAAAAATCTGAAAAATTTATAGAATGTTCTACTCATGAGGATAGATATGTTCATAAAAAAACTTCGGCGGAAACTCGATAGAGCACTCGTAAAAAAATAAGGAAAATTTCGATATTCGGCGATTTATCACCGGTTGGCGATGGAATAAAATGTCAAAAAATACTTTTTTTATGTCAAATACTCTTTAAGATAAAAATGTTTCATATTGAACTTGTTTAAACAAATTTAATGTAAATAACTTTAGTTTTGTCATAAATATATACTTATAATGAAAGTTAACTATCAAATTTTATGAATTAAAAAAATTAAATTAAAAAAATTGTTTCAATCTCAAAATTAAGTCCAATTGAGCACTGTCGATTCAATTTTGTTGCTAGGGAAACAACGAATTCTTTGATATTGAAATGAATAACTGCAGCATTCATCATTTTGCCTTTATTTTGGTATGCGCCTAAATATATGAAAATATTTTTAAACATGAAATTGTTCTTAAAATTAAATTAAATAAGAAGGAACATAAATATGTAATGCAAAGACAAATGTATTTATTAAACTCTCTCATTGTTTAAGTTTAAATTCATTAAATACGATTTACACGTATTCTAAAAATCAATTAACAAGCAATTTTCAGGAGCATTAAAATCGTTTGCTTTTAGAGAGAAAAATCGCCAAATCGCCAAATCGCGTGACACTTTCGTCTTTTCGCGCCAAATATTAGAAAGCATTTTATTTTATACAGACTTTCTACTGTAATTCCGCCGCTAAATTTGACTGATCCTTTATTACATACATAAATAGTTTAATTAATATATTTCTTTTTTTCAAAATATTCTGAGTATGCCCGGTAAGAAGACCTTCCTTGTGAGTGATAGGATAATAATATATCCAAAATAAAATAACAACACTCGGCTATACATAGAAGTAAATTAAATAAACTAGAAAATAAGCTTTAGAACGATGTTTTTCTGTTCTTGTATGTTTATGCCAAGAATGAACTTTTAAGACATTTGTCACGGTATGTCTGGAGACTTTATCACATATTCACGCTCACCATAAAGATTAAACTTTTACCCGAACAGTAAATAGTGCATATTCAAGTGTTAAATGTCACTGTGCAACATGCAAATTGAAGTACTTCGTAGTTTCAATCCACTGTTAACGGCGAAGAAACAGAAACTTTGAAATTCTTGAAGATTTTCCGGAGACAGCTGTAATAATAATAATTTTTAAAAATAAGAGGTGGAACATGGGAACACGGGCGTAACGAAATGGCGTGTGAAAAGAACCTCTCTTCCTCTCTCATCTTCCAAAAGCAGCGTTTAAAACACTCGTCTACTTTTCTCCACAAAAAAAATTATAGATTTAGCTCTATTAATGAATTTATCTTGACTTTCCCACTCTTTGCATATGATTTATTTTAATTTAAATAAAATTATATGTCAAATAATTGAAGGATAAAAAAAAACCGCGTTTACATTTACAGATAGTAATTAGTTAGATGTATTCATCATTCTAAATTTTACAAATATCGTCGCTGTTTCTTCTCCTCTTTATAACAATCTTCAACTATGTTTTTTCAAATGAATTTCATCGTTCTTCCACCTTTGTGCTGATTTTCAACTGTGTTTATGAACCCTTTATATCCCAAATTATGAATTCATGAAAATTTCATCTTCTAAAGCATTTTTCATGAATTTTTGAAACGACATTAGAAGATTTACACAACCATTTGATAAATTTTAGAAGGATTTTGCCAATTAAAATTAATTAATTAAATTTGCATTGATAGGGATTTTGTGTAATATTTACAACTTCACTCAAATCTTTTTTTTTTTTTTTTTTTTTTTTTTGGTATTTTGTAGAATTAGGAATGCTCAAACAATAATGCAATAATTAATGCAATAATAATGCAAAATAACAATAATTAGGAATGCTCTTGCAATAGAAATATAGAAATATTTCCTAATTGATACCCCCCCCCCCCCCTACACACACCACCACCAATCTTTCAATGTCAAGAAAGCTGAAAAGATGCAAGTGAAAAAAGAAATCATCCTTTAAAAACATTTTTGTTTTGTGCAACCAATATTGCTTTTGTAACAAGATAAAGTAAGGTATCTATAACTCATTCTAAACTGTATTAATACTAATCGATGTATTAAATTAATTTTATAACAAGTTATTTTGATGGTACTTTAAAGTACCTTCGGGGCATAAAGGGTTAAGTATTTTCGCAGTTTTTCCCTCTTTATACATACCTATCTTCAATTGAGTTTTTGAAAGAATTATATCTTCATTTTTGTCTTGATCCAGGATTGCCAAATGATAGTACACCTTTATAGTTAACAGATAGTTACATCCATTTAAAATTTCACAAAATTAAACGATCATCATTTTTCTCTTTAAGGGAAAATGATGATCGTCCTCAAATCCAAAAGGGAAACTTTATGATATAAGTTTTAATTCATTTTTGTTCGGAAATGCATGAAACTAGTAGGTGTTGTTGTTCAGAAACTGCATAATCAAACTGTTTTTCTGTTTTTCTTTTTCTTATTTTTTCTTATTTTTTTTTTTTCAAACGCAATGGATTTTTCAGAAAATAGTGTCAAGGTAGGCGCTTTGAACCGAATTTCCGCGCGAAAAAAGAATAACCACTCAAGAAAGGGTGAAAAACTCTCTGTCACTTGATCAAAATCGCTTATAACTCGATAGATAATTTATTTATCAAAAAAATGGAAAATACAGTTCGATTCCAAATCGCTTCCATAGTCAGGCCTTCCAATTTTATATCTTTCCGTCAACAAATGAATTTGTAAATGTGTCAAAACGTTTTGCGCTTGTTGAGCAGAACACTTGAGAACAGCCTTAACCCTTCAATTATTTATTTATAAAAATAACCCTTTACAGCTGTCCTCAAGTTCCCAGCTCAACAACGAGAAACTTTCTGACAATTTTTTTAATGTGTAAGGCATACAATTGGTAGGGCTGAATATTGGAGCGATTTGGAATCGAAATGAGATTTCCATTTTCGATAAATAAATTAGTTATTGAGTTATAAGCGAATTTGGTCACGTGACGACCGATTTTTCTCCTTTCAGTCGATATCATGTCCGGTAATTCGATCCAAAACGCCAACTTTGATGACATTTTCTGAAACATCTTTTGCGTTTACCAAAAAATGGAAAACGTCTGTTGATTACATTAGTTTCTGCATAACAACACCTGCCAATTTTATGCGTTTGAGAACAATAATGAACTTTTAAAAAAATTTGGAAGTAGCCCGTTTGGATTTGAGAACAGCCTTAACTGTCTATTTTTTTTTTTTTTTTCGCAAATAAAACAATTAACTGACTGACAATTTCAGAGACATTTTTTCAAATAAATTATTATCGATATTGGTTTAAGAAATGGAAACAACAAACAGAAGCAGAGGTAGAATATTCATTGTTAACCAATTCCTTATAATGTAAAATGGCACATATTTCGCCACATGAAAAACATTATAAAAAAAGAAAATGTAAAACGAATCTCTTTAATATTTACTCTTTTTTATTTTTCAAATTTCAAATAGTTACGAAAAATGCTCCTTTCAGACAATTCAAAACCGGATATCTTGAGCATCTCAACAAAGAATACGGAATCCTTTAACACTGATATATATTTACATGATCTTTGTTAAACTGTTGGAGATATTTTTAGTCCAAGAGCTGTTAAACATTTTAGTGAAGGTATTTGAGGCACCCTGAAAATTTGTGCAATACTTCTTTTGTAATGGCTGAATACAAAATCGAATGTCTGGCTGAAGGATCGTGGCCCAAAAACTGTGCCAGACACGTGTCAAGTGCCATTTTTTTTTTTACTACCCAAAAAAGGTATTTGAGGCACGCTGAGATTGAGACAGAAAAATATTTATACTTAGAAAAAAATATTTTGAAAACGACAGACACTTTAGTCGGCCTAAAAACTGTGCCAGACACGTGTCAAGTGCCATTTTTTGACTACCCAAAAAAGGTATTTGAGGCACGCTGAGATTGAGACAGAATAATATTTATGCTTAGAAAAAAATATTTTGAAAATGACAGACACTTTAGTCGGCACACAAACTGTGCCAGACACGTGTCAAGTGCCATTTTTTGTCTGGCACAGTTTTTGGGCCACAATCCTTCAGCCAGACATTCGATTTTGTATTCAGGTACTACAAAAGAAGTATTGCACAAATTTTCAGGGTGCCTCAAATACCTACTCAAAAATGTTCAACAGCTCTCCTACTATTTGGGAGATTTGTTCTTGTCCATATTTCGGAATACATTTAATATTACATATGGTGTCACTGACTAAATTACTGTACACTTTCAATAACTATCGTGATATTTTCACGAACAACAACAAAGCAGTAAGGCTGTTGAATGCATTATTTCAATTACTATTTCTTACTGTTAAAGTTATAAACGAAAATATGGGAGTTATGTTTGGATGAGACGCCCTGTGTTTTTTAATTAATTGAAACCGATTTTCTATTTGTTTGCTATTTTTGATCATTTTTCTGTGTGCTGTTATCACAACTCTTCTTTTGTTGCAACAATTTGATAATACTTTGTGGTGTAGGGCTTTCTAAACTTTGTAATAATTACGGACACATTTGAATTTTTTAAACATTTTCGAAGCCGCATCTCATGCTCTGCCTCAGAAACATATTCACCGTTTGTAAATTCATTTAAAATGATAAAATAAAAATAAAAGTTACAAAAACGCACTAACTCCTACTAATATTTCCGCAAATTATCACAGAAAAATGCGATTGGTACCAATCGATTACTGATAACATCTACCAATTAATGCTATATACTTAAATTTTGATCAGAAAATGGTCGTTTACATATAAAAATAAAGGAATAATAAATATTCAAGTGTACTAAACTTGGAAAATTTTTAACTGTAACACCTAATTCTGACATTATATTTGGATTTTAATGTAAATTTTACCTTCAGATACCAAACAAGAAACCATTCCGTCAAGTAGTTTAGGAATTAAGAAGGTTTAAAGTTTAGAACTTTTAATGTTATATTCATTTTTAATTATTCCCTAATTCACCTAATGTTATATTAATTATTCCCTAATTCTCCTAATGTTTACGTTTTCAATACTCTGCCTCAGAAACCTTGAGATACTAAAACCTTTAAAAACTTTAAAATTTACCTTCAGATACCAAACAGGAAATCATTCCGTCAAGTAGTTTAGGAATTAAGAAGGTTTAAAGTTTGGAACTTTTAATGTTATATTCATTTTTAGTTATTCCCTAATTCACCTAATGTTATATTAATTATTCCCTTATCCTAATGTTACATTCATTTTTAATACTCTGCCTCAGAAACCTTCAGATACTAAACCCTTTAACATAAACCTTTAAAATCTTTAAATTTTACCTTCAGGTATCCAACAAGAAAATGATTCCTTCCAGTAGTTTAGGAATTGAGAATGTTTTAAGTTTGGAACTCCTAATGTTACATTAATTTTTAATTATTCCCTAATTTTTGTAATGTTACTTTAATTATTCCCTAATTCTCCTAATATTATATTCATATTAATACTCTGCCTCAGAAACATATATACCGTTTGTAAAATTCATTTAAAAAGATAAAATAAAAATAAAAGTTACAAAAAGGCACTACCTCCTACTAATTTTTCCGCAGATCATCACCAAAAAATGCTATTACTACCAATCGATTACTGATAACATCTACTAATTAATGCTATACTTAAATTTTGCTCAGAAAGTGGTCGTTTACATATAAAATGAAGTTAATAATACATATTCAAGTATACCAAACTTGAACATTTTTTAACTGTAACGCCTAATTCTGACATTATATTTGGATTTTTAGGTAAATTTACCAAACTAGAAATCATTCCGTCAAGTAGTTTAGGAATTAAGAAGGTTTTAAGTTTGGAACTCCTAATGTTATATTAATTTTTAATTATTCCCTAATTCTTCTAACATTACTTTAATTATTCCCTAATTGTCCTAATATTATATTCATATTAATACTCTGCCTCAAAAACATATTCGCCGTTTGTAAAATTCATTTAAAAAGATAAAATAAAAATAAAAGTTACAAAAAGGCACTACCTCCTACTAATTTTTCCGCAGATCATCACCGAAAAATGCGATTGGTACCAATCGATTACCGATAACATCTACTAATTAATGCTATACTTAAATTTTGCTCAGAAAGTGGTCGTTTACTTATAAAAATAAGTTAATAATACTTATTCAAGTATACCAAACTTGAATATTTTTTAACTGTAACGCCTAATTCTGACATTATATTTGGATTTTTAGGTAAATTTTACCTTCAGATACCAAACTGAAAATCATTTCGTCAAGTAGTTTAAGAATTAAGAAGGTTTAAAGTTTGGAACTTTTAATGTTATATATTTTTGAATTATTTCCTAATTCACCTAATGTGACATTAATTATTCTCTAATTCTCCTAATGTTATATTCATTTTTAATACTCTGCCTCAGAAACTTTCAGATACCAAAACCTTTAACACAAACCTTTAAAAGCCTTTAAAAACTTTAAATTTTACTTCCAGATATCAAACAGGAAATCAATCCTTCAAACTTTAGGAATTAAGAAGGTTTTAAGTTTGGAACTCCTATGTCATATTAATTTTTAATTCTTCCCTAATTCTTCTAATGTTACTTTCATTATTCCCTAATTCTCCTAATAGTACATTCACTTTATTACTCTGCCTCAGAAACATATTCACCGTTTGTAAAATTCATTTAAAAAAGAGTTAAATTAAAAATAAAAATTATAAAAAGGCACTATCTCCTACTAATTTTTCCTCAAATCATCACAGAAAAATGCGATTGGTATCAATCGATTGCTGATAACATCAGCTAATTAATGCTATACTTAAATTTTACTCAGAAAATGGTCGTTTACATATAAAAAGTTTACTAAACTTTAAAATTTTCAATTCTAACACCTAATTTTTACATCATAGTTGTATATTTCGGTAAATTTTATCTTCAGATACTAAATCAAGGAAATCATTCCGTCAAGTAGTATATGAATTAAGAAGGTTTAAAGTTTGGAACTCCTAACTCCTAATATTAATTTTTAATTGTTGCAAAACAGATTTAAATGTGGGTAATTTCTAGCGGAATGAGCTGTAATTTTGGATTCGCATATTTGAAGCTTCTAGAAATAAATTTCTGTTAAAAAATCATAATTTACAGTTCATATTTTTTCTTACACACACATATATATATATATATATATATATATATTATATATACATGTTGAAATGAATATCAGCAGCTATCGTAAGAAAGGCTGTACACAAATGCTTTTTCTTTCATTTATTAAAAAAATGGTCTTACAAGGGAAGGTTCTTAGGTCCGTCACACATAACGCGATGAATCTTTGTGTAACGACAGAGTATATGTAATAAATATATAAGAGCCATAAAGCGCAATAATGAGGGCGTCTTGAGAAAATAAGTCTCAAAGTTTACGTTAGAGTTTATAATGGGAAAAATTTTCTCTCTTTGTAAGCGGCGCAGTGGCGTAGTTGGCAACGTGCTGAATTTGAGTAATTGAGCGTTTTTGAGTTCGAATCACAGTCAAACTTATTTTTCGCAACGCAAATTTTTATCAATTATTTTCCAACTGTAATTGAAAAAATATGTATAATAATTGAAATTTACAAAAAATATAAATTAAATATATCTTTTGTATCATTTTTTGTACAATTTTAATTAGAAAATTTTGCATGTTTAAATATTTAATGAAAAGTAAAAGGACAAAAAATAGGCCAAATTATATTTCTATAGACCAGAAACTTTGTTATTTAAAATTATGTCCAGATATTTAAATGCATAATCTACTATTTTTAACGAGAAATAAATTATAATACGTTATATAAATATGTGGATAAATATATTATTTTAGTTTTATTTATTTATTTTATTATGCAAATATTTCAAATATTTGAAGATTTAAAAAAATATATTCATTTAAATTTTTAACATGATTTTTTATTTTTAAATTTCAGATTTTTGGTTTTGGGGTTATTACCTACTTAATAATAACTATTTTTAGCAATTCATTAGGCAATTGGTACTTTTATTGACCACAAAAATTTGCTGGTTTTAAAGTTTATTTACTATTATTCGCACAAATAAACTACTATTTTTCACAATGAAATAAGTTTAAATGCGGTATACTATAAAATTGTCACACGCTGCTATAATTATTTTTTTATTGCAACTTTTCAATTTCCATAATAATATTTCAAAATGAGTCTTTTTTCACAACTAGCATTTTAATTTTTTAAATCTTGAATTTTAATTTTTATAATTAGAATAACTCTCTATGTACTTCAAAATAAGTTCTAAAAAGATATTGAATTGCTAAAAATAGTTATTAGGTAGGCAATAACTACAAAACCAGTAACCCAACCCAGCAAAGAGGAAATTGCTGGCCAGCAGCAAGATAGGTGCTGGCAATGGTGGAGAAGCGTTGGCTGATGGTCTACCATTGCATGACCACTGCTGGACAGCTTCAGTCAACTTTGCTGTTGGAAATCATCAGATAAAATTCTGGAGGCATCCATTTTATCTCATGCGCTGGCCCACCACTACATGGAAGTGCACGAACTTTTGCAGTATTATTGCTGGGAACCCTTGCGCTAGGTGGCGCTGGGAATATCGAAGACATTGAGTATTTGAACACAAATCTGAAATGAATATCTTAACACAGTTTAAACTGTGAAACTATTTTTTTTTTTTTTTTTTTTGAAACTGTAAAAAATATGGCACCACTGCCACCAACAAAATAAATAAGTAAAGGAATAAATAAATAAATTCTTTATTTCAACGCACTTTTTTTTTTCTCCTTAAATCTGGTTTTACTAGGTTACAAAGGATTTCGGTTTTCATAATTTACGCAGTTTAGAATCAATAATAAAAAAAAGCGTATAAAATACATAGGATTTCTATACAATAGAATAATTTCTATACCAGTTTAATGATTGGGAACGTAAATCACAAAAGAAACAAACTTGAAATAGTGTAATGAGAACTTGAAAACTACGAGCAATCGTAGCGTACGCTGAAAGCGCTTATTCATGTCCGATCACGAAAGCCAAGCATCATCGAGCGCGGTCAGTACTTGGGAGGGTGACCACACGCAGTTCAAATATTTCTATAGGCATTTCTATTATAGACACTTCTACAGATGTTTTTATAGCTCTTGGTGAAACTAGCTTATAGAAAAAAGTCCTTCCGGCCAGTGCCGGGAGGAAGAGGTAGCTTTTCATATTCCTTATTTTAAAAAAGCCAACTTATATTATTCAAACACACGAAGGTCAATTTAGTGGAAACCGAATATAGGAGATTCAATACTAATTTTTATCAATACTAAATCATTATGAATGAGAATTTCGCGAAATTAGTCTGCTTTATCCAAGCTGCTTTTATTTAAAGTAACTTATATTTGGCTGCCAAATTCGGCGATTTCTTAAAGTACCTGCCATTTTAAGACAACATGGTGGATGGGGCTAACCAGTGAACTTGGTCGAGAACTTTGTAATTGCTGTGGACATGCTCACTCACATCGGAATCGGTTGATATATAAGAGTGCTGTCGCAGGAAAAAAATCAGATTTTTCAAAATGTCACCCACATTAGAAATTGAAACTGCTATATCTGAGCCATTTTTTAAGATAAAGACAAACAAAAAATGCTCCTGAATCCTTATATCAAGGTCAAATACTTAAGAAAGAAACCTTTTTCAATTTCTAATTTTTTTGCACCTCACTTTCAATAATTTTTTTTTTATTTGATGGCCGCCATTTTGAAACAACATGGCTGATGAAGCTGGCCAGCGAACTTGGTCGAGATATTGATGTATACTATCCACATGCCTTCTTACATCGAAATAGGCGAATACGTGTGTTATCGCGTGACAAATACAAGATCGTTTCATAATGTTATCCATATTAGGAATTCAAAGTGCTATAATTCAACCATTTTTTAAGATATAAACAAAAGAACAAATTTTCAGAAACAAAAGCTGCTCCGGAATCTTTGTATGAAGGCCAAACACATTAAAAAAATCTTTTTCATTTTCCAATTTTTTAATACCTTAAATTAATTTTTTTTTAATGGCAACCCTTTTGAAACAAGATGGCGAATGAAGCTGGCCAACGAACTCGGTCGAGACATTGGTATGTACTATGTACAGAGACAGACCAAGTTACATCGAAATCGATTCATAGATACGCCTGTTATCGCGTGACAACTATCAGGTCGTTTTAAAATGTCAGCCACAATAGAAATTCAAAATGCTATAACTCAGCCATTTTTTTAGATATAGACGAAACAAAACCTGTTCCGGAATCTTTGTATTAAGGTAAAACACATACGAAAAAAAGCTTTTTCATTTTCTAATTTTTTGGTATCGCATTTTAAATTTAAAATTTTTAAAACTTTTTTAAATGGCCGCCATTTTTAAACTAGATGGCGGATGAAGCTGGCCAACGAACTCGGTCGAGATATTTGTATGTACTATGTACACGCCAAGGTACATCTAAATCGGTTCATAAATACGCCTGTTATCACGTGACAAAAATCAGGACGTTTCAAAGTGTCAGCCACGCTAGAAATTCAAAATGCTATAACTCAGCCATATTTTAAGATATAGACGAAACAAAAACTGCTCCCGAATCTTTTTATCAAGGTCAAACACATAAGAAAAAAATATTTTTTCAATTTTCAGTTTTTTGGTACCACATTTCAAATTTAAATTTTTCTTAAAAATTTAAATGGCCGCCATTTTGAAACAAGATGGCGGATGAAGCTGGCCAACGAACTCGGTCGAGAAATTGGTATGTACTATGTACACACCGAATTACATCCAAATCGGTTCATAAATACGAGAGTTACAGTATGACAAAGTTCATATATATATATATATATTGATATATATTATATATATCAATTTTTAACGGAGGGTGGTTTCGGGGTCTGGGGGTCATGATCGATAAAAATATACAAAAATTTTTTGAAATCGCTTTCCTCCGAACGGCTGCAATAGGTAGCTTTTTGTAATGAAAGCTACATAAAAGAGCCATAATTATATAATTCTTTGTTTTTTTGTAGAATTCTATAAGAAATTTTTGTAAGGGAAAGTGCTGGGCCAGCAAAGGAATAGCAGTGGGATAGGTGCTAGTACTGCAGGAAAAGTGCCTGATTGACGTAATGTGATGGCATACCAATGCTGGCCTGCTGTTGGCCATCACTGATGGGCCAGCTGCATTCGGCTTGGACACTTTTCGACAGGTTTAAGTAATGGCACCCTTGCACTTTACCGCTTATAGCACTGCTGGCTGCCATCTTTTTTCCAGCTGATGGCCCACTGTTTCTTTCTTTGCTGGGAAGCTTATAAAAAAATCATATTAAGAATTTAAAAGAATACTTTTAAAAATTCATCAAATATTCGAAATATTTTCATAATGAAACAAATATAAAATAATATATTTATTCACGTATCTATGTCAGGCATTTTAAATATTCTGTAAAAATTTCTGATATTCTGTGAAAAATAGCAGATTACTCATTGAAATAACTGTAAATAATTTTAAATAACAGCAAAAATTTCTGGTCTATATAGAAATATAAACTACCTATTTTCTTTTTCTTTTACTTTTCGTTAAATATTTAAACATGCAAAATTTCATAGTTAAATATGTACTTATATGCTACAAAATATATATTTTATTTATATATTTTTTGTAAATTTCAATTATTATACATATTTTTCGATTACGGTTCGAAAATAATTGATAAAAATTTCCGTTGCGAAAAAAAAGTATGACTGGGATTCGAATTCAAAAAGGCTCAATCAACCAAATTCTCGAATACAGCACGCTGCCACTAACGCTACTGAGACTTTCGCCAAGATAGGAAATTTACCCAGTTATAAACCGTAACGTAAACTTTGAGACTTATTTTCTCAAGACTCCCTCGGTATTGCGGTTTATGACTTTCATATACACGGGTGTATACAATTCAGAGAATTTTCAGATTCGGCCAATTATCTCTAGAGCTACTGGACAGATTTTAATTGAATTTGGGTATGAACATAGTTTGATATAATGCAAGTAAAACAGCAACTAAACAGTTATAATGCGCACGCATGATCGCGCGTAAGACTAATCAGCGTCAGAAGGTATAAAACAGGGTTTACAATATTGAACTAGAAAATGGGTTAATATGGGCTATGGTCCGCTCTGATAGTTATACAGCTCTCACAACGTGAGTTCAGACTGGAAATCAGGTAGTTTCTGAGTCCCTGTGGAAGATAGTCTCACTCCTCCAGCAACGCTGTTTTCAGGCCCTGCGTGGTTCTGGGGGATGGAAAGAGAATTCCAATTGTCCTTTCCAGAACGTCACAGACATGCTCTATGGGAATAGGATTTAAGTCTGGAGATCTGGCTGGCCAATCCATCAAGCGAATATTCTTACTTTCCAGAAATTCGTCGACCAGATGAGCTCTTTTTGGGTGCGCGTTGGCGTTGTAGTTCATTGAAATGAAATGAGGGTCAACTGCGTCCATGAAAAGTGGAACATAGGGTACCAAGATATCATTCCTACACCTCACACCAATCCTAGAGCGTTTGTCAAACAAGGGAGGGATGTAGGCCCATCCAACATGATGCCTACGCAGACCATCAAACCTCCGCTGTCATATTGGTCTTTTTCTCAGAGGTTAGAAGGCAGGTAGCAGATCCCTGGTTTTCTTCTGATAACAGTACGTCTAGAATTGGTGTTTAGGCTGAACTGAGACTCATCAGCGAATAGGATGGCCACCTCATTAATCCTTGGTCTAAAGTGTATGATCTCTGCACCATGTTAAACGGGTTCTCCTGTATGCAGAAGTGAGTGGGACGTAAGGAGCAAGTCTTATTGCAAAGAGCCCTCTGTCATGTAGCCTTCTGGAAACATTAAACCTTGAAACTCGGCTTCCTGTGGCCGCAGAAAGGTCACGACAGAGCTGCGAAGCTGTTGCACTCCTGCTCCCCCCCCCCCCCCCCCCCCGCTGTAATGGACAAATAACGATCTTCGTTCGCCGTCGTGACTCTTGGACGACCTTATCTAGGCTTTCTCTATATGGACCCAATGTCCTTAAACTGTTTTCATAAGTTGGACACGACGATGGATGTTAAATTGAAGTCTCTAGGAATCTGAACTTGACACTGTCCTGTTTCCAGCCTCCCAACGATTTGCCACCTCATTCCATCATCCAAACGTTGGTGGTTACTCATTTTTACTGTTTTCTTTTGAATTTTACCAAATGTTGCAAAAAAAAACTCCAAGATATTCGGCGAGGTGTAAGGGCGAATAAAACGCGAAAATTGCCACGCTCGCTTATAAAGCTTGCTCCTCTACCCACTCCGCGCATACACACGTGGACGATTACGTATTCGACACTAAAGACTTGCATCTTTGTTTCGAAGCATTAGTTTTACATTTCGCTCCGTACTTTTCATAAAATTTGACAAAATATACAAATTCTCTTAATTTTGTGCAACAGTGCATTTACATGCTAACTTATGCTCTATCGATACACAAACGTTCACCGCATTCTGTGTGACCGACATCGGAACCTTCTCTTGTTAATATCCATGAAAGCACATGTTTTTATATGTATGAATATATATAAGCTTCGTGGGCGCGATGAAAAAGGTTATTGGGCGCAAGTGCGCTTTCTGGCGCATGTTGGTACCCTCTGCTGTAGCGCAACACTATATTTCATTTTTACATCTAGCTTTTAAAAGCATAAAAGGCAATTTTATTACTTCGCCTGTTTCTCACAATTTATCCTCTTAATGACTCGGGAATCAAAAAATAGAAACTATAGTCTAATTTCGATCAGTCTAGCAGTGTTCTATTTGTGCACTGCGAAATAAAAATTCGTTTCAATACGAACCCTTCAGCGCAGACATGCGTACAGTTTTCTACGCCCACAAATAAAACTAAAACGTTTATTACCTAGACATGGTGTGCGTTTCTACTATCTCGGTGATTCTTTTTGTCATATATTTTGTTTTTTTCCAGTTTATATTTACTCCAGTCACAACAAAATGGTCAACCATGGAACCGTAAAAAGAGGGAAGCATTGGAGCGCAGGGGTGAATGCCCGACGGATAAATTATTTTATTGGTCATATACTTACTCTAACGCAAGGTTTATTCATTATACGCAAATACTCATATGGGCGCTTAAAGATTTTTATTTTTTAAGAAAAGCGATCGATCACTCGTCACAGTGGCGTAGAGTGAGTTTTG
Source organism: Maratus speciosus (assembly GCA_963932465.1). Lineage (NCBI taxonomy): Eukaryota > Metazoa > Arthropoda > Arachnida > Araneae > Salticidae > Maratus > Maratus speciosus. The sequence continues at coordinate 292,468,039 of OZ010789.1, forward strand.
AGCATCCGGTGCAATTTAAAATGCTGTACGCCCTTCTTACTGTTATTATTATTATTATTATTGCTATATATTTTCTTGGTAACAGTCATATGTAACAGTTTTTGATGTCCATAAAAATTTTGCAACCGAGGTGATCACTCCCCTAGAATTTCTAGGCTACACCACTGACTTTTCGTATATCAACTTAATGTGAGAAAAATGTAAAAGTAAAGTAGATTTCTTTAAAAAGATCACTCTTTTGTAAGTATTCAATGTTCATCTTGAAAATAGCGCCTATTTTCTTTACTCTAATTCCTGTTTTCCTTCAAAAATTTCTTTTATAATACATCAGTTTGGCATGGGCACCGAACTCGGTTATGAAAAAATTATGAATTTTTGTTACGCTTTCTAGATGGCTCTAGCAAGTGTCTCTCTAAAAAAGTAATATCTCTCTATTTTTTTTTTTTTTTTAAGTAACTAAACGCTGTCATCGCCGCAGTAAATGAATTTTTTGTGACCGGAGGTCTATCTTCGTTAATATTAAAAAAACTACTGCATACAAAAATATGAAAATTGGTAGTATTATAGAGAAATATTTGATAAACACGCCGATGCAGGCAGTTTTGAAATCGAATAATTATTTTAAGAGTTATAATGTTAAAGTTGGCCGCAATCGTTTCATTAAAAAAGTTTTATAGGAGCAATAACTACGCATAGGAATTTAATACATTTACATGCTTGCAGTGTGCAGGCTGCAGTTATTTTTTTAATATGACTAATGTTTTGTGGATTTTTTTTAAATTTTTTATTCAAATTTTCATCATTTCAAGAAATATATATTTTTTTCATATTTTAGAAAAGGTTATTTTTTTAAATTGTTACCAATTGTAAAATCAGAGCAAAGAATAATATTTCTTTTAAATAAAAAATTTATTTACAGAAAAATAAGTTATATAATAGAATAATAAATAAAAATTAGATTAAATTAGAAAAAAAAATTATTTACATGTGATTATTATAAACAGAAATAAAAATTTTTAAATTAGAATTAATTGATTGCGTGTTAAAAGCAGGAAAATATCGAAAATTACGTCATAAAATTGTATTTACATGTGAATATTAAGAAAAAGAAAACATTAAAATAATGAATTCATTAATATGTATTAAAAGCAGTAAATTGGGGGAAATTGTGTCCTATTTAAAATGGACTAATTATAACATTGCTAAACAGTTTAAAAATATAGTTACACGAGACATTTATTTCATATATCGAGATGATCTTTTTAACTATTGTTGACAATTCGAAGACAGCGCAAATAATAATACAGTAGAACCCCACTAATCCGAAATTCCAGTTAATCCGAACCATTTTATTTTCGAAAATTTTATTTTCGATTTTATTTTTGAAAATTACTGGACTTGAAGCATGCCGGATTACGAAATTTTCCGGATTTTAATATGTCGTATAAAACGTGTTCAAGTTAGAATTAAACAAAAATTGGCAATAAAGCATGTTTTTTTATTCTTTAAACAGCTTGAATAGAATTGAAAAAAGAAATACTCAATAATGTAAAAGTACATGTGGTGCATGCGAATATAAAATGAAAACGTGCACTGCAGGCCTACTCGTAGAAGCCATCTTAAAAAAAATCTCGAATATCAGTTTGTTTACCAGTCACTATAAAATTCTTTCCTAAAATGCAAAAAGTATTTAATTCAGATGATAAAAATTAATTTTTCCTTTCAACAGTTTGATTTCGCAAATTATCTACATAAATGTTTTTTTACTTCCTCCCTAATGGACGTGGTGACTGGTATTGTTAATAATATTTCTATTCTTAATATTTATTTCATTATTATTATTTTTGTTTTTCATATTATTATTTTTGTGTGCCTTTTAAAATATATCATCAATTCAATATAACAGGAAAATAAAACTCTTACCTTTATGCTCGATAACGCCGCTACCTCCGTTCCCTTTCACTCGTAAAGCCAATTCTTCCTTCACACTGTAGTAGTACATACAGATGGGTGACAAAATAATACGAACACCCATGAAAAAGGCATGGTCCATTTCAAAGAAGCAGAACGCGTATGTCACTTTGCATTCAATTCTGCCACCTAGTGGTTATGAAAGGTAAGGTATCAGTCGCTCAACATCAGTCATAGGTGTTGCATGCGCTTACCATACGCTCTGGAAAACTCAATAATGAATGACCTGTCAGAGTTCGAAAAAGGAATTATTGTTGGAATGCAGTGCGCTGGTTGCTCCGTGACGGAGGCAGCCAATTATTTGGGGCGTGCAAGGAGTACTGTGCCAGCCGTTATGACAACGTACACGAAATGCGGTAAAGTGTCGTCTGCGAAGTACAACAGTGGACGGAAAAGAAAGCTTTCTGAGAGGGATAAAAGAGAGTTGACCTGCAAAACGGTCCGAAAGCCCAGGCAATCTTTATCCCATATAACGTCAGAGATAAATAGTCATCTCCAGAATCCCATTTCAGCTAGAACTGTCCAAAGGGAACTTCATGCTTCGAACATTTCTGGAAGAGTTGCAGCTCGCAAGCCATTGGTGTCATAGGTGTTCGTATTATTTTGTCACCCATCTGTATTTCACAAATTAAGCTATAGTGTAAAAAAGAAACAAGATGTTGCATTATTATGGATATGTATCCTGAGTAATTTTTCGTGGTGGAACTTATTACTCCTAGACTGATCTTTAATGAAAGCTCTTGAGTAATATAATTTAGGCACCGAGAGATCAACTTCCCGGCGCTTCTTCTAAAACAACGCACTACATGAGCAGAGTTGGGCAAAATACACCAAAAAACCATTTTAGATACAAAATTCATTGGTTTTAGAACCTAAAATACAAATTACAAAATACTTTTCAAAATTCAAAATTTCGAAATACAAAATGCATGTATTTTCAAAATGCATTTAAAATACAAAATACATTTCAAAAATTTAAAAAAAAAATATTGATGCAAAGTGTTTTTTTGGGGGGGAAGGTAATTATACAGTTTAAAAAAGAGGGGGAAGGGCATTATCATGCTGCTGTAAGAGGGTATCTCAAACTTCGATGGTCTCAACAGGCTACCCCACTGGTTTTGAATAAGTCACTGAATTAAAATTACTTAAACATTCATAACATATTGAATATCTCCATCATTTATATTATAAAACTATATTACATTAATAACGTAAAAAAATATTTTCTTGATATTTTTTCTAATAATTTAAAAGCTAAACATTAAATTATTTGAAACTCTCTGTACAATGAACGTTAATCTCAGTTTTCAAACTTTTAATACGTAAATAACAACGCAAGTTAATAATGAATAAACGTATTTGATTATTAGTTATAAAACCATACAAAATAAGGTTTTAATAATATTTTCGAAAAACATATGTCTGTGAATCTACATTATGAAGCAAAAAAGATGCCGCGAATAATTCTAATGCATGTCATTAGTGACAATGCCTTAAATAAACTTTTTTTTTTTTTTTGTAACTTCTAATTATCACACAATTGCATTTTTTACACAGTGGAATAATAAAAAAAAAAAAAGTACTTTCAAATGCGATTTTTAAAAAAACTGTACCTGAGATTACCCAGCTTTTAAGGATTATTAAAATAATTTTCACGTAAATGTTCGTGAGACCCAAGTACGGGAGATTAACCCTTGCACTTTAAATAACGATGCAATTCAGTATTTGTTTGTTTATGGGAATATGTGTAATATTCCATAACTAAATTGCCAAATGAAATTAAATTCTCACAAATACGTAAATGAAGAATGCATTTAACAGACATGTAATTGAACTATGCATTTAAATGCTGAAATCAGGGCTTAATTTGCACTGGAGCCGACCGGAGCTCAGCTCCGGTACTTCTCCGTTCTTAGTAAATATTTAAATATTGGTCGGAATTCAGCGGAGCTCATAAATACAGGGCTCCGGAGCCCAGTGTAGCAACGCTTCCGAAAAAACGAAGCCTAAATTACCCTTTCATTCCTTCCCATCTCCAAGTTTTGCATTCTTTTTTACCAAAACAATTATATGTGACGTAATGTGTCGCACACGTAGGAGATGGAGATGAAACGGATTCAATTTTTATATCAGTTTGTGGTCTTGGCTAGAAAGCAGTCGAGCAGGGTTTCCCCTTTTTCTATAAAAGCATCGAATCTTTCCAATAACGGTGTTAAATTTTTAATTTAATCTGATTTTCAGGGGCTCACCACAAAAGATCGTTATACGGAAGGAATCGATTGTAGTTTAAGATATGCACCTTTTTATAGGAAATTGAAAAACATTGTTCCATTCTTCAGCATATAAATATAAATCTCTGTAAATTTGATTCATTTTTTTACAAAAATGCATAGCTGCGAACTATTCCTTTTTGGTGTTAACACTATTTCCGAAAATCATAATCCTTACCACATTTAATCGCAGAATTCTGCAATTAACAACATTAAAATTAGGCAAAGAATTCTATTCGGAAGGAGTGATAGCTAAAAAGTGGAATAGTTCACAACTAAGTATATGCTGATAGATACATTTAATTTTTTTATTTTTCTATAGAAAAAAATACTTTACATTTTGGCAAATAATGTATGAAATATAAATATGCAGATTGCAGTGGCAGGAGGGGAGGGGGATGGTATGGCTGTTAGTACCGGTACCGCAGAATAGTAGGGCTCCAGTACTTTTTTTGTTAGAAATTAAGCCCTGGCTGAAATAATCAAAATAACAAAGTTTGCTATAAATGATAAAAAACTTTCGGAATTACCTGCTGATATGTGACTAATACCAGTGTGCTTTTTCGGTGTAGTTGGTTGGAAATCCGAGAAAATGTACTACATTAAAAAAAAATATATTAGTTTCAATTAAAAATTATTTACACCTATCTTCTATACACTGCGCATTATATCGGGCATCTTTAATCTAAGCGAGATCGCTGGTCTGTATTATAAAACAAAAACATACCCATGAGTAACGTTGATCTAATATTGACGATGGCAACGACCTGAGTAATAAATTTCTCTTTTTTAGCAAACCTATTAATGTCTAATCGTTGCGTACTTTGAAGTTTTACACCGTCGAATAGAGAAAAAATGCACTTTCAAATGCAATGTGTTTGAAAACTATCATAATTTACAGGTTTGTTATGGTTAAAAAAAATCCAGCATGATTTTGAAAAAAAAAATATATATCGTGTGCAGCCCGATTGCGGAATATTTACCTGCATGCACTTAAAATGATGTAAATAAGTTCATCATTTGTCCTTGGCTAACATTCGATAACGATATTAAAAATTCATCAAAACTAAGCAAATAAATGAATACAAATTTAACCGATATTTAATCGAACTACCACTAAAATAAGTAGAATAAAGAAAAGTTGCTACAATTAGTGAATTCTTTGACAACTGTTTTGGCTATTAATCCTTGGTGTGTAGTTAATGCGATAGTACCGATTTTAATAAATCTCAAAACTTTGTTTAAATGCATAATTTATATTTTTCGTATAAAATTGATTTTTGTGTTGTTAGTGAAAAAAAAAAGTTAAACAAAAAAAAATGTATCAGAGTTTTCAATTAAAAAGAATTTTCATCTATATTTTCTACACCAAGCAGTATGTTTTGTACGCCAAGAAGCCAGGGTTAGCTTCGCGTGTGTAAAATAAAAAATGAATTGTCAAAATGTTTTGGAATGCAAAGTCACCTTGTAAACGCTTAACTATAATAAAGCCAAGTCCGCATTTAAATATCCAATATCTTATAATCTCAGTGTAAATACAGTTAATGAACATCTGTATACTTCATGAATAAACTGAACCACTTTTATATTAAAATTCAATCCCAATTAAACGAATAGCAAAGGTATGGCAAATCATATTAGAACCTTGACTGAATGAATATTAAGGAACTAGGAAAAATAATGTTAAAATCGATATAAGATTAAAATCTTACCTTTAAATAGCTTTTGAAGTTTGTTTTATCATTCAAAAATTTAACCTTTTATTGAACACGTGTTCTATACTGCTGGTAATTTCCCTTAATTTTTTTATTATCATCAACAGAACATTAAAAATATTTCATGTCTAATTGTGTATTATTATAATTAATCCTCTTGATACATTTTCATTGGGAGACTTAGCAGTTATTTCCATGAGCATCTGCGGTAACAAACAGTATTACACTTCTAATGTATTTTAAATAGGCATCATCTGCCTATACAACAATTTTCACAGAACTTTTTTTTGTAATTCTCATTGAATGTTATGAATTATAAAAACTATTTTTCTGACTACTCAGCAAAAATGCTTCTGCAGAAGTAAACATCCGATTCATTATAATATGCTTATCGTACACCGTAGGAAAGGTTAAACAATGTATACAATAACTTCCAGAAACGAATTCGAAAACTATTCAAAATAGACAGGCATGTGTTTCCCTATTGCAAACCTTTGATCTGCGGTTTATACACGGCAGCTTGAAATATGGAGGAATGTATTTTGAGTATTTTGAAAATACAAAATACTTTGAAAAGGCATTCCAAAATACATTACCAAAATACATTTGTTTTGGGGGTTTAAAATACAAATTACAAATGTATTTTGAAAATGTATTTCAAATACATGTATTTTCGATACTGCCCAACTCTGACATGAGAAGCGAAAGGAGATCTAATACAATATATAAAAAGAAAGTCAAAAGTTCGAAGTGAGTTACGTCAAAGCAATTGCAACCTGTGCACTGTAGTGGTATGAAAAAGAGGCGAGGTAAACCACAAATATGCAGTCCTTCTCGAAGCTAGGAAAGTTTTTAATGTTCAATAGTTAAAAGGGATTTTGGGTTTCTCTTTCAGGGGTTATACTGTCCAACAAATGGGCTATTTGTAGATTCGCAATTTTGTACCATTTGTAATGGGTTGTTACGTAATTCCTCATTCTGAAGTTCATTGGATTATTATAAACATCAGGAGTGATTAAACAAGGAACACTATTTTTTTCCAAAAGTTGTGTCGGATTATCCTGCATGCCGGACCTAAAGACGCCGGATTACAGGATCTTTACTGTACTACTGAGTACTCATAATTTACATTTTTTAGCACGCATCTTCTTCTTTTCTAATTTTATTAGAATTTCGGGTAATCCGAATTTTTTGTAATCCGAACAGGCACCGGTCCCAATTAGTTCGGATTAACGGGATTCTACTATATTTCCTTTCTAACAATAAAAATATTTTCGCGTGAATATTAAAAAGAGAAAGAAAACTTCGGTGAAGATTACGCTAGATTTAAATGGATACATTAAAAATGTCTTTTTAAAACAACTTTCTTATAGCGTTGTTAAAAATTAACAGGAAACAAAGAGTCTGTCGACTTTGTTCATTTTATATTAGCTGATTTTCAAATGTTTAACTAATATTATTTAATCAAATACGAAAACAGCCACTGGATGTCTTAAAAGCAGCTGATTCGGCCTTAAAATCCTTCAGTAAAAAGGAAATGAATGGAAACCCGTTTACAGGGAGATCGCCAACGGTTTTTAAATTATAATTCAACCTTCCGTAGAATTGGAGAGACTGATTTTAATTAGACATTTCCTATATCTGACCATATTATAGTCCGAGAAGCATCAGAATAACCCGAAGTGATTTTTCCACGTTTAGGTGGCACCATGAGGCAATACAGAGTTCTTTTTTTGTTGTTGTTGTTTGTTTAAAGAAAATTCTATGCAATAATTAATTGTACTTAATAATGACTAGCTATCGTACTTATAGTGACTTCTACAATTGTTGTTCACTTGAAAGGGAATAAAAATGCGAATATTAAAAATATTTTTTCCGGAGATGCTATACAAAAAAGAGTTTTTTTTTACAAGAATTTATTTTATTGTCAATAAAAATATGTGCATAAAGACATGTGTATTGTGTAACTCATAAAGAAGTTGCATGGGGCATATATTTAGATATCTAGTTCAGTAAACGGGGAGAATAAAATCAGCGAACTCTTTTTGACTTATTTATTGCTTTATAGTTAAATTTGACATATATGTGTGAGTGTGGTGGTAAATAAATTCCATAAGTGGGAATTCGTTAGGCAGTTTATTCTAAATCTGATATTTTTCCTTTTTGAAATGTGGCTTTATAAAATCATACACACAAGATTACTTTTGAGTAACTATATATTCTAAAACACATAAAGTATTGGTTAGACGCTAGTGTCCGGTAGACTAAATTTTTTTTATAAATTTATTCTTTATTTATTTTTTAAATTTATTTTAAAGTGGAATGGCAATTATATATGTAAAAATGTATTTAAAAATTGTGCAAGAAAAAATTTCTAGGATGATAAAACTTTTTAAAGTAACAATTACTATATTTATAAAAACTTTTTAAAATAACAGACATTACATTACATTACAAGATAAAAACACTAAAAACAATATAAAAGAAAGTTTCGGATTCATTCTGAATCCCTCATCAGCTAATTCCTAACGTAAAAGTCATACTAGGTTTTAAAGTTCAACAAATAGAAAAACATTACATCAAATTGCCAAAAAATTATGGTTAAAAGAAAACTGAATATTCTATTGGTAGAGATATTACTTTATCAGCAGTTCTCGTGTACCAAGCTTCCAAAAACATGCGACTTGCATAATTCATTATGCAAGTCAATATAAATATACAAGTGAATATTGTTAATTGATAAATTACTATATTGTTCTATGAAACAACATTTATTCTACGTAATTAAGACTTCTAATAGTGTAAGAGCATACAAGAAAATAACTTATTTGAATAAATTTGCGACTTCCTGTTTAATTCCATAGATTAGATCTGAATACCTCAACCAAGAAGTCTAAGATTGCAACATCTAATTCAAAAAGATATGTCCCATCCAAACTTACGAAATTTGCTCAATCCTATAGTTGCGATACTTTACGCATATATTAAGGAATTCGAAGCAGGGATTAAAAGGTTTGATTTTGTGCGGAGCAAACAGAAGAATTGTGTGCAGTTTTCACAGTTTTCATGAAGCACAAAAGACGAGAATTTAGGCCAGTTTTCTCTCATAAGGTTCTCATTTAGGATAGTATAATCATTTAAATCATTTAAAATACGTAGATATAGAGTGAGGTTTCAAAAATTGTCCATACAAATTTGAAAATAAATTGAAAACGGATTGCACCCTAAAGATAAGTTGTGACGGTAAAAATCATTAACCCTACAATAAAATCATCGCATCATTTATTTTAGCCTAGAGATTCAGATTTCGTTTCAAATTCTTGTTTTGTATACATAATTTCCAGTATACAATTAACATTTCCACATAGTTCCTACGCTGAAATGTTACACATCAATGATAAAATAGTCAACACTTTCCAACAGAGTTGAAAACTGAAAAATGTTTATGAATTCGGTTTGCCTGTCTGTCAGTCAGCCTGTCAATCTGTCTGTTTGTCTGTCTGCCGACTGTGCGCGTTCTAACTTTCGTAAATATAGCCAGATTTCCATGAAACTTATATATTTTATTGGGTTTACTATGGCAAGTTCGATACTGAAAATGAAGTGTGTAGCATTAGCATTTATGGTTCATTTACAGAAACACTCAAAAGAATTCTGTTACATTACGATCTATGGGAGAAAATCGTTTACAGTGTATTTTAATGATATTACACTATTTTAAACGTAAGGAAATTTATATATATCACTGAGATTTATTACAACGTTCTTATTGTAGAATCTGGTGTGCATATACCATGTCGTTCATTTACAGGGACACAAAAAAAATTTGGCTACAGTACTGCCTATGAGCAATAATTGCTGGAAGTGCGGTTTCAGTTGTGGTACACGTTTTAAAATTTAATTAATTAATTATTTATTTATTTATTTTTTTTTTTTTGCATATCACTTGGTTTGTATAAATTCTGTAGATCATATACAAGGCTGCACGAAAGATCTCAAATATATTTCCATTTTTTGACGGAAATTGATGAATGTGAATTTTCAATTGCGCTATGCGTTTAATTAAACTAACTTTTAGCATGCTATGTAGACTACATACAAATCTATAGATCATATATAGGGCTGCACAAAAAAAAAAAATCGTCTATCTTTCCGACTGTTGAAGGTAATTTCAGAAATTGGGTTTTCAAATGCATTATGCGTTTTCTAAATTTCTTATTTAGACATAGGTGGGGCTAGTAGACCTTTAGCTCTTGGGTAGATCTCCTCACCTAGTTGAACCTTGTTTATTTACACATAATCTTTCACAGTAATAAACCATGAAGTTTTGTTTATATAGCATTCTGAATTTGTTGGAAAGTATTTCATAATCTATTCTGGACGCATGATTTTTCGTTCTTGTTTTCATAATGTTTTGTCACTCAGGCATTCTCATTCGCAGGGATCGCAGCACTTCAAATTTTTTCTGCCTTTGTTACCACTATTCCAAAATTATAACATCTATGTTATATTTATATTTCTTTAACATGCAATAGAAATGTACCACAAACAATTTCATTTTCAAATAGTGGTCGCAAAAGTAGAAAGTTTTAAGAATACTGCAAGCCCTGCATACATATTGTTGTTCATAACTGGACATGTGTATGCCTGGAGAACATGGCGACAAACGTGATCCGGATTGCCTGATTGTCAAGGCTGAAGCCGGAATATGATGATTTGGGCAGCCAGTTCGTGGTTTTCTTTGAACCTTGTACTCATTCTCCAAGAGCGAATAATTGACCACATGCACAGGGCGGAGCTTGCAATGTTTCCCACAAGCATTGCGTTATTTGATTGGCTTTTGGTGAAAATCGAGAAGCTGATTAGCTATAATCCATCGTGACGTTATATGACGTCGGAAATGCTTGTCGTCCATTGAGTTTGACTATATTGAAATTTTAGCAAACCACGTTCATCCGATGGCCCAAAAAGTGGGGGATGGGGAATGGCTTTCTTGCAAGACGACAATTGTACAGTTCATACATTTCACCCGACTAAATCGTGGTTAGGAGCATGATAAAGAAGTATGACCCCTTTTTCTTCACCATGATATCAGAAAATCCTCATGCCTCTCACAGTCCTCTGATCTTAATATTATTGGGCTACTGTTGTCTATTTTGGAGACTAATATCTTCCTTCCTCCATCATAATCTCTATAGGAACTTTTACAATATCTTCTTGAGTAATTAAATACCATCTGCAATTATCCAAATTTTTAAAATTTAATTTATAGAATTCAGGCCATATTACACGCTAAAAGGGGTCCTACGCCGTGCTAATAAATATTTTTATTTTATTTTGGGGGCATTTCCATTATTTTTATAACCACTTGTAGATATGTTTTACAGTCGCCTCAAATTGGATTGCAACTGTCAGTTTTAAATCTAGTAGATGTCGCATTTTGTCGTGAAGAGAAGTGTGACTGCTCATTATCTGTCTACAGGCTAATATGAAATGCCGTTCGCACATATTGACATAACTTTTAACTAACGCTAATATGTACACTATATGGCCAAAGGTGACCGATCACTTGCGATTTTTGACGTTTTATTAAATATCTAAAAAAATTCATGAGGAATAAACCTAAAACTACAGGTGTGTAAACAGTATAGTATAGGTCATATATTTCTGCGAAGATTTTTTCCGGAAACCCCATAGGGGACAGTGAACAAATTGAAAAAGAACGAATATCTTTTGGATAACCCTGTAAAAACTAATGTAGCAAAAGCGTTGAAACTCGAGATTATTAATAAGTGTCTTATCAAGCAGGACGGTCGTTCTGCCAAGCCAAGCTGAAAAAAAAATGCTAACCTCGCCAAACAAACAAACGCCAAGAATAAAACGCAAGACACCGTAACTGCTTATTATACTGATGACAACTTCTCCATGTAAAATCAACCAAACATGCCAGCGTAAAATTTCCCATATCAAAAGAACCAATCATCGCAGAAAAATAAAACCAAAACCAGAAGGACCTAATGGAAAATATCTTCAATTTGAGACCAAATGCATCCTCATAAATTAATTATAAACAGAGATATAGATTTTTTAAAATAACGTCGAGATACTGAAAATGATCGATTTATTTTCTTCGTCACAATTTATGGTTCAATCAAGGTAGAGACTTAAATAATGGACATAAAAAAGTAAGGATTGCATTTTTGGACAGATATTTACTCAATCTACGTGCTTTTGTAAAATTCAGATTTTAAAACACAAATTTTCTTTTCTTAATTAGCGAAAAACTGTTAATTAATTTTAAAGTTTATAAATTATGCCAAATAGCGATAAACCCGCCAAATCATTTTAGAAGTCTTTTAAAATTTTTTATATTATCCTTTTGCATTGATTTCATCGAAGAAAACTATGGCCGAGATCCAGATATATTTTTCGCTGTTAGCGAAATGAGTTTGACCAATCAGAAGCCAGAATGTTTGAGAATTTTTGCTGCTTCTGGATCCCGGCCTATGTCATAAAAGTTTTGATTCATTTTCTTAGTGCCATGGATGAAGTGCAATGTTTACAGAAATTTAGGCTGGGATCCAGATGGATTTTTCGCTGTTAGCGAAACGAGATTCACCAATCAATAGCCTGCATTGCTGCAAACAGCGAAAAGTTCGCAAAAGTGCAAGCTTCTGATTAATGAATCTCGTTTCGCTAACAGCGAAAAATCTATCTAGATTGCGGCCAATTATGTTGAACACAATTTGCATTTCCACATCCAGGAAGGGTATTGATGTCATAACAACAGTGCGTATTCGAAACTATTTAAGGCATTGATTCTGAACTCCTTTGCTATACATTTCAATATTAAAGAAGTTGTTGTTTCAATAGTTTTAGTACTTTTCTCTATTGCTCACTCTAAAACTCGAATATCGAAATTTAACCAAGAGCGCTCAGAAACTATAGCGCCTAGAATATATAGTGTTGAAATCGGCTAACCCTGTAATACTTAAAAAAGCGCTAAAATATTGTATCACTTAAATGTGCAATGATACTGCTGTAATATGCAGATCGCAGCGGCATCTGCAGGATATTTTCTACAACTGCAAGAAATTGCTAGTCTATACAATGTAATAATAGTAATACGAATATCCCACAGATGTCGCTGCGAACGACACTTGAAATTTTAGCAGTATCGTCGCACATTTAAGGGATACAAATTTTTAGAACTGTTTGGATAGCATATTTCCACAATAGGTATTCTAGGCGCTGTATCAGAAACACCACCATAACAGAGAGCCTTTATACATAAGAGTGGTGATATATGCACAGGAGACATGCTCATTTCAAGATTTTGTCGAAAGTACGGCAATTCGCTTTCTTTAATAGAGGATATTCAATCTACGTTATGATCACATGGTCAAGGCATGAACGTCTAGCGTAAAGAAGGGAAGGCTCCGTCTACGTAATGTAAATCCCCGCTAGCCAATGAAACAGTTCATGGGAGAAAGCAGTAGTACACTGTTAAAAATATCGTGAAAAATTACCTCTGTTTTTAAAGGCTATCTGTATTCTGCCCAATTAGAACGCTTCACAGGCGTTTATGTAGCGTTCTCATTGGTCAGAAAATAGAGAACCTGTAAGAAACGAGGTAATTTTTCACGATATTTTTAACAGTGTAGTTTCCTGTTTCCCTTCTATCAGTAAGAAATTCTTTGGGTAAATTACCGGTACCACGTGACTATTTCAGCCTCGAACCCATATTTGGAATATCCTCCATTAGAAGATACGCGCATGGACGATCTCTATTAGACTAGGGAAATAATTCAGCATGCATTAACCTGGCGATAATGGCATGCTCGCAAAGAACTTTAACGATTTGTTTTTATCATTTTTACCAATAAACATTTATTGGCCGTATGTCGCTACTTCGTTATAGAGACACACTTGTTCCTAATTAGATCCCGGCCTTAATGTATCAAAATACAGAGTTTGCTTTCTGTACTATTCCTGAGCTCAGTTATAGCGTCTAGAAATATAGGCCGGTATCCAGGTACAATTTTGCAAACAGTGAAAAGTTAGCAAAAATTCTGGCTTCTGATTGGTCAATCTCGTTACGATAACACAGAAAAATCTACCTAGATCACGGTCACAGTGTGGAAACCGGCTATTCCAGTAATTCTTTAAAAAGTGCTAAAAATTGAATCCCATAAATATTGAAAAATACTGAATGACAAATGTCGATAGGAGCAACATTTTCTAGATCTTCTCTGAGCGAAACGTTTTTTTTTTGAAATAGTTATGTTGGAATTACCATATGTCGCTATAATCGACATTCGTCGTTCAGCCTCGTTCAACATTTATGGGATACAGTTTTTAGCACTTTTTTAATAAGCCGATTTTTAAACTATATCTTCTAGAAACTATAGCTCCGTTATAGCGTCTAGATTATATGTTGTAGAAATCGACTATCCCAGCAATACTTAAAAAAGCGCGAAAGTATTGAATCCCTTAAATGTACAACGATGTCGAATTCCAAACAGTCATTTGCATCGACATCTGCAGGATATTTTTTAAAGAAGAAAGAGACATGTGTAATGCACCGCTACAGCGTCTAGAATACATAATGTGGAAATTTGCTATCCAAGAACCGCTAAAAAGTGTATCCCTTAAATGTGCACAGACGCAGAAATCCAGGGAGATTATCGCAGCGACATCTGCTATATATTTTCAAATTTCAAAGTAAACATCGTATTATTACAGCAGGTTTGACGCCAAGCACACAGGTCAAATGTAAGTTAATAAAACGTTTAAAAAAAATGTTACAGCGTCTAGACCAAATTGTCTTGGAGTTTTGGGAAATATCCTGCAGATATCGCTGTGATCGACTGATTGGATTTCCACACTATAAATTCTAGACGCTGTAGCGCCGCGGTAGCCTGTCCTTTTTCATTTGCCTCGAAGTAGATGACGTCATTTGAAGCTGTTCCTAAGTGTGGCCAGCTCATCAAGCAGGACGGTCGTTCTGCCAAGCCAAGCTGAAAAAAAATGCTAACCTCGCCAAACAAACAAACGCCAAGAATAAAACGCAAGACACCGTAACTGCTTATTATACTGATGACAACTTCTCCATGTTAAATCAACCAAACATGCCAGCGTAAAATTTCCCATATCAAAAGAACCAATCATCGCAGAAAAATAAAACCAAAACCAGAAGGACCTAATGGTAAAGATCTTCAATTTGAGACCAAATGCATCCTCATAAATTAATTATAAACAGAGATATAGATTTTTTAAAATAACGTCGAGATACTGAAAATGACCGATTTATTTTCTTCGTCACAATCTATGGTTCAATCAAGGTAGAGACTTAAATAATGGACATAAAAAAGTAAGGATTGCATTTTTGGACAGATATTTACTCAATCTACGTGCTTTTGTAAAATTCAGCTTTAAAAACACAAATTTTCTATTCTTAATTAGCGAAAAACTGTTAATTAATTCTAAAGTTTATAAATTATGCCAAACAGCGATAAACCCGCCAAATCATTTTAGAAGTCTTTTAAAATTTTTATATTATCCTTTTGCATTGATTTCATCGAAGAAAACTATGACGGAGATCCAGATAGATTTTTCGCTGTTAGCGAAATGAGTTTGACCAATCAGAAGCCAGAATGTTTGAGAATTTTTGCTGCTTCTGGATCCCGGCCTATGTCATAAAAGTTTTGAGTCATTTTCTTAGCGCCATGGATGAAGTGCAATGTTTACAGAAATTTAGGCTGGGATCCAGATGGATTTTTCGCTGTTAGCGAAACGAGATTCACCAATCAATAGCCTGCATTGCTGCAAACAGCGAAAAGTTCGCAAAAGTGCAAGCTTCTGATTAATGAATCTCTTTTCGCTAACAGCGAAAAATCTATCTAGATTGCGGCCAATTATGTTGAACACAATTTTGCATTTCCAAATCCAGGAAGGGTATTGATGTCATAACAACAGTGCGTATTCGCAACTATTTAAGGCATTGATTCTGAACTCCTTTGCTATACATTTCAATATTAAAGAAGTTGTTGTTTCAATAGTTTTAGTACTTTTCTCTATTGCTCACTCTAAAACACGAATATCGAAATTTAACCAAAAGCGCTCAGAAACTATAGCGCCTAGAATATACAGTGTTGAAATCGGCTAACCCTGTAATACATAAAAAAGCGCTAAAATATTGTATCCCTTAAATGTGCAATGATACTGCTGTAATATGCAGATCGCAGCGACATCTGCAGGATATTTTCTACAACTGCAAGAAATTGCTAGTCTATACAATGTAATAATAGTAATACGAAAATCCCACAGATGTTGCTGCGATCGATACTTGAAATTTTAGCAGTATCGTCGCACATTTAGGGGATACAAATTTTTAGAACTGTTTGGATAGCATATTTCCACACTAGGTATTCTAGGCGCTGTATCAGAAACAACACCATAACAGAGAGCCTTTATACATAAGAGTGTTGATATATGCACAGGAGGCATGCTCATTTCAAGCTTTTGTCGAAAGTACGGCAACCCGCTTTCTTGAATAGAGGATATTCAATCTACGTTATGATCACATGGTCAAGGCAAGAACGTCTAGCGTAAAGAAGGGAAGGCTCCGTCTACGTAATGTAAATCCCCGCTAGCCAATGAAACCGTTCATGGGAGAAAGCAGTAGTACACTGTTAAAAATATCGTGAAAAATTACCTCTGTTTTTAAAGGCTATCTGTATTCTGACCAATGAGAACGCTTCATAGGCGTTTATGTAGCGTTCTCATTGGTCAGAAAATAGAGAACCTGTAAGAACCGAGGTAATTTTTCACGATATTTTTAACAGTGTAGTTTCCTGTTTCCCTTCTTATCAGTTAGAAATTCTTTGGGTAAATTATCGGTACCACGTGACTTTTTCAGCCTCGAACCCATATTTGGAATATCCTCCATTAGAAGACACGCGCATGGACGATCTCTATTAGACTAGGGAAATAATTCAGCATGCATTAACCTGACAATAATGGCATGCTCGCAAAGAACTTTAACGATTTGTTTTTATCACTTTTACCAATAAACATTTATTGGCCGTATGTCGCTACTTCGTTATAGAGACACACTTGTTCCGAACTAGATCTCGGCCTTAATGTATCAAAATACGGAGTTTGCTTTCTGTACTATTCCTGAGCTCAGTTATAGCGTCTAGAAATATAGGTCGGGATCCAGGTACAATTTTGCAAACAGTGAAAAGTTAGCAAAAATTCTGCCTTCTGATTGGTCAATCTCGTTACGATAACGCAGAAAAATCTACCTAGATCACGGTCATAGTGTAGAAACCGGCTATTCCAGTAATTCTTTAAAAAGTGCTAAAAATTGAATCCCATAAATATTGAAAAATACTGAATGACAAATGTCGATAGCAGCAACATTTTCTAGATCTTCTCTGAGCGAAACGTTTTCTTTTGAAATAGTTATGTTGGAATTACCATATGTCGCTATAATCGACATTCGTCGTTCAGCCTCGTTCAACATTTATGGGATACAATTTTTAGCACTTTTTTAATAAGCCGATTTTTAAACTATATCTTCTAGGAACTATAGCTCCGTTATAGCGTCTAGATTATATGTTGTAGAAATCGACTATCCCAGCAATACTTAAAAAAGCGCGGAAGAATCCCTTAAATGTACAACGATGTCGAATTCCAAACAGTCATTTGCATCGACATCTGCAGGATATTTTTTAAAGAAGAAAGAGACATGTGTAATGCACCGCTACAGCGTCTAGAATACATAATGTGGAAATTTGCTATCCAAGAACCGCTAAAAAGTTTATGCCTTAAATGTGCACTGACGCTGAAATCCAGGGAGATTATCGCAGCGACATCTGCTATATATTTTCAAATTTCAAAGTAAACATCGTATTATTACAGCGGGTTTGACGCCAAGCACACAGGTCAAATGTAAGTTAATAAAACGTTTAAAAAAATGTTACAGCGTATAGACCAAATTGTCTTGAAGTTTTGGAAATATCCTGCAGATATCGCTGTGATCGACTGATTGGATTTCCACACTATATATTCTAGACGCTGTAGCGCCGCGGTAGCCTGTCCTTTTTCGTTTACCTCGAAGTAGATGACGTTATTTGAAGCTGTTCCTAAGTGTGGCCAGCTCATCACGTCACACGGAGTTGATTATCTGTACACGGCAATGGACACAAAAAAAAATCGGCGCACCGCTTTGTACTAATCATCGTGTAAAGATGATCCAACTCCGTGTGACTTTTAAACGTCATGAACTGGCCTATTATGTCATTGGTCACGCTAACACCCTCCCCCTTGCGTCCGCCATATATAGCTGCATCTTGCACTGGAGACTGCTAAATGGGCTGCTATCGGTCAAAATCAAGAGAGAAAAGGGCAGAAGAGGGGGAAAGAACTCTTTTTTTATGTAGTTTTTCACACGGGAAGATTTACATGTCTGCTCTTCTCCTTTCATAGCTTCATGGTGGTGAAATAAACAAACGCCCCCTAAATATTTGAGAAAGTCTTGACACGCGTCACAAAAATATCACACAAAGCAGGCAAAGCAAAGGAACAAAATCATTCATTGGCTAGTGGATATGAACGAGCCAATGAATGATTTTTCTTCTTTGTTTTGCCTGCTTTGTGTGATATTTTCCTGACTTGTCAAGGCTTTCTCGAATATTTAAAGGATGTTGAATAGGCCGGGATCAAGATAGATTTTACGCTATTAGCGCGATGAGATTGATCAATCAGAAGCCTGCATTTTTGAAAACTTTTTTATGTTTGCAGTAAACACTCTGGATCCCGGACATTAACTTTGGTTGGTTAAGACGATTTTGAATAAAATCAAATCAGAAAGCCAATGTTTTAAAACTTTTTTGGTTAGTTTAATCGAAATCTTCCACGTCTATTAATGAAAACTGAGTTACTGTACTTTGGACAAAAACTTGAATATGAGTACACGACTTGTGCATATGTGTCACCACTCTTACATATAAATGTAGTCTGTTATGAGCATGATTCTAAGCGCAGCTGGTTAAATATGAGTATCTGGGTATTAGATAAAGCAATAGTGGCCCACCGTGGCTAAGTGGATAAGACACCACGCCGCTAATCGCTTGAGAACGTAGGTGGGGGCGGGTTCGAATCCTGCCGTGATCCCCACGTGATCTGATATATATGTGTTCAATAAAACAAACAAGCAATAGTGAAAGATACAGTTGCCATGGAAACAACGACTTCTTTAATTCGTATAGAAAATTAATGAATAGTTGTAAATGATTTAAGTTTAAAATGTAGGCAAATGCTCTGAAAATATCAATGGCTCCCATCTAGTATTTTACAAAAGTAATTTAATATATTCACATGATGTATAAGTTGATGCAACTCTTACCTAATGAAAATTCTGCAACAAGACTTATGTAGGTAGATCTTTTCAATGATTAATTCAGAATTCTAAGAACAAAACGAAGTTCTTAAGCGCCCTTCCTCACCCCTCACCCCACTCAAAAAAAGAAATACGATAGAAAGGTATAAGTATTTGGATAATTTCAGTATTTCTGTGATCTTTTGTCAGAGTTTAGAAAAGGTGTCTGGGTATTAAAAAAACATATAACAAATTTGACGAACGATAAGACTATAGATTTCAGGCAATTTTTAACTGCAAAAAAATTTTATTCTAATGTTTATGCGGCTTTAATAATAGACTATTAAATATAATCAATTTACGGGAATTTTTATACGAAATTATATTCTCACATTTATGCAAATAGGTATGGATAAACAGACTTGAGTCAAATTACATATTTATTCTTTCTTCTCTATAGCACGATCTAAATGAAGATGAAGTTATATGTACAGTTTATATCTTTAATTTTTTAGATTTTTTTTATGAAAAATGTTTCATCATCATGTCTAGAATTGCTAGATTTACTTCTTTAGACAGATCTTCGATTCTTTAGATGCCTGCGGGGCTTCATTCTCGGATTTTCCGTAGGTATTTGTAAAGATAAATTTATTTTGCAAAACCGTCAGCAAAAAAAAAGTTAGAACAAACAATTAACTGACAGACTAACTGTAAATATATATTTTATTTTGACTCCATTTGATTTTTACTAAATTTTCATCCTTCATAGAAAGGCGATATAAATTGAGAAAGACTGATACTTTGAAAGAAGAAATTGACTTTCGTTACTTTTAAATTATTAATTACTCTAAAAAATGAATGATAGGTAAACAAAGTGTATACTATTGTGTTTGTTCCCTGCTTATAAAGGCTATACAAGGACTAATTTTAGCGAGTAGAATTATTTCAATTATATATAATCTGTTTAAAAAAAAGAACTGATATCTACTAAAAAACAACTTTTCAAAAGTAAAAAAAAAAAGCCAAGCAAAAAAAAAAGAAAAGAAAAAAGGGGAAAGTTGTGGCTAAAAAATAGTGTGATATCAAATTTCCAAGCTAATATTATGGTACTTATTTAACATTTTTTATTAAAAATTTACCATATGTAAGTCGAGTACCTAAGTATGCGTTGATTGAAAGCCTTTTCTCCTTTACTAAATACATCATAACGTGTTTCTGAAAATTAATTTTTTTTTAATTATGCATGATGGGCTTGGCGGCCATCTTTCCATATTTTACACAAATTTCTAAGCAGACAAGCTCGTAATATGTTTGCATTATTAAGAATTTTGAACTTCTAGTTTTGGCTACAGACAGATAAATTAAGAAAGTCTTTTATTTTGAAGAAAAAAAAAAACAAATTGATTTTTACTGCTTTAACTAATTAATTAACCCCCTCCGAAAAAAGAGAATCATAAGATGAAACCTGAAGTTACTTCAACTTTATTTTAAGACACAAATTTCTAGGCACTCATTTCCATAAATTAAAAGCATAAAATGTTTGCTTTAGCAACAATTTCGAATTTCCGATCTTAACAATGTACTTGTGTGCTTAGATAATTGTGTAAAATATGGAAAGATGGCCGCCAAGCCCATCATGCATAATTAAAAAAAAATTAATTTTCAGAAACACGTTATGATGTATTTAGTAAAGGAGAAAAGGCTTTCTATCAACGCATACTTAGGTACTCGACTTACATATGGTAAATTTTTAATAAAAAATGTTAAATAAGTACCATAATATTAGCTTGGAAATTTGATATCACACTATTTTTTAGCCACAACTTTCCCCTTTTTTCTTTTCTTTTTTTTTTTGCTTGGCTTTTTTTTTTACTTTTGAAAAGTTGTTTTTTAGTAGATCACGTCACACGGAGTTGATTATCTGTACATGGCAATGGACACAAAAAAAAATCGGCGCACCGCTTTGTACTAATCATCGTGTAAAGATGATCCAACTCCGTGTGACTTTTAAACGTCATAAATTGGCCTAGTATGTCATTGGTCACGCTAACACCCTCCCCCTTGCGTCCGCCATATATAGCTGCATCTTGCTATGGAGACTGCTAAATGGGCTGCTATCGGTCAAAATCAAGAGAGAAAAGGGCAGAAGAGGGGGAAAGAACTCGTTTTCTTTATGTAGTTTTTCACACGGGAAGATTGACATGTCTGCTCCTCTCCTTTCATAGCTTCATGGTGGTGAAATAAACAAACGCCCCTTAAATATTTGAGAAAGTCTTGACACGCGTCACAAAAACATCACACAAAGCAGGCAAAGCAAAGGAACAAAATCATTCATTGGCTCGTGGATATGAACGAGCCAATGAATGATTTTCTTCTTTGTTTTGCCTGCTTTGTGTGATATTTTCCTGACTTGTCAAGGCTTTCTCGAATATTTAAAGGACGTTGAATAGACCGGGATCAAGATAGATTTTACGCTATTAGCGCGATGAGATTGATCAATCAGAAGCCTGCATTTTTGAAAACTTTTTTTGATGTTTGCAGTAAACACTCTGGATCCTGGACATTAACTTTGGTTGGTTAAGACGATTTTGAATAAAATCAAATCAGAAAGCCAATGTTTTTAAACTTTTTTGGTTAGTTTAATCGAAATCTTCCACGTCTATTAATGAAAACTGAGTTACTGTACTTTGGACGAAAACTTGAATATGAGTACACGACTTGTGCATATGTGTCACCACTCTTACATATAAATGTACTCTCTTATGAGCATGATTCTAAGCGCAGCTGGTTAAATTTGAGTATCTGGTTATTAGATAAAGTAATAGTGGCCCACCGTGTCTGAGTGGATAAGACACCACGCCGCTAATCGCTTGAGAACGTAGGTGGGGGCGGGTTCAAATCCCGCCGTGATCCTCACGTGATCTGATATATATGTGTTCAATAAAACAAACAAACAAACAAGCAATAGTGAAAGGTACAGTTGCCATGGAAACAACGACTTCTTTAATTCGTATAGAAAATTAATGAATAGTTGTAAATAATTTAAGTTTAAAATGTAGGCAAATGCTCTGAAAATATCAATGGCTCCCATCTAGTATTTTACAAAAGTAATTTAATATATTCACATGATGTATAAGTTGATGCAACTCTTACCTAATGAAAATTCTGCAACAAGACTTATGTAGGTAGATCTTTTCAATGATTAATTCAGAATTCTAAGAACAAAACGAAGTTCTTAAGCTTCCTTCCTCACCCCTCCCCCCACTCAAAAAAAGAAATACGATAGAAAGGTATAAGTATTTGGATAATTTCAGTATTTCTGTGATCTTTTGTCAGAGTTTAGAAAAGGTGTCTGGGTATTAAAAAAAACATATAACAAATTTGACGAACGATAAGACTATAGATTTCAGGCAATTTTTAACTGCAAAAAAATTTTATTCTAATGTTTATGCGGCTTTAATAATAGACTATTAAATATAATCAATTTACGGGAATTTTTATACGAAATTATATTCTCACATTTATGCAAATAGGTATGGATAAACAGACTTGAGTAAAATACATATTTATTCTTTCTTCTCTATAACACGATCTAAATGAAGATGAAGTTATATGTACAGTTTATATCTTTAAATTTTTAGATTTTTTTTTATCAAAAATGTTTCATCATCATGTCTAGAATTGCTAGATTTACTTCTTTAGACAGATCTTCGATTCTTTAGATGCCTGCGGGGCTTCATTCTCGGATTTTCCGTAGGTATTTGTAAAGATAAATTTATTTTGCAAAACCGTCAGCAAAAAAATGTTAGAACAAACAATTAACTGACAGACTAACTGTAAATATATATTTTATTTTGACTCTATTTGATTTTTACTAAATTTTCATCCTTCATAGAAAATTTTAAGGCGATATAAATTGAGAAAGACTGATACTTTGAAAGAAGAAATTGACTTTCCTTACTTTTAAATTATTAATTACTCTAAAAAATGAATGATAGGTAAACAAAGTGTATACTATTGTGTTTGTTCCCTGCTTATAAAGGCTATACAAGGACTAATTTTAGCGAGTAGAATTATTTCAATTATATATAATCTGTTTAAAAAAAAGAACTGATATCTACTAAAAAACAACTTTTCAAAAGTAAAAAAAAAAGCCAAGCAAAAAAAAAAAAGCAAAGAAAAAAGGGGAAAGTTGTGGCTAAAAAATAGTGTGATATCAAATTTCCAAGCTAATATTATGGTACTTATTTAACATTTTTTATTAAAAATTTACCATATGTAAGTCGAGTACCTAAGTATGCGTTGATAGAAAGCCTTTTCTCCTTTACTAAATACATCATAACGTGTTTCTGAAAATTAATTTTTTTTAATTATGCATGATGGGCTTGGCGGCCATCTTTCCATATTTTACACAAATTTCTAAGCAGACAAGCTCGTAATATGTTTGCATTATTAAGAATTTTGAACTTCTAGTTTTGGCTACAGACAGATAAATTAAGAAAGTCTTTTATTTTGAAGAAAAAAAAAACAAATTGATTTTTACTGCTTTAACTAATTAATTAATCCCTCCGAAAAAAGAGAATCATAAGATAAAACCTGAAGTTACTTCAACTTTATTTTAAGACACAAATTTCTAGGCACTCATTTCCATAAATTAAAAGCATAAAATGTTTGCTTTAGCAATAATTTCGAATTTCCGATCTTAACAATGTACTTGTGTGCTTAGAAAATTGTGTAAAATATGGAAAGATGGCCGCCAAGCCCATCATGCATAATTTAAAAAAATTAATTTTCAGAAACACGTTATGATGTATTTAGTAAAGGAGAAAAGGCTTTCTATCAACGCATACTTAGGTACTCGACTTACATATGGTAAATTTTTAATAAAAAATGTTAAATAAGTACCATAATATTAGCTTGGAAATTTGATATCACACTATTTTTTAGCCACAACTTTCCCCTTTTTTCTTTTCTTTTTTTTTTTTGCTTGGCTTTTTTTTTTTACTTTTGAAAAGTTGTTTTTTAGTAGATCACGTCACACGGAGTTGATTATCTGTACATGGCAATGGACACAAAAAAAAATCGGCGCACCGCTTTGTACTAATCATCGTGTAAAGATGATCCAACTCCGTGTGACTTTTAAACGTCATAAATTGGCCTAGTATGTCATTGGTCACGCTAACACCCTCCCCCTTGCGTCCGCCATATATAGCTGCATCTTGCTATGGAGACTGCTAAATGGGCTGCTATCGGTCAAAATCAAGAGAGAAAAGGGCAGAAGAGGGGGAAAGAACTCGTTTTCTTTATGTAGTTTTTCACACGGGAAGATTGACATGTCTGCTCCTCTCCTTTCATAGCTTCATGGTGGTGAAATAAACAAACGCCCCTTAAATATTTGAGAAAGTCTTGACACGCGTCACAAAAACATCACACAAAGCAGGCAAAGCAAAGGAACAAAATCATTCATTGGCTCGTGGATATGAACGAGCCAATGAATGATTTTCTTCTTTGTTTTGCCTGCTTTGTGTGATATTTTCCTGACTTGTCAAGGCTTTCTCGAATATTTAAAGGACGTTGAATAGACCGGGATCAAGATAGATTTTACGCTATTAGCGCGATGAGATTGATCAATCAGAAGCCTGCATTTTTGAAAACTTTTTTTGATGTTTGCAGTAAACACTCTGGATCCTGGACATTAACTTTGGTTGGTTAAGACGATTTTGAATAAAATCAAATCAGAGAGCCAATGTTTTTAAACTTTTTTGGTTAGTTTAATCGAAATCTTCCACGTCTATTAATGAAAACTGAGTTACTGTACTTTGGACGAAAACTTGAATATGAGTACACGACTTGTGCATATGTGTCACCACTCTTACATATAAATGTACTCTGTTATGAGCATGATTCTAAGCGCAGCTGGTTAAATTTGAGTATCTGGTTATTAGATAAAGTAATAGTGGCCCACCGTGTCTGAGTGGATAAGACACCACGCCGCTAATCGCTTGAGAACGTAGGTGGGGGCGGGTTCAAATCCCGCCGTGATCCTCACGTGATCTGATATATATGTGTTCAATAAAACAAACAAACAAACAAGCAATAGTGAAAGGTACAGTTGCCATGGAAACAACGACTTCTTTAATTCGTATAGAAAATTAATGAATAGTTGTAAATAATTTAAGTTTAAAATGTAGGCAAATGCTCTGAAAATATCAATGGCTCCCATCTAGTATTTTACAAAAGTAATTTAATATATTCACATGATGTATAAGTTGATGCAACTCTTACCTAATGAAAATTCTGCAACAAGACTTATGTAGGTAGATCTTTTCAATGATTAATTCAGAATTCTAAGAACAAAACGAAGTTCTTAAGCGCCCTTCCTCACCCCTCCCCCCACTCAAAAAAAGAAATACGATAGAAAGGTATAAGTATTTGGATAATTTCAGTATTTCTGTGATCTTTTGTCAGAGTTTAGAAAAGGTGTCTGGGTATTAAAAAAAACATATAACAAATTTGACGAACGATAAGACTATAGATTTCAGGCAATTTTTAACTGCAAAAAAATTTTATTCTAATGTTTATGCGGCTTTAATAATAGACTATTAAATATAATCAATTTACGGGAATTTTTATACGAAATTATATTCTCACATTTATGCAAATAGGTATGGATAAACAGACTTGAGTAAAATACATATTTATTCTTTCTTCTCTATAACACGATCTAAATGAAGATGAAGTTATATGTACAGTTTATATCTTTAAATTTTTAGATTTTTTTTTATCAAAAATGTTTCATCATCATGTCTAGAATTGCTAGATTTACTTCTTTAGACAGATCTTCGATTCTTTAGATGCCTGCGGGGCTTCATTCTCGGATTTTCCGTAGGTATTTGTAAAGATAAATTTATTTTGCAAAACCGTCAGCAAAAAAATGTTAGAACAAACAATTAACTGACAGACTAACTGTAAATATATATTTTATTTTGACTCTATTTGATTTTTACTAAATTTTCATCCTTCATAGAAAATTTTAAGGCGATATAAATTGAGAAAGACTGATACTTTGAAAGAAGAAATTGACTTTCCTTACTTTTAAATTATTAATTACTCTAAAAAATGAATGATAGGTAAACAAAGTGTATACTATTGTGTTTGTTCCCTGCTTATAAAGGCTATACAAGGACTAATTTTAGCGAGTAGAATTATTTCAATTATATATAATCTGTTTAAAAAAAAGAACTGATATCT
This sequence comes from Maratus speciosus, assembly GCA_963932465.1. Taxonomy (NCBI): domain Eukaryota; kingdom Metazoa; phylum Arthropoda; class Arachnida; order Araneae; family Salticidae; genus Maratus; species Maratus speciosus. The sequence goes on from OZ010789.1 coordinate 292,494,633, forward strand.
ACTAAAAAACAACTTTTCAAAAGTAAAAAAAAAGCCAAGCAAAAAAAAAAAGCAAAGAAAAAAGGGGAAAGTTGTGGCTAAAAAATAGTGTGATATCAAATTTCCAAGCTAATATTATGGTACTTATTTAACATTTTTTATTAAAAATTTACCATATGTAAGTCGAGTACCTAAGTATGCGTTGATAGAAAGCCTTTTCTCCTTTACTAAATACATCATAACGTGTTTCTGAAAATTAATTTTTTTTAATTATGCATGATGGGCTTGGCGGCCATCTTTCCATATTTTACACAAATTTCTAAGCAGACAAGCTCGTAATATGTTTGCATTATTAAGAATTTTGAACTTCTAGTTTTGGCTACAGACAGATAAATTAAGAAAGTCTTTTATTTTGAAGAAAAAAAAAACAAATTGATTTTTACTGCTTTAACTAATTAATTAATCCCTCCGAAAAAAGAGAATCATAAGATAAAACCTGAAGTTACTTCAACTTTATTTTAAGACACAAATTTCTAGGCACTCATTTCCATAAATTAAAAGCATAAAATGTTTGCTTTAGCAATAATTTCGAATTTCCGATCTTAACAATGTACTTGTGTGCTTAGAAAATTGTGTAAAATATGGAAAGATGGCCGCCAAGCCCATCATGCATAATTTAAAAAAATTAATTTTCAGAAACACGTTATGATGTATTTAGTAAAGGAGAAAAGGCTTTCTATCAACGCATACTTAGGTACTCGACTTACATATGGTAAATTTTTAATAAAAAATGTTAAATAAGTACCATAATATTAGCTTGGAAATTTGATATCACACTATTTTTTAGCCACAACTTTCCCCTTTTTTCTTTGCTTTTTTTTTTTGCTTGGCTTTTTTTTTACTTTTGAAAAGTTGTTTTTTAGTAGATTGTAATATACTGTGCTCATTTTTATGAGGATAGCATGTATAGTAGTAGAGAAATTAAGGTTTTTATAAAAACAGCCCCAAATTTTGCCAAGTTTTTTGTTTATAATTTGCAGAGTTCTTAATATTAAAAAAAAGTTCTTTTCAGAAAATATGACAAACAGCATTGTACAGAATACTCTGTAATCAGAATTAAAAAATAACAAAAAATGGATGAAAAACGAGCAGGTTTACTAAAAAATGTTTCACTGCGCATGCGCGAACGCAATCAAAATGTAATATGCATAAGGTATTAGCTAAGTATATCGAGCAACTTTTGTGAAAGTCTCAAAATCGTAGCTTGAAAATTCTGCAAATTATCGTTGATAGAATAAGCTCGAAATCCGTTGTTCCCAAAACGAAGCAAAAAGATGAGGGGTTGTATCCAAATATACATGCAATATTGTGTATGCTATCTTGGCACTAATCAACAGATATTGGATGCAACCCCTTATCTTCTTGCTTCTTTTTGGGAACAACGGATTTCGAACTTCTATCGACGAAAATTTTCAGATTTTTCAAGCTATGAATTTGAGACTTTCACAAAAGTTGCTCTATATACTTAGCTAATACGTTATGCATATTACATTTTGATTATATTCGCGCATGCGCAGCGAAACAATTTTTAGTAAACCTGTTCATTTTTCATCCAATGTTTATTATTTTTTAATTCTGATTGCAGAGTATTGTGTACAATGCTGTTTGTCATATTTTCTGAAAAGAACTTTTTTTTATATTAAGAACTCTTTAAATTATAAGCAAAAAACGTGGCGAAATTTGGAACTGTTTTTATAAAAACCTTAATTTCTCTACGAGTATACATGCTATCCTCATAAAAATGAACACAGTATATTACAATAAGCCACTTATTAATAATCTCGAGTTTGAACGCTTTTGCTACATTAGTTTTTACAGGGTTATCCAAAAGATATTCGTTCTTTTATAATTTGTTGACGGTCCCCTATGGAGTTTTGGGGAAAAATCTTCGCGGAAATATATGACCTATACTATATTGTTTACACACGTGCAGTTTCAGGTTAATTCCTCATGTAATTTTCTAGATATTTAATAAAACGTCAAAAATCGTAAGTGATCGGTCACCTTTGGCCATATAGTGTATTAAATGAAATTATTGTAAGTTATTTTTAATCAATAGGCAGATCAGTGAATTTAATTTTAGCGTTTGATCCTCTGAAAAGAAAAGTATTGATTGAAATTCAAGCATCCACAAAAATCTGATGTTTTATTAGGGAAAACCTCATCTTGTTTTTTTTCTGATGATGTCTATAGTTTTTTTTTAAATAAAGACATCTCATGCATCTTCTACTCATAGATGAAATGTTAACTATATGCTACATACAATTTTCAACAGACAATCAACGTAGGACGTACTGAGCCCGTCAGAAAATTTATGGGTTTGCAATAATGGTGCAATTAGGATTATAAGCAGGGCTTAATTTGCACCGGAGTCCTCCGGAGCCCAGCTCTGGTGCTTCTCTGTTTTTAGTAAATATTTAAATATTGGTCGAAATTCACCAGAGCTCATAAATACAGGGCTCCGGAGCCCGGTGCAGTAGCGATTCCGAAAAACCAAAGCCTAAATTACCATTTCCTTTCCCTCCCATCTCCAAGTTTCTGCATTCTTTTCTATCAAAACACTTATATATAACGTAGAGTGTCGCACGCGTAGGAGATGGAGATGAAACGGCACGTAAGATTTCCTGAAAAATTTTCTTATAAATGTTTTTGCTAGTTGTTCATTCATTATACACATATGTGTACATAGCATATCTGCAATTAATTCTTTTTTTGTGTTAACACTATTTACGAATCACAATTCTTACCTTATTTAATTTCAGAATTCTGCGATTAATTAACATTAAAATTAGGCAAAGTCTGAAGGAGCCATAAACTAAAAGGTGGAATAGTTGACAGTTAAGTATATGCAGTTAGATATATTTAAATTTTTTTATTTTGCTAAAGTAAAAAAAGATGACTTTAAATTTTGCAAATAATGTGTAAAATATAAATATGCGGAATGGAGTGATGGGGGGGAGGGGGGGGGGTACGCTACGTTTTTAGTGCAGCAGAATACTAGGGCTCCGGTACTTTTTTTTTTTTTTAGAAATTAAACCCTGATTATAAGAGCAAATTGTATAAAAGAGGAATTCAACCAAAAATTCAAACGCGCAGAAGAGGATTAAAAAAAAGTTTTATTTGAAAAATTTTCGGCCAATTCAAAGTTTTGCTGCAAAATAAATAACTAAACAACAAAAAGCTTTTGCGTCAAATTATCGCTTCCTAGGATGCGATCTTTGTTCCATCTACAGACAAATCAGTTCGTTCGTCGTCTGAATTTTAGTTGTTTCTGGTTCTGCTTATTTCGCGGTTTTCTGTTAATAATACATAATAAGTATACACAACTCCAGTCACTACTGTTTCAGAAATGAGTAGCACAGTCTTTGCAAAAATTGTAGGCTGTGTTTATTGAAGGGGAAATAAATCCAACAAGAATTTTTATCAAATGCATTTTAACCTGGCTGTTTTTATAGTTTTACTAACACAAGTGATACAATGTTTCTACCATGTAGAAAAAAAACTAACGAAACTAACCATTGGTTATAATGGTTTCAATCGACATTTTTTTGACATACCAAATTCTCTGAATAATTATAGTTGTCATTTCCGTGTACATTTATAAAAAGGAACGTGTGATATCTCTCGGAGATAGAGACATTCATCATCAAAGTTCACTCATGTGACTTTTTCAGTTCTTCACAAAAAAGCCCGCCAACATAACTTCAGTCTTTTTTCCCAGAAATTAACCAGTCGTTCACGGTGAACATCCACATTCTTCTCTGTCAGGTCTTTTTCTGTTTCCCAAATTCTGTTTTTCTTTTCTCCTCCAGACATTTTCATTCATTTATTCTTCACTTTTTCTGCCAAAAAATGGCCGCCCCTTGAAAAAGATCGTCGAGGCAGGAAGGGTCACCAGAGCGAGAAAGGGGTGAATGCTCGCCCAAACACTTGCCACGCTCGGCGGCATTTTCGCGACTTTCCGGCTGAAAAAAAGAGTCCTCCTCCTCCTCCGATTTCTTCTTCCCCGAAGGTCAATGGGATGACGATGAGTGAAGGTCGATTTTCTACAGGGAACACGTGTAAAAGTGCTTTCGGTGTAATTGAGAAGGCATTCAGTCAATAGCTTTATCTAGGTGCAACGAAGGATGCGATGTTTCAGATCTGAAACGTCAGAAAAAATTTCTCCTAAGGTGTAAAGACGGCCGCCCTTAGCAATGTATAGTGTCTTGCATCTATCTGCTCTTATTAACTTTAAAAGCATTTTCGAGAAAGATTTTTGTTTTTGTGCATCGGGTTCTAAAATTCTCGTATTCCCAATTTTCTATAACAAAGACCAGAAATTTCTTTCAAATGAAAAAGAGAAAATACCATTTTGCGTAAGAATGAAGTATATCGATACATAGTGATACCTCGGCTAAAGAATGACTTAGCTTGTGAACGTTTCGACTGTGTAAGACTTCTTTCACCCTTTCAGGGTGGATCAGCCCTCCATTTAGAGGAGGGATCATGTCTCTTTTTTTTTTTTTTTTTTTTTTTTTTTTTTGTGTGTGTGTGTGGGGGGGGGGGGGGGGGATCACCTCTTCATTAGAAAATTTTATATTTTAACTTCAAATTGGCTATTTTTTTACATATGCCCAAATTCATTTCCGTTCGTAAGTCCATGAAATTTTCGGTTATGTTGGTAAATGTATAAAATTTGCAAGTACTGATCAGATATCAAGAACGAATTACTGTTCAGCTTCCATCAAAAAGACTGATATTTTTTAACACACATTATCCTATAATTAAGATCCTTTTAAAAAGATATTTGTCTACATATCTGTTTGTGTACACCAGACATGTCAAACACGTGGCCCGCCGATAGCTTATCTGTGGCCCTCCAAGCCTTTGGTATTTTTCCAACGTTCAATTCATGCTTGATGCAAAAATTACATCTTACACGAACACACTTGCACTAACCGTGGTTGCAGCGCTACCATGAGCGACGACGTGGAGACAGTGTGAAAAATTTTTATTCAAAATATCTACCACTATTTTAGAATAAATTTATGAAACCTGATTTATTGAAAGAAATTCTGTGTTCAAATTAAGCAAATCTTACTAGTAAAAAAAAAAAAAAAAAAAAAAAAAAAAAAAAAAAAAAAGGCAGCTATTTTGAATAAAAATATTGCACAAGCTGTTAACATTGACATGGCGTTAAAGATGGCAAACATCAGAAAGTTGTATGTATGTGGTTAGATCTAATTCATTTTAAATTTTCAGCTCTAAGGGATTGTGTATGCAAAAATAATTAATTGAAAAGCTACAAAGAGCAAATCTTGAATCTAAAAACATGTTTTATGTTGAAACTAATACTTTATTTTACTGTTCTCTTCGATTTACACCACATTACAAAATACTGTGCACTATTTATTAGGTACTAAAAAATGTACCGAAAAACTATTATAATAAGGTGCTAATTTACAATAATTAAAGGTTTAAAAATAAATAAATAAATGCACAGGGACATACATAGTCGAACACGGGGATTTCGAACTTAAGCTTGTTTAAAAATTTCAATATGATTAGTAAACATGTCATTGAATGTTTACTAGTCGTAGTTCATATCGTAGTTCATGTCGAAGTTATTCAATACGAAATAGAAGAAATGATATCCAGAGCAGTTAAGGAAATTTGAAAATAATATAAACTAAAATAGGTAAGTGCCATTGCTAGAACGATTCTTGATACAGCAAGAATTTTCAATCAAATGAAATTTACAATTTCACTATTTTTTACCTATCGCACTTCAAATCATGAAAATTAGATATACGAAATTTCACTCAGTTTGCAGTTTTCACTCGCAGACGTGATGTGCAGTAAATAAATGGAAATTATTTCTATGCTCAGTACAATCACCTTAGCTGATACTTTTGATTCACTTATGAAAATTGTGACTGAATATAATTCGTCGTTTTAAAAATAAGTTTATATTGCAAATAATTATGATCCTGCTACAATTAGTTTTATAAAAAGGAGCAATTACAAAATAAGAAGAAAAATGCAAAGATCAGGATAATACACTTAATAATACGTTTTTGTACCATTTTGATTGCGATTTAAACATTTTAATGCCAGATGTGTAACATCTGTGGTTTTTTTTTTTTTTTTATCTAAATATATTTTTACCAATGTTTGGCAGCGCACTCTTGTACATACTTTTCGCTACTTTTAATTGTACAGAAAAATGAAAGCTCGAAAATTGCAGAAATGATGCCTTTTATTCAAAAAATATTTCTTTTGAATTTTTCCGATTCCATTTTTAAAAAAATTTACGGAGGATAGCTTTGGAATTTTGAATACTGTTGTTGTCGCCTTTTAAAGAAAGTTGTATATTGTAATTTCATTCTGTGCAATAGTAATGAAATTTCCTCTTTTCTTTCATGTGGCCCGCGGCTTTGTACTCAATGCACAATTTGGCCCTCGGTGTTAAACGAGTTTGACATGCCTGGTGTACACGGACATAATCCACATTATCATAGGCACAGCACACAGTTTATTTTCTTATAAAAGCAAAGAAGTTTACAGAAAATGTTCTCAAAGTTTCCATTTTAAGATAGTATTCAGTGCTCTCCACAGTCATGAAAATGTCATTTTGAGGCGTGCAACTGATTTAAAGGAGAAGGAAAAATGTTAGATTGTTTGGTTCTTAAATAATATTTACAATTTTCATACATTCCTGTATAAAAATAATTCCGTGAATGTACCAGAAAGGATCAGCTTTTTTAAAGGAAGGGGGGCACATGATATAATGCCTTTAATGTATATTTGTATTTAAAAAATGTATTGTTCTGTACAAATGTTCTTCGTTTGGTGAAGTGTCATGAACCCAATGAGCTACCTCTTGGATCCGCGCGCTTGGCTTCTTTTACTGTTCTTCGGATTTGACTATGAATATGAAATATGGATTCTACTGACGAATGTTTTTTGGAAGTACGCGTTAAAATAATGTATCCACATTGAATGTTCATTGGACAGGAAATCATATTTTGATTTACAAATACTTTTTCTAACGGATAAGATTTCGAAACAAATTATATTTCATTAATTAGGATATCACTGTATTTCTCTTCATAAAAATGCAAAAGTAATATTACAGACATATTTGTAGACTATATTCCATAATAGAATCAAAATATAGCATTAATTGTTTCACTTTGGGATTTATATCGGGTTCGAGTCGGCTAGCGGATCGATGAAAATTATTTTGAGGAGTTCGGGTCAGGTTGACTTTAATGGAATGATCGAAATGGAATTTTCGGTCGAATCGAGTACAGCACCAAAGCCATAAGCCAGGGATTAAGTCAAGATTCAAAAATAAAAATGCTACATCAGTGTCCTTTTATTGTTTAATTTCGTTATTATGTTGCAAAAATGATTGCAATTTCTAGGAATTCTCTTAAATTTCATACGTCATATGATTTTTTTCAGAGAAGTGCTCGGAAAAAGCGGAATGTTAATGATATTAAGAAAAGGAGTACTACAGTATGATATATATATATATATATATACCGGGTGTCCTAAAAAGGACTGGCTGATTTTAAAATTCAATAACTTGTAAATGGTGACAGATATTTAAAAAATTCTTGCAGGAGGGTTATGCATAAGGTCAAAAGTTTTTTACAGTGATTTTCAATTTTAGTTCGAATTACAAACAATAGATGGCGCTGCGATCAATAGACGCTAAATTCAGGCTCGATTTTTGGTACTTCGTGGCCCGGCTAATACATTTCCATCTCCTTTTTCCGCATGAAACAAGAGAAAGGACCAAAAATCGAGCCTGTATTTAGCGACTATTGCTTACAGCGCCATCTATTGTTTGTAATTCGAACTAAAATCGAAAATCACTGTAAGAAAACTTTTGACCTTATGCAAGAATTCTCCTGCAAGAATTTTTTAAATATCTGTCACCGTTTGCAAGTTATTGAATTTTAAAATCAGTCAGTCCTTTTTAGGACACCCGGTATATATATATATATAACCATTAATTAAACATTACCGACCATCATCAAAAACTACAATATTGTGAATGATTGACTACACGCCATAAACTAACAATATAGAACTGTATGTGTAAAATAAAGTACCGTATACCTAATTACAAGAATTAACATGGAAGAAAAAAAGAAGAATATGGATTCCGAAAAAATTGAAAAACTTATATATTGAATTACGTTTTCAAGAGTACAGAATTCAATGATATAAGCAAATCGGTTGTTTTCTGTGGGAAAAAAGCTATAAGCTGAAAAAAATTTTCCCCTGTACTCAAACAACCAATATAATCAAAATAATAGTTTCAAGATGAATACAGAACATTATCAAGTGGCATGAAATGGAAAAAAAACTACAACCCATTAAATATATATATACATAATCCAATTTGTTTAACTGAAATTCTTTAAGAATGCAGTGAATATTATTTTCAGTATGCAGAAACTTTCTTATTTTTCAAACTTCGTTGTTGCGATATTATGCTTTTGGGAATACATGTTTGATAATAAAACATCTGAAAAAATCTGTAAAAGACTACAGAAAACATTTTTTTTTTCACACTATTTTCAAACGTGGGTACACATTTTCATACAGAATCAACACAAATATGATTTTGTGATGAAGAAGAACCAAAGGCTAAATTTCTTTTTGTAATGGACTTATTTTAATTCATAATAAAACTTTCCCTTATATAATTAAATTAGCATGTTCCCTATTAAATTAGCAAAACTTACTCCAAAATACGATAATAAGAAAAAAAAATGCCAGCTCAAAAATCACCGTCTGACATATTTTTCTGGTTATGGTCTAGTATAAATCGAATTTTAAAACATTGCATCGTTTTCTGATTTCATATGACATTTTAAATTATGCACGGTGCAAAACAGCAAAGAAGATTGATTTCCGATATGTTTTCCTGATTATGACGCAACGTAATTTCTCTCTCAACAAATCAAACTACAGTGGTGGCCAAAATTTTGGACATTTTTTGAAATTTTCATGCTTTATAACTATGTGTGCTTGAAGAATATAATAAATTTGACTTAAATACAAATGTTTATATATCAAATTCTAGGAAATTTAATTTAGAATTTAATAATAAAAAATATAATTAAAATATCTGCATTACAAAAAAAGTTACGCTTACAAAAAATAAGATCTATCTTAGATTTCATTGATTTTAAAGTTCCACTTACACATTCAATATTTAGTAGGATAACCCTTGTTTTTACTTTCTTCTATCTTTACAAGAAGAAAGTATTGGGTTCGTAAAAATTTTCGACTTCCGGTTTTCGACGGATTTGCACGTTTTAGAGGTCAGAGATTCCAAAAAACATGTTTTTACAAAATGTCTGTCTGTGAGTCTGTCTGTCTGTATGTGACACAAATTTTGTGGGCGCTCTATATCAAGAACTAATGCACGGAATTTAATAAAAATTTATATTCAAGTAGTCCCTAATATAAATTGGTGCTGATTAGTTTTTGGTATAAATCGCCCAACAAGTGGCGCTGCTATGCTGCATATTTCGCGATTTCTGCACTAGCTCTATCTGAAGAACTAATGCACGGATTTTCATCAAACTTCAGATTCAGTTAATCCTTGATATGACTTGGTGCTGGTAACGTTTTGGTGCAAATCGCCCAACAGATGGCGCTGCTATGCTGCATTTTGCAGCATTTACACGATTTTCGTAATAGCTCTAACTCAAGAAATAATGCACGGATTTTCATCAAACTTCAGATTCAGTTAGTACTTAACATGAATTGAAGTTTTGCACCTTGTGGTGTAAATCGCTCAACAGGTGGCGTTGCTATGTTGCATTTTTTTGTGATTTCCACAATAGTTCTATCTCAAGAACTAATGCTTGGGTTTTCAACAAACTTCAGATTCAGGTATACCTGGATATGAATTAGTGCTGTTTATGTTTTGGTGTAAATCGCTCAACAGGTGGCGCTGCTATGCAGCATTTTTCACGTTTTCCACAATAGCTCAATGTCCAGAACTAATGCACGGATTTTCATCAAACTTCAGATTCAGTTAGTCCTTGACACGATTTGATGTTTTGTACCTTTTCGTGTAAATCGCTCAACAGGTGGCACTGCTGTGCTGCATTTTTTGTGATTTCCACGATAGCTTTAGCTTCAGAACTAATGCACGGACTTTCATCAAACTTCAGATTCCGGTATACCTTAATATGAATTAGTGCTGTTTGTGTTTTGGTACAAATCGCTCAACAGTTGGCGCTGCTATGCTGTATTTTTCAGAATTTCCCCTACAGCTCTATCTCAATAACTAATGCACGAATTTTCATCAAACTTCAAATTCAGATATACTTTGATATGAATTGGTTTTAAATTGATGTAATTTCTTTTGCTATTTAAATGATTTAATTGACGTGATTTATATAGAAGAAAGTTTTGTGATCGCCGCAACATACTAGCTTATTACAGCTTCACAGCGTCTTTTTTGATAGAACTAGTGCTTAGAGTTCACCCTTTTTAATCACATGATGCCAAGAATCAATTATAGCTTCAATAAATTGCGTTTTATTAAATAGACACTTTTATTGTACAATGATTTTCAAACGTGGCCATAAATTTTCTATATAGGATTGAGATCAGGGCTGTTTCCTGGCCAGGGTAATAATTTTATTCCTTCATTTTTAAACCATTCTTTGGATATTTTTGCTGTATGGCATTGAACTGAATCATTCTGAAAGATAAATGGTGCTTTATTGGGAAAGAGATCCCTGATGGAAGGTATCAATTTTGGTCCTAGGACAGTTTCAATGTAGTTTTTTTTTTCTTTGCATTCAGAATGCTATCAACTACTTGAATGCGGCCCACACCATCTGCAGACATACAGGCCCAAATGATGACATTTGTTGGGTTTTTTGTAGTTGCTTCAATGCAACCAGGATGCAGCTCTATCCCTACTCTATGTCTCACATATTTTCGCCCATCATTACCAAAGAACGATATTTTACTCTCATTGCTGCAGATTATTTTCTTCCACTGATTTTCTGACCAATTAATGTGTTCTTTTGCCCACTGAATTCGTTTCTTGCGTTGCTGAAGATTTAAAAATGGTTCTTTCCTCGGAATTTTACCATTCAGTGTTCAGTCCAAAACTCCTTATTGTTCTTTGAACTAACTGAAATACACATTCCATTCATTTCACATCTAACAGCATCTGTTGAAATTCTACTATCTTTGATGCATATCCTTTTATATATTTCTATCGTCAGAAGCACTTGTGCATTTTTTTTCGGTCTGATCTTGCCTTATTTATCACTGATTTAGTTTCTTCATAACGTAAGCACAACTTTCGTACGCCAGATAAAGTGACCGATTCACCAACCTGTCTTGCAATTTCAGCATAAGCGAGACTATTGTCTCTCAATATGACAATTCTGCTTCTTTTTGTAGGTGTCTAATCAGTTCTTGTTGTTGATGACATTGTTTTAGATTATTTGCATTTAGAAAAAAATAATAATAATAAAAAAACATTATTCTATTTAGTTACACTAGTATTTACCCTTCTGCAAAATTAATTCCAGCAAATTACCGCTTTTTCAAATCAAAATACACTACAGTTTAGATACTGACATTTGATTAGTTCTCAGAAAAGTCACTGTGATTGGTTAGGAAGCTTTTATTACAATACACTTCAGCATTCATGACTAATTGTGTTTGTATTTTAGACTAAATTAAGCGTAGCTTTTTTTTGAAATGCAGATATTTTAATTCTGTTTTTTTTAATTGAATTCTACATTAAATTTCCTTTAATTTGATATATAAATATTTGTACTTAAGTGAAAATTAATATATTCTATAAACACATAAAGATATAAAACATGAAAATTAAAAAAAATTTCCACAATTTTGGTCACCACTGTATCTTTTAATAAATCTGCTAATTTTGTAAGACGATACGAATAAAAAAGTTTGTGAAATGACTGAGTCTTGTGATACTGAAAATGAAAATGAATATAAACACTATGATTCATTACTTGGTGAGACTAGTTTTTTTTTTTTTAATGCAGGGTTATGTTTCAATTGTCATCAGCTTTGAATTTTATAAACACATTGCTTGACAAAAGAAGATCTCACCTACCACTTCGTCGTGCCAGCGTAATTTACATTTAATGTTCAGAGCTGAGCCATTTTTCCAAAAAAAAAAAAAAAAAAAAAATAGAGCTATATTATTATTGTCGGTTATACTATAAAATGTTTCAATTTTATGCAAAATGCAATTAAACAAATAAATTTTAAGCAGCATTTTTAAAAATATGTCTACCGTTTAAAATTGTTCATTTATATCCTGTTCAAACATGCACTAATTATACGTGGAACTTGGAACTCATAATATTATGCTGAATATTTTAGGGAGATTTTGTTTTGTTTCACAATAATTTTTTTTTTAAATGCGAAAGAAAAATTTTCTATCCTATCAAGAATAGAGTGTTTATTTGTATTATATTTCTCGAGCAATGAATGACAATAAAATGAAAAGGTACGTTTGCTGTGAGTTTTGTGTTCAAAAAGTTGCTCAGATCACTATATCGGAAAAATAATACTTATGCTTCTTGGAAAGTAAGAGCTATCTCAAAAGTACAATCTAGCGTGATTTTACAGGATAGACGTAATATAAGACCAACTCCAAAAAATACGCCTCCCTTTTTTAAAACAATCATTTTCTAAGAGTCTTCTAACTTTAAAAATGCATGATGCAATCATGAACAGAATCTCAAGCAATGTACTTTTTGTTATTAAAGTGGTGATTTTAGAATATTTTTTACTTCATGAAAATTTGTGCATTTACGAATGGAAATCAATTCATGAACCTATCATTTAAGTAGACAAATTTAATTTAAAATCGGGCCTGAATAAGACACCTTTCCTCTCTTTTTTTTTTTTTCCTTTTTAATTTCACAAATACACTTTATTTTTTAATACGTTATTTTCTCGGATGGCAGCATTTTGCTTTATCAAGAGGATTGCTTCAATCTCGGTTTCAGCGAAATACGATATTTTGTAAATTACCTAACTTTATAGAATGGGACCCTAATTTCAGAATGGCAGAAAGTTTTCATCAATATAAAGGAACGTCGTAAACTTACATTTTATCCTATGGCTGAAAAAGTTTCACAACTTTGGCAAAATGACGCAATTTTTTAATGACCTTCTCTCTACCACTACTGCGAGTAGGACTAAGGAATAATTTTATAGCTGGTAGAATTAAAAGTCAGTGAAAATGACAGTTGATGAAGACAGAAATGATTAAAAGTCAGTGGAATGCGCTTATAAAAAAATGTCAAATTGATGAATTAGAATCCACGCATAAATATATATTTTTTTTTAAAAATAGGTTTATGAATAAGTATGGATTGTTGCAAATAAATATATGCAAATTGTCAAATAAATGGATTATATGCATATATATATATATATATATATATATATATAATATATATCCCATATAAATTATATGCATATATATATTTCAAATAAATGTAATAAATTTCAAATCACTGTTACTCAAAGTTACATTGATTAGTGAATAGAAAAAGGCGCCGTTCAACAGCACTCCCGGTTGTGTATTCAAATACAAAACTCGACTAGAACTTACATTTTTAATTAATAACAGAAAATCTAAAATTCGGTGCATTTCTACCTAAATAGAGACAGAAATGCCACTATTATGTCCATCATACAAATATCATAGGAGCGCCCCCTGTTGAGTGAACAAAGTCAAAATTGAATCATATTTTTAAATAAATATCTTACTCATATTAAATTTGTTGAATTTGTTCCACCCCACAGATGATAACTTTCTTTTCCAGAATCATAATTCTTACTTTGATGATCTAGCGTAGACTTTGTCTCCGATGAAGACTATATATGTCGTTGTGAACTCTTAATTTTTTCTTTATTATTTTTATTCCTTTTTCCTTTCTTTCTTTCATTATGTAATACACATTGCGTTATCATCACTGTTCATTATGTAACCATCATTGTTCATTATATAACTATCATTTTAATTGTTAAAAATGGGATGTTCCTCACAGTGAATTTTCTCTCGTAACCCAGTTTGTTGATACATATTCGCAGTGGTAGTTTAGCTCAACCACGATATTTACCTCATAAAGCTTAATTTTTTTTTAAAAGATATTACTTCAGGATGTCCCCATCCTAGTCCTCACAGATGATGAGATATAGCTATCAAAGAAATCATTGAAAATACAGCATAGTGGGACATCCCTGTTCAGTGACAAAGCCAAAATGAGGCTCGTAAGTTTTAATAAATGTCTTGCGTATCATATATGGTGAAATTCAATTCCAAAGATGCCAAGATATAGCAGCTATCATGGAAATCGTGATAAACACAGCACGGGAGCGCCACTTGTTGAACAAGATGCACCTAAACCTAATCAGTACCGGTTGCTGTAAATGATGAAACTATATCTATAGATGCCAAAATATAACTACCGCGAAAATCGTGACAAACACAGCAGAGGAGCTTACCTGTTAGGCGACACATGCCCTCCATCTGCACCAATTCATGTCAAGATCCCGTTGAATTTGAAGTTTTGATTAAATTTCTTACCCTAGTGGAATAACCTCATGATATCGTATCGTGAGATAATCCCAAAATGTCAACTATACACAGACTAAGACATCGTTTAGAATCCAAAAGTGCTCTCTCTCATTCTAAAGCAATAAAAATGCCAACTAGTCTTTCTTTTCTAACTGTCGATGTGATTTTTAACAATAGGATGAACTCTCTCTTATTCTAAAGCAATAAAAATGTCTAGTCTTTCTTTTCTAACGTCGTTGTGATTTTTAACAAAAGGACGAGCTCTTTCTTATTCTAAAGCAACAAAAACGTCAACTAGTCTTTCTTTTTTAGCCTCGTTGTGATTTTTAACAAAAGGACTGTCTCTCTCTTATTCTAAAGCAATAAAAATGTCAACTAATCTTTCTTTTCTAGCCGTCGTTGTGATTTTTAACAAAAGGACGAGCTCTATCTTATTCTAAAGCAATAAAAAGGCCAACTAGTCTTTCTTTTCTAACCGTCGCACAGTGGTTCCAAATCACGATTATGTGACCAAAAATCAGAAAATCGAAGTTTCGCATTTCGAAATGAAATAAATTCCACAGTATTTAGAAATATCTGAAGATTTATATTCTTTAATATTTTTGTTTTATAAGCTCACATGAATTCGCATTGCTTATGTGAAGTTAGGAGTTCTGAGCGTTTTCTGCTGTTGCGTGAATTTCAAGCAAATTCGCTGCATTCACACCCTAAGACCTTTTCAGATAGTTTGTTGTTTTTTCTTTGCACTTCTCTGAAATAACATTAAATTACATATGTAATTTGATTTTTCGATTGCAAAAATCTCAGAAATTAAAAAAAGAGGATTTTTTAAAAAATACATAGTTTAAAGAACTTTTTGTACATAAAAAGTGATATATAAAAAAAGTCCTTCCGAGTTCCTCGGACTTTTATAGTACAAAATGTAGAATGAACCTACTAAAATCATATCTCAAGAGATTTATTGCGACTTTGAGAGAACCAGTAGTTTGAAGTTGGACATTGGATATTGCCAGTATTAGTCTAAAATCAGTAATCGGGTTTAAAGTCAATCTAATTTTCGCATTGACCCAAAATTGTCAGTGTTTATGTAATGCAACATTCTAATTAACATAACACTTTCAATTTCATTTTCTTAATTCGCGGGGGAGGGGGGGGGGAGGAGGGGCAAAATTTAGCTGAATGATTATTTATGTTTTAATTTCAAATGCTAAAAGGTGTAAATTACAACTTTAAAACCAGTAAACATACGTTTATTTCGACCGTTGACATCTTTCGACACTTCGAGTCATTTTCAAAAACAAATAAATAAAGCTATTTTAAATTTGCACGGTCTATGACACGCCATCATATTCTTTCATATTATGGCACGTTACGTTTTTATTTTATATGGATGTTTATTATATTTTATTTTCACACCCATTAAGTAGCTCGAGCCATATTTTTGGTAAGTGAAATGATGCTGCATCGTTACATATTGAGTTTTTGCACGTTTCAATTTCTATGGTTTTTCTTATACATTATGGATAGTATAGACTGGACAGGAAAATTATTTTTCTTTTATTGAAATTTACTTGGATGGTTTCTTCTTGATAAAATCTTACTAGGGCTGTGGTTTTTCTATTATATTAAATAACAGCTATATTCTCCTTTTTTCTAAACTTAAATTTCCTTTTAGTCATACCAATATAGTAATTCTTTGATGCGTCTGCTCTAATAAATGGTATTTCATACACCCCAGAGTAATTCTCAAAACTAATTGGGTCAATTTTAGCGCAAATAAAATTCTTCAAATTTGGTGGTGGTTTTGCGACTAAGCAGATATTGAAACGTTTAAGGCTATATTTTAATTTCTCAAAAAAGCTTGGAATATATTGAGTAGTACAAAGTTTGTATTTTTGCGAATCACATTTTCGTTCAGGCTTCTTATTATTGGCAATCATATTTATTCACTGCATATCATATTCATATCATATCATATTATTTATGTATTTTATTGATTGCTTATACTCTTTATTGTTACTTTTCAATAACATTAAAAAGAGAAAAAAAAATAAGATTTTAACCTGTATATTTTCAGGGAGGGAGGGAGAGGGGGAGTTAAAATTTCAGTAGAGACTGAACTCGATGATTTATCTTAAAAAAAGTGAAAATATTCATCATAATCAAAAGTGGAAAATTCCCATTCCTGTAAAAAAAATCCCCTAAAAAAAGAAAATCAAAATTTAATAAAAACTTGACCCCCCCCACACTATTGCGCCCCTCCCCAATCGCCTCCCCGGAACCCCAATTACATTTAGTTTAAATTCACAGTGTAATATCATTTAGAATGTTATAAAATTAAAAATGAATCATATACAACCACTAGGAAAGCCAGAAATCATTTTTGGCCACTTGATCGCGATTTGGGACCACTGTGCCTCGTTGTGATTTTTCGTTCGTTGTGAACAAAAGGACGCGAAATTCAACAATGGAAAAAGGGAAAGATTTTCCTCCTTCAGGATTTCCATCCATTTTTTTTAATTATTTATTTTATTTTATTTTATTTATTTATTTTTTGTAAAGCTATTAAAAATCAAAAGCACCGCGTTACCATTATAAAGAGTCCGGCAGTTGAAGGTAGTTGAATGATACGTCTATTCGAACCTTAACAGATTGACATTTACCAAAAATAATCGATTTATGTTCTGAACATACTGAAACGTGTAATTAAAAATGTAACTCAAAAATTGTCACGATTCCAATAATCTCTGCTTATGTATATACAGTAAAGTTATGTATATACAGTGCATGTCAGAAGCTCCGTTAAAATATTATACAACCTGGAAGTTGTGTATGTAGAATCGCTAGCTTTACTGCAACTCTAACCATCATAGACATCTATAGACCTTATCAAAACAGTGTTTATAGATAGGAACTAACAATTAAACACAACTTAAAAGTCATCAATACAATTAAATAAAAAAATAGATAAGTAACATAAACAAGTAATATAAAAAAAATATTTTAAGTCAATTCCTACTTAGGTCCATAACATAATTTTTTTTTTCCTGCCATTCTTCTTTCATCTTGAGTGGCGCTTAAAATGCCTTGATCAAGAAGAAGGCTCTCTCGGTCTTAAAATGCCTTGATCAAGAAGAAGGCTCTCTCGGTCTTAAAATGCCTTCATCAAGAAGAAGGCTCTCTCGGTCTTAAAATGCCTTCATCAAGAAGAGGGCTCCCTCTATTATTGAAAATTAATTAATTTAATTTAATTAGGGAATTAAAATTTGAAAATAAACTGAATTAACATCACTGTAAAATAGTCAATGAAACATCGTCTTCATTTTGAAAGACCTATCCAATGATACGCCACTCAATAGGGTGCGTAATTTTTTTTTCGTCTCTAGCGCCATTTTATATTTTACGTCCGCCATTTTGAATTTATAAAAACAAAATATAGCCTATAACCATCGGGCCGTTAAGCCAAATTGATAACCCCATTCATTAAAATCCATCCAGCCGCTGGGATGTTTCGAGGGTATAAAGAAATCCACATACACAGATACGCGTGAAACACATAACCCTTCTTTTCAGTCGGGTAAAAATACGCTGGTTTAAAGGCATGAAATAAAAGACAAAAGATATTTAAGATATTATTAAAGATAGGTAAAAAAAGGGGTAGATATTATAAGAATTTGGAATAGTTTAACTAAGATAAAAGGGCAAAAATTTGTCATTATTACATATCTCCCCACCCAAAAAGATGGATGAACCGGTAGGTCTTATCACCTGCAAGTTCATAGAAGGGAAATGTTACATGGACTTGAATTACAATTTCGTCACTTGGAGTAAACCCTAAAGAATAAACTTTCTAAAAATATATAAATGCTAAATTAAATTTAAAATTTAGAAATTATAACGCAAACTAGTGGAATTGTTGATTAAAATACAAGGATAAGATATTAATCTTGTTTACAATTTACAAATACATAAAATAAAAAAAGTTAATATAAAAATTACGAATAATTATTTAACATAGTTTTGTTATTTACATAATAAATTTATGGGCCATTCATGGCTCATATTCACGAGCACAACAATCATGAACTCTGTTGGAAAGACTTGAACGTAGCATTTTTATAATATAAGTGTGCTAGTGAAATTATTATTGAAAAATGTCTTCAAAATATAAGTTCAAAATTAGATTCAGATCAGAAATATAATGTTAATTTGAATCAATTTATCCTTACATTAGCAACTCAATTTTTCCAATTTACATTCAGTTTCAGTTTAATAAATAAAGTTAATATATTACAATAAATAAATAATAATAAAATTAATAATATCAAAATTAACAATAATAATAACAATATATTTTTTTTTTTTTACTGTCATTTAAACAAACCTATTTACAGCGGAAAAATAGTTGCCCTTATCGTACCGGAAAATTTTCCGACCTAGCTCGGAATAAAATCCGTAAAATACCATTTTATTGACTATTTCCTTTTTTTTACGGATTTTATTCCGAGCTGGGTCAGAAAATTTTCCGGTACGATAAGGGCAACTATTTTTCCGATTCCTACAGGAAAACTGCTCGGATTTTTTTTACAGTGTAATACCATAAGGTAACATATGCTTAATTCTATGTTGCATTGATTAATGTTGTATAGTACCTTTTTACTATATGGTATTATTTACCAGGTGGCATTTACCTATTACGGTCATCATAGGATTTTCAGAAACTTTGGAAATATGTGAGCAGTGTTTTTATTTTCATTATTATTATTATCATTTTTTAAACTGAAGTCAAACCATAAATTCTGATAAAATCCTACATAAAATGTTCAAATACCAAATAACAAGACAAGAGCTTTTTATTTTACAATTTTTTCATATGTATAAATAATTTGAGTAATTTGAATTTTATTTTTACGTAAATTTTGCAAATATGAACGCATTGGTTCAAAAATTATTATGAAAACTCTTTGCCGAATTAATTAAAGAACACCCTGTATATTAAAAGTATTTGCGCATACCATAATGATAAATGTCCGCATTCACAACATTAATATGCATTATACATTATAAAAAATACATTAAGTATATTTTGTTTAATTTTATAAATATATAGAAATAAAATTTGTGGGCGGATATATAGAAAGGATGAGTACGAATTTTTATGTTCCCGCCATTAAACTGATTAAATGACTGCAACCTTCAGTCTTTTTAAATAACTAGGGGGCGCTGCCTCCTACGAGCTACTCTCGCCAACCCCCGTTCAGACACCGCAGTCTCTAAAAGCACGCTAATTTGATCGGCTTTAAAAAGATTTCAGAAGATTGAATTATAAGTTAAAAAACAGTGGCGATCTCCCTATAAACGAGTTTTTATTCATTTCTCTTTAATTGGAGAATTTTAAAGCCAAATCAGCTGCTGTTAAAAGATACAATGGCTGTTTCCGTCTTTGATTAAATAAAATCAGTTAAACATTTCGAAATAAGCTATTATAAAATGAATTAAATAAACAGAGTCTATGTCTCCCGATATTTTTTAGCAAAGCGAAAACAAAGTTTTTTTAAGATGACATTTTAAATGTATCGTTCTTAATATGACGTAATTTTCACCAAACTTTTCCTTCTCCTTTTAATATTGACGTGAAAATACTTTTGTTAGGAATGAAATAGTATTTGCACTGACCTAATAAAAATAGTTGAAAATATCATCTTAAAATGTCAAATAAATGTCTCGCGCAATTTTTAAATTTAAACTGTTTTGCAATATCATTTTTTGTTCATTTTATGTAATGTGTAATGTGACGTAATTTTTCCTATTTCAGACTTCTAACGCATGTTAATGAATTTATTATGTTACAACATTCTTTCTCTTTTAAAATTCACGTGTAAATATAGTTTTTATGATAATTTTCAATGAGTTCCTGCTTTTTATATTTTCTGTTTATAATAGTCACGTGTAAAATAAATTATTAATTTGAAGCAAACATTATTGTTTGCGCTGTTTATACAGTTGGCAACAGTTTAAATTAATACCATTTTCTAAAATGTGTAAAAAATATCTCGAAATGCTGAAAATTTGAATTTAAAATAGAGTTAAACCTCAAAAAATGAGTCAAATTAAAAAACTAAATGCAGTCTGCACATCGGAAAATTCTGACGCATAAAATGATCTAAAAATGATTAAATTTCCATCTACAGTTTTTGCTCCTATAAAACTTTTTTAATGGAACAATTTTGTCCAACTTTAACATTAAATATCTCTTAAAATAATTCTTCGATTTGAAAACTGTCTGTATCAGCATGTTTATCAAACATTTCTCTATAATACCACCGATTTTCATATTTTTGTATGCAATATTTTGCTTAATATTAACGAAAAAAGACCTCCGGTCACAAAAAATTCAAAACCGGCGGCGGTGACAGCGTTAGTTACTTTTTTTTAGAATAGAGAGATTTTAAAAGTCATTGGGAACAAGAGTGAACACGAACAGATCTTTATTCTTTAAAATTTAATGTTATAAACAGAACTATCCCGAAATTTACAGCTAAAAAAGGGTTAAAATGTTTTAAATGAGAAACTGTTGACCATATTCTATCTTATAGAATATTTTGATTCCACAAGGGTTTTTTAAGAATTCGGTTTGCCTATCCGTCTGTCCGTATGGCCGTCTATCCACGCTCTAACTCCCGTAAATATACTCGTATTTTTATGCACTTTATGTATGTTATTGATGTTTACCATGGCATGTTTGGTATTCAATATGAAGTGTGTAGCATTAATAGTTCATTTACAGGGGCACTCAAAAGAATTCCTTTACATTAAGGTCAATGGGGAAAAATCGTTTGCAGTGTATTTTAATCACATTAAGCTATTTCAAATGTATTGAAATTGATATAAATCACCGAATTTCACTACAAGATGATTACTATAGAATAGGGCATTCATAGCATTTATTGTTCATTTACAGAGACACACAAAGGAAATTGGTTACAGTACTGTCTTTGAGCAATAACTGCTGAAAGAGCGTTTTCAATTTCGGTATACGCTTTTAAATTTAGCTAACTTTTTGCAAGTTACTCGTTGTGTATAAATTGTATACCTCATATACAGAGATGCACAAAAGAATTCACGTACCACATGCTACTTATTAGTGGAAACTGCTGAAGAGAAATTTTAAACTGTGATATGTATTTCCTAGCTGAACTAAATTTTTGCATATACAGTAATACAATCGGTTTTCGTTGACTTCGGTTATCGTCGATTTTTTCCACGAAAATTTTCTCTCGGTTTTTGTCGGTTGCCTCGGATTTCGTCGGCGTACCCACATGATCTCGCTGCATTTTCCGGAAACCAAGGGGGCGACCCATGCGTTCTCCTGTTTGGCGTGGCATTGTTTCTCGTCGTGTGCGCATCACTCGGCGACTGTAGGCAAACAATTTCTCTTATTTCCATTGTATTTTTGTGCTTTTTTATTGATTACGAGTGCTCCACTATTGGACTGAAGAATTTTCCCGAGTCAGCAGCCCTTCAAAGAAGAAGGTCAAGAACACGATCGAGTTGAAGAAGGAAATTATTCAAAAGTACGAGAGCGGCATTAAGATTGGTGAAATCGGCCGCATATTCGGGAAATCGCCATCCAAGATAAGTTCCATTCTGGAGAAAAGGAAAGGAATAAAGGAGGCTAATGTAACCTCTTACAACAGTATGCTCTTATTGTTGTACCATTCAGAAAGTCCTAGAGTTTTTAGCAGAAACAATGTGATTAAAAGTAAATTGTGTGTCATGTGGAGGGCAAACAAGAAAGCATGGGTCACAAGACAAACTTTAAGTGCCCTTTAAGTACCTTCTGGTAATGGACAACGCTCGTAGACAGTTTGGGAGACACGTTGTTAAGAAGTTCAATTTTTTAACAGTGAAATTCTTGCTCCCTAATACCACAAAACTTGTCCAGCCCATGGACCAGAATGTCATTTCAAATCTCAAGAAGTTGTACACAAAAGCAATGTTTCAAAGGTGCTTTGAGGTGACATCAGATACAGAATTGGCCTTAAAAGAGTTCTCTAAAAAACATTTCAACCTTCTCAACTGGTGTAGCGTCGTAGATAAAGCATGGCAGGGAGTGATGTTCAGGACGATTAACTCCACCTGAGAGAATTTATGACCAGGATGTGTGCATGAGAGAGATTTCGAAGAGTTTGAGCCCTCCTCTGATGGCTCTACATAATGTGGTGCAGTCAGTCGACAATTTAGGGAAGTCCATGGGTTTGGAGGAGAGTGGTGAGGTTGTGGAAAAGTTGGTGGATGAACACAATAAGGAACTCACCACTGAAAAGCAGCAAAAGAACTTAGAAGTGAAACAGACGGCAGACGAAGAAGTTGCTTCAGATGTGGAGGAAGAGACAGGGGAGAATTCTTCAGAGAATAAGGAGATTTGCTGTATGTGGAGGGGCCTACCTACAGGGGTTTGTGGTAAAAAGTCACCCAGACAAAGTTTAAGCTATTACAAGCCGTGTCTGTAACTTGTTTAATGATAATGACCTGTCCAATTTTAGGAAAATATTAAAGAGACGGCAGAAACAGACCACTTTGGACAGCTTGTTTGAGTGACACAGGTCCTCTGACTCTGAAGTTAGCACTACTGCCAAAGGACGAAAAAGGGAAATGCTACCAGATATAGTACCTTGATACTATACACCAAGAACAACATATTAATTTCTTACTGTTTTTTGTATTAAACGCTATACTTATTCTATATAAAATGTGTTTTTGGACCCTATTTTGGGATGCTTAGAACGAATTAGATTTACATAGATTCATATGGAAATTATTGTCTCGATATTCGTCGGTTTCGGATTTCGACGATTCTTTTCGAGCGCATTATCGACTGTACTATTACTAACACTGTAGTTTATAGATACAAATCCATATATTATATATACAGGGCTGTTCAAAGAATTCGGATAATTTTCCGACTGTAGATGGGAATTGCTGAAATTGGATTTTCAAATGTGTTAATGCGTTTTAAATGGTACAATTAGGCATCCTATTAAACGGTGAAGTTATGTTACATTATTCTGAATGTTTTGGAAAGTGTTTCATAATCGATGATTGACGCATGATTTTTTTCTTTTTTGTTTTTATCACGTTCGAGATAGCATGTTTACGTCTTTTTAGCACTAAGCCGCATATGGGTTGGCTTCTTGCATGTCGAAATACACTGGCCTCCAAAAGTTAAGGTACTGGATGCTTTCGATTGTACACAATTTGTCGAATATCTACCAACATCATTGGCGAATCGTGCTTGAACTTCTGGGATGTAAAGAACATGTTTGATTTCATATTTCTCGGTGAAAATTTAGTCGAGGTGACAATTAGGGGGCTAGTAATAAATTTAATAATAAAATAATATTTGCGATCACCTACGTAACAGAAAATGCTGGAAATGAATTGTAACTGTGTTAAATGATTTTTTGGGTTCTGTTCAACGTTTGTGTGCATTTGGGTAAGCATATAATTCATATTCGTGAAGATTTTATTGTGTCTGTGGAAAATTCAAAAATTTTTTGTTTATAACATACAAAGTTTTCAACTAAATTTAACACAACTTTCCGAAAACCTGACAAAGAACAGTAGCAACAGTACACTTCAATTAAAACATGAATATATTGAATATTTGATGAGATATGGGCACTTGTATCACATAATTTTTAACTTGAACCAGCATATTTTTATTTCATAATTTGGTAGTCAGCCATTTAGGGCAACTTATCTAAAAAGTCCAGTCAAATATCGTGAAAATTCACAAAGATAGGGGCAATATAGTGAGTTGCTTTCTAAAAATAGCTTTATTATAAGGGATTTTCCACAATTTTTCAAACAGCTCACTATATCTTTCTGAGTTTTCATAATATTTGACTGGACTTTTTATAGAAGTTGCCCAAAATAACTGACTACCAAATTATAAAATAACTAGACGGGTGGCAATCCCAAAACTTTCTTCTATCTCATACATGTTAATACTTCCTGAAAAATAAAGCATAGCAGCGCCACCAGTTAGATGATTTACACTAAAATCTAATCAGCAACAACTTATATCAACTTGTAACTGAATCTGAAGTTTCGTGACAATCCGTGCATTAGTTTTTGAGTAGAGCTATAGCGGAAATCGTAAAAAATTCTGTATAGCAGTACCACCTGTTGGGCAATATATACCAAAACCTAATAAGCAGCAACTTAAGTCAACTTGGTAACTGAATCTGAAGTTTGATTAAAATCTGTGCATTACTTCATGAGATAAAACTATTTAGGGAATCAGGAAAAATGCAGCATAACAGCGTTATCTGTCGGGAGATTTACACCAAAACGTAGTCAGCACCAACTCATATCAAGGACTAACTGAATCTGAAGTTTCATAAAAATGCGTGCATTAGTTCTTGAGATAGAGCCATTGCGGAAATCGTAAAATTTGCAGCATAGCATCGCCACCTGTTGAGCGATTTGCACCAAAATCTAATCAGCACCAATTTATACCAGGGGCCAAATGAATATAAATTTTTATTAAATTCCGTGCATTAGTTCTTGAGATAGCGTGCCCACAAAATTTGTGTCACACACAGACAGACATTTTATAAAAAGCATGTTTTTCGGGATCTCTGACCCCTAAAACGTGTTAATTCATCGAAAACCGGAATTCGAAAATTTTCATGAATCCAATACTTTCTTCTTGTAAAGATAGAGGATAATAAAAATTTTGAAATCTTCCACGCATGCGCAGTTAAAAATTATTTCATACAAGTGCCCATATTTCATCAAATGTTCAATATATTCATGTTTTAATTGCAGTATGCTATTGCTACTAATCTTTGACAGGTTTTCGGAAAGTTGTGTTAAATTTGGTTGAAAACTCTGTATGCTATAAATAAAAAACTTTTGAATTTTTCACAGATGCAATAACATCTTCACGAATATGAGTGCCATGATTACACAAATGCATACAAACGTTGAACAGGACCCAAATAGTCATTTAACACAGTGACAAACCATTTCCAGCATTTTCTTTTACATAGGTGATCGAAAATATTACTTTATTATTAAATTTATTATTAGCCCCCTAATTGTCCCTCCGACTAAATCTTCACCGAGAAATATAAAATCAAACATGTTCTTTACATCCCAGAAGTTCAAGAACAATACGCCAATAATATTGGTAGATATTCGACAAACCGTGTGCAATCGAAAGCATCCAGTCCCTGTACCTTAACTTTTGGAGGCCAGTGTATTTAACATTTTGAATGTTTTATTACTTAACAACAACAACAAATTCGTATTCATGTTTATGTATGAAACGAGTATATATAACAGAAATGAGTATATATAACAAAGATACTATTTTTATTCTATAATACAGGGTCTATTCTATACACAGCACACAGTCTTGCCTTGATTTTAAATATTTATTGTGTGAACTCTTATAATTAGACATATGGTTGTTTGGATACATTGTAAGTACTTTTATAAAGTTTTCAATAAGACCGCATATTTCATAAAATTTCAAAGTGTGCCTCCTTGGTAGCTAGGAGAATGTCCACGCGACATTCTAGATCTCATCAAGTGTTCGCTAACATCTCCCCTGTAACAGTAAACTCATCACCTTTTATCCTAGCCTTCAGTTCTTCAATGTCCTGGAGTGGAAAAGATTTGGTCCTTCATATGGCACCAAACGAAGAAATGAAAAGGTGTAATGCCAGGAAAGCGTAGAGATCATGGTGTTGGTCCTGCACGTAAAAGTGGACGTACAGTGCCTCTTATTGAACAAAAAAACTGTTAAAAGTGGTCTATCTAATGATACAAAAATTACATTGTTACATTAAACGGCTATTTTGTAGTGATTTTTATAATCAGGGCAAGACTTTGTGCTCATCCTGTAATTAAATGCTTTAGATATTTTTTTGTACAAATATGAACATTGTGTATATTTTCGAGAAAAAATGTAACACATAAAATGCAAGAGGAACGCACGTAGATAGGATAACAGATATCCAAATGAAGTGAATTGACATCAGCGGTCGTGAATGTGTTATCTTTATATTTCATCACATTTTTATTGTATTTTTTTAAATGAACTGAATTCTTTTAAGTGTAAAGTGTTTGTTTTGAAAAAAGAAATGCATTTTACTGTTTTATTCAATCCTGAACCCGTAGAACGACACTTTACCATTTGACGAGACCATCAGCATGTCTACTGTAACAATCAGTGTTTCTGCTCTAAGTATTTTCAAACTTCATTTTTTTTCACCCTAGCTATAATCATCAAAAGAGTCTTAAAATTCGATTGGAATCCACCATTGGAACGGTCGAGTATTCGGTGCGATACAAATGATTAGAAGAAGAGCAAAATACTTTAAATTGTACAAAGAAAAAATAAAGATTAAAAAAAAAAGTAACTAAAGGTGTATTAACTGCAACTGTAATCGATTCTTTTACGATCTGCCGCGTGCATGCACTTCTTTTTTAATCACATCATCAGTGATTTGTTCCTTTTTAAGATTGTCTAGAGATAATAATATTCAAACAAAGCGAGAAGTCTCACTCTGCGAAAAAAAAATCAAAATCAAAATTTACCAAAGCATAAATGTGAAGATAAATTTTTTTTTAATACCTAAGATGAACATCTAAATGTGGATTTACGCGGGTTGTTAGCTCTCCCTTCTTAAGTGATCTTGTCGACAAGAAGTTCCGCTTCTTGAATCATCTTAGAATATCGATGTGATACATCAAAATGTGACGAAAAAAGTAAAAAATATCGTATCTGAAGGCAAATCCCTTTAGACTTTATTTTAAGCGTGATTTATGTCCATGCATTGCTGGGTTCGTTTTCCTATCGGAGAATATAATCACTTTAATGTTGTTGAAACACAGATGTTTATTTTTATGTACTGAATTAGAAGTCTACTTTTTCGTACTTATTTACTCGCAACAAAATATTTTTTTATGTTTCTACCAACTGTGGAATGAGTTCGTATTCAATTAGCATGCGATAAAATACAGTTGGCACATGAAATAAAATGCCATAAACATTTACCAATAACATTAACATATATATTAGAAATCCTTTGTGCGACATTTACGGTTTGAACTGTTCTAATCTGCACAGATATAAACACTAGACATCAATTTATTTAATCTTTAAGAAGAGTTGGAGGCGTAAATCGCAAAGATTTCGTAAAAAGATGCTCCTTTTCGTAAATTATTATTTATACAAAATTAGAAAGTTATATCGCAAATATCTTGAAAATGTCTACATACACAAGGTCGAAATCCTATGCACAATTTCACCACTTTGCGAATCTCAGGTTTCTTATGTACGAGCAATAACTAATTAAAATATCATATTTGCATCAACTCATCCCTTAACAAATTAAATAATCTCATTCTGTCGATTCCAGTTAACACTAGAACGGCGGGAAATTTTACTGAAGTTTTATAAAAATATTTCACATCAGAATTTTTACTTTAAACTATTTAACTCATTTATTTAAGTTATTTTTGTGCAGCATATATTAATCTTATTTTATAAAAAAATTTCTGGTTCGAATCGACATGTATTCATTTGTCAAGGGTCAAAATGACCCCTCGCCGCCGTTCTAGTGTTAAATTTGCAAGCTTGTAGCATAACTGTAACTAAACAGAATTTGAAAAAAATGACGTAAAACAAAGTCCACAGATTCTCAACTTTTGGACGAATGGGTAGGGGAGAGGGGGCATATGTGAACAGTACATATTTCACTCAGTTAATTTGAAATAAAAAAATTAAAAAAATTACCAATCGATGGCAGTCTGGAACTATCTTTTGGCTGAATTATCAGAACAATGAACCATTTTGATTTCTGGTATTTGTAATTTGTTTATTTTAGATGGTGTTAAGTAAAAAATCTGCAAGATTATTGAAGTAAAAATTCATTCAAGACATTTTTTAAAGTAGAATATCAGCATTGAATTCTATAGTGGCATTAATTAAGTAAGTGTACAAAAAGTTTTGCTTTCTTATTTCAATTAAAAATATCTTTTTTTTATAAGTTAGACTTAAGTTGGTAGATGGGGCACTTGTGAACAGAACATATGGGGGGGGGGGGGCAGATGTGAACAGTTCACAAGTGTATTTTTTTAAGTCTGTGAATGCATTTTTATTTTAGTTTAAAATTTAATTACTCTTGTAAAACATTGAGCTATAAATTCAATGTTTTTAGGATTGCTTCACAATTTTAATTTACTGGAAGTTATATAACAATTAAAAGTGGTGGCTTTCTGTAAAAACCAATATGTTTAGTTGTTATTCTTTAATGATTTCCAGTTTTAAACGTATTTATTTTTTCTTATCTCATATTAAAGTATTTATAAGATATTTTAAGTAAAATTTAGTTGGCCAAAAAAAGTGATAAGTAATACTGTGGTAATCATTCATTTTTTATGTCACAATTTTACCAATTTTTAAAACGATGATGAGCAATTTTGTTATACACATTGCATAACATTTAGAAAAAAAAAATAAAAACACAATAACATAATTATTCAATAACTTATTTAAAAGTAACGCAGTTTTGCTATGCTTGACTCAAAAGGAGTACGTATATTAGTGTATAATTTTACGAATAATTTCTTGTATCTATGTTGAAACATTCACTGATTTATTCACACAACTAGAAAGAGGGCATATAATTAGTTTTTATCACAGTTTTTATTCACAAAAAATTATTTTTGTCTTATTTATGCATGTGTTCACATGTGCCCCAGGTATGTTCACAACCACCCCTCCACCGGGGCACATGTGAACAAATTTAAACGATTTTTAGAATGATGATATCAGTTAGAAATTCTTGATAAATGCATACAAAAGATTCACCGAAAGAACAAAGTGTAAATATTTATATAAATAATTTTTTGTTTCAATAGCTCATAACAATTTGAGAAATAGTCAAAAATGTAAAAATTGTTGACATGTGCCCCCCTCTACCCTATATCTTTAAGATCATAAAATAGTAATATTTTAATTTCAACTACCCTACAGACAAAAGGTTGTCCAAAAGATTTTGTCACATTTTTAAATATGAAAATACTTTTCGCGATCAAAAGTTTCGTTTAAACAAATATAAAAAAAGTGCACAAAAATTCTCATAGATCGCGCTACATATTCTAAGATAGTAATCCAAAACTGCATCGAAAACTTCCTATGCAAGGATTTTATCACAAAATTTTTACATTTTCTTTTGTGGTGATGATCTCTTTTCCTTAAAAATTTTGGAGTGTAATATAGAAAAATGGGCTTCAGGAAAAACCTTTTAAATAAAAAGACATAATTTAAAGTAGAAGCTGTGTGAATCACGAAGAAATAAATCAGAGTTAATAAGGGAATTGATTTTTATAAAACTATTTAAAACATTTTAAAAACTGAGTCAAAAGTTAGTTACATTATTAATGAAAAATACGACCAAAATCATCGGTCAAACATTAATATGTTCCTTTTTGAAGAGCGATTAAAAATTGTGAACTCTTAAAGCAGACAAATTCAATATCGAAAAGTATAAGCAACAGAATTAGCTGGAATGAGGTTGCAGACAAAATAGTTTCTCTTGAAAAAATACTCAGGTATTTTGCATCGCAAGCTGTAGAGTGTAGAGTGCCTTTATACATAGAGTAATGACATACGGACAATAAAATTCTGTTGACCGAGACTATTTGAAAAAAAATGAATTGATAAGCATCGTGGCGCTGGCGATTCATTATTACAAAGCTAATGTATGCTGACATGTCTCACGCTTCTAATCGAACTCATCTGCCATTTTCTTAAACGCAGATAGACATACTTTCGACAAAAAATTCAATCTAAGCATACGCGCTGTGCGTATGTCATGTCATCCCTCTCATGTATAAAGGCATTTTGGTTGTTCCATAGCTTTACAGATGTAACCCCCATCTATGAGAAATATTTTTGAATATTTTTTGTATTTGCTTAAATAAAACTTTTTATCCTGAGAGCATTTTCGTCCAAATCACACTTTCGTGCGACAACTAATTGTTTTTTTTTTTTTTTTTTTTAATTTGTCAAAGACTTTTGGCCTACTCTGTATATAGCATTGAATTATTTATCCATCAAACATGAAGATTAACAGACACGGAAGGTGCGGCCATTAAGTCTTTCTTCCTCAAGTATTGCCTCTTGGCCAGAAACCAGAAACCTTCATGTTTGAAACCACCCCACAACACCAATCCTCCGTTATGTCCTGGGGATGGTGGAAGGATTATGTAGTAAGCTGTTAAAACTTTTGTGCTGGTTTAAACCAACTTTTGATGTTGCAGTAGCCGCAATCATAAGATGTTGAAACATAGTTCCGACGTTTGGAGATCCTATTGAAGCATAGCTCCAAACGTTGGAACGAGATTTCATCCTCTTATGGTGGTTGAAACTTTTGCAGCACCAAAAGTTGGTTCTAACCAGCACAAAATTTTTAGCAGTGTTCGTCCCTTGCAGCAGCGAATTGTAAAAAAGAGAAATGTTTCTTAATCTATAGCAAGGATGTGAGGTTTACTAAAATATAATATACTGTAAACGGGGATGAGTAAGTGCCTGTAGGGGTCACTTTATGCCATGTGCATTTTCTGAATAAAAGCGATCTCTGTAGTTTTCAACCAAAGGAACACATTTTAAAGCTGTTCTGGAAAAATGTTTTTTTTTTTTTTTTCGAATTGACGGTGGTAACGACTTATTACTTTCGTTTTTACTGCACTTTTTTTTTTTTTTTTTTTACTGCAAAACATATCGCACGGGTTCAATTTTTTCGCGATTGGCAAAAAATGTACTTACAAATGCAAGTAGTTTTAAAACTGTATCTCAATTCGCTGATTTCGTATGTTTTGAAAAATAATTTTCGAACATGAATTTGTTTTAATTCTATCTCTATCGCGTGCAGCTCGATTACCGAAGTTATACCCGTTTCCATTTAAAACGATATAAATAGTTCAGCATTTGTTTCTGACAAATATTCCATAATGAAATTAAAATTTCATCAATAAATAAATTAATAAAACTCAAGTTTAACAGTTACGTAATATAACTATTCGTTTAAACACTGAAATAACCAAAGTGAAAAAAGTTATTGTAAATTACGAAATATTCGGCTATTTCGAGGCCCTGAGTTCCAGCGTATTTCTAAGCAATAACTGATTCAGATGTCCGACACTGAGCAAAACGAGGTGATGCGAATCGAGACACACAACATTTGGAAGTCAATATATCTGCCCGTCTTCCACTGTGAAAATTTTGCCTCATCGCTGAATAAAAATACACATGCGTATAAAAGAACATCGAATCGTTTTACTCCATTTTGTATTTTTGTCGTGCGCGTTTCTTGATTCAATGCTCAGTCGGAATTTTTGCTGTCTTACCTAGTCAAGCACAACCGTCGGCGCATAAAAAACAACACGCCTCTTTCTCCCGCGTTTCGTTTACTTGATTCCTAAATAATTCCAGACGAGACGTCTTTTTATTTCAAATACCCGAGGGAACATCGATGCCAATTCGGCCCATTTGACAACATGTCTTGATGGTGCGTATCAAACCGTACCCAGTGATTCAACGTAGAAGGCTAGAGTCGTTATAAATAAAAACAATAACAAGGGGACGGTGGACGTTAAAAAAATTTTCTTTTAAGGGGGTCCGGGGCTAAAAATTCTAAAAAAAAAAAAAAAATGCAATTTTTTATTGGCTTAAAAACATATACTGAGTTTTTAGCGTTAAATACCGCAAATCGCATGCTTTTTTCTTCATTAGATCCAGAGATATAACACCTCTTGCCTTGAGAAGCGATGCATCAGCTGCCCGCCTGACGAGAACTTTAGCTCTATTTATCTCAGAATGAATTGTTTCACGATTTGTCAACTTTAAAAGAATATATCTAAAGTTCCTTGCAAGATATATGTATGAAATTTTTAACAGACATGTTATGCTATATTTCCAACAAATTGTCTTCAGGATTTTTAATTTTGAGTGATAATTGTGAAAATATGCTAATTAATGCAAAACTTACTCATAAAAAAACTTCATTTTTTTACTTAAATTTTTTTTATAAAATTCATAATCAATAGTTTAAGAAATCCTGAAGACAAATTAAAATGACACACTTTCTGTACGCAAAAGAGTAAAATTTTTGTAAATCGAGTAAGTACTTCCAGAGTTATATCCAAAATTAAATATGTTTAAAATTTTACAATTTAAATTATAAAAAAAAATATTTAAAATTTTTCAGACTCTTTTTTTACATGCAATATTCTTAATATATGAAAGGATATTTCAGAAAGAAAATTCATAACAATATCCCTATAAATAAAAAGAAGAGGATTTTGAGCCCCGGACCCCCTTAATGTTCATCATAGAGATATGAAATTTTATGGAAATATACAATTCACTATAAATATATAGAACACCTTAAAATAAATTTCCAATCTTATTGTAATTTTAAGATTAAAAAAAATTAAATTTTCAAACGAAATTTTAAAATGCTCCATGCGTCTTAATGTTTTAGGTATTTTCTTGATTTTGTATTTTATCACTTGCTGGACAGATAATTACACCTGATTATTTTCTATTTAATTTACATCCAAAATTGTTAATTGGTCCAAATCATCCAAGCAACCTCATAGCAAATTGGTATATAATTTTATATACCTTAGATAAATTCAAATAATATAAGTGATCGTAATTACCTAAATTCTAGTAGAAGAGCAACGCGAAACATTAATAAAATTAAATTATAATTCGCGTCAAAATGTAATTATTAAATTTGAATAATTACGAATAAAATTAAGAGTTTGCGTTGTGAATTATTTAGACGAACTCTTCCACTTATGAATTAAACTAAAATTTAAGCTGTAAAAATAAATTGACACACCTTAAACATTATCAATTAAATAATTACAGAAACTTTTAAAAACTTTATTAAATATTTTATTTACATTGAACACAACTATATACAGAAATAGATAATATTATTTCAAAAAAAAAGAAAGCAACACCTTTGTTTGCTTCTCATTATTTTAAGTATATTTAATCTTTTTAAAAAAAAAACAATATTTTCATTTACTCTAATTATTATATTTTTTTCTTTTTGCTAAAAGAATAATTCTCTTTCATTTTTAAATTACCTTAATTTTATTCAATTATTGGTTTTGTCGGATCTCAGATTACTCTCTACCATAAAATATCAGAAAAGTATATTAATAATTTTTCCTATGATTTTAAGTGGTAAAAGAAAAAGTTGAAAGTAGTACCTTTTTTTAATATACGGGATGGTGGTCTTTATTCATCAAATTCAGAGTTGTCGCGTTGCTTAGGATCATATTCATATGTCATCTGGAATTCGCTTCGTATCAGAGCGGCGACCTCGGGATGGCAGGATGCATAGCTACGGACCTCTGTAGAACAATCCTCTGTATTTTAACATCAGGAAGACATCCTCAATTAGGCTTGCTTAGGCTCACTCCGATATGTACATCAGGAAGACATCCTCAGTTAGGCTTGATTAGGCTCACTCCGATATGTACATCAGGAAGACATCCTCAATTAGGCTTGCTTAGGCTCACTCCGATATGTACATCTCACCTGGGCATTACTAGGGCTTTTTGGATTCATTGCACGGGCTTTCAGGAGAGCTCCTGCGTCCTCTACATCTTTTTTTCAGACTCCCTTTTTCAAACCTTATTCTTCTTGCACACCAACTCCTGCAGTGGGTGGAACTATTTTTGTCTAGTCCACTGTTATTGGATGTGAGAAGATTTTGTATTATTCTTCGATAGGCCTATTAGCTAACAGTCTGCAAATGACCCCTTACATATACTTTCATATTATTATCTGCCTTAAAGTTTGGGTGGTCTGAAAAGCCATAAATTTATCCCAACACTTTTATTGAGGCCATAAATTTATTCCAACGTTTTTATTATTTTACGATTTCTAATTATACACCACTTTCCATTGGCTTGTCATAAAACGACACCATGGCGTCTGGCTATTGTTGTTGTCTGAGATCCGAACTCTATTCAACATTATACATTCATTTTACAATACAACAATTTTTTAAAAATATATATTTAATATTTAAAATCAACTTAATAATTTTTGTATGAACTTACGCTCCTATTTTACTTAAATATGTAAACATTATAATTTTACACTCATAATTATATTTTATAAAAAATATTTATACAAACAGAAATAACAAATTACGCAATTTTACTTTGATTTAACCAACATGGTGCGGGAACATATCATAGTTATATGTTGCCCAGCATCACTTAAAACTCTATTACAAACAAATTTATGTATCGATTTTTTAATCTCTTGAATAGTTATTTTTTTAGAGATTTTTTCTGAATTCCATATCGATTTTCATCGAAATTTTGCCTTTTAATTAGTTAAAAATCAAACTTAATTATCTTAATGAATTCGAATTTTGAAATGCATACACAGTTTCTTTGTCAGCAATATCAGGATTCTTCCTTATCAATTTTATGAATTTTAATCAAAAATTAAGACGCATGGAGCATTTTAAAATTCTAAAAGAGTTTAAAAATCAGTTTTGAGAAAAACAGATTTGAAGTATATGAAAGGGCCGAAAAATTGTTTGTGTACAAAATTTAAACGCTTGTAACTTCGCGAAAAAAAATCGTATTTGCATGTGGGTTTTCGAAAATGGCGTAGAACAAACTGGAGAACAATAAAATGCACAAAATTAATTTCCGATTTTGGCTCAAATAAAGGTTCACTGTCCCGTTAAGACTGGTATATCAGCTGAGTCTCGATTATAGGAGATAATGTGGATCACAAGCCCAACCACCTCGGATTATCGAAAACTCAGATAAAGGAGATAATACTCGGGTATTTTTCACACCCCGGCCTCTTATCTTTGAAAATATTTTCAAGAAATAAAAAATAATGAAATTAGTACACACTGATATTTAATGGAAATGTTCAAAAATGAAACTGATCGAATGCTCTTCTTTCATTTTTTACTCTCTTCAATATTCATAAGAAGAAAGTTTTGAAAATTTTCGGCATCTCCTTTCTGATGAATTTACTAGTGTTTGGTTGTCGTGAATACAACTTAAGTATTTTTGGAAAACGTCTATCTGGCGTTTGTTTGTGCGTTGCACAAATTTTACGGCCGGAGAATCGGGTATTTTTCATACCTCTGCCTCTTATCTTTGAAAGTGTTTTCAAGAAATTAAAAAAATAATGAAATTAGTACACACTGATATTTAATGAAAATGTTCAAAAACGGTACTGATCGAATGCTCTTATTTTCGGCATCTCCTTTCTGATGAATTTACTAGTTTTGGGTTGTCCTGAACATAACTTGAGTAGACTGAAAAAAATGGGTACTCAAAATTGAGTAAAAAATACTCAGTTTTAAATACGTCACATACTCAAAATTGCTCCTATCCAAACGTACTAAAAATTGAGAAACATATGTACTCATTTTTCATTCCATGGCTGTGTTCTGATATGAATTATTATTTACTGCCCCCTGAACCTACAAATTAAAGTAAAAATGTACAGACATTTATTAAGAAACGTTTAATTGATTATTTATTAAGAAAAATAGCAAAATTATTAGCAAGATACCCAAATCGAATATTTTTATGACAAGACGTTTTTTGCAAGCACTTTCAAAATACTGTGCATAATTTGATATTTACATTAGTAAACATCTTCCATGCCACCATAAATGAAATAAACCATTACAGGGTAAAAACTTATCGGTTTGTTAAGTTTGATAACATGTGATGTTTCAAAATTGAGAAAGTATATGTTCATTTTTTATCCAAACATACTCAATTCGATATGAGTACATCGATTTACTCACTTTTGAGTACTTCCCTTTTTTCAGTGCATTTTTGTAAAAGGTCTACCTGACGTTTGTTTGTGCGTTACACAAACTTTACGGCCGTTCTAAATCAACAACTAATGCAAAAAATTCCATAAAACTTCATATTAGTTAGACCTTGACATAAATTATTGCTGATATAAGATTTTGGTATATATCGCCCAACAGGTGAATCCAGATACTACATTGTGATTTATATGATTTCCGTGATAACTGTAGCTTTGCATCTATAGAGGAGAACTGCGCCAGTTCAATATGTACGATGCTTATTATAAAAAACTATGTTGATTTAACTTTAGTTTTAATTACTCCACCACAGGGGTGCTGCCATATGAATGCCTTTTTGTTATATGAATTATAGCTGTATCTCAATTTCTATAGGGCAGTAATAAGGCAAATTTTATATTTCATATTAATAACTAAACAAGCAGGAAGGAGGAATTCTCCTTTTTCAGAATTTGGTGTCACTCCCGATGAGAGAAAAAAAGAAACAATATTATTAATATTTCGAGTAGAACACGTCGAATTTCGAAGAAAGAAAATTTTTAAGAAGAAACTGCTTCATTAGTTTATATAAACCTACAAAATTAATTACTATAAAAATGTCTATTGGATAGCCTAACTCTCAAACAAATATTATTTTAACCTAAAGGTCACTGCTCTTCTATAAAGACACTCTAATTTTTTGCAAAACTCTGCATTTTATCAATGTGTGATTTCAATTGCGTTATTTTCAAGAGTGAAGCCTTTCCACCTGTGAAGAATTTCAAAGCCGCTGGAGTGAAAATGACGCACTTCTACAAAACATATTTCAATTTTAAGGCTTAAAATACACGCTTTTATCTTATATAAAATGGCGCCATTTGCATCCGCTGAAGAATTCCACATTTGCGATCCAGTCTTAAACAATATCTATAGAAATGCGAGGCTAACGAGAAAGACAGGCTACCGCGGTCTATTCCACGTATCTTTTTTTCACAGACAGATGGAGTCACGTGATGTTCGAATGCACCAATGAACATGAATGAGAGCATCACGTCGCTCTAGCGGTCTGTAAAAAAAAAAAAAACACATGGGACGCACCGCGATAGCCTGTCTTTTTCGTTAGCCTTGATAGAAATGCATATGACGTCACTATCGCGGAATAATACACAAACCCAGCAAAAAGTGATGTCCTAAACTCGACAAAAAAGAAAAATCGGCTATCTAATGATTCATATGCCTTCATTTGTTTGTAACATTAGTATGGATGCTTAAAATTTAATATAGTTTATAATAGCTCCATGTTGTATCAGAAATATTATTTATATATTTTTTTAAATAGCACGTATTTTAATTACATATTTTTTCAGCTGTTGGGAGAAAAATGGCAACAAAAAAATATAGTAATCTACTATTTTCCAACTATTTTCCCTTTACTTGCTACAGGAATGGATTACTTCAGTTGCCACCATTGCAGAAATGGCATTAAAAACTACAAAAATATTAATATCTCAAAAATAAAAATAGAGATGGAGTTTTCAAACAAATTGCAATTAAAAGTACTTTTTTTCCCTATACGAAGGTGTGAAAACTGAAAATGTGTGAAGCTTAGAAGTTTAAAAAATTGCAGTAGAGGTTATCAGTATTTAACCGTACAATGATACATCTGCTTCGTTTTATGGCTGGTTTATGTAACGTCACGTTATTTTTTTATGGACGACATTTTAATAGTTGCCTGAAAAAAATAGCATATCGGGGGGGGGGGGGGGGGGGCTAAAATATATATGGTGATGCAAATTTAATTCTGAATACTCAACAGGAGTTGATATGCTGCTATTTATTATTCGCTGATCATTGTAATTCCGTGTTAAATTCAAAGAAATGCACTATAATTCACATACATAATTGTTAGTATGTAACTGCATTGTTTAATTAATTTATTAGAATTATATAGAAAAAGTCCTTCCGGCCAGTGCCAGGAGGAAGAGGTAGCTTTCATATTCCTTATTTTAAAAAAGCCAACTTATATTATTCAAACACACGAAGCTCAATTAAGTGGAAACCGAATGTAGGAGATTCAATACTAATTTTTATCAATACTAAATCATTATGAATGAGAATTTCGCGAAATTAGTCAGCTTTATCCAAGCTGCTTTTAATTAAAGTAACTTATATTTGGTTGCCAAATTCGGCGATTCCTTAAAGTGCCTGCCATTTTAAGACAACATGGTGGATGAAGCTAACCAGTGAACTTGGTCGAGACCTTAGTAATTGCTGTGCACATGCTCACTCACATCGGAATCGGTTGATATATACGAGTGCTGTCGCAGGCAAAACATCAGATTTTTCAAAATGTCACCCACGTTAGGAATTGAAACTACTATATCTGAGCCATTTTTTAAGATAAAGGCAAACAAAAAATGCTCCTGAATCCTTATATCAAGGTCAAATACTTAAGAAAGAAACCTTTTTCAATTTCTAATTTTTTTGCACCTCACTTTAAATACATATATTTTTTAATTTAATGGCCGCCATTTTGAAACAAGATGGCTGATGAAGCTGGCCAGCGAACTTCGTCGAGATATTGATGTATACTATCCACATGCCTTCTTCCATCGAAATAGGCGAATACGTGTGGTATCGCGTGACAAATACAAGATCGTTTCAAAGTGTTAGCCATGATAGAAATTCAAAGTGCTATAATTCAACCACTTTTTAAGATATAAACAAATGAACAAATTTTCAGAAACAAAAACTGCTCCGAATCTTTGTATCAAGGCCAAACACATAAAAAAAATCTTTTTCATTTTCCAATTTTTTAATACCTCATTTAAATTTTAAAATACATTTTTTAAAAAAAATCGCAACCCTTTTGAAACAAGATGGCGAATGAAGCTGGCCAACAAACTCGGTCGAGACATTGGTATGCACTATGTACAGACCAAGTAATATCCAAATCGGTTCATAAATACGCCTGTTATCGAAAGACAAAAATCAGGTCGTTTTAAAATGTCAGCCACAATAGAAATTCAAAATGTTATAACTCAGCCATTTTTTTAGATATAGACGAAACAAAACCTGTTCCGGAATCTTTGTATTAAGGTCAAACACATACGAAAAAATCTTTTTTCATTTTTCAATTTTTTGGTATCTCATTTTAAATTTAAATTTTTTCTAATTATTTTAAATGGCCGCCATTTTGAAACAAGAGGGCGGATGAAGCTGGCCAACGAACTCGGTTGAGTTATTTGTATGTACTATGTACACACCAAGGTACATCCAAATCGGTTCATAAATACGTCTGTTATCACGTGGCAAAAATCAGGGCGTTTCAAAATGTGAGCCACGCTAGAAATTCAAAATGCCATAACTCAGCCATTTTTTAAGATATAAACGAAACAAAAACTGCTCCCGAATCTTTTTATCAAGGTGAAACACATAAAAAAAAATATTTTTTCAATTTTCAATTTTTTGGTACCACATTTCAAATTTAAATTTTTCTTAAAATTTTAAATGGCCGCCATTTTTAAACAAGATGGCGGATGAAGCTGGCCAACGAACTCGGTCGAGATATTGGTCTGTACTATGTATAAACGAAGTTACAAATCGGAGATATGTAGATAGTCCAAATCGGTTCATAAATACGCCTTTTATCGCATGACAAAGTTCAGGACGTTTCAAAATGTCAGCTTCGCTAGAAATTCAAAATGCTATAACTCAGCCATTTTTTAAGATATAGACAAAACAAAAACTGCTACGGAGTCTTTGTATAAAGGTCAAATTCATAAGAAAAAAATATTTTTCCATTTTCAATTTTTTGGTACCACATTTGAAATTTTCAATTTTTAAAAAAATTTTAAATGGCCGCCATTTTGAAACAAAATGGCGGATGAAGCTGACCAACAAACTCGGTTGAGACATTGGTATGTACTATGTACACACCGAATTACATACAAATCGGTTCATAAATACGAGAGTTACAGTATGACATAGGTCAGATATATATATATATATATATATATATATATATATAT
This sequence comes from Maratus speciosus, assembly GCA_963932465.1. NCBI lineage: Eukaryota > Metazoa > Arthropoda > Arachnida > Araneae > Salticidae > Maratus > Maratus speciosus. The sequence continues at coordinate 292,535,228 of OZ010789.1, forward strand.
ATATATATATATATCAATTTTGAACGGAGGGTGGTTTCGGGGTCTGGGAGTCATGATCGATGAAAATATACCAAAATTTTTTGAAATCGCTTTCCTCCGAACGGCTGCAATAGGTAGCTTTTTGTAAAGAAAGCTACCTAAAAGGGTTTTGCGTCAAACACAGTATACAAGGTTTTCCTTTGACGTCTGAAATTAAGATAATTCTTGGGAAGACATCTATCTTAACCCGCGAGAACTCGCTAGTGAGAATGCCCAATTGCTTTTCTTTTACTTTATATTCATATAATATCAACTTTTTTTGGTTGGCTTAGTACTTTTATTCACAAAATAGGTAAAATAATTGAAAAACATTTTGAAATTTTAATTCAAATGAAAAATGATTTAAATAAGAGTCTTAAAAATGTACGACTGTGAGAGAAAATCTCATGCAGCGAGTTCTTCCGGGTTAATAAATGGTTTTCTACCATTACTTGGTTTGAGAAAAGAGCTTGATTGAGAGTGACTACACAGGTCTGCAACCAAAAAACTGCATAAGATTTATTGACTGTTTCTTAAAGGTTTTTATTCAGTGAAACCGGGAAAAATATTTCAAAAATTCCATCACGTCAGGTTTTCTTGTGAAACTCATGTTCTTTAGTTTAAGGGGGTAGACTAAGTGTAAAACGCTTGTTTTTCCAAGATTTTTTTAAAAATGAAAACGAGAACATTTATTCAATCACACTGAAGTACAAAAGAATATTGATATTTAAATCTACAAGAAAAAATTTTTTATTGTTGAAAAAAGAAAAAAAAATGGTGGCCCTGTAGCTCTGCTCAAACTTGGATCTTAAGATTTGCGCTAGGGAACGTCCAGGTCCTTGTAGTTGACTAAAATCAATAAACCAAACTTTTTTTGATTAAAGTAAGTCCTTACGCTCAGCATGAACCTAAATATAGCAAAAAATTGAAAAATTGTGGCCGTTTTGGAAAAAAAATCACTTTTTTTATAAACGAATTGTAAAAAAATATTTATATAATTGTTATTTTAATAAATTTTTAAGTTTGTGCTGGCCGTAAGGACTTACTTTAATCAAAAAAATTTCGTTTATTGATTTTAGTCAACTTCAAGGACCTGGGTGTTCCCCGGCGCAAATCGTACGATCGAAGTTTGAGCAGCTACAGTGCCGCCATTTTTTTTTTTTTTTTTTTTCAACAATAAAAATTTCTTTTTTTGCAGATTTCAACTTCAATATAATTTTGTACTTTACTGTGATTGAATAAATGTTCTCGCTTTCATTTTAAAAAATCTTGAAAAGACAGCGTTTTACAAGAGTCTTCCCTTCTTAATTAAGTGTAAAATTTCTCTTTTGTACCTGAAATCTGGTATCCTATTCCTGGGTAAAAAACTATATCCAATAATGATTCCATATTTCTAAGAGTGGCACTCAAGAGAAATATAAATAGAAAATTGGAGGAATTTGAGGAACGAACAAAAACAGTTACACACAGATATCATAAGCTTCTTATCACGACTCACACAACATCAACTGAAATGTGAAGTGTAAGCAAGGGGGGAAAGTATAATTTGGAACTTTTAGTATAATTATTTTTAACACAGTTACTTGTAATAAAATATTGATTTTTTTCATCGCAGTTGTGATTTTCTAATGTAAACTCCCCTTGTTTCGCAATAATACTGTACGCGATGGAGGAAGATGGAGGTCAGTTTTAGATTCAACACCCTAAAAAAACATATAATTAACCAAAAATATCCCATGCAGCTGAAAAAAATATTTTTTTGCAGACTCGTGCTATTTGAGATAATGAAAGACAAAAGTGTAAAAATTCGAAAAAGATAAATGCTCGAAACTATGACTGCTATTTTTGCATGAATTCCCTACGGAAAATTTCGACGAATTTGAATTTCATAAAAACTAAAAGTTTAAAAGTTAGTCATGCGTGATAAAAATGTAAGCAATTATTTTAGCCAGTACATAAGCAGTAATGCAGAAAATTATCACGATTTGTTTGCTTATTTATTTTTTATATACAAAAACTTGTTTTATCCATTTGACTCCTGAAACAGCTTTTTAAAAGTTTATTATAGAATCTAATTTAGTTTTTAATATATTTGAGGAGGAAGTGTCTTTAAAATAACAAATAAGGTCAATGCGCCTAAACTGGATGACCCATGAATGCTTCGAATTTCTTGTACCTAAAATCCTAACGAAAGAATAATGTGACTTTATGTGTATATAATGTGTATATTAAGAGGATGTATCAATAAGTTTTTGCCCTCACATAGAAATAATTGAGTGAAATTTATGAAATTGCTACATTGTATTAGTCATTTTCTATATAGTCACTGTACACAGTAACACATTTCTGCAAATGGTATTTCAAAGAGAGGGGTAGGATGTATTCCAGGAGGCGCGATAGTAGACCCAAAGGTGGTCATTTTTCTAACTTTTGTCTATCCCCACATGTGACATACTGTTGGAAAGGCCTGTAACCATTTATTTATGCTGTACACCTCCCGAGCCCTTGCCGCCAAATTTGCTGCCCGGAAGTCATGAATGATGTCCGAAAAATTTAGAAAAGTGCCTTCCCGGAGGGCAAATTCGGGAGGGGGGCCTCGGGAGGTGCATAGCATGAATAAGTGGTCACAGGCCTTTCCAACAATATATCATATGTGGGGGTCGGTAAAAGTTAGAAAAATGCCCCCCTTTGGGTCTACTATCGTGCCTCCTAGAATGCATCCTCTCTCCTCTCTTTGAAATACCGTTTGCAGAAATGTGTTACTGTGCACGGTGACTATATAGCAGTGGTTCCCTACGTGGGGCGTACGCCCCACAGGGGGGCAATATGACTTTTCAGGGGGGCAATTTCAGATTTTTTATTAACAAATTTTCTGTCATTTTTTTCTAATGAAAGTAATGTCTTAGTCTAAAAATAGAAATAGTAGATGAAAAAATTTAAAAATAACTGAATAAAAATTAATTTTCGAAAAGATCCCATTTAAAAATTCAAAACTCAAACAAATTTCATTAGCACCGGAATAATTATGCCAACATTTTGGATAATTTAACACCTTTTGTATACTAAAAAATCTTTTTAATATTTCTGGTTTTAATATTATTTTAGTAAATTGCACCTCTTTTTTTTACTATTTATTTAAAAAAAAAACTTGTACATCTATTCATAGTGTGATATGCCCCATGAGAGAAATTTTACATATGAAATTTGGTAGGGTATATCTAAAATTGATTATTTGGACATGTTTAATCTAAATGTTTTGAATGATCGAAATGATGTGCTACATTTATGAAATTAATAAAACCCCGTGCGCATCACGGAAGGAAAGGGTTGAAAATAAACTTCTTATGGCTCTTCTGCAGACCACATACAAAATATGACATTCATGACATAAGCATTTTAAAATTTAAAATTGGAGAAAACATGGTGGCCAAATAATAATAATGGGGGGGGGGGGGGGGGGAACCCCGCTATCAAAGAAGTATGTATGAGAGGAAAGAAAAATAGTTACTAATGGATAAAAGCGCGAATCCGTAAATATTACTTGTGAATTATGTTATCCATACAGTCTTGGCGATAAACAAATATCACTTATTCTTAATGAAGTTCTAAAATTCATTATAAAATGTACCAATTCTATCAGATGTAATACAAAATATGAGAGAGATTTCAAGAAATTTTGCAAAAGTAAAAATGTAGACTATTTATTACCTTTAAATTTGAGGTAAGTTGCCAAAAAACAATAAAACTTTTGTAGATGTAAATACGAAGATCCATGGTATCACTGCATTCATGGAGTTAAGTATATTTGTAATTAAACAAAAATACGATTTTGATAAATTAAAGGATGCGAAATCACTTATCAGAGTTAATGCTATTTTCGGAACTATCCGGGAAAATGGAAGTTTATTTTTTATGTGACAATATTTATATGATATAGAAGGGAGGGTGGGGGGGCATCATGATTTTAGAGATGCTTAGGTGGGGCACGGCCAAAAAAAGGTTGGGAACCACTGCTATATAGAAAAGGACTCATACAATGTAGCAATTTCGTAAATTTCACTCAATTATTTCTATGTGAGGGCAAAAACTTATTGACACACCCTCGTATATAACGTCTTAATGTGTATGTAAATGTGACTTTATCAAACATCTGCCTCTTAGGAACAGAATGCGAAATAGTTACTATAAATAAAGTGTTTCTTCTAGGAGAATTTTTCATGGCAATAAACATCGTTAATTATCAAATTCTGTGAGCACTTCCTAAATGCGAGGAATATTGCCGAAATCAAGATTACCATATCGTTTTCATCTTTGAATGTCAAATAGTTCTAATAGTTTCATCTTTTCTAATAGCTTCATTGCATTTTGGTGTCTGATTTTTTTTTTTTATTATTACCTATTAACAACGAACTGTAAGTCTTTCAAATATGTAGAGGTTTTCAGGAGATATATTAAAATAAGTTTATGTGATATTTTCACGCATTAAATAAATTATGTTTAAAAGCAGAAATTGTAAATAATTGAACTTTGCTGAATAATTAATTTAGGAGCACGGTGACACATTAGTGTTGTTCTTTGGCTGAATACTTAATTATGTAGTTAAAATGACCAAAATGGGAATTTTTTTCTTCACACAGAAATTTGATCAAAAAATTAACGCTCTAATAGCTGTTTATATTTAAGCCAAGAATAAAAAAGTATATGATCAATGGATACAGTTTGAATTAAAGAGGTAGGGAGCAACTTAAAAGTGCCTTTTCCTAATTTTCAAAGGAACCTGGGGCTCAAGGTAAATGATCAGAATTCTTGTATTTAGTTAATTTTTATTCAATTCTTTAAAACATATTTTTTATACTCAATCATGGATTATTTTATACAATTCCATTACTAATTTTATTTTTCTTCCTGCTGTAATTTTTAGTTATCAAAATGCTTAATGGAACTTCTAAAAAGTTCCAGAAGTCAAACAAGCTGCTAAGGATATTAAGGCTCCTGCCCCCGTGGCGAAGATACTCACGAGCTAATGCTAATCCTATGGGGAGGGATTTATCTAATATCTCGTCTGCATTTCGACATTTTAAAATATTTTCTTTGCATTGGATAGCCGAGGTCCGTCTCTACATCGCACCTTTTTCACTTTTTCGATTTTGGTCGCAGATATTTTTTATAAAGGTCACTTCATTTTCACTTTCAAAACCGGTTCTGAAAATGAAAGTGTCTTTCAAAATTAAATCTGCAACCAAAATCGAAAAAGTAAAAAAGGTGCAATGTAGAGACGGATCTCGGCTATCCAATGCAAAGAAAATTATTTAAAAATGTCGAAATGCAAACGAGATATTAGAAAAATCCCTTCCCATAGGATTAGCATTAGCTCGTGGGTGCCTTCGCCGGCAGGGAAAAGAGCTTTAAATCTGGTCGACTGACATCATGGCAGGCACATAGAAAATACAAGGGTAAGTCAAAAATTATCCGCAATGTAGTTATAAATTTTAGTGCAATACAAATAGGAAACTAACATTAATATCATTTTTCAATATATCCCCTTTGATTTTAAACGCACTTGGTCCATCGTTGCACAAGTTTCCTGGTGCCTTCAAAAAAGAAGTTTTCGGCTGAGCACAGCGAGCCACGTATGCACCGACTTTAAGAAACCCAATCAAGCCTGGTGTGGATGATTTCGTAGGGAGAATCATGACTAATTTTCAGACGATATGCCACTTCATCAATAGTCACTCGTCTGTCTAACAGAACCATGTCACGTGCACGCTCAATGTTGTCATCATTTGTGGCCGTACACGGTCGTCTGGTTCCTTCCTCATGCGTAACACTTGTGCGAGTGCGACCATTTTTGAATTTTTCAATTAATTCGTAGACACACCGTTGCGACAAGACACGGTTCCCGTATTGTGCGGAAAGTCTTCGATGGATTGCGGCCCCTGATACACCTTCCGACCGCAGAAAACGGATCACTGCTCGTTGCTCCTCTTTGGTGCAAACCTCTAATGGAGCGGTCATGATCTATGTGCAACAAAAGGAAGACAAATGGAGGAATTACGGTCAAAATTTCGTAGCATGACCACAACAACATAACAATAGAATAAACGAAGACAGAGGTCAGTATGAACAATGTATGAAGAGTTACGTGAAAATTGCGGATAATTTTTGACACCCTCGTACAATATTCTTCCCTCAACAATACATGGTCAAGCAAAAGAATAGACGAATTTTGGAGGAAGTCATTCTAGCTTATTTGATTAATAGCCAATTGAAGGGTCCAATGATAATATTAAGTTTGTAGCTATGTAAATATTCAGTATGCGAGAAGATAAATAAAAAAGTTCAAGTAAGCACAATTGTAATGGGATTTGCCCAAAGGTAGAAGTAGCCAGAACGATGCAATAAAATATTTTAAGAGCTGAATATAAATAAAGACATACCTGCTGAACTTCCGTTTTTTTCAAGTCAAGTAAAACCAGAAAAGTTCTAAAATAAAAGAAGTTTATAAATAACCACTACCAGGTAAAACGGCACGACAATAAGGCTGCGTCCAGAAAGGAAATTTGCCATCCTTCTACACTTTTCCAGGAAATCTTTTTGTCTGGACCCTTCTGTGGTTTATTCACAAAAGGATGCGGGAAATTAACAATGGGTCAGAAGATAAGGAGTTCAGCTCTACTTGACGGAAAGGTTCCTTTCTTGCAGGACACCAACAATTTACTTTTAAAGCCATTAAATATTAAAAACACCGAATGACCGCAAGAAAAGACGCCGATACTGATAACAGTAAAATGATTCGTCTATTCGCACTTTATTTACTCTACCCATAACAGCCAACCATTACGACCACCCCCTGGTCGGTGTGGGTGTTCAACAGTTACTGGTCAAACGGGGCCAATGAACCAACAACAAGGAAAGTCCGGGCCAGGATCAGGCTTACATTTTCTTTCTAGAATCTACATGCTGGGCGTATATGTCGGGCCGGTACTGATGCATTTCTGCATTCTATGGCTTGCGAATATAATGTAAACTAAAACTTATAGTAATCTATAATATTAAATTTTCCCATAAATATGTATTCTTATTATATGTAATCGTATTATATGTTATCGTATTATATGTAAGCAAAATTTAAAAAAAAATTTCAATGGCCGCCATTTTGAAACAAGATGGCGGATGAAGCTGGCCAACGAACTCGGTCGAGGCATTGGTATGCAGTATGTATACACGAAGTTACATCCAAATCGGTTCATAAATACGAGAGTTATAGTGTGACAAAGATCAGATATATATATATATATATATATGTATGACATACACTTCTAGAAAAGTACAGTATTATAGTATAGGCTTTTGCTGTAGAAATTGAGTCGGATCTGATTTCATTGGTTCTTGCATGGGCCGGACCTGTTTTCACAATTTTAGCACTGGCCGTGAGCCTCGAAAATACAAACGGGCTGGACCAGGGTCTGGCAATTCCGGCCCGTGCAGATCTCTTCTGCACATAACTAACCGCCGGGAAACATTTTTTCTGAGATACAGCTATTCCTATCAACGATGTAAGATCGGTGGCAATCTGATATGCAGTATATAACCTGTGGAGTCATGCTTGTCCAATGACTAATCTTCAGATTGTTTCTTTATTTTGATACTGATTCCACAAATGGTATATGATCTACTATGGAGCGACTGATATTTAAGGTACGGGCTAATTCCGACTGCCGCTAGCCATAAGGTCATCCTGATATATTATATATTCGTGAAAGCCCTGTGCTAGCCTATTTGAAGACGTATCTCCCTTCGCTTGGCGTCATCCAAGTGATTCCTTTTTTTTTTTTATGGCGAAAGCCTATAACAGAACATGACGATACGGGATCATTTGTGATCTTTTTAACCTTGACTTTCGCGGCAATCTCCCTATTTTTATTAAAAACTTCCTCACTTTTCAACTTTTTCAAATTCGAATTGGGAGAATTCTATCAAGTTTTTGTGCACAAGAAGAGGGTCTACCCCAGGGTAGTGTACTGAGTGTCACCTCTTTGCTATAAAAATAAAAGACATTCTTAGCCAACTCCTTCTATAAAGGGAGATTTATATGTTGACGACTTCCGCATTATGTGCATGGGACAGGATATTCGTTTTATTGAGAGACAGTTGCAAATTGCCATCACCCATATTCTTAATTGGACTTAACAAAAATGGTTTTATTATTTCTCAAGACAAAACTTCTTGCGTGCACTTCTGTAGACGTAGGGATCTGCATGCAGATCATGAAATTTTTATTGATTCATCTGAAATTCCTGTTGTGGACAATGTTCATTACCTCGGCCTATATTTTGACAATAAACTGACTTTTTTACCATATATTTTACAATTACGGACAAAATGTGAAAAATCACTAAATTTACTAAAGGGGATTTCAAATACTTCTTGCGGAGCAGACCTACATTACAAGCTGCGTTAAAAGCTATCAAGTCATGATCCGTTCTAAAATTGACTATGCTTGCTAGGTCTATGGTTCAGCACATAATTCTGTTCTTAAAAATCTTGGCACTGTGCACCATACGCACTCCGTGTTTGCTCTGGCGCATTTCGTACATCTCCAGTCTTGAGTCTTTATGTTGGCTGTAATGAACCAGCATTACACCGTATTCGTGAAAAGCTTTCATTTGAATTTTATTACAGTATCCTTCCATATCCTGGCCGTCCTCTTCATGCATACATTTTAAATTCTGACAATGATATTCTTTATCAGTATCGGCCATTTTGCATCCCATCTTTTGGAGTCAGAATAAGGAACATTATGAACAACAGCCCTCTGAGTAATATCGAGATGAGTCCATGTCCATCGCATGTACTCCCTCCTTGGAAAACTCCAAATATTACCTCGCTCCATCCTTTTAAAGGATATGATAAAAACAACTTGGCTCCTGCTGTTTTCCAACAGTTATTTGCTGCACATCGAGCAAATTTCAATAGTTACACTGACATTTATACAGATGGTTCTAAAAGTGGAGATGTTGTTGGTTGTGGGGTTGTTTGTGAAAACACATCTGGGTCATTCCATGTCAGTTCAGGCAGGCATGTAACCCACCATCACAGATTTTGATGAAACTGCGTGTGTTTGTTCCCTTTATTAAGATATGATTCGCAGTATTTTTTTTTACTCCTTGGTCAAATAGTTTCTGAGAAAAAAATTGTCAAAATTTTGAAAACTGCCATCAGTTGGCATTCTTGACTGCTCGATTTTCAAATGTAGCATGACATAAATATGATCATATTTCAATATCTATTCCACAAATCATCTTCAAATAATTTATGCATAATATATACGGTACGTATTTTATGAAAAAAAAATACTGTTACGCTTATATAACATTTTAAGTGTGTCTAAAAAAATGTTTAATCTTTGAAGTCGTGATTTTTTTATGAAAAATAATGCATTACCTAAAATAGCATTATTAACAAAAGGCGGTATTTTTATTAAATTTATTTTTTGTGGGGGATATACTTAAAGGTGTCCTTTACCTGATTCTGAAATAAAAGTAGTGGGATTTTGGGTGTTTTTAGTAGTATTTCATATTTAAAAATATTTTGAGGCGTATTTCAAATCAAATCAAGCAGAGTCATTCCATGTCAGTTCGCCTAAGATATTTAATTCACTGTCACAAATTTCAATGAAACTGGGTATGTTTATAGCTCATTTTAAGACAGGATCAAGGAAATTAAAGGTGATTACAAGTAAAATATTTTTTAAGATAAAAAAAATATCTAAATTTTGAAATTTTTTTAAAAATGTTTTTAATGGCAGATCTATATTCAAAAACTGCATAAAAAAAAGTCATTTCAATATAAAATCACTAAATAAGTTTCAAATAATGTATATGTGACAAATAATGTAGGCAGATTATTATTTATTGTTGTTTGTCATGTTTAAATGCTAAGAGTGTGTTTAATCTTGTGAATTCTTAAAATCAAGAATTTTGTGAAAAATAATGTGTTAATCAAAAATTTATTATTAACCGAAGGCAGGCTGTTATTACTTTTTTTAATTGTACGTAAAAATATCTTTTCATTAGTTATAAAATAAAAATAGTGAAAATATGAGCAATTTTAACAAAATTTTCATAAAATGTGAATGTTTAATGATAAATATTGAAGCTTTTCATGCTAAGATGTACTAAAATGACTACGATATCGTGTATTTCTACTCTTGCTTAAATATAATACATACAATAATAAAATAACAAATATTATTTACAGCAATAAAAATTAAATTAAATAGTACCAGTTCCTTTACCAACACTACATTGCTCAACAGCCGACTTAAAATCAACAGCCCGCACTCTTATTGAAAAATACTTTCAACTGTTCAAATAATAAATAAACTGCACTTAAAAATTTTAATATCAACTTATTATCTTAAGACGATAATAATAACTAAACAACGTGATGAATTTATAAATCAGCTTTTAACTGAAAAGTCATGAAATGGTCCCTTTAAATATTGTTGTTCATCGAGTCAATCAAAACAAATTATATAAAAAAAAAATAGTGAGCCTAATATGCTGACTGCAATGACACTTCTAACAAAACTAATTAATTCATTACCATCTGAAATCAAACCCGAAAGATCAAAAGAAAAAAAAATAATCTGTAGTGTGAATGTGACATACTCAGTGGTTGTTGAGGTATGTCTTTGTGACATTTTCACCTGTACTTCAATAAAATATAAACATGCAAGCTTTTTTCATTCATCCAAATTAAGTAAAATAATTATAAAATTTTGTTGTCATTACACCAGATGTTAAATTTTTCGTTACATACTATTAGATAAGTTCTTTACTTTTAGACATTATTGACATAATATCATAAAATTTGCTATATGTATTTTCTGTAAGTGTATAAACAATATATATATGCTTTATTAAACATAAATGAATAATTTTTAAATAATTTGTTTGAGAACAGGGATATATATACACACATATATATGTTGAAAATCCATCTTTCAGCAATATTGTGATGAAATAAATCAAATTACCGTAATTTCCGGTGTATAGCCCGCGGATCACACGATCGTGTTTCGACCCGGAAATTTTTAAAAATAAAATGTAACTTTTTAGATCACAGTAAATATTGGTCTTCAAATACTGAATAAAATTTCTGGGTCCAAACTGAATTGTTTGATCTGCGGGCTATACACCCGAAATTGCGGTACATATCATTAGAAACTGAATAAACTTACAAAAGTGCAACTCATTAAGTTTTAAATATTTTTTTTAGATATAGTTATTTGAAAGATATAAATATAATGGATTATGCATTTTTTTGCATATATATAAAGCACAATACTTCAAAATTTTCTTCAACAGAGTGAAATTTGATTTTTTTTTCAATATTAGCAGCTCAATGCTAAATTTTCAATATTAACAGCCAAATATGAGTTTAAAGATTAGGACTGTCATTTTGAAAATTTCTATTGGGCGGTGAGGAGCTAGTGATTTTTCTCTTTTTTGGAAAGGGATAATTGCTCTTCGCCCTAGAAGTTTTACTAAAAAACAATATTGTTTATTTTTTTCCTTAAGAAACGAACATAAAAGATAATTTGAAAAATAAAATAAATGTATAAATAAAAATATTTCCAGGGATGATACATTGGATAGGTTTTACATTTGAAAATATTGATAATTTTAAATATGATTTAAATACTACTAAAACCAACCAAAATCCCACTATTTTTATTTCAGATCCAGTTATAATGTAGTATTATGTACAATTTAAAATTAAAAAATTAGTCATAGAAACTCCGCTTCATTATTTTTTGTAAAATATTTTTGATTTCAAAGATTATACAATTTTTTAGACACATTTAAATATTTTTTAACATTACAGCAATATTTTTTTCATAATCTACATACTTTATTTACCTTGCTTAAATTATTCGAAGAAGATTTCTTTATTAGTTATTGAAATATGATTTTATATATAAAATGAGGCCTTTGAAAATTGAACAATCATTAATGGCAACTCGTGGCATTTTTCCAAAATTTTGATAATTTTTTCTCATATGTTCACTATTTTTATTTTATAACCATTTAAAAGATATTTTTACGTACAATTAAAAAAAAAAGCAATAACACCCTGCCTTCGGTTAATAATAAATTTTTGATTAACACATTATTTTTGACAAAATTCTTGATTTCTGAAATTCATAAGATAAAAGACACGCTTAGTGTTTAAACATGATAAAAAACAAGAAATAATAATCAGCCTACATTATTTGTCACATATACATTATTTGAAACCTATTTAGTGATTTTATATTGAAATGACTTTTTTTTTTTTTTTAATGCAGTCTTTGAATATCGAACTGTCATTAAAAAATTAAAACAATTTTTCAAAATTTTGATATTTTTTATCTTAAAAAATATTTTACTTAGGATCAAGAAAATTAAAGGTGATTACGTCTTAAAATAAGCTATAAACAAACCCAATTTCATTGAAATTTTTGTGACAGTGATTAAATGGCTTGGGGGAACTGACATGGAATGACTCTGCTTGATTTGATATGAAATGCACCTCAGAATATTTTTAAATAGGAAATACTACCAAAAACACCCAAAATCCCACTATTTTTATTTCAGAATCAGGTAAAGGACACCTTTAAGTATATCTACCATAAAAAATAAATTTAATAAAAATACCGCCTTTTGTTGATAATGCTTTTTTTGTTAATGCATTATTTTTCATAAAAAATTCACGACTTCAAAGTTTAAATATTTTTTTAGACACACTTAAAATGTTATAAGCGTAACAATATATTTTTTTCATAAGCTGCGTACCCTAAATATTGTGCATAAATTATTTGAAGATGATTTGTAGAGTAGATATTGAAATATGATTATATATATGACATGCTACATTTGAAAACCGAGCTATCAAGAATGCCAACTGACGGCAGTTTTTCAAAATTTTGACAATTTTTTTCTCAGAAACTATTTCACCAAGGAGCAAAAAAAATTACTGGTGATCATATCTTAATAGTAAGAACAAACACCCGCAGTTTCATTAAAATCTGTGATGGTGGGTTACATATTGATATTTTACTGCCTGATTTGACGTGGAATGCCCCATCTCTAAGTTATCGGCTTCATTCTTCTATACTACTGTGTTTACAGCTGAATTGATCGCGATAGAAGGAGCCATATTGCACATATCCCATCATCATGACACGTCCTTCGTCATTTATACTGACTTAAATGTCAAATAGATCTATTGAAGCAATTAAATCATTTAAAAAGCATCCTTTTGTCTCATCCATCCTAAGTTTTTATAATGAATTAACAAGACGTAGCTATAATATTTTATTTTGCTGGATACCCGGGCACATGGGTATTCCTGGAAATGAGAAAGCTGATGAGGCGGCAAAACATGTTCTTAATCCATTACAACATAAAATTTCATTCTCAGGCGTTAAACTACTTATAAATCATTTTATTCAGAATGAATGGCAAGAAAGTTGGGATTTGGAATACAACAATAAACTGCATCATATTAAACCAACAATCATGCCCTGACTTCGGAGTTATCCAAAAAAATCCGATGTTCTTCTGACTCGAATTCGACATTCAAGGATCATTCATAAACATCTTTTACTTCGGGAGGATGCACCCATGTGTCTGCATTGTCATTTTCATTACCTTACCATTCATCCTGTTTTAACTGACTGTCCGGGCCTCCGGCACTTGTATAGAATTTATTTTAATTCATCCTCACCAATCTTGACAAACCTCATTGGGGAAACACCACATGGGGCACTCCTTACTTTTTTAAAACATGCAGGATTTTATTTTGAAATATAACTTTTATTGCTTTCATTAGCTTAACGACCGAGTTTTACCTTTTACACTTTTTTGACATCTGGATGGTAACTCCATCCAGACTGCACTTTTTTTTAAATACTCTTACCTTTTACTGTACTGTTTTCAGGATTTAAATTTTTTTATTCTTCTATGCTTTATAAATAATAACGACGCTTTATAAATATACCCCTTTATAAATTTTCTTTTTTTTTAAAGGGGGGGGGGACCAAAATCCATGTTTGCCGCGGGTGCAAAAAAGGCTAGTTTGGCCCTGAAACACATAATTTAATGCTAGCAATATATAGAAGTTGTCAGACAAGATTAAATCCGTGGTGAACATTTGAATTGTCCGGGCATTACTACGTTTTTCCCGGTTTTTAAGAAAATTGAAAAAAATTGTCCTATTTTTGAAATGGCGTACTGCGCTTGCTATTGAGGGTATAAAAATGTACTAAGTATGAAAGTTGTAGAGAATTTTATCCTCTTTAATATTGTAATTGACAAATAATGTGCTACGGCAACGGGTCTCGAGATATTTCAAAAAGGCCTAAAAAGGACCCAAATTTTTTTTTGCTTTTTGGCCACAGAAAATTTAGCCTTAAGAAATTTTGTTAAAAAACTTGGTTTTTCCATGTAGGCATCATTATAAAAATTCAGAAAAAAAAAATCTTCTACCCGACTTTTTGCAAGGTAACACCCTTTTTTTGGTACATTTTCCCTGGACTATTATTGCGTTATGCTGCATTATTGATTCTTGTTTTCTCATCTGAAATTGTAAAACTTCGATATCTTCTTTTAATAGAAACATTTCTTTTACTTCATATTTAATACACGCTCATTTTCTATTTAACTGAGCTACGGTAAAATTCTTATTGCGATGGAAGGGTAAATGATAATCTGAAAAAAAGTTAAATCAATTTAGTAGTATGGCCGATGAAGACTACAGAGAGGCAGCATTATGAATCATTCATTTTGGAATCTACTTCAAGAATCGTAAGCAATGTAAAACTTAACCATCGTTACTTGAACCCACCTGTTTTATTAGTTTCGTGATTAAAGAATTTCTCTCTTTTTTTTCTGTTCTCACGTTCTTCTAACAACCTCCCTGGTTCGAAAGCCCAGGGGCAAGGCCGAAGTTCATGGTACACCTCCAATAGAGCAAATGACCGACCGTATGCTTGCATGCAGTTACGCGGATGTGTTTAGGGGTTGAAGGACAGATGAAATATACGATCGAGGAAGGTCAGTTATTTTGATCGATTTCAAAAGCTGCTGGGTGATAGCTTACGATAATTTTTATGCAGTGGTTATACTATCGAATACTTACAGATCCCGTTGGCAGTTTTCTGATTTTTCCTCGCCAGTGGACTGGCGTAATTTTGATAAACTGTTAGGCGGTTTAAATGCCGCATCTTTCATAAAAGCAGATATTTTGCTTAGTTTGCACCTAAAAAACTATTCTGTACTTGCCAATTTTCTACTTACAAAAATTAAAACCGAATATAGAATCCAAAACAAGGGTATATTCTTGAAATATTGAGTATATGAATAGCTAAGACTATATTATAAATATCGTTTCCTCCTTTTTTTTTAACTTTCCAACGTAATTGAAAAGCGTTTATATGACGTCGATTTGCCTGTCTGATTGCTTGCCCTGTCTTTGCTCTAGCTCTAACTCTTGTAAATACACTCGGATTGCAATGTAATTTTTATATGTTATTCCGGTGAATTAACACTATAGAATGTTCGCTAGTGAAAACCAAGCTTGTAACATTTGTAGTTCGTTTATAGGGACACATAAAATAACGCTGTTACATTAAAGTGTATGGGTAAAACTGTTTGTGGTAATTTCAATGATTTTACAATATTTAAACACAATGAAACTGAAATGGATCTCTGAGGTGTACTACAAAAGGTTTTCTATAGATTATGGTCTGCATAACACCTTACAATTACAGATACACGCAAAATATTCGGTTACTGGACTGACTAGAATCTAGAATCGAAACTTTCTGGAAGTGCGTTTTTAGCTGTGATATGTATTTCTAAACTTAACCTAATATGTATTGCGTGATGTCTATAATTTCATCAACATATGTAGGACAATTGCACTATAAAATATAATAAATAAAATGTATAAGTTAAAAACACATAAACTTGTCCAATGGTACACATAAACAAGAACTTTTAAATGAACTTGTACAAATAAAATTAACGATAAAGCATAATATCGACGTTTCGAAATGCTTCTGCAGTCGTCTTCAGGATAAATATGATGTTGAAATACTTAAAAATCTACAGACGAAAGCTTCCTATAGAGTCTTGATCAATTATATAAATGGAAAACTGCAGTGAGTACCTCAGAAAATTAAAAAATGAAATAAGTTGAGATCAAAAGCTCACTTGAAGACCATGGAGTTTCACTAGCTATGAAGGGAAACGGATTACATTCAAATGAGGTCATGGTAAAAGAGGGAAAATTGAAATATCGCGAACAGGTAAATAATTAAGACTTTTTTAATGATATTAAGCCAGATTTTTGGTATATCATAAGATAAATTGTCGTTACGTACACACGTGAACATAATGCCTGTAACGACAATTTATCTGATAATAAACCAAAACTCTGTATACACTGAAAAAAATGGGTTCTCAAAATTGAGTAAAAAGTCTATTCTAACTAACTATTCTAATCTAAAACTGAATTCTAAATGCGTCACATACTCAAATCAGCTCCGATCCAAATATACTTAAAATTGAGAAACACATGTACTAATTTTTGATTCATGGTTGTGTTCAAATATGAATCGTTATGTACCACCCCCTGAACCTACAAATTAAAGTAAAAACGTACTGACATTTATTTCCTGCTCAAAATTACTAACAAGATACGTTTAATTGATTATTTATAAAGAAAAATAGAAAAATTATTAACAAGATACTCAAATCGAATATTTTTTATGACAAGAGCATTATTTGCAAGCACTTTTAAATTATTTTAAAATATTGTGCATAATTTAATATTTGCATTAATAAACCTCTTTTATACCGCCATGAATAAAATAAACCATTACAGAGTACATAATTGACGTTTTGTTTGGGTTTGATAACATGTGATGTTTCAAAATTGAGTAAGCATGGGTTCATTTTTTATCCAAACATACTCAATTCGATATGAGTACATCGATTTAATCATTTTTGAGTACTTCATTTTTTTAGTGTAATCATAAAAAAGTCTTAATTATTTACCTGTTCGCAATATTTCAACTTTCCCTCTTTTACCATGATCTTGTTTGATTGTAATCCGTTCCCCTTCATAGCTGGTGACACTCAATAGTTTTTCAGTGAACTTTCGATTCATCTCAACTTATTCCATTTTTACATTTTCTGATTTACTCACTACAGTTTTCCATTCATATAATTGATCCAGACTCGACAGGAAGCTTTCGTCTTTAGACTTTTAAGCATCTAAACATCATATTTATCCTGAGGACAAATGCAGAAGAGTTTCGAAACGTCGATATTATGCTTTACACTTACTTTTATTTGTACAAGTTCGTATAAAATTTCTTGTTTATGTGTACTATTAACAGGGCTTAATTTCTAACAAAAAAAGTGCCGGAGCCCTAATATTCTGCGGTGCCGGTACAACAACCATACCCCCCCCCCCCCCCCGTCACTCCAATCTGCATATTTATTTTTCGGGAATTTTTTTTCTTTAGCAAAATAAAAATTTCAAATATACCTATCAGCATATACTTAGCTGTCAGCTATTCCACTTTTTAGTTATCATTCCTTCTGAATAGTAATCTTTGCCTTATTTTCATGTTAATTAATTTCAGAATTCTGCGATTAAATAGGGTAAGTATTATGATTAAGAAATGGTGTTAACACAAAAAAGGGATAGTTCGTACCTATGCATTTTTAAGAAAAAATGAATAAAATTTACAGAAATTAATATTTATATGCGGAAGAATGGAACAATGTTTTACAATTTCCAATAAAAGGTGCATATCTTAAACTATACTCGATTCCTTCCGCATAACAATCTTTTGTGGTGAGTCTCTGGAAATCAGATTAAATTAAAAATTTTACACCGTTAACGGAAATAATCGATGCTTTTATAGAAAAATGGCAAACACTGCTCGATTGCTTTCTATCAGAATGACAATATAAGGCAATTATATGTACTTACAAATGAAAGTGACTTCGTAAATGTGCAGAGCAGAGCCTTAGCATGGGTACCGTGCATGATACAAAATAAATAGAAAAATCCTTAACTTGTTTTTAATACTCGTACGCAATAGAAGACAAAAAAGGTAATTTAGACTTCGATTTTTCGGAAGCGCTGGGCTCCGGAGCCCTATATCTATGAGCTCCGGTGAATTACGACCAATATTTAATTATTTACTAAAAACAGAGAAGTACCGGAGCCGGGCTCCGGCGCAAATTAAGCCCTGTATTAAGCAAGTTTAAGTGTTTTAACGTATACATCTTATTTAGTGTATAATTTCTATAGATCATATACAGGGCTGAACGAATAAATTTGCATACATTAACGTATATGGACAGCAATTGCTAAAAATCGATTTTTACTGTTTTATGCGTTTTTTAAATTGTTTATTTAGATATCTAATTTCATTTTATGGAGAAAAAAATGCGATTTCTTCAAAATGTTTTGTTAGTGTTAGGAAGTATATAAACTATGCATGATGCATTATTTTTTGTTCTTGTTAATGTGTGTGCATGTGTTTGTGCGTATGTGATATATACTTAGAAATGTTATTTGAATTACTATGCAGAAAAAAATATGTACCATTTCCTTGTGCCATAATCCCGTTATTATTATTATTATTACATATTATTGGTTCAATAAAATCATGGATTGAAAATGAATCAATTAATGAAATTGAAAGAATTTTTAAATAGTAATTTTAATCTATTTATAACTATAAACATTATACGAGATTTTGAAAATTTTCAACAAAACGCTGAAACATGCTTATGCATTAATATATATATATTTTCAGTAATGCAGTTATTTAATTGGTATGGTTTTATACTTAAATAATTTGAAACTATCGCTTATACCAACATTTTTTGTCTGAAGTAATAAAACAAATGATTTTCTTTAATATGTAATTCGTGATTTACATTCGTGAGTAATTTGTGATTTACATTTAAGTTTAGTGAGATATTGGGTTAACAGTCAATTTAATGCAGTACTTAAACTATTTTCATATAGCTTCCAACGGAATTAATTCTTATTGTTTTCTCCCTATTTTCTATTCAATAATTTATGAAGTTTCAATAATGCTCTATCTTAAACGTTCTTCTGTCTTAAAAAACAATGCTTCATCTCTCGTTATTCATTCTAATAAAATAGTGAATATCTTTGCGGCTGAAGTGATTTGTGAATCGTGATCTATGCTTAGGTGTAGTTATTTAAAAGGTTAAATAGTAATTTAATGCACCACTGCAATGCAACAATGCTTGCTTTAAAGCAAATTTTTAACCATATATATATATATATATATATATATATATATATATATAGTAAATTTCGATTTAATATTTTATTTTGATAGAAGACATATTATTTTCCCGCTTGCGCAAAAAAACAGTGCTTCGTCTCTCGCATTTCATTCTAATAAAAGATTGTCTTTCCTACTTGAGTATTTTGTAACGTACGTTAAAATTTGTGATTTAGAGTTAAATATTAATTCAATAGAATGCTTCCGAATCTTTCATTAAAAAAATTAAAAATCAATGCTTATCTCTTTTCCCTATATTTCTATTTAATATTTGCGTTAAAATATTTTTCTTTCCCACATATACCACGCACACACACACACACACAAAAAAAAAAAAAAAAAAAAAAAAAAAAAAAAACAGTGGTCTGTCCCTCTTTTTCCATTCAAAAAATTAATAAGTATATTTGAAGTAGCTATTTGAAGTAGTTATGATCTACATTTTTTTTTTTTTTTTTTTTTTTATCTGAAGAGTTAAGGCTGTTTTCAACTGCTCTGCTCAACAAGCGCAAAACGTTTTGACACATTTACAAATTCATCATTTAATGGAAAGATATAAAATCGGAGGGCTTGATTATGGAAGCGGTTTGGAATCTCGAACTGTGTTTTCCATTTTTTTGATAAATAAATTCCCTATTTGGTTATAAGCGATTTTGATCACGTTTTTCGAAAGACGTTTTTCGCTATTCCTCGAGTGGTTATTTTTCTTTCGTGCGGAAATTCGGTTCAAAATGCTCACTTGGACACTATTTTCTGAAAGATCCATTGTGTTTTCAAAAAAAAAAAAAAAAAAAAAAAAAAAAAAAAAAAAAAAAACCCGAAAAAAAACAGTTTGATTTCATAGTTTTTGAACAGCAACACCTGCTAGTTTCATGCATTTCCGAAGAAAAATAAATTAAAACTTACGTCATAAACTTGCCCTTTTGGGTTTTAGAACAACCTTAAAAATTAATTTAATGCAATGTTAAAAAAATTTTCATATGACAGTCAAAAAATAAATTCTATTTTTTTTTTTTTTTTTTTTTTTTTTTTTTTTTTTTTTAAATATTTTATTTCATGAAATTATTTGTGAAAATCACTTAAAATTATCAAACTAAATTAATTCTTGCTAAAAGTGAAAAAAAAATAATCACATTTAGAAGGCAAATATTAGGTTGTAACGAAAGTTTTCCGCCAAATCACCATTACATAATACTAATTATACTATATATAATTAACTGTAATTTTATTTGTAACCACCATTCCGCCAAACCTTCACAGTGTCATATGACACAATACTAGTACCTAAAGCTATACACTTTATTCTGTGATATTCTGTAGCTGACTTTTTGCAACAGAACTGGAAGAAAATGATGGTTCTAATCTGGTAGCGTGATAGTTCCATTTCAGACACCCTGTATATAATGATAACGATGTTTTTTTACAAATTTCACAAAACAGTGTTATAAAGCAAGTCTCTTTCTTTAAAATGCCAAAATTCGTTAAGCAAAATATGAGCAAACATGTCAGCGCGAACTGTTTGCACAGACCGTATTAGCTTTGGCGGGAAACTTTCATTACAACCTGATAAATACCTTTTTTCAGATCGCTATGTTTCGTCGCTTACACGGCGACATTATTTAATTGATTGGAATATAAACTCAATAAAAACAGTATCTCCCTCATTGCAAAACAATTCCGTACAGTTAAAAAAACATAGCCTACAAGAAAATAGATCCAACAGAACCAAATAAACTATCAGTGGTATATGAAATACCTTTCACCAAAGAGGATGGAACAGTGAAATTTTATTTAGGAATGACAAACAGAAAGCTCAAAACTAGGATAAAAGAAAAGTATAGCAGACATAAAATATAACAAGAAAAGTGCAGCTTTGGTCAGACTAAAAAAAAAAAAAAAAAAAAAAAAAACCTTTACAGATTGATTTAAAAAATAGTAGAATAATTTATCCATCAAGATTTTATTTGCCATCCATTAACCCAGAATCAATAGAGATCTTTTTACGCAGTGAGAATATATGCAATGATTCAGCCTCCATGGAGCTACCTAAAATTTGGGAAAAGATGGTCTGCAGAATAAGAAACAATAGTATAAAATAATTCACGTTCGCAAATATCCATTTTTATTATTGCACTTGATTTCATTATACATGAGATCGCGTGATTTTCATTTACCAGTTTTCCATTTAAAATATTTTTGCGAAAATATTTGTATCATTATAGATCTTGAGAATGTCGTCGTCTGAGCGATGAAACATGTCGATTTGAAAAAGGTATTTATTTGCCTTGTAAGTGTATTTTTATCACTTTTAGCAAGCATTAACTTAGTTTGATTTCATTTCATGTTAATAATTGTTTTCATTTCGTACATGTTTCACAAGTCACAATAATTCGTTTCTTCTTTATCATTTTGCTGGGATACATCCCGCGTTATTACACGTGTTAGGTAAGGGAAAGAAAGAAAGACAAAAACAGTTATGGGAATTGGACCACCAGGTGAGGTTTGGAAGCTTGTATGTGTTGTGTGGTGTCGAGAGAAAGATAGAATTTCTAAAATGAAGGGATTGCCGACGTATATGCAACTGGGTGTTTGGTAAAGGACCGGAGAATTCTGTGGAAAGTACTCGGTTAGGCAATAAATTCGTCTAAATCATTCACAGGCTAAGCTAGGAGAGATAGAATTTCCAAATAAATGGGATTGGAAAATTTGCACATCTGGTGATTTTGTCATCATTAGTGCAATAAACATGTACTCTGAGGGATTTGAATGTCAGTGGATTTATTAGTGAGATTAACAAGTTAGCTACAAAAATGTCGCATTTTGGTAACACGGGTTTCAGCTTACGTCATAAAAAGGGATTAAGTTATTAGGAGGTAAATTTCAGACCACCATGGTAAAAGCACTGCTATGAAAGGAAAATCATATGATAGCTTCGGGAAATCAGGCAACGAATGGTAAAGCAGATTTGAGAAAGAAGTCGCCCCTTGGAAATTTTTATAGGAATAGATGATTTTTAGGCGGGACTTAGGTAGACAAAAAAATTAAGAAGAGATGAGAATAGAAGTTAAGGGTGTATTCCAATTCAAACTGCTTATTTTCTGATTCATTTTTAAATTCATTTTTGCTCTCAAACGTATCAAGTTGGGAAATTCTTAAAAAACTTATTTAGAAACTACATAATGTGCCATGTTTCTCGATTTTTTGATAAATGCAGAAAGTATTGTAAAAAATGAAGTCAAAGCTGTCGTTTTGAACCGAATTTTCCGAAGCGGGAGATCTGGGAATGAAAAAAATGGTCATACTGAGAAAATAATTGTTTAAAAATCAAATTATAATTAATTGAGCGGAAAATGAAATCACACGGCCTCTTAAACATGTCTTCAAAAATTACGTCAGCAAGTTTCATGGTTTTACATTTAAAAAATGAGTCTGAAAATGTCTCAGAAAATTTCGAGCTGTTGTAGGTGGAAAAATATTTTTTAAGTTCTAATCGAAGAAACAATATTTTTGAAAACCGGTGATTTTCTCCGGGCTCATGCAAAAGAATGCGGGTTTTCTTATGAGCTGCCGCAAAACAGCAAAAGCTAGAATTTTTTTAGAGTGGTGCAATTTAAGGATTATGCCCTCAAGATTTGCTTTGACGATGCTGTTGGTCAGGAATTAAGAGATGAGTGGGAAAGTTTATCAATTCGAGTAACAAAATTACAGAGTAAAAAATTAAAATAAATAAATAAAAATTAGGCATCCTTAGTATCTTAGTGTCTCTATGAATGTTTAAAGTATAATTTTTCAAATTTGTCTACATGTTCTTTAATGTTAATATTTATATAGATATATAGAAAAAAATTACTCGAGGCATGTTGTTAATGTCTTTGTCGCTTTTAATTTATTAATAAATTCTTGTTTCATCTTCAATGATTCTAGAACTTGTTTATTTAAGGGTGTCCTCTAATCCAAAAGGGCAACTTTCTGACATAAGTTTTAATTTATTTTTCTTTGAAAAGGCATGAAACTAGCTGGTGTTGTTGTTCAGAAACTATGTAATTGAGCTGTTTTTTCCCTTTTTTTTTTCCCAAACGCAATAGAGCTGTCATAAATAAGTGTCAAAGTGGGTGTTTTGAACCGAATTTCCGCGCGAAGGAAGAAAGAGCACTCAAGAGCGGGCAAAAAAACGGGTTTGTCACGTGATCAAATTCGCTTATAACTTAATATGTAATTGATTGATAAAAAAAATGGAGAAAACAGCTCAATTCCAAATCGCTTCCATGGCCAGGCTTTCCAATTTTATACCTTTCCATTAAAAAATGAATTTGTAAATGTGTCAAAACGTTTTGCGCTTGTTGAGCAGAGCAGTTAAGAACAGCCTTAAGGGGTCTCAGGATTCTTAAAATTGGAAAAAAGGAAAAAAAGAGACTATTTTCAACGTTTAATATCTTAAAATGTATATGATTTTAAAACAAAATTTTTTGTGATGAAAGATATAAGTATGTTCTTTCCTTCCATGTACAGTAGAACCTCTTTTATTCGAAACTCTTTTAACCGAAATCTAATTTTAAAACTGTTTTTTTTTTTTTTTTTTTTTTTTTTTTTTTTTTTTTTTGCTATAACATTCCTTGTGTGCAAGCGGTCCTTTCCGAATCATGAGTACAGATAAATCTTTCGAATCTCGTTCCTTAGAAATCCTTTGAATTTAACTTGAGCTCCCGCAAACTGCGGAGTGAACTGGAACACAGTAAGAGGAGGAACAACCGGAATATGTGAATGTGGTCTAGCAGGAGAAGAAAACGCATAAATTAGCAATGCTGAAGCTTTTGAATGCTTTGCGAAAGTTTTGGCATGGCTGGAGCAGCAGAAAGACTGTGATACGTGATACTGGTAAACTAATAGTATAAAAGAAGGAAAAAAAAACTTTGTGATAGAGCTGCAAAGCAAAACGACAAACAATGTTTTCTTTCAAACTCTTGTGAAATAAAATTAAGGTAATTTATTCGTGTTTCTACTTTGCTATTGCTTTATTTTTATTAAGCACCTGTTATCATAATAAGAAAGACCGCATATATTTGTCCTTAATTTTAAAATTGAAGCATTCCCGATTATCCGAAAACTTATATTTTCCGAAAGATCGCCGGTCCCAATTATTTCGGATAATTGAGTTTCTACTGTATTTAGAAAATTGCAAGATGCAGAATTAGCATTTATAGGAAGCTCCAAACTATCAGACATTTGACGAGCAGAAAATTGGTATAACAGCTTACGCGCGGAATTACAAAATAAATTTTGCAACTAGAATGAAAATTTTCGTGCCTCCTTACACTTCAGATTGTAATAATTACCCTGAGCTTAAACAAATCTGAAATTAAAGCATTTTTATATTTTTAATACAAAGTTGTATTTAGCTAATGCAAAATTAAAAAAAATTCCAACAGTATAATCACTTAAAAAATATTTTTTTTGAACAATAAAAAGGAAATTTTAGGTTTAGTTTATGCAGACTAACATGAAACATATGTTTTGAAGATTTCATGAAAAAATATTCAGAAGTTTTTGAGATATCATGCGCGTTATGCCCAAAAACGGCATTTGGAGAAAAATAACTTCAAAGTTTCTGAAACACCGCTTCAGCTACTGAGCGGGTGTAATTCTAAAAGCCATAAGTTCTGTTCTAATGAGAATTTCAAGGAAAGAATTATATTAAAATGTTCAGAAAAAATAGGAGTTTAATAGCTAAAAAAAATTAAAATTTCAAAAATTTTGAAGCATTAAGAGTCCTGACAACTCTTAAGGATATCCGACTCTCGAACTTGGGAAACATAAAATAAAGCAAACTAATTGCATTCGAGTTGTCGGACAATTTTAATAAATTAATGAATATCTTTAGGATTTGATAGATTTAAAATATACAGAATCAGCTTCTGGGCGATTCTTTTTTCAATGCTCCTTCAAATGATCGGTTTTGTAGAAAATATTATTAACCGAGTATTTTGTATATTTCCTGTTTTTTTTTTTAAATTTTTAGCGCCCAAGCGGTCGCTCGCCTTCGTCCCCCTCCAAATCCGCCTGTGATAATATACATTAATTTTTGTTCCCAAATCCATACTGGCTACTATTTTAAAACTTTGCAGTCGAACCGTTTTTTTAATCATTTTTCGATAAATGCGGAATCTGTTTCAGAAAATTCTGTCAAAATTGGCGTTTAGAACTGAATTTCCAGACACCATTGAGTCGGAACGCGGAAAAACTGATATCATGAGACATAAATCCCTTATAAATCAAGACGCGACTCATTTATTGGAAAACGGAAAAAACTGTTCGATTACAAATTACTTAAATAATCATTCCTGCAAGTTTCGTGTTTTTGAATATAAAAATGAGGCAGAAAATATGTCAGAAAGTTTCGCATTGTTGAGCGGTGAAAATTATTTGTCTAAGAACTGTCTTACATTGATCTAAGCTCTAAGGTTAAAGGTAAATTTAATGTAACGCTTCAAAAACATTTATGGGCGATTATCAAAAGGTGGGCACTAGACGCACGTCATAACTTTAAGCCTTTCAAAAATAGCTTTAATTATCATCGACTTCAATTTTTTTCTTTTTTTTTTAACACTGAGTTTTTAATTCTATTCAGAGACAGAAAATGACATAATTTATTGTAAAAGCTTTGTATAAATATCTTAAAATGTTATTATTTTATGCTAAAGAGTTCAATTTTGGACATTCATAACGTTAACTGCTCCAATGTACCACCAAGAAAAAGAGTTTTAACTTGCTTCCAGGGGGTTCTAATGGTAAACAACGAATGCATAAAGAAAACGGATGATTTTTTTTATAATTTCGTTAAGAGATGGCCGGCTGATCTATTGCTTTTTTGAAGATAGAAGCACTTTTCTATAAAGATTTTTTCTGTATTTTGTTATGTCCAAGAGTAACGTACGCCACAAAGCTATCATTTCCACGAAAAATACATCAAGTAAGTACTTTAAACTGTTTTATCTAACTTTAAAATCATTTTAAAAAAAAATTAAATTATTTGTATGTGTTTTTGTAAGATTTTTTTGCAATAAATGCACTTTTCTCAAATAAGAAAGTGGAATGCGGAATCGGGTAACGATGGAAACGCCGATTTTATTTTCGGTAAATTTATTTTTAAAGATGATTTGGTGTCCTGAAACGTATAAAAAGATTTTTATTATAATGTTTTATCGTAAATAATTACCGTGTTTTGTATAAATAAAGTGTATTTAGTACTTGTAATAATATAACTTGACTTGAAGCATGCTCAACTAATGTGTGTAACGATAGACAGAATATGGTGACCGCTGCACTGTTAAAAATTTGCAGCATTCTGGCAGGTCGTTTGACCGTTTTTTCCGAAAACGGTTACACAACCGTGAATTTAACACTATTCTGACCATATTATTGGCCATTTTATGGTCAGAATATAGTTAAATTATGGTTATGAAACCGTTTTTTCAAAAAACGGTCGAATGACATGCCAGAATGCTGCAAAATTTTTAACAGTGTGCGATCGTTACGAAATTTCGGACAAGCTTATTTAAAAGTATGATTTAAAATTAATAGTAAACTTCTTTTTTTATTTCAAAAGTAATTCTTCAGTGATCTTACGTGATTTTATGTATTTGTAATGTTTTCTTTGTAGTAAATGTAAAATAAAAGATTATTTAATAACAATGTCCAAATCGTGGAATCATCTAAACATTAATAATTTTAATTTTCTAAATACATAAATATATTATAACAGAGTCCATTGTTCTAACATACATCTTAAAAAATAAAATAAATATTTTTTTCTTGAATTATTGTACTTGAGTTCTTTTTTTTTTTTAATTCAAGGTTTAAGAATCCCATCTCCTTAGAATTCCATTCTTCCTCTTTGCTCCCACATCAAAATGCAAGGCAAATAAAAAGTTTAAGCCACTTCGTGCTGTAACTTTGGTAAAATAATAAAAAAAAAAAAAAAAAAAAAAAAAAAAATTGATAGTATTCAAAGTATAGAAGACAGCCAGTGAAAACTGTTAAAGGTACTCAAAATATTCATCCGTACACACGACAAACAAATTTGGTACTATTCAAATAAGAAATAGATCTGGTTTTAAACAATCAAGAATGCATTACCAGTGAAGCTGGTGAAAAAAATATTGTTTCTACAATTGACTCCTCACAGTTGAAAATAGATTGACATTGGGGACTGGTACTTTGTATTAATTCATGATGAAAACTTATGGCCAGGTATTATTGAAAAGATCAGCAATGATAATGCTGAACAAATATTTTCTATAAATTTTTTGACTCCTCAGGCAGACATTGATTTTAACAGGTTTCGTTATCCATCTAAAAAAGACAGTACAAATTTAAAATATGAAGATATTTTGTTGAAATCACCAAATCCACCTCACCCGGTGACAAGAGGAGACTTTTTTTTTTTTTTTTGATAAAGAAATTATAGATATGTGCATTAACCCTTTCAGGGGCGGTGGCTAGAGGGTCTAGCCACCTAATTTTAATTCCAAAACTGACTACTCGCACCAAGAATATTTTAATAAAAAGTTCGTTTATAATTAACGTGCAAAATAGCGTTTTGTTATTTATTAAGAAATTCGTTTGAATATTCTGGTGTCACTCAATAATTTTATCAGTTTACGAACAGAATTTCTCTGCCCCTGAATGAGTTAAAAAAATGTTGGATACTTCTAATATTATGTAAAGGTATGTTTTTTGCATAATGTGTAATTTCTATAAAATTAAGATATTGCTTCTAAAAAAGTAGTAAATATTTTAATATCAGAGATTAATATTTGATTTTATTATTATTATTACTGGATAACAAGAAGTTAAATATACATATATATATGTATACACATACAATTATAGGACAAATTTACTACACTCTAAAAAAAACGGACTAAAATACGGAAATACTACTGGCAATCTAGACGCCGGTACTATTTCCGTATTTTAACGGAACTCTTCCCGGTAAATTACAGAAAAATTTCCATTAAATTACAAAAAAAAAAAAAAAAACGGAAAAATTTCTGTGATTTACCGGAAAAGGTTCCGTTAAATACGGAAATAGTACTGGCGTCTAGATTGGCAGTAGTATTTCTGTATTTTAGTCCGTGGTTTTTTTTTTTTTTTTTTTTTTTTTTTTTTTTTTTACAGTGCACATTCTTAGTCTTAAGAATTTTTTAAATACTAAGCGCAACGTCCAAAATCTGTCAGCAATGTCCAAAATCTGTAACGTACGTGCGAAAAAAAATGTCCTAAATTTGTAACGTGCACAACTGCTAATTAAATGCTTTAATAATTAATTTTCCAGAATAGTTGATGTCTTTTAATGTTTGTGTATGATTTTGTAGGCTTATATACTATACTATTAAAAAAATTGGCCTTAAATTTGAAAATTTTAAAAATTACATATAGTTAACGTTTAATGATCCCACCTTTTGAGAATCTCCCTTATATGACTTTCAAGGAAATGGATGCGCATTTTTTTTACATCATGTTCTATTTAATATTTCATTTCATATTAATAGAATAGTTTTCCTGATTGTAATATTCCTCAACAAACAAAGTTACATTCTCTTTTCATTTAATAAAATAATGGATATTTTTTTTCCCCTACTGAAATAGCTTTTCTACTTCGAAATTCATGATGGAGAAGGTAAGATGATCCCTTTGTAGGCCCAATTTGCAAGATAATTCAGCTAGCACTTTATCAAATATCATTATCAGCGTAAGTGAAAAAGTAAGTCCATTAATGTAATATACCCGCAGAAGCTTTTGTAGCCAGCAGCTATACGTGTGAATGATAATCATATACAGAATCAGGAACAGAAAAAAAGGGGAAGTGTTTTTTCTCTTGTAATTCACTCAATATTCCATTAAATCGTAATACTATGATAACACAATGAATATCCAAAAATGTTCCATGTATCAATTTATTCTGTCAGATGATTGATTTATCATTAAATAAACGGTTGTTTTTTCTAATAATAAACGATAAATGATACCCTTTTTATTTTATCAGTTTTATGAGAATTTGTAGTATATAGAAGAACTGTCATAGTCTGATTTCGATGAGAGTCTACTGGCTTTCACTAACTCTTTTGCCAATGTTGATTTTATAGAATTTCTCTTGCTATTGCATACACTCGGTCATTTTATAATTACCTCTCTTAAATGTTTATTTATGAGAAGTAAATATGAAATAATTATAGTAAAAGAAAATACAGGCATCCCCCAACTTACGTAAGTAATGCGTTCCGTAAAGCTTTACGTAACTTGAATTTTACGTAAGTCGAATTTGTAAGTTACTGAGGTAAAATTTTGTAAGAAACTAGAATATTTATTATATATATTTATATACGTATATATGCTTATATACATATGTGTCTTATTTGCACCGTAAGTATTTTATAAATAAAGCATTACGCGACAGTATTTACTCGTATATAAACTACTTAAGTATGAAAAAATATAAAAACAAACTTAAAGAGCACTTTTCAAATATCTTGAGGAATATAGGATTTATAAATCTAACACTGATTAATTGATTTATAACAATTTTTAATTTACATCAAGCGACTATAAAAATAAGAAATAATTAAAGAGGACTAATTAAACCTATTCTCGGTGAATTTCTAATGACAGCACTAATGAATAGTACTCCTAAAATAAAATAATCCTTCATAACCACAAACTGTACTTATTATGAATTAAATGACTACTACGTATAACTAACAATAAAGATTAAGTAGTTTTATTATAGATTTGATTGTATATACCATTAAAAATATAACTCTATCTGATATATAAACTACACTATATGGCCAAAGGTGACCGGCCACTTGCGATTTTAGACGTTTTGTTAAACATATAGAGGAATTAACATGAAACTAGCAGTATAGTATAGGTCATATATTTCCGTGAAGATTTTTTTCCCCCGAAACCCCATTAGAGACCGTTAACAAATTGAAAATGAACGAATATCTTTTGAACAACCCTGTAAAAACTAATCTAGTAAAAGCGTTCAAACTGTAGATTATGATTAAGTGCCTTGTTGTAATAAATTGTGTTCATTTTTCATGCATATTCGTAGAGAAATTAAAGTTTTTATAAAAAGAGTCCCAAATTTTGCCAAGTTTTCTCGACAAATTATTCTACAAATTATAAGCAAAAAACTTCTCATAAAAACGAACACAATTTATTACCATAAGGCACTTAATGATAATCTACAGTTTGAACGATTTTGCTACACTCTAAAACTGGGAGGAGTGAAAAGTTCACTCTTTGAAAGAGTGACAGGCCTTTTCACTCTTTTTGGAGTGAATTTTGTAAAAATACACTCCTTAAAGAGTGGAGTTTCCCACTCTCTAGAAAGGAGTGCAATATCTCACTCCGTTATCAAGAGTGAAGTTGTCGTTGCCACTCCCGAAAGAGTGGCGTGCGTATGCTTTGCTTATTAGCCAATCAGAACAGCAAGGCGACAGCGCCCTCGTAAGATAAGAAAAATGATCACATTTTCGTCTGGTCCGCCATCTTAGGATTAACAGATTAGGATATCATATTCTTAATGGAATACATGAAAATAAAGGTAAGTCTTATTTAATTTTAACCATTTATTCGTGTAGATATGTTAAGATTACAATGCTGGACATAATTATAAGACACATACCTAATTTTACATACAGTGAAAGAAAAGATTCAGGGCTTGAAAATGCTTTATGAAATACGACAAAAACATAAATTTATTCTGTTATCACACGTAATTGTTTTACAGAAACGATATTTTTATAGAGTTTAATAAAAAAAGTTAAAAATACCATGGACAAAACTATAAGACACCCTAGCATTTTAATTAAAACACCTCCTTTTTTCGAAAATAATGTGCAATATGCAAATTTTCTGCACGCTGTTATGACGTCAGAAGTTAACTAAAGCAGACGATAATCGCCTTCACGCATTTACAAACATGCCACGAGGTACAGAATTAAAAGGAAGTGAAATTCACGAAATTTGGAGATTAAATGGAACTGGTGCTTCCGTTAATAATATTTCAAAAGTTATTAAACGCTCTAGATGTGCAATTTCAAATGTTTTGAAAAAAGGAATTAATGGATCGGTGATTAAAAGATCTGGACGTACTCCTTGCTTATCCTCGAGAGGCAGACGCCAGGTGATTTCGCTCGCTACACAGAATAAGATGACCACTACAGGCATTAAAAATGCTTTGAAACTGAATTGTTCAAAGAGAACCATTCGCAGGGTGTTGCATAATGCTTCCTATGTGAAATTAAAAAAATTGAAGAAAAAAACCACCGCTTCTAAGGCGGCACAAAATGGACCGTTTAAACTTCGCTAAACAAACTATGGCATCTCCCTCCAAATGGTACTCTGTGTTATTTTCTGATGAAAGAAAAGTTTAACCTGGATGGTCCTGACGGGTTTCACTATTATTGGCATGATTTATGGAAGTCTCCTGATGTACAAATGAGCCGCCAAATGAGTGGAGGCTCAGTAATGGTTTGGGCTGGTTTTTCGGCTCAAGGGAAAACCGATATCGTTTTTGTGCATTCAAGAATGAACTCCGAAAAGTATAAGAATCTTCTTAAAGATCAACTAGCCATATACGGGGAACTTCTTTGTGGCGAAAACTACACTTTCCAGCACGATAACGCGTCGATTCATACATCACACGTAACAAGAATGGGGCTTTCAGAGCAAAGTATCAATGTTCTTCCTTGGCCTTCTCGCTCCCCAGACTTAAATCCCATCGAAAACTTGTAGGGGATCTTAGCTCGTGAGGTTTACCGAAATAGGAGGCAGTTTACATGTGTCGAAAACCTAAAGAATGCTATAAAATGTGCTTGGGAAGAACTGTCTTGCGATATTTAGTTAGAATTGATAGATTCGAGGCCGAATCGCATCTTACATGTTATAAAAAACAATGGCGGCTCCACCAAATATTGAATAACCATGTTAGATGGTTTTCTTTTAAACCATTAGTGCCTGCTAATTATGTTGACCACTGTATTTGGAAAAAAAAAGGTTGGTGTCTTATAATTTTGTCCATGGTATTTTTAATTTTTTTTTATTAAACTCTATAAAAATATCATTTCTGTAAAACAATTACGTGTGATAACAGAATAAATTTATGTTTTTGTCGTATTTGATAAAGCATTTTTAAGCTCTGAATCTTTTCTTTCACTGTATCTCAAATTCTGTAGGTGTCTTATAATTATGTCCACCACTGTATGCACTAAATAGTTGTATGTTGTATAGAAAATGATTGATCGTTATAGTGTTCAAAAGTGATTGTCTGTTATATTTCTTCATGTAGCGGTTAGAAATATAATTCTTTTAACAATTGAATACGCACTAGAGATCTGCACGGGCCGGCTCGTGCTCGGGCCGATTTTCACTCACGGAACTCCGGCCGGTCCCGGACCACACTTTTTTCTGAAGGCTCGGGCCGTGCCTAGCTTATTTTTTCTGTACAAAGCCGGGACTGGTTCATTACGAATCTTCACGACCCAAAATTTTCAGTCCTAGTTTTGACCCAGCCCGTATGAAAATCATTGTCTCACCGTGCCCTGGTCTATTCAAAGGTCAGTAAAATTAGGTCTGGCCCAAAAATGTTTGCAAAAAATGCATACATTTTTAAATCGTCATTATTCTACCCTTAAACATTTAAAATTTATTATTTTTAAAGAACACTAGATTTCTGCGCTTATTAAAATATAGCTAAATTAAAACATAGTAAAACGTGTGAAAAGAACCTGCGTATGACGGAACCCAGTTTTAAACTCACTAACGTATTGATCCATGCACAATTAATATACTAATACATAAGAAAAGAATATATAATACATTTACGCTCGCTAAGAAGGGAACTTGTCTATAACGGATTTTTTTTTCTTCTTTTCTATACAATTCCATCTTACTGTATAGCATTTTCCAGATTTTTAACACTTCAAAAAAAATAAAAAAATCAATGTTTTTTTTAAAATTCATTCGGGCCGAGATCTTAACTTTTTTCCGGGCCGGGCTCGGGCAGAACTTTTAAGTTTTTTACCGGGCCGAACCAATTTGTTTTTCTATGAGTCGGGCCGGGTCCTTGGAAATTTCGGTCCGTGCAGACCTCTAAGCGCACAATGCTTAGCAAAAAAAAAAAAAAAAAAAAAAAAAAAAAAAAAATCCAAACTTCATTAGTTCGGGAAATGTGAATTTAAAGAAAAATGAGTGAAAATATTTTTTCATTCCCTTTCAATGCTGTGTTTGCAAATTATAAAACTTTTACCAACTACCAAAATAAAGAAGTTTTATCTCTTTCGTTTGAAAGGGTGACTGACTCATAAGAGAAGATAGATTATCTCAATCGTAGCTGACACATTCGAAAACATTAATTAGCCGTTCTATGAGATTTTTTTTTTTTTTTTTTTTTTTTTTTTTTTTTTTTTTTTTTTTTTTTAAATCTTGACTTTGGATTATTAAAAGTATTTATTATTGTTTCGGAGTTAAATATGATATTTGATGTTTATGATATTACGAAAAGGTTGGTACAGTGAAACCCCCCTGTGCGACCAACTCTATTAGACAACCACCTCCCTCAACGACCATTTTTTCATGGAACGAAATTTATTCCCATAGGCTCAATACTAATTTGACCTCCATTCAGAGACCATCCCAGTTGAACCCCCTCCATGAGAGACCGATTTCTTTGAAGAAAACGAAATAAATTCCGTTTTTTCTTGGTCGCTTGAAGAAGGTTTTATTAAAAAAATAATTCCGGAGAGTGCATTATTCATCAAACTTCTAAACTAAGTTTAAATTTTTTTTATCCCGGTAACTTTTAAGTGTTTAAACCCCTTTGTGCCTTTTTAGGCAATGAATTTAACTCTGATTACAAATTAAGACTGACGGTTAATAAACTCCTCTGCCCTGTTGTGTCGGAAAACTCTCAAAGAAATAGATAAAGTAATGAAATCGCCATTATTTGTTCCCGTCCACAAACAAATGCATTTATTTACTTAACTTCGAAAGGACTTGGAAATAAAAATTATAAAATATAAAACTGTAAAGTTAAAGCAAAGTGCAAAAAGAAAAAAAAAAAGTGTTCATTTTTTAAACTCTGCAGTAATTAACGTATGTACTTAACTTTTATTTTGATACTTAAATTATTATATTTTTTCCTAGTGTGAAAAATAAATTTAAGTAACATTGTTACCATTTTTCAACAATTCAAATCTAGATTTAAACATGACCTCCATTAAGAGACCACCTCTCGAAGAGACCAATTTTTACTGGAACAGTACGTGGTCGTTTTAGGTAGGTTTTACTGTATATTAATTTTTTTTAATTGTATCTAAACATTTTTCTGCGGGTTATGATTTTAAAATTTCGAGACAGTAATATAAAAAAAAATATAGACATTCTGCATCAGTTATTAAATTTCCTTCAATTTAAACGCATTTTCTACGTATTTGATGAACGTAATTTTTGGCACTAAAAAATAAAACATGATATTTAAACATTGAAATAAAATGTTTATGCCTGTTTTGAAGTTTATCTATAAGACAGCTTTAGTATATTTTTTAAAAAGTTCATATTTTCTTACATAATTTAGGACTGAATATTTTTTTAAAGAGATTAATAACTACTTTTTTACAGTAAAATGTTTTTCAAACAATAAAAACTTTTATATGCAGTCATTCACTTTATTTTTATTAAAATTCATACAGATACAAATAAATGTAATGTGTTTATTTTTATATTTATTTTTTTCT
The DNA here is from genome assembly GCA_963932465.1 of Maratus speciosus. NCBI lineage: Eukaryota > Metazoa > Arthropoda > Arachnida > Araneae > Salticidae > Maratus > Maratus speciosus. The sequence continues at coordinate 292,570,442 of OZ010789.1, forward strand.
ATTTCTTAGGTCAATCTTTTCCTATAAAACATATCAAATCTATTTTGCTCATATTCCTAAAATACAATATCTACGGGAATAAAAAATTTAAATTAAATATGACTTACCGTGTCGTTTCATTAATAAGTATTGTTTTCAACAATAATGGGTCAAAATTAGAAATCCTGATTAAGTTATGGAATATGTTTAAAAGAATATATATACATATTCCAGAGAAATTAAAATTTAGACTACATGATCATATTAAATAAAACAAAAGCAAATCACAGCGGAAAAAAAATACACATTCTTAATATTTAAATCATACTTAGAACCCATTAAAAAAAAAAATATATGTAAGTTTATAAGCATTGTTTTTAAGTAAAAAAATGAAAAATATTTTAGAACAATAGGACTTTGCAAAAAATAGCAATAGTTTACGGAAAAAGTACGGTAAAAAGATAGGAATTTATATTTAAAACCAAAAATTAAAATGACATCAAACATTGCTAAACATATAATATCCACCTATTAAAAAGTTATTTATAAAACTTTAAAAGTAATATTTTTATAGGGTATGCAATAAAAGCAAACACAAAGGATAAAATTGGAATAAAATATATTAGTTTATTTCTGTCAGTAATCTAAATCAAATTCATATGTAACTTTAACTGATTTTTTCCTTAAAAGTTCAATTAGTGTTACAAACTATGAATTAAATAAATATTGCTGATAAAATATTTTATTCCAATCTTTACCACGCTTGTATCTATTTTCATTGCATGCTGTAAAAGATGTGATTCTTTTAAAATGCCCATAAAAGCAAAATAAAGAATTGACTCCATAAAAAATGAACATTCACTTCTATGAAAGAGTGACTATTCACTCCTACCAGGGTTGAAAAACCGCACTCCTTTAGCAAGAGTGAATAGTCACTCCTCCGAAAGAGTGATTATCCACCCCTGTTTAGAGTGAATATTCACTTCCCAGGAGTGACTATTCACTCTTTCAGAGAGTCAAAAATTTCACTTTTGCTCAGAGTGAATACTCACTCTAAAGAGGTTGAGCATATTTTGACTCTGCGATAGAGTGACTATTCACTCCTCTGGAGTAAATACTCACTCCTTTTTATTTAGAGTGTAATATTAGTTTTTACAGGGTTGTCCAAAAGATATTCGTACTTTTTCAATTTGTTGACGGTCCCTATGGGGTTTCGGGAGAAAATCTTCACGGAAATGTATGACATGTACTATTCTGTTTACACACCTGGAGTTTCAGGTTAATTCCTCATGTATTTTTCTAGATATTTAAGAAAACGTCAAAAATCGCAAGTGGCCGGTCACCTTTGGCCATATAGTGTATATTACGATTGTGGTTAATATCTATATATATATTTTATTTATAAAATGAATATCAAAAGTAAGCAACTGCGTATTAAGCGCGCTAGTATGTTGAGATTTATTACGTAACTGCGAATTTACGTAAGTCGAGTAATACGTAAGTCGGGAGGATGCCTGTATATTCTTTTCGTTTTAAAATGATTTCTATTATTGTCTTTTATTATTTATACATAAAAGATTAATTTTCAAAAAATGATTGGTTCTGTTCAAGTAAAATAAAGTTTTCTTTAGCCCCGATATGCTATTTCTTTTGGCCAGCAATTAAAATGTCGTCTCTAAAAAATAACGTTCCATTATATAAGCCAGCCGTAAAACAAAGCAGATGTATATGTTGACAGATATTGTGAAATATAATCTCCAAACAAGGACATTAAAATAATTAAGCGAAGTAAATTGTTTTTTCATGTGTCAAATGTGATTTACAAAAGTAATTATCAAAAGTGTTTATGATCTGAAAGAAGGAAGTGAAATTGAAAAGTGATTGCACAATCGTAAACAGATATTTTATTATAAACATTTCGCAATACTCAAGAACTATAAGACATTTATAAACTCTAATTTTAAAATACCATAAATATAAATATTGATACAAATTATTTGTTATGCTGATTTATGGCATTAATTTCCTGTTCTTTATTGTTAATAATATTTTTTACATGTATTTTTTCTCTACTTTCAGTTGTAACTGAGACTCTCAAATTGAGAGATGTATGTCTTAAAGCTCTTATTAAAAATTTATTTAACTTTCTTTTTATAAGTTTCGGCACAAATTTAAGTTCACAAGTCACACAAAAATATGTGTCTTTTTAAACCACATGAAGTTCACACCATCATCACCTGTGGATTAAAACAGAAATACAAGAAGAATATGCAGATGGATTTACTCTTTCCGGACGAAAATTACCAGATGATAAACGGATATACATAAATATAAGGTAAGCCCAATTTATCTTACCTATGTTTTTTTATATTGAGAAATGGATAATTAATGTTTAAGGATAAGAACGAACATCACGCCATTTCTGATAGCAAAGATTAAATATTGCTAACAGTATAATTGTACGGGATAATCTCTACTGCAATTTTTTTAACTTCCAAGCATCGGTACGGTATGCTATTTCTTTCTCCCAGCTTATTTTGGGTCGGCTCCAAAAAATAACGTTACCTTAGCCAGCCGTAAAACAAAGCAGTGCGATTAAATACTCTATAACAATTTTTTAAACTTCTAAGCATCGCACATTTTCAATTTTTATACCGTCGTATTGAGAAAAAAAAGTGATTTTAAATGCAATTTTGTTTGAAAACTTCATCTCCATTTATTTTTGAAATATTAATTTTTTTGTAATTTTTGGAACTATTTGCTTAATATTGGCAACGGAAGTATTCCATTTCTGTAGAAAGTAAAGGAAAAATAGTTGGAAAATAATAATTATACCTTTCTGTTGCAATTTTTCCATCATAACTGAAAAAAATCTAATTAAAATACGTGCTAGTTTGAAAAATTATAAATAAATTGTTTCTGATAAAACATGGAGCTATTATAAACTATATTTAATTTTAAGTATGTATATTAATGTGACAAACAAATGAAGGCATATGAACCATTAGATAGCCGATTTTTTTTTGTCGAGTTTCTTAAATGACGACATCGCTTTCGCTAGAATAGTGTATTATTCAGCGATGGTGATGTCATATGCATACTTTATTGTAGATGTTGTTTAAGACTGGATCGTAAATGTGGAATTTTTCAGCGGATGCGGATGACGTCATTTTATATAAAATAAAAGCGTCTGTTTTAAGTGTTAAAAGTGAAATATGTTTTGCAATATCTATATTTATATACATTGTCATCGGAGGCGACACTAAATTCTGAAAAAACACAATTTCTGTTTTCTAGTTTGTAAAAATATTTTCTATTCACGTGCTTTTAGGTTTACATGCATTTCAATTATGTATTAGTTTAATTAAGAATATTCCGTGTATAATTTTTTGTATCATTTTGAAAGTGTCAAGTAACAATTAGCTGGTACAATTGAATCTAATTTTGCGAAATATGTCACCATCATGCTAAGTTTATTTCCTAAGCCATAATATTCTAAGGAATCGGGAAATGCAGTTTACTCGTATTTTTATAAAATTAGTTTTCCAGCAGCAACAATGTCAGTGCACAAAAGACTACATTTCGTAAATATAATGTGCAGTAAAAATAATGATACCAATGAAGGAAAAAAAAGTTTTTTAATTTAAAAGTTTAATAATTAAATTCTGCGTTTCTTTTAGAAAAGTATATATATTATAAAGCAAAAATATTTCCGTGGATAACGCTGGTATCATATTGACGGTGGCAACACCTGACTAATACATTTTGCTTCTACTACATTTTTTTAAAACTTCTAAACATCGCACACTTTCATTTTTATACCCTCGAATAGGAAAATTAAAAAATGTCCGTTTAAATGCAATTTGTTTGAAAACTGAGTCTCAGTTTTATAATTTTTGACGGGTTTAAAAATAATTTCAAACACAAAGTTTTTTTTAAGTCTATTTCTATCGCGTGAAATCTTTTAAATGCAAAAGATTAGCCCTCTTGTACTTAAAACAATATAGATAGTTCAGCGTTGGCAGTGGCGTAGAAACTTTGTACAAACAGGGGGAACCAGGGCATATTGAGGAAAGCTAGTGGCGCGGATCATTTCGTTCATTTTGGAGGGTTCCTTCATAGTGTTGCACGTTTCACAAACAGAAGTATAAAATAGAAGCATATCAAAAGATCACCAACTCTTTAATCCAGTTAAAATAATTTTTAATACATATACTTGATACATAGAAACTTAATTTATGCACGATCCCGGATAAAATATTCAAATTTAAGGCTTCTCCTACTTCCATCTACCAAAAATTAAAGTGCTTTCTGTTGTTTTGCTTACAAATTCTTTACAAATCTCTTCCAAATCAATTTTAAAGGCCTCCTCTTTATAAATATGTTATCGGTGCAGGTAATTTGTAGTAGACCTATTTAAGACCCCCTTTTTTCTGGAAATCAGGAGACTTGTAAACATTGAGAAAAAGGGTAAAGGCACAAACAAGTGTGCTCACCACCCCCTATCTCTCTTCTCTTTGTTGTTTATTGCGTGAATTTCCTAGAAAAAGTATACTTTATTTTTTAATTCAGCAATGTATCGTAAACAGATGTGATGCGAGAATTTCTTCCGGGGAGCTGAGCCCGTCTGAAATATTCCAGGGGGAGCCACAGCTCCCCCGGTTCCTACGCCCTTGAGCGTTGGTTTGAGGTATTTTTCCATAACGAAATTAAATCTTCATCAATAAATAAATAAAATAACATACGTAAAACACAAATTTAACAGACATGTAATGGAACGCTTAAACCACTTAAATTATCAGAATCAAAACGGTATAAAAGCAAAGCAGTATAAAAGGCGAAGTAGTAAAATCTTTGGCAATTTTTTTCGGTTATTAACCCCTGGTATGCGGAAAAGACGAAAGTCTTACTTTTAATACGTTTCAAAACTTTATTTGAATGCGTAATTTATATTGTTATCATATCAAAATACTTTTCAGTTTTGTTAGTGACAATCTAAAAAAATATATTAAATATAAAATTCTTTTTGAATAATAATAATTTTTACTGTTATTGTCAACATAGATAGAATATTGAAAACACTGTCTATTAAAATGAAACGATAATAGATAAGATATTTAGTCTACATGGCGTACAATCACTGTAAAAAAAAAAAAAAAAAAAACGGAAATACTACTGGCAATCTAAACGCCAGTACTATTTCCGTTTTTTTTTACGGGAATTTTTAGCCATAAATTGCAGAAAAAATTCCGTTTTTTTTCTGATTAAAAACGAAATTTTTTCTGTAATTTATGGGTAAAAATTCCCTTAAAAAACGGAAATAGTACTGGCGTCTAGATTGCCAGTAGTATTTCCGTTTTTTAGTCAGTTTTTTTTTTTTTTTTTTTTTTTACAGTGATGTCTTCCCTTTTTAATATTTCTACATGATCTTTTGTAATGAATTTTCATCATTTGCACAGAAATAAACAAATCACATTTTCTTTTCTGTCTGTTTTTATCAAAGAATAAATAAAAAAAAATAAAGAAGTAATAAAAAAAAAGTGACATTCGTAAGTTACAACAAGAAATGTATTTTTTTTCCCTTCGTCAGAAGATGCAGTAAAGGTACTGTTGTTTTTATTTTTTCTCTGTACAAAAAGGATAGAAAAAAAGAAAAGTAAAAAAAAAAAAAAAAACAACATATCATGTTTTATCAGGAATTATTTTGCTCTTACGTTGATTTCAGTTCATAGCGAGAAAACATTAATTGGGAAAGAAGTCTCTCACGATGTATTTTTTCAAATGAGGCTGTCAATTAATCAAGCGGCTTGTAAACCAATAGGGGGCCAATCAAAATTTATCACCGACAGTCCAACATTCTAATTTACGGAGAACACATATTGGTTGATGTCGTGTATTTATTTTGAACAAAGAGCCATATTGTTTTCTTATCACTTTAAAACAATGAAAAAAAAAATGCGTTTTTAAGAATAGTTTTTGAGAAAATGATAAAACTCAAATGTAATTTCGGGAAAAGGCTGTTAATATATAAGTATTCAAGCATATAAAAATTATCACAAATATAATTTTTAAATGAAATAGTTCTGTTAAACGTATCACCCATTTTAAAGACTTTCCAATATAGTTGAAAAGTCTATATGATTTCGACTTGTCTGCCTGTCTGTCCGTGCTCTAACTTGCGTAAATATAGTCCGATTGCCATGAAATTGATATATACAGTCGGCCCCACTTAATCGGGTAACGGATAATTGCATACCCCGCTTATATGCATAAAATACCGTGGAACAGAAACGTTCCCCATAAGGCTAATGTTAAATATACTCGTTTTATCGCATAACAATCTCGGTTAATTGCATAAATATCTCCAATCTATTAGTAGTAATCCGAATTTTATGAATTCCTGTTATAGTGATGAATGGGGGAAAAAAAAGAACTCTTTATTTTATTTATTTATTGTAACAATGGTTTGTTATATTTACAATCGAAGAGCAGAAATCATCGTGAAAGATGACTTATCTCAATTCTGGAAACTTATGAGGGTGCTGAATTTGGACAATTGTGTTTTTCTTTTAAAGCTTGCCGTACATACAGTGACTCAAGATGCTGGGGGTACTTTTTGAAAAATTCTGGAATCGAGGGAAAATAGAATTGAAACGGTCAAGAGAATAAAAGACCAATATTTAATGCTGGAAGTGGAGAAATGCAATGTCGAGATATGGAAAAAAAAAAAAAAGAGAGAGAGAGAGAAATTGGCAAATAATTGCAAAATAAAAAGAATTTATGCAGAAACTTATTTTCAAAGGGATGATTTAAAAGCAAAAATTTTTTATTTAACTTTCATTTTAATTTTCACATAAATTATAATGAAAAATTAAACCACGTACTGTAAATAGTTTTATAATACCTCATACTTTATTACATATATTGTTATATATAGAGTAATAATAAATTATTTATTAAAGTTATTAATACAATACTTTTTCATTTATTAGGTAAATAATTATTGTCCATTAATATTTATCGTATCTGTGATATATAATGAAATGATAACGTATACTTATAACATTAATTGCTGTCCTCGCTTAAATGCATACCCCGCTTAAATGCATACAATTCAATGGAACCAACTGTATGCAATTAAGCGGGGCCGAATGTATACGTTATTTGAGTTTACTATGGCATGCTCGGTATTGAAAAATAAGTGTGTATCGTTTTCGGTTCATTTACAGGGACACTCAAAATAATTCCTTTACATTAAGGTCTAAAGGGAAAAATCCTTTGCGGTGTATTTTAATGATATTACAGTATTTAAAACATATTGAATTTGATATGTACATATTAAGTGTACATATTGAATCTGAGGTGTACTACAAAGTTCTTATTATAGAATATGGTGTGTATAGCATTTATCGTTCATTTACGGGGACAGACAAAAGAATTTGGCTACGGAAGAAAATGAACAATAATTAACTTTTGAAGCCTACGAACAATAATTGCAGGAAGTGCGTTTTCAGTTGTGGTATGCGTTTTTAAATTTAACTATTTTTAACACTTTCCAACAAACTTGAAAAGTGCTTATGCGGTTTGTCAGTCTGCCGTCTATCTGTCCGTGCTCTAAGTCGAGTAAAAATGCTCCGATTGACTTGTAATCGATTTACTTTATTGAGGTTTGCCATGCCATGTTTGGTATTCAAAATGAAGTGTGTAGCATTCAAGGTGCATTTACAGGGGCACACAAAAGTATTCCGTTACATTATGGTCTATGAGGAAAAAATCATTTGCGGCATATTTTAATGATATTACACTATTTTAAACATTCTGAAATTTATATATATCACTGAGGTGTATCGCACGGGTCTAACTGTAGAATAACGTTTGCATAGAATTTATTGTTCATTTACAGGGACATACAAAAGAATTTGGCTACAGAAGAAATTGAACTATTAAAGCCTACGAACAATAATTGCTGAAAGTGCGTTTTCAGATGTGGTACGCGTTTTTAAACTGAAATATGTTTTTTCTTCAAATATTACATGGTGTGCATAAATTCTATAAATAATTTACAGGGCTGCACGAAAGTTCTCAAATACGTTTCCATTTATTCACTGAAACTGCTTAATGGAAAATTTCATGTTATATTCATTTAACTGTACTAACTTTTAGCATACTATGCAGTATGTATACAAATCTATATATCCTATACAGGACTGCACAATAAAGACAAAAAAAAGATAATATTTTTCCGACTATTGGTTGTAATAGAGGTTTAGGTTTAGGATTAGGTTTTTCAAATGCGTTATGAATGTGTCAAATTGTTTATTTAGACATTATGTTTCATCTTAACAAACTGTGAAATTTTGTTATTGTATTCTAAATGTGTTGGAAAGTGTTACATAATGTTAGGCTGGACGCATGATTTTTCATTCTTGTTTAAATATTACTTGGTGTGTATAATTCTATAGATCATATACAAGGCTGCACAAAATTTCTCAACAACACCCGTTTATTAGCAGGTATTTCTGAATGGAAATTTTCAAATGTTCTATGCGTTTAAACTGAACTAACTTTTAGCAAACTATGTAGTATACATGCATATCTGTAGGTCATATACAGGGCTACACAAAAAACATCGTATATTTTTCCGACTATTCATGATAATAGCAGAAATTGTGTTTTCAAATGCATTATGCATTTTCCAAATTGTTCATTTAGACATAATCTTTCACCTTATTAAACTGTGAAATTTTGTTATATTCTGAATGTGTTGGAAAGTGTTTCATAATCTATGCTGTACGCATTATTTTTCGTTCTTGATTTAAATTAAAAATGAGACGATAATAGATAAGATATTTTATCTACAGGACGTAAAATTTCTTCATTTTTTTTTTTCTACGTGTTCTTCAGTATTGAATTTTCAGTATTTGGACAGAAATAAACAAATCACATATTTGTCTGTGTGTTTTTATAAAAGATGTAATAAAAAATAAAATACTTAGTGACATTAATAAGTTACAACAAGAAATGTAATTATTTCCTTCTTCAAAAGATTCAGGACAGGTTAAAGTTTTTATTTTTTTCTCTGTAAAAAAAGATAGGAAACAAGTAAAAATTAAATTTAAAAAATCAAAAAACCCGACTGCGTAAAAAGCGAACTAATTACTTATTTCTCATCAGTGTGAAACTAAGAACAAAAATCTTCTTAAAACACCATCAAAAATTTTTAAATGCGCTAGGCCTTTCGAAAGATCTGAGTCTTTCTTCGTCAGGCGCAAAGAAGACGTCCTTCTACTATGAAAGCAGCAGCAAGACTGGAGTCTTGCTAGTCTTGCTGCTGCTTTCATAGTAGAAGGACGTCTTCTTTGCGCCTGACGAAGAAAGACTCAGATCTTTCGAAAGGCCAAGCGCATTTAAAAAAATTTTTATGGTGTTTTAAGAAGATTTTTGTTCTTATTCATTCACACCAGTTTTAACTTATTTTCTTTAATGTGAAACTATTTTTTACATTACTTACCTATTTTTTATTTACTTGTATTGATGACTTTTAAGTTGTGTTTAATTGTTAGTTCCTATCTATAAACACTGTTTTGATGAGGCTTATAGATGTCTATGATGGCTATAACCATCTATAGATGCCTATAACCATCGGACGGCTAAGACGAATTGATAGAGACCTCATTCATTAAAATCAATTTAGCCGTTGGGATGTTTCGAGTGTATAAAGAAATCCACATACCCAGATACGCATGAAACGATGAAACACATAACCCTTCTTGGCAGTCGGGTAAAAAGAGAAAAAAACATGTCGTAAAAGAAAAAATAAATAGCATGATTTATTATGAATTACTTTTGCTCTTACATTGATTTCAGTTCATGGCGAGAAAACATTCTAATTTATTGAGAACACATATTGGTTGATGTCATGTATTTATTTTGAGCAAAGAGTTACATTGTATATGTTCTTTCATTTTGAAGCAAGGGAAAAAAATGTGTTTTTAAGAACTGTATTTGAGAAAATGATGAAACTAAAATGTAATTTCACGATGGGTTTTTTAAAATACAAGTATTCAAACACATAAAAATGATCTTAAATATAATTTTAAATAGAAACAGTGTTGTTAAACGTATCCCTTATTTCTTAAAATTAAAAATGAGACGGTAATAGATAAGATATTTTATATACAGGCTACAGGATGTAAAACTTCTTCAATTTTTTTTTTTTATATTTCTACATGATCTTCAGTATTGAATTTCAGTATTTGCACAGAAATAAACAAATCACGCATTATTCTGTTTATTTATTTATTTTTTACAAACGATGTTATAAAAAATAAAATACATAATGACATTCATAAGTTACAACAAGACGTATTTTTTTTTCCTTCTTCAAAATATGCAGTAAAGATGTACCCTTGTTTTTATTTTTTCTTTCTAAAAAAAGGAAAAGAAATAAACATGTCGTAAAATAATATAAAAAATGGCATGATTTACCATGAATTACGTTTGAGCTTACATTGATTTCAGTTCATTTCAAGAAAACATTCTAATTTAAGGATTGGTCGATGTCGTGTATTTACAGTGGTGGCCAAAATTGTGGACATTTTTTTGAAATTTTCATGTTTTACAAATTTATGTGCTTAAAGAATATAATAAATTTCACTTAAATACAAATGTTTATGTATCAAATTCAAGGAAATTTAATGTAGAATTTGATTTAAAAAAAAATAATAATTAAAATATCTGCATTACAAAAAAAGTTACGCTTACAAAAAATAAGATCTTAAATTTCATTATATTTTAAAGTTACACTTACATATTCAATATTTAGTAGGATAACCCTTGTTTTTTATTACAGCTTCACAGCGTCTTTTCATTTGAAGAACTATAGTGTTTGGAGTTCATCCTTTTTAATCACATGATGCCAAGAATCAAGTATAGCTTCAATAAATTGCGTTTTATTAGATGGAAACATTTTTTGTACAAGGATTTCCAAACGTCGCCACACATTTTCTATAGTAGGGATGTACAACCTGTGGCCCGCGATGGGTTAACGCGTGGCCCGCGAACTTCGTCAATTTATAACTAGAAAAAATGCAATATTTGACCGTATGATCGCAGGAAAAAATCGTGAATTTCGTCATTTTGCGCGGGAAAGATTGAAAATTTCGTTAGTTAAGAATCATTAATTTCATTGATCGGGTGCGGAAAAATCGCAAATTTTGTCGATAATCTGCGGAAAAACTGCAAATTTCGTTGATCGGGCAAGGAAAAATTGCGAATTTTGTCGATAAGGAGCGGAAAAAATTGCAAATTTCGAAGATCGGGCAAAGAAAAATCGCGAGTTTTGTCGATCGGGCTCTGAAAAATCGCAAATTTCGCTGGTCGAGCGCGGAAAAATCCGAATTTCGATACTTGGGTACGAAAAAATTGCGAATTTTGACGATCAGGTATTCAAAAAAGCAAATTTCGTGTATAGGGCACGAAAAAATCGTCAAGTTTGTCGATGAAGCGCAGAAAAATTACAAATTTTGTTTATCGGTTGCAAAAAAATTGTGAGTTTCGTCAGTCGCGAGAAAAAGACCCGCGAATTTCGTCAATTTTCCGAGGGAAAAATTGCAAATTTCGTCAGTCAGTTAAGAAACGCGAATTTCGTCGATCGGGTGGGGACAATTCAAGAATCTTGTCGATTAGGAGCGCAAAAATGTCAAATTTAGTTGATCGGTTTCGGAAAAATCGCGTGTTTTTCTGTTTATCGCGGGAAACAATTGATAATTTTGTTGATTGAGCGATGAAAAATCGCAAATTTCGTCGATTAGGCACGTAATAGTCGCCAATTTCGTCGATCGGGTGCGGAAAAATCGCGAATTTCGTTGGTCGGACACGAAAAAATTCTGAATTTTGTCGATCAGACGCGATAAAATAGCAAATTTCGTTGATCGGTCGCGGTAAAATTGCGAATTTTGACGATGGTGTTCGTAAAAAATTGAAAATTTCGTTGATCTATCAGCAGAAAAATCGTGAGTTTCGTCCATTTATCGCGAGAAAAATCGTGAGTTTCGTCAATTTGCCGAGGGAAAAAAATTAGAAATTTTCTTCAGAGTCAGTTAAGAATCGCGAATTTCGCTAATCAGGGACGGAAAATCACAATTTTTGTCAATCGTTTACGGAAAAACAGGTTTTGTCGATCGGGCTCGGAAAAGTTGTGGAATCTCGTTGATCGGGCACGAAAGAATCGCGAATTTTGTTGACAGGCACTAAAAGATAGCAAATTTCATCTATCAGACACGAAAAATAGCGAATTTCGTCGATCGGCTTCAGAAAAGTTGTGATTTTGTCGATGAGGCGCGGAAAAATCTCAAATTTCATTGATCGGCTCCTCCTGCCCCCCCTTCGGTAATAAAGTTCACATTTTTTTCAGCGCTAGCCACTTTCATGCCTATGTTTGTTTTTAGCACTCTTAATAAAACAAAATTTACTCCCTTGAATAAAGTCAAGGAATATTATCGTTCTTTGAAAATAGTCCTTGCTATATCTCTGTTACACATACAAATGTAAACTTTTGATATATCCTTGCCAACTGAATTGGATATGTGGCTGGTTAGGGGAACCTAGAGGTGTAACCCACCCATACCCCTGAAGCCATACTTTTTATCCGATCACAGATCACCTCCCTGAAATGGAATTCTCTCCTTGTTACTCATGCGGCCCTCGACAATCCAGGCATATTTGTAAGTGGCCCTTCTCTTAAAAAGGTTGTGCACCCCTATTCTATAAAACTCAGATCAGGGCTGTTTCGTGGCCAGGGTAATAATTGTATGCTTTTATTTTTAAACCATTCTTTGCATATTTGTGCCATATGGCATGGAGCTGAATCCTGCTGAAACATAAATGATACTTTATTGGGGAAGAGATCCCTGATGGAAAGTATCAATTTTGGTTCCAGGAAGTTTCGATGTACTTTTTTGCATTCAGAATGCTATCAATCACTTGAAAGCGTCCACACCATCTGCAGACATACAGGCCCAAATCATGACATTTGTTGGGTTCTTTGTAGTTGTTTCAATGCAATCAGGATTCATCTCTTTCCCTATTCTATGTCTATACATATTTTCGACCATCACTACCAAAGAGCGATATTTTACTCTCATCGCTCCAGATTATTTGCTTCCACTGATTTTCCGACCACTTAATGTGTTCTTTTGCCCACTGAACTCGTTTCTTGCGTTGCTGAAGATTTAAAAATGGTTTTTTCCTTCTACCTTTCATTCCAAAACCCGATAACCTTCTCCTTATTGTTCTTGAACTAACTGAAATACCCATTGCATTCATTTAACATCTAACAGCATCTGACGAAATTCTTCTATCTTTGAGGCATATCCTTTTTATCTTTCTATCGTCAGAAGCACTTGTGCACTTTTTTCGGCCTGATCTTGCCTTATTTATCACTGGTTTAGATTCTTCATAACGTAAGCACAACTTTCGTATAATAAAATAACTGATAAAGGGACTGATCCACCAACCTGTCTTGCAATTTCAACATAAGAGAGACCATTTTCTCTCAATATGACAATTCTGCTTCTTTTTGTCGATGTCTAATCAGTTTTTGTTGTTCATGACATTGTTTTAAATTATTTGCACTAAGAAAAAAAGATAGAAATTGTTAAATTCTACATCAAATTTCCTTTAATTTGATCTATAAACATTTGTATTTAAGTAAAAATTAGTGTATTCTATGGGCACACAAAGTTATAAAACGTGAAAATTTCACAAAATGTCCACAATTTTGGCCACCGCTGTATATGTGCTTTTAGGAATTGTTTTTGAGAAAATGATAAAACTAAAATGTAATTTCCTGAAAACGCTTTTATTATACAAGTATCTAAGCATATAAAAATGATCATAAATATTTAAAAAATGAAATAGAGTTGTTAAACGTATCACCTATTTTATTTTTCGCTTTCTAGAAACCAAACTGATATAGAAGCTAGACGTTTTGAAAAAACAAATGCATCTGGGACAAAAATAAAAGTTGATCAGTTATTTAACGACATGATTGTAACAAAAGAGATATGTACGTATTTTGGAAATCGTCAAAATATTCAAACAATACTGTTAAAATTAAACTAGTTTTAACTGTTGCTTGAGAGAACGCGAACTTTCAGAGTTTCTCTTACACATCATCGCTGACAACGGAAATTTAGCATAATCATGAGTTCAAAAAGTAATAATCCTGCGCATACAAAATGTGTCTTTTGATGTATAAGTATGATCATGAGTAACACATGTGTACTAATTTTTGTTTTTTATAATTAATAGTGTTTTGTATTTCAAGGTGTTTCTCTCTGGCACATTGGTGCACCCACGGGGGGAGCTAAGGGGGCTGAAGCCCCTCCCAGACCTCTAGACTAGACTAGTTATACTAGATTAATTTTCACACAATTATTCTAATTGGTAAACAAATCATATTAGATGTAAATTTCCAACTGGGCAACATCCTGGTCCGGACATTTTTCGCCCAGTTGGAAATTTACATCTAATATGATTTGTTTACCAATTAGAATAATTGTGTGAAAATTAATCTAGTGTAATTTCGTATCCAGCGATTTCTGGAGTTCCATTACCTGAGATTTATTCTGTTGAGCTGAACCAGGTTTCAGACTAGATACTGTAATCTTCAAGGTTAGCTGGGTGAAAAAGTTCGACCAGAATCGTCTGGGATAGCTCAGATGGCAGAGCACTGGCGGCTTCAGCCAGGAGGTCCCGGGTTCGAATCCTGGTCCGGACATTTTTCGCCCAGTTGGAAATTTACATCTAATAGACTAGTTATATCAAGTTTTCTAAAAATTATGAAAGCATATCATTATTATTTTCAATAGGTCTTAATCAGAATTTTAAAAAAATATCGATTTTGTCCCACAATTTTTTCTTTTTTATAAATTTTCTTATGAAATTCGAAATATTAGCATGCTTAATATTTTCTAATTAAAAAATTTAGGTTTTTTTAAACATGTTACAGTGAGAAAAAGAACAGATATTATAGATCGGCTAGAGGAATAATTGACTGTATCTTTTACCAATGAAAATCGCTTTTATGAAAAGCATTGTAGGTGGTTGTTTCTCCATCTGTAAGAACCTCAGAAAAACAAATATTTTTTTCTATATTTAAAGAAGCCTTTATAAAAGAGAAGTTCCCGTTAATTTTCATAAACGTTTCCGAATAGTTTGTATAGTGTATGAATAAGTTTTCTTAAACCGGAATATCGGTATTTTGTGATGCAATCAGTTCTCAATTAAACATTTACACGCATGATTGAATTTATTACATGCAAGAGTAACAAAATAATACTGATTTTAATGTTAATATTGTTGCTGTTAGTGTATCATGTTTGTCAGTAAATCATGTTTGTTGAACATGAAAATTTTTACTTAAGAATTGACAGCAATCTAAAAACCGGTTGAAAAAACCGATTAATACACTAGAAAAAATGTTCTTTAACATTTCCGAAAGTCATTGGTAGCAAAAGAAAGTAGAAAGAATTGGTAGAAAAAGAAGTCTTATAAATGCTTCTTCAAATCTCGAAAATATATTGGTTTCTGAGATTTCTAAAGATAAAGAGAGCTTTTTGGAATCCTGGGTAACTTGGAAGAGGGTTGCTACTTATATAGGAGAATGAAATTCCCTAACTTTTCCAGGTGTATTTTAGAAAAATTTTCGTCTAGCGATGTAGTGTGAATTAGACACGCCGAGAATAAAATAAATATTGTATCACTTGAAAATATTAAATTTGTCTAACTGTAGATAATATTGATTGAAATTTTCATATATACATCCCCCTCCTTCCCCACCAACAGACATAGAAATTAGACATAGATTCCTTAAAAATTAATGATTTTTTCAAATAAAATCTTCCTCAGACTGAAAAAAAAAATCAATGTAATATTTTGTATTGAATCATAATTCATTTTGAGCATCTATCAGAATCTCCCTTAAGTCCAGCTTCAGGCAAAGGGGTGGAGAAGCAAATATTCCAGGCTGGGGGTTGAGGAGGTTTGAAATGATTTATAAGTAGAAATTTTAAGAGAAAGGTGATTTAATGAAACTTCTAATAACTGGAATTTTCAAAAACATAAAAGATTTTTCTAATCTGTCATCCGACGAAGCATGTACTTATTTGGCGATCATGATGAAATTTTATGAAATTCCCTGACTTTTCCAGATTTTGGATAAAATGTTAAATTTTCCTGACTTTCCCTGACTTATTAGGCCAATTTCTGAATTCCCTGACTTTTCCAGGTTCTCTAGGTTTTCCAGGTGGCGTAGCAACCCTGTTATTCTATACTTTTATTCATGGTTATATTATATTTTACTAAATTAAGGAATATTTGTCTTATTTTACAGGGTAGTAATTTTTTCTATTAGAAACGGAATTTTTACATATGTCCTTCTCCCCTCGAAACACGAACCTGAAATTTCTACAAATTCTCTAGTCAAAAGAAGGCAAGGGCTGTAACCAAATAAAGGCGGAGTGGGCTGAGCTCCCGTGCAACCTCTTGCGCTTCCTCTAATCTTCATAATAATTTAATAATAAAACTTTAAATTGTTTGATTGCAAACACAATTTAAAATTATACAAATACAGAAACACGCCAAAAATCGCAAAAACTAAGATACATTTTTGATACAGAATTTCATTATCAAACATGTTAAAAGCATTCAGAATTAGCCCCATCAAAAATTTTCAAAACCCCATCTATTTGCTTACGGCTCTGCTCAAGTCAGCAAAAAAAAAAAATGTAAGTCAGTACTTCACACGACCCGTCCAATCAAGTCAAATGAAAGAAAATTGAACCGAGCTCGGGCGTGGGACGGGCCAGATCTGGGCACAAACATATATGGCCATTAATGACCGGCAACTTTCAATTTTAGACATTTTGTCGAATATTTAGAAATATACTTGACAGATTCTTCTGGAATTTCAGGATTAAAAAGAACAGGTATGACCTCATATTTAGCAATGTCGATTTGTTAAGGGGGGCAATTAGGGGGCCAACTAAAAATCAAAGGAAAAAAATAATACTTGGGATCACCCTGTAAAATAAAATGCACGAAATGATCTACCGCTACCGAATATAAATAAACAGACATTGTGCAATATGTGTATTCTTTTGCGTAAGAATAGCACGTATATTAATAGAAATATAGCGATTTATTTAAAAAAATTAAAAAATTCTTGCATGTTTTTTCTTAAAACATGCAGGGTTTTCAACCAAATTTAACGCCGGTTTCAGACATACTGACAAAATATAGTAGAAACAATATAGTGCAATTGGAATACAAATATATTAAATATTTCAGGAAATATGAGCAGTTGTATGAAATAATTTTTATCTGCGTATGCGTGAACGATAACAAGGATCATTTTACATAATTTAATAGTCAACTCTATGGAGCAACATATTAAAAAAAATCTAGTCAAATATCGTAAAAATTCAGAAAGATATCGGCGTTAATGTGAGCAAATTTTTAGTTGTTCTCTAAAAGCAGCTGAATGATAAGGGATTTTACACAAATTGTCATTTTTTATTAACTGACTTTCAGAAAAAAGTTAGTATTTAATGAGTATCAACGAGTAGATTTGGAAAAAATGCTCCGATTTTGATACTTCTTTTGATCATGGTATAGGCTCATTCTGGTGGTTATCCAAGAATAACTAAAGCACCAATAAAAAATGAAAATTAAAAAAAAAAATTAAAATTAAAAATGACAATTTGTGGAAAATCCCTTATCATTCAGCTGCTTTTAGAGAACAACTAAAAATTTGCTTACTCTAACGCCGATATCTTTCTGAATTTTTACGATATTTGACTAGATTTTTTTGAATAAGTTGCTCCATAGAGTTGACTATTAAATTATGTAAAATGATCCTTGTTATCGTTCGCGCATGCGCAGATAAAAATTATTTCAAACAACTGCTCATATTTCCTAAAATAGTTAATATATTTATATTACAATTGCATTATATTATTTCTACTATATTTTGCCAATTTTACTGAAACCGGAGTTAAATTTGATTGAAAACTCTGCATGTTATAAACAAAAAACATATGCAAGATTTTTTTAAGTTTTTTAAATAAATCGCTATATTTCTATTAATATACATGCTATTCTTACACAAAAGAATACACATATTGCGCAATGTCTGTTTATTTATATTCGGTAGCGATAGATCATTTCGTGCATTTTATTTTACAGGGTGATCCCAAGTATTATTTTTTTTCTTTGATTTTTTGTTGGCCCCCTAATTGCCCCCCTTATCATATCGACATTGCTAAATATGAGGTCATACCTGTTCTTTTCAATCCTGTAATTCCAGAAGAATCTGTCAAGTATATTTCTAAATATTCTACAAAATGTCCAAAATTGAAAGTTGCCGGTCATTAATGGCAATATAGTGTATAAGCCTCTCAAATATGCTAGGCCCTCCAAATCATAATCCTGGGTGCGCCACTGTTCTGGCAGATCAATGAATAGAAGAAATTATTTTATTTCATTGGAATGAATGTCGTTCTTTATTTTTGAACACACAGTGTCTTTGAAAACTTTACTGTACACTATTTACAATACACACACAAAAATATCCCTCTAAAATTACGGGCAGAGGCCTGCAGCAGAGATTCCAGTCATACCCCTTGAAAAAAAAAAATTATATCCAATTACCAATCCGTATTTTTGCTAACAGATGGGCTAGAACTGTAAAAATACGCCGATTGCCCTTAATTTCCTAAGTATATAAGGGATAAGGCCGCTTATTTAATATATCAGACCGTTTTTCATCAAATAAAGCTATTGCCCATGAAAATTGAAGGGCAAACGCTCATAAATTGACAGTTTTTTTCTTAGAGTGTATTAGCGTTCGAGTTTCTCCGTCTGACTAGTGTGAGCCCTTAATAGTAATTTTAAAAAAATACATACATACTTTCATAAGTTAAAACAAGAAACGTATTTTCCCTTTTCTTAAAGATACAAAAAAAAATTACTCTGTTTTTATTTTTATTTTTTTCCAGGGAAAAGAAAATGAGAGAAAATGAAAATTAATAATATATGGTAAAAGAAAATGAAAAAAAAATGTTTGGTAAAAGCATATAGAAAATTATGTACGATAGAGAACAAAAAATGACATGATTTATTACGAATAACTTTTTCTTTCACATTGATCTGAGTTTATGATGAAGAAATATTAATTGGACAAGAAGCCTCTCACGGCTTTTCTAATTTTAATGAGGCTGTCAGTTAGTCAAGCTGTTAGTAAGCCAATAGGAAGCCAATGAAAATGTATGAGCAAATCAAACATTCTAATTTGTGGAGAACATAGATTGGTTGATGTCGAGGTTACTAAAAAAAAATTACCTTGAAGAATGTGTCACATTGCAGGTCTGCCACTGGCGACTATATTTTAATTCTATCTCGCACCACTTAAAAATAAATAAACAACAACAAAAAAAAAATCACATAATCACAGCATCTGCAAGTTGTTGCAAGAGAAATATACTGCAAAATTTATTTTCTTAAAATAGGGGTGCAAATAGAGCATAAAAATAGTTGTCAGTGGCAGCCCTGCATTACTGCAGTTTGCTTAACCCTCTCGCTGCGCAACCCGAGGTTTCCTCGGGCACAGGCGCGGATCCACGGGGGGGGGGGCGATCGCCCCCCCAAAATAATATAAATCCACCGATTATCGCGAATTTCAAAAAATGATCGCTGAAAAAAAATCAATTTCGTCAATCGTTCGCAGATAAAAGGATCGCAAAAGGAACGCGAATTTCGTCAACGGATCGCGCAAAAAACCCCAATTTCGTCAAAGATCGCGAAAAAACGCGAATTTCGACAAAGGATCGCGAAAAAACGCGAAATTTCGTCAAAGAAGCGCGAAAAAATGCGAATTTCGTTAAAAAATCGCGTATTTCGTCAAAGGACCACAAAGGAACGCGAATTTCGTCAACGGATCGCGCAAAAAACCCAATTTCGTCAAAGATCGTGAAAAAACGCGAATTTCGACAAAGGATCGCGAAAAAACGCGAAATTTCGTCAAAGAAGCGCGAAAAAATGCGAATTTCGTTAAAAAATCGCATATTTCGTCAAAGGACCACAAAGGAACGCAAATTTCGTCAATTGATCGGAGATAAAAACGCGAATTTCGTCAAAGGATTGCAGAAAAAAGGCAAATTTCACCAAAAATTTGAGGAAAAAAACGCTAATTTCGCGACAGAATCGCGCAAAAAGCGCTAATTTCGTCAACAGACCTCTGAAAAAATACCAATTTCTTCAAAGAATCGCGAAAAAAATACGCGAATTTCCCCAATTAGAACCGGGAGGAGATTCCCTAAGCGCGCATCCACGGGAGTGGGGGGTTCGATCGGAGCGAAGAAGGGAAGAACAAATTTACCAAGTCGGTTTTTAAGAAATCAACACACCATAAGCATTTTAGCTTTTAACTGACTAGGATTAGGACATAATCCTTTTTTGTTCATTCATCAAATACCCCTTGAAATTTACCAATGTGGGTGGCAATAACAGGACATTTTTTACACATTAGTGGCTTTCTTCAGAAAACATTAAGATGATTGCATTTTTCAAAGGACCTTTTATTTCTTGTTTCTTTCTTTCTTTGGAAATTGCTATGATTCCCATTCTTTTCTCAAACAATAAAGAACTCCTCAAAAATATCGTTATACAGAAATTAGAATTGCAGCTTCTTTGAAAGAAGGAAAAGTTTCAACACCTTAAAGGGATCCGCATAACGTTGTCAATTTCTGTTATAGAGATTCAACAAAAGGTACACGAAGTGGCATCATCCCCCACCTCAACCCATAGTGTCAAAAATTATGGCGTCATATGCCTTTTGACAGGACATAATCCTATTTTGTTCACTAATTGCCGAAACCTAAGTGAGGTTTACCACTGACACCCGGAAAGTGTTTGGTTTCGTTTGCTTGTATGTCTATTTCGCGAAAACTGCCGTTAAAAGCGTTGTATTTATATCTTGGGGGGGGGCGAGCGCCCCGATTGAAACCCCCATGGATGCGCGTCTAGGAGAATCTCCCCATGGTGCTAATTGTGCATTTTTTCCGCTGCCCTTTGCGAAATTCGCGCATTTTTTCGCAATTCTTTGACGAAATTCGCATTTTTTCCGAGATGTTGACGAAATTCGCATTTTTTGAGCGCTTTTCCGCGAAATTAGCGTTCTTTCCTTAATTATTTGACGAAATTCGCGTTTTTTATATCCTTTGGCGAAATTCGCGTTTTTTTCTGCGATTCTTTGACGAAATTCGCGTTTTTTCTGCAATCCTTTGACGAAATTCGCGTTTTTTTAGTGATCCTTTGATGAAATTCGCGTATTTTTTTCCCGATTCTTTGACGAAATTAGCATTTTTTCCGAGATCTGTTGACGAAATTCGTATTTTTGCGCGATTATTTCTCGAAATTAGCGTTTTTTGCGTAATTGTTTGGCGAAATTCGCGTTTTTGCGATCCTTTGGCGAAATTCACGTTTTTTTCTGCTATCCTTTGACTAAATTCACGTTTTTTTCTGCGATCCTTTCACGAAATTCGCGTTTTTTTTCGTGGTCCTTTGACGAAATTCGCGTTTTTTTCGTGGTCCTTTCACGAATTTCGCGTTTTTTCCGTTGTCCTTTGACGAAATTCGCTTTTTTGCGCGATCCTTTGACGAAATTTGCGCTTTTTGCTCGCTCCTTTGACGAAATTCGCGTTTTTTGCGCGATTTTTTGACCTGCGAACGATTAACAAAAATGATTCTTTTCGGCGAGCAGTTGTCGAAATTTGCGATAATCGGTGAATTTATATTTTTTGATCCAAGGGGTGGGTGGCGATCAGGGCGATCTTTTCCCTTCCTTGGATCCGCGCCTGTGAAGAGGCATACACACCACTTAGATGACATTTTTGACTTTCAAAGATGTTAAGGCCCCTTCAGATTTCTGAAGGGGATCCTTTTTCAGAGATTATCCTCTTTCAGAATTCTGATATTAAAAAATGGATGTGATAGTTATGTTTTTCAGCTTTCTATAATTGGTTCTTATGTATTTTTTAGTGCTGAATCCCAAAATGACCTTCATTTTTTACCACACCATAACGTCAGTTTTTTTCACAAATCGCAAATTTTTAAGAAGTCGAAATATTGCGAAAATCTGCTACTATAAAATAGACGTAACTTTTTTTCATAATAATTCATTCATTTTTTTGCTCATACATGGATTTTTATAGTTAAACATGTAAAATATTGTGTATTTAAAATCTTTATAATTTTATTCCATGCGTGGAAGTTTCTTTGAACCGCTCATGCTCTGCTTCCCGCTTTTCTTTTAATCCTCTCTATGGGGTTCATCTCGGTATTCTCTTTTACTTTGGCGGCTGATAAGGCTGGGAAATTTGTCGCAGATGCATTTAAAACATTTACTTTCTTTTGTTAAGGCTTTGGCAAATTACTTTGTGAGATTTTCGCTATTTTTTACTTTTTAACTTTGAAACTTACGATTTGCGAAAATCGTGACTTGATGGTTAAAAATGAAGGTCATTTTCGGATTCAGTGCTAAAAAATACACCAAAATCAATTATCAAAAGTTAAAAAACACAATCATGGCAGGCTTGTGTTATTAATGTTGTTCACTATAACTAAAAGAACAAAAAATAAGATAAATAATTACCATAGTACAAGAGTAAAAAGAAAAAGAAAAAAATAAGACATTTAATAAATAAATTCTGTTATAACGTTTTTAATTTTATGACCTAAAAAGTAACAATAAACCATATTTTGAGGAGAGGGCGGGATTATATAAAAAGGGTGTTGGATAACCGAGTGTTTCGGTTAATCGGATGTCGGATAATCGAGAGTGTAATATTTTCAAATCGCATTAAATATTTCATATTCATTTAATAATTAACTGCACGGAATGATCTGAGCAACAGAAGTTATGACTACGTTGATTATATGTCACTCGGTATCGCCCCCCCCCCCCAAAAAAAAAAAAACGATTCTCTGGATCCGCCCCTGCTCGGGCATGCATTTTTTCCGTCCAATTCACCTTCCTTGATTACTCCCACCAGTAATTTTTTTATTGTAAATTTTGCCTTATTTAATCGGAGCATTTTTCCGAATAAATTAGATAAAAGTTTTTGTTTGAAAAACCGGTGACAAAAGAATAAAAATTCTTAAAAGATGCTCGTCGCAAAGGGGTTTTGATAAAACAATTACGCAGCGAGCGGGTTAAAGCTGTTCTTAAAAACAAAAAAAAAAAAAAAACAAAAAAAAAAACAAAAAAAAAAAAAACTTAACAATGCAAAAATTTACGGACTTATTTTCATGTCTAAAAGCCTGAAATTTGCATGCATGAACTACTCAAATTATTTGCAATCAAACAGTGCTTTTTTTTCTTTTCGACAATTGTACCAGTTATCTTAAGTTATAATGCTTTTCTCTGCAATAGCATCAGTTCAATGAGCGTCATACTTGGAAAATCGATGCAAAGGGTAAAATTTAAGACTACTTTCTGAAAATTACTTTGTTTTATAGGAAAGTGGGAAACGCTATTCGATTTCTTAGAATCCGAATAATAATAATAATAGTAATAGTAATAATAATATTAATAATTCATAATCATCATAATAATAATAATATAAAACTTGCTTTTTGAATGTATCAAAAAGTCGCTACTACTGATTTGAGACAGGTTTAAGAAATCATATTTAAATAAAAAAGAAATGTGGGTTGTTGTTTTTTTTTTACTCATTTTTGATAAAATAGTAAACACTAAAAATAATTTAATAAAAATATTTTATTACGCAAGTATTCAAGTACATAAAACTGGTTATAAATAGGACTTTCACATAAAATAGTTTCATTAAACTTGTCCCTGTAAATATTTTTTTCTTTGTCTCTGTCTTAAAGCCAAATCGATATAGGGACATCATAAAAAAAACAGATGCATCTGGAACAGGAATAAAAGTTGAGAAATTAAATATCCACGGTATGCTAAAAAAGAAATGCATACAAATTTTGCAAACTATCAGAATTTTTCAAAGAGTTGCAAGCCATTAAATAAAAGGAAGGTTTATTTTTTAAATAAAAAGTGAAATAAAAATTGCCCTTAGTTAGCTCTTCTTCATCTTAAAAAATCACAGTATATGCCTTTAGATAACTGTAAAAGTATTTTTTTTTCTTCTTGGAATAAAATTATTTACGAATGCGTGTATGACATAAAAGAAAGAATTTCTAGAAAAATTGCACTAAAATTCCCCTTATCAAGGCAATTTTAATGCTTTAGCGCTTTCTGTAAATGAAAGCATGTAACTTTTATTAGTAGTAACTTTACTGAAATATATTTATCAATTATATTTTTTGTTTTTAAGATTTTTTTGCAACTTTCTTTCATACCTTTTAAAATTATTTTAACTACTGCTAGATTTCTTTTTTTTTATTTGCAAAATCAAAATCTAAAAATGCATGTATTTTAAAAGAAAACCATTCCCGGCTAATTCAGATTACATAACTTCATTAATTTTTAATTATATCAAACTCAAAATACAAAGCACACAAGCATTCAATCATTTTATATGCCCTTCCTTCTGAAAGTCTGATATTATTTGTATAGTTAATCGATCCAGTCTATTCAATAAAAAAAAAAAAAAAAAAAAAAAAAAAAATTTCCCAGAATACCACGAAGCTCATATAATATTAAATACGATCAACTGGCAACAGGTACATGATCTGACACGAGAATGTATACATTCTTCTTATCTTTTTGTATTTTTGAGAAGTAACATTTGTTGCTACAATAAAAAAAGCTTTCTGGTAATTGAATATAGGTAAATCTTTTAGCATTTTATTCATTCTGCTAAAAAAATGAGATATCTTTTATGTTCCCTCATGCTCTTGTAACGCAATGGGTGCGGCTTTTATTAGGGGGTCATGAACTGAATTATCAGAGAAGGGCGTCATCGCAATATATTAACGAGGTGACGAAATGTTATATTCATTGACAATGGAAAATAAATTATCGGCTGCGTTATGTTCCAAGAAATTTATTTCATTGACTAGTTCTCCATTTTCGCCTTTTTTTTACCCCCTGTAAGGTAGTTCTTGGTGCTTAGGTAATTGTTGTCTAGGTCAAAATATATTTGAATGATCAGAATACTTTGGGAGTGCAGTAATGCCTCAGTAAATCGAATTGTAAAAAACAGAATAAATGGTTATTATGATAGTAATAGGTTACGAGTGTACACAGGAAGATGAGAAATGTCTGCTTTTAAAATCTTATATATAATGATAAAAGATTTATTCATTCGCCAAATATTTTATTATTATTATTATTATTATTATTATTATTACTGCATCAAATGTATCTTCTAAAAAAGACATCGACTAAAAGAGGAATGAAAAATCATGCATTATGTATTAGGTTATTTTAAAACATTCGCAACAAAACATACATTAAGGAGGTGACGAAATGTTATATTCTATGAAAATGTAGTAAGTGCTGTATCATATTCCAATAAATGTATTTCCTTGAGTTATTTCCTATATTTACTTTTTTTTTTTTTTTTATCCAGCGAGGTTGTTCTTTAGTAATTGTTGTCTAGGTCAAAATATATGTGAATTACCGGTATAAGACGAAGCAGTGGCGCACCCAGGATTTTATCTTGGAGGGGGCCAAACATTGGCAACAAAACAAAATAAAATTAGTGGGGGGCAAAATTTCTCAAATTTTGATTACAGTAAGAAATTACAAGGAGACACTAATTAATCATAAAATTACCGTAATTAATTCATTATAAATTAATTGGTTATTTATTTTAATTAAAATTATTATACTTAAAGTTTAATTTTATTAATAATTTAAAAAAGTACTAATTTTTGAATGTGCAGAAGTTAAGCATTTAAAGGCTTCATAAATAAACATTTATAGAATTTCCTATTTATATCTATCTGATTGTGAGACATATTGTAGCTTAAGAAAAATATCCAAAATAGCTTTGACGAGATGAATTATTGGATGCAAATTTTTGGGCTAGTTCATTTAAATTTAACTCGTCACTCAGAATTGTATGGGAATTAATAAACTAATAGGGAATTTAATTTCTTGTGGGGTATGGCAGTAAATTCTTGTAGAAGCATTGTCATCTCTAGTCGTGGAAAGGGTAGATGCCCCTACAATGTCCGTGACTTAACCGACTATGGGGTCGAGTTAAATGGATAAAAAATTACTTAAAAAATTCAATAAAATTCGATTAAAAATATTGTTACACATAAAATCTTTTTTTTTTTTTTTTTTTTTTTTTTTTTTTACAAAGCTCTTGAATTACTTCAGTCTCGGTTACATTAATCTCTCTGTGTATATATAACAAAGCCAGCCCATTTAATCTTGATTCTGTCATTATGGATCTTAAGTAAATTTTTAAAATGTGTAATGTCAAAAATTACCTTTCGCTGAGGCAAGTTGTAATGGGAAGTGTTACTAATATCTTTAGTTATTTGTAGGTGTTGGGGTACAACATTTTGTCCCATTTCGAAACTGTTTCAATGGCATTCTTGCATCGAGTTATAGAAGCTATTTCTCAAATTTTCTGTAGCTGAACTTGAATTCGGCATTCAAAATTTCTGAATTTGCAGAAAGTAAATCATGCATATAAAATTCACACAATTGAAGAAAATCCTTAATTTCACTAGCTGTTGGAGCACTTTTTCATTATGTCGAAAAAAATCAAAATGTTGCTGTGCCGAGTAAAACATCCATTAATTTGAGTGAATGTTTGATCAACGAATGGGATAAAAATACTTTTCCTGAAATTCTCTTCTGTAGAATCGGCTGGAACATTGGATCTTTCTGTTTGTTTTGATACAGTTTTTGGCATTTTAATGTCAATATAAAAGTTATTGTCTTTCATACAAGCTTATGATAAATATCCTTGAAAGAAATAGCTGGGGCTTTACGAATAGTGTTTAAGTGAGCCACAACATCGTTAACGAATTTTCAGGCAATTAAGAGGTCACTGGCAGATTTTTGCAATAATTTAGACAGCGGTAAAGTGTATGCAAATATATTCTCTAAGATAAGTAAAGAAATTAGGAAACCAAATTTACATAACGAATTTTTAAAAAAGTTTTGCCTTAGAAGACGAATCTCTGCCTTTCCAAGATGCGATTGTTTCAAAGTGATCAATCACTGCATCATATAATTCTACCATGGACATGGTGGCTTTATGGCGTCCCACCCACCTAGTTGGACAAACTTTTTGTAGTTTTTGGTTATTAATTTCCGGTGTACGTTTGTAAATATCGTTGAGGAGGACGTCTTGTCTATTTAGGAGGATCGAAAAATTGTGTGTCATTTCAATTATGCTAATGCAGTTTCTTATTTCTATCACAGATACAACATTTCACGTGCTAAATTTAAACTATGTGAGACACAATGAACATATAAAGCTTACGAATATGTACTTATACTTGAGACAGACCTAAATCCGTTAAACTTTCCGCCCATTGATGGGACACCATCATAACCTTGGCCTACGTAACCTACGTAAATAGGACAAATCGATATCATATGTCTTTAATCCTTCTAATATTTTGCCTGGCAAATTTTTTCTCCAGTGCTTGCTGCAGGAATAAATTGTAAGAATTCTTCACAAATTTTGTTGTCATTCTCTTCATCAATATATCAGACACACAAGGAAAGATGTTCAGTAGTAGGAATGTCACAAGTTTCACCATCAAGAAATGAGAAACATTTTGCCGAATTAATTTTTTCTTACCAAACGATTCAAGATGATATCTTTACTGGCATTTTTAGTTTGTTTTTGTAATTTCCAGCTAATAAAAGTAGCGTTTTTGGCAGTATGTTTAAAATGTTCAGTGAAGTTTTCATTCCCCGCATCGACTCTTGTTCTTAGTAAAGTTCGAAAGTTGGCTTCATTGGCGATTCCCACCTGCTCAATCGC
Source organism: Maratus speciosus (assembly GCA_963932465.1). Taxonomy (NCBI): domain Eukaryota; kingdom Metazoa; phylum Arthropoda; class Arachnida; order Araneae; family Salticidae; genus Maratus; species Maratus speciosus. Next base: position 292,598,425 of record OZ010789.1, read on the forward strand.
ATAAAATTACAATTTTTATAATAGGTTCTAATCGGTTCCGATTTACTGCAACTTGTGATGCCTGACCCACATGAATTTTTCTATGGACTGAAATGTATTTCCTTCTCGAATATTCTGTAGCTTTTTATAAGTTGCAATAGCCCTGAAATGATATTGTTTTTTGTTGATTATTAAATTTCTCAATGGCTTTCTTCCAATTATTATAACTTTGCGTGACCAACTACCCAGCTATTTCCGATTTAGATTTTCCAACGTTAGGAGGTGCAAAAAATAATCAGTATTTAAAACGTGCACTATTTTCAACTTGAGAATACACAAGCCAAGTATATTTTTTAAACCATGTATATTGAAAACTTTGTTTGTGATTTGCAGCTGTAGCACAGGTTGCGGGAAAATTAAAATTTGTTTCTGGTTTCCACAACTTTTTCATAATATTTAAATTATCGTCAGTATTGAATATTCGTTCTTTCAACAATACGATGTCTTGCTCATTGCTATCATCGAAGGAAATATTATTCTTCGTGTTTATTCGATGGCTTTGGCTGATTTGCGACTAGGGAAACGGAATCCAAATCGGTATTTATAGTGTTAATAACGTCATTACTATTAGCATTTAAATCATCCTTTTTTTTATAATTTGAAATAATTCAATTTCAAAAGAATATTTTACAAATTTAATTTACAAATGTCATTGAAGAGTTTCCATGCAGCATGCAGGTTACTTTCAACAGCTGAAAAATTTGTTTGAAGATTAATATATGATTGTCAATAAAGTAACTGCAAAATAGCCATGTAAAATACAAAATAAATTTTTGTGTAACTTTTGTGTACTCGCATATAACTCTGTATAGTATTCCAAGTCCAAGCAAAAGGAAAAGGAATGGGTAAGGATGCAACCGAACCAACTGAGGGTTTTGCACTATAATGATTCAAACCGAAGTTCACTATATTACATCTGGACCTTCTGAATCTAGACGCTGGATCTCAATTGCTCGACTGGGAGAAGCTTGAAGCAAACATGATTTAGCTTTAATCACCAAAAGGATGTTATTTTTTGGCAGTGATAGCTTTCTTTGTAACTTTCTGTTTTCATTCTCGCAATTTAAAAAAAAGTTTTCTAAAACTACATGCAATATGGGGAAAAAAACTGTTGAAGTCCTTTTTTCTTTTTTAACTGCATGGTAGCATTGCAGTTTTTTCACAATACGTATAAGAATAGCCAGCCGTGTAATGAGAATTACCAATGATATATAGAAATGTGGTCTCAAGCAAACGCATTTCTGTGGTTGAGCATCTTTGAAATTGGCTGGGGAGACCCGCGTATTTATAGGGCGTCAATTAACTTTTTACACAAACGCACACACGCAAAAAACGAACTTTGGTCTCGTAAATATTTTAAATATTTTTCTAGTGTTTTCTCCCTTTTCTTTTGGAGGGGGCCAGGGCCCCCTGGCCCCCTCCCTGGGTGCGCCACTGAGACGAAGAATGAATAATGGTTCAGTAAACTGAATTGTAAAAAGGAATAAATTATTTAAATAGTAAATGAATACGATTGTACGAAGGATGGAAAATATCTGTTCTCAAGACAGATGGATATATTTCAAAAATATTTATCAATATTCAAAAACCGAATATCTTTTAATATTATTATTACTGCATCAAACAAACGCTCCTTCACAGACATCAAATAAAACAAGAAGGGAAAAATCATGCTTATACACAGATTATTGTATATTTTAAACATTCGAATCACAATATATTAAGGAGATGATGAAATGTATTCATTAACAATGGAAAATAAATTATCGGTTGCGTTATGTTAAAGAATATATATATTCAGCAATTCTTCATTTTTACTCTTTTGTACCCTCTCTGGTTTAGATTTTAGGTAATAGTTGTCTAAGTAAAATTACATTTCAATAATCGGATGGTAATGGAAATATAGCCTTAGTAAATTGGATTGTATAAAATGAAGAAGGTAAAATCATGCGTCAAGCATGGATTATGAAACTTCACCACATTCAGAATGCATGGAAATTTCATAGTATTTACTATTCATTAACAATGGAAAATAAATTATCGGCTGCGTTATATTCCAAGAAATTTATTTCGTTGAGTAGAACCTCATTTTCGACCTTTTTTTTTTTTTAACCCCCTGTAACGCAGTTCTTAGGTAATTGTTGTCTGAGTCAAAATATATTTGAATCATCAGAATACGATGGGGATGCAGTAATACCTCAGTAGTTGTCTTGTAGAAAAATAATAAATGGTTAATGCGTTATAAATAGGTTACGAGTACACAGGAAGATGAAAAATGTCTACTTTTAAGAATGTAAATACAATGCTAAAAGATTTATTTATTCATTCACCAGGTAGCTTTTTTTTTATTACTGCATCAAATGCACCTTTTAAATAAAGACATCAACTAAAGATACCCCTTGTAAAGAAAGTATTAATGGTACACATTTCATTTTTAATACGGAACATGCATAGTAAACTTCACTAACATATATCAATTGAATGGCAATCCGAGTATATTTACGGCATATAGGGCAGACACAGACAGACAGACCTAATCCATATACACTTTTCATCTTTGTTGAAAAGTGTTAAAAAGGATTTATATAGTAATAGGTGATGAGTGCACATGCACAAGCGAATATTTATTTTTTCAAGGAAGCGTGACTTCGTATAAAGCTAAATAATTTATCAATATTTATAAAAACGGTATATATATTATATTACACTGAAAAAAATGGATACTCAAAATTGAGTAAAAGTGCTCAATTTTAAATAAGTCACATACTCAAAATAGCTCCGATCCAAATGTACTCAAAATTGAGAAATACATGTACTCATTTTTGATTCCATGGTTTGCTCAAATATGAATCGTTATGTACTGCTCCCTGAATCTACAAATTAAAGTAAAAATGTACTGACATTTATTTCCCGTTCATAATTATTAACGAGAAATGTTTAATTGATTATTTATAAAGAAATATAGCAAAATTATTTGCAAGACACCCAAATCGGATATTTTTATGACAAAAGCATTATTTGCAAGCACTTTTAAATTATTTTAAAATAGCTGTGTGTAATTTAATATTTACATAAATAAACATCTTTTATGCCGCCATAAATGAAATAAACCATTGCAGGATACACAATTATCGTTTCGTTTGGGTTTTATAACATATGATGGATCAAAATTGAGAAAGGATAGGTTCATTTTTGATCCAAACATACTCAGTTCGATATGAGTACATTGATCTACTCCTTTTTGAGTACTTCCTTTTTTTCAGTAATTTATTGCAACAAATGTACGTACTTTTAGAACACACATTAACATATATAATAAAACAAAAATGAAAAATCACGCGTTAGCTCATAGATTATGCAACGCTTTTAAAGATCTGTACTCATATAGGAGTCCCCCCCCCCCCCAAAAAAAAAAAAGAAAGAAAAGCTTTATACATTGTACACAAAAATTTCAGTTCACAAAATTTTAGTAGAAAACACGTTGTTACTTCTTTCTCTTTCTTTCTAAACTACATTTCTTTTTTACGCTGCATCTTGCGTTTTCATTTGAATGTAATTGCTTTAAGTAATCACTAATGTTGTTAATTCGTATTCCATTAGCCTGCGAATTTAGAATCTGAAAAATACTTTTAAACGTTTTCATAAGTAGTATGTATAAAACAATATTTTTAAGGAATTTTAATTTTAGTACTGTTAAAATGTTATTGCATTTTTTATAATATTGTTTATTATTTGAGTTGGGCCAAATTTTAATTTGTCTGCGCGGATGTGAAAATTTTGGCCCGCATGGGACCTGCTGTCAATCTTCAGACCCTCGGTTCCGGACACGTTGACCACACCTGAAGGTTAACTACACGAAATATTTTTATTGCATATTAAAGATATCGTTAAAATTATTTTCCATTTCTCAGAAAACAAATAACGTAAAAGTATTTCATAAAAGTCTTTTTCTTTTGAAATACTTCCATTCATTGGAAAACGCAGTAAACTATTATCGAATTCTATATCTAAAATAAATAAAGTAAAATAAACTATTGGGGATTTTTCCACTATCCGCATTCCTCAACTCAAGCGAAACATTCGTATTTACTTTTTTTCCCGTAGAACACATGATGTTTTGATTTTTATATATTTTTCTCTAAAGAATTTAAAACTGTTGCCAGTATGCAAATAATAAAAGTTATATGGACTGTCTTAACCTCAAGGGATTCACAGAATAAGAGTTCTTTCTTCTGAAGTATTATAATCTGCTAATAAATTAATAAGAAATCGATCTGGATTTTTTTTTTTTACCTTGAAGTCAAAATAAAATACTGTTATTGGATATCGTTTCAGTACTCATAAAAAAAAAGTAATGGAGCATGAAAGAACTAAGTCATTTTACAAAAACAAGACATTAATTCCACTTATTTTCTCCGAAAATCAGTAATGTTTATCCTTACCATTCGTTCAGCATATTTAGCTGTTGTAGAGAGTGTTATATTAGATCAAAAAATAGCGTAAACAATCCAATAGAACACAATGAACTCCTAAATTACATCCCGGTGAGTAATATGGTCTCAATTATGAAAACTAAACCGGACCTTGAAAAAAATTCAGTTATCAGTTGTGCTATGCGTTTTCAAGCATAACTAAATTTTAGTATATTGTACAGGGTATATAAATTATATAAATCGTTACAGGGCTACCTAAAATAATTTGTATTAATTATCTTGTATGGGCGGTATTTGCTAGCAATGTGCTTTAATGTTTGTTGCTCGTTTTCAGCTGAACTAAAGTTTACTATTGTGAGTACAATAAAAATAAATTCATATATACAGATGCAGTTACATAAAAGCGTATATGTGGGTTATCATCTATTGAAGGTAATTTTCAAGAAAAACGTTCTCAGTTGTTTTATGCGTTTTTCAGTTTAGTTCGGTACGCATAAAACTGAATTGATTACATACAGAGCTGTACAAAAGAATTCGTATGAATTAATGCCAATGGACAATAATTGCTGAAAATGGGTTTCTAATCGGGCTGTTTGTTTTCTAAATTATTTATTTAGATATCTCCTTTCATTGTAAGTAAAGCAGCTACATACGTGTACTTGACCACTGTTGGTCACCACACGGTGCACCAGGAAAGGGCCACCACGGCGTCCAAGCTACCAAGGGGACCATCTTTCACATGCGCTCGGGCTCGTTCACAAAGGGTCGCTACCTCCCTTAGGACACGTGATATGATCATTGTAAGTAAAAAAGAATTTTCGTAACAATATTCTAATAGTCATAATGAAGAAAGCGAATATTTTTTCCAACTGGATTAAATCCTATTCAAGGCTGGAGTAGCACAGATGAAGTTTTTTTCCAACAGAACGAAAAATGTCCAAACCAGGAATCGAACCTGGATACTTGGCGTGCCGTGCCAATGCTTTAACTGTTAAGCTATCTGGACTTATGCACTATTGAATGAATAATATCTTTATTACATTAACAAAATAAATTAAGATGTTAATAGATAAAAATAGGTGTAATACAGACCGGGGGTATATATGTATACCTCCATTTATTAAAAAAAAAAAAGATTTTTTTTTTTTTTAAATCCCATATCATCAATTTTGGTATAATATATATTTTAAATGTGTTATATTATATAAAACCCTAAAACATTTTAAAAATATAATGATCTGTCAAAAATTAAGTACCATGCACCAAAAAAGTATTTTTTTTTTTTTTTTTTTTTTTTTTTTTTTTTTTTTTTTTTTTTGTAGAATAACCCCAATAAATCTGTCACTATATGTTTTGTAAGTCTAATGAATGTCAGCATTTTATTTTTTATTTTTTGATCAAAAATGCTTTATTATTATATATTTTATCATAAGGTGTTGTAACAAAATTCTTCATACTTAATTTAAATATATTCAAGGCTGGAGTAGCACAGTTGAAGTTTATTCCAACAGAGCGAAAAATGTTCAGACCAGGAATCAAACCTGGATACTTGGCGTGCCGTGCCAATGCTTTAACTGTTAAGCTATCTGAACGATACCTGGCTGACATAATTCACTCTTATTTGTTGGACATGGCTGCGAACTGCAGCGCTAGTTTCATTCATCCGAGCTATAACTACAGCATTTACATGATGAAAGTGTGTTTGAACACGGAAACTCCTGTGTACCATTACCTGCATACCCTGTAATTAGGTAATAATGAAGAGAATGAATATTTTTTTCAACTGGATTAAATCATATTCAAGGCTCGTTCTCTTCATTATGACCTAATTACATGGTATACAGGAATTTCGGTCTTAAAACACACTCTTATCATGTAAATGCTATAGTTATAGCTCGGATGAATGAGGCTAGCGCTGCAGTTCGCAGCCATGTCCAACAGATAAGAGTGAATTATGTCAGCCAGGTATCGTCCGGATAGCTTAACAGTTAAAGCATTGGCACGGCACGCGAAGTATCCAGGTTCGATTCCTGGTCTGGTCATTTTTCGATCTGTTGAAATAAACTTCAACTATGCTACTCCAGCCTTGGATATATTCTAATAGCGTTGGTAAGTATGTTTCATAATCCATGTTTGATGCATGGTAATGAAACTTAAAATTTGTTTGTTTAATTAATCTTCTTTTTTAATTATTTGTATCAAATGTCATGTTATATTTACAGCAAATTAGCAAACAAATAAATAACTATAGATCGTTTTTTATAATAGAAAACAAATCGATTTCTTTACTCACTGTTGAACAATTAGAGTGTGAAGGCGGGAGAAAGAGATATAAAAAATTGAATTTAAAAAATGAATATATTTCGACTTATTCTCTCTTACCGTATGACAAACTATTCGACTATTTGTAGGTGAGTGAAACTATCTAAAAAAATAATAAAAATAAATAAACTCGCAATAACAATGGCTTATTTCCTTGAACAGATTTTTAGAACTTCTACTGTTAATGATCCGTAACCGGAGTAAATTTTGTTTTAATTCTTTTAACTATTTAACCACTGGTGTGAACAGTTAAAGGAAATGGTCATGTAAGATTTTCCTTTAGTAGAGACATCAAAGCCCATGACCTTACTTTATTCGATGATGTTCATTCAAGTAATACAGTTTGTAAGTTTTAATCATGTGTTAATTGGAATATGCCATCAAAAGTCTAACTAACTTTTGCGTAAATAGTTTTGAGGTATTAGTAATCATACTGTAGGATCAAACATTTCCAGGATATGACAATGCAATAAGACTTCTTAAACCTTGTTATTTTCGGATTTTTATTGGTAAATGCGTAAAAATTACTGGAATTGTTACCGAAATTCCCAGAAATCAAACATTATTGTTCGTTTTTCAATAAAAGCAGCGCATTTCTAGAGAAATGCCATAAAAGTTGACTTTTGAATCGATTTTTGGAATATGATATGATTCTAATGAATGGTGGCCATCGGAGAACAATCGGTTGTTGTTCAAAATCTATCGAAATTATACGACAACTAACTGCGTGGCAACACGTTATGTGCATTTTAATTGCAAGAGGTCTTTCGATTCTTTTGTAAATATATATATATATATATAGTTTAGCATTATATATTTCAAGTTTCTAGCCCTAACAATTCCCAATAAATCGCAATTTAAAACGTTTCTGGAACGTTTTAAGCACATTTCACCTTTTTAAATTTTGAATTTTTTAAAAATATTTCTTAGAGGGTATTTATTTCTTAAAGTAACCACCATGTGAAATTTCACGTTTTTCCTCCCAGCTCCCAGCAGTATCTTTGAAATCGCAATTTTAGAATGTTTTTTCCCAGCACCCTTTTACATTTCGATTTTCTAGAAATTCTTCTGTTGCGAGTGTTTACATCTTAAAAGCAACAATCGTGTCAAGTTTAACTTTTCTAACCATAACAGTTCCAAATAAATCATAATTAGAACATTTTTAGAACGTTTTCGGTTCATTTCACCTTTTAAAAGTTCGAACTTTTCAAAAACTGTTCATAGCAAGTATTTACATCTTAAAAGTAACCACCAAATCGTATGTCAAGTTTCTATCCACAACAGTATTACAATTTGATAATGTTTTTGCTCCTGCAATTCCTGGGGGGTTGTTGTATCGACCTAAAACATAGCCTATGCTGCAACAGAGATTTTCTCTAGCATTTTTCCACCATTATTTTTTTTAATCGGCTTGGTAGTTCCATAGACGTAGACCCTAGAAATAAAAACACAAACGAACGTTTCTTCTTTATAATATTAATATAGATTGAAAATGTTATTCAATTCTCGGAGACCTCAATGTTAACAAATAACATTTTCAGAAAAATAGGAATAATCAGTATGATGCAGCTATCACATGCCCTTATAATGTATTAATTTAAAATATGATCAAGGCAAAAAATGTTTCAATGAGGCAAAAGAAAGGCTTAAAAAATTGCATAGCTCTTTCGAAATTAATGTAGTTTTATTTTTTATATCGGTAATATTTCAGAATTCGAACACTCTTTAAAAAATAAACATCATTATGGAAATTTTCTAGGTTGAGTATCGCTTTAAACAGAGTTGGACAAAATACATTTTCGATACAAAATACAAAACATATTGCTTTTAAAACCTGAAATATAAATTACAAAATTCTTTTCAAAATTAAAAAATTCCAAAAACGTGTATTTTCAAGATACATTCAAAATACAAAATACTTTCAAAATTACATAAGCTGCTTAAACTGTATAGGCCAGGGATGGCGAACCTTTTTACATCCGCGTTTCAGTTTTCTTCAAAAAAAGTTTTTGCATGACCATGAAGTGCCAACACAAAAACAAATTAAGTGGACCAAAAAACAAGACTCAAATTTTCTTGAACATTATTTGTTAAAATTTTAAAAATATGGGTGAAATACGTGTAAGTACTGTATTGTAATAATTACAGAAACAAATATACTTTAGAAAGTAATAAAAATTAATGCGATTTACGCTGTTTCATCTTAAATGAAAAAATATTAATATCAGATTCATACTCAGTAACCTTAACAAGTTGAACTGGAGTTATCTGATAAATGGTTTCTATTCGGATTTTTATATTATTCCCTTGTGAAAATAATGATTCGCTGACATAGGTAACCGGAAAAATTGGTAAAATGGCAAATGCAGATTTTTTAAATCGCCCTAGAATTAAAGTCACAGTTGGTATAATTTTATCATTGGCTTTTTTACTTATAATCTTTAACACTCCTTTATTTAGATAATTTCCATAACTTATCTTTTTTTGTCAAATATTTTAGCCAATATGAACTTAAATTGAAATTTAAGGAGTTGCAATTTAAGTTTTTCGATTTTTAATCATTCAAATTTAAACAAGTTGAACTCGTTTAAATTGGTGTGTTTTGCGTAATATCGTACTGTATCTTGATTTAGAACCTCAATCACCACCGTGCCAAAAGCATTCTTCTGCGTGCCACGTCTGGCACGCGTGCCATGGGTTCGCCGACCCTGGTATAGGCTCTAAAAAATTTTAGAATAAGTAATGACGTGTTGAATATGTTATAGAAGACGTTATGTTGATCCTTCATAAGATCGCCAAGCCCCTAATGTCTAGTTCCATACCACATTCTTTTCGCCACCTAAAAAACAGTTTTTTCTGCAACAAGTAAATGACAGGAAAGAAGATATTTCTAATCATTCGTAGCAATAGAACTCGTTGCTAGGATTTCGTCTTTAAAAAAATAATCATCATTATGGAAATATTTTAGGTTGAGAATCGGTCTAAAAAATTTTAGAATAAATAATAGCGTGTTTTTTTTTTTTTTTTTTTTTTTTTTTTTGTTGTTGTTGTTGTTTGTTTGTTTTTAAATAGAAGACGTTATGTTGATCCTTCATAAGATCGCCAAGTCCCTAATGTCTAGTTCCATACCACATTCTTTTCGTCACCTAAAAAACAGTTTTTTCTGCAACAAGTAAACGACAGGAAAGAAGATATTTCTAATCATTCGTAGCAATAGAACTCGTTGCTAGGATTTCGTCTTTAAAAAATAATCATCATTATGGAAATATTTTAGGTTGAGAATCGGTCTAAAAAAAATTTAGAATAAATAATAGCCTGGTTTTTTTTGTTGTTGTTGTTTGTTTGTTTTTAAATAGAAGACGTTATGGTAATCCTTCATAAGATCGCCAAGCCCCTAATGTCTAGTTCCATACCACATTCTTTTCGTCACCTAAAAAACAGTTTTCTCTGCAACAAGTAAACGACAAGAAAGAAGATATTTCTAATCATTCGTAGCAATAGAACTCGTTGCTAGGATTTCGTCTTTAAAAAATAATCATCATTATGGAAATATTTTAGGTTGAGAATCGGTCTAAAAAAATTTAGAATAAATAATAGCGTGTTTTTTTTTGTTGTTGTTTGTTTGTTTTTAAATAGAAGACGTTATGTTGATCCTTCATAAGATCGCCAAGTCTTCAAAGGGGCGTTGTGGTTCCAAAACGTAAACTGTTGTATTCAAGTCTCCACGTTGACCATATAAATGTCGATTGAAATGTAAACAGTTTTTGTCAAAGGCTATATTTAATACCGGAAACACACTGAATATTAAGGGAACTTTTACTTGCTTGTTAGCGACGATAAACAGTATTATTCATTTAAAATCATTTTGTGGTACTATGGTTGATTCTAACAAAAGAAAATCTATTAAAATGGAAAATAATTTAAGCAGCTTTGGGATAAAACCATACAGAAAATTCGTAAAAATGTTGCCCGTTATTAAGAGGCCTTATTTTTCACTATTGCCCATAGGGTCCACAAATAGTAATTTATTAGTTGTATAGCTATTATTAGATATCAAATCAGTCATTGGGCAGATTATGTAAGGCAAATTGTATAGGGGCTTTCACTAGCTTATTTTCTAAATGAGGGGCTCACAACCATAGTAGACCAAGTCCACTTTTTGAAAAAAATATGATAGTTCATGTAGAAGGTGCAGTAAACCGTGCTTTATCTACTGCCCTATTGCACCAAGTCTGTAGTTCACATACTTTCTCACAGATTGCATCTGTGTCTATAGTTGATGAAGTAATACAAAAAACTTTCACAACCATACTGAATCAAGTCCATTCAGCAGTGTACTACTCTTACACTTGTGGTCCATTCTTGTCTAAATCTTGCCTCATTGTTATCAAAAACGCTGCAGTTTAAAAAAGTATTTTATTATTAAGAAAAGTAGCGATTTCAAAACTTCTGAAGAAAAGTAAACGTTCTTGAATCATCAGATGGATAAACTATGAATAGAAAGTAATATTATTTTTGATGACCACGCCCCCTCCTCACGGTAAACAAAAAGTAAACATACCGAGAGCGTTTTTATTTAAAAACTCATTACAAGGATAAAAAACTCTAATCACATAGTTCGATCTTCGGCCTAGAGAGGAATGTACGACAAAGAATAAGACCCCCGTGAAAGAGAAATTCCATTACAAATTCTTTAGCACAAAGTTTAATTTACACTTCAAGCCAGCAAGTCCATATACATGTAAATTATGTGATGACATATCCATCAATATTTCGACAGAAAATGATGAAAACACTAGAAAAAGTATCGAAACTGAATTAGAGCTCCACTTTCGGAAAGTAAAACAGGCCAGAGAGAGAAAATGAAAACTGATAAAATAAAAGCCTCAGATGAAACTTTCTGCTGTACATTCTACTTGAAAAAAGCACTTCCCTTTCCTAAGCTTTCAACCTCCATAGCTTATTATAAACGCAATCTATATGTTTATAGCTTGATGTGCATTCCTTTAATAATAATGTGGGATACATGTGCGTCTGGTAATGAAAATGAGGGAGGAAGAGATTCTCAAGACTTTTCTAGCATTGTTGCAAGACACCTAAGAGAGAAAGCCTCGAAACATAAGAAATTTTTCTATATTCTGATGCCTGTTTTGGCCAAAATAGGAACATCAAAATGTCTCTTACGCTGTTGAAACTAGTTAATAGTACAAACATAACAGCAGAATCAGTTGACCACAAATTCATGGTGTCCGGCCACTCTTTCCTTCCGAATGACGCAGAATCTGGTCTGATTGAAGCAGTAAGTCGCAAAAAATAACACACCTATGTTCCTAGAGACTGGAAGGAAACTATTACGAATGCAAAGAGGAAATGTCCAAAATTTTATGTCATTGCAGTTAAGAATTCCGACTATGTTTCTACTATAGCTTTGGAACAAAATATCACAAGTAGAAAGAAGGATACCAAGAGAGCTTGTTTTAGTTGGATGACTATTAGATAGCTGCAAGTTGTGAGAGGTTCTCCCTTCATGTTAATGATCAAAGAAACCCTCAATGAAGATCAACCTTTTTGCAAAATACATTGGGAAAACGGAATCGTGGGCGCAAGATATTTTCTTTATTAAATGTTAGTGAAGATGCATTGTACGCGGGCTGTAGAAAAATCACTTTGGCCAAAAAGAAAGATATGGTGGATCTTCTGCCATACATTCCGCAAATTCATCATGTATACTTCAAGAATCTTGCAGTAGAGGTCAATACCAGGCTCCGAGTTACTTCTTCTAGAGTACATCGTCATGACGAAGATGATGATGATAGTGTTGTGTACAGTGAATGATTTGCGATAACTGGTAATATGTTTCACTCTTTGTGTTTAATTTAGAGTAAAAAATAGAATAAGAAAATACAAATCAAAAACAAGAGTTTTTGTAATCATAAGAAACAAGTCTTTATTTACACATGGAATTTTCAAAAACATACTGGACCAAGTCCTCATATTTAAAAAAAAAAACGTATAAATTAACAATAGAAATATTAATTTGTTATTTGTAAAAATAGGGTACTATAAAAATGGTACCTTAAATTGAATATTGAAGTAGATAATCCTTATAAATCATTTGATCTGAATTAATTATTCATAAAGAACTTTAAAGCGTTATTATTCACAATAGAGATAAATGGACTTGGTCTACTATGGTTGTGTGCCCCTCAAATAAAGTTCTGGCTTATCAACATTGTTATCGAGTTTACTGCTATTATAAAGCTATTATTAAATCTGATTGTTACACTTTTTTAATTATTACAAAATCTGAAACTATTGCATCATTATTAATTTATAGAAGCGTTAGCAAAAAAAAAAAAAAAAAAAAAAAAAAAAAAAAAAAAAAAAAAAAAAATCCAACGCTTAAGTGATATTAGATAGAAAGAATGCACTATGCAATGATGCACGCTTGATTTTTCTTTCCTTAAATTATTTCGATAAAAGAACATGACATTCAAAAAAATTTCCTTATAAGATAACACTACAGTAGAAGATTAAGTAAAGATCTTAGATTTGCAAATGTGTTAAATAGTCATTAAATATTTATCCTGTTGGTAAAAGTTCAATTACAGAACCGTTATAAGTTTTACATTAAAAATAAATGTAGCATTTTTTTCTTCGTACCAGCAAAATACAAAACTTCGAGCTTTTTCCGAATCGATTTTAAATGGATAATTGACTTCTTTTTTATTCGGATTTAGGTTGTTAAAAAACAATTATTATATTTATTCCTTAAAGGTAAAATAGAATATTTAGAGAACTCTAGTTTATCTTAAAACGTGAAAATTACATTATTATTATTGTTATTATTATTATTATTTTAAGCATATATTTCAGTTCATAAAACTAAAGTATTAGTACTTTATGAACGTGATGCAGTGACTTGGTGTGTTCCACTCTGATCACTGAATGACGTATACTCTCCAAACATATATATTATACAACTAAAAAATGTCTGATGTATTGTTTGGTCCGAAAGTTTTTTTGTTGAGAAATTTGTTGAAAAAGAAATTTTGTTGCTATTTGATGGTGTCTTTTCAAAGTTGTTCTAATTTACTCCTTAATTTGCACAGGTCCATCCTAATGCATATGTGAGCCCTATGCCTCCATGATTTTGGAAGACTCATAAATCGACTTGTATTCACTTATTTGTTTCTCTAAAAGCATTTAACGGAATTTGTCGATTTTTTCATTTAGATTCTTATCGTCGTACAGCAAAATTGTTGCTAAAGACATAAATTTTGGTTAATATTGCGATACGAAATAGCGATACTTAGTATAATTCTGAGAATAATTTCTTACAGTAACTAATAATAATAATATTAATAATAAAAAGATATTTTAGTTATTACTTTTTACAATAATTCTTCTGAATTCTAAATACATATACATATATATATCTATATCTTTTAAGCTAGTAGCTTACTATTTTTTCCTCAGAAATTAACCGCTTTTTACTAATGATTTCGTAATATTGCCCTTGAAAATGAGTTACGAATAATTAGTTCCAATTTTATTCATAATTTTCTCTTATTTTAAGATCATTTTGTAGTTTTTCTTTTTGAATTAATGTTTTTTAATTTTGGGATCATACATTTTGTGCAAAGGATTTATTGATGCTGAGAATGATTCATTATTTCAGGTCTTATTTCATTGGCTAAATTGTTTTAGTTATAAATTGTTTTACAAAATATTTCAAATATTTATGACTTCCTACATATATTTCATTTTTTACTTGTTCTTTATATGAATTCGCCTTCCTGTTGATTTTCCTTTCGCCAATTTTGAATGTTTTAATTTTTTAATACTTCATATATTGGTGATTATAGGATTTTGGTTTATTATAGTAGAAACAATTCATTAATGATTCGTTAAATTAATAATATTTGATACAGCTTTATTATGTATAATGTCAGTATAATGTATTGATACTTAATTTATTAATTTTATTTTTAATAAAAGATGATGAATTGTAATATTATTAATGGTTTATATATATATATATATATATATATATTGAACGCTGAATATTGGCAATATTGTAAAATTGATATTAAACAATTTAAAATTGTTTTTAGGTATTTTAAATAATGTAATTATTTTCTATTTATATTATATTAATTGAATTTATCACGGTATCTCAAAATGAATTAACTGAATCCATAGGTTTTAATTTCTGCGTTAACTTAACTGTTTTATTCACCTTAATCTTATCATGCTTTTGGATTCCATGTGCGGGAAGATATTTTGAAAATCAACTGGCAATTTATTCGGTATGTTGTGTAAGATTTCTATTGCTATAAATTAAATATTTAATGGGTTGTAGTGTTTTTTCCATTTCATGCCATTTGATAATGTTCTGTTTTCATCTTGAAACTATTCTTTTGGTTGTATTGGTTGTTTGGGTACAGGAGAAAAAAAAATTTCGGCTTTTAGCTTTTTTTCTCACAGAAAACAACCGACTTGCTTATATCATTGAATTCTGTACTCTTAAAAACGCAATTCAATACATAAGTTTTTCAATTTTTTCGGAATTCATATTCTTCTTTTTTTCTTCCATATTAATTCTTGTAATTAAGTATAAGGCACTTTATTTTATACATACAGTTCTATATTATAGGTTTGTGGCATCCATTTTTATTGTCAATTCATTCACAATACTGCGGTTTTTGATGATGGTCGGTAATTTTTAATTAATGGTTATATATTAGCATTCAAATTATTATGCTGCATTTGCGCATGTAATTATGAATGTAAGCTTTATATGATGTTTTTTATTATGATATTTTGAATTATTTTTCCCTTAATATTGGTATCTTATATATATTATATATACCTAGGTAGCTAAATGTTTTAGCAATCTTTTAAATATATATATATATATATATATATATATGGTTAATTATATACATATCTACCCTATATATATAAAATCCTAATGAAACGAATTTATGAAACGAATATATGAAACGCCTGAAATGTAACGATTCTTTGAATCGACTGATTAAACAACTGATTACGTTTCACGGTGATTTCGCCTAAAAAAAGGAATACTTTGCGATGAAATTAACACCAAAAATCAATATTGATCCGCAGATTTCAAAACTGGTATTAGAATTTTTAAATTCGAATTAGTTTTCGAAATATTAATTTTTTTCTAATTTTATATACATTTTTCTAATGATGGCAACTCAAATTTTAATCAAACAGATATATTTTTTTTTTCATTTTTTAGAAAAGGTTACTATTTTAAACTAATTTGGCGAGAAGTCTGGCCTCCCTTAAATGGATGCTAAGAAATGTATCATGTTACTTTTATTCATAATTCAATTTGTATTTCATTATCATTTTATTTAATACAAGCAGAAACATTTAAAATAAATGGCTTTCACTTCTTTATTTTTTTTAAACGAAATGAAAAGAAAAATATTAGGCACAGATGTCATATACGCACCGGGGTACCTAATTGGCGCTAAAATGGCATTATTTTTGTTGACATGGTAACCCGGCTATTGTTGTTTATTTAATAATAAGAGTTTATTTACTTTATTTACTTTTTTAAATTACATAAATTGTTTTGTGTTATAGTTTATTATTTTTTTTTGTTATTTTCCTTTAAAAATTATAAATAATAGAAAATAATTAAAAAATACGGTACTACTCAGTTATTCCATCGACCCATTTCGCCAAATTATACAAATTGACATAATTTTTATTTTAAATAACGAAAGAACAAAGAAAATAGTATAACATTAATAAATATACAAATAAAACGTCGAAATAAAAATCACTTGACGACGTAAAGACGTGTAACTTGCGTAAAGTCAAGTGAATGTGACATTTATCAACTATTATTGGCATTTAATCTTATAGTTTGGTGATAGATTTTTGTTCGACGGGATAACTAAGTAGTACCAAAAATACATATGTAACTGGTATTCGAAAACGAGAATTTCGCCAAATTTTCGTAAAAAAATCACGCCAAACCAGGTGCGTATATGACATCTCGCCAAATATTAAATGATGTAACAAACGATGACATTTAATTCCAACTTCAAAGCAATGTTATAATTTATCACTCGAAAAATAAAAAGAAATGCTAACTGGCGAGTTGAAAAATAGTTATTGGCGAGATTTGCACCCGGCTAGAGTAACAGTACCAAGAATTCTTTGCGACAATGCTTTTATGTAGTATTATTCGAAAAAAAGAATTGATTTTTTTAAATCGAAATGGAAAACTTTCGGCACAGATGCCACATACGGTCCCATATTGGCGCTATTTTTTTCTGACGCCAATTTCATATACGCAACGGGTACTTAACTGGCGCCCATAGTATCGTTATTTTGCTTGATTTGATAAGCCGGATGTTGTTGTTTATGCTGTTGATCTTTTCCCCAAATTAGCGTCGGAAAAAAATCGCGCCAATATGGGGCCGTACTTGATATCTGGGCCAAACTTTCATATGAAAAGCGAAGGGATCAGAGCGTATTTATTTATGGCAGTTACATGACTTGGACTATTATAATATAGATGAAATGATGGCGATATAATAATATTTGTCGACTTATCACCTGTACCTGGCTAATATTACAGTACCAAAATGGCACCAGGAATATAAAAAGCGAAGTGGTTCGCCCGGAACTCTAGATGATAGTCACATGACTTAGGCTATTGTTATAGAAATTGTTTTACAATACCGGGAGACAAAGACTCTGTACACTTAATTCCTTTTATTTTTAGCTTCTTTTCAAACGTTTAACTGATCCTCTTTAATAAAACACGAAAACAACCATTGGACCAACAGCAACTGATTCGGCCTTAATTTTTTTAAATCAAAGGAAATTGAATGGAAACCCGTTTACAGGGAGATCTGCATAGCTTTTTTCAGTATAATTCAATCTTCTATAATATTTTTTATACAGATCAGATTAGCGTGTTTTTAGATTCTGCGGTGTCTGAACGGGGGTTGGCGAGCGTAGCTTGAAGGGGGCAGAGCCCCCTAGTATACATATATTGTATATATATATATATAATTAACCATTATATACTATTATAAATCATCATCTTTAAAATAATAATAATAATAAATTGAGCATCAATACATTACATAGACATTATACATAAAAAATCTGGATCAACTATTATTAATTTAACTAATCATTAATGAATTTTTTAAAAACCTATATCCCAATCACCAATATATGAAGTATTAAAAAATTTTAAAACATTCAAAATTGGCGAAAGGAAAATCAACAGGAAGGCGAATGCATAAAAAGAACAAATAAATAAAGATATATATGTAGGAAATCATAAATATTTGAAATATTTTGTAAAGCTATTTGTAGCTAAAACAATTTAACCAATGAAAAAAGAACAGAACAAATGAATCATTATCAGCATCAACAAATCCTTTGCACGAAATGTTTGATCCCAAAATTTAAAATTCATAAATTCAAAAAGAAAATCTATAAAATGAACTAAAAATGAGAGAACAATTATGAATAAAATTGGAACTAATGATTCGTAACTCGTTTTCATGGGCAATATTACGAAATCATTAGTAAAAAGCGGTTAATTTCTGAGGTAGAAATAATAAGCTACAGCTTAAATGCTTATTTCCACCATTGACTGATTAACCACTACCAAAACAAAATGAAAGAAATATATAATTAATGAATATGTAAAACCAGGACAGAACAATGTCATGTACAATAGAAATAAAAATGAAACATGTGAGTTAAAAACTTACTCATCAATAGAATCGGACATTTTTTTAAATATCATACTTGAATCGAAATCATGCATCCCCACAATCACAGCAAAAAACCCCATATATATATATATATATATATATATACCCTATATATATAAAATCCTAATGAAACGAATTTATGAAACGGATATATGAAACAACTGAAATGAAACGATGATATGTAACGATTCTTTGAAACGACTGATTAAACAACTGACTATGTTTCACGGCGATTTTTCCTAAAATATGGAATACTTTGCGATGAAATTAACACCAAAAATCAGTATTGATCCACAGATCTCAAAACTGGTATTAGAATTTTTAAATCCGAATTAGTTTTCGAAATATTATTTTTTTTCTAATTTTAAATACATTTTTCTAATGATGGCAACTCAAATTTTAATCAAAACGGATATTTTTTTTTCATATTTCAGAAAAGGTTATTATTTTAAACTAATTTGGCAACCAGTTTGGCCTCCCTTAAATGTATGCTAAGAAATGTATCATGCTACTTTTATTCATAATTCAATTTATTTGAACAATCTTTTGCCAAATCGAACGATTCTCATAGAGAAATCAATTCTGGCGGTATTTCTATGTTAGCGAGACGCAAGTGATAATTCGCCAAAAATTTTCCCCATCGCATTTTTTTATATTTCATTAAATTCATTTAATATATAATCCTTTCATTCATTCTATTTAAAATACACAACTTTCATTTAAAATTGATGGCTTTCACTTCTTTCTTTCTTCTCCTTCTTCTTCTTCTTTTTTTTTTTTTTTTAACAAAACGAAAAGAAAAAATTAGGCACAGATGTTATCTACGCACCGGGGTACCTAATTGCCGCCAAAATGGCATTATTGTGATTGATATGGTAACCCAGCTATTGGTTGTTTATTTAATAATAAATGTTTATATACTTTATTTCTTTTTTAAAATTATATAAATTATTTTGTTCTATAGTTATTAATTATTTTTTTATATATTTCCTTTAGAAAATAATAGAAAATAATTAAGAAATTCGGTACTACTTAGTTATTCCGTCGACCAACTTCTCCAAATTATATGAATCGCCAAACCACTCGCCAAATTATACAAATTGACATAATTTTTATTTTAAATAACGAAAGAACAAATAAGTTAGTATAACATTAATAAATATGCAAATAAAACGTCGAAATAAAAATCACTTGATGACATAAACACGTGCAACTTGCTTAAAGTCAAGTGAATGTGAGATTTACGATTAACCATTATTGGCATTTAATCTTATAGTTTGGCGATAGATTTTTGGTCGACGGGATAACTAAGTAATACCAAAAATGCATACGTAACTGATATTTGAAAACGAGGTTTTGTGCCAAATCTTCGTAAAAAAAAAAAAATCACGCCAAACCTGCGTATATGACATCTGGCCAAATATTACCACTCGATAAAAAAAAAAAAAAAAAAAAAAAAAAAAAATGCTAACTGGCGAGTTGAAAAAAAAGATATTGGCGAGATTTGCATCCGGCTAGCGTAACAGTACCAAGAATTCTGTGCGACCATGGCAACTTTTATGTAGTTTTATTCGAAAAAAAATTTTTGATTTTTTATTCAAAATGGAAAACTTACGGCCCCATATTGGTGCGATTATTTTCTGACGCCAATGTCATACACGGAACGGGCACTTAAATGGCGCCAAAGTATCGTTTTTTTCTTGATATGGTAAACCGGATGTTGTTGTTTATGCTGTTGATGCGTTCCCCAAATTGGCGTCGGAAAAAAATCGCGCCAATACATGACATCTGTGCCAAACTTTCATATGAAAGGCGAAGGGATCAGACCGTATTTGTTTATGGCAGTTGATGGCTTGAACTATTATAATATAGATGAAATGGTGGCGATAGAATAATATTTGGTGCCTTATCACTTGTGCCTGGCTAACATTAAAGTACCAAGATGGCACCTAGAGTATAAAAAGCGAAGTGGTTCGCCCGGAACTGTTGATGATAGTCACATGACTTAGACTATTGTTATAGAGATTGTTTTAAAATACCGGGAGACAAAGACTCTGTATACTTAATTCATTTTATTTTAGCTTCTTTTCAAATGTTTAACTGATCCTCTTTAATCAAAAACGAAAACAACCATTGGATATCATAACAGCAACTGATTCGCCCTTAAATTTTTGCAATCAAAGGGAATTGAATGGAAACCCGTTTACAGGGAGATCTGCACAGCTTTTTTCAGTATAATTCAATCTTCTCTAATATTTTAAAAACTCATTCGATTAGCGTGTTTTTAGATTCTGCGGTGTCTGAACGGGTGTTGGCGAGCGTAGCTTGCAGGGGGCAGAGCCCCCTAGTATATATATTTTTTGTTAAAGTTTTCCTTGTCTAAGCAGGAGTTCTTGTCTCGGACCTCACTAGATCACTCATAAAGACGGTATTAAATTAGAGATTTTTGGTTTCATAATCACAGTTTTTTTATTATCGACAATTTTTATAAGTGCTTTTAGTAGAGTTAACTTTAACGTTAAAGTTTCCTTTCAACATAACTTAAGATGCCATCGCTCTGTAATAAACACCACCTTTGCCTACCAGCATAATAATATACTCTTATGAACTGATTCCCATTTAAACTATTTATATTCTACATCATGTCGCTTAATGCAAACATCATTTCAGAATGAGATTTCCCTTACGTTACATAGGTTATGAAATTATAAAAATAATCCATATCAATTGTATTTATGCAAGTATACAACCATCACACTTTCGCATTTCACTTCATTAATATAATCATTTCGACATCTGCATGCTGTGAATCAAGTTCACTCGGTCACTATCATAGCGATCAAAAATAGAAACACTTCGGAGTATACTTTTTACACGGCTATTCGACAGCGTATTAAACTATTGTTTTAAAATTAGGTTACATGTTGATTTTTTGTTTCTTTTGATTTTCTCGTTTCAGAGTCGTGTGCGGACTCTTTAACCCTTTTCGGATATCGTTGTTCATTGGTGACCTCGCAACCTCCAACGGCAGGGTAGCATTGCAATGTCTGTATCAGCGGATACTTTTATCAGCTGTAAAAACTTTCCACATTTGAAGTTCAAGGAACTCTTTGCAATGCGAATTTCAGGGCAAGAACAATATTCGAACTTTCCAAAAATCAAATTGAGGTGTTTCTCAAAAAAAAAAAAAAAATATTTCCCCTCGCTCAACAGCGCAAAACTTTCTGATTTATTTTTATACCTTAAAATGTATGATACTTGCAGGCATGATAATTGAAGTTACAGTAAATTCTGTCTAAGGCGGACTCTGTATAAGCCGGAAATCTGTCTACAGCGGAAAATATTTTCAAGTCCCGGCGAGCGCATAGAAAATTACATTAATTCATGGTGCATAAGGCGGAATCTGTCTAACGTGGAAACGGAAAGGATTTTAAGGTCCCACCGAAACCAAAATTTTGCATAAGGCGGAAAAAGGATAATTTAAAAATGAAAGGCGTTTTGTTTATTAAACTTTAAAACTGGTAAGTCAAATAACTCAATGTCGAGCATGTTAGTTAAAATTCCGTAACCTTTTAAAAAAGTTAATTCAAAAGAACAGAAACTTTAAATTTTAAGGAATTTATGCTTATGCCATTTTTTCATATGCAAAATTGCATCTAAAAGTTAATATTTCTAGTAAAATGAACATTTATCAAAATATATAATTTCGAAAGTACAATATATTTTACCTTAAGATTGTACTCAAATTCAAAATTATAGCGTTCTTTCTCATTTTCGAAGTTTTCTTTTTTCTTTCTTTTTTTTTATGTGTATAAACTTCCAATATGAATGTATTACAGCAGTACTAAGAAATTGAATAACGTTTCTCATTTACCTTTAAAAAGATAAAGGATCTTTCAGAATTTGTTTTCAACCGATTTTCTAGTCAGGAGAATCAATGAAAGATCGTCATCTTCAAGGGATTTTTTTTTTTTTTTTGGGGGGGGGGAAGGAGGGGGAGCTTTTTTACATAAGCCGGAATATTATCTACCACGGAAAATTTTCTCAGTCCCGATCGATTCCGCCTTAGACAGAGTTTACTGTATCTGTAAATTGTAAAGGTTTTTGTTTATTTTAATTTTCTCCGATAAATGAATTATATCTTGAGTTATAAGCGATTGTTATTTCAGGAAGGACGGCATTTTTTTTTTTTTTTTTTTTTTTTTTTTTTTTTTTATAGTTTTTTTATATGTGGACACTTTTACTTTTGGAACCGGTTCTGAAAGTGAAACTAACCTCATATAAAAAGTCTGTAACAAAAATCGAAAAAGTACAAACGTACATAATAAGATATCGACATCAGGTCAAAAAACATTTTAAAATGTTAAAATACAAGCGGGAAATCTGTAAAGATTTCTCCCATAGGATTAACATTAGCGTTCTCGTTTCTTCGAGTCAATATGAAGTCATACTGAAAGCGTCTCATAGAAAAAGTGACGTCATATTTAGTAAATTATTATTTTTATTTTTTTCCCTGAATTTTTTTCTTAAAATTGAAATGTCTATATTATATTAGATGTTTTAACACCAAATACATTTAAATTAAGGTACTATTTCATTATAACGCTCTTACAGGAAAGTTTTAAAATTTTACATATGAAAAATGCGCATTAACTTCTCAGAATGAAGCAAATTTTGAATGCAAAAATATTGCGAGGGGCCCGAATTTTTATTGCTTTATAAAAACAAAGTACACTCATTATAATTTTTTTTGCCCGTCCCCCCCCCCTTTTTTTGCCGTTTTTTAGAATATGGCAACAAAGAAATAAATTTGAAAAAAAAAAAAAACTTTACATAAAGATAAACGATAGAAATGGGTTGACAAAAGGGCCAAAGAGTGGTCTGAGAAATTTTTAAAGTAACCAGTAATTTTACTCTTGTTTTAAAACGTATGTTTATCAAGTTTCGGGCATATTGGTCAAAATTGTAGATTTGTATAAGGAACATATACCCACTCAATTATTTTTATTTATAGAGACATACAGATAGATGTCAAAATCTAAATATTAATAAATTTAAAATATTTTATTTATGGAATTCCGAATGTTACGTATATTTAGGTACTGTATACAGTGTGTCCACGTATAACCTGACCGACCTTTATTTTCGCAACCGTTGGTCCTAGATGCATACTTCCAATTACAAAAATGGTCAAAATTAGGTGCAGGGTTAAGATAAAAAAAAAGTTTGAAGCGAAAAAACAATTTAGTGAAGAATTACAGAATCTAAATTTTTATACGGTCCCCCGGTCCTATAAGTTATTAGTAAAATTTCCCTGTTACACTGACAAGTAAGGCAAAAAAAAAAAAAAAATCCCGTTATTCTACGATTAAAATTGTCCGAGTAATAGCTGTTTAAAGTTGGAGTATGTTTTTTGCTGCATATTAGGGGTCATTCACAAATTTAGTAGAAATATAATTTCGTCAGATATATTAAAGAAATGGTTGATAGTAAAATTAGCATTGCAATATAAATTTGAAATCTTTAATCATTCTGACATATAACTGCAAAAGGTACAATTTGTACTTAACATTATAGGAGGATAAAAATAACAGATTTCTTGTTAAATAATGGGATGAAAAACAACAGCCTCAATTCTTTACAAAATGATATATATTTAAAATGCTGTTAGATTACACTGTCTTTCAAATTTTGGGTTGTGGCATGTTTTTTAGCTTTTGAAAATTGATTCTCATGTATTTTTTAGCACTGAATTCGAAAATGACCTTCATTTTAAACCATCACGTCAGGAATTTTCTCAAATCACAAATTTTAAAGTTTAAAGCCAAAAGTTAAAATTGATCCCCTCTCCTCTCCCAACCTCGTCGGACCCCCGAGCTGCTTAGCTGTAAGAAACCCAGTATAAGCCAAAACATCTAATAAACTATTGAATTAAATAAAATTAAACTGAATAAAAAAGTCTTACATCTATTTTATAGTATAAGATTTTTCGCTATTTTTTAACCTTGAAATTTACGATTTGCGAAATATCTTGACATGATGGTTAAAAGTGAAGGTAATTTTTTGATTTAGCGTTAAAAAAATACATAAAATGTAATTATAAAAGTTAAAAAACACAACCATCGCAGGTTTATGTTATCTAATCTAAAACTCTTTCTTAAACTTCTTGACGGTAATCTATCCGATTTTTTTTTTTCTGTTATCCTCTAATATAAGTATGTATAAGATGGTAAGAGTCGAAAATCATAATAATATTGCATTGCCATCGGATTTTAAGTCAGTATGTAAAATTTAATTTTGATCGGACATTTGAATGTAAGTTAACCTTTAACTGATGTCACATAAATTGTCACTTAACTAGTGTGAAGCGGTCTGTGAGACCGCTGCAACGAAAGATGAATAAAAGGCACGATTAACTCATAGGATGGAGTTTTTATACTAAACTTTTTACACAGGGTTGTTATAATTAAAATTCACCTATTCAAAAGTATCTAGTGATAGTGCTAAAGTTCCAACCGCAACAAAATTTCGGTAGTGTTTGTAGTTAAACTGAAAATTGCAAGTTAAATTATAAAAATTGAAAAAAGCCACTGTCTGAGAGACCGGTAACATCAGTTAAAGGTTAAAGTTCGAGTACAAATTTTAAACTGGAAAGACGATCATTGCAAGTTAAATAAAACCTTATGAAAATAACATAATTTTAGTCAAAAGAAATCATAGCCTCATATCCTTACAAAATAAAACATATGTTAAAATACAATTATTTTAACTAATCTGAAACTTAACTAATAAAAGTTAATTGTAATATTTGTACGATTTCTTTCAAAGCGCAGATACCTTGAAATAAATTTAAGTACTTTATACACAACCCCTGAAAGCATGGTCGAAATCATCTGTTTTAATATGCAAAAAAGTGATATAAGTCATGCATTTAAAGGTCTCATAACTCAGTCAATTTTAATGTTAGATGAATGGAACTTTTTTTGTCTTACTTGTCAGTCTCACAGTAAATTTTTACTAAATATCACTTATAGGACCGGGGGACCGTATAAAAATTTAAATTTCGTAATTTTTTAATAAATGTTTTTCTTGACCCAAATTGCTTTTAAAATAATTCTTTACCTTATTTAAACCATTTTTGTAATTGGAAGTATGCATCTAAGACCAGCGGTTGCGAAAATAAAGGTCGGTCAGGTTATACGTGGAAACACTGTATATAGGCAGTATTATTATGCATTGTAATGGATAATTTGTTGTTAGATACTATATTATAATTTACTGTATTTCTTAGGTACTTAATTCCAGTAGAGAATATTAAAGAAAGCTTAGAATTCTAAACAGAAACGACCAGTGCTTTTTTTTCAGACATTTCATTTATTCTGGTATGGAGATATATAAATTCAAAGAATGTAGTATGAGGGCATCCAAAACGTAATTCAGGAAGAAGCAAGATTTGAGGACAGCTGTGCCTCTAGAAAGAAGAAGAAGAAAAAAAAAACAGGAAAAAAAAAGTATTCTATTTTTACACTGAACTCACCTCCCTCCCCTATTTAGCGCAATATTTAATCCTTTATATCCTGAATTATGAATTCATGAAAACTTCATCTTCCAAAACATTTTTCGTGAATTTTCGAAACTACATTAGACGATTTACACAATAATTTAATAAATTTTAGAAGGATTTTACCAATTAAATCTAATTAATTAAATTTGAATTTATAGGGATTTTTTGCAATATTTATAACGCCACTCAAATCTTTTATTAAAAATATATTTTGTTGTATTTTATAGAATTAGGAAATGTACAAATATAATGCTCTTACAATAGATATACAGAAATATTTCTGAACTAAACTCCCCCCCCCCTCCCTCCCGAATCTTTCAACGTCAAGAAAGCTGAAAAGATACAGATGTAAAAGAAACCATTTAAAAGAAAAAAAAAATTGTTTTATGCAACCAATAAGGCTCTTGGAACAAGATAAAGTAAAGTATCTGTAAGTCATTCTAAACTGTATTACTACTAATCGATGCACTAAATGAATTTTATGCATTAATTTTATGTTATTTTAATGGTACTTTAACCCCTTAATTCTCGCTCCCGTGATATTCACGGGCTGCGTTTTTTATTCAGATTGTTTTATTCCCACCAGTTTCCTAAAATAGTGTAATTGGCTTTATTATGGTATCATTTTACCTGTCATTAAATAAGGTGAATATCTCTTTTTCAAAAAAGTGATGCCAATAAGCAATTTGAATTTTTAAATCGTAATTTAATGCGACCGTTAAGGGGTTAAATTAATGACGGGGCATAAAGGGTTAAAAATACAAACGTAAAAAAATGTAGAACAAAAAATAATCTTTCAAGGGGTCTTCAAGAGGAGCAGGGCTCCTATCGAAAAATCTTTAGTTCCTTTTTTCTCTTCGTGTTTCATTATTTCAAATTAGACTTTTAGTTCCTTAATTTAGAAATCCAGATAGAGGGAGTGGATCTCTTGCCCCATTCTACCTAATCGACGCCAATGCAATTTATGAATTGTAATGTTGCTCGAAATTTTCTTCGAGGACGCAATGTCTTGCTACGAAATGCCTGAAAGAAACATTGAAGACAAAAATATGGCAAAAACTATATAAACTAGCAATAAAGACTGCTAGCCAATCAGCCGATTTTACTCGTCACTTGTGGCTAATATGGGTTTAAAACCTTACATGAACTTATATTGATTTCATAGCTGTTTCTTTATACATTTTAATTTTTATGGGACTTCTTTATTTTAAAAGTAATACCTTCATTACCTAGTATATAATGTTAATTGTTTTCTAAAATATTAATTCATTTAAAAGAAGACATTAAAAATTTGTGTTTCATAGATGACGTTAGCTGTTCCGTAATCGACTATTCTCAGACCTACTTTGTTAGGTGCGTTCGTAATTATATAAATACGTAGCACCTATAGTCACCGTTCGGTCCGCCTGTCTGTCAGTCCGGCCGCATATAACAAAACAAAAACTACCCAACCGAATGGTCTGAAATTTTAAATATATAATTGTCGAAAAATTTTGTCAAGTCATTTCAAATTTTATAAAAATCGGATGAATAGTTTAATTATAGGGACAGTCAAAAGTTTACCGTTACGTTACGGTTAATGGGAAAAAATTATTTCAAGTGCATTTTAATGATGTTACAGCCTTTCGAACGGAATGAAATTTATATGCACTTATGAAGTGCACTAAAACATATATTCAGTAAAATTTAAGGTGCAAAAAAAAAATTATAAAACTAGTTATAGTACGAACGCACCTCATTTGCCACGTTTGACGTGCAATTTCCAACTTGTTTTATATATAGTGGAATCGTCCAGTTCAATTTCTAAAAAGGTATAAATGCCTTTCGATAGTCAAACGTAAGGCTCTCTCTCTGCTTTTAGTTTCTTTGAAAGTTATCGTTATGATTTTAATATGCTTAAGTTTGTTTGAGTTTCATAAGTTACAATAAGATATTTATTTTAAGTTTTTACGATGTTTTAAATGAACGGCTTTAGTTATGATTTAAATTTAAGTTGTTTCGAAAAAGCTCCAGGTGTAATGAAGTTTAATCCTGTTTTTAATCAAGCATAATTTTGATAATTTCCTTAGTTATTTTTAACCAAAGTTTTCTCTGAATCTTATACAACTGAAAGCTGTTGTGAAAGTATTTTTAATGAAGTTTACATTGATTGAAATGAAGTTTAAATGAAGAACTGTCGTCAGTAATATTTGACTTTTCGATGTCTTATAAAATTCAACACACAGTTTTTATTGCAAGTATCTTCCAAAGAAAAGCACGTTTATATTTTCTCTGATAATAGCAGTATAAGTGTATATTAGACCTATATTGATACAGGCTAAGAGAAAAAAGACCACTGCAGGAATGAAACATCCCAAAGTCGAAGGTAAACAAGAAAGGCGTTAAACTCGGAGATAAAAGGCATCACGCGAGGGCCGACTCTTGACCTGGGCTCTATTCTTTCCACGAACGAGAAATTCAAAAGGAGACGGTCATCAACCAAATCAGGCTATGATTCATCCTAATCTTCCATCAAATAAAAGATCTTTTATGAGAAACGTTCTAAAAATGCCGGAAAACCTGTCTACGAATATTTACAAATGAATTTCATATGCCTTGCACAATCCATTACCATTTACAAGATACACTCAATTGTTGGTGCTGGGTTAGCCAATGATTTCTTTTTAATTTTGTAAATATATCATGTTTAACATGCCATTCAAATTCTTGGGTTTATCGTCGTGATTGTTGTTATAATTATCCCCTTTTTTACAAAGAAATTCTGGAATTCAGTCTCTGTAATCGTAAAACTTATCAAAGTTGTAAAATGTCATTTAATTTTATTAAAACATCAATGCAATTTGCCTCGACTATTATTAATCCTTCAAAAGGGGTTTTTTTCTGTGATTGTTTAGTTCTGTTCCTTTTACTACATTTTATTGATCAAAATAATGCATATATGACAATTTTTAAGAGCATTTATTACATGCTCTTAAAAATTGCCTGCATATTTCATGTAATTATTTTATATATCATATAGCAGACGTCTTTAACTTATATATTCTTAAGAAATATACGTATTTCGAAATAGAAAAACTACAATACATACAATAAAAATGTGAAAAATAAGAATTCTCCTCTTTTCTAAATCTCCGTATTTCAAAACAGATTCTCTCTACAAGTTTTTTTAATTGATTATCATTGGAAAAGGACGGTTGGTTGTCAAGACAACTGCACATAAATGCCTCTCAACTACGTCGTCCTCAGATAGATGATCCACGAATGTATTTTATGATGGTTCAAATATGTGATAGTTTCAGAGGGAATAGTCCGAAATGTAAGCAGAGTATTCCAAAGCTGTTCAGACCATTTCTTTTAGTTTTTCTTGAATTAAAATTGCCATCTAGAGTAGGACCTTGTCATAAAGGATGATAACGTTCTCGATCAGAAATGCAGTCTTTTCCGCCCGTTTTCAAGAGAGTTTTTTTTTTTTTTTTTTTTTTTTTTTTAAGGATCTTTTTATGCGAATCGTAGATTTGGATTAGACTCCTGCATGGGGTCAGGTAAGTTAATTTCACACGAACCCAACTCATCCGCGTTTCGGGTCGGGTCGGGTAGAGTTGACACTTATTTTTTTTCGTTGACTTTTCGTTGACTTTTGCGGGTCGAGCTAAGGTTGACCTGATTTAAAAAAAAAAAAGTCGAATATTATATTTTCCTGTGGAAAAGCGAAATATGTGACCATTAATGAGCAATTATTATGTGCAATTTTCAACATAAAAGATTAATTGATATTATAGATATAATTAGAAACTATTCCCCCATTGTTGTATTAAAACATGGATTAATTGTCTTCCATATCGAATTCGGGATGGATTTCAGGATGACCTTTTTCTTTTTTTTTTATTCGGGTTTCAGTTCACTTGAAGTAGGGTTTTGAATTCGGGTCAGGTTATAACCAACCGGTGGCGCAGGACTCTAGCCTCGATGTTCTTGAGACGAGAATCTGGGGAGCTAAACTTTAAGCCTCTGCAAAATTTTGTGGGTTTTATATTTTCTTTTGCAAGAAATTTGATAATTATCCATTGCTAAACTGAAAGGTGCACTTCTTGCTCATTTATTCCGATACTGCTGGAAAAACTCATTTCAATGAGCCAACCAACGCTGGGCTAGTCCCGTGGCGTCCAAACAAAGTTTGTTCACACGGCTCACAGCTCTTGTGCTTTATATAGTGTGTCATTATATTCATGTTAACATATTACGTACGTATGTAATATGTTACTCGTTATAAATATTTTATGTTAATCTACAAATTTTTTTAACCATTTGGAAAAATGGTTATTATTCTCTATCAGGGTAAGAAATCAAAAGCATATCTGAAGGTTTTTATTGGTTTAATCCGCATTTTATTCGTGTTCTGATTGGTCTATACAGTAATCTGTATTTCCCTTTACATTTAACAACGATGGATACCTTCTGTTGCCACTATGACAAAAAAGTAATAAAAACTACAAAAAAAATTTAATGACTCAGAAACAAATTGAGATACAGCTTTCAAACATATTGCATTTAAAAGTACATTTTTTTCTCTATCTGACGGTGTAAAAAGTAATATTGTCGGATGTTTAGAAGTTTAAGAATGAAATTTCATTTAAAATGTGTCGTCAGATTTCCAAGAAATCTGACGATGGAAAAGCCTTTTCCCGATTAGCCAATGAAATGCTTGGATAATCCGTAAGTTTCAGGTGGCTATTTTTGTCGCTTGGAATTTTTACGTGTAATAACACCATTAATGTTTAATTCATGGCGTACGTAATGTAGGATGAACTCCGTGTGATTTTTTATGTCTTAAATTTTAGTCTGAAAAAATCGTTTTCCAAATGGACGTTGTAATTTGTTAAATTGCTTTTTTTTTTTTTTTTTTTTTTTTTAAATATTTTATGTTAATCTACAAAATTTTTCAAACATTTTTTTTTTTTTTTTTTTTTTTTTTTTTTTTTTAAAGTTACGGCATGAATAGTGTTTCTGTATGCTTAACAGATATAGGCTTGTAATCAAGAACGCTCGATCAAAAATTTAAAGTGAGACACTACTTTAATGTATCATGTTTCTGCCTGCAGAACTTTGTTTGAGGTATGAATCCTGTCAGAGCCGAAACTAAGGGGGGGGGGGGGCAGAGGGGGCATGTGCCCCGGCGCCAGAACGAAGAGGCACCAAATGAAGGATTATACCTTTGAAATGGATCATTTTCTTCTGATGGACTGATGGCTTCTAATATTATGAAACAGCCATTATAAATAAAGTGTTAGGTGAAGATGAAAGAGCAGCCGTAAAAAGTTAGAACTCTGATTTTCTGGTCAGAATGGGAAGAAAAAAATGGCCATAATAAAAAAAAAAAATTATGGCCAATTTTTTTCTTCCCACACTGTAAATCGAAATGTCTTAAATTCAGACGCTTAAGTGTCTGAAACGGAGTGTTCAATTTTCAGACATTTTAAAATGTCTGAATTTTTTCAGACACTTTTTGTGTCTGAATTTTAGACACTTCAAACGTCTGAATCGCAGCCATTTTTTTAAAGCATTACACGTAGCCATGTTTGACCACGTTGATCCTGGAAAAATATATGGCCATTATTCTGCCCCCCTCTCCACCCGCCCCCTTCACACACAGTCAGATTTTAGGGGCTCCAAAATATGGTATGCAATTTTCATAAAGCTGATAATTGAAATCTTTTTCGACATTGTACTGATTATTATCAATATTTTGAATTTATAGAGTAGAATAAGATTAAAAATTAAAATATTTGTCGCAATACAGTAAAACCTCTCAATAGTAGGCACCTTAGAACCGTGGAATTTGTTCGCCATTCGGAGGTGTCTGTTTTTCTGAGGTAAAAAAATATAAAATATGTGCATGTTGTTAATAAAAAATGTGCTTCTTAAATAGTTGTGTCCTCTATGTAGGAGTGTCCGCTATGGAGATTTTACAACAAAACTTTCATAGGACAATTTTCTTCAGCGGACACTGACCTTTTTCAAGATAAATACATTTTTTTTACCTCATAAAAGCGAACACAATCGAATAACAGGCAAATTCAACGTTCCAAAACGCGTTCAATTCGCGAGGTGGCCGCGATTGAGAGTTTTTACTGTATTTATTTCTTTATTTAGTTTTTAATCTAATTCTACTTTTAAAGTTCAAAATGCTGATTATAATTAATACAATGTTGAAACACATTTAAAATATAAGCTTAAAAAAAAATCCATATCGAATTTGGAGCACGTAAAATCGTAGGGGGGTGGGGGGGGGGGGGGTGGGATCTGCCCATGCTTTAATCAGGCCCTCCTTCTGGAAAAAGTCCAAACCTGTATTATGATTCGATAAATGTATGTGTCAGTTTTAAGTGCAAAATCTAGCTATATGCAAATAAATATTTTATAAAAATCTACCTCTTTACTTTGTATTCATTTTTAATTTAAAATTACTTTTTTACTAAAAATAATCAAAAAATCAATATTATATAATTATTTCAAATGAAATATATCTGTATATTTTTACCGCATTCTTACAGTTACGTTAACGGTACATGATTACATGAATTTAAGAATCTAAAAATAATCATTAAAATTTAACTAAGTAACTAGAGATAAGGCGAGATCCTTTTTCTAAATCGTTAAGTAAGATTTGTTGACATCAACAAATTTTTTTCTGCTTCAACGTCTACATAGTGACGTCAATTTCCGTTCAAACACAGCCCTCTGAACACTAGGCCTGAGTGCTCATTCAAAATGGCGGCCGCCGAAGGCGGACTTTTCCCCCCTAATATAATTTGATCGTGATTGAGCGCCTAGTGAATCTCCCTTATATTTTTGCTCCATAAGACCAGGCGAAAAGTTAGGTCCCGGTTTTCTTGTAATATTATTTTACTGAAAGATTTTTCATTAAGCTCAATCAATCAATTAATATTTTTGACACTATGGTTCATACTCAAATAACATAATTTTCCGCCTTTCTGTTTTCTAACAACATTTACAAAACATTCCAATCCTTTAAGCATTTCGCGACCACAAGAAATTATGCATTAAAGCATTAAAATGACATTAGGAATCGAAAATAAAATTACCATTATGTAACAAAAAAATCATATGCTTGTAAAAAAAAAGTACCCTTAGAATTCACAGGGATTTATGCTTTTTATGGTTATTTGAAAAATCTGTTTCAAAATATAAAACTAGATTTATTATTGACTCATCATCAAAGTAAAGTATTATATACTAATGTGTAAAAAGCAATATTCTGTATTCAAAATAACTCGTGAAAAATTTTGAATATGTCATACACCGAATGTACAATTTGCTACTAAAAATTTCTTTTGACAAGAAACTTAGTATGCCATCATTCAAAAATATTTACAAAAATTAACAAAATTATTTCTCATGTATTACATATCTGTCAGAAAAGTAAAGAAAGTTTAAAATTTTTGTTTAGCATCATGATCAAAGTTTTATGTGGTCCTTAGTTATGAAAAGAATAACGTATCATATTGGCTAAATGCATTTACACAAATTAAAAATAAATGAAAGGATACATTTAATATTTAAATTATGAAAAACACATGACATGAAAAATGATTCACGTATTGTTAAGAAATTAAATTTATATATTCTAAGGTTGAATGCTAAAAATAAATACCGATTTATTTATTTTTCAGCTTTTTTTTTAATTTTTCTCATGCATTCCTTTTCTTAATTAAAATGTTTAATAACTATTTTTGAGTAATTATTTGGTAAGATCTTATATACAACTTGGATCATATTTTTAAGTATAAATAAAACTCTCATGAGTCCAGGGATCTGTTTAGAAAAAAATTGGGTTCTTTAATGGACCCTTCACAATTTTTTTTTTTTATTTTAAAACAGGATGCTTCACAAAATTTTTCAACTTAACAATTAGCTTTATTCAAAACTTTTGCATTTCAAAACTGAGCTTTTCACAAATTTAATTACTTAAAAGTAAAATCTAATAGGTCACAAAATAACTGAAGTCGTCAAAGAACCTAATATCAAGATATAGATATGCAAATCACTTTGTTGAAAATGTATACACAAGAACCTGAATATAATGATAATTTCACATTCCCAAAATTAAAAGTAGATTTTTCATAAATGAAAAAAAAAACTATTCACAATTTCAAAAGTAGGACCCAGAAAGAAAAATCTTAACAGACCCCTGTGAGGACAATATTTACATAAATGATCATTTATGTAATTCACTACATTTTTAACCTAAAGTTAACTAATTTTTAATAACAAATTCAGCAAAAATTCATATGAAAAATCACCATTACTAAAATCTATACGGTAATTACAACAGTGATGTTTTAACAAGTTAATAAAGCAGCATAACCTGCAATGAAAAGTAGGATTGGCACAATGTTTTCATCAACTGGGTTTAATATATCATTTAAAGGTCTTTAAATGCGTCTAAATTTATTGATAAATTGCATTTCTTATCTAAATATTTAAATGAATATTTTTGTTTATTATGAAAGAGCTTTTGACTTATTATTCTTTTCTCATTTTCAGTCAACTGCTCTAGTGAGATTTATAATAATTACTGACAGATGACTGCATCATCATACATTTTAACAATCATGTCAACCTGATATTATATTCTAGATTGCTAAAATTCAAACCAAGCGTCTGTGTATAATTTTTTTTAATTGAGACAATAAATTTGAAAAGTTAAATTAGAACTTACTTCAATAGGTATGTTAATCCTTGAGGATATCCACTGAATATCATTTTAGAAGATTTAATGCATATTCGAGCTTTTTAGATGAAATTAAAATTATCGTTGCGAATCCTTGAGAGATATATCTTTTCAGAAAGAGAAACCGCATGAGATCATATATATCATCCCCTACCCTAGTAGGAAGGCACATGAAACGCAAGAGAAATACGTGAAACACTTTCTCGAAAGAAAACTTAAGTATCTTAACAAAATGGATAGTATCCAGATGAAAATCATGAACCATGTACAACTTTATTCGAAAACTGCGACTTGAATTCATCAACGATGGAATTTTCAATAACAGAATAAATGGCGCCCGTTACTTTGATTTCGCTTCAATCTAACCGCCTTCGACTGATCACGTGACCCACCGGAGTTATGTTAGCGATTTGGCCTGTGTTGAGATGGCTGTGGTTCAAACAATGAAATCGTGAAGCTGTGGTTTTGACTTTTGAATCATTGATGTTGAAAATTAAAAAAGATTATATGTTGACTATTTTCAGTATGGCAAATGGGATATTTCTAAAACACTCGGAAACACTAAAATTATAGCAAAGGGAAATCCTTTAATTAGAATGACCGGATTTAATGAGTTTTATCAGTCAAAACATTTTAAAATAAATAAATGAACGCAAGTAATTCGCTGTATTAAATGTATGGGGAATCAATGAATGAAAGGATGTTCGAACTATATTCTTTTTTAAAATTTATGATGTACACACTATGAGACAGAAGAAAACTTCATTAGACAAGAAAAGCATAAATAATAAATAAAAGCAGCTATTAATAGGAATGTTTACAATAAATGCTTTTGAATTCCAGTACATAACACATAATAAATCTATCAGAAATGTAAAAATCGATGTAAACATTACAAATGCTGCCGCATTAAATGCTTATAAAAATATTATATACATAAATAAATAATTAAAAAGGGTACTTCAGAGTAATAATTGCATCAAAAAATACTATTAAGGTAGTCTTGATGGTAATTAAGAAGTATGAGCCAATCAACAGGTGATGTCACTGCGATTTTTAAATTAATGGCTACATAAGAAAAGGCTTAGGAAGGTGTAAAATTAATAAATTCAGTAACCGCTAATATACACCATGCAGACACACCAAAATTTATTTTAAAGATAACATTGGATAGAAAATAATACAGAAATATGATTGCAGATGATTTGAAGAGTAGAAATTTAAATATTAGCAAAATAAAATTTTAACATGGAAATACCATAGGCAAAATGCCTTGAACATATATTGGCATAACTCAGGAACTAATAAAGCTATAGACTCGTGTGAGGTCTCCATTTAAAGAGAAAACATTCACAGAGAGTTTTAAATACATAGTTAAGACCCCACTTACCTGGGAAAAGGTCTGATTATTCCAAAAGCACATTCGCCCAGAGGACGTCCGGATTGGAGGCTACGTTAGTATCCGTTAGTTAGGCAGACTTTGATATTTAAAAAATAAAATCCCCTTGCACATCCGGCTAGCTCTGTTAAAAGAATGGAAAATTTCCATCCTGAAAACATAGCCCGCCAGACAGCAGTTCTCTTTACAAATTTGACGAGATGAAGAACACTATATTAGTGTTATAGATAAATATTAATACGGAGTACCACTATGTCGATAGAAATTATATCCCGGAACTTCACATTCCGCAAAAAACAATCAAGTCAAAATAAATTATTAGTTAAAATGTACGCGTACATAAAAACAAACATTCAGTTTGAATTACAAGCGAACATCGAGTTCGAAAGGAAGACGCATGCGCAACTGAGAGTGCCCCCTGGTGAATGCGGATCGAGTTACACTTTTATCAGTTCGTGTACACTATGATCATAGTAAGACACTTAGGTGCTTTAAATTAAGACATCTATTGTGACTGAATTTTCAGATTCAGACACTTAAGTGTCTGAAATTCTTTTTCAGTCACATATGTGTCTTAATTTAAGACGCCTCTATTTGCAGTGCATTCTGACCAGAAAATCAGAGTTCTAACATTTTACGGCTGCTCTTTCATCTTCACCTAACACTTCATTTATAATGGCTGTTTCATAATAATAGAAGCCATCAGTCCATCAGAAAAAAATAACTCGGTGAAAGCGGAAACTCGGTTAAGCAGGGCTCAGATAATCGGGACACTAACTGTATATTTCATTTTAAAAATGATCTGTAGAATATTTTTGTTGGCGTTCAGAGGGACTCATGACCCCCGTGACCTCCCCCTTGGATCCGCCATTGTAGATTACGTAGTTCAGTATTACATATTTCATTATTACATATTTTAAATTTTAAAACAAGTCGGGTATTAGAAAATTAGCAAAATTCTCTTTGTAAATATACTTTGCGGAAGAGGGGGGGGGGGCGCCAAAATCCATGCTTGCTCCGGGTACAAAAAAGGCTAGTTTCGGCCCTGAATCCTGTAGTACAATTTTCATTTTGTTGCATTGCGAGAAAGGAAAATAAATTTCTGTTTTGTAGGTGGGATATCTTAATATACTTGTACTCCGAAAACTTATTATTTCCCTTTTATTATTATTGCATTACACCTGTTCTTCGTCCCTTCCCTATCTTTTTACATCTGCCTATCGCATTCATTTATAAGATAAACAGAAATGCGGATAATTTAGTTATAGTAACTAGGCTGAGTATCGTGTCTACTTCCTGACATAAACAGAAGTGAAAATGTTGTCCTCTTTGGAATACCGAAATTTTCAAAGAGTAATCTCTATCTTATTTAATCTCAGAATTTCTGTTATTAAATAAGCAAAACTTACTACTCAAAATAGTGGTGCTCAAAAGTAGTACCCGTGTAAGTCCTGCGTGTATTTTCCCTCACTGCTTAAAAGTAGTTAATCTTTCTGTCATATCTTTTTCAGTAGCGAAGCTATTTAGAAACAATTTGAAAATTTCAAATCTAATTAGACACCCATAATATAAAATTTTACTCTTTTATAGGTGAAAGAAGTAGAGTGACTAAATTTTATAACGGGATTTTGTTTAAGCTTTCATAACTTTAAAATTTGTAATTTTTAAAGATTTAATTAATTTTTCTTTTTATCTCACGGATTTATCGTCACCTTAAAAATATAATGTTTAAAATCAAAAATTGTGGGAACTATGTCACCAACACTGTATCAACAATTACTACCTTCCCCAAATTTGAGTACATCCATTTATTTCGAAGACATTTGGTCATCTTAGATATAAGACATTCGCAGGGCCTGATTACTGAGGAGGAAAACTTCCACCAGTAAAAATGAATAGACAATTTTGCCTTATTTATGACAAAAATTCAGCATAATTAAGTGTTTGAATGAAGCAAAATTTTCTATTTAAATTTACTGGTGAAAATTTACCCCGGCGGTAATCAGACCTTGACATTAGAACACCTTTGTATTACTAATGGAACTAAATTGTAAATTCTGAAGAAAAAAAAAATCGATTATGGACATTGAATTCTTGTTTTTTGTTTTTTTTTTTTTGCAAAGAAAAACAACTATAATAATCCTCTCTATTTCTGCTTGCCGCTGTTCGTGACCACAACAATCGGGATTACGGACATTGCTCTCAAAAATTTAACTTTATGTAAATCGAATTTTGCCTTTTGCAAATTAAATTGAATTGTTTTTAGACCGAATTTCGTTTTTTGTAAATTACATCGAATTGTTTCTAGATAAAATTGAGTCTTTTGCTATTTTTATTATTAT
Source organism: Maratus speciosus (assembly GCA_963932465.1). Classification (NCBI taxonomy): domain Eukaryota; kingdom Metazoa; phylum Arthropoda; class Arachnida; order Araneae; family Salticidae; genus Maratus; species Maratus speciosus. Next base: position 292,637,068 of record OZ010789.1, read on the forward strand.
TATTATAAATGAATATGTTTCTGTTCTTAATAAAACTCAATCTCATTTGAAATCTCTGAAAAGATTTACAATTATTGAGTCTAAATCCCAGTATCATATGGTTGATACTTGAACATATATTTCAACTCATGTAGTTTATCTCAAGTTTTTGTTTAAGAGTCTTCGTTAAAAATTGAACAGATATCGCAAAGATATATTTCACTAGCACAGAAAACTTGGATGTACATTCAGAGAAAGCATACACGTCTTGGGAATCGAATGCACGCTTCCTATGTTGGCAAACGATTAGCAGAGAAGTAGCCCTTACCCCTATTTTATGGTGAAAGTGATAACTAACAATAATCACAATGATATAATATAGACAGCTGTATATATAGTGTTTGCTACGGCGAATAAAAGAATTTTTTATATGCAGTAAAACCCCCCTAAAGCAACCACGTTCCGTTCCAATAAAAATTGGTCGCTCCGAGAGGTGGTCTCTTCATGGAGGTCATGTTTAAATCTAAATTTTAATTGCTGAAAAAAGGTTACTAAGAAGGTTACTATTAATATGTTACTAAAATTTATTTTTCACATTAGGAAAAAATATAAAAATTTAAGTATCAAAACAAAAGTTAATTACATAAGTTAATTACTGCAAGTTTTAAAAAATGAATACTCGAAGTTCAGTAAATAAATGCTTTTTTTTTTTTTTTTTTTTTTTGGACGGGGACAAATAATGACGATTTCATTACTTTATCTATTTCTTTGAGAGTTTTCCGACAGAATAGGGCAGAGGAGTTTATTGACCGCCATTCTTAATTTGTCATCAGAGTTAAATACACTGCCTGAAAAGGCACAAAGGGGTTTAAACACGTAAAAGTTACCGGGATAAAAAAGAAAATATCTAAACTTAGTTTAGAAGTTTGATGAATAATGCACACTCCGGAATTATTTTTCTAATAAAACCTTCTTCAAGTGACCAGGAAAAAACACAATTTTTTCCAAAGAAATTGGTCGCTCACGGAGGGAGTTCAACTGGGATGGTCTCTGAATGGAGGTAAAATTAGTATTGAGCTTATGGGAATAAATTTCGTTCCATGAAAAAAAATGGTCGTTCAGGGGAATGGTCGTTTAATGGAGGTGGTCGCACAGGGAGGTTTCACTGTATATATTTTGGCGATATAAGCTATGTTGTCAGCATGCGATTTGTACAAAAATAATTTAAATATTTTCTCTCCCTCTCTTACAAAACCATGATTAAAACAGGACGTAAAATTGCAAAATTACCTTGCGATTTGATAATTAAAATTTCTGTCTTTCTCAGTGGTGCGATGTGTTTCTTCAGCAATAAAAAACATAAATTACTACTAGCATTAATAAAGGATTTCAAATGAGAAGTTTTAAAATAAGAAACCGAAATTCTAATGTTATAGAGACTTAATAAGTATGTCATTACAACGCGTTCAAATCGCATTGTTATTCTACCTTATCTAAACAAGAAATAAACAGCAGTTAAGTTTATCACGCAACAGAATTTCAAAAGCCTGTTGGAAATTAACTGGTCACGGTTTAGTCATGAAGAAATAATTAATGCGTTCTGACTTAACTAATTCTGGTTTTTATCTAGTCATCAGATTCGAAGTTGACGTTTTATTAGGTTACGTTATTTTAAATGGTAAATTCCAAACTCAGTTATCTGTAAATATCACGCAATTTAATTTTTCTTCCATTTCTAAAATAAACTATCAATTAGGTCTTTATATTCATTTATTTTTTAGTGATTTTTTAATGGCATCTACAATTTATTTATTTTTTACATTTTTGAAGTTTCCTTTTAAGTTTTAGATTCTGTTTTTTTTTTTTTCCCACTCGTTATCTTTTTTTATTTAAATTGTTAAAAGTTCATAACGATTAACACTTTTTTTTTTCGAAAATATGGAAACAAGTATCAATTTTTCAAAAATAACAATATTTTTTTCCTGTTTTTGGAAGCATTTATTAGTTGTCAATAATGACCATTGAGCAACATTAATCTGCATCGGTTCGTTCCCAAACCATGCAAATATTTCTTTATTTCAGGTTTATAATTTTCTCAAATCTCACCACACCTCATTCTCCTGCTATAGTTTACTGTTCATTTTTAAACGCACCTTGATACAATACAAAACTAGTATGCTGTTGCCATCACAAAACTTTATTTTATACCATTCTAATACTATATCTATATTATAAAGGATAAACGTGTCTGTGCATCATGCTGACGTCATTTTGATGGTGGCAACAGCAGACGATTAAATTTACTTTTGTTAACTTTTATTGCAATTTTTAGATTTCTTAATACAGCACGTTTTCAACTTTTGCACATTCGAATAGAAAAAAAAATATACCTTCAAATGCAATTTGTTTGAAAACTGTATCGCAATTTGTTTGAGAACTGTATCGCAATTTACTCAATTTTTATTGTTTTTAAAAATAATTTCAAGCATGATTTTTTTAAATATATCTCTGTCACTTTCAGACAGACGATTACAAAATATAAATTTGTTTGTACTTAAATTTATATAAGTAATATAGTTCAGCATTTGTTTCCGTCTTATATTCCATAACAAAATTAAAACTTTATCAATCCATAAAGAAAATAATAAAATATAAAGAAAACACAAATTTAAGAAATGTAATCGAACCACGCTGAAACCGCTGAAACAAGTCGGAAATCGTATACGTCAAATGTGGCAAATGAAGTGCGTTCGTACTATAACTAGTTTTGGCACAGATGTCATATACGCCCTATATTGGCGCGATTTTTTTTCGACGCCAAATTGGCGAAAGCATCAACAGCATAAATAACAACATCCGGATTACCATATCAAGCAAAATAACGATTCTTTGGCACCAGGTAAGAATCCCGTTGTGTATGTTACATTGGCGACAGAAAAAAAATTGCGCCAATATGGGGTGTATATGACATCTGTGCCCTAGTTTTATAAATATTCAGATCTTGGTGCAATAGCTGTTTCACTCTTATGCAAAAATGCATGAATACAAAATATATTACAATTATTATATTAAATTCAGTAATAAGGAAATATGTCTCCGTCTTAAATAGGGCGTAATCGCCATGGCAACCTGGAATCATTTCCTACCATGAGAAATCATTGAATTAATTACATATGATAGAATTTAATAGAATAATTACCATGGCAATCTAGAATCACTACTTGTTATGGGATATCATTAAATTACTTACGGATAATTGGGTTTAACAGAATGAAGAAAACTTTTATTAATATCTTTTTAAATTTTGATTCGATTTTCACAAAATTTGAAATGACTCGACAAAATTCTATATATTAAATTCTATATATTAAATTTCAAACCATTCGATTGGGTAGGTTTTGCGCTGTTATATGCGGACAGGTGGACGGGCCAGACGACGGCTATAGGTGCTGCTTTTTATATAATTACGAACTACGAACGCACCTAATTATCAAAATAAAAATGGTTAGAGATCTTCTGAGATTTCTTCGACTATTAATTACTGGTACGAGTCCAGTACGAAAGTATCGTTTTTAATAAATTTCAAAATTTTGTTTGAATACATAATTGGTATTTTTCATACAAAAATCATTGGTATTGTTAGTGAAAAAAATTTAAAAATATGTACTAAATGTGAAAAACATCTATTAGAGTTTTCAATTAATATATATTATCATACGTATAACATTAAATGCAGTAATAGAATAAAAATTATTTTTCTTTTTAAATTTATTTATTTATTATATTCCATTTCAAAGCCATTCTTGATATTCAGTGATCATTTTTCTTTTAATTATTCTGGTTCAGTAGTCGTTCGGGCATAGAGAGAAATCATTATTTAGCTTATAGCTTGATTCTCTACAAAAAAAATGACTGTTTTGCTTCGATATGTAAATTCTGTGCCCTTGAAAACGTAATATGTTATATAAGCATTCTTTTGTATCCATTATCGTGTTTTCCCCCCTCACTTTTAATTTTCATAAGGTATTTTATCGGGCTATACAATTTAACTAGTATGTTGTTTCAGATGTGTTTAATATTAATTTCATAATTATTGGTCACAGGGCTTAATTTCTAACAAAAAAAGTACTGGAGCCCTAATATTCTGCTGCAGCGGTACAACAACCGTACCGCCCCCCCCCCCCTCACTGTCACTCCAATCTGCATATTTATGTTTCGTACATTATTTGCAAAATTTAAAGCATTTTTTTCTTTGGCAAAATAAAAATTTTAAATATATCTATCAGCATATACTTAGCTGTCAACTATTCCACTTTTTAGTTACCACTCCTTCTGGATACTAATCTTTGCCTAATTTTAATGTTAATTAATTGCAGTATTCTGCGATTAAATATGGTAAGGATTATGATTAGGAAGTAGTGTTAGCACAAAAAAGGGATAGTTCGCAGCTATGCATTTTTAAGAAAAAATGAATGAAATTTACAGAAATTAATATTTATATGCTGAAGAATGGAAAAATATTCTATGAAGGGTGACTATCTTAAACTATAATCGATTCCTTCCGCATAAAAATCCTTTATGGTGAGCCCCTGAAAATCAGATTAAATTAAAAATTTGACACCATTATCGGAAAGAATCGATGCTTTTATAGAAAAAGGGAAAACATTGATCGATTGCCTTCTATCAGAATAACAATACATGGCAATTATTTCTACTTACAAATGAAAGTGACTTCGTAAATGTGCAGAGCAGAGCCTTAACATGGGTACCGTTCATGATACAAAATAAATAGAAAAATCACTAATGTGATTTTTATACTCGTACGCAAAGAAGAAAAAAAACATCAAACAAACTCTTATGCTCGTTGGCTAAAACAGAAAATATTCTTTTCAGGTTAGATGTATAAAAAAAACAGAAAATAAAAAAATTATCCTAATGTAACAAAAGAAAATCGACTGAAAGCAAATTCATTGTTCAGTATCTTGAGTTGCGCCGCATCAACACGTCGCCGACGTAAGTTTGAAATAGAAAAACACGATTTCTGTTTTTTCTTCATTCTGATCAAAATAGCACTAAAATGATTTGAAATAGAATATAATACGTAATTTTAAAGGAGGAAAAGTTTTTTTTTTTTCTATACATAAATAAATAAAATTTTAAATATAATACAGATTGAGCTCGAGTCAGTCCAAGCCCAAAAACTGATATTAAAATCGAGTACGTTTTATCTCCATCTCCTACGTGTGCGACACATTACATCACATATAGTAAGTGTTTTGGTAAAAAAGAATGCGAAAGCTTGGAGATGGGAAGGAAAGGAAAAGGTAATTTAGGCTTCGGTTTTTCGGAAGCACTATTGCACTGGGCTCCGGAGCCTTGTATTTATGAACTCTGGTGAATTCCGACCAATGTTTAAATAGTTATTGAAAACTGAGAAGTACCGGAGCCGGGCTCTGGTGGGCTCCGGCGCAAATTAAGCCCTGATTGGTCAGTCTCAATTGTATATTTGTACATGGTTTTCACCTATATTCTGCAAAACGGGAAGCCCAGATTGTAACTCCTTGTATTTATAATAGCATGAACGATTATGTACAGAAAGTAAGATTAGTTGGGGCAACTGGGCCATGATTTTACAATGTGACTATGGAGCTTCTGACAATTCAGCTTCAAAAAGCTAATGTTCATTTGAATTAAGGTCTGAATTTCTGTAAATGTGTTTATTTAGGTTCCCTCTATCAGACAGAAATGCTCAAAATTACATTTTAATATTTAAAAATATAAAAATATGCATATTTCATCTTTCTTTCCTCATGTGTCCAGTTAACCCATAAAAATGGAGTAAGTGGACCAGGAGGGTCCGTGTTCCACAATCGTTTATTTTTTTTCATGTGGGATATCAGGTCTTGTTTGAGAAAGTGTAAACAACTTTAAAAAATTTAAACCAGGCAGATCATGTAAATTATAAGTCAAAAAAGAGCGTTGTAAGGGAAACCTTTACTGTCAATGTGTCTAAAAAAAGTACTAAAAGTGAAAACATTAGATATATTTATACCAAAAACATAAAAATTAAGCATGTACTTATGTACTTTAGTATAGATAATAAGTATAAAAGTCACATGGGTATTTTAAGGAAAAAAATAGCAAAGTAAATCTATGAACAAACGGCTTCGTAAGTACTTAAGTACTTTATCTGTATCCAGAGGTCGCATTATATAGGGAAAATTTTATTGTTCCTACCAGAACCCTTAGTGAATTAATTTCATGATCATTTTATTTAACATATTTTAAAGAAAGTCATATATTTTCAGATACTATTTTCAAAATAGTGGTAGGAAAAATTTCCCTATAGAATGCGACCCCTGTATCGTACAATTTCAAGGTTTGGTTATCTCGCTTTTAGGGGCAAGGTATTTGCATTCGTAAAATGTTGAAATAATTTATTGACACCAGTATTTACAAGAGAAAATCTATTTGAAAACAAGTAAAAGTATATTTTCGCGTACTTAATAAAGGTGACATTTTCATTATAAAATTCCGGTGCCAATGTGGCAATTAGGAATTAAAATTATGTGATGCCATAACGGCATCACCGCATCTCAAGGGGTCAAGAAATCTGGTTTGATATCCCCCAATATGCTTTTTTTAAATTTTATTACGTAATTTTAATAAGGTATTCTATAATTTTTTCTTTATTGTGAGCAAAAAACAATGGAGAAATTTACTTCCCGTTGTAAGAGAAACTCAAAGAAATTATTTATAACTATTGGAGTAACTGGATCCAGCATGGTCCAGTTACCCCGGATACATGTCCCAGTTACCTACACCATTTTTGAAAAATTTATGGGGTAACTGGGACCCCGGGCTTACATTTGAAGCATGAAGTAAATATGTATAGAAACCTAATAATATTAACGTAGTTATATGCCTAATCTTAAAAAAAAAAAGATTGTTTAATAAAAGTACTTACAGTAGGTATTTTAATAAAAAGCCGAGGAAGTTCAACCAAATGGACGTTGTTTTTTAAAAAAAGAAACATAAATTTTCGACAATCTATCACAGCAATGAGAGAGTTATGATTGAGTTAACACACGTTGTTTTAGGAAGTAGAGGTTAAGGGGCCTTGTTCAAAAAAAGCTAAAACTTAAAATACATCAACGGTTTTTTATAAAATAGCCTATGGCCCGGTTACCTCGTGGGTCCAGTTACCCCAACTAACCTTATAGTGCATTTCTTCGAATTTAACACAGAATTACAGTGTTGATTAACCCTTTGTGACTCGACTCAACAACTCCGATTTGAAAAATATTTACCCAAATGATAGAATACCTCATTTGAAGCATCTGAAAAATAATTTAAAAAGTTCTAAACACAAAAAAAAATTGATTAAAAGTTACTTTTTTCCAATCTGCAATAAACAGAAAATTACGTCCTTCTCATATACATTATCAATTTTCTAATGCAAAAGTGTAACGTATACGAACTTACTTTTGTAAAAAAAAAACATTTATTTTTGAACCTCTTCAGCCTTTTTAATTTGACAAAATTTGCGGAGTTTATTTTAGCAATAACGATGCGGAACTGCTCAAACGAAAAATAAAATTTTGGCATGAAAAATTAACTCAGTATCTCCATGTGTTGGGAATTCTGTGAGAAATTTAAATTAACTGCTGTGTCGGAGGATGACAGCAATCAATAAAATCAATTTTTGCGTTGCATTGTTGCTGATATGTGTATACCGGTGTTTCAAAACTTCGGTGCGAAAGTAAAACGCGATAAAAAAAGATCTATATGTCGGAGAGACTAACGGTTTGCAGATAAATATTCAGTGTGGTACGGGATTTTTTACGACACCAACAAAAAAATTAGTTCAAAATCTCGGCAATAGAGAGCGCTACAGCAGATAATTTCATGGAATAATTCCATATTGCTCACACAACGCAGGATTTGGATACAAAAGCATTAGAGAAGGTTGCATGTACACTTTTCTCAAGCACACAAGAAGTTGAAATTTCTCTCTACATTTTCATGATATTTCAGCAAATGCTGGAAAGTTTACTTAGGGGCTATGGAAATATAACGTTGCTATTTTAGAGGGAAGAGGGGCTTCTGGCACACGATCGTAAGATATCTCTAGGGGGACGGGGGATATGTCTCTAGGTATCGGTATCATTTTTATTCACACAAAATTTTCTCTTTTTATTTGTAACTTGGTCTTTACATCAAAAGTGTGTTATCTTTTTTTTAGTCTGTTATCTACTTTTAGGAAAATACAAAGTTATTTTAAAATTATTAAATTATTATAAAAATAATTTAATTCCAAAATAGAGAATACCCCCTACGTTTGGCATTCCTATTCTTCTGTCATACGTATATGAATATGTAATCCGCTGTTCGACAAACCATATGCGAAGTATGTTTGAAATGACACTTGTGTTTACTAGTAAATAAAAGAGGAAGAATGTAGTCCACTTGTTTTATATATATATATATATATATATATATATAAAGTTCTGTCTGCCTCGTCCCGTGCGGTTGAAAGTGCAAGTAGACATTATTACTGTTGAAGGCATTATGTAAGAAAAATCTATTACTAAAAACTTTTAAATAGTAACTTTTTCTTTAAATGTTATTTGATTTAAAATTATTTCATATATAAAGTGATATTTTATTGACTCCTCTTCAGTGGAATCAATAAAGTACGCGAAAAATAAATGTAACCATATCTGTATATATCATTCCAAACAAAAGAAAAAATTTCAAAAACAATAAAATATTTAGACATTGATAACGATATCATTTCGGGGAGGGGGAGGGGGGTTGAGGAATGATAACGTATGATATCGTAAGGTGGGGAGGAGTCCAAAATTACCAAAATGTTGATAACGTTATATATGTACAGCCCCTTAGAATTTTTACGGAGATTACTGAATTTGTCAGCTTAATGCAATTCTTCATAAAAAAAACAACATATGTGATATTAGTGTCATAGACGATTAAAATCACAGCTGTTTCTGACTGCTTTGATCTAGGTTATATGAAACACATGTGAAATCTATCTCGATAACCTATTTCTTTTACGCTTCTATAATTTTTGTGCCTTGATATATAATGTTATAGATACACTGTATCAAAATTAGACAAATAATTCAATCATTTAAATATTTTTTTTAAGATACATTTTAGATAACTGCATGACTGAAAGAATAAAAATCTGGTGAAATTAAATTTAATAAAATAACATTTTAGACTGATAGACGAATACCTTAATGATTCAAAATAAAGAAAAAATGGTCAGCAGCGACGAATTTTTTATTTAACTGAGGTTTAAGTTAAACTTGTGAGTTTAATTTTCCTTACCATTTTACCACTCTAACTTTTGATTTTCTTCTAAAGTTTTACTTATAATGAATTTGCATAGTACGCACAGAACATTCAAATAAGAAATAATAACAATGTAGTATTTTTAGTACAAAATTTTGGTATGACATTGTCTTAAAAGAATTTCCAAAATGTCCTTCTCACACGCTACCATCAGGAGTACATTCAGACGTGGATCGGCCAGTGTTGTTCTTCGATAGTTTTTCACAATTTTTAACTTACAAAATGTTCTTTTATTCGAAGCAACTGTGACTGGAGAAGTGAGACAGACAACTGACACGGTTAGAAAGCGGTAGAATTTTTCTAAAGGATTCTGATTTCTTGGAAATAACACCCATTGTTTCAACTTCTTCACAGAAGTCCGTCAAAATTTCCATCTCTGCGTGCAATGGTTCCATTTCAGCAATTGCCTGGGTTTTAGGAAATAAACCTGCCGTTTTCTTATCCAGATTAGTGTTAATTTCTCTCTTGTAATGAGGGGATTGATTATTTCATAAAATAGCCTGATTATGCTGATGCAAGAATTGAGGCTATCAGCCATCACCACTGTAAGGGTATCCGCAGTACCTTCTTAAACTCTATGATATGGAACGTTAGAAGTTTGAGAGTACAGAGATTATTTGGTGCAAATCTTCGTCGATGCTGCATAGCAAATTCATTTAACGTGTCTATATAGTTATTCAGGGTAACTTTGATCCATGGGGTGTAACTTTGCACCACGTCCTAATTTTCAATATGTTTGACTTCAAAAGGCTGGATAAACTCCAGTGCTACACTCTGTTGGCAAGGTTATAAACTGGACTTTATACTCTTTATTTTAGAACCTAAATTGGCAACATTATACACAATTAATTGCATCATCCATCTATTATTGTGAAGTACTGTTTTCAAGTTAATTTTGAATGCTGCTTTGAAGTTGTTGTAATCCAATTAAATGTTTATAGTAAGTGACAATATACTCATTTATCAGACATATTATTATCTAAATGTTCTAAATATGTTATTATTTTGCGATTATGTATTTACTAATAGTCAGTAAAATGTAAAATTAGAAAACACTACCATTTTACCTTGTATTCAGTATAACTTTGAGCCGGCTCAAATGTTCATAAAAACTATGTGAAAAAATGATTAAAAAAATTACAAAATTAAAAATCGTATCTTATGGTTATACGAAAATACCATTTTCTTGTGAAAAATTCCCCACATGTGTACGTATATTATATACACTCTAAATACAAAAGAGTGACTATTCACTCCGGAGGAGTGAATTGTCACTCTATCGCAGAGTCAAAATATGCCCAACCTCTTTAGAGTGACTATTCACTCTGAGCCAAAGTGGAATTGTTGACTTTCTGAAAGAGTGAATAGTCACTCCTTGAAAGTGAATATCCACTCTAAACAGGGGTGGATAATCACTCTTTCGGAGGAGTGACTATTCACTCTTGCTAAAGGAGTGCAGTTTTTCACCCCTGGTAGGAGTGAATAGTCACTCTTTCATAGGAGTGAATGTTCATTTTTTTTGTAGTGGGTTGTTTTTTTATTTTGCTTTTATGGTCATTTTAAAAGAATCGCATCTTTTACTGCATGCAATGGAAATCGATACAAGCGTGGTAAAGATTGGAATAAAATACTTTATTAGCAATATTTTTTTAATTCATAGTTTGTAACACTAATTGAACTTTTAAGGAAAAATTCAGTTAAAGTTACATACGAATTTAAATTAGATTACTGACAGAAATAAACTAAAATATTTTATTCGAATCTTATCCTTTGTGTTTGCTTTTATTGCATGCTCTATAAAGATATTACTTTTAAAGTTTTATTAATAACTTTTTAATAGGTGGATGTTATATGCTTAGCAATGTTTGATCTCATTTTAATTTTTGTTTTAAATATAAAACCGTGCTTTTTCCTTAAATTATTGCTATTTTTGCAAAGTGCTATTGTTCTAAAATATTTTTAATCTTTCCATTTAAACGCAATGCTTATAAATTCACTTCTTTTTTAAATAAGTTCTAAGCATGATTTAAATATTAAGAATGTGTAATTTTTTTTTATCCGCTGTGGTTTGCTTTTGTTTTATTTAATATGAACATGGAGTCTAAATTTTGAGTTCTCTGGAATATGTATATATATATTTTTTCTTTTAAACGTATTCCTTAACTTAATCATGATTTTTAATTTTCGTCCGTTATAGCCATAAGCCACGATAAGCCATATTTAATTTAAAATTTTTATTCGCGTAGATATTGTATTTTGTGACTATGAGCAAAATAGATTTTATATGTTTTATAGGAAAAGATTGACCTAGAAAAAAAGGAAACTTAAAAATAAAGTAAATGACTGCATTAGAAACATTCTTATTGTTTTTAAAACATTTTAGTGTAAAAAGTGGTTATTAATCTCTTTAAAAAAATATTCAGTCCTGTATTATGTAAGTAAATATAACCATTTTAAAAAATATACTAAAGCAGTCTTATACATAAACTTCAAAACAGGCATAAAAAACATTTTATTCCAATGCTTAAATATCATGTTTTATTGTTTAGCGCCAAAAATTACGTGTATCAAAAACGTAGAAAATGTTTTTATAATAGAAGGAAATTTAATAACTGATGCAGAATATCTATAATTAATTTTTTTTATATTACTCAGTCTCGAAATTTTAAAATCATAACCCGCCGAAAAATGTTTACATACAATTTAAAAAAATTAATATACAGTATAACCTCCCTAAGGCAGCCACGTACCGTTCCAATAAAATTGGGTCATTCCGAGAGGTGGTCTCTTAATGGAGGTCATGTTTAAATCTAGATTTTAATTGTTTAAAAATGGTAACAATGTTACTAAAATTTATTTTTCACTTTTGGGAAAACTATAAAAATTTAAATATCAAAATGAAAGTTAATTACTGCAGAGTTTTAAAAATGAATACATTGAGCTTTGCTTTAATTTTACAGTTTTATATTTTATAATTTTTATCTCCAAGTCCTTTCGAAGTTCAGTAAATAAATGCATTTTTTTGTGGACGCTAACAAATAATGAATGTTTTATTACTTTATGTATTTCTTTGAGAGCTTTCCGACAGAATAGGGCAGACGAGTTTATTGACCGTCATTCGTAATTTGTAATCAGTGTTAAATTCATTGCCTAAAAAGGCACAAAGGGACTTAAAAACTCTTAAAAACACTTAAAAGTTACTGGGATTAAAAAAAAATCTAAACTGAGTTTAGAAGTTTGATGAATAATGCACTAATTTTAATGTTTAAGTGTAGAATAATGGCCATTTGAAAATGTATGCATTTTTTGCAAAAATGTTTGGGCCAGGCCTAATTTTACTGACCTTTGAATGGACCAGGCCACGCTGAGACAATGATTTTTATATGGGCTGGGTCAAAATTAGGACTGAAAATTTTGGGCCGTGAAGACTCGCAATGAACCAGTCCCGGCTTTGTACAGAAAAAATAATTTAGGCCCAGCCCGAGCCTTCAGAAAAAAGTGTGGCCCGGGCCAAGCCCGAGTTCCGTGAGGGAAAATCGTCCCGAGCCTGAGCCGGCCCGTGCAGATCTCTAGTGCGTATTCAATTGTTAAAAGAATTATATTTCAAACCGCTACATGAAGAAATTAACAGACAATCACTTTTGAACAATCTAACGATCAATCTTTTTCTATACAACATACAACTATTTACCTAATAATCTTAACATTCCACATATCTACACGGATAAATGCTTAAAATTAAATAAGACTTACCTTTATTTTATGTATTCCATAAAGAATAATTTTAATGATATCCTAATCTGTTAATCCTAAGATGGCGGACGAAAAAGTGATCATTTTTCTTATCTTTTAAGGGTGTCGTCGCCTTGCTGCTCTGATTGGTTAATAAGCAATGCATACGTAGGTCACCCTTTCAGGAGTGAGACATTTCACTCCTTTCTAGAGAGTGGAAAATTCCACTCTTTAAGGAGTATATTTTTATAAAATTCACTCCAAAAGGAGTAAAAATGCCTGTCACTCTTTCAAAGAGTGAGCTTTTCACTCCTCCCAATTTTAGAGTGTATAAATGCCAAAAGTGTGTATTGGATATAACATAATTGTTAATGGTAAATATTTTCAAAAATATGTGTAAAATACATAAAATTAATTTAAAGTCGTTATTTGAGACAGAGCTACTCAAATTTGACATCCCATACATTCGACCAGGAGTCGACCAGGGGTGCGAGTTTGGCATCAAAATTTAATCCAACATTTTAAATTCATACCGGAAATTTCCAAAGAAGAATTTTTACTTTCTGTGATCGTTAAATATCTCTTATTAAATAAAGAATAAAATACTATTCTTTATTTTTGGTATCGACACTACATTTCTGAATAAGAATGAGGCTAAACTGGCAATACTGCGTTCGACATTTTTTATTCTTGTTTGATTAATACTAGTACTAGTATGTACTACTGTAACTATGGCTATATTATTGAGTTAAAACATTAAAAATTGTTTTTCACTGCATTTTTATGTTGTATGTGAACAATAAACAGTTCTTTTTGGCTAAATATTCATGGTTTTCTTCTTACACTCTTCATATGCAAAATATTCGTTGTAATATCATAAATTATACAAATCTTGTGATGTTGGGAAATGTAAATTAAGAGTCTTTAAATATCTGAAAGAAAAACTTTTTTCGCTTCAAAGTTGTCCTAACTATAATACTTTTTTATAATGTCTTATTTTATATTATATTTATGGTATGGTACAAAGTTACCCTACATGGCTGGATAACTTTGAACCAGGTTAAAAATACATTTTTTATTGTTTATATCATTATTATTCCTTAATTTATGATAGTCGTATAATAATTTAGGATCATTTCTTCTCTTTTATGCCACTAGTTGCAACAATATTCTTAAAATAAGAGTGGGACATCTGAAAATAGAGAAAATGCGGATCAAAGTTACCCTCATTGACTGTACTTCACTTAGTTGAAAATAGAATTGAGCTCTGTTTTTCCTTATTCATTTTTTCACTGTTGATTATTTACAGTGATTTGATGCATGTCTTTCTATATTTTCAGAGGAATCAACTATTTCTCTCAAAATTTGTAGGATGCATTCATATGACATATGAGATCAAAATCGCTTTGAATGATTCCGCTCGAGAAGTCCGTCCATTTAAAGATTCCGCAGTAAAAGAGCATTTTCTATTTCTTTGAGCTTTTCCACTAATTGCTTGTTTCATTTAGTATTTCCCGTGAAAAAAACATAATGGTCTTTCAGCAAGGACAAAACATAAGCTATAATACTGCTGGTGTTGCAGCTATGCTGAACGAAAGTGTTTAGTCCATGACCTTAACAAGGAATATACAGCACAATTCAACACACGGTTTCTGAAAACTTCTGCTGTGTACCGTTAAATTCTCCAGACATGCCGCTTTCAAAATCGTATGACTGGAAAGCTAACTGTTCCATATCGAGTTTGTTCTTCGTAAGGAGGTGGGATATCTCGCATGTAAGGCCGACACTGGTTTTATCGACTTCTTCTAAAATTTCCGGCTGTTGTTCCTAAACTTTTCTATCTTTGTCAACCCATCGCATCTCAACAGCCAATCGATCCTGGTGCGTATAATCTGGTGCCATATCTGCCTTAATTCTATAAAATTAGGTTTCTTGAATATCACTGGCTATCTTTTTGTGCAGTGCTGTAGCAAGAACTTCAATGCTCTCGTTATTGGATGAAGCGGAAAGGTAAATTGTGTGACATGGACTGAAGCGTGTGTCATCGAGCGATTTCCTTAGTACTAAGCTCTCTGGAAATTAAATTCCTAATTTCCCAAACTCTCCATTTTAGCCTTAGTCACTTCCAATGAATACCAGACCTTATCTACCAAGCCTTTGCATACTGTCCATCGAGATTTTTACAACTTCAGTGTTGATTTCAAGATTTTGCTCTTCCGGAAAAATCGGTTTGCGCCTACTTTTTTTGAGTAATATATCAATCTAATTATGCGTCATCATGAACTGACAATAATCTGACAGAGAAATTCGGCGGGAGTACGGAGAGAAATATTGTGCACGCTTTGCGTCCATTTCTTTTTCTATGCTTTTCATTTTGTGCCATTTCTGTACAACACTCTCAACTCAAGCATTTTGTGTTTTATCTCTTCTAGAACCTTCACAAAACAGGGAACAAACAAAACAAAAAGCAGAAGAAAGAAATTCTTAAGACTTATGCTAAGGATTGGTGGTTTTTACTGTATACTTTAATAAAAAGCAGTGAACATTTGAAAAAAAAAAAAAATGATTGCTTGAGAGTTGCATCGATCGATACTGACCAATTAGAATTTGCCGACATTGGGAGGGCGAGAACTCTAACCTCAGTAGCTTCTCCCCTGCGTGTACCCATGATTTAGTGCTATAATTTTCTACGGCATTTTCGCCATATTATCCGCTCCCCCCTTCTTTAACTTCTTGAAAAAGTTTAATGAGAGTATGATGACATATTGGTTAAAATCTAGTCTACCCCGTTCTTAAAAAAAAAAAAAAAAAAAATCAGGCAGCATTAGAGTACGATAAAAACTTTTAAAAGTACGACAACTAGTATGAACATAAAATAAAAGATGAGCAAATGCAACGCTGACGTGCAATGCCTGTCTGTATGAATACAAAAAGGGAAAATGAATATGCAAAGTATTTGAAATCATACTCTGGTTTAGTGAAATAATCAGGTCTACTATTCTGATTCATTAAAGCGGAAATTTTAATTCTGATGCGTATACAGTTGAGCCTCTTTTATCCGAAACTCTTTTAACCGAAATTCTCGATTAACTGAAATCCATTTTTAAAGCTTTTATTATTATTATTATTATTATTATTATTATTATTATCACATATCACATTCCTTGTGTGCAAATTCATTTTGAAAGGTTTTTTTTTCTTTTTAACCATTTGGCAAAATGGTTATTGTTCTCGTCAGGATGAGAAATCAAAAGCATATCTGAAGGTTTTTATTGGTTCAATCCTCATTTTATTCGTTTTCTGATTAGTCTATACAGTATATGTATTTCCCTTTACTTTCAACAGAGATCTGTTGCCACTATGACAAAAAAGTAATAAAAACTACAAAAAAAAAAAATAATAATAACTCAGAAACAAATTGAGATACAGCTTTCAAACAAATTGCATTTAAAAGTGCATTTTTTTTTCTCTATACGACGGTGTAAAAAGTAATATTGTGGGATGTTTAGAAGTTTAAGAATGCAATTTCATTTAAAATGGGACGTCAGATTTCTTGGAAATCCGAGGATGGAAAAGCCTTTTCCCGAACAGCCAATGAAATGCTTGGATAATACATAAGTTTCAGGTGAATAATATGTACGAGTCGCAGGCGATTTTTGTCGCTTGGAATTTTTACGTGTAATAACACTATTAATGTTTAATTCATGGCGTACGTAATGCATGATCAACTCCGTGCGATTTTTTATGTCTTAAATTTTAGTCTTCGATAAAATCATTTTCCAAATGGTCGTTGTAATTTGATAAATTGCTTTTTTATTTATTTATTTATTTATTTTTTACTATCATATTGCTTGAGTGCAAGCGGTCCTTTCCAAACTACGAGTACATATAAATATTTTCGATCCCGTTCCTTAGAGTTCTTTTGAATTTAATATGAGCACCCGTAAGCTGCGGAGTGGAACGAAGAAATCGAACAAATTAGCAGTTTTGAAGCTTTTGGATGCTTTGCAAAAGATTTGGCATGACTGGAGCAGCAGAAAGACTGTGATACTGGTGAACTAATAATATTACAAAATTCCGCGATAAAGTTTCAAAGCAAAGGCAATCGAAACTGCGACAAACAAAACATTTTTTCAAACCCTTGTGATATATGTAAAAGGTACTTAATTTCAAAATTAAAATTCAGGTAATTTATTCTTGTTCCTATTTTGCTACTGCTTTTTTTTATTATAAAATTGACGCATTCTCGATTATCCGAAATTTCTATTTTCCGAAAGATGGTCGGTCGCAATTACTTCGGATAATCGAGGTTCTACTGTATTTTGTAAATTTTTAATCTTTAAATTTTATACCCGGCGTATAATGCACGCCTGTAAACTTTGACGAATTTTCTTTTTTTTTTTTTTTTTTTTTTTTTTTTTTTTTCAAAATTGAGCGTTTTATATTAGAATATACGGTATATAATGAAATAAAGTAAAGTAACAAGAGTAGATTCAGACGCTGATTTTTGGAGCAATTTTTTTCTTTCTTTTAAAACCGTTTAATCAATCAGATCTTACTCTCTATAATTTTAAACCTATGGAGTTAAAATGCACCGGTATTCCTTAAATTTACTCTTTTTGGAGGATATTACTTTCTTTTATGTTTGAGAAGATAGTTTTAAAATATGTACTTAATTTTGTATTTTAAATGTTAAAATCTGAGTGAAGGTGAAGAGCTCAAATTTTTAACCCTCTCGCTGCGTAAGTAATTCTTCGCGATGAGTGTCTTTTACCGAATTTTTAATCATTTATCACCGGTTCTTTAAAGCAGAAATTCTTGACTATGGTAATCAGAGAAAATGTCCTGATTAAATCAGACAAAGTTTTCGCTAAAAAACAACTGGTGGGAATAACCAAATAGTATTAATTTGACGGAAAAATGCATGCTCGAGCATATCTCGGGCTGCGCAGCGAGAGGGTTAATACTTAAAATACTGAGTATTTTAGAAATATTTTGTGAAATAAAAAAAGAAAGAAACATCTTTCACTAACCACATACATATCAAAGAACGTAAAACTTTTAATTTTCCGAGGAGAAATGTGAAAAATACTGACGCATTCCAAACTCATTAGGTTTAATAATATTAGAGAGGGGAAATTGCGATCTGAACGACAACAATCCCTTGCTCTAACTTCGTATTTCTTCGACATGATGGTTCTTCTTCGCATATTCGGTAACTAATAAAACAAAAAATAATTTGTAATATTTTGTAAGCAGAGGCTGAAAGTATACTCAAAAAGCCCATTTGATTATCCACCCAAAAAATGTAGTTCGAGATCGATAACAAATTTGGCGCCATCGTATTTCTTTGATCTCTCATTTATCATCTAATTAGCAACTAATTCACCGCGGCTTTCTTTTGAAGTAGAATCTTTTGACCCAGTAACCAGTTACTTTCTGAGAATTTGCTTAATGGTCTATCTCGAAAACCATTGTTTAAACCGTCACCCCTTAGGGAGGCCACAATTATTTTCGCGTGGATGGACTGTAGATAGTTATATTTTTCAAATTGCATGCGTAGCTATATAAATTATTTACATCGTAACTGCTGATTGTTATTGGTCAGAAAAAAATGAAGGATCAGAAAGGAGACTTTGGTATTTTTCTTTTTTAAATCTTTAACCCTTTAAGAGGTCCCAGGACTCTTAAAATTGGAAAAAATGAAAAAGAAAGACCATTTTCCATATTTAATATCTTAAAATGTATAGCATTTTAAAACACATTTTTTATTGGGCTGAAAAATATAAATATGTTCTTTCATTTCATGCATTTAAAAAATTGCCAGGGCAGAATTAGTATTCACAGGGGGCTCCAAACTGTCAGACATTTGACGAGAAGGAAATATGTATAACAGCTTATTCGCAGGATTACAAAATAGATATTGCAACTAGGATGAAAATTTTAGTGCATACTTATACTTTAGATTGAATAATTACCCTGAACCTAAATAAATTTGTATTTAAAGCATTTTTATATTTTTAATACAAAGTTGTATTTATCTAATACAAATTTTTGGAAATTTCAACAGTATAATCACCTAAAAAAATATTTATTTTAACAATAAACAGTAAATTTTAGGTTCAGTTTATACAGACTAACATGAAACATGTGTTTTGAAAATTTCATAAAAACATATTCAGAAGTGTTTGAGATATCCAGCGCGTTACGCCGAAAAACGTCATTTGGAGTAAAATGACTTCAAAGTTTTCGAAACGCCTCTTCAGCTATTGAGCTAATATAATTCTAAAAGCCATAACTTTTGTTCTAATGGGAATTTGAATATATAATATTTGAAGTCAACAATTGTATCAAAATGTTCAGAAAAGATAGTAGTTTAACTTCTAAAAAAATTAAAATTTCGAAAATTTTGAAGTTTTGAGAGTCTTGAGACCCCTTAAGCTCCAGATTCATTTTAGTGATTGTATGCTGAATACCAGATATATTAAATTTCGTCAAAAAGTAGTTTATCTCATTATTTGCAATTACATGTGAATTATTTAATTACATGTAATGTGACGAGATGAAATAAAGGTTTGTTTATGTTATACACACAGAAATAAGGTTCGAAATAAACAATTAGTACATTCGTAAAGTTCGTAAGTTTTTCGAATTATTGTTAACATTACAATAAAACGCAGAAATGTAGAAATAAAATAAAGAGCTGTGTATGTTTACGCTATAAAGACCGCACAAAAGCAATCACAATAGCAATTATCCACGCAAAAAAACATATACTTAGAACATTGCAGTCTGAACTTAAAATTATGACGTATACACGTACGTCTTGGTATTGTAATGGAAGATTTTCAGGACGTGCGCAAACACGTCGTGGTATTTACTTTTTTATTCATTTTTGTTCGAAAACACCTGAAATTGGCAGGTACTCTTATACAGAAATTATGCAATCAATTTTTTTTTGCTTTTCGATAAAGGCAGAAGATTTTTTAGAAAATACTGTCAAAATTGGCGTTGTGAACTGAATTTCTGGAGACAGCAGTGCAGGAGAGGGAAAAAAAACTGCCGTCCTGTTACATCGGAAAATGAAAATACTGCTCGATTCCAAATAACTGTAATACTCATGCCTGCAAGTAGTTTTTAGAAAAGAGTCATAAAGTGTGGCATAAAGTTACGCGTTCCTGAGAGGTTATGAATGTTTTTTTCGAGTACCGCCTTAAGGGAGCGAAGCAGATTTCTACCCCTCTCCCACAAATTGCAAAATCCCATATTAAACTACGAAAAAATTTAAACAGGTGATAATTCAATACCTAATATAATTATCTAAGTTCCATACTCGATTTTCACCATCATAAAGCTCAAATTCGATAATGACGTACTGCATGTTTCCGAAAATTATTTTCTTGCTACTCTTAAAATAAAAACAGCAAGCTTTATAATATTTACTTGAGGAGAATTTTCAATTTTTGTCATTTTACTAAAAATACTTGAAATTAAAAGAGGCCATTTTTAAAAAAAATGGTACATTTGTATCGGGAGACTACTTATTGATATTGAAAACCGAATTTTAAAATTTGCATTCGGTCGAGAGTAATCATCTGTTTAATTTTCACTATACATTAGCTCGTAAAAGTATTTATTTTGAATATTTCATTTTTCTTCCCAATCGATACTACAAATATTTACTGATATATTATTCTATAATGATATATTATTACTGAGGTTATATCACTTACCACATCAACATCAGATTTATCTTTAAAGGATCCAGGTGCAACAAAAATTTTTGAAACCCTAAATTACTTTCAAAGATTTAAAAAATATTTATACTCTCGCTGAATGCCACTATAAGTATATAAGATGTAAATTTCATACTGGGCGAAAAATGTCAGGACCAGTATTCGAACCAGGGATCTCTTAGCTGAAGCCGCCAATGCTCTTACCATCTGATCTATCCCGGACGAATCTGGTGGATCTAATTCACCCGGCTAACCTTATTGAATATAGCATCTGGTCTGATATCTAAATCAGCTCAATAGAATAAATCGCTGGTAATGGTAATGGCACTCCAGGAAACGCTGGATACGAAATTACAATGTTATATTCAATAAGGTTAGCTGAGTAAATTAGATCCACCAGATTCGTCCGGGATAGCACAGATGGGAAGAGCATTGACGGATTCAGCCAAGACATCCCTGGTTCGAATTCTGGTCCGGACATTTTTCGCCCAGTTGGAAATTTACATCTCATGTGGTTTATTTACCAATTTGAATAATTGTGTTAAAATTAATCTAGTATAAGTATATAGTCTAAGTCTCTAAGTGAAAGTCCGCGTGCATTTTATTTTTTATTTATTTATTTATTTATTTTTGGGGGGGGGGGGGGGGGGGTAGGGGAATAATATTTTGGGATTAGCATTTTTCAAGTATGATTAGAAAAAAAAAAGCTTTAAAAAGCTCACTGCTGCATTTTTTCACATAAAAAATATAATTAAAAGGAAATAGAATTCTGAAACAGACAAAAATTAGAAATAGGCTTAGCTTAAAATTTTTACCCATCTGTTCCGTTCCGGAAGTAGAACGAGCTCCCCCTAGCGAGCAGTCTGTAAAAAAAGTAAGTTAAGCTGTTGATCGTCAAAGCATCAACACGTCTGTAAAAACACTCCATCCAAACTACGCGATGGATATTAATTATGATTTGCAATTTATTCAAATTTGTGAAATTTATGTTTGTGTAAGTCTCTTGTGCAGTTTTAAGTGTGAATAAAATCAAGTAAAAAGAAAATTAAACGTCTACAGTCCACCATATCGACCACCATCTATCCAAAATAAAATAATTTTTTTTATACATCATGTACATCATGTTTAGGTCATCTATGACTGAAAAAGTATTCTATTTACAAGAATATAAAAAAAGATTTTTTCAAATGGTTCACCTGAATTCGTTGCTGCATTGTTTCGCGTTGCAAGTAAAGAACAGGGCGTTTATTGAAATGTTATCAACCTGTCAAAGTGATAGGAATTCTCCCTGTATTTAACCTTATTCGGCCTCGTATTAATTAAGGGAATTTTTTGTGTGGTTTTTCGTCCTCTGCGAAACAGGGCAGGCAATTTCAACAATGACATAATCGGCAATTTAATTTCGGCGGACTTAAAAGAAGTAACATATCATTTGTCCGGATAGCTGGTTTGTAATTTTCTAAAATAGGAATGACTAAAAAAAACAACTTTTCGAAATTAGATGAAAACCTTATTAAGACCTTCAAGATAGGTGTCACGAATACGTTCTATATAGGGTGTGTATAGTTTTTATTTTTTTTAGTACCAGAATAATTTAACAGTAATTTTTATCTTGTCTAATCGTAAAATTCTTGAATTAAATAAGACGAAAAATATTGTACGGAATGACTGGGATAAAAATTCGAATGTTGATAGATGAAGCCCATTCTAAAGGGATTAAAAGTGTTGTTTAGTGAATATCTGTCTATACTATAAAGGACAAACGTGTCTGTGTGTAACGCTGACGTCTTTTTGATGGTGGCAACATCAGGCGATTAAATTTACCTTTTATTATCTTATATTGCATTTTTTTAAACTTCTGAATACCGCAGATTTTAAAGTTTTAGACCGTCGAATAGAAGAAAAAATGTAGTTTCAAACACAATTTGTTTGAAAACTGTGTAGCCATTTGTTTGAAAACTGTATAGCAAATAGTTTGAAAACTGTATCGCAGTTTACTCAGGGCCATCGCGAAGACTTTTTATTGGTGGGGGAGAGAACCTTAAATTGCCAAGTCAAATTTCAGAATTTGCCAACTAGTTTTATAATTTTGCCAAGTTATCACAATTAGAAAATGTACTATAGTTCTTATTTGTGAAAAGTTTAATAATATTCCCAATTCGATTTGTAATTTTTGCCAAGTCTGTCAGAAATAGAAAATGTATTGTAGTTTTTATTAAAGTTTTACAAAAATTAACCAACTAAGTTTGTAAATTTGCCAAGTATAACAGCATTCGGGAACGTTTGGGGGGAGGCTCCCCCCTGTCCTCCCCCCCCCCTTAGCGAGGCCCCTGAGTTTACTCAATTTTTATTGTTTTAAAAATAGTTTTCAAGCAAAGCATAGAATTTTTTTCAATTCGTGTTTAATTTCTCTATCGCGTGCAGGCGATTAGCAAAGATAAATATTTTTACATTTAAATTTATATAAATAGTTCATCATTTGTTTCCAGCTTATATTCCATAACGAAATTAAAACATTCATCAATCAATAAATAAAACAATAAAATATAAATAAATCCCGAATTTAAGACATGTGCGAGTTTAAATCCATGAAATGAACAGAATCAAAAAGGCTGAATTGTAAATAACTGTTAACTCCTGGTACGAGACCAATATTAATAAGTTTCAAAATTTTATTTAAACGCATTATTGCTATTTTTCATATACAGCAGAACCCCGCTAATCCGAAATTCCGTTTAATCTGAACCGATTTTATTTTCGAAAATTATACTTAAGAGATTAACTGAAAACATTGAATTATTGTACTAAAAACAAAAAAGTATACTTTTAACACTTTTTACTACGAAATTTTCCGGATTACAGGATGAATGTCGGGAAAAACGTGTAGAAGTTAGAATTAAACAAAAAATAGCAGTAAAGCATGTTTTTAGGTAGCTTTCATTACAAAAAGCTACCTATTGCAGCCGTTCGGAGGAAAGCGATTTCAAAAAATTTTGGTATATTTCCATCGATCATGACCCCCATACCCTAAAACCACCCTCCGTTCAAAAGTTTATATATATATATATATCTGATCTTTGTCACACTGTAACTCTCGTATTTAAGAACCGATTTGGATGAAACTCGGTGTGTACATAGTACATACCAATGTCTCGACCGAGTTCGTTCGCCAGCTTCATCCGCCATCTTGTTTCAAAATGGCGGCCATTTAAAATTTTTTTAAAAATTTAAAATTTGAAATGTGGTACAGAAAAATTGAAAATGGAAAAATATTTTTTTCTTATGTGTTTGACCTTGATACAAAGATTCCGGAGCAGTTTTTGTTTCGTCTATATCTTAAAAAATGGCTGAGTTATAGCACTTTTAATTTCTAGCGTAGCTGACATTTTGAAACGTCCTAATTTTTGTCACGCGATAACAGGCGTATTTATGGACCGATATGGATGTACCTTCGTGTGTACATAGTACATACCAATGTCTCAACGAAGTTCGTTCGCCAGCTTCATCCGCCATCTTGTTTCAAATTGGCGGCTAAAAATTTAAAATTTGAAATGTGGTACCAAAAAATTAAAAATGGAAAATATTTTTTTCTTGTGTCTTTGACCTTGATACAAAGATTCCGGAGCAGTTTTTGTTTCGTCTATATCTTAAAAAATAGCTGAGTTATAGCACTTTGAATTTCTAGCGTAGCTGACATTTTGAAACGTCCTGATTTTTGTCACGCGATAACAGGCGTATTTATGAACCGATATGGATGTACCTTCGTGTGTACATAGTACATACCAATGTCTCGACCGAGTTGGTTGGCCAGCTTCATCTGCCATCTTGTTTAAAAATGGTGGCCATTAAAAAAAAATTAAAAATTTGAAATTTGAAATGTGGTCCCAAAAAATTGCAAGATGAAAAATATTTTTTCCTTATGTGTTTTATCTTAATACAAAGATTCCGGAACAGTTTTTGTTTCGTCCATATCTAAAAAAATGGCTGAGTTATAGCATTTTGAATTTCTATTGTGGCTGACATTTTGAAACAACCTGATTTTTGTCAGGCGATAACAGGCTTATTTATGAACCGATTTGGATGTAAAAAGGCATGTGGATAGCATATAGCAATGTCTCGACCAAGTTCGCTGTCCAGCCTCATCCGCCATCTTGTTTCAAAATGGCGGCCATTAAATTTTAAAAAAATTATATTTAAAGTGAGGTGCAAAAAAATTAGAAATTAAAAAAGGTTTCTTTCTTAAGTATTTGACCTTGATATAAGGATTCCGGAGATTTTTTATTTTGTCTTTATCTTAAAAAAATGGCTGAGATATAACAATTTGAATTTCTTTATGTGGGTGACATTTTGAAAAATCTGATTTTTTGCCTGCGACAGCACTCGTATATATCAACCGATTCCGATGTGAGTGAGTATTCGACCAAGTTCACTGGTTAGCCTCATCCACCATGTTGTCTTAAAATGGCAGGCACTTCAAGATATCGCCGAATTTGGCAGCCAAATATAAGTTACTTTAAATAAAAGCAGCTTGGATAAAGCTGACTAATTTCGCGAAATTCTCATTCATAATGATTTAGTATTGATAAAAATTAGTATTGAATCTCTATAATCAGTTTCCACTAAATTGAGCTTCGTGTGTTTGAATAACATAAGCTAGCTTTTTAAAAATAAGGAATATGAAAGCTACCTCTTCCTCCCGGCACTGGCCGGAAGGACTTTTTATTCTTTAAACAGCTTGAATAGAAAACAAATTCAATAATGTAAAAGTACAATGTACGTACACTAATATAAAATGAAAGCATGCACTGTAGGCCTACGTAGAAGCTACCTTCAAAAAATCTCGAATATCAGTTTGCCTTCCAGTCGCTATAAAACTATTTTTTTAAATACAAAAAGCATTTAATTCAGATGATAAAAATTAATTTTTCTTTTCAACAGCAAATTATCTACAGATATGTCCCCCACCCCCCTCGTTGACGTAGTGACTGAGCTATTTATAGATTCGAGATTTTGAACCGTTTGTAATGAGTTGTTGCGTAATTTCTTTCTGAAGCTCCATTAGATTATTATAAACATAAAGAATGATTAAACAAGCAAAACTTTTTTTCTGAAAGTCGTGCCGGATTATCCAGCATGCCGGACCTTAGGATGCAAGTTTAGAGTGTGTTTACTGCACTACTGAGTACTTATAATTTGCATTTTCTTTTAGCAAACACCTTTTTCTTTTCTATTTTTATCAGAATTTCGGGTAATCCGAATTTTTTGCAATCCGAACAGCCACCGGTCCCATTTAGTTCGGATTAGCGAGGTTCTACTGTAAATATAATTTTTAGTATTATTAATTGGTATTGTAAAAAAATATGTAGCATGTAAAAAATCTATTAGAGTTAGCATAAAAAAAACTATAAACCCAAGACTTTCTCGTCGCAAATCTTTGATATTTGCTTATACATTTTTTCATTAAATTTTGATTAACTGCATTTTTTAAAAATCAAACAACATGTTTTGCTGTATGTAAGAACCTTTCGAAAAATGCTTCATTCATCTCTGTGTGTGTAGTATGTGCAGAAAAAAAAAATTAACAACAGAAAAAAATATAGATGATGGTTTTCTCCTAATATTCTGTAACCCGGGAAGCCCGGATTTATCACCTTGTCAGTGGTGGAACAGTGCAGCAGCAGAGAATCAATTGGCACCGCAAAAATTTATTAGTATTTTTCATCTAACTCCAGGACAGAATTTCTGAGATTTTTGAAGCCGAAGAATACTATAAAAATTGAGTGGTGACAATCGCTCAATTGCTGCGCCATTGTTCCATCACTGCCTTGTTTCTAGAGGACTGCATTCCACTGGCTCCGTTATTACTCATTTTTTTAAATACAATACTACTAGTGTGATCAAGTGGAAATGTGAATTAATAATTTATAATTTTGAATAATAAGAAATAACTCTCTAATAAATTGTTTTTTCTTCGGAAAATCGTTGACTTTTTTCTGGTAAAAATAAAAAAGTATATTTATGCATTTTACATTATTGGATATACATTTTTCATTGTATTATAATTAGCAGTTCATTTATACATTGTCGATTCTCCTGTGATTTAATAGTTATTATTATCAAAAAGTTTTATGATTCAGTATATATATATATATGAAATTACGGCGACACCCTATATATCGACGTAAATGTAGTATAGTAATCAATGCTAAAAACTTTGCCAACCCTCCGTTATTCATGAGAACAACTGGAGCACAGTCATGGTGGCGAATAGAAGGCAGACTCGCGAAACATTGGAAGAATTTCCCGTTCAATAAATAATAGAGACACCGTAACTTAAACGTCGTCTATTTAGAAGACACACATTATGCCAATTACAGTAGACTAGCAATCGGCACTCAAATATATAGCTGTATCACTTCATAATAAACTATATGATGTTAAATAGTATTAGAATCTACACAAATCAAAAGTCATACACTCCAAGTGACGGCTTGTTATTAAACAAACGAAAAACGTAAAAAATCTCGACTCCCAGCCAATGGAACGGTATAAATACAAAAAGAAATAGTGCGCGAACGGATACATTACAAGAGAAGAACCAACTACATCGAAAGAACTGGAAGGACGGGGCGGGAGACAGGATACGATACGACGAGCTCCGGGCAAAGGAGGAGTACGTAGATGACGTAGATGAATGGACTTAATATTCTCGGCGATAGATTTATAACGTAAACAGAATGCCGGCGGCTAGCTTGCAAGGAATTATGGGATATGTAACACCATAGAACAAAAATATTAAAAGCATTGAAAGTAAAAGAATCTAGTCTCAGAATAAAATGAAAGAAAATAATTTAATGGTTTTAATAGAAGTAAGTTACGAACGGAATAAGGTTTTTAGAATAATTATTAAAGAATACGTAGGTTTAAAGGCATGAAATAAAAGACAAAAGATATTTAAGATATTATTAAAGATAAATAAAAAAGGGTAGATATTAAGAATTTGGAATAGTTTTACTAAGACAAAAGGGCGAAAATTTTTTATTATTACATATATATACTAATTATTATAACTTTGAAAATCCTGAAGGTGATGCAAAATTTTCCATGACGCCACTTGAAACATGTATTTTAAATATGTAATAATATTTTCAGAACTGACTTCAATTACAGATTTAATAAATGCCATTTCAATTAAAATTTGATATAGAATTGAAAATTATATAAACGGCACAGATAACCAATAAACCTATTAAGATTAGTTGTGTAAAAAAAGGGTAAAATATTTGACATCTAGTAATTACACCTCATTGTTTTCTTTTTTATTTGAAAAATGATTTGTAATTTACAAGAATTATTACAAAAAAAAATTATATTAGCTTTACTTTTTTGTTTCATGTGTACAGAACATACACTATCATCATTGTTTTGTTTTTTTAATCACTATTGAATCTTCAGATTAGGATATTATTTCTTTATTGTAGCATTAAAATAATTTTTAAAATGTCTTATTCATTTGTGAATCATTTGTTTATTTCTCACAATATACTATTCATCAGTTCTGTCTCATTTTCAAAAGAAAGAAGAAAGAAAAATCATACGTCAAGCATAGATTATGAAACATTTTCCTGCACATTCAGTACGGTAACTAAACTGCAAAATTTAATAAAATAAAAGATGATAGCTAAGCAAACAATTTAATAAATCAAATTTCAGAAATTACGATCTATAGTCGAAAAATTATTCAAATTATTTTCTGAAGCCCTGTGTATGATCTATAGATTTGTATATACACTACATTGTATACTAAAATTTAGTTCTGTTAGGAAACGTATAACAGAGGTGAAAATTCACCGTCAACAATTTACGTGAATAAACGGAATTGTAGGAAATGTACCCGAAGTTTTTTGAGCATCCCTGTATATTATCTATAGAACTTATACACACTAAGTAATATCCAAAAAATTAGCTCAATTTCAAAACGCTTACCACAACTAAGAGCGCACTTCCAGCAATTATCGCTCATAATAAGCAATTATTTAAGCGAGTATGTATTATACTATTTAAGCTGTAAGAGAATTATTTTGTGTGTCCCTGTAAATGAACGAAAAATGCGATGTACATACACCATATTTTACTGTAAGCATCTTGTAGTGCACCTCAATATTGTATGTCGATTGTTGAAATAGTGGTAGGTGCCTGTCTACCTTCGGAAGGGATTTTTTTTAATATTTGAAAAAATGCCTGCTTATTATTGCATTATGTTATAGAATATAGCTAAAAATTGTGAATAACATGTACAAATATATATATATTTTTGAATATTTTGATTTTTAGGTGCAAAACATAAATAAAAATGGCTATAAAATGGCACTTTTGCAAAACATCAAAACTCAAATTTAAATGAAGATATTTTTATTCTGTAAATTTTATTATGATTAAGGAAACTTTCTTGAGGTACTGAAGCACTTTCATAGCTATAACTATGTTTATAATAAAAGTATAGAAGTTAACGTTTTTACAAACAGAAAAATAAAGAAAATATATGACAATTCTTAACTTGTATCAACTAAAATATGAAAAAATAACTAACTGTAATCACAATAGAGGCACATTACCTAAATAAACTCCTTTAAAGTATTTTGCAAAGTTTCCTAACGTTACAATTATAATTTTTCGAGTTATGATGTTTTGCGATAAAGCAAAATGTTAAAAATCTCATTTTGAAAAAAAAAGCAGAAAATGTAATTAAAAACCAGAATTTACCTATTAAATGAAAAATCTAATTAATAAAAGCTCCTGATTTATAAAGTTCACCATCAGTGTTATTTACAACAGTTTATTTTTTCTTATTTTGACGGTTTTTTTTTTTTTTTTTTTTTTTTTTTTTTTTTTTTTTTTGTTCGTTTGTTTGTTTATGTGCAAACATTTACGGACATTTTCGATAGCGGAAAGCTAATTTTAGTTTCAAAAACTTGCGACTGACTAATATTAAAATGTCTGTAACTCAAGTTCTAAGCAAGATATAAACAAAATTCAAACTGATTTAGAAAGCTAAAATGTCAGTTTTTAATATTAAGACCAAGCATTGTGAATGGATAATACGTAAGCGAAAAAGCAGCAAAAAAGACGCCCGTCTGACATTGGTCTAAACCAAATATATAAAATCTGATTTTTGATCGAAAATTGCATTTTAAAGATCGGCATGCACCTAGAAATACACATTGCAAACGATTTTTCCGCATATGCCATACTATAACAGAATTCTTTTGAATGCCTCAATAAACAAATTAGACATACTACACATTTCATTTTAAATACCATACATGTCATACTAAACATCAATAACATAGAAAATTCACGCAGCAATTAGAGCATGTTTAGGCTAGTTGCAGCTCGGACAGTCAGGCAAACGACCAAAGAAACCGAAGTCACTTTTCAACTATCGTGGAAAAGGTTAAAACAAGAACGAAAAATCATACGTCCAGCATAGATTATGAAACACTTTCCAACACCTCCATAATACTGTATATCAATAGTTGGAAAAGCATTAGAATTTTTTTGTTCATCCCTGTATATAATCTATAGATTGGGATTTATACTACATCGTATGATAAAAGTTAGTTCAATTAAACGCATAACGCAGTTTAAAATTTCCATTCAGCAATTTCCGTCAATAAACGGAAATGTACTCTATGTCCTTTGTGTAGCCCTCTATATGATCTATAATATGTATACACGCCAAGTATACTGTAAAAGCACTTATTTTCGCGAGGCTTTAATTTTCGCGATTTTCGCGAGCCCGCCGTAATCGCGAAAATTTAAGCCTCGCGAAATATATATTTTTTTTTCGCCTCAAATAATAATGAAAAATCAGAAATTTTTCGCTTTTGAAATTTAATGATTACAGTCACTTAAATAAGAAATAAGTACAAAAATTTCTTGGATACTTACAACTAGTTCATGAATATTATACAACTACTTTTTAAATAAAAACAATAATACAACTAATAGAATGCAGCTCATTCACTTACAATATTTATACCAGCTTCTTTGAAGCCATTCATTTTTAGAGCGATGGGGAAATGGGGGGGGGGGGGGGGGGGAGCGAAGAACTTTTCTGGCAAAAGGAAGTTTCTTAAATTGCCTTATGCAAAAGTGGATCTATTTAGGTAGTTTCGGAATTTTTCAACTTTCGGTTCAGTTCATATAAAATTCGCGATATTTTCAGCTCGCGAAAGTACCGATATCTTCATTTTCGCGAAAATTACGGCTCGCGAAAATAAGAACTTTTTCAGTAATATGCAAAAAAATAGTTAAATTTTGAAACGCGTAACTACAGCTGAAAAACACTGCTAGCAATTATTTTTCATATGCATAGAAAAATGCTTTTGTGTGTCCCTGTAAATGAGCGATAAATTATATGCACACCAGATTCTACAGTAAGCACTTGTAGTACACCTTAGTGATATAATAATTTTCAATATATATATATATACTATATTCAATATGTATATTCAAACAGTGTAATATCTTTAAAATACATCGCAAACGATTTTTCCCCATAGGCCTGATGTAATGGATTGCTTTTGAACGTCCTTGTAAATGAATCGTCCGGGCTACACACTTCGTTTTCAATACACAACATACCATAGTAAACCTCAATAATATATATCAATTTCATGGTAATCGCAATATATTTACACGAGTTAGAGCACGGACAGACGGGCAGACAAACCCAATTCATAAACACTTTTCAACTTTGTTGTCAAGTGTTACAAAGAATACGTTTGCTCATTTATCTGTACCACAAATTTTCTGCATGCATGGAATTTTCTCTTTTTAATCTTATTTCCTTAAATCCGTTTTTCATTTTTCTATCAAATTAAACGATTTTTCATAAAATATTGAGAAACTGCATCACTGAAACAGGTTTAGAGACAGGACAGTCAGTAAAATGTAATCATCAAGTGCCACAATCGTCTATTGAAGAAGTATTCTATTTACAGAAATAGTAAAAAGTCTTCTTCCAATGGTTAATTCAAATTTATTGCAAAATTATTTCACTTTGCAGGTAAAGAATGGGGGCATTTATTGAAATGTTATCAACCTGTCAATGTGATACGAATTCTCCCTATATTTAACCTTATTCGGCCTCCCATTAATTATAGGCTATTTTTTCGCGTGATTTTGGGTCTCCACGAAACCGGTCAGGCTTTATAACTTTAAAAGTGACATAATCCACAATTTAATTCGGCGGGCTTAAAAGAAGTAGCACACGTATATCATATTGTCCGGATAGCTGGTTTGTAATTTTCTAAAATAAACATGAATTCAAAAGAACAACTTTTCACAAGCGGATGAAAACCTTAATTAAAAGTGTTATTTAGTGAATATTTCTATAAACTTCTTTTTTAAACTGCAGTCCCCCGTTAATATTTCATCTTTTTATATGAATATCGCGCTATAACAATGATCAAATGAAAATCTGAATAATTGTATTAAAAAAAAATTCTGAAATTATTATTATTATTACAGTCGAGCCTCGATTTAACGAATTTCTCGATTTAACGATTTTTTTTATTGTCCCTACAAAGTTAGAATAAAAATACTTCGATTTAACAAATTTATAATCCCGATTTAACAAATAACTTTCGATGTCAAAAAAATTAAAAATTGAAAAAAAATTCTAATATTTATTAAAAATTTTCAATGTCTCTGATTGTTAATTTTCTAAATATGTATCTTGTGATGCATAAATATCAATATGCGAACATTTACATTACACCAAGGTTATTATCAGTAGTAGTGCATTGGATGAAGAAGATGAAAGAGAAATGAAGCATGCAACGTTCAAAAAAGCAGTTAGCAGTTTGAATACATTGAAACGATATTTGATAGCTCATGATGTTGGTGAATCTGTTTTCACAGTTTGGGAAAAAAATTGATAAAGAAGTTTGGAATACAAATTCGAAACAAAGCAAACAAACATATTAAAAATATTTTATAATTTATTAATAAAATTTGAATAAATGTGGGTTTTTCTTAATTCGAATGCTTGTTATTTATAGTAGTACATAAAAAAAGAATAATTTTTTATACAGTGTATTTTCTTAAATCAACAAATGTTACCATCAATATTAACCCCTTGGGGACGAGCGGCACGTATACGTGCCGCATGAAGCTTTCAGAATCCTTGTTTTTCCTCACCAGTAAAATTTTACTGTAAAATTTGCCTTATTTAATCACCGCATTTTCTCGATTCAAGAAGATACAAATTTCTGTTTTTAAAAAACGGTGACAAACGATTAAAAATTTCGTAAAAGGTTCCCGTCCCGAAGGGGTTAAGGTAAGTGAGCATTGGGAGCAACTTGTTTTCACAGCTTGGGAAAAAATTGATAAAGAAGTAGTATTATAATATTGTTCATCTTATTTATTGCCATTTTTTAACTTGTTCTGATGTATAAAAATATTCCTTTGATTATCCCGATTCAACGAATAATCTCTATTTAATGAACAATGTTGCTAGTACCGAACGATTCGCTAAATCGGGGTTCGACTGTATTATTTTGGAGAATCGTAGGCATTTATTTATTTATTCATTGAAAATAAGTAAGCTTTTTTCTACTTATTGTTATAACTTTGATTATCATCCAGATGGTGCAAAATTTTTTAGAACACTGCTTGAAGCATGTATTTTGAGAGTATAATCCAATCATATTTTCAAAATTGAATTCAATTCTTGATTTAATAAATTGTGAATCATTTCAAGTAAAGTTTGATATAGAATCGAAAATTCTACAAAAAGCACAGTTAACTCCAAAACACATTAAAACAGGTTGTGCAATAAAACAACTCATTAATATAAAATATTCGTCATCGGGTAATTAAACCTCATATTTTTCTTTTTCACTCGAAAAATTATTTGCAATTTACACGAATTATTCCAAAATGCGTTTATATTAGCTTTAGTTCATTTTTATTTTCATATGTACAGCATATACAATAACGTTCTTGTTTTAAATTTGGATTTAAAAAACAAATCGTATTGAATATTCCTATGGACCTTATGCACGCGACCTGAGGTCGAGGCTAAGATTCGTCTGTTGGCGGTACTTACTTTTGAATATTAGCATAGCGTTTTATGGAGTATGTATTATTAATTTTATTTTGTTAAAAATACCGCAAAAATATTCATTATTGTGGCAGTAGATTATATATTGCAATATAAATTCAAAATGCTGTTCTGTATCCGAGAACACGCTAAATTTGAAAAATTTCTGTTAAACTTTACGTACGCAACCTGGTCGAGGCTAACAAGTCGTCTGCTGGCGCTATTGGCGGTTGTGCATACTGACATTCTTGGGTACGGTGGATAGAATAACGGTTCAAAATACCGCACGTCACGTGCATAAAGTCCATTCAGATAGCATTTGTTTATTTTAGCACTAAAATAATTTCTAAAAATTTTTTTCATGTAATGGTCAGTAATTTATTCAATTGTCACAATAACACTACTCCCAAAGTCTCTATTGTTTCTGACTCTTCGCAAGAAAAACAAAAAAGAAACAATACGTCATCCGTACATTTATCCGCACCACAAATTTTACGCTTTCATGAAATTTTCTCTTATGAATCAGATTTCCATGAATCGATCAGCATTTTCAAAGGATTTTTTTTGAAAATATTGAGAAGTTGATCACTGAAACCAATTTTCGAACTACGATGGTCAGTAAAATATGACCATCAAGTGCCAATTGTCTTTAATTGAAGAAGAATTCTATTTATCGAATTATTAAAAACGTTTTATCAAATAGTTCGTTCAAGTTCGCGGCTGAATTATTTCGCTTTCTCAGTAAAGAACGAGGTGTTTATTGGAATGTTATAGACCTGTAAGCGTGATTGGGAATTCTCCTTATATTTAATCTCATTGAGCCTCCTATTAATTAAGTGGTTAAACTCATGCGAAGAGACTCGCATGCTAACGCTAAGTCTATTAGGAGAGTTCTGTTGAAATATCTCTTTTGTAAATAAAATCGTAAGAGTAAATGCAATATCCCACCTTTATTCAATCACAAACTACAGAATATGAACTTTAAAAAGTTCTCTATTTACTTAGAAGGTGACAGGTAATTATAATACAGAAGTTACAATTTTAAAATATACATTTTATTTAAATTTCCATAGTTTCATTAATAATATTTTCATTAATTCATTAATTAATAAAAATATTCCCTGAAGATGGCTGCGGTATTGCGGGTCGAAAGTACTGGGAAATTAAATAAAATGTACATTTCAAATTTCTAACATCTGTATTATTAACAATTGTCGCCTTTTAAGTAAACAGAGAACTGAATTAATGAAAATAGTCCATGACGATGGCTGCGGCATTGCAAACCGAAAATACTAGGAAATTTAAATAAAATATATTTTTTAAACTTCTAACACCTGCATTATTAACATGCGTCACATTTTAAGTAAACAGAGAACTGAATTAACGAAAATATTCCATGACGATGGCTGCGGGATTGCAGACTGAAAGTACTAGGAAATTAAAATAAAATGTATATTTTAAACGTGTAACATCTGTATTATAATTACCTAAAACCATTTAAGTAAACGGAGAACTGAATTAATGAAAATATTTCCTGACGGCTGCGGGATTGCAGACCGAAAGTACTAGGAAAATTAAATAAATGTATATTTTAAACTTATAACATCTGTATTATAATTACCTGTCCCCTTTTAAGTAAACAGTGAACTTTTTAAAGTTCATACTGTGTAGTTTATCTCGTTTGCATTTCAATATTTTATATTATTTTCTATTTATTTATTTTTTGTAATGGATAGCTGAGATCGATTTTTACAAAGGCCTTTTATTACCTTTTGATTTTGAATGGGATTTTTTTTCTTTTTAGCGAGGCCATTTTCCCTTTCAAACCCGGTTCCGAAAATGAAAAAATCCTCATTAAAGAAAGAAAAAAAAAAAGTGCAACCAAAACCGAAAAAGTTGAAAAAGTGACTTTGTAGAGATCGACCCCAGCTTTCCAATGCAAATAAATAAAAACAAAAATATTGAAATGCAAATGAGATATTTTAAAGAACGCTCACATAGGATTAGCGTGTGAGTGAAGTAGCCCTTAGGATACTTTTTCGCGTGACTTTTTCGGCCTCTACGAAACCGGCCACACTGTGTTTTAACTGTGACATAATCCGTAATTTTATTTCTGCGGATTTAAAAGAAGTTGCACATCTATATAATTTGTCCGCATCTATGACCTACACTGTAAAAAAAATCTATGAGGTTACTAAGAATATTTTAGGAAAACTGAGATGCCTAAAAACTTTTTATGTAACTGCAAAAAAAAAAAAAAAAAAAAAAAAAAAAAAAAATTGTAACAGATTCACGATTACACTGTAAAAAAATAATCTTTAATGTTACTAGGAATATCATACATCTAAGAATATCATGCATCTAAGACATACTAAGAATATTTTACAGCTGTAATGTTACGAAGAATTTTCTAGGAAATTGAAATGCCTAGAACTTTTTATGTAACTGCAACAAAAAAAAATTCATCTAATAATCTCGAGTTACCGACGAAATTTTAGTAAGCATACATAGTCCAAGAGCTGTTAAACATTTTAGGAAAGGTATTTGAGGCACCCTGAAAATTTGTGCAACACTTCTTTTGTAATGCCTGAATACAAAATCTAATGTGTGGCTGAAGGATCGTGGCCCAAAACCTGTGCCAGACAAAAAATGGCACTTGACACGTGTCTGGCACAGTTTTTGTGCCGACTAAAGTGTCTGTCATTTTCAAAATATTTTTTTCTAAGCATAAATATTATTGTGCTTCAATCTCAGCGTGCCTCAAATACCTTTTTTGGGTAGTCAAAAGATGGCACTTGACACGTGTCTGGCACAATTTTTGGGCCGACTAAAGTGTCTGTCATTTTCAAAATATTTTTTTCTAAGTATAAATATTATTCTGTTTCAATCTCAGCGTGCCTCAAATACTTTTTTTAGGTAGTGTCAAAAAATGGCACTTGACACGTGTCTGGCACAGGTTTTGGGCCACGATCCTTCAGCCAGACATTCAATTTTGTATTCAGGCATTACAAAAGAAGTGCTGCACAAATTTTCAGGGTGCCTCAAATACCTACTCAAAAATGTTCAACAGCTCTCCTACTAACAGATATCTGTAGCTTTACAAAAACTAGTTTTGTAAATTTACATCTTTTTCTCTTTACCAGTGTACAGATAAAATTTTAGTAAACTTACAGTTTAGTGACAGATTTCTGTAGCTTTTATAAAAACTAATTTTGTTGATTTACATTTTTTTTTTTTTTTTTTTTTTTTTTTTTTTTTACAGTGTATAAATGATACACACTAAATTTTCAATAGCTTACATGCCATAGTGAACCTTGCTAACAGGTATCAATTACACGGCAGTTCGAGTATACTTACTCCAATTAAAGCACGGACAGACGAAAACAGACAAACAAACCAAATTCATAAACATTTTTCAACTATGTTCAAAATATGCTGATTTTCATACGTTCACAATTAGAAGGTCTGTCTAAAAACTTCATTTTATTAAAACACAATATCTAATGTTTATGAATAACCCATATGACACTAAACGACTTTGTGACATTATTTTTTGACTTTGTCATAAAAACACAGTGACTTACTATGTTACATTATTTACATTCTCCACAAAATTTCTTGAATCTTTCTTTCTCGTATTTTTTTTTTTGTCTGTTGACCATATTTCATTATTTTTATTTTTAATCTCGGTCAAAATACAATGAAATTTTGCAGCATATGTATCAAATTAATCTTCTTAGAGGAAAACACTAAAGAAATCGAATATTAAAAGGAAAGAAAAGAATGAATATTAACCGGAAATTTATCGTTTCCTTCAAAATAACCTTTTAAAGTATCGAATTTTAATAAAGTGAATTTTTCGTTCCCTGTTCATTTAACGTCATAAAGCAGTTTTTTTTCCTTGCATTTTTTTTTTCTTTTTTGATTTCACATGATTATCATAGCGAATTTGAAGCAGTATAAATGAAATTTTACCTTACAAGGGAAGTTTTTAAATACAAAAAAGCCAATTTAAACGGAAAACAAATATAGGGGAAAATACACGCAATAATAAACAAATAACGTAAAATTTAAATGTTGAACCGCTACAGGATTGATTTATCAAAGGAGTGATTATTAAAAAATAAGAAAAGATTGTCAGAAAGAGTCTATATCGCTAATTGACATTGAAGAAAAATGTATTGCACTATTATTTACATCGCCAGGAATTGCTATCAGATAAATTAGCCAAATATTTAACATTTATTTATTTATTGATTTTATAAATTTTATGAAACTCCAGTTACGAATGCAATTATTATTTCTACATTAGACACTTATTATTACATGAATTCGCCTGCATTTTTTACGAGTAAATTGGCTTTTATATAGAACCCGACTTCGGGGATCCTAATTCCAGGCGTAAACACTAGTAAAGGTCCCTACACAACATAAAACTGTCAAATACAGTGTTCCTTCTTCCGTGATACACAGTTTGTTTTACAAAGACCGTCTATTAATTGAGGTGATTCTTAAACATGTAACTCGTAAGAATATTATTTGGAGGCCCTGAAATTCCGATGTCGAAGGTCCGGTCTTTCTGTAGCTAAGGCGAAAGTCAGATCTTGCTTTTATATGTTCGAAATCTTCAGTTCTAAAGCAGCGGTTGTCCTAAGTTTGTTAGTTTGTTGTTAGAACTTATCCAAAATATGCGATGCATGAGATTTAACGATGCATAAAATTTTATACTATCTAAGAATGGCCATTAGCTTTCTTGACATACATTGTAAATGTAATTGGACGAAATGTATCTTCAGATATTTCCCGATAAACACAAAATGCTTGGACCAATGTTGGCTAGTTGTGGAGATGCACAGATGTCCAACATTTAGAAACGCCACTTTTCCAACTTTTGCCTTACGAACCACTTTCAACAAAGACTTAACAACCTTCTTCAGCAAATAACCCACCTTTAATTTAGAAAACACTGACCCAACAATAACCGAACAATTACCCTATACATTATGCAAATATGCTAACATTTCTTGATAGATAACTGCGTTTATACTTTTCCTATATTTAAAACTATACTCCCATATTATTATATACATCGCAATAGTTTGATGCCATGGCGATACACCATGGCACAAATTTAGCAGCAATTATAAAAGTAAGATAATTTTACTGCAAAACTTACTCCATCTTTGCCGAAATATCTCACTTTTGCCGCCAACTGTAGACTTAGACAAAAAATGTTGAAGAAGAAGTATTTTAATTTTTATAAAATATGGAGGATAGCACTCAGGATATGAGTGGCATAATCGCATACATAAAAAAGTTATTTTTATAAATGTCTTTTAGATACCCGAATGAACGTTTCGGAATTCAAAATCTAAATTCTACATCCCCCCTTTCCCGGACAAAATGCATTACATTTAAAAGAAAACAAGCATTTTTACATTTAAAACTGAAACATGTCATCCCTTTTGCACCACTATGACATAATTTTCACTAACTTTCCATTTTCGACCGTACTAACATGGAGAGGGTTCGAGGTTGGTCTCACCGAATACGTTGAACATTAGTGTATCGATAGAATATAGTTAGTATATAAATATATGAGCGCCATAAAGCGCAACCCCGTGTGGTTCACACCCTGAAGTGAATCCGGAATCCAGTTCTTCCCATACTGAAACTCATCGGGAAGCAGTCGCGCGCTATACTGCTTCATACCCTGACGTGAATGTCGAAGGTCTCCGACGAAAAAAGTCTCGGTAAAAGCTACAGTTTAAAATAAACACTTTAGAAAACATTACGAGAGCTCTAACTAAAATAATAGATGATAGACTAGAAGTTATAAAATTGTTATAAAATGGACTCAGCACAATAGAAAAGTGACTTTGGGGAACTTTGAAAGAACAGCTGATAAATTGAAGCAAAAACTAATATCGTCACTAGAAAAATTCGAGGAATGCCTTTCTGACAGTAGCATACATGACAAATTCGAAGCATTTCTAGAAAAAGCGGAGCATCTAAGTAATAAGGAGCCATTTTAGGCCCATGAAGCAAAAGATAGGGCAACTGAAATCGACGCTATAGGGAAAGCTTTATCCTTTGGAGATGTTAAAAAAACGTCAGGCCTTGTAATGAACTGTACGTTTTAGATGATAACGTCATTATAAAATTAAAGAGCATCTTCGGAAATTTGAAGAGTAAAACCTGACATCAGCTTTACTCATTAGTTGAAAATGGAAGAAACAGTTACCAACAAGAAATATGTGGCAACAATTAAACAGTTTTACGTTAGAAGCTATCACAGATCCAGAAATAAAACTTTCAGCTTTAGATAGTATAGATTGCCCCAAGTGTCTTTCGAAAAGGGCACGTCAATGTATAAAAAAAAAATATGAAGTTGTCCCTTCTATGACAGAAGGACTAGAGATACAATATTGCTAAACGTAGGATCAAGAGTGATGTTGAGAAGGAACATTGATGTGAACTTGAGCTTAGTAAATGGCTCTATCGGTGTTGTACAAGATGTAAAACTGGATCCTGATGATAAGAAAAGAGTTAAAACAATAGTAATAAAATTTAGCAACGGACTTATTCATGAACTCGCTCTGGTCAAGACCAAATTTAAAATAATTAATAGAGCATATGTTCATCGCGAACAATATCTAATATGTGTGGCGTATGCCATAACTATACATAAAATTTAAGGCCTTGGTATGAATAGCGCATTTATAGACATAGACTTTTCGGTATTCTCTTGCGATCAAGCTTACATAGAGCTATCAAGAGTAACTAGTCTGAGCAGACTGCATCTAATTAATATTGATTAGAGTTGTGTCAAACCTCAAGAATCCGCCATAACAGAGTATAATTAACTCAGATGCACATACCTCCCAGATCTGTCCACTATCATTCATTCAAAGCCACTGAGAAGAACCAATAGGGACAGAGAGTGGGCTTGCCGAAAACCAGTGGATGATGTCCAAAGAGAACCCAAAATCAAGAAAAAGAGGATTTCCTACAAAAAGAAGTGAAATCCCATCGAAAACATCTCATGTAAAAAATTAGCGAATTCTCTTGACACTTTAACCGTAAAAAGTTCTGTGATCATGTAGAGCCAAGTTTAGCTCGCTTATTAACTCTGGCATTTTAATTCACAAATTACTCCTAGTCTCTACACCTTTAGTCAAACATTATTTTGTGGCTTGGCAATTATGCAGTATGAGAATGTAATGGCTGTTATTTGCAGTTTGATATTCACGTTTTTTAAATAAAGTATTGCATAAAATAGTATTTATAAGAGCACTTAACATATATATATTTGTAGTGTGGACATAATTTTGCATAACATTGTAAGCCCGGGTGTGAAAACTCTCTCGTGTCGAGATAGATGTCCCGAGTTTTGGGTGATTTTCTTCCTATCTAACGTAAATAGAGCCAGATCCCTCTCTTAAAAAGACCTCCAACCAATGCGATCCTCCTTTAGGCTTCTATTTCTCTCTTTTATAATCGGCCTTAACCCTTTAAGCTCTGGTGAGTGAATTTCTTCCCACTTTAATTTTAATCCCGAAATGTCACAATGGGACCGGAATTTTAAATCAAATTGAATTGTAAATAAGCAAATGCATTTATTCATGTACATAAGAAACGGAAAATTTTGTTTCAAAATACTGGTTTCAATGTGACATTCGTGGTCGAGCTAGATGTCTAGAGTTTTGTGTGATTTACTCCCTATCTAACGTGAATACGAGCCAGATCCCTCTCTTAAAAAGACCTCCAACCAATGCATCCCTCCTTTTTCTACCCCTCTCGTTTATAACCGACCTTAACCCTTTAAGCTCTGGTGAGTGAATCTCTTCCCAATTAATTTTAGTCCCGAAATGTCACAATGGGACCGGAATTTTAAATAAAATATATTTGTAAATAAGCAAATGCGTTTATTCATGTACATAAGAAACCTAAATTTTTGTTTCAAAATACTGGTTTCAATGTGACATTCATGGTCGAGCTAGATGTCCAGAGTTTTGGGGTATTTTCTTCATATATAACGTAAATACGAGCCAGATCCCTCTCTTAAAAAGACCTCCAACCAATGCATCCCTCCTTTTTCTATCCCTCTCGTTTATAACCGACCTAAACCCTTTAAGCTCTGGTGAGTGAATCTCTTCCCACTTAATTTTAGTCCCGAAATGTCACAATGGGACCGGAATTTTAAATAAAATATATTTGTAAATAAGCAAATGCATTTATTCATGTACATAAGAAACCTAAATTTTTGTTTCAAAATACTGGTTTCAATGTGACATTCATGGTCGAGCTAGATGTCCAGAGTTTTGGGGTATTTTCTTCCTATATAACGTAAATACGAGCCAGATCCCCCTCTTAAAAAGACCTCCAACCAATGCATCCCTCCTTTAGGCTTCTATCCCTCTCGTTTATAATCGGCCTTAACCCTTTAAGCTCTGGTGAGTGAATTTTTTCCCACTTAATTTTAATACCGAAATGTCGCAATGGGACCGGAATTTCAAATAAAATTTACCTGTAAATAAGTAAATGCATTTATTCGTGTACATATCAAACCGAAAAATTTATTTGGAAATACTGGTGTCAGTGTGACACTCGTGGATTAAAATTAAGTGGGAAGAAATTCACCTACAGAGTTTAAAGGGGTAATCAAATAATCCCATCCCAACTCAAAAATAGTAAGCGAGGCTAACGAGAAAGACAGGATATTGCGGTGCATTCCACTATATTTTTTTACAGACCGCTGGAGTCACGTGATGCTCGAATGCACCAATGAAGGTATGCGAAAAATCACGTCACTCTAGCGGTCTGTAAAAAAAAAGACACTTGGGATGTACCGCGGTAGCCAGTCTTTTTCGTTAGCCTCGATAGTAAGGCGTTGACGTAATAGCTTCCCTGTACTGTGTAATTGCCAAGTCACAAAATAATCATTGACTAAAGGTGTAGAAACTATACTAGGAGTAATTTGTGAATAAAAGTGTCAGAGTTAATAAGCAAGCTAAACTTGGCTCAACACACTTAAACTAAAAATAATGTGAAACATATAGCACATATTTGTGAGGAATTCAAGATAGAAACTTTCAGATGCATTATTAAGACTGTTCCCAAACCCAAAGGAGCTAGTTTCTCACACATTTCTGAATTCCTATTTGTTCGGAAACGCATGACATTGCCAGATGTTCTTATTCAGAAACTATGTGACCGAATGGCGTTTTCCATTTTTTTTTTTTTTGTCAATTTATTATGTGTTAATTATCGCAACGCTATGTATTCGCGAATTATTATGGTATTTTTGTAAACAGTTTATTAACCCTTTGCACTCGAGAGATGACACTCACTCACCACTAGTGCTGCCAGTTGTCTTACGTAAATTTGAACTCCAAATGCTCTGGACACCAGTATTTTAAAGAAATTTTCTTTGTCTTATCTAATGGCAGAATTATTTGCGATTGAAGATGGCGAAATAAACTATAAGAAATAAGTGGTGTCCAGAGAATTTGGACTCTTGATTTACGCGTGACGCACCTGGCAACACTAGTGGTGAGTGTGAGTCACCTCTCGAGGGCAAAGGGTTAAGGGGTCTCAGGACTCTTGAAATTGGAAAAAATGAAAAAAAAGGACCATTTTCAACATTTAATATCTTAAAATGTATTTGATATTAAGACACAATTTTAAATGGGAATGAAAGATACAAGTATGTTATTTCATTTCAAATATTTGAAAAATTGCAAGATGCAGAATTAGCATTTACAGGGGGCTTCAAACTGTCAGACATTTGACGAGCAGAAAATCGGCATAACAGCTTATGTGCACGATTACAAAAAATATTTTGGAACTAGAATGAAAATTTTGGTGCCTACTTATACCTCAGATTATAATAATTATACTGAACCTAAATAAATTTGTATTTAAAGCATTTTTATATTTTTAATACAAAGTTGTATTTAGCTAATGCAAAATTTAGACATTTTCAACAATATAAACCCCTAAAAAATATTTTCTTTTTACATGGAAATTTTAGGTTCAGTTTATACAGACTAACATGAAACATATGTTGTGAAAATTTCATGAAAAAATATTCAGAAGTTTTTGAGATATCGTGCATGTTATGCCCAAAAAAGTCATTTGGAGAAAAATGAATTCAAAGTTTTGGAAACACCGCTTCAGCTATTGAGCGAGTATAATTCTGAATGCCATAACTTCTGTTCTAATGGGAATTTCAAGATAATAATTGAATCAAAATGTTCAGAAAACATAGAAGTTTAATATCTAAAAAAATTAAAATTTCGAAAATTTTAGAGCTTTAAGAGTCCTGAGACCCCTTAATACATGTTTTGTTAAGTTTAATCTGGTCATTTTTCTGAATATTACACACAATATTACACAATGCACGAACACTTGCATAAAACTTTTAACAGAAAGAATAAGCATTTATACCATGTATTTATGAATATTTTGTTGCAGTAAACTATGGAA
Source organism: Maratus speciosus (assembly GCA_963932465.1). Lineage (NCBI taxonomy): Eukaryota > Metazoa > Arthropoda > Arachnida > Araneae > Salticidae > Maratus > Maratus speciosus. The sequence continues at coordinate 292,681,498 of OZ010789.1, forward strand.
AACATTTGCTAGTGCGTAAATAATAAATTTGAAAAAAGTATCTTGGCAACCAACGTTCGAAAAAAACTTTTTCAGAAAAACTCTGCGCTTCTAGAGCTTCATATCCCAAATTTCATATTAAATTGACGATCAATAAAATGTTATTTTAAGTGCATAGGTGCCAAGCTCCTGCTAATTTTCCGTAATATGTGAGTTGATTTGATCCAGGATTAATCAGTTTCGAACCAGAAATTTTTTTAATAAAAAGAAATTGAATAAATTCCATGTAGAACCCTAATATCAAATAAATAAAGATTCATCAAATAAATTTCCTGTTTTGAAACGTGGTTAACCTAGGTCAAATCAAGGCTGGCGCAACCATCAGGTCAAACGGTGCGGTTGCACAGAACCCCGTGCCACTTGAAATATTATTAGGGGTTCTGAGCTCTTCTATATAATTCAAAATAACATTGCCCAGTGTAAAATAATGATACTATCGCTCTAAATTTGTCTTTAAACGTTTTTAGCGAAAAGAAAACTATAGTAACTTAATTTCTTACCGCCAAATTTGATAAATTGTCGGGGAATGTATAGATGTGAGGAACTTGAAAGTAACCGTAAATGCAAAAAATAAACATTTAACATATTCTAAAGGATAGAAGATTTTTAGAAATTAAAAATATATATATACCATAATGGGAAAGAGTTTGCATGTTATTTTTCATTCATTTTATAGTCTATATTGCAAGTTATTCTATGATATATATACAATTCTTTAAAATGATTTTTATTAGTTGAATATTGCAGTTAGAGACGTTGAGGAACGCTAAGTGATTTGCCAGGGCCCGCGCGACATTGCTCCGACCCACGGTCAAATTAATCCATATATTACGGAGAATTAGTTGGAGGTTGGCAGCTATGTAAGTGTAGCTTTGGAGAAAATTTAGAAGTCACGTTTTTTAAACAATTATTTCACTTCAAAAGAACAATACAGTAAAATCACGAAGTTCAGTACTTGCTAAAAAATATCCAAACATGTATGATGAACCGTTGGGCAGTTTAGATATTTAATGGGCTTTCTTTTCTAGTTGGCGCCAACTTTACGCCCTGTCTAGTGTCCAGTATTAGCTGTAGATTTCAGGTCTCTATGGCGTTTATCCAACAAAATTTTCACAAATTTTTTAAATGAATACACAATGATACTCTGATTACTTTGACTTATTTACAAAACAACAACAAATTTCACTGAAAAAAAAAATAAAAATAGTAAATTTTCTGGCATAATAAATAGCTAAAAACTTTAATAAAAAAAGCATATTATTCTACCAAATATCATTTCCTTTCAGTTAGTGTTGCGTGAAATGGTACTTGTGCTTCATTGATTTTATAACATACTTTTCTACACGTCTTTTGACTAATTTCCTCATGACAAAAAAAGAAAAAGAAAATCTAAACTAATAATTATCGAATACATAGATTTGAAACATTTTTCACACCACGTGACAGGCGGAAATAAATTCATTCCAAATTGCCTCTCGAACCGTTCATTATTTTTGTATATCATTATCACAAATCACCAAAACGTTTACAGTGAAACAATGTATTCTATTGTTTAGAAAAGTAGGCGTTCGATTAAAAATACAAAACGACTGGACCATTTTCAGAAATCCGTTTTACCCGAATAAAGCAGAAAGAAAAAATGATATAATTATGGAGAAGCTAAAATATGGGTGCCGGCAGAACGAAATCTAGGGAGGGCAATATCTTGGAACAAATATGCTTGTGGTTCGCCAGCCCTGGCCGCGTTTTTAAAGATGGAGATAACTGCATTTTTTTTTTTTTTCCGCGTGCAAAACAGTGTTTAAACTATAACTAGTCGGATGTGCCAATCCCAAAACTGTCATCTGCCTCATACATCTTAGTACTTGAAAAAGCGTAATCTTTTTTTATTATGCAATTTAGAAACAAAAAATAAGTAGATGACATATCTGTTCAAACTAAGCTAAAAATTGCTAATAGGGATAAAAAATACACTTAACACTCCACTAGTCGCGTGTTTTTTACAAACAAGTGTGGTCGCGCTGTATCTGTCAGACACACCAGTATATATTCTTAATATAATAAATAAAACAGGTAAAAAACACAATTTTAAGTAGAAAAAATACATTAAAGCTAATTCTTTAATATTATGAATATATTTTATGGTTTATAAAAGAATTAACGTATTAAAATATACATTAGAATTCTGCAGTTTTCTGATTCAAAAGTTCGTTTTCTGCTGTCGTGTATCTGTCAGATAAGGCGCGACTAACGAAATGTTTTAAAAGATCTATAAATATCTTTATTCAGATCGACATATGTTTCATCGCTCAAACGGTGACATTCTCATGGTCCTTGTTGATACAAATATTTTTGCAAAAATTTTTAAAAACAAGAAATTGGTAAATAAAATCGCGAGACCACGGGTATAATGAAAAACAAGTACAAACCAAAAATAAAATAAAATTGAATATTTGGGAACGTGAATTAACTTATTCTATTGCATTTCTGATAAACAGAAAACTTAAAACTAGAATCAAAGACCATATAGCAGGCATCAAATACAAGAAGAGAACTACAGCTTTGGCCAGATTATGTAACTTTACAGAGTGATTTTAAAAGTAGTAGAATAATTTATCCATTAAAATTTTATTTACCATCCATTATCCGGTAATCAATAGGGATCTTTTTACACAGTGAGAAAGAATATTTTCAATGATTCAGCCTCCATTGAGTTGCCTAAAATTTGGAAAGAGATGCTCTGCAGAATAAGAAACAATTGTAGAAGTTAATTCACGTTCACAAATATTCATTTTTATTTTATTTTATGTTTGCACTTGTTTTTCATTATACATCCGGTCTCGTGATTTTATTTACCAATTTCTAGTTTTTAAAAAATTTTGCGAAAATATTTGTACCAACAAAGATCTTGAGAATGTCGCCGTTTGAGCGATGTCGGTCTGAATAAAGGTATTTATTTCCCTTTTAAGGGTATTTTTCTTACCACTTTTAGAAATTTTTGGCTTAGTTTGGATGATTTTAAGTGATTTCCATACATAATTTTATAACATATCTGTTATTTAATTGTATTTTTTTTTATTACACTTCAAGTTTTTTGCTATTTTTTTTTTAATACAACCGTGGAGAGACGGGAGGGGAAAAAAAGTCATAATGAAGTCTAATTAACGGGTAATGTACAAAAAACATAAAAATTGTTTTCTTATTACAAATATGCAAATTAAATCTACAGTAGACAATTAGGTGATTTACTAAATTTTTTTCCTTTCAATAGCTATTGCGCCCGTCCCAAAAATCGAATTAAATTCGCTATCACAACGCCACCTTCAGGCCTATTTTCTCCAGAATTTTATACAAACCTCAGCCTATGACATTACATCTAAATATAAAATTTTGTAGAAAAATATTCACAAATTCTTCCCTTAACGCTAGAACCGCCGGCAAAAACGTATACCTATAACCGCCAAACCGGTCATTTTGACCGATGTGGATTACCATGCTCAACTATCGTTTACTTGCCATTTTTACCCTTAGTATCGTTTATTACTATTATATTACCATCATTGCCCATATAATAATATATATTTAATAATTTTTATTATATTTCTTTTTATAATTTATTATGTTATAATTATATTATATTAAGATATATATACCGGGTGTCCCAAAAAGGACTGACTGATTTTAAAATTCAATAACTTGCAAACGGTGACAGATATTTAAAAAATTCTTGCAGGAGGGTTATGCATAAGGTCAAAAGTTTTATTACAGTGATTTTCGATTTTAGTTCGAATTACAAACAATAGATGGCGCTGTAAGCAATAGTCGCTAAATACAGGCTCGATTTCTGGTCCTTTATCTTGTTCCATGCTGAAAAAGGAGATGGAAATGTATTATCCGGGCCACGAAGTACCAAAAATCGAGCCTGAATTCAGCGTCTATTGATCGCAGCGCCATCTATTGTTTGTAATTCGAACTAAAATCGAAAATCACTGTAATAAAACTTTTGACCTTATGCATAACCCTCCTGCAAGAATTTTTTAAATATCTGTCACCGTTTGCAAGTTGTTGAATTTTAAAATCAGTCAGTCCTTTTTGGGACACCCGGTATATATTATTTATATTTTTTTATTTTAAGAATATTTTTATAGTAAAAAATATTTTTCGTGAGAAATCGAAATTGCTAAAAACAAGAATAAACTTGGTGAAAACAAACAGTTATATTTATCCCCTGAGCAATGCAATATTCAGGGTGGCGAGTGGTCAGGGAAAAACGCAGTAAAAAAAAAACAGGAAACTACCAGTATTTTCTTCTAGAAAATACTACAAATTATATAAAAAGATTAAAGAAAGGTGTTTTCTCTTTAACAAAATACTGGTATTTAACGCCTTTTTTTTTTTACTGTGTTTTTCAAAATTGAGGCCCGCTAGATCAAGAAAATTATAAAACACTTGTAGAGGTCATCGTCTAGAACTAGCTTTTGTAGAATACTTCCGTGCCATTTAGTCGAGCACGTCGACGCCAAATTTTGTAGAATGATAGAACTTTACAGTTTCTGGTAAGTGTTTATCACCAGTTTCAAATGTAACTGATTGATATAGGGGACTTAGAAGTAAAACATATTTATTTTTCTTCGCTTGACAAACTCAAGGTAATATCATCTTTGACAAGAATTTGGCTACTATACAAAGACTTTTTTAAGATTTTATGGCCTGTGGAATTTTGTTTTTTGCCGCGATCGACTGTGCCAACAATGCTTGTTTTTAGTGACTTCCGCTTTTCTGCAAGGGGCAGTGAAGTAAAGAAGTTATATGTGGTAATGTTGTAACCTTTGTTTAAGTATGGTTGTATGATGTATGGACTGTTGCGACATCTACTAGATAAAATGTGCATTAAAATGACGGCGGTCATTTTGACCGTTTTGGCGGTTCTAGGTATACTACTGCAATACTTCATCAATTTAGGCTGACTGGAAAATTTATCACTGGCATATCATAGCTTTTCGAATTATAGGAAAAGTCTCGGAAACTGAAATTTATACTCTAAATAGAAAAAAATTGGTACGGAATGAAAGTTTCGAAACGGTCAAAATGACCGCCTTGGCGGTTCTCGTGTTAAATTGCAAAAAATCGAGAAAATCGCAAAAAGATCTCTATCATAGTGCGCCTTTTGGGGGAACATCCTTCTTTTCAACTGGGAGCTCACGTCCATCAGTCAAGTCAACACTGAGCTTAAGGAGCGCCTACGGGAAGTTAATTCTTCCCGCTAAATCTCCAACGAACTTGGAACAGAACTAAAGATTGCTTTCGAAGTTGGTATTGATGGTAGAAGTGCATAGAGAGCTATTTTCCCATTGGTCAGAGCCGTTAAGCCCCTCCCTCCGGTACGACAGCTCATGCGTGCAGTGTTGAGCGACCTTAGTCTTCCTTCCCGCCAGGTCCCGCGAACAGCTGAGTGCCGATGGCAATACTTGGAGTATTTCATCCAAGCCCTGACAAGGGCCAATCCACATCGCAGAACACTCAACTGTGACCGGGTCCCCGGGAAGCCAAGACGTATGTCTGGACGATCAAGGGATATTAAGGAAGTTCAGACAAAGACGAAACCTTATTTAAAAAAAAAGACCCAATTCAGTTACATATATTTTTACATTACTTTAAGGCGAAATCATGACTTGAAATAAATTACACGGTGCTAACAATTTTAGAAAATGAATAATTTAAATACAATATTTACAATTTGATAATTTACAGTTACTTTATTTCATCAGTTTCCTGATGTTTAGTGATTTGAATTTTTGATATGCCGTCCATAAAAGCTACGGTTTTATGTCCTATATCTTTATGCTGCGTAAGATTTTCATATAGTTTTTCGAGTTTATTTGCCAAATTTAGAAAGGAATCTATTTTTAGCTCCGCTCTAATTTTATCAAGAATTTCCGTGATTTTTAACACGCCATTTTCCAATTCGCTCAGCTGATAGAGTTGTACCGGGGAAGGCGGAGCTTCTTTATGCTCTGCCTGCGTAATCTTCGTTTTTACAGTTTTGGATTTCTCCTCTTTTTTTTTTCTTTTTTTCCTTATTTAAGTTCGCTATCTCTGCGTAGCTTTTCCTGAATTGAGGTTTCAAGGGATATTTTTTACAACCCTTAAAATTTGCCGGGTGCTCAGATCCGCAGTTAATACAGAGTGGCGGCGGCTTTACAGGTTTATTTTCAGGGTCTATACTATTATCTGGATTATTAACATTTTTTCTAGGACAATCTGGGGACCTGTGGTCCTTGCCACAGCCTACGCATTTGGGGTCCATGAAACACTGCGCAGATATATGGAAAAACCCCTGGCAATTCCAACACTGCGCAGCTTTTCTGGGTGCCCTGTAATTTTCAATATCAATCCTGATTTTGAAAAGAGATTTAAGTTTTAGAATATTTTTGGAATTTTCATTTTTTGGTATGTGCAAAAGGAATAGCGGGAGGACTCTAGAGTCCTTCCTGCTAATAATTTGCATCACCTTGATGGTATCAAAGCCATTTTTGTTTAATTCCTCTACGATATTTTCCGTTTTAATTGATTTGGGGAGGCCCCTAATCACCACTTTCATGGGTGCGTCCGTGTCAGGGACAACATAGAATTGAAATTTTTTCTCTTTAAGGTAGTTTACAAATTTATTTTTAGTTGCGAAAGTTTGAGTTATGACTTTAACCCACCTGCCCGAAATTTCAACAGAAAAGTCAGGGTCGCATTCATTTTCTAATTTTGGTAGTAAATTCTACAATATCATTAATTTCCCTAACCATAATAGGTTTTGGGGGCTTGACTTTAGCTTTATTTGGTTTTATTTCCTTAACTTCAGAAACCTGATTGCTATTAACAGTTTGATTTAGATTTTGATGCTCAACCGTACTCCTGTCGCCATCTACTGGCATTTCCTGGAGTTGATCTTGCTCCATTTCCTCCGAATCGGACGGTAACTCTACATTTGCTGCAGTTTGGAGTTCGATCTCTAAATTTGGCTCACTATTCACCGTTTTAATTATTTTAGCATTTGGTACAACTAGACCAGCTGAGATACTAGGATTAGTTTTATTACTAGGTTTTTTCTTTTTAGATTTTTTCTTTTTAGTAGACGGTTTCGCGTCTAAATCTTTAGAGTTATTAGATTTAACATCTATGTCATTGCAATTATTATAATTTATGGAAATTTTCATCGCCTCAACTTTCTTTAGATAAATTTCGCGTTGCTCAACAGACTATCCATTGCGCCGATCTCTTCACTACGTTCGATAAAACGAATATTTTGCTTTTCTACATCCCACATACCGTTTACGTCAAATTCGTGTAAAAATTCATAGTCCGAATCATCCTCTAACAACTCACTATTCATACTAAGATAATTAGCTAAATCGGATCCCGCTGGGACTGCCTGCAAATTGTTTTTAAAAATCATGTCTGAATCCTTAGATCCCGAACAATAAGACATACTACCTGCCGACGCCTCGCCCGACATTTCTGCCGCAAAAACGTATAATGAAGTTCGGTTCAATTCTTTTCATAACGTCATACACTTTCCGATGATACAAAAGAAAAATCGTTATCAGAGCGCCATTTTCCGAGGGAATATCCCAATTTCAACTGGGACCTGACGGCCATAGTCAAAATGATATAGTATATGGAGTTTAGTTCAATTCTATGTTATAACTTCGCATACTTTCCGATAATGCAATCAGGAAAATGACACAAAAATCGCTATCACATCGTTCCCTTCCGGCGGAATGTCCCCAGTTTCAACTAGGACCTGCTTTACTTTACATAGCCGAAAAACACATAGGGGAGATGGGGGCACATGTGAACAGTTCGCATAAATATAACTTTTTCTCATAATTGGATTAATTCTTATAAATAAAAACTAGTCAGTATAGTAAACAGAACTTTCTTTTACGCATGGTAATTTTTTTGTAATCACCTGTGTAGTTTTTCTTACACTTTTTGATAGTTTTATAAATTCCAAAAATTGTTCACATGTGCCCCATCAGCGGGGTAGTTGTGAACACTCGCGGGGTACATGTGAACACAAGGAAAAAATATCCTTTGACAAGCTTTTTCTCCTGTTATTAATTTGTTATCATAACCATTACTTATATTATCAGTTAAATTCACCATAAAGAAAAAAAAATTTCTAGTTTCTGAGTGGTATGTTTAAACAAAAGATTTTAAAATGAAACTAAATATACATAAAGCTGTTCTGACACCAGACCCAAGAATTATATTAGTTATCAATTTGAAAATTTTACATTTTAAAAAATGTTACTGATATCCATCCCAATTCAAATTATCCTAATCATAGCTGTTGTTTGAGAGATGGAAGTAAGCCATCATCACTGCAAGTTTGAGACAAATGAAAAGAAAAAAAATTGCAAAGTTGTTTGTCATAATACTCTTTGTATTAACAATGCATAGAAAATATTGTTTTAAACCATTTACTAAAATAGTACATAACACTTATTGCATTTTAGGAAACATTGAATTTATTTAAATTATAATTGAACTCAAATGAGCTTCTTGCTCTTTGTGTACTTCCTGACAAATGTGTAAGTGGAAGTTTCAATACAATATCACTTTTTTGTATGACAGAAATGTCTACTATTTCAGGGAAATTATATGAATTCGATCTGAGATTCTTTCTCAGGAATTTAACATACATTTTATCATTATCAATTCTTTCTATTCGCCCTACAGAGAAAGTTCTTGATTTTTGTGAACTGTTCATATCTGCCCCAACTAGTCTGTTCACAAGAGCCCCGCATGGCTGCTAGAGTTAAATTGATAAATAATTAGCATTTATCAATTTTAGGGAACAAAACAACTTTATCCGAAATATTCATTAGTAGTCATAGTATATGTTAAAACATTAAAATTCTAATAATAAACTAAATAAATAAACTTTATCACTTACCAAAGTTGAAACCGACATTTTACATTTGACATCTACAAACAGTGTTTTGGCTACTGAAGACAAACAAAATGTCGAAAAGCTTCAAAAAATTTTTACCATATGTCTACAGGTGCTGCCATCTTTGGTAATTTTTTTCAATAAAAAAAACTTATAATAACAATTGAAAAACTGTGATGTTCACATGTGCCCCCTGTTCACATGTGCCCCCATCTCCCCTATATGAAATTTAGTTCAATTCTATGCATAACTTCATACACTTTTCAATGATACAAAGAGGGCACACAGACAGACAGACATTTTGTAAAAACGTGTTTTTGGGGGGAACTCTGACCACTAAAACGTGTAAAATGTTTCGAAAACCGGAGAGCGAACAAAAATTATTTTAAAAAAAATACATAAATTTAACAGTTAAAAAATATTACATATTAACCCCTTCGGGACCGGCTACCGAATTTTCTACACAAATTTTATTCGGTTGGCACTACCTTTTTTTAAAAAGTTACCTTTACTTAAATAATCACGAAAGTGCTCTAATTAAAGAAAACAAATATTACCTTTCTTTTTTACTGGTACCATAAAAAATTGTGTATGGTTTTTTTTTTTAAGGTGCATATATGTGAGTTGTGGTTTTAGATTCCCATAAAACCCTACTCATAGCAACAGGATATGGTCAGCACTTTTCCATGAGAACTTGTAATCGCAGAACAGCAGATGTATTGAATTTGCTGATATGTAGGTTTGCATTCTCTTCGCCTGGAAACAAGTAACAACCGAGAGCAGATTGCATTCTGACGCGGCCGATGGTAGGCATATCTCGCTCTAGACGAGAGCAGAGGCCGATATGGAATCTCCGACGATTCTGTGAGTGCGTATGCCGCAGAAAAACCCCCTACCCTCCCGTACTTGTAAATATAATTTCTATTTAATATGTAAAACTATAACCTAGAATCATTAAACTCCTTTTTTCATTAAATACGATCTTATCTTTATATCATCCTTATATTACATGTGGGCTCTAGGCCGATTTGAATGCCAAATGAATTAAAAGAATAAAATCCCCTAGGCTTTCTTACCGATCTACGTTTAAAATCAGAGAACTCTTTCGTTCCGTTATCAACCTTTGCATTTCAGCTGATGTGATTCATCTACATCTGATGTGAGCCATCTGTTTGAAGCTCAATCTTCCTTTTATTTTTATTTTTACAAGATAGTCGTGGTTTTGCAAGAAATGAATCTTTGACTGCAAGTATATTTTTTTCTACGGATCATTAATTGGATTACTTCAATATATCGTGGCGAAGAATTTTTTTTTCAATTGGATAACTCCTTTGAAGTAAGTTTTTTTTTCTCTCTTTCCTTTCTTGCCTTTTGATATGGAATTACAAGAAATTGAATTTATTAAAAGCCAGTTGAAATCGGCTAAGACCGATAAAATCAAGCTATTGCACGAATTTATATTTGGTTGCGATAAAAATCGCCAGAATAGAGCGAATTTAAGGAAATTTAAAGGTTTTTCTTTTACCGACAAAAGCGATGAGTATGAGAATAAACTCAAAGAAATTTTGGACGATTACGATCAGATACAATTGATTACTATCGCTAATATCTTATCCATTGACATCCATAAATCAAAAAAAGATATAGGACAACGTATTTTAAGCGCACTAGTTGATATTTCGGCTTTTAAAGACACGTTTACGGCAGTTTCCGAATCGGATACAGAATTCGATGGTAGCCACAATAGTAGTGGAAGCACTGGTTTATCTTCCCCTTTGGAAGTACAGCCAGACCAGGCGCGTGTACACTGTACACACTCCGCGCCCAAACAGACAATTTCTTTCCATGACATTGATCATTTAATTACACCGTTTAGTGGTGATAAAACGGAAAACGTTCAAACGTGGTTTCAGAGATTTGAATCTTTGGCCCAGTCATTTCAACTGTCCGACATACAGAAATTTGTGTTTGCTGAGCGGGCATTAAAAAGTTTAGCATTATTGTATGTACGTAGTGAAAATAACATTTCTTCATATGCATCACTCAAAGAGGCATTGTTTCGCGAATTTGGACAATCAGCTTCGTCCGCCCAGATACATCAATTACTAGCCGCTAGAGGCTGCAACTACAAGAGAAAAACTATTGGAATATTTTCTGAAAATGAAAGAAATAGCCCAAAGAAATAGCACATCGGTGATATATCATTAATTCACTATATAATTAATGGGATTAACGATACACCACATAATAAAGGTATATTATTCGGGTGCGCCACGCTGGCCGAATTTAAAAACAAGCTCCAAATTTTCGAACGAATTTGTGAACAGAGTTCTAAATTTTATCAATCAATGTCACCGACTACACCCAACACTCCTAAGATTAACCAGACGGAGAAAACTGCAAAATTAACTTGCAGGAATTGTTTAGCCCCAGGGCACCTGTCTACCCATTGTGTGCATTTAAATAAAGGAAAAAAGTGTATGAAATGTGCACGTTTTGGTCATGTTTCCAACCAGTGTACAGAGTAAAATCCGGAGCGTAAGCGTTCGACTCAAGGCACCTCCCCTTCACGCAAGACGTCGCCACGCAGAGACGAACAAATCCACGTAGTAGAAATGTGTCATTCTCATCCGCGCATGCAGAAACCTGTAAAAATTTTTAATTTACAAATCAATTCAATCTTGGACACTGGAAGCTCACTGACGATACTGAGAGAAGACATTTATGAACAAATTGGGTCGCCCCCCCTCACCGGAGCACCTGTACAATTGTCGGGCATCGGTAACCGTATTATTCAACCTGTAGGATCGTTTTTTACCAATATACAAATAGACGATAATACTTTTTCTACTACTGTTTACGTAGTTAAGTCTTCTCAGATGCCCATGCCACTTATCATAGGGACAGATGTCATATTTCAGGGTACTCTCAAATGCGACAAAAACGGCGCTACTTTAACTAAATCTCCACCCACAAGTATTTTTATAAGCTGCATTACTGTGTCTGATAATGTATCTGCAACGAAATCTCAAGATAAATCCTATGTACCTTCATTTCCCGACGCAAGATGCACTACGGAAACATTTGTTTCAAATTCTTTCCCCCAAGATCTAAAACCGCATAGGCGTAACCAGCCTTTTGAACGGAGGGGTGCCCAGACTTTTTAACCTGAACATGTAGGATAGAAACAATATCTTATATAGTAAAGCCTACTGAATCGGAACCCCACAAAACCGGTCGATTTTCCGTTTTAGACAGGTTATCATCTTAGAATGTATAATTGTGTGGTATTTTTTTTAAAAGGGCTCAAACGCTTTTTTTGTTTGCATGAGAGGGTGTGAGAAGGGGCTCAAAACATCAAAACTAAATCTAATGGTTAAAAAAAAAAAAAAAGTGTAAATCTCCTTGCAGCAGTGACATAATACAATAACTAAGTATTATTCAAACCTGTTGTCAAGGATTTCAATATTACAATTGTAAAAGAAATTGTAACTCAAGTTGCTACAAATGTAAAAATCAAAAACCATTTATAACTCCAAAAGCCACATAAGCTCTTCCTGCCAAGTGTAAAACCGTTTGGCACCCTAACTTCTCATAAAGATTAAAAAAGACCTTTAATCATGCTGGAAACTTCTATAGACACAGGGACATTGCATGAGACCCAACATTATCTCTGTCAAAGTCTTGTAGATGAAATTTTACCGGATGATAAATCTCAGATAATACATTCTGTACACCAGTAATACCCACGAAAGTTTTCAGAATGTGACTCCATGTCTTCTTAGGGATCACCAGGGGGAACCAAGAAATTTTGGAGGAAAGTCTATATAAATAATTATAATATTCATTAATAATTCATGTTTTTACCACAGAATGTGTCGAATATATTAGGTAAAGCAAGACATGATAATTATACACTAAATTTTGGCAAGATGGTAAAAATTATATTATCATGATGCGACTGTAATAATAAAGATTGCTTGTCTGTCTCTCTCTCTGTGTGTGTGTACGCGCGCGCGCTGAATTCTGAAAAAACAATGCAGTCCTCTCACCCGCAAGATTTGACAGGAAAGTACCTGTATGCCTGCAGTCATGCATATCGAAGACAATTTCTGGAATTTTTCAATTAATTTTTTATGTTAACTTTTTCAAATTAGTAAAAAAGAATCCGATTTAAATATTTTATCCAGTAAACTTTCACTATTATTTTATGTTATTTTTAGAGGCTTTTTTTTTTTTCGCATTCCTAATTTTTAATGCGATTTTTAGCGGGGTTTTTTGTACTTTGAGGTGATTTTTTAACTTTTTTTTTTAAACAGAAAAACTCTCCGGTAATTTTTTTACTTGCCGTGATTAAATTCGAATTGGAAGAATGTCAAATCAGTTCTTATAAGAAAGCTGAAAATTTAATTTGACTCGAAATAAAAGAATTGCGATAATTCAGGATTCGTTTGTTTCGAGACAGAAGTGGTCGTAGCTTACTCGGGGGTACGTTGCCGAAGGCAGTCCCCCTTCCCCCTATCCTAAATCCTACATTTCTTTAATTCTATGTTCGTTTTAAAAAAAAAAGCAACCAGTGAAACTCCACTAGTAATGAAGTTTTCTTTGAGGGGCAGGGTTTGAAATAATGTGCAGGGTCGCGCGATTTGTGCACAGAAAAGGAAAGTCCCGCATAAAAAAAATGCTGTGCAGTATTTCCGCTCTAAAAATTCTTTCACAGATCTGTGATTCTTCAGTGAGTATTTTTAAATTTTTTTGAAGTCCGCGATTTTTATTTCTTTTATGGAACTTCTCAAAATCAATTCTTGACTCGGTCCTGGAAAAATTTGAGAATTTCTTCAAACGACCGTGGAAAATATCATGAATTTCGATAAAAGAGTGTAGAAAAAACTCGCGAATTTCGTCAATGATTGCGCAAAAAATTGACGAATTTCGATAAACGATTGACAAGGAAATGTTGCAAATTTCGTCAAAAAGTCGCGGAAAAGAGTAGACGATTTTGATAATTGGTACGGAAAGATATCGAGAATTTTCCCGATCGCTCGTGCAAAATTATCGCAAAGTTCGACAAATGACCCCTGTAAAAAATCATTTTCGTGAATCGGTCGAAAAAAAAAAAAAAAAGTCAAAGGATCCTGGTGAAAACGGGAATTTCGTCAAAAGATCGCAGAAAGAAAAATGCGAATTTCGTAAAAATTTACTGCACTGGGCTAAAAGATTGAAACCGGGTCCTTTTCCTAGTTTTAAAAGAACGCCGCGAAACAAGAAGAAACTGCAAAAATCGCAAAAAAAATTTTCAGAGGAAAAAAAAAATTACTATATTGACTTGAGAGACTGCAACCATATTCATTTTACGAATGTCAAAATATGGTCGCGAAACACGAAATTTCACCAACCAGCCAACTCCAGATTAATTTTAATTTCCTGTGCTATTATTTCTTATTTTCAAAGGAGGCAGAGTCTGTGCACCTCCACCTTTCCCACCGGGTAATCGCATTTTGGAGTTATTATTTCACATCTGCATTCCCTTTCTTTTTTTTTTTTTTTTTTTTTTTTTTTTTGCTCCTTTCTAGACTTTAGACTACGAAATTAGAGAGACAAATAATTACTGTTTCTGTCCTCGTCAAGAGCTCGCGTTAATTTCTCATGAAATTGCAGAAACATGCAATAGAAAGATCAGTGTTAAAAAAAAATCTCCCACAAACAAAAGACGTCAAAGTGGGATTATAAAACTACCTTTTTGACTTACTATGACTAATACATATTCTCGTAAATATTCTAGTTTTAAAAAAGATAAAGAACATAATTAAAAAAAAAAAAGAACGTGAAATTATTTTTTTATCACAGTTCAAAACTTAGGCTGTTAGTTTTCTGAACTAAACTAATTTGCTAAACTAATCGAACACTGCTTTCACTTCTTTTTTCTTTTGTAGATTTCGATTTTTTTTAATAATTCTGTTTGAGTCTGCGCAAGCGAGGGGGGTGCCCGGGCACCCAGGGCACCCCCTCTGGTTACGCCTATGAACCGCCGAGAGTAAATAAAGATTTTTCGAATGAAAATATTCCTACTGACATCGAAATTGACCCAGTGATTGACTCAGCACATCTGAAACATCTCGCAACATTATCGCCAGACTGCTTTTCCTTCGATTTAAATTTCTTATCCTACAAGCTGTTCACGACTGTGCTCGTCTTATTGACCATTTGTTTATTACTGTTTACGTCTGCCAACGGACTCAGTTGTCATCATTCTGCAACCATCTCGAACCATCTCGAAGTTTGAGTGACGTTACTAATTGGAACGAAGTCCGGCAGATCCTTATTATTTTTTGTTTATTTCTTATACGCCGAAACTGTGGGACATCAATAAAGAAAAAGAGAAAACATAGATTTAAATTTCCAAAAAGAAATATGC
The DNA here is from genome assembly GCA_963932465.1 of Maratus speciosus. Lineage (NCBI taxonomy): Eukaryota > Metazoa > Arthropoda > Arachnida > Araneae > Salticidae > Maratus > Maratus speciosus. Next base: position 292,696,902 of record OZ010789.1, read on the forward strand.
TTCACGTATATAGGTCACTAGTGCAACCAACGAATTTATCATAAATGTGTTTTTTATTATTACTACTATTTTTTTTAACTGTGTTTATATATTCTGTGTTTGACACCCATATATCTGCTTATTTAAGAGAAAGTTTATATCGTACAGACTATAGACTGCTACTATCTGTGACTTTCTTAATAACTTTATTTCAATATCTTCGTTTTTTTACGATTGCAGCAAGCATCCACGATTGTTTTTTTTTTTTTGTTTTTTTTTTTTTTGGACGAAACATTAGAATGAGGTGTTTACCAGCGTAACTCACCATTTCAAGAGTCCAATCATTGATGAAAGTCTTCAACACAGAACGTTTTTTTTTCTTCTTCGTATTTTTGTGTGTTATGCCATTCCAGTGCGATAAACTTCAAATGCTTTTTTTTTAAAGAAGTTATCGCATACCAAGCATTTTTATCAACAGTGTTTTTTTAAAATTATTCTTAGTTTGTGGAATATGCAACAGATTCTTTATTTTTTCAGCTTATATTAACAGAATTTATTTTTTTTTTTTCGAAGTTCTGTTCAACATTTTTTTAAACCTCTGAGCGATATGTATCTGCTCAAAACTTTTTTATTGAACCCATGCGGTGACTTTTTTTTGCGCATGGCAAGTTATCTTTCTCCCGGACTGCAAATGGTGTCTTATTTTTTTCATTTGCCTGTTCGCAACACGTGTTTTTTTTTTATGTTGCGTAAACAACAACTTTATTTAAAATGACTATCTACACAGGACTTTATTTTATTTTATGTTTTTTTGAACACTCACTCTTGACAAGAAGAAAAAGAATATTGTTGTGTTTATATTTTTAAAACTGTATTTTATGTGTAAACTTTTTATTGAATTGCTATATATATGTATGTGTCCCCCCCCCCCACACACACACACACTTCGCATATTTTTTTTACAGAAGTAAGAGCTGGCTGTCGAAAAAAAAAAAAACCTTTTGGTGGGAAATCCTTTTTTTTTTTTTTTTTTTTTTGCTTAGACGAGGAAAACCTCTTTTTTTATTTTTTATTCCCGAATGACGTTGGGATAGAGATGTTTTTTTTTTACGAAATTCTACCTACGATGAGGCAGATTTTAGTATGTTTTCTTGATGATAATATAATGGGCAGACGGCCTTTCAGATTATATTTTTCATCCCTGATGATGGCTCATGAGAAAGACGGTCTCATGACGCAAATTGATGTTATCCCGAGATTTTTTTTATTCTTTTGTTTTTTTTCTTTGGAGATATCTCACGGCAGCTCAGCATAAATTTACATAAAATTTAGACTTAATTTTATTTTTATTTAGCTCAATTTTCTTAATTATTTAATGACAGTTTTTTTTCCTTTGGATTTTAATTATTTTTAGATAGTTTTTTTTTTGTTTTTGTTTTTTGACATATCTTGCTGCTTATTTAACGCGCTGTCGAGGTCGACAAGCGGACAAGATGGCCGAGTGTGAGTTGTGGTTTTAGATTCCCATAAAACCCTACTCATAGCAACAGGATATTGTCAGCACTTTTCCATGAGAACTTGTAACCGCAGAACAGCAGATGTATTGAATTTGCTGATATGTAGGTTTGCATTCTCTTCGCCTGGAAACAAGTAACAACCGAGAGCAGATTGCATTCTGACGCGGCCGATGGTAGGCATATCTCGCTCTAGACAAGAGCAGAGGCCGATATGGAATCTCCGACGATTCTGTGAGTGCGTATGCCGCAGAAAAACACCCTTACCCTCCCGTACTTGTAAATATAATTTCTATTTAATATGTAAAACTATAACCTAGAATCATTAAACTCCTTTTTTCATTAAATACGATCTTATCTTTATATCATCCTTATATTACATATATGCACCCATGGTCCTGAATGTGTTAAAAAGTAATGTCTACGGATATTTTTCAAAATGGGTGATAGAATATGGATAATTTAAAATGGAGAGTCGATTTTTTATGTGATTTTTTCGATCTTTTTGTAGTTTGAGTGAAAATTTTATGAATATTTTTTGTCGAAATTTTATATTAAGATTTAATGTCATAGGCCAAAGTTCGTATAAAATTTTGGAGAAAATTCCTACAGATGATGCTGTAATAGTGAATTTTGTTTGATTTTCAGAAGGATCGTGGTAACTGTGGAAAAAACAATCTAGGTTTAATTTGCATATTTTCAAAGGCAAGAATTTTCACGTGTTTTTTAAATATATATCTTACCCGTTAATCTGACTTTATTACGAAATTTTTTCTTCCCTCCGCCCTCTCCCGGTTAAAAAAATATTAACAAAAAATTTGAAGTGTAATAAAAAAAAATAAATAAGAGATATGTTATCTATTCATTTTTTGTTTCTCAAATGCATAATTTAAAAAATTACGTTTTTTGAAGTATTAACATGTATGCGAAAGAAGAAAGTTTTGGGATTTGTTTGGGGTAAGATTGGGACATATCCAACTAATTTTCATCTGGGGTTGGAGGGGCATTTCTCATTGAATCTCCTATTTAAAGGGGCTGGTCACTCAGCTTCCGATTTCCCGTCACTAATGTAAATTCTATGGGCATTTGAGGCATTCGTATATTTAAAATATCTCCTCGGGAAATTAATATTTTTAACTTCTATTTCTTTTGTACACTTCCTAAAATATGTCTCTCTTTTTATTAGTTGTCAAAATATTTCTAAAGTATAGATTTAATTTTATATAAAGTGTTAAAATCTTACTCACTGTTCGCCCGCTTTTAACACATAATATATTAAATTCAGTATAGATTTTAGAAATATTTTGAAGACTAAGAAAAAAAAGAGACATCCTTAAAGAAGAGTACACAGAAAAAAGATGTTAAAAATATGAATTTCCCGAGAATATATTTTAAATATAGAAATGCATCAAAAGTCCATAGACTTAACATTACGGAGGAGAATTCCGAAGCTGAGTGACCAGCCCTCTTAATCCCTTCGGGACGAGTGTCTTTTACAGAATTTTTAATCTTTAATCACCGGTTTTTTAAAACAGAAATTTTTGCCTAATTGAATCGGGAAAATGCTTGGATTTAATAAGGGAAAATTTACAATAAAAATTTACTGGTGAGAATAATCCCCGATTCTGAGCACCTTATGCTGCACGAATACAGGTCGCTCGTCCCCAAGGGGTTAAGATATATTTTAAACACGTGAATATAAAAAGAAATCAACTAAAGTAGTCTTCCACATGGGAGCAGAGTTTCCCCTGCCCCCTTTCCGTAAGTTCTCAATTCTCCTTTTTCTTTGTGTTTAATTATTTTAAGCTACTTACGAAGAATGCATTTTCCTTTTATTATTATTGTTATTATTATTATCAGAGGGGAAAAAAAATCTTTAGTTAACTACTTTTCAGAATCTAGGGAGGAGTCCTGTCCTGCTCCCTCTTGCCCCGCTGTCAATTGTTCTCCTTTGCTCCTCTTGCCTGCTGCACCTATGGAAACAATGTTTTCTATTGTTTTGAAAAGTAGGCGTTCAATTAAGAAAACAAAACTACTGAACTGTTTTTAGGAATCCGTTTTATCGGAATGAAACAGAAAGGGGGAAAAAAGATGCAATTATAGAGAAGCTTAAAATTCAAATCGCCGGACGACAGCTGTTGCCACTCTAGAAGGCGTGGTTTGTCTAAAAAAGAATGCCGTGAAAAATTGACTGGCGTGTAAACAATAGAAATGATATCCAACGTCCTCCGTGTTTATATGTATAAAACGTGATACAGTTTTTACCAAGTTGAAAAAGCAAACAGTCATTTAAGGTATTGCTTAAGAATTCAAACTTGAACAATAGATTTTCAATGTACATTTCATCTGCCTTTTGGAGTCTAATGTTTCATTCTTCATTGCTATTCTCTTAAAGTTACGATAGATTAGCATCTAAGACAATGAAAGAAGTTAAAATAATCGCTTTACTAAAATTAGAACTATTATTTCTCCAACCACTACTACCAAATAGCGGAAAAAAATAAACGCTTTTAGCTTCTTTAAATCTCTTTTATGAGTTATATACCGTGACATTAGCAATCATCTGAGTTGTAATTTTTAACGCGAGAAATTATGTACGGAGTTTAAAAACATTGACAAAGAATATAGCTGCCGAGAAATATGCAAAAGACTAGGTCTGGGATAGCGAACCTTTTTGAATCCCCCCATGGCAGTTTTTTTTTTTTTTTTTTTTTTTCCATAAAATATTTTACCTGGCCGTTTTGACGTCAAAACATTGCTCGTCAAAACATCGCCAAATGAAAATTTTAAAAATAATAAATCAGATTAGAAATTTATATGAAAACCTTTTGGGTGACTGGAGGGTTGTGTTAAAGACAAAATATCATTCGACTGATTTCCTGATAACAAGTTGCATGCTGATACTGATAAAACACTTAACGCCACCTCTTTTTAAAGCTAAATAAGCACACCTCTCAGGATTGATGTGTATAGACCAGGTGTTTTCAAAATATGTATCGTAGGCCGTAGAACTGCCACTATTTTTGAATAGTAGTAACGTTTATCATATTTAATGATAGAAATTCTGCTATTAAATAAGATTATTGCTATTCGGAATTAGTGGTTGTTCTGCAGTAGCATCTGGTTGTTCTGCAGTACCCGACTGCATCGGGTCGGTGTACCCACATTTACCCGCACCCCACGCGGTTTGGCGATATATTTTTTCGTTGTGGATCGGGTTGACTTCCACTACTTCCTTACTGGGGGGCGGGTTGGCTTTCATTGTTTCGGGTTCGGGTCGGATTTTGACTCTTGCGAGTCGGGTTCGGGTTGACCCGAATTTTAAAAGAATGTCTATAACATTTTTTTCAGATTAGAAATCTATATACAGTAAAACTTCCATAATGCCTTCTCTCCCGAAAAGCGGACCCCTCTATTTAGCGAACACTTTTTCAATTCCTAACATTTATATATTTGAACGTTTTTACCTTTGAATAGCGGCACCTCTCAATCTACACAAACCTTACACGTGTTTGTGTGCATAAACTATCATAAATACGATATATGTGTTTTTGTGTATTAAAAACGAAATGTTGATTATAATTTTCATATTTCTAAAAAGAAAGCATAATCTATCATCACATTTCTCCTATGCATTTTATTTCTCATGCAGCAAATTGAATATATACTCATTTATATTCAAATACATATTTATTTTCATATGTAACATTTTTGTGCTAAAAGTTTTTGTAAAAATCCCAACAACCTGACTTGCAAAAAAACTCCAGCAAGAATTCTTCTAGTGTGAACCCGAACCGAAGGAAGAATATTAGATTCCTTTTGAGCTGGAAAAGGGAAACTCTGGACAACCCGACCTGTGTTTGATACCAGTCAACGATCCCGAGGTGTCCGATATTCAGAGGTTTTACTGCATTTGAATATTGAAGAATATAGATTTGTTCATTCTTCTATGAAAAACATAAAAATGGTATTACAGATACAATTTTACATTAATTTTCATAATGGCAGCATGATTTGATTTATTTTCGTTGCGGGTTAGGGTCGGGTAGCGGCTTGAAATATTGCGGGTTTTGGTAGTTTAATCTAATTTTCAGTGACTCATCACAAAAGACTGTTATGCGGAAGTAATCGATTATAGTTTAAGGTATGTACCTTAAACTTACACTTACATTGGTATGCACCTTTTATAGGAAATAGAAAAACATTATTCCATTCTTCAGCATATAAATATTAATTTCTGTAAATTTCATTCATTTTTTTTTTATAAAAATCCATTTCTGCGAACTATCCCTTTTTGTGTTAACACTATTTCCGAATCATAATCTTTACCATATTTAATCGTAGAATTAACAAAAAATCGCAGTTAACATTATAATTAGACAAAGATTACTATTCGGAAGGAGTGATAACTAAAAAGTGGAATATTTGACAGCTAAGTATATGTACAAATATCTAAAATTTCTGCTTTGCTAAAAAAAAAAATGCTTTAAAATTTTGAAAATTTTAAAACTTTGCTTCAAAGCTGGTGCCGGTTAGGGTCGGGTTGCGTGTCGCCAAAAATTATTTATACAGGTTCGGATCGGGTTGCGGTTTGACTTGAAATTGAATTTTCGATTTCGGGTCGGGTACAACCCGACCTGCGCAGGACTCTATTCTGCCGCTTCAGAACGTAACGGGCATATCGAGTTCAGACACTTTCCCTACATGAAAAGGTTGAGGAAAAGTTGTCAACTTTCTCACATGTACTGTCCAAATCAAACACTCCTGATACAGGAACTAAGAGTGTAAGCTATGACAGTCATGTAGTCATCACAGACTAGGGCAGGATAAAGATTCTAAGGCAAATTTAACGAAGGGTGGATGCTGTAAATATTTAACTTTTTATTAATTTATTCTCCATGGTTAAAATGTAAATATGTATATCAGCGCGATAAGTTTATATGAGGAGTATATATTTTGAGAAAACGCGAAAAACTTCTGACTGCGTCCATTGCTTTTCATTGTAAACAAAGATTTTACAATGCCAGAAATACACGATAAAACTTTTTTTTTTTTTTTTCCCCAGATTGTAGTGTTTTTTCGAAGCAGGTTCGCCAATAAAATAGATTGATAGAGAAAAGTCGATATTTTAAATTTTGGATAGGGCGAGTTTTGAAACTCGCATCCTCATATGTAAGTTATAGTAAGTGAAATTTCTTTTCATTAGAGCTGCCTGTTTTTGTTTTTTGTTTTCTTTTTACTCATTTTTTTTGCGGCGAAAAGTGTCTTTTTTTATGTTTTGATCTTTTTGTTGCTTAAATGTATTAATCTGGATTGTGTCAGATGTATCTGATTTATTTACTTTGTGCTTTTTCTTTTTTTTTAAAGATCTTTTCTTTTTTCAAAGATTTTTTCTTTTTTTTCAATTCCCATCAAGAAAGATAATAGTAAATATAATTACTGCCATAAAGAAGGAAACTGGGGTAAAACATGTAAGAAAATGATAGCAGATGGTAAACCAACAAACCGAATTGTTCAAATACAGAAACTGGTAAAGAAGGAAAGAATAGCGCTGCCGCAAATACACTATATAGGAATTAATCACCGGACTCTTTCAATTTTAGACATTTTGGCGAATATTTAAAGAAATACTTGTTGCATTTTTCTGGAACATCAGGATTATGAAGAATATATATAATTTCACATTTTTCAACGGCGATTTGATCAGAAGAGTAATTAAGGGCCAACAAAAAAATCAAGGAAAAATAATAATATTTGGGATCACCCTGTAAAGTAAAATGCACGGAATGATCTATAGCTATAGATTACGAAAATTCAGATATTCTACAACATGTGTATTCATTTGTATAAGAATAGCACGTGTATTCAAGTCAACACTAGGCTTGCGGAGTGCCTACAGAGAGTGAAAACCTCTTCAACGAACCATGGGGCCCGGAAATCCACCGGGCATAGCAACATAACGGTGATTTTCTAAGATGCTGGGAACGAAGTGCATATGGAGCTGCTTTCTCAAATTTTGGTTGGAGCCATTAAGCCCCGCCCTCTGGTAGACAGGTCGTTCGGGGTGTTGACGCGACTTTCCCACCCTCGCCGATGCCCGCAAACAGGCGGGTGCCGGGGGCTACACTTGGAATAGTCGTAAATATCCAGGCCGTTACAAGGGTCGGCCTACACCGCTGAACACTCAACTGGCACGAACACCAGGAGAGTAGGAAGTAATGTCGGTCGTTCAAAGCAATATTAAGGGTGGTGTAGGGAGGAAGTAAAGGCACGGAAAACAAAGGCCCTTTTCAGTTACACATATTTCAGTTACACATATTTTATATTTTATACATTAAATTTAAAATTTACCTATACTAACAAAAAGTTTGAAATACGATACGATCACCTTACAATAATAAAATAAAAATGAAAAATATTTACAAATTAATATTTACAAGTCATATTTCCAAGTAAAATTTTTCCTACTTTTTCGCATCTGTGCGAGTTTTTGCAAAGTTGGACATTCCGTCCATGAAAGCAAGAGTTTTCTTTCCTATGTCTGTCTGCGTGACAATATTTTCATTACTTTTGCCAGATAATTAGCAAGTTCGAGATAAGAGTTAATTTTGAGCTCGGTTTTATTTTTTCGAGGACTTATATTCGAAGCCCTATATTTTTCTACGTTGACCCTAGTTTTAAAAAAGTTGTCTGATTTCGAAGATCTGTTCGAAGTTCTCACTCCGCGTTACATTAACAAGAAATAGGGGGCGTTTTCTTTGGTCTTTCCTACTTATCATCTGACTCACTTTTGTCACGTCAAACCCTAGAAGGCCTATTTTTTTCCGTATCTACACTTTTGGGGGGACCTCTTAGTATTATTTTAAGGGGAGACACCAAGTCCGAGACGACGTAAAATTGGAATTTACGCTCTTTTAGAAAATTTACAATTTTTTCCTTTACATTAAAGGTTTCAGTGGTGACGTTCATCCTCTACCAGCAATATCTACCATAAAGTTTGTTTGAGTCGCACTTGTTTTCGATTAGATTTGTAAATTCGGTATTCGTTTATATCAAAAATTTCTGAGACCACAATGGGTTTTGTTTTTTTTTTTTTTTTTTTGGGGGGGGGGGGGATATCTTTAACCTTTTTCTCCTTTTTACAATCCATTTTTGGCACTTCGGCAGCGCTAACTTCCATCTCTAACGGTTTTACCTAAATAACCTCCCTATTAGTATCCTCGAAGACCTCACTAATGGCGCCATATCTGGAGCTCACTACGGACGTATCATCGTCTTCTATTTTTTTCGTTTTCCGAGAAAATCTCTGATCACGTGTATTCATGGAAATATATCGATTTTCTTAAAAAGTTAAAAAAATTCTTGCATGTTTTTGTTTATATCATGCAGGGTTTTCTACCAAATTTAAGGACAGTTTCTAAAAATTTGACAAAATATAGAAGAGATAATATAGAGCAATTAGAATGCAAATATAATAAAAATTTGTTGAAATACGGGTAGTTGTATGAAATATTTTTTATCTGCGCATAACCGCACGATAACAAATATATATATATATATTTTCCATGATTTAATAATCAACTCTATGGAGCAACTCATAAAAAAAAAGCCAGTCAAATATTGTGAAAATTCAGAAAGATATCGGCAATATAGTGAGCTGATTTTTACTTGTTCTCTAAAAACAGCTAAATGATACGGGGTTTTCCATAAATTGTCGTTTTTAATTTTTTTTTTATTTTAATTTCTATTGATGTTTTAGCTATTCTTGGAAAACCACCAGAACGAGCCTATTCCGTTAAATTCCAAAAAAACGGAAATTTTTCTGTAATTTACAGGGAAAATGTTCCGTTAAAATACGGAAATAGTACTGGCGTGTAGATTGCCAGTAGTATTTCCGCATTTTAGTCCGGTTTTTTTTGTTTTTTTTTCAGTGTATGATCGACAAATATTTCGATTATCATCTCAAAAAGGTCTTTCAACTTGGGAAATTTCGAACCGTTTCAGCAAAAGAACCTCACACGTAACAGTTCGGCAGAGTCTGAAATCAAATAGTAATGCAAAATGTATGAAACTGTTGAAAAAACCGAGGTTAATGGAACATCATGAAGAAGAAAGACTGAAATGGGCTAAAAATGTCATGTCATGGGACAAGAAATGGTAACAGTGATATTTTCAGATGAAAAAAAAATTAATCTTGACTATCCGGAGGGTTATAAACACTATTGGCACGATTTGAGGAAGGAACCCAAACAATGCTTCAGTCGACAAATGGGAGGAGGATCAGTAAGGGTTTGGGGAGCTTTTAGTCATGATGGATATTGCGATTTAACCCGAATTTTGGGACGTATGAACTCTGCGCAATATCAGGCTATTTTATATAATCATTTGATACCGTTTGGACCTTTTTTAGGTGGTGCAAACTAGCTGTTTCAGCAGGACAATACTTCTTGCCATGTGTCTAAATCCACCCAGCAATGGTTTAAAAAAGAAAAAATTCATATTTTGTCATGACCAAGTCGAAGTCCGGACTTGAACCCTATGGAAAATCTTAGGAACGTGTTAAGTTGCAAAGTTTATGCTAATAATAAACAGTTGTTATCTGCCATTGAACTAGAAGTAGCCAGTGTAAAAGAATGGCACGTATATTTCTGAATCTGTACTTAATCACCTGGTCACTTCTATGTAAAACAGAGTGTTTGAGGTTATAAGGGAAAATGGAGGACCAATAACTTATTAATTTACATATTATTCTTATTTTTAGACAAGTGGTCTTTAATTTGTTAACAGTGTATTTTTCAATCATTGCTTATATTTTTGTTAACACACTTATTTATTGCATTATTCAAAATTATTGCAAACTAATTTTAATAAATATGTTGTAATTTGATATCTCATGTGTTTAAACTATAATAAGAACCCTTATATATACTTCATAATTTTCAAAATGTGGTCTTATAATTTCTTTGCGCACTGTAGTCTAGATTTTGTAAGATGTTTTCATTTATTTGCATTGTGATTCCTCTCCGCTTTGATATATTCTAAATAGTATCAATAAATTCAGTAAAATGAGGAAAAAATCAGATTATGCATGTGTTAACGGATTCGAAAAAAAAAAGAATCTAAATAAAATTCTGTCGTAGCAGGCTTGTCAAATGTAGAAAGTAAAAACAGAAAACAGATGAATAAGTAAATATGTGTGTTACTAGAAAATGATTGTCCAGACTCACCATTTTTTGTCTATGCCCACCAATTACTTCACAATACTCATAAATTTAACTGAAGAAAATATTCATGGTTTCCTTTTAATACATTCCATAATAAGTAAACCATTCTTTTATAGCCACTTCAAAATAATCATAGGTATAACACAAATAAATGCCATTATCATCGTAATAATTGAAAGAAGTTTTTAAAAGATATGAAACATTAAATTATTTTTTCTCAAAATGCCAAACCGGGCATTGGCCTTTTTTTCTATTAAGGTACGCATTTATTATTATTGTTGTTATTATTTGTCTTTAAATACCGTTTTCAAAAAAGGTTAAAAACAATTTTAACGGTTCAGGTCAAAATTTCCGCTTTTCGTAATAACATATGTTATCGTCTGTTGTTAGAGTGTAAATAGTCGAATAGAATGTCGACAAAAAACAAATTCTAGTTGCGTACAGAAACAATGAAACAATAAAAAGACATTAATTTCGCGGAGAAGTACTTTTGCTTTATTTCGCTACTTCATAATTTTTACGAATATTGTGCGTTAAGTGACAGAAATAAGTTTGGAAATTCCAAGCAAATAGCTTGTAGTCCTATATCATTTTTAAAACTGCCGCATTTTTTCTATTTTTGAGTTCGCATATTTTCAATTCAAGCGTGACGTTTGTATTTAGTAATGTTATGAGCGAACTCCAGAATGCTATCAAACTGCCAAAAATGTCGTTAGAATAACAAAAAGAGTTGAAAATATTTAGTTAGACCGTGAAATGACAGAAAAAACATTGTAAACAAAGATTGTTATTTATTCCTATTTCATTTATATTAAAATTAACCAGATTTTCTTGTATTCTTAGATCATTATTCAGACACTTTTCTCCGGGAGGGGAGGGATTTCTGTGGCTCCGGGGGGGGGGACCTTTTAGCGTTGCGGGGGGGGGTTGCACTTTTTGACCATTAAAAACACAAAACTCAAATATTCTGGGGGGACATCTCATTGCTCTGAGGAGGAATGCCCCCCCCCCCCCGGGCCACCCCGTGAATTCAACACTGGTCCCGAAGCCCGAGATCGGTAAAAGTTTATTTCATTAAACTCGGGCCGGGCTGAATTTTATTTGAAAACTCGGTACGGGCTCGGGCTAAAATTTAGCTTTTGAAAAGTTAATCCGGGCCTGATCTTCATTCTTCCCGGGACACATCCGGGTCTTAAATTTTTTCTGTAGATTCGGGACGGACCAGACTGTATTCACTGGACTTCAAAAAAATTTTTCCGCACGGTAATGTCGTGGTAACTTTTCTCCTTTATTAGTGGAGTAAATGAACAATAAAACATTTCTTTGTTTCTTTTTTTCCGTTTTTTAAATAACAGATGGAATACGTTGGTTAATCACGAGAAAAACATAAAATTTTCCCGTTTTGGCACATCCCGAAATGTGCAGATCTCTAACACTCATACTGCGATTTAAATTAGAGATGAATTGCAGAGGGACAAAAGATTTTTATTCGAATTATAAATTTCGAAGCCTGTCAAAGAATATTCTAGATAAATAAAGTGAAAAAAAGCTCTTAAAGTTATTTTTGAAGCACCTCACTAGTCACCTAACTTTCTAGGCGGACGAATCCGCAAGAGAAAGTTTCCACACTTTCGAGTATTGCGCGAAAGAAAAAACTCTGCTTCGTACTCTTCTTCATCTTCCACCCAACAACGTCCCAATAAGAGGTCATTCAATATTACAGATTTTACTTGCACTAGAGGTCTGCACGGGCCGACATTTCCAGGCCCGGGCCCGGCCCGATTCATAGTGAAAAAAAATCGGCCCGGCCCGGCCCGATAAAAAAATTAAAAGTTCGGCCCGGGCCCGTCCCGTAGAAAAAATAATATTGGCCCGGCCCTATAAAAAAATTAAAAGTTCGGCCCGAGCCCGGCCCGTCCCGTAGAAAAAAAATTATTGACCCGGCCCGATAAAAAAATTAAAAGTTCGGCCCGAGCCCGGCCCGGGCCGTAGAAAAAATAATATTGGCCCGGCCCGATAAAAAAATTAAAAGTTCGGCCCGAACCCGGCCTGGCCCGGAAAAAAGTTAAAATCTCGGCCCGGGCCCGGCCCGGCCCGGCCCGGCCCGAGTGAACTTCTACAAAACATTGATTTTTACCTCGAATTGGTTAAAAATTTGTCTCGTACGAGGAGTTCTGACCAAAAATATTTATCTTAGAGGAGTTCTGACCAAAAATCTTAACTTTTTTTTCATGTTTATAATCTTTATTTTTATAGAAGTGCAGCAGGCTGCGATATTTTTTTTAATGAATCTCTATTTCTTATATGTAAATGTTTCAGTTATCATTAATATTGTTAATCCATATTCTATGTATAGAAGTGTTAAAAATCGGAAAAATACTATGCAGTAAAATCTTCTAGGATGGAATTGCATAGAAAAAAAAAAAAAAAAAATGCGTTATAGACAAGTTCTCTTCTTAGCAAGTGTAAATGTGCGTATAATTATATATTCTTTTCTTACTTATTAGTATATTAATTTTGCATGGATCAACACGTTTTTCAGTTTAAAACAGGGTTCCGTCATAGGCAGGTTCCTTTTCACACATTTTACTGTATTTTAATTTAGTTATATTTTAATATGCGTATTCTTTATTCGCATATGTGTAATATCTACTATTCTTTAAAAATAATAAATTTTAATGTTTAAGTGTAGAATAATGGCGATTCAAAAACGTATGCATTTTTTGAAAAACTTTTGAGCCAGACTTAATTTAACTGACCTTTAAATGGACCAGGCCACGCTGAGACAATGATTTTCATACGGGCTGGCTCAAAACTAGGACTGAAAATTTTGGGCCGTGAAGACTAGGAATGAAACCAGGCCCGGCTCTGTACAGAAAAATTAAGTTAGGCCCGGTCCGAACAGAGTGGAGCCCGGGCTCGGCCCGAATGCCGTGAATGAAAATCGGCCCGAGCCCGGCCCGTGCAGATACAGTCCTTCCCGTTTAAACGAATATTGACGGTTCCAGAAAAATATTCGATTAAGCGGGATATTTGATTAAACGGGGAATCATAACTGTAATATTTAATGCGTAATGAAAAGCCAAAATAACCATCTACGGTATATTTAATTAACAGCATAATAAATCGTTAATAGAATAACAAACTAAAATAAATACAAATGCTAATATAAAGTAAATAGGTATTAATTTAATGTCAGTACATACATTTATATGATTTACATCATACTTAATGCAGCTCGTTTGAATTGGGTCAAATCTTTGCTATTTCTAATTTACGTTACTTATACTGTCTTAAAAAAATCGTATAAAGTGGTTTATTTAAGTGGAATTTTAAAGGAGTAAATATCCAGTTATTTTTCGAATGAGTGCAAAATGTCACAACTACCATCTCGAGTCTTGAAGTGACGGCGCATTGCCATTGAAGCCTGGTTAACGGCAAGAAGTGATGGTGGGGAAATCATTTGACCGGTCCATTATACACTTGCCGGCCGAAATCATTGCAGGAAGAACTGAAAATTTGTTTTCAGCGTAAAGGAACCGAAAATGACAAAAGGTGGAAGGAAATTCCAGCTGAAACGTGCTTTCCGTGCTTATTTTAAAACATCGGTCATACAGTTGTTATTCGATTAAGCGGGGACGTTCGTAAAAAGTATTTGGTTTAAGTGGGGAAAAATAGCATAGAACCGATAGGAATAAATCCGGTTCCAGAGGATTCTGTTCGAATAAGCGGGGTATTCGATTATCCGTGACCCGATTAAGTGGGGAGGACTGTATCTAACTTGCAGATATATGACACATACACAGCAGTGTGTGAGCGATAATGTATGGAACAGTTCTCCGGTTATGAGTCGAACCACTGCGGACCGCCCGCCCCTTAAGAAAATGCAAAGTTCTAGAAACAAGAGTCCCACATCAGATAAGGTGATAACCAATATTTTTCGAAACGCGGTTCGTGTTCAGGCCGGGTTGACCATGTATTTTAATGTCGGACGTAACTGAAAAAAATCAGCGAACAAATCTCTACCGAAAACGCATGAAATGATCAAAAATAATTTTAATTTATAATTATTTAAATTTGTTAGTGAAACTGTCATCGCGAAAACTAGCAGTTAAAAGTTACACCTAACTAGGGTCCGTCCCGGGTAACAAATAAAATTTGCAATCCTGCAACTTTTATTTAAAACCAAGCTGTAACCCGAACCAACCCAATCAAAAATATTCCGTCCACCCGCAGCCCGATCGAACCCAAAATAATTCCAAACCCAACCTAAAACCCGAATAAGAGAAAATTGATCCAAAATATAATTCAATTATAGAAAAATAGTCTGTAATCATATCTCCAATATTAAATGTTACCTTTTATGTAGAAAAATAAACATGTAAGAAGTCATTCATATTCAAATACGTGTAGTTTTTCATCTGAAATAGATTCCTGCGCGGTTTGTGTTATACCGGACCCAAACATTCAACATAAAGTCAATCCGAAACCTACCAAAAAATTTCCGTTAACCCAAAATCCGACCTGAACCCGACAACAAATTTTCTATTGACCGTAAACCGAAACACTTCAACCCGAACCCGACTCGACTCAAAAAAGATATATAACGTAATACAGTTATGAAAAAGTAGTCTGCAATCATATCTCTATTTGAAATCTGTCTTTTATGTAGAAAATAAACATTTAAAGCGGTTTTTTAAGCGGATTTTTTTAAGAAGCTCCGTATTGCCTCTGTTTCTCAAATAAAGCATTAGCGTATACAATAGCTATGAACGTTCATGATGTCAGCGTATACCCTCTGCCTATACCGTATACCCTAGCTATGAACGTTCATGATGTCAGCGTATACCCTCTGCCTATCAAGCAGGACGGTCGTTCTGCCAAGCCAAGCTGAAAAAAAATGCTAACCTCGCCAAACAAACAAACGCCAAGAATAAAACGCAAGACACCGTAACTGCTTATTATACTGAAGACAGCTTCTCCATGTTAAATCGACCAAACATGGCAGCGTAAAATTTCCCATATCAAAAGAACCAATCATCGCAGAAAAATAAAACCAAAACCAGGAGGACCTAATGGAAAAGATCTTCAATTTGAGACCAAATGCATCTTCATAAATTAATTATAAACAGATATATAGATTTTTTAAAATAACGTCGAGATATTGAAAATGACAGATTTTTTTTATTCGTCACACCTTATGTTTCAATCGAGGTAGAGACTTAAATAATGGACAGAAAAAAGTAAGGATTGAATTTTTGGATAGATATTTACTCAATCTACGTGCTTTTATAAAATTCACCTTTAAAAACACAAATTTTATATTCTTAATTAGCGAAAAACTGTTAATTTATTCCAAAGTTTATAAATTATGCCAAACAGCGATAAACCCGCCAAACCATTTTAGAAGTCTTATACTATTCTTTTATATTATCCTTTTGCATTGATTTCATCGAAGAAAACTATGGCCGAGATCCAGATAGATTTTTCGCTGTTAGCGAAATGAGTTTGACCAATCAGAAGCCAGAATGTTTGAGAATTTTTGCTGTTTCTGGATTCCGGCCTATGTCATAAAAGTTTTGAGTCATTTTCTTAGTGCATGGATGAAGTGCAATGTTTACAGAAATATAGGCTGGGATCCAGATAGATTTATCGCTGTTAGCGAAACGAGATTCACCAATCAATAGCCTGCATTGCTGCAAACAGCGAAAAGTTCGCAAAAGTGCAAGCTTCTGATTGATGAATCTCGTTTCGCTAACAGCGAAAAATCTATCTAGATTGCGGCCAATTATGTTGAACACAATTTTGCATTTCTACATCCAGGAAGGGTATTGATGTCATAACAACAGTGCATATTCGAAACTATTTAAGGCATTGATTCTGAACTCCTTTACTATACATTTCAATATTAAAGAAGTTGTTGTTTCAATAGTTTTAGTTTTTTTCTTTATTGCTCACTCTAAAACACAAATATCGAACTTTAACCAACAGCGCTCAGAAACTATAGCGCCTAGAATATATAGTGTTGAAATCAGCTAACCCTGTAATAATTAAAAAAGCGCTAAAATATTGTATCCCTTAAATGTGCAATGATACTGCTGCAATATGCAGATCGCAGCGACATCTGCAGGATATTTTCTACAACTGCAAGAAATTGCTAGTCTGTACAATGTAATAATAGTAATACAAAATCCCGCAGATGTCGCTGCGATCGACACTTGAAATTTTAGCAGTATCGTCGCGCATTTAAGGGATACAAATTTTTAGAACTGTTTGGATAGCATATTTCCACACTAGGTATTCTAGACGCTGTATCAGAAACAACACCATAACAGAGAGCCTTTATACATAAGAGTGGTGATATATGTAGAAGAGGCATGCTCATTTCAAGTTTTTGTCGAAAGTACGGCAATCCGCTTTCTTGAATAGAGGATATTCAATCTACGTTATGATCACATGGTCAAGGAAAGAACGTCTAGCTTAAAGAAAGGAAGGCTCCGTCTACGTAATGTAAATCCCCGCTAGCCAATGAAACAGTTCATGGAAGAAAGCAGTAGCACACTGTTAAAAATATCGTGAAAAATTACCTCTGTTTTTAAAGGCTATTTGTATTCTGACCAATGAGAACGCTTCATAGGCGTTTATGTAGCGTTCTCATTGGTCAGAAAATAGAGAACCTTTAAGAACAGAGGTAATTTTTCACGATATTTTTAACAGTGTAGTTTCCTGTTTCCCTTCTTACCAGTTATAAATTCTTTGGGTAAATTACCGGTACCACGTGACTTTTTCAGCCTCGAACCCATATTTGGAATATCCTCCATTAGAAGATACGCGCATGGACGATCTCTATTAGACTAGGGAAATAATTCAGCATGCATTAGCCTGACGATAATGATATGCTCGCAAAAAACTTTAACGATTTGTTTTTATCACTTTTACCAATAAACATTTATTGGCCGTATGTCGCTACTTCGTTACAGAGATACACTTGTTCCTAATGGAGGATATTCCAAATATGGGTTCGAGGCTTAAAAAAGTCACGTGATACCGATAATTTACCCAAGGAACTTCTAACTGATAAGAAGGGAAGATACTACTGCTTTGCCTCATGAACTGTTTCATTGGCCAGCGGGGATTTACATTGCACGTCTACGGAACCTTCCCTTCTTTAAGTTGGAAGTTTTTACCTTCACCACGTGATCAAAACGGAGATGGAATATCCTCCATTAGATCCCGGCCTTAATGTATCAAAATACGGAGTTTGCTTTCTGTACTATTCCTGAGCTCAGTTATTGCGTCTAGAAATATAGGTCGGAATCCAGGTAAATTTTTGCAAACAGTGAAAAGTTAGCAAAAATGCTGGCTTCTGATTGGCCAATCTCGTTACGATAACAGAGAAAAATCTACCTAGGCCACGGTCATAGTGTGGAAACCGGCTAATCCAGTAATGCTTTAAAAAGTGCTAAAAATTAGATTATATGTTTCAGAAATCGACTATCCCAGCAATACTTAAAAAAGCGCGGATGTATTGAAACCTTAGATGTACAACGATGTCGAATTCCAAACAGTCATTTGCATCGACATCTGCAGGATATTTTTTAAAGAAGAATGAGACATGTGTAATGCACCGCTACAGCGTCTAGAATACATAATGTGGAAATTTGCTATCCAAGAACCGCTAAAAAGTGTATCCCCTAAATGTGCACTGACGCTGAAATCCAGGAAGATGATCGCAGCGACATCTGCGATATATTTTCAAATTTCAAAGAAAACATCGTATTATTACAGCGGGTTTGACGCCAAGCACACAGATCAGATGTATGTTAATATGTTTAAAAAAATGTTACAGCGTCTAGACCAAATTGTCTTGGAGTTTTGGGAAATATCCTGCAGATATCGCTGTGATCGAAGGATTGGATTTCCACACTATATTCTAGACGCTGTAGAACAACGGTAGCCTGTCTTTTTCGTTTGCCTCCTAGTAGATATAGATAACGTCATTTGAAGCTGTTCCTACAGTGTGGCCAGCTCATCACGTCACACGGAGTTGATTATCTGTATACAGCAATGGACACAAAGAAGATCGGCGCACCGTTTTGAACCAATCATCGTGTAAAGATTATCCAACTCCGTGTGACTTTTAAACGTCATGAACTGGCCTATTATGTCATTGGTCACGCTAACACCCTCCCATTTGCGTCCGCCATATATAGCGGCATCTTGCACCGAAGACTGCTAAATGTGCTGCTATCGGTCAAAATCAAGAGAGAAAAGGGCAGAAGAGAGGGAAAGAACTCGTTTTTTTTTTTTTTTTTTGGTATATAGTTTTTCACACGGGAAGATTGGTATGTCTGCTCCTCTCCTTTCATAGCTTCATGATGGTGAAATAAACCAACGCCCCCTAGATATTTGAGAAAGTCTTGGCACGCGTCACGAAAACATCACACAAAGCAGGCAAAGCAAAGGAACAAAATCATTCATTGGCTCGTGGATATGAACGAGCCAAAGAATCAGTTTTCTTCTTTGTTTTGTCTGCTTTGTGTGATATTTTCCTGACGCGTGTCAAAGCTTTCTCGAATATTTAAAGGGCGTTGAATAGGCCGGGATCAAGATAGATTTTACGCTATTAGCGAGATGAGATTGATCAATCAGAAGCCTGCATTTTTTGAAAACTTTTTTATGTTTGCAGTAAACACCGAAAAGCCTGCAGGGATGGAGGCTACTGATTGGCCAATCTAATTTTACTAACAGAGAGAAATTTATCTGGATCCAGGACATTAACTTTGGTTGGTTAAGTCGATTTTGAAAAAATCAAATCAGAAAGCAAATGTTTTTTAACTTTTCTGGTTAGTTTAATCGAAATCTTCCACGTCTATTACTGAAAACTGAGTTACTGTACTTTGGACAAAAACTTGAATATGAGTACACGACTTGTGCATATGTCACCACTCTTACATATAAATGTACTCTGTTATGAGCATGATTCTAACTGCAGCTTGTTAAATTTGAGTATCTGGGTATTAGAGAAAGCAATAGTGGCCCACCGTGGCTGAGTGGATAAGACACCACGCTGCCAATCGCTTGAGAGCGTAGGTGGGGCGGGTTCGAATCCCACCGTGATCCCCACGTGATCTGATATATATGTGTTCAAACAAACAAACAAACAAGCAATAGTGAAAAGTACAGTTGCCATTTAAACAACGACTTCTTTAATTCGTATAGAAAATTAATGAATAGTTGTAAATGACTTAAGTTTAAAATGTAGGCAAATGCTCTGAAAATATAAATGGCTCCCATCTAGTATTTTACAAAAGTAATTTAATATATTCTCATGATGTATAAGTTGATGCAACTCTTAGCTAATGAAAATTCTGCAACAAGACTTATGTAGGTAGATCTTTTCAATGATTACTTCAGAATTCTAAGAACAAAACGAAGTTTTTAAGCGCTCTTCCTCCCTCCTCCCCCCACCCCCTCAAAAAAAAAGAAATACGATAGAAAGATATATGTATTTGGATAAATTCAGTATTTCTGTGATCTTTTGTCAGAGTTTAGAAAAGGTGTCTGGGTATTAAAAAAAACATAAAACAAATTTGACGAACGATAAGACTATAGATTTCAGGCAATTTTTAACTGGAAAAAATTTAATTCTAATGTTTATGCGGCTTTAATAATAGACTATTAAAGATAATCAATTTACGGGAATTTTTATACGAAATTATATTCTCACATTTATGCAAATAGGTATGGATAACAGACTTGAGTAAAATTAAATATTTATTCTTTCTTCTCTATAACACGATCTAAATGAAGATGAAGTTATATGTACAGTTTATATCTTTAAATTTTTAGATTTTTTTATCAAAAATGTTTCATCATCATGTCTAGAATTGCTAGATTTACTTCTGTAGACAGATCTCCGATTCTTTAGATGCCTGCGGGGCTTCATTCACGGATTATCCGTAGGTATTTGTAAAGGTAAATTTATTTTGCAAAACCGTCAGCAAAAAAAAGTTAGAACAAACAATTAACTGACAGACTAACTGTAAATATATATTTTATTTTGACTCTATTTGATTTTTATTAAATTTTCATCCTTCATAGAAAATTTTACTGATACTTTGAAAGAAGAAATTGGCTCTTCTTACTTTTAAATTATTAATTACTCTAAAAAATGAATGATAGATAAACAAAATGTATACTAGCGAGTAGAATTATTTCAATTATATATAATCTGTTTTAAAAAAAGAACTGATATCTACTAAAAAACAACTTTTCAAAAGTAAAAAAAAAAAGCCAAGCAAAAAAAAAAAAAAAAAAAAAAAAAAAAGTAAAAGGGGAAAGTTGTGGCTAAAAAACAGTGTGATATCAAATTTCCAAGCTTATATTATGGTACTTATTTAACATTTTTTATTAAAAATTTACCATACGCAAGTCGAGTACCTAAGTATGCGTTGATAGAAAGCCTTTTCTCTTTTACTAAATACATCATAACGTGTTTCTGAAAATTAATTTTTTTTAAATTATGCATGATGGGCTTGGCGGCCATCTTTCCATATTTTACACAAATTTCTAAGCACACAAGCTCGTAATATGTTTGCATTATTAAGAATTTTGAACTTCTAGTTTTGGTTACAGACAGATAAAATAAGAAAGTCTTTTATTTTGAAAAAAAAAATGATTTTTACTGCTTTAACTAATTAATTAACCCCCTCCGAAAAAAAAGAATCATAAGATGAAACCTGAAGTTACTTCAACTTTATTTTAAGACACAAATTTCTAGGCACTCATTTCCATAAATTAAAAGCATAAAATGTTTGCTTAACAACAATTTCGAATTTCCGATCTTAACAATGTACTTGTGTGCTTAGAAATTTGTGTAAAATATGAAAGATGGCCGCCAAGCCCATCATGCATAATTTAAAAAAAATTAATTTTCAGAAACACGTTATGATGCATTTAGTAAAAGAGAAAAGGCTTTCTATCAACGCATACTTAGGTACTCGACTTGCGTATGGTAAATTTTTAATAAAAAATGTTAAATAAGTACCATAATATAAGCTTGGAAATTTGATATCACACTGTTTTTTAGCCACAACTTTCCCCTTTTACTTTTTTTTTTTTTTTTTTTTTTTTTTTGCTTGGCTTTTTTTTTTTACTTTTGAAAAGTTGTTTTTTAGTAGATACCGTATACCCTCTGCTTTTTTTACGTCTACAACACTGGCTAACTTGAACTTGGCTCGTAAGTAGTGTTGTCAGGTCTAGTATCGCAAAAAAGCGAAACAGAGAGAGTAAATAAGCGGGAGAGGCGCTTGAAAATCGGGACATCCTGTAAACACTACAATAAAACCTGTTCATATACGGAACCAGTGTAATGGAATAATGTTTTAAATTAAAAATTTTCGCGATATCGCTAAAACAGTACTATGCAATTATAATGGAACAATGTACTTTCTAAGATTAAAATCTATCTAAATTGGAAAGTTCTCCCTATTCTTTGTCGTTCCATCTTAACAGGTTGCTGTATTAAATAGCTTCCTTTCTTCGTATTGAATGCATGTGAATTATACTTTATCCATAAAGGAAAGGTGTGAAATTAATTAGTCGAACTAGAGTTTTTTAAATAATTAACAGCAATTTTATGACAATAATACTCACTTTATAAATACCGTGTTTTATTTTCTTCATTGTTCTCCATTTCAGTCATTTTTAAAGAAGCGCAATTACTATTAAGTACACTTTCAAAAAACATTTCGTCAAACGTAAAAAGCACAGGCAATAAGTTGCTGGAACACACGTGTGATTGGAATAGATTTTTTTATTATTTGAAGTAATTTCCGTCTTTTGACTGGAGAATTAAAAAAAAAAAAATGAGCTTCGGTTCACGAACTTTTTTTGAAAGAGACATACGTAAAAAATCAGTTTTTAATACAAAAAAGTAACATGCAGCACAGTTACGAGAGCACCCCTGTGATTTGACGAAAATGCAACTTCAAGTAATTTTTCCGTTAGATTAATGAATTTTCTGTATTTGGGGGGGGGGGGGGGTGAGCAAATCAAAACTGTAATTTTCGAGTTTCAATATTAATAATAGTAAAAGCAATTGAAGAAACACCTGCAACTCACATATTTTTTTCAGAGTGTATATTGATCGAAACCAGCCAGCGTAGTCCTCTAACTTCTGATAAGATACAGAATTTAAATCTGAGACTAAAACTGAAATACGAAATTCTCAAGAAAAATGTAAGCTAAAGGAAAACTTGTAAAATAGCTTAGAAGGTAACAGTTCATTATTTTAATATCAGCTCAGGCATAAAACAAAATATTGTTGATGTAAAAAAAAAAAAAAACTTTAAATTTATGCTTATTTTGAAACAGCCAAAATTTTAGAGGTCTGCACGGGCCGGGCATATTTTCATTCATGGCACCCGGGCCTAGTAATTACTCTTTCCGGGTCGGGCCTTACTTTTTTCTGAAGGATCGGGCCGCGCCTAACTTCTTTTTTCCGTACCGAGACGGGACAGGTTTCATTCTTCCTAGGTCTTCATAAGCAGATATTTTCAGTCCCGGTTCTGGATCTAGCCCATATGAAAATCCTTGTCTCAGCATAGCGTCCGTGCAAAAATCAGAAAATTTGGCCCGGCCCAAAAATGTTTGCAAAAAGTATATATATTTTTAAATCGACATTCTACAATTAAACATTAAAATTTATTCGTTTTAAAGAATAGTAGATTTCTAGGTAATAATATTAAAATACAATAAAACGTGTGAAAAAGAACCAGCCTATCACGGAATCCTGTCTTATACGGAAAAATTCATTGGTCCATGCAAAATTTATATACTAATACGTGAGTAAAGAATATAATACATTTACACCGCTAAGAAGGGAACTTGTTTATAACGCATTTTTTTTCTTTCCGAGACGATTCCGTCTTAGAAGATTTTACAGTATAGCATTTTTCAGATTTTAAGTCTTCAATACATAATTTTTTGATTAACGATATTAATAATAGCTGAACTTTTTACATACAAATAGAGATTCATTAAAAAATGTATAACGCAACCTTTTGCACATCTTTAAAAATAAAGATTATAAACATGAAAAAAAAAGAGCTAAAATAAGTATTTTTGTTCAGAACGCCCCGTTTAACAAAATCAAAGTAAAAATACATGTTTTGTAGAAATTCTGTCGGGCTGGGTCGGACTCGGGCAGAGATTTTAACTCTTTGCCGGGCCATGCTCGGGTCGAACTTTTAAAGTTAAAATTAAGGTATTTTAAAGCATTTTAAAGTTAAAATAATTTTTAAATTAAACTTAAAAGTTTTAATTAAAATCTTTCAGTATAATAATACAATCAATTTTAAATTATCAAGTAAAGTGGGTGTTCTGATTTACACGAATTTTTTAAATTCCTAAATACGAACCTTACGACTCTAAACACGAATAGTTAATTACAACTCTGCACGGTTCTAGTTATGCCCGACCCGAAATCGGCAAAATATTTTTTGTCAAACCTGCAACTTGATCCTAAGCGTGAAATGAATAAAAAAAAATCAATCCATAATTTAAAACAATTCGGGGAAATAGTCTACAATCATATCTCTAAAATCAATTTTATATTTCGAAAAATGAATGCATATGAATATGTAAATGAATACTCATTCATATACAAGTACTTTTTTTTTATAATTTGAAACAATAATCTGGACTTTTCTTTGGAAAAATTTGGCGAACTCGAATCGACTCCCAAGAAAAAAAAAAAAAAAAAAAAAAAAAAAAAAAAAAACTCTAACCTGAGATAACCCGAAAATGGAAACGCTAATCAACACGATCCGCAGCAAAATCTTAGAGCCGATGGTCAACACGTTCGGGTAGAATCGGGTTATCTGAACCGATGCAAGATTTTAATTGTTGCTATATATACATCTTCCTGCAGTTTACAATGAAGTTATCTATGTATATAATTATTTCCTCATTTACACCTTCCATTTCTCTTCTATATATTAAATAGAGATTAATATCCATATTATTATAAAATGAGATTCTACTATATATTGAAATTAATGAACAAAGAAAGAATTTTTAGTTTAATACTAAGTTAGCTTGAATAATTATACAAAGCTCTCTTTTTATTTACTCAATTATCTCTCTATTCTAAAAAAAGTAACTACCGCTGTCACCGCCGCCGCCGCCGGTTTTGAATTTTTTGTGACCGGAGGTCTTTCTTCGTTAATATTAAGAAAAATAATGCATACAAAAATATGAAAATCGGTGGTTTTATACAGAAATGTTTGATAAACACACTGATGCAGACAGTTTTCAAATCGAAGAATTATTTAAAAAGATATTTAATGCTAAAGTTGGACAAAATCATTCCACTAAAAAAGTTTTATAGCAGCAAAAACTATACATGGCAGTGTAATCATTTTTAGATCATTTTATGCGTTAGAATTTGCCGGAGTGCAGATTGCGTTAATTTTTTTATGACTCATTTTTTGAGGTTTTATTTCTATTTTAAATTCAAATTTTCAGCATTTCTAGAGATATTTTTTACATTACTAGGGGGCTCGGCCCCCTACGAGCTACGCTCGCCAACCCCGGTTCAGACACCGCAGACTCTAAATGCACGCTAATTTGATCGGCTTTAAAAAGATTTCGAAAGATTGAATTATAATTTAAAAAACAGTGTCGATCTCCCTATAAACGGATTTCTATTCATTTCTCTTTGATTGGGGAATTTTAACGCCAAATCCGCTGCGGTACTACTTGATTATCCCGTCGACCAATTTCGCCAAATTATACAAATTGACATAATTTTTATTTTAAATAACGAAAGAGCAAATAAATTAGTACAACAAATAAAAATACAAATAAAACGTCGAAATCAAAATAACTTGATGACGTAGACACGTTTAATAACATTTCAAAATAAGCTAATATAAAAGGAATTAAGTAAACAGAGTCTTTGTCTCCTGGTATTTTTTAACAAAGCGAAAAGAAATTTCTTTTAAATGAGACATTTTAAATTAATCGTTTTTAATCTGACGTAATTTTGACCAAGGTATTCTTTCTCTTTCAAATATTCACGTGAAAATACTTTTATTAGAAATGAAATATTATTTGCGCTTTCCTAACAAAAATAGTTGAAAAGATCCTCTCAAAATATCAAATAAATGTCTAGCACAATTTCTAAATTTAAACAGTTTTGCAATATTATTTTATATGCATTTTATGTAATAACTGTAATGAGACGTAAATATGACGTAATTTCTCCTATTTAAGACTTCTAACGCATGTTAATGAATTTATTATTTTACAATATCCTTTCTCTTTTAAAATTCACGTGTATACTTTTTATGACGTAATTTTCAATAAGTTCCTGCTCTTTATATGCAATTATCTAATTTTAATTTGAAAGTATCTTTTCTATTTATAATAGTCACGTGTAAATAAATTTTTAATTTGAAGCAAACATTATTGTTTCCGTTGTTTATACAGTTGGCAACAGATTAAATTAGTACAATTTTCTAAAGTGAGTAAAAAATATCTCTCGAAATGCTGAAAATTTGAATTTAAAGTAGAATCAAACCTCGAAAAATGAGTCAAATTAAAAAAAATTAATGAATTCTACACACGTATAACAATTATAACGTACAATTATAACGTATAAAATGATCTAAAAATTATTAAATTCCGATGTATAGTTTTTGCTCCTATAAAACTTTTTTAGTGGAACGATTTTGTCCAACTTTAGCATTAAATATCTCTTAAAATAATTATTCGATGTGAAAACTGTCTGCATCAGCGTGTTTATCAAACATTTCTGTATAATACTACCGATTTTCATATATTTGTATGCATTATTTTTCTTAATATTAACGAATAAAGACCTCCGGTCACAAAAAATTCAAAACCGGCGGCGGCGGCGGTGACAGCGGTAGTTACTTTTTTTTAGAATAGAGAGATTTTAGAAAATGGTATTAATTTATACTGTTGCCAAATGTATAAACAGCGCAAACAATAATATTTGCTTCAAATTAAAAATTTATTTACACGTGACTATTATAAACAGAAAAAATCATTTGGAATTAGAATTAAATAATTATGTACAAAAAGCAGGAACTTATTAAAAATTACGTCATAAAAAGTATACACGTGAATTTTAAAAGAGAAAGGATATTGAAAAATAATAAGTTCATTAACATGCGTTAGAAGTCTTAAATAGGAGAAATTACGTCATATTTACGTCACATTATAGTTATTACATAAAATGAACACAAAATAATATTGCAAAACAGTTTAAATTTAGAAATTGCGCTAGACATTTATTTCATATTTTGAGAAGATCTTTTCAACTACTTTTGTTAGGAAGGCGCAAATAATATTTCATTTCTAACAAAAGTATTTTCACGTGAATATTTAAAAGAGAAAGAATAGCTTGGTAAAAATTACGTCAGATTAAAAACGATTAATTTAAAATGTCTCATTTAAAAGAACTTTCTTTTCGCTTTGTTAAAAAATACCAGGAGACAAGATTCTGTTTACTTAATTCCTTTTATATTAGCTTATTTTGAAATGTTGTTACACGTGTCTACGTCATCAAGTTATTTTGATTTCGACGTTTTATTTGTATTTTTATTTGTTGTACTAATTTATTTGCTCTTTCGTTATTTAAAATAAAAATTATGTCAATTTGTATAATTTGGCGAAATTGGTCGACGGGATAATCAAGTAGTACCGCAGCGGATTTGGCGTTAAAATTCCCCAATCAAAGAGAAATGAATAGAAATCCGTTTATAGGGAGTTCGCCACTGTTTTTTAAATTATAATTCAATCTTTCGAAATCTTTTTAAAACCGAACAAATTAGCGTGCATTTAGAGTCTGCGGTGTCTGGACGGGGGTTGGCGAGCGTAGCTCGTAGGGGGACGACCCCCCTAGTTTATAAAAAAAAAATACTTACCCTACGCTTTTTAATAAGAAGATCGAAGTGAGCAGAGGAATTTCCACGTCCTGTCTCTTCTTGAAATCGTATTTCTTTTAGGCGTCTAAGTTTGCGGTCAATCAAATAAACATTGAACAAGAGTGCGCATGAGCTATAGACAAAATGTATAAGTTTTTCGGTAACATCCGGCCGTTGTGACGACAGACTTTAACCGACATGTGGTTAAATTCTTAAATTTTCTTGTCGGAGACTAAGGAATAAAATTTTAATTTAGATTAAACTCTTAAAAAATCAACGGCAAGTTTATCCGTGGGTCAGGTTTTCTACAAACTAACCTAAGATCTTCTTTAAAAAACTAACCTGCACCCGACTCGACACGATTCGGCTCGTGTGCAAGAAAAATCGGTTACCCGACCCGATGCAGGACTCTACACTCAAGTCAAAAAAATTTCCCCGACGACGCTTAAATTTGACCCCGACGGGGGGCATATGCCCCCTGGACCCCCCTCTGGCGCCGCCCTTGGTTCATAAAAAAATAAAATCAATTATTATGAATTGTTAACCACACACTTACTTCGTCATACTTTTATTTTTAAAACTTTCCAATATAGTTTTAATGTGTTTTAATTTTGGTTTATCCGTCCGTATTCTAACTCTCCTAAATATACTCGAATTGCTCTATAATTTTAATATCTTATTGACATTTACTATGCTATGATCCCTATTCAAAATGAAGACTGTCGCGTTTATAGTTCATTCACATGGACAGTCAAAAGTATTCCATTACATTACTGCCAATGGGAATTAATCGTTTCAAGTGTATTTTAACGATTTTGCACCATTTCAAACATAATGAAATTGATATGCAGTTATGAAGTGCACTAACACATGCATTCTATAGAACATGGGGAAGTTTACTTATTTACGGGGCCACACAAAAGAATTCCATTATATAAAGATCTACGGGGCAACTGTTTGCAATGTATTTCAATTATGTTACACTATTTCAGATATAATGAAATTGATATACATTACTGGTGTTAACTACAGACCATATACAGGGCTACACAAAAGAATTCGTAAGCATAACTGAATATGAGCATGAATTTCTTAAAGGTGTTTTATAATTGAGCTATGCATTTTCAAGCTTAATTATTTAGCATAGTAGGAGATGTTTGTAGAATGTAAATAAAATCATATACAGGGCCACACAAAGAACTGGATAAATGATCGCTTATGAATGATAATTTCTAAAAGTGTGATTTCAGTAGTTTTAAGCGTGTTTTTTGATTAATTAAATTTTAGCTTAATGTGTAGCGTGTATAAAAATCTGTAGGTAATATATAGGGCTGCACAAAAGGATTCAAATATTTTTCCACAAAAGAAGTGAAGTACTTTTCCTGCTATGGACGGTAATTGTTGAATCCTGTCTTCAAATAATGCGTTTATAAAAATGATTTCTTAAATATCTTATTTATGTTATGAAACAGCGAAGTTTTGTTAAACTATTCTAGACGTATTGGAAAGTGTTTCATAATCTATGTTTGACGCATGATTTATCTTTCTGGTATACACATAGTTATGATGCAAATACCTTTTTTAGTCCCATATCATTATTTATATTGTATTACCCCATATCCGTATAAATTATTAATTGTCTTTTAAGTGAGGTATTAAAATAAACACAACAGCATCCTATCATCCACAGTGTAATGGAAAATTTGAAAGAATCCAAACCAAATTTTACCGTTGGTTACCATTGTGCCAAATTCTGTAACATGCAATACGAACGCTTAAATTTGACATCATATTTAGCTTTTCCGCTAAATAGTATTCAATGATATCAAACTCTAAGTCATTCGGTCAAGTAGTTTAGGAAATATGGAGACTTAAAATTTAGAACGCCTAATCTTATATACATTTTTAATCATTACAAAATAGATTGAAATGCGGAGAGTTTTTTAAGCGTAACGTAAAAACTACTTGGTGAACTATAAATTGTGATTCGCATATTTGAAGCTTCTAAATATCGTTTCAATTTAAACAGTTCGCATATCGTTTTCGAAGATGAATTTCAAAATATGTATTATTTGAAATTAATATTAAAACAAGTATGCTGTGGCCATCACAAAACTTTCTTGTATATAAATCACGTCAATTAAATCATTTAAATAGCACAAGAAATTACATCCATTTAGCACCAATTCATAGCAAAGTATATCTGAATTTGAAGTTTGATGAACATTCGTGCATTAGTTCTTGAGATAGAGCTATAGCGGAAATTCTGAAAAATGCAGCATAACAGCGTCACCTATTGAGCGATTTGCACCAAAACATAAACAGCACTGATTCATATCAAGGTATACCTGAATCTGAAGTCCGTTGAAAATCCAAGCATTAGTTCTTGAGATAAAGCCATTGCGGAAATCGCGAAAAAGCATAGCAGCGCCACCTGTCGAGCGATTTACACCAAAATGTATAAAATGTCAATTCATGTCAAGGACTAACTGACTCTGAAGTTTGATGAAAATTCGTGCATTAATTCTTGAGATACAGCTATAGTGAAAATTCTGAAAAATGCAACATAGCAGCGCCACCTGTTGAGCGATTTGCACCAAAAACATAAACAGCACCAATTCATATCAAGGTATACCTGAATCTGAAGTTTGTTGAAAATCCAAGCATTAGTTATTGAGATAGAGCTACTGCGGAAATCATGAAAAATGCTACATAGCAGCGCCACCTGTTGTGCAATTTACACCAAAAACTAATGAGCACCAATTTATATCAGAGACTAACTGAATATAAATTTTTATTAAATTCCGTGCATTAGTTCTGGAGATAGAGTGCCCACAAAATTTGTGTCACACACAGACATTTTGTAAAAACATGTTTTTCGGAATCTCTGACCCCTAAAACGTGTAAATCCGTCGAAAACCGAAAGTCGAAAATTTTTACGAATCCAATACTTTCTTCTTCTAAAGATAGAAGAAAGTAAAAATATATGGATGCTCTAATGAATTTTTCAGCAGAGCTTGGTTTCTAAAAGTTTAAAATATGATAATCCGAAATTGCAACTCATTCCGCCATGCAGTTTTTGAGGTATGCTTCAAAAATTACATTGCAATCTGTTTTGCAACGATTAAAAATGAATTTAACATTAGGAATTTTTTTTTTACCTTTATCATTCCTAGGGGTGTAGTGGAGGGTATACGGAGGTATACGCCGTATAGCTTCTGGATTTTTTAAGAAGCTGCATATACCCTCTGTTTCCCAAATAAAGCGATAGCATAATACTCTAACCATGAGCAATCATTACTCTAGCGTATACCCACTGCCTACGACGTATGCTGTCGGGTTTCCCTCTAAGTCCACACAACTTTGAAGAAATCCTTTACTTTTTATACCCACTCCTCTCTCAAAAACATAAATGGGGTTTTCCTTCTGCGATCAGAGCCCACTCCCCTTCATCCAATCTCAACTGCCACCTCCCCGTAACGTCCATTATCTCCCTATATGGGCGGTGTAACTCTTTTGTCTGCCTTACCTCAGGTATGCATTTGAATAACAGGGACCCCACTCTATTGTAAACTACATTCTTTGAACTAATCTATCTAACTCACTAGCTCGGGTTAAATTCCAGATCAGAAAAAAATGTTATTTTAAAATTCCCAGTACACAGACAGTATATCAGCAAGAAAATAATATATAACTATAGTTCTAATAGTATATGTTCCTCAGAGCCTGACATATGCCCGCTGTTTTTTTTTTTTTTTTTTTTTTTTTTTTTTTTTTTTTTTTTTTAACGACTACAACACTTTTATTCCTAAACACTTGACCGAATGATTTTCCGTTTAATATCCAAGGGTTAAAATTTAGCGTACAATCCAAATAGAATGCCAAAATGAGGTGTTAGAATTGAAAAATGTTAAAGTCTGTTACAATTTCTACCCGCCATACTAAGATGGTCCCTAGGCAAAATTTAAAAATAGCATTTATTAGTACTATAATAGATTGGGACTAGTCACATTTTTATCCTATGATTTAAGGCAGAGTTAGTAGGGTAAAGTGCCCATATTTCGTCCCCCTTAACTTCTACGCTTCTGTGAAAGTGACGCCACTTCTGACGCAAGGCACTGGGGACGGAAGGTAAATGGGGTCAATATTGAAAGTTTCGTTCGCCAAGACGCATACATCAATTAAAGATGCCGAATTTCCTATTTTTAGAAGACCTGAGTTCTTATTACGTCGTTTGTAGAACGTTATTTACTGTACTGTAAGTATTTATTTCTTATTCATTGCACGTATTTTAAGTAAGTAAGATGCTGACAGTAGCATACAGTGAGTTTTACGACGCTCAGTTTATCTTACGGGAACTGAAGCTCCGCCATATTGGGAAGTAGGGTGGTCCCAACTTCGTCCCCCTTGCAGTTCTTTTTTTCATCCAGGGGACGAAATTAGGAATGCTTCTTCATGACAATTTTTTCCTCATGTTTGGATGGCTAATGTTTCGTTATGTTATTCTTCCACTGATAATTAATACATTTCTTTGTGCCTTACTTTAATGTAAATTAAATTACTTACTCATTTAGAAATAAATTTTTATTTAGTTATAAGTTAAGCCTAGGCGTATTGGATTTTTTGGGGGTACGAAATTGGGACCACTTTTTTTTCTTTTGCATTTTACTTTTGAAAAAACAATTTTTCGCATTGTTAAAAATTTTTTATACGATATTTGCCTGTGTTTCTATGTGCGTGGGTAGTTAGTCTATGTAAAATCCAAATTTGGTAGGTTTACACTGAAAATTACAACATTTAAGGCCTAAAAGTGACTGGAGGAACGAAATATGGGCACTTTAACCTATGTTTTTTTTTTATTGTTGTTGTTGTTGTTTTCGTACGTGTTTGTAAACGTACGTGTGAACGGGCAACCCATGGACAGAGCTAAAGCATAAACCTTATGAGTTTGTGTGTATTTGCATTCCATCTGGCGCTGCTTTCCGCCAAACTGAATTACGAATTTACCGAATCCCTTTTTTTAAGTAATAAAAAATGATAAGTCTCATGCGTTGAAATTAACTTGAAGCAGTATTGTTTTTGCGTAATAAACGGCAAAATTTAGAAGCGTGCGATAACAAACTATCATATTTTAGACCTTTATGAAATTGAATGCTCAAATCGCCCTTGAAATCGAAGCGTTCATTGTATCTTTCCTTTCCAGAAAACAGGCATAAATTATATACTTTTGTTATTCAGTTTAAGATGAGTATTTTCAAAATGAACAGTAAACAAATTTGGTGTGAAATAAAAAAGAAAATTAACTATAAAATTAATTAAAAATTAATTGAATTGAATTATATATACAGCGCCATAGAATTATATTGTAAAAGTATCATTACCTGAAAGAAATAACAATGTTTTGTGTCAGAATTAAACCACAATTATTTCTATACTTATGTACTACTTTCGATATTTTATTAGAAATATATATAATACACCGGGGTGTAAAATGATAGGGATGATCATTTAATTAACTAAATAATAAATATAATCATATTAACTCACATATAAACCATATAACTTGATTTTATCAAACTAAATAGCTAATAAAAACATAAAGAAAATATTGTAAAGCAATTATTATTATTACAGTATAATAAGTTGTATTTTTACTGGATATGCAATAGAAGCAAAATGATAAGAACGGAATAGATTTTTTTTTTCTAAATTTAGAAATATTACAAGCTAATTGCGCGTCCTTTTAGGTTAATAATTTCAATCGAGCGTTGTGGCATGGAGTTCTCAAGGTTTCGAACTTGTGGAAACGACAAAACGCGCCATGCCTCACTAAATATTAACTCTTAAATGCGCGATTTTCTATTTTGTTTCGAAAAAATTATATATGATTTTCTGAAAAGTTTATTACACAGAAAAAATAATGAAAAAAAAAATCAGAGATTACATTTTTCATATATTACGTCAGTCTACAATACAAGTGTTGCACATCTGCAATACAAGTAAAAACGTTGGTTTATTTTAATGAGTTCTGAAGATATGGAAAGGATTTCTGAAATTGTGGATAAGTTCCAGGTTGCACTGAAAGTTTTGAAAGCGTTTCTGCTGTGCAAGAAAATATTTTGCCATTTTTTACAGAGTGTAATTCTTACTTCATACGCTCTAAAATATAAAGAAAAGGGGGAAAGTAAATTTTTTTGGGTTTAGCAAAAAGGTTTACGAAAATATAACACAACATCTTCTGAGCTACCCGCGATTCCGAAAAGCATTCCTTTATCTACAGCAACCTCAGAAGCCAATGGATTTCCAAGATTTACAAAAGAATTTTTTTTAAAAAGTCGTTTTTTCTGCACGTATTTTTTTTTTAAACGTTTCCGATTAATTTTACAGTGTACTAACACGTTGAATGCCAAGTCTATTTTGTCTGCCGTTCCGTTTGACCCACGAAATAAGATTCCCGTTACACAATCTATAAGTGTCGGTGACCGATGACTGACGCGGCCTAAACGCCAAGTTCATTGTCAGTCACCGATGACTGACGGGGCACTCAACGTGTTAATCAGGTTTCTCAACATGAAATATCGATTTTTCGGATGCTATCAAGTAAACATTTCCATAATTTATATGGAAAAGTAACGCTATTAATTTACATGTTAGGTTGTCGAACATGAAAATGTCCATTTGAGAGTTGATACCATCCGATAAACTGGTATTTCTTGTTGATTACCGGTTTCAGAGAATTAAAAAAAATCTTCAAAAACTACTTCGAAACGTTTCGAAAAATTACTGACAGCTTTTTTCAGAAATGCTTTTTTAAATATCTCAAATCTATTGGTTTCTCGTGTTTCTAAAGACAAAGGAACGCTTTTCTAAATCATATGTAAATTATATTATAATATTACACCTTCTTGCGCTATAGATCCTAAAATATTATATTTTTTTAACACTTTCCAACAAAATTGAAAAGAGTTTATGAATCCGGCTTGTCGGTCTGTCTGTCTCATTGCCATGAAACTCATAGATGTTATTGGGAACTATGATGGCCCGGTTCGGTATTCCACGATATTGATGAAGAAAGAACACAAGCTCTAATCAAAGCAGACAAGTCTAAGCAGCGATATGATTAACTTAGTTTAATATTTACATTAGACTACACAGTTACAACACACGCACACATAATATAACATAATAATAATATTCGGATTACATATTTCACAAGAGAGAGTTCGAACACAACCATTCAAGAAAAGTACCTCGTCTCTCTCTCTCTTCTGGCTGTTGCCATTCCGAGTTTCCTAAAGTCTTTCGACCACGGAGTATAGGCGACTTTAACATCTTCCCTCCAGTTTCTACATGTTGGACGGTGTCCCACACTGTGAAACTACTCTTTAAAGTCTTAACACAAGTCTTACTTAAAAAGTCCTATCAAAAGTCCTAATTAAAAAGTTCTATTTAAAAAGTCCTTCACCTGTCCCATCGAGAGCATTTACTTAAACTACTTAAGATATATAAATTCTTATACACTATATACTAAAAATACACATATTACAAATACACATTATACAATATATAATAATGAAATAATACAAAATATATATATACAGATTTTTTTTTTCCTACTCATAAATGCGAGATAAAGCATCTGCCACTACATTAGAACTTCCTGGTTTATGAGCAATAGAAACCTGATAGCGAGATAGTGCCAACGACCATCTCTGTAATCGAGCGTTCTTAGGAGTTCCCTCTGTTAAGTATTTTAGAGGATTATGATCCGTATGCAATATTATGGTGGTTCCATAAGTCCACATTTCGAATCTCCCAAGCGCCCAAATTACAGCATATGCTTCTCTTTCAATTGTGCTCCACTTTGATTGAGTTGGAGTAAGCTTTTGACTGGCAAAGGTTATGGGCTTTAACATGCCGTCTTTGTCCCTTTGCATTAAACAGGCACCAATACCCGATATGGAAGCATCGGTGTTTATTTCGAACGGTTTGGACATGTCTGGGGTATAAAGGTTTGTAACTTCACATAAGCTTTCCTTTAACTTATTGAAGGACTTTTCAGCATCTTCCGACCATGGAATATCATTTGGAACAGTTTTTCTGGTCAGATCTGTCAAAGGCTTTGCAAGGTTAGCATAATGCGGGACATATTCTGTGTAATAGTTAAATAGACCTAATATGGATCTCAGTCCTTTCTTCGTTTTGGGAGCTTTGAGATGTTTTATTACTTCTAGCTTCTCGGGAATAGGTCCATGTTTGCCTGAACCCACGATATGTCCTAAATATCTGACTTCAGATGCTGCAAAGGAGCATTTTGTCAAGTTAGCTGAAAAATTCAGAGATTTTAAAGTTTCCAAAATTTTTCTTATATGTTGCAAATGTTCTTCCCAGTTAGAAGAGAAAATTATAATATCATCAAGAAAACTTTCTGCATAATCACTATGCGGTGTCAAGGTCTGATTCATTGTTCTTTGAAAAGTAGCCGGAGCTCCAGACAATCCGAAAGGCATTACTTTCCATTGGTACTGGCCTTTTGGTGACACAAAACTGGTCAATTCTCGACTACTCTCTTCGAATGGGATTTCCCAATATCTTTTTAAAATATCTAGCGAGGTCAAATATTTCGCCGAACCAGCTTTAAATTTTAGGTTGTCGGAATTCTGCATAGGAAAAGGGGAGATCTTGGTGGCGGCGTTTAACTCTCTATAATCTACACACAGTCTGATTGTTCCGTCCTTTTTAGCTACGCACACCAGTGGATACACTATTTCCGCAGAAGAAGGTTCTATAAGATCTTTCCTTAGTAATTCCTGTATTTGGTTTTCTACATTAGTTTTCAAAGTTTCTGGTACTTTATAAAGATGTGGTTGTTTTCTTACAACACCAGGTTTTAAATTAATGCTATGTGAACCAACTTTGGCTCTCTTCAGTTCTCCATCAAAAACCACTCTATATTCTTGGATAAGTGCTATTAGTTCCTTTTGTTGTTCTGGTGATAAATTGCTTGAATTAATATTTTTCTGCAGTTCTTCGTCAACGACACTGTATTGTTCTATCGGAGCATGTTGTACTTCTCCAAACTCTTCACCCACTTCGTAAATAACACCAATAGCTCTAATCGGTTGAATATATTTTCGTAATTTGTTCTGATGTACATGTCGAATACTTCCGTCAGGTAGTTTGACTGCATAGGAATGCACCGATTTTTGTTGAACTATCTCTCCTGGTCCCTTCCATTTTGAACACAGTTTATTAGTGGAATCAGGGATTAGTACTACTACTTCATCTCCGACAGAGAATGTTGTATCTTTCGACCTTAAATTGTGATGATGAACGTATCGCTGTTGCTGGATTTCAGCCACGGTCTTTGAATATTCTGC
Source organism: Maratus speciosus (assembly GCA_963932465.1). NCBI lineage: Eukaryota > Metazoa > Arthropoda > Arachnida > Araneae > Salticidae > Maratus > Maratus speciosus. Next base: position 292,733,960 of record OZ010789.1, read on the forward strand.
CGCGTCTTTTAAACGTTCCCGGAGTTTCTGCATATAATCTGCTACAGACTCTCCAATTCCTTGGGGAAGTATCACTTCATCTTTCCAACTTGATTTCAATATAGCTAATGGTCCTACAGGTGGACGACCGTACACCAACAAGAATGGTGCAACACCAGTAGTGGCATTGGGGGCTTCTCGGTATGCCCATAACAGAAATGGTAGTTGTTTGTCCCAACCTCTACCATGAGAATTTATGGCATGATGTAGCATTGATTTCATTGTTCCACCCATCGTTCAACCAATCCATTTGATTGTGGGTAACCTGGAGTAGAAAACTTAGGGACACACCCCAATCGTTTCAAAAGTTCTTTTCTCAGTTTTGAAGCAAAATTTCCTCCATTGTCCATGGCAATCATTCTAGGAATTCCAGTTCTAACAAAAACTTCAATAAACGCTTCGCAAGCTGCTTTTGCTGTCAACGATTTAATAGGGACTGCTTCAGGTCAACGACTATGTTGATCCATAATAGCCAGAACATACCGATGACCTCGAGAAGACTTCGGCTCAATTGGTCCTAAAATATCTGCATTTACTACTTGAAATGGGAGTTCTGGTCTTCCGACCGCTTCAATAGGTGTTCTGTCTGTTACTTTTGTTTTTCTGCGCATTTGACAATCATGGCAAGCTGCGCATAGCTGTTTTACTTCTTTTGGCATTCCTTCCCACCAAAACGACATAGCAATTCTATCTCTTGTTTTCTTAGCAGCTAAATGCCCACCAGTTGGTGTTTCATGTGCTAATTTCAAAATTTCTTGTCTTCTACAGGCAGGTACTACAAGTTGAACATAATTTTGTCCTCCAACTTTGCCTCTATGATACAACAAATCGGATTCTACCCAATAATTATTTTTCTGCCGTTTTGCATCTTCAAAGCATTTTTCTAATGTAGAACAAGCCAATTGCTCCTTTTTCAACAATTGCGCTTGTGAAACGGAACAACTTTCCTTTTGGTCCTCGTTACCAACATTTTCGGGCAAAACAGTTGCCTCGACCGGAGTAGGAATCAGTTCCCAATCTGAAGCTTCTTTGTCTTCATCTTCATTATTTAGATTTGTTTCCAGGTTTCCTTCTGGACACCTTCCCTCCACATTGAATACAGATTTTTCTTTATTTTCTTCAACCGGGGTGAATCTACCTCATCCCCTAAATACAACTTCTGCTGTTCTTTTAACAGAGCGAAAACCTTGGGAGTGATCAAAGCTTCTTCGTGTAATCCTTCCACTACCGCAACCTGTACTCGTACATACGGAATAACCTCATCTTCTGTCCGAAGAGTGAGCGGAATGGAAACAAGCTTTGCTTCTACAGGACTCCCTATTGCGGGTCTCAAGAATACTTTTCCACATGACTGTAAATACTCTTCCGGCACCACCGACTTCCGCAGCACTGTAATCTCCGCACCACTATCGATGATTCCCTGAAACTTCTGGTTACCGATTCCTAGATCTACCTTAAGGAGTCTCCCATCTGTTTCTTCCACCGGAATATTCACATTCAAACAAATTGCATTTAGACTCTTTTTCTCAAGATGGCTTTTGGAAGTTTTTCCTCCATCTTGTTTTACTGTATTCAATTTGGAACAATACTTCTTTACATGCCCTTTCACATTCAAACAAATTGCATTTAGACTCTTTTTCTCAAGATGGCTTTTGGAAGTTTTTCCTCCATCTTGTTTTACTGTATTCAATTTGGAACAATACTTCTTTACATGCCCTTCCTTACCACATGCGAAACAGGTATATTTTGTGCGAAATTCTCTCTTTTCTCGTTGCACTCCGAAAGATGCTTCAGTCTTGGGTTCAAATTTCGGTTTACCATCTCTCATATCTTTTTTTGATTCCGAACTGTAATTATTCCAACTTTGATTTCGAGAGTTAGATAAATTTTTCTTTGGAAATTCTTTTCTTTTAAAACTGTCGGTAATGCTCTCGTAATCATCGAGTTTTTCTGCCAATTCTAACGGCGTGGCCAGCCAATTTTCTAAGAAATGTTCTCTTATTTCTACAGGCACACGAAATTTTAATTGTTCTGTTACTATTAAGTCTTTTAATTGCTGGAAAGTGTTAATATTTAATTCTGTGATCCATTCGGTAAAATAACTCAAAAGCTCTTGTGTATAATTTTCCCATGATTTTTCATGTGTTTTGTGATGTTTGTAAAAACATTGTTTTAATTTTTCACTGTTTAACTTGTATCGCTTTAAGATAAGAGTTTTTACAAAATCGTAATTAATTGCATCTTCCGGGGGTTCTCTAGCTAGCATATTTGCAATTTCCACCGGTAAGACTGCCAATAGGTAAGCTACCCAGTCTTTCTTCGGTGCTTGTGCCATTCCCGCTCTTCTTTCAAAATTTATCAAAAATAATCCCATCTCATCACGTTTTTCATCAAACTTCGGGACAATCTGTGCTAATTGAATTTTTGGCGCTATCTCAATTTTCGACTCATTTCTTTGTTCCGGAAATTTCTGCAATTGTTCCAGTTTTTTCATTTCCAATTCATGTTCTTTTGCTTCCCTGGCAATTCGCTCTTCCCTCTCTTCTTGTCGTATTTTTTCTTCCCTTTCTTCTTGACGTCTCGCTTCTTGACGTATTCTTTCTTCCCTCTCCATTTCTTCTTTCTTTTTCCTTTCTTCAATTACAGAACTCAAAAATCCCTTAACAAATTCTTCTTCGTAGTCTTCGACTTCTAGTATAGCTTTTTTTAGATCTATAATTTTTAAATTTTCGACATCCTGAACTCCAAGTTCAATCGCTACTTTTTGTAAATCTTCTTTTCTACTACCTTTGCTTAAAAACGCCATATTTGAAAAATAAATTGGAAGCAATCAGCAATATTCAAACAGTGTTTCTACCCTAATTGGAACTTTCCCTAAGAACGCCTTAAACCAAATTTAATTTAAACCTGAACATTCTTTTGTAAATAACCCCTCAAATTGAATGAAATTTATTTTATTTAAATACTTATATTAGTATTACTGACTAAATTAAAACACATTTGCGCAATAATAACAAAAAAATATATATAGAAAACAATTTTTGCAATAATTAAAATATACTTTTACCAATATGTCAAGTTAAAAAATAAATAAAATATTTGCGTTCTCACAAAATAAGAATTTGTCAATGCCTTGCGTATTAATTTTTAAATACATCCTTCAAAAATACATAATACATTAACAATTTTCTTTTTAACACTTCAATCTCTTACTAAATTATATTTCAAAACGAACCAAATATTTATAAATCTCAATATTAAATTAACACCTTTTAATTAAATTAAATTCTATCCAAGATATGAAAATCTTTCTTTTATTTTGATTTAAAACTCAAATTAAATCTCTATATTTCCTTTCAATTAGTCAATCGAAAACAAGCAACAACAAAAACAAAACAAACAAATGCTTAATATTCTGCCACAATTAAAAAAATAAATAAACAACCCAATCCGTAATAATCAAATTTATACATTATCAGTTTCACTGAACAAAGATTACCAAACTTTTATTTCAAATTTAATCTGAATGAGTCATTTCAAAGAATTCCAGAATAATACGTAACAAAACAAACAAAAAAAAAACCACTTCCTCTACATACTTTGAAATAGCATCTTTTTATCTTAATCACAAAGATAAAAGAATAAATAAAAAACATTTGAAATAAATTTGTTTCTTTTTTTTTCCCAAACGATAATTTACTTAGGTAACACTTTTAGTTATTCTTGTGCAAAGTTTATTCTTAGAGAATAAATAGCTTCATAGACAGACGTGTTATGAACTTTTAAAATGACAATTTTAACTCATTTTTATGTTTCTTTTTCTTTTCTTTTTTTTTTTAACACAATAACTAGAGAATATTTATTTAAATAACAGAATTTAAACTTTCATGCTAAACATTGTTATTTTTAAACACCATTCTATCTGAACCTTCGATCAATTTAACAATCATGATACATAATTCTGCATTCATATTATGAAATATACCATAAAAATATAATTCTTAAGTATACTTTTCAAACTTAATTACTGATAAAATACCATGTTTATTCCATTAATTGAATAAATATTAACCCGTTGTTTCTAAACATAATATAAAACATATACACATTAAATAACTATATTTTACTAACATATATTTAAAATATGCTCTCGATAGGAAAGAAAAAAAAAATACCTGTATGATAGCTAGGCCAGCCATCAAACTCTCGTTGCTGTCAATCAAATACTATCGACGCAATATTATTCACTTAGATTAGAGGCACATCTTTCTTTCTTTAACCACAATATTTATTATACGATAACATTTTATGCTGCAGTAACACCGCTGTTGATTTTTAAAAGCTGTAGGATCACCAGTAGAAGTAGGATCACCATCCTAGTCGTCTGCGACATTATGATGGCCCGGTTCGGTATTCCACGATATTGATGAAGAAAGAACACAAGCTCTAATCAAAGCAGACAAGTCTAAGCAGCGATATGATTAACTTAGTTTAATATTTACATTAGACTACACAGTTACAACACACGCACACATACTATAACATAATAATAATATTCGGATTACATATTTCACAAGAGAGAGTTCGAACACAACCATTCAAGAAAAGTACCTCGTCTCTCTCTCTCTTCTGGCTGTTGCCATTCCGAGTTTCCTAAAGTCTTTCGACCACGGAGTATAGGCGACTTTCACAGGAACCACCGTGGCATGTTTGGTATTCTAAATGAAGTATGTAGCATTTATGCTTCTTTCACGGACACACTCAAAAGTATTCCGTTTCATCACAGTCTACTGGGAAAAAGCGTTTGCGGTGTATTTTAATGGCAGTACACTATTTCAAACATACTGTAATTTATATAGGTGTAGTACACGGCCCTTACTGTAGAATATGATATGCATATAATTTATCGTTCATTTACAGGGACATACAAAAGAATTTGGCTAAACAGGAAATTGAGTACTAATTACGAGATATTGAAGCCTATATGAACAATAATTGCTAGAAAGGCGTTTTCAGTTGAGGTACGCTTTTTTAAAATCGAGCTATTTTTTTTTTATATTACTTGAAATTCTATAAATCCTATACAGGACTGCACAAAACTTCTCATGTATATTTCGTTTGTTCGCGGGAATTGCTGAATGGAAAATTTCAACTGTGCTATTCGTTTAACTGAACTAACTTTTAGTATGTGGTACAAACTCTAAAATTGGGAGTGAGTGCTGGTTATGATTTTAAAATTTCGAGACTGAGTAATATAAAAAAATAATAATAATTATAGACATTCTGCATCAGTTATTAAATTTCCTTCAATTTAAACGCATTTTCTACGTTTTTGATGCACGTAATTTTTGGCACTAAAAAATAAAACATGATATTTAAGCATTGAAATAAAATGTTTTTTGTGCCTGTTTTGAAGTTCATCGATAAGACAGCTTTAGTATATTTTTTAAAAAGTTCATATTTTCTTACATAATTTAGGACTGAATATTTTTTTAAAGAGATTAATAACCACTTTTTTACAGTAAAATGTTTTTCAAACAATAAAAACTTTTATATGCAGTCATTCACTTTATTTTTATTAAAATTCATACAGATACAAATAAATGTAAAGTGTTTATTTTTACATTTATTTTTTTCTATTTCCTAGGTCAATCTTTTCCTATAAAACATATCAAATCTATTTTGCTCATATTCCTAAAATACAATATCTACGGGAATAAAAAATTTAAATTAAATATGACTTACCGTGTCGTTTCATTAATAAGTATTGTTTTCAACAATAATGGGCCAAAATTAGAAATCCTGATTAAGTTAAGGAATATGTTTAAAAGAAATATATATACATATTCCAGAGAACTTAAAATTTAGACTACATGATCATATTAAATAAAACAAAAGCAAATCACAGCGAAAAAAAAATACACATTCTTAATATTTAAATCATACTTAGAACTCATTAAAAAAAAAAAAAAAAAAATATGTAAGTTTATAAGCATTGTTTTTAAGTAAAAAAATGAAAAATATTTTAGAACAATAGGACTTTGCAAAAATAGCAATAGTTTACGGAAAAAGTACGGTAAAAAGATAGGAATTTATATTTAAAACCAAAAATTAAAATGACATCAAACATTGTTAAACATATAATATCCACCTATTAAAAAGTTATTTATAAAACTTTAAAAGTAATATTTTTATAGGGTATGCAATAAAAGCAAACACAAAGGATAAAATTGGAATAAAATATATTAGTTTATTTCTGTCAGTAATCTAAATTAAATTCATATGTAACTTTAACTGATTTTTTCCTTAAAAGTTCAATTAGTGTTACAAACTATGAATTAAATAAATATTGCTGATAAAATATTTTATTCCAATCTTTACCACGCTTGTATCTATTTTCATTGCATGCTGTAAAAGATGTGATTCTTTTAAAATGCCCATAAAAGCAAAATAAAGAATTGACTCCATAAAAAAATGAACATTCACTTCTAAGAAAGAGTGACTATTCACTCCTACCAGGGGTGAAAAACCGCACTCCTTTAGCAAGAGTGAATAGTCACTCTTCCAAAAGAGTGATTATCCACCCCTGTTTAGAGTGAATATTCACTTCCCAGGAGTGACTATTCACTCTTTCAGAGAGTCAAAAATTTCACTTTTGCTCAGAGTGAATAGTCACTCTAAAGAGGTTGGGCATATTTTGACTCTGCTATAGAGTGACTATTCACTCCTCTGGAGTGAATAGTCACTCCTTTTTATTTAGAGTGTATGTAGTATACATATCTATAGATCCTATACAGGGATGCACAAAAAAAGATCGGCTATTTTTCCAATTATTCATGATAATATCAGAAATTGGGTTTTCAGATGCGTTATGCGTTTTTTAAATTGTTTATTTAAACATTGCCTTTCACCTTAATAAACTGTGTGGTTTTGTTACAGAATTCAGAAGGTGTTGGAAAGTGTTTCATAATCTATGCTGGGTGTACGATTTTTGTGTGTGTGTGTGTGTGTGTGTAATATTTTGAAAAATTGTGAACAACCATCACAATGTTGTTTATCCCAGAAATATTTCCATAAATCTCGAAAACATATTTATTTCTGATTGGTTTTTCTTCCTATAGTTTCTGAATATACAAAACACGTTTCCATATTTGTAGGCAACTGTGAAATTTCAAGATATTTCCTGAAATTTTCATAAATATTTTTTCCGTCTCAAGAAACGTTCCATAATATTGCAACAGTGAATTACATTAATACGGTTTGCTCTCAAATTCCCTGCTCAACAAACGCGAAATTTTTTCTGATGCATATGTTAACGTAAAGGCAGAAAAATAAGAGGCTTGACTATTGAAATGATTCGGAATCTAATTGAGTTTTCCATTTTTTTTTTAACAAATTAAATATTTATCGAGTTATAAGAGATTTTTATCACCTAATGACCAGTTGTTCTCCTTTCTCGCCTTGTCACATCCGAAAATTCTGTTCAAAATGCCCACTTCGACAGTATTGTCTGAAAGATCTTTTGCTTTTACCAAAAAATTCGAAAGTCTTTCGATTATATAGATTCTAAATAAGAATCCTGCAATTTTTATGTGTTTCCGCACAAAAATGAATTAACTTATAAAATGTCCGGAAATTTTACTCAACCTTGATAAAAACATTTTACACCAGAATTCTTACGTAAAACTGCTTATTTATTTAACTCAGTTCTCTGCGGTTTATATTTAACTTATTTTATGAAGAAATTCCTGGTTCGAATTGACATTTAATCTTTTGGTCGGTGTCGAATCGACAGCTGCTGGACTTGTTAAAAAATATGTCAGAAAGTAGTCCTTTGGATTTGAGAACAGACTTTTAAAAAATGTAAAGGCTTTCAAATACGCATTTGACGTTGGTTATACGTTTTAAAAATAATCACTTGTTTCGTTCAGTGGGAAACGAACAAATAATTTTACTATTATTATTCTTTCTCTTTTTAGGTGCGTTCGTAATTATATAAATACGTAGCACCTATAGTCGTCGTTCAGTCCGTCCGTCTGTCCGCATGTAACAGAGCAAAAACTACCCAACCGAATGGTCTGAAATTTCAAATATATGATTGTTGCAAAATTTTGTCGAGCCATTTCAAATTTTATGAAAATCGGATGTATAGTTTAATTACAGGGACAGTCAAAAGTTTTTCCTTACATTACGGCCAATGGGAAAAATTATTGCAAGTGCACTTTAATGATATTAGAGCCTTCCGAATGATCTGAAATTTTAAAGATATAACTGTTGCAAAATTTTGTCGAGCCCTTTCAAATTTTAGGAAAATCGGATGTATAGTTTAATTACAGGGACAGTCAAAGGTTTTTCTTTACATTATGGCCAATGGGAAAAATTATTGCAAGTGCATTTTAATGATATGAGAGCCTTCCGAATGATCTGAAATTTTAAAGATATAACTGTTGCAAAATTTTGTCGAGCCCTTTCAAATTTTAGGAAAATCGGATGCATAGTTTAATTACAGGGACAGTCAAAAGTTTTTCTTTACATTACGGCCAATGGGAAAAATTATTGCAAGTGCATTTTAATGATATTACAGCCTTCCGAATGGTCTGAAATTTTAAAGATATAATTGTTGCAAAATTTTGTTGAGCTATTTCAAATTTTAGGAAAATCGGATGTATAGTTTAATTACAGGGACAGTCAAAAGTGTTCCGTTACATTACGGAGAATGGGAAAAAAATATTGGAAGTGCATTTTAATGATGTATCAGACTATGCGCTTTATGAAGTGCAAAAAATTATACATTCAGTACAATATGGGGTGCAAAAAATAATTATAAAACTAGTTATAGTACGAACGCACCTCATTTGCCACGTTTGACGAGCAATTTCCAACTTGTTATTTATTGGCAATTATATTTTAAAAGTAATACGATTTTTGTAAAATACAGGATGTCCGTAATTAAACGATCCTATTTTAAAGTTGTCTATAGACGAAACTATATTGCTCAGAAAGTTGTGAAGTTTTGTGGAACACGCAATGAAGGGATGGAAATTTGTTTACGCGAAAAAAATAGTTCAAAATTTCGCCACCAGAGGGTGTTTTTTAATGAATTACACATTTAGCATATATTTACGATAGTTTAAAAATTTTATTAATTAACTTTACTTGATCTTAATGGTAGCATTTCATGATATGCTCTTAGGACACACTGCGTCAACTGTAAAACATGCTATCTTACGATTACAGATTGTGCCTGAAAATGATGGCCATCATGTGAAACATGTTTTGTTGTAATAAAATTTGTAAGCCATCGTAAATGGATGCTAAATGCGTAATTCATTAATTCCCTCTCGTGGCGAAATTTTGAACTATTTTTTTTGCTCAAATAAATTTCCATATCTTCATTATATCCTTCACAAAATTTCACAACTTTCTGAGCAATAGTTTTAAAACAACTATTGTAGACAACTTTAAAATAGGGCCGTTTAATTATAGACACCCTGTGCTTAAAAAGAAAAAAAAAAAAAAAAAAAAAAAAACTACAATTTACATTTTTAAGAATGTATACGACCACTGCAACTTATTTTTAAACCTCAACAAAATAGCATAATGTTACGCTTTTTTATTAACTGTCAAAACATTTTCTTGCATCAGTTGAGCTGGCTGACTTCATTTCGTATGCAAAGTTTTATGTTATAAACAGAACAATAGTGAAGAAAAATAATAATAGCGTGACGAAAAATTGTTTAGTTCTTATTGAGATTAAAAAACTTTATTTTCCGAAGGGAAAAACTTTAAGATTTCAAGCTTCATTTTAAGTGATGCTTTTTAACTAAAAAAAGGGAAAAAGAAAGAAAGAAAACGCAAGGGGAAAAAACCCTGAATAATCTGAAGTGCACATATTCATACAGTTCTGTTTGCTGAAAGGATATTATTTTATCTTTCCCTCATTTAATACATTATTCAAGTCTGAAAAGATCGTGCATAACATCTTTGAACCATACATCATCTCTACTATGATTGAACTTGACACTTTACTTCTAAGAGGTGATTACTTATTCACCTTGAGATTTTCTAACTTTTTTATAATGAAGAGTTTTCCATTCATGTACACTGTAAAATAATAATAATAATAATAATAATAATAATAACCGGTATTTACCAGTTACAATTTCCGTATGTTTACGGACATTTTTTTTTCCTTCCGCTAAAAGTGATTTTTATGAGTGTGTCAAGTAGAAAACATGGATTTGAAAATATCAATGGCGAATAACAATGCTAAAAATCTAGTTAAGTGCTCTTTACATTAAGGCTGTAAGGTTTCTGCTTTTTTTTTTTTTTTTTTTTTTTTTTTTTTTTTTCATTTTTGTTGTTGTTGTTTTTTTCACTGGACAGAAAAAAATAGAGAAGGGTATAAAGAGTGAAAAAATACAATTTTTTTCTTCGTAGTGTAAAAATAAAAATAACTCCTACATCTTTAGTGCTGTTACTAATGCCCGCTGGTCGACGGAAGCCGGAAAGAATAGTGCAAAGGGGGCACCTTCCATCTGACGAAGAACCGTGATGGGCGAAAATCTGACTTTGGCTTTAATGTTTCCCTTATCGGAAGAAGGAAATCTTCGGATTGGTTCCTCACTTCCACCAACCAATCTCCAAGAGAGAGGACTCTCCATACCACTGATTTTCCGTTTCAGTATGCGGCATCGACACGGTACCAACAGCAGGGTAGCGTTCGTAGGAATCACTCCTCCAAGTACTGACTGTGCCCGATGCTCCTTAACTTTGGTGTTTTGATGGAAATCGGTCCTGTACAGCTTCGTATACGGTTACTCCTAGCCTCAGCGAAAACGACATTTTAACTACTCTTTTAGCACTTTTTTTTTTTTTTAACCATTTGGATAAATGGTTATTGTCCTCGTCAGGGTAGGAAATCAAAAGCATATCTGAAGGTTTGTATTGGTTTAATCATCATTTTATTCGTTTTCTGATTGGTCTATACAGTAATCTGTATTTCCCTTTACTTTCAACAGAGATGGACAACAGAGTGTTGCCACTATGACAAAAAAGTAATAAAAACTACAAAAAAAATTAATAACTCAGAAACAAATTGAGATACAGCTTTCAAACAAATTGCATTTAAAAGTACATTTTTTTTCTCTATACGATGATATAAAAAGTAATATTGTGGGATGTTTAGAAGTTTAAGAAGGAAATTTCATTTAAAATTGGTCGTCTGATTTATAGGATGGAAAAGCCTTTTCCCGAACAGCCAATGAAATGCTTGGATAATACGTAAGTTTCAGGTGGATAATACGTACGAGTGGCAGGCGATTTCTGTCGCTTGCAATTTTTACGTGTAATAACACTATTAATGTTTAATTCATGGCGTACGTAATGGCGTAGGAAAAAATCATTTTCCAAATGGTCGTAATTTGTTAAATTGCATTTTTTTTTTTTTTTTTTTTTTGTCAAGGATATTCTTAAATCCTCATTCGCAGCTTTCAAACACTTTCTCAAATTCACTTTCATAATTTTTCCCCCGTAAAAATACGGAAATTGCACTGGCAAATAGCGATTTTTTTTTTTTTTTTTTTTTTTTGTGATGACATTTAATATTTTTGTGATTATAGTGGTCATGGTAGTTTTGCTCGAGTAGAGTAACTCGAGACTAACAACAATAAAAAAAATCCAGTGATGACTCTTGATATTTTTGTAATTATACGGGGTCATAGTGGCTTTGCATGAGTAGAGTAACTGGAGACCAACGAAATTTTTTTTCCTGTGATGGCTGCTGATATTTTCGTAATTATAGTGGTCGTAGTGGCTTTGCTCAAGTAGAGTAACTCGAGCGCAACCATTTTTTTTTTGTTGTTGTCTGTGTGTGACAGCTATTGATATTTTTGTGATTATAGTGATCATATTGGCTTTGCTCGATTATAGTAAACCGAAACCAATGAATTATTATTATCATTTTATTTTTATTTATTTTTTAATGTGATGGCTGTCGATATTTACGTAATTATTGTGGTCATAGTGGCTTTGCTCGTGCAGAGTAACTCAAGCGCAACCTTTCTTTTTCTTGTGATCACTGTTGCTTTTGTTGTGATTATAGTGGTCACAGTGACTTTGCTCGAGTATTGTAACACAGAAAAAAATTCGAAAACAATATTTTATAAAAACGATTTGAGTGGAGTTGTAAATATTCTCCAAATTCCCAATAATAATCATTTTAGTTTATCAATTTTAATAGGCGAAATCTCTCTATTTTTTTCTTCACTAATTGGATAATAGTTGTATTAGTGGGGTGGGATAGCTCAAAATTATGCCAAAATATTTCACATCTGGCAACCAATGCGCCACTTTGGATTCAGATAGTATATGGATAGGCGAGTCTAAAAAGCCCGGGACACAAATTTTCTTGGCCCTCTAGCGGCGCTGATGACGTAATCAATATGGCCGCCAAAGTTTGCAACGCGCTTCTACATTTCTGTAACATAACTCGGATTAATATTTTGATATTAACCTATATTGTTAGTGGTTATTAATCCGGAGAAAACGCGCTTTCCAACGGTATATTTGACATCATTGTTTAGGTTCATCATACCACAAATATTTATAAATTTATATTTAAAAAAAAAAAAAGAATTCAAAACAGTTTGCTAAATAACTTGGAATCCGTTGCATGTAGCTGAACACGTGTAGTACACTTTTTGTTTGTCTGAAAATTACCTTTCGAACGGTATATATGATTTCCATTTTATCACAAATATTTGCTGAAAATTTGCCAAAACAATGTAGCGTTGAACAGAGAGTCGTTATGGCAACAGCGTAATTTATATAGGTTCCGAAAATTAACACAAGGGCTTTATAACTGTTTAAGTAGTAAATGTAATTTTTTATGTATATGTAAATTAATTCTAGTTTTTTTAGGGCTATGAAACTTTCATTTCCGCTTTAAAATCAATGACATGAGGTACACTTAAGGCTTAGACATAACTTTAAGATAAGTTTCAAACATTTATAGGTACAAGAATGAGAAATAAAAGAATGTACATTACAATATTATTCCAATTTAATATCCAAATTTAATCATATCCTATAGATTGTCAAATACACTAATGGCAGCCATAATATCTAAATAACATAATATCTTGCTGCCATATGCAATGATATCGAAAAGATTCATGTAAATTCACTTGTGATTACTGATCACTGTCGGAACTCTGCCCTTCACATACACAAAGTTTCGTACATCGTAATTCCCATTTTAACACATTTAAAAGATATGCATCGCTTGCTGAAAGTACAGGAGGTAAGTTGTTCACAGTGTTTTGACATTTCTGGAATTGCTGTCCACACAGGTCGCTATGATCCTCCTGAATTTATTATCCATCCCCACTTAATTGGCGAAGGTATTGTGTAATGTGCAATGAGGCTGTTGTTCCAAATTCTTGCTTGAAGAGTAGCTCGTTTGACGTGTTGCGTCAAAGCATCTGCTGTAGGAGGTATGTTTTCGATGGCTGTATTCTTTCTTGTAAATAACACTCGTCTGCAGTCATTGATGCTCTGAAGATCTGATGATTGATCATAAAGTAGTATAACAAATTGCTGTAACAGATCATGACATTTATCCTCAATATCAGAGGTGCCTGTACAGATCTAATGCACAATAAATCCCACACAATCAATTTCACGAAATGACGTCCAGACCTTCCAAGCTGTCTTCTTGCCAATGCCACAAAATGTGAAAACTGTGTCACAACCAGTTACAGAATGAAAAGCCAACTAATTTCTGCAAATTTCCGGTGAAAGTTTAGCACAGATCTCATAAATTGGAATGAATTTCCTGTATTTCCCACAACCGTACTTAATCCATAGTTCATCAATATCTTGTAATTGTGGGAACAGTGATATTAAAATAACCACTACATCTGAGTCTACAGTTCATATTAAGATGCGAGTATGTCCACTTCCTACTGCATGCTTAACATGGGGAAGTAGACGGCCATCTGCTTATTCGTGTGTGTAGGGAGAGATGCTTCATACATCCATAGATATTGACGCGAGGACTCGGTCATTATAAGTAGACAGACAACATGTTTTCCTGAATACTCGTCCCCCACCATTTGCTTAGCTAGCGACTGGAACATTTGGGTCTTGTTTTCGTTGATGCATAGGAATTGCTGAAATTGTTTTGGAATTGCAGTTGAGTCTGAGACTTTAAAACTTATGCCACTTCCTCTTGTTTCTCGGGTATGTGCCTTCAAACTGTTACTAATGTATCTGTCGAATAAAATTTCTAGTCGTGAACTGTTCTTCAGTTGATTAATGAAATATGGTTTGAAAACATGTTCATAGTATCCGGAAAATGTTGTCGCAATACCAGGATTAAGCATGTGTATTACGGCTGCTCCATGAATATTTTAGCTGTTACATTCGGTTGACTGTGATTAACGCTAATGTCATATTTTGTTTGAATGCAGTCAATAATATCCGACTTGTTTGTTGGTTTTCGGAGTTTTTCATCATCTGAAATAGAAGGTTGGTACTTTTGGTTTTCATGCGAAAAGAAACCATCTATGTTGCAATCCCGTGCTTCAGATGGAACATACAGTCTGCAGAATAAGTTGGAGTCTTTACGCAAGTAAGAAATCTTGAACTTAGCCTTATCTGTTTTTCTTGTTATAGTCTTGAAGATGTGAATATTGGTTCCAGGAATAATTCCATGAATTGAATTTTGAACTTGATCGAGATGTGACACTACATATCATCATACTGTTTTAGTCCTATAGTAAATGCTTCCGTAACACACTTGGCAGCTTCGAAACTTGGAATTATTTTGGAGTTCCCTATTGACATTAAATCTTTTTCTTCAAATGGGTTTCCTTGTTCGGATAATATGTTAATCATTTCTTTGGCATGGGCCAAGAACCTTTTCTCATGAGCATTGTTATCTTCATGATGCTTTGCGCATCTTTTAAATTTGATTTCTCTTCAACTTCCTCAATTAAAGAACTGATACAAGGGCCTGCTACCATCTACTTAAGCAGAGAATTTTCACTATCAAGGATTCCAATAGCACCATCGTCACCCATTATAACTTTGTTATTGTGTTCATGAAGTTGATCGTCATATATTGCAGAAAACGGTGTAGCAGTTTTGCTGCTCGTAAAGTTGCCCCGAAAAAATTCAGCATGTATATCTGGATGTTTTCTGGAAGGTCCTGTAGAGTCCGCACGAATACTGGTAACCAACGAGAATTGTGCACTGCGTCCAACGCAAATGTCCACGGACATAACTGAGCCAAGGTATCGACGTACATTGTAAAGTCAGATGTACGAATACTCAATACAAGTTGTACTAGAAGGGACTCCAGTTTGATGACTCTGTTCCAATATTGGAACTGAGAACATTCAGATGTTTTCTATAAAATTCTCAGCTCAATGCCTTCGCTACTGATGCTGGAATTTGTTTCACATGCTTTGTTGAATGCTTTTACCTGTAGACAATGCAAAGCAGTTAAACTAACTTCATATGCATACCGAGATCTTTTTAATGCGACGATATTAGGCAGGATTCTGCAATACCAGCGGTTGTCACTAATTCAGTCCATCCACTGCCAGTTAACCACTTGCCAAGTAAGTTAATAACCATCATTTCTATGTGAAGGCCACCCATAATGAGTATGATGCGATCTTCGCCATACTTGTCAGGAAATTTCCATTGCAGTTGCTTCCCAATAGCATATACTGGTTAGTCACATGTAATGATGGGTGTTTGATTTCCATTTAATTTTGCTGTAGCCATTACTGTGATATCCATCATATGATTGCCATTGCCGGCGTCGCAATTTCATCATTTAGAAGTGGAAGCAGTGACGCATTACACTTTATTTTTCTAACACCAGGTTCATTTTGTGCATCAAAAACAGCAAACAATACTCTAGGCACATGCTCTATTCCTTGTATGTCATCAATATGCAATCTCTCCCGGGAAGAATTAAGCTAAGGATTTAAAATTTCCCTAGGGATGAAGGCAGGATCATGGTGAGTTTACTGTGGATTGACAGTTGGCAAAGGTGGGTCACTTGTGACTTTACCAGTTGCAGGAAGAGTAGTGTAATATTCAGGGAGGCCATTGACAATTTGTTTGTTCCACTGCTGGATACGGACGCTGTCATCGTCAATCTCCATAATTGCTTCACTGTGAGGATGCTGAATAATCGTAACACTTGAACCATGGAACGAAGTAACGGCAGTAAAAGGTTGATTGTGATTAATGTTGTCTATTGCTGATGTTACAAACACAGTGGGACACAACTTTGGCGGGTAAACACCATCCTCCATATATTGTTTACACAACACATTTGTAACTGTTACTGCTACTTCTTGCACTCGATTATATGGTGTTAGATTAAACATGAGGCTGAACATGAAATAGTAATAATCACATTCAATCACAAAATAAAGATAAGGTAAAGCTCCTTACCTTTTAATTGTAGATCGTCCACTTCGAAGCAGGTCAGTTTCTTCATTATATACATTTAATAGACGTATCCAATTTGTGATGAAATATCTTTCTGATTTATCCTGTAATAAAAAAAACTTTGTTTTTTTGTAATTAATAAGTGTAATTTTAATTCCTAATATATCCGATGGATTTTTCAGGAACATTCAGATAATCCTGGTTAAACTATAATATTTTATATCATTTTAAAATACAAAATTGGAGCATACATCTTTGCTCCCTTCTGATTACATGTCTAAAAGCACACTGAAGAAATTATAACATACACAAAAGGATTATTGATAAAATGATTAAAATAACAAATAAAATGAATCTTAATTATAGATATGAATAAAATACTTAAAGTAATAAATTAAGAAAATAGTTCTTTCATGTGTCACAATAATAGTCATTTAATTTGAATGTTTTGTTTCTTATCCACATATTCACAAACAGGAAGTCTTAGTCTTTATTTATGATAGCTAAAGTGTTTTTTGAATGACAGGAAAAAACAGTTTATCTTGATTAATGATGAGTTTATATAATTTTGAAAGAGATTAGCTTGTCTAACATGATTGATAGTGTTTATTTAATTCTGAAAGAGATTAGTTTTTCTAACATGCCCTCTTAATCTCTTCAGATTGATGAGTCAAACAAGTTCATTGAATTTCTGTGATTCACTAATTCAGGTTTGGGGACTGGTTTAGTTAGTGCATCAGCAATCATATATTTCGATGGGCAGTACTTTAATTCAATTATTCCATCTTCTTTGAGTTGTTTTATGGCATGGAAACGAATGTCAATATGTTTAGTTTTTTTTTAAAACTTCTCACTTTCTACCATTTTAATACAAATCTGATTGTCTTCATATAAACAAATAGGTTTTGTTTGTGCTAAGTCTAAATCTTCCAGGAGTTTCAATAAATAAATAATTTCTTGCCCTGCACTTGCGGTTGATACATATTCAGCCTCTGCTGATGAAAGAGCAATGCATGACTGTTTTTTTGTAATCCATTGAATTGGATTATTACCCAAGGTAAAAAGGTTGCCACTGGTTGATTTTCTTGTACAAGTATCACCTGCCCAGTCAGCATCCGCAAAAGCCTTTAAAATCGGTTCTGCTTTTGTGTCAATGCGCAAGTTTAATTCTTTAGTACAGTTTAAATATCGTATTATTCTTTTAGCTGCCATCCAGTCTTTTTGACGTGGGGATTCATTTCTTCTACTAAATATATTCACAGCAGCAGAAATGTCAGGTCTACTGACAGATGCGATATAAAGTAATGAACCTATTGCCTGTCTGTATTTAACATTATTTGGCAATAAATTGTCATTATCTTCTAATCTATTAAAATTAGGTTCCATCGGTGTACCGACTGGTTTAGCATCCTCTAAATTAAACTTTTTTACTGGTTCTTCGATTTTAGCCTTTTGGTTTAATTCGTAACCTTCTGCTGTTTTTTCTATTTTGATTCCTAAATAATAATTTAGTTCTCCTAGATTTTTTAATTCATATTCTCCCTTAAGTTTTTCTATTATATCTTTAATTTCGTCATCTTGTCCTGCAATCAGGATATCATCGACGTAAACAATAATATACGTTTTGCTTTCTCCTTCATTTATAATATATAAACATGTGTCTGAATTAGACTGTTTAAAATTTAAATCATTTAATGATTTTGTTATCTTAGTGTGCCATGCCCTGGCTGCTTGTTTCAACCCGTAAATGGATTTATTTAAGCGGCATACTTTGTTTTCCTGATTTGGAATAATATAGCCTTCTGGCTGAGTTATGTAAATTTCCTCATCTATGTTTCCATACAAGAAAGCCGTCTTGATATCGACATGATTAATTTTTAATTTGTGGTAAGCTGCCGCTGCTATGAATGATCTAAGTGTCGTACATGAAGCAACAGGGGCAAAAGTTTCTTCATAGTCTACGCCATATTTTTGATAATATCCCTTTGCCACTAATCTCGCTTTGTATTTCTTTCTGTATTCTTCCTTGATCATCATATTTGGTTTTAAAAATCCATCTGGATCCAATTATTTTTTTACGTAGTGGGGGATCGACTAGTGTCCATGTTTTGTTTTTATTAAGAGAATTTATTTCTTCTTGTGTCGCATTTAACCAGTGTTGTTTTTCTTCTGGGTTTTCAATATTTATTATGTCATTAAAATTTTCTGGTTCTTTTATATGTTCGTGTGTTGTCATGTAAACGAATCTGTCTGGGGGGATTCCTTTATTTGATCTATCTGACCGCCTTGGTTCTGGTGTTAATTGTTTTGACTCACTTGGTGTGTCTTCAGTGTTTGTCACTTCAATTTCTACTAAGTTTTTGTTCTGTGATTTGTCATTTTCATCGGATTGGTTTTCTCTCAAATTTAACTGTGTTTCTACCTTTTCTTGTGTATTTTTGTTTTCTAGAAATTTTACAGTTCTTGCAATTATTATTTCTTTACCACTTGTGTAGATGCGGTACCCTTTGGCGTAATTGTCATAACCGACAAAAATACCTTCAACTGCCTTATCATCTAATTTTTGTCGTTTATTTTTGTTTATATATGCAAAGGCTTTACAGTCGAACACTTTAAGATAATGTAAATTTGGTGAACGTTCATTCCAAAGCTCATACGGGGACTTTTCATTAGCTTTCGTTGGCAAGCGGTTTCGCAGGTGATTCGCCGTACAGATAGCTTCACCCCAGAATTTTTGAGGCAAGTTTGCTTCGCTAAGCAAAGCTCTCGTCATTTCAATTAAAGTTCTATTTTTGCGTTCGGCTACGCCATTTTGGCTCGGAGAGTACGGAACAGTGTGTTGGTGCTTTATGCCGTTTTTTATGAGATAGTTATCCACTAAATCATTGTTAAATTCCCCTCGATTGTCTGTTCTTATACTTTTCGGCTTTTCGCCAAATTTATTACTAACTAAGGCAACAAATTCCTGAAGTTTTTCATAAACTTCTGATTTCTTTGATAATAAATACAGAATTGTATATCTTGAGTAATCATCTATAAATGTTAAGAAATATGTTTTTCCCCCTATTGTTGGTACTTGGAAAGGCCCACATACATCAGAGTGTATCAACGCTAATCGTTTAGTGGCTCTATAATCTGCTAATTTTGGGTAAGGTGCATCTGTTTGCTTTGTTTTGATACAAGTTTCACAAATTGTGTCATGTATACACTTATTTATTTGTATTCCTATTGCTAGGTGTTTTTCTTCGATTTGTTTGATAGATGCAAAATTTTTATGGCCAAACCTTCTGTGCCATAATGCTATTCAATTATTATCTTTACAAATGTAAGTCTTATTTAATAGTTTATGTTTGCGCTTTCATTTGCTGTTTGAATTTCATATAAGTTATTTTTCTTTACCGCTTCCAGGCGAGTTATTCCATTATACGTTAACTTACATTTATCATTTTTAAATAAAATCTCGCATCCATTTTCTGTAGCTTTACTAACAGAAAATAAGTTTGATTCAATATCGGGAACAAATAACACATCTTTTAGTGTTATGTTGTGCATTTCACCGTTTGAAGTTACAGTTTTTATTAATGTATTTCCTGATCCATAAGAAACTAATTTGTTTCCGTTTGCAATTACAACATTAGTTTTTTCATTTGATTTAATTTCTGTAAATAAATGTTGATTATTTGTTATATGACTGGAACTGCCACTGTCAACTATCCACGCTTTGTTATTGCGCGGTTTTATGATAAATGCACAATGTTTATTACCTTGATGACTTTCAGATTCATTGCAATCGGCATTTTTATCCGAATTTGATACATAATCATTTCTTACAGATTTATCATCCTTTTGGAAAACAAGCGAAGAATTAAAATTTCTTTTGTAGTTTTGTTTATAGTTAGTATTATGTGAAGCATTGTTTTGTTTATTTTTATAGTTGTAATTATGCCAGCAATCTTTAGTGTTATGGTTTTTTAATTTACAATTTGAACAGTATTTTTGTTCCTTCTTGTATCCCGCATTATTGAATTTGTAACCCGTATTGTTAAATTTCTTTGTAGTTTTAAATGCTCTTGCGGTGTTTTCAGAGGGTTCTGAACTATCGCTTCTGCGATTATATTCATCAATCAATTTACTTTTAATGAAACTAGGTGTCAACTCTTCTTCATTACGGGACTCTAATGCGGTAATTAATGTATCATACGAAGCTGGTAAGCTACACAGTAACAGCGCTGAAATATGATTGTCCTTTATTGTTTCTCCGATTGCAGATAATTTATCAATTAATTCTAGTATGTTTGTGATATGCTTTACCATATCACCACCTTCAGGTAATTTTGTGCTATACAACTTGCGTAAAAGGTATAGCTTACTTGATAAATTGCTGCGTTCATGAATTGCCTTTAATGTGTTCCAGGTATCTCTAGCATTGTTAATATTTTTAACGTGGACGATCTGGCTATCCTCAATGCTGAGGTTAATTATAGCCCTTGCCTTTCGGACCTTTTTGGACCAATCGGTCGTAATTGGGTTTGGTGGTTCATCAGTTATGATCTCAAAAAGATCTTCTTTAATGAGAAGCATCTCGATTTTAAATTTCCATACATTATAATTGTTCGAATTAAGCTTCTCTATTATCTGTGCATCTTTTGCAGTCGTCATTTTTGACTTCTATTACCACCTTTTAATTTTCAAATAAACCCTTTAAATTATCATATACTAATATTTAATATTTTAGGAAGGCAGCGCGTCAGTCTCATAATCATTGTTAAATTAAACATGAGACTGAACATGAAATAGTAATAATCACATTCAATCACAAAATAAATATAAGGTAAAGCTCCTTACCTTTTAATTGTAGATCGTCCACTTCGAAGCAGGTCAGTTTCTTCATTATATACATTTAATAGACGTATCCAATTTGTGATGAAATATCTTTCTGATTTATCCTGTAATAAAAAACTTTGTTTTTTTTGTAATTAATAAGTGTAATTTTAATTCCTAATATATCCGATGGATTTTTCAGGAACATTCAGATAATCCTGGTTAAACTATAATATTTTATCATTTTAAAATACAAAATTGGAGCATACATCTTTGCTCCCTTCTGATTACATGTCTAAAAGCACACTGAAGAAATTATAACATACACAAAAGAATTATTAATAAAATGATTAAAATAACAAATAAAATGAATCTTAATTATAGATATGAATAAAATACTTAAAGTCATAAATTAAGAAAATAGTTCTTTCATGTGTCACAATAATAGTAATTTAATTTGAATGTTTTGTTTCTTATCCACATATTCACAAACAGGAAGTAATCTTAGTGTTTATTTATGATAGCTAAAGTGTTTTTTTAATGACAGGAAAAAACAGTTTATCTTGATTAATGATGAGTTTATATAATTTTGAAAGAGATTAGCTTGTCTAACATGATTGATAGTGTTTATTTAATTCTGAAAGAGATTAGTTTTTTTAACATGTGGAACACTCAGATCCAGGCGACACATTTTATCTGTAATTTTTTTTCTTTATACTGACAGCGTGAATCAAGAGACCCACATATAAATGGAGTGGTGTTTCTTTCTCTAGAGAGTTATTTTCACTCTGAACATTTTCTTTTCTGTTATGCTTAATGCTGTTATAACTAATGAGTTGGCAATTGACAATCCTGCATTATGTTCAGCTATTTCTGATGAGACGCACGAGTTAATATTTGGACCCTCTAATAACGTACGTACAAAATGTAAAAGAACAGCAGGTACAGATTTGGAAGCAGTAAATGTATTCTTAAAGGATCCTTCAAATTTAGGAAAATCTTGAAAGAGCTGTCTTCGTAATATACCTACTGCCCGTCCCAGACACATACCATCGCTAAAGTCATTAAATGCACAGGCGTCGCGGATGGCATTGCCAACATCCTTTTCGAAACCGAAAATAATTTCAGGTCCCGACTTATCCGCTCTCAGACCAGGTATAAATGCTAATAGTTGCTCCTTAAGACGGGTTCTATAGATATTCTTTTCGTCAGTTTGTATTCCCATTTCCATGATGCGCTGAGATAGAAATTTTGTAAGATAACAAAGTTTAAACACTGCAGAAGCATTGCTAGATGAGTACATATCTTGCATGTATTTAACCAATTCCATTATAACTGCACCATGAACAACATCTTCAGGATTATGGTAGAATCTTCTCTTCGAGAACGTTTAGCAGCTCTTTCATGTATTAGAAAGCGAGTATAGCATAGTTTGTGATATTTGGCATCTAATGCTACTAAATCTGTTGACGATAACTTCTTCAACAGTTTTTCATCTTGTAATTGTTTAGCATGATCATGAATTATAGGACCAATACCCAACGTGGATGCAGTCAAAAGTTTGTCTTTATCTTCTCCTTCAGCACAAAACAGACACACCTTTTTCACATCTGAACATAATGCTGATGATCTTGTGAATTGTGATGTAGATGGAGTTAGGTCTGATCAATTTACATACACATAAAAATTTACAATAATAACATTTGCTACTTAAACAGTTATAAAGCCACAGTATTAATTTTCGGATCCCATATAAATTACATTGTTGTCATAGCGACTCTCTGTGCAACTCTATATTGCTTTGGCAAATTTGTAGCAACTGTTTGTTAAAAAATAGAAGTCATATATACCGTTCGGAAGGTAATTTTCTGACGAACAAAAGGTATGCAACACGTCTCCAGCTACATGCAACATATTTAAAGTTATTTAGCAAAATATTTTGATTTTTTTTTATGAAGTTATAAATATTTGTGGTATTATGAACCTAAACAATGATGTCAAATGTACCGTTGGAAAGCGCGTTTTCTCCGGATTAATAATCACTAACAATATAGGTTAATATCAAAATATTAACCCGAGTTATATAGAGAAATGTAGAATAGTGATGGGCGATTTCGATTTTTTTAATCGATTTAATCGATACTATGGCCAACTCGATTTAATCGATACTATGAATTTTTTAATCGATGTCTCTAAGACAAAACAAGGTAATATGATTTTCATTTTCCTTCAAAAATTGAAGATAAAGTAGTTGGATGTTCCAATCCCAAAACTTTCATCTGCCTCATAAATGTTAAAACTTCAAAATTCGCTATCACAGTGTCAAATTTAAATGATAACATATGTGCATTATGAGGATTCAAAAAGCATAGGTTCGTTGAAGTATGTGCCTTTTAAAAGAAAATATAAGCATTGCATTTTCCTAACAAATCATTGAATTTCGGCCCACACCCTCTTAGGGTAATGTCAGACGAACGTCTTTTTGCACGCTTTTTTCGCTCTTACGCCATCCCTACACCTTCACTAGCATGTGTAGGGACGGTGTAAGAGCGAAAAAAAAGCGTGCAAAAAGACGTTCGTCTGATATTAGCCTAGATGTCCGCAACGGAAAATCCCAATTTAAAGAGCATAAAAGCGACAGCTGTTGGGCAGTATACACCCAAGCCTAATAAGGATCTATTTATCTGAAAGTGTAACAGAATATGAAGTTTGATTAAATTCCGTGCATTAGTTTTGAGATATGGCTATCACGAATATCATGCAAAAAAACAGTATAGCAGCGCAGCCTGTTACATGATTAACACGAACAACTTATGTCAATGACACATAATATTAAGTTTGATGAAATTCCGGTCATTACTTCTTGAGATATTATCGCTAATATCTTGTAAATTCTGAAAAACAGTATTAAATTCAGGGGCTGGTACGGGTGGACAACCCCCCCCCCCCCCCCCACGCCCCCCGAAACTCTTGAATGTCCCTCTCCAGAACCATAGAAATCCCTCCCGGGAAAAAATGTCTGAATTCAACACTGCTAAAAAAAGCAGCATGGCAGCCTATTATATCAGTTACACGAAAACCTAATCATGAACAACTTATGACAGAATAATAAGTTTGATGAATTCCGTTCTTTAGTTCTTGAGATGTGATAAAATCGTTTAAATCCAGAAAAACGTGTTGAATTCCGGGGGTAGCCCGGAGGGACATGCGCCTCCCCCCCCCCACCTGTGCAACATTCAAATGTCCCCCCCCCAGAAGGTTTGAGATTTTATGCTTAGTGTACAAAAGCCCAATCCCCTTCCCTCTGAACTGTCCCTCTCTGGATCCGCAGAAATCCCTCCCGGAGAAAATTGTCTGAATTCAACACTGCTGATAAAATCTGCATAACAACGACCCCTGTTGGGCGATTTACACCGAAATCTAATATGCAACAATTTATGCCAACGTCTAACAGAATGTGAAGTTTGATGAAAACCCGTGCATTAGTCCTTGAGATAGAGCTACTGCGAAAATCGGGAAAAATTCTGCATAGCAGCGCCACCTGCCGGTAGATTTACATCAAAAAGTAATCACCAATTTATATGAAAGTCTAATTGAATCTAAAGTTTCAACAGATTCCATGCATTAGTTCTTGAAATAGACCGCCCACAATTTTTTTGTCAGAGACAAACAAATAGACAGACTGACAGACAAACAATGTATAAAAATAGTCAAATCGTATTCCAGACAAGATCTTCTAAAACTATAAATCCTTCGAAAACCGGAAGTCGAAATTTTTCACGAATCCAACGCTTTCTTTTTCGAAAGACAAAAGAAAGCAAGAAAAAATTAACGCATCGATTCTGCCCGTAAATTAAGATCAGAAATGGCGAATCGATTCAGTTCAGATTCGATGTCGATCTTTAGATGCGGGCAGAATCGCTATTTTTTTATTTATTTCAATTCTTTAGATTTGGGCGAATCGATTCAATTCAGATTCGATGCCGATTTTTAGATGCGGCTGAAATCGTTATTTTTTGATCAATTCAAATCGCATCGCGCATGATCCACGATTCGGGTTGAATAGATTCCTCCAATTTTACTGTTTTAGTGGCAGAATTGCTGTAAAATTTTGTATAAGAGCCTTTTTTTTTTCTTTCTAGGTTCAGTGTTGAATGGCGGGTTGATTTCTTGACTGCTCCGGTCGGGATTGGGGGGGGGGGGGAGATTTTAGAGTTATTTCACAGGCTATCAAAGCCTGAGATCTAATGTGCCCGTCGGTTTTGTATGTATGTATGTATGTATGTATGTACGTAACGCGATAACTCTTGATAGAAATATCCGATTAGCTTCAATTTTTTTTTCTATGTTCATTCTGCTAAGGCGCTTCCCTGGTTAGTTTTGGGGTTTCATTGGTTAAGTATAAAGGGGGGGAACGGGGGCTAATCCCCCCTTTAACTTAGACAAATGGGTTTTTCATGCAGAATTATCAGATTTTCATCAAATTTGGGTATACCGGTTAATTTTGATAACGAGTTTCTCTGATTACATATGAAGGTTCATTGTTATAGTCTAAAGGGGGGAGGGAGTACGAGGGCATAATATCCTCCCTAATTTAGATAGATGGGTTTTGCTATCCGATTTACTTCAAATTTGGTATACCAGTTTATTCTCATAAGGCGCTTCCCTAATTAGATTTGGAAGTTCATTGGTTAAATATAAAGGGGGGAACGGGGGGATAATAGCCCCTTAATTTAGATAAATGTGTTTTTCTATCCGATTTGCTTCAAATTTGGTATACCGATTTATTTCGATAAGGCGCTTCCGTGATGACATTTGGAGGGTCATTGGTTAAGTATAAAGAGGGGAAACGGGGAGGGACAATCCCCCCCGCCCCTTAGTTTATTTTTCGAGGGGCGTTATTCTTTGA
This sequence comes from Maratus speciosus, assembly GCA_963932465.1. Lineage (NCBI taxonomy): Eukaryota > Metazoa > Arthropoda > Arachnida > Araneae > Salticidae > Maratus > Maratus speciosus. Next base: position 292,760,205 of record OZ010789.1, read on the forward strand.
AATAAGAGCATAATATACAGTTAGTGTGAATAGCCTGTGAGCTCAATGACATCAGTTTAACTGGGCACTTTTCTCTTTAGCTCACAGGCTATCAAAGCCTGAGAGCTAATGTGCCCGCAGTTTCTGTATGTATGTATGTACGAACATACGTAACGCGATAACTTTCGATAGAAATATCCGATTTGCTTCAATTTTTTTTCTAGGTTCATTCTCATAAGGCGCTTCCCTGATTAGTTTTGGGGGTTCATTGGTTAAGCATAAAGGAGGTGGATAAGGGGGCTATTCCCCCTCATTTAGATAAATGGGTTTTTCATGCAGAATTATCAGATTTGCTACAATTTTGGTATACCGGTTAATTCTGATAAGACACTTCCCTGATTAAATTTGGAGGTTCATTGTTTAAGTATAAAGGGAGGAACAGGGGCTAACCCCCCTTAATTTAGATATATGGGTTTTTCTATCTGATTTGCTTCAAATTTGGTAACCAGTTTATTCTGATAACGCGCTTCAATGATGAGATTTGGAGGCTTATTGTTTAAGGATGTGCCGGGGGGGGGGGGGTGATTCCCCTTAATTTATTTTTTGAAAGGCATTCTTTGAAGTAAGAGTATAAAATACAATTAGTATGAATAGACTGTGAGCTCAATGCCATCAGTTTAACTCGATACTTTTCTTTTTTATTTATTATTGTTTCAGTGAGTGCACTCCGCATGTAAGCGAATGAGTCAATAACTGTTTATAGTTTTTAGATTACTGCTGGGGAAAAAAACAAAACAAAAAAAACATATAATCAAGGAATGTACTTTATTTATTTGTTAACGAGAGAAAAGTATGTTATTTCATTGTTAATGGCTCTAGAATGAGACTTTTTTTTTCTTGACAGCTGAATATTTGGTAAACATTAAAAAGAAAGATATTTATAAACTGTAAATGAGATAAGGAGATATATATTTTAAAAGGGAAAGAAATTTTAGTTAAATATATTATTAAAAGGAGAATTTTGATTATTAATTGGGGGATAATTAGTATGTGATGATTGGTTAATTGCATTCATCACAGCTATTTTAAAAGAAGATTTGCAATATTTGCATTCCCCCCCCCCACCCCCCACTTATAGGAGACTCTAAAAAGACTGGAAAACCATTTAACTTTTTAAATAAATTTAGAGCCTTTAAAATTTCGCTCATCTGCGCATTTTTAAGAATGACGTTTATAGGAAGTAAGTTCCCATCTGTTTGGTTAAAGGAAATAAGAGTTAGAGTAGGAAGTACATCTTTTCCGGATGAAAAAAAAATCATTTCTTTCTTTTTTTTTTTTATCTGACCGAGATCTTTTTTAAAGATAAATTTAAATATAATATAAAGTATTATCAAAATTACATCTTAAAAATAATAATTTTAAAAGTTAAAAAACCCTATTATTTGACTCGAAGGTCTGTAGTAGCTTACTTCTGGGCCGCTAACATTGTCTATGGCCCCCTAAATGGAGGTGAGGGATAGTCGTTACGGCCCTGTTGATTAGCTACGTTTTGGAATTACTATTTTGTCAGCTTATCTGTGTGAATCTGTGAACATCGAAATATCGATTCAAGTATCGATTCTAGAATTTGGGAATCGATTCTTATTGCGATCGATTCTGTTTTATACGATGTCGATTTTAATCGATTCTCAAATTTTCCAGAATCGCCCATCACTAATGTAGAAGCGCGTCTCAAAACTTTGGCGGCCATATTGATTACATCATCAACGCCGCTAGAGGGCCAGGAAAATTTGTGTCCCGGGCTTTTTAGACTCATCTATCCGTATACTATATGAATCCAAAGTGGTGCATTGGTTGCCAGATGCGAAGTTTTTTTTACTAGGTTGAGCAAAATGTTCTGGGAAATTTGTGAAAGTTGCGTTGTTATGCGCAAATTAAGAACAAAAGCAACAAGGACTATTCTCAAAGTAGATACCATCATAGTCCATAAGTTTATGCCATCGTTCTGCCAGATTCCGGGTTTGTTGGAAGTACCATGCTGGCTCCTTCTCTCTCTTGAAAAAACTCTTGACGTGCTTCTTCAACTTCATTAAAGGATTCAAATCAACGGCCCTTGAAAGAGTTTTGCATTGATCGAAAGAGGCCATAATCGTATTCCTGAACTTCTATTATAGATATACCACTAGTACTCATATATACGATACAAATTCTGGTAACTATTAGATTAAAAATTTCCCAGAACTTTTTGCTCAACCTAATATCTATCTCACCTCACTATATATATCTTCACTAGTAGTATTTTCTAAAATTCAAGAAAAATGATTTGGAAGGTGAAATTTTCATCGATTGATAATTTGGGACATAAACGGTTAACGAATATTTATTTTTTGAAATTTTATGTGCCACTTTGGTATGTCAAGAGATGAGTCCCGTAATTCACGTTTTCGTGATGACGTGATTCACGTACTCAGAGAAGATCACGTGAGTTCGAACATTGCGTGTTGCATTCAATCGCACAGCGTGATGTCGTGAAAATGTTTCCTAATTTTCGATTAAAAGAACTGATATTTCTTCAGCCGTCAATGAGCAAACTGTTGCGAAATCAAGTAAAATGTAAGAACACGATTCAGTTCTTATCTAACATTTGAACCCAACATGGTAAATTCGTCTTGAAAAAAATATTTAAAAAAAACAAGCAGGAAGCAGGAATTCTGCTTTTTCAGAATTTAGTGTCGCCCCCGATGAAGAAAAAAAATTATTGTTATTATTAAGAGGTGGAACTCGTCGAATTTCGACGGAAGAAAATGTTTAAGAAGGACCTGTTTCATTAATTTATTATAAACCAACAAAATTAATAAAATAAAATCATAAAACGAAACTCAATATTTCACCCTGATTCAAACGTAAAATGTACAATATGAACTTTAAAAAAGCTCACTCTTTTACTTAAATGTGACTAAAATAATAAAAGAGATGTTACAAATTAAAAATATATATTTTATTCAAAACTTCTTAGTACTTTCGAGCTGAATTTCCCAAGCCCATCATCAGAGAATATTTTAATAACAAATTGCTGTTTATTTACACAAATACGTCTCTTCGTTTTGAAAATGAGAGAGTCGACAATAGAGTTAAAAGTAGATGTAGCAGTACTCATCTTTCAAAATAAATGGAACTGCAGTTAATAATAATATATGTTTTCTCTAATTAAGTTCAATCCAAGAAACTACTACTTCTACTTTCAACTCTATTATTGGCTCTCTCATTTTCAAAACGAAGTGACGTATTTGTATAAATAAACAGCAATTTGTTATTAAAATATTCTCTAATGATGGGCTTGGTAAATACAGCTTGAAAGTACTAAGAAGTTTTGAATAAAATATATATTTTTAATTTGTAACATCTCTTTTATTATTTTAGTCACCTTTTAAGTAAAACAGTGAGCTTTTTAAAGTTCATATTGTATATTTTATTCCTACAAAATTGGTTAAAATAAAAAAATGCATCTTATATTGGTTAGTCTAATTCTCAAACAATTATTATTTTAACCTAAATGTCACTGGTCTTCTATAAAGGCACTCTAAATTTTCGTAAAACTTTGCGTTTTATCAGTGTGTGATTTCAATTGCGTTATTTTGAAAAGTGAAGCATATCCACCAATGAAGAATTTCAAAGCCGGTGCAATGAAAATGATGCACTTCTACAAAACTTATTTCAGTTTTAAGACTTAAAATACACGCTTTTATTTTATTATAAAATGGCGTCATTTGCATCCGCTGAAGAATTCCATATTTACGATCCAGTTTTAAAAAAATCTACAAAAAAGTATGCGTATGACGTTACTATCACGGAATAATGCACAAACCCAGCAAAAAGCGATGTCGTCATTCATGAAACTTGATGAAAAGAATCGGGTATGTAATGATTCACATGCCTTCATTTGTTTGTAAAATTAATATAAATACTGAAAATTAAATATAGTTTATAACAGCTCCGTCTTTTATTAGAAATCATTCATTTATATTTATTCAAAATTTGGAAAAGTTTATTACACACGGATTAATAAAATTGTGATCTTGTCGCTGAAATGTTCTTTAAAATACATTTTTATAGCAGACGATACTCTATAGCACGCATTTTAATTACATTTTTGTCAGCTGTTATGAGAAAATGCCAACAAAGAGATATAGTAATCATAATTTGCTAGTTTCCCATTACTTTCTACAGAAATGGAGTACTTCAATTGACACCGTTACAGAAATGGCATTAAAAACGACCAAAAAAATTAATATCTCAAAAAGAAATTGAGATGCAGTTTTCAAACAAATTGCATTTAAAAGTACTTTTTTTCCCTATACAACGGTGTAAAAATCGAAATGTGCGATGTTTAGAAGTTAAAAAAAATTGCAGAAGATTATGAGTATATTTAATGCTACGCCTGTTTCGTTTTACGGCTTGCTTATGATTAGGTGTAACGTTATTTTTTAGTGACGACGCTTTAATTGTTGACTAAAAGAAATAGCATATATCGGAAGCTAATAAAATAAAAGAATAAATAAATGGGGAGTGCCCCCACTCGACTTTCCAAATACTTTACCGAATACTTTGCGTTCAAATAAGTAATAATATAAATATAAATAAAAACTTAGATTCTAATTTTATAAAGGTGAAATGTTTCCACTTGTGGAAACCACTCATGTTCTAGAAAACGTGCACTTTCATTCATAGAGCTGAAATTATGACGTAATTTTCAGTGAATTTTAATTTCGTTCATGCTGAGATTAAGGCATGTAAATTAAAATAAATACTGCAACTTAATTTACATAGTCATGCTAATGAGAGTATTAAGTTGTTTTAAATATAGCTATTTCGCCATTTTTCCTGAACAACATACAGTCCATAAATTTTCATATGCTTTTATTCATTTACAAAACTCACTATATATATATATCTTTATTTGTTTATTTATTAAAAAAAAATAAGAAAAAAAGTTTTATTAAATTAAGTCACGTTCAATTGAAAGATAATTGCTATATCCACATGAGATGAACGTGAGCAATAAAAAATAATTTATTGAATAATTGAGGTATAAGCGAGAATGTTTATTAGTTATTGACACAGAATGTTTGAAAAAGGGTTGAAAAAAAGTTTAGGTACTAAACGCGTCGGCCGATTTGTTCGAAAATGTATACAGTTTTAGCGGCAGTTGCCTGTAACATATTTACCAAATGGGAGTAAAATACCAATAACCACCCTGGGAACCTAAAAAAGTAAAAAGAAAAAAATACGCCATACGCACATACATACACACTTATAGGGCATCATTGTAAAAATAACGAAAACGGATTCAGGAAAAGTCTAAATGTAAAAATATACTATTTTCATAATCGGATTTTTATTCTTATTAAAATATAGTTTCTTTACACTGCATGAGTTACAAAAAGTAAAAGAACTGTTTTATTGGCAGATTTTATTTGTGAGCCAGAATCACTGAAATTAATAAATACTTTTTAATTTTTAAATTGCGTTTATGTTGAACACTTCATACTTAATGCATATATCCATACATACATTAAAGAATACTTATATGCGATATACAAGGAATCAAAACGATTGAAACGTGCTTTAATTTTTATCTGTTTAATATGAATAGGCAATGTAAATTGCAAAAGTGTTTAAAATAAGGTAGGATTTAAGATTATGTTGATGAATAAGTCTTGCCATTAATTTGAAAAAAAAAGTGACACTTTTAAATTTTTATACGGTCCTATAGGTTATATTTAGAAATGTTTTATCCAAGCTCTAACAAGTAAAACAGTAAAAATTCCAGCCTTTCACGCCCAAAACTTACCGAGTTGGCATACTTTGTATTTCATTAACTTTCGGAGGTTTCTGGCTCTTAGAAGGCACTAAAAACTTCTCAGGAAGTTTATTATTATTATTATTATTAATAGAAGGACTATTTCATCAATATTTCGTTGCGTAATATTCAATTCCACTTTATTGTGAACAGTTTTCAATTAACAATATATAGTATCTGAAACAATTAAAAAATTAAATCACGTTTCATCTCTCGGGGATACCCTTATCATCAATATTTCGTTGCGTAATCTTCAATCCTGCTTTATTTTGAACACTTTTGCAATTAACAATGCATACGTATCTCAAACAATTAAAAAATTAAAGCACGTTTTATCTCTCGGGGAATACCCTATGCATATTAATATTTCGTTGCGTAATCTTCAATCCTATACTTTATTTTGAACACTTTTAACAATGCATACGTATCTGAAACAATTAAAAAATTAAAGCACGTTTCATCTCTCGGCGATACCCTATGTATATTCAGCAATATTTCGTTGAATAATCTTCAATCCTACATTATTTTGAACACTTTTGAAATACGTATCTGAAACAATTAAAAATTTAAACCACGTTTCATCTCTCGGAGATTGCCCTATGTATATTAATCAATATTTAATTGCGTAATCTTCATTCCTACTTTATTTTGAACACTTTTGCAATTTAAATGGCATACGTATCTGAAACAGTTAAAAATTTAAAGCACGTGACTTCTCTCGGAGATACCCTGTAAATTCATCGTCATTACATCCATCTTATAACATACACAGAAACTTACATACAATTTTCAATTAAAAGGTCGAACTAGTCTTACAAACATTAAATTTTATGATGATTAGATGTTGATTGAAGCACGCTGTGGAGACAAATTCCGTTCGTAGTTAAATAAAACCCTCATTCACATTTGCTATTTGATGCAGGAATACAACTGATTTATTGAATCCAGTTATTTAAGATACTTTTCATCTCTTTCCCAAAAGATTCCTTAAAAATTCTTAAGTCCATTAATTTTTTTTTCTTTTTTTCATTCATATGAAACCTTTTGCACAGTACCATGACTTCATCATCTCCATATGTAATCTCAGTTGACTCTGGAATAGCTCCAAAATTTCAGATAAAGAACTCCGATTTCATTGATAAATTTCTTACAAACTGTCACAATTTTTCTTGAACAAACTGTAAACAGCTTGCTATCTATTGATGGGCTTCGTTGCGTAGTATTTATGCGCTTCGGTGGGTTCCGGCTAGTCTTTAAATATTCACAAAAGAAAAAAAGAAAAAAAAAACAGAAGAAGAAGTTACCAGAGTTGAGCTACAGTGAACTCCGCGCTGGAATTAAGCACTGCTATTAATTATTAGAATTAAGCACTACTATTCAAATTAAGCAGTGATTAGGGGGCCATCTACCTCTGTAGAAATTGTACCAAATTGAAAAATATTTCTATATAATAACACCTAATTTTGACATCAAATTAGGATTCTTCAGTAAATTTTGCCTCCGAATACCAAACGAGAAATCATACGGACAAGTAATTATAAAGGCTTAGTGCTCGTAATGTTAAATTCATTTTTAACGGTAGTTGGAGATCCTATGCCTACCATGTTAAAATAATGTACCTTTTCTCAGAAACTACCAAAGATATTCATCGGAATTTTTTTATATCCATAGCATGAATAATTTCTAATAAAGTGAAGTCAACTTTATAAACAAATATTCTTTAGCCCTTTTTTTTTTTTTTTTTTTTTTTTTTGATCTGGAATAAAAACCACTTTTAAATTAAAAAACACTTTCATTTTTCCAAAAAAAAACTTTAAGAAAAAAAATTTCTACAGTAACAAAAGTTCACTTCAGATTGATCAGGGATATGTGTGAAATATTTTAGCAAGATTGCAAACAATAATGTGTAGTAGTTTCTATAAAAAGGTACATCGAAATTCAAAAGGCAACATTTTGAGAAAAATTAATTTAAAGTTTACGTATGTAATGTTTATGTATGATGTAAACAAACTCAGTTACTTAATTTTTTTTTTTAATTCATTGTTGTCATAGAAACAAAAGTAATATATCATTGGAAAAGGGGGAAATAAAAGATTCAAAATATTTAAATAAAAAAAAAAAGAGACTTTTTTCACGAATTTAACTTCCAACTGCCCTTAAACGTTGTAAAATAGATTGTAATGCGGGTATTTTTTTTTTTTTTTAACTTAACTAAAAAACAATTCCCCAGAATGCTCTGTAATTTTGGATTAAAATATTTAAAACTTTTAGAAATCAATTTCTGCTTTAAAGAAGTTATAGTGGTTACAATTTATATTTCTTTTGAAAAATAATTTCAAAATACATATATTTCCGAAATTATTTCCAAAAATATTTTGAAGCGTAACCTATATATATTGCTATATATATAAATATATTTATAAGATACCATTAATAAAAAGAAAAAATAGTTCAAAAAGATACCAAAATATATCATAATAGACTTTTATCTCAGTTCGTGTTTTTTAAAATGCTAAGGTTTTCTAGATATGAATGAATTGACTTGAAATTTTTTCTAGTTGAACATCATACCATCTATAAGAGATTTAAGGATAGGATTTTTAACATATTGATAACTTTTGTTTAAAAAAATTCATATGCGAAAAAACTAGTCATTTTCTATTCTTTTTTTTTAGGTTGCATTTAGTTATTATTATTTTCTTTAGAACTATAGCTATTAAAAAAAAATCCGATCCTTAAATCTGTTGAAAGTATCATTACTGACCTGCAAAAAAAAAAAAAAAAAAAAAAAAAAAAAAAAAAATCAGGTGAAAATTTTAAAAAATACAATACCAGCATAGTTTTAAATTAAGTGGTTAAAATTGAACTTTTGTTTATTTAAAAAAAAATAATTTTTGAAATTTTTGGGGTTATTTCTTGTATTTAATATTTACATAATAATATCTAAAGATACATTTTTTTAAGTTGATAATATTTTTTATTTATTTATTTATTTATTTATTGCAGAGTCCCCTTAACGTATATATTGAAAATCCTGCATGATTTCATCACTGAAATTCATGATTTTTCAAAAAAAAAAAAAAAAAAGTTACAATGCTCTAATCTGAATTGGTATCGGACTCTATTATAAAAAATTCACCGCTTTCTTTTCTTTTTTCTTTTGTTTTTTAAGCTTGCAAAAAGCGTAAGCAAGACAATTTATTTTTAAAAATTACAATTTTTTATCTTTCTTTTTTAAGATACGGCAACAGGAAATAAAAGGTGAAACATTTTTTACCCTACGTGAAAAGAAAGGTTATGTGTTTCACGCGTATCTGTGTATGTGGATTTCTTTATACCCTCAAAACATCCCAACGGCTGGATGGATTTTAATGAATGAGGTCTCTATCGATTCGTCTTAACCTTCCGTTGGTTATAGGATAGGTTTTGTTTTTATAAATTAAAAATGGCGGCCGTAAACTACAAAATGGCGGTAGAGACGAAAAAAATTTTTTGCGTACCCTATTGAGTGGCATATCATTGGATAGGTCTTTCAAAATGAAGACGATGTTTCATTGACCATTTTGCAGTCAGAAGCTCCGTTTAAACATCAACCTGGAAGTTGCGTACTTCGGATCTCTACCTTTACTGTAACTCTAACCTTTATAATAGACATCTATAGGCCTCATCAAAACAGTGTTTGTAGATAGGAACTAATAATTAAACACAACTTAAAAGTCATCAATACAAGTAAATAAAAAAAAAGGTAAGTAATATAAAAAATAGTTTCATATTCATGAGAAATAATTAATTAGTTCGCTTTTTACGCAGTCGGGTTTTTTGATTTTTTAAATTTAATATATTTATTAAACTATCTTTTTGGGATTTCTAAATTGATTTCCCGGCGTATAATCATAATTTAATTGATATGACACTATCAGTTGATTAAAGTGTATTTTAAAACTGTAAAATAAACTTGCAACATTATAGAAACCTAAGTAAGAATATATTAGGTATAGGAATATTTACTTGCCTATTATTTAGTATTTACAAAAACTTCTGCAACTTTTGGTAAAATAACTAAACCATTCAAAGAATTTTTGTTTGAATCTAATATAGTGAAATAACTCAGCCCTTTACTCAGTCATGGGGACATGTGTTAGTTATCGAAAAGGATGATACTAAAAAGCTTATAAAATTCATGATCAACCAGCTTTTTTACTGAAATAGCTTCATCTGCTTCAGTAGAAAGACTGTTTTCTGCTTAGGGTATTACTACAATCAAAAATTAGGAATCGTTTAGGAACTGATAAAGCGGCTAAACTCGTTTCTCTGTACCAGCACTTTAACAAAAAACAGTTAGCATCTTAATTTCGTTTCAAAATTGTTTAAAATTTTTATGTGCTGCAGTTGGACATGTGCCTTATCCAGATAATAAAATTTTGGGATATCGCAAAAAAACTCTGACTGCGTCCATTGTTTTCATTGTAAACAAAGATTTTATAATGCTAGAAATACACGACAAAGCTAGTTTGTTTTTTGTTTTTTTTTTTTTTCTTTTATGCAGGTTCACCAATTGAATAGATTGGTAGAAAAAAACTAGATTTTTTAAATTTTGCATAAGTCGAGAATTTGAAACTCACGTCTGATTTGTAGTTTTCCATGCATTTTGTGTAAAAAATATTTTCCTAGCCTAAAATGTTGCATTTTAATCATTTATGTAAATTGTGTAATAATATTAATATATGTTAGTAATACTTATAGTACGCATGTGTGGTGTGTGTATAATTTTTATTTTATTAACGAAAAGTCATAAAATAATGATATTGTGTGAAGTTTTTTTAAAAAGCAAATAAAATCCCATTTAAATTTTTAAAAACTTAATTTAAATGAAAAAAAATCCGATTATTTTGATTTTTTTTATCAAAAATATCACGAACCTTGGTATCACACCTGTGTACAGTAGCGCCAACTTATATGGACACATGAGACGCGAGCCCACCCAACAATTTGATCTCTCCGCCCACTCAATTTCAATCGATTTAATTCATAATTCATTTTTTTAATTACTTAATCACTGAAATGAAATTTAGTTTTATTAACGTTCTCAAAATAGCTTTGTTTCAAAAATACTAAGGACATAAATTACTTACAGGAGCACTGAAGACCCGTTCAGCGAATGTATAGTTAAATTTCTCACAAAAATAAATTTCCTGCATACTTTGCTATCTGTTTTGATGCCTTGAATTGATACGCCACAGGTGACTAAAATGTATGCTTTTATTGACATTTAGATTTTTGTACTTTCAATAGTTAGCAATTCCAATGTTATTTAAAATAAATATTAATGTATTTATAAGGAAGAACTTGTAGGAATATAATTTAATAAAATTATTTACTAACTTATAATTACAATTATTTAGAAATTATCTTAGAAAAAACACAATTTAATTTCGAATTTTCTTTAGTCATTCGCTCCTCCCCCCCACCCCTCTCTCTCCACATACATAGTCCAGGGGAATTGTACATTTTATCCTGCAAAAGGTCGGGTAGAAGATTTTTTTTGTGACTTGTTTATAATGATGACAACGTAGAAAAACCAAGTTTTCTAACAAAATTTCTTAAGGCTAAATTTTCTGTGGCCAAAAAACAACAAAATTTTGGAACTTTTTTTTATTCTTTTTGATATATCTCGAGGCCTGTTCCTGTAGCATATTATTTGACAGTTACACTATTAAAGAGGACAAAATTCTCTACAACTTTCATATTTACAACTTTTTTATACACTCAATAGCAAGTGCAGTACGCCATTTCTAAAATAAGACAAATTTTCCAATTTTCTTAAAAACCGTGAAAAACGTATTATTCAAATGTTCCCCGCGGATTTAATCATGTATGTCGACTTCTAAAAATAGGTAGTAGTAAATTATCTATTATTTGTACACTCATGTCTTTATTTTCATCTCAACAGATATTTTATATTCAATAAATTTATATAATTTTAAAAGTAGGGCAGAGTGCAGATAAATGCAATTTTCATATTTAGACAGTAACTTTAAGTGTTAACTTCAAAGCATTGTTTAAAAGAATCATTCAATATTTAGTAACTTATTGGCATGATAGTTTCAATTACGAAAGAATTCTTGTTTAATTTTAATAATTTAATAATTTTTATAATGCATACATATTTTTCCATGTATCAATGGGATAGGTATGAAAATTTGCGAAAAACATATTTTATTCCGCACTACAATGGTACATTTTATTTACCAATTATTGATAAAATTGTTTTGATATTTTACTGCTTTAAAGATAGTAAACATTGGATTGTAGTTCCATATAAAAGGGGGACTCAAAAAATAAATATCTTTTATGTAAGAAATACTTTTACCTTACAAAATAGTTACAATAAAAATGACAACAGATTATTTCACTAACTAATTGTATGCTCTCTTGTATAATCTCTTGTAAAATTTAAAAATTCTGTCAATAAAATATTTGAGATCACTAGTTTCATAAAAATGTTTAAAAGATTAATTTAAAAAAATATTATAATTTTTTTCCCTATTTATATCAATAAATATAACAAGAGATTATATCATTTTATCATAAAAAAATATATAAAACTTTAAGATTATTTATTAATTGCTTTAAAACTCAAGCAGAAAAACTTACTTTGGTTATTGAAAAATATACTTTGTGGAATATTCTAGTCTATAATATGAACTGTTTTGAAACTATATCTGTTTTGAACCGTTTTGAAACTATATCTGTATATCTGTATAATGATCTCAGTGATACCATTTATCAAATGAAATACCAATTTATTTATGATTGTAGACCTTATAAGCATTTTTGTTTCCACATTGATCACCTGTTTCACCCGCATTGTTCACCTGTTTTTAATTTTCCGAATTTGGTTGCATTTTTGTAATGAGGGTACTTTAAATTTCAGAACGGCTTCCAAACAGTTTTCCAAAAATGAAAGTGTCCCAATATTTTTTTAAAAAATGGAACCAAACCCGAAAAAGTACAAAAGCATAACATTAAATATTGATCTCAGGTATCCCATGAAAAATTTTATTTAAAAGTAATAAAATACAAGCGAGATATTTGTCAAGAACGCTCCCATAGGTTTAATATTACCTTGCGAATGTCTTCGTGTAACTAATTTAGTCTCATAATTCATATAACTGTGACTTTAAACGCCAAAATACTGCAACTACCGTAAAGTCTTTAAAAAGGAAATCTGTATATACGGAATCCGGTCTTTAAAGAAAAAATTACATATTTTCAATAGAATGAATATTAACAATTATATCTGCTAAGAAGGAAACCTGTTTAACCCTTTCATTCCCAGTGAGTCCAAATGGAATCATGATATTCTTTATTTTTTTACTATATATCTGGATTCTCCCATATTATTTCAAATGACGGAAATAAAAGCTACATATAATCCCTAATAGATAAATATTTTTGTTTGTCTTCAACAGATGGCAGCACTATGCAAAAAAATATTTTAATATTTCTAATGTGAGATTCTGTTCATTTCGCAAAACGAGTCATGAATAACAGTCTTTTTTATAAACTTTATAATTAATAAATGTTTTTATTTTTATATATTATATTAAAATATGCTTCAATAATTTATTTTGTCTAGTTCATATAAATATTTTATGAAAAATTTTGTTTGAAATGCTTTTTAAAATGTTACGATTCCATTTGGAATCACTGGCTGTTTCGGTCCTGGCTACAACTCAACACACCCTTTTATTCCCAGTAAGTCCAAATGGAATCATGATATTCTTTATTTTTTTACTATATATCTGGATTCTCCCATATTATTTCAAATGACGGAAATAAAAGCTACATATAATCCCTAATAGATAAATATTTTTGTTTGTCTTCAACAGATGGCAGCACTATGCAAAAAAAATATTTTAATATTTCTAATATGAGATTCTGTTCATTTCGCAAAACGAGTCATGAATAAGTCTTTTTTATAAACTTTATAATTAATAAATGTTTTTATTCTTATATATTATATTAAAATATGCTTCAATAATTTATTATGTCTAGTTCATATAAATATTTTATGAAAAATTTTGTTTGAAATGCTTTTTTATAGTAATAATGTAATAAGTAATGTGTAATAAGTAATCTAATGTGTAAGTTTTAAGTAATAATGTAATAAGTATAATATTCTGGTGTGTTAAACTATATTATTTAAATTGATGTTCAAGTTGTTATTAAATAATTTAAGAATTTTTGTTATTAGAAAACATTTCCATAATGTTGTATTAACAATAAAAATGTTTAATGATATATATAAACTACTCTGATTCACAGTATAAATTTCCTTATATAATTTTTATTATACGTCATGTTCCAATGATGCCAAATGGCGTCGTAAACTTTTTCGATTGATGTGTTATTTAACTCCCAATGATGCCATTTGGAATCATTTAAATTTTAATGAAAAAATTAAAAAAAAAAATTTTTTTTGTTTTATTATTTCTTATATTGAGCATAAAAGTAATCTATTTTATGAATTTCAGAATTTTAGCATAAACAGGTAATTTATGGGACTGAAAGGGTTAAAGCGGAATATATTTAGGTTCCTTTCGGTTAGGTTTTCAAGGTTTTAATGAATCAATATTTGACAAAGCTCATTAAGTAGTTCAGCATTACGTATTTAATGATTACATACTTAAAATTTTCAAAATCCGGCGTTTAGAGATTTATTAAAATTCGCGTGGTAAATTTTCTTTTTAAGGCTCCTGTCCCATCCGGCGAAGACGCTCACGGGCTAATGCTAATCCTATATGGGGAGGGATTTATCTAACATCTCGTTTGTATTTCGACATTTTTTTTTTTTTTTCCTGCATTGGATAGCCGAGGTCCGTTTCTACATCGCACCTTTTTTTACTTTTTCGATTTTGATCGCAGATATTTTTTAAAAAGTTACTTTCACTTTCAAAACCGGTTCTGAAAATGAAAGTGTCATTCAAAAAATTTCTGCAACCAAAATCGAAAAAGTAGAAAAGGTGTAATGTAGAGACGGATCTCGGCTATCCAATGCAAAAAAAAAAAAAAAAATATATTTAAAAATGTCGAAATGCAAACGAGGTATTAGAAAAATCCCTCCCCCTAGGATTAGGTTTAGCTCGTGAGTGCCTTCGCCGGCAGCACAGTAGCCTTAATGAAGGAGGGAAAGGGGGGCGCCAATATCTATGTTTGCCACGGTTGCAAAAAAAGGCTAGTTCTGGTCCTGAAACACAATTTACTGCTACCAGTATATAGAAGTTGACATACACGATTAAATCCGTTGGAAACATTTGAATAATCGGGGCTGAACTACGTTTTTCACAGTTTTTAAAAAAAAAAAATGAAAAAATTGTCCTATTTTTGAAACAGCGTGCTGCGCTTTCTATTGAGTGTATAACAAAGTTCTAAATATGAAAGTTGTAGATAATGTTATCCTCTTTAATATTGTAATTCACAAATAATATGCTACGGCAACGGGTCTCAAGATATTTCAAAAAACTCAAAAAAGGTCCTAAAATTTTGTTGTTTTTTGGCCACAGAAAATTTAGCCTTAAGAAATTTTGTAAGAAAATTTGGTTTTTCATGGCATCATTATAAACAAGTCAGAAAAAAAAAATCTTCTACCCTTTTGCAAAGTAGCTCCCTTTTTTTTTTTTTTTTTTTTTTGGTATATTTTCCCTGGACTAACATACACTCTAAAGAAAAAAAATTATATGTGTTATTTTGTTCAAAAAATTTTAAGCCCACTCAATATTTTTCAAAAGTTGACGCTACTGCCCGTATAAGTAATTTTTATAATTCGAACCAGGAAGTGGGTGAAATATCTATTACGAAATTTCATCTTTACATACAAAAAACAAGTCGAGTTAAATAAAAAAGGTAAAAACGATTTCGTTGTTATGATCCAAAGGAGGGAACTTCCGATTAGACAGACAGCCTCAACACCTCTGAGCATATCTTTCTCAAAATATCGAATGTATGTCATGCGTGACATTTTCTCAATCGTCAGAAAAGTCCACGGGTTTCATTTAATTAATAAGGAGAAATAGAATGCCTTTGTAGATCGGATGTTTTCTGTCAGTGAAAAAACAACAGTTACTTTATTGCAGCTTCCATTAATAGAACAACTTGAAGTGATTAAAATCCCCAATTATGACAGTAAGCTATCATTAATAAGATAATCGCCCGAAAGGAAAAAAAAAAGTTGTTTGTTTAATTTTTTTTCCTGTGTGGAAAAATTTTTATGGCCAGTTTACTGACGCGATTATAATGCTTCAGCATGAAATGAGCGTATAAACACCATTAAAAGAAATAAAGAATGCACAGTTTTGTTTCATGATTTGTAAAAAGGAATTCGTAAGAAATTAAGTATTTGTAGGTTTTTTTTTACTTCTTCTGCCCTTTTTTCTTTCTATTTTTTAGCGACAGGGTTTCTTATTGCTTTGAATCGCTAAAAGAAAGGCCCGAAATGTAACGGAGCTAACCGGAACGATATTCCGGTTCGTGAAATCATGACAAATATTGTTCTGGTTCGTGAAATTATGGTAAATATCGTTCCAGTTCGTGGCGTTATTAAAACATACTGTTACAGTTCTAGAAAAACATTAATGTTTCCGTTCCCGTTCAGGATAATCAGGAAAAATTATATGGAAAATGCGGTGCAGCACTTAATATCACTGTGATAACCCATCACACATACCCAAGGCTGTGAAATGGGCTATAACTAAAAGTGAGCGACGCACAAGACAGATGACCGAGCTCTCTACGGCCTGTTATTTTCTGACGGCACTAAAGACTGAACAGCTAGCGGCAAGTTAGTTGCTGTTACTATAGCAATAAACAGATATTTTCTGTCTAATGACAGTGCACTTCAGTTTATATCGAATAGTACACATTTTGTACGACTAGAAATAAATTTCTCTATACTGAAAAAAAAAATTATTTTGTCAACAATAATTTTGAAATAGTGTTCCAGTTCGGTGATTTTTCCATTTCGAGTCCTGTGGAAATGCTATCGTGTCATTTATGATTAAAGCACTCCGATCATGGAATTAAACCATTGTAGTACCATTAATGTACTGTGAAGGATAACCTGTTACCGATTCATTTCTACATGTATTATTCATCCTAACTGTAATAGATGCTTCCGCCATTGTGATAAATATTATTCCGATTTTGATCCACCATACTCGAGGCTATATATATTCTTTAATTGATATGCTGCCACCGGTATAGATGCGTGATACCGCACAGAATGTAAGATCGAGAATAAGTTCAAAAGGACACTTGAAACAAATATTAAATTGAATATTTATTTACAATACACTTAAACATTTACAACAAAACACAATATTTGATTTTCCGGCAAGAATGTAACAATGTCTTCCGTGCATTAAATTGTACTTTGGGATACTATCTACGCACTATGCTACATCAGATCACTTTAAATACACTGTTGGGCCATTCCATGAAAAACGGACAAAATGTCCTGCACGTGACACTTACATAAATACCTATCTATATATTTAAAACACTAAGCGTTTTCTTTCGACAGTTCGTGAGAAAAACTATTTCATCAAATTACACAATTCTTATTTTAAATGAAAGATATTTGGCCACAGATTTGTTATCGTTCATTTGTTTATTCAAAACCTTTATTAATTAGCAGAAATTTTGCAATTACAAGTTTACTTCTGAGTATGCGCAATGCATATGTACGGATATGTGCCTTTGGGCAAATGCAATGCAAATGCGCAAAGGAGCTCGCTCGGTTGCATTGTCACAGGTGGAGATACGTATGCTTTTTTTACTATGTTCTTTATTTACTGAATAGGGTGCGAACATAAGAATATGCTTCTTATTTGAATGGTCAATGGAAATTTCTTTTTTGTAGTAGTGAATATGGATGTAATGTCAAATTGATTTGCATTGCACATATGTTTACGGATTTTTTTGTATTTTACATCGAAAATAGTGCTGTATTTAACTGGGGAAAAAAAAAACTTTTAAAATAACAGTTTTTAAAAACTGTTTCATACTCTTCCCCGCCTCTAGACTCTGTTAACTTATAAACTGTTAAAATATAAACTATACATTAAAAATAACAAAAAACCCCTAGATTTTCATATTCCTGTCTCAAATAATCTTCATAAAACTAAACTACAAAACAACATTTTTTCCCCTCATAATTGGATTACTTTTACCATAAATGACAGGGTGTTTATTTCGGTGATTTTCGTTTATTTCGTTTGAAGCAGTACTCAAGCTTTGAGCTCTGAGAGTCTTTTGAGCGTGATAAAAATTTTGTCTTTTTGAATCTATCATTGAAAAAGGTATTGTGCAGAGAAAGCAAATGTAATAAATATATGAGAATTAAAGACATTTTGGGGATCTTTCTTCTTTCTTTTTTATAATTTACTTCTGCAGTTTTATGCTTCATCACATTTTGATTTCCATTTTACTTAACATTAATCTGCGATTTTGCTCAAAATATCAGCTGTGTTAGAATAGAAACATGACGTTGTATATTGACTTTTCTATTTCTTCAATTCTTTGACAGGAAATTTACTGCAGAATTTAAATCAGCATTTAAATATCAATTTCAAGCATCCCCAGCAAATAAAGAAACAATGGGCCATCAGCTGGAAAAAAGATGGCAGCCAGCACTGCCACCAGCGATAAATTGCAATGGTGCCATTACTTAAACCAGTACAAAAGTGTCCGTGCGGAATACAGCTGGCCCATCAGTGATAGCCAACAGCAGGTCATCATTGGTATGCCATCACATTACTTCAATCCGGCACTTTTCCTCCAGTGCTATAACCTATCCTACTGCTATTCCTTTGCTGGCCCAGCACTTTCCCTTACAAAAATTTCTTACAGAATTCTATAAAAAAACTTATAGAAAAATTGCCCGTTTTTCTGTGAGCTAGTTTCACCAACAGCTATAGAAGGGACTATAATAGAAATGTCTATAGAAACATTTGAACCCGCAGCTGTTTCCTTGTGGTCACACTCCCAAGAACTAACCGCCTCGGTGCTGTTTGGTTTTTCGTGATCGGACATTAGCAAATACTTTCAGCGTATTCTACGACCGCGCGTTGTTTTCAAGCTCTCATTACCCTATTTCAAATTTGTTTCTTTTGTGATTTGCGTTTCCAATCATTAAACTTGCATAGAAATTATTGTATATTATAGAAATCCTATATATTTTATACGTTGATTGATTCTCAACTGTGTAAATGACAAAAACCGAAATCCTTTGTAACTTAGTAAAACCAGATTTAAGAAGAAAAAAAAAAGAGCGTTCAAATAAAGAATTTATTTATTTATTCATTTACTTATTTATTTTGTCGGTGGCAGTGGTGCTATATTATTTACCGTTTCAAAAAAAGAAAAAAAAAAAAGAAATAGCTTGACAGCTTAAATTGTGTTAAGATATTCATTTCAGATTTGTGCTCAAATTCATTAATCTGCCGCGAGGTGATAAAAATAACTCTTACTCTAATACAGACTTTACGAAATATTTAAAAGTCTAATAAATTATTATTTGTTAAACTTGAAACGTAATTGTTTAAATATTTTTACACTTCAGATTAAAATATTTACATAAAAATTATAATTAGTGATATTTTTTTTTAACTTAGATGAATTACGCCACCTAGCGTAAGGGTTCCCAGCAATAATACTGCAAAATGTCGTGCACTTTCGTTGTGTGATGGGCCAGCGCAAGAGATAAAACGGAGGCCCATCATAATTTTATCTGATGATTTCCAACAGCAAAGTTGACTGAAGCTGTCCAGCAGTGGTCATGCAGTGGTAGACCATTAGCCGGCACATCTCCATCATTGCCAGCACCTATCTTGCTGCTGGCCAGCAATTTGTTCTTTGCTGGGTCATGGCTTTATTGGTTGTCCTACCGTCCCCAAGGGTTATTCCTGCACTTTTCGAGGTAAATAAATTTTTTTTTAATTTAATCCAATGTAAATAACTGTTTCTAAAAATCAATGAACATTGTGGCTACCACTTAGTCTTAACATGATTTGCCTAAAATAGGTGGTAATTTTCCTTTCCGTTTCATCCTTACCGTCCCTTTTTTTCCTATTGCGTCCCTTTTTTCCTATACCATCCCCTTTTTTTAACCTTACCGTCCCTTCTTTAACACCCCTTTAAGACAATGTTATACCAAAATTTTGTACTAAAAATACTACATTGTTATTATTTCTTATTTGAATGTCTTGTGGGTACTATGGAAATTCATTATAAGTAAAAATTTAGAAGAAAATAGAAAATTATAGAGGTAAAATGGTCAGGAAATTTAAACTCGCAAGTTTAACTTAAACCTCAGTTAAATAAAAAAAAAATTTCGCTGCTGACCATTTTTTCTTTATTTTGAATCATTAAGGCATTCGTCTATCTGATTATAATGTTCTTTTAGCAAGTTTAATTTCACCAGATTTTTATTCCCAAAAGTCAAAAGATTGTGAGAATGCCCCATATCCGTGTCGATGGATGCGATAAATATTAAGTACAAAAAATAGAAATGATAAAATGGAATAACGAGAAAGTAAGTTTACTCAAGACGCTTAAGCTTAGAAAAAACGTATGAAATTTCAAGCGCATGAAAGAATTGAAAATGATCTTGCATTTAAAAACGTAGATATGCCAAATGGAAGCATCAGATGCGTTCTCCACTATCAATTGTTATAAAGTATTGGTTAATGACACACAAATTTTTGATTATTGGAAGTGATATTTGGTTTAATTAATGCATAGATTAATTTTTCTTACGTGAAAAAAGTCACGGATTACAGGTAATCTCAAATAAAAATGAAATGCTCCCAACTTTTGCATCAACCTAATAGATTTAGTAAGCTGTAGTTGAAACAGAATTATGAGAATTTCCTCATTAGTCACTATTACTTTCATTAGTTGGAAAAAGATGGGAAGTTTTATCAATTATATCCATTAAAAGTTATAGTATGCATGTATGATTTAAGATGGATGTAAGCATCGTAAGGTGCGTGTATGTAAGCTAATAAATAAGGGTCCATTCATTAATTTTGTCACGAAAATTTTAAGGTTTTTTATCCTCCTCCACCCCTTCTATTTCACAGGTTGACACCCTCAAGAGATACTCCCCGTCCTTTTCTGACGTCACATTTTTTGCAACTATTAATTTAGAACTAATTTTATTTAAAAAAAAAAAAAAAAAAAAGTAAAGTAAAAACCTCATAATAAAGTTAAAAACATACTAAAGTAAAACCTCTGAATAGTAGACACCTCAAGAACGCGGAATTAGTCCGCTATTAAGAAGTAAAAATACAGAGATTTATGAGTGTTGGGGATCAAAAAAGTATCCGCTGTTCGAGAGCGTTCGTTACCGGAGTTTTACTGAAATATAAGTATTACAGAACCGTTCAGATCTTTAAGCTTTTTACTCCAAGTTGTTACAATTCAAAGAAAAATGAATAATGTACAGGGTGATTATAATTAAAGTTCAACTTTCAAAAAGCTGTAAAAAAAGAATCACTCGTCAGAATGACCTGAATTTACGCGAAAAAGGGAGAAGTGGAATGCCATAAGAAAAATAGCTCAAAATTTTAGCAATAGGTGGTGCTTTACTCGTCAAATCGTAAATGGGTTCGTCTACCAGTGATACTGGAATCCCCATGCGATAACTATTTGGCAAATTGGACCACATGCAATGGGCAAAAATCGCAATGTTTCCCACAAGCATTGCGGCATTTGACTGGCTTTTGGTTAACGCTTGTGAGGAAAATCGAGAAGCCGATTAGCTATAATTCATCGTGACGTTTTATGACATCAGAAATTCTTGTCGTCCAACGTGCATGACTGTATCGTTTTTTACTAAAAAATGACAATAGATGGCTTTACTCATCAAACCGTAAATGGGTCCGGCTGCCAGTGATATTGGAATCCCCTTTGACGACTATTTGGTAAGTATCAGGTTAAACCAACTATGCTGCTCATGCTCAATGTGCATGACTCTATCATTTTTTACTGGAAAAATGACTTTCCAAGTCATTCAGCAGTTGTGGCACATCCATCACGACAAGGTGTTGCCACATCGGATGGGGAAAATCGGTTTTTAATTGTTCTGAGGCCAAAAACCGCAGAAAAAGCAACAAAGAAATCGGTTTTTAATTGTCCTGAGGCCAAAATCCGCAGAAAAACAAACAACGAAATCGATTTTTAACTATTCTGATGCCAAAAACTGCAGAAAAAGCAACAATGAAATCTGTTTTTAACTGTCGCGAGACTTTCAACATTTTCTTTTTCTTTTGGTCAAATACATTTTCTGATCATACATCTTGCATAAGCTTTTGATTTCTAGATATTTTTTTTTTGTCTTTTATTTTACGGATACGAGAAAACCCACTGAAAAAATTTCTTAATCTTCTGAACTTCTTCTTCTTCTTTTTAGAAATTTGAGATGTCGCATTAACTAGCTTTTCAGTTATATTTCTCAATTACATGCAAACTGATTCTTACATGTTTTCTATTAATTGCATTCGAACTGATTTTTCTACAGCTTTTTCTGCCATTAATTGAATATGGGTCTTCCTTTTCTCGAGCTACATTTTCTGTTAGCTGGATACGATGTTGTATGTCGTCAGCTTCATTTATCGTTAACTGCTGCATATGAGCCGATACTTCTTCAGCTTTGTTCTCCGGTAGACCTCTAGCCTTAATTGCCGTTAATTTCTCACAAGATTGCTCTTCAGACATAAATTCTGTTTTCCCTGGTTCTTCCTCAATATATGACAAAAGAGCTGTAGTTGTAAGTGGCCGTGGAATTAAAAAAAAAAAAATAGTTGGTAAGTATCCGATTCGGCAACTTTCGGATATACGATTGACCTCTTGGACGACCTCTATTCAAAGCATTTAAATAAAGACTATCTTTCTTCCTCAAATCTTCCCCTTCCTCTGCAAAATTTCTTTGATAGTTTTCAGATAAGATGGATTTAGTGTCGGATTTGATTTTCTTCTATTCTTCTGGTGGACTTCAACTACTTGAATATTATTCTTTTTTAAAGGGCTAGATACTGCATATGAATACGAAATTTCGTTAAATCTATTTTCAGGAACTCCAATCACTCGCAAGTCATCTTTCCCAGGTGTGATGGTAATCGCTGTACGCAAACAATTTTCACGAACGTCATCTTCAACTGTCTGATGATACTTGAAAAATCTCACAAAAATACGCCTGATAAACTTTTTATAAGCAAAGTAACGCAAGATAATAGCACCTGAAATCAGGAAATACGCCTTTCTTAGATAAAAGTCAATAATTAGACTGAAGAAATTTCTGAAGAAATGGGAGCTTTTCGTTGCTTTTAAAAACCATGTATTGTTGGTAAACTGGTTGTTTAAAGTATTTTGCGTGCATTGTTGATTAAATATATGCATTATTGGAGATGTTTATTGATTGTTTATGTGCATTGTTAGTTAAGATATTTGTTGGCAAATGTTTAATTCTTTATTTCCTACCATTGTGTCATAATTTAACAATTAAAATATTACCTTCTTTTTTTTTTTTTTTCAAAAAGAAAGCTTTTGTTAATATCCCGTAATCGGGCCCGGACAAAATGTTGTTGATATCAAAGATGAAGCAAGGAATTGAATAAAACTTTGAGATAACTTGAATAACTGCTTTATTTTGAATTGTAATATTTATACAGTATAATAGCCATAATGGACACTTCCGAATAGCGGACATCTCTAGTTACAGAACACTTCTTCCATCCGCAATACTAGTTTTATTTGCTTATTCTCATCTCTGAACAGGGCTTAATTTGCGCCGGAGCCCAGATCCTGTACTTCTCTGTTTTTAGTAAATTTTTAAATATTGGTCGGAATTCACCGGAGCTCACAAATCCAGGGCTCTGGAGCCCAGTGCAATAGTGCTTCAAAAAAACCGAAGCCTAAATTACCCTTTTCTTTCCTTCCCATCTCCAAGCTTTTGCATTCTTTTTTTATCAAAACACTTATGTGTGACGTAATGTGTGCACACGTAGGAGATGGAGATAAAACGGACTCAATTTTTATATCAGTTTTGGGGCTTAGACTGACACGAACTCAATCTGTCTTACATTCAAAATTTTATTTATTCATGTTTAGAAAAAAAAAATGTTCATTCAAAATTGCGTATATTCTATTTCAAATGATTTTAATGCTATTTGGATCAGAATAAAGGGAAACAGAAACCGTGTTTTTCTATTTCAAATTTATTATATTCAAATATATGTTGGCAACGTGTTGATAGGGCGCCGCTGAAGAGATTGAACAATGAATTTGCTTTCAGTTCGAATTTCTTTTATGACAGTAGAATGATTTTTGATTGGCTGTTTTTGTTTTTTTTGTTTTTGTTAATTAGATATCTAACCTGAAAAGAATATTTTCTGTTTTTAGCCAACGAATCTCAGCTTGAGGTTTTGTTTGCTTGAAGTTTTTTGTCTTCTATTGAGTAGGAATATAAAAATCACGTTAGTGATTTTTCTATTTTTTTTTTTTTTATCATGAACGCTGCCCATGCTCAGGCTCTGCTCTGAACATCTGCGAAGTCACTTTCATTTTTAAGTTGTATAATTGCCACGTATTGTTATTCTGATAGAAAGCACAATCAAGCAGTGTTTCCCCCTTTTCTATAAAAACATCGGATCTTTCCGATAACGGTGTCAAAATTTTAATTTAATCTGATTTTTAGGGACTCACCACAAAAGACTTATGCGGAAGGAATCGATTATAGTTTAAGATATACACCTTTTATAGGAAATTAAAAAGCATTGTTCAGTTTTTCAAGATATAATTATTAATTTCTGTACATTTCATTAATTTTTTCTTAAAAATGCATAGCTGCAAACTATCCCTCTTTTGTGTTAACTCTATTCCCGAATCATAATCCTTACCCTATTTAATCGCAGAATTCTGCAATTAATTAACATTAAAATTAGGCAAAGATTACTATTCAAAAGGAGTGGTAACTAAAAAGTGGAATAGTTAACATATAAGTACATGCTGATAGATATATTTAAAATTTTTATTTTGCTAAAGAAAAAGCAAATGCTTTAAATTTTGCAAATAATGTACGAAATATAAATATGGAGATTGGAGTCACAGGGGGAGGAGGGGGGAACGGTACAGTTGTTAGTACCGTTATCGCAGAATATTAGGGCTCCGGTACTTTTTCCTTAGAAATTAAGCCCTGCTGATACCCTATCCAACACCTTATCCACTACGCATGAACCATATCACCTTACGATCTTTTATTCGTAAGCTCTGCCTTGCAATGTCGGTGGTGGAGGGCGGGAGGGAAAACATCGCACCGGACGGATGGGTGATAATGGAAGGTGGAAAGCTTTGGGGGATAGCGGTCGTGACGTGTGGGAGGATGGTGGGGGCTGAAGCTCTATCCACCACCTTATCCACTACGCATGAACCATATCACCTTGCGATCTTTTATTCGTAAGCTCTGCCTTGCAATATCGGTGGTGGAGTGCAGGCGGGAAAACATCGAGCCGACGGATGGGTGATAATGGAAGGTGGAAAACTTTGTGAGATAGCGGTCGTGACGTGTGGGAGGATGGTGGGGGACTGATACCCTATCCACCACCTTATCCAATACGCATGGACCATATCACCTTACGATCTTTTTTTATTCGTAAGCTCTGCCTTGCAATATCGGTGGTGGCGGAGGGCGGGAGGGAAAACATCGCGCCGGACGGATGGGTGATAATGGAAGGTGGAAAGCTTTGGGGGATAGAGGTCGTGACGTGTGGGAGGATGGTGGGGGTCTGATACTCTATCCACCACCTTATCCACTACGCATGAACCATATCACCTTACGATCTTTTATTCGTAAGCTCTGTCTTGCAATATCGGTGGTGGCGGAGGGCGGGCGGGAAAGCATCGCGCAGGGCGGATGAATGATAATGGAAGGTGGAAAGCTTTGGGGGGTAGCGGTCGTGACGTGTGGGAGGATGGTGAGGGGCTGATACTCTATCCACCACCTTATCCACTACGCATGAACCGTATCACTTTACGATCTTTTATTCGTAAGCTCTGCCTTGCAATATCGGTGGTGGCGGAGGGCGGGAGGGAAAACATCGCGCCGGACGGATGGGTGATAATGGAAGGTGGAAAGCTTTGGGGGATAGCGGCCGTGACGTGTGGGAGGATGGTGGGGGGCTGATACTCTATCCACCGCCTTATCCACTACGCATGAACCATATCACCTTACGATCTTTTATTTGTAAGCTCTGCCTTGCAATGTCGGTGGTGGAGGGCGGGCGGGAAAACATCGCGCCGGACGGATGGGTGATAATGGAAAGTGGAAACCTTTGGGGATAGTGGTCTTGACGTGTGGGAGGATGGTGGGGGGGCTGATACCCTATCCACCACCTTATCCACAATGCATGAACCATATCACCTTACGATCTTTTATTCGTAAGCTCTGCCTTACAATATCGGTGGTGGCGGAGGGCGGGAGGGAAAACATCGCGCCGGACGGATGGGTGATAATAGAAGGTGGAAAGCTTTGGGGGATAGCGGTCGTGACGTGTGGGAGGATGGCGGGGGGCTGATGCTCTATCCACCACCTTATCCACTACGCATGAACCATATCACCTTACGATCTTTTATTCGTAAGCTCTACCTTGCACTATCGGTGGTGGCGGAGGGCGGGCGGGAAAGCATCGCGCAGGGCGGATGGAATATAATGGAAGGTGGAAAGCTTTGGGGGGGTAGCGGTCGTGACGTGTGGGAGGATGGTGGGGGACTGATACCCTATCCACCACCTTATCCACTACGCATGGACCATATCACCTTACGATCTTTTATTCGTAAGCTCTGCCTTGCAATATCGGTGGTGGCGGAGGGCGGGAGGGAAAACATCGCTCCGGACGGATGGGTGATAATGGAAGGTGGAAAGCTTTGGGGATAGAGGTCGTGACGTGTGGGAGGATGGTGGGGGTCTGATACTCTATCCACCACCTTATCCACTACGCATGAACCATATCACCTTACGATCTTTTATTCGTAAGCTCTGTCTTGCAATATCGGTGGTGACGGAAGGCGGGAGGGAAAACATCGCGCCGGACGGATGGGTGATAATGGAAGGTGGAAAGCTTTGGGGGATAGCGGTCGTGACGTGTGGGAGGATGGTGGGGGGCTGATACTCTATCCACCACCTTATCCACTACGCATGAACCATATCACCTTACGATCTTTTATTCGTAAGCTCTGTCTTGCAATATCGGTGGTGGCGGAAGGCGGGAGGGAAAACATCGCGCCGGACGGATGGGTGATAATGGAAGGTGGAAAGCTTTGGGGGATTGCGGTCGTGACGTGTGGGAGGATGGTGGGGGCTGAAGCTCTATCCACCACCTTATCCACTACGCATGAACCATATCACCTTACGATCTTTTATTCGTAAGCTCTACCTTGCACTATCGGTGGTGGCGGAGGGCGGGCGGGAAAGCATCGCGCAAAGCGGATGGACGATAATGGAAGGTGGAAAGCTTTGGGGGGTAGCGTTCGTGACGTGTGGGAGGATGGTGGGGGCTGATACCCTATCCACCACCTTATCCACTACGCATGAACCATATCACCTTACGCTCTTTTATTCGTAAGCTCTACCTTGCAATATCGGTTGTGGCGGAGGGCGGGCGGGAAAACATCGCGCCGGACAGATGGGTGATATTGGAAGGTGGAAAGCTTTGGGGGATAGCGGTCGTGACGTGTGGGAGGCTGGTGAGGGGCTGATACTCTATCCACCACCTTGTCCACTACGCATGAACCATATCACCTTACGATCTTTTATTCGTAAGCTCTGCCTTGCAATATCGGTGGTGGCGGCGGGCGGGAGGGAAAACATCGCGCAGGGCGGATGAATGATAATGGAAGGTGGAAAGCTTTGGGGGGTAGCGGTCGTGACGTGTGGGAGGATGGTGGGGGGCTGATACTCTATCCACCACCTTATCCACTACGCATGAACCATATCACTTTACGATCTTTTATTCGTAAGCTCTGCCTTGCAATATCGGTGGTGGAGGGCGGGCGGGAAAACATCGCGCCGGACGGATGGGTGATAATGGAAGGTGGAAAGCTTTGGGGATAGCGGTCTTGACGTGTGGGAGGATGGTGTGGGGGCTGATACCCTATCCATCACCTTATCCACTATGCATGAACCATATCACCTTACGATCTTTTATTCGTAAGCTCTGCCTTACAATATCGGTGGTGGCGGAGGGCGGGAGGGAAAACATCGCGCCGGACGGATGGGTGATAATAGAAGGTGGAAAGCTTTGGGGGATAGCGGTCGTGACGTGTGGGAGGATGGTGGGGGGCTGATACTCTATCCACCACCTTATCCACTACGCATGAACCATATCACCTTACGATCTTTTATTCGTAAGCTCTGCCTTGCAATATCGGTGGTGGCGGCGGGCGGGAGGGAAAACATCGCGCCGGACGGATGGGTGATAATGGAAGGTGGAAAGGTTTGGGGGATAGCGGTCGTGACGTGTGGGAGGATGGTGGGGGGCTGATGCTCTATCCACCACCTTATCCACTACGCATGAACCATATCACCTTACGATCTTTTATTCGTAAGCTCTACCTTGCAATATCGGTTGTGGCGGAGGGCGGGCGGGAAAACATCGCGCCGGACGGATGGGTGATAATAGAAGGTGGAAAGCTTTGGGGGATAGCGGTCGTGACGTGTGGGAGGATGGTGGGGGGCTGATGCTCTATCCACCACCTTATCCACTACGCATGAACCATATCACCTTACGATCTTTTATTCGTAAGCTCTGCCTTACAATATCGGTGGTGGCGGAGGGCGGGAGGGAAAACATCGCGCCGGACGGATGGGTGATAATAGAAGGTGGAAAGCTTTGGGGGATAGCGGTCGTGACGTGTGGGAGGATGGTGGGGGGCTGATACTCTATCCACCACCTTATCCACTACGCATGAACCATATCACCTTACGATCTTTAAATTCGTAAGCTTTGCCTTGCACTATCGGTGGTGGCGGAGGGCGGGAGGGAAAACATCGCGCCGGACGGATGGGTGGTAATGGAAGGTGGAAAGCTTTGGAGGATAGCGATCGTGAAGTGTGGGAGGATGGTGGGGTGGGGGTGATTTTTTTTATCCCTTTTAGTGTTTCATCGCGTTTCATGCTATTTTTTACGGGCTCAGGCAAGGCCGGCCGAATTATTATATCTACCCTATATATATAAAATCCTAATGAATCGAATTGAAACGAATTTATGTAACGATTCTATGAAACGACTGATTAAACAACTGATTATGTTTCACGGTGATTTCTCCTAAAAATATGGAATACTTTGCGATGAAATTAACGCCAAAAATCCGTATTGATCCACAGATCTCAAAACTGGTATTAGAATTTTAAAATTAGAATTAGTTTTCGAAATATTAATTTTTTTCTAATTTTAAATACTTTTTTCTAATGATGGCAACTCAAATTTTAATGATAACAGATATTTTTTTTTTTCATATTTTAGAAAAGGTTATTTTAAATTAATTTGGCGACGAGTTTGGCCTCCCTTAAATGTATGCTAAGAAATGCATCATGTTACCTTTATTCATAATTCAATTGGTATTTCATTATCATTTTATTTAATACAAAACTTTCATTTAAAATTGAAACCTTTAAAATAAATGGCTTTTACTTCATTCTTTTTTTCTTAAATGAAACGAAAAGAAAATCTCTCCGATCTCGAATGAAAGAAAGGCTTTGTAAAAACATCGTGCTTCTCCTAACTTCATAGATGTTAGTCAAGGCCTAGTACCAGACTCTCAGTTGAAGGCGACAGGCTGCTTGAAGAAATTTTATGTACAGTGAAACCTCCCTGTGCTACTACATCCATTCTGCAACCACCTGCCTGAACGACCATTCTTTCATGGAACGAAATTTATTCCCATAAGCTCAATAGTAATTTTACCTCCATTCAGACACCATGCCAGTTGAACTCCCTCCATGAGCCACTCATTTCTTTGAAGAAAATTCCTTTTTTTTCCTGGTCGCTTGAAAAAGTCTTATTAGAAAAATAATTCCGGAGAGCGCATTATTCATCAAACTTCTAAACTAAGTTTAGAATTTTTTTTTTATTCCCGTAACTTTTAAATGTTTAAACCCCTTTGTGACTTTTATGGCAATAAATTTAACTCTGATGACAAATTAAGAATGACGGTCAATAAATTCTGCTGTCCTATTCTGTCAGGAAACTCTCAAAGAAATAGGTAAATTAATGAAATAATCATTATTTGTGCCCGTCAAATAATAAAAAAAAAGCATTTGTTAATGAACTTCGAAAGAACTTGGAAATAAAAGTTATAAAAGTTAAAACCGTAAAATCAAAGCAAACGTCAATGTATTAATTTTTTAAACTCTATAGTAATTAACTCATGTAATTAACTTTTGTTTTGATACTTAAATTTTCATATTTTTTCCTAATGTGAAAAATTAATTTTAGTAGCATTGATTGTTACCTTTTTTCAACAATTAAAATCTAGATTTAAACATGACCTCCATTAAGGGACCACCTCTCGGAACGACCAATTTTTATTGGAACGGAGCGTGGTCGCTTTAGGAAGGTTTTAGGTTTTACTGTACAGGAAATGGGAGTGCATGAGCGTAATCTGTACAGGGCTTCACAATTTCTGCAAACGTCTCTGCTTATAACATCCTAGATAAGTCTAATTTATTGTGTGTGTGTGGGGGGGGGGGGGGGGATAAGAAAGCGCCTTTCCTTTCTTTCTTTCTGTTTCTCTCTCTCTCGTTCTGCCTTGGTATATAAAACATTAACCCTTAACCGAAACCAGAAGCTATTGCAAAGATCTAATTATAATTATTCACAAAAAAGTAAAGAGCGATGTAATAGAAGCACAATGCACCGATGTCAATGAATACGCCTTAAAGGTAGTTTTGATGTGAGGCTAAGCTCTTTCTCTTGACGGCTCTGGAGACCGCGCATCGCGTAACAAGATCTCAGTTAGCGTGTGAGGCGACGAAGATAGTGTTACCGGCGTTGAATGAACGCGTATTTGTATCAGAAAATCTGGTTTGTTATCAGGGAGAACATGATAATTTTAATCTAGAAAGGCTTTTCTTCTTTTACTCTACTTCTTGTAATCAATATTTCGAACTTCTACGGTGTTCTTCGGTGCACATGTCTTATGTTTGATTAATGCGGGATGCTATATCTGGACTCGCAATAGAGAGTTTAAAGGTAAAAAAAAAAAAAAAAAAAAAAAAAAAAAAAAAGAGAGAGGTATATCATCTGAAACTGAGTTTTGTTTTACCGGAATCACTTTTTTGAAGTGAAAAAGAATAAAATGCTTTTTCACTTTTGCTTTCAAAATTTTTTACAAGGATAGTCTGAGAGAAGTAATTTTATACTACATAACGTATATATAAATTGTATTTTAGATTCACTATGCCACTACTTACTTTCAAGATGTGTCGATCTGAAGCCCTTCAAGTTAAAAGGAAATGAATACAGATCCACAAATAACAAGAAAGGATAAAATCAGCCAGAAACCTTAGCGGGCAAATGTCACTGGACACTAATAATATTTATGATTAAAGTATAAAACTTAGTGTGTGAATTTTATAGTTAACATGCTGCTAATTTTTACAATGAAAACTTTTTTTCGAACATCTTTGATGTTCTTCTGCACACATGTCATGTCTTATGTTTCATTAATGTGGGATGTTATTATATCTGAATTCGTAACAGAGAATTTAGCAGTGAAAAGAAAAGGAAAAAATAAGTTTATTATTTGAAACAGAGTTTTATTTTAGCGCTATCACTTTTTTGAACACTTTTACTGTTGGAGTTTTTTTTACAAGAATAGTCTGAGAGTTGAAGAGAAATAATTTTACACTGCACAAGTATATAAATTTTATTTTCGATTCACTATGCCACGCAAGGCGTCACTCGATCTGAAGAGCGTTAAAATAAAAAAGTGTACAAATCCACAAATAACTAGAAAGGATCAAGTCAGCCCAAAAACTTACGCGGCGAATTTCACTGGACACTGGTAATCTTTATGATTGAAGTAGGAAACTTATTAGTGTATGAATTTTCTTGTTATCATACTGATAATTTTTGTAAAAAAAACTTTTTTTTTCTACAGTGTTCTTTGGTGCACATGTCTTATGTAACATGAATAATGTGGGAACTATATCAAGATTTGCAATAGAGAGTTTAACAGTGAAAAAAAAAAAGCGTACCATTTGAAACTGAGTTTTGTTTTGCCGAAATCTTTTTTTAGGTAGCTTTCATTACAAAAAGCTACCTATTGCAGCCGTTCGGAGGAAAGCGATTTCAAAAAATTTTGGTATGTTTTCACCGATCATGACCCCCCAGACACCGAAACAACCCTCCGTTCAAATGTTGATATATATATATATATATATCTGATCTTTGTCACACTGTAACTCTGGTATTTATGAACCGATTTGGATGTAACTTCGTGTGTACATAGTACATACCGATGTCTCGACCGAGATCGTTGGCCAGCTTCATCCGCCATCTTGTTTCAAAATGGCGGCCATTTAAAAAATTTTTAGGAAGCTTTCATTACAGAAAGCTAAAATTTCTAGCGTGGCTGACATTTTGAAACGACCTGATTTTTGTCACGCGATAACAGGCGTATTTATGAACCGATTTGGATGTACCTTGGTGTATACATAGTACATACTAATGTCTCGACCGAGTTCGTTCGCCATCTTCATCCGCCATCTTGTTTCAAAATTTAAATTTTGAACGCGGCCGTTTAAAAAATTTTTAAAAATTTAAAATTTAAAATGAGGTACCAAGAAATTGGAAAATGAAAAAGATTTTTTGTATGTGTTTGACTTTAATACAAAGATTCCGTAACAGTTTTTGTTTCGTCTATATCTAAAAAAATGGCTGAGTTATAGCATTCTGAATTTCTATTGTGGCTGACATTTTGAAACGATCTGATTTTTGTAACGCGATAACAGACGTACTTATGAACCAATTTGGATGCAACTTGGTGTGTACATAGTACATACCAATGTCTCGACCGAGTTCGTTGGCCAGCTTCATTCGCCATCTTTTTTCAAGAGGGCGGCCATTTTAAAAAAAAATTAAATTTAAAATATAAAATGAGGTATCAAAAAATTGGAAAATGAAAAAGATTTTTTTTTATGTGTTTGACCTTGATACAAAGATTCCGGAACAGTTTTTGTTTCGTCTATATCTTAAAAAATGGTTGAATTATAGTACTTTGAATTTCTAGCATGGTTGACATTTTGAAACGATCTGACATTTGTCACGCGATAACACGCGTATTTATTAACCTATTTCGATGTAAGAAGGCATTTGGATAGTATATAGCAATGTCTCGACCAAGTTCGCTGGCCAGCTTCTTCAGCCATCTTGTTTCAAAATGGCGGCCATTAAATTAAAAAAATTATATTTAAAGTAAGGTGCAAAAAATTAGAAATTGAAAAAGGTATCTTTTTTAAGTATTTGGCTTTGATATAAGGATTCCGGAGCATTTTTTGTTTTGTCTTTATCTTAAAAAATGGCTCAGATATAGCAGGTCAATTTCTAATGTGGGTGACATTTTTAAAAATCTGATTTTCTGCCTGCGACAGCACTCGTATATATCAACAGATTCCGATGTGAGTGAGCATGTGCATAAAAATTACTAAGGTCTCGACCAAGTTCACTGATTAGCCTCATCCGCCACGTTGTCTTAAAATGGCAAGCACTTCAAGATATCGCCGAATTTGGCAACCAAATATAAGTTACTTTAAATAAAAGCAGCTTGGATAAAGCTGACTAATTTCGCAAAATTCTCATTCATAATGATTTAGTATTAATAAAAATTAGTATTGAATCTCCTATAATCGGTTTCCACTAAGTTGAGCTTTGTGTGTTTGAATAGTATAAGCTGGCTTTTTAAAAATAAGGAATATGAAAGCTACCTCTTCCTTACGGCACTGGCCGGAAGGACTTTTTAAATTTAAAATTTGAAATGTGGTACCAAAAATTTTAAATTTGAAAAATATTTTTTTCTTATGTGTTTCACCTTGATACAAAGATTCAGGAGCAGTTTTTGTTTCGTCTATATCTTAAAAATGGCTGATTTATAGCACTTTGTATTTCGAGCGTGGTTGACATTTTGAAACGATCTGATTTTTGTCACGCGATAACAGGCGTATTTACGAACCGATTTCGATGTTCCCTGGTGTGTACATAGTACATACTAATGTCTCGATCAAGTTCGTTGGCCAGATTCATCCGCCATTTTATTTCAAAATGGCGGCCATTTTAAAAAAATTTAAAAATTTAAAATCAGGTACCAAAAAATTAGAAAATGAAGAGTATTTTTTTTCTTATGTGTTTGACCTTAATACAAACATTCTGGAACCGTTTTTGTTTCGTCTATATCTAAAAAAAAATGGCTGAGTACAAATATCTCGGCCAAGTTCGTTGGCCAGCTTCATTCGCCATCTTGTTTCAAAAGGACTGCCATTTAAAAATAAAATTAAAAATTAAAATGAGGTATCAAAAAATTGGAAGATGAAAAAGATTTTTTTAATGTGTTTGAAATTATACAATGATTCCGGAGCAGTATTTGTTTCGTCTATATCTTAAAAAATGGTTGAGTTATAGCACTTTGAATTTCTAGCATGGCTGACATTTTGAAACGATCTGATATTTGTCACACGATAAAACGCGTATTTATTAACCTATTTGGATGTACGAAGGCATGTGGATAGTATATAGCAATGACTCGACCAAGTTCGTTGGCCAGCTTCATACGCCATCTTGTTTCAAAATGGTGGCCATTAAATTAAAAAAAAATTATATTTAAAGTGAGGTGCAAAAAATTAGAAATTGAAAAAGGTTTCTTTTTTAAGCATTTGGCCTTGATATAAGGATTCCGAAGCATTTTTTGTTTTGTGTTTATCTTAAAAAATGGCTCGGATATAGCAGTTTGAATTTCTAATGTGGGTGACATTTTGAAAAATCTGATTTTTTGCCTGCGACAGCACTCGTATATATCAACCGATTCCGATGTGAGTGAGCATGTGCACAGGAATAATTACTAAGGTCTCGACCAAGTTCACGGGTTAGCCTCATCCATCATGTTGTCTTAAAATGGCAAGCACTTCAAGATATCGCCGAATTTGGCAACCAAATATGAGCTACTTTAAATAAAAGCAGCTTGGATAAAGCTGACTAATTTCGTGAAATTCTCATTCATAATGATTCAGTATCGATAAAAATTAGTATTGAATCTTCTATAATCGGTTTCCACTAAATTGAGCTTCGTGTGTTTGAATAATATAAGCTGGCTTTTTAAAAATAAGGAATATGAAAGATACCTCTTTCTCCCGCCACTGGCCGGAAGGACTTTTTTATTTTTAAGTGAAAAAGAACAAAATGCTTTTTCATTTTTACTTTTGGAGTTTTTTTACAAGGATAATCTGAGAGTTGAATCTTGAAGAAAAATAATTTTACACTGCATAAGTATATAAATTTTATTTTCGATTCACTATGCCACTGTTTACACGCAAGACGTTTAACGCAAGACCGTTAAAATAAAAAAGTATACAAATCCACAGATAACTAGAAGGATAAAATCATCCCCGAAAGTTAAGTGGCGAATTTCACTGAACACTGGCAATCTTTGTGATTAAAATAGGAAACTTAGTGTATGAATTTTTTAATTATCGTAATGCTAATTTTTGCAAAGAAACTGTTTTTTTTTTAATTTCTACAGTGTTCATCGCTGCACATGTCTTATGTATAATTAATGCGGAAGCTATGCCTATATTCAGTAGCGCCAACTTTTGAAAAATATTGGATGGGCTTAAAAATTTTTTGAGTAAAGCAACACATATATTTTTTTTTTTTTTTTTTTTTTTTTCCCCCAGTGCGTGTGTGAACGTGGAGAGAGGGGAGTGAAAAGAGCGGATGGCTAAAGAAGATAATTCGAAGTAAAATTATGATTTTTGTAAGTAAAATATAAAATCATTATAATTTAATAAATAATTTATTGAATTATATTCTTACAATTTCTGCTTTATAAATACATTATTACATATTATACATATTATTCATTAATATTTATTATAAATAACATAAAAATTGCTAGCTATTGAAAATGCAAAATACTAAATATAAAGAACAAGTAAAAATTAAATTTAAAAAATCAAAAAACCCGACTGCGCAAAAAGCGAACTAATTAATTATTTCTCACCAGTGTGAAACTATTTTTTATATTACTGGCCTATTTTTTTTTTAATTTACTTGTATTGATGACTTTTAAGTTGTGTTTAATTGTTAGTTCCTATCTATAAACACTGTTTTGATGAGGCCTATAGATGTCTATGAAGGTTAGGGTTACAATAAAGCTAGAGATCCTACCTACACAACTTCCAGGTGTAATATTTAAACGGAGCTTCTGACTCTAAAATAGTCAATCAATCGTCTTCATTTTGAAAGACCTATCCAATGATATGCCACTCAATAGGGTGCATAAAAACTTTTTCGTCTCTACCGCCATTTTGTATTTTACGGCCGGAATTTTGAATTTATAAAAACAAAACCTAGCCTATAACCATCGGACGGTTAAGACGAATCGATAGCGACTTCATTCATTAAAATCCATCCAGCCGTTGGGATTTTTCGAGGGTATAAAGAAATCCACATACCCAGATACACATAAAACGCGTCAAACACATAACCCTTCTTGGCAGTCGGGTAAAAACCAAATGTCATTTTAGCCACCTTCATTGATTCACCAAGATAT
The DNA here is from genome assembly GCA_963932465.1 of Maratus speciosus. Taxonomy (NCBI): domain Eukaryota; kingdom Metazoa; phylum Arthropoda; class Arachnida; order Araneae; family Salticidae; genus Maratus; species Maratus speciosus. The sequence continues at coordinate 292,796,923 of OZ010789.1, forward strand.
TAAAGCTGATGGCAAAATATGAATGAAATTTGTTTTTGAGATCAATTTATTTTTACATTCCGCTGAAGGGGATTTCACTGTTCATGTAAATCTAATTGATGTCCTTACTATTTTTCAAACAAAATTATTTCGAGAACTTCAATAAAATAAAATTTTTATTTCAGTGATTAAATAATTAAATGACGAAATAAATCAATGAAAATTCGGTGAACGGAGAGATAAAATTATCGGGTGGTATAGCGCCCCACAGGCCTATATAAGTTGGCGCCACTGTCTAGATTTGCAATAGAGTTTAAAAGTCACAAATATAGTTTATCATTTGAAGCTGAGTTTTGTTTTGACCGAAATCCCCTTTTTTAAGTGAAAAAGTACAAAATGCTCTTTCATTTTTGTTTTCAGAGTTTTTTACAAGGATAGTTTGGGAGAAATATTTGTTTTACTGCATAAGTATATTAATTTTATTTTAGATTCACTATGCCACTTACTTTCAAGATGTCAATCTTCAAATTAAAATGTAAAATATACAGATCCTCAAATAAAAAGAATTGATAAATTGAGCAAAGGAAACTTAACTAGCAAATGTCGCTTGGAAAGTAGTAATATTTATAAATAGAGTAAGGAAATAATTCTGTGAATTTTCTGGTTAACATATTGGTATTTTCTGCAATAAACACTTGTTTCCAACCTTCTTCGATGTTCTTCGATGCACAGGTCATGTTTTATTTTTATGTATGATTAATGTGAGATGCTATATCTGGATACGCAATAGAGAGAATTTAGAAGTAAAAAAAAAAAAAGAAAATAAAGAAAAAAAAAAAAAGCAATTTAACAAATTACAACGACCATTTGGAAAATGATTTTTTCAAAGACTAAAATTTAAGACATGAAAAATCGCACGGAGTTGATCATACATTACGTACGGAATGGATTAACATTAATAGTGTTACATTAATAGTAAACATTAATAGTGTTATTATATGTAAAAATTGCAAGATTTCCTGAAACTTACGTATTATCCACCTGAAACTTACGTATTATCCAAGAATTTCATTGGCAGTTCGGGAAAAGGCTTTTCCATCGTCAGATTTCTTGGAAATCTTGGATCCATTTTAAATGAAATTTCGTTCTTAAACTTATAAACATCCCACAATATTACTTTTTACACCGTCGTATAGAGAAAAAAATGTACTTTTAAATGCAATTTGTTTGAAAGCTGTTGTATCTCAATTTGTTTCTGAGTTATTAATTTTTTTTGTAGTTTTTATTACTTTTTTGTCATAGTGGCAACAGAAGGTATCTATCTATGTTGGCAATACAGATTACTGTATAGACCAATCAGAAAACGAATAAAATGTGGATTAAACCAATAAAAAGCTTCAGATATGCTTTTGATTTCCTACCCTGACGAGAACAATAACCATTTTTTCCAAATGGTTAAAAAAACAATATTTGAAACATAGTTTTGTTTTACCGGAATCTCTTTTTTGAAATGAAAAAGAGCAAATTCAGGGGCGTAGCGATAGGAATTTCATACCACCATTATTTATAAGCAATACTTTCCGTGGTAAATGTCTTTAACATGCGTGAAATAGAAATTTGCCTATAGTTTCGAAAAAGTGTTGCGATGAAATAAAAGTTTTTCAGATCGCTGCGACGGCGTCTGCAAAATTCTTTTTCACTTTTGCTTTAGGGTTTGTTTGGGTTTTTTTTACAAGGATAGTCTGAGAATTGAAGAGAAGTAATTCTATTCTGCATAAGTATACATTTTATTTTAGATTCACTACGGCATTGATTATACATTCAAGTCGATCTGTAGCCCTTCAAATTACAAACAAAAAGTATCCATAAATGGCAAGAAAGAATAAAATCGGTTCGAAAGTTTAAGTAGCAAATTTCACTGGACACTAGCAATGTTTATGATTGAAGTAGGAAACTTAGTGTATGAATTTTCTGGTTACAACACTCCTAATTTTTGCAACGAAAACTTTTTTTTTTCTATAGTGTTCTTCGGTGCACATGTCTTATGTTTATGTATAATCAATCCGGGATCTATATCTAAATTTGCAATTTGTAAGTTTAAAAATGAAAAAGAAAAAGCAGTGCACCATTTGAAAGTGTTTTTTTTTTTTCTTTTTTTATGGAAAAGAACAAAATGCGTTTTCCTTTTTCTTTTCAGAGATTTTTTTTTTTTTTACAAGGATAGTTCGTGAGAAATAACTTTATAGTGACTAGTTCCATGGGTTTTTGCAATAACTTTATAGTGACTAGTTCCCAGGGGCGTAGCTACAGATATTTTTTCGGGGGGGGGGGGGCATAAATTCGAAAATTTCCCAACCTGAAACAAATTGCTCCAATTTTCAACTAAAGTGATATGCATAACGCGTGTAATAGTGATAAGGAAACTTATGCATAAAAAAATTCTTTCCAAAGAAAATTTTTTAAACTAGAAACATAAAATTCCAATTATTGTTTTTTTAATAAGAAAACCAACCAGCTTTTTACTTTCTTCTATCTTTACAAGAAGAAAGTATTGAATTCATAAAAAAAAAAAATCGACTTCCGGCTTTCTACGGATTGATATTATTGGTGCAGATTCACGATCGCCAGTCGCCACGTGGCGACTTAATTTTTTGCTTTGGCGACTAATTTTCTACATCTAAGTCGCCATCCTTTGGCAAATTTCGCGTTTTTTTCCAGCGATACTTTGACAAAAATCACGTTTTTTTTTCACGATCCTTTTACGAAAATCACGGGTATTTTTTGAGCAATCTGTTGACGAAATTCGCGTTTTTTCTGCGATCTGTTGACGAAATTCACGTTTTTCTGCAATCTTTTGCCGAAATTCATGTTGTCTGTTTTGCGACCCTTTGACAAACTTATCGTTTTTTCCGAGATCCTTATAGAATTGGTGGGGTTTATTTTTGTTATCCTTTGACAAAGTTGATGATTTTTCTGCAAAGAATGGCAAAAGTCGCATTTTTCCCGCAATTTTTCGACCAAAAGACGCATGTTTTTGGGGATTCTTTAACGAAATTAGCATTTTTTCCCGTATCCTTTGACGGAATTCGCGCTTTTTCTTGCTAACGATTGACAAAATTGATTTTTTCGGCGTCCACTTGTCGAAATCCTTCATATTTTTCTTCACCCCTGTAATAATCTGTGACGAGATTGTTTTTTAAGATAATTTTTCTTCGGTATTCTGGAAAAACAAATGCTTGAATTCTGTTTTGACTTTTATAGTGCAAAATAATCTTGCACACTTTTATTTTTTTCTTTTTTGAACTCTTGTATACGAAAATGAAAATAAGAAATATTGTTTTCCTAATACACTACCATGATTCCTTAGCTTATTCTTATAGATATATATTTTTAGGTAGCTTTCATTACAAAAAGCTACCTATTGCAGCCGTTCGGAGGAAAGCGATTTCAAAAAATTTTGGTATATTTTCATCGATCATGACCCCCAGAACCTGAAACCACCCTCCGTTCAAAAGTTGATATATATATATATATATATATCCATATACAGGGTGATTCATAAAAGATGGGCAGAACTTTAAGGGGTTATAGTACACTTAAAGACAAATAATATTAAATAGGAGACTAAGGGTCCCAGACGTATTCCCAAGGAGATAGGGGGCATTAAAGTTTAGGGTCCGAAATTTCAAATGATTATAAAACATGGAAAAATTGGTCGATTCGTTTGCGGTTTTTGCAAAAAATTTTCTTTATGCCAGTATTTTCTTGAAATAAAATTTTAAAGTTCAATTTCAAGAAATGCCGATAGGGGGCGCTTTAGACTTTGGAGTAACAAACAACTACTTTTTAACGTTATTTTTTGTATTTCTTTAAATGATTTCGAAAGCTTAGACTTAAACTTAAATTTTGATCTAAAAATCTGAGTCCTAACGAGTAGTTAAGTAGCGTAAACTGAAATTTGAAATTTGAAACCCTTCTCCCCCCAGAACAAAAGTCAGTTATTCCCGATCTTTGTGTCGTAGATTAGGCTCTAACTACTGCCGCGTTTTGCTAAAATTATTCTTTATGTCAGTATTTTCTTGAAAATAAATTTTAAAGAAAATTTTCAAAAAATTCCGATAGAGGGCGCTTTAGACTTTGGAATAACGAACAACTATTTTATACCGTTATTTTTTGTGTCTCATTAAATGCTTTCTAAAGCTTAGACTTAAATTTTCAGCCCAAAATCTGAATCGTTAGACGTGGTTAAGTTTCTGGGGAGAGGGGTTTGAAATTTCTACTCCTGAGCACAGTTCAGTTTACCATGTCCACACATTGTGTGCTGTGATACGAGGTAAAAAGACACAAATTAGGATTATGTTACCAAAGCATATTTATTAACATGTAATTACAATAAATGTTCAAAATTGTGACCACCAGAGGTTATGCACGCAGAACAACGGCGAAGAATGGAACGGCGAACATTCGCGAAAACATCAGGCTTTTCGAGCACTTCCCCTACAGCGGCGGAAAGTCTGGCGACCAGTTCCTCGGGGGATTCAATGGGTGTCTCATACATAAGAGCCTTCAATCGTCCCCAAAAAAAGAAATCGAGGGGTGAAAGATCTGGCGAGCGAGCAGGCCAAGCAACAGGACCACCTCGACCAATCCATCTGTTCGGAAATGTGATGTCCAGATAGTTGCGGACGTCTCGTACGTAATGGGCTGGCGCTCCATCGTGCTGGAACTACATGACCCGCCGGATGCGTGGAGGAACAACGTTTAACAGGTCTGGCAGCACATGTTGCAGAAATGTGAGGTATGTTTTACCGTTGAGGCGTTCAGGAAGAAGGTACGGTCCGATTAGGTGGTCTCCGAGGATTCCTGCCCAAACATTGATGGAAAAGCGTCTCTGATAAGCATGTGGATACGTAGCATGTGGATTGACATCCGCCCATACATGTGCATTGTGTGTGTTAAATGTACCTTCACGTGTGAAGGTACATTCATCGGTGAAAAGCACAGTTCGTCCAAAATGTGGATTTAGCGCGTTCTGCTGCAGAAACCAGCGGGCGAATTCAATACGATTTGGATAATCCCCTGGAGACAGTTTCTGGACTCGTTGCACATGAAACGGGAGCAAATGTTCATCCTTCAGTACCCTCCAAGTCATGGACTGTGAGGTATCCACCTGCCTAGCCACTGTTCGTGTACTTGTACTTGGCTGCGCCGCTACTACATCCAGAATGGCTTCTGCAACAACTACTGATTCGTCCTTTTTTGCACGACCTGCATTCGACCGGGAAGCGAGAAATGATCCCATCTCACACAACTGTCTGTGCAAGCGCTCGAAAGTTTTGCGGTTAGGCAACCGCCTGTTGGGAAATCGCTCTCCGTACATTCGTTGTGCCTCTGCACCATTTCCATCTGCCGCTCCGTAAATTAAATGCATCTCAGCCTTTTCCTTATTCGTGAAGGGCACCATCTTCCGATTCATTACTACAGCGACTTACACTTGACTCACCGTTCAGTGGTTTTTATGCCTGAATCGTGTCGAAATTTTGCATACGTGTTCTTCTTCTTCCCCATTTGACATTTGCATACTTTCTGTTTCCTTCTTCACCCGACTAGCGTCAGGAATGGAGCTTTAACGTTTGCATGAGCGACGTTTCCAACTGTGCCAGTGCCTTTATGAGTGAATTCCGACTATGCAGTCCTTGACGAAAGTTGTATTTTTGCCTCGTATCACAGCACAGAATCGTTGGGCATGGTTAAGTAGTGCAAACTGAACTATGTTCAGATGTTGAAATTTGAACCTCCTCCCCTCGCTACTGAACCACGCTCAGCGATTCAGATTTTGAGCTGAAAATTTAAGTTTAAGTCTAAGCTTTAGAAAGCATTTAATGAGACACAAAAAATAACGGTATAAAATAGTTGTTCGTTACTCCAAAGTCTAAAGCGCCCTCTATCGGAATTTTTTGAAAATTTTCTTTAAAATTTATTTTCAAGAAAATACTGACATAAAGAATAATTTTAGCAAAACGCGGCAGTAGTTAGAGCCTAATCTACGACACAAAGATCGGGAATAACTGATTTTTGTTCTGGGGGGAGAAGGGTTTCAAATTTCAAATTTCAGTTTATGCTACTTAACTACTCGTTAGGACTCAGATTTTTAGATCAAAATTTAAGTTTAAGTCTAAGCTTTCGAAATCATTTAAAGAAATACAAAAAATAACGTTAAAAAATAGTTGTTTGTTACTCCAAAGTCTAAAGCGCCCCCTATCGGCATTTTTTGAAATTGAACTTTAAAATTTTATTTCAAGAAAATACTGGCATAAAGAAAAATTTTTGCAAAAACCGCAAACGAATCGACCAATTTTTCCATGTTTTATAATCATTTGAAATTTCGGACCCTAAACTTTAATGCCCCCTATCTCCTTGGGAATACGCCTGGGACCCTTAGTCTCCTATTTAATATTATTTGTCTTTAAGTGTACTATAACCCCTTAAAGTTCTGCCCATCTTTTATGAATCACCCTGTATATATATATATATATCTGATCTTTGTCACACTGTAACTCTCGTATTTATGAACCGATTTGGATGAAACTCGGTGTGTACATAGTACATACCAATATTTCGACCGAGTTCGTTGGCCAGCTTCATCCGCCATCTTGTTTCAAAATGGCGGCCATTTAAAATTTTTTAAAAAATTTAAAATTTGAAATGTGGTACCAAAAAATTGAAAAAGGAAAAATATTTTTTTCTTATGTGTTTGACCTTGATACAAAGATTCCGGAGCAGTTTTTGTTTGGTCTATATCTTAAAAAATGGCTGAGTTATAGCACTTTGAATTTCTAGCGTAGCTGACATTTTGAAACGTCCTGATTTTCGTAACACGATAACAGGCGTATTTATGAACCGATATGGATGTACCTTCGTGTGTACATAGTACATACCAATATCTCGACCGAGTTTGTTGGCCAGCTTCATCCGCCATCTTGTTTCAAAATGGCGGCCATTTAAATTTTTTAAAAAAATTTAAAATTTGAAATGTGGTACCAAAAAATTGGAAAATGAAAAAGATTTTTTTCTTATGTGTTTGACCTTAATACAAAGATTCCGGAACAGTTTTTGTTTCGTCCATATCTAAAAAAATGGCTGAGTTATAGCATTTTGAATTTCTAATGTGGCTGACATTTTGAAACGACCTGATTTTTGTCAGGCCATAACAGGCTTCTTTATGAACCGATTTGGATGTAAGAAGGCATGTGGATAGCATATAGCAATGTCTCGACCAAGTTCGCTGGCCAGCTTCATCCGCCATCTTGTTTCAAAATTGCGGCCATTAAATTAAAAAAAATTATATTTAAAGTGAGGTGCAAAAAAATTAGAAATTAAAAAAGGTTTCTTTCTTAAGTATTTGACCTTGATATAAGGATTCCGGAACATTTTTTATTTTGCCTTTATCTTAAAAAAATGGCTGAGATATAACAGTTTGAATTTCTTTATGTGGGTGACATTTTGAAAAATCTGATTTTTTGCCTGCGACAGCACTCGTATATATCAACCGATTCCGATGTGAGTGAGCATTCGACAAAGTTCACTGGTTAGCCTCATCCACCATGTTGTCTTAAAATGGCAGGCACTTCAAGATATCGCCGAATTTGGCAACCAAATATAAGTTACTTTAAATAAAAGCAGCTTGGATAAAGCTGACTAATTTCGCGAAATTCTCATTCATAATTATTTAGTATTGATAAAAATTAGTATTGAATCTTCTATAATCGGTTTCCACTAAATTGAGCTTCCTGTGTTTGAATAACATAAGCTAGCTTTTTAAAAATAAGGAATATGAAAGCTACCTCTTCCTCCCGGCACTGGCCGAAAGGACTTTTTCACCTCTATCTTGCCCAACTTTATCTTCTGACAGTACATAGCTTAAGATTTATATTATACTTAATTTATATTCAAATTAAAATAATTTGTTGATTAAATGAACTATACAAATTTGATGTAATTAGTCTGTTTCTTTTGTAAATTTTTAGATTATTTTTCCCTTTGATTTCCTGAATTTTTTTCTCATTTAATCGCTATTGCTTTTATGCATTTCTTTCACAATGTGGCCACTGGATTATTTTGGTTTAGGAGCCACTGGTTCCTTAAAAACTTTGGAAAAGTGCACCTATAATTGATACGTTTTAGAACTATTTGACTGTTTTTAGAAAATGTCTGTCTTTGTGTATGTGACACAAATTTTGTGTTAGCTCTACCTCAAGAACTAAAGATTCAGTTATACCTTGATAAAAATTAATGCTGATTAGTTTTTGTGTAAATCACCCAAAAGGTGGCGCTGCTATTCTGCATTTTTCACGATTTACATGATTTTAGCGATAGTTATATCTCAAAAACTGTTGCACGGAATTGGATCAAACTTCATATTCTGTTAAACTTTGACATAATTTGGTGCTTATTAGGCTTTTGTGTATATTATATAACAGGTGACACTGCTGTGAAACATTTTTCACGATTTTTGTGTTAGCTATATCTGAAAAACTAATGCACGGAATTTGCCAAATTTCATATTCGGTTACAATTCCTTATTGGGCTTGGGTGTATACTGTCCAAAGGTATCGCTTTTGTGCTCTTTGGGTTTGGAATTTTGGTTGCAGACATCTAACAGGGTGTGCGCCCAAATTCAATGATTTGTTGAAAAAATGCGATGCTTCTATCTCCTTTTTAAATTCACGCAACTAAACGGATCTATTCCTTCATAATTCTTTTTGCATTGTGATTGCAAATTTTGAGGTATTAACATGTATTGGATAGAATAAAGTTTTGGGATTGGCACATCCGACTAGTTTTCATTTAACATTAATTCTTCTGGTCTTCAAAGAAGCCAACCTGGTGATAACATCGTCCAGTTTAATAAAATCCACAATTCCACTTTCACATTTTAAAATCATTAGGCTGTCAAGTCTGTCCTCCCTCTTTGTAGTTTGCAATATATATATATTTAATTTTTATTTGACTAAAGATTCTTTCATTAGATGCAATGTCATAAAGATAAGCTGCTGTGAATGTTAAGATACGAGTATATAGTTTGACGGCGTGCTCAAATCGTCTTTGAATTTCAAGGCATGAGAAAAAGGTTTTTTAAGTGAGTTAAGATTTGGTTTATTTCTATTTGACTCTGCAAGTCATGTACATCCGGTTTCTCATATCCAGGTGGAAAAATTATTAACATAATTAAAAACTCTTATGATACCCATCAGCATACATATAAATAAAAACTATATTAAAAACACATTAAAAATTAATCCCAACGTTTCATGCTCTTTCTAATGAGCCATCATCAGGGGAGAGGGTTCTTGACCTCCACGAAGCAAAGTTACAAACAGCACAGTCACTTTTTATAACATCAAACTAGCATGAAACGTTGGGATTAATTTTCAATGTGTTTTTAATATAGTTTTTATATATATGTACGCTGATGAGTATCATAAGAGTTTTTAATTATTAAATTTTGACAGCGTAAGTCCAAGTTTTTCTTATTAATATTATTAACTTTCCTAAGTTAGTGATACTCAAATTTGCCTTGCACAATTGTAATTTAAATATGAAATGTATTGGTGCAATATTCTCCTGATATATAGGGAACATTATCATTTAAGCCCATTACTGAGTTTTTTTTTTTTTTTTTTTTGTACTTCTTATAATTCTTTCCTGTAAAACTTGTGTGTATCAATGTTCATTGCTGTACTATTATTTTTATCTATTCCATTTGGTGAAACCATTTTTCTACGGTGCTTTCGGAAGTCAGCTTCTTCAGTTACATTCTAATATTCATAACTATTTGTGAACTTGTCTATAGGGAAATCTTTATTGATTCAAAATTTTATTCAAGTGCAACGTGTCAGTGTTACAATGCATGTCGATTTTTTTTTCAATTGATGGACTGCTTTCATGGTCATATTTCTGCTCCAAATTCAAATGGTCCACTTTTTACCTTTTTCATCCTCGAATGGATTTTTAGATGCTCCAAAACGTTGCACGAAAAATCTTTTCCTTATTATGAAGGGTTCTTTCGTGTTGAGATTTATAGTCATTTTTTAGTACAGTTTTAAAAACGCAACACTGAATTTTTGGTTTAAAATTTCATAAACACCTATAAATATAAACGAACAGGACTGATATATATTTCCGCTCACAAATAAATGTAAAATGTAACAAATTTATCTAAACTAGCGTCTTCTTATATTCATATTTGCTCATATAACGCTTTTTTCTTGACAGCGAAGGGTTAACTAATTTTTGCGGAAAAAATCATGAAAATGAGTAAAGGATTGTCCAAAAATCATGCAATTAGATCAAAAATTAGTGCAATTTGTGAAAACTCTGCAAATCTTCTTGCCCAGCTGTGTTTCAAAGAGGTAACTACTCTACAAAGAGGTTAAGCTCCGGTATCTTGGCATTTCACGCGCGGAGATTCGGACGATTCTATTCTGGATAATCGGCAAAAGGTTGTAACGTACTGGAGAGAATGGCATCCATAATTGGCGCGTTAGCCGAAAATAGTGACAACCATAAGCGGATTCTTTTATATTTTTTTTAATATATTTTTTTATAAATGTAATGTTTAACTGTGGCCTTTTCTAATAGCAATAATTTTATTAATAATTATGATATTTAAAAACTTAAACGATGCTTCTGATAATAAAAATGATGATACTAATTATCGGAATGAACTGTAAAAGCACCTAGACATATTTTCAACAATGGCAATTCTTTATATATAAGAATTAATGCGGATCATTTCATAATATTTTAGATATAAATTTATTAATGATTTTATAATTAAAAAGATGCTTCTGAATTTTTTAAAAATGCCTACATTATGTTAGGATGCTTTCATTGTGTATATAGATCTCTTTTTTTTTTTTTTTTTTTTTTTTTTTTTCTAACTAAATTTAAAATGTTAGACATTTATATAAATTAATAGCTATACACGTGACTTTAATTTTAAAGAAGAATAAATGCATTAATTAAGGGGAAAATTCACTTGCGATAATTAAACACATGTACAATTAACCAACTCTTTATCTCATTTTAAAGTAGATAAAATTTGTTGTGCTCCCAGTTTGCATATTTTTATTTTTATATATAGGATCATATAAATGCCTTTCAAGAGCTCGAAATTTCATACACTTTCCCTAAGATTAATTAGAGAATGAATTCATTTCCTTCTAATTTTATTTTATTATCTCTATTTATTCTATTTTACATTTATTCCATTCATGCATATTGAGATATTTTTAACTATAGATTTCGATATTTAAAAAAAAATTATATATAAGTATCAGAAACGGATAACTGATTAATTTCGATATTTTTTATTGGCTTTTCCATAGTACGTTTAAAAAATAGGGAGGAGGGGGGGGGGAGGGGGTTTTATGTTTAATTAATGGCATTGGCTTTTTGAATTATTTGTTTGTTTAATCAATCGATGGTGCATTGATAGGAATAACATGAGCTTCTATCAGATTTTACGACTAGTGCTGAGTGACCATCTGAACTACACTTGATGTGACTCTGCATGGTTGCAGTGTTAAATTAAGTTATTATAAAACCTTATATTATATTTTAAGAATGTGCACTAGGGATGTTAGTGTTAAACCTATGAGAGCATTCACTTCAAATGTATCACTTATATTTTTAAATGATTCCCCCCCCATTTTTTTTTTTTTTTTTTTTTTTTTTTTTTTTCGTAGAATAGCTGAAATTGATCTCTAACCGGGCTAGTTTTTACTTTTTCGATTTAGGGTGCTTTTTTTTATAATGGGTACACTTTCAATTTCAGAACCGACTCCGAAAGTGAAAGTAACTTTATGTATCATAAAAGAAATCTAAAAATCTTTATACTAAAACTTTATGAAAATCGAAAAGTAACCCGTTTATAGATCGACCTCAGCTATTCTAGGGAAAAATCATTTAAAAATGTTAAAATGCAAGCGAGAAATTTTAAAAGAATGTTCCTTTCCTCCTCAAAAAATTTCACCACTTTTTAAATCCCATTTCGCTCCTTGGAATGAATAATTTTCTTTTTCCGTGGCATTTTGTTAAGGCGAATATAGTTGACAAAGATCGATAATAATAATTTAAAAGACAAAGAGCAAGATCAACCTCAAATAAAAGCTACGATCTGAAATAGTAAAATCACCATGGAACAAGGAATATACATTTTACAGTTATTTCCAACTTCTTAGAAATCACAGATAAAAGAGTAAACTTGTACTGGTGGTGAAAATCCCTATTTCCGGGATTTGGCGGATTGTACGTTCGCCAATTACGCACTTGTACTTGGCAACCTTTGACCCTGAAACCCCTGGTCAGAAATAGATTCTCCCAAGGTCATCTGCCGAGATACCAGAGCTTAACAATACATTCATTTTTGTTGTGCTACAAGTGATCTCCAATTTTCAAAAGATGCAATCCCTTTGGATTAAACTAGCTGGATTCTCTTTTGGGACGAGAAGGGGACGTAGGATGAAATTTTTGAGAAAGGAACAAAATTTTAGAGGAAATAAAGGAACTGGATAGTCAGCTATTGATGGTTAGGAGTAGAGAAAATTTGGTCTGGTAGATGCATAATATTTTTGTAGAACTGAAAAACACAATGATAGATTGAATGTGGCTGATTTCTTTCTGTATTTCTTTTGATAATTTAACATGTTTACTGTTACAGTACTCAGAAACATAATCACCAAACAAAATTTCGTAATTTTTTTACTAAAAAAGTAAATGTCTCAAAAATCTAGAATTTCCCAACTCTAAGCTCAAATTTCCCAACTTCACATATATTGGGGGGGAGAGCCCCCCACCCCCCCCCCCATGGCGACGCCCCTGCTAGTTCCATGGGTTTTTGCAGTGTAAGTCGCATAACTGATAACTGCTATGCTTTTTGGCACTGTTATTTTCGAAAAGTTCTTTTTATTCAATTAATGAGATATCTCCGGTAAAATTAGTTAAATGTTTTCGTTAAAAGACTGGTAGTCAAAAATCTTAACAATTTGCACCTATGTGACTTACATTACAAGTACGCATGGTGAAGCATAAGTATAAAAATTTTATTTTATATTCGCCATGCTACTACTTACTTTCAAGATGCCAACATGAAGCCCTTCAATTTAAAAGTATACAGACGCATAAATAACAAGAAATGATAAAGTCAGCACGAAAACTTAACAGCTAAATGTCACTTAGACACTAGTGATATTTATGATGGAAGTATAAAAGTTTGCACGGAATTTTCAATTTAGCATCTTGTTATCTTTTGAAGAAAAAGCTTATTTTACGACAACAGGAGTGAAAAGAAAAGAAAAAGAAACACGAAATTTAAAGAGAAGCGCAATTTCAAGGGCTAAAATGAACAGTAAAAAAAAGAAAAAAAGGACTCTGATTTTGTAACGTGGAGATAATGTTTGGGCCATCTAATTAATAAAGATTTAATTGCAAGATGCGGATGCTAAGATGGAACCCAAATTGCGTTTAATGAAATTTGTTATTAGTAAAAAATTTTACGATTTAAATTTAAGATCAAAAGTATTATGGCGTTTACTTCGTGAAGAATTCCAACGACGTATACTGTAAAAAAAATAATGCCAGTTTTCCGGTAGGAATCGGAAAAATAGTTGCCCTTATCGTACCGGAATAATTTCCGACCCAGCTTTGAATAAAATCCGCAAAAATAATCGAAATAGTCACTAAAACGGTATTTTACGGATTTTATTCTGATTTTTACGGATTTTACTCCGAGCTGGGTTGGAAATTATTCCGGTACGATAAGGACAACTATTTTTCCGATTCCTACCGGAAAACTGGCATTATTTTTTTACAGCAGTAGATAAAAAAGGCCGGTTCAACGCCAGCGGCGTCCGCGGCGTGACCTTGAATGACCTCTGGATGCTGTTTGAAGGTTATTCGGCGTAGGTCAAGGTCAGCGACGTACTCTTGGAGGTGAGGTCAAGGTGATGCGTCATCATATAGTATGAGGGGTAATTTTGAGTTTGATTTTTTTACTAATGATAATTAATTTTAATTGGGGGACTTTAACTTTTTTCGGGGATAATTTTTGAAGATAGAAATTTTTAGAGATAGATTTTTCTTTTAGTCGTACTTACAGTACGAGGGGTTATTTTTACATTTGAAAAATACATTAATGATAATTAATTAGGAAATTTTAATTGGGGGACTTAAACTTTTTGGGGCTAATTTTTGAATTTTTAGGGTCCATTGATTTTTCTTTTCGTCGTACTACAGTACGAGGGGTTTTTTTTAGTTTGATTTTTTACTACTGATAATTAATTTTAATTGGGGGACTTTAATTTTTTCCTAGTAATTTTTAAAGAGTGAATTTTTTTGGGAGATAGATTTTTCTTTTAGTCGCACTACAGTACGAAGAGGTATTTTTACATTTGAAAAATTCATTAATGATAATTAATTAAGAAATTTTAATTGGGGGACTTTAACTTTTTTGTAAGTATTTTTGAAGATTAAAATTTTAGGAGATAGATTTTTTTTTTTACTCACCGTTTTACAGTGCGAGGGGTTTTTTGAGTTTGATTTTTTTACTAATGATAATTAATTTTAATTGGGAGACTTTAACTTTTTCGGGGTAATTTTTGGGGGACAATGATTTTTCTTTTCGTCGCACTACAGTACGAAGGGGTATTTTTGCATTTGAAAAATTCATTAATGATAATTAATTAAGAAATTTTAATTGCGAAACTTAAAATTTTTTGAGGATAATTTTAGGAGATAGAATTTTTTCGCGGACATTATTTTTTTAGCGCACTACAGTACGAGGGGTTTTTTTGAGTTTGATTTTTTTACTAATGATAATTAATTAAGAAATTTTAATTGGGGTACTTTAACTTTTTTGAGGATAATTTTAGGAGATAGAATTTTTTCGCGGACATTAATTTTTTACCGCACTTCAGTTTTTGGTGATATTTTAACTTGTAAAAAATAAATTAATGATAATTAAGAAATTTTAATTGGGAGATTTTTAATTTTAGGGAATAATTTTTGAGGTAGATTTTTTTTTTATTTATTTATTTATTTATTTTTATTACGAAAGTTTATTTTTTTTTGCGCACTGAGTTTTCGGTGTTATTTTTAGGGGCGCAGTTTTTGTGTTAGAGTTTTTACTAGTGGTGATTTTTAATATTAATTTGAGAACTTAAAAATATTTTTTTCTTTTTCATTGGCAATCGAATTTTAAACATTCATTAAACATTTTAATTGGGAGACTTTATTTTTTAACGCAAATTTTCAGATAAAAATGAAATTTTAAACATAAATTGGATGAGAGGACTTTACGTGCTTCAATTTAGTGATGTATGCGCTCGAATATTGAGTATTAATTAAAATTATGAATTATTGTGAATTTTTGTCATTTCGTGTTAAAATTTATGTCTGCAAATTTTTAAATAGTACTGCCCAACCAGTGGCTGAGAGGTTATGCTCACGAAGCTAATAGACGTGAAGTGCTGGGTTCGATCCCAATTGCGCCCGTCGCCCTAATCGTTCGGAGTTTTCTTCGAACCATGGATTTGCATGCGTAAATACGTGTTAGGTTCCCTTAGAAAGACCCTCACGAAGGGCACTCCCCACCTTTATCCCTAGTGTAGATAATCAATCGCGCCCGTCGGCCTAATCGTTCGGAGTTATCTTCGAGCCATAGATTTGCATGCGTAAATACGGGTTAAGTTCCCTTAGAAAGACCCTCACGAAGGGCACTCCCCCCTTTTTCCCTAGTGTAGATAATCGGCCGTTAAAATAAACCCACCTTTTTAATAGTGCTAGTAAACTTTAGAATTTTTTTTTTCTGAATCCGTGTTAGATTAGTGGATATTTTTCGCGGTTCTAGATATAAATAGAAATTGGTTAGATATTTTTAAGGATATCGGTTTTTGGTTTGTTTTGCAATGTTTAGGTATGTATTAGGTCCCCATCACGTGGTATATGGTATCACTAATGACGTAAGGGTTATTGCATGATATCACTAATGACGTAAGGGGTTTTGCGTGTTGGGGATTCCCTATCACGTGATAACCCCTACGTCATCAGTAATAAGTGATGTCATATATCACGTGACTAGATCTAATCAGTTGATAAGATTAGCTGATAAGGACTTAGAATTATTCATTTCACTTTTAGTTTTTGTAATAGAAGGTTGTGCTTAAGACTGCTAGCTGCCGTATTAGATAAGTATTATTATTTTGTGTCTTTGTATATAAAAATGAATTTTAAAATTCTAATGAAATAGTATTTAATAATTTTAATGAATTTTAAAACATTAATTTGTAATAGTACAATTTAAAGTTAACTGGATATATTTCATAACACTAGGTTTAACTAAAAATAGTAAAAGGTTTGTTATACACATTAATTTTCATGTTTAATCTATAAAGATATTTTTAAGTCTGAATACTACTAACCCTAGTTAGCATAAAAATATTGCAAACTTGTGAAAAATAGTGATTATTTAATTCAAATATTTTGTGTTTTGAAATAATATGCATGTTTCGAAATATAAAGAGTGAAAACTATCTAAATTATAAGCATGTTTTTTAACAGTAGCAAACTTTTTTGGATATATTTCAGAAAACTATGTTGAGAGATAACCAAACATGTCGATTATTATATAAAACCTACGAAAATTATTAAGTTATTATAGTGAAAACAAGTTATCATGTTATTTTTACAAGTAATGACATAATGGTAGCTTGTTTAGCAATGTCACATAAAAGGTATCATTCAAGTTAGGACATAACCTATTAAATTAGTCATTATTTATTGGATTGAAAATGCAGACTTTAGTTTGTTAAAATGTTTGCGCCTGTGTAGATAAAAGGTTTTGGATTGTTTTGATAATCATATAGTCGTTTGAAAAGCAGTTGGTTTTTTGTGTAAATAAATGATAGCTAGGATAAATAACTAGTCAGTAAAAACAGAAAACATTAAAATTTACAAATATATGTATATGCATCTTCAAAAAAGTATAAATTGACTAACTTGGAAATAGCAACGAAATATTTAAAACATTTGTTATGTTAACATGGCTCAAATGCATGTATGTGCTACGACTGTGTACGTATGCAAAATGCTATGTATTAAAATTTGTTGACTTTAAAATATGAATGAAACATTTTAAAAAAATTTTAATGTTTTTCAAAGCATTTTTATCAGTTGTTCAAATCTTTAATATCGTCTTGTAATATTTTTTAATAATTTTCAAAGCATTTTTAACAGTAGTTCTTACTTACTTACTTACACAATGGTGCTACAATCCATGTAGGATTTTGACCTCCCTCAATATACTTCTCCAGACCTTCCGATCTCTGGCCTTTACTTTATAATTTATAATTTGGTTTTCTGCAAGATCTTTTTCTATCTCTTTTATCCAACTCTTCCTGGGTCTACCAATACTTCTTTTCCCAATTAAATTACCACTATAAATCTTCTTTGTGCTTCGCTCATCCCTCATTCTGATTAGATGGCCTAACCATTGCATTCTTCTTATTTTTATAGTATTTATTATATCTTTTTCATTATATAACTGTTCTAACTCCATATTTGTCCTTATACGCCATGTATTGTCTTCTTTAATAGGTCCAAAAATTTGCCTTAGGATCTTCCTTTCCCAAGTGATAAGTAGCTTTTCATCTTTTTGTGTAGTGGTCCAGGTCTCACTACCATAAATTACTATTGGTTTTATAACAGTTTTATAAATTTTAAGTTTGGATGTTCGAGATATTAGAGGTGATTTTAGAATGTTTCGAAGAGAAAAATAGCATCTATTTCCTGCTGCAAGTCGGGTTTTAATCTCTGCTTCTACCACATTATCACAGGTGATCGTAAATCCTAAATATTTAAATTCTGATACTTCATTAAATTGTAATTCATTATTTATTGTTAAAGCTGCTGTTGCCTGTGATTTCATTCGGTCCATTTTCATGTATTTTGTTTTTTCTTTATTAACCACGAGGCCTAGTTTTCTTCCTTCAGTGTCTAATTTATTGTATGTTTCAATCAAGACTTTCCTATTCCTAGCAATTATATCAACATCATCTGCAAATGCAAGGATTTGGAGGGAGCGATTCATAATAGTACCACCTCTGTTGTTGTAAATACTTCTAATTATTTTTTCCAGGCATAAATTAAAAAGAATTGTCGAGAGAACATCACCTTGCTTTAGACCTGAATTCACTGCAAATTCTCTTGAAAGTCTTCCCTGTACCTTAACTTTAGCTTTTGTATTTTCCAGTGTTAATTTTATAAGCTTAACTATTTTATCAGGTATTTTAAATTCCTTTAATATTTCAAATAACTTATTTCTGCTTATACTGTCATAGGCCTGTTTAAAATCACCAAACAATTGGTGCAAATTAATATTTTGTTCATAGAATTTTTCAAGGATGTTCCTGATACTAAAGATTTGATCCACTGTTGATCTTCCTTTCCTAAAACCACACTGATAATCACCTATCACCACTTCAGCATACGGTTCTAATCGCTTTTCAATAATCTTTGCCAACACTTTATATGTAACATTTAATAAGGCTATGCCTCTATAATTCTGGCAATTTAAGATATTTCCCTTTTTATGAATTGGGATAATAATAGCACCATTCCATTCATTTGGTATATATTCATTCTGCCAAATCTCTACTATTAGATCATGTAACATTTGTACCAACTTCTCTCCGCCATATTTCAAAAGTTCAGCACTTATCAAATCTTCACCAGGTGCTCTTCCATTTCTTAATTTTACAATAGCATCTCTTACTTCTTCTACAGTTGGTGGTTCACAGTTTTCTTCATTCATGTCATAATCATTATGATTAGATTGTATTTCTCTTTCGTCATTTGACTGCCTGTTTAACAAATCTTCAAAATATTCTGTCCATCTATCTGTCACATTTGCGTGTCCTCCAATAAGTTTATCATTTCTGTCTTTACAAAAAAGGGTGCGTGGTTGATAGCCCTTTTTGATGCCTTTAAGCTTTGAATACATTTGGCTTATATCACCTAATACTGATAGGTCTTCAATTTCTTGAATTTTACTCTGCTCCAAAGCTCGTTTTTTCATACGTAACAACGTTTGAGTTTTTCTTCTAATTGTTTTAAAGTGATTTTCACTCTGTCTTGTTCTATGTTTCAGCATTTTTTCTCTTGCTATATTCTTTTCCTTAATCAGTTGCCAACACTCATCATCAAACCATTCCTTAATTTCCCTCCTTTCTTCCTTTCCAACTACTTCCTCAGCAGTTTTTAATGTGATATTTTTGCATTTAGCCCATTTACTATTGATTATATCTTCCTCATTAAATTCAGTATATTCACTAGCAATTCTTTCTATTAATTTACTTTGATAAACCTTTCTTCTCTGCATGTTTAGTAAATCTTTTGTTTTAAATTTTACTTGTCTAGTTCCTTTTGCATCTCGAAATCTTGTAACTCTTTGTCTGTATTTCATAATAACAAGGAAATGATCAGTATCTAAATCCGCACCTCTATAACTTCGTACATCCATAACATCACTAGCATGTGTTCTGGCGATCATAATGTGGTCAATTTGGTTTTTTGTCTTTCCATCAGGGGAAATCGAAGTTTCTTTATGTATGTTCTTATGCTCAAAACATGTGCTACTTATGATTAAGTTGTTAGAAGCAGCGAAGTCCACAGCTCTTATTCCATTTTCATTACTCAAATCATGTAAACTAGATTTTCCAATTGTTGGTACAAAAGTGTATTCTTTTCCAATTTTAGCATTAAAATCACCTATTACCATTTTAACATCATGTCTTGGTATCTTATCAAATTCAATCTGTAGTGTTTCATAAAAAGTATCTTTTTGTTCGTCCTCGGTATCTTCCGTTGGTGCATGGACACATACTATTGAAATGTTAAAAAACTTTGCTCGCAATCTCAAGATACACATTTTTTCATTTACATTGTGAAAATCAATAATATTTTCTCTAAGGCATTTTCTGATCATAAATCCAGTACCATGCGTGTTTCTTCTTGTGCTTGCACTATTAAAAATTGTAAAATCACCAATATCTCTTATCCCACTCTCCTTCCATCTTACTTCCTGTATGTCCAATATGTCAAGTCTATAACTATCCATCTGACTCTGTAGTTGCTTCACTGCACCAGCTCTGTATAAACTTAAAACATTCCAAGTTCCAATTCTAAAATATCAGTAGTTCAAATCTTTAATATTGTCTTGTAATTTTTTAAAATAATTTTATAAACTTTTAATATGTATACCTTTTAAATTTTTTTTCCCGTTTACAAATACACACACACACACATATATGCACATGTATACATAAACATATATACTTATCTACCCAAAAAATAAAAAATCCTAAGTTTGAATTGCTTTGCAATGAATTAATTTAATGTTAAATGACAAAGTTAAGTGTAGTGCATTATATATTTATGGCTAAAATTTTATACAAAAGCTAAATATTCTAATGAAAGAGTCTTTCATTAGAAAAGCTTGACGAGAATCTTAAAAAACTTGACGAGAGATGTCGAAATATCATTAAATTTGAATATTGAGAAGTGTTTTTATAACATGTGAGTGAAAAAGTATGTACTTGTTAGGTGATATTCAATAATTTTCTTCGTTTTGAAATATAAAAATGATTGAATGTTATCTAATAAAGTTAAATTTATTATGGGATTTAGTTAAAATTTATATTCATTAAACTCATAAAATTAATATATCGTTTGTATAACATATTCATGAAGGAGGTATGCGTCACCTCCCTATGAATCATTTAGATAAAGAAGAGGGATTTTTCGCTGAAGTAACTTGTGTGCTAACTATCTAATTTGTGTATAGCCTGCTTGTGACATGTAAATATGCTTAACGAAAAAGTGAAATAAGGTTATGTCTTTCCTTTTTAAAAATGAGTTTGCAAATGTTTTATCTTAATATATATTTTATTTAGTGTATAATATGTGAAACTAAAAATTTATAAATGCATGGGTTTTTTTTTTTCTTCCTACAAAATGAGTAGAGTTTTCAAAAGAACTTGAATTAAAAATTTTCAAATCATGTTAAAACAACAATGTCTGTAGTGTATTAAGTATAAATCCTTTATTGGTGAAATGGGAGACTTCGATTTTTTTATGTTATCCCTATAAAAGCTCTCAAAGGGTTTTAAATTTGAAAGAGTCGCACTGAAAAAAAAAAAGGCTCATATTAATTTAAAAATATTAAACGAAAGGTTTACCTAGCATTCTTGTTTCCATTAAAAAGTGATAAATATTTATTTGTAAATAAAGTGAGTGGTGGGAGACATAGATTTAATAATAATAATTTACTTATTAAAAATTTTAATATGATAAGTTTTTATTCTAATACAATCACTAAAGCCTTTTTCCATGTGAGAAACTTTTCCAGGTAAAAATTCCAAGTATATGACTTTTTCAATGTGAGAAGTAAACTTTTAAGTGAGAAATATTTTCATCGAAAATTTAGCAAAAGACTAATTCTATGTGAAAAGTCAATTTTTAATTCAGTTGCAATTTCCAAGCTAACAATAACTTACATGTTTCTTAATAAATTTGAAAAGCATTCCTCTTCTATTAAATAAGACTGGAAAAGATACAATTATATTTAGATTTTAATTTTGAAAAATCAATAGGGAATTGTTAATTACACATTAATTAGTTTAAAAAATCATTCTAATATCTTAGTTGCGTATTAAAAATGTTTATAAAAAATATTACCAAATTTGAAAAGCATTCCTCTTCTATTAAATAAGACTGAAAAAGATTCAATTATATTTAGATTTTACTTAAAAACGCATCATATTAATTAAATCCCTTATTAATTACACATTATATTAATTATATCTAAAGTATATACGATATGAATAAAGTAAATTCATTAACACTGTTCTTAGATTCATATTTGAACATGACATTCTGCTTATCTCATGAATCACGTATTCATGGAAATACACAAATAGATAAGATATTGGTGTTCAAAATTCTAATTCATTCCATATAGTATCACAAAACTCATGTGAAGTGTTGCTACTCTTTTTAAAGCCTTTTGAATTTTTATGTAACAAAAACAAAAGTAAGTCAATTTACTTCTAAATGTTTTATTTTTCAAATTATTAATAAAAAACAAATCTAAATATTTCGAATTCATTTTGACAAGATATATTACTAAATGTGAAACAATTCTAAATTTCAAATAAAATAGTCAAAAAGCATATCCCTTGTTTTCTCAGTGTAGAATATTTAAAAAATAATTGAAAATTAAACCAGAAATATATTTTCTAAAAAAAAAAAGGATATTTTGCTAGTCTAAAAATACTAGTACGTCTATAATTAACCTTAAATATTAATTTTTTTATTAAAAATGATGACCTTATTGCTAGATATTCATTTATGTTTTTATACTTAAGTTTCTAGTTAATTGTATGTCTCTAATTATTAATTGAAAAATATTAAATAAAGGTTTATCATTTTCATTTGAAAGTGATAAGAATTTAAATTTTTATGATTAAAGTTACATGCTCTAAAAGCGCAATCATTTCTTTCATGTTTTAATATTTGCTAGATTAAAAGTTAAATGTACAATTTCTTTTTAATTTAATGAAAATTTTGATTTCTTTTAAATTTAATTTGTGTAAATTAAATTTGTGTTAATTATGTGTGAAGATACTAAATTTTTAATGATATTAAATTATATATTTCCATATGTTTTTAATTCTAAAGGTGGCGAACGGGATTATCACATGTTGGGGAAACCCCATCACGAAATGTATGATAACACTGATGACGTGGGAGACAAGATTGGGTAAACCCTTTCGATAAGAACTTGTAAAATTTTTCATTTCTAGTCAAGTAGCTAAGGATGTACACATGTTTCAGGTAAGCTTGTATTAATTCATTTCTTTTTTAATTGTTTAATTGAATTATATTTTATTCAGTTTATTTTTCAAAAATCTGTTTTAATTCCCAAAAAATAAAATAAACTTTATATAGTATGTTAAGCTAACAATTTATAAATATTTATTTTAAATCTCTTAAAGATGTGTTTTTCCGATGATAAAAATTTTATCCTAGTAAAAAATCATAGTTATAGTAATACATAGTATTAAGCTCCCCTCTATTACGTAACGTGTTAACTTAGTCAAATTTGAACTAGATCGAAATTAGAACTAGACTAAAAGTTCAAAGTCCACTGCATGAAATGAGTGTCACTTTTCATATACCTCAATATATTTATTAATCTTTCATGTTTACGAGTGAAAATTTACTTATGCGTGATGACTCATCAATGACGTGTTTGAAGTATTCTCGCGGTACATGAATCAATTAAAAAAGTATCCGTTTTAAAAGGTCTAATTTTATAATAGTTAAATCAAAAATAAATGTAACAAATGCATTAAATTGTTAATATAGCATTCAAAAATATTCCAATTTTATTTAAAATAAATCGATGAGAAAAAATGACCCCCAATTTGATATAAATTCTATATTAACCTCCTGACTATTCAAGGCACTTTTTTCTAGCTTTTACCGTGATTCTTTGATATGTTGTAATTTAAGCTCTTAACATATGGTAAAAAATACTAAAAAAAAACCTTAGCTTGTTCACCTTAGCTGGAAAGACTAGTTTTCCACTACGTCATTTATATAGGACAATAGCAGAGTATGAGGTTGTACTTTGGATAGGACATAATATAATTTTAAACAGAATTAATATAATATTGTGCAGTTATGTTATAGTTAAACAATAAAAATACGTTAGATATAAGCAAAAGTAAGTATTTATTACAAATTGAAATAATAGAGTTTCTAAATTGTTTATAATTAGCCTAATTCTTGGCAAACACTTATTTAGGCATAAAATGAGATCAAAATCAAATACACTACACAATATTAACGCACATTATTAAACTCTTGTTCACAATTTTAATGTTATTAGATAATAAACTTCTAAACATACAACAGTTTTATAATATTTGAGCAACAATCTAAACTTTAAACTTAATTCTATGATCAGACTATGAAAATCACTTTTATCTAAAATGGTCTCCATTTTAGATGGCAAACAAAATTAATATCAAAATTTACTATTCTAATTAACGTCACGCTCATGAAAATTACTGAAACAATTCCTATTTGGGACGAAACAAAGATAAATATTGCATTTTTTACAGAGAACTGTAGTTTTTTTTTTTTTTATCACAGCAAGAGTTACGGCAACGGGCTTGTTTTGGTCCGTAGTCAGGAAGGTGGGCTGCTTTTTGCTGTCGTCTCTGTAATGAAGGTAAAGGCACTATAGTGATCTTGCGTTTTTTATGTTGTGGCAGCAGTTCATCAAGTTCATTTGGGTCACTCTCTCCGTCACTACTTTCATCGTTATCTTCTATCCATTTGCAGCCTAAGTTGAGCTTAAATTCTCCCAATTGCTCGATTTCGGATAGTTTTTTTCCACTGAATAATTTTTGTTGCCGGTACTGTAACCAAGAATTCACGACAGCTAAATCAAAAAAATGTGAAATGACTCTAATAGTCCACTTTTTGTTGCGATTTCTAGACGGGCAAATAGAAAGCATTCGATCGGTCAAATCAACCCCGCCCATATTCTTATTATACACTTGGACAACTTCTGGTCTTTGGACGCGTTCATAAGTTTTTCGTTGTTTCGACCATCGCTGACATTCATCTGTATTTTCGTTGCAGTACCGAGATGACAACATTAACACGGGTTTATTATCAAGCCACATTGTAGCTGCCAATGCTTCATCACTGCGAATACGTACTTCAGTCGTTCCTCGGGGCTGTTTCTTAAAATTTTTCTCATCACTGAAGACACAATCTCTTGGGATCCTATTTCTCATAATGGTACCAGTACCATGAAAACCGAGTCGCATAAGCTCATCACACAATTTTATAGTTGTGAAATACCTATCAAAGAATATTTTATGCCCAGGCACTAAAGAACGTGTCAGGTACAAAACCATAGATTCTCCTAAGCCAAATCCTTGATTTATCAAGTCTAGGCAGGTTGTATCCCCTTGATATATAATCATGCCACATACAATTCCATCGGGAGTTGCGAGTACAAACACTTTCAGACCAACAGGGTTAGGCTTATTGGGACAATATTGTCGCATTTTGCATTGGCCAGAAAAAGGTATTATCATCTCATCGACACATACATTTTCTGGACGATCTTGAGCTAAGCAACCCTTCAATATTCGGTCAAAGAAAGGGCGAATCTTCCAAATTTTATCATTTCGTCTATTTTCATCAGACACATTCAGATCAAATACACATTTTAGTCGTGTTCTAATGGCATAAAGGCGAATCCGGGTCATAGCACTGGCAATCGTAGGTACTCTCCATTTTTGCATCCAATACATATCTATTTTTGGATATTGTAGTGCTGACATGGCCATCGTTATACCAAAATACACCATTAATTCTTTTTTTGTAAGACCCAATGTTTTTCCTTTTAGTAGAACTTCTGTTCTATTTGTACATTCTACTATGATATCTAGAATATCGTCATCAATATATTGCCGAATATATTCGTAATATTCCCAATTAGATGTGTCTTTTGGAAGGTAAGCTGGCTGTTGGAGATGTCTGTTGTTTGGCTCCAATTTTTCTCCAATCCAACAGTTTTGCCTGTCTGCATTTCCAACTGTTGACGAACGTATTATCCTCGATCTAGACAGCAATCCACGCCTACCACCCCGTCTTCCACGTGTACGAGTACGACCTGGCCTTTCTGAATTTACTGACAATACTGGCGACGCTGGTGCTGATTCAATTGGATCGTCATCGGATGAACTGTATGAAGAAGATTCTGAATTTGCTTCGCGATCATTTGTTTGCGGAATAAAACTGGAATCATCGTCAGATGCTTCGGAACCATCATCAAAATCCGACTGATTTAAAATATCGGCGATATTATCTTCTGTCAGTACTGAAACAAATAAAAAAAAACAAAATTAGGCTATGTACTATACCTAGGACATCGGAAGTTAATAGAATCAAAACATAATAGTCTGACATCGTACTACATAAAGGACATCTAAAAACCACATGTTGTGGGACGTCAAATATATGTCCATTCCGAAAAATTATTCAAAACTTGTTACGTTAGTCAATCAGCCAAAGTTTTAGAAATTATTTATCAATGAAATTTATAGTAATTACCATGATTAAACCAGATTTTACTTACCGGTCCTTTGGCGTGAGGGCACCTCTCCACTGGTCGACGCCATTTTGCTAAAAATGACAGGTGTCATAGACTCGAGTGAGTTTTAATTAGTTCGGTAAACAAAGGATAGATGTCGTTACGTGGTAATTTCGCCGCGAGAACGACAATTATTCGCCAAATATTTTTTTTTATTATGATGTTCTATGAGTAGTACGAGGGCGGTCAGGAGGTTAATAAAATCATTCAAAAATTGTGACGCAAACTAAATTATGCATTTATTCATTTAATTCGTTTTGTTTGACGTAATATTAAATTAATTATTTGAAAATCTTAATTATGCATTTATTAATTAAATTCGTTTTGTGTGATGTAATATTAAATGTTAATTATGCGTTCAAAAATAAAAATCGTTAGTAGTGAGGTAATATGATGAAATCACATGAGTCAATCTTTAATAATGTTTTTAATTTTAATCGCTTTAACAAAAAAAAAAAGATCCAATTACGCTACACATTAATTTCTAACTCTCATTAGCTAATCTTAATTTGTAACCCCCATTAGTCAATCGAAATTAAAATCTAATATCGTTTAACCCACTGTATTTGGGAAAAAAACCATTATCTAGATAAAGTGAATCACTTCATGTTCGCAAAATAACGAACTTAGTACAGTGGACATTATCACACGCGTTTCTCGAGGTTCCGAAATTTTACCTGTGTCGAAAAATATTAAAGTAAGCGTGTTTTTTTTTTTTTTTTTTTTTTTTTTTTTGGTAATTTTATGTAACAGAAAATAGTGTTTAAAACTAAGGCGTAGGTTTAAAATTAAGTAGTCTTATTCTAAAAAGCGCAATTATTAGTATGAGCGAAAATTTGCAAAAAGTGCGTTCTTTTTTCCAATATCTTATTAAAAATTCAAAGTATTTTAATAAAAACGTTCAAAAATTATATATGTTTAAAAGCGCTTCGTTTAGAAAATCGATTTTCTAGTTTTTAAAAATATGAAACTTTTCAAAAACATGCGTCAATAAAATTTTAAGGGACATTGCTAATTCAAACTGACCATTGAATAGGTAGCCCCATATTTTACAAATATATATTCATTTAGGGGGAAAAAAGGGGTAGGGGGAAAATTTCCTAATATCTTTATGAATGGCATTTCATGTTTTTTTCAAAATATATTTTCATATGGATTAAGCAATACATACCTAAACATTGCAAAACAAACCAAAAACCGATATCCTTAAAAATATCTAACCAATTTCTATTTATATCTAGAACCGCGAAAAAATATCCACTAATATAACACGGATTCAGAAAAAAAAATTCTAAAGTTTACTAGCACTATTAAAAAGGTGGGTTTATTTTAACGGCCGATTATCTACACTAGGGAAAAAGGGGGGAGTGCCCTTCGTGAGGGTCTTTCTAAGGGAACCTAACCCGTATTTACGCATGCAAATCTATAGCTCGAAGAAAACTCCGAACGATTAGGCCGACGGTCGCGATTGATTATCTACACTAGGGATAAAGGTGGGGAGTGCCCTTCGTGAGGGTCGTTCTAAGGGAACCTAACCCGTATTTACGCATGCAAATCCATGGTTCGAAGAAAACTCCGAACGATTAGGGCGACGGGCGCAATTGGGATCGAACCCAGCACTTCACGTCTATTAGCTTCGTGAGCATAACCTCTCAGCCACTGGTGGGGCAGTACTATTTAAAAATTTGCAGACATAAATTTTAACACGAAATGACAAAAATTCACAATCATTCATAATTTTAATTAATACTCAATATTCGAGCGCATACATCACTAAATTGAATCACGTAAAGTCCTCTCATCCAATTTATGTTTAAAATTTCATTTTTATCTAAAAATTTGCGTTAAAAAATAAAGTCTCCCAATTAAAATGTTTAATGAATGTTTAAAATTCGATTGCCAATGAAAAAGAAAAAATATTTTTAAGTTCTCAAATTAATATTAAAAATCACCACTAGTAAAAACTCTAACACAAAAACTGCGCCCCTAAAAATAACACTGAAAACTCAGTGCGCAAAAAAAATAAATGTTCGTAAAAAAAAAAAAAATCTATCTCAAAAATTATCCCCTAAAATTAAAAATCTCCCAATTAAAATTTCTTAATTATCATTAATTTATTTTTTACAAGTTAAAATATCACCAAAAACTGAAGTGCGGTAAAAAATTAATGTCCGCGAAAAAATTCTATCTCCTAAAATTATCCTCAAAAAGTTAAAGTACCCCAATTAAAATTTCTTAATTAATTATCATTAGTAAAAAAATCAAACTCAAAAAAACCCCTCGTACTGTAGTGCGCTAAAAAAATAATTTCCGCGAAAAAATTCTATCTCCTAAAATTATCCTCAAAAAATTTTAAGTTTCGCAATTAAATTTCTTAATTAATTATCATTAATGAATTTTTCAAATGCAAAAATACCCCTTCGTACTGTAGTGCGACGAAAAGAAAAATCATTGTCCCCCAAAAATTCTATCTTCAAAAATTACCCCGAAAAAGTTAAAGTCCCCCAATTAAAATTAATTATCATTAGTAAAAAAATCAAACTCAAAAAAACCCCTCGCACTGTAAAACGGTGAGAAAAAAAAAAAAAAAAAAAATCTATCTCCTAAAATTTTAATCTTCAAAAATACTTACAAAAAAGTTAAAGTCCCCCAATTAAAATTTCTTAATTAATTATCATTAATGAATTTTTCAAATGTAAAAATACCTCTTCGTACTGTAGTGCGACTAAAAGAAAAATCTATCTCCCAAAAAAATTCACTCTTTAAAAATTACTACGAAAAAATTAAAGTCCCCCAATTAAAATTAATTATCAGTAGTAAAAAATCAAACTAAAAAAAACCCCTCGTACTGTAGTACGATGAAAAGAAAAATCAATGGACCCTAAAAATTCAAAAATTAGCCCCAAAAAGTTTAAGTCCCCCAATTAAAATTTCTTAATTAATTATCATTAATGTATTTTTCAAATGTAAAAATAACCCCTCGTACTGTACTACGACTAAAAGAAAAATCTATCTCTAAAAATTTCTATCTTCAAAAATTATCCCCGAAAAAAGTTAAAGTCCCCCAATTAAAATTAATTATCATTAGTAAAAAAATCAAACTCAAAATTACCCCTCATACTATATGACGACGCATAACCTTGACCTCACCTCCAAGAGTACGTCGCTGACCTTGACCTACGCCGCATAACCTTCAAACAGCATGCAGAGGTCATTCAAGGTCACGCCGCGTACGCCGCTGGCGTTGAAGCGGCCTTTTTTATCTACTTACAGTGTAAAAGAACTAACTTCAGGTCCCCAGCAGAGAAATGAGTATCTGCGCGGTGCATATGTTTAAATTTAATAAACCGTCAAGCTCGTTTGATATTGTTTGATAAACAGTAGGCTACACTGTCAGAAAAACTCGTCTATATACTCTAAATTATTCCTCATTTTTTAACAAATAATTTCCGTAATCCTAGAAAACATGTTTTATCCGTGAATGCTTTGAAAAAGAGGAAGAAATTCAGTTCATTCTTAGCACGTATGCGTATTGGCTCTAATAATATTAAAATCCGGATTTATTTTTTAAATGAAATACCCAAAATTCTATAAATTAAGATTTCTAATTTAATTAAAAAAGAAAAATAACACCAGCAGCAACGACAACTAAATAAACTTTTTCGAATTTAAAAATAAATAACAATTAATTTTATCATTCATTTAAGGCTGTTCTTAACTGCTCTGCTCAACAAGCGCAAAACGTTTTGACACATTTACAAATTCATTTTTAACGGAAAGATATAAAACTGAAATGTTTGGCCATGGAAGCGATTTGGAATTGAACTGTGTTTTCCAAATTTAGATAAATAAGTTACCTATTGAGTTATAAGCAATTTTGATCACGTGACAAACACATTTTTCGCCCTTCGCTGACAGGTTTTTCTGCTTTCTTCGGGAACTTCGATTCAAAAGGTCCACTTTGACACTATTTTCTGAAAGATGTATTGCGTTTGCAAAAAACGAAAAAAAAAAAAAAACAGCTCGATGACATAGTTTCTGAACAACAACACCTGCTAGTTTCATGCATTTCCGAACAAAAATAAATTAAAACTTATGTCAGAAAGTTGCCCTTTTGGATTTGAGAACACCATTAAAAGTACTCACAATTTAGTTTTTAAAGTTATAAAAAAATATTCGCATTTAAAATATATTCTAACACACATTGAAAAAAGTTATATTAATTAAAATATTAAATGAAAAAAAAAAAAAGAATTTACTCAAAAATAAAAGATCTTTTTGAATAAAAATATAACATTCATATTTTACATCTTGCAATCAACTTAAAAATATTTGTAATTCATATTTTTATCCTACATTAATACTAAAGTATTAAAACCCCAGTCACAATCTCATTAAAGACGATATCGACACGAAAATAACTTGTAAATTCAAAGCTTTTTAAAGAAATTAATCAAGCCATACACATCTTAAGCAAACATATTTACTTCAATCTGTTCGAATACTAAACAATTGTAGCCGAGTGGTTAACCCTTTATCTACTGACGGTACTTATAAGTACCATTAAAATAACTTGTTATAAAATTCATTTAATACATCGATTAGTTGTAATACAGTTTAGAATGGATTATAGATACATTACTTTATCTTGTTCCAAAAGCATTATTGGTTACACACAAAAAAATTTTTTTTTAAAGGAAGATTTCTTTTGCCTTTACATCTTTTCAGCTTTCTTGCTGTTGAGGTGGTGAGGTTGGGGGGGGGGGGGGGGATTTTTCAATTGCGAAATATTTCTATATTTCTATTGTAAGAGCATTATATTTGTACATTTCCTAATTCTACAAAATACTAGGTAAAATATTAAAAATAAAAGATTTGAGAGGGGTTATAAATATTGCACAAAATTCCTATAAATTCAAATTTAATTAAATCTTCTAAATCGTTCAGTCCTTCTAAAATCCTTCTAAAATTTATTAAATGATTACGTAAATCTTCTAATGGAGTTTAAACAATTCACGAAAAATGCTTTAGAAGATAAAATTTTCATGAATTCATAATTCAGTAGATAAAGGGTTAAAGTGCTCGACTGGTCTAAAGGTAGCTGGTTCGACTCCAAGATCAGCTATTTTTATTTTATTCCCACTTTGTTCAATTGACGTATATTTTACCTCGTGTAATGGGGAAAAAAGAAACGAATATTCGTCAGTTAATGGAAAAATCCCCGTAGCACTGCTGCCAGGAAAATATCCGTGAATTGAAAATATTTCTGAGAGTGTATATCATATGTTTGACATCATATTCCTCCTCTGTCCCTCCTTGCTGCCACCTATGTAAAAACAGCCTGTCTTACACCATCAATTCCTTAATTTCACTTTCAGATTTTTTTTTTCATTGTCGGCCCAATAAATAAACCAAGCGAATCATGGATGATTAAAATACACAGGAGGATTCACGTCCCAGACAATCTTCTCGTATTGTTTCTTTAAAAAGTAACGTAATAAAAACATCTTTATAACAAAGCGGAAAAAATCCATTCTAACTTTTCTTTCACAAATTATTGCAAATTAAATTAATAGTTTCTCAACTAAGCCAGTCATTTATTTATGTTCCTTTGATTCCCCATTAAGAAATCTTAGAGGGTCCTATTAAATCTTAAATAGAAATCGATTTCTAGAAGCTACAAATACGCTAATCCAAAATAACAGTTCATTCGGCCAAGTAGGTTTTGAGTTATGCTTAAAAAACTATACGCGCTTTGCAGTTTCTTTTGCAACTATTAAAAGTGAATTTAACATTAAAATACTATCTCAAAATTTCATATTGGCATAATTTCGAAACTACTTCACCTAATAACGAATCCCAATGTAAAATTTTCCAAAAAATTCAAATATGATGTCAAAATTGCGTATTCTGAGTGGAAATTTTCAAGTTTGATGCAAATGCGATATGAAAATGGCATTTCCTTTACCTTTCTATATGAAAATGGCCTTTCCTTGTCCTTACTTTTCTAACATAAATTGAAAGAAGACTTAATTTCCAATGATGGCTGTTTCGCATTTCCTCTGTGACAATTTTAGCGTTTAGAACGCATGCGGTTTGGGGTGGGGTTTACAACGTTCTTACAATATGGGCATACATATAACAAACGTGAAAGTGTACCTTTCACGTACACTGAATATCCAATCTGTGTATTATCATTTAATTGCTTGCTATGAAGGGGAGTTATCCAAGTTCACCATCCTTGCAGTAATTGCTTTGCCTTCAGGTGTAAGATGAAAATTGCATACATAATGATTTAAGGGGATTCTTCACGCACTTGAAAACACACACTCCGTAATGTTAATCCTATGGGCAGGTTATTTTCGAATTTCTCGTTTCAATATGAATATTTTTAAACGATTTTTTTTGCATAGGATAGCTGAGGTCAATCTTTAATATGACTTTTTTACTTTTTCGATTTTGGTTGCAGATTTTTTTTAAAAAGGTACTTTCAGTTTCGAAACCGGTTTGGAAACTGAAAGTACCTTTTTAAAAAAAATCTGCAACCAAAATCGAAAAAGTAAAAAAGTCATATTAAAGATTGACCTCAGCTATCCTATGCAAAAAAAATCGTTTAAAAATATTCATATTGAAACGAGAAATTCGAAAATAACCTGCCCATAGGATTAACATTACAGAGCGTGTGTTTTCAGGTGCATGAAGCATCCCCAGTGAGAAAAAAAGGACTTTTTTTCTACGATATATTCATTTTAAATTAATAAGAATTCAAAAAGACAAAAAAAAAAAAAAAAAAAAAAAGAAAGGAAGAAAGAAAGAAAGAAAGAAAAAATGGAAAAACAATAAAAATCGACAAAAAAAATATAAATAAATAAAATCCCCACATTTGTGGCCTTTGAGCGTTAATAGTAATTTATGAGTGAAATGATTCCTTATAAAATAAAAATAAAAAACTAACAGTAAATTTCTTTCTTACATTTCTACAAATTATTAAAACTTAATATATTTAATATATCTGTTTATTATTTTTATCATATATTAATGATTTTTTCAAATAATCCAACAACACTGACTGCCCCGAAAAATGACTTCACGCTTTTTTTATATCTCTAACTGTACATCGGAAATAACATTATCAGTGCAGCCAAAGCCTAAAATTTTTACTTCTCTTATTCAAGGATTCTGTAGTGAATAAGATATTATAATTTTTTTGTTTTACTTTTTATTATTGACAGTAATCATAATTATAAAAAACTAAACGTCCACATATGTCGCCAAGGGCGTAAAGAGGTTAAATGAACTTAAAAACATTGAAATTTTTATCAGGACTTCGAAAGTGAAACCACTGTCGCAAAAAATCTTGTCGGCGCCCACTGCTTCATCCTTGCACGTCCTGCACGTGCCTAGTTGTACTCGACCCGAAAAAAAAATTCTGGTTAAAATCAACCCGAAATCCTATATTCAAACCAGTGGCGTGGCGTCCGGTCATCGCTGGATGCGGCGATGACCAAGCAATATTTTAAAACTCTTAATAAGCTTTTAAAACTCTACGATCCAGTTTTAGCAGAACATTTGGAGTTCATGTATAAGTGAAGGTAAGATTTAAAGTTTCTTTTTTGAACATTCAACCGTTGAATTTTAGAGTTAATAATTTTTCACCACAAACTTAAATAATTGCGATGACCACCGAAAATTTTCACGCCACGCCACTGATTCAAACCAAGCCCTAAATATGCAAACCCGAACACAAAGTGATAGAAAATTATTCTATACAGTCGAACCTCTATTTAACGAAGTCGCTAAGTCACAGAAAAAAGTTCGTTATATGGAAAATTCATTAAATAGAGATTCATCTTTTAAAATACTTTAAACTACATAAAACAGATTTTAAATTCATAAATACTACTATTTTTACTAAAAGTATTTAATCACATTTTTTTTAAATAAATTATATCGATATGTTTTATTTATTTTACCCACCAATATCCATCATCAATTTATTTTTTCTATGTGTTTAAATCTTTGAAATCTGCAAGGAAAACAAAACATTGTCCGGGAATACACTGTATTTTCTGTTTAAAGTAAATAGTTTTACATTAAAATTAACGAATTTTAATGACATTATCGAATTTATTATTATTATAACAAATAATTTTAACCATACATTAACATATGCGTCCTTAAATTTAATTTCTGAAAAACTCTGTTAATTTTGCCTGAGTTTTTTATTTTAAAAAGTGCTTTCTCTCATAATACGTCTCGCATCTTTGCAATGCACCAAATACCCCTTTATGCGTATTTTATTCTAACTATAATCCCCGTCGGATTGTTTCAAATGATTTTAGCATTTCATCATACGAAGTTTTCTTAATTCCTGCATAATGATCATTTCCATCATCATCATATTCGTCTTCATCGCAATTCATTGCTGTATTGTTTTTATTTTTTACACTGTCAAAAATATCCAATTCGGATAGTGTTTCCGAGGTCTCAATTTCAGAATTAAGTGAAATACAATCATCAATCAGCACATCATGGTTAATTTCTTCTTTTTTTCTCACTATATCACCATCTTTTAAAAGTTACTCTAAGGGATTATCGTCTTCTTCCGCCTTACTTACACTGCTGACAAAGAAGGCGCCTGGTAAAACCAGTTCAAGGCCATTGAACATCATAAAATGTGTTTAAAGAAAGCATAAGTTCGAAATGTCCAGAAATATTTTGAGAAATGGGGAGAAAAAAAAAATTTTATCACAAGAAAAAGTTCGTTAAATAGAGAATATACTTCGCTATTTGGGGGTTATTTTACGAAGAAATTCGCAAAATATTCTTGGTTCCAAGGAAAAGTTCGCAAAATAGAGGTTCGTTAAATAGAGGTCCGACTGTATTTTAATTCATTTATGGAAAAGGAATCTATAATTATATCTCTAATATCCGTTTTATCTTTTTATATTTTTGAATGAACGTATATACACTCATTGACATTCAAATATATAGATTTGGTTTTTTTTTATTTGTATTTACTTATTTATTGTAAAAAAATATGTAGGACTTTCTTCTAAAAAATCGGATCTACTCGAACCCAACCCGAAAGATTCAAAACCCAACCCGTAACCGAAACATTTAAAGTCAACCCGACCCTCAAAAAATTTATTGTCTAGTCAGGGTCGGGTAAAAACGGGTTACCCGGCCCGATGCAAGACTCTAATCCTTGCGCACAGCTTTTTTACCCCATGTACTGATTTGTCTGAAATCTCAAGTAATTAAGGGTGTATTCCGATCAAAAATGCTTATTTTCTGATTCATTTTAAAATTCATTTTTGCTCTCAAACGCATCAAACTGGGAAATTCTCTTATTTAGAAACTACATAATGTGCCGTGCTTAATAATTTTTTGATAAATGCAGAAAATATTGTAAAAAACGCTGTCAAAGTTGGCGTTTTGAACTAATTTTTCTGAAGCGGGCGATCTGGGAATGAAAAAAAAGGTCATACTGAGAAAATAATTGCTTAAAAATCAAATTCTAATTAATTGAGCTGAAAATGAAATCACACGGCATGTTAAACATGTCTTCAGAAATCACCCCAGCAAGTTTCATGTTTTTACTTTTAAAAATGAGTCTGAAAATGTATCGGAAAATTTCGAGCTGTTGAGGGTGGAAAAATATTTTTTCGAATACACCCTTAACCGATTTCATAATAATAAAGTATACGCCATAATGCCCATTATGACGTAATAAATGGAAAGGAGTTGAAAAACCCACGATATTGCGCAAATGAATAGTCTCCGATAAAATCATTTCGTATCATCAGGAATAGTTAATATCCATAACTATGGCTGACAGTGAATCAGTGTATATTGTTTATAGGGGTCGTACTTGAACATACAAAACTTAGTCGGATGGGCCAATCCCAAAACTTTCTTCTATCTCATACATGTTAATACTTTAAAATTCGCTATCACAGTGGAAAATTAAATGGCAATCTATGCCTATCATGAGGATACTAAAGATACGAAATTCTGTGCATTAGTTATTGGGATATGATTATCGCTAAAATCGTGTAAATCCTGCAAAATGCAACATAGCAGCTCCACTTGTTGGGTGATTTACACCCAAAACCTAACCAGCAACAACTTATGTCAACGTCTAACTGAATCTGAAGTTCGGTGAAAGCCTGTGCATCAGTTTTTGCGATAGAGCTATTGCGGAAATCGTAAAAAATCCAGCACTATGCTATCGGACGATTAACACCAAAACTTAATCAGCAGCAACTTGTGTCAAAGTCTAACTGAATCTGAAGTTAAATGAAAATTCGTGCATTAGTTCTTGAGCTAATGCTATTGCTTGAAATCGTGAAAAATGCAGTATAGCAGCGCCACCTGTTTGGACGACTTTTACTAAAAACTAATCGGCATCAATTTATAACCGGGACTAACTTAATATAAATTCTTATTAAATTCCGTGCATTAGTTCTTGAGATAGAGCGCCCACAATATTTCTGTCACATACATAGACAGACAGACAGAGTCACAGAGAGACATTTTGTTAAAACATGTTTTTCGAGATATCTGACCCCTAAAACGTGTAAATTCGTCGAAAACCAGAAGTTGAAGAATTTCCCAAATCTAATATTTTCTTCGCGTAAAGATAGGGGAAAGTAAAAATAGGAAGAAAATATGGAATTAAATAAGGAAAGGAAATTTACCGTGTCTATAGAATTTTTATTTTTGTTGTTATTTTTTTAATTTATTTAGTTTTACGTAAAATGTTATATATTTTATTTCTGCAGTAAGATTTTTTTAATTCCGGGAGAGAATTTTGGAACTCCGGGGGTACTTATATGGAGTTCAGGAGTAGGGGCGAGGTATTGCACTTTTAAACATTGCCATTGCCATACACCAAAATCGGAAATATTCCGGAGGGTGACATTTCGATACTCCAGGAGGCATGTCCCCACCCACACTTCCTCGCCACCCCGTGACTTTATCACTGATTTTAATATACTCAGCTTTATTCTGTTTTTAAAACTCTTCAAATAAATAAATGACTTATCTCAATTTCTTACTTCTGTATGAACTGCATGAACTGTGTTTAAAAAAAATGTAGCTGAAAGTAATGAGCTTTTCAATAAAGCCAAACCCAACGAAGGTTTTAATCCCAAATATCATGGACCGAGTTAATAACATTGGCCTGGATAGTAGACAGTCGTAATTAAAGGTTTTGTTCCAGTAAGCATTTGCAATGCTATCAAGTTACAGAACACATTAAAACATAAATTATTGCGTGAAGGACAAAGCAGAAAAGTATAAAAGTGAGCTATTACTTTAAACATACTATTACTAAGGCCTTTGATATCAAGAAAAAAAGATTTCCTTCTTAATTGCTAAACGTTTTGTTCGGGTATAAGGCTCATTATGCGGTTATTTTTTATGTTTTAGCTGTTTTATTTCACCATAAAATGTATGTAAACAAGTAAACAGTTTTGCGCGATGCATAATTTAAAAAATAATAATAATTTTTTTAAAATACTTTTACAAATACATTTGGACCCGCTGAAGACGCTTATGGTTAATACGCGATCCCGCTTAAAATGCGGATTTTATTCGGTCCCTTTAGCATCGCCTATACGGCTAATGTAAAAATATCACGTTTAAAACGCGAGCAGTCATTACGCGATCCTGCTTAATACGCAATGGATTTCCGGTCATTTGAGGCAAAATATCACTCCTAATACGGGAACTGAGATAGAGATGCAAATTCCTTCTCTCTGCTGCAGTGTTGCCAATTTAGCTGATTTTTTTATTCATATAAAAGCAAGTGTTTCTGGATAACAATATTAGCTTTATTTAGTAGCAAATTAATTAGGGCGCACATTATTAATCGGAAATAGTGGTGTATATTTGAATAAAAACAACTCTGCTAAATTAACAACACTGCAATTCTTCTTTGATCCCGCTTGTTATCATTCTTTGCCTCTCGATTCTTGTATGTTTTTACTATAGTACAGGTATAGAGAGATATAGACGAATTCAGGATGCTCAAATACTTCATAAAAATTATTAGGATTGCAGATTATTATAACTGTTGTATTAGTGAGGTTTTAAATATACGTTATATCACCACTCTGCATGTTGTAAGCTTTTATTTATAACATGCAACTCATAAATGAAACTCGAAAAGATTAAATAATTCTTTTATGTTTTCTATACAGGGTGTCCGGTCTCAACGGTGTCCAATGGCTAATTCCTAAACCGTTAGTCATAGACATATAGTTCCAATTGCAAAAAAGGTTTAAAATCAGATAAAGAAATATTTTAAAAGCGATTTGAGTCAATAAAAACATTTCTTAAAAAATTACGATATTTAAATTTTTATACGGTCCCGGTCCTATAAATTATATTTAGTAAAATTTTCCTTTAACACTGACAAGTAATACACAAAAAGTCCCGTTATTCTATGATTAAAATTGACCGAGTAATAGCTGTTTAAAGTTGGAGCATATTTTTTTGATGCAAATTGGAGATCATTCACAAATTTAGTCGAAATATAATTTCGTCAGATATATTAGAAAATGGTTGAGAGTAAAATTAACATTGCAATATAAATTTGAAATCTTTAATCATTCTGACATTTGTAATTAACATTTAAGAAGAAAGAAAAAACAGAATTTTTGTTAAATAAAATGATGCTAAATTAACAATCTCAATTCTTTACAAAATGATGCGTATTTTAAAATATTATTAGATTACACTAGCCTGCAAAAGTTGGTTTATGTCATGTATTTTAGCTTTTGATAATTGATTCTTATGTATTCTGTACCGCTGAATCTGAAATTGATCTTCATCTTTAACCATCACATCAGGATTTTTCAGAAATTTCAAAGCTAAAAAGTTCAAAGTTAAAATTTAATCTCCTCCCTCATCTCATCAGACCGCTCAGCTATTTAGCTGTAAGAACCCCAGGATAAGCAAAGAAATGGAATAAATTATTGAATAAAATAAAATAAAATAAAATAAATTGTAATTTAATAGATTACAACGACCATTTGGAATTTATTTCGTCCACCAAATTCCGTCGCATCCTCTTCAACAACAGATCGCAAAGATCAAACTTCAGACGACCAAAACCTTCATCGATAAACTCTCCAAGTCCCGTTTCGAGAAGAAAAACAGTTTACAAATCGAAAGCAGTTCTACCGAATCATCCACAGATTGCGACAAATTACCTACGTTGAGCTAATTTTTTCCCGGTTAGAATCGACCGATTATAAAACACCGTGGCTAGTGGATTGGAGCTCCTCGAAACATGGCCTTTTACTATCAATCGATTAAACATTAGATTGTTTCCTTTTTCGCGTTCGTCTTTTATTCTGTAATCGATTTTCATGGGCTACATAAACAGTTGAAGACCTCGATTTTCATGAGCTACATAATCAGTAGAAGAACTCGATTTTCATGGCCTACATAATGAGTTGAAGACCTCGATTTTTGCTTTGCAAGACGATTTTCATTTCGGCGTCGCTCTTTGGCTTTGGATTTTTCCATGTCTGATAATTTGTGCCTACCCATTTTGTAACTTTTTCAATTTTTAACGATTTTATGCCTTTTGATTACCTATTCAAATAAAAATTCTTCTAAAAGTAAAGAACATCGTTGAATTTCGTTAAAAAAAAATAAAATGCGAGCATCATTTGGCCCCAACCTCGACCGAAAACAACAACCATTTCCAAATGGTTAATAAAATAAAACAAAAAAAGTTTTACATATGTTTTATAGTTTGAGATTTTCGCTATATTTTAACTTACACATTTACGATTTGCAAAAAAATTCTAACGTGATGGTTAAAAATGAAGGTCATTTTCAGATTCAGTGCTAAAAAGTACGTAAAAATCAATTATCAAAAGTTAAAAAACACAACCATCTCCTCTACTTTATAGTATCCGATTTTTGTCATTCTTTAAATTTGACAATTTATGATTTGCGAAATATCCTGACATGATGGTTAATAAACGGTCAAGTGCGAGTATTACTGGCGCACAGAGGGTTCCGTAGAATAAATATAGGAATTTGTCATTGTATTATATTAAAAAAGAAAAAAAAAAAAAAAAAAAGTTGCTAAAAGAATACTAAGACTTTGTAAAAAACTATACAACGTAAGGTTAGGTATAACTATATATATTAGAAAAGTGTAAATGGATATACCATGAAAGTTCAAAGAGATATGGAACCTAAATAATATCAAATATAGCTATTCGTATAACTCTTTTTTTAATATTATCCTAATCTGTTTATGATGAAGTTAATTCGGTACTGACAATAAAAGCAATGCATAGTTAAACTTCATTTGGCATTTCATGAAACTAAATTCAGCGTAGTAATAACCTTTATTTCTACAGTGTAGCTAAAACAAAACCTTTGTTCAAAGTTTAAATTTGGCATTGTGCTAAGCGCGTTTCGAAAGGAGGTCTCAAAGTTGCAACACCGCCTTGGTCAGTGCCGCGTTTTTCCAGATAGGTGTTTAGTTAACTTTTAAAGTCACTCGAGGCGTATTCAGAGATACACTCAATGCAAACTATCGCGAATCCCACAGTATTTATGCGATTAATTCTAATTAAACCTTTCGAGGGCGGTGCCCTTAAAAAAAAGACACCTAATTTTAATTCCAAAACAGACAAATGGCACCAAGAATATTTAATTAAAATTTTCCTTTTATTATGTATAAATAAGCAAGTTCGCATTTTCTAATAAATTCGTTTATAAATTCTGGTGTCAGTTCATTATTTCATAAGTTTATAAATAGAATTACTCCACGCCGGAATGGGTTAAGTGGTCGCAGGACTCTTAAAGCTTCAAAATTTAAGAAATTTAAATTTTTTTAAGCTGTTAAACTCCTATCTTTTCTGAATATTTTGATATAATTGTTTCCTTGAAATTCCCATTAGAACAGAAGTTATGGCTTTTAGAATTATACTCGCTCAATAGATGAAGCGGCATTTCCTAAACTTTGAAGTCATTCTTCTCCAAATGGCGTTTTTTGGGCATAACGCCAGGATACCTCAAAAACTTCTAAATATTTTTTCATGAAATTTTCAAAACATATAATTCATGTTAGTCTGTATAAACTGAACCTAAAATTACCTTTTTATTGTTCAAAAAATATTTCTTTAGGTGGTTTTACTGTTGAAATTTTCAAAATTTTGTGTTAGCTAAATGCAACATTGTATTAAAAATATAAAAAATTTTAATAGGCATAGAGTACGCCGCCCCTGTGTATGTCAAAACTGGCCGTATCTTTAAAGGTTAATATCTCGTCTAATTACCGATGATTTTTTTTAAGTCCTTATCAACAATGCTTTTATACTTCTGCAACGATAGGTATATCCAACGATACTCAACAATTTTTCTCAATGCCCGTAAATCGAAATTTGTATATAACAGAAAAATGCTAATTTTTCAAAAACTACGTGACCTAGGGTAATTACTATAATTTTCCTGCAAGGTTTATATTAACGTCTATTACCTCTAATTTTTTCATAATTTTAGTTTCAGTAGATTCGGAATTAGATGGGGGGGGGGCATATTTTTGCGCTACATTTTCGACAATATTTTTGAAAATATAATACCTAAAATTAAAAGTAATGTATTTTTGAGTTCAGCGTTACAAAAGCTTTCGCAGGATACCCCCACATGAAATACAAAGAAAAGATTTTTTTTTTCAAGTAGCATAATTAGCCCCTCTACATTTTTACTAAATATATTCATAAATGTTTATTAATCTGAAAATATGTGGGTCAATCTCAATGGTCTTTATTACTTCCCCGAATGTGAACTTTCCACGTTCCATAGTTTACGAGTAAAATGGCTGTGACAGACAGACAGACAGACTGACGGACAGACACAGGAGTGATCTTATAATGGTTCCGTTTTTACTTTTTAAGTACGGAACCCTAAAAAATTAATGTAATTTTCGGATTCAGTGCTAAAAAATACATAAAAGTTAAAAAAAAAAAAAAAACAACAATCGCCGTTTTGTATTATCTAATCTAAAACTTTTTCTTAAACTTAATGGCGATAATCTATCTGAAATTTTTTATATTATCCTGTAAAATAAGTATAAATGGTAAGCATCGAAAATCATAATAATATTAGATTGTTATTGGATTTGCGCCAGTATGTAAAATGTAATCTCGATCGGATGTTTGGACGTGAGTTAAAGTTAGAGTACATATTTTGAACTGGAAAAACATACATACGATCGTTGAAGTAACATAAAAACTTATAAAAATAACATAATTTTTGTTAAAAGAAATCATAAAAGAAACAGTCTCAAATCCTGACAAAATAAAACATATGTTATTTTAACCAATGTGAAACTTAATAAATGTTAACTTAAAGGTACACATATATTTAGACAGACTATAAATACAATTAAATACAATGAACCCAACTGGAGTGAGTTTATTGTATTTTATTGGGTTTATTGTATTTAATTGTATTTATAGTCTGTCTAAATATATGTGTACCTTTAATAATTAAAAATGGAATTCATATGTTAATTTATGTGCTTTAATATATATATTGCGGATCGATGGAAAAAGAAATTTATTCATCGTTGTCGCGTCATCCAGTGATATGTCATAGATGGACGGTGACGTTCCCCAACTTTGTTTATTAGTGAGAAATTTCCGGGCTAGGACATCGGCCAAGGTGGCTTAACGGTAGAGCAACAGCACGTTACGCTGTCCACCCAGGTTCGAGTCCTGGCCCCGGCTAATTTTTCACTCCAGTTGGGTTTATTGTATTTAATTGTAGTTATAGTCTGTCTAAATATATGTGTACCTTTAATAATTAAAAATGGAATTCAGACGTTAATTTATGTGCTTTAATATATATCGCGGATCGATGGAAAAAGAAATTTATTTATCGGTGTCGTGTCATCCAGTGATATCTCATAGATGGACGGTGACGTTCCTCAACTTGGTTTATTAGTGAGAAATTTCCGGGCTAGGACATCGGCCAGGGTAGCTTAACGGTAGAGCAACTGCACGTTACGCTGTCGACCCAGGTTCGAGTCCTGGCCGTTCCCCAACTTGGTTTATTAGTGAGAAATTTCCGGACTAGGACATCGGCCAGGGTAGCTTAACGGTAGAGCAACTGCACGTTACGCTGTCGACCCAGGTTCGAGTTTTGGCCCCGGCTAATTTTTCACTCCAGTTGGGTTTATTGTATTTAATTTTAGTTATAGTCTGTCTAAATATATGTGTACTTTCAATAATAAAAATGGAATTCAGACGTTAATTTATGTGCTTTAAAAAATGTTAACTTAATCTTAATACTTGTACAATTTTTTCAAAGCGCAGATACACATGAAATAAGATCTTCGTTTACTTTAAGCACTTGGTATGTGACCCCTCAAAGCCAAGCCGAACTCATTTGTTTTCAGAGCAGAAAAGTGGCATAAGTCATGCACTTTTAAAGTTTCATAACTCGCTCAATTTTAG
Organism: Maratus speciosus; assembly: GCA_963932465.1. Lineage (NCBI taxonomy): Eukaryota > Metazoa > Arthropoda > Arachnida > Araneae > Salticidae > Maratus > Maratus speciosus. The sequence goes on from OZ010789.1 coordinate 292,840,699, forward strand.
TGTTATATGAATGGGACTTTTTTGTCTTACTTGTCAGTGTAATAGGAAAATTTTACTAAATATAACTTATAGGACCGGGGTACCGAATAAAAATTTACATTTCATAATTTTTAAGATTTTTTTTTTTTGTTTTATTGACCCAAATCGATTTTTAAATATTTCTTTACCTGATTTAAAACGTTTTTGTAATTGGAACTATATGTCTATGACTAACGGTTTAGGAATTAGCCATTGGACACCGTTGAGATCGGACACCCTGTATATACATATGTATATACATATACATATATATATTTTTTTACTTTTTGCTATGATAACAATATTTTTTACACAAACATTAAGAGGGATACAGTTTTTCTTTATTATATTAAAAAATGAAGGCCAGATTACAATGGTACAAAATATCGCAAGTATCAAATATGATTTTAATAACTGGATTGTGCCTCAAAGATTTGATATTTTTTCTTTGTGTTAAAGCAAATTAATCTAGCAGGAAATTTATTTTTGTTGCTTTATTTTTTATTGTAACGTATTAATCTTCTCTAAAGCCATATTTAAATCCGTATGCTTCTTTCCAAATATTATTTCAGTGTACCCTATAAAAAGTAACAATGTGTTAAAGTTAAATACGGTTAAATTGTAATCTAAATATGCGTAAATGACATATTTTTGCATATACATGACGACACAATTTTGCTTATAAATGACAAAAACATATAAATGAAAATTTCATTTAGATGATTAAATGTGTAAATACGCCCAGTTCCTGCAGCATTATACAAATCACGTTTAATACGCGACTTTGGTCCTTACTTCAGTAACGCTCCGAGATAGAGCGGCTAATGTTATTTCAATGAGAGAAATTTATAACTGCTATTCTTTTGCATTTTGCTCGAATTTGGTATTTTTTGTAGCTTTCAAAAGCTGTACTCTTAAACTATGCACGCCACTTTGAAATTTTAGTTATTTTTTTTAATTTTTAAGGCGTTCTAGATGCTTTATTTTAAGTTGTTTAAAGATTCGCCTTTAGTACCTTATCGCGAAAAATCTGTTTGACATTTTATTAGGTTGAGCAAAAAGTTCTGGGAAATTTTTTAATTTAATAGTTATCAGAATTTTGTATCGTATATAAGAGTACTAGGGTAGTTCTGAAAATTTGAGTCCCCATCAATTTTTTTGTACTTTTATGCAAATAATTGTTCAACTAAATAGATAATCTATGAAAGCACCTCTAAAACTTGTATTAAAAATATTTTAGAATGAATTTGAAATTTAAAACTATTTTAATAAAATTAAAATCATACTAAATGTCACCTCCATGTATGCCCTCCATGCCTGTTTTTACTTTACAACATGAATGTATCCCATAAGATAAACGAAAAGAACCGTATAAAATGTATTAAGTTAAAAAAATGGATATACTTTACTTACTTTTTAAAAGAAAATTTTGAAAATTTATATTTAAAAAAAAATTACAGACCAAGACACTTCAGTCCCCAGAATTAGAGCTACTTCCATGACATATCAGTTATAGTTATATAAAAATCTACTAAATGGCAGCATAATCTAGAACTTGGAATACAAATTAACTACAGGCAGCTACTTATTGGATGGAATATTTCTGAAGCATGGTAAGTTGTTACTTCATTTAGTTTTAATTTAAAAACTTTTAATTATCGTAGTGTACTTTAATTGGGTGTCAACTCCATGGCCTCATTAATTTTGTCAGTTTTAAAAATAGCAGAATTCTGTTGATAAGTAGCATTAAATTGCTTTATTTAATTTTATATCCAAGTAGCACTATGTTCATATTGTGCATAGTTTAGAAAATATTAGGCCTAATCTCAGATACGTCACCTCCATGGATGTCACCTCCATGCCATTGTTATATCATGCAGGTGTTATTGACCCATGGATGTGATATTTATTGATGTAAACAATATTTTAAGGGTACTTAAAGTATAATTTAATTATTGAACCTATATTTTAATTTTAGAGATAATTTTATATTAATAAAAATATGTTTTGAAACTGAAAATTTTTAACTCTAAAATATTTAATTTTGTATAAATTTGATTTGTTAATGACTTTCAGTATTTCTTTCAATACAAGTTATATTTTAGATTTAATTAAACTTTATTTTAACCCCTTGGAGACGAGCGACCGGTATTCGTGCCGCGGAAGCTGCTCAGCATCGGGAATTATTCTCACCAGTAAAATTTTTTTTGTAAATTTTGCCTTGTTTAATCCGAGCATTTTCCCGATTCAATTAGGCAAAAATTTCTGTTTTAAAAGACCGGTGATTAAAGATAAAAAATTCTGTAAAAGACGCTCGTCCCCAAGGGTGTTAAAGCCTCTTATTGAATTTTCTGATCTCCTAAACTTAATTTAAAAAAAATAAATAAATAAAAAAAAAACTAAATTTAAATTTTCAGATTTTCTGTGCTAGTCAAAAAAAAAAATATATTTGTTTAATATATTTTAAAAATATGGCCACACTAGAGTACTTTGCAATCGTATATTTAAAGTGCTGTATTTTCTATTTATCTATTAATCTATTTATTTTTATCTAATTGCACGTTAATATTTTTAAATATTTTTTAGATATCATGTCTCGGGCAAAAAGCAAAAAGAATTCTGTAGAGAAGAAAAGAAAACTCAGACGAGAAACAGAGCAGAAGAGACGGGATAAAATTAAAGAAAATCCAGAATCGCATGAAGAATGTAAGAAAAAAGAACGTAAAAGGCATTACAAGAAGTAAAAAGAAGGAAAAATAAAAACTATTTCTTAATTGAGTGAACGACAGAAGCCTGCACAAAGAAAGAATTGAGTACAAAAGTCGAGAGAAGAAAGCAAATAAAGAAAAATTACAGCATGCTCTTTTAAATTCTACTACATCAGAAATAGATGATGATCCAGAAATCATAAACAATCCTATTGCGAATGTTAAAGATGTGACAGGAACAGCAGGTACCAGTCGGGTAAAAAGTGGTCTTAAAATTGTTAACAGAAACAAAACAAAAACATATTAAAGAATAAAATTGCTTGAAAAAGAGCTTAAAAATGTTTTGAAAATTTTAAATATAAAAGAAAGAAAAAAGATTATTATAAGAAAAGTTATCAACGCATCATAAATAAACGAAAAAAATTAAACAGTCCAAAAGAGAAGGTACAGAAACTAATAATGAGGTGAAAATATTTTTCCTAAAGTCAGAAAATGCCTGGAATTCAGTTTAGCATTGACCACTCAAATCGAGAAAAAGTTTGAAAAAAAATGAGAACTTTCAAAAGTCAAAGAAAGCCTTTGGACTTGTCCTTTCTGAAAAAAGTAATAAAGAAGTACCACAGTATGCACAAGATTTCAGTTAGGTCCTGTTAATCTGTATTTAGCAAATGTGACCTCAGTTGAAAATTACGTAGAAGTTAAATTTATGTAAAGATGATCGGGATCCAAGAAAAAATTTGTTTTCAGTAAGGAGCAAGAAGCAATCATAAGATATGAAAAATAAATTTGTGTGGTTCAACAGTGGAAAGTGAACAATCGGTTACAACATATCTTTGATTTAATCCTTCAAAACTACAATATTATTTAATAAAAAATTAAATTTGAGCTTTGTTCTTTGTTCTTTACCTGTATTGCAATCCAGTTTTTGTTTGGTGTGTCATTTGACTTTCTGTATTTCATTGAAATAACATATTATACCTCTTAAACAATAAAACAAACTAATATCGCAACCATAAATGTTTTCCAATCTGGTAAATGAATAATAAAACTTATATTCATCATTACTATTAAAGGTTGTCACCTCCATGTTTATATGAAAAATGAAATTTAATTTTAAATTTAAAAAATTTAACCTTAACCTCTGATCATGATTTATTTATCTCTAAAACCTTAAGAAAATGTTGGAAACACAACTTAAACACGACAATTTGAACTTTTATTTTTTACAAATTACCAAGGTGAAATTTCCACTTAATTTCAGAACTAGCCATATATATCTATAGGAGTTCAGGAATTTCAGCTCCAAACAAAATGCCTACTAATCAGTATGATTTGCGTGCGTTAATTCGGCATTATTGGAGAAAAGATCTAACGATACTGAAAGCCATCGATGACATTTTGAGGATGAAGCTGAGGCGACAAACGTACTTCCAGCAATTCCGGAATCTGGCAGAACGATGGCAGAAAACTCGTGGACTATGATGGTCTCTACTTTGAAGAATAGTCCTTGTTGCTTTTGTTGTTAATTTGCGCATAACAAAGCAGCTTTTACAAATTTCCCACAACTTTTTGCTCAACCTAGTAAAATTTGGTAAAGCGGCATGCATAGTTTAATAATTTAGCTTTCTGAAAATGCTTTTTATTTTGATTTAAACAAAATTAAATCTATGCTACATTTATAAAAAGTTGAAACACTTTCATTTAAAACAGACGAAAATGTTCTAAGTTCCGCCCCTTTACAAGGTTACCACCTTAATACAGGGAGGTTGCAGACGACATCTGTTTACTCAGTAAGGAGTCTATAAACGGGAAAGTCTTCCTAAGGGGGGGAAATTTCGCCTGTGGCTATTTTCTGGACTGGATGCAACTTTTAGGTGTAGGATAAAAACAATTTTCCTTTCGCGGTCAAAAAACGAAGTTTTATTACAAATGCGCTCCTGAAATGATTTAAATAGATGTTGATTTCAGACGGTTTGTTTTTTAGGCATCTAATCTAATCATAAAGATAAAGATTTTTAAAAAGCATTATTGATTTTGAATTAAAACAGATTTATCATTGTTATTTTTCTGTCTTATTTTTGAAGTTTAATTTCCGAAAGATTTTTTAATTGCGTACAACATTAAAGTAAAGAAGTCGCTTATTCTCAAAAGATACTAGAATTATCTTTTTGTCATCCGCACTCGACAGGGGAAAAAAAGGGGGGGGGAGAAAGTAACAATGGTTACTAATGTCATTAAAAATTAATAGATATATGCATAAATATGAATAAATACATTTGTATTTAAATTTTCTATAATACCTTTTCTATTTCTATCATTTATTAGGTAATTCTCACTGAATTAGTTTAAATGTTTCTTTCATAAAAATTAAACACTTGTGCTATACAGTAAACTAAAAGATAACTATTGTACAATTCATTATTAAATTGGATTACACTAATTTAAAACTTAGAAATGTGTTTCTCAGGCTTTAAAGAAAGATTTCTTTTCACTGTTTTACAGAAAATTTCGGCTAATTTTCAATCGTTTAGTAAATACATTCCATCGCGGGGAAATCCGCATACGCAGATGATATATTTCTGCTTAGTGTATATGTTGTTTTTCTTTTCTTTTCTTTTTTCCCTTCTGAAAAGCAATTGAATAATTTTTAAGGTTATTCTAAACATTCTGATTAAATAATAAGCATAATTTGTTGCAATTTAAATCAGCAGTGAGAGATGCTAAGAGGCTACTTCAGTCGCGCGAATAGACCGGCTCGCTAATGCTAATCCTATGGAAGAAATTTATAAAGATATCTCGGTTGCATTTCAATATTTTTAAATGATTTCTTTTGCATTGGATAGCTGAGATCGATCTGTACAAAGGCTGTTTTTTACTTTTTCGATTTTGAATGCAGAATTTTTTTCTGGGGATGCTTTGACTTTCGAAACCAGTTCCGAAAATGAAAGTGTCCTCACTGAAAATATATGTAAACAAAATCGAAAAAAGAAAAAACGGCCTTTGTACAAATCGATCTCATCTGTCCAATGCAAGAAAAAAAAAAAAAAATGCAATTTAAAAAATATTGAAATGCAACTGATAAGAGGCTACTTCAGTCAACCGAAAAGACCCCTTCGCTAATGCTAATTCTATAGAAGAAATTTATAAAGATATATCGTTTGCATTTTAATATTTTTAAATGATTTTATTGCATTGGATAGCTGAGACCGATCTGTACAAAGGCCGATTTTATATTTTCTATCTTGATTGCAGAATTTTTTATGGGGAGGCTACTTTAGTCAAGCGAAAGACCCATTTCGCTAATGCTAATCCTATAGAAGAAACTTATAAAGATATTTCGGTTGCATTTCACTATTTTTAAATGATTTTTATTGCATTAAATAACTGAGATCGATCTTCACAAAGGCCATTTTTTTACATTTTCGATCTTGATTGCAGAATTTTTTGTTGGGAGGCTACTTTCAGTCAAGCGAAAAGGCCCATTCGCTAATGCTAATCTTATAGGAAAAAACTTATAAAGACATCTGGGTTGCATTTCAATATTTTTAAATGATTCTTTTTTTGCATTGGATAGCTGAGATCGATCTGTACAAAGGCCGTTTTTTACAGTCTCGATCTTGATTACAGAATTATCTATGGGGAGGTTACTTTAGTCAAGCGAAAAGACCTGTTCGCTAATGCTAATCCTATAGAAGAAACTTATAAAGATATCTCGGTTGCATTTCAATATTTTTAAATGATTTTTTTTTTTTTTGCATTGGACAGCTGAGATCGATCTGTACAAAGGTCGATTTTTACATTTTCGATCTTGATTGCAGAATCTTTTATGGGAAGGCTAATTTAGTCAAGCGAAAAGACCCGTTCGCTAATGCTAATCTTATAGAAGAAACTTATAAATATATCTCGGTTGCATTTCAATATTTTTAAATGATTTTTATTGCATTAAATAACTGAGATCGATCTGTACAAAGGCCATTTTTTTTTACATTTTCGATCTTGATTGCAGAATTTTTTATTGGGAGGCTACTTTCAGTCAAGCGAAAAGACTTATTCGCTAATGCTAATCCTATAGAAGAAACTTATAAAGATATCTCGGTTGCATTTCAATATTTTTAAATGATTTTTTTTCTTTGCATTGGATAGCTGAGATCGATCTGTACAAAAGTCGTGTTTTACATTTTCGATCTTGATTGCAGAATCTTTTATGGGGAGGCTAATTTAGTCAAGCGAAAAGACCCATTCGCTAATGCTAATCTTATAGGAAGAAACTTATAAAGACATCTGGGTTGCATTTCAATATTTTTAAATGATTCTTTTTTTGCATTGGACAGCTGAGATCGATCTGTACAAAGGCCGTTTTTTACAGTCTCGATCTTGATTGCAGAATTATCTATGGGGAGGTTACTTTAGTCAAGCGAAAAGACCTGTTCGCTAATGCTAATCCTGTAGAAGAAACTTATAAAGATATCTCGGTTGCATTTCAATATTTTTAAATGATTTTTTTTCTTTGCATTGGACAGCTGAGATCGATCTGTACAAAGGACGTTTTTTACATTTTCGATCTTGATTGCAGAATCTTTTATGGGAAGGCTAATTTAGTCAAGCGAAAAGACCCGTTCGCTAATGCTAAGAGCCATTTTTCGACTAAATCCGGAATTGAAAGTAAACTGAAAAAAAATCTTTGACCGTATTTGAAGCTGCCACACGTTCAGAACCCTGACCAGGAAGCTTATGGCGATATGAAAGATGAAGGATAAAAGCAGTTTGTGTCAGATGTGTTTGTTAGAACCTCAAAAACGGCGTAGAAAAACCAGAAAATCATGTAAGCAATATGGAAAGCCAGTATGTGATGTACATTCTTGCACCTTTTGCTATTGTACAGCTTGGCCACAAAATTTCACGATATAAATAAATGAATATTTTTTTACATTAAAAAATATGTCTAACCCTTTATTTCAAATTAAATTCAAGTTTTATTGATCTAAATCTAAATAATCTATTATTTTCTGTATTTTTCCACAGAAAATTGGCATGGGTACCCGGGTACCCTGGTCATTGATGACAGGTATAATAATGTTTAATGCCCCGAAAAAGTAATAAAAAAATCCAAATTTTAAAGTGATTATACTAATGAACAGTGAACACTACAAATAATAGGGATCTAAATTGATTTTCTTTTCTTTTGATATTAACACCATGAAAACGGGATGAAAAGAGAAAAAAGGTACCCGGGTACCCGGTCATTGACATAATGGTTAAAATTAATACATTTGGGAAAAGAAATTGTCAGAGTTTTGGGCAATTTTTCTCGGTAAACTTTTACACAACCGTCAACGTAAAATTTTACTATGGAACTTTTTGCACTTCCACAAACTCATCAAAGTGTTTTTGATGCATTCATTTTTGGAAATTTTCATTTTTCTTTTTAATTTTTTTTTTTTTGTTTAATTTAACTGAAACTATCACATTTCTATATTCTTTTTATTGTCGGAGCACAGCTCCGGCTTCCCTGCAAAAATTACACTTATTGTTAACACGATAGAGTCCAAAATATTTGTCGTATCGACACAAAAAATTAAATGGACGTTAGTAGTGCCAAAATCTCGGTACGTATGGAAAATCATAAATATTCGTCAACCCTAACGGCATGAAATGTCTGCTCAAAATTTTCCCATAGAGATAACATTGCGGATTCAAATCTATATATTTGAAAGATAGGGCTTTTTTTTCTTAGACATCTACCTTGAGCTTCTATCTTAACCAATTTTAATATTTTTTTTTTATTTTATTTTAATGGAAGGTGTTTCTTTGTAGATTTGCGGCACTAGCCATCTTTTTTAAATATCCCATTTTTATAATTAAATTTAAAATTTAAAAATTTTCTATGACTTTTTCAAAATGGTAGATTACTTCCATTGTTGTAAAGAAAAGGAAATTAATAAAGTATGTTTATCTTTATTGATGCCAATTTCTAATAAAATTCAAAATTAACTTTGTAAAAAAAGGGAACAGAAAATGACGTCACTCTTTAAAAAAACACTAAATTTTTCCTCAAAAAGTTATTACAATTCAATACTTTCTTACTCCACTGAGTTTGAGACGCTATGTGAAATGCTTCAATGAGGCAAAGTGACATCATATTTAAATGAAAACCATCCTTTTCTCTGATAAAACGAAATATTTTACTACGAACGCCTCTTAAAAATATAAATTTCTGGAATTTTACTCGCCGATACGGAGATTAGAATCACAAGTCAAGAGTGAGAATGTTCACATGCAAAGTCGTAGTTAACAAACTTGATTTCAAGTTTGGAAATATATGTATTAATAACTTATTGCGTACTGCGATATTTTTGAAATGGTGAATGTAAATTTGAGAGATGCATATGTAAATTTTGAGACGATGAAAATGACGTTAAGTTTAGATTTCACGCGAAAAGTAATTCTATGATTGGCTCATGGTGAAATCATTTTTGCTGATTTTCAATCTGTAATTTCAAACATAAGAGCCTCAGTGGGTAATTTCATCATAATTACTTATCTTGGTTAGGTATACTAATACATTTTAATTTAATACGTTGAACAATCGAAGTTTAGGGAATTAGTATTTTGGTAACTTTAAATTAAAAATAATATATGTTGAGAGTAAGTATTAACTAATGTATGAGTTCCTTTTTAAACAATTTCTTGTTATTTATTTTTAACATTTTAGTTAAAATAATGATAATTATTTTACTATAAACATAACTTCTTTAAACACACAAAACATTTATTTAGACAAACACATCACAGCAACTACGATTACATATCCAAACCATAATCACAACATAAAACTCATCGTCGAACATCTCACGTTTTTCGTCTGAATAAAAATAAATTAAATACATGGAGTAAGGAAAAAATGTCTATTGTCCAACAGTTCATCTTTAAAAAATAATTTAAATATTGTCATGCGACTTTACTTACGAATCCCTCCTTTCGCATGTCAATAATCCTCAGCAATTCCTAGACTTGTAATATGTTTTTTCATGACATCATAACTCAAATTCTTAGTCATTATATCTGCCTCCAGTTCAGACGAGTTTACATATTTTGTTTCAATTACTCCTTTCGCTCTTTCATCTTTTACAAAATGATATTTTCTACCTATATGTTTGTTGCGATTATTCACTCTTGGGTTTTTAATCCAATCAATTACAGATTGACTGTCAGTACTGATTTTTATTGAACGCTTCACCAGTTCTTCTTGGTTTAACTCTTCTAAAAGACCCATTAACCACTTTCCTTCACAAAATGCGTCACATAAACTTAAAAGTTCAGATTCCATTGTAGAAAGCGCAACCAGTTTCTATTTATTACTTTTCCATTCAATTAGTGATTCTCCTATCTTTACGATATATCCACCAAATGATTTTGAATCCCGTGTAGTACACCAGCTAGCATCAGAACAAAGTGATAATTGGCCCTTTTTATTTTTAATTCGAAGTTTGTAGTTTTTAGTGCCTTGAATGTACCGCAAAACTCTCTTCACTGCCTGTAAATGAATTTCTCTATGATCTTTTGCATATTGAGACAAATTACTTAAAGTGAAAGCTAAATCTGGCCTTGTTCCTCTTACTAGATATCCTATTCTTCCAAGCATTTCCAGATATAATGTTTCATCAATTTTATTTTCGCTTTCATATTCATCTAATTTTATTCCAGAAACACCAGGGGTTTCACACTTTTACAATTTTCCATATCAAATCTTTCTAAGATCTTTTCTGCATACTTAGCTTGCCCTAGCAAAAATTCTCCATTATTTTCTTCAATATCCAATACCAAGGAATTTAATGTTTTTCTTCAGCTCTTCAATTTTTGCTTCTTTATTCAATTTTTATATCAATTTATTTATTAATTCTTCGGATTCACTAACGATTATTCCATCATCGACATATATTCCAACTGTAATAAATTTATTATCAGTTTTATTAAAAAACACACATGGATCTGCTTTACATGGTTGTAACCCAATTTTATCAAATATATTAACTAATTTTTCATACCAGCATCTTCCTGCTTCTGGCAACCCATATAAATTTCCTGTTACCAATAATATTTTCCCTCCTTCAATTTGTAGACCTTCAGGCGGATTTATATAAATTGCAGTTTCTAGATCTGCATTCAGATATGCTGTTTCTACGTCGAAAAATCTAGTTTTGTAACCTTTCATCGCTGCGACTGCCAACAAAGTTCTAAATGATTCAGTTTTCATTACAGGACTATACGATTCTTGATCATTTGTTCCAAATTTAAGTCTTGATCCGTCGGCTACTAATCTTGCTTTATATTTTACATCTTCGCCGTTTTCTTTTACAGTAAAAATCCATTTGCTTCTGAGTGCCTTCACATCTTTTGGTTTGTCAACGATTTTCCACGTTTTGTGTTCTTCTAACGAGTGTAATTCCTTTTTGATTGCTTCTATCCATTTATCCTTATCTTTAGAATTTAATACATCTTTGTAATTCTTTGGAACTTCCTCGTGCACTAGATTTGCTAAATACTTTGGTTTATTTTTCCTAATTCGTGATGATCTTCTAGGTTCTTCAAACAGCTTATTCTCATTAGTTTCTTTTTCTTTCTGTTCCTCATTTTCATTAATTATATCATTTACTTCATATTCTTCTGTCACAGAATCATTCAAATTATTTGACAACGCAATTGTTTCCTTTTTCTGATTTAATTCTTCTTCATTTTCATCGGAATTATTCTCTTCTTGGTCATCCATTACTTTTTTTACTTTCTTCTATCTTTACAAGAAGAAAGTATTGGATTCTTGAACATTTTCGAATTCCGGTTTTCGACGGATTTACACGTTTTAGGGGTCAGAGATTCCAAAAAACATGTTTTTACAAAATTTCTGACTGTGACTCTGTGAGTCTGTCTGTCTGTCTGTCTGTGTGTATGTGACACAAATTTTGTGGGCGCTCTATCTCAAGAACTAATGCACGGAATTTAATAAAAATTGATATTCAGTTAGTGCCTAATACAAATTGATGCTGATTAGTTTTTGGTTAAATCGCTCAACAGGTGGCGCTGCAATGCTGCATTTTTCACGATTTTCGCAATAGCTCTATCTCAAGAACTAATGCACGGATTTTGATCAAACTTCAGATTTAGTTAGTCCTTGATATGAATTGATGATGATTACGTTTTGGAGTAAATCGTCCAACAGGTGGCGCTGTTATGATGAATTTTGCAGGATTTACACGATTTCCCCAATAGCTCTATTTTAAGAACTAACGCACGGATTTTCATCAAACTTCAGATTACGTTAGTCCTTGATATGACTTGCTACTGATTAGGTGTTGGTGTAAATCGCCCAACAGGTGGCGCTTCTCTGCTGCCTTTTCCACGATTGCCTCAATAGCTCTATCAATAGAACTAATGGACCAATTTTCATCTAACTTCAGATTTAGTTGTATGTTGACACAAGTTGTTGTTAATTAGGTTTTGGTGTTAATCACCCAATAGGTGGCGCTGCTATGCAGAAATTTTCACGATTTTCGCTATTGCTCTATCTCAAAAACTAATGTACGGATTTTCTCCAAACTTCAGATTCAGTCAGACGTTGACATAAATTGTTGCTGATTAGGATTTGGTATAAATCACCCAATAGGTGGCGCTGCTAGGCAGCATTTTGTTTGTATTTAGACGATTTCAGCGATAGTCATATCTCAAGAACTAATGCACGGAATTTCATATCGTTAGAATCCTCATGAGATGCATAGATTGCCATTTAATTTTGGCAGTGTGATAGCGAATTTTGAAGTATTAACATGTATGAGATAGAAGAAAGTTTTGGGATTGGTACATCCGACTAGTTTATTATTGGTAATGTTGATGTATTCAAATTCATCAGTCATTTCTTCCTTGTTAGATATATCTTCACATCCCATTTTTTCTTCTATAAATACTACATCTCTGCTTTCACGTATTCTCTTTTCCTTTAAATCGTACAATCTGTATGCTCACCGATCTCTTGAATATCCGATAAACACTGCTAAAATTCTTACCTCTTAAATTTTTTCTATTGGCGGTTAGTCCAATGTGACAAATTCTTAACTTGTATTAGGCCAAGTTCATACAATTCATATTTATTTACTCTTCTTACTTGTACACTCAAAATATAAAATTCGCTTTAAAACCACTGCGCCGCTACTAAATTGTTATTTATTTTTAACATTTTAGTTAAAATAATGATAATTATTTTACTATAAACATAACTTATTTAAACACACAAAACATTTATTTAGACAAACACATCACAGCAACTACGAATATATATCCAAACCATAATCACAACATAAAACTCATCGTCGAACATCTCACGTTTTTCGTCTGAATAAAAATAAATTAAATACATGGAGTAAGGAAAAGATGTCTATTGTCCAACAGTTCATCTTTAAAAAATAATTTAAATACTGTCATGCGATTTTACTTACATTTCTTTCGTCAAAATACGACGGGTTTCATCTCGTTATTAAACAAAACATTAGCTCCATTGTTGTAAATTATGCATTTTAACCTCATCCAAATCGTTATGGCGTCGTCAATATTTGTGACCTGAGATATAGATTGACTTTCAGAAGTTTTACTTTTTACGTCCGTAACGACCACTTTTTCTTTCTTTTTTTTTTTCAGGGCGAACCTTTTATTTTCCATAACCTACCAAATCGATGCAATTCATTTTGAATTTTAAATTAAGAGAAATGAAAAGAAATCGAATACGGGGAATACGATTTTGGGTCTTAGCCGCATGGTAACGGATTTCGTATTAGCCGCTTAGCTACGAGTGATAAATCAAAGAAATCGAGAAAAATATAACAGCGTTTTGTACGGATCAGGGTATTTTCCAGGAGAGTTTCCAGTATTTTTTTATAGAAAAAGAAATTTAGGCTAAACTGGTGAAATTTCGCATTCTTATAAGGAGAGATTTTCTGCAAGAAAATAGCGGTGCAGAAGAATTTCCTGGTCGCAAAATTCCAGGAGTCGTACGAACCCTGATATAATGCCATGTATGCATTACTTATATGTATGTATTCTTCTGTATGTATGTTTATATTAAGACGTATACATGTTTGTATTGGGAAATTTCCGCAATCAGGTTTGTAGGCAATTTCATAATTTAGCGAGCGTTGTTTGATGCGCAAATTTAACCATTTGCTGGCGGTTCCAATTACAGAAGGTTACTCTTTTTTTTTTTTATATTCACTGTAAGTGAACGTGCTGCAACTGAAATGCACATGGACATTCTCTGTAACCTTCCAAATTGGTGCAATTCATTTTGAATTTCAAATTAAGAGAAATGAAAAGAAATCGAATACGGAGAATGCGATTTCGTTTATTTGACGATTGGTAACGATTTCAGTATTAGCCGCATGGCGACGAATGATAATCAAAGAAATCCAGAAAAATATAATGTCGTGTATGTATTACTTATATGTATGTATTTTTATGTATGTATGGCTGTATTAAAACGTATATATGTTTGTATTGGGAAATTTCCGTAATCGGATTTGTAGACGATTTCATAATTTAGTGAGCGTTGTTTGATGCGCAGATTTAACTATTTGGTAGCGGTCCCAATTTCAGAAGGTTATTAATTTTTCTCTTTAATTCACCGTATGTGCTGCAACTGAAATGCAAGTGAACATGTTCCGTAACCTACCAAATCGATGCGATTCACTTTGAATTTTAAATTAAGAGAAATAAAAGGAAATGAAATACGGATAATACGATTTTGGATGTTAGTTGCATGATAACAGATGCAGTATTAACCGTATGACAACGAATGATAATAAAAGAAGCCGAGAAAAATATAATGTTATGTATGTATTACTTATATGTATGTATTCTTATGTATGTTTTTATTCAGAGATATGTATGTTTGTATTAGGAAATTTCCGTAATCGGGTTGGTAGAAAATTTCATAATTTAGTGAACGCTGTTTTATGCGCAAATATAACTATTTGGTATAGTGGTCCCAATTACAGAAGGTTACTTTTTTTTTTTTATTCACCGTAAGTGAATTTGTTGCAACTGAAATGCGAGTGAACATTCTGAAGTGAATGAGATAAGCATTTGTGGCCTAGATGTACACTTGACAACAGAAATTTGTAGGTAACAAAATAAAAAAGTCCTAAAAGCGTAAAGAAAAGGTAGCTTACTTATTTCTTGATTTTAAGATTTTAGCTAATTTTACGGTAAAACACTAAGCTAAAATGCGAAGAACGCGATTAGAGAAGAATCATTAGTGCTGAATTTCAATGGAAATTCCGCCAAATTTGGCAGCTACAGCCAAATTCGCTGCATTTATATCAACATATTTTTGCTCGCCAAATTTGGCGAAATTTCGCGAAATGTCTCCAAGCTTGGCGAAAATTTTGACGTTAATGTATATGACTATATAGTTTTATGTTTATAATCGAAAAATGGATACAACAATGAAAGATAATTCGTGAGAAATCAACTTCACTAAAAGTCATAAATCATGATTTTTTTAACCTGTTGCCTAGATGTAGTGTACATTTTAAGAAATGTACATATTTTTATATGTGTAACATTATACACAAAAGTTTCGAAAATGCCGGTTAAAAGAAGGCAATTGAGATGAAAAGAGTTATTCAGCGTAATTCTATGTGGAAAAGTCACATAAAAATAACCCAGCTGCCTACGAGTAATTGCTCGAATAACGATATAACAATAACTCAGATGAACAAAAGTATCAAGTTTGATAGAGGAGTATAGCAGATTACACATGTGTGCGTGTTACATACGTGTTACAAACCTTTCCCTTATACCATATTAAATAAGTCTGGGCTATGCCAGACATGCAAGTCTTTGAAGGGGCTTTAAAGGATTCTGCCGTTAGCTGGATGGATCCAGTTCCAATTTTTGATTGTCTCAAAGATCGGAGCAACATTAAACAAATAAAAATCGCTCAACACATGCCCGGTGGTTATTCTTTCTCTTTACCGTAGACTCTCTTATTCAATGAATTCTCTTTACTTTTGACATTTCTGAATTATTTTAAAGAACAACAAATCACGCTGCATGAAAATTTTGATAATGCTGACATAAGATTTACAGATGAGCAGCAGAAAATACTTTATTTATGCACAGAACAGATTTCGTCATTGCAAACAAAAGTTACAATTTTCCCTAAGTCTACTTTTATTATTGGAAAAGCAAGAGCTGGAAAAATTAGGATCATCAAAGAAATTAGTAAAACAATCATAGAGCAGTTAGGATCAGAAGCTATAATTCTTTTGGCACTAACAAGTACTATTGCGCTTAATGTCGAAGGAAAGTTAATTCACTCAGTGCTTAAAAAACCACCGTGTTTTAAATTGTTCGCTGATTTGAAAAGTCAGGCAGAAAGAAATCTACAGCTCAGCATGGATACAGTATTATTTATCTTTATTGACGAATTTTCAATTGTCTTCTTATGGCTGAACTTGAACAAAGATGTCGCAAAGGTACTTTGTTTAAATCCTTGGAAGTATTAGATAGTTACATCGCGTAAAAGACACCCCTCTATATAAGAGACATTCTATAAAAGACATTTTGGCTCTTCGCAGACAAAAAATGCTGAGAGCTTTTGAAAACTGCTTCACATTAACAAACTCACTGAGACAAAATGACGTTCAGCAAAGACAGTTTCGAAAGACTCTGTATTCGCTTTGCGTGGGTCAAGTTTCAGACTACTCTCATCCCTTATGCAACGGAGGTAAGCTACACTGCTTCCGGTTCAACTTGAATGATTTCAAGATGGTATATCTCCTTTTTTTTTTCAAAAACAAGCAAGCGAAAGAACATAATCAAGAAGTACTTCTTAAATCAAAGTGGTCAATGGCAAGAATGTTAGCAGACCATAATAATTAAAAGTAAGATGTAGTGAAGATGATCACGTGTTTTGACTTCAGGCTGGACTTTTTTCAGCAGTTGGATGCAGAGTTATGTTACATACCAATATCTGGACGGAGTGGGGATTGATAAGTGGTGTACTGAGTACAGTAAAAGATACTGTCTATGACCCAAAGTTTCAACCCCCAGGCTTGCCACAGGCTATAATGGTTCATTTTGTTGGTTATCATGCCACAAATTAGCATTTGAGCATTACCTGAGGCAACTGATGACTGAATTAAACACTAGAAAAGGAGGATTCAACAGGTGTTATTTCAAATTTCATTTGTACTATTAACCAGTAATCATGAAAATTAAACTTTTTTTAAATTTTAAAATGTTATGTGTTAAATTTATACGACTCCATGCTCCGACATTTCGCCCTGATGGATACTAGTTTTTTTTTTTTTTTTTTTTTTTTTTTTTTTTTTTTTTTTTTTAAAGAAAGGTTAATTTAAAAAAAAGCCCGGCCCTCGGGTAAACTAGCCGTTGATTTTTTTTCTTTGCATGTCGGGCTCGGGTTGGCTATAATTTTATCGGTTTAGTGTTGAATTTGAATTTTTATGCATCGATTTGGTTTAACGGAATTTTTTCAAAAAAAATGTCCAAAATGTTAGTTGAGATTAGACTTCTGAATCAGGTCATATAGTCCGATTTTATTTGTACTCGACCCAACCCGCGGCTCGGGTTGGAGCTAAATTTTTTGGTTGCAGAAGTTGAGTTTTGATAGTTACGAAGTGAGTTTGGATTAACTAAATTTTACAGAAAAAAGTCTAAATTATTGTTTCAGACGAAAAATTATATAAAGTTAAAAAATGCTATAAAAAGTGATGGAAAATCTTTATTAAGATTGACGATCTTGAAATACCTTTCACCAAAGAAGATGGAACCAAGCAGTTTTATATAGGTATGACAACTAGAAAACTTAAAACTAGAATCAAAGAACATATAGCAGACATCAAATACAACAGAAGAACCACAGCTTTGGCCAGATTATCCAGCGAAGAGCCTTTACAGGATCAGGATCACTCTGCCAGGGAGCCAACCAAAAATGGCATAGGCATGAACCCCTGACAGAAAAGTACCCTCTGCGACCTGCAAAACCACAGCTGGGGAATAGCCCAAGAAATACAATGACAAAAAAAAAAAAAAAAAAAAGTAAAACTTACAAAGAGCGCCCTGGCGCAGGAAAAGTGGTTAAAATAAAACAAAGATTAAAAATCAAAATTTATATTTTATAAACGAAAAATGCTTATTTAGTTCGTTGTAAATAAGTCTGAGTCTGTGATAATTTGATTTCGAGAGCAATATGTTACGCATGTTCCAGCTAAGTGTCCGGTTACGGATAAAGTTAAATGAAGTAGGCATCAATGGACATTTACCAAACAGATAATGTTTGACATCACCGATGTTTCCACATAGGCATTTATCACTCTGGCGTTTTCCCCTTTTATAAAGATAACTAGGAAATGCCCCATGTGCAGATATAAAATAGGCATGGACTTGCGAGAAACACAAAAATGAGGTATCCACTTTTTTAATAATACTATGCGTGTCTCTTCCCTTATCGCTATAAGACCATTCGTTCTGCCAAATTTTAATAATATTGCTTTTGTAGAACTGCTTCACAAACGAAACAGGGATAGGAATGTTTATTTCAGCATCAAATGTACCAGTCTCAGTGACTGATTTGGCAAGGTAGTCTGCGCGCTCATTTCCGACGAAACCAACGTGGGATTTAATCCAGCCTATATTAATAGTTTTATTATGCAATAGTCGTAAATTCGTATAAATATTAAAAAGAATTTCGTCCGTTGGAAAAAGATTTTGAAGCGCTTGAACTGAGGACAAGCTGTCTGTATAAATGTGGAATACACTGTATGAGGAGTCTCTACACCACTCAATTGCGGAATCTAAGGCGGTAAGTTCAGCCTGGTATACCGTATTAAATAATTTAAGTCTAATTCTCTTCTCAAAGATAATATCTTCTTTCAAAAATACCACAAAAGCCGCTCCAACGCCCGTAGGCATCTTAGAACCATCTGTATATAAAACTGGGTGGTTGTACAAAGGGACCTTCTCAGTAATAGCACGTACGAAATTGACATGATGATCATAATAAAAGTAGGGATAGTGAAAAGTATAAACTTTTTTCATCAAACGATCTGTTGAAACATAAACATCTTCTATCCAATCTGAACCATCATTATTCTGAACTTCAAAACATAAAGCCAGTTGTTTTAATTCTACTTCGATTGGAGGAACTCCTGAAAGTACACAAAGTGCCTGTGTTGATATTGACCGATATGCGCGAATGATAGATAAGAGACATAGCCTTTGGCATGAGGATAAACGCTTAATTCCATGGCTCCGTAAATCATTAAACCAAATTTCGTAACCGTAAGTAATCTGTTTCTTTAGCACTGAATTGTACCAAATTTTTAGAAACTCAAGTGGTAATCCTTTATCACGAATTCTTGTCTTTTGGATATTACAAGTAAAATCTTTTATTTTATCGCGGGCCATATCGAGATGTTCCAACCAATGGAATCTACTGTCAAGATAAAATCCCAAGTACAGCAAATTATCCTTAACAGATATGCTCCTACCCTGGAGTTTAAAAATAGGTCGACGCTTTCTTGATATATATTTTCCAAAAAGCATTGAAGCAGATTTTTCAACACTAATTGACAGATGTAAACCACTACAGGCTGCAGCAAAGTGGGAAATGCTAGCATTGATGGTATTCTCAAGTGCAGGTCTTGTATCACTGCCTTCAACAATAACAGAGTCATCAGCATAAGAAATAATTTTTTGACTGTGTCGCTTATAAGTTTTGATAATCTTATCAGCAACAATGGTCCAAAGCAGGGGTCCTAAACAGGAACCCTGCGGGCAGCCCCGGAAGATTCTAAACCATCTTATGCCTCTAACAAACTTGAATCCTATGAGACGATGACTGATATAATTCTTTAAAGTCGTTTTTAAATACTCATAAATCGGAAGTTCATCAATTAATTCAGCCAAGATAAACCAATCCATCTCATCAAAGGCTCCAACCACGTCAAAAGAGATGAGCGAACAATATTTGAATTCTGAAAGTGTTTCCTTAATTATTTTCTTTAGAGCTGCAAGAGCTGAAATTGTGCTGCGTGATTCTCTAAAACCATGCTGTCCATCATCCAAATATGACATAGATTCCAACATTGTAACGGTTCGGATCTTAACTATTCTTTCAAAAACCTTTGCAATGATAGGAAGAAGTGTTATTGGTCTATAAGATTTCGGTAACTTGGGATCACGGTTACGTTTGCGAAAAAATATTATAATGCCTTTCTTCCAGCATTTCGGGAAGTGAACAAACTTCAAACAGGTATTGAATAAAGAAATCATAAAAGCTGTAAAATTTTTACAAAGGTTCTTGATAATCAGCGCATCTATCTCATCGTAACCGGGAGCCTTATTATTTCCTTGTCGACTAATAGCAAAAAATAATTCTTTTTTAGTAATTGGAACAAAATCATCAGAATCTTCAAAATTAACATTACAGATATATTCAAATGTATTCAGAGGAGGATTATTTACCTCAAAGTGCTCTGACATAAGATTTTCCGCAATATCATCATATGAATCAAAGACTTGAGAGTTTTCAAGAGTGGTAAAAATTAAATCATTCTTAGATAAAGAATTTTTTGAAATAAATTTGTATAGACTTCCGTAAACATTGTCTGTCTTCTCACAAAAACCTACCCAGGCAGAACGCTTAGCTTTTCTCAGATTTTGTTTATACATTCTTCTGGCAGCTATATACTTTTGTTTATACTGTAAATTATCAATGTTTTTCATATACCGTTTGTACAAGGCATTAACCCTATTACGTTCTTTTCTAAGAGAACTGTCATACCAGTTTACAGTTGGAGTATGTTGTATAACACCACGCTTAAAACACTTCATCATAAGTACTTGTAATAAATCATTAAAATCCTCCATCCAAACATCTAATGAAGAAGAATTTAAAATTCTTGCTAATGAATGTGAAAGAACTGACAATTTGTCTGCAAAAAGGCTATTAAATTTCTTCATATTCTTATTTTTTGTTTTAAATCTGCCATGACTAATCTGTAACGGAGTAGAAGAGAGGGTAAATCGGATATAACGATGATCACTGTACGAAAAGTTTTTATCATCAACTGTCCAATTATCAAGTAACGAGAGAACGTCCAAACCCGCCAGGGTCAAATCCGGACGACCCTTCCTGTTATCTTGTACATAAGTATGTTCTGAATCAGGAGAGTTCATAATTGACAGATTAGTAATCATCAAGTACTCCAGAAGGACCTCCGCGCGGTCGGACTCTCTTGAATAGCCCATTGAAAGCAATGGCACATTAAAATCACCACCGATAAGCACTCTGTTACAATCAGAATAATGATGACACCAAGTTCTTAAATCAGCTTCAAGATTGCCTGAAGGTGCAGAATATAGCGAACCAATAATAAAGTAGCCGTTCTCAACTGTAATATTTATAAACACACTGTTTTCCAAACTAAGACTCTTCACACATGCATAGGTCTTAAAAGGACATACAATAGCAGCAGAGCAAGAAGAAGACAAAAAACAAAGCCATTCAGGAGGCAAGCCAACGAAAGAACTATTAAAAATATTAGGGTCTTGACAGAGAGCAAAGTGGATGTTAAAGTTAACCATATAGTGAATAAGAGCATTGGTTGCAATGCTAGAGCCTTTACAGATCGATTTTAAAAATAGCAAGTTAATTTATACATCAAGATTTTATTTACCATCAATAATCCGAGAATCAATAGAGATATTTTTACGCAACAAGAATATTTGCAATGATTCAGTGTCCATAGAATTACCTAAAATTTGGAAAGAGATGCTATGTAATTTTAGTAACAATAGTAAAAATTAATCCACGCTCGCAAATAGCCAAGATAATATTATTTTTATTTTATATTTTGCAATGCTTTTCATTATGCATGTTGTCTCGTGACATTGTTTACCATGTTATTGTTTTGTTAAATTATATGAAAATTAATCCACGCTCACAAATAGCTAATTTAATTTTAATTTAATTTTATGGTTGCAATATTTTTCATTATGCATCATGTCTCGTGACATTGTTTACTAGGTTTATTGTTTTAAAATATTTTGCGAAAGTATTTTTTATCATAAATGATTTTGAAAATGTCGCCGTTGGTGCGACGAAACGATCGTCAATATTAATAAAGATTTTCTATCACTTTTTATAGCATTTTTTAACTTTATCTGTTTATAAGTGATTATTATACATGTGTTTATAGAAAAATTATATGTTTAAATATGAATGAGTCCTCTACATGCTTCTTTTCTACATAAAAGGTAGAATTGGTATTTGTGATTTGATAGTAGAATATTTTCTTACAATTGTATTAAATTTTAGACTTTTTTTGTGACGAGTTGGGGTGTTTTGGGCTTGGGTCAACAACAAAAAAAAATGTTGTCTAGTTTTGGGATAACGGAAATTAGTCAGACCTAATCAGTGTAGGAAACTAATGGTGTTTATTTTTCTAAATAAAATATAATATTGATAGTTCGAGATAGCATTACAGATTACTTTTTCCATATAATTACACGTACATTAAATTTTGACTTAAGTTTCTCTGATTTCGGGTTTCAGGTCGGATTGGATTGAAGAATTTTGAGTATTTGGGCAGGGCTCTAGTTAGGTGTTATTTTTAACTGCGAGTTTTTTTGTCACATTCACTAACAAATTTAAATATTTTTAAAATTAAACAATTTTTGGTCATTTCATGCGTTTCTGGTAAATATTTTTTTTTTATTCTTTTCGGTTACCTCTGACTAGACTCCTGCATCGGGTCAGGTTACTCGCTTATACCATGCGTCTTAATCGGGTTCCACTGTAGATAGCCCTGCTTAAATGATTCAGATTATTAAAAGGATGTAATGTGAGAAATTATAAATTCTGTAATCCGTTGAACTTTCGTGCCGCAAGCTGGAAACGTTAGTCTCTAAATACAATATTAACTTGTAAAGAAAAATTAAAAGAATAAAATAAAATTATATTTGGGTTGCTTTCCATTGTACCATGCAATACAGGCATATACATCAATTTTATGATTTGTTGTTTAAAAAATTATTTTTTAATTTAACTTTACCAATTTTCTACCTAATTCATATACAGTCGAACCTCGTTATCTCGACACTCTAATGACCATAAAAAGTGTCATCATAAGCGGAGTGTCGCAGTAACCGGAGTTGGAGAAAAATATGTTTATAAAAAGCTGTATTTTTAATTAATTTAAGACAATTTTAAATTCATAACCGTTCTGAATTTAACCGTTTATAG
Source organism: Maratus speciosus (assembly GCA_963932465.1). Lineage (NCBI taxonomy): Eukaryota > Metazoa > Arthropoda > Arachnida > Araneae > Salticidae > Maratus > Maratus speciosus. Next base: position 292,863,739 of record OZ010789.1, read on the forward strand.
TTTTAAGCAATAAAGCATTATTATTAAACAAAATAAACACAAAAACAAAATTGAAAAGAATAAAAATCAGATTTATGATGACTTTTCTTTATTGTTACATGAAATATTGATAAATTAAGGTTTGCTTATCCCTAGATGTGCTTGCTACAATTCTTTTTTTAATATTATACAATTAATTGTAATTAATATTCGTTGTTTCAGAAACGGATGTTAGATAATTTCTGATCATTTCAATGCAATGCAATGCTACGGTTTTAGTCGGATGAAAAACGCCGTGCAACCACAAGAAAGGGCCGCCTGACCAGAACAAAAACACAGCAATACGTTTATCTGAAGCTTAAGTGGGTTATTCATTGGGTGTGGGTTTATTTATTCAGGTAAAGGATTGAAGTAAAATTTTTCCTTTATCTGAATGGGTATTTTAGACACTTTTGTGAAAAGTTTGGCTAAGCCATTTCTTACCGCTTAATTTTCGTGCTTATAAAATGGATTATGAAAATTGACAATTTTCCTAAACCGTCGGGATATCTGGAGTTGAAAATTATTCAATGACGTAAAATCTGGAGTTTATTTACATTAAAATCATATACAGAAAATCGGGACTTTGAAAAACTGACGTGATAAGCGGAGTGACGCGAAAATCGGGTGTCGGGATAACGAGGTCGACTGTATTTGTTTAAATTATAAAGTAACAACATGGCTGTGAGTAACGCAGACATCGTACTGACGTTTTTACATCAATTTTTTTAATTGTACAATTTCGAGTTTTGCCCCTTCAAATAGGGAAAGAAATTTCTTTCAAATGAAATTCGTTGGAAAACTGTTTTTCAATTTACTGACTATTTATGGTTTTTAAAAGAATTTTTGATCATATATTTTTTAAGTCTGCCTCTGTCGCGTGCAGTCCGATTACGAAAGATTAACTCGTTTGCCCTTAAAACAATATAAATAGTCCAGCATTTATTTCGGGCTAATATTCCATAACAAAATTAAAACGTCATATAAATAAATATATATAATAATATAAATTAAACACAAATTTAACAGGCGTGTAATCGAACTACGCGCTTAAGCACTGAAATTATCAGAATAAAAAAGTCTACTGTTAATAGGGAAATTTTTGTATCGCTTTTTATACATTTAAATAATAATAATAATAATAATAATACATTATTGATATTTTTCATATAAAAATGTTTGGTTTTTTTTTTTTTTTTTTTTTTTTTTTTTTTTTTTTTTGTGTGTGTGTGTGTGTGTGTGTGTGTGTGTATTTAGTTGGCAATTAAAAAATATATACTAAATATTTTTTTTAAATTAACTTTTCAATAGTGTTCACTAGAATTCAGTAATCCGGAAACCCGGGTTGGATCTCCTAGTGTTATAAATACAAAAATAGCTTATCACTTTACTTGTTATTTTATGTACACAACGCATCACTCTATACAAGTTTTGAATGCAGTTTAGTGAGAAGAGTTTAAAAGTGGCCACTGTTCCCATCTGGGAACAGACACTATAGAAATTAAAAATTTATTTTCCTGATCTAAAAATCTGTATTTTATTTTTTGAAATTTTATCCTTTTATGTTAATTAACTTTTAAACAATATAATTTATTAAAAATTTCTTACTTCTAATGATGTATGCATTTCTCTGAAAAGTTAAAGACAGCCTTTGCTTTTAAAAGCAGGACAATTTTTTAATAAAATTTTAAATCTGCGTCTGTACATGCAATTTAAATCTGTATAGTTCAGATAAGATAATTTATTTTTCTTCCTTATTCGGTAGTTCTTTCTAGTTTTCTGTTTGGCTCGTCTAATGTGCATACAGTTAGTTTTTACTCTCAAATTTGATAGTATTAAAAGGAATTTATATATGCATTTAAGATTGTAAGATCTCGAAAATCAAATGTACAAGAAAGAAGCAAGAAATTTTTAATAATGTCGTCGACTTTTCGAAAATTTTTGCCCATTTTGTATGGAATGACACAGTTAAAACAAACGTTATAGTTTTGAACGAAAATATTTTTGTTAATGCAAACATGCATTTTCATAAGGAAAGAGAAAAAAATTAAGATAGTGCGTTTTCCCAGTGTTAGAAGAGAAAGGATTAAATCAATTATTAACAAGGTCGAAGGAAAATAATTTAGTAATTTCTATAGTGTGCCAGTAGTAGTTATACAGTGGCCACTTTTAAACTCTTCTCCCTAAACTGCATTCAAAACTTGTATAGAGTGATGCGTTGTGTACATAAAATAACAAGTAAAGTGATAAGCTATTTTTGTATTTATAACACTAGAGGATCCAACCCGGGTTTCCGGATTACTGAATCCCAGTGAAAACTATTGAAAAGTTATTTTTTTTTTTTTAATATTTAGTATATATTTTTTAATTGCCAACAAAATACACATTTGAAAAGAGCTAAAATAAAATAAATTAAGTATACAGAGTCTTTGTCTCCCGGTATTTTAAAACAATCTCTATAACAATAGCCTATGTCATGTGACTATCATCAACAGTTCCAGGCGGACCACTTCGCTTTTTATACTCTAGGTGCCATTTTGGTACTTTAATGTTGGCCAGTCACAAGTGATAAGTCGCCATATATTATTCTATCGCCATCATTTCATCTATATTATAATAGTTCAAGTCATCAACTGCCATAAACAAATACGGTCTGATCCCTTCGCCGTTTACATCCAATAAATAACCTTAAAAATAGTGATAATTGCTTAAAATTGCATAAATTGTTCTAGACTATAATATCTTGTAAATATTGCTGAACCTGTACATGAAGTTCAATGGAAATAAATTTTTGGCATCGGAAAGCGGGACGGTTCGGTTCTGGTGTCTTCCCCCAGGGACTGCACTAAAACTCTAAAGCAATTGCTGGGTTTCCCTGGGTGGCCATCCTCGTCGTTCATATGAAAGTTTGGCACATATGTCATATACGTCCCATATTGGCGCGAATTTTTAACGACGCCAATTTAGGGATGCATCAGCAGCATAAACAACAACATCCGGCTTACCATATCAAGCAAAATAACGATACTTTGGCGCCAGTTAAGTGCCCGTTCCGTATATGATATTGGCGTCAGTAAAAAATCACGCCAATACGGGACCGTAAGTTTGCCATTTTGATTAAAAAATGAGAAAAAAATTTTCGAATAAAACTACATAAAATTTGCCATGGTTGCAAAGAATTCTTGGTACTGTTACGCTAGCCGGATGCAAATCTCGCCAATAGCTTTTTTTCAACTCGCCAGTTACCTTTTTTTTCCGAGAGGTAATATTTGGCCAGCTGTCATATACGCACAGCAGATTTCGCGTGATTTTTCTTCTTTTTTTACCAAAATTTGGCGAAAACCTCGTTTTCAAATACCAGTTACATATGCATTTTTGGTATTACTTAGTTATCCCTTCGACCAAAAATCTATCGCCAAACTATAAGATTAAATGCCAATAATCGTTGATCGTAAATGTCACATTCACTTGACTTTAAGCAAGTTGCACGTGTTTACGTCATCAAGTGATTTTTATTTCGACTTTTTATTTGTATATTTATTAATGTTATACTAATTTATTTGTTCTTTCGTTATTTAAAATAAAAATTATGTCAATTTGTATAATTTGGTGAGTGTTTTGGCAATTTATATAATTTGGCGAAATTGGTCGACGGAATAACTAAGTAGTACCGTATTTTTAAATTATTTTCTATTATTTTCTAATGGAAATATAAAAAAATAATTAATAATTATAGAACAAAATAATTTATATAATTTATAAAAAGAAATAAAAGTAAATAAACATTTATTATCAAATAAACAACAATAGCCGGGTTACCATGTCAACCTTGTCTGAAATATGAAAAAAAATATCTGTTCGATTAAAATTTGAGTTGCCATCATTGGAAAAATGTATATAAAATTAGAAAAAAATTAATATTTCGAAAACTAATTCGAATTTAAAAATTCTAATACCAGTTTTGAGATCTGCGGATCAATGCTGATTTTTGGTGTTAATTTCATCGCAAAGTATTCCATATTTCATGAGAAATCACTTGAAACATAATCAGTTGTTTAATCAGTCGATTCATATATCCGTTTCATAAATTCGTTTCATAAATTCGTTTCATAAATTCGTTTCATTAGGACTTTACTAGGGGGCTCTGCCCCCTGCAAGCTACGCTCGCCAACCCCCGTTCAGACACCGCAGAATCTAAAAACACGCTAATCTGATGGGTTTTTAAAATATAAGAGAAGATTGAATTATACTGAAAAAAGCTGTGCAGATCTCACTGTAAATGGGTTTCCATTCAGTTCCCTTTGATTGCAAAAATGTAAGGGCGAATCAGTTGCTGTACATCCAATGGTTATTTTTGTTTTTGATTAAAGAGGATCAGTTAAAGATTTGAAAAGTAGCTAAAATAAAATGAATTAAGTATACAGAGTCTTTGTCTCCTGGTATTTTAAAACAATCTCTATAACAATAGCCTAAGTCATGTGACTATCATCAACAGTTTCGGGCGGGCCACTTTACTTTTCATACTCTAGGTGCCATTTTGGTACTTTAATGTTAGCCATGCGCAGGTGATAAGTTACCAAATATTATTTTATCGCCATCATTTCATCTATATTATACTAGTTCAAGTCATTAACTGTCATAAACAAATACGGTCTGATCCCTTTGCCTTTCATATGAAACTTTGGCACAGTTGTCATATACGATATTGCGCGATTTTTTTCCGACGCCAATTTGGGGAACGCATCAACAGCATAAACAACAACATCCGGCTTACCATATCAAGCAAAATAACAATACTTTGGCGCCAGTTAAGTACCCGTTGCGTATATGACATTGGCGTCAGAAAAAAAATCGCGCCAATATGGGTCCGTATATAACATCTGTGCCAAAAGTTTTCCATTTTGATTAAAAAATAATTTTTTTTTTCAAATAAAACTATATAAAAGTTGTCATAGTCGCAAAGAATTCTTGGTACTGTTACGCTAGCCGGGTGCAAATCTCGCCAATAGCTTTTTTTCAAATTGCCAGTTAACATTTTTTTTTATTTTTCGAGTGGTAAATTAAAACATTGATTTGAAGTTGAAATTAAATGTCATGGTTTGTTGCATTATTGGGAAGAGTTCCATATTGTGTGCTGGTAGGAGCGATTGGCGAATGAATCCCAAATGGCGCCAAAAAGCCATTTTAGCGTCTTATAAAATTTTTCAGGATGTCGAAAAAACATGGTCTTTAAATATTTCTAAACATATATACAGTGGATTCTCGATAAGTCGAAGTCTGATAAGTCGAATATTCGTTTAAGTCGAAGTTTACACGAAGTCCCGTTCCCTTTATTACAAATCAATGTTAAACTTTTTCGTTTTCTCGAAGTCTACATTTTTTAAGTCGATTTTTTTTTCAGAAAGACAAATAATAGTAATTGGACTAATTTCTTAATTTTTCAGCCAGAGCTCAAAAATGCTGGCACTTTCTGTTAGATAAAACTTTTCTTATCTCCTTCGCGGCCTTTGAAGGATGCTATTTTTATTTCCCACCTTGGACAGTGAGAAGAGTCTGCGAGTTTTGCAATTTCGGTGGCAATTTTCCCCCCCTCCACCATTCATTTCTCCTTTACATATTTTCTTTTTTCAACTCTCAGGTGGCTTAGTGTATTCTAATTTGCCAAATTTCTCACGCTTTTATGGAAGGATTATTTTTTATCCTTCCATATCCTTGGCAATTTATATAATTTGGCGAAATTGGTCGACGGAATAACTAAGTAGTACCGTATTTTTAAATTATTTTCTATTATTTTCTAATGGAAATATAAAAAAATAATTAATAATTATAGAACAAAATAATTTATATAATTTATAAAAAGAAATAAAAGTAAATAAACATTTATTATCAAATAAACAACAATAGCCGGGTTACCGTGTCAACCTTGTCTGAAATATGAAAAAAAATATCTGTTCGATTAAAATTTGAGTTGCCATCATTGGAAAAATGTATATAAAATTAGAAAAAAATTAATATTTCGAAAACTAATTCGAATTTAAAAATTCTAATACCAGTTGTTCAGTGCTAAACTGATTAGAAATCAAATTTAAGGTTTAGTTATTCTGTTTGTTGACAGATGGCAGCACTATGCATTCTGTGCTGTTGTGAAATCTTAATTATGACATCATCAGTGATTTGATGTTTGGTTTTACTGAGAGTGTGGCATGGAGAATGTTGCTCCTGCTGCATTATTGTCTTTCTTTATTCTATTTAATTATCTGCACCCAGTTAGGCAGGGGATATATTTTTATAATGTAATTTAAGGCTTTCATGTGAGGAAAGCATACTAATTAGAGTGTTAATTTTAACTAGAGAAATTTGATTCTGAAACCAGAACTGTATGTTTCATTGTGTGTTAAGTTTTCGTGAATGTCAAGATTTGTTTTTGTATTGTGAAATAAAAAGAAGAAAATTTCAAGGATTTCTTTCTTCAAATTCTCTACATAAAGAAAATTGGAGGCACTTAGGCGAGATATGTGAGTACTTACTTTGTTTTGAAATTGTTCTTTGATGCTAAAGCTTAATTTTTCTACTGAAGTTGCATTTAGCAAGACATTATTTTAGAATATGAGAACAATTTAGTATCTTCTTTATTGAATTGATAAAATAAGAAAAAATAGTATTCTACAATATTATGTTTTGATAGTTCTTGAAAAAGAAAATTGTTCTCAAGATTATTATGATTTATTTACTTGTTGTTCTCAAGAACATTATGATTTATTTGCTTGAAATATTTGAATATTTAATTATTATGGTGAATTATTATTTTACATTGAAGAATTTTGAAGATTTTTAATTTTATGCACATTTGAGAACAGAAAATTCTATTGTTTGTATGAAAGAATAATTATGGAAATTTTATAGTAGTTCTGTTTTTGACTTTGATTTGTTCTATTTTTGAATTTAATTCAGTTACTTCTGTTTTTGAACTTAATTTGATTAGTTTTGTTTTGAAGCAATTCTGATTACTTTTGATTTTGAAGTAATTTTGATTAGTTTTGTTTTCAAGTTATCTGATTAATTTTATTTTTGGAAATTATTCTGCTTATAAGTTATTGTGTAAAATGGATGATTATGAAAAAAAATCTGCTCAAATTAAAATTGAGAGAGGTAGGGTGAAAGGCTCTGTAACTAGATTAGAGAATAGTTTTGATAATGTGAATACTAAGAATGAAATTTTGATTAGATTACAAAGATTAGATGATTTACTTAAAGAGTTCTTAAGATTAGATTCTTGTTTAAATGATGATGATTCTGAATTAGCAGAATTTGAAGACAGGTATTTTCAGTTAAAAACTAAATATCAAAACAAACTAGATTCTTTGAATCCTTCAGAAGTTGTTAATGTTGCAACACACAATTCTGTGCAAGGTTCTTCTGTTACTATTCCTAATCAATGTAATATTAGACTACCAAAATTGAATATTCCAGTATTTTCTGGAAAGTTTTCAGAATGGACAAATTTTAAGGATATGTTTGTTTCCACTGTCCATTCACAAGTAGGTTTAAGTAACATTCAGAAATTCCAGTATCTTAAAGGGTTACTTTCTGAAGAACCAGCTACATTAATTAAGCATATTCCCCTTTCTAATGAATCTTATCAAGAAGCTTGGGAAAAGTTATTAAATCGATATGATAAAAAGAAACAAATTGTTAATTCTTTGATTAAATTATTTTTAGAACAAAAATCAGTTCTGCATCCTAATAGCATAAATATAAGAAATTTGCTGAATACTAGTGATGAAGTTATTAGGGGTTTGAAAGCTGTTGGTGATGAAGCTACAAATAGAGACCCATGGTTAATATATTTGTTATTTCAAAAACTTGATCCGGAAAGTCGAAGACTTTGGTCCATTGAAAGTACAGAAAATGAATTTCCCACTTTGAAAGAATTTTTTGATTTCTTAAGTGTAAGATGTTCTTCTTTAGAGCTCATCTCTAACAATGAAAGTGATGTGAAACATTCCAAAAGTTCAAATTTTGTTGGTTCCAAGTACAGTTCCAATGATAAGCATTCAAAAGTGTGCTTAAAGTGTCAAGGAATACATCCGCTCTATAAATGTGTTAAATTTAAATCCATGGATGTTGTTGCTCGAAAGAACTTTATTAAGCGTAATAACTGTTGTTTTTTATGTTTAAACTTTCATAAAGTTAAGGAATGTCCAAATTCTCATTTGAAATGCTTTAAATGTGAAAGTAAACATAATACACTCTTACATGAAGAGAATAAAAGTAATAATGCTTGCACTGCTAAGTTTGAAAATAAAGTTTTTCCAAATTCATCTGAGAATAAAAACCACCAGTCAAATAAAGAATTTGTACAGGAGTCAACATCTCACGAATTACAAATTAATTCTAGTGCTTCTTTCAATAATTCTAAATGTGTTTCTTTCCTACCTACTGCTAAAGTTCTCTTATATAATAATGAAAATAAACCTTACTCTTTTAGAGCTCTACTCGATTCTGGTTCGGAATGTTCTTTTGTTAGTGAAAATGTCATAAGAACTTTAGGGTTAAAAAGGAAGAATGACAGAATTCGATTAAATGGAATTGCTGGAGTATTGGCTGGACAAACTCGTGGTTCAGTAACTCTTACAGTAGGTTCAAAGCTTTCTACTGAGTCCTTAAAGGTTCAGGCATACATCCTGCCTAAAGTGACATCTCAATTACCTGCAGAGTTACTTGATACGAAAAATATAGAGTACCTTAAAAATATTACGTTAGCAGATGAAGATTTCATGAAACCACAGGAATGTGATATTATTTTGGGATCTGACTGTTTCTTTACTATTTTAAGATATGGTAGAATTGTTAGTACTGAGAATGAGCCAATTGCCCAAAACACTATGTTTGGTTGGGTGGTAGCCGGAAAATTGGAACCTAAATGTAAATATTCTTCTAGTATTCAATCTCATTTTCTTAGTGTTGAAAACGAATCCAATGTTGATCTATTATTACGAAAATTTTGGCAAGCAGAAGAAATAGATGTTAATAAACCCCATTTGTCTGAGGAAGAAGAATTTTGTGAACAACATTTTTGTTCAACTTACAAGGTAACACCAGAAGGTAGATTTGAAGTTAAATTGCCAGTTTATAAAGATGTGATGTCATTAGGCGATTCTAAATCCATGGCAGTGTCACGTTTGTTTGCTATGGAGAGAAAATTTCAATTTGATAAAAATTTTGAAAATGAGTATAGAAATTTTATGAAGCAATATGAAGACCTTGGTCATATGACACTTATCGACAAAAACTCAAATCCTGCAAGCAACAAAGTATATTATCTTCCGCATCATTCTGTTATAAAAAGCGACTCTATTTCAACAAAGTTACGTGTGGTGTTTGATGGTTCATGCAAACCTCCTAATGCTAATTCGTTAAATTCTGTTTTAGCTGTTGGACAAATTCCACAACCAAATCTTTTTACCATTTTGATAAGATTTAGAGCAAATCCTATTGCTTTTACCGCTGATATTCAGCAGATGTATAGACAAGTTTTGATTGCTCCAGAAGATCAAGATTTACAGCGTATTGTTTGGCGTGACTCAGTTATAAAGGAATACAGGCTACGAACTATTACATATGGTACATCATCAGCTCCATTTTTAGCTACTCGTTGTCTATTTCAAATTGGAAAGGATATTGAAAAGAATGATCCTGTAACAGCTTCAATAATTAAAGATAGTTTCTATGTTGATGATTGTATGTCCGGTGCAATCTCAAGCGAAGAAGCTATTAAAATGGTTGAGAAACTTTCACTGGCTTTAGAAAATAGAGGTTTTCATTTACGGAAGTGGAGATCTAATTCTTCTGATGTAGTGAATCATTTATCTTCAAATTCTCTTGAGTCAACAAACTTAGAAATTCATCCTAATGACTGTTCCAAAGCCTTAGGGCTTATCTGGGATTCTTCAAATGATGTTTTTGTCTTTAAAGTTAATTTACAATTTGATGATAACATAACTAAAAGAAAATTTCTTTCACAATCTGCCAAATTATTTGATCCATTAGGATTTTTGGCTCCATGTACTGTCTCTATAAAAATGTTTTACCAGCAATTGTGGCTGATGAAGTTAGACTGGGACACTGCTCTTCCTGAAAATTTCCAAGCAAATTGGAAGAAATTCCAAGAGGAATTTGAACAAGTTTGCTCTATTAGAATTCCCCGATGGATCCAAGTTTCCAGTAAAGAGCTCATTTTACATGGATTTAGCGATGCATCAGAATCAGCATATGCCGCCATCATATATGTGGTTCAACCTGGTGAAGTGAAGTCAAAGGTGACCATTTTAGTTGCTAAAAGCAAGGTAGCACCCCTTAAATCAGTTTCCATTCCAAGGCTTGAGCTCAATGGTGCTTTACTACTTTCCAGACTATATTCTGCATTAGTGACTATTTTGAATACCTTCATTATTAAGTTTTATGCTTGGACCGACTCACAAGTAGTTCTATCATGGCTGTCATCTCATCCTAGGTGTTGGAAACCTTATGTGGCCAATAGAACCTCAGAAATTCTAGACTCTGTTCCATCTGACTGTTGGAGGTATGTTCCAGGCAAGGAAAATCCAGCTGACATTGCTTCTAGAGGTTTATCTCCTAAGGATCTTCCCGATTGTTCCCTTTGGTGGGAGGGCCCAAAGTGGCTTTCTTTAAGTCAAGAACATTGGCCTGAACAACCTCAAATAAAAACTAATTTAGACACTGTAAATAAAGAGAAAAAGAACTCTAAATTTTGTTTTCCAGTAACTGTGAATAATTCTTTGATTGATTTACTTTTTGAAAAATATTCTTCTTTTACTAAAATTGTTGATGTTTTAGCTTTTTGTATTAGGTTTGTGAGAAATTGCAAACAGAAAGTTGGCAAAATGAACACCAGTCCTTTGAGTAAAGGTAAATTTCTTCCTTTATCGACAAATGAAAGAAGACATTCAGGTAATTTGATTATTTCTTATATTCAGCAGCTATATTTCGCAGATGAAATTAGTTGTATTAGATCAAACAGACCAGTTTCTAAAAAAAGTTATCTTTTTTCACTTTGTCCTTTTATTGATAGTGATGGTTTACTTAGGGTGGGAGGTAGGCTGAGAAATTCACCCCTCCAGTACAATGCAAAACATCCTGTCATTTTGCCAACTCAACATAAATTAAGTGTGTTAATTGTTAAATATTTTCATGTTATGCATTTTCATGCTGGGTTAAATTTGTTAATGGGTATCATTAGACAGAGTTATTGGATTGTACGTGCCAAGAAGATAATTAAAAATTGTATTCATAAATGTGTTACCTGCTGTAGATATAGAGCAGCTTCTTCCAAACAGTTAATGGGAGATCTTCCTCTTAACAGAGTCACTCCTAACAGGCCATTTTCTGCATGTGGAATCGATTATGCAGGGCCTATTAATATTTTGAAATATCGAGGTAGAGGAGCGAAAACTACTAAATGTTATATTGTTCTATTTGTTTGTTTTGCAACTAAAGCTCTACATTTAGAGTTGGTGAGTGATTTAACCTCCGAGGCATTTATCGCTTCATTAAACAGATTTTGCTCTCGAAGAGGAGCTCCTCAACATGTGTATAGTGATAATGCCACAACATTTGTAGGTGCTAAAAGGCAACTCTCAGATTTATATAAATTTATTTGTTCAATTGAAAGAAATGAAAAAATTTGTTATTTTTTGTCTCAAAGAAACATTGAGTGGCATATGATTCCTCCAGTGAGTCCACATTTTGGTGGACTGTGGGAAGCCGCTGTTCGTTCTGTAAAATTTCATATCAAACGTGTAATTGGAAATACTAATCTAACTTTTGAAGAACTTTATACATTTTTAACTCAAATTGAAGCTATTTTGAATTCTAGACCATTAGTGGCAATTGATAGTGATAACAATTCAGATGGTATAAATATATTGACTCCATCTCATTTTTTAACTGGTGATGTCATAACTTCCCCAGCTGAACCTTTAAATGAGGAAAATTTGTCTTTACGATCTCGTTGGGATATTGTACAAAAATTGAAATTATGTTTTTGGAAAAGGTGGAGTATTGATTATTTGAGTACTCTGCAAAATAGAAAAAAATGGAGAGTAAATACTGAAAATTTTAAAGTAAATGATGTAGTAATTTTGAAAGAGGATAATGTTCCTCCTTCTGTTTGGCCATTAGGCAAAATTATTGAAATTCATCCAGGTAAGGATGGTATAGTCCGTGTAGTAACTGTTAAAACCGCTAGGGGTATTTTTAAAAGACCTATTGTAAAACTTTGTTTACTTCCTTTGCATCAAGAATAGTTTCTTGATGGGTGGGAGTATGTTCAGTGCTAAACTGATTAGAAATCAAATTTAAGGTTTAGTTATTCTGTTTGTTGACAGATGGCAGCACTATGCATTCTGTGCTGTTGTGAAATCTTAATTATGACATCATCAGTGATTTGATGTTTGGTTTTACTGAGAGTGTGGCATGGAGAATGTTGCTCCTGCTGCATTATTGTCTTTCTTTATTCTATTTAATTATCTGCACCCAGTTAGGCAGGGGATATATTTTTATAATGTAATTTAAGGCTTTCATGTGAGGAAAGCATACTAATTAGAGTGTTAATTTTAACTAGAGAAATTTGATTCTGAAACCAGAACTGTATGTTTCATTGTGTGTTAAGTTTTCGTGAATGTCAAGATTTGTTTTTGTATTGTGAAATAAAAAGAAGAAAATTTCAAGGATTTCTTTCTTCAAATTCTCTACACCAGTTTTGAGATCTGCGGATCAATGCTGATTTTTGGTGTTAATTTCATCGCAAAGTATTCCATATTTCATGAGAAATCACTTGAAACATAATCAGTTGTTTAATCAGTCGATTCATATATCCGTTTCATAAATTCGTTTCATAAATTCGTTTCATAAATTCGTTTCATTAGGACTTTACTAGGGGGCTCTGCCCCCTGCAAGCTACGCTCGCCAACCCCCGTTCAGACACCGCAGAATCTAAAAACACGCTAATCTGATGGGTTTTTAAAATATAAGAGAAGATTGAATTATACTGAAAAAAGCTGTGCAGATCTCACTGTAAATGGGTTTCCATTCAGTTCCCTTTGATTGCAAAAATGTAAGGGCGAATCAGTTGCTGTACATCCAATGGTTATTTTTGTTTTTGATTAAAGAGGATCAGTTAAAGATTTGAAAAGTAGCTAAAATAAAATGAATTAAGTATACAGAGTCTTTGTCTCCTGGTATTTTAAAACAATCTCTATAACAATAGCCTAAGTCATGTGACTATCATCAACAGTTTCGGGCGGGCCACTTTACTTTTCATACTCTAGGTGCCATTTTGGTACTTTAATGTTAGCCATGCGCAGGTGATAAGTTACCAAATATTATTTTATCGCCATCATTTCATCTATATTATAATAGTTCAAGTCATTAACTGTCATAAACAAATACGGTCTGATCCCTTTGCCTTTCATATGAAACTTTGGCACAGTTGTCATATACGATATTGCGCGATTTTTTTCCGACGCCAATTTGGGGAACGCATCAACAGCATAAACAACAACATCCGGCTTACCATATCAAGCAAAATAACAATACTTTGGCGCCAGTTAAGTACCCGTTGCGTATATGACATTGGCGTCAGAAAAAAAATCGCGCCAATATGGGTCCGTATATAACATCTGTGCCAAAAGTTTTCCATTTTGATTAAAAAATAATTTTTTTTTTCAAATAAAACTATATAAAAGTTGTCATAGTCGCAAAGAATTCTTGGTACTGTTACGCTAGCCGGGTGCAAATCTCGCCAATAGCTTTTTTTCAAATTGCCAGTTAACATTTTTTTTATTTTTCGAGTGGTAAATTAAAACATTGATTTGAAGTTGAAATTAAATGTCATGGTTTGTTGCATTATTGGGAAGAGTTCCATATTGTGTGCTGGTAGGAGCGATTGGCGAATGAATCCCAAATGGCGCCAAAAAGCCATTTTAGCGTCTTATAAAATTTTTCAGGATGTCGGAAAAACATGGTCTTTAAATATTTCTAAACATATATACAGTGGATTCTCGATAAGTCGAAGTCTGATAAGTCGAATATTCGTTTAAGTCGAAGTTTACACGAAGTCCCGTTCCCTTTATTACAAATCAATGTTAAACTTTTTCGTTTTCTCGAAGTCTACATTTTTTAAGTCGATTTTTTTTTCAGAAAGACAAATAATAGTAATTGGACTAATTTCTTAATTTTTCAGCCAGAGCTCAAAAATGCTGGCACTTTCTGTTAGATAAAACTTTTCTTATCTCCTTCGCGGCCTTTGAAGGATGCTATTTTTATTTCCCACCTTGGACAGTGAGAAGAGTCTGCGAGTTTTGCAATTTCGGTGGCAATTTTCCCCCCCTCCACCATTCATTTCTCCTTTACATATTTTCTTTTTTCAACTCTCAGGTGGCTTAGTGTATTCTAATTTGCCAAATTTCTCACGCTTTTATGGAAGGATTATTTTTTATCTTTGGATTCCATTATTGAGATTTCAATCCGGTTCTTTGTTTCTTTGTTTTAATATTAAATCTTGTCATTTTAGTGCTTATTGCTTTCACATCGTGATACATTTTTAGTCGGGTTTTTTAAAATGTCGAAGCGGAAAGTAGAAATTCTTACTTTAGAACAAAAAGTAAATTTGATAAAAGATATTGAAAACAATTCTAGTTTAATGAAAAAGATCTTACCCCTGAAATATGGTATCCCTCTCAACACTCTATATACCATACTCAAAGATAAAGAACGCATTTTCAAAAGACGTAAGTCAAATGTCAACCCAAAGTGCAAAAGGATGAATACGTGTGCCTTCCAAGATATCGAAACAGATCTCGTGAAGTGGTTTACATCTTGCAGTACACAGGAGAGTGTAATTCTTTTAAGAGGTATGATATTACATGAGAATGCTTTGGATTTCACAAAATTATTGAATGTGGAAGGATTCCCTGCAAACACGGGAAAACTGGAAAAATTTAAAGCCAGACACAGTATTGTGTTTCGGACCTTAGACACTGAAGCAAAAGATGTGTCTGATACGCTGTGTGATGAATGGAAGACAGTTTCTTTACCCAAACTTCTTGTAGGCTATAATGCGGACGACGTTTACAACATGGTTGAAATGGGAGATTTTTACAAATGTTTTCCTAGAAAGACAATGATGTTTAAGGGGTAATCATGTTCCGGTTGAAAGTTAAGTTAAGAACGCTTAAATGTGCTTGTCGGAGCAAATGCTTCTGGAACAGAAAAATTACCTTTACTGGTCATCACTAAATACAAATATCCTCACTGTTTCAAACATAAAAGTCACTTCCGGTAGAGTAAAGATCCAATAACAAGGTTTGGAAGACTCTGATATTGTTCGAGGAGAACATCAGAAATTTAGATGTAATGTTTCATTCAAAAAAAGCGTAAAATGTTGATCTTCGTTGATCCGTGTACAATTCACGATCAACTTTTGAACTTGAAATCTATCAAGTTGGAATTTTCCCCTTCTAACACAGCTTCTAAACTACAACCAGCAGACCAGGGAATAATTAAATGTTTAAAACATTCCTACAGAAAAGAGTGGAAGACAATCGAAGATGACGAAAATGGAATAAATCAAAAGTATGATGTGTTAGAAGCAATTAGACTAATTTCAAGTCCCTAGAACAACGACGTGAAACAAATCACTATAAAAAATTGCTTCAGTAGATGTGGCTTCTTTGCAAGCAACGCGCACTCATGTGTTGTGAATGAAATTCTACACGATCAAGTTATTTCTGAAGATGACGATAATGAGTTTTTGAAAATTGACGAAAGTGTCACAGTTTACGGAGAAATTAGAGCTTCAGATGTAGTTGAAGCAATGAAAAAGGTGGAGAACGATTCTGAGTTTGAGGATGTTGAGGAAGTAAATTGCGTTTCACCTCCAAACAATCAAGAAGCACATGCGGCGATGACGACACTACAGCAATATCTCGAAAGCAGAGACGGTTTGGACGTTTCTGTTTTCCTTTGTTTACATACTTTCTGACATGTGATAGACAAAAAAGTTTCTTCAAACAGTCATAATTAACAAGTTTTTTCGGAAAACTGGAGTTTGTAAGTACCTTATATGTAGCATCAAATTATATATATCTTTAGCACTCATTTTGCGACTCCGTTATTACAGTATATAATTGCAAATCCTATGTATATGATTGAATAATTTTTTATATATTTTCTGTAAGTATTTAAAGATTTCCTATAAGTCGAACATACGATAACTCGAATATTTTTGCCGGTCCCTTAGAATTCGACTTATCCAGAATTCACTGTATATATTTAATAAATGTTATATATGTCACATGTTAAAAAAAGTACGATGTTTATACAGACAGTTTTATATATATTACGCATAGAGATATACCTTATACATACATAGTATATATACACCTAATAAATAAATATTATGTACTTATATTTTATGTATTTATTATATTTATTATACATGTCAAATGAAAACAAAAGGTATATATTTTTCCGAAAAATATAGGCTAAATGCAAAAAAAAATGCGCAAAAAACATATGAATAAAGTCCATTCCAAAAAAAAGCAACCCCAAAGGCTGAAGATCGCAACCACATCGATTCATCTAATGCCAAAAAAAGCTCGCCAAAAAAACCAGCACACAATATGGAACTCTTCCCGCATTATTTAACATTTGGCCAGCTGGCACGTCAGGTGTCAGGTTTGGCGTGATTTTTTTTTTCTTTTTTACGAAATTTTGGCGAAAACCTCGTTTTCGAATACCAGTTAACATATGCATTTTGTGTATTACTTAGTTATCCCGTCGACCAAAAATCTATCGCCAAACTATAAGATTAAATGTCAATAATGGTTGATCGTAAATGTCACATTCACTTGACTTTAAGTAAGTTACACATGTTTACGTCATCAAGTGATTTTTATTTCGACGTTTTATTTGTATATTTATTAATGTTATACTAATTTATTTGTTCTTTCGTTATTTAAAATAAAAATTATGTCAATTTGTATAATTTGGCGATTTATATAATTTGGCGAAATTGGTCGACGGAATAATTAAGTAGTACCGTATCATAATATTAAAATGTGTATTTGCGTAAAAGACGTTATAAAAACACATTAAAAGTAAATTAAAAATCTATATTACAAATATATTTTATCTATATTTATAAAATATAGATTTTTAATTTAATTTTAATGTGTTTTGGATTTGAGAACAGCCTTAATACTGGAATTTGACTCGTAGGAATACTCAAGGAATAGAACAGAGTTTTCCAATTTTTTATCAACTAAACGAGTCAGTTATCAAATAAACAGTTTATCGATATTATATTACAGTTTATGCCGTTTTCTTTATTACCCTTTTTCTTTTAACAAAAGCATCACATGGTGCCACTCTTGAATATAAACTCGCTTTTTTTTTCTGACATATTCCTGAAATCATTTTTACCAGTTTGTGCATAAATCTTGCATGTATTGCATTTAAGTTCCAAGGAACAGAACAGAGTTTTCCAATTTTTTATCAAATAAACGAATGTCACAGAAATCCCGTTTAAACTGGTATTCGAAACCGATTTTCGGGATATAAAAATGATGAAATGGCAGTCATCGTATGGCATTCGGCTATAATCTAAAATGTAGTATAACTTCTTTAATCCGGAGTCATCGCGATTACGGCGATTACGGATTATAGAAAATTCCGAATTACAGAAGTTTTGAAATGCAGAATGCATTTAGATAAATAATAATACTAATATCTGTTATAAATATGGCACTACAAAAATTCAAAGAACTTAATAATTGAAAAACATTGAGAAAAATCAAATTAAAATGTTCTACAGTGTATACATATTTAAAATAATTTATGTTTATTTTATGCAGTGTCGCAATCTTTTGTAAATTATCAAAATCAATAACAGTACGATTTTTTTTAAATTACAATTTCTGATTTAAAAATACTCGATAAGTAATAGAAATCAAACTAAATACGAAATAAAACTAATTTTCTAAAGCCAAAATAAGTTACATTGAGAAATTTAAGTAAGACTTAAAATTAATTTAAAAAAATAACTTTATAATTACATTAACCTATTTAAAATAGTGATATATAAAGTTAAAAATAATTGAAATACATAGCACCTGAAAATATGGAAGTAAGTCACAAATTAAATACTTAAAATAAATAATAATAATAAAATCTAATTTCGTGATGTTTTGATAATATCTTCTTATCTTTGGAGAAATAGAAATAGTAAAATTATAAATAATTCTGAATTTTTACAATTTAACATTGAAAAAGACATCTATATTAATTACAAATGTAATTCAGAAAATTCTTACAATTTTCAAATTGAAAAAAATAGCAAATTAGGTAGGCTTTTCATTTATTTTTTAATTCATTCATATATCATATGTGTTATCTATGATATTTAATTGAAAATCAAAAACGAATAAACGTACCGAAATGTCCGGATTATAGATGTTATACTTTGTATTTCATCATTAAATAAATAAATAAAAACGCTCTTCGATTCTTAAGGGGGACGGGTACCCTCCAGTTTTTGACTATGGATTTTTACTTCTCATTTTCGTAATTAAAAGATTGATACATATTCTTTACAACTGGCATTTAGTGAAATATAATATCTAAATTTTCATTTAACATGTTTTATTTTGTTATATATTCAGCAAATAATTAATAATCTTCAAATTTTTTAGCTAGATGTAGTAAAATCAATCCTGTTTACATTTCCGAATTATTGAAATTAGCGTTTGCTGGTGCTGCCATCTGCCTTTCAAAAGTCAAAATAATATTCCATATAACATCTTTCTTGTACGTTTTCAATTTTAAATACTGGTAAATAGGCTCCAGAAAATGTAATTTCGGTCTCGAAAATGCAGGTTAGTACCAAGCTTCAATATCTTTCATGAACAGCAATTATATTTCAGAGATTTAGTCAATTTATAGGTGTTTTATCATAATATCAACGAGATTACATGTTGGCGAGATTTCGGCGATTTAAAGTTACCGGTTAATTTCGGCAACCCCTTCGTTAGGGCAGGGTTTCAATTGACGTGTTGAAGATTGATTGATTGATGCTTTTGCTCTATTTCTTTTCTGTATGGAATGTATGTAGTATATTCGAACTGTTGCTACAAGAAAATGGATACTCAATTATTCCATTATCATTTGAAGTTTGCAATTTGAATAGGAATTTATTTGTTTATTTATTTTTAATGTTGTAAAATAAGTTTTTTACCAGGCAATGGCTCGTTGGTACTTTAAAAAAAAAAAAATGTCAGTAATCCCTAATCAGCATTTGTATTACAATAAAAATAATTATTATTTTTTAATCAAAGGTTTTGTGGCAAGTGAACTTGTCCTCTACTTCTGTAAGTACAGTTTAACTTCTATGACAGGCCCTCCCTGATAACGGACACCTCTATTAAAGTACATTTTCCCCTATCCCTAACAATTATATATCTGTGCATTTTTACTTCTCAATAGCAGTCACTTCCGAATAGCGGACAAATTACACTCTCCCGACGTGTCCGTTATTCAGAAGTTTTCTGTATTTGATTATTATTATAGTGTGTGGGCGGACGGAAAGGGGCGGGGTTGCGGATAAACTACCTAGTGGCGATTCTGTTCCGAATTTTCCGAAAATTTAAGGCATTCATTTTCGAAAGTTTATAAAATTCGATCATCAATCTGAAAATTCGGACATAAAAAATATCACGAATTTCGGCAAATGGTCGTCGAAAAAATTAATTTTGTCAATTGTTTGCAGAAAAAACGTGAACTTCGTCAAAGAATCGAGGAAAAGACGCAAATTTCGAAAAAAAATCTCGAAAAAAGGTCAAATTTCGTCAAAAGATCCCGAAAGAACCGCAGATCTCGTCAAAAGATCTCGAAAAACTCAAAATTTGTCAAGGGATCGCGGAAAAACGCGAATTTCGGCAAAGGGCCGCGCAAAAAACGCGTAGTTAGTGCCGGGAGTGGATTTCCCCCCTCTCCCCTCCCTTCCGCTGTAACTTTCAGAAAATTTGCTGTGAATTTCAGAAATATATATATATATATTACTCAGAATCACCCTTGAACTACCTTCTTACCCCTAGGCTAGTTTTCTTTGGGCACCCTCTCCCTTCCTTCAAAATGATATATTTCAGTGTTTTCTGGTACTAAAAAAGGAAAGAAATACTTTTAGTGTAGTTAAAAAACATTGAAATTTCATAAAACTGAAAGTGTCATAATATGACAAGTGGGGATTTTTTTTTATTTCCTTCCTAGATGTAGAACAACATTTCTGTAAATATAAGGTATTAGGGACCAGGGGCCATATAAAAAAATTCATATTTAAATATATATATATACAGCCCCTTATAAAACAAAAGCTTGATGTATACGCTTTTTTTACAATTGGAAGAATGTTTCATCAGCAGTTTACACGATAATAAAAGTCACCTCTGTAATAAATTAATCATAAACTGGTAGCCGAAAAATTCCAAGAATCCGCAAAAAAAAAAAAAAAAAAAAAAAAGAAGAAGAAGAAGAAGAAGAAGAATAAAATGGAATTTAACAAATTACAACGACCATTTGGAAAATGATTCTTTCGAAGACTAACATTTAAGACATAAAAAATCGCACGGAGTTGATCCTACATTACGTACACCATGGATTACATTTTTCGGTACTGTACATTTTTAAACTTCTGCGGAGCTGGTCATTCCTTACGTACGCCATGGATTAAACATTAATATTCCTGGACCAATTTTAAATGAAATTTCATTCTTAAATTCTAAATATTCCACAAAATTACTTTTTACACTGTAGTATAGAGAAAAAAAGTACTTTTAAATGCAATTTGTTTGAAAGCTGTATCTCAATTTCTTTCTGAGTTATTTTTTTTTTTATAATTTTTATTACTTTTTTTGTTATAGTGGCAACAGAAGTATCCATCTCAGTTGAAAGTAAAGGGAGAATACAGATTACTGTATAGACCTATCAGAAAACGAATAAAATGCGGATTCAACCAATAAACGCTTCAGATATGTTTTTGATTTCTTACCCTGACAGAGGACAATAACCATTATCCCAAATGGTTAAAAAAAAGAAAAAAAAATTGAAAGAAAATCTTAGCACCGGGCCCTTTTCCTTCCAGAACCCTGGGCTTCAGCTTGTTTATCTGAATGGGTAATCTGTTTTGATTAAGCCTACCAAAATAATCAAAACGACCCCCCCCCCCCCCTTTATACACACATCCTGACTAGCAAGTTATGACCTTGGTTGAAAACATTACTTAAGTAGCGGATTTTATTTATGGAACAGAGAGCAAAATATGTCTTTTTAAATAAAAGTAATTATTTTATTTTGTTCAGTAGTATGTGCAAAGATGATTCTGTTCCGAATTATCCGAAAATTTACGGCTTTCGGTTCCAAAAACACTTTAAAATCGATCATCAGTCTGAAAATTCGGGATAAAAAAATACGCGATTTTTGACAGATGATCGCTGAAAAAAATGAGTTTTGTTAATCGTCCGAAGAAAAAAAATCGGCAACTTCGTCGAAGTATAGCGGAAATTTCGTCGAAGATTGCAGAGAAAAGACAATTTTGTCTAAAGATCGCAAAAAAAAAGTGAATTTTGCCGAAGGACTCTGAGAAAAACGGGAATTTTACCAAAGGGCCACTAGAAAAAACACGAATTTCTTCAAAGGTCTGCGAATTTCAGCAAAGGATCGCGAAAATAATGTGAATTTCGTCGAGGATCATGAAGAAAATGAAGTTTTTCAAAGCGGTGCTTAGAAAACACTACTTTCGTCAATGTAACTCGGAAAAAATGCGAATTTCGTCAAAAGATCGCAAAAAAGCGAATTTAATCAAAGTATCGCAGAAAACCCGTAAATTTCTTCAAATGATCCCCTCCCCCAACCCCAATATAAAAAAAAGTGAATTTCGTTAAAAGGCTGAATTAAAACAGTTAATTTCGTCTAAGTATCGCCGGAAAAACGCGAATTTCGTCGAAGGATCATGGAAAAGCGAATTTTTCGCATGACACGAAAAAAGTAGAAAAATTCTAGAAGGGGCCGCGTAAAAAACGCGAAATTCGTCACAGGGCTACGGAAAAACGAAAAATTCGTAAAAAGGCCAAGGAAAAAAATTTGTCAAAGCACGGCAAAAAACGAGAGTTACGCCAAAGGACTGCAGAAAAAAAGCGAATTTCGTCAAAGGACCGCGGATATAAAACGCAAATTTCGTCAAAGGATCGCGAAAAAACGGAAATTTTGTCGTCGAATTGTGAAAAAAAAAATACTTTAGTCAAAATGCTGCTTAAAAAATGCTATCGTAAGGATATTAAAAACTGCTTATGCTTTCGTCAAAGTCTTGTGGAGAAAATGCAAATTTCGTCGAAGGGCCGCTAGAAAAAAATGCGGGGCCGCAGAGAAAAAGCTAATTTTATCGAAAGATCAGGAAAAGATAGCGAATTTCGTCAAAAGGCTGCGAAAAAAACGCAAAATTTGTCAAATGGCCGCAGAAAAATGCAAATTTCTTCAAAAAATCGCGAAAATGCGAATTTTGTGAAAGGGCCGTACAAAAAACGCAAATTTTGTCAAAAGATCACGAAAAATGAGAATTTCACAAAAGGGCTGCAGAAAAAAACGCGAACTTTGTCAAAGGGTCGCTATAAAAAAACACGAATTTCGTCAAAAGGCTGCGGCACGAGAACGCGAATTTTGACAAAGGACCACTATCAAAAACACGAATTTCGTCAAAAGGCAGCGTAAAAAACTCAAATTTCGTCAAAGGATCGCTAAAAAAACGTGAATTTCGTCGGAAGATCGTGGAAAAAGAAAAGAATTTTATCAAAGTGCTGCTTAAAAAACACTAATTTCTTCAAAGTATCTAGAGAAAAAAACGCGAATTTAGTAAAAGGGTCGCGGAAAAATTCAAATTTCGTCAAAGAGTGGCGGAAGAAATGCGAATTTCGCCAAAGGGCTGAGAAAGAAATGCAAATTTTGTCAATCAGTCGTAGAAAAAACACGAATTTTTACAAAATGCTCAGGTGCAAAACGCAAATTTTGTCAAATTGTCGCCAAGAAAAACACTTATTTCGTCAAAGGGCCGCGGAAAAAAACGCAAATTTCGTCAAAGAATCGCGAAAACGAGATAATTTTGTCAAATGGTCGCGGATGAAATGCGAATTTCGCCAAAGGACTGTGGAAAAAAATGCGAATTTTTTCAAAGACATATTAAAAAATAAATGAATCTCGTCAAAGGGCTGAGGCAAAAACCTCCAATTTTGTAAAAGGGCAGCTAGAAAAAACAACGAATTTCGTCAAAGTGTAGCGTAAAAACGCAAATTTCGCAAAACGGTCTCGGTAAAAACATTCATTTCGTCAAAGGTTCGGGAAAAAGGGAAATTTTGTCAAAGAGTCGCGTAATAAATGCGAGTTTCGCCAAAGTGTTGCGGGAAAAAAAGCGAATTTTGTATTAGGTCTTCTAGAACAAGTGGGTAAGTGTGATCATAGATCGCACAAAGGGTTTCGTTTAATATTCCTTTCAAACGTGGTTAAAAAAGCACGTGCCTCCATTTTAATCTATGCATTATATAGAAATGAAACAAATTAATTAAATAATAATTAATATATCAGCTTCTAATTAAGTTAGCTCTTTGAACTGGGTATGTATGAAATCTGCGAGAGATTTCCCGTCCGGATGTCAAAAAGTTTTATCAAAAAATTTAATATTTAAAACGTTTAAATTTCGCATTAAAATAAAAACCGCAAGTGCGTCGTCATGTCTGATGAGATAAAAAACCCGTTGAAAGGAAAGTTTTAAAGCAATGATCCAATTAATGAAATAATAATTAATATCTCAGCTTCTAATTAAGCTAGGAGTTTGAACTGGGTATGTATGAAATCAGCGAAAATTTTTACGTCAGGATGTAAAACAAATTAATCTAAAAATTTAATATTTAAAAAGTTTAAATTTCGTATTAAAATATCCTCTTCTTAAATTTCTCCAGCGCCGATATGTCTGAAAGATGACAACACCTGCTTTCCGCTGAAATGAAATCTCTTTTCATTGTCTTTTCAAATACAGAAATTAAATTTTTATCGATCGATTTTTAGTGGATTTTTTGCGTTATACCCAACGCAGAAATTTGAACTTTATACCAAAATAAAATAGAATTTTTTTGCGCGTCTTTCTGTCCCTTTTACGAATTTGTAGGACCAATACTTTGGGAGATGCGATTTCCCTTTTTAATGTCCACTTCATTTATTGCTTAATTTCTTTCGTGGTAACCATATATCCGCTGATTTTACTGGCAACCCTTAGGAGAAACTCCGCTGATTTGGAGAAGGTGCGTTCGTAGCTGCGTTCAAAAGGTTGATTGGTTAATTTTAGAAGTTAATTAACCCGTAATTCGGTTAATTACCGACTTTTTAAAAATTTTATGATTTGTTGTTTGATGTGAGGTGTTCAGCTATAAGTACCCACAATTTCAAGTCACTAACATGTATAGTTTCTGAGAACGAACTCTGTGACGGACAGACAGACAGACAAAGGAGTGAGACGAATAGGGTTTCGTCAGATGAACGAAACCCTAAAAAACACGAATTTCGTCAAAAGGCTGAGGAAAAACGCGAATTTTGACAAAGGAGCACTAGAAAAAACATGAATTTCTTCAAAAGGCATCGTAAAAAACACAAATTTCGTCGAAGGATCGCGAATGCAAACGTAAATTTCGTCGGTAGTTCGTGGAAAAAAAGAATTTTGTCAAAAAGCAGCTTAAAATACGCTAGTTTGTCAAAGTATTTTGGAAAAAATGCAAATCTCGTCAAAGGATTGCTATAAAAAATGAGACTTTCGTCGAAAGGGTGCGGAAAAACGTGAATTTCGTCAAAGGGTTGCTGAAGAAACGCAAATCACGTGAAAGGATCGCTAAAAAATGAGAATTTCGTCAAAAGGTCGCAGAAGAAACGCGAATTTCGTCAAGGGTCTGTGGAAAAAATGCAAATCTCGTCGAAAGATCGCAAAAAAGACAGGAATTTCATCGGAGGATCGTAAAAAAAAAGAATTTTATCAAAAGGCTGCTTAAAATCCTCAAATTTCATCTACGTGTTTTCGAAAAAACGCGCAAAGGATCGCAAAAGAGCGAATTTCGTCAAAGGGCCGCAGAGAAAACGCGAATTTCGTCAAAAAGCCGCAAATAAGCGCTAATTTCGTCAAAGAGCTGCTAGAAATAAAGTGAATTTCGTCAATGGGCCGCGGAAAAAACGAGAATTTTTTCAGAGGATCGCGAAAAAATGGAAATTTTGTCACAGGATGGCAGAAAAAACACAGTAGTCTCTTTAGAAAACATTTCACCCATTTATGTTTATTATCATAATCATAGTTTTTAATCAGGAACAAAATACTGAATTAACTTTAGAAAAATTGCGTTAACTGAATCGAACTTCCAGGAATCTACACTTAACCTGAAATTGACCCGACCGAAAATAGATTTAAACCGACCTGGGAAAAAAATAGAGGATCCCCCCCCCCTTTTCTGTAACTTTTTTAAAAGTTTTGCTATGGATTTCAGAAAATATTTTTTTACTTAGAAGTATAGCCCTTGAGTATACACGATTTCAATTATAGAATTTTAAAAAGTGAAATATTCAGTTTTTAGCTCACAGGCCCACAGATTCTGTATGTACGTACATATGTATGTATGTACTTAAGTACGCACGTACGTAACGCGATAACTCTTAATAGAAATATCCGATTTGCTTCAAAAATTTTTTCTAGGGTCATTCTCAAAAAGCGCTTCCCTGATTAGTTTAGGGGGTTCATTGGTTAAGTATAAAGGGGGGATCCGAGGGGTACTACCCCCTTAATTTAGAAAAATGTGTTTTCTTATCCGATTTGCTTCACATTTGGTATACCGGTTTATTATGATAAGACGCTTCCCTGATTAGTTTTGGGGTTCATTGGTTAAGTATAAGAGGGGGGGGGGGGTACGGGAGCTAATCACCCCTTAACTTAGATAAATGGGTTTTTCATGCAGAATTATCAGATTTGCTTCAATTTTGGTATACCGGTTATTTCTGATAAGGCGCTTCCTGATTAGATTTGGAGGTTCATTGTTTAAGTATAAAGGGAAGATAGATCGGGGGGAGTGGGGGTAATACCCCTTAATTTAGAAAAATGGGTTTTCTTATCCGATTTGCTTCAAATTTGGTATACCGGTTTATTAAAATAAAGCGCCTCCCTGATTAGATTTGGATATTCATTGTTTAAGTATAAAGGGGGGGATCGGGGGGGGGAGTAATATCCCCTTAATTTAGATAAGTGGGTTTTTCTATCCGATTTGTTTCAAATTTGGTATACCGATTTATTCTGATTAGGCGTTTCCCTGATGAGATTTGGAGGCTCATTGGTAAGTATAAAGATGTGAAATAGGGAGGAGGCTAATCCCCCTTAATTTATTTTTCGAAAGGCATTATTCTTTGAAATAAGAATATAATATGCAATTAGTGTGAATAGTCTGTGAGCTCAATGCCATTAGTTTCACTGGGCACTTTTCTTTTTTATTACTGTGTGTGTCAGCAGGGTTGGACTGAGTTAGATTTTTCTCCGTAGACCGTAATGTAATGGAATTTTTTTTAGTGTCCCTGTAAAAAAAGTGTAACTGCTACACGTTTCATTTTCAATACCGAACATTCCATAGTGAATATCAATAACATATATTAGTTTCATGACGATTCGACTACATTTACGCGAGTTAGAGCTACGACAGATGGCAGACAGACAAGCCGAATGCATAATCACTTTTCAACTACATTGAAAAGTGTTAAAAAATTAATTTCTGGTATTCAAAATTAAAATCTGCCAAGTTTGCAGATTTATTTATGCTCCAGAGTGGTTAAGATAGAAAAAATGTAATTGATGTAATGATTGTAAAAATGTAATGATCGTAATCTTTGAAGAGATTAACATTTTCATTTTAATGTTAGTTACTCGGGAGATGTGAGAGAAAAAATCTGTCGATAACGCTTTTTAGCATTTTCCAATATAGTTGAAAAGTGTTTTTGTATTCGATATGTCTGCCGTCTGTCTGAGCTCTATAACTCATGTAAGTGCCGTCAGATCGTCATGAAATTGATATATGTTATTGATATTCACTATGGCATGTTCGATATTGAAAATGAAGTGCGTAAGCAGTTCCATTACAGGGACATTTAAAAGAATTCCGTTACATTACTGCCTATGGGGAAAACCTTTTGAGGAGGGTTTTGAATAATGAATATTAATCTCATTTAAATTAAGAATTCCGTTACATTACGGCATTATAAAAATACATTGCAAACGAATTTTAGCCATAGACCGTTCTTTTGTGCGCTCTACATATCATTTCTAGAATTTCTGTAAAAAAAG
Organism: Maratus speciosus; assembly: GCA_963932465.1. NCBI lineage: Eukaryota > Metazoa > Arthropoda > Arachnida > Araneae > Salticidae > Maratus > Maratus speciosus. The sequence goes on from OZ010789.1 coordinate 292,891,235, forward strand.
GAATATTGCAAAATTTTGTTAAGATTTTAAAAAGGTGAAAAAAGGTGCTAAAGGTGAAAACGTATATTTTCAGCAACACAGAATTCTAAGATTAATACTTAAATTAGACTTAAAATTCTGTGTTCAGCAATAATTGTCATAGACAATACTGTAATTGAATTATCTTGTGCAGTGTTGAATTCAGACACTTTTATCCGGGAGGGGTTTATGTGGCTCCGGGGGGGTGGGGGGGGGCACTTTTTGACTATTGAAAACACAAAATCTCAAAACTTCCGGGAGGAGACATCTCACTGCTCCGTTGTGAATGCCCCCCCCCCCGGGCCACCCCTTGAATTCAACACTGCTCTTGTGTGTCTTTGTAAATGAATGGTAAATGCTATGCACACCCTATTTTATATAGTAGGCATCTTGTAATGCACTACCGCGTTATGTATTCATTTCAGTATGTTTAAAATATTATAACATCATTAAAATACACTAAAAAGATTATTTCCCATAGATTCTAATGTAATGGAATTATTTTGAGTGCCCTGTAAATGAACTATAAATACCAGACATTTCATTTTCAATACCGAACATGCCATGGTAAATCTGAATACTTATATACAGTCCTCCCCACTTAATCGGGTCACGGATAATCGAATGCCCCGCTTATTCGAATAGAATCCTCCGGAACCGATTTTTTTCCATTGGTTCTGTGCTATTTTCCCCGCTTAAACCAAACACCTTTTACGAACGTCCCCGCTTAATCGAATAACCACTGTCTGACCTATGTTTGAAAATTGGCGCGGAAAGCACGTTTCAACTGGAATTTCCTTCCACTTTTTGTCGTTTTCGGCTCCTTTACGCTGAAAACAAATTTCCAGTTCTTCCTGCAGTGATTGCGGCCGGCAGGTATATAATGGACAGGTCAAATGATTCCCCCACCTTGATCTCCCCACCAGCACTTCATGCTGTTAATCGGTCTTTAATGGCAATGCGCCGTCACTTCGAGACTGGAGATGGTAGTTGTGATATTTTGCACTCATTCGAAAAATAACCCGATATTTACTCCTTTAAAATTTCACTTACTTAAACAAACCACTTTAAACGATTTTTTTAAGGCAGTATAAGTAACATAAATTAGAAGTAGCAAAGTGTTGACCCAATTTAAACGAGCTGCATTAAGTGTGATGTAAACCATATAAAATATGTTACTGACATTAAATTAATATGTATTTACTTTATATTAGCTTTCGTATTTATTTTAGTTTTTGTTAATCTATTAACGATTTATTATGTTGTTAATTAAATAAACCGTAGATATTTTTAAGATGGTTTAGAGATTTGCCTTTTTAGTACGCATTAAATATTACAGCTATGATTCCTCGTTTAATCAAATACCCCGCTTAATCGAATATTATTTATGGAACCGCCGATATTCGTTTAAACGGGAGCGACTGTAATTTACATGAAAATACGAGTATACTTACGTAAGTTAAAGTATTGAAAAACTGAATTCCTAAATATTTTTCACCAACGTTGGAAAATAAAAAAGCATATACAATGGAAAATATCTTTTCAGCAATTATGATCCATAGGTAGTACTGTAACCGAATTATTTTGTATGTCACTATAAATTAATGGTATATGCCTTGTACATTATATTCTATAGTAAGCATCTAGTTGTGCACTTATAAGGCTGGACTTATGTATTAAAATCTTGTGACGGGTGTGACCCTCTCCGGACATGAGTTTTCACTAGCATACACATTTGTTACAATTCCTGTGGATATTTTAATTTTTCGTTATTAAAACAATTTTTTTCTAATAAAAGAGATTCAGATTAAACTTAATGCATAATTTTCATAATAAATTTTCATTATTTTAATGTATAAGAAATTTTTTTCTGCTGTGACGGGTGTGACATCATGCAAAGTATACAATTTTAAAGCTACTTACAAAAAAAAAAAAAAAAAAAAAAAAAAAAAAAAAAAAATCAGCGAATCGGTATTGACAGAAAACTTGAAAATAGCTAATATACTAACAAAATTTAATAAAACTAACATATTTATGCAGTTAGTTTAAAATTTGTTGTGCCCCCTACTTGTTATAAGTGATGGAGTAGCTATTTTTTTTACAATGGCAAAAAAGTTTTCAATTCATATAGTAGTATCATCTTTCTCTGGCCAAATCCAGTGTGGTCCACTGGCTTGCACGTATTTCAAGCTTATATACAATTTCGTTGATTACCATCTTATGAAAAAATCAAATTGTCCAATTTCTTTAACAAAGTATATTAGCAAAACACATTTGAATAATTATACCGGAAATTTTCTGGCAAATAAAATTGAAAGTTAGTTTATGAATGCTCCAGAAAGACTCTAGCGAAAAAAAAAAAAAAGAAAAAAAATGAGAAAACAAAAATTGAGAATAAAACATTTCGAAAAAAGAAATGATTTGAACAATGTAAATGTAAGATTTGAGAAATGTATGCGGAGTATACAGTAATTTAAAGAGTATATAGTGCTGCCATCTACCGATTGTTAATATAATATAAAGTAATGTAGTAAATTGAATAGCAATTCGTGAAACTGTGTTACCACCGTTTGTTTATGTAAAGCTGCTTGAAACATTAAAATAAATCCTCAAAATAATGTGTATCGTATATATACACAAACATGTGTTGGGTTAATAACACTCTCCTATAAACTTTAAGCAGGAATTTATTATTGCCAAAGAAAGAACTATTTTAGCAGCGTTCATTAAACAAATGCAAAGACAAAAATAATACATTTATATGAAAACCTACTAAATAACTCATGACTTTCGTATAATTAAGCATTGTTCGCTTTGAAATCAAATAAAATTCATAGTCTACTATTTATATTTAAAATATTCTGTTACATTAATTAATTAATCTGTTCTGGAAACGTTGAAAAATAAGTCAATAAATATTCTTTCCTGCTTATTTGTTTTTGTTGTTTGCTTATTTTTTGTAAAATAATAAAAAACAGAAAGTACTATGAAATATTACATAAAAATATAAACTCTTTAAAACATTTGCACTCATTGCAACATTTTCACTTAAACAGTAAACAACCATCATTATGCTTTAAGAAAGAATTAAGAAAGAATATCGGCACAAATTACAATCATCCCCCCCTTTTATGTATCATTATGCTTCATTTATCATTTATCGTAATTTAACTAAAAAGAGTAGAATCAAAAGCAGCTACAGTGCAGATTTAATTTTCTCTCCTTACCCCTTTTGTACAATTGTAGAAAGTTTTATTTATGCTTAAACATTTTGACTGTAGATGGCAGCACTATAAATGTTAGTCATTCTGCTAAATAGATGTGAGCACACAAAATGAGCAAAAATTAAAAAAAAAGTCGTGGCTGCATAATAACCGATTTTAATAAAATTTGACACACAGATTCAATTCATATTCAAATAGAGCACTACAAAATATTTCTACAAAAAAATAAAAATTTTTGGAAGTTCTGGACATTTAAAAAACTTGTGACATAGAATGGCATGTGTAGAATCGTTCAAAGTTGCAAGTTTGAAGTTCCGTATCTTGAAAATTATTTAACATAAATTAAATCTTTTTGTAATATTGTGATCTCTGGAAAATTATCTTCATGTTTACTTAGTAATGATAATTTTATAACGTCATGATTAATCTTAAATTTGTTGTAAAAATTGAAAAATTGTCAATTTTGAGAAAATTAAAAACGTTATAAAAATTAAAGGAATTCAAAAACGTCTGTGAAATTGATGCCTGATGTAGTGTTACATATTAAGATCGAATTGCTAAAGTTTTTAAATTGTCATGTATTTCCTTCACCTTTAAAAAATTTTAGAAACCTAAAAAAAAGACAAAATTGTAATTTTTCCTCTTATTGATAGGCAAAAAAAAAAATAATGAAGGAAAGGTCAGACATTACAGTTATTGCACAGACATAAAGATCAATAAGTCCATGATACTCTAAAAAATTTTTCAAGATTGCCTTTTGATTCCTAACGTCACAAAATTGGGTTAAAAAGGTAATATTTGTTGCATTCCAAGGGCTTTCCTCTTTGAATCCGCGCGCGTTTTTTACAATATTGCAGGATTTCAAAGGGGGGGAAATGTAGTGCTGCCATCTATGGATTTAGAGGGTAAATATATAATTTTTTGTTCAACATAATATATATATATAAATATATATATATATATATGTGTGTGTGTGTGTGTGTGTGTGTGTGTGTATATATTTACTGTAGTTTAAAATAGATATATTAATAGCCAAAAATAAACTGAAAGCAAGAATAAAAGTTTCTATATTTAAAATATACGCTCTTATCTATAATATCGTATAATTTAAACATCTTAAAAGAGGTTTCCTTTACGTACAAACATACAATAGAAATATTGCATTTTACCCTCAACATTTTTTACTATTTATTTTTTTTTTCTCATTAAGGAATAAAAAGGCAAGAATGAAAATTTCGATATTTAAAATATATACTTTTAGCTATAACGTCAAGGAATTTTAAACTTGTCAGAGCTGTCCTTTGTGTACAAACGAGCAATAGCAATATTGCCTTTTTCCCTTTAAAATTTCCAAAAATATTTTTTTCCTCATTAAGAAATAAAAATACAATTACTAACTTACGCTAATCTGTTACTTATTATTCATTCTTAATTATAATTAATTTTTAATATAATCTTTTTATTCCTAACGCTAATAATCAAAATTGATATTTCAAGCATGTAGACCATACCTCGATTTTGCAACTTTTACTGTAAATTTGAATATTTAAATAAACAATCCTGAAATCTATTATTTTACATTTACTCATAGATTGATATGATCTACTTATATGCTGATTTTTATTAAAATCTGTAACATGTCAGCCACAGCTGATTTGCTCATTTTGTATGGAATGACCCATGTATGAAAATAGACTGGGGATTGAGGAATCACAGTAGTTTGTCGTTTATCGGAAGAAAAAGAACTTTCAAAGAAAAACAGAAAGAAGAAAAAGTATTTGTAATACAAATACAAATTCTTAAATATCAAAACTCAATTATCGTGAACTACGAGTTCTGCTGTTTTTGTTATTGCTATTGCCACACTTTATTTTAAATAATGATAAAACAATTGTTGATTGGTTAGAGCAGCCATACTCAACCTTTTTTCCTCGCGGGCCGCAAACATATGTTTGAGACGTTAGGAGGGCCGCACAGAACAAAGTTAATATTGTCAGTGGATTAAATGTTTGTCGCGAAAAAATTTTACCAAAAATTTTAACAGCAGTATTTACGAACAATAAATTTCGTGGAAGATCTTTATTGTAAATGTTGTAAAAATAGGCCGCGAAGTATAGTTGTTTGGAAATAGTAGAGTAAAAATACTTTGGTGGCATTTTTTTTTTTTTTTTTTACTTTCTTCTATCTTTACAAGAAGAAAGTATTGGATTCATGAAAATTTTCGAATTCCGGTTTTCGACGGATTTACACGTTTTAGGGGTCAGAGATTCCAAAAAACATGTTTTTACAAAATGTCTGACTGTGACTCTGTGAGTCTGTCTGTCTGTCTGTCTGTCTGTCTGTCTGTCTGTGTGTAGTGTATGTAACACAAATTTTGTGTGCGCTCTATCTCAAGAACTAATGCACGGAATTTAATAAAAATTCATATTCAGTGAGTCCCTAATACAAATTGATGCTGATTAGTTTTTGGTGTAAATCGCTCAACAGGTGGCGCTGCTATGCTGCATTTTTCACGATTTTCGCAATACCTCTATCTCAAGAACTAATGCACGGATTTTGATCAAACTTCAGATTTAGTTAGTCCTTGATATGAATTGATGCTGATTACGTTTTGGTGTAAATCGCCCAGCAGGTGGCGCTTCTGTGCTACCTTTTTCACGATTGCCTCAATAGCTCTATCTATAGAACTAATGGACGAATTTTCATCTAACTTCAGATTTAGTTGTATGTTGACACAAGTTGTTGTTAATTAGGTTTTGGTGTTAATCACCCAATAGGTGGCGCTGCTATGCAGGAATTTTCCCGATTTTCGCTATAGCTCTATCTCAAAAACTAATGCACGGATTTTCTCCAAACTTCAGATTCAGCCAGACGCTGGCATAAATTGTTGCTGATTAGGATTTGGTATAAATCATCTAATAGATGGCGCTGCTAGGCAGCATTTTGTTGGATTTAGACGATTTCAGCGATAGTCATATCTCAAGAACTAATGCACGGAATTTCATATCTTTAGAATCCTCATGAGATCCATAGATTGCCATTTAATTTTGGCAGTGTGATAGCGAATTTTGAAGTATTAACATGTATGAGATAGAAGAAAGTTTTGGGATTGGTACATCCGACTAGTTTTGCGATGATACCGAAAAATCAGTATTAGCTGTATAATACGCATAAAACGTTATAATGTAACAATGCAGAATTTCAAAGTTCTAAAGAAAAAAAAAAAATCATCAGATTTACTCTAATAAATAAATTTTGCCTAATTCAAAAATTTCCTTTTATTTTAATTGTAGAAATATGTAGTGCAAATCCAATTAATTTGGAATAAAATTCGTTTAGTGTTGAAGATTAAGAAATGCATGCAAGATTGTAGCACAAATGGAAGTACTTTTGAATAACAAAACGCCATTTAAGATGTTTTAACATAATTTTAAATTAATTAAACATATTAGGGCAAATTTTGTCTTGGAAAATATGCAAAACAATAGTGAAGGCCTTAAGTAGTATTTTTTATGCACAACTTAATTAATTTTATAAATAAAGATTAATGATTATGTGTCTTGGGCCGCACATAAAATAACGCTGGGCTACATGCGGCCCGCGGGCCGCATGTTGAGTATGGCTGGTTTAGAGATAAAACCAAACCAGAACATCCTGAACACTTTTTTTTTCTAACCGATGACCAGGCCCCTACCAGCCTGGTTGCCCTATCTGAACAAGTTTGATATCAGGTATCGGAAACGCCTATTGCTTAATTATGTACTTTTTTATGTCGGTTGCTCAACGTTTATATATTGTTGTTTGATACCTGCTCTTATTGATACTCAAGTTGGGCTCGTAATTTAGAGCCTTGATCAGATGATGAGACATTCACCTGGCAAGACACCTCCAGAGGCGAACACCCAGAACTCATGTATTTGCTTGCTGAAAATATTCATTTAAGATGGTTTTGAAACTCCCTGTTCAACAACGCGAAACTTCTGACTCATTTTCTGGCTCATTTTTAAACATAAAAGCATAAAATTGGCACGCCTGACTATTAAAGCGATTTGGAATCGAATAACGTTTTCTAACTTTTGATAAATAAATTTCTTATCGAGCTGCAAACGATTATTGTCACGTGATGACAAATTTTTCCTCTTTCTCGCTCTGCCGCGTCGAGAATTCAAAAATTCTGGTTTGACAGTATTTTCTGAAAAATCTTCTACCTTTACCAAAAAATGGAAAACACGCCATTCGATTACATAATTTCTGGATGAAAACACCTGCCAATTTCATGCACATTCATGCTTTCGGTCGTTCAAGTATTACGTAAGCAGTAAGTGGGGGAGGGGGGTCCAGTGTCTGCTTATTTTTGCTGACAAGGGGTAGAGGGAGGTCACGAAAATTCTTACGTAAGCATTAGACAACGAAGCAACTATAGTTTAACAACAAAAAGCAAAAGAGCATCATTTAGATGAGCGTTCTGCAGATGTTGAACGACTTGAGAAAAAAGATATGGAGTAAACAAGGACTGGAAACGAGGATCATTCCAGCCCACCACTACATTGAAAACTTAATAATAAACAATGCAGAAACATGCATTCAAAGATCTTGAACACCAGACTAGAAATGTGAACGCCAAACACATAATATTCCTGATTCTTGTTAAAATTTTTAGTTATGTGCCTAAATAAATTAGGGCCGGTTGTATTTCTTAAAAGTTTTTTTTTTTTCTGTTGTTGTTCAGTTGCGATAAATAATAATATATAAAAACTATTTTGTATTCTATGAATTCTTTAATGCCATAAGTAATAATATGTTAAACCGATTTTTTTCCCCCTTCAATACCACAACCCGTATGTGTCTGTTTATGTAAATTTGCTGGATTAATAATGCAATTTATCGCTAATTGTAATTTTTTATGGCAAATAGTGTTGATGTTAGAATATCATAAAATCTTACGTAAGCAAAGGGGGGGGGGGGTGTCTAGTATTTGCTTATTTTTCCTTACAAGGGGGGGGGGGGTACAAAATGGCTAAAAATATGCTTGCGTAATACTTGAACGGCCCCTTTTTCCTTTTACTGTCTGCTTTCAAATTAGAATATAAAATGCACTAGATGATGAAGATGACTTGCAATTCAACAGCAAATAATTAATTATCTTCTTAAATCCGAACTGGTTACTTTCTGACACATTTTCTAATTCATTTTTGTTTGCGAACATATCAAATTAGCAAATGTTCGTATAGAGAAACTGGTAATCGAACAGTTTGTTCTATTTGTATATGTAAAAGCAGAATATTTTTCCGAAAATGTAGTCAAAGTTGGCGCTATGAACCGAATTTCCGGACGCGACAGCGCGGAAAAGGAAAAAGCCATCCTCAGACAAGAATCACTTACAGGGCCGAAACTAAAGGGGGGGGGGGGCGAGGGGGCATATGCCCCGGGCGCCAAATGAAGATTTTGATTGTCGATTTTTCTCACGTCTATGTTTAGCACGTTATTGTTAAATTCGTCCTGTCTGGGGTATGCCGAAGCAAAGAAGAATCTAAGGATGATATGGCACAAGGATCTTGTATAAAGCGGAATTTTTTTCGATTCCGTTTTCAAGATTTCAATGAATCAATATTTGACATAGCAGATTACGTCGTTCAGTATTACATATTTTATGATTAAATATTTTAAATTTTAAAATAAGTCGGCTGTTAGAAAATTTTAGTAAAATTCTCTTTGTAAATATATTTTGCAGAGGAGGGGAGGGGGAGGGCGCTAAAATCCATGTTTGCCCTAGGTGCAAAAAGGCTACATTCGACCCTGATCACTTATAACTCAAGATGTAACTCCTTTATCGGAAAATGAAAAAAATCCATTTTCAGCGATTGTTAGGCATAGCCAGTAACGTGCCCTGTATTATATGATCTAAAAATGTATACATGCCGCGTAATTCCCTAAAACGTTAAGTTTAAAAATGCATAAAACAGATGAAAACCAACTTCCAACAACAGTCACTGCTGAAACCGAGTTTTTTGTTTGTTTCTGTAAATGAGCCATAAATGTTATTCATTCCATAATCTATTGAAAATGTGTTGTAGTGCACCTTAATGTGCATATCAATTTCATAATGTTAGAAGTAATGAAACATCATTGAGATACTCTGCAAAGAATTCCCCCATAGACCATAATGTAATGGAATTCTTTTGAGTGTCCATGTAAACTAATTATTAGTGCCACACGCTTTATTTTCATTAGCGAAGATTTTATAGTAATCCTTAATAACATACATCAATGTTATCCAATAAAAATATATTTACAGAAGTGAGAGCACGAGCAGCAGACAGACAAACCGAAGTCATAAACACATTTCAAAAAGCGTTGGTAAACGTTAAAAAGGTGGGGATGCTCTCATAATTCTAATCAAAATTAGCACATTTCAGTAGAATTATTAGCACTTCTTTGGGAACTTGAGTAGTACAATCTGGAAATTTTGCCCATGTAGTAGTAAAAACGATTCTGTGTGTCCGAGAGAGGGTCACTGTTGAGCGGAAAGTGAAAATTTTGATATTCAAACAAGAATTTCAGTCGATGATTTTATGCAAATAGCCGTAAGTCCAGCCTTGCAGCGTCCGCACATTATAAGTATAGTCAGGGGAGTCCATGCAATGTAGGATTCTCCCAGAAGTAACATCCAAAAACGAGTTATTGGTCCAGCAAGGGACTTTCCCGATGTTAGCTCGAATATGCTAATGACACACCATGGCATCCTCAAAAGCACGAATTCCACTGTTACTAAAAAAGTCGTTATGTGATAAGAAGAATTGTGATCATAATCCTCTTTTGTTGCATCAACACTTTCTGTTGTGGTTAAGATATAAGAGTACGTGTATAATAACGTTAGAATACTGGGTATCAGCACAAGACAACCGATGGTGATACTATACGGTAACATGCTGGATATGTCGAGCAAGCAAAGAAAACCTTCGTGGTAAAAATGTCCCCGAGAATCACCAAGAAGAGGAGGGCAGCACAAGCAAGTTGCCATTATCCAGCTGAACAATATCCAGCACTGGCAGCGAGTTCTAGTTTGGATACTATCGTAACGTTGTGGGGGCTTACGCATGGCAAGGTATCGATCGACAGCTACCCACATTAGCGTATATATGCGAACGGCACACAGACTGGCATGCAGGTAGCCACTGACTGCGCAAGCAAAATGCCCACCACCTTCAGTTACCAATCCAGATTTAGATGTAAGAGAAAGTGGTATAACAATCACTGAAGAAAGTAAATCCGCAACACATAAAGACAAAAGGTATAAGTCAATAACTTCGAACTTTCCTGCAGTTAAGGTCATTATCACCGATAGGCTGGCTGTTGTGGTCGTGAAGCAGAGAATTAAGAGGGCCGATGCTTCAGCTAAAACGTGCCAGCTGTCTGTTGTACTGAAGAATGGCGACAAATAGTCCTCTTCTTCAATAAAGTCTTCATATATGTCCGAAGAATTCATAATCAATGAAGGAAAGGTCATAGGATCAAGAGATTCATTTGAGATTCCTTAAAGAAAAAAAAGGAAGAAATTAAAAATTTCAAATACTGAATGTCCCAAAAATGGACATCTGCACTTTAAAATTCAATAATTCATTAACAATCATAAATATAAACTTGAAATAACTATCATATTTATCAGGTATCTCATAAATTTTGTATGCAGTAATATTAAAATTAGTTCAAGTTTTCAAAAACAGATGGCACTGCATTGACTCAAACTCTAAGAATGCACAAGCTAAAGATGGATCAAACATCACTTACTTTTACGCTTAATTCTGTTTCGCTGTTGAAACAAACAAACAAAAAAAAATAATAATAAAAATAAAAAATAAAATAAAAAACGTTTTGAAGTTTTAAACATTCATAGTTGTTGAAACAGAACAGCGCCATATATTGGCAAAAATGTGAGCTATTTCTTAAAGTTATTGCACATGTACATAGGCGTAACCAGCCTTTTGAACGAGGGGGTGCCCAGACTTTTTAACCTAAACATGTTGGATACAAACAATATCTTATATAGTAAAACCTGCTAAAACGGAAACTCATAAAACCGGTCGATTTTCCGTTTTAGACAGGCTTTCATCTTAGAAGATATAATTGTGTGGTATTTCTTTTAAAAAGGGCTCAAACGCGATTTTTGCTTGCGTGAGGGGGTGTGAGAAGGGGTCCAAAACATCAAAACTAAATCTAATAGTAAAAAAAAAAAAAAAAAAAAAAAAAAAAAAAAAAAAAAAAAAAATGTAAATCTCCTTGCAGGAGTGACATAATACAATAAGTAAGTATGGTCACAAGTGTAAAACCTTTTGCCACCCTAACTTCTTATAAAAATTAAAAAAGACCTTTAATCATGCTGGAAATTTCTATAGGCACAGGGACATTGCATGAGACCACCTAACATTATCTCTGTCAAAGTCTTGCAGATGAAATTTTGCCGGGGTGATAAATCTCAGATAATACATGCTGTACACCAGTAATACCCACGAAAGTTTTTCAGAATGTGACTCCATGTCTTCTTAGGGATCACCGGAGGGAACCAAGAAATTTTGGAGGAAAGTCTATATAAATAATTATTATAATATTATAAATAATTATAATATTCATTAATAATTCATGTTTTTACCACAGAATGTGTCGAATATATTAGGTAAAGCAAGGCATGATAATTATACACTAAACTTTGGCAAGATGATAAAAATTATATTATCATGATGCGACTGTAATAATAAAGATAGATGCTTGTCTGTCTCTCTCTGTGTGTGTGTACGCGCGCGCGCTGAATTCTGAAAAAACAATGCCGTCCTCACACCCGCAAGATTTGGCAGGAAAGTATCTGTATGCCTGAAGTCATGCATATCGAAGACAATTTCTGGAATTTTTCAATTAATTTTTTATGCTATTTTTTTTCAAATTAGTAAAAAAAAATCCAATTTCAATATTTAATCCAGTAAATTTTCTTTGTTTTCTTTTCAATAAAGTTTTTTCGAGATTCTTACAGCGATTTTTCAATTTGTAACAATTATTTTATATTACTTTTAGAGGGTTTTTTTTTTTTTTTTTTTTTTTTTTCGCATTCCTAAAAGGAATCCGGTTTAAATATTTTACCCAATTAGTTAATTTTGTTCCCTGCTGTTTTTTAATTTTTTCCGAATTTTTAAGGCGATTTTTAGCGGGGTTTTTTGTACTTTGAGGCGATTTTTTAACTTTTTTTGAAACAGAAAAAACTCTCCGGTAATTTTTTCAATTGCTGTGATTAAATTCGAATTGGAAGAATGTCAAATCCGTTCTTATAAGAAAGCTGAAAATTTAATTTGGCTCGAAATAAAAAAATCGCGATAATTCAGGATTCGTTTGTTTCGAGACAGAAGTGGTCGTAGCTTGCTCGGGGTGTACGTTGCCGAAGGCAGTCCCCCCCCCCCCTTCCCCAATCCTACATTTCTTTAATTCTATGTTCGTTTAAAAAAAAAAAAAAAAAAAAGCAACCAACGAAACTCCACTAGTAATGAAGTTTTCTTTGAGGGGCAGGGTTTGAAACAACGTGAAGGATCGCGCGATTTGTGCACAGAAAAGGAAAGTCCCGCATAATAAAAAATGCTGTGCAATATTTCCGCCTAAAAATTCTTTCACAGATCTGTGATTCTTCAGTGAGTATTTAAATTTTTTTTTTGAAGTCCGCGATTTTTATTTCTTTTATGGAACTTCTCAAAATCAATTCTTGACTAGGTCCCGGAAAAAATTTGAGAATTTCTTCAAACGATCGTGGAAAATATCGTGAATTTCGATAAAAGAGTGCAGAAAAAAATCGCGAATTTCGTCAATGATTGCGTAAAAAAATGACGAATTTCGATAAACGATTGACAAGAAAATGTTGCAAATTTCGTCAAAAAGTCACGGAAAAGAGTAGAGGATTTTGATAACTGGTACGAAAAGATATTGAGAATTTTCACGATCGGTCGCGCAAAACTATCGCAAAGTTCGACAAATGATACCTGTAAAAAATCATTTTCGTGAATCGCTCAAAAAAAGAAAAAAAAATGTCAAAGGATCCCGGTGAAAACGAGAATTTCGTCAAAAGATCAAAGAAAGAAAATGCGAATTTCGTCAAAAGATCGTGTAAAGAAAACGCAAATTTCACCGAAGAATCATGCTAAAGAAATTCGAATTTCGTCAAAGGATCTCGATAAAAAACACGAATTTTGTCAAAGGTTAATAGTGAAAAGTGCGGATTTCGACAAAGAATCGCGTAGAAAGACGTGAATTTCGTCAAACGATTTTGGGAAAAATTGTAAATATCATGAAATGATTGCAGAATAAAATCGCGAATTTCGTCAAAATGTACTGCACTGGGCTAAAAGATTGAAACCGGGTCCTTTTCCTAGTTTCAAAAGAACGCCGCGAAACAAGAAAAAACTCCAAAAATCGCATAAAATTTTTCAGAGGAAAAAAAATTACTATATTGACTTAGACTGCAACCATATTCCTTTTACGAATGTCAAAATATGGTCGCGAAACACGAAATTCCACTAACCAGCCAACTCCAGATTAATTTTAATTTTCTGTGCTATTATTTCTCATTTTCAAAGGAGGCAGGGTCTGTGCACCCCCCACCTTTCCCCCCGGGTAATCGCATTATGGAATTATTATTTCACATCTGCATTCCCTTTCAAATTTTTTTGCTCCTTTCTAGACTTTAGACCACGAAATCAAAGAGACAAATAATTCAATTTCTGTTTCTATCCTCGTCAAGAACTTGCGTTAATTTCTGATGATGAAATTGCTGAAACATGCAATAGAAAGATCGGTGTTTTAAAAAAATCTCCCACAAACAAAAGACGTCAAAGTGGGATTATAAAACCATCTTTTTGACTTACTATGACTAATACATATTCTTGTAAATATTCTAGTTTTAAAAAAGATAAAGAACACAATTTAAAAAAAAAAAAAGAACGTGAAATTCTTTTTTTATCACAGTTGAAAACTTAGGCTGTTAGTTTTCTGAACTAAACTAATTTGCTAAACTAATTGAACTCTGCTTTCACTTCTTTTTTCTTTTGTAGATTTCGATTTTTTTTAATAATTGTGTTTGAGTCTGCGAAAGCGGGGGGGGGGGGGGGGGGGGCGGTTACGCCTATGTTGTAGATTTATTTATGAGCTTCTTTGTAAGCATGCCATTTATTACCATTTGTATTTATTATATCTAATGAATTATTGAATTTCAAAATTTAATCATATTTAATTAAAATTTCTATATAATATGTAAACACTTTTTAATAAATGCTATCAAATGAAGAGGCATGAAAACAGATTTTCACCCAAATTTCCTATTTTGGGTGTTCGCAGTTTGCTTAATAGAAGAATATCTGCGATTAAATAAGTGGAAAACTACTATTTGAAAATACTTACAGAAAAAATCAAGTGTTCAACGCACGAATGTTCATGTCCGTCCGTTATATGCCACGCATTCAAGAAAAACGTCACGACTATTTCCAAATCAAAACTGGCTACTTTCTGGCGAATTCTTTTTCCTTCATAAATGCATAAAAATTTCAAGCATTCTTTTTCAGAAATCAATAAATCAAACAGTATTTTCCATTTCTCTGTAAAAACAAAATCTTTCAGGAAATTTTGTAGTTTTACGCTGATTTTCTGGATGCGACAGCCAAGTAATTGTTTATTTGCGGTACAATTAAAAACGTTGTTCGAATCTTAGGTATTTAAATATTCAAACAGATTGCATAATTTACTTGAATTGTGGTACACTGCTTCAAATTATGAAAAGTCTTCAAATTCCACGAATTAGATGTAAAAATAGGCTTGCGCATATGCCAGAAAGTTTTGTGTTACTCAGCAGGGGAGGGGGTGGGGGGGGGGGATGACGGAAGCAGAGAGCAAAGAACAATTTCGAATATCAGATTTTCCCAGTAGAACAAGTGTTCGTGTGGAAAAACTTGTTTTACAGTCAAACTATGAAGAACATCATTAATGCTGCTTTAATAGTCTGATTTGCCTGGGGGGGGGGGGGGGAGCTATAAGATTACACCTAGGATTTGGCCATGGAGGTCGGGAATAAAATGGGACTCTCATCTGTTCTCCAAGAAATATTTTACTTGCTCAACAATGTGGAATTTTCTGACACATTTACCAATTCATTTTTAAATGTAAAAGCATGTAATTAGTAGATGTGACTATTGAGTGTGATTTGAAATCGAATCGTTCTATAAATGTATTATTTCTTGAGTTAAAAGGACTGAAAAAAAAAATCTGTATTTTACAACAAAAGATGCTGGCACCCCGACTGCCAACACAGTTGCTGTAAAATTTACAAGTTGCTGTCTTTAATTAATACATGGAAATTATTCCAGAGAGAAACATTCACCTCGCATACAATATTTCAAATGAAAATCAAATTTCAAAGTGATTGCTTAAAAGGCGCAAAGGCCAACATAGTAAAAAAGATTCTATCGATGCTGGATTTAATTATGTTTCGTGCTCGCCCCAGGTCGGTGGCTCACGATAAATATTCCATCTTGTGCTACGTTTGTAGCCTTGCCAACATATAATAGTGAGAAATTTTCCGAGCTAGGTATCGTTCCAAGTGGTTTAGTCGGTAGAACGTCAGTGCGCTATACTGATGGCCCGGGTTCGAGTCCCGGCTTGAATCCTTTTCTCTATGTTGGCCTTTGCGCCTTTTAAGCAATCACTTTGAAATTTGATTTTCCTTTGAAATGCTGTCTTTAAGAATGCTGTAAAATTTACTGCACTTTGCTGTAAATTTGACAAGATGTTGTCTTTAAGAGTGCTGTAAAAGTTACTGCACTTTGCTGTGAATTTTACAAGATGCTGCTTTTAATAGTGATAACGACCTTTCTCGAGCTCTCCCGTCGAAAACGACCTTTGGTAACATTTTCAAGCTTTATCGAAAAATGGAAACGCTATTCGTTTTCATGCTTTCTGAGTATGAACAGCAGACAAGTTTATGCATAGATGTTAAAAAAAATCAGGAAAGTGTCTGAAAATAGACAGTTTGGATTTAAAAATAGCCTTCCCTGCTCAACAATGAATCTTTCTGACGCATTTAAGTTGTTATTTTTGTACATAAAACATTGGCGCAACCAAGGATCTGGGAGGGGGTTTTATCCACTGTTATTCATGTAATGAATAATATCGTTGTGTTACATGTTCATAATGTAAGTGTTTAGTAAATACTTTTCACCTAAAAACCGACGCAATGGAATGCACAAACAACCATAATAAATTTATGTGTTTAAAGGTTTCATAAAAGAGCATCTCCTTCAGTCTTCAGATAATTAAAAAAAGAACAGAAGGAGAAAGAGCAGTAGCAGCAAACATACGTACTGATTTGCTGCTATTGCTTCTAACTCTTTCTTTTATAAATTTAATGTTAAAATAAAGGCTCCTATTATGAAGCCTTCAAACAATTGAATGGTAAGTATTTTATGGTTCTTATGCTTTCCTTAACTTGGTTTTTATACACATCATATTTTTATCTAAGCACAAGGAGTTTTTTATGCTTCTTAATAGTTTTTAAATGCCCTGGGATGGGATTTAACCACAAAATCCACCCCCCCCCCATCCACCACCCCTTTCGCAGCGCCAATGCATAAAACAACGAAAGTATCCGATATTTAACATTCAAGTGCTTTGGAATCAAACGGTAATTTTCGCTTTATCATTATACATCTATTATATCTTGGATTATATAATCGATTGCTCTCCAAGGACAATCCTTCCGTGACTGTCAAGTTCGGAAACCCAATTCTAAACGCCCACTTTCAAACAAATTTCTGAAAAATATTTTACTTTTATAGGAAAAAGAGTAAAACTATCTGATTTCATGGTATCTAATAAAAAATACTTGTAAACTTAGTGCGTATAAAAGAACAAAAAGAACTTCGTGAATGCAGGGCCGAAACTAGCCTTTTTTGCACCCGGGGCAAGCATGGATTTTGGCGCCCCCCCCCCCTCTTCCGCAAAGTATATTTACAAAGAGAATTTTACTAATTTTCTAATAGCCGACTTATTTTTACATTTAAAATGTGTAATCTTAAAATATGTAATACTGAACTACGTAATCTACAATGGCGGATCCAAGGGGGAGGTCACCGGGGTCATGAGTCCCCTCTGAACACCAACAAAAATATTCTAAAGATCATTTTTAAAAAGAAATACACAGTTAGAGTCCCAATTATCTGAGTCCTGCTTAACCGAGTTTCCGCTTTCACCGAGTTATTTTCTTCTGATGGACTGATGGCTTCTATTCTTTGATCTATTGATCTTTCTGAAACAGCAATTATAAATGAAGTGTTAGGTGAAGATGAAAGAGCAGTCGTAAAAAGTTAGAACTTTGATTTTCTAGTCAGAATGGGAAGAAAAAAATAGCCATAATTAAAAAAAAAAAAAAAATATATATATATGGCTATTTTTTTCTTCCCATTCTGACCAAAAAATCAGAGTTCTAACTTTTTACGATTGCTCTTTCATCTTCACCTAACACTTCATTTATAATGGCTGTTTCATAATAATAGAAACCATCAATCCATCAGAAGAAAATGATCCATTCCAAAGGTATAATCCTTCATTTGGCGCCCCTTCGTTCTGGCGCCTGGGGCACATGCCCCCTCTGCCCCCTTTAGTTTAGACCCTGCGTGAATGCGTCAGAAAATAGTAGGGCCATATCAAGTACAAACTGGCTACTTTCTGACACATTTCTAAATATAGTACACTTATTTTCGCAAACTCGTGAATTGGCAAGTGCTGTTAAATAATATTGGCAAGTGCTGTTAAATAAATTTTTCGGATACATCGTTTCTCAAAAGAGAAACGATGTATCCGAACAATTTATTCCATTTTTCGGTAAAGACAGAAGATTTTCAGAAAGTGCTGACAAAGTTAGTGTTTTGAACACAATTTCAGGATGGGACAGCGCGGAAAAGGTTTTTGGTTGGTTTCAGGCACTACGGCGCGGCAGTCCGAAAAATTATTTTTCCACGCTCTAACGCGAAACTTTGTGACACATTTATGGACTCATTTTAAACTTAAAAGCATGATGCTAGCAGACATGACTATTGTAGTAATTTGGAATCGAGCAGGGTTTTTTTCACTTTTCAGTAAATTAATTACATCTTGAGTTAAAGACGTTTATTGTTTCAGGACGGGTGTTTTTTTTCCTTTCCCGCGTTGTCGCATCCTGCAATTTGGTTAAAAAGTCCAACTTTGTGAGTGTTTTCTGAAATATCTCCTACCTTTACAATTAAATGGAAGAAATTGCTTGATTAGATCGTTTCTGAATAACAGGACTTGTCAATTTCACCACGCTTTGCAAAAAAAAAAAAAAAAAAAAAAAAATGATTTTAGAAATGTGTCAGAAAGTAACCAGTTTGTAATGGAGAACAGTCTTTTCTGAAAATATGAATCAGAATCGACAGTTTCGATCGTGCACTTAGTCAGATTTTTATTCCAAGAACAAAATTTCTGTTTGCACGGGAAAAGTATGGAAATGCTTTCATTCAATTACCCGCAATAATGAATTCTGTGTCTGTGGTCATTTGTGATTTCCCTTGACAATAGAATTCTTAGAGCTTCGATTATGAAATAAGTATAGTAACTCAAACATAAATGCTTTTTGATGTATGGGAATCATGATGCACAGAAAACACTAAGAATATTAAAAACTCTTACAAAAGTATAAGAAATTAAAGGATAAGGTTTACAAAATTAAAATGTTTCTTTTATTTTTATTCGTCTAATATTTTATTTTGTATACGAGTTAGATTTTTTTTAGATTTTTCCTCGAAAAAGTAATCATAATTTTTAATAACAGCATTGTAAATGTGCCATACGTTTGTTTCATTAAATTTTTCACTAGCTCCTTTCAAAAGTATTCTACATTTCAATATGCACAGATAGAAGATAGAACCAAAAATACCCAATGTGAAAATTAAACAAATGTTTAGCAATAAATTTAACTCTATAAACCTGTAGTGATAACAAATAGCCAATAAATTTAAGGGGCGCTTTAAACAAAGGAAGAATACATAAGAGATGACATGAACGTCAGCAAGACCAAATACCTATAGGTATTTGGGGGTTAAATTCTATTTTGTGGAGTAAGGAGATCTCTAGGAAAAGAAAGTATTATGTATACAACTCTATTCTAAAGAGCATATTATTATATGTATAGAAGGAAATGAGACAGACCTAAATCTAAATAATAACATAAAAACAGAATGTTGTAAGCATTATAGATATCTAGGCGTAGATATTAATGGAGAAGGAAGAGACTCACAGGAAATTAAATACAAAATTTGTCAGGGGAGAAAGGCTGTAAAACTATTAAATTCTATTTGGTGGAGTAAGGAGATCTCTAGGAAAAGAAAGTATTATATATACAACTCTATTGTAAAGAGCATATTGTTATATGTATAGAAGGAAATGAGACAGACCTAAATCTAAATAATAACATAAAAACAGGAAGTTGTAAGCATTATAGATATCTAGGCGTAGATATTAATGGAGAAGGAAGAGACTCACAGGAAATTAAATACAAAATTTGTCAGGGGAGAAAGGCTGTAAAACTATTAAATTCTATTTGGTGGAGTAAGGAGATCTCTAGGAAAAGAAAGTATTATATATACAACTCTATTGTAAAGAGCATATTGTTATATGTATAGAAGGAAATGAGACAGACCTAAATCTAAATAATAACATAAAAACAGAAAGTTGTAAGCATTATAGATATCTAGGCGTAGATATTAATGGAGAAGGAAGAGACTCACAGGAAATTAAATACAAAATTTGTCAGGGGAGAAAGGCTGTAAAACTATTAAATTCTATTTGGTGGAGTAAGGAGATCTCTAGGAAAAGAAAGTATTATATATACAACTCTATTGTAAAGAGCATATTGTTATATGTATAGAAGGAAATGAGACAGACCTAAATCTAAATAATAACATAAAAACAGAAAGTTGTAAGCATTATAGATATCTAGGCGTAGATATTAATGGATAAGGAAGAGACTCACAGGAAATTAAATACAAAATTTGTCAGGGGAGAAAGGCTGTAAAACTATTAAATTCTATTTGGTGGAGTAAGGAGATCTCTAGGAAAAGAAAGTATTATATATACAACTCTATTGTAAAGAGCATATTGTTATATGTAGCAGAAGGATGGAGAATTATGGAGACAGAAAGAAAGAAATTAGCGGCAGTAGAAATGGATACCCTAAGACGATCATGCAGGGTATCAAGAATGGAAAGAATAAGAAATGAAAGAATAAAGGAAATGATGAAAATAAAGGGAACCCTATTAGATGACATTCAAAAAAGCAATTAATCTGGTATGGTCATGTTAAAAGAATGAATGATGAAAAATTACCCAAAATCACATTCAATTATAAACAAATAAAAAAAGGAAACGGGGAAGACCACGGAAGAACTGGGTGGATGATATTGTAAAGGCAATGAGGAATAGAGGTCTGAAGGAGCAATGGACCCTTGACCGAAAAAAGTGGAAAAGGACCGCTGTTTATTCTTCGGATGGCGGCATCTGACGCCACAAACCCAGTTTATATACATAATTTGTTTATTTCTGTATCGATGTTGTCAAACTATAGTATCGGTTCGTGGAGCGCATTTACACTTATTCTCGCCCCAGTCGTGTCCAAAATTGTTCATATTTTATCGGTCATTCGATCGAGTTAGTTTAGGAATTATGAATGGTTAAAGTTTGGAATTCCAAATGTTAAATTCATTTGTAATCATTGCAAAACAGAATGCAATTCGTATATAGTTTTTTAGGTATACTTAAATATATATATAACTGAACAAATAAAAACTGGTGGATTGAGTTGTAATTTTGGATTGTCATACTTGGAACTTCTAGAAATTGATTTCTGTCGAAAAACATTCATATAGTTACAATTCATAATTTTTTAGAAAATTTATTTCGAAAACATATTTTTAAAATTAATTTTCGAAAAAACATAAATAGGCACCTATATATATATTTTTTTTTCAAACATAAAACGGTTTCTAGAAGTTTCAAACGCGCGAAACCACTTGCATCTCATTCCGCCAAGTAGTTTTTCAGTATTTCTATTCAAGAGAAAAAAGTAACTAATGCTGCTGCTGCTGCCGTAACTGAATTTGTTGTGACCTTTTTACAATTTCTCGTCTTATACTACAAAAACTATTGCATATAAAAACATGAAAATTGGTAGGTTTTTTTAGAGAAATGTATGATAAACACACTGAAGCAGACATTTTTAAAATCAAATAATTATTTTAAGGGGCTACTTCACTCACTCGAAAAAAAAAAACCCTTCACTAATATTAATCCTATGGGACAGTTCATTTAAAATATCTCGTTTACATTTTAATATTTTTGAAACATTATTTTCTTTTTCCATTGGATAGCTGAGGTCGATCTCTACAACACCCGTTTTTTACTTTTTCGATTTTGTTTGTAGGTTGTTTTGATCCTTTTTTTTTTTTTTTTTTCTAAAGGGGATACTTTTATTTTTGAAACCGGTTCCCAAATATCGGTCAAATTGGTAAGTGCTCATATTAAGGTTGTATTCGGAAAAATGTTTTTCCACCCTCAACAGCTCGAAATTTTCTGAGACATTTTCAGACTCATTTTTAAAAGTAAAAACATGAAACTTGCTGGGGGTGATTTTTGAAGGCATGTTTAACGTGCCGTGTGATTTCCTTTTCAGCTCAATTCATTAGAATTTGATTTTTAAACAATTATTTTCCCAGTACGACCATTTATTTTATTCCCAGATCGCCCCCTTCGGAAAATTCGGTTCAAAACGCCAACTTTGACAGCGTTTAATACAGTATTTTCTGCATTTATCAAAAAATTGAAAAGCACGGCACATTATGTAGTTTCTAAATAAGAGAATTTCCCAGTTTGATGCGTTTGAGAGCAAAAATGAATTTTAAAATGAATCGGAAAATAAGCAGTTTGGATCGGAATACACCCTTAAGAAACTTTGTCATCAAATTTCACTTTGTTGAGCACAGGGGAAAATATTTTCTTGAGTTATATTACAATTGAATACAAAAACCGCCTTAATAAAGCTTTTTCCTATGAACACTTACATCTTATAAGTATTACTACAATTTTTATTTCATATATATACGTATATATTTAAAAATACCTTATCTTAAATCTTTTATTAATGGAAATTGCGATATACTAAATCATTGCCCCGACTTTAGATTCCACCGGTGAGATTTATGGAGAAATGTCACGAAACTATTTCATTTTTCCTTGACCTGTTAACAAGGGAAGACTTGTAGGATTTCTATGGGTAATTAAGGTAATTTTTTCCCCGCTCAACAACGCCAAACTTTCTGATAGATTTACGGGGTCCTGTTTAAACGTAAAAGCATGATACTCGTATTTAAACAGTCTTTTATTTATTTATGGATATATGAATTACATCTTAAGTTATAAGCGATTAGTGTCTAAGGACCGCTGTTGTTTTTCCTTTCCCGCGCTGTCGCGTCCGTGAATTCGTTTGGAACCAACTTTGACGGAATTTTCCGAAAGATCTTCTGTCTTTACCGAAAAATGGAAACAACTGTTCAATCTCCTAGTTTCGGTGTAAGAGCACTTGGCAATTTCATGCGTTTGCGAAAAGAAAAATGAATTTAAAAAGTCAGAAAGTAGCCAGTTGGGATTTGAGAACAGCCCTAAAATAATAGGTCGAGTGAGAGTTTTACTCGCTCACAAAGGGCTGTGTGCATCAAAGACCCTGTACAAAGTTTAAACTTGGCATTGTGCCAAGTGTGCTTTGAAAGGAGGTCGCAAAGTTGCTACGTCACTTCGGTCCGTGCCGCTACTTCTGGGTTGGGTTTTAATTAATATCTCGGCTAATTACCGACAATTGTTTTTGCAAATCACTATAAAAAATCCATGGATGATTTCGCGTCGCGTCGATAGATACCTCGAGCACCTCTCAACTCCACCGCTGAGCACACGCAAAGTAAAGTTCGTATGTAGCGGAAAAATGCGATTTTCTCAAAAGCTATGTGACCTAGGATAGTCGCTATAGTTTTCCTGCAAGTTTGAACTAAACTCCTACTACCCCTAATATTTTCATTATTTTAGTTTCGGTAGATTCAGAAATAGTGTGTGCAGGGAAGACATATTTTTGAAGTACATTTTCGACGATATCTCTAGAAATATAATGCCTAAAATTGTTCAGTTTTTACTTTATAAGTACGGATTCCTAAAACGAAGAAAGATAATTTGATATCCTATTCTAAGAGGCCATTTTTGTAAATGTAATCCACCGCACCTATACTTTTTATGCTCTGGCCATTAGCGCACAAATTAGAGGTAAGATAGACCGATAAAACACAACAGATCTTAAGTCAAATTTATGTGCGCCCACCTATGGTGTGCATTTTCCCCAACAAAGGATATTACTAAAAGTAATCATATACAGTTTTAACTACGAATGCAAGTTATAAGAATAAGAATAACTATAGTTGGATATGCCAATCCCAAAACTTTCTTCTATCTCATGTCAGTATTTCATTATAATTAGTTTTATTAGTATTTTTATTAGAATAAAGCATAACTTCATACACTTTTCGATGGTACAATATTGAAAATTGCACAAAAATCGCTATTACAGCGCCCCCTCCCGGATGAATTTTTCCAAATTCAGGGAGGACCTTCTTGCCATGGCCAAAAACATACACAAAAAATTTGGTTCAATTCTATGCATAACTTCATACACGTTTCGATGGTACAGTATTCAAAATGCACAAAAATCACTATTACAGCGCCCCCTACCGGTGGATTTTTTCCAAATTCAGGGAGGACCTTCTTGCCATGGCCAAAAGCATACACAAAAAAATTGGTAAATTCTATGCATAACTTCATACAATTTTTGATGATACAATGGCGACATATGGATACATTTTGTATAAATATGTTTTTTGTGATCTCTGACCCCTAAAACGTGTAAATCCGTCGAAAACCGGAAGTCGAAAAAAATTTCGATTACAATACTTTCTTTCTAAAAAGTAAACTGAAATTACTAAAATTTTTCAGTTATGTTGTAAAATGATAAAAACAAGAAAGTGTAAATATTTATTGTTCATCAATACAAATTCTTAAACATATTCAAAATTTATTTTGTATGTCAAAAATTATCTCCTTAAATTTAAAATATTTTTTTAAATACAGTAAATACTAATTATACGTTAGTTTTTACAGAATAAATTTCAAAATTTATTGCCTTTTTGAGAAAAAAAGACACATCAAAATCTAGAAAATTACCATCATGCCAACTTTCTGATAATGAAAAACCACATTTTGATAACTGTATTAGATAATGAGTAACTCCTTTTTTGTATTCCCGTAAGTTTACATGGGATTTCGTATTCTACGAAGGAGAAATTTATTTCTCAAAATTAAAGAAACGACAAAACAATAAAATAAATTAATAAATAATAACCGAGTGAAAGAAAAATCGATAAGCACAAAACATCATTAAAACTCGATAAAGCACTCTGTTAAAAAAGTGTAAATATTTCCTTTTTAGAATAAAGTTCATTTAACTCCTGGACGAGAAGAAAGAAATGAGTCTATTCTGCTTTTACTTTTCACTGTAAAATATATATATATATATATATATATATGTATATATATGTAAATCCACAAAGCTATTTTTGAAGCTACAGAAATGTGTATATACTTAGTAAAATTTTATCTGTAGCCCGGATATAATGTTTATCCTTTTCTTGTAATTTTAGATGATTTTTTTTTCTTCTTTTTTTTTTTTTTTTTTTTTTTTTTTTTTTTTTGCTGTTGTTGCAGTTACATAAAAAGTTCTAGGCATCCCAGTTTCCTAGAAAATTTTTAGTAACCTTTTTTTTTTTTTTTTTTTTTTCTTTTCCTTAGAGTGAGCTGAAGAAGAGGGGGGCGATATACCTTCAGATCATGCTGCATTTTCTAGGTTTGTATTTTATTTTATTTTATTTATGCCTTGCACTTTAAATGTGCTTCCCAGATTTATGTGGGTATATCAAATTAATTATAACGAGAATACGGCTATACCGACGCTCAACAAGCAAACTAAATATTTAGTATAACAAAATTTTCACTCACCTGTCTCCATTCTTTGGAATATGGACGTAAAATGCGATCTTTTGGCAACGTTCAGTCGTTGCTAATGGAAACAGGGAAAAAAAATCCCGTATCCATTACTCAATGTCCATTAAAATAATCGCCAATCGTCCTCTAGAAACGTGTGAGCCCAACTGACCATAACTGTACATGACTATAATGCGTATTTTTCATACCTAACGGTAACTAAGATTAATATCGAGAGGTTTAATCAGGGAAAAAAAAATCAAACTAGTTTTTTTTTTATAAAGCGAAGGAAAATTCGTTCATGTCGTGAATTACAGAATAAAACGAGTTCTATATACAGTTGAACCTCGTTAACACGAACACGCTTAACGCGAACTACTTTTAACACGAACTGTTTTCAGTTGTCCCGTCAAATTGCATAGGGATTTACTGTTATTTTATTCCTTTTAACACGAACACGCTTAACGCGAAATACTGTTTATCACGAACTGAAAATGATCGGCCGTTGAAATATTTCCTACTGATAGTACGAACGAATCAAGATTTCCCAACCTTTCGGTGCAATTGTACTGAGTTCTTTTTTTTTTTTTTTCAAACTCCAAATTTTTGAAAAGATGTTCGTCTGGGCAGGGGGAAGGAGGTGTCTTTTGTTTTGATAACAGAAAATCAGCTATTGTAAAATTGGCAGGTCCAGGTTGTGTTGTCTCTTTCTGCCCTCTCAAAAGGTAAAATGCTATTGTAAGGATTACACTGAGGGGTGAAAATAACTTTGTGAAATGCTGGGTAGGAAATTCCACTGGTCAGAAAATCTGCTCATCCTTTTTCGCGCTTTAAAGCGTGTCTACTTTGACGGTAATCGCTTTCTTGACAACTTTAGGATTTCATTTTCGCAATGAAATAAACGAAAATATAGAAGTGAAAGTGAAAGAGTATTGAATTCGGGGAGGGGTTAGCTTCAAGAAAAGGTTGCCAATCTTTCGCATACTCTAGTGTTAAATCTAGTGATCTGTGGTTTGCACGCACGTTTTCTTCTAAGTTCCATAAATTTGTTCAAGTAAAAAAAAAAAAAATGGATAAAAAAGTGCAGAAATCGTTGAGTTTAGAAAAGAAGATGGAAATTTTAAACAACGTAGACGATGGTAGATTGAAAAAATCCGAAATTGCTCGAAAATTTGGAATTGCAAAAAGCACATTATCGACCATTTTAAAAAATCGGCAAAAAATTGAATGTGCTTCTGTTGTTAACGAATTCGGACCTTCCCGTAAACGAATGAGGAATGCTAAGAGTGAAGAGGTGGAAATAGCACTTATGAGGTGGATAAGAGAAATAAGAGCACGAAACGTTCCTCTCACCGGAGCAATTTTGCAAGAAAAGGCTCGCTTTTTTGCTGATGCTCTTAATGTGAGCGATTTTCAGTGCTCGTCTGGATGGTTACAAAGATTTAAAGACAGACATGGAATAGTTTGCAAAAAAGTTTGTGGCGAAGAAGGCAGTGTAAGCGTCGAAACCGTAGATGATTTTCTGAGAAACAAATTGCCTACGATTTTGAAAAACTATGCATTACGTGACATATATAATGCTGATGAGACTGCGATTTACTGGAAAGCACTTCCTACCCGCACCTTATGCTTAAAAGATCAGAAATGTTCTGGTGGAAAGTACAGCAAGGAGAGGTTGACGGTTTTGGTAGTATGTAATATGGATGGAAGTGAAAAGCTACCTTTGTTAGTCATAGGAAAATCATCACATCCAAGGTGCTTCAAATCATTAAAAACATTACCGGTGAAATATGAGTTTACAAAAAAGGCCTGGATGACTTCAGACATTTTCACCAAATGGGTAAAAGAATTGGACCGAAAGTTTCAGCAACAAGATCGGAAAATATGTCTTCTTTTGGATAATTGTAGCGCACACTCCCCAATTTATGGATTAAAATCTATTCAACTTGAATTCCTCCCTCCAGGTACTACATCTAAGTTACAACCTTGTGATCAAGGGATCATACGCAGCATGAAAGCCTTTTATCGTAGAGAATTGATTCGCAACACAATTCACTGTTTTGACGAAAAGAAAGAATTCAAAATTAATTTGTTAGAGGCCTTGGTGTTGCTTCGAACAGCATGGCGAGAAGTAACATCTAAAACAATCATAAACTGTTTTAAAAAAGCGGGATTTTGTATAGATGATATTGCAGAAGATGTGGCAGAAGATACAAAAGATGAAGTAGAATCTGACTTGATCAACGCGGCACGAGATTGGGGAATACTTCCCGATAGCATAACATTTAATGCATATGTCTCAATGGATGACGATGTTATGACATGTGACGTCACAACAGATGACGAAATCATTCACAGCGTGAATGAAATGATGAATCGCTTATCAGATAATAATAATCATTATTTTTCTGATACAGACGAAGATATAGAAGACAATGACACTTCCGTGGAAACTCCAGTTAGCCTCATGGAAGCTTTCACTGCATTACAAACAGTGCGTCGTTTTGTTATGCAAGAAGCTGATTCTGGAACTACTTTAGAAACTGTAGAAAGACTCGGTGACTTTTGGCGAAAATCTTCTAACAAAAAACGTAAACAGTCCACTATTACAGACTTTTTTAAACGTACTCCAGCACTGTAAATGTAACCCGGCGTATACAAATACTATTTATTAAAATATATTGTTTAAAAAATTGATTGTTTTTTTTTAAGTCTAGCTTTAGTGGTTCTCATTGGATATAGCGTAAATACCGACCAGTTTCCATTGAAAAGACTATATTCTTGATGGATAGATCTTAGGAAACAAACCGAACACCAGCAACACAGCAGATTTTGAAGGTACGTATGCTTATATGCTTATATTTATTCATGTTCCATGTAATTATAATATTTTTAATATATGGATAACGCGAACTACTTTTAACACGAACAAAAAAAGTTTCCCCTTGGGTGTTCGCGTTAACGAGGTTCGACTGTATTTCATTTAATCTGAATAGGAAAGAATATGTCAAATTGCAAAAAGAAATCAGCTTTGCTAAGGTTTTGTAATAAATTATGTATACATATTAAGAGGCTACTTTAGTCAAATGAAAAGACCTGTTCGCTAATGCTAATCCTATAGAAGACATTTATAAAGATATCTCGTTTAAATTTAAATATTTTTAAGTTTTTTTTTTTTTTTTTTTTTTTTTCATTGAATTGTTGAGATTGATCTGTACAAAGACCGTTGTTTACTTTTTCAATTCCTTCTATTAGTTCACACTCTCCCTATATTTATTTATTTATATATCTTGTTCAAATTTTCAATCGCTAATAAAATAGTACTTATTATTCATCCTATCAAGTTGAAATAATTTTTTTTTTAACTTGTACTGGATGACAATTGATGTTAATACAGATTTTTCAAATATTAATTCATTAATTAAATTTTAATTAATTAATTTTAATTTTATTTGGGAGACAAAATGGCGGCCATTGGTTATTGAACAGCATTTAATGCATCTTCATATCTATAAGAATAGTTACCATAGGGGGGACTCTGTTCTGTCGCCAAATACCGTAGAGTTTGCCGCCAACTTGGCGATATATCGCCAAATTTGGCGGCCAAAATGAGTCGCAAAAAGTGACGCCAACTTGGCGATATTTCTAATATTTCGCCAAATTACCATAGCCTTCCATTGTAAACCTACTTGCTTATAGAAAATCAACAAATTGAGATATTTTAATGCAACAAAAACTAATATTAGCTTAAGGGTGTATTCGAAAAAATATTTTTTCACCCTCAACAGCTCGAAATTTTCTGAGACATTTTCAGACTCATTTTTAAAAGTAAAAACATGAAACTTGCTGGGGTGATTTCTGAAGACATGTTTAACATGCCGTGTGATTTTATTTTCAGCTCAATTAATTAGAATTTGATTTTTAAACAATTATTTTCTCAGTATGAGCATTTTTTTCATTCCCAGATCGCGCGCTTCGGAAAATTCGGTTCAAAACGCCAACTTTGACAGCGTTTTTTACAATATTTTCTGCATTTATCAAAAAATTAAGAAGCACGGCACATTATATAGTTTCTAAATAAGAGAATTTCCCAGTTTGATGCGTTTGAGAACAAAAATGAATTTTAAAATGAATCAGAAAATAAGCAGGGATTATATTAAATTTTTCTTTGATGACCTAAGTAGAAATTGACTTTAAAAGCAAAATTTTTATATTACTTGTTCGATTTTGTTTACAGGTATTTTGAATGAGGACACTTTCATTTTCGGGACCGGTTTCGAAAGTAAAAGTATCATAAAAAAAATATCTGCAATCAAAATCGAAAAAGTAAAAAACGGCCTACATACAGACCGATCTCAGTTATCCAATGAAAAAAAAAAAAAAAAAAAAAAAAAAAAAAAAAAAAAAACTAGTTGGATGTGCCAATCCCAAAACTTTCTTCTAATTTATACATCTTAATACTAGTTCAGAAATTAGTTACACATGTTAATACTTCAATATTATTAGTTCAATACTATACCAAATTTGATTTTCATCTGAAATTTCTGCTTCAGTCAATTAAACGAACTAAAAACGAGTTAATCTATATCATAATATTTGTTAAAATTAATAGTTTTCTTTATTCTGTTGTTATCAAATGTTTGCGAATAGCCGGCTTAGCAGGAAGCGAGTTCCCGCCTTTGCACGAGCCGCCGATGGACAATAGAACTACGAAAAATCAAGAAAAGTATACAAAAATCGCTATCACAGAGCCCCTTTACCGCACGATATTTCCAAATTCATGGAGAACCTGTTGGCCAATGGCAAAAACATGCACAAAAAATTTTGTTCAGTTGTATGCATAATTTTATACACTTTTCGATTGTACAATAAAGAAAATGGCACAAACATCTCTATTACAACACTCCCCTTCTGGCAATTTTTTTTCAAATTCAGGGAGCACTTGTTTGCCATAGCCAGAAACGTACACAAAAAATTTGATTCAATTCTATGCATAAATTCATACACTTTTCGATGGTACAATAATGAAAAGGAGATCCAATCATAGCGCCCCCTTCTGGTGGAATCTTTTCAAGTTCAGGGAAGACTTGCTTGCCATAGCCAGAAACACACACAAAAAATTTCGTTCAATTATATACATAACTTCATACACTTTTCGATGGTACAATAATGAAAATGATACAGACATGGCAATTATAGCGCCCCCTTCCGGCGGAATTTTTCCGAATTCAGGGAGGACCTTCGTGCCATGACCAAAAACAAACACAAAGAATTTGGCTCAATTCTATGCATAACTTCATACACTTTTCGATGGTACAATATTCAAAATGGCACAAAAATCACTATTACAGCGCCCCTACGAGCGAATTTTTTCCAAAATAAGTAAGGACCTGCTTGCCATAGCCAAAAACTTAAAATAAAAATTTGGTTCAATTCTATGCAAAACTTCATACACTTTTGGATGGTACAATATTCAAAATCGCACAAAAATCGCTATTGCAGCGCCCCCTACCGGCGATTTTTTCCAAATTCACGGAGGACCTACTTGTCATATCCAAAAACTTAAAATAAAAATTTGGTTCAATACTATGGATAACTTCACACACTTTTGAATGGTACAATATTCAAAATCGCACAAAAATCGCAGTTACAGCGCCCCCTACCGGCGAATTTTTTCCAAATTCAGGGAGGATCTGCTTGCTATAGCCAAAAACTTAAAATGAAAATTTGGTTCAATTCTATGCATAACTTCATGCACTTTTGGATGGTACAATATTCAAAATCGCTATTACAGCGCCCCCTACCGGCGAATATTTTCCAAATTCAGGGAAGATCTGCTTGCTATAGCCAAAAACTTAAAATGAAAATTTGGTTCAATTCTATGCATAACTTCTTGCACTTTTGGATGGTACAATATTCAAAAGCGCTATTACAGCGCCTCCTACCGGCGAATTTTTTTCCAAATTCAGGGAGGATCTGCTTGCTATAGCCAAAAACTTAAAATGAAAATTTGGATCAATTCTATGCATAACTTCATACACTTTTGGGTGGTACAATATTCAAAATCGCACAAAATTCGCAGTTACAGCGCCCCCTACCGGCGAATTTTTTCCAAATTCAGGGAGGATCTGCTTGCTATATCCAAAAACTTAAAATAAAAATTTGGTTCAATTGTATGCATAACTTCATACACTTTTGGATGGTACAATATTCAAAATCGCACAAAAATCGCTATTATAGCGCCCCCTACCGGCGAATTTTTTCCAAATTCAGGGAGGATCTGCTTGCCATAGCCAAAAACTTAAAATAAAAATTTGGTTCAATTCTATGCATAACTTCATACACTTTTTGATGGTACAATGGCGACAGACAGACGGACACACGGACAGACAGACATTTTTTATAAACATATTTTTTGGGATCTCTGATCCCTAAAACGCGTAAATCCGTCGAAAACCGGAAGTCGAAAAAAATTTCGATTACAATACTTTCTTCTATTGAAGATAGAAGAAAGTAATAATTCAAAAATACTGAAATGCGACCGAGATATCTTTATAAATTTCTTCCATGGGATTAGCATTAGCGGACTCGTCTTTTCGTTTGACTGAAGTAGCCTCTTAAATATGACGCATTCTAGAGAAAATATCTTAAAATACCACGTAAAATGTAAAGTAAATAGTTTGTCTTAAAATATTATTGCATAAGCATTGGATGATAATAAAGAAAAATCTGAAGGCTGTTCTCAAATCTAAGGGGACAACTTTATGACGCAAGTTTTAATTAATTTTCTTTCAGAAAAGCGTGAAATTGGTAGGTTTTGTTATTCGGAAACTATGTGATCGAAAGACGTTTTCCATTTTTTGGTATACGCAAAAGATCTTTCAGAAAATACGATCAAAGTTGGCGTTTTGAACCGAATTTCCGGAGGAAGGACAGAAATACCAGTCAGCGAAAGGAGAAAAACCGGTTGTCACGTGAATCAAAATCGATTATAACTCAACAAATAATTTATTTATCAAAAAATGGAAAACGTCCTTTCGATTCGAAATCGCTTCCATAATCAGCCCCGCCAATTTTGTGCCTTTAAGTTTAACTAGTTGGATGTGCCAATCCCAAAACTTTCTTCTATCTCATACATATTAATATTTCAGAAACTTGTTACACATGTTAACACTTCAATATTATTAGTTTAATATTATACAAACTTTGATTTTCATCTTAAATTCCTGCTTCAGTCAATTATATGAACTAAAAACGAGTTAATCTATATCATGATATTTGTTAAAATTTATAGTTTTCCTTATTCTGTTGTTATCAGATGTTTTCGAATAGCGGCTTAGCAGGAAGCGAGTTCCAGCCTTTGCACGAGCCGCCGATGGACAATAGAACTACGAAAAACAAGAAAAGTATACAAATATCGCTATCACAGAGCCCCTTTACCGCGCGTTATTGCCAAATTCAAGGAGGACCTGTTGGCCAAAGCTAAAAATATGCACAAAAAATTTGGTTCAATTGTATGCATAATTTTATTCACTTTTCGATGGTACAATAATGAAAATGACCACAGATATCCAATTATAGCGCCCCCTTCCGGCGGAATTTTTCCAAATTAAGGGAGGACCTTCGTGCCATGACCAAAAACAAACACAAAGAATTTGGCTCAATTCTATGCATAACTTCATACACTTTTCGATGGTACAATATTCAAAATGGCACAAAAATCGCTATTACAGCGTCCCCTACCGGCGAATTTTTTCCAAATTCAGGGAGGACCTGCCTGCCATAACCAAAAACTTAAAATAAAAATTTGGTTCAATTCTATGCAAAACTTCATACACTTTTGGATGGTACAATATTCAAAATCGCACAAAAATCGCTATTACAGCGCCCCCTACCGGCGATTTTTTCCAAATTCACTGAGGACCTACTTGTCATATCCAAAAACTTAAAATAAAAATTTGGTTCAATACTATGGATAACTTCACACACTTTTGGATGGTACAATATTCAAAATCACACAAAAATCGCTATTACAGCGCCCCCTACCGGCGAATTTTTTTCCAAATTCAGGGAGGATCTGCTTGCCATGGCTAAAAACTTAAAATAAAAATTTGGTTCAATTCTATGCATAACTTCATACACTTTTTGATGGTACAGTGGCGACAGACAGACAGACACACAGACAGACAGACATTTTCTATAAACATGTTTTTTGCGATCTCTGACCCCTAAAACGTGTAAATCCGTCGAAAACCGGAAGTCGAAAAAAATTTCGATTACAATACTTTCTTCTATTGAAGATAGAAAGTAAAAAATGAGTGAGTAAATGTGTCAGAAAGTTTCGGACACAGAAAAAAAAATATGAATACAAACATAGTTTTGATTAAAATATTATTGTATAGACGAGCTCATTTATACTTGTATGTACCGGCTGTACTTTTGAGTTCTATTATAAAGGACATTTTATTTATAACTCATTTAATTCATGTATTAATAGAAGTATGTTTTAGATTTCGAGCAAAATATTTTGTTTTGCGATTTTTAGAAAGCACAGCCATTTTTAAGAAGCTAATATATTTTTAAATAGATATTTTCTCAACTATTTTACGCATGGAAATCTTATGTTGTTGAAAAGTTTGAAAAAAAAAAAAAAAAAAAGCAAGCAAGAAAGAAACACACTATATTTATTTTTATCATGTTAATAAAAATTGAGATAGTTCAAAATGTAATATTTTTGTTAATCAGTTTAAGTATCGTTATAAATATTTTACAAAAAGGCCAGTAATTACCGACTTAGCCAGCTTTAAAGAAAGAATTCTTTCAAATTTTTACATGATCTTTATAAAAATTTTCTAATCCATCTAAAATTATTGAGGTAAATTTTTCTTAATTCATATTTTGGGACAAAAAGGATTTTAAATGGAATGTGAAATAGTTTTGTCGAATACAAAAACATTAAAAATATCCGGAAAAAATTTGTATTAAAATAAATACATTATATGCCTGACTATCTTAATTTTACGACCTATATGTCAATTTATATACGACTGAAATAGTGCATTCAAAATGCCGGCCATCTCATAGTAACCTCCGTTTTATCTCGCCAGATTTTATCGGCTCCATATCCATCGAGCTTACTAACTAGTAGTTAGCACACTAGTTATAAACACCTAATATTTATGGTCTGTGGACGTATATCTCTTATAATTATAATTATACATCTCTTATACTAAGCTCTACCTATAAAACTCTACTTCAAGCGTTCAGCGTATTTTTAGCTCACAGGCTATCAAAGCCTGAGAGCTAATGTGGCCGCCGGTTCTGTATATGTATGTATGTATGTAACGTACGTAACGCGATAACTCTTGATAGAAATATCCAATTTGCTTCAATTTTTTTTTCTATGTTCATTCTGATAAGGCGCTTCCCTGATTAGCTTTGGGGGTTGATTGGTTAAGTATAAAGGGGGGGGGGGAACGGGGGATAATCCCCCCCCCCCTTAACTTAGATAAATGGGTTTTTCATGCAGAATTATCATATTTTCTTCAAATTTTGGTATACCGGTTAATTCTGATAACGAGCTTCCCTGATTATATTTGAAGGTTCATTGTTTAAGTATAAAAAGGGGGGGGGGGACGCGATAAATGTGATTTTCTATCCGATTTGCTACAAATTTGGTATACCGGTTTATTCTGATAAGCCGCTTCCCTGATTAGATTCGGAAGTCCATTGGTTAAATAGAAAGGGGAGAACGAGTGGCTAATATGCCCCTTAATTTAGAGAGGTGGGTTTTTCTAACCGATTTGCTTAAAATTTGGTATGCGCGATTTTCTATTTTGCTTCAAAAAAATTATATATGATTCTCTGAAAGGTTTATTACACAAGAAAAATAATGAAAAAGTCAGAGAACCTTTTTCATATAATACGTCAATCTTTTCTTCTGTTGCACATTTGAAATATAAGTAAAAACTACTGTCGGGTGGCTGTTTTACGCTAAAATATTGCAAATTAGTAAATATTTTAATAAATATGTCTCCAAATACCTTATTTTATATGATTATTTATTTTATGAAACTTAACTTTTAACCCTTTAATTTCCATGATAGAATACGTTCCAGAAATTACGCAGTTCAGAGAATCTGACTTTACGCCAGAAAGTTTCAATGGTTAATTTCGCTTTATTTAAATACGGAATGTCTGCTATTAATTAAAGCAAATGTTGCTTTTTTAATTTTCTGGTGTGAATTAGGTATATACGAATAAAAAAAAAAATATTAAATTCAAAACACTGTGGTTTGCATATATGCAAAGTTGTACACTAAAGCGTTAAATATAGACTCCTTTCCCAAATTTAATCATTTTTAAATAAAATCTGGTCTTCAAGAAACAGCGGAATTTGCAAAGTAAGCTATTATCTACATCTACCATTTTTTACGTATGAAGGATCTTGTTAAAAACAGATAAACAAGAACCTGTATAGAACAATAATTTCAATTTCACAAAATCATCCCTTAGGTTTTTCATAAACATAAAAACTTTTTTACAATTTCAGGAAAACAGAACTCTGTCAGATTATTTCATGCGGAATGCATCTAAAAAACGTTAGGTATAGGTTATTCATTCCAAAATTACAATCTCCCCTCATATTTATAAATAAGGAAAGCGGACATATTTACATGGATGTATACTATGAACATTATTTAATAAGCCCGAATATCATCTCATTTAAAATCTGTCTATTAAAGGGGTAAAACACTACATTTTGCCTTGTTTACACCTTCTTTTCTCTTGTAAACGTGTCAAGGATTCTTTGTTGGGCCACTCACACTGCTTGCTCTTCCATTGTCCGGGGTCGTAAATCGTTCAGGGGCGATAATCATGTCCTTTTACAAGAGGGGACACACAAAATGTCCTCCTAATTACCAGGTGCCGGCATGAGAAAAAAAGCTGGACAATGGGCACGGGGCATCGTTTTGGACATAGCACCCGAAAAAAGGTGTGGGGTTCCCACGCCACGAAGAACATTCTGAGGACAGACAGACACCCTCCGGCCTGAGTCATTATGATATGAGATAGTTTCTCGCTGGAACACACAGGTGGAAGAGAGTGATGTCCGTGAATTTATTTAGGCAAAACGGCCCATAGCTAATCACATATTCTTATGATAATGGTGAAAACATTAGCGCGATATCTGCGGAATTCTTTGAGATCTACATTCGGACAATTTTCAATGCATTGTAGTGGTCAGTGTTGGTGAAGCCTCACTGTGGGTGGCTAACTAATGATTAGAAAGTTCACAATAGCTTAAAATAGTGCCAAAAACCGCATTATCCTCGAGATGTGGTCAAGTGTGTTCGAGTGAACAATTGAAAATGAAACCAAGAGTAAATTCCTTTCCTAACAGTGCCGTTATACCGCCTGACAATAGCGGATTACCTTAGGCTAAATTTCGCACAGATCCGTTAATACTAAATCCAAATGTATTCCTATTTCATCTGTCATCCACTGTTAGTTCATGTTCTCTAATTTGTCTTTAGTGTTAAGAATGCTTGTGTTTTTTCAGACAGCGAAAAAACATTGGTGTACTTTAAAAAACCTAACACCTTCATTATTGATGATCTGTGCTCTGTAGTTAGGTACATAGATGCTTCATTTATTTATTTTTCAAGCAGCAGAAAGATTTTGTTTTCAATACTAAAGGTAACAAAAATGTTGTAGTTAAAAAAAAAAAAAATCATACAATTTTATGTGCTAAGAGAATGAAGAATAATATAAAATTATTGAACAAACATCAATAAATATAGCACAAAAGCAAAACAGATTATTTATTTAGGATAGTCAATAAATAATAGATAAATCAGTTATTGAGTATTAATAAAGGGGCATTTCTTTATTTATTGTCGACATTGATAACTTATGCTGCGTTTTCAAAAGGTACGAGAACCTATGTAAATGAATGTGTGCGTAAATGCGGAGAAAAGAGAAATAATAAACCAGAAAAAGAGGAATTAGTTATGCGCATTTATGACAATGTAATTGTTTTCGTAATGTATGGACATAACAGTGGTATGAAGAAATAAAACAGAAATAAGCATTTCTCCATGTTTGCGACTATATGATTACCTTAATAATAATAATAATAATAATAATAAATGTGTATTGATAAAACCATCAAAATCTTTACGCAGAGTTAATTGCAAAAAATCACTTTGATATACAAAGTACTCTCTTATATTAGCAAAAATTGTTAGATTTAAAACATTTGTTTTTGTTGTTTATTTATTTATTTATCTATTTCATTGCTCTGATATTTATAGCTATTTTCACCATATTAAAGAAAAAAATTAAATGAGTTGATTTATTGATCTATTTACTAAATTGTTCTGCAAACTAGCGGTAAGACTTTGGTGGCCCTTTTCACTGACTAACAATAAAACTTCGATTTCACTGCATTTAAA
The DNA here is from genome assembly GCA_963932465.1 of Maratus speciosus. NCBI lineage: Eukaryota > Metazoa > Arthropoda > Arachnida > Araneae > Salticidae > Maratus > Maratus speciosus. The sequence goes on from OZ010789.1 coordinate 292,929,096, forward strand.
TAAGTTTGCTTGGGTTTAAATAGGATGTAGAGCTGGATTGTAGTGGATTTAAAAAAAAAAAAAAAAAAAAAAAAAAAAAAAAAAAAAGGTAATAAAATAATGACGCAAGATACATTAGATAATCTTGAAATAGGCTTTATAAAATATTGTTTTATGACGTTCTGGCTAGTTTATTAAGTGCATAATGACTGTGATTAAAAATGCTTGCAAAAACTAAAATACTTTTCTCAAGTCATCGTACTAAAGAAATTAAATCACTTTATAATGTTACAGATATTAGTAGTTTAATTTGAACCTAAACGACTTTAAACTGTTTCCAAAGTACCGTATATACTCGTGTATAAGTCGACCACCCCCCCCCCCCCGCCCAATTCTTAAGCAAAATTTTGAAAAAAAAAATTGAATTTTCGTGTATAAGCCGAACCACATTTCTGGTACCTAGTATGGTGAAAAATAATTTGTAATCGAGGATAAAAAAAAAAAAAAAAAAAAAAAAAAAAATTAATAAATTTTCATTAAATTAGTAAACTTTTTTTACTTTCCTAATCAGACTTTTTTTATTATTATTATTCAGCGTTTTAAAACTGTATAATTATGTAAAACCGAAGAAGCTTAAACTATTGTGAAACGTATTCACATCAATTCAATAAAATTTAAAAAGAAAAAAATCTTTCAAAAATCTATTCAAGCCTTGTTTACAAGTGTAAATAACTTCTTAAACAGCTATATAATACTTCTTTGTATTGTACGATTTTTAGGAGAAAAATCTAGAAGCATTCTCAAGTCGAACTCTTTTTAAAAAAGGTATTAAAATGTTGAAAGGAATGCCCAACAGTATTGAAGGGAATTCCCAACAGAAAATGGGTGCAGAGCAATTACAGGGACATTAATGTTGAACTTTTTTTTGTCTCAATCACAGGAAATGACCATTCTCAGCTTATATCTCTCATGTGATTACTTAAAAGACCATTAAGACTCCATTCGCCTTCTGCGATTTTTTTTTTTTTTTTTTTTTTTTTTTTGTCTAAATTTTGCCTAAAATTCTTCGACTTATACAGGAGTATATACGGTAATATAATTTTAAATTGCTATTTTCATGAAATCTATAAAGCACTCACTGCTAAAAATAAAATTACAAAACATATTAACCGGTTTGGTCTGAGATTACATTCAAGTATCATTAAATAGTAATTAATGCATTTTGCTTACAAACAGTTTTTAATTGACATCAAGTAAAAATACCTTTCAATCTTAGATAAAATGAATTTGAATAGAGATCAAAGAAAGATCTTTTATTTGATGTAGTTATTATCTTTCAGTTTACCTACCATGAACCACCAGTTTTCATTCGAATTTCACTTTATGATGACTTTATATTTTTAACAATTAGAAATAGTTTCAATATATTTACTTAGATTTTCTGCTTAATTTCTAAGAAAAAAGATTCAAAAGTAAAAGGTGGTATACGAGGTCTTTCTGATAAATATCCGACCTTTATTTTTTCCGCGCACCAATAGTGAATCTGGTTGCGCCACTGTGCACAATGGAAGGAGACTGCATAATGGGCATGCTTGATTTTTTCCTCCGAACTCCAGTGAGCCAGTCGTTGCCTGCTGGCCGCCGAGTGAGGTGCTGTCATACGTATTCGTCGGACTTTGATTTCTCTCAAGATGACTGAATGGGTTGATCAAAGGTACCGCATCAAATTTTGTCAAAGCTTGGTGATTCTCAAAGCGAAAACATAAGATTCATCAGGTGACGTAAGATTAATTAATTCTCCAGCTCATGCATCGCAACTGATTCAGACTTTCTTGACAAAACATGGGATTCCAATTGTTCCCACTTCCCTACTCTTCAGACATGGCTCCTTGCGATATCTGGCTGTAAATAAAGATGCATTCAAATTAGAATAACCCATAATTGATAAACACATAATCATTTATAAAATTTAAAATTGTGAATATCATGGGTATTTAAAATAACTTTGAAAATTTATTTTAACGTTATATTATTGATAAATTTTGAAATAGTCATAATTCTCATTTAAATAGCTGATAAGTAAATGATCATTTTAAAAATGTATCATTATGCATTATTATAGATTGTGATGGATATCAATTGCCTAGAAAATTAATTTTAAAGTTATTTGATAATAAATTTGAAGATAATCACTACATTACATTCCTCTTTTGATAACTCTCATAATTGATAAGTAAATAATATTTTTTTAATTTTTTAAATATTACTACGGATATAAAGAATTTTTAAAATTAATTTTAAAGTTACATCATAACATCAATGGCTATAATGGTATAATCACATATCGTAAATCTCAAAAATATTCCAATTAGAATAATTTTTCCTTGTACAACTAGGGGGCTCTGTACCCAACGAGCTACGTTTGCCAAACCCCGCGGTTACTCAATAAACGCTAATTAGCTCTGTTTTAAAAAGAATGGGATAAAATGGGTTTAAAAGCTCAATAGCCATTTGAAGATAAATGTTACTTTTTTAAATGGACTTAGTGGAGTGGCATTAGCGATAATAAAATAATAATAATAAAATAATAAAAATAATAAATAATAATTAATTTAATTAGATATCACCCGCCAGCACCGAAAAATAAAGAAAGGGAAAATCTGGGAAAGGGGAACTGTGAACAGAAAGTTTTGTGGAATATAACGTTCTTTTGTGTAATCGTAATAAAATATTTAAGTTTCTGGAAACATTTCCGTTTTCCGGATGTTTTATTTTACATGTTACGACGATTCCACCAGCGGAAGCTTTAAAATTCATGATTTATAAATCGAATACACCTGATCGACTATGGCACGATTTTACATATAAAAATCAGTTAATTGATATTTAAAATAACGTATCAGAATATATATACTCTTGCGGAATTTCTTTTAAAAATACGACAACAAGGAAAAAATAATTATATTGAAAATAAAATAAATAAATGTTTCGAATACTCTTAATAAAATCAAAATTAGATAAAAATGAATGAATAAATAAATAAACGTTTGTTGTTAAGGTTGTTCTCAAATCCCAATTGGCTACTTTCCGATAAATTTCTAAATTCACTTTTGTACCAAACGCGTAAAATTCGCAGGCGCTCTTATTCAGAAACTATGTAAACAAACAGTTTATTCCATGTTACGATGAAGACAGAACTTCAGCAAATGCTGTGAATATTGCATTTTGAATTGAATTTCACGACAGCGCAGGGAAGGCAAAAACTGCCGTCGTGACAAAACAATCGCCTATAACTCAAAATGTAATCATTTATCCGGGGAGGGGGGGCAGAAAACTTCGATTCCAAATAATTTCAAATAGTCTTGTCTTCAGGTGTCCTTTTAGTTTTAAAAATGAGTGCATAAATGGCACCAGAAATGTGTTTTCCCTTATGTAGTTATCTGGGATCATGTAACAATAAAAAATATTTCAACGCACTAAAAGGCACATATATTGTTTTAAATTGTACTAACAAAGTTTTCGTCATCGAATACTTTTCGCACGCAATAATTTAATTATTTTAAAAGTTTTCTTTCGTTTTCACAATATTCACGTGTATATGTTGAAATTATATCATTTGGAAATTATAATTATTCAAGTTTTTTTTTTTTTTTTTTTTTTTTTTTTTTTACATACAGTAAACTAAAACAGGCTATTTAGAAACAGCAATTAAATCATTCAAATAATGAAATTGTGAATAAAAATGTTGTTGGTGGTGGTGGGGGGGGGGGGGGGGTCGTCAAGGTAGTCAAATTTAAAAAAAAGTATTGGATACTTCACACCAAGTCAAGTATATTATATGCCTGCAAAATAGGATGATTAAATTGCAATGCATAGTTTTTGATCTTCTAAAATTTTTGTAACTAAACGATCTTGATCGATTTCAAAATTAAATAGCGCTTTAAATAATTCTTCTATTTAAAAACTGTCTTCCTTAGCATATTTATAATACATTTCTCTATAAAACTGCCAGTTTTCATGTTTAATATGCAATAGTTTTTGCAGGAAGCCAAGAAAGTTTAAATGACACCTACGATTTAACACCGGCAGGCGGCGGCAGCGATAGCGTTAGCAACTTAAAAAATATATATCCCTGCCGGCTCGGCCTACAGGCACAGATAGATTTCGAAGTTCTATACTAATTTCACCAACAAAAACTAAATCAAGATTAGAGATAAACCCAGTTTAACAATTTTATCTGGTCGCTTTTGACGCGTTTTTAATTTTATTTTTCTATAAAAGTTGGTTTTATCAGAATCATGTTAATGTGATTTTTTTTTCTTCTACAACCCCTCCCTCTTTTTATTTTTATTTTATTTACTTATTTTATTTTATTTATTTATTTATTTTGCTGTAAAACTTGGTTCTATTAAAAACTTGTCAATATAAAAATTGTAGATACTATTAAGGATTTTTGTAATAAACTTAAGCGGATATGAATCTAGGAAAAAAGGTGACCGGAAAAAACGGGACCGGAAAAAACGTGACAGAAAAAACAAGAGCGGAAAAAACGGGACAAGGAAAAAACGGGACCGGAAAAAACGTGACAAGGAAAAAAGGTGACCGGAAAAAACGTGACAAGGAGGTGTTAAATATTGAACTTGTCGATAAATAAATGCTAAAAACTAAAGTAAAGTTTTTCCACTGTCAGTTTCTTACAGCGTAGGGGGGGGGGGGGGGTGCAGAGTTAATGGGTGAGTTAGACAACTCTAAGATTTGGCCCAAGAAAGTACAATTTTAACATTTCATTAAGAGAAGTTTAGTATGACTTCTACAACGGACAAGTTAGTGCTTTCTACGGAGGGGGGGGGGGGGGGGGGGTATTAAGGAAATAGAATTTATTGATTCTTTCAATTCGCTATTGATAGTTTATATCTGAGCAAAGATGTTTTATAAGGCGGAGGGGGAGGGGAAAAATTACGTACACAGCTTGTAAAGGGAATAAAATAAAGACGAAGAGAGGAGGCATTTTCTTTAGAGGAATTTTTTCATTATCCTGCTATTTAGCTCACAGGCTATCAAAGCCCAAGGGCTAATGTGCACGCAGATTCTGTATGTATGTATGTATGTACGTAACGCGATAACTCTTGACAGAAACATCCGATTTGCTTTAATTTTTTTTCCAGGTTCTTTCTGATAAGGCGCTTCCCTGATTAGTTTTAGGGGTTGTTGGTTAAGAGTAAAGGGGGGCTACTATGGGTTTTTCATGCAAAATTATTCGATTTGCTCCAAAATTGCTATACCGATTTATTATGTTAAGGAGCTTCCATGAGTAAATTTGGAGGTTCATTAATTAAGTATACACGGGGGAAAGGGGGCTAGACCCCCCCTTAATTTAGATAAATGGGTTTTTCATGCAGAGTTATTCGATTTGCACCAAATTTAGTATACCGGTTTATTATGCTAAGGAGCTGCCTTGATTAAATTTGGAGGTTTATTGGTTAAGTATGAAGAGGGGGGCGGGGGCTAGTCTCCCTTAATTTAAATAAATGGGTTTTTCACGCAGAATTTTTCGATTTGCTTCAAGTTTGATATATCGGTTTATTCCGATATGGCGCTTCCTTCATTAGGTTTGAAGATTCGTTGGTTGAATATAAAAGGGGGAAAGGGGGGAAAGTCCCCTCTTCTAAATTTAGATAAATGGATTTTCATGCCGAATTATCAAATTTATTTTATTTTTTTCTATGTTCATTCTGATAAATGGGCGGGGCTGGTATGGACAACCGGGATAAACTAGTATTAATATATAGGTACTCTTAATATAATTCCATAAGTTTTAATATTATAACTAATAGTTATTTATAATTTATTTAATTTTATTAATATTTTGTTTCCTATCAAACAATTAGATCGTTTTAAAGAGAGGGCAATATATTACATACGATTAGATTTGGTAATACTGTTTAACTGACTTTACATGACCTCAGGGTTTAAACTAGAGGGCAGCTAGGGGGCGTATACCCTGGGCTGCCGGGTAGAAGGGGAAGGCATTAAATTTGGTTCGTCTTCCGGTTCAAAAAACAAATAACGAAATTAAGTTAAAAATGTCATGGAATCGGACAACCGAAAATAAATACATATACATTTAGGCGGTTCTCAAATTCTCTACTCAACAACGCGAAACTTTGACAAATTTTCCGATTCATTTTTAAACGTAAAGGCCTGGCTAAATATTAAAAAAAAAAAAAAAAAAAGAAAAAAAAATTATAATAATAAATAAATAAAAAAATTCTATAGCTTACTAAAAAATATATAATTGAATAAAATTAAAATATTTCAAACTAAATAAATATGGCTATTAAGAAAAAATGTACCCATATTTTGAACTTTAATGAAAAATCATGCTTTCGAAGCATGGGACCCCCCAGGTTAAATACTTAATCCTTCAACAAAGAGAGTGGTTCCTCTTATTATTGATTGACAATCATTCAAAATATTTTGCTTTCTATTTGATTGTAACAGGCGTTTTGCAGATTGTAGTTTTAAAAGAATGATAGACAGGTATTATGTTGACGAAAAATACATTGGAATTTTACAACTCACTTCAATATACATATTTGAAAGTGATAGAAGATAAACCTTAGTTTTCCAGAATGGTTTTTGTTGAATGATATTAATCTGACAGACGAATAATATATAATAAAAGGGTTGTTTCTTCTGTGAAATTTTTACGTGCCACCCATCGTGTTTTATGAGATATTTTCATGTAAATAATAGGTAATGGTGTTGATTTTAGATATTTCACACAATTTGAGATAGCGTATAATGAATAACTTTGACCCGGATTATTGGAACAAATACTCAGCTGTATTTATCTTTTTTAAATATTCCCTGAAGTGCCATATGCTACATTTCTAGAGACCTCACAAGTTTAAAGACTGAATTATTTTTTGCTTAACTATTGCAGATTGATGTATAATAATTTAAGAGATTGGTTCATTGTGTTTATGACGGCCAATTATCAACACGAGGGATATGGGCCCAAAAGGTGGGGGTGCCCTCCTTGTGTGTCTTTCTAATGGAACCTAACCCGTATTTACGCATGGAAATCCATGGTTCGAAACAAACCACAAAAACTCCGAACGATTGGGCCGACGGGTGCGATTGGGTTCAAACCCAGCACCTCCCGTCTACCAGCTTCGAGAGCAGAACCTCTCGGCCACTGGAGGGGCAATAATTTAAGAACTCACATTGTTTTAACCTTGTTGTAGATTTAGGAAATGTACAAATGTCATGTTCTTACAACAGAATCCCCCCCCCCCCCCCAATCTTTCAACATCAAGAAAGCTGAAAAGATGCAAAGGCAAAGAAATCATCCTTTTAAAAATACTTTTGTTTTGTGTGACCAATAATGCTTTCGAACATGATAGAGTAAAGCGTCTGTAACTCATTCTAAACTGTACTACTACTAATCGATGTATTAAATGAATTTTATAAACAGTTATTTTAATGGTATTTTGAAGAACTGTCGTCACATAAAGGGTTAATGTATTATTTAATTGCTAAGTTTCATATTTTCCGTTTCCACATTCGCTAATACGATTACGAAATATTTTTTATTCCTATATGTATGAACATTTCCAGAATTTTTTCTCGATCAGTTTCCACAGAATTGATCAGAAATATAAATCTTAATTTTCCCATGCGTTTTTTTTTTCTGCCTACCAAATTAAGTTTAGGTACATAAAGATAAGTGAATACAGTCAAACCTCGTTAACATGAACCTCAAGGGGAATTAAATTTTTGTTCATGTCACCCGTAGTTCATGCTATCAGTATAACAAAAAATCCAGATAACAAATATTGAGGAAAAATACATATAGGGGAGACTGGGGGCTAATGGGACATAGGAGCAAATGGAACAATAGGGTTTTCTTGTAAAATATAACAGTATAATATAATCTTGTAAAATACAACAGTATAATATAATCTTGCAAAATATAACTTTCGAAGAATATGCACCTCAAAAAAAAAAAAAAAAAAAATTAAAAAAAAATGAAGGGGGTAGCCTCCGCCCCCCCTCCTTATACTTAACCAATGAACCCCCAAATCTAATCAGGGAAGCTTCTTAACATAGTAAACCGGTACACCAAATTTGAAGCAAATCAGATAATACTGCATGAAAAAACCATATCGGTAAATTAAGCTTTATACTTAACTAATGAAGCTCCAAATCTAATCAGGAAAGCGCTTTATCAGAATGAACATAGAAAAAAATAAAATAAATTGGATAATTCTGCATGAAAATCCATTTATCTAAATTAAGAAGAGGGGACTTGCCCCCCTTTCCCCCATTTTATAAATTTAACCAACGAATCTCCAAACCTAATGAAGGAAGCGCCATATCGGAATAAACCGATATATCAAATTTGAAGCAAATCGAAAAATTCTGCATGAAAAACCCATTTATTTAAATTAAGGGGGGGGGACTACCCCCCGCCCCCCTCTTCATACTTAACCAATAAACCTCCAAATTTCATCAAGGCAGCTCCTTAGCATAACAAACCGGTGTACTAAATTTGGTGCAAATCGAATAACTCTGCATGAAACACCCATTTATTTAAATTAAGGGGGGTCTAGCCCCCTTTCCCCCCCTTTATATTTAACTAATGATCCTCCAAAACTAATCATGGAAGCTCCTTAATATAATAAATCGGTATACCAAATCTGGAGCAAATCGAATAATTCTGCATGAAAAACCCATTTATCTAAATTAAGGTGGGGGGAGGAGCCCCCCTATACTGTTAACGAATAACCCCCAATACTAATTAGGGAATCGCCTTATCAGAATGAACCTGGAAAAAAAAATGAAGCAAATCGGATGTTTCTGTCAAGAGTTATCGCGTTACGTACATAAGACGTAAGTGCATACATACATACATACAGAACCTGCGTGCTCATTAGCCCTTGGGCTTTGATAGCCTGCGAGCTAAAAAGCAGTATAATGAAAAAATTCCTCGAAAGAAAATGCCTCCTCTCTTCGTCTTTATTTTATTCCCTTTATAAGCTGTGTACGTAATTTTTCCCTCCCCCTCCGTCCTCCACTGTACCCAAAAATCATTATTGATTAAAGTTTTATAAATATATAAAACATCTTTGCTTATATATAAGCTATCAATAGCGAATTGAAAGAATCAATAAATTGTATTTCCTTAATACCCCCCCCCCCCCCCCCCAACGTAGAAAGCACTAACTTGTCCGTTGTAGAAGTCGTACTAAACTTCTTAATCAAATGTCAAAATTGTGTTTTCTTGGACCAAATCTTAGAATTGTCTAACTCACTCATTAACTCAGTACCTCCCCCCCCCCCCCCCCCATCTCCTACGCTGTAAAAAGCTGACAGTGGAAAAACTGCACATTAGTTTTAATTGTTTATTTAAATATGGCCTTCATGTCGTTAAAAATATATATAAGGTTTACTGTGTTTTTAAAATATATATTAAATTCCTTAAAAAACAAACTTCATATTATGTTTTCTGTTATGTATACAACTTAATAAATAGAATACTTTCCCGTGGTCTTTTATCCGATTTGTTTTTTCCTACGTGCGCTTTTTTTCCGTGATTCCAGTATCTTATTTTAATTTATTTTGTTTAGTTTAAATGTTTAGAATAATATATCTGGAAATTCCATGATGAAACCAAAAATTGCAAAAAATTTGACTTCAATCAATTGCTTAATATAACAACAACAACAAAAAAAAAGTAACAAACTATGCTAATTTCTAATTTTAGGCATATCTTAACAAAGATATTTATTTATTATTATTTTTTCTGCTAATATCTGAAAATACTAATGCCACTGATCGGGACATAAAAAATTATAAATTGATAAGTGATTCAGAAAGTCTAAAAAATATTATTATTATTATTATTAATATAATTTTATGTTAATAAACAAAAAATTCAAATAGCGTTAAATAAAATAAAAATAATAAAAATATAACTTTCCAATCGAATCTATTATAACTAACTTCTTTAAAATTAAAAAAAATAAAATAAATTTTATATGATATTATACATGCGTAAGTCGAAAAACAAGTTGTTATGTAAACGAGCTTTCTCGTATGCGAACATTCACAACATATTTCAATATTTGCATTCTAATTATCAACGGAAAGCATTCTTATTCACATAATGTCCAAATTAAGTAGTAGTGTAAATGTGAATTTTCATATGTGAATATTCAGGAATTTTTTTTATAATAGCATTTTTAAACATCAACGGAAAATATTGGTATTACCGTTCGCGAATATCAAATATCAAGTAGTGATGTTAATTAGAATTATCGTAAGCGAATTTTCAATTTTTTTCAATATTAGCATTCGTAGACATCGACGAAAAATATTTGGATTCGAGTTCGCGAATCTGCAGTTGAAAGAGTCTATAAATTGTATTTCCTTAATCCCCCCCCCCCCCGTTAGAAAGCACCAGCTTGTCCCTTGTAGAAGTCATGTTAAACTTCTCTTAATGAAATGTTAAAATTGTGTTTTCTTGGACCAAATCTTAGAATTGTCTAATTCACCCATTAACTCAAACATCAACGGAAAATACTGGTATTACCGTTCGCGAACATCAAATATCAAGTAGTGATGTTAATTAGAATTAGCGTAAGCTAATTTTCAAAATTTTTCAATATTAGCATTCGTAGAAATCGACAAAAAATATTTGTATTGGCGTTCGCGAATGTGAAGTTGAAAGAATCTATAAATTGTATTTCCTTAATTCCCCCCCCCCCCCGTTAGAAAGCACCAGCTTGTCCCTTGTAGAAGTCATGTTAAACTTCTCTTAATGAAATGTTAAAATTGTGTTTTCTTGGACCAAATCTTAGAATTGTCTAACTCACCCATTAACTGCCCCCCCCCCTACGCTGTAAGAAACTGACAGTGGAAAAACATTAGATTAGTTTCTAACATTTATTTATCGACAAGTTCAATATTTAACACTTCCTTGTCACGTTTTTTCCGTTACCGTTTTTTCCGTGTCCCGTTTTTTCCGGTCCCGTTTTTTCCTTGTCCCGTTTTTTCCGCTCTTCTTTTTTCTGTCCCGTTTTTTCCGGTCCCGTTTTTTCCTGTCACCTTTTTTCCGTTTACCGCGGAGATGATATCTTGTGAATTGACGAAGCTGTGAATTTTTTTCTTCTTCAACCCTCTTTTTTTTCTTCCTCTTTTTCGGTAAGAATTGGTTCTATCAAAAACTTGTCAATATAAAAGTTGTAGATAATATTAAGAATATTTATAATAAATCTAAGCCGATTTGATATCCTGAGAATTGACGAAGTTATAAATTGTTTTTCTTCTTAAAACCCCTTTTTTTGCGCCCCTTGAGACGATTTTTAATGATATCAAAAGTCTGTCATACATAAATGTTTGGCTATTTTCCTAGAAGAAATAATAACTTTAAACTGATTCGATATGTATTCTAATTAAGAAGTTATGGGGTTTTACCTGTTTTCACTAAAAACCCTCGCCATTTCCACACACTTAGTCCGATTTTGCCCAGTAACGAACTTGACCAAGATTTTCTGCCGCTTGATTTTATGTATCAGTTTGGACGAGATTTGCGCAGAATTATGGAAGTTATCATCGTGTCCATAAAAAAATGATATAGATATAGATAGATAAAATTTTCAACTGGGAATGGTTTGGGTTCTAGGGTTCATGATCGGCGTAGATCTGCAAATTTTTTTCAGGAATTCCAACATAGGGGATAATGTAATAAAAGTGTTTCTTACGAAATCCACATAAAAAACAAGTTGGAAATTGCTCGTCAAACGTGGCAAATGAGGTGCGTTCGTACTATAACTAGTTTTATAATTATTTTTTGCATTCCATATTGTACTGAATGTGTATTTATTTGCAATTCATAAGTGCATAGTCTGTAACATCATTAAAATGCACTTGCAATAATTTTTTCCCATTCCCCTTAATGTAACGGAAAACTTTTGACTGTCCCTGTAATTAAGCTATACATCCGATTTTCATGAAATTTGAAATGGCTCGACAAAATTTTGCAGCAACTATATATTTAAAATTTCAGCCCATTCGGAAAGCTGTAACATCATTAAAATGCACTTGCAATAATTTTTCCCATTGGCTTTAATATAAAGAAAAATTTTTGACTGTCCCTGTAATTAAACTATACATCCGATTTTCATAAAATTTGAAATGGCTCGACAAAATGTCGCAATAATTATATGTTTAAAATTTGAGACCATTCGGAAAGCTTTAACATCATTAAAATGCACGTGCAATAATTTTTCCCATTGGCCGTAATGTAAAGAAAAACTTTTGACTGCCCCTGTAATTAAACTACACGTCCGATTTTCATAAAATTTGAAATGGCTCGACAAAATGTCGCAATAATTATATGTTTAAAATTTGAGACCATTCGGAAAGCTTTAACATCATTAAAATGCACGTGCAATAATTTTTCCCATTGGCCGTAATGTAAAGAAAAACTTTTGACTGTCCCTGTAATTTAACTATACATCCGATTTTCACAAAATTTGAAATGGCTCGACAAAATTTTACAACAATCATATATTTAAAATTTCAGACCATTCGGTTGGGTAGTTTTTGCTCTATTATATGCGGACGGACGGACGGACAGACAGACGGACTGAACGACGACTATAGGTGCTACGTATTTATATAATTACGAACGCACCTAAAAAGATACAGGATTTATAAGCGCAAATAATCCATTTAAAATTTTGAATCCACTCTTTATTATGGATATCAATTATTTAAACAAATCAGTTTTAGCTCTATTTTATTAACAAAGGGTTCCGTCACCAGTATTTCAAAAGAATTATTTTAGTAATGAGTTTGTACAACATGTGCAATAAAAATGTGAGTAATTAAGCGTTTCTTCAATAATCAATAGTAATCTTCAGTAACCAATAAGGCGTTTGAATTCTGATCCAATATATAACGTAATTAAAATAAATAAATAAATGAAAGGCATGATATATCGTAAATGAAATCACACATTTTATTCAAGATTTTTATTCATTTTATATGGATTAATTACATTTTATTTAGAAAAAGAAAATGTACTTAAAACTTCTGCATTATGAAATAAATACATTTTCAAACATTTCTTTTATAAAATTCCAAAGAAATACTTAAGGAGGTTCTCAAAAAAAAAAAAAAAAAAAAAAAAAAAAATTCCCCGCTCAAAAATGGGAAATGAATTCAAAAAACGTGTCCGAAAGTAGGCAATTTGAATTTGAGAATATAGCTGAGAAGTAAGAATTGGATTTTATCTGTCATCTTTTCGCTCACGTTCCTAGTATTTTAGTTTATTCTTGCTTAAATTAAAAGAGAGATTTTGCTAGTTTTCTTTTTTTTTTTTTTTCACAGAATACGTTCCATAAATAATTTATAGGTCATTCCTTAAATGTTTTTTCTTTCACACCGTTTCAGTTTTCCTTTAAATTAAATTTTTCAGCTCCCAAAAAATATGCTCCATGCGCCCATCTATACAACTACCGTATTTTATGGAAGAAACGCCGCGGCGTTTACGAGTTTAAAAGTTAATTTTTTTCCAAGTGCGGCGTTTACGATTTTTTTAAATACCAAATGAGTTTCCTTAATTTAAAAATTCATAAAAATATTTAAAATCGGATTTAAATATTTTAAATAAACTTTAGACATCTTAAGATATTAAAAACGAGGCATCCTACACTGCTCAGAAAACTTTGATTAAAGTTAGGTCAATGTGACGCTGTCGACAAAAGTAGCGTTCCAATGGATGCGGTGTTTACAACGGTGTGCAGCAATTACGATATTTTTAAGCTTATTCAGGCCAATTTGAGGAGTGCGGCGTTTATGACGGGTGCGGCGTTTCTTCCATCAAATACGGTAGTTTAGTTTATTCTTGCTTAAATTAAAAGAGAGATTTTGCTAGTTTTTTTTTTTTTTTTTTTTTTTTTTTTTTCACAGAATACGTTCCATAAATAATTTATAGGTCATTCCTTCAATGTTTTTTTCTTTCACTCCGTTTCAGTTTTTCTTTAAATTAAATTTTCCAGCTCCCCAAAAATATGTTCCATCCGCCCATCTATACAACTACTTGTATGAATTTCACCCTACTAGGATCGTAAAATGTTTGAAATGTCGGCACAATGAAAGAGAAAGACCATGCGTAATCAAAAATCGTATGGATCGTATTAAACGATGATTAATCGCCACACGGTAGTCCCTGCTGGCAGGCCCGTGTCACGCATTTCAACATGCTATTAATGAAAATGACAGAACATAGATGACAGGGGAACATCCCCCGGCAATTTATGAAATTCTTCTTGCACCATCGAATCATACATCTGCGAAATTGTGCTTTTGGAAACCTCCGAACGTGACCGAATAGTTTCCTTTTTTTTTTTTCCTGAAGTCCAGAACATCTTGTTTGACATAGCACAAGATCTCTCTCTCTCTCTCTCTTTTTTTTTTTTTTCTCGGAAAGTGATCTTGAATGTGGCAATTATCGACCGGAACGAATGTCTTTATTCGACTGACCACCAGCTCAGTGGGAAGTCATCTCCGACACCAGTGGTCATCTTGTGTGGCCTAGAATCTATACTTTGAAAGGAGGTAGAGTCCGCGTGGGATTGCGAATCCGATAACCCGAGTTGCAGGGCAAACACCGTGGGGTGCTAAAACGTTCGCGTTTTTTCGATGATTGGAGCAGAGGGGCACATCGGTAATCTTTCAAATTAGGCGGAAAAGATCGTGTTCGCTAATAATATATGTATTTTTTTGCTAATGTAATCGGATATTTTTTTCCAAAATTAACGACACTTTCAGGATAATTGCTACAATAAAACTGACAAATAGGCTCTCCTGTGTGGGGAAAACATTTTTCACCGCTGATTGATCTGTTGTGTTCAGCACTAATGGCCTTTTTTTAATCGCTTTTCGCATCATATGATACGACGTCATTATGAGTGACATATTTATTTTTAAATCAAGCAGCTTTCTTCGTATTTTTTAATGACTTTATTTTACATGACCACTCTGTTGGACAACTTGGTTCTTTGCTAAATAAACTCAAATTTCAGCAAATATAGATATTTTATAGGTACAAAAAAATATTAATTTTTATATTTATTTTTCATTCTCTCTATTTCGCCAATTATCATTAATGTTTCCGTGGCTTACAAACGTATGGTATTCTAAAATATATTGTAAAATTTTTCCATAAATATGCATGCAATATTCTTAAAAAAAAAAAAAAAAAAAAAAAATGTATGTTAAGGGTGTTATTCAAATCCAAAAGGGCAACTTTCTGACATAAGTTTTAATTTATTTTTGTTCGGAAATGCATGAAACTAGTAGGTGTTGTTGTTCAGAAACTATGTCATCGAGCTGTTTTTTCCGTTTTTTTTTTTTTTTTTTTTTTTTTTTGCAAACGCAATAGATCTTTTTCAGAAAATAGTGTCAAAATGGGTGTCTTGAAACGAATTTCAGAGCGAAAGGAGACAACCCACTCAAGAAAGGATGAAAAACGTGTTTGTCACGTGATCAAAATCGCTTATAACTCAATAGTTAATTAATTGATCCAACAATGGAAAACATAGTTCGCTTCCAAATCGCTTCCATGGTCAGGTTTTCCAATTTTATATCTTTCCGTGTCAAACCGTTTTGCGCTTGTTAAGCAGAGTAGTTAAGAACAGACTTTAAAAAAAAAATTGCTTTAATGGTAATTTAAAATGAAAATACAACTAATGCATGATCATTTAAATAGTTTATATATTACAATCACTAATGCTAAGTCTATGGCCGTAGAATCAATTCGTATATTTAAAATATCTCCTCAGGGAATTAATGTTTTTAATTGCTCTTTTCTTTGCACTCTTCTTAAAAGATTTTTATTTTTTCTTAGTTCTCAAAATAATTCTAAAATCTAGGCTTAATTTAAGATTTTATGTGTTAAAAGCTGACGAACTGTGAGTAAGATTTTAACATTTCGTATAAAATTATGTACTTACATATACTAACTTTAGAAATATTTTGACAAATAAGAAACTAGTATGTTGTGGCCATCACAAAACTTTCTTCTGTATAAATCATATATAAACAGCACTAATCGATATCAAGGTATACCTGAATCTGAAGTTTGATGAAAATTCGTGCATTAGTTCTTGAGATAGAGCTATAGTGGAAATTCTGAAAAATGCAGCATAGCAGCGCAACCTGTTGAGCGATTTGCACCGAGACATAAAAAGCACTAATTCATATCAAAGTATACCTGAATCTGAAATTTGATGAAAATCCAAGCATTAGTTCCTGAGATTAAGCTATTGCGGAAATCCCCAAAAATGCTGCATAGCAGCGCCACCTGTTCAGCGATATACATGAAAATGTATAAAACGTCAATTCATGTCAATGACTATAAATGAAACTAGAGTTTGATGAAAATCCGTGCGTTAGTTCTGGAGATTGAGCTATTGCGGAAATCGCGAAAAATGCTGCATAGCAGCGCCACCTGTTGAGCGATTTACATCAAAATTAATAAAACTTCAATTCATGCCAAGGACTAACTGAATCTGAAGTTTGATGAAAATCCGTTCAAGAGATTGAGCTGTTGTGGAAATCGTGAAAAATGTTGCATAGCAGCGCCACCTGTTGAGCGATTTACACCAAAAACTAATCAGCACCAATTTATATCAGGGACTAACTGAGTATAAATTTTTATTAAATTCCGTGCATTAGTTTTTGAGATAGAACGCCCACAAAATTTGTGTCGCATACAGACTCACAGACAGACATTTTGTAAAAACATGTTTTTCGGTAACTCTGACCCCTAAAACGTGTAAATCCGTCGAAAACCAAAAGTCGAAAATTTTCACGAATGCAATACTTTCTTCTTGTAAAGATAGCAGAAAGTAAAAAAGAGACATTCTTTATAGACTTAACATTAGTGAGGGGAATTCGGAAGCTGAGTGACTAGCAGCCTTAAATTAAGCGATGAAAGTTACTGGAGAAATTCGAAGACTAAAAAGTTTTTTTTTCTTTTTCTTTTAGTAAAAGCACTTAATTTTTTATGCAATATGTTCATGTAAAGTGAAATATTTTTTTTTTTTTTTTAGCATGCACACAATTAAAAACTAGTCGGATGTACCAATCCCAAAACTTTCTTCTATCTCATACATGTTAATACTTCAAAATTCGCTATCACACTGCCAAAATTAAATGGCAATCTATGCATCTCATGAGGATTCTAAAGATATGAAATTCCGTGCATTAGTTCTTGAGATATGACTATCGCTGAAATCGTCTAAATCCAGCAAAATGCTGCCTAGCAGCGCCACCTATTGGGTGATTTATACCAAATCCTAATCAGCAACAATTTATGTCAACGTCTGACTGAATCTGAAGTTTGGAGAAAATCCGTGCATTAGTTTTTGAGATAAAGCTATAGCGAAAATTGTGAAAATTCCTGCATAGCAGCGCCACCTATTGGGTGATTAACACCAAAATCTAATTAACAACAACCTGTGTCAACTTACAACTAAATCTGAAGTTAGATGAAAATTCGTCCATTAGTTCTATAGATAGAGCTATTGAGGCAATCGTGAAAAAGTCAGCACAGAAGCGCCACCTTTTGGGCGATTTACACGAACACATAATCCGTAGCAAGTCATATCAAGGACTAACTGAATCTGAGGTTTGATGAAAATCCGTGCGTTAGATCTTAAAATAGAGCTACTGGGGAAATCGTGTAAATCCTGCAAAATTCATCATAACAGCGCCACCTGTTGGGCGATTTACACCAAAACGTAATCAGCATCAATTCATATCAAGGACTAACTAAATCTGAAGTTTGATCAAAATCCGTGCATTAGTTCGTGAGATAGAGCTATTGCGAAAATCGTGAAAAATGCAGCATAGCAGCGCCACCTGTTGAGCGATTTACAGCAAAAACTAATCAGTGTATTAGGGACTCACTGAATATCAATTTTTATTAAATTCCGTGCATTAGTTCTTGAGATAGAGCGCCCACAAAATTTGTGTCACATACACACAGACAGACAGACAGACAGACTCACAGAGTCACAGACAGACATTTTGTAAAAACATGTTTTTTGGAATCTCTGACCCCTAAAACGTGTAAATCCGTCGAAAACCGGAATTCGAAAATTTTCATGAATCCAATACTTTCTTCTTGTAAAGATAGAAGAAAGTAAAAAAATGTTTATTATTTCCTAATTTCTAATAAAACATAATTATAAGAAAAGTTTTTATTTGTAAAAAATCAATTTTCCATAATTTCCAATTTTTCCAGAAAAAAAAAAAAAAAAAACCTAAATAACACAAGCTAAACTGAATTTACCAACATTGTTGAGAAAATGTTACTCTTACTAACTTGGTTTATTTCTCTCTTTTTACACTCTTCTATTTAAGATAACATGATTTTTGTATGTGGGAGATTCTCAAAAGGTGGGATCATTAAACGTTAACTATATGTAATTTTTCAAATTTTCAAATTTAAGGCCAAATTTTTTTAATAGATAGTATTTTGTCTATAAATATAATATATAAATATTTTAATAGTATGTCTACAATATTATACACAAACATTAAAAGACAGCAACTATTCTGGAAAATTAATGATTAAAGCATTTAATTAGCAGTTGTGTATGTTACAAATTTTGGACATTTGCAGATTTTGGACTTAAAGATTTTGGTCGTTGCTATTAGTATTTAAAAAATTCTTAAGACTAAGAATGTAGTTAATGTGTCTGTATGCATATATATATATATATATATGTGTGTGTGTGTGTGTGTGTGTGTGTGTATACAAACACATTTACTACATTCTTAGTCTTAAGAATTTTTTAAATACTAATAGCAACGTCCAAAAT
This sequence comes from Maratus speciosus, assembly GCA_963932465.1. Taxonomy (NCBI): domain Eukaryota; kingdom Metazoa; phylum Arthropoda; class Arachnida; order Araneae; family Salticidae; genus Maratus; species Maratus speciosus. Next base: position 292,947,983 of record OZ010789.1, read on the forward strand.
CTTTAAGTCCAAAATATAATTAACTTTTTGTTATCCAGTAATAATAATAATAAAATCAAATGCTTTGTTACGTACGTTACTTTCGGACATAACAAAATACAGAAAAATGCTTTATAGAAAAGTCCTTCTATCTTCAAAAAAGCAATAAATCAGCCTGCCATCTCTTAACGAAATTATCAAAAAATCATCCGTTTCCTTTTTGCATTCGTTGTTTACCATTAGAACCACTTGGAAAAAAAATTAAAACTCTTTTCCTTGGTGGTACATTGGAGCAGTTAACGTTATGAATGTCCGAAATTGGCCTCTTTAGCATAAAATAATAAAATTTTAAGATATTTATACAAAGCTTTTACAATAAATTATGTAATTTTCTATCTCTGAATAGAATTAAAATCTCAGTGTAAAAAAAAAAAATAATAATAAAGTCAATGATAATTATTAAAGTTATGTTTGAAAGGCTTAAAGTTATGACTTGTGTCCATTGCCCACCTTTTGAGAATCGCCCATGTAAAAGATGGAATTTTTTAATCGTTTTTTCAATCGCTTCCTGATATGCTAGATTTATAAAAATCATGTTTACAGGCATCTTTCCGATGATAACACAACATTTTTTTTTTTTTTTTTTTTTTTTTTTTTTTTTTTAGAACTTAATTATTCATTGATAAATTAATTTTAAGGTTTCAATCCGTTAGCCTTCTACAGGTGATAAACCGCCAAATATTTTCTGTAATTCAAACAATTGTATAACAGTTGAAACAACAATGGATTTAATAAAGCGCTAACACACGCCCGCCAAAATAGTCCAAATGGTTATGGAACTGCAACAACGAACTATTTTAAACACTAAAAAGTAGAAAATACGCATAAAAAATAAAGAGTGATATTTTAAAAAATAAGCGTTAATCAATTAATAGTTTCTTATTAATTAAATTGTGATTATATGTTAAGAAATCACTTTGGAAATCCTAAAAAAATAACTTAAATAATACGTATATACTTCCTTTTTTCTTTCTTTTTTCTTTAAAAATAAACAGAGAAAAAATTATAATAATAATTTTAAAAAAATCATTAGCTCGCATTTTCTACGAAGCGTTAAAAAAAAAAAAAAAAAAAAAAAAAAGTAAAATTTTTAGAATTTAGTTCTGTGCTCACGCCAAATTAATGTACTAAAAAGGAAATCAGTAAATTTTGGGGGGAAAACATGAATTGCAGTAATGGGTCTATTTTTATGATAAACATTAAATGCTTATTTTAAAAAAATGTTTCTTTGTGTGTGTTTTTAACTAAAAAGTATTAAAAGGGGGGTGGGGTCATGAATTGCAGTAATGGGCCTATTTTTAAGATAAACATTAAATGCTTATTAAAAAAAAAAAAAAAAAAAAAAAAAAAAAAAAATGGTGTTTTTTTTTTTTTTTTTTTTTTTTTTTTTAACTATTTTTACATAATTTAGTATTCTAACTTTCAATTAAAAAAATAATAAATCCTTAAAGATACTAAATGCATTGTCTATCAGGTGCTAATATTTCAGTATTAGAAATTAAACATAGCTTGTGGTCCCAATCCTTTTGCATGCATTTTCGAATTTACGCAAGAATTCTGTTTTTGTCATTTATATTACTTTTTTCTGTTTTTTAATATATATGATCTTACTCTCATTCCTTAATCAGTCTATAATATATAAATCACTCTATGTATAAACAGCTGATTTACATTCCTTAGAGTTCTCAAGTTGAAAAGTAAATTTAGGCAGCAATTATAATAATGTATTTAAACAAAATAACAGCTGTTTAGCATCAGTTAACCCAAATCGATTGCGAAAAGGAATCGAATAACCATAAATGTTAAAAGCCTTTTTCCTTTTTTAGTAAAAAATACGTTTATCAACGTTTTTTGACAGCGTTAACGACTTTTTAAGCACCGTTGGTAGCGGCGCTACTATACCGTGAGAACAGAAATGCCGCCTTTAGCAAAACACCTGTGCTCGGCATGCATTTTCTTCGCGTACATCGTATTAAATAAGCAAGCACGATATCGAGTAGTTTAAAAACAGGCTATCATATTATTTAAGACATGATCATGTTTCAAAAATACTTTCATTTAGGAAATGAACGTCGAAAAACACATGTATAGCCGTTTTTTTTAATTGATAGCATTTGTCCACGGCCCACGATGATTGTTTTGTAAAACTAATCCTTATCTCCGCTTACAACAGTAATGCACGTTAAAAGATTTTCACCCCTTTCACACATGTTTTGATTTTAAATACTTTTTTCTAAATGAAAATAGATTAAGATAGATTAATCGCTGATAAGTGAAACACAGTAAAAAGCTTTCACGAATAATTAAGAGGCTACTCCATTCACTTGAAAAGCTCTCTAATGCTAATCCTATGGAAGAAATTTTTAAAGATATCTCGCTTGCATTTCAGTATTTTTAAACAATTCTTTTTACATTGGCTAGCTCAGGTCGATCCGTACAAAGGGCGTTTTTTACTTTTTCGATTTTGTTTACAGATATTTTTAATTAGGACACTTTCATTTTCGGAACAGGTTTCGAAAATGAAAGCATTCTCTTGAAAAAAATCTGCAAACAAAATCGAAAAAGTAAAAAAGGGCAGATGTAGAGATCAATCTCAGCTATATTCAATGCAAAAAAATGTCATTTAAAAATATTAAAATGCAAACGAAATATCTTTAAAAATTTCTTTCATATAGGATTAGCATTAGCGAGCAAGTCTTTCCATGTGACTGAAGTAGCCCCTTAACGCAATAAAAGCTTTAAAAAAATTATGAAATGAATGGTTGTATTTCATGTTTATAATTACTTAAAATTAAGTAAATACTGATTTGAATAAGATTGATTGATTTAAATTATAATTAACATGACGATTGCGTTTTGAGTGTTAAATTATATAAAGGTAAATTATCTAATTTAGAACAGATCTTATTTTTTTTAATATTATAGAATGGCTAATGAAAACTATTTTTTCCAAACAAAAATTGTAAAAGAATAAGATTTCTAAATTAGACATGTCTACTAAAGTCTGTTTACATTTCCATAAGTACCTTTCTTACATGCGATTTTATTCAACTTCTCCTTAAAATGCAGATGTTTTGTGATTGGCAGTTAAATAAGCATTGTTATTCAGTATATTAGGATAACATAGATAAAATGCGTGTACAAACTGCTGTTTATTCTAATAAAATGACATTGCGAAATGGATACATGATATACTAAAATACACAAATTATGATATAGCACAATCAATAGGAAATTGCGAATGTAAAACTAATAAAACTAGGGGGTACTAAAAAGTTACACTAATAAGCGGATAAAGAGCATCATTTCATAAAATCCTGTTTAATATTTAGCACAATCTAATAGTTGTCAAAATTTTCTTCTAATAATGTTACAGAATATATGTTATACAGAATATGTTGGCTATCTTCATTCATATATTATGACCTAAAAAATAAATTGTGGATTGTAGAGCATTAGCTATTTGTAAAGCAATAAAAATTGACTTGCGACTCTGACGTTAAAGCCCTTGATCTGCAGATTTACTAGTTACAAGATTTAGACTTTCATTTCATTTGATATGTTTTTGTTTTACACTAATAGTACAGGTAAAATAAAACAAAAACTTAGTAAAATACAACAACTGATAGTCGCACGACAATTTGGGAAAAACTTCATTTTATCACAAGAAATGAAGATCCGATAAGTCCCCACCCAAAAAAGTTGTTTTATCCTGGGGTTTTTTTTTGGGGGGGGGGGGGGCAAAGTGAGGAATTTTACTTCAGGGAGAGCGGGGGGATAAATTTTTTTTAAGTAGGTCAAGTAGGGTATTGTTTATTATGTATTTTTAAATTCGGAATAGGATGACACCCTCCGCAAGTATATATATACGATCATTTTTCACAAAGTTATGGAAGACTTTAACAAAGTCGACAGATACTTTATGCAGGTAAAATAGGTTTTTACAGTAACAACTGATGGCCATTCTCGAAAATTTTGGAAGCTTAGTTTTGGCACTAGAAGTGAAGATCCGATGAGTCCCCCCACAAAAAAGTTGTTTTGTCATGTTTTGGAGGAGCAAAAGACGCATTTTAACTCGGTGTGTGTGCGTATGGGGAGAGGGGGGGGGGGGAATTCCACTTTTTAATATTAGATCATATAGGGTGTCGTTTAGTGTATATTTTTAATTCTGAATCGAATGATGTTATCCTCAAGTTGATAGATCATTCATTACAAAGTTAAGCAGGTTTTATGAATACAAAGTCATGAATGTTTTTATGAATACAAAATTATGGATATACGGATTTTGTAACCTTTAATAACTTTTAAGAAGACTCAGATGATCCTGATTTTGATTATTGTTATTTTGAGGACATTAAATAAGTTTGAGATTATTTTATATGATATAAAGAACATGTTTAGAACGTAAAAATAAATATGACAAAGATGTGCTGAATAATGAAGTATAATTTTCGATTTTGTATTCATAAAACCTACCACAACTTTGTAATTAATGATCGTATCGACTTGCGGAGAGTGTCATTCGATTCAGAATTAAAAAATACTGAATAAACGATGCTCCATTAGGCTTAATTTAAAAAAGTTGAATCCCCCCCCCCCTTCTTCCAAGTTAAAATGTCCCCTTTTCCCCACAAAAACACGGTAAAATAACTTTATTTCCGGAGGGCTCGTCGGGTCTTCATTTCTAGTGCCAAATCAAAGTTCTTCCCAAATTTTCGTGAATGACCATCAGTTGTTACTGTAAAAAACTATTTCACCTGCATAAAGTATAATTTCCGACTTTGTATTCATAAAATCTGCCGTAAGTTTCTAACAAATGATCGTATCGGCTTGCGGATGGTGTCATTCGATTCAGAATTTAAAAAAATATATAAGAAACGATACCCTACTTAATTTTTTTTATTTCCCTCTACCATGCGGGTTAAAAATGCCCCCTTTTGCCCCCCTAAAAAAACATGATAAAACAACTTTATTTTGGGGGAACTCATTAGATTCGCATTTCTAGTGTCAAAATGAAGTTCTTCCCAAATTTTGGTGAATAGTCATATCATAGTTGTTTAAAAAAAACCCTACGAAGTTTTTTTCCTGCCGCATCCGTAAATTCTAGTCAAAACACTAACTTTGACGGCATCCTCTGAAAAGTCTTCTGTCTTTACCTAAAAAACGAAAACTACAGTTCGATTAGATATAGTTATTAAGCTACAACATTTATTACACAGTTAATAAGAGTACCTGTGATACGTTTATGAAGAAAAATTAATTAGACAAGAAAGAAAAATCATCCGTTAAGCATAGATTATGAAACACTTTCCAAACACATTCAGAATAATATAACCAAACTTCATCGTTTAATAAACTGAAATATAATGTCTAATTGAAAATTTTGGAAAACGCATAACACATTTGAAAACTCAATTTCAGCAATTCCCGTCTACAGTCGGAAAATTATCGAATATTTTTGTACAGCCGTGTATATGATATATAGATTTGTATCCTTATATCATATCATCTATTAATTTCATGTCCAAAAGTTTAGTTCAGTTAGGAAATAAAAACCGAAGTTGAAAATTCCCCTTTTCTCTAATAAGGAGAAATGTACGTGAATTACTTTGTGCAGCCCTTATATACAATCTGTAGAATTTATACAACGAGCAGTATGCAAAAAATTAGTTCAAATTAGAAGCGCATACCGAAATTGATAACGCACTTCCAGCAGTTATTGAATAAAGACAGTACTGTAACCGAATTCTTTTGTGTGCCCCTGCAAATGAGCGATAAATGCTATAAACACCCTATTTTATAGTACCGTATTTTATGGAAGAAACGCCGCGGCGTTTACGAGTTCAAAAGTTAATTTTTTTCCAAGTGTGGCGTTTACGCCATGTGCGGCGCTTACGATTTTTTTTTAAATACCAACTGAGTTTCCTTAATTTAAAAATTCATAAAAATATTTAAAATCTGATTTAAATATTTTAAATAAAACTTCAGGCATCTTAAGATATTAAAAACGAGTCATCCTACACTTCTCAGAAAACTTTGACTAAAGTTAGGTCAATGTGACCCTGTCGACAAAAGTAGCGTTCCGATGGATGCGGCGTTTACAACGGGTGCAGCGATTACGATATTTTTAAGTTTATTCTGGCCAATTTGAGGAGTGCGACGTTTACGACGGGTGCCGCGTTTCTTCCATAAAATACAGTAAGCATATTGTAGTGAACTTCGGTGGCTTATATCAATTTCAATACATTTGAAATAGCGTAATGTCATTAAAATAAACTGTAAATGATTTTTCCCCCATTGGCCATAATGTAACGGAATTCTTTTGGGTGCTCCTGTAAATGTACTATTAATGCTACACGCTTCATTTTCAAAACCAAACGTGCTATGGTAAACATAATTAACATATATTAATTACATGAAAATCCGAGTATATTTACTGGAGTTAGAACGTGGACAGACAGATGGCCAAACAAACCGAAATCATAAATGCTACATTTCAACTATGTTGGAAAGTGTTAAAAATATGTCATAAAGTAGCCAGTTTGGATTTGAGAACAGTCTTAAATTACATATAATTTGACTAGTGAAATTGTTGCATGTCATTTGCTGTACTGGGCAATAGCTCTTTTTGTTGAAGGTAGGATATCTTTGAAATTTCGATGATTCAAAATAATCTAATTAATTATGAAGAATTACTGAAAAAAGGTGACAGTCAATTAGCATTTAGTTTACCATTTGTCATTTATTTAGGTGATGGGGGGTGACCTATTTCCATTTTGCGCACCTTCAATAAAAAATGCTTTTAACAATTTTTTTCCTTGAACTTTTTCTAAAATCAATAGATAATGAAGAAATGTTAAAAGATAAAAATAAAAAGTATTCGACTATATTTAAAGCAGTTCTCAAATCCAAAGGAGATACTTTCTGACATATTTCTGAATTAATTTTCTTTCGGAAACGCAATGAAATTGGTAAGTGTTTTTAGTCAGAAACTATGTAATCGAAAGACGTTTTCCATTTTTTGGTAAAGGCAGAAGATCTTTTATAGAAAATATTATCAAAGTGGATGATTTGAAGAATTCCCGACTCGGCGGTTCGAGAAATCCGAAAAACTTGCCGTCACGTGACAAGAATCACTTATAGCTCCGTAAGTAATTTATTTATCGAAAAATGAAAAACTCATTTCATCGCTTCAATACGCTTCAATAGTCAAGCCTGCAAATTTTATACCTTTACGTTTAAAAACGAGCCAGAAAATGAGTTATAAAGTTTCGCGTTGTTGAATAGGCAACTTGAGAATCGTCTTGAGATCACATTCCTGAAAAAGTATGTTATGAATGGTCAAGTAACCTTGTAATAGGATAGCTACCCCATGATATAGCCATTAGTCTTCACTGTAGAATCTGACAATCAAACATGTACTATATAAGAACCCGTCCAATATACACATTTTGCACCGAATTTGTCAGCTTATGCTTGAGCACATTATTGGATAAGCTCTTCTCAATGCTTTTGATTCAAATAAACCTATACTTACGGAATAAAAACTTGAAAGAAAGTTGTTTAGGCTCTTCTCAATGGTCAAATCTTTATATTTGAATTCTTAATAGTATCAAAAGTTAGACCACACATATCGCCAATATGTGCAGCATTATACGCCAATCACGTTTCATGGCTATCGCGGAATAGCCAATATTGTTCAGGTAAATCTCCGATTCCTAATCCCTCTGCGAGAACTTCCAGTGCCGGAATATTCGTAATGAAGAAGAAAGGGTTTATAATAGGATGCACTAAACCTCGCTTTAAAAAGAAGTCAGCAGGATATCTGTCGAAGCCCTTCGGAATTTTCCAAGCGAAAAATTTTACTTATGCCGAAGCTGCCGGCTTTATTCGTTGGTGTCAAAGAATTAAATGTTACCTGATTTTTATCAGGTTTTATGTGAAAATGAGAAATTCTATTGGTCAGGCATGAATTTTTGGAATGTAAAATAACTGAACTGTCGAATATTTGCCATCGCCATATTACTGATCCAATAATAATCATAGAATTTTCACTGCCGCGTTTTTTAATTCACTGGGGGGGGGGGGGGGGCACAGAAAAATAAGTAATTATATCCAATCAATACTTTCTGATTTTTTTTTTTTTTTTTAAGTTTTCATAGATATTTTTGCAAAGTATTAATATTTATGACTGAATAAATGAATATTTAAAATAATTATTCGGTATTTATTTTAATGCAAAATTACGATATACGAGGGCAGTTTGATATCTCCGTGACTTTAAAAAAGGTGGCGGTCTGATTGCACTCTTATTATTATGTTTTCAATTTATTATTATCTGCGGCAACATTCGTGCAATTTGAAGGCGATATTTTAAATACATTGTGTTCTATTGGATTCAAAAGCAAACGATTGGCGTGTTTGTCTTGATTATGGAGAAAAAAGAATTTAGTCTTTTGATAAAACACTATTTTTTGCGCGGAAAACAATTACCGAAACTGAAGGAAAAGTCGAAAAAATATTATGGGGACTCTGCTCCATCACATGGTATGGTTCACAAGTGGTTTACGGAATTTCGCTGTGTTCGTACGAGCACAACAGATGCAGAACGTTCTGGACGTCCAATTGAGATCACGACTGAAGAAATGGTCAACAAAATCCATGATATCGTGTAAAAAGACCGCCGTGTGAAAGCACGTGAGATAGCTAAGAAAGTAAACATTTCAAATGAACATGCATTCAATATCTTGCATGAAAATTTGGGCATGAAAAGTTATCACCCCAACGTCAAGAAAGCTGAAAAGATGCAAAGGCAAAAGAAATCATCCTTTTAAAAATATTTATGTTTTGTGTAACCCATAATGCTTTTGGAATGAGATAAAATAATGTATCTATAACTCATTCTAAACTGTATTACAACTAATCGATGTATTAAATGAATTTTATAACAAGTTATTTTAAGGGTACTTATAAGTACCGTCAGTAGATAAAGAGTTAATAAGTATGAGAAATTTGTATTTGTGTTGTAAAATAAATAAATATGTAAAACGAGAGAGACTGAGAGTGTTATGAAAGTGTTGTTATATAAATATTGTTATTGTAAAGAGTTCTTTTAAAACAAAAGTTTTCTAAATAAAATTATTGTCTTGCATTTAACTATTGAATTAAAATGTAAATTCCGCAAAAATACCTTTCGTATTTCTACAACCATATAATAAGCCGAAACAATTCTAATCACAGATGTCGTGTAAATTTGAGGCTATATAAAAATACAATCTTAAAAATAATTAGTACGTAAAAGCAAAGCAGAACAATTTATGCATAACACCTATTTCTGCAAGTGGCAAATGTCACCTTTTAAAATTTTGAGTAACGTTTATTTTACTTGTAATTTTTTAAATTAATAAGTATAACAATAAATCTTCAGTGTACATAAAACTGTTTGAGATTGTTTTAATGTAAACATGAACAAATAAAATAACCATAAATCAATATTTTTTTTTTTAAGTGGCATTTGTTACTGATATAAGAATTAAGTTTATCCACTCTCAAAAACTTCATAGCAATATTCTCGATGGTGTGAAACATCTAATAAAATCGTACCATAAATGTAATTATACATTTTGCACTGCACAATAAAATACGGTAGCACAGATAACATGGAAAGTGGCCCTTGAATACAAATAATGTTGAGGGGGAAAATCACAAAGTTTTCAGACTTTTGTTACAAAGTTCATTGACTATCTCGTATCATTTTTATTGCGAACAGTCGATAATGTGTATCGTAAACCGAACAATGCATCCTTCGGAAAGCTCATTTAAAAGCCATATATCTTCACCAGTTTCTAAGGGTATTTTCTTTCACTGTGCTTTCCGACCACTCGTCTGAACCATTAGAAAATTATCATCTTTTCTTCCTAGGGTATATAGTATTTTCTATAACATAACATAAAATAGTGCAAAGATTGCCTAAAGTATAGCGAACTGCCTTGTTCGCGATGGTGGGAACGATCTGGCGCCTATCTTAGCAAAGTTGAATAATCTACTAATTTTATCATAAGCACAATATACTGTGTTAATATTTTCTGTTTTGCAACAGAATTTCATGGATTTTCATTTTTTTTTTTTCACCTTGCACACGATATTTTAGCTTTTAAAGTTTTGTTTCCTTGAATTATATTAGATATATTTTTTACTTTTATTATTGTTATTTATTAATTTGTTTATTTATTTATATTTTTTATTATTTATATTTTATATTTATATTTTTGTTATTTATATTTTTTATTATTTATATTTTATATTTATATTTTTGTTATTTATATTTTTATTTATATTTTTATTATAAAATCTACATGTCTGCGACTGTAGTGTTAATGGTTTGAAAGAATTTCTTGTCCGCTTTACGTCTCTTCTCTAAATACAGTTACAGCATCTTTAAATCACACTACCGTATTTTATGGAAGAAACGCCGCACTCCTCAAATTGGCCTGAATAAGCTTTAAAATATCGTAATCGCCGCACCCGTTGTAAACGCCGCATCCATCGGAACGCTACTTTTGTCGACAGCGTCACATTGACCTAACTTTAGTCAAAGTTTTCTGAGAAGTGTAGGATGCCTCGTTTTTAATATCTTAAGATGTCTGAAGTTTTATTTAAAATATTTAAACCCGATTTTAAATATTTTTATGAATTTTTAAATGAAGGAAACTCAGTTGGTATTTAAAAAAATCGTAAACGCCGCACATGGCGTAAACGCCGCACTTGGAAAAATATTAACTTTTAAACTCGTAAACGCCGCGGCGTTTCTTCCATAAAATACGGTACTATAATTATAACAACAGTCGAACCTCGTTAACACGAACACGCTTAACGCGAGTTACTTTTAACACGAACTGTTTCCAGCTGCTCCGTCAATTTGTATAGACATTTACTGTGATTTTAGTCCTTTTAACACGAACGCGAAATACTGTTTATCAGGAATTGAAATGGATCGGCCGCTAAAATATTTCCTATTCATCTTATAGTACGAACGAAGCAAGTTTTTCGAACCTTTTCGATGCAATTGTACTGCATTTTATTTTATTTTTTCGAACTCCAAATTTTTGAAAGAATGTTAGTCTCGGAAGGGGGATATGTTTCCTCAGTTTTGATAGCCGCAGACCGGCGAATGTAAAACTGTCAGGCGATTCCTCTTTCTATCTACTCTAGAGATAATATTCTCTTGTAAGAATTGCATTGAGGGGTAAAACAAAAGTACCTAACATTAATTAAAATTGTTTATGAAAAGCTGTAAACGTATGCTGAGAGATCGCTGTGGCTGTGATGACTTAGGTTCGAATCCGCTGAAATAAGTCGAGTTGACTGTCTGGAGCTTTGTGATTTTCTTTGGATGTAATGTAAATTAAATACCAGCCAGTTTCCCTTGAAAACACTTTCACCGAGGGGTATCCCATGTGTAGGTCTATATTCTTGATCGATCGATCTTATTTAGGAAAAAAAATCAATAGCAGCAACACAGCGTATTTTGAAGGTACGTATAGATATTTATTCCTGTTACATGAATAAATAATTTTTTTTAAAGTATTGATAAGGCAAACTACTTTTAACACGAGAAAAAAAAAAATCCCCGTGAGTGTTTGCGTTGACGAGGTTTGATTTATATTGGTTAAATTATCTTATAAAAAGAGTTCCATATCCCTCCTAGGAACAGATATGAAACGTTTACTTGGAATCTAATAGGAATTCAGAGAAACTGTTCCCAATTTAAAGATATTTTTTCCCTTATTTATTTCAAAAATAAATTGAAATATTCATGATAACATAAAAAATAAAAAGATAATATTACATTTGTATTTCTATAATTTTATCAGATAAAACCTACCATTAAAAAGAAAAAAATCTTAAAATCATTCAGTATTGTCATAGATTTATATCAAAATCAGAAATTTGAATATTCGATCTAAAATGTTCTACATCTTTCAAGAACGGTAGAATTTTTTGTGCGACGGGACATGCAGGTAATAACGGTAAAGAACACTTTTCAGTATACACTGTGCTGCAACCATTTTCGTTTATATATTTGCTTTGAAATTTATGTGTGAGAACTGTTTAATATGTTTTTAAAATATCCGTTTTCATGAATTCAACTTCCATCATTTAAAAATATTTGAGTAAAATAAAATTGCATTCTCTCCTGGATCCTGTGGATTTGTATTATAAAAAAAGGAAAAAGTAAATCATTTTTCATTTCTGCATTTGAATAAAAATTCCATCATGTTTCTCATTTAAGGTTTCTTCTATCTAGAAAATTTCATTTTTCATTATTAATCTCACAAAAAAAAAAAAAAAAAAAAAGACGAAGAAGAAATGGCTATGAGAAAATAAACAAATAACTTGATAATATTCAGTAATTTTAGGCTGTATACTGTATATTTCCACTTTCTTTCTTCTGTTCGTAGAAGATTTCCATCCAGACATACTCTCTGCCGAGAGTTGGAAAAAAAAAAACCATTGGATATAACATTTATTTTCATATTGGATCTTGGATCTATTAAATTTATAACTATATAAGCATACATTTGAAAAAATATATAACGATTTCTTTTACATCTTTGTTTCTTTATAGCCTCTAGAAGAAAAAAGAGAAAAAGAAAAACATCATTTTTATCTAATAATAATAATAATAAATACACCATGATTCGGAAGCTTAAAAAAAAAATACTTTGGTCAATTAGTAATAATAATAATAAAATACAGGGCAGCGAAGGGAGTTATTAAGGGGTTAAAATCCCTCTCAGCGCAGTTAAAAACTGATTAGATTCAAAATAATAAAATAAATAAATAAAAACATTGTGTTGTTATTGAAACATTATTTGTAAAGAAGAAACATAAAGAAAAGCGTAACAGCCCAAACATTTTAGCCTGTAACCCTTTCAAAGCTTCAAAATAAGGCGGCCACCTTCAGTGCAAAATGGATGAAAGGGAAAATGAGGTGCAATAGCAGCAAAATAAATGTGTCACCGCTATTGCTGTTTCTCATTCCATTTCTTTTATTTTGACTCTGAAACACTTGAATGCTTAATTTATTTTTACTGCTTGTGCTTTTCTTTACGTTGATTTTTTTTCACTTAAAATACTTACTAAAAACTACTTTAAGAGCATCTAAAACAAAGTAATTATTCATTTTATGAGGTATAATGTTTCAAAACCCTTCCCAGATGAAAATACTGGCTATGCCACTAAAAAGAAAAGAAAAAGAAACAATACGTTGAAAATCAAACTAAAAAATTAAATCTAAGATATTCATCTGTGTTATTCAATTTTTATTCGTACCGACTAAATTCTCAATAAATATAAATAAGTCAAAAATCAAACAGCTCCGATTTTTAAAATTTATTTGATAACATATTGCTACTGATTACTTATTCAGCGAATAATAAGTCATCCTCTCTCTTCTTTCTATTTTACACTGTTGAAAAGTTTACTTTATTTTTTACTGTTTATTCTTTCTGTTTTACACTGTTGAAAAATTTACTTTATTTTGTACTAATTCTTCTTTTTTTTATTTATTTCTTTAATTCTTTTATTTTCCTTCTTTTATACTTTTGTTTTCTAGACACTTTCTTATCATACGCACACCTTGAAAGTTTCCGCCAAATCTTGCATTTTAACTTAAAAGTAGGCAATGAATACTGTTATTCCGGTTAATTGGAACACATCGGTGCTATCAAAATCATCGTGATAAAGCAGCTACCCCAATTATCAGAAGTAAAGTTAATGATATTTTCGATTTCGTTCTTGATATTTTGTCCCAATTAGTCCTTTATCTACTCAATTATGAATTCATGAAAATTTTATCGTCTAAAGCATTTTTCGTGAATTGTTTAAACTAAATTAGAAGATTTACATAATCGTTTAATAAATTTTAGAAGGATTGAAGGATTTAGGACGATTACCGTATTTTATGGAAGAAACGCCGCGGCGTTTACGAGTTTAAAATTTAATTTTTTTTCCAAGTGCGGCGTTTACGCCATGTGCGGCGTTTACGATTTTTTTAAAATACCAACTGAGTTTCCTTAATTAAAAAAATCATAAAAACATTTAAAATCGGATTTAAATATTTTAATTTAAAACTTCAGACATCTTAAGATATTAAAAACGAGGCATCCTGCATTGCTCAGAAAACTTTGATTAAAGTTAGGTCAATGTGACGCTGTCGACAAAATTAGCGTTCCGATGGATGCGGCGTTTACAACGGGTGCGGCGATTACAATATTTTTAAGCTTATTCAGGCCATTTTGAGGAGTGCGGCGTTTCTTCCATAAAATACGGTAATTAAATTTTAATTTATAGGGATTTTGTGCAATATTTATAACCCCACTCAAATCTTTTATTTTAAATATTTTTCTTAGTATTTTGTAGAATTAGGAAATGTACAACTATAATGTTCTTACAATAGAAATATTTCCGAATTGAAAAATCCCCCCAACGCCAAGAAAGCTGAAAAGATGCAAAGGCAAAATAAATTATCCTTTTAAAAATATTTTTGTTTTGTGTAACCAACAATGCTTTTGGAACAACGTAAAGTAATGTGTCTATAACTCATTCTAAACTGTATTATAACTAATCGATGTATTAAATGAATTTTATAACAAGTTATTTTAATGGTACTTATGAGTACCGTTAGTAGATAAAGGGTTGAACGGCTGAACCAATTAAATGGTGTTCCAAACAACTCACATAAAGATAAATGAGTCGGTGCTCGCTGAAAATGTCTCAACATTGAGAAATATAGCTGTTACATCTTTATTTATCTAGATATACGTCTTATTTAAAATAAATGATAGAAACTTTCAACACAGTCATGCTTTATGCATATATCGCACCCTTTGGTGCTCACCCTCTTCAAAGCACGCGCTTTCACTTTCTAAAAAGAAGTGAGAGAGAAAGGGCTGTGATCCATCAACAAAACGGCATGCGCTATATTTCGAAACAGGTAAGGGACAGGTACTGGACAATAAACACCCTTTGCACCCTAAAGTTTGACAGGGTGAGAGATATTGTTGATTCCGGTAGCTTGTTTTCTTTTATCATTAAGTCAGTAATAATGAAGTGTGGGTGCAAGCTGACCTCCCACGACTTTCCAATCCTTCTCAATGTCTATTGTGATGTGACTTTTGGAGTGACTCTATGTACATGTTGATTCCAAGGAGTTCATTGAAGCACTTTCTCTGAAGACACCGCAACCCATTTAGGGATCTAAGTACATTTGTCCTTTGGGTACTTAAAAGTAACTTCCATAATGGGTCACTGGAAGACCACCAGCATCGTCGCCATTAGTTCGGACAATTCTATCGTTTTCTATAGGTACTTTTCTGGATGTCTATTGCTTTTGTCGATGAAGGATCGAACAGGGCTGGCGTGTGACAGATATTTTTCAAAAAAAGATGAAATATGACTTGAAATTTTCTTTTAATATGTCCTTGAGATATCCTTGAAATATGAAGAGGAACTGAAACAGACCTTTTTTTTTTTTTCCAAACGAAACATTTGAAGTTAGATTTCTAAATATTTGATTAGTATAATGATTATTATTATTATTATTATTTATCTTTATGGGAATTAATGTATTTTATAAAAAGTGAAGTCTACAATCAGCGTAAAAAGAAGAAGAAAAAAACCTATAAAATCACAACAAATGTATCATTAGACTCAGAGTAATGCTTTCTTTCACACTATTGAGGCAATTTTTGAAATAGGAGTCGTATACATATTAATAAAAAGAAAAGTGACCCGTTAATCTGATGGCATTGAGCTCACAGGCTATTCACACATCGTATATTAACTCTTATTTCAAAGAATAAGCTCCTCAAAAACAAGTGAAGGGGGATTAGCCCCGTTTCCCCCTTTTATTCTTAACCAATGAGCCTCCAAATCTAATAAGGGACTAAATCGGTATACCAAATTGAAGCAAATCAGATTATTCTGCATGAAAATAAACATATCGCTAAATTAAGGAGGGGTCTAACCCCCTTTTCAACTTTATACTTAACTAGTGAACCTCCAAATCTAATCAGGAAAGCTCCTTATCAGAATGAACATAGAAAAAAAAATAAAAGCAAAAAATAAAAGCTTCTGCATGAAAATCGATTTATCTAAACTAAGGAGAGGGGACTTTTCGCCCTTTTATACTTAACCAATGAATTTCAAAATCTAATGAAGGAAGCGCCATATCGGAATAAACCGGTATATCAAATTTGAAGCAATTCAAATAATTCTGCATGAAAAACCCATTTATCTAAATTAAGGGGGGGGGGACTATCCCCCGCCCCCATTTATACTGAACCAAAAAACCTCCAAATTTAATCAAGGCAGCTCCTTAAGAGGCTACTTCAGTCAAAGGAAAAGACCCGTTCGCTAATGCTAATCCTATGGAAGAAATTTATAAAGATATCTCAGTCGCATTTCAATATTTTTAAATAGTTTCTTTTGCATTGAATAGTTGAGATTGATCTGCACAAAGGCCGTTGTTTACTTTTTCGATTTTGTTTACAGGTATTTCTTATGAGAACACTTTCATTTTCGGAACCGGTTTCGAAAGTAAAAGCATACTCATAAAAAATATCTACAGTCAAAATCGAAAAAGTAAAAAACGGCCTGCATACAAATCCATCTCAACTATTCAATGCAAAAGAAATCATTTAAAAATATTGAAATGCGACCGAGATATCTTTATAAATTTTTTCCATAGGATTAGCATTAGCGAATGTGTCTTTTCATTTGACTGAAGTAGCCTCTTAACATAATAAACCGGTATACCAAATTTGGAGCAAATCGAATAATTCTGCATGAAAAACCCATTTGTCCAAATTAAGGAGGAGACTAGCCCCCTTTATACTTAACCAATGAACCCCCAAAACTAATCAGGGAAGCGCCTTATCAGAATGAACCTAGAAAAAAGTTTGAAGCAAATCGGATGCTTCTATCAAGAGTTATCGCGTTACGTACATACATACATACGTACGTACATACCTACAGAACCGGCGGGCACATTAGCTCTCAGGCTTTGAAAACTGTACTTTCAGTTTTCAAATGTTAACACCTTACTTTTGGCACCGTATTTGAGTTCCTTCCATCGAGGCAGCCTGAAAAATGGTATAGTGTATAAACTTTTTCTTAAATTCACATTGAGTCAGAAGAAGTAAAAGATTGCGAATGCTAATGTTACGTGACAAAATTTAATTTATGTATTCAAAAGATAATAATAAAATGTTCAGTTGAAATGTTATTTTACAGTGAGATAAAATGACTAGACCCAAACATATTCTATGTATTCTTCTATCGATTCATAAACATATTTTTAGTAGTGAAAATTATTAACAAATTCATATTTAAAAAGTTACAAATTATAACCTACATTAATTTTTCATATCTATATTAGGTTCATATATCTATATTATAAAGGACAAATGTGCCTGAGCGTAACGCTGACGTCATTTTAATGGTGGCAACAGCAGATGATCAAATTTAACTTTTATTATCTTTTATTGCAATTTTTTTATTTTCTAAATTCCGCACATATTTAATTTTCACACCGTCGAATAGATAAAAACTGTATACTTTCAAATGCAATTTGTTTGAAAACTATACCGCAATTTCTTTGAAAACCGTATCGCAATTTACTGAAATTTTATTGTTTTTAAAATAATTTTCAAGCATGGTTTTTAAAATCTATCTCTGTCACTTGCAGACAGACAATTACGAAAGATAAATCTGTCTACACTTAAATTAATATAAATAAAATAGTTCGGCATTTGTTTCGTACTTATATTCTATAATAAAATTAAATCTTTATCAAACATAATAAAATAGTATAAATAAAACACAAATTTAAGACATGTAATCGAGCCACATTTAAACCACTTAAATTATCAGAATAATAAAAAAAAAAGGCAACCGATCTTTGGCGATTTCTTCGACTGTTAAATCCTGGCACGAGGTTAATACGAAAGTATCGCTTTTAATAAATTTCAAAATTTTATTTGAATACATAATTGCTATTTTTCATGTAAAAATGATGGGCTTGTGAGTGCTTAAGCCATTTGGTAGGCCTCCCCACCTAGCTGACCCTGTTGGTATTGTTACAGAAAAATCTAAAAATATATATACTAAATGCAAAACAGAGTTAAAAAGAAAAAAAAAAAATGTATGTTTTTCACTTATATTCTATAATCCGGGAAGCCTGAGTTGGAACTCCTTATAGACGATAATGAACCGAAAATTGAAGTACCTTCTGATAAGTTATGACTGGTAGAAATGAGGCATTGGTACAATGCATGCTGCAATATAACAAATTGGAAATTGCTCGTCAAACGTGGCAAATGAGGTGCGTTCGTACTATAACTAGTTTTATAATTATTTTTTGCACCCCATACTGTACTGAATGCATATTTTTTTGCACTTCATAAGTGTATAGTCTGTAACATCATTAAAATGCACTTGCAATAATTTTTTCCCCATTACCCGTAATGCAACAGAACACTTTTGACTGTCCCTGTAATTAAACTATACATCCAATTTTCATAAGGTTTGAAATGGCTCGACAAAATTTTGCAACAATTATATATTTAAAATTTCAGACCATTCGGAAGGCTTTAACATCATTAAAATGCACTTGCAATAATTTTTTCCCATTGGCCGTAATGTAACGGAAAACTTTTGA
Source organism: Maratus speciosus (assembly GCA_963932465.1). Classification (NCBI taxonomy): domain Eukaryota; kingdom Metazoa; phylum Arthropoda; class Arachnida; order Araneae; family Salticidae; genus Maratus; species Maratus speciosus. Next base: position 292,966,746 of record OZ010789.1, read on the forward strand.
CTGTCCCTGTAATTAAACTATACATCCGATTTTCATAAAATTTGAAATGACTCGACAAAATATTACGACAATTATGTATTTAAAATTTCAGAGCATTCGGAAGGCTGTAACACCATTAAAATGCACTTGCAATAATTTTTCCCATTGGCCGTAATGTAAAGAAAAAATTTTGACTGTCCCTGTAATTAAACTATACATCCGATTTTCCTAAAATTTTAAATGACTCGACAAAATTTTGCAACAATCATATATTTAAAATTTCAGACCATTCGGTTGGGTAGTTTTTGCTCTGTTATATGCGGACAGACAAACAGACAGACGGACGGACTGAACGACGACTATAGGTGCTACGTATTTATATAATTATGAACGCACCTAAAAATGAAGACTCTTGAGTCTTGATGTGCTATCAACTACATTAGAAGAATCACTGTTGGAAAAGGCCTAATAAATCATTAAATTCCGATAGCATAGCTGCAATACAACTGGATATAAATAGAGGTACTCATGCAATTATATAACAATTTTATTTTTTTATAATGCATTTTCAGTCATCGATTTTGATTAAACGGGCAAGTCTGGAGAAATTATAGACACAGAACAACTCTGTATTTCTTTCTTTTTTTCAAACCTAAATATATAATAATAACGTTTCTACATTTCCTTAGTGGATATGCAATTACAATAAATTAATAAAAATCCTTTATTACTATTGCATTCAAAAAATTGTAATAGGCGTATAAATTAACGATTGGGAGGGTATTTAAATCATTAACTTGTAAATACGTTATCATACATCTTTATTTATTTATTTTTGAATGTCTCCGATTATACTTCGCTTTCGGTTTTTTTTTTTTTTTTTTTTTTTTTTTTTTTTTTTTTTTTTTTTATATGATGTCTTTTAACATGCAGTTATACTACGAAGCGATTAAACAATAAAAAATAGAAAAATAACTTGTTAAAATTAAAAAATGTGGCACTGTTAAAAAAAAAAAAAAAAAAAAAAAAAATGCGAATAGAGCAACGAAATTTTTGAGAACTTTTATGTAAAATTAGCGGGAGTTTTGTTTATGGTAGACGTTTCACTCTAGGACTTTTGTTCAGTTTTTCTTTATTTCTTTTTTTATTAAACAGGCAGTTTTAAGATGCACAATTTCATTTCAAGAAGAAACTTAAATGTTTTGACGGAGAATCTTTATGCGAATTTTCCATTAAAAATATTATTTTGTGTACTAGCATCTAAATTTCAGATTAAAATGTAGCATCCAAATAAGACAACCAAAATTTCTTCACTTTAAAAAAAAAAAAAAAATACATTAAAACGGCCTCGAGGAATATCCCGGATTTCTCATTTAATATTCAATCCATAGAACTAAAGTAAAGTGCCATGAATAACCTTTTTTTCTGAAGGCGTTGCCATAGAAAAATCAAGAGTGTGCAAAATTAAGACGGATTGTTTTGTTATCAAACACAAATTGCCTTGCCTTCAAACTTTGCAATAAATGATCCTGCAAACAAAACACAGCAAAAAAAGCGAAAGCTATTACAGGTTGAAAGATGATGAGGCTTCAGACGCATTTTTAGAGAAAGGCGACGAAAATAACAGTCTAGAATTTAGCATACAAGATACCGACAGAAAGCAAACGAAAGCGACAATGATACTCTCTCTGAATAGAAAACGGTGAATTGAGATGGAAAAAGAAAGCGCTCAGATTATCTGACTCCTGAAAGACATGAGAAAGGAACACCCCTCTGACACCCAGTTTTGCCCGGAGGATCTTCTACAATTCCAAATCGAAGGTGGCCTGACTCCTGGAGTTTGGGTTATCTCTCTCAGGATTTTATACCTTATAGACCGGGAGCTGGCAGCACAGACAATCACCTCATCGAGTTCACGGATGAAATTCTAGGATTAGTTAAATCTTGATTCACATATTAAAACGCAATCGGTCTGCCAAGTCATTTCTTGGTGGAAAACACCTGAAAACCCGATTTTATCGGCTGACAACATTTATCATTGTGTTTTCCTGCTCTCAGTCTCCCATGTTTTCATACCTTTTGGTTCAGGAAAACACAATGATATCTATTCGGACAGTTAACTGTGTTGTACTATCAACATTCAGCCACTCTTATCTTGTAATTCAGCCGAATAAAAAATATTTGTCCTCGAAAAAAAACAAAGAAACTGTAGGCGTAAGCATTGCAGCTTGGCAATTGTGTGTTTGGATATTTTAATTTGCAATGTACCAAATATTTCACGACGATGTCCGTAAGGAATAACTATCTTAACCCATTTATGCCTAGTGTCCCATTTTTGGGACGTTTCTAATTTTAATATATATATATTTTTTTTAATTTTCTTCTTCTTTACAGCATGAAAATTGTATGAAATAATTGTCTATAAATGTCTCTATCTATTACTGAGAGATGCCAGCATAAGATTGATATTTATTTGCTTAAGGGTGTATTCGAAAAAATGTTTTTCCACCTTCAACAGCTCGAAATTTTCTGAGACATTTTCAGACATTTTTAAAAGTAAAAAGATGAAACTTGCTGGGGGTGATTTTTGAAGACATGTTTAACATGCCGTGTGATTTCATTTTCAGCTCAATTAATTAGAATTTGATTTTTAAACAATTATTTTCTCAGTATGACCATTTTTTTTTTTTTCATTCCCAGATCGCCCGCTTCTGAAAATTCGGTTCAAAACGCCAACTTTGACAGCGTTTAATACAGTATTTTCTGCATTTATCAAAAAATCGAGAAACACGGCACATTATGTATAGTTTCTAAATAAGAGAATTTCCCAGTCTGATGCGTTTGAGAGCAAAAACGAATTTTAAAATGAATCAGAAAATAAGCAGTTTGGATCGGAATACACTCGGAATGAAGGCCTTTATTCGGTGTTTATACATTTTTCGTTGTTTAAGATAGCGAAATGTAAAAAGTAAGGTTTTTTGTATCAAGGATCCAAAAGTCATAATCTTAGCTTGAAGACTTCTTTGAAATACGCATTTTTTTATTATTGCAAAATTATATGTTCAAGCCTATTTTTAATGCACATTTTTAACGTACAAAATATAGGGCGCTAGGCGCAAATGGCTACATATTTCTATTAGCCATTTAGGGGACATTGATGTAAAGTCCTTTTCAAGATGATTTTGAAATAAATTACTTTTTAGCCTCAAATAACATTATTCTTCATTTATTATTAATTATATTTATAATGTTATTAGTCTCTGTAAAGAAATAAATATATTTTTTAATAGTTCATAAAAATACCAATTATAGTACTATATAATATACAATTTAAAAGCTTAATTTATATAAATTTAGACAAAACATATAATTATGCATTTTTCCACATATGGATATTCCAATATTTAGTACGTTTACATCTTATCAACTAAATGCAAAAATAATAAATCGCAATTTTCTTTAGTATTTTTCCAGTTTATTTTGCAACATTTTAAAGTGATTTTACCAACAAATTTAAGAAAACAAAAATTCAGGCATAACTATCTTAAAATTCATTCTAGAATCAGTCAGGTATACCTCCCCGAGACATCGCTGAGACAAGTAATGTAATTATATTGATTTGTTTATTCCTGTTTTTGAAATGCATCAACAATAAAAGAATAGGTTAATATTGACGCGTAAAAGTAATAAAGAGATTCCTTTGCACATGGATGTATACATACTTTCATACACAAATGTTCAAATGCATACAGGTTCGACGTAAATCAAAATTGTTACTTTCTAACACATTCACAACTCATTTTCATTCGCTACTTCAAAGAAGTTTGCAGCTACCGTATATACTCGTGTATAAGTCGACTCCCCCACCCCTCAATTCTTAAACAAAATTTTGAAAAAAAAAATGAAATTTTCGTGTATAAGTTGAACTACATTTCTGGTAGTATGTTGAAAAATGATAATCGAGGATAAAAAAATAAATATTAAATAAATAAATAAATTTTCATTAAATTAGTAAACTTTTCTTTTTTTACGTTTCTAATCAGACTTTTTTTTTTATTTATTTATCATTTTAAAACTGTATAATTATGTAAAACCGAAGAAGCTTAAACTATTTTGAAATCTATTCACGTCAATTTAAGGGTGTCCTCAAATCCAAAAGGGCAACTTTCTGACATAAGTTTTAATTTATTTTTGTTCGAAAATGCATGAAACTAGCTGGTGTTGTTGTTCAGAAACTATGCCATTGAGCTGCTTTTTCCGTTTTTTTTGCAAACGCAATAGATCTTTCAGAAAATAGTGTCAAAGTGGACGTTTTGAACCGAATTTCCGCGTGAAAGTAGAAAAATCACTCAAAAGCGGGCGAAAAACGTGTTTGTCACGTGATCGAAATCGCTTATAACTCAATGGGTAATTGATTGATCAAAAAATGGAATAAACAGTTCAATTCCAAATCGCTTCCATGATCAGGCTTTCCAATTTTATATCTTTCCGTTAAAAAATGAATTTGTAAATGTGTCAAAACGCTTTGCGCTTGTTGAGCAGAGCAGTTAAGAACAGCCTTAATGATACTTGAAAAGAAAAAAATTCTATCAAAAATCTATTCAAGCCTTATTTACAAGGGTAAATAACTTCTTATTAGACTGCTAAAATATGGTACTTCTTTGTATTGTAGGACTTTTGGGAGAGATATCTAGAAGTATTCTCAAGTTGAACTCTTTTTAAAGAGGGGATGAAAATGTTGAAAGGAATGGCCCTGTATTGAAGAGAATTCTATCCCAAGAGAAATTGGGTAGCAGAGCAATTTCAGGGACATTATTGCCCGCTTTTTTTTTTGTCAATCACAGGGAAATGACCATTGTTCTCTTTTATCTATCTCTCCAACGTACACCTATGTGTGATCACTTAAAAGACTTGCCCATTCGCTGATTATCTGCAATTTTTTTTTCCTAGTAACCAATTCATGTATAAGTCGCCCCCCCCCCCCCCCCCCCATTTTCAACTCCCAAATTTTGCCTAAAATTCTTCGACTTAATACACGAGTATATACGGTATTTTATTTAAGTTTCGAGATCTCTCAGAAAATGTTTCTAAGTTGTTGTTTTAAGAAAAAAAAAATTCGTCGAAATCAGTGAAGTTCGTCGATTTCTCTAATTCATATATGCAAAGATCGATTAGAAAATGTTTCAAAGTTGTCCTTTTAAGAAAATATTTTGGACGAAATCAAAGTTCGTCGATGTCATCAATGAATCAATCGGTTGTAAGTTAATGACGTAATACATTTATAGTTAAATAGAAATCGCTGTTCGATTCCGAAGTACTCCAGTAATAATTGAAATTTGCAGGCATTTGCGAAAGAAAATACTTTCTTCAATGTATCACAGAAAGATTCTCGTTATAGAGCGCAGAAAAGAAAAAAATTAAAAAACACTCTTAAGGGTGTATTCCGATCCAAACTGCTTATTTTCTGATTCATTTTTAAATTCATTTTTGCTCTCAAACGCATCAAACTTGGAAATTCTCTTATTTAGAAACTACCAATGTGCCGTGCTTCTCGATTTCTTGATAAATACAGAAAATATTGTAAAAAATGCTGTCAAAATCAGCGTTTTGAACCGAAATTTCCGGAAGCGGGTGATCTGGGGATGAAAAAAACGGTCATACTGAGAAAATAATTGCTTAAAAATCAAATTCTAATTAATTGAGCGAAAAAGGAAATCACACGGCACCTTATACAACTCTTCAAAAATCACCCCAGCAAGTTTCATGTTTTTACTTTTAAAAATGAGTCTGAAAATGTCTCAGAAAATTTCGAGCTGTTGAGGGTGTAAAAATATTTTTTCGAATACACCCTTAAGCAATGCTACTCTAAAACATTCAGTAAAAATACAATTTTAAGATATCGAAAATTATGTTGGTAATTACATTAGAAATTTGAGTTATGCTTTCAGTGCATAAAGCAATATATCATCAAACACAAATCTACCCCACTCCTAACTTATATTTCATTTCAGACCACGATTTTACTCCGTACGTTCTCATGCATGGGCGTACGTAGGGTGAGGTGCATGGGTGAGCCGCTCCACTGAATCTTCGAAAAAAAAAAAATTTTTTTTTTTAAGTTTTGAGATAATATAAATGAAAAAGCTCATTGTGATTGTAATTTCATTGCATCATGTTTTCATTTTAAATTTGTTTTTTTTTTTCCATAATACTCCATTAGGAACGTAAACTGTAATTTCATCGCCCCCCCCCCCCCCCCCCCTTCCCTCATGAAAATCCTGTGTAGGCCCATGCTCTCTTTCTTTCTGTTTTTGTTTGATAGGTAAACGTTTTCAAATTATACAGTTGTGATTTTATCTAACACACTGTTCTAGAAAATGGTGAAGGCAAGTGGAAAAACAATTGAAGAAAGCGCCCTTTCTACACTTCCCCTCCATTTATCGCGGTGCAGAGAGTGACCGATGTCCGGTAAAAGCGAGCGGTGACCGTCGGACGAGACTACTGGATATATATCCTTTCCCAGGCGACGGCTATCCCACTTCCCCCGAAGGAAGCCTGCCGAAGACACTCGAGATAGGGCTTATCGGAGAGGCCTCTAATATCAGCCCATTGACACCCAGAAACAATGCCTTGTTGTGTCCCTCTGCTAATGACTACAGAAATGTTGAAACCATTGATAAGTAAGACTATTTCCTCCATGGGAAAGGGAGGGGGTGGGTGATAAAGCATAACTCCTTCATCAGGAATATCCAAGTTTGACAGGGCTCGCGCCAGAAATTAACAGATTGCCGATTGTAAGAATCGACAGATTTGATTACCCATTATCAAACACAATGTGCTATTAAATTCGGCAGCGCAACCAATGATATAGTTAAATAATCGATTATGTTACCTATTATTCTTCTGTTATGCATATAGGTGTAGCAGTGGTTCCCAGCGTGGGGGCGTATGATCCACCGGGGGACAATATCACTTTTTAAGGGGGCAATTCCAGATTTATTACTCACCCATTCATTATCCGTTTCTTTTGTCTCATTCTTTTTTTTTTTTTTTTTTTTTTAAGTAATGTTAAAGAATAAAAAGAAATAGAAAACGAGCAAAATTTTAAAAATCCAGTTTTTTTATTGAATTTAAAAATGTTTCCAGTCAAAAGTTTAAAATAAATCATCGCCATAATAATTATACAAATAATCTGTTACCGTATTTTATGGAAGAAACGCCGCACCCGTCGTAAACGCCGCACTCCTGAAATTGGCCTGAATAAGCTTAAAAATATCGTAATCGCCGCACCCGTTGTAAATGCCGCATCCATCGGAACGCTACTTTTGTCGACAGCGTCACATTGACCTAACTTTAATCAAAGTTTTCTGAGCAGTGTAGGATGCCTCCTTTTTAATATCGTAAGATGTCTGAAGTTTTATTTAAAATATTTAAATCCGATTTTAAATATTTTTATGAATTTTTAAATTAAGGAAACTCAGTTGGTATTTAAAAAAAAATCGTAAACGCCGCACTTAAAAAAAAATTAGTTTTTAAACTCGTAAACGCCGCGGCGTTTCTTCCATAAAATACGGTAAATCATTTTGATTTTCTTTTTTTTTCCCTTTTTAGGTGCGTTCGTAATTATATAAATACGTAGCACCTATAGTCGTCGTTCAGTCCGTCTGTCCGTCTGTCCGTCTGTCCGTCCGTCCGCATATAACAGAGCAAAAACTACCCAACCGAATGGTCTGAAATTTTAACTATATGATTGTTGCAAAAATTTGTCGAGCCATTTCAAATTTTATGAAAATCGGATGTATAGTTTAGTTACAGGGACATTCAAAAGTTTTTCTTTACATTACGGCCAATGGGAAAAAATTATTGCAAGTGCATTTAATGATGTTACAGTCTTCCGAATGGTCTGAAATTTTAAATATACAATTGTTGCAAAATTTTGTAGAGCCATTTCAGATTTTATTAAAATTGGGTGTATAGTTTAATTACAGGGACAGTCAAAAGTTTTCCATTACATTACGGGCAATGGGAAAAAATTATTGCAAGTGCATTTTAATGATGTTACAGACTGTGCACTTATGAAGTGCAAAAAAATATACATTCAGTACAATATGGGGTGCAAAAAATAGTTATAAAACTAGTTATAGTACGAACGCACCTCATTTGCCACGTTTGACGAGCAATTTCTACTTGTTTTGTATTAAAAATCGCTACAATTTTTCTGGTTATTATTGTATTTTAAAATTTTTCGTAGCGCTTCTGATTACTTATTGATTGTGCTATATCTCCTATGCTATATGCCACACGAAGAATCTTTTACACTTGACTTAAATATATATATAAATCTGACTTTCTTGAACATATTTAACCTAAAAAATATGTGAAATATCTGAAGGCAATACTATACTAACTTTATAAAATTTATAAATCTTAAATAACATTAGAAAAGAAATTAGTAAATAGTAAATATCTATTGCTGTATATAAAAAATAGATTATAGTGCAGGCATCTTACACAGTAAATAAATTTATATGTTGACATTCACATTTTAAATTCCCAAATCAGATAATACATTGGAAGACAATGATATTGAGAAAGCAGCTAACTCTTCTGCTTATTTGTACCAGAAAAATTAAATAGAAATTTTTGCCTTATTTAATCGGCAGATTACGGCAATTTAAAAGGGTAAAATTAACTGTACACCTTTTGTGGTACAAAAAAGCGTAAGTGTTGTCAGCTATGAGAAAAGAAAACAGAGAAAATATGTTGAGATGGGGAATAATGATTAATGACTACTTAAAATTGATAAAAATGAGAATATTGAAATACTTCTTTTGTACTGTGTTACTCATAGAAAGGAAACTTAGTATCCAAAGCATTTCTAACCACTCTTAAATAAATTAAAAGGATGAATTATAAAATGTGTGAATGTTATCAATCGTAAAGCTAAATGTAAGTCTCTCTTCAAAGATATTTTGTGAAGATAAAAAATGCAATTTACAGTCGGCCCCACTTAATCGGGTAACGGATAATTGCATACCCGGCTTATATGCATAGAATGTCGTGGAACAGAAACGTTCCCCATAAGGCTAATGTTAAATATACTCGTTTTATCGCATAACAATACCCGGTTAATTGCATAAATATCTCCAATCTACTAGTAGTAATCCGGATTGTATGAATTCCTGTTATAGTGATAAATTGAAAAAAAGGAAGAATTTTTTTTTTTTTTTTGGTAAAATGGTTTGTCATATTTACAATCGAAGAGCAGAAATCGTCGTGGAAGATGACTTATCTTAATTCTGGAAACTTATGAGAATGTTGAATTTGGACAATTGTGATTTTCTTTTAGAGCTTGCCGTACATACAGTAAATCAAGATGCTAGGGGTATACTTTTTGAAAAATTCTGGAATAGGGGAAAATAGAATCGAGACGGTCAAGAGAATAAAAGACCAATATATAGCGCTGGAAGTGGAGAAATGCAATATCGTCGAGATATGAAAAAAAAATATATCCTAAAGGATTTTTTGTCTAGGCGAAAAAAAAGAGAGATAAATTGGCAAAAAATTGAAAAATAACAGGAGTTTATGCAGAAACTTTTATTTTCAAAGGTATGATTTAAAAGCAAAAAATTTCTATTTAACTTTCATTTTAATTTTCACAGAAATTATAATGAAAAATTAAACCATGTACCGTAAATAGTGTTATAATACCTTATACTGTAATACATATACTGTTATATGTAGAGTAATAAATTATTTATTAAAGTTATTAGTACAATAGATTTTAATTTATTAGGTAAATAATTATTGTCCACTAATATTTATCATATATGTGGTATATAATCAAATGATAACGTATATTGATAACATTAATTGCTGTCCTCGCTTAAGGGTGTATTCGAAAAAATATTTTTCCACCTTCAACAGCTCGAAATTTTCTGAGACATTTTCAGACTAATTTTTAAAAATAAAAACATGAAACTTGCTGGGGTGATTTCTGAAGACATGTTTAATATGCCGTGTGATTTCATTTTCAGCTCAATTAATTAGAATTTGATTTTTAAACAATTATTTTCTCAGTATGACCATTTTTTTCATTCGCAGATCGCCCGCTTCGGAAAATTCGGTTCAAAACGCCAACTTTGACAGCGTTTTTTACGGTATTTTCTGCATTAATCAAAAAATTAAGAAGCACGGCACATTATACAGTTTCTAAATAAGAGAATTTCCCAGTTTGATACGTTTGAGAGCAAAAATGAATTTTAAAATGAATCAGAAAATAAGCAGTTTCGATCAGAATACACCCTTAAATGCATACAATTCAGTGGAACCAACTGTATGCAATTAAACGAGGCCGACTGTATAACACTTTTCTTTCATATTGAGGTAAGTTGGAAAAAAAAAAAAAAAAAGCTCATTTGGTCCAAAGGCGAAGATGTATACTGTCTGGCTCAGACAAGGAAAACCCTGAGTTAGATTTCCTGCTTTCGGAGATTCCAAAACTTGTAGGGAAGGAACTTCATCCGTCGGAGGAGAAGAGGCTTCGGAATCTCCGATTGAACGGGAGAAAAGAAAGGGCTCCCTGAAATAAAGTCGACTGACCAGTTACCCTGGAAACAGGAACAGGACCAAGTCAAGACCAGTTCCAGGGTCTTTCTTGTCTGAGCCAGACAGTAGCCTCGTTGCATTTATAGAATTATATCAAAAACGCGTTTGTAACAGAAGATTCACCTCTTTGATAAGTTAAAAATGTGAATAATTGGCTATAGATTGCACTCCTTTATGCTTTCACCGGGTGAATAGAGTTAGCTCACTTTGTAAATTAAAAAAAAAGAGATAGCCTGCAACGTGGAGTTTCACAGGGCACGGTATAATTACTTTTTCCTGCGTTTTCCTCCCCAAAGGTCAAAACGGGGCAGTGGAGCGGTTGGCGGGACAGTTGAGGGGACATTCGCGTGTGTTACTTGGCGATAAGAAGAAGAGATTTCGCCAAGCACTGAATTGCAGAAATAGGATAGTTTTTTAAACATCGGACCGATATAAAAATTTAAATGAAGCCGATAACATATGAACCATTTTCAATGGATACGACTTTCACGAGTATATGGATGTTCTCAAATCCAAAGGCGCAACTTTATGCACAAGTTTTAATTCATTTTTGTTCGGAAATGCATGAAATGGTCAGGTGCTGTTTTTAAGAAACTATGTAATCGAAAGGCGTTTTCCCGTTTTTGGTAAACGTAAAAGATCTTTCAGAAAATACCATCAATATGGGCGTTTTGAACCGAATTTCCGGACGAAAAAAACAAACCAAAAAAAAAAAAGTCCTTCCGGCCAGTGCCGGGAGGAAGAGGTAGCTTTCATAATCCTTATTTTAAAAAAGCCAACTTATATCATGCAAACACATGAAGCTCAATTTAGTGGAAACCGAATATAGGAGATTCAATACTAATTTTTATCAATATAATGAATGAGAATTTCGCGAAATTAGTCAGCTTTATCCAAGCTGCTTTTCTTTAAAGTAACTTATATTTGGCTGCCAAATTCGGCAATTTCTTAAAGTGCCTGTCATTTTAAGACAACATGGTGAATGAGGCTAAGCAGTGAACTTGGTCGAGACCTTAGTAATTGCTGTGCACATGCTCACTCACATCGGAATCGGTTAATATATAGGAGTGCTGTCGCATGCAAAAAATCAGATTTTTCAAAATGTCACCCACAATAGAAATTGAAACTGCTATATCTGAGCCATTTTTTAAGGTAAAGACAAACAAAAAATGCTCCTCAATCCTTATATCAAGATCAAATACTTAAGAAAGAAACCTTTTTCAATTTCTATTTTTTTTTTTTGCCCCTCACTTTAAATATATATATATATTTTAATTTAATGGCCGCCATTTTGAAACAAGATGGCTGATGAATCTGGCCAGCGAACTTGGTCGAGGTGTTGATGTATACTATCCACATGCCTTCTTACATCGAAATAGGCGAATACGTGTGTTATCGCGTGACAAATACAAGATCGTTTCAAAATGTTAGCCATGCTAGAAATTCAAAGTGCTATAAATCAACCATTTTTTAAGATATCAACAAAAGAACAAATTTTCAGAAACAAAAACTGCTCCGGAATCTTTGTATCAAGGCCAAACACATAAAAAAAATCTTTTTCAATTTCCAATTTTTTAATACCTCATTTTGAATTTTAAATTTAATTTTTTTTAAATGGCAACCCTTTTGAAACAAGATGGCGAATGAAGCTGTCCAACGAACTCGGTCGAGACATTGGTATGTACTATGTACAGACCAAGTTACATACAAATAGGTTCATAAATACGGATGTTATCGCGTGACAAAAATCAGGTCGTTTAAAAATGTCAGCCACAAGAGAAATTCAAAATGCTATTACTCAGCCATTTTTTTTTAGATATAGACGAAAGAAAAACTGTTCCGGAATCTTTGTATTAAGGTCAAACACATACAAAAAAAATCTTTTTCATTTTCCAATTTTTTGGCATCTCATTTAAATTTTTTTATTTTTTAATTTTTTTAAATGGCCGCCATTTTGAAACAAGATGGCGGATGAAGCTGGCCAATGAACTCGGTCGAGATATTTGTATGTACTATGTACACATCAAGGTACAACCAAGTTGGTTCATAAATACGCCTGTTATTACGTGAGAAAAATCAGGACGTTTCAAAATGTCAGCCACGCTAGAAATTCAAAATGCTATAACTCAGCCATTTCTTAAGATATAGACGAAACAAAAACTGCTCCCGAATCTTTTTGTCAAGGTCAAACACATAAGAAGGAAATATTTTTTCAATTTTCAATTTTTGGTACCACATTTCAAATTTAAATTTTTCTTAAAAATTTAAATGGCCGCCATTTTTAAACAAAATGGCGGGTGAAGCTGGCCAACGAACCCGGTCGAGACATTGGTATGTACTATGTATAAACGAAGTTACATCCAAATCTGTTCAAAAATACGTCTTTTATCGTGTGACAAAATTCAGGACGTTTCAAAATGTCAGCCACGCTAGAAATTCAAAATGCTATAACTCAGCCATTTTTTAAGATATAGACGAAACAAAAACTGCTCCGAAATCTTTGTATAAAGGTCAAATACATAAGAAAAAAATATTTTTCCATTTTCAATTTTTTGGTACCACATTTCAAATTTTAAATTTTTAAAAAAATTTTAAATGGCCGCCATTTTGAAACAAAATGGCGGATGAAGCTGACCAACGAACTCGGTCGAGAGATTGGTATGTACTATGTACACACCGAATTACATCTAAATCGGTTCATAAATACGCCTTTTATCGCGTGACAAAATTCAGGACGTTTCAAAATGTCAGCCACGCTAGAAATTCAAAATGCTATAACTCAGCCATTTTTTAAGATATAGACGAAACAAAAACTGCTCCGGAATCTTTGTATAAAGGTCAAATACATAAGAAAAAAATATTTTTCCATTTTTAATTTTTTGGTACCACATTTCAAGTTTTAAATTTTTTTAAAAATTTTAAATGGCCGCCATTTTGAAACAAAACGGCGGATGAAGCTGGCCAACGAACTCGGTCGAGACATTGGTATGTACTATGTACACACCGAATTACATCGAAATCGGTTCATAATTACGGGAGTTACAGTGTGACATAGGTCAGATATATATATATATATATATCAATTTTGAACGGAGGGTGGTTTCGGGGTCTGGGGGTCATGATCGATGAAAATATACCAAAATTTTTTGAAATCGCTTTCCTCCGAACGGCTGCAATAGGTAGCTTTTTTGTAAAGAAAGCTACCTAAAAAACAGCCAGAGAGAGGAGAAAACCCGTTTATTATTCGACCAAAATTGTTTAGAATTCGAGAATTAATTTATTTATCAAAGAACGGAAAACTCATTTCGATTCAAATCTCTTCCATAGTCAACCAGTGTTGAATTCAAACACTTTTCTCCGGGAGGGATTTCTGTGGATCCCGGGGGGGGGGGGGGGGATTGCGCTTTGTGACCATTGAAAACAAAAAAACTTAAATCTTACGGGGGGGACATCACATTGCTCTAGGGGGGAATGTCTCCCCGGGCCACCCCCTGAATTCAACACTGTAGTCAACCATGCCAATTTTGTACTTCTACGTTTAAAAATAAGTTAGTACATGTGTCAGAAAGTTTCACGATTGTTGAGCAGGGCACTTGAGAACCGATTTAAGTAGACATGTGCTACATGAGCCGATGCTAAATTGACAACATAAATACAGAAATATAACATGTCAAGCGTAGAGATCGTCGTCAGATAGTTACATGATGCCCCATCATCAGAGCGCAGGCTACATTATTTTTTTTCTACATAGTCGAACTGGGACGGAGCTGGACTTAATTATTTGCATGAAGTGTCAGGCAGGCAGTACGTTTAAAAAAAAATAGTAATAGTCATAATGAACTTCCGTTAATGGAATCATTGAAAATATACATTAAGGTGGTTCTCAAATTCCCTGCTCAAAAACGTGAGACTTTCTGGCAGATTTTCTTACTCATTTTTAACTGTAAAGGCATAAAATTGACAAGTCTGATTATTGAAACGGTTGGAAATGAATATTATTTTCTATTTTTTGATAAATTAATTACTTATTGAGTTATAAGCGATTCTTGTCATGTGACGATAGGTTTTTCTCCTTTCCCGTGCTATCACTTAGTGAAATTTGATTCAAAACGCCAACTTTGACAGTATTTTTTGATAGATCTTTTGCTTTATCAAAAAATGGACAACACCATTCGATTACGAAGTTTCTGAATAAGAACACCTGCCCATTTTATACATTTCTGAACATTAATTAACTCAGAAATGTGTCAGAAAGTAGCTCCTTTGGATGTGAGAACAGCCTTAATAAATTACAAAGAAATATTTTCAAAAATCTACTTTTATTATACAGCTTCAAAAGTTGTCATTTTTTAATCTTCTTTTTTCTTTTATTCTAATTGTGTAATTTGTCTTGAAGAGACATAATCTATAATATATTGAAAATTTTCCCCATAAATATGTACGCTGTAATCTTGACCCGATCGGGCTATTTGATTTTTCATGGGCCGGGGCAGATCAGTTTTTACTGATTTTTGTACGGACTGGGCCCTGAACTGTGAAAATATCTGCCCGGGCCGACTTTTAATTTTACACTGACCGGGTCAAGTTAGTTTTCGTTTGGGCCGGGCTGGGTTGAGCCTGGTCCTGGAAATTCGGCCCGTGCAGACTTCCAGCTTTGAGCCGAATTCTCTCTCTGCTCATTGTAAGCGTGACAACATCAAAATAGGTTGAGACAAAAATTTTTATTAAATTAAAGCAATGATGAAGTATGTGTATACAATATAATTAATATAACTTTTGTTATAAAGTTTTTATTTCATTAAAACTGCACAAATAATAATAAATAAATACAATATGTAATTATTTGTCACTGTATATGACTGAAATTTTAAGTGAACATTTTGAATTACCTTTTATATAATAATTTTTATAAATATAAAAGAAATATTATTAAAAAAAAAAAAAAAAATAAGTTTATTTTTATGCAATGTAGTATATTGTTTACCATACATTGTATATATCAGTGAAGTCAGCGAACATTATTTAAATCTAAATAATGTAACTAAATTTAAATATTAATACTTAAAGTAGTAATCTATTATCTTATTTTATTAAATTACTATTCTCATTAGATTATTAATGTCCATTGCTTATATAACTTAATATTTTCTCTCAGAAATTAATTTTAAATTACATAAAAATTATTCTTGTACTCTGTGATATTAGAACTTTTTTCTACCTCTTCCCCCCTTCCTTTTTGTTTGTTTGATTGTTTTATTTATGTTTATTATTTTTGACTTAATAATCTGAAATTAAATTAATTTTGAAGCAAATAAAGGTTACCCTTTTTGAAAGATAAAATAAAAAATTTAAATGAAGGTGAATGTCTTATATGATAAATTACAAATCAAAGCAATTTTGTTCAAACAAGTATTATTTTAATTTCTGAATACTTTTTATGAACAAAAGTTTTCATGATTTAGCCAAGAATAATTTTTATCATTTCATTTACGAAAATTAAATATTACTACATATACCTAGAATAAAACCTTATTAAATAGTGAAAGGGCTATTACACACAGTAAACCTGCCTTTTCATGGCAAGCATATCTTTAAAATTAGTTTTAATCATCCATTTTGTCAGATTTTTTATTTAATTCCTTGCAACCACAATAAAATTATTTTGATAAATAATTTGAAAGTTTTTTAAAACTGGAATATTTTATTTCAGTAATAGTTGTTACTTTTTAACCTGATGAAATAAATAAAAATTATGCTCTGTATTTCTAAAATCTAAAAAAGAGGGGGTCCTTATAAAATATATTTCTATACGTCTGATAAAAAGAATATATTTATATAAACTGATATATTGAACAATCAATAATACGGAACAGACATAATACAGTACACAAACAATACAAATTTACTGCAGCCTCCCCCCCTTCCCCCCCCCCCACACACACACTTTTTTTTTATTAATCAATATTTTTGTAATGGCATAAGACATACCTAGGTTTAAAAAAAATTGCATTTTCTTTAAATCCAAATTTCTACGAAATAGCCATCCCTAATATGTCAAACATAAATAAAAAAATATAAACAGTCATCTCCACAAGCCCCATTCCCAGAGTAAAAAAATGCATTGCTGCAATGTAACTTTTCAACTGTTTTATTATAGGTCACAGTACTTTATTTGTTTCCTTGATGTAAAGCATATTTTAAAAATATTTCAAAACAAAAATGCTCAATGATAAATTCAGGAGATGGCTTTGGTGTGTGTGTGTGCGTGTTTGTGTGTGTGTGTGGGGGGGGGGGGGGGATCTTTCATGAAGTTTTTGCTTGAGTTTAATGCTTATTAATGTAGTTTAAGTGCAAATCTTCCCTGCAACCTCAGGAGCATTAAAAATTCCTCCTGGAGAAAAATGCCTGATTTTAACCCTAGAAATATTAAAGAAATATTAAAGTTTCTAAATTACTTAACTCACTTAGTTTTTACTTATTCTCGTACTAAATATGGCAAAAAGGGTATACATATAACATATTAAATGAGTTAAAGGAAATATTTAAAAACAAAATTGCTAAAAAATTATTAAAATTTACAAATTATTTGATATATTCAAATTTTATGTATAATTCTCTTAGAATTATGTACAAAAAGTCTATATAACTATATGTTACAAAAACCAGAAGTTGAAATTCTTTCTCAAAAATAAAACTAATAAAAAGTTATGTTTCTAAATAATTTAAGCATCTTTTTTTATTCTCTTGACAATTGCAAACACACACACACACACCCATATATATATATATATTTATATACATACATATTATAAATTTGAGATGTATCAAATTTTCAAAACAGAAAACTGTAATATTCATTTCAATAAAATCATAATCAAAATACTTGTATTTTACTTGTTGCATACAATTCTATATCATGTAACCCAAGTACATCTAAACAATAATATTTTTTTAATTGCAGATTATTTTAAATAAATCTTTTTTGGAACTTGTTCTTGCCCAGTATATTAATAAACATGAAATATTTATTAATAGAGAGAAGGTACAATTTTAAAAATAAATATTTATTTTGTACGCGATTTTCTTTTCTAATTCGTATTCTGGCGGGACCAATCCTACATGTTGATTATTTTCTATATGATAAATAATATTCAGTTAGCCAAACGAGGGATAAACTGCTTAATACAGTCACCCTACTCGTGCGCCGTAACTTAGGGGGCATTTAAAGCTGGGGAGAATTCTATTGTCCGTGTGACCCGTGCCCAGCGTACCCAAGCCAATTTGCAAAATGAGAAGGACGGGGTGGGGGGGGGGGGGGCATGGTGGCTTTCCAGATGCTTTGGTGGGGCGTGGCCAATAAAAGGTTGGGAACCACTGGTGTAGAGTTTTAAAAATTGTTACAACTTGGAATAACTCTAACACATACATACAAAACGGACGCAGCAATAATATATAAACGGAGATCTATTATCACCTTTTTAATATTACTTAATAAAATCTGTTTTATTAAGAATAAACAATCCTATGTATATTAAGGCAGTTCGTTCTCAAATCATCTGTTCAACAACGCGAAAGTTTCTGACCCGTTTCCTGACTCATTTTCAAGCGTAAAGGCATAAAACTGGCAGTCCTGGCTATTGACGTGATTTGGAATCGAAATAAGTTTTCCGTTTTTGTTTTTGTTTTTTTTTTTTTAATAAATAACTTATTGAGTTAAAGGTCACGTGGCACTCGGTTTTTCTCCTTTCCCGTGTATCTCATCTGGAAATTCGATTCAAAATGTCAACTTTGACAGTATTTTCTGAAAGATCGTTTCCATTTCCCTCTTTCGATTACATAGCTTCTGAATAACAACTCCTGCCAATTCCCTGCGTTTCCGATGAAAAATGAATTTTAAATTGTGTCAGAAAATCGACCTTTTGGATTTGAGACTAGACCTTAAAAACTAATTTACAATTGAATGTGCCACAATATATACACTACATTACCGCTGATTATAATTAGAGATTATGGCGATTATCTCTTAAACCACTGACGATGGAAACGTACATACAATTACGAAAAGTCTACAAATCACTTTTAAATACGGCATGTATTTACGAGGGACTGTATACATATTGAAATACAACATTTAATTTTTTATATGGCACACTTTTCCTATAACTCATATTTAGAAAAATGTTCAGATCGCCTCAGAAGTAGATTTTTTAATGACCTAAAGTTGCTGCGCTATGATACTTTGAATGTTGTAGTAGATTTTTAGTACTTTTCTGCAATAAAAGTGCTTCTTTAGAATTTTAGTTAACATAAAAAAAAAAAAAAAAATCTCGCTCATAGCAACGCGAAACTCTCTGACACTATTTACTGACCCAGTTTTAAACGTAAAAGCATGACACTTGAAGGGATGATTTCTAAAGTGATTTGACATTTTATTTCTCGATAAATGAATTACATCTTGAGTTATATCGTTGTATCATGAGACGGAAGTTTTTTTCCTATCCCGTGCTGTCGCGTGCGGAAAATTGGTTCAAAATGCCAACGTTGACAGTATTTTCTGGAAGACCCTATGCTTTTACAGACAAATGCGAAAAACAGTTCGACTACATAGATTCTGAATAAGAGCACCTGCCAATTCCATGCATTTGCGAACAAAAAGGAAGCCAGAAAGTAGCCGGTTTTTAATAGAGAACAGCCCCAGAACAAATTTAATAAGATACTGGTTTCACCAGTTATGAAGTTTCCAAAAAGTTTAATTGTATTTTTTAAAAATTGTTGTATATCACTCACACTATATTAAAGAATAAAGGAACAACCAAATGCAAATATTAAAAGGAAAGGTTGGTTGGTTGTATTTATGTCGGCCAATTATCAGCACGTGGGATATAGGCCCTAAGGGGGGGGGGGTGCCTTCCGTGTAGGTCTTTCTAAGGGAACCTAACACGTATTAACGCTTGGAGAAGCAAGGTTCGAAGAAAACCACGAAAACTCCGAACGATTGGGCCGGCGGGCGCGATTGGGATCGAACCCAGCACCTCCCGTCTACCAGCTTCGAGAGCAGAACCTCTCGGCCACTGGTGGCATTAAAAGAAAAGAGTAACTACTATTTTAAGTTATCATTAATAAAATAGTACTCGGGGTTTGAGAAATGTATTGTAACAATAACTGAATTATTAGTTTGAACAAAGCCGTTTATTTGGGGGGGGGGGGGGAAATGTGTCATTGTACTGAATACATTTGAGGACGTGAGTTTCAAAACTCGCCTTATCCAGAAAATCAAATTTTAGGAAATCACGAAAAACCTCTGACTGCGTCCATTGGTTTTCATTGTAAACCAAGATTTTACAATGTCAGAAATACACGATAATACCAGTTTTTTTTTCTTTTGTAGGTTTACCAATAGAATAGATTGATAGAGAAAACTTGATTTTTTAAATTTTGGATAAGGCGAGTTTTGAAACTCGCGTTCTGATTTGTAGATTACGATGCCAAATTTAGCTGCAAAATTAAAAGATTCTAATTGTAACAATTCAAAATGATATTTTATTTATTTATTTTATTTCATTTTGCAGGCGAGAAGATCTCTTTTGGCTGACAGGAGCTAAACACGCATCTGATAAACAGATGTTATTGTAAAGACGATCTTGCAACGTTCTGAGAATTTTAGCCACGTGCTAAGTAAAATTCTGAAAGAAAGATAATTAATGAACTCATGACGCGTGGATGTCCATTATGTCCACGTCAAATAAACCTTGTTCAACAAGGTGTTCTATGGTTTTATCCCGAGGCGAAAAGGGGTAAGTGAAATAAGAAAAGAAAGGGTAACAAAGGCATTGGAACTCCCCTGACTTTCACATTAACCCCCTCACTGACAAGCCCGTGTTAATACGTTCACTAAGCTCCTGGTTTCACTGCAATACAAGCAATATTTAAAGTAATATAATTCTATTGATTTAATGTATTTTTAATACATTGAACAATGATTAATACTTCCAAGTATTACATTTATATTCGTTATTAAGTTTTTTTATAAAATTTTCAAAGAATCATTTTTTTTTAACATTTAAAAAAAAATGCAGAGAAAACAACATTACAATTTTGCCTTTTTCCAAGACAGTCGGAGGGTTAAGTGACTTTTAAATGAAAAGTAGTAACTGGAAGAAAACGGGAAAAAGTAAAGAAACTCGCTCTTCATGTTACAGTGGCTTCAGGAATGATATTGAAACACATTCTATGTAAATTTAGCTTTCCCTATTACAATAATTAAAAAAAAAAGAGAGTTAAAAATACTGGCGGTAATTAACCTCTTTTTTTTTTTTTTTTTTTTTAATAAGTGAAACAGTTTATTATAAAGGGGACTCTTCAGAGATCCTTCTCGATCTCAAAATCCCGAAGACAGTCGGAATATAACCTATGGACGTGGCTAGTAGCGCCAAATTTTGAAAAATATTAGGTGGGCTCAAAAATTTGTGTGTAAAATAATACCCCCGCCCCCCCCCTTCCCCCCGAATGACTAAAGTAGATAATTCGAAGTTAAATTATTTTTTTCTAAGCTAAATATAAAATTATTATAATTTAATAAATGATTTTATTAAATTCCCAACAAACACTCAACTTATGGCCGAAAGGCGTATATGTCGCGGCCAAAAGGAGTTAAGGCCATTTGTAACCAAACAATGTTGTGCCGTAAATGACCCGCCGCTAGTTGCGGCAGCTATTGCCGAACCGCAAATGTTTCGGCGTTGAGAGAACTGTTGCATTTACTTTGCCCGGCAACTCTTAAGGGGCGGTTTCGGGCAAAAATGTAATGAACCGTCATTGTCTAGAAAGTTGAGGGCTAATATCACTTAACCCGAATGTTTGATTAAAGAGAGGAAATGTATTTTTCTCTTCATTTCTTTCAAAGTAAGTTTAATTATTTTAAATCTGGGTTTTAGTAAAAATGTAAATATGTCGTGAGATTTATATTTAAAGCAGTAAAATAGATTACATATTTTTATTTAGTTTGAAAATATTTTATAAAAATCAAAAATTGTCCCCAAAATGTACATGGGTGGTTTCCGGTAAAAATGTAATGGTCCGTCATCGTCTAGAAAGTAGAGGGCTAATATCGGCTAACCCGAATATTTAATTAAAGAGAGGTAATGTATTTTTCTCTTTATTTCTTTTAATGTAAGCTTAATTATTTTAAATCTTGGTTTTAGTAAAAATATAAATACGTCATGAGATTTATATTTAAAGCAGTAAAATAGATTACACATTTTTATTTAGTTTAAAACTTTTTTTCTAAAAAATAAATTTTTAAATGTAAATAAACCTTGTACTGAAAAGATTGCTGCTAAAATTTTATTCGGTATCATTTGAGACATTTTCAGTCTAAAGTACAATACTGAAAACAGAATTTTCTGTGTAAAGAGAAATTATAATCTAAAATGTGACAAAATAAATAAATAAAATAGAATGTTTTGACTTTTGAGAATCAAAATGTTTAAAATATATATACTGCACACCTTAAATTCCTAATTATAATGCATAAAACAAAAACAAGATTAGATTCATTGTTAAAGGGTGTTTCACAAATGTTACATGAAATCCTTATGGATTTTAAGAAGGGGGGGGGGGGCATCGAAAAGTAAACATTGCCCTTAAAGTTGTCTATGTGCAAATATGCTTGTTTCAAAATGTTCTGTATAATAAGAAATTAAAGTCAAACGAACTATTATTTTTTTTTTTTCTCTGTGTGTGTGACTGTGACTAGTTGTCAGTTTCAAAAAATAAGTTATTTGACATTTTTCAAAACCCTGAAAGTAGATTAAAAAAAAAAAAAATCCAAAATAACAACCGGCCTTTACCGGCCCGGCAACCAAAGTAGTTAGGGAAGCTAGGGAAAAACGAAACGAGGTTTACCTTTTCCGACACATTGTTTTCCCCAGCGGGGATTTTCGTAGATATATTTAAAAATGTTTTCGCCTTTGTATTGAAAACTTCAGCTTTTAAAATTATTTTTAAATTATATATGAAATTTTAGAGTTATAAAAATATTGAAAATTCAATTATATTAAAAGATAGTTTTTTAGAAAGGTGTGCAACTTTTGATTTGTGGGGACTTCTAGGGATTTTTATGAACTTGTTTACACATTCCTTCTCAAGTGAAAGAATCGAATTGAATCGCTCTGTCTCTCGTCCCTCGCCGGCGACATCATGTTTCTGAAGTTAAAAGCTTTATCATCAAGATAAAAGGTAAGATTATTTTTATATATTATTTCAATAAGTTTATTACAGTTAGTTAAAATTAGTTCTCATCTTTCTACGGGACAGATTTGTATTTAAGCTAAAGCAATGCAATCACGTATCGATGAGGAAGTTTCGGCATGAGTAGGCTTAAATGCGCTAAAGTTCATGTTTTTAAAATAGACAATTTTATTAAAGTCAAACGAGTTATTAAAAGCTATTCTTTGTTAGATTATTTTTCTATGATAAACTAATTATGTACATAATGGGAGCAGCTTTATTATTATATATAATTTTTTTAGTATTTAAAAACGAAAACGTGCAGTTTCATTTCCTCCATACTATGTGTATTACTAATTAGTACAATTAATATATCAAGCAGTTTCAGGAAATTTAACTTTTAAGAATTTCATTCTAATTTTCTACAATCAAAAACAATTAAACAAAAACATAATTCGAAGAACAAATTAAAAACAAAAACAAACTTTATTTCCTGCATTGCTTCAGCCCGAGAAGAGACTGATATTAAGATATTTCATTCAATTAGTTCTACATTTAATGTTAAATTTTGTAACAAATAAGTTAAGCCAATTGAAGATTAAAAATTATAAATAAAATTCATACAATATGATACTTAAAACACCCTAAAAAATTAGATCCCATTCAAATAAAATTGAAATAAATCTTAAACTTCTACCATTTTTAATTGAAAATATTTGAATTGCAGATTTTGTATTATGTTTATGACAATTGTACATAAAATTTCCTAGTTTTACATTTGAAGTTGGAATTTTTAAATATACATTCAACAATGTTGTGGGACATTATTTACCTAGAACAACTGTTGAAAATTAAACTGCACAACAGATTAGCGAATGAAAAAAGCAGACAATCTTACATTCATGCAAATTCTGTAAAATTCTTTATTTTTTCATATAAAAATGTGTTATTTAAAAGTGTTTGTTTATACATTATTTTACTGTGCAGCCCAGTAAATAACTGAATTTGTACATATTTATACTAGCATCCAGGGGTGCTGAAAATGTTTCTACTCCCAACATTTCCCCCAATCCCCATGAAAATTTCCCCAAAATTTTACAGTATGTTGTAGGTAAATGCTGTATTATCGTAAGTTCCAATATTTCTCAACTTATGCACAAGCATATATAGCAGAGGTGGTTCTGAGTGAAAAGCAAAAATTCTGAAATTCACAGCAAATTTTCTGAAAGGTTACAGCAGAGTGGGGGAAAATGGGGGGGGGGGGGAGGAGATCCACTCCCAGCACTATGTTTTTTTTCGCGGCCGTTTGATGAAATTTGTGATCTTCTGACGAAATTTGCAGTTATTTTGCCTTCTTTTTGATGAAATTAGTGCTTTTTTCGTTTAAATTCATGGTTGTTTTGCGATCGTTTGACGAAATTGTGGTTTTTTCGCGATCTTTTGGTAAAATTTGTTTTTTTCGCGATCTTTCGCCGAAATCTGCGTTTTTTTTTTCTCGAAGAGTTTTGCAGTTATTTCGCCCCTTTTGACGAAATACGCGGTTGTTTCGTGATCTTTTGACGAAATATGAGAGTTTTTTTCACGTTCTTTTGATGAAATTCGCGATTATTTCGCTATGTTTTGGCGAAAATCATGGTTATTTTGTCCCTTTTGACGAAATTTGTGGGTTTTTTCGCAATCTTTTGACAAATTCGCAGTTGTTTTGCAATCGTTTGACGAAATTTGTGATTGTTTCGTGATCTTTTGACGAAATTGCGGTTGTTTTGCGATCTTTTGACGAAATGTTCTTTATTTCGCCTTCCTTTTAACGAGTTTTGCGGTTATTTTGCCCTTCTATGAAATATGCGGTTGTTTTGCGATCTTTGACGAAATTTGCGTTCATTTCGCGCTCTTTGATGAAATTCGCGGTTGGTTTGTAATCGTTTGACGAAATTTGCTCTTTCGCGATCTTTTGACCAAATGTGCGGTTTGTTCGCAATCTTTTCACAAAATTTGCATTCATTTCGCGATTTTTTGACGAAATTTGCATTCGTTTTGCGAACATTTGACGAATTTTCCAGGGTTTTTTTTCGCGTTCCTTTGATGAAATTAACTGTTATTTCGCCACGTTTTGACGAAAATCGTGGTCATTTCTTCGCTTTAGACGAAATTTGCGGTTGTTTCATGCTCTTTTGACGAAATTCAGTTGTTTTGCGATCGTTTGATGAAATTTGCGACTATTTCGCGATCTTTTGACGAAATTTGTTGTTATTTTTCGATCTTATGACGAAATTTGTGGTTATTTTCTATTTTGCGATCTTATGATGAAATTTGTGGTTATTTTGCGATCTAATGACAAAATTCGCCATTTTTCCATAATTCTTTGACAAAATTCGCGGTATTTTTATGCCCAAATTTTCAGATTGA
The DNA here is from genome assembly GCA_963932465.1 of Maratus speciosus. Taxonomy (NCBI): domain Eukaryota; kingdom Metazoa; phylum Arthropoda; class Arachnida; order Araneae; family Salticidae; genus Maratus; species Maratus speciosus. The sequence goes on from OZ010789.1 coordinate 292,991,967, forward strand.
TGAATGATTTTTTAAATTTTCGGAACTGCATGCCTTAATTTTTTGGAAAATTCGGAACAGAATCACCCGATATAGAGTACATATTATTCTGAGATCGATTTTGTGAATTTCACCATACGGATCTTTTTATTTATAGTGAAATTTTCCTATCTCAGGAAATTATGGAATTTATTGTTAAAATCGAAATCAATTGTATATGCTTCTGCAAAATTTCCCCAGGTGTTTAAAATTTCCCCCAATCCTAGGTCGCCGGATCGGACATATTCTGCACCTCTGCTGGCATCTAGCATGCATATCTCAATGCTGATTTTAAAAGGCTAATTTTCTAAAAATGTCTACGTATGTTGAAATGCTTTTAAAAAATACTCCTTTTAAGTTCTGTAAAACTTGAAAGAATTTTTTTCATCTTTTTCATTCATCTATTCTAAGTTGAGAAACCATTTGCAGCAACCTAATCCTACTGCTAAAAAACTTTTGTTTTGTTATACCAGGTTGCAAGAAAAATAAGGATTTTAATGAAATTTTTAAATACAGTTATTATTGTGTATTACAGTAGACTCTCTCAAATCCGCACAGATTGAAACCACAGGTTGTGCGGATTTTAGAATTTTATAGATTTCTGGTCATGCTTTGTTTACATTTTTAAGCAGTAGTTTGAATGTAGTAATGAATGCTTACAATATAGTAAAATATGAAAATATTTAAGTAAAGTAATAAATTAAGACAACAAAAATTAAGATAATTTTAAAAATGATTAAATTATTAAGAGCAGAGGTCAAGTAAATAATTAATAGTATATAATTAAATATGCATAATATATATGAGATCCATTTTTCTTGAATTATTAGAATGAAACTTCCCTCATAAAGGTACCGTACTAATTCACATCAAAGTAACAAGGAAGTTTTATTTCAGGTTTAGCCAGACTTAATAACTGAAAAAGCTTGATTAATACATAAATATATCTGGTAAAAATATTGCAATTACCTGTGATATCAGCAATATCTTGATTTTTTTTTTTTTTTCAGAAATAAATTTATACTTCCATCATAAAAAAGCATGAGTTCAATCATATTAACGAGAATTGCATATTAAAATACGTAGTACAGAATGATATAAAAATAAAAAAGTGTGTAATTTTGTCTCTACATCTGAATTGAAAATTTCATTGTTTACATCTGCAATGATGTGTGTATTTTAGGTATTTGTGGGTTTTTTAGGGTTGCAGATTTAAGTGAGTCTACTACTTACCTTAATAAAATTGATGTAAATTAAAAGCACTGTCTTTTATTAGTTTCATTCTGCCTGCTGTTCGTAAATGATCTAGATACTATTTACTACTAGTTTCAGAAGTCTAATTAATTTAAAAAATATGCTAGTTAAATTGAAATGGATAACTTTTAATTGATTTTGTATAGTTTGGACAAAATTTCTTTTCTCGAAGCAGCCAATCATTGAAAAGCTTTAGACAGGTGTGCGATTTTGGCAAAAATAGCAGTTTCTTCTGCTTGAAAAAAACCTATTTCTTCCATTTTGGAAGAAACTTGCTTGAAATTTGAAGAAAATTTTGTTTTTTTCCATTTTGGAAGAAACTTGCCAATCCATAAATCCAAATTTAATATTAATTAGCTGTAAACCACCTTTTTTAAAAGTAGTGTCTTTTTTTAAGTGGTCAAAACTCAAAACCAAAAAGAAAGCCAGCCGGCTTTTTGGGGCTTGACTAAAAGCTGGCAACCCCGCTTTGGAAAGAGAATATTTTAATACTTCTATCTTCCCCTTTTTCTTTAACAGTGAATGTTCAGTTTGTTAACTTCCCTCATTACTTATATTACTTTACTACTTATAAAATGTTTTGTTTTTTGAATAGAAAATTTGTTCTTGCAAGTTGCTATGTTCTACTAACATAATTGAATTGCATAACAAAATTAGTAAATTAAAATTTAGTTTAGTAATAGTACTTTAATATTTTTGTGGGGAAAAAGGTACTTTTCGGTTAGCCGGTCACCAGTGTTATATATACATATAGGGTAGATATGCTAGTAATGGACACCCCTTGATGTTTTTGGTTCATAAAAAAAAATAACTAATAAATATTTAGCTTTAATTATTTTTTATATATATATATATAATTCCCTCTTGCATGTTTTATAAAACTGTGTTATTGTTGACACTTTTAATCAAACCAATCAGGAAGCAGAAAATGTTTCAAAGTTTTTCTGTCAAAATCTTGATGAAGAGGCTAAGAGCTGGCTTCGTTTAATTAATTTATATATTATTTATTTTCTTGCAAAATTTGAATGTTTTTGTTTGAGTAGCAATAGAAAACTTAGAATTTTATATATTAATGGAAAAAAAGCATAATTAGTACAGGGAGGGATTTCCCCTCCCCCTCCTGCCTTAACCTTTCATAAAATTTGCTGTGAATTTCAGAAAATTTTTTTCTTACTCAGAATCGCCCCTGCTATAGGGATAACTTTGACTAAATTCACGTTTATTCCGCAATCCTTTGACGAAATTTGCTTTTTTTTTCCCATGATCCTTTTTTCGAAACTCGGGTTATTTTCCACGATCCTTTGCCGAAATTTGCGTTTTTACGCGATCCTTTGATGAAATTTGCGTTTTTACGCGATCCTTTGATGAAATTTGTGTTTTTACGCGATCCTTTGATGAAATTTGTGTTTTTACGCGATCCTTTGATGAAATTCGCTTTTTTTTTTTTTTTTCGCAATCCTTTGACGAAATTTGCTTTTTTCCACGATCCTTTGATGAAATTCACGTTGTTTTCTGCGATCCTTTGACAAAATTCGCGTTTCGAACTGATGATCGACTTTTCATAATTTTCAGAAAATTTGGACCAGAATCACTTCTAAATTCACCAATTGGTCACGGAAAATAACGCGAAACTTGTCAACTGATATCGCGGAAAAAATAGTGAAATTTATCTATTGGTCACAGAAAAAAACTTAAATTTTAATGATCTTTCACAGTAAAAAACTCGCAACATGTGTCAATCGGTCGCTCAAAAATACCACGAAATTTGCTAGGCATTCGCGGGAGTTGATCGTAGTTTAAAAATGCAAACTTTCCAGAAAAAGGTGAAATTTTTTGGACGGGAACTTTGCGCCCATGATATTCTTTTGGGCGGGATTTTAAAAGCCTGAATCCCGCTATCCTACCCTGAAATTCAAGCCCTGTGTTCAGAAAATTGTAGCCTTCAAGATGGAAGACCAGACATGAAATGGTAAGATTCCGTTATGAAATCACACCCTAAAATAACTTGCAAAGAAGCAGTATACATTAATAATGTACTCACATCGTTTACATTCGCCCTCCCGTCTTCCCTATAAGGTTTACTTTAAGTTTTTTGGATCGCTGAACCCAAATTTTTAACTTCCCCCCAAAATTCTCCTTCCCCCCTCCCGGCAATTCCCCCAAAATAGTTGTTTTTAAATTAAATTTTTTATTGTTTTAGGGGAAATGTATGTAGAAATTCAGTAAGTAGACAAAATTTGCAACAAATAGCAGGGACCCGGAGCCGGAGCGCTCCGGAGCTGTGTTTTCCCTGGAGCTGGAGCTCTAAATTTTCCCCAGCTCCAGGGTTCTTTTAGTTTTTAATATTCTTTTAAATCTTTTTTTTTTCAGTCTTTTAAATTTCTAGGCTTAAAATATTTTAATTACATCGTTATTCAGTATTTTAATTATATCATTTTTTAGGTTTTTATTATTATTAGAGAAGGAAACCTTCTCAAAACATGGTAACACTACTTTACTTCTACTTTCTAGTTGAACTAAGTGACAACACTATTTGAAAACAAATATGGCCGCCTGTTGTTTACATGCGTAGTTGTGCAATTTTGGCTGTTTGAAAAGTGTAGAAAAAATTTAAGATTTTTGTGTTAAAAATTCCACCAAACTTTCTATTTTAAAAGCAAAAGCTAAAAGATGTCATATTTTCTGAACAAGCATTTCAAGTTTGATGAGAAGAAAAATGCATTTTGTCAGATCTTTAATGAAGGTAGAAAATATTTGTGAGCAAAAAATTAAACGTGTAAATTAAAATCTGCAACTCAAAAGCGCGAAGTTGGAGCCGGAGCTGGAGCCACAGTATTTTCTCTAGGAGCAGAGCTGGAGCATCAAAAATTGTTCGGCTCCGGGTCACTGACAAATAGGATATATGAAATTATCACGTAGGATAAATGGGTGTGTGGGGGGGGGTCTGCCTCGGAACATTCCCCGCAAGCTGTTTTCAAAAACCAAATATTTTCAAAAAGTAATTTTTTTTTTTGGGGGGGGGGGGGGTTGCCGGGTGAAATTTTAGTAGTAAGTTACAAATTCGGATTCAGCGACCCAAAAAACAAAGTTAGTCGAAATCCAAAACTAGCATTAACTTTGCCAAGTAAAATCCCCTAATGCCTGAATTTGCATAACTTAGTACACGTAGCGCCGCAGTGCATGTTCAGAGGCAGCCCTCCCTCTTCCCGTTTGTCCTACGTCATAATGTCATATATCCTATTTGTTGCAAATTTTGTCTACTTTCTGGATTTTTACATACTTTTCCCCTAAAACAATAAAAAAATTAATTTAAAAAGAACTGTTTTGCATTGGATTGTGGGGGGAGAATTTTGGGGGGAAGTAAAAAATTCGGATTCAGCAACCCAAAAAACTTAAAGTAACCCTTATAGGGAAAGTTCAGAGGAGAGACGGGAGAGTGAATGTAAACGATGTGAGTTGTTAAGTGGAACTGCGCAACTTAGTCCATGCAGCACCGCGGCGCATGTCCGAGGCAGATCCCTCCCCTCCCCATTCATCCTACGTCATATATCTTATTTGTTGCAATTTTTATCTACTTTCTGAATTTCTAGATACTTTTTTCCTAAAACAATACAAAAATTGGTTTTTTTCATAAAAACCTTTTTTGGGGCATTTTACCAAAATTTGGGGGTTTGCCAGGAGAAATTTTGGTGGAAAGTTAAAAATTCGGATTCAGCGACCCAAAAAACATATAGTAAGCCTTTTTCCAGAACTACCATGAATTTTGCTAGGTAGACCCTCTATATACGGCCTCTATTGCCTGGACTGCTATATAACTCTTTGATGAAGATTCAAGTGTTCTAAACAATCCACAATCCATGGATAATTATTATAAAACTGATTAAATAGTTAATCTTTATGTCCTATAAGGCACTGTTGTCCCTTTTATGAATCAAATTCAAATACATATTTTGTTTTTTAATTGAAATTTTCAGTTAAAATCAACATAAGTATATTTTACTTAATGTTTTTATCAATTCATAAAGAAATTTGTAAAATTCTCTTAATGCAGCAAACAAATAAATGTGTGGTAAAATAGATGTTGCATGCCTTATTTTTACTTGTTATCAATTAAAATATTTGTTAAATTACATGATAACGGAATGACCAAAACTGGTGCATAGAGATGACCATAACGGGTGTAGGGGTGGCCAAAACTGGTACAAATTGAATAAATTACGTAATGAGTTATTGCTCACTCTTCCTAAACAGATCCCTGCTGAGGTATTAGTTACATAGATCTAGTTAGTTTCTTTGAGTAGACGTTGTTTAACGTGAGAATTCTGAAATCTATTAAAGTAATTTATTAAAGTAGTCCAAGGGTTATTATTTGGAAATTGTGGTATCACAATTTAAGGACTATACAAAGCAAAGCCTGTGAAATCCATAATCTAATGCAAAACATTGTACTTAATTTCAGTATACTATTAAAACATTTCTTAGTATTAATTTTCTTATAAATTTTATATAAGTTTAGGTTATTTAAGTTCTAAATAAGTGCAAATACAATAGCATTATAAATAAGAATATTTTTCTTATTGCATGTTTAAAGTTCTTCTCAAATCCAAAATAATTGAAGAAAAAAAAATAATAATACTCTGGCTATAAATGCCCAATTTTATATTTTTCAAAATTCCTAGCTGAACATGATAAATACATGTAATAAATGTTAAATAAATGTGTAAATAAATGTTATTGTAACTTTTATTTTCATGAATTTTAGGGGAGTGCAATGATTTTAAATCAATTCAGAGAGGGTTGTGCACCTTACTCAGCTCTTTTGGCATTCAAGCAAAGGTAAATATACTTGTCAATTTTCTATATTTATAATGTCAATAGAATTTTTTGCATGTAAAAATGGAAATGCACTGTCACTATTGTACTATATCGTAGGCGAACAAGGGTGGAGAAATTCATCATTTTAGTTGCAACTGGCGCATAATGATCAGTAAATGAATTTTCTGACAGGATGAGTGAATTTTTAGTTAGTCTTTGAAAACTGCAACCTATAGAGATATGCCAAAAACTTTATTTTTTTTTTTTTTACTAGTTAACTATATTTTGCAACTTTCCAAATTACTGCGATGTAAACATGATACTAAGTTTTATCCTATATTAAACTTTCCTCTGTTGTATATATTTCAGGGTTGCTGGCTTTTAGCCAGGCCAAAAAAAGCCGGCCGGCTTTTTTTGGTTTTAACCACTTAAAAAAAGCCGGCTTTTATTGGAAGAAGTCAGTTTTTATTTTTTAAAGTTGGTTTACAGTAAATTTGTTTTAAATTTGGATCAATTAATTTTTAATACATTTATAAATATTTTCTACTAAAAAAAATAATAGACTTCTATTAAATTTTATCAAATAAATAAGTCTTTATAACTTCTAGAAGACAACTGTGAACGCATTATCTCTGAAAAAAAAAAAAAAAAAATACATATAAACATTGAAAAGGATATATGTTAGGCTCCAAACTGGTGTTTCGAAATTTTATATTATATAGCTCCACATATACTACACATTTTAAAGATTATATTTAATTAAAACTGTTCTTAACTGCTCTGCTCAACAAGCACAAAATGTTTTGACACATTTACAAATTCATTTTTTAACGGAAAGATGTAAAATTCGAAAGCCTGACCATGAAACATGAAAGCAATTTGGAATCGAACTGTGTTTTCCATTTTTTGATCCATCAATTACCTATTGAGCTATAAAGAGATTTTGATCACGTGACAAACATGTTTTTTCACCCTTTTCTGAGTGGTTTCTTCTTTCGTGTGGAAATTCAGTTCAAAACGTTCACTTTGACACTATTTTCTGAAAAATGTATTGCGTTTGCAAAAAAAAAAAAAACAAAAAAAACCCAGAAAAAACAGTGCAATTACATAGTTTCTGAACAACAACATCTGCTAGTTTCATGCATTTCTGAACAAAAATAAATTAAAACTTAGGTCAGAAAGTTGCCATTTTGGATTTTAACAGCCTTAATGACAAAATATAACATATGAAAATGGAAACGAGAAATTAGAAAAGATGTTTTATTTGAGGAGAGTGGTACATAAGTGTATAAAAAATAGAGCATTTAAACAAAAAAAAAATTCTCAAAATAAAATTTTGAAAAGCTTGTTGCTACGCATATTCATGCATATGCTATTCATAATGTTTTTAATAGTGAGAAATGGTGGTGTTTATTAATATGACTATGTATAATTTTAAATGTTTGCTAGAAATAAAATATGACTTGTATGTTAATAGCTCTTAAAATTAAATAATAAAACATAACTAAGTAACCATTGTCCTCTTTAATTTTATAAAGCAGTAAAAATAAAAAAATTGGCAGTTGGTATGGCCCTTTTAAAATTTAGCAGACATATTTGCAATTCTGAATACAAATCACTAGCAAAATCATCTAAGTTTTATTCCAGTATTATGTCCTCATTATTGAGAAATTGGGTTACTTATTAAACTGTAAATCAATTAAATGTCATTAAAACTAATTAAAAACACTTTAAAATGTGTAGTTTATAATTACAATGCTTTATTGTATAAAAGCCAATTATGGCCAAAAAAAGCCAATTTTGGCCAAAAAAAAGCCGGTTAAAACCAATAAAAGCCACCGGCCTGGCTTTTTTTAATTTTAGCCGGCTTTTTTGCAACCCTGATATATTTCTTAATTTTATAGAAAAATGGAAATGCATTGTAGTAACAGTAATTATTTTTGCAACCGCATAAATTTTGACATAACAATTTTCAACTGTATGTTGCATCTTGCTGGCTGGTAAGATTTACTAGAAATTCCACACGCCTGGCTATTGGTGAACTTTGGAACTCTTTACCATGTTTGCTGAATTTAAATGTACACTTTTTGACCATTTTTTACACTTATACAGTTAGTATACTTATTCTTTACACTCTTTTCCAAAGTTTCTCTCAAACTTTCTTTTTTCTTTCCTTAAATTATAAATTACTTTAAAGTTGCTTAACCCATTTGTGCCTGAATTTTTGTTTTCTTAAATTTTTTGGTAAAATCACTTTGAAATGTTGCAAAATGAACTGGAAAAATACTTAAAAAAAAATTAAGCTTAATTTTTTTTTGTTTTTATTTGATAAAATGTAAAAGAACTAAATATGAGTATTTCTAGTAGAATAATATGCATAATTATATATTTTGCCTATATTTATATTTAAAATGTTTTTAAATTGTATATTATGTACTATAATTAGTATTTTAATGAATTACAAAAAAAAAAAATATTTATTTCTTGGCAGAGACTAATAACGTTATAACTATTATTAATAATAAAATAAGAATAATTGTATTGCAGACTTAATAACAATTTATTTCATAAATATCTTCGAAAGGAGATTGCATAAATAACTGTCTCCTAAATTTCTAACAAAAATGTGTGCTCATTTGTGCCTAGAACCCTATATTTTGTACATTACAATAATTCATAAAAAAATAGGCTTGAACATTTAATTTCGCAATTTAAAAAAATACATATTTCAAAAAAGTCCACAAGCTAAGTTTATAACTTGCGATTTTGGGTCCATGATAGAAAAAATACAAATAAACTTACTTTTTACATTTCGCCCTCTTGAAAAATTAAAAATCTATAAACACCGAAAAAAGCCTTAATTTAAGCAAATAAATATCCACTTGTGCTGTCATCTCTCGGTTATAGATAAAGACATTTATAAATAATGATTTCATGCAATTTTCATGTTATAAAGAAGAAAATTATATAAATGCATTAAAATTTGAAGCGTCCCAAAAATAGGACGCTAGGCATAAATGGGTTAAAATAAGGATAAATATATTAAAATACTAAAATGTAGGTGGAATATTTATTATTGTTACAGTAACGAGTTCAGTTTCATTGTCAAAACACAAAGCTATGTTTATGTATGTTACAATATTTTTTTTCTCTACATGCAGTCAGTTCTTTGTTCAAAGGTTTTATTTTAACATTCGTTTTGTGTAGTTTCTCATAGGCAGGCATAGCTATTTTCTATATTTTCTCAGAAAGCTATTTTTTTAAATGGATATTCTATGTGTTTCCAAGATAGATTGAGAAATTATAGTAAAAATATGAAAGGGGGGGGGGAAGCTAAATTGCATGTTTGATATATAATATTACCGCTTTTTACCTGTGATTACCAATTTTACCAAGTATTTCTTAAAATCTTTCACAAGTTGATGTTCTGATATCTATTAGGGAATTTTCCTCTTGTGTGTATGTGCAGTAATTAGTGTTAGCTCTAGAATAAAAGGGCAGCAATGCAGGAATATCTCTATTATTAGAAAGTAACTAACACTGTCACCACTGCTATTTTTTGTGACCGGGGTCTTTTTTCGTTAATATTAAGAAAAATGCTGCATGCAAAAATATGGAAATCGGTCGTATTATAAAGAAATATTTCATAAACACACTGATGCAGACAGTTTTCAAACCGAAGAATTATTTTAAGAGATATTTAATGTTAAAGTTGGTCAAAATCATTCCATTAAAAAAAATTTATAGGAGCAAAAACCATACATTAGAAGTTCCCAATGTGCAGACTGCATTTATTTTTTTTTAATTTGATTCATTTTTTGAGGTTTTATTTCCATTTTTAATTAAATTTTTCAGCATTTTGAGAATAATTTTCTACATATTTTAGTAACGAGTGTTATTTTAAATTGTTGGCAATTTTAAAAACCATGGAAAGAATGTTTCCTTCAAATTAAAAATTTATTTACACATGGCTATTATAAACAGAAAAAAACTTTCAAATTAGAATTAATAATTACGTGTTAAAAGTAGGAAAATATTGAAAATTGCGTCATAAGAATATATTTACACCTGAATTTTAAAAGAGAAAGAAAATTTTAAAATAAATTCATTATTATGCGTTAAAAGTCATATTACATTACATTAGCTTATTTTCTAATTTTTAACTAATTTTTTTTTAATCAGACAAAAACAGCCATCGTATCTCTTAACAGCAGTTGATTTGGTCTTAAAAATCTGCAATCAATGGAAAACAAATGGAAACCCGTTCACAGAAAGATTGCCACTGTTTTTTTAAATTGTAATTCAATTTTTTTTTAAAGCTGATCAAATTAGTCTTTTTAGAATCTGGGGTGTTTAAACGGGGGTTGGCGAGTGTAGCTCTTTGGGGGCAGAGCCCCCTAGTTTAATAAAAGAAAGGGAGGGGCAATCCTGTCCTGTTCAAAAACATATTTTGAATTGATCTGCTTAGAATTCCCTCTTATCATGGAATTTTGTGATATTTTCTCAAACGACTGGAAAATTTCACAACATAGTTTCAGGATTTGTCCCTGCGGCTTATTGGTGAAACTTTTTTTTTTTTATGCAACTGCTGTATGAGTCTCTCCCCCCCCCCCCCTTTTTTTTTTAATTACCTTTTGCTCTTACTGATTGACAAATTTTTTTTAATCGATTGGTGGATTTTAACTTGTTTTTTTCCTTCCACAATCAATAGGCAAATTTCACCTTGGCCAATTGGCAAAATTCACAATTTTTTTTTTACGGACGATGATGTATCTTGAGAGGAAATTAACCAAAAGGATATGTTAAAAAGAGTAGTAGGTACAGACCATTGAGTGCGTAGTTTTGAAAGGGGTCTTCGGGTGCTTAAAATAGCAAAAAAAAGGCTGTCAGCTGTTGTACCCTGTCAAATTAGCTTAGAGTCAACACTAGTAGTGTTCTCTTCAGTTTACTTAATAACTGTTTATTTTTTTTTTAAATATCATTTCTTATTACGTAATTTCTGAGCTGTAATCCGCAGATCAAACAATCATGTTTCGACCCATAAATTTTATTTAATAATTGGAGTTAAATATTTACCATGATTCATTAAGTTACATTTTACAGTGGTGGAAAATTGGCGCAGAGACGGAGCCTATTGACACCACTAAATTTTAGTAGAATTTTTTGGCTTATCTAATGGCAGAATTTCTGAGTTTTTATTAAGGTGAAGAATACTATAATAATTTAGTGGTGTCAATAGACTCCTCCCCTGCGCCAATTTTCCACCACTGCATTTTATGAAAATAAGATTTCATCCCCGTAGCAGAAACTGTGCAACACGGCAGCAGTGCTGCAGATTATTTTAGACCTTGCAGATTAATCTACCAGCTTAAAAATAAATATTGGGTTTAAAAAGTTCACTAAAAATTTACTTTGTTTTTATAGTTGTGTTTCTTGGTGCATTTTCTTTGTAAAATGCAACTTTTGCTTATATTATGGTTTACTGTAAGTATTTATGGTAGTAGCTTGTTCACCATTGTTTGGTCGCATATAAATTTTAGTTTTCTGCTGACAGACACCGAAAATTCTGCTACTGGGGATTTCAGGAAAGAAACATAATTGTTTGATCCACAGATTATAGGCCAGAAATTACATACATACAGATACAATTTGTTGATAAGAATAATCATTGTTGGGCAGTAAACAAAAAGTTCTGAAATCAATTCTGGGTCTTTGTACAGAGAATTGTTTTAGAATTTACCAAACCCAAAAATATTTTTAAGAGTCCTAAAAGCTGTGACATGCAATAAAGTGCATATGTAGAATTATTATTATTAGTCGGTTTTATCTCTTATAATTCATTTATTTCTAATGTTTTATTATATGTATATATATATGTATAAAGTTGCAATTTTAAAAACATTTTTAGCATCAACAAATTTTTTTAAAAGTATATTTACATTTTTATTGAGTTAACCCATTATTAAACCTAATAGCACCATTATTAACCCTAGTCAGCACGCTACTGGTCGAATGTTAGACTCCCAGCATGCAAAGGTAACTTGGCGTTTTCATTCCTTTGCGGCCGATAAAATGAGTACCAAGCTATTTGGAACTAAACACTGAAGTTTTTGCATTAGTCTGTCCACTTGACCGGGACATATGCTGTATAGCCCTTTGGGTCCCAGGGTCAAGTAAATAGGGATGGGCAATGTAGACCCTCCTTAACGGATCATAAAGTCACAGGTTTAGTTTTTATACTCATTCTTATTCATTACTTTTTACTTCAAATATTTCTTTATAAATTTAAATATGTATTTTTTAAATTTTAAAGATTTTTTTTTCACCAATGAAATATTTGAAGAATATATTTTAAGTTAGCATTCAGTTTTACACATTACCTAATAATTTTTTTTTAATCAGTTTTATTATACATATTTCATTTGCAAAAATATTTTAGCTTCAATAACATTGTGGAAATTCATATTTTAAGCTATTTTTCTGTTTTACTCATGATTAATGTTAATTATTCAATACTGTGTTTGACTTTGTCTATATACTTTTTTTTTTCCATAAAAATTAAAACAAACTTTCTTTTTTTATGTAGTATATCTGTATAATAAGTGTTATAAGGTAACATCTGCTGGTTCTTTGCAAGTTTTATTTATTTTAATTTCTGAATAAATCTGCTTATTAAAAATATTTATTTTGTTTACTGAAAGTGAACATTATTAAGTAACAAAATTTTAACTTTTAACAAAATAATTCTATAGCTGAGTAATTTTTTTTTTTTTTTTTTTTTATGTTCATATATTAAAGACTAGTGAGTATTTTGCAATTATTAGTGTACTCAAAAAAATGGTTGCTGGCCTGGAATTTAATTAAAAGAATAAGGGAGGGCACATTGCTCTCAAAAGGTATTCTTTGTGTCCTGTTCAAAAAACATACTTCGAACTGGTTTTCCTGTTATCAGTAGAATTCTGTGATACTTTCATGGACAATTGCTGAATTTTGCGATATATTCCCAAAATGAACAAATTTCACAATATCTTCTGGCGACTGATAGACGGATTTCATTGTTTCCCCCCCCCCTTTCCCCCACAAAGTTAGCGCGTACAACCAAGTGACTAAATTTGCAAATTTTTTCCCAGCAATTGACTGATATCTCAGGATTTTTTTCCCCATGATTATCAGATTTTGCATTATTTTTTGTGAATGGATTGCCGTTTCATCTGGCTACTGATAGACATAATTTACGATGTTTTTCCAACATTCAATTGAAAAATTTCGTGATTTTTTTCCCCCCTTCAATGATTTGACGAATTTTGGTCTGTTTTTCTGAGAATTGACCAATTTTGGAATTTTTTTTTTCTTTCCTTGTGAGTAATCGACAAATTTCATTTTCTTTTCCCCTGCAACCTATTAACAGATTTCGCATCTCCCTCGACAAATTTCACTTTTTCTTCCCTCTCGGCTGATTGACAAACTTCACAAATTTTTTTTCTTACAGGCAATTGCCATATTTCGCTAGGAAATAATCGAACGGGTACATAAAAAATTGCAGTAAAGGACTACATGGTGCATAAAGTGGTTTGGAAAATGCCGTATGCTTATATTTTGAACAAAAAACTTTGTTAAAAACATGCATTTTCTATTTTTTTAAAAGTATTTTTATATTAAAATATCTGAACAATGCCTCATTTTTTCGATGAATATCTAGAATAATATTTTATATATGTAAATTTCAAAATTTGTCGCGGAAAAAAGTTTTTTTTATAAAATAAATGTTGTACAAGAGTTAGGCGTAATTGTGCAGGAGACAGGGTGTCTAGCCACATGGATAACCTGGAAAAGTCAGGGAAATTTGAAATTTCCAGCAAATATTCAGTAAAATTTCTTAAAACTAAGGATTTGAAATTGCAGTACCATAAGAATCTGACTTTGTTTTTCATAAGTACTGTAAAGAGTACCTGTTATTCAATTTCTTGTGTCTACTACCTTTCAGTCCTTTATAACTCATAGTTTCAATCAATACCACCTTCACTGAAGCGTAATTTTGTAGGATTGATTAGATGATTCAATCTGCTTACTTAAGTTTGTTTCGGAACTGAACATTTGTTAGCTTAATAGTTGAATATTTATAATCCTTAAATAGGGTTAGTTTCAGAGCAGATATATTTCTTTTAAAAACGGTCTTTTTTGTACAATATATGTTAGAGCAATTTCTATTTAATTGTGACTACTGTGAGAAAGAATTTAATTCTGATTGCACAAAATAGATGGAACCTGGTGCTAAAAGTATTGATTGCACAAAATAGATGGAATCTTGTGCTGAAAGTGTGTGTCTGCAAAACAGGGTTGTTTGGTTTAAACCACGCTGGTAAAAATCTATTGGTTTGCAAAAAAAAACACGGAAAGCACAGTTCTATTACATAGTTACTGAACAACAGCATCTGCTAGTTTAATGCATTTCCAAACAAAAATAAATAAAACTTATGCAATAAAGTTGCCCTTTCGGATTTGAGAACAACCTTAGAATAAAAAAGAAACTCAAGATATGAAGTCGAATAAAAGGACATTGAAAAATTGTGTGGTAGCGAAGCACATGTTTACTTTTAACTAAAATATGCAATAACATATATTTAAATCATCTATTGCATAATCCAATCCACTAATTTAGATCTAACAAAAAAATGGGGGGAAATCAAGATAAGGTTCGCTTGAGACATAATAGAAAAAAGTCTCATAAAAATGCCTAAAAAGATATATTATTAATTTTTAGTTTAGACATTTAAAAAATAATATGTATTATAACATAGCTTAGAAAAAAAGCCTGAGTATTAAGTCTGATGGCTGTTTAAAAGTGTTAGTGGATGACAACTTTTATAAATATACTTTCCATTTTAAGATCAATGTTTTCAGTAGTCTAAAAATCTGGTAAAAAGGTATTTCTGTTTATTAACTCTTGCCTTTATATATATATATATATATATATATCTGGCAGTTTCTCAGGAGAAGTGTCAAATGTCAATACACAATACTTCTTGAAACGTGTAAAGACTCTACTGCTAAATTCAAATCATTCCGGGAATTCTTTATAAAAAGCTTTACTTTCAATAAAAGATAATTATTCAGGTAGTGTTCTAACAGAAAAATCAGATATCTCAGATGGCAAATATTTCAAAGAAATTACTTTGAATAGCCATGGGAAAGTATATTATATTTATGAAACTACACCATATATTTATTTATAGTATTAGTAATCAAAAGATAGTTTATTAAGATTTTCAAGGTATCAACATTTCACTATGTAGAACATTTTATTCATGGAACATAAGACTTTTACTATAAATGTTTAAATTCTAAATGATTTCAATTTTCTACATAATTGATTGTAATTATTTAATTTAAATTATTTTTAAATGAAGTTATATTACTTATATATCCAACAATGTTTATTTTTATCTATAAATATGCATGTGTATGTAATAGGAAAATATTTTTTTTTTAAACCCGGTTTAAACCAAAAAAACCCAGTTTTTTTTTTTTTTTTTTTGAAAAAAAAAAAACCAGCTTTTTTACCAACCCTGCTGCAAAATGTAAGAAATATAGAGATGTCAAGCAATCATTAACCATGAAGTAAATATATTGGTATTCGACAATTTGTACATTTTACAAAAAATCTTTTAAAAAATCAATAGTTTGTGCTTCAGAATCAATTGTGAAAGTTCTCTTCTCAAATTCACAACCTTTTAGACTTTTTGTGTGTAACATCACTAAATCTCGGTACCTGGAATTTTTTCTTTTTTAGTATGGAAAACCTGGAAAAGTCAAAGAAATTTGTAGCTCAGCTGGAATAGACACCCTGAGAAGATGAAATTAAACTTTTGCGCTGTGTCATCAGAAGTGCATTTCTGTATGTGTGCATCATTGCAAATGAGTTAAGGACTAACATTCAATAGGGTTTGGTTTTTGTTTTATTTATTGCTTTTTAAAAAAGAAACATAAAAAACTTCAGTTATGAACTTAGTTTTAAACAATTAAAATTGCAATTTATTAAAATGTATGAAAAAATGTTTTAAGCTGTTACTATAGCAGGAACTTACATAGTCATTGAAAAAGAAATGGTTGAATTTGTAAGAACTGTTAATATTTATTCACTATTCAGCTACTTGTTATAATGTTTAAGCAGTTTATTTAGCATTTTTCTAATGCTAATAATATTTAGTGTTAAAGTAATTAATAAAATGTGTATGTAATCTGAATTATAATGCAACCAATTTCACTTTTAGATGATACCCAAAATTAGCTAGGTTTTTAATATTGAATGTCTTCAAAACTAATCATTAAAACTTTGTTCATTTACTAGTATGACAATGGCTCGCTAAACATTTCTTTAAAGATATTTAGGCATAAATTCCTAATCATTTGCCTATTCTGGTTTTGCTCTGCAACAATGCCCCCCCCCCCCCCAAGTCCATAAAAAGTCATAAAGTGCAGCACATTTTTTTTAAATTAACAGTATTTAGAGTAAAATTTAATTCTGAGATAGTGTCAGCTTTATTGTTTCTTGCACTCTTTTATTTAACTTGATCTCTGTATTAAGATGAAATTTTGTATTCTATTTTTCACTCACTTCCTGATATACTAAAATTAACGAAACAATGTACATAGGCATGTTTCCAATGGTAATATAATATTTTTTGAACTTAATAATTTTAAAAGCAGTTTTTTGTTAGCCAGGTACAAGCAATAAATCACCAAATAATTTTTATAATTATAACGATTTATGAGTTACAAAAACAATTGAGTTAATTATGCTTCAAACTACGCTCTCCCTTGTGGTGGAACTGCAAGACCGAATTATTTCAAGTACTGGAAAGTAGAAAATATAAGTGATAAATAGTAGTGTATCTCCATAATTTGATTTTTCAATATGATTTTTTAAAAACATTTAAATTTTGTTCTGCAAAACTAATTTTTCATTTCTGTTTTTTCTTTTGTTTTACAGAAAAATATGAAAATCTGGAAATAAAGTTCTTTAAGAAGATGGCTGTGGATTTTCAGCTCTTTTATCAACGTTTGTTGACTAATAGCACGATTCTAACAGGAATAATTTTACTTGTAATGTATTTGTAATAAATTTGGTCAACTTGTAAATAAATTAAAAAATTATTTTTGTTTGCTTTGCATTTTTGGTGAAAAATAAAATTGTGTGACAAAATGACATCCAGTTCTAGTGTTTTAATATATTTTGTTTTTAGGAAAGTGAAATAAAAGAAATAAAGCGTTTCTCTTTTTCCTTCTAAGAAAACCACCTTCTTTGCTTCATAACAAAAATGGAGGTTAAATAATAATTAATTGTTTTTATATATTTTGTTTAATTCAATAAATATCTGGATTTATGTAGATTATATATTTTAAACTTTGACGGCCTGAAAAACTAATATGCTACAAATTATACATTAGTATTGCTTGGAGATGACACATTAAATATTAACTGCTCTTCAAAAACTGTTATGATTTAAATGAAAGTTTGTTTATAGTGAGTGTTGAAATTACAATTTTAATATGGATAATATTGTATAGTACAATTTGAATTTTTGATAGTCTAGGTAATATTGTTAAAAAATGAAATATAAAGTGCTCATTACTTAATGATCCTTATAGAGTAAGAAAAACAAAGATATTTTTATTATGAAGTGTTAGTTCATTTGGAAAAAAAACATGAACGATTAGTGCATGAGTGGCGGTTATATATTGTTAAAAAAAACAAAAAAAAAACACAAACTGCCACCAATATTTTGAAAAAATATTCTTTGCCTTTAATAAATTCTAAGATTGATTAATGAAAAAAAAAAATAAAAGTGGTGCCAACTGGCCTTCTGTCAATTCATAATTATTTTGAAAAAAAAAAAAACTTTGAATGTATGATGAAAATTAATTTCTTTTATAGTTCATGAAATGAGGTATGTCAAGGATGGGTTTTGTGTGTGTGTGGGGGGGGGGGGGGGGGGGCTAAGACCTTAACAGACTACAACAACATCATATTACATTATAGACACTTATTTCCCCCTCCCCCCCGATTAATTATACACTAAAGAAATTATTGTAGTGAAGTGGCATATTTTCAACTATAATTTAAAGTACCAAATTACATAAATAATCTAAAAAAATCGTTTTAAATTCTAATGATTAATAAAGTTAGCATTTTCTCAGTTTACAAAAATAAAACTCCTGTGGTCTTGTATTTTATTTTCCAGATAATTAAAAGAAACATCATCCAGGTAAGAAATTCTGTGTAAAACATGGTACTATAAAAGCGTCGGATATAATTGTTATATAACAATTTGAATGGAAATGAAGAAACTAGTTAAAAAATTGCTCTTTTGGCTAGCATATGTTCAATATTTTTAAAAAATACATTAAAGGCTTTGTTATCGAATTTTCTTTGTTAACTGTAAATTTGGTTCTTGCAGCTGTTTAGGAATCTCAACATTTATAAAAACTAAAGCAACCATAAAAAAGAAATTTTTTAGGAGACTATGTCTCTATAAAAATATTTAAGGTTGAATATTGTTGTACGTTCATTTACTAACAGCAAATTTGAAATTTGTTCTGTTCAAAGGTGATGAGCAGATAAGGCTCAGTTATGCCTCCATTGGAATTATCTTTTAAGGCTGTTCTCAACTGCTCTGCTCAACAAGCGCAAAACCTTTTGACATATTTACAAATTCATTTTTTAACGGAAAGATATAAAATTGGAAAGCCTGACTTTGGAATCGAACTGTGTTTTCGATTTTTTGATCAATTAATTACCTATTGGGTTATAAGCGATTTTGATCACGTGACACGGCATTTTTCTCCCCTTACTGACTGGATTTTCTTCTTTCGTTCGGAAGTTCAGTTCAAAATGCCCAGTTTGACAGTATTTTCTGAAAGATCTATGGCGTTTACAAGAAAACGGAAAAAACAGTTTGATGGCATAGTTTCTGAACACCTTCTAGTTTCATGCGTATCCTAACAAAAATGAATTAAAACTTATGTCAGAAAGTTGACCCTTTTGATTTGAGAACAGTTAAATATTTTGATAAAATTTAGGATCTAAATGCATTTTGTTCTGTAAAATTTATTCTTTTTTAATTATTATTTGACTTTTAATAAAAATTGTTTTTAACTTAAGTGTATGTTAAAGTAAAACATGTATGAAAGTCAGGATGGTGTTACGAGAACATATTTAAAAAAATAAAATTTCCTAGACCTGTTCCAAATTTTACATAGTATAATAATATATAATATGTGAAAACTGTTTTCAGATAAACACTTCAAAACCAGGAAATTTAGATTCTAATTTTTATCAAAATATTTTTTAGAAGAAAAACTTTCTGTCTCCCCCGCCCCTCCAAAAAAAATCATTTACTGAACTTTTGTGGGGGGTTAAACAATATAATTCCGACCAGCTTCGGGCTAGTTTTCATCCATGATAACCAATAGCGGCATAGATGTGGCTAGTTTCTGGTTTGCATTCATTAATGATGCCCATTGATGGCACAAATGTGGCTAGCCTCCGGCTTGCATTCATTAATTATGCCCATTGATGGCATAAGTGTGTCTGGCTTGTGGCTAGCTTTTATTTAAAATGACCCTTAATGGCATAGCTGTGGCAAGCTTTTATTGAGGAATGCCATTAAATGTATAATTGTGGCCAGTTTGCGGCTAAATATCAGTTTTAGATGACCGTTAATGGCGCGTTTGTGGGCAACTTATTGTACTTGCGGCCATTTTCCTTCCGGCCTTATTGTGTCCGGCGTGACACTTTTTTGACGGAGCCGTTACGGTCAATGATAGCGGGCCGCCATCGAACACTTTCGGCCAAGGCTAACGAACCCATCAGTGGCCCACAAGTTCTGTGTTTGTTGGGTTACTAGCAGAACTACCCGGCTTCGCCCATGTCAATAATAAGGGTCAACCCGGGTAAAATACATTAAAATGAAATAATATGGCAATGACAATAACTGAGATTGGTGTGCATTCCCTTCCACGAATCGTTAAAAAGACCAATAATAAATATAAATATAAGTAAAATAGTCTTAATTACGTCTACTATTAACTATACCATAATAATATATATTCCAAACAAATGTCAAAACATATATTAAAATCCAATTATTTGCTTAAAAGACGCGTCATTTCAATAAAAAACACATTAAAAATACTAAAAATTTATATGTTTCGACTGTTTCATTGAGTCATCTTCAGAATATACAAAAAACTACAAACACAATGCGAATTGTGACATCATACTGATGATGGCAACGACCTAACCCATAAATTGTGCCTTTACTGAAATTTTTCTTCACTTCTGAACATCATACAATTTCGTTTTTCACACTGTCGAATAGAAAAATGTTCTTTTAAATGAAATTTATTAGAAAATTGTATCTCAATTTTCTCATTTGAATGGATTTTAGAGTAATTTTTAATCATGTATATTTTTAAATTTGCATGCAGCCCAATTACGAAAGATATACCTGTTTGCTCTTAATGCAATATTATAAAAAAAAGACATTGCTATGAGTAACTCTACACTGTAAAAAAAAAAAAAACATTTTTACAGTACAAAGTACTGTTCATCTCGCGCACAAACTCGATCACAGTGAATGTGCTGTATCTTTCTTTGGATTCCTGACTATATTAACATGGAAAATACAGTAGTTACGTAAAATTAACAGTATAATCTGCTGGCAATTTGGACGCCAGCAGTTTGTGCTGTAAAAAAATGCGTCCAAATTGCGAGCACATTGTGCTGTTAATTTTACGCAACTACTGTATTTTCCATGTTAATATAGTCAGGAAACCAAAGAATGATACAGCACATTCACTGTGATCGAGTTTGTTCTGGCAAATTTACAGTGTTTTTTTTACAGTGTAGCATCATATTGTTGGTGGCAACAACCTAACCCAACCATAAATTTAACTTTTACTGCAATTTGAACTTAAAACATTGCACATTTTGATTGTTCCAACGTCTAATAGAATACAAAAAGTATTTTCAGTAATATTTGTTTGAAAAGCTTATCTCAATTTACAGATCGTTTATCCATTTTAATTTAATTTTCAATCACGGAGATATTTTTAATTATACCTGCAACCCAATTAAGACAGATATATCCGTTTGCTATTAATGCAATATTATGAAGAAGAAACATATCTATGCGAAACGCCTAGCATCATATTGTTGGTGGCAACAACCTAATCGTACCACAGATTACACTTTTACTGCAATTTGATTTCTAAACATCATAGATCCGATTATTTCAACGTCTAATAGGAAACAAAAAACATTTTCAGTAATTTGTTTTAAAAGTTTATCTTAATTTTTTATGTTTCTTAAAGTAATTTTCAAGCTTGAATTTTTTAAATATGTCTGCAACCCGATTACAAAAGATTAACTTAATTGCTCAAAAACATTGTAAATAATTCAGTATTTGTTTGTTTTCGTATACATTCCCATCTTAACTAAATTGGCAAATTTCAGTATTTGTTTGATTTCGTGTGGGAATCTCAATCCGGCTGCTTATAACTTGGGTTCTTCTGAAATAATTTTAATTGAACTTGCACTATTAGTTTTTCAGTTAAGATTTTGGTATGTAACATTGTTATACGTTGATTAGCCATAGAATTATAGGGGGAAATTCCATAATCATGTGGAACCCTATTATGAAAGATTAGTCTTTTTAAAAATTCTGAATGGATTTCATTGGAACTTGCATTGTTTGTTAGATAATATTACACGGATTGTTTTAAAATATTCCATATAGATTTACGTCGCTTTGTTATAAAATTATGGAAGAAAGTTTAATAGTCAGGTGAGCCCGATTATAAAAGATTCGCCTTTTTTAAAAATTCTGCTGAACAGACTTTGATGAAATTTGCACTGTTACTTTGCACCAAAATTTCTGGAATAGTTTTAGTATCAAACATTTTGTTGTGCATGCTTTGTTATAGAATTAGCTGAAATGTTCTATAATCAGGTGAAACCAATTCTGAATGATTTGCATTTAAAAAAAGTAGATAATTTTTGAGGAATAGTTTTAGTATTGCATATCCGTCTATCATTCTTAGGCCAAATCTACTTACTGTAAATGATCAACTAAAAAATTTGGTGCTTAACAGCCGAAATTTTGTCTTACACATTAGAAAATATAATAGCGCAGTGATGATCGTATCGTTTTGAGCAATACGGAAGGGCATTTGAGATAAAGATCCATATTGCTTTAAAATGAAAGATCGATCAAATTCACCGATATATTTCCTTTAATTCAAGATTTGTTCGGAGAAACCGATCACCGCAGCGGGCGAAATGTGTACTCAGATAAATAAGTGCAATATAGTGAAAATATTTACTATTAACTGATCGCTAAAACGAAAATACCAAAAATACTTTTCCCTGTATAGCTGAGAAATCTAACAAATATACTAAAGGTTGAAATTATATTCGTGTTTCATATTAAAAACGATTTTTATATATGTTCTGCTAACGGGCAGTATATCAGGCATATTTAACACACGTATACAAAGATTCATTGTCGATCATTTTAAAATGGAAACTCATATTTCCATTCATCAAATCCAAATCCACAGCCGTTAAAATGAAAATGACATCAATTTCCAAAAGCGTTCAATCGTAATGTCAGTCATGAAATTTTGTTTAAAAAGAAAAAAAAAGCTTACTCTAAAAAATAGTAGCTATGTTATAATTTCTATTTAATATAAATCGTAGAAAAATCGTTTTTTATATAACCGCATTCGCTATAAATCGTAGAATGTTATCACTGCATTTAAAGTATTAAAACAGTTATCTGAATGATATAATTAAAGATACAGCATTACAAAGAAATAGGAAATAAATTGTAGCAGCCGGTTTTTAGAACTAGTTTGAAATCATATTGACGAAATTGACGTCATATCTCGCAAACGATTTTTTTTATTATTATCTTTTTCCTGAATTTTTTCTGTATCTTTTTTCTGATTAGAAAGACGCCGATTTCTAAAATGCAAAAATATAGCAAGAAAATCTGAATTTTCATCGGCAAATAAAAACAAAATACACGCGTTATCGTTATTATTTTTATTATTATTATTGTGTCATTTTTTATGGTGTGGCAACAGGAAAAAAATGATTGAATTAGAAAATTTAAAAAGAGGTATTTCTATAATGTTAAATTATGAAAGGTGGTAGAAAAAAGGGGTAAATGATGGTTTGATGATTTTTTTTAAGTTGACAGATACCTATTCCACGTTTTAAAGCACATGTATATGTACATCAAGTTTCGTGCAAATCGGCCAAAAATTGAAGATTTGTATAAGAGACATACACTCAGAGAACGGCTTTCACATATATATATATATTCTCATAAGTTGTTTCTTATAAATACATTAATATCATAAATAATATAAAAATTGTTAACTATTGAAGTTTAAAAAGCTAAATGTCAAGAAAGCCGTACATTTTAGTCACCTAATTGCATTATCAATTCAAGACATTAAAACAGATGGCAAAATATACAGGAAAATTATTTTGAGATAAATTTAAGTATCGTTGAAGGGGTTTTCAGTGCTCCCGTAAGTCTAATTGATGTACTTACTATTTTTCAAACAAAATTATTTTGAGAACGTCTATAAAACTAAATTTTATTTCATCAATTAAATAAATAAATAACGAATTAAATCAATTGAAATTCGGCGGGCAAAGCGATCAAATTATTGGGTGGACGCGCGCCCCACGGGCCCATATAAGTTGGCGCCACTGGACGTGGCCCAAAAACCCCGCAGATAAAAGTCCCAACGGACAAAAGCCCCCCTCTGCTGGACAAAAGTTTCATTTTGATAAAATTTGCTTACAGAAAAGAACTTAACCGTTCCTACACGTCTCATTCAGGCTTCGTTAATATGATTTTTTATGATAAATTCTAGAGCACTATCCCCTTTTCTCCCCCACCGGCTACTCTTTAAGAAGAATAAAAGTCAGTCTTACGACATGTGATAATTTTTTTCTATTTTTTTTTTCTATAAGTATTAGTACCTTTACGAAAATATAAGGCGAAAATTTTCTAAATTCTTCTCTCCTTCTCCTTCAGTGGATGGGATTTGAGAAAGGGGATTGGGATAAGATAAACGATAAACGGAAATAAGGTGACCGGAAAAAACGTGAGAGGAAAAAAAGGGTCAGGAAAACAAGAGCGGAAAAAACGTGAAAAGGAAAAAACGGGACACTTTGGTGCTAATTGTACTTTGTCCGGTATAGATGCATTAGAAGACAGCCAGATGGATACAAATACTTTTAGTCAATATCTACAAATGCGAATATTGAAAAATGGTGGGAGTATTCGCATACGAGATTGCTCGTTTACATAAATAGTATTTGATTTTTGACTTATACAAGTATGTATCCGCATAAACTTTTTTTTTTTAATTTTAAAGAAATTAGTTATAATTTCAATGAGTTTTTTTTAATTTTTTTTTTTTTTTTACTTAATACTACTTGAATTGTTTGTTTATTAACATAAAATTGTTTCATTAATATTAAAAACACTCTTTAGACTTCCTGAATCAAATTTTATCAATTTGCAATTTTGTATTTTTTTTTTTTTTTTTTTTTTTTTTTTTTTTTTTTTTATCAGTAGCATTAATATTTCCAGATATTAATAGAATAAATAAAGAAAAAAAATTATAATAAGTAAGTAAAAAGATTTTTGTTAAGTTAAACTTAAAGTTAAAAAATAAAATAAGCACAATCTGTTACCTTTTTTTTATGTGTTAAAAAAGAAGTTGGTTGAAGTCGAACTTTTTTCACTTTTAGTAAGGATCATGAAATTTACATATATTGTTCTAAACATTTAAAAAAAAAATAAAACAAACATTTCTATAAGATACTTGAATCACAGAAAATTTTAAAATTCGAAATGAATACGAGCATTCTCATGCGCGAATATAATCATTTTTTTACATCATTGCTAATAGCATTTACAAATATTTACAGCAAATAGTCGCTTACGAGGATGATATAAATCAGACATTTGGCACCTCGTTAGTTTCTAGCACTTATTTAAGTGTCTTGTTTTTTTCCGGTCACTTTTCTCCTTTGCCACTTTTTTTCCTGTCACGTTTTTGCCTTGTCACGTTTTTTCTTCCACTTTTGCGTTTTCTGTCACGTTTTTTCCGGTCACCTTTTTTCCTAGATTCAAGATAAACGTATCTGAAAGCCTAGAGCAGGGACTGCGAACCTATGGCTCGCGTGCCATATGTGGTACCCGACAGAATATTCTCGGCACTATGATTGAGGTTCTAAGGCAAAATATAATGCAATGAAGCGATTTACATGACTTTAAAGAAGACGGAGTTTTCTAATTATTTAACTTTTTTCTGATGTTGAAACGAAATTTATTAAATTCCAACATGTTTTAATATGGACTTTATATATTTTTTAATACTTTATCAAATTAGGAGAAATATGAAGAAAATGAAAAAGAAAGATCGTTAGGCATTATAAGACGAAAATACCATTGATGAAATTATAGAGATTTCGTATCAAATTTGTCATTTTGACAATTTTCTTCTCTACTTAAGACTGCTAGTCTCTATTTTCGAAAATGATTCATATAAAAAGGCCAAATAGAAACCCCTTCTCAGATTACTCTAAATTCAGCTTCAATTAGATTAAACGTACTCAGTATCAATCTGATATTAATTATTTGTCATCCCAAATGCAATAACAGAATTCGTATTTACTCTAATTAAAATTATAAAAATTTCTAAAATTCTTGCAATTGTTACCATAATTGTGAGTTGTGGTTTTAGATTCCCATAAAACCCTACTCATAGCAACAGATATGGTCAGCACTTTTCCATGAGAACTTGTTACCGCAGAACAGCAGATGTTACTGAATTTGCTGATATGCAGTTTGCATTCTCTACGCTTGGAAACAAGTGACAACCGGGAGCAGATTTCATTCTGACGCGGTTGATGTTACACGTATCTTTCTCGCTCTAGACGAGAGCAGAGGCCGATATGGAATCTCGACGGTTCTGCGAGTGCGTATGCCGCAGAAAAACCCCCTACCCTCCCGTACTTGTAAATATAATTTCTATTTAATATGTAAAACTATAACCTAGAATCATTAAACTCTTTTTTTCATTAACTAAGGCCTTAACCTTATATCATCCTTATATTACATGTGGGCTCTAGGCCGATTTGAATCCAAAACGAATTTAAAAAGTAAAATCCCCTAGGCTTTATTACCGATCAGAATTGGAGAACTTCCTTCTCAGTCCCGTTATCAACATTCGTATTCTAGCAGACGTGATTCATCCCCTTAGCCATCTGGTTGAAGCTTGTTTATTTTTATTTGTGCAAGATAGTTATCGCTGTACAAGGAATGAATCTTCGACTGCATATTTTTTTTCTACGGATCATTAATTGGATTACTTCAATATATCGTGGCGAGGAATTTATTTTTCAATTGGATAACTCCTTTTGAAGTAAGTTTATTTTTTTTTCTCTTTCCTTTCTTGCCTTTTAATATGGAATTACAAGAAATTGACTTTATTAAAAGCCAGTTGAAATCGGCTAAAACAGATAAAATCAAATTATTGCATGAATTTATATTTGGTTGCGATAAAAATCGCCAGAATAGAGCGAATTTAAGGAAATTTAAAGGTTTTTCTTTTACTGACAAAAGCGATGAGTAGGAAAATAAACTCAAAGTAATTTTGGACGATTACGATCAGATACAATTGATTACTATTGCTAATATCTTATCCATTGACATCCATGGATCAAAACAAGATATAGGGCAACGTATTTTAAGCGCACTAGTTGATATTTCGGCTTTTAAAGACACGTTTACGGCAGTTTCCGAATCGGATACAGAATTTGATGATAGCCACAATAGTAGTGGAAGCACTGGTTTATCTTCGCCTTTGGCAGTACAGCCAGATCAGGCGCATGTACACTGTACACACTCCGCGCCCAAACAGACAATTTCTTTCCATGACATGGATCATTTAATTACACCGTTTAGTGGTGATAAAACGGAAAACGTTCAAACATGGTTTCAGAGATTTGAATCTCTGGCACATTCATTTCAACTGTCCGACATACAGAAATTTGTGTTTGCTGAGCGGGCATTAAAAAGTTTAGCATTATTGTATGTACGTAGTGAAAATAACATTTCTTCATATACATCGCTCAAAGAAGCATTGTTTCGCGAATTTGGACAATCAGCTTCGTCCGCCCAGATACATCAATTACTAGCCGCTAGAGGCTGCCGCCCAAACGAAAAACTATTGGAATATTTTCTGAAAATGAAAGAAATAGCACAGAGAGGAAACATCGATGATATATCATTAATTCACTATATAATTAATGGGATTAACGATACACCACATAATAAAGCTATATTATTCGGGTGCGCCACGCTTGCCGAATTTAAAAACAAGCTCCAAATTTTATCAATCAATGTCACCGACTACACCCAACACTCCTAAGATTAACCAGAAGGAGAAAACTGCAAAATTAACTTGCTGGAATTGTTTAGCCCCAGGACACCTATCTACCCATTGTGTGCATTTAAATAAAGGAAAAAAGTGTATGAAATGTGCACGTTTTGGTCATGTTTCCAGCCAGTGTACAGAGCAAACGCCAGAACGCAAGCGTTCGACTCAAGGCACCTCCCCTTCACGCAAGACGTCACCACGCAGAGACGAACAAATCCACGTAGTAGAAATGTGTCATTCTCATCCGCGCATGCAGAAACCTGTAAAAATTTTTAATTTACAAATCAATTCAATCTTGGACACTGGAAGCTCACTGACGATACTGAGAGAAGACATTTATAAACAAATTGGGTCTCCCCCCCCTCACCGGAGCTCCTGTACAATTGTCGGGCATCGGTAACCGTGTTATTCAACCTATAGGATCGTTTTCTACCGATATAGAGATAGACGATAATACTTTTTCTACTTCTGTTTACGTAGTTAAGTCTTCTCAGATGCCCATGCCACTTATCATAGGGACAGATGTCATATTTCAGGGTACTCTCACATGCGACAAAAACGGAGCTACTTTAACTAAATCTCCACCCACAAGTATTTTTATAAGCTGCATTAATGTGTCTGATAATGTATCTGCAACGAAATCTCAAGATAAATCCTATGTACCTGCATTTCCCGACGCAAGATGCACTACGGAAACATTTGTTTCAAATTCTTTCCCCCAAGATCTAAAACCGCAGAGAGTAAATACAGACTTTTCGAAGGAAAATATTCCTACTGACATAGAAATTGACCCAGTGATTGACTCAGCATATCAGAAACATCTCGCAACATTATCGCCAGACTGCTTTACCTACGATTTAAATTTCTTATCCTACAAGCTGTTCATGACTGTGCTCGTCTTATTGACCATCTATTTATTACTGTTTACGTCTGCCAACGGACTCATTTATCAGCATTCGGCGTTCCATACATCCCAACCATCTCCAGATTCGAGTGACGTTACTAATTGGACCGAAATTCTGCGTTTCCTTATCATTTCTTGTTTATTTTTTATACGCCGACATTTTGTGAAGTCAACAACGAGAAAGAGAAAAAGTAGACTTAAATTTCCAAAAAGAAATATGCTTCACGTATATAGGTCACAAGTGCAACCCCCGAATTTATCATAAATGTGTTTTTCTTATTACTACTATTTTTTTTAACTGTGTTTTTATATATTCTGTGTTTTACACCTATATCTGCTTATTCCTGAGAACATTTATATCGTACAGACTATAGACTGCTACTATCTGTGACTTTCTTAGTAACTTTATTTCAATATCTTCGGTTTTTTTTACGATTACAGCAAGCATCCACGATTTTTTTTTTCCGGACGAAACATTAAAATGAGGTGTTTACCAGTGTAACTCACCATTTCAAGAGTCCAATCATTGATGAAAATCTGCAACACAGAACGTTTTTTTTTCTTCTTCGTATTTTTGTGTGTCATGCCATTCTTCAGTGCGATAAACTTCAAGTGCTTTTTTTTTAAGAAGTTATCGCGTACCAAGCATTTTTATCAACAGTGTTTTTTTTTTTTGTTTAATTATTCTTAGTTTGTGGAATATGCAACAGATTCTTTATTTTTTCAGCTTATATTAACAGAATTTATGTGCCTTTTTTTTCGAAGTTCTGTTCAACATTTTTTTTAAATCTCTGAGCGATATATACTTGCTCAAAACTTTTTTACTGAACCCATGCGGTGATTTTTTTTTTTGCGCATGGCAAGTTATCTTTCTCTCGGACTGCAAATGGTGCATTATTTTTTTCATTTGCCTGTTTCGCAACACGTGCTTTTTTTTATGTTGCGTAAACAACAACTTTATTTAAGATGACTATCTACACAGGACTTTATTTTTTTTTTGAACACTCACTTTTGACAAGAAGAAAAAGAATATTGTTGTATTTATACTTTTAAAACTGCATTTATATTTTTAAAACTGTATTTTATGTGTAAACTTTTTATTGAATTGCTATATATATGTATGTGTTTTACCCCCCACCCCCCCATCGCATATTTTTTTTCTACAGAAGTAAGAGCTAGCTGTCGAAAAAAAAAAAACCTTTTATTGGGAAATCCTTTTTTTTTTTTTGCTTAGACGAGGCAAACCTCTTTTTTTTTATATTTTGTTCCCGAATGACGTTGGGATAAAGATGTTTTTTTTTTTACGAAATTCTACCTAAGATGAGGCAGATTTTAGTATGTTTTCTTGATGATAATATAATGGGCAGACGGCCTTTCAGATTATATTTTTCATCCCTGATGATGGCTCATGAGAAAGACGGTCTCATGATTAATGTTATCCTGAGACTTTTTTTTATTCTTTTGTTTTTTTTCTTTGGAGATACCCCACGGCAGCTCAGCATTAATTTACATAAAATTTAGACTTAAATTTTTTTTTATTATTATTTAGCTCAATTCTCTTAATTATTTAATGACAATTTTTTTTCCTTTGGATTTTAATTATTTTTAGATAGTTTGTTTTTGTTTTTTGACATATCTTGTTGCTTATTTAACGCGCTGTCGAGGTCGACAAGCGGACAAGATGGCCGAGTGTGAGTTGTGGTTTTAGATTCCCATAAAACCCTACTCATAGCAACAGATATGGTCAGCACTTTTCCATGAGAACTTGTTACCGCAGAACAGCAGATGTTACTGAATTTGCTGATATGCAGTTTGCATTCTCTACGCTTGGAAACAAGTGACAACCGGGAGCAGATTTCATTCTGACGCGGTTGATGTTACACGTATCTTTCTCGCTCTAGACGAGAGCAGAGGCCGATATGGAATCTCGACGGTTCTGCGAGTGCGTATGCCGCAGAAAACCCCCCTACCCTCCCGTACTTGTAAATATAATTTCGATTTAATATGTAAAACTATAACCTAGAATCATTAAACTCCTTTTTTCATTAACTAAGGCCTTATCCTTATATTACATAATTATTACCGTGTAATACCCAAATGTGTGTTTCCTCTATATTTTTTAATTCTCATAAACAAAAATTCAATTATATTTTGATTCACAATTTTTTTTTTCATTCGTTAGCACGTCATGGTAATGTAAAATCTTTTTTGTTAAAAATTGGCTCACGGATGTGAAAAGATTTGCCGTTCCTGGCCTAGAGGTCTGCGCGGGCCGAAATTTCCAGGCCCGGGCCCGACCTGACCCGAACAAAAGCGTTCCTGGTCCGGCACCGACCCGATGAAAAAATTAAAAGTTCGGCCCAAGCCCGGCCTGGCCAGTTTATATTTTCACAGTTCACGGCCCAGCCCGACCCGTACAAAATTCAGTGAAAACAATCCCGGCCCGTGTAAAAATCAATTAAACGAGGCCCGATTCAATTTCTACAAAAAATTCAGGTTTTTATAAACGCACAGTTATATTCTTTTAAAGAATAATACTGCATACATATTTATGGGATAATTTTACAGTATATTTTAAAATTACTATGTGTTCGCAAGACAGAAAATACACCATAGCAACGCAACATTAATGATTACTTAGAGTCTCAGCATTCAAATAAGGATTCATAAAAAAATAATAATAATGTAGTTTAGAATAAAAGAAATAAAGGAGGGGTTAAAAACATTATAAATTTTGAAGCTGTTTATAAAAAGCAGATTTGTAAATATATTTCTCTGCCATTTAATAAGGCTCTTCTCAAATTCAAAGGAGCTAATTTCTGATACATTTCTGAATTCATTTCTTTTCAGAAACGCATAAGATTGGCAGGTGTTCCTGCTCAGAAACTGTGTAACCGAATAATGTTATCCATTTTTTGATAAAAGCAATATATCTTTGATAAAATACTGTCAAAGTTGAAGTTTTTAATCGAACTTCCAGAAGCGATAGCATGGGAAAGGACAAAGGAAAAAAACCTCCACTCACGTGACAAGAATATCTTATATCTCGATAAGTAATTTATTTATAAAAAATGGAAAACGCTATTCGATTCCAAATCCCTTCAATAGTCAAGCCTTTCAATATTATGCCTTTACAGTTAAAAATGCATCAGGAAATGTGTCACAAAGTTTCGCATTGTTGAGAAGTGAATTTAAAAACCACCAAGGTATATTTCCAAAGATTCCGTTAACAGAAGTTCGTTATCGCTATTAATATTTTCTCAAAACATATTGCCTTCCCTACACATCCTGAAAACAATAAAGTCCAGTTCCGGTTTTGCTCGACTATGTAGAAAAAAAATGCAAGCCTGATCTCGGCCCGGCACGTGTCTGCTGAAAAAATTAAGCCCGGGCTCAGACACCATCCGATGATGTTCTCTAAGCTGGACATGCTACATTTCTGTATTGATGTATAATCAAACTAGCATCGGCTCGTGACGCACATTTATACTTATTCTCGCGAAAGTCACATTCATTGAAAATGGCTCATATTTTATCGGCCACAATCAAGATTTTATAGCGGACCGGCAGGTCCGCTTTTTTTTTTTTTATCGGCCCGGTAGGCCCGTTTGAAAATTCGCCTTCACTTTGCCGGGTACGGGCCTCGGGTCAAGCCCGGGTCCGTATGCAGACCTCTACCCTGACCTTAGAGTTAAAATTTTGCGAGATACTCTGTCTCAGAATGAAATAGGCAGCAGATATGAATGATTTCTTTTATATTCGCTCTCTTTGCTTCCCCCAACAGGATTCTGTGATGTAAAGTTGTATATCTCAGAATCATCTGTCGCGACTCACGACCTCAGTGATGAAATTTTGCAAGCTTCTGCCAAAGAATATAAATATCAGGTCGGATGGGTTTTTTCTTTGTTCCCTTACCTCATAAGGGAGGTCTCAGGATCTATCGCGACCTTAATATTACAAATTTTACAGATAACCTGAAAATAACAACTTACTGTTACAAGCTTACTAACTTATTGGTCAAAATTTAACTAACTAAAAAAAAAAAAAAAAAAAAAAAAAATAGATTTTATGTGTGTTTTTGAGATACGTTTTTGCAGTCGCATCCAAGAGGAGAAAAATAATCCAGTGTCTGGTGCGCTCACCACTATAGGTACTCGCCAGTCAGCATAAAAAATTTCATGACTGAAACAGAGACAAATTTTGAGACACACGTTTATGCCATCATCCACTCCCCTCCTGCCAGGGAGCAAGGAAGCTGTATTTAAAATAAAATAATCATCCATATTTTCTAAGACTTATCATTTTGCAAAATTTCATGAAGGAGGATAGATAAGTGATAGTTTTCCCCCCCCCCCCCCCATTATCCCCCGACTTGAGGGGAGGTTGGGAAGAATACCGTAAAATCCTCAGTATCCTTATTTTCTATAAGCAATCAGACATATAGAAAAAGAAATAGAAAATAGTTATCATACAACTGCTAACTTTGCTGATTTTCAAAATTGGTGCGTAAATGGGGGGGGGGGGGGGTATTTTTCAAATTCTATATTAGGGCTGCTAGTCAGTCAATTTCCGAATTCCCCTCCACAATGCTAAGTCTATGGGCGTAGAATGCATTCGAACATTTAAAATATCTCCTCGGGAAATTATAGTTATCATACAACTGCTAACTTTGCTGATTTTCAAAATTGGTGGTGCGTAAATGGGGGCGGGGGGGGGTATTTTTCAAATTCTATATTAGGGCTGCTAGTCAGTCAATTTCCGAATTCCCCCCCACAATGCTAAGTCTATGGGCGTAGAATGCATTCGAACATTTAAAATATCTCCTCGGGAAATTAATATCCCCCCCCCCTTTTTTTAGTTCTTTTTTAAAATATATTTATTTTTTTCTTAATTCTCAAAATATTTCTAAAATATAGGCTTAATTTAATATTTTATGTCAGAGCATAAAATAACATATAAAGTACTATAACTATAAAAGTACTGTAACTATAAAGCGACACTAGTGTCGCCTAGTACCACGATATTGTCGCCCAGTGATAGGGTATGGTGCCGGCAACTTTCTTTTAACCAGGTGAATAATATAAGCTGACTCAGGAGATGATTAGAATGGCAACAGATGTCATAGGAGTAAAAGAAAACACCGTATCACAATTACAAAATGCTGTTTGTTTTGCTGTCCAAGTAGATGGTTCTGTTGAGAAATATTAGAATTGATAAAAAATTTGTTAGAGCACGATTTTTTTTCAAAAGAACAGGGCATAGAATGAGTTTTTCTAGGACAATCTAAATTCAGTAAGCGAGGAGCAGAAGGCTTCGTGGATTTTGTCAAGGGTGTATTTGATAATTTGTGCACTGAGAATATCGCAAAAAACAAGTTGACAGGCTTAACTATAATTGGGTAAAGGAAAATACAGGCAGAAACAGGCTCTTATGAAACGGTACTTTGGTAAAGACTAACTTTGCGTTTGATGCTTTGCTCAGGTCTGACTTAACTGTGTCGGAGTTGGAATCATCAAGCAACATTTTATCGAGTTTCTGCTCTACGCTTTAAAGTGCTTGAAGAAATATCTGGAACATTTTCTGCAGAAAATCAAAGTGCCTTTTATTTTTTTGCATATTTTGAAGTACAGTTCGTGAAACACTTAAAAAACTTGGCAAAAGCAGTACGGCACAATTTTTCTCTCCTGCAAAAACATTGTGAACCCTCAACCCTACTCATCAAAAACTGAACAAACTTCTGCTCGCGGGTTTATTCGATTATAATAGGTTTTAAAAAAGTGAACAACATCTGGCTTGCCTAATGCTAGATGTTCCGATACACTTTGAAAACCTTGAGACAGACAGTCAAAGGTCTTTCATTACACTGCCTGATACAGAATTTATATAGAATTTGTCAAAGAAATTTTTTTACAAATTCTTTGACGCTTATCAAAAATGGGTAAGTCCTGAGGGATACGAAGAACAGTTGATGGAAATAAATGAAGGCACTTAGGAATCTGAAAGTGATTAGTAAATTGAAGAAAATCCTCAGAGATGTAAAAACAACTTGTTAGTTTCTACCAAGAGATGCTGGCCTGCAGTGAGAAAGGAAACTATATTGAGTTGTAAAGAATTTGTTTCTCAAAGATTGGAAGAGGATAAAGTGAGCATCTCCTACAGGATAGATGCTTTGTTAAACGAACGAAGACCAACAGAGGTTGCTAGTGCAGCCCACCTTGATGTTGAGAACTTTTTTGGTAAAGGCGAAGTCGCCTATTTAAACGATGATGTGATGGCTTTGTTGTGTAGCTGAAAATCTGCCTCCATCTCATTGACAGCAAGACTATTTCTACTTTAAGGCATCTCAACCTCACTCTGTTTTAAACAATTTTGGTGCTGTCATAGGTTTATTTATGTTGGCACATAAAGTTGTTAGCACATGGAGTTGTGTCCATACGTACAACGCTTAAACCCAAAAAACAGTCGGAATTAGTATAAAGAGAAACTTTAAACTCAAGGATGTTTATTGCTCTTAATGAAATTGGAACAACTTTTTATGATCCAAGACCTGTTATTGCAAGGTTCCTAGAGAGCAAAGTAAAAAGTAGGACATTTCCAGATAAAGAAACCTATGAGAAACATGATTTGTCAAAAAATGCTTTGCTAAAGACAGTTACTTGTAAAATAGCTTAACGAATATAATTATTTTTGTAGGATTTTGAAAACATTATAAATAATTAATAAAGTTTAAAAAATTTAAAACACGAACAAAATCGTTTTCTCTACCTGCTTAATTCTACCATTTTCACAAGACAGTCCCAGACTTGTATAAAACCAAAAACTTTCTGCGCACATAAATATTGGGTCAAAAACTTTCTGCAAATTAATTTCCGTTCACAGAAATAATGTGACATTGCTTCTGAAACAACTGAATCACATTTTGTAGGGAGACGTCCATTCATAGGTATTATCATTAAAGAGACCTATGAGTTTTTACCGCGACCCTTTGACGAAATTCCCGTTTTTTCCGCGATCTTTTGACGAAATTTGCGCTTTTTCTGCGATCCTTTGACGAAATCCGTTTTTTCCTCAATCCTTTAACGAAATTCGCGCTGTTCCCGCGGCGTTTTGAAGAAATGTGCGTCTTCTTTTTTGCGATTCTTTGGCGAAATTCGCGTTTTCCCCCGCGATTCTTTGGCGAAATTTGCATTTTTTCCGCGATCTTTTGACAGAATTCCCACTTTTCCCCGCTATGCTGTTATGAAATTCGTTTTTTTCCTGCTCTCCTTTGACGAAATTTGCGTTTTTTATGCGATTTGACGAAATTCGCTTTTTTTCGCGATCCTTTTGCGAAATTTGCGATCTTTTGACGAAATTCTCGCTTTTTCCGCGGCCCTTTGATGAAACTCATGTTGTTTTTCGCGATCCTTTGAGGGATTAGTTTTTCCCGCTGTTCTTTTGCAAAATTTGCGTTTTTTTTTTTTCGCGGTCCTTTGACAAAATTCGGCCTTTTTCCGCTACGCTTTTACGAAATTTTTTTCCTGCATTCCTTTCACGAAATTTGCGTTTTTTTTTGCGATTCTTTAACGAAATTATCTTTTTTTTACGATTCTTTGAAGAAATTCGTGATTCTTTGACGAAATTGGTGATTTTTTCTGCGAACGATTGACGACATTGTTATTTTTTCGACGACCATTTGTTGAAATTCGCAATATTTTTCAGTGATTTTTTTGTCTGAATTTTCGGACTAATGGCCGATTTATTTTATTTTTTTATTTTTTTTATTTTATTTATTTATTTTTTTTTTTTTTCGGAACCGAACGCCTTAAATTTTCGAAACAGAATCTCCTCTGGCAAACAATAAATAAATCACACATAAAATTTTGCTATTCTTTGACGAAATTATCTTTTTTTGCAACCCTTTGACGAAATTAGTTTTTTTTTTTTTTTCGCAATGCTTTGACGAAATTGGTGATTATTTCTGCGAACTATTGACGAAATCGGTTTTTCTTTCGACGACCATTTGTTGAAATTCCCAATATTTTTTAGTGATATTTTTTTATGTCTGAATTTTCGGACTGATGTCCGATTTTTTTTAATTTTTGGAACAGAATCACCCCTGCCAGACAATAAATAAATCGTACATAAAATTGGGGAATATTATTTATTTTTCGATATTTAAAAAAAAAAAATACAAGAACAAAAATTACGTTTTTCTTTCTAAAAATCGCGGAAAACGTTCCGTGCACGGCGTGCATTTATATTATATAACTCTGGACAGTCATTTGTATTAAAATTTTAAACCATTGTAACTGTTATTGTAGCATTTTGGAAATATTTTATTGATACAGTTTGATTTTTTAAAACATAAAGAGTAAAATCTGGTTCAGTCAAAATACTTGTAAAAGTCAAAATATGTTTAACCACTACAATTTTTATTCATTTTACATTTTGGAAACATGTTATAAAATTTAACATAGTAATTTTATATTATTTTTAAATTTGATGATTTTCATCCATCAAGAGGGAAGTATGTTTTCTTGATTAGTTCAACATTGGGTCTAAAATAGGGGTGCACAACCTTTTTAAGAGAAGGGCCACTTATAAAAATGATTGGGTTGCCGAGGGCCACATCAGTAACACAGAGAAAATTCTATATCGGGGAGGTAGGGGGGGTGGGGGTAAGTAATTGATGAATAATTATTTTTTGTTTATAATAAAAATAAACAAACGGAAATAAATAATTGTATGAAGGAATGCAGGGCTTCTTTGCATCTGTATGAATAACCATTCAACACTTTATGAAGACTAACGGTTTCTTCTTGAAAAATAGTAACTTGAAGAAAAAAAAATACGCAAAATTTCTAAATAATTGAATGTTATTAAAA
Source organism: Maratus speciosus (assembly GCA_963932465.1). Taxonomy (NCBI): domain Eukaryota; kingdom Metazoa; phylum Arthropoda; class Arachnida; order Araneae; family Salticidae; genus Maratus; species Maratus speciosus. The sequence goes on from OZ010789.1 coordinate 293,029,362, forward strand.
ATTATATTAAAAAAAGTTATCGAAGAATAACTTAATTTAAAATAAAAGGAAACTTATTTTTGAAATAACAAGGCATGATGGACTAGTTACGCTATTTTTTTCTGCGGGCTATTAACAAAACTCGTTTTTTTTTTTTTCTTTTGTCAATCAAGTGCGTCTGATTGATGAAATTCGTGATTTTTTATCAACTACCGATTGACAGATTTCGCGGTAATTTTCCATTGCTGATTGGCAAAATTTGCAACCTTTTCAAACAACCAATTTCCGATACCTGCGATAAATTGAGGCAATTTGCGATTTTTTTCAGCGATAAATTTTCAAATTTCACGATTTTTTTCCCAGAACGGATCAACGAAAATTGCGATTTTTTTCCGCCCTCGATCAAATTATTTCGCGACTATTTTGTTCTGCGATCGATCTTCGAAATTTGCAAGTTTTTTGCATGCACGCGATTGACAAAATTCGCGATTTTTTTTCCATGAGTGATTGGCGAATTTTGCGATATTTGACGTGACAGATTGACAATATTTGCATTTTTTTCCAATGACCAATCGACGAGTGATTTTTTCCTCATATACATTGATGTAATTTGCGATTTTTTTTCGCGCAATAAATTGGCGAAAATCGCGATTTCTTTTTCGCGCACAATCGATGAAATTTGCGATTTTTTTCCTGCGACAAATGGATTTCTATTTCATGATATTTTTTGCGATCGACACGCAAATTTTGTAATTTTTTTCCATGAGCTATTCACGAAATTCGCGAATTTTTGTGAAAATTCACGATTTTTTTTCACGAGCGATTGACAAATTTCGCAATATTTTTGCGACTAATTGGCAAAATTTGTAATTTTTTCTATCAATTGTCAAAATTCGTGATTTTTTTCCGCGACAGATTGACAAAATCGCGATTTTCTCCCAGTCGATCAACGAAATTTGCAATTTTTGTACCTCATCGACAAAATTCGCGATTTTACTGTGCCCGATTAATAAAATTCGTGATTGTTAACTGACTCTGATGAAATTTGTAGTTTTTCCCGCCGCGAATTGACGAAATTTGCGATTTTTCCGTATCCGATCAACGATATTCGCAATTCTTAACTGACTCTGAAGAAATTTGTAATTTTTACGCGACAAATTCGTGAAATTCGACATTTTTTTTCTCGTGATAAACTGGCAAAACTCACGATTTTTCCGCAGCCGGTCAACAAAATTTGCAATTTTTCCGTACCCCATCGACAAAATTCGCAATTTTTCTATGCCCGATTAAAGAAATTTGAGAGTTTTCGGCGCCGAGTCGATCAAATTCGCGATTTTTCCTCTCGCGATCAACAAAATTCGAAAATTTTCCGCACCCGATAAATGAAATTTGCGATTCTTAACTGTCTCTGACGAATTTTGTAATTTTTCCCGCGGCAAATTGACAAAATTCCGATTTTTTCTCACGATCAACTAACAAAACTCGCAATTTTTCAGCAACCGATCAAGGATTACATCGACAAAATTCGCGATTTTTAACGCGTTCGATCAACGAAATTCACGATTTTTAACTGACTCTGACGAAATTTGCAATTTTTTCAGCGGCAAATTGTCGAAATTCGCGATTTTTTCTCGCGATAAACTGACAAAACTCGAGATTTTCCCCCAGTTGATTAACGAAATTTGAGATTCTTAATTGGCTCTGATGAAGGCTTCTTCCCGAGGCAAATTGACGAAATTCGCGATTTTTTCCTGCGACATATGGACAAAAAATTGCAATTTTTCCAGTTATAAATTGACGAAATTGTGTCAAAAAAGAAGAAATTATATAAATTGTGATCGCGGGCCACAAATTAACCCATGGCGGGCCACTTTTGGCCCGCGTGCCACAGGTTGTGCATCCCTAGTCTAAAACTATAGTTAAGGTATTATTTCACGAACTATTTAACGATGCAAGTCAAACTTATTTTTGAAATTCAGAATTTATTCTAGGCTCTAATTGCCTAATTAGTCTGATATATTATGGTTATGAACAAAAGCAAAGTGTACAAACTAATAATAGGTAAACAATATTTTAACGTGAATTTAAATGATAATTTTCTTATATAAAGTTTTAATTAGGCACACGAATTTGTTAGGTTAGATGTTATGTTTAGTCCTTTACTAACACAACAATTAAAATGTTGTATGAAACGAGAATGCAGCCTCTTTAATTTTACCTAATTATAAATAAGGCGGTTTAGATGTTTCAATGACGATTTTGTAGTTTACTAACCCGCAACAGGAGAAGTACAGTAGACATAACTAATAAGATATAAAAGTTTGTCAGCCAATCGATATTCTTAGTATTTGGTTTGCTGTTATTAGGGTTAGGGGTAGGGGTCAGGGGCGTCGCCATGGGGGGGGTATGGGGGGGGAGCCTCCCCCCCCAATATATGTGAAGTTGGGAAATTTGAGCTTAGAGTTGGGAAATCCTAGGTTTTTGAAACATTTTCTTTTTTAAAAGTAATAGTAAAAAAATTACGAAATTTGTATTGTTTTGGTGATTATTTTTAGTACTGAAACAGTAAACAAGTTAAATTATCAAAAGAAATACAAAAAGAAATCAGCCACACTCAATCTATCATTGTATTTTTCAGTTCTACAAAAACAAGGTACATCTACCAGACCTAAATTTCTCTACTCCTGTCTCTCAATATCTGACTAACCAGTTCCTTTATTTCCTCCAAAACTTTGTTCCTTTCTCAAAAATTTCACCCTACCTCCCCTTCTCCTCCCAAAAGAGAATCCAGCTATTTTAATCCAAAGGGATTGCATCTTCTTTTGAAAATTGGAGATCACTTGTAGCACAACAGAAAGGAATGTAGTAAACTACTTGAAACACAACTATGGGCAAGAAGATTTGATGAGTTTTCACAACTTTTTTGACTAATTTTTACGATTTTTGGACAATATTTTACTCATTCTCGTGATTTTTTTTGCCTCAAAAATTAGTTAACCCATCGCTGTCAATTAAAAAGCGTTATATGAGCAAATGCGGATATAAGAAGTCGTTAGTTTAGATAAATTTGTCACATTTTACTTTTATTTGTGTGCGGAAATATATCAGTCCTGTTCGTTTATATTCATATGTGTTTATAAAATTTTAAACCAAAAGTCCCGTGTTCTGTGTTTAAAGCTGTTCTAAAAAGTTACTATAAATCTCAGCACGAAGAAACCCTTCGTAATAGGAAAAGAGTTTTCGTGCAAGATTTTGAAGCATCCAAAAATGCATTCGAGGATGAAAAAAGTAAAAAATGGACGATTTTAATTTGGAACAGAAATATGACCATGAAAGCAGTCCATCAGCTGAAGAAAAAATCGACATGCACTGTAACACTGACACGTTGCACTTGAATAAAATTTTGAAGAAATAAAGATTTCCTTCCAGACAAGCTCACAAACAATTATGACTTAACTTTCTTAATTAAAACTTTCAAGAAATTAAATTAAGTTGATCCATATTTAGTGATTACAGGTTTTTATTTTGTCCATACATTTTGTGGGATAAAAAAAAAAAAAAACACTACATTGAATCGTTCATTTCTTTCTTTCTTTTTTTTTTTTTTCTTTTAATCGGCGTTTTTCTTTCAAAACATAAACAAACGAAGTCTCGACGCGAAACCGAACAAGGCATGTGATTTTTTTAACCAATAAACACATTTCGTTCAACCTAGGTCGAGAAACCCCGAGTTGGGTAACTTTTCATCCGAAGTAAACGGTGAATACGAGTTTTCAACTCCCGGTTGAAAATACCAACCTGGGGTTACTGAACCCGCGGTTTAACCCACGGTCGAAGTTATTCATGAATACGAGCGTCAATCATGCCATGAAATTCAAAGACAATTTGGGTCACGCCGTCAAATTATATACTCGTACCTTAACATTCACAGCAGCTTCTTTCAGCTACATTCACAGCAGCTTCTTTATGGCGTTGCATCTAATGAATCTTTAGTCAAATAAAAATTTAAAAAATATATATTGCAAGCTACAATGAGGGATGACAGACTTGACAGCCTAATGCTTTTAAAATATGAAAGTGAAATAGGGAATTTTATTAAATTAAGCGATGGTATTAACAGGTTGGCTTCTTTGAAGACCACAAGAATTAATATTAAATAAAAATAGTCGGATGTGCCAATCCCAAAATTTTCTTCTACTCCATACATGTTAATGCCTCAAAATGTGCAATCACAGTGCCAAAATTAAATGACAATTCTTTGCCTATAATAACAAACTCTAAAGGTATAGATTTGTTGAATTGTGTGCATTTAAAAATGAGATATAACCATAGCATTTTTCAAACAAATCATTCAATTTTGGCACCCAGCCTCTTAGATGTCTGCAACCAAAATTCCTTACTGAAAGTGCACAAAAACGATAGCTTTGGACAGTATAGACACAAACCTAATAAGGATCTATTTATGTGGAAGTGCTACTTATATGGAATATGAAGTTTGACTAAATTCCGTGCATTAGTTTTTGAGATACAGCTATCGCAAAATTGTGAAAAATGTTGCATAGCAGCGCCACCTGCTATATGATATACATAAAAAGCTAATCTGCATCAAATTATGTCAAGGTATAACAGAATATGACGTTTGATCAAATTACGTGCCATAGTTTTTGAGGTATAATTATCGCTAAAATCATGTAAATCGTGAAAAATGCCGCATAGCAGTGCCACCTGTTGGACGATTTTCACCAAAAACAAATCAGCACCAATTTTTATCAAGATACAGTCAAACCTCGTTAACACGAACTGTTTCTGATTGCCTCGTCCAGTTGTATGTAATGTAGTTAAGTTCCGATAACACGAACTACTTTTAATACGAACAAAAAAAGTTTCCCCTTGAGTGTTCGCGTTAACGAGGTTCGACTGTATAAGTGAATCTCTAAAGTTTTATTAAATTTCGTTCATTAGTTCTTGTGTTAGGGCGCCCACAAAATTTGTATCACATATAGACACAGATATTTTCTAAAACAGTCGAATCGTGTTCAGGACTTACTAAAACGTATAAATCAGTCTAAAACCGGAAGTCGAATTTTTTCACGAATCCAATACTTTCTTCTTGTAAAGATAGAAGAAAGTAAAAAGCGTATTTATTTTTTTAGTAAACAAATCCATAATTAGAATTTTTATGTTTTCAGTTTCAGAATTTTTATTTGGAAAGGAATTTTTTATGCAAAAGTATCATTATAATTATTACACACGTTGTGCATATCATTTTAGTCGAAAATTGGCGCAATTTGTTTCAAGTTGGGAAATTTTCGAATTCTCCCCCCCGAAAAAATATCTGTGGCTACGCCCCTGGTAGGGGTTGATTTATGAACATTTATTTGGAACAGCAGACTAAACCGTTTGTCGCCCAGTGAAAATTCCTTAAAATATGCTCTGTTTTATGTGTTAAAATCTGAAGAAATGTGAGTAAGATTTTAACATTTCACATAAAAGTAAATAAGTCGAGCTCCGATTCAACGAATCGCGATTTAACGAATTTCTCGATTTAGCGAAGTTTTTTATGGTCCTGGTGAAAATGGAACAAAAATAGTTCGATTTAACGAATTTATAATCCCGATTTAATGAATAACTTTCTATATAAAAAAGTGAAAAATTGAAGACATTTTCTAATATTTATAAAATATTTTCAATATCAATTTTTTGAATATGTATCACATGACGCAGAAATATCTACATGCAAAAATGTACATACTGAGGTTATTTATGCTGTAGTAATGGATCGGATGAAGAAGATGAAATAGAGATGAAACTTCCAACATTCAAAGACGCAGTTAGCAGTTTAAGATTCTTTGAAACGGAATTTGATGGCTTACAATGTTGATAATACTATTTTCACAGCTTCGGGAAAAAATCGATAAATAAGTTTGGAATACAAAATTGAAATAAAGCAAACAAACAACTATAAATGATATCTTATAATTTATCTACAAAAGTTAATTAAATGAGATGTTTTTAAATTAAAATGATTGTGATTTATAGTGGTGCATAAAGAAAGAATGAATTTTTATACAACATATTTTTGTGAAGCAACAAATGTTTAAAATCGTTATTAAGGTAAGTGAGCAATGTTCTTTTTATTTATAGCCATTTTTTAACTTGTGCTATTGTTTAAAAAAAATCCTTTGATTATTCCGATTTAATGAACAAAGTTGGTAGTCCCGAACAATTCGTTAAATCGAGGTTCGACTGATATATTTTAGAAATATTTTGACAACCAAGCTAAAAGGTGACATTCTTTAAGAGGAGTATAACAGAAAAAAGAAGTTAAAAATATTGATTCCCCAAGGAGATATTTTAAGTATACGAATGCATCACAGATCCATAGAGTTAGCATTAGCGAGATTATTTGGAAGTTGACTGAACAGTAGCCTTAATAGACGAAAATGTTTGTTCGCATATCTGTCTGTCTGTCCGTTGGCGATGACTAGGATAATCTATCTCAAATATAGAGATCTGCATATTAGGATAAGTATAGAACCCACCTGGTACTTCAATTTTGCTTTTTTTTTTTCATAAATAGTCGATGTATTGATTAAAACTCCTCATCGAACTGTAACGAACGAATTTAAGTTTTTCTCCGATAGGCAGCGGTATGACCGCTTACTCATATCCTCGGAAATTGCAGTTCTTCAAGCAGAGGTAATAAACGTTCCGTTTTTTCTGTGTAAAATCGCAATTGCTAAAATCCCTTATGAAGTTACCCTCGTCCCCCCCCCCCCAGAAAAAAAAATAAAGTAAATAAAAAAATATGTTTGTATTCACAGTACCTTACTGGTGCTGATAGTACTTTTCATTTTAAAAAATGAATTAGTCACTATTTCAAAAACATTATTTTCTGAACTTCTTTTTCCTATTTTCCTTCTTTTATACTTAGATGTACTATATTACTCCACTTCCAATCAGCCACACGTGAATATATACTCTTTATACCACTGATTGATATTCTTCCACCACCGATACAGATGCGTGATACCGGAAACGATGCATTCGGGAATCCCTTCACTAGGACACTTCAAATAAATATAATAAATTGAACATTTATTTATGATGCACTTAAATATTTGCAGCAAAACACAATATATCCGTTTACACAAAAGGATATAGCAGGTCCTGCCCTATGTTAAATTACGCTTTGTGGTGCTATCTACGCACTAGGTTATAATACTATGAACACACTATTCCTATCTCTCTTGAATGTACACAGCAAAGTTTATACAATACTACGACCGCACAGGCCTATCCGAAATCTCGGCACACACGTGGGCGTCTCCCACATAACACTTCTGTAAGAAATCATATCGTTCCCAGCACGACTAAAATCGTTTTCTCTAATATCATCCTCTTACTTTCTCCTGCCTTCTTACTCCGCCTTCAAATCTCCGGGCTCCCACTTCTATTTTCACGGGAAATCCAACGTGTCGCTGTTGACCGCTGTCCCGTGACAGATTATCAAAGAAGATTATCTTTTGTTCACCACGTCTTACTTCTACTGCTACATACTTTCCTCTTCTACCGCTCACATTCCAGTATACAATAATCAGTCTTCTAGAATATCCCTTTATACCTTTCACTCATTTTAATCTCGTAGATAAAGAAATGTGTTCATAACTGAAGAACGTAGATAATAGTACATAGATAAATATAATAAAGAAAGAAAATACATTTAATTAAATAGTAATTTATATTAAGCATACATCTCATTAACGTCAGAAACCTGCCATATACATTTTCAAACAGCATTCGCAATCCCCGAGAGTAGACAATATTTGGTGGTTCTGCGCGCGCTGCACGCTCTCAAGGTCGAATGAAGGCAATTCGTTATCGTCTTAGAGTAGGATAACGAAAGTGCAGCGCGATAAGCGAAGGGGATAACGGAAATGCAGTGCGATGAGCGAAGGGGGGAGATAAGAGAATTTTTATAAGGATTTTTTGAGATAAAACTTTTTTAGCGTAGGATAGTATTTTTTAGTGAGAGAAAGTTTAATTTTTAATGAAGAGTTTTTTTTTTTTTTTTATCTTTGAATAACCGAAATTTTTATATGTAGCACAAATGACGTTTAGTCAATTCGCTTTTGGAGGGAAAAAAAAAGTTTTTCTTTAATTGTGGACCCACCATGACCAACCCGTTTTTTTAATTTAGATAATTAGAATTTTATCAGAAAAGCATTTAATGTTAAAAGAATAATGCTACTTCGATAAATTTTACTTGTATTATACATCAGTTTCATATGTATTTAGGGGAAAGATATTTCAGCGGGGTTATTTTTATCGCCAGGAAATTGTAAGACGATAGCGCGTTAGGTTCAGTGATAAAAATGGTTAGGTTTTTGTCTTTAAATGAATTTATATTTGAGAATCTCATGTACCGATGTTTTTGAACAAATGGAATTATTTTAGAGCATGTTTTCCTATTTTTATAATGCACTTTTTTAAGGAACGAAATTTAACACACTTTTCTAAATTTTCGCATTGTTCATATTATTTTAGAGAATATTTTTGCAAAGGACATTTTAGCATTAAATAAAAGAAAATTAATTGATAAATGTAATTTAAAAAATTGATTTTTTACGCTTTCTCCAAGTTTTTTAAATACGTTTTTAGATAATTAATATATTTTTATAACACATACACTATTGAAGTTCTACCATCAATATTAATAGCATTGAAATAAAAATAAAAGCATACATTATTGAAATAATAAATCAATTTAAATAATAATAATAATATTATTACTTTTAGCTAGAAAGCACCTATAAGGAAGTTATGCATAGTTTTCTATAGGACAATTTTTTTTTGACATATACTAATTAAATTCTACTATCAATATTAATGGCATTTAAATAAAAATAAAAACATACATTATTGAAATAATAAATCAGTTTAAATAATAGTAATAGTATTACGTTTAGCTCAAAAGTAACTATAAAAAAGTTACGCATAGTTTTCTATAGGACAATTTTTTTTTCACACATACTAATTAAATTCTACTATCAATATTATTAGCATTGAAATAAAAATAAAAGCATACCTTATTGAAATAATAAATCAATTAAAATAATAGTACCATATACTATTAGGATAATAATGTCATTACAATAATGATAAAAGAAATGTTACGTTGAGTTCACGTAATAAAGTAACGCATTAGCTTTCTATAGGGCAATGTTTTTTTTTTTTTTTTTTTTTTTTTTTTTTTTTTTTTTTTTTCCCCACACATACTAGTTAAATTCTACTATCAATATTAATAGCATTTAAATACTACTACTAATACTAATAATAACACATAACATTGAAATAAAAAATCAATTTAAATAATAATAATAATATTACGTTTAGCTAAAAAGTACCTATAAGAAAGTTACGCATAGTTTTCTAGGACAATTTTTTTTTCACATACATACTAATTAAATTCTACTATCAATATTAATAGCATTTAAATACTACTAATAATAATAATAACATATAACATTGAAATAATAAGAAGATTAAAATAATAATAGCATATAGTATTAGGATAATAATGTCATTGCATTAAGAATAAAAGAAATGTTACGTTGAGTTCACTGTAATAAAGTAACACATAAGGTGACGATTAAATGAAAGAGGGAAATAAAGTAAATGAATCTAAAATTTGTAAAAAAATGAGAAAGTAAAATGTTTAATATTTCTCAAAAAGTTGCATAGAATTTCCCAAAAGGTTAAACAATAAATTTTGAATTTTTGATAAGCGTATTGGCAAATTTTCAAAGTGATCAGATTAATTTAAGTAGTTTCCATATCGAAAATTTGGTATACATAATTTAATGTTTAAATCAATTATTAAAATTTGCTTTTTTTTTTCGGTGAATAATGAAATTTTAAAATCGTTTGAATTCTTATAGAAAAGCTAATGACATGACAAGAAACGCTCTATATTTTTTCAATGTTGGACGAATCAACCAAATTTAACCAGAAACTAATGCAGTTGATTCCGGGTACCTCATCAATTATACCTTATTTATATTCCAATTCAATCAGATGCTTTTTGCGATAGTTATCGCGGAACAGACAGACAAACAGAAACAAAAACATTTTCGGGTCTCTACAGTTCTCAACTGAAGTTTTGGCAAAAAAAAACAAAAAAAAAAAACAAAAAAAACAAAAACTAGAAAACAGGAATTCTGCTTTTTAAGAATTTAGTGTCGCCCCCGATGTAAAAAAAAATATATATATGTATATAAATATAGATACAGTAGAGTACCGATTATCCGAGTTAATCGAACTTATACCTTTGGAATGGATCATTTTCTTCTGATGCACTGATGGCTTCCATTATTATGAAACAGTCATTATAAATGAAGTGTTAGGTGAAGATGAAAGAGCAGCCGTAAAAAATTAGAGCTCTGATTTTCTAGTCAGAATGGGGGGGGGGGGGGGGGAATGGCCATAATTTTTTTTTTACACTTCATTTATAATGACTGTTTCATAATAATGGAAACCATCAGTCCATCAGAAGAAAATAACTCGGGGAAAGCGGAAACTCCGATAATCGGGACTCTACTATAGTTCAGTTTTAAGACTTATAACACGCGATTTTATTTTACATAAAGTGACGTCATCCACATCCGTGGAGAATTCATCATTTGCGATACAGTGTTAACAACATCTAACAGTCACTTAGGACGTCACTATCTCTAAATAATACACAAATTCAAAAAAAAAAAAAAAAAAGAGAGAGAGAGATTTCGTCATTCAAAAAATTCAACAAAAAAATCGGCTATCTAAAGATTCACAGGCCTTCATTTGTTTGTATTATAATATAGATATTTAAAATTAAATTTAGTTTCTAATGTCATCAGAAATCCTTCATTTATATTTTTTCAAAATAGCACGTATTTTAATTACATTTTTTTTTTCAGTTTTTATGAGAAAATGGCAACAAAAAGATATAATTGCTATTTTTCTTTTACTTTCTTACAGAAATGGAGTTCTTCCGTTGCCAATATTAAGCAAATGGCTCTAAAAACTAAGAAAAAATTAATATCTCAAAAATGCTCAGAGATGCAGTTTTCAAACAAATTACGTTTAAAAGTACTTTTTTCTCCCCAATACGACGGTATAAAAATTGAAAATGTGCGATGCTTAGAAGTTTAAAAAATTGCTATAGAATATTTAAGCGTACTGCTTTGTTTTACGGCTTGCTTCTGTAAGCTAACGTTATTTTTTGGAGACTACACAAAATAAGCTGGGAGAAAGAAATAGCGCATACCGTACCGGGGGCTAAAAAAGAATATCCGCAGATAGATTTTCCTGTACCTTTCACCAAGTACCACGGTGTACCTTTCTGTAGGTCCAAGTAACGTTGAGCGGGTTTGTTAGTTTTATTATAAAAATCGTATTACCGAACCTTAATTTTGAAAGATAAGCAGTTCAAAAGTTTATGCCTAACAGAAAGTACTAATATGAGATTTGTAAGTGCAAAGTGTGTGAATGAAATTAAAATCTTTATACTAATACGAATACAAGAACTTTTAAAAAAATTACGATTCATATAAAATCTGTTGACCCTTGAGAAAGTTTCGCGTTTATTTGCTGATAAGGCTTTTCATTAGTTTTCAATTAACTACAATTTTTGATCCCATAATGGGTTTCAACGAAATGTGAGTGTGCTATGTCAAAAGCCTGTTCAAGAATCGTTCGTAATGATATCTCATTCATCGTTGTGCGTTTTGTATCTGCGCGAAACAAAAAAAGAAACTACTATCCTTACAGAAATAACATATATAATTCGCAAAATTACTCACTTAAACTAATTTTCAGTTCTTTAACTATCAAACATATGCAACAGTAAATTTTACTCTAAAAAGTAACAGACCCTGTATTTATGACTGAATAAGCACATTCCAACCCAGCTACCCTATACACAAATGTTTGTGCTTTTTCACCTTTAAAAGTTCGCCGCACTAGTGTAATGAAAAAATAAAACTACTTTTTATTGTTGCCAGCTTTACTATGAAACTTACTTATACCAGGACCAAAAAATATTAAAATTTTCTTTTATCAATCTAATATATACAAGTTGGAAATTGCACGTCAAACATGGCACATGTGGTGCGTTCTTACTATAACAAGCTCTATAAATATTTTTTGCTCCGCATATTGTACTGAATGTAAATTTTAGTGCACTTCATAAGTGCATATCAATTTCATTTTGTTCGAAAGGCTGTAACATCATTAAAATGCACTTGAAATAATTTTTTCCCATTGACCGTAATGTAACAGAAGACTTTTGACTGTCCCTGTAATTAAACTATACTACCGATTTTCATAAAATTTGAAATGACAAGACAAAATTTTGCAAAAATCATACATTTAAAATTTCAGACCATTCGGTTGAGTAGTTTTTGCTCTGTTATATACGGACGGACCGAACGACGACCATAGGTGCTACGTATTTATATATAATTACGAACGCACCTAAAAAAGGAAAATTTGTCTGCCTGCACTTCTATACAAATCCACAATTTGGAAGCCAGAATTGTGAAATGTTACGTAAATGTGTGTTAGAACACGCGGCCGAGGCAACTAAAGCAATCCGGAATCGAAATAACTTATAGTTAATTTTTAATTAATAAAAAAAACCCAATATAACAGCAATTTCCTATCTAATTTAAAAATTTTTCGTTATAGCACATGCCAACAATTAAAAATCCACAATAAAATCCTTACCACAACAATTACTTTTCGATTGCAAGATTTCCACGTGAAAAAGTGAAAATGAAATAAATCGTTTGACGAATTAAAAAAAAAAGTGAATATGTGAAAAGAGTGTTATATATCCAATGTGAAAGTCATATTGGAAATATAATGGACGTCAGCAGGTAAATATATAACACCATATGTGTTTGAAAAAACGTATTGAAACATGATAAAAACCCGAATATGGAAATATTGGCATATTTTAACATTTTGAGGTTCTCTGAATTTGTTTTCGCCATTTTTAAATATATTCTATATATATGTGTGTGTGTATGCGTGTATATTAGAATTTCTACATAAGTTTAGGGCCCTAGAGCGCATTCTCAGAGAAGAACTGAAATAAAATTTCGTAAAATTTCGGGCAACGCCGGGTATTTTAGCTAGTATTTGTATAAAAGTTAAAATGCAAATAGTAATGTAAATGGTAAAATATTGTGTAATCATCACTAATAAATATCACAAAGAAGTTAATCAAATAAGTGAAAACTGGGGAAAATTTGCGTATCAAAGAACGAAATCAAGCTTAATAAAAAAAAGATAATACAGGGAAACCTACTAAGACGGAATCATTTTGCATCTTAAAAAAATTCGTTCTACACGTATTTCCGTCTTAGAAGGTATAGCTGCATAGTACCCCTTTCACCGGAAGCATGAGTGTATTCCGTTTGAGCCAGAATTATGTTAGGCATGTTCAGTTTTCGCAAGTTTTACTGTATTTAAATACGTTAAACAATTTATTGCATGCATGTGCAAGCTATCACATACCATCTCCGTTAATTCAATTAAAATAACAATTTTTTTACAATGATAAAAATATGAATATACAGGTGCTCGCCGGGGCTATGAAAATATTCCATTTAGGGCAAGATTATATTATAGACAGGTTCCGTTTTCATAGGTTTTACTGTATTTACGTTACACAAAATATTGTGTGCATATGCAAACTATTATCACTGTCATTTCTGTAAATCCAATCAAGATGAAATTTTTTTTACAATGAAAAAATATGAATATAGGTGCTCTCTGGGACTATGTAAAGTATTCCGTTTAAGGCAGGGTTCTGTTACAAACGGTTCCGTTTTCACAGCTTTTACTGCCTTTAATTACGTTACACAAAATATTGTGTGTACATTTAAGCTATCACTGCACTGTAAAAAAAAAAAAAAAAAAAAAAAAAAAAAAAGGGACTAAAATACGGAAATACTACTGGCAATCTAGACACCAGTACTATTTCCGAAACTTTTTCCCGGTAAATTGCAAAAAAATATCCGTTTTTTTTTGTTTTTTTTTTAATTTAACGGAAATTTTTCTGTAATTTATCTGGAAAAAGTTCCGTTGAAATACGGAAATAATACCGGCGTCTAGATTGCCAAGTAGTATTTCCGTATTTTAGTCCGGGGTTTTTTTTTACAGTGTGCCATCTCTGTTAATCTAATTAAGATAGAAAGTTTTTTAAAAAGAAAAAAATACGAACATACAGGTGCTCGCTGGGACCATGAAAGTATCCGTTTAATACAGGATTATGTTATAGACAGGTTCAGTTTTCGGAGGTTTTACTGTATTTAAATACGTTACACGCTATATTGTATGTATATGCAAGCTATCATTGCCATCTCTTTTAATCCAATAGGGATGGCAATTAAAAAAAAAAAAAAAAAAAGAAGAAGAAGAACTTATACAGGTACTTGCTGGGACCATGAAAGTATCAGGTTTAAGGCAGGATTCTGTTATATACAGGTTCCGTTTTCGAAGGTTTAACTGTATGTAATTATGTTACACAAAATATTGTGCGTATATTACAAGCTGTCACTACTATTTCTGTAAATATAATAAAGATTGTTTTTTTTACAAAGAAAAAAATATGAATATGCAGGTCGCAAGTGTCATGATCATTTTTAGTATTTTTTCTCCCATGAAACTAATACATACATATGGAGTTTAAAAATGCATACGACACTCAGAAGCTATGATTTATTATTCTCCGTATCTTCCGTCCTGTATGAAAATGGTCCGCTAAAGAAACATATATGCTAGCCGTTTTGTTCGAACTGACAGAATTCTCTTCAGATAGATTATAAATGTTAGCTACTGCAGAGAACTACTGCTTTTTCCTCATTAGGTGGAGACATTTATGATATATATCTTTTAAAAAATGTTCAGGTGAAAATATGTATTTAATTTGTATTCAAAGGGTTAGACCGTATCAAATCACCCCATTTTTTGAAGCAGGCTAAAAATAACTTCTTACAATCCTTTTTTCCGTTTAACCCTTTTTTCCGTCCTATAAACTTTAGCTTGTTAGTGTTTTTCTTTTTTCTCGCACTAGGAAAAAATACGCTATGCATTTAAGGGCGGAAAGATATAATAAAGATATGCCAATAAAAATTTCAAATCGGCCATCTGTCAAAATTTTTTCGCTATGCACACAAAGAAAATATGATTCCAAAAATTTAGGCATCATTTATCTTTTTTAGTGGGAAAACTACAAAAGCACAAATGTATGTGCCTCTAACATATAAATCATTATTCAACTCAAGGCATGTGCCTAACCCCAAATCGCTGCTTTTGTGATTTCTTTCCTAATTTTTTTTTTATTATTATTAATTTAAATTAAAGTTCTAAGATTTAGGATTCAAAAAATGCTTTACTTTGGCTCAGCGATAATTAAAAACAAAGCTCTAGCTCAAATTACAAACCGGAAATGACCTAAAAAAAATCACGAAAAATCTCATTTCTTAAAAGATTTTTAAGATATTAAAATAAAATTTTATCACAAGGTTTTTGCTCATCTATTGATTATATTATGAAGCAAAATATAGCTTGCAAGTATGTACTTATTAATTTAAGAGCTATCGTTATTGAAAAAAAATATATAATATATCCTGTTGTGTATATAAAATTTGGTATATTTTAGTAAATTTAAGAGGTATTGCAAATGCGCTGCATCATAACGCAGATAAGTGATTTACTAATACATTGTTGAAAAAAAAAGTGAAATATATTGATTATATTTTTTATAGAAGGTTTGGCACAAACGTTAATTTTTACTAAAAATTTTGTCTAAATATTGCCTAAATTTAAAAAATTAATTAAAATTTCGTTAAAATTTTATTTGAATTCATAGTTTCATTCCCTGTTTTAACTAAAAACACAAGTTTTTTTTAATAAAACTTTCCTATTTTTTCAAAAAAGTGCTCAGTAGGTTGACACATACTTTAGAGGTTTTTAAAAACCCAAATGTTACCTCACAGATATTAAGTATGGCTCGTGATAATTGCTGAGAAGTCATGATGACTTTTTCCAACCTTTTTTAAATAAGTCTTTTTTATTAACTGTTTGGAAAAATGGTTATTGTCCTCGTCAGGGTACGAAATCAAAAGCATTATATCTGAAGGTTTTTATTGGTTGAATCCGCATTTTATTCGTTTTCTGATTGGTCTATACAGTAATCTGTATTTCCCTTTACTTTCAACAGAGATGGATACTTCTGTTGCCACTATGACAAAAAAGTAATAAAAACTACCAAAAAAAATTAACTCAGAAACAAATTGAGATACAGCTTTCAAACAAATTGCATTTAAAAGTACATTTTTTTCTCTATACGACGGTGTAAAAAGTAATATTGTGGGATGTTTAGAAGTTTAAGAATGAAATTTCATTTAAAATGGGTCGTCAGATTTCTTCGAAATCTGACGATGGAAAAGCCTTTCCCCGAACAGCCAATGAAATGCTTGGCTAATACGTAAGATTCATAGGAAATTTGACGAGGCGATTTTTGTCGCTTGCAATTTTTACGTGTAATAACACTATTAATGTTTAATTCATGGCGTACGTAATGTATGACCAGCTCCGTAGAAGTTTAAAAATTGACAGTACCGAAAATTGTAAAACTGAAATTTCTTTTAAAATTTGTTCATGATGGGTCCAGGAATATTAATGTTTAATCCATGGCGTACGTAATGTGTGATCAACTCCGTGCGATTTTTTACGTCCTAAATTTTAATCTTTGAAAAAATCATTTTCCAAATGGTCGTTGTAATTTGTTAAATTGCTTTTTTATTATTATTTATTTATGTATTTAATACTAAACTGTAAATTTGGCTATACTCGATCAGCAAGAACCGTCTGACTTATTCTGAGAATAATCTTTTGAAAAATACTACAAATTCCGAGAATGTTTTACTTCTATTTTACAGCCTATATTTCTTGAAAGAGCTTGACATAAGAAATACCCAAACCTTCCATGTTATACCTTTTGAAAGCAACAAAATAAGCAATGCATTCCTAGCAAGAATTTGCACGCCATTAAATTTGAAAAATGGTTATTTCTATGCCTTTTAAAGGATGACATTTTCCCCGTAAGAATGGGCGTAGAGAGTTAAATATTTTGCAACTTCTTAGCCGAGTTTGGGTAAGTAGCTTCACTGCGTAACAGCCCCCAATCACTTCTCTAAAAAAAGCATCAGATGGGATATCTGGAAGAGAAGGATTATAAAAGACTTCTCTCCGCAGTTTGTTTCTTTTTCTGTTGTTAAAAAATAAATAAAATCCTGCCCCGTCCTGCTTTTTTTAGTGGAAAACCTCCTCCACTACATCAGGTTTTTTTTTGTGTGTGTGTGTGTGTTTGTGTGTGTCAAGGGAGGGGGGGGGGGGGGGGTGGTAACAACAATGCTGCAAGAGTTCAGAAGGGTTACACCAAATTTAGTGCAATATTTATCTGTTTTTCTGCAACATTTATCTCACGAAGGTCATCAGAAAAGATTCTTCAATTAATCATCTTATCTTTGTGCTAGCTTTTTAAAGGAGAGTAGGGAGAAGTGATCAATGGGTTATTTTTAAAATTGGGTGAAAAGGGTGAAAGTTTCTACTTTACTGATGTTGTAGGGAGATAATGATGGCTTTGTTAGTCCAATTTTCTTGGTCTTCCTGGGTTGCTTTAAAGAAATCACTTCCAAAGTTTTTTAAGAATTTAAAAGGCTGATTGTTGGTAATTAGAGAAAATACAGTTCAACATCAATTCAAAACTGAATAATAATAAAAAAAAAAATGATATTTCGAATGAGATACTCAAATTATATTTTTATAGAATTTCCAAATTAATCAAATAAATAAAATAATTAAATCTTTCTAACTCTGATGAGGTTTTAATTGGGCTCTGGATTAATTTGGTACATTTAAGAAAAGTTTAATACTTTCAGCTGGACTAAAAGATGTCTAAAATAGAAAATTTTATTTGAGGTAATATGGCTCATGTTTAGATTATTTTCGCAGGCTTTTTTAAAGAATTATATTAGCCTGCTTAGCAGAAATATGAGATAGGATCAAACATATAGTTTAATCACAGATTAAATATGAGAACGAGTAGAAAGTTTTAACTTATTTGAGCATCCTCATCTTTTTTTAGTATTCAGAAAAAGGTTTAAAAAAGTTCTTACTGCAGTAAATTCTGTCTGAGGATAAAGGTAGAGATCTCTTCGTGGCCCGAAGCCCGAGCCCGGCTCTTCACGGCACTCGGGTCGGGCCCGGGGCATACTTTTTTCTGAAGGCTCGGGTCGGGCCTAACTTATTTTTTCTGTACAGAGCGGGACTTGTTTCATTCTTAGTCTTCACGGCCCAAAATTTTCAGCACTAGTTTAGACCCAGCCCGTATGAAAATCATTGTCTTAGCATGGCTTAGTCCATTCAAAAGGTCAGTTAAATTAGGACTGGCCCAAAAATTTTTGCAAAAAATGCATACATTTTTAAATCGCCATTATTCTACACTTAAACATTAAAATTTATTCTTTTTAAAATAATAGTAGATTTCTATACGCTTATTAAAATATAGCCAAATTAAAATATAATCAAACGTGTGAAAAAAAAACTTGCTTATGACGGAACCCTGTTCTAAACTGAAAAACGTGTTCATTCATGCAAAATTAATATACTAATATGTAAGAAAAGAATATATAAAAGTCCTTCCGGCCAGTGTCGGGAGGAAGAGGTAGCTTTCAAATACCTTATTTTAAAAAAGCCAACTTATATTATTCAAGCACACGAAGCTCAATTTAGTGGAAACCGAATATAGGAGATTCAATACTAATTTTTATCAATACTAAATCATTATGAATGAGAATTTCACGAAATTTGTCAGCTTTATCCAAGCTGCTTTTATTTAAAGTAACTTATATTTGGCTGAGATGTTGATGTATACTATCCACATGCTTTCTCACATGGAAATAGGCGAATATGTGTGTTATCGCGTGACAAATACAAGATCGTTTCAAAATGTTAGCCATACTAGAAATTCAAAGTGCTATAATTCAACCATTTTTTAAGATATAAACAAAAGAACAAATTTTCAGAAACAAAATCTGCTCCGGAATCTTTGTATCAAGGTCAAACACATAAAAAAATCTTTTTCATTTTCCAATTTTTTAATACCTCATTTTAAATTTTAAATTTAATTCTTTTTAAATGGCAACCCTTTTGAAACAAGTTGGCGAATGAAGCTGGCCAACGAACTCGGTCGAGACATTGGTATGTACTATGTACAGACCAAGTAACATCCAAATCGGTTCATAAATACGCTTGTTACGCGTGACAAAAATCAGGTCGTTTTAAAATGTCAGCCACAATAGAAATTCAAAACGCTATAACTCAGCCATTTTTTTAGATATAGACGAAACAAAAACTGTTCCGGGATCTTTGTATTAAGGTCAAACAAATACAAAAAAAATCTTTTTCGTTTTCCAATATTTTGATATCTCATTTTAAATTTAAAATTTTTAAAATTTTTTTAAATGGCCGCCATTTTGAAACAAGATGGCGAATGAAGCTGGCCAACGAACTCGGTCGAGATATTTGTATGTACTATGTACACACCAAAGTACATCCAAATAGGTTCATAAATACACCTGTTATCACGTGACAAATATCAGGACGTTTCAAAATGTCAGCCACGCTAGAAATTCAAAATGCTATAACTCAGCCATTTTTTGAGATATAAACGAAACAAAAACTGCTCCCGAATCTTTGTATCAAGGTCAAATACATAAGAAAAAAAATATTTTTTCAATTTTCAATTTTTTGGTACCACATTTCAAATTTAATTTTTTCTTAAAAATTTAAATGGCTGCCATTTTTAAACAAGATGGCGGATGAAGCTGGCCAACGAACTCGGTCGAGACATTGGTATGTTCTATGTACAAACGAAGTTACATCTAAATCGGTTCATAAATACGCCTTTTATCGCGTGACAAAATTCAGGACGTTTCAAAATGTCAGCCACGCTAGAAATTCAAAATGCTATAACTCAGCCATTTTTTAAGATATAGACGAAACAAAAACTGCTCCGGAATCTTTGTATAACGGTCAAATACATAAGAAAAAAATATTTTTCCATTTTCAATTCTTTGGTACCCCATTTCAAATTTAAAATTTTTAAGAAAATTTTAAATGGCAGCCATTTTGAAACAAAATGGCGGATGAAGCTGGCCAACGAACTCGGTCGAGACATTGGTATGTACTATATACATACCGAATTACATCCAAATCGGTTCATAAATTCGACAGTTACAGTATGACAAAGGTCAGATATATATATATATATATATATATATATCAACTTTTGAACGGGGGGTGGTTTCGGGGTCTGGGGGTCATGATTGATGAAAATATACCAAAATTTTTTGAAATCGCTTTCCTCCGAACGGCTGCAATAGGTAGCTTTTTGTAATGAAAGTTACCTAATATATTTACACTTTGCGCTCGTAGGGATAAATTTTTAACCAAATCGACGTAAAAATCAATGTTTTGTAGAAATTCACTCTGGCCGGGCAGAACTTTTAAGTTTTTTACCGGTCCGGGCCAATATTATTTTGTCTACGGGCTAGGCCGAATTTTTAATTTTTGTATCGGGCCGGGCCGGGTCTTGACCTGGAAATTTTTGCCCGTGCAGACCTCAAGCTAAATGGATCGAGAACCAAAAAGCTTCCGTTGTTACACATAGTGTTCTGCCTATTAGACAGAGCTTCTTGTATTTCTTTGAATTCAGTGGAACTTGAAAATCTTTACAGTTTAGACAAATTTTCATCTTACATAGACTTTAGAGAGAGTTTAATTTGAATAATAATACTAATAAGAATTTGCTATAGTATTTCAATCAAAGTTGAATTATGTCAGAAAAGTTTGGCTTAATTTAGGTAACGAGAAAGGGGGAAAAAACGATGCTTTTCCCACATAAATCATATTATCTATACTATAAAGACAAACGTGTCCGTGCGTAATGCTGACGTCATTTTGACGGTGGTAACAATAGACGATTAAATTTAACTTTTATTAACTTTTATTGCAATTTTTAAAATTTCTATAAATACTGCGCATTTTCAATTTTTACACCGTCGTATGAGGGAAAAAATGTATTTTCAAATGGATTTTTTTTTTAAACTTATATCGCAATTTGTCCAGAAAGTGTATCACTTTTTACCCACTTTTATTGTTTTTAAAATAATTTTCAAACATCATTTTTTTTTTCTCTAAATCTATCTCTTCGCGTGCAGACGATTGCGAAATATAAATCCGTTTGCATTTAAAACAATATAAATAGCTCATCATTTGATTCCAGCCTATATTCCATAAGGGAATTAGAACATTCATCAATCGATAAAAAATAAATAAACCCAAATTTAAAACATGTGACCGAACTTTTAAAAAAGGCTGAAGCAAAGTATTAAAATAGGCTGATTGTAAATAGCGATTTTTAGCAATTTCTTCGGTTGTTAACTCTTGCTGCGAGTCCAATACGAAATTATCTCCTTTAATAAATTTCAAAATTTTATTTGAATGCATCATTGCTATTTTTTATACAAATATATGATTTTTGGTATTGTTAGTGGGTATTCTCAAAAAATATATCAAACGTAAAATTTCTATTAGTTATCAATTTAAACTAGTATGTTGTGGCCATCACAAAACTTTCTTTTATATAAATCACGTCAATTAAATCATTTAAATAGTACAAGAAATAACAACGATTTAGCACCAATTCATATCAAAGTATATCTGAATTTGAAGTCGGATGAAAATTCGTGCATTAGTTCTTGAGATAGAGCTAGCGGAAATTCTGAAAAGTGTAGCATAGCAGCGCCACCTGTTGAGCGATTTACACCAAAAATAAGCAGCACTAAATGATATCAAGGTATACCTGAATCCGAAGTTTGTTGAAAATCCAAGCATTAGTTCTTGAGATAAAGCTATTGCGGAAATTGCAAAAAAAATACAGCATAGCAACGCTACCTGTTGAGCGATATACACCAAAATTAAACAGCACTAATTTATACGTCAATTCATGTCAAGGACTAACTAAATCTGAAGTTTGATGAAAATCCGTGCAATAGTTCTTGAGATACAGCTCTTGCGGAAATCGTGAAAAATGCAGCACAGCAGCGCCACCTGTTGGGCGATTTACACCAAAAATTAAACAGCACTAATTTATATCAGGGACTAACTGAATCTGATGTTTGATGAAAATTCGTGCATTTTTTCTTGAGTTAGAGCTATTGCGATAATCATGAATAATGCAGCATAGCAGCGCCACCTGTTGGGCGATTTTCACAAAAAAGTAATCAGCACCAAACTATGGCCTGGAATAATTAAAGCTGAAGTTTTATGAAAATCCGTGCAGTAGTTCTTGAGATATAGCTATTGTAGAAATCGTGAAAAATGCCGCATAGCAGCGCCACCTGTTGGGTGATCTTCACCAAAAACTAATCAGGTCCAGTTTATATCAAGGTCTAATTAAATATAAAGTTTTGTGAATTTCCGTGCATTAGTTCTTGAGATAGAGCGACCACAAAATTTTTGTCACATACAGACTCACAGAGTGACAGACAGACTCACAGACAGACATTTTCTAAAAACCACCTAATCGTGTTCTGGGCATTCTAAAACGTATAAATCCGTCGAAAACCGGAAATCGAAATTTTTCACGAGTCCAATACTTTCTTCTTGTAAAGATTAGAAGAAAGTAAAAAATGATTATCACTTATATTCTGTTACCCGGGGAGACCGGGTTTATCCCTTTGTTATTAATAATAACAAAATAAATTAGGGTTATATTGCCGTTCTTATTCAGACAACAAGAAATTGATTGGAGGCTTTCTTTTTTTTCTGTACATACAATAAATCTTTTATGAAATGCTATCAAAGTAGGTGTTTCAAATCAATTTTCAAAAGTTATTGTCATCGGGGAGCAATCGATTTTAACTCAAATTGTAGTACAATTATCTTAAAATGGAAGAGGGTTTTTCGATTTGAATTACTTTGTTAGTCACGCCTACAAATTTCATGCCTTTACATAGAACTAGTCGAGTGTGCCAACCCCAAAACTTTTTTCTATCCCATGCATGTTATTACTTCACAATTCGCTATCACACTGCCAAAATTAAATGACAATCTATGCTCATCACGAGGATTCTAAAGGTGTGAAATTCCGTGCATTAGTTCTTGAAATAAGACTATCGCTAAAATCGTGTAAATCCTGCAAAATGCAGTAGCGCCACCATAGGAGCGCCACCTGTTGGGTGATTGACACCAAAACCTAAACAGCAACAACTTATGTCAACGTCTTACTGAATCTGAAGTTGGGATGAAAATCCGTGCATTAGTTTTTGAGATAGAGTAATTGAGGAAACCGTGAAAAATTCTGCATAGCAGCGCCACCTGTTAGAAGATTGACACCAAAAACTAATTAGCACCACACGGAAAAAACTGCTTTGTTGAAACAACTAAATTTTGGTTAAAATGGCTCCAACCAAATATTTTGGTTGGAATGATCAAATTTTGGTTACATTAACCAAATACTTTTGTTAATTCCACAAATTATTTGGTAAGTTTAACCAAAATTTGGTCATTCCAACCAAAATGTTTGGTTGGAGCTATATTAACCAAAATTCAAATGTTTCAACAAAACAGTTTTTTCCGTGCATATTATATCAGGGACTAACTGAATCTGAAGTTTGATGAAAATCTGTGCATTAGTTCTTGCGATATAGCTATTGCAAAAATCATAAATAATACAGCATAGCAGCGCCACCTGTTGGGCGATATACACCAAAAAGTAATTAGCACCCATTTATATCAGGGACTAACTGAATCTAAAGTTTTATTAAATTCCATGCATTAGTCATTGAGATAGAGCGCCCACAAAATTTGTATCGCATACAGACAGACAGAGTCACAAGACAGGCATTTTCTAAAAATGGTCAAATCGTGTTCAGGAACTTCTACAATGTATAAATCCATCGAAAACCGGAAGTCGAAAATTTTCACGAATCCAATACTTTCTTCTTGTATAGATAGAAGAAAGTAAAAATGAATATCCATGAATACCCTCCGACATGTTTTTGCTTTAGATGTATAAAGGCATAAGTAACAACAATAAAAATGAAAGCCACAAGTGTAAAAACATAAACTTCAAAACATATGCATATTTGACAGACTTCTTATTTTTGAGTACCACTATTTCCAAATGATTATCATCTTCTTATTTAATCGCAAATTTATGCCATTAAGGGTGTATTCGAAAAAATATTTTTTCACCCTCAACAGCTCGAAATTTTCTGAGACATTTTCAGACTCATTTTTAAAAGTAAAAACATGAAACTTGCTGGGGTGATTTTTGAAGACATGTTTAACATGCCGTGTGATTTCATTTTCAGCTCAATTAATTAGAATTTGATTTTTAAACAATTATTTTCTCAGTATGACCATTTTTTTCATTCCCAGATCGCCCACTTCGGAAAATTCGGCTCAAAACGCCAACTTTGACAGCGTTTTTTACAATATTTTCTGCCTTTATCAAAAAATTAAGAAGCACGGCACATTATATAGTTTCTAAATAAGAGAATTTCCCAGTTTGATGCGTTTGAGAACAAAAATGAATTTTAAAATGAATCAGAAAATAAGCAGTTTGGATCGAAATACACCCTTTCCCTGCTCACAACGCGGAACTTTATGACATTCTGGCTCATTTTTAAACATAAAAGCATAAAAGTGGCAGGCCTGACTATTGAAGCGATTTGGAAGGGAATAACGCTTTCGATTCTCGATAAGTAAATTACTTATTTTCGATAAGTAAATTACTTATCGAGTTATATACGATTCTTGTCACGGAAAGACAAGCTTTTTCCCCTTTCTCGCGCTGGTGGAAATTCGGTTCAAAACGCCCACTTTGGTAATATTTTCTGAAAGATCTTCTGCCTTTAGCAAAAAATGGAAACGCCATTCAGTTAGACAGTTTCTGAATAAGAACACCTGCCAATTTCATGCGTTTCCGAACAAAAATGAATTCTGAAATGCGTCAGAAAGTAGTTCATTTAGATTTGAAAACAACCTTAAATAAAGTAAATATTTCTATTCGGAAATTGAGAGGTTGGGTATAACAATGCAACGGCAACGGTATATAGCAGCGAACGCAAACTTTAAAGGTGACTGGTGTAAAGAATATTTAAGAAAAGCCGAAGCTAATATTCCTGGGAAGATTGCTAAACTTCACTTTTGAAATCCTCACTCTTTCTTCACCCTAAAAGCTCTTTACTTCAAAGGTATAGCGATGTTCGGTTTTCCCGCCATCGCGCCACCCAAGCAGACAACATGTAGGAGGATTATTTAACTTCTCAAAATCAAGTTTTTGCAATAGCATTCAAAAAAGTTTTTGGAAACAAGTAATAATAACATTTTTTTTTTCGGTCTCTTGGAGGGATGGCTAAGGGAGGAATGAAAGGGATAAACGTCCGGCTAAAAGACACACTGTTTAAAAATTCGGCGAATTTTCTGTTTGCTGGAACGGAAATTGATTACAAGTGATTGATCTTAAATACAGCTTTACATTTCTTTTAAAGAAAAGCTAGAATTAGGCCGACGAGAATCCCCAAATCTAAGATTTTCGTCTTCCTGAGAAAACAACGGCACTGTTCTCAAATCTTTTACTGTCCCTGATCGAAAACTTTCGGACCAGAGCCCAATTTTCCACAAAGTTAGAGTCTTAAGGCCTCCAAATTTTAAGATTGTTTTCAAATAGTTATTTTATCCCGCTAAGCAGCACGAAGCTTTCCGACATATTCATAATCTCATTTTTATTCTTATTAGCCTGAAAAATTCATGTCATATTCAGGTGCTTTAGAATTAAAAAGCGCTTTTTCACTATCACATAAATTCAATACGTGTTCGGTATTAGATAGTCCGTCAGAGTTGTAGCATGAAAATGGGTTTAAAATGTCAACTTTAACGTCAAATTCGGAAAGACTCATTGCTTTTGTAGGAAAATGAAAAATTCTGTCCAATTTATTAAATAAAAATAATTTGCAAATTTCACACATTTATGACTGAAAATGTTAGAAAGTTCTTCAAGCTTTTATTATGATAGTACTTATATTTTCAAAAGAGACGCAAGATTATATTAAAAAACAATTTAGAAACTTTTTTTGTATTATAATTGCAATTAAAATAGTTTTTAATCAGAAGACTGAAGTTCTTCAAGCTTTTATTATGATAGTACTTATATTTTCAAAAGAGACGCAAGATTATATTAAAAAACAATTTAAAAACTTTTTTTGTATTATAATTGCAATTAAAATAGTTTTTAATCAGAAGACTGAATTTTGTGAAGAATTTCAGCGAAACAAGTGTGTGACGATCACTGTAAAAAAAATAATACCAGCTTTCTGGTAGGAATCGGAAAAATAGTTGCCCTTATCGTACCGGAATAATTTCCACCCCACCTCGGAATAAAATCCGTAAAATCGGAATAAAATCCGTAAAATACAGTTTTACTGACTATTTCCTTATTTTTACAGATTTTATTCCAAGCTGGGTCGGAAGTTATTCCGGTACGATAAGGGCAACTATTTTTCAGATTCCTACCGGAAAACTGGCAGTATTTTTTTTACAGTGATCTGTATCAAGCTGTTGCAGACATTTTATTTTGACAACGTTAACATTCTGCTTTTAAAGTACCATATAATAATAATAATAATAATAATAAATAATAATAATTTTAACGATTTATTAGACAATGGATTTGTTTTCTCAACATACTAACGGAATAATAAAAAAAAATAATAAAGGTACACTGTAAAAAAAAATAATGACAGTTTTCCGGTAGGAATCGGAAAAATAGTTGGCCTTATCGTACCGGAATAATTTCCAACCCAGCTCGGAATAAAATCCGTAAAATACCGTTTTACTGACTATTTCCTTATTTTTACGGATTTTATTCTGAGCTGTGTCGGAAATTATTCCGGTACGATAAGGGCAACTATTTTTCCGATTCCTACCGGAAAACTGGCAGTATTTTTTTTTGACAGCGTATGGTAGCGTAGAATTTTGATTATTTTTATCTTGACTTAGTTGATTTTCGAATCTTCATCAATAGGCTTATTTATAGTCATCATGACAGTAATTTCGGAGGGGAACCAAACCCTGTTACCTCATTGGCTACGACCTTGGGAAACACGCCTGTGTATATAATTTTTATAATTCTATATCAGAAAGTGATGGGGAAATCAATAACGCAAATTATGTTTAAACATTAAGAAAACAATTTACAAATCTATATAGTTTAAATAATGTTTTTTTTTCCCTGCTGCCATAATATAAAAAAGAAACATCAAAAATTATAATTTTTAAAATAAATTCAATAGTTCCCGATTTCCACCAAGCCTAAATCAAAAAGCAATGAATTTTCTATAATCGAGGCCCACTCAAATAAATGAATTGTTACGGAAATGTTTTGGACAACGTGAATTAATCCACAAGTCGAAGTAATTCATTTATCGAAAAATGAAAAAAGAAATGCTCGATTACGAATCACTTCAGAAATTAAGCCTTTAAAAATATGTCAGAACGTTTCGCGTTGTTGAACGAAGAAATATAGTTTTTTTTTTAGAACTTCCTGAAGGAGATTCTCTTTCTCGAGGTCTGCAATGGGAAACATATCTGACACATATAGGGACTCGTTTTTAAACGCCCGACATTTGCCCACATGACTATTGAGTGATTTAGAATCGAACAGCGTTTTTTTTTTAAATAAATGAATGACATTTTGAGTTATGCAATTGTTGTCTCAGGACGATTGTTTTTTTTCCTTCCCGCACTGCCGCATCATGAAATTCGGTTCAAAACACCAACTTCGACAGCATTTCTCAAAAATCTTCTGCTTTTACAGAAAAGTGAAAAAAAAAAAAACTGTTCGATTACACAGCATCTGAAAAGAGAACCTGCCAATTTTATGCACTTGCGAACAAAAATCAATTCAGAAATGTGTCAGAAAGTAGCCAGTTTGGATTTGAGAACAGCGTTAGAACAATTGCACTAAATTATTAAATTTCTGAAGAGAAATAAAAAACATTAACTTCTATACGAGTCATCACCTTTCTTTCGAATTTAATCGAGCTTCTTTATTGGTCTTCCGGCATGCACAATATAACGCGAATGGCAATAGAGTCTTTTAAGTTGCAATAATTTATTGCGCTTTAGACAGTATTAGTTAAAAAAAAAAAAAAAAATACTATACTATGATATGACAGCATACAATCCAATATTATCTGCCACCTCTCTTCAATTGAAACGATATCACACAACATAATATTATAGATATACCGTTTACTTATGCGCGTACTTTCTAGGAAGTGGAAGGCGGAGGGAGAGAAACAGAGAGATATGTCATTATATAGTTGAATTTTCGTTACTCCTTCATTAGGCTATATTATAAATGATAAACGAGTTTCTCTGTAAAGCTGACGTCAATTTAACGGTAGCAACAGCAAACGATCAAGTTTAACTTCTATTGCAATTTTTTAAGTTTCTAAATACGGCACATTTTCAATTTTTACGCCGTCGAATGCAATCTATTTGAAAACTATATCGTAAGTTGTTTGAAAACTGTATCGCAATTTACTCAGTTTTTATTATTTTGTAAATAATTTTCAATCATGATTTAGTTTTTATTTATTTATTTCTATCGCCTGCAGACGATTACGAAAAATAAATCCGTTTGTACTTCAATTAATATAAATAGCTTGGTATTTGTTTCCAGCTCATATTCCGAAACGAAATTAAAGCATTCATCAGTCAATAAATAAAACGCAAATTTAAGACATGTAATAGAATAGAGCTATGCGCCTAAACCCCTGAAATGATCAAAATCCAATAGGCTGATTATAAATAGTGATTTTTGGCGATTTCTTCGTCTGTTAATGCCTGGCGTGAGGCTAATACGAAAGTATCGTTTTTAATACAATTCAAAACTTTATTTCAACGCATAATTGTTATTTTTCATATACATATGATTTTTTATATTGTTAGTGAGCAACAAAGGTATATTAAATGTAAAAAATCTATTAGAGTTATCACTTAAAAAAAAAAAAAAGTTTTCACCTATATCACCAATATTCTGTAAACCTCCCGTGTTTATCTCCTTGTATTTGTTCAAATCAAAATAATTATAATAAAAACTAAAATAATACAAAATAAAATAAAATAATTGAAATGAAAAAATTAATTGGTCTTTTATATCATTTGAAAATAGCTCTACATTTTTCATTTTAGCAGTTTTGCTTTTATATGCGGATATCTTCAATTAGAATAGGAAAAGAGAGCAGTATTTTTTAAATAGATAATTTAATTACAATTATACAAAAAACTTGTAGTATCAATTAAGCTCTACAACTAAATGTTAGTAGTAGTATTGTTTATCAAACATACTGAAACGAATCGCTAAATACATGTGTTGTACTCGTCTCATAATAGAACTATATAATTGCTGGACATTTAAATTTAAAGAAAAAAAGAGAAAGAGAAAACAATGCTTAGAAATGTAGATTTATACAAGAGTTGAAATGAATTTCATAACAGCTAACTTGCCGATTTTTTTTCCAAAGTAAAAAAAAAAACATACGTTACACCAGAAAACTTATTTAATAAAATTCGTTTTGCTTCTTCGTGGTTCTCACTTGATATCATTTATTAAATAAAATTTTTTGTTCAAAATATATTTATTTAACTTGAGGGAAAAATCGGTAGATCGACAGCTATCGATTTTTATTTATTTTTTTAATGCTAGTTCATTAACACATTAAAACCAATTACAAGAACTTCAACTGAGATAAAACAATTTCTGATATATTTGAGGGAAAATTTTTAATATGAAAAAAAAAAAAAAAAAAAGAAAAGAAAAGAAACTGTATTTTCTTTCCTAATTTTTACTCGTCTTCCAAGCATATGATTTCAGACTGCACAAGAGTAGATTAACTGTATATTGTTTAAAAATTAAGTTTTTGAAATATTGCGCTGCATAACTTATACACAATTTACTGATCTACTAAAAAAGTAACAGATTCTAATTATTTTTTAGTTAAATATCTAACAACTACACTCAATATCATCAACACGTTTTCACTCTCTAGTTTTTATTAATGTCTATTATCACTTTGTTTTCTTCCTTCCGACACTTCATCAATTAAAAAAATGCCTTAAACGCTTGAAACCATAATCCCACCTCTTCTACTTAACCCTGACCAACCGCGTCAAGGCTGACTTCCCGACTGCCTTCCCATTGGTCCTAGCGGGAAGGTCTGTCTGAGTATAACACAGTGACACTTTTTTGAGGACAGTGAAAAACTTGTATCATTTTCTCCTAAGCATCTTCTCTTTCACGGTCAAGTTTGTTTACAAAGTCAATCAATGACTCACAAAGTTTTTTCTTGCAGTCAGTCAGCGTATCAGTCTTTGAACGACAATTACGCTGTGAATATGTTTCAATATCCGTATAGCGTACCAGGATTTGCTGTTGGTCATCAGTGGAATGCAATTGCGCCAGATCATCAACATGGTGGTGTTTATAGTTATTATTATCCGAATTGGTATCACCAGAAAAAAATGTCTCATCCGAGAAGAAAAAAGTCTTTCACCATCAGGGCGATTCTGGGACTTAAAGACAATGGTGAACAAGATGATAATTCTGAGTGCTTTCCCAGTGAAAATTTATTACCACCGAGGTTGACTCCTGAACCTGTGCAAGTGCCACCGTCAAAATGTTTTGGTAAGTAAATGTTGTTCTTTTAATTTCCGAAGTTATATATATATATATATATTTTACTTGAATCGCGCGAATTTTACAAAAAAAAAATAATTGGTGGAAAATGATGGTAATGAAGGATTCTGAGCACCTTAAGTGGCACGTATACCGTGTCGTTCGTCCTCAAGGGGTTAAATCAAAATTTTTCTTTTTCTATATGCATTATGTACAATGAAAATATATGATAACGGAAAACAAAATGTACTCTTTTTTTTTTTTTTTTTTTTTTTTTTTTTTCGGAGTTAAGTAAATTTCTTTCTTTGAAAACTTTGCATGAAGATTACAAATATAATTGAATAAACTGATTTTGTATCGTATTAAGAAAAAATTACTTTCGTATTAAGTAAAAATATTTTATTTGCTTATTTTTGCTGAGCATTTTTAAATTTAAATTAGGGAAAAAAATAATAAATTTCAACAGACTAACTATCTTATCTTTTATAGTTTGAGCATTATTAATTATATGACATAGTTTTCTTCCCCTTGAATAACATATACCAAAATTAAAATGATATTAAATAATGAGAGTAATTAAGAATGCAACTTTTTGTTGTATATCTATATCTATCTCTATCTCTAAAAAATAAATAAATAAATAAATAATAATAATAATAATAATAAAATGGAGCAGTAAGAGATCTTGTTTATGAAATCTTTGATACAAAATGGAGAAATATCCAAAGACTAAAGGCATTACGGAAAAACCAGAATACAGGAATATACAAAGGCATTACGGAAAAAACAAAGTATAGGAATATTGGTTGAATTTTTTCGAGGTTTTGATTTTCTTATTTTTGAATTTCTTGTTGGTTCATTTGCTGATTTCCAAGAGAATTTAATTTAATTTTCATTGATTATTGTAACTAAGATTGTTTCATTTTCGTTTTTTATTTTTTAATGTGTACATATTTTGAAAATTAATATCTATATATCGTATATACTCGTGTATAAGTCGAAGAATTTTAGACAAAATTTGGGAGTTGAAAATAGGGGGTCGACTTATACACATATTAGGTAGAAATAATAAAAAAAAACAGATAATCGGCGAATGGGTAAGTATTTTATAAGTAATCACATGAGAGATAAAAGCGGGCAATGGTTATTTCCCTGTGATTGACTGAAAAAAGCTCAACAATAATATCCCTGTAATTGTTCTGGACCCATTTTCTCTCGGAACATAATTCCCTTCAATACAGGGGCATTATTTCAACATTTTAATCCCCTTTTTAAAAAGAGTCAACTTGAGAATGCTTCTAGGCATTTCTCCTAAAAGTCCTACAATACAAAGAAGTACTCTGTTTTAGCAGTCTAACCCTTGTAAATAAGGTTTGAACAGATTTTTCAAAAAGCGTTTTCATTTTAAGTATTATTGAATTGATTTAAATAGGTTTCAAAACAGTTTAAACTTCTTCGGTTTTACATAATTGTACAGTTTTAAAACGTTGAATTATAAAAAAAAAAGTCTGATTAGAAACGTAAAAAAATTTACTAATTTAATGAAAATTGATTAATTTTTTTTTATCCTCGGTTACAAATCATTTTTCCACCTACCAGAAATGTGGTTCGACTTATACACGAAAATTCAACTTTTTTCAAAATTTTGCTGAAGAATTGAGGGGGGGGGGATGTCGACTTATACACGGTATATAATATAGAATACTAATAACAAATGGTTTTAAGTTGCATTGCTTTGATGTGTATGATGGTTCATTCATAGCCATGTGTATTTTTAAGGCATTAATACGGAGCAAAAAATAACGTAGTATAAAATAGTTATTTTAATGAATTAAAAAAAAATAGTATATAATTAAAATTTTGATTTCGTATTAATAACAAGATAATTGAAATTTATACTATACAAAAATATTATAAATTGTGTACTTCACTTTATTTTGGAATGTAAAAAAGACTTTTCATTCAAAAAAAGTTTTTCATTGCGTGCACATTGTGCTGATTTTCAAAAAGAAAAAAAAATACATATGTAATAGTTTTATTTACATATATATTTTATAGAATAAATATGAATATTAATTTGTATGTATGTAATATCATATCGATTTAGCCAATTGTGATAATGAATGTTGTTCATAACTAGTGTTTCCTATTTTTTATTTTGTTAACACATTATACAGAATTATTTTAAATGATTTAATTAAAGTATTTAATTGGTAATGCTTGGTTTAGTTGCATCACTTTAATTTTTACTTGGTTTTCATAAGAGCAATTATAAATAAATTTTCGGGTACTAATGTAAAAAATTACTTTGAAATCAAAGGTTTGTATTGTCATTTATTTGGAAAGTTCCTTAAAATTGAAAATATATTATTTCACGAAAATTGAAATCTTATGTGATTTATTTACTATTTTAGAAATAACTAATTATTCAGGGCTTTGCCTAGATATGATTTTTTTAACGCTAAATTGAAAAAAATTAGGAACAGATGTGTTATTATCCCGGGGTCCCCCATCTTGGATTTTTTCTTGGCTTGAATTAAAAATTTATTTTTCTATTAATAGTTATAATCCTTATATTCCATTTTTTTTTCAATATTATATTAACCTATCAACAATATTTAACCATTGGCGACATTACTACTTGGCGAAAAAGGAGTTTTCATGCAAGAAAAAAAATCCAACATGGCGGACGCCGGGATAATAACACATCTAACCCAAAAAGTAATTACATTTAGTTTGGTATTATTATTGCTTTTTAAGAATAGTTAGTATTTACGAACATTTCACTTCCATTGTGCATTTTCTCCTATTTGCATAATTTTTCATTTTGTAAATCACTAATTATTCAATGTATTGCATATATAATAAAATTAATCTTTTTAAAAGCTAAATTGAAAATTTTTAATTACATTTAATTTGCGCAGATTATTTTATTTTTATTTATTTTTTAAGAAATTGTTAAATCACTAAAATTACATTTCCTACATTTTTAAATCACTAAAATTACATTTCCTACAATTTTACAAACATTTATTTTCTTTTTCCTTTTCGCATAATTTTTAATTTGAAAAATCCCTAACTTTTCAATGCCTTGCATAGATAATAATATGAATTATTTTAAAAGCTAAATAGAAAAATTTTAATTACATGCACATATTATTGCTTCTTTCTTTTGTTGTTGTTGTTGTTCAGTATTTTCGAAATTTTACGAAAATTTCGCTTCCACGACGTATCTCCTTTTTGCATAATTTTTCATTTTCTTTTGTCATTATGTTTTGTATAGTCAATTTTTGTTTGCAATTTTAATATTAATATATCAGAGTCTTTTCTATTTGCATAAGACTGGTTAACAATGATATTATAAAAGCACAAAATGAACAAAGACTTTCAAAATTGTGTTTAAATTTTAAACCTGAAGACATATTTAAGATAGCGCAATGTTTTCGAAAAAATAATTACCGTATCTCCTAGGGACGATTTTAGTATGCATTAATTATAATTGCCTTTTGCGCAATATTTTTAAAACTGTAAATAAAAAGGCATACAATTCACTATGTTCTCATCTGTGTGTAAAATTACAGTAATTATTTTTTCAATAATATTAAAGATATTATTTAATTAAATTTACTTTTCGTATTGAGTTGACAATTATTTTAGGAGAGAAAAATATTAACTGATTAAGCCATTGTCTTGAAACAAATCGAGAACACTACTTTTGAAATTTTTAATTTTCTTAGTTAGTAAAAACACTTCAGCTTTTATTAATTACAAGGTTGAATAAAAACTTTAATTAAATGTTGTAGAATGATACAACTTATTTATTTATATTACCCTTACTACTATTACCTGACATAGAAAAATACTGCCTAATATAACTTTTTACTTATATCAAATATTTTTTAACCAATTTATTCAATCTTTTTGTACTGATAAAAATATATAAGTCATCCCCAGCCAGCCTTGCGTATCCAATTGCTCGAAAAGAAATATTGTAATGGAGGTTGGAGGGTCATACGTAACTTGTCAAAACATTTGATTGTAGTATCTGGAGTTGACAAATTGGCTTCTCAGTTGCCTCGCAGCGTGTCGAGGGCCGTATTCCCCTTCTTTACGGTAATTTACGAAAAAGGCGCAAGTGAGGTGATATGATTGTCCTTCAGGGAAAAACTATTTTTATTTTATTTTTATTTGGATGACGACAATGTATAAATCTCACAGTAATATTTTTAAGAATAAAAGCTTAATTTATATTATTGTTCAATGTTTTTTTCTATGCCAATATATTTTTCTTTGTACTTACAAAGTTGTTTTAAAAATACACGCTAGAATAAAATGGAAAATGTTTGAAGCGTCTTTGCAATTGATTGAAAAAAAATCTAATCTGCAGGTTTATATTGTTCCTACAACAAAACGTTGCGAGTTTATTTGAATATTGTTTCAGCTCCTACGAATCATATTCATAAACCATTGTTTTCAATTGAAAAAGTTAAAACTTTGTTACTCAGCCCTCAATATCTAACTAGGAGAGAAAATAATAATAAAACTGCAGGCTAAAATAAAATAAAAAAATATCTGAAGGATCTTTAAAAATAATCGAAAAAATCCAGACTGCAGGTTTATAATGTTCCTATACAGCAAAATGTTGATAAGAACTTATATTCACTTGCCATGGCCACAAGTGGTGCTACAATCCATGTAGGATTTTGACCTCCCTCAATATACTTCTCCAGACCTTCCGATCTCTGGCCTTTACTTTATAATTTATAATTTGGTTTTCTGCAAGATCTTTCTCTATCCCTTTTATCCAACTCTTCCTGGGTCTACCAATAGTTCTTTTCCCAATTAAATTACCACTATAAATCTTCTTTGTGCTTCACTCATCCCTCATTCTGATTAGATGGTCTAAACATTGCATTCTTCTTATTTTTATAGTATTTATTATATCTTTTTCATTATAACTGTTCTAACTGAACGCATCAAACAGGGAAATTCTCTTATTTAGAAACTATATAATGTGCCGTTCTTCTTAATTTTTTGATAAATGCAGAAAATATTGTAAAAAACGCTGTCAAAGTTGGCGTTTTGAACCGAATTTTCCGAAGCGGGCGATCTAGGAATGAAAAAAATGGTCATACTGAGAAAATAATTGTTTAAAAATCAAATTCTAATTAATTGAGCTGAAAATCAAATCACGCGGCATGTTAAACATGTCTTCAGAAATCACCCCAGCAAGTTTCATGTTTTTACTTTTAAAAATGAGTCTGAAAATGTCTCAGAAAATTTCGAGCTGTTGAGGGTGAAAAAATATTTTTTCGAATACACCCTTAATAGGTCCAAAAATTTGCCTTAAGATCTTCCTTTCCCAAGTGACAAGTAGCTTTTCATCTTTTTGTGTAGTGGTCCAGGTCTCACTACTATAAATTACTATTGGTTTTATAACAGTTTTATAAATTTTAAGATGATTTTAGAATGTTTCGAAGAGAAAAATAGCATCTATTTCCTGCTGCAACTTATATTCACTTAGAATGAATTATTCTTTTTAACTCTTTTAGAAAGTTTTTATGCTTTTATTTGAATATCCTTTGAACTCCTGAAAATCATATTCAAAAACAATTGTTTGCAATTGAAAAAGTCAAAACCCTCAATATCTGACTATCAAAGGGAATAACAATGAAATTAAATAAAAATACATGCTAGGATAAACTAGAAAATACAGTATCTTTGAAAATGATTGAAGAAATCCTTTCTCCATTTTTATATTGTTCCTAAATATAATAATAGTGTTACTAATTGCTTCTAATAATAATAAGCACGGATGAAGAAGACAGTCTTTCTTTTTAATATTATTTGCATATTATATGCATTTGGTTTCGCCGTTCTTTTGCAATTATTCGTTTATTTTGCAGTGATTAAAGGATTCCAATAGCTTTGAAAAGGTAGTATACTATGTTTTTCATGTTTTTTGTTTATCATCCTATCATTATTATTATTTGTACGTTAAGGGTGTATTCCGATCCAAACTGCTTATTTTCTGATTCATTTTTAAATTCATTTTTGCTCTCAAACGCATCAAACTAGGAAATTCTCTTATTTAGAAACTACCTAATGTGCCGTGCTTCTCGATTTCTTGATAAATACAGAAAATATTGTAAAAAATGCTGTCAAAATCAGTGTTTTGAACCGAAATTTCCGGAAGCGGATGATCTGGGGATGAAAAAAACGGTCATACTGAGAAAATAATTGCTTAAAAATCAAATTCTAATTAATTGAGCGGAAAAGGAAATCACACGGCACCTTATACAACTCTTCAAAAATCACCCCAGCAAGTTTCATGTTTTTACTTTTAAAAATGAGTCTGAAAATGTCTCAGAAAATTTCGAGCTGTTGAGGGTGGAAAAATATTTTTTCGAATACACCCTTAAGTATACTTTTTCGAAATGGTGTTTTATATTACCGTATATACTCGTCTATAAGTCGACCCCCCACAATTCTGTAGCAAAATTTTGAAAAAATTGAATTTTCGTGTATAAGTCGAACCACATTTCTGGTAATTGAAAAGTTATTTGTAATCGAGGATAAAAAAAATTAATAAATTTTCATTGAATTAGTAAGCTTTTTTATGTTTCTAATCAGACTTTTTCTTTTTAATTCAACGTTTTTAAAACTGTATAATTATGTAAAACCGAAGAAGCTTAAACTACTTTGAAACCTATTCACATCAATTCAATGATACTTAAAAAGAAGAAAATCTTCCAAAAATCTATTCAAGCCTTATTTATAAGGGTAAACAACTTCTTAGACTGCTAAAATATAGTACTTCTATTGTAGGATTTTTAGGAGAGATATCTAGAAGCATTCTCAAGTTGAACTCTTTTTATAAAGATGATTAAAATGTTGAAAGGAATGCTCCTGTATTGAAGAGAATTCTGTCCCAAGAGAAAATGGGTGCAGAACAATTACAGGGACATTATTGTTGAGCTTTTTTTGTCAATCACACGGTTGACCATTATCCGCTTTTATCTCTCATGTGATTACTTAAAAGACTTGCCCATTCGCCGATTATCTGCGATTTTTTTTTTTTTTTTTTTTTTACTACCTCGTGTATAAGTCGACCCCCCAAATTTTATCTAAAATTCTTCGACTTATACACGAGTATATACGGTATCTTGGTTAGACCGCTTTGATTCGACCATTATTTCGGTGTTTTTCTAAATATTTGCCTCAAAAATCTATTTCCAGAAGAAGAACTGGTCATTATTCACCCGTCAGTTCACTATTTAAATACCTGTTTCTAGTCATATTTTCTCTAATCCTTTTCATCTTTTTTTTTTTTTTTTTTTTTTTTTTTTTGTTATAGATAATGGATTTCCTCATGGAGTTGAAACTGTGTCATCTTCCGATTCTTACAACATGTCAAGCGACCCAGCCATTTGTCGATTGTCGCCTCCATGTCTGGAACTACAATCCTCAAACAATTGCAGAAGTTCCGACGACGGATTAAGCCCCAACAGAAAACCTAAACGTAACCGAACGATGTTTACACCTTATCAGCTGGAAAAATTAGAACTGGAGTTTCAAAGAACACAGTATATGGTCGGAAATGCAAGAATACAATTTGCATCAGAGCTGAATCTAACAGAAAATCAAGTGAAAATCTGGTAAGCATTATAAAAGTTTTATTTATTTTTAAATATGTATATATATATATATATATATATATACTCGTGTATACGTCGACAATTTTCGTGTATAAGTGGAACCACATTTCTGGCAGTATGTTGAAAAATAATTTGTAATCGAGGATAAATTTAATAAATTTCCATTAAATTAGTAACCTTTTTTGCGTTTCTAATCAGACTAGACTTGCTAAATTCGACGTTTTAAAACTGTGGAATTATGTAAAGCCATTCCACATCTATTCAATGATTCTTAAAAAGTAATAAATATTTCAAGAATCTATTCAAGCCTTATTTACAAGGGTAAACAACTTCTACTGCTAAAATATAATACTTCTTGGTATTGTAGGATTTTTAGGAAAGATATCTAGAAGTATTCTCAAGTCGAACTCTTTTAAAAAAGGGGATTAAAATGTTGAAAGGAATGCCCCTGTATTGAAGGAATTCCTGTCTCGAGAGAAAAGGGGTGTAGAACGATTACAAGAACATTATTGTTGAGCTTTTTTTGCCAATCAGAGGGAAATGACCATTGTCCGCTTTTATCTTTCATGTGATTACTTACAGGACTTGCCCATTCGCCGATTATCTGCTTTTTTTTTTTTTTTTTTACTGCTTTGTGTGCAAGTCGACCCCCGATTTGCAACTCCCAAATTTTGTCTAAAATTCTTCGACTTATACACAAGTATATACGGTATATATATATATATATATATATATATATAAATTTGTTATGTTATATATTTTGTTGTTTTGCATTAGTGTTCTTGGAGGGAAATCATGGGTCTCAAAGCAAGGCTACCATTGGCGACTATTTTATTTATTTTCCCCAAAATGGGTATTTAACAGTATCCAAAAGGGATACACAGTGGTAACCAAAACAGGCATATGGGCCCAAATTAGGTAACCTCATACCTAAGCATCTTTCTACCCAATTCGGGTATTTTTATACTCGTTTTAGGTCTTATATTTTTCCCTGTACCACTATCCCTGAACAACAATAATCTACCACAAAAATTAGTAGAAATCTACCTTGAAGATTATTGTTTTGAAATAGTGATAGACAAAATAATAATTAATAATTAATAGCCAGTGGCAACGTGCAAAAGAGATTTCATAGTAATTCTATTCAAACATCAATATATGTTTCTCGAATTTTTGCAGTTTCTAGCTCAGAATTATTCCTTCCTTCCAATTTTTTATATAAGAAATTACTTCCAAACTGGTTATGAAGAATTACTGTTACTGTAATTTAAGGTGTTTGAAAACCTTTAAAACGTAATTTTCAATCAAAATATAGATTTTTCATTTTTACAATAATATTAAAATTGAATCTTTTATCTATCGAAATCCGCTTAAATCTTGTCTGTATTTAAAATAGAACCCGAGTTACAGCCGTTATAAGTTACCGCTATTACAACTTTTGAATTGTGTTTAAAAGTTATTTTTAGCATTTTATGGAACTTTTTCAGATTTTTACTATACGCAAAACATCCTAAAACAATAAATTTTGCATGAAATACCGCAAAATTTTCTGTACTTCTTTTGCAAATGTCTTTTGAGGGAATAGACTACACCCATGATAATGTATTAAATAGTTTTATATTTACACTGGTATAAATGACAAACTTGAGACAGATTTTGCGAATTTTTCATTACATTAATACTTTAACTGCCATACCATCTGAGATAGAGATGCGTTTATAATGTGTGTAGTCTAAGTCCTAGAGAAAGTTATTCTGTTTATTATGCAATTTACAAAAGTTCAATATACACTGTTTTATTTTTGAGTTATCACGTTTTTCGGAAATGTCAATTTTTGACATAATTTTGACTATTTTTCTTTTTTTTTAAAAATTATTTCTGGGTAATTGCTAAAATTTATATATATTTTTTCAAAGTTTTAAAGTAAATGTCATTATAAAAAATGGATAACAAGAGAAAATTTCAATCACTTCCGAAGGTGTGAGGAAACCTTAATATAAAAACAGAAAAGAGTGGATGAGAGGGAGAAAAAAAAATGGCCAAAATTTATCAGGAAAGTACTAATATTTCGTTATGTAAGAAACTTTTTCAAAATAGCAGAAAAAACACATTAAGGCACAAACGAAAAGACCCCTTCGCTAATGCTAATCCTATGGAAGAAATTTATAAAGATATCTCGGTTGCATTTCAATATTTTTAATTTTTTTTTTTTTTTTTTTTTTTTTCATTGGATAGCTAAGATCGATCTGTACAAAGGCCATTTTTTACTTTTTCGATTTTGTTAGCAGATTTTTTTTATGACGATGCTTTCACTTTCGAAATCGGTTCCGAAAGTGAAAGCGTCCTAATCAAAAATACCTGAGCACAAAATCGAAAAAGTACAAAACGGCCGATGTAGAGATCGATCTCAAGTATCCAATGCAACAAAATCATTTTAAAATATTGAAATGCAAACGAAATACCTTATAAAATTTCTATCATTGGATTAGCATTAGCGAACGGGTGTTTTCGCCTGACTGAAGTAGCGTCTTAAAACATGTTGCATTTACTATCTTATTCTCACAAGTATAATTTCTTATGTCAAAAGATTACTCACTTGTTCGCACAATACAGAAATAACATTTATTATTATTTCTTATTAATACAGATGATATTATCGCTAAAACTTACTATACTATTACTCGCTATAACGAACACATTTCAGAAACACGAGTCTTTAAGGCTGTTCTC
The DNA here is from genome assembly GCA_963932465.1 of Maratus speciosus. NCBI lineage: Eukaryota > Metazoa > Arthropoda > Arachnida > Araneae > Salticidae > Maratus > Maratus speciosus. Next base: position 293,070,597 of record OZ010789.1, read on the forward strand.
AAATCCAAAAGGGCAACTTTCTGACATAAGTTTTAATTTATTTTTATTCGGAAATGCATGAAACTAGTAGGTGTTGTTGTTCAGAAACTATGTAATCGAGCTATTTTTTCCGTTTTTTTGCAAAAGCAATAGATCTTTCAGAAAATAGTGTCAAAGTTGACATTTTGAGCCGAAGTTCCCGAAGAAAGCAGAAAAACCAGTCCGTGAAGGGCAAAAATACTGTTTGTCATGTGATCAAAAACGCTTATAACTCAATAGGTAATTTATGGATCAAAAAATGGAAACAAAAATCCGAATCGCTTCCATGGCCAGACTTTCCAATTTTATACCTTTCCGCTAAAAAGTGAATTTGTAAATGTGTCAAAACGTTTTGTGCTTGTTGAGCAGAGCAGTTAAGAACAGAGTTAAAAGCACAATACAACTTACTGAAAAAGGGCTAAGAATTTGAGCCCTTGCTCCTGCTCTTATATAATGTTTACTTAGATAAGAATACAGTCCTCCCCACTTAATCGGGTCACGGATAAACGAATACCCCACTTATTCAAATAAAATGCTCTGGAACCGAATTTATTCCTATTGGTTCTATGTTATTTTTCCCCGCTTAAACCAAATACCTTTTACCAACCCCCGTTTAATCGAATAACAGCTGTGTGACCTATGTTTGAAAATAGGCGCAGAAAGCACGTTTCAGCTGGAATTTACTTCCACCTTTTGTCATTTTCGGATCCTTTACGCTGAAAATAAATTTTCAGTTCTTCCTGCAATGATTTCGGCCGGCACGGCAGATGTATAATGGGCGGGTCAAATGATTTCCCCACCATCACTTCTTGCTGTTAACCAGGCTTTAATGGCAATGACACTTCATGAATCGAGATGGTATTGCATTCATTCGAAAAATAACTCGATATTTACTCCTTTAAAATTCCACTTAAACAAACCGCTTTAAACAATTTATTTTAAGGCAGTATAAGTAACGTAAATTAAAAGTAGCAAAGTGTTGACCAAATTCAAACGAGCTGCATTAAGTCTGATCATATAAATGTAGACATTAAATTAATACATATTTATTTTATATTAGCATTTGTATTTATTTTAGTTTGTTATTCTATTAGCGATTTATTATGCTTTTAATTAAATATACCGCAGATGGTTATTTTGCCTTTTTATCAGGCATTAAATATTACAGTTATGATTCCCCGTTTAATCAAATAATCCGCTTAATCGAATATTATTTCTGGAACCGCCAATATTCGTTTAAACGGAGATGACTAATGAGAAATTAAAAAGAATTTACTCTCTCCATGCTCAATGGTATTTTTTCCGTGTAGAAATTGTCTTTCGCATTAATTTTACAGTTTATAACAGACTAGCATAAAATATACGTTTTGAAAGTTTCATGAAAAAAACATTCAGAAGTGTTAGCTATTTTTTCCGTGTAGAAAGTATCTTTCGTATTAATTTTACGAAATTTTGTGCTGCATTTCAAGAATACGAAAAATTTTAAATGGAATACTTTTACGTATAGAGTGTTTTTCATGTTACATTTTTTTTTTTTTTTAACACTTATCAATACTGATTCTTGAAATCTCACTTTTCACCCTCCTCTAGGTTCCAAAATAGACGAATCAAACTAAGGAAACAAATTCAAGAGGTGCAGCAAGCCAAACTCGCTAAGCTAAAAGAAATGAAGTCCGATGAAAAAGAATCAGACTCCGATAGTGACTTCAACAGCAGCCAAATTTCTTCTTCCTGTTCATCCAGTGATGAATGCCATTTACAACGGAGTGTTTAACTCTCTTGTCTTCCTTATTTAGATGTCGCGTTCATCCTTACGTGTCATTGTGCTTTTTAAGATGTAACCCACATTGGGATGTATATAGAGAGAGTTTATTGAACTAGATATTTAAATCATTTAAAAATGAGCCAAAACTTTTAAATTTTACCAAAAATTGCTGAATTTAATCGAGACAACTGACATAAATTTAAAATTGGTCAACAATAGTTATTTGTTTTTTTTTAGTTGCAAATCAAAAAGAAATTTCTCATCATTTTTTATTTTTATGCTTTTACAGTACATGTACAACATTGCCAACCAAAGCATAATTTTTAGATTTTAACAAAATATGGAAATCTGAGTTGGCAACATTGAAAGAATTTGCTCCTTATGAGAAATTGGCAAGTTAAAATTAATTGCTATTATCGTAAATTACGGAAGAAACTATGCGGAGTTTACAAGCTTAAAAGTAAAAAAAGTATGGCGGTCACATTACATTTTTGCAGCTCTGTATAATTAAATACTGTCTCTTTAATAAATAAATTAAGAAATACAATTTTACATGCATCTTTAAACTTGATTAAAATTGAATAAATGTCATTTGCCACATCATTTTACAGTTTGACGCATACAATTTTTGCTGTTTTATTACGCACATTCTTATAAGTGACGCGTTTACGATATTTATTTTTTCTATTATGTTGAATGTTATGGGTGCAACGTTTCTGTAAATTAAGGTATATGTGTTCAGTAATTTATACATTGATTTAATGCAATACATTTTAATTTTTCCACAAAAATGGATTTTTAGTCGTTTTTGAACTGCTTTAGGCTCTTATTCTTTAAAATTTTAGTTTCTCTTTAACTTTATATAGAGCTTCTGTTAGAACTTTTCTGTGTATACTTATTAAGCAAACATGTTTTGCAATTTTAGCAGTATCTTTTTTTCTTTTCAAAATATTAGTACGTATTTAGTTATTCATAAAGACTAAATAACAATTTATAAAAATTACATTGTAGTAAATTACAAGACATTATATATATATATATATATATATATATATACATGAAAAAAGGTTTAATAGAACACAGAAAAAACTCTGAATAACAAAAATACATAAATTCATATTGCATACTGTAAATACGATTGTTTACGTAAGCGGTATTCTAATGCTAGGTATAAAGAGTATTTACCAAACAATACCTTTATATTTCTTCCTCAACTTTCTGTTTGCTTCAGTAAATAAAGAAATAGAAATTCTTAATTCATCTTTAAAAAGTTAAACTTAAACTGACACTATGTGCAAAACTACTTAAAAGATAAGACAATATTTGAAAATTAGAAGTTAATAACAGTAGTATTTCTTATATTTCGCTGACGAAGACTATGTTTTTATAGTTGAAAGTACTAAGATATTAAAGTAATTAAAAGTAATTAGTTAAATTTAAAGCTGCTTGATTTTTAAAAGCTTGCTCTGACATTAGTCATTATTCCTATCTTTTCCTTTCTTTTCTTTTATCCATGAAATTTTAGACAAGTCATAAAAAGGTATTAACTTAAAAGACATTTTAATGTCGGTAAAAAAGTATTTCTAAAAAATATTTAAAATTTCTAAATTTCTGTTCTACAAAAATATTTAACATTCGTAAAATCACGTTACTAAAAAGTTTTACAGTGATATTCTAAAAAAAATACTCGAATACTATATTCCTAAAAAGTATTTAATATTGGTGATGTCAAGTTTGCCACAATAGTCATCACGACTAAATTGTGATATCAAATTGTATATAAAGGAATGTGTGGCACATTCAATTGTAAATTGAATATTTTCTTGTAAATAAATTTTATTTAAGAAAAAATAACTTTTTAGAAGTATGTTTTCTTCATCCATCCTTAATGTTGCAAATTTTTTTCGTAGCAAAAATATTTCATACATTTCTTATCGTAAAAAGGACAACTGTAAAAGAAAGTAGGTAAGTTTCCCTCCCCCCCTCCAAAAATAGCAAAGCTTCCAGGCTGAGCGGAATCACAGGTATTCAATAATGCTAATATAATGGCATTTAGAACTTTTTATTTCATGCGTTAAGGTTTCACACGTAGTTTCATGTTTCATACGTTATTTCATATCTCTTGTTAAGGTGGTTTGGAACACTTTCTTTTTTACTATTTTTCACTAATTTTTTCCCTTGGAATATATATTTTTATACATTCCTTTTCAAATCGAAATTCTTTAACAAAAATTTAAATTTTTTTTTTTTTTGGGGGGGGGGGGGGGGGGGTAAATTTAATGTATCTTCTAAAAGAATAACATTTTTTGAATACTCATTTCATTTTTTGGTACAGAAATTATTCTTAAATTTGATTTCAGGATCCATATGAAAAAGAAATATCTTAGTTAGAATTAAAATGTATAATTATAGAATAAATTAAAAATTAATTTTAAAAAGAAATTTGATTGTAAAAGAATGAGTGCTTTTGTACTAGTGTACCTTAGTTTTTTAAGAACTTCTTTAAGCGGCAATGTAGTAAGAAGTCACTTTTTGTTTCCACTCTTTTTTTAAACCTGTTCTCAAATCAAAAGGGGCAACTTAATGACACAAGTTTTAATTCATTTTTGTTCAGAAATGCATGAAATTGGCAGGTGTTGTTATTCAGAAACTATGTAATCGAAAGACGTTTTCCATTTTTTGGTGAATGTAAAAGATCTTTCCAAAAATACCGCCAAACTTGGCTTTTGAAACCGAATTTTCGGACGAAAGGACCGGTGAAAAACTGGTTGTAACGTGACACAAAATCGCTTATAACTATATTAATAATTTATTTATAAAAATAAATAAAGAAAAAAAACATAACTCATTTCTATTCTAAATCGCTTATAGTCATCCCTGCCAATTAATTATCTGCCTTTACGTAGAAAAATGAGTTAGTAAATATGTCAGAAAGTTTCGGGCTTATTGAGCAGTGCACTTGACGACCGGGAAAAAAATAACACAGGTCTATAATGAAAAACGTTTGATAATTTTGGATGTTCTAATAGAGGTTTTTTCTTGTGTGTGTGTGTTGAATTTGAAAATCAGATTACTAATGGTGCATCATTTATCTTTTTTACACAAGCCATGACTTGTAAGATGTGTATGTTACAATCTGTTGAATGTAATTATAACACCTAATTAAAATTTAATGGAAAAATATTTTTACTTTTTGAAAAAAAATAAACATTTGTTCTTCCATAAAACTAAATGTGTACTGTTATACAATCCATAAAAAAAAAAAAAAAATTACCTATTTTGGAGGGAAGCTTGAAGATCAGGATAGATTTGTTCTCCATACACAAAGTTTATTATGTTCGTATATAGAAATTAATAAAGTTGTTCAAAATGTACAAATAAAACTTGACAACACATTGGTATGGGGGGGGGGGGGTAATACTACACTGATGCTCAGGGTCTGATTAATGCACGGGCCTCGGCCCTGGGGCCACCAATTTGTGTGTATTTTCTCATAATTTAAGCTTTTTCCATTGTTTGCATTTTATATTTTGGTTCCTGACGTAAAGCAAAGTTTTACTGTAATGAAAAACCTCCATATCTAATTTTTCTGTAAAAGTCTTAATTTGAGAGTACCTATAATTTTCAAAACTTGCCGTATCCAGAAAATCAAATTTGGGGAAAATACCAAAAACTGCATACTGTGTCTATTGGTTTCAATATAAACGGGGATTTTACAATGTCAGAATTATAGTTTAAAATGATTACTAGACTGTTAGGGAAAACACAATTTTTATGATTTTGGGTATGGCAAGTTTTGAAAAAGACGTCCTCATTTATTCTGCAACATAAACTGTGGATCATAAATGTTTGTGAATTATAAATGCTTATTTGAGAAAGTGGACGGTAATTCATTTTCTTGATTATTCTTGTAAGTTAAAGTTCTTTTTGTAAACTTAACTTTCACCCAAACAACTTTGTCAACTCATCAACTAAACATACTTTTTTTCTGAAAGTGTTGCCGGGAATGGGGGGGGGGGGGTAGGGGGGGGCAACTTTTTAACAGGCCACGAGCCCAACTTCAACTTGATTGGGCTCTGCTGATGCTTGTCTTTTCAGCTCATCTGATTTTAGTTGGTGTAGAAAAAATCTTTATGAAACGCACAATCTTCCTCAGTGATGATCGTCAACATTTTTCTGACCGTCGTTTACGAGACATTTCAAGACGCTTTCATAGACACACATAAATTCAGGGATGGAAACTTTTTATATTCTTATATACAAAAGGAGGTCGGTCTCAAATCCAAATTGGCTGATTTCTGACGCATTTTTAAATTCAGTTTTGTTCAAGCATCGAATTAGCAGATGCTGTTAAGGAGCTACGTAATCGAACGATTTTTCCTTTTTCCGGTAAAGGCATATTTGCAAATCCTCTACAGAAGATTTTTCAGAAAATGAAAGTGAAGTCTTTTGGAAGAATTTTTGGAATAAGCATCCCAAAAATGTATAGATTCAGTATAACTTTTTTTTAAAGTAAATTTTGTTAGCCTGTGTAAACTTCGCCTTAATTCATCACAGATGGCCTGCAATTAGATGACAACAATAAAGCGTAAAAATTTGCAAGTTATGTAAACGATTATTTTCTCATTATCGGTCTAGTGTAGTAATCAGTACTAGTATGTGTTAATTTACCACGGAATTTGAAAGAATTTTGTCGATAAGCAACGTACACTTTTCAAAAAATTGTTAAGTAGCACATGACTGAAATATTTTTTTTTTTTTTTTTTTTTACTTTTATAACGGTAGTGATTCAAAGTAAATAAACGGTGTTAAAATCAAGAAATTTTAAGGTGTGATCTGATTTAAATTTAAGGCTGGTGTAATTCTGTTCCAAAAATTTTAAAAAATCGGTCATGCGTCCGAAAATTCGAGCATGAAACCGGGTTAACCCTAGCCCAACTTGCAGGATTGACCCGAACCGAGTTAACCCGACTTTACGACGAGTTAACGACAACAATTAGCACCGGGATGGGATCCCCCCCTCCCAATTCCCATCTCTGCTGTAACCTTTCAGAAAATTTGCTATAAATTTCAGCTTTTTTTTTTTTTTTTTTCAAACCCAGATTTACCCTTGATTTAAGGGCCTACTTCAGCCACGCGAAAAGACCCGTTCGCTAATGCAATTCTTATGGAAGAAATTTATAAAGATACCTCGGTCGCATTTCAATAATTTTAGATTTTTTTTTTTTTTTTTTGCAGTGGCTAGCGCTGAGTTCGATCTAAGGCCGTTTTTTACTTTTTCGATTTTCATTGGGGATTTTTTGATTACCATCAGACTTATGTAATATGTGACTTGTGAATGAGATTAATTATCTTTTTTTATTTAAAAAAATTCCACTATTAATGTAAGATTTATAATACTTCACTTGAACTACTTTTAAGTTTAGTAAAACAGCAAGCATTTTACAATAAATTTATGTTTGAAACAGCATTGCATCTATAAGTACAGGAGCGGCTTTTGTCGGAGGGGGGAGGGGGTCCCTTGGACTCACTTTCTTTCAGCTACTTGACTATAAAAATGATCTGAAATTGATTAGCGTTTTTCATTTTGGATAAAAAAAACGCATTCATTTTTAATTATAAATGATTACTTTCCCATGATGACTTTTCTCAGGTTGTCTGTCACGCCCAGAAATTCGGTGCAAAATGTCAACTTTAAGGCTAATGTCAGACAAACGTCTTTTTGCACGCTTTTTTCCCTGCATATCATCCCTACACCAATGCTAGCGGCATTGTGTAGGGATGATATGTAGGAAAAAAAAACATGCAAAAAGACGTTCGTCTGACATTAGCCTAAAAGCATTTTTTGAAAGAATTCTGCATTTATCAAAAAGCGGAAAACGCTCTGATGCCATTTCATAGTTTCCGAATAAAAACTTCTGCTAATTTTAGGAATTTTCGAATAAAAATGAATTCAGAAATGTGTCTCAAAGTAGTAACCAGTTTGAATTTGGGTATAATCATTTCGCTCCCCAGTGTATCCACTAGAGATACATTAGAGTTATTCCAAATGGGGGCGATGATATTAATATATATTCATTTACACATGTGCACATAGGTATTTAAAATGGCCTTTAAGATTTATGTTAACCCGGCAGAACTCGCTGCATGAGATTTTCTCTCACAGTCGTACTTTTTTAAGACTCTTATTTAAATCATTTTTCATTTTAATTAAAATTTCAAAATGTTTTTCAATTATTTTACCTATTTTGTGAATAAAAGTACTAAACCAACCAAAAAAAGTTCATATTATATGAATGTAAAGTAAAAGAAAAGCAATTGGGCATTCTCACTAGCGAGTTCTCCCGGGTTAAAAGAAATTGTCTAACCACTTTTGAAAAGCTATGATGCTCCATATAACATTAAAATAATTTTGACAAAACACCTGTCAACTTTTTGCATTTACAAATGAAAATTAAATCAGGAATGTGTCAGAAAATAACCAGTTTGAATTTGAGAACAGTCTTAAGGGTGTTCTCAAATCCAAAAGGGCAACTTTCTAACATAAGTTTTAATTTATTTTTGTTCGAAAATGCATGAAACTAGCTGGTGTTCAGAAACTATGTAATCGAGCTGTTTTTTCCATTTTTTTTTTTTTTTTTTTTTTTTTTTTTTTTTTGCAAACGCAATAGATCTTTCAGAAAATAGTGTCAAAGTGGACGTTTTGAACCGAATTTCCGCGCGAAAGGAGAACAAACACTCAAGAGCGGGTGAAAAACAAGTTTGTCACGTGATCAAAATCGCTTATAACTCAATAGGTAATTTATTGAACAAAAAATGGAAAACAGAGTTCAATTCCAAATAGCTTCGATTGCCAGGCTTTCCAATTTTATATCTTTCCGTTAAAAAATGAATTTGTAAATGTATCAAAGCATTTTGGACTTGTTGAGCAGAGCAGTTGAGAACAGTCTTAAGGGTGTTCTCGAATCCAAAAGTGAAACTATCTGACATAAGTTTTAATTTATTTTTGTTCGGAAACGCATTAAACTAGCAAGTGTTGTTGTTCAGAAACTATGTCATCGAGCTATTTTTTCCGTTTTTTTTGCAAACGCAATAGATCTTTCATGAAAATAGTGTCAAAGTTGACGTTTTGAGCCGAAGTTCCCGAAGAAAGCAGAAAAACCAGTCCGTGAAGGGCGAAAATCGTGTTTGTCACGTGATCAAAAACGCTTATAACTCAATAGGTAATTGATTGATCGAGAAACGGATAAAACAGTTCAATTCCAAATCGCTTCCATGGCCAGGCTTTCCAATTTTATATCTTTCCGCTAAAAAATGAATTTGTAAATATGTCACAACGTTTTGCGCAGAGGTTTCTAACCTCTGTTACTAAAGGTAAACGGAAAAAAGGTGACAGTAAAAAACGGGACCGGAAAAAACGTGACAGAAAAAACAAGAGCGGAAAAAGCGGGACAAGGAAAAAACGGGACCGGAAAAAACGTGACAAGGAAAAAGGGTGACCGGAAAAAACGTGACAAGGAAGTGTTAAATATTGAACTTGTCGATAAATAAATGATAAAAACTAAAGTAAAGTTTTTCCACTGTCAGTTTCTTACAGCGTAGGGGGGGGGGGGCAGAGTTAATGGGTGAGTTAGACAATTCTAAGATTTGGTCCAAGAAAATACAATTTTAACATTTCATTAAGAGAAGTTAAACATGACTTCTAGAAGCGACAATCTGGTGCTTTCTACGGAGGGGGGGGGGGGGTATTAAGGAAATACAATTTATAGATTCTTTCAACTTCGCATTCGCGAACGCCAATACAAATATTTTTTGTCGATTTCTACGAATGCTAATACAGTCAAACCTCGTTAACATGAACCTCAAGGGGAATGAAATTTTTGTTCATGTTATCCGTAGTTCATGCTATCAGTAACAAAAATTCCTGATTAAAAAAAAAAAAAAAATGAGAAAAATACATATAGAAGAGACTTGGGGCTAATGGGACATGGGAGGTAACGGGACAACAGGGTTTTCTCGTAAAATATAATAGTCAAAATTTATCAGTAAAGGTGATTTTTAGTATTATACAAGAACATGCATTGAACCATTTTTCTTTTCATTAGCTATTTGCAAAGCAGGAAACAAGATATATTTAAGCATCAAAATGAGTTTTTTTTTTATATTTAATAAATATTTGTTATGATCAACGATTAAATCAGTTTTTAATAATAATACCTTTTATAATGAAGCTTTTATACAATGTTCATTTTAATCATATTTCGTACCAGAGATAAACAGTTAATTTACAATAAGCTTAATTGCAGTGGTAAAGGATTCATGGACAAATGTGGATTTCACATAGGGTCTAATCTAATGGGAGAAAACTTTGTTTTAGAATTGAGACTTATTTCTATTTTAATAATTAAACTATTATATTTTTTTATTCATTAATAGAACGCATGCTACATTTCATATCAAAGTTTCAATACTAAACTGTAAATGTTCCACGTGTGAAGAAAGAAACAATACATAAAAATATTCCCTTTAGCTAGCAACCTTCCCTGATACTGGTGACATGTAGTTGGTGGCACGTATTGTATTGTCCAAAATTGAGAACATTCTAATGGCAATAGTACACGTTTCCATCGCTCTAAAGAATAATCATTTTCATGAAGCTCTAAAGTATAACCCATTGTTCCCCAGGGAAAAGGAATCTTTCACACTTTTCTAGGAATTTTCGTTCACGTTAAACGTCAAAATCTGTCATGGGGACATCGAGAATTGTTCATATTAAGCGAAATTCCATGTTAACCGTGTTCATCTTAAAAGGAGAAAAAACACTAGAATCCGTATTCATTTTGACGGGGACACTGGGAACTGTTCATGTTAAAAGTAATTCACGTTAAGCGTGTTCACGTTAACGAGGTTCGACTGTATTGAAAAAAATTGAAAATTCGCTTACGATAATTCTAATTAACATCACTACTTGGTATTTGATATTCGCGAACGGTAATACTAATATTTTCCGTTGATGTTTAAGAATGCTATTATAAAAAAAATTCCTGAATATTCGCATATGAAAATTCACATTTACTCTACTACTTAATTTGGACATTATGTGAATAAGAATGCTTTCCGTTGATAATTAGAATGCAAATATTGAAAAATTTTGTGAATGTTCGCATACGACAATGTTCGTTTACATAACAACTTGTTTTTCGACTTATGCATGTATAATATCATATAAACTTTTTTTTTTTTTTTTTTTTTTTTTTTTTAATTAAGAAGTTAGTTATAATAGAATCGATTGGAAAGTTTTATTTTTATTTTATTTAACGCTATTTGAATTTTTTGTTTATTAACATAAAATTATATTAATAATAATAATAATAACATTTTTTAGACTTTCTGAATCACTTATCAATTTATAATTTTTTATGTCCTATGATCAGTGGCATTAGTATTTTCAGATATTAACAGAACAAATAAAGAAAAATAATAAGTAAATATCTTTGTTAAGATATGCCTAAAATTAGAAATTAGAATAGTTTGTTACTTTTTTGTTGTTGTTGTTATATTAAGCAATTGATTGAAGTCTAATTTTTTGCAATTTTAGGTTTCATCATGGAATTTCCAGATATATTATTCTAAACATTTAAACTAAACAAAATAAATTAAAATAAACATTTCTATAAGATACCGGAATCTCGGAAAAAAAGCGCACATAGGAAAAAACAAACCGGATAAAAGACCACGGGAAAGTATTCTATTTATTAAGTTGTATACATAACAGAAAATATAATATGAAGTTTGTTTTTTAAGGAATTTAATATCTATTTTAAAAGCATAGTAAACCTTATATTTTTTAAACGACCTGAAGGCCATATTTAAATAAATAATTAAATTTAAAAAATCAAAAAACCCAACTGCGTAAAAAGCAAACTAATTAATTATTTCTCATCAATGTGAAACTATTTTTTCAATTCCTACTATTAGCTCACACTTCCGCTATATATATCTTGTTCAAATTTTCAATCGTTAATAAAATACTTATTATTCATTTAATCAAGCTCAAATAATTTTTATTTAACTTGTAGTGGATGACACTTGTGTTGATCCAGTTTTTTCAAATATTAATTAATTAAATTAAATTAATTATTATTCAATAATCGAGAGAGCCCTCTTCTTGGTCAAGGTATTTTAAGACCCAAAGAGTCCTCTTCTTGATCATCGCATTATAGTCAACGCCTCACGTCCATACCAGCCCCGCCCATTTATCAGAATGAACATAGAAAAAAATAAAATAAATTGGATAATTCCGCATGAAAATCCATTTATCTAAATTAAGAAGAGGGGACTTGCCCCCCTTTCCCTTTTTTATATCCAAACCTAATGAAGGAAGCGCCATATCGAAATAAACCGATATATCAAACTTGAAGCAAATCGAAAAATTCTGCATGAAAAACCCATTTATTTAAATTAAGGGGGGACTAGCCCCCGTCCCCCTCTTCATACTTAACCAATAAACCTCCAAATTTAATCAAGGCAGCTCCTTAGCATAATAAACCGGTATACTAAATGTGGTGCAAATCGAATAACTCTGCATGAAAAACCCATTTATCTAAATTAAGGGGGGGGGTCTAGCCCCTTTCCCCCGTGTATACTTAATTAATGAACCTCCAAAACTAATCATGGAAGCTCCTTAACATAATAAATCGGTACATTAATTTTGGAGCAAATCGAATAATTCTGCATGAAAAACCCATAGTAGCCCCCCATTTACTCTTAACCAACAACCCCCAAAACTGATCAGGGAAGCGCCTTATCAGAATGAACCTGGAAAAAAAAAATAAAGCAAATCGGATGTTTCTGTCAAGAGTTATCGCGTTACGTACATACAGACATAAGTGCATTACATACAGAACCTGCGTGTACATTAGCCCTTGGGCTTTGATAACCTGCGAGCAAAAAGCAGGATAATGAAAAAATTCCTCTAAAGAAAATGCCTCCTCTCTTGGTCTTTATTTTATTCCCTTTACAAGCTGTGTACGTAATTTTTTCCCTCCCCCTCCGCCTTATAAAACATCTTTGCTCATATATAAACTATCAATAGCGAATTGAAAGAATCAATAAATTGTATTTCTTTATACCCCCCCCCCCCCCTCCGTAGAAAGCACTAACTTGTCCGTTGTAGAAGTCATACTAAACTTCTCTTAATGAAATGTTAAAATTGTATTTTCTTGGACCAAATCTTAGAATTGTCTAACTCACCCATTAATTCTGCCCCCCCCCCCCCTACGCTGTAAGAAACTGACAGTGGAAAAACTTTACTTTAGTTTTTAGCATTTATTTATCGACAAGTTCAATATTTAACACTTCCTTGTCACGTTTCTTGCGGTCACCTTTTTTCCTTGTCCCGTTTTTTCCGGTTCCGTTTTTTCCTTGTCCCGTTTTTTCCGCTCTTGTTTTTTCTGTCACGTTTTTTCCGGTCCCGTTTTTTCCGGTCACCTTTTTTCCTAGATTCGTTACTAAATAACATAGATTGCCAAAGCTATTCTTCGAAATTAGCTATTTAATTCAAAAAAATGTTGGTGCAATAAATTATAAACATCATTCCTAACTTATCAGGAGAACAAAATCACTGAATTAAGTTGGTGTTGCTAACTTTTCTGTTACTTTTTGTAATTTCTGTTACCTTGTGTAACCTCTGTTATGCAAGTAGTAATTAGTTTCTGAAATTTTTATATTTTGATATCTATTAATAGATTTATTTACTCAATATGTGGCCACACAATCACGAAATACCCATTTTGATTTAGTGTAATTTTTTAAATAGTTTTGAAAAAGTTTTAACTTTAAAATTTGTAATTCGGTAACAGAGGTTACATGGTCATTCTTTTATTCATTCTCTTTAAACAAATTTGGGCCAATATGCAACATTAACTTGGCTAAGGACATGAATTAAATACAGTGGTAAAGAAAATTGTTTGGCTGCTTGTTCTTATAAGTATGATAATTGCATCTTTGTGTCCAGTAACAGGGATTACAAATTTGTACAGCTTGGCATCTTTCAACAGGTCTATTATCTTAAATAAATAACATTAAGTTTAGTTGCCTTCAGTTATTTGCTACACCTTAAGCCTTATACAACTACAAAATGTAAAGAAAAAAAAATTACTTCTCTAAAAGTGGAAATCTGCGTGTAAAATTGAAATGACCCATTAACTAAGCCGAAGAAATTGTTTGAAAACAATATTGTGGTAAAGTTTAAAAAATACTCATTTTCTTTTAAAATCTTTGTATCAGCTAATATTTTAGATTTATTTAAAAAAAGAAATGGACAAAAAAAAAGTCAAATAAAACTTATTTCAGACCTAAGTATCTGGCAATTCCATTAAAAAGTATTTTGAAAACTTACAATAGCAACATTTTGCTGGCTTGTACTTCATTAAATTAATTTTACATGCAAAACACGCTATGAAATAAATAAGTCAGCCAGCCACTTGTGTGGCACAATTACTTTTTTCTTGTAACTATCATTTTCTCCTCCCAAATCCTAAAACATAGTTGTTTCTGATAACTCACTCACTCGGAAACTTTTTCCCACGATTAAATTTTTTGAAAGCGGCCCCCATCAGTCTCAATAACTTATTCGTCTTTTTTACCATATCGATAACAGCCATCCATGGTCTCCAAAGCATCACACATAATAACTCAATCTCTTGCGAGGGGATTTTATTAGTAATTAGTTCCGAAAAGATATAAGCTGATCTAAATGGTCCCAAAAGTGAGTGGACCCCCCGTGTGTTGACCATTTTGGGCAAAGAAACTGTCTCATCATTCTTCGGGGTAAAAAATAACGACTCTAGCATCCTCCCTACGCGCAAAGGGTCAGCGAAACTTGTGAGGTCCAACAAGTGAAAGTGCCGCGGCGGCTAATCGTTTTATGATACTCTCGTTGTTCCGATCGTTAGCCCTTGGGGATCTTCCTATTTTTTGAAGACCCCTTATCTCCGCCCACTTCAACAGAAAGCCATGGGCGATGGAGGTGATGTAGGTACGAGAAGCAACCGTGAGAACTAGACTCTCACCGTCGTTTCTGTGATGTCGTTTTAATTTAAAGTGCTTCCCCTCTATCCCTCAAATCAAGATCTCCAGTAGGATAAATATATATACACTGATCGTCGATTCAAACACATTAGCTATTTTATTATCACTTCAAAATATATTTTCGAAAACAGTTTATCCCCCTTTTTATGAGAATTACTATTAAATTCACATGAAATGTTCATGCAGCGAGATAATTTCTGGTTTATTATTGATGAAAAACCATTGTTTAGATTATCACCAGCCGTCAAACAGCAGCAGAAAAAAAATACTGATAATTGGTGATTTAAAAACATATTAACATTTTTATATTACTACGGATTAACTATCGATTTCAGAAAGGTATTTTCGAAAATAGTTCATTCCCTTTTCCCGAGGACGATTAATTGAACTTGTATGAAATGACAATGCAGTGAGCGAATCTCCGGTTTACTGTTGATGAAAGATCAACCTTCAGATGCAGAGAATCAATAACGTAACTAACTGGCAGAATTAGTTAACAAAAATGACAAAGACGTCAATTTCAGTTTATTTTATTATGTAAAAAACTTCAAGAAATTTTTGACGGCACTCGATATATCAATTTCGCTATTCAATGAGGGGAAAATACACTTGTTTATTTTATTTTTCCGCCCACTTTTGCAACAAAACCACAGGTTATAGAAGTTAAAGTTTCGGCTTTTATTTGCACTCACGTATTGAGTCAGTCATGACTGATAATTATAAAAAATCATAGCAATAGATAAAGAGTGTCTCATTTGAGCCGATAAAGCTCAAATCAATGAGTAATGTTTAAAAATTCCGAAGGAAGAAACAAGTATTTTGGAATGCAGATAGTTTCGGTCCGGCCGAATTTCTAGCTAAATTTTCGTCAAAACTCAGATTTTGAGCAGAAAACGAAGCTGAATTTTCGGTCGATCTCTGATTTAAAGTGCCCTCCTCATAGAGAAAAAAAAACTTCGATAATCGGAGATTTTAAAACACATCTTTAACGTTTTCTATGGACATCAGAGCGTATTTTCGAGTCAAACAGCAGAAAGATAAAATATTTATAATCATTGATAAAAACATAGTATATCACTTTTTTTTATTGTCACTTCGGAGAGTATTTCAGAAAATAGTTCTTCTCTAGATTTCTTTTCTTTTCTTTCTTTCTTTCTTTTCTTTTCTTTTTTTTTTTTTTTTTTTTTTTTTTTTTTTTTTTTTTTTAAGAGAATGATTATTATATTTACACGAAGTAATAATTAAGTGAGCGAATTTCTGGTTTATTATTCATATAGAAAATCATCGTTTACAAAGTAAATGAAAGCAAAGAAACAGCACCTTGAATATTGGCTAAATTATTCAACAGAAATGGCAATATAAAGTAAGAAATGTGTGGTCTGTTGCTAAATGGCTAGTCTCAATCGTCTAATAGCAACATATTAACAATTTTATTATCACTATTACTAGCAAGATGGTAGATTTCGAAAAATTACTTAAGGCCCTACTTCAGTCAAGTGAGAAGACCCGTTCGCTAATGCTAATCCTGTGGAAGAAATTTATAACGATATCTCGGTTGCATTTCAATATTTTTAAATGATTTTTTTTTTTGCATTCGATAGCTGAGATCGAACTGTACAAAGGCCGTTTTTTACATTTTCTATTTTGTTCACATATATTTTTAATGAGGACGCTTTCATTTTCGGAACCGGTTTTGAAACTGAAAGCATTCTCATAAAAAAAAATTTGTAATCAAAATCGAAAAAGTAAAAAACGGCCTGCATACAGATCGATCTCAGCTATCCAATGCAAAAAAAATCATTTAAAAATATTGAAATGCAACCGAGATATCGTTATAAATTTCTTCCATAGGATTAGCATTAGCGAACGGGTCTTTTCATTTGACTGAAGTAGCCTCTTAAGTACTGTACTAAGTATATTTTTAATAATCACCATGAATCACTATCACATTTTCAATAAAAAATTATATTTTTTACCACTTTTATCCTTATATTTTGAAAGAAGGGTAGTTTTAGTTTATCTACCTGAAAAGCTTATTTTAACAATCAAATAAGAAATATGCAGCAGCTTCCCTAGTAGTTATACCTCAAGGTAACGCTTCGCAAAAAATAGTACTTCTGTTAATAAACAGTCAAACATGGTAAATCTTATAAGACATTTTTAAATAAGCTGTGAAAATTTTATATGGTGTTACTACAATGCAGCAACAATGTGAAAACCTTTGCTTTTATTGGTAATCAAAAAGCAATTGAAAAACAGAATGCAAAACCCCTATCGATCTCAGCCAAGGTAATTTGCGATAAGACTGCGCATTTCAGCTATACTACTTACCAAAAGACGCTATAAATAAACAAAATAAAATAAACAAGTAAATAATAATGCATTCTTTTTACATTCGATAGCTCTTTTTTCTATAGCGAGATTTAACTAGAAGTCCCCACGGTTGTAATCTTTTATATTTCACGTATAATAATAATAATTCCCCAAAATATACCACCAAAAACAGAGTTTATTTACTATGTGTCATAAATGTGTATACTTGAGTAGATATGAGATTTTACAAATACTATAAAATTACTTCAATAACGATAGAATTAATTCAAATTGAGGCCATATATTTTTTACTCTTATTTAAAACTCATTATAGCATTTACAAATAATATTAACTAAATTCCTGCACAGACAGCAGCTGAAACACTCAGTTATGTGATATTACACAAATCATCAAGATATTATAAGGACGCGACGCCAGTTCAACATAGAATTGATAAAGCTATTTTGTACGCTTCTTTCTTTCCCGACTTGCTTCAGGGGTTCCCATGGAGCTCCAGACAGGCCTCTAGTCAACTTTCTCCAGCATAGAGACTGCGCAATGATAACACAATTGTTGCTCAACGTGATGAAAAGATTCCCTTAACTAGGCCATTAACCCCTCTCCCCCTTTTATCTTTCACTGTCCAGCCTTCATTGTACTATTCCCCTGGAACAAAATCGGAGCAAACTTTGTTATTTTTCTCACATTGTAGGAGGTCCGGTGATGATGTACAATTCTATCATTGAATAACTGTAGAAAAGAAGCGGTATTTTTTTGTGGATGGCGAAGAAATGGCTAATGACCCCACGAGAATCTCGAACGGTTCTACAGGACATCCACGGCAGCAAAACGAAAAGACAATGGAAAGAGGCAAGATTTTTTTTTTTTTTTTTTTTTTGGGGGGGGGGGAAATAGAGTTTTGTAGTTAGCCGATGGCCTTATTATGATAAATAATTTGTTTTTAAATTAACCTTAATCATATATGCATCTTTTTAAAGTCTTTTACACGTACTTTGCCACATTTTACAAAATTTAATATTTTCGAAGAAAGTTGCTACAAGGCACTAGTTTCAATGAGACAAAAAGCAAAAATATAAATTAAAAAAAAATTACCAAACTTTTATTGGTTTTCTATTTATAAGTTATAAGACAATGGTACAATTCCCTAATATAAATTTATCTTGCCTGGAAATAGATTTAGAAGCCATAACTAAAAACTAATAATAACTTTATAACACATTATGGAAAACATTTTTTTTTTTCAACTGAAAGATTTACAGTTCGAATCACCCGAATTCGTCGTTTTAAATTCCTTATTCTTGCGTAAAAGCATATGCTTACAACAAAAATGAAATGTAGATGTTTTATCAGAAAACTACAAATTAAAAACAAAATTAACAAATAGTAAAACAAACAATACCGTATTTTATGGAAGAAACGCCGCACCCGTCGTAAACGCCGCAGTCCTCAAATTGGCCTGAATAAGCTTAAAAATATCGTAATCGCCGCACCCGTTGTAAACGCCGCATCCGTCGGAACGCTACTTTTGTCGACAGCGTCACATTGACGTAACTTTAATCAAAGTTTTCTGAGCAGTGTAGGATGCCTCATTTTTAATATTTTAAGATGCCTGAAGTTTTATTTAAAATATTTAAATCCGATTTTAAATATTTTTATGAATTTTTAAATTAAGGAAACTCTGTTGGTATTTAAAAAAAAAAAAAAAAAAAAAAAAATCGTAAACGCCGCACATGGCGTAAGCGCCGCACTTGGGAAAAAAATTAACTTTTAAACTCGTAAACGCCGCGGCGTTTCTTCCATAAAATACGGTAATTGTAAGTTTAAGAGGCTATTTCAGTCACCCGAAGAGTGAGAGAACAATTCTTTTTGCATTGGTTAGCTGAGATCGATCTGTACAAAGGGTGTTTTTCACTTTTTCAATTTTGCTTACAGATATTTTTATTTAAGACACTTTCATTTTTGGAATCGGTTTTCAAATTGAAAGGATCCTCTTGAAAAAAATCTGCAAACAAAATCGAAAAAGTAAAAAAGGGCAGATGTAGAGATCAACCTAAGTTATATCCAATGAAAAAAAAAAAAAAAAAAAAAAAAACATTTAAAAATATTAAAATGCAAACGAGATCTCTTTAAAAATTTCTTTCATAGGATTAACATTAGCGAGCGAGCATAGGTGCAAGAAGTATATCCAAGCCAAGACTGAAAACTTTTCTCAGTATAAGAAATAATCTAATAAAAATGGCCTTGAAGATATTGCCTTGCATTATGGCTAAAAATTGATATCTTACAATAAAAGAAAGTGATTAGCAGTTCTTGATATTAAAATTGATATTATTTAAGTTTATAAAGTAGAATTTACTATCAACCAAAAATATCTTCAAGACTGAAATCGGTCCTGGGACTGAAGGTCTTGCACCCATGCGAGCGAGTCTTTCCAGGTGACTGAAGTAGCCTCTTAAGTTACAACATTTCACTTATTATCATTTTGCTTACGCAATAGGTTATAAATCAAGATGTATTGAGTTTATAGAAAGACTGAGAACATTTAGCGTTAATATGAATATCTGAAATTTTCAGGAAGAAGAAACGAAATAAGTTTCTAAATAAATGTGTCAGAAAGATTTGCATAAATTTTTTGAGATTTCTACAAGGATATAAACATGTACTTCTGTTCTCAACAAAAGTGGCCCAAGTAAGGAATAATGCTAAACTTTCAAAGTCACATAGCACTAATCTTTCCTTTATTATTATTTTTTCTTACATTGTTCTTATCATTATAAAGGATCGTTGGTTCATATTATAATTATAATAAAGCATTGATTATGCAACATTAGGTTAAGCCATATCTAAACGGTAGCAACCGGCAATTTTCCTTCTTCCCTTTTTACATTTTTCAGTAATAAAATTACACCCGCTTTCATTTACATTAATAATTATTCACAAATTCCATGAATAATTCGCCATAAAACGCTAGTAGAAGAAATTAAACATCCAATTATGGTCCAGGCTTGTTCTCATAAAATATATACAGATAGTCAAGAATAGTATAGAGCCAAATTACGAAAAATTCATGAATAATTCGCTTTAACCCTTTATCGGGTAATGGTAATATACTTACCACTTAATTTTTATTGACAGCTGATCGATTCGCACTGGAATTTTTACTTTTTAGTAAAATATTATGTTTTTATAATGCACCTGATGAAATAGCCGCTTTTATTTTCAAATAAATTTGTTTGTAGATTCTGGTGGCATTGAATCTTTTCACCATTTCAGCCACAGAATTGACTTGTCCAATAAAGGGTTAAAACACAAATACTTAAAATTATGTCCGATGAGAGTTGGATGGATTAAATGTAAAATCTTTGTTTATGTATACTAACAAAGATTATATACAAGATTATAAACAAAAATATGTATACTATTTGTTTGAATACTAATACTTTTAAAAATTAAGCTTTGATGCATTTTTTTACTTTCTTCTATGTTTACAAGAAAGTACTGGATTCGTTAAAATTTTGGACTTTCGGTTTTCGACGGATTTACACGTTTTGGGGGTCAGAGATTCCGAAAAACATGTTTTTACAAAATGTCTGTCTGTATATGACACAAATTTTGTGTGCGCTCTATCTCAAGAACTAAAGCACGGAATTTAATAAAAATTTATATTCAGTTAGTCCCTGATATACATTGGAGCTGATTAGTTTTTGGTGTAAATCGCTCATAGGTGGCGCTGCTATGCAGCATTTTTCATGATTTCCTCAATACCTCAATCTCTAGAACTAATGCACGGATTTTCATCAAACTTCAGATTCACAGGGTTCATACAGAGTTGGGAAGAAGAAATCCAAGGAGTACCGAAAAAATCCAAAGGAGCCCAAAAAATTTTAAGGATTTGCCATTTTTTAGTTGTTGTTGATTTTTTTATGTGCTGCATCGTTATTTGGTATGCACACTCCAATTTTTAATGCTCAATTTGGAGAGGAGAACATTTCAAAAACATATTTTACTCTATTAGAATCTAACTGTTAGTGCTGAAATTGCACAGTATTCACATTATATTGCCTACTGATTTCGTAAGTTTAAATACAAAAGTGACAATCAACTTTTTTATGCAGTGACCAATGGTCATGTCACAGGGGTGATTCTGAGTAAAAAAAATATATATATATATATGAAATTCACAGCAAATTTTCTGAAAAGTTACACCAGAGATGGGGGTGCATTTTCTCCACGGCTCTTTGACGACATGCGCGTTCTTTTGACGAAATTTTTGGTTTTTCGCGATTTTGTGACGAAATTTCTGTTTTTTTCCGCGATTTTTTGACGAAATTTGTGGGGGGTTTTCGCAATTTTTTGACGAAATTTGTAGTTTATTCGCGATCTTTTGACGAAATTTGCCTTTTTTCGAGATCTTTTGACGAAATTTTTTGGGTTTTCGCGATCTTTCGACGAAATTTTTGGGGGTTTTCGCGATCATTTGACGAAATTGGCGATTTTTCTGCAAACGATTGACAAAATTAATTTTTTTCGGCGACCGTATGTCCGAATTTTCGGATTGGTGACCGATTTTTTAAAATTTTCGGAAATGAATGCCTTAAATTTTCGGAAAATTCGGACTAGAATCACCCCTAGGTCATATAAATAGAGAATAGTCAAACCCCAAACACTTATTATGTATATCACATACAATCACATACATGATACATCTTAAAGAATGCTAAACGCATCATACAAGAAAAAATATAACAAGTTTTGAATTTATTCTTTTAGAACAGCGGTAATCGCTATCTTTAAAGGTGAAATTTTGACGAATTCGCATTTTTTTCGCGATCTACTGATGAAATTCGCGTTTTTCCCGATCTTTTAATGGAATTCGCGTTTTATTTCGATTGTTTAACGAAACTGACGTTTTTTTCGCGATCGTTTGATGGAACCGCGTATTTTTCGCGATCCTTTTACGAAATTTGTGTGTTTTTCGCGAACCTTTGGCGAAATTCGCTTGTTTTTCGCGATATTTTGAGGAAATTCGCTTGTTTTTCGCAATCTTCTGGGGAAATTCGCGATCTTTTAATGAAATTCGCGTTTTATTTCGATTGTTTAACGAAACCGACTTTTTTTCGCGATCTTTTGATGGAAACCGCGTGTTTTTCGCGATCCTTTTACGAAATTCGCGTGTTTTTCGCGATCTCTTGAGGAAATTCGCCTTTTTATTTCGATTGTTTGACGAAACTGGCGTTTTTTTCGCGATCTTTTGATGGAAATCGCGTGTTTTTCGTGATCCTTTGACGAAATTCGCGTGTTTATCGAGATCTTTAGGGGAAATTCGCCTTTTTTGAGATTTTTTGAGGAAATTCGCGCTTTATGCGATCGTATGAGGAAATCTGCTTTTTTTTCTTGACCTTTAACGAAATTCGTATTTTTTCGCTGCCTTTTAAGAAATTCGTGTCTTTTTCGCGATCTTTTGAAGAAATTCGAATTTTCCCGCGATCTGTTGGAGAAATTCGCGTTTTTTCACGATCCTTTGACAAAATTTACGAATTTTTTCGCGATCGATTGATGAAATTTGACGGTATTTTTTGAAACATATTTGCGAAACACGCGATTTTTCGGAGATTCTTGGCTAAATGCCAAACATCGATAAAATTTAAAATAAAGGTCGGTTAATTAACAGTGTCGAAAAACGGACTTTACGGACCTAATAATTGATGGCAGCCCTGCTATTAAGATTTTCCTACCCAATCAATGCTGTGCTTCAGATGAATGACATGCATAAAGGATTTACCGTGCGTTTTACAATCACGATTTTTTTTCCTCAGCAGCAATATCGCTTGCGTCCGAAGCCGCAATACAATTTAAGGAGTTTCTAAGGAGAGGATTGCTTATCTAAGTAGTTCTAAGTACTACTTGGGAATGTTTTCATTTCTAAGGAGTTTCCAAGGAGTCTGTGCGAATCCTGGATTCAGTTACTCCTTGACATAAATTGAAATTTTATACATTTTGGTGTAAATTGCTCAACAGGTGGCGCTGCTATACTACATTTTTTTACGATTTCCGCAATAGCTCTATCTCAATAACTAATGCTTGGATTTTCAACACACTTCAGAATCAGTTAGTCCTTGACATGAATTGACATTTTATACATTTTGGTGTAAATCGTTCAACAGGTGGCGCTGCAATGCTCTATTTTTCAGAATTTCCACTGTAGGTGTATCTCAAGAACTAATGCACGAATTTTCATCAAACTTCAAAATCAGTTAGTCCTTGACATGAATTGTCATTTTGGCGTAAATCGTTCAACAGGTGGCGCTGCTACGCTCTTTTTGCGATTTCCGAAATAGCTCTATCTCAAAAACTAATGCTTAGATTTTCAACGAACTTCAGATTCAGGTATACCTTGATATGAGTTAGTGCTGTTTACGTTTTTGTGCAAATCGCTCAACAGGTGGCGCTGCTATGCTACATTTTTCAGAATTTCCGCTATAGCTCTATCTCAAGAACTAATGTACGAATTTTCATCAAACTTCAAATTCAGATATGATATAGGGTAGACCGGGGCTAGTTGGCCATAGGGGCACGCTGGCCCAGTCGCGATATTTTTAAAACTTTGCGTTAGATGACATTGTCAGTCCAGCCAAGTATGCGTTGCTTCGCTTTCCTCCTCCAACATCAGCTCCATTGAAGTCAAAGCGTCCGTTAAAGAATTATTGAGAATTTTCTAAATTTTGCAAAGGTGAGTAAATTTCCTCTCTTATAAATAATCGTTTTTTATTTGTTTGTAGATTACATTTTAGGTTTTGATATATAATAATTCAGAAAAATAATTGTTCGTAGTTATTGTAGGGCATGTTTTTTTATTGAAATACTTTCAGAATAATTCCTTATAGTCATGAAAAACGAAAATGTCAATACGGGGTATGTTGGCCCGCCGGGACGACATGCCCCGTAGGAATTTGGCTCTGGGGTATTGGAATTTTGATATATTTAATGAATTATTTTAATATACATTTATTATTTTTTAATTGATTTATTATTAATTAATAGTAAGGAATTATTTTATTAATTGAATTCCTGGCTATTTCAGTCAATCTTTTTAAAAAATGAAGTTATAACGTTTTTACCTCCTCCCCAAATTAAATCAGCTGCTCCTGTTGTACAAAAACATTTATAACTTTCATAATTATAAAAAAAAAAAATAGGCTTGTCTTACAGGCGCAGATAGATTTCGAAGTTAAGTTCCAATTTCACGAAGAATTTAATGTATTAAGGGAAATGTGATTTTTTTCTTATACAACCCCCCCCCCCCCCCCACCCACCCCCACACACACACACTTTTTTTAGTTTTTAATTTCTTTTTGCTGTAAGAGTTGCTCTTATCAAAAGCTTGTCAATAAAAAATTGTAGATAATATTAAGATGATTTATGATAAAGTTAAGTGAATTTGATATCTTGTGAATTGACGAAGTTAGGAATTTTTTTTCTTCTGAAAACCTATTTTTTGCACTCCTTGAAGCCATTTTTAATTATATCAAAAATCTGTCATGCATAATTTTTTAGCCCTTTTCCTAGAAGTTTTGAAAACTTTAAACTGATTGGATATGTTATCGTGTCCATAGAAAAGTAATATATATATAAAGTTTCGAACTGGGGGTGATTTTGGGATCTAGGGGTCATGATCGGTGTAGATCTGCAAAAGTTTTTCAAAAATTCCAACATATGGGAGATTGCAATAGGTAGTATTTGTTACGAAATCTACTTAAAAGTTTGGCCTCCTAACATACAACCCTGTTACATACTACCGCTAAAAGTAACAAATCTAACAATCAAAATCTATCCGACTCTGATATTTCTCAATTATTAATAAAATCTCCTTGTACCCCCGTCCGAGAAGAGTTTGCCACAAATAATCCTTTAATAACATCACACTTTATGAAGTGAAGCCCTCTTACCTGGGTACTTATTCGTTGAAACTAAATCATCCTTTCTCTCTTCATAATCCATAAAAAGGGCAGTTTCAGGGGGAAAAAAAATTAATTATCAAAAGCTATATATATTTTTAAGAGACATGTTGTCCCTTCCACAGACAGAATAGAACTACACTTCCCTATCCGTTGATAAAGATCAGTAGTTCAAATAAAAAATAAAAAAATATCATCCAACATAACTATATCAAGCACATTGCTATATACTAACTTATTAGATTATCTAAATCTCATTATACCAATAATAAATCATGAATGTAATCAATAATATATGTATTTCATGATAAACAAACTGTGTTTTTTAATACTTAATTAGAAATTAAAATTTTATATAAACGAAAATTAGCATTATTTCACAGAAGCTGGCATTAGCCAAAGCATCATCAAGAAATATTACATTTTACTAACAGAAATTTGAAGGGAATGATGCGCTACAGAGTTATAGAAACATAATAAACGAAAGAAAAGAATTATTGCACTTAACAGATGTACAGAGGCCTTGATACAATTTATTTATCATCTGGTGTTTATAATAAATCATCTAATTAAGGATGAATGATTTTTTAAATTAATCTACTCTAAGATTTACGGTGTTTTAACACATATCATGCCCTTATTAAATTTTATTACTGTCACGTAGTGTATTAAAGACATTTTTTATGAGAAAATAAATTCAAATTTTAAAGCAGTTTTTCGTCGAAGTTAATAATTTGAATAAATCACAGTTTTAATATTTAAATTTTTTATTTAAATTTTGGAGTTTATATTGTATTTTCGTTCGCAAGAAATAAAAATAAAGATTTGGTAAAATTTTGATCATTTCTTAAACTTCTACACTATCAGAACATTAAAATGTGTTGTCAAAAGTGGCGGGCCAACTTACCCCTCAATCGTGGCAGGTTGGCCCAAGCGACTTGGTGTCAGTTTGAGCTTCTTAACTAATACTTATTGAATTGTTAATATTTTCAAGTTTTATTATTGTGACTTCTTCCTGAAAGTGCACTGATAGTAGTAACATAAAAAGAAATTTAAAATGTTGAATTGTAATTTTTTAAAAATTATTAGAAGAAAAAGCTGGCCAACTACCGGTCTACCCTACTTAAATATGAATTGGTGCTAAATTGATGTAATTTCTTACACTATTTAAATAATTTAATTGACGTGATTTACATCGAAGAAAGTTTTGTGATGGAAACAACATACTAGTTTTAAGTAAAAATAGTAAAAAAGCACTCTTTCAAGCCTACAATGTTTATCTTAAAAATCATGCCTAATTTCATGACTGACTTTTAAGTAATTCGAAACAAATTCCATTACAAATACGTGCATTTGGTGTGGGTCCCTAGTATGGAAAACTCATCGCTTTGATTTACACTTTTTCGAAAGCGCGAACTTTACGAATTTATTAAAACAATTACATTTTGCTCCCGCAACAAGAAAGGGAAAAAAGCATTATTTAACCCTTAAATGCCTGACTTTTCAAAAATCATTGTAATAATGTTTTTCGGCTTTCATTTTTTAAATAAATCATGGGAAAAATACTTTAAAAAATAATATTTTGTTTTAAGTATGGTTTACGGCTAAAAAACAGTTTGTTACTAATCGGCAATACTGGTTTTTAATTGAAAAAATAATTTTCCTTAATAAAATTCTATAATATTAAACACACAAGAATTTTGGGAACTATATAAAAAGAAATAAATTTCACTTGCTTACTGCAGAAGAAAATAGAGTATTTCGCAAGCGCCTAAATTGGGTATGTTGCCGAAAAGCAACACCCGGCATTTAAGGGTTAAATAATCTTATTAGGACTTCTAAACTGATTTCTCAACGTACAATCATAATTTAATTAATATAAAAAATGTTAATTAAAGCGCATTTCTTTAAAAAAAATTACAGTTTTTATTTATTTTCTATTTTTTAACGTTTGAAATATTTTGTTATTGCAGTTTCATTAGTCCAGGGGAAATGTACTAAAAAAAGTGGGGTTACCTTGCAAAAGGTCGGGTAAAAGATTTTTTTCCTGAATTGTTTATAATGATGCCAACATGGAAAAACCAAGTTTTCTAACAAAATTTCTTAAGGCAAAATTTTCTGTGGCCAAAAAACAAGAAGATTTTGGGACCTTTTTTGGTTTTTTATAAATATCTCGAGACCCGTGTCCGTGGCATGTTATTTGTCAATTACAATATTAAAGAGGATAAAATTCTCTACAACTTGCATATTTACAACTTTTTTATACACTCAATAGCAAGCGCAGTGCGCCATTTCAAAAATAGGACAATTTTTTCAATTTTCTTAAAAACCGTGAAAAACGCAGTTCTGCCCCGATTATTCAAATGTTTCCCACGGATTTAATCGTGTATGTCAACTTCTATATATTAGTAGCAGTAAATTGCGTGTTTCAGGGCTAAAACTAGCCTTTTTTGCACCCGTGCCAAACATGGATTTTGGCACCCCCTCTCTTTTAAAAAGGAAATTTACCACGGGAATTTTAATAAATCTCTAATAGCCGGATTTTGAAAATTTTAAGTGTGTAAGCATTAAATACGTAATGCTGAACCATGTAATCAGCTTTGCCAAATATTGATTCATTAAAACCTTGAAAACCGTACTGAAACGAACCGAAATATATTCCGCTTTAAACAGGTTTCCATTTAGCAGGTATAATTGTTCATATTCTTTCTCTTGAAAATATAAATTTTTTCTTTAAATTCCGGATTCCGTATATACAAATTTCATTTTCAAAGATTTTACGGTAGTTGTAGCATTGAGGCGTTTAAAGTCACAGTTATATAAATTATAGGACTAAATTAGTCACACGAAGACATTCGCAAGGTAACATTAAACCTATGGGAGCGTTCTTGACCGCTCTCGCTCGCATTTTGTTACTTTTAAATATATATATATATATATTTCATGGGATACCTGAGATCAATATCTAATGTTGTGCTTTTGTACTTTTTCGGGTTTGGTTGCTTTTTTAAAAAAATATATTCGGACACTTTCATTTTTGGAAAACTGTTTGGAACTCGTTCTGAAATTTAAAGTAGTATTCTGTTTGAGCTTTAAAGCAATTAATAGATAATCTTAAAGTTTTACATATTTTTGCATGCTAAAATGATATAATCTCTTGTTATATTTATTGATATAAGTGGAAAAAATTGATAATATATTTTAAAACTAATATTTAAAATATTTTTTATAAAACTAGTGATCTCAAATATTTTATTAACAGAATTTATAAATTCTACAAGATATAAATGCTTAACATTAGTTAATGAAATAATCTGGTGTCATTTTTATTGTAGCTATTTTATAAGGTAAAAGTATTTCTTTCATAAAAGATATTTATCTTTTGAGTCCCCCTTTTTTTATATGGAACTACAATTCAATGTTTGCTATCTTTAAAACAGTAAAACATTAAAACATATCAATAATTGGTAAATAATATATATATACCATTGTAGTGGGGAATAAAATATGTTTTTTGCAAATTTTCATACCTGGATGATTTTCAAAAAAAGTCTCATGTTTTACTGTCCTTTCACATTTGCACAGAAAAATAGTTAAATATCATAATTTTAATTATTGCATTTTAACTATCATGTTTTTTAATGATAATTTACAGATATATTATTATTTATAAAAAATTTAAAAATAAGAAATATATTCTTTTGTAGTCAAAATATCATTACCGTAGGTTGTCCCAACAAGCAATTTATTAGGTAAAGATTTGACAAAGTTCTATTTAAAACAGGTGGTTATAATTTTTTTACACATTTTTATTTATTAAGATGCTACTAATTAAAAAAATATTTATTTCCATTAATTAAACTTATCTATAATTCTTAATATATTTTTTTAAACCGTATCCCAAGAAAGAGTGTCATTGCCATGCTTCTGACAAAAAGTTCCTCCGGATTTTTTTTAGAGGACAGCACATGCCTTTTTATCAAAGCAAAAGTACTCCTTAAAAGTCAACTTGTTATCAGGTTTAGGTGAATAGAGTAAATAGTTGTATAGTTTCAATAAAACAAGCAAAGACTTTGAATGTTTTGGTGAGTATTCTTTTGTAAGTCATTCCCGTACCCAATTCTAATTGATAATTAAATGAACTTTTATTTCTTAATCTGCTTTCATTATATGAGAAATAGAAAATCATTGTATGGGCCAAAAGATATAATGGCTGCCATTTATGCCTGGGGTAAAATAAAAATATTTTGCTTAATTTGTCATTACCGTGCTCACTTATGTCATTATACCAAGTGCACTAAAATTAAAAAATTAGTTTTAAAATGTTATTTAGTAATTTGGTCTCTGCTGGTGCTTGTATATTAATGTTTATGAGGTAAGGTAATTATTTACAAACAATTAAAACTTTCTGATTATTTCTAAAAATTTGATTTTGTTATTCCAAAACATGGACAGATTTTAAAAATGACCCACCTATTCCATTGATACCTGGAAAAATATGTATGCATTATAAAAATTAGTAAAATTAAGCAAGAAATCTTTTTTAATTGAAACTATAGTGCCAATAAGTTACTATAGATTGAAAAATTCTTTTAAACAATGCTTTGAAGTTAACATTGTATACACTTAAAGTTACTGTCTAAATATGAAAATTGGCTCATTCATCTACACTCTGCCTTACTGTTAAAATTTTATAAATTTATTGCATATAAAATGTCTGTTGAGATGAAAATAAAGACGTGAGTGTGCAAATAATAGATAATTTACTGCTACCAATTTTTAGAAGTTGACATACACAATTAAATATGCGGGGAACATTTGAATAATCGCGGCAAAACTACGTTTTTCATGGTTTTTAAGAAAACTGAAAAAAATGTCCCATTTTTGAAATAGCGTACTGCGCCTGCTATTGAGTGTATAAAAAAGTTGCAAACATGAAAGTTATAGAGAATTTTATCCTCTTTAATATCGTAACTGACAAATAATATGCTACGGCAACGAGTCTCGAGATATTTCCAAAAAATCAAAAAATGTCCCAAAATTTTGTTGTTTTTCGGCCACAGAAAATTTAGCCTCAAGAAATTTGGTTAGAAAACTTGTTTTTTCCATGTTGGCATCATTATAAACAATTTAGAAAAAAAAAACATCTTTTACCCGACCTTTTGCAAGGTAAAATGTACATTTCCCCTGGACTACATAGCCAGTTGGCCTTTTTTTGAAAAGTGTGGTTTGGCTCATAATTAATTAAATCCATTGTTACTGTAACTCGTATACAATTGTAATCATAGAGAGTATTTATCAATTAATCAACAGTGGTGAGCTAACTGAAAAATGCCTAATTTATTCATTAATTTATAATTAAGTTCCAAAAATATTAAAATGTTATACTGTCATTGGAAATATACCTGTGAATATAATTTTTATATAATTCTGGCATATCAAGAAGTGAGTGAAAAATCTATTACAAAATTCCATCTTTACATGCAAAGACCCAGAGAGTAAAAAATGTAAAAAGTTTCTTCTACAACAATCATACTATATAGTTTAAGTTATATTGAAAGTATGGGAAACAACTTTCTAAGACTGTTTATATAACTTATTGAACTGATAAAATGTACATATACTAACAAAAGCAAACTACGAAGACTATACAGGGTGTGTCAGGTTATTTGAGAACACATGTTATAGGTGAAATATTTGGGAAATTTCTACAGGTATTTTGCCTTATGAATAGACAGAGCTTTAAATAATTGTTTCTAAGCTTAATTACTGATAAAAGCATAGTTTTTACCTGGCATAAAAAGCATTTCATTTAAAAATTATATTTAAATCTAATATAATTTGGAAAGTAATAATCTCCTTTAAGTAATCAAATTATTCATTCTTTTATATAAAATAAGCATAGCAAGTATAATAAAC
The DNA here is from genome assembly GCA_963932465.1 of Maratus speciosus. NCBI lineage: Eukaryota > Metazoa > Arthropoda > Arachnida > Araneae > Salticidae > Maratus > Maratus speciosus. The sequence goes on from OZ010789.1 coordinate 293,101,681, forward strand.
TTCTGCAAGTAAAAGAGTAAATAGCCAGAATCTTATTTTCTCATTTTATTTTTGCAATAATAAATTTATAGCAAATATAGAAACTAAAGAAGAATGAAAGAACGACATCTGCTCAATAGCTATTGTAAAAGAATGTATAAGAAAAAAAATAACTAATTCGTATAAAAATGTTATGCACAGCAAAAGCTTTTTCAGAATACGTTGAATATTTTATTTTTTTACTCTGGAACTCATATACACCAACTAAAGAAATTAATTAGGGATTGAAAAGGCTGCAAAACTTTTTTCTTAAAAACATTGAAAGCTAATAATCCACACAGAGTTAATAATGTTGCTATTTAATATTTTGAGGATTTCAGATAACTGGTTATTCCTTATATATATATATATATATATATATTGGGGGGGGGGGGGTTAGAATACACATACATGTGTGTAAGTTTAGATTTAGGCTATTAACAATAATTTTTACAAATAAAAATGAAAAGTGAGCTGCAAATAATATTTGTTTTGTTATTTGTGCTAATAGCTAATAAAATTACTTATTTGCAGTTTTTATTAATTCTGTAATTATTTACAGTTTCCTACAGTTTAAGCCATTTTTTAAGGGCACAGCTCTTACCTTCTTAAAAAATAGTGAAATTCACCTGTAGTTTTTTGGGGGGTTCATCGTTTGACCGCGGTTGCTTATGGCTCGGTGGGCAATTTGTTTTTTGGGGAATGGAGAACTCATTTCATGATCTCGTGCACTGGCACATGCTTTCTCTGCCAACGGCTGGAAGTTTCCTAGCGAATCCCGGCATGCTGGGGAACATACCAGTTGCAGCAAATAAGGTCTACACTAGATCCCAGTGATCTGGTGATCCTGCTCCACTTAGGCAATCAGGCCTGACTATTAAAGTAATTTGGAATCGAATGGAATAATTTCCATTATTTTATAAACAAATTACTTATCGAATTATAAGCAAATTTCGACACAAGACAACAGGTTTTTCTCCTTTCCTGCACCATTGCGTCTAGAAATTCAGCTCTAAACACCAACTTTGACAGTATTTTCTGAAAGATCATTTGCCTTTATTAAAAAATTGAAAATGTCATTTGATTGCAGAGTTTCTGAAAAACACCTGCGAATTTCATGCATTTTGGAAAAAAAAAAAAAATGAATTAAGGGAAATGCGTCAGAAAGTAGCTCCTTTGGATTTGAGAACAGCCTTAAACAAAATTTGAAATGAGTGATTGTTGCCACGTGATCCTGATCACAGGTTTTTCTCATTTCCCATCATGTTGTGTCTGGATGTATGGTTCAAAACACCACCTTTGACAGTTTTTCCTAAAAAGAATTTCTGCCTTTACCCGCAAGACAGATTTTGCTATTTTTCTATTAAAGCAATTCAGATTTCACACGCCTAAGAATACTACACCTAGTTTTAAAAATCTTAAGATTAATATAGTTACTTACAATTATTTTATATAAAGAAAAAAAAAACTTAGTAACATTCTCTTTATAAATTTATTTTGGAAAAGGGAGTGTGTGTGTGGGCTAAAATTTATGCTTCCTCTGCGTTAAAAAAAATCTTAGATTGCCCACCAGTTATTCCAAAAAACATATTTGGTACTTTTGTATTAGTCATATGCCAGAAGACAATTGCAACATACATAACTATTAATAGCAATCTTTATGATTATCTCAGTGTTTAAGTGCGTAGTTCAATTATACATCTGAAAATTTTGTGTTTTATTTATTTGTGAAGTTTTAATTCCATTTGGCAGTTTAGTTTGAGTTAGGCAGCTTAGTTTTTGAAATTGAATATTACACGGAAAAAAACAAATTCTGAATTATTTATATAGTTTTAGGTGCAAATATAGGTTAATCTTCTGTAATTGGGTTGCATGCATGCACTATGAAGATTTTAAAATATTTATGCTTGAAAACTATTTTATAAACCATAAAAAAATTAGTAAAATGAGATACAACTTTAAAACAAATCGCATTTGGAAGTACATTTTTTTCTATTGCATGGAATTGAAATTGCATGATGCTTTGAAGTATAAAAAAAAAAAAAAAAATGCAGTAAAAGTGAAACTTATTTTTCAAGTTATTGTCACTGGCAATATGATGCCAGCTTTATTCATGGACCTGTTTTTATTTTATAATACAGATAAATGAATGTCTATAAAGTATAGTTTTATTTAAAAAAGCATGCATTTTATAAAGAACAGACATCTGCAACGTTTGTTTGAATAACCAATCTATTCTTCATAAGAAATTTATGTGGAATAAAATAGCAAAAAAATAGCATAAAGTCTGATTTTATATTCACCAATGGGTTAAAATAAAGCCATCTAAATAAGAAACAAACAAATAATATCCTAAAATGTTATTCACATCTCTTTAAATCCATTATTAAAATGAAAAACTGTGGTAGAGCTAGAGAATAGGATTTTCCTTTAGTACTTAAGAGTGTTCTCAAATCCAAAAGGGCAACTTTCGGACATAAGTTTTAATTTATTTTTGTTCGAAAATGCATGAAACTAGATGACGGTGTTGTTCAGAAACTATATCATCAAGCTGTTTTTTGCAAACGCAATAGATCGTTCAGAAAATAGTGTCAAAGTGGACGTTTTGAACCGAGTTTCTGCGCAAACGGAGAATAAGCACTCAAAAGCGGGAGAAAAACGTGTTTGTCACGTGATCAAAAATGCTTATAACTCAATAGGTAATTTATTGATCCAAAAATGGAAAACACAGTTCAATTGCAAATTGCTTCCACGGCCAGGCTTTCCAATTTTATATATTTCCGTTAAAAAATGAATTTGTAAATGTGTCAAAACGTTTTGCGCTTGTTGAGCAGAGCAGTTAAGAACAGCCTTAAGGCCTGATCAAAGCACAATCCCCCCCCCCCCCATTCCCCTTCACACAATTTTCTTTTGAGTTTATAGCAACCCATGGCAGTTAATAGCATGTCTACATATAAGTACAACTGATTTATTATATTTTAATTTATGACAACATTTATGGTGATTACTTTCACAATTTAATTTCATAAAGCAAAGAATTTAATTTTATAAAGCAAACAAAATTTTGAATTTATGAATATGGAAATAATTTCAAATTAGCAACTCATTACAGATACTAAACTATCAACTAAGTTATTACACAAAACAATTAAATGCAAGGTACAGGCAATTAATCTGCTCGCTGGCATGTCCATCCATACATGATTTAATTTTTTAAAAATTCTCTTAAATTTAAGAATTTATAATTTGTTTAGATAGATTGCAGTATGTTTCCACCAATGGGTGAATTTTGCAATGTGCGAGTCTGTTAAAACCCCATGAAGTTGTTCAGAAAAGGAGCAAGGGGCAGAGCTCCCTAGTATTTATATAAATTAAATATGCATTTATATGCTCCTATATGTATTCCAAGGCATTGAAGAAAAAGGTTTTTTTGTTATTTAGGTTAACGAAAAGAGGACTTCAAATGAACATCAGACACCAAATTCCCACTTTGGCTTGATCAGGACCATTACAAATAAAGTATTTTAAACTTAGAGATGAAAAAACATCAACAAATTCAATAATGAATCTTACCATGTATTTCGCATTGCCATATAAAATAAAGAATAATAATAAAAAAAGAATTAAAAAATGCTATAAAAAAGATATTGATATCTTCGAAATACTGCACTTTTTTATTTATTTATTTTTTTTAAATAAAGATTTTTAAGGCAGTAGCTAGACCTCCAATATTTATGTTGCAGATAGAGAGATTGAACACAAAAAATATGACAATTAACAGTGAATCATTGATGAAGATTAAATACTTTTAAGAATAAAAAAATTGAGAGAAATGCACAGTAAAAGTGTTAGAGGTTTGCATGGCCTGGGAAAATGGATGCAAACTTTCAAATGAGCCAGTAGAATAAAGACAAATTTTTTAACAGTCTGAGGCAGGCTTGTAAAAAAAAAATTAATAGGCTGGGCCGACAAATTTAAAATGATCAAACTAAACTGATAAAATATGAACAGTTTACAATGGAAATGACTGGGGCAAGAATAAGTATAAACAGGGGTGGGAAATGCATAATTTTACTCGCCATTGAAGAGGGAATTTTTTCACAGGGCGAGTGAATTTTTAGGTAGTCTTTGAAAACTGCAAACTATAGAGATATGCCGAAAACTTTTTTTTTTTTTTTTTTTTTTTTTGTAGTTAGCTTATATTTTTCAATAAGAAAAACTTGGACTTACGCTGTCAAAATTTAATAATTAAAAATCTTACGATACTCATCAGCGTACATGTAAATAAAAACTATATTAAAAATACATTACAAATTATTCCCAACGTTTCGTGCTCTTTCTAACGAGCCATCTTCAGGGAGAGAAACTTCGCTCCGAGGAGGTCAAGGACTTTCTCCCCTGAAGATGGCTCGTTAGAAAGAGCACGAAACGTTGGGAATAATTTGTAATGTATTTTTAATATAGTTTTTATTTACATGTACGCTGATGAGTATCGTAAGATTTTTAATTATTATATTTTTCAACTTTCCTAATTAGTGCGATGTAAACATGGTACTAAGTTCTATTTTATATTAAACTTTCATCTCTTATGTTTATATTTCTTAATTTTATAGGGAAAAAAATATAAAAAATCATTATAGTTTTAGTAATCAACTATTTTTGAGTTGCATAATTTTGTCATAAAAAGTTTCAACTGTATGTTGCATTTTACTGGCTGGTGAAATAAATCCTTGGCTGGTAAGATTTTCTAGAAATTCCCCACCCCTGAGTATAAATGTGCAGCATGAGCCAATGCTAGTTTGAGAACATCAATACAGAAATATAACATGTCCAGCGTAGGGATAGGCATCCGAAAGTTACCTTTAGAAAGTTAAAAAAAAAAAAAAAAAGAATCAGATTGTTTTATTTAAATCAGATTTTTATGATTTTTTTCCCTGCCTTATAATACGGAATAGCTACCAATAATTTTTGGATTCCAAAACAATTGAACCTCTAATTGCTAGCATAATCTATGTTTTAAACCAATAGTATAATTACAATAATTATAAAAACTGCATTCATTTTCATTAGTAGCATACAATAACGGTATATACATTAATATTTTGTAATAATTATCAAAAACTATACTAAATACTACTGATAGTTACAGTTATTATAAGTAGTAATGACTGCATTTAATTTTAAATTGTTAGCACTGTTTAAAATTAATAATTATTAAACTATTAACTCTATAATTAGGAAAATAATATAGATATTTAAGTTTTAATTAGTAAAATGATAATAATTTAGCATTCATTCTAGAAAGTAAAGGGGGGCAAGATGCTAGTCCCCCCCCCTCAAAAAAAAAAGGCATTAGTTCAGTAAAAGAGCATTACATCACAAGTAAATATATTAATGTGTTTAGTAATGATATAAGAAAAAAGTATATAATTTGTTAATATGACAAAGTGACAATTTTTAACCCCTTTGGGACGAGCGTCACATGCAATATGCTAGTTCCCCCCAAAAAGGCACTAGTTCAGTAAAAAAAGAGCATTACATCACGAGTAAATACATTAATAATGTGTTTAGTAATGATATAAGAACAAAGTATATAATTTGTTAATATGATAATTAAAGTGACAATTTTTAGCACCTTCGGGACAAGCGTCACATTTACGTGACGCTCAGGATCCTTGATTATTCCTACCAGTAATTTTTTAATTGTAAATTCTGTCTTATTTAATCAGAGCATTTTTTCGATTCAATTAGGCAAAAATTTCTGTTTTAAAAAACCGGTTATTAATTAAAGATTAAAAATTCTGTAAAAGAAGTTGTTCGCGAAGAGGTTAAGGATTTTATGAATTACAAATTGAAAAATAATAAATAATGACATAATTTAACAATATAATGTTTTTTTTCGCAAGATCTTGGGCACATGAATTTAGAAACAGGATTGGGTAAGTTTTTTTACAAGAAATCTCTGGGTACAACTTTTTTTTTTTTTTTCAGTTTACCAATTTTTAAAAAAGCAGTGTGCTGCGACCTTAAAAAATGGCTTAGAGGGAACAGTAAGTAATTGCAGAATTAATAAAAGCTGGAAATAAGTACAATTTTATTAGTTAGTAGCACAAATAAAAAACAAGCAAATATCATTTGCAGCTTGTTCTGCATCTGTACTTAGAAAAATTACTGTTAATTGCCTAAATTTAAACTTACACACATATGTGTGTATGCTAATATAAAAATTATGAAAATGAGTTACACCCATTTATAGACATATGCAGAGTAAATATAAGAATACCCAATTATGTCTGAAATTGTCAAAATATTAAATAGCAGCATTATTAGGATGAGCGAAGCGAATCCTCTACTAGCCTACACAAATTACATTTTGTCGTACACTTTACAAAAAAACTATTCAGTATTTTGACTTGAAATTAAACATAAAAATAAATTATGATCTGTACATTTGCACAATATTATTTTTTTACAGAATAACCTTAAAAAATTTATTATTTTAATTAATTTATTTTACATGTTTTGCGATTACGGACGCATTTTTCATATAAAAAATGAAACACGTATATTTTCAGAAGAAAAAAAATAATTCATGGAGTTAGTCATTACAGATTAAATCATGATTAATTAAATAGTTTCACGATTTCTTTTATGAAATTTTTAAAATACCTTTTTATAGAAATTTATAGCCTATTTTTAATAAATTAAATTTTGTGAAAATTCAATTATTTACATTCTATTATAAAATTATTTTTCAGTGTTTAAGAATTCCAATACACAATTTATTCTTATTATGTGAAATCATTTACGCAGACGATACTTACGCATTTTAAAAGAATTATATTATGATTTTTTTTTTTTTTTTTAAGTGGCAACAAAAGAATTGTAAACAAATAAAATTTCTAAATTTGTTATATCACAAATAAAAAATTAAGAGGACATTCTTAGTTATTTGGCTGAATTTACATTTCTAAAATTAAAATACGCCAAAACATAAAATAACGTTTTTGCTTAATAAAGATGCAAAAGTAATATAAAAAATATTTTTACTTTCAAATATTTGACTTATTAAATAATGCTTCGCGAATCCAAACAAAGCCTAGCTTTTGCTAGTTACCACTCAGTAGGGATTATTAGCAATCAGTGCTTCAATGTATATATATATTTAAGAAAGTTTTGCTGCCTTTTCAATCCTCACTAATTTCGGAACAGATGTCATATTCGCCCCATATTGGCGCAATTTTTTTCGGTTGCCAATTTGGCGAAAACATCAACAGCATAAACAACATAATCCGGGTTACCACATCAAGCCCTTTGGCGCAAGTTAAGTACCCGTTGTCTATATGATTTTGGCGACAGAAAAAAATCGCGCCAATATGGGGCGAATATGACATCTGTACCCTAATTTCTTTATTTGGTGCATATGAATTCAAAAACAAAATAAAAAAAAATTTATTCAACCTCTACCGAAGCAGCTCTTTCTGAGCTTAACATTCTTATACAATTATTTCTATTTCTTTTTACGTTCTTTTATAATAATTGTTGAGTAGGTGCCATTTTTTCATTCTTTTTCAGCTCCAATTCGCTTTAAATTTATTATTGCAAAAGTAGAATGAGAAAATAACATACTGGCTACTTATTCTTTTACTTGCAGAAATTTAATGTATTTCCTATGCTTATTTTAGATAAAAGAATGAATAACTTGATTAGTTAAATTATGACATTACAAATTATGTATTTTTATGAATTTAGTATTATAGACCAGTAAATTTAGGGTTTGATAGCTAAGTAATTCATAATGAGCTGAAGATTTCAGAATTAGCTCTTTATGACAAGTATAAAAAACCCTTAAAAGTCTCAGAAGTTCTCATGTGTGCTTCTATCCAAAATGGCCGATCAAAGATGGCGGCTAAGACCTTTTTGCATCGTCCAATGTTTTTTTTTTTCCATTTCTAAGTCATATATCAATATTTTTTTACTTTTGAAAAATTCTGTGACCTCTACTTACATTCTGTTTTAATGTATACATAGGGCCTGACTAAAGCAGGGGCACATGGGGCATGTGCCCAGAGCCAGGAAAGGCCTCAAAAATTAAAAAAAATAAAATAAAATTGCTAAAAAAACCTCTCTATTGAGTTTTTTTAATGGTCTTGTAAAAGAACCTTAAGGTATAGGGGTCTCGCAAAGAGATGCCTGCCCAGGCCCAGTCGATTAGTCGAGCCCTGTACCTAGTTTTTATCAAAATAAAAGCTACGAATGAGTTGTACATTCATTTATTTGTCGTCAAATTAATAGAATTTCATTACCCTTAGCCTGTTTTGCCCCGTACTTAAGAAACTACTGACAAGTCATCTGTATGTTTGTAATCCTATTTGTGAGGATTATTTTTAAAATTTTGTTTTAAAAAATGACAGATATTCCATTTTTCTATATAGAAATGTTTGTCAGAGGACTGTGATGGAAAAAAAAAAGAAAGAAAGTTAGAACAAGTTTAAATTATTTATTACAAGGCACAAAAATTTAAATTCAAAGTAAAAGTACAATAAAACATTATAGTAATGCTTGCAATAAATAAGCTAATAATCTTGTGGTAAATAAACTTAAAACAAAATTACCAGAATGCCACTCATTCAACATCGTAACCGTTATCGTCGTCTTCAAATCCGTTAATAGGACGAACTGAATTTGTGCATGTTTCTCCTAAGCAAGAGGTACAAAACCTAGAACAATGGAGAGCTGCCTTCTTGCGCTGACATCTTTCATCACAGTCCCTTGCAGCAGTTATTTTGCAGTCACAAGAGATAAGCTGCAGAAGATCTTCAGGCGCTGCAGGAAGTGTTGAAGGTAATGGGTTTAATCTGCCTTCTTTCATGAACCATCCCCTTTCAGTAGGATCTAGGTTGTTTCCCAGCCACTGTTGGACTTGGAAGATAAACCCGAAGTGAATGCTGCAAAGTTGCTGCACTTGTTGGTGGAAGAACGGCCAGGTTAAATTTTGATGAGAGATTTTTGGTTACTTCTTTATTGTGACAGATATATCACAGCTCATCTAGGGAGTCAACTTTCTCTTCCCTAAAAAGGTTTTTCATGAATATCTGCCTAATTTCAATTATCTTTTGGGGTTTTAATCAGGACTATTGAATAAGGAAGTCAGAGAAAGCACCTCATGGTTTTTCTTTATCAATTTAAAAGCTGAGGATTTCCCCTTCCTAAAAATTGCAGATGTGGTATAACATCCAGCTGCTGCATGTAGGAAGAGAATGGAATCATTCATTGGGCTAAGTGATTTTTTAATTTTAAATACGTTATAGCATTTTTGTACGTGAGGTCGTAGAAAGAAGAGTGTTTTTCCTGGGTTATCTCGTGTGATGAGAATGGTCAGCAGATCTATGTCAGTACCAACTACTGTGACTAATTTATAATTGGTCTTACTTGAATTAATTGCTGTTGTACAGATTAGTGCATCAGCATCATCATCCACCTGTAGGGCAGTTATTCCTTCGGCCTGGAAGTAGCCCATGACCATTCGAATAAGCCTAGTCTTGCTTTTAGAGTTCTGTAAAAAAACAGCTTGTTTGGTTGTGGCCACCATGTTTTCGTCAAAAGCAATAGTTGCAGACATTTTCGACATCAACCTTCTTTGCCTCTCCACACTTTTAGTTGATAAAGCACAAGTGTACCCATCAAAAACAACTGCTTGACATGGAGAGAAGTGTTTCTCGACAAATCTAACATAGTTGAGGCATATATCTGTGTAGGTGTCGGACTCATTCCTAACCAATGCATGCAAAAGAAATCCTCCATCTACAATAAACGAGCAAGTAGGTGGAGATTCAACACAAGGCTCAGTTGTTTCAATGATAGCAGCTAAAGTTGATTTAACATTCTTCCTCATTGAAACTTCACCAAAGAGAGAGGGAGGTTGAGGAGCCAATTCATATTTGAGGTAATCTCGTAGATTTTCATTTGACTTGAGTACAGCAGCAACCCTGGTAAACAACTGTAGAGAATTGAATATCACAGTTGAATTCCTTATTATCAATGTGTTATTTCTTGCCGATATTGGTATAACTCTCTTTTTCCGTTGAAGTTTAATTTCCCCAAATGAACATCCTATGATTGAAGACAGTAAATTCTCACCAACTTTCTTTGCATTGTCACAGTTTGTTTTATCATCAGCAACCAATCCACTAGCTATATTCATCAACAAATGTTTAGGACATTGATTATCGAAAGGATTGTGAAGCAGTAGCCATTCGGATAGCTTATTCAAATCAGAATCATCTCTTGATTGTCTGGAAGGCCGAAATTCAATGTGTTGTTCTGAGCATACATAAGTTTTTCACAAAAATCTTCTAATACTTCCGATACTTTCATGTTCATTGGGCAAGAAGCAATCCATCTGGACAAAGTAGAATCTTCCATTCCTCAGCCATGTGTACCTCCATGTAAGCCTCCATGTCGGCCATGTAAGCCTCCTGCTACTTTTATGGATTTCATGAGACTCTGCTCTATTATCGTGTCGGGTGCAACTCCACTAATAAGTAAAAGTAAAATAACCATCAAAAAATTTTTTTAATTCATTGCTTTCCATTTTCTCCAACAATTCTTCCATTTGCTGAATATACAAATGGGCACATTTGGCATAAAAAATGTGGCCTGCTGCATGAAAGTAAGGCATCATGGATTTAATGCTATACAAATGCAATTCCCAGTTCCCACTCAATCTGCTTGAATATAGAAAAGAATAAGTGTAATCTGTTCCATGTACTGTAACCGCAGCTTGCCAGTTCTAGAAAAGTCTCTGCTTTCTGCAGCTGTTTCAATAGAGTTGATCAACTGTTTAATGCAGTTGTTGTCTTGAAGATCTTCAATACGGCTTCCATTTGTCACCATAAGTTCATGAATAACATCTCGAATTTTGCTTTTGGTATTGTCATCTAACTCATGCAGAGAGTGTTGAAGAAGTTTCGCATACAGAGTTACATATGTGAGAAAATGTGCTCTTAAGGGTGTATTCCGATCCAAACTGCTTATTTTCTGATTCATTTTTAAATTCATTTTTGCTCTCAAACGCATCAAACTAGGAAATTCTCTTATTTAGAAACTACCTAATGTGCCGTGCTTCTCGATTTCTTGTTAAATACAGAAAATATTGTAAAAAATGCTGTCAAAATCAGCGTTTTGAACCGAAATTTCCGGAAGCAGGTGATCTGGGGATGAAAAAAACGGTCATACTGAGAAAATAATTGCTTAAAAATCAAATTCTAATTAATTGAGCGAAAAAGGAAATCACACGGCACCTTATACAACTCTTCAAAAATCACCCCAGCAAGTTTCATGTTTTTACTTTTAAAAATGAGTCTGAAAATGTCTCAGAAAATTTCGAGCTGTTGAGGGTGGAAAAATATTTTTTCGAATACACCCTTAAGGCTCTCGAATAAGCATGCCCATTCATCATTTTCTCAATCGTTTGCTTCGAATACAATTCCCACAGCTCCTCGATTCCACTGCCTACCATTAGGTATCCAATAGTACCTAGGTAAGACATGAGAAGACGGAACCCTCCAAGCCACATGACATTTGCCAGAGCAGCTCCCGTTTCTGCTGCCATAACGATTTGCATAGCTTACCAAAACAGGGGTTGATCATAAGTCACTATACATGTGTTTTGTCCCAGCTTTTTACATTCTTCTGCTGCATAAACCAGAGTTGAATATATTGTATTTATGTCAGAGGCAGGGTGGCTGAAAAAGGAACAGGAACAATACTACTAGTGTCGTATTGCGTGGTGCTAATATTCTTGTAGATAGCATTCATAAACCCATTCCACATAGGCTCTGGTGTATCTTTAACAAGATGTAAGCACAACCACAACCTATAGGAGAACTTGGCCATTTCTAGATTTGTGACATTCTGTTGGTTGATTAGAATCGGTTTCACTACCACATGAGACAGACCATTATTGCTTTTTGGGGGACAGGCTAGAATGTCCATTTTTCCTAGTGCAGCTATAGTTTCTGCTGAAGGATTTTTCAGTCTTGGGAACCTGGTATCAGAAACTAACTGTTCTGGTGGTGTACTTATTCTAATACCACCCATACAATGGAAGGTATTATGCCTATCTAAGGTCCTGATATTGAAATCGGCATTATCAAATACCCATTGTGTAAAATGATACACGGTCTGTGGAGGGACAGCATTCATGCAAGAAAACTCAAATCGCCGAACCTCATTATAACTAGCAGACATTCCCAAACTATGCAGAATGTCTATAAGTTGTCGGGAGGCAAAATGGCGCAGGCAGTAGACTCCACATGCAAGGAGGAGAGGAGATACAAAAGTTTTTAGCCTTGTCATTGAAATAATTGAATGACAGACCATGATTCGTTTTCTCTGTACTTTATGACTCATTGTTTTAGATTTAGTTATATTATCAATTAATAATTTTAGAGTCTCTGGAACAGAAAAGCATAAATCATCCAACATGTTCTCAGGATGAGGGTATGTTTGATTGTCATACATCTGAGTCTGGATGTCCTCTCTAATAATTTTGGCTGCCATCATAATAATCCTCTTTGTTTCCCCAAACTCGTTCTGTTCCCTCTTTTCATACCATGCGTCACAGGGAAGTTTTTTTGACCCATCCTTGAATGTGAAGACTACATCCTTCTCAAAACCCTCGCGTCCGTTGACAACGTTAACACGTTCACTATACTTTTTTTTAAGAAGATCTTTGATTTGTTGGCTGCTATAAGTTTCCTCTCCCTCAGCAGTTAATTCTTCAAGTTTTGAGAACACCTCTTGGCCTGAATATTGGCATTCATCTTCCTCATCTATGAATTCATAAAGTTTATCAAAAGCAGACCTCATCCTTATGTTTACTGGCCTCCCAACAGTTTTATCAGTAACAGGATTTGTCAAAAAAGATGCATAACAGTTTTCATGATATCTGCCTTCAGCTGCAACTAAGTCAATGACATTGCTAATTCTTCTCGAAACTGTTTCACCTTTATCGTCTTTACGCTCTTCAGCTCTCTTTTTTAAACTGTTTAAAGACTCCAAAGTCTCTATCTGATGACCTTTTCTGTACATCTTTGCTTTTTTTGTTTCCACTTTAACTGAAGCCTCTTCACTGCCAAACAAATAGTGGGTTTTAAAATTGAAACCCGTGTCTTTAGTTCTCTTTGTAGGTCTCTCACAAACTGTAGCATGGTCTCGTTGTGAAATTTCCTGAGCGATCAAAGATGGCATGGTGTAATATTTTCTGCACTCTGAATGTACAGTTAAACTGTTGACATCCGAAAAATATTCGTGTAATCCATCCTGTCGCCTTTTACTAGCATTGAAAAGGGTTTGAAGGTCCCTTGTCACTGTAACTGTTTTACCAACATTCAGTGCTTCACAATCACACACAACAGATCACACTCCATTTGAACTATATTCGGACATAAAAAGTTAAATGGAGCAAAAACAGAAGCGAAAATCACCACGCACAGTCAAGCCTTTGGTCGAAACAAACTGTGAGCAGAGCCGGCGTCAGCAAACTCACATTCCTCTCCAACCCCCTCCCACGTCTGTATGGAGCACATGCATAGGAAATTCCTTCATTCACTACCTTTTATTCTTATTCTTATTTGCATTTTTTGTTGAAAAAATGCCTGTGTGTGAAAATGTAGGTGAAAACTCCCAGGGACGAAACTAAGGGGAGGGCAGAGGGGGCATGTGCCCCGGGCACCAGAACGAAGGGGCGCCAAATGAAGAATTATACCTTTGGAATGGATCATTTTCTTCTGGTGGACTGATGGCTTCTATTATTATGAAACAGCCATTACAAATGAAGTGTTAGGTGAAGATGAAAGAGCAGTTGTAAAAAGTTAGAACTCTGATTTTCTGGTCAGAATGAGAAGAAAAAAAATGGCCATAATTTAAAAAAAAAAAAATTATGGCCATTTTTTTTCCTTCTCATTCTGACCAGAAAATCAGAGTTCTAAAAAAATTATGGCCATTTTTTTTCTTCTCATTCTGACCAGAAAATCAGAGTTCTAACTTTTTACGACTGCTCTTTCATCTTCACCTAACACTTCATTTGTAATGGCTGTTTCATAATAATAGAAGCCATCAGTCCATCAGAAGAAAATAACTCTGTGAAAGAGGAAACTCGGTTAAGCAGGACTCGGATAATCGGGACTCTAACTGTATATTTCATTTTTAAAATGATCTTTAGACTATTTTTGTTGGTCTTCAGAGGGGAGTCATGACCCCCTTGGATCCATCATTGTAGATTACGTAGTTCAGTATTACCTATTTTAAGATTAGATATTTTTAATTTTAAAATAAGTCGGCTATTAGAAAATTAGTAAAATTCTTTTTGTAAATATACTTTGCGGAAGATGGGGGGGGGGGGGGGGGGTGCCAAAATTCATGCTTGCCCCGGGTGCAAAAAAGGCTAGTTTCGACCCTGAAAACTCCAAAAGAAAAAACGATTTTTATTTTTTAAAATAATTTCAGTTCAAATAAATCGTATTACCGTACATTTAGAATTTTTTTATTTTATAAACCTAAGCTCATATTTAAATTAGCATACATGCTGACTGCATTGGTTTCCTTATAAGCAAAAAATATTCACTTTTGATGTAAATATGCAGAAAAACATCCAACAAGGCGCAATTATTTGGCGACCATGATTGATCCGCCATTTTGGATGGAAGCTCACATCGAATTTTTTGAGACTTTTCAGGATCCATTCTATAAATATCCAGGAGCTAATCCTGAAAATTTTAGCTCATTATGAATTTCTTAGCTATCAACCCCCTTTTTGGTCTAAATTTACTGGGCTATTATACTTAATGTTTTAAAAGTCTAAGCTTAGAAACATTTATTTATAGCTTTTTATTGTTTATTCATGAGGCAAAATACCTAAAGAAACTTTCCAAATTGTTCATCTTAGATTTTAATATTTTGTGTAATTTTAAAAATGTAGAAAATTTATGATTTTAATCAATGACTTAAAAAAAAAAATATTTAATTAAAATCATGATTTAAATCATTTGATTAAAATCGTTGACACTTTAGTTACATTGTACCTGAGCCCGGGTTTAATTTTTTTAGCAGACTCGGGCTGGGCCTGGATCAAGCTTAGAGATGTGAATGCTCGGAAAAAAACCGGAAAAGTTGGGAAAAAGACAGTTTTTTTTTCAGTTTTTTTCCCGAAGGCCTATTTTTCAATTTTTCCAATTTGGAAAAATTGAAATTTCATTTATAAAATAATGTAGTCAAAATTTTATAATTGTTACATTTTGATACTTTTATTTATATTTTTTTCATGTTTAGTGTCCTTCATGAAAACCTTAACATGGAAAATCTTATCTGTAAGCCCTTTATATGCGAATAGGTTATTAAAAAACTCACTCTTAAAAATAAACTCACCTAAAAAAGTTCACTCTTTAGAAAGAACTTGAGTCTCTTAAAGGATCCTTCATAGTTTTTTCGCCTTAAAACATATGACCTTTAACAAAATTTTTTCACTTAAAAATAGACATTTCAGAATTTTTTTGCAATCTCCAAATTAAATCCTTCACAAACATAATGATTTTAGAATTTAAAAAAAAAACCTGTTGTATAATAGCTGCAATAACCAATGAATCTATTATCTAGCTGTTTATATTATGTACAAAGGAACATAATGTCTACATAAGAACATTAATATGTAATTTCTAATTTACAAAATTCTGATTACATTTTTTACAAGTTCATAAGTTTTTATAAAAGTTCACAATTTCGCAAAAACGTGATCGTGTGAAAAAAAATCTAAGCAAATCTTTGGTAAGATAATTAAATGGAACTTATCTTGTTAAAAATGAAAATTCATGTGCAAAAGTATTTCAATATTATACCAATAAATAAAAATGGTAAGATGGAAAATTTAATGTAAAATTTGAAACACGCATTTATTTTTATTCGCATGGCTATAATTTTTCACTATTGTTAGAAAAATTTCTTTTGATAATAACATGTAGTTGAAATTATCTATCATTTTTTTTCTTTTCTTGAAATGCAGATTCTTAGAATTGTCTAAATGTATTTTCAAAAAACATAAATCCATACAAACTTTGCAAAGAAAATGTAAGCAAATCTCTGAGAAAAATCTATTTGGTTGGTTGATTTTTGACGGACAATTATCAGCACGAGGGATATAGGCCCTAAAGGGGGGGGAGTGCCCTTCATGGGGGGTCTTTCTAAGGGAACCTAACCCGTATTTACACGAAAAAAATCTATCTGAAAACAATTTTTAAACATATGGAAAAATCTACCCGTTTTAAAAGTTTCATTAAAAAAAAAATACAATACCGCTTTCAATATTAAGGATCTAAATCTTACTTAAACATAGTTTGGGATAAGCCTGGAAAGCTGTACTAGAACTACATATACAGGAAATGAAAATTATAACTGTAAGGGGGGGGGGGGGAGAGTAATATTGTAAAATAATACCAATTTTTAAACAACGGAAGATTTGAAAATGATAATAGTATTTATAATAATACCAGAATTACTGTAATTTGTTTCTTTTACACTGGCATCCTTTATGAGTACTATGTAGATGAGATGTACAATACAGTTTAAAATTGTTTTAACCCTTTTGAGGGCAGTGTCCTTATAAAAGAACACCTAATTTTAATTCCAAAACTGACAAACGGCACCAAGAATATTTATAATTAAAATTTTCCTATTATAATATGCTTGAAAATAAGCAAGTTCCTATTTTATAATAAATTCGTCTATAAATTCCGGTGTCAGTTTATTATTTCATCACTTTATAAACAGAATTACTCCGCACTGGTAAGGGTTGAAGCTACAGTAATATTGGTTGAAACTAAAGATTTTTTTGTTTGTTTGTTTTTTTAAATTAGCTCTACTGATATAATTAAACAAGTGCTACTGAAAAATCATTTCAACAGACACATAATATACATTATACAAACACTGATGTGTTAAATTAAGCAAGTAAAGCTACTGTCAGAATTCTGAGACTGAAAAGAAACTTTTAAAAGCTGGATTTCTCTCTCTCTCTCTTTTTTAATAACATATTCGCATATAAAGGGAAAATAATTTTTTTAGTGTGCAAAAATATTGAAAAAGTTTATTATTGTATACTTTTTAGGAAAATATAACTTATTTTTGAGAAATATTTATAGGAAATCAATTTTTCCAGAAAAAAATTGAAAAAAAAAAAAAGGTTTTTTTCCCGCCACTTCAACTTTTCCGGAAAATTTACATCTCTGATCAAGCTTACATTTTTTTTTTACTTTCTCGTTCCAAGTCAGAAGTGGACTTAATTGATCCCAGGATGTGTCAGGCAGGCAATTCGTTTTGTAAAAATAGTGATCTTCTTCTAACGGAAATACACTTTATTAAATTACAAAGAAATATTTTCAAAAATCTATTTTATTTTATTACACAGTTTCGAAAGTTATGATGATGCTTTAACCATCCTTTATCTTTTATTCTAAATTAATTTTTTTTTTATCAGTCATTATTTGAATGTATTATTCTAACAATCTAAGTCATCATTAATGTTGCTATTCCGTGGCTTACAAACGTATGGTATTCTAAAATATATTGTAAAATTTTTCCATAAATATGCATGCAATTTTTTTTTTTTTTTTAATTGTATGTTAAGGGTGTTTCTCAAATCCATAAGGGTAACTTTCTGACATAAGTTTTAATTTATTTTTGTTCGGAAATGCATGAAACCAGCAGGTGTTGTTGTTCAGAAACTATGTCATCGAGCTATTTTTTCCGTTTTTTTGCAAACGCAATAGATCTTTCAGAAAATAGTGTCAAAGTTGACATTTTGAACCGAAGTTCCCGAAGAAAGCAGAAAAACCAGTCCGTGAAGGGCGAAAATCGTGTTTGTCATGCGATTAAAAACGCATATAACTCAATAGGTGATTGATCAAGAAATGGAAAAAACAGTTCAATTCCAAATCGCTTCCATGGCCAGGCTTTCAATTTTATATCTTTCTGCTAAAAAATGAATTTGTAAATGCGTCAAAACATTTTGCACTTGTTGAGCAGAGCAGTTAAGAACAGCCTTAAGAAAAATCAAAAGTCAGATTGTACAATGATTGATTTTTGCATGGGCTAGGTCATAAACAGGCAAAATTATAAACGAACCAGACTGAACTTTTAAATTTTATGCCGGTCTGGGACCTGGCCTCGAAATTTCGGCTCATGCAGACCTCTAAAGTGTATGGAGCCAAATTAAAAATCAGCTGCTTCCTGCCAAAATCGGAACAATTGGCCTCTTTGTACAATATTCAAATTGAAAAGACTACATTATATATTTTTTAAATTGAAGTTTTTAGATCTTTAAAACAATAAAAAAATTAAAAATATTTTATTGAAATGCAAAGTTGGAAATTTAGGCTTCAGAAAGAAAAGAAAAAAGTTGGTAACTTTGGGATTGATGAAAAATCTTTCTACAAAAATAGTAACTAAAATAAGAAAAAAATCTTTTTTCTAGTTTTTCAACAAAATAGTAGCCACAGTAAACCTGAAAATAGTCTCATTTAGAAGAATTTTAGTTGCAAATGGCACTCTTGGAGCAAGGAAAAGTAGATTTTTTTTCTGCCTGAATTGGAAGAAAAGCAAAATAAAATGTTTGGCATTGTGAGATTATATTACTATTTTTCGATATTCAGATGCTGTTGATATACGACTCTTACATTTGCTAAATTGAAATGCAACTAAAGAAAAAATTTACACCTATTAAATAAATTAAAAACCACAATAGTATAAAATTAGCTTTATTCAAACTAGATGAGAAATTCTATTTTGAATTTCTAGAAAGTCACAATAATAAGAATACAGATTATCACATAAAACTGATTGCAATCATCAGTCATATCCTTTGACAAATAATTTGAATAAACTAGATGATTTTGTTTGACCAGAGCTCAAATAAGCCAAATACATAAAATGCTATGCAAAATTGGCACAAAATGAAGAATGAAATGAATGAATATACAATTAAAAAAATACTTTAAGTTACGTAGTGATATTTACAACATTCAGGAACACTATCAGTATCACTAACTCCTTTGAAGAGTTATTAAGTTCATATCAACAAGTTCTTCATAAGCTAATTTCATCTCTCCATTTTCATCTTTTACCATCAGATCAACCTGAGATATTTTACCAGGTACCTGCAAAAGAAAAATCGCATATAATAATAACTTGTATAGAAAATACTTAGCAAAAAAGTTTTATGGAATATAAATGTCCCCCCCCCCCTCCCCACACACACACACACACACTACACAAAAAACACTTTAAAGATAAAATTGTTGCAGAAAAAAATTAACTATTTAATTGGAAATTGTATCTTCTTTCAATTTCTATATTATATATAAAACCATTATAAAACACAAATTATCGTTACATACATATATACAGGGTGGCCATAAATAAAGTACACGTGTTTGAAGGGCTAATAATACCGGGAGCCAGTGACATCGAAAGCCCCGTCATCGTCATTGTGTAAATTTTTTTATTTAAATCGATAGTAAAAAGCCCTACAAAACAAACTGAGCTAGATATGACTAGGTTTGGCAAGCCAAAAATTTGTTTAAAATAACAATTATTAAAATATTGTAATGATTTACCATTTTTGCAGAAGCCGACACTTGGCCAATGCCCAGACGCAAAATAAAGTAGTCACCGGTAAAAATTCAAAGCATAATAAATGTGAAATTTTATCACTGGCCACCTCCTTAAAATAGGTATAATAAACTTTATCATACCAAGTTTTTCTGAAAGAGCACCAAATTTTGCATAAGAAAAATGCACTAAGAGTGACCAATATCCACAATGACAGTAAAACATTATAGCTTTTTAATAATAATTAATTTAATTAAACATATTTTCGGCTTGTCATATCTAGCTCATTTTGTTCATATGACTTTTTATTATCAATTTACATAAAAAATTTTCAATTCTGCGATGACTGGGCTTTCGATGTCACCAGTTAGTTCCCAGACTATAAGTTAAACTATTTGGAATACTTTGAAAATACTTTTTAGAGCATGCAGAAACGAGTTATGCAATAAAATCGATTAGTTTTAAATTTTACCAATAGACTGCGCTTAAATGTTAGAGATGTTTTATTAGCAAATATTAACAAAAATAACTCATTTTAAATCGTTATCTTTTCAGACGACAATATCCTTTCATAGCAGTGCTATAATTACTATCATTCTGATAAAAACTAAAAGCACTCTGTTATATGAAATTTTCGACAAAAAAGTTTAAAAAAATTAGCTGATAGGAAGTTCTCCATTTTTCTATTATATATATATCATCAACTGTTTTAAAATCTTTAAAAAAAAAAAAAAAAAAAAAAAAAAAAATTCATTGCAGAACTTATTTCTGCATGCTCTAAACTGAATAAATACCAAAATCTTTTTTTAATATTTCAAATAGTTTAGCTTACAGAGCTCTTACAACACATGCACTTTAATTATGGCCACTTGGTATGTTAGGTGCCCACATATTAAAATAGCACAAAGAAAAAGGAGGAGGAAAAAAAAAAAATCAACAATAACACCCAAACTTCCTATTTTGATTATAGAGTTTTTTATTTTGGTTATTAAACGGTAAGCCACTAGTGGTTAAGAAGTTTACGAGTTACAGATATAGAAAGTTTTAACTTCCTAATGCTAAATTTATTTTTATTATTTTCATTTATATCTTCAATAATATTTATTTATTCATGCTGAATTTTTTTTTCTTCAGTGATGTTAATATTAGTTCTTCCAAACATCAGTTATTTTCATTATTAAAATAATATATATGTGGGAATGATTAAGGATCAACAGCCACATTTGTACAAACTCAATGACTTAAAAAAGTATTAGCAGTCACAAGCTGCATGCAAACAGGATTATGAATCTACGATTCACATGAGGAAAGCGCTCAATGACTATTAAATGACTCAGGAACCAATCATAGAAACTCCATGCAAATGTTTACCTTGGCAAATTTGAGGGCTGGGAATTGTATCTTTGTCAGTAGTGTGAGAGTAGCTAATGTGTGGCAAGGTGAGCAGCTGCTACAGGCATCAAATTAAGAATGAGTTTTGTTCTTAATTAATTTGTTCTTTCTTTCCACTATTTTTTAAAAGCTTTTTAAAAATATATGCAATCATTTCTTTTGCAACATTCTATTTAAAGATCTTGCTGATCATTATTTAACTAAATACAAAGGGCAATTCTTGTGTATATTGTTTTTAATTAAAATTGTCAGGGGGGTGTTCAAGTATTACGTATGCATATTTTTAGTCATTTTGTACCCCCCCCCCCCCCTCCTTTGCTTACATAAGATTTTATGACATTCTAACATCAACATTGTTTGCCATAAAAAAATTACAGTTAGTTACAGGGTGGTCAGAAATCTCTTATCTTAAAATTCCCTGATATTTCCATGATTTTCCCAGGTTAACTTGAAATTTCCAGGTTAGCGTTAAAATAATGAAATTTTCATCGATAATTTCATTTACAACATTACTCTAATACATATAGTCATTACTTAGTAAAAGTTTATATATATATATATATATATATATATATATATATATATAAATCACACTACAATTTCTTGCATAGTTAATCAAAAATAGACATTACTGCCTGTTAGAACTGCACAATGTGAGAATGTTGTTGAGTTGTATTAAAACGACATCCAGTAGGGAGCCAAATGGAAAATTACTGTGCATCCTGGTAATGACAATAGGGACAAACTTAAGATAAGGATAAATGGTAGTCAAGATGATAGACAATTACCGGATAATTAAATGATATTTTCTCTGTTTTGTCTAAAGTGTCAAATATGTAAAAAAATAGAGATGGGAAATATACCCACATAATCACTGCCATTTGTCCTAAAGCTTTCCAAATCTTAAAAACAAGTGTTTCAATTAATAAATTTGAAATTTGGGACAAGCCTTTGTTTACAACTTTTTTAGATATTGATTTTTTTCTTTTCATATTTAAAGTGCATAATACAGTGAGTGCTTAAACAGAAATGTTCACAAAAAATTCAAACATTCATAGTTGACTTGATTAGTTCACATCTTTTAGACAAGGACATAAAATTCCCCATTATCTGAGAATGACTCGCATATCAAATTTCGTCAATTATAGATTTGTATAAGTAAAATACAACCATTCATTTTCATCCTAGAGATAAGTTCAGACTTTTTTTTTTTTTTTTTTATTGGCTGAGACCAATACCGAAAGTACACAGCAGGAATTTGTTAAAATCATTTTTAAATTGTTTCAAGATTAATACTTTCATTACCTCAATTTTCATATTCCTGAAAATCTGTTTAAAATGGCAAATTTGTTTTTATATCCAACCACTGGCAAAAATCTGTAAAAGTCACTACTATTTTCATTCTTATAAAATATTATACAACTATGGCAGAAAGACACGAGTTCTGTTTTCCAATAAACAAGGGACTTCAAACAGAAAGAGAGAGAGAAACAATAAGAGATATTTCACAGCTTCGGTATGCTTTTAACACTGACCAGGCAGAGGCTTCAAAATCAGATAGAATATTTCTCTTTATATCACTCTAGCAAAACCCACAGCTTTGCACGCATAATAGTTGAAATATGATAGCGATATTTGTGTGCCTATTTTTATTAGAAAAAATTATAGTTAGTAATAATTAAAAAACTACTAATTAAGCCACAGTTTGACTAAACTTCATTATTACACTGCATTAGGTAAAAATGAGACTCAAATTAATAAGAACTCAAACTAATTCTAAATAAAAGATATTTAGAGTGTATTTTGAAGCTTTTATGCTCATTTCAGTTTTTATTTGAGATTTTGAATTTTTAAGAAACCCTTTTTAGCACACATTTACATCTTAACACTTTGAGTCTAAGCCCGAGTGTCACATGGGTTGCTGTTTTCGGTGAAGCAAACTAAGCCAGAGACCGAGAGTGTCTCTTTTGTCAACCTTTAACTCTCTGATCTATAAAATTACCAACTATATATGTTTGCAGTCTTTTCAGATATTATCTACGGCTTTTCTATTTTGGAAAAAAAAAAAAGAACAGATATTGCAGCACTAAACAGGAGAAAGTATATGAAAATATCTAGAATCAGAGCTCAACTCGAACTTATTGTGGATTTTGTGGTGTTGCTCTTTGTACAAATCTGTGCTTTGAAATGTACCACACAAAAGCAAATTACACCAAATAATGTTCATATGCAAATAAAATCTATTTTCAGATATTTGTACAACATTTGGGCAAGTTTTTGTTCAAGTTTATGTGAAATTTTATGTTAAAAAATTATGATTTCTTATGGGAAACTTTTGTTTTAAACATAAAACATTCTTTTTTAATAATTTCTCATTAAACATTAATTTACATAATTACACATTTAAGTAGTTCCTTCATTATGAATAAAAAGTATTAAAATACATATCTTCCAACTATTTTTTTAAAAAATCATGAAAAGTACCAAATAGTACTCTCAGTCTAGAGGGAGATATGCAGTTGAAATAGCTCAGATCTCAAAGTGTTAAGGGTGTATTCGAAAAAATATTTTTCCACCCTCAACAGCTCGAAATTTTCTGAGACATTTTCAGACTCATTTTTAAAAGTAAAAAATCATCTTGCTGGGGTGATTTCTGAAGACATGTTTAACATGCCGTGTGATTTCATTTTCAGCTCAATTAATTAGAATTTGATTTTTAAACAATTATTTTCTCAGTATGACCATTTTTTTCATTCCCAGATCGCCCGCTTCGGAAAATTCAGTTCAAAATGCCAACTTTGACAGTGTTTTTTACAGTATTTTCTGCATTTATCAAAAAATTAAGAAGCACCGCACATTATATAGTTTCTAAATAAGAGAATTTCCAAGTTTGATGCGTTTGAGAGCAAAAATGAATTTTAAAATGAATCAGAAAATAAGCAGTTCGGATCGGAATACACCCTTAAAAATAACTATCATTCCATATCTCAAGATTCTAGTCTAATGGTCTACCACCCCTCAGGTGGTAGTGGCAACAACATAACATATAGCATATGTTGGAACAGGGGTTGGGGTTGTCACCATGAATTTGCAATATACATTTTGAAATCGGTTTGGTATTTCCTGAGATTACATACAAATAGTAATTTAGAAAGTTTTTAAAAGGCTGTTTGGTCATTTTACCACTTTAAATTTTGAATCTTTTAGAAACTGTTCTTAGAGAGCATTTACATTTTATATCTATCATGCCAAACTTTAAGTTTCTATCATTAACGATTCCATGGAAATCGTAATTTAAAGCATTTTTAGAATGCTCTTTGCTTATTTTCTACTTTTAAATTTCCATTTTTTTTAAACTGATCTTAGAGGGCATTTACGCCATATAAGTAACTACTGTACCAAGTTTCAAGATTTTGTCTTTAACAATTCCAACAACAACAACAACAACAAAAAAAACAGAAATTTAGAAAATTTTTAGAATGTTTTTCACACATTTCACATTTAAAATTTTTAGAAACAATTGTTAGAGAGCATTTACCAGAGTCGTATAATATGGACGCACACGCGCACGCAGAAAAATTTCCACAAAAATCGGAACTTTGCGGAAATTTTTTTTGAAAAAAAAAAAAAAAACGAAATTTTTGTTCTTGTAACTTTTTTTTTTTTTAAATAACAAAAAAATAAAAATATTCTCCAATTTTATGTACGATTTATATATTATTTGCCAGTGGTGATTCTGTTCCGAATTTTCCGAAAATTTAAGGCATTCGGTTTCGAAAATTTAAAAAAATCGGCCATCATCCCAAAAATTCAGGCATAAAAAAATATAACTTAAAAATATTGCGAATTTCAACAAATGGTCGCCGGAAAAAAAACAATTTCATCAATTGTTCGCAGAAAAAAATCACCCCTTTCGTCAATGCATCGCGGAAAAAACGCAAATTTCGTCAAAGGACCGCGGGAAAAAAAAACGCGAATTTCTTCAAAGGATCCTGAAAAAAAAAAAAAAAAAAGGTTTTGTCAAAGAATCGCAGAAAAAACGCAAATTTTGTCAAAGGAGTGCTAGAAAAAAACCAATTTCGTAAAAGCATAGCGGAAAAAGCCGAATTTTGTCAAAGGATCGCGAAAAAAACGCAAATTTCGTAAAAGAATCGCGGAAAAAATGAATTTCGTCAAAGGATTGCGAAAGAAACATGAATTTCGTCAAAAGATCGCGAAAAATACACGAATTCCGCCACAAGATCGCAAAAAATACACGAATTCCGCCACAAGATCGTGAAAAATACACGAGTTCCGCCACAAGATTGCGAAAAATACACGAATTCCGCCACAAGATTGCGAAAAATACACGAATTCCGCCACAAGATCGCGAAAAAAACGTGAATTTTCTCAAAGGATCGCTACTTTCGTGAAAAAAAAAAACGTATAAAACGCGGTCAAAAAATAGAAAAAATCTCTTGTAAATTTCTTCAAAAGATAACAAGTTTTGTCAAAAGATCGCGAAAAACAAGCAAATTTAGTCAAAGATTGCGAAAAAAAAAAA
The DNA here is from genome assembly GCA_963932465.1 of Maratus speciosus. Classification (NCBI taxonomy): domain Eukaryota; kingdom Metazoa; phylum Arthropoda; class Arachnida; order Araneae; family Salticidae; genus Maratus; species Maratus speciosus. The sequence continues at coordinate 293,127,296 of OZ010789.1, forward strand.
CGCAAATTTTCTCAAAAGATCGCAAAAAATAAGCGAATTTCGTCAAAAGACCGCAAAAATACGCGAATTTCGTCAAAAGATTGCGAAAAATAAGTGAACTTAGTCAAAAGATCGCGAAAAATAAGTGAACTTAGTCAAAAGATCGCGAAAAATAAGCAAATTTCTTCAAAAGATTGCGAAAGGAACTCTAATTTCGGTAAAAGATCGCAAAAAACACTCAAATTTTGGTAAGAGATCGTGAAATCACGTGAATTTTGTCAAAGGATCGCGAAAAATACGCTAATTTCGTGAAATGGTTGCAGAGATTTTATTTTATTTTGTGATTTGCTGAATTTAGGTCCCTAAAGGTTCCTTTTTATGCGAAATATATGGTCTTTTTTGGTCCCTTTTTAACATTTTTCACTACAAAAGTTGAGTGTGAGTCCCGTATGTTGTATTCATAAGCTTTACTTTGATTAGTTAAAATTGCTGCTTTAAAACAATATTTTTTAAAGCCAAATAAACTGATTTTTTTTTCTTCCTGCTGCTAATTTTTCATTATTGCAATCTGCACCCAATTGTCGTTTAGAATGCCCAGAGTTAGCAAAATGAGTGGAGAAATTTTATTCTTTCAAATGTGGCAATATTTTAAAGATAGCAATCATTTTAATTTTTTGGAGTTTATTAGCATTAGAATTTGAGTCTGCTCCAAAAACAGAATTTTAATTTTATTGCTACAAAATTAGATTTTTGCTGCTACAGAAATGGATTTTACTGCTCCAAAATCAGATTTTTGCTGCTCTAAAAATTGATTTTGCTGCTTCAAAATCAGATTTTTGCTGCTCCAAAGGTGCTCTAAAATGGCTTTAGTGCGCTTTTATCCCTGCATCAGTCTCTTTAATGATGATACCTATGAATAGACCTCTCCCTATAAAATGTGATTCAGTTGTTTCAGAAGCAATGCCAGAACAGAGTGACTGGCATTTTGTGCGAAGAAGTTACAATATTAAGGATTGAGCTGTTTCTTAATGCATTAACAAAATAATTGATAAAATTCACCTTTTATTATCATGGATTTTTAGCTTTATTATTTTTTTTAACTAAAATAAATATTCTTTAATTAATATAAATTAATTTTTAATTTAAATGGTAATTACTTTGAAACTACTATTTTTAATTAATATCGTCAAAAAGTACAAATAAGGTAAAGTACCCAGTAGTTGACACTGGACCAAGTGTTGACACTTTTGTAGAAACAGTAGTGTAACAAGAAAACGTCACAGGTAGGAACATGAGAGACACAGAATTTTTAAAATCTATCACCTTGCGGCAAAACTGAGAACTAAAACTATAAACAGTCGAGCCCAATTCCAATATGGCAGAAGACAACAAAGAAGCATGTGTGCAAAGTTGAATTTTTCGAATTTATCTTAAGAAAAGTGATAAGGATCGCACGTTACAGTAAGTATTAAAACCCGTAATTTATCTTAATTTCTGGTTATGTTTTGATTGATATTGATTGTTTCGATGTTCAAGAATTGTATTGGAATAAAATTGATGCATTTTGTGCAAAATAGCGGGAGTGAGTGTGAGTGTCAACTATTGAATATGAAAAGAAACAGATTTTCAAAAGTTGACATCCAGTGTCAACTACTCGCTCATGTTGGGGTTTTGTTAATCTAATTCAGTGCAATGAAAATATGCTGGAATCTACCAGATAAATTCACGACTGACCTTTGAAAAACTAAAAATGCATTTAAACCAATAGATGACACAGGGTGTCAATTATTGAAATTAGGGAGTGCCAACTACTAAAATTAATTATTTATTTTTTTAGATGCCACCTACGAACGGAAATTTTAGGAATTACACGGAAGAGAGCATGAGAGCTGCCATAGAATACATTAAAGTCAACAAAGCTGGGTACAAAACAGCGGCTAAAAAATTTAACGTGCCTAGAATAACTCTGAAATACAAAGTTGAAGGAAAAACCCCAATGAAAAGGTAAAATATCGGCCGTTAGTGCTTGATTTTGCACTCGATTTTTCATTTTTGTTATTTGAGATTAATTAAGTAAGTGGTTTTATGTTATAATTTCCGATCTATGGGACTTTTTTAATTTTTATTAAAACTTCTGATTAAACTTCTGATCTTTCATTAAAACTTCTGATTGCTTAAAAAATTTTGCTAATTAACGGTTCTTATCATTATGTCTTCATATAGGGCAATTAATATAGTAATATAATAATAAAGAGTATTTATTATTATTAATTTAGGCCCCGCTGCAGTCAGTGTCAATTACTAATTCACGAAGGTGTCAACTACTAAATTCTCACGTTCACGATGGTGCCAACTTCTGGACAAAAATAATGTTTTCATATCCCCTAGTAATTTTTACAAAATGTATTCATTTCGGGACATTAAACGTTATGATTTTGTCGAAAAATGTTCAAACCCCCTAGTAATGATCAAACTGTTTCCCTTAATTGAAAACTGCACGAACCAAAGGCGACGAACGCGGAAAAATTCCTTAAGATGTCAACTACTGGGTACTTTACCTTACCAACACATTATTTTATTAAACATTAAATTAATTTGCAGAAAGTTTTTGGGTTTATACAAGTCTGGCATTTACATCTTAAAATTAACTACCAAGCCAAATTTCAAGTTTCTAGCCCCTTCAGTATAACTAAAATTGTAATTTTGAATGTTTTTCATCCTGAAACCTGCTTTTGGTAGTGACACCGACAAAAAATACAACCTATGTTGGATCAGGGACTGTCACCATCAATTTTTCACTGTTACTTTTAAAATCAGTTTGGTATACTTCATATGATACCACAGAAGTCTTAATTTAGGAAGTTTTTAGAATGCTTTTTGCTCATTTCACCCTTTTAAATTTCAAAATTCTTAGTAACTATTTTTGAGATCATTTACATTTTATATGTATCTTAAAGGTCAAAATTAGCACTAGCCACCGGCCACAAGGCCAGTAAATGAAAAAAAGTGGCTAGTGAAAAATTGTCTATCAGCGGCCACATTTTTACAAGGAGATAAAATTTTTTTGCATTTCATCAAGGATTCTACTTTTTTTGGTTCCAGTATATTTATATTAACATATTTATTTGGGCTACTCAGTTTTAGATTAATACTTATAGAAATTTTACTGTTTAGCATTTTGAAATAAAAAAATGACCGCTAGTTTAAAGAAAGTGGCCACTTTAAAAGTTAGTCCTATCGGCCAGTGGCCGCTAATGAAATTTCCCAATTTTGACCTATAATGTATCTACCATGCCAAATTTCAAGTTTATATCTTTAACACTTGCATAGAAATCTCAATTTAGAATGTTTTAGAAAGCTTTTTGCACATTTTCATACCTTTTATCATTTTTTTTTCTGGCCTTTCTGGAGAGCAATTATATCTTATAAGTCACTACCAACCCATATTTAATCTTTCTAGTCCCTTCGGTATCACAAAAATCGCAATTTAGAATGTTTTTTGTTTCTGCAAACTCTAATGGTAGTGACACTGATGACATAAAATGTAGCCTATGCTTTAACAGGGACTGTCACCATCAATTTGCAATCATTACTTTTGAAATCAGTTTGGTATTTTCTGAGATTTTATAAAAATCGTAATTTAGAACATATTTGGGACACTTTTTGCTCTTTTCACCTAATTTTTTAGAAACTATTTATAGCCTATGTTGGAGCAGGAACTGTCGCCATCAACTTGCAACCATTACTTTTGAAATCAGTTTGGTATTTTCTGATATTGCATAGAAATGGTAATTTGGAACTTTTCAGAATGCTTTTCATGCATTTCCATCCTTTTTAAACTTCAAATTTTTTTCTATTGCTCTTAAGGGAATGTACATCTTATAAGTAACTACCATGCCAAATATCAAGTTACTAGCTCCTTCAACAGTTTTTGCTCTTCCAACCCCCAGGTAGTAGTGGCACCCGCATAAAATATAGCCTACATTGGAACAAGGACTGGCCCCATCAATTTGTAACCTTTATTTTTGAAATCGGTTTCGTATTTCCTGAGATAGCGTAGAAATTGCAATTTAGAATGTTTTAGAACACTTTTTGTGCATTTTTACCCCTTTTAAATTTTTAATTTTTTAGGAACTGTTCTTAGACATAATTTATATCTTATAAGTAACCCACATACCAAATTTCAAGTCTTTAGGACCTTCAGTAACACAAAAATTGCATTTTTAGAACGTTTTTTGCTTCTGCACCCCCTTGGGGATAGTGGCACAGATGTAAAATATACTTTATGTTGGAATAGGGACCATCATTTTGCCATCATTGCTTTTAAAATTGGTTCGGTAGTTCCAGACATTACCCCCTATAAAATAAACACACAAACTTTACTTTTTTATAATATTAGTATAGATTAATAACAATTCAGTTTACTTTCAGTTTTTAAAGGGTTGCAAAACACTAAGAAATTTAGGCTACATTCCTGTTTCTCAAACAGCAAGAGTTTTTTTCTTCAATTTTTGTACAAATAAACAGGGGTGTAAAAATCTAGGTGCCAGCAGGCAGCCTCTCACCATTAAATTTTATTAGTTTTCTTCGTTTAAATTTTATTAGCATTCTTACAAAAAATTTAGACGAAAAATAACGAATAAAATTTCGTGGTGAGAGACTTCACACTGGCGCCTAGATTTTTACACCCCTGCAAATAAAATTTTTATCATGAGCCTGAGCTCAAAGACTGGTTAAAAATAGAGGCCAAACTGGTTTCAGGTATGAATTGAGCCCGAAAGCCGAATCTCTTATTTCCAGATTATCGCAATCGTAATGGAAATTAGCAATTCAATCAATTTTCAGGTTTAGTTTGAATTTCCTTGAGATTTCCATGATTTTTCCAGGTCAACCAAATTCCCTGATATTTCCATGTTTTCCAGGTCGCTGACCACCCTGAGTTAGCAATAAATTACATTGTTAATACAGAAAATTTACATAAATAACATATAGGAGTCATGGTATTGAAGGAAAACAAAATCGGTTTAATATATTGTTCAGCGGTAGAAATGATAAAAAAAAAGGTCACTGGTCCCAAGGACCAGTAAACATCAGAGTTTACTGGTCCGCAGACATCGTCACTGGCCCTCTACATAAAATTATATTAAGTACCTTTAACCCTTTGAGTGACCGCCCCCCCCCCCCCCCTCTCCTCCTCCGAGAATATAAACCAAACTTCCTTTCAGTTACCCAAGTCAGTGACTAAGTTTTTATGCTTATTGTAATGTTTGGTTGCGGTTTTTGTCAGGGATGGGAAATTTAAGTTTACCTGTCAGAGAGGGAAAAAAGTTACTTGCTTCATCGGAATGTTAAAAGACATATTGCTTTTTTTTTTTTTTTTTTTTAACCAAAATTTTTCTAATTTACCAATGTTTTTGAAGACAAAGTAATATTTTGTATTTATCGCTAATGCTGCTTGGGGACAAGCATTAACAAATGTTATTAAATACAAGAATATTGTTTTGAATTTTTGCTTTATGGGCATGCAGTGCTCATACATGCAGTATTTTTTACTTACTGCCACATGCATGCACAAAATTTTTTGTTTATTTTTTTACTATTTGCTTTTTACAAATTCCCTTTCCCCTCTCTTTTGGAAAATTTTGGTATTTTGTTTTGAAAACATCATTGTTTTTTATTGGGCTTAGATCAATTTTAATATTTATATGAATCTCAGAATCATTATCATTACAAAATTTTATACTATTTGCTTTTTACAATTTCTCTTCCCCCCCCCCCCCCCCCCCCCATCTCTCTCTCTCTCTTTTTTCATAAATAACATTTGGAGAACTTTGGTATTTTGTTTGTAAAAGCATGTTAAAAGATAGATTGAATATATCTTTTTTTTTATTATTTTTTTTTTTAACCAAAATTTTTCTAATTTACCGATGCTTTTGAAGACAAAATAATATTTTGTATTTATCGCTAATGCTGCTTGGGGACAAGTATTATAACAAATGTTATTAAATACAAGAATATTGTTTTTGAATTTTTAATATTATGATCTGTTAACCTTATGTTAATTTTTATAATGAAATTGAATGAGTTTTTTTATATCCCTTGCATATTCTCCCTTGATCGTCCGTCATCTTTTTTGTTATGACCGACTTTTTTTAGCAATTTTGCAACCCTGACTATTTTCAGCGGTAGAATTGATTACAAAAAAAAAATCACTGATCCCAAGGACCAGTAAATATCAGAGTTTACTGGTCTGCAGACATCGTCACTGGACTGCTACATAAAATTATATAAGTACCTTAACCCTTTGAGTGACACCCCCCCCCCCCCTCCGAGGATATAAACCAAACTTTCTTTCAGTTACCCAAAATTTTCGGCATAATAAAATGTAAAATTATAATTTGCTAAAAATTAAATAAATAGTACATAAACAAAAACTGAAATTATTATGTTTTTTATTTCCGTCTATTTATTTTAACTGACGAAGTTTTTATGCAAATTTTATGCTTATTGTAATGTTTGGTTGCAGTTTTCTCAGGGATGGGAAAATTTACGTTTATCTGTCAGAGAGGGGAAAAAGTTACTGTTAGTTACTGGTCCTTTGAACCACTAAATTTTTTAAATTAGTGGTCCGATTGAATTTTTAGTGGTCTCGGACCAGCAGACCACCAAGGATTTCGAATGCTGTTGTTACTTATTTAGGTACATAACTAAAAATTTTAACAAGAATCATAGGAATATTATGTGTTTGGCGTTCACATTTCTAGCCTGGTGTCCAAGATCTTTGAATACATGTTTCTGCATTGTCTATTATTACGTTTCAATGCAGTGGTGGGCTGGAATGTTTCTTGTTTGCAGTCCTTGTTTACACTATATCTTTTTTCTCAAGTCGTTCAACATCTGCAGAATACTCATCCAAATCATGCTCTTTTAATGTTTGTTGGAAAACTATAGTTGCTTTGTTGTCTAATGCTTAAGTAAGAATTCTCGTGACTCCCCTCTCTCCCTTGTCAGTAAAAATAAGCAGGCACTGGAGCCCTCTCCTCTCCCCCTCCTGCTTACATAATACTTGAACGACTCTCCAGACTATTCTTTCTTTGATTATATTTTAACAATAAATTATAATTGTTAACAGAATTTTTTTCTCTTATATATAATATATAATCTTTTAACAAATCATTGCGACTTAACCAGAACAGTAGGTTGAATTTCTTTGTTTTCTATTTTAGGGTACATACATTTAATACAAATCTTAATTGGTAATCTTGAACAAATGGGTTTCAATCTTTTTAAGTATAATGTTTTGGCAAGAAAAGTTATTTATAAGGAAATTTTAAATTTGACTTACAGTTATTTCTCAAAGCAGAAGTTCAAATTTTAGTACATTTAAATTCTTATATAGATTGGAAACACCACAAATCCTATAGCAACTGCATATCGGAACATTATTTACGTATATAAATTTGCATTTTTTGTTTCTTTATATCACATTTGGTATGTATATTGATAAATTTAGTTAAGTAAAATAATTTTATAATGATTACTAATATTTATTTATCTTTTGCAATTCTAATATTTAATATGTTAAGAGATTAATTAATATTACTCTCTATTTCGGATAATATTGACTGCTATTGCTTGTAAACGACTTTTTTTTAAAAATGAAGAAAAAAAGTGACTATTCAATCAAATTGCATGCTAAAATTGAAATACTGTCTCAAGAAGTTTATAATCATGATAAAATCTCCAAAAAATTAAGAACCCCAAAATCAAGCATAATATACACATTAGTTTGATTGAAAGAAATGGGAACAAATTCAACTAGAAAATGTTATGAACAACCTAAAATGCACATCAAATAGGGAAGACAAAAACATTATAATCATGAGTAAATGAAATAGAAGACTTCCAGCAACAATTTACAGCAGAGTTAAAAAATGTACAGAATCTCCAATGTCCGTCGATAGAGTTACGAGGTGTCTGTTTACAGTAGATTCAAATGGTGGCATAGCTTGTTGAAAATCTTTGCTATGTAGTATAATGAAACAAAAGTTTTCAGCGGGCTAAAGAACATCAATCTTGGTCACTGAGTGAATGGGCAAGTGTTTTGGACTGATGAATGAAAGTATGAATTGCTCGGAGCCAAAAGACGTCAGTATGTTTGAAGAATGGCCAGAGCGCACATACGCATAATATCTGGAAAAAGATAAGCCACCAAATGCTGGAAAAATTGTTGTAACAAGAGCCAAAACTGTGCAAAGCTGGATTGTGTGCTAAAAGAGGCCAAATCGACAAATGCGAAATAAGAGTTCAATTATATTTTTTGTGTTAAATATTTAAAGTGGTCACCTATATTTTGTTATCCCATCATGTACAACATCGTTTTTTATTAAATTTTTTACTATTTCACAATACTTTGTTCTGTATTGTTAATTTATATGTTTGACCAAAGACTTTTGCATGCTAGGTAATTATATACAAAAAATTAAACATTTGATGAAATCATAATTTAAAAATCATCCATAGACTATAATATATTTCTGGGCTTAGATGCGGTATATTCCTGTGGCCACCATCTTGGATTTCTTGGCGATCTTTATCGATAAGGCATTTTATTATTTAAATTTTATTTTCGTTAAGCCTAACATGTGCATAAATCGCTGCTTGGCAACATTTACTACATGGCAGAAAAAGGCTTTTCATGCCAAGAAAAAATCCAAGATGGCGGCCGCAGGATTATAGAGCATCTGTTCCTACTTCTGTTTTCAAACAAGATTTTAGCAGAAACCATCCGATGATCACGATGGAAATGTTTCAATGTGTTTCACCTAACAAAATAAAAATGTCAAAGAAAATTTTAAAATGTATTTATTAACAATGAGCTAATATAGCTTCATTGATCACAATGTTACTATGATTTGCAAAGGACTATTTTTTTTAAACGAATTACCAAATCTTCTTGATTAAGGAACTCATCTAAGATATTTTATTGTGAAGAAAAAAAAAAAAAACCTCTTTGCTGGAAGGATTTGTATAATATAACATCATTAAAATGCACCCTAAGTGATTTTTTTCCATACACCGTAACTGAATTTTTTTGTGTGCTCCTGTAAAAGAACTATTTATTTTTTTCAGATTACCACTACTGGCAAGTAATGGAAATCAAAATTATTTTTTCTCCATGTTTCCATGATATTTACAAGTCAAAGAAATTTCCTGACCTTTCCATATTTTCCCAATCTGTAACCAACCACCCTATAAAAATCAACACAATGAAAGTATAAATGAAGTATACATTTGGTTCAAGACTTTATAAAAAAAAAAAATTCTTTCAGTGAGTATGTGTGTGTGTGTGTGTGGGGGGGGGGGGGGGGGGGGGTGAAAGAGGGGGAGGAAGGACGGCAGAAACAATATGTTTCAAAGCAGAAATATTATCTATATTTTCGAGATTTATGATTTTCTTTTTCTGTTTGCAACAATTTACATCAACCTTAAATATACACTAGTTATATAGCAAAAAGAAAAATCACTCCAAGGAACATGTCGAATAAACATACCACTACTCTTGCAAAGATTTCTTGACCACTTCCTAAAAGCTTTTCAATCATAAACTTTTTCACTTCAGGTTCCCAATCACTGCCAACTGGTGACATACCATAAATCTCACAAAAAAGAACCTGTACAGGAAACTCTATAATATGGCAGTCTGGTTCACGAAGGCTAAAATATGAAAGGGAAAACACTACAGATACACATACATTATCAAAAAAACTAGTTTAAAAACAAAGAAAATATCATAAAATCTTAATTAGCTAATACTGCATCTCTCAAAAATAAAAAAGATTTTTACTTTATTTTAGATTACTTTTTCTTTGTCTATATTAAACACAAAAGGTGTTTATACACTATTTTTAGAACAATTTCAGAGCTTTTTTTTTTTTTCCAATGTTTAGAATGTGAAGATTAATGTTTTAAATGACCAATCTGATAACCTTGTTTCTGGATTATAAGTCTGCAGCGTGTTTTAATGACAAGAAATTTTTCCACCAGTATTGCTTGTCAATCCTCTTTCATTAATTTCCAGAGTCAATCAGTCATGGCGAGTTTGCAATTTGAAAGCACTCTTCTCAGCAGACCGAAGGTACAATAATCCAAAAGTGAAAACTTAAGTGGCTTCAAATGAATATGCTGAAAAGATATATTGCAATATTTGTATAAGTTTTCATTTTTTCAAGGAATGCAGTTGAAAGTTTGTGAAGTATGACCGGTGGTTTTATCTTGGTGCAGTTTCACTCTTTTGAAAGTCATTGGGATAAAGAAATGAAATTTCTCCTGCAAATACTGGACATAACACATTATTTTGATAGTATGATGAGTCAATAAAAAAAAAAAAAAAAAATCCAGTCTTCTTATTTTTTAACTTCCCTTTGTAAAAAGAAACTTGCAACAATCATAAAACCTCTACTAATACTTTCTTTGCATTCTCGAAACCAGATTTGGGTATCTTTTTAGCTATGTTTTTGATAAAAAGACTTTTCCTGCTGCAGACATTTAGATAAATCCATGTATCATCAAGGGTAACAATGTACCATTATCTCAAGCTAAGTTACTTTTATACAGGGCACTACAAAATTTCTTGTGTTGAGCGGCAAAAGAAAGTAAGCAGTATGACTTTTTTTTTTGTTTGTTTGCTTTTTAAATTGTGAATCTTTGTTTTATTATTTTGTTTATTGTTGCTACAGATGTAATTAAAGACTTTACATTTGACTTTTGCATTGGCAGATTTTTTCTTGTTACCGGCAATTTCACTTTAGAAAATCTAGAAATGGAGGAGGAGCCATTTGAAGTCTTTTCTATAGACGAGATTTCCCTTTCCGATTAATCATGTTGTTTAATTCTAACTTAGAAATTTTTATATCCTTTTTTTAAAGTTACAGAATAAGAATATTTGTACTCGGAAAGCAGAAAACGTATTCTCCAATCCACAGCTTTTTTAGATGTACCATTTTGAAACATGACTAAATTTGAAAGTATCAGACAGTAACTTGTATTTCAAATAATAGACTGTTGCCAGATGTTCCTCTTACCTAAATAAAAATTGCTTTTTTAAAAATCATTTACTGATATTGTTCTAAAAATGCATAAACATGTGGTTTGATGTAATAAAAACAATTCATACAAGAAAGAGAGAGACTTAGTCAATATAAGTGCTACAAATTTACACCAGAGTTCCAGTTTTGCATTCTTATCTCTAATTTGGTGATTTTATAAAAAAAAAAAAAAATAAATATTTGTTTTCCTAAGGAAATCTATTTACAAAAATAATAAATAAACAATTCTTGAAATGATCATACTAATATTTTTTCCACCGCTTTCTTTATTAATTTTATACAATATAATTAAATAATTTTTTTAAATAGCAAACTAACGATTGTCTCCTTGATTGTTGTTGATTGTAAACAAGGCAATCAATACCAATTGCAAAGCCTGCCAATTCACACAAGACAAGCTTTTATTTATTTTAATCTCTGTTCATTTTGAATCGACTACATGTAACTTGAAGATTTTGTTTATCTATTAGCAAATGGGTTTAAGGTTTAAAACATATTACAGCAAGGATACCTATCTGTACAATAAAATTTCCAAAATTGTTTATATGTGATAATTTCACATAATATACATACACATTATACGAATTCTATTCTATGACCGAATAAATATTGTTCTCCAACTTTTCTCACAACATTATAACAATATTAACTAATTTTATTAATTTATATATCTTTACAGTACCATATAACTAACACATCTAAGAAAACATAATTAAACACATAATATAATAACAGAAAATATATGGATTTATATAGCAAGCACACAAATGATCTTTATGTATTTTTGGTGGGCATAGGGGTTTAACTGTATCTAATAAATAATTTTCAATGTAACTGTAATAAATCTAAATGTGGTAAAACCACATACATGATTTCATATAAATACATTCAATATATATCCACTGGTCCTCTGTAGCAGACGATGCATCAGCAGCAATAACTTAGAAACAAAATACTCTAAGCTTATAACAAAGTCGACGAATATCAACAAAGTTCCGAATATTTCATATTATGAACTTTAATAGAAACTTTCAATCTCGTAAAACCAACCAACCTGCCAACCTTTGAAAATGAGAAATCGTAGCTCACAAAATTTAAATTAATCTGGAGGTTGGTTGGTTGGTTTTTCGTGTTACACAGCCATCTTTTGACATTCGTAAAAGGAATAAGGTGTCAGTCTTTCAACTCAATATAGTAAATTTTTTCCTTTGAAAATTTTTATAAGATTTTTAGAGTTTCTTTTCTTTTCGCAACGTTTCTTTTTTTTTTTTTTTTTTTTTTTTTTTTTACATTTGTAAAAGGAGCCTGGTTCCAAATTTTTAGCCAAGTGCAGTAAATTTTGACGAAATTCGGGATTTTTTTCCTTCGATCATTTCAGGATATTCACAATTTTTCCGCAATTGAATTCACATTTTTCTATCACGAGTCTTTGTAGAAATCCGCTTTATTTAACATGAACTTTTGACGAAATTCGCCTTTTTCACCACGATCCTTTATCAAATTTTGCTTTTTTTCCGCGATCCTTTTGATGAAATTAGTGTTTTCTTTCTGCGATCTTTTGGTGAAAATTTGCGTTTTCTTACTGATCTTTCGACGAAATTTGCATTTTCTTACTGATCGATCTTACTAAATTCGCGCTTTCTTTCTGCGATATTTTGACAAAATTCACACCATTTAAAACACAAAATCTCAAATCTTCTGACGGGGCGAATTCCTGTATAAATATTTACAGAAACACGATTCACTTGTGGTTAATATACATAAAGAGAATGTTTTATGTTAAGAAGTTTGTTTTGCAGCCTAGATTTTTTTTTCCATGAGCATTTTTTAATGTCCGAATTTTCGGACTAATGGCCAATTTTTTAAACCTTTCGGAAATAAATACTTTGAAATTTTGGAAATTTCGCAACAGGATCACTCCTGAAAAATATGCTGTGCGGGATAAAAATCGCAACTAGAAACAAAAAATGCATTTGTGTTTTTTGAAAAAAATCGTAGTTTAAGACCGATTTTCGTAGCATCGTAGTTTATAGGTCCAAATCGTAGCAACTACGATTTTTTCATAGCAGTTGGCAGGTCTGTATCCTACTTATGGAAATGGCATTTATCGTGAGAATACTTTAACTCAAACAGGGATACGAGCACGCTATTGATGAATAAACATTACGATAAACTTTAACTCAAACAAAATGTTAAAAAGTATTTCGCCGAAGCAAAAACTCAATTTAAAACAATACTAAAACATAAAACCAACGAAGCCACACTAGATACGCCGTAGACAGTATTTATATGTTTCTCTCAAGAGAAAAACAAACACACCACGCAACTCGTCCACGTGCCTTCCGATCTTCTAGAACTCTCTGATGACGTAATCGATGCTGATTCGTCAAAGAAGAAAAACATATGCAAAGACGGCTACCGCCATCTGTCAGCAAATGAAGTAACTACGGCCAGAACGATCGCGGGAACGACGAATGTAGTTTGCAGAGAAACGTAAATAAAGAAGTTAACGGCGAAATCAAATAGTAGAATAGTTATTAGAATCAAGTAATGCCTGAATAAAGGTAAGTCCATTATATATGTAAAAGTAATAAAGTATAATGAAAGATATTTAAACGTATTTAAACAGAAATAAGAGTAGTTTAAATCCAGACACAGTAAGCAAAATGTAGATAGAAGTTTCATAGGAAATAAAGGTAATAGAAGCAATAAGAAAATAGCTTAAAATTCCTAACAAGATTAATACATGGTTTTAAAAACATGCTATTTCAGATTGCTCTAACAATGTTGTTGTACAAGATAAAATTATCAATTATAAAAAGAAGAAAACAGCGCATAAGAAATTTGGACTTGTTAGTTATTTTTTACTTGTTGAATTTCAGAATGTTTGTGAATAAATTTTAATAAAAATACATCATGATATGGAGTAATATTTTAATGTACAGAGTTTAGATAAACTTTGGCAAAAGAAAAAAAAAAACCCATCTAAAAATATAGAATAATAAATCAGTCTGTAGTGTAATCATGTAGGGTGTTATAAAATATCCAAACCCTGTTTCTTAATTTATTAGATTTAAAAGAGGAAGAAGGAAAATGAAGTACTTTTTTTCCATCATATGAAACAGTACAACAGAAATAAAGTTAAAGAGTAATGCTTCAGACTACTGCATTAAGAACTTTTAATAGTTAGCCAACAATTGAGTAAACTTATTGATATTCTTAAAATTTCTCGATAAATGATTATAAAGTCTGCTTTCTCCCTATTCTCCCCAATTAAATATTAAAAATTAAATTGACTTTACTTACTTTTCAGATGGTATGGTTTCTGAGTTACCATAATCAACATATAAAACTACTACTCCATTTTCAACAAGATCTGTAACTTCACATCTGTACCAATTATCATCATACGAGTACTTTGCACAGCACGCAAAACCTAAGTTAAAACATTAATTATGTAAAACAAATGTATCTAAAATCATAATGACTTAAACATCCAAGAAATATTTAATGCATAAAAGTCAGCAAAAATAAAATCACAAAAAGCATTTATAAGAAACATGTTTGGATGTATAATCTAAATTTCAAAGCCAAATTTTGATCTATCATCAGGGTTGGTAACCACAGCAATGCCATATCTTATAGCTAGGTTCAATTTGTTTTTCAAAGTTCATTTGGGGGTGGGAATGCTTGTTTATTCATTAGGAAGAAGAATCCAAGCACACTAAGCAGAAGTATCCTGGAAAAAAAAATAAGTTGAGAGTTCTAGTGTTCTACGCTGCCAAGGAATAAGCTTGGAATAGCTTGACAAGGCCATATTAAAGAAATAGGCTAAACATACATTTGAAGTTGTATAACCACTTTCTCAAAGCAAAACTTGCCTAACTTTGAACAACATACAAATTATTTTATATTAACAAAAAAGATTTCTACAAAAGCAAAAGGGAGATTTAAAATTTAGAACAAGAAACATTAAGCTTTAAAGTTGAAAACATATGTCAGTGAAATAACTATAACCTCACACACACACAAAAAAAAAAAAAATGATTTGAAGGACTATTTCAGGAAGTGTCGCACCATGAATCATGGAAGAGAGTGAGGGGCTCATGTATCTTTAGATAAAATTATGCAATTAATAATTTAGACTTTGCTTTACTATTAGCATGAAGGTTTTTGAAACATTACAAAAAATATATCAAGCTGTCAAATTTTTAAAAAATACAAATAACAAAAAAATAAATTTTAATTTGTATTTAATTGTATTTCCATTTTTGAATTAATATGTATATGTATGAGCATGCCTGTCTGCCACGCTACAGGTCGCGAGTTCTGCTCTCGGCTGGGCAAGGTCATCTTCACCTTTCATCCCTTCGGAGTTGATAAAATGAGTACCAAGCTAGCTTGGGAACTAAATGCCGTCTCGCGTTGGGTTGACCACCTGGCCAAGGCACATGCTGCATAGCACCTCGGGGTCCAGGATCAAGTAAACAGAGTTGGGAACTATAGGCCCTGATCCTGCATGGATCGTACAGTCACAGGTTTAGTTTTTTATATATGAGTACATGTATATGTACTATATATAATCATAATGCTCATATTTTTAAAATGATACTATTCAGCCAAAATTCGTACAAATATTACAGTTTCAGTTTGAAGGCATATGGTACTGAACTAAGATGCTACTTGTTTGTATAATATAACTATAGCATGCACAATATGCATTTTATTCATTTGTAAAACCTCTTTTAAGAACGAGAAATAAATAAATACTTGAATAAATGGCACCGATAAGCATTTACACTTTACTTTTTTAAATAAAATAGATTAAAATATTTCTTATGTAATGACTGTAAAATGCATTCAGCAGGTGCAATGCACTCAGGCTTCATGCTTATACGGACCCCCCAACAAGACAAAGATCTTTTTTTACATAATGATTTTTTGTAAAAAGTTTTGCACCCAGGCACTATATTTATAGAAATCCCCAATTAGACTAACAAAAACTTTTGTGTTACCTTTAACGGAAATTTAGGGCTCTAAACATTTTCTTGCACTTGGACCCTTTAAAGAAAAGGCCATCCCTGGTGCTTTTTAAATAAGCATCCATGCCTGTGACGTTAATTAAGTGATTATCAGCTGTTTCTTCTATCTACTGCAGGCAACATCTTGAAGTCTCCAACCCTGATTGATGCATGGTGTGGTGGTTCTCTCCTCTACCCTGCTGTTCTTCATTCTTAACCACTTCACCGTTTGCCCCAAGATAACACAGGGGAAAAAGCACTGTTTCCCCATACCTGTCGCCGGTGAAGTGGTTAAACAATGATATCTGCAGTTAACCCATTGCCAGCTTCAGTCTCCAAAAAAAAAAAAAAAACAAATATGCACAGTTTCGTTATTTGTTACAGGCTTTTCATAGAATTTTTTAAAAAGATTATGATGAACAGTTTCATACTGCAATTTCAAATTTTATTTACATTAGAAATGTTTCATTAATTTTAAAACATTTTACGGAGGAGGCTTCGCCTCCCTTGGCTTCCTTAATGAGCTAACCCTGGAAAGCAGAGAAAAATTATTTTCTCTTGCGTGACCAACAACAACATGCAATCATTTTTTTCATGTAACAAGAGTTGATCTTAATGTAAGAAAGATTAAATTAACGTTTTATATATATGAATGTAAAATGCTCAGCAACTTTAAAAGTTCCTTACGTTTTTCTTGAACAAAGAGTTTCAGACTGAATGAATTATAATTTCTAATATTTCATTAACAAGCTTATGCAATAAATTAATTTGGGAAACTTGGCATTTCTGAATGTAATTTTACCTGGCATGGGCTCTTTCACAGGAGGGAAAGTTTCAGCCTTTTCCTGAAGCTCTTTAATAAGATCAAGAAAGGCATCATGCTCTTTGTTATATTCCTTTTCGTAATCTGACTTAGGTTCTGGAATCTTTGACCTTTGTAGGTATACAATATTTGGAGAATTAATTTGAGTAATACAGACAGGAAAGACATCACCTTCTCTCAGTTCAGTAGCTTTTTGGAATGTTTTCTTTTCATGAACCTATTTAAAAAAAAAGAAAATGCTATTTTACACAACTATAGAAAATAGAAAGCAAAAGTGATAGATAATAAATAAAACCAAGATAATTACACATACCTCTAATAAATATCTAACTAAAAGTGCCATCTTATATCCAACATAAGAAAGTTAAAGTGCCATATAAATATTTATATGTATATAGTTTGCCTAACATTTCTTCCCAGACAATAAAAGAAAATTTAGTAAAAATTTGAATGCAAGAGCTAAAAGAAAACAGTTTGCCAGTTATGTGCATGAAAATAAAAATAATTAAAAACTAAATGAAAGTATAGTGAGGCAGAAAAAGCTTAGAATAAGAAGAGTAATTGCACTGTTTTAAATGTAAGGATGAAATGAAATAATTTGGACAAAAAAAAAAAAAAAAAAAAATGTTCTTAAGAAACTAAGACTAAAATTTACTTTAAATCGTACTTTGCTTTAATTAACTCATTCAGTCTAATAAATTATATAAATAAATTGCGTAAAATAAAATTCTATAAAATGAGTTAATGAAGTGACGGTAAGCTACAAAAATTAAAGAAAAGGTCCAGACACTGCACAGTTCAGAGAATATAATGTTAAGTTAATAATCATTTTTTGTGAAACTATTTCAAGGAAAAAATTCTTGTAGATGCACCAAACATCAATGCACCCAGAAGCAGAATTTTCTGTGTCGATCTGCAGCATACTAAAATTTATCTGCGACTCAACAGTGCTAGACTAAGCCTACTAAAACAACAATATCCCATAAAATAGGAAAAATTTGCCTTTATAAAGAAAATATAATAAAATTATAAAACATATACCATAAATCTAGAGACAAAGTAAATTTCAGCTTTTTCAGGTCTCTCAACACATTTTAGTCTCCTGAAAGGGGACCATTTTTATTTTAAAAGGGGACTTTGGGGGACCATTTATATTAAAAAAGGGGACTTTGGACCAAATCTAAAAATGTAAAAATACTGCACCGAGTTTTCCTAAATATGCAAGCAAATTTTTAAAAATTACCCCCCAAAAAAATGTTAATTGGTTATCTTTATAAAGATGGGTCACTAAAAAGTATACTCAGCTAAATATTCTACTGCAAGAAGATTCCTATCTTATTCCAATATTCAGTACTCGCATTGATAATTCTCCTTAAAGGAGCTTTTAATTTAAATTGATGCTTTATTAAGGGAAGACAAGACTGGGTGCAATCCTATGGGAAATATGAGAGCTTGTTTTCTCGGAAACTACCTGACCGATTTTGATGAAATTTGGATTCCATATTTACTGGATTATGCTCAAGACTTATGGCAAAGAGTTTTTTTCTGTGACTAAAATTTCTTATTTTAGAACAATAACAATTTTTCAGAAATTTCATTAAATTTTTTAAAGACTGTCTGCCATATATAAATGCTGTTATCTTATATTACTACTCTACCACAAAAATAAATATATATCAAAAACGCTCGAGTACTTATGAGATAATGGGATTTTCACCTGAAAATACGATTTTTCAGGAGATCCAAAAAACAAATATTCACAATTCTTGCTCTTTGCGAGTGACAAATTGAGTTTTCTGATTACGTATCGACAGAACAGACGTTGGGGGTGTCGATAGTCAGTCAAATGTTTGTATACCTTTTTAAAACCTTCTTATTGTTCAATCAAAAGATGCCAACTTTTTATATTTTGTTTTGTGCTGAACTGCAACTTGTATTTTTTGAACTTTCACTTTGTGTTACAAAATGACAAAGCCGAAAAGTATATTTGAGGGAAGACAAGAATGGGTGCAATTATAGGGGGGAAATGCGAGCTTTAAGACCTGTTTCCTCAGAAACTACCCGACCGATTTTGGTGGAATTCTTAATCCCTATTCACTGGATAATGCTCAAGACTTATGGCAGATATTTTTTTTCTGCGACTAAAACTTCTTATTTTAGAACAATTGCAATTTTTCAGAAATTTTCTATTTTCAGAAATGTTTTTTCTGAAAATAATTACAATTTTTTAAAACTGTCTACCACATATGATCTTATATTTGTACTCTACCTACAAAATTTTTATTATCGAAATCACTCAAGTACTTTAGGAGTTAATGGGGTTTTTAGCTGAAAAGTACAAATTTTCGAAAAGCTACAAAACTTCGACACTTCTAATTTGTGTGAAGTTCTTGTAGTGTTTTATCAAACACATGAATTAAAGTATATATAAACATTTGCATAAAGTTTAGTTACATACAATAAATGAGTATAAAATGCTAGAGTAAAATTAATGTGAGTGGGTGTGGCGTCCCAGTCGTGTCTTCCCTTAGTCTGAATAGGTGTAGTGTCCCAGTCTTGTCTTCCCTTGAATTTTTACAATTATTTCTAATAGTCAGGAAAAAAAAAAAAAAAAAAAAAAAAACTGGGCGTACCAATGGATTCAGGAAGGTTAAAAAAAATTTTTAAGCCAATAATAAAAAATAAAAAAATGATTTGCAATAAAATATAAACACTAAAAATTAATGCATCTAAGAAAATATCAAATCAACTGTTAACAGAGTTTCACACCAGCAATTACACAGTATAGTGCACAGGGCCGAAACTAAGGAAGGGGGGGGGGCAGAGGGGGCATGTGCCCTGGGCGCCAGAGCCAAGGGGTGCCAAATGAAAGGTTATACCTTTGGAATCGATCATTTTCTTCTGATGGATGTAATATAATTGGCCAATGATATAATTGGCTTTCATTATTATGAAACAGCCATTATAAATGAAGTGTTATGTGAAGATGAAAGAGCAGACGTAAAAAGTTTGAACTCTGATTTTCTAGTCAGAATGGGAAAAAAAATGGACATAATTTGATCATTTGAAAAAAATTATGGCCATTTTTTTCCCCATTCTGGCCAGAAAATCAGAGTTCAAACTTTTTACGTCTGCTCTTTCATCTTCACATAACACTTCATTTATAATGGCTGTTTCATAATAATGAAATCCATCAGTCCATCAGAAGAAAATAACTCGGTTAAGCACTACTCGGATAACCGGAACTCTACTGTATAAGCAAACACTGTAAATAGACAGTAATACATGCAAATTCTTTTATGTGAACGAACTACAATTGCAACAAACGTCACATTCAATTTACATAGTTCAGTATTATATATTTTATGATTTAAATTTTAAAATAAGTCGGCCATTAGAAAATTAGTAAAATTCTCTTTGTAAATATACTTCGAGGAAGAAAGGGGGGGGGGGGGGGCAAAATTCATGTTTGCCCTGGGTGCAAAAAAGCCTAGTTTCAGCCCTGATAGTGCATTTCTTCGAATTTAACACACAGTAACAGTGATCAGTGAATAAATAAAAAGAACAGTGCCCAGTTAAACTGATGGCATTGAGCTCACAGGCTATTCACACTAATTGTAAAGTATACTCTTATTTCAAAGAATAATGCCTCTTGAAAAATAAATTAAGGGGGGGATTAGCCACCCCTCCCTGTTTCACATCTTTATACTTGAGGGGGGGGGGGGGGCATAAAAAATAAGCCCCAAAGTTCACCAATTTTTACGCTTTAGTGTATAACCAGATAAATTCCTTCCATTTCTGTGTGACTGGATGGTACAGTTGGTATGGTACAGAGTGACAGCCTTCTAACTTTTCTCTCTCGGAATGTTGTGGGTTAGATGCACCAACGTTTTTTTTTCTCCCCCATCCCAGACAAAATAATTAATTACTTTCAATTCAAACCTAAATTTTCTCTCTTGGAATGCTGTGGGTCAACAAGGTTTGTTGGGCAGTTTTGTCTTTGCAGACAAAATTGTTAAATATTTTCGATTAGACTTCTAACTTTTCTCTTTTGGAATGCTGTGGGTTTGATACCCCAACAAGGTTTGTTCTTTTTGCAGATAAAATGACTAATTATTTTCGAACCACAATTAAGAAATATATACATAATTATTTAAATTTAAGCTAAATATAAATAAAAAGATGCTTCTGCTCACACGCATATATACTTATTTATTTATAGAGATATTGCAGTAGTTTTATGCATCTAAAAGGAAGTAAAAAAGAAAAAAATGCATAATTTGAATTCTTCAAATGACACTTTTTTACTTTATTCACATTCTTTATACTTTTTTTTTTTTTTTTTTAAACGAATAAACCTCTAATCTTTTCAGCGAAATCAATTAAAATGAACTACATAAAATTAAAATACAGGATTTTAATTTAATCTTTTCTATTACATAACAATAAAGTTTTACAATTTTTTTCTTTAATTTTTTAATTTTATTTTTATTTATTTATTTTTTCAGAACCTTACGTTTGGAATTATGACTGATTTTTTTTTTTCAGGGGCATTAATATTTATTAATTATGTAGATTTGCAGGTGATTTTTAAGCAAAACATGTACACTATTAAAAATAAACAGGATGGGTTTAAAATACTTACACTGGTTTACAGCCATGTTTTCTAGGTTTTGAGGAGATTAGACGTAGTTCTTTGGTGGAGTGTTGTAATTAAAATGAAAAATTATTTTTTTTTTTTTTTTGTAAAAAATGTCTAGTGAAGAAGTTTCTAAATTTACAAATACTGAAGAACAAATTTCAGAAGAAATTCAGAGGAAAAAGAAAAAGAAAAACGCTTGTTGGGTATTGAACCTGTAGAGTTCCAAGAGAGAAAAGTTAGAAGTCTGGCACTCTGCCAACTGTACCATTCAGTTGCTCAGAAATGAGTGTAATTTTATCAAATTACGTATATGGCAGTATTACGGCAGCCAACAGCATTTGCTAGCCATTCAATGACCTGAAAGGATGGAACTTTGACTATGGTTTCTGTGGCAGACTATGGATTTATGGTTTTGTTTGTTCATTTTCCTTTGACAGCTTCATAAATGTTTAAAATAGGCTTTTTTTTAATGCAAAAGTACATAAATTTTTTTTATTTATTATTCAGATACAAAACAAATTTCGAAAACTTTATTTTTATTATAATTTGAATAAACGCTATTTGTTCAGGCTTTTTTTTTTTTTTTTTTTTTTTAAATATATTGTACGTAATAGAGTTCCAAATTTGACAACAGGTACTTTTCATTAATCTGTTGCTAAATAATAAAATTGTTATTTATTCTAATACAGTAAATGACGCCCGTTTCTAGTATCATTTACAATAAATACAACTTACAAGTTCAGAATCTGATTCCATAAAACCCATGCTTTGTAATAATTCAGTAACACTGACTCCACAGTTGGTCACCATTTCACAAGGTAGTTGGCCATTTTCGTCAGGTGGTCCCTATTTTTTTTTAAAAAAAGCATATCATTGAGAAAATCATGTGTCAAAAAATAATGTAAATAAATAGTTTAAAATAATTTTTAAACTGCTGAATGAACAAAAAAGTAAAAGAAAACAAATTAGATTTTATATGCATTTTGCAAAATACTTTAATAAATGGGAGACATTTAGATTTAAAACAGGCAGAACAGGCCAAGAACAAATTACCATACAAACTAATTAAATGATCTTCAATGAAATGTTTTTTTTTAAATGTAATAAAATCACATCTCAGAAAATTTTAATATCCTTGAAACAACTTAAATATGCTTTCTTTGAAAATATTTCAGATTGAAAGTGAAACTGAAGATAACACAAATGTTTTGAGAATGATTTATAAAATATATAATAAAAAAATAATTGAGTTCACAGAATCGATGTTTTCTAGCTCAGAAAACTTATAAAGAAAAATATAACTTATTTCAATGGTAATTTTAATGCACTGAATGATGTAACATCAAGACAACTTTATAGAAGATATGTTTAATAAATGCACAAAAATTTACCAAAGTCTTTTAAAATTCTTTCAGAATTGCTTTAAAATTAATCTTAACAATTTCCAATGGATACTACTACTACTAAGATAATTAACTCTACTAATTCCAACATGAGGTAAAAACATAATGATTAAAGAGGAAATTTCTTTAAATATATAATTGGATCTTCTAGAAATTTAAATAGGATCTTTTATTCTCGTTTATTTCCTGTATTATGGTATTGAATATCGACCAAGAACTGTAGGTCCTTAAAACATTAAACCTTCAATTAGATATTAAGGAGAATAACTACGGTTTTTTTTCACACCTTAATAAAATTATAATTAGTATTTATAGAAATAATAAAAATAGCAAATAAGTAATTTCATTAGTTAATAGCACCAATAACAAATCAAACAAAAACCATGGCAGTTCTTCTTGCACTTGTACTTTATAAAACTGGTAATCTCATAAACCTAAACTTACTCGCCTGTATCTGTGTGTTAACCAAAATAATTATGAAAATCAGTTACAATTGTTAATTCATACATACACACAGAGCAAATATAATCATAAGAAAGACTAGTTATATCTGCACTCCATATTAACTACACTAAATATCAGGATCAAGGTGGGCATAATTATTATTTCATGCTTGCTTCAAATAATAGAAAATAAAAAGTTTTGCTGCCTTTTCTATCCCTAACTAATTTTATTGTGTGCTGTGTATCAGACCAAAAGTAAAAAAAAATTTTCAACGTCTACTGATTGTGACGATAATTATGTGTTGTGATCGTAAAAGGGTTAAGTACACATTGTGAAGTTCTTTTTATAAAACTTTATATAAAATAAATTGATCGTTCAAGAAATAATAAAACTGGAGATTTCTTACTTTACAGGAGACAGTGAAGAGGCAAACTGATGAAACAAACAATATTCTTTATTTCGGACGTTAGTTGAATAGAAGGTTAAGAAATTACTTGCTTCTGGTCACCATTTTAAAATAAAAGAACTAATCTTTTAAGAAGAAAAATAGCAGCCAACATAGAATAGTTCCATGGGATTCCTTTTAATGAGAGCAGCACATCTTTTAGTTAAATTAAACTTTGAGAAAGAACATATCCACATAACTAAAATATCAAACTTATTCGGCCAAAAATTGTGGAACGGCATTCGCACGGCCAGCGGGCTGATGCTCCACTAAAACTACGTTAAAAGACTACATCTTTTTCAGATAACATCAAACCAAATTCTGATTTTTAAATTAACCAGTTTTAGTATTTAAATGATGAATACGGGGTTGACAAAGTAATTAAAAGGCAGAATTTAAATACTGTGAGAAGAATTCTCACATTACATCCACTCACCGAGAAAATTTTGTAAGACCAGGAGATGTAAAAGGCAAAATCGATCAAAAACCTTTTACAGAAAATGGGATGACGAAATTTTGAACTGCCAAAGCGATAAAAAAAATCGTTAAATGCGAACATTAAAATTTAAAGTTAAGATGCTGGAAAAAAAAAAAAAAAAAAAAAAATGGTGACCAAAAGTAAGAGAAAGAAAAGGAATATACATTGCATAAAGTACATTCATAATCCAAAAAGTATACAATAAAAATGCCAAAAAATACAATAATACTGGCAAAACCTTCTATTTGACCTCATAAAATTATCATGATAAAAATGTTAACATATTTTGAGTTAACAAATAAAATTGAGATCACTGACTAGTCATAACAAATTTTGCTATCTTGGTACCAAATAAAAACAGAATTAACTTCTGATAAAAGTTGCAAATACAAAAGCAACAAAAAAGTCAAGAAAAAAATATTTTGTAGTTTGACCTTTACAACATGCCTAGGACTTTTTACTTATATCTAAAAAATAAAGAGTTTTCTTTATTACTCTTAACATGAAAGGAAATGAAATGGCCATATATAAATAAACTTTCATAAAACATAATGATATCCTTTTAGTGTATCAAACTTAGTATTTCATTTAAAATAAAACTGACAACCAATTGTGTAATTGAGTCGTGCACTATTCAATCATCCAAACAAAGTATCCCATAGAAACAAGTTGCTATTTCAATCAAAAGACATGTCATAATTAAGTGTCATAAATACCCATCATAGACACAATTTCTTTGAACTTTATACTTTACTCTAAATAAAAATTTCAATATATTAGTCATAAGAATTCTTAAGGGTTTATTCGAAAAAATATTTTTCCACCCTCAACAGCTCGAAATTTTCCGATACATTTTCAGACTCATTTTTAAAAGTAAAAACATGAAACTTGCTGGGGTGATTTCTGAAGACATGTTTAACATGCCGTGTGATTTCATTTTCAGCTCAATTAATTAGAATTGATTTTTAAGCAATTATTTTCTCAGTATGACCCTTTTTTTCATTCCCAGATCGCCTGCTTCAGAAAAATTAGTTCAAAACGCCAACTTTGACAGCGTTTTTTACAGTATTTTCTGCATTTATCAAAAAATTATTAAGCACGGCACATTATGTAGTTTCTAAATAAGAGAATTTCCCAGTTTGATGCGTTTGAGAGCAAAAATGAATTTTAAAATGAATCAGAAAATAAGCAGTTTGGATCGGAACACACCCTTAATATGTATGCATGAGACTCAAAATAATTATACTATATTATTAGATAAATATGCATATACCATGGTTTTTCTTTAAAATATGAGAGACTGGTGATCACCAAAAAAAAATTTTAAGTATTTCGATATAGAATGAAAAAAAAAAAAATGACAAAATCATGAGTTTATAAAACTAAAATACCATGTACCAGGAATATAATTTTAAAATAATCATTTAAATATAATATAGAAACAAAATTATTAAAATTCAATATTAGGCCCACAATGATGATAATGATGAAGATGAAATCATCAGCAACACTGCAAACAAACAAAAAATTAGATATTTGTAATATATGCGGGGACCCATCATCGGGGGATGCTCTGACTCGGGGTGACTACGGGCACTTTCGAGCATAGCAGCCCGCTCCGGACGGCCGGTACTGTGCAGGGGCGAACCGTGGTTGGTTCGTCGAACGGTATAGTTTTCTGGTAGTCGTGGCCATTTCATGGTGAGTGAATATAAGTCCAAGCAGAGAAGATAGAATTCGTTGGGACCTGGTTTTATTGTGTCTTCTAATTACATGTGATCCTTCAAAACCCAGGTCCAGATGACTTGAGAGTTGTCGCGGCCCGATTTCCCCCAAGTGTGCTACCGGGGGGCGACAGGTATTTTAGCACTTCATTTTAGTAAAAAGCCACGGGTTTTTCGTTGTCCTGTCTTAAATATCGAATATTTCCGCTAGAGTGTGGCACTACAGAAATAGGAGGTGATCTAATTTCATAGGCTAACAATTATCCTGGCATTATGACGTTTTATGGGTTCGGCATCTGGGATCTTTAGCCTCACCACAAAAACGGAGAATTGCGTTTACCTCAGCATTTTTATTCTTAAAGATAGATCAATTTTGAAGCCTGAAAGTAATAAATGTTGGGTTGGAAAACCAAGTTAACAGGGGCAAATCAGACTTAGACTACGGCATTTCAAAAGTTAAATAAAATTTGGGAGTTTTAAATTTAGTACTTTTACTTTTAAACTTTAAATTTTAAAAAAAGGTTTAAGTTTTAAAAAAGGTTTAATCTTTATCATTTCATACACCCAAACAAAGTATCCCATAGAAACAAGTTGCTATTTCAATCAAAAGACATGTCACAATTAAGTGTCATAAATACCCATCATAGACACAATTTCTTTGAACTTTATACTTTACTCTAAATAAAAATTTCAATATATTAGTCATAAGAATTCTTAATATGTATGCATGAGACTCAAAAGAATTATACTATATTATTAGATAAATATGCATATACCATGGTTTTTCTTTAAAATATGAGAGACTGGTGATCACCAAAAAAAATTTTTAAGTATTTCGATATAGAATGAAAAAAAAAAAAAAATTGACAAAATCATGAGTTTATAAAACTAAAATACCATGTACCAGGAATATAATTTTAAAATAATCATTTAAATATAATATAGAAACAAAATTATTAAAATTCAATATTAGGCCCACAATGATGATAATGATGAAGATGAAATCATCAGCAACACTGCAAACAAACAAAAAATTAGATATATATATGTAAATATCGAAGTCCACAACCATGTTGATGACCACCGTGCCCTACATAGCCATCACCATGTCCATGAAGAAAAATAAATACATATAAGAACTCCTACGTAAAATTTTAGGTGGCTTGGATCTCCCAACAAGGCTCCTAACATCTTAGGTAAAAGAAAATTTAATTATACATTATATAATAATATTGTATAACTGCAGGAGGTAAAGGCAATGTTTTTGGGTTCAAAACAATGTTCATTGAGTCCAGAGCCATATGGAACAAGGCTATTAAAGATAACCTGATGTCACTGAAAGTTTAGCAACACAACATGAGGTGGTACACTGGTACTAGTATTGCATCTTAAGGTTGTACACAAGCACTAAATAGACAAAAGCATACAACAAAACATTTGTAGATGTGAACAGATGCTGTCGAAAAACTGGAACATTCACATAATAATCATCAAAATATAGATGATCTTTGCATGATGACATCAGAACATTTTAAATATGACAACACACTTTGTAGAAAATGAGAATGCATTGCATTCTCTTTGAAGCACTAACTGACGACATCGTACTCATCACTGCAGAGCAATCATAACTCCTGCGACACATACACGAATCACTTTTGCAGAACATTAACAAGGACGAGAAGTCGGTGGTGCACTTAATAATAAAATGTAGTATGGTCACACATACTTCTTAGGACATAATCAGGTATTTGAGGTCAAGAAGCACTTTTTTTTAAAAAAAATTTCACTAGATGATTTATAGAAAAAAATTCTATATATATATATATATATATATATAAATGCGCTGGTAAAAAAATTCTATCTAGAATTGTGCTTTTCTGTAATATTCTTGTATTATTTGTAGGTATGAAGAGAAGACATTAATTTTTTTAATTTCAATTTCTTCATAAAGCATTGAAGACTTCAAAATGAACTAATCATTTTTCAGGGCTCATACAGAGTTGGGAAGAAAAAATCTAAGAAGTACCCAAAAAAATCCAAAGAGTCTAAAAAATTTTACAGATTTGCCATTTTTTTTTTTGTCTATGTTTTTATGTGCTGCATCGTAATGTGGTATGCACAATCCAATTTTTAATGTCCAATTTGGAGAGAAAAACATTTCAAAAACAAATTTTACTCTATTAGAATCTAATTGTTAGTGCTGAAATTGCGCAGTATTCACAATATATTGCTTATTGATTTCATAAGGTTAAATACAAAATTGGCAATCTACTTTTTTATGCAGTGACCAATGGTCATGTCATAGGGGTGATTCTGAGTAAAAAAAAATTCTGAAATTCCCAGCATCTTCTGAAAAGTTACACCAGAGAGGGGGGAGGGGAAATCCACTCCCGACACTAGCAATGCGTGTCCTCCATGGCTCTTTGACGAAATTTATGTTTTTTCGCTATTTTTGGACGAAATTTGTGGGGGGTTTCACGAGCTTTTGACGAAATTTGTGGTATTTTTTAGCGATCTTTTGACGAAATTTGTGAGTTTTTACGAACTCTTTTGCCGAAATTTGTGGGTATTTTTTCGCGATCTTTTGACGAAATTTGTGGTTTTTCGTGATATTTTGACGAAATTTTCCGTTTTTTCGCGATCTTTTGACGAATTTTTGGGGTTTTCGCGATCTTTCGACAAAATTTGTGGGTTTTTTCACGATCTTTTGACGAAATTTGTGGGTTTTTTCGCGATCATTTGACGAAATTTTCGGGTTTTTTCGCGATCATTTGACGAAATTTTGTGGGGGTTTTCGCGATTATTTGACGGAATTTGCGCTTTTTTCGCGATTCTGTGACGAAATTGGCGATTTTTCTGCAAATGATTGACAAAATTTATTTTTTTCGGCGACCATATGTCCGAATTTTCGGATTGGTGACCGATTTTTTTAAATTTTCGGAAATGAATGCCTTACATTTTCGGAAAATTCGTACTAGAATCACCCCTAGGTCATATAAATAGAGATTAGTCAAACCCCCCAAACACTTATTATGTTATCACATACATGACACATCTTAAAGAAAATTTTAAAAGGCAAAAAAAAAAAAAAAAAAAAAAAGAATGCTAAATGCAACATACAAGAAAAAATAAAACAAGTTTTGCATTTATTCTTTTAGAACAGTGGTAATCGCTTTCTTTGAAGGTGAAATTTTGACGAATTCGCATTTTTTATCCCGATCTTATGTTGAAATTCGCGTTTCCAGGGTTCATACAGAGTGGGGAAGAAAAAAAATCCAAGGAGTACCCAAAAAGTCCAAAAAGTTTTAAGGATTTGCCATTTTTTTGTTGTTGTTGTTGTCGATGTTTTTATGTGCTGCATCGTTATGTGCTATACACACTCCAATTTTTAATGCCCAATTTGGAGAGAAAAACATTTCAAAAACAAATTTTACTGTATTAGAATCTAAAATTGTTAGTACTGAAATTGCACCGTATTCACAATATATTGCTTACTGATTTCGCAAGTTTAAATACAAAATGGACAATCAACGTTTTTATGCAGTGACCAATGGTCATGTCACAGGAGTGGTTCTGAGTAAAAAAAAAAAAAAAATTCTGAAATTCACAGCAAATCTTCTGAAAAGTTACACCAGAGGGTGGAGGAAGGGGGGAAATTCACTCCCGACACTAGATATGCGTTTTTTTCGCGACTCTGACAAAATTCGCATTTTTTCGCGGTATTTTGACGAAATTTGTGTTTTTTCGCGATCTTGACAAAATTTGCCGTTTTTTCGCGATCTTTTGACGAAATTTTTGGATTTTCGCTATCTTTCGACGCAATTTGTGGTTTTTTCGAGATCTTTCGACGAAATTTGTGGTTTTTTTCGCGATCTTTTGACGAAATTTGCCGTTTTTTCGCGGTCTTTTGACGAAATTTGCCGTTTTTTCGCGGTCTTTTGACGAAATTTGCCGTTTTTTCGCGGTCTTTTCACGAAATTTGTGGGTGGTTTCGCGATCTTTAGACGAAATTTTCGGGATTTTTCGCGATTCTTTGACGAAATTTGCATTTTCCCCGCGATCCTTTGACCAAATTGGCGATTTTTCTGCAAACGATTTACAAAATTAATTTTTTTCGGTGACCATATGTCCGAATTTTCGGATAGGTGACCGATTTTTTAAAATTTTCGGAAATGAATGCCTTACATTTTCGGAAAATTCGGATTAGAATCACCCCTAGGTCATATAGATAGAGATTAGTCAAATCCCAAACACTTATGTATATCATATACATGATACATCTTAAAGAAGATTTTAAAAGGCGAAAAAAAAAAAAAAAAAAAAAGAATGCTAAACGCAACATACAAGAAAAAATATAACAAGTTTTGAATTTATTCTTTTAGAATAGCGGTAACCGCTTTCTTTGAAGGGGAAATTTTGACGAATTCTCATTTTTTTCGCGATCTTCTAAGGGAAATTAGCGTTTTTTTCCCCGAGATCTTTTAAAGGAATTCGCGTTTTGTTTCGATTTTTTAACGAATCTGACGTTTTTTTCGCGATCTTTTGATGGAAACAGCATGTTTTTCGCGATCCTTTGACGAAATTCGCGTGTTTTTCGCGATCCTTGGACGAAATTCGCGTGTTTATCGCCATCTTCTGGGGAATTTCTCGTTTTTTCGCGATCTTCTGCGGGAAATTCGCGTTTTTTGCGATCTTCTGGGGAAATTCGCGTTTTTTCGCGATCTTCTGAGGATATTCGCGCTTTTTCGCGCTGTTCTAAAGGAATTTGCGTTTTATTTCGATCGTTTGACGAAACTGGCGTTTTTTAGCGATCTTTTGATGAAAACCGCGTGTTTTTCGCGATCCTTTGAGGAAATTTGTGTGTTTTTCGCGATCTTTTGAGGAAATCCGCGTTTTATGCGATCTTTTGAGGAAATCTTTTTTTTTTCTCGATCTTAACGAAATTCGCGTGTTTTCGCGTCTTTTGAAGAAATTCGAGTTTTCCCGCGATCTGTTGGAAGAATTCGCGTTTTTTCACGATCCTTTGACAAATTTTTCGAATTTTTTCCGCGATCGATTGACGAAATTCGACGGTATTTTTTTGGAACATACTTGCGAAAAACGCGATTTTTCCGAGATTCTTCGCTAAATGCCAAACATCGACAAAATTTAAAATAAAGGTCGGCTAACAGTGTCGAAAAACGGGCTTTACTTACCTAATAATTGAAAAACGGACCTAGTGGGAGCCCTGCTATTAATTACCCTACCCAATCAATGTTGTTCTTCAGATGAATGACGTGCATAAAGGATTTACCGTGCGTTTTTTAATCACGATTTTTTTTCCTCGGCAGCAATATCGCTTGCGTCCGAAGCCGCAATAGAATATAAGGAGTTTCTAAGTAGTGGTTTCCCAACAAACACACGACTTATGGCCGAATGGCGTATATGTCGCGGCCAAAAGGAGTTAAGGCCATTTGTAACCAAACAATGCTGTACCGTAAATGACCCGCTGGCAGCTATAGCCGGAACGGTAATGTTTCGGCGGTGAGAGAACGGTTGCATTTACTTTGCCCGGCAACTCTTAAGGGGCAGTTTCTGGCAAAAATGTATTGGTCCGTCATCGTCTAGAAAGTAGAGGGGTAATATCACCTAACCCGAACATTAAATTAAAGAGATGAAATATACTTTTCTCTTCATTTCTTTCTAAGTAAGTTTTAATTATTTTAAATCTCTCTTTTAGTAAAAATATAAATACAGTCAAGGATCTATAATCCACACACCCATAATCCGCAATTTTCTATAATTCGCATTGCTTAATGAATGTAAACAATTAAAGAAATTTACAAATTCTTGATCCAAAAATGACTTTTTAAAAGAAATATCTGAAAATTTTAAATATAAAAGTGAATAGAATAAATGTTTTAATACAAGAATTTGAAAAATGCATTTTTTGAGATAGCATATTGAATTAATTATTATATTTCACATTTTTCTTTTCATGTTACACTGAATATGGAATTAAAATAGTATCCAGTAAAATTATTATATATTTCATATTTTTCTTTTCATGTTATACTGAATATGGAATTAAAATAGTGTCTGGAAATAAGAAAATGAGATATAATCCATAATACTCCATAATCCGCAATATTCCATAATCTGCACAAACTTTGGTCCCAACTTGTGCGGATTAAAGAACTTTGCCTGTATGTCGTGAGATTTATATTTAAAGCAGTAAAATAGATTACATATTTTTATTTAGTTTGAAAATATTTTACAAAAATCAAAAATTGTCCCCAAAATGTACATGGGCGGCATATATATATAAATTCCCTGTTTATATTTTAAAAAATTTTATGGGAAAAAAAAAAAAAAAACATAAAAACGCTTAACGTTCTTGTCTTTAAAATATACTTTAATATCTTTAAATAAATATATTTTGAACACACTGGAATAAAAAAGATTATATTTAATGGTTATTTTATATTGCTTTTAATTGCAAAGATAATCAGATAACATAATATAAAATATACGCTGATTTGAATAATATATTAATAGCAAAACACTGCAATCTTCGGAAATACATACTACCTAAACATATTTAAAAATTTGTTGATAAATGTCAATTTATTTATACTCTTTTTATCAGCATTCATGAAAAAATATTTGTTATAATCAAAAGGACAAAATGTTTCAATAAGCAGTTATTCTTGAGCGAGGAGAGGGGGGGGGGGGGGGGGGCAGAGAAAAGGTAACTTAAAAGCTGTTACTAAAATATGAATTTTTAATATCATTTGAATCATATTTCAATGTAAAAGAAAATACTGGAAAAGAAATTTTTATTTCTGAATCCACTGTAACGGAAAATACAAATAAAATTTCTTGCCTGTATTAAATTCCTAACAATTTAGATATATTTAATGATTTTACTACCATTATTTTACTCTTTAGAAATACAGATAAAACCATGTGTTGTTTTGCATATGTATAAAAATAATTAAGTGAAGAATTGCAAAATAAATCAAGAATTTTCGCAGAATTAAGTAAAGAATTGCAGAATAAATCAAGAATTTTTGTTCATTATTATTTGGTTTCAAGTCCCGACCAGGATACATTTCACCCAGTTGGAAAAATTATTTCTGGCAAAATTTAGAATACGCATTAAAATCTGACATTATATGAAAGTATTAAATAAAATGGGATATGTATATTTTATGCCCTAAAATAAACATGAAAAGGTTCTATTTATTTTTAGGCATTTGTTATAAATTACAAGTAAAATCGTCTTGAGTCAAAAATAAGCCTTGATATATATATATATAGATAGATAAACAAGATATTTTTTATGAGCACATCAGAATAAAATGGAATGCATGTTATTTTTAAATCGTATAATTTTTAATTGCAAAGATAAATGGGTAAAAATTTACAAAAAAGAGATAAAATGCCCATTTAATGGATAAATCGGAGAAAAAATAGATGTTTTTGTGTTATCTGAAAACTGTACAGAGACTTTAAAAATTCAAACAATGTATCTTAAATCTTTATTTCTCTAAAAAAGAAAAAAAAAAAAAAAAGAAAGAAAAGGAAAACAAAGCTCTTTTTCCAAATGACTAAAAATAACATTAACAGAAAAAATATATGATTTCTGAAAAAATGACTTTTATTTATTATAATAAGGTATTGGCTCATAAAACTACTCTCCCTCCCTCTCGAGAAAAATCAAATAGATGATGGGACCTTCAAATGTCTCAAGGTTAAGCAGTTTTGAAAGTTCTGGTCCGGTACGATAAGAGGGGAGAGGGAGGAATTCTCAGAATTTTTCTTTAGTTTTGCGTTTTCATTTCTGCTGTTTACGTCGGAATAAGTGGACATAGTTTCAAAATGTAGCACGTATATCGGTAAGTTTGTTAGTTCATGTTGATTCATTACAAATTTCATTATATCTGTTTTTTGCATCATTTTATCTTAAAATATATTTATATTTTAGTTTTTATAAATGCAAAAGAAAATTTAAAAGATATTTCCATTTTTAGTAAAATTCCTTCAATAGTTTAGTTTTAGTTTTTTAGAAGTGATCGAATTTATTTTTAAACATTATAAATATCGGATGACATTATTCTTTAAAACAGTTTATTTTAGTTTAATTATAAAAATGTGACTTTATACTCGAGAAAATTTGATTGACTAAAACAATTGAATTTAAATGAAATTTAGAAGTATCAAGATTAATTTATTTTTTAATCACTATTAAACTATTAATTACATAAAATATATAATGTGAACATTAAAAAGTCCACAATATTATTTAAAAGGCGACTAAAGTAATGAAAAAGATGTTACAAGTTTAAAATATACATTTTATTTAAAATTTCTTAGTACTTTCAAGCCTTCCTAGCTCATCATCTGAGAATATCTTAATAATTAAATGTTGTTTATTTATACAAATACGTCACTTTGTTTTTAAAATGTGAGAGCCAGCAGTAGCAGTTTCTTGGATTGAATTTAATTAGAGGAAATATATATTATTATTATTAATTACAGTTCCATTTATTTATGACATCACTCTGTTTCTCATACGTCACTTTCCATGGATATAATTAAATTATTATTTTATGATATAATTATCTTTGTGTGAATAAATGGAACTGCAATTAATAATAATATATATATATTTTCTTTACTTAAATTCAATCCAAGAAACTGCTACTGCTACTTTCTACTCTAGTAATTATTGATTCTCTCATTTTCAAAACAAAGTGACGTATTTGTTGTAATAAACAACATTTAGTTATTAAGATATTCTCTGATGATGAGCTTGGAAGGCTTGAAAGTACTAAGAAATTTTAAATAAAATTTATATTTTAAACTTGTAACATCTTCTACATTACTTTAGTCGCCTTTTAAGTAAGATTGTGAAATTTTTAATGTTCACATTATATATTTTATGTTGAATCAAGGTGAAAAAATTGCGTTTCGTCTTATGATTCTATTATTTACATTTCTAATAATTATAAATAATTTTCAAGAATTTTGAAAAAGTTGAAATATTATATTTTTTCAAATGTTTGGCTATTAAACTGCAAGAGAATATCTAAATATTATCTAATAAGAGCAAAATTTTAAAATATATGAGAAATATTATACTGTCATTTGTTAACTACATAAAGATTAAACTTATTTTTATGTAATATTTGAATAAAAATTATCAGAAATGATGCAAAAATTTAGATTATAATGATTTAATAAAGCTTTGATGAATAAGCATAATATAACAGATTTACCAACGAAGCTGTGTAAAATATAGTGGAAATTTAAGTAAAAGGAATATCACAAACACACACATAAAATATATAATAAACTATATATATTAAAATCACGTATATTATTTAAGCATAAATTCAAAATATATTCTTCAAAAGAAAATAATTTTTAGAAGGTTAATTGAATGATAAAATGTTTTGGCAGGTAAAAAAAAATCTTATGTCAGGCTAGCTCAGTTTCAAATCACACAGAAATTTCACCTAATTCCAAAATAACACTTTCTCGGGGTATAACTTTTTAAATATTTTTTATTTAATCTTGATAAGACGACACATCACAAATAGAACGGCACATAACACATAAAATAATAACACGGATATAACTTTTTACATTTTAGCACATCTCAAACAGAACACAACTACAGTCAACGCTGTAACAGAACACTCTCCAACTCACAGCATTTCTCATTCGGCAAAGCTCACGGAAAACGGTCACGTGACTGCCGGTAGAGTCTATTTGTTTTAAAACGGGTGGCGCGCATTACATCCTCCCCCTCTGTTTCCGATTTACGTCTCAGAGAGGAAACAGGATGCTTTCTGGGTCTTCCCCTTTTCCTTAAGGGTGCAACTGGAATAGTTTCAGTTTCTTGAAATGGTGACAAAGCGGAAACATGGTAAGACCCAATTCGCTCAGTAGGATTGTCCAGGCTAGCAATGTCATATGTCACTAGTGACTTTTGAGTCAAAACTATGTATGGCCCATCTCTCTTAGGCATAAATTTGGCTGTTTTATTTTTACTTGCTTTGCTCACAGGATGTAGGTTAATCCATACTTTATCACCAGGTGTGAAATACACTCGTCTACGATTTTTATCGTAATATTTCTTCCGCTGATCTTGTTTCATTTCAACACGCTCTTTCACACTTTTTGAAATATTTGCAAGACGTTTAAGATATGGGGTTATTTCCGGAACAAAATTGTCATTTTCCACAACAGCTCTAAAATCGTTCACCACATCATCGATTGTTCTTAATTCTCGACCAAATTGCAGATAGGCGGCAGTTTGGCCAGTTGTATCAGATTTGGCAGAGTTCATAGCAAATCTAATAAAAGGAAGTTTATCAATCCAGGAACTGTGTTCATCTCCAACAAGGATTGCTATTCGAGGTTTCAAGTCTCGATTTTTGCGTTCGACTGGATTGGCCTGAGGATGGTACAAAGGTGTCAATGATTGGTCTATTCCAAGAATGTAACAAACTTGTTGTAGAACAGCGCTCACAAACTGAGGGCCGTTATCACTTATGAGTCTTCTTGGGATACCATAACGAAGGAAGATATCTTCAATCAGAGTAGTCGCACATTCTTGTGCAGTAGCAGTTGTTAAGGCAAATAGTTCGACCCATTTAGTGGCACAATCTTCTATTATAAAAATCCATCGATGCCCATCTTTACTAGGAGGCAATGGTCCAAAGAGATCAATGCTGAGGGTCTCAAACCGCTGAGCATAAGCAGGTGTTCGTAATAAACCAGCTGGTTTCTGATTTGTTGCTTTATAACGAGCGCACTCTGGGCACTGCTTCACATATTCAGAAATGTATGCTCTCATGCCTGTCCAATAATATCTCTTAGCAATTCTCTGATAAGTTCCTGCTTCACCATAATGTCCGGCTGAGGGGTCGTCATGATGAAGTTTCAAAATATTTTGTCTTTCTTGTACTGGAACTACCAGTTGCGCTTCTTCGGCATCTGATTCGGGAGCATACCTATAAAGCACATCTTGATTCATCAGGAATCCTCTATCAGTCCAATTGGCGAAATCTTCGCTTTTCTGTTCGTCTTCAAAAGAATCTATGATCTTTTTAAGGTTTTCATCTTGCAGCTGTGCTTCTCTGATATCTTTTGGACTTCTTGTTGGCATGTCTATGCTGACAAAATTGCATGTCTCACAGAGAGCAGATTGATGATTACAGACAGGGCGTGACAACATGTCAGCCACGACATTAGATTTTCCAGGTTCATATTCTATTTTCTTCTTAATAATTTCTTTCTTAGCAGGAGTCATCTGGTTAGGTGGTGCAGCAACAGGAGCACTATCACCTGTATTCATACGATGCTCCACAAACAGGGTTGTCTCTCCCCCTGGATGAAAACAGTTTTCATACCTTTTCAGATCATTAAGTTTGTCCCTTTCATCGGAATTTAGATTTTTGCCTTCATCTTCATGTAAAGCATACGGACTGACTTCGACTGCACCAGCTAACGTGCTATTTTCTTCTTGGTATTCATCAACAAGATAAAACTTTTCCAGAGGTTTATCGCTGAAATACCATGTTTTGTTGGCAGTATCTAACACCATGTTAGCATTATGTAAGAAATCCATACCTAAAAGAGTTCTATTACCCTTGGCATCTGGTAATACTGTGAACTCCGTTTCGAAGACTCGGCCTTCAATCTCTACGGGCACAGTGGCAGACAAAGTGTCTCTAACCACCGTAATTCCGTCAGCTAACGTTACTTCATGAGTATGAGGGTTCAATGCAACACCAGTTTTTAAAAATAATTGATACATGCGTTCTCCCGCAATAGAACGATTCGCTCCCGTATCTGTACAGACTAGCACCTTCTTATTGCAGATCGTGATAGGCACATTTGGAGCTGAAACTGCTGATGTATTTAAACTATATAGCTCAAGCCGATGTGCTTGAACAGTTTGTTTTTTATCCGTAGGGGAACAATCTGGGCATTTCTTCTTTATAAATCCCAATTTACCACACCCATAGCAAACAATATCGGATTCTATGCGTTGATTAGCAAACATAGGGGGAGATCGGTCTTCTTTCGGAGGCTTACTCTGCTTCCAATTATTTTCTCGACGAGAAAACTCTTTTTTATCTTGGGGTACAACCGGATCCCTTTTAGGAAATGTAGACCTAATAATGTCATACGCATCTAATTTTTCGGCAAGGTCGACTGGCGAATTTAAATTTTCCCAATCGTCTAACATATGTTGTTTGCATTCAACAGGCACGCGCCTTTTCATTTGATCAGCTATGATAAGACCCTGAAGAGCTTCAAAAGACGTTACAGTTAATTCTTTAAGCCAGTTTTCAAAATAAGCTCGAAGTTCGAAATAATAATCTCGCCAAGTTATTTCCTTGGACTTGCGATGCGTAAAGAACAGCTGTCTAAACTTTTCGGCACTAATTTTAAACCTTTTTAGAAGTAAATCTTTAACATGTGAAAAATTCGAAGCATTTTCTTCTGATTCACGAGCGATAAGCGTAGAGATAGAAGACGGTACAACACTGAGTAAATAAGAAACCCATAGATGCTCTGGTACTTTCGAGAGCTTTAATTGACGTTCCAGGAGCACCAAAAACAAGGTTACATCATCAGTTTCTGGCCTGAATGTAGGCAACAGCTTTTGGATATCTATCTTACTCTCCGGGTGAGACATTACCCCTGCTGCACTACCACCTACCGCTCCACTGGAAGTACTTTGGCTCTGAGCCTGTAACTTGAGCTTCTCAAGCTCAAAATTCATCTCAAGCTTTTTTAACTCTAACTCTTCCGCTCTATGCTTTTCTTCTAATTCAAGTTTCCGCTGCTCTAACTCTGCTGTTTTCTGTTTTTCCTCTAAGTCCCGTCTGCGTTGTTCTTCCTCGCGAGTCGAAATTTGGTTTCTGACTAATGAATTTACAAAATCAACTTCGTACGAGGGGGAGGATTTAATTTTTTCCCGCAATGTGACAACTGTCATAGAGGGTTGAACATCTAAATTCATTTCTAACGCAACCTGATATAAATCCTCTTTACGAGCTTTATTAAGTTCAGACATTTTAAACTTTAGCAAAACAACAAAACGAGTACCCCACAAATGCCGAAAATTCGTTTAAATTATTCCCCAAACGTGTGAGCTTTGCCGTTACAACTCATATAAAGAAGACTTTAATAAAGCAAAACAGTAAGGTTTAACATTAGCAAAACTCTTGACTACAAAACAAAACAAACTTTAAATCCCTGCAGGTATAAATAAACTGTATGGCCATACCGCGACACTTAATCTAAACAATATTTTAACCAATATAAAACCATTTACTGAATAGTTAACACTTTCAAACATTATTCTAAATAATATCAAATACATAATGAATAATTAAATTTGCAACCAATATTATCATTATATTACTAAGATTACTTAATATCAGTTCCATCCAATATAACTTAAAGAAAATAAAGTTTCTTTTATAAACAAATAATAAATACAAAAACTTACTCATTCTGTTTTGGAAATGAATCACATTCAAGGCTTTTTCATCAGTAAATCAGCAACTCAAAATTAAATACTTACGTTTAGCATTTAAATAATAACAAACACTTAAATAAAATAGTAATCATTTCTCTTACGAAACCAATAAAAAAATAATAAAAATAAGCACATATCTTTATGAGAATGGCGATAAAATTATGAATCATTTTAACAACTTCTAATTTGACTGACAACAGTTTATTTTCTTCTTTTAAAAAGAAAAGAGAAAAAAAAAATCAACGAAAACGTAAATGAATATTTCTTTCGCTTTCTCTCGCACTCACTCACTCTTTTTTTTTTTTTTTTTTTTTTTTTTTAATGAATCAAAATATTTTACTTAAAGCAAAGTAAAATTTTCAGAATAATGGGTGAGGGAGGGGGGAAGGGGAAATATGCAACACAAACATGACAGG
Source organism: Maratus speciosus (assembly GCA_963932465.1). Taxonomy (NCBI): domain Eukaryota; kingdom Metazoa; phylum Arthropoda; class Arachnida; order Araneae; family Salticidae; genus Maratus; species Maratus speciosus. The sequence goes on from OZ010789.1 coordinate 293,167,331, forward strand.
AAAATAATAGAATGAATTAAAATTTAATAATGTCAAAAATATTTAGAATTTTTAGAATATCAATGTTACGAAGTCAAGAATGCATTCTTTTTATTAAACAAACTATGGATCCATTCAATTTAAAATGCTTACTTGTTGAAAACATCTTGCAGAACAAATCTTGTAAAATAAATACACATATCCTAGAATTGTCTTAGGACATTAACGAAGTAATTTGTAGAACTTTACAACTTGAAAAAAATAAGAACACATATCACATGGTGTAAAGGCGACGTATGAAAATGGCAAAGGTAACGAAACAAAAATTAATCTATAGAACATGGCGAACATACCTCACAAGCTTACGACGACGAATTATTCTGTAGAATTATAGGAACCTATTTTACTTGCAAACGACCGGTCGTGCCATTTTTTTTTTCTCTGTTAGTTGAAAACCACACTTCTTGAATAAAAATATATTACTATATCACTTGACTTGAAGAATGATGAAATAATATTGCGAACACTTTTGAAAAATTTGGATGTGAACATTTTTCTTCGAATTCGTGGCCCGAGGTTGGGTAGCCAATTGTCAGGCTAGCTCAGTTTCAAATCACACAGAAATTTCACATAATTCCAAAATAACACTTTCTCGGGGTATAACTTTTTAAATATTTTTTATTTAACCTTGATAAGACGACACATCACAAATAGAACGGCACATAACACATAAAATAATAACACGGATATAACTTTTTACATTTTAGCACATCTCAAACAGAACACAACTACAGTCAACGCTGTAACAGAACACTCTCCAACTCACAGCATTTCTCATTCGGCAAAGCTCACGGAAAACGGTCACGTGACTGCCGGTAGAGTCTATTTGTTTTAAAACGGGTGGCGCGCGTTACACTTATAATTATTTAGACATACTTTTCAAGAAAATCAAGTTCATTTAACTTGAACTTTTTCAAAAATATTCAAAATACAATATTTGATAATGAATTGACTGATTAGTTTATTTTTTCAATTATATACTTTATAAATTTTTATGAAATGCAACTATTTAAAAATTCATTGCATATAAATTTTGTAAATATGTAAGTGAATAAATGAACAAATAAATTAATGCACTATGTGAAGTATTGTGTTTTGGAAATTTTTTGAAAAAGTTGAAAGTGAAAGAATTTGATTTTCTTCAAAAGTGTATCTAAATAATTATAAGATTTTTTTAATCCTGCAAAATATTTTATTATTTAATTAGCCTGATAAAAAGTATTTTCTTTTATAGAATAAATTTTGATTTATTCCTAAACAATCGTTATGGCAAAACAGTGGCAAGTGATTACATTTTAAATAACCATAATAGGCTTTTTTGTGGGCAGCTTTGGGCTAAATTTAATTTATGACAACCACAAATGGTAGAACACAGGCAAGCTTCTGGTTAGCTTTTATTTTTAGTCACCATTAAAAAAATAATTATGGACAGTTTAAGGTTATCTAACATTTTCAGCGAAAAGTTAGTGGCATGATTGTGGGCAACTTCTTGTATTTACGGCCAATTATCTTGTGGCCTTATTCTGTCCGGCGTGACACTTTTTTTACGGAGCCGTAACTTTCACTGATAGCGGGGCACCGTCGAACACTTTCGGCCAAGGCTAACGAACCCATCAGTGGCCCGTAAGTTCTGTGTTTGTTGGGTTGCTTATCTAAGTAGTTCTAAGTACTACTTGGGAATGTTTTCATTTCTAAGGAGTTTCCAAGGAGTCTGTGCGAACCCTGATTTTTACTATTCAATTTCTTCAAACATTGAAAAATTCAAAATGAAAATCATTTTTACTATTCAATTTCTTCATAAACAAAAAATCTTCAAAATGTATACAATCATTTTATATATATATATACTAAAGTAATGAGGCAAATGGCAAAATAAAAACTTAGAGGCTTTGGGTATGAAATAAAATTAAAGTAAAAGGCACTATGCACATAATAAATAAATAAATATGAGGAACTTTTCAAAATATCTTGCTCTTGCATAAACACTGTAACAAATATTCACAAACTTCTTATATTAATTGAGAATTTATACTTGATTATCAATGAGCAAAAATTTTGCAATGTGAGGATAATTTGCTACACATAAGCAAAAATTAACTCTGAATAATTTTAATCGCGCATGCTAGAATATTTGGAGAAAATGCAGCATAAAATTATGTTATTGAAGGTAAAACACATCAGTAATTTTTAGGTAATATAAATTTAAACTTCCTTGTTTTGAGAAGACTTAGAATAATGATATGGTGTGAGTAACTGAGTTCTAGCAGCAGACAAGTCAACAATTTCACTTGATGAGGATATTTACTCTCACATGAGAAACGTTAACTGACACACTATCATAATCAGTAATGAAAGTTATTTATTTATTTATTTATTTATTGAAGAAAATTAAATAACACTATTTGCAGCTTCACAAACCGAAGAACACTAATGAAGTGGTTTCATAAATGGATATTTTGCCTATAAATGAACAACATCTTCACCAGGTATCTTATGGCTGAATACGAAACATACACACAAAAAATTAAACTATTGTAGATGTAGGAAACTTTTGAAAAGTAGGTAGGTAATTTTATAATTTTTAGCTTCCATGATAACATGTGCAACAACAAAGAAGAGACCAGAAGAAATGGATATAACACAAAACCACTGACCATCTTCATCAGGTAAGCAACAGATGAATGGAAGAAAAGTCTGAAGAATGTCATTACAGGTAATTAAAAAATTTTCTAGCAGCATATACAGGAACAGTCATAATTAAATATGGCAAAAAGCACATAACTTAAGAACTATTGATAGTTAATAAATATATAAAAGTAATCTTCACTATTGGCAAGGAAAAAATATTTTTCTTATGGTGAATGGAATTTTTAAGTAGAACTGTTACAGGATTGAAGAAGCCCCATTTCATTTTAAATGAAAAAAAATAATGTTGAAATTTTTATTTTTATAAAGCAACATGAGAATAAAGTATAATGATGTCGATATGTCATGCATAGACTTATAAATTTGTGAAAGAATTGAATTTGCCAAAGAGAATTGAAGCAATGAAAATTTTGAACATTTTTAATTTGTTAGCTGAGAGTTCTATAACAACATCAATAGGCAAATTTAAAAACAGGAACAGTTCTTTAAATATTAGAGATGAAAAATCAGACTAGTCCACAAGACAACATGCTAACTATACATATCAGCATATTTCACAAATCATCTAAGGAGCAAGTCTAAGAACTTTTCAAAGGGGATAACTGTTTATAAATTTTCATATTATATTTTTGTTATTCAGAGAAGCAGGCAATACTTCAAAATAATCATACAGGATAATTACTACTATAAATTACTTGAAGAATACCAAACTTCAGTTGGAGAAAATAGGCATAATTGATGAGATGAGAACAACTTTAAGTGAAGAACAAAATTTCTCAGCAACAAGAATTAAAAATAATACTTCAATAAAATTTCAATCTTTTTTTAAAAAAAAAATATATATATATTGAAATTCAAATTTATAATTCATTTAAAGTGCCATTAATAAGTAGAAAATTTAAAAATAACCCAAAAGCCATGCCTCCTAAAATATCATATGTTCTTGAGAACAATTTTTGCCAATCTTCAAATTCATCGAAATTATTTGAGAACATAAATTCATTTATAAAAATATTTCAGTTTCAACAATTATTCTTCAAAAGTATTTTTAATTCCAAAATTTTCAACCAATTAAAAAAAAATGTAACTGCCTCAGAATTTTATTCTTAAAAATAGAATATTGCTATTATTTGCACCAACATAAAATTCATTTTCAATATTGTAATTATATAAATTCATTTCTTGATTTGAATAATAATACATTCTTCAAAATTTAAATATGAATTCTTTAGAATATTGTAAAAAAAAAAAAAAAATTGCAACTACGTAACAAAAAAATGGCATAATTCAAGAATTTTTGAGAATGATATCATCAAATATTCTACAATATTTTCATAAATTATATCCAACAAATTTTGAATTAAATAAAACATTTTCTCTTTTTTAACTAATGAAAACAATTCCTTAAAAAGAATTTACTTGACTTTCTTGCATAACGATCTTAATTTTCTTCAAAAATTGGAACAAGTTTCATGAAAATGTAACTTCTATTAAAATATTTCAACCAACACTCTCATAATTCTTAAAAAAAAAAAGAACAAAAAGTTCTAACAAAAATTATCTTCCAGAATCAGTATTTTGAAAATTGCAATAATCCCGAAGCAACAACGTTGCAATTCGAAAGGTACTATGGCACCAAATTGTGGCGATAATTATGTGTTGTGATTGTAAAAGGGTTAAGTACACATTGTGAAGTTCTTTTTATAAAACTATTGATCGTTCAAGAAATAATAAAACTGGAAATTTCTTACTTTACAGGAGACAGTGAAGAGGCAAACTGATAAAACAAACAATATTCTTTATTTCAGACGCTAGTTGAATAGAAGGTTAGGAAATTACTTGCTTCTGGTCACCATTTTAAAATAAAAGAACTAATCTTTTAAGAAGAAAAATAGCAGCCAACATAGAATAGTTCCACGGGATTCCTTTTAATGAGAGCAGCACATCTTTTAGTTAAATTAAACTTTGAGAAAGAACATATCCACATAACTAAAATATCAAACTTATTCGGCCAAAAAATGCAGCACGGCATTCGCACGGCCAGCGGGCCGACGCTCCGCTAAAACTACGTTAAAAGACTAGATCTTTTTCAGATAACATCAAACCAAATTCTGATTTTTAAATTAACCAGTTTTAATATTTAAATGATGAATACGGGGTTGACAAAGTAATTAAAAGGCAGAATTTAAATTGATTAGCTAAATTAACATTTACGAGAAATTAATGAAAATCTAATTACAAGCTACAGAATTCAAAATGTTTTCAAAGATTGGAAAACGAAACCAAACGATAGTCTCCTGTCAGCGATCGGTGTCAAAAGAGGGCGGCGCATCATTTCAATGATGCCATCATAATGCAAATCGACTCCGACGAAACGAGAGCTTCAAGATGTGCTCCTAAAACAGCAGAGTGCGCATGCGCAAGCTGCCGATTCGCTCCCAAAGCAGATATGAATATCGGCAGCGAAAAACGAACTCGATTTACGGTGAGAGATAAAACGTCAACATTGCAGCGCAATGATTGAATTCAAATAGACATAGATGCAAAAAAATAGCTGAAAGGAAATAAAAATAAACCAAATTTAAATACTGTGAGAAGTATTCTCACACTGATGTAGCTCTTGCTATGCTTAACATTTTGATACTAATTACCATTCTAAAATCTTACTAGAAGGTTCTGTCCCCTATGAGCTATGCTCGCCAAACCCCGGAGGCTCTAAAAATATGGTAATCTGCTCTGTTTTACAAAGATTAGCTGATTATGGAAGATTGAATGATATTATCAAGACCAGTTGTGATTCACCCTTTGACTGGAGGGATTTTTTGATTTCCAAACCCACATCCATCACTGTTGCGACAGTTGACATCGCCTTTGTGATCAAGAATTACAGATTCGAATAGTAGTTTTTATAAAATGGTTAAGTAAAATATGTTGTTGCCTCTCAAAATTTTTTTATAATGTTTAAAAAAAAGTTTTTTTAGAAGCTACAAGAAAATTGTTTTAAATATGATGCAATTTTCACCATTAAACACTTTTGGAACGTAAAAATTTAATTCTTAAAAATATATATATACATATATATTTTTAGATATTCACATGTAAATATTTTTTTCAATTGAAAAGTATTTGTAAATAGTATTATTTAAGATTTTTAAAATCTGGCAACAATAAGTATAAAGCAGCTAATTTAAACTATGAATTAAATCTCTATACAGATAATGAAATCTTGAATAAAAATTAGAAATATATATATATATATATATATATATATATTGGACAATGTCCTGCACAACACATTCTAGTCAAGTACGTGCATGCAACAGATGGTTAAATTGTTATGCAAAGTTCTTGATCCTAAAAAAATCATTTAACTGAACATCTTAACAGATTCCAACATTAAATAGATATTAAAATAATTTTTCAACTTAAAAACTGTCTGCTTCAGTGTACACATCTCTACAAAGATACTAGTTTTCATGTTTTTGTATGCAATAGTTTTTGCAATATAAACCAAGAAAGTAACGATTACAATAAATTCAATTACGGCAGAAGCAGCAGCATTAATTACTTGTTTTGAGAATAGAGAGATACATTCACTGACTATGGCTGTAGAGCAGATGTTATAATTCCAGACCAGTTCAACTTCTGAACTGTTAATTTTGAATATCATTTAAAGAATAAATTCAGATTAATGGCTGTTAATCATAATTAAAATAAAATAAATTTCATAGAAAAAATTTAAAGTAAATTATTTCTATCTCTTTCAAAAATAATGAACAATTAATCAGTACAAGAATAAATAAATAAAAGCAAATATAAAGAAACTAAATTTCGATATGAAATTACTAAATGAAAAAATTGATAACATACAAAGCATTCAACTTCAACAATGGTTTCTACTAGCTGACTATGTAAAAAGTTTAAAAGGTCTTCATCCCACTGGCCTGGTTTACCCTAAAAATACAACAAACAAACAAAATAAATATTTCACCAAAAACATCTGGAATAAATTTGAAAATGAAGTATTATAAGAAATTAGTAAACAAAAATATACAAGAACAGAAACACATAACATTAGTTTAATAAAATTAAATACAGCAAAACACAAGGGGAAAAAAATCATTATTTATATTCATAGCAGAAAAAACACCAGTTCTAAATTTTAATAACTAAATTGGTTGAGTTTCTCCTACATGAGAAAATTGCTCATAGAATAACCAGACTACTTTTGTTGAATAAGATTGTTTACTGAGTTGTCGGCAAAAGAGGAACTTGGCCATAAAAAGTCGTCACAAGGGAGGTGCGGGATGGGAGTCATGCATAATGCATTAACGATGTCTGGCATGAAATGTCAGCTGCCAGTTAGATGTTTTCTGTGCGACTAAAAAGGAGTCATATAGAACAGTTATGAAGTATGCAAACAAAACTTAAGCTTCCTTCAGTAAGTGTTTAAAGAGTACTTTCTAATTATTGTTTACAATAAAGTTATAATCATTTGTAATTAGGGCAATAATTTTGACTCACCCTGTATATGTTACACAATATTTCATATAAAGTTTTCTGCTCAAACTACAAGATATATGGGTCATTCCATGCAAAATGAGCAAATCAGCTGTGGCAGACATGTCACAGATTTTAATGAAAATCAGTCTACATGTAGATCATATCTATTTATGAGTAAATGTAAAGTAATAGATTTCAGAATTGTTTATTTAAGTATTAAAATATACAGTAAAAGTGGATGCAAAATTGAGGTATTGTCTACAAGCTTAAAATTTCAATTGTGATTATTAGCCTTTGGAATGGAAAGACTATATTAAAAATTATTTATAATTAGGAATGAATAATAATTAACAGATTGGTGTAAGTTAGTAATTGTATTTTTATTCCGTAATGAGAAAAAAATTATTTTTGAAAAATTTTGAGGTAAAAATGCAATATTTATATTGCTCCTTTACACGTCAAGGACAGCACTGACAAGTTTAAAATTGCTTGACCTTATAGCTAAAAGTATATATTTTAAATATTGAAAGTTTCATTCTTGCCTTTTTATTCCTTAATGAGAAAAAAAATAAATAGTAAAAAATGTTGAGGGTAAAATGCAATATTTCTATCACTTCTTTTTAAGTGAAGGAAAGCTTTATTAAACTTTTAAATTATTTGATATCATAGATAAAAGTGTATATTTTAAATATAGACACTTTTATTCTTGCTTTCAGTTTATTTTTGGCTATTAATATATTTATTTTAAACTACATTAAATATATATATATATATATATATATATATATATATATATATATATATTATGCTGAAAATTATATATTTATCCTCTAAATCTATAGATGGTAGCACTACATTTTTTCCCCTTTGAAATTGTGCAATATTGTAAAAAATTGCGAGCGGATTCAAAGAGAATGCTCTTGGAATGCAACGAATATTTACTTTTTAAACCCAATTTTGTGACGTTAGGAATCAAAAGGCAATCTTGAATTTTTTTTTAGCATATCATGGACTTATTGATCTTTATGTCTGTGCAATAACTGTAATGTATGACCTTTCCTTTATTATTTTTATTTTGCCTATCAATAAGAGGAAAAATTATGATTTAGTCCTTTTTTTTTAAAGTTTCTAAATTTTTTTAAAGGTGAAGGAAATACATGGCAACTTAAAAACTTTAGCAATTCGATCTTAATATGTAACACTACATCAGGCATCAATTTCACAGATGTTTTTGAATTCCTTTAATTTTTATAACGTTTTTAATTTTCTCAAAATTGACAAATTTTCAATTTTTACAACAAATGTAAGATTAATCACGACATTACCAAATTATTATTACTAAATAAATATGAAGATAATTTTCCAGAGATTACAATATTATAAAAAGATTTAATTTATGTTAAATAGTTTTCAAGATACGGAACTTCAAACTTGCAACTTTGAATGGTTGTACAAATGCCATTCTATTTCAGAAGTTTTTTAAATGCCCAGAACTTCCAATTTTTTTTTTTTTTTTTTTTTGGGGGTCGAAATATTTTGCAAGGCTCTATTTGAATATGAATTGAATCTGTGTATCAAATTTTATTAAAATCGGTTACTATGCAGACACGACTTTTTTTTAATTTTTGCTCATTTTGTGTGGAATGACCCATATATGATTATGAAAAGTAAGCTACTACAAAAAAGTGAGAAAGAATAAATAACTTACAGTATGTATTTTAGCTAATTTACATTCAATGCACTGCCTTGCAAAAGCTTGCATAATAAGATCTGTACGTACATTATCCCAAGAAAGCACTTCATTGTTTCCATAATCAACAAAGTTGACCTGAAACATATTAAAAAAAAAAAAGAATTAAAACCCAAAACTTGTTGAAGCTGCCTTTTTGTGGCAAATAATACTAATAAAAAAAATACAAGACAGAATAGCTATTAGATAATAAACATGGTAACATGTTAGATAATAAATACTTGATAGCAAGATAAAAATTACATATATGCCAAGTTCTGGAATTTACAGATAGGATGACGAAAAGTCCTGAATTTTCATTGGAAAATCAAATGATATACACTTTCTTTCCTTAACCTGTTCAGAATCGATGCATCACATGGCATATGCACTGAAGAAAACTCCTGCACAAGTTCATACAGGACTGCAGGTAAAATATCAGAATTTGAAGTTTTTAGTAATTTTAAACAAAACTTAAATGAATGGATCAAGAAGAAAACAATTGAATATGATTTGAATAATGACTTCCTATACAGAACAAAAAAATATAAAAAATTAACACAAACTCAAACTGTGGATAAACGGGTAATTATACAAAAAATCATTTTAAAATATTGTTACTCAAATCCATTATCTAGAATGTATGGAATAAAAGAAATTAAGATTTAATTTTAGAAATTCATTCTCTAGTAACAACAACAAGGAAAAAAAATCTCTGTGATACAAGCCTAAGTGACTGCTTCGCTTGTCATATCATCGCCTCAGAGCAACTGGGAGAATAAAGAGAAATGTCAAGCAGCAAATCACTTATGCCTGAATTTTGTAAATACCTTTTCTCTTTTCTTATTCATAGTTAAATAAGTGTTTTTAAATGACAAGTGACACAATTTACTCTGCAATATATTTTGAAAAAGTGGCCTGTTGGCAATAATTTAACTTGCTAAACATATCAGCTACTAAAAGACCAAAAATTTTTTACACGACTGATTATTGACGAAATTAGCAATTTTTTTTTACAAAAATTTACTTTACAAAATTCACAATTTTATGCCGCGATCGTTCAACGTAATTTCAGATCTTTATAAAATCTATGTTTTTTCCCATGACCGATCGATGAAATTCAAAATTTTTTTCTCAAGTGACTGGTAAAATTTGTGACTTTATTTCGTGATCTTCCGATGAAATTTGCAATTTCCTTTCACAATCGTTAGATGAAATGTGATTAATTTCTGCAATTTTTTGATGAAATTTAAGTTTTTCTTTCCGTGACAGATTGATGAAATTCGCGAGTATTTCTGTAATTGTTTGATTAAAGTCATTTTGCTTGAGTGATTGACCAAAATTTGTGAATCCATTCATGTTCGTTTGACAAAACCAGTGATGGAACAGCATGGACCTCATTTTGGAGCAGAAAAAAGCCATTTTGGAGCAGCAAAAACGCTCATTTTGGAGCAGAAAATAACTATTTTGGAGCAGCAAAAAGGCTCATTTTGGAGCAGAAAATAACTATTTTGGAGCATCAAAACATCATTTTGGTATTCTTTGATGAAATTCACGTTTTTTCTGCAGTTCTTTGATGAAAGCCGCGTTTTTTTCTGCGATTCTTTGACGAAAGTTGCATTTTTTTCACAACTCTTTCACAAAATTCGCATTCTTTTACAATCCTTTGAAGAAATTCGCATTTTTTTTTCGGACCCTTTGTTGAAATCAGCGTGTTTTTCAAAATCTTTTGACGAAATTTGCAGTTTTTCGTGATCTTTTGACAAAATTTGCGTTTTTTTGCGACTGTTTGAGGAAATTTGTGGTTTTTCCTGCAATCTTTTAATAAAATTCGCATTTTTTCACAATCTTTTGATCCCGTTTTGTTCGCTTTTTGACGAAATTAGCGATCCTTTGACAAAATTCACGTTTTTTTTCGCGATCCTTTGACAAAATTCGCATGTTATTTGCGATCTTCTGACAAAATTCGCGTGTTTTTCGCGATCTTTTGACGAAATTCGCGTGTTTTTCGCGACCTTTTGACGAAATTCGCGTGTTTTTTGCGACCTTTTGACGAAATTCGCGTGTTTTTTGCGACCTTTTGAGGAAACTTTCGTGCTTTTCACGATCTTTTGTCGAAATTTGAGGCCTTTTGATGAAATTTGCGGGTTTTTTTCTCTATTTTTTAAATAAATTAGTATTTTTTCACGATCTTTTGACTGTGTTTCGTTCGTTTTTTGACGAAATTAGTGATCTTTAGAAAAAATTCACGTTTTTCTCGCGATCCTTTCACGAAATTCGCGTGTTTTTGCGATCTTTTGACAAAATTCGCGTGTTTTTCCCGATCTTTCGACAAAATTTGCGTTTCATTAGCGATCTTTTAAGGGTGTATTCCGATCCAAACTGCTTATTTTCTGATTCATTTTTAAATTCATTTTTGCTCTCAAACGCATCAAACTAGGAAATTCTCTTATTTAGAAACTACCTAATGTGCCGTGCTTCTCGATTTCTTGATAAATACAGAAAATATTGTAAAAAATGCTGTCAAAATCAGCGTTTTGAACCGAAATTTCCGGAAGCGGGTGATCTGGGGATGAAAAAAACGGTCACACTGAGAAAATAATTGCTTAAAAATCAAATTCTAATTAATTGAGCGAAAAAGGAAATCACACGGCACCTTATACAACTCTTCAAAAATCACCCCAGCAAGTTTCATGTTTTTACTTTTAAAAATGAGTCTGAAAATGTCTCAGAAAATTTCGAGCTGTTGAGGGTGGAAAAATATTTTTTCGAATATACCCTTAACGAAATCACGTTTTTTCGCGATCTTTTGACCACGTTTTGTTCGTTTTTTGACAAAATTAGCGGTCCTTTGTTAAAATTCACTTTTTTTTCGTGATCATTTGAGAAACATCGCATGTTTTTTGCGATCTTTTGACCAAATTCGCATGTTTTTCGCAATCTTTTGACGAAATTCGAGTTGAAAATGATCGATTTGGCTCAAGAATTATAATTGAATTGGCGTAGTTGGGCGCAATTTTGTTGAAAAATGATCGTTTTGGCGCAGAAATGCGCAGCATTATCGATTTGGCGCAATTGTTCCATCACTGCAAAACTCTTGGGTTTTTTTCGTGGCTCAAAGTTTTATTTTTTATGATTCTGCAAAAATTGCTGATATATTTAAAAAATGGAAAAAATGGAATAGCACTAAAAAGCAGAAAAGTGGCTTCCCTGTTCACCAAACCATACTCACTAAAATGCGTCAATTAGTATGCAGCCCGATTATGACACATTAACCAAGATGATTAGATGAGAATAAAGATAGATTTTCTAATCTTCCGTAATCGAATCTACAGATAAAGTCAGGACGAAACAAAAAAGATACCAGCAACAATATTTTTAGAAGTAAATGTGGATATTATTAAAGGTTTCACACAAAAAACCCTTCAATGCACCAAATCGTGCATTGGATCGATGCCAAATTGGATCCATTGTCAATTGGCAATGGATCCAATTACGGATGATTACTTAATAGTTTTTAAAATCTCTGCATTAACGTATGTATTGCAACTGATAATTAAACGGGCAGGAAGCATAAATTCCTAGGTGAGTTAAGCTGTTTTTGTCCAGAAAAATGAAATACATAACAAAAATATACGAAATGCTGCCATGATTGCAAAAAGTTCTTGATTTCTCTACCAAAATCTTCCGATTTGGCGAAAGGTTAAGCAAATAAATTAAATTATAAATAAAAGTAACATGTTGCAATGCTTAGCATACATTTAAGGGAGACCAAAGTGGTCGCCAGAGGTGGCTAATAAATAAATAAAAAATATTATGCAATGGAAATTTTTTATAAAACAATTTTTATTACAATTATTTCACTTACTTTCACTTTTTCAGGATACACTGCAATGACTTCAGCACGATACCATAAATTATCTAATGAAAACATGGCAATACATGCTTCCCCAACAGGTAAAGGTTTCTTTACTGGAATCAAAGCTGACTTTGAATATTTAAACTGTAAGGCTTTCTTTATCATTTCAACAACACTTCCACCTAACAAAACATCAGTTAAAATTATAATTAATCATTCCTGAATCAAAACAAAATTTCTAATAACAATCATTAACAAATGCAGAACATTATTCCTTTGCAAAATAAAATAATACAATAAGATTTTAATCTGTTGTTGTAGAAGATTTCATTTCAAATTTATACAAATTACTTAGCTTAAATTTCCAATAACTAACATTTAAACAGTGAAACTTGGCTATAACAACATGGATGGGATTCGAAAATGTATCTTTTTTTTTTCAGGGGTCTACCCAGAGAGAAAATGTGGCTTTCACAAATTCTGATATCACAGACACGAACCCTCTCCAAATTCAATCTAAACTAGCATGTTGTGGCCATCACAAAACTTTCTTCTATATAAATCACGTCAATTAAATTCTTTAAATAGTACAAGAAATAACAACGATTTAGCACCAATTCATATCAAAGTATATCTGAATTTGAAGTTGGATGAAAATTCGTGCATTAGTTCTTGAGATAGAGCTATAGCGGAAATCCTGAAAAATGTACCACAGTAGCGCCATCTGTTGAGCGATTTACACCAAAAATAAGCAGCAGTAAATGATATCAAGGTATACCTGAATCTGAAGTTTGTTGAAAATCCAAGCATTAGTTCTTGAAATAAAGCTATTGTGGAAATCGCAAAAAATACAGCACAGCAGCGCCACCTGCTGAGCAATTTACACCAAATATTAAACAGCACTAATTTATACGTCAATTCATGTCAAGGACTAACTAAATCTGAAGTTTGATGAAAATCTGTGCAATAGTTCTTGAGATACTGCTCTTGCGGGAATCGTGAAAAATGCAGCACAGCAGCGCCACCTGTTGGGCAATTTACACAAAAAATTAAACAGCACTAATTTATATCAGGGACTAACTGAATCTGATGTTTGATGAAAATTCGTGCATTTTTTCTTGAGTTAGAGCTATTGCGATAATCATGAATAATGCAGCATAGCAGCGCCACCTGTTGGGCAATTTTCACAAAAAGTAATCAGCACCAAATTATGCCATGTACTAACTAAATCTGAAGTTTTATGAAAATCTGTGCAGTAGTTCTTGAGATATAGCTATTGCAGGAATCGTGAAAAATGCCGCATAGCAGCGCCACCTGTTGGGCGATTTTCACCAAAAACTAATCAGGTCCAGTTTATATCAAGGTCTAACTAAATATGAAGTTTTGTGAAATTCCGTGCATTAGTTCTTGAGATAGACCGCCCACAAAATTTTTGTCACATACAGACTCACAGAGTGACAGACAGACTCACAGACAGACATTTTCTAAAAACCATCAAATCGTGTTCTGGGCATTCTAAAACGCATAAATCCGTTGAAAACCGGAAGTCGAAATTTTTCACGAATCAAATACTTTCTTCTTGTAAAGATAGAAGAAAGTAAAAATAGACCTTTCATGAAAAATCTAGCATACGAATACCATGAGCTGCAATACCTTGCAAGTATAAGTTATCAACAGGGCTTCATAATACGCATCAAACAATCTAATTTAAAAAAAAATTTCTTAATGGTAATGAGATTATATATATGTATAAATTATAGCTTTAATAAAAAAAATTTTTCCACAACAAACATATCGCATGTCTTTTGAAAAATATATGCATTGTGCCCTTATAGCAAAACAGATGCAATATCATGATTTTCTTTTTTTAACACTATTCAACATAGTTGAAGAGGACTATTTAGAGTAGAGGTCTGCACGGGCCCGTACCCGGCCTGGCCTGCGGAATGGAGGAGAATTTTCAAACGAGCCGGGCCGACAGAATTAGGACAATTTTTTCAACAGGCCGGGCCGATAAAAAAAATTAATCGGGCCTATCGGCCCGATATAAGAATTTGAGAGTAGCAGATAAAATATGAGGCCATTTCCAATGAATATGACTTTTTCGAGAAGTATAAATGTGCGTTACGAGCCGATGCGAGTTTAACAACATCAATACAGAAATGTAACATGTCCATCGTAGAGATCGGCATCGTACAGTTACATGATGCCTGATCCCGGGTTTAATTTTCGGCAGACTTGTGCCGGGACGGAACTGGTATTAATCATTCTCAGGATGTGCAGGATAGGCATTATGTGTTGTAAAATTATTAATAGCGATAATGAACTTCTGTTAACAGTATCTTTGGAAATGTACCTTAAGGTGGTTCTCATATTTACTGCTCAACAATGCGAAACTCTCAGACACATTTTCTGACTCATTTTTAATTATAAAGGCATAAAATTGACAGGCCTGAGTATAGAAGGCATTTGGGATTGAACAGCGGTTCCATTTTTCATAAATTACGTACAGAGATAACAGAGACTCTTGTCACGTGACTGTACGTTTTTCTCCTTTCCTGTGCTATCGCTTCCGGAAATTCGATTCAAAACGCTAACTTTGGCAGTATTTTCTGAAAGATATATTACTTTTATCTAAGAAAAAAACGGCATTTACATGGTTTCTGAAACCTGCCAATTTCATGCGTTTCCGAAAAGAAATGAATTTATAAATGTATCAAAATGTAGCTCCTTTGGATTTCAGAAAAGCCTTAAAAATGACAGAAATATTTTCACAAATCTACCTTTTATTATAAGCTTCAAAAGTTATCATGTTTTTTAACCCTTTATTCTAAACTGCAATAATCTTTTAATGAACCCTTATTTAAATTTTGAAACGTCTGTAGAGACGTTGACTAAAACCAGGGCCGGCCTAAGGCGTGTGCGAAGTGTGCCACCGCACGGGGCGCCAAACAGATGAAAGGGCGCCTATAAGAGCACCGATAAAAATTATTTTATATTCTGCGGGTTTTTTTTTTTCAACTTTTACATTTTCTATAGCTAGACTGAGGCCAGCTCGAGAAAGGATTCTTCGTTCTGTTTAAAAAGAAATTCAAGAGCGCCGAATTTTCGCATACAGACATCGGCTTCTGTTCTTTGTCTGAATGAGAAAAGAAACAGAATTACGAACCCCAGAAATCACCCGATTCAAATCTGCTTCCCTTGCGGGATGCTAATTAATTTCGACTTGGACAGATTCATGGTGAATTCTATTACTTCCGGCTATTTAAGCGCATTTTTCTAGAGTCCTCTTATCCCACAGGCAATGAGACTGCCCCCCAGATGACCGGAAAAAAGAAACCATTAGAAGCTAAAAGGGGCGGAAATTTTAAAATAAAAAACAGACGTCTTTAAGCTTTTCTTCTAGCAGTGTCTTCTGGATGTGAGCTCATCTTCTTCTGGAAATAGTCAATAGCGTTAATGTCAAAAATTTTGCCAAAAAAGAAAAATGAAAAAAAGGGCATGTAACTAAAAATATATAGGTAAATAATTCTTATTAAAATGACCGCAGTATCGAGACAATACAATTCGGTCGTTCACTAATTAGTTTATTAAACTGCTGTAAAATATGAATATTTAATAGCTAAAAATGAATCAAACCGAATATTTTTCAAGTAGCTTGATTCGCTTAAATGAGTAATTTTCATGCGAATGTGAAACATAGTATGTAGAAGATACAAAGCATGCTTGTAGTATTTCAAAATTGTCAGTTCTTGAAATTACGAAGGACATTGCTGCGCCCTAAACTCAGAGCGGCAGAACAAGAGCCTATATGGCGCCCCGATGCGTGAAGCAAAGATTTAGATGGTACTCCTATAACATGCTTTTAGCCACGATTTCTACTTATTAAGAAAACAATTTTGGCGTTTGAGGTGGAGGAGGGTGTTTTAGAGTTGAGATCTTGGGCAGCTGCCTCTTTTGCCCTTGCGATAATCAGGTTCTGATCAGAACTAGTGTTTCTTTCAGGCACATATCGTGGAAGGTTGTGCCTCTCCGGCGCAAGACCCCCCCCCCCCCTCCCTACTTGGGAAAATTTTCGAGCAACAGTGCAATTCTTTTAGTGTTTAATTATTCCAATATTTATCATCTTAAACGGAGAGGTGGGGGAGGTCGGAGCTCAGTTGACCGAATGGGATTAACTATTTCTATTTTTGCTACAGACACATATTTGTTCCAAAATCTTCCCGCTTCAGAGATTTCGTTCAGCCGGCGCCTATGCCATATTGTTTGAATTTGTGTATTTCCCTAGTTTTCCGAAACGTGGTCTGAAAGGAACACTGAGCGGAAAGCCAGTAAAAAAATAACGTCATAAAAATATATAATTGCGTTATAATGATGCACTGTTTCAATCATCATTAGGGATTATTTATTAATGAAATATAGTCTTTGGCCCATTACACAATAAATATTTCGCAATACTGGAATTAAAATAATTGAAATTTTAAACAAATATTGTTAATTTAAAAATGAAAATTGCTGAAAATTTAACTAAAATGAAAAAGACTTTTTTGAAATCAGATTATGTATTTGATACTGAGTCAAAGTTTATCTAAACCGAAAGGGAATTATTCAATATTACAGAGTTTCTTCATTATTTTATGAAATAATTTGCCCCTTAAGGCTCCGCTGCACTGAAACACCCCAATCGCGAAATCCCATGTTAGTCTATGGGAAAACTTTGAAGCGCGATGACTCATTACCTAATATAATTATTAAAATACCTTTTTCACCATCAGAAAGTAGATGTCAGATGCCGATGATGTGCGTTTTTAAAAATTATCTCCGTAAATTTTAAGTAGATAAAAAATCCTATAAATTTTGAAATTTCCATTTGATTAAATTTTATCATTTTCTTAAAAATACTTAAAATTTACGTCGACAATTTTTATAAACGCACATCATTGGCATCTGATGTCCACTTTCTGATAGTGAAAATGGTATTTTAATAATTATATTAAGTAATGAGTAATTTGGCTTCAAAGTTTTACCATAGGTTATCATCGGGGAGTTTCAGTGCAGCGGCTCCTTAAGTACTGGAAGAACGAAATCTGCTTAGTGGTAAGGTTTCTTTGGAATAATATTGTTCTAAGCGTTCTTATTATATATACAGACTTATGTCCAAGCGCAATTTTTCTGTTTAATTTATTATTTAAAATTAAGCGAAAAAGTAAATTTCACCCCCCCCTTTTTTTTTAATTATCTACGATGACGAATTTTTTTCAAAAGGGTTGAGCAAAGACCTTTCCGTGCCCCCCCCCCCCCCCCCCCCCCCATCCCACCAGTGCCCATGACATGCACTTTATTATTTGTAAATCTACTAAACAGAAATTGATAGTAATATTACTTTACTTTGATTTCTCATTAACAGGAGCAAAGAGCTCGATGAATAAATCAACATAAGCTTGACAATGTAGAATTGTGAAAGTGGAGCCTATTTAAAAAAAAAAAAAAAAAAAAAATCTGTACATAAATTTTATTTTGTAATCGTCTTCAAAAAATCTTTCATTTAATACATTTATCGTTAAATAACTTTTTTTCCCTTTAGTGTCCGATATGTTGATTTTTTTTATGATGTCCTACACCTATGATTTTATAATGACACTTTCTTTATTTACTTTCAGTACGTCGCTAAAACATGTACTTAAAAATTTTCTTTGGGATGGTTTGTTTACTTCTAGCGTGGGCACCAATAGAACGAAATCCAGCAAACTTTTTTTTTTGTTTGGGGGGGGGGGGGGTACATTTTTTGTTAATCGTATTCCTTATTATTATAAATACAACTCTTACTGTCAATCATAGGTTTTTTTAGTGCTTAATTAATTTAGGCTACTTAAAAAAATAAATTTTAGTGAGTTTTTTTTTTTTTTGTAAGTATTATCACAGAGATTGAGAACCATTCAAAAAATGAAAAGAAAGAATAAGAATATTTATGTTTCCGGAATCAGCTGAAGAGAAAACTAGGTTTTCCATTCTTTCGAAAGTTTTCATCATGAAAAGTGAGCCTTTTACGAAAATCGATATTTAAATATGAAAATTTTTCGTACATTTTATGTACTAAATAACGAGAAAAGATTGCAGTTTTTATCTTTCATATTTGCTATTTACTAGTACTTCTGCTTCTTTATTTTGTAGTATTCCAAACAGTATTCTTATAAAAAAGATTTTTTAAAATTAATTAACTTATTGTTATTTTCGTCCAATACCATGTGCTGCGGCCTTGTGTTTTACTTTTGTATCGTAATTTTACACATTAAGACTGATAATTAGTCTAAAATTGAAATTTCTCTGATTTTATAATTTACCAAACACAAACTCAAAGATGGGGTTAAATTTAGAATCTTTTATCAGTTTTTGAAACACTTTAAATTAATATCTTAAATAATTAGTAATAGTATGTATAAAAAGTACGAATATTTAAAAAAATTCAGACCATAAGTCAAGCAATTTTTCTTGTGTGTGTGTGGGGGGGGGGCACCCCGATGGGTGCTCGCACGGGCGCCAAAATGATCTTGGGCCAGCCCTGACTAAAACACTGTAAGTAATCGTTAATGTTTACTATTGTGTGTTTTCTATTTTGCGAACACATGGTAATTTAAAATATACTGTAAAATGTTCCCATAAATATGCATGTAGTATTCATTAAAAGAATCTTAATTGTATGTCAACGAAATTTTTTGTAGAAATTTAGTCGGGCCGGGCCTGTTTTAACTGATTTTTGCACGGGCCGGGCTCGGGCCGAACTTTTAATTTTTACACCAGGCCGGGCCTGGCCCGGAACTGGAAATTCCGGCCCGTGCAGACCTCTAAGTTAGAGTTGAGAGTTGGCTTCGGTTTGGCTATCTGCTGTCTGTTCGTTCTGCAACTCTTGTAAATATACTCCTATTGTCATGTATTTATATATGTTACTGAGGTTTAACTATGGAATGTACTGTACTGCAAATGAAGTGTGTAGCATTTATATTTCATTTACAGAGACTTAAAAAAAAAAAAAAAATCAGTTACATTATTGTCTATGAGGGGAGGGAGAAACTGTTTGCTGTGCATTTTATTTGTTATGGTATCTCAAACATAATGAGATTGATATGCATCATTGAGATGGACTATAACATGGACTTTCTCAGGAGTATAGAATAAGTAGCATTTTTAGTAAATTTACAGGGATGCACAAAAGAATTTTGTAATGCTATGACCTATGGGAGAAAATAGTTTGTAGTACATATTAATGATCTCACGATACTTCAAACATAATGAAATTAAAAGATCACTGAGGTGCACTACAGCATGTTTTCGTAAGATTATGGAATGCATAGCATTTATTGTTCATTTACAGAGACATTAAAGAATTTGATTACATGACTGACTATCATTGATAATTTACTGGCGGTGTGTTTTCGGTTGTGGTATGCATTATTAAACTTACTTAATGTTTAATGTATTACATGATGTGTATAAACTCTATTGATCATATACAGGGTTTCACGAAAGAATTTGCACACGTTACTGAATATGGACTGCAATAGCTAAAAATAGATTTTCATTGCATTATGTATTTTTTAAGTTAATTATTTAGATATGTCATTTCACTATATAAAAAAAAAAAAAAATGAAATTTTTAAATAATTTTCTGTTAGTGTTGGAAAGTGTTTCCTAATCTACTCTGCATTATATATATTTTTAATTGTCAAAAAAAAACTACACTGTGATAGCTACTTGCTAGTCACAAATGGACATAGTCAACATAGCTCAAATTTGCTAATTAGCTAACTAGTCTAATAAACATTAAATATGACAATGTTTTGACTTTAGATTAAGCATGCTGTGGAGGATGGAAAGAACACAAATAAACACGAATTAATAATTTAGGTCAGGTATGTCCAAATTTTTTGCCATCATTTTCATTTGTCACCACTACTTTTTCCAAATTAAAATATTTGCCTTATTTAACACGTTAAGCGCCACGTCAGCCAACGTTGGCTGACAGCGAACTTTCCGTTTAAAACGCGTCATTCACTGATGGCTGACGTCTAAAATATGATACAAAACTGAAAAAATATACATTGTTTTAAATAATTACTGAACAAATATTTAAAATTTACTTACCCTTTATTTATTACAGGATTATACTTTCTTAAAAATTACTTTAAACATTGTAAATTTTCAGCGCTTCAGTGTCAGTCATCGTGTTAATTGCAAAATTTCTGTCATTAAATAAGATAAACCATTCTAGTTTTTAAAAAAGACTCTGAATCCCTTGGGCTGCAGGTTGGAAATCCATGATTTAGGGCAGTGTTTTTCAACCTGTGTGCCACAAGAGATTGTCAAATGTGCCGCGAATGTTTTTGACAAATAATTAAAACTGCACTATATTGTATCAAATATACGACATTTCCTATTTATTATGTACTATGTTCCTTCTTCACTCTTTTCCTCGCATTAATCTTGTTTTGGCTTTCTGTCAAAAATTTGTATCCTGCGATCAGCTTGAAAGCTATTAAAATTCGTCTTCTGTCTTTTGTATCTTCATGGCTCTGGGAATTTGAATTTTCAAAGTTGACGATGGAATGCGAACTTATCTGGCGACTTTGGAACCTCGTTTTGATTTTTTTTCTGCAAGAAAACAGGCTCAGTCGGTCTCATTGAATAAATTTTGTAAATAAACATTTTTTTTTTTTTTTTGTATCATACAACTTTTAAATTTTTTACATTCAGGTGTGCCGCAAATACTTAGATATTTTTAGTGAGCCATGAACTAGAAAAGGTTGAGAAACACTGATTTAGGAGGTTCATTTTTTCAGAAATGGTGTTACAGTGTGGAATAGTTATAAGCTCCAGTGGGTTCTGGCTAATATTTAAATATTTACCAGTAAAGTAGAAGTACCAAAGCTCAGCTCTGGTACAAATTTAATACTGCTTATTGCATATGATCGCTGAGTGCCCAATAGCAGAATTTCTGCGTTAATCTGCAACCTAACAATTCTGAACCAAGCAATTATCATAAGAACTTATTAATAACACATAAAATAAGTAAAATTCGCATTTACCAAAGGAAAAAAATCTGTAATTACAATAGCTCTATAATAGAAATAAAAGTAAATTTTAACAATTTAAGTCTAGCAATTATTTTTAAGCTGTTAGATTAATTTTCAAAGTATAAAATAATCTGCAGCACCTGGTGCACTGTTTGAGGATAAATCTAAAAAAATACATGCGTTCTGTTGCCCACTATCACACGCCAGCTTTCTCGATTGTCATAACATAAACTCTTTGCTTCCTTCTCTTAACCATCATTTGGAATCAATGCTGAATGGTTGGTAAATGACATAATGCACAGTAGTGGGAGTATGGATAAAATTTTCTGTGGAAATCTTTCATTTTGTTTTTAACAACGCTTTTGTTCTGCTTTGTTCACTTCACGATTCATCTATCCATTAAGACTATTATTATTGTTATTTTTTTTAATAATTAATTTCTTGTTCAACTTCTCATTATTACTTTTTGTGAAGTATGAAACACGAGCGACTTTTTACAGGAGAACTGGAATTCTTAGAAATACAATTTTTATATTAAAAATATTGTGATCATTAAATGTCGAGAGATGTGATAAAATTTTATAATTTTAATTTTAAAGCAAGCAATCAAAATTTAATTGCAGTAGAAAATCTTCAATTAGATAATCCAATAGAGAATTCAATTTTTAACATGCTAGGTGGAAAAAAAAAGTTAATTCTATTTCACTACTTATGTCTGGTTAAAATTTTATAAAATTAACTGATTTTTTGTAAAATTGTTTTATGTCACAAAAATAAAAAGTAAATTCACCAACACAAGACGAAACTCACAAATATAGGACTCTTAGAAAAAAAACTTGGACAGATCCCTGATTATAGAGAGGCTCATCGACAATTTGCTCATTTGTAATTTAAAGTAAAATATTAAAGAAATATGTAAATTGGATCAAAATATTCTATGAAAGTAATTATAAATTAGACCACTGTCGATGATTGTAATTTTTTTTCTTAAAAATAAATGTTTCAGATTTTAAAACAAATGTATGTCTCTTCAACAATTTACGTTTCTCCCATCCTCCAGGGAAACAAAAACTATAGTTGACCTGCTTTCCTCAAAACAAATTTTTTAAAACAGAAAGCAATTTTAATTGATCTCCATCACTATGATTGGTAAGTGGAATCATTAGTATTGCGCTAATGCAAAATTCTATTAAAGTTCTTAATCTTAAGTAATTTTAAAATGAGAACTAGGATTAAAAAATACTTATTTTCCTACAGAATTTCCAATACACAGTGGCAGTTAAAAGTTTCCGGCCAGTTAGTTTCTTTGATTTGTTTGCCAGAACATTTCAGTGAAGAAGTGCAATTACTCCAAAAGTTAGAAATATGCAGACCTCTGAGTTATACCTCTGACTGCGTGATCATTTTGATTAGATAGTAGATACTGAAGACACTTGATGCAAAGAGGAGGAATACGAAATTTTCTTGTGCATAAAAGTTTCCAGTCATTTGTTAGTTTTTGCTATCGTTAAAGTGAATAATGTAGCTGAAATTTAAAAATGAAAAGTTTAACAATTATTGTTCATAAACAAGTGATTTGTTTGCCACTAAAGGGCTAATCCTTTCGTGAGATTTCGGCAAAGTTATTGATAAGAAAATCTACTGTGGTGAACAATATTAAAAAAATATATAAAGATGGCCATGCTCCGGGAGACCCCGGAAAACGACTATTCGCACAGACAGAATTATGAGGAGAAAAGCAGTTGATGAACTGCATACAAATGTCACTGCAATATCCTGTGATTTATGGAGTAAAAAATATTGCTGAAATAAGTTGGTCTACTGTGTCAAGATGCTTACATGTTGTAGGATTTTATGGATGAGTCGGTGTTAATAAACCTTTCATAAGTACAAAAAATCAGCAGGCCATACTGGCATTTGCCAAGTAACACAAACTGATCAAGTGAAAACTGGAAAAAAGTCATTTTCCGATGAATCAAAGTTCAACCTTTTTGGAGATAATGGCAGACACTACGTTCGACAACCTAAAAATAAAAGATACGATTTGAGATGTCTGTGTTATTCCTACAATGAAGCATAGTGGAGGAAACATTATGCTGTGGGGAGCTTTTTCTGAAAAAGGTGTCGGTCTGTTAGAAATCCGGGCAAGATGAATGGTGCAAGGATATCTCGCAAGATCATTTGCTGCCTTATTGGAAGAAAAATTTTGGTCACAACTATTTGTTTCAGAAGGATAATGACCCAAAGCATACATGCAAGCTCGTCAAGCAGCAGCTTTCAAGCCAGCCCAATCACCTTATCTGAATCCAATAGAAAATCTTTGGAACGAGCTTGACAAATGTGTGCAGAATCATAAATATTCCAATTCAGCAGAATTTTCCAAAAAATTGCATGAAGAGTGGAAAAAAACTTACCGTAGACAATCTTCAACCATTCACTGAATCAATGCCATGTTGCTGCGCCACAGTTTTTATTGCTAAAGGTGTGATGACAAAATACTATTTGTAAATGTTGATCACTGTTATTTTCTATTATAGCACGATTTTTTATCAAACTTGCCAAGATGGCCGGAAACTTTTGAGAACATGCATTTTCCTTTGCAATTAATTTTGTCTATTAAATTTATTGATATATTTATTTGTTATTTCATAAATAAGTTCCTAACTATTACGTCCATAAAATATATAAGTATCACTTTAAGATTCCTCTTCATATGGGTATACTTACAAATTAATAAAAAATTTCATGTTGGCTGGAAACTTTTGACCGCCACTGTACATAGAAATATTTTCATACATGAGAAACATTTTTCTTTTCCAAATTTTTAATAATTTGTAAAGTTTAATATTTAGATATTATAATTCCAAAATATTACTAGCTGAAATATAAATTACCTTCTCGTACAATATGTAGCTGGATGCAACCATCATCTCCTATATTGGTTACAAATCCTTTAAATTTTGGATCAGCAGGATATTCAGCAGGTTTCCACCTAAATGTAGGGGGTTGACTATAAATCTCGGGTGGAATTGTATTTTCTTTCAGTGGACTTTTAATTTTCTCATCTTCAACATCACATTCAATAGGCTTTTCTTTTACAGCTTCCTCAATTATTTCAGCAGACCTTTCACTGATAATCTCCTTAGGTTTTTCAGATTTCTCATTATCAGATTTTTCTGGCTCACAGCCTTCAGACAATTTAGAATCAGATTTAAGTATTGTGCTAAAAGAAAAATAACATTAAAATTTAGAATATCAAGTTAAAGCTATGTGAATACAGACGATACTTTTACTTATAAGATATTTGAAAAAGGCAGTTTTAATTTAACTGAACTGAAGATATGCAAATAAATTTTTATAGAATACTTCAGTTTCCTTTTAATATACTAAAAACACAGGCAAAAGGAATAATTTGTTTTGACAAACTACAACAAGATCTGTTTTTAGCAGGTTTGCTAATACAATCGAACCTCCATATATCGAACTTCCACATATCGAAATTTTCTATATATCGAACTTAGCAAATCTATTAAATTTATTATTATTAAATTATATTCTATAAAATTTAGCAAATCTCCATGTTCATTACATAGAAAAACTGATTCTGTATATCAAAAAAACCTCTATATATCAAAGCATTTTTCAAGAATTATTCTGAGATTTTATTACACTTTAGACCTGTCCTCCTCTCACGAAAAACGAAGGACAGGGGATAAAGGAAGTTTAGTGAAGGTCACTATGAACCCTACATTCCAGCTGGGGATGAGGAGTGGTGGCACAGGTTGTTGTTTCTCTAACTCGTTTCTGAATTTCGCTTGCGACCTGTCCTATAGTGAAATGCAAACCCCATTGTTCATTCAACCAGAACTTGAATCCAACATGTTTTCACTTTTTCATCGCCAAAAGGATGCCTTTTTTGGCAGTGATCCCTTTATTGCCAACTTTCAGATTTCATTCTCGGTCAACCCAAAATCAGGCGAGAGATTCCGAGAAGCTTTTGCCGTGAGAAAAAACAGTTTGACATGCATCTCTGCCTTCCATCACATGATGAAGGGCAGAGATGTATGCTTCAAGAAAAGATTACCAAATCTGGATCTCTGTGGTGAAACCAGTTTCTAGCAATCCCTTTTGCCTGATGGTTGGTCCTCACTCCTAAGTCTGCTTAGTTTCAGTGAAAATTTAAGTAGTGTTTTATAAATTCGTTTTGAACTTTGACTTTTTCTCCCGATCACAATGTCAAAAAGAAAATCCCTTAGTGTTGTGGATAAAGATGAATTGCTGAAGAATGTAGATAGCGGAATGCGCAAAACAGACATTTCTTCTACACTGGTTATCAAAAATTAAGGAACAGTCACAAAATGCTAATTTTCAAATACGCGAACACTCAAAAGGAAATAATATAATTCGAGTAATTACTATCTCTGCAATATAGCTAGTCCATATAACATCTCATTCATGTCACACATGGTCACAAATGTCACAGTCACTACGGTGAAGCAAAAAAATAGGAAATTCCATACATCTCATTATGAGTCTCAAATGATCACTATATGCGACTTCACTGAGACGTCACTGTGGCTGCTGCTTTGTGATGAGTCACCATGTGACTTTACAATGTAGTCACATTGTGACTCTCATGCGACTGTCATTTGTAGACTCAATTTCAAAGTCATCGTGAACGCTGCATTGTGATAAGTTACCAAATAAGGTCACATTAAAGTCACATGATGACTTTCAGGTGACAGAGAGACTACTGTGAAGTCACCATTGTGCTCTTTTGGGAAAAGTCTCCATGTGACTATAATATGATATTATTTGGTGACTTATAATGCAACATTCATGATGACTATGAAATTGAGTCTCAAAATCACAGTCACAAGAGAGTCACAATTTAACTACATTGTAAAGTCACCTGGTGACTCGTCACAAAGCAGCAGTCACATTGACTTCTCAGTGGAGTCACATATAGTGATCATTAAAGACTCATAATGAGATGTATGGAATTTCCTATTTTTTTGCTTCACGGGACTGTGACACTTGTGACCATGTGTGACACGAATGAGATGTTATATGGGATAGCTGTGTTGTAGAGATAGTAATTACTTGAATTATATTACTTCCTTTTGAGTGTTCGCGTATTTGAAAATTAGCATTTTGTGACTTTTCTTAAATTTTGATAATCAGTGTATATTTGCTATTCCCACAAGCACAGTGTCGACTATTATAAAAAATCAGAATGCCATAATGAAATCCTATGAATGTATTGAACCCAACAGAAAATGTTTGAAAACATGCACTTACCACACAGTGGGCGAGGCCGTTTTAAAATGAATAAAGAGCGTTCAAGACCAAAACTTGCCAATCTCTGGTCCTCTCATAAAAGAGAAGGCATTGGAGTATGCTAAAAATTTTGCATGTGATGAATTTCAAGCATGTTTCAGGTGGCTGGACAAAAAGAAAAGGCATAGCATCAAGGAAAAGGTTAATTCCAGAGAAAGTAAAAGTGTATCTGTGTGATGACTGGAAAAGCAATGATTTGAAAAAAATTCTAAAAGATTATCAGCCCGATGATATTTTTAATGCTGATGAAATGGGACTCTTTTATAGATGTTTACCTAACAAAACTCTAACTTTCAAAGACGATGATTGTCATGGAGGCAAGAACAGTAAGGACAGAATAACAGTACTGGTAGGCGCTAACATGAGTGGCAAAGAAAAACTTTGATTACTGGTAGTAGGTAAAAGTAAGAATTCTAAAGTATTTAAAAATGTAACATCTTTAGAGTTTGACTATTGTTCTAATAGAAACTCATGGATGACAAAAAAATTTGAAAAGTGGATTTTGAGATTGGATAGAAAAATCAGTGAACAAAATAGAAAAACTGCTTGTATGCAACACAAGCTTACTTGTACACAATTGCCCGGCCCATCCTAATGTGTCTTCAAAATTATCAAATGTTGATTTGCTTTTTCTTTCCCCGAACACCAGTTCGAAATTGCAACCAGTGGACAAAGGTGTAATAAAAAATCTGAAACTTCAGTACAGAAAACACATTCTTCAATGACTTATCTCGGCATTTAAAAATGAAAAGCCTTTACATAAGGCGATTGATCTGAGGATACGTGTGGCAGAATTAGCCGAAGTTTGGGAAAATGATGTTTCTGAATCTACAATAAAAAAGTGTTTCGCAAAAGCTGGGTTCAATGTGTCATTGGAAATCGAAGAAGAAGACGTGTTCCCGCAAATCAAACAGTCTTGAAAAAATTTGCGTTCCCAAGGTCACATTACAGACGGTATTCTTCTTAAGGGATTTCTGACAGTCGATGATGAGTTAATTGTTGCTGATTATCCTACAGACGAAGACATGCTGAATTTGTTTCATGAATCAGAAAAAGAAATCGAAGAAAAGTGGAAGTAAATGAATCTGAAAACATTTTCAAGCCATCGAAAAAAGAAATGCGAGAGGCGTTTGAAACAATACGCTGTGGACTTTAATTCGTGGAAAATGTTCCTAATGAAGTTTTTAGTGGACTGAATAACTGCGAACATTTCTTTGATGAATTTTCTGCAAAACTGGCTGTTCAGCAAGATATTCATAGTTTTTTTAAATGAATGTAACTGATCATTGTAATCACTGTCTGGATTACTGTTTTTATAAAAGGTATGTAGTACTCAATAAACCTTTCATACTAATTCATTTTTTTCATTATTAACTTTCATTTAATGTGATTCGCATATAAATAAGAAATGGAGTTTCATATACGAAAATTAGCTTTAATTTTAATGTTTTAGGAGTAATCATTATAAAACTAAAATCGCTACTATATATCGAAATTTCTATATTTTGAATTTTTTCCCAGAAATTTGCTACTTTGATATATGGAAGTTCGACTGTACATATATTAAAAAATAATAATTACTTTCGCACAGGTAGAGCTAAACCTTGAGAAACAAGTTCTGAAGCAATACTTTTATATACAACTTCTGTAGGTTCTAACGCACCACCATATTTGATTTCTTCAATAAATAAGCTCACAGGCAAAGATTTGATTTCTTTTTCAATTTCACCCTAGGAACAAAAGAACAAAACAAAATTATGATTTTAACATTTTACATCCTTAAGATTTTACATTTCAATGATTTATTAGTAAATATGAAAAATAAAAGCTCATACAAAAAAAGCATAACTTCGTTCTGTTGCACCCCTCATACAACTAAAATTTGTATGCCCTTAAATGTAAAAGTATGCACATAATCCTAACTGTAACATATCTATATTATAACTAGCCGCCTCTGGCGACCAGTTTGGTCTCCCTTAAATGTATGCTAAGCATTGCATCATGTTATTTTCATTGTTAAACTAATTTACTTGCTCAATCTTTCCCAAGTCCACAGATTCTGATAGAGAAATCAAGAATTCTTTACGATGCTGATAATATTTCATACATTTTTTGTTGTTGTTAGGTAAAAAAAAATATAAATAAAATAAAGGGAAAGAAGGAAATGAATTTAAATTTATTAAAATTGGGAGTTACAAAAAATATGTGATTTTTAATATAAATTAGAGAGGAGAGAGTTTACTATTAAATATGGCCAGTGATCGTTAGTGGTTAGTAAACATTGCATGTGAAAGATGTAAATAAATATAACTTGGTAACTTCATGGTAAAATATAAATAATAAACTTAGACTCACCTGAACTTAGAAAATATTTCATGCCTGAAAATTGTATATGTTGAGCATATCTTAAATTGTGCCAAGTGTTAAATATTTACATTAGAACGTTTATAATTAATCATTCTTTAATACATCAGTAATAAATTAATTTGGCACTCAATAATAAAATTATCACACACATAAATAACACATATACCTTTATTGATACAAAATACTTTTATTAAAATGATAATGAACTTAAATGGAAAAGGGTGTGCGGGGGTGGAATGCACTCACTTTACAAATATTGTTAAAATTAAATTATTACATTTATTTCAAATATTGACTTTTATAAAACTATTCGATATTGAAATTCATTAACAAGCTTTATATTATTAATCACAGGATATCATATCTTTGTTGTGAAGTATCAGAATGAGCAGTTGGCTTTGCTTCAAATAATATTTATGATTCTTTTAGAAACTAGTTCATGCCTCAAGTTATCCTCTCTAGCTACTTGAATTGTCAGTTTTTTGAAATCAAATAGAATTCATTAAGGAAATGATAAATCAAACAATTCACCATTGTGACGTCAAATATAGGCAAAAAGAGGAAGGAAATCTTTCTACCTACTGTCGATTTGATTCTCCAAATCATGGTGTAGACTCAAATTTATTTTACGAAGATGCAGATACACACACTACAGATGGTTGATTGAAAAATCTAGAGACCGTTCTCAATAAGTGCGATTACGATCTGTGGATGTCTTCATTTCGAAAATGCCATAATTTCAGTTGCGTAATTTACTTCGCAACGATGATAGGAAATAACATTTGAAGCATTCTTCTAAAGGTATTGACAGCTATCCGTAAAACTTGTCGCCACTGAACTTCACAGTATTACTATATTTAAATTATTTTACTGAGATGACTTTTTATGAAAGTTGTATACCGAAGGAAATAATTTTTCCAACGGAAAAAGGATAATTTTTACGGAGCAGCATCGCACCCTTCTTGGTACGATGCCGTCCTCAGCTCAAGAGAGTGAAGCCACGCTACGAACGAACGGCATTAGGCGGGAAAGATGCTGATTGGCTGATTTAAAATCGATGATGCCACACATAGTAATAAAAGTGTTTGAATGAAATAACGTTAAATGATGAATTTTGGATTTGAAAATTATTATAAAAATATTCTATTACGGTAGAAAGTATTAATTTTAAGATTTATTATTTTATTATTGATAATTTTTGACGATCTTTTATGGCGATTAAATTAAAATTGTTTTTGAGTGAAATTTAACTGAAAAACGAACTTAACGAAAATTAATGAATATTTAAAGGTAGAATTTAAATTTTGAAAGTAAAGAAGTTTTTTGATTTAATTTAAATATTTTAAAATAGTTTTTTAAATTAATTTTAATTGGAAAGGATGTTATTATATAACAGTTGTTATGCGTATTTCGCCTTTTTTGAGAAATACCACTTAAATTCTGCAGCTGTAAAAATGAATGAAATTTCTACTACTTAAACTTAGATTTGATCATTTATATATAAGCTAAATTAAACTTATTTTACTAAAACATGCTGTTACTCCTGTTATTTTTTTAGTATTAATAAATTTGTTTAAATTTTGCAAATCAAGCATTCTTAAAATTTTTTTCACTACTTTATAAATAAATAATGAATATATATACTTTTGTTTTTATAAATTTGATTTCTGAGTTCATAAATATGACAATAAAGTAACTAAGAAAAATAGCAAAATAAAATCCTCGTGAATGCAAACCGTAAACAAACGTAAGCGCCGCCAATTTATCTACTATGACATCATAAGAATATAGTGCATTCATTGTAGGTGAACCTGCTTTGCGAATGATTACCTTCATGGTTTAATATTTTCTACCGTTCATGATGAATGAATCTCCTGAGAAGTGAGACAGTAAGCTGTCAACCTAATTTAAATTGAAGTTATCTTAGAATATATATTTATTTGAATGTAAATTAGAAACAATACTTTGATGTTGAAATGAAATATTTTAGTTTATGTTATTATTATTTCAATTAATTATTTATTTAGGTTCTTTTCCACTACAGGGGCATTTGCATTTTTTTTTTTTTTAAAGCTTGGCGCGATTAGGGTTTCAGAAAGTGAAATATGTTGACAAAATATATAAATAGCTATGAAAACAAACCTGGTGAACTTTTTATTTTTGCTTATATGTATTTATTTGCATATAAACATATTATACATCTATATACAATATTTGTTTATATACAAATTACTTCTGTTTGTATATAAAAATATATTATTGCCTTCTTTAGATTAAATAAATTGTATACATATAGAAAAAATTGCTTATGTGTATGAAATAGGATATAGATTGACGGAAAATACGATACCAATTATCTTTTTCTTGCCAAGGACCTATACTGGAAAAATACCTTCATTTATTTTATTTTATTTTAAACGAAAGGATGGCAATGGAATAATATTTGGCGATTTATCACCTGCGCCTGGCTAAAATAAAAGTGCCAAAATGGCCATTTGGCATATAAAAAGTGAAGCGGTCAGCCTGGAACTGTTGATGACAATCACCTGACCTTCGGCTATTATTAT
This sequence comes from Maratus speciosus, assembly GCA_963932465.1. NCBI lineage: Eukaryota > Metazoa > Arthropoda > Arachnida > Araneae > Salticidae > Maratus > Maratus speciosus. Next base: position 293,199,449 of record OZ010789.1, read on the forward strand.
ATAGATATATCCAGGACACAACACATAATGAATTTGGTCTCCATACAACTTCCAATACATTTTATCTTATATCAATATAGCAAATTTCCCAAAAGTTTAGCATTTACTTATAATGAGCTGCTCCTTTTTTATAATGTTAATACTTTCAAGGGTCGATCCAGACAAAATTTGGGGCCTATTTAGGGCCCTTTCACAAAAATCTATTTAATAAAATAGGCCCCTTCACAAAAATAAATTTAATAAAATGGGCCCCTTCACAAAATAAATTTAACAAAATGGGCCCCTTCACAAAATAAATTTAACAAAATGGGCCCCTTCACAAAAATGAACTTAATAAAACAGGCCCCTTCACAAAATTCCTTTTAATAAAATAGGCCTACGTAACATTCTTTTTCATAAAAATTGTTTTAAAATGTGTAATTTGTAAATAAAACCAGGTCACGAAAAACAAAAACTTTAGCAAGGAGATTTAAAGAATTTTTTTGTTCATAAATTTTTGGTTCGAATTTGAGTAATTGGATTTCAACTTTCATCACAAAATGTTATTTTTCACAAAAATATAATAAAATTCACAAAAATAACTTCTACTTTTCACAAAATGGGCCCCAAGAATAAAAACCTGCATCGACCCCTGATTTTTATTGGTAATATGTTAACAAATGAAATTTATCAACTTTGTATTTGTAGCATGGAAATAATTTTACATTACATTGTAAGCCCGGATGCGAAAACTCTACTGGTCAAGCTTGATGCCCGGAGTTTTGGGTGATTTTCTTCCTATGTAATGTGAATATGAGACAGACCTCTCTTTTACAAAGACCACCAATCGGTGCATTCCTCCTTTAGGCTACTATCCCTCGCATTCATATTCAGCCTTAATCAAATAATCTAATCCCAATTCAAAACATAGTAAAGTGTTTACGTAATAACTTTCCTGTGCTGTGTAATTGAAAGCCACAAAATAATCATTAATTAAAGGTATAGAGACTAGGAGTAATTTGTGAATTAAAATTTCAGAGTTAATAAGAGAGCTAAGCTTGGCTCTACCCATGATTTCAGAACTTTTTACGGTCAAAGAGTCAGGAGACTTGGCTTATTTTTTACATGAGATGTTTTTGATGGGGTCCAGTTTACTGCTTGAGAAATAAAATGTGTAAAAGAAAAGTAACCATAGATTATTCTTTTTTTATGGTACAGTTAAGAACTACTTTTTCTTCTCTCGGAATATGAAAAATATTACCAACATTTCATTTTTAAAAAACACAAAAACACATATACTGGTACTTGTGATAATGTATACACACATACACCGTAATTTCAGGTAGATAAGTCGCAGCTTATACGTGCTTAAAAGTTAAATTTTACCTTTTGCAGCTTATCTGCCGGTGCGGCGTATACAAAGTAATAACGATTTTTTCCAGAAAAAAAAAAAAAAAATCAGATCATGTAATATCATAGAGTGAAAATCTGAAAAACAATATTAAAATTGCTTCATGGATTAGAAATAACAATCATTAAAAAAGAAAATAATCTATGCATGGTTTCTTTCTGCAAAACGAAACGTATTACTCAAAGATAATGATCTCATTCTGATAACGTTCAACTTCCCACTCCACTACAACTCCGCAGAGTTGAATAAACAAACTGCAGATAGCTCTCTTCCTTTTTATAAACTAGGGATTTTGGAGAGTGCTGTAATTTTCTAATAACTTATTATATTTTAATAAAATTTTGTTACACAGCTTAATTTACTGTAATTGCAACTTGCTGAAAATTTGAACAAAATCGGACAATTAATAATGGAGATTTTTTTTTTTAATATCTAAGAAAAAACAGGTTTTGCTTTTCATTTTTTTTTCTTTTAAATTATTTTTTCTGTCTGCTTGCAGCTCAATAATTTCTTTTTACTGCACTTATGCAAAGTGAAGTTGCTGACACATTTAAAGAATCCTTTTTATGCTCAGTTTTGTATAATCGCGGCGTTTTAACAGAAAAGAAAGTAGATTCTTTTGTTTTCTTTAAGTGTGCACACTTGCGAATGTTGTATTTTTTATTTTCGATAATGAACATATGTATTTAATTTTTGTTTATTTTAAAACTTTCTTAGAACATTTTATTTTAAATATTTACAGAATACCGTATTTTCGGGTGTATAGCCTGCATCCAGTGTATTGCCCGCACCCCTAAATCGAGCAGTACAGTAAAAAAGTTTGTGTATAAGCCGCGGAGCTGCATCGTTGTATAGCCCGCGAGCTATACACCATCTAAGAATGTATATTTTAATCAGGGTTCGAAATTAGAGATCATTACCATAAAATCCCGATTGTAAGCCCCCCTCCCACTTTTAAGCAATTTTTATTTTATTTTACACTCCCAAATATAAGCCCCCCCCCTTTCTTTTCAAAAAATGTTTTGTGGGAAAAAATTTATTTAAAAATCTAAGGAAATATTTTGATTTTTTTTGGCGAATTTCTACATGTTTTTACACAATATTATTGAACCCCACCCGCCCCTCTACATGAAATGTCCGCTTTCTCTCTCTGCTCTGCCTCCCTTTTTCAGCACTGAAATTTTTAAATCAGGGAAATCTTAATTCTATTGTTCTATTTGTTGCTCGCTAATAACAACAAATAAATAATCGACTATTTAAATTACACCTCTTTCTCCAAAAGTTCTTATTTCTCCTCTGACCCCCACCCTGCAAATTTTAAAATCCTTCAATTTAATTTGTAAGAAAATCCTGCTCCATTTTTTAGTTGAACCTCGAAAATTCAGAATAGGTGGGACCGCGGCGATTGCGAATTTTCTGGATTTTGGAGGTCTGATAAAAATTATTTTTCATGGCAATATAATAACATACAAAATGCGTTTTTCCCCTTAGTGCAATAAACGACGATCGAATTGCGATCGAATTAAGTTATAAAATAGGAATGATACACTAAAACATAACACTTATGTTGAAATAAAATATACATATTAAAACACAAATTAATATACAGTACATAATAGATAATACAGAAGTAATTTTATTCCGAATTTTCTGAAAATTTAAGTCATTCGGTTCCAAAAATTAAAGAAATATCGGCCACCAGCCCGAAAAATCAGACAAAAAAATACTCCAAAAAACTGGAAAAGAAAATTTTTTAACATAAAATCCTCTTAATGGATGTCAAAAATGAGTGAAATCGTGTAGTTACATCACAAAATCTTTATTTGAGAAGGTTTCTAGAGTTTCATGAAGGGGGGGGGGGGGTCCTTTGAGATAACATGTAAAATGCGAGATTCTTCCGAGAATATATTTAGAGAATTTCTTCAAACAATCATGGAAAAATATCGTGAATTTCGTCACATACCTAAGAAACAATTAGATATTTTTTTTCAAGTGATCGCTGTAAAAAGTTGCTAATTTCAATAATCAATTAAAGGGAGAAAATTCGCGAATTTTATCATAGGTTGCGGGGAAAAAAAATCAGAATTTTGATAAACGATCAAGGAAAAATATCGCACACTTCGTCAAAAGAGTGAGAAAAGAATAGTATATTTTGTCAGTCTGTCACGGAAAAATATCATGAATTTCGACAAACGATCGCCCCCAAAAAATCAATTTTGTCAATCAATCGCAGAAAAAAATTGCCAGTTTTGTCAAACAAACGTGAACTGGAAAAAAAAAAAATGGGAATTTTGTTAAAAGATCGCAAAAAAAGAAAAAAAAAAAAAACACATCTTGTTTTCTTATTTTCCTACTGCAGTCCAAGTCCTTAGTTCTTACTCCGTGGCAGGTGTTAATAGTGACTATCAAATGTGTTTATCTTTCAATTCAATCAAAAAAAAAAAAAAAAAAAAAAAAAAAGAAATTGCATGTTTGTTCCTTTAATTATAAATATGTACTTTAGTGATTTTATTAGAATTAAAATATATGAAGCTTCGAGTCATCAACGCCTTTCAATTTTATGCCGTTTTTTAACTTTACAGTTTTTGTAACAATTAGTCTTTAATTAATGGTCAGTCATTATAAAAATATACCAGAATATAACTATATTTATTTATTTAGTGTTTATATTTGAAAGAATTTAACTGCATTTGATGAGAAATATGAAAGATACAGCAGTCTTATTGTAAAAATTAATAAAATTGAAATCAGAAAAATGTCCGGATTTTAGAGATTTCGGGAATTTGAATGTCTGGATTTTCGAGGTTCAACTGTATTTTGTAGTAAGGTGATTGATCTAAAATCTCATCTACATAAACTCTTACAAGTATCACTCATCTAAAATCTTCATCCTCTTATATCTCCATCCTTTCTCCCCAAATGGTGGTGGTGTGTGTGGGAGGGGGGGGGGGGGATTCTAAATATGCAGAAAGAAAGCAAAAGATTTTTCTGCAGTTTGGCTGTTCTAACCCTTGAATTACATGTGTATTTTGTGATTAAATAGAGTAAAAAAAAAAAGTAAAATCAATTTCTTTTTAAATATACTGCGTGTGTTGGGAGAGGGGAAGGGGACCAAAAAAGAAAGGAAAACATTTTTTGGGGAGAGGGTGTGAAATAATTTAGGTGGTTATTTAAATATTTATGACAAAATCACAAATCAAGCAGAAAATTTTAAAAAAATTACAGATTTTAAACTGCATGAGATGCAGGGAGAGGAGAGGGGATCATGATATGAGAGTCAGGAGAGACAAAAATTTAGCTGATAGATTATTTATTTAACTAGGGGGCTCGGCAACACCCGTCCAGACACCGTAGACTCTAAATGCACGCTAATTTGATCGGCTTTAAAAAGATTTCGAAAGATTGAATTATAATTTAAAAAACAGTGGCGATCTCTCTATAAACGGATTTCTATTCATTTCTCTTTGATTGGGGAATTTTAACGCCAAATCCGTTGCGGTACTACTTGATTATCCCATCGACCAATTTCGCCAAATTATATAAATCGCCAAACCACTCGCCAAATTATACAAATTGACATAATTTTTATTTTAAATAACGAAAAAACAAATAAATTAGTACAACATTAATAAAAATACAAATAAAACGTCGAAATAAAAATAACTTGATGACGCAGACACGTGTAACAACATTTCGAAATAAGCTAATATAAAAGGAATTAAGTAAACAGAGTCTTTGTCTCCTGGTATTTTTTAACAAAGTGAAAAGAAAGTTCTTTTAAATGAGACATTTTAAATTAATCGTTTTTAATCTGACGTAATTTTGACCAAACTATAACCAAATAATACTTAATAAAATAATAAAAACTTTGACCAAATAATAACTGTAATGTGACGTAAATATGACGTAATTTCTCCTATCTAAGACTTCTAACGAATGTTAATAAATTTATTGTTTTACAAATTCCTTTCTCTCTGAAAATTCACGTGTAATTATAGTTTTTATGACGTAATTTTTAATAAGTTCCTGCTTTTTGTACATAATTGTTTAATTCTAATTCCAAATGTTTTTTTTCTGTTTATAATAGTCACGTGTAAATAAATTTTTAATTTATTTACACGTATAAATATATATATATATTTTTTTTTGAAGCAAACATAATTGTTTCCGCTGTTTATACAGTTGGCAACAGTTTAAATTAATATCACTTTCTAAAATCTGTTAAAAATATCTCTAGAAATGCTGAAAATCTGAATTTAAAATAGAAATAAAACCTCAAAAAATTAGTCAAAATAAAGAAATTAATACAATCTGCACTCCGGCAAAATCTAACGCATAAAATGATCTAAAAATGATTAAATTCCTATGAACAGTTTTTGCTCCTATAAAACTTTTTTAGTGGAACGATTTTGTCCAACTTTAGCATTAAATATCTCTTAAAATAATTCTTCGATCTGAAAACTGTCTGCATCAGCGTGTTTATCAAACATTTCTGTATAATACTACCGATTTTCATATTTTTGTATCCATTATTTTTCTTAATATTAACGAAGAAAGACCTCCGGTCACAAAAAATTCAAAACCGGCGGCGGCGGCGGTGACAGCGGTAGTTACTTTTTTTTAGAATAGAGAGACTATAGTGTATTTGTATAGCATATTGTGTATTAAGAAATTTAGAGAGTTTTATAGGTTAAATTATGCATGTTTGGTACCAGAGGGGAAGGGGCGGCTAGATGATTGATTAAATATTGTTGCAGTAAAATAACAAATAAAAAAGTGAATTTGAAAAAAAAGTAATTTTTTAAAATTTTGCTTAGATTTTTTTTTTTTTTGGGGGGGGGGGGGGGGGGGAGGGGGGGTGGTAATTAGATTTTTTTTTCTTTTTACAAATCGGAAAGCTGTCAAAATATGGAAGATTCCTGCCCCTGTTAAGCCCCCTCTCCCAAATTCAACTGCTTTTTCTTTAAAAAAAGGAGTGGGGCTTACAATCGGGATTTTACGTAATGAACTTTCCTCATTTTTAAATAAATAAAAACTAACAATTTATAGTGCTTTGTAACAGTAAAAAAAAAAACATTACAAACAAGGGAAAATTCTTTAAATTTCACAGAATAGCGAAAAAAATTCACAAATTCCGACGATTTTTGAAATTTTTTGGGGTTTAAAAATTGTAGAAAAATCTCAATTTCCGTTTCTTAAAATAAAAAAAAAAAAAATCTTTGTATAACCCGCACCGTGTATAAGCCGTGGTGGCTATTCCAAATGTTTTTTTCTTGTGTAACCTGCGGGCTATACACCCGAAAATATGGTATATCAAATCGAGTACCAATTAATTTCTGTTAATAGACATTAATGTTTACAGTTAGTAGTGAAGAGATTTTTTAAAAAATTCTGTTTATACGTCTCTCCCAACTTTTGCCAATAGTTCTTGTTGTCAAAATGATTATTTATCATTAGTTATTTTCGGAATTTTACGTTGTTATTAATTGATGGATTCGAACAAGTTGGAAATTGCTCGTCAAACGTGGCAAATGAGGTGCGTTCGTACTATAACTAGTTTTATAATTATTTTTTGCACCCCATATTGTACTGAATGTGTATTTATTTGCAATTCATAAATGCATAGTCTGTAACATCATTAAAATGCACTTGCAATAATTTTTTCCCATTCCCCTTAATGTAACGGAAAACTTTTGACTGTTCCTGTAATTAAGCTATACATCCGATTTTCATGAAATTTGAAATGGCTCGACAAAATTTTGCAGCAATTATATATTTAAAATTTCAGCCCATTCGGAAAGCTGTAACATCATTAAAATGCACTTGCAATAATTTTTCCCATTGGCTTTAATGTAAAGAAAAACTTTTGACTGTCCCTGTAATTAAACTATACATCCGATTTTCATAAAATTTGAAATGGCTCAACAAAATGTCGCAATAATTATATGTTTAAAATTTGAGACCATTCGGAAAGCTTTAACATCATTAAAATGCACGTGCAATAATTTTTCCCATTGGCCGTAATGTAAAGAAAAACTTTTGACTGTCCCTGTAATTTAACTATACATCCGATTTTCATAAAATTTGAAATGGCTCGACAAAATTTTACAACAATCATATATTTAAAATTTCAGACCATTCGGTTGGGTAGTTTTTGCTCTATTATATGCGGACGGACAGACCGAATGACGACTATAGGTGCTACGTATTTATATAATTACGAACGCACCTAATAAAAAACAGTGTTATTTGTAATTCTAGTGTAATGCTTTATATTAAGAATTTCATCAAATATATTTCTACTTGCCGATCCAAGGCTGAAATGTGCGATGCAATTGGATAAATTCACAAACCAAAAGTAAGCTATTTATTTATTTATTTATTTTCATTATTTGTATTAAATTTAAAATTCTAATTTTTAAAATGATTTAAAAAAATGTGCAAAAATCTTCAATATGGCGTCTATAGTAGTATGTACACCACTTTCAATAGGTGCGGTTTATACGCCGGTGCGACGTATACGATGGAATTTTAGTTTTTTTTTTTTAAAACCATTTTCGGACGTAGCAGCGTATACGCCAGGGCGGCACGGTACATATTAAGTGTGTGTAGATTGTGAAGTGTCCACTATTCAGAGGTAAAAGCCTACGAATATATCAGTGTTTTACATATTGAAAAGTGTTCGCTAAATAGAAGTGCCCGTTTACTGGGAGTGTCGGTTATGAATGTCTTATTGTATATAAATTTTTAATGTGAAAATATATTTTGAAAAATCGGGTCAACCTGAACCCAACTTGCAAAGGAAAAATATAGCGTCAGACCAACCCGTGAGTCGGGTCGGGACTCTGGTCTGGGAATTTGCTACTATAAAATTAACAATTATTTCAAAAAGTTTAATCTAAATTATATCTTGAATTTGTCATTTTGCAAGATGTTGCAGAAATGCAACAAATTACATTTTTCAAGATAAATTTTTATTTTTATGTACAGAATTTTTTAAAATTATTTTTTATGTGTTTGAAATGGTGTATTTTAACATCTGAGTAAATATTCTTCAAATCTGAGTGTTTGAGTTACAAAGGGTAGGGCACATCTACTTTTATATACACTAAAGTTCGATGACTGAAGCTAGCTTTTGACTACCAACTAATGATGCTAATCATTCAACCAATTTTCCTAGATATAAAATAAACACGAGTAGAGTTAAAACACAGTCTGTATTGATTAGATATTTAAGTGAGAATAAAAAAAACATGTATTTACAAAAACAAATAAATATTTAACGAAAGTTACATTGAAAGGACATGGATTAAAGCAACTTTCAAGAAATTTTCCTTTGGTAAAATTAAGCTTGAAACAGTTTTAGAAACTTCTGCAGTACAAGGCAGGTGATATCCAATTCTTACAACACTAAAAATGTAACAATTTCTGCTTTCTTGAATTACTACTCAGTTTTTTTTTTTTTTTTTTTTTTTTTTTTTAAGCAAAAATTCATTAAGGAAGTAAAATTGTCTCACATAATCATTTTCATATACTTTCTATCAAGTTTGCAATTACATTTGGGAATAAAACATATTTTTCAGTACTTGTGTAACTAAAATTTCAGAACAAATTAAAATACATATATATATATATATATAAGAAATTGAATGGAATTTAAAGAAAAAACCCAATTGTGAATCAATGATAAGTAGCAAATTATGAAATAAGTAATCTGAAAATTCATAATGATAAATCATTAAAAAAATATACTTTGTAAGCAAGATGAAGAACATCATGAAGAGCAACAAGCTCCTTGAATGCATCACATGCAGCATATGACCAAAGAGATGTTCCTCCAGCAGGGATTATACCAGTAAGTTCGCAACGTATACTGTATTCTTCATCAGCAGTAAATTTTTCCAATAATTTTTGTACATTTTTTATAGGCACCTCTTCTTCAGAACCATAATCTACAAATAAAACCTGCAAAAACAAAATCATTTAGATAAATGAACACTTGGTTCTCAAAATACCAGGTGATCCAAAAGTCAGGATAAACTTTAAAAACGAATAATTCGAAAGCGAATCAAGATACAAAGATACAGTTTGCACCAAACGGATGGAAAAGAAACCGGGTTTTGTATGGCAACGGAAAAAAAAAAAAATAGTTCTGTTGGTGACCAACAGCTGGCACCGTAGTGTTTTATTGCACCAAAATATGATTTACAAATGAAAAAGTGTTGACAACTTACAAGTCAGCTTAATTACAGTTAATTAATGCTACAGTAAATGTTCAATGTGCTGTCCATCATTTAGAAGTACAGCTGTGAGACGAGTCACCACACCATTCACAGCATTTAGTAGCATTTCTTGCGTTATGGCAGACACATTTTGGTGTATGGCATCTTTCAGTGCTGCTAGTGATGCCGGTTGGTCGCGGTACACTTTTGATTTAAAGAATCCCTACAGCCAAAAGTCACAGGGTGTCAGATCAGGAGATCTTGGAGGCCATGCGTGATTAAAGTAGCGACTGATAATGCGATCCTCCCCAAATGTTGAGCGTAGCAGGCGTTGCACAGGCAGAGCAATATGAGGTGGTGCTCCATCTTGCATGAAGGTGACAGTTTGGAGTGCCTGTCGCGCTTGCAGTTCAGGAATAATGTTGTTCTGTAACAGAGCTACATATCGCTGACCAGTGACAGAAACTGTTTTGAAACCCGTCTGTGTGACTTCCTCGAAAAAAAATGGACCAATTATGAAATCAGCAGTGAAGCCACACCAGACTTTAAGGCTGTTGCAAGGGTACCTCAACAAATGCATGTGGATTTTCTGTGGTCCACACTCGACAATTATGGGTGTTAACAGCGCCAGAGAGTGTGAAATGAGCTTCATCTGTCCAAAGCACAGTGTGAAGCCAGTCATGCTGCTCTTCCATCTTATTGAATACAAAATTCGCAAAATCTCGACGAGAATCGAAGTCAGGAGGTTTCAGTTCTTGGTTATGTTAAAACTTGTAGGGATACCGTTGCAAAGTTATTCGCAGTGCTCTCCAGACACTTCCGTACGACACTCCTGTCTGCCTCGAAACTTCTCGAGCACTGCACCCCCCATGTGCAGCAACCGCCAAAATGGATTGCACCGTCTGCTCCACTGTCGTGGCAACAGCAGCAGCTGTTGAGGGACGTCCACTTCTTTGACGTGACGCAAAGAACCTGTAGCTTCAAATTTCTTCATCATTTTGTACAAAGCAGAAACCGTTATTGGTCCTTTGCTATCTCGCATACCCGTATGCGATATGCGCGCAATGCCGCAGTGGCACTTTCCGAATTCTTATAATACAGTTTAACTAAGAGGGCTTTCTCAACTATGATCAGCATTTCGATGCATATAAGTTTCGACTACCCTTACCTGCTGCAGTTGCTCCTTTTATATCGTTTGCTGCTTTGTATAGGTAAAAATTAGCGGTCACCACTCGCCACGTGGCGATTAAAGTTGTAAAAGTGGCGATTAAAAAATCGGCCATCGATCGCCACTTTAGTCGCCACTCACCAAGTGGCAATTATAAATTTTGCTAACGATCGCCAACGGAAATACAGTATTTTTCATGGAAATATGCATCTCTACTTTGATTACACCTAAATAGCAAACTGGTTAATTCTTTTTCCTGCCGGATGCAAGCAGATTTCAACGATTTAGCTGTATTTTCAATGTTTCGACTTTTTGTCATATGCTAGCTCCTCACTTATTTTTTATAAGAAATTTCTATTTTTTTCAAGAATTCTGCAAAATATATTCATCAGCTTTGATTCCACATGCATTTCAAATAATTTATTCTTTTTAACCCCCCCCCCCCCATTGGATGGAAGCACATTTTAAGGACATTGCAGTATCTTCAATATTTCGACTCCTGCCACATTCTCACCAGTTAGATTATTTTTCTTCATGAGATACTGTTTAATCCTGCGAAATACACTCACCAGCTTAGATTTCAACTGTATGTAATTTGTGTAGTATGTTAATAGCACATTTACGTATTAAATAAAATCTAAATAACATTTTATTGTGTTTTATTTGATTTTTTTTATTATTATTATTGTATACACTTAGCTGTTGGAATTTTGATTTAGTTTTTTTTTTTTAATATAAAGAAAGTAATAGTAATTTGGTTGATAATTGTGTTTATAAACATATACAAATAATCCAAAAATATATTCTAAAAAATTAATATAACAGATTTTGTGGTTTTAAAGTAATTTTCTTGAATTTTGACTGCTTCCCTATTCTTATCATGAATAGTTGGCTGGTATAAAACTCTGATTTATAGAAAAGTATGTATATATACAGCGATTATAGTTTATCTAGATGTCAAGAAAGTTTGAAACATTATAGTGGCCACTAACTTTAAAAAGTGGCCACTAATGAAACTGAGTCTATCGGCCACTGGCTACTAACTTGATTTCCCAGTTTTCACCTATACTGCTTTGCATAATCCTACATCGGAAATCCGACAGCGCCATCTGTTGGTCGCCAACAGAACTATTTTTTGTTCGATGCCACACAAAACCCGGTTTCTTTTCCATCTGTTTGGTGCAAACCGTATCTTTCTACCTTGATTCCTTTTCGAATTATTCATTTTTAAAGTTTGTCCTGACCTTTGGATCACCCGGTATGTCATAAAAGTTTAGGGTCATTTGGTGAAAGGCCGAATAAGCTAAAAGAGAAAAACACTTTTGTGTATAGTGAATAATACAAATTAGGTTATACATTCTTTTTAAGATTATCACATACAATAATGCAATCTCAAGTAAAACAATATCATTTAATCTTCTATATAAACTAGAGTATAAAAATAAAATGAAAAAACTTTCCACCCCCTTAAATTTAAATCAGACTCCCCCTATGCCCGTATAAAGGTATTGAATGCTTACAAAATATGTAGGTTTCCAAAACAGTTAAACCTCAAATTAGATAATATTAAGAAGCATAATCAACATTTTCATGCTTAAATTAATAAAAATATAATTAGTAATTATAAAAATAATAAAAACTTAAAATAAGTAATTACATTAGTTAACAGACCAAATAACAAATCAAAGCAATATCAGGTAGAGATGCATTGAATATTCGGTTAGGCCGAATATCAAGCTATTCGGTCTGGTGAATATTTGGCTTGGCCAAATATCAAAATATTCGGCCATACCTAATATTTAAAAAACTTTTTAAAATATTTTTTAAAACCTTACACAATTTCTACTTTTAACTGTCAATTTAGAAAGAAATCCAGATTATACATTTGCTGTTTGAAAAGTATCACTTAAGAAAATTAACCATTAATTATGACCTTCATAGGAATTAATGATGTACAAATGCAAGTTCTTGAACATCACCTGGCAAATATGTTTCCTGCTTTTTCACAAAAAAGGTGTTTCTAAACAAAATACAAAAAAACTTTTGGGGGTGATAACATATCAAGACAGATAATTTTTGTCCAGGAAACCATTATCGTGAATTGAGTCAAAAACGAAGATATTGTAACTATATTTTCAACAGTGTTACTTTGATTTCTGTGAAATATACCATGATGAGAAGGGTTGGAAATTGTCACTATTCCTATCTAAACAACACTGAGCTAGGCATTCCTTTATTCAGAATGCAGCTGACAGCACTTATGAGGTGCAGTACTTATGCAAAATTAATATGATAGAAATCTCGGTAAAATATTTATATTATCGATAAAGTTGTGAACGAAAATTCAGTTCTGGCTTGTAGTTACAAACCCTGTATTTTTGATTGAATATATTGTATTTTTGATGGAATAAGTGGAATGAGATGTTGTTTCTTGTTCAAAAAGTGCTTGTCTTGATCACATTATATCACTTGAAAGTTTGTTGCAGCAACAACCTGTAAGTTTACAACCTCTGAAAATGATTGCCCACTCTAGACAGTAGATCTCTGATCTATTTAAAAACTTTCTAGCTAAATCAAAAGGAGTATAAAAATTGTTCTTGCTGAGTTGTCACCACCTGAATAGATTGTATTATTTATTTATTTTTACTTTAGTCCTTTCTCGATAAATAAACAGTATGTGAATATGACTGTAAAATTTTTCTATTCTTTCAAAATTTCTCTCTAAATTTAAAATGCTTGTTTTAGAATACAAGAAAATTTTATTCAATTCATTTAATTCACAGAAGAAGCCATGGAATTTAAAATTTTATTATTTAAAAAAGTTTTATAACTACCCTCTTCATAAATAATAACTCAAAGCAGATTTTTTTTGTGTGTGTGTGTGTGTATGTGTATATAAAATGGTCTTGTTTATCAAAAGGAAGTATCTGTGTTGAATATTATGTTAAATTGTTTAATCTTAAAATCTTTAAACTTTGAAATATAAAAGTATTTAGCCAGCTGAATACTGTATATTCAGCCTAACAGTTACTATTCGATTAGCCGAAAATCTGGTATTCAATAGAATTGAAACATTGTACTAAAACTAGTGTTAAAAAGGAATTTTTACCTTGTTATTAATATAACTGTTAAAACATGCTAAAAAGGTGCTAAACATATATAAAGATATTAGTTAATATAACCCTGAGATCTTTCTCCTTTGAAAATGAATGTGTGTGTGTTCGAAAGATATCAGGGTTATATTAACTAATATCTTTATATATTTTTAGATTTACATATCATTTTTAAATGAAATATTTTTTTATGACAGATAAAACTTCCTTTTTTTTTTTTCCAAACTTACTCCATATTTTATCTAAGGAATAGTCTAAGCTTAGAAACAATTATTTAAAGCTTTCTTTCTTTTTTTTTTTTTTTTTTTTTTTTTTTTTTCGCTTATGCATAAGGCAAAATACCAATAGAAACTTTCTAATTATTTCCATCTTAGATTTTAATACTTTATGTAATTTTGAACATTTAGAAAATTTAAGATTTTAATCAATGCTTTTTTTAAAAAGAAAATCAGTTGATTAAAATCACGATTTAATCACTGATTTAAATGATTTGATTAAAATTGTTGACACCCTACCTTTTTAAATTTCAAACTTTTTATAAACTGTTTTTGAAGAGCATGTACATTTAATAACAGTAATGACCATGTGAAATTTTAAATTTATAGTCCTTACAGTATCATAGAAAATGCAATTTTAGAATGTTTTTTCTTCCTGCACCCTTTTACATTTCAAATTTTTTAGAAATTGTTCTGTTGCGAGTATTTACGTCTTAAAAGTAATAGTCCTATCATGTTTCAAGTCTCAACAGTTTCAAATTAATTGAAATATAGAACATTTTCTGCTCATTTTACCCTTTTAAATTACAAATTATTTAAAAACCGTTCTTTGGGAACATTTACATCTTAAAAGAAACTACAATGCAAAATTTCAAGTTTTTAGCCCTAACAGTGTCATAGAAATTGCAAGAAGGTTTTTTGTTCCTTCACTCTTTTACATCTCGAAATACAGTCAAACCCCGCTATAGTGTCACTTCAAGGCACCGAAATTTCGGTTCACTATATCTGTTCCACAAACAATTTTAACTAAATGCTTATGAACTCCCCCCTCGAAATACACATTTTAAAAATAAATTACCAATAAAATGAAATACAATATGACTGAAAAATAATTAAACCCTACTTTTATTATTTATCTAAATTTAGTCCTATATAATATCCTTATCTACCGTATTTTTCTGCCTATTATCCGCAAGCACATTTTTTTTTGCTAATTAAAATAAATGTTGCTGTATTCTCCAGACCAACCTGTAATCCGCACTGGAAATGGAAATTTCAAATCTGATTAACAGATGGCAATAGTCACCAGTAAACTGCATGATAAAAGTGATATTTTTTTACTTCATCAATACAAATGCATAAAACAATGATAAATTTATAAACAGAAACGGAAAATTTTTAGTAGATATGCAAATCATCAGGAATTTTTTTTAAGGAAACAAATATTACGAAATAATTTAAAAATAAAGAAAAATACATTTTGCATTACATTTTAATATTTCTGGTATTAGATTAATTTTAAATGCATAACTAACACATTTTCGATTATAAGACATTGCAAATCACAGATTAACAATACACAATCTCCCAGAGAAAATGGTAACAAATTTGCTTGCATGTGATTTTCATAGACTGCACCACAGAATAGGAAAAGAGATTATAAATTGACCCTATTCTCCCTTTGTGTCTGAGGCTAAGATATTGCATATTATGCTCTGTTACTGCTCTATGGCATGTCAATGTCCAGTGTTCTTAAGTGCCTATGCAGGTCATATTGCCTGCATTTACCTTGAATCGAAGATGAATGATCTAAGCAGAGATTACCATACATAAATTGAAGATATAAAGTTTGTCTCACAGGTGCTGTGGTGGAGTAGCACACAGGAATGCTGTCATTGTGGAGTAATACTCCGTGAGCATTGACGATGACAGATTGAGAAGCTGCAAATGCAGAAGGCAAGGAGGGAGGGGAGGTCTAACAGAGCCAGCCTTGAGTTGCGAAAGGAGTTGTTGCTTATTTAAGGACAACATTTTGGATATATTTCCTCAATGTACATCGCTGAAATCTGTTCTGCCATCTGTTATTGTATGTGAGAAACATTAGCTTTTCTCACGATTATTCCGATTAGCAACTCAAGGGAAAAAACCCATAGATTACCTGCACTGGCCTATAACACGCAGCAAAAAATTTAAGATTTTTTAACACATAATCCGCAGATAATAGGCCAAAAAATATGGTAAATCTAAAATTCATCTAAATTTTTTGCATGTAAAGAAATTATTAATTGCCTATTTTTCCACATGTTTACAAACTG
Source organism: Maratus speciosus (assembly GCA_963932465.1). Taxonomy (NCBI): domain Eukaryota; kingdom Metazoa; phylum Arthropoda; class Arachnida; order Araneae; family Salticidae; genus Maratus; species Maratus speciosus. The sequence continues at coordinate 293,215,653 of OZ010789.1, forward strand.
TAGATTTGGATAATTTACAATCCCTGATAATATTGGTTTGATTGCATCCATTTTCAATTTTTTTTATTATGCCCATTTTATCTTGAATGGAGAATGTTTTACGTTTATTGCTCGCCATAGTTTGAATTTGCTTCCTTAACTGAGAGTGAAAACAGGATGAAAGGAGGGCTTTTTTCAACACCGATCCATGTCCGTCCTTTTGACAAATAATGAGCACGCATTCCTGTGCGTTTCCCCTGAATTTCCAGGAATGGATATTGCACCCACTGACCTCTTACAGGTGCAACATCTGTCGGGGATGGCCTTTGTTTAGGGAGGGTGAAGAGAGATAAAAGAGGCAAACAAGATCGCTACATTCCAGTCTATGGATTTTTTTAAATCGGTATATGTATTTATTTTGAAATAGCAATTTCAAAATTATTACCAAAAAAAATCAGTCAAAGACAGAAAAAAGTTCATTATTTACAACCTCCTAATTTTTTTGGGTTCATTAATCCACAAAAAACATATGCATTGCACTGCACGGGACCACATAATTCGTTTATTATATCCGGGGTTCATTATAAGCGGTGTTCACTATAATATATAACCACGGACCGCGCTAAGAAATTAAGACTATTAGCCAACACATTAGCCAAATTTGAAAATCATTAGCCAAATTTATCTATTATTAGCCAAACGTATATTATGCATATATTATATTATGTATACATACATACATACATATATATATATATATATATATATTGCATATAGATATGTATAATATATATAATTATTATCATTAGCATTAAGTAGGTTTATTAAATGTATATTATGTAAAAGTAGCTTTTGCAGTTTTTTTTTTTTTTTTTGCAATCTTCTGACAAAATTTGTGGGGTTTTTCGTGATTTTTTGACAAAATTTGAGTTTTTTTTTTCGGGATCTTTTCACGAAGTTTGCGATTTTTCGCCATCTTTTGACGAAATTTGTAGAATTTTTTGCTCTTTTTACGAAATTTGTTTTTTTTGGCAATCTTTTGACGAAATTTGCGGTTTTTCGTGATCTTTTGACGAAATTTGTGGGTTTTTTCGCGACCTTTTGACAAAATTTCTGGGTTTTTTCGGGATCTTTTGACAAAAATTCACGTTTTTTCCGCAATTCTTTGATGAAATTTGCGTTTTTCTCATGATTCTTTGTAGAAATTCGTGATTTTTCTGCAAACGATTGACAAAATTAATTTTTTTTGCCAACCATTTGTCGAAATCTGCGATATTTTTTATCTTTAATGACCAATATTTTTAAATTTTCGGAAATGAATGCCTTAAATTTTCTAAAAATTCAGAACAGAATCACCCCTAATTGATCGGCCGAGAAAAAGAAGAGGAATATAGACCGAAAATGCGGCAGTACGCTAACTTGTGCTAAAAACGGAAATTCATTTACATTGCAAAACATGATTACAACAACAAAAGAGTCTCAAAAAATCATTCGCCAGCTTTTTCGCCATAAGAATTTTTTTCTCGCCAATTTCATGATGTATTCGCATTTGGCAAATAGGCAAATTGTTAGTGCGGCCCCTGTATAACTATAATATATAGCGGGTTTGACTGTATTTAGAAATTGTTCTGTGCAAGTATTTATATATTAAAAGCAACAACAGTGTCAAATTTTAAGTTTCTAACCCTAACAGTTCCAAATAAATCATAATTTAGAATGTTTTCCAATCATCCTCTTGAAAAAATTAAGAATTATTAACCACTACACCTGGTAAAGCAGAATTTTTCTGTGGCTCCTATCTTCGAGATTCAGGCTCAGCAAGTATTACTGTATATATTAAAAAATAGTAACTGAGTATTTTAATAGAAATGTCCACTGTTTACTGAAACCAGTGAAATGTGCAAAAACGGAACCTGCATATAATAGAAACTAGTATTAAGCCGCTTCTCAAAAACATTTTCCCTTTAACATCACAAAACTTTCTAACACATTTATAGACTCAGTCTAATACACAAAATCATAAAATACAGTCATGACAATGGCAATGATACGGAATAGATAGCATTTTTCATTTTTCGCTAAGTGCGCTGCAGCTCAAGTTATAATTGAATGCTTTGATTTGATATAATGACACTTCAATTACTGTCATGTCAAGAAATTATTTTCAAAACACCCATTTTGACAGTAACTTCTAAAAAATCCTTTGCATTTAAAGGAAAAAGAGACACACTAATCAATTTCTTAATTTCTGATCAAGGGCACCTGCTGATTTTATTAGTTTTCAAGTAAAAATCAATAATTAAAGTTATATTTCACAGAACTACTTTATCATTCCTTAAATACAGCTAAAACAAATGTTTTATTCTACTATAAGCTTCCGTTCATTTTGCAGTAAAATTTTGAACAATTTTAATAGATTATAATAATAGATTAATACTAAATTAGCTTAGTTAAAGTCTTAAAAGATAAACACATTGCTTGAATCCATGCTTCCTTTTTTTGAAATACATAGATGGAAATTTTGTCAATCTCTTGGTCAAAATAATTAATTCTTCTGTCCATGTTTTAAAAATGCATGTAACACTTTATATCTGTGAGATAAAAAGTGCAATCCTTGAAAGAATAAACATTCTCATAGTAATCGTTCTTCTAAAAGTAGTTTGTTTTACTATTGACCACATGACTTCAGAAACTTCCTCACAAAATTCACACGGACTTTTTCAGAGAATGAATGGGTCTTTACTAAGCTAGTGCTGAAGTAACAAAACAACTTAATCAAGCTATCCGGCTCCATTCATGAGTCATGGAATGAAGGTAGCATTTGAAGTTTGTTTCATTTACTTCTTCAGTACACTGATGCAGTAACTAGTCATATTCCAAAGTAACACTTCGATACTTCGTATTAGAGAGATTACCCATTGCTCAGTAACGAATACAAGCGGTTTGCAACAGCTCTAAATATTAGCCAGAAACAAATGCTGAGCGACATATATTGTTTAGAGTGCAAATGGATTACTCTTTCATTATTGGTATGCATGTGATGAGAGATTTAAAAAAAATCATGTTTGAAAAAATTACTTTAAACCACATTAAAATCAGTAAATTACAGATACAGTTTTGAAACAAATTGAATTTGAAAGATTTTTTTTTCTTTCTATTTGATGGTGTAAAAATTTAAATTGTGCGACGTTTAGCATATAAAAAAAATAAAGTAAATGCAAAATTTATTGGTCAGGTCATTGGCACTGTCAATATGACATCAGCGCTACCCACGGACATGTTTTTGATTTATAATGTAATGTATCAATATATTCAACTTTAAAATTTTACTTACTTTGACTTTCTGGTCATCAGTTTTTGAAAAAACAGTTCCTCTGAACCATTTCTTGCTCAAATCACTAAACACTGCATAAGATTTTCCAATGCTACAATCTTCTACAGCACTTTCAAAATCTTTATATGCTTTCTGCATTTCAGCCATAAGCCTTAAAAAATGGAAATAAATACATCACCATAAACAGTAAATGCATGAAACATAAAGCATATATAATTGATAGACCCCCTCAGGTTCATTTGTTGATGTCAGTTTCTTTTCTTTCATGTAATGCTTGATTCAAATAAATAATTTGAATCAAGAATTGCCACATAATCTGAATCAGTGTCACTGGATGTAAACTATAGCAATTATAACTAAAGATATATCAAATGCATAGAAAAATGCAGTAACAATTCATAGACATTTGAATGTGAAGGTCTTAAATTTACTGGTAAATATAATAGAAAATGAGTCTGTGAATGTATCTGAAAGATTTGTAATATTGAGCCGGGGAAAAATATATAGTGTGACTAAATAATTAGCCAATGATTGGTTCAATTTAAAAAAACTGCCCAATTGGTGATTTTTGATATGTTTGTTTACATTTATTGTACTGCAATCCTGATAAGCAAATGGAAGAATGTAGTCATCCAGAATTTTTAAATAGTTACAGATATGAAAATTAGTGAATTTAGAGATAAAATTGACACTGAAGAATAGTGGGTTTTTGTATGAGAGTAGCGACATACTAGATATAAAATTGGACAAAAAAAAAAAAAATTAAATTTAAATACAGAATATTAAATTAAACCACATATAGATTTTTTTTTTCTTTTTAGAAACTGCTTATGAATAAAACAAACATATTGTTTCACAAATTTAATAAATACATATAAAAAAGATAACTTGAGCAGAAATAATGTTTTTATACACATTTCACTAGTGCTACAAAAAATGCTAAAAATTATTCCAAAGTTATAAAAAACATGGTATTTGTGAATACCGCAATCACTTTAATGCAAATACGAGCACTTAAAATTATTCAGATTCATCATTAAATTGTCAAAAATAAGGTTTTTAAGAGCATACATTTTATAAAAAATACTCAAAACAATTTTGTGAATGTTCTATTGAAAGGACTGAGAAAGGCCCTTTTATGTTATTTGCAGCCACATGTTTGTATCTAACTACTTTTTACTTTCTTCTATCTTTACAAGAAGAAAGTATTGGATTCGTGAAAATTTTCGACTTTCGATTTTTGACGGATTTACACGTTTTAGGGGTCAGAGATTCCGAAAAACATGTTTTTACAATATTTTTACAGACTGTCTGTCTGTGAGTCTGTGCATCTGTGAGTCTGTCTGCATGTGACACAAATTTTGTGGGCGCTCTATCTCAAGAACTAATGCACAGAATTTAATAAAAATTTATATTCAGTTAGCCCCTGATATAAAGTGGTGCTCATTAGTTTTTGGTGTAAATCGCTCAACAGCTGGCACTGCTATGCAGCCTTTTTCACGATTTCCGCAATAGCTCAATCTCCCGAACTAATGCACGGATTTTCCTCAAACTTCAGATTCAGTTAGTCCTTGACATGAATTGAAGTTTTGTACATTTTGGTGTAAATCGCTCAACAGGTGGTGCTGCTATACTGCATTTTTTACGATTTCTGCAAAAGCTCTATCTCAGCAACTAATGACTGGATTTTCATCAAACTTCTGATTCAAGTATACTTTGATTTGAATTAATGCTGTTTGTGTTTTGGTGCAAATCGCTCAACAGGTGGCGCTGCTATGCCGCACTTTTCAGAATTTCCATTACAGCTGTATCTCAAGAACTAATGCAATAATTTTCACCAAACTTCAGAATCAGTTAATCCCTGACATGAATTGACATTATTGTACATTTTGGTGTAAATCGCTCAACAGGTGGCGCTGCTATGCTGTATTTTTCAGAATTTCCACTATAGGTGTATCTCAAGAACTAATGCACGAATTTTCATCAAACTTTAGAATCAGTTAGTCCTTGACATGAACATATTTTATACAGTTTGGTGTAAATCGTTCAATAGGTGGCGCTGCTATGCTGTTTTTGTGATTTCCGCAATAGCTCTATCTCAAGTACTAATGCTTGGATTTTCAACGAACTTCAGATCCATGTATACCTGGATATCAATTATTGATGTTTATGTATTGGTGTAAATCACTCAACAGGTGGCATTGCTATGCTACACTTTTCAGAATTTCCGCTATAGCTCTATCTCAAGAACTGAGGCACGAGTTTTTATCAAACTTCAAATTCAGATATACTTTGATATGAATTGGTGCTAAATTGATGTAATTTCTTGTACTATTTAAATGATTTAATTGACGTGTTTTATATAGAAGAAAGTTTTGTGATGGCCACAACATACTAGTTTTTGTTTTGTTAAATACTCTATGTATTTGATTAAGAGCAAATGAATGGATATTAGAGATGAGACTGGCTCAGGCTAAAAGGAAAAATTATATTTATTCACAAACTCATAGACGCCAACATTGTAAAGACTGTATCAGGAGTAAACCAGTTAAATTTCAGGAGTTTTGGACACTCTTCAGGAGTAAAATGTTCACGTATCAGGAGTCATTTCAGGAGTTGCACATAGTTTTTTACGAGTTATATTTTTTACAAAATATTCTCAGTCTTCTTGCAGTTTTTGCATTTACCAACACAAAGATAATTTAAATAAAGGTTAGATAATTTACTTTTACTGTATTAATAATTTTTTATAATAAATTTATAAAAATGGAATACTTTTTTTATCCCTACAGAGCAAAAAATCCGCGATTGATATAACTGTGTGAAATTACATGACTATTTTTTACAAAATATTCTCAGTCTTCTTGCAGTTTTTGCATTTACCAACACAAAGATAATTTAAATAAAGGTTAGATAATTTACTTTTACTGTATTAATAATTTTTTATAATAAATTTATAAAAATGGAATACTTTTTTTATCCCTACAGAGCAAAAAATCCGCGATTGATATAACTGTGTGAAATTACATGACTATTTTTTCCCGTACAAAAAAATAAAGTGACTTTTTCCACAATCAATTAACAAACTTCGCGATTTTTCGCCGCGACTAACGGACGAAAATCGCGATGTTTTGCTGCGACTGACGGACGAAAATCGTGATGTTTTGCCGCGATTGAGGGGCGAAAATTGAGATGTTCTGCTGCGGTTAGCAGACGAAAATCGCGATGTTTTGCCGCGACTGACGGACGAAAATCGCGATGTTTCGCCGCAACTGATGGACGAAAATCGCGATGATTTGCCGCGACTGACGGACGAAAATCGCGATGTTTTGCTGCGACTGACAAACGAAAACCGCTATGTTTCGCCGTGACTGACGGACGAAAACCGCGATGTTTTACCGCGACCGACGGACAAAAATCACGATTTTTTGCCGCGACTGACAGACAAAAACCACGATTTTTTGCCGCGACTGATGGACGAAAACCGCGATTTTTTGCTGCGATTGATTGACCAAAACAGCGATTTTTTGACCAAAACAGCAATTTTTTGCCGCAACTCATTGACGAAAACAGCCATTTTTTTCCCGCGAATGACTAACGGAATTCGTGATTTTTTTGCAATGCAGCGAGTGATTGACAAAATTCGCGATTTTTATCATTGGCCGATTACCGGATTTCAGGATATTTTTTCCTCAACTGATTAACGCAATTCGCGATATTTTGCCGCGGCTGACAGCCAAAATTAGAGCTTTTTGCAGAATGAAAAAATCTGCGATTTTTATGAACGACCTATTGATGAATTTCACGATTATTTGCAGCGACTGATTGACGAAAGTTGAAACTTTTTCAACGATCGGTTGGCGAAATTTGCAATTTTCTGCCGCGAGCGATTGTAGAAATTCGTGGTTTTATCGACTAATAGACAATTTTCACGATATACTTCAACAACTGATTGACGAAATTCGTGATTTTTTGCTGGATCGATCGAAGAAATTCGCGATTTTTTTTACTCAAATTTCCGTATTTTCTACCTTATTACCGTACTTCCGTATTTTATTCTACATTTCCGGAGAAACTCCGGAATTTCCGGAGATATTGGCATCTATGCAAACTGAAATGGCCAGATGTGCCAATCTCAAAACTTTCTAATATCCCATTCATGATAATACTTCAAAATTCGCTATCACAGTACAAAGAATTAAAAACTAAAACCTATCTAGAAAAACAACCAGGCAGTTTTGCAAATCTTTTAAAATAGCACAAAAATATTTTCTAAGATAAAATCCTAAGGGATTAAAAATCTATTTCAGACAGGCTTTTGCCTTAGCAAGTATAATTGTGCGGTTTTTCTTTTGCCATACCATGAAATTTTTCGCTTTAAGGCAGGTTTCTATAGACAGATTCTGCTTTCATCGGTTTTACTGTATTAAAAATTTAAAAGAAATGAGACAAAACTTTAAATTTCTATGCCCAGAATAAAAAAATAAGAAATATCCATAAGGTAAATACGTAAACAATTACCTTTCCAGTTTTTTCTCCATATCTCCAGCAATGCGAACATAAAATGTACTTGGGTTGATAATATAGCTTACATAAACTTCAATATGATGACCCTCTTTTTCAGGAAACTTCTTAACTAGTTCAGGACCTGGAGGTTTCTGCACAGGTGCAGAAATAGGAGGTGGTGAAGATGGTTCCTCAACTAACATATAAGGCATTCTGATTTCAGAGGGTTCAATTTCTATCATAGAGACAGGTGGCTCAGTAACTTCAATTTTCTTTCGAGGTGTGGTTGATCTGTAACATGCATGACAGAATAGGAACCATAAATTACAGTAACAATTATTCAAAATGATCTTCAAAGTTAACATTTTCACAAATTGCAACAAAATGTATGAAACAAATTCAATTTGAAAATTGTAATTGTGAGAAGATAAATTAATATACCAGATGTTTTAAAGTATAATATAGTGTGTATATATATATATATATACACACACATATACATTCATAGAATAAATTGTGCTTCACACAAACATTTTTTCTCCAATCTTCCTTCAAAATATGATTTAAAGCTTCAACGATATATATCAATGATTACTGATAAGTTACTAAATAAATGTAGAATTGTTATATTTGATAGATGACTAAATTTACTTCTATAAAATTCCATAATTATTATATTTAAGCAATACCTTAGAAAAAAAGGAGAAAAGTTATGAAACATTCCTTTCAAAAAATTCAAATCCTTAAAAAAGGCTGAAGAAATTTTTCCTTTGTAGCAATAAACTTATTTCTTTTTGACTTATTTATTCAATGTTACTACATATGCTATGTGCTTTATAACTAGACATATTTATTATAAATAAACAAAATAAATTCAGATGCTCATACAATTTTCTATTCTACAGGGGGAAAAAAAAAAAAAAAATATATATATATATATATATACCCAGGTCCAGAAGATGATGCTAAGGCAGCTTCAACTAAAAGTGTATTAACACACACTTCATACTCATCTTCAACAAAGAACATGATAACTTCAGATTTTTGTTCAGCAACATCATAACCTAAAATTAAAATTATCATAAGATAATGACAATTGCACCAGAAAAACATGCTGTCAAAAAACAAATAGAATTTCAATTACATATTTAATATATATACGAATCAGTAGCATAGCCAGGACTTTGTTTTGGAGGGTGGGGGATAAGCAGGGATATGGAAATTATTAGATAAAAATCATTGATTTTGGCGAGGGGGGGGGGGAGGTTGTCCTTACCCCTAAGAGCTCATAGTTACACCAGAGATTGATATATATATATATAAGGTGAAACCTTTTTATAACAATATTCTAGGGACCAAAAAAAAAAAAAAAAAAAAAAAAAATCGTTATAGACAGGTTTTAATGTGCAAGTGTTATAACATGATATATAACAAGTAAACAGCACATACCTTACAATAAGAGTTTTGGGTTGTAAACAGCATACACATTTAACTATTTGATAGGTTCACATGTTTTTAACAGAAAATAAATCTGATATTCCTGTTTGTGCACTGACATATGATGAATTGTCTTGTTATTTTGCTGTGAACGCAGCCTGTATGTACACATTTTTTAATCAATTTATTGAGTTCAGATATGTTTGTGGAACATTCGGTAATGTTGAAATGTAATTTTGAAGAGTGACAATTAACTGAACATCCCCAGGAGAGTATTTTTTTAATTATTTTCTTCATTACCAGTTGTTCCCACTCGACCAGGAACCAGTAACCTTTTCTTGAAACAAACATCACCTTTCCCATGAGCCCGTGATGGTAGGAGGAAAGCACACCAAAACCGTTTTTTTTTTCCCTACAAAACCATCATTGAATTTCCAACCTCTCGCTACCACCAAAACCTTTATGAAACAAAGTCACCAAGCAAGGGATCACTGCCAAAAATGGACACTCTTTTGGCGAAGAAAGCTGAAACATGTTTGTTTCAAGCTTCTCCCAGTCGAACAATGAAGATCCGTCGTTATACATATTACTGATCTAAGGTGATCAGGCTAGCATAGCTGAAAGAAATCTCATCCATCACAGTTACTTTACTAACTTTTTGTTCAAAAAGAGAGGAGGGTACGACGTCAAACGTGTTAGGAGAAATAGCCCTTTGTTCCCCTCCCTGTATTCATTGTCCAGCAACTCTTTCCTCAACGTACTACAATGAAATGCAACTCCTTCCAACGCCGCAAACGGTCTTTCTATTGTATAACTTATTCAGAGAACTTAAAAGTTGGGGGGATCTTTCAAGGCAGTTAAAAGGGATTGAGAAATAAACATGACTGTTTCAAAAAGCGCAAAATTATCGTTATACACAGGTTTCATCTTAACCCATTTATTGTTACAGACAGGTTCAATATATATTAAATTAATAGGATTTCGACTGGGGCCAAATGAAATCTTGGTTTTTCGTTATAGACAATATCATTATATACAGGTTTGACAACATATATATATATATATATATATATATGTACATATAAAAGATAAAAATGTATAAAAATTCTAAAAATGTATAAAAAAATACATAAAAATTATAAAATCGAAAACAATATTATGGAAGGTGGGTTGCGGATTGCTGAAAAAAATTATTAAAACACATACAAAATACTTAAAAATACTTTTTAAAAAAGTTTAAAACTTTATATATATATATATATATATATTACATAATATACAGTCCAATCCCTTTAATCCGCAAATGCCTATAATCTGCACTATATTTTAGACATAAACAAACAGTTAAAATTTTTTTTTAAAGCAAGATCATGTACACTTTGACCATAATCAAAGTTGATTGATATGATGAATTTATTAAGAAATTCCGAACACATTCAGTGGTTATAAAAAAGATAAAATTGCTTTCAAAGAAAGGGTAGCTTTTGAGGATAAATATCCTAGTTTATTAGAAAAACAAACTTTTGTTATTGATCAAAATATCCTGACTTTTAAAAGGCTTCAAGATTAAATTGTAAAGCTATAAAGCAAACAACTATCACTGTAATGTTCGATAGATTTAAAAATAATTATGTTTTTTTATTAATTTTGTTTTATATCATTTAAATATACTTCTAATATTGAATATAGTTTTTTTTTTTTTAACATATATAAAAAAATCATTTTCTTTCATTTCTGTGTTATTTGTTTACAGTGTGATTACTATATTTGTTGATAAATTCCAAATATTAGAATGCAACAAAGAAATGACCTATCTTACGCAAAACCCTTGGTCCCGAACTGTGCGGATTAGAGGGAGTGTACTATATATCTCAGGATTGTTATGATTTTTCCCAACCCAAAAAATCTGGGTGGGTTTTTTCTGAAAAAACCAACTTGAAAAAAACCATGAAAAAACCCAACTATGTTTTTTTTTTCAAAATTTCAACTTTAAATTACATAGTTAATATTTTTCTTAATATCAGTACACCACTCGTAAAGTTTATCACACCCCACTAGAGATGAGTTCGGGCTCACTTTTCGAAGCCCGGGCCCGCCCGAGCCCGACGATTTTAAATCCGAGCCTGCCCGAGCCCAAAACATTTTTTCGTCATTAGAGCCCGAGCCCGATAGCGAAAATGTAAACCGAAAATAAAGTTTAATAAAAATTGCATAAAAGTTGTTCTAAATGAAATATCTCTAGCACATAATTAGTTTTATGACATTTACATTTAATCTCATCAAAAGATAAGTCCCTAAAAAGATTCTCATATTTTGCCATATTTCGCCTAGATTGTCAAATAATAAAATAAAATAAAATTAAATAAAATAAACAATCCAATTTTAAAATATTCTACTATTTTGGTGCCTTAGCGTGAATGATATAAATCTGCAAATATTGCAAATTCCTTTTAAAATAGCTGTGATGTTGTAACATGAATCGATCATCACATATAATTATACTTAATTTAAAACCAAAATTGTCCTTTCACAAATATATTTAACTGAAACTTCCTTCCCATTACATGTTAATGTCGGCTTTATCTCTTATACAGCTAATAAATATTCCTTTTAAAGTTTACCAAATTATCAACTGTTTAAAAAAAAAAAAAAAAAAAAAAAATCAACTTTCTCACTCTTATTAACGAACAGTAAAGTTTCCAGTTTCGGTTCACCAATAAATAAAACTATTTTTTTATCATTTTCTTTTCTTTTGCACAATAACCTAAACAGTTACGGATGCTTCGCTTTCATCATTCTTATGAAAATAACATCAAAATGATTTCTTATGGAAAATGCAATTTTCAACCCAGGCGTGGCCTCATAAGGACTAGAAGTAGGTGATAACAGACAGATGCCTAATTTATTTATTGAAACCACAGGAAACTGAAAGATTAATGATTATTATGAAAGGAGTAATTAAATTACTTTTACAAGAATAACAGCTTTTTAACAGAGATAAAAATAAGGTATACTGAATTTATTTTAGAAACATAAATAAATTTTAGATATTAACACACCTTAAAAAGCTTTAACGGAATAATATAGGGAACACAAGAAATTTTGATGATTATATATTAATATATTACTTCTTATATTTTTTAAAAAGTTTTTTTTCCATACGGGAATAAATAAAATTTTCAGGTTAAAAAAAATGAGCCGGAGTCGGGCTCGGACTGAGACCGTCTCATCTCTACACCCCACCCCAAGGAAAAAAATGTCTTCATTCTCCCAATGACAATTTTTAAAACAAATAATTGTAACTTAATTTTCTATACGTATGTGTAACTATGACAAACACAAAAACTTATTTTTTCCAAAAAAAAAAAAAAAAAAAATACTTTGATATATAATAATGTTCTTGGAAATTCTTCCTCATTGTCCTGATTTGTGAGAAAGAGAGGAGAAATTCAACTCACACTTCCCAAAGAAGTTACTCCAGTTTCAAAACTAAAGGGATTTTAGAAATGTGTGTGTGGGAGGGGAAGGGAAGTATATATTGTTCTGTTCTTGAAAATTCCTCATCACTGCCATTCCAGTAAGTGGGAGAAGAATGCTTTGAAAAGGGAAAACCTATATAGTGCGTTGCTACATAAATATATCAACATATTTTAGAATGCAAACAACTCGAAAAAAAAAATCCTTGCAATCCATCATTAATCAGTATGTTTCAGAATGAATTTTTTCTAGAGAAAATATTTATTACATATAAGTCATCGCTTCAATTAAAATGAATAAAGATACTTTATCTTTTTAACTGAAAGCACTAGTATAGTATTTTAATGATATTTTCATTGTTAACATTATTACTAATAATCAATTTACCAAAAAGAAAAGCAGAATTTTAATTATTGTCATTGATTTATATATTTTTGTAATCAATTAGTTACTTTAAATTGTATTTAGTAGTAACTACATCTTTTTCAAACATTCTGAACCACCTCCCTTAACTTAAAACCCCCAATAAAACCCAAAAACCCCTGATAAAACCCAGTTGGTTGGTTTTTTTCTGAAAAAACCCAGGGATTTAACAACCCTGATCTACCCTATATATACACTGGTTTCCAAAAATTAAGGAAAAATCACAAAAAGAGCGATAACTCGTTCAAAAATATCCGTATGAATTTTGGATATGTTTTTAACTAAATGATGCTGATTAAAATCACAAAATACAAATTAGTGGCGCTGCAATCGGATTGTGTCATCTGTGCGGAGCATAAAAATGCATGCTAGAGAGTATGGCTGCTGGTGTCGCTGTGATTATGAGATAAGAAAACTGAGATAGCCATTTCATTAATATGACCTCGAGGTATCATTTGTCCGCATAACTGCAATATAGAGCTATTGGAAGATTGGATGCAGGCCAAAGTCAGACAGAGGTGGCCAGATGGCTAAGTGTGAGTCCTTCTGTTGCTCAAAAGCTTTGGCAACACTTTCAAACCACTGGTTCGGCCTCCAGAACGTTCAGCGAAGAACAAGCAAGAGTTACGACAAGCACAGATGACCAATATTTGCGGTTATGTGTACGAAGGAATAGAACAGCAACCCCCTCTCATCTTAAATCCGTCCTTGCTGCAGTCACTGAAAGGTTGGTATCAACGTCTACTCTGCATAGAAAGCTTCATGAAGGTGGTCTTTACGCGATGCGACCAGATATTTGTGTGCCGCTCATCTCATGTCTCCAGAGGGAATGTTTAAGGTGAGCACGTCAACATGTCCACTGGACGGCTGATCAATGGAGGCGTATTATCGTCACAAATGAGTTCCAGTTTAGCCTCCAAAGTGATAGTAAGCATTGTTTGATTTGGAGAGAACAGGGAACACGCTATCATCTATCAAAAATTCGTAAAAGAGATTCGTATGAAGGAGGCAGTGTCTGTGTTTGAGATGGTATCTCTTTGGGCGGACGTACAGACCCCCACGTCTTTCCACGTGGAACTGTGAATGCTCACGTCTATACAGATGACATTCTTGATGCTTATGTGCACCCTTATGCAGGTGCAATAGGTAAAGATTTCCTGTTACAGGACGATAACGCTAGACCGTGCAGGGTTCACAATGTAGAAGATTATCTTCAGCACCAAACAATTCAATGCATGGAATGGCCAGCGCGATCATTGAACTTGAATCCCATTGAGCATCTTTGGGAGGCTTTAGGAAGATGTTTCTCTGCTCTCAATCCCCCTCCTTAGACCTTTGCCATGCTTACAACTGCTTTACAAGGGAAATGGCTTGCACTTCCCAGCAAACTTATCAATCGCATAATTGACAGTATCACACTTCGCTGTGTATGTTTTATTGCTTCTAGGGGTGATCATATTCCATATTAAAGACACTTTTCCTATACCAAACTGAGACATTTATTTTGTTTATTTTATAATTGTATTAATTTCTGAAACACCACAATCGTCTGGTAATTTCTTTTAATGTTATTTTATACCTTACTATGTGTTGTACATTGTGTTTCAGTTTTATTAAAATCTACTTGTAACATTTTGAGTAATCGCCACTTTTGTTGTTTTTCCTTAATTTTTGGAAACCAGTGTATATATATATAAAATCCCAATGAAATAAATTTATGAAACAACTTTATCAAATGATTCTATGAAATAACTGATTATATTTGACAGCCATTTCTTCTAAAATATGGAGCATTTATTTGGCAGTGAAATCAGCACAAATTATTCCTATTGATCTGCGGATGTCAAAAGTGTCATTAGAATTTTTAAATTTGAATTAGATTTTGAGATATAATTTTTTTTTCAATTTTAATAGGCTGTCAACTATTTTAATCAGTGATTAAATCGTGATTTTAATCAGCCGATTAAAAAAAAAAATCTTTGATTAAAATCTAAAATTTTCTAAATGTTTAAAATGTTAAAAAAAGTTTTAAAATCTAAGATGAACATAATTTGAAAGTTTCTACGGGTGTTTTGACTTATGAATAAACAAAAAAAGAGCTTTAAATAATTGTTTCTAAGCTTAATTCCTGAGTAGTGTAAAAAAAATTAAAAACAGTTTCATTTAAAAATGATATTTAAATCAAATATAATTTGCAATGACATAATTTCCTTTCGGTAATCAATTTATGCATTATCTTATGTAAAATAATCATAGCAAGTGTATTAAATTTCTGCAAATAAAAGAATAAATAGTGTCCTAGTTTCTCGTTCTACTTTTGGGTCATTCCATGTCAAATCAACCAGTGACTCAACCTGACCATATCAGATTTCAATGAAACTCTCAGGAATCATTGTCCTTGATGATATAAATGAGAATATATTTTTATAATTTTTTTATCACATAATTTTCATACAATTAATTATTTAAATTTTGAAAAATCATCATTTTTTGGGTTCCATAAATTTTTCAATTTTGAATTTCTCGAATTCTATCAGGCATACAGAATTTTATGACCCCTCATTTTAAAGATAATTTTACAATGTTTAATTTGATACCCAAGTTGAGTATGCTCAGTTAAAAAAAAATAATTTTTTTTTAAATTTAAAAATTTTTCAGAGTTTTTTTTTTTTTTTAATTTTGAAAAAAGAAAAAAATGTATGTTTGTTGTAATATTATAAGCTTAAATTTCTGTAATTTTTAGAGTGGGATCTCAATGGGATCAAGAGTTATGAAATAAAAACTGAAAATTACCATTCAAATAATCTAATTCTAGCTATTTTGTTATTTATGTATTCTTTGAATGGTAATTTTCAGTTTTTATTTCATAACTCTTGATCCCATTGAGCTAACACTCTAAAAATTTCAGAAATTTTAGCCTATAATATTACAACAAACATATATTTTTTTCAAAATTTTCAAAAAACACTATCTAAAATTTTTTTTAATTTAAAATTTTAAAAAATTTTTAAATTAATTTTTTTAACTGAGCATAGTCAACTTTGGTATCAAATTAAAACTTATAAAATTCTCTTTAAAATAAGGGGTCATAAAATTTTGTACGCCTGATAGAACTTGAAAAATTTATGCAACCCCAAAAATGATGATTTTTCAAAATTTAAATAATTAATTGTATGAAAATTTAATGCGATAAAAAAATTATAAAAATGTTTTCTCATTTATATCACCGGAGAGAAGGATCCCTGACAGTTTCATTGAAATCTGAAATGGTCAGGTTGAAAATTGAAATTTTTTGGTTGTTTTGACATGGTATGACCCTTTTGTAATAATAAAATAATAGCAATCTCGAGTGAAAGAAGAAGGAAAGACTGAATATCTGCTCAACAGCTAAATTGTAAATGAATGCATAAGAGAAAAAGAACTAATTGATGTAAAAATGTTAAGTACAGCAAGAGCTTCTTCAATATAGGTTGAATAAATGTTTTTTTCCCCCCTTTTTTTACTTTGTAACTTATACATACTGAATAAAAAAATTAATTAGAGATTGGAAAGGCTGCAAAACTTTTCTTAAAAAGAAAAAAAAAGGCAAATTAACCTTTGAAAGCCAGTAATCCCCACTGAGAGGTAATAATGGTGTTATATAAATATTTTTGAGGATTTCAGATATAACTGGCTATCCTTATATTTGTTCTGTATGTATGTTTGAATGTGTTCAACTCATTTTTCATAATTTTTTTGGTTAGCATACACATACATGCAGTGGCGGCTCGTGCCAATCTTCACTGGTGGGGCCCGGTCCTCATAACATATTGTAAATTTTTATGTATTAATATTTGTTGTTTAAACATGAAAACAAATTATTTAAAACTAACTATTATTTAAAACTTTTATTTCTTACTTTTGTAAAAAAAAAAAAAAAAATAATAATAATTATTTTTTCAAGTAATCAACGTTAATTTCAAATTTATCAAATTAATTACAATTTTTAACATACCATTAATTGCCATTATTAACATTGAACATACTTTGATCAATCATTATTTAATTAAAAAACAAATGTACAAAATAATAATAATAATAATAATAATAATAACAATCTCACAACGTTACAGAAAAAAAATATAAACTTTACTTGCAAACATTGAAACTGTTCAGAAATTAAAATTTAGTACATTATTTAAATAAAAGTTTGGTATGTTTTTAGATGCGCAAATCTTTAACTTTAAATTTAATTACCATTATTCACATTAAACTTACTCTGGTCAAACATTATTAAATTAAAAAACACATTCACAAATCAAACAAAAAATAATTATCTCATAATTTAATAGAAAAAAATACATATTTTTCTTGCAGAGATTTAATCCATTCACAAATTAAAATTTAATGCATTATTTAAATAGAAATTAGGCACGTCGATTTTTTCGACTAGCAAATCTTTCACTTACTTTTACATCAAATTTTGATATTGTACTAATAAAATCTTTGTGGACTGAAAGAACAGCAAGAGTGTGCTTAATCGTTCCTGTCCCATAGAGTTTTTCAAAAATGTTTAAAATTTTCTCTCATTCGCTCTTGAACTCCAGTATGACACCCGCTCACAACAGCGCACCGTCATATGCTTGCACAACAAGCTTATCTTTTAAATAAAACTTTTCTAAATTTTGAGTTAAGATTATAGTAAGTCCCTCTGCTGTTTTATCATAGACATCAATAAATTGAACAAACCTTTTCAAGGGTTTGTTGTTTTTTATATATCGTAAAATGATAACAAATTGCGAAGTGCAGCTTACATCAATATAGTTTCGTCAGCTTGTAAATCTACAAAATTAGAAGCAGAAATCTCATTTTTAACTTCATGCATATACGTTTCATATATACAATCCAACAGCTCATATTGTATAGTTTTTTAAGTATTTTTAGATACTATAGCATTGTTTAAATGGTCTTCCAATATAGTGTCCAGTTTTGAGGCGTATGTGACCAATTCTAAAAACATACCTCGGTTTACGATTTAGCACATGCCTGTTCTTCTCAACCATTTCATTATGTTTTTGTAATGAAATCCTGTAACCTTCATCCAAATGCACTACAATATTGACAGTTCCGAAGGTTTTATGCCCCACCAGTGGCTGAGAGGTTCTGCTCTCGAATCTGGTAGACGGGAGGTGCTGGGTTCGATCCCAATCGCGCCCGTCGGCCTAATCGTTCGGAGTTTTCGTGGTTTTCTTCGAACCTTGGATTTCCAAGCGTTAATACGGGTTAGGTTCCCTTAGAAAGACCCCCACGAAGGGCACTCCCCCCTGGGCCTATATCCCCCGTGCAGATAATTGGCCGTCATAAATACAACCATACAACCAACCGAAGGTTTTATAGTTAAAAGCATTATTTAAATGAGTAGTATTCATTTCATGTTTTTTTTTACTCTTTCAGAAAAATGCTTCAAATCGTTACAGCCGGCCATACTCCATAATTTCATCCCTCCAAACAATAAAAAATAAAAACAGAACAATGCTTTTTTCTTTTCTTCACTTGCTGAAATACACAGAAATTTTTGATACCACTGTGTAGAGAAATAGCGTAGTTTTCCCCCATCTTTTCGTTGCATTTCAAAATTCTTCGGTTGATAAGGTCCCAGGCGTTTAATTTCAAGTTTTTCTTCCAAATTCATTGTTCAAAAGGGCATAATAAATCATCTACAGAATTCATTTTTTTATTTCAAGAATTTAAGGGTGTGTTCGAAAAAATATTTTTCCACCCTCAACAGCTCGAAATTTTCTGGGACACTTTCAGACTCATTTTTAAAAGTAAAAACATGAAACTTGCTGAGATGATTTTTGAAGTGATGTTTAAGAGGCCGTGTGGTTTCATTTTTCGCTCAATTCAATAGAATTTGATTTTAAAACAATTATTTTCTCATTAGGACCCCTTTTTTCATCCCCAGATCTCCCGCTTCAGAAAATTCGGTTCAAAACTCCCACTTTGATAGCATTTTTTTTTGCAATATTTTCTGCATTTTTCAAAAAATCGACAAGCACGTCCCATTATGTAGTTTCTAAATAAGAGAATTTGCCAGTTTGATGCGTTTGAGAGTAAAAATGAATTTAAAAATAAATCAGAAAATAAGCAGTTTGGATTGGAATACACCTTAACAATAACATGTGCCTCCGTTTAAAGAGAGTACAGAGTACTTAAAGATCGCGTAATTCAACGAATAAGCAGCAATAGTAATACAAATGTCGACAAATATTTTTGAGAATCCCCGTATAACAAACTTTGGATCAAGGGCACTCTCGCCCAGTGCCCCCCATTGCAAAAAAAAATACGGAAGATTTAGCTCTAAAAGAGCAGTACATCGCCAAACTTGAATGACACGTGAGGGAGGGAAATACTCATTATCGCGCCAAATGGGCACAAATGTCTTGTGCCCCGATACAGTAACCTTGGTGTTCAGAAGTAAGTAGTGGCCAGTAAAGTGATTTATTGCCTCCGAGAAAGAAATAGATGCTGAGAGTCGATAACGGATGAGTGGGCACGATGTAAGAAGGAGTTTCTTTGCAATATATTTTTAGTAAACAGTTCTTTTTTTTTTAAGTTTTAAATTAAAAATATGAATCAAAATTTTTTAAATGAACAGAAAATTCTAGTGGGGCCTGGCCCCAGTGGCCCCAATGGACCGGCCGCCCCTGCATACATGTATGTAAGTTTAGATTTTTGTGATTAACAGTAATTTTTCTAAGTACAAATGCAAAACGAGCTGCAAATAATATTTGTTAGTTTTGTTATTTGTGCTACTAACTAATAAAATTACTTATTTGCAGTTTTTATTAATTCTGTAATTACTTACTGTTTCTTCTAGGCCATTTTTTTAAGGGTGCCGCATCCTGCCCATTTTGAAATTGGTAAAATGCACCCTAACTTAATAAAAAAAAAGTTAAATTCACCTGTAGTTGTAGCCAGAGATTCTTTGTAAAAAACTTCCCATTCAACGGTATTTCTAAATTCATGTGCCCAAGATCTTGCAAAAATAATAGAACTTTATTTCTTTAGAAAAAAAAACAGGATATTATTAAAACAAGTTATTTAAGCTTAAAAATGTATAATATGTTTCTAATTAGAGAGTTAATTGTTTAATAATTAGTAATTTGAAGTAGTGTTAACTTGTTAACTATTTAATGTTAAATGCAGTTATTAATAATTTTAATGTTAAATATCACTAGTATTTAATAAAGTTTTACATAATTATTACAACATTAATGTATATAACATTATTGTATGATACTAATAAAACTACTAATTTACAGTTTTTATAATTTCGGTAGTTACTAATTATAATTTTATTAAAGTATAAAAACATAGATTATGTTAGCAATTAGTGGTTTAATTGTTTTGGAAACCTAAAACTCTTGGTAGTTATTCAATATTTGAACGCTGTGAAAAAAATCATAAAAATCCAATTTAAATTTAAAAAAAAATCTGATTTAAATAAAAAAAATCTTGATTTTTTACACCCTAAATTTTAATGACATTTATGTAATGATTTTGTGAAGAAAAGGGAAAATTTAGGGATCATTATTATTATTATTTTTTTTTTTCATCATTTTCAAAGTAAAATTACTTTTTATTTCAAGTGAATACACTATTGTGATTACATTATGTTTTCCAAGAAAAATCGGAAAAATACTTCATTAAATAATAAAAAAATAATTTCTTATTCATTTTAATCGTTTCAAGAGATTTTTTTCATAATTTAGAAAAGGTTATTATATTAAATTGTTGTTGTTTGTAAAAACAGCGCAAAAAATAATATTTCCTTACGATTAAAAATTTATTGACACATTACTATTAAAAACAGAGAAAAAACTTTAAAATTAGAATTACATATATGTGTTAAAAGCAGGAAAGTATTGAAAATTACATCATAAAAATTGTATTTACACATGGCACGTGAATATTAAAAGAGAAAGAAAAGGGGAGGGGTGGGGTCTGAAAATACACCCAAAAAATTTTTTTTTCTTTTGCTAACAACTTTTTAAAAACTTTTTTTCACATGGCTCTAAGCATTTAAAAACACAATATTTAATATGTTAAAAGAAAGGAAATTACCCATTGATTTTAAAGTTAGCTGTTTTTTGGAAACTTTTTTTGTGAGCCATTCTTTTGCCTGGAAAAAAAGAAAATAAACATTACTTCATTTTTAAACATAAAAAATATATATATTACGAAGAGCCTCAGTAAATCCAACAAGGGAAAAATGTGAAAATTCAGAAACAATACAAGGATAAATTGAGTATATTAAAATAAAATTGCAAAAAACAGTTTTGTTTGACACTTAGTATAAATCTCTCAAACTTAAAATGACTTAACAATTGCACTCATTTTTAATGTTTGCAATGAATTTTTAATGCTTTCACTGCTTAAAAAGACATTTTTGTCTTCTCAAAATTATCAGCAAAAATATTTATAGCAGCAACTTTGATGATCACCTATCATTAAATAAAATTCAAACCCCATGAATGTGAATTCAAGCTATATAAATTCTCAGTCCATCAAACATACAATAAAATATTATTAATGCTATAAAAACATGCTTATTAAAGCCTGTTTTCGATATAACATTTCAAATATTATTTGAACATACTATTTCCTACATGCTTATCAAAAAACATGCTCATTATAATCTAAACTGAAATGTAATAATAATGCATTCTTTTATATACATGTAAAATTACCCATATTATTTTAAAAGAAATATATATGTACTTTAGTTTTGATTATTACAATCAAACGGTCCTTAAAAATGTTATGGAACTTAAATTTACCTATATTTTAAGTTATATCACACATTCAAAATCAAATTAATTTAATAAATTCAACACTTAATAGGCCATGACTATATAATTTTTAAAACAACCATTAATTGAAATAAAATAG
Source organism: Maratus speciosus (assembly GCA_963932465.1). Lineage (NCBI taxonomy): Eukaryota > Metazoa > Arthropoda > Arachnida > Araneae > Salticidae > Maratus > Maratus speciosus. The sequence continues at coordinate 293,237,743 of OZ010789.1, forward strand.
TGAAAAACATTAATAAAAAATAAAATAAATGAATAAAGAAGCTTTTCTGTTTTATTATCAAATTAATAGCATAATAAATAAGCTCAATATTTTTTCAATTGTATCTTGGTGGTTACTATTATTTTTCAATATTTTAATTCTCCCCTTCCTTTCCCATACATACAAAGAGTTAAACTATAACATGAAAAACACAAAAATATAATTTCTTCTAAACTCCAGTTTTATTAAAGTTTATATTTACAAGGTTTTTGTTTCAAATTTTACAAAATGTTACCTCGTTAAAAGAATGCCATTTAAATTAAGAATACAAAATTTAGAAATATTTTTAACCATTTGGAAAAATGGTTATTGTCCTCTGTCAGGGTAGGAAATCAAAAACATATCTGAAGCGTTTTATTGGTTTAATCTGCATTTTATTCGTTTTCTGATTGACCTTTGGTCTATACAGTAATCTGTACTTTCCCTTTACTTTCAACAGAGATGGATACTTCTGTTGCCACTATGACAAAAAACTAATAAAAACTGCAAAAAAAAAAAAAAAAAATAATAATAATAATAACTCAGAAACAAATTGAGATACAGCTTTCAAACAAATTGCATTTAAAAGTACAATTTTTCTCTATATGATGGTGTAAAAAGTAATATTGTGTAATGTTTAGAAGTTTAAGAACGAAATTTCATTTAAAAGTGGTCGTCAGATTTCTTGGAAATCTGGCGATGGAAAAGCCTTTTCCCGAACAGCCAATGAAATGCTTGGATAATACGTAAGTTTCAGGAAATCTGACGAGTTGCAAGCGATTTTTGTCGCTTGCAATTTTTACTTGTAATAACACTATTAATGTTTAATTCATGGTGTACGTAATGTATGATCAACTCCGTGTGATTTTTTGTCTTAAATTTTAGTCTTTGAAAAAATCATTTTCCAAATGGTCATTGTAATTTGTTAAATTGCTTTTATTTATTTATTTTTTTTTAACTGTCAACAGATAAGAAAAGTATGTTTGAAAATTTTTAACAGATTTGGGATGAACATCATGTACATATACTGCATAGTGGTTCTCATTTTTAAATACCACTATTTCCGAATTACAACTCTTGCCTTACCTAATCACAGAATTTCTATGATTAAACAGGACAAAGATTACTAAAGAAAAGTAGTGCCTAAGACATTTGTGCAGAAAAGGAGGGAAAAAAAGAGAGGCCTAAGTTATAATGCTATTCCTTTGAAAAATGAACACAAGACTAAGATAATTAAAGAATGAAAAATCATGCATAGATTATGAAGCACTTTCTAACACTAAGAAAATATTAACACATTTCAATCATTTTTTCATACAATGAAATGAATTCTTCCGTGCAGCCCTGTAGATCTATTGAATTTATACACATCAATACATTAAAAATTAGGTATTTATAAAAATGCATACCACAGCAGAAAACACACTTCTAGCAATTATTGATTGATCATAGTTAGTCTATTAATTGAGTTCTTTTGTGTGTGTCTGTAAATGAATAGCAAATGATACAAACACAATAACCTATAGAATACATGTTGTAGTGCATCTAAGTGATCCTTTTTAATTTAATTATGTTTGAAGTATCATAACATCATTAAAATCAGGGTTCATACTCTATTTGAACAACAAAATTCCCTGATTTTTTGAGGTTTTCCAGACCGTATTTCCTACAATTCCCTGACCACAATTCACATTTTTAGAAATACGATTACTAATAGTTAAACTTATACAGCAAAAGAGAATACATTGATATGTTAATAAGAATAAAATGTAAATTTATCTCTGAAAATGAAAATAACCTATAAAATTTAAATTAAAATCTATATAATTTAATAATTAAAATTAAAAAAATATAACAAATTAAAAATAAAATACAATTTAGATGGATTCAAAATAACTTTTTATTTATGTAACTGGATTTACACATTTAAACATTCAAAATTTTTCAGACAGTTTTGGTGTCATATCATTTATTTGTGTTGTTTCGGAAACAGTTTGTTGTGTAAGTTTTAATTTTTTGTCTTTTAACATTTTAATTCTATAATCTATTCCAAACATTCTAGGGCGATCATGGATAGTGTCACACACGTAACGCAGGCTTTAATTTTCATTTATTCAACTATTTATAAAATTTTAATGTTAATTCTGATTTTAAGTGGTATGGTAAATAAGTTATTACCATATTTTTAAATTTAAATGTGTGGCAATTAAACTCACAGACGTATATCATTTAATTTCATTACTCAAAATGTTCTTCTAATTCAGAAAAAAAGCACATTTTGAGTATGAAATTAAATGATATCTTTCTGTGAGATTTATTTCCACACATTTAAACTGAAAAATATGGTAATAACTTATTTACCATACCACCTAAAATCCCAATTAAAATTAAAATTTAATAAATAATTGAATAAATGAAAATTAAAGCCTGCGTTACGTGTGTGACTCTCCACACGGAATCGCCCTCTATAGTAAAAATAAATAATACATATTAATTAAATGGCAATCTGAGTATATTTACGAGAAATAGAGCTTGGACAGATAGACCAACCAAAGTCATAAACACATATCAATTGTCTTGGAAAGTGTTAAAAAGAAAGAATAGGAATATTTTATAATAAACTTACAGCTGGGGACCAACTACGATCTTGGTTGTAGGTAACATCAGCTAACTTGCAAGGTATTGCTTGAATGTTCAGTTTAGAAAATTTGTCAAATAACTTTCTAATATATTTGTGATGAATGATTTCAGTGTTTCCAAAATCAACATACTGTACTTCAACATTGGCACCCCCAGGTAAACTAATTATTTGAGCACGGTACCATTGTTTATCAACACTGAATTGAGCAGCACATATCATACCTAAAAAAGATATTAAAGAAAAAAAATGCATATGATTAATTTAGATAAGGGACAAAATATATGAATTACACACAAATTATGACAGATATTTTTCAATATTATGCATAATATACAACAAATCGAACTAATAATACTTGCCTATCTTAACACGTTAAGCGCCATGTCAGTCACCGGTGACTGACACCGAACTTTCCTATTAGAACATGTCATCCACTAATTACTGAAAATTGATTTAAAATTTACTTACCTTTTATTTATTACAGGATTATACTTTCTTAAAAATTACTTAAAACATTGTAAATTTTTCAGCTTCAGTGTCAGTCACCATGGCACTCAACGTGTTAAGTATCATTCATGAATAATTACATATGCACTATTAATGTTTTTTGAAAATAAGTTGATAATAACTATTTAGATACAATAAAATTCAAACTATCAGAAGTTCAATCATGCAGATTGCCAAACATCTAGGTCAATATCAAGATATAAATTCCATTTAAGAAAAACTGAAGTGTGCACTCATTCATAAAAATGAAATTAACTTGAAAATCTCAATTAAACCAATGTTAAAATTTATATTTAATTAGAATTTTCAAAGTACAGGGTGTCCACATGAAACCTCCCTGATTTCAAATGTTAATTGTCCGGAAACTATGAGTTCTAGCAGTTTGCGGTATCATGAATAGCAACACAATAAGTTTATTTTGCTGCAAATTTTTTTTTTCCAAAACAGTTAAGTTTTGTTATATGCATTATTGATATGTCATGATAAGTTTATTTTGCTCAAACATCTATTTTCTGAAAAAGTTACATTTTTGTCTATGTATAAACTTCGATATGGGCTCCATTCGTAGCTCTCAGAATGTCTAGTCAATATGCAATCTCAATCGACGTGTTGCGCAGCACGTCAGGTGTGACTGAATCGACGGCTTCCGGAATTTTGTGACGAAGATCAAAATTAACTGTTTCAGGAAAAGAAAATTTGCAGCAAAATAAACTTGTGTTGCCATTTATGGTACTGCAAACCTCAAATCTCTAGGACTCATAGTTTCCATACAATTAGCATTTGAAATCAGGGAGGTTTCATGTGGACACCCTGTATTTGCTCTTAGTCAAACAGCAAAACAATTAACAAAATTACAATAAACAATTAACTTTGTTGGACATGCTAAATGTATGAAAAAAACTGTATTCTTTTAAAAACGTTTTATAGTAAAATCGATCTTATTAAAAGGAAAGTTTAATGTATTTTAGACACATACATGATTTTAGAGATATTATTTATTTTATGCGCTAACCATTGTGTTATGATGGCCCAATCACCCAGATTTCTGCATTTCCAGACTGTGCCTGGAACACATTATATTAGTTTAGATAACTAGAGTTTCACTGTATTTCAAATATTGGCATTGCTGCCAACTTTCTTGTCACATCTATTTTCAAATAGCAATCCTCACCTTATTTAATCATAGAAATCTGCAAATAACTATGGAAATGTTTACTATTTAGAAATAGTAATGACCAAAAATCATAGAAGCTGGCAGCTATGCATTCAGTTTAGGTCAAAGCAATATAACACAATTCTAAATCTGCAAGAATAATATATTATTAGCTTATCTCTTTACTTCAAAATTGTACATACCAGTTAATACTTAAGATTAAAATGTGGAAAATATATTAGTATTTATTTGATCAGGTAATAAGATTTATTTTTCTTTATATATTCACTTTAATATACTTTATAGGGGCACATACCTATATGAGGAGCATATATACTGTGAAGGAGCGTATTATTGTCTCGACAATAGGCATCACTCATTTCAAATATCATTGAAGACAAATAGGAAGCAGTAGAAAGCTGAAATGTTAAACAAATGTTAAAGGGGGAAAAAAATGATGTAAGGATATTTAAAGAAGCAGGTACAAATAAAAAAAGAAGCAAATATTTACAAATCACAATATTTAAATCACATATCTACCCTATATATATAAAATTCTAAGTAAACAAATTTGTGTAATGAATTTATCAAATTTTAATGCAATGCAGGGTTTGTAGAACGCCGACGGTAATGTAATTTTAATAAGTTATTACAAACACCTAGCGACAGTGTGTTTTCTTCTTGAAGAGGGCGTATATAGTACTTATAATTATAACACTGGACTACACAAAAGAACTTTATTAAACTACTGCCTATCGACAGTAATTACTTAAAATCAGGGTTGTAAAAAACCCGGGTTTTTTAGAAAAAACCCAGTCCGGGCAGGTTTTATTAAAAAACCCGGGTTAAATGGACAATTTTCCCCGGGTAAATTAAAATGCCAAAATGTGGACGATGATTCTACCTTCTTCACAAATAATAATCTGCACTTTTCGTTTCGCTGGGCACCAGCGTTTATATACATATTTATATACATACACATATGTAAATATACATATATATGTATATATATACATATTGTATATGTACACATATATTTATATGTATATATACATACATATATAGACATAATATAATTACAAAAGTACCTACCGGGTGTCCCAAAAAGGACTGACTGATTTTAAAATTCAATAACTTGCAAACGGTGACAGATATTTAAAAAATTCTTGCAGGAGGGTTATGCATAAGGTCAAAAGTTTTTTTACAGTGATTTTCAATTTTAGTTCGAATTACAAACAATAGATGGCGCTGCGATCAATAGACGCTGAATTCAGGCTCGATTTTTGGTACTTCGTGGCCCGGATAATACATTTCCATCTCCTTTTTCAGCATGGAACAAGAGAAAGGACCAGAAATCGAGCCTGTATTTAGCGACTATTGCTTACAGCGCCATCTATTGTTTGTAATTCGAACTAAAATCGAAAATCACTGTAATAAAACTTTTGACCTTATGCACAACCCTCCTGCAAGAATTTTTTAAATATCTCTCACCGTTTGCAAGTTATTGAATTTTAAAATCAGTCAGTCCTTTTTGGGACACCCGGTAATAATCTTCACAGTTGCCACTATATAGAGAAAACTAGAAAATCTGAGGGAATTTAAAAATGAGTATTAAAAACAAGGAATTTTACTAAACTTTGGTACTTTGCAAAATTTATCTGTTGAAATTTTGAAAATTCTCAGAGGAATTACTCTGGGAAAAATTAATTTTTTGCTTAGGAAAGTGCAAGTGATTTGATTGCTGAAATAAGTGGCAATCCTGATCTCAAATACAATCTTTGTGAACACTTCATAGTCTAATAGATGGGAATGACTTCATAGTCTTAATAATGATCTCACTATTTTTCTCTGTGCTTATACATGGTGTGTTTACAAAGTTTCAAGACTGTTCCTAGAATACAAAAGTTATTAAACATTTTTGTACAGTGAACTGAAATTCTTCGAAATATGACCCTTGGGCATGAACACACCACTGCCAGTGTTTTTTCCATTGTTCATAAGCTCCCTGGAAGTCTTTGCGCGCAAGGCTGTTAAGTGACCTCGTCGAAGCTGGAATCATATTGAATCGTTTTCCTTTCAGGTCTTTCTTGATCCGGAGGAATAAAAAAAAGTCGCTGGGAGTGAAGTCAGGGCTGTAGGGAGGCTTGTGGCAGTATTGCCATATTAAACTTAGCCAAAACTTTGGCGGCTGCGAGCGACGTGTGAGAGGGTGCATTGTCATGGTAAACAATCCAATCGTATTTGGTGTCTGGACGGATGTGTTCGGTTCATACTGGAATGCACCACCATTTGAAGGATAAGAGTCTGGTGCACCCGCCCAGATATCAGAGACGATTGGATTGTTCACCACGAAATATGCTCCCTCTCACACGTCGCTCACCACCGCTGAAGTTTTGAGTAAGTTTAACGTGGCAATACTGCCGCAAGTTCCCTACAGCCCCGACCTTGCTCCCAGTGACTTTTGTGTTTACCTGGATCAAGAAAGACCTGAAAGAAAAGCGATTCGATTCCAGCGATCGAAGCAGCTTTGACGAGGTCCCTTAACAGCCTTGCACACGAAGCCTTTCAGGCAGCCTATGAATAATGCAAAAAACACTGGCAGCGGTGTGTTGATGCCCAAGGGTCATATTTCGAAGAATTTTAGTTTGTTGTACAAAAATGTTTAATATGTTTTGCATTCTCAGATCAGTCTTGAAACTTCGTGAACACACCCTGTATATAGATAGGATCCCTTTAATTTAAATAACAAACAAATTTTAAATTGAAAAGCTATCAATTGTATGTTTTTCAATTGTTTTCAATCTAAAAATGAAAGTAAATTAGTACAAATATATGTTCTAAGATTCAAAGAAGTGAATAAATAAAACAAAAAAACCATAAACTGTATAAAAATACATCATCTGTTCTTTTCCAGAAATATATTTTTAAAAACCCGGGTTTTATACCTGGGTTTTTTATAAAAAACCCAGCCCGGGCGGGCAGCTGGGCGGGTACCCGGGCAGCTACCCACTACAACCCTGCTTAAAATGCATTTTAGTGCTAATATGTTTTCTGAAACTGTACGAAAGTTGTACGTACTACTAACAAGGAAGGTCTCCATACGGGCATATTCAGAAAAATCTGAAAAATTACAGAGTGTTCATCTCATGTGGATATATATGTTTATAAAAATTTTTTTGGTGGAACTCCGATAGAACGTTCATAAAAAAATAATGAAATTTTCATTTATTTGGCGATTTATCATCGGTTGGCGATGAAATGAAATTTCGAAAAATACTTTTTCAAGTCGAATACTCTTGAAGATAAAAATATTTCATATTGAACTTGTTTAAATAAATTTAACTTAAATAACTGTAGTTTTGTCAGTTTTAGTTTGATTTAGCTGTAGTTTTGTCATATATGTATTTATAATGAAAGTTAAATATCAAATTTTATGAATTAAAACAAAATTAAAATTGTTTCAATATCTCAAAATTAAGTCCAATTGAGCGCTGTGAGTTCAATTTTGTTGCTATGGAAACGACAAATTCATTGGTTTGAAATGAATAACTAATAAATGAATCTTGCCTTTATTTTGGAATACACTTAAATATATGAAAGTATTTTTTGTAGATGAAATTGTTTTTAAAGTAATAAAATTAAGTAACAAGCAACATAAATATGTAATATGAAAAAATGTATTTATTAAACTCTCTCATTATTTATGTTTAAATTCATTAAATACTTTTTACACGCATTCTAAAAATCAATTAACAAACAATTTTCAGATGCATTAAAATCGTTTGCTTTTGGCGAGGAAAAGTACTGCTCGCCAAATCGCGTGACGCTTTCGTCTTTTCGCACCAAATACTCGAAAGTATTTTATTTTTTTTACAGACTTTCTACTGTAATTCCGCCGCTAAATTTGACTGATCCTTTATTACATACATAAGTAGTTTAATTGGTATTTTTTTCAAAATATTCTGAGTATGCCCAGTATGGAGACCTTCCTTGTAAGGCTTAATGTGGCATATTCAAACATTGAAAGTATGGGATATAACATTTATAGTTCTTTTACAAGACAACACAAAAAAATTCTGATACATTACACTTTATTGGCAATTACTGATGGAAGAGCTATTTTGTATGACATTTATTTAACTTATGCTTCATGAATGTATGTATATAAATGTGTCTTCAACTAACTTTTCAACGACATTTTAAGCTCACTTCCCATGAATGAATTTGGCTTAAATCTTCAGAAAAAGTTTCTGCCATTGTCAAATTTATGTACTAATTTTTTTTTTTTTTTAAATACTGGTAGCCAGCCTTCTTGGTGAGAAATTGCATAGTTAAAATTTTAAAATGGATTTATTTTATTTATCTCATATGGCAACTGTACTCCAAGTTAAAATTATGTAATACAGTTTCAACAAAACTAAAATTTTAAAATAGATTTTTTTTAAATGTTTTTTCTTACATACTAATTTCAATTTAAAATTAGACAGGATAACTCAAACTCAACTTTTATGCTGATAATACCTCCCTAGGAAGAAAGTATTAAGATTTAAACAAAGTGTTTTTTTAATGCTTCATATACGACAGAATTAAGATAGAAACAAGTTTTAATTTTTTGATGTCCTCAATATTAGCAGGAGTTATGATTATATTCTGAATTTGATGCCCTAAAAAATTAATTTTACTTTGAACAAAGTTACATTTAGAAAATTTTAGTTTAATATTTTCAAGTCTACATACAATAATTCAATAATTTTAGTTAGATGCTGAATGTGCTCTTTTAAAGAGAAAGAAAATATAATGACAATATCAAGATAATGTCAAGTAAAATCGTCAGTCCACTGAAAAAGGCAAAAATTGGCAATAAGACCAATGTCAGACGGGCGTCTTTTTTGCTTATGTATTATCCATTCACAATGCTATAGCATTGACGATGGATAATACGCAAGCAAAAAAGACGCCCGTCTGACATTGGTCTAAAAGCTCATTTTTTTTGTATCTAATGGATGTAGGGGCAGAGACTAAATCCAAAGTGGAAAAATATTGGGCACTACTTAACTTATCAAGGATATCATCAACACAAGGTAAAGATTCAGCATTTTTTTAAAATTATGGCATTTAATTTCGATAATCTACACATAACCTAGTCTTTTTGCCTTTATCACGCTTCATAACCAAAATAACAGGGACGGAATATGGACTATTGCTTTCTTTAATTAATCCAGCGACTAATAAAGATTGGATCCGAGTATTAATATCTTTTTCTTCTAAGGGAGATGTTCGATACAGTCTTAAAGATATATTAGTATGCCTGATTTAAGAAAAATAATGGTTTAATATTATACTACCCACATCATATTTATGTTTTGCAAAAATGTCAAATAATTTTTACGAGTATCCCCCTAAAATCCTTTTTGAATTGAATATATTTCTTCAATTAAATCAGAATCATAAGTATTCAGTTCACAAAATTTTTGAGGGGTCATAAAATTTCTATAATCAGGTTGCACTATTTGATAATCATTATGTACATCAAAATAAAGAGACCTTGGAATATTTGTGAATACATTATGATTCGATACAATATTTCCTTGAGTAATTAAACCAGAGTTGGGCAAATTTGTAATCTCAATTATCTGCATTGTAATTAAAAGTTAATTTCATGTAATTGATTTATAGTTACACAGGGTTCGTACACATTTCTTTAAATAAAAATCAAGCACTTTTAAGGACTTTCAAGGACCAAAACCAATAAAATTTAAGGACCTTCAAATTAAACTTATAAATTATAACATGCATTTTTTAATAAAGGGTTTCTTTCATTTTTGTAAAAGTTTTAAATATTCAAATGGATGAGAAGGGGGAGGAGAATTTCACCATGTGGCAGTAGAAATTTAGAAAATTTTAAAATAACACACAGCAGAAGAAAAAACTAGTCAGATGTGCCAATCCCAAAAGTTTCTTCTATCTCATACATGTTAATACTACAAATTCATTATCAGAGTGCCAAAATTAAATGGTCTATGCCCCTCATAAGGATTTTAAAGATATGAAATTACGTGCATTAGTTCTTGAGATATACAACTATTGTTACAACTGTGCAAATCCTGCAAAATATAGCATAGCAGCACCACCTGTAGGGTGATTCACACCACAACCTCATCAGCAACAATTTATGTAAACATCTGACTGAATCTGATAGTCCAAGCAATAGAGACCGTATAGGGACTCTACCTAGCAAAATTAATGGTAGTACTGGAAATCGGCTTTCTAGATGTTTTTTGGGTCGCTGAATCCGAATTTGTAACTTCCCACCAAAATTTCCGCCCAAAAAAGGTTTTTATTAAAAAATTCCATTTTTTTATTGTTTTAGGGAAAAAGTAGCTAGAAATTCAGAAAGTAGACAAAATTTGCAACAAATTAGATATATGACATTATGACTTAGGATGAAGGGGATCTGCCTCGGAACATGTGCCGCAGTGCTGCATCGACTAAGTTGCGCAATTCAACTTAACCACTCACACGTTTACATTATCCCTCCCATCTTCCCTCCGAACTTTCTCTATAAGGTTTACTTTAAGTTTTTTGGGTCGCTTATTCAAAATTTTTAACTTACCTCCCGAACCCCCCCCCCCCCCCCCAAATAGTTGTTTTTAACTTAAATTTCTTATTGTTTTAGGGGAAAAGCTTTACGAAATTCAGAAACTAGACAAAATTTGCAACAAATAAGATATATGATATTATGACGTAGGATAAACGGGGAGAGAGGGGGCTGCCTCGGAACATTCCCCACACGCTTTTCTCAAAAACCAAATTTTTTCAAAAAATCAATTTTTTGGGGGGGTTGCCGGGTGAAATTTTGGTGGGAAGTTACAAATTGGGATTCAGCGACCCAGAAAACATCTAGAAAGCCGATTTCCAGTACTACCATTAATTTTGCCAGATAAAATCTCCTATTGTCTGGACTTCATCATTTAGTGCACATAGCGCCGCAGTGCATGTTCCGAGGCAGCCTTCACCCTCCCCGTTCATCTAACTCATAATGTCATATATCCTATTTGTTGCAAATTTTGTCTAGTTTTTGAATTCCGTAATACTTTTCCCCTAAAACAATAAGAAATTTAAGTTAAAAACAACTATTTGGGGTGGTTTCGGGAGGGGAAATTTTTTGGGGAAAGTTAAAAATTCAGATTCAGCGACCCAAAAAACTTAAAGTAAACCTTATAGAGAAAGTTCGGAGGGGAGATGGGAGGGCGAATGTAAACGTGTGAGTGGTTAAGTGGAATTGCGCAACTTAGTTTACGCAGCACAGCGCACATGTTCCGAGGCAGATCCCCCCTTCCCCTTCATCCTAAGTCATAATGTCATATATCTAATTTGTTGGAAATTTTGTCTACTTTCTGAATTTCTAGATACTTTTTCTCTAAAACAATAAAAAAATTGATTTTTTTTAATAAAAACCTTTTTTGAGGGGCTTTTTACCAAAATTTGGGGAGGTTGCCGCGGGAAATTTTGGTGGGAAGCTACAAATTCAGATTAAGCGACCCAAAAAAGCCGATTTCCAGTACTACCATTAATTTTGCTAGGTAAAATTCCCTATTGCCTGGACTATGAAGTTTGATGAAAATCCGTGCATTAGTTCTTGCGATATAGCTATTACAGAAATCGTGAAAAATGCAGCATAGCAGCGCCATCTGTTGGGAGATTAACACCAAACCATAATCAGCACCTATAATTATCAAGGTATACCTGAATCTGAAGTTTGATGAAAATTCGTGCTTTAGTTCTTGAGTTATAGCTATGGTGTAAATCATGAAAAATGCAGCATAGCAGCACCACCTGTTGGGCGATTTACATCAAAAACTAATCAACACTAATTTATATTGAGGATTAACTGAATATAAATTTTTATTAAATTTTGTGCATTAGTTCTTGCGGTACACCACCCACAAAATTTGTGTCACATACAGACAAACAGAGTCACAGACTCATTTTGTAAAAACATGTTTTTCAGGATATCTGACCCCTAAAACGTGTAAATCGGTCGAAAATTTTCTCGAATCCAATACTTTCTTATTGTAAAGATAAACAAAGAGGAGAAACATAATTTTCTTTAATTATTGAGGGGGGTGGGGGGGGGGTAGTTTAAGAGACTTACAATTAACTTAAAGACTTGGAGGGGGGGGGGGGGATCGATTATTTATTGTTACAATAAATTATGGATGTAATATAATAAATTACTAATGGAGCAGAAAAAGTTTAAAAAAAAGCAATGATTTTTAAGATTTTAAACTTTATAAGTTGAGGGGGCAAAGGGACAAGCACATGTTTTTAAATTTTTTAGGGAGGGAGTTTATTAGATGACTTATTTATTTACCTTACTAAAAATTTACAAGGAAAAAAGTTTACAAGAAAAGGTTTTTTTTCCGCTATGACAAAATTTGCGTGTTTCTCGCGATCTTTTGACGAAATTTGCGGATTTTTCGCAATCTTTTGACGAAATTTGCGTATTTTCGGCGGTCTTTTGAAGAAATTTCCGTATTTTTGGCAATCTTTTCACAAAATTTGTGTAATTTTCGCGATCTTTTGACAAAATTCGCGTATTTTTCGCGATCTTTTAACGAAATTCGCGTTTTTTCACAGTCTTTTGACCCCGTTTTGTTCGTTTTTTGACGAAGTCAGCTATCCTTTGACAAAATGCACATTTTTTTCGCGATCCTTTGACGAAATTGACGTGTTATTCGCGCTATTTTGACGAAATTCTTGTGTTTTTTGCGACGTTTTGATGAAATTTGCAGGGTTTTTTCGCCATCTTTTAACAAAATTATCGTTTTTACGATCTTTTGACCACGTTTTGTTCGTTTTTGACGAAATTAGCGATCCTTTGACAAAATTCACGTTTTTTCGTGATCATTTGACAAACACAGGGATGAAAGTGCACTAAAGCTATTTTGTAGCAGCAAAAATCGAATTTTGGAGCAGTAAAATCTATTTTTGTAGTAGCAAAAATCTGATTTTGTAGCAGTAAAATCCGTTTTTTGTAGCAGCAAAAATTAATTTTGTAGCAATAAAAACTGTTTTTGGCGCAAATTGAAATTCTAATGCTAATAAAAAGAAAATTGCGTATTTTCGCGATCTTTTGATGAATTTTGCGTATTTCTTGCGATCTTTGGGCGAAATTAGCGTATTTCTCGCGATCTTTGGGCAAAATTAGCGTATTTTTCGCGATCTTTTGACAAAATTCGCGTATTTTTCGCGATCTTTTGACAAAATTCGCGTATTTTTCGCGATCTTTAGACAAAATTCGCGTATTTTTTGCGATCTTTTGTTGAAATCAGCGTGCTGTTCGCTATTTTTTGACGAAATTAGCGTGGCTTTTTTAATCTTTTGACAAAATTTGCGCTTTTTTGTGACCTTTTGATGAAATTTGTGGGGTTTTTCGAATTTCTTAACGAAATTTGCGATTTTTCACAATCTTTTGACCCCGTTTTGTTCGTTTTTAGAAGTAATTGGTAATCCTTTGACAAAATTAACGGTTTTTTTTTTTGCTATAACAAAATTCGCATGTTTTTCGCGATCGTTTGACGAAATTCGCGTGTTTCTCGCGATCTTTTGGCGAAATTCGCGTATTTTTCGCGATCTTTTGGCGAAATTCGTGTATTTTTCGCGATCTTATAGCGAAATTCGCGTATTTTTCGCGATCATTTGACGAAATTAGCGTGGGTTTTTTTAATCTTTTGACAAAATTTGCGGTTTTTTGTGACCTCGATGAAATTTGTGGGGTTTTTCGAGATATTTTAACGAAATTTGCGTTTTTTCACAATCTTTTGACCCCGTTTTGTTCGTTTTTAGAAGTAATTGAAATCCTTTTACAAAATTAACAGGGTTTTTTTTTTTTTGCTATGACAAAATTCGCATGTTTTTCGTGATCGTTTGACGAAATTCGCGTGTTTCTCGCGATCTTTTGACAAAATTTGCGTATTTTTGGCAATCTTTTGAAGAAATTTGCGTATTTTTGCGATCTTTTGACAAAATTCGCGTATTTTTCGCGATCTTTTAACGAAATTCGCGTTTTTTTTTACAATCTTTTGACCCCGTTTTGTTCGTTTTTTGACGAAGTCAGCTATCCTTTGACAAAATGCACGTTTTTTCGCGATCCTTTGACGAAATTCGCGTGTTATTCGCGATATTTTGACGAAATTCTTATGTTTTTCGCGATCTTTTGACGAAATTTGCGTGTTTTTGCGCGATCATTTGACGAAATTTATAGTTTTTTGCGACCTTTTGATGAAATTTGCGGGGGTTTTTCTATCTTTTAACAAAATTATCGTTTTTACGATCTTTTGACCGCGTTTTGTTAGTTTTTGACGAAATTAGCGATCCTTTGACAAAATTCACGTTTTTTTGTGATCATTTGACAAACATTGCGTGTTTTTCGAGATCTTTTGACCGCGGTTTTTTGCTTTTTTGACGCAATTAGCGGCATAGAAATTTTTTTTTTTTTTTTGTTTTGTTTCTCGGATCGACGAAATCATGCTAAATTTCATCTTGGCACTAAGTACGTTTTGGTGCAGGTTTGGCGCAAAATGGAAAAAAATAGCTCTTTTGCAGCAGCTTTGCGCAGATTTTGACTTCGTCTGGCGCAGGTCTTACATCCCTGAGAGTAGAAAAAGGTTAAAAAAAAATGAAGTTTTTAACTTTGATACTACGAAGGGGAAAGTAAAATTTCAGAAGAAGGGGAGGCAAGGCGGGATTAAAATTTTTTTTAAATCAGAAATTAAAAGAAATGCAGAAGAGTTTCACCTTTGATTAAGAATTAATATGAAAGTAAAATTAAGCACTTTTAAGGATTTTTTTCAGATTTTGCATGAAAATAAGTACTTTTAAGCACCAAAAATTTCCTTTGAAAAATGTAAGCACTTTTAAGGACTTTCAAGGACCGTACAAACCCTGTTACACACATTCAAACACAGAAATTTTGTCAAATACAATAAACTCCTGACTATCCGGCCTAATGTGGTAGAAGGGTAGGCTGGATAATGAAAAAGCTGGATAGGCCGGAGTTCTACAAATATTTACTAACTTTGTACGCTCCCCCCTGCCATGATATTAAAAACACATGTTACACATATTAAGATAAATTTTATATAAACAGTACATACAGTTTCAAAATAAGCAAAACATTAACATAAAATGCAATCCTAGTTTGTAAAATAATGAGTAAATCTTATTTTACTGTTTATTAATAAATGATTGCAAAGATATGAAAAGTTATGCATGAGTCCAAACTTGCAGTTTTTAGTTTTTGAAAAAGTCCTTAATAGAGGACAGGTTCTTCCTGTTAGCCCTCTTCCGGGATGCAGTGTCCCTCCATTTATGCAAGTAGATGATATCAGGTGGCATTGATTCCTGCTGATTAATATACTGCACTGCTGCCTCAATCGTCTTGAACCCTTGCAAATGAATGTGAGATGAGATTGTTCCTGCAGTCCTTTTAATCTTTTTCTTCTGATATTTCTCCCTCTGCCAAAACCTTTTACAATACCATTTTCAATTAATTCATTAACTTTGCCATTTGCCATTCATTCTGCGATGTCTTCTGCTTTGACATCGTCGGAGCCTGGCATATTTTTCTGCAATGGAAGAAGCTTATTGTTCTCATCTCCCATTGCAATTTCGCACACGGGTTTATGTCTACCTTTTTGGCCCAAAAGAATGTTTCAAGACCTTGCAATTTCTTCCCATGTTTTTCGCATCCACTTGGACGGGAACCTGCCTGCCCTGGCTGCTTGCAACATTCCTCATTTATTTTTAATAGGCCGGATAGTACGGAGGGCCGGATAGTCGAGAGTTTACTGTAATGGGAAGGGGTGATTCCAGTTACAGTGCTGCAAGAATTTTTTACAGATTGTAATTTTAACTATAATTAATTACATACAATTAGACTAATTAAACTGCAGATAACAGAAATTACAAATTTGCTCAACTCTGAACTAAACAATATTTGTATTTTATATTTAAATTGAAAAATACCACACTCTTTTTATCTAATATTGCATATTCTAAATTGGTATTGCGCACAAGAAAATTAATGAATCTTTTAAGTTTATCTATTTTTACAAAAATTCTGCATGCAATCTTACATGTAAATGATCTTTAGTTTGAGTAATATTAGCAGGAGCAATACTTTTGACTTTAACATGAATATTTTAAACAAATTTAAGGGGTAAAATAGATATTGTAGATCCAGAGTACACTATTGGAATATTCTTAAAGACAGGTGAGAATTAAATAAACTAGGGAGTAGAAAATATATTAGATGGGAAAAATTATAGAATACTTTTAAGATAGGGCAGAATTTTTTATTTCACAATATATATGTATATCTGAATGCTGATTTTATGTTTTTTTATATTTTTTCTGTAGTTTTTAGAAATTTGCAGCTTTTAAGGGTGTCTTGAGTTAAAAAATATTAATATTTACTATTTTAAAAAAAATTATTTGATGTTGTGTCAGAAACACATCCTGCAACTTTATGGTATTTGTGTGTTAAAAGGAAGAGGGGAGGAGGCGTTTTATATTATTTAGGTTTTCTCAGGAACTTTTGGTGAAAACTGAAAGTTTAACATATCTAAATGTTAGAAATTAAATTGGCAATCCCTATAACTGGGGCCCCTTAGTTTGTTTGTAAAGATTTTCGTTTAAAATATAAAATCATACAAATTCAAGGATGTATGCTGTTGAAGTCGGTGGGACCTCCAATCTAGGTTCATTTGCAAAGATTTTCATTTAAAAATATAAAATTATTCAACAATGTGTTTAGATATATTTAAGGCCATTACCACAAACCTAGGTAATGCAGGGCGGGCTTACTAGTTTAAAATAAAAGAATAAAAACTAAAATACATTTTGATTAATAAAGGACATATTCCGTACATTGCATCTTCAAATATTCCAAAGCAATTTTTTATAATTAAGCATGCACTTGGTAACACAAGACAGCTGAAAACCAGAAATTATATAATAATAATAAATAAACAACAGAAACTATGTAACAAATAAACTCAGCATTAATACAATTTTTATCATTAATAATTTTTAAAAGAAAAGAAAATCTTGGATATTCTAGCCAAATCCTTAATTATGTAAAAATTACTATTTCTTTTTCAAGGATTAGTTACAAGGCTGAGTATCAAGCCTGGGTAAAATATGAAGGAAAATACAGAAGTCTACTTTCAATTACAAAATTAAACTAATATTTTAGATTGCATTCAATTGAAACAAATTTAGGTAAAATACAATTTTTAGAGAAAAAAAACAACAACACAGTTTTTATAACTTAAAGGGTTTGCCCTTGTAATCATTGGGGAATGCTTAGCCTTCCTTGTAAAACTGATTTGAAATAAACAAAAACTAAATTAAAATATCTCTAACATAAACCAAATTTAAATGGATGGTATGTAACACTTTATCATTTTATATCACTTTAAAATCTTCTATAAAAAGTCCATGACAAATAAGAGAACTTTGTAATTTCTTTTTTCAGAGACAGAGGCTAGAAATTTGATAGCTGCTAACAACACCGTTTAAAACTGAATAAATTCAGGAGTGGGAAAGAAGAGAGAACCATTGCACTTCAATCAGATTTGGAAGCTACAAGCTGTCTAGCTTCCAATATGATAGAGAACAATTTCATTGATATTACATTTATGGTTGTTTTTTTCTTTAAAGAGACCTACCTAACTGCAAGAAAACTGTTTGGACTTTCAGTTACTTTCAAAAGGTAAAAGAAAAAATCTTTTACTCTCATTAAGAGCCTTATAAGTATAGGTCCTGACAGCAAAATTTTTGAAGCATAATAGTTTATAAAATACAGTAAGAAAAAGTTTTTCCATCTCATACCTACGGTGTATTTCTGACTACTAGGGCTGGATTATTTATCAATATATCGACAAATATTGATATGTTTTAATTATCACAATAACAATATCCAAACCCTGCCTCTGACGATATATCCCAATATCGATATCGAAGTTCCGAGTCTACCAATACATCCCAAGAAATATTTTTTATTTCCGTACCGCGACATTAAACCATGAAAAAAAGCGCAAAATATCCCGTACCAATATCTCAATACCTTCTCAAATCCTTACTTTAGTGAACGCAATTATTCAACACCCCGCTCTATTCAGAGCAGAATATCCCCTTCCAGTGATTAATTCTGTTTGTTCATATCCAAACATATCCCAATACGTATCGCAACACCTTCTCAAATCCTTACTTCAACGCCCGCTCTATTCAGAGCAGAATATCCCCCTTCAGTGATTATCCCTATTTGTTCATATCCCAACATATCCCAATACGTTTTGCTGTTATTAACTGCATATTTTGTTGCTTGTTCGTTGCTGAATAAAGCTCCTTGCTCGTTCGTTACTGAATAAAGCTGTTATCGTCTGTGTTTAATTCCGTGGCTGCTATTGGTGTAGACCTATTCATATGTATCAAGGCTTTGATATATCACCAGCTAAAATATGTGCGGAGTAAAGAATATTATTGTAGCTTAACAGCTGGAAAGCTCGGCTCGAGAAAAACCAATCAGAGTACGCTAATCGTACGCTTCGTAATAAGTAAGCTTCGCCTTTTTGCTTTTCGTTACCATGGCAAAGCCTTTCCGCTTCTTCATTGGTTGCTTTTGAGTTGAATTTCCTAGCTACTAACGTCTAGAAATTGTCTCTGCTGCGCCATATTATTCGTAGAACATTTTCGTATGATCTTTTTTTTTCTGCCTTATTAGCGGTATAAAGAATGTCTTTCGTGTGAATTTAACGTAAGCTGCCTCAGCATTTCAGCTTAAAATGAATATTACTCAATGAAAAAAAAAAAAAAAAAAAATCAATTAGTATAAAACTATTTCCATGTGTCATTTGATTAATATTTCAAAAAACGTTTTAGTGTTGTATTCATGTAGCAAACAGATAGGAAGGCATAAATACAGTGGCATTCATTTTTTGCTTTGCATTTTTTAATTAAGATACTATGATACCATAGAAAAATATTGAGAAACAACATTTCTGCTGCATCTTCCATCCATTGAAACCTATTTAATTACAAATATATTAGCGTGACATGTAGCAATAAATTAATTTCGATTTTTTCTTTTGCGTTTCACTTATTTTAACCCTTTCAGGGTCAGAAAAATTCTGTTAGTAAAATGACGAAATAATCGACCGACATTAGAATTTTAAAACGAATTTCTTAGAAAATAAAAACTTGCTTTTCTACACTTTCATTATAAAAGTAAAATTTTATTAAAATTGTCTTGGAGCGGGTTGTCAGTTTCGGAATTAAAATTAGTTGGTCACGCCGTGTGACTACCGCCATTGAAATATATACAATATATATAAATTTATTTATTTAAGGGATACTCTGTGAAAAAATAGGTATAAAGCAATTGATTCATTGCTTTCTAGAACTGTTTGTATTTAAATTGCTGCTACCTACTTATCTTTCGAAATAAGGATTTTTTTCAACTCCTACGCACATTAAAGTAGTTATCACAATATATCACCAATATCAATATTAACTGGTTGATATATTGCGATATTAAATTTCTGATATCATCCAGCTCTACTGACTACCCTCTCCTAGAACTCCTTCATATATATATATATCCCTTTAAAACTGGACCCGCATGACCGTGCGGGTTAGGCATTAACTAAAATTCTACCTTCCTGAGTTATCTATTCCATAAATGCCAGAATCGAGAGATTGTGCTGATTAACAGAAACTATATTATATGAATTTTGTCAACAGATAGTGAATTATCAGTTACAAATTTCAGTTATATCATTGTTTTTTTTAAAAACTCAAAAAACAATCCGGTTTTAAAAGGTTATAGTAGCTCTATTCTCTCATATTAACGTTATGACTCACTCAGAAAAACATTTTTATATATTTTATTTAAAAAGACAGTGTAAAGATCAATTGTTGTTGTTATTCAAACATTGTTATGTTTCGCATGTTCCTAAAAATATTTAAATAAACTATATTGTACAAGCATATAACATTTTATTTTAGTAACATGTTCTTTAAATAATATTTATCGCCAGGTGTCAGAATTTGTGCGGGACATCCAGATTTTCAGGGAATCTAAGATCCATCCTGTGAAACCAATGCACAAGGTGCTAAAAGTACCAATTTCTCATGATACACAAATTCTTTAGTACCATGCTATTTATTAGTCTGTACTGAGTAGAACTTAATACAACAAAATCTGCATAAGCAGAATTTGTATATAATGGAAAATTTTTATAGTCCTGCTGTAAGAAATATCATACAAATCTACCTGCTAAGACAAAAACATGTCTGAAAACACTTTTTCTGGTTCCTGGCAATTCCATTTTTACATGTTTTAAAGTATGTAATTATCTGGGATAACAAAAGCTGTTTATAACTGAATCCTGTAAAAATTTCTTAGTTCCATATCTTGTTAGATTATATGTATTTTTTTTATTATATCTGTTACCTAGTTAATATCTTACTACCACCCTCTATTGTAATTGGATTCTTCCAAATTCTGACTGGCACACCACCTTAATAGGCAATGCACATGACGCCTGTAACATATTAGCATGTTTGTTAAGTATAGCTATGTCTTTTATTACTATTGCGCGTTCATCTAATTAAAGGAATGCCCTATATCTTTCACTGTGTATTTAATGGTATTGTCACTTAATTTAACAATTTCATAGTCTCATCATACCATACAATTATAATTGTTCAGTCGGAAATGCCTCTAAAACTAATTTTTGTTTTGTGACCTGACAATTTCACTTTCACAGATTTCACTGTGTAAGATTATTATGTTTATTTGACACAGTAAAACCTACTAAAGAGAAAATCTCATTCTCATATGTCTGGAGAAAAATTCCATTCTAGAGAGGTTTTAGTCTTAGATTTAATTTTATGGTATTTCTATCATAGAGGCTATGATTTTTTTTAAAGTTTATGTCAGAATTCTATTATAGTCAGGTTGAGGTTTGACAGGATTTACTGTATTTTTATGTCCCAATTCAGAAATTGCTATCCCAATTTTTTTCTTTTTTCTTCTTCTTCTCCTGGTGCTGCTTTTTTGTGAAAAAGGGACTACAACACTAGCTTCAATCTACAATTGTAAATATTGTCCATTCAAGCACCGTAAATTAGAGATCCTGGTAGAGGGAGGGGGCTCTGTTTCACTGTCAATTACAGCCTCCTCCTTTTTTTTTTTTGGCTCACCAGCCGGCACTGCCTGTAACATAATTATAAGAAAGCTTTATTTAATCCCCGTAGATTGAATAAAAAACTGAAAATTTTATACTTGAATATTCAAGATTCTGGAGTAGTTATGTACTGTCATCATGTACATTATTGTTGTTTTAAACAAACAAAATAACCATTTATTAAAGACAAAATTATAAAAACAGAATCTAAAGTTTTTTTTTTTTTTAATGAAATAATTGCAGCCATTTTTATCAAACACAGCAAAAGAACAAAAAATTCATAATTTTTCTCTTTACCGAAATACTTTTTAAGTTTAATGTGCAATTTTGATAAAAAATAAATAAATTAGCTATTGTCTTTTTACATTAATCAAAAATAGTATATATATATCAAGTAATAACTTTTATTAAGTATTATCATAAAATTACCTGTTGAACATATAGATGAGATGGATTTTCAACATGACTAACAATAACAGGAATGTCTGCATTAAGTCTTAAACGTTCAGGTGGCAAATACTTCCTTTCAGAACTAGGACGTCGAGCTATGTGATGTAGTAAAGGTATACATTTATAACTTAAAGAAGATTTTAGAACAATGAAAGAATATATGCACGGGCCGCTGCACTGAAACTCCCAGAACTCGAAATACTATGTTAACATATGGGAAAACTTTCAAGTGCGATTACTCATTACCTAATATAATTATTAAAATACTGTTTACACCATCAGAAAGTAGACGTCAAATGCAGATGATGTGCGTTTTTAAAAATTGTCTACGTAAATTTTAAGTATTTTTAAGAAGATGATAAAATTGAATCAAATGGAAATTTCAAAGTTTATAGGGATTTTTTTATGTACTTAAATTTTACTGGGATAATTTTTAAAACTGCACATCATCGGCATCTAATGTCTACTTTCTGATGGTGAAAACGGTATTTTAATAATTATATTAGGTAATGAGCAATCACGCTTGAAAGTTTTCCCATAGGCTAACATGGGATTTCGCATTCGGGGAGTTTCAGTGCAGTGGAGCCTTACCCAAGAATTTGCTAGTGAGAATAAACAAGTAATACAAAAATTTTGTTTTTAAAGCCAATTCCTACTTAGGTCATCAAAGAAAATTTTAATATAATCCTTTAAGCTAATATTAATTTTTGTTGCATTAAAATATCTCAATTTGTTGATTTTCTATAAGCAAGTAGGTTTACAATGGAAGTCTATGGGAATTTGGCGAAATATTAGAGATATCGCCAAGTTGGTGTCACATTCGGCGACTCATTTTAGTTGCCAAATTTGGCGATATATTGACAAGTTGGTGACAAACTTGGCGGTATTTGGTGACAGAACAGGGTCCTCCCTATGGTAACCCCCCCTTATAGATATGAAGATGCATTAAAAGGACCATGGACCTTTATTTGAGCAAAAATTGACCCCAAAATAGATTTTTTTTTTTTTTTTTTTTTTTTTTTTTTGTGCATATTATTATTCTCTAATTTGTACTACGTCATTCGTGGAAAACCGCATGCAGATGTGACTTTTTTCACGCAAAGTTACAAGTGTTTTAATCTTGTTCACAAACAATTTTTTGGCCTTTTAATATACTTTAAATCTGTTTTTCTCAATACTGATGTTTCAGCTTTTTTTTAATATTTGAAATGCTCCTTGCTACTTAATTTTTCATCAAAATTCCTGAAACTGATAAGAAAGAATCCTGATATTACTTCAAAAGAAACTGTGTATGCATTTTAAAATTCGACTTCACTAAGACAATTAAATTTGAATTTTAACTTATTATAAGGCAGAATTTTGATGAAAATCGATATGAAATTCAGAAAATTACCTCTAAAAAATTAACTATTCGAAAAATTAAAAAATCGATACACAGATTTGTTTGTAAGAGTTTTACGTAATTAAAATCCAAAATCGAGGAAATATCTAAAAAATAACAAGGAGTATTTTAAAATTTCGTTTTAAAAATTGAAATTTTCTAAAAGATCTTAAAATTTTAATAAGATTAGAATTATTTTTTAAGGTGCTCTGTATACCTATGGCGAAATGTATATTTTCAATTTCAAATCTGTATTATGAAAATTAAAAGAATTTTTTTTAAACGTCCACCATCCCCTTAAATACTTCAATAACCAATGGCCGCCATTTTATCTGCCATGTAAAACTAAAATTAATTAATTAAAATTTAATTAATGAATTAATATTTGAAAAAACTGTATTAACACCAATTGTCATCCAGCACAAGTTTTAAAAAATTTATTTCAACTTGATAGGATGAATAATAAGTATTTTATTAACGATTGAAAATTTGAACAAGATAAATAAATAAATAAATATAGGGAGAGTGTGAACTAATAGTAGGAATTGAAAAAGAAGTAACTTAGAAATAATGACAAGCATAAACTTTAGTCATGAGCAGCCTTTTTATCACATATTAACTGCTGGATTACAATAGAAAAATACATAAATTCTAATTCAGGTTTGCATTTTTGCCAAATGCACATGAGGGTTTACTTGTCAACTGCAGCAATGAATCGCTACCCCCTCCCTCCCCTTTTTTAACTAACTGAAATTCCTTACATGCAATCATATTTACATTTAGTTTGTCTTTAATGTTTGCAGTAAAGATATTTCATATAATATTGAAAGCATAAAAATATATCTAAAGCCTGGTGTCATTGTATAAGAGCCAACATGTAAACCACATGAATATTCATAAAAGAGAAATGTATAAAGTTGACAAGTACTTATCACACTGCCCATAATAATAAATTTCTTTTCATTCTCTCTTACTCACATCTCTTTTACATAAATAAGAAAATAATTAAAGGAAAAAAAAATGACAGACAGAAATATACTTACAAGGCACAACATTTCCAGAAGGAAAAACAGCCAGTTCCAAGAAAACCAAGGCATCCCGAACTGACACAGGCACATCACTAGTGATACTATTATCAGGAATTTGGGATAAATCAACATAATACATGTTATTTCTTTCTTCATAAATCTAAACAGGAGTAAAATAAGTCAGATCATTCTTATTCTATTAAATATAAAGAGTTATTTTTGCTACTAACTTAAATAAACAATGATTAACAAATATTTTTCGGATTTTATATATATGTTTATTTTGGAAAGAAATAAATTAACCGTTTTTTAATTGAAATAATTCAAAGGCAACTTAAGGCGTTTGGTCAGATAAGTCATACAAGTTTCCATTATGAACTTTTTATATATATATAAAACATCTGCAAACAAAATCAAAAAAGTAAAAACTAATCCTGTTAGATTGATATTAGCTATCCCATGCAAAAAAATAAATAAAGAAATAAAATTATAGCGAGAAACTTGAAAAGAATGCTCCCATAGGTTTAAAATTAGCATGTGAGTGTTTTGGCATGACTAGTATAGGCTCTTAACACACTGTGATGATACATCTAAAATATGAAAACAATTAAGGTATACATTATTAGCAAGCAGCTTAATAAAGTTCATGAAAAGAATAAGTAATTTTATTCAGGTTGTAATAGTTATTATTATTATTTCAACAGCTTGAATCAAAAGTATGCAAATGCAAGATCTTTATCCATTTTATAGCATTTATATGTAAGTAGGTAAAAGGTAAGTAACTATCCCCCCTCCCATAAATTAAGTTTTAAATTATTAGTTGCAGAAAATGCCACACCACAACAGAAGGGTAAGGCTGAGTTGCCAAGTTCCAGAAAGCAAAAATCAGGAGATCAGGAGACTCCCAATAATATTTTTTTAAATGTAAACATAAAATAATAATAATTTAATTAATTCATTTTAAATATTACAGCCATATATATCTAATAAATTAAAAAATAGTTTCAATTATGCAAATGACATAAAATATGTTTTAAAACAATTAAAAATTTATTTTAAGTGCTATACCTTCTCAAAAATATACAATTATGAAAAGTATGAATAATTCTTTATTAATAAAGAAATTATTATTAATAACAAAAATAAAACAATCCATGATGATTACATTAAAAAAAATGAATTTACAGTTTCCAACATGAAATTACAATTTATTGTAAAATTAATGGTATCAGAATTTGCATTTAAGAATGAAAATTGAAAATTTGCTCATAGCAAGAATCAAAGTTTTAAAGAACCATCATATATATTTGATCTGAACAATCATATCAAATATCTAATCAAGCACAGAGAAGAAATAAATGTTTGAAATTTTTCTAGCGTATTTAAATATAAACTAAGAATGACAAAAATTGTATTAGAAAATCAGAAGAAATATGTCAAAAATCAGTACAGAAAATCAAGCTAAAATCAGGAATCTCCTTCCAAAATCAGGAGATTTGTCAAGTCTGAGGGATATTAACTGAGTGTGACAACCTGTGACATAGGGGAGGGAGGGGTCTCAAAATGACAAAATTTGTATGATGTAAGTTAATGGATAAATGGTAAAGGTAGTGTAGTATTTTTACACTGAGTAATTTAAAAACAATTTTTAATAATAATAATTAACATAATATAATTGGGTAAAACAGGATATAACATAGTATAACAATATAGTCTTCTGCCTTGTTAGTGAAAAAAAAAAAAAAAAAAAAAAAAAAAAAAAAAAAAAAAAGAGGAAAGAAATATGAGACCTAAGTGATTTGCTACACATACAGTAGAAGATTTTTGTAACATAAACCTAAAAATGCAAGATTGTGCGTTATATACACCACATTTCACAGATCATTAAACTTAAGTTGCAAACATGGCCAAATATATCTGAAACATATCAAAATGCAGTAGAGTATCTTTATATTGCATCCCTTGGGACCAGGAATAGTGCAGATTATAAATTTTTACATTATATAGATAGATCATCTCACACATTGTTACATTTACTTTATAAACTTAGTCCAAATATGCCTGGACCAAATCATTCTCAAATTACTCATTTAAAAAAAAAAAAAAAATTATTGCAATATCAGCAAGTTTTCCATTAAAAAGTTCTGAATTAAAGAGATAAAGATG
Source organism: Maratus speciosus (assembly GCA_963932465.1). NCBI lineage: Eukaryota > Metazoa > Arthropoda > Arachnida > Araneae > Salticidae > Maratus > Maratus speciosus. The sequence continues at coordinate 293,264,345 of OZ010789.1, forward strand.
ATATCAATGATACTAGATATGGTGATAAGTATCAAATATAGTCATTAAAATTGAAGCAATTTTTTTACAATGTGGAATACAGGTTCTTAACTGCAAATTTCATTGTTTAGGTCTCAGAAGTTGCGTTATACAGAGAATTACATTATAAAGATCTTCTATGGTACCACAATAATGGGCAGTTTGTGGAGTTTATATATATTTTTAATTTATAGCAGACTTCTCATAAATGAACATTTACACAATTCCAAAAACTTTTTAAAATAAATAAACATTTAAATACTCAGTTAATTTTATTAGAAACTGTAAAATTGCGATACATTTTTTTAAGCAAACGGAAATAAATATATAAGTATCACTAAGTTATGTATTATTACCTGCATGATAACTTGTCTTTGATTGACAAACTTTGTGAAAGCATCAATTGCTTCATGATCCCAGGTATTCTAAAAATAAACACTGTGTTTTATTGAAACTATAGTTATAAACACATAATGAACTATTAAGCAAACATACTACATTACAAAAGTAGCCATTAATAATGTATAGAATTCACCCACAATATATAATTTTAATAAACAAAATGTGTATGTATGATATATTTTCTTAAATTTTATTTTTAAAAATTGTATAAATAGCATAACTATGACAAATTTTAAAATGCAAGTTTTTGCACAGACTATTAATTAGAAGGAATTTAGTGAAAACTATTGCTTTTAAAATTAATTTTTCAAAACAAAGTGTTTAAAATCAATCTAGAGTAGCCTGATATATTCATTAACTTAGTACAAACTTTCATACAGTGCATTTTATGATCACAGGTTTTGATTTTTAACTTAGTTTCTATATTGTTCAAGTTTTACTACATATAACTTAGTTTTTAATAGAATAATAGTTACAGAGAGAAAGATACACTGGCATGAGCAAAGTATGATTTTCTATATTATAATGCCCTATGAAAAATAATTAACATATTATTCATACATATTTTTTAATAATGGACATTTAAAATTCTTATCAGCTTTCATTCAAAGAAATAGTTAAACAGTTTGATACATACCTGCAATGTTAAAAATTAAAATTCACAACCCCTTTTTCCTCTCTCTTACACACTAACAAACACATAACAGATAGGACCTTTATTATTGACGAAGTTACAGAAATATTATAAAATTTATTTTCAATTACCTTTCCAATGGGTGCAATATCTACAAGAGAGCACTGTTTTGCCATACCAGGAAGACCAAGGAAGCGATTTTGAATATTTCTTAATCTAAATTAGTAAATACAGAAGAAGAAAAAGATGTCATTCTAAAACACTTAATAAATACGCAAGCATAAAAATAAACACAAAATTTTATAAAAATGAATAGCCCATTTCTACTAAACAAAAGATTACCTTCTTTAAAGATAAGGTAAGTGTACCATGGGTCACTTGAGGGTGCTCAGTAAATTACCATAAAAAATTTAAAAGAATTCTACAATAATTATAACGTTGAAACAGTACATGGAATATGAAAATGTGATGACAGCCTTTGCATTGATAACATATTGGTAGCAATTGACAATTACATTTTGACAGGCACATCACTATAATATAGTGGCCCAGTAGCAAAAAATTACCCAAGAGTCTGCAACAGATATTTCAGGGACAAGAAATAATCTGCAGGCAAAATATTTTTACAATTGAAGCATTAATTAATCAATTAATCACTTACCTGTAGCGTTTTTCTGCATTTTATAATTTTTTATTAATAATAATCTTAAGTTTTTGTAACAAGTAATAAAAAACTAAACATAATATAAGGCAAAGTAAAGGTCTGAAGAAAAAAAAATCTGCAAAAGAGAAAAGAAAATCTGCGACGCACGTCACCCATCTCGAACTTTCTGTTACCAGGATAGTGGCTATGGAAGAATCTTTTACACCACTAAGAGAGGATTAAATTCATCCTCAGTTCTGCACACCAGCTGGTAAGAGTATTCAATAACTACCCATCTAATTTATTATTTTCCAGATTCCGACTCTTTTTAATTGCAAGAAATATTTGCACGAGAATAAATTTGTGACGAGATTTAATAATTTACTAAATTCCATTTCTTTAAAACAGTCATCTCAAGACCAAAAAATCCCCGATGGCTCGGCCTACAGGCGCAGGTGGATTTTGAAGTTAAGTACTAATTTCAACAACAAAAACTAAATTGAGATTAGACATGAACCCACTTTAACAATTTTATCTGGCTGCTTTTGATGAGTCTTTAATTTCATTTTTCTGTAAGAGCAGGTTTTATCAGAATCATGTTAATACAATCATTTTTTCTTGAACCACTATTTTAAATTTGTTTCTGCTGTAAGAATTGGTCCTATCAAAAACTTGTCAATGTAAAAGTTGTAGATAATATTAAGAAGATTGTTATTTAAGTGAATTTGATATCTTGTGAATTGACGAAGTCATGAATTTTTTTTCTTCTTCAACCCCCTTTTTTGTTTTTGTTTAAAAAAACAATTTTGCGCTAAGAGTTGGTCCTATCAAAAACTTGTCAATATAAAAGTTGTAGATAATGATAAGAAGATTTAAAATAAATGTAACTGGATTTGATATCTTGAGAATTGACAAAGTTGTGAATTTTTTTCTCCCTAAAACCCTATTTTTTTCGCCCTTTGAATCCATTTTTAATTTTATCAAAAATCTGTTATACATAAGCCCTTTTTATAGAAATAATAACTTTAAATTGATTTGATATGCATTAAAATTAAGAAGTTATGGGGTTTTATTTTTGGTTTTCACAAAACCTCTCCCTATTTCCACTCCCCTTGGTCCGATTTTGGCCATTAACGGACTTGACCGAGATTTTCTGCCCCTTGATTTTATGTATCAGTTTGGAAGATATTTGTGCAGAATTATGGAAGTTACCGTGTCCATAAAAAAGTGATACATATATAGAAAGATATAATGTTTTTAACTGAAAGTAGTTTTGGATTCTAGGGATCATGATTGGCATGGATCTGCAAAAAAATTTCTGAAATTCCAACATAGGGAGAATGTAATAGGTAGTAGTTATTACGATGTGTAAACTTTTATTGTTAGAAAATAAATAGTCTGTACTCTGTATTTTCGTAATTATATGACTAAAAAAAGAAATAATAATCTGTTTCTTTAAAATAGGCAAGAGAAGGTAATGCTTTCACCTCCCTTACTTCAGCTCATATCCATCGCAAAGTAGAATATTAGTTTTTGAACTCTTTCTACTGTACTTTCATTTAATGTGCTTTAATTTCCCTCACTAATGAACAAATAACCACCCCTGCCAAAGAATGAGATGGAAAAACAAGTTTGACCTGATCATCAGATATAACATTGCTATAGTTACCCCCTTTGATGGCTAGAGGAGGGATTTTTAGGTAGATTTCTTAAGAGAACAAACTGGCACATTTGTCTTTTACTAATATGCAGAGTCATTGATATATGAATGGGTATGTGGAAGAAGAGCCTATGTTACAAATGCAAAATTGAAACAACTATTAAATGCCATTGATTAGCAATGTCCTGAGCACCTAGTGCAACACAGGCCCTTCTCCCAATTTAATTGCCATCTACTTTTGCTTTCATGCTAAGCATTGATGAGTAACAAGAAACTAGTTAGGTGAGTAAGGAAAGTAATAATATTATTTTTAGTTCATTGTTTTGATTTTTTATTTAAAATAAACGAACTTGTATATTATGAAATTGCAATTTTTAACACTGGGTAATCAACAATCATTCCACATAGGCAATTTTCCAACTAAAAAGCAAAAAAACCTAACTTTCCAAAATCTGTAATCTGTAACAGGGCGATTCCGTGGAGAGTGTCACACACGCAACGCAGGATTTAATTTGCATTTATTCAATTATTTATTAAATTTTAATGTTAATTCTGATTTTAAGTGGTATGGTAAATAAGTTATTAGCATATTTTTAAATTTAAATGTGTGGCAATAAAACTCACAGAAGTATATCATTTAATTTCATTACTCAAAATGTGCTTTTTTTCTGAAGTAGAAAAAAAGCACATTTTGAGTATGAAATTAAATGATATCTTTCTGTGAGTTTTACTTACACACATTTAAACTAAAAAATATGTTAATAACTTATTTACCCTACCACCTAAAATCAGAATTAACATTAAAATATAATAAATAATTGAATAAATGCAAATTAAAGCCTGCGTTACGTGTGACTCTCCGCATGGAATCGCCCAACACAGAAATTCATGTAAAAACATGTAACACTCTTCCAGACACCCATTCCTATATTTAAAACTTTATCAGTAAGGAGCAAGCATAAGAACCATTCACTTACTTTCAATTTTTACAGATAATTAAAAGGTGGAGGAAGGGGGGAGGTACTACTTGGTTGGACATTTCATAACCTAGATCTTAACTATCTAGCAATTAATCAATACTTTAATAATACTCATTAAGAAATTGCAAATATCTATCTATCTATATATATATATATAAATATTTTTATATATACATTCTGTAGATAAGAATTAGTAGATCTTTTTGAATACATTTAATATTATTTACAACACATTAAAACAAACAATAATGCATACATTAAATAAATATGTATTTACGAATTGCCAAAAAATATGAAAATTTTAATTACTTAGAAACTGGAACAATTTCAGTATTTCCATAATCAATATAAAATATTTCAACTTTAAATTCATCTGGCATAACAGTCCTAAATTGCTTAGTCACTCCTGCAGCTCCTGTTGGTGGTATTATTACTTCATAAGTTTCCCCTGGCTCCAGAATTTTCTTAATTCGACCTCTATACCATTTTCTATCCCGAGAAAACTGCACTAGATATAAATCTCCTGAAAAGAGAAGTTACAATTTCAAAATGCATTTATAATGTATTTACAAAAAAAGTTAAACAGTTCACACTTTTATAAGTGTGAATACGAAACCAACAATATATTCAAAAACAAGAAACGAATAAATCTTCCATTGAAACACATAGCTGGGAGATGAACCACACTTTTAACTTCAATTCAGCTAAAATTATCTCTAAAACCCACTTCTATACATGAACTTAACTTTCTTGATGCATTTCATATCTATAAAAATTATGAAAATATTGTTAATTGTGAACTCTTTATTCCCTTATTATCAGATTGTTGGAAATAGTACATAAAAACCTCTTTTTCTTAATTTTTTCCAGCATGTTTTCACATGTTCCAAATGGCCATAATTTAAATTAAAAAAAAAATGGCTATTTTTTTTTTTTTTTGAAAAAAAAAAAAAATTGTGACTATTCCCCCCCCCCCCCCCCCATTCTGACCAGAAAATCAGAGTTCAAACTTTTTATGACTGCTCTTTCATCTTCAACTAACACTTCATTTATAATGGCTGTTTCATAATAATGGAAGACATCAGTCCATCAGAAGAAAATGATCCATTCCAAAGATATAATCCTTCATTTGGTGCCCCTTCGTTCTGGCACCCGGGGCACATGCCCCTTCTGCCCCCCCTAGTTTCGTCCCTGACTGGTTGTCACATGTAATTTCCTGTTTTTCTATTGGTCAACAAATCTTTCATTCGAATCCACTTCTCTTCTCTGTATTTGAGCAAATTTATGTCATTCTTTGCACTGAAGAAAGTATGCTGAATGCTACTGAAACTAGTATGCTATAAAGTATAATGTTTCTGCCACTAATAACATTGCTTTTTCAACTTTTATTATATTGCATCAAGTAAGTTTCAACTTAATATTTCTTTTGTTGTTACTTTTGGTTGTTCAGTATGCTCCTCGACTTTGTGCTCTTCATCTTCCGAAATGTTTATCATATTATCCACCATCCTTACATCCATCCACATTGCATACATTCCACATATTGTCAGGGAATAATTCACTTCAAAAAATTTTTCAAATGAAAATGTTAAATTTAACATATTTTTAGGGGGGAGGGGTCGAGGGATGATAACATATGCTATCGTAAGGGGGTAGAGGAAATTAAAAATTACCAAAAAAGATGATTAAAAAGATGAAAGTTATATCAGTACAGCCCCTATATATATATATAATTAAATATAACGAATAAATGTATTAAATTATATTGGTTAAAACTGACCATTAATTCGAAATATGCACGCTAATGTATGCGCTTATTTATCAAAAGTCAGAGTTCAACGATTGTGTCACAATCACTAACTCTCAGAAATTTTACTTTCTGAAGACTGCGTTTTTTGACATTTTAATGATGATAACATATGCTATCGTAAGGGGGTAGAGGAAATTAAAAATTACCAAAAAAGATGATAAAGTTATATCAGTACAGCCCCTATATATATATATATAATTAAATATAACGAATAAATGTATTAAATTATATTGGTTAAAACTGACCATTAATTCGAAATATGCACGCTAATGTATGCGCTTATTTATCAAAAGTCAGAGTTCAACGATTGTGTCACAATCACTAACTCTCAGAAATTTTACTTTCTGAAGACTGCGTTTTTTGACATTTTAATGATGATAACATATGCTATCGTAAGGGGGTAGAGGAAATTAAAAATTACCAAAAAAGATGATAAAGTTATATCAGTACAGCCCCTATATATATATAATTAAATATAACGAATAAATGTATTAAATTATATTGGTTAAAACTGACCATTAATTCGAAATATGCACGCTAATGTATGCGCTTATTTATCAAAAGTCAGAGTTCAACGATTGTGTCACAATCACTAACTCTCAGAATTTTACTTTCTGAAGACTGCGTTTTTTGGCATTTTAATGATGATAACATATGCTATCGTAAGGGGGTAGAGGAAATTAAAAATTATCAAAAAAGATGATAAAGTTATATCAGTACAGCCCCTATATATATATATATATAATTAAATATAACGAATAAATGTATTAAATTATATTGGTTAAAACTGACCATTAATTCGAAATATGCACGCTAATGTATGCGCTTATTTATCAAAAGTCAGAGTTCAACGATTGTGTCACAATCACTAACTCTCAGAAATTTTACTTTCTGAAGATTGCGTTTTTTGACATTTTAATGAGTTTGTCAAACACGATATTTAAATATAAATTTAATTTAAAATGAATTAATTTGAAGCAATATATAAAATTATTGAAGGTAAAATTAAAAAATTTAACCAAAGTAACCCAAATCAGTAACTTTATTTTCTTTCTTTCTCTCTCTCTCTCCCTCATTTTTTTTTACTGCTCTCAGCTGAATTTGCCGCAACAAGAGAAAGTATAAAAATGGAGTCACCCTTTTATTCTCAAGGAACAAATCCCAGAGCTCAGTAATCACAACTAGACAAATAAGCAATTTCCAATCGAGATAATAGAAAAAAAGCTAATAGAAAATGCGCAACCGTAGTAGATCTACAAATAAACCATTTCTAATCCAGATAAAAGTAAAGAAAAAAAAAGAGTAATAGCATGCATATTGCGACTCTTAGTCAGACGCGCAAATGAAGTATACTGATACGTCATATGTTTTCAGTTTATCAGCTGACCCACACATTCTCCCTTCCAAGAGCTGCAGAAAATTTTTTGCGATAAATAAAAAATAAAGCTTTATTAGACACGTAAAAGATTTATGATTGAAAAGAGATCATGTTTCAGAAACATAAACATAAATTGATGATGAAATAAACACTTTTTTTTTTCATTGAAATATTTTTTTGAAAAACCAAGATTCACATGGATAAAAAAATATTAATTATATTCCATTTGATTTCCTTGTTAGAAGGAAATGTGATCTTCCCTAATATAAATTCAAATATGATCAACAAAATTTTTTTGTACGTTATATTTTTTGAAATACGAGTAACGAAAAACGTTCCAAACTCACGGCACGAATACCAGTCGCTCGGGATGTAAGTGCCAACAGCGCCGACACGAATACCGGTCACGCGGGATGTAAGTGCCAACAACGCCGGCACGAATACCGGTCGCTCGTCCCCAAGGGGTTAAGCATGTAGTGGAAGTTCATAAATATTTTCGAAATCACCATGCTCCTTCAGCACATGTCTGAAAGAATGTAGTGATAATGTTTCACCTCAGTTACCAGGAAGGTGGAATAATCAGTTGACTTGCCTAGAAACTTTTGAACGAAATCATAATTCATATATAAAAGTATCAAGTGACCATTTACAAGAAATGGACAAAAATATCATTGCTTGCATATGTTGCAACAAGTAAAAGATCTCATTAAGCAATTAAAACCAGTCTCAACAGCTTTAGATATCTTGCAAGCTGATTCAACAACAACAGCAGATGCTTGCCATTTATAGTGCAATTTGCTGAAAGATGATAATTTGAAACCCCATTTTGTAAAAGTTAAAAAAAGGTTTGAAGAAACAATTTTACCCTGGCATCTTCTTGACTATTTGTTACATCCAAAATATAAGGGTGAGCACCTTAGTTACGAACAAAAAGAGCAGGCCAGAGAATGGCTACAACTAGAAAACAGGAATTCTGCTTTTTCAGAGTTTAGTGTTGCCCCCGATGAAAGAAAAAATGTATATTTAAATAGCACAAAACATATTTCAATTTTAAGTTTTTAAGCACACACTTTTATTTTATGCAAAATGATGTCATTCGCATCCGCTTAAAAATTCCACATTTACAATTCACTCTTAAACATCTACAGTGAAGCATGCATAGCGTGTCACTATCGTAAAATAATACACAAATGCAGCAAAAAGATGCCGTCATTAAAGAAACTCGACAAAAAAAAAAAAAAAGGGCTATCTAATGATTCATAGGCCTTCATTTGTTTGTAACATTAATATAGACGATTTCAGTCGTGACGTCAGTCATGACGTTTTGGTTGGAAACTGACTACAAACAAACGGTTGCTATGTTGTATTTTCTATTTTGTTTGTGTGTTGCAGCTATATCTCACATCTAAGTGTTTTAATACTCGATATGTGCTGGTAACATTTTCCACAATTTATATTTAAAAAGAAATGACGCATAGCAACTGTTTGTTCAGTCAGTTTCCAACCAAAACGTCATGACTGATGTAACACTGAGAGCGTCTATAGATACTTAAACTTAAATATAGTTTATAATAGCTCCATGTTTTAACAGAAATTATTTGTTTATATTTTTTCAAAATAGCACATATTTTAATTACATTTTCTTTAGGTTGTTATGAGAAAATGGCAACAAAAATATATAATTGCTATTTTTCAACTATTTTCCCTTTACTTTCTACATAAATGGAGTACTTGAGTTGCCAAAATTAAACAAATGGTGCTAAAAACTACAAAAAAATTAATATTTCAAAAATAAATGGAGATACAGTTTTCAAACAAAATGCATTTAAAAGTACTTTTTTTTTTCTCAATACAACGTTATAAAAATTGAAAATGTGCGATGCTTAGAAATTATAAGGTAACGTTATCTTTTGTAGACGACACAAAATAAGCTGGAAGAAAGAAATAGCATACCGTATCGGGGGCTAAAAAATAAATCCATCTTTCCTATCATATGCCGTGAACTTTGAACTAAAAGAAAAACCTTTCCAAAGTACATCGTTTTCAGAACAAGTAATTATGACAATTGATGCCAATAAGTGGTGGAGATGTGTTGCAAAGTCATGTGAAATTTCCAAAGAATTTTATGGGTTAATAGCACACCTGCAAGCATGCCTAGCCAATAGTGCTGCAATCGAGAGAGTATTTTCAAACTTCTCCTCTGTCCACTAAAAAATTCAAAATAGGTTGACATTAAGTAATGTTTCCAAACTTGTTTTTTGTTATGGAATGTTGAAAAAAGAATTATTTTGTAATGATGATGGTGATGAAAGTGCCGCTAAATGTTGAATGTGTAATTTTTTATGTTATTAAAATATTTAATTTTTTAAAAGAAATTTAAGATTTCACTTATTTGAACACAATATATCAATACATGTACTTACTACTATTGCTTATATTTTGCATCTCTGAATTATTGCATTATGGTGATTGATAGGTTGATACATCTTATTTTAAAACTAGAAGTGTTTATAATTTCTGTAGATTTTGCAATATTGTTAATTTATTGCAGCATAAAAATCAGGCTAACAATGGCTTTTTTTCAATTAAATTTTTCATGATGAAATTAATAATTTCTCAGTAATTAAGATGAGTATATTAAGTTATCATCATAATGCATTGTACTACTATTCTGTGATTGTTAATTTAAGATAAGTAAAAGAAATGAAGCGCGCATTTACATGTAAAAAATCAGTTTTTGCCATTTTTGCCAGGACAGTTTTTACCACAGTTTTTTCCACCTGCGGCAAAACGTGCCAACCCTGCTTCATATACAATACCAAACATGCTTTAGTCACCCTAAATAACGTTTATCAATTGCATGAAAATCAGAATATATATACGGAGTTAGAGCATGACCAAACGGACAGGCAAACCAAATACATAAACACTTTTCAACTTTGTTGGAAAGTGTTAATAAAAAGAGTTATACAGAAAAGCAATATTTGATATTATTTAGGCTTCATATCTCTTTGAACTTTTATAGTATACCCATTATTATACGTGCAGATTCACGGTCGCCAGTTGCCAACTAAATTTTTGGATTTGGAGACAAATTTTCGACATTTAAGTCAACATCCTTTAGCAAATTTCGTGTTTCTTCTACGATCCTTTGATGAAAATCGCGTTTTTTCTGCAATTCTTTGATGAAAATCGATTTTTATCACTTTTTTTTTTTTCAATCCTTCAACGAAAATTGCACTTTTTTCATGATCATTTGACAAAATTTGCAGGTGTTATGAGATCCTTTGATAAAATTTTCATTTTTTCTGCAATCTTTTGATGAAATTCGCGTTGTTTCTACGATCCTTAAGATTTTTTTAGATTCCCCCCCCTCGTGATTCTTTGACGATATTTGTGGGTTTTTTGGGGGATTCTTTAAAAAATCCTTATTTGACAAAGTTCACGATTTTTCTGTAAAGATTGACGAAAGTCTCATTATTCCATGATTCTTTGACGAGAAATGTGTTTTTATGTTTTTCCGTGATATTTTTTATGTCCAAATTTTTGATACCGAATGCCTTAAATTTTCAGAAAATTCAGAACAGAATATCCCCTGTAATAATGTGTAATAAGATTTTTTTAAAGATAATTTTTCTTATGTGATCTTGAAAAAGAAATGTTTGAATTGTATTTTGATTTCTGTACTGCAAAATAATCTTACACTTCACTTTTTTTTTTATGTACCATGTTTTCGGGTGTATAGCCTGCACCCCTAAATTGAGCAGCATGGTAAAAAATTTGTGTATAAGCCGCGGAGCTGCATCGTTGTATAGCCCGTGAGCTACACACCATCTACGAATGTATATTTCAACCAGGGTTCGAAATTAGAGGTCATTACCGTAAAATCCCGATTGTAACCCTCCCCCCCCCTTCGAAAGTAAGCCCCCTCCCACTTTTAAGCATTTTGTAATTTATTTTACACTCTCAAATATAACCCCCCCTCCTTCCTTTCACAAAATTTATTTAAAAATCTAAGGGAATATTTTGACTGTTTTGGCGAATTTCTACATGTTTTCACATAATATTAATGAACCATACCCATCCGTCTGCATGAAATGTCTGCTTTCTTTCTCTGCTTTCCCTCCCTGTTCTCAGCACAAAAAGTTTAAAATCATGGAAATCTTAATTCTGTTGTTCTATTTGTTGCTCGCTAATAACAAAAAATAAATAATCGATTATTTAAATTACACCTCTTTCTCCAAAAGTTCTTATTTCTCTCCTAACCCCCACCCTGCAAAGTTTAAAATCCTTAAAATTAGTTTGTAAAAAATCCTGCCCTATTTCTTATAGTTGAATCTTGAAAATTCAGAATTAGCGGGACCGCGGCGATTGCGGATTTTCTGGATTCCGGACGTCTGTTAAAAAATGTTCTTCATGGCAATATAATAGCATCCAAAATGCATTTTTCCCCCTAGTGCAATAAACGATGATCAAATTGCCGAATTAAGTTATAAAATAGGAATGATACACTAAAACAGAACACTTATGCTGAAATTAAATATACATATTAAAATACAATGAATTAAAATATAGTACACAATAGATAATACAGAAGCAATTTTATTCCAAATTTTCCGAAAATTTAAGTCATTCGGTTCCAAAAATTAAAGAAATATCGGCCAGTAGTCCGAAAAATCGGACATAAAAAAATCCTCAGGAAAAAAAAATCTGGAAACAAAAACAAACTTCTTAACATAAAATCCTTTTAATGGATATTAAATATGAGTGAAATTGTATAGTTACATCACAAAATCTTTATTTGAGAAGGTTTAGTGCCATTTCTAGAGTTTCATGAAGGGGGGTGAGGGGATTCTTTGAGATAACATGTAAAATTGCGCGATTCCTCTGAGAATATATTTAGATAATTCCTTCAGACAATCATGAAAAAATATCGTGAATTTCATCACGCATCTAACAGTTAGAGATTTTTTTTTTCAACTGATTGCTGTAAAAAGTTGCTAATTTCAATAATCAATTAAAGGGAGAAAAAAATCAAAATCAAATTTGTCTATCATTCGCTGAGAAAAATTGCAAATTTTGTCATAGGTTGCAGGAAAAAAAAAAATCAGAGTTTTGATAAACGATCAAGGAAAAATATCGCAAATTTCGAAAAAGAGTGAGAAAAAAATATAGTATATTTTGACAGTCTGTCACGGAAAAATATCACAAATTTCGACAAACGATCGTCCCAAAAAAATCAATTTTGTCAATCAATCGCAGAAAAAATTGCCAGTTTTGTCAAACAGTCGTGAACAGAAAAAAAGCAAATTTTGCAATGGATTACGGGAAGAGAAAAAAAAAAAAGAGAATTTTGTCAAAAGATCACACACAAAAAAAAAAAAAAACTTGTTTTCTTATTTTCCTACTGCATTCTAAGTTTTTTTCAAAGAAACAAAACTGTAACAAACACATCGAGACCGTCAAATGTCAAAGTCATATGGCAATGTGTTGCTCGGTTAATCATTCTGTTGCAGGAGCAGCAAATGTTAATAGAGTGATTATCAAGTGTGTTTATCTTTCAGTTCAATCAAAAGAAAATGAAATTGCATGTTTGTTTCTTTAGTTATAAATATGTATTTTAGTGATTTTATTAGAATTAAAATATATGAAGCTTCCAGTCATCAACGTCTATTAATTTTATGCCGTTTTTTTAACTTTCCAGTTTTTGTAACAATTAAAGTCTTTAATTAAGGGCCAATCATTATAAAAATATACCAGAATATAACCATATTTATTTATTTAGTGTTTATATTTGAAAGAAATTAACTGCATTTGATGAGAAATATGAAAGATACAGCAGTCTTATTTTAAAAATTAATAAAACTGAAATCAAAATAGTGTCCGGATTTTAGAGATTTCCGGAATTTGGATGTCCGGATTTTCGAGGTTCAACTGTATTTTGTAGCAAGATGATTCATCTAAAGGCTTCTTCCTCTTTGAAATTTTTTCTCCATCCTTTCTCCCCAAATGATGGTGGTTGTGTGTGTGTGTGTGCGTGCAGGGGGGGAGGGGGTTCTAAATATGCAGAAGGAAAGCAAAAGATTTTTCTGCAGTTAAAAAAAGTAAAAACAATTTGTTTTTAAATATACTGCATGTGTTGGGGGAGGTGAACAAAAAAGAAAGGAAAAAATTTTTTTGGGGGGGGGGAGGATATGAAATAATTTAGGTGGTTATTTAAATATTTCATGACAAAAATCACAAATCAAGCAGAAATTAAAAAAACAATTACAGATTTTAAACTGCATGAGTGCAAGTATCATGATATGAGAGTCAGGAGAGACAACAATCTAGTTGATAGATTATTTATTGTAACTATAGTATATTTGTATAGCATATTTTGTACTAAGAAATTTAAAAGAGTTTTATAAGTTAAATTAGGCATGTTTGGTACCAGATGGGGGGGCAAAGAGGGAAGCAATATTTTTTGGAGGGGGGGTGATTGATTAAATATTGTTGCAGTAAAATAACAAATAAAAAAGCGTACTTGAAAAAAAAGTAATTTTTTTAAATTTTGCTTACATTTTTTGGAGGGATTTTTTTTTTTTTTTTTACAAATCGGAAAGCTGTCAAAATATGAAAGATTCTCGCCCCTGTATTTACCTTATTTACTTCTAAATTAATGATAAAACAGGTTTTAAAATATTTTTTTTAAAATTTCGATTATAAGCCCCCTCCCAAATTTAACTTCCTTTTTTTTTTTAAAAAAAAAAAGGGGGGGAGAAGCTTACAATCGGGATTTTACGTAATGAACTTTCTTTATTTTTAAATAAATAAAAACTAACAATTTATAATGCTTTTTAACGTAAAAAAAATTACAAATACGGGAAAATTCTTTAAATTTCAGGGCATAACGAAAAAAATTCACTAATTTCGGCGATTTTTGAAATTTTTGGAGGTTTAAAAATTGTATAAAAACATGATTTCCATTTCTTTTTTTAAAAAATCTTTGTATTACACGCACCCTGTATAAGCCACAGTGGTTATTCCAAATGTTTTTTTCTTGTATAACCTGCGGGCTATACACCCAAAAATATGGTACTCTTATATGACAAAATGAAAATAAGACATGTTTTCCTAATATTCCCCACTGTCATGATTGCTTTAGCTTATTGTTATATATATATATATATATATTACCTCTATCTTGCTAACTTTATTTTCTAACTTATACATAGCTTAAGATTTATATTACACGTAATTTACACACAAATTAAAAAAATTGTGTGATTAAATGAAATATACACATTTGATGAAATTAGTCTTTCTTTTGTACACATATGTAGATTATTTTTCACTTTGAATTCATGAATTTTTTGCCCATATAAATGCTATTGCTTTTATGCCTTTCTTTCACAATGTGGCGACTGGATTATTTGGGTTAAGGAGCCGCTGGTTCCTTAAAATTTTTCGAAATCTGCACCTATACCATTCATAATTTTCAAGTATTACATCTATACCCAACCCTACATTGTGTAGTTTTTTACAGTCTCAATATTCTTTTAGAACCGATTTTTTTAATAATACAGTTAATAATTCATATATTTATTGTACGGAACCCTCTGAGGGCGAGTAATACTCACACTTTACCATTTATTGGAAGTAGGACTGGGCGATGTAGAAATTTTTTAAATCGATTTAGCATTCATCTAACATCGCGATTTAGTGCTAAATCGCGATTTAACACCGATTTTACATTTTAGAATATGGAAGCCTATTTTTTAATTTTAAATAAAATATGGTCTTTATGCAGCACCCGCCCCCTCCCTCCTGTATTATTTAGTATACTTCGATTTTAATTTTTCAAATACCTTTGAAAAGAGGATTTTACACATAAAAAAAACTTTGAATGTCCCAAAACACTAGGTTTTTTTTTTGTCCATTTTAAAAATTAGTGACCTATTTTAATACATTTTACAAACTCATTCTTTAATAAATAATAATTAAAAAAAAAAAAAAAAACATTTTCTTTTAGTCTGACTTGTTATGCCTGCTACAATCTATATTCCATAAGGGGAGGGGGGTGACTTCCCCTAGCCCACCCAAATAGCACTTCATTGCTAATAACCTACACACACTTTTTTTTTTTTTTTTACAGACGCAGAATAAACTAGTTGGATGTGCCAATCCCAAAACTTTCTTCTATCCTATACATCTTAATATTTGAAAAACTAGTTACACATGTTAATACTTCAATATTATTAGTTCATTACTATACCAACTTTGATTTTCATCTTAAATTCCCGCTTCAGTCAATTAAATGAACTAAAAACGAGTTAATCTATATCATGATATTTGTTCAAATTAATAGTTTTTCCTTATTCTGTTGTTATCAGATGTTTGCGAATAGCCGGCTTAGCAGGAAGTGAGTTCCCGCCTTTGCTAGAGCCGCCGATGGACAATAGAACTACGAAAAATCAAGAAAAGTATACAAAAATCGCTATCACAGAGCCCCTTTACCGCGCGATATTTCCAAATTCAAGGAGGACCTGTTGGTCAAAGCCAAAAACATGCACAAAATATTTGGTTCAATTGTATGCATAATTTTATACACTTTTCGATTGTACAATAAAGAAAATGGTACAGACATCGTAATTATAGCGCTCCCTTCCAGCAGAATTTTTCCAAATTCAGGGAGGACCTTCATGCTATGACCAAAAAGAAACACAAAAAATTTGGCTCAATTCTATGCATAACTTCATACACTTTTCGATGGTACAATATTTAAAATGGCGCAAAAATCGCTATTAAAGCGCTCCCTACCGGCGATTTTTTTCCAAATTAAGGAAGGACCTGCTTGCCATAGCCAAGAACTTAAAATAAAAATTTGGTTCAATTCTATGCATAACTTCATACACTTTTCGATGGTACAATATACAAAATCACTATTACAGCGCCCCCTAGCGGTGAATTTTTTCCAAATTCAGGGAGGACCTGCTTGTCATAGCCATAAACTTAAAATAAAAATTTGGTTCAATTCTATGCGTAATTTCATATACTTTTGGATGGTACAATATTCAAAATCGCACAAAAATCGCTATTACAGTGCCCTCTACTGGTGAATTTTTTCCAAATTCAGGGAGGATCTACCTACCATATTCAAAAACTTAAAATAAAAATTTGGTTCAATTCTATATATAACTTCATATACTTACTTTTGGATGGTACAATATTCAAAATCGCACAAAAATAGCTATTACAGCACTCCTACCGGCGAATTATTTCCAAATTCAGGGAGGATCTGCTTGCCATAGCCAAAAACGTAAAATAAAAATTTGGTTCAATTCTATGCATAACTTCATAGACTTTTTGATGGTACAATGGCGACAGACAGACCGACACACAGACAGACGGACACACGGACAGACAGTTATTTTCTATAAACATGTTTTTTGGGATCTCTGACCCCTAAAACATGTAAATCCGTCAAAAACCGGAAGTCGAAAAAAATTTCAATTACAATATTTTCTTCTATTCAAGATAGAAGAAAGTAAAAATTTATTGAGGTAAAACAGAAGCAGATACAAAGAATTCAATGATGAATTTAATTATTCATTTACCATGATGAGAAAAGTTAAAAAAAAAAAGGGGGGGGGGGCAGATATGAGAAATAAGGTGCAACTTTATATCTTTTTAACTTTTAGATTATAATAAAATTTGTTTAACATAAATGCTGACATTCATATAACAGATGGAAAAAGATTGAAAGTGTGAGCCCTGTAGCACATTACTGAAATTGCTGATTTTTTCGCGGTCGTTGCCACCCTGTAAGATTAGTAATAAAATATAATCTTAAAATATATATCTCTTTTTATTAATAACAAAATGTCAAAAGAAGAAAAATCTAATGAATGCCCCCTCCACCCCCCCTCTCATTCTGCTGTAAAAACCAAGTTACTTGACTCATTACAGAACTTTAATAAAGTATTTTTAATTAATTACAAAATAATAATAAATTAAAACTAAAATATTCCCATAATACCCAAACATATAAAAATTAATTTTTCATCAAAATAATGCATAAAAATATAAACTAAAAATGGATGAATTTGGATATAAATAGTGAATCAATTTCAGCAAGATACTCAATCCACATGGCTGGCGTTGAAAATGGATATCAAACCTGATGCATGACTATTTTAAAGTATTTTAATTAATTACAGAATAACAGAAAATAAAGAATATATATTAAAATATTACCCAAACATGTGAAAAATGAATTTTTCATTAAAAGAATACATAAAAATAAAAACTGAAATTCGATGAATTTGGATTTTAAATATGAAACTTTATTCTTTTTTTTTCAACCATAAATACTCAATCAATTTCAGGAAAAAAATCTTAGCAAAAGAAAAATATTTCATGTGGATCACATTCAAATCAGGATACACAAAACAAAGCATGACTATACTTTAAAATAATTTCATTAATTACAAAATAATAGAAAATAAAAAATATATATTAAAATATTACTAAAACATGTAAAAAATGAATTTTTCATCATAATTATGTATAAAAGTATAAACTGAAAGTCCATGAGTTTGGATTTTAAATATAAAACTTCATTATTTGTTTAATCATATAAATACTGAATCAATTTCAGGAAAACAATCTTTTGAAACAATGCAGGATTCTACGTTAAAACATTTTAATTAATTACAGAATAAAGAAAATAAAAAATACATATTGCAATATTACTCAAATTTGTGAAAACTTAATTTTTCATCAAAAGATTGCATTAGCATATATACTGAAATTCGATTAATTTGAATTTTAAGAATTAAACATTACTTTTTCTTTTCAACTTTCCACCATATAATTTCTTAATTTTTGAAAAATACACATTATTCCAATCTCGTAAACTGTGAATCTCGTTTACAAAATAAATAAATATCTATTTTTACTTAAATTGTCATTTTCTTACATCGCTTTTTCTGAAATCGGAAAGGATTGAGGCTCGATGCTTTCTTAAATCGGATCCTGCTAAATCGATTTAACACCAGCTTACCTTCTTTTTCTTAAATCGGAAAGCATTGAGGCTTGAAATGTTTGCTTAAATCGGATCCTCCTAAATCGATTTAACACCAGCTTGCCATGTAAGCGATAGATACATCAAAGTAGATAAATCGGTTTTCCGATGTTAGCTCTGAATCAGTATTTTGTTTTAAATCGATTTAAAGCCAATGGCTAAATCGCAATTTAAGTCATTGGCTAAATCGCGATTTAAGGCATTAGCTAAATCGCGATTTCTGATGTTAGCTTAAATCGATTTAAGACCAATGGTTAAATCGGGTTTCCGATGTAAGCTTTAAATCGATTTAAAGCCCAGGCCTAATTGGAAGGGTGATGCCTTCATCGATGTCATCTAGAAGCTTCAACTGTCTCTGTAATTGACTTTGGAGCTTTGAATAATCATCAAGAGATTGCAGCTCTGATGGGGTGTTAAGAGGCAGAAATTTTATGTTAACAAATTTCGAAGCAGGAAGTTTTGAATGTGCACTACAGTTATCTATGAATAGAAAATTATTTCCTTTTTTTTCCTCGAATACAAAGATTTTTCTAGTGATTTTAACCATTCACAAAAAATTTCGTTTGTCATTCACTTGTTTATTCACTTTGTATACAAATGGAAACGTGTTTTTTAGCAAAATTATCAGCTTTTCTTTGAAACATCATTCCAATGATTAGAACTTCTTGAAATTTTTGTTCCATCATTTCTCTATTTTTAATGATTGTTGAAAGAGTGTTCGTCGGAAGACCAAACTTTTCAGCGACTCCTTTTTTTTTTTTATATTTCATTAGTGGATTTTCACCCAAAAATGTTGGGATTTTCAGTTTCTCTTCAATGAGAACATTCAACTTTCTTTTCATGCCTGCCATGTCACCTTCATTTTATAAATCTAATCGCACAATGCTTAAGGAACATTTAACAAATCATCACCCCCACAGCAGAACACATTAAATAAAATAAATATCCTCACCTGGAGTCTTGACCATTGTTGGTAGAAACCATGGAGCTATAAAGATAAAAAGGAGATGACATATCAATCTAGTCCCGTGGAGAGTGTTGAAGCTGAAAGACGGGTTCTTTCCCCCTCTCCAACATCTGCCATATTTGACTTTTCCGAAGTTGATTTGCGCAGCGAGAAGAACTGGTTCACAACGCAGCTCATTGCGGTCAAATATGGCGGAAGCAGGGTGGTAGTATCACCTTCAAGTGACGTCATTTATGTCATCTCCTTTAGTCTTCATTCCTCCATGGTAGAAACTGATCCACAAGATGATCAGTAGAAGGTGGCTTTGCCCTGCTGCTCACAATTCCTTCCTTTGCCATTGTCTGAATTCCTGTTTCTCCTTTAAGTTAATGGATTTCAAGGAAAAGATGTTCCCTATATCTGTTCACAACCTGCTTTAGACAACCACAGGAAAACATGACTGACGCTATGCAAGGAATGTTTCTTGTCTAAAACCTCTACATTGTTGAAGGATGATTGTTGGACTTAGAATCTGTAATTGACACTTTAGTTCGAAATTCAAGATATAATCTTTTGAGAAAAAAGCTTTTAAGATAAATATGGAAGTACACTGAATTTAGATTACAAATGCAGTGAAATTTATACATTTTGAGAAAAAAGAGGTTTTTGAGATACACAAGTTCGACTATAATTCCTTTGCAAAATGTATGACAGAATTAAGATTTAAAGTATATTTTAAAAAATGGAATAAACTACATCATAAATACTGCAGCATTTTAGATTTAGCAATTTGAAATATGGTTAAACTTTATGCAAGGCTATACGTTTAAAATATACTTTCACCACTGTATTAAGCCGTTTCATTGCTGCTTTACAAATACAGCTGCAAAAAAAATCTCCTTATACATATTTATGATTAAATATACTACATTTTAACATCCTGAAAAACTTTCAAGACAAAGCCTACAAAGTCTATACTAACATCTAATGCATATAGCTTGACTTAAATTTAATAAATAGACAAAAATTGAAATAAACCTGAAAGCATATCAAAATTTATAATTGCCGAAACGTCAGTGAAGGCTTACTGTAAAGAGCCGAAAAGTTTTTGGTCTCCATCTGTTAGTTAGTCTGTCTATCCCGCGATAACTGCCATAAAAAGAATCCGATTAGCTTGAAATTAAGTAAGCATGTTGGTGAGGTCCCTGGATTTAACTGTATAGTTTTTGGTTAAATTTGGTTCATTCGTTCAAAATATATAGAACATTTTATTTTGAGCCATAATGCTTTTCTATGTAGTTCAGACGATTTTCGAATTTCCATTTGTTGAAAGAAAATGGCACAATTGATTAATGCATTTAAATGGTAAATTATGGATGCTGAATTTACCAAATAAGCGTTTTAAATTATTTCTATTATTTTAGGATTTTATCAGTATATTTATCGGATTTTTTAAATTAGGTGTATGGATTTTTGTGGAGCTTTGTACATGTTTTACAATAGGGTCATTTATGTCAAATCAACCAGTGACTCAACTTGACCATTTCAGATTTCAATGAAAATATACTGTTATAATTTTTTTATCACATTAAATTTTCATACAATTAATTATTTAAATTTTGAATTTCTCAAGTTCTATCAGGCATACAGAATTTTATGACTTCTCATTTTAAAGAGAAATTTATAAGATTTAATTTGATAGACAAGTTGACTATGCTCAGTTAAAAAAAAAAAAAAAAAAAAAAAAATGTATGTTTGTTGTAATATTATAAGCTTAAATTTCTGAAATTTTTAGAGTGAAATCTCAATGGGATCAAGAGTTATGATATAAAAACTGAAAATTACCATTCAAATAATCTAATTCCAGCTATTTTGTTATTTATGTATTATTTGAATGGTAATTTTCAGTTTTTATATCATAACTCTTGATACCATTGGGATCCCACTCTAAAAATTTCAGAATTTTTAGCTTATAATTTAACAACAAACATACATTTTTTTTCAAAATTTTAATTAATTTTTTTAACTAAGCATAGTTAATTTGGGTATCAAAACTAATTTTCATTAAAATGAGGGGTCATAAAATTTTGTACGCCTGATAGAACTTGAGAAATTCAAAATTGAAAAATTTATGCAACCCAAAAAATGATGAATTTTCAAAATTTAAACAATTATTTGTATGAAAATTTAATGCGATAAAAAAATTATAAAAATGTTTTCTCATTTATATCACCAGAGAGAATGATCCCTGACAGTTTCATTGAAATCTGAAATGGTCAGGTTGTAAATTGAAATTTTTTGGTTGATTTGACATGGAATGACCCTTTTGTAATAATAAAATAATAGCAATCTCGAGTGAAAGAAGAATGAAAGACTGACATCTGATCAATAGCTAAATTGTAAATGAATGCATAAGAGAAAAAGAACTAATTGATGTAAAAATGTTAAGTACAGCAAGAGCTTCTTCAATATAGGTTGAATAAATGTTTTTTATTTTTATTTATTTATTTTTTTTTTTTTTTGATATGGAATGACCCAAAATAATATAAAACATTTTGTTCTATCATTTTACTTATTTGACATGATACATATTTCATTTTTTTTCTTTTGTCAGTTGCCAATAGCAACTGCATTTTATAGCCGATAAATAATTTAAATAATCTTGATTACGAAAAAATAAGCAGAAAGTCCGGCTGAGGGAAATAAAAAGTTAGTTAATCTTGAATAATTTGGTGTGCAATATAGCTTGTGTTAAACATTAACGATGTTTGTAATGTTATATTTTAAAATTTAAAGTGGATACTATTAAAAGGCTATCGCAAAGAAATGTTTTACATTTACAAATTGATGCGATTTGGGCAATTAGCAGTGGACACAATGATGGATGATTATCCAGTAGATGTAAAAGTCAATATGCATATTCTTCATGATTTTTGTTCACTGTTAGCATTTTAAAACTTTAGTTTAATGACAGTAAGTAATTTTCTTGCACAATTTTACAGCATCTATTTAGATTAGATATCACATCTAACTATTATAGAATGATCATCAAAATTATTTTTTGGAAACAAAAATTGTAAAAAACATTACATCCCTAAATTAGATATTTATTCAACATAATAGTTTCAGTATAAATACTATAAAAATATATATATAAAAAGTCCTTCCGGCCAGTGCCGGGAGGAAGAGGTAGCTTTCATAATCCTTATTTAAAAAAAGCCAAATTATATCATTCAAACACACGAAGCTCAATTTAGTGGAAACCGAATATAAGAGATTCAATACTAATTTTTATCAATATAATGAATGAGAATTTCGCGAAATTAGTCAGCTTTATCCAAGCTGCTTTTCTTTAAAGTAACATATATTTGGCTGCCAAATTCGGCAATTTCTTAAAGTGCCTGTCATTTTAAGACAACATGGTGGATGAGGCTAAGCAGTGAACTTGGTCGAGACCTTAGTAATTGCTGTGCACATGCTCACTCACATCGGAATCGGTTGATATATATGAGTGCTGTCGCAGGCAAAAAATCAGATTTTTCAAAATGTCACCCACATTAGAAATTGAAACGGCTATATCTGAGCCATTTTTTAAGGTAAAGACAAACAAAAAATGCTCCTGAATCCTTATATCAAGGTCAAATGCTTAAGAAAGAAACCTTTTTCAATTTGTAATATTTTAGCACCTCACTTTTAAATATATATATATTTTTTAATTTAATGGTCACCATTTTGAAACAAGATGGCTGACGAATCTGGCCAGCGAATTCGGTCGAGGTGTTGATGTATACTATCCACATGCCTTCTTACATCGAAATAGGCGAATATGTGTGTTATCGCGTGACAAATACAAGATCGTTTCAAAATGTTAGCCATGCTAGAAATTCAAAGTGCTATAAATCAATCATTTTTTAAGATATAAACAAAAGAACAAATTTTCAGAAACAGAAACTGCTCCGGAATCTTTGTATCAAGGCCAAACAAATAAAAAAAATCTTTTTCATTTTCCAATTGTTTAATACCTCATTTTGAATTTTTAATTTAATTTTTTTTAAATGGCAACCCTTTTGAAACAAGATGGCGAATGAAGCTGGCCAACGAACTCGGTCGAGACATTGGTATGTACTATGTACAGACCAAGTTACATCCAAATAGGTTCATAATTACGCCTGTTATCGCGTGACAAAAATCAGGTCGTTTTAAAATGTCAGCCACAAGATAAATTCAAAATGCTATTACTCAGCCATTTTTTTTAGATATAGACGAAAGAAAAACTGTTCCGGAATCTTTGTAATAAGGTCAAACACATACAAAAAAAATCTTTTTCACTTTCCAATTTTTTGGTATCTCATTTAAATTTTTTTATTTTTTAATTTTTTTAAATGGCCGCCATTTTGAAACAAGATGGCGGATGAAGCCGGCCAACGAACTCGGTCGAGATATTTGTATGTACTATGTACACACCAAGGTACATCCAAGTCGGTTCATAAATACGCCTGTTATTACGTGAGAAATATCAGGACGTTTCAAAATGTCAGCCACGCTAGAAATTCAAAATGCTACAACTCAGCCATTTCTTAAGATATAGACGAAACAAAAACTGCTCCCGAATCTTTTTATCAAGGTCAAACACATAAGAAGAAAATATTTTTTCAATTTTTAATTTTTTGGTACCACATTTCAAATTTAAATTTTTCTTAAAAATTTAAATGGTCACCATTTTTAAACAAGATGGCGGATGAAGCTGACCAACGAACCCGGTCGAGACATTGGTATGTACTATGTATAAACGAAGTTACATCCAAATCGGTTCATAAATACGCCTTTTATCGCGTGACAAAATTCAGGACGTTTCAAAATGTCAGCCACGCTAGAAATTCAAATTGCTATAACTCAGCCATTTTTTAAGATATAGACGAAACAAAAACTGCTCCGGAATCTTTGTATAAAGGTCAAATACATAAGAAAAAAATATTTTTCCATTTTTAATTTTTTGGTACCACATTTCAAGTTTTAAAATTTTTTAAAAATTTTAAATGGCCGCCATTTTGAAACAAAACGGCGGATGAAGCTGGCCAACGAACTCGGTCGAGACATTGGTATGTACTATGTACACACCGAATTACATCGAAATCGGTTCATAATTACGGGAGTTACAGTGTGACATAGGTCAGATATATATATATATCAATTTTGAACGGAGGGTGGTTTCGGGGTCTGGGGGTCATGTCCGATGAAAATATACCAAAATTTTTTGAAATCGCTTTCCTCCGATCGGCTGCAATAGGTAGCTTTTTTATAAAGAAAGCTACCTAAAATATTAAGTATAAATATTGCTGTTTGCATATTACGATAACATAAAATTCTTGTCAAACTGTTGCTGTATCCTAAGAAAATGTAAGTGTAAAATGAAATTCAAGATTCACTATAACCATTCGCATAATCAATAAGAAAATATTAATTTAAATTTAATAAGACTACGGGGGGTTCACCCGTGTATAGCTTCTAATTTTCGAAACCTTCCAAGAATCGTATATGTTTAAATATTTATATTAAAAAATAAGTAAAATGTGGATTGTAGGATGCTGAATATTATGCAATGCGAGATTAACCACTTCACCGGCGAAGGGTATGGGGAAACAATGCTTTTACCCCCGAGTTATCTCGGGGCAGCCGGTGAAGTGGTTAAAAGGCAATCACTTTAAGATCTGACATTGATGCTCCTGATCTGCAGATTTACTAGTTATTTTAAATAGAGTATTCAATGTCTAAAACACATCAAAAAACTTATTTGAATAATTTTCTCAATGACAGAACAGAGAGCTCCACCATACTATCTCTTACACAAAATTAGTTTTAAGAGGCTTACCTATTTCAAGAGGAATATGTTTATCCACATGAACATCACGAGAGCGACACCATCTATTAATACTATCATACAAAGTATTGAGCTTTCTTGAATCAGCACATCTTTGAACCCAGAAATGTGAGGGGTCTTTTATGAAAGACACTACAACTGCTTCAGGGCAAGCTTTAAAAAGAAAAAAGACATACGGAAAACATAAGTTATATATAAATTGTGTTGAATTTTTAAAAAATCATTAATGGATTGAAAGTCAATGATTTTCAATCAAAACAAAGTACAGTGAAACCTCCCTGTGCGACCACCTCCCTGAACGACCATTTGTTCCTGGAACAAAATTTATTCTCATTGGATCAATACTAATTTTACCTCCATTCAGAGACCACCCCAGTTGAACTCCTTCCATGAGCGACCAATTTCTTTGAAGAAAATGAAACAAATTTTGTTTTTTTCTGTCGCTTGAAGAAGGTTTTATTAGAAAATAATTCTGGAGAACGCATTATTCATCAAACTTCTAAACTTAGTTTAGCATTTTTTGTTCATTCCGGTAACTTTTAAGTGTTTAGACCCCTTTGTGCCTTTTTAGGCAATGAATTTAACTCTGGTGACAAAGTAAGAATGACGGTCAATAAACTCCCCTGCCCTATTCTGTCAGGAAACTCAAAGAAATGGATAAATTAATAAAATCGTCATTATTTGTTCCCGTCCAAAAAAAATTGCATTTATTTACTGAACTTCGAAAGGACTTGGAAATAAAAGTTATAAAAGATAAAACCGTAAAAGCACAACAAACGTCAATGTATTCATTTTTGAAACTCTGCAATAATTAACTTATGTAATTAACTTTTGTTTTGATACTTAAATTTTCATATTTTTTTCTAATGTGAAAAATAAATTTTAGTAACATTAATTGTTACCTTTTTTCAACAAGTAAAATCTAGATTTAAACATGACCTCCATTAAGAGACCACCTCTCGGAGCGACCACTTTTTATTGGAACGGAATGTGGTCGCTTTAGGGAGGTTTTACTGTAGATTTTAAAGATACAATATACAGATAAAGTTTTTAACTTGTAAACATGCCTTATTATTATTTTTTTTATACAACCTATAATAAATAACAAATTTGCCATATTATAAAGTAAATATTGAAGTTAACCTTTCCAATCGGAATATTATCGGAATCTATATTATAAAGTAGGGTTGGGCAATTTGCCATCAAAATGGTATTTTTGCCAGGACAGTGGCAAAAACTGGAAAAAACCTGGTAAAAATCGGCAAAAAAGGCTGGATTTAATAAATACTAAAATAATATAATTTTGTATATATTATAATTGAGACTTCAATCAGAATATTAATAAGATATTTCATTAATATTAATTTGATTAATTAAAATAATTTTCATTAATAATAGCAATAAAAAAAAAGTACAACAAACAATTTTGTAAATAAATTTATGTGAATGACATGAGGTAAAAACTGTTTTTTTCCTTTTCTCAAATTAATGTAGTAATGTTGCCGTTAAATGTAATATGTATATACAGTGAAACCTCCTTGAATGGTCATCATTAAACAACGACAACCTCCGAATACCGGCCACATATTGATGGAACCAAACACATTCCATAGCATTAATATTAGTACGAACCTCTAAATAAGGAATTCTGAACAACAGCCGTTCAAAAGTCACAAGAAATTTTTTTTAACAGTTTCTGGTACAATTTCATATTTATTTGCAAACCAAAATCTGAAGCAGATCAAACAAAATTTACTTAATATGTCAACAAAATGTTACTTAATCTCATGAACACTTAATCCTTTTCCAAAACTAGACAAAAAATGAAGACATTAATAATGAGGGGGGAAATTTAGATAATATTCTTAGAACGGCAAGCATAACTAACACGAACACCAGCAAGTTTGTATGTCTGGACAAAGATTTGGCAGTTACTGCTGCATTTGATTCATACAGCAGATGGTGGAAGCTAGGGAAGAGGAAGGGAAAAGTGATGCGGAAGGGGATATGGAAGAGATTACAGAATCACCCAAAATTTCCCGTATTAATACATATACCAAATTTTTGACGAACCTTCGTGAAATTAAAAATTTTGCATTAAATCATAATGATAATGAGTTGTACAGCAAAACGACTCATACTACTATTTCTTTGGAGAAAGATATCAGCAGAAAAAAAAGTCCTTCTGGCCAGTGCCGGGAGGAAGAGGTAGCTTTCATATTCCTTATTTTTAAAAAGTAAGCTTATATTATTCAGACACACGAAGCTCAATTTAGTGGAAACCGAGGGGATTCAATACTAATTTTAATAATTCATTAATTCAATACTAATAATATTCAATACTAATTTTTATCAATACTAAATCATTATGAATGAGAATTTCGGGAAATTAGTCAGCTTTATCCAAGCTGCTTTTATTTAAAGTAACTTATTGCAAAATTCGGCAATATCTTGACGTTCCTGTCATTTTAAGACAACATGGTGGATGAGGCTAACAAGTGAACTTGGTCGAGACCTTAGTAATTCCTGTGCACATGCTCACTCACATTGGAATCGGTTGATATATACAAGTGCTGTCGCAGGCAAAAAATCAGATTTTTCAAAATGTCACACACATTAGAAATTGAAACTGCTATATCTGAGCCATTTTTTAAGATAAAGACAAAACAAAAAATGCTCCGGAATCCTTATATCATGGTCAAATACTTAAGAACAGATCGTTTCAAAATGTCAGCCATTCTAGAAATTTAAAGTTCTATAATTCAACCATTTTTTAAGATATATACGAAACAAAAACTGATCCGGAATCTTTGTATCAAGTTCAAACACATAAAAAAAAAAAATCTTTTTCATTTTTCAATTTTTTGATAACTCATTAAAAATTTTTAATTAAAAATTTTTTAAATGGCAGCCTTTTTTAAACAAGATGGCGAATGAAGCTGGCCAACGAACTCGGTCGAGACATTGGTATGTACTATGTACACACCAAGTTACATCCAAATCGGTTCATAAATACGCCTGTTTTCGCGTAACAAAACTCAGGTCGTTTCAAAATGTCAGCCACGCTAGAAATTTAAAGTGCTATAACTCAGCCATTATTTAAGATATAAACGAAATAAAAACTTCTCCGCAATCTTTATATCAAGGTCAAACACATAAGAAAAAAATATTTTTCAATTTTCAATTTTTTGGTACCACATTTCAAATTAATTTTTTTTTTTTAAATTTAAATGGCCGCCATTTTGAAACAAGACGGCGGATGAAGCTGGCCAACGAACTCGGTCGAGACATTGGTACATATTATGTATACACCAAGGTACATCCAAATCGATTCATAAATACGCCTGTTATCACGTGACAAAAATCAGGCCGTTTCAAACTGTCAGCCAAGCTAGAAATTCAAAGTGATATAACTCAGCCATTTTTTAAGATATAGACGAAACAAAAAATGCTCCGGAATCTTTGTATCAAGGTCAAACACATAAGAAAAAAATATTTTTCAATTTTCAATTTTTTGGTACAACATTTTAAATTTTAAATTAAAAAAAAATTTAAATGGCCACCATTTTGAAACAAGATGGTGGATGAAGCTGGCCAACGAACTCGGTCGAGGCATTGGTATGCACTATGTATACACGAAGTTACATCCAAATCGGTTCATAAATGCGAGAGTTACAGTGTGACAAAGATCAGATATATATCAACTTTTGAACGGAGGGTGGTTTCGGGGTCTGGGGGTCATGATCGATGAAAATATACCAAAATTTTTTTTAATTGCTTTCCTTCTAACGGCTGCATACCTAAAAGCAACTGCCAATCACTGATTTTCATAATGTATTAAAACAATGAGGATTAATTAAAATGACTGCGTATTTCTATTTAAATTTAAGTAATAATGAAATTTGTTTTTATGAAACCTCTGAATAACACCCACCTCTTAAGAGCAGTCATGTTTCATCGGTCCCACTGGTAACCGTTATTCAGAGGTTAAACTGTATATATATATTAAAAACTTTTAAATCAACAGTTTCTACATTTAAGAAACCTATAATTAAAAACAACATTAATACATAAACATTTGTCATCAATCTTTATTTTATCTTTATTTGAGCCTCTAGCTATAACTTTTACAAATAATTTATAGAAGTAAACTTTTAAAATTCCTACTTTTTTGGGGGGGGGGGGGGACCAGATGAAATTAACATGTATAAGAGAGGGGAGGGTAGAATGATTTTAATTGATTATTTAATGTTGCAAATGTAGGCAAATTAATCTTTTCGGTATTTTTCTCACCATTTTCCCCATTCTCATCTTACAGGCTGCAGACTTAATACTAGCAAATAAATGCACAGGCTGCAGATTTCTCATAGCATACCAAGATTGGTATTATTTCTATCTCAGACTTTGGTACAAAATTAACTGAAGCATAAGGAGTAGTTGTTTAATAATTATGACAGTTTAAACCAAAGCCAGTAAGTTATTTACTAAAAAGTAAAATTGATTACTAAAGTATTTTACTAAAAAATACAAACTACTTAGGTTACTATTTCAATTATGCATTGAATATTCTAAGGTAAATAAATAAAATTATATATTATTAGAGTGAAATTATTAAAAATTAAAATATTAATTACATTGCTGTAAATAAAACATCTATTTTTGCCAGGACGATTTTAACCAGTTTTTTCCATGGTTTTTATCACCTTTGGCAAAAACGTACCAACCCTATTATAAAGGGCAAACATATCTGTACGTAATGCTGGCGTCTTTTTGCAAACGGCAACACTTAAGATGAAATTTAGGTTTTGCAATTTCCTAATAATTTTTCCTAAAAAATTCCTAAACATTCACATTTTTATTCTTGACACCGTGATATAGGAGAAAAAAAAATCTTTCAAATGCAATTTTGTTTTTAACTGTATGTTAATTGGCTGACGTATTATGGCTTTTAAAATAATTTAATAATTTTTAAGCATTTTTTTTTTTTTTTAAATCTCCATCGAGTACAGGTTTCATTATGAAATAACACATTTGTATTTAAAACAATATAAATATAGTTTACCATTTGTTTCCAGCTAATTTTTCATAACGAAATTAAAACTTTATCAATAAATAAATGAAAGACTATGCTATGTATTATTTTTTTGCCCTATGTTATACTTTATATCCCTGCATACATAAAATACTCAGGAATCATAAAAATAAAAAAATAATAATTTGAATTTATACAAAATTTTAAAAACTTTAAGAAAAAAATTTCAACAACTGAAATGAGGTTCCAGAGAGGGATTTTTTCCACATTGTGTAGTGATGGTAACCTTTTATTGGCATGAAGTCTGTTGTTATCACGATTGTATTCCTTGGCAAGTCAGATTACAAGTGATTTCATCATGTGACCTTACAGCAGATGGAATTTTCAGGTTAGTTTTACATTTTTTTTCCTTTTCAGTTGGGAATGGGGGGTGGGGTGGGGAGGGTAGAAGGAGGAGACATTTTTAAATGTTTTCGATTTCGCAAGCCAACAAAAAGAGAAAAATATTTTGTTTCTATGATAACCTTTTATCACCAAAGATTTATGATGTCATTTCTTCTATACTACTTCCGTTTGTTATAAAACTATAAATCGTTAATGATTTTTAAAATTTTTATTTTCCTATTGAATTAAAATTAGACTGGGGGTGGGGCCTAGACTTAATTTTTAGTGGCAAACTTGGGCTGGGAGGGTCTTCTATTTAATAAAGGAAAATGAAAAATATGGGAGAAAACATACAAAGCTAAATTATAAATAAATAGAACAAATTAACAATTATCTTGTGAGGATTCTCACATTGTTTTGTATATGGCATTTTAGTTTTCTTCAGTACCGTTAAGTCATTGTTCTCATACACTCTCTGTGATCGTGACCAGTCACAATACAGATAATGTAATCCATTTTTGGCACATCATTTTGTGCTCCGTGCTGACTGTTACTTTGTTTTCAGCATATAATTTTAAAGTTTTCTTTAATTTACTTTTGTGACCCCATTTTATAAAATTTTATTTCTGATCGTACTGGTCAGAATCAGTAAAGTTTGTACCATCAACGCACTGAGGTGATATTGTGCTCTGCTGAAAAAGACTGCCATTGTTAAATTTCATAATAAAGATGTTTAAATAATTCTTCAGGATTACTTAAATTAATTTTACAAAATTTTAATGGTCAAGTGGAAACTACTTATACAGTAAATTGTATACCATGAATGTAAATTTGGAGAATGCCTGGAGTTGGAGTCAGTTTCTTTAAAATTCCAGGAGCCTGAATTCGAATCTGCCATTTTCCCTATCCAGGGTTGTTAAAATCCATGATTTTTTTTATTATAAAAAACAAAACAAAAAGCCCCCAGATTTTTAAAAATTAAATCAAATTTTTAAAAATTATTATTTGTGTACTGTGCATGTGATTTATTTATTTTCTCTGTATAGGTTTTCATATTTCTATTAATTTCATTACAGTTCCTAGATAAAAATTCAAGAATTTTAAAGAAAAATAAAAAAAAGTTCTAAAAAAATTCAAACGATTCACATAAAATTTAAAGTTATATTATTCTACTATTAAATGTAAATTGTTAAACATATTAAATAAATAAGCTGGTGTCCAATGATAGGAAAGAGGGAACTTCTTAAAACACCATAAAAATTTTAATAACTGTGCAAAGCTTTTCAAACGAACTAGTCTTTCTTCATCAGGCGCAGAGAACACGTCCTACTACTTGTGTCTTGCTGCTGTTTTCAAAGTAGTACAACGTGTTCTCCACACCTGATGAAGAAAGACTAATTCTTTTGAAAAGCTTTGCACATTTATTAAAATTTTTATGGTGTTTTAAGAAGTTCTTTCTTTCTTGTTAAACATATACCTATATATGTGTTGTGTACATAAATTTCTAGTTAATTTAAAAGTTTTTCAGTACTGTATTACCCCAATAATATATAATCACATAATAAATGCAGCAAAGAATGCTAAATGTAAATGTATATTTTGACTAAGTATTTTGACGAAGTATTGGTCATATTATATGATCAGTACATCAATCATCAAGTACAGGATGCTGTAATTTGCAGGTCTAACGGCCTAAGCAACTAAACATAAAAAAAATAAAAAAATTGTGAATTATATATATAATCTGCTTTAGAGGAAGTAACTCTCCATTGAAAATACTATTATGTTAGGAAAGAAAATAGCTTAAAAATGAGGGAGTATTTATCAGTATTTTTGGGGAATGCACTTTGGATAGATAATATTTTTAATGCAGTGTTGCATTTACTTTCATAAAATAACAGTAATTTCAATTTATAAAAATTTTATTTAATGTTACTAAAAAATAAATTTTAATCTGACGTGAATGATAGACTTTTATTTTAACATGAATGATTAATTTGATTCTTATTCAGTCTGTAAGTATCAACGTTAAAAAAAACTTTATTTAAACCAAAGATTGCTGTTCTTGTTAACTCCACAGACCTTTTATAAATTATAAAACATGATTCAATTTTTAAATTGATGACAACGATGTAATTGGATTTAAAAGTTTTTTTTAATGATACATGGAAGGCAACTATAAAGGACATTTTGGAGGTTTAAAAGAAAGTAAAGCAGACAAAACCAAATTTTAGTAAATTTTATTTATTATACTTCAATACATAAAATTATCAGAGGTGCCAAGTTTCAATGAAAGTTATCAGTAACCAGAGTTGTGGCTGTAATGTACTCAAATACAAACATGATTTGTAAATAACATAAAATACATATATTCTTTATACCATAATACTTACTATATATATTAAGCTTAATAAACTTACTTGGTTAATTTAACTGTTTTTTCTCTTGTGAATTTGAAAAAATAGAAAATGTAATAACACCACTATGATTTTTATAAAAGATATTTTTTTTCTGATTTTTCTTTTTGTTAAGGGTAGGTATATTTTTAAATATAAGTTTCTTTAAAATAGCCCAGCATATAACACTGCTGTCGCCTGCAGTGAGCGCAAAGGGCCTTGACTTTAAACTTTCAATCCGATATGAAACTAGTGAATAAAAATTCTGCTTTTATTACTAAATGCTCATCTTCCACAGTGAATTTTCAGGTATGCAGGCTTTTTCTTTTCTTTAACTCATGAGCTTTTGCATACTTTTGATGCACTGCAGTCTTTATATGCCTTAAGCAATCATCTCTTCCACCATGAGAAATTATAACATCCCTAAAGCATACAGTGTAAAAAATGTATTATGGTGCTAAAGATGATTCAATCAAACAAGGACATTCTTTGTTGTATCCATGTCAATACTTTTGAGTCTTTTTAATTTTTTTTTTGTATTTTCCACAACTTCTTCAATAGCATTTTTTTTTCGACATCTAGTTGTTCCGTATTGTCTTCTACATGTTTTTCCAGATCCAACTCTTTCAGGCATCCTTTACTATTATTATCACAATCTAAAAGCTTAACATAACTTTTGGAATTTTTATCCTGATTCTGCTTTAGCCATCTAATTTATTCATAATAAATTAGGCAAAAAAAAAAAAAAAAAAAAAAAAAAAAAAAAAAAAATCACACTAAGATTAAGTACAGTATAAATATGAAAAAAAAAAAAAATCACACCACAATCTAACATCAAGCAAAGCACAAACAAGAAT
The DNA here is from genome assembly GCA_963932465.1 of Maratus speciosus. NCBI lineage: Eukaryota > Metazoa > Arthropoda > Arachnida > Araneae > Salticidae > Maratus > Maratus speciosus. The sequence goes on from OZ010789.1 coordinate 293,298,431, forward strand.
AAAAAATCATGCATACTGCATAGATTATGAAACACTTTCTAACACACTTAGAATACTATAACAAAACTTCACAGTTTACTAAGGTGAAAGATGACATCTAAATGGACAATTTCGAAAATGCACAACACATTTGAAAGCTTGATTTCTGCTATTACCATGAATAGTCGTTAAAATATACGATTTTTTTTCAGCCTTGCATATGATCTACAGATATGTATGCATACTACATAGTATGCTTAAAGTTAGTTCAGTTAAACGCATACATAGCACAGTTAAAAATTTCCACTCAGCAATTTCCGACAATAAACAGATGTTGTTGAGAACTTTAGTGTGACCCTGTATATCACTATAGAATTTTTACACACCAAGTAATATTTAAAAATAGTTAAATTTAAGAATGCATAACACAACTGAAAACACACTTCCAGCAATTATTGTTCGTAGGTTTCAATAGTTCAATTGCTGCCCATTTTCTTCTATAGTCAAATTCTTTTGTATGTTCCTGTAAATAAATGGTAAGTTCTATGCACACCATATCCTATAGTAAGAACCTTATTGTACACCTCAGTGATATATATCCATTTAAATATATTTAAAATACTGTTGTAATATCAAAATACACAGCAAACGATTTTTCTCCATAGACCGTAATTCTTTTGAGTGGTCCTGTAAATGAACCGAAAATGCTACACATTTCATTTTCAATACCGAACATGCCATAGTAAATACCAATAACATATATCGATTTCATGGCAATCAGACTATATTTACATGAGTTAGAGCACAGACAAACAGAATTCATAAACACTTTTCAACTATGTTGGAAAGTGTTAACAAAAAGCCATCACACAAGATGTGTCTGCGATCGAATCATGTGGAGAAGTTTAGTTGTAATACTGCTTCAAGAATCAATGAACACAACAACCATATGCATCGAAATAGTTGTAATGCAATTTGTCAGAAGGGAGTTTTAAAAAACAGTATTTTATACCTTTTAAAACATACGAAGGCAAATCATTTAATTAGTTCGGAACATTATTTAATAAGCACTCGGGGAAAAATAATTCTGCAGGATTTTAAGAGCTGCTGTTATCACTATCGGGATTGATGTCATTCTTACAACCAATGGGCGATGCAGTTACTGGCAAGAGTTAGGAAGCAACATTTTTGACCATTTATAGTTGATCACCGATGACTAAAAATGAAAGAATGATATCTAACACACTTCTGTTATCCAAAATTGCTGCAGTTTTTGGTATATATGTTTGGACTGCCATTAAAAAAAAAAAAAAACCCTCAAAAGAGAATAATACGTAATTTTTAATCGATATCCGTAACACTGTAATTTTTGCCACATACCCATAATGGTTACAGACAAATTGTAATACTTGGCACCTCTGAATTATTAATAAGTAAGACCAGGTTCTTTTATCTGCTCTCCTTACCCCCAATTAAAAACTGTTTATTGGTGTGTTAAATAAAAATAGGTTTTATGATCAACACAGCTACACTATTGGTCTATTCATGGAACTAAAGTTATTGATGCATTTGGCAAACAGGCAAGATGATTTCAGTTACTCTCGCCTTTGCCACTTATTTTCTCTGAGACTAGTGAAATTCAAGGTGCAGTCGAGACAAAAATGGTAAATCAGTAATAAAACAAGATACTACTGCAATAATTTTTAGAAAACAGTGACTTTTAGTTTCTTTTTAAAATCCAGCAGTCAATAAATGGATAATTATGCATAGTATCTTGATATGTTAAAAAAAAAAAAAAATAATAATACACAAAGGTAAACTAGTTATTACTTATGACATATAAAGAGTTATTAATATTTAATAATATGGATGAAAACTTACATTTATTGAAATCACGAGATTTAAAAGCAGCTTCTATACCAGATTTTGTAGCTGGTGGTGTCAAGCTATCTTCAGATATATTGTCTACAGAAGTAGTAGTTGATTGAGTTTCTAAATCTGTGGAGAAAAAAAAAAAAATCTATTAGAAAATAAAGAAAATATAAGGCATAAAATTCGTTTACTAAAATTGCATAAGGTAAATGAGACTAAGCCTAGATAATTTTTTTTTTTTTTTTTAAATATATATATTGCAAATTATACACAGCAGTTTTTTTTTTTTAAATCTTGACACTTACATAATAAATTACTATTTTAAATTATTTCATGATCAAAATCACTTTCATTTTAAGATTTATTACTTCTTACAACAAGCAAAATTAACAGAAAACAAAACCTAATTAGAATAAAAAGTACATATGTATATGCTAAAATTTATAAATAATAAAACTATAAAGTGAGTTTTCAAGGCTTATCACTATGCCCTAATTTCTCCTATTGGATTTTTCCTGGTCTATTTATACTAGTATCTAGATCAGTGGTTTCCAACCTTTTATTGGCCATGCCCCACCAAAGCATCTGTAAAATCCCGATGCCACACCCCTCCCCCCATCTAACTTTCTAACATACGTCTCTCATTAGTTAAAAGATGAACTCTATTCACACAGTGGAAGTATAATAGTCTAACAATAACTATTCATTTAACATATTTTAACTTATCAAACAAATGAATCTTCTGTGGTACAAATGTGTTACACATAACATAATCCTATAAATGCAATGATTTTATCTGCACACATATTGTGAAAACTCTCACATTTATCATTAAAAGTGATAACATTGACACATTTTATAATTCATTTGTGTAACTTATTCTCACTTCGTGAGAAAGTTTTGGACACTAAATGTTTTTTCTATGGATAACACAATACACAAGAAAAATTTCAACATTCTCATTTTTATCAATTTTAAAAAGCCATTATTCCCCATTACAACATATTTTCTCTGTTTTTCCTTTCCCAATATCATTAGAGTCAGATGGGGAAAAGTGGTGGTAATCTAAAAAAATGCACTTTTTTTCACAATAAATGTACATATTTTTACTTTTTTTTCAATTAATACATAATTGGAGTTTGTGACAAATATTTCTATTAAGATTTGTAAATCTGGCAACAAGTTTACTGTTGTTTATCTTCTTTTTTACATACATGTGCAGTTTGTTCTTAACACATGGCATTGATAAACTTTGTTCTTGATCCTTTCTCACTTGAAAAAATTAGTATATTTTGATACATTTCAGTAGAACTTCTTAAAAACAGATTCATGCATCAAGGTAAGAATTATTTTATTATTTCAATTTTTTATGATTTTTTTTTTCTGAGGTGGGGGAAAGTGGTAATATAGTTAGGCTTAGCTCAATGTTGTATGATGATTCAATTTTAGACTGTAGATGTGATTAATTTTTAAAAATGGGCTGTAATAGAAGTATTAATCTAAAAAAAATAGGCTTTATTTATAAATTTTAATCTTAATATGATAATACAATTAAATTAAAGGTTATTTTTTACATAGGGTCAGGTGGGAGAAAGTGGGCCCATGGGGTAAAGTGGGGGTATAAATTTAAAAAACCTATTTTCTCTTTTAAATTAAGATATTTTGTTAATTCTTTTTTAGAGACATATATTGAGATTATGGCAACTATTCTTATTTCAGTTTTAGAAACTGGAAACAAATTTAATGTTTACAAACTATCTTGTTTATGCTCATTGCATACCGTCAAAAAGTTGATCAGCTAAAATAATCGCCCAAGTGATAAAAATTAATACATTATATCACATAAAGCATTTGAATAAGTCACCATTGGGGAACTATTAGACTTTTCTTGCTATTTGGTGGTGAAGATTATATAGAGTTCAGCAATATATGCTACATACTAAGTGAACCTAATTTTGATAGCCATGGACATTATTTCTTTAATTAAATAATATCTGAAAAATATTTTTCTTTTGTGCATTTGTACCTTTAAAAATAATTAAGATATATTTATTTCAGTGTATTTTTATTTAAAAAACAATATTTACACATTTTTATTTAAATATACACTAATTTTGGAACTACCCCCACTTTCCCTCACCATGGGGTAAAGTGGTGGTATCAAAACATGCTCTTTTAAATGTATCACTGTCAGAACACAATCAAATAAAATTGAGTGGTTATGCTTCATGTTTAATTTATATGAATCCAATGTATAGAAAATGCATCAAAAGTTTCATTAAAATAAATTTAATAGTTTGATTTTAGGGCCTTTTCTAAAAAAAAGCTTGATTTTACCACCACTTTTCCCCACCTGACCCTAGTTGACTGCCATATTCTGATTTAAAATTTTAATATGTGTATGTCATGATGTAAATTTATTTACTGTGTAGGATGCCTGCACTAAAGCCATTTACTATCTACCCATTTCCTTTTCTAATGCTATTTAAGATTTATAAATGTTATAAAATTGATAGGACATTGTTTAGATATTTCAAATATTTTTTACGTTAAATATATTTAAAACAGTGAGATTTCTTTACACTTTAAAGCAAGGCATCATTACCAACCGGGGAAACTTCTACTGGTAAATTTTAACAGAAATTTTCGTCTTATTAAAAAGCCATCATAAATAAGACAAAAGTTACCATTCCTTTTTACTGGTGGAAGTTTGCCACATCGGTAATCAGGTCCTGCTTTAAAGTAGTCCACTAGTAAAAAATTTTTCATGTGACATATAGCAGAGCGAACAGAAACAGAAGGCTCATTCAATATATAGTCAAAAGCGTTACAAAAAGTTCGAAATACAATAATAACCAGAAAATTTACAAAGATTTTTAATTGCTTATGGGGAAAAAAAGGTCAACATATTTTAAAACATTGACTGCATAATTATTTTGGTGTCGATTCTATTTTAAACTTTTCACTGGAAACTTTTTTAAAATTTAACAAAAAACTGATTTTTAAATTTTGCTTGTATTCTATTCACTTTTAAACTACAACATTACTTACAAAATAAATAAATAAATAAAAAATACCAAATAAATGATAGTGAATGGTTGAGTAAAAAATCTGGAATTGTCCCCCTAAAATGTCAAATTGCCCACCTGTGGGGCATACATCCAATGTTGGGAACCCTCGATTTAGATGAATACAAGGGTGTGTTTCATTTAAGAAAATTGGTGCAGCTATTTGAGCTGGACTAACTGGAGTGCAACTAATACATACTAATATACATAAATACATCACTACTTTTCTTTTAGCATTGCCAAAGACTTGATCATCCAGTTTTTTCTCCCTCCATAAAATTACTTTTTACAGTGGAAGTTAACTCAAGGGGGAGGGGGGGGGGACTTTTTTTCAATTGAAGGGAGAGGAATTAATAAATTAATAAACTATTTTCAGCCAGAATTGATTAACAATGCTAAAAATTTGATAACACTATGATAACTGAAAACTATTTTAGAAATATGAAAATTCAATAATATTACGATCTCTTATTCAAATAGTCTTACAATAATGCATATTTATTAGTTTTTATCTGCAAAAGCAACACTGTCAGACATTTTAAAATATAAAAATACATTTTTTGATTATATATTACATTGCTTTATTAATGACAGGAGAAAAGCTAAAGATCATTACACAACAACATCATCAGAGATTATTGTATATAAAATTATAAAACTTGAGAGGGATGCAAACACAAAGAAAAATAAACTTTTAAAAGAAATGCTGTAAAAAATAAATAAATGCTCATCCTCAAATGTACATGATAAAGTGGACTAAAATAAATTACCTGATATAAAACTTTCTGGTATATCCAAACAGAAATTTTCAGGCAGATCTTGAGTTGGCACTAAATGAAATCTAATTTAGATAAAAATAGATAGGCAAATTTAAAACTAGCAATATTAGACTTAGTAATTTTTAGGCATGCAAATCATGAAAAAGATTTACAATTTAAAAATATATATGTAATAATAAAAATTTTCACCCTTTTCATGCTTTAAATCCAGCATATACTTTTATTATTTATTATTCTAAAAACCTTAATCCGTTTGTAGCTATACTTCTTATAAAACCCACTAAATGACTTTATTTTTTCATTTTATTCTGAGACTAAATTCTTTTTCTTTCGAATGTATTTAATATCATTTGTTCTACTTTGTTCCATATCCCATAATGCCGTGCAAGTTGCCGCCAGCATCCTGATTACGTTATAAAGCTACCACTGGTAGGTATTAAGTTCGATTATCTACGTCATGCACTTCTGCCCTTTTTTTAGGTCTTATCCTATCGCGATGCAAATTCTTCTGTCCCATTCCCCCCATCTTTCCACAAAATTGATTCATTGCTATGTAATGTAACTGCTCACATTTTTTTTAAGTACAGTATAAGATCTGTTATCCAGAATGCTTAGGACCTGAGATATTCTGGATAAGGGGTTTTTCCGTAATTCCGAACACTTTTAGTAAAGTGTTAAGAATAGCATGAAATGTATAAAATATGAATAATATATGTAAATATATAATTACAAATTTGTTAAACTTATTTATACAAAATAAAAAAAAACATTGTAAATTACAATTACAAAAAAATTACATCAACATATATGACATTGAGAGCAGAATCCTTTGATTTGGATTTTTAGGACATTTTTATCAAGATTGTTTGCTTATAGGGATCATGGAAATAGATTCTTTGTTGCATTTCACAAATTAGTTGTTCAGTTAAAAAATATCAGTAGCTCATTTGAAATTTTTTTACCCACCTCTTTTTGCTGGTTATTATCATTATTTCCATTAGACGTATCATTTGTCCTTATGTCAAAAATCTCACTGCCAGTCATCTGATGACTTGCAGGAGTACCATCATCAGCAATTATACAATCTTCCAATGATTCTCGATCCAAAAATTGAGCTTCTGAACATGAAAATTCTTTAGCTTAGTCCTGCAGATCTGTAATAATTTCTTTCTCCTTGGAATTTTTAGTCTTCAACTTCATGCTCATTCATACTATAAAAAATATTGCAAATCACCACAAATTATATCACCCATGAATGATGTATATCTGTCTGGTGTATTCCATGCTTGATGTAAAATACATCTTTAGTTTTTGAAATGAAATGAATTATTTTTCAGTTATCATTTTGCATTCTGCTTTTCGGAGCATTCTGAATACGGGGTTTCCGGATAACGGATCCCATAGTGTATTTAACCTTTTACATTCACTTGGAGAGCTAGATTTTTACGATTATTGTATTGCTGAAAAAACCCATTGTCACATGGAAAGCCATTTTTTCCTGTATTTTCGTCAAGCTGTTCTAATGTTTAACATCTAGCAGTTTATATTTACGACGTAACGACGACCCGAACATGGGCAGCACGATTACTAATGGAATTAGTACATTTTATGATCATCTAATAAATAATTAATGAATCTAACGGCTTCAGTTGTTATTTCTGGGAAAACTACCAAGGGATGTAGGTCTGATCTTCCACTCTGACCATGACTTCGTGACTGCAAAACTTTGATTTCTCAGTTGGAGATATATCATGAGTGTACGATTGCTTCTTGATACCGATAGTGATTAGCATTTTCCCCAGCCTAGCTAACAAGATCAACTATTTTTGTTTTGTTTATAAATTAAGGCTGTTCTTAACTGCTCTGCTCAACAAGCTCAAAACATTTTGACACATTTACAAATTCATTTTTCAACGGAAAGGTATAAAATTGGAAAGCCTGGCCATGGAAGCAATTTGGAATTGAGCTGTTTTTTCCGTTTTTTGATCTATCAATTATCTATTGAGTTATAAGCCATTTTAATCACGTGACAAACAAGTTTTTCACCCACTCTTGAGGGCTCTTTCTTCCTTTACGCAGAAATTCGGTTCAAAATGGCTACTTTGACACTATTTTCTGAAAGATCTATTGCGTTTGCAAAAGAGTGGAAAAAACAGCTCAATTACATAGTTTCTGAACAACAACACCAGCTAGTTTCACGCATTTTCGAACAAAAATAAATTAAAACTTATGTCAGAAAGTTGCCCTTTTCGATTTGAGAACAGCCTTAATACATAGCTATGAATAAAATTAGAGATAAATATATAAGGAGGAACCCACAAACAGGAATTTCTTCATAAAAACCTGGATTTTTTTTTTCTGTTTATGAAAAATTCTGTCAAAAGGGGGCGCTGTAATAGCAATGTCTGTGCCATTTTCATTATTGTACCATCGAAACGTGTATGAAGTTATGCATAGAATTGAACCAAATTTTTTGTATACGTGTTCGGCTATGGCAGCAGTTTCTCCTTGAATTTGAAAATACAGTCACCTCTTACTTATACGCGTTTGAAGGAATTGATTTAAAATACGCATAACTGAGAGAATGTTGATGTACTATTTCTTTATACACATTATGGGGAAAAAAAAGCATTTTGCAATATAAGAATTATGATTAATAACATTTTATAAAATAAAAAAGGTTTAATATTAGTATATCATACTTTAAAAAAAATTCTTACACTTTCACTATAAAAATTAGTTTAAAAAAATACAATAAACGTAAAATTTAATTTTACGTAGAAAGATATATAGTACTTACAAAAGAAAAAAAATGCTAATTAGTCCTCTTTAAAGAAGTCATCAATGGTCGTTTGTTTTTGCTTAGGTCGTGTTTGTACAACGACGTTTTCTAATGCATTAAAGTGCGTCATTGTATTTGATGCTACATCAGCATTTTGAAGGTAACATTTCAAAGTGTACAGGGCTCCTAAAGCAGCAGCATAAGATGGGACAATCACAGTATCATCAAAAACAGTTTCAATATCTCTTATTGCCGTTGATGTTAAGTTTTCATCAACATTGACGAAATCTTGAAAAGAAAGAGAATCTTGGCTTATGCTGTTCCATTCTTCCACGTCTACGTTAAAATCATTGCTGTCGTTTTCATTTTCCTGTAATGGAATAATTTCAACATCATTTGAAGGAAAAAAAGCCCGCTTTTCTAAAGCAGTTAGAAATTGTTGTGGCTGTTACGTTATTCCAAGAGGAAACCAACATATGCATAGCATCCAGAATCCAAATTTTCTTGAATTCCTTTTTCTGCTCTAGTGATATGAACATTCTTCTCACCAAATCTTTCCTATATTGCACTTTAACTGACCTTATTATACCGAGATCTAATGGCTGAAGTCTGCTAGTACAATTTGCAGGGAAAAATATAACTCATGTATGTGTTAGCAATGGGAGATCTAGAGGATGGGCGGGACACTGGTCCATAAATAGCAGAACGTTTCTTTTTTTGCCATCTTCATATCAAATTCTTTCAATAAGTCTAAAAAAATTTTCGCTGTCATCCAGGCTTTGATGCTACTTGCATAAGAACATCGCAATTTCTTCACATTTTTTAAAAACTGTGGTTTCTTCGATTTACCAATCACTATTGGCGGTACCTTTTCTGATCCGTCCGCATTGCAACATAAAAGCACAGTCACTCTTTCTTTGCTGTGTTTGCCACCATGACATGTTTCTCCCATAAAATCCAGGGTTTTGTTTGGTAAAAGACAGTAAAATAAACCTGTTTCGTCGCAGTTAAAAATATTCTTAACATCAAAGTTTTGAATTAAATTTGGAAGATATGCAATCCATTCATTAACAGTTGAATCTGAAACAGCTGCGCTTTCACCACTCAGGCAATGATTTGTTAAACCGTGTCTTTTCTTAAGTTTTTCTAGCCATCCCCAAGAAGCAGAAAAATTTTCGATTCCCAATTTTGTCGACAAAGTGAGTGCCTTTTCTTTGAATAACTCACCACTAATGGGTAAATTAGAAGCTCTCATTTTTCTAAACCAATGAATTAAACTGGTTTCTAAAATCTCAAATTTTCCTTTCTGAATTCTTGTTCGTTTCTTCGCTTGTGTAGAATACTCACTGTTCATTTTTTTGATTGAGTCCTTGTCCTTTAACCCCCTCACTGACAAGCCCGTGTTAATACGTTCACTAAGCTCCAGGTTTCACTGCAATACAAGCAATATTTAAAGTGATATAATTCTATTGATTTAATGTATTTTTAATACATTGAACAATGATTAATTCTTCCAAGGATTGCATTCATATTCGTTATTAAATTTTTTTTATAAAATGTTCAAAGAATATTTTTTTTAGCATTTAAAACAAAATGAAGAGAAAACAACATTACAATTTTACCCTTTTCCAAGACAGTCGGAGGGTTAAAATCCCTCTGAGCGTTGATTCTGGCAAATCGAATTTTCGAGCTAAACTTATTTTTGACAGTTTAGGATCATTTTCTGCTGCTCGTATAATCTCCATTTTGAACGATATTGTTAACTTTCTTTTACTCATTTTTATTGCACTAAAAAAACAAAAATAAAATCTAGGTGAAACCGTAAAAGCAAAGACGGAAAGAAACACGCGAGTAGATTGATAAAAATAAAAGAGAAAAAAAGAAACCATTAGAACTGAGGGGAGAGGGTGAAATGTCTAATTGTAACAACCAATCCACCCTTTCAGGCGTCGCGGAACAGTCTTTTGACCTTGACACCTGCAGAAAAATTTTTATAGATAAAAAAAACTTTCGAATGTAATTCATAGTTTGTGAAATGCGTTTTATTTTCGCGTATAACTGAGAGAGACAATTCAAAGTTCCGCTTATAAGTGAGAGATGTATAGCATTATTTTCCTATTCCTCGAGACGGGACCTTACGAAATTCGCGTATAACTGAGAGGCGCATAAGTGAGAGGTCACTGTATTTTGCCGGAAGGGGTTGCTGTAATAGTGATTTTTGTGCCATTTTCTTTATTTTATCATCGAAAAGTATATGAAGTTATGAATAGAACTGAACCAAATTTTTTGTCTATGTATTTGGCTATGGTCCTCCTTGAATTGTGATAGCGATTTTTAATTTTCTCGGTTTTTTGTAGCTCTGTTGTCCATCGGCAGCTAGTGCGGCGACAGGAACTCTCGTTCTGCTAAGCCGGCTATTCGCAAAAAAAGCTGATGTACAACAGAATAATGAAATACTACTGATTTTAACATATCACGATCAAGATGATCTTACTTTTACTATGCTTCATTGGCTGAAGCAGAAATTTAAAATGAAAAACAAAGTTGGTATAGTATTGAACTAATAATGTTACAGTATTAACATCTGTAACTACTTTTTGAAATAGTAAGATGTATAAGATAGAAAAAAGTTTTGGGATTGGTACATCCAACTAGTTATTGTTAGAAAGGTAATGCGCCGTTTATTTGTTTACATGTATTTAAGGTTTATTTGCGCCGTCTTAGAATTGGCAACAATACTTAAAAGATCATCTCGAAATATTAAATAAATCTCTCATGTATGTGTAATATTTTTTAATTTAAACTGTTTGGCAATATTATTATTTGGACATTTGAAAAAGGACGTTATTTCCCTCATTTACTGCTTTTAACACATGTTAAATAATTGATTACGAGTCGAAACTCGTCGAATAAAAATGTTTAAAAGAGCTGATTGACTGAATTTATAAAAAAATAACAAAAATAATTACAATAATCAATCAATATTATATTGGCTAGCCTAACTCTTAAAACAGATATTTTTTAACCAAAGATTAATTTCAACTTTTCAAATTATTGAAATTAAACTTTATTTTTATGCGTAATCAGCAACATGCAATTAAGATAATAAAATTATAAAGTTAATAATTAACACTTTTATGTTACGTAATGAAAAATCAACGAAAAATACGCCACTATGACACAATTATAGTTTTTGTTTTCAACGAAATCTAAAAATAACATCTTTTTTCAACGTTGCAAAATTTACATGCATACTTTTCATATTCATATTCACTATTCTAAAAATATTTTAATGTGCAATAGAATAATTAAATATATTTATGATAAATATATTCCCAAACTTGACGCCACATTTGCCAGTTACAATTTTGCACATAAACATTCACACTCTTTACTCTTTTAGATGCATTCATAGTAAATTATTTAGTTTTGTCAATGAAAATACTCATTCCATTTTTACTACAGGATGTCTACAGAAATAGTAAAAAAAAAGTTCCCTGATTTTTCCCTGACTATCTGTATCAGACTTCCCTGATTTCCATTATTAACAATACACATACATTATTTTTTTCATGTATGCTGCTTCCTCGTATAACACACTTATCCAGCTTGCAAATTTCTCATTTGGGGAAAAAAAACCAAGAGAAAAACATAAAAATAGCTTAATATTCATAAAGTACTGATTGACAGTTTTATAAATCAGAACTCAAAATTTGGCCCAACAACTTCATGTAATGGCCAATGGATATAGGGTGACCGGAAAACGTCTAAAGGGATAGCTAATTGAATTAAGCTGGCCGCCTGGTCAGGTTATGCTAATGTATCATTTAAAATTTTCAAAAAACGTGTAAATTGCCTTCCACATAAATGATATCCACAAAAAATGAAGACAATTGATCACCTTAATTCATGTTAAGTATCAAAAACTCATACCGCATTCATTATTTATAAATATTAGGAAAAATTAATCAGCATGTTAAAATATGGTACATAAAATAGATGAATCAGTCTCGCTGGCAAGGTAAAAATGCAAATATTCCATGATTTTTGTGTATTTTTAAAAAGTTTCCTGACTTTTCCCTGATTTTTCTAGAATTAATAAACCTCCCTGATTTTTCCATGATTTCCAGATTTTGTAGACACCCTATACTATGACATCATTTTCACCCACTGAAGCCCAATGAGATGAGTGTCTCAATCTCAGTATCAGTGGAATGAAAAAAAAAAAAAAATTCAAATGTAAGCTTTATGAGTAAAAATGCATTATTTTAAACCGTGACGTCATTTTATGTTCAAAAGTTTAAAAAAAGTTATTTTTAATTGCAATAAAAAATGGTGTCCGTAATGATATGGTAATTCCCATTGTTTCCCCTCTCTCTTTAACAATGGAAGTAACCTGATTGTCCAATGAGAAGAAATTTCATAAAGGACTTTTTAAATTAAAATTAAAATAAAAAATTGGATTATCTATCTATTCTAAAAAAAAGTAACTAATCTAAAATTCAAAGTAAGTAAAAAAGTTCAAATCGAAGAATTATTTTAAGAGATATTTAATGTTAAAGTTGGTCAAAATCGTTCCATTAAAAAAGTTTTATAGGAGCAAAAAACTATACATATGAATTTAATCATTTTTAGATCATTTTATACATTAGAAGTTCCCGGTGTGCAGATTGCATTTATTTTTTTAATTTGACTCATTTTTTGAGGTTTTATATCTATTTTGGCCACTGGCTACTAACTCAATTTCCCAGTTTTCGCCGATAGCGTTTGGCTGACATTCCCGTAACCAGAAACTTGTTGCAAGAAAAGGCCCTCAAGCTATCAGCAAAGAAAACGTGCCCGTAGAATTCAAAGCTTCTCAGGGTTGGCTTACAGGATTCAAGAAATCACCATGGTATTACTGGTCGCTGAATACCATGCAGCAAATAGAATGCCATGGAGGATCGCACAGTTGATCACCTCAAAGATCAGAAACTTCTAAAATCAATTCAAGGCTGTTACGCAAAAGATGATTACAACATATACAAGACCGGACCCTTCTTTCATTTGCTTCCTAACAAAACCCTGGCAGATAAAGGCGACCCATGCGAAAAAGTCATGCATGGTAAACAACATTTGACTTTATTGGATACTGAATAGCTACAGCCTTCAGTCATTGAAAATACTAAAAACTCCGTTGTTATAAAAGTTTAATCAAGTTCTTCACAGATTATGAGGCAAATCTATAAGCGTGATGACACGTACAGCCATGGACAGTTGGCTAAAAAAATAGAAACACATACAGGAAGAGATAAATACAAAATTATTCTATTTATGAAACATTGTGCAGTCCACCCATCCTCAAGTCAGCTTGAGTACCTACGAGTAAAGTTTTCCCTAGCCAACTGCACTAGAAAATTGCAGCTCTTAGTTATGGGCATAATTGCAAATTGTAAAGTACATTATTGCAAGGTGCTACTTCCATATATTGTGTCATGTCTTGATGCAGAGCGAAAGCACACCAAATTAATTGTTCTTAAGATAAGAAGCAGTATGATTTCAATGATTTCCTTTAAAGGCTCTATATGTGTATATAGTTCTTTTAATAAAGCTTTTATGATAAAATCTTTATTTGTGCACTTTTCTCATGTACCTTTTTTTTTTATTATGTTCCATTTCAACGAATTTAAGGTCATGGTGCATACGAAACTTCGGTATTCGATGTAAAGGGTAACTGAAACTTGTCAGGAAAACAAAATTTTAACGATATATTTTTAATAAGGTCATGGTAGACTATTAATTTAGTTGTACATTTTACTGAGTTATACGTTTTGTTGTCAAGTCCCAGGCAAAACATATAACTGGAGTTCCACTGTAATAAGTAGATTTGTGAAAATATTTCTCTATCCTTTATTAAGGCTTTTCTAAAATCCAAAGGAGCTACTTTCCGACACATTTATGAATTCATTTCTCTTCAGAAATGCATAAGATTCGCAGGTGTTCTTATTTATAAACTTTGTAATCGAATGGCATTAACCATTTTTGATAAAGGTAATATCTCTTTGAGAAAATACTGTCAAAGTTAGTGTTTTGAATCAAATTTCCAAGCAATAGCACAGGAAAGGAAAAAACCCCGCAGTTACATGACAAGAATCTTATATCTCGATAAGTAATTTACTTATCAAAAATGGAAAACGCTATTCTGATTCCAAATCACCTAAATAGTCAGGCCTGTCAATTTTATGCCCTTACAGTTGAAAATTAGTCAGAAAATGTGTTAGAAAGTTTCACATTGTTGAGCAATGAATTTGAGAATCACCTTAAGGTATATTGTCTTGATTTTGTGGGCCTGGCCCACTTGAAAGTTCACCTTTACTTTGCCGGCTCGGCTCTTAGGCCGGGAAGGTACTGGCCTCGGGTCAAGCCTGGGTCCATGCTGAGTGAGCACACCTCTACCCCCCATCTCTCCCCCTCGAAGACATACTTAGGTATGAAAAATTAGACAAATGTTTATCAGGATCAGTGGCATATCTAGACTTACCACTTCAGAGCAGGCTGAGATATAATAAAAATTTGTAATAGGAAATCACAAGAAACGGAGAAAATTCCACTTTAAACAGGTTTTTATCATAGCATGTAATGCATGATTTATACAATTAAATCTGCTAAGATGAAATTGCATAGGAGTGTGAAAATGTTCCTTTTAGGCAGGCTAGTCTTTAGAAGTATAATTCCATGGTTATACCATATTTTTTAAACAGAATACTGAGAATTATCTATTAAAAGGTATCTCAATAAATAGTAAATAAAACTGAAATAAACATCAAATTTAAAACTACTTAGCAGCATTATCACTCTATCTCCCCCCCCCCCCCCCCCCCCAACATCTTTAACACTTTCTAAGACTCATTTAGACTCATCATGCATGACATTTGTAATACTTGAATAGTGAATAGCGTTTTCCATTATCTCATAAATGGGATACATTTGGAATAGCAACTTTCTGATGATAACTTTTCCTAGATTGTCAAGGCTCGAAAATCAGCTTAAACTGCCAAATTTGACAGTATTTTCTAAATTCTTTTTAATCATAAATTGTGGTTGATAGGAAGCTTTTTGCGTATTCGAGATTTAGAATCCCTCAATTAGATTTATGATATATTTTAAATGTAAATAAAGCTTATTTCTAGTCAAAAAGTTACACAACCAAAGAAAAAACTTTTTTGTCAATATTTTGTAATCCTATGGAAATAAAATAACACATCACAGTGCTGTGACGAGCTGAATAACAAGACTATAACGTAACAAGTATTTACATAAAAAATTTAAAAAGGTTCAAGACTGCAATTCATACTGCGATGTCTCAATCTGTGCATTACCTTAAATCACAGATTTCTAACTGATAAATAGCAAGAGTAAGCCTTTTATTGATGTTTTATAAACTAATTAAAATTAATAATGCACGTTTAATCACCACATGTCACATTTTACATAATAAAACATGTGTAAAGAGAGCCTCTATATAATGGAAACTGGGCTGAAATAGCTATTTCATAGTCTCTGCGAAATACCACACTTTCTAAGATGAAAACCTGTTTAAAACGGAATATTTTTCTGCTTACTTTTGAATTTTATCTTAGCATGTTTCATTACATTTTGCAAAACTTTTGTTTGGTATTTTCTACAAATTTCGGAGGGGGCTGCAGCCCCTCGGAAATCTGGGGGGCCTAGGATCCCCCAGTAACATCCTTCCTACACCCATGATGATGCAAAAACCAGCCCCTGTCAGCATAATTTAAGCTAGATAACTCTGCAATTTCTTCAATGGTCCGGCGTTGGTCTTCAAGCATAACAACATGAACTTTCTTGACATCTTTGTTTGTTCTGGAAGTTGAAGGACATCCAGAATGAGGTTTGTCATCGATTGACATTCCATCTTTCTTAAATGGAAAAAACACTCATACATTTGAGCTTTCCATATAGTATTATCTTTGTAAGCTGTTTTCAATATCAAAACTGCTTCTGCGGCATTTTTCCTGAGTAGAAAGCAAATTTTCACAGCTGCATGCTGTTTACTTAAGTCTGACATTACAAAAAACGAGGACCAAATGAAATTGCTTTTGCAAAAAACTCAATATTATCAGACACAACCTTGCCTGGCGACAGCAGTGAATGCATCAAATACAGAACGAGTTACATGAGGCACATCTCTCCGGAGAACTGCATGATGTGTAAGCCACGCCCACACTATTCCTTTTTTTTGGTTACCCCTGTAGAGTGACAATTATGCTAGATTTATTTTATTATTATTTTTTTTTATCTAAAAGGCATTATATAACCTGTTACTGCATTTACAAATACATTACCTTTTAAGGAATAGAAGAAAAATATATTTTAATGACAATGACCAATAAAAAATTTTTTTTAATGCACTACAGCATTAAAAAACTGCTCAATATGTAATTATACTTTTCATTACATAATTATTTTGACATAAAACATTAATATAACCTAAAAATAAATTAATTATAAATATAAAATTATAATTACCTAGGTTTGATAGAGTACTGAATGGAAAATTGTTTCTCAAGGTCCTTTTCAAAATCTTCCTTTAATTGTAAACTTTGGAGAGATGAAATTAATTCATTAACTTATTTGTTCAAAAGAAAATAATAAACAATTATTGAAATATATATACATATATATACATAACACATACTCAATAGTAACTTTTTTATCCATATTTGCTTGAATTGGCAAAAGGTAACAAGGAATTTCTTTAAAACTCTCAAGCTTTTTTAGCAAGTATGGAGCACTTATTGCTAAACAGGGATTTTCTATTACAGATTCAGCATCTAGATTGATGATAATAAACAATACAATAAGATTGATAATACAATATAACAAAGATTAAGTTTCTTAAAAGTATATAGTAGAATACACAAAAATATTTTTAGGTACTTGAAAAAATTAAATTTTATTTCAGTACACACCTTTTTTTACTGATGAAATTTCTTTTCGATAACCTGAGATTTCAAATACCTATTATAAATAATACAAAACAGTAAAATATGTTAAAATTACACAACGATTATAATTTTTATGGAAAGTATAAACACATTTATATTAGTCATATGCCTTTATAAAAAAAAATATTTTATCTTAATAACAATAAAATGATAGATAACAAAAAGTTCTGCTCACCATTTTTTCAAATGGTTCATTTTGTTGGTTGGCTATGTTTTCTAACTGTGATATCAGTTCAACCTCACTGTAAAAATAATGCAAAGTAAATTATATATTAAAAAAAGATGCTGAATAAGTAAAATACTTCATCTTTCTTGATATACATTCTAAAAATCAAAATTCATGAATTCAGTAAAATTAAACTGGAAAACATCTGCAAGCATTATGCTTAGTGCAAAAGGGTTAGACAAAATGCATTTATATAACTCAGTGGTTCTCAACGTAGAGAAAATGCCCCAAAAAGGGAGAAGTTCAGAATATTCTCCCAACATTTTTGTCTGACTTTTTAAATAGTTTACTGTTGTAGCCTATTAATAAAAGTAATACTTGTAAAGTTAAAAAAAATTAAATAATAATAATAATAATAATAAGAGTCTTATTCAATTTTCAGAGAGTCCTTATTTAAAAGATCTGAATACAACTGAAACCAAAAGTAGTATATGGAAAACTTTTAAAAGTTCTAAACTCTCTATTATTTCAAAATTTTATAAATAAGTTTTCTGGTTATTATTGTATTTTAGAATTTAAAATAATTTTTTCCTGTTATTTATTGAATGAGTTTTTATAAATGACACTATTTAAAAGTATATCTGAAACTGATTGTTGTAAAACATTTAACCCCAAAAAATACTAGCAACCTTAGGAAATTGATAAAATAATATGAAATGGAGATCATAGAAAGATGTTAATAATAAATTTCCTATTGTTCTGCTTCAAGGCTATAAATAGGGTAGTCCGACCAGTAAATGAACACTTATGCACATTTAAAAAGAAAAGGATTCATTATATTTTAATAAACAGTACCTACTGGTGTTTGACAGTGCAAATACATTTGTTGGATTATAAATAATTAAAAAATAACAAAAGGAATTTCATATTTTACTTGTTTGGGATGCTAGGGGTGTCTTAATAGGAATCGATACAAAAACCAAGTAAATGAACAGTTGTTACCAGTGAATAAATGCAAAATTTTCCAGAGAATGAACAGGCAGCAATTTAAAAATACTTAAATTTCACAGTTCTTTAATTATTTTACGACTTGTACAAATAACTTATAACATAATTTTACTGAATAACGTTTTTTTTTTTTAACCCAGAGCGATAATTAATTAGCTTGAAAATTGTCACTTTTAAGTTTTGAAATTAATCATAAATTACATATTAAAAAATAATAATAATTCTATTTCCTGAAATCAATGGTCCTGCACTTCTCTATTTCAATAATAACTCCAGATGAGCGGGAGCATGTTGCAGAAATAAGTTCGGGTGTTTTTTTATGCCTTTCATATGATCCTTAAAATAGCAGATCTTATACTTTACTGCAGGCCACTTCCAATTCCACCACATGTGGACCTGTGGTCCACATATTGTTATAGTGCTTACTTCATATTTCCAACCTTTGATGCTATTTTTAAAACAAAGCCATCCATTTCTCCCCTCGATGTTTGTCTATAGATGGATTTTTCCTTCCTGTTTGTTTCATGACATTGTAAACATCTTTTACTTCATGCATTGTAAATCCAAATTTCCCTTTCCAACTATCCAGTGTACAAGGAGTTTTTTCTTTTTCAAAGGACAACATAGGCAATGCCCCATACTCTTACTTTCAATTGTTTTCCCTCGCAGTTTCATAGACAACGTTGCTTTTGGAACATTAAAAGGAAAAGATGCTTTCTTCAAACTGAGCTGACCTGAGCCTCACAGCTTGTACAGCATTTTCAAGGTCCTCTGTAGAGTACTTGAACCTCCCATATTTCCTCTTTGAGGAAAATTCTTGGTCACCAGTGGGAATATTTCTAACAATCATCTAAAACATAGAAAAAGTAGGATTTGAAAGTTATCAATAATTATTACCTTTAAAAATGTGTGTGTAATGTTCTTTTGTTACGTTCTTATATCTGTTAACATTTCATTTGTTACCATTGTTGAAAAATCACCTAATTCAAATTATGTGCAAAAGAAGCCACAAAAACATAAAGCCCAAAGCAGCTCATTCACTAGGAAAAGTAGCCTAATATATTCCTCCCAGTGAATGAACAGCTGTTCATTCATTAAATTTTTAACATTCGCCTAACCAGTTATTAAACATCCTTATTCTCAAATTCTACATATTCTACAATGGTTAAAACAATTAAAAATATGGCTATAATATATATATATTTAATGTATGTACAGTAAAATTATTGCATAATGCAAATAAAAACACCGAATTCTTATCAAACATATGAAATGACATAGCACTTTCCTTACTATTTCAGCAAAGAAACAATGTATTTCCCAGACATGAAAAATAAAACATGCTCTCAAAATAAAGTAACGTGACTTCTGTAACAAATCAGGAATGCAATAGCTTCCTATTGAATAGAATTAAGGCCATGTTGTAATCCCATCTAGTGGAAAGGTTTACAAACCTTATTCTATTAAAATATATACAAATTGTTCATTCACTGGGGGCTGTTCACTTACTGATCGGACTACCCTATATAAATGCAGATAAAGGACCCATACATTTTTAAATCTAAATATACACAGTGATCAACTGAAGATAATAGGGAAAAGAAACCATGGAAAGAAAAACGGCTACTTTAAAATCGATAAAAACAAGAATCTAGAAATACTTAATGCAGACTGTGCTATTTATAGAGAGATCTTATTGTCCAAATATCATTTTGCAACAAAAGTTGAAATCCAATTACTAAAATTCAAACCAAGCATTTATTAGCAAAAAATTCTTTAAATTCTCTTCAGGGGTGATTCTGAATGAAAAAAAAAAAAAAAATTCGGTAATTCCCATCGCATTTTCGGAAATACATCGGGGAAGGGGGCATAATTTGCAGTTTTTTTTCGCGATCTTTTGACGAAATTTGACCTTTTTTCGCAATCTTTTGACGAAATTTGCCGGTTTTTTTTTTTCACGATCTTTTGACGAAATTTGCCGTTTTTTCACGATCTTGTGGGGGAAGTCTGCTGTTTTTTCGCAATCTTTTGACGAAATTTGTCTCTTTCTCGCGATCTTTTGAGGAAATTGGCTGTTTTTTCGTGATCCTTTGACGAATTTGGGGTTTTTTCACGATTCAACGCCGAAATTGGCATTTTCCCCGCTATCCTTTGACGAAATTGTTTTTTTTCAGCGAACATTTGTCGAAATTCGCAATATAGTTCATGTCCGAATTTTCGGATTTATGACCGACTTTTTTTTTAATTTTCGGAAAATTCGGAACAGAATCACCCCTGATTCTCTTGCCAAAGTTTTTGTTGCTCGTGACCTGATTTTATTTACAAATTACGCATTTTAAAACAGTTTTTATTAGGGTGTAAACGATTTTAATCAGTTGATTTAAATCAGCGATTGTATCGTGATTTTAATCAACCAATTTAAAACAAAAAATCATTGATTAAAATCAAAAATTCTCTAAATGTTTATATATAAAAAAAAAAATAAGACTGACATAATTTGAAAGTTTCTACAGGTATTTTGACTTATAAACAAACAAAAAAAAAATAGCTTTAAATAATTGTTTCTAAGCTTAATTCCCGAGTATGTAAAAAAACTAAAAACAGTTGAGTTTGTAAAAAGCATTGTTTTTATCAAATATAAAAGTTTAATTTTAAAATGATATTTAAATCTACTATAATTTGCAATGTCATAATTCCCTTTAGGTAATCAATTTATGCATTGTTTTATATAAAATAAACATAGCAAGTGTAATAAATTTCTGCAAGTAAAAGAATAAATAGTCAGTGTCTTAGTTTCTCGTTCTACTTTTGCAATAATAAATTAATAACAATCAAAGAAGAATAAAAAAGTGACATCTGCTCAATAGCTAAATTGTAAATAAGAGAAAAAGAACTAATTGGTGTAACTATGTTAAGCACAGCAAGAGCTTTTTCGGTATAGGCTGAAAAAGAGCTTTTTTTTTACTTTTTTTTTTTACTCATATATAGTAAATAAAAAAATTAATTAGGGATTGAAAAGGCAACAAAACTTTTCTTAAAAAGAAAAAATAAAATTGAACCATTGAAATCTAATAATCCCCACTGAGAGGTAATAATGCTGTTACATAAATATATTGAGGGTAGCATACACATACATGTGTGTAAGTTTAGATTTTGGTGATTAACAGTAATTTTTTTAAGAACAAATGCAAAACGAGCTACAAATAATATTCATTAGTTTTGTTATTTGTGCTACTAACTAATGAAATTACTTATTTGCAGTTTTTATTAATTCTGTAATTACTTACTGTTTCTTCTAGGCCATTTTTTTAAGGGTGCCGCCAGAGTTGGGCAGTATCAAAAATACGTGTATTTGAAATACATTTTCAAAATACATTTGTAATTTGTATTTTAAACTTTCAAAACAAATGTATTTTGGAATGCTTCTTTAAAGTATTTTGTATTTTCAAAATACATCCCTCGAGATTTCAAGTTGTCGTATCTAAACCGCAGATCTTAGATTTGCAATAGAGAAACACATGCCTGTCTGTTTTGAATAGTTTTCGAATTCGTTTCTGGAAATTTATATGTACCGATTGTTTAACATTCGGTACGATAAACGATCAGCATATTAATGAATCGGATGTTTACTTCTGCAGAAGCATTTTTTTGCTGAATAGTCACAAAAATAGTTTTTATAATTTATAACATTCAATGAGAATTGGAAAACAATATTGTGCAAAAATTGTTGCATAGGCCGGTGCTGCCTATTTAAAATACATTAGAAGTGTGATGCTGTTAGTTACCGCAGATGGAAATACTGGCTCATGGAAATGCTGTTAGAACTCCCACAATGGAATTCACCAAGAGAATTAATTAGAATAATACACAATGTGCGCTATTAAACGTGAAATAATTTTAATGCTCTGTTGATGATAAGAAAATTAATCAGTAACTGGAGACATGAATTTTCTTACGCGTTCAGAGATACAATGTTATTTTCCTTTTTTGTCTTTTGTAAACAGCATTGGATTTTTTTTTTAGAAATGCAATTGTGATGTAGTAATCACATTTATTATTTTATTTGTAATACAATATTCTTATCTCGCCCTTTTTAAATGATTTTCTTTCGACTTAAACATCGTTCAAATTGCTTTTTTCTTTCTTTTTTACCGCAAGTAGCAGATAAGTTTTGATTTCAGATCTTCTCTTTTCCTCTGTTCTATTTTTAGAAACAACGCGTGTTGCAAATGACGTCGACTGTGTCATATTAAGGGTGTGTCTTCGCTTGGCGAATTAGGTGTTCATTCTTTTTTAAGACAGGTTCTGTTTTCCTTTTTTTTTGTCTTGGCTGTTTTCATATGCGCTAATCATAATACGTAAATTTAATTTAAAGAATAGATTCAAATCGATTGTGAATGTAGTTTTGTAAACTCCTTTTATGTAGTATATATATATCAATGCAGCCAGTTTTTTAACAGATTTTGAGATTTTTAACAAGCTTTAATATGTATTATTTTTGACAATGTAATTTGTCTTTTGGATTTTCGGGCCGTTGTGCCTAAATTCAAAGAGCGATGTTCTTCAATAGCTATATCTCGATATCTAAAAGTTTATCTTCGGTCTCTGGCTTTTTAGTTTAATGCATGTTCGTTTTTGGACTTTTATCATCAAGACCTTCTTTAAAAAATGATTTTAACCAGCATTCATTTTTATCATGGAATTACTTCAAGTTTTTAATAATGCTATGTGGAACATTCTTCTAATGTGTACGGTGACCTACCTATTCTAATTGCCTTCCAACCTCTCAAGTGAAACGAACAAATAAAGAAGATTTTTTATAACTGCTGTCTCTTCAATGTGTTACCTCATCATTTAAGTAAGACAATTCCTATTTTATTTTTACTGCAATAACATTCGATCATCGGCAAAATGTTTATTCTTGCCACTTATGTTTATTCTCGGCACATTGACTCTTTATTTATCTTACGGCATTTAAGAGCTAATAATTTACACCACATTTGGTATCCTTGATTTAAAAAGAACATTTCGGCGTTATTGCTTTTTGATTACAACGTAATGCCTTAAACAAATAACTTAATGACTTATTTTTTTGATGATTGATGCATTCTTTTTAAAGAAGATTTTTGTTCTCAAATAGAAGAACTGCTCTTTTTAATGTAATTTTGAAAATGTTTCAACATTATATTTTCCGTTATTTTTATTTTTTTTCTTTCGCAGTATTTCTGTTCTTATAAAAAAAAAAAGGAATTTTTTGGTCTTAGAAGAAATTTTGTTCCTGACTGAATTTTCTTTTGCATAAAATTTTGAACATTTGTTACCTTTATAGAAATATACTGACATAAATTCAAATAAATTGTTTTAAAATCATTATTTTTAATATGGAATTTTAAGAAAATTATAACATTCTGCTGTTCTCAGATTGAACATTTTGCTGTTTTAACGGCTGAAGATCGATGCTTGACAAACGTCGTAATGAAAATTTTGTTCTCAAGTTAATTTGTAATTCCACGATTTTAAATTTTTGAGCATAGTATAATTTAAAAAATTCCTTTACTGGTTTTCATTTTGAGATATGTCTTGACAAAATTATTGCTGTTTTTAAATTATTGAAGAATGAAATATTTCAAAAATCAAGAAATTTATTTATTCTCTAATTTATTTATTTTTATGGTGCATTAAAAGATATTTATCATAGAAAATCTTTAATGAATTTTGAAATTAATTCTAAAAATTGTTCTCTGATTTTAAGAACAAATTTATGTAACAAAAGGCTATGGTTTTTCTATTCTCATTCTTATATTGGGTTTTTAAATTTTATTTTATGGCACTAATATATTGAAATAAAATATTTAATGAATTTGAAGATATATTATGAAAATTAAGATATTTATTGAAGAAAATTATTTTTTCCCCATGGAATCTGTGATAATTATTGAAGTTTAAATTATTTTACTGAAATTCTTCTCATGTATTGATTGCAAAGAAGCGGAAGTTCTTCATGAAATTTGTAGCTGTAATATATCCTGCATAATTTATTTGAAGTCTTCTCTGCTTTTAAATGTATCAATTTATAATTTTTACTCCAAAAATACCTTCATAAACTTTTTATAAAAAAATATATATATAACGTGTTCTTGTACCACCTTCCACTTTTGTTCTCAAGATATTTTTGTCATTTAGTGCACGATTTGACTGCTAATATCGATTTTGGTGAGTGCAGTGTTCTTTTACTAAGTTAAATTTCAAGAACTCTGTTTGTTATGCAAGAACTCTGTTTGTTATGATAACTCAGTGCTTCAATTTTCCAAGATTATGTAGTTTCATCAAAATTTAATGACATATGTTTTTGCTTAAAGAAGAAATTAAAAACATCCTGTATCATCCTCATGACTGAAATAGTTTGATAAAATTTTATTCTACATGCCTGATTTAAAACTTTCTCATTCACATTTACTTACCTGCTGAAGTTGCCTTCAAGTGTTGTTATTAATCCATTTTTTGATATGCTTCTCTGGTGTGTGGAGATGTAGTTCTGAAAGTACTAAAAATGTTATAATACATATCTGCAAAAAATTTCTGTTCCTGATGTTCAGCAATCAATTAAACATTTGTGCTCCATTTTCAGCTTTGATGTTCCTGGTGAATTCTCAGTGATTTATGTAGTAAAAAATCCATTTATTTCTGATCTTCTCCAGTGTGTTTTTGAAGTTGGTTTTGAAGCTAAATCAGTATATATATTATTTTTTCATAAACAATAGAATTTCCCAGTCAACGTTTACATGTGAGCGGAAAATTTTCATCCTTATGTAAGGTTAAGCGGCAAAGTTTCATCCTCGCATTGGAAGTATTTGACTTCTACATCATACCATATTCTACAACTATTTATAAAATTTACTGTTATTTGAACTACAGAAAATGTTTAAGCTCACGAATGTTTGTTTATTTACTTATTTCTGAAGATTTTTATATGTCAATTATTATTATAGTGCCGTTTCTTTATTTCATAACCCAATTGCTTCAAAAAATTTTAATCTGCCCTATGATTCACTTTTTCAATTTTATGCAAGAAATTATTTTAAATTCATCATGAAGATATATATTTTTTTTAAATGAAGAAAATTTTTATTTGCACCTTTCATATGAAGAAAAGCACTAGTTCTTAGTGAACATATTTTCCAGCGCATCCTTTTTTTTGAAGTGTTCGTCAGTGAATCTTCAACAATTCTCTAAGAATCATAATTAAAAAGTGCTTCTTGACTACCGATTTTGTCTACCTGATCTTGTCCTCTACTCATTATGGTGTACGTGTCTATATCATCCTTAAGTGAAGTGTTACCCCTAAATGTATCACCATGGATTGTCTTCTTTTTGCCAGCAGTGTCTACCGATTGTTCCTTCAAAGTATATCACCATATTCTGCTAAATGTTCATAATTGGTGATAATGTTGTTGCTAACTGTGTCTTTTTAAAAAAAAAAAATAGAAGTGTTTGAATAGTTCACAGTACTATTCATATCCAACCATTTGTGGTTTATACCAAGAGCTTCTTTATATCTGTAAAATACAGGGTGTCCGAGAAAGATCCGTACAACTTCAAAAATTTATTGAAAAGAAACAGTAGGGTAACAAGCGAAACTAATTAGGACATTAGATAGAATAACTCAAAAAGTTTTTTTCTGCAGTATGTTTCTGACCATAGATGGCACTACATGTCATGCAAAGGAATATTAAAGCATTTTAGTTATTTCAATGGCAGATCGCGTGAAGAAAGCTCAATATGTTGCGTGATTTATCGAAACAAAATCCGATACGCAAACACAACGGAATTATCGAACGACGTATGGGGAATCGTCACCATCTCGGTCAAGCATTCATGAGTGGTATCACAAATTTATGACAACGGGTAGTGTGGAACATAAAAAAGGATATGGTCGCCCTAGAACTAGCGAAGAAAGTGTGGAATGAATACATGAAATATTTCGTAGGAGCCCTACAAAATCGGTTCGACAAGCATCCCGGGAGCTACAAATGCCAAGATCCACTGTACACGATGTGCTTCATAAACGATTGTGACTTACAGCCTACAAAGTTCAGATTCTGCATGCGTTACAACCGGATGATTATGCGAAGCGTTATGGATTTGCAGTTGACATGCTGCATCGTTTGGATGCCGATGAACATTTTCTGAAACGAATACTGTTTTTCGATGAATCAACGCTTCATGTGTCCGGAATGGTCAATAAACATAACGTTCGATTTTGGGGCTCCGAACAACCACATGCCGTACGTGAACTCCAACGGAGCAGTGAAAAGGTGGACGTGTGGTGCGGATTGCTTCACGATCGCATCCGTGGACCTTTTTTTTTTCTCAGAAACGACTGTGATCTCAAGTACCTACTTAGATATGCGTGAGATTTATGCATTCCCACAACTGCAAGACCTTCAACCGAATGTCCTTTTCCAACAAGACGGTGCCTCCTTATTGGGGATTGACAGTTCGTGAGTCGCTGAATAATTCTTTTCCACAGCGTTGGATTGGCAAGGATGGTCCCATTGCATGGCCACCCCGGTCTCCTGACCTAACACCACTGGATTTTTTCTTTTGGGGTTATGTTAAAGATACTGTATACCGAACGCAAGTTAACAGTCTCGAAGAATTAAAGCAAAACATCCAAACAGCTGTAGCTACTGTTGATGTTAGCACGCTGAAACGGTCGTGGATGGAATTGGAATATCGTCTTGATATTGTTCGTGCTACGAAAGGGTCTCATGTAGAAATTTCCTAAGGTAATAACTTAAGTTATAGGAAAAAAAACTTTTTGAGTTATTCTATCTAATGTACTAATTAGTTGCGCTGTAACCCTATTGTTTCTTTTTCAATAAATTTTTGAAGTTGTACGGATCTTTCTCAGACACCCTGTACATCTTTTTTTTTTCGTTTTCTATGCTGAAATCTTGCACAAGATTTCAGAGGTCTCTTATGCGCATTGGAGTCTGCTATAGTTTTGTGTATTGTATAACTGTGTTTACAGGGTTCCTGAATGTGTCCACTGATCATGGTATCATGAAGGATTGTCTGTTTACTCTACAATATGTTTTAAATTTTTGCAGCTCTTTAATTTCAATTGTTGTTTAAAGTTAATTTAATATAATTTTTCTTTACAAGCATAGAAACTTAATTTAAATTTTACTATTAAATTATTGAAGGAATTAAACATATTTCTATGGTACACTTGTTTAGTAATTTAAATTTTTTCCTGATTATGACAATTTTTTTAAAACTATTATTATGATTAATGAAATTTAAGTCCTAGGTTGTCGGAATATACAAGTAAAATATTCTCGACTTTCTCATTCCAATTTATTTTTATAAATATGCAGAAAATTGATTAGTAGAAATGATTTATTCATTCATTTTGAATGTTTCAATATTTATGAGAAAATTGATTAGTAGAAATGATTTATTCATTTTGAATGTTTCAATATTTATGAGAAAATTGATCAGTAGAAATGATTTATTCATTTTGAATGTTTCAATATTTATGAGAAAATTGATCAGTAGAAATGATTTATTCATTTTGAATGTTTCAATATTTATGAGAAAATTGATTAGTAGAAATGATTTATTCATTTTGAATGTTTCAATATTTATGAGAAAATTGATTAGTAGAAATGATTTATTCATTTTGAATGTTTCAATTTATAATTTATTATTATTTTCCTAGGCAGTCAGAGTATATTTAGAGAGGGTACCTTCTGACTTTATGTTGCTTTACTTTTGCAACTTTATAAATTTTGATTCATGAGTGTACCTTATTTAACTTATTGAATTCAAAAATTTTTTGTGGTCACTTTTGGCTAAAAATTTATTTAGCTTTTGGATTTATTATTAATTTTAAAATCTTATATAGAATAATATTTTAATTTATAGAGATCATTTTACACAGGAAGGTGCCTTTCTTTGCCGGTGATTGCAATGGGGTTTGATATTATTGTTATTATTATTATTATTATTATTGTATACTATCATGTTATGCATACTATTGAAATTTGAATGTACTACTTGATGTATATTCTTTTTCTTTCTCTTTAGGTCACTGTACATGTACGTTCCCTATATGTGCACATGCACTTAAAATTTTTCTCATGGCTTTTAAATTTTATTCTACATTTTTTGCTCCTTGGCTTTTAAAATTTTGTTTTCCCTTTGTTGAAAAAGCTCTTGAATGTAGTTTTGTAAACTCCTTTTATGTAGTATATATATCAATGCAGCCAGTTTTTTAACAGATTTTGAGATTTTTAACAAGCTTTAATATGTATTATTTTTGACAATGTAATTTGTCTTTTGGATTTTCGGGCCGTTGTGCCTAAATTCAAAGAGCAATGTTCTTCAATAGCTATATCTCGATATCTAAAAGTTTATCTTCGGTCTCTGGCTTTTTAGTTTAACACATGTTCGTTTTTGGACTTTTATCATCAAGACCTTCTTTAAAAAATGATTTTAACCAGCATTCATTTTTTATCATGGAATTACTTCAAGTTTTTAATAATGCTACGTGGAACGTTCTTCTAATGTGTACAGTGACCTACCTATTCTAATTGCCTTCCAACCTCTCAAGTGAAACGAACAAATAAAGAAGATTTTTTATAACTGCTGTCTTTTCAATGTGTTACCTCATCATTTAAGTAAGACAATTCCTTTTTATTTTTAATGCATAACAATCTTATCTTTGCTGTACGATCCGTTTACGGCATTCAAGAAAATGTTTATTTTATCCAACAGCAAATTAACTCTTTTTATTTATTTAAAGCTTCATTTATTTCTACTGCAACAATCATATTAATTTACACCACAGCAATATATTCTGGAAATCATGTAATGATAAAAGAACTACTTGTCGGTACTGAGGAATGATTTTATTCAAGGACCAAAAAAACACTTAATAATCAGAGCCAAAGAACAACGCGGAGTCATTCTGACTCCCGTCTCCAGTTATGGGTTAAGCGAAAATACCAGTAGTATAAAACAAGGTGTTCGATTACAGGTTAAATTTTTTAATGATAAAACAAACTTTAAAACTTATTTAAAGGTAAGATTTTAATCTTATACCATCATATATCGATTTTAACATTATTTTTCCTAGTTTCTTAGTATTCATTCAGTAGAGATTCTAATATAATTTACCATATCTTTGATATTCATTTAATTGGTATTAAACTATAAAATAAATTAATTTAACTTAAACTTAAAAATATAAAAGTAGTTCAATTTATTCATAAATTATGTAAATGTTTATTAACTATATTTATATTGAGCATATTAGATATTGCAGGTTTAAATGCAGGCTTGGTTTTATCCGTTTACACGGTTGACTTTACATTCTAAAACATCTTGACCATGCGAAGCTAACAATGGCTTCCTGTCTTACAGGGCATACGGCTTGGTGTACAACACATAGATGAAAATTATTTTTAATTAAAAACTCTAATATATTTTTTTATGATGAACCTTTTTTTTTTTTTTTTTTTTTTACACTAGCAACATAAAAAAAGCAATTTTATATGAAAAATATAAATTATCCATTTAAACAAAGTTTTGGTATTTATTAAAAACGGTACTTTCGCATGAGCTACATGCCAAGGATTAATAGTCAAAGAAATCGTCTAAGAATTCACTAATTATAGTAGCTTTTTTTATCTACTTATTTCAGTGGTAGTTCGATTATATATCGATTAAATTTGTGTCTACTTATTTATTTTTGATGAATTTTTAATATCATTATCGAATATTAGCCACGGACAAATGATGAACTTATTTACATCATTTTAAGGGCATGCATGGCAAATCTTCCGCAATCAGGCTGCATGCGATATAGATTTTTTAAAATTTAAATCATGCTCGAATTTTGTTAAAAAACAATAAATCCATATTTTTTTTTAATTGCATTTCAAAGTACAATTTTTTTTTCTATTTGACGGTGTAAAACTTATTATTGTGGGATGATTAGATGATAATATATTTTCTAAAAAGACAAATTTTTTACTCAGATCGTTGCATCGTCAATATGACATCAGCGATACTCAAGTGCATGCTTTTTTTTTTTTATAATACAGACCAGCGATCTCACTGAGATTAAAGATGCCAATATACTGTGCAGTGTATAGAATTTAAGTGAAAATCATTTTTTAATTGAAAACTAATATATATATATATATATATATATATAAATTTAGTATATTTTCTCGGATTTCCAGCCAACTACAACGAAAAAGCATTTTTGAGACTTTCTTATTAGGGGCTGTTCAAATATTACGTAAGCATGTTTTTGACTATTTTTGACCCCCCCTCCCCCCTTGTCAGCAAAAATAAGCAAATCGCGAACCCCCCTTAATAATTACGTAAGAAAATTGGACCCCCCCCCCCCCCCCCCTACTTAAAAAAAAAAATTAGGACACAATACAAATTATAAAACTCTACTCGACTAATATAACTACTAAATAATAATAAACGCTTGTTTTATTTCTTTACAATTCTATTTAAGAAAATTTCTTAGATCACAATTTTAGAAGAACTTAGCCATTTGAAAAATTTAAATTTGAACATGACAATATCTATTCCGATGCTGACCACGGCTGCTCAAGCCATTTTTCCATATCTGTTATGATATTGGTTTCCAGTTTTACTTGATTATCTTCATCGCTTACTATTCGGATGCAATCTTTATCAACTTCATCTTCATTGATCCACTCAACATCTTCCATATCTTCCACAAATTTTACGAAGCGCATAAGTTCATTTGCTCGACGAGCAGCAATTCTCAATGGTCGTATAAGGCAGTTCTTCTAGCTTTTTTCACTCTGAATTTTTTTGTGTCTGTTTGCTGACTTCTGAAATTGCATGATATTGGCCACAACTTCCACAAGTTCTTGCGGATAAACGCGTGAACTTTATGGAAGAGCAAAAATAATCATACAGCATCTTTAAAAATCCCTTTTCTGTACTATTCAAATTTAAGGCCAGACGGAGACTTAAATCTATAAATTTCCCCTCTTCACTTGCAATGATGTCATTTGACGATTGTATCATTTTAATTGGAGGAGGAATGAATCGTCCCTTTAATATACGAAATAATCCACTACGTGCAGGAGAGCAACAATTCTTTTTTTCGCATTTTACAATTTGCAGCAAGTATTGACTTTCTTGTACGAGCTTCGAATACCAATCCAAGTCATAACCAAGAGACTCTGGTTCGCCTGAATCAACATATGTGGCAGTAACGGGATAACTGTCAATGTTTAATGAGTTCCAGATATCTGCGAGAGTTTTACCAGCATATGCTAAGTTATTTTGCTCCATTTCTTCATCAATAGTGCGACCGTTCTCATCGAGATGGGAACCATAATGGTCATGAGGGTGTATAAGACCAGACAGTTCTCGACTGAGTGGTGCCATTCGCCTTTCTACTCAATTATATGCACTTCCAGGACCATAGCACGCTATGAAAATTTCATCCAAATCATGCTTTTTGAAATGGTTAATAGCAAACGATATAACTTTCTGATAGCGGGGATTCTCGTCTGGACCTCCATCAACCGTTACTATGATTACAGGTTTGATGAAACCCTCTTCTGTTTTCACTAATTTTTCAAAATCTTTGAGTATTAGTAGAGTTTCAAAATCCTGAGCATGAGTATTTGCTGTGGAAGAACTGTGTTTCCCACTTCTTATAGCTATTAACGTTGGACCAGAATAACCTATGTATGGCTTTACTTTGACCTGCCATGCCAGGAGCAATCACAATACCAGCGTAAACACATGGGATAAGTTTGCGGCGTTCAGCGATGACCCAGTCGTGATCGCTTAAGGATACGTGATACTCCATATGCATCAGTATCATAGCCTGTTTATTGGCTGCTGTAATTCCCAAAGGTACGCGCGCTTTGTCATCATGTGAAAGAAGAAACACTTGCATGGGTCCAAAAATTGAAGGTAAAGTTTCTAAATAATGGATGGATATTACTGCAAATTGGGTATCAATGTGAGATCGGTGATAATCAGCCAGAATCCAAGAAAGTTTTATCGGCACTGTGGTGACATGTCTTCGATACTCGATGGTTGAGGAATTTTTTGGAAGCAAACGAAGATATGTTCTACTCCTGCTTATTGCAAAACCAACCTTTTTCAGTTTTGCAGTCAAGTCATCGAGAGTTTTGACACTTCGGACTTGTTTCTTCTTTTTGCATCTGCAGCTCTTCCAATAATAGCTATGTCTACTATTGCTTTAAGTAATAATGGTTGTTTAAACTTGGTCTTCCTACTGATTCCCTCAAAGATATTTTTTTTAATGTCTGGATTATCATGGCAGATTTCTCCAAGCTTTGTTCGTTTGGTGGTTCGATGTTTTCTTTGGTATTCAGCATTTTGTCGTTTCCTTTTTAAGGATTGTTTTTCCTTTTTTGAGATCACTGGAAACCTTATTTATCTGTTTTTGAATCTGAGATACATTGGTTTCAATTCAATTGGGTTACATTTCATTTTTAGTAAGGTTCAAAATTTGAAAACAGTTAGAAGATTATCTGCTACAAAACTAACATATTTTTTAATTTTTTCCCCCATGGATGCATTAATTTTTGAGTTATTTGAAAAGAAAAAAATAAGGCTTATCTTGGCTACGCCATATTTAAAAAGTAATAACTCGTTTATGACATTTTATTGGTCTTTATTTATTCCCATACTGACCATGTTTTGCCAAGGCTACACGGTCATTTTATCTTATCTATCTTTTTTCCAATTTTTACAAGTAATTATGTAAATTTAAAGTTATGATAAAATATATTTAAAATTTTAAGAATAAATTGATTATAATTACCTTTATAAAATAATCAAGAAAGACTGTTTTCTTTTTGTTGCCTTACGCAGTTCGTCCTCAATTCTTTTTAGCACCAATACCTCTAACTCTTTGTCAGTTTTAGAAGACTTTTTGTACTGCCGCCACACATCATTAGTTTTACATTGGATATCCTTCAAAGGTTTATCTGATGCAGACATTTTGAAACTTTCAAAAAGTTTTTTATACAAGATTTCTCGAAATGAAGACATATTTCTGATTTTATTTATTTTAAACACCACTACACTGCAGTACTGAGAGGTAGAGATCTGCACAGGCCGAAATTTCCAGGCCCAGACCCGGCCCGACTCATAGAGAAAAAAATTCGGCCCGGCCCGTACAAAAAAATTATTGGCCCGGCCCGACCCGGAAAAAAAGTTAAAATCTCGGCCCGGCCCGATTGAATTTCTACAAAACATTGATTTTTATGTCGATTTGGTGAAAGATTTGTCTCGTACGAGGAGTTCTGGCCAAAAATATGTCTTAAATATTTTTTTATGTTTATAATCTTCATTTTTATATAAGTGGCGCAGGCTGCGACATTTATTTTTTTTAATCAATCTCTATTTCTTGTATGTAAATGAATCCGTTATCATTAATATCGTTAATCCATATTCCATGTATTGAAGTGCTAAAAATCTGAAAAATGCTATACAATAAAATCTTCTAAAACGGAATTGCATATAAAAGAAAAAAAATCCGTTATAGACAAGTGTCCTTCTTAGCAAATTTTAAATGTATTATATATCCTATTCTTACGTATTAGTATATTAATTTTGTATGGATCAACACGTTTTTCAGTTTATAACAGGATTTCGTCATAGACAGGTTCCTTCTCCCATGTTTTCTTATATTTTCATTTAGCTATATTTTAATAAGCGTAGAAATCTACTATTCTTTAAAAAGAATAAATTTGAATGTTTAATAGTAGAATAATAGCGATTTAAAAATGTGTACATTTTTTTCAAAATTTTTTGAGCCTGACCTAATTTTACTGACCTTTGAACGGATCAGGCTACGCCGAGACAATGATTTTCATACGGGCTGCGTCAAAACTAGGACTTAAAATTTTGGGCCTTGAAGACTTGGAATGAAACCAGTCCCGGCTCTGTACAGAAAAAAATGGGCCCGGCCCGATCCCCCAGGAAAAATGTAAGGCCCGAACCCGGCCCGTCCCGTAAAGAATAGTAATTACGCCTGGCCCGTCCCGAACCTTCAGAAAAATGTATGGCCCGGGCCCGCCCCGAGTGCCGTGAATGAAAATAGGCCCGAGCCCGGCCCGTGCAGATCTGTACTGAGAGGTTTTCAAAACTCACGAGACACCAGACAGTAGAGCAGTCGGTCACTATGGTTATGGGGTTCAACCACTTGACAGAGGAGGGGTGGAAACAAAAAAGATAGAATTTTACTTACGTTTTGGAAGCTTTCCCGGAAAACTCATATTGTCACAATACATCATATCGCATCGGTCCATTCAATTCTATTCTATTCTATTCTCACAATTGGAAATAGTAGTAAGTTCTCAGAGATAATAAGCCCTCATGCATCAAACATGAACAGTCACCTCTAGATAAAAGATATCGTTTATGTTTTCCTTGTGCGGTCAAAATAGCTGACATCAGAACTTCAAGTTTAATATTCTTTTGCTATTTCTTTCTTTCGATTTGAAATTATATATATATATATATTTTTTTTTTACAAGTTAGAGATTCTGAAAATGTCTTACGTAAGCATCATTCAAACCCCCCCTCCCCCCTTGTCAGCAAAAATAAGCAAATCGCTAACCCCCCTCCCCCCCCGTAGGTGCTTACGTAATATTTGAACGGCCCCTTAGCCACATACCAGCAGGTAATTGCGAAAGGTTTTTATCATTTATGCCGAACCTTGATTATTTCAGCATTTAAACGCATAGTTCAATTACATGTCTGTTTAAATTCGTGTTTTATTTATGTATTTGTGAGATTTTAATTTCATTTGGCAATTTAGTTATGGAATATCACACATAAACAAACAAATACTTATCTGCATCGTTATTTTAAGTGCAAGGGTTAATCTTCCGTAATTGGGGTCTCAGGAATATTTGCGAGATGGGTTTAAAAAAATTCAAGATTGAAAATTATTTTAAAAATCCCTAAAAGCTGGGTAAATTGAGACACAGTTTTTAAAGAAATCACATTTGAAAACACTTTTTTTTTATTCCACTGAGTAAAAATTGCAATTATGTGATATTTAGAAGCGACAAAATTTCAAAGGAAAAAAAAGAAAGAAAGAAATGTTTATTTAGTTCATTGTCACTGTTGATATGACAGAGTTACAGACGGGCATCGTTTTTGGTTTATAACATAGATTGTTTGTGTAATAATTAACACAGTGAAGATATAAATTAGCAGAGCAAGTTTTTCAGTCCAAAACCGCATTTCGATTCTTTTTAGAGTTCAACAGAAAATAGAAATGGAAATTTTAACTAATTAATATGCCATCCGTATGTATATACAAATACATTATTAATTTAATTAATCACAAGCACATACATTTTACAAAGATACATTATGTATATGTGGGCATATGTTATGCATGTGTTTGTTTTAAATAAAATCGAAAACATTATTAAAACATTATTTTGTATGATTTTATAATTAATAGTCAAAGATTTTTTTTCATTATTAACTGATGTTATTATTTACGTATTAAAAGTTTGAAAACCGAGATTAATGTTCATTGTACAGAGAGTTTCAAATTGTTTAATATTTGACTTTTAAATGAATTGAAAAAATATCGAGAAACTATTTTTTTATAATAATGTAATATAGTTTTATAATATAAATGATGAAGATATTCAATATGTTATGAATGTTTAAGTAATTTTAATTCAGCGCCTTAATCAGAACCACAGCCAGTCGGCTAGCGGGTTGGGACACTCTTTTACGGAAACATGATATTGCTTCCCCCCTCTCTTTTAAACTGCAAAGTCCCCCCCCCCCCCCCCCCCCCAAAAAAAAAAAAAGAAAACTTTGCATCAATAAACTTTTGAAATTTCGAAATGTATTTATTTTGTATTTTAAATGTATTTTGAAAATACATGTATTTTGCATTTGTAATTTTTAAATTTTGAAAAGTATTTTGTAATTTGTATTTTAGGTTCTAAAATCAATGTATTTTGTATTGAAAATGGTTTTTCGGTGTATTTTGCCCAACCCTGGGTGTCGCACTCTGTCCCTTTTGAAATTGGCAAAATGCACCCTGCCTTAAAAAAAAACAAAAATCATTAAATTCACCTGTAGTTGTAGCCAGAGATTTCTTGTAAAAACCTTCCCCATTCAACAGTATTTCTAAATTCATGTGCCCAAGATCTTGCAAAAATAATAGACCTTTATTTCTTTAAAAAAAGCAGGATATTATTAAAACATGTTAATAGTATTTTTCAAATTGTGGTTCATAAAATTATTAAAAATTAAGGACACTTTATTTATCATACTAAAGATTATTCTCTTTTTTTTTTTTCCTTATATCATTACTAAACACATTACTAATATATTTCCTTATGAAATAGTGCCTTTTTTTGGAACTAGCATCCTGCCCTTCTTTCTAACATGAATACTACATTATTAATTATCATTAATAATTAAGGCTTTTAAAAATGTATAATATGTTCTTAATTACAGAGTTAATTGTTTAACATTTATTAATTTGAAGTATTGTTAACTATTTAATATTAAATGCTGTTAATAATTTTAATAAATGTTAAATATCACTAGTATTTGATAAAGTTTTACATAATTATTACAATGTTAATGTTCAATAACTTTATTAAATGATACTAACTAATGAAACTACTAATTTGCAGTTTTTATAATTTCTGTAATTATTAACTAATAATTATAATTTTATTATTAAAGTGTAGAAATATAGATTATGTTAGCAATTAGTGGTTTAATTGTTTTGGAAACCTAAAACTCTTGATAGCTATTTAGTATTTGAACGCTGGGAAAAAAATCATGATTTTTTTTATTTAAAAAAAAAAAAAAAAAAAAAAAAAAAATACAGCTTAGTTTTTATGATAAAGAATTTTACAAAGGGGCCTATTTTATTAAAAGGAATTTTATAAAGAGAACTGTTTTATTAAAAGGAATTTTACAAAGGGGCCTATTTTATTAAAAGGAATTTTATGAAGAGAATTGTTTTATTAAAAGGAATTTTATGAAGAGAACTGTTTTATTAAAAGGAATTTTATGAAGAGAACTGTTTTATTAAAAGGAATTTTACAAAGGGGCCTATTTTATTAAAAGGAATTTTATGAAGAGAACTATTTTATTAAAAGGAATTTTGTGAAGGTGCCCATTTTATTAAGTTCATTTTTGAGAAGGGGCACATTTTAATAAATTTATTTTTATGAAGGGGCTCAAAATATGTCCCAAATTTTGCCTGGATTGACCCGTAATAACAAATTTACTGGATAAAGTATAATTTTCTTACTTTTAGGATGTTGATGATTTTAAAATAATCAAAATTCGTGAGAAGTAAAAAGAGAAATTGATTTAATGGTACATGTCATATCAATATTGCTTATCAATGATTCTCTAAGAAGGGGCAATATATTCTTAAGAATAAAAAATTAGGAAAATTTTGCTGTATTTATACCTTCACATATAAATATCTGCTATATAAATACAACATTGAATCTTATTATAAATTTACATATTCAATTCACATTTGGAAATAATTTTATGCTAATTAAAATTCAGAGTTTTGATAAATATTTTGTAAATAATATCCTATAACAAAATAATTTTACAGAAAGAAATTAAGAAAAGAAGAAAATCTACCCATGAAATTTTACTTTATCATGCAAAAGTAATCAGTTTCAGGGTTAAAAATCACGATTTTTTTTTTTTTTTTTTTCAAATAAAAAGAATCAGATTTTTTCATTAATATTATTTGTGTACTTATTTATGTAAGCTGAGCTTGAAGAAAAGAAACTACAGGCACAAGCAGAGATTGAAGAAAAGAAACTCGAAATGGAGGAGAGAAGATGGAGAATAGAATTGGAAGAAAAATATCATGAAAGAGTTTGAAATTAAGAAAATTCAACTATAGGAAAATTCAAGGCAACACATCGATATGCACCCAAGAACAAATACAGGTAAGCAATACAAACTGCTCAGATTATTAACAAAATATGATAGTACGAATGATATTAGTTTATATTTGGCTATGTACGAAAAACAAATGTCGCAAACGGGCATTGATAAAAAAGAGTGGGTCAACTATTTTATTAATCTAATGCCATTAAATGTGATTAACATAATAACCAGGGAGAATGTACCCGAAATGCATGATTATGATTACATAAAAAGTATTCTTTTAAAATGATACAAACTATCTCCAGAAGAATTTAGGCTAAAATTTTTCTCACTTAAAAAGGAGCAATCGGCAAATTGGCGCGATTTCGCTTATGAGATTAAAGTGTATTTCAAACAATGGATTGATGGTCTTGAAATAGATAACTTTGAGGAATTATCAGAATTAATTGTAGTTAATCAAATTAGGCATAATTTACCTGCAGAAACAAAGACACATTTTGCAGAGGAATTGTTAGTAATAAAAAAGATAGACGACTTAGTAAACAAATTAGATATTTATGAAACGGCACGAAGGGTTTGCAATAAACAATCTATAAGGAATACAAGTGGGAGTTTTGAGGATAAACGATCGAGAGTAGCTGACTACGCCAAGTTGACAATAGGCACAATGTGAACCATGGAAGAAACAAGGCTTATATAATATGTTATCATTGCGGCAGATCTGGTCACGTGAGTGGGAAATGTACCATGGGGAGTAAAATACAACAAGAATATTCAAATCATAACCAGCAACATACTCAAAATTGGTGAGAAATGAAATACCAAGATTGGAACCAAAACACGCAAAGAAAAGTAGTTAATATAGGCACGTTAAATGGTAAGAAAGGAAGAATCCTGGATATTCGAAGAATAAAAACAAACATAATAATTGATACAGGGAGTGATATTTCAATCTTATATCATACTGCAATAAACGCACCAAAATTAACCAGTGACAACATATCTATATCAGGCATAGGTAGAAAAGAAATTAAGCCAATGGGTTTATTCTTGCATAAAGTTTATGTAGATGGTATAGAAATACAGGATAAATTTTACGTGGTACAAGAAACCGACTATGATCTAATAACAGGTAGAAAAGCAATCGAAGGCTTGACATTAAAAGCAGTGGAAGATGTTGTTAGAATAACAGAAGTCAAAAAGACGACACTACAGTGCAAGTAGCATATACATCAAAATTAATGAAATCCCTGCCAAAACAGATGAAATAGCCACATCAAATATAGATAACGATAATCAAGGTTGGAAAGATATGGTTAACATCAACTGCATAAATGCCGAGGTGGATTTGAATCATATTACAAATTTAACTAACAGAGGAAAAATACAAGAATTAATAGAATCATACAAACCGAATGAAACAAAAGATACTGGGTTAAAGATGAAAATATTATTGGCAGTTGAAAAACCTATCTGTGAACGGCCAAGGAGGTTACCTCTAGTTGAGCAGGAAAATATCAGTAAGTAAATACAACAGTGATTGGAAGATGGGATCATTAGACGAAGTTACTCAGATTTTGTGGCCCCAGTCGTCCTGAGTAAGAAAAAAGATGGGTCACATCTGTGATGTAGTAATCACATATATTTTTTATTTGTAATACAGCATTCTTCTCCCGCCCTTTTAAATGATTTCTTTTCAACTCAACACATCATTCAAATGGCTTTTTTTTTCTCTCCTTTTTACCAAAGCTAACAGATAAGTTTTATTTCAGCTTTCCCCTTTTCTTCTGATCTATTTTTAGAACCAGCACGTATTGCAAGTGACATCGACCACGTCATATTAGGGCGTGTCTTCTCTCCACGAATTAAAAAAGTTTGTTCTCTCTCAGAATTTCTATTCCCTCTTTTCATATGTGCTGCTTATAATACATAATTCTAATTTAACTAATAGATTTAAATCAATTTTGGATGCAGTTTTGTAAACCCTGTTTACATAGTATATATATCAATGCAGCCAGTTTTTTAACAAGTTTGATATTGTATTTTTTGACAATGTGATTGTTTCTTTTCAAATTGGGCCTAGCGACTGTTTGAAGGAGCGCGAACAACCGTTCTGCGATCATGATGTTCTAAGGTGATAATTTAATACGTAAAAGTTTGTCATTGATCGCCGATGGAATTCAATTTAATGCATTTCGATCTTGGACCTTTTATCATCAAGGC
This sequence comes from Maratus speciosus, assembly GCA_963932465.1. Taxonomy (NCBI): domain Eukaryota; kingdom Metazoa; phylum Arthropoda; class Arachnida; order Araneae; family Salticidae; genus Maratus; species Maratus speciosus. Next base: position 293,339,287 of record OZ010789.1, read on the forward strand.
ATTCTCTATGGAATAATTTGAACCAGCATTCATTTTTGTCATGGAATTACTTCAAGTTTTTAATAATTCTACATGGAATGTTTTTGCCGTGTATGGTGACCTACTTCTTCTAATTACCTTCCAACCCTCAAGTAATGGACAAATAAAGAAGATTTTTTGTAACTGCTGCCTCTTCAATGTGTTACCTCATCATTTAAGTAAGATCATTCCCTTTTATTTTTACTGCAATAACATTCTATCATTGGCAAAAATATTTATTCTCGGCACTTAATTTATTCTTTCTCATATTTATTACGTCACAATTGATGCCGTGACTAAAAAGAATATTTGGCGTTATTGCTTTCTGTTTACAATGCAATGCCTTAAAAAAATAACTTAATGACTGTATTTTATCGCCGTATTTTTGACAGTTGATTGATGCATTCTTTTCAAAAAAAAAAAAAAAAAGATTTTTGTTCTCAAATAGAAGAACTGCTCTTTTTAATGGAATTTTGAAAATGTTTTAACATTACATTTGCCGTTATTCTTTTTCGCAGTATTTCTGTTCTTATAAAAAGAAAACGTAATTTTTTTTTATCTTAGAAGAAATTTTGTTCCTGAAATTTATTCCTAACTGAAGTTTCTTTTAAATAAAATTTTGAAGATTTGCTACTTTTATAGAAATATAAAGAAATAAATTCAAAGAAATTGTTTTAAAATTATTATTTTTAATATGGAATTTTAAGAAAAAATATTTTGCTGTTCTCAAATGAAATTTTTTGCTGCTGAAGATCGATGCTTGACTTGTCATCGTAATGAAATTTTGTTCACAAGTTCTATTTGCAATATTTATTCCATGATTTTATATTTAGAGCATGTATTTTATTAAAAAAATTCCTTTACTGGTTTTAATTTTGAGATGTCTTGACAAAATTATTACTATTTTTAAATTATTGAAGAATGAAATATTATTTTAAAAATCAAGAAATTTATTTATTTATTCTCTAATTCATTTATTCTTATGGTGCATTAAAAGATATTTATATAATAGAAAATCTTAATGAATTTTGAAATTCTGAAATGAATTCTAAAATTTGTTTTCTGATTTTAAGAACAAATTTTTTAACAAGAGGCTATGGTTTTTATTCTTATTCTTATATTGGGTTTTTAAATTTTATTTTATGGCACTTATATATTGAAATAAAATATTTAATGAATTTGAAGATACATTATGAAAATTAAAATATTTATTGAAGCAAATTATATTTTTATCCCTTATCTGTGATATAATTATTGAAGTTCAAGTTATTTTACTGAAATTGTTCTCATGTATTAATTGCAAAGAAGCTGAAGTTCTTCATGAATTCATAGTTGTGATATATCCTGCATAATTTTTTGAAGTCTTCTCTGCTTTTAAAAATATCAATTTATGATTTTTACTCTAAAAATACCTTTAATAATTAAAAAATTCTAATTTGTTCTTGTACCACCTTCCACTTTTATTCGCAAGATATTTTTGTCATTTAGTGCACGATTTGACTGCTGGTATCGATTTTGGTGTTTGGTGAGGGCAATGTTCATTTATAAAATTTCAAGAACAGTTTACTCTCTACAAACTGTTCTAATCATAACTCTCAGTGCTTCAATTTTCCAAGATTATGTGGCTTCATCAAAATTTAATGACATTTTTTTTTGCTTAAAGAATTAAAAAAAATTCCTTCTCCTGTATCATCTGTGAGAATACTTCTCACAGTATTTAAATTTGGTTTAATTTTATTTCCTTTCAGCTATTTTTTTGCATCGATGTCTATTTAAATCCATAGTTATGATCGACCACAATAATTGTTTCTTTTGGCCTTATACATCGATGTTCTTTAATCTTTCAACTGCACATCGGCAAATTCTATGACATTCCGCTGTGCCTGGTATGGGATGCTTCTCCTTCGAATCTACACGATTGTGATGACGTCATCGGAAGAAGTGTCTCGCCGCGTAAGCTTTGAATGGATGTCGATCTTTTCGGAGGTGTGTCTAATCGCTGATCATAGTGCGAATAGAAGTAAAACTCATTAAACGTATTCCTTCGGATTTTTTTATTAAGATATTGCTTAATTTTTAAAATTCTCGAATAGATTTAAATCTTTTCTTTTTCTAACTTTTGAAGTCCCCGTATTCATCATTTAAATACTAAAACTCGTAAATTTTAAAATCGGAATTTGGTTTGAAGTTGTGCTGAAAAGATGTAGTTTTTCAACGTAGTTTTATCAGAGCGCCGGCCATTCGAATGCCGTGCCGCTTTTTGGCCGAATAAGTTTGCCGTACTATGGGTCATATTTTAGTTATGTGGATATGTTCTTTCTCAAATTTAATTTTTAAAGATGTGCTGCTCTCATCAAAGGAAAATCCCATGGAATTATTCTATGTTGGCTGTTATTTTCCTCTTCTTAAAAGATTCAGTTCTTTTATTTAAAAATGGTGACCAAAACCAAGAATTTTCATAACTTTCTATTCAACTAACGTATGGAATAAAGAATATTATTTGTTTCATCAGTTTGCCTCTTCACTGTCTCCTGTAAAGTAAGAATTCTACAGCTTTATTATTTCTTTAACGATCAATAGTTTTATTAAAAGAACTTCACAATGTGTACTTAACCCTTTTATGATACACATCATTTTATTACCATCACATCATCATCATGACTGAAATAATTTGTTAAAATTTTATTCTACATGTCTGATTTAAATATGACAATAGATTTACTTATTTTTCTCATTCACGTTTACTTACCTGCTGACGTTGTCTTCAAGAGTATTGTTATTAATCCATTTTCTGAAACTCTTCTCTGGTGTGTGAAAGTGTTGTGCTGAAAGTACTAAAAGTATTATAATACATACCTGCAAAAAAATCCTGTTCCTGATTTACAGCAATCAATTAAAGATCTGTGCTTCATTTTCAGCTTTGATATTCCTGATGAAGTTCTCAGTAATTTATGTAGTAAAATATCCATTTATTTCTGATTTTCTCCAATGTGTTTTCAGAGTTGGATTTGAAGCTAAATCAGTATATATTTTTTTCTCATAAACAATAGTTGTTCATGAATTGATTATGAAGATTTGTGAGTTGTGTGTTTTCGTAAGATGCAGATGGTGAAAGTGCTCGACTCATCTTCTGTTGCAATCCAATTTCCCCAACATTTGACTCTTTATATTCAACTACAAAGTTAATTTTTTTTTAATTTCACAGTCAAAGTTTACTTGTGAGCAGAAAATTTTCATCCTCGCATTGGAAATGTTTGACTTCTACATCATACCATATTCTACAACTATTTATAAAACTTACTGTTATTTGATCTACAGGAAATGTTTAAGCTCAAGTTTATTTACTTATTGCTGAAAATTTTCATACGTCAATCATTATAGTGCCTTTTCTTTATTTCATAACCCAATTGCTTCAAAAATTTTTAATCTGCCATATGCCTCACTTTTTTAATTTATGCAAGAAATTATTTTAAATTGATTATGAAGATATATTTTTTTAAATGAAGAAAATTTTTATTTGCACCTTTCATATGAAGAAAAGCACTAGTTCTTAGTGAACATATTTTCCAGCGCATTTTTTTTTTTTTTTTTTTTTTTTGAAGTGTTCATTAGTGAATCTTCAACAATTCTCTAAGAAATTATATTTAAAAAGCGCTTCTTGACCACCGATTTCATCTACCTTATCTTGTCCTCTACTCATCATGGTGTATGTGTTAATATTATCCTTAAGTGCAGTGTTACTCCTGAATGTACCACCATAGTTTGTCTTCTTTTTGCCAGCAGTGTCTACTGGTTTTTCCTTCAAAGTATGTCACCATATTCTGCTAAATGTTCATAATTGGTGACGGTGTTTTTGCTAACTGTGCCTCTTACAACAAAATCTAAGTGTTTGAATAGTTCAACAGTACTATTCTTATCCAACCATTTGTGGTTTATACCTGTTGCTGTTTGCGAGCATAAACATAAATTAAAAGTCGATAGCTTTAACTTTAATATAATGGATTGTTTATTTAGATTATAAATGCATGCTCTTTGAGCTGCGACTGCCTTGGCGGCGTACAAACTACTACTGAAGGAATTATGAAACATCTGTGGGAGGGTAAATACTGTGACGTCATAACAACATACAGTGGCGCCAACATACCGCCCCACGTTGAAATAACATTTCAGTATTCAATATATAATATCTAAATTTACAATGAATAACATACAATACAATGAAATGCAGAATAGAATAATAATGAATATAACAATGAATAATTAAATATGCTTCAAACATTTGTTTACATAAAGTTTACAATTGAATGGTTATACTGTGTCAAATTTAATGATAATATGTCAGTTTACTGATAAGGCAGCAAGCATAATTTCGATATGCCTCTCTTGAAAATACCATGAGGCGTTTTCACAAGAACCACTCTAACCTTACCATCTGGTCCTTTAACTACTTCCTGAACTCTACCCATTGTCCATCTGCAGGGTGGAAGATTATCCTCTTTTAAAAGGACCATTGAATCTGGAATAATATTATCCTTCTCAAATTGCCATTTATGTCTGGCTTGTAAGTTGTTAAGATAGTCCAATTTCCACTTTCGCCAAATAAATTGGACCATTTTATTTAATCTTGGCCATTGGGACAAATGATTATCACGTTCGCCAGTCAGGTCCGGTTCAGACACACTGTTCAGAGGTCTGCCTATGAGAAAATGGCCTGGAGTTAGAATTTCAAAATCATTGGGGTCAGAAGACATGGGTGTGAGAGGCCGACTGTTTAAAATGCCTTCAATTTGCGTGGTAACTGTTAAAAATTGCTCAAGAGTTAATCGCGAATTTCCTACAGTTCTTTTTAGGTGGTACTTAAACGACTTCACCCCAGCTTCCCACAAACCACCGAAATTGGGTGACCTGGGTGGAATGAAATTCCAGGCGATTTCCTCACTTGTTAAATAATGAGCCAAAATATCTGGGGGGTTTCTAATCATGTTCGCCAAGCGTTTTAACTCTGCACTGGCTCCAACAAAATTTTTGGCATTGTCAGTACAAATAGAAAAACTTTTACCTCTCCTACTGAAAAATCTTTTTAAGGTTGCTATCATTGCTTCTGAAGTTAAGTCGGTGACCACTTCTAAATGAATCGCTTTTGTTACGAAACAAATAAAAATGGCAACATAACATTTATGGTAAATACCCTTCCTTTGACCCTTATATTTTATATAAAGCGGGCCACAAAAATCAATCCCTACATTAGTGAATGGCGAACTAGGAGTAATTCTCGCAGAAGGAAGATTTCCCATAATCTGCTCAGTACATTTAGGCTTGTTTTTAAAACAAACTATGCAATCATGAACAATTTTTCTAGCAGTATTTCTACCACCCAATGGCCAAAATTCTTGCCTTACAAGATAAAGTAAAGTTTGGGCTCCAACGTGCAAGTATTTAAGATGAAAATATGTCATTATCAATAAAGTCAATTTGTGATCTTTAGGGAGCAATATTGGAAATTTCTTATCAAAAGATAAATCAGCGTTATTTAATCTACCGCCTACCCTTAACAAATTCTGTTTATCAAGAAAGGGATGTAAACAACTCACCTGTCCCTTTTTGGGAATTTCTCCCTGTTCAAGGGTTTTTATCTCATAATCGAATGCTTTTACCTGTACCATTTTGACTAAAAAACTCTTTGCGCTTCGAAGTTCCTCTGTTGTGATTGGGCCAAGACGTCGAATGGCATTTTTGGCATTAAATAGGAATCTGAAAATAAAACTTAGAATACGTATTAATTTTAAATAATTGTTACTTAAATTAAGAAAATCATCCACAAAGGAATTTTCAGAAGTGGAAATTAAATTGATATTGTCCATTTTTTTAAGTTCTTGCACATAAAGTTCGTGCGATAAAATGTCAGTATTGTCACTAGATTCATCAGAAAGTTTATGAAAGTTCAGGGGGGCCATCCCACCAAAGATTCATTTTGGAAAGTTCTTGAGGACCTAATCCACGTGATATAATATCTGCTGGATTTAAATGCGATGACACATGCTTCCAATGATAGTTCTCAGTCAAAGTTTGTATCTTGGATACTCTGTTGGCAATGAAGGTTTTTAGTTTGTTTGGCGATGTATTGATCCAAGCAATTGCTATTTTTGAATCGGTGTGCAAATAGATATCACTCACTATCATTTTTAGAGATAGACGAACTTTTTCTATAAGTTGAGAGAGAAGAAGGCAAGCTGACAGTTCGAGGCGGAGAATGGAAATTGTCTTTAAAGGAGCTACACGCGATTTACTAGCGATCAGTTTAGTTGATACAGTACTTGTTTCACTTGTGCAATGCATATAAACTACAGCTCCATAAGCTAATTTCGAAGCGTCTGCAAATCCTAGCAGCACTAATTCCTGAAAAGAATCGGTTAGAATGTATCTGTCGATTCTGATCTCTTCGATTTGTTTCAGGGACGACACAAAATTTATCCATTCACTTGCAACTGGATTTGGGATTTCATCTTCCCAACCTAATTTCATGAGCCACAATTTCTGAAGAAATATCTTTGCTCGTGTAATAATTGGTCCTAGAAGACCTAAAGGGTCATATAGCCTTGCAATGGTGCTTAGCACATCTCGTTTCGTGTATGATGATTTCTCCGTTATTGAAATCTTGAACATAAACTGATCTTCAACGGGTTTCCAGATAACCCCTAGAGTTTTACTTGTTGATTCTTCATTTATGGAAAAGTTATAATCTTGAACTTCCAATGGCTTACTGTTCATCAATTCCCTTGAATTGGAATTCCATTTATGGAGGGACATACCGCATGTTTCTAACATGTTGCATAACTGATGTTGGAGTTCTATAGCTGTATCTAGATCATGTGCGCCTGTCACTATGTCATCCATATACACATCTTCCTTTATTACTTCCGCAGCTAAAGGGAATTGCGATGCTTCATCTATGGCTAACTGTTTCAGAGTCCTTATTGCGAGAAATGGTGCGCTAGATGTACCATATGTGACAGTATTCAATCTGTAAATAACAGTTTCTTCATTCTCATCGGTCTTCCACACAATTCTCAGAAGGTCGCGTTGAGGTGGATCTATTAAAATTTGTCTGAACATTTTTTGAACGTCCGTCGTAAAGGCATACCTATAAACACGAAATCTTGTCATAATTTCAAATATGTCTTCTTTTACTTCTCCTTTCAGCAGACAATCATTGAGACTGAAGCCAGATGTAGTGGCAGCTGATGCATTGAACACCACACGTAATTTAGTTGTGGTTTTGTCTGGCCTGAGAACACCATGATGCGGCAAATAGTAACATGAGTGATTTTCTGGATGTTCGGAATGAGGGTCTGCAACCTTCTCCATGTGACCTAATTCTAAGTATTCTTGCATAAACTGCTGATACAATGCTTTCATAGTTTTATCCTTAGCTAATCTTTTCCATAACTGATTCAGACGTTTTTTCGCAAACTCTTTAGAATCACCTAAATTTTCCAAATCCTTGGTTGGCATCTGTACGATGTATCTACCTGCGTCATTTCGTTTATGCGTAGTTTTGTAATGCTCTTCACAGTATTCTTCTTCTTTACTAAGGATTTTCGAAGTTTCATCAATGGTTTCTAACTTCCAAAACTTTTCTAAACATTCATCAATGCTTTGTGACTGCGAAACAAAACCACAATATTGCATTTGGCCGACAGATTCTATGCTTCCTGTTGCGATGTATCCGAATACTGAATTGCGAAACACTAAATTACTGTTTGGAATGCGAATTTCTCCATCTTTTATTATATGAAAGAAGGATTCAGCGCCGAGCAGCATATCAATTTTGCCAGGAACACTAAATTTCGGATCTGCTAACTGATGAGGAATTTTTAAGTTATCAATGTTTAAGTTTGTAACTGGGAGTGAGTCCGTTATTTTTGAGACAACAAGAAAATCCAATGACGTTTCAAAAGATCCATTTCCGTTTATGATTTTAGCACGAATTTTGTGTTTAACGTTCATTTCCTTTCCACCTAAGCCTGAGATGGCGATGTTCAATCGCTTTAGTGGAATTCCCAATCGATTAGCGAATTCTGAAGTCGCAATATTGGACATACTTCCAGAGTCCATTATTACACGTGCTTGTAAATAACCTCCAGAACAAGGGTTAAAGACCCAAACTAAAGCAGTGGAGAGAATGACAGATTTATTTTTGTTATTAACGCAAGATAAAGAAGATGATACAGGTGATTTAGTTTCTGTCTGTCCGTAAAACTCACCTGCGTTCGGATTCAATTTATGACCTTGCGCGGTGGGGTTAACTTCATCAACTTTGCTCGGAAAAGAATTGTTTATATTTCTATGGAGTAATGTGTTGTGTCTTGCCTGACAAATGTTGCAGGAACTTTTAGACTTGCAATTAACAATTGCGTGTTGACTACTTAAGCAGTTGAAACAAAGCTTATTTTTCATTGCTACATCTTTTCTCTGAAAAGCATTTAATTTCAAAAATGCGTCACATTTATATATTGCATGATTTTGCTTACACATTACACAGAAATTAATGGACTTTGTTGACTTAACAAAGAGAGATTTTTGCTTAAAATTACGATCTTGAATTGATTTGGGTTTTACTGCAATGGTTTTACTTATGTTTTCCAAAATTTGAGAATGTTTTTCTAAAAATAAAATTAAATCATCTAACTTTGGAACTTCATTTGAACTTATTGTCATTTCATAATTTTTCCGTGTATCTTTATCCAACTTTTCAAGAATGATATTTAAAATTAAAACGTCGGAGAGATTGTTTCTGTTGTAATTTAAAACCTTTAATGCGCGAATGCTTTTTTTAACGCTGTCTACTAGATTTCTTAGATCTTTTGCGGAAGGCTGTGTAATTTTATCTGCATCTAAAAGTGAGTTTATGTGTATTTGTACTATAACTCTTTCATTTTCGTACCTGTCTTTTAACGCTTGAAATAAAGAAGAAAAAGTATCTTCGGTTGTTTGCAAAGCTCTTGCGTCACTTACTAATGCAGCTGATAAATAATGCAGTTTTTGCGCTTCTGACAACTGCTCGTTTGATGTTATAATATTATCAAACTGTAGTTTAAATGTGCTCCATTCTTCAGGTTTTCCGGAAAATTTAGGAAGTGGTATTTCCGGTAACTTAATGTTTAGCGCATTGTTCGTAAGAGTAGGTTTTAATTGATTTTCATTGAGAACCTTACCCACTTCTAAATGCTTAATTTGTTTCTTTATTTTGAATTTAGTTTTTATAATATTTTCACTGTATTCTTCACTAGTGTTAATATCATTTTCATAATCCTTAGGAATGCTTATGGCAGCTTCTATTTCGCTATTTAAGTTTTTTAGCAAGTCTTCCTTATCATTTAATTGCTCCAGAATTTCTAAATAGTCATCGGTTTCTTTATTGTCATCATCTATTAACGTTTCAAATTTAGTGATCAATTTGGTAACGGATGTTCTTAAATATGTACGTTTCTTTTTTAATTTCTCAAGCGGTTCCATTTTATAAAAAAACTTATCATGCAATAATCAAAAAGAATAATCAAATATTTCCTACCTTGTTTCACGCAGACGATTTCGTTTTCGCTTTAATCCATTACGGAAGCTTGCGCAATCACTGTTCTAAAACTGCAAGTATAAAACTCGATGTCGAAACTTCAAATGAAAGAAGGGGAACTTTTCCTTTCAACTGCGATGTTTTTTCACTATTTCAGACTAAATTCTTTTTTTTTTTTTTTTTTTTTTTTTTTAAATAAATACCTGAGGCTCGACTTAACCAATGTTGCTGTTTGCGAGCATAAACATAAATTAAAAGTCGATAGCTTTAACTTTAATATAATGGGCTGTTTATTTAGATTATAAATGCGTGCTCTTTGAGCTGCGACTGCCTTGGCGGCGTACAAACTACTACTGAAGGAATTATGAAACATCTGTGGGAGGGTAAATACTGTGACGTCATAACAACATACAGTGGCGCCAACAATACCAAGAGCTTCTTTACATCTGTAAAATACATTTTTTTTCTTTCTATGCTGAATTATTTAATTATCTTGCACAAGATCTCAGAAGTCTCTTATGAAGATCGGATCCAGCTGTAGTTTTGTGTATTGTATAAATGTGTTTACAGAGTTCCGGAATGTGCCCACTGATCAAGGTATCATGAAGGATTATCTGTTTACAATATTTTTTTAATTTTTGCAGCTCTTTAATTTCAACTGTTTAAAGTTAATTTAAAATAATTTTATTTTCTTTACAAGCATAGAAACTTAAATTTAAATTTTACTATTAAATTATTGAAGGAATTAAACTAAATATTTTTATGGTACACTTGTTTGGTAATTAATTTTTCCTGATTATGACAATTTTTTTTAAAACTATTATTATGATTAACAAAATTTAAGTACTAGGTTGTCAGAATATACAAGTAAAATATTTTCGACTTTCTCATTGCAATTTATTTTTATAAATATGCGGAAATTGATTAGTAGAAATGATTTATTCATTTTGAACGTTTCAATAATTATGAGAAAATTGATTAGTAGAAATAATTTATTCATTTTGAACGTTTCAATAATTATGAGAAAATTGATTAGTAGAAATAATTTATTTTTTGGATTTATAAATTTTGAAATATTATATAGGGTAATATTTTAAATTGTAGAGATCATTTTGCAGGAAGGTGCTTTTCTTTGCCTATGATTGCAACGGGGCTTATTATTATTATTGTATACTATCATGTTATGTATACTATTGAAATTTGAATGTACTACTTGATGTATATTCTTTTTCTTTCTCTTTAGGTCACTGTACATGTACAATCCCTAAATGTGCACATGCACTTAAAATTATTCTTATGGCTTTTAAATTTTAAACTTATATTTTATTCTACTTTTTTTGCTCCTTGGCTTTTAAAATTTTCTTTTCCCTTTGTTGAAAAAGCTCTTTCAAGGTTTACCTCTCTCACCTTTTGGTCATCCAAAATTCTGTTCAGCGAATGGGGGTAATGTGATGTAGTAATCACATTTATTTCTTATTTGTAATACAGTATTCTTCTCTTGCCCTTTTAAATGATTTCTTTTCGACTCAACACATCGTTGAAATCGCTTTTTTTTTTCTTTCCTTTTTACTGAAGGTAACAGTTAAGTTTTATTTCAGCTTCCCCTTTTCTTCTGATCTATTTTTAGAACCAGCGCGTATTGCAAGTGATGTCGACCACGTCATATTAGGGTGTGTCTTCTCTCCATAAATTAAAAAAGTTCGTTCTCTCTCGGAAAGGTTTCGTTTTCTATCCCTCCTTTCATACGTGCTGCTTATAATACATAATTTTAATTTAACTAATAGATTTAAATCAATTTTGGATGCAGTTTTGTAAACCCTGTTCACATAGTATATAGTTTTGTAAACCCTTTACTTTTGTAAACCCTTTACATAGTATATAGTTTTGTTTTGTAAACCCTGTTTACATAGTATATATATCAATGCAGCCAGTTTTTTAAGAGATTTTAACAAGTTTGATATTGTATTTTTTGACAATGTGATTGTTTCTTTTCAAATCGGGCATAGCGCCTATTTGAAGGAGTGCGAACAACCGTTCTGCGATCATGATGTTCTAAGGTGATCATTTAATAAGTAAAAGTTTGTTGTTGATCGCTGATGGAATTTAATTTAACCAGGCATGAAAGTAGGCCAAAGAATAAAAAGGAGGAAAATTTTTTTTTCCTTCATGAGCCAAATTTGGAGAGAACAAATAGGGAGATTCTGATACCGACATTTTATAGATTAGAGTGCAGTTTTAAATTTTACATAAACATGAAAATTACAAGGAGATTGATAAATAAAAATTTTTTTAATGGATATTTGTTCTTTTTCAAAAATCATAATATAAGAGTGTATCCCTTGAAAAACAGGTAAGTACTATACAACAAATGCAAGGATGCAAGTATGGACTATACAACAAATGCAAGGATGCAAGTGTGGACTATACAACAAAACTTAAAATTTAGTCATGTTTGAATGACATAATTTATATCCATGATTACTTTATCTTTTATAACACAAAAAATAGAAGAAAAAAAATTTAATTTACCAAATGTAAGGATAGTTGAAATAAGGAAATCAGCTTGCTAAATGTTAATCAAAACATCTGTTGAATTTATGTAAAATAAGATAAAAAAGTTTTTTGATGAAATTCGGGTTTTTTCTGCGATCTTTTGACGGAATCCGCGTTTCTTCAGCGATCCTTTGACAGAATTAGAGTTTTTTCTGCGATCTTTTGAAGAAATACGCGTTTTTTTAGCGATCTTTTGAAGAAATACGCGTTTTTTCAGCAATCTTTTGAAGAAATACGCGTTTTTTCAGCAATCTTTTGACGAAATACACGTTTTTTCAGTGATCTTTTGACGAAATTAAGGTTTTTTCAGCGATCTTTTGACGAAATTAAGGTTTTTTCAGCGATCTTTTGACGAAATTAAGGTTTTTTCAGCGATCTTTTCACGAAATTAAGGTTTTTTTCCAGCAATCTTTTGACGAAATTAATTTTTTTTCAGCGATTTTTTGACGAAATTCTGGGTTTTTTCAGCGATTTTTTGACGAAATTAGAGTTTTTCCCGCGATCTTCTGAAGAAATTCTCGTTCTTCCGCGATCATTTGACGAAATTCACGTTTATTCCGCGATCTTTTGACAGAATTCGCGTTTTTCCGCGGTCCTGTGACAGAATTCGCGTTTTTCCGCGGTCCTGTGACAGAATTCGCATTTTTCCGCGGTCCTGTGACAGAATTGATGTATATAACTTAACGTTATATACGAATTAAAGATTTGCAGAGCTGCTTATACAGCAGAAACGCTCATGCTGATTCCCAAACCACCATAAAAGTAAAAGGATTTAAAAAAGTTAATGATAAGTTCAATATAAGTTAATCTGCAAAAAGAAAAATATATTAACTATGTGTGGTGATATAAATGAGAAAACAAAGTTAAAAACTAACAAAGTTTATTTAAGTCAAACAACATAAAAATAAATAAAAACTAAAAAGGATTATCAATTAATTTTTAACATATTAAATTACTTATCTCAAGTACTGTAATTAACTTCATGACAAATGAAATACTTAAACATCATAGCTTGTGAAAAAATACTTGTTTCTTGAAAAATGCAATGGGACTCATGGATATGCAAAATCAATTTTTCATAATTTGAAAAAGTAAAAACCTCCATCATTACGCTAGATGCTTCTATTCTAAATGCCAAACGTAAACAGCGATAAAGCCGATTCTCAAAAACAGACGAAACTTTTCATCTCACTTTCCGATGAACACTACGGTCAACGACCTTCAACAACGCCTGTTCGCAAAATACATCTCTTGCAGGAACAAAGAACAATTCTCGTTCTCTTACAGCTCCACCGATGGCCCGTCACACGTAGAAAGGAATGTAACAGTATGTAATACAAAAATGGCCTTTATCATTTTAATCAGTTCAGCATCAGACGAAAAAGATTCAAAACAATTCAAACAAATTTATAGCTGATCCACTTACACGAGTAAGACTTTCACTAAAACTTACTCGGAAAAATGTCCTTAAATTTCAACTACCATTGAGCACCGGTCTAAAAATATAACTGCCTTGTAAAATGAATAATTCGATGACTAGGCTTGTCACCTACATGTTACCAAACTAATCGAAACTGATTAAGTCCGGCAATCACGATGTATATATACGCCGATCATCAATACAGTTAGCAGTTAAACAACGAAACAGCATTACAATTCCCTTCACAATCTATGAATCTCATTAGGAGAAACAGAATGACGCAACTCCTGTAAGCGAGACGTCACTGATCAGACACCTACCGCCATCTTGTAGCAGCCGGTAATACTATGATCAGATGTTGAAAGGAAATGAAGCCAGGTGTTGAGAACTTTGTAAACAGAGCAGCGTGAGTGACAAACACACGGTAGGTAAAAGATAATGCAGATATTTAAGACTTATTTAAAGGAGGTTTAAAAAGGAAAGATATACTTCAAATATAAGGTAAGTAAAGTCAAAGAATATTATAAAAGGAATTTTATATTTAATACAAGAAAACTTTATATTTAATAAAAGAAACTTTATAAAAGAAAACTTTATATTTTATAAAAAGGAAATTTTATATTTAATACAGATAAAGCATTTTATGACAGATAGAGTTTTAAAGGATAGTATAAGTATGAAAGTAAGTTTAATGGGTATTTGCACAGGAACAAGAACTAAGGTTAAGCAATATACAACAAGAATTCACGTTTTTTCCGCGGTCCTGTGACAGATTTCGCGCTTTTTCCGCGATCCTTTGACAGAATTCGCACTTTTTCTGCGATCCATTGACGAAATTCGCGTTTCTTCCGCAATCTTTTGACGAAATACCAGTTTCCTTCGCGATCTTTTGACAAAATTCCCGTTTTTTTTTTTGCAATCTTTTTTTGAGAATAGGCGTTTATTCTGAAATCTTTAGACGTATTCGCGTTTTTTTGCGGTCCCATGACAGAATTCGCGATTGTTTGACAGATTTCACGTTTTCCCCGCAATCCTTTGAAGAAATTTATGTTTTTTCCGCGATACTTTGACAGAATTCGCTTGTTTTCTTGATTCTTTGACAAAAAATTCCGAGTGTTTTCCTGATCTTTACACAACATCCGCGTTTTTTCGCGATCTTTTGGCAAAATTCAGAGTTTTTTCGTGATCCTTAGACGAAATCCGCATTTTTTCACGATCTTTTGGCACAATTCGTGTTTTTTTCACGATATTTTGACGAAATTCGTAATTTTTCCGCGATCCTTTGACGAAAGTTGCCATTTTTCCGCAACCCTTTGGCGCAATCCTCGTTTTTCCGCGATTATATGATGAAATTTGGAGGTTTTTTTCCACGATCCTTTGACAAAATTGCGTATTTTCCGCGATATTTTTCAAAATTGGTTATCTTTTCCTGCTAACGATTGACGGAACTGTTTTTTCGGCGATCACTTGTCGAAATTTGTGATATTTTTATGTCCCAATTTACGGACTGACGACCAATTTTTTTTTTTTTTGAATCATCAATGCCAGAAACGGCAAAAAATCGAAAAAAGCAGAAAATCGCGGATCCGCAGAAGAATCTCATTCCTGCCAGAATAAATCATCTCCTTTACAAGATTTTTTTTCTCTTTGCTACTTCAGCGTCACGGTAACCTATGAACCTCCTCCGAGTCTCGGAAAAAAAAACAATAGTCGTTCGTTCGCAAAGCTACTTCCTCAGAGGAAAGATAGGAGAAGTATAGGAGACATATGAGAAGTCTGTGGCTACTTCCCATTTTAAAGTCTAAAAATAGATCTTCGCCCCGGGAAATGCACGACATCTGATCAAGATATAGGATTATCTTATAGGACGCGTTGATCTGATACGCCTAACATAAGATGACCTTGATCAGATAGCTCTTCCATAATTGAGTGGGTGAAAAGAAAATTCTGAGAATTACGCTTCTTGACCCCCCCCCCCCCCCCCATATTACTCGCAATATTTTCTTTGCATTTTTGCATCGATCCATCGGCCAAAATCGTCCTCAAAAAGGCGGAACTCTTTCATGCCTGTTTAACACATTTCGATTTTGGACATTTTATTATCAAGGCATTCTCTATGGAATAATTTGAACCAGCATCAAACCAGCATTCATTTTTGTCATGGAATTACTTCAAGTTTTTAATAATTCTACGTGGAACGTTTTCGCCGTGTATGGTGACCTACCTCTTCTAATTACCTTCCAACCTCTCAAGTAATGGACAAATAAAGAAGATTTTTTGTAACTGCTGCCTCTTTAATGCGTTACCTCATCATTTAAGTAAGATCATTCCCTTTTATTTTTACTGCAATAACATTCTATCATCGGCAAAAATATTTATTCTCGGCACTTAAGTCAATCTTATCATCAGCAGATTTACGATCATTTACAGCCCTCAAGATCTGTTTATTTTATCTAGTGCCACTTATATTTATTTTATCTAACTCAATTCATTTTATTTAACAGCAAATTAACTCTTTATTTACAGTGCCACATTTAAGAGTCCTTTTTTATTTACGTCACAACATCGGTTATGTATAGAGGTTATGTATAGATTATCGGAAATTAAATCAGAAAACATTAAAAGATCGCTATCCACTACCATTAATTGAGGATGTGATAGATAAATTACAGGAGACAAAAATATTTACGACATTAGATATCAAAAATGGCTTTTTCCACGTCGAAATAGAAGAAAGCAGTCGTAAATATACGGCTTTTGTAATGCATGTAGGGGAATACGAATTTTTACGTTGTCCGTTTGGATTGTGCATATCAGGTAATCAATTTCAAAGATATGTAAACACTGTATTCCATGGGTGCAAAAAGTCAATCCAAGCCAAGACAAACTTTTTTGAGTATTAGGAAAAACCAAATGGAAATGGGCTAGAAGGTTTCTATCTCTTGCATTATGGCTAAAAATTGGTCTCTTACAATAAAAAAACATGATTAAAAGTTCTTGACATTGAAATTGCTATTATTTAAGTACATAAAGTAGAATTTAGTATCAGTGAAAAATCTGTTCAAGACTGAAATCAGTCCTGAGACTGAAGGTCTTGCACCCATGCTGTATTCCAAGATTTGCTGCGAGAAGGCACTATTATTGTATATATGGATGATTTTGTGATTCCCTCAAACGATGAAAAAGATGGGATAAAGAAGCTGAAACGCGTATTAGAAGTAGCATCAGCGTATGGTTTAGAAATTAACTTCAAGAAATGCCAATTCCTTAAAATGAAAATAGAATTTTTGGGATATATAATTGAAAATGGGACATTAAAACCATCCAAAGCGAAAACAAAGACTGTGCAAAATTTCCCTAAACCAACTACAACAAAACAATTACAATCATTTTTAGGTTTAACAGGATACTTCAGAAAGTTTATCTCGAATTACGCCAAAATCGCCAAGCCTCTAAGTGATTTATTAGGGAAAATAAATTATTTCAAATTTGAAAGAGAGCAGCTCGAAGCTTTCAATGAATTAAAGAGAATATTATCAACAAAACCAGTTCTTCAATTATATAAACAAGGATCCACACTTTAACTCCATACTGATGCAAGCAGCCAAGGATTTGGTGCAGTTTTATTACAGAAAGGAGATGATGGAAAATTTCATCCATTACAATACATGAGCAAGAAAACTTCACCACAACAGGAGAAATATTCAAGTTATGAACTTGAAGTATTAGCCATAATAGAAGCTCAAAAGAAATTCAGAAATTACCTAATGGGAAATAAATTCAAGATAGTAATGGACTGCACTGCCTTCCAGAAAACATTAAATAAAAGAGATTTAGCACCTAAGGTAGCAAGATGGGCATTACTCATCGAGGAATACGACTACAAGATAGAACAGAGCAGCAACAAGGATGAAACATGTAAATGCATTAAGCACAAACGTTCCGACAACACAATCAGTATTAGTGATAACTAGATCGCAAGGAGAAATAATGAAAAGAATCACAATAGCGCAAAGGCTAGATTAATATATACAAAACATCAAGTCGCTTATTAAAAATGGACGTCTGATAATTACTTAGTAAAAGATGATGTATTATACAGATTCAAGAATGGAAAAGAAATATTGGTGGTGCCGGAAGAGATGCAATGAGAAATTATACAAAAAATTCATGAAAGAGGACACTTTGCTGTATCAAAGACGGAAGATCTAGTGAAGCAAGACTTTTACATAGCTGGATTAAGGAAGAAAGTAGAAACAGTAATCGCGAACTGTGTTGATTGTATCTTATATAATAGAAAGCAGGGAAAAGCTGAAGGTTTTCTAAACCCTATACCAAAAGGAGACAAACAACTGGAAACCTATTACATCAATCACATAGGCCCATTATGTCTCACAAATAAAAAATATCAATATATTTTCACGGTAGTAGATGCATTTACAAAGTTCACATGGTTCTATTCAGTGAAATCAAAGTCGGCCAAGGAAGTAATAAACAAATTGGAACTACAACAAACAACTTTCGGGAACCCAACTAAAATTGTAACCGATAAAGGAAAAGCTTTTACTAAAAGCGAATTCAAGGAATATTGTGCAAAAGAAGGAATTGAGCCTCTAAAGATAACAACTGGGATGCCAAGAGGAAATGGACAGGTGGAAAGAATACACAGAATGATATTCGTTTTGTCAAAATTATCCAGTGATGACAAATCCAAGTGGTATAAGTATGTACCAAAATTACAAAGAATTATCAATAGCACAGTAACACGAAGCACCAAGTATAGTCCTTTCGAATTAATGACAGGAGTTAAGATGAAAGATAGTGACATGCAAAACACTAAGAAGATTTTGGAAGAAGAATTTACCGAATGTGTTATGGAAGAAGGCGAAGCCATGAGAGAAGAAGCAAAGAAAAATATACTCAAAATACAACAAGAAAACAAGGTGCGGTTTGATAAGAAAAGAAAACAGCCATGAAAATACAAAATAGGAGATAGCGTCGCCATAAAGAGAACGCAATTTGGAACGCTATCAAACTTAAAGAAACATACTTAGGGCCACATGAAATAACGGCAGCTAATAATCATGATCAGCATGAAGTAGAGAAAGTAGGAGATATGAAGGTCCAGGAAAGACGTCCACTGGAGCTGAATACATGAAACCATGGTCTATGGGTTAAACTCCTGGATAAGTCAAATAGATTAAGTATACGTGTATGTGTATTGAACAAGTAATCAAAATTTTATGTGTAAGAAAAATATATAAAAGTTTCCAAAGTTTAGCTGTTTAAGCATGAAAAAATAATAAGCCAAGATCCTGATGTCAAGACGCCATCATGTCAGGATGACCGCTTTGTAGGATTTAAATTTAAGCATCGTTTTTTTTTTTCTTTATGACATGTATGATCAGTAAATTAACTGATGCTCTGATATTTTTATTATCCATGGTTTGAAAGCATGAGTTATGAAAATTCACAATCACGAGATCAATGTTTGGAGATATTCAAAATTGGAAAAGAGTCAGTCTATAAAATTATATTGTTCATGAAGCATCGGCTTTTGCAATGCCAAGGGAGGCACTAATTAGGCCTAAGTGGATTGTTCGAAAGAAAGTATTTCATAGGTTTTATGTCAGAAATGTAATGTATTTGAATAAGCTATCGATGAAGTTAAGTAAATTTATCCTTATAGAATTGTATTAAAGTTTGTGTGTTATTATTCCAACGTCTAGTTAATCAAGTCGTTAATAAATTAGCATTTTACAAACAACAACTTCTACATGTATATTACATTGGTGATTCAGATTCATGAATGTTATCTTTATCTGCATAGACTGCAAGTTTTTTTTGTGTTTTACATTCTTGCCATAATCCCCATCATTTTATCACTACACTATTTGCATATTGCTGTCACACCTTTTCCGAAAATAGTATTTTTTTCTGTAAAATAAAGCCACATTGGAACTTTTTTCTGTGAACCATTTTTCTTATGTATAAACAAATCCAAAAGCTCTCTGTAACCGTACCTAGTATTAGTAAATGACATTGTTTCATAGTGTTGACTCTAGAAAAAAAGGGCCGCCGGGCGGTAATTTTTCAAAAAGGGAATAAACACTATTCTAAAAAAGGGTACATTTTCCAAAAAGGGAACACTATTCTAAAAAAGGGGTACATTTTTTCAAAAAGGGAACACTATTCTAAAAATAAGGCACATTTTCTTCAAAAAGGGTGCACTTGACCTTGTTCACAAAAAATATTTTAAACTGGTTTGTTTAGAGTCCCTAGATTTTGTGATATTTTTCCAGCATGAATTGAATTCTTACGAATTGAATATTTCCAACTGAATTATGAATTGAATTGCCACAGAGCGCATTGGGAGTGTTAAAAAGGGCAGCCGGGCGCAAAAAAGAAATAAAAAGGGCATCGCATCCTGCTAAAGCGGCTTAGAGTCAACACTAGTTTCAACCTTTGATTCAGACTGTACTATAATAGTCTAATGATTGACAAAATAGTTACCAGATGAAATATAATCACACAACTGAAAGCCTATCAATTGTCAGTGTTATCTCCCCAGCCATTGACAATTTCAAAAATCAATCATGCTTTCTGGACAGTAGGAATGACTGCTTAGCTTAGAAATAACAGAGATTTGTTTTGGAAAAATTTGGGTCCTTTACAGGGCCTTTCATAATTTATTAAACATTTAGACAGCGCACTTCACATAAATTTTCATCTTAAAACAAGGCCCTTCACAAAATTCTTTGTTTTCAAAATAGACCTTTCCCTAAACTTTTCTGTTGCCAGACTTAAACTTTCACAAATTAATTATTTTTAAATAAAACTTAACCTGTCACAAAACAGTTGAAATCAACAAAGTACCTATTACAAATTACATACTCTTTATATACATATATATATATAAACGATCTTGTTAAAAAGATAGACAAGAACCTATATGTAATGATTTTTTCGAATTCATAAAATTGTGATTAGATTTTTCAATAAAAACCTCCACAAAAACAAGACACATAAATCCTGGACAGACCCATGAATAAGATACAGTAATATTCCTTATATTTTCAATTGAAGTAAGCAATGAATTCTAGGAAAAGAAAGGAAAAGGGATTAGTCAGAGCTATTATGGTGTTTTCAGTAATAGAAGAAAGATGAAATTGGAATCCTATAATTCTGTGTTAGATAAATAATCGAAATATTTATTATGTTATAGTCCAAGTATTGATCATATTATTTGATCAATATTTGAATCACCAACATATGGGATACAGTAATTTGCAGGTCTAAGCAACTAAGCATAAAACAAACTTGTGAATTGTGTAATCTGCTTCAGAGAAAGTAACTCTGCACTGAAAGAACTATTATATTAAAAATACAATATTTTAAATAGATTTAACTGCTTAAGCATTTAACTTTCAAAAATGAACTGATCATTTAAAAAAGAAAACAATTTAAAATGAGAGAGCATTTATCAATATTTTTTAATACAATTGCATTTACTTTCATAAAATAATAGTATTTTGAATTTATAAAAGTTTTATTTAATGTTATTAAAAGGTAATTTTCAGTCTGAAATGAATGACGACTTTTCTTATAACATAAATGATGAATTTGATTTTTATTTAACCTGTAAATATCAACATTTAAAAAAAACTGATTTAAATAAAACAATCCTGCTCGGTTTGATATTTAAATCTGATTTTTCAAAAGTGCCACTGAATTTAGAAACAGCAGCAACCCCCCCCCCCCCCCCCTAAGAGGGGGGGGGGGTTAGATGATCTTTTTAAAATCAGAAATTCAAAGAAACACAGAGTTGTACCACTGGTTGGTTGGTTGTGTTGTGTTTATGACGACCAAATATCAGCATGAGCGGTATAGGCCCTAGGGGGGTGGGGGTCTTTCTAAGGGAAACTAACCCATATTTACACTTGGGAAACCAAGGTTCGAAGAAAACCACAAAAACAGTTGCACCACTGATTAAGAAATAATGTATGAGTAATATTAAGCACTTTTTGCATAAAAATAAGTACTTTTAAGGGCTAAAAATTACTTTGAAAAATGTAAGCATTTTCTAAGAACTTTCAAGGATTGTATAAACCCTGTTATATCTATGAAAAGACAAAGAAAAATATAAATTATTGTTTTTAATATATTTTAGACAAAAAAAATATATGAAAAAAGATTTAGTTTTGGAAAATGTAAATGTTCTTTATCACTGCTAGATACACAATGTTCTGGGAAATCATCTATATAGATTTGTTGTAGAGCTCCCAATCTTCAATATGAGGACAATAAGGAAATAATAGCTCACATCCAGAAAATTCAATCTAGTATTTGCCTTTATTTAGATCATTTTTTTTACACAACTTTTTCCAAAGTATTTTTTCTCAAAAGACAGTTTTTAAGGGGCTGACTTATACACTGAATATGCCATTTCATGCTAAAAAAATAAAATAGTCGACTTATACTCCAAAAAATACAGTAATTATAAAGCTTTTTTATTTGAAAGCTTATGAGTGTTTACAATGAATTATACACTCAATTGTACAGATACCCTCATTATATATTGCAATAGCCTCATTTTAATTAAATAATTTTTAACTGGCAAAATGACAAAATATCAATTTTGTTAGATTTGATGCATTGCCTCAGCAAATTGGATTTTACATAACAAATAGCAAGGTATCTTGGTAACTAATGCTAATTAATTTCCTTAATTATACTAAAAGGAATAAATTATAAAATATTTTTCCAAAAATAGAAGACATCCAGATTTGTTTTGATAGAATAACAGATAAATACAAATATGTAAATAATGCTCTAGAAAATTGTTAATGATAAGTAAAACATGAAAGAAAAATTAATACAAACCGAGCCTGAAGTAAGGAATGAAGCTTGTGAAAATGGTTATGAACTTTATTGATATAATCTGATATATCTAATTTCTCAGAAGATGAAACATCTGCTAATAGCTAAAAAATATATAAATAAGAAATTCAATTCATAAATGAGAAGTACTATATTTGAAAACTGTCAAAATTAATACCGTTAAGAAAAAACAAAAATTTGAAAGTATGACACAAAACTTTTCTTTTTTTTTTTTTAAAGAAGAAATTTACTTGAAAATTAGACTTATTTTTTACTTACATATTTTTATTTTAGATAACAAATTACATGAGGTTTAAAGAGTAGACAAAAAACTGATTTCCTGAATTCAAAGACAAAGGAAAATACACAAATCAGAATTTTTTGAATTTTCATGCATAAATTTTGAAAATACCTGCACATTTTTCTTGTTTAATTTATTATTATTATTATTTTAATTCCAATACAGTTGAATCACGGTTATCCGAAATTTGGCTTAACCGAAAGACCTTGAAATTCTCCAAAGTCCTTTTTAAATGTGAAAATTTTTATTGTCAACCCTATTTTTACCGATGTCAAAATGACACCTTTCAACATATTTTGATTTATGATTACTATTTTATTTGTAAGTTTTAGATCAAAACAATTCCGAATCATTTTTTAAATACATCGAAGAGTTGCTTTAATACTTTATTAGCTTTAAAAATTAGAAGCAAAATTAGTAAAAAATCAAAACTTTGAAAGGTGTTATAGGACACTGGTAGAAATAGTGTTAAAAAATCATGTTCTTTATGAAATAAATAAACAGAATCAACTTACTCATTTGGTCCATTGCATAATTTTGTGCACTTTATTACATAGACACATACAACACTTTTTTTTTTTTTTTTTTTTTTTTTTTTTACAAAATATGCTGTGATTCTTTTGTTTTTCAACTTTGCATCATTTCAATGCTGCTTTATCATGCCACCTTTTAAATAACAACACATCTGATGCTGTTTGCATCTTCTTGTACTTCAATATATCAAAATGCCGCATCTAAGACCTCAGTAGCTTCACTGTGTATAATCCTGGCATTATCAATTTCTTCAGACTCTTCTTCTTCAGTATCAGCATCTCCTCGATTAACTGCAGAAACTATTTCTGTATCTGTCAAATCTTCCGCATCTAAGACCTCAGTAGCTTCACTGTGTATAATCCTGGCATTATCAATTTCTTCAGACTCTTCTTCTTCAGTATCAGCATCTCCTCGATTAACTGCAGCAACTATTTCTGTATCTGTCAAATCTTGCTCATCAGTGGTTGGACCCAGCCAGGTGTCAATTTCAACTTCTGATATTTCTCTGGAAAGCTACTTGAACATATCCAAAAACACTTCAGTGTTAGTATCGTCATCATTTCTGTCTGCAATTCCATTGACATCAGTTTATGCAGACTCCCATGTTTCAAAGACTAGTGATTCAACCTTAGGCCATAACTTATGCAAAGATTTCACTAACGTTTTGCTTTGAATTTCATCCCATGAAGAAGCTATCCAGTAGCCAACTTTCTTCATTTTGGCATTGACCTTCGATTCGCTACAATCAATGAGTTATCGTCTTGCTGTTGGAGCAACTTGTAATTTTGGTTTGTCATTCAGGGTTCTTTGAATACGGTACCACAACATTTTTATTACAACGATGTTCTAAATTACAATCATAGCTTTTCATCAAACAAGTTTTCAGCATAAGCCTCCTGGTTATTCGAAAATTCCTATGGAACCCCAGTTGTCCAAAAAATCTTATGGAGCCTGTAGAGTTTACAATTTATTTGTTATTACCTACTGTAAACTGGATTCCCGTATTTATTTTCTTTCTTTACTTTATTTTTCAGCTTGCTCACCATGTTTACATTTGGATGTCACGAGTTACAGCATGTGTTCTTCCTTTTGGCATGCAGTCATTTTGAGTTGTGATCGCATTCTCTTTATTTTAAATTAATTACTTTCACTAACTAAGTTATTTTCAGGTTTATTTCAACTTTAAATTACATCACAGTTATTTTTAATGATCTTTTTATAAGTTAATATTTTTCATGTAATTTAAATGTTTAAAGTAATAGTAAGAAGCTTCGTAAGTATGCAAATCGCATGCTTCATTTTCATTGGCTGTCGCCACACCGCTCTCATTTAAAAGGTCTGTGTTTCTGTGAGTAGGTTGTATTCTTGTATTTTGATGAAGTCAAGAAATACATTGCCTAGTGTAGTGTTTTGGGCATTAAAGTATGAATCGAACCATTTTTAAAAGTGGAATCTTACCCATCTTAGTAATTATGAAGGTTAACTTCCGTTCAATTCAAGATATTTTGAAAAGTTCGTATTTTAAATGAAAGTCTGCTAGTTATATAATCTTAGTTTAATGCTTCAAATGTTAATTTTTTTGGACTAGTCATGCATTATTTTCGTCATACGTCACGAATTAAGGAAAATTATGCTAAACGGCCTAATCAATATAAGAAATACCAGAATCCAGTAAACACATCTACCTGTAAACTTATGAGTTATTTGAGACCAAGATGGTTTCCAACTGTTTATTTATCCATAATTAAAATTATTGAAAGAAACCATATTGCCTCTTCAAAGTTTCATCACAACACCAGTATTTGTAAGTACTCTTTTATTTATTTTTTTTATTTCAAGAAGATACTTATTATGTTTGCAATGACACCAACCCACCAACCTTGAACCCTGCAAATCAACCGAGGTTATGGGCCCAGGAGCCCTTTCTCTGTGGGGAATTTAAAGAATTTAAAAAGGTGGAATTAGAAAGGTTGGCTAATCTTTATTCTTTTTGAAAAGTGTATTGATATATATTGAAAAAGAAATTTTGTGTAGTAGTGAATATTTCTTGCTTATTTGATATATATATATATGTCTAGTCTATGTATGTTTATGGTAAAAATAAAATGGCAGCAGTAAATACGGTAATTTTAACCCGATATAATTATTGAGAATGGATTCGCTATATTAAGTGTATTTTACAGACTGAAGGTTTATTTATGTGGGTTGATAAAAAGAACTGGCCTGAAGAATCAGGTTTAGGTGCCCTGGATCAGTTTAAATTAAACCAATCTAAGCAGAGAGCTGCTGGTATTTTTAAAACATATGTTTGCCCAGAAATAGGATTAACTATTGGTCATTTGTACAACCCAGCTGAAATTTGGGATACACTGAAATCTACTCTAGAAATAGAAGGTAGAGCATTAAAATCATTTCAGGTAAATGAGTTTAGAAATCTTAAAATGAATCCGGAAGATGATATTCTCTCTTACATAGTTAGATTTGAGGAGGTTTACCGCCATGTGGTGGATGCAGGGGAGGAAGTTACTGAAAAAGATAGGTGTTATCAACTGATAGAAAGTCTTCCAGAAAGTTATGACTATTTAATTAGGAAATTGGATAGAATACCGGAAAAAGATTTTTAGTTTGTAGATGTAAAGGATCAAATTATAAAAGAACACTCTAGGAGAAATCTACGAGAAAAACAGCGTAATGAAAAATTTTTTGCTTCTAAAGCAAAGTTTATTAGTGAAGATAGTGTAAATCCCCACAGGGCTAATTTTTCAAAAGAAATGTATTCGGAGGACAATTGTAGCAGTAATAAATATGATGATAGAGATAAGAGTTATAAGAATAAAAATCAAAGGTGTAAAGAAAAGGATAAAGAAAGAAATTTAAATTCCTATGAAACAGAACTAACAGAAAAAACAATAGGTACTGATAGGATTCCCCCCCCCCTCCCCCGCCCTTTGTTGGGAATGGACTTTAAACTCTGCATGAACCTCTCCTATTTGTCAAAATAGGCATTTTTTTTTTACATGTTTGAAGAAACCTCCAAATGGTACGGTAGTGAAAATGGGAATGACACCAGTAGTTGAAGTCATAGGGAAGGTTAGTTTTAGGATTAGAGAAAATAAAAGGGTTTTAAGAATTAATTTGCATGATTTATTATATGTACCCAATATACATAAAAATTTAATATCCATGTCTAAAATGGGTTATGCAGATATGCATGCAAAATTAGGTAATGGGTTTAAGATTTTTTTCTCCTAATTAGAAGTATCTATATACTGCTATACTTAAAAATAAATTTTATGTGTTTAACACATAAGGAATCTTTTGATTTATTACAGGAAACTAAACCTGACACTGTTGTAGAATCTTATCAGAAAATCCCTAAATTACATCAACCTAAAATTGCTAAACAAAGTAGCTCAACAAATTGTAAAGTAGAAACATCTAGTCCTAAAAAGTTAGAGAAAGGAAATAAAATTAATTCAAATGAAGATTTGATTAATCAAAGTATGACAAATGAGTTAAGCACTAAAAGTGAGGTTAATGAGATGAATAAGCAGTACAATACCACTTACAAAATTGAACGAAATAATATTGTGCTGTGGCATGAGCGCCTTTGCCACACAAACGTAATTAAAAAGATGGTAAAGGAAAATTTAATACAAAATTGCGGACCATTGCAGGCAAAAGAAACCACTGCCAAATATTGCATTTTTTTACAGGGTGGTCAGAAATCTCTTATCTTAAAATTCCCTGATATTTCCATGATTTTTCCAGGTTAGCATTAAAATTATGAAATTTTCATAGATAATTTCATTTACAACATTACTCTAATACATATAGTCATTACTTAGCAAGTTTATATTACAAAAAAACAAAAAAACAAAAAAAAAAAAAAAAAAAAAAAATCACACTACAATTTCTTGCATAGTTAATCAAAAATAGACATTACTGCCTGTTAGAACTTGTGGTACTGAACTGTGAAAATGCTGTCAAGTCTTATCAAAACGACATCTAGTAGGGAGCCGAATGGAAAATTACTGTGCGTCCTGGTAATGACAATAAGGACAAACTTCAAATAAGGATAAATGGTAGTTAAGATTGATAGACAATTACCGGATAATTAATTGATATCTTTTCTGCTTTGTCTAAAGTGTTAAATGTGTAAAAAATAGAGATGGGAAATATACCCACATAATCACTGCCATTTGTTCTAAAGCTTTCCAAATCTAAAAAACAAGGGTTCAATTAATAAATTTGAAATTTAGGACAAGCCTTTGTTTACAACTTTTTTAGATACTGATTTTTTTTTTTTT
The DNA here is from genome assembly GCA_963932465.1 of Maratus speciosus. Taxonomy (NCBI): domain Eukaryota; kingdom Metazoa; phylum Arthropoda; class Arachnida; order Araneae; family Salticidae; genus Maratus; species Maratus speciosus. Next base: position 293,366,874 of record OZ010789.1, read on the forward strand.
TTCATATTTAAAGTGCATAATATAGTGAGTAATTGAACAGAAATGTTCACAAAAAATTCAAACATTCATAGTTGACTTGATTAATTCACATTTTTTAGACAATGACATAAAATTTCCCATTATCTGAGAATGATTCACATATCAAGTTTCGTCAATTACAGATTTGTACAAGGAAAATACAACCATTCATTTTCATCCTAGAGATAAGTTCAGACTTTTTGTTTTTTAACTGGCTGCAACCGATACCGAAAGTACACAGCAGAAATTTGCTAAAATCATTTTAAAATTGTTTAAAGATTAATATTTTCATTACCTCGAGACTTTCATATTCCTGAAAATCTGTTTAAAATGGCAAATTTGTTTTTTTTTATATCCAACCACTGGCAAAAATCTGTAAAAGTCACTATTTTCATTTTTATAAAATATCAATACAACTATGACAGTGTGGAATATTTTGCAACCGTCTCTCGAGCAGTCAGCCAGACTGCTTAGGCGCCACGAAGGATCACGTGACCTTCGAGAGAATTGATATTTGAAAACATTTTTTACTCTTTTTTTTAGTTTTGTTGTGAATGTGAATCTTGAACGTAGCAGGTAATAAGCTGCGTATAGGTTTTTTCATGGTCTTCTATTAGAAGAAATGATGTTTAATTTTGAAAAGGAAAATTTATTTTCGAATATTAAATCATGCTATTTTCTTGGCTTTTTTACAGAAGAATATAATTGCTGATATTTTAATATGATCATCTTGGATTCCACAGCAAGGAATAACAAATTATATTCAAATGTTTCGCTGTATATAATGTATATATTTTAAAGTGTAAATAGAATAATCAAAGTTTTTAATCTTCCTGTGATTACTTATACTGAACAACACCAGCGCCATTTTCAGTTGTGAAATATGCTTTATTATTTTAATGTGATTTTACATGAATCGTGAAGTCTATAACTAAGCTCTCCCAACCTTGATTTAAATTAAGAATAACATGAAACTCCTGAAACTCATGAAGATTATTCTTTGTTTTGTTGGTGCCTCAACAACCGGGAAAAAAGGTAAGAAATACCTTTATTATTCTGCATGACCATTGACTCTTGATTTATTGAAAATAACGTTTTCTCATGATAATTTATTTTAAAAATTGAAATACATTTTAAACATGGATAAGCCTGATAAGCTTAAAAGTAAAAGAGCTACCGTTCGCGCGGCGGTTACAAAATTAATCTCAAAATGTGATACATTATTATCTGTTGATATTGATAAAACTGATTGCGATTCTTTAATGGAATCATTAGAACTCGTAAATGAAAAGGAAGCTCAACTAAAGGAATTAGATTCCAAAATAGATGAGCTAATTCAGGAAAAAACTGAATATGAAAAAACTAAAATCAGTAGAAGAAATGATGTTTAATTTTGAAAAGGAAAATTTATTTTCGAATATTAAATCATGCTATTTTCTGGGCTTCTTTTAGATGAGCATAATTGCTGAAATTTTAATATGATCATCTTGGATTCCCAATGTGGAATTTATTTAACAAATATTATCCAAATGTTTTCATTGTAAATACTGTAAATATTTATAAGTGTAAATAGAATAATCAAAGTTTTTAATCTTCCTGTGATTACTTATACTGAACAACACATGCGCCACTTTCTTGTGAAATATGCTTAATTATTTTAATGTGATTTTACATGAATCGTGAAGTCTATAACCAAGCTCTCCCAACCTTGATTTAAATTAAGAATAACATGAAACTCCTGAAACTAATGAAGATTATTCTTTAGACAGAAAGACATGAATTTTGTTTTCCAATAAACAAGGGACTTCAAACAGAAAGAGAGAGAGAAACAATAAGAGATATTTCACGACTTCTGTATGTTTTTAACACTGACCATGCAAAGGCTTCAAAATCAGATAGAATATTTTTCTTTATGTCACTCTAGCAAAACCCACAGCTTTGCTCACATAATAGTTGAAATATGATAGTGGTATTTGTGTGCCTATTTTTATTAGAAAAAATTATACTGTTAGTAATAATTAAAAAATTACTAATTAAGCCACAGTTTGACTAAATTTCATTATTACACTGTATTAGGTAAAAATGAGACTTAAATTAATAAGAACTCAAACTAATTCTAAATAAAAGATATTAAGAATGTATTTTGAAGCTTTTATGCTGATTTCAATTTTTATTTGAGATTTTGATAACACTTTGAGGTCTAAGCCCGAGTGTCACACAGGTTGCTGTTTTCGGTAAAGCGAACTAAGTCTGAGAGTGTCTCTTTTGTCAACTTTTAACTCTCTGAGCTATAAAATTACCAACTACATATGTTTGCGGTCTTTTCAGATGTTATCTACAACTTTTCTATTTTGGAAAAAAAATAGAGATTGCAGCACTAAACAGGAGAAAGTATATGAAAATATCTAGAATCAGAGCTTAACTCAAATTTATTGTGGATTTTGTGGTGTTGCTCTTTGTGAAAATCTGTGCTTTGAAATGTGCCACACAAAAGCAAATTATACCAAATAATGTTCATATGCAAATAAAATCTATTTTTCAAATATTTGTACAACTTTTGGGTAAGTTTTTGTTCAAGTCTATGTGAAATTTTATGCTAAAAAATTATGATTTTTATAGGAAACTTTTTTTTAAATATAAAACATTCTTTTTTAATAATTTCTCATTATATGTTCATTAATTACACAGTAAAGTACATTTAAGTAGTTCCTTCATTATGAATAAAAAATATTAAGATACATATCTTCCAACTTTTTTTAAAAAATCATGAAAGTAACAAATACTGTAAAGCCCCGGTTATTCGAAAAGCATGGGACCAAAGCATTTTTGGTTAAATGGGGTTCCATAGGAATTTTCGAATAACCAGGAGGCTTATGGTGAAAACATGTTTGATGAAAAGCTGTGATCGATATGTTGAAGTTCAAGAAGATGCAGCAGCATCAGATGTGTTGTTATTTAAAAGGTGGCTTGACAAAGCAGCATTGAAATGATTACAAAGTTGAAAAACAAAAGAAAATAACAACATATTTTGTAAAAAAAAAAATGAAGTGTCGTACGCAGGGCTTAATTTGCGCCGAAGCCCAGCTCCGGTACTTCTTTGATTTTAGTAAATATTTAAATATTGGTCGGAATTCACCAGAGCTCATAAATACAGGGCTCCGGAGCCCAGTGCAATAGCATTTTTTTGTATCATGAACGCTGCCAATTTTAAGGCTCTGTTCTGCACATTTACGATGTCACTTTCATTTGTAAGTAGATAAAATTACAATGTATTGTTATTCTGACAGAAAGCAATCGAGCAGTGTTTCCCCTTTTTCTATAAAAGCATTGAATTTTTCCGATAACGTTGTCAATTTTTGTTATTTAATATGATTCTCAGGGACTCACTACAAAAGGTTATTAAGCAGAAAAAATCGATTATAGTTCAAGATATGCACCTTTAATAGGAAATTGTAAAACGTTTCATTCTTCAGCATATAAATATTATTTTTTGCAAATTTCATTCATTTTTTCATAAAAATGCATAAGTGCAAACTGTTCCTTTTTTGTGTTAACGCTATTTCCGAATCATAATCCTCACCATATTTAATCCCAGAATTCTGCAATTGATTAACATTAAAATTAGGCAAAGATTTCTATTCAGAAGGAGTGATAACTAAAAAGTGGAATAGTTGACAACTAAGTATATATGCTGACAGATATATTTAAAATTTTTATTTTGCTAAAGAAAAAAATGCTTTAAATTTTAGAAATAATGTATGAAATATAAATATGCAGATTGGAGTCACTGAGGGGGGGGGGCATGCTACGGTTGTACTATTGCAGAATAGTAGGGCTCCGGTACTTTTTTTGTTAGAAATTAAGCCCTGGTCGTACGTGTCTATCTAATAAAGTGCCTGAAATTACGCAATGGAAAAAATAAGCAAGTTCACTCTGTTTATTACTTTCATAAAGAACATGCTTTTTTAACACTGTTTCTACCAGTGTCCAATAACACCTTTCAAAGTTTTGATTTTTACTTAGTTTGCTCCTAATTTTTAAAGATAAGTATTAAAACAACTCTTCAATGTACTAAAAATGATTCGGAGTTGTTTTGATCTAATACTTACAAATAAAATAGCAATCATAAGTCAAAATATGTTGAAAGATGTCATTTGACATCGGTCAAAATAGTGTTGACAATGAAATTTTTCACATTTAAAAAGGACTTTGAGGAATTTAAAAGGTAATTCAGCTAAGTCGTTTTTCAGATAACCGGGATTCTACTGTAATCTCAGTCCAGAGGGAGATATTAGTGATGCAACGGATATCCGGCGAACATCCGGTATCCGGCCTATTCGGCCAACATGCCAGGTATTTGGCAGTAGCCGGATATTATAATTATCCGGCCAAACATCCGGCTTGAAATAAATGTTCCCAAAGATGAAAAACATGGTTTTAATAAATGAATAACTAATAATATATATTTTTAAATGTATTTTATTATTAATTTTAAACTAATTTTAATTTTTAAGAATACTTTTTTCAAACGTATTTTGCTTCAATAGCATTTTTAACACTTTCCAACAAAGTTGAAAAATGTTTATGACTTCGGTTTGTCTGGCCGTCTGTCTGTGCTCTAACTCTCGTAAATATAGTTGGATCATTCTGAAATTTTTGGATGCTAGTAACCTCTACCATAGCACGATCCCTATTTCAAATAAAGTTTCTAACATGTTTGGTTCTTTACAGGGACAGTCAAAAGTATTCCGTTACATTACGGCCTATGGGAAAAAATCGTTTAAAATGGTTTTTAATGATGTTACATGCTTTCAAACATAATAAAATTCATATGCATTTATCAAGTGCACTAAAATATGCATTCTGTAGAATATACAATGCAAAGAATAGTTATTATTCATTTACAGGGCCACACAAAATAATTCCGTTACAGAACGATATAGGGGTGGAGGGAATTGTTTGCCGCATATTTTAATTATGTTAAATTATTTCATGTATAATGAAATTAATATACGTTGCTGAGGTTTACTATAACTTATTTCATGTATAATACGAAGTGCATAGCATTTACAGTGACACACAAAAGATTTCAGATACTATATTGTGTCCGAAGTACTGTACAGTAGCAATGATTGCTGGAAATGCATTTTTATATATGTTATGTGCTTTTATGTTTCACTATATGTATGCATAGTATATGGTGTGTATAAATGTTGTATTTCATATGCATGGCTACATAAAAGAATTCATAATGGTTACTGGCTATGATTGCAAATGGCTTAAAGGTGGTTTTTAAATGAGTTATGCCTTTTTACACAGAACTGCATTTGATTTACTAAGAATTGTTTGTAGAACATAGATAAAAGGATATACAGGGTCACACAAAGAATTGGATACATGGCTGTCTATAAATGATAATTTCTGGGAATGTGATTTCAGTAGTTTTAAGAGTGTTTTACTTTGAATTAAATTTTAGCTATATAGTGGCGTGTAATAAAGGTACTAGGTTAACTACACGGCTGCACAAATGTATACAAGTATGTTTTGATCTATTAGTATAAATTGCTGAAAGAGAAATTTCAACCTGTTGTGAGTTTTCTTGCTAAACTAATTTTTCGCATTATATAGTATATATATCAACCTACAGATCAAATACAGGGCTGTTCAAAAGAATTGGAATAGATATTTGGCTATATACGATAACTGCAGAGATCAGTTTTTCAAATTTTTCATGCGTTTTCTAAAATGTTTACTTAGTTCTCTTATAAATCTTATTTCTCTAAACAATGAAGTTATGTTAAAGCATTCAGGAAATGTTGGAAAGTGTTTCATAATCTATGCTAAATGCATGATTTTTCTTACTTGTTTAACAACTATGAATTGTCGATCCAGGCAAAATTTGGGGCCTATTTAAGGTCCCTTCACAGAAAGCAGCTATTTACAAAATTTTTGTTGTTATTACATTCTGGTAAATGCAATTTAAAAATTAAATTTGATTAAGTATTCAGTTAAGTCAAAAGATTTTATGCACTATGAACATTACTGAAATTGCATTTTTAGCAATGTCTACATGAGGGTGTCCATTACTGGAAAGCGACTAATTAAGCATTCCAGTAATGAACACGGCTCTTAAAACCTTAAAAATAAATAAAATTTTGTAAGTAACCAAATTAGTATATAAAATTCAAAGTTTTGTATTACTAATTACTATCAAAACAAAAACATGCAAATTTTGCAAGAAAATAATAAATTTATTAAATGTCTCTTAGCATGTTCATTAAGATTTTCTCTGAATAACAGTGGAATTCAAAACATTATCTTCTGCTTGTGCTTTCTGATTGGTTTGATTAAAAGTGTAAGCAATAACACAGACTATAAAACATGCAAGGGGGAGTTATGAAAAAAAATAATAAAAGCTAAATTTTTGCTTTTTTTTTTTTATAAACCAAAAGCATTGAAGGGTATCTATTACTGTTACATCTACCCTAGATGATTTACTTTTTGTTATTTTATTATTATTTATTACTGTGTTAAAATAGTACTAATTAAATAACTAATAACAATGAATTTAATTATCATTATTAAAAATTTAATATTTATGTTTTCTATTAAGTAAGAAATTAAAATAAGTTTTAAATTGTTTAACTAAAAGTAATAACTTAAAAAAAAATGTTTAATCTGATTTGGGAGGAAGGGATAGAAAAGTAAACATACTGCGGCCGGATATCCGGCTTAAATTGCAGCCGAATATTCGGCATCCGGTATCCGGCCAAATTGACATCCGTTGCATCCCTAGGAGATATGCAGTTGAAATAGCTCAGATCTCAAAGTGTTAAAAATAATTTTCATTCCATATTTCAAGATTCTAGTCTAATGGTCTAACATCCCTCAGGTGGTAGTGGCACCAACATAACATATAGCATATGTTGGAACATGGGTTGTCACCATGAATTTGCCAATATACATTTTGAAATTGGTTTGGTATTTCCCGAGATTACATAGAAATAGTAACTTAGAAAGTTTTTAAAAGATTTTGTATTCATTTTACCACTTTAAATTTTGAATCTTTTAAAAACTGTTCTTAGAGAGCATTTACATTTTATATCTATTATGCCAAACTTTAAGTTTCTATCATTGAAAATTCCATATGGAAATCGTAATTTAAAGCATTTTTAGAATGTTTTTCGCTTATTTTCTACTTTTAAATTTCTATTTTTTTAAACTGATCTTAGAAGGCATTTACACCATATAAGTAACTACTATATCAAGTTTCAAGATTTTGACTTTGACAATTCCAACAAAAAAAAAAAAAAAAAATAGGAATTTAGAAAATTTTTAGAACGTTTTTCCCTTATTTCACATTTAAAAATTTTAGAAACAGTTGTTAGAGAGCATTTACATCTTAAAATTAACTACTAGGCCAAATTTCAAGTTTCTAGCCCCTTCAGTATAACTAAAATTGTAATTTTGAATGTTTTTCGTCATGAAACCCCTTTTGGTAGTGACACTGACAAAAAAATACAACCCATGTTGAATCAGAGACTGTCACCATCAATTTTTCACTATTACTTTTAAAATCAGTTTACTATATTTCCTGTGATTCCACAGAAGCCATAATTTAAGAAGTTTTTAGAAAGCTTTTTGCTCATTTCACCCTTTTAAATTTCAAAATTCTTAGTAACTGTTTTTGAGATCATTTATAACTTATATGTATCTACCACACCAAATTTCAAGTTTATATCTTTAACACTTGCATAGAAATCTCAATTTAGAATATTTTAATCTCAATTTAGAATGTTTTAGAAAGCTTTTTGCACATTTTCACACCTTTTATCATTTTTTTTTTTTTACTGTCTTTAGAGAGCAATAATATCTTATAAGTCACTACCACGCCATACTTAATCTTTCTAGCCCCTTTGGTGTCACAAAAATCGCAATTTAGAAATTTTTTGCTTCTGCAAACTCCTAATGGTAGTGGCACTGATGACATAAAATATAGCCTTTGCTTTAACAGGGACTGTCACCATCAATTTGCAATCATTACTTTTGAAATCAGTTTGGTACTTTCTGAGATTTTATAAAAATCGTAATTTAGAACATGTTTGGAATGCTTTTCGCTCTTTTCACCTTTTTAAATTTAGAATTTTTTAGAAACTATTTTTAGAGAGAATTTACATCTTATAAATATCTACCATGACAAACTTCAAGTTTCTATCTTTAACAATTGCCTAGATATCGTAATTAAAAATGTTTTTAGAATGCTTTTCACGCATTTTAACCTCTTTTAAATTTAGAATTTTTTTATAAGTACCATGATAAATTTCAAATTGCTAGCAGTGGTGCAGAAAATGTTTCTACTCCCAACATTTCCCCCAATCCACACGAAAATTTCCCCAAAATTTTACGGTATGTTATAGGTAAGTGCTGTATTACCGTAGGTATAGAAATTAATTATTTCTCAACTTATGCGCGAGTATATATGGCAGGGGTGATTCTGAGAAAAAAATTCCTAAAATTTACAGCAAATTTTCTGAAAGGTTACAGCAGAGTGTGAGTGTGTGGGGGGGATCCACGCCCAACACTATGTATTTTTCATGGATCTTTTGACAAAATTTGCGGTTATTTAACGATCTTTCGACAAAATTTACGGTTATTTCTCCTTCCTTTTGACGAAACTCGCAGTCGTTTTGCCATCATTTGATGAAATTCGCGGTTGTTTTGCGATCGTTTGGCGAAATTTGCTGTTCTTTCGTGATCTTTTGACGAAATTTGCAGTTTTTTTTCGATCTTTTAACTAAATTTGCGGTTATTTCGCCCCTTTTCACAAAATGCGCGGTTGTTTTGCAATCTTTTGACAAAATTGCGTTTATTCCGCGATTTTTTGACGAAATTTGCGTTTTTTTTCGCTTTTCTTGGACGAAATAGGTTATCCGCCCTGTTTTTATGAAAATCACGGTTATTTCACCATGTTTTAACGAAAATCGCGCTTGTTTTGCAATCTTTTGACGAAATTCGAGGTTGTTTAGCGATCTTTTGACGAAATTGGAGGTTGTTTTGTGATCTTTTGACGAAATTTGCGATTGTTTCGCGATCTTTTGACGAAATTTGCGATTGTTTCGCGATCTTTTGACGAAATGTGCATTTATTTTGCGATCTTTTGACAAAATTTGCGCTCATTTCACGATCTTTTGACGAAACATGCGGTTCTTTCGCGATCTTTTGCCGAAATTTGAGGTTCTTTCGCGATCTTTTGACGAAATTTGCTGTTCTTTCGTGATCTTTTGACGAAATTTGCAGTTTTTTTTCGATCTTTTAACTAAATTTGCGGTTATTTCGCCCCTTTTCACGAAATGCGCGGTTGTTTTGCAATCTTTTGACAAAATTGCGTTTATTCCGCGATTTTTTGACGAAATTTGCGGTTTTTTTTCGCTTTTCTTGGACGAAATAGAAGGTTATCCGCCCTGTTTTTATGAAAATCACGGTTATTTCACCATGTTTTAACGAAAATCGCGCTTGTTTTGCAATCTTTTGACGAAATTCGAGGTTGTTTAGCGATCTTTTGACGAAATTGGAGGTTGTTTTGTGATCTTTTGACGAAATTTGCGATTGTTTCGCGATCTTTTGACGAAATTTGCGATTGTTTCGCGATCTTTTGGCGAAATGTGCATTTATTTTGCGATTTTTTGACAAAATTTGCGCTCATTTCAGGATCTTTTGACGAAACATGCGGTTCTTTCGCGATCTTTTGCCGAAATTTGAGGTTCTTTCGCGATCTTTTGACGAAATTTGCTGTTCTTTCGTGATCTTTTGACGAAATTTGCAGTTTTTTTTCGATCTTTTAACTAAATTTGCGGTTATTTCGCCCCTTTTCACGAAATGCGCGGTTGTTTTGCAATCTTTTGACAAAATTGCGTTTATTCCGCGATTTTTTGACGAAATTTGCGGTTTTTTTTTCGCTTTTCTTGGACGAAATAGAAGGTTATCCGCCCTGTTTTTATGAAAATCACGGTTATTTCACCATGTTTTAACGAAAATCGCGCTTGTTTTGCAATCTTTTGACGAAATTCGAGGTTGTTTAGCGATCTTTTGACGAAATTGGAGGTTGTTTTGTGATCTTTTGACGAAATTTGCGATTGTTTCGCGATCTTTTGACGAAATGTGCATTTATTTTGCGATCTTTTGACAAAATTTGCGCTCATTTCACGATCTTTTGACGAAACATGCGGTTCTTTCGCGATCTTTTGCCGAAATTTGAGGTTCTTTCGCGATCTTTTGACGAAATTTGCTGTTCTTTCGTGATCTTTTGACGAAATTTGCAGTTTTTTTTCGATCTTTTAACTAAATTTGCGGTTATTTCGCCCCTTTTCACGAAATGCGCGGTTGTTTTGCAATCTTTTGACAAAATTGCGTTTATTCCGCGATTTTTTGACGAAATTTGCGGTTTTTTTTCGCTTTTCTTGGACGAAATAGAAGGTTATCCGCCCTGTTTTTATGAAAATCACGGTTATTTCACCATGTTTTAACGAAAATCGCGCTTGTTTTGCAATCTTTTGACGAAATTCGAGGTTGTTTAGCGATCTTTTGACGAAATTGGAGGTTGTTTTGTGATCTTTTGACGAAATTTGCGATTGTTTCGCGATCTTTTGACGAAATTTGCGATTGTTTCGCGATCTTTTGGCGAAATGTGCATTTATTTTGCGATTTTTTGACAAAATTTGCGCTCATTTCAGGATCTTTTGACGAAACATGCGGTTCTTTCGCGATCTTTTGCCGAAATTTGAGGTTCTTTCGCGATCTTTTGACGAAATTTGCTGTTCTTTCGTGATCTTTTGACGAAATTTGCAGTTTTTTTTCGATCTTTTAACTAAATTTGCGGTTATTTCGCCCCTTTTCACGAAATGCGCGGTTGTTTTGCAATCTTTTGACAAAATTGCGTTTATTCCGCGATTTTTTGACGAAATTTGCGGTTTTTTTTTCGCTTTTCTTGGACGAAATAGAAGGTTATCCGCCCTGTTTTTATGAAAATCACGGTTATTTCACCATGTTTTAACGAAAATCGCGCTTGTTTTGCAATCTTTTGACGAAATTCGAGGTTGTTTAGCGATCTTTTGACGAAATTGGAGGTTGTTTTGTGATCTTTTGACGAAATTTGCGATTGTTTCGCGATCTTTTGACGAAATGTGCATTTATTTTGCGATCTTTTGACAAAATTTGCGCTCATTTCACGATCTTTTGACGAAACATGCGGTTCTTTCGCGATCTTTTGCCGAAATTTGAGGTTCTTTCGCGATCTTTTGACGAAATTTGCTGTTCTTTCGTGATCTTTTGACGAAATTTGCAGTTTTTTTTCGATCTTTTAACTAAATTTGCGGTTATTTCGCCCCTTTTCACGAAATGCGCGGTTGTTTTGCAATCTTTTGACAAAATTGCGTTTATTCCGCGATTTTTTGACGAAATTTGCGGTTTTTTTTCGCTTTTCTTGGACGAAATAGAAGGTTATCCGCCCTGTTTTTATGAAAATCACGGTTATTTCACCATGTTTTAACGAAAATCGCGCTTGTTTTGCAATCTTTTGACGAAATTCGAGGTTGTTTAGCGATCTTTTGACGAAATTGGAGGTTGTTTTGTGATCTTTTGACGAAATTTGCGATTGTTTCGCGATCTTTTGACGAAATGTGCATTTATTTTGCGATTTTTTGACAAAATTTGCGCTGATTTCACGATCTTTTGACGAAACATGCGGTTCTTTCGCGATCTTTTGCCGAAATTTGAGGTTCTTTCGCGATCTTTTGCCGAAATTTGAGGTTCTTTCGCGATCTTTTGACGAAATTTGCTGTTCTTTCGTGATCTTTTGACGAAATTTGCAGTTTTTTTTTCGATCTTTTAACTAAATTTGCGGTTATTTCGCCCCTTTTCACGAAATGCGCGGTTGTTTTGCAATCTTTTGACAAAATTGCGTTTATTCCGCGATTTTTTGACGAAATTTGCGGTTTTTTTTTTCGCTTTTCTTGGACGAAATAGAAGGTTATCCGCCCTGTTTTTATGAAAATCACGGTTATTTCACCATGTTTTAACGAAAATCGCGCTTGTTTTGCAATCTTTTGACGAAATTCGAGGTTGTTTAGCGATCTTTTGACGAAATTGGAGGTTGTTTTGTGATCTTTTGACGAAATTTGCGATTGTTTCGCGATCTTTTGGCGAAATGTGCATTTATTTTGCGATCTTTTGACAAAATTTGCGCTCATTTCACGATCTTTTGACGAAACATGCGGTTCTTTCGCGATCTTTTGACGAAATTTGAGGTTCTTTCGCGATCTTTTGACGAAATTTGAGGTTCTTTCGCGATCTTTTGACGAAATTTGCGGATCTTTCACGATCTTCTGATGAAATGTGCGGTTATTTTGCGATCTTGTGACGAAATTCGCGTTTTTTTTTTCGTAATTCTTTGCCAAAATTCGCGGTATTTTTATGTCCGAATTTTCAAATGACCGATTTTTTTTCTTTTTTTGAACCGAATGTCTTAAACTTTCGGAAAATTCGAAACATAATCACCCCTGATATACGGTACATATTATTCTGAAATCGATTTTGTGAAGGTCGCCATTCGGATATTTTTATTTGTACTGAAATTGATCTATCTCAGGGAATTATGGAATTCGTTGTTAAAATCGAAATCAATTGTATATGTTTCTGAAAAATTTCCCCAGGGGGTTAAAATTTCCCCCGATCCTAGATCGCCGGATCGGACATATTCTGCACCCCTGATTGCTAGCCCCTTCAATATCACAAAAATCACAATTTGCAACATATTTTTAGCTTCTGAAACCCCGAGGTGGTAGTTGGCACTGACATAAAATATAGCCTATATTGGAGCAGGAACTGTCGCCATCAACCATTATTTTTTAAATCAGTTTGGTATTTTCTGATATTGTATAGAAATGGTAATTTGGAACTTTTTAAATTTCAAATTTTTTTCTATTGTTCTTAGAGGGAATTTACATCTTATAAGTAACTACCATGCCACATATCAAGTTACTAGCTCCTTCAACAGTTTTTGGTCTTCCAGGTAGTAATGGTACTGGCATAAAGCATAACCTATGTTGGAATAAGGACTGGCCCCATCAATTTGTAACCTTTATTTTTTAAGTCGGTTTCATATTCTCTGAGATAGCGTAGAATTTGCAATTTAGAATTTTTTAGAACACTTTTCGTGCATTTTCACCCTTTTTAAATTTCAAATTTTTTAAGGAACTGTTCTTAAGACATAATTTATATCTTATAAGTAACTCACATACCAAATTTAAAGTTTTTAGGGCTTTCAGTAACACAAAAATTGCATTTTTAGAACGTTTTTTGCTTCTGCACCCCCTTGGGGATAGTGGCACAGATGTAAAATATAATTTATGTTGGAATAGGAACTATCACACTATCATTTTGCCATCATTACTTTTAAAATTGGTTCGGTAATTCCAGATATTACCCCCTATAAATAAACACACAAACTTTACTTTTTTTTTCAGTTTACTTTCAGTTTTTAAAGGATTGCAAAACACTGTAAGAAACTTAGGCTATATTCTAGTTTCTCAAACAGCGAGAGTTTCTTACAAAAAATTAAGACGAAATATTCGATAACAAATAATGAATAAAATTTAGTGGTGAGAGATTGCCTGCTGGCACCTAGATTTTTACACCCCTGCAAATAAAATTTTTATCATGACCCTGAGCTCAAAGCTCAAAGACTGGATAAAAATAGAGTCCAAGCTGCTTTCAGGTACAAATTGAGCCTGAAAGCCGAGATTAACCTCTTCTTTCCAGATTACCGCAATCGTAATGGAAATTAGTATTTGTTTCAATCAATTTCCAGGTTTAGTTTGAATTTCCCTGAGATTTCTATGATTTTTCCAGGTCAACCAAATTCCCTGATATTTCCATGTTTTCCAGGTCGCTGACCACACTGATTTTAGCAAAGAATACTAGAGCAACCCACCCTAAATTAGAGAAAATTAGATCAAATGAAATTCTTCAGTTGGTTCATAGTGACGTCACCTGTTTAATTACTAAGACGGGCGAGATTCCACTTTTAAAAATGGTTCGATTCATACTTTAATAATACCCAAAACACTGCACTAGGCAATGTATTTCTTGACTTCATCAAAATACAAGAATACAACCTACTCACAGAAACACTGACCTTTTAAATGAGAGCGGCGTGACGACAGCCAATGAAAATGAAGTATGCGATTTGCATACTTACGAAGCTTCTTACTATTACTTTAAACATTTAAATGACATGAAAAATATTAACTTACAAAAAGATCAGAAGAAACGGATCGATAAACGGATACAGATATTTACTTACCTTTATAGATGACTTTAGTCGTAGAGCATTCTGTTATCCATTACATTCATAAGATAAAGTTTTTGAAAAAATCAAGCACTTCATCACATTTGTAGAAAGACAAGTTAATAAAAAGGTGAAAGTATTAAGAATGGACAATGGACTTGAATTTTGTAATGATAAAATAGAAAGTATGCTTGGAAATATGGGAATAAAGCATGAACGGACAACCATATGTAGCCCCCAAATGAATGGAACAGCAGAGAGATACAATAGGGTGTTATTGGAGGGTGTAAGATTTTTCATTAATGGCAGGACGTCCTACTTCTTTTTGGATAGAAGCTATAATGGCTACTAATTATAATCGTAATCGAATCCTTCATATAGGCATAAATGCCATTCCTATTCCTTTTCAAAGATGGTATGGAACCAAAACATCAATATGCCACTTGAAACGTTATGGTTGCGCAGCCTACGTGCACCAGCCAAAAGTGAAAAGAAACAAATTTCAACCTAGAGCTAAATGTGGAATTTTCATTGGATATGGTCTGGAGTCAAGTGGTTATCGGGTATATCTCCCCAATGAAAATATATGAATCGAATTGTTGAATCAAAACACGTTACGTTCGATGAAGAACAATTGGGAAGATCCGCAAATCAAAAAGTAACTCATCGCCCATTCATCAACTTTTTGAATGATGTTAGTAATGTTCTTACAGGTAACGAGAAAACTACTACTGAAGCTGAAGTGAAACCCGAAGAGTATAGAGATAGTGAAGGATCTACCAGGTCTATATCGAGAATGTGTAGGGAACGAAGACTCGAGAAATTTTAGGAGAGGAGGAGAACACACCCGAAGATGATTCACCTGATAATCTACTAGATGAAGATACTTCTAAAGCAGTCTTTCACAGATATATGAAGCAGAGAAAGAGGGGACAAACGGCAGGTAAAATTGATATTTATTTGTTAGCCCCATGTGGTACCCAACTAAGATCTACTGAAGAATTATTGTAGTAAAAATAACATAATTTATAATGACAGTGTTCTAATTTTTTAACTAAAAATACTTATGAGGAAAAAATTCAATTAGAAAAAGAAGTAGCAAGAGTATTGCATGAAAAGGCTCTTTTGACTGAAGTAGTCATACCTCTAACACCCGTTAAGTTAAAACTCTTCCTGAATCAGAAAAATGGAAAGAAGCTATGGATAAAGAAATTCAAACAATGTTAGACAGATATGTATGGACTGCGGTTCCAAAATTAGATTAAAAGGTTATAGGAACGAAATGGGTATACACAATCAAAGATAATAGTGAGGGGAAGAAAGAAATTTACAAGGCAAGATTAGTAGCTCTTGGAAATAATCAAAGAACAGGTTTAGATTATAAAGAAAATTTCAGTCCAGTAATTAACTTTACGATAATACGTATTTTTTTTTAGCATTTTTTATTCAAATCTTAAATTGGGTACATTCCTTACTTGATGTCAAGTGTGCATATTTATATGGTAATATAGACAACAATATCTATACTATATTAAACAAACAGAAGATTATGTTATTTCAGGAAAGGAATCTTATTTTTTAAAATTGAAAAAGGCCATTTATGGTTTACACCAGGCCAGCAGATGCTGGTATAATGATTTACATAACAAGTTGGACATCTCAAATGGGTTTAAAGAAGTACCAGGATTGACCAGGGTTTATGCATGTAAAAATGAAGCTATAGTAGTTGTATATGTAGATGATTTACCTATTTTTGCTAAAGGTGAAGAAATTTTGAAAATGATCATAAGTTTAATAGAGTCAATTTATGAAGTGAAAATTTTAGGTCCTCTATCTACATTACTAGGAATAAATTTTAAAATAGAAGATAAGAAAATAATTAATATTAATTGTAAGCATTACATTGAAAAGTGTTTGAAAAGGTTTAATGTTTCTGATTTCTCTGTAGTATCTTTACCAGGTTTTGCATCAGTTCCTGCTACTGAAGAGGATGAATTTCCAGAGCATTTACCATACCGGAATCTGTTGGGGATGTCTCCAGTACATCGCTCGGAAGTGCCGACCTGATATTGCCTGGACTGTAGCAACGTTATCCCAATTCACAGAGAAACATAACTTGACACACTATAAAGCTCTCATCAGAACCTTCATGTATTTAGCAACAACACGATCCCTGGGAATTAAGTTACCATGTTCAAGTTTTCCAATTCAATTAGCCATCTATGCAGACGCCTCTTAGGCTAATAATACCATTGACCGAAAATCCTGGAGCGGATATACGGCAATTTTGAACAGTATTCCTGTAAACTGGCGTGTCACCAAGCAAACCTGTGAAGCGTTAAGTCCGATGGAGGTGGAGTTTATCTCTGCATCGGAAGCAGTAAAAGACTTGAAGTTTTTGCATACATCGTTACTGGAGATTAAGAAAATTCTAGAATTTGACGATTCTATCTTACAACAACCAATTTTATTCTGTGACAACACAGCAACTATCGCATTTACTAAGGATAAGGCTGACAATATTCGGAATCGACATATTGACATGAAATATAAATTTATATGACTGGTATCAGCAAGGCTTATTTGATATCCAGCATTTGAGATCACAGGAAAATCTCGCAGATCTTCTTACAAAAGCTCTCGTTAAAGAAACATATATTAGATTAAGAGAAACTTTCTTGTGGTAAGAAGTGATAGAAAGAAGCTGATGGAGAAAAAAAAAAAATCTCTTGATTAACTTTTTGCCAAGGAAATCTGATAAAGAAAAAAAAAAGAAAAACTCCTCCCCCCCCCCTCACCCCCCCCCCTTTTTTTTTTTGGAAAATTATGTGGAAGCATTTTATAGAGTTTACAATTTATTCTTTCCACCCTATTACATATTTATTAGTTATTACCTACTGTAAACTGGATTCCTGTATTTATTTTCTTTCTTTTCTTTATTTTTCAGCTTGCTCATCAAGCATTTGTTTACGCTTGGACGTCACGAATTGACGGAGTTGAGTTATGGCATGCGTTCTTCCATTTAGCATGCAGCCATTTCGAGTTGCGATCGCATTCGCAATCTCTTTATTTTAAATTAATTACTTTCACTACTAAGTTATTTTCAGGTTTATTTCAACTTTAAATTACATCACAGTTATTTTTAATGATCTTTTTTGTAAGTTAATATTTTTCATGTAATTTAAATGTTTAAAGTAATAGTAAGAAGCTTTGTAAGTATGCAAATCGCATGCTTCATTTTCATTGGCTGTTGTCACGCCGCTCTCATTTAAAAGGTCAGTGTTTCTGTGGGTAGGTTGTATTCTCGTATTTTGATGAAGTCAAGAAATACATTGCCTAGTACAGTGTTTTGGGTATTATTAAAGTATGAATCGAACCATTTTTAAAAGTGGAATCTCGCATGTCTTAGTAATTATGAAGGTTAACTTCCATTCAAGATACTTTGAAAAGTTTGTATTTTAAATGAAAGTCTGCGGGTTATATAATCTTAGTTTAACGCTTCCAATGTTAATTTTTTTGGACTAGTCATGCATTATATTCTTCTTACATCACGAATTAAGGAAAATTATGCTAAACGGCCTAGTCAATATAAGAAATACCGGAATCCAGTAAACACATCTACCTGTAAACTTATGAGTTATTTGAGACAAAGATGGTTTCCAACTGTTTATTTATCCGTAATTAAAATTATTGAAAGAAACCATATTGCCTCAAAGTTTCATCACAACACCAGTATTTGTAAGTACTCTTTTATTTTTTTTTTATTTCAAGAAGATACTTATTATGTTTGCAATGACGCCAACCCACCAACCTTGAACCCTCTGCTATGGAAAGGGATGTTATTTGTGAGTGAATATTTAACCAAAATTAAGCCAAACACTTGCAAATCAACAGAACCCCGGTTATCCAAAAATTCCTATGGAACCTCGGTTAACTGAAAATACTTTGGTCCCATGCTTTTCAGATAACCAGGGTTTTATTGTATTTTAAAAAGCCTTATGCTATCCAAGTTTCACCCAGTTATATACAGGGTGGTCACAAATATCACTATTAATCTTATGTTAAAATTCCTTGATATTTCAATGATATTTCCAGGTTAGCATAAAAATAATGAAATATTCATAGATAATTTCTTTTACAACATTACTCTAATACATACCATTACTCAGTAAAAGTTTATATATATAAAAACTCCCCCATAAATCACACTAAATGTTCTTCTAAAATCAGAATACCTACTGAGCATGGACACAACCCCGGCTTCGAAGGAATCTAAGGAGCGGAAAAATGAATGACGTGCTTATGATCAAGCATCAGGGAAAAGAAAACTTACAGGTCCGCTCCAACATGATGATTGGCAAGACAGAAAAACTCAGAGTGCATTGTAAACAAATCTGCATTTCTGCCGAAGACGCGGACCGGCCAATGGGTGGACAAAAGATGCGAGATTTCATCTCACAACCACATCATGCTGTAGGCCCTACAACATTCATTTTATCACATGGGCCATTGTTACCCCCAATTCAAGGTAACATTGGCCCAAATTTTCAAAAACACTTTTTGGTTTAAAAAAAAAAAAAAAAAAAAAAAAAGAAAAAATTTATGCTGACAAATTTATGATAATGGTGTGGTTCCAAACATTCTTAGCAAACAAAAAAATAACAGGATATTAATTTTTTTTAATAAAATAAGAGAATGGAGATGCTGAACATGCCATGAAACAGACAAATTTGGGCTCAAGTTACCCTAGTTGATGGTACCAAGGTACCGGATAACTAATTGAAATGTTTTCTGTTTTGCTTAAGGTATCAAATGCGTAAAAAATACAGACGGGAAATATGCTGACATAATCATTGCATTTGTTCTGAAGCTTTCCAAATCTTAAAAATAAAGATTTCAATTAATAAATTTGAAGTTTGGGACAAACCTTGGTAATGACATTTACAACTTTAAATATTTAAAAAAAAAAAAAAAAAAAAATCACAGTGCATAATGTAGCGAGTGCTTAAACAGAAATGCTCACGAAAAGTTTGAATATTCATAGATGACTTTCTTTTTTTTGGGGGCTGATACTGATATTGAAAGTACACAGCAGACATTTGTTAATAACATTTAAAAGCCCCGATTTTCATGTTCCTGAAAATTTGTTTTTTATATCCAACCACTCGCAAAAATCTGTAAAAGACACTATTTTGATTCTTATAAAATATCATTGTACAACTACTGCAGAAAAACATGAGTTCTGTTTTCCAATAAACAAAGAACTTCAAACAGGAAAGAGATATTGCACGTCTTCTTTATGAGCAAACACTGACCGTGCAAAGGCTTCAAAATCAAATAGAATATTTCTCTTTATATCACATTAATAACATTTCAGTTTGCTTTTAGTCTTTAAAGGATTGTAAAACACTGTAAGATATAAAAATCCCCCAGAAATCAACTGAATTAAAAAATTCATATTATAAAATTAATAATACTAAAAGATACTTTTTGTTTGTTTGTGTACCTGTCAGCGATGGCTAGGAAAATCTATCACATGTAGGATTCTGAAAATTTGGATGAGGATAGTCCAAAGCAGGTCCAAATGCACTTTTTCTTTAATTAAGTGAGATATTAAATTAAAACCACAACAAACACTCATTAAAAAAAAAAAAAAAATTCTCATTCTGAAAATGGCAGCTGGCAGAGGTTTCAGAGTTCAATAGAATAGAATATCTAAAAGTTCAAAGTATTATAAATAAAAAATACATACTATTAGAAGCTACTTTAACTTTTTAACAATGTAATCCATTTAAAAATATATTAATATTTACCATCTATCAACAAATATTTTCAAAACATCCTTTTCCTCTCACCCATTTTTCACAGACATGAAAACTAAAAATATCAGGCTATATTTACATACTTTCACCTTTCTAACAGTGCAATTTGTTTAAAAAATATTAATATCAATCGTTTCTTTTTTTTTTTTAAAGCTGTTTTGTGGGTTTCACTTTTTCTTGCACTGTTTAAAAATCTTCATCAGTTTTGGAAACCAGATTAAGAATACCAAACCATATCTACATTCATTTTCCTTCCGAATGGCACAATACATTAAAAGAAATATTAATTCTCTCAAAAAAATTCTTTTCCGAAAATCACTTCTTTGGCGATTTTTGCTTTTTTCTACAATACTTAAAATTCATAATCAAAGCTTTTGATCAAAATATGAGTAAACAAAACACACCCTCTTAATTAGGATTCAATTTTCTTTCAAAGAATGCAATTCATTAGAAAAAATTATTAATATTAACCCTTTCAAAAAAGTTTCTTTCTCAAAGCCACTTCACAATTATGTTAATGGCTTTATTTTTATTGTATAAAGCGCATTATGCAGATTTTTATTTAAAAATTAAACTTAATTTTACACTATCGCTCTAAAATTTTAATACAATAGACTTTTAGCTAATGATTAAGCATAAAATTCATTTAGAAATTATTGCCGAAATGTCAGTGAAGGTTTACTGTGGAGACACGAAAAGTTTTGGTTTCTGTTAGTCTGTCTGTCTGTTCTGCGATAACTGCCACAAAAAGCATCCGATCGGCTTGAAATTCACTGGGCATGTTTATGAGATACCCGGACTTAGCTGTATAGGTTTTGGTTAAATTTGGTTCATTCGTTTGGGAAATATGGAACATTTTATTTTGCTCTATAATGCTTTTCTATGGCAAGTCAGACGATTTTCATACTTTCATTTGTTAAAAGAAATGGCTCTTATGAAAAATGGATTTAAATGGTAAATTTTTGATGCTGAAATTTTTAAATAAGATTATTAAATTATTCCAATTAGTTTGAAATTTTGTCAATATATTTGCGAGATTTTTTTTAATTAGGTTTATAATATTGGGGGGAATTTTATGCATGTTTTCCAATAATATAAAGGATTTTGTTTTATCAATTTGACATAATGCATATTTCATTTTTTTCTTTTTCTTTCATCTGTTGCCTAGCAACGTATTTGGTCCTAATAATATTAGTATAATTGCGTATATAATGTTTGAGTAAAGGCAACGCCAAAACGGATGAATTAATGCATTTGTATCTTTGCATGTAGATGGATTTTAGCCCAGAAATAAAAATAGGCAATATTTCATTTATTTTATTCAAATGTTTTGCTTAAAAATACAAAAGTTCATTATTTTTATAGACAATAACGTAACATTTTCCATAACATTTACCAATATTTCTTTAATTGTTGCCAAGAAAATCAAAACCCGGAATAATATTTTCTTTTAAACAATTTTCAATTAAAATGTTTTGCCGTGAAACAGGAAAATGAAAAATAAAATTAAGAATAGTAAAATTAATATGGCGGCATATTGGAAATAAAAAGAAAACTCTCTAGTATTTCTTAATATAACAAGATGAAAAGTTTTGAGTCAGTACGCATAGCAGGTGAATTAGACGTCTTTTATCGAAAACAAAGATGCTGGAATAAAAAGATCTTGGGAAAAATAAAATTAACTATTATTCACGGAGGAAAGAGATAGATGGAGATGCAGTATGCCGTAAAAGCAGTTTGCAATACGATGTGCGTTATCGCTCAGATTTAAAGGCTCTCATTCGGCGCAAACAAATCAAGCACTTGGAACAGGGACCGAATTCTTTGACTTCATCCGTGCATTTTTTTCTGTAAAATGAAAATGATCTCCTTATATTTAAGCAATAAGCATTCTAAGGTAGCATTTCATTGTATTATGAATTAAAAACTGTATTACTAAAAATATTATTCTGTTTTTTTTTTTTTTTTTAAAGCACGTCATTGTGTTGTGCCGAATGTAGCGGATTGTAGGGTTACATTTTTGGCGTCACTTCCAAGATTTATTGTCTGTGTACAGTTAACATGAATAGTTTATTTTAAATTTAAATTTTATTAATTTATAAAAAAATCTTATGCTTATCCTTATAAATCACAGCGTAAAAAAATCTAATATATCCTATAACCATCCGCACAATCAATAAAAAATTACGAATGTAAATTTAAATAGACTACGGGGGGTTCAGGGGGGCAGAGACCCCCTGAAGAAATGCAATTTTTGATTTAAAAAGTCACCAGAATAAGTAGCTCATCAGAATTTCAGAACATCAATGTATAACCACTTGTTTAACACTTTTAATTTCTGAAACTTTACGAAGTATTTTGTATGCTTATTAATATTTATGTAATTTGAAAACTTTAAAAAGCGATTTGTAGGAAGTTGAATATTACGCAATGAGTGTTAAAAAACAATGACTTGCAAAGATGACGTTGAGGCTCCTGATCTGCAGATTTACTAGTAATCTTATTGCCGAAACGTCAGTGAAGGCTTACTGTGGAGACACGAAAAGTTTTGGTTTCTGTTAGTCTGTCTGTCTGTTCCGCAATAACTGACGCAAAAAGCATCCGATCGGCTTGAAATTCACTGGGCATGTTGATGAGGTACCCGGACTTAGCTGTATAGTTTTTGGTTAAATTTGGTTCATTCGTTCGGGAAATATGGAACATTTTATTTTGTTCTATAATGCTTTTCTATGGCAAGTCAGACGATTTTCAGATTTTCATTTGTTGAAAGAAATGGCTCATATGAAAAATGGATTTAAATGGTAAATTTTTGATGCTGAAATTTTTAAATAAGATTATTAAATTATTCCAATTAGTTTGAAATTTTGTCAATATATTTGCAAGATTTTTTTAATTAGGTATATATATTGGGGGGAATTTTATGCATGTTTTCCAATAATATAAAGGATTTTGTTTTATCAATTTGACATAATGCATATTTCATTTTTTTCCTTTTCTTTGGTCCTAATAATATTAGTATAATTGCGTTTATAATGTTTGAGTAAAGCCAACGTCAAAACGGGTGAATTAATGCATTTGTATCTTTGCATATAGATGGATTTTAGCCCAGAAATAAAAATAGGCAATATTTCATTTATTTTATTCAAATATTTTGCTTAAAAATACAAAAGTTCATTATTTTCATAGCGAATAACGTAACATTTTCCCATAACATTTACCAATATTTATTTAATTGTTGCCAAGAAAATCAAAACCCGGAATAATATTTTCTTTTAAACAATTTTAAATTGAAATGTTTTGTCGTGAAACAGGAAAATGAAAAAATAAAATTAAGAATAGAAAAATTAATATGGCGGCATATTGGAAATAAAAAGAAAACTCTCGAGTATTTCTTAATATAACAAGATGAAAAGTTTTGAGTAAGTACGCATAGCAGGTGAATTAGACGTCATCTATCGAAAGCAAAGATGCTGGAATAAGATGCTGGAATAAAAAGATCTTGGGTAAAATAAAATGAACTATTAGTCACGGAGGAAAGAGATAGATGGAGATGCAGTATGCAGGGTTCCCACTCGGTCCGTTTTTTGAACACCACTTTTATTTAAAGAAAAATCTGACTTATAAATTGTGTAGAAATATACCGGGAAGAGCGTTTTTCTTGCAATTGTCGCAGAAACCTACCACAAATTTCTTTCTAAAAAATTACTGGTTTTCAAAAAACGGACCAGTGGGAGCCCTGAGTATGCCATAAAAACAGTTTGCAATACGATGTGTGTTATCGCTCAGATTTAAATGCCCTCATTTGGCCCAAACAAAACGAGCACGTGGAACAGGGACCGAATTCTTTGACTTCATCCGTGCATTTTTTCTGTAAAATGAAAATGATCTGCTTATATTTAAGCAATAAGCATTCTAAGGTAGCATTTCATTGTATTATGAATTAAAAACTGTATTACTAAAAATATTATTATTATTATTATTTTTTTTTTTTTTAAGCACGTCGTTGTGTTGTGCCGAATGTAGCGGATTTCAGGGTTACATTTTTGGCATCACTTCAAGATTTATTGTCTGTGTACGGTTAACATGAATATTTTATTTTATTTTAAATTTAAATTTTATTAATTTATAAAAAAAACGTATGCTTATCCTTATAAATCACAGCGTAAAAAAAAATCTAAGATATACTATAACCATCCGCACAATCAATAAAAAATTACGATAAATTTAAACAGACTACAGGGGGCTCTGCCCCCCTGAAGAAATGCAATTTTTTATTTAAAAAGTTACCAGAATAAGTAGCTCATCAGAATTTCAGAACATCAATGTATAACCACTTGTTTAATACTTTTAATTTCTGAAACTTTACGAAGTATCTTGTATGCTTATAAATATTTATGTAATTTGAAAACTTTAAAAAGCGATTTGTAGGAAGTTGAATATTACGCAATGAGTGTTAAAAAACAATGACTTGCAAAGATGACGTTGAGGCTCCTGATCTGCAGATTTACTAGTTAGATTTAAGGGGGAAAATAAACAGTTTGAAAAAAAAAAAAAATCCCATAGGGTTAGCACTGCACTCTTTTAATGAAAATGTAAAGTTATTTTTGCACTATTGCTCTAAAATTTGAATACAATAAACTAATCTTTTAGCTGCTCGAGTAAGAGATTTAGAGGTAAAAAATACTGTTTGAAAAAAAAAAAATCCCATATAATTAACATTAAAAAAATTGTGTGTTCTTAAGTTTGGATGTTTCAGTAATGGAAGATTTACTCAGCAGGTACATTCTACTAATATTTCCATCAGTTATTTTATTTATTTAACTTCTTTTACGCGTTTTCAGCAATGTATTCCCCCCTACCTTTTTTCATGTGATCAAGAGGTGCATGCTTGGGTAGTTACTTTTAGCTTTATTGTGCTACTGTTCCGGCTTAGACTGTGAGTGAAATCTTCACTCCTTTCAATCCAACTGCTTTATTAGGTTTTGAGTGAGATATCTCGTCTGCAGGGCCCTTAACACTATGCCTAGAAAGATTTTTGTTTAAAAATGTAAAATCATACAAATTTGATGATGTATACTGTCAAAGGAAGTGGGGCAAGTGTTCTTGCTGTCACTCGCCATTGCGCCAAATCGCAACAAAATGGTTCATTTGGCGAGTAAACGAACAATCAGACTCGCCTTGTGAGTGGTCAATTTCTGCTCTGTTTGTATATGTGTTTGTGCGAATACTTTTGAGATTCTTATCCGCATTTCCGAACAATTGATGTGGCTTTATATGTTCAATTGCACAATGCTATTTAATTTGCTCTATTTATAGAGATACTGACTCAATACCAATTAAGTTTAGCAGCAGCCAAAGACACAGAAAGGATTATGCGATAGGTATTTCTCTATTGTCAGTTAATCACTATGTATGCGTCGGCGTCGCACTAGTAAAAAAACAAAATTATTTGCATCAAGTGTCAAAAAGAGAAAAGATTTGCTGGAATGTGATTTTTGAAATTGGTCATTTACCACACTATTTATTTGTTGTATGTAAAGTATCACTGGCTCAGGGTTCATACTCATTTTCCAAGAAAAAATCCCCTGAGAATCCCCTGATGCATAATTTTTCCATGTCAACAATCAATGACATTTTTTAAACCAGTATCACGACCCCTCGCCCTCCTCTCCTTTAAAAAAAGATACAAACTAGATAATCTCAAAAATACAGTTTATATATTACCTATATAAACAATATGAACAGAACTTTAAAGGAAAAGCATTAATTTGTGTACAACAGAGATGAAGTCTGCAAGCGTTGTGGGACTCTCCTTAAAAAACTTGGTAGATTGCTGTAAGAATTTAATTTCCACTTAGAGATTTTATTACCTCTTTGAAAAGCATTACGAATAATATGAAGGCTCAAGTGTCAATATCAATTTTAAAATGTTCTTTATTTTTCTTAAGTTCTTCTTTAACAGTTTTCAAACCTCACGATGTTAGAAGGCATGTCTAGTGACTGAATGGATGTCGCCAGATGTTAGAAGTAGTGCAGATTAAATATAACATATCTAATCTGTAAGAAGGAGTGGCTAATGTAGAATATATCACGATGTTAGAAGAAAGGTCTTAGTTTGATTTCATTAAGACTACACAAAATACGCAAACAACAGCGATTGCCTTCAATTTCCCAGAGTAACCAATCATTTTGCCAGGTTTTCCCAGGTTTGGGGAATTTTTTGCCCTATCCCCTGAGATTCCCCTGATTTTTTAGGGCCAAAATGTATCCCCTGATTATCCCAGGAATCCCATAATCCCCTGATGAGTAGGAACCCTGTGGCTGGTATTTTTTTACTATCAATTAGAGTCGAAATATCATAGAAATTTTTAATGTATAATTTCACAATGGTAAACCAAAGATAGCTGCTTTGAATTTTTATTTGGACTAGTAAAGAATGTCAGAAACATTTACACATTTAGAATGTACTTATTTTTAATAGTTTCTATAGTGGATAGTCGAACTTCTATTTTCTAAATAATTAAAAAAAATTGGGTTCATTTTAGAACATATTAAAAAAAAAAAGGGAATACAGTAAGGGGTTAAAGGTAGATGTTAGTAGGTAGTAGTAAAGGTAGTAGGTTCAGTGTTTCACACCGAATCTATTTTAATAACATTTATTTTCATTTGGCTAGTGTTTTTTATTTCTTATTCGCCAAATTGGTAATGTTGGTCAAAAGTCAGCGAGAACCCTGAGTGGGTGAGTGGGGCTCCAACATTAGGTACATTTGGAAAGATTTCCTTTACTTAAAATCCTTCAACACTAATTTTTGGTATGTTTAAGGTTATTATCACAGGCTTAGGCAACAAAGGCAGGTCAGTTAGTTAATATTAAAGAAAATTGCTAAGATAAAAAGGATAATTCTGGTAAGGAAAATTATAACAAAATAAAGGTACTTACATGTTCTGTATATTTCAATCTCTTTTCAATCCCTGAAATATCTGCTAATAAGTTTTTCAGATCTTCAGCACAAGATTTATTCTAAAAATATGAAAGAGTAAAGAAAAAAAAAAAACTGATAATCAATAACAATATCAGGTAGGATTTTCTTATGTTTGATAAAGAAAATAATTTAAACACATAAATAACAAAGGTAAAACTATAATAAGAAAGGTTTTTTTTTTTTTTTTTTTTTTTTTTTTATAAATAGACAGACGAAAACCTGCTATTTTAAGATACACATTTATAATTGAAATCACGTTAAATTTTTATTCTTTGAAACCTGAGAATAGTGACAAAAAAAAAAAAAAGTTTTGAATAGGAGTGGAAATACATATTCATGAAACTGCATTAAATATTTATATATTATTATTATTAATCAAAAGATTCTTGATAAGATTTTCAAGGTATCAATGTTTCATTGTGTAGAGCAGTTTATTCTTTGAACATAAGACATGTTACTAAAAAGGCTTAAATGAGTTCAATTTTCTACATAACTGAGTGTAATTATTCAATTTTAATATTTTCAAATGAAGTTATACTATACTTATATAATATCCAACAAAGGAAGTAATATTTAAATTTTTAAAAAAATTACCTGGTTTTTTTATCACCTTTGACATATATACACCTAATTTTAAATGTAACAAAACAAACTCATATTACTGGTGAAAATGTAGGTTATTTTCTCGTAGTTTTTTATATAAAAAAGGGATAATTATACAAAAATATGAACCTGAAAAGAAGGAAAATGTGCAACTTATTTGAAATAGATAGTGTCTTCTTTTTTATTTCATAACTATTCTCCATATTAACAGAAAATTTGTACAACAAAATCAGAGGTGACTTGATCCCATAAAACTCATGGTGCAAGTAACTCACCAGCCATGAATAAACAATAACAGACTGGTGTGAGAAGGAAGTAACAAAGAAATAAAATTAAAAACGAAAGAATATTTCACTTCCTTTTCAACTGCATTTTAAAGCATGCGGTACTAGGGAGCTTCCTTTCTTACATTATATGTGAAGAAAAAAAAGGAATTGAAACACTGTGCAAAGAAAGTAGTATGGGTAACAAAAACTAACAAAATTTGCATCTCTCTCTCTACTTTCAGTAACAACAAATATGACAGTGATAGACAAAGTATATTAGGACGTGAGATCAAAAATAGTTAGTACTGCTAATTACGTGGATTATTTTATTCAAATATCTACCACTATTTCTGAATAGTAATATTTGTCTTAATTTGCCATTAAATAAGAAAAATATTACTATTTGAAAATAGTGGCAGAAATCTGAATAAAATAACTCATTAAACTGGCAACACTGGAAAAGAGAGAAGAAATTCACATCTTCGTATATGAATTCATGTCTTAAACGAAATTTTTCGTCCCAAGGCACCAATAATTTATCACATAACGATAAACGAAAAAGGCTTCAGTTTGTTTACGTTCAGATGAACGGTAAAATGAACAAAAAAAAAAAAAGGCTCAATTTTTGCAAAATTTTACACTTATTTTTTTTGAAAGTGTTACATTTTTTGGAAAAATGATTGCACCATTGAAAAGAAGATCTCCGATTTAAATATATTTTTTAAATTAATCAGTACTTCCAAAATTAAGGCCTGGGGGAGCATTGTCGAAAATGAG
The DNA here is from genome assembly GCA_963932465.1 of Maratus speciosus. Classification (NCBI taxonomy): domain Eukaryota; kingdom Metazoa; phylum Arthropoda; class Arachnida; order Araneae; family Salticidae; genus Maratus; species Maratus speciosus. The sequence goes on from OZ010789.1 coordinate 293,395,687, forward strand.
AAAAAGTCAAAAACAAAAGCGACCCCTTTAAGAATTTTTTTTCTTCAAAGTGTTAACAACAATATTTTTTTGAACTGATTGTGGCATTTAAGACATAAAAGTGCAAAATTTAAGAATATGTTTTCGCATCACAAACGGTTAAGATGTAGTGTGTTAAAACTGTTATCATTAATGATAAGGGTTTGAGAAATAGCAGAGGTTAAATATAAAGCAGATGGAAATGTTAAAGCTTATTTTTTACAAACCCTAAATAAATAGTTAAAGATAGTTACTATTGTAAAATAAAATGTATCAAAATGATAACCTAAGAAAAAAGATAACATATATGTGGTGGATTTTGTAAATAGCAATGACATTTTTAAAACTACACAAGCTTTTATTAACAGTTTAGAAGATAACAAAAACAAAATATATTTACTTTAAATTGAAATAAACCTTAAATAAATGCATTAAAAAACAATAAGTTAAAACTTATTCATATTGATTAAATAAACATTACTTATCTGAATATACACTAGAACATCATGACACGATTGTTTAATAGCATAATAGCTTTCTCAATCAAAGCTTCAAATAGCACTTTAAAAGACATTTAGTAATTCTAGAACTCTGTTCAATAAGAATAACTATGCCGAGCCAAAGAAGATATACATATCCCCCAAAGGGAATAAATTTTACTTTCAGACTTAACTTGAAAAAGGAAGAACAGGTATGTGATTCTCCAACACAACCATATGACAAGAAAAAGGAGCCACTCTTACACAGACCGCTAACTAGGATGAAAATAACACATGAGCTGAAAAAGTCCTCCATGATATTGTGACAGAAAGTTCAAAGGAGACGAAAGATAAAAACCTCCTTCCCCACGCAGTGTTTCCCGGAACTTCATTAATGCAACTCCAAACACCATGAACTAAAACATCTGTCACATCACTTAGAGATTAAACATTCAGCATCAAAAGAATTTAAAGGATCATAAACAAGGTTTCTCTTCAAGGTAAAAACTATAAAGCATCTAATTAAAAGAATCTGGAACAAATGTTAAACAGCAGTCCATCAGAAACCGCGACAACATCACTCAAGAATGCAAGTGTACTGCAAGCTATTAGAAATTGCTAGTCATGCTATTTCGTTTGTTTAGAGTACCTAGAATTTTCGATATTTCCCCGGGATCAATTGAATTGCCACAGGGATCATAGGAAGTGTTAAAAAGGGTAGCTGGGTGCATTGGAAGAGTTTAAAAGAGCCACCGGGCGCTGCTCCTTGCTAAAGCGGCTTAGAGTCAACACTAATTGAATATTTCCAACAAAAACAAATGGGCAAAAAAATACAGCGTTTGGTTCTTTCCTCATATGCACTCAGGAAAGACGTGACTGTGCATGCGCGAACATGTCTCGCTTTTTTATGGGTTTTTAATTATAATTAATGTCAAAAAATTCAAAAAGCTGAACCACAGGTGCATCAGGATCTGTCTTGAACTATCATCATGCAAATTTTCAGACCTCTACGTGCAGTAGATTTTTCTAGTGGTCAACATATACGAGCGATCGAGCGAGACAGAACGATCTTTTCTTTCATTAGTATAGATAGTATACTTAATGAGTACTAAATCATATATTTTTTAAGCTATCAAAGTAACCTTGAAGTATGGAACTTAAAAACACATAAAAATGTGTTCCTATTTTGAGATAACATACCAAAAGTTTTAGTATAGGTTCTCATTGGGAGCCACTTTGCCATACATATCCTGCTAGACCAATTCAGCAAGATGTGCAATGAAAAAATACGAAGTAGTGCCAGTAAAAGTGATATAGAAGTTTAAAATCCTATTTTAAAGAAAACTAACATTGATCTTTACAGAATCATGCCATAGATATATATAGTATATTAAGCACAAAAAATAAACTACAACTACAGGTTATTTATATATATGTTACTGTGAAAGATCGAAATCTGGAGAATGTCGACTTTCACCAGTAAATGTCAATATTCACATAGTCGCTTGGTGTATGTTCGAAATATTTGTTAAATATCCTTATTTCTGACTTACACAGGTGAAAGTCGACATTCACCATACAATAATGGTGAATGTTGAATATGTCGGAAATTTGCATTTACTTCTCCATGTTTCAGGCTCGATCATTAATTTTTAAATCATAAAAACATTTTAATCGTCTGTAACCCAAAAGGTATGCTGCATGCATATTCACAATGCCTACTCGGTTCGGATTCGACACAGGTATCTCTGTATATTTTTTGGGTATGAAATTTTGAATATTCTGAAACACATATACAGACGATTGCTATCTCACAGAAGCTTTGAATTATTGTTTAACTGGTTGAGTGAAGAGCAGCACAATAGCGCCCCTCTTGTTATGTGCCAAAATTTCAGGAAGCACGACAGCGCTACTCTTGTTATGTGCCACAATTGTGAGAAGCGAGATGGCGCTCATTTTAGATTATGCTAAAATTGCAGAGAGGGTGATAGTGCTCCTATTTGTTGTCTCAGTGTGGTGTGCATTGAAGTTGGTTGCGCTAGCGAAGTGTGCGATTTCTGTATATATCGTCGGCTTACAAGTAACTTTTTACTATACAACCCATACACATTTGCATTTTTGGCACACAAGATTTGTTCCGCACTCAAATGGTTAATCCATTCGGGGCCTAACTTCCTATTAAGGGGACTCAGGACTCTTAAAGCTGTAAAATTTTTGAAACTTTAATTTTTGTATATGTTAAACTCGTATCTTTTCTGAACATTTTGATATAATTGTTTCCTTGAAATTCCCTTTAGAACAGAAGTTATGGCTTTTAGAATTATACTTGCTTAATAGCTGAAGCAGGGTTTCCAAAACTTTGAAGTAATTTTTCTAGAAATGACGTTTCTGGGCATAATGCACATGATATCTCACAAACTCCTGATATTTTTCATGACATTTTCAAAACATGTGATTCTTATTAGTCTGTATAAACTGAACCTAAAATTTCCTTTTTACTGTTCAAAAAATATTTTTTTAAGGGATTATACAGTTGAAATTTTCTAAATTTTGCATTAGCTAAATATAACTTTGTATTAAAAATATAAAAATGCTTTAAATACAAATTTATTTAGGTTCAGGGTAATTATTATAATCTGAAGTATAGGCACCAAAATTTTTGTTCTAGTTGCAAAATTTATTTTGTAATCGTGTGCGTAATCTCTCATGCCGATTTTCTGTTCGTCAAAAGTCTGACAGTTTGGAGTCCCCTGTAAATGCTAATTCAGCATCTTGCAATTTCTTGAATACATGAAATGAAAGAACATACTTATATCTTTTTCTGATTTTCTGTATCTTTCATCTCAATAAAAATTGTGTCTTAAAATCAAATACATTTTAAGATATTAAATGTTGAAAATGGTCTTTTTTTTTTTTTCCTTTTTGCCAATTTTAAGAGTCCTGAGACCTGAAATGATCATGTCTTTCCACTGAGTATTATTTTGTATTAACAAGTAGTTTTGTTATTATCTCCATGTAATAATGATAGAATCCTAATTCTAGTAATGTATCCATTATCCATTCAATTCTCTCTTTTTTTAGGGTTCCGTACTTAAAAAGTAAAAACAGAACCATTATAAGATCACGCCTGTGTCTGTCCGTCCGTCTGTCTGTCTGTCACAGCGATTTTAATCGTAAACTATGGAACGTGGAAAGTTCAAATTCGGGGAAGTAATAAAGACAATTGACCCACATATTTTCAGATTAATAAACATTCATAAATATATTTAGTAAAAAAATAGAGGGGCTAATTATGCTACTTGAAAAAAAAAAAATCTTTTCTTTGTATATCATGTGGGGTATCCTGTGAAAGCTTTTATAACACTGAACTCAAAAATACATTCCTTTTAATTTTAGGTATTATATTTTCAAAGATATTGTTGAAAATGTAGCGCAAAAATATGCCCCCCCCATCTAATTCCGAATCTACTGAAACTAAAATTATGAAAAAATTAGAGGTAGTAGACGTTAATATAAACCTTGCCGGAAAATTTAGCGATTATCCTAGGTCACATAGTTTTTGAGTAATTAGCATTTTTCTGTTATACACAAATTTCGATTTACGGGAATTCAGAAAAATTGTTGAGCATCGCTGAACATACCTATCGTTGCAGAAGAATAAAAGCATTGTTGATATTAACCCTTAAAGGTATGGTCAGTTTAAACATACAAAAGGACAGGGCGGCATACTCTATGCCTAGTTAACGACTTTTAATGATATATATGTGTAATGTAATGTCCAGTAACAGTATAAAAGCAATAAACGTCAAATTGTTAAAAACATACTAATTTAAGGGATCTCGGGACTCTAAAAAGTAGAAAAAATGAAAAAAAGACCATTTTCAACATTTAATGTCTTAAAATGAATGATTTTAAAACACAATTTTAATTGGAATGAAAGATATAAGTATGTTCTTTTGTTTCATGTATTTAAAAAATTGCAAGATACAGAATTAGTATTTATAGGGGGCTCGAAACTGTTAGACATTTGTCGAACAAAAAACTGGCATAACAGTTTACGCGCAGGATTACAAAATAAATATTGCAACTAGAATGAAAATTTTGGTGCTTACTTATACTTCAGATTGTAATAATTTCCCTGAACTTAAATAAATTTGTATTTAAAGCATTTTTATATTTTTAATGCAATGCTGCACTTAGCTAGTACAAAATTTTGAAAATTTCAACAGAAAAATCACCTAAAAACATATTTTTTTGAACAATAAAAAGGAAATTTTAGGTTCAGTTTATGCAGAATAACATGGAATATATGTTTTAAAAATTTCATGAAAAAATATTTAGAAGTTTTTGAGGTATCCTGCGCGTTATACCCAAAAACGCCATTTGGAAAATAATGACTTTAAAAGTTTCAGAAACGCTGCTTCAGCTATTGAACGGGTATAATTCTAAAAGCCAAAACTTCTGTTCTAATGGGAATTTCAAGGAAACAATTATATCAAAATATTCAGAAAAGATAGGAGTTTAACATCTAAAAAAATTAAAATTTCTTAAATTTTGAAGCTTTAAGAGTCCTGCGACCACTTAATCTTTTCCGGCACGGAGTAATTCTATTTATAAACTTATGAAATAATGAACTGACACCAGAATTTATAAACGAATTTATTAGAAAATGCGAACTTGCTTATTTTCACGTACATGATAAAAGGAAAATTTTAATTAAATATTCTTGGTGCCATTTGTCTGTTTTGGAATTAAAATTAGGTGTCCGTTTTTTAAGGGCATCGCCCTCGAAATATTTAATTAGAATGAATCGCATAAATACTGTGAGATTCGCGATAGTTTGCATTGATTGTAACTCTCAATACACCTCGAGTGACTTTAAAAGTTAATTAAACACCTATCTGGAAAAACGTGGCACTGACCAAGGCGGCGTTGCAACTTTGAGACCTCAATTCGAAGCGCGCTTAGCGCAATGCCAAATTTAAACTTTGAACAAAGGTTTTGTTTTAGATACACTGTAGAAATAAAGGTTATTACTACGCTGAATTTAGTTTCATGAAATGCCAAATGAAGTTTAACTATGCACTGCCTTTATTGTCAGTACCGAATTAAGTTCATCATAAAGAGATTAGGATAATATTAAAAAAAAAGAGTTATACGAATAGCTATATTTGATATTGTTCCATATATCTCTTTGAACTTTCATGGTATACCCGATTACACTTTTCTAATATATACAGTTATACCCAACCCTATGTTATATAGTTTTTTAAAAAATCTTAGTATTCTTTTAGCAACTTTTTTTTTTATATATATATAATACAGTTACAAATTCATATATTTATTCTACGGAACCCTCTGTGCGCGAGTAATGCTCGCACTTGACCGTTTATTTACAATATAGAAATAGTTTATTAAATATGTAAAATTTATAAAACTGGAGTGTTTTTTTTTTTTTTTTTAATAACCACTGTTTCCACCTAATAGTATTTTTGCTATAAGAATTCTGTTAATAAATAAGGCAAAGATTACTATTTGTTAATAAATATTATAAAAATCTAGAAACGCAATTACCCGAAAAATCTGTTTCAACTATATTGGTTTATTGGCCAATATTTTTAGTCATCACTAACAGAGTTGGCAAAGCGGAAATTCTGGATTCAAAATATCTACCACTTTTTTTTAAATGGCAATTTTTATTATATTTATTCAATGAAAGTCTGCCATTAAACAAAGCAAAAATTATTATTAAAAAATTCAGGTATTCTTTTAATATAAAATTACTCGTAGTTTTCAATACTAATCGCTAACATTTGAACTGAAATACTAATATTGATAAAATATTAGGTTTACTTTGGAAATATTTGTAGTGAAACGTGAATGCTGCATAAAGGTTGCTGTATATTGTAATAATCTCTAACAAAACATCAATATTGTAAAAATACTTACTCTATGTTAGAAATATTAATAGTGAAATCGCAAAATATTTTTTGAAAGCACTGCACAAATATTTACAAACTGTAAGTTGAAACATTTGACTGAAAGTAGGTTTTATTTTTATAAGTTTTATTTTATCTCATAGAAACAAATAAAATATGTAAATTTTATTAACTTAAGCGAAAATTTTGCACATTAGGAAAAAAAATGAATGTAACGGATAATGAAGTCAAAGGCATTTTATTTTAATTATACGTTTTAATGTTGACTTCAGTCATACATTTTCACACTTTCACATGTATAATAATAAAATTAATGGTTAAGGCAAAATAATACTAAATGAAAAGGCGTGTTCTCTTAACCGCTTGAGGGGCAGTGGAATACATTATATCCCACCTAATTTTAATCAAGATTTGCACCAGAAACATGTAATTACACATTTATTTTATAACTTTGATGGAAAGAAGTTGTAAAATAGTTTTTCCTTATTTTGAAATTTTTTTTTTTGTATATTCCGGTGTGAAATCAACATTACGGAAACAATTATTTGTCCCTGAAAGGGTTAATGGGACACTTCACCCCGAATGAGTCAAATAACAATTTCATGATTCCATGAATAGCGATCGGCTTCATATCACACGTCAGAATATTCAATCAATATTTAATACCAGAAAAATAAATTGAGAAATACATGTGTCCAATCCAAATCGATTAAATACTCAGACCTGCCAACCTTTGAAAATGAGAAATCGTAGCACACAAAATTTAAATTAATCTGGAGGTTGGTTGGTTGGTTTTTCGTGTTTCACAGCCATCTTTTGAAATTCCTAAAAGAATAAGGTTTCCGTCTTTCAACTCAATATAGTAAATTTTTTCCTCTGAAAATTTTTATATGATTTTTAGAGTTTATTTTCGTTTCGCAGCGTTTTTTTTTTACATTAGCAGCCTGGTTCCAACTTTTTAGCCCAACGCAGTAAATTTTGACGGAATTCGCGATTTTTTCCCCGTCCTCATTTCAGGATATTCACAATTTTTTCCCCACAATCGTAATTCACATTTTCCTATCACGATTCTTTGTTGAAATCCGCACTTTTTACTATGAACTTTTGATGAAATTCGCATTTTTACGCGATCCTTTGACGAATTTTGCGGTTTTTTTACCACGATCCTTTGACTAAATTAGTGTTTTCTTTCTGCAATTTTCGGTAAAATTTGCATTTTCCTACTACAGTAAACTCTCTGTAAGGCGGACTCTGTGGAAGACAGAAATCTGTCCAACTCGGAAAGATTTTCCAAGTCCCTGCGAATCACTAGACAGAGTAAAATTTGTCTAAGGCGGAATATTTCCTACTGCGGAAAATTTTTTCGGTCCCGATCGATTCCGCCTTAGACAGAGTTTACTGTAATATCCTACTAATTTATATAAAGTTACTTAATTAACCTCTCTATATTTTTCCTAAACATATCTGAGAATTGTTAATAATCCATAAATGTGTGGGTCAATAGACTTTATTACTTCATCTAATTTGAACTTTCCTCATCCCATAGTTTACGGATAAAATGGCTGTGGCGGATAAACAGAAAGATATATAAGTAATCTTATAATAGACCCTGTTTTAATTTTAAGGACTTAACCCTAAAAAACATTGAAACTATCTTAAAATTATAAATCTCAAAATGTTGACTCAATTAAAATTAACAATTACCGATTAAATTTTAAAATTTGTGAAAAAAATATATTTTACAGATTTAAACATTATATATTCCTTTAACAAAACGACAATTTATTTTTAAGTAAATTTTAATAATTTTGCCAAACAAAAGAAGCTTTTCTCATATATATATATAACACAGATTTTTTTATTATTGATATGTTTTCATATCTAATACTAAAATTCAACTTTCGATGAAATTTGCATTATCTTACTTATCTCTATACGAAATTCGAGTTTTCTTTCTGCGACATTTTGACAAAATTCACGCTTTTACCACGATCATTTAACGATATTTTCTTCTGCGACCAATTGACAAAATTGATTTTTTTTACACGGTCATTTGTCAAAATTCGCAATAGTATATCGTGAATCGTGCGATTTTGCACACTATTTCAAACCTTGCCCCTCCAGAATTCTTAAAATGGTAACCTTGTTTCTAAGGAAGGGAATTCCTGTATAAATATTTACAAAAACACGATTAGTGTGTTATATGTTAAGAAGTTTTTTTTTCAGCTCAAAAAATTTTTTTTTTCTCATGAGCATTTTTTAATGTCCGAATTTTCGGACTAATGACCAATTTTTTAAAACTTTCGGAAATGAATACTTGGAAATTTCGGAACAGAATCACTCCTGAAAAATATGCTGTGCGGGATAAAAATCGGAACTAGAAACAAAAAATGCTTTTGTGTATTTGCAAAAAATCGTAGTTTAAGGCCGATTTTCGTAGCATTGTAGTTCATAGATCCAAATCGTAGTAACTACGATTTTTTCGCAGTTGGCAGGTCTGAATACTGTGAATATGCGCGCTGCACTTAGTTTTAGCAGAAAACACTTCAGAAAGTATTTTAAAGTAGTGTTCTTGGGGAAAAAAAAAAAAATAATTGTTTTCTCGTTCTTTCTCAATAAATGTATTTAATTTTTCAAAAAAAGATCATGACTCACCGCAGTATTTATTCAATATAAATATAAATTAGGATATTGAACAAAAGAATAAAATTTAAGAAAACGTTGCACGCACCATCAAACCTAGCATAAAACTGACAAAGCTGACTGATTCGCAGTAAAACAAAGAATTTGGCAACAGACTGTAGCCTCTCTGTTAAACACCGCTTCTCTTTTCGACCTTCACCAGAGCATATGTGTAATTGTCGACATTCACTGGTGATAGTCTAAATGTACAAGAATATAATAAAATATTCGGTCTTTCACCGACGTTTTCAGTATATGTTGACATTCACCGGTGAAAGTCGACATTCTCCAATTTCGGTCTTTCACAGTAACATATATATATATATCAGGGATCAATGCAGGTTTTTATTCTTGGGGCCCATTTTGTGAAAAGTAAAAGTTATTTTTGTGAATTTTATTATACTTTTGTGAAAAATAAGATTGTGTAACAAAAGTTGAAATCCAGTTACTCAAATTCGAACCAAGAATTTATTAGCAAAAAGATTCTTTAAATCCCCTTGCTAAAGTTTTTGTTTTTCGTGACCTGGTTTTATTTACAAATTACACATTTTAAAACCGTTTTTATGAAAAAGAATGTTACGAAAGGGGCCTATTTTATTAAATGGAATTTTGTGAAGAGGCCTGTTTTATTAAGTTTATTTTTGCGAAGAGGCCCATTTTAAAATTTACTTTTGTGAAGGGGCCCATTTTATTAAATTTATTTTTGTGAAGGGGCCTATTTTATTAAATAGAATTTTGTGAAAGGGTCCTAAATAGGCCCCAATTTTTCCCTGGATTGACCCCAGTATATATATATATATATATATATATTGAAAACTAGGGAGGAAATAAAATGTTATTTCATTTATGGCATATATTTAATTATACCTTATTTTCTAATGTCTTGACTTCATGACCAACATGGTCTCCCATCAGCATACAAAAGCTGCAAGTTAACTGATCATCTTTTTCACAGTAGAATTCTACTGGCTTGTTTGTATGCTCTTTACATCCCGTCTGAACCAATGTATTATAACTAAAGTAAAACATAACTCACTTTAAAAATAAAACTCACCATAATAATAAGCTCCTATAAAATTGTTGCATCCAGAATAAAGCAAGAAAATCCTTTTATACAAAGTAATAAAAAATGGACATAAGGTAAAAACATTACTGACAAATGAATTTATGTATATGTTCATAAAAGCATAATTTCCTTGAAACTCATATTTAAACTAATATTAAAATTTATGTTGTGCACTTTTTTCTATTGGAAACTTTGTTTTAAAATTATCAATTTGGTTAATAGATACCACTAATCTACACATACTAGTATATAATCCCCGTCAAAAATGACGGAAAGTGAATGATAAATCTTCAAAACAATAGTTAAAAAAATATTTTTCTGACTTAAAAAAAAAAATGCCTCATGCATTTTGTTAATCGAAAAGTATTATCCTTTGATTTTTTATGATGAGAACAAAGAAATTATGCAAACTACAATTTAGTCACCAGCGCTTAAACATGCCATTTCCAGCTACATATTCTATGACGAAAATGCTTGTTTAGGTTCCCTCTACATTAAAAATTTGTTGTTTAGCGGGGTTTTTTTTCCCACTACAAACTATGTTAAAATGCATAATTTTATCTGCAAGATAATTAAAATATGTTGTACCGATAAGAAATATTCATTTTATTTGCAATGTCTTCAAATCTGGTGAAATGCATTGTAAAAAAAAGTACGATTACAACAGAAAGTTGACGGCAAAAGAATCAGCAAGAAACATAAGCTCCTAATTTATTAGGAATTAGCATGGCCTACAGAGGCGCTGTTCACAGCCTTCGGTACAGAAAAAATTGTTTCTTTAACCCTTTATCTACTGACGGCACTTATAAGTACCATTAAAATAACTTGTTATAAAATTCACTTAATACATCGATTAGTAGTAATACAGTTTAGAATGAGTTATAAATGCATTCCTTTATCTTGTTCCAAAAGCATTATTGGTTACACAAAACAAAAATATTTTTAAAAGGATAATTTCTTTTGCCTTTGCATCTTTTCAGCTTTCTTGGCGTTGAAGGGGGGGGGGGGGGATTTTTCAATTCAGAAATATTTCTATATTTCTATTATAAGAACATTATATTTGTAGATTTCTCAATTCTGATTTCCTAATTCCTACAAAATACTAAGAAAAATATTTAAAATAAAAGATTTGAGTGGGGTTATAAATATTATACAAAATCCCTATAAATTCAAATTTAATGAATCCTTCTAAAATTTATTAAATGATTATGTAAATCTTCTAATTTTGTTTCAAAAATTCACGAAAAATGCTTTAGAAGATGAAATTTTCATCAATTCATAATTCAGTACATAAAGGGTTAATTTACCTTTAAATAATGCTCAAATGCCATTGAAATAATTCTTTATTGTAAATGCATTTGAAAGTTTTAGATATTCAAATTCGGATAATTTTTACTTTGCCATATAAGACAGAAAACAAATGTCACAGGAAATATGAAACTGTGGAAAAGATTAATCATTCTGAATAAATTAAAAATATATGTAATGTGCTTGAACGGAGTTTTTTACTTTTTTGAGCGAAAATTATATATTTTCTCCACCAGATGGCGATAGTTATCCGTTATTTTTAATTCAGAACTTGTTGTTGTTGTTGGTGATGATGATTTGGAACTTAAATTTAGAACTTAATAGTTTTGAAGGTTTTAAACAAAGTTAAAATATTTAAAGGTTTTAATAAACTATTACAAATATTTTAAGACCAGCATCGGCTTTAACCTGTATTTTTTTAATGAAGCGTTTAAAGAATCATTTATTGGTTTGTAGATTTGCTGGAATTTGAATCAGAATGGCAACAGTATCGTCTGTTTAGATCTCATTTCTATGTTTATAATGGCTTAATTTTAATTTAGAACTTAATACATTATAAATGGATATGATATACATGTTTTATGTGAAGATATGCTGAACAGACATGATTTCAAATAGAAAAAATTATCATTTAGCCGTCATATGGTAGGATATGTTTTTCATTAAGCCTAACATGGCGTTTAGCTATGGTCGATTCGCAGACCAGAGTGATTCGCACCGGCATCGTTCTGACGGTTTCCTGCACTCAGATTTTATTATAAGTAGATATATACATGTGTATATATCTATATAAAAGAGTTTGCCCTGACTGACTCATAACACTGGTCAATAAATTTGAACTTTTGCTCTGTCTTAAAACAGAAATTAGTTGTTTTTTTATGCAGTTTTTTGTGCTGATTCTAAATCTAGTTTTAGATTTACTCCAGCACGTCAAGTTTGAGAGATATTTGCATATTTCAATTTATGCAAATTTAGTAAATTTTATACAATTATTTGCAAATTTAAGGTATAAAGCAATATCAGACAGGGCTTTTTGTTTTATGTTATGATTACTACCTAATTTACTTCACAAAAACGTTGTTTCTGAGATTATACTGACATGTGACTGTGAAATATTGTACCTAATTTGCATATTTTTCATGTTTTTCTAATAATGTTTCTTGACGTTCAAATATTTCTGCCGCATGAGTACACTAGTATGTTTCTAAACCAGTTTTTTCAGCTGATTTCAAATCTTGTATCTGTTTTCTTCAATCACTTCTAGTTTTTGAAAAAAGTGAAATTTTAGTTTTTGGTCAAAAAAGCCAGAAATAGCTTTTTATGATACTTTGTATGACAAACTTCAACTAGTTAGGATAAATTCTACTACTTATTTTTTTTTCCATTATATACATTTTTGTTTATGTCTCTGATATGAATCTGATCCTGTTCACCTTCTTGTCAATGAATTACACACCCCTAAAAAGCTTCTTATATCAAACCTGTGTTAATGCAGGGCAAAAGTAGAAATTCATCTTACTCAAAAACTAGACATGACATAAGAAAACAGACTGCAGATTTGAAATCAGCATAAAAATCTAGTCTAGAAAAACATTATGTCAATTCTGTGGCAACTATTTTAAAGTTGACAGTGATGTAAACATTACACCATTGAAAAATATGCAAATTAGGCTTAATAACTGATAAATAAATGTTAAGAATATGCAAATCGTGACATTTATATGAAGCAAATAACCAAGTAGTCATTACCTAGAAAATGTAATTAGATGTGACATATATTGTATCTAAAATTTGCATAAAATAGTACAAAAAAGCTTAAATTTGCATAAATTTAAATATGCAAATTTCTCAAAACCTGGATCACCTAGAGATAAACGGAAAGCATATTCGGAATCAGCGCCAAAAACTGATCTAGAATCAACTAATTTTAGTTCTAGGACAAAACCACTGTTGTACAGTGAATCAACGACGAGCCTCAACCATTGCACCTAGGACAATGAAACATGGAAGTCATGTTCCTTACATTGTATAGGCACCGACAAAGAAAGGATTTTTGAAAATTCCCTCCTAAGGTGGTTAAAGGGGTGTAGGTAGAAAATTTTAGGACAGTTTGCCATATCTCAGCAGCAGTTTTAGGTAAAAGCGTGAAATTCCAGAAAATAAATCTACTAAAAAAATAATTAAACAAGTATTTCAGCGATTTTAGAAATTACCTCATAAGGAGGTTAAAGGGGGTCGAAAATTTCAGAATATTTTTGTAGGAACAACATTTTAGGACATTTCGCCATATCTCATCAGCACTTTTAGGTAAGAGCTAGAAATTCAGGATAGCAAATACATTTTAAAAAATAAATCCGTACTTCAGCGATTTTAGAAATTTCCCCCTAAGGAAGTTTTAAAGGAAGGGTGGGTCGAAAATTTTAGGACATTTCACCATATCTCAGCAGCAGTTTCAGGTAGGAGCAAGAAATTCAGGATAACAAATACACTAAAAAAATAAACACATACTTCAGCGATTTTAGAAATTCCTCCCCAAGGAAGTTAAAGGGGAGGTAAAAATTTTTTAGGCCATTTTGCCATATCTCAGCAGCAGTTTTCGGTAGGAGTGTGAAATTCAAGATAACAAACCTACTAAAAAAATTAGTTAAACACAGGTACTTCAGCGACTGTAGCAATGGACTTCACCCACGAATGGCAACCGCCACGTCTCTGTGGATAGATACCCTCAGAAAAAGACTGTTTATTGGACGAAGGGGAAGCGGTGTTAAAATGTTCTTCACGCCTATTGGTGTTTTTCTTTGGTTTACCCGCGACTGACGTCACATGGGTAAAGTCCATTCCCACCTCCTACACCCATAAGGGATTAAAGAGAGGGTCAAAATGTTCAGGTCATTTCGCCATGTCTGAGCAGCAGTTTTAGATAGAGGTATGAAATTCACAATACCTAATCTACTAAAACAAGCTTAAACATGTATTTCATCGATTTTAGAAGTGTGTTAAAGGGGTGGTCGAAAGTTTTAGGTCATTTCGCCATATCTCAGTAATAGTTTTAGGTAGGAGTTTGAAATTATAGGTAACAAACCTACTAAAAATATAGTTAAACACAGGTACTTCAGCAATTTTAGAGCTATTTTAGCGACAACGTCGGCTTCAAACGGGATAATATAAGATTATACGAATAAGACAACTATTACTGACTTTTGATTAGATATTTTGAAAATAGATATTAAGTTTTTTTTTTCATCTTTGCTAGATATATCTAGATATATTTCGTTTGATTCAAGATTCCTTTGGAAAAACCGACCAGCATATCAGGTGAAGGCAGCTAGTATGTTATATTTTACATTGTTAGTTGTGCGGCACTAGCCTACTAAATATCCATGAGGAATTTCTATTTGGTAAGTTTTGTTTTTATTTATTATTCAATTTGCTAATCATTTAGGTTAAGATAAACAATGACTTTCACAAGTCATTTTCATAGAAGAAGCAAAAGTGGGTAAATACCAGAGCTGCAGAGTTGGTAGAAAAAAGGACAGACTCCAACTCAGACACTGGAAATTTTAACGACTCTTAACTCTGACCGTGGTATAGTGGTCAGAGCATCTGACTACCGCACTGCAAGTCGAGAGTTCAACTCCCGACTTAGCAAGGTTCACTCAGCCGTTCATCATTTTGGGGTCGATAAAATGAATACCAAGTTTGTTTGGGAACTAAACACTGAGGGTCCCACGTTAGGCTGACCATCTGGCCGTGATGTATGCTGCATAGTACCTCGGGGCTCAGGGTCAAGAAAACAGAGATGGGCACTGTCGGCCCAGATCCTTCATGGATTGTATAGCCACAGAGCTTAGTTAATTTAGAACTCTGATTCCGACCTGCATAATACACAAGTGTCGTCTATTCATTAAAATTAAAAAGGGAACGGAAGAAAAATAAAGTGAAAATTTCACTATTTCGGCATTAATTTTGTTCTTAGGGCTTCAAAAGAAACTAGTTGTTGGGGACCACCGTAATACTTACCTATCATGGATATGCATAATATAAAATATGAAAATATAAAATACCTTAAAAATAAATTAAAATGTTTTTGGCCAAATTCACACAGCAACCCAAGGCAAAAAATTGCTACAATTTTGTTTGTGTTCTCCAGGCTCAAAAAATTTTGAAGGAAAGGAAGAAAAATAAAGATGAAATTTTATTTTTAAAGTATAAAATTAAGAATCTTTTAAAGAATACTGTTATTTATGGTAAAATTTTACCGTATACTTTGTTCACAAGCCAAAGAATACAGAATAGCAACATTAATGATTAGTAGCAGTTCCCAACCTATGGGTCGAGGAACAATCGTGGTTTGCCACAAAAATGTATCTTTTATTTCATCTGTTTGAAAAAATAAAACAAATACAATATTTTAAAATCACAATAATCATGAAAGCTATTAGCTTAAACTAAAACTTCGTCAGATGACAGTGTTTTCTTAAACAGTCAGTCGGTATTATGTTATGACCTTGTTGTGAGATATGTTAGTAGTCGCGTAATCGTTATGGTAGGCAGCCCTGGAAAAATCCTTAATTTCCTTCTGGATGAACATAGGAGCAGAATATCCAGACATATCGAATCAGCTTTGAGGTCCTTGATGAAATTCAACATGACATACTTGTGTGAATGGGCTTTTTCTACTTTGCTGTTTTGAGAAACAAGTACGGAAACAAACATGTAGAAAGCGACTTAAGCTTAAAATTAACCAGTTTTAACCTTGATATAGATGCCCTCATAGGTAAATACCAGTGCCCGAAATTTCACTTGTTGTAAAGTTGGGTTCTGATAATCATGAAACATAGTTTTCATTATATTTCTTGTTTTTGTTGATAGTGTATCCTTCGTACGAAAATTTGCCTCTTTCATAGGATAGAATAGCCGATAGCTTATAGAGGTCATAAAATTTCAATACTGATATTAGATACAGACTCATATTAAGTGGGTCGCAAAAACATTTTTTACTTAAAGGTGGATTGCATGCAAATAAAGGTTGGGAACCACTGTCTTAGACAATTACATTCAAATGGAGACTCGTCGAAAAAATTAATGTAGTTTAGAATAAAAGAAACAAGTGGGTAAGTGTGATCACAGATCGTACAGAGGGTTTCGTTTAATATTCCTTTCAAGACACTTTATCCTTTTGAAAAATCTGTTACTTCCACATTTCGCAACCAGGGCCACACTCTATTCTATACAAACCTCTATCCGAACGAAACTCCGTTTTCCATACTATCCGTAGATAAATTAGTCGAGGGGATTGGGCCCATAGCACCAAAATAAGTAGGCACCCCTGGCGGTAAAAAATGGAACTAAAATATGTAAGGTTATGGTACATAATATGAAAGAATGGTCAAAGGGGTGTCGGCAAAAGTTGGAAAAGTGCTGCTCGGGTGAAAAGGGCGGAGGTTAGAAAAATTGCTAAAATACACAAGTTAGAGCCCGGAGGAGTAAATAATAGAAGACTTTTTGAAAATTTTATGATTTGTCATGTGGTCTGAGGTATTCAGCTATACGTATGCAAAAATTCATGTCTCCAACTTAAAGGGGCTCTCTTAGAAATAATTGCTTAAAATACATATGTGGTAGCTCAAAGGGTTAAACGTAAAACTTTTTCCAGATTTTATGATTTGTCGCCTGGCCTCAGGTGTTCTGCTATAAGTATGCAAAATTTCAAATCTCCAATTTAATAAGGAGCTCAGTTAGAAAGAATTGCTTAAAATACGCATGTGGGAGCCCAAAGGGTTAAATGTACGACTTTTTCAAAATTTAACAGTTTGTCGTTTGATGTGAGGTGTTCAGCTATAAGTATACAAAATTTCAAGTCTTCATTTAATTAGGGGCTCAGTTAGAACAAAAAGATCAAAATACACAAGTTAAGAGTCCAGAGGGTTAAATATAAGACTTTTTCAAAATTTTATGATTTGTCGTTTGATGTGAGTTGTTTAGCTATAAGTACCCAAAATTCCATGTCTCCAACATGTATAGTTTCTGAGAACGGGCTCTGTGACGGACGGACAGACAGACAGAGGAGCGAGACGAATAGGGTTTCATGAGATGAACAAAACCCTAATAAGAATAGTCAGTTATATCTGAAATCCTCAAAATATTTAAATAACAACCTTATTACCTCTCAGTGGGGATTATTAGCTTTCAATGGTATATATTTTTTCTTTTTAAGAAAAGTTTTGCTGCCTTTTCAATGCCTAGTTAATTTTTTTATTTAGTATATATGAGTTACAAAATAATTTTTTACCGCATTCCTTTGACGAATTTTGCGTTTTTTTACCACGCAAAAATGGGATGCTTAATAATAATTCGTAAATTGAAATGTTTAATAATAAATTGTACAAATCATGCGATTTTGCACACTATTTCAAATCTTGTCCTCTCAAAGACCCCTCCAGAAATTCTTAAAATGGCATCCCTGTTTCTAAGGAAGGAAATTCCTGTATAAATATTTACAGAAACACAATTCACTTGTGGTTAATATACATAGCCCAGATTTTTTTTTTCTCCATGAATATTTTTTAATGTCCGAATTTTCGGATTAATGACCTGTTTTTTAAAACTTTTGGAAATGAATGCTTTGAAATGTTGGAAATTTCGGAACAGAATCACTCCTGAAAAATATACTGTGCGGGATAAAAATCGGAACTAGAAACAAAAATGCGTTTGTGTTTTTAGCAAAAAAACGTAGTTTAAGACTGATTTTCGTAGCATCATAGTTTATAGGTTCAAATCGTAGCAACTACGAATTTTTCGTAGCAGTTGGCAGGTTTGAATTACACATGTGGGAGCCCAAAGGATTAAATGTACGACTTTTTCAAAATTTTATAGTTTGCCGTGTGATGTGAGGTGTTCAGCTATAAGTATGCAAAATTTCACTCCTCCAACCTAATTAGGGGTTCACTTAGAAACGATTGTTTAAAATACACATGTGAGACCCCCAAAGAGTTAAATTTACAACTTTTTCAAAATTTTATGATTTGTCATTTGATGTGAGGTGTTCAGCTATAAGTATGCAAAATTTCACGCCATCAACCTAATTAGAGGCTCACGTAGAAAGAATTGTTAAAATTACACATGTGGGAGCCCAAAGGGTTAAATGTACGACTTTTTCAAAATTTTATAGTTTGCCGTGTGATGTGAGGTGTTCAGCTATAAGTATGCAAAATGTCACTCCTCCAACCTAATTAGGGGCTCACTTAGAAACGATTGTTTAAAATAGACATGTGAGACCCCCAAAGGGTTAAATTTACAACTTTTTCAAAATTTTATGATTTGTCATATGATGCGTGGTGTTCAGCTATAAGTATGCAAAATTTCAAGTCTCCAACATGTATAGTTTCTGAGAACGGGCTCTGTGACGGACGGACAGACAGACAGAGGAGCGAGACGAATAGGGTTTCGTCAGATGAACAAAACCCTAAAAAGATGATTAATAAATCATAAATTTTGAAGACGTATAATAAAAAAAAGAGATTTTTTAAAACAGTTCTCTGTAGTTTATTATAGTATAATTTTAAAGATTCTACTAACTGAAATTCAGTATCGCTACTGCTATTTTTACAAAAAAAAAAAAAAAAATGCATCTGACATGTCCTGGGAATAATTAAGTCCAGTTAAGGCTCGACCAGGCCTGAGTATGAGGGGGAAATATAAGCTTGATCTCTGCACAGCCTGAGTCTGCTGAAAAAATTCAACTCGGGCTCAGGCACAATCTAACTCTGACACATTACGTTTTTGTATTAATGTTGTCAAACTAGCATCAGCTCATGCAGCAATTTTGTACTTATTCTCACTCCAGTCATGTCCGTTGAAACTTGTTCCTATTTTATAAGCGTAGTTTGATTCTTTCAAATTTGTTATATTGGGCCAATCAGTCTACTTAATTTTTTTATCAGTCCGGTTCAGTCTATTAATAAAAACTGTCTTTATTCTGTTGACCCAGCCCGTTTGAAAAATTGCCTTCATTTTGCAAGCCTTGGGTCCATGTGGGCATCTCTATCTATGGTTCCGCAAACCAAAAAAATCAGATGGAAGCACTATACTTAGATACTTAGCACTATATAGCCATTAATGACCAGCAACTTTCAATTTTAGACTTTTTGTCGAATATTTAGAAATATACTTGACAGATTCTTCTGGAATTTCAGGATTAAAAAGAACAGGTAATGACCTCATATTTAGCAATGTCGATTTGTTGAGGGGGGTAATTAGGGGGCCAACAAAAAATCAAAGAAAAAAAAATAATACTTGAGATCACCCTGTAAAATAAAATTCACGAAATGATCTATCACTACCGAATATAAATAAACATACATTGTGCAATATGTGTATTCTTTTGTGTAAGAATAGCATGTACATTAACAGAGATATAGCGATTTATTTAAAAAAAATAAAAAATTCTTGCTTGTTTTATGCTTATAACATGCAGAGTTTTCAGCCAAATTTAACTCCGGTTTCAGAAAAATTGACAAAATATAGTAGAAACAATATAGTGCAATTGGAATATAAATATACTAAATATTTTAGGTAATATGAGCAGTTGCATGAAATAATTTTTATCTGTGCATGCGCGAACGATAACAAGGATCATTTTACATAATTTAATAGTCAACTCTATGGAGCAACTTCTAACAAGTCTTCTTCTCTAGTCAAATATCGTAAAAATTCAGAAAGATATCGGCGTTAAAGTGAGCAAATTTTTAGTTGTTCTCTAAAAGCAGCTGAATGATAAAGGATTTGACAGAAATTGTCATTTTTTTATTAACTGACTTTCAGAAAAAAAATTAGTATTTATTGAGTATCAACGAGTAGATTTGGAAAAAATGCATCGATTTTGATACTTTTTTTGATCATGGTATAGGCTCGTTCTGGTGGTTATCCAAGAAAAACTAAAGCATCAATAAAAAATTAAAAAAAAAAAAAATTAAAAATGGCAATTTGTGGAAAATCCCTTATCATTCAGCTGCTGTTAGAGAACAACTAAAAATTTGCTCACTCTAACGCCGATATCTTTCTGAATTTTTACAATATTCGACTAAATTTTTTTTAACAAGTTGCTCCATAGAATTGACTATTAAATTATATAAAATGATCCTTGTTATCGTTCGCGCATGCGCAGATAAAAATTATTTCATACAACTGCTCATATTTCCTAAAATATTTAATATATTTATATTCCAATTACACTATATTGATTCTACTATATTTTGTCAATTTTTCTGAAACCGGCATTAAATTTTGTTGAAAACCCTGTATGTTATAAGCAAAAAACATGCAAGAATTTTTTAGTTTTAAATAAATCGCTATATCTCTATTAATACACGTGCTATTCTTACACAAAAGAATACACATATTGCACAATGTCTGTTTATTTATATTAGGTAGCGATAGATCATTTCATTCCTTTTATTTTACAGGGTGATCCCAAGTATTATTTATTTTATTTTATTTTTTGTTGGCCCCCTAATTGCCCCCCTTATCAAATCGACATTGCTAAATATGAGGTCATACCTGTTCTTTTTAATCCTGAAATTCCAGAAGAATCTGTCAAGTATATTTCTAAATATCCGACAAAATGTCTAAAATTGAAAGTTGCTGGTCATTAATGGCCATATAGTGTATATACTAAAGGTAAAATATCTACTAAGGTAAAATATCTACTAAAGATAAAACATCTATAGTTTTCAATAAAAAACAGTTTTCATTTGCTCTGCACACCGGGCAGTACATTGGGCATCCTTAACTTGGGTAGCCTGGTGAAGTCTAAAAATAACAATTCATTTTAAAGATTTAATATTACATGTAATTGGTTTAATTTCACTTCAAACTGTATAACAAAAAATACTGGAGTCGAATTGTCTTTTAATGACTCCAACTCTGCAGCCCTGGTAAATACCATCTATTTGGCTCATAGTACACAAACCACACACATAACTGCAATTGTTTTACTCATTTTACTGACTGCTATATATGTAAATTTGTTTCACAAAATCTATATTTTGTATTCAGTGACTAAAACATGCATGGTTTCTTGCAAATTTCAGAAATATTCAGTGTATAGTGAACATTGTACTTTTAAGGTTCCAAAATTTTGAGAGAGGGAAAAAGTTCACATTATACATATATGAATGCTAAATACAGTAGATTAAAGACAGAACTTTTAAATGAAACAGAAAGTTTCATTCTTGAAATTATATGGTTTTTTCTAATAAGGAAAAAAAATTGAGGGAAAAAAAAAGATATACAGTTGAACTTCTATATAACAAACTTCTATTTTATGAAATTCTTTATTTAAAATTTTCTCTGGCATCTTGATTTTGGACAAAAATTACATCCGAAAAAAATCTTAAAATAATAAAAATGAATTTTTATTTAACAAATGTTTTCAGGGCAAATTTTCAAAATTCTTCACAATTTTACGAGGGATGATTTTTCATAATTGTGTTTGATGCCAAATTGCAGATTATTTTAAGGGCAGTATTCTAAAATTCGTAAAATAAAAATTTGTAAGACTGATTCCCATTTTTATATATTATGGAAAAAAAAAAAAAAACATAATTAGTATGCATAAAAAAAGACAAAGCAGCTAAAGTTGCTATTTCAAAATGTAGCAATTCAAATAGGGCTAAGCACGATGTATAGGGTGTCAACGATTTTAATCAACTAATTTTTTTAGAAAAATCATTGATTAAAATCATAAATTTTCTAAATGTTTAAAATTACAAAAAAAAGTATTGAAATCTAAGATGAACATAACTGGGAAAGTTTCTATTGGTATTCTGCCTTATGAATAAGTGAAAAAAACATTAAACAATTGTTTCTAAGCTTAGACTATTCCTCAGACTTATAAGCATAGCAAGTATAATGAATTTCTGCAAATAAAAGAATAAGTAGCCAGTGTGTTATTTTCTCATTCTACTTTTGCAATAATAAAATTATAGCAAATTGGAGTTGAAGAAGAATGAATGAACAACACCTGCTCAACAACTATCTATATTATAAAAAAAATGCGTAAGAGAAAAAGAACCAATTGATATAAAAATGTTAAGCTCAGAAAGAGCTTCTTCGATAGAGGTTGAAAGAATATTTTTATTTTTGAACTCATATACACTAAGAAATTAATTGGAAATTGAAGAGGCAGTTTTTTTAACAAGTTATATACAGTTCATATTCAAAACATTAGAATAATTGAGAAAAAGTAATACGAAAAATTATTTTTCATTTATTTATTTTATACTAAGTAAATGCAATTAAATTTCTTATAAATTAAATCTGGAATGTTTAGATAAGATTTTAACATTTACAAAATATAAAATACAGTAGAATAAATTAGGTATACAGCTTTCTGAAATAAATCAAAATATTAGAATATTTCATTTTATGTAACAATATTACCTTATGAATATGAAGTAAATGGTAGTTAATATTTTGTAGCATCCCCTTTAGCTTTCATAACAGCGTACAATTGATCTTGCATACTATATATATATATATATATATATATATAAGGTGCTGACAAACATTTCTATCAATATTAGACCAAATAACCTTTATACGTGCCACTAACACAGTTTTACTTGAAGGAGGATTTTCTTGGAGTTTTTATTTCATTATACACCATAAGTTTCCGATGGGATTAAGGCCTGGTGGTTTTGGTGGCCAAGGACATACCTTAATGTTGCGTTGGCAGGAACCAATTCTTAGTTGACACCAAGGGATGCAGTTACGCTAAATCTTGTTGAAAGATAAAATCCACTTCAAATAAATCTTCTGATGATAGAATCATGTAATATTCTAAAATTTCTTGATATATCTGAGGTTTAACCTTCTCCCAGATGGTGTATGTTTCAGGTCCTTCTGCACTCGTGCAATCCCAAACCATGACAATAGCAGCAAATTTTACGGAACGTTTAAGGTATTCTTTATCAAATGCTTCTTGCTTCATTCTCCAAACTCTTAATGCCTTGATTACCATATGAAACACAAAACATACTTTCATCACTAAATATTATATTTTTCCCAATCTTCTTCGCTCCATAAATGTCTTGATTTACACCAATTCAATCTTATAGGCTTTTGTTTTGCAGTCATGAGAGGTTTTGTTTTCGGTACACGAGATTCAAACTTAAATTTATGGAGACACGTCTTAATGTTGTCGATGTAGAAACTTGAATTCCTCCTTCTTTCCATTTTTGGTACAAGAATCGCACACTTTTAAAACTGTTTTTCTTAACTGTATGCTTCAGTTGCCTATCATCTCTAGCAGATGTTATTTTTTCGGCTGCCATTTCGGCGATTATTTTGAAATTTTCCATCTTTTTTTAATATTGTGTTAGTATTTTACTAACGCTTGATTGAGAACAATGTAAATAATTCGCTATTTAACATTGATTTTTACTGTGCCGATACAAATCAACCACACAAAGTTTAATAGATTCAGGAATATCACTCACACGACCCATTTTAATACGAAAAAACAAATAAACTGCAAAAAGAATACTGATTTTACATAAAATCGTCTGAATTTAATCAATGATGCCGCCAGTTATGAATTGGTGATAATTAAAGGTGAATTAATGGGAAATATTCTAATATTTTGAACCACTTGAATAAATATTCTAATATTTTAACTTTTCAAAGTAATTTTTTTTTCAATTAATCTTTTCAAAAATTATATTAATTTTAAGATAATAAGTAAGTTTAATCAACTATTGATGATTCTTCTTATTGTTATAATTGTTTGATTGTTCTTAATAAAAATATCGTTTGCATATCTGCATTAAAAGACATTAAATTACCAAACGATATTTTGAATTTGTAAAAAAAAAAAGTAATTATTCTAATATTTTGAATATGAGTAGTACTTTTTTCTTATATCATTACTACAACACTCATGAAGTAATGCTCTCTTTTTACTGAACTAGTGCTTTTTAGGAACTAGCAACTTTTTTTTTTCTAGAATGAATACTAAATTACCATTTTAGGTGTTAAAGCATAATTTTTTTTTTCATAATTAGAGATTTAATAGTTAAATAATGATAAATTTCAAGCATTGTTAACAACTTGATATTAAATGCAGTGAATAATAATTTTAATAACAGTAAATATCAATAGTATTTAATATACTTCTTGATTAATCATTACAAAATATTAATGTATGTAACATTGTATACTACTAATGAAAATAAATGTGCTTTTCATAATTACGCTAATTACACTAGCTAATAATTATAATTAAAGCTTAAAAACATGACAAGGTTAGCAATTTGAGGTTTAATTGTTTTAGAAACCCAAAAGTATTGATAGCTAGACCATATTTTAGTGCAGGGAAAAAAATCATAAAAAATCAGATTTCTTGGATTTTTTTTTTAAAAAATCATGATTTTTTTTACACCCACGCAAACGCTGTATATTGATGTATAAATTTTGTAGTTTGAAAAATGAATTTCTATTTAACGAATTTTCTATTGCAAATTTTTTTAGAAGAACCACGAAATTTTTTAAATTGAAATTCAACTGTATTGAGAAATCTATTTTGAAATCTTGAACTAAAATGTCAAATATAAGAATTAAATATGTGAGGACGTGAGTTTAAAAACTCGCAGGAAATCGCGAAAATCCTCTGACTGCGTTCATTGGTTTTCATTGTAAACCAAGATTTTACAATGCCAGAAATACAAGATAAAACTATTTTTTTTGCAGATTGTAGTGTTTTTTCAATGCAGGATCACCAATAGAATAGATTGATAGAGAAAATTCGATTTTTTAAATTTTGGATAAGGCAATTTTGAAACTCACATCTCATATAGCAAACTAGGGGGGCACTGCCCCCTACGAGCTACGCTCGCCAACCCCGTTCAGGCACACCAAAATCCAAAAAGCACGCTAATTTGATCGCCTTTTAAAATATTGAATTAAAATTTTAAAAAAAAACAGTAGCGATCTCTCTGTAAATGGGTTTCCATTCGTTTTCCTTGGATTGGGGATTTTTAAGGCCAAATCTGCTGCTGTTAAGAGATACAATAACTGTTTTTGTATTTAATTAAAAAAATTAGCTAAACATTTGAAAATAAGCTAATGTAAAATGAATTAAGTAAACAGTGTCATTGTTTTCCAGTATTTTTTAGCAGCACTATAAGATAGTTCTTTTAAATAATTCATTTTAAGTGTATCGTTTCAAATCTGACGTAATTTACACCAAAGTTTTATTTCTCTTATTAATATTCACGTGAAAATACTTTTGTTGTTAGAAGGAAATACTATTTGCGCTGTCTTCAAATTCACGATAATAGTTGAAAAGATTATCTCAAAATATCTCGCGCAAATATATTTTTCAATTTAAATTGTTTTGCTATATTTTTTGCCATTTTAAATATGACGTAATTTTTTTCAAATTACAAGCTTTAACGCATAATAATGATTTTTTTTAATTTTAAGAGTTTGTTTCTCTTATTTTAAGATTTTGTGTAAATATGGTTCGGCACAGATGTCATTGGCGCAAGTTTTTTCTGACGCCAATGGGTTAAAGATATACGCAACGGGTACTTAACTGGTGCTAAAGTGTCGTTATTTTGCTTGATATGGTAACCCGGATGTTGTTGTTTATGCTAGTAGCATAACCATACTTGCCAACTAAATTTCGGTAAAACTAAGAAGATTTTGGACAAAAAATCAGAAGAAAGAAGAAAATTTCGCGAAAAATCAGAAGAAATCAGAAGATTTTTTAAGTTTTATAACACTTTCAGTAAGGATTAAAAAAAACAGCTGAATACTTATAAATAAATTTCATAGAGAAACTCGATTAAAGTAATCACTAATTTGCAATTACACAATATATATTATGACCAAAAAGAATATCTTGAATATATTAAAAATTACTAATTTTTTTTTTTTTTTTTTGAATATTCATAGATATCCTACCTTTCACATTAAAAGACACTTAAAACTTCTGACTCCTAAATTTCTTTTTTTTTTTTTGAGGATGATTCTGAGTAAAAAAAAAAAAAGAAAAATTCTGAAATTCACAGCAAATTTTCTGAAAAGTTACAGAAGAGGGGGGGGGGGGGGGGGAAATC
Source organism: Maratus speciosus (assembly GCA_963932465.1). Taxonomy (NCBI): domain Eukaryota; kingdom Metazoa; phylum Arthropoda; class Arachnida; order Araneae; family Salticidae; genus Maratus; species Maratus speciosus. Next base: position 293,422,301 of record OZ010789.1, read on the forward strand.
CACTTCCGACACTAGCTATGCGTTTTTTTCCCGCGGCTCTTTCACGAAATTCGCGACCTTTAGCCGAAATTTGTGTTTTTTTCGCGATCTTTTAACGAAATTTGTGTTTTTTTTCGCAATTTTTTGACGAAATCTGTTTTTTTTTTTTTTTGACGAAAGTTGCCGTTTTTTCGCGATCTTTTGAAGAAATTTGTCGTTTTTTCGCGATCTTTTGACGAAATTAGCGTTTTTCATGCGATCCTTTGACGAAATTGGCGATTCTACTGCAAACGATTGACAAAATTAATTTTTTTTGGCGAAGATATCGAAATTGGCGATATTTTTTATGTCCAAATTTTCGAATTGGTGGCCGATTTTTTAAAATTTTCGGAAATGAATGCCTTAAATTTTCGGAAAATTCGGACCAAAATCACCCCTACGCGTTGTTTACGCAATCTTTTGACAAAATTCGCGTCTTTCCCGCGATCGTTCGACGAAATTTGGGGGTTTTCCGCGATCTATCGGGGAAATTTGGGTTTTTTCCGCGATCTTTTCACGAAACGCGCGTTTTTTCTGCGATCCTTTAACAGAATTTGCGTTTTAATGCGATCTTTTCACGGAAATAGTGTTTTTACGCGTTCTTTTGACGGCGCTTTTTTTACCCGATCTTTTGACGAAATTCGCGTTTTTTCGCGATCTTTTCACGTAATTCGTCTTTTTACGCGCTCTTTTGGGGGAATTCTCGTTTTTTACGCGATCTTCCGACAAAATTTGCGTCTTTCCCGCGAACCTTTGACGAAACTCGCGTAAAAAGCATAAGAAAAGGCCGAAAATCGGAAGAAAATGACGAAAAGTGGAAGAAAACGCATTACGCGCATAAAATCGGAAAACATGTCGATTATTCGGAAGAATTCCGAAAAAATCGGAAGAGTTGGCAGCTATGTGCTACTGATGTTTTCGCCAAATTGGCGTCGGAAAAAAATTGCGCCAATATGTATATGACGTATATGACATCTGTGCCTATGGTTCTTATGACGTAATTTTCCTGCTTTTAACATGTAATCATTTAATTCTAATTTTAAAGCTTTTTTTCTGTTTCCAATAGTCACGTGTAAATAAATTTTTAATTTGAAGTAAACATTATTGTTTGCGCTGTTTATACAACTGGCAACAGTTTAAATTAATAACTTTTTCTATAATTTGTAAAAAATATCTCTCGAAATGCTGAAAATTTGAATTTAAAATGGAAATAAAACCTCAAAAAATGAGTCAAATAAGAAAAATAAATACAATCTGCACACCGGGAACTTATAACGTATAAAATGATCTAAAAATGATTAAATTCTCAAGTATAGTTTTTGCTCCAATAAAACTTTTTTAGTGGAACGATTTTGTCGAACTTTAGCATTAAATATCTCTTAAAATAATTCTTCGATTTGAAAACTGTCTGCATCAGCGTGTTTATCAAACATTTCTCTATAATACCACCGATTTTCATGTTTTTGTATGCAACAGTTTTTTTAATATTAACGATGAAAGGCCATGCTTAAGCATTCAAATTGGATGCCGATCTACCCGGAATATCTACGCAGATTTTCATTGGTCCATTTCCAAATCAAAACTTTTTTTATATATAGAAGGATAAAACAAAAATAAGAAAATAACTTACAGCTCAGCAAAAATCTTTTTCACTTCATGTTTCTTTCTTGATTTTATTTTCTTGTGAACCTATGACAAACAATAAATTGGTAAAATACAATACTTGTAATAAAATTTTACAATGACAGAATCACAAAATATAATTTTTAAATTAATAGAGCAGGCGGCAGGAACAAAAACGCAAATTTTCGTCAAAGGAGCGCAAGAAAAAACGAATTTCAGAAAAATATAGAAGAAAATGCCCGAATTTTGTTAAAGAATCGCGAAAAAAAACCCGCAAATTAAGTAGAAGACTCACAGAAAAAACTAATTTCGTCGAAGGATCGCGAAAAAAAAAAACACGAATTTCATCAAAGGTCCACGGTAGAGCACGAATTTCGTCAAAGGATCGCGAAAAAACCTAATTTTGTCAAAAGAGTGCAGGAAAAAAAGAATTTCGCATAGGCATAGCGGAAAAGCACAAATTTTGTCAAAATATCGTGAAAAAAATGCAAATTTTGTCAAACAATCGTGGAAAAAACTAATTTTATCAAAGGATTGCGGGGAAAAAAAACACTAATTTCGTCAAACGATCGCGAAAAAACACGAATTTCGTCTATAGATCGCGAAAACAAAAGACGAATTTCGTCAAAAGATCGCAGAAAAAACACGAATTTCATCAAAGGATCGCAAAAGCACGTAAATTTCGTCAAACGATGGCGAAAAAACGGGAATTTCATCAAATGATCGCAGAAAAACGGGAATTTCGTCAAAGGGCCGCGGTAAAAACTCATCGGTCTTTTTAATGATGATATGTATTAATCAAACTCCTCCTACAAAATATGATTCAGTTGTTTCAGATGCAATGCCACATTATTATTGTGAGCACAGTGACTGGAATTTTGTGCGAAGAGGTCCCAATATTAAGGATTGGGTTGATTCTAAATGCATTGAAAAAATAATTGATAAGAATTCCCTTATCATGGGTTTTTAGCTTTATTATTTTTTTAACCAAAATAATTATTCTTTAATTAATATTAATCAATTTTTAATTTAAATGGTAATTATTTTAAAACTACTGTCTTTAATTCATATCGTCAAAATAATACAACACGTTATTTTATTAACCATTAAATTAATTTGCAGAAAGTTTTTGACCCAATATTTGTGTGCGCAGAAAGTTTTTGGTTTTATACAAGTCTGGTGATACCATATTCATTGAAACATTGCGCCTGATACATCCGGAGAATAATTAAGTCCAGTTAAGGCTCAACCTGGCTCGAGTATGTGGGAGAAATATAAGCTTGAGTTCGGCACAGCCCGAGTCTGCTGAAAAAATTCAATTTGGGCTCAGGCACAATCTAACTGTCTGATGCCGATCTCTGTATTGGACACATTACGTTTTTCATAGAATAGAAGTTTGTTATATAGAAATTTAACTGTATATATATTTAAAAAAAAAATAAGCCTAATCCTCAAATTTTTTTTTTTCTTATTAGAATAAACTATATAATGCTCAATAATTAAACTTTCTGTTTCATTTAGAAGTTCTGTTTTTATTCTACTGTATTTAGCATTTATATATGTATAATGTGCACTTCTTTTCCTCTGGAAAATTGGGTTAGTAGCCAGTAGTCGGCAGATTCAGTTTCATTAGTGGCCACTTTTTAAACTATAAAGTTCCAAACTTTCTTGACGTCTATATAAACTATGATCGTTGTATATAAAAATATTTTTCTATAAATCAGAGTCTTTATACCAGCAAACTATTCATGATAAGTGTCATTATAACATACAATAAGAATCAGGCAGGAGTCATAAGGCAAGTCAATCAGGCAAGATAAATATGCTATAAACTTTAAAAAATATTGCTTAGTAATGTACTCAACTCAATATCTGAGGTAGCCTTGAGGTACCTTACACAATTCTTCATTGAGCTCCAGAGTACATAAGACTTTTAATACAAAAATAATAAATCTTAAAACTATAGATTAATCAAGAATGTCTTTCACTTCAGGTAATTGGCACATTTAAACAAACATCTGAAGCTATGTCACAAAAAAAATTCACTAATTTTATTTCATGAAAAACTGTAGTATCTTATAATAAAGAACTGACCTCTTCGTTAAATTTAAATTAGCCATTTAAAAAGTTAAACTATTATATAAATATTAAACTGTAAATCAAACACAAAACTTAGTTCACACAAAATCCCGAATAACTCTTTAATAAGTTAAATATAAGAAAAGTGAATGCAGCTCAAATATCTATTTCACTTTAAAACTATTTTAGTTTTTAATGTATCCAAGCCTAACTTTCTATTAAAAACTTTCATTATAAAAATATTAATAGTTAAGCAGATGAACTTTGAAATATTTAAAAATTCAAAAAGTTATCCAGTAACTTATCAATAAAAATTTACAGCCATATGAACTTTAGTTTCTGAAATAATGCATTTATATTATCCTAATTCATTTACCTGGGCATAAAAAAAAGAAAAAAAAAAAAAAAAAAAAAAACTTGATAGTAAATCTTAAGCTTCTTAAAATTTAAATTAATACATAAATAAACGGTCAAGTGCGAGTATTACTCGCACACAGAGGGTTCCGTACAATAACTACAAAAAAACAATAAATACTAGCCATTAATATTAGCCATTTAAAAAGAAACTTCATATCTCATATCACAAACATATCATTTCTCATATCATTATATTTATCAGGAAGTATTGACATGTATGAGATAGAAGAAAGTTTTGGGATTGACACATCCGACTTAAATATATCCGAGTTTAATATTATCTTAATCTCTTTATAATGAACTTAATTCGGTACTGACAATAAAAGAAATGCATATTTAAACTTCATTTGGCATTTCATAAAACTAAATTCAGCATACTAATAACCTTTCTTTCTACAGTGCAGCTAAAACAAAACATTCGTTCAAAGTTTACATTTGGCTAATAGAAAATTTTGAAAATTTGAACAACATAATCACTTAAAAAATATTTTTTTGAACAATAAAAAGGAAATTTTAGGTTCAGTTTATACAGATTAACATAAAACGTATGTTTTGAAAATTTCATGAAAAATATTCAAATGTTTTTGAGATATCTGTATATGAATTAGTAATGTTATTATTGTTATTAAATTGTTATTAATTGTTATTAAAAAAAAAAGTTGCTAAAAGAATACTAACACTTTGTAAAAAACTATGAAAAGTAGGGTTGGGTATAACAGTATATACTAGAAAAATGTAAATGGATATACCAAGAAAGTTCAAAGAGATATGGAACCTAATAAATATCAAATACAGCCATTCTGTATAACTCATTTTTACTTTCTTCTATCTTTACAAGAAGAAAGTATTGGATTCGTAAAAATTTTCGAATTCCGTTTTTCGACGGATTTATACATTTTAGGGTACAGAAGTAATGAAAAACATGTTTTTACAAAATCTTTGTCCGTGAGTCTGTCTATCTATGTGTGACACAAACTTTGTGGGCGCTCTATCTTAAGAACTATTGAACGGAATTTAATAAAACTTTAGATTCAGTTAGTCCCTGATATAGATTGGTGCTCATTACTTTTTGGTGTAAATCATCTAGCAGGTGGTGCTACTATGCTGCAATTTTCCCAATTTCTGCAATAGCTGTATCTCAAGAACTAATGCACGAATTTTCATCAAACTTTAGATTCAGTTAGTCCCTGATATAAACTGATCCTGATAAGTTTTTGGTGTAAATTGCCCAAGAGGTTCCACTGCAATTTTTCCCAATTCCTTTAATAGCTCTATCAAAAAAAAAAAAAAAAAAAAATGCACGAATTTTCACCAAACTTCAAATTTAATTAGAAGTTCACGAAAGTTGTCCCTGATTAGATTTTGGTATAAATTGCCTAACCGGTGGCGCTGCTGTGTTGCATTTATCAGGAAGTATTGACATGTATGAGATAGAAGAAAGTTTTGGGATTGACACATCCGACTTAAATATATCCGAGTTTAATATTATCTTAATCTCTTTATAATGAACTTAATTCGGTACTGACAATAAAAGAAATGCATATTTAAACTTCATTTGGCATTTCATAAGACTAAATTCAGCATACTAATAACCTTTCTTTCTACAGTGCAGCTAAAACAAAACATTCGTTCAAAGTTTACATTTGGCTAATAGAGAATTTTGAAAATTTGAACAACATAATCACTTAAAAAATATTTTTTTGAACAATAAAAAGGAAATTTTAGGTTCAGTTTATACAGATTAACATAAAACGTATGTTTTGAAAATTTCATGAAAAATATTCAAATGTTTTTGAGATATCGTGTGCAATATGCCCAAGAAAGTCAATTGGAGAAAAATGACTTAAAAATTTCGAAAATGCCGCTTAAGCTATTGAGCCGGTAATAATTCTAAAAGCCATAACTTCTGTTCTAATGAGAATTTGAAGGAAACAATTATATTAAAATGTTCAGAAAAAAAGGAAGATTAACATCTAAGAAAATTAAAATTTTTTTGAAGCTTTAAGAGTCCTGAGACCCCTTGAATTAATCTGTAAATAACAATTTGACGTTTATTGCTTTTATACTATTACTGGCCATTTCATTACACTCATATATCATTAAAAGTTGTAATCTAGGTTTTAAAAGCTGATGGTACATAGTGTACGCCACCCCTGTCATTATGTATGTCCAAACCGTCCGTATCTCAGCTAATTACCGACGATTTTTTTTCTCCAAAAATCATGATCAACAATGCTTTTATACTTCTACTACGATAGGTATCTCAACAGTTTTGCTGAATGCCCGTAAATCAAAATTTGTGTGCAGCGGAAAAAGGCGCTTTCCTCAAAAACTATGTGACCTAGGGTAATCGCTATAATTTTCCTGCAAGGTATATTAATGTCTACTCCCTCTAATTTTTTCATAATTTTAGTTTCAGTAGATTCGGAATTAGATTGGGGGGGGGGGGGGGGGGGGGGGGGCATATTTTTGCGCTACATTTTCGACTATATCTTTGAAAATACAATACCTAAAATTAAAAGAAATGTATTTTTGAATTCAGCGTTACGAAAGCTTTCACACGATACCTCACACGATATACAAAGAAAATATTTTTTTTTTTTTTTTTTCAAGCAACTGAATTTGCCCCTATACATTTTTACTAAATATATTTATAAATGTTTAATAATCTGAAAATATGTGGGTCAACAGTCTTTATTACTTCCCCAAATTTGAACTCTCCATGTTCCACAGTTTACGAGTAAAGTGGCTGTGACAGACGGACAGACACAAGAGTGATCTTATAATGGTTCCGTTTTTACTTTTTAAGTACGGAACCCTAAAAAAAAATTATAAATGCAATTAACCCTTAAAAATTCCTTTACTTTTCAACTCTTTATAAATTAACTCTTCATTAATAATTTAAACTTTAAAGAAAATTCAATCAAAATCTGTACTAAAAATCAAGATTCTAATTAAAATCATTTAAATTACTTTTAACTTAAAAAAAAATTTCAATTTTTAACTCTATTAAAAACATAATTAACAGTTGTATAAAAACCTCTAACTCCATTGTAGGCATTATCAAAACAAGTAATTTAACAGACGTTATCATATTTGAACTTGATACAAAGGTGAATCATTAATGCAGTATCCTAAATTTTTTTTTTTTATTAAAAATGCCAATTTTTAATTATCTTTCATGCAGAAGAGTCCAGAACATTCTTTGACAACATCCAGGAATTATTCGATCAGTCACATCGGGAAAAACAATCATGAGGTTCCAGGATGTTTCCACTCCAGACCTCATAATAAGCATAGAATCATGTAAACTGTTCAGGAGAATAACGCAAACTCGAATATAGATCACTCAGTGATCACAGTTGTTATCTTGAAACAAGATTACACAAGCTGCTCAATAAAAACACCACTTAATTATGATACTGAAAATCATGTCACTCTCCCAAAACAATAAGTAGATGATGAAATTTGATGAAATCAGGCTCAATACTCACTGTTTCATTTTTGAAACATGGTCATTGCCGTCATATTAGTTATGTGTAGCCAAAGCACATTCACAAAAAAAAATTACTTTAAAAAAACTAATTCAATCCAGTATGTAACTTATAAAAAAAATTCCAACGACCCCCCTCCCTATCTCAAAGACCAGGTTATTCTAATAAATAAGAGCCGTGAAAAAGAAAATTCATTGAAACTTGAGAAATACAAAATTCAATTTAAGCAACTATCACTAAGAAACTGCATATTACATCTCACAAGAAAGAATCTGCATATCTCTAAACTTGGGCTCCTAAGTTCTCTTTTCATATCAAAAATTCAAAATCTGCTAAATGCAAGCATTTAATTACAAAAGGAAGAACTAGGAAATGGCCCACAGCCTTGTTATATTGGAATACTAAAGGTAATCCAAATATAGGAAATTGAAAGTAGCAGAGTATACCAGACACAGCATGTGGAAACGCAAAATCTGAATCCCACCTTGTAATTGCTTATGAAAAACATATAAAGCTTATTAAAACTAAAAATGAATATTAGCAAACTGCAACAGTGATTTAAAGCTGTAAGAAAAATGTAGCATGTGTTCAAAGAGAATAAACCAGGATTTAAAACAAGCAATATTTATTAACATAAAGTAAAATAAATAAAAAGAACTAAAAAGTTAAAAACAAAGTAAATTGAAGTATGGACATGACATACGTCATCAGTTTTCCAGATAAACTTTGCCTAATACATAATATATTGAGTCCTCTAAATTAAACTTTCATATCTACATACCAATAAACTGTACTGCTTTGTAAATTGTAACAAACATAAGAAAAAGTAAACTGGAGCATCAAATGTAGTTTCGGGAAAAGTTTATAATAAATTTACTTTTAAATTATTTAAAAATATTAACTTTATAATTAAACCATATTAAACTTTAGATGTATTAAACTATTACTTTACTTCTGTTACTTTACATCTATTACTTTAATCCACTAATTTAATCTATTACTTTATAAACTCCATTGAACTTTAAGCAAAACTCAAAAAGATATTTCATTAATAATTCAAATATATTGACTTTAAGATAGAAGTAAAAATTACTTTAAATATTAACTTGAAAAATCTATTAATTCATCTTAAAACCAGCACTGCAAGAAGCTACATACAGAAACAAGAAAAACTTAAACCATACTATAAATAAATCCAGATAACATATTCATCAATCTTATTAAAAGGTTTAGCCCTAATTAAATGCTTCACTCACCTCCAGAACAATTAACCTTTCCTCTTGTAAAAATAACTAACACTATCCAATATGTCACTTGCATAACAAATCGCAATGTCAAACTTCAAAACGGCAGTTTACATTTAAACTCCTCTTAACATTGAAATTCTATAACTTAGAGATAACATAAACAAAAGAAAAAAGATATAGAATGTTACCTATTAAATCTGAACAACTGAAAGTAATATCTGGAGAAAAGAGCTATCACAGTAAAAAAGGAAAAAGATAAATATAAATAAAACCTATTTGTATGAAAATGTGAAACGTGCTCCAAGCTACCACATCAACTTCTCAAAGAAGCGTGAACATCTATTAGTCAAGGCCTTTCACATCAAACAGTTCTTTTACACAACTGCAAAAAATAAACAACTTGACTAGATGCGTTCCAAGTTGAAAGACAACAACGAATACAATATTTCGAAATATGATCTTCCAATTTTAGCTGTAGTAAGTGGTTTGGTTGATTTAGGTTAAAACAAAACTATAAAAAATGACAAAGAAAACCGCATGCTCAGTTCCTCATCCCCTCCCCCCTCCCAATGTATAAATAGAGTTCTGGGCATGCACAAGTGCTTTTACAGACTCAGAATGAGAGATGAGTTTTTTTGCTGAGAGTTTTCATTGTCATTTTTAATTAATATATCGACTAATTAACAAAAAATGAAAATTCTGAGCCTCAGATGTATCAAAGCATGCACTGGATTACCTTCATCTAAATTTTAAGCCTTGTACGTAAGGTAGATTTCCCTAACCATCACGGACAGACACACAGGCAGAGGGAAACTTTCTTTTACTAGTATAAATTGCATTATTTCTTTATAATTTTCGAAGAAATTAAATCTATTAAAGATTTATAAGAAATCCTTCAAAACAAACAACTATGAGAAAATAAAAATTCTTTTTGCATAGAACAATTCCAGGGATTGGTGTACATTTATTTTCTTGGATCCCCATTTTGTGAAGAGAAAAATTTTGCAACAAAAGATCAAATCCAGTTACACAAAACTAAAGTAAGAATTTATTGAACACTAACTTTCTAAAATCTCATGCTAAAATTTTCCTTTCAGGTGAGCTTGTTTAGTTTGCAAATTACAGATCTGACTTTGCTTACAAGGAATGGAATTTTGTGAAGGAACCTCTTTTATTAACTGTTGGTCAATCAGATCTGAAATTTCCCTCTCCAATGTTAAACCTACGGACATAGAATACACTCGTACATTAAAAATTTCTAAACAGAAAATCATTATTATGACTATTATTATTTCGTACTAGGGAGCTCTGCCCCTATGAGCTATGCTCGCCAATTCACATCCAGACTCCATAGACTCTAAAAACATGTTAATTTGCTCTCCTTTAAAAAGATTACCAAATTACGAAGATTGAATGACATTATTAATTGGGCTGCTATTTATTTTCCTTTAACTGGGGGATTTTCAGGTTCCCAAGGCGTCCAATATATTGTTTATGCATCATATTTAAATATGACAATCTTTCCTCATTGAATCTTTTTCGTGCATAATAATTTGTTTTAATGTTTTCTTTCTTTTTTAATAGTGATGTGTAAATATTTTTTTCAATGTAAAATATTTGGAAATATTATTTGGGCCTTTATGATGTAACACTCCCCCCCACCCCACCCCCCCCCCCATTTAATTCTTTTTGCATGTAAAAATTTAGCTATTTTAATGTTTTCTTTCTCTTTTAATAATCATGTGCAATTATATTTTCAATTGTAAAATGTTTGGAAATATCGTTTGTGCTTTTTAAAAATTTAACAACAATATAAAACAAGTGGGTATGTGTGATCACAGATCGCACAGAGGGTTTCATCTAATATTCCTTTCAAAACACTTTATCCTTTTGCAAAATCTGTTAGTTCCAACCTGTTTGCAACCAGGGAGTGTAGTCTATTCTAAACAAACCTCTATCCGAATGAAACACAGTTTTACAACCTATCCATAGATATATTAGTCGAGGGGATGGAGCCCATAGCACCCGAGATAGGTAGGCACACCCTGGTGGTAAAAAGTAGAACTAAAATATGTAAGACTATGATGCATAATATGAAAGAGTGGTCAAAAGGCTGTGCAATGATATATCATGTGAGGGGTGTCGGCAAAAGTTAGAAAAGTGCCCCCCGGGTGAAAAGGAGGGAGGTTAGAAAAATTGCTTAAAATACACAAGTTAGAGACCGGAAGGGTAAATATAAGACTTTTTGAAATTTTTATGATTTGTGGTGTGATTGCAAGTGTTCAGCTATAAGTATGCAAAATTTCAAGTCTCCAACTTAATTAGGGGCTGAGTTAGAAAAATTGCTTAAAATATACAATCAGAGGGGCAAATATAAGACTTGTGTGATCGCAAGTGTTCAGTATGCAAAATTTAAAGCCTCCAACTCAATTAGGGTATCAGTTAGAAAAAAATGCTTAAAATACACAAGTCAGAGCCCAGAGGGATAAATATAAGACACTTTCAAAATTTTATGATTTGTCGTTTGATGTGAGGTATTCAGCTATAAGTATGCAAAGCAAAATTTCAAGTCTCTAACATACACAGTTTCTGAGAACGGGGTCCGTTACAGAGAGACAGAGGAGTGAAACAAATAGGGTTTCGTCAGATTAACGAAACCCTAAAAATGACTTTTCATAATATGAAATAAATCACTATTGAGATACGCAAATTTTAAATAAAAAATTTTTAAAAAAATCTTAAAAATTAGACAAATTAAAAAAGTGATTGGACACTACACATCACAATCTAGTCAAATATACGTTTGTAAAAGACGGTTAAATTGGTATGCAGAGCTTTTGATCCTGTAAAACTTATTTAACTGATCTATTTTGACCATTTCAACATTAAATAGAGCTTAATAATTCTTCAATTTAAAAACTGTCTGCTTCAGCATGTTTATTATACATTTTTCAATAAAACAACCTGTTTTCATGTTTTTATATGTCATAGATTTTTTTATTAAGATATGAAAAAGTTAAAAGGTCACAATAAATTCAATTACGGCAACAATGTTAGTTACTTTCTTTTAGAATAGAAAGATACTCTTTTAAAAATGTTTTTCATTCTTTTGTTTGTCAAAGTATTTCTTATATGTTCAATAATGTTATGTGTTAAAATTTTAGTGATAATGATGAGTTATTTATGAGTAAGATTTTAACAATTCATTCAAATTATAATTTGAGAAATTCTTTAGAAGAGTATACAGAGAAAAAAAAGTTGAAAATATTAATTTTCTGATGAAAAATAAGAATGCATTCCATGCCTAGAGGTTTAACATTGCAGAGGGAACGTTGAAATCTGACTAACCATTAGCCTTGAGAGAAATTGTGCCCTCTTTTATGAAATGACATTTCATGAAATGGCCCCAAAACAGCACCAAATTTTTAATTTTAAATCTAAATAAACTGCTGGAAAAGGTAGAACAATTCAAATTAGATTTATAGCTTCATCAAAACAGAGAAATTAAATCACAGAATAAGATTTTTTATACATGTTTATAGAATTATTTTAAACCTTTCACATACGAGTACTGTACAATACTTGATCAATTCCTACTTCCGTGTATTTTATCTTGATTTATCACTGTATATATAAAAGATTTATTTACATTCATGGAAATAAAGTTTCTCATAAAGCTTGAACAATATTTATGTTTTTATTGTTATTTTGTATATGCAACAAATAAAGATATAAAATTTCTGGAGATTTTGGAACTTTTTTTTTTTTTCTGGAAAGATTAGAATTTTTGAAAAAAGTGATGAAATAAATTTTCATTAAAAAAAAAATTTAATCAAAAATACCCAAACTTGCAAAAAGCATAATAAAAAATATCTTAATTGAAAGACTATCTGTACAGCATAGTGCCATGTAAATTCATAAATAACAACACAAAATATATAATGAACTGATTCATATAATGGAAAAAAAGATGCAAGAAATACTCACTTTATCATAACAAAGATTGCAGAAATTAGATTGGCATTCATCACATTGCCACAAAGCTTCAACCTGGTGACAACTATTACATACTTTTACAGCTAAAATTAAAATATTGTAAATTAAAGCATACAATGATTGCAATACCTCAAAAATTGAAATATTACAACAAAATGATCTTATCCATCATCATACAAAAACGTATTTTAGTATTTGGTTAAAAAACGAAAGAAATTAAAAGAAAAAATATTGTTTAATTTTAATATGAATTATTTGAAAAAGTAGATATCAGAATACACATTTCAACTATTTTTAGAATAGAAAGATACTCTTTTAAAAAGATGTTTTTCATTATTTTGTTTGACAAAGTATTTCTTATATGTTCAATAATTTTATGTGTTAAAATTTTAGTGATAATGATCAGTTACACTAGATTAATTTTAACATAATTATTCTAATTGGTAAACAAATCACATTAATTAGATGTAAATTTCCAACTGGGCGAAAAATGTCCGGACCAGGATTCGAACCCGGGACATCCTGGCTGAAGCCGCCAGTGCTCTGCCATCTGAGCTATCCCGGACAATTCTGGTTGAACTTTTTCACCCAGCTAACCTTGAAGATTACAGCATCTGGTCTGAAACCTGGTTCAGCTCAACAGAATAAATCTCAGGTAATGGAACTCCAGAAATCGCTGGAAACAAAATTACACTAGATTAATTTTAACACAATTATTCTAATTGGTAAACAAATCATATTAGATGTAAATTTCCAACTGGGCGAAAAATGTCCGGACCAGGATTCGAACCCGGGATTTCCTGGCTGAAGCCGCCAGTGCTCTGCCATCTGAGCTATCCCGGACGATTCTGGTCGAACTTTTTCACCCAGCTAACCTTGAAGATTACAAGGTTACAAGGATTACAAGGTACATCTTCAAGGTTAGCTGGGTGAAAAAGTTCAACCAGAATCGTCCGGGATAGCTCAGATGGCAGAGCACTGGCAGCTTCAGCCAGGAGGTCCCGGGTTCGAATCCTGGTCCGGACATTTTTCGTCTAGTTGGAAATTTACATCTAATATGATTTGTTTACCAATTAGAATAATTGTGTTAAAATTAATCTAGTGTAATTTTGTTTCCAGCGATTTCTGGAGTTCCATTGCCTGAGATTTATTCTGTTGAGCTGAATCAGGCTTCAGACCAGATGCTGTAATCTTCAAGGTTAGCTGGATGAAAAAGTTCGACCAGAATCGTCCGAGATAGCTCAGATGGCAGAGCACTGGCGGCTTCAGCCAGGAGGTCCCGGGTTCGAATCCTGGTCCGGACATTTTTCGCCCAGTTGAAAATTTACATCTAAAATGATCAGTTAGTTATGATTAGTATTTGCAGCTGGGTATACTTTCATTCTGGCAGATCAAAATACCACCAGCTCTGGAGTGCAACATGACATACATAAAGTTTATTAAAATAGGCATCTAATACATTCCTGATATAAATTAACCCTTTAAGCGTCCTAACCGTGTTTTTCCGTCACGTAACTTTTGGAATCGAAGGCTGATTTAACACAAAATTGATATTAAAGCTAATTTTTTTTAAGTGAATAAGACAAATAAATATGTAAGGTTATCAAATATTTTTTTTATACCAATACTATTTATAGCAACTATTTTACGAATCATTAAACATGAATTGGAAATTCTGCAGGACACTTAAAGGGTTAAATCAACTGAGAAAGATTGAAAAAATATTTACAATGTTATCTTTTAAAATTTAAATGTATATCAGACCCCTTAAAAATTATCTTTTTCCTCATTTTCTAAAAACTAGCCACCCTTGGCGATCAGTTTGGTCTCCCTTAAAATTTATATTTGGGAAAACATGCTAAGCATTGTATCATGTCACTTTTATTCATAATTTAATTTACTTGGACTCCCTTAAATATAATTAATATTTAAGGGAGTAAAACCTTAAGCTAATATTGGTTTTTGTTGCATTAAAATATCCCAATTTGTTGATTTTCTGTAAGCATGTAAGCCCTATTGGTTTACAATGGAAGTCTATGGGAATTTGGCAAAATATTAGAGATATTGCCAAGTTCGTGTCACTTTTAGCGATATATCTCCCTGTTAGTGACAGAATAGGGTCCCCTCTATGGTAACCTTATTATAGGTATGGAGATGCATTAAATGCTGTTCAATAACCAATGAGATGAGTTTCATTCAGGCGTTGCCATTAAACAATTAACAAATAATTGCAATTACTGTGGCACATACGATAGCATAATATACATATAGATGTTATTAGTCCATTGATATAGTATTAAATTATTTCAATCTAAAGGTCTAAAGTTATTCTCATCCAGACATAAATGGTAGAAAAAACAATTCAGTAAGGCATTGGGCACTGCAGATTATTTTAGACCTTGCAGATTAATCTAATAGCTTAGGAAGAAATGATGGGCTTAACAATAATTGGTAAAATTTACTTTCTCTATGTTTATTGTACTGCAGCATTTTATTATTTTTTAGTAAATATAAATTTTGCTCATTTTAGAGGTTGTTACTTTTTCTTATGATAAGTAGACTTGGTCCAGCATTGCTGGGAAAATCTGATTTGCTGCAAACTGACATAGAAAATTCTGCTATTGGGCAGACAGACATAGACCATCAGTCTCATCCTGATTTATGGATCATCAGTGGTTGATCCAGACAGAAATTGGGGCCTTTTTTGGGCACTTTCACAAAATTCCATTTAATAAAAAAGGTCCCTTAAAAAAATTTCATCCTGATTACAGAAGAATCCATTATTTTCAAACTTTATAATCCCATAAAGAATTGAATTCCAAAAATTGCTGAAAGATGTGTTCAGCCATTTTTTTTTAGTACATTGTTATGCTGCATATCACACTACCTAAAACTGCTGCTGGGATATGGCTAAATGACTTATAACTTTTAACATTAACACTCCTTTTAACACCTTTGGGAGTTGGATTTCAAAAAATCCTTTCTTAGTAGATCCCTGAAATATGTTATATACACAAGAGAGAAAGTTTCTTGTTTCAACAGTTTTGTTTGTGTGTTGATAGACCAGTCAAGTCACAATCTGTTATTGCTATAGATTACTGCAATTACGATTTCAAATACTTTCAGGAAATTCAGGTTTTAAGAATTTTAATGGAAAAATAGATTACATAACATACCTGCCAACATGTCAACTTTGAAAACTTTATAATTTTTATGATGTATTTTTATGTGCTTAAAAATGCATAATATATGCAAATACAATGAGAAAAGTAACATTTCATAACATTTTCTACGGTACAACCATATATAGTCTTTTTCCCCCCAACAAAATAAAAACAAGAGATTTCATAAGAAATTTTTTTTTGCAGGAGTAATTATAAGTAAAAAAAAAAATTCTCAAATTCACAGCAAACTTTCTAGAGGGATCCCCAGCTTGTGCTAATTATGAGTTTTTTCGAGGCCCATGAAATTCATGTTTTTTCCTTGATCCTTTGACAAAATTCACGTTTTGTTGCGATCCTTTGAAGAATTTAGCATTTTTTTCTGCGATCTTTTGACAAAATTAGCATTTTTTCTACAATCTTTGTCAAAATACGCATTTTGTTTTTTAGATCCTTTTACGAAAAACGAGTTTTTTTTTAATGTGATCTCTGACAAAATTTGTGATTTTTTTAGTGCGATCTTTGATGAAATTCGTGTTTTTTCCTGCGATCTTTGACGATAGTAGCTTTTTATCAAAGATCTTTGATAAAATTCATGTTTTTTCCGCGATCCTTGATGATATGTGTTTTTTATGCATTCTTTGATGGAATTCGAGTTTTTCCCTGCGATCTTTGATGGAAATCACATTCTTTTCAGAATGCTTTAATGAAATTAGTGTTTTTCCTGCGATTTTTTAAGAAATTCGCATTCTTTTATGATCCTTCGACGAAATTAGTGTTTCCCCCTGCGATTTTTGACGAAATTCACACTTTTTTGCGACCCTTTGACAAAATTAATATTTTTTCAAAGATCTTTGACAAAATTAGGGTGTTTTTCATGATCATTTGACAAAATTAGCGTTTTCTTCGCGATCCTTTAAAGAAATTAGCATTTTTATAATGCGATATTTGATGAAATTCGTGTTTACCTGTGATCGCTTTCTTCGCATGCAAAACTGTACTGTTCATCCATACAACGGTATACTTAGAACAAAATCCATACAAGTTGGCAACTATGACATGATAATTTAAGGCTGTTTATTTTCTGTGAAATCTTTTTATTATACAAAATAGGCTCAGACACCCCCCCCCCCCCAACCTCCTCAATCTCATGTTGTCTCTTTGATTTACAATCGTAAGTCTCCATATCTTAACACTTTGATTGCCATGGCTATGACATGTGATAGCCAGTGATGTTTTGTTGGGACACTGTCTACCAGATATGATAGCCATGGTGTTTGAACACTTCAGCCTTGTCTGTCAAAAACGATATAAGTTACATGAAAATCATATTGGAGTTTGATTGTTGCACTCCCTATGATGTGTTAGGTATATATGGTTTGCGCAAATTGATATATGTGCCGATTCTATGAGCTAAGTTTTGTGGAAAAGGAAATATTTTCCAGAACATTTTTTGGGCCCGTGGTGAATATTCACAATTTTCATTTGACAGTCAAAGTGTTAAATCCTTTATCTAAAATAATTAAAACAATGAGCTTGTGATAATGGCATTAATGATTAATTATTCTAATAAATATTTTATTAATTATTGATAATCCTAACTGTTCATAAAATATTTAATGTGAATATTAAAAAGAGAACATTTTCCATTATTCCTAACTGTTCTATTCATTTGAAAATATCCACTTGAGCCTTCTCGTAATTTTTGAATTGCTATGGCACTGCATACAGAGTCAAAACCGTACCTAAGAAAATAGAAGCATGCAGGTGAACTTTTGCAAGATTGTAAATTCTAGACTAATGTTATCTTGGGTTAAATAAGACATACATGATTTTTTTAAAAAGTCATTTCAGGGTAAAGTTCTTTGAAGAAATTGACGATTTTTTCTGCGAACGATTGATGAAATTGATTTCTTTCGACGACCACTGGTCGAAATTCGAGATATTTTGTATGTCCGAATTTTCGGATTGATGACAGATTTTTTTTTTTTAATTTTCGGAACAGAATCACCCTTAGATGACATAGAGAAACGTATACTTTAAAGGTTAAAATTCCCGGTCGCCACCGGCCACAGGGCGACTAAATGTAAAAAAATGGCGACTTTATGATGTGCATCTGATCGCCAAAGTGGCGATCTTTATTTTTCATGTAATAGTACATTTCAGAAATGCCACTTTTCCCTTTTTTTTTTTTTTTATCGATCGGCGATTTTCGCGGAATCGTAAAAGAAAAAAAAATCCTGTTGATGTTCACATTGAAGGCATTTGGTTCCGAAAATTAAAAAAAAATCGGCATAAAAATATCACGAATTTCGACAAATGGTCGCCGAAAGATATCAATTTCGTCAATCGTTCGCAAAAAAATCGTCAAAGAATCACGGGAAAAACGAGAATTTCATAAGAATCACGAAAAAAGACGCGATTTCTGTCAAAGAATCACGGAAAAAACGCAAATTTCGTGAAAGGAATGCGTAAAAATCGTAAATTTCATCAAAATATCGCAAAACCCCGCAATTTTCGTCAAAAGATCGCGAAAAAACGATAAATTTCGTCAAAAGATCGCAAAAACCCCACAAATTTCGTTAAAAGAATACGAAAAACCGTAAATTTCGTCAAAAGATCGCGAAAAAAATCTCAAATTTCGCCAAAAAAAACGCGAAAAAACCGCAAATTTCGTCTAAAGATTGCGAAAAAACGTAAATTTCGTCAAAAAATCACAAAAAAACCCCACAAATTTTGTCAAACGATAACGAAAAAACCCACAATTTTCGTTAAAAGAACGCGAAAAAAACCCGTAAATTTCGTCAAAAGATCGCGAAAAAATCGCAAATTTCGTCTAAAGATCGTAAAATAATGTAAATTTCGTCAAAGGATCTCGAAAAAAGTGTAAATTTTGTCAAAAGTTCTCGAAAAAAGTGTAAATTTTGTCAAAAGTTCTCGAAAAAAGTGCAAATTTTGTCAAAAGTCGCGAAAAAACCGCAAATTTCGTCAAAGGATCTCGAAAAAACGGGAATTTCGTCAATCAGGTGCAGAAAAAACACAGCTCCACCCTTCTGTAACCTTTCAGAAAATTTGCTGTGAATTTCAGAATTGCGAAAAAAAAACGCAAATTTCGTGAAAGGATCGCGTAAAAACCACAAATTTCATCAAAAGATCGCGAAAAATCCGCAATTTTCGTCAAAAGATCGCGAAAAAAAATGCAAATTTCGTCAAAAGATCGCGAAAAACCGTAAACTTCGTCAAAAGAGCGCGAAAAAAACGCAAACTTCGTCAAAAGAGCGCGAAAAAAACGCAAACTTCGTCAAAAAATCGCGAAAAAAATGCTAATTTCGTCAAAAGATCGCGAAAAAAAAACGCAAACTTCGTCAAAAGATCGCGAAAAAACGCAAATTTCGTCTAAAGATCGCAAAAAAACGTAAATTTCGACAAACGACCGCTGAATAAAATCGCGAATTTTGTCGAAAGATCGTGGAAATAAAGTCGCGAATTTCATCAATTGATCGTGGAAAAAATCGCGAATTTCATCAAGAGATCGCATAATAAAATCGTCACTTTCGTCGAATGATCGCGAAAAAAATCGTGAATTCTGTTGAACGATCGGCGAAAAAATTGTGAATTTTAGCAAGAGGTTGTGTAAAATAATTGCAAATTTCTTAAAACAATTTCAAAAATTAATTGCGAATTTTGTCAAACGGGAAATATTTTAGGCCTATTTTCAGAAAGAATTCTAATCTCGGGCTACACAGTGACGTATTGGAGATGTGAACCAATCTTTGACCTTGGTCTTGTACGACATTGTTCGATAAATTCTCTCTTTTTTTAAAATGTAATATAACTGTTAATTGTTTTTTTGGGGGTAAGTAAACTGACACTGTGGATAGTTTTATTTTTATATATTTTAAAAGATGTCTTCGTAACATAAATATTTTAAAAACATTACTTGTAAAACTATTTAAATCTACAAACTATGATAAGTGGCCACTAACTTGACAGTAGTGGCTACTAAACGTACAGCCTCTACCGGCCACTGGCTACTAAAGCAAATATTGAATTTTAACCTTTAGTATACTTTGTATGATTTTGATTTTAATTAAAGGTTTTATGTACATATTTTAAATTTAATTGCTTTTTAAATGTACTCAAGTCTGTCTAATGTTTCATATTTAGTTTAAATAAACACAATGTAAAGAAATAACTCAATTATAACTCACTAACAGAAAACTAACATATTCTATCGATAGATGGTGGTAATCATCTGATGATAAAGGATTGTTCTGCATTTTCTAACTCTGAAGTGAGAAGTGGGAGTGAGCACTCAGTGTGTTGTTTTTGGTTGTGAAGGTGACTCAACGTTATAGTGATGTATAAAAAAAAAATGTTTCCTGATTATAATTTTCTGTTTGTGTACGTAAATCTGTGTTTGTGACGTTAATTAAATCAAGAAAACCACTCGATGGCCTCTTCATTTATAAAGTGTACTAATTATAAACGTAAACCATCGTCTCCTACATCACAGACGGAAAATTGGTGGCAGCCCGGTATGATATTCCATGGTGCAAAAAGAAACAGTGGTGTTCCTAAGTAAAGATGCAACTATAAGCGAGTAAGCCAGTTCCACATTTTGTATTTATTAGTACCTTGAATCAAATCTGTTATCGATTAAATTTGTTTTAATCTGGATTAATTAGATTTATTTGCTTGTGTAAATTAATTTTAAACTTTAGAAAAAGTGCGAGTTAATTGGGCTTAATTCAAGTACTGATATATACTGAACTTATTCCCATCAAATCAAATAAAAAATTTGAATAATATTGAAAATTATTTCATTAAGCTGTTCTCTTTATAAAATATTGTGTTTTTGGGCATTTTATCTTAGAAATATTAAGGTCTGCTCTTAAAGTTGAAATAATAATAAATAAAGTTTATTTATATATTTTGGAGGATAGTTATGATGGTGATAATTCTTTTGAATCAAAATGATTTAATATTAAAATGGTATAATTTCATTCTTTAAAAGAACGAGATTTTGAAAAAAAAAAAAAAAAAAAAAAAAATCCATTCTTATCATTTTGTTATTTGGATCAATGCCAAAATTACAAAGTTTGAAAGAAAAAGTGTTGGAAGGCAGATGAATTCTGTTTTTCTTTATTTGTTTATTTAGTTTATTCTAAAAATAGAGTAGATGAGGTTTTCGTTCTTTGATTTCTGATTGAAAAATTAATGTGGATTTGATGTTTGTTTTGTTAATTTTTAAAGAACAAAGTTACTGAGTTTAAAACGGAAAAATAAATAATTCTGTTTTGTTTGTTGAGTTCATGTAAAAAAAATAAAAACTTGATAAGTATCGAGTAAAATATAAAAGTGCTATTTTCATTTGGATAAAGAAATTGAGTTGAATATTTTGTAATTTACTCTTTTCATGTAAAGAAAGGAAAACGTTAAGTGGGTTATTTTAAATATTTTTTTTTGCAAGTAATTTGTTATGTTAGCATAAAAGGGTTGAGAATTAAGAAAAATTCTCATACTTACTTAGTTTGATTGGTTTAATTTTAATTGTGTGATTTAATTATTGTTTTGAAATAATTGTGTTAATAAAATACAGTTCTGAATGTTGAAAAAAAAATATTCTTTTATCATCTTGATCGTATTGTTGTGACAATTACACATTTACTTATTTAATTTGTTTAAAAAGTTGTACAGTGTTTAATTTACTAAGAATTTGATAGAGGTGGATTTTAGAATTGCTTTATTAATTAAAATTTATTATATCGGCTTAAAAGTTTTGTTGCTAATTTTAAGTAGGAGACTTCCGAGTTCTATTTATTAGAAATTAAGCATTCTGATTTTGTTTCGGTTTATCTAAAATTAAGATGGCCTATTTAGCAAAAGCTAGAAGGGCAGACTTGTTGGAAATTTGTGGCGAATTGGAATTGGAAGTTGATCTTTTGAGAAAGATTCCAGAAATTAAGAAAATTATTTTAGAGAGTGAAGTTTACAAGGAAGAAGAGGTTAAACTCATGTTAGACCGAATAATAGAAGATAGGAAAACGAGAGAAGAAGAGGAAAAAGAAAAAAAACTTAAGCAAGAGAGAAAGAAAGAAGAGAAAGAAAAAGAAGAAAGAATTCGACAAGAAGAAAGGGAAGAACGTATGCCTAAGGAAGCTCATGAACATGAACTGGAATTAAAAAAATTGGAATAATTGCAAAGAACTTCAGAACAGAACGATGGGTCAGGAAGAAAGGTTGATGTCAGACCAAAGATACAGTTGGCACAAATTGTTCTGAAATTCGACGAAAAATCAGATGAGATGGGTCTGTTTTTAATTAATTTTGAGAGAAGAGCAGAGATGGCTAAAGTTTCGAAGAATGAACGGGTTGCATACTTGTTAGCTGTTTTGCCCACAGAGGTTACAAACATGTTAGCCAGGGAATCACCTGAAGATGCGATTAACTATGATTTCGTTAAAAAATCTTATATTAGAAAGATATAAGTTGAATAGCGAGAAACTGAAACAATGTTTTTATTGGCATCATAAAACGCCAGACAAATCTTGGAGGAATTATGCACATGAACTCACTAGTTATTTTACAGCCTAGATTACAGAATTAGGGGCTGAAAAGTTTGATAAAGATTTAATTATTACAGAACAGTTAAAGTTGCGAGTGCCTGCAGAAACAAAAGAATATTTTTTAGACAATTGGTTAAATTTTGTGACGCCTTTAGATTTGGCTAAGAAATTGGATGACTATGAAAGTATTAAAGAAAGTTTTAAAAAGAAAGAACTTCTGAAAAAGACCATGTCTAATTTTCGACCCCAGTTTAAAAATTCAAATAACTTTGACTACAAGAAAGAAAGTAAGGATAATAAACTTAAAATGCCAATTAAATAAGAATCATTAACTGGGAATCATAGAAAAAGAGAATTTGATAAGAGGAGAACGTTATGTTGTTACGAATATGGATCAAGCACTCATCTTCGTTCTCAATGTGATAAACTTAAGAAATCCACAGAAATAATTTCTCATGTTAAGGTTGGAGTTGGACAAGATTCTTCAATAACATCTTATCTTAGTGTGGGGAAAGTAAACGGCTTACAAATGGAAATTTTGAGAGATACAGGTGTGACTATAGATTTAATTGCACAAAGGTATGTCAAACCGCATATGTATCTGAACGAAAAAGTGTAGGTTCGGGTGCCCTTGCACGGTGGTCTATTCTGTTTACCTCTCGCAGAGATTGAATTAGATTGTGAAATGGGGCATGTGATAACTAAAGCTGCTGTCTCGAGAGCAGTGGTTCCCAACCTTTTATCGGCCACGCCCTACCAAAGCACCCGTAAAGTCACTATGCCTCTTCCTCCCCGTAATCTGTAAATTATGTCTCTTATTATTTGAAAAGCGAACTCTATTCACATGGTGGGAGTATAAAGTGCCTTAACAGTAACTATTCATTTCACATTTTTTAACTTGTCAAACAGGTGAATCGTTTACCACAAATGTGTTTTTAACATAATTTTAAAAATGCAATGAGATTATACATCTTTGCCTATATACCAAAACGAGATTTGTTGTACTTTTCCAACTTAACTCAATGTTAAAGAAAAGTGTTATACAGTCTGCATTTTTATCTTTACAAAATATCTTAAAATACACTTCTAAAGATAAAGATAAATCTGAAGAAGAGAAGTTAGAAAACCAAGAAGACTCAATTTTGCCAGTATGTCAAACTGTCTCAGTACAAGAGCTTATAAAAACTTCTCCTAAGACATTTTCTGAAGAACAAAAGAAGAGCAAAGAGCTAAAACCTCTTATTGAAGAAGCTAAAAGGAAAAATACCAAAGATAGCAAATTTATTTTGGAGAAAAATATGCTTTTTTATAGAAGAAAAGATAGGAATGGTACTGAAAGAAAATTATTAGTTGTCCCGGAAAGATTTCGTGAGCAGTTAAAATTTTTTTGTCATGAAACTGTTGCGACTCATTTGGGGGTAGCTAAAACTAAAGATGCTTTGTTTAAGACTTTTTATTGGCCAAATTGCTTTAAAGATATTGAAGATTATGTAAGAACTTGTGACTACTGTCAACGGGTTGGAAAGCCTCAAGACAAAAAGAAAGCACCTTTACAGATTGTTCCAGTTATTTCAGAAATATTTACAAAGCTAAATGTTGATGCTTGTGGACCTTTGCCTGTCAGTACACTAGGGAACAAATACATAATAACTGTAATTTGTTTAGCTTCGAAATATCCTGACGCGGTTCCTACGCCTAATTTGTATTCTATGACGATTATTGATGCTTTATTGAAAATTTTCAGTAGACTTTGATTTCCTCGTATACTACAAACTGACCAAGGAAAGTCATTCATGAGTGTACTTACAACAGAATTCTTAGAGAAATTTGGAGTTAGAGTTGTGCGAAGTTCAGTTTATCATCCACAAAGTAATCCAGTTGAAAGAATGCACAGGACTTTGAAACGAATACTCAGAGTACTTTGTTTAGAATCTGGAGCTGACTGGGAGAAAGTACTCTCTCCTGCCCTTTTTGCATTAAGAACTGTAACTCACAATAGCACTGGGTTCAGTCCAGCAGAATTAGTCCATGGCCAGAACTTAAGAACTCCAATGATGCTACTCTATGAACAATTGACTGAGTAAGAGATAGAAGAAGATAGTGTGATATCCTATATATTTGACTTAACCCCTTCCTGCATGATTTTTTTCCTGAAGGCAAAAAAATGTTTAAGTTTGCTAAATATAATTGCAACATGATCAAAAATAACACAAAATTCGAAATTTTTAAATCCACCTTAATTTATGGTCGATTTAAGTTCGTGCCATATATGTCACACCATGCATTAGCGACTACTTTTCCATAGTAGGGAAATCAGCATTGAAACTTTCATGCAACTCTTAAAACGTCAAAATATAGAGAATGAACATATGAAATCTATTTGTGTATGTGTGTTTCAGTCTACAGTAATTGATACGTATATCGTTTATTGAAAAATGAAGTTACAGAAATTGATACATGTATCGTTTATTAAAAAGCTACATTCTACAGTACCTGACACATGTTTGGTTTAAAACTACAAGCTATGGTAACTGATACATATTTTTGGCTAAGAACTACAGTCTGCAGTAACTGACACAATGTTATTGAAAACTACAGTCACTCAATGACCCACGGCCGAAACTAGCCTTTTTTGCACCTTGGGTAAACATAGATTTTGGCACCGTCCCCTCCCCCCCCTCCTCCGCAAAGTATATTTACAAAGAGAATTTCACTAATTTTCTAATAGCCGACTTATTTTAAAATTTAAAATACTATGTAACAATAAAATATGTAATACTGAACTATGTAATCTGCTTTGTAAAATATTGATTCATTAAAATCTTGAAAACAGAATCGACAAGAATCGAAAACAAATTCCGCTTTATACAGGATCCTTATGCCATATCTTTAGATTATTCTATTCTTTGGCATACCCCAGACAGGATGATTTTTAACAAAACCGTGCTAAGCATAGATGTGAAAAAAATCGACAAACAAAATCTTCATTTGGCACCCTTTCGTTCTGGCGCACAGGCACATACCTCCTCTACCCCAACTTAAGTTTTGGCCCTGGACCATTCACTCAGTGTGAAACTTCACAAAGCAATTTCGGTCAAATACAGATTTCAACCACTATGGAAAAATACAACCTGTCAATGCATGGTGTGACATATGTGGCACATACCGATTTTCACGTACTACATATGCTAGCATTTCTACAATGTGTTACCATCATGATGTATTATTCACAAGATACTTACAAACACAGCTGTATTTATTTCACTCCAGTCTACTTCTTTATTCCACACAAAAACAACAAAAATATTCACTATCGGGCAACACAAAGTTACAACTATAAATTCTCACCGTTCGCATCTTTTTTGGTGCCAAAATCCGCTCGAAAGGAAGCAGCACCTGTTGGCATAACATGCCTCATCCACTGATGTATTAAACAAAGAAGAATGGAATTTCTGCAATTAAAAACAACTGCAGAACTACAGTAAATTCAGTATGTGCCATATATGTCACAGTATGCAGGAAGGGGTTAATGAACAGAATGAACAAATGCCAAGAGCTCGCTGCAGAAAATATGGAAAAAGAGAAACAAAACCAAAAATACTGGTATTATATAAAAGCCAGAAAACAAGAGTTTAAAGAGGGAGATCAAGTATTAATTGTGGCCCCGTCCAAACCAAATAAACTGTCAGTTAGTTGGATAGGACCTGGAGAAGTAATAAAGAGATTATCAGAAACTAACTATGTTATATACGATCCAGAGAGAAAGAAGTCCCAAGTGTATCACGTAAATATGTTAAAGCCAAACCATTAAAGAAAAATAGAAAGTATAAATTTGCTGACTATAAAAACAACCTCTAACGATGAAGAAGAGGATGAAATTCCTAAATTGGATGAGGAAAATAATGACAATGTGTTGTTAGAAATATTGCAAGACATTTATAAAATGTCGCCTAGACAAACGGAAATCCTTAAGGCCGAAGTCGAGAAAATGCTGAAACTGGAAGTCATTGAGCCAGGTGAATCTGACTTTGCCTCTCCGTTAATTTTAGTTGAAGTTCCAGGCAGAGAAGCTAGGCCCTGCATAGATTATCGCCGTTTAAATAAAGTGAATAGCACAAAATTTTATCCTTTGCCCAACATTGACCAGTTAATAGAAAAGGTGTCTTCAGCTAAATATATTTCAGTTTTAGATCTGACCAGAGGTTACCGACAAATTCCGTTAACGAAACGTGCTCAAAGGTATGCAACTTTTGTGACAAATTTTGGGCCGTACAGACCTTTAGTTTAAAAAATGCTCCGTATGAAGCATTACTCAGGCTGGATTACTCAGAAACTGTGAAGAGTATGCAGACCTGCCAACTGCTACGAAAAAATCGTAGTTGCTACGATTTGGACTTATAAACTACGATGCTACGAAAATCGGTCAAACTACGATTTTTTGCAAAAAACACAAACACATTTTTTGTTTCTAGTTGCAATTTTTATTCCGCGCAGCATATTTTTCAGACGTGATTCTGCTCCAAAATTTCAAAGTATTCATTTCCGAAAGTTTTAAAAAATTGGTCATGAGCCCGAAAATTTGGACATAAAAAAATACTCGTGGGGGGGGGATCTGGGCTGCAAAACAAACTACTTAACATAAAAACCACGAGTGAATCGTGTTTCTGTAAATATTTATACAGGAATTCCCTTCCTTAGAAACAGGGAACCTTAGAACCTTAAGAATTTCTGGAGGGGGGGGGGGGGGGGGGGGAGACGGTTCTTTGAGGCACAAGGTTTGAAATAGCATGCATAATGAAAAATGCTGTGCAGTATTTCCCCCTTCAAATTCTTCCACAGACCTATGTATGATTCTTTTGCGAGTATATTTTGAAATTTCTTAGAGTCCGCAAATTTTTTTTCTTTTACGGAATTTTCCCAAATTAATTTGTGGATCGATCGCAGAAAAAAATGAGAATTTTTTCAAACGATCATGTAAAAATATCGGGTATTTCGTCAAAGATCTCAGAAACAAATAGTGATTTTCTTCAATTGGTCGCTGAATAGAATCGCTAATTTCGTTAAGAGTTCAGAAAGAAATTGAATTTCGTCAAAAGAGTGCGGGAAAAAATCACGAATTTCGATAAACTAACGAGGTAAAAATATTGCAAATTTCGTCAAAAGGTCGTGGAAACGAGTAGTGATTTTTGTTAATTAGTCGCGAAAAGATATAAAAAATTTTGCCGATCGGTTGCGATAAAGTATCGCGAATTTCGACAAATGACCGTGTAAAAACGTGAATTTTGTCAAAATATCGCAGAAAGAAAATGCTAATTTCATCAAAAGACGAGTAAGAAAATGCAAATTTCATCGAAAGATCAGTAAGAAAACGCAAATTTCACCGAAAGATTGCAGAAAGAAAACCCTAACTTCATCAAAGGATCGTGGTAAAAAAAGCAAAATTCGTCAAAGGATCGTGGTAAAAAAAATACGAATTTCGTCAAAGTTCGTGGTAAAAAGTGCGGATTTCAACAAACAATCGTGATAGAAAAATGTGAATTATGATTGTGGGGAGGGGGGGGGGGGGGAATGTGAATACCCTGAAATGATCGCGGGAAAAAAATTTCGAATTTCGTCAAAATTTACTGCACTGGGCTAGAAAACTGGAACCAGGCTCCTTTTAACAATGTAAAAAAAAAAAAAATGCTTCGAAACGAGAAGAAACTCGCATAAAAATTTTCAGAGGAAGAAATTTACTGTATTGAGTTCAAAGCTTGAAACCTTATTCCTTTCACAAATGTCAAAAGATGGCTGCGAAACACGAAAACCAACCAACCAACCTCCAGATCAATTTTAATTTTGCGTGCTACGATTTCTCATTTTAAAATGTTGGCAGGTCTGAGTACGCGGTGCCTTATTTGGATGATGTTGCTGTGTTTTCTCAAACTTGGGAAGATCATCTAAAACATCTGGAAGACGTTATCAAAAGACTGAGTGAAGCAAACCTGCATATTAAACCATCTAAATGTCAATTCGCCCAATCTTATGTAAAATATCTTGGACACTTAGTGGGTCAAGGTCTTAGAACTCCAGGAGAACTGAAGGTTCAAGCCATAAAAGAGTTTCCAGTTCCTACTACTAAAACTCAAATCCGATCCTTCTTAGGTTTAGCCGGATATTATCAGAACTATATTCCGAACTTTTCTGTAATTGCAACGCCTATCACTAATTTATTAAAAGGAAAAGATCGCAATTCAATAGTACACTGGAATGACGACTGTCAAAAGGCATTTGATGAACTGAAAGTTCTGAAAATCCTGTCTTATATAGTCTTGACTTTACAAAACCTTTCATCGTTCAGTGTGATGCTTCAAATTTGGGAATTGGTATAGTGTTATCCCAGCTGAATGAAGAACATCCTATATTGTATCTGAGCAAAAAGTTTTCAGACAGAGAACGAAACTTTAGTACCACCAAAAAAGAATGTGCTGCTATTGTGTTTGCAGTGCGAAAACTACAATGCTATTTGGATGGACATAAAAAATTTCAGATCCAGACGGACCACAACCCCTTAGTATGGTTAGACAAAAACAGCAGAACTAATCCTAGACTTTTAAGATGGGCCTTACTTTTACAGTCCTTTAATTATGAAATTGTTCATAAAAAAGGAAAACATCATCAGAATGCTGATAGTTTGAGTCAAGCCCTAAAAGCCTAAGATTGATTAGAATGCTAATATGTAAATATGATAATTTGTATAACAGTTACATTTGAATTTATTGTTTTGAATATGTGTAAATTATTTTTCATTTGTATCTCGAGTATAATGTTTGAGTATTTATAAATTTTATTTGTATTCTATATATTTATGTTTTCACGGTGGGAATAAGTCAGTTGTGGTTCAAGGTACTAAACTTTGTTTGGAACTGGTGCTTGAAAAGCAATAACTCAGAAAGAAACTTTTCCCTGTCAACAGTGAAAAGTTTTCTCCAGGTGGGGAGGGGTCTGTAAAGAAATAACTCAATTATAATTAACAATAACTCAATTATCAAATTTCCACCGATAGATGGCGGTAGTCATCTGATGATAAAAGATTGTTCTGCATTTTCGAACTCTGAAGTGAGAAGCGGGAGTGAGCGCTCAGTGTGTTGTTTTTGGTTGTGAAGGTGACTCGACGTTATAGTGGTGTATAAAAAAAAATGTTTCCTGATTATAATTTTCTGTTTGTGTATGTAAATCTGTGTTTGAGATATTAATTAAATCAAGAAAACCACTCGATGGCCTCTTCGTTTATAAAGTGTACTTATTATAAAATTAAACCATCGTCTCCTACATCACAACAAATTGTTTTGACATATTTTAATACAAATAATAAATTAAAGCTAACAAATGTTCCATTTTTAAACAAAGATAAGTAAACAGACTGAATCACTTAATCAATCCTACAACATTCAATACAAAGTTGCAGCGAAGCTAGAATTGAAAATCTCTCAGTTATAAGGAAGGATTAAAATGAAGTACACAGAATGAATTGCACAAGAGGTTAAAATACTTTGAATTTCTCTGACTTTTTCTCAAAAAATTTTCAAATTTCTCTAACTTTTCATCAGTAACTAGGGTGTAAAAAAATCATGATTTTTTTTTTATTTATTTAAATCAATTTTTATGATTTTTTTTTTTTTTTTTTTTTTTTTCCCCCAGCGTTGGAATACTGAATAGCTACCAAGAGTTTTAGGTTTCCAAAACAATTAAACCACTAATTGCTAACATAATCTATGTTTTTACACTTAATAAAATTATAATTATTAGTTAGTAATTACAGATATTATAAAATCTGCAAATTAGTAGTTTCATTAGGTAGTGTCATACAATAATGTTATATGCATTAATATTGTAATAATTATGTAAAACTTTATAAATACTAATGATATTTAACATTTATTAAAATTATTAACTGCATTTTATATTAAATAGTTAACACTACTTCAAATTAATAATTATTAAACAATTAACTCTCTAATTAGGAACATATTATACATTTTAAAGCCTTAATTATTAAAATGATAATAATGTAGTATTCATTTTAGAAAGAAAAAGGGACAGAATGCTAGTTCTAAAAAAAGGGTACTATTTCATGAAGAAATGTATTAGTACCGATATAAGAAAAAAAGAAAAGAATAATTTTTAGTATGATAAATAAAGTGTCCTTAATTTTTAATAATTTTATGAATAACAAATTGAAAAATACAATTAAATAACATATTCTAATAATATCCTGTATTTTCTAAAGAAATAAAGTTCTATATTTTTCCAAGATCTTGGCCACATGAATTTAGAAATACTGTTGAATGAGGAAGTTTTTTATAAGAAACCTCTGGCTACAACTACAGGTGAATTTCAACTTTTTTTTTTTTTTAAGGCACAATGCATTTTGCCAATTTCAAAATGGGCATGGTGCGGAACCATAAAAAAAAAAAAATCCTAAAAGAAATAGTATAAGTAATTACAGGATTAATAATAACTGGAAATAAGTAATTTCATTAGTTAGTAACACAAATAATAATAAAACTAACAAATATTATTTGCAACTCGTTTTGCATTTGTATTTAGGAAAATTACTGTAAACCACCAAAATCTAAAAATACACACATGTATGTGTATGATAACCAAAAGTATTATGAAAATGAGTTAAACCATTCATATAGGAAAAACCTAAGTTAGTCACTTATATCTGAAATCCTCAAAATATTTAAGTAACAGCATTATTACCTCTCAGTGTGGATTATTATCTTTCAATGGTTCAATTTTTTTTTCTTTTTAAGGGTGTTCTCAAATCGAAAAGGACAACTTTCTGACATAAGTTCTAATTTATTTTTGTTCGAAAATGCATGAAACTAACAGGTGCTGTTGTTCAGAAACTATGTCACTGAGCTGTTTTTTCCAATTTTTTGCAAACGCAATAGATCTTTAAGAAAATAATCTCAAAGTGGGCGTTTTGAACTGAGTTTCCGAGCGAAGGGAGAAAGAGCACTCAAGAACGGGCGAAAAACGGGTTTGTCACGTGATCGAATTCGCTTATATCTCAATAGGTAATTGATTGATCAAAAAACGGAAAAAACAGTTCCATTCCAAATCGCTTCCATGGCCAGGCTTTCCAATTTTATATCTTTCCGTTAAAAAAGGAATTTGTAAATATGTCAAAAACTTTTTCCCTCGTTAAGCAGAGCAGTTAAGAACAGCGTTAAGAAAAATTTTGCTGCCTTTTCAATCCCTATTTTTTTTTTTTTTTATTTAGTATATATGAGTTACAAAGTTAAAACATTTATTCAACCTATACCGAAGAAGCTCTTGCTGAGCTTAGCATTTTTATACCAATTATTTCTTTTTTTCTCTCATACATTCATTTACAATTTAGCTTTGAAAAGATGTCATTCTTTCATTCTTCTTTAACTTGAGATTGCTATTAATTATACTATTTATTCTTTTACTTGTAGAAATGTATTACACTTGCTATGTGTAATTTTATATAAAATAATGCATAAATTGATTACCTAAAAGAATTTATGACATTGCAAACTATATTAGATTTAAATATAATTTTTAAATGAAACTGTTTTAATTTGGATAAAAACTTAAAAACAATGCTTTTTATAAACTCAACTGTTTTTAATTTTTTACAATACTCATGAATTAAGCTTAGAAACAATTATTTAAAGCTCTTTTTTTGTTTATTCATAAGTCGAAATACCTGTAGAAACTTTCAAATTATGTTTATGTTAGATTTTAATACTTTTTTGACATTTTAAACATTTAGAAAATTTTTGATTTAAATCAATGATTTTTTAAAAAAAATCGTTTGATTAAAATCATGATTTTAATCGCTGATTTAAATCAACTGATTAAAATCGTTGACACCCTATCAGTAACAGGGTTGGACTGTATTTACCGTCTGATGGTTTTAACTGGTATTTACCATGGTTTTTACCGTCTTTGGAAAAACATGTTTTTACCACCTATGAAAAAACTTATTAGTTTGACGTTTTGGTCACATTAATATGAAAATTTATTTACCAATTTTTCATTTACCCAGGGGTTAAAGTTTTCCAGGCATTTAATACCATAATTCCATGTAACAATATTCACCTAATTTAGTAAAAGAATACTATACAAAAATAGTGGTTTTTAAAGAATATAAATAACCCAGAAAACTTTCATCAGTGTTTTCCTCCGATAAAAATTCAAAATTTTAAAGATATTGTACACATATTATTAAACTAAAAATTATTATAACTATTATTATGATAATGCACATTATAACATTTATTATATTTATGTTAATGGAGAGTAATTTACTAATATTTACTTAAAGCAAAAGGAAAAGAAAAATTCTACACTTTTATCTAGGGATGCACCGAATAGTGATTTTGGCCGAATACCGAATATTCGACCTACAGGCGAACCGAATACTGAATATTCGGCTTGTCGAATACTTTTATATTTCAAAGTTTAAAGGTGTGTGTTAAAGTTTAAAGTGTTAAATTTTAAAACAATTTTACATAATATTTAAAACAGAAATTTTTATTCTAATAATCAAGAGCATTTTTCAAGTAAACTTTATGCTGAAAAAAAATCTGCTTTGAGTTATTTAAAAAGAGAATAGTTATAAAATTTTAAATTCCATTGCTTCTTCTGATAATTAAAACAAATGAATAAAATTTTCTTAAATACTAAAACGCACATTTTAAAACCAAAGAAAAATTGTGAAAAAATTTGAAGAAAAATTGTACAGGATCAATCATATATTATTTGTTTGTCAGGAAGAGATAAAAGTAAAAGTAAATAAATACAATCTATTCAAATTTTATATGGTGGCAACTTAGCAAAAATAACTGCGCCTTTGATTAAGCAAGGAAGTTTTTAAATACATCTTAGATCGGTGTCTGGAGTGGGCAATCATTTAGATTGTAAAGGTTGTTCTTAAAATCTTAGCAAGAAACAGGTTATTTACTGGACAATGTTCAGGAACTTGCATTTGTATATAATTAATTCCTATGAAAATCCTCGTGATTGGTTAATTTTCTTAAATAATACTTAACAAACAGGAAATAAATAATGTAAAAACATTCCTTTTATTTAAATATGATTCCATTTCTAATTATTCTGAATATCTTTATACATCGACCGTTAAATGTAGAAGTTGTATAAGGTTTTTAAAAATGTGTTTAAAATTTTTTTTTAAGTATTCGGTTCAGCCGAATATTTCGATATTCGGTCAAACCGAATAGTTTAATATTTGGTCAAACCGGTAATATATTCAGTATACCGGTAATGATATTCGGTAACATGGCCGAATATTGAATAGATACCGAATATTCGGTGCATCCCTACTTTTATCACAAAATCATTTTAATAAAAACCAAATGCTTGCAAATATTAATTGTCACATAATGTAGTTTGTACAAATGTTAGTAGGTACCTATATTTTACCAAAATCTATGTCTTTGGAGCCGCTTAGCATTCTATAACAAAATACAAGCTCTACAGTTTACTGTACACCAAGTCTATTTCTTAATTTACTGTGGATATGTAAAAATCTCGAAAAAATTGGTTCTATGGGTGAAGAAGTACAAGGTATGGTGTGAAGATTCATCATTAAATATATGAATTCAGGATTTATTTCTTTGTTATTTAATTCTTTCCACCAAATTTTGGCTTAAGCATCTTTTGTTTTAAAGAAACTCCTTGGAAATGGTAAGAGTACAAGTGGGATGAA
This sequence comes from Maratus speciosus, assembly GCA_963932465.1. Classification (NCBI taxonomy): domain Eukaryota; kingdom Metazoa; phylum Arthropoda; class Arachnida; order Araneae; family Salticidae; genus Maratus; species Maratus speciosus. Next base: position 293,456,657 of record OZ010789.1, read on the forward strand.
AACCTGCTTTGTGAAACAGCTAGTAAACATCTGTTTTCCTATTTATAGATGGGGATTAGAAAATATGGTAAAATCTCGATGATTAAAGTGCTGTATCATCAGCTTTGGAGAACTAATTCTTTACTTCCCATCTCTTTATATATATATAATACAAACAATCAATTACATGAAAATAGTTTTTATCAATAGTATTAAAATAAAGTTTAATGACTAGTAGAGTTTATTGTATCTTTAGGTTTTTACCATGTCCTGGTAAAAAGCCAACCCTGATCAGTAACGGTAAATTTCTTTGACTTTCTCAGTCCATAAAAATTTCCCAGACTGTCCCATGTTTTTCTGGTGGCTAGACAGCCTGTCATTTACACATTTGCCATATAATCTTATATAAAATCTCCTAAAACTTAGAAAATAATAATAAAAATCATACTAACCTGATTTTAAAGAATCACTTGAACTGAAATTAAACATTTCAGTATTAGCTACCATTTTAACTTTAATGCTGAAAAAGAGACAAATTGTTAATACCCATTGAAAATCAAGCAAATTAAGTATGGCAAAAACAAACTAACAGACTTAAAATAATGAAATGCCAATCATCCAAGATCTAAACATTTGAGTCATTATTACAACCAGTTTTAAAATACAGAGTTGGGAAAAAAGTATAGGACATCGTGCAAAAACATACTAACTTTCAAAGATATTAAAGATGAGCTCATGCATGAATAGCTATATTAAAGATGAGCTCAGAGGCGTCGCGGTGGGGGTGTTATGGGGGGGAGCCTCCCCCTCCAATATATGTGAACTTGGGAAATTTGAGCTTTGAGTTGGGAAATTCCAGATTTTTGAAAAACTTTTTCTTTTTTTAAATTAATAGTAAAAAAAAGAATTTTTTATTGTTTTGCTGACTACTTTTCTGAGTTCTGTAACAGTAAACTAGTTAAATTATCAAAAGAAATACAAAATGCAGCCAGACTCAATTTGTCATCGTGTTTCTCTGTGCTACGAAAATATCATACATCTACTATACCTGAATTTCTTTAATGTTGTCCATCAACAGTTCTCTAATCTATTTCCTCCAAAACTTTGTTCCTTTCTCCAAATATCATGAGGCTATTTTAGTATGAGGTACGGTTATGACTCGTACACAACAGAAGACAAAATCTTTTATTAAATTAACCAATAATTATAATTTTTATGTTTTTAGTTTCAGTATCTTTCCTTGGAAGGAAATTTTTTTACATATACATTAAACACACATTGCACATCTCATTTCAGCTGGAAAGTAGAGCAATTAGTTTCAAGTTTGGAAATTTTTGAATTATAAGTTGGGAAATTTTTTAATCCCCCCCCCCCCCCCCCCGAAAAAATATCTGTAGCTACGCCCCTGGATGAGCTCATGCATGAATGAATACTTGCTGAGACAATGAAACATTGTATTATCTAAAATGTCAAACAAAAGACAGAATATATTTATTATAATTCAGATAAATTTTATATTATGCCAAAGTTAGGAAAAGTATATTATGTATTTTTTAGCCAATATATATTAATTACATAGGTCAAGACAGCGAAGAATTTTTTTCTTCTTCAAAGTGAAATGTTTTTTATGCTAATTTTAGTAAAAACACTAAAGAAATTCTGTTCCATTCAATTCCAACATAAACTGAAAATTTTTGACTGGCTGTTAAATTATAAATTTAGTCATAAAGACACCCAACACCAATCTAGGGTGTTGCATAGGAAGTAGCAGCAAGCAATATGCAAGACAAAGAATTCTAAAAAGAGCTTTAAGTGGAAGATACATTTTAATGATTTTAGACTGCATGGCAGTCATGACAAAAGTAATAACAAATTAATAAAATATAAGGTAGCCTATTTTTAAAAAGAGATTTTAAGATTTTAGACTGTGTGGCAGTCATGACAAAAGTAATAACAAATTAATAAAATACAGTCGAACCCGGTTAAGACGCTCACAGTTAATACGCGATCCCGCTTAATAAGTGGATTTTTCTGGTCCCTTGAACATCACCCATAAGGCTAATGCAAAAATATTACGTTTAATACGCGATACATTTTCGGTCCATTTATGGAAAAATCACGTTTAAGACGTGAATTCCTTCTCTCTTCACGAGTGTTGCCAATTTAGCGGATTATTTTCATTCAGATACAAAACACTGTTTCCGAATAATATTAAAGGTGAAAATTATTATTTAGGAACAGTGGCAGATATATGATATGAATAAAACAAAACTCCGCTTCATGTATGCAGGGCCGTGCGAAGGGGGCAGTCGTCCTGGGCGTGGAACTTGAGGGGGTGCCAAATTTATACTACAAACCTCGTCTTTTTCTTCTTTTATGTAAAAAAAAAAAAAAAAAATTATACTTGCACATTGGTAATTTTTTTTCTCAGTAAAGTACGAACATTTTTCGCTTCAAAGTTATTGCACTCTCCTTTACCTCACACCGAAATACAAATTTATGAATAAGGACTTCTTTCTTTTCAGAACTTGTTTCAGGTTTTTGTCTTTGTCTCTTTTGTTAACTTTCTCTGTTCTGAGTCTGGGCTTGTGACGAAAACATATACTATCAAAATAGAATGGGGTTTCTTTCTTGGAATATAAAAGGGTTCCAAACTGTTATACTGTACTGTTATATAAATTTTTTCTACACTCATTTTCCAAAATATAAGTGCAATTTTCTTTTATGTTACTTAGTTTTTTGAAATTTCTGAATTAAAATTAAACCTACAATTTCAAAATAAAAGTGAAATATATATTCAATAGACTTTGTTTCTGTTTCTGCACTTTTCAATTTTGTGACACCTGTCACAAAGAAAAATTGGGAAGGGGGAGGGTGCCAAATTGAAACCCGGGCGCACTTTTCTCTTCGCACGCTGCTGCATGTATGTTTTTACAGTAATAGAGAGATATATACGAATTCAGGAAACTCGGATACGTCATAAAAATTATTATGATTAGAGATGATCATACCCGTTGTTAGTGAGGTTTTAAATGTACGTTATAGTACTAGGAATGCATATTATAGACAACAGAAAGTGAAACTCGCAAAGATGAAACAAATACAACTGCAGTTGGATAATTCTTTTATATATTCTTTACATTTTGCTAGGCTAACAATAACAATAAACTAATATTAATAAGGATTTCTGCAAAAAGTTTAATAAAGATTTTTTCTTATATTCGAAAGAAGGAGATTGTAATGGTACTCATTATTACAAGTATTAAATATGATTTTAAAACTGGGTTGGGTTTCAAAGATTTAATATATTTTTTAAATTTCTGTTTATAAAAAATTGTCTAGTAGGAAAATCATTTTTATTGTTTTATTTTTGGTTGCAACGTATTAATCGACAATAAAACCATGTTGGAATCCATGTTTATTTTCCGTTATTATTCCAGTCAGTCGTATAAAAGGAAACAATGAGTTAAGGTGGAATACATTTAAATTTTAATCTAAATCTACATAAAAGCCACAATTTTCGACCGTAAACACATACAGTGATGGAACAGCGTGGACCTCATTTTAGAGCAACAAAAAGCCATTTTGGAGCAGCAAAAAGCGACTTCAGAGCAAAAAATAACTTGTTTTGGAGCAGATAGCTATTTTGGAACGGAAAATAATTATTTTGGAGCAAAAAAATAACTATTTTGGAGCATCAAAATGTCATTTTGGTATTCTTTGACGAAATTCATGATTTTTCTGCAATTCTTTGACGAAATTCACGTTTTTCTTGCATTTCTTTGACGAAATTCAAGTTTTTTCCGCGACTCTTTCACAAAATTTGCGTTTTTTTGCAATCCTTTGATGAAATTTGCATGTTTTTTGCGATCTTTTGAAGAAATTTGCGTATTGTTAGCAATCTTTTGACAAGATTCGTATATTTTTCGCGTATTATTCGGACCCTTTGTTGAAATCAGTGTGTATTTTCGATATCTTTTGACAAAATTTGAGGTTTTTTGCGACCTTTTGATGAAATTTGCGGTTTTTTCTGTGATCTTTTAACGAAATGCGCGTTTTTTCGCAATTTTTTTACCCTGTTTTTTAGTTTTCTTTACCAAATTAGTGATCCTTTTTCAAAATTCCCGTTTTTTTTTTTGCGATCTTTTGACGAAATTCGCATTTTTTTTTTTTTTTTTTGTGATTTTTTGATGAAATTTGCGGGGTTTTTTTTCGCGATATTTTAACGTAATTAGCGTTTTTTCACGACCTTTTGACCATGTTTTGTTCATTTTTTGACAAAGTTAGCTATCCTTTGGCAAAATTCATGACTTTTTCACGATCTATTGACGAAATTTGAGACCTTTTGATGAATTTTGCAGTTTTTTTCACGATATTTTAACGTAATTAGCGTTTTTTCATGATCTTTTGACCATGTTTTGTTTGTTTTTTGAAGAAGTTAGCTATCTTTTGGCAAAATTCACGTTTTTTTTCGTGATCTTTTGATGAAATTTGAGAGATTTTTCTCTATCTTTTAAATAAATTAGCGTTTTTTCACGATCTTTTGAAAGTGTTTTGTTCGTTTTTGACGATAGCGATCCTTTGACAAAATTCACGTGTTTCTTGCGATCTTTTGATGAAAATTGCGTGTTTTACGCGCTCTTTTGACGAAATTTGCGTGTTTTACGCGCTCTTTTGATGAAATTTGCGTGTTTTACGTGCTCTTTTGATGAAATTTGCGTGTTTTTCGAGATCTTTTGACGAAATTTGCATGTTTTTCGAGATTTTTTGATGAAATTTGTGTGTTTTTCGAGATCTTTGGTCAAAATTCGCGTGTTTTTTGCAATCTTATGACAAAATTCACATGTTTTTCGCGATCTTTAGACAAAATTTGCATGTTTTTTGCGATCTTCCGACAAAATTTGCGTGTTTTATGCGAATTTCTGACGAAATTTGTATTTTAATCGCGGTCTTTTAACGAAACTGCGTTTTTTCATGATCTTTTGATTGCGTTTCGTTTTTTGACGAAATTAGCAATCCTTTGACAAAATTCACGTTTTTTTCCATGATCATTTGACAAACATTGCTTGATTTTCACGATCTTTTGACCACATTCGCATGTTTTTCACAAAATTTGGGTGGAAAATGATTGATTTGACTCAAGAATTATTATCGAATTGGCGCAGTTGGGTGCAATTTTGTTGAAAAATGATTGTTTTGGCACAGATATGTGCAGCATTATCGATTTGGTGCAATTGGAGCAGCTGTTCCATCACTGCACATAAATAAAAGCTCTAAAGTTCATTTAGACGATTAAATGTGTAAATAAGCCTAATTCCTGCAACATTATACAAATCACGTTTAATACGAGATCCTGCTTAATACACAACTTTTGTCCACCCCCTTGAAACGCGTCTTAAACGGGTTCGACTGTATAAGGTAGCCTATTTTTAAGAGGATGTTTTAACGAGGTTTTTAACTTTGCTAAATCTTTTATGTGATTATCCTAGATCATCCTCACTCTGTGAAGTAACCTAACATGATAGCAGGAAAAGTTTGGCATTTTTTGAACTCAGCATAGTTGGAAAAAAATAAGATTTAAAATGGTGCAGAAATAAAATATGAAGTTTTATTTTGCAGACCTCTATGTCATTAAGTCAACTATTTTGCTGTTTGGCAATTTCAGAAAGATGTCATATAACATGTTTAAAAATAATATGATGACAAATACTGAATGCAATAATTTACTTTACTTCAAATTGCTATCTGCTGAAACAAAAAATACCAATTTAAATTTATATAAATAAAATAAAAATAAAAATAAATTGGCCTCACGTCTTTTTTCAAGATATAGATTATATAATTTTATTTAGCATTTTAGCAAACTTGCTATTTTATACATACATGTAACGAATTCACCGCTACTCCCGTTATGAATCTTCTGTCGTGGCGTCGGTCAGTGCCCGACCGCTGGGGGCAGGGACGCGGACGCGTGCGTGCCGATTTCTGAGCGAACCCTCGGAACTTCTAGCATAGTCAGGTAGTCGCCGGCCGTAAGTGGTGTCCGGGAAATCAAAGTCAGGTTAAGATCGTAGTTGTTCCAATAAAGACACAGTTTTTCCGGGGACCTGATTTATTGTTCCTTTGTTACATCCTTTGGAGAAATCAGGCCCCTTTTGGCTTGAGAGCTGCTAATTTACTTTATGGACATCGGGCTCGGGAATTAGGTGTACCGCCAAGCGATACTTAGAGAGCCGAGTGTCGTGGAGTTAGTGCATTCTTTTTATGGTAAAAAGCTCTGTCCGGGGACCTGTGCATCGGTATAAATATGCTGTATTTCACATAATTCCAGCTAGGGGCCGTTGAAGTCAAAGGAGGCATATTTAAATTATAATTGGTCGTTAGCTGAATGATTGATTGCCCGGGATAAAGGCTGTGGTTTGCGTTTGGCCGATCGAATGCAGCAAGACTTCCAAATTGCACTTATTCAGCAAAAGTATTCTTATGGGATGTGCCAAAACGATCTTCGAAAGTTATAAAATGCAATGCGTGAAAACTGACTTAACAGGGGCAACTTCATTCAATCAACTGAGACACAATTACAAAGGCATTTTAAAAGTTTTAATTTTAATTTCTAAATTTAAATTTTAAAAAGGGACAAAAAGGGGATTTAAAAAAGGGGCTTAGCTTTTATCGTTTCATATCCCCCCCCCCCCCCCCCACTAAAACAAGAGCCACAGGACTCGCCTGCAAGACCTGTGGGTCTTATCTCGCAAATTTAACCCAGGGTGTTTATTGGTTTTAGATTCTGATTTTCTCCAGTCAATTGGACCTATTTTTACATTCATATCTCAAGTTCACATAAAAATATTGGTTACACTAAAATATTGGAATTCTTTCGTGGTGCTGCAGCAAAATAATAAGGGGACAGTCTCGAGACATGGGACCTTTAATTACACCAAACTGTCTCTAAAGCAAGTCATTTGGATTTTTTTTTTTTTTTTTTCTTTTTTTTATAAAGTTTTTGTAAATGTCTCTGGTGTCCATTGAGAAACATCCTTTTTTGGTGTAAAATTGTAACATTAACATATACAGTATAAAATACTCAAAGATAAACATACTGCTACCTATACAACATATTCAACTGTAAAAAATATTCACACATACAAAATATTCAAAAATATAAAAATGTTCAATAATACACGATATTCAAAAATATAAAATATTCAATACTACAAAATGTTCAAAAGTATAAAATATTCAATAATACAAAATGTTCAAAAATATAAAATATTCAATAAAATGTTCAAAAATATAAAATATGCACTAATATTATCAACAAAAATATATGGTCTACCAAAATGCAATTTGGAAAGTTTGCATTTCTAAAAATACTGAATTTTCACACTGAGATAAAATAAAAGTAAAATACACTGTAATACTAATAACAACAAACACATTTCTTCTTATTCTACCTTTCTGTTTCGGTAGGGACTTTACTACTTCTATGATGCAGCCAAGGGTTATCTTTATGAAAAACAAACTAAGTTGTCTTTAAAAAAAAAAAGGAAAACTATAGCTAAAAAAATTACAAATATGCGTTTGCTATAATTTTCACCATGCCCAGAGTCAGTGTGACATGGATTTTAATACTCTGAGGTGAATATCATCCCAAAAAATGTGCCTCTTGCACAACCGAAAAAGGAAGGTGGGCAATCGACATTCACCTACAGAGGGGAAGCGAAGCAGTTTTGCCAGATTCTCCGTTCAACCTGGAAAGAGAATCTGGGAAAACAGTCCGGCTAAAGATGGGTGGCCACGGAGCGGAGGACCCCTTCATATGTCACAAAATTATCATAATAATATAGTTATAAAATAAAAAAAAATTCTAACAGTACTTTTAAACTGTCACCATCATTCTACGCCGCTGGGGGTTTGGGTTACATGCCCAGCTGGGTCCTCGTCCAAATGCTACGAGCAAGGGGGGCGATGGGAAAGCAAAAATAAAAAATTGAAAGATGAAAGAGATAGATTGGGTTTTGTTCATGGTTGAGTTTAAGATTTTGAGGCGGGTGGTAGTATCTTAACTTGGATGAATGGACAATTTCAGAATTTCTTTTAAAATGTGGACTGGTTTTATCAATTTCAAAGGATACATCAGAAAGTTGTTTTAAAATGGTGTATGGGCCAGAGTATGGCGAAGTCAGTTTACGGGTATTAGGATAATGAAATTCTTCATACATCACAATGTCACCAACTTTAAACTTTACAGGAAGGAAACGAGCATCATAACGGACTTTATTCTTTTTATGGTAAGCAATTGTTCCCTCTTTAGCCAATTTTATAGCTTCCTCCACAGGGGGATAACAACTATTATTTGGTAAAGGAGGATCATATGGTAATTTTCCTAACAATAAATAACTAGGAATGAACTGGGTTACAGAATAGGGAGTATTATTATATTCATATAAGACTTCATCTAAAAGCTTAGTCCAGGGTATTTTCTTGGTTGTGGAATTGACTTTACATTTTAATCTAGTGACAATAGTCTGATTTAGGTGTTCAATTTTCCCATTCGTTTCTGGGTGATGGCTGCCTGTCAATCTGTGTTTTACATTGTAAGTACGAAAAAATCTTTTAAACATGGAAGCTGTAAATGCTCCATTTCTGTCGGTTAACAATCTATCTAGTACTTGTATCTGAAATAATTGCTTCAAAATGTTTGTATAAGTTTCGGTAGTTACACTTTTTGAAGGAAAACCCCACACATAGCGAGTTGCATGGTCAACGACTAAATGCAAATATTTTTTTGTAGAATTGTAATAATTAAATCCGCCAACAGAGTCTACTGCTAAACATTCAAAAGGTATATCTGTTGGAGGCATTAATTGCAATAAGCCAAATCTTTTTTGCCTACATTTTTTGTTTATCTGACAAGTGTGACAGTGTTTTACAAAATTTTCAATATCCTGATTAATGTTAGGCCAATAATACTGCGGAGAGATTAAATTTATCATCTTATAAATTCCAGGATGGCCAAATTGTGTGTGGGTTTTTTCTAAGAGGGGTAGACGTAAAGACATGGGGACCACAATCTTATACAAACTTTTCTTTTTAATTACAACAACATCATTTATCTCAGTGTACTTTTTACCATCAACTGTTGCATTTTCTTTTTTCTGATTGTCTCTTACTTCATTCAAGTCAAGGAGATGTATAATATGGGGTAAATTTTCTGAAACAGGTTGTCTAGATAGCATATCAGCTTCAACATTAGTGGAGCCTTTTTGATATTTAATTTCATAGTCAAACATACTAAGTTTGAGGGACGAGCGGAAAAGACGTCCTCTTAAATTTTTAACACTTTTGAGCCAGGTAAGTGCCGCATGGTCCGTATGTATGACAAATTTTTGATCGTGTAGATAATGATAAAATTTATCTAAAGCATCCCCAATCGCCAAACATTCTAACTCAGTAATTGCATAATTTTTTTCATAATCGTGAAGATTAATAGAGTGATATGCTATAGGATGTAATGTTCCTTTTTCATCAACTTGTTTCACAACACATCCCACTCCATGACTTGATGCATCTACAAACAAATGACAAGGTGTTCTGGGATCAAACAACTTTAATATAGGTTTTTCAATTAAAGCATTTTTTAACTTTTCGAAAGAATTTTGACAATTTTGGTCCCATACATAGGGGACATTTTTCTTCAACAAATTATTGAGAGGGTATCGAATGTTAGCATATTTTGGAATAAATTTGTGATAAACATTTATAGATCCCAAAAAACGTTGTAATTCCTTTACATTCGTAGGTGGTGTTAATTTCTTAATTGTCTCTATATTAGGGTTGTCAGGAGTGATACAACCATTCGAGACTTCATATCCTAGGAAATTAATTTTGGATTTAACAAAATTACACTTTGACAATTTCAGTTTAAGGTTTTCTTGGACACAGATATTAAATAAGGTCTTCAAATGACACAAATGTTCTTCTTCATTTTGGGAGAATACAATAACATCATCAAAGTAACTACAGGCAAAGTCAATTTTGTATTTATTAAGGATTCTTCTGAGGGTACGGTTAAACCAAGCAGGTGCGTTTTTCCATCCAAATGGTAAACGATTCCACTCATATAATCCAAAGGTAGTGGCAAATGCCAGCTTCTCCGTATCTCGAGGGTGGATAGGGATGTGCCAATATCCACTGGCCAAATCAAGAATGGAAAAAACTTTAGCATGTGCTAATTTATCTAACAGGGTGTCTATTCTAGGTAAGGGTTCTGCATCTGTTTTTGTAATGGCATTCAATTTTCGAAAGTCAATACATAACCGGGTTTTCTTCCCTTCTTCACGTTTATACACCAAAGTTACGGGTGATGAATAAGGGGAATAACTTTCTTTAATGATACCGGCTCGCAATAAATTCTGAATTTGGTCTTTAATTTCTTCTTCTTCCTTAGGGGAAGTGCGATATGCTCTTAAAGAAACGGGGAGGTCTGATGTTAACTGTATTCTCTGGGGTTCAATGTTTACACAGCCTACATCATATTTATCTTTAGCAAAAATACAGACATATTTGGCTAGAAGAGCAGGTAATTGTTCCTTGACAGTCTGAACATTTGGCACATGTTCAGTGGTCTCGAACAACTCCGGCTCAAAATTTTCTTCGAATATCTCTGCATTTTTAACTGTGTTTTCCATTTCTGGCTGGTTAGTATATGTTTCTGATAAATGTAAGGTATGATGGGATGAATTTGTTGAAATATTGTCCATGAGAGGTACTTTCTTTTTCTCTTGCGTGATTTGCATTTTAACACAGTCAATATTCAATTTAAACAGTTTACAGTGGGGTAGCCCAATCAAAGCATAAGGTAAGTGATTATTAATTATAAAAAGTTCAACATTCTTAGAGATACGTCCTAATTTCAAACTAACAAGGCATTTTTCTTTCAAAGCTAGAACACCTTGTGTTTGGGTGACCGATATACCCTGCTGAACGTTACATATTTTTAGGTTAAGTTTGTGGGCTAAATGACCGGGAATCACACTGATTGAACTCCCTGTATCGATCAAACAAGGTAGTGAGTCCTCACTTTTTACATCAGTAATTTTTTGACAATTTCTATTTGATTGTTTATAGCTAGCTTTTTCTTTTTGTATATGTCCGGACATAAGAAACCGTCATTGATTACTAGATATATTTTCGGATGACTCATTAGCTCTCTGATCTGGGTTGGGGTTCGCAAAGTTCATATTGGGACTAGGGTTTGGAACTGCTAAGACTTGTTGTCGAAAAGGGCAGTATTCCACCCAATGATATGCATTTCGTATTCCTATATTAAGACAAACTTTGCATGGGGAGGGTGGCAAAGTGGTCTGGTGATGTACATTCGGTCTCGGTTGAACATTTGACGTCGGTCTAAATGTATTTTGAGGATTTTGTGTTTGATTAGATGCAAAAGGTCGAATGTTGGGTGTTTGATAGGGAACTCTGTAGTTCCACTGTCTGTTAAAATTCTGTCCTGTCTCATATGGTGGTCAAAATGGTCGCCATTGTCGGTATTGATTGGGGTTTTATGGGCTTGCGTCAACTTTGTTCCCATTTCCTTTTCTGTCCAGTTGCAGTTTGCAAATTCTGAATACTAATTCACGCCATGAATGTGTAGTTGAGGGGTTGCTTGCAATAACTAACTTTTGCATTTCTAACGGCAAGCCCTCCATTAATCCTTCCAAGATAAGCTTCTGGTCTAACCCTAAGGTTCTCCCTATTTTAGTCTTTTTCTGATAGTATTCGTTCAGGTCCTCTCCAATTTTGTATTTAATACGGGAAAAATCAGTTAACGAAAGAGTGTCAGGAATTTCGTAATGTTCATTGAAGAAAGTGACAAATTCGGACCAATGCAGCACATTTAAACAATTATTAATGTACAACGTAAGTGCACTGTCTTTTAAGTATTTCTGTATGTGCCTAATTTTCCAGAAGCCTTTTTTTTCCTGTTCTATACAGACACTCTCGAAATAGGCGAGCCACGGTAACCAATTCATACCTGATGTAGGCGAAAACGCAATAATATCAGGTTCTATGGACATTTTCGGGCTAGCGGTTACTGAGCTGTGACCAGACTCAGCTTGAGCTGACAGGGTCTGTTCACCTAATGTTGTTACATTATGTGTCTGTGTGGCAACCCCAGACTTCTGACTATCTTTCTCTTCAGGGTTAAGATCTGCACTCTTATCGTTACTCGGGAGCGGATTTTTCTCATTTCCAGAGTCACTTGACTTATTTTCTAAGTCATTCACTTCGTTGGCAGAGGTTGGGGTACTCATGTTGAAATACAAAATATCACAGGATTACACAAAAATATAAGGCACAATTTAAAACAAATAAAAATGGAAAATTTTTCAAAAATTGCAACACAAGATTTGTAACAAAAATGGGCTTAAAACTAAATAAAATTCAGATTTGATACATCATTTTTCCCCCCCCCCCCCCCCAAATTAAGACAAAAAAAAAAAAAAAAAAAAAAAAAAAAAAACGAGCTTTGAAATAAAATTTTAAAATTCCAAAGATTTAACTATTGTCTAAATGTCAGAAAATTACTCTCTTATAACAAAAATAAATAAAATAAACATTGTCTTATTCTAATTTTTACTATTAAAATGACAAACAATTAAAAAAAATTACCTTTTAAAACTGTATTCTTTTTCTCTTTTTTAATTCAAGAATAGATTAAATGGTCTTACCTTTAACAAATCTATTCAAGCACAGTCTTGCATCTCCACAAACAAAACAACAACAAAAAAAAAACGATCTTCATAAAAATTTCAACGCACTAATAATACTAAAAAGAAATCCTTTTACACATGGAACGTAAAACAGTCTCACTATGTCTTTTCTTTTTTCTTCTTCTACTGCTTTAGAAACCAAAACTAAACACAGATGTTCACTTTGATCTAGATAAGACCTCTCTTGGATGAATGACTCACTGCTGACCTACTTTTTCCTGTGATAGGGTTCTTCATTTCGATAAAGTCCAAGGCAGGGATGAAATTGATGTCATATCGCGGTATTTCTTGCCGATATCGAAATACGGCATAGGTATCAACGTTTAAAGTCATTTTGCTTTGCGGCCCAATTCTGAGACTGCTCGATATCGATGTTTGTTTTCTAGCTCAGCTACGAAATCTTCTCAGCTTTTAACTTACGAGCGTTTCGTTTTTCACAAGATATGACGTCATACATTTACGAATTCCACGCATCTGGAGATGAATGACTGAATTCCAACTTAGGTATTGAGTCATCGTGCCGATGACGTATGCTGGTTTCTAATTGGATGATTTCTATAACTGCATGTTTCACTGTTAGTTACGAAGTGGTATTCTGTTTGTGGGTATATATTGGAGCGACTTCATGTTCAGATGGCTCATTTCTGCATGTTATATTTCAGTAATGTAACTGATATTAGTAAAGGCTCAATATATGAGCTGTTTAAGTTCTTGGCCGAAGTTATGGCCATACATTGTTATATTTAATACATTTAATCATGTTTTTAATTGGTTTTAATAAAGTTATGTTTGAATTATATCCTAACTTATTTCTGCATGTCAGTGGACACTTAATCTTAAACTCTGCTTTAAGTTGTTGTGGCTTCTAGGCCTAATTTGCCCTAGCAGCCCGTTATGGGTTATGGGCCCAGCCTTGATTGAAGCCCACAATATGCAGAGGGTTTAGGTATTTATAAACTTGTTCTTGTGTACCTCAGTTGAATAGTTCAAAATCATGATGTCTTCATCGGGCGCCGAGTTTCTTCCCATCGATAAATTAACGTCGTATAATTACAGTACGTGGAGAGAGGATGTTCGTGTACTTCTGATGGAGAAATCTCTATGGGAATGCGTGTCTACAAAACTGCCGGAAACCGAAGATCCAGCGAAGGTTCCTACCGCAGCTGAGTTGGCAAAAAGAATGCACGCCTATTCCATTCTCTATTTGAATGTGAGTAAAGATTTGAGGCCTTTATTAACTGGTATAGAGGATCCATATGTGGCATGGCAAGCATTAGAGAAACATTTTCGTCCCAGTAGCCGTGCACGTATTGTAGAATTGACGGACTCTTTCTTCGAATGCAAATTGCAGCCTGGTGAGGAAATGAATCTTTATGGTGCTAGATTGAGGGATATCATCATGCAACTAAAAGACGGCGGACGTCCAATTTCAGAGTGGTTAAAGCCGTTTCAGCTGATTAGACATTTGCCTGATGAGTACAGAAGTATTGTCCAGCTTATTTACCGTTTTTCGGATAAGGACTTTACCTTTGAAAATGTTTTGAATGAACTTTTATCTGAGGAAGCAAGATTAAAGTTGTTTAATTGTTCTTTTAACAAAAATTCTAATTTAAGTATTTTTAATGAAGTTGCTTTACATAATAGTGAAAATAAATATAATGATGTAAAGTTGGGGAAATCTACAAAGCAGAGGTCTAGATTTTCTAATAAGAAGGTAAGTGCAGCAGATCCCAGTGTTAATTTTAAACGTAATGAATCTAGAAATTGTTTTAAATGTGGTTTAAGTGGTCATCTTGCTAAAAATTGTAGAAGGTTTAAACATAGGGTTAGTGAAAAACATGGTGAAGTGGGTTTTATAGCTGAAGCATATTATAATTCAAATACTGATAATACTGCCTGGCTGTTTGATACTGCAGCTAGTTCCCATTTTTGCTCGCGTAAAGATTTATTTTGGGATTTTGAGCCAATCTCTGGGATGGAAATGAAAGCGGCAATTAACGGGGTAGCTTGTGAAGTTCTAGGTAGAGGAACTATAAAATTTAATTGTAAAGTTAAGGGCAGAAATCAGGTGGTTGTATTAAACAATGTCTTATATTCACCTAAATTACGACATAATTTGATGGCGGGCCATCTCTTTGAAGAGAAAGGAGCTACTTTTGTCGGTAAAAATGGGAGAATAGATGTATTTTTAAATGGTGGTAAGTTATTTTCAGCTATTCGAAAAAATGGCCTTAACCATGTTTTTCCTCAGTATATTAAACGTAATGACAAAAATTTTCATAGTCCAGAGGTTAACCAGATTAATATGGAAAACAGCTTAGAAACGTGGCACCGTAGGTTTGCCCACATAAATAAAGATTACATACTAAAAACCGTTGATACAGTTAGAGGAATGCCTTCACTCAAAAATGAAGATTTAAATTGTGAGCCTTGCAAAATTGGTAAAGCCAGGCGAGTTTCCTTTAGACCAATTGGTAAAATTAGGTCTGTAAAGCCGTTAGAGCTGTTGCATCTCGATGTAGCAGGCCCGTTTAAAACAAAAAGTAGAGGCGGTAATAGGTATTTTCTAACTATAATCGACGATTTTTCCAGAAAAGTGTATGTTTACTTGATGAAGGAAAAATCCGAGGTTTTTAACTGTTTTGTAAAATTTCAAAAGCGTGCTGAAACGTTTACTGGGAACAAAATCATTAATATTCGAACTGACAACGGTGGTGAGTTTTGTTCAAGGGAATTTGAAAAATATTTAGATGATAGAGGTATTAAACCTGAGAGGACGAACCCATTTTCTCCTGAAATGAACGGATTTGTTGAGAGATTCAATTTAACGGCCCTAGATGCAGTAAGAACGTTACTTAATGAGTCTAAACTGCATGAAAGATTTTGGGGGGAGGCTTTGCTATTTTTTGTCTATACCTTCAATCGTACTTGCCATAAGAATTTCACTAAAACGCCGTTCGAATTATTTGGAGGAAAAGTGCCGTCTGTTAAACATCTAAGAATTTTCGGTTCCACTGTATATGTTGGAATTCCTAAACATAATCGCGGTAAACTTGATATGCGTGCTGAAAAGGGGATACTTGTAGGTTATGCTCTTCGCACAAAAGGCTATCGTGTATGGATCCCCGAAAAAGACAAAGTTATCGAGACCATCAATGTTAGAATAGAGGAACCAGTTAAAAATAAACGGGTTTCTGACCGAAGTTTATTCCATTTGGATGCATTAGATTTAAACGATTCGGAGGTTTCTGATGCTGAAAAATCGTGTGTTGAACCCGATAAACAAGTTAAATTAATTGTATCGGTATAGAACTCTCCGACTCCCCCTCAAACAGTATCTAAATCTCCTACGTTAACTAAACCAAACATCGAGTGGTTTCGAAAGGCTGTTCCTCGTTCAGATGGATCGCGTACCGATATTTATTATAGTATATTGGGGACCAATATGCGTTTAAGATCCCAAAACGATGCTAAAACTTATTGTGAATCTAAAAATATACCTTTCGATCCAAAAATATTTGACTTCAGTGGTAAAAATAACTTTACGGGCATCGTAAATCAGGAACTAGAAGCAAATAGTTTAAATGAATGACAATTAAAGAAGGATCAGGTGAACGTTCCAAATACATTTCATGAAGCAATGCGTTCCCCTCAAGCAGAATCGTGGAAGCGTGCGATGGAGGAGGAAATTAAAATTATTAAAGATCGAGAAGTTTGGACTTTGGTACAAAAACCTTCGAATGCTAGGATCTTGGGAAGCAGATGGGTTTATACTATTAAGTGCAATAAAGAGAACGAAATAATTAGATTTAAGGCTCGTCTCGTCGCACAAGGCTTCCGACAAGAGAAAGGCATTCAGTATGATCAGGTTTTTAGCCCTGTGGTTAATTTCACTATAATACGTTTATTTTTCTCGATTTTAGTTTGTGGATTGAAATGGCATCATATTCAAATGGACGTTCGCTGTGCATATTTATATGCCCCTTTGTCGGAAGTTACATATATGAGACAACCAGTTGGTTTCGTAGAATTGGAAACACCAGATCACGTTTGTTTATTAAAGAAAGCTCTATATGGACTCCATCAGAGCGGGCGTGAATGGTTTTACGAACTTCATTCCGTCTTAGAAAGTTTAAATTTTAAGAAGTTCGAGTGGACCAACTGTGTTTATTCTCTTAATTCTGAAATTGTCTTGCTGTTCTATGTTGATGACATGATTTTGTTAGGAAAGGATAAAGATCAAATGTTTAAAGTTATAGATGTGTTAAAACAAAAGTTTGACATTAAAGTTTTGGGGGAGACCGTTAAACTACTTGGGGTTAACTTTGAACAAACTAAAAATGGTATTTCTATTCAACAAACGGATTACATTGAAAATATTTATGAACAATTTAAAGAATATTATCCTCCTATTGTTTCTTTACCCATTTCAAAGGGGGTTGTATTTTCCAAAAAGGATTGCCCTCAAACTAATGATGAAATTGCTGAAATGGAAGAAATTCCATATCGTAACTTAATTGGATGTTTGTCCTTTTTGGCCAGTAGGACACGTCCCGATATTAGTTATGTGATTAATCTTCTTTCACAATTTCAAAGCAATCCTGGTAAAATACATTGGTTAGCTTTATTAAAGGTACTTGGTTATGTATATCATGCAAGATATGAAAAATTAAGTCTTTCTTGTAATGATAACTTTTCAATAAATTGTTTTAGTGACGCCGAGTATGCATCTAACCGAGACGATCGAGTATTGATTGGGGGGTTTATTTTATTTTTAAATGATGCTGTAATATCTTGGTGAACTTCTAAACAACGTTGTGTAGCTCTTTCCACAATGGAATCGGAGTACATTTCATTAACCGATGCTGCTAAAGAACTCATTTGGATAATTAACATAATAAAAGAGGGTAAAGAACTGCAAATTTTTCCATCTCATTTTTCAGAGTTTAACTTATATTGTGATAATAGAGCTGCTATAGATTTTTCTAACTCTCCTATAGAGAATAGTAAAACTAAGCACATACACGTAAGATATCATTTTTTAAGAAATTTAGTATATGAAAAGTTGTTTAATTTAAAGTATGTATCTAGTAATGAAAACTTAGCTGATTACTTTACAAAACCACCTACTAAAATTACACTAGAAAAATTTAGAAAGAAAATTTTTGAGAATTAAAGTTAATTTAAAAGGCTTTACTTTTTCTAGTTGTACTTATTTCATATTGAACTGGGATCTTGCTGTACTGGAGTTAAAGAAGAAAGAAAACTAGCATTCTTTTGGAAAATATTTAAATACCTTTTTAATGAAACTGCATATAAAGTTTTGAATTAAAGTTTCATTTTTTAATTACAAGTTTAACATCTTCCAGATGTGTGGAAGGCGGGCCATTGATGTCATATCGCGGTATTTCTTGCCGATATCGAAATACGGCATAGGTATCAACGTTTAAAGTCGTTTTGCTTTGCGGCCCAATTCTGAGACTGCTTGATATCGATGTTTGTTTTCTAGCTCAGCTACGAAATCTTCTCAGCTTTTAACTTACGAGCGTTTCGTTTTTCACAAGATATGACGTCATACATTTACGAATTCCACGCATCTGGAGATGAATGACTGAATTCCAACTTAGGTATTGAGTCATCGTGCCGATGACGTATGCTGGTTTCTAATTGGATGATTTCTATAACTGCATGTTTCACTGTTAGTTACGAAGTGGTATTCTGTTTGTGGGTATATATTGGAGCGACTTCATGTTCAGATGGCTCATTTCTGCATGTTATATTTCAGTAATGTAACTGATATTAGTAAAGGCTCAATATATGAGCTGTTTAAGTTCTTGGCCGAAGTTATGGCCATACATTGTTATATTTAATACATTTAATCATGTTTTTAATTGGTTTTAATAAAGTTATGTTTGAATTATATCCTAACTTATTTCTGCATGTCAGTGGACACTTAATCTTAAACTCTGCTTTAAGTTGTTGTGGCTTCTAGGCCTAATTTGTGAAAGAGTGTGTGTGTGTTTGCGTCCGTTAGAAATGACGGGTGTTTCTTTTTCTTTTTTCTTTCTTGAAAAGATAGTAACGTTCGTGGTTGGAAAAAGGGCTTGTTTTCAGGAAGATTTTTTTTTTCTTCTTATTAATTACTAGGGGAAATGCAAGTTGTTTTTCCCGTTCATTTTTTTTTTTTAATGACCAGATTTTTTTTTCTTAATTAATCGCTAGGGAAAGACTGTTTTTTTCCCATTTTCTTTTTCTTTTTCACTCATGGAAGGCAGAAAAAGGATTTAAAAACTGTTCTTTTTAGAGATTTCTTTCGTCACTTGTTACACACCTCCTGAGTTTTGGAATTAATTGCTGGTTAAATAAACAGTAGATACGTCATTTTTTAGGACTTCATTACACACCTCGTTGTTGTTCTTACTGGAATTAATTGCTGGAACTCTGGGATTTGACCCGCGTAACTGCACCGTCATGCCGACTTTTCAATGTAACGAATTCACCGCTACTCCCATTATGAATCTTCTGTCGTGGCATCGGTCAGTGCCCGACCACTGGAAGCAGGGACGCGAACTGCGGATGCATGCATGCCGATTTCTGAGCGAACCCTCGGAACTTCTAGCATAGTCTGGTAGTCGCTGGCCGTAAGTGGTGTCCGGGAAATCAAAGTCAGGTTAAGATCGTAGTTGTTCCAATAAAGACAGTGTTTTTCCGGGGACCTGATTTATTGTTCCTTTGTTACATCCTTTGGAGAAATCAGGCCCCTTTTGGCTTGAGAGCTGCTAATTTACTTTATGGACATCGGGCTCGGGAATTAGGTGTACCGTCAAGCGATACTTAGAGAGCTGAGTGTCGTGGAGTTAGTGCATTCTTTTTATGGTAAAAAGCTCTGTCCGGGGACCTGTGCATCGGTATAAATATGCTTTATTTCGCATGATTCCAGCTAGGGGCCGTTGAAGTCAAAGGAGGCGTATTTAAATTATAATTGGTCGTTAGCTGAATGATTGATTGCTCGGGATAAAGGCTGTGGTTTGCGTTTGGCTGATCGAATGCAGCAAGACTTACAAATTGCACTTATTCAGCAAAAGTATTCTTATGGGATGTGCCAAAACGATCTTCGAAAGTTATAAAATGCAATGTGGGAAAACTGACTTAACAGGGGCAACTTCATTCAATCAACTGAGACACAATTACAAAGGCATTTTAAAAGTTTTAATTTTAATTTCTAAATTTAAATTTTAAAAAGGGACAAAAAGGGGATTTTTAAAAGAGGCTTAGCTTTTATCGTTTCATACATATTTATTTATTTACATTATACAGTCAGCCCCATCTAGTTGCATACAATTGGACAATTGGTTCCACTGAATTGTATGCATTTAAGCGAGGGTAGCAATTAATGATATCAGTATACATTATCATATAATTATATACCACAGATATATATACATACATGATTATATACCACAAATATTAATGGATAATAACTATTTACATAATAATTTTAATAAAAAATTTATTATTACTCTGTATATAATAATATATATACTACAGTATAATGTAATATAACACAATTTACATTACAGGTTTATAGGTGAAAACTGGGAAATTGAGTTAGCAACCAGTGGCCGGTAGACTCACTTTTATTAGTGGCTACTTTTTAAAGTTAGTGGCCACTATAGTGTTTCAAACTTACTTGACATTTAGATAAACTATAATTGTTGTATATATACATATTTTTCTATAAATCAGAGTTTTATACCAGCCAACTATTCATTAAAAGAATAGGGAATCAGTCAAAATTCAATAAAATTACTTTAAAACCACAAAATCTGTTATCATATTAGTTTTTTTAGAATATATTTTTTGATTATTTGTATATGTTCATAAACACAATTATCGATCACATTACTGTTACATTCTTTATATAAAAAATAACTAAATCAAAATTCCAACAGCTAGGTGTATACAATAAAAAAAACCAATCAAATAAACACAATAAAATGTTATTTCGATTTTATTTAATATGTAAATGTGTTATTAACATACTACACAAATTGCGTACAGTTGAAATCTAGGCTGGTGAGTGTATTTCACAGAATTAAACAGCATCTCTTGAAGAAAAATAATCTAACTAATCTAACATATTGAAGATATTGCAATGCCCTCAACCCTTTCAGGCCAGATTTGTTTTCAATTTTGAGAACAAAATTACTTTTATTTTAATAATGTTTATCATAGCTATCCAAATAGATTTACTGAAGTTTAAAGATTATCTCATTGTCTGGATTCTAACGAATGTACTTATTTTGTGTCAGGGCTGTCTGCCCACCTACCCGCCCAAAAAAAACTCGGGTGGTTTAAAAAAAAAAAACCCACATAAAAGTGGGTTTTATTGGGTTTTTTGGTTTATGAGTTTTTTGCTGCACAGTATCATTTATTTTCAATTACTACTTATTTGTTATGATTCTGTTATACATGTATGATAAAAATTTAATTAAATTTAGGTTTTCAGACATCTTTGTATAAAAAGATAAAAATGATTTGAAAGAACTGCAAAACCCAAACCTCAGCAAATTAAAATTATCCAAAAGGAAAAATGACTATATTTTATCATTCATTATCTAATATGTAAAAATGAAAATTTGTCTTTCTGTAATTCTATACAAATCGACAGTTTGGAAGACAGGATTGTGAAATGTTACATATGTGTATTAAAACACTGCCGAGGTAACTAATGTAATCCGGGATCTAAATAATTTATAGTTAATTTTTAATTAATAAAACATCACCAATGCAAGTTCTATCAAATTTAAACATTTTATGTTATAGCAGTTGCTAACAATTAAAAATGCACAATAAAATTCTTATCACAACAATTACTTTTCTATTGCAAGATTTCCATGTGAAAAGTGAAATAAATAGTTTGACGAATTTAAAAAAGAAGTTAATATTATGTCACATTGGAAATGTAATGGACGTCAGCAGGTGAATGTATAACGTCATATGAGTTTGAAAACGCATTGAATTGATAAAAACACGAGCATAAGCTCGATAAGATAATTGGCATTTTAACATTTTGAGGTTCTCTGAATTTGTTTTTGCCATTTTTAAATATATATGTATGTACTCTTGTGTATGCATGTATACTAGAATTTCCACAAAGGTTTAGGTCCCTAGAGCTCATTCTTAGTGAAGAACTGAAATAAAGATGTAATTTTTTTTTTTTTTAAATAAAATTCATAGAATTTTTGTATTTGCCATTTTTCTTTAATCATGAAAGAATTATTTAAATAACAAAATACTCGGAAACAAATTTTCATCAAAATGTTTTAATCTCCATCTCAATCCAGATCATAGATTATATTTACTAAGTAAGTAGGTAATCTGTTGTCCAGATTAAATGAAAAGAGTGAAAATTACGTAAATTAACATGCAATCCTTGATTTTTCAAAACAAACATTCTTAAAATTCTGTGCAACGGAGGGTACTTTAGCTAGTATTATATATAATCATTCATTAAGGTTCATATAATTTATCAAAAAATTTCTATAACAGTTGCTTAAAAATATGTTTGTAATGTATTAAGTATTTTTCCAGTTGAACTGCATTTAATATTTCATTTTGTTTTACACTCAAAAATCCCAATTTTTGAATTTTTGTTATTAAAGGGTACAACTTAAGATAACAGATACGATGAAAATCAGAAAAAGATAAAGGAGGCATTTTTAGTCTGTACCTGTCTGAATAAGAAAACTTTTTTTCTTTAGACACTCTGCATATAAGTAAAATTGAAATATTAAGTACAACCACAACTGCAAAAATACATAATACATTATGAATGCATTTTTTATGTACTATTGAAGAAATGAATTATAACCTATATTGCAGTTCTGCCTTGCAGTTCTTTCAAATCAATTTTTATGCAAAGATGTCTGAAAATCTAAATTTAATTGAAATTTTATCTTACATATATAATAGAATCATAACAAGTAAGTAATTAAACATAGTTGGCACTGTTCAAAGAAATGCACAGCAAAAAACTCCAAAAAAATCGAAAAAAACCCAATAAAACCCGAAAAACCCAAAAAAAACCCCACACGGGTTAGGTTTAAAAAAAAAAGGGTTTTTTTTTTCAGCCCTGTTTTGTGCACTATTCAATTACCGTATTTTCGGGCGTATGAGCCGCGGCACATACGAGTTTGAAAGTATAAAATATTCTAAGTGCGGCTCTTACGCCAGAGCGGCAGATACGGTGATTTTTTTTTCTTTTACAGCAATGTCTTATGGCATTTTTTTTTTTTTTTTGGTCAAACTGATATTTTATGACGCCATTTTCCCCCCTTTGATCAATAGTTTCATGCTCTCAAATTGGTACCAAAATATTAGAAAATGTCCCTCAACCGCAGATGTCCGAGAAATGTTATTTGTTTTGTTTATTTTTAAACAATCAGCAGGATGAATAACGTGTATAACCCTCCCGATACTGGAATGTAGAACTGTCGCGAGCTTTTCTTCTAATAAACACCCTTTCCTTCCACTTGCAAAACAAAACTGCTCACAGTCTCTAACTAGAGAAATCTCAAATCAAGGCATAGAACTTTTGTAGAATGGGTCACCTAATACACAATAAAAACACTGGAGAGCAAGATTTTTCTTTCTTTCTTTTTTTTTTTTTCAGTACTGGACTCTATAAACTCGGCCCCTAAAATAGAGGCCGTACCCGACTCGACCAGACAAAATGAATTCAAAATTTGAAACCGGCCGGGTCAGCAGAATTAGTAGTTTTTTTTTATGAGCCGGGTCGGGCGATAAACAAAATAAACGGTCCTGACCAATATAACAAATTAAGTGGGATGACTTCCGCGATATAAATATTGGGCTATTTTGCTCATGCAAAAACACCGGTTCGTTAATGTAAATCCTAAGAAAGATTTTTTTTTTAAATATGTCGTTCGCATTCCATTATTTTTAAATAAGCTTTTTTGCATTGGATAGCTGAGGTCGGTCTCTACAAAGAGTAATTTTTACTTTTTCGATTGGGTTTAGAGGGTTTTTTTTTTTTTTTTACTAGAATATTTTCACTTACGAAACTGATTCCGAAAATCAAAGTATACTACGAAAAACATCTGTAAATAAAATCGGAAAAGGGTCGAGATCGACTTCAACTATTCAACGCAAAAAAAAAAAAAAAAAAAAAAAAAAAAAAAAAAATTATTTAAGCATATTGAAATGCGAACCAAGTATTAAAAAAAAAATTCTTCCATAGGATTAACATTAGTGAACGGCCTTGGAAAAAAATCGGCCCGGCGCGTACAAAAAATAAATTAATTAATAAATGGCCCGGCATAAAAGCTAAAAAGTTTGGCCTGGCCCGGAAAACATTTAAAATCTTGGCACGACCCGACTGAATTTCTTCAGAACATTGATTTTTATGCTGATATGTTTAAAAATTGTTTCGTACGAAGAGTTCTCAACAAAAATACTTATTTTATCTTTTTTTTTCATGTTTATAATCTTTATTTTTAAAAAGGCGCCTAATAAAATCACTCAAGTACGCATTTATAACTAAAAAATAAACACACTTGATTTCAAATTCACTCCATCTCCTTGCTCCTCGAACCGAACGTTCTGACACATTACTCTATGACCTTGACGTGTAGTTGGCTAATAGTTTCTGCTTCGTTTCTTTGAAAAGAACTTTGAATGCAGTAAAAAAAAGAGGTAACAAGATAAGAGTTTTTTTTTTAATACAAAGTAGATTCGTGGATTTTCTTCTCTTCTCTTAAACTTATGATATAATAATTCATAATAATTATCATCATAATAACTTAAGATGAAAAGGAAAGTCTAAATTCTGAGCAAGAAATATTTTTAAAAATGAACAAGAAAAGATGCGTATGTAGCAAATAAAAAATAAAATCTGCCACAAACAGAATCAATGAAACAGTTATCAATAGGTGAATTGCTAAAAAAAAAAAAAAGAAAGAAAGAGAAAAAAGGAGCGTTTCTCTCTTCCTTCTTTCTGTCGAAACCACTTTAAAGAGGCTTCGGCAGTGTGAGATTTGCACGGGCCGGACCATACTCTTTTCTGAAGGTTCTGTCCGGGCCAGGTTAGGGCATTACATTTTTCCTGAAAGATCGGGCCAGGCCGGACCTAACTTATTTTTTCTGTACAGAGCCTGGGCTGGTTTCATTCCTAGTCTTCACGATTCAAAATTTTCAGTCCTAGTTTTGACAAAGCCCGTATGAAAATCATTGTCTTGTCGTGGCCTGGTCCGTTCAAAGGTCAGTAAAATTAGGCCTGGACCAAAAATGTTTGCAAAAAATGCATACATTTTTAAATCGCCATTATTCTACAATTAAACATTAAAATTTATTCTTTTTAAAGAGTAGTAGATTTCATATGCTTATTAAAATATAGCTAAATTAAAATATAGTAAAACGAGTGAAAAGAACCTGCCTATGACAGAATCCTGTTTTAAACTGAACAACGTGTTGAGGATCTTGTCTATAACGCCTTTTTTTTTCTTTTTTATACAATTCCGTCTTAGCAGATTTTACTGTATAACATTTTTCAGATTTTTAACACTTCAATACATAGAATATGGATTAACAAAAGTAATGATAACTGAAACATTTACATACAAGAAATAGAGATTCATTAAAAAAATAAATATCACAGCCTGCGGCACTTTATCAATGTTTTGTAGAAATTCAGTCGGGCTGGGCCGAGATTTTAACTTTTTCGAGCCAGTCTTGTGCCGAACTTTTAAACTTTTTACCGGGTCGGGCCAATATTTCTTTTGTGCGGGCCGGACCGAACTTTTAATTTTTGTGTCGGGCTGGTGTGTGCCGAATTTTTTCTGGGAGTCGGGCGGCCCCGGGCCGAATTTTTTTCTACGAGTCGGGCAGTACCGACCTAGAAATTTTGGGCCGGGCCTGGAAATTTCGGCCCGTGCAGACCTCTAAGTGTCTCTATACGATACTTCAAGACCTCTAAAATCCGGAAAAGCCGCGGCCGAAACTATTCCGGAATTTAGATTGTACAAATATCAGTTCCTTGGGCGCGGCACTTACGTCGATAAACTTTTTTTAAAAACAGATTTTCATTGGTGCGGCACTTACGGTGGGTGCGGCGGGTACTCCCGAAAATACGGTAATATTTATATGACAATAGATAAAGGAAGAGTTTTTGGAGACGTTTGGAAAATATCGTATTACAACACGGTTTAACAGATATTACAACTTTCTAATGTTTTTTGTGTTTTATCATACATGACTTGTTCAGAAAAACCTATATTTTAAATTTAAAGAGTGAAATATATGTATAAAATATAAAAGAATCGCCAACAGTGCAAAGAGAATTAAGTAAACTTTTATTGTTATATTACTAAATGTCCAAACATAAATGAAATCATAATAAGAAAGGCATAGCCATATACTATCATTATTATATGTAGATAGTAACAAAAGTAATTGTTACGACAAAATAATACTCGATGAATAGACATGTACTATTATTAGTACACCAGACCCGAAAGGGCTAAAATCCACTTTCATTTGCATTCGGTGAAAAAAAAGGAATAAATTATTTGAAATGCATGTGGAATCAAAGCTGATGAATATATTTTGCAGAATAAAACTGTATTTCATGAAAAAATAATTGAACTGAAGAGCGAGCACATGGCGAAAAACCAAAATATTGAAAATACAGCTAAATCTTAGAAATCTGCTTACATCCGGTAGGAAAAAGAATTAACCAGTTTCCTAATTAGATGTAATCAAAGTAGAGATGTACATTTCCATGAAAAAAGTGTTATTTCAGTTGTCGATCGATAACAATTTTTTAAATCGCCACTTGGCAAGTGCCGATATTTTAATTGCCATGTGGCGACTGGCGACCGCCAATTTTCACCTTTAACAGGGTTTAATTTTTCATTATAATTTATGTGATTTAAGTGAAAATTAAAAAGAAAGTAAAATAATAAATTTTTGTTTTTAAATCATACCTTTAAAAATAAATTTCTTCATAAATTCATTTTATTTTTATTATTTGCCAATTTATCCTTAATTTGTTGAATACAAAAAAAAAAAAAAAAATCCTGTATAGAAGTTTGTTTTTTCCTACTCCGGACACTCAGTGCTAAAGATTGTTGTTTTATTATCTTGACCGCCATATTGTATTTTCCGCTAATTTCATGATTTTCCTGAAGTACCGCCAGCATCTTGAGTCGCGATATGTATGGCAAGCTTTAAAAGATAAGAAAATCACAGCTGTTCAAAATCAACACTCCCATGCACTTTCAAGAATTAAGAGAATAAAGTCTTCATTCAGGATGATTTCTGCTCTTTGATTGTCAAGATAACAAGCCATTATTACAAAAGAAAATATTTTTATTCTTAATTTTTTCCCATTCATTGCTATCACAAGAATTCACAAACTCCAGATTACTAGATTGGGGATATTTTATGCGATTAATTGGGGATTGTTTTGCGTAAAACGAGTATGTTCAACATTAACTTTATAGGGACTATTTCTGTTCCATGGCATTCTATGCATATAAGTGGGGTATGCAGTTATATGTGACCCGATAAAGTGGGGGCAGACTGTATCTGTATGTGTGTGTGTGTATATATATATATATATAAATTTGTTTTTAATTTTTAGTCTTCTCGGGACAATATCATTAATTTCTAATAGTATACCATCTTTATGGTGAATAATATGCATAAGTTTATTTGATATAACTAATGATATTACAGTTTGTATTAAAATTGGGTTTAGTATTTTATTAATCCTCTATACTTTTTAATAATGTTTATTTTGAACTTAGTATTAAATGATTAATTAACGGTTTTATGTGAATTTTAATCCCGTATTCATATTCTTTAGTTTTTTATGGTTAATATGAAAATAAACCACACAATTTATTTGTTATCATTAGGCAATTGGGAAATGAAGATTCTGACATAATTATATCAACATCCATTTATTTTTTATTTTTTTTTTCTTACTGTTCATTTTATTAATTAATTTTTTTTTTATATTTAAAAGTATTTCTTATAGTTTATATTTTTATTATATATAATTTTTTATACATAAATTATTTAGTTTTATAGCATATTGCTATATTATTATTGTTTTGAAATTATTTAAATTTTCCGTATAGATTAATTGGGTATGGTAGTAGAATATTATAATCATTCTATTAACATTTGTATTTATTTAATATTTGTATGAATAATGAAATATAATATGGTATTTTTATATTAGGATTTGTTGGGATATAGCAGTTGGTATATTATGAATGAATTAACTTATAATAGCATAATCTTTATGACATTTTGTTCATATTAGTTTCAAGTTAATATCATAGATGGTAGCACTAAAATTTAAATTGGATTCTGTCTGATGCTTCGAATAGAGTAATAATATCAATTTTTAACACAAGGTGGAGCTTAATGTTGGATATTTGCAATTTTGTAAACTTATAGTTTTGGTATTTTTTACTTTAGTTAAGAAATTTAAAAAAAAATTAAAAGTGTTAAGAGGTAATTTACTTATGTAATTATTTTCTATTTATATTATTTTAATTGCATTTATCACGGTATTTCAAAATAGATAAACTATATACATTAGGTTTTAAAATCTGAGTTAACTGTAAAAATAACCTTAAACTTATTGTGCTTTTGGATACCATGTGCTGATGTGTATTTGGATAAAATAACTGGGATTTTATTAGGTATTTTGGGTAATATTACTATTTTTCCTTGCTATAAATTAATTATTTAAAAGGTTGTTTTGCTTTTTCCATTTCATAGCATTTAATTTTATTATGTTATCACTTTGAAACTATTCTCTTGGTTATATTGGTCGTTAGAGTACAGGAGAAAAAAATGTTCAGCTTTTAGCTTTTTTTCTCACAGAAAACAATTGATTTTGCTTATATAATTGAATTCTGTACTCTTGATAACGTAATTCAATATATAAGCTTTTCAATTATTTTTATCGAAATCCATATTCTTTTTTTCTTCATTATTCTTGTTATATAGTACAAGGGACTTTATTTTATACATAGAAGCTTGTTTATTATGTTTTTGGTATCCATTCAGTGTGTTTGGGGACACTGTATTGTTGTAAATTCATTCATACTATCACAGTATTGATGGTGGTCAGTAATGTTTAATTAATGGTTATATATATATATATATATACTAGGGGGCTCTGCCCCCTGCAAGCTACGCTCGCCAACCCCCATTCAGACACTGTAGAATCTAAAAGCACGCTAATCTGATTGGTTTTAAAAAGATTACAGAAGATTGAATTATACTGAAAAAACCTCTAGCGACCTCCCTGTAAATGGGTTTCCATTCAATTCCCTTTGATTGCAAAAATTTAAGGTAGAATCAGTTGCTGTTAAGAAATCCAATGGTTGTTTTCGTGTTTGGTTAAAGAAGATCAGTTAAACATTTGAAAAGAAGCTAAAATAAAATGAATTAAGTAAACACAGTCTTTGTCTCTCGGTATTTTTTAACAGCGTTATAAAACGATTGACATAATACAATGGCTAAAATTTGCTGCTTTAACCCCTTCAAGGGCGGTGGTTCATTTTTGGACCACTTAAGTTTAATTCTTAAATGCCACATTAGCATCAGAATATTGGGATGAAAATTTCCCTTTTATTAAGTAAGTGAACAAAAGCATTTTTGTATTTCGAAATTTGTAAATTCTGGTGCCATTCCCTGATTTCAAGATTTTACGAATAGAAGTGCCTTGTCCGTGAAAGGGTTAAACGCATATTAATGTATTTATTATTTTAAAGTTTCCTTTCCCTTTTAATATTCACGTGTAAATACAATTTTCAGGACATAATTTTCAATATTTTTCTAACACGTACTCATTTAATAGTAATTTTAAAGTTTTTTTTCTGTTTTTAATTGTCACGTGAAAATAAATTTTTAATCGTTAGGAAATATTATTCCTTGTGCTGTTTTTAAAATTGAAAACAATCTCTATAATAATAGCCTAAGTCATGTGACTATCATCAACAGCTCCAGGCAGATCCTTTTGCTTTTTATATTCCAGGCGGCCATTTTGGTACTTTAATGTTAGCCAGCCACAAGTGTGATAAGTTGCCGAATATTATTCTATCCCCATTATTTCGTTTATATTATAATAGTCTAGTGATGCAACGAATAGTGGTTTGGCCGAATAACCGAATACCGAATATTCGGCCAAGTTGCAGCCGAATATTCGGCCTATTCGGCCGCCGAATAATGAACTTATTTTTGCCTAAAAACAAAACATGGTATGCACTATATGCACAATTCTTGTATATTTCACATTTAAAATGTATTGTTTTCTTTTAAAAAATTATTTATATACAAATTTTTAATTTTTTAAAGCATTATTTTACTCTGAAAAAATATTCGGCCATGTTCGGCCTAAAAATTACCTCAATAATATAATTCAAATCCCCCCCCCCCCCCCCCACACACACACCAAAAAAAAAAAAAAATCTTAGCAAAAGTTCCTCATCAGGTACTGTCTAGTTACATTTTAATAGATATTATATGTGTTGTTACATTTTAAAATAATGACAAAATTTTAAAAGTACTAGGAAACATAAGTTTCAGCTTTCAGATGAAATAAAATAAAAAATAAGAAATCTTAATATCTTAAGAAAAACCACAGATAGAAAGGGTGAAAGGAATATCCTCTAAAATGGTGGAAAGAAATCACTGTAGACTTTATAAAGCTCACAATTAACAAAATTTTTATTTATCTTTATTATTATTATTATTTTTTTTTTTTTTGCTGTCAGCAGTGCAGCCTCTTTAGAAAGTGCGCCTCAATGTGAAGAGTAAAAGAAATTAGTAATTTTCTTTCCCAGCCACTACTAGAAAGACAACAGCGTCCTTTGGGGTGGTGGGCGAAAAATTCAGAAGACTTTCTAAACGTTTCACAATTAGCCAAAAAGTACCTTTCTGCACCAGGAAGTACCATATATAGTGAGAGGTTATTTTCAGATGCAGGTAACATTTACCGAAAAAAAAAAAAAAAAAAAAAAGACTATCATCTGAGAATGCTGATTATTATTATTTCTGCATCACAATCTACGTTTATTGAAAACATTTTAACTGTTTTTTAAGGCATTACAATGCTATTCTTGAAAAAAATATCTAAAACGTAAATGCATACTAATTAAAAGAATTTAGTATTTACATTTCTTTCATTATTTAATAAGAAATAGTAACAGGCTTAAAAAAAATCACTTAAATTATATTTCACTTTTAAGTGTATTTTACTAAAAAAACAAAAAAAAAAACCCTTAACTATTGCAACATATACGACTTAAATATCTTATACATATAATACATCTATATCTAATCAATCATATATTTATGTTCTTTATAGGTATAATTCTAAATATTATTGAAAGAAATATTTTTTTATGTAACAAGGGTTAAATGTTAAACTTCACATTATGATTAAAAAAAAAAAAAAAAAAAAAAAAAAGAATTAGCTTGTTACAGCTGTATTAAAACAATTTTGAATAGATTAATTTTAAATTTAACAGATTATGTTAGCTTATTACAGATACTTTTTTTACTTATTGATACAGCATATTTTTTTTTAAACATGATTCCTAAATTAGCCTCTTATATCAGTGGTGTAGTCCTGGAAAATAAAGTGGGGGGACGCTTATAGTCCTGAACATAAAGTCCGTGTCACATGGGTCAAACTTGTTTTTAAATCTTGTCTTCCATCTTGAATTGTCGAGAAAAGTAATTAAAAAATTAAACATAGTTTAAATTAAACTTCCAAAAATCACATTTCATCAGATTTTTTTCTGGAAATATTTAGGCTAGAAACCCTAGTAAGTAGATTACATCTAACATGCAGCTGCAATATGCGAATGTTTTTTTAAAATTCGAATTCTAAAGAGGTGAAATAAAAAAGAAACGTTCTAAAATCGCGGTATCATGATTTTAGTTTAACTATTCCAGCATAGAACTCAACGAACTCAAGTAACGAATCTGAATATCACACGTCATTTTCGATATATTTAACATGTTATAATTTATTAAAGTTTTCAATTTTGCAGGAAGATATAAAAATTCATATGATTTTATTTTTTAAATTGTCAGTTTATTAGAGAGCTTATTCTTTAAAAATAATAATAGGTTTGGGAAATCTGCGTCCCCCTTGAAAATAAAAAGTAAAGGGACGTTTGAGATAAAATAAAAAAGTGAGGGGACGCCGTCCGCCCGCGTCCCCCCTCGACTACACCACTGTCTTATATAAAAATGGGTAGATAAAACCCATTCGGAGTATGAAAGTTAATGGGAAAAAAAGTGTTAGTTAATTTCAAATAAGATTTTCATTATATATGATGAATATAAATTGTCAAATTAAAAAGTTATACTGTGTAAATATAAAAACATTTATTACAGTGTATTATTCGGCCTTGGCCGAATAATGGACTTGATATTCGGCCGAAGCCGAATATTCGGCAGACAGGCCGAATGGGCCGAATATTCGTTGCATCTCTATAATAGTCCAAGTCATGTAACTGCCATAAACAACGGGCTGATTCCTTCGCTTTTCATAAAAGGTTTCCATTTTGATTAAAGAATCAAAATTATTTTTTCGAATAAAACTGTGTAAAAGTTGCCATGATCACAAAGAATTCCTGGTACTTTTATGTTAGCCGGGTGAAAATCTCGCCAATAGCTTTTTTTTAACTCGCCAGTTAGCATTTTTTTATTTTTCGAGTGGTAAATTAAAACAGTGCTACTTGGTTATCCCATCGACCAAAAATCTGTCGCCAAATTATAAGATATAATGGCAAGATATAATGGCCAATAATGGTTGATCGTAAATGTCACATTCACTTGACTTTAAGGAAGTTACACATGTTCACGCCATCAAGTGATTTTTATTTCGATGTTTTATTTGTATTTTTATTAATGTTATACTAATTTATTTGTTCTTTAGTTATTTAAAATAAAAAAATATGTCAATTTGTATAATTTGGCGAAATTGGTTGACGGGAGAAGTAATAACATTAAAACATTGCTGCTTTAAAGTGGAAATTAAATCTCATGATTTGTTGTATTGTCACATATGCACCGGGTTTGGCGTTTTTTTTTTATTTTTTTATTTTAACAACAATTTGGCGAAAACCTCGTTTCCAAATACCTGTTACATATGTATTTTTAAATTATTTTCTGTTATTTTTAAAATGAAATAACAATAAATAAAAAAAATTAATTCATAACTATAGAACAAAACAATTTATAACATTTTTTGTAAATAAAAGGAAAATAAATTCAAATAAACATTAATAAATAAGCAACAATAGCCGGGTTACCATATCAGGCAAAATAACGCCATTTTGGCACTAATTAGGTACTCCGTTGCGTATATGACATCTGTGTCTTCTTTTCGTTTCGTTTAAAAAAAAAGAATGAAGTAAAAGCAATTTATTTTAAAAGTTTCAATTTTAAATGAAAGTTTTGTATTAAATATAATGATAATGAAATACAAATTGAATTCTGAATAAAAGTAACATGATGCATTTCTGAGCATACATTTAAGGGAGGCCAAACTCGTCGCCAAATTAATTTAAAATAACCTTTTCTAAAATATGGAAAAAAATATCTTATGATTAAAATTTGAGTTGCCATCAGTAGAAAAAAAGTATTTAAAATTAGAAAAAAATTAATATTTCGAAAACTAATTCTAATTTTAAAATTCTAATACCAGTTTTGAGATCTGTGGATCAATACGGATTTTTGGTGTTAATTTCATCGCAAAGTATTCCATATTTTAGGAGAAATCGCCGTGAAATGTAATCAGTTGTTTAATCAGTCGTTTCATAGAATCGTTACATAAATTCGTTTCAATTCGATTCATTAGGATTTTATATATATAGGGTAGATATATATATATATCCATTATATAATTACAATTCATCATCTATTGCCAATTATTAAAATTAAATATATATATAACCATTAAATAAACATTACCAGCCACCAACAAAAACTGTGAAATTATGAATATAATGACATTAACAAACACAGTTCCCCCCAACAATATATACATATATATATATACAAAAAACCCTCTATAATATAACCTGTTTAAAACTTTACTCTCTACATAAAAATAAATTGTTATTTCAGACAGCAGGTTCACAGCAATTTTTGAAATTCAAAATTAAAATTTTAAATTTATAATAAAAAAACCCAACATCTTTTCACTAAAATACTAAACATAACATGCAAAACTAATTTGCCCATTATAAACATCTTTGACATTGATTAGTGCAAAACCATACAACATAATAAACTTTCATCATTGTGCCAGTTATTGGGCTCATCTCATAAATCAAACTCAGAAGATGAATTCAGATTCATATCTAAACTGGAAACTCAGAACTACATTTAGATCACAAATTTAATCAAGTATCACCAGTATGACAGTTATTAGATTTTGTTTAGACTATAAAATCAAATTGTTGCATGATTCAATCAATTCACATTTAAGATAATAAATTCTCATCAACATCAAATGTTGAAATTATAGCGAGTGCTGCAATCAGACTTGAGTCATGTCTATTGTCACCTCGAAATCCCATCATTACAAAGATATTAAACCAATCAGAAATAAGTAACCCCCCACTTTGATACTTATCCTTCCTGTTGGGAGAAGTCAGAATTACATCAACAAAAACAGAAAAGAAGCAATCTGGTAACATTGAAAACTCTGCAATCACGGAACTGAAAGTTTTTTTTTTTTATGTAAGTCGAAAAATGCTTCGGAAAATTCCGTTCAAAATGCCCACTTTGACATCATTTTTTGAAATATATTCTGCCTCTATCAAAAAATCGATCATTACTGTACATTATATAGTTTCTGAATAAGAGAATCTAGCAATTGGATGCGTTTGAGAGCAAAAATGAATTTAAAAATGAGTAAGAAAATAAGCAGTTTGGATTTAGCACCTTTAATAAGATGATTTTTTTCTTCAACCGCTATCTATTTTTAATTTGTTTTTGCTGTAAAAATTGGCCCTATCAAACACTTGTCTATATAAATGTTGAAGACAATATTAAGAAGATATATGATAAATTCATGGAGATATTATATCTTGTGAATTGACGGAGTCATGAAAATTTTTCTTCTTCAACCCCCCCCCCCCCCCTTTTTTGCTTTTAATTTTTTTTTGGCGGTACGAATTAGTCCTATCAAAAACTTATTAATTGGATTTGATATCTTGAAAATTG
This sequence comes from Maratus speciosus, assembly GCA_963932465.1. Classification (NCBI taxonomy): domain Eukaryota; kingdom Metazoa; phylum Arthropoda; class Arachnida; order Araneae; family Salticidae; genus Maratus; species Maratus speciosus. Next base: position 293,491,708 of record OZ010789.1, read on the forward strand.
ACGAAGTAAGGAATTTTTTTATCCCAAAAACCCTATTTTTTGTGTTTTTTGAGCCTATTTTAAATTTTATCAAAAATCTGTGATGCATGAATTTTTGGCGCTATTTTTAGAAGTAATAAAAACTTTAAACTGATTTGATATGTACAAAAATTAAGAAGTTATGGGGTTTTTTCGGTTTTCACAAAACCCCTCCCTATTTCCACCCCCTTTGTCCGCTCTTGTCCATTAACGAACTTAACCGAGATTTTATGTCCCTTGATTTTATGTATCAGTTTGGAAGAGATTTGTGCAGAATTGTGGAAGTTATCGTGTTCAGAAGAAAGTGATAACACAATTGCTTCGGGAAATTCCGTTCAAAATGCCCACTTTGACAATATTTTTTGAAATATATTCTGCCTCTATCAAAAAATCGATCATTGCGGTACATTATATAGTTTCTGAATAAGTGAATCTACCAATTAAATGCGTTTGAGAGCAAAAATGAATTTAAAAATGAGTCAGAAAATAAGCAGTTTGGATTTGAGTGCACCCTTAATTCAATGATTTTTCCAACACAATCCGCATCGGGAAATTCGGTTCAAAATGCCCACTTTAACAGCATTTTTAAAAATATATTCAGAATCTATCAAGAAATTGACCATTACGGTACATTATATAGTTTCTGAGTAAGAAAACGTACCAATTGGAAGCCTTTGAGAGTAAAAATGAATTGTAAAACGAGTCAGAAAATAAGCAGTTTGGATTTGAATACACCCTTACTAAGATGATTTTTTTTCTTCAACCGCTATGTATTTTTAATTTGTTTTTGCTGTAAGAATTGGTCCTATCCAAAACTTGTCTATATAGATGTTGTAGACAATATTAAGAAGATATATGATAAATTCATTGGGATTTTATATCTTTTGAATTGACAGAGTTAAGGATTTTTTACTTCTTCAAACCCCATTTTTGTTTTCGTTTTTATTTTTTTTTTTTTTTTTTTTTTTTTTTTGCGGTATGAATTGGTCCTATCGAAAACTTGTGAATATAAAAGTTGTAGATAATATTAAGGAGATTTATAATAAAATTAATTGGAATTGATATCATGAGAATTGACGAAGTTATGAATTTTTTTCTCCCAAAAACCCTATTTTTTGCGCCCCTTGAGCCCATTTTTAACTTTATCAAAAATCTGCGATACATAAAATTTTAGCCCTATTTTTAGAAGTAATAAAAACTTTAAACTGATTTGATATGTACAAAAATTAAGAAGTTATGGGAGGTTTTCGGTTTTCACAAAACCCCTCTCTATTTCCATCCCCTTGGACCGATTTTGCCCATTAACGAACTTGACCGAGATTTTATGCCCATTGATTTTATGTATCAGTTTGGAAGAGATTGGTGCAGAATTATGAAAGTTATCGTGTCCAGAAGAAAGTGATATATATAGATAGACAGATAGATATATATATATATATAAAGTTTTTTACTGAGGGTGGTTTTGGGTTCTAGGGGTCATGATCGGTGTAGATCTGCAAATTTTTTTCAGAAATTCCCACATAGGAATGATCCCAATAAGTAGTATTTCATACGAAATCTACCTAATTATGTAACAAACTCAAAGATTTTTTTTCACTTTTAACAGCACACTTTTACTTTGCGAACTCTTGAAGCATACCTCACACAGAATTATTCCAGAAGAATGGCACTAACATATAAGAAATTGCTTTATTGTCAGAAGACAATATTTTGAACCGGATAGGGTGGTTACTTTTTTTTTTTCACTTTATTATCAAAGAAACAATGCACTGATGCACACTTTAGAACAGAAGAGGTTCTTTTTTACTTTAAACTATTCTTGAAATGAAGATTTCTCACAATTCAGAATCTAGGTGATTCTTTTTATTCACTTGCCAGGGTGACAACACACTTTGGAACCAAAGCACTTTTCTTGAAATTATGCTTTCACTTTCACAGAATTGAGAATGGTTTCTCAAACTTATTAAGAATCAGGGCGATTCTTTTGCTCCATTTACTTTATCGCTAGGATGACGATTTCGTTTTCGTTTAAAGAAGATTTTTTACGTTGAGCACCATTTTGTGTCGATGTGGGATAGGATAAACTCTTTCGACACTTAAATAATCAGATTTTTAATAACAATAACACATATACAATTCGCGTAAAGCGCATAATACGTTTGAAACATACATATTTCCATGAATACATCTCTAGGTGAGATACATTTTGATAACACACCAAAACTCTACTTAAACCCGAACAATCATAATTACATACATTCACTTCACTTCATGTTTGGCAAAATATCTCAGGATATTTTGCCGAAAGTGGCAACAGCGCCATCTATATGCTATAAAAATAAGGGAAGGCAGTCATTTTGTTACACAAGTAAAATATTTTAGAATATAAACATTAATTTATCAAACGATCACTTTTGTTATTATTCATTTTATTAATTTTACTACTAATAATCTTAAGTTTTCGTATTAAGTAATAAAAGGCTAAACATAATATAAAGCAAAATAAAGGTTCAATAGAAAAATAATCTGCAAACGAGAAAAGAAAATCTGTGACGCCCGTCTCCCGTCTCGAACTTTCTGCTACCGGGTGTATAAGTAAACCAGTGTCATTAAATAATGATAAACAAAATATTTAATTTAAATCTTATTGTGAAATATTTTAACAAAGAAATAAAATTCAAAATAACCTAGGTAAAAATTGCTTCCTAATGGCATTGAGAATGCCCAGAGCATGGATATCAGGCCACAATTTTGCAATTGCTTCATTTCCAGATGATAAATCAACAGAGCCCTAGAAGAAATACAAAATTTATCAAATTCAGTTAGAAAAGTGAATATGTATATCAATGTTACATTTTCATAATCTAAAAGAAAAATTGTGACTACTAGTCGTTAGCAACAAAAACAGTTTCAGACTATTCATAAGTCAGAGATCAATCTAAGGGGAGGGGTAACACAAGTTAAACAAGAAGAAATGAATTCCTTTCATAATTCATAATTTTTCAAAGTAATCTCAAATCAAAAGTTTTTTTTTTTTTTTTATATAGCTATTTAAAAATCTGATCATGGTTCATTTAGATTCATAGCAATTTTTGGTACTTCCTTATTATAATGGTCCCCATAATTTATGATTATGACAAGGTCATCGCCAAGCTCATGAAGCACAAATATGTAATAAAGAAATAAAAATAAGTAACAAAACAATAAATACTTTTAAAATGTTTTACAATTTTTAAACCTGAAAATATCCAGTCACCACATGGCAACTAAATAAAATAAACAGCCAGCCCCTATTTTTTGGAAAGAAATTTGATTTTATACATAATCATTAATGATATCTGAATTCAAATTAGTGCTTGTGATTCTATTTTCCAACCAAATAGGATATATTGATTTTAAGTGACCAACACAAGCCCTGTTAACTGTTGTAACTATAAAAAGAATTTAAATATATTTAATCTTAGTTTAATAAAAAATTAAATTTGCAGCTGCTAAGGAAAAATGTTTACAGGTCACTGGGTACTAACTAAAAATGTCAATTTTCAGGTCTAACAATTTCTTACAAAATTTCATAAGAATATTATGTAAAAAATTTATGATACGGGCTACATTCAGGTCATATTTCTAGAATTGCTTTCAATAATTCATAATATATATATATATATATATATAAACTCTGCCTAAGGCAGAATCGATCAATACCCAAGAAAATTTTCCGTAGCAGACAATATTCTGCCCTAGACAAATTTTACTCTGTCTATGGATTCGCAGGGACTGACAAATTTCCATCTTACACAGAGTTTATATAGAAAACACCATTGAAACAAAATTTATCTTAAAAGTTCACATAACAATATTAACCAAAATGCTCAACAAAGATGGCATGTAATAATATTATACATCATTAATTGTTATACTAAAACATATATTAAAGTAAAGCTAATTGGAAAATTGAACCCACTAGGAAATCTCAGAAAATATTGACAATCCTAAACATAAATAAAACCATAAGACAAAATACAATATTCCACCTTGATTCAATCACAAACTACACAATATGAACTTTTAAAAGTTCTCTGTTTACTTAAAAGGTGACATATAATAATAACACAGATGTAACTAGTTTTAAAATTTCCTAGTACTTTTGGTCTGCAAACTCCCAGATGATCAATGACGATGGCTGTGGGTTTGCAGACCAAAACTAGAAAGTTTAAATAAAATGTATATTTTAAACTTATAACATGTTATTATTATCTATCACTCAGGGTCAGAAATTAAGGGTCATTAGTCATCAAATGCAACTAAATTACTGCATTTCATGACCAAAAAATGATGCCTAATCACCAAATTTGACGCCTAGTTTTCTTTCATTTTAATTTAACAAATGTTCTCATTCATCCACCCCCCCCACACACACTTGCATACACTTCAAAAGCACCTATTTTGGAGCGGCAACTGCCTTAGACTCCCTTGCACTAGTCAATCACCTCTAAGTTCACTTCACTTTAACGAGAGAGCCCAATTTAAAAAACTAAATATCTTGGTTTCAATTTTTCAAAGTAATTGTTGTAAGCTTGTCTAAAATAAATATTAGACCATAAAATTCTATTTTTTTTTTTTTTTTTTTTTAAATGCGATATTGCAGTTTAATCAGATTTTACAGTTTTATAGAAAGCCAATTTTTATTTTGTTTAGTTATTAACACAGACAAAGTGCTTAATATGTACAGTCCCTCCCCCCACCCCTTGCCCTTAATGCATAAAAAAAGAAACAATATTAACATGGTTGAAAAAAGAAAATATGACATAACATAAAATTGCAACCGTGAAATCCAGTTTGGCACCTAGAAAAAAAAAATGTAGGTGTCATTGGACACCTTACTTCCGAGTCCCTTATTTCTAACATTGCTGTCACCTTTTAAGTAAACAGAGAACTTTTTAAAGTTCCTATTATGTAATCCTCAACATTTTAATATGTGGATGATACCAAACAAAATTTAAATAAAAAGGAAATAATCACAAATGGAATTAAATGTAGTGGGAAAATATAATGAAGGGAAATAAAAATGACGAAATATAACAGGGTCATTCCAGGGCAAATCAACACGAAAAAATGTCTTTTTTTACCTGACCTCCTCAGAATTTTATTACATTAAGCTCAGTTGTTAGGTAGATAAATGAATAAATACCCAATTATAAGTCTATCTTAGTTTTTGAGATAATTAGCTTTAAAGATGGATGAAAATCAAATTTTTGCATTCCATGCTTTACAAATTTATTTGTTTTCAAACAATGTTGTCACTTAGTTCAAGTAGAAAGTAGTGTTACCATGTTTTGAGAAGTTTTCCTTCTCTAATAATAATAATTAAAAAAAAAAAAAAACTAAAAAATGATATAATTAAAATACTGAATAATGATATAATTAAAATATTTTAAGCCCAAAAATTTAAAAGACCGAAAAAAAAAAAAAAAAAAGATTTAAAAGAATATTAAAAACTAAAGGAGCCCTGGAGCTGGGGGAAATTTAGAGCTCCAGCTCCAGTGAAAACACAGCTCCAGCTCCGGGTATCTGGTTGCAGGGAAAATGAAAACAGCCATTCGATTATGAATTAGGTCTTCTTTCAATTTATGTTGAAAAATTAAACTTGATGTCTTCATACAGAAATTGTACTAAACTCTGAAAATTTTAGCACAATTTTGACGGTATATTCGGATTTTTAGGTACATTTTACCTATGGTAAAAAAACGGGAGGTCATTCGATAAAATAGCTTACGAATTATGAAAATTTTAAGTCAAAACTTGTATATATATTTTTTTTTATCATTGCAAGACAGATTGCAATGCATGTAGTTTTAAAAACATAACTCAAAAACTACTTGTCAGAATGAATTGCAATTTTGGATTTGCATAGCTTCTAGAAATCTATTCCAGTTAAAGCCTTCATAGATTTGTTACAATAATTTTTTTTGAAAATTAGTTTCTAAAATATACATATGTTAAAAATAATTTTAGAAAATAATATGAATCGTAACCTAATAATTAAAAAAAAAAAAAAAAAAATCGATTTCTGAAAGCAGGTAATATGCGAATACAAAACTACTGCTCATTCCGACAAGTAGATGTTATGCTTTAAAAATTACTTGCATTGCAATCATTAAAAAGAATTTTAACATTATGAGTTCCAAACTTTATAACTTCATAATTCCTAATGCATTTTATCTCAGCATTGTGAATGTGCAGCTACTTTTTTTTTTTTTTTTTAATAATAATTATTATTTTGAAAATTTTATATACTTTTTATTCTATTGGTATAGGCTTAGTATTTACCATTTGGATACGAATATTGAATGATTCTTGCAACATATAGAACAGAAAATTTTGTTAGTAGGCAATCAGAAAAAGATATTGAAAAATTAAAAAAGCAAAAATGGTGTTAGTTTTATTTAAGAAGTAAAGAGAACTTTTTAGATAGGGAGGGGGGGGGGGGGAACAAAAGTTTTCTTTTTTTCCTGTTGATGAGATGGCAATTTTGTTTTCAAGCTATGCAAAATAGTAACAAATTAGCACATCTAATTACAGCAAAAAGAAAAAAAATTATGTTGATCAACCAGCTCTTTCTGTATTGAGAAGAATCACAGTCCAGGATGTAATTTTCTTTTTGAGTGGATAGAAGCTAAATTGCGCCTGAATTTCCTAAAGTATAACCATATCAGAAATTGGTACTTTTATGTTAGCCAGGTGCAGGTGATAAACCACCAATTATTGTTTCCATCACCCATCATTCATAGTGTATTAATTTCATTTAAAATACACACCTTTCACGTGAAATAAAGAAAGAAAGAGGCAAGAAAATAATGAGAACTAATACCATAAACCAAGAACTTTTATTTCAAAACCACTGCCTTCTTTCTAATTTACAATTGGATAACATAAAAGTACAAATATTTTATGTCCAAAAAATGATCCATCATTTTTATATTTATCATGAAATCATATCTATCTTCCTATATATTTACCTATCAATAAAAAATTTTTTTAAAAAATACCGCAATTTCCGGAAGAAGCACTGCGGCACATCAGGGTTGGGTTTTTGACGTCAAAAAGTGGTTTTTGACATGACAAGCGTCAAAAACTGGTTTAAACTGTCGTAAACTGGTTTAAACTGTCGAAAACTGGTTTAAACCGTCGAAAACTGCCAAATACATGTAACACGCTAAAACATTTTAACAATAGATAAACATTAAATAAGTCAATGATTTATGTGATCTTTTATTGAAATTTAATAATTTAAAAAATATATTATTTGCAATAAAATATATATATATAATTTTTTTTGGATTTTTCAACCAGAAGAAAATAATTTTGTACAATTAAATAATCCGGATCAATTTTACCACACAGCATGCTGCAGCACACCACGTGTTTAGCACATTTATTTACACCCAAAAGATTTTTGAGTTTAGAGTGTATGAAGCGTTAGGAAATAGTCTGTCTCTTAATTGATGCTGAGCTAGTAGGACTTGATAGCAAAAGCATTGCTAGATGAGCAAGTTTTGAAGCAGGCTCAAAAAGCTGTTGCATTTAGTGATACCTTTCCACCAAACAATGGAGTCCTCCCTATAGCACTGAAATAAGAAGACTGGAAAGGGGATTCTTTAGCTTCATACGCAATCAGTATGGGTAAGCATCCATAAACTCTCTCCGTAGCTCAAGCGCGAGCTGAATCAACTGATACAGCAGTCAACCCTTGCCCCTGATGGTTGGGATGCAAAGTATAAGCCAAACAATGGTATGGTTTCATGATTTGATCCCTTCTATTATGCACTTTTTCAATATGGGCTTACAGGAATTTTCTTTTAGATGACCGAGCCAATTTTGTTCAGTTTTAAAATCGAAAACATTTTTATATATTGAAAGAAAGCATGTTTTAAAAAGATTTTGACTTTAAGCTTTTTTTTTTTTAATTACTTCTCTTATTTTGTAAATGTTTAAAATTAATAATCCAATTTCAATTTTGAATGGAATGGTTATTGCCTAGACTAGAATAACATTGATGCACATTATCTTGTTATACATGCAAAAAAATCTACACTTTTCTACGTTTTTTTTCCCCATAAAGAAAGCTAGCTAATGCTTTAAGCTCTCAAAAGTAAGCGAAATTAAAATGATTTTAAGTAAGAGAAAAAATGTACAGCTCAGGTGAGCTTAATGTCTACTTTTTAGAAAAACACAATTTTACAAAAAAAAAAAAATAAAATAAAATGAAAATTTTACCCTGTTAAAAAGTTGTACTTAACAATAATACTTTACTATGTACTAATTACTGATATACAGTAAGAGTGAATTTAAAATATTACATGAAATGTTGTCATGTGTGACATTTAATTTGAATTTTTACAGATCAATTTAGTATTTGAGGTTTTTGACATGATGGTTTAAACCCGACATAAACTGACACATGTCAAAAACCTGCCAACCCTGTAATTATTACTAATACTATATACTAATTATACAATTACAGTAATAGTGAATTTTAAATATTACATCTAATGTGTGACATTTAATGTGAAATTTTACAGATCACTGTAAGTATTTGAGGTTTTTGACGAGGTTTTTGACATGACGGTTTAAACCGCAGTTTAAACTGTCAAAAACTGACATGCGTCAAAAACCTGCCAACCCTGCGGCACATACGAGTTTAAAAGTTGAAAATAACCTAAGTGTGACACTTCTGATGGGCAGATGGTATGGTGATTTAGAGAATTAAAGTGCTTAGAGTGTTCCTGTTTGACAATTTTCAAAAGGCACTGCACCCTGCAATTTTTGTTTTAAGTGCTGATGCGTGCCCTACCTTTTTAGACACGGAAAAAGCACTCTGTCCCTCTTCCCAGTATCTTATTTGCATCCTCTATTTTTTACAAAATATTTTGCCTTTTTATTCTGGCAAAAAACATGTGGATGTTGGAAAACAGTTCTGTTGCTCTGTATGACTCACATGTAAAGTCCTAATAAGTCCTACATATACAAAAAACAGGTGCAGCAATTGCATACTGCATTGGATTTTCCATTTGAAAATTGCCCTAGAATCATTTAGTGTTTTCTTAATTCATCTGGATTTCTCTCTTTAAGGTTATGTATTCATTACAGCACAAGCTGACATTGAAGGAAGTTATAAATGAAAAATTAAGTATCGTGCAAAAAAAAATAATATGTTTAAAATAAATACTCTTTGTCTTCAGTTTTGCTATACTAAATATTTTTTGTTAACTGTTTATTGCAATCCTCGCTGAAAATATGCAAAACTAGCTATTTTTTTACTCATTTATAAATGTTATTTCTCAATAATACGATTATAATGCATCTAATAATATTATTTTTCGATAATGAAACAAAACTGTTTGGTGTAGTATTTATGCCATTTCTAATACTTAAGATTGATTTCAAAATTTGTATGTGATTCTAAGCATGGTAAAACATAGAATCTCCTATATTGGATAAATGCTTTTATTTATTTTTTTTTTTTCTTTTTGGTAGTTTTTGAAAAATTTTATGCAGGGTTTCTTTCTGCACAACGAAACGAATGGAAAGCTTATCTGATTCTCACAGCGTTTGAGTTCTCCAAGCTAAATAAAAAACCACAGGTCATTGTCAGCTTTTTTTTCTCCCCCAGTTGGTCTAATAGTGGTCTTTTATATGGAGAGCTGTAATTTTCTTATTATATTTTAATAAAATTTGGCAACAGCTTATTATTAATGCAATTTGCTGAAAATTTGAACAAAATTGGCCAATTAACAAACAACAAAGATACCAATTATTTTTTTTAATAGTAAGGAAAAGAAGGGTTTTGCTTTTGTTTCTTTCTCTTTTAATCATTATTTCTGTTTGCTGTTCAACAATTTCTTTTTTCCAACAACACAAAACCTTCTGAGACATTCACAGAATCCTTTTCATACTTAAAGGAATAAAATTTGCAGACATGACTATTAAAATGATTTGGAATCGAAAAGTGTGTTCCTTTTTTTGATAAATATCTTAAACATCTTGAATTTAAAATGCGAAAAAAAAACTAAAAATCACATAAAAAATTGACAAAAAGTTCAATATAAAAAAATTTGCATAGAAATTCGAAAATTGCAGAGGAACAAAATGTTAGGCTAAAAGATTGAAACCAGATTCCTTTTACAAATATTAAATAATTGCAAGAAACGCAAACAAAATCGCATCGAAAATAGCTGTATGAATACGAATAAACTTTATTAAAAAGAGGATGAAATTTGCTATATTGGACAAAGAGATTAAAACTTTTTATGAATGTCAAAGAATCACTGTGAATCGCAAAAAACACTGAAAAATTAGGGATGCACCAGATGTGGATTTTTGCTGGATACCGAATATCTGGCACAAAATTTTACCAAATTTTCGGTATCTGGCCAAATATTTTCTCATTTTAAATTTCAATAACAATATTTCTATTTTATACTTGCTTTATGCAGAAAAATTTAAAATTATTATAAATTTTATTTTATTCAAATATTAATAATAGATTTAGATTGATTTATTAAGTTTAAGCTACTTAAAAACAAATGCTTTGTAGTAATTTAATATTGCATTTTTTAATGACGTTTTGTCTTTAGTCTATACTATTATACATAGCAGTTTTCTCCTTTTTATGGTCATTGTAGATAAAAAGATACAAACAAATTTGACTACAGTAATTTGGTCGACGGGACAACTAACAAGTATCAATTTATTATATAAGGGTAAAAGACTGAAACTGGATTCCTTTTACTAATGTAGAAAAACTGTAGTAAAATGCGAAAAACGCTAAAAATTCAAAATTGCAGAGAACAAAAATTACTATACAGGGTTAACAGATTAAAACCGGATTTCTGTTATGAATTTCAAAAAATCCCTGTCAAACGTGAAAAAACTGTAAAAATCATATTAAAAAATTTATGAAAATTTCAAAAACTGCTGTAAGCAATTCAGATTAATTTTTATTGAAAAGGGGACAAACTTAATATATTGAGATAAAAGTTTGAAACTGGAATCCTTTTACTAATGTGGAAAAATTGCTGCAAAACATGAAAAAACTCTGAAAATTGCATAAATTTTAAAGTATTTAGGTAGGTGCTGAGCTTCTGGAGAATTAAAAAAAAAATTAATAAATTTTTGGAGGTGTGGTGGCACTTGGAAGCGGCACTTATTCCCAAAATTATGGTACTTAAATTTTGTTAATTCAATATTATTGAAAAATATTAATATTCAATGCAAATATCAAGATACCTTACAAATAGAACAACAAAAATCTGTTCTATTTTTAACAGCAAGAAATAAGCAGCTTTCACAGACTGTGTGATTACATGGTAAGAGAACAGGAAACTTTGTCTGAGTATGCTGTCTTCCAAAATCTAAAAGAATAGAAAAAAATAAATACGTTTATTTTAATAAGTAATTGAAAAATATGCTGTAGTGTATATGTTATTTAAATAAATACTAATAACAGATATATTCAATTTCAAAATGTGAGGCTAGAAAATATTGAAAATTAACACAACTGTTATCAAAAAATAATTCTTATGTTTCATCTCAACCAGAGTTTAGAGAAAGATAGAGAAGAAATGGTTTGGTATGAGGCTAAAAATGCAACGCTGAAATCTGTTGAAACTGGTCACAATTTGACTCAAACACTTGCAGCTCGCTTTGAAAACCTCTCCCCAACCAATAAATTCAGCACTTATTCCAGGAATGGCGAACCTACGGCACGCGTGCCACTTTTGTCACGCAAAAGAATAATTTTGGCACGGCATCTTGTGGCTCTAAATCAAAATAAAGTGAAATTTCACAAAATCGCAACTGATTTTTTCTATATTCGATTAAATGGAAATTGAAAAATTTAAATTGCGGCATATTATATTCCAATCTAATTAATTATGGTCTCAAATTTTTTTCAAACAAATACGATATTTGAAAACTATCGGCAAGAATTGGTTATTAGACATTACTAAGTTCCGAAGGCAAAGTTACGGCAAATTTGAATTTATTCCAGAGCTATTCAGAGAAACTGGAATTTGACATTTTAACTGTTTTTTTGCCTATCTATGCTTTCGAGGCGCTGTTTTCACAAATGATAAATGAATAATATCAAAACTCAAACTGAAAGCATTTGTCAGATAAATCCGGATCGGTTTGCATTAACCTGATATTAAGATACAACAACTGAAATCAAATTACATCGTATTCATTTTTTCAAATTAATTTCTAAAATATATTTGTTTCCATAATTATTACAGTGTAGCATCTACAATCTACATGTATGTTTCTAATATTTTTTTAAATCTTAATAGAAAATTTTAAATAATTTTAATCCATTATTTTTCCATCTACTAAATTTGTTTTTAATTAGCACGTCATGGTCCCGTAAAATATTTTTTGACCAAATTTGGCATGCGGCAACAAAAAGGTTCGCCAACCCTGATTTATTCCATGTGCTTGTCTTGTTTGGGCTGAATGATTTGAGCAATAACTCGATTAACATTATAAGCCATTTTGGCAGTTATTGCATATCTAATGTACTCTAAACTCTGTGCATTTCAACAGCTAGAGTTGTATAAAGCTGGAAAAAAGTATTTTCCTGAAAATCTTTTGAAGAAAATAGTTGAACTATATGCCCTCTTCCAACATCCTGCATCCCCCCCCCCCTCTCTCACACACACACATATCAAAACATGAATTTATTTAAAAGTTATTTACAGGGCTGCCGAGTCGGTGGGAAAAATGGCTGACTCCAACATATTTTAACGACTCCGATTCCAGGCTGGAAACACTATAGTAGTTTTCACTAACCGAGACGCCTGCCTTTCATTGACCTTCACCAGTTAAGACACTGGTCTTGCGATAACGAAGACATTAAGAGGGGGAATATAAGGGATAATATAGGAGTAGCATTGTGTCAAATTAATGGTTGTATTTGATCTGATTAGCATGCACATGCAAGCTTGGAAATTTTGATTTGCGGTATTCACAGTAATTTTTATAAGTTGAAATGCAAAAAATCTTGCCATGATAATTGTTAGATTTGTTATTTGTGTTAACGATGAAATTACTTATTTGCAGTTTTTATTATTTATGTAATTATAATTTTATTAATCAAAACATAAAATGTTTAATGTTCTAACTAGAAAATTAATTGTTTGATAACTATTAATTTAAAAGGTATTAACAATTTAATATTAAATGCAGTTATTAATAATTTTAATACATATAAATGTCTGCTGTACTTAATATAGGTTTATATAATTATCACAAAATATTACATAATGTTATTACTAACTTATAAAATAACTAATTTTCTGTTTTTATATCTTTTATTACAAAGAATGTTTTGTCTTTGAGTTGATCCTGTCCATTTACACATTCAAGTGTGTATTTCAAGAGTGATCAGATATTTTTTTACACATTTAGTGTCATCAGCCAATTACACATTCAAATGCTTATTTTGAAATTTACACTTTAGGCATGCGTTTTGTCAATTTACGCACTACTTTACCTATATAGGCAAATCGTTTTTGTATCATTGATATACCTGTTTTTATGTGTAAATTTGCATAACTTGTTTTTTAGAGTGCATAAATAAAAACATTCATGTAATTTTTAAGATTAGCTACATGCTGTGACGAGGAGAATTTACAGAAATTATTAATTTATTGTTATTAATTAATTAATTATTAATTTATATTGACAAAAAAAAAAGTCCAATATTCTTTTTTTGCATTTTTACTCTCGATCTTGAAGATTTTAATTCACAAAGAATAGCTATTTTTCTACTCCCATAACTTAAAAGTGTAAAAGAAAAAGGAAGGGAAAAGATGATTTTGACGCCGGATTTTTGAAGTTGCCGAATTTCTGAATGCCGGATTTTTGAAGTCACACTGTATATCACTCCTTTCTAGGGAGTGGAAAATTCCACTCTTTAAGGAATGTAATTTTATAAAAGTCACTCCAAAAACAGTGGAAATGCCTTTCACTCTTTCAAAGAGTAAACTTTTCACTCCACCCAATTTTAGAGTGTAAGTTACTTATTTCGAAAATTTCTGGAATCCTCCAACATTTCAATCTCTTAGCCTCTATTTCTTTCAATTTCTTTAAAATAATCGCACGAATTTAGCATGTTGCCTAAAACAGATGTAACAACACGACACTTAAGGCTGTTATCAAATTCAAAACTGACTAATTTCTGATCTATTCAAGCAGTTATTTATATTCTTAAATATACAAAATTGCTGTGAACTTGTACCTAGTGAAAATTTAGCTCATGCGCATACAGTGTTTCCCCCAGGTTTAAAAAAGGGCAGGGTGCTGTTTGTGGGAAAAGGGCACTTTTAGATTCTGAAGGGCATGGTTTTGGATTCTTAAGGGCATTTCTTGAAAATTTTAAAGGCATTCTTTTGATTTTTAAAACTACTTTTTAATATTTAATAGACAGAAAACTATTTTAAAGACAGCAATGAGTAAATTTTTACTATGCAAGTAAATTTTTTAATAAACAAAGGAGTAAAGGTACTTTTTTCAGGTGGGGGCAACAAGGAAGCTAATATTTTAAATGAGGAGCAAGAGGGGTGCTACTTTGTGAGGGGTGCAGCACCCTCCTGAAACTGTCTGGGGGAAACCCTGCGCATAAATAAGCATGTAATCTTTAGAATAATTCTATTTATTCCACTCTCCCACCCCTTCTTTGTGAGCAAAATTTTGATTTAAAATATTGTACTTTGTTATTTTAACCTTCTACCGATTGTCAAATTTTGCGGGGCGGGGGGTGGGGGTTCCAGACCATTTTAGAGAAATCATGAGTTTTTTCCCCCCACAACCGACTTAGGATTTTGCGATTTTTTCTAACGACTGAATGGGCTCCACCAATATCCGAGACGTTCTTCTATCAAAGCTGGTAGACGGGAGGTGCTGGGTTCTTTTAAGAATTTTTATTCTTTTGCCACCAGTTTTTCAAAACAAAAATTTTCGTCTGATTCAATCGGAAATTTTCTCCGATTAGATAAAGCAAAATTTAGAATAAAAAAATAACTGGTGGGAATGATTAAGGAGAGTTAATTAGACGGAAAAATGCATCCCCGATAAAATCTTGGGTTGCGCAAATTTTGCTACTTTTACTTTGCCCGAGAAACTCTCGGGTTGCGCAGCGAGGGGGTTAAAAATTTAAATTAGCACCTTTTTTTTTAGTTCTTGTATTCACATCAAAAAAGATACAATAATATGTAGGCTTTTAGAATTGAATTGTTTTTATTGATAATTGTTAAACAGTTGTTTTTAAATTTAGAATCACCATAAAATAAGACTTCAATAACATACTGTGTCATAAAAACTTCAGGTTCAGCAGACATTTACAGGTGATGGATTTTACAACTTTAGAGGTAGAGGGATGTTTTTCCCTTTAATAATGTCATTTATGTAAAAAGAGGAAAAACTACCTACAAATTGTTCATTTTTCATATAAAAAATACATTATCATATAAAAATGCATTATTTTAAACTGCATAACAGTAAATAAACAAATTTGTGATTATTTATACTATCATCTAGCATGCATATCTCAATGCTTTTAAACTTTCCTGAAATTCTGTAGGATTTGATAGAATTTTTTGCATTCATCCCATTCTAGGTTGAGAAACTGATTGCAACATCCACTGCTAAAAAACTTTTGTTTTGTTATATCATGCTGCATTGTAGTAAGGGAAAAGAGGATTTAAATGAAATTATTTAATACAGTAATTATTGTATATTACTTACCTTAATAAAATGGATGAAAATTAAGAACATTGTCTTTTATTTAAATGAGTTTCATTGTACTGTTGGTAAATAATCCATACTATTTGTTACTAGTTTCAAAAGTTTAAATAATTAAAAAATATGCTGGTTAAATTGAAATAGATAACATTTAATTGATATTGTGTAATTTGGATAAAATTTCTTTTCTTCTTGTAGCCAATGGTTGAAAAGCTTTAGACAGGTATGTAATCTTGACTAAAAAATGATGCAATATTAAGCATATATAATTAAATTTGTATAGGTCTAATGAAATTAACTTACTTAAGGTTATAAGAAGACATTTATTGTATCTTACAAAGTTGAAACTTATATGATAAATTTTTTAAAAAAAGTTTCTTCCATTTCTTTTACTTTGGAAGAAACTTGCCAACCTGTCCAAAAAGCATGGGACCAAAGCATTTTCAATTAACTGGGGTTCCATAGGAATTTTCGAATAACCAGGAGGCTTTATGGTGAAAACTTGTTTGATGAAAAGCTGTGATCGATATGTTGAAGTTCAAGAAGATGCAACAGCATCAGATGTGTTGTTATTTAAAAGGTGGTGTAATATAGCAGCATTGAAATGATTGCAAAGTTGAAAAACAAAAGAAAATAACAACATATTTTGTAAAAAAAAATGAAGTGTCGTACGTGTCTATCTAATAAAGTGCCCGAAATTATGCAATGGTAAAAATAAGCAAGTTCACTCTGTTTATTACTTTCATACAGAACATGCTTTTTTAACACTATTTCTACCAGTGTCCAATAACACCTTTCAAAGTTTTGATTTTTACTTAGTTTGCTCCTAATTTTTAAAGATAATAAGTATTAAAACAACTCTTCAATGTACTAAAAATGATTCGGAGTTGTTTTGATCTAATACTTACAAATAAAATAGCAATCATAAGTCAAAATATGTTGAAAGGTGTCATTTGACATCGGTCAAAATAGTGTTGACAATGAAATTTTTCACATTTAAAAAGGACTTTGAGGAATTTAAAAGGTATTTCAGTTAAGTCGTTTTTCGGATAACCGGGATTCTACTGTACTCTCAGTCCAGAGGGAGATATGCAGTTGAAATAGCTCAGATCTCAAAGTGTTAAAAATAATTTTCATTCCATATTTCAAGATTCTAGTCTAATGGTCTAACACCCCTCAGGTGGTAGTGGCACCAACATAACATATAGCATATGTTGGAACATGGGTTGTCACCATGAATTTGCCAATACAGTACAGAACCATTTATCCGGAATGCTTCGGGTCAGATGTATTCCGGATAACTGGTTTTTCTGGTTAACTGGTTGTGCATTAAAGCAGCATCCATTTGATAAGTTTTGTGGAATATGTGTGGTTGTGACATTATTTCTGATTTTAAATTATTAGATTACTTGGATTAAAAATCAATGCAAGAAAGATCAAAAGTTAACCAGAGTTTAAAAGAAGGTAATTTATCGGAATCCCTTAGGAACAAAAATTCTCTTGTTTCCTCTGCACAAAAATTAAAACATCTAAAATACAACTAAATATGTTTTCATTTCAAATACTAGATGTTGTCATCAAATTATACAATTGTTTCAAGCAAAGCCTATGTCAAACTGGCAGTGTATGACACCTTTTTCTGCAAAGATTCTGAAATCAGTCTATCAGAAATATCAGTCCAGATAACTGGTTTTCCGGTTAACTGGTTTCCGGATAAATGGTTCCATACTGTATACATTTTGAAATCAGTTTGGTATTTCCCGAGATTACACAGAAATAGTAACTTAGAAAGTTTTTAAAAAGATTTTTTGTTCATTTTACCACTTTAAATTTTGAATCTTTTAAAAACTGTTCTTAGAGAGCATTTACGTTTTATATCTATTATGCCAAACTTTAAGTTTCTATCATTGAAAATTCCATATGGAAATCGTAATTTAAAGCAATTATAAAATGATTTTCGCTTATTTTCTACTTTTAAATTTCTATTTTTTTAAACTGATCTTAGAAGGCATTTACACCATATAAGTAACTACTATACCAAGTTTCAAGATTTTGACTTTGACAATTCCAACATTAAAAAAAAAAAAAAAATAGAAATTTAGGAATTTTTTAGAACGTTTTTCACTTATTTCACATTTAAAATTTTTAGAAACAGTTGTTAGAGAGCATTTACATCTTAAAATAAACTACCAGGCCAAATTTTAAGTTTCTAGCCCCTTCAGTATAACTAAAATTGTAATTTTGAATGTTTTTTGTCCTGAAACCCCTTTTGGTAGTGACACTGACAAAAAAATACAACCTATATTGAATCAGACATTGTCACCATCAATTTTTCACTATTACTTTTAAAATCAGTTTACTATATTTCCTGTGATTCTACAGAAGTCATAATTTAAAAAGTTTTGCTCATTTCACCCTTTTAAATTTCAAAATTCTTAGTAACTGTTTTTGAGATCATTTATATCTTATATGTATCTACCACGACAAATTTAAAGTTTATATCTTTAACACTTGCATAGAAATCTCAATTTAGAATATTTTAATCTCAATTTAGAATATTTTAGAAAGCTTTTTGCACATTTTCACACCTTTTATCCTTTTTCTTTTTTTTTTTTAACTGGCCTTAGAGAGCAATGATATCTTATAAGTCACTACCACGCCATAGTTAATTTTCTAGCCCCTTCGGTGTCACAAAAATCGCAATTTAGAAATTTTTTGCTTCTGCTAACTCCTAAAGGTAGTGGCACTAATGACATAAAATATAGCCTTTGCTTTAACAGGGACTGTCACCATCAATTTGCAATCATTACTTTTAAAATCAGTTTGTTTTCTGAGATTTTATAAAATTCTTAATTTAGAACATGTTTGGAATGCTTTTCGCTCTTTTCTCCTTTTTAAATTTAGGATTTTTTAGAAACTAGGACTTCCCTCAGAGGAATTAGTCTGAGCGATATTACTGAGAACATAGATTTAATAATAACATGTGGAAGCAAAGAAAATGAGATGTTATCTTTAATTGTCCATATACTGCGAAAAATTGAAATGATGAAAATAAACGAATTGTAGAATTACAAAATCTTATATATAAATTCGTATACACTGTTTAAAAAAATGGGAAATCAAACCATTCAAGACAGCCATGCATGGATATAAAATTGAAAATACGCAATATATTAAAAGTAAAATAGAAAATGAAACACTAATTTACTTATATCAGAATTTTAACTGTATAAAATGATGTTAAGAGCATAATCAGACGCTCCGCACCAATTTGAGTAACTTTAAATGGCAAATATATAATGTTTAAAAAGAATGGGCTATACTTTATATGGTGTGTGCTCCCCCGGAATAGTTAATATTGTACAACATCTGTTTTCCACGGATGCAATGAGGTTGTCGGTAACATTTAAGGAATTCTCTTCTCAAAATCTAATATAGTATCAAAGTACCGAATACATCAAAAGTGGCATGCAATGCTTCGTTAGAGTCTGTTTTAGATATGCTCGATCGGATTTAAATGATGAGTGTATGCTGGCCACTACATACGCTGTTTTGTTTTCAAACATATTCTGCACAAGTTGAGCTGTATTTACCATGTATTAAATAAAAGAAATCGGCAATGATTACAACATAATGTATGACACAAGATCTGAATATATCGTCTGCATAACTTTTGAGCTGTCAAAGTGTCATTTGAAGTAATTTACAAATCCATACATATTTATTCAGCAAATCATGCCAGCTAACATACGCCAATATGAACCCGATTACAAAATTTCACCAGAATAAATTAATATAAAAAATCTACTAATGATAATTGAGAATATGACCTTATGATAAAATGTCTAGAAAAATGAATCGGATAAAAAATTCATATCACATTTAAAACGGCACTTCCCCCTGTTAGTGGCCTTGGCGAGAGAGAGAGAGAAAAGCCTAGAGAAGGAACACTTTAACAAGTACTTTCGGCAAACCACTCACTGTTTCATACAGGTCTTTATTCAATATTTACACAATTTATTTAATGCTAGGTGGGTATCTATCAGTTTTGTTGCATTTAAATCGTATGTTTTGTGGAGGAAATGCAGCATTATGAAATATTTAAAGTTGCTGTACCTAATAATTCCAAATTAATGGTAATTGAGATCGCTTTCCGTTAATTTCATCTTTAATTTTAAATTTTTTAGAAACCATTCATAGAGACAATTGTATATTTTAAAACTAACCAGAAGCAAAATTTCAAGATTTTGGGCTCAGCAGTAACAGAGAAATAGAAAATTTTTGAAAGTTTTTTGTTTCTGCACTGTTTTATCTAGCGACATTTTTAGAAATTGTTCTATTGCGAGAATTTACGTCATGATAAATACAGCGATGTCAATTTTCATGTTTATATTCGTAACAGTTCCATGTTCTTCGTTACTTATATCATGTTTAGATCTTTTTCCGCTTTGTTTAGTCTTTCTATTTTTTAGAATTCGTTCTACAACGAGCATTTACATCTTATTAATTACTACCATGCCAAAGTTCTAGTTTCTAACCCCAACAGTATCCCAAAAATTTCAGTATTCCAAATAAATCATAGTTTAGAACCTTTCTAGAAATTTTTACGTTTACCCGTCAAATTGAACCTTTTAGAGAGCGTTCATTACGAGTATTTACATCTTAAAAGTAATTACCGCACCAAATTTAAAGTTTCAAACCCAATCAATATCGCAGGAATCACAATTTTAGAACTTTTTTGCTCCTGCAGCGATGTAGGTTCTTGCACTGACATAAAATAGTCTTTTTTTCGGAGCAGAGATGGCCACCAACATTTTTTAAAGTTGGCTATGTAGTTTCAGAGATAATACCTCACAAACGTACAAGCATTAATAATATTATATACTTTATAATATTATAACGCTTTATAATATTAGCATTAGATGTACAGATACAAAAGCCATTTATCTGTTACAAACTAAAGTACCAGCGTTGCCCAGGATTTGAAGGATGTTTGTTCTGAAAAATCAATTTCAAAATTTAACATACAACACAAAACAAACATTAAAAAAAGCAGTCGAAATGTTGTTGAATGAATCATATGAAAACGCTATATAAAAATGTATAAATGTATATAACAGACGCAAAAGAATACAGCTATAAATGAACTTATTTCAATTTATAATTGGAGCAATAATGTTAAAATACGCCAATATTTCCCTAATCGGGTTTTTATCATGCTTCAATACTTTTTTCACACTCATATGACGTTATACTATATCCACCACGTCCTTTATATTTCCAATATGACGTAATATTTTCCTCTTTCACGTGGAAACCTTGCAATAGAAAAGTTATGAAGTTATATTCACTTTCATTTAAATTCGTCAAACCATTTATTTCATTTTCATATTTCACGTGAATATCTTGCAATAGAAAAGTTATGACGTAATATTCACCTTTTTTTTTAAATTCGGCAAACTATTTATTTCATTTTCATTTTTCACGTGGAAATCTTGCAGTAGAAAATTAATTGTTGTAGTAATAATTTTATTGTGTTTTTTTAATTGTTGGCAACTGCTATAACGAAAAATGTTTAAATTTGATAAGAAATTGCTGTTAAATTGGTGGTTTTTTATTAATTAAAAATTAACTATAAGTTATTTCGATTCCGGATAACTTTAGTTGTCTCGGCCATGTTTTAATACACATGTACGTATCTCTTCACAATTTTGGCTTCCAAATTGTGGATTTTTTATAGAAGTACAGACAGACAGATAGACAAGTTTTCATTTTTATATATCTCTCTATTCTATAAAAAGTAACTAACGCTGTCACCGCCGCCGCCGGTTTTGAATTTTTTGTGACCGGAGGTCTTTCTTCGTTAATATTAAGAAAACTATTGCATACAAATATATAAAAATCGGTGGTATTATAGCGAAATGTTTGATCAACACACTAATGCATACAGTTTTCAAATCGAGGAATTATTTTAAGAGATATGTAATGCTAAAGTTGGACAAAATCTTTCCATTAAAAAAAATTATAAGAGCAAAAGCTATACATGGGAATTTAATCATTTTTAGATCATTTTATTCAATAGAAGATCCCAATCTGCAGATTTCATTAATTTTTTTTAATTTGACTCATTTTTTGAGGTTTTATTTCTATTTTAAATTCAAATATTCAGCACTTTGACAGATATTTTTTACATATTTTAGAAAATGGTATTAATTTAAACTGTTGCCAAATGTATAAACAGCGCAAAAAATAATGTTTGCTTCAAATAAAAAAAATATTTACACGTTACTATTATAAACAGAAAAAAACCTTCAAATTAGAATTAAATAATTAGGTATAAAAAGCAGGCACTTATTGGAAATTACGCCATAAAACTATATTTACATGTGAATTTTAAAAGAGAAAGGATATTGTAAAATAAATTCATTAACATGCGTTAGAAATCTGAAATAGAATAAATTACGTCACATTACACTTATTATCAAAATGAACAAAAAATAGTATTGCAAAACAGTTTAAATTTAAAAATTGGGCGAGACAAAATATTAGAGGTTAAATATTAGATTTTTTCAAAATTTTATTATTTGTCGTTTGATGTGAGGTGTTTAGATATAAGTATGCAAATTTTTATGTTTCCAACATAATTAGGGGCTGAGTTAGAAAAATTGCTTTAAATACACAAGTTAGAGCCCAGAGGGTTAAATAATAGACTTTTTCAAAATTTTATTATTTGTCGTTTGATGTGAGGTGTTCACCTATAACTATGCAAAATGTCATGTCTCCAACTTAATTAGGGGCTGAGTTAGAAAAATTGCTTAAAATACACAAGTTAGAGCCCAGAGGGTTAAATAATAGACTTTTACAAAATTTTATTATTTGTCGTTTGATGTGAGGTGTTCACCTATAACTATGCAAAATGTGATGTCTCCAACTTAATTAGGGGCTGAGTTAAAAAAATTGCTTAAAATACAGAAGTTAGAGACCGGAGGGTTAAATATGACTTTTACAAAATTTTATGATTTATCGTTTTATCACAAGTGTTCAGCTATAAGTATGCAAACTTTCATGTCTCCAACTTAATTAGGGGCTGAGTTAGAAAAATGGCTTAAAATACACAAGTTAGAGCCCAGAGGGTTAAATATTAGACCTTTCTCAAAATTTTATTATTTGTCGTTTGATGTGAGGTGTTCAGCTATAAGTATGCGAAATTTCATGTCTCCAACTTAATTAGGGGCTGAGTTAGAAAAATTGCTTTAAATACACAAGTTAGAGCCCAAAGGTTTAAATATTAAGTCTTTTCAAAATTTTATTATTTGTCGTTTGTTGTGAGATGTTCAGCTATAAGTATGCAAAAGTTCATGTCTTAATTAAATTAGGGGCTGAGTTAGAAAAATTGCTTAAAATGCACAAGTTAGAGCCCAGAGGGTTAAATATTAGACTTTTTCAAAATTTTATTATTTGCCGTTTGATGTGTAGTGTTCAGCTATAAGTATGCAAATTTTCAAGTCTCTGACATATATAGTTTCTGAGAACGGTCTCTGTGACAGACGGACAAACAGACAAAGGAGTGAGACAGGTAGGATTTCGTTAGATGAACGAAACTCTAAAAACATGCTGCAGATGACTGTAACAACATCCTAAAATTACATTACCATCAGCGATCTACCAATCCCGAATTTAGTTTATATTCGTTTCATATATTCTTATTCTTTTGTGCGGCCCTATAAAATAATTATCAATATTATATACAGTAAAACCTCTGAATAGCGGACACCCGAGAATGCAGAATTTGTCCTCTATTTAGAGGTGACCGCTACTGAGAGTAAAACATGTACAGTTATTTAAGAGTTGGTAATCGAAAAAATGCCCGCTAAATAGAGGTATCCGCTAATTGGGTGTGTCCGCTATGGAGGTTTTACCAGTAAAACTTCTGAATAGCGAACACCTTAGGAGGGCAGAATTTGTCCTCTATTTGGAGGTGTCCGCTACTGAGAGTAAAAAAGGTACAGTAATTTAAGGGTTGGTAATCAAAAAAATGCCCGCTAAATAGAGGTGTCCACTAATCGGGTGTGTCCGTTATGGAGGTTTTACTGCATAATATTATCATCCTTTACAAGAAAATAGCATGCTGTATGATAAACAGACAGACATCCAGAGAAAGATAACCTACTGGATCAATAAACACTCATGTCTTTTGTTTTAATCATCCACAATTGTATATCATACAACATGCCAGATTTTATACAACAGGCTAAAAACCAGGGTTGGCAAGTTTCTGCCAGAGTGGTTAAAACCAGCGGTTATAACCGGTTAAAACCGGCATGGCAGAAACTAGTTTCTGCCAGTAAGTGGCAAAAACTGGCAGAAACTCAGAAATAATATTAATAAGAACTTTAATGTGCAATGATTCTTAATTCATACATGTATTTGATGTGTAAGCAATTAAGTTAAAAATTAAAATTAAAGATTACGAATGTTATTCAAAGTTGTGAAAAAGTTTCAAAATTATCATATAAATATACTTTGTTTATATAATAATAGGTACTAATTTTTTTTTTCACTTGAAAAACAGAAATTTTCAATGGTAGTCTGATGCTGTACAAGTTTAACTATTTTATATTATTGTTTAGAGTTGAATTTTTATTTAAAAGTAAAAAAAGAAATTTACAAAAAAATCTGTGATATTTTAACAAATGTATTTTTCAGAGTATTTTTAAATAAATAATACAATGCAATAACTTAAAGATTATGATTCTTGTGAAAATATATAAGTAAATAATTGAAGCACAATAAATAACAGAAAGAAAATTTAATGAAATATCTTGCACAATTATTTTACAATATTGAAAGAACAAAATTGCCACTCAAATATACTATTATTACTTTTTCCACAAAACATTCCATAGCATAGGACAAAATTTTGCTAATCTTTCTGAACACACTGTTTCTTTGTTTTGAATGAAAGAAAATATTCTTTCAAGACTATCATTACTTGCTGGCAATGTCATTATTGAGGATGCAAATTTGACAAATCCTCATTTTCACCAGTATTCGTTTTTAAAGATGACCACCACATAGAAGGTAAGGGCAAGACATTTTCTTAGGGCTTCCTTGGAGAAATATGTTTCTGAGGCAGGAGTCGATTTTGCTTCAAAGGATATTATATGTGGCACAAAATTGGGATTAATATCAGAAAGCAATTTCCTTGCCTTTTCTTTATGCTCATATGTCAATTTTGATCCCATATACTTAGGATGAAGTAAATAAGTTAGCATCATATGGTAGTCGGTTATTACTGAATCAAATCTGCTTTGAACCTTTGTAGTTGTTTGTTTTGTAAGTGCAAAATGTGGTTGGAACATTTTCAACTAACAGTCTTAATAAAAAAGCTAAAATCTTTAACAACGATTTTATGCACAAATAACATACAGCCACGGCAAAAATATCCCATATAATCGTTTTTTGTCGTGTCTGTACGCTATTTGTGCGTAAAATCATTGTTAAAGATTTTAGCTTTTTTACTAAAATTCACACAAAGTTTGATCTATGCTTATAACAGTCTTAAATTGAAAAAAAAAGAAGTCAGATTTGTTCCTTTGAATACTGTATTTAAATGAAATGTTTTTTAAATTCATGGAATTACAAGATCTGCATATAACTATAACATTTCTATGAGAGATAATTTATAGTGTTATTATTAAATTATTACGTTAAATTACAGAAAATTATTTTGAGCAAGTATTGAATATTTTTCTTTTCTTTTCATTGTTTAATTTAAAATAAGTATTGGATATAGTTTTGTATTTGATTTTTAAACTGAAATTTTAAAATACTCTAATAATTGTTTACATATAAAATTATATAACCATACTATAACAAAAATTTTATCTGTTACATTACTCATTTTTTCTAATACAAATCTATTTATTTTTTAATTAAAACTACCCACAATATTTCATTTGTTATTTATACGGAATAAAACGTACTTAAGGAATTTAATACTAGTAAAAAAGTCTCAGATTATGTCATGAAATGTGTTTATGCCAGTTGTTGCCAGTTTCTGCCGGTTAAAACCGGTTATAACCAGTTTCTGCCACTGGCAAGGCAGAAACCCTTTTTTGCCGGCAAATAGCCAGCCCTGCTAAAAACGGTCACCGTGGTACGGAATGCTGTATTATTATTTGTTTGCTCACCAAAACTGGTTGCCACAGTTGCAAGGATTGTGATCACGTGGTTGAAACGGATCTATTCAATATTACTGAGTGCGTATTTTTTTTAATTTGCTCCATGTGTTCAAACCAGTTGTCTACGAAAACATCAACCGGTGAAAGTGACGCACACCAAATTTCTGTGACGTATGCAGATAAATTGTGCTTTTTTATCAGTTTTTTCTATATAATTTTTAAACGGTTTGGAACTTATTTTTCATAGTAGGTGCATTCAGTAGGCGACCCTCATAGGTACCTTCTGGTGCAATCGGAAACGAAATACGACAAATATTTGAGTTATGCTTGACGAAAGGTTTTTATTAGGCTTTTTTTTAAGTAGGACATGGCGTTAATATCCATCGTAGTAGTAAAGTGTCCGGACAGTAATATTTCGCTGAGTATTAGCCTTCGCTTCGCTCAGACAAAAATTTAGGATTTTTTAGAAACTATTTTTAGAGAGAATTTACATCTTATAAATATCTACCATGCCAAACTTCAAGTTTCTATCTTTAACAATTGCCTAGATATCGTAATGAAAAATGTTTTTAGACTGCTTTTCATGCATTTTAACCTCTTTTAAATTTAGAATTTTCTTTTTTATACATACCATGATAAATTTCAAGTTGGTAGCCTCTTCAATATCACAAAAATCACAATTTGGAACATATTTTTAGCTTCTGAAACCTCGAGGTGGCAGTGGCATTGACATAAAATATAGCCTATGTTGGAGCAGGAACTGTCGCCATCAACCATTATTTTTGAAATCAGTTTGGTATTTTCTGATATTGTATAGAAATGGTAATTTGGAACTTTTTAGAATACTTTTCATGCATTTCCATCCTTTTTAAATTTCAAATTTTTTTTTCTACTGTTCATAGAGAGATTTTACATCTTATAAGTAACTACCATGCCACATATCAAGTTACTAGCTCCTTCAACAGTTTTTGGTCTTCCAACCCCCAGGTAGTAGTGGCACTGGCATAAAACATAGCCTATGTTGGAATAAGGACTGGTCCATCAATTTGTAACCTTTATTTTTTAAATCGGTTTTGTATTCTCTGAGATAGCATAGAAATTGCAATTTCGAATTTTTTAGAACACTTTTTGCGCATTTTCACCCTTTTTAAATTTCGAATTTTTTTAGGAACTGTTCTTAGACATTTATATCTTACAAGTAACTCACATACCAAATTTCAAGCTTTTAGTAACACGAAAATTGCATTTTTAGAACGTTTTTTGCTTCTGCACCTCCTTGGTGATAGTGGCACAGATGTAAAATATAATTTATGTTGGAATAGGGACTATCACACTATCATTTTGCCATCATTACTTTTAAAATTGGTTCGGTAATTCCAGATATTACCCCCTATAAATAAACACACAAACTTTACTTTTTTATAATATGAGTATAGATTAATAACAATTCAGTTTACCTTCAGTTTTTAAAGGATTGCAAAACACTGTAAGAAACTTAGGCTACATTCTTGTTTCTCAAACAGCGAGAGTTTCTTACAAAAAATTTAAGACGAAATATTAGACAAAAAATAATGAATAAAATTTAGCAGTGAGAGATTGCCTGCTGGCGCCTAGATTTTTACACCCTTGCAAATAAAATTTTTACCATGACCCTGAGCTCAAAGGCTGGATAAAAATAGAGTCCAAGCTGCTTTCAGATACGAATTGAGCCTGAAAGCCGAGATTAATCTCTTCTTTCCAGATTACCGCAATTGTCAGTGACCCGGAGCCGAACAATTTTTGATGCTCCAGCTCCGCTCCTAGAGAAAATACCGTGGCTCCAGCTCCAACTTCGCGCTTTTAAGTTGCAGATTTTAATTTACACGTTTAATTTTTTGCTCACAAATACTTTCTATTTTCATTAAAGATCTGACAAAATGCATTTTTCTTCTCATCAAACTTGAAATGTTTGTACAGAAAATATGACATCTTTTAGCTTTTGCTTTTAAAATAGAAAGTTTGGTAGAATTTTAAACGCAAAAATCTTAAATTTCTTCACTTTTCGAACAGCCAAAATTGTATGACAACACGTGTAAACACAACAGGCGGCCATATTTGTTTCAAATAGTGTTGTCACTTAGTTCAAGTAGAAAGTAGAAGTAAAGTAGTGTTGCCATTTTTTGAGAAGTTTCCCTTCCCTAATAATAATAATAAAAACCTAAAAAATCATATAATTAAAATACTGAATAATGATGTAATTAAAATATTTTAAGCCTAGAAATTTAAAAGACTGAAAAAAAAAAAGATTTAAAAGAATATTAAAAACTAAAGGAGCCCTGGAGCTGGGGAAAATTTAGAGCTCCAGCTCCAGAAAAAACACAGCTCCGGAGCGCTCCGGCTCCAGCTCCGGGTCCCTGGCAATCGTAATGGAAATTAGTATTTGCTTCAATCAATTTCCAGGTTTAGTTTGAATTTCCCTGAGATTTCCACGATTTTTCCAGGTCAGCCAAATTCCCTGATATTTCCATGTTTTCCAGGTCGCTGACCACCCTTGTCATGGCTCAAAATTTTCAGTTCTAGTTTTGACCCAACCCGCATGAAAATTATTGTCTTAGCGTGACCTGATCCATTCAAAGGTCAGGAAAATTAGGCCTGGCCCAAAAAGTTTTGCAAAAAATGCATAAGTTTTTAAATTGCTATTATTCTACAATTAATCATTAAAATTTATTATTTTTTAAGAATAGTAGATTTCTACGCTTATTAAAATATAGTAAATGTGTGAAAAAGAACCTGTCAATGACGGAACCCTGTTTTAAACTGAAAAACGTGTTGATCCATACAAAATTTATATACTAATACGTAAGAAAAGAATATATGATACATTTACACTTGCTAAGATGGGAACTTATCTATAACGCATTTTTTTCTTTTCTATACAATTCTGTCTTAGAAGATTTTACTGTATAGCATTTTTCAGATTTTTAACACTTCAATACATGGAACATGGATTAACAATTAATGATAACTGAAATATTTGCATACAAGAAATAGAGATTCATAAAAAAAAATAAATACTGCAGCCTGCGGCACTTCTATAAAAATAAAGATTATAAACATGGAAAAAACGTTACAATACATATTTTTGGTCAGAACTCCTCGTACAAGACAAATTTTTAACCAAATCAACGTAAAAATCAATGTTTTGCAGAAATGTGCTCAGGCCGAGATTTTAACTTTTTTCCGGGGCAAGCCGGGCTCGGGCCGAAGTTTTAATTTTTGCATCAGGCCTGGCTGAATTTTTTTTTCTACTATGAGTTGGTCCATGAGATCTCTACCCTGTGGTACTGAATTTTTTTTTTTTACCTTAACAAAAAGAAAAATCTTTCTTAAGACTCAAATGAGTAAATATGCAACGACTAATATGTATAAATAGGAATGACTGAAATTTGATTATATAACACAACTATACTTTTTCCCTAATTATATAAAATTTTATATTGCGAGAATACTAAAAAGGTAACACAGGAGACATATGTCCATTTTGCAAGAAAATATATAAACAAAAAATTATGTGATAGTGAGAAAAAACATTCATATCAAAATGTTAACATTGTAAAAATATTTCGGTACTACTTAGTTATCCAGTCGACCAAAAATCTATCGCCAAACTATAAGCTTAAATGCCAGTAATGGTTGATCGTAAATGTCACATTCACTTGACTTTAAGCAAGTTACAAGTGTTTACATCATCAAGTTATTTTTATTTCGACATTTTATTTGTGTTTTTATTAATGTTATACTAATATATATGTTCTTTCGTTATTTAAAATAAAAGTTATGTCAATTTGTATAATTTGGCGAAATTGGTCGATGGGATAACTAAGTAGTACCAATATTTCTTTACTTTCATAAGACAAAATGGGGTGATTATTTAAAATATGGTACAACAGGACACACTTTTCATTCAATATGTCTACGTTTCTAAGTGTAGTAATTTACATTTTAAAAAAAGTGTGCTACTGATATTCAATTCCTATTTCTGAATATGTATACAATTCTCTCAAAAGGTTTTTTTTTTACTTCATTTTTGATAAAATTTCTGAAATTTTTTTTCAAAGGGGACTTTTCTTTTTAGAATGTCCCATAAAATACAGTCAACTTTGTGAAATCCGTATACTTAGGGACCGGGGGTTTTGTGTATTATACATTTTAGTGGATTACAGATCATCGCTTTGTTTACATTTTATTTTTTAAAATCTGACTATAAATAAGGAACATCTGTACAAAAATTACAGGCACAGATGTCATTTTCTTTAATCTTAGTTATTAAATATTTTAAACCAATGTTCCATTATGTTTTTCTTTTCAATTGTAATTTGGCACAGATGTCATATACGTCCCCATATTGGCGCGATTTTTTTCTGACGCCAATGTCATATATGCAACAGGTATTTAAAATGGCACCAAAGTGTCGTTATTTTGCTTGATATGGTAACCCGGATGTTGTTTATGCTGTTGATGTTTTCACCAAATTGGCGTCAGAAAGAAATCGTGCCAATATGGAGGTGTATATGACATCTGTGCCAAATTACAATTGAAAAGAAAAACATAATGGAACATTGGTTTAATATATTTAATAACTAAGACTAAAGAAAATTTAAATTATATATAACACAAATTTTACTGATTATTCATTATTTTAGTCATTGGCACAACACAATGGTAGCTTCAGTGTTGGTTTGTTGTCAATTTTTTTCTGTAGTCTATGAATGTTCATTACTTCTTGCTCCGAGATAAAATTTTGTTACTCAAGGAAATTTAAATATTTATTCATTGGGAAATTGATAACTGAAAAAAATATAAACCAAATTTAGCTTTTTGAGTTTGACAATTTTCATTGTTTACATTCCAACATGTAGTGTGGATAACAGACATTTGCAGATTATACATTGTCAACAGATTTCACAGAGTTGACTGTACAATTTAATCTAACAAATCTACACATGAAATACCGCTGTTTCGGTCGATTGCTGGTATTTATCTTTCTTCTAAACATTTCAATTTTACAATCATAAATATAAAATAAACTTGTGCCAGAGACATCAGACTTTTTTTTTTGCAGGTACTATTTATTTTTTTATAATCATTGCTGGACACGATATAATGCGATATTTTATTTTTGTGACAACATTGATTTGAAAAATAATGCTGATTACTTTTGGCTTTTCTCTCCTAAGTCAAATATTTTGAATTCCAGAAATTTTACTTAGTAAATGAAATCCAATAAGCAGCCCTGTGCAAAAAGGGGAGCAAAGGGGGACGGTCGCCCCGAACAGGGAAATTAAGGGGCGCCAAATTTATGCTACCAACGTTTTTTTTTTGCTATCGATCATTTTTTCAGGATTTTCTTTTTCTCTCTAGGGACCACTTATTTCTAACCTGGTTAGCTATTTTTACCTTGCCAATTTCCCTAGTTTCTCCAATTCAAGTACTAACAACAGTTGAAAATGGCTAGAAAAAAAGAGAGAAAGATTGAGAAAAATCTGTCCAAAACATCGCAATCTCTCTAACTACTAACTGTAATTTTCTCATACGTTATTTAGTTGCTTAGAATTTCTGAATAATTATAAAATTACATGTTCTAAAGTTCCAAAATAAACGTAAAATATTTATTCAATAGACTTTATTTCTGTTTCTGCACTTTATCAATTTTGTGCACACCTGTCACAAAGAAAAAGTGAAGGGGGGGGGGGGGGGGGGGGCAAATTAAAACTTTGCCCCGGGTGCAGTTTTTTTCTTCACTCAGCCCAGCCAATAAGTACTACAAACTATAAAGGAACAAGACACATTTTCTAAAATAATTTTTTTAGCAGGCAAATATGCAATGCCACGTGTGTGTTTTATGCATCAAGGAATGAAGATAGATTTAGGACCCAATGTTAGCTGATTTTTTTTTAAATTGTAGTTATGGTCATCAGTCCGAAAATTCGGACATAAAAATATCGCTAATTTCGATATAGTCGCCGAAAAAAATCAATTTCGTGAATCGTTCACAGAAAAAAATCACCAATTCCATCAAAGAATCGCGAAAAAACGTAAATTTCGTCAAGGACCACGTAAAAAACGCAAATTTCGTCAAAGAATCACAAAATTCTTCAAAGTATCGCGGGAAAAACGCAAATTTCGTGAAAAGATCGTGGAAAAAACGCAACTTTCGTGAAAAGATCGTGGAAAAAACGCAACTTTCGTGAAAAGATCGTGGAAAAAACGCAACTTTCGTGAAAAGATCGCGGAGAAAACGCAACTTTTGTGAAAAGATCGCGAAGAAGAAGACACAACTTTCGTGAAAAGATCGCGGAGAAGAAGACACAACTTTCGTGAAAAGATCGCGGAGAAGACGCAACTTTCGTGAAAAGATTGCGGAGAAGACGCAACTTTCGTGAAAAGATTGCGGAGAAGACGCAACTTTCGTGAAAAGATCGCGGAGAAGACGCAACTTTCGTGAAAAGATCGCGGAGAAGACGCAACTTTCGTGAAAAGATCGAGGAGAAAACGTAACTTTCGTGACAAGATCATGGACAAAACACAAATTTCGTCAAAGAATCGTGAAAAAGAATCACAAAATTCTTCAAAGTATTGCGAAAAAACGTAAACTTCGTCAAAAAATCTTGAAAAAAAATGCAAATATTTTCAAAGAATGGCGAAAAACACAAATTTCGTTAAAAAATTACGAAAAAAAACTCAGATTTTGCGAAAAGATCGCGAAAAAAAAACGCAGATTTTGCAAAAGGTCACGATGAAACGCGAATTTCGTCAAAAGCAGGGTTGGAAAAAAATCATGATTTTTTTAAAAAAATCAAAAAAATCTGATTTTTTTTATTTAAATCAGATTTTTTTTATTTAAATCGGATTTGATTTTTTTTAGAATTCTATTTTTAATTATGTGTTTTTATGTTTTTACAATACATGGAGCAGTTTTTTATAATAAATAACTAAAAAAGAATAAATAATATTTATAATTTATAAAAATAACATAAGAAATAATTATATAGTTAAGAAAATACTATATTCTAGTTACTGATTGGTACTAAAAATTAAACATCTAGGCTTTAATCTAAAGCCATTCTATTATTTTGTAATTGAATTGTACACACTAAATAAGAAATAAACTTAAATATGTTGTAAATGAATAGAAAATGGTAAAATTTAAAAAACAAATTAAATATTCATTTAAAGCAAGCTATTTATTAAGGGATAAAAATCACAATTAATTCAATATTTTTTACGCAAATAGAAATAAATCAGGGATTTAATTGTTTGAACAAAAACACTAATTTAGAAGCTTTGTCCACTCCTTATTTATTACAAAGACTTGAATGAACTAGTCCAAAAGAAGAAAATTTTCTTTCTACTCCAGCAGATGAAGCCACAGCTGTTGTTATTTGGTAAATAAATTCAATTTCGCTGATTATCTCTTTACCTCCCATTACATAAAAGGACTTCCACCAATCATAATCTGTCATAATAACTAAAACTTTTTTCTCAAGCAATGGTAATTTTTGGAATGGGCCATTTTTTGCTTGAAAATGTGCTACAGTGGTGAGAAGATTTGAACAATTTTCTTTAATGAATGCCAAACCTTCATTATTTTCCTCTACATTAAGTGAAATTTCATTTCGATTTAAAACAGAGGGACTTAAAACTCCAGCAAAATGACAGCCATTAATAGCTTGTTCATATCTTGCTTTAAATTTTGTAATTCTATCTTTATCTAATACATTTTCTAACTTTTTACCCAAAATTTTCCATTCGGCAAGGGAACAATCCTCATTTTGGATTGTAATCACCTGGGCTTAACCTGCACCTGCTACTTATTTACACCCACTTCTTATTTCTCTGCTAACTAATTTCCAACATTTAAAAAAAAAAAAAAAAAAAAATTGATTTAAATCAAATTTTTTTTAAAAAATCAGCTGATTTAAATCATGCCAACCCTGGTCAAAAGATCACGAAATTCGTTAAATGGTCGCAGAAAAATGTATATTAGTTAGTACCGAGGGGGAGTGGGGTCCCCCTCTGCTGTAACCTTTCTGAAAATTTCTTGTGAATTTATTTCATTGCAATTAACAGTAAAAATAAAAATTTTCAGTTGAGTGTAATCATATCGAATGGTAAGTAATATATATTAGTAAATTACAATGTTGATAGTTAGAAAAAACACAATTTTGTATGGAGCGTACATAACTTTGTTACTGGCCAGTGGTTAAAAAAAACTGGCCAGTGAAAAAAATCAGTGTACTGGCCAGTGGCCAGTAGGTAAAAATGTTAATTTAGACCTATAGCAAGAACATGCCTGTCTCGGCTGCTTGCAACATTCCTCAGTTTTTTTTTACTAGGCCAGATAGTACGGAGGGCCGAATAGTCAGGAGTTTACCATATAAGTTTCTTAGTAATAAAATAGGAGGTTTCATAACAAATAAATATTTTCACACTTGTGCATGATAGTGTAGTGCACACAACATGTTTCACGACAATAATAATAATTGTTAGGCCTAGACCATTTCCAGATTCAGAGTAGAAAAGTTCTTTCATTCACTTCCATTCAGTTTTCTCATACAATTCACCTGTGCATTTTGCTGCATGACCATTTTAAAGTGAAGTAACATCAAAAGTAAAGGAGATTAAATTGAACTTGATGACCCAATATTGTGACATATGGCTATATTTTAGTTGATTAATAAATGTTTCATAAGTGTAAAATAAACACTCGAAATGGTCCTGTGTAAAATGGCTGGAGATTGCTACATGTGGCATCTGTTGAAAAAAAGACATGGCTACATGCAGAAAGTGCATTGAGCACAAAAATAGAATGTCAAGTGTGTACAGTGTAGGATAATAGAAACAGGATGAGTTGAAGATATGTAATCTTTGAATTGACCAACAAATGTAGTTCTATCTACTTAGTACCTGGATGAATAAAACTTACCAGGTAGGTGACAGTTTCACTATGATGGACCGACAACCAGCCAATACATTTCACTTGGATAACATTAATTTCAATAGCATCTGGTCTGCCATGTAGACAGCTCAACAGAATACACAGCAGATAATGAAACTTCATTAAATGATGAATATGTAGATACACTTTAATATTTTTAGTCATGCTGATTGGTAAAGATAGCATACAAAATTAAATTTTTCCAACTGAGTGAAAAAGTGTCCAAGCTGGGAAATTAACCAAATACATTTGTCTTTAATTGTTTACATTCTGACTATTGACACTGAGCTACCTGTACTGACAGGCACTGTTTCACCCAGTTGGAAAAATGTCAATTCGTGTTATATCTGATTGGTCTCAACCAGGATGACAGACTAAAAAATAATAAAGTACCTATGTATCCAACGTTAAATGGAGTTTCAGGCAGAGATGTCATATACGCACCACATTGCCGTGATTTTTTTTTTTCTGACACCAATGTCATATACACAACGGGGTACTTAACTGGCACCAAAGTGTTGTTATTTTGCTTGATATGGTAACTCAGACAATTCTTGTTTATTTATTAATAAATCGTTTATTTTTTTTTTATATATAAATTGTTTTGTTCTTTAGTCATTAAACTTTTTTTATTTGTTGTTATTTCCTTTTTAAACATATTATACAACTGGTATCCGAAAACGAGGTTTTTGGAAAATTGACGTCAGAAAAAAAATTGCGCCAATGTGATGCGTATATGACATCTGTGCCGAGTTCCATTACCTGAGGTACATTCTTCTGAACTGTCTACATGGCAGACCAGATGCTTTTCACTTGCTTCATACCAGGGTTCTCGCTGGCTTTTGACCAACTTTAGCGATTTGGCGAATAAGAAATAAAAAAGTAGCCAAATGAAAAGAAATGTTAGCAAAATAGATTTGGCGTGAAATGCTAAAAAATCTATCTTTAACCCCTTATTGTATCCCTTTTTTCGAGCATGTTCTAAAATAACCTAATTTTTTGTGATTAGTTATAAAATAGAAATTCGGCTATCCGCTACTGAAACTATTAAAAATAAGTACATTTTAAATGTCTCCTAAATGTGCAAATGTTTCAGACTTTTTTTTAGCACTCTTAAGTAAAAATTCGAAACAGCTATCTTTGATTTGTGAAAATAAACACTAAAAATTGCTATGAAATTTCGACAGAAACTGATAGAAAAAATTGAACAGCTAATTATACTTTACATACAACTAATAAATAGTATGGTTAAATGGACAATTTTAACACATCATTCCAGCAAAACTTTTCTCCAATTGCACTTGATGCGAGTGACTTTGTGTTTTTACCAGCGCAACGCCGCGCCGGCTCATAGATAGATAGTAATTAACTGATAATAGAGAAATAACTAACACATAATCCTTTCTGTGTCTTTGGCTGTTGCTAAACTGAACTGGTATTAAGTCAGTATCTGTATAAATAGAGCAAGCAATGTAAATGGCACTCTGCGATTATAAACATGTAAAGCGACATCAATCGTTCCGAAACACGGATAAGAATCTTGACTGTATTGACACACATACACAAACAGTAAAGAAATTGAACTCTCTCAATTTGGCGAGTCTCATTGTTCGTTTACTCGCCAAATGAATTTTGTCGCGATTTGGCGCAATGGCGAGCGGTAGCGAGAACCCTGCTTTATACTTGGTTTATGTTAGTTAAGGTTCTATAGGGGTCATTCCATGTCAAATCAACGAGAAAAATGCAATTTTTGGACCTCGACATCTCAGATTTCTATAATTTTTGGTTTATAGTTTGTATCCATGGAGTATATGAAAAATCTAATTTTTAAATTTTTTTTTTCTTAGCGGTTTATTTTTTACGGAATTTTAAAAATGGTCAAAAGTACCAAATTTAACCAAATTCTCAACCACAAAATCTTCTATAATTCTTTAACAAATTGGGTTAGAGAGTTAAGTTATATCTCATTTGAAAGCTCTTTTTATGGGCTTTAATATGATATGCAACACTAACAATTTTGTGTATAATAAATTTTTTGACAAATTTTCAAAATTTTTGAATTTAAAATTTTCAAAAACACCATCTTTAATTTTTTTCAAAAAAAATATATGTTAATCTTTGACTTTTGGCTACAAGTATGCCAAATTTCAAGATGGAGAAATGATGGGGTTTTGAACTATTAATTTTTAAATATGAGTTATACATGAAAAATTTCAAGTATCAGGGCAAAATTAACAATTGTACAATTCCTTTCCATATATAATTTCGCACTTCTTTTTCATTAAAAATTTCAGAGTTTGATGCTAAGCAAATTTATTTCCAAGGCATGAAAATTTTCTAAAGCATATTTCTCAAAATATAATTATATAATTTGCCCATAAGGGGACTCTTCATTCACTTGAAAGCACCTGATCGGTAAAGTTAATCCTATGGGCAGGTTGTTTTCGAATTTTCCGTTTAAATTTGAATATTTTTAAATGATTTTTTTTACATAGGATAGTTGATGTCGATCTCTCATATGTCTATTTTTTACTTTTTCGATTTTGGTTGCAGATTTTTTAATAAAGATACTTTCACTTTCAGACTGGTTTCGAAAGTTACAGTACCTTTATTAAAAAAATCTGCAACCAAAATCGAAAAATTACAAAAATTCCCTATTAAAGATTGACCTCAGCTATCTATGAAAAAAAAAATCGTTTAAAAATATTCAAATTTAAATGAGAAATTCGAAAACAGCCTGCCCATAGGTTTAGCATTACCAAGCACATATTTCAAGTAAGTGAAGAGTGTTTTGACCTGGCACTTCTATCTTTTGATAGTTTAATTCTACAGCCATCACATATTTTCATGCCCTTTTGAATATTAAATCTTAAACTGCACTACCAAGTTGTTACATTCCTAAGTTTTCCTGATTTTGAATGAATTGTTTTTTTTTTTTATAGGGATTGATCTGGATGAGTTACCTCATTTATATAGCTTTTCTATTTCCATTTTAACTCATTTAATTATGTCTTTTTCTTAAACTCACTTTTGTTTTATTCTTTGTTTGGCACAGCATGTCCCTAAAGGGATTTTGTGCAATAAAACTCAATACAACCAACCTTTATAGGGATTGCAGCATTTAACAGAAAATAATGCCCAGTCTTTCTTATCTTCTGACATCATTAATAGTAGTAATTCAAGACTTCTTTGTTAAAGCATTTGATTAAAGTAAAATGAAGCTTGTTTATTAAATAGTTATCCTTCTATATGTAAAAAAAAAAAAAAAAAATTATAACGATTTGGGAATGTGCGAAACGATTTTGAAATGAACCAATGAAAATCTACTTAGGTATCTCAAAATGCATCCTGATTATTCAGAGCTTTCTGACTTTTCTTAGCAGGAATTGTGCTTGGTGAAAACCATGAAAGTAGAGAGGATGGGTGCGGAAAGGGAAGAATCTTCTGCATTTCGATAGACTTATTTAAGGCGTCCATGGCAAATTTACTTGAAACATGTGCTTGGTAATGCTAAACCTATGGGCAGGCTGTTTTCGAATTTCTCATTTAAATTTGAATATTTTTAAACAATTTTTTTTTCATAGGATAGCTGAGGTCAATCTTTAATAGGGAATTTTTGTAATTTTTCGATTTTGGTTGCAGATTTTTTTAATAAAGGTACTGTAACTTTCGAAACCGATCCGAAAGAAAGTACCTTTATTAAAAAATCTGCAACCAAAATCGAAAAAGTAAAAAATAGACATATGAGAGATCGACATCAACTATCCCTATGTAAAAAAAATCATTTAAAAATATTCAAATTTAAACGGAAAATTCGAAAACAACCTGCCCATAGGATTAACTTTACCGATCAGGTGCTTTCAATTGAATGAAGAGTCCCCTTACGGGCAAATTATATAATTATATTGTGAGAAATATGCTTTAGAAAATTTTCATGCCTTAGAAATAAATTTGCTTAGCATCAAACTCTGAAATTTTTAATGAAAAAGAAGTGTGAATTATATATGGAAAGAAATTGTACAATTGTTAATTTTGCCCTGATACTTGAAATTTTTCATGTATAACTCATATTTAAAAATTAATAGTTCAAAACCCCATCATTTCTCCATCTTGAAATTTGGCATACTTGTAGCCAAAAAGTCAAAGATTAACATATATTTTTTTGAAAAAAAATAAAGATGGTGTTTTTGAAAATTTTAAATTCAAAAATTTTGAAAATTTGTCAAAAAATTTATTATACACAAAATTGTTAGTGTTGCATATCATATTAAAGCCCATAAAAAGAGCTTTCAAATGAGATATAACTTAACTCTCTAACCCAATTTGTTAAAGAATTGTAAAGGATTTTGTGATTGAGAGTTTGGTTAAATTTGGTACTTTTGGCAATTTTTAAAATTCCGTAAAAACAAATCCGCTAGGGAAAAAAAAAATAAAAAAAATTAGATTTTTCATATACTTCATGGATACAAACTGTAAACCAAAAATTATGGAAATCTGAGATGAGGTCCAGACCCCACGTTGATTTGACATGGAATGACCCATAGTACAAGGAGAAAAATAAAGTTTTAAGCAAAAAAATCATGTTTTAAACATAAGACAAGTTTTTACAAACCCTGCTCATCGTTATGAAAGATATCTTTTTCATTGCAGAAACAGAAGAAATATTAATTTAATTGATTTCCTACACATAATATAGGGTAGATGTGCCAGTAATGGACACCCTTAAGGAATTTCTTAAAAAAAAATTTTTTTATTAATAGTTATAATTATTATATTCCAGTTTTTTTAATATTATATTAATCTATCAACAATATTTAACCATTCTTATAGCCTCGTTTCCCCATATGAATAGAAATTTAATTTTAAATAACAGAAATATATCAAAACACCCAAAAGCCCAGTAATGGACACCCTCTGGCCCAGTAGTGGACACCCCATAAAAAGTAATAAATATAATTGTTTTTATGACTGTATTTAGAACCAGAATTTAATGAATACATACTAATGAAACAAAATAGTTATTTTAAATAAATTTAACAATTAGGATACCAGTAATTAATAAAATATTTGTGATAATCATTCTGTTTGCATCAATTATTGTAATTATCAGAAGATCGATGTTTTAATTATTTTAGATGGATAGTTTAAAATACTAAATATCAGACAATTACAGCTATCAAATTATTGAAACAGTGGTAGATTTAAAAGGTAATAAAAAAAGTTTTGGAATATTAATGTTTAGTTTTGTGTCACTATTTTTAAGAATCTTCCAGAGATTACTTGATATATCATTTATAATTAATATTAGAAATATGAAAGAAATGATATTGTGAGTTGAATATTTTAAATACTAAATAAAATAATTTCAAAATAAGACTGTAGAACTGATGTTTGAGGCCCCTGATTTACTAGTTTCATGAATATTACCTATAACTTCCATTAATAGTAGTATTACATTTATTTATTTTTTTTAATAAGGAAACATTTAAGACAGAAAATGGATTTTTAATAGCTTCTGTAACATTGTTTTTATTTAAACGGAGAGGGATTAAGCCCCTCTTTGACTGTGCTCTTAAACAGTATTTTCTGCTTCCCGACTGGTTTGATCGCCAGATTATAAAATATGTGAGGTATATAGTATATATATATATGTACTACATAAAAAAAAATTAATAATAAATAAAATAAAATATCGAAATTTTATTAATCCCATAAAATAACTTAAAAGCAGCTATTTATAAAAGTTTTGGTGTTATTACATTTTGGTAAGTATAATTTAAAAATTAAATTTGATTATTTAAGTTTGCAGTTAAGCCAAAGTATTTTATGCACTATAAACATTACTAAAATTGCATTTTTAGCAATGTCTACATGGGGTGTCCATTACTGGAAAATGACTAATTAACCATCCCAGTAATGGACACCACCTCTTAAAACCTTAAAAAGAAATGAAATTTTGTAAATAGCCATTAGTATATAAAATTCAAAGTTTTCTATTGCTACTCAAACAAAAACATTCAAATTTTGCAAGAAAATAAATAATATATAAATTAATTAAATGAAGCCAGCTCTTAACCTCTTCATTAAGATTTTCACAGAAAAACAGCAAAACTTTGAAACATTATTTTCTGCTTCCTGATTGGTTTAATTAAAAGTGTCAACAATAACATAGTTTTATAAAACATACAAGGAGGAATTATAAAAAAAAATAATTAAAGCTAAATATTTATTAGTTATTTTTTTATGAACCAAAAACATCAAGGGGTGTCCATTACTGGCACATCTACCCTATAAACATGACAAGAAAAAACACACATTGAACGCAGTGAAATTTTTCAATTTCGAAGCTAAACAGAAAAGACGACGGCAATAAAAGTCAGCTTTAATAAAATGAAGTTATTTTTTCATCTCACAAACAGTAATGCCGAGCATGCAGTATAGCACATCATTTAAGCAAAAAATTGATGAAGGGATTCATACAAAAGATTCTGACGAGTCCTTCAGGATGCATAATTTTTTTTTAGAAAGAATGCAAAATAGGCATATTTGGTATAAAATAGATTGAATGTCTTATTTCTAAAAGAAGAACCTAATTTTGTAAACAAGGACCCAGC
Organism: Maratus speciosus; assembly: GCA_963932465.1. Lineage (NCBI taxonomy): Eukaryota > Metazoa > Arthropoda > Arachnida > Araneae > Salticidae > Maratus > Maratus speciosus. Next base: position 293,533,299 of record OZ010789.1, read on the forward strand.
TTTTTGTAAGTGTGCGTCCCAAGGCCCCAGGATTTCTAAAACCTAGCAACATCACGGCAAAAGGAAACTATTCAAACGATATTTAATTTTTTGGTTAACAGTTTAATAAAATAATATTATTTATTTTATAGAGTAAATCCAGTCTTAAAATTTTACATAAAATTGATGCGAGAAATTTACAAACCTTTATTGCTATAACTTGATTTACAATTAGGACAACTAAAAGGTTTTAAAAGGTGTAACATTTCAAAATCTATGCCAGTTCAAAATAATAAAGAAAGACGCATAAATATAGCGATTTTTATGCAATTTAAATTAGATTATTGCAGTAAATCGTAAAATCAAACGCACGTAAACCTCAGTCAAAATTGCCGCAGCGAGGAACAAAAACAGACACTTTAAAATTGTACAATTTAGAAAACAAAAATTATCCGAGGTGGTAAGAAAAATATCTATTGTTGCTAACAGTTTCCCATTTGAGTTACGAAATTTCGTAACATTTCAAATAGTTTCGCATCGCAGGATTTAGCAAGTGAATCCCTACACAAGCCTTAGCAACAAAAAATTTCCGTTTATTTCCAGATCTGGCAACGCTTGTAAAAAGAAAATGGTGGTAGATGTTGCTCTCTAATATGGTCGTTTAGTTCTACAGGATATTTGATAACGGGAACTCATTTGTGTTTCAAATTATTTGTTTACTCTTCTAAATTGATGGAAAGATAAAATGAACTTCAGCAAAAGACAAAATGAATTCTGCGACATTCCTGGTTTTGGTGCTTCTAAAGGTGAACGTACGTATTTGATGTTTTAATGTAAAACAAGGAATTTTAAGACTTCGTATCTTCTGTGATTATTTTAAAACTGATATTAATTTTATTCTTGCACTAGCGTAGGAAAGATAGGAGACTTATGATACTTAAGTAAATTTTTAATTTTCAAGCAATACTCTATTTTGTTTTTGAATTGGTATGTAAATAACAACATGAACAGTATAGGGTCAACCGATATTGCTTCTGAAGTTGTGGTCGCGGACACTCGTGAAGTTGAAATTGCTGATATTCTTGTTGGCATGCCAGTCGAAACTGTCAGTGCCTCTGGTGAAGTAGTTTCTGAAGAACAGCCTTTAATATCATTGCAACCGTTACTTGATGCTGGAAGTCAGGGCATAATTCTTCAGCCCCAAGAAGAAATTGTTGGTGCGGATTCCGAATCTGAAGGCCTGTCAGCATACGAGCAAATTCCTGTCTCGACGAGTGATGTTATTTTGGACTCGGGGGCTGGTCCAGTTAATAAACGCGGCCGAAAAGGCAAAAAGATTACTAATAAAGGAAAATCGTCCGGCGAACAATTGATTGAAAATAAACGAGCTGCAAGAAAGTGGGATCGTAAACAAGTTCAGATTAAAACATTAGAAGGCGAGTTTTCTGTTACTGTTTGGGCTTCTGGAAGTGATGATGATAAGAAAGGAATTTCAGTGGATGATGCTCTTACTCCTGAACCAGATCCAGATTATACTGAATACATGACAGGGAAAAAGACTTTACCTGGAGGAATACCAGGTGTTGATTTGAGTGATCCAAAGCAACTTGCAGAATTTGCTAAAATGAAGCCTCGTAAGCAAAATGATGATGTTGCAAGAACTATAGCATGTCCTCACAAAGGCTGTAATAAAATGTTTCGGGATAATTCTGCCATGCGAAAACATTTACATACCCATGGCCCAAGAGTTCATGTTTGTGCAGAGTGTGGAAAAGCATTTGTTGAGAGTTCTAAGTTAAAAAGACATCAACTGGTACATACTGGAGAAAAGCCCTTTCAGTGTACATTTGAAGGATGTGGAAAACGATTTTCTTTGGACTTTAACTTGCGTACTCATGTACGCATACATACTGGTGACAGACCTTATGTGTGCCCTTTTGATGAGTGTAACAAGAAGTTTGCCCAGTCAACTAATTTGAAATCCCATATTCTTACCCATGCTAAAGCTAAATTTGAAGTTTTTGGTTAAAATTTGACAATTGTAATTTTATATAAAGTTATATAACATTTATGTCTAAATATTTTCAAAAATATTTAATTTGCCTAAAATGCAAAAACTGCTTATATGATCAATCATTAGGCTCCATAGAAAAAAAAAATCCAGACATTTAAATTCCATCTTTAGATTATATATTTTCTAAAATACCTGTTTAGAAACTACAGCAATATGTTATGATTTAAAGGTTTTGTGGTGCTATGGCATATAACAAACTGCTTTTTTTTCCCCTTCTTCTTCACTTAGGATTAAAATAAGTAACTCTATTTTAAATTGGCTATTGCTATATTTTTCTAAGGGTGCCCATTAAGTTATATTGCATCTTTTTATCTTGAAAATTAAATTCTTCAAATTCACCTTACCCTATCTTGACTATATTATAGTTTTATAATGCTTATGTTTATATGTGTGATCTGATATATGATGAATTATTTTTGACAGATATGTTTGTAATGTATTGCTATGTATATACATTATTTGCAGCCTAAGTTTTAATGATTAATAATCTGTGACTGTATATAAATATAAAACAGGCGTGTGAAATTTTGTGGTTGTGTATTTTAAATTTTTAGAGGAACTTTTATGGGTACCCTCTTATTTAAAAAAAAGGGGTGGATATTAATGATTTTTTCACTGTTTTTGTAATTTTGTTTATTTTTAAATTATGCAGGTTATTCTGTATTTTGTCAATTATTATTAAAAACTTATGTATATGCATATTAAAAATATGAAAAAGCCACAGTAATAGGCTTTTTATTGTAAATACTCTTTCATTTTGCATATTGCAAGTAATATAAAAACTGTGACAGTAAATAAGTTTTGTGCCAGTTGAATTTAGTTGTGTTATAAAATATTTTGTTGTCTGTAATTCTACTGCTTGTGTGCAGATATTTAAATAGCCAATATAGTTGGCTAGTAACAGCAAAATTCTAATATTTCTAATTTTTGCAATTGATAGTATAGAATATTATTAGTATAAATCTCTGTTAAGTCAATTTTCTATACCCCAAACATTAAAAAAAATAAAAGAAAATATGCTTGTTTTTAAAATTCACTTTTGTAAGTGATACTGTCTTTATGGGTTAAATAAAACTTCTGAAACTATTGCTGTATCTTATTTCTGGTTAATTACATTTTGATTTCACATGCTCATTTCTGCTAAGTGTTACAAAAATTTATAATCGGTTCATTCTTTCAAAGTCTTATTTTACACTACTTTTAATATCATTTTGTAATGCATTCAGACACACGCCATATAATTTTGAATAAATTTGGAATTTTTGACTCGCTGATGAGACTAATAAAGTTTCTGCTCAATTAAAACTACATTTAAGTATCTTTTTAACCCACCAAATAAAATAAACTGTGTTGACATTAAGAATGTTTTTAAAAAACCTATAGCGTATGTATTTTCTTTAACTCCAAGCATTTTGATAAATCCTCTTTTAAATCAAATTAAACTAGCTATCAAGTTAATACAGGCTTTTTGTCAAACTTTGTAAAAGAAAAAAAACTAATTTTATTTGGGTACAAAACAAAATATTGTACCTTATGTATCAGACCTGATTACCTAATGTTTTGTATTTGAAAAAAAACATTGAATCCAGTTAATATAAGAAACAGTGAAAAAATCATATTTAACCATTAAGGGATTTAGTTAAAATTAGAAAAAAATCTTTACATTATTTTAGTAGGAAAGGGGAGGTGGTATAAGCATTATTTATTAAAATTCTCCGGATAATATCTTATTCAACGGCAATTAAAATACAAAAATATAAGTAACTTTAAATAATAAAATTATGTGTTTGTTTTTATGAAATAAACCGTTTCATAATAAAATAAAACTAACATGCTGTTTTCACAAGTTAAGCGTAACAGGTACATGAGAAAAAGGTTAAAAAATATATAAATGTGCTAGATATTTTTAGGTACTTTTTATTAATTTGACTGTAATCTGGATGTTTTTGCATTGTCTTAGCATCTTAAATATTTCGTTTCATAAAGAAAGGAAAAATATTTAATATAGGATATATATGAAGCACAAAATTTTTAACTGAAATGAATACAGCTGTTGTCTAAAATCTTGCTTATAGTCATACTTGATAAACAGGGATAGGGGAAATGCATCATTTTACTCACAACTGGCAACTGAATTTTCTGACATGGCGATTGAATTTTTAGGTAGTCTTTGGAAACTGCAAACTATAGAGGTATGCAAAAACTTTTTTTTTTTTTTTTTTTTTAGTAGTTAGCTATATTTTTCAGCTTTCCAAATTACTGCAATGTAAACATGGTACTAAGTTATATTTTATATTAAACTTTCCATCTCTTGTTTATATTTCTTAATTTTACAGGAGAAAAAAAAAAAATATGAAAATGTATTATAGTAATTAGTAACTATTTTTGAGTTGCATAAAATTTTTCAACTGTATGTTGCATTTTCCTGGCTGGTGAAATGAATCCTTGGCTGGTAAGGTTTTCTAGAAACTCCCCACCCCTGTTGATAATCTGAATTCATTAATCATAAAATGCTCTTAAGACATTTTTACCGGATATTAGTACTTTTCAAACTGTTGTGAATTTTATGATTAATTTTAAAATAGAAGTTTAATGATTAATTGCAGAACAATTTATGAGAAAAATATAGTACAGTACAGGACCCATTATCCGGAATTCCGAAATCCGGAAAAAAAAATTGAATTTTCTAAATTTGCAAATTTTTACTAAAATTTTGGAATTTCTAAAAATTTTCGAACTTCCCAGTTTTCTAAATTTTTTTTTTCCATCCGTTGTGTTTCAGTGTGTAACCACTAAAATATGATACTTCATCAGCGGCAGCCCCCCCCCCCCCCCCACCCGAAATTAGGAAAAAAATAATTTTTCTCTCAAATTTTAGTATAAAATTAATTTATATTACGATTCGTTAAAAAAAAACGTCAATTGTTCACGGTAAAAATCACTGATTTTGCCAAAGGATTTCGGAAAAAACGCTAATTTCGTCAAAAGATCGCAGAAAAATGGCTAATTTCGTCAAAAGATCGTGAAAAAAATGCTAATTTCGTCAAAAGATCGTGAAAAAAATGCTAATTTCGTCGAAGGATCGTGAAAGAAAAAACACTAATTTTGTCAAATAATCGCGAAAAAACGCCACTTTCGTCAAAGAATCGCGAAAAAAAATGCGAATTGTTTTCAAAAAATCGTGAAAAAACGCAAATTTCATCAAAGGATCGCGAAAATACACAAATTTCTTCAAAGGATTGCGAGAAAACGCAAATTTTGTCAAAGGATCATGAAAAATAAACGTTAATTTTGTCAAAGAATTGCAGAAAAAAGAAAGGTTAATTTCGTCAAAGGATCGAAAAAAACGCAAAATTCTTCAAAGGATTGCAAAAAAGCACAAATGTTTTCAAAGAATCGCGGAAAAAAACACGAATTTCGTCAAAGGATCGCGAAAAAACGTTAATTTCGTCCAAAGGATCATGGAAAAAACGCGAAATTCAGGAGGACCTGAAATCCGGAAAGCCTTCTGTCCCGAGGATTCCGGTTAATAGGTCCTGTACTGTAGTAGGTGCTAGGATGTCAACGATTTAAATCAGTGATTAAATCGGGACTTTAATCAAGGGTCATTCCATCAACACAAAAAAGTAACATTTTCTACCTGACCTCATCAGAATTGAATTATATTAAGCTCAGTTGTTAGGATCATAGAGAAATGAATAAATAATCAGTGATTAGTTCCTATCTCTCTTGGTTTTGGAGATAATTAGCTTCAAAGATGGACAAAAAACATAAATTTTTGCATTTCATGCAATACAAATTTAGTCGTCATTTCTTCCCTAATTGTCACAGATACTTACTTTTTATGTCTTTGGAAAGTGTTTGAATTGGAATTTTTGCATTTCATGCAATACAAATTTAGTCATAATTTCTTCGCTAACTGTCACAAACACTTACTTTTTATGTCTTTGGAAAGTGTTTGAATTGGGCTTTCATATGATATCGCATGAATATTTTTAGAATTTTTTTAATTTCAAAGTCAAACAATTTGACCTTTGACCTTTCATATCTCAAAATCAGACATCTTAATTTTTTTGAAAAAAATAATTATTACTCACATACTTATTTTCTATAATATCTGATATTATAGAATACAGGATATATCATTTTGGGACAGCCATGGGATGCTGAGTTAAAAATTAAAATGTAAACTGCTGTCTTAATTTCCATAAGAAAGTCACAAATTTAGGTGACTAACCCATAAATTGTATATAGTATTATGTGCAAGTAAGAATTGATGAAAAAAAGATCTGTTTTCATTGTAAAGTTCACAAAACATTTATATATATGTGTGTATGGAGGGTGAGGCTGAGGGAGATTTCATACTATGAAGTAAACAAATCTATATATCTTAGCAAACAAACTTCTGAATCATTCCACATTAAGGTCTTCTCTCTTTTAGAGCCAGGCCGTGCCCTGATCTTAAAATTTTCTGCAAATTCGGGTCGGGCCAGACTTCTTTTTCTTCCAGGTCGAGCCTGGCCTGGACTTCATTCTTCCTAGAGGTCTGCACTGGCCAAAATTTCTAGGTTGGGGCTCGACCCGGAATAAAAGCTAAACGTTTGGTCCGTTTCAGCCTGTATGATAAGCAATATTGGTTCGACCGCGACCTGTGCACTTCTCTAAATTCTTCTCTCCGAGCCCAAGTTGGTCTGGCATTTTGCTAATTTGTTCGTAAAAATTATATTTATGTTGTACATTTGTTTAGCGAAATCTTTTAAAATTTAATTTGATTTGACAAGTTATAGAGATGCATTTTTAAAAATTTACTTTTTTTTCTTTGTAGAGCTTTAAAATTGTGATTTTCTTTTATCACCCATTTCTTTCATTCTAAACTGATTTTCTTACTGGATTTTCATTTGAATGTATTTGGCTAAGTAATGATTTTTATGTAGTGTTTATGTAGTACATAAATAAATGCCTAAATAGTCATTAATATTAATATTTTTCTGTATTCATGAATTTCGAGCATAATCGAAAATAAAATATGAGCATAAGTAAATGTGCTTTACGAATAATTTTAATTGAAAAATGCAGGCTGCGCTAGATTCAGGGTTGGCAAGTTTTTGATGCATGACGGTTTTTACCGGATTTTACCATGGTTTTTACCGTCATGTCAAAAACCTCTTTGTCAAAAAGGTCGAAAACTGTCAAAAACCCATTTTTTAGTAGTAGTTTGTTTTTACATTATCTTTTTTCATTCTGTCTTTAGTATTAAGTTGTTTTACATGAAATATTCAATATTGAAAAGACTCTGAGGTATATTTATCTATCCGAGAAAAATAAAAAAGAATTGCATTAGAATAATACATATACATCTCTGTTAGCAGATCTCTACAATAATCTTAAGCTATTTGGCATATTCTGTAAAAATTAGATTTTTTAAAGAAATTCTATAACCCATAAGTGTAAGATTAAAAAATGTGTATAATTTCGGCAAAATTTATTACACTCTTTAAAACTAAATAGCTTTCTTAGAAATTTCCTCAGAAGTAAGATTTATTAAAGTGTTAAATCAAAATTGTTCATTGATTATTTTTATTTCTATATAGCAAAACTTGATTTATATAAATAAATGAAATAAAATATATTTTAATAGTTGAGAATTACATACATCTTTTGGAAGAAAGAAATAAGACTTGTTCTTCAAAGTTAAATCTTGTATATTAAAATTGCAAATCCATATTAAACTTTAAACCATGTGAAAACTCAATTTTTAACTATATATTTTTGTTAAGTAATTTATTATTTTGTTAAGTAATTTAATTATTTCCTTAAAATAAATAAATAATTAAATATTACTTTAACCCTCCGACTGTCTTGGAAAAGGGCAAAATTGTAATGTTGTTTTCTCTGCATTTTGTTTTAAATGCTAAAAAAAATGATTCTTTGAACATTTTATAAAAAACTTAATAACGAATATGAATGCAATCCTTGGAAATATCAATCATAGTTCAATGTATTAAAAATACATTAAATCAATAGAATTATATTACATTAAATATTGCTTGTACTGCAGTGAAATCTGTAGCTTAGTGAACGTATTAACACGGGCTTGTCAGTGAGGGGGTTAAAGCAGAAATGTAAATGCATTAATTAAAAAGTTAACTGCATTAAAAAAATAAATAAAACATTTAAGAATCTCTCTAAATTTAATAACAATTTAAGAATAATTTTAACGGTAAAAGATTTTTACTCATACAGTCATATGTATGTAATAAAAATGTGCAATGTGTTATTTCTTTCAATTCACTTTAAATAATGCCTAAATAATTTTAAGTAAAATGTATATTGGAACAGGACATTATATTCTGATTTTTCTTAAATATTGTTTTGTTATGTGTTAAATTTTAAGTCTAAGAGCTTCTCACTTGAAATCAGGTCCTACATGCTTGTATAAAAAAATTATTAATTTAAAATTTTAAGATTCTGCTTATTGAAGTGAAAATGAAAATCACAATAATTGCATTTATGAAATACATAAGATATGCATTTGCAAACATTATATCTAAGAATATTCAAATTTATTCAATGGCCACAGTCCATGCTTGACATCTATTGTCATACCATATAACAGCATTTTTGCATCTCTAAAATAATTTTAATGCATTTTATTAAAAATGTATGTAGAATGTTATTTAATAATTATAATAACCTTTTATTATCATATAATATTAATGTTCATTGCAGTTAGTAGAATCTGTATTAGTGGAGATTATGACAAATATTGTTCTTTTCTTTTACTCTTGTATTTTTAAATTTTTCCCATTTAGGAAATGCTCTTCTTTTAAATAAATTTAATAAAGTAATTGTGAACAATAATAATAAGAACAACAAGGAAAAATTAATCTAGAAATATATTCTATGCTACACTTACACAATAAATTGGAGGAAAATCGCAAATGATAGGTTTTTGATGGAATAAACCGGTAAAAACACGGTTTTTACCACTGTCATCTCAAAAACCAGTTTTTGACGTCAAAAACCCAACCCTGGCTAGATTTGATTTTTTAGCTTTTACACCGGGGCGGGTGAATAATTTTTTTATGTGGTTTTGCCTGGAAATTTCAGATGGGGTAAATCTCTAACTGAACATATTGAAGCCAACGTTAATTTTTTTGTAAATGCTTCTTTCAGCCATCATCCCATACCTATTGAATATAACGGGGGTAAATGGATTGACTGATTTAAAATACAATTTAATAACTTGCAAATGGCAATAGCTATTAAAAAAATACTTGAAGGAGGGTTATGTAAAATGACAGGAGCAGGGGTGATTCTGTTTCGAATTTTTCGAAAATTTAACCCACTCGCTGCGCATCCTGCGATTTCCACGGCCAACATTGTAAAAAAAAAAATCTGTCAAATTGACAGGAAAAAACGGTCAATTTTGGCGCCAGTGAAAACCCGTTTGTTTTGGGTTTTTTCTGCAAAAATTACGAAATTCAGTTTATTTTACAGAATAAAACTTTTTTTTTTCAAAACAGTTTTTTTTTTCTGTAAAAAATACAATTCTTTTCTGTAAAAATTAAATTTTTTTTACAGTGAACGTAAAAGTGGCAAAATTTGCACAATCTGCAATTTCCGCAGCAAATCTTCTTTTTTTAATGATCTAATTCTATTTAAAAGAGAAATTCTTGCACAAAGATTTCGAACATATTTGAACTCTAAAATTAATGCAGATTTGAAATTTGTAATAAACTAAATGCGCAATTTTTTAACCTATATTCATAAATTATATCTATATATATACACAGCGAGAGGGTTAAGGCATTCGGTTCCAAATATTAAAAAAATTCATCAATCCGAAAATTCGGACATAAAAATAATTGCGAATTTCGACATGGTCGCCATAAAAAGTCTATTTCTTCAGTCGTTCGCAGAAAATAACTTCAATTTCGCATAAGAATCGCGAGGAAAACGTGAATTTGGTCAAATGGCCACGGAAAAAACACGAAATTCTACAATTGATCACGGAAAACACGAAATTTTTTCAAAGGATCGCGGAGAAAATGCGAATTTTGAAGAAAAAAAAACTAATTTTGTTAAAGGATCACGAAACAAATTCAAGTTTTATGAAAGAATCGCGAATTACATCAAAGGGTCGCAAAAAAAAACTCTCATTTCGCCAAAAGATCGCGGAGAAAACGCAAATCTCTTCAAAGAATTGCGGAAAAAACGTGAATTTAGTCAAATGGCCACAGAAAAAACACGAAATTCTACAAATGATCACGGAAAACGCGAAATTTTTTCAAATGATCGCAGAGGAAACACGAATTTTGAAGAAAAAAAAGAATTTTGTTAAAGGATCACAAAACAAATTCAAGTTTTATGAAAGAATCGTGAATTACATCAAAGGGTCGCAAAAAAAAAAACTCCAATTTCGTCAAAAGATCGCAGGAAAAAGTGAGTTTCGTCAAAGAATTGTTTAGAAAATGCGATTTTTGTCAAAGGACAGTTAAAAAAACAAGAGTTTTGTCAAAGGGTCGCGGGATAAAAATGCGAATTTTATCAAAGGGCTACAAAATTACACTAATTTCGTCAAAAGATTGCAGAAGAAACATAAATTTCGTCAGGGGCAATGGAAGAAATGCAAATTTTATCAAACGGCTACAGAAAAACAGATTTTATCAAAGGGCTGCGAAAACATGCAAATTTCGTCAAAAGGTCATGGAAGAAGTGCGAATTTTATCAGAGTCGTGGGAAAAATGCAGTGGTCTTTTTAGAAAACAGCACACATACATACACCTATGTTTATTATTATAGGTATAGTTTTAATCTGAAGTAATATACTGAACTATCTTTTGAAGAAAACGGGTTAACCCAAACACAACTTGCAGGAATCTACACTAGCCTAAAATCGAACCGAATCGAAAACAGCTCACCCGACCTGCAACAAAAATAATTAGTGCCAGGAGGGAATCCCCCCCCCCCCTCTCTCGCTTTCTGCTGTAACATTTTAGAAAATTTGCTTTCAATTTCAGATATTTTTTTTTACTGCGATTCTTAATTTTAGTTTAAGATAGCAACGACAGATGGCACTGCAAGCAATAGGCACTAAATCAGTGCCTGATTTAATGACTATTTTTTGCAGCGCCATACATCGCTGTTATTGTAAAGTAAAATCAAGAATCGCAGTGAAAAATCTCCTGACATCTTACATTATCCTCCTGCAAGATTTTTTTTAAATTGCTGTCACCATTTGCAAGTTACTGAATTTTAAAATCAGTCGGTCCATTTTAGGACACCCAGTATGCTTTTTAATAAGTTTCAAAGCATTCTATATTTATTTACAACTGATCTTTGATATAAAAAGACAAGTGGTCTTATACAAATCTGTATTTTTTGCATAATCCTGAAGATTAAAAAGTATTGTTAAATAATTACTTGGGCGTGCCGTTATGGAGCTTTTACTGTATGCAGTTTTTATCTTAAAATACATTTAGATTTTCTTTTCAAAATTAGGGTCGGCCCGAACATTTCTCGCAAGAGTGAAAACCCAATCCAAAACTGACCCAAGCCCGAAATAATGTATGTCAATCTGCCCCAAACCCAACGCGCTAAGCGCAGCTAAAAAGTAGAAGTCAACCCGGCCCACATCAGAAAAGTAGGTCAACCGGACCCAAACTCGACCCGCAGCAAAAAGTAGATGTCAAACGCAACCCACAGCAAAAAATTATGTTAACCAGACCAGCAGCAAAAAATAGAAGTCCACTGGGCCCAAATGCGACCCACAGCAAAAAGTAGAAGTTAACCGAACCCAAACGCAACCCACAACAAAACAATGTAAGTTAACCCGAAAAGCAGCAAAAATATAAAAGTCAACCTTACCCAAAACCGCCCGCATCAAAAAGTAGAAGTAACACGACCTGCTCCTGCAGTGAGAAAAATTAGCCCCGACCCGCGCATCAAATTGGAGTCTTCAAATTTCCAAAATCCCCCCCCCCCCCCCCCCCTGAGGACTCCCCGGATCCGCCCTTGGATAATTTAATGCATCAAATTAGTGATGGGCGATTCTGGAAAATTTGAGAATCGATTAAAATCGACATCGTATAAAACAGAATCGATTCCCATATTCTAGAATCGATATTTCGATGTTCACAGATTCACACAGATAAGCTGAAAAATAGTAATTCCAAAACATAGGGAATCAACAGGGCCGTAACGACTATCTCTCATCCCTCACCTCCATTTATGGGGGCCTAGACAATGTTAGCGGCCCAGAAGTAAGCTATTACAGACCTTTGAGTCAAATAATAAGGTTTTTTAACTTTTAAAATTATTATTTTTAAGATGTAATTTTGATAATAATTTATATTTAAATTTATCATTAAAAAAGATCTCGGTCATATAAAAAAAAGAAAGAAATGATTTTTTTTTTCCATCCGGAAAAGATTTACTTTCTGCTCTTATTTCCTTCAACCAAACAGATGGGGACTTACTTCTTATAAACTCCCTAAAACGTGTGTAAACTTCTTAGAAATGCGCAGATGAGCAAAATTTTGAAGGCTCTAAATTTATTTAAAAAGTTAAATGGTTTTTCAGTCTTTTTAGGGTCTCCCATAAGCATGGGGGAAATGCAAATTTAAAATAGCTGTGATGAATGTAATTAACCAATCATCACATACTAATTATCCCCCAATTAATAATCAAAATTCTCCTTTTAATAATATATTTAACTAAAATTTCTTTCCCTTTTTAAAATATATATCTCCTTATCTCATTTACAGTTTATAAATATCTTTCTTTTTAATGTTTACTAAATTTTCAGCTGTTAAGAAAAAAAAAAAAATGTTCTCATCCTAGAGCCATTAACAATGAAATAACATACTTTTCTCTGGTTAACAAATAAATAAAAGTATATTCCTTGATTATATGTTCTTTTTTTTTTCCAGCAGTAATCTAAAAACTATAAACAGTTATTGACTCATTCGCTGACATGCAGAGTGCACTCACTGAAACAATAATAAATAAAAAAGAAAAGTATCGAGTTAAACTGATGGCATTGAGCTCACAGTCTATTCATACTAAGTGTATTTTATACTCTTACTTCAAAGAATGCCTTTCGAAAAATAAATTAAGGGGGGAATCAGCCCCCCCCCCTTCCCCCCGTCACATCTCTATACTTAAACAATAAGCCTCCAAATCTCATCAGGGAAGTGCTTTATCAGAATAAAGTGGTTACCAAATTTGAAGCAAATCAGATAGAAAAACCCATCTACCTAAATTAAGGGAGGTTAGCCCCTGTTGCTCCCTTTATACTTAAACAATGAACCTCCAAATTTAATCAGGGAAGCGTCTTATCAGAATTAACCGGTATACCAAAATTGAAGCAAATCTGATAATTCTGCATGAAAAACCCATTTATCTAAGTGTGTGGGGGGGGGGAATAGCCCCCGTACCCCCGTCCTTTATGCTTAACCAATGAACTCCGAAAACTAATCAGGAAAGCGCCTTATGAGAATGAACCTAGAAAAAAAATTTGAAGCAAATCGGATATTTCTATCGAGAGTTATCGCGTTACGTATGTACATACATACAGAAACTGCGGGCACATTAGCTCTCAGGCTTTGATAGCCTGTGAGCTAAAAAGAAAAGTGCCCAGTTAAACTGATGGCATTGAGCTCACAGGCTATTCACACTAACTGTATATTATGCTCTTATTTCAAAGAATAATACCCCTCGAAAAATAAACTAAGGGGGGGAATTGCTCCTCCCCGTTTCCCCTCTTTATACTTAGCCAATGACCCTCCAAATATCATCAGGGAAGCGCCTTATCGAAGTAAATCGGTATACCAAATTTGAAGCAGATCGGATAGCAAAACCCATTTATCTAAGTTAGAGAGGGTATTATCCCCTCGTCCCCCCCTCCCCCCTTTAGACTATAACAATTAACCGGTATACCAAAATTTGAAGAAAATCTGATAATTCTGCATGAAAAACCCATTTATCTAAGCTAAGGGGGGGATTAGCCCCCGTTTCCCCTTTATACTTAACCAATGAGCCCCCAAAACTAATCAGCGAAGCGCCTTAGCAGAATGAACATAGAAAAAAAATTGAAGCAAATCTGATATTTCTATCAAGAGTTATCGCGTTACGTACATACATATATACATACATACAAAACTGACGGGCACATTAGATCTCGGGCTTTGATAGCCTGTGAGCTAAAAAGTGCGAAGAACGTGTAACTAGTGGGGGGGGGGGGGGGCAGAAAATAAAAGAGGACATTAAAAGCTTTCCAACAATATGTTACACGAGATGGTTTGGAATGAACAATAAATATGACCCCCCGGTGGACAGGTAAGTCTCAAACGGTGGGAGGGGTGACCTCAAATATATCTTTGGTCAAGGTTTCAAAATGTGGATTTATAATAAAAGGGAACGAGAATTGGGCATTTTTAAAATAGCATGCATATTTTGAACGGCCCTGTAAATTAAGATTGGGAGGAGGGGGAGGATTAGAAGGGACGAACTTCAAAAATACAACATAATAAACTAGTAACCCAAATAACTAGGCTTCTAAACAAAAGTATAACGATTTAACCTAGTATTGAATTCTGTGGGTGACACGGGGGAACATTGGAATGTCCCTCCCGAAAGTTTTGAGATTTTATGCTTTTTAATGGACAAATGTGCATCCCCCCTTATGGAACTCTAAAATCCCCCCCCCCCCCATCCCGACCGGAGCAATCTAGAAATCAACCCGCCATTCAACACTGAACCTAAAAAGAAAAAAAAAAAGGCTCTTATACAAAATTTTACAGCAATTCTGCCACTAAAACTGTAAAATTGGAGGAATCTATTAAACCCGAATCGTGGATCATTCGCGATGCGATTTGAATTAAAGTAAATCAAAAAATAACAATTTCACCCGCATCTAAAAATCGGCATTGAATCTGAACTGAATCGATTCGCCCAAATCTAAAGAATTGAAGTAAATCAAAAAAGAGCGATTCTGCCCGCATCTAAAGATCTGCATCGAATCGAAACTGAATCGATTCGCCATTTCTGATCTTAATTTACGGGCAGAATCGATGCGTTAATTCTTTCTTGCTTTCTTTTGTCTTTAGAAAAAGAAAGCGTTGGATTCATGAAAAATTTCGACTTCCAGTTTTCGAAGGATTTATAGTTTTAGAAGATCTTGTCTGGAATACGATTTGACTATTTTTATACATTGTCTGTCTGTCAGTCCGTCTGTTTGTCTCTGACAAAAAAATTGTGGGCGGTCTATTTCAAGAACTAATGCATGGAATCTATTGAAACTTTAGATTCAATTAGACTTTCATATAAATTGGTGCTGATTACTTTTTGATGTAAATCTACCGGCAGGTGGCGCTGCTATGCTGCATTTTTCCCGATTTTCGCAATAGCTCTATCTCAAGAACTAATGCACGGATTTTCATCGAACTTCACATTCAGTTAGACGTTGGCATAAATTGTTGCATATTGGATTTCGGTGTAAATTACCCAACAGGGGGTGTTGTTATGCAGATTTTATCAGCAGTGATGAATTCAGACAATTTTCTCCGGGAGGGATTTCTGTGGATCCAGAGAGGTACAGTTCAGAGGGGAAGGGGATTGGACTTTTGTACATTAAGCATAAAATCTCAAACCTTCTGGGGGAACATTTGAATGTTGCACCGGGGGGGGGGGGGGGGGGGGGGCATGTCCCTCAGGGCTACACCCGGAATTCAACACGTTTTTCTGGATTTAAATGATTTTAGGGATCATATCTCAAGAACTAATGAACTGAATTTCATCAAACTTAATATTCTGACATAAGTTGTTCATGATTAGGTTTTCGTGTAAATGATATAACAGGTTGTGCTGCCATGCTGCTTTTTTTTTTAGCAGTGTTGAATTCAGACATTTTTCTCCGGGAAAGATTTCTATGGTTCTGGAGAGGGATATTCTAGAGTTTCGGGGGGGGGGGGGGGGAGAATTGGACTTTTGTCCATTAAGCATAAAATCTCAAATCTTCATGAGGGACATTTCAATGTTCTGGGAGCGTTGTCCACCCGTACCAGCCCCTGAATTTAACACTGTTTTTCAGAATTTACACGATATTAGCGATAATATCTCAAGAAGTAATGATCGGAATTTCATCAAACTTAGTATTATGTGTCACTGACATAAGTTGTTCCTGAGTTTTTTGTGTTAATCATGTAACAGGCTATACTGGGTTTTTTTTTTTTTTTTTTTTTTTTGCATGATATTCGTGATAGCCATATCTCAAAACTAATGCACGGAATTTAATCAAACTTCATATTCTGTTACACTTTCAGATAAATAGATCCTTATTAGGCTTGGGTGTATACTGCCCAACAGCTGCCGCTTTTATGCTCTTTGAATTGGGATTTTCCGTTGCGGACATCTAAGCTAATATCAGACGAACGTCTTTTTGCACGCTTTTTTTTCGTTCTTACACCGTCCCTACACATGATAGCAAAGGTGTAGGGATGGCGTAAGAGCGAAAAAAGCATGCAAAAAGACGTTCGTCTGACATTAGCCTAAGAGGGTGTGGGCCGAAATTCAATGATTTGTTAGGAAAATGCAATGCTTATATTTTCTTTTAAAATGCACATACTTCAATGAACCTATCCTTTTTGAATCCTCATGATGCGCATAGGTTATCATTTAAATTTGACACTGTGATAGCGAATTTTGAAGTTTTAACATTTAGGAGGCAGATGAAAGTTTTAGGATTGGCACATCCAACTACTTTATCTTCAATTTTTGAAGGAAAATGAAAATTATATTACCTTATTTTGTCTTAGAGACATCGATTAAAAAATTCATAGTATCGATTAAATCGATTAAAAAAATCGAAATCGCCCATCACTACATCAAATTATATGGCAAGGCAATCAAAGAAACTTTTAAAGCAAAAGGAGTTTCTTTCAGCCCCAGATCAAAAACCTGGCTAAACTCTGCTTACAGAAACTGCTGTAGTTATAAAAGCATTTTATAAAAACTATGAAGTAAGTAGAGCTATGCCTGGAATGAAAGGCTGTATTTCATTAAAAGATAAAGATGGCCAAAAAATTCATGTCTCCAAACATCTAATACTGAATAATTTAAAGGAGATTTATAGATTATTTAAAGAAAAGTTTCCAGATTTAGAAGTTGGATTCTCTAAATTTGCTGAATTAATGCCAAAAAATTGTGTTCTAGCTGGTCAGAGTGGTACACATGTAGTCTGCGTATGTACCATTCATCAAAATGTAAAGCTCATGATTGAAAATGCTAAACTCCCATTACTTACCGATGGAGCAATAAAAAGTTACAAGGATTGCCTCGAAAAGATAGTATGCACCCCAGCATCAGTAGACTGTTATTTAGGAAATTTTATCTCTTGCCCTGGAACTTAGCAAATTCATACAATAATAGAAAATGCATTTGAAGAAAATGTTATTGAGACTGTATATTTTCGACAATGAACTTCTGTAGACAGATGCACACTAGAAATGATACAGAAAACAGCCTCTGAATTTACCGATTTATTTTGCGAGAAAATTTCTATACTACTTTACCATGATTTTTTGGCAAACAACAAAGTTCATTTATGAATAAAGTGAGAGAAAATTTGATGTTGTCAGAATTGGCTATTACATGCGACTTTTCGGAAAATTATTCTTTTATACTACAAAATGAAGTCCAGTCTTATCATTGGACTAGCAACCAAGCTACTATCCACCCTTTTGTAATATATTTTAAAACAGGGGAAAAAATTGCTCATCTCAGCCTTGTAATAATATCAGAGTGTTTAAAGAACACAATACTGCAGCTGTCTATTTATTCCAGAAAAAAATGATAGACTTTTTGAAAGGGAGATTTGACAACATGCCTACAAAAATTTACTACTTTTCGGATGGTTGTGCTGCACAGTATAAAAACAAAAAGAACTTATAATTTGTGTCAGCATAAAAATGACTTCAACATTCTAGCTGAATGGCATTTTTCAGCAACAGCACATGGCAAAAGTCCATGTGATGGAGTTGGTGGGATGGTGAAAAGATTAGCAGCTAGGACAAGCCTCCAAAGACCCTATTCAGAACAAATAACAACAGCAAAAGAGCTTTATGAATGGGGGAAACATATTTCAGGAATTAACGTTATATTTGTTACGATGTCGGAACATTGCACCAAAAGAATTTTTGGAAGAACGTTTTAGCAAGCTAGAGCTATTCCATTCACTCGAAAATTGCATGCTTTCATACCTTTAAATAAAACGAAAATACCGGTAAAACCTTTCTTGTTTGCACAAGAATCAATTGAATATTCCATAACAATACTAGAGGAAAAAATTCTTTTGGATGATTTAAGGGGTTATGTAACTGCTATTTATGATAGCGCTCTATGTTTTGGAAAAATGAAAAGATACGAAGGAAGTAAAACTCATATTCCTTTATCCAGAAGTCCCATCACCTTCATTTACTTATCCTGGAAGCCCTGATGTTTTATGGATTCCATTGCCAGACATTCTGCTTAAAGTGAATCCTGTAACTCCAACTAGTCGAACATATATGATCCCTGATGATGAAACTCAGCAAACTATTAATGCATTCCATCACTTTTTTAAACTATGAAACTTGTATCCATAGTGTATGTATAATATATATGTATATATATATATTTATTAGTGTTATATGTATTAATACAATTTCATTTATATGTATATTAGTTTGATAAACAAAGCACCAATTTTTTATCATATGGGGCAATTGCATTGTAACAAAACTAACAGTCATGGAGGAAAAAATGACTTTACCTTATTTAAAAAATAATAATCAGGTAATTAAAAGACGGTTACAATTAGTATAATGATATTATAAGATAAATTAATATAGTTATGAATAAATTATTTATTGTGATTAATTATGATTAAAAAAGTGATATTGTAACAGACAAACAGGAATTACTATGCTTTTTGGACACCTTAATGTTGATCTATATTATTTATAAATTAACATACAATTTATTATAAGAAACATGTATTTTCATTCAGAGGCAGTTCACAAACATTCGACTTCCACAAAATTTGACCGTTGCCACAGTATAGTTATAAAAAATATGTAATCTTACCTGTAGCAGACCAACATCCAATATGTAACAGACAAACAAAAAAGCACCTAAAATGAAACCATGCTTATTATAATGGATTTTATTGAATTTGACTATTCAACCTTTTATAAAATGCATTGCAAATATGAAATATATAGGTTTAATACTATCAGAAAATATGTGTATTACCTATTTGATGTAAAAAATAAAATGTTAAAAATGGTAACATTTGTTTGGAATTGCCCTATGGCATATATTACTTCCACTATCACAAGATTACAAAATGACTTATAGTAAGTACACTTCTATTATTTAAAAAATATATATATTGTGATACTGTAAAATATTTCAAATATTATAAATATGAATAAAGCAGGCGTAAATTTTACACATTGTGCATTGAATACAGAATGACAATATTGAATACATGATATTATAAACTTACATTTCTTGCAGGCTTATTTCAAAGTTTGAATGCTCGTATTAACCATATGCAGGGTAATTATAGAAATGCTTTGGTATCTTATGGAACTCCACAGTCTTTTCATTTTACAGTTTAAAAATTTTATCCCTTTGGGGGAGGGGAATCTGGATTCAACAATTGTTGTAAGATAAGAGGAAAAATGTATTAAGAAATAATTTGTGACATCGATTTTTTTTTTCATCAATTTTTACTTGTACATAAAAATTATACTGTATACAATTTATGGATTAGTCACCTAAATTTATGACTTTCGTACGGAAATTAAAACAGCAGTTTACATTTTAATTTTTAACTCAGCATCCCGTGGCTGTCCCAAAATGATATCATCAGATATTATAGAAAATAAGTATATGAGTAACAATTATTTTTTTTCAAAAAAATTAAGATGTCCGATTTTGAGATATCAAAGGTCAAATTTTTTGACCTTGAAATCAAAAATTCAAAAAATATGTTCATGTGATATATCATATGAAAGCCCAATTCAAACACTTTCCAAAGACATAAAAAGTAAGTGTTTGTGACAATTAGGGAAGAAGTTATGACTAAATTTGTATTGCATGAAATACAAAAATTCACGTTTTTTGTCCATCTTTGAAGCTAATTATCTCAGAAACCAAATGAGACAGAGATTTATTACTGGGTATTTATTCATTTCTCTATGAACCTAACAGATGAGCTTAATATCATAAAATTCTGAGGAGGTCAGGATTTTAGCTGTGTTGATTTGACATGGGTCCTCAACTGATTTTTTTTTTTTAAATCAAATTTTCTAAATTTATAAAATGTCAAAAAAAAAAGTATTAATCTAAGATGAACATAATTTGAAAGTTTCTACAGGTATTTTGACTTATGAATAAACAAAAAAAAAAAAAAAAAAAAAAAAAGCTTTAAATAATTGTTTCTAAGCTTAATTCCCGAGTATTGTAAAAAATTGAAAACAGCTAACTTTGTAAAAAGCATTGTTATTATCCAACATAAAACAGTTTCATTTTAAAATATTTAAATTTAATATAATTTGTAAAGTCATAATTTTCTTTATGTAATCAATTTATCCATTATTTTACATAAAATAAATATAGCAAGTGTAATAAATTTTTGCAAGTAAAAAGAATAAATAGTCAGTATCTTAGTTAAAGACAGTCTTGAGTTAAAGAAGAATAAAAGAATGACGTCTGCTGAACAGCTAAATTGTGAATGACTGCATAAGAGAAAAGAGCTAATTGGTATAAAAAAGTTAAGCACAGCAAGAGCTTCTTCGGTATAGGTCGAATTAAATGTTGTTTTTTTTTTTTAACTATTTGGAAATGATTGTTGTTTTCGGTCGAGGATGGGGCCAAATGACGCTCGCTTTTTTTTTTTTTTTTTAATGAAATTCAACAATGTTCTTTACTTTTAGAAGAATTTTTATTTGAATAGGTAATAGAAAGGCATAAAATTGTTTGAATAGATAATCGAAAGGCATAAAATCGTTAAAAATTGAAAAAGTTACAAAATGGGTAGGCACAAATTATCAGATATGGAAAAATCCAAAGCCAAAGAGTGACGCCGAAATGAAAATCATCTTCCAAAGCAAAAATCGAGGTCTTCAACTCATTATGTAGGCCATGAAAATCAAGGTCTTCAACTGATTATGTAGCCCATAAAAATCGAGGTCTTCAACTGATTATGTAGCCCATAAAAATCGAGGTCTTCAACTGATTATGTAGCCCATGAAAAATCGAGGTCTTCAACTGATTATGTAGCCCATGAAAAATCGAGGTCTTCAACTGATTATGTAGCCCATGAAAATCAATTACAGAATAAAAGACGACTGCGAAAAAGGAAACAATCTAATGTTTAATCGATGGATAGTAAAAGGCCATGTCTTGAGGGGCTCCAATCCATTAGCCACGGCGTTTTACAATCGGTCGATTCTAACCGGGAAAAATTGAGCTCAACGTAGGTAATTTGTCACAATCTGTGGATGATTTGGTGGAACTGCTTTCGATTTGTAAACTGTTTTTCTTCTTGAAACGGGACTTGGAGAGTTTATCGATGAAGGCTTTGGTTGTCTGAAGTTTGATCTTTGCGATCTGTTGTTGAAGAGGATGTGACGGAATTTGGTGGACGAAATAAATTTCAAGTGGTCGTTGCAATCTATTTATTAAATTACAATTATTATTATTATTTTTTTTATACTTTGTAACTCATATATACTAAATTAAATAATTAATTAGGGATTGAAATGGCAACAAAACTTTTCTTAAAAGAAAAATAATTAAACCATTGAAAGCTACTAATTCCCACTGTTTAAATGTAATAATGCTGTTATTTAAATATTTTGAGGATTTCAGATATAACTGGCTATCTTTATATTTATTCTGTATGTGTGTATGAATGGGTTTAACTCATTTTCATAATTTTTTGGTTAGCATACACATACATGTAAGTTTAGATTTTGGTGATTAACAGTAATTTTTCTAATATTTGTTAGTTTTGTTATTTGTACTACTAACTAATGAAATTACATATTTGCATTTTTTATTAATTCTGTAATTATTTACTGTTTCTTCTAGGTCATTTTTTTTTTCACTTTGCCCCTTTTGAAATTGGCAAAATGCACCCTGCCTTTAAAAAAAAAAAAAAAAAATCACCTGTAGTTGTGCCAGAAATTTCTTGTAAAAAACTTCCTCATTCAACAGCAGGGGCGTAGCTACAGATATTTTTTCGGGGGGGAGAGTTCGAAAATTTCCCAACTTGAAACAAATTCCTCCAACTTTTAACTAAAGTGATATGCACAAAGTGTGTAATAATGATAATGAAGCTTATGCATAAAAAATTCCTTCCCAAAGAAAAATTTTGAAACTAGAAACATAAAAATTCTAATTATTGGTTTGTTTAATAAAAAAATAAACACGCGTTTTACTTTTTTCTGTCTTCACAAGACGAAAGTATTGAATTCGTAAAAAAATTCTACAACTGGTTTTCGACGGTTTGATACGTTTTAGAAGGTCCTGAACATGATTTGACTGTTTTTAGAAAATGTCTGTCTGTGTGAATGTGACACAAATTTTGTGGGTGCTCTATCTCAAGAACTAATTCGCAGAATTTTATAAAACTTTAGATTCAGTTATACCTTGATAAATATTAATGCTGATTAGTTTTTGGTGTAAATTACCCAAAAGGTGGCGCTGCTATGCTGTATTTTTCACGATTTACATGATTTTAGCGATAGTTTTATCTCAAAAACTGTTGCACAGAATTTGATCAAATTTCATATTCTGTTAAACCTTGACATAATTTAGTGCTTATTAGGTTTTTGTACTGTGGCACTGCTGTGCAGCATTTTTCACGATTTTCGCGTTAGCTATATCTGAAAAACTAATGCACGGAAATTTAGTCAAACTTCATATTCGGTTACACTTTCTTATTGGTCTTGGGTGTATACTGTCCAAAGGTATCACTTTTGAGCTCTTTGGGTTTAGAATTTTGGTTGCAGACATCTAAGAGCATGGGTGTCGAAATTCAATGATTTGTTTGAAAAATGCGATGCTACTATCTCCTTTTTAAATGCACACAATTAAACGAATTATAAATTAAATGCATATAATTAAACCTTTAG
The DNA here is from genome assembly GCA_963932465.1 of Maratus speciosus. Taxonomy (NCBI): domain Eukaryota; kingdom Metazoa; phylum Arthropoda; class Arachnida; order Araneae; family Salticidae; genus Maratus; species Maratus speciosus. The sequence continues at coordinate 293,556,543 of OZ010789.1, forward strand.
AATACATTATTATGGGCATAGAATTGTTATTTAATTTTAACATTGTGATTGCAAATTTTGAAGTATTAACATGTATGGGATAGAATAAGGTTTTGAGATTGGCACATCCAAATTGTTTTCGTTTAACATCAATTCTTTTGGTCTTCAAAGAAGCTAACCCTGATGAAGCTAACCTAACATCGTCCAGTTTAATAAAATCCACTATTTCACGTTCACATTTTAAAAGCATTAGGCTGTCAAGTCTGTCAGACCTCATTGTAGCTTGCAATATATATATATTTTAATTTTTATTTGACTAAAGATCCTTTCATTAGATGCAACGCCATAAAGATAGCTGCTGTGAATGTTAAGGCACGAGTATATAGTTTGACAGTGTGACCCAAATAGTCTTTGAATTTCATGACATGAGTAAAAGGTTTGTTAAGTGAGTTGGGATTTGGTTTTCTATTTGACTCTGCAAGTCATGTACATCCGGTTTCTCATATCCAGGTGGAAACATTATTAACTTTTCTAAGTTAGTGATACTCAAATTTGCCTTGCACAATTGTATTTAAATATGGAATATATTGGTGCAATATTCTCCTGATATAGGAAACATTGTAATTTAAGCCCATTGCTAAATTGCCGAAATTTTCTTGTATTTCTTATAACTCTTCCTTGTAAAACTTATGTGTATCAATGTCCATTACTATGCTATTATTTTTATCTATTCCATTTGGTGAAACCGTTTTCCCACGATGCTTTCAGAAGTCAGCTTCTTCAATCACATCCTAATATTCATAATTGTTTATGAACTTGTCTATAAGGAAATCTTTATTTCTTCAAAATTTTATTCAAGTGCAACCTGTCAGTGTTTATGTCAACCTGTATGTCGATTTTTTTCTTCAGTTGATGGACTGCTTTCATGGTCATACTTCTGTTCCAAATTCAAATCATCCACTTTTTTACCATTTTCATCCTCGTCTGGATTTTTAGATGCTCCAAAATCTTGCACGAAAACTCTTTTCCTATTATGAAGGGTTCCTTCGTGCTAAGATTTATAGTCATTTTTTAGAACAGCTTTAAACACACAACACTGGACTTTTGGTTTAAAATTTCATAAACACCTATAAATATAAATGAACAGGACATATATATATTTCCGCACACAAATAAAGGTAAAATGTGGCAAATTTATCTAAACTAACGACTTCTTATATTCACATTTGCTCATATAATGCTTTTGTCTTGACAGCGAAGGGTTAACTAATTTTCGGAGCAAAAAAATCACGAGAATGAGTAAAATATTGTCCAAAAATCGCAAAATTAGTGTAATTTGTGAAAACTCATCAAATCTTCTTGCCCAGCTGTGTTTCAAGTAGGTGACTACATTCCTATCTGTTGTGCTACAAGTGATCTCCAATTTTCAAAAGAAGCTGCAATCCCTTTGGATTAAAATAAATAGCTGGATTCTCTTTTGGAAAGGGAAAGGGAGGCAGGGTGAAATTTTGATGAAAGGAACAAAGTTTTGAAGGAAATAAAGGAACTGGATAGTCAGCTGTTGGTGGATAGGAGTAGAGAAATTTAGGTCTGGTAGATGTATAATATTTTTGTAGAACTGAAAAATACAATGATAGATTGAGTGTGGCTGATTTCTTTTTGTATTTCTTTTGATAATTTAACTTGCTTACTGTTACAGTACTCAGTCAGAAACATAATCACCAAAACAATAAAAATTTCATAATGTCTCAAAAATCCAGAATTTCCCAACTCTAAGCTCAAATTTCCCAACTTCACAAATATTGGGGGGGGAGGCTCCCCCCCCCATACCCCCCCATGGCGACGCCCCTGTTCAACAGTATTCCTAAATTCATGTGTTCAAGATCATATATTTTCTCATGAAATAGTGCCCTTTTTTTGGAACTAGCACCCTGTGTCTTTTTCTTTCTAAAATGAATTCCATTATTTAATTATCATTTTTATAATTAAAGCTTAAAAATATATAATATCTTCCTAATTAGAGAGTTAATTGTTTAATAATTATTAATTTGAAGTAGTGTTAACTATTTAATATTAAATGCAGTTATTAATAATTTTAATAAATGTTAAATAATCACTAGTATTTAATCAAGTTTTACATGATTATTACAATATTAATGTATATAACATTATTGCATGATATGCTAATTAACGAAATTACTAATTTGCAGTTTTTATAATTTCTGCAATTACTAACTAATAATTATAATTTTATTAATTAAAGTTTAAAAACATAGATTATGTTAGCAATTAGTGGTTTAACTGCTTTGAAACCTAAAACTTATCATGATTTTTTTTAATTTTTATACCCAAGTAGGTGCAAATTGTAGGATATTAAAAATACATTTTTGTTTATACTTATGACCAACATTAAATAAGAAGAAATTTTGTAATGTGATATTTCATTAAGTTAAAACAGTTCTCAAGAAAGGGTCTAGAAAGTATCCTATATAAAGAACAAGTAATATAAAAATTTTCTTTTTAAAGTCAATTCCTACTTAGGTCATCAAAGAAAAGTTTAATATAATCCCTTAAGCTAATATTAGTTTTTGTTGCATTAAAATATCTCAATTTGTTGATTTTCTATAAGCAAGTAGGTTTACAATGGGAATTTGGCGAAATATTAGAGATATCGTCAAGTTGCCGTCACTTTTGGCGTCTAATTTTGGCTGCCGATTGGCGACATATTGCCAAGTTGGTGACAAACTTGACTGTATTTGATGACAGAACAGGGTCTCCCCTATGGTAACCCCCCTTATAGATATGAAGATGCATTAAGGGCCTACTTCAGTCACGCGAAAAGACCCGTTCGCTAATGCTATTCTTATGGAAGAAATTTATAAAGATATCTCAGTCGCATTTCAATATTTTTAGATGATTTTTTTGCAGTGACTAGCTGAGGTCGATCTGTATGCAGGATGTTTTCTACTTTTTCAATTTCGTTTACAAGTATTTTTAATCAGGATACTTTCATTTTCAGAACCGGTTCCTAAAATGAAAGCATCTTCTTGAAAAAAATCCCCAATGAAAATCGAAAAAGTAAAAAACTGCCTTTTTACAGATCGACCTGAGCTAGCCACTGCAAAACAAATCATCTAAAAATATTGAAATGCGACCGAGGTATCTTTATAAATTTCTTCCATAGGAATAGCATTTAGCGAACGGGTCTTTTCGCATGACTGGAGTAGGCCCTTAAATGCTGTTTAATAACCAATGGCCGCCATTTTGTCTCCCATATAAAACTAAAATTAATGAATTAATATTTGAAAAATCTGTATTAACATCAATAGGGCTGGATGATATCAGAAATTTAATATTGCGATATATCAACGAGTTAATATCGATATTGGTGATATATTGCGATAACTACCTTAAACTGTGTAAGAGTAGAAATATTGAAAATTTCGGGGGGGAAAATGTTACAGTAGCAGCAATTTAAGTACCAACGTAGAAAGCAACGAATCAATGTTTTATACCTATATATGTTCAATCAGTATAAAATATGTATATATATATATATATATATCCATGCAAAAAAATATTTTAGAAAAATAAACCAATGTTTGATATCTTTTTGCACTTATACCATTTGTTGCATAGTATTTTTCTTTTAAAATAGTATGTTTCCTTTTCTTCATACTTTATGGATTATTTTTATTAATGACATTTTAACTATTTAATTACTAACTGAGAATATTATAAAAAAAATTAAAATTAAATATTCTTAAATTTAGGACAGTGACGTTTTTAATATAATTAAAATAAATAAAAGCAGGAGAAAAACTAAAATTAATTTAATGCTACGTCATGCCTTGTAATACACTTGTAATTAAGTGGGTTTCAGTGGATGATAGATGCAGCAGACATGTTGTTTTTCAATCTTTTTCTAAGGAATTAATGTATTCTTAATCGGAAAAAATTCACTGTATTTATATCTTCCTACCTATTTACTACAAATAAAAAACATCGAAACCTTTTTTTAGAAATGTAAATATTCAAATCACATTTCGGAATAGTTTTATACTAATTTAAATTGAATTTTTTAAAATATATTCCTTTGAAGCTAAAATATCAAGACAGAATATGTTAAATTCAGTCTAGAAAACTTCGCTCTAACGAAAATACAACAAACAACACAGAAGAAAGGATATCAATACACAATATGAATAAGCATTGTATTCAGTAGCATAGTAGACATTACATACTGGGAAGCTCTTTTTAAAAGAAACGAATCATCACAGTGAACGAGTGCTTCGACCTTGACTTTTCCCCAACTTGACGAGAAACAATAAGTGGGTAAGTGTGATCACAGATCGCACAGAGGGTTTTGTTTAATATTCCTTTCAAAACACTTTATTCTTTAATTAATAAAGCCAAATTGATAATTTATAATTATTAAATCCTTAAAAACTGCGCATAAAACGTTTAAAAACGCTAAGGTTTTTCTTTTTAATTGCCCCCTCCCCAACCCACCGCCGAAATTTCTCGTGTCATTCTTTTTATTATGTGTTAGAAGTTATCTTAAAGTTTCAAACAGATCGCCGTGTTAGATTTCTTAAATTAAATAAAATCGCATTCTTTTAGTTCCACATTCCACCACCAGGGAGCGCATCTATTCTTAACAAAACTGTATCTGAACAAAACTCTGTTAAAAATCCTATCCGTAGATATATTAGTCGAGAGGGTGACGGTCTTAACTATTTAAGATATTTTCTGAAATTACTATTCGAAAATAGTGGTATTAACACTTATGAAATTTTTATATTGAACAAGTAGCATTTATCTCAAGACTCCGTCAGAAAACCGCACATTAAACGGTAAAAAACACTTGAGTTTAAAAAAAAATTTAACGCCCCTCCCCTACCGCGAAATTTCTCGCACTATTTTTTTAAACTTTTTATTATATGTTATAAACTATCTTAAAGTTTCAAACAGATCATCTTGTTAGATTTCCTAATTTAAATAAAATCGCAATCTGTTAGTTCCACATTCTACCACCAGGGAGCGCACTCTTTTCTTAACAAAAGTGTATCTGAACGAAACTCCTTTTTACAACCTATCCATAGTTACATTAGTCGAGGGGGTGGCGGTCTTAAACACTAAATTATGATATTTGCTGAAATTACTGTTCTAAAATAGTAGTATCAACACTTATGAAATTTTTATATTGAATAAGTAATATTTATCTCATCACGCCATCAAAAAACCGCACGCAAAACGGTAGAGAATGCTACAGTTTAAAAATGGTCTTAAGCAAAGAATTTAAGATATTTGCTGAAATTACTATTAACAAATAGTGGTAACAACAATGTTGAAGTTTTTATGTTGAATAAGTAAAATTTATGCTGTATTTTTATAAATGTGACATCGTTCTGAGCAATGCCTTAAAAGTGATCAGAGAAATTACTTAAAATACACAAATTAGAGAACAGAGGGGTAAATATAAGACTTTCTGAAATTTTTATGATTTGTCCTGTGATCGCAAGTGTTCAGCTATAAGTATGCAAAACTTCAAGTCTCCAATTTAATTAGGGAGTGAGTTAGAAAAATTGCTTAAAATACACAAGTTAGAGATCAGAGGGTTAAATATAAGACTTTTTGAAATTTTCATGAGTTGTCGCGTGATCGCAAGTGTTCAGCTATAAGTTTTCTGATTCGTTGCTCGAAGTCGAGCATCGCAGCTGTTGGGCTATAAACTCAATGATAATTAGCTATATTCTGTATCAACTGGAACTCAGCAATAATCAGAGCTTCTTTCATTATTCATGACATATCAATAGCTGTAGTTATATCAATATGTGTGGACCAATGACAACGGCGAGAGAAGAAAGTTGATAAGTGTTATTCAGTATTGCGCAGTGAAGCAGTGGAATAAACTCATATTCTGTATCAACTGGAATTCAGCAATAATCAGAGCTCGTTTGATTATTCATGACATATCAATAGCTGTAGTTATATCAATATATGTGAATGACAACGGTGAGAGAAGAAAATTGATAAGTGTTATTCAGTATTGCCCTGCGAAGCAGTGAAATAAACTTGAAGTTTTCAGCAAAGGAATATTGCAATAATTGGGATATTTCTAGAGATAATCAGAGGAAAGAAAGATAATCGAGGTAGATTTTCTGTTTTGGAGTGGATAGAGGGGGAAAACGTTGTAATTGGAATATCGGCTATGTTTTTCGGGGCTCTGGCGGTGTGAAAAACATTATTATTTTATTTGGTTTTGAGATATTCTACGCTCTTTTTTCGAGACTTATGTTCAAAATTCCAGTGAGCTCAAAACATTGTTATTTTATTGGGATATATCAATAGACTCAAGGTTTAGATATTGTTATTGCAATACTTAAAAAATATCAATATCTGTCGATATATTGATAAATAATCCAGCCCTAAACATCAATTGTCATCCAGTACAAGTTAAAAAAAAATTATTTCAACTTGATAGGATGAATAATAAGTATTTTATTAACGATTGAAAATTTGAACATGATATATAAATAAATACAGTATAATAGCTTTAATTCGGACATCTCTAATCCGGAAACTCCTGTAATCCAGACATTGTGGCACGCTTATTTATTTTTATTTTCAATGAATGATCATAGATGGTGCCATAGCACGTATATGAATGGATTTCAGAAAATGAAAAGACTACCTAATTGACGACTGTTTTTATCCAATTTTAAAAATTGTGAGATCTTTCTGAATTACATATGTAATTAATATAAAAAAAATACATCTATATTAAGTTGCAAAAAATTCTGAATTAATTTTACTATTTTTTTTTTCTCCAAAGATACAAAGTTGGCGTCAAAACATCGAAAAATCAGATTTTATTATTATTATTTCTTTTAAGTATTGTTAAGTATTATTGTTTCTTTTAATTTGTGACTTACTTCGATATTTGTAGGTGCTATATATTTAATTTTTTATAACATTAGAAATTTATATCACTATTTTAAATATGTTAATGTAAAGTTATTTTTTTAATTAATTGTAAGTCTTATTTAAATTTCTCCCTATAAATATTTTTGGTTTTAGGATAGTTTCAATATTTTTCATGATATCTCTGTTATTCTTGTTATTTATATTATTTAATGAGTATAAATGAGAAATCGTAATAAAAAAAACGTATGATTACTGTTTTTTGTAATATACAACAGATGGCGACACTGCATAAAATGTACATAATTATTTAAAAAATATATTTACTTTTGAGCATTTTGAATTGATTTTTCTCAATGTTTTCAATTATCAAGTTCCTTGCATTTTTGTATTGCCATATTAATGAGAGATATTGTATTATTATTTATCTAAATGCATTCTAGTTTCAAAACTTCTGTAATCCGGAATCGCCATAGTCGCGATGATTCCGGATTAAAGAAGTTATACTGTATAGGGAGAGTGGACTAATACTAGGAATTGAAAAAAAAATAAGATTCATATTCAATATCAGTTTGTAATGAAAACTTGATAGTTAAATCTAGTTAATTGATTGAATATTCAAAATTTTCTAGAAGCTTAAAATTAAACTGTGTTTATCTCCTTTTTGTAATGCATGCATAAGCAATATCTTATTTAAAAACTGGTAATCTATTTTTGTTGATATGTAGTGTTTTGACAAGTTATTTATCAAATAATCCTAAACATTACTTAGTAAATAGATACAAATAGTACAAACTATAGATCTATACTAATAAAAGAACAAATGGCTCTGTGTGTGTGTGCGATGGCTAGCGAAAACTACTACACTACAGTCTGAAAATTTAGGTGTAAATGGTCCAAGACGGGTCTTGATGCACCTGAGGCTTAGATTTTTTATTTTTTAATTGAGTGTTAAATTTTATTTAATTATAAAGCATTCAAATAATAATTAAAATAAAATAAAATTCCTATAACTGCTCTTCTTAATAAAATATGTCATTATTGAAATGAATTATCGACAAAAATAGTACACATTTTGGCAGTTCTTGGGCCCGAACCTGAGTCCCCTACAAAAGTTCAGTGATTAAAACTGCTGCTTTAACCCGCTATGCTAGCATGAACTCGTTTTTCTTCCTCCTAAATTGAAAAGGTTCGAAAAACAGTTGACATATACGCAATTGTCTCGAATTGGAGTTCTGATCTTACAGAAAATAGTTTTGCGTTTTAATATTTTTGATACCTTATTTTTTCAAAGAAGCAGCTACAACGTAACATCTAGTTTCCCAATCTTTGTGTGTAACTATTGGCAATTCACAAGGGGGATCAATTCATAAGGGGGGAGGGCGTCATTCATTAGATTTTTCTGCAGATCAATGATTTTCTGCTTTTTTGGCATTTTGTGATCCTTAAAAAGAGATATATTTTAAGATTATATGTTATTACTAATCTTACAAGGTGCCAATGTTCGCAAAAAAAATGGAATGCTCCGAGGCTCACACTTAAAATCCTTCTCCGTCTGCTATATAAATGTCAGCATTTATGTTAAACAAATTTCATTATAGTCTAAAAGTTAGAAATAAAATTGCACCTTATTTCTCATATCCTCCCTCTTCTTTTTTTTCTTTTACTACTTTTTTCATCATGGTAAATGAACAGCTAGATCCATCATTGAAATCTTCAAATCAGCTTTGGTTATATTGCTATACATCAATAACTTTTTAATTCCGTGTCTGAAAAAAAAAAAAAAATAAGTGTAGGTATGTTGTTAGCAGCAATGACCTGCTATTTGGGTGAGCTAGGGGAAGCCCCTCCCTCCTCCCTTAAGGAATTTAGATTGTACAGTCAGACAAAAAAAATAAAGGATCCTTTTCTTTTATATTATTTCTTAAAGAATGAGTTTATAAAATGTATTAAAGTGGGTCTAATTTTTTAAATGGAAAAAAAAAAACCGAGTGTTTTGGGGCATTCAAACTTTTTTTATGTGTAAAATATACCTCTTTTCAAACGTATTTGAAAAATTAAAAGATAAGTATACTATATAGAACAGGACTAAAGAAATTATTTTCACTAGCCAATAACTGGCTAGTAAATAAAATTGACCTACCGACCAGTGGCTACTAAGCAAAATTCCTTATTTTCATCTTTAGACGTAAGATGTGTAATGAACGTATTGGTGTATGTAATGGTCACTTATTACTGAAATGTGAAGACGTATGCAGCATATGTCCTGGTCACTGATTACAAAAATGAGAGGACGTATGCAGCGTACGCCCTGGGAGTGAAGAGGTTACTGGTGGTGGCCACCGCATTATTTCTAAAATCAAAACTGGTCGAGATGTACATATCTCTTTTAAGATGATCTCAGACCAACAATGGTGAAAAGAACACGAGCAATGAAAAAGTGATGTGTACCGTGTTCTTTAGAAGTATACAAGTCTGGTCAAAGTCATTAAGCTAGAGAGACAGAAGACAGTTACAGCTAGCTAGTACACCACTAAGTGTCTTCCTGAAATTCTTCAAGATGTGAATGTTAGGGGACTCACTCATGCTTCACCATGACAATGCATCTTCTCATTCAGCAAGGATTACAGTCTTAATTTCTTGAACAATAAAGCATCAAAGTGATAAAACATCTACCCTATTCTCCTGATTTTGAAATGTGTGACTTTTGACTATTTTTTATCTAACAAAAGATTACGTGGGCGTCTTTTTCATTCCAAAGATGAGATTGCTAAGGCTATAAAAGAATATTTTTCATCGATTCCAAGAAATGGGTGGCTTGAGGCATTTAATCTTTGGAAAATTCACCTACAAAAGTGCATTCACCTTGGAGGGAACTACTTTGAACACTCTTAAGAGTTGGTAAGTTTAACTTGTACCATTTAGCCGTATCTCAAAAATTTCAGAGTGACCCTCGTATTTAAGATAATCTCGGGAAAAATGTTATTTTAGCTTGATGGGTTTGCTTTTTTATTTAGCATGTTGAAAGAGATGAGCAATGAATTTATGCTGATTAATGAGCTTGAAGTGCAATTTTATAGTAATTATATGGGCTATAGTAATAAAACTCTGGGAGAGAAAATCTTAATGATATATTTTGAAATACTTTAACCCTCCGAGTGTCTTGAGGGCTTTCCTGCATTTTTATTAAAATGCTTATAAAAGTAATCTTAATTTTCTTTCTCTGTTTGTTTCTAAAATACACTTCATGTCCCTTTATACGACATGCATTTTAAAATACAATTCTGTTTAAAATGTTTTTTTTTTTTTTACAACAGATTTAAGTTATTTTGGGGGAACAGAAAAATACGGTCAAACCGCTCAGAGGGTTAATAACACTTACATAAAGAAACAATTGCATTTTTCAAAAACTTCCTAAACAGTAAAATACCTTCTAGCTTTTATTTGAATTCAACAGTACAGAATGATATGACCGTTGAGAAGTTCTGACAACTATATTTTTTTGTCGAAATGCAGATATGTCACAAAAGTTTACAAATGAAAGGAGGTAGTGTATGAAACTATTAGAAACACATCCTGCAAGTTAAGTAACAAGTGTGTGCATGTATGTGAAAAATGTTTGCTTATTTATTGAAAGAAAGAAACATTTTATGAAAAATTAAGTATTCTTCAACATTATTCACAGTTTGCAGTCAAAAGAAGCCATCAAATAGCATCCACTTCAGGTTTGATTCAATGCCCATGTTTCACAGTTTTTACAGTGTCTTCTGCAGATCAATACTATATACCACAGAGTGTTTTTATTTTCAGTATGATATTCTCATATTGTGGCAAATTAGGAGAGTATGCGAGGTGCTCTAACACTCCCATCCCTATCACTTAAGTTGTTCTCACCAGTTGATCTTCATCCTGCGTAAAAGCTGAGGCTAAACTGATTTTCTTGAGCTTCATATGATAAATTTACATCACCATGCCATCTAATTATTCAAAGAGAGGTAGGAGAAAATCTCTCTTGTGTAGGTATTTCATTCTAATATCCTTTAAATCACTTTTCCATGTAGCTTTAGATGTCAGGATCTTCCTACATTTTTCATTTTATTCAATTCCTACTATTAGTTCACACTCTCCCTATATTTATTTATATATATATATATCTTGTTCAAATTTTCAATCGTTAATAAAATACTCATTATTCATCCTATCAAGTTGAAATAATTACTTTCTTCTATCTTCAATAGAAGAAAGTATTGTAATCCAAACTTTTTTCGACTTCCGGTTTTCGACGGATTTACATGTTTTAGGGGTCAGAGATCCCAAAAAACATGTTTATAGAAAATGTCTGTCTGTCCGTGTGTCCGTCTGTCTGTCGCCATTGTACCATCAGAAAGTGTATGAAGTTATGCATAGAATTGAACCAAATTTTTATTTTAAGTTTTTGGCTATGGCAAGCAGATCCTCCCTGAATTTGGAAAAAATTTGCCGGTAGGGGGCACTGTAATAGCTATTTTTGTGTGATTTTGAATATTGTACCATCCAAAAGTATATGAAGTTATGCATAGAATTGAACCAAATTTTTATTTTAAGTTTTTGGATATTCCCTAGGATAGGCCCTCCCTGAATTTGGAAAAAATTCGCCGGTAGGGGGCGCTGTAACGGCGTTTTTTTGTGCGATTTTGAATATTGTACCATCCAAAATTGTATGAAGTTACGCATAGAATTGAACCAAATTTTTATTTTAAGTTTTTGGCTTTGGCAAGCAGATCCTCCATGAATTTGGAAAACATTAGCCGGTAGGGGGCGCTGTAACAGCGATTTTTGTGCGGTTTTGAATATTGTACCATCCAAAAGTGTATGAAGTTATGCATAGAATTGAACCAAATTTTTATTTTACGTTTATGGCTATGACAAGCAGGTCCTCCCTGAATTTGGAAAAATTTCACCGGTAGGGGCCGCTGTAATAGCGATTTTTGTGCGATTTTGAATATTGTACCATCCAAAAGTATATGAAGTTATGCATAAAATAGAACCAAATTTTTATTTTAAGTTTTTGGATATGGCAGGTATGTCCTCCCTGAATTTGGAAAAAATTCGCTGGTAGGGGGCGCTGTAACGGCGTTTTTTGTGCGATTTAGAATATTGTACCATCCAAAGGTGTATGAAGTTACGCATAGAATTGAACCAAATTTTTATTTTACGTTTATGGCTATGATAAGCAGGTCCTCCCTGAATTTGGAAAAAATTCGCCGCTAGGGTGCGCTGTAATAGCGATTTTGCATATTGTACCATCGAAAAGTGTATGAAGTTATGCATAGAATCGAACCAAATTTTTATTCTTGGCTATGGCAAGCAGGTCCTTCGTTAATTTGGAAAAAATTCGCCGGTAGGGGGCGCTTTAATAGAGATTTTTGTGCCATTTTAAGTATTGTACCATCGAAAAGTGCATGAAGTTATGCATAGAATTGAGTCAAATGTTTTGTGTTTCTTTTTGGTCATAGCATGAAGGTCCTCCCTGAATTTGGAAAAATTCCGCTGGAAGGGGGCGCTATAATTACGATGTCTGTACCATTTTCTTTATTGTACAATCGAAAAGTGTATAAAATTATGCATATAATTGAACCAAATTTTTTGTGCATGTTTTTGGCTTTGGCCAACAGGTCCTCCTTGAATCTGGAAACTTTTCTTGATTTTTCGTCGTTCTATTGTCCATCGGCGGCTCATGCAAAGGTGGAACTCACTTCCTGCTAAGCCGGCTGTTCGCAAACATCTGATAACAACAGAATAAGGAAAAACTATTAATTTTAACAAATATCATGATATAGATTAACTCGTTTTTAGTTCATTTAATTGACTGAAGCAGGAATTTAAGATGAAAATCAAAGTTGGTATAGTAATGAACTAATAATATTGAAGTATTAACATATGTAACTAGTTTTTGAAATATTAAGATGTATAAGATAGAAGAAAGTTTTGGGATTGGCACATCCAACTAGTTTTTTTTTTAAAACTTGTACTGGATGACAATTGATGTTAATACAGTTTTTCCAAATATTAATTAATTAATTAAATTTTAATTAATTAATTTTAGTTTTGCATGGTAAACAAAATGGTGACCATTGGTTATTGAAGATCAATAAAAGTATTTTCAATAAGGGGTTACCATAGGGGTGACCCTGTTCTGTCGTCAAATATCACCAAGTTTGTCGCCAACTTGGCGATATCTCTAATATTTTGCCAAATTCCCATAGAGTTCCATTGTAAACTTACTTGCTTATAGAAAATCAACAAATTGAGATATTTTAATGCAGCAAAAACTAATATTAGCTTAAGGGATTACATTAAATTTTTCTTTGATGACCTAAGTAGGAATTGACTTTAAAAACAAAATTTTTATATTACTTGTTTTTGTATATAGTTTAAAGTCATTTGCAGCAGACTGAAATTAAAAGGATAAGATAAACAGGGATGTAGTCGAGGGTATACGCCATATACCCTCTGGATTTTTTTAAGGAACACCGTATACCTTCTGGTTCTCAAGAAAGCCATAGTATATATATATACAAGGGTATACCCTCTGCTTAGAACGTATACTATCTGTATTTTTTACGACTACACCACTGAAGATATAGATTTTTTTTAATTGGAAGATTTTCTATTGTTCTGCAAACCAGTAAAATAAAACCAAATCATGATATTTTTTAATCTGTAGAAACTTTTTCCTTCATTGTAATATGTCAAAAATAATTCATTCTCTCTAAACAGCAATACCTTTTTAAAAAAATTCACACTTTTTTACATTGTAAATTTTTACAAGAAAATCAAATTTATAATGTAAAATATGCAGTTATGCATGTCTTCATATTTTTCTCACTTAAAATTTTAATTATCTCATTTAAATTTGATAGGTATTATTGGATTTGAGTAAGCTACCATTGAGTAAGCTACTTACCAACATTTGGATTTATGTCTGTTCTAATTGTTCAAAATTTTACTATTATATGAAATCTACTAACTCATGGATATAATAAAGTACAAAAAAGATTATGCTATATTTTTCCTATAACAATGTCTGACTGCTTGAATACTTTGGAGTGTTTTATTTTACTTTTTGCTAAATGTAGGTTGGTAGTTTTCTCTTTAGGCCATTTTTAAAGGTGCAGCATCCTCCTTTAAAAAAAAAAAAAAAAAAAAAAAAATTGGTAAAATGCATCTCTAATTGTACTAAGAGATTCTTTGTAAAATCTTCTTCGTGCCCAGGAGATTGCAAACACTAACTTCCCCATTTCCTTCCAGAAAAATGCAGGAGGTCCAATCATGTGCGATTTAATTATATATTTTTATTTATAACACATCAGTGATGCTGAAGAGAGGATGTGCTATACTGCATCATTTAAGCAAAACATTGGTAATGGGTGCATAAATATAATTTTTATGGGTTTTTCAGGATGCATAAGTTTTCTCTTAAATGATTGTAAAACAGGCATATTTTGTATCAAATACATTAAATCTGTCTCATTTCAAGAAGATGGCCCATTCGTTTGGAAGTGTTTGGGTTTCAGGATTTCAAGAGCTTAGCGACATCATTGACTCATAAAATCAACATTATTTATTTATAATACCTAAAAAACATTTTTTTTGGTTACTGAACACAATAATAGATCTCACTTGAAATAATGTCCTCTTCTACGGAACTAGTGTTCGTTTTGGTGACTAGCACCTGCCCTATTACTTTCTAGAGCAGACTCTGGTTATGTGTATATTGTTTTAAATGACCATTGTATTTCTACAGTGATGCCAAGGATGTGCTATAGTGCATCATTTAAGCAGAAAATGGGCGAGATGCATAAATAAAAATTTTATGGGTCCTTCAGATGCATAATTTTTCTGTTGAAAGATCACAAAAGAGGCTTATTTTGTGTAAAATACGTTGTATCTGTCTTACTTCTGAAAAAAGATCCAGTTTTCTGGAAGTGTTTGGGTCCCAGGGAACCAGTATTTCAAAAGCCTAGCGACATCCCTGATTACATATGAGCCGTTTGGAGCCATGTTCACCATTATGATGGACGTGAGTTATTGTTGCCATGTGGTCAACTGCATCGAAATCTTTGTGATGACCAAGTTTCAAAATTCATATTTTTCCTTTTCAAAAAAGTACAGTAAACTTCTGACTATCCGCCTCGCGACTATCTGACCCTCCATACTATCCGGCTTAGTAAAAAAAATGAAGAACATTGCAAGCGGATGAGACATGCAGGTTCCTGTCCATTGGAAAGTGCTGACTTACGACAGGAAGGAGCAAAAATGGATAGCAGAGCAATGACAGACATGAAGGGAAAGGGGGGGGGGGGGGGTTAAGGCTTGATAACTTGTTTCATCAGTTGTGCTTCGGATGTTAACAAGTGCGGAAGTTATTTACCGCTGTTCCTGATTACGTTCATATACTCCTTTTGTGTACTTCGTGTTTATTTTTTGAAGATTACCGAAATGGATGATAAAGGAAAAAAGGTTGTAATGACTATGGAGTAGTGATGCAACGAATAATGGTTTGGCCGAATACCAAATATTCGGCCTAGTTATGGCCGAATAATGAACTCATTTTTGTCTAAAAACAAAATATAGTATGCACTATGTGCACCATTCTTGTATATTTCACAATTAAAATGCATTATTTTCTTTAAAAAGAATTATTTATATGCAAATTTAATTTTATAAAGCATTATTTTATTCTGAAAAAATATTCAGCTATGTTCAGCTTAAAAATTGCCTCAATAATATAAGCCCCCCCCCCCCCCCCCCCCACACACACACACCCAAAAAAAAAAAATCTTAGCAAAAGTTCGTCATTAGGTAGTACTGTCTAGCTCTAGTTACATTCTAGTAGATATTATGTATGTTGTTACATTTTAAAATAATGACAAAATTTTAAAAGTAAACAAAAATTTCACCTTTCAGATGAAAGAAAATAAAAAAGGAATCTTAAGAAAAATCACTGATAGAAATGAATATCCTGTAAAATGGTGGAAAGAAATCAGTGTAGACTTTATAAAGCTCACAATGAATGAACAAAAAAGCCATGAATTTTTTTTCTTTGTTTTGCTATGTCAGAAGACAGCAACTATTAAAAAGTGTATATAATAAATGTTTTTAGATTTAGATGAAAGAAATATCTGTAAGGAAAATAAATTTCAAAATATTGACTATGTAGTATCTTAGCTACTATATTGTTATAATTTTAATAGATATGTATGTTGTTGCTGTTACATTTTAAAATAATCACAAAATTTTAAAAGTACTAGACAACATAAATTTAAAGTTTCAGATGAAAGAAAATCTAAATTAAATAGTGATGTAGAACATACATGTATACTAATTAAAATAATTTAGTACTTACATTTCTTTCATTATTTAATAAGAAACAGTAAAGCAACACACTTAAAAAAATTACTTAAGCGTATTTTACTCCCCCCCCCCCCCCAAAAAAAAAAAAAAAACTTAAGTATTGCAGCATATACGACTTAATTATTTGTTATACAGTAGAAGATCTTTATGACGCAAACCAAAAAATGCAATGTTGTGCGGTATTATAGAATTTTGCGTTGTGTGGATCACATTTCACACATCATTAAATTTACCTTATAAACATGTCCAAATATTTCTCAAACATATCAAAATACATTACAGTATCTTTATACTGTATTCTTTGTCACTAGCAGTTATCCAGATTATAAATTCTTGCATTATATGGATCATTCCACATTGTTAAATTTACTTTATATTTATACTCATGATCCAACTATACCTGGACCAAATCATTCATTATATTTCTCATTTTCAAAAATGTTTAATAATAACAATTTTTTCATTTAAAAGTTCTGAATTAAGGAGATAAAGTTGAACTAATGTATCAAATTTAGTTTTCTAGAAAGTAGCAATTTTTTACAATGTGGGAATTCAGGTGCTTTTTAACTTCAAAATTCATTATTTACGTCTGAGAAGTTGTGTGTTATATGGAGAATTGCGTTATAAAGATCTTGTACTGTACATACAATACATCTGTATCTAATCTATCGTATATATTTATGTTCTTTATAGGTCTTATTAAAAATATCATTGAAAGAAATATTTTTTTTATGTAACAAGGGATAAATATTAAACTTCCCATTATGCTTAAGAATTTAGATTTTGCTTGTATTTTAAATAGATTAATTTTAAACTTAACAGTTTATGTTAGCTTATTACAGAGATACTTTTTGTACTTATTGATACAGCATAAAAGTTTTAATATAATTCCTAAATTACTCTCTTATATAAAAATGGGTAGATAAAACCCATTCAAGGCATGAAAGTTAAAGGGAAAAAAAGTGTTAGTTAATTTCAAATAAAATTTTCATTATAAATTATGAATATAAATTACCAAATTAAAAAGTTTTATTGTACAAATAATATAAAAACATTCCTTATAGTATTATTCGACCAAGGCCGAATAATGGACTTGATATTTGGCCGAAGCCGAATATTCGGCAGATTGGCCAAATGGGCCAGTTATTCGGCCGGCCGAATAATCGTTGCATCTCTACTATGGAGGAGAATCTATGCGCTATAAATTGACTGCAGTCTGAGGTAACAGCAAAAATTATTGCTTCGGAGTTAGGAATTGGTAAAAGTACAGTGGGTGACTGAAAGAAAAATCGAGCAGATATTGAAAAGTGGTGTGCTGCCCAAGCCAGTGGAAGTGGAATGAAAAAAAAAAAAAATGCTGAAAGTTAAGCATAAAGAAGTCGAAAAAGCTTTATTTTTGTGGCATCAATACTTAAGAGGAAATGGCTTGCCTGTTACTGGGCCAATATTACAGGAAAAACAATGCGATTTTCCCGACTTTTAGAAGGAGAAGATTCAGAATTTACTGCCAGTGAAGGATGGCTAGATCGCTTTAAAAAACGATTTGGTACTCGTCAGATTACTGTAAGTGGGGAGGCTTTATCTGCTGATAAAGAGGCTGTAACTTTGCTCAAAGACTATCTTGCTAAGTTTATTCAACAGGAGGAAATTTCTCGGGAGGAGTTGTAAAACTATGATGAGACCGGTTTAAATAATAAAAGAGGCTCCCTACAAAAACGCTTGCATAAGCGAAAGAAACTGCTGCTGTGAGATACAGGAAAAGGAAGGAACGAGTCACTGTATTGGCTTGCAGTAATGCAACTGGCAATCATAAGCTTAGGTTGACTTTAATAGGAAAGTCAAACAAACCTAGAGCTTTAAAAAAATTAAAAATCTGGAATCACTATCCCTATATTACATGCATCAAAAGAAAGCATGGATGAATTCAGAGATCTTTAAAAGCTGGTTCCAAAATGAATTCGTACTGACTGTAGAAAAACATTTGAAATACAACAATTTGCTGAGAAAAGCTCTGCTAATTCTTGATAATGCACCTTTGCATCCATCCATTAATGAATTTGCAGATGGAGACATCAAAGCTGAATTTTTACCACCCAGTGTGACGGCTATTTGTCAGCCAATGAACCAGGTCATCCTTGAAATGATAAAGAAAAAGTATCTGTTCATTGATATCAGCAATTGATTATAATGAAGATTACATAACCACTGTGAAAAATATTGACATGCTAGAGGTCGTAAGGTGAGTGGCAGAAATATGGGAAGAAATTCCAAATGTAATACCATTGTAAGGTCTTGGAAAACATTCTTTTGGATCATAAAGGTAGACATAAACCCATGTGAAAAACTGAAGTTGAAGATGAGAATGATAAGCTTCTTTCGTTGCTAAAAAATATACTGAGCTCTGACGATGTCAATACAGAGGACATTACAGAATCAGGGCCGAAATTAAGGGGGGGAGGGGCATGTGCCCTGGGTGCCAGAACAGAAGGCGAAGGGAGGCACCAAATGAAGATTCCGTTTGTAATTTTTTCTAGCATCTATGTTTAGCATGGTATTGTTAAATTCGTCCTTTCTGGGGTATGTCAAAGCATAGAAGAATTGAAGGATGATATGGGAGAAGGATCCTGTATAAAGTGGAATATTTTTCCGTTCCTTTCAACTTCTTTTTCAAGGTTTTAATGAATCAATATTTGAAGGGGGGAGGAGGTGCCAAAATCCATGTTTGCCCCGGGTGCAAAAAAGGCTAGTTTTGGCCCTGTATAGAATGGATGGCAAATGACGGAATTAAAGAATTAACTGACAACGATATTGTAGAAATGGTGACACAGGGAGAAGTAACAGAAGAAAAAAGAGGAGGAGGTTGAGAGGAAAAATCTCATATCCCACATTCGGAAGGGTTCAAGATGATTGAGGCAGCACTGTAGTACATTAGTCAGCAGGAGGAAGTGACGCCAGCTTATACCATCTGCTTGCGTAAATCGTAAATGTAGGGACGTTGCATTGTGGAAGAGGGCTAACAGGGAGAAGCAGTCATCTATCAAGTATTTTTTCCAAAATTAAAAACTGCTTGGCTCTTTTGTCTTATGCATAACTTTTCATATTGGAAGTGCATTGGGGGCATGAAGTGAGTAAATATTTATAGAATTCCAGCCTACCATTCTGCCACATTAGGCCGGATAGTCAGGAGTGCACTATAGTGATTTCCTTTTAAAAAGAAAAAAATACTTGATGACATACAAACTGACTTAGTCTGTTCATTTTAAAATTGGTTAATTATCAACATGAAATAGTTTTGTGAAATACTAATTATTTAAAAAGACCCAAAATTGAATAATTTATTTTAGATCTTGTTTTCTTAAAACAGTTGCAAAATGAACTGTGACTCCAAATTCCTCATGTATAAATTTTAAAGAAATTTACCATTAAATTATATAATTACATTTCAATATGTAACTGACAGGGTTGTAGATTATTGTAGATTACCAGTTGATTGTTTTAAATCAACTGATTTTTTTTTTTTTAAATTAATTTCTTTCCCATATCGAAAATTATCTGTTTTAATTGAATATAATTATTTATGCAGCTTTAAAAGTTACTTATTTCTTTTTAATTTACATTTAAAGATATAATGTAATTTATAGGCTATATATATTTCATTGAATTGATACAACAAGTATCTTCCATATCTTTTTTTTTTTTTTTTTTTTTTAGAATACATTGAAATTGAAAGCAAATAAAATCTTAGATAAATCTCTTATGAACAAAACAGTAAAATAAAGAAAGTAGATTCCTTCAACCCCTCCCCCCGTCCCTTTTATTATTAAAAATAAATAAAACAAAGCACAATGTTAATAAATAAAGACCATAGTAAAATATAGAGATTGTGAGTTTTCATTTTAACAAAATTTAATAGAATCTGTGGAAAAAAAGTCACAAAAGAAGAGAAAAATAATGGTCTTGAATTTATCAAACAAAAGTGCGTCTCTGGTTTCCTAGCACTTCCATTAAATTTTTTGGATAAATTGGAACCATTTCATAAACATGACCAAAATGTTTTTTTTACCCTAAAGTTGTTGATACAATGTCTGATTTTTAGTGGTGGAATAATTTTTATAGCATTTCTGGAAAATCTATAATTACGGAGAGAGAGATGCAATTTGCAACCAGGCTAACTACAGCCAAAGCATTGACTGCCTGTGTTGAAAGAATTTTTTCAACATTATGTATAGTTCATTCAAAATTTTGAAACAGACTAGGAGAAAACAAAGCATAAAAACTAGTATTCATAATGAAGCAAATGAACAATTATTAAGGGTAAAAATTATTCTTAAAATCTATTATTCAAACTACTGTAAGATATCTATTCAAGAAATGTCAGTTGCTCTTTTTTTTTCTCCTTTCCTTAATAAAATGTTCTGCTATATTTCACTAGTACTATAAGATTCTTTGTCCTTAGTTTGCAAATAATTTTCTAGTAGTTATTTGTGTCAGTTAAAATTTCATAATTTAATTTTCTTTAAAGAAAATGTAGATTAAAGACTAGTGTGTTAGTGATATATGTTATGTTAAAAAAATCATTAAAATTGAAAAAATTCGATTTAATCAAAAAATCTGATTTAAGTCATATAAATCGATTTTTTAACAAAAAAAAAAAAATCGACGACTCTGGTGACAAAATATAGCATTTGTTCTCATGTTGTTTACTTGTTCAATAAATGTATCGCAAGCAAGATTTTTAAATATAAATTTTGTTGTATTAATTCATGGTGAACTATTGGTTACTCATTGGATATGCAAATAAGTTCAAATTTGTTTGCTGATTGCTTTAGGGGGGAAAGTAAGGGATAATTAGACAATTTTCATTACAATTTATTGCTGAAAAATTCATAATAAATTTACAAGTAATGCTTAAAAAGGATTTTTCTTCTATTTCTAATAAGAATGAAATTACTTATGCAGTTATATGCATATCATGTTTGTGTGTGTATGTGAATTTCAGTAAATTTCTTGTTAAGGAAAGGTGCCTGTGTTTCTTCTACACTTTATTTTTGCCTAATACCGAAAGTGCTTATCATGGATTAGAAAACTATACCCATCTTCAAAATATTGTATCTTCAATAGTATAAGTACAATTTTTAAAAAAATAATGATAATTTGCTTTATTTAAACTATGTGTTTAGCTTAGTTTTTGTCAGAGTTAAAATTTATAGTATAACATGTTTCTGATCTAATATAATTAGTATTGTTGCATTTTATAAGAGAGGGAAAGACAAAAGAATTAAATCTCTTGGGAATTTTGTATTAGAAATATTACTCTTCATTGTCCTTTTGCATAAACAAAACTGCACTTGTCTGAAGTATCGGAAAGCAATTTACATTTTCATTATTTTGTGTAATTTGTAAAAAAAAAAAATATTGCATTTATGTTCATGAAGAAAATGGATAATTATTAGATCATTTTTTTTTTTCAAATTAGAAATGGCAAAATAATATATACAGGGTGGCCATAATTAATAAATGGGTATTTAGAGCTTAATTATAAATATACGGGTGTAAACACCATTTTTTTTGTATATGTACTACTTATTTGGTTATCTTTCATCACTGTTTCATGCTGGAGGACAACAACAATAAATTTTTGAAGTTCCCTGGGTAAGCCGGGCTAGAAATATTTACTTGGACAGGTTCTTGTATATGCACAGTTGAATTGCAGAATTCTCATTATTTTCTTAATTTATAAAAAATATTTTATTTATCCATATTTGCACAGGAAATTTAGATTTGTCACCAAAAATACTAGACATTTCTGTTATTTAGTAATATAAATTAATAATAAAATGCATTTGTCAGCTAGCACTATGAGAGTGAAATGCTATCAACACTGTTTTTACTACAGTACAACATTGATACATCAACCTGAGAAAGCATAAGTGTAACTCATGGGATGCTACTTAGCATAAAGTATTATGCTTCATCTTACAAAGTTCCAGCTTTTAATGGCATGAAAGAAACAAATTCATTTAGCTAGCATTTGTGTTGACTTGGAGGATATTTATGTGTACTCAGGGCTGAAATTAGGTGGAGCATACTTGGCATATGCTATAGGAGCCAGTTTAGAATGAGGAGATTTGATTTGCCTTTCAGTACAAAAAACAAATAACGAAATTTTGGCAGACAAGCCATGCAGTTGGACAACCCAAAACAAAAATATATTAGTTGATTTTATATTCTATGCTTTGAACAGGGTTGGGTTTTCTTTATGTGACCATGTAGGGGGCCAAAACAATTCTTGATTAACAAATTCCCCAAGATACATGGAAGATCAGTACACCGCCCCAGTTAGGTTTGAATTAGTTCAGTATTTAAGATGTTATCTTGATGACAAGATTTCCATTGTACATAAAATTAATGATTGCACTAGGTAGATTTCTAAAGAAATCAATCTAAAAGTATTAAAATTAATATACTTTCTAGCAATTATTTCGTATTTATAATAAAAAAATAAAAGCAATGGATCAGAAATAAATTATTGCACACTGTTTATAAATTTATTTTGGAATGAAGGGAGAGGGGGCAACAAAATTCAAACTTACCCCAGGTGAAAAAAATTCTAGTTTCGGACCTGTGTTTACC
This sequence comes from Maratus speciosus, assembly GCA_963932465.1. Classification (NCBI taxonomy): domain Eukaryota; kingdom Metazoa; phylum Arthropoda; class Arachnida; order Araneae; family Salticidae; genus Maratus; species Maratus speciosus. Next base: position 293,579,478 of record OZ010789.1, read on the forward strand.
GAGTAGTTCTTCTCCTTTTGTCTTCCTTTTATTGTTATGTATTAAATTGTACATCTAAATACGGGATTTGCTGTAACATGACACTTCAAAAGTGGTTTTTTTTTTGTTTTTTTTATGTTGCGGAAAACTTTTTTTTCTAATGTTTGAAACGACACGCTAGATCATCTGTGTTCTACGGGACACAGGTTGAAAACTCCTAAACCATAGGAAATCGATTTATAAAGAAAAAAATAGTTTACATATTTACCATCAAAAGTCTCACTCTCTCTACATACTGATATTGAACAATAAAATAGGCATAGAAATTAAAAGAAGGGATATTTTACATGTTTGACTAATATTTAATGTAAAAATATTTTAATTTTTATGGCTATTTCACAAACTGTAATCAGCCTGCAGCATAATTTTTGCTCCCTAGTAATGAAGATGTGAACTATAGTTTTATTTTTTTATAAATCACTTTCCCATGGTCTAAATTTGTATATAAGTAGCATATATATACGAATTGGTCTAAATTCCTATATATATATATGAAATAGTGTTGCACACACCTACATGTTAGTGATTTTTTTCGTCTCTCACCACAAAAAATACTGTTTCAATTTTTAATTGTGAAAATTTAAGAAAAGAAAAAAAAAAAAGGGTTTTGATGCTATAAACTTTTATAGTTTTTTAATTGAAACTAGTATTTTTAATGCCTAAAGTTCATCTTTTCTATAAGTAAACATATGATGTTTTAGAAAATTTTCTTCTGAGATTTTCTTAAATTATATGAAAAGTCAAAGTTGTAGATTTTCTAACGTCATGGGTAAAGCGTATAACATGCATTGATATAATACACCTATCAGATAAGTTGATTGTTTGAAAACAAATTCAGTATATATATAACTATATCATATTATAGTCTTTGAGAGAAAAGTGAGAAGCATATCTCTTACAAGTTGCAAGTATTTGTTAGATGATTTTATGCTTTGATATTCCAATGACTATTACATTCTTTATTATTTTTATTTGTTTTTAATGATTCTTTATTAGTATGGGAATAAAACTACGAGGAAAATACATTATAAAAAAGTAGATTCATTTGATTGTAAAGAAGTTATTTGACTTGAAATGTAATATGTTTTTATTTTTTAATATTACATGGGAAGTAGTTTTAAATTGATATCTAGAATATATCTTTTATTTTAAATTATGCTAAATATTTTTAATGGAAAGTCCCCAGTTTAAGATTATAGACTATTTTGCGTGTAGTTTGAATAAACAATATGTTTTTTTCCTTTTAAAATGTTTAATTTTTTTTATGAAAATCTTGTTATTTTTAAAAAACATACACCTGAATTGGCTATCAAAGCACATGATTGTGATAGACCATGCAAATTATTCAATTCACCTATGATTAGACTCAGTATCATTTCTTACTTCTTACAATTTTATTTAAATATCATGATGTAGCTTTTCTAAATCAAGATCTGTGTAATTGCTTCAGGTATATAATTAATATGACTATTTAAAACTTTAAATAAATTTTTAATTATTGTTCTGTAACTAAAAAGATATGTATCTTCAGTTTGCAAAAAGCTTCTCGTATGGATTGGGTAAGTGTTAAATATATTTATTTCAGTAATTGAAATATTGCTATAAAATTATTTATATTTTTCTTCATAAAAAGTCATCAAGGAAAGTTTTTCTTGTAAAATTAATAAAATATAAATGATTTTTGTTGGAAATCAACAAAATTCAAATGAAATATGAAAAGATGTTGAAATATCAAAATGTTTGTGTTAATTATTTTACTGCCATCAGTTAAAATACTTTCAATATGAATTTAAAACTGAAAAAATTAATTAATTCAAATTTTGCATAGAAGCTATGTGGTGATGACTAGATACAAATGAAACTTTCTGAGTTCAGTTACTAATCCTTGTGTTCACCATCTATTTCAACTACTGGTTAAGCACAAAAAGTCTATACAGATTAATGGTGTCTACTATTCGAGCAATTAATCAAAGCTTTTACATTTAACTGGCAGGTGAGGTAGATGGTGAATATGAACATAAGGGAATGACTGATTTTCATTATCAAGACTCCTTAATAACATCAAAAGCATCATTAAAATGTAAACTATTAATAATCATATTTTAAATTAACAACTATTTATACATCCAGTAGTTAAATTGTTAATAATTAAAAATTTAATTTTTATTACAGTTTTATCTCTATTTTTCTTTCTATTTGAAAATGTCTAAATATGTGTAATTCTGTATATCATTAAAATCGGTTAATGTTATAAATTATTTAATACAAATTTATTTCATATTCTGGGATACTTCTAGTATAAGCTTCTTATAATTTATCTTCAGCAGGCATTGTTAGAGCTCTTCAAAAATTATGGAAAAAGATTCAATACTTAGAGAACTGTAAAATATCTGAGAAGAAATCTACATCAGAAGCATCATGTAGTTCTAAAGATGAAGGTGAGTTTAGCTTAAAGGTTATTTTTATAAAATTTTCTACTAGTAATATTCTGCTTTATTAAATGTTTCAGGATGATTTGTTACAAAAGTACAAGCAAAGATTTTTTTATCTCATTCTGAATAAAAAATAACTATCTGATTTTCCTTTAAAATGATATACAGGGTTTTCTGATGACACAGCACAAACTGTACAAAACAAGAATCCTTGCTATGAATACATAAAAATTGTTCAAAGAACCGTACCTCAACAGCACATAGTTTTTGAGAAAAATGCAAAAGAAAAAGTATGATGCCACATGTTCTCTAGCAGTTTGTAATGAATTACCATTGCACAGACTAAAAATAGAGTACATATTGTCATACTCATGAACAAAATACTTTATGACTATGTAAAGATTGCCGGTAGTTTCAAGTTGTTACCTTCCCTATTGATGGCTGTTCATTTGCATATTAGACACAAATCCACATCCATCTCCTTTTGAATTGAGGGGGCCTCTAGAGAGAGAGGTCCAGGGGTATATCCTTTCCCCCTACCCATCGTAGTCAAAATTAAAAATTGTCGGGGAAAATATTTTGAATTTCGACTCGACTTGTGAGGTCGGGTTGGGACTCATTATTATTATTATTATTTTTTTTTTTTTGCAAGTAGGGTTGGCTAAACTAATTGTTTTGGGTTCGAATTAGTTCCTCGTTGAGTTTCGACTCCTGTGTGGTTTGGTTCGGATTAACCTGATTTTTCAAAAAAAACTTCAAATTACAGTAGAAGATCTTTATAACGCAAACCTAAAACGCAAAGTTGTGCGTTATATGGATAACATCATTAAATTCACCTTGTAAACATGGCCAAATATGTCTGAAACATATCAAAATACATTAGAATATCTTTATACTGCATTCCTTGTTAACAAGAGTTATCCAAAATTGACACAACCATCTCTTATATATTAGACATTTTCAAAAATGTTTGTTGTAATAATAGCATTTTTTTTTTTTTTTTTTTTTTTTCAGTAAAAAGGTTTTAAATTAGAAGATAAAGTTGAACTAATGTATCAAATTTAGTCATCTAGAGAGTAACAATATTTTACAATGTGAAAATGCAAGTGCTTTTTAACTGCAAAAATCATTGTTTACATCTGAGAAGTTGTGTGTTATATGGAGAATTGCATTATAAAGATCTTCTACTGTATTGTTTCAGATAAAAGTCTTTGTATTTGATTATGGATGACACTTTACATGTTTATTTTACAACATAAAAAAAAAAAAAAAAAAAAAATGGAGATATGATTAGATACTCTTTTTCCCATAATTACATTAAATTGTGGATTAATTTTTGATTACGGGTTTCGGGTCGGCTTGACTTGATATATTGTAGCTTGAGGTTGAAATATTTAGGGTTCGGGTTGGAATGCAGAGGATGGAAAATTCTTTGTCTGGTTCCAGTCGGATAGCAGGCAGAGTTCTGCATTGGATCAGGCAAACAGAGCATACTCACAGTCTAGGTCAAATTGGGTTGACGTTAATAATTAATTGTCCTTTGCAGGTTGTGTTGACTTCTATTTTTTCACTGCAGGTCAAGTTTGAGTTTCTTTAACATTAATTGTTTCAGGATGGGTTTTGACACTTGCAGATCCAGTTCGGGTTTACCTGATTTTTCAAAAGAATCCCCAAAATATATTTTGAGATGAAAAACTATATATTTGACTATTAAAGAGAATATATATACAGTACAGAACCATTCATCCGGAATCATTGGGTTCAGATGTATTCCGGATAACTGGTTGGGCATTAAACAAGCATCTGTTTGGTCAGATTTGTAGAATATATGTGGCTATGACAATGTTTTGATCTCAAATTAATTATTAGACTATTCAGAAAGAATCAGGTCCAAACAAGAACAGATATTAATCAAAGTTTAAAAGAAGGCAATTTATAGAAATACCTTGGAAACAAAATCTCCCATTTTTCCTATGCATAAAAATCAAAATGCCCAATGTATAACTAAATACGCTTCCATTTCAAATCTTAGTTGTTGGAATCAAGTTATATCATGCAGGTTGCAATGCTTAAAGCAATATACATATCAATCTGGGACGGTATGGCTCATTTTTGTGAAATAAGTCAATTGGAAATATCATTCTGGATAACTGGTTTTCCATTTAACTGGTTTCCAGGTAAATGGTTCCATACTGTATACAATATTAAAGAGAAAATATATATATAGAGAGAGAGAGTTATAACTGTAGGCTTATTTTCCATAATTGCATTACAACATGATTTTTTTTTTCATTTTGGGTTGGGTTTGGATTCAGGTTGAAGTTTGTCGAATGTGGCCAGGTTTCTTGTCGACAAATATTATTTTGCCGAGTTGTGGGTCAGGGAATTTTTTTTGTTTGGTTTGGGTCAGATTTCAGGTTGACTGTATATAGAATTTTCAGGTTGGGTATAACCCAATCTGCACAAGACTCTAAGTTCTGAGTTGGCTTTAAATAAAATTTGCGGGTTCTCAGACTCTAGTTGAATATTCACTTTATTAACATTTAGCTGTTAATTTTCACCATGACACTTCTTCTAACAAATTTTTAAAAATTTGCAAAAGAAATAAAAATAAAGCAACTAAAATAATAAAGTAGGGTCAGGTGGAGGAAAATGGGTCTATATTAAAAAGTGGTCCTTTTCACCATATAAATTTACTTGTTTTAGAATTTTTTTTTCTGTAGAAGCATTCTCTGAGATTATGCCAAATATTTCTAATAAAATTTTAGGATCTAGAAACAAATTTATAGATACTTAAATTTTGTTGTTTACATTCACTGGATTGCCTAATTGCAATTTGTTGTGAAAAACTTTCTTACTTCTTCTTTAGATAGTGAAAATACTGTTTTATTTTGATACAGACTATTAGAGGACCCTTTTAGGAACATAATTAAATTGATAAAGTTATTCTTGCCTTTTTATACATTTTAATTTTTTATAATTTTTATTCTAGGGTGGGGTAAAATGGGTCTATAGTTAGGCTTAGCTGAAAGCTGTATGATGCAACACATTCTAACTCTATGTTTACTTTTGAAGTGTTAAAAAATAAAATAAATAACAATTATTTCATCATTAGTTCTTGTTTTATTAACCTAGTTTACAATTTTTACCTATAAAACTATTTTCCATTTATTTTCATCACATATTTTGAAAAAAAAAAATGCAATCAAAAGAGAAAGAAAGGTCATTCAAACATCAAGTAAAATAAGAATTTTTTTAAAAAAAAGGGAAAATGAAGCTGGTGAACTTGAAAGTAAAATTGGTCCTAATTTAAAAGTAGCAGCACCACTCTCAGAAATAAAGCAAGGTTCTTGGGTAGAAGTTAAAAACTACAATGACTTAAGAAATAAAGTCAAACGTTCATAGGCCAAGTGAAAGAAATCAATGAATTTTATCGCATAAAAGAAGTTTTATTTTATGAAATTTATCGCATAGTCTAAGTCTAAATTAGGGAATGTTACATTTTTCCTGATATTGATGACGAAGATGATATGGAGCTCAGTCAGATTTGCCGCATAGTAAAGAAACCAAGATTTGACAGGCGTGGACATTATTTCTATAATTGAATATAATAAAAAAAACCCACATTTTTCAATAATATTTTCTATTTAAATATGTGCTTAATACAATAAAATGAGTGTTCTGTAGATTAAACATTGTGTTAGCTTCTTTTTTTATTCAAATATTCACTTAATTTAATACTAGGCCCATGGGCTTATGAATACTTGCCTTATTAAATAAAGTACTGAAAAGTAACATTTAAATTATAGTGAAAAATAATGTTATATTTGTAATCTATATAAGCCAAATGTATATAATATGTATCAAAAGTTTCATTAAGAAAATTATAAAAGGTTGATATATAAGCATTTTTTGAAAGATGCTTGATTTTAGACCCATTTTCCCCCACTTGACCCTATCTAAAAATTGATCGAAAGTCGTCATCTCTTTTGCATCAAATACAGTAATGTCAAAGTTTGCTAAAATGCCTGCAATGAAATATAAGCTGCCACATTTTTTCACCTCTTTCTCTCTGTTTTTGGTAGTTATTTGTCAACTGATTATTTTTCTCAATTATCTGTGGCATAAAAAAAAAAAAAAAAACAGAATCAAAGCGACTCGAGTCCTACCTATAGCAAAAAATTAGAGCCAATCTGACCTGAACACGATTTGCTGTTTAGGTATGTTTTATGAAATAACGCGTTACGTGACCTCTGATGCAGGACTTTATACAATAGTATTTTTTTGGTAGGGGTAAGGGAGACGTTGGTCCACAGTGGCCAGATTCAGCATAAGAACAATTCCATACTGTTTTTGAAATATTGCTGTGTATATGCCATATACGCCTATGCAAAATATTGAAAGCCCCATTATTGGGAGATTGATGGATGGAAGAAGAGTACGAAGCGAGTTCTCCCTTCCGGCAATGATAAAAATTGTGGTAATCTTTTTCCAGGGATGTAGCTACAGGTGGAGGGGGAGGGTGCACCCCCACCCCCACCCCCCACCCCCCCACATTCGGAATAGTCATATGCATTTGGTAATTTCACTTTTGTTCAAAAATTGCATCATTTGGCGCTGTATTTTTCCCTTCTAAGAATTTTTAAAAATATATTAAGAAATTTATTACAAAACAGAAAACAATGTAAAAACATATTTAAAATTATTAAATATTTTCTTAATTAGTAACGTTCTGCTCTTTGCATTATGTTATTTTTCTTTCGCTTTGAGTCGGTTACAGTTTCACTTTTCAGCTATTCTCTCGTAAAAGTGCGACAAGTTGGAAACAAATCTTTGTCGTCTTGCTTGCAGAACCATAGCGACCGCTCCCCCCATGCCTCTCTTTTTTGGGAGGGAGGGGGGGAACGAATCCAGGGGCCCCCGTAATCGGCTTTACCGACCTTTTAACCGAAGTCTGTTAATTTTTTTAAAAAACTAACTAATTTTTAAACTGCACGATACTATCCTCTTTTACTCATTTATTTTCAGACCGGTCACCGACTTTGAACGAGGGATGCACCGAATAGGGATTTTTACTGAATGCCGAATATTCGGCCAACAGGTAAACCGAATACCAAATATTCGGCTAACCGAATAGTGACTGTCAAGCCGAATACCGAATATTCAGCTTCCCGATTACTTTTAAATTTCAGAATTTGAAAGTATTAAAAAGTTAAATTTTGAAACAATTTTACGTAATATTTAACACACATACTTCCATATTGGTAAACAAGATCTGATTATTAGTAAATTCTATACTAAAAAAATTATGCTCTGAATAGTTATTTAAGAAGAGGGCAGTTTTAAAGCTTCTTTAATTGATAAAATTTTAAATTTCATGGATTCATCTCTGAATTAAAACAAATGAATAAAATTTTCTTGTTTTCAAAAACAAATATTTTAAAATCAAAGTGAAATTTTGAAGGAATTAAATGAAAAATTGTACAGTCATGTACAGTTTATTTGTCAGGAAGGGGGTCTAAAATCGTCATTATTGGTTAATTTTCTTACGTGATACTTTTCAAATAGCAAATAAAAAATGTAAAAGCATTCTATTTTATTTAAATATAATTATATTTCTAATTATTAAATATCTTTATTAATTGACAGTTAAAAATAGCAGTTGTTTTAAGGTTTTTAAAAATATTTTTTAAAAAGGTCTTTTAAATATTCGGCCAAACCGAATGTTCGGCATACCGAATAGTTTGATATTCTGCCAAGCCGAATATTCAGCACACCGAGTAGCTTGATATTCGGCGTAACCGAATATTCGGTAGTGTGGCCGAATACCGAATATTCGGTGCATCCCTACTTTGAACGCAGCTGAGACAAATAAATAACACCTAAAAAATCACCTTAGTAACTCGGTTCTTTGATGTTGAAGGTAGTATTTGCCTATCCAAGTACTTAGCGTTCCGAAAATGCATAGATGTGTGAAAATCTATTCAAACAAACCTACAGTTAGGGCCCCATTGCCTTCGGCAGCATACACACTGGAATGTATAAGATTTTATATATTTAAAAAAACCTAGAATAGGTACCCCCGCTGCCCTTGTCAACATTCACTATTGAATTTGTATGATTTTATATGTTAAACGGATATGGAATTGGGGCACCATTTTGTCAGTGTAGACCCTCGAATTGGTATCGTTTTATATTTTAAAATGAAAATCTATCCAAATGAACCGAAGAGTCGAGCCCCATTATCTTCATCACCATATACCCTCGAATTTCTATTTATAAGCAATCCTAAAATTGGGGTTGGGGGAGGATGTGCACTGCCTTGGTCAGCGTACAGTCTCGAATTAGTAAGATTTTATAGCTTTAACCCGTCACTGCACCACGTGCTATATCTGGCACATACCTAAAAACATTATAATTTTCATTATGTGCCGTGAATTTGGCTAATATTATCACTGTAACTGATCAAGAACAATCCAAAGAATGGAATAACGCTTATTTTGTGCATGTCAGATGGCTTCATTATACAAAAAATTAGAATTTGTTCTTCGGAAAGAAAAAAAAATTCGATCAAGCTTTAAGGTAAGATTTACTTTCATTATTTTTACTGAATACTTAAAAATATTAATATAATAAAAGTTGCGAGTCTTAAGCAGATAAAATTAATTAATTTAAGCTCATTTAGTTGCAAAATATAGCAATACAATATTTTAAAACGCTAAATGTGTACATATGGCATACACCATAAAATATCAAACATTAGCTGAAATTTTGAAATTTAATTTTTTTTACTATTTTTCCCAATAGTAGACGGATATATAAATTTCAATTAAAAAAAAAAAAAATCATAAAAATAGAAAAATTCGTGCCTGTGAAGGGTTAAATGAACGTGAAATTGGGACACTGCCTACGACAACGTACTTCTTCAAATTTGTATTATATATTTTAAAATAAAAAAAATTATCTAAACAAACCTATAATCAGGGTCTCATTAAGAAGCAAAAAGCCAACGTTTAAAAATTGCCCAGCCTTGCTTTTTCTAGCACTATGTGCCTTGCTCTATCTTGCACTGAAGAAAAATCTTGTTAGTAGATTCGAAAAAGCTATTTGCTGCTTTTTATGTATTATTTGTGCATTTTTAAACATTAGTTTTCTGCTTCTTGATATTCTTGCACAAAGGCTTTATTTGCTATTTTTATAATTCAGGGTCTCATTGCCTTCGGCAGCGAACACCCTCTAATTTCTATGAATTTATATATTTTTAAACTAATCTAGAATTGGGATACCATTTTGGCAGTGTACACCCTAGAATTTGTATGGTTTTATATTTTTAAAATGAAAGTATATCAAACAAATCTAGAGTCGGGGCCCTATTACCTCCGCCAGCGTATGTTCTGGAATGTGTATGATTTTATATCTTAAATTGAAAATCTATCCTGAAGAACATTGAATCAGGACGCCATTCCCTTCGGGAGCATACACATTCGAATTTATAAGATTTTATATTTTTAAACAAACCTAGAATTGGGGATCTCTACTGCCTTCGTCAACGCTCACTCTCGAATTTGTATGCTTTTATATTTGAAAGGACCTAGAATTAGGAAACCATTTTGTCAGTGTAGACCCTCGAGTTCGTATCATTTTATTTTTAAAAATTAAAATTATCAAAACGAACCTAGAGTTGAGGCCTCATTGCCTTTCGCAGAGTATACCCCGGAATTTCTATTTATAAAGGAGCCAAGATTGGGGCGGGGGGGGGACCACTTCTTTCGTTAGCGTACACTCTCGAATTTGTAAGATTTTATACATTTAAATGAACATAGAAATGAGACACTGCCTCCGACAGCATACTTCTTCGAATTTGTAAGATTTTATACATTTAAATGAACGTAGAAATGAGACACTGCCTCCGACAGCATACTTCTTCGAATTTGTATTTTACATTTTAAAATAAAAATCTATCCAAATTAGAGACACGGGCCCATTGCCTTCGGCAGCGTACACCCTCGAATTTCTATGAACTTATATTTTTTAACTAACCTAGAATTGGACACCATTTCGTCACCATACACCCTCGAACTTGTATAGTTTTATATTTTTTAATGAAAGTCTATCAAACGAATCTAGAGTCGGTGCCCCATTACTTTCGGCAGCGTACACTCTCGAATTTGTATGGTTTTGTATTTTAAAATGAAAACCAATCCTGTTGAACCTAATGTCATGGACTCAGTGAATGCGGCAGTGTACACTCTCGAATTTAAAAAGTTTTATATTTTTATACGAACCTAAAATTGGTGCCCAAACAGTGCTTGTCAGCATGCACTCTCGAATACGTATAATCTTATTTTTTTAAACGAAACTGGAATTGAATCCACCTCCACCCTCTGCCATCACTGTACACCCTTGAATTTGCATGATTATATATTTTTAAAGGAACCTAGAATTGGGGTGCCATACTGCCTTCGGCACCGTACACCATCGATTTCGTATGATTTTAATTTTTTTAAACGAATCTAGAATTTCCACACTACACCCCCCCCCCCTCTGCTTCTTTTCTTCCGCAATGTTCATCCTCGTGCAGTTAGGTCGAAATAGCACATCACTTCGGGCGCAGCGTTAAATCCGATAAATTTTCGAATTTCAAAGTTGTATAACTTGGTTCGTTTTGGTTGTAGAAATATGATTTTTTTTTCCATTTTACAAGTCAGAGCACAAGGTCTTTTACACTAAAAGTAACTTAGAGGACAGTATAAGTGTTAATTTTTGTAACTTTTTCTGAAATATATTTATTGAGTCAATTGGAATTAGATTAATTTAGGATAATTGTTTAGTTAGTTTGAAAAGTTTTTGTAATTAGACCTATATGTCTGAGACTAATGGTTCAGAAATTAGCTATCGGACCACGTTTAGAAGGAACACGCTGTATATTTAATCGCATTTTACGACTGCTTCAAACAAAATTGTCAATATTTATTTGACAATGAAATTTTTGCCTAGAATAAAAATATGCTCTTATTTATACGGTCTAGCACTGGCATGGATCTTTATTTTTAACGCTATCATTAGTAATTTTTATATTTTTATTGTTGTCATACAACAAATTGTTTTCACAGTGCTCACTCCAAAATATAATAAGGCATAAATATGCACGAATAGAAAATTAAAAAATGCAATCATTCAATGATTTTACTATGAACATTCGGTAAATTCAATGTCAACACCCCCCCCCCCCCCCCTAACAAAATGCTCTAGCTACACCACTGTCTTTTTCTTATGTGGATTTCCCGCATGTAAAGGTTAGGTGACTGGTGAGGCATTTGGTACTTTCTGCACTTGTGAAAAGCTATTTTTTCACAACATTTCTCAACGATATTCTTTGATTAATTACAAAATTTGTACAGCCGGCCAAAATACAAAAAACGAACAAACTCTCCATACATTTCAATTACCAAACTGTCCCAGAAAAAAATGGAGCCATTCAACTGAAAAATATATATTCTTTCACTTTATGTTAAAATAAGTAGTTTAAAGGGTCGTCTTTATATTGAAATTGCACTAAACTCAGAAATTTTCAATATGAACACCTAATTTTGATATCATATTTAACATTTTCGGTAAATTTTACCTTAAGATACTAAACAAAAAGTCATTCAGTCAAGTAATATAGGAATTGTGCAGGTTTAAATTTTGGAGCTCCTAATGTTAAATTAATTTGCAATCGTTGCAAAACAGATTGCAATGCAGGTAGATTTTTAACCCATTAATGCCGGTTGGTACAAAAATCTACCAAACCAAATTTATTTTATTATTAATCACTAGATAGCACTATCTGTCAAACAATGATGCATTTGACATCTTAAATAATCACAAATAAGTATAAAAATAGAATTCCCGCATTTTTGTGGAAAATGAGCATAGTAGTAGGCGTAAAAACTGAGTGAATACGAAATCAATCAGCATGCCTCTGCCTTCAAAAAGAAAAAGGTAAGTTACGCATATTTTTTTGAAATTTGAATAATGTTTTAAAATGGAATCACAATTGTAATAGTGTACTTTATATAATTATGCTATTTAAAGTTAGTTTTACTTTTGTTTCTTTTTGTATATTCACTTTTACTTTTAATGGTAGAAAATTGTACGAACCGACATATATATAGTCTCAATCTTACTTAGGGTGATGAGAAAATAAAACAATAGATGTCCATTTCACTAGCCCTGGCCCCATACTGATTTTGAAAATTCATCAACACCATTTGTTTGTGCTAGTTTCTCTCACAAAAATTTTTGTTTGTGCCACTTACTGTTCTCTTGTTATAATGAACAAAATGGAGCATGGTTAGTGAAACGACAGCCTCGCCCCATCAACGAAATCAAAATTTTATTACTGCATTCATTTGTGCTGGTTTGTGCCACTTCCATTCTATCTCGTTATAACGGATTTTTATAATTCAAGGTCACTTATAGAAGATCACTTATGAAAATCGTAAATAAATGCGTGTCAGGAAATGAAATATGTAATTCTTTAGTGCTATGTAAATGTCGGTTTGTGCCGTAAAAAGTTTCGTTTGTGCCATTCTGGTTCCCTCGATATAACGAATTTTCCACTTTTTCAACACTGGATGATCATTTCGATGGCCACGCCCAATCAACAAAATCTAAATTGTATTACGGCATTCATTTGTGCTGATTTTTGTCGCAAAATCTTTCGTTTGTGCCACTTCTATTCTCTCATTATAATAAATTTTTATAATTCAAAGGCACATAAAGAAATTCGCCTATGAATAAATAGGTGTCGCGAAATGAGATACGTAATTCTTTAATGTGATGTAAATGTCGGTTTGGACTCACAAACTTCTCACAAAGGAAAATATTCTTGCCTTCATTGGCATTTTATTAGTGCCTGGATATAACAAATCACCTAACAGGAGACTCTATTGGCCTGTTTTAACTGACATGCACAACAATTTAATTTCACAGTCGTTGAGAAGAGATACTTTTGATTCGATTTTGAGATCAGTTTATTTTTAAAAAGAACATGGAAATGGACGATGATAGATTATATAAAGCCCACCCCCTTTTTGAGTACTTCAACAGAGCATGCAAAGATTTAGACATCCCAGAATATCTCACAAGGAGAGGGCAAACCTTTTTAATCACAGATTTTGATTATTTTAATATATGTTGTAGGGTAGAGACCCATTAGTCTCAGGTTCAATGGATTTTATCCAACCCTCCTTAGTTCTTGAGAAACCGGGGTGTCTAATAGTAGTACACAACTTAAATACTTACTTTGTAACTAAAAGGATAGGTTGGTCGTAGCTGAGTTGGTATGGCATGTGCCGGCTGATCTGCGGGCCCGGGTTCGATACCGGGACGCGCTACATTTGTTTTATAAATATATTTGTAAGTATAACTTAATAATCTCATTGTAAATTAAAATTTATAATATTGTATATCAATTATAATTTTAACCTATTTAATTTTTTACTTTTAACTAATTAGTTATATAAAAAATCAAAAAACTGTTAATTTTTTAAAAATGTATTTCATATATTCTTTATTGATGCAATGACATTGAGCAATTGTGTCAATTCGTGATTTTAAAGAAACATCATTCACGCATTGCTTTAACAAAGGAAGTCAATGCGATAATACTATTATTCTGTTTTTAACCCTCCGACTGTCTTGGAAAAGGGCAAAATTGTAACGTTGTTTTCTCTGCATTTTTTTTAAATGCTAAAAAAAAAAAAAAAGATACTTTGAACATTTTATAAAAAAACTTAATAACGAATATGAGTGCAATCCTTGGAAGTATTAATCATTGTTCAATGTATTAAAAATACATTAAATCAATAGAATTGTATTACTTTAAATATTGCTTGTATTGCAGTGAAACCTGGAGCTTAGTGAACGTATTAACACGGGCTTGTCAGTGAGGGGGTTAAAGTAACAAGCATAATTATATTAAAAATTAGCATCAGAATTAAATTACAACCGATTTTTTGCATATTAAAGGTTTTTTAATTTGTAATACGTATGCTTGCACTTTCAATTATTTTGCTTTCAATTATATTGCCCTTTACTTTCTTTCTGCTTTTATTTTTATTTTATTTGAATATTCTTTTATTTTATCATAACTAGATGGCACCGCAACAAGTTTTGTCACGATTTTGGAATTTTCATCATTCAATAATAGATCCAATTTCTTTTTAAACCTCTTTAAAGGATGAGAAATAATAGTTTAAAAATAAAAAATGGTAAATTTAAGTTTTTAACATTATAATTAATGTATGATATTAAAATTTTTAATTTAAACTATTAAATTATAATTACAAGTATATTTATAAAACAAAAAATGAGAAAAACAAATGTAGCGCATTCGGGTACCGAACCCGGCCCCGCAGATCAGCCAGCAAACGCCGTACCAACTGAGCTACGACCAACCTATCCTTTTTATTACGAAGTAATGTATTTAAGTTGTGTACTACTATTAGACCCCCTCTGGTTTCTCAAGAACTAAGGAGCGTTGGATAAAATCCGTTGAACCTGAGACTAAGGGGTCTCTATCCTACAACATATATTAAAATAATCAAAATCTGTGATTAACAAGGTTGGCCCTCTCCTTGTCGTCCATAGTCCCTTATTATGGACACCATGACCTAGACAGTTTATAACAGGCTGATTTGATTTGGTTGCAAACTTTGAGCATTATTTTCCTCAGATGAACTTCTTCAAGCAGAACCTTATTGTGGTGCATCAAAGAACTTCCCGATGCTTGTTTAGGCCAAGGAGCTGATGTTGTTCTTGGATTATTAGAAAAATGCAAAATACCAGACAGAACTCTTGTCGGCATGGACAATTTTGTTCTGGTATTCCCTTACTAAAAGAACTGTCTAAGCACAACTAACTATTGTGGCAACTGGTACATTGAGAGAGAACAGACAATTGAATGCTCCATTGAATCCCAGAAATATAATGAAAAACACCAACAGGAACATATGGACATGCTTCAATAAAGATATTGTTATTGTGAAATGGAATGACAATACAGTAGTAGCATTTGCGAGCAATAAAGAACACACAGAACCATGTGAATCAGCTAGTAGATGTTGACAGATATTGTGAAATATAATCTCCAAACAAGGACATTAAAACAATCAAGCTAAGTAAATTGTTTTTTCATGTGTCAAATGTGATTTATAAAAGCAATCATCAAAAGTGATTATGATCTAAAGGAAGGAAGTGAATGTGAAAAGTGATTGCACAATCATAAACAAACATTTTATTATAAACATTTCCCGATACTTAAGAACTATGGACATTGATAAACTCTTATGTTAAATTACTATTAATATAAATATTGATACAAATAATTTGTTATTAAGAATTACGTCACTAATTTCCTGTTCTTTATTGCTGATAATATTTATACATGTTTTTCTCTATTTTCACTTGTAATCTTGACTCTCCAAAGGAGAGATGTAACTTCTAAAGCTTTATTAAATATTAATTTTTCTTTCTATTTATAAGTTTCCGCACAAATTTAAGTTTTACAAGTCACACAAAAAACATGTGTCTTTTAAATGACCTGGATGATCACACGTTCATTAAATGTGGATTAAATCAGAGATATGAGAAGATGAAGACATAATTATCCTTCCGGACGCAGATTACCAGATGATAAATGGATATACATAAATACAAGGTAAGCCCAATTTATCTTACCTATGTTTTGTTTTATATTGAGAAATAAATAGTTTATTTTTGAGGATAAAACCGAACATCATGCAAGTACTGATAGCAAAGTTTAAATATTGCTATCAAATTGATTATGAGAGTGAAAAATAAATTCTCAATAAAAAACATCGTCACTAATTGATAAGAATAAAAATCTGGTAATCCAATAGGGTAATTTATTAAAAAAATAAATAAAATAAAATGAATCTTAGCAACATTATGGCTTCTACAAAAGATAGCACGATCATTGAAAAATTGAACGCCAACAATTATACAAATTGGCGGTTCAAGGTCGAAATGCTATTGATTCGAGATGAACTTATAGAAGTTATTACGGAAGAGGCGCCCACTCCATTGAACGATGCTTGGACCAAGAAAGACAGAAAAGCAAGGGCTTTAATAAATTTGTCCATTGACGACAGTCAAATAGTGCGTGTCAAAAATTTAAATACAGCTAGGCAAACATGGGACGCACTTAAACAAATCCATGAGAGATCTAATCTTTCTAGTAAGCTGTACTTGCTACGAAAATTGTACAGTACAAAATTAACTGAAGGTGGCAATATGACAGCCCACATAACAAAAATTTTAGAGATAGTGGATAAACTGTCAGCCATAGGTGAAAATATAACCGACTCGCACATTTCAGCACTGCTGCTGTGCTCATTGCCACCGTCCTACGATACTCTAATTACTGCCCTGGAGGCCAGAGATGAAGCTGAGTTAACCGTACAATTTATAAAAAGCAAGCTTACGGATGAATATACTCACAGAGTAGATAATAGTGAAAATTCCGAAAACAGCAATAAAGCCTATAAAACACAAGGTAAATTTAATCATTCAGAACAGAAAAGAGGCAGCAATAAGTACTGCTCACACTGTAAAATAAAAAACCACTCAAATAAAGACTGCTGGTTTCTAAAAACGAAAAACAACAACAGTTACACTAATTACAGACACTATAAAAATAAAAACAATTCAACATCACTAGTTTATGAAGAAAATAATTTACATAAAAATGTGGAACCTGAAGAAAGAAAACGCACAGTAAATGAAAACAACAGTGTCACTTTACTAACCGAAGAGTCCCACTGTCCACTTTTATAGTGAACAGTGGCAGTTCCAGTCACATAGTACATTCAAAAGAATATTTTACCAAAATTACAAATAATAATGAAACAAACGTCACAGTCGCTAATGGTAATAAACTGATTTCATATGGATCTGGAGAGGTAATAATTCATACCGAAAATAAAAACAAACAAGTTATATTGCGTGACATACTATACGTTCCTGACATACAAACTAACCTGCTGTCAGTGAGTAGGACAACTAAAAACGGTTGCAAAGTCAAATTTGAAAAAGATACATGTGACATAATTCACGAAGGCGATGTTATACTTCAAGGTAAACTTAAAAACAATCTCTATGAAATACATGTTTATAAAGATGAAAATCACAAGCACTATGCATATGTTACCTACAACTGCTCAAATGCAAATTGCATAGATTTGTGGCATAGGCGAATGGGGCATAGGAGCTACGACACAATAAAGTCCATGTTATCAAAGGACTTAGTTGAAGGAATTAAAATCAACAACTGCAAACATAATGCGAAATGTGAGGTATGCATCAAGTCAAAAATCAGCGAGACCCCATTTCCTAAATCAGGTGCATATAGAGCTACAAAAAGGCTCGAATTAGTTCATTCTGATGTATGTGGCCCTATAAATACACCCACAATTGGGGAGGGAAAAATACTTCGTCACTTTTATCGATGATTATATGCGATTTTGTGTAATTTATTTGATTGCAAATAAAAGTGAGGCTTCAGAAAAATTGAAAGAATACATCTCAATCGTGAAAAACAAATTTGGAAAAATGCCTACTGAGGTCAGATCGGACAACAGTGGTGAATATATGGGTAACGAAATAGAAAAATATCTAAAAGAAAATGGGATTCATCATCAGCTCACTGTACCATTTAACCCAAGCCAAAACGGTGTTGCAGAGCGTAAGAATAGGTCGCTACTAGATATGGTTAGAAGTATGCTAAATGAAGCAAACCTCCCACACAAATTATGGGGGGGGGAAGCCATATGTACCGCAAATCACTTACAGAACCAGCTACCTTCAAAATCGATAAGCACCACACCCTATGAATTATGGATGAATAGGAGACCAAATTTGAAATATCTCAAAGTTTTTGGCTGTACTGCATACGCCTACATACACAAATCAAAGAGAGGAAAATTAGACAATAGAGCGGAAAAAGGCACTTTTGTCGGATACGACAGTCGCTCTAAGGCGTACAGAATCTATACAAGTGACGGAAGAGTAATATTTGCCAGAAGCGTAAAATTTATAGAAAATAAAAATAATCCAGATACTAACGAAAATCTAGATAGAAGAGAATTAATCGTGGAAACAAACAAACAAGCGCAACAGTAAGACACGAATGAAATGGAAATAGATCTGACACCAACACAAAATGAACTAAGTCCACAACAACAAATTCTACAAGTGAGAAGATCAGAAAGAACTAATAGAGGTGTGCCACTGGACAGGTTTGCTTATGCAGTCCGGCACGATCCAGTATATGTACCTAACAGTTGGGAAGATATGATGAGTATAGAAAATCCTATAGAAAAACAGAACTGGATAAAAGCGACAGAAGAAGAAATGAATTCCCTTAATGAAAATGAAACCTGGTGTTTAGTTGATTCCCCACAAGGAGAAAGAGTAATTGGGTCGAAATGGACTTTTAAAGCGAAATATGACAAATTTGGAAAAATCAAGCATTACAAAGCGAGATTGGTCGCACAAGGATTTAGACAAAAATATGTAGTAGATTTCGATGAAACTTATGCGCCAGTAGTTTCCCATACAAGTTTAAGAGTCTTCATAACTGCCGCAGCATACCACAATCTCAATATTAGGCAGATTGACATCAAAACGGCATTTTTACATGGTGAATTGGAAGAAAATGTTTATGTATCACAACCTAAGGGGTATATAAACACTAGAGAACCCAATAAGGTTTGTAAGTTTAAAAAGGCCCTATATGGACTAAAACAAGAAGCTGCTAGAGCATGGTATTCAAATATTAGTGAAACACTAAAAGAATTAAAATTTAAACAGAGCAATGCTGATAATTGCTTATTTATAAGAAAAGAAGGGGAAAACATGGTTTATATAGCAGTATACGTGGACGATATACTAATCGCAGGAAAAGATGAAAATATAAATGACATAATAGATAAACTAAAATCTAAGTACGCACTTGAAGATTTAGGTCAAATTTCCAATTACCTCAGGATAAAAATACAAAAGACTCACAACGGCTTTAAACTAAATCAAACAGGAAAAATAATAGAAATTGCAAAAAAAATTCAATTTAGAAGATTCTAAACCATATGGCACTCCAATGGAAACAGGCTTTCAACGATGAGACAATGAGGAAACACAAATGCCAAACAACATTAAGTAGCGACAAGCAATAGGTGCGCTGTTATATGTTGCTACAATAAGTAGGCCCGATATTTTAGTAGGTGTAAACATTTTGAGTAGAAAAAACGAAACGCCGTCTGAAAGAGATTGGAAAGGTGTTAAAAGATTAATAAGATATCTCTATTCAACAAAAGACTTAAATTTAGTAATTAGCATGGAAGAACCACCCATCCTGGAAGTATATACTGATGCAGATTGGGGTGGAGATCTAAAAACAAGAAGATCGACAACAGGCAATTTATTCCTTTTAGGAAAGAATCCAATACAGTGGATAATGAAACGACAAACGTGTGTCGCACAATCATCTGCAGAGGCAGAGTTCGTTGCAGCAGCGAGCGCTGCACAAGAATACAATAAATCCTACATAAAAATGATAGAATCCGAAAAGTTTTCCAATAAAACGAAACATATTGATATCAAATATAATGTGATTAAACAGCTGAAAGAAGATAAAATTGTTGAAATGCGTTATTGCCCAAGCAAGTCAATGATGGCGAACATACTTACGAAACCAGAGCCCAAGCCTGAATTTCTAAATAATAGAAACAAACTGAAATTACAGAACAATCCTTGTTAGGAGATTAAGGGGGAATTGTTGACAGATATTGTGAAATATAATCTCCAAACAAGGACATTAAAACAATCAAGCTAAGTAAATTGTTTTTTCATGTGTCAAATGTGATTTATAAAAGCAATCATCAAAAGGGATTATGATCTAAAGGAAGGAAGTGAATGTGAAAAGGGATTGCACAATCATAAACAAACATTTTATTATAAACATTTAACGATACTTAAGAACTATGGACATTGATAAACTCTTATGTTAAATTACTATTAATATAAATATTGATACAAATAATTTGTTATTAAGAATTACGTCACTAATTTCTTGTTCTTTATTGCTGATAATATTTATACATGTTTTTCTCTATTTTCACTTGTAATCTTGACTCTCCAAAGGAGAGATGTAACTTCTAAAGCTTTGTTAAATATTAATTTTTCTTTCTATTTATAAGTTTCCGCACAAATTTAAGTTTTACAAGTCACACAAAAAACATGTGTCTTTTAAATGACCTGGATGATCACACGTTCATTAAATGTGGATTAAATCAGAGATATGAGAAGATGTAGACATAATTACCCTTCCGGACGCAGATTACCAGATGATAAATGGATATACATAAATACAAGGTAAGCCCAATTTATCTTACCTATGTTTTGTTTTATATTGAGAAATAAATAGTTTATTTTTGAGGATAAAACCGAACATCACACAAGTACTGATAGCAAAGTTTAAATATTGCTATCAGTAGATGCAGGGCTTCTGAAAAAAGAAATTATTATTTCCTATGCCACAGCAATTGAAAACTTATAACAAACACATGGGAGGCATGGACCTTTTTTATCAATCCATTGCAAATTACCATATCAGAATTTGTTTTAAAAAAAAATGATGGTGGTCACTTTTTTCATGGATATTTAATTTAAGCATTGTAATTGGATAGCAAGTGTACAGAAATCTTGGCAACGATATTTCATTACTTGATTTGACCCGACAATGTACAAAAGAACTATTAAGAAGCTACAGTACACTAGCCAGTGGCCCTGATAAACCTCTTACAATAAGGCATAAAGCTAAAAATGAACAAAGATTTGAGCAAAGAAACCATTGGATAGTCAAATCAGAGCAAAAACATGCCCGATGTAAAAAGTGCTGCAGAATAAATGGTTATAAGTGTGAAAAGTGAAATCAACCCCTTCATCCCGAATGCCATAAAAGTTATCATGTTTAGTCTAATGCATAAATATTCAGTTTAATAAAAATATGTTACTATTTTTTAAAGGTAATTATAATTTTTTAATATTTTTTACTAAGTTTTAGAATTTGTAAATTATATATTTTACAAAATTTCTTTTCCAAATTGAATTGCAATTAAATTTTTTAAATATAATTTTAATTAAAAAAACCCCTTATTATACAAATTTAAGTAATATTTTACTAGTATATAAATCTAGAATCTATTATTATAATTATTAGTATTATTACTGCAGTGAAACAATAAATTCAAAATTTGCATAAAAAAAGTTATTTCATAAAACACCGGTCAACACCGGTTGGTACAAAAATCTAGCATTAAAAAACTTAGTAAATACAGCAGGGAAAATAAAATTTATGTACGATGTACTTAATAGACACAGAATGAACAAAAATTTAAAAATTGATTGAGTATTTTGAAGTCGGCATTAATGGGCTAAACATACTTCAAGAACAACTGGGTGGAATGAACTGCAATTTTCGCTTCACATATTTGGAGCTTTTAGAAATCAATTTTTGTTTAAAAGAAATTATAGGTTGGTTACAATTCTTAATTCTGTTGAAATTTTATTTCGAAATTTTTGAATTCTTTTTTTCAAATTAATTTTCTTAAAAAAAAAAAAAAAAAAAGTAACCTATGATTTTTTTTAACATAAATCAATTTTTAGAAGCTTTAAATATGGAAATCCAAAATTACAGTTCTTTCTGCCAGAGATGTGCTGGCTTAGAAGAAAAGTACCCGCATTGCAACCTGTTTTGCATCAAAATATTTTGTTTTATCATATACGGATCATATTTAAATTTTGTATTTAAATTTCCAGAGTTTGGTACAATTTCAGTATGAAGGTCACCCCTAAGCTTATTTTTTAACTTAAATGAAAAAAAATAATAATTTCCAATAGAGTGACAATTTCTATTTTTTCCAGTGACAATTTGGAAATTAAAATACATGAGAAGTTCTTTTTTTTTTTTTTTTTTTTTTTTTTTTTTTTTTTTCTTAAATGACTGTACTTCAAACAAAAATCACTTGGATGCTGATGGTTCATCTCTATGTTATATAACAGAATGAGTGTATATAAATTTGAGGCTGCACAGGCAATAATTTTCACACCCAGATCCAGACCAGCATAACAGCAAAAAGCTCTTACAAGACTATTATTTACCCGTATAAAAACTGTTATTGGTCTCACCTGTTATAAAAGCTAAAAGCTTTCTATTTAACATTATAAAAGTAGACAGACTGTGTTGGCCTGGCCCTGGAACAGTCTATTTGCTTTTTCGTATTTATGGCCTGGCCAGTCCGTGAAAAAAAAATCAATTAAATCTGTCCTGACCCGGCACAGCTCAATTTTTGCAAAAAATTGCAGATATTCTTAAATCTCTATTATGCTACATGTAAAATTTTTCTTAAAGGATTTCGTATACATTTCTATGAAAAAATTTAAGCTACATAATTTTTCAGATTTTTTGTCTCCAAGCCGTGGAATATGGATTAACAATAGTAATGATACAAATAATTGCATGCAAAAGGATATTCAATAAAAAATCAATGTACTTTTTAAAAATATACAAAATTTTTAAAAATATCATAAGCTTCAAACCATGGATGAGAATCTTACGCAATTTGGTGGAGTACCACTTTTATAAAAATTTTATCTAAATCCCACACCACCCACCTTTGCCTCGACCAGTATACAACAAGATCTTTCAACTTCTTTAATTTGTTAATTTTACCTGCTCTGTTTGTTATTTTATTGTAACAATAATTAGTCAATCATCTGACTGTCCTTTATCTCTCAAAATTTACACTTTTCTTTTGGCGTTACTCATACCTATTACGCAAGGTTTAAAGTCTTTAAAACTCTTTTATTTTTAAACTTGTTTTTGCCCTATTTGCTAATCTGTAGTGTATTTAAATTCAACTTCACACCGAAATTTCTCCTTCTCCCCCCTTTGCATTCTCCCACCAAGTTAACAAACCTTAAAACATTCTGAAAAATTCTGTTTCTTTTTTTTTTTTTTTTAACTTTATTGTAACAATAGATAAATAATAATATAAATGCATCTCACATCTTAACCAGGCGACAAAGTTTAAAATCTTTAAAGTAGAATTTTTTTAAGTTGATTTCTTTGGAAATCACAGGGACAGCACAAAAGTAAAACATGAAATACTTGTCATCACAATAACGTCCAAAATACTAAACCATTTTCCAAAATACTAAACCATGTTGTTGATTAAATATGTATCTGTTAAAATTCGTTTACCGGGACACACAAAATCAAAATGTCATCATGACAACTTCCGAAATACTGCTCAAATCAATCCTAATTGGAACAGTATATTGATTTTGCAAGTATCTTTGATGAATTTGTTAATCAAGTATGTTACTTTTAAAGGGCATTTACAGGGACACAGAAAAATTTTCGATGACATTCAATGAATGGCTTGGGTTATATTTGTATTACAGCCTACTGGTAATTTTTAAACTATGTGTTCAACAAGTTTGTAGCATTTTTGATATAATTGCCTCCTATCTATTCTATTACATTTGGTAAGCTTAATTTAAAATTGCCCCGCAAATTACCTTCATTTCCAAATTAGCAATCTTAAAAGGAATGAGACAACTTTGTTTAATTTGTATTAAATCTGGTGTACTTAAAATTAAAAATAAATAAATAAAATAAAACAGCTCTTCCGACTGAGCCGAAAGGACTTGTTTTCACTTTCTGCCCTATTTTTTACTTACTACCACCAATAAGCAACCAATTATCTAAATCTTCTCATTTTCTACTCTTTATTGATTGTTTTTAATATTCGCCTTAGTCAGTCTCTTAAAAAATAATAAAGACAAAAGTTGACAGATTAAAAAAATAAAAAATCGTTTTTCTAACTATTTAAAGCTTCCAGTGTACTTAAACATCTACAGTAGTGGCCAAAATTGTAGACATTTTTTGAAAATTTCATGTTTTATAATTTTGTGTGCTTATAGAATATATTAATTTTCACTTAAATACAAATGCTTATATATCAAATTCAAGGAAATTTAATGTAGAATTTAATAAAAAAAAAAAAAAAAAACAAAAAAAAAACAACAATTCAAATATCTGCATTACAAAAAAAGTTACTGACTTTAGTCTAAAATAGAAACACAATTAGTCATGAATACTGAAGTGTATTGTAATAAAAGCTTCTTAGCCAATCACAATGACTGTTCTGGGAATCAATCAAGTGTCAGTAACTAAACTGTATTATGTTTTGATTTGTAAAAGCGGTATTTTGCTGGAATGAATTTTGCAGAAGGGTGAATATTAGTGTAACTAAATAGAATAATGTTGTTGTTTTTTAAATACAGTAGCCTCCCGCTTAACCGACCTAAATGGGACTGAGGGTTAGCCGGTTAAGAGATAAGTCGGTTAAAGCGGAGAAGTAAAAAAAAATTAAATACCGTATATAAAAAAAAATTAATGAATTTTCATTAAATTAAGTAAACATTTTTACATTTCTAATCAGACTTTTTTTTTAATTCAACGTTTTAAAACTATATAATTATGTAAAATCGAAAAAGCATAAACTATTTTCAAACTTATTCACATAAACTCAATGATACTTACAAAAGAAAAATTCTTTCAAAAATCTATTCAAGCCTAATTTGCAAGGGTAAATAACTTCTTGGGCTGCTAAAATACAGTACTTCTTTGTATTGTAGAACTTTTAGGAGAGAAATCTAGAAGCATTCTCAAGTTGAACTCTTTTTGAAAATGTGATTAAAATGTTGAAGCAATTACAGAGACATTATTGTTGGGCTTATTTTGTCAATCACAGGGAATTGGCCGCTTTTATCTCTCATGTGATTACTTAAAAGACTTGCCCATTCGCCGATTATATACGATTTTTTTTTTTTACTACCTCGTGTATAAGTCAAGTCGAAAATTCTTTGACTTATACACGAGTATATACAGTAAGTATATGCGTAATTTAAATAATTAACCTCATATGATGCACTTAGTTTTTCAATTTGTGTAGTTTTAAGTACATATTTTCTATATTTTGTGAAATGAATGCTAGTTATAAATAATTGAATTGAAAGAAAAATTATCACTGATAACAAATAATGAAAAATATTTAACACAAATTAAATTGCTGAAAATCGTGTGACACACTTTTATAAGAAGTTGAAATTGTTCTACATGTATATTTAAGTTAATCAACCATAAAGAAATCAGTGACCTTCTAATGTTGAAGGCAAGATGGCAGATATTTTGTAGCATAATCTCTCCATTTCTTTAACATTATAAGTTCAACTGAGGAAGCTGTTAGCCGCTGCTCAACATAGCGTAGCGCCAACTCTAATGCTTTTACTCCTTCCGTATGTGAAATTTTTGCTGTGTCAACTTCAACTGGATCATCATCAGGTTCATCTTCATATTGAACAACATCAGTTACAGTCCTAATTATATCCTCCTCAAATAATGTTTCATGCTTGCAATCTTTATCAGACTCAAACAAATTTTATACATCTTCTACGGTGCTCTGTTCGCATCCCTCAAGCTATTTAAATGTTTGTACAAAACAGTTTGCAGATAGATCAGACATTATAGAGTTCCAGGGGGGGGGGGGGGGGATTGCACATTAAACACAAAATCTCAAATCTTCCGGGGAGGACATCTCATTTCTTCTTGTTCCTGGGGGAATCCTCTTGGGCCACACTGGTGAAGATCAACGTATACCCATTTAGAACCGACGTTCTCCTTTTTGAATTTTGCATCCTTCCCCTCGAGATTGCACTTCAACTGGAAAGCATAAGTTGAGTTCCCAAAGTCGTCATCCCTGAATTTTGCATAATGTTCGGGAAAAAAGTCGGCCGGTTAAAGCAGAGTTCCGGTTAAGAGAAAGGCTACTGTATTTCTATTTTTTTCTTAATGCAAATATTTTAAAACAATGTCATCAACAACAAGAACTGATTGGACACCTACGAAAAGAAGCAGAATTGTCATATTGAGAGAAAATGGTCTCTCTTATGCTGAAATTGCAAGACAGGTTGGCGGATCAGTCACTTTATCTGGTGTACGAAAGTTGCATTTACGTTATGAAGAAACTAAATCAGTGATAAATAAGGCAAGATCAGGCCAAAAAAAATGCACAAGTGCTTCTGACGATAGAAAGATAAAAAGGATATGCCTCAAAGATAGAAGAATTTGATCAGATGCTGTTAGATGTGAAATGAATGCAATGGGTATTTCAGTTAGTTCAAGAACAATAAGGAGAAGATTAGCAGGTTTTGGACTGAAAGGTAGAATTCCGAGGAAAAAAACATTTTTAAATCTTCAGCAACCGAGAAACGAATTCAGTGGGCAAAATAACACATTAATTGGTCAGAAAATCAGTGGAAGCAAATAATATGGAGTGATGAGAGTAAGATATTGCTCTTTGGTAGTGATGGGCGAAAATATGTGAGACGTAGAGTAGGAGAAGAGCTGCATCCTGATTGCATTGAAGCATTTATAAAGAACACAACAAATGTCATGGTTTGGGTCTGCAGATGGTGTGGGTGATTGATATCATTCAAGTGATTGATAGCATTTTGAATGCAAAAAAATACGCCAAAATTGTCCTGGAACCAAAATTGATATCTTCCATCAGGGATCTCTTTCCCAATAAAGTGTCATCTATCTTTCAGCAGGATTCAGCTCCATGCCATACGACAAAAATATGCAAAAAATGGTTTAAAAATAAAAGCATACAATTATTACCCTGGCCAGGAAACAGCCCTGATCTGAATCGTATAAAAAATTTGTGGTGATGTTTGAAAATCCTTGTACAAAAAATCATCCATCTAATAAACACAATTTATTGAAGCTATAATTGATTCTTGGTGTCTTGTGATTAAAAAGGATGAACTCCAAACACTAGTTCTCTCAATGAAAAGACGCTGTGAAGCTGTAATAAGAAACAAGGGTTAAACTACTAAATATTGAATGTGTAAGTGTAACTTTAAAATACAATGAAATCTAAGATCTTATTTTTTGTAAGCATAACTTTTTTTGTAATGCAGATATTTAAATTTTTTTTAATTAAATTCTACATTCAATTTCCTTGAATTTGATATATAAACATTTTTATTTGAGTGAAATTTATTATATTTTTCAAGCACACAAAGTTATAAAACATGAAAATTTCAAAAAAATGTCCACAATTTTGGCCATTACTGTATGTTCAGGATTTTACTCAGATTCCTAGATAAGATTTGAGTATATGTAAGATTTTTAAAAGAAAAATCTGTCATTCACAGCACGCTGGCAATTATCTTTCATGTGATTTACCAACATATTTCACATTTTATTTTAAAAACTCAAGTAAAAAAAAAAGAAACAAAGAAATTTTGTTTTATTGTTCACTTTCTCCAATAATAAATAAAGAAAGTTTCCATGATATGACCCGGGATAAAAAAATATATATATATAAAATTCTTAGCCCATTCAATAAAGCTTATTTTTGGTACTCCAGATGTGAGGTCATACTTTTTAGCTCACGGGCTATCAAAGCCTGAGAGCCAGGGACCAGCTTTTTTTGCACCCGGGACAAGCATGGATTTTGGCGTCCCCCTCTTCCGCAAAGCTACTAATTTTCTAATAGCCGACTTATTTTAAAATATGTAATACTGAACTACATAATCTACAATGGCAGATCCAAGGGGGAGGTCATGGGGTCATGACTCCCCTCTGAACACCAACAAAATTATTCTAAAGATCATTTTAAAAATGAAATATACAGTTAGAGTCCCATTTATCCGAGTTCTGCTAAACCGAGTTTCCGCTTTCACCGAGTTATTTTCTTCTGATGGACTGATGTCTTCTACTATTATGAAACAGAACATTATAAATGAAGTGTTAGGTGAAGATGAAAGAGCAGCCGTAAAAAGTTAGAACTCTGATTTTCAAAAAAAATTATGGCCATTTTTTTTCTTCTCATTCTGACCAGAAAATCAGAGTTCTAACTTTTTACGACTGCTCTTTCATCTTCACCGAACACTTCATTTATAATGGCTGTTTCATAATAATAGAAGACATCAGTCCATCATAAGAAAATGATACATTCCGAAGGTATAATCCTTCATTTGGCGCCCCTTCGTTCTGGCCCCCGGGGCACATGCCCCCTCTGCCCCCCCCCCCCCCTTAGTTTCGGCCCTGCTGAGAGCTTATGTGCCCGCCGGTTCTATATTTACATATGTACATACGTAACGCGATAACTTTTGATAGAAATATCCAATTTGCTTCAATTTTTTTCCCAGGTTCATTCTGATAAGGCGCTTCCCTGATTAGTTTTTGGGGTTCATTGGTTAAGGATAAAGGGTGAAAAGGGGGGCTAGCCCCCCCCCCCCCCTTAATTTAGATAAATGGGTTTTTCATGCAGAAATATTCAATTTGTTCCAAATTTGGTACACCGGTTTATTATGCTAAGGGGCTTCCCTTATTAGATTTGGAAGCTCATTACTTAAGTATAAAGGGGGGCTACCCCCCCCCTTAATTTAGATTAATGGGGTTTTCATGCAGAGTTATTCGATTTGCTCCAAATTAGGTATACCGGTTTATTATGTCAAGGAGCTTCCCTGATTAGATATGGAGGTTCATTAGTTAAGTTTAAAGGGAGGAAAGGAGGGCTAGACCACCCCACCTTAATTTAGATAAATGGGTTTTTCATGCAGAGTAATTCGCTTTGCTCCAAATTTCGTGTACCGGTTTATTATGTTAAGGAGCTGCCTTGATTAGATTTGGAGGTTAATTTGTTAAGTATAAAGGCAGGATGGGGGTTAGTCCACCCTCTAATTTAGATAAATGGGTTTTTCATGCAGAATTATTCGATTTGCATCAAATTTGATATACCTGTGTATTCTGATATGGCTTTCTTCATTTGATTTGCAGGTTCATTGGTTAAGTATAAAAGGGGAGCAAGTGTCCCCTCCCCTTAATTGAGATAAATGGGTTTTCATGCAGAATTATCTAATTTAGTTTAATTTTTTTTTCTACTTTCATTCTGATAAGGAGCTTTTCTGATTAGATTTGAAAGTTCATGGGTTCAGCATAAAGGGAGAAATAGGGGAGCTAATACCCCTCTTAATTTAGCGAAATGTTTTTTTTCCATGCAGAATTATCTGATTTGCTTCAAATTTGGTATGCCAGTTTATTATGCTAAAGAGCTTCCTGATTAGATTTGGAGGTTCTGTGGTTAAGTATAAAGGGGGGAAACAGGGGCTAATCCCTTTATTTATTTTTTGAGGGCAATATTCTTTGAAATAAGTGTATAATATACAATGAGTGTGAATAGCCTGTGAGCTCAATGCCATCAGTTTAACTGGGCAATTTTCTTTTTATTTCCTTTGCATTTTTCTCAAATTATGCATTTTAGAGGTATGGTTCTTTGGACACTTTTCATGCCCCCTAAGTGGGGATTCTTGTTCTTCAAAGTTTGTATAGTGGCATCTGAACACTCTGTACAGTGAAAACTCCGAAGACCAGCTATATTTCGTTGGAACCAAATCATGGTTGCCGGCTTTTGGCCAGGCCAAAAAAAGCCGTCTGTCTTTTTTTGGTTTTAACCACTTAAAAAAAGCCGGTTTTTATTTTTAAAAGTTGGTTTACAGCTAATTTGTATTGAATTTGGATTAATTAATTTTTAATACACCTATAATTATTTTCTACTAAAAAAATTATAAATTTCTATTAAATTTTGTCAAATAGTTTTTATAACCGCTAGAAGACAACTATGAAGGCACTATGTCTGAAAAAAAAAAATTACTATAAATATTGAGAATATAAGTTACGACTCCAAACTGGTGTTTTGAAATTATATAATACATAGGGTCACCCGGGGTATTCCTGGCCAAAAAGCATCAACATCTAATTATTATAAAAACTATTAAAGGTATTGTTCCCATTTTTTTGTGGAATAAGCCCCCTCTGATGGCTATATTATAAAATGCTTACTTAAATATATATGCACTTATAATTAAAATAATTATAATTTTTAAATGACCAAGAATTACCCCAGACATGGGGTAATTATTGGTCAGCATCCTTTTTCATGTAAATTAAGTAGTACAGTTAATTTTTTTATGACTGAGTAATAAAATAAGTAGAATCAACCTTCTAAAAGTTTTGTTCATCTCATAATTGTTGAATAATAAAGCATAGATTTTGTTTTGGGCATAAATACTAAGTTATTTGATGTGTAAAAGACTCTTGTACATTTTACAAAACATTAATTAGCCAAAGAATTTTTATGCATTTTTACAACATTTATAAGCAGTATTTATTACTTCATTAGTATCCATTGTGAATTGGATTTATTAATAACTTGCAAATTTATTGGTCCATACGAAATATAACTGAATGTTTGTTATCAATTTTATTTTGCTTCTAGGCCAACTGAAGTTTTCGGCTCCCTTTCAAGAAAGTTTCAATACAGACCTTTAATATAATACACAGCATAATAATTAGGTTCCTCTATTGCATTATGTATATTTTTATGCACCATTTTGGCATTTTGCAATGAGATATTATTTCTACTTAAATTGTTCAGTCATAGAGTGTGTCTTATTCTCTGAGCACTTACTGTTTTCTGCTTTTAAAAGTGTTTAATATAGTAGAGGAAAATTTTATAATCTTTTTTAAAAGACTGTGATATCTGATTAGTTGAAATAAAATAATTAAAACTGCAAGAATGACAATGATCTGTTGTAAAATGTGTAACAATCAAGATCGATGTTTTGCAGAAATTAGAGTAGCAGTTTTGAACATAAATTTTTTTTAAAATATTTAATTTCAACTAAATGAATAATTAAGGCATATATTTCAAAGCAAAGGATTCAAAGTATCTTTGAGATTTTTTACAGTTTCACAAATTGTTATTTTTATAACAAAAGCGAAAATGATCAAGAATTACCTCAGAAACTCAGTGACCAGAAATTACCACGGGTGACTCTACTTTATTAAGAACCACAATTAATTAAAATGTGGTGAACAGTGTGGTTGCAGTTAATTCTCAAAGGGTTTGTGAAAATAAAAATCACTAAATATGACATTAAAAAGGAATTAAATGATGATAAAAACATTGACCAGGAATTACCTCAGTGACCAAGATTTACCCCAGATACATGGGGCAATATTTGACCAGCTTCTGTAAATTATTTAAAATAGTGTGAAAAATTTCAAGACTATTTTCTAATAGCTAAAGTAGTTGGTAATTGAACCAAAAAGAAAGAAAAGAAAAATATTTAAAATTTGAGTTGTGACAAAGATTTTTGTAAAAATGTATCATGACTAAGGCCAAATGTTGTTTTACAGAAATTTAACAAGCCATTACAAAAAGATTTTTTTTTCAAAATAAATAAACAATAAGCTCATAATTAAGTAATAAATTCCAATGAGGATAGTTCAGAGTACCTCTATGATTTTTTTCATTTTGGTGAAGCGTTCTTAAAACATAAAAAGGACTGTGACCAGGAATTACCGCAGAAACTTGCTGACCAGGAATTACCCCGGGTGACCCTAGCTCCACATATACTATACATTTTAAAGATTATATTTAATTAAACAATAACAAAATGTAGCACATCAAAATGGAAACATTCTTACATGTCCATATGGAGAGTTCAAGTTATAAATGTTAAAAGAGAAATTACAAAGGATGTAATATTTGAAGAGAGTTTTGTACTTAAGTGTATAAAATAAAGAAACAAAAAAAATATTCTCAAAATAAAATTTCTTGAAATAAAATTTTGAAAAGCTTACTGCTATTTAAAAGAGTGCATATTCATGCATAAATTCATGCACATGCTATTCATAAATTTTTTTTAATAGTGATAAACATTGTTTTTATTATATGGCTATGTATGATTTTAAATATTTATGAGAAATAAAATAAGTCTTGTACACTAATAGCTCTTAAAATTTGTTAAGTAATAAAACTTGTAACTAAGTAACCATTGTCCTCTTTAATTTTATAAAGCAGAAAAAAGGTGGTGGTGGTGGATGGGGTTAAAGGTCAGTGTAAACCAGATAAAGCAGTTGCTATGGCCCTTTAAAATTTAGCTGACATGTTTCCAATTCTGACTACAAATCCCTAACAGCTCCATCTAAGTCTCATTTCAGTATTAATGTCTCTATTATGAGAAATTGAGTTACTTATTAAATTCTAAATCAATTAAATGTCATTAAAACTAATTAAAAGCACTTTAAAATGTGTAGTGTATAATTAAAATGCTTCACTGTATAAAAGCCAATTGTGGCCAAAAAGGCCAATTTTGGCCAAAAAAAGCCAGTTAAAACCAATAAGAGCCACTGGCATGACTTTTTTAAATTTTAGCTGGCTTTTTTGCAACCCTGAACCAAATGCATTTCATAGTACTAACATTACATTTAAGCATCGGACAGCAGTGAGCAGTCGTCCACAAAAATCAAATTTAAAATTTTCAATATTCTGTATTTTGGTTATCATTATTTCCCTTTGACTTGGAGCTTTTCCTGTTACCAAGGTTGCATTAAACTTTGTCGTGGTAGCTGACGGCTGTTTTTGTGATTGATTAAGTAAGATCAATTACACATTTGAAAATCCACTCGTATAAAATGATTAAGTTAAAAGTGAATACTTTTATGTTAGCTGAGCGTAAATCTTGCCAATGGCAGCTTCTATTTTCCACATGTGTAAATTATAAAGAATGCTGTGATGTTGAAATAAAATGTTTTAGTTTATGGTATTATTTCTTTCTTTTGTTGTTCTTTTTTAAATGAAATGAGCAAAAAGTGTATGTTTTAAATATATGTAATATTATGTATTTTAAGTTAAGTGATTGCAAGGTTTATATTTTAAATGAAATTAATGCAATATGAATGATTCTAATGGGAAAAATATTTGAAAATTATCACCTCCCCATGGCTGACATAAAGGTACCAAAAAATGTTGCTGCCCCGGCTTTTATAACAAAGTTATAATAAAATTATTTTAAACATGATTTTTCAAATGTATTGTTTTAAATATGGTGTAATTTTCACCATTAAATGCTTTTCACTTTTAATAATTTATTTTAAATCTTTCTTTCTTTTTTAATATTTACTCATAAATATATTTTTCAATTGAAAAGTATTTGTAAGTATTATTATTTGGACTTTTTAAAATCTGACAACAGTTGGTAAAAAATGGCTATTTCAAACTGTGAATTAAATCTCTCTTCAAATAATAAAACTTTGTATAAAAAATTGAAAAAAAAATACAAAATTAGTCAAATTTAAAAAGTGACTGGACACTGCACACTACATTCTAGTTAAGTATGCCCTGCAAAATATGGTTAAATTGCTTTAACATAGTTTTTGATCCTGTAAAACTTATTCAACTGAATTATCTTCACCTATTTCAACTTTAAATAGCACATAAAATAATTCTTTGATTTTAAAATGGCCTTTTCAGGATTGTTTATCATACATTTCTTTATAAAACTACCAGCCTTCATGTTTTTATATGCAATAGCTTTTCCAGCATAATCCAAGAAAGTGAAAAGGTTGCAATAAATTCAATTAATGCAGCAACAGCATTAGTTTTTTAGAATAGAGAGTCTCCCTATACTCTCCGTAGCTATCATGGATACTCTCTTGTGTATACCCTCTGGCTATAGCATGTACCTTCTGGGGTTTTTTACGACTACACCACTGTTTAGAAGGACACTTAAAAGCAAAAAGTTGGCTGACTTTTTTTGGCCTGGATTAAAATTTGGCAACCCGGCCTTTGAACCACAGAATTTGTGTATTATTTGCAGGTGTTCACTATTCAGAAATAAAAACTTACAGATATACAAATATAGTAGATGTTCGGCAATGAAAAGGTGTCTGCTAAATGGAGAAGTTCCATTATAGAAGTTTTACAGTATGTAAAACTTCTGTTTAGTATTGTTGTTTTTTTAACAACTATACATGTTTTTTTAAAATGGGTTGGCATGCTAAATTTTATACTGTATTTTTAAAATGCCATTTTATTACTTTCTTTATCTCAGTTTTTTAAGAATTATCTTCTGTTTTTGTTTATAGTAAAGTGAAAAGTTTGTGGATATCTGCATTGCATGTTTTCTTTTGCATTTTTGGAATTTTATTTTTAACTGAAGTATATTTTTATGAATATTCATTCATAAGATGTATTTAGGATAAAATATATTATGGATATATAATGTAGAGTCTGGTTTATAACAAAAAAAGGGGGGGGGGGATTAAAAACCAGTACTTGTTTTTTAATTACTTTGTTTAATTAGATCAATTAAGACAATTCTTATAAAGTTTAAAACATGTATCTTTAATTTGTATGTTCTAGAATATTACTTTTAATGCAAACAGTTTAATGTATCTATATTAAAATTTTAAAAATCATGTTTTCTTTTATTTAATCATATGAAAGGTGAAAACTTTTAATTAAAAATATAACTATAAGTTTTATCTCTGATAAGATGTGTCTAAGCATATGTTATATAATAAACAAGCACCAAATGGCCTATGTTAATTACAGTTATGTACAGTCATGGAAAATAAAGTAAACACCCCCTACTAACTCTGCAACAAATTATTGTAGAAGTAAGTTACTGGTACCAAGCAATTGGAAATAAAGTCTACTTTTAAGGCTGTCCTTAACTGCTCTGCTCGACAAGTGCAAAATGTTTTGACACTTTTACAAATTAATTTTTTAACGGAAAGGTATAAAATTGGAAAGCCTGGCCATGAAAGCGATTTGGAATTGAACTGTTTTTTCCATTTTTTGTTCAATCAATTACCTATTGCGTTATAAGCAATTTCGATCACATGAAAAACACGTTTTTCGACCTTTCTTCAGTGCTTTTTCTTCCTTCGCGTAGAAATTCGGTTCAAAATGCCCACTTTGACTCTATTTTCTGAAACATCTATTGCGTTTGCAAAAGAATGAAAAAAAAACAGCTCTATTACATAGTTTCTGAACAACAACACCAGCTAGTTTCATGCATTTTCGAACAAAAATAAATTAAAACTTACGGCAGAAAGTTGCCCTTTTGGATTTGAATTTGCTTAGGGGACTACATATCAAAACGAGCCCAAACTTTGTTTTTTTCAATAGCAATATCCAAGTTTGACATTATAAATAGATTCTACACCCTTCAATTAGCCTAAATCCAAATTTTCATGAAATTTGTATGATTAGTTTCCGAGAAATTATTTTAAAATTAGCCTATTTTAGGGGCTGTATCCAAATTGAAGTTCAGTACTCGGTTTTTGAAATGCTACAGAATGACTATGACGCTTCTATTAATGCATTATTTCTTTCCAATATGACTATTTCACGCGTTTAATATGTTTCGACTATTGCCATCACAAATGTTTCATTAAAATGAGTAAAATATATTTTTTTCAAAGTATGCTTTTCTGGACATCACAGACGGCCCTTAAAACCGTCATTTGAATGTTTTTTTGCTCATAATTCGAAAATTACGTGGAAGAAAAATTTGAAATTGAGAATTTGAATAATGCAAGACATAATAAACAGGTTGCAATTCATATTTTTCT
Organism: Maratus speciosus; assembly: GCA_963932465.1. Lineage (NCBI taxonomy): Eukaryota > Metazoa > Arthropoda > Arachnida > Araneae > Salticidae > Maratus > Maratus speciosus. The sequence goes on from OZ010789.1 coordinate 293,615,580, forward strand.
CATATTAATTTCATAATTCTATGACAAAATTTTTAAAATTATAAATTCAAAGTATGTATGTTTGAGATTTTTAGCATTATAATTAAACAAAAAAATTATCACATTAGGATTATAATTTCAGGAGATATTAATAAAAATATGAAAATGTAATTTAACATTAGAAGTTCTAAATTTTGAGTGTTTATAATTCAAAAACTTATCATCCAAATGATTTGAAATTTCATTTCTAGCCATAGTTGAACCAAAGATTTAAAATATAGTGTCAGAATTGGGTGTTGCCATTGAAAAAATCAAAGTTTGGTCTGGTTTTGATTTATAGATGGCCCCCTAAGCAAATTTTTTATACATCATTTAAAAATAGACTTTATTTTCAATCGTTTGGTACCTGTAAATTTCTTCTATTATAATTAGTTGCACACCCTCATAGTATGCATGGTCACGGTGACGTCGTTGTGACGTCACTGTGGTCACGTCACATCTGTGACCAAAATGCCACCACTCAGTGATGTCACATTGTGACTGAAATGTGAACTTCTTAGAAAAATTAAAAAAATATTCAAAACATGTTATTTATGTAAAATTATATTTTCTGGCAATAAAAAAAAAAAAATTGTGACGTTCCTGTTATGTCACTGCATGTAACGCACGTCACGTCACATATGTGACGAAAAAACCACCATATTGTAAGTCACAGTGTGACAAAAATATGAACATCAAAAATCTTTGAAAATGAACAGAAATATTTTAAACATGCCCGAGTTACAGCAACATAAGGAATGAAAACATATTAGTGGATAGGAAATAGTAAATTCGGACATGAAAAGAGGTGGGGGGGGGGGGGGCATAAAAAGGAAAATGCACGGTACAAGTATCAACAAACTAGATTTTCATGCTATATTTTATCAATTTGTTATCTAAGACAGTGAAGTATACCTTTTTTATGATTTCAATTTTATCTACCATTGCAATTTAATCCTTCACCGATTGTTATTATTATAAAAGTGTTTCTCGGAAAAATGGTACATTATGAAGCAATTTGGATAACATATTTAGAATTAGGAATATTAAATCTGTGCACTTTACATATTTAGTTTGCAGGGAGGAAGTTTTTTGTCGACCAGTGTTATTCGAAACACTTCTGTGGTTTCAAACTAAAATTTTCTGTTACAGTTAAGTCTGCAGCTATTAATGAGCACGTAGAAAGAGTATTCAGAGTTTAGTCATATATGCATTTCTTGCTTTAGAATTTGCATTCAAGTCATATTTTTTCCTGTTAGTGTTTAACTATTTTAAATAACTATTTTTTTTTTTAATTCTACTTCTTTCAGACTTTTTAAATAAAATTAGCATTTTCCGAAAAAATATTTATACAAATTTTATACAAAACCCATGATATAATTATTCATATTTTAAATTCGTGTTTTAGAAATACGACTTTAAAAAAAGCTATTTTACAAATAGTTTTATTCTACTGAAAATGAATATAAAAAAATGACAGATTGACAAAGAAAATTTTTTTATCCTGTATACTCTCTTTTCATTTATTAAGATGCCTAATTTGTATTTATTACGTGTAAAACAAACTTTACTTTTAAAAAAAAAGAAAGAAAAAAGGCAGGTGTTTCATTCAAATAGAAAATTTTCATTACAGACAAAAATTATAATAATACAGTATAAGCACCTGCTTGCGCGTGCGCTATCGTCTGCGCTCGATTAAACCGTAGAATAAAATAAGGATCAGAACTTTTGACGCGGGAAGTATGTCTGACAATTTTGTCATTTTGTCAGAAACATGTCTGACAATTTAGAATAAAACACGGATATTATTAAACTATTTATGGAACTTAAAAGGTATGTCTTATTTAATTTAAATTTTTTATTCCCGTTTGATAGATTAAAGTTAAATAAGTTGTAGTATGTCATATGCAATGAGACTGATCTGCAATTCTTTTCCGATTCGATGCTGTAAAATATCTTAATCTGCATCGCTAGAAGGGAAAAAAAAAAAGCTGATGCAGAGACTGATTCTAACACAGTATTTATCGTCATTAATATTTTGGAGTTAAATATGATATTCGATTATAATGATATTAGGAAACTGTTTCAATTTTGAAATTAATATTATACTGGGAAAATATCTTTTTACATATTGTAGTAGTGAAACTTTTGAAAGATTTTTTTTTCATTGTTAGTAATATTTTAAATTAGTATTTAAAATCTTAAATCTTCATACCAATGTTTTCAGATTTAACATTTGCCAAAATTATAAAATAGTAGAAATTCCTTATAACATATGGAAAGATTTTTGAGAAATTGTTAAATGCATTTAATTCATCTATTGTAGTTTGTTGTTGCTTAATAGTACAATTATAAATACTAATTATTTAGTGTTTTTCAAATTGATATATTTATTTTTTTTATTCTATTTAATCATTTTTTTTTTTGCTGTTTGTGATTTTAATCGAACATTTAATTGTAGACATTCAGAATCAGTTATTAAATTTTCTTTGATTGTAAACTCATTTTCTACGTTTTCGATACATTTATTTTATTGGCATTAAAGAATAAAAAATAATATTTAAGCATTGAAATAAAGTGTTTTTCAGGCCCGATAAAGTTGAAAAGTGTTTATGACTTCGGTTTGTTTGGCCGTCTGTCCGCGCTCTAACTCGCGTAAATATACTCGGATTGACTTGAAATTTTTGGATGTTATTGACGTTTACCATAGCAAGGTCCCTATTTGTAATGAAGTTTGTAGCATGTTTAGTTCATTTACAGGGGCAGTCAAAAGTATTCCATTACATTACGGCCTGTGGGAGAAAAAATCGTTTCAAATGATTTTTAATGATTTTACACGCTTTCAAACAGAATAAAATTGATATGCATTTATGAAGCGCACTAAAATGTGCATTCCATAGAATATGCAATGCAGAGAATAGTTATTGTTTATTTACAGGGCTAAAAAAGGAATTCCAATACATAATGATATAGGGGTGGAGGGAATTGTTTGCGGCGTACTATATTTATGTTAATCTATTTGATATGTAATGAAATTGATATACGTCGTTGAGGTTTGCATACTATGAATTATTTCGTGTATAATACGAAGTGTATATAGCATTTACAGGGACACACAAAATATTTCAGATACTATATTGTATCCGAAGTACTGTTCATTAGCGATGATTGCTGGAAATGCATTTTTAATTATGATATGCACTTTTATGATTCACTACATTTATGCAAAGTATATGGTGTATATATATATGCTATAATTCATATACAGGACTACACAGAAGTATTCGTAAGGGTTACTGGGTATTGCTTAAAGGTGTTTTTTAAATAAGTTATGCATTTTTATGCTGCACTGTATTTAATTTACTAAGAAATGTTTGTAGAATATAGATAAAATGATATACAGGGTCACGCAAAGAATTGGATACGTTGCCGTCTATAAATTATAATTTCTGGAAATGTGATTTCAGCAGTTTTAAAAGTGTTTTAGTTTGAATTAAATTTTAACTAAATAGTGGCGTGTAATAAAGGTTCTAGGTAAACTACAGGGTTGTACAAAATTACTTAAGTATGTTTCCATATATTAGTATAAATTGCTGAAAGAGAATTTCAACCTGTTATGCGTTTCCTTGATAAACTAAATTTTTCCATTATATAGTATATATATCAATGTACAGATCAAATGCAGGACTGTTTAAAAGAATTGGAAAACATATTTGGCTATGGATAGTAACTGCTGAAAATGTTCAAATGTTTTATGCGTTTTCATGTTTAGTTAGTTATCTTGTTTACGTTATTTCCCCCGATGTCTTGTTAAAACATTCAGGAAGAGTTGGAAAGTGTTTTATAATATAGGCTTAACGCATGATATATCTTACTTGTTGTTTCTATTTCCCAGATCAGTCTTTTCCTATAAAACATACCAAATCTAATTAGCTCATATTCACAAAATACAATATATACGGGAATAAAAAATTTAAATAAATAGCGCTCATCATGTCATTCTATAAATAACAGTTGTATTAATGTCCGTTAGACTCCATGTTCGTATTTAGTAAAGCAATGACAAATCACAAAAAATTAAAAAGCTTACACATTCTTAATATTAAGCTTGAATTCAAGATCAAGCTTAGAACTTAATAAAAAAAGATGTCAGTTGATAAGGATTGTTTTTTAAATGGAAAATTAAAAATATTTTAGAAGAATAGGACTCCAAAATAGGGATATCGTGCTAAAAAGTACGGTAAAAAGATAAGACTTTATATTTCAAACAAAACTTTACTTTAAAATTATCATAGTGTTTATGACAAGAATCATCATAATATTAATACTTGGAAATTTTTCCAAAGAGAAACATTCGCCTTGCATACAATATTTCAAATGAAAATCAAATTTCAAATTAATTGCTTAAAAGGCGCAAAGGCCATCATAGTGAAAACATTCCACGCCGGGACTCGATCCCGGGTCATCAGTATAGCGCACTGACATTCTACTGACTAAACCACATGGAACGATACCCAGCCTGGAAAATTTCTCCCTATTACATGTTGGCGAGGCCACAAACGCAGCACAAGATGGAATATTTATCGTAAGCCACCGTCATGGGGCAAACACAAAACTTAATTAAATCCAGCATCGATTGAAACTATATTAATGCTTGGAAATTTTTTCAGAGAGAAACATTCGCCTTGCATACAGTATTTCAAATGAAAATCAAATTTCAAATTAAAATTGCCTTTTAAGCAATTAATTTGAAATTTGATTTTCATTTGAAATATTGTATGCAAGGCGAATGGTTCTCTCTGGAAAAATTTCCAAGTATTAATATAGTTTCAATCGATGCTCGATTTAATTAAGTTTCGTGTTTGCCCCATGTCGATGGCTCACGATAAATATCCCACCTTGTGCTGCGTTTGTAGCCTTGCCAACATGTAATAGTGAGAAATTTTCCAGGCCGGGTATCGTTACATGCGGTTTAGTCGGTAGAATGTCAGTGCGCTATACTGATGGCCCGGGTTCGAGTCCCAGCATGGAATCTTTTTCCCTATGTTCGCCTTTGCGCCTTTTAAGCAATTAATTTGAAATTTGATTTTCATTTGAAATCATCACAGTGTTTATAACAAATTCGTCACAAATGACACATATTTCACAAATTGGTCACAGTGTGACTTCAAAGCATTGTCACTTTCGTCACAGGTTCGTCACAAAGTTAATGCCAAAATAGTCCCAAATGACACACTTTTCACAAATTTGTCACACCGTGACTTCACAGAGTGGTCACAATGTGACGTCACAAACGACCTCTAAAACGGCCATAACGACCTCGCATTCTAGTCACTATGACGTCACATCGACGGTCACAAAATCACAGTGTGACTTCACAACGACGTCGCCGTGATGCCACCATGCCTTACGGGCAGTTAGTAGGGGATGTTTACTTTTTTTTTTCCACGGCTGCACATAAATGCTTTAAATAGCCATACCATTTCTAAAATATTTGTCTTTCTTTAATTAAATATTTACTTCTCTCTTACAGACTTGACTTTGACAGATGTTCAATATCAATTGCTTCTTCTTCAATTAAAATATGTTCGTGGCCTTTTAAGAGAGAACTTTAATTCAAATACTGAAGTTTTTCATAGAAATATAAATAATGATGAGCAGATATATACCTCGCCTACAACAGACAGAAATCTTATAAGAGAAGATGAGTTATGCCCAGGTACTGCAAATAAAGCTGCTTCAGCAGAAATTTATAATGTGGATAATTCAATTGCTGGCTTGAATTCTGCTAAAGAATCAAGTAGTTTAGAAGATACGTCTAAAAAGGCTCAGGTAATGTTAAAATATTTCATTTCAAACCTTATTTCAAAATGAAAAATAATTAATTTTGTGCTTCTTAATACAGTTAAACCTATTAGACAGAATGATAAGGGACCAGAGAACTCTGTTTTAGATAGGTTTCCATCTTATCAGGTACAAGGTACCTGATAAGAAATGTAGGGTCAGGTCATGGAGCTATAAAGATTAAAAGGAGACGACATATCAATCTAGCCCTGTGGAGAGTGTTGAAGCTGAAAGATGGGTTCCCCCCCCCCTCTCCAGCGTCCGCCATATTTCACTTTCCTATAGTTGATTTGCGCAGCGAGAAGAACTGGTTTACAGTGCAGCTCACTCTGTGAAATATGGCAGACGTCATTTATGTTGTCTCCTTTAGTCTTCATTCCTCCATGGGTCAGGTTTATATATATAAATCAGGTACAATGTACCTCGTAATAGCATTATATTCTTTTCGTCACACACTTTCATGTGTGTGTGCCATGTGTCATGTTTCTTTTTGTGTGTGACACACACACACATATATATATATATAACCATTAAATAAACGTTACCGACCACCAACAAAAACAGAATGAATAAAATGACATTAACAAATTGACAAAAATACAGTTCCCCCCAACACACTTAACATAGATTCCAAAAACATAGTAAATAACAGCAGGAATTGAATAACTGAAATGGAATAAGGGAAATTTGTAGAACTTAGATAGAATCATCGGATTCCAAATGCCTCAAGTTCCACAAATAAAATGTGTGGTTTCATCTTCATATTAGACATAAATTAGCTAAAGAATATGAATTTGGGACTACCACACACATGAAACAGAGAAATAAACCATTGAACACCAATTGAGTTCAAATTAAAACAAGATTAAAATGGATAGAGAAAAAATAAAAAGCAAATTACCAAATTAAAATCCATACTGTCTTAGCAGTAGGCATAACAAATACACTCATTGGAGATCACCAGCACATGTTGCTAAAAAAGTTTTTTATATGATGGTGGACCAAGGATCAACAATATACAGTGAAGCCAAGCAAACTCCCATTATATATAACCAGTGCCCTCTTATAACTAATTTAGAATTGAGAATGAACTGCTCCATGTATTCAAATGAATCAGTGTGGTGCTGTTATCTATTGACTTATTAGTAAAATAAAAACTATTGTATAATAAAAACTATTAATGTATTAAGTGTTAAAGCAAATACTGTTCAGAGATATTTAAATTCCTGTGACAACATTGCATCATCACTTAAATTAATTATATATGATGCTCTATAACTTTTTGCAATTAGTATATTTTTTCCTTAGTTGCTAAATCAATTTCTATATCTGCCTAGCACTTCAAATCGTTAGAACCCCATAAGAGATATTACCCATCAAAAACATCTTAAAGATTATTAAAGATTCTGAAAACAATTTACTAAAATAGAAGTTGATCGATATGTTTATTTTTAAATAAGTACTTAAAATCACAAAAAACTTCCATTAAAATAAACATTAGATGATTATTTAAGCTATAAATTAAATTAAGTTTCCTCATATTTGAGAGTTGCATATAGGTAAAATTAAATCATTATGTTAAATGATGAATTCACATTAATGTCAAAATAAGTACTTGATATATTGTAAATCCTAATTAAAATTTCTCTAGCTGACATTTATTATTAAATCATAATCATGAATATTAATTAACGTCAAATTTAGAATTGACTGGTTGGTGGTGCTCTTCTCGTAGAAACACTAAGATTTCAAGCAGTCTCCTACTAGTAGCCACGGGGTTGGGACTACTGGGAAAGGATTCTGCTGCGATACTATATCGGATGACTGTGATCTCCATCTAATGTGTTTCTCTACACCCAATAAATAGTTTCATTTTTTTGTCCTGTTGCCCTGTCTTAAAAAAGAAACAGAGCAAAATTTGTATATTTTTTAATAAATTCACTCGCTTGTGTTTTCTACCAAGCGTTAAAAAAAAGCTGTTCATTTTTCATAATTGAGTTTGGTGTCCATATGAAATTAATGTATTGTAATGAACATTTTTTGGGGGGAAATGACTTACAGTCAAAAAGGTAGGGGTGATTTTCAAGATGAACAATGAACAATTATAAAGAGTGTTTTTAAAAAAACTATTTTTACTTTTATACTTATTTTTCCCCATTTGTTTCAGTTTTATGAATGAGTGTTTCTTTTAAACATATCATTTTCTTGGGCTGCAGCATTTCACTTTTTTGGGTTTAGGACTGCAGTAGTGATGGGCGATTTCGATTTTTTTAATCGATTTAATCGATACTATGGCCAACTCGATTTAATCGATACTATAAATTTTTTAATCGATGTCTCTAAAGGTCATATCATTTTCATTTTCCTTCAAAAATTTAAGGTCAAGTAGTTGCATGTCCGATCCCAAAACTTTCTTCTGTCTCATAAATGTTAAAACTTCAAAATTCACTATCACAGTGTCAAATTTAAATAACCTATACCCATCATGAGGATCCAAAAGTATAGGTTCGTTGAAATATGTGTATTTAAAAAATATATATAAGAATCCCATTTTCCTAACAAATCATTGAATTTCGGCCCACACCCTCGTAGATGTCCGCAACGGAAAATCCCAGTTCAAAGGGCATAAAAGCGACACCTGCTGGGTAGTATACACCCAAGCCTAATAAGGATCTGTTTATACGACAGTGTAACAGAATATGAAGTTTGATTAAATTCCGTGCATTAGTTTTGAGATATGGCTATCATGAATATCGTGAAAAAAGCAGTATAGCAACGCAGCCTATTACATGATTAACGCGAAAGACTCAGAAAAAACAACTTACGTCAATGACTAACAGAATATTAAGTTTGATGAAATTCCGTTCATTACTTCTTGAGATGTTATCGCAAACATTGTGTAAACCCTGAAAAACAGTGTTGAATTCAGGGGCTGGTACGGGTGGACCACCACCCCCCCCGGAACATTGAAATGTCCCCTAGGGAGATTTGAGATTTTATGCTTAATGGACGAAAGTCCAATCCTTCCCCCCTCGTAACTCTAGAATGTTCCTCTCCAGAACCATAGAAATCCCCCCCCCCCCTGGAGGAAAATGTCTGAATTCAACACTGTTGATAACAGCAGCATGGCAGCACAATTTGTTATATCATTTACACAAAAACCTAATCATGGATAACTTATGGCATTGTCTAACAGAATATTATGTTTGATGAAATTTCGTTCATTAGTTCTTGAGATATTATCCCTAAAATTGTTTAAATCCTGAAAAACGTGTTGAATTCAGAGGGTGGCCCGGGGGGATGACATTCCTCCCCCCTGCAACAAAGCATAAAATCTCAAACTTTCTGGGGGGCATTTGAGTGTTTCGGGGGGAGGAGAATGTCACCCCCCCGGGCCACCCCCTGAGTTCAATACGTTTTTGTACATTAAAAATTGATGAAATTTCGTTCATTAGTTCTTGAGATATTATCCCTGACATTATTTAAATCCTGAAAAACGTGTTGAATTCAGGGGATGGTCCGGGAGGGTAGCATTCCCCCCCCCCCCCACCCCTCCGCAACATTCAAATGCCCCCCAGAAAGTTTGAGATTTTATGCTTTTTGTACATTAAAATGTACAAAAGTCCAATCGCCTCCCCCTCTGAACTGTCCCTCCGATAAAATCAGCATAGCAACGCCCCCTGTTGGGCGATTTATACCGAAACCTAATAAGCAGCAATTTATGCCAACGTCTAACTGAATGTGGTTTTATGAAAATCCGTGTATTAGTTCTTGAGATAGAGCTATTGCGAAACTCGGGAAAAATGCAGCATAGCAGCGCCACCTGCCGGTAGATTTACATCAAAACCTAATCCTCAACAACTTATGTCAACGTCAAACTGAATCTGAAGTTTGGTGAATATTCGTGCATTAGTTCTTGCGATAGCAATCTTGCGGAAATCATGAAAAATGCAGCATAGCAGCGCCACCTGTTGAGCGATTTTCACCAAAAAGTAATCAGCACCAATTTATATGAAGGTCTAACTGAATCTAAAGTTTCAACAGATTCCATGCATTAGTTCTTGAAATAGACCGCTCACAATTTTTTGTCAGAGACAAACAAATAGACAGACTGACAGACAAAAAATTTATAAAAATAGTCAAATCGTATTCCAGAAAAGAAGTTCTAACACTATAAATCCTTAGAAACCGGAAGTCGAAAATTTTCACGAAAACAACACTTTATTTTTCTAAAGACAAAAGAAAGCAAGAAAAGATGAACGCATCGATTCTGCCCTTGGATCAGAAACGGTGAATCGATTCAGTTCAGATTCGATGCCGATGTCGATCTTCAGATGCGATCTTCAGAATCGTTACTTTTTTGATTTACTTCAATTCTTTAGATGCAATGTCGAATCGTTATATTTTGATTCACTTTCAATTCTTTAGATGCAATGTCGAATCGTTATGCTTTGATTTACTTCAATTGAAATCGCATCGCGGTCGATCCACGATTCGGGTTGAATCAATTCTTCCAATTTTGCTGTTTTAGTGCCAGAATTGCTGTAAAATTTTGTATAAGAGCCTTTTTTTACTTTCTAGGTTAAATCAGTGTTGAATGCAGGTATTTTTCTCAGGGAGGGATTTATGCGACTCCGGTCGGGATTGGGGGGGGGGGTATTTCAGAGTTCCGTAATGGGGGGGGGGGCACATTTGTCCATTAAAAAGCATAAAATCTCAAAACTTACGGGAGGGACATTTCAATGTCCTCCCGGGCTACCCCCTGAATTCAATACTAGGTTAAATCGTTATACTTTTGTTTAGAAGCCTAGTTATTCAGGTTACTAGTTTATTATATTGTATTTTTCAAGTTCGTCTCTTCTAATCTCTCCACCCCCCTCTCCCCTTTTCCTCGCTAATCTTAATTTACAGGGCCGTTCAAAATTTGCATGCAATTTTTAAAATGTCCAATTCTTGTTCTATTTTATTATAAAGCCACATTTTGAAACCTTGACCAAAGATACTTTTGAGGTCGCCCCTCCGACCGTTTGGGGCTTACCTGCTCCCTCGGGGGGGGGGGGGTATATTTTTTGTTTCTTCCAAACCATATCGTATAATATATCGTTAGAAAGCTTTTAATGTGATCTTTTATTTTCTGTTTCTAGCCTTCCTTCTTTTTGGTAAAGGTCAATCGTGCTCCAACTTTTGTATTGATATTTTTGACAGTAATTTCAAAGGAATATATATTTATTCTTTCGGATTTACTGTTTTAAAGGCAGAACTGCTGTCAAATTTCGCATAAGAGCCTTTTTCTTTCTAGGTTAAATTGTAATATTTTTAGTTTAGGAGCCAAGTTATTTGGGTTACTAGTTTATTAAGCTGTACTTTTTCAGTTCGTCACCTATACCCCCCCCCCCCCCCCCCCCCCGATCCGAATTTTCTTAATTATGGTCCAATTTTAATGGGACCTTTTTTGACATTCTTCCCGAATCATTTGTTTACCAACTAAACACTGATATTATATCTGCAGCTCTTGGTGAGCACTATTTATGAATGGTAATAACAAATTTCATCTCTTTTCCATTTTAAACCTATCGTTCTTGGTTTAAAGCCACGTGACTCAAGGTTCTCGTTAGTTAAGCCGTATTTTCACCCTTAAGTTTGTCAAAGTGTTTGTGGAAGTTGTATTATAAAAAATTCAGTCGTTTACAACCAAACTTACTGATTTATGATACTTTGAATTTTATGAAATTTCGGAGCTTTCCGAAACTAAAGGATCCCCTGTATGTTATTAATTTTTTTCAAGGGTGTAGGTATGAAAATACGTGCTAAAATGCTTTAAAACCTTTTTTTTCAAATAATATATTTAACAATTTAAACAAAGTGATTCCCAAGAATTTTGTACTGTTTTAAAAGGGGACCACATCTTAGAATGTAAGGGGCGTAAAAATTCGAAACTTAGACAGGGCGATGCAAAAAAAAAAAAAAAATTCTCCTTTCAGAAATTCAAAAAAATATTATCTTAATTACAAGTTGAGATATTAATTATTATTTCACTAATTGGTTTATTTCTATTAAATGCTTTTTTTTAAAGGCAGTCACGTGATTTTTTATAGCAGCATTAACGCTTTCTACCGTTTAGCGTGCGGTTCTTTGACGGCGGGCTGAGATAATTACTACTTTTTCAATATCAAAAATTTTATAAGTGTTCATACCACTATTTTCGAATAGTAATTTCACAAATATCTTGAATTCTTGCTTAAGACTACCACCCCCTAGACTAATGTATCTTCGGATAGGTTGTATAAAGGAGTTTCGTTTAGATACACTTTTGTTTTTAATAGACTGCGCTCCCTGGTGGTGGAATATAGAACTAACAGACCGCGATTTCATTTAAAGTAGAAAATCTAACAAGGCGATCTGTTCGAAACTTTAAAGATAGTTTATAACACATAAGAAAAAGTTTAAAAAAGAATGGTGCGAAAATTTCGGGAGGAGGGGGGGGGGGGAGGCCACTAGACTTTTTTTAAAACCTTAGCGTTCCTTACCGTTTTAGGTGGGGTTTTTTGACGGAGTCCTGAGATAAATGCTACTTATTAAATATAAAAAAGTCAAAAGTTTAGTTACCACTATTTCCGAATAGTAATTTCGGCAAATAGCTTAAATTTTTGATCAAGATTGCCACACTCTTGAGTAATATATCTACTGATAGGTTGTTTAACGGAGTTTCGTTCACAGTTTTGTTAGGAATAGAGTGCGCACCCTGGTGGTGGAATCTGGAACCAACATAACACGATTTTGTTAAAATTAGGAAATCTAACAATGCGATCTGTTTTAAGCTTTAAGATTGTTTATAATACATGTACACCTATACGATGCTGTAGGCAGCGGGAACCCGGTTCGCGGTTCGTTCGCTTCGAGATTTCATATTAGGCGGAACCCGCTAGTTACTAGCTATAATGTTAAAGATTTCCAAGCAATATACATGTGCGTCCACTATCCTTCTAAGACAGTAAAATTAATTGATTTTTATTTCTTCTGAGAAAACTAAATTTTCACGTCTTGCAGCGATGATTTTTTTTTTTTTTTAAATAAAAGAACTTTAATAAACTTTGCTAGTTACATTATTAAACTCAAATTGTAAGAATACTAAATCGGTTCTTATGGCAACGTGAATTATGTCCCTGAAAATTTAAATTTTAATTCAGGCTGAAAGAAAATCACAATGATTTAATTGCAGGGACAGTCAAAAGTTTTCCGTTACATTACGGCCAATGGAAAAAATTATTTCAAGTGCATTTTAAGGATGTTACAGAGTTTCGAACAGAATGAAATTGATATGCACTTATGAAGTGCACTGTTATAGTACGAGCGCACCACATTTGCCACGTTTGACGCGCAATTTCCAACTTGTATTTAACCGAGACCTTTCTTAAAAAATAAATTTAAATAAAATCTAAATTACAATATTAGTAAAATTACATCTTAAAACTAATAATTTAAAAGTTAAAAACTTTATTATTTGACTCAAAGGTCTGTAATAGCTTACGACTGGGCCCCTAACTTTGTCTACCCTCTAAATGTGAGGTATGGGAGGTGGTCGCTACGGCTCTGCTGATTCGCTAAGTTTTGAAATTAATATTTTTGAGCTTATTTGTGCGAATCTGTGACTATCGAAATATCGATTCAAGTATCGATTCTAGAATTTGGGAATCGATTCTTATTGTGATCGATTCAGTTTTATACGATGTCGATTTGAATCGATTCCTGAATTTTCCAGAATCGCCCATCACTAGACTGCAGGCCTCACTGCCAACAACAACAAAGCAAAACAAAAAAATTGTAAATTACATCATTTTACCAAAATGAAGATTTACAAATTTGAAGATTTGGGACTGTAATTTCAGAATGTTTCCACAAGTAAAATATAGAATCATAAACTTGCATTTTATCATAATAATAAAAAATTTGTTATAACTATATCAAAGTGACATAAATTTTCAGTGACTTTTGACTCCTCCAGCACTGAGACTGACTAGGTCCTTTTATTTTTAGAACTGGTAGAATTAAAAGCTTGTGAAAATGAAGTCATTGTGACCAAATTCTAAAGGGGGTTGGAGATTATAATCCACATATAAATTTAGTAAGTTTTCACTCTGGGGAAAAAAAGGGCCACTACTGAAGCAGAAAGGAATTAGTACAGTAAAAAATGGACATTTTCCTAGTAAAAAATTGTATTATTGCATTAAGTAACACGAAAAAATATATAATTTTTTTTAGGTATGATAAATGAAGTAACCTTTATTTTAAATGATTTTATGAATATTTTAAAACTGAAACTACAATATGTAATATAAAATATAGTTCAAACTATAATTGTTGAACGTCACATTCACCTTGAAAAACATATAAAAAATACGATGTTACAATTCTGATAAAATTTTACTTAAAAAGATGCTAAAAAATACATAAAAGGTTTCTACAACATGAAAACCGTCAAAGATGTTAAAATCCCAAGCGCTTTCAACTGCATTATAACAGTCGTCTTCAGGGGAAAACCTGAGGAGTGAAAGTTCATGGAAAATTCTTTGCTTAAGTATCAGTGGACGAGTCTATTTCAAAGGAAGGGAGGAGGGGGGGAGGTGGTAAAATGAAATGATTATGTTTCAAAATCGCTAGAAATCTCTAGTATATTATACCAGATCTTAGATATGTTGTAGGATAAAGTATCGTTGCAAGTATTCTTTCTTTGAGTTAAAATTTCCAATGATTCTCTGATTATTGACGTGTAGTAATTTGAAGTACGGGCTATGACTCTTGCTTTACTAAAATCAATGTGAATCCAAGTTCCATGACTTTATGAAGTTTGTGGTCAATAACTTTACTGTTATAATGCAGTTGAAAGTGCTTGGGATTTTAACATCTTTGACGGTTTTCATGTTGTAGAAACCTTTTATGTATTTTTTAGCACCTTTTTAAGTAAAATTTTATCAGAATTGTAACATCGTATTTTTAACTACAATATGATTTAATAATCTATGTTTTTCTAGAGAAATAAAGATGCTGTGATATAAGGACAATTTTTACATGAAATCTCTGAATTTAACTAAAGATGCATTTTACTGTTTTTAAAAAGTTCAGGGTGCATTTTACTAATTTTAGAAGGGTAGGGTGCTGCACTCTTTAATAATGGCCTAGAAGGAACACTATATAGATTGATTTAAATGAGTACAGTCGGACCTCTATTTAAACCTCTATTTTGCGAACTTTTCCTTGGAACCAAGAACATTTTGTGAATTTCTTCTTAAAATAACCTCCAAATAGCGAAGTGCATTCTCTATTTAACGAACTTTTTCTTGTTATCTAAATTTTTTTTTCTCCTCATTTCTCAAAATATTTCTGGACATTTCAAACTTATTCTTTCTTTAAACACATTTTATGATGTTCAATGGCCTTGAACTGGTTTTACCACGCACCTTCTTTGTCAGCAGTGAAAATTCGGTAAGTACGGAGGACGAAGACGATAATCCCTTAGAGTAACTTAAAAAAATGTGGATACAAATGAGAAAAAAAGAAGAAATAAACCATGATGTGCTGATTGATGATTCTATTTCACTTAATTCTGAAATTGAGACCTCAGAAATACTATCCAAATTGGATATTTTCGACAGTGTGAAAAATAAAAACAATACAGCAATGAATTGCGATGAGACGAATATGATGATGATGGAAATGATCATGATGCAGGAATTAACAAAACTTCGTATGATGAAATGCTAAAATAATTTGAAACAATCCGACGCGGATTATGGTTAGAAGAAAATACGCATGAAGGTGTTTTTGGTGCATTGCAAAGATGCGAGACGTATTATGAGAGAAAGCACTTTTTAAAAGAAAAATCTCAGACAAAATTAACAGAGTTTTTCAGAAACTAAATTTAAGAATGCATATGTTAATGTATGGTTAAAATTATTTGTTATAATAATAATAATAAATACAATAAGGTCATTAAAATTCGTTAGTTTTAATGTAAAACTATTTACTTTAAACAGAAAATACAGTGTATTCCCGAACAATGTTTTGTTTTCCTTGCAGATTTCAAAGATTTAAATACATTGAAAAAATGAATTGATGATGGATATTGGTGGGTAAAATAAATAAAACAAATCGATATAATTTATTAAAAAAAAAAAATGTGATTAGTTACTTTTAGTAAAAATATTTAGTATTTATGGATTTAAAATCTATTTTATGTAGTTTAAAGTATTTTAAAAGGTGAATCTCTATTTAACGAATTTTCCATATAACGAACTTTTTTCCGGGATTTAGCGACTTCGTTAAATAAAGGTTCGACTGTATATGAAATAGTTATATATTGTTGTAAGTGAAAAAAAATGCATATTGTTGATAATAAGGAGAAAAAAAAAAAAAAAAAAAAAAAGACATTCTCAAAAATAAAACAAAAACCCAGTGAGTCTTTTGGATCAAAAATTATATAAGCCAGTCTTATTTTGAGAGAAACACTGTAGTTAATGTATGGTCTTTATAAATATTTTGTCATTTTTTAACTACTCTTTGTGTTTTAGGTGGCAACTAATAATCAATTTCCTAGATTTAGACCTTCCAGTGAGGAGCCAACTGCAGCACATAAGAAAAAAGTTCCTAGTAGTTCAAAACCACATTATCATTTCAACCTGGATCATTTACCTTTTATGTTAGGAGCAGTAAGTCTTAATTTTTGTTCATGTTTTAATTAAATTATCCATATTTTTTTCTGTTATGCTATATGATTCATAAAATTCATTTTACTTCTAAAAAAAAAGAATTGAGATTTCATTTAAATACTTAATTAATTTAATTAATTCTTCCTCGATATTCTAAATTAATTGAAAAGAAAATGTGCAAAACAAATTTTCAGTCTTGTGAAGTTTTTTTTTAATCTGAAATCTAAGGTCCATTGTTTTATCAGTAACAGAATTCAACATTGCTCTTTATCAGTCAGCTCAGTCCAATAACATTTTATTATAAATATTGACAGTAAACAATTGAAAACTGTGAAAGTAGTATTGTAGTTTATTATATTTGTGGCTAAATGGAATAATTGAATGTCATTCAGAAACTTTTAAAACTTTTTTATTTATAAATATTTTTCAAAAGCACAAATATCTGACAAAATTCTTGTATTATTGTGCGTAATATCTGATTAAAAGGAGAACATATTTAGTATTGTTTGATTAAATATAAATAATTTATGTTTGTATTTTATATTCATACTATTTTTTAAAAAGGTTACATCCAAGTTAAGTTAAAAAAAAAAAAAAATAGTTATTTTATTCCAGAATTTAACAATATGTTGGCAATTGCATAATGAAAGAAATTTTGAGATTTTCTTCTAGAAAACTACAGTACTATGGGAATAAAAATCCAAAATCCTTCAGACAAATCATATTCTCAATTTCAGAACTTTTTGTATTACAGATCCTTATAAAAAATGTGCAATTTTTAACTTGAATTATTTTAATGTTAATGTTTTATACAATTTTAACTTGAAATGTTTTAATGTTAATATTTTATTCAATTTTAACTTGAAATGTTTTAATGTTTTATTCAATTTTAACTTGAATGTTTAAAATAAAGATAATAAATTAATGAAAAATGTATAATTTTCATCTATTAAACCCCCTTATTTTTCAATTATTTTAAGTGCAATTGGATAATGAAAGAAATTTTGAGATTTTCTTCTAGAAAAACAGTACAGGACCAAAAATCCGAAACCCTTCAGATTAAAAAAATGTGCAATTTTAACTTGAACTATTTTAATGTTAAGGTTTTATTCAATTTTAACTTGAATGTTTAAAATAAAAATAATAAATTAATGAAAAATGTATAATTTTCATTTATTAAAACCCCCATATTTTTCAATTATTTTAAGTGTTTTGGTTGTTTTGTTTCATAATAAGGTCTCTTGGAATCTGTATACTTGCATTACTTATATCTCAAGAAAAAAACTGTTGTTCCATTTCATGTATCAACTTTTTTGTCAAATTGCGTATCATCTGCAAAACGTATTTTTTGTGCCTAAAATCTCAATTAATTGAAGGAAAAACAAGTATACAAAATACACCTGTAAATGCTGCACAAAATTCTTTCATTGTGGAATCATAATACTGCAGATCTCATAACCTGCAAAAGAAAAGGTTTGGATTTCAGGATTCTGTATTTTTGGCCCAAAACTGTATTATATTGTAAAATTTTCATATAAAATTATGAAAAAGTACAATGCTCTCTTTTTTCTCTTTCTTTTCTTCATTGCTTAAAATAAAACTGGATATTCTAACCTGCATACTGATTAAGTTACATTCCAAACAATATATTGTACTCAGTATGTAATAAATTGCATACTATGTTCCACTGAAAATAAGCCTTAACATGAATTTTTCAAGATTATATACATTTTACCCTGAAAATAAACCCTACCTTCAAAAAAAGCTCCACTCCAAAAATAAATCTGCTTCACTTATATATCAATATATCTAGTCACTATTTTAGATATCATGATGATTTAAATTTTTTTACAAAACTAGCAAAAGAAATTGAACTTGTACTTAGGTAGCAGCAAGAGAGAGAACTTTATGCTTGAAAAACATTCCGTTCTATATGCTAGCATGCCAGAAAACATTTTTAAAATGTTAACTTTTACTGCAGAGACATTGGTGAAACTCATTTAATATAAAAACAATTAATTAAAATCTTATTCATACTAAAGTCATTTTTCTGTATCATAAAATGTATAAGGATTATTGACTTAAAAAAGTGGCTGTACACACATCCATCAAAACATTAGCATAAACACACTTGATAGATATACAGTAAAACCTCGGTAATAGACACTCACGAATACAAGTCACCTCTATTTAATGGACACTTTTCTGTTCCTAACACCTGTATATTTGTATGATTATACCTCTGAATAGCAGACAAATTTCACACTACTGTATTATTTAAATATTCACACAGACCATCTTTCAGTTACAAGGGTATATATGTCATGTCCATGAAAATACATGAATATGTTGGAGACTTGAAATTTTGCACACTTATAGCTTAACACCTCACATCAAACGACAAATCATAAAATTTTGAAAAAGTCTTATATTTAGCCGTCTGGGCTCTAACTTGTGTATTTTAAGCTTTTTTTTCCTAATTGAGCCCCTAATTAAGTTGAAGACTTGAAATTTTGCATACTTATAGCTGAACACCTCACATCAAACGACAAATCATACTGCTGCACCTCACACCAAACGATAAATCATAAAATTTTGAAAAGGTTTTATATTTAGCCATCTGGGGTCTAACTTGTGTATTTTAAGCTTTTTTTTTTCTAACTGAGCCCCTAATTAAGTTGAAGACTTGAAATTTTGCATACTTATAGCTGAACACCTCACATCAAACGACAAATCATGAAATTTGAAAAAGTCTTATATTTAGCCGTTTGGCTTCTAACTTGTGTATTTTAAGCTTTTTTTTTTCTAACTGAGTCCCTAATTAAGTTGAATTGAAATTTTGCATACTTATAGCTGAACACCTCACATCAAACAACAAATCATAAAATTTTGAAAAAGTCTTATGTTTAGCTGTCTGGGCTCTAACTTGTGTATTTTAAGCTTTTTTTTTTCGAACTGAGCACCTAATTAAGTTGAAGACTTGAAATTTTACATACACTTTTTGCTGAACTTGCGATCACACGACAAATCATAAAAATTTCAAAAAGTCTTATATTTACCCCTCCGGTCTCTAACTTGTGCATTTTAAGCAATTTTTTTTAACTCAGTGCCTAATTAAGTTGGAGACTTGAAATTTTGCATAGTTATACCTGAACACTTGAGATCACACAACAAATCATAAAAATTTCAAAAAGTCTTATATTATTTACCCCTCCAGTCTCTAACTTGTGTATTTTAAGCAATTTTTCTAACTCAGCCCCTAATTAAGTTTGAGACATGAAATTTTGCTTTCTTACAACAGAACACTTGCAATCACACGACAAATCATAAAATTTTCAAAAAGTGTTATTTTATTTACCCCTCCAAGTTCTAACTTACATATTTTAAGCAATTTTTCTAATCTTTCCCAGGGAGAGAGGTTAATGGGAGTTAAACAGGGATCACTTTTCTAACTTTTATGCACTTACATATTTTACATATTGCCTTAAATATTTTAGTTCCACTTTTTACCACCAGGGGGCGCCTACATATCTCGGGTGCTACGGGCTCGATCCCCTCAACTAATATATCTACGGATAGGTTGTAAAACTGATTTTCGTTCAAATAGAGGTTTGTTTAGAATAGAGTGCATCCCCTGGTTGCGAAATGTGGAGCTAACAGGTTTTGCAAAAGGATAAAGTGTTTTGAAATGAATATTAAATGAAACCCCCTGTGCGATCTGTGATTACACTTACTCACTTGTTTATATGAATGAATGAAGAAAAGTAGATTTTTTTTTTTTTTTAATGTATGAACGTAAATTATTGTGTGCATGGAAAATATGACATTCTCTGAAAAAGCCCTAATGTGTCATATATTGCAACAATTAATTTAAGAAACTATTTTATTTTTGGGGGAACATGGTATTAACACAAAGACTTGTTTCAACTGTGTCACAGAGATTATTCTGTAAATTTTAAAATTTAGTAGAACAGTCACCCTCTATGTAATATCTGTGAAACGTTTTCTCTTTTTTTTGGCTTATTATTCCACTATCTCCAAAAGACATTTTTTGGTATAGTGTATGTATGTATGTGCATTTAATACAAAATAAACCACCATCACACATTGAAAAATATAGTTGTTTAACATGCTGAGTGTCTATCCTATATATTTTTTTTATTACATTAGTATTGACTCAGCTAAAATAAAAAATACTTCTGACAGAATTTTATTTTAGCTAACATTTGAGATAAAGGAATATATAATCTGTAACTTATGGAAGGAAACAGTGCCTTCACAATATTCAGCCTAGTAATATATACATATATATATATCTATCATAAATGAAGAGCTGAGTGGAAGAACATGTTATGCTACATTTTCTTTAAAATGATTTTATCGTTTGGACGAAGGTGTTATCAGGTATTCTATCACATGATAAAGCTAAAATACCAAAGTTCTATTTAGCCTTGAAGATTTAAGACATTATTCATTAATATTTAATATTTTAATATTTAAGAATCCAAATAATATTAATATTTTTTAATATTTAAAAATTAAATATGAATAAGTTTTTTTGATAGAATTTAGTACCACACCTGTTAATATTTTAAACACATGGTATCAAACAGAAAATAAATCATTAAAATTGAGACCAAAAACTTTCACATCAAATTTCTTCAAATGTAATTTTTGTTACTTAACATGTTCTTCGACTTGACTCTTCAAATGCTGCATGCAGTGTAAACAGCAGTAGTGAGAATGTGTTTAATAAACAGTACAAATTGTAAACACCACAACGAACACTGTAAATGCTGTGACAAGTGACATCTATCAAACTTTAATACAGTTTTAAGGTGTTTGTAAAATTTTATGTATAATTTATTGAAGAGACATCAAATGGTATTTATAACTATTCAGAACTAAAAAAGATTTATGTAAACCACACTTAAATTTTTTTTACTCATAAACACTGTGGCATAATCTTCCATAAATTGTAATATAGTATGGAACCATTTATCCGAAAACCAGTTAACCAGAAAATCAGCTGTCCAGAATTTCCAATTGTCTAATTTCAGAATTTTTGTAGTATAAAGTGCCAAGCAACCAGTTATCCAGAATACACCTGGCCCAGACTATTCTGGATAAATGGTTCTATACTGTATAGCATTTTAGTAGTAATCTGCAGAACAAAATTGTAACTTGTGTTTAATGAGTAGATTTATTCAAATATAAGAAAGACCTGGTCCTTAGAAGATTAAGCAGCCTTGTTATATTTTTTATTGAGCAGTTTTTCATAAAATATGATTTTGAATGACTAAAAATCTTTCTCACTAATTCAGTACATGTTTTCTTTTTTTCTTTTTAATAGTCTAATTCTGCCAGTCATTCTGTGGTTGCTAATTTGCAAAATATCATAGCAAAGATGAAACAACATAACAAATCACTTTGTGGACCAAAACCTGCTTTTATCAGTTTAACTAATTTTATTGAAAAGAATTCAGCTGGAGAAAAATCAGAACCTAATGTTGCAAAATCCACTTTTGCCAATACACATTCCACTAATTTTATCAAAAAGAATTCTTCTAGAGAAAAACTAACACCTGACGTCACTAAATCAACTTTTGCCAATGCACATTCCACTGAAGAAAATTCTGAAGATGTTACAAAGATGATAAATGAATTAACAAGAGATTTATGTGCACTTGCTGCGTAAGAATTTTATTCATTTCTTCTTATAATCTTATGTATGCATTATCCTCATATTTTAATCTATCTAAATTATATATATGCAGTAAAACCTTTGTAACAGACTCTCCTTAGCAAACATTTTTTCAATCCCCAACGCAAATATCATTTGCATATTTTTACTTCTGAATAATGGGCAAATTTGGCACTCATAAGATCCATACTTGCCAAGTCTCCTGATTTCGGCAGGAGATTCCTGATTTTTGCTTGTTTTTTCATACTCCTGATTTTTGACACATTTCTCCTGATTTTCTGACACATTTTTTCTCATTCTTATTTTATATTTAAATATGTTAGAAAAATCTTGGATGTTTATTTCTTTATGTTTGATTAGTGCTATTTGATATGATAGAAGTTCAGATCAAATATGTAGGATGCCTCTTTAAAACTTTGACTCTTAATATGGGCAAATTTACAATTTTCATTTTTAAATGCAAAAATCTGTTACAATTAATTTCATTTTCTATAATGAATAAATTGTAACTTTATGTTGCAAACTGTAATTATTATTTTTTTAATGGAATAATCATGTATCATTTTGTTTTTAATAATTTCTTTATTAATTAAAACTTATCATTCATAACTTTTATAATTGTTCAGAGACAATTTGTATGAGAAGACAAAATCCATTCCTGGTATTTATTGTGATGAATTTTAAATTGTTTTAAAACTTTTATGTCATTTGCTTGATTAAAAGCCTTTTGAGGTCTCTAATTAAAAACGTTTTTAATTTATTAAATATATATAACTACAATATTATTTCAAATAAATTTATTATTGTTGTTTTATGTTTGCATTTAAAAATGAAAAAAACTTCATTGAAAAGTCTCCTGATTTCTTTTTAAAAATCTCCTGATTTTTGCCCTCTGGAACTTGGCAACTCTGGATATCTGTTATTTGGAGGGTTTTACTGTGCATTACACACAGAATTTATTTCAATCAATAAATTATCATGAATATTCTTATAATCAAAGAATTCACAGTTTGTTTAATAACATTTCATGTGAATTAATAAGGTAATAAACTGTTCTATTAAAATGATTAATCTGGGATGACTATATCAACTAAAATTTATTCCATAAATTGATTTATATTTGATACTTTCAAAACATCAGTATAAGTAAAAATAAAAAACTGCTTACCTACAATCCAAATCATCCTTCTAATGAGGTAATCCATAGTTACATGTCGACATTGTGCACATGCTAAAAATAAATAGCAGAATCTGTAAACATCTGTAAAGATTGTGTGGTAACTCAAATTGAGCTATCTCACGGGCAAAAGTGACCAAGTTGAACACCACCTAGGCTGAAATTTTTTCATTTTATCAATCTGAAGATGTCACAATAATGATTCCTCATTTTCTTCCTTTCCAGACTATATCAAACTTCAGATTTCTTTTCCCCCTTTCGCCCCACCAGTGGCTGAGAGGTTCTGCTCTCAAAGCTGGTAGACGGGAAGTGCTGGGTTCGATCCCAATCGCGCCCGTCGGCCTAATCGTTCGGAGTTTTCGTGGTTTTCTTCGAACCGTGGATTTCCATGCGTTAATACGGATTAGGTTCCCTTAGAAAGACCTCCATGGAAGGCACTCCCCCTAGGGCCTATATCCCTCGTGTAGATAATTGGCCGTCAACAATCAACCCAACCTTTTCCCCCTTTCATATTTTCTAATGCAGGTGTCCTAAAATGTCTCTAAAATTTCACACATTTTTCGTATAAGAAATAAATATATGAAATAAATAAATAAAAGTGCTTTTAGTTTTCTGTTCCCCTTTAATATTTTATTTCTATAAATTTTGCTATTTACAATTTCCACATTCTCAGGGTTGCATTTCTATACTTTTTAAGTATACCTCTTTATAATATGGATTGTGGCAGTTCTTTCAATCAAAGGGGAAACATATTTTATGCAATGTGTAGTTTTACATGCCTTTTTGAAGTTGTATTATTATGCTCCTAGTCTATATTGTTTATTTCAAAATAAATAAATTTAAGTTTGGTTTTATATTGTTTTTTTGGATAAGTTGTAATTGTTATGATGATTACATGACATATTTGCCCCTAAATTTCTTTTGAGAATATAACTACCGCAACAATATACTATATTAGCTATGGGAGCCCTTATAAAGTTCCTCCCAATAGCTACTTTTTTCTTAAGGGTGTTCTCAAATCCAAAAGGGCAACTTTATGACATAAGTTTTAATTTATTTTTGTTCAGAAATGCATGAAAATAGCAGATGTTGTTGTTCCGAAACTATGTAATTGAGCTGTTTTTTCCATTTTTTTTTTTTTTTTTTTTGCAAACAGAATAGATCTTTCAGAAAATAGTGTTAAATTGGACGTTTTGAACCAAAGTTACCGAAGAAAGCAGAAAATCCAGTCAGCGAAGGGCGAAAAGCATATCTGTCACGTGATCAAAATCGCTTATAACTCAATAGGTAATTTATTGATCAAAAAATGGAAACCACAGTTCAATTCCAAATCGCTTCCATGGCCAGGCTTTCCAATTTTATGTCTTTCCATTAAAAAATGAATTTGTAAATGTGTCAAAACGTTTTGCACTTATTAAGCAGAGCAGTTAAGAACAGCCTTAAAGTGTCATATTTTAAATACTTGTTTTTGATCAAGTTAAAAGCTAAATGTTAAGAATTTTAAAATGCCTTGTGCGATTATTTTACGGTACGAATATATATATAAAGTTAAAAATTAATAGATACCTGAAATTTTTAGTCATAAAAATTTAAAAAGGTAATGATTGATTTTTTTTCTATGCATATGTATAAAGAAAAGTATGTCCATCAATAAGTATGTATGCAATTATGCATTATGTATGTTTGGAGTTTTTATTAATATTTTTGTGTGTATACTTTAGCATATCTTAGCCATGTAAAACATGGTTTTGTTTCTACTTTTAAATACACTAATAAATAATGTTTTAAAAAATCTATATTTATTACTTTTTATTGGCAATAATTAAATAATCAATCACTATTACAATCTCTTAAACTATACTTCAATATTCATAGAATATCTGCATCATCTTTGTCTATTAATTGCTTAGCAACTAGTGTTGCCATGTTGTTTATTTTTTCATGTCAATTGTATGTTGTACATTTAAACTTTTTTCATACGGCAAAATCTTCCTTTTTTTATATATGTCTTAATTTTAATAAGTTTCATGATCTTCCTGAATTTACATCTTAAGATTGTTTCAAAACTTTCATGCTGCCACTCAGAAACTTTTCATGCATGTGCATTAAACAAAAGAAAAAATTGTTTCTAATAAGAACAATATAAACCCCCTTTTGTGTTTTTGCATTAATTGTGCAGTAATTCACACAGATGACATAACATTTTCAATTTAGTATATCTTTATCTTAAGATTTGACACTTTGTTTTATTTAACTAGGGGGCTCGGCCCCCTACGAGCTACGCTCGCCAACCCCCGTCCAGACACCGCAGACTCTAAATGCACGCTAATTTGATCGGCTTTAAAAAGATTTCGAAAGATTGAATTATAATTTAAAAAACAGTGGCGATCTCCCTATAAACGAATTTCTATTCATTTCTCTTTGATTGGGGAATTTCAACGCCAAATCCGCTGCGGTACTACTTGATTATCCTGTCGACCAATTTCGCCAAATTATATAAATCGCCAAACCACTCGCCAAATTATACAAATTGATATAATTTTTATTTTAAATAACGAAAGAACAAATAAATTCGTACAACATTAAAAGAAACACAAATAAAACGTCGAAATAAAAATAACTTGATGACGTATACACGTGTAACAACATTTTAAAATAAGCTAATATAAAAGGAATTAAGTAAAGAGAGTCTTTGTCTCCTGGTATTTTTTAACAAAGCGAAAAGAAAGTTCTTTTAAATGAGACATTTTAAATTAATTCTCAAAATATCAAATAAATGTCTAGCGCAATTTCTAAATTTAAACTTTTTTGCAATATTATTTTGTGTTCACTTTATGTAATAACTATAATGTGACGTAATTTCTCCTAAGACTTCTAACGCATGTTAATTTATTTATTATTTTACAATATCCTTTCTCTTTTAAAATTCACGTGTATACTTTTTATGATGTAATTTTTAATAAGTTCCCGCTTTTTATACGTAATTATTTAATTCTAATTTGAAAGTTTTTTTTCCTGTTTATAATAGTCACGTGTAAATAAATTTTTAATTTGAAGCAAACATTATTGCTTGCACTTTTTATACAGTTGGCAACAGTTTAAATTAGTAAAATTTTCTGAAATCTGTAAAAAATATCTCTAGAAATGCTGAAAATTTGAATTTAAAATAGAAATAAAACCTGAAAAAATGAGTCAAAATAAAAAAATTAATGCAATCTGCACTCCGGCAAATTCTAACGCATAAAATGATCTAAAAATGATTACACTGCTATGTATAGTTTTTGCTGCTATAAAACTTTTTTAGTGGAACAATTTTGTCCAACTTTAGCATTGAATAACTCTTAAAATAATTCTTCGATTTGAAAACTGTCTGCATCAGCGTGTTTATCAAACAATTCTGTATAAAACCACCGATTTTCATATTTTTGTATGCATTATTTTTGTTAATATTAACGAAGAAAGGCCTCCGGTCACAAAAAAATCAAAACCGGCGGCGGCGGCGGTGACAGCTGTAGTTACTTTTTTTTAGAATAGAGAGACTGTCTGCATCAGCGTGTTTATCAAACATTTCTGTATAAAACCACCGATTTTCATATTTTTGTATGCATTATTTTTGTTAATATTAACGAAGAAAGGCCTCCGGTCACAAAAAAATCAAAACCGGCGGCGGCGGTGACAGCGGTAGTTACTTTTTTTTAGAATAGAGAGAAAATAGCAAATAAAGCCTTTGTGCAACAATATTAAAAAACAGAAAAGCCAATGTTTAAAAATGCACAAAAAATACATGAAAAGCAGCAAACAGGCTGTTTGCTGCTTTTCATGTATTTTTTGTGCATTTTTAAACGTTGGCTTTTCTGCTCTTTAACTTTGTTTTATAATCTTTCTTTATTTTTAAGTACAAAACATTCCTTTTATAGGATGTCCATTATTAAAAAACGTTCATGACTATTATTGAAATTTAGAATGTTTTGTTATATTTCAGTTGCTACATTAATTTTTGATTCATTATTGGAAATTGGACTGGAAAATTAGTTATACCATGTTGATAGAAAATATGAATATGAAATATAATACCAGTACAGAGGAAAATAAGTTATCTTATAACTATTAGTTTTGAAATTTAGATGATATTATTGCCACATTCTACATAGTTTAGTAATTAGTAGGATGTGAAAAATGACAGAAGTGCAATGAAATCATAACAAACTAGTCTCAATAAAACTCTTCTTTTTTTTTTTCTTGAGATAAACTGGCAACCTTTTTATCAACAGTAGTAATTTTAGGAAATTTTTAGTAATATATTTTTATGAATAAAAGTTATTTTTATGTTTGAAAATGCAAAAAAATTCTGCCTTTTTTAAAAGCTATGAAATGAATAGACTTGATTTATCAAATATTTTTTAATTTTTACTGCTTTTTCTTCCTTCCTTTCTTCTCCCCCCCCCCCCCCTCACGTAATGAGAAGAAAATATGAGTGCAAGTCTTTGACATCTCAGAAAGTTAGTTTTTTCATGTTAACAAAGCATTTATTTGAGATCAGAATAATAATAAAATAAAATTTAGTCTTTGACTAACTTTGAATTTTATTGATGGCATCTTTCATCTTTGTATAAAGGGTGTGAAAGCAAAATTTCTTGTTAATGGCATTTGCTTTCGATTTTAAATTAGCTTTCTGTAACTTAATAAATTTTTACCATATTTAAATATGCATTTGTTGATGAACTATCATTTGTTTAAAAATTTACATATTTAAATTAAGTATGAAAAATTTTGTTACAACACCTTATGATAAAATGTATAATAAATTTAATAATAAAATGCATTTTTAATCAAAAAATAAAATGCTGACATTCATTAGGCTTACAAAACACATAGTGACATTTTTATTGGGGTTATTCTACAAAAAAAAAGTTATTTTTTTGGTGCATGGTACTTAATTTTTGACATATCATTATATTTTTTAAATGTTGTAGGGTTTTACATAATACAGTGGAACTCCATTTATACGTTACCTGAATTGTACGTTTCCCTCAGTTATACATTTAAACTCAGTGGTCCCGACCATTTGCTGTTGAAAATTAGCTGAATTATACGTTTTTGAAATATACATTTCCCTCAGTTATACGTTTTGTTTTTGCGTCCCCGGAAAAAATATTGCCCTACTTATACGTTTTGCAGAATTTTTTTTTTTCAAAACTTTTCTCAAGATTTCAAAGATTTAAACACATAGAAAAAATGAATTGATGTTTGATATTGGTGGGTAAAATAAATAAAACAAATCGATATAATTTATTAAAAAAATATGATTAATTACTTTTAGTAAAAATACTTAGTGTTTATGAATTTAAAATCTGTTTTATGTAGTTTAAAGTATTTTAAAAAGTGAATCTCTATTTAACGAATTTTCCATATAACGAACTTTTTTCCGGGATTTAGCAACTTCGTTAAATAGAGGTTCGACTGTATTAATAAAACTTTTATGATAAAATAAACTTTCTTTTTGCACTTTTCGTATGTACCTTTTTTTTTTTTTACCCATCTATTCAATTTCCACGAATTTATGTCCTGGTGCATAATACTTACGAAACTTCAATTATCTCACGAAAAATGTAAAAAACTTGTTAGCGAGACAAAATTTTAACGATATATTTTAAAAAAGGTCCCGGTAGACAAATAATTGAGTTGTACGTTTTACTGAGTTATATGTTTTGTTGTCCGGTCCTGAGCAAAACGTATAACTGGAGTTCCACTGTATAACACATTTAAAATATATATTATACCAAAATTGATGATTTGGAATTTTTTTTAAAAATTGTTTTCTTTTTTAATAAATGGAGGTATACATATCTCAATACAAAAACCCTTAACGGGTTAAAAGTTTCTGATGCAGCACTTTATCTTATGCTTTAAGAATTTTAAATATGGAACTTAAAAATACTGATATCAAATTTTGAGTGACGTTATGCTATTTCTTAAAAAATATATTTGTATTTATTTCATCATTTTATTTTTGTTTTATTTATAATCACATATGCAAAAGTTATGTTCAACATGAAAAGCTGCATAAAATTTTATTCGCTGTTGCTTTATCATTTACATCTCTCATAAATTCAAAATATGAGTTTTAAAAGATATGATATAAAATTTTAGTGACGCCTTGATGTGGCTTTAAAAGGTTTGTTTTAAAATTCAATTAAAATTATTTTTGACTTGGTTAAAATATATTTTTACATCTACACATTACTTTTAATTTTCCAATTCACTGTTAAATATATCACTTTCATTGAATCTATACTATGCATTGAAATGTATTTATTTCAATAAATTGATTTATTTTTTGTGTCACGCTATTCAAAATTGGGAGTAAGATTTATGTAAATGGTTTATTTGCGTCAAACTATCCGTTTTCATACATTTCACATAGTTTGGATACAATGACGCAAAGAAACCATTTGCATAAATCTTACTCACAATTTTGAATAGCGTGACACAAAAGATAAATCAATTTATTGAAATAAATACATTTCAATGCATAGTATAGATTCAATGAAAGTGATATATTTAACAGTGAATTGGAAAATTAAAAGTAATGTGTAGATGTAAAAATATATTTTAACCAAGTCAAAAATAATTTAAATTGAATTTTAAAACAAACCTTTTAAAGCCACATCAAGGCGTCACTTAAATTTATATCATATCTTTTAAAACTCATATTTTGAATTTATGAGAGATGTAAAGGATAAAGCAACAGCGAATAAAATTTTATGCAGCTTTTCATGTTGAACATACCTTTTGCACATGCGATTATAAATAAAACAAAAATAAAATGATGAAATAAATACAAATATATTTTTTAAGAAATAGCATAACGTCACTCAAAATTTGATATCAGTATTTTTAAGTTCCATATTTAAAATTCTTAGAGCATAAGATAAAGTGCTACGTCAGAAACTTTTAACCCGTTAAGGGTTTTTGTATTGATATCATTACTTTTTTTAGGTTAGTGATCAAAGGATTAAAAAATATATACTTATGGGATTTGAAGCAGATTTAATTTTTACTATTTTATTACGATTTTCCTTATTTTCCTTATAGCAGTTTGTATATAAAAACAAGTGGGTAAGTATAATCGCAGATCGCACAGAGGGTTTCATTTGATATTCCTTTAAAAACACTTTATCCTTAAATTAATAAATCCAAAATGTTAATTTATAATTATTAAATCCTTACATAGATGGTATACCAATAGTTCCAATTTTCATAGGGTAGGGAGCGCACTCTTCTAAACAAACCACCTTCCGAATGAAGTCATCAAAAACCAAATTGAAAAAGCCAAACCCCATTGTGTTGTTTGACTGTTGTTAGTTGTTTGACAAACAGCAGTTTCATCTCCCCTCCTTCCTCCCCTCTTCAAAATTTTTTGGACCAGTACCTAAGAATGGAACCGAAATAATTTTTTTTCTTCACAAATTACAATAAAAAAATAGTATGCACTACTCATAAATTTACTTTAATGCTATATAGGGTGATTATTAAGTTAATTATAACTTTTGGAATCTGTTGCATTGATGTCCGAAAGGTAGTTTCTGAGTTATGGAAGCTGGACACATGGGGCGCCATAGCGGGCAAAGCCCGCTAGTGTCTATCATAATAATATCTGCCATGTGGACTAATTGCGATGTTTAATCAAAATAGTCCCCCCCCCCCTCCTCATCCCCGGAAATATAACAAATACAAAATGTGTCTTTATAAACCCATCGTCAAATAGGTTATTTCTTTTCCCCTAAAAAAATCATGATTTTTATATCCATAACGTAAATAGCGGACGAAGCCCACTAGTTCCTATCATAATATATATTTTTAATAATTTTATATAGTCTATAATAAAAAATCAGACTTAAAATAGCCTAGTTCCATGAGTGTACTTGTAGTGTAAGTCACATGCTACGATTTTTGGATACCAGTATTTTAGAACGGAAAAATGTGATTTATTTTATCAGAGATATCTCATTAATTGAATAAGGTGAAGCAAACTTTTTGAAAATAATAGTGGCCAACAAGCATAGCAGTTATCAGCTATGTGACTTACACTACAAAACCCCATGGAACTAGCCAATAATAATAATTAGTGAAGAAATGCTAAGGTCATTTTAATAGGATCACAAAATGAAAAACTAGGGGGCTCTGCCCCCTACAATCTACGCTCGCCAAACCCCGTTCAGATTCTAAAAGTCCATTAATTTGATCTGCTTTACAGAGATTACGGAAGATTGAATTACAGTAGAACCTGAATTAACCGAACTTCAATTAATCGAGGTTTCGGTTAACCGAGCCAATAACAAAGTATAATTTTTTCCCCTTTTGAATGAGCCTTGAAAATGACCACACTTTTTAGCTCACTGTCCGTGCTATACAGGCCCTTCTGCCCCCAAAAGCACTCAACTCCCAAGAAACATTGGACCCTGAGAAGTCAACAGCGAACAATGCTTTGTTTCCAGTGGCTGTGTGAACTTTCGTAAATTTTTCAATTTGCTTTTTAAAATTTACTACTGGTAGTTGATTTTCTTTTTAAATTTGTTAAGTTGTGAAGCAGAACTTTACATATATTTATTTTTATTATTTAAAAAACATTCTATATTTTTTTTAAAAAGAGATGTTAAATTCGCAAGCACGGAGAGTCTTTACACACAGTTTCTATTAACTGAGATTTCCGCTATCCGAGGTACTAACAGTCCCAATTAGCTCGGATAATCGAGGTTGCACTGTATAATTAAAAAATCAATGGCGATCTTACTGTAAACGGGTTTCCCTTTTACTGAGGGATTTCAAGGTAGAATCAGCTGCTGGTAGTTGCTGTTTTCATGCTTGATTAAATAAGATTAGTTAAACATTTGAAAATTAGCAAATATAAAAGGAACTAAGTCAACAGAGTCTTTGCTTTATGGTATTTTTTAACAACGCTATAAGACAATGATTTTAAATAAGAGATTTTAAATGTAACGTTTTAAATTTGACATAATTTTCACCAAACTTTCCTTTCTCTTTGTAACATTCAACTGAAAATATTTTTATTGTTAGAAAGATAATATTATTTACTCTACCTTAAAATTGGCAACTATAGTTTAAAATATCATCTCACAATTTGAAATAAATCTCTCATGTAAATATATTTTTAAATTTAATCTGTTTTGCAATATTATTTGGCCACTTTGGCCAATATGACGTAATTTCCTCCATTTACGACTTTTAACACATATCAATGAATTTATTATTTAAAAATCTTTCTCTTTTAATATTCCCATGTAAATATAATTTTTATGATGTAATTTTCAATGTTTTCCTGCTTTTAATACGTAATCATTTAATTTTAATTTGAAAATAATTGATTATTTTATAATTTTCTTTCATTTTAAATATACATGTGTAAAAACAATTTTTATGATGTAATGTTCAATATTTTCCTGCTTTTAACACGTTATCATTTAATTCTAATTTAAAAGGATTTTTTTCTGTTTATAATAGTCACGTGTGAATAAATTTTTAATTTAAAGGATATATTATTCTTTGTGATGTTTTAACAATTGGCAACAATTTAAAATAATAACCTTTTCTAAAATATTAAAAAATATCTCTGGAAATTCTGAAAATTTTAATTTAAAATTGAAATAAACCGTCAAAAAATTAGGCAAGTTAAAAAAAATAAATGCACTCACTCTGCAAACCTCGAGTTTCTATTGAATGATTAAATTGAATGAAAATGATTAAATTCCCATGCATAGTTTTTGTTCCTATAAAACTTTTTTAATGGAGCAATTTTATCCAGCTTTAACATTAAATATCTCTTAAAATAATTCTTTGATTTAAAAACTGTCTACTTCAACGTTTTTATCAAACATTTCTCTGTAATACTACCCATTTTAATATTTTTGTATGCAGTAATTTTCTTAATATTTGTGAGATAGACCCCCAGTCACAAAAGATTCTTTGAAAGCGGTGGTTAGTTATTTTGTGGCGTTAGTTTTTTTGTTTTGTTTTTTTACCGAATACAGACAAAATGTAGTACACAATTGCGTCAAAAGATGGCGACACCACAATTCTGATATGGTTGCTCTGGTAACTATAAATGTTGCAAGGCTAAATAAAAACAATTGTCTTGGGGTTATCAAACTTCTTTATTATTATTAAATAAAACATTTCAACTAAATTATTTATTATAAAAGAATTATTACATCACAATAGTTTTTATGCTAGGAAAATAATAATAATAATAAAAAAAATATTATGGATGTCAGTGATTATATATTGATTAAGCGTCATAATAATAATAAAAAATGATATTATAAAAAGGAAAGCTGAAATGAATTATTTTTTTACGTTTCTGATCATGTAGTTTATATTCAAATAATAATTATTAATGTATATTTTTTGTAAAGTGATTGAAATTAAATATATTTATAAAATTTATGGTAATATTTTTATTATTGAAAAATTGCCAATAAATAATCATCATCAATTTGTCATCATTTTAATTGTAATTTTATTTAACTTAATAACAATTTAAAAATTACAAAGGAGCTGAGAATAATGGTCAACTAACAGACTTTTAAAAAAAAACAGATTTACATGTGAAAACAAGTACCAACGAGTATCGAACTGCCAATCATAAGATTAGTAGACGATTGCCCTTAACCGCTCAGCCATTGCGAGGACAAAAGTTTTCTCCCTAAAAGTGATTAAAGAGAAAGCATGTGTATGAATACAGTGTCATGCATTTTCGGTGAAATTTCCATAGGATGGCAAAGAAATATAGTCCGATTTTTCATGTGCATTATAAAACGAACAAGAGTCTTGCTGGAAACAAGTAAATTGTTATTTGCTTCATCTGAAACATATTTATTTGATTTTTAAAAAATCGCTCACGTCATTTTCGAGAGAAAAAAAAATCGAATTATTTAACAAATGAGAGTTTTCGCAAAAACAACCAATATGTTATTCCCTTCATATAAAATAAATTCATATTATGTATCAATTTAAAGAAAATTGCCTGGACCATTTTCCAGATATACAAATTAGGAATTTGATTGATCAAATTTAGTTTAAAAATGGGTTTTGAGATCTCAAAATATACTGCACGTAGAAATGTAAAAATTTCAGAATAGAATTAGACCACAGATAGAAGACTGTCTTTAAAAAATCAGAACAATATGCACTATATTTTCTGAGTTGTGAAGTGGCGGCTTTTCGCGTTTCCTTTGATCTCGAGTTAGGTGTATATATGAGTTCTGCCATTCTTACGATTTTAGGCTTAAGGCTGTGTCACTCTGGAATACTTCTGCCTTCCATGATACCCCCGGTCTGTATTACACCTAATTTTATCTATTAACATCTTCATTTATTTTGTGAATGTAATAAACATATTATTCATTCAACAGTGTATTTTATTTTTTTTTTCTGAAAATCTCTTTATATGTAAATTAAATTTATTTTGAAAAATAATCATTTTTTTCACCCTTAAAATTTATGTTTGCATTACTGTTACAAGATTTTCATGTATCCTTCGTTACAATAAAATTTTGTGCAATAATTTCCAAAATATAATAGCATTTGTCACCTAATAAAAATATTCAGAGGCCAGCAGGAGGCATAGATTTTTAATTTTACTTGTTAGCCATGGATGTGTACCTTTTCATTTGTCATTAATTTTGAAGTATTCTCATTGAACGAAAAACCTCATTTATTTAACCCGGGAGGACGTGTGCCGGGTCTGATAGACGCAGAGTACATGGTTTGTACAATTGTCACCACTATCTTTTTAAAAGTAATCTTCAGCTTATTTTATCACAAAATTTTTAACAATTCTCGCCGACTGAATAAGGTGACGGTTATTATATGCATTTATTGGTGACAAAGTAAAAACCATTCATACCCTGGGTATTCATGTGTTCTCCTGGGTTAATAAAAAACATTTCTAATTCACATATGGGCTTTTTTGGAGATATTTACCTCAAGTTTCATATTCTATGCTAAATAAATAAGTCTAATATTATGAAACAAAATATTGTTTATTTGTATCCTCATTTACAATGTTATTAAGGAAATTCTCTTCTAAATAAGGAAAAGATATTTGACTACCTATATAAATCTTAAAAGATGCAGTAAAAAATATTTATCTATTGAAATTTTTATGCTCTAAAAGTAACACTTTCCGTAGAATGTCCCATTATTATGATTATTTGAATTGTTTCACTAAAATGACTTGCAATTTTCACAGCAAAATGGCAAATGGTATGAAATTTCAAACTGATTTACTTTCTATAGGAAACAACAGAAATTAGTTGAAAATATAGATGCTTCTCAAATAAAAAAGCTTGGTCCTGAAGTAAAGTCAGTTAGAAATTCTCAAAATGATGGAACTCTAATAAGTGTAAGTATATTATTATTTGTTTACATGCTATTATTATTTTTTTTAAATTAATTTATAACACTTTTTTTCTTTAATTTTTTTCTTTGTACCTTTTTTAAATTCTTTTTTTTTTTTTTTTTTTTTTTTAGTAATTTCTTCTATACAAAAATTAGGGAGTAAATTAAAAATATGCAATGTGGTTTTTTTTTTCCTTGAATTCAAACTTGAAGTAACAAAAGAAATGACAAATTTTAGAAGAATATTTTAATAAATAAAAAAGGTGATGTTAAAAAAAAAAAAAATCATTGCAGTTTGAAGAATTTTCAGGTTACCTTTTTAACACTTTCTAAGGTAGTTGGAAAATGGGTGCTCCGTTATATCAACACCATTGTCACCAACCATTGCCACCAAATGAAACATTTGAAAATAAAAATTAACATCGTTGATGTGAAATTTTGATTTAAAAATTCATTCCAGCCTGTGCCAGGGGGGAAGAAGTAGCTTTCATATTTCTTATTTTTAAAAAGAGAGCTTATTTTACTCAAACGCATAAAGCTAAAATTAATGGAACCTGATTATAGATGATTCTAAACCAGTTTTCGTCAATACTGAATGAATATGAATAATAATTTTGCTAAATTAGTCAGCCATATCCAAGTTGGTTTCATTTAGAGCAATTTATGTTTGGTCCCCAAACTTGGCATTATCTTGAAGTGCCCGGCACTTAAAACAATATGATGGAGGAAGCTAACCAATGAACTTGGTCGAGACATTGGTAAGTCCTGTACACATGCTCACTATTATCGAAACTGGTTAATATATATGAGTGCTGTCGCATGACAAAAATTAGATTGTTTCA
The DNA here is from genome assembly GCA_963932465.1 of Maratus speciosus. Classification (NCBI taxonomy): domain Eukaryota; kingdom Metazoa; phylum Arthropoda; class Arachnida; order Araneae; family Salticidae; genus Maratus; species Maratus speciosus. The sequence goes on from OZ010789.1 coordinate 293,652,288, forward strand.
AAGTGCTACATCTCAACCATTTTTTAAGATAAAAACAAGACAAGAAATGTACCGGAATCCTTGTATCAAGGTCAGACACTTAAGAATTTTTTTTTTTTCAATTTAATATTTTTTTATACTTCATTTTAAATTTTAAAATTAAAAAAAAATTAAATGGCCACCATTTTGAAACAAGATGACGGCCATTTAAAATTTTTTTTATTCATTTTGAAACAAGATGGCAGATGAAGCTGGCCAATGAACTCAGTCAAGACTTTGTATGTATGTATTATTATGTATTATGTACTATGCACATACTTAGTCACATCCAAATTGGTTAATAAATATGCATGCTATTGTGTGGCAAAAATCGGATTGTTTCAAAATGTCAGCCACATTAAAAATTCAAAGTGCCAAAATCTCAGCCATTTTTTAAGGTAAAGATAAAACAAAAAATTGCTCCGGAATCCTTGTATCAAGGTCAACCACTTAAGAAAAAATATTTTTCAGTTTAGTATTTTTTTTATACCTCATTTTAAATTGAAAAAAAATTAATCACTGCCATTTTGAAACAAGATGGCAGATGAAGCTAATCAACGAACTCGGTCGAGACTTTGGTGGATTCTATGCACATACTAAGTTACGTCCAAATTGGTTCATAAATACCAGAGTTACAACATGGCAAAGATCAATTTATCATCAACAATTGTGAATGTACAAATTATAAATGAATTTTTATGCAAATTAAAAATGAAGTCTTAACTTTTATAAAAAGAAAAAATGGATATACTAATTATTAATTATGTATGGAATTTTTAAGTGATACCGTGAGATGATAAATGTGCAGTAGGGTGGTCCTTATATGGTCGATTTTAGCTTTTTTTTAATTTCCTTATGTCTTACCCTCAAAATTTGTTCCATTACAGTAAAAAATGAAGTAGAAAAAGTTTGAATGAAAAAGAAATATATTTAGAGGTAGCTCAAGCTTGCTGAAGTTTGGCGATTACACTAAAAAACATGATATCGAAAAAAAGAAACTATGCCAAAATGATAATTTTTATTATGACAGTAAATTAACTTTACTTTTGTATAACACAAAAACAAAATATTAAGCATAAAAAAAGTCGAAAGTATCAGTAATTAGTTTAATGTGTTAAGTCCATTTTTCTGCAGTGAGGATACACTTTTCCGTGCTCCTCCACAACTTTCGTCGATAGCTGAAACTGAGGTTCATTTCTTGTAAGGATTCCAGTGTACTCCTTCATCACAGCAATACCTCTCTCAGCATGATCATTTACCACTTTAATAGATTGCACCATTTCTAATGCAATCATATAATCAGAATTAGTGTTCCAACGTGTTGGGCCTATTTGAAAGAATCCTTGTGGTAACTTCATTTCTTTGAACTACTTCAAAGATTCTTTGGTAACAAAATCTTCAAACTTCTTTTCATGAAAATTTTTAAGGGAAACAGTTATCCTCTTATCAGGATTCTTTGTACCTTTTTTTATTTTGAAGGACTTCAACCATCTTTCTTTTTGTTGAAACAGGCATGTGGCTATCAAAAAAGGACAATCCAGAAAGATCTTCTGACAAATACCACAGATGATTTGAAAATTTCTATGATGCAGCCTTTGCAATTTCTGGATGTATTCTTGAATACTGTAATAAAATATTCATCATCTGAAAGTCATTATAGGGTGAGGTTTCTGTTATTGAAGCAGTGATCCAAGCTTTAAAATACATCCTGACTATAAAAACACAAACATCACGAAGACCTCTTTCTTCCTTTTTGGTAAGCTTGAAATGGGACTTAAAGATGAATATTTTCAAAGAATATATTGCTTTAGACATCCAACGAGCATGATGCATTGCCGCTGGAAGCCTGAAAAGAATTCCCCTGACAGCTATTCCCCCAAGGAAAATAATAAAGAGTTCAACAAATTCTTGGTAATCATCTCTTAGTCCATATGTTGATGATTCTTGTGTAGTGGCAAACTCCAAAATTTCATCTTTTACAACTTGTACAAGAGCTCGAATATTAGCATCTTTCAAATCTGTTTCAAGTTTCTATCTAGAAAACTCCAGTACTTTTGGAAAAGGTACATTTGAATAAAGGTACTTCTGGACTTGATGACAAAGTTCCCAAAGAAATATGAAATACTGTTCCAATGATAAAATCCATAATATGAGGACGACAGGCAAAATAAAAAAGTTTCTTTCCAAGCTTTTCTTCTAAAAGGACACAAGCACCTTCATCTTTTTCAGTATTTGCTGATGTGGTGTCAAAGCTCATTCCAATCACTTTATCTGCAGTATCCCATTCATTCAAAGCTTCATAAATTGCATGGGCTTGTGCTTCTCTTGTTGCAGAAGGAAGTTTAGCAACTGAGAGTATCTGAGAAACTCCTTTTCCAGAAATTATAACTGGTAGTCTATCTGTTTCCTCTTTACTGGTTAACTCTGGTAAAAGTTTTCCATCCGAATGGACAATGATGTAAACATTTTTTTGTAGCTGTTTTTTTTTTTTAATTTATGCGATTGTTTAATTCTACTAAAAAAACCTTTTTCTGCGAATTTTACTTGTGTTCAGACTGACTTCTTTAATATCACATCCTAAACTCTTTGCTGTTTTTCAACTACAAATACTGCTTTTCTGTCTGATAATTTTGTTCTGTTTAGAGTTATTGCTAATTCTGGAGTTATGATGTCCATACTTCTCTTAGCTTTAGATGTCCCAGGATCTGATGCTGCATCTCCAAGCAGTTGAATTTTGTGATCACATTCTTCAGTTTCATTTCTATCTTCTCTATTTGAGCTATCACTCAAGTACTGCTACTGCCATTTCTTTCTCCTGCAAACGTTTTATTTTTTCTAATCTCTTATTCAGAAGAATCTTCTTTTTATCAGCAATCATTTCTTTCCGCAAGAGATTTTTGTCAACACCGGTCATTGATCCTCGTGTGCCATCTTCTCGCTGTGCTAGCAAGAAATATCTATCTTCAGCTATTTTGATTTGTTTAATGCATCGGCATGAGCAACATCAAACAAGTTATCTAATTTTGAAGAAAAAGCATGCTCTTTAGCTTTTTGATTAGACATTTTACGTCCTTTGTTCTTCTTTAACAGTCTTCATTCTTAAAATAATTCCTCTAACTTCTTCTGACAGTTATATGGATCCCGCATAGGAATTCTGGCCTTTACCAAAAATTTTGTTAATTCTGCTACTGCGATCTTAGACGCTTCCCGCACAGTAGCTTTCAAGTCATTATGGTGATAAAGAAAAAAATCTCAATGCTATATGCTTATCGAAGGTAATTTGTTACCAGTCATTTTAGTAATTACTGTACCAATAAGGTACCCATTGCTTTTAGATCTTGTTTCCATCACTTTATTCAACTTTTGAACAAAAAACTTAATTTTTAAAGATTGATTAATCAAATTAAAACATTACAAAACGCATAGCGAATTCAAAAATGAGATGATAGTAGTTGCAGTTAAATAAGGAAATTGACTGCTGCTGGCTGCAGTTAGAACTGAAATGATAGCTATAAACAAACTAACTCAATAAAAGTTTAAAACTCACAGTAAAATAGTACAATTTAAAAATCAAAATTTTTAAAATTTATTAGCTTATAAGGCAAAAGATTTAGACTGATTAATCAAATTTAAAAAATATTCATCTATAAACAAACAAAGCCCAAACCAAAAGTAAGATGACAGCAGTTGCAGTTAAGTCTAAAATAATAATATAGCTGTAACGAATTTAACTCAATAAAAATTTAAAACTCACAATAAAACAGTCCAATTTAAAATTTATTTAACACGTATTTGCTTATCTAACAAGACAAAACAATTAGAAAATAATAAATAAATAAATAATTCTTAGTTGAATCTCTGTTGCTAGTGCTGCCATGTATAAGAGGTGAAAGGCATTTATCTTCTTCATATCAATGAAATTATCTGTAGATAATTATTTAATAATTGTATTTACAAATGCTTTTATGGATTTTATAGTATAGATAATTGACATTTTAATACATTGAAACAATTTATCGATATTAGGATTAGAATTTTTTTTTCAAGTAAAAGGAGGAAAAAACAGCAAAATGACCCCAATTTATGAAACTTATGCTTCTTTGAGCTACCTCTAAATAATATTTTTTAGCGATTAAATTCTACAAGAATTATTTTTAGATATAATGGAACATATTTAGAGGGTAAGAGCAATAAATTTTAAAACATCGAAAATAAGGACCACCCTAATGTGCAGCTTCAAATGGAATTTCTTATGAATAGGTATCAAATAATTACAAGAGTAGAAATCATATTGATAATACACTTAAAAAAGGTGCAATTGGTTTTTTTTTTTGGCTGAAGGGTTGGTTGCGAGCTCTTCGCGTTCAAGTGGGGGGCGTTTACCAACGTGGCGGTCTGTGTGTTGTGCTCGTGGGATTTCTCTCGTAATTTCTGCAGTGGTTTGGCTACTGCTGGTTTATTTTTGTGTCTTCATCTGGGGTAAGCGTATTTAGTTATATTTTTGTATTGAATTTAGGCCTGTTATTAGGTGTTTTTTTACTAGTTTGTTTGTGTTGTGTAGTGTAGCAGGTCTACCTACGGTTATGTCTAATACGATTATTAAAGTGGTTCCAGACCCGAGGCCAGAAATTATTAATGCAGTAATAAATGATGTTGCTATTTCGAGCTCTGAAATGCAGAATTTTATCTTAAATAATGTCTCTGAGTCAAGTTCTGGAAATGATATAACAAATATGGATATGACTGACGCGGAGAATGGCGGTGCTCAATTTACCGAAAATAATTCTTTTTTCGCATGTTCCTCTGCTCCTATTGAAGAATTGTTGTTAAAGGCGGCAGATAATGGAGGCAGGAACTTTAACATTTTTTTAACCAGCACAGAGTCAGCAGCAATTCCTAAACGTAACCCTCGGGATGTACAAATTGAAATACGGTCTAAAGTTCAGAATTCTGAGAAAATTGACAATGTGAAATTCACCCGAACTGGAAGTATGATCTTCTCTACCAAGGTTTTGTCGTGTGCCAGAAACATTTGTAAAATTTCTTCATTTCTGGGTGTTCAGGTTTCTTCCCGTGTGATTTGGGAAAATATCTCTAACAGATTCCTCTTGTTTAATATTCCGGTGGCTATTACATTAGCAGATATTGCCCGGGAGATAGAAGAGTCAAACAATCTACACATTTTAGAAGTGCGTCGTTTCATGAGGAAGGAAAGCAAAAATGAATCATCTCCGGTGCTATTTACAACTTTGGGCACCTCCTTCCTCCCTGAAATCAAAACATGGTTCTCAGTTCAGAGAATACAACAATTTGTCGATCGTCCCTGTCAATGCTCAAAATGGTTCAAGTTTAATCATAATACAGTCGAACTTGGATAATTCAAAGTGCAAGGGACCACTGCAAAACTTCGAATTATCCAAAATAATTTATTTTTATGTCGTAAAATAATCAATCGCAACAGGAATTGCAAAAAAAATGTGTTTATTAATTTTAAATAAAAAACTACAGCTTTTTAAAATATTGAGATATTTCAGATTGCTTTAAAGAGCTTACTTGATTCTTTTTAACAAAATCTTCAAGGATATCTACAGCTCGAAACACAGCTTCACTCACGTTAGATTGTCCTTCTACATATTAACGATATTCGGCTAGATGAAAGACTGCCTCACTTGAAGTTGGAATCGTTCTCTGTTCTTCAACCTCATCTTCGATATCTTTATCGTCTTCTGTTGTAATGGTCTTATTGTTTAGAACTTCTGATAGAATATCTGTATCAGACAGCTCTCCACAAATGTCTATGTTTTTATCAATGTCGACGTAATCATAAAATGGTATGCTGTCTTTCCATGCAACTGGGGGAGGTAAATTTTCTTCTTCTAAAAGCTCGCTAGGGACAGTGTTCCTGATGAATCCTGCTTTCCGGAAACAGTTTGCTATTGTTTTTTGGCTCACTTTGGACCATGCATTTAAACACATTCTTGATGCATCGAGGAGGGTAATGGGAAGATTCAGTAAGGAGGTGTTGAACGACTAGGCATCTGTAGAAATGCTTCAGATTTTTAATGATGCCTTGATCCATTGGTTGCACCACTGAGGTCATGTTTGGAGAAAAAAATTCAACTGTGGCATTTTCCATAGCGGGTATCAATTTATGGGCCGTGCAGTTATCGATAAACAGGATGATTTTTCTGTTTTTTCTTTGGTACGTGCGATTGAAATCTAGAAGGCATTCTTCAAAAAGATTCCCCGTCATCCAGGCTTTCGTGTTAGAACGCTATTCTATAGGCTTTGTTCTGACATTGTTAAAACACCTTGGATTTCTTGATTTTCCAATCATCAGTAAAGGTAACTTCTCAGTGCCGTCCATGTTTGCTCCCACAAGTAGGGTTATTCGGTCTTTACTGCGTTTTCCCCCACTACATTTTTCACCTTTAAAATCCAAAGTTTTTTGCAGGAATACATTTGAAAAAAAGTCCAGTTTCGTCGACATTAAAAATGTCTCTGTCCTGTGTATACTCAATGATTTGAACAACTTTTCCTTTCCACTCATTTGCTGCATCTTGGCCCACACTTGAACTTGCACTACACACAGACTTAAAGGAAATTTCGTTTCTTTCCTTAAATCCGTCTAACCATCCGGAACTTGCTTTGAAGTTGTTGTTTCCTAAGCTGACAGCAAATCCTTCTGCTTTTGCACAAACAAGAGTTCCACTGAGAGGGATGTTTTTGTCCCGTGCTTGCTTAAACCTCTTCAAGACACACTCGTCCACATCAGGATTATCTGGTTCTCTAGCTCGTTTGTAATTTCGGTTAGATTTCAAAATTTTTTCTTTATTTTTCAAAAAGGTCGAAAGAGTGTTAGGTGCTATTCCATACTCTTTTGTTATGATGCATTTCTTCTTTACACCCTTTTCTACCTCACGAATCACAGCAATTTTTTCATCAAAAGATAAGGTTTTATACGCGGCACGGGGCTTACTCAACGACTTGCTTGCACTGAACTCTCACCACAAAAACTAAAAGCACAATGAAGAAAACTCAAGCGATTATAGTCCTGGTTTTGAAGGAATTGCAATGCGTGTCATCTATGATTTATCGCACTGGCGAGAGTAGCATGTGTCACTTACAAGGGAAAGGGCCTTCGTTCCTCCTCCCTTTATCCCTGCTCACTTTCCTAGAACAGATAAGAATATTCTCCCACCCCCTTCCTTCCCTAAAGAATTTTCCACAATAGCTGAAAATAACGCGGCCACTTTTCAAATAACTGCATTGAAACTTGATTTTGTCATTTTTGAAAGGGTAAAAACTTCGAATTAAAGAAGTTGGACTTCGAAATAACCAAGATTTTTTAGCATTAACTGAATAAGGGTTTCAAGGGACTGACAAAAAACTTCGAATTATCCATGAATTCGAATTAAAGACGTTCGAATTATCCAAATTCGACTGTACTACTCGTTGTAATTCAGAACATCTGTGTGCCACCTGTGGTATCCATCATGACGGTACTTGCACTGCCCCTCTTTCTTGTGTCAACTGTGGAGCGGAGCACAGAGCAGACTACAACCAGTGCCCGTTCCGCCTTAAAGAAGTCGAGCTATTACAATTTAAGTGTAAAAACTTTTTGTCCATTATAGACGCTCGCAGGCAATTTTCGCTCAAATCCGAAGCCAAGTCTTATGCCAAAATAGCAAGTGTCCAGAAAACAGAGATGGAAGAGTTCCAAAAAATTGTCAAAGTTCGTACCAATGCCATGCTGAAAATTATAATTGATCTCCTCACCAAGCAATCTGAAAAAGTTATTGAAGCTATCAATGATATGAGCAACATGCTCGTAAGTTGCATGGCCAAATGGAGTGACTTTTCACCTGAGAGACACAGAAAACTGAATCATGGTGGCGGTTCTCAGAGGAGGTAGCTTTTTTTTTTGTTGTTATAGACTGTTTTCTTTTTTTTGTTTTGATGTTGGCGTTTGCGAGCAGCAACTCGTCTGTAGTGTTCTTTATTCATTGTGTTACTGGTGGCCTATGCTATACTTCACCTGAGTCGGGCTTTATTTTAATCTGTTTTCTCCTTTTCTTGGGTCTTTTTTGTTTTGCCATTTTTCATCATGACTTTTAATATTATACAGTGGAATTGCCGGTCAGTTTCGAATAAATTTGCCTGGCTCAATGGGCCCCCTTTTATTTCTGCTAATGTGCTGGTTTTCCAGGAAACTTTCCTTACTCCGGACAAAACTCTCACTATTCCTGGCAAAATTGTTTATTGCTCCGACAGGGTCGATCGCTTAGGTGGCGGTCTTGCCGTTGCTGTCAGCTCTTTGCTGTCTTCCTCTCTCATCAATCTCAACTCTCTCAATATTACTAATGAGATTATGGGGGTCAAAGTGCTTCATGGTAATTCATCCTTTAATTTTATTAATATCTACTCCAACACTGTGGCGGTGGTTAATGATTTGAATAAGGTTCGTCGGGTCCTCACGGGTCCTTCTTTCATTTTGGGTGCTTTCAATTTACATCATCGGCTTTGGGGTGCCATCTCCTCCTCGCGAGACAGTGAGAGTTTCGCCAATTGCCTGGCGGATAGTCCTTTCTGCCTCCTGAATACAGTTTCGCCTACTCATGTTACTCCTGTTGGGGCCTGTTCCCTCATTGATCTATCTCTCTGCTCAGCGGATCTGTTTGCCTGTTCTTCTCTCCAGGTAGAAGATGACCCATTTGACAGTGATCGTTTCCCCATCTCTATCTCTGTAAGCCTTTCTCCTCCACCCCATCCTCACTCGTTCCGGTTCAGATGGAATCGGATATACCAGGAACAAACTCTTTTCTCGCCTCTAGCTCTATCTCTGACTATGAGTCCTTTTTCGCTTTAATTCAGAGTCTGATGAATAAACATAAAACCTCAAGTGCCCCGAAGCCCAATGGTCTCCCGGCTTGGTGGTCGGCCAGATGTAACAACTTACATAAGCAAAAAAATTTTCTGCGGAAAGCTCGCCAACTAGTGTCCATGAATTACTGGGCGAAGTATAAGAGGGTGACAGCAAAACTCCGTCAGGTCATCAAAGATGCCAAGCATCACTTTTGGGATTCTGCCTGCAAGGATGCGAATGATCCTCATATTTTGTATAAAGTCTTTCGGAAGATTAAAAATCGCTCCAGTGCTTCCCCCGATTCTCATTTCTGCCTTCTTCAGGAGGGGTCTCTGATTTCTGATGCTAGCTCTCAGGCAGAAATTCTGGCTGAACATTTCAGTAAGGATACAGTACATGAGCCTATCCCTGTGGACTATGGTGGTACAGGCAACACTCAGCTCAATCGGCCCTTCGACATCTCTGAACTAACGGATGCCATCCGTCACACTAAGTCTTCTACTCCGGGTGCAGATAAAATAAGTGCGACCTTTTTTAAAGGGTTGAATGAAAAGTCCTGGTTGATCCTGCTTCAAATATATAATAATATCTGGTGTTCTGGAGATATCCCTCAAGATTAGACCTCGGCCACTATTCTCCCTATACCGAAGCCAGGAAAATCGACCAAGGATGTTGCCTCGTACCATCCAATAGCACTAACCTCCGTAATGTCTAAAATTTGTGAACGTATGATTGCAAACCGCATCTCCAATTATCTTCTTGAGAGTAACATTTTTCATCACAGGCATCTTGGATTCCAGCCTTTCCGCGACAGTCAAACTGGCCTTCAGATGCTTCACCTGGACTCAGTGGAAGCGAAGAAAAACAAGAAGTTTCTTTTAGGCATATCTCTGGACTTGCAAGCTGCATATGACTCCGTTTATGTGGATGGCCTGATATTAAAGTCTGCACAAATCGGCATCACTGGCTGGATTCTCCGCTGGATTCACCGCTTCCTGCAGTCGAGAAGTATCAAGGTGTTTTGGTGAGGCTTGTTTTCTTCAGCTCGCACCATTGGTAGCGAGGTGCCCCAGGGGGCAGTTCTTAGTCCCATCTTATTTTCAATTTTTCTGCATGATTTCTTTAAAGTTTTGGATGGTCTTGGGGTCAAGTATCTGCTCTATGCCGATGACATCTTCATTTATTGTGCTGATTCCACACTGCTTTTGTGCCAGACGAAACTTCAAGAGAATCTCTGGCTGATCGCTCAATGGTGCCGGTATTAGAAGCTGTCTCTCCGTCCGAACAAGTGCCACGCCATCAATCTCTCACGTAGACGAGAGGTTTGTGATTTTGATTTTAGTATCAATGGTGGTCTGATCGAGTGGTCTGAAGAAATCAAGTTCCTGGGTTTTTATATTACGAGGCGAGGGGGTCTCCTCAAGCACACAGAGTACCTCAGGAAGAAGGCTTTCAACAGGATAAACATCTTAAAGGCCCTTTCTAATAACCGTTATGGAGCCAGATCTTATCATCTTCTCACCTTGGCGAACCCCTCCATCCGGAATTTGATAGAGTATGGCGCAGCCACTCTACTCTCTGCAAGCAATACTCTCCTCGGAAGGCTCGAAGTTCTTCAAACCATGGCTATCAGGACAGCTTTAGGTCTCCTGAAATGGGTCCCCAACATAATTCTCTGTCAGCATGCTGGCTCTCCCCTGATTGCTGCTAGACTCAATTTGTTGGCATCTAGGTTCTGGATTAAGCACTGTTCGTTGGGTTGCAAATCCCCGTTTTGAGAATTCCATGATGGCAATCTCTTCAACTTTGTTGAAACTATTCCCAGTATTGCAGACCTCCTAGAACAGATTGACGGTACAATAGAGCATTTGATTCCTTTCCAGATGCCCATCCCTTGTAACCAGGATGTAGTGCAGTTCCATCTCGAAGATCTGCCCTTCCAACAGAAGGACCTGGATGGCAGTATTATCAGGCCCCTTTTCAAGGATTTTCTACAAAACTTTACTGATGATTGGCAGATAATAGCTACTGATGCTTCGAAATCCCCATCCACCGCCTCCATTGCTGGGTGCTCTGCGGGTTCTCAGTTCGGCTATAGAGTTCATACGGTAAATTCCATTTTTACGGCGGAAGCTTTAGCCATTGGGACAGCGTTAGATGAGCTGGTTTCTTTGGATAGTGAAGAAAAATTTCAAAGACAGTCGAACATCAACTCAAAGAAGGAGGTGCTTTCTGGGATCTTTTCTTTAAATATTTAATGACTATTTACAGATCATGATTATATACATATATACAGCAAGAATTATCAAACAAATGATCCAGTTTTTCGAAATAAGGGAGGCTTAGCCTCATCAATAAACTGTAAAATATTACAGCGATCATGCTTTTTTAAAATCACAACATTGCTTCGTATCGTTCCAGCCACAACAAAACGCAAACGCATTCTAAAGTAGGATGCGCGCGCATCGCGCGACCTTCGTTTCCATGGAGAGCAGAGAAAAGTTTCTCTTCACACTCCCCACCTGAACTCTTAAAGAGTTCACAATCAGAATTCCATCATAAAATCATAAAAATTCAATTTTTCGTATCAGTGGTTCAGTAATCTAATACAATTTTTAAAATTCGAATACAAAATACTAAATGTAAGAATTCAAACAATATCTAATTAATCACTTAATTAGTCAAATTCAAAATATCAATAAATTCTAAATAAAACACTTTAAATTACACAGTAAAAATAATGACTGTTAAATAACACACACATTTTTTTTTTTTTTTTTTTTTTTTTTTTTTGCAGTTAAATCATATACTTACTTATACCAAAATTCAAAAAGATTCTATATATAAATAACACTAAAAATTAAAAAAGAGAAAGAAAATATTTAGAGTCCTAAATGCAGAAAAAACAAACTAAATAAATGTCTATAAAAGTTTATGAATGTTCATAAAAAGTCTGCAAAAAGTCACTTGTTAGTCGTTTTGTATTTCAAAGGGATACAAGTGCTGAATGGATCTTTTTAAGATTCCACTCGCTGTTTTTTTTCGTATGAACGAATATTGCCATCTCTTCCAGGAATGGCAGTCTGAATCTTACCAAGTTTCCAAAGAAACTTATTTTTTGCGTCATCTTGAATTAAAACAATATCGCCCACTTTCAGTGGCGTATGGGCATTAGGATTTTTCAATGAATGGGCTGTTTTTAAATCCATCAAATATTGTTTTTTCCATTTGGTCCACAATTGTTTCAATAGTAAAGATTGATATTTTTTTCTTTTCAGGAGTGTTGATCTCTTCGAACAATCTTCAATTATTTCAAAAAAATTAATAGGAAATGAAAGTTCTTTTCCAAAATTTAAAAAGTGCATTGGAGTAAGAGGTTCTGGTTCATTGCTGTCGCTATATACATACGTCAATGGTCGCATATTCAAAACTGCTTCCACTTCTGTCAACAGAGTCGCTAATTCATCATAACTTAAGAGTGCTCTACCAATTACTTTTCTCAAACAGTTTTTGACTGACTTTACTAGTCGCTCATAAAAACCTCCCCACCATGCAGCTCTTTCTATAATATTCTTCCATACAATTCTCTCTTTTGTAATAAAATTTAAAAATACTTTGTCTGTCAGCATGTTGTATAAATTTTCGAGTTCACCTTTGGCCTTTTTGAAGGTTTTTGCGTTGTCAGAATAAATAATTTTGGGATTTCCTCGTCTAGCTGTGAATCTTCTGAATGCCATCAAAAAGGAATTTGTTGTCATATCAGACACGAGTTCCAGGTGAATGGCTCTAGTCACACCGCAAGTAAACAGGACAATGTAAGATTTTTGCGTTCTTTAAAATTTCTGATATAGATCGGACCGGTGAAGTCTAAACCGCAGATTGCGAATGGCGGTGCTTCACTAGCTCTGTCTTTTGGTAATGGTGCGGTGATCTGGTCTGCTGGTTTGGAGAAATATTTTTTACATATTATACAATTCTTGATAACACTCTTGACCAACTGACGACCTTTAGGTATCCAAAAACGAGATCTAATTTTTGCCAAAGTACTGGCTGTCCTTCCATGCATAATTTTCTCGTGCTCTTGACGAACTATTAGAGTAGTTAACCAAGAATGTTTGGGGAGAATTATTGGGTTTTTCTCTTCTGCGGACAGGTTAGAAAATTCGAGCCTTCCGCCCAACCTCATCAACCCGTTTTTGTCAATAAAGGGCATGAAATTTGATAAGGATGACGTCTTATCCACTGATTTACTATTTTTTAGGGATTCTATTTCTTCCTTATAAAATTGTTTTTGTTCAGATTGTATCAAAAAATTTTCAGCTTCGAGTAATTCTTCGGTTGTTACTACGTCTTGCACTTCAATTGATTTTTTCAGCTTCATAATGAATTTCTTTACCCAAACGGTAATTCTCAAAAGTTTCTCTAAATTACTATATTTTGAAATGTTTATGGGATTTTCGAGTTTTTTGACTAAGCACTCACTCTGAAAAACATCGTTAGGATTTTTTTTGTATTCTAATTCATCTGAGTAAGCAATTTCTTTGTTTTCTGATGTTGGCCAACACTCAGGAGGTAAACTTAGCCATTCTGGTCCTTGTAACCAAGTTGTATCATTGATTATCCTAGAGATTTTTGATCCTCGAGAAACTATATCAGCTGGATTGGCAGTACCAGGACAATGATACCAGTTATCAGGTGAGGTCAATTTATGGATCTCTTCAATTCTGTTTCTGACAAAGGGTTTAAACTTTTTAGGGGATCCTTTTATCCAAAAATAGGATATTTTTGAATCTGTCCAGTAATAATTCGGTAAATTCAATTTTAAAGCTTTCAAAATGTTACTACTTAGCTTGGCCGACAACAATGCGGCCATCAATTCAAGCCTTGGCAAGGTAAGCGCTTTCAGTGGAGCAACCCTGTTTTTCGAAGCAACAAAAACTGTTCGAACATTTTCGGTGGTTGTTGCTACACGTAAATAAGCAACCGTACCATAAGCCTTTATGCTCGAATCGGCAAAAATATGTAATTGTAGGTCATAATCATGCCAATTGGTGATGTCAGAAAAATAGTGTCTGGGTACTGAAAAGTTTTTCAAATGAGGGAGTTCGTTACACCAGCTACTCCAAACTATACGTAAATCTTCGGGTAAGGTGTCATCCCAATCTAGACCCAAATTCCAAATTTGTTGAATTATACATTTTAGTCTTAATGTAAATGGTCCTAGGAATCCAAGTGGATCAAAAATCCTACCTAAAACTTGTAGAATAAATCTTTTGGTGTCTATTCTTCTTGAAACGAAATCAACTAAACCTCGAACATCAAAATAAAGTAAATCTTTGGAATTATTCCAAGCGATTCCTAAAACTTTATAAGGGAGATTTTGTTCTCCAAAAGCTTCAGAATTGACTTCTGAAGTTATGCCATTTTCTTTCCATAGTTCACTAAGGGGTAAAGAGTTCGTATGCCATTTGTGTAAATGCATACTTGCATTTTCAAATATATCAATACATTGTAAACTAGTGGATAGGGCTTGATCAATATTTTCATGACTTCCTATAACGTCATCGACATATATATTTTCATTTAAAAATTTTACTGTGTCTGGATATTTTTCGGTGTATTTTTTCAAGTGGTGTTTACTTGTTGCAGCCAATAAAAGGGGACTGCTACTAATTCCAAATAACACTCTGGTGAATCTATAAATTTCAAAGGGTTTAGAATTATCAAACAAATCTTGTGAAAATAAAAATCTTGTTACATCACGATCTTTTTCATCTATAATTATTTGTAGAAAAGCTTGTTTTATATCAGTTGTAAAAGCTATGGGATTAAATCTAAACCGTAACAAAACATCAAATATTTCAGGATACAAATTTGGACCTACATGCAGGCAATTATTCAAAGACAGTGAGCCTGTGTCATGAGCAGAGGCATCGAAAACTATGCGTAATCTGCTCGTTGTCCTATCAGTTCTAATTATTTCTCGATGAGGTAAATAAAAAGTTACATTTTGTTTTTCTTCAGGCTCTGTAACTAACTCAATAATACCTTGTTTCAAATAATCTGCTAACACCTCCTTATACTCAAAAAATAATTCAGGGTTTTTAATCAATCTTTGTTTGAGTTTAAAAAATCTATATTCTGCAATTTTCCGATTGTCATTTAAACGTTCCCTTTCAAGCTTCCACGGAAATCGAACTGTATATCGCTTATCATTGTATTTAATTTCTGACTCAAACTGCTTCATAACATTGTTTTCCGAAAAATCTGAATCCTGTTTAGTATTAAAAAGGCCAGATGATTCGATATTCCAGAATTTTTCAATCTGTTCAGAAATAAAAAAATTTTCTACTATTACATTAAATGCTAAGGGCGTATAACTGTCAGTTGTTTTTCCCTGTAGACACCAACCAAAAATGGTGTCGACAGCTACTAATTTTTTATTCAAATGTTTTATATTTTCAGTAACAATCTCATAATAATAGTCAGCACCTATAAGTAATGTAATGGGTTCTTTGGATGTGGGTGTGTCCGCAAGTGTTAAATTTTCAAATTGTTTACTTTTCATCAAATCATTGATTTCAGGTGGGGGGATTTCAGTAGCTGATATTTGATTGGTGACTAGCGCTTCTATATCTAATTTTGAATTAGGTACATTTTTATTTTCAATAGTTAGTTTAACTACTTCAAAGGTTTTTTCAATGGGATTCTCATTTCCAAATGTAAAAACCGACAATTTTTCTTTTCTTATTGCCTGTAAATTCAATTTATTTGCTATTTCTTCAGATATAAAGGTGCGCATGCTCCCACAATCTAAAAGTAACCTAATTAGAGATTGTTTTCCGTTTGATTTTATTTTTACACAACAAGTTTGTAGAAGAATTTTATTATTTTCTGTAGAGGAAATAGCCGAAATCACTTTTTCCCTAGCTTCACTTTCATTACCTTTTAATTCGGGTGTAGTTACTTCTTTTATTAATTTAGATTTTAGGCATATCGTTTGATTATGTCTGCCTGAACAGTTCTTGCAACTAGTTTTAGAGTTACAATTTTTGATAACGTGTTTCCTGCCTAAGCAAAGGTAACATCTTCCTTGAGATTTCAACAAATTTCTTTTAGTGTTTACATCAACAGCCTCACACAAATCAGATGAATGTTTACTATCGTTGCAAAAAATACAATGAGCGAGCTGCCTATCTGAAGTCGATTTATCATTCGAAATGTTCATAAATTCACAAGTAGATTTAAATTCAGATTTTGTTGTTTGACTCTTGATTTTTGTTTTATTATTTTCAAATGCTTTCATTCTCGAAAAAAATGTATGTTCTCTGCTTTTTATTTCAGCGTGCAGAAAATCTAATAATTTATGTATATCTGAATGTGTTAAATTATCTCCATTTTGTCTATTATATTCCAAAGCTAATTCTGCCGGTATTAATTTTAAAATTACGGCGATAAGCATGGAGCCATAATTTGCTGGTTCGAGTCCTAATGTGGACAAACATCGAACATTTATTTCTATATCACTGTGCAATTTTTTCAATTTTTGAATTTCGTTAGCCTTATAAACAGGGGATAAATTAAGAAGCTTGTTCAGGTGATGATTAATTATCACGTCTTTTTGACCATCACGCGATTCTAAAACTTTCAATGCTGCGTCATAATTAGCTTCTGATATTTCAAAACCTTCTACAGCATTAGCCGCAGCTCCAGATAAATAACTCTTCAAATAATGAAATTTTTCAATTTTCGAAAGCGATTTATTTTCGTGAATTGTATTTTTAAAGGTATTAATTAAAAAAAGAAATAAATTGCGTACAGTCGCCATAGAATTTTTGTATATTGAGTTTTGGCAATTTAACAACTGAGTTTTCATAATTAATCACATTCGATTTTAAATCTTGACTGTTATTTAAATCAACATTAACAATTTTTTTGTTTTCGGTTAATTTTTTCTTCACCCGGAATTTTGCAACTGATATTTTATCCACGTAATCATAAACAGAATTGATTTCAGTTTCATAGTCGTCTAACCCTAAAAGGGGCTCAATTTTCTCGTCAACTGACTTCAATAATTCTGCTTTAGTATCTAACTGAATAAATAATTCTTCTAAATTATCAAAATTTATTGGACTATCCTTCATAACATTTTCTATATTATTAATCAGCTTTGTTACTGCTGTTCTCAAAACTGTACGGTTCTTTTTCAACTTTTCTAAATCAGACATTTCGAAATAAATATGAAAAACTTAATCTTACCTTTGCCGTCTTCTTATCACTTACTATGCTCTATATCCTTATTTGTGTTTTGAAGACATTAATAGGGTAACGAATACTTTTTTTTTCTTTCTTTCCGGCGTGATGCACCATGAAGAAAAATTTCAAAGACAGTCAAACATCAACTCAAAGAAGGAGGTGCTTTCTGGGATCTTTTCTTTAAATATTTAATGACTATTTACAGATCATGATTATATACATATATACAGCAAGAATTATCAAACAAATGATCCGGTTTTTCGAAATAAGGGAGGCTTAGCCTCATCAACAAACTATAAAATATTACAGCGATCATGCTTTTTAAAATCACAACATTGCTTCGTATCGTTCCAGCCACAACAAAACGCAAACGCATTCTAAAGTAGGATGCGTGCGCATCGCCCGACCTTCGTTTCCATGGAGAGCAGAGAAAAGTTTCTCTTCAATAGTCCCATTCTGCTGCTCTCCGATAGTCGATCTGTCCTCACTGCACTTCAAGCTGTCTCCATTAAGTCTCCTAGAGTCATTCTGTGGCTCTCTAATAAACTTCAAAGGATTGCCTCTCATTCCTCAAGTATCTGGATTTGCTGGGTTCCGGGTCACCGTGATATTCCGCTTAATGAAAAAGCTGGCAGTCTCGCTAGAAGTGTTTGTGATTCTGACGTCCGTTTGAACTGGATTTCTCCCGAAGATCTCATTCAGCATCAGGAAAGGAATACTTATCTTCAACTCTGACAACAGAACAGTTCAAGCAAATACCTGATCTCACATGGTGAAATTCCCAGTGTCAAGCTGACGCACCCCTGGTCTTCTAATAGAGGTGATGATGTTCTTATCTTGTGGCTGTTATGCAAGATGCTGATCACGCCTGCTCTCCTTTTCTGTTTCAGTCTCATTGATGACGACAGATGTTGCATCTGCCTCGTTTCTGGCTCCTTGGAACACATTTTATTTTCTTGTCAAAAGTACCGCTCGCAGCGTAACTTGTGTTGGGATAGTTCGGTGCTGCATGGTCCATGTTTTCGTTCCTTCCTTGAGTTCTCGCAGGAGTTCTACAAGTCTTCTGTATTTCGGTCTTCGACTATTAAGTTTTTGCATAACATAAATCGGTTCTAACTCTCTTCTTTATACCCTTTGTGGTTCTTTTTATTGGATCATTCGAACCAACAGCCTTGCTGCTTAGTGGGCTCAAACTCTCCCCCCACTAAATAAATAAATAAATAAGGTGCAATTGCAGCAGTGAACTTGGCAAATGCTAATGCTAAACATTTAGCTAACCATTGTTATATATTTAAAAATATATGTGATACCATTAATAATAAGAAATAATATTTCAAAAAGAATGTTTGACAATTCAGAATGAAAAGATATATATATATATATAAATCAAAATTTGAACGGAGAGTGGTTTTGGGGGTCTGAGGTTTATGATCAGTGAAAATATACCAAACTTTTTCAGAATTGCTTTCCTCTGGATGGCTGCAATAGGTAGCTTTTTACTTTTTGTTATGAAAGCTACCTAAAAATATAATATTTCAAAATTTCTGACTTTAACAAACTATTTTATTAAATCAATACACATATAAACTTAAAATAAAAGAATGTTTAAATATTATTTAATAAAATGTCTATATTGTACAGGACAAAAGTGTCCATGTGTAACGCTGACATCCAGACTATTAAATTTGACTTTTATTAGTTTTTTTTTTTTTTTTTTTTTTTTTTTTTTTTTGCAAAACTTAAAATTCTAAATATGGCATATTTTCAAATTTTACACCATCAAAATGGGGGGGTGATATACTTTCAAATGCAATTTTTTTTTTTTAAACTATATCGCAATTTATTTTAAAACTGTATTGCCATTTATTCAATTTTTATTATTTTTAAATTAATTTTCAAAATTGGTTTTCACCTATATTCTGTATCTTGGGAAGCCCAGTTTATCCCCTTTTAGGTAGCTTTCATTACAAAAAGCTACCTATTGCAGCCGTTCGGAGGAAAGCGATTTCAAAAAATTTTGGTATATTTTCATCGATCATGACCCCCAGACCCCGAAACCACCCTCCGTTCAAAAGTTGATATACATATATATATATATATATATCTGACCTATGTCACACTGTAACTCTCGTAATTATGAACCGATTTCGATGTAATTCGGTGTGTACATAGTACATACCAATGTTTCGACCGAGTTCGTTGGCCAGCTTCATCCGCCGTTTTGTTTCAAAATGGCGGCCATTTAAAATTTTAAAAAAAAATTAAAATTTAAAATGTGGTACCAAAAAATTAAAAATGGAAAAATATTTTTTTCTTATGTATTTGACCTTTATACAAATATTCCGGAGCAGTTTTTGTTTCGTCTATATCTTAAAAAATGGCTGCGTTATAGCATTTTGAATTTCTAGCGTGGCTGACATTTTAAAACGTCCTGAATTTTGTCACGCGATAAAAGGCGTATTTATGAACCGATTTCAATGTAATTTGGTGTGTACATAGTACATACCAATGTCTTGACCGAGTTCGTTGGCCAGCTTCATCCGCCATCTTGTTTAAAAATGGCGGCCATTTAAATTTTTAAGAAAAATTTAAATTTGAAATGTGGTACCAAAAAATTGAAAATTGAAAAAAATATTTTCTTCTTATGTGTTTGACCTTGATATAAAGATTCAGGAGCAGTTTTTGTTTCGTCTATATCTTAAGAAATGGCTGAGTTATAGCATTTTGAATTTCTAGCGTGGCTGACATTTTGAAACGTCCTGATTTTTGTCACGTAATAACAGGCGTATTTATGAACCGACTTGGATGTACCTTGGTGTGTACATAGTACATACAAATATCTCGACCGAGTTCGTTGGCCAGATTCATCCGCCATTTTGTTTCAAAATGGCGGCCATTTAAAAAATTTTAAAAAATTAAAAAATTAAAATGAGATACCAAAAAATTGGAAAATGAAAAAGTTTTTTTTGTATGTGTTTGACCTTAATACATAGATTTCGGAACAGTGTTTGTTTCGTCTATATCTAAAAAAATGGCTGAGTAATAATAGCATTTTGAATTTGTATTGTGGCTGACATTTTAAAACGACCTGATTGCGTATTTATGAACCGATTTGGATGTAACTTGGTCTGTACGTAGTACATACCAATGTCTCGACCGAGTTCGTTGGCCAGCTTCATTCACCATATTGTTTCAAAAGGGTTACCATTTAATTAAAATTAAATTTAAAATTTAAAATGAGGTATTAAAAATTGGAAAATGAAAAAGATTTTTTTTATGTGTCCTTGATACAAAGATTCCGGAGCAGTTTTTGTTTCTAAAATTTGTTCTTTTGTTTATATCTTAAAAAATGGTTGAATTATAGCACTTTGAATTTCTAGCATGGCTAACATTTTGAAACGATCTTGTATTTGTCACGCGATAACACACGTATTCGCCTATTTCGATGTAAGAAGGCATGTGGATAGTATACATCAATACCTCGACCAAGTTCACTAGCCAGATTCATCAGCCATCTTGTTTCAAAAGGGCGGCCATTCAATTAAAATATATATATATATTTAAAGTGAGGTGCAAAAAATTAGAAATTGAAAAAGGTTTCTTTCTTAAGTATTTGACCTTGATATAAGGATTCAGGAGCATTTTTTGTTTGTCTTTACCTTAAAAAATGGCTCAGATATAGCAGTTTAAATTTCTATTGTGGGTGACATTTTGAAAAATCTGATTTTTTGCATGCGACAGCACTCGTATATATCAACCGATTCCGATGTGAGTGAGCATGTGCACAGCAATTACTAAGGTCTCGACCAAGTTCACTGGTTAGCCTCATCCACCATGTTGTCTTAAAATGGCACGCACTTTAAGAAATCGCCGAATTTGGCAGCCAAATATAAGTTACTTTAAAGAAAAGCAGCTTGGATAAAGCTGACTAATTTCGCGAAATTCTCATTCATTATATTGATAAAAATTAGTATTGAATCTCGTATATTCGGTTTCCACTAAATTGAGCTTCGTGTGTTTGAATGATATAAGTTGGCTTTTTTAAAATAAGGAATATGAAAGGTACCTCTTCCTCCCGGCACTGGCCGGAAGGACTTTTTTAAAATAAAGCTAAATTTAAACTGCAGGCATGAAAATGTAAATGCCTCTTCCCATTTCAGTAAACATTTCATTTTTTAATACAGACATCACCACATAAACTAAAAAAAAAAAAAAAATAGGTTCTGTGCGTACATTTACATCATAAAAGTAGCAGCCATGTCAGATTTAAAGTTTCTATCATTAACAATTCCATAGAAATCCTAGATATATAATCCATAGAAATTTTGCATTTTTAATCAACTGTTTATACCATGCATCTGCAACTTGAAAATAATCACTATACTAAATTTCAAGTTTCTAACCTGAACGAATCAAACTAAATTGCAATTTAAAACGTTTTTGGCCTTCACAGTTCCAAATAAATAATAATTTAGAACGTTTTTAGAATGCTTTCTGCTCATTCACTCTTTTAAATTTAATTTTTTTTTAAAACTGTCCTGTGCAAATATTTACGTCTTAAAAGTAACAACCATGGCAAATTTCAAGTTTGTATACCTAACAATTCCAAAGAAATTGTAATTCAAAACTTTTTACAAACTTTTCTGTTCATTTTACCTAAATTTCATTTTTTTTTTTTTTTTTTAGAAGCTATTCTTAGTGAACATTTGAATCTTAAAAGTAACCACAAAGCCAAATTTCAAGTTTCTAATCCAGAGGTATTGCAAAATCCGTATATTTCGAACATTTTTTTCCCCCTGCACTCATCTATAATTCAAATTCTTAAAGAAAAAAAGGTTCTGTGCATGAATTTGCATCACAAAAGTAGTAGCCATGCCAAGTTTCAAGTTTCTATCCCTAATAATTCCATAAAGATCATAATTTAGAACGTTTTTCGAATGCTTTCCGCTCATTTCATTGAAATTTCGAATATTTTTATAAACTAGTCTCTATTTTTAAAAACTGTTCATAAAAAGTATTTATTTCTTAAATGTAACCACAACACCAAATTTCAGATTTCTAGCCTCAAAAATATAACAGAAATCGCAATTTTAGAACGTTTTTTTCTTCTCCCTTTGGGAGTTGCTGCACAGACATAAAATATAGCTTATGTTGGAGAAGAAGATGATCATCAACATTTCCCACCATTATTTTTTTTTATCGATTCGGTAATTTCAGAGATTATCTCCTATAAACAAACAGACAAATGTAAATAGTGCTTATGGCGATTTAGTAAGTGCTATTGGCGAGATTTGCACACGGCTAACATAATAGGGGAGATTATGAAGAAATGGGACAATTTTAACAAAACAAATTTTTTCAAATGTTTCGCTAGTACAAAATGGAAATTTTCAGAATAACATCTTGAAACATTTTAACATATTTAAAAAATATAAATTTGATAATAATAATTAAAATTTTAGATTAATAGACAAATTAAATTAACAAGAAAAATGTTCCATCCCTCCCTTGACATGTTTTTAAAATGACAATTCACATTTAATTTTCAAAAATGTTGTGAAAAAAAGATAAAGACAATGTGTCATTTACATTCCTAAGATTTATTGTAAATCAAAACATTTATTTTGTGTTATATTAACTTTGTAAAATTTAAATCAAAGGAAAAATATGCTTGTGCCTGACTGGCGCCCCCAATTAATTTTGGTGAATTAGCTTTACAATTATGTCTTGTTCATTAGTGATAAAACAGTCAGTTTCTTGTGGGAAGATGAAATTTCCTTTTTCATATCTCCTCATAAATAGTGTATTGCCATAAAAATTTGCAGTTTGAGTTCAATAATTATTTCAAAACAGTAATATTTTATTTAAAAAAAACAAAGGAAACTGATATTTATAGATACACACATAAATATTTTTAATGCTAATGGTTGATATTGATAAATAATGCATGAGTAAGAAAAGAACAATTTGCACTGCTTTGTTTTTTTTTTAAATCTAAAAAGTAGTTAAAATTCCTTTTTAATTTGCAAAATGATAAGTTTTATTTGTTACACTTTTCAATTCCAAAACAAGATAGTCTTATAAATATAAAATACCACAAAATTGTATGTAATTAAACATAATTATTTGGATAGAGATATCATTTGGGATGGATGAGACATGTCTCATCCCTCCCTTAGAACAACATTTTAGGAAAATAGGTTTTTACAACAAGCTTTTAGTCTTAACTTAACTGTTCATTCATAAAACATATATTGTTGAGTTTACAAAACATTAAAAACTATTAAGTTAGCCACAAAGAATGAGATTGAAAATTTACAATTAAGATCTGATTAGTTACTTACTTTTGATATTGTAAAATACTCTTTGTAAGTCATAAGCTCATAGGTGCTTGCAACTAAAAAGATTTATAACAAGTATGATGCAATGATTACCCATCTGATGGAAGAGTCATAAATTAAAAATAAAGCTAATTTTTAAGCATTATTACAGGTAAACCATCCCTCCCTAATCTCCACTACCTGTTTTTTTCTTTTTACCCAGGAGCAAATGATAAACCGCCAAATATTGTTTCAATTTGAATATTTGAAAATGCAAACTTTTTTTAATCCTCACAAACATTACTTTCATGTTTAAATTAAATATTTATGTTTTATTGTGTTACTAATTGCTGAATAAACTTTTTTCTTTCTATTTTAAATAGAATTTTATGTTTCAATGCATTTGTAATGTTTTTTTCTAACTATTATAGCCGTTTTAATTCTTTAACAAAAATAATTGATTAACAAAAAGATTTAATTTGAATTTCTTCAATTACTGTAATAATGGAAGTATTTTAAGAAAGTATTACTTGTAAATTTTGAGGTTTTGGCGCCAAAGTCATCGCCAATTTAGAAAAATATGTAATTCTCACAAACTATTGGACTTAGAATTTACTTGGTACCATTCAATTCAACATACTAAAATATGTTATAATTTGACACATAACTATAATATCTGATTTTTAAGGATTTTTTAAAAGTTTTTTCCCTTATTACTCCCCTTGGGGGTAGAATTTTAGAAAATACTTTCTTAGTATGCGCCTGTGTCATAAGAAATATTTTTTTCCTCAATTTTCATGTTTCTAGTTTCAGTAATTTGGGCTGTGCGTTGATTAACACTCCAATCCAGGCTTTCTTTTATATATGAGGGCGTGAGTTTTAAAACTAGCTTCATCCAAAATTAAAAATATCATTTTTTCTCTATAAATCTATTCTCTTGGTAAACCTGCACAGAAAATCACAACAATCTGCAAAAAAAACTAGTTTTATCCTGTAGTTTTGCCATTGCAAAATCTTGGTTTGCAATGAAAACCAATGGACGCAGTTAGAGGTTTTTTGCAATTTCCCAAAATTTGATTTTCTGGATAAGGCGAGTTTTGAAACTCACGTCCTCATATACATATCATAGGATTGGCATAGAAATTTTATAGACGATTTCATTCATCTATTTTCTTTATTAATTCTTTTAAATCTTTAATATATTTAGCAGAAAGTGGATGTATTCTTGTTTTTCTTTGTTGATATTTTTTTGGTCATGTAAGAATTGCATTATAACTTTATACACATCACATTTTATAGAAAAATGTAGAAAATGATAGTTCCAGGACACATCGATCATATTCTGAATCTGAAGTAAAGCTCCAGGCAAAAGTAAAGAAAAGGCCTAAATTAAAGGAGAAGAATTTTATTAGACATGATGGTCCTCCTACGCAAAGTGCCTCTACTATCAGGTCTCAGCCAAATAATCCTCCTTTAATAGATCGCTGTGAATTATTGCGATCTCTTCAAAAATTTAAGAAGCATTTAACAGAGGAAGACATTTCATGGGATTGAAAAAAAAAAACTTGATACATTCTGCAGCTTTTAACAGTTTTTCAATTTTGTCTTTGATGTTTTACTCACTTTTACTTTTAAATAAATTTATAAGGTAAAAATGTTGCTTTTATTTCATTTGAATATCATGTGTGAAAGTAATGAATGCTAAACATGAGTTATTAGATTAAGCCTATAACATGCCACTTCTGTAACCTGACAGAAGATAAGGGCACTTCCTTTTATCTTTAACATGTGCAGTTTCATAACTTTCTCACCTTACCTGTAAGGCCACTTATAAATTTTTAAGTTTTTTACGTATTAGGCTGAGTTAAAAGAAAAAAAAAGTGCCAAACTGAATATTTGATAGTATGGCCAAAAATTGATTACAGTAAAACCTCTGTTCTTAAACATTTTGATTCTTGAATAGTGAGAATTTTGTTGCCAAATTTACCAAATAATCAAAATAGGGTGTCAACGATTTTAAACAGTTGATTTAAATCAGCGATTAAATCGTGATTTTAATCAACCAATTTTTTTTTAAAAATTATTAAAAGCTAAGATGAACATAATTGAAAGTTTCTACAGGTATTATGACTTAAATAAACAAAAAAAGAGCTTTGAATAATTGTTTCCAAGCTGTTTACTGTTTCCTAAGTATTGTAAAAAATTAAAAACAGTTAAGTTTGTGAAAAGCATTGTTTTTATCCAACATAAAACAGTTTTATTTAAAAATGATATTTAAATCCAATATAATTTGCAATGTCATAATTACCTTTAGGAAATCAATTTAGGCATTATTTTATATAAAATAAACGTAGCAAGTGTAATAAATTTGCAAGTAGAAGAATAAATAGTCAGTGTCTTAGTTTCTCATTCTACTTTCGTAATAATAAATTAATATCAATCTCGAGTTAAAGAAGAATGAAAGAGTGACAGCTGCTCAACAACTAAATTGATAATGAATGCATAAGGAAAAAAGAACTAATTGGTATAAAAATGTTAAGCACACCAAAAGTTTCTTCGGTGTAGGTTTAATAGTTTATTTTGTAACTCATATATACTAAATAAAAAAATTAATTAGGCATTGAAAAGGCAGCAAAACTTTTCTTAAAAAGAAAAAATATATACCATTGAAAGCTAATAATCCCCACTGAGAGGTAATAAGGTTGTTATTTAAATATTTTGAGGATTTCAGATATAACTGACTATTCTTATTAGGGTTTTGTTCATCTCACGAAACCCTATTCGTCTCGCTCCTCTGTCTGTCTGTCCGTCACAGAGCCCGTTCTCAGAAACTATACATGTTGGAGAAATGGAATTTTGGGTACTTATAGCTAAACACCTCACATCATATGACAAATCATAAAATTTTGAAAAACTCGTACATTTAACCCTTTGGGCTCCCTCATGTGTATTTTAAACAATTCTTTCTAAGTGAGCTTCTAATTATGTTGAAGACATGAAATTTTGGGTACTTATAGCTGAACACCTCACATTATACGACAATTGATAAAATTTTGAAAAAGTCGTATATTTAACCCTTTGAGCTCCCGCATGTGTATTTTAAACAATTCTTTCTAAGTGAACCCTAATTAGGTTGGAGGAGTGAAATTTTGCATACTTATAGCTGAATACCTCGCATCAAACGACAAATCCTGAAATTTTGAAAAAGTCGTACATTTAACCCTTTGCGCTCCCACATGTGTATTTTAAACAATTCTTTCTAAGTGAACCCTAATTAGGTTGGAGGAGTGAAATTTTGCATACTTATAGCTGAATACCTCACATCAAACGACAAATCATAAAATTTTGAAAAAGTCGTACATTTAACCCTTTGGGCTCCCACATGTGTAATTTAAACAATTCTTTCTAAGTGAACCCTAATTAGGTTGGAGGAGTGAAATTTTGCATACTTATAGCTGAATACCTCACATCAAACGACAAACCATAAAATTTTGAAAATGTCCTACATTTAACCCTTCGGGCTTCCACATGCGTATTTTAAACAATTCTTTCTAAGTGAGCCCCTAATTAGGTTGGAGGCGTGAAATTTTGCATACCTATAGCTGAACACCATCATGCGACAAATCATAAAAAATTGGAAAAGTCGTACATTTAACCCTTTGGGCTCCCACATGCTTTTTTTAAGCAATTCTTTCTAACTGAGCCCCCTATTAAATTGGAGATTTGAAATTTTGCATACTTATGGCAGAACACCTGAGGCCAGCCGACAAATCATAAAATTTTGAAAGTTTCACGTTTAACCCTTTGAGCTACCACATATGTATTTTAAGCAATTCTTTCTAAGAGAGCCCCTAATTAAGTTGGAGACATGAATTTTTGCATACGTATAGCTGAATACCTCAGAACACATGACAAATCATAAAATTTTCTAAAAGTCTTATATTATTTACTCCTCCGTGCTCTAACTTGTATATTTTAAGCAATTTTTCTAACCTCCGCCCTTTTCACCCGGGGAGCACTTTTCCAACTTTTGCCGACACCCCTTTGACCATTCTTTCATATTATGCACCATAGCCTTACATATTTTAGTTCCACTTTTTACCAATAGGGGCGCCTACTTATCTCGGGTGCTATGGGCCCAATCCCCTCGACTAATATATCTACGGATAGTATGTAAAACGGAGTTTCGTTCGGATAGAGGTTTGTTTAGAATAGAGTGCGCCCCTGGTTGCGAAATGTGGAACTAACAGATTTATCAAAAGGATAAAGTGTTTTTTTAGGGTTTCGTTTATCTGACGAAACCCTATTCGTCTCACTCCTTTGTCTGTCTGTCTGTCTGTCCGTCACAGAGCCCGTTCTCAGAAACTATACATGTTAGAGACTTGAAATTTTGGGTACTTATAGCTGAACACCTCACATCAAACAACAAATCATAAAATTTTGAAAAAGTTGGTAATTGACCTAATTACGGGCTAATTAAATTCTAAAATTAACCAATCAACCTTTTGAATGCAGATGCGAACGCACGTTATCGAAATCCTCCCCAGTTTCTCCTAAGGGTTGCCAGTAAATTCGGCGGATGCTCCATCAAATCAGCCGGTGCAGGGTTACCACGGAGTAATTTAAGCAATAAATGAAGTGGACCTTTAAAAAGCAAAATTGGATCTGCCGAAGTATCGGTCGTACAAATTCGTAACAGGTGTAGAAATACGCGGAAAAAATTCTACTTTATTTTGGTATAAATTTCAAATTTCTGCGTAGGATAGAACGTAAAAAATCCACTAAAAATTGATCGATAAAAATTTAATTTCTGTGTTTGGAAAGACAAAGAAAACAGATTTCCATTCACCGGAAGGCAGCTGTCGTCATCTCTCGACATATCGGCGCGGGAGAAAAGTCTAATACGAAATTTAAACTTTTTAAATATTAAATTTTTCGATTAAATTTTTTGACATCCGGGCTGGAAATTTCTCGCAGATTTCATACATACCCGGTTCAAAGAGATAGCTTCATTACGAGCTGAGATATTAATTATTATTTTATTAATTCCTTTTATTTCCATCAAATGCCAGATTAAGATGGAGGCACGTGCTTTTTTAACGGAGATTTCATTTAAATTAGGAAATCTAACAATTTGCATGGGGTGTTTCGACGGCGCGCTATGAGATAAGTATTAATTATTCAATATGAAAAAGTTTATAGGTTTATAAGTGTTCATCCCACTATTTCCGAATAGCAATTTCAGGAAATATCTTAAATTATTGTTTAAGACCGCCACTCGATGTGTTCGAATCTTTAAGATACTTTATAACACATAAGAAAAAGTGTAAAAAAGAATGGAGTGTGATATTTCGAGGAGTGGAGGGGGGGGGGACTAGATTTATTTATTAAATCTTAGCGTTTGTTATTGCAGAAAATGTTTTAAATTGTTGGTTAAGACTGCACCGCCACCCTCCCGACCATGTATCTACGGAGAGCAAAGGAGTTTCGTTCAGATATGCTTTTGCTAAGAATAGAGTGCGCTCCCTGGTGGTGAAATGCGGAACTAACGTAACGCGATTTTGTTAAAATTAGGAAATATAACAAGGTGATCCGTTTGCAACTTTAAGATACTTCATGACACATAATAAAAAGCTTATAAAATAATGGTGCATGCAATTTCCTGTGAAGGGAGGGCGGGGGAGGGGCGCTGGATTTCTTTTTTAAAAATTAGCGTTTACGACCTTTTTAGATGTTGTTTTTTGAGCACTATGATATACTCAGACACGTGCTGCTTATGAAATATAAAAATGTCAAAATTTTAGTTACCACTATTTCCGAATAGTACTTTCAGCAAATTTCTTAATTTTTCGCTTAAGGCCGCCACCAACTCGAGTAACACATCCACTGATAGGTTGTTTAACAGAGTTTCGATCTGATACACTTTTGTTATGAATAGTGTGCTTTCCCTGGTGGTGGAATTTGCAACTAACATAACTCAATTTTGTTAAAATTATGAAATGTAACAAGTCGATCTGCTGGAAACTTTGACATAGTTCATAACACATAATAAAAAGCTTATAAAAGAATGTTCCGTGCAATTTCCTGGGCTGCCTACCTATCTCGGGTGCTATAGACCTGATCCCCTCGACTAATATACATACGGATAGGTTGTAAAATGGAGTTTCCTTTGGACAGAGGTTTGTGTAGAATAGAGTGCGACCCCTGGTTGCGAAATGTGGAACTAACAGATTTCGCAAAAGGATAAAGTGTTTTAAAGGAATATTAAACGAAACCCTCTGTGCGATCTCTGATCACACTGACCCACTTGTATTTATTCTGTATGTATGTGTGAATGGATTTAACTCATTTTCATAATTTTTTTGGTTAGCATACACATACATGTGTGTAAGTTGAGATTTTGGTGATTAACAGTAATTTTTTAAGTACAAATGCAAAACGAAATGCATATAATATTTGTTAGTCTTACTACTAACTAATGAAATTACTTATTTGGAGTTTTTGTTAATTTTGGGATTACTACACAAAGTGCACCCTGCCTTAATTCACCTGTAGTTGTAGCCAGAGATTTCTTGTATAAAACTTCCCCATTCAACAATATTTCTAGATTCATGTGCCCAAGATCTTGCAAAAATAACAGAACTTTATTTCTTTTGATAAACAGGATATTACTAAAATTAAAACATGTTGTTATTTAATTATATTTTTCAATTTGTGATTCATAAAATTATTAAAAATTAAGCACACTTTATTTATCATACTAAAATTTTTTTTCTTTTTTTTCTCAATCATTACTAAACACACTGGGGTCCAATCATTACTAAACACACATTTCATTCCACATCAAATAAGGCAGTAAAATATCAATAGGCAACCCACCATCACAGATTCTAATGAAAATGCGTGTGTTTGTTCATACTATGAAGATATGATCACCAGTAATTTTTTTTTATTCTAGGTGAAATAGTTTCTGAGAAAAAAATTATCAAAGCTTTGGAAAATTGCCATGAGCTGGCATTCTTGATTGTTCAATTTTCAAAGGCATCACTTCCTTTATAAAATCGTATTTCAATATCTAATAAACAAATCATCTTCAAATAATTTAGGCAAAGTAAATAAAGCACATAAATTATTAAAAAAAATTATTGTAACGCTTATAACTTTTTAAGTGTGTCTAAAAAAATTTTTAAACTTTGAAATCATGGTTTTTTTATGAAAAATAATGCATTAACAAAAAAAGCATTATCAACAAAAGGCGGTATTTTTATTAAATTTATTTTTTATGGGGGATATACTTAAAGGTGTCCTTTACCTGATTATGAAATAAAAATAGTGGGATTTTGGGTGTTTTAAGTAGTATTTCCTATTTAAATATAGTTTGAGGGGCATTCCAAATCAAATCAGGAAGAATCATTGCATGTCCGTTCTCCTAAGCCATTTAATTTACTGTTGTAAATTTCAATGAAACTGAGTATGTTTATAGCTGATTTTAAGACATAATCACCATAAACTTTTGAACAAAGTTTTGAGATATTGTGGTTCAAAAATATGAAAAAATTGCACAATCCATTATATTTATACCCTTCAAATAACTATATCTAAAATAGAGAATACATATGCTAAGCTTGATGATGTTATGTCAATAAGATCTAAAAATTAAGAATTTACCTAACAGTGTGTAGAGAACATTTAACACCTGCTGTAATGACAACAAAATTTGATAATTGTTTTACTTAATTATGAATGAATGAAAAAAGCGTGCATGTTTATATTTTACTGAAGTACAGGTGAAAATTTCACAAAGACATTTCTATCTATACAACATCCAGTAACTCATATTCACACACCAGCTGATTTTATTCTTATTGATTTTTCGGTTTTCATGGCAGATAGTCATGAATTAATTAGTTTTGTTAGACTGTTCACTGAATTTCTTTTGATAGACTCGATGAGTAGCCCATATTTAAAGCGATCATTTGATGCATTTTGAGTTAATAGCTGATTTTTAAATTCATTATGTCGGTCCGTTGTTATTATCATCTTAAGATAATAAGTTGTTATTAAGATTTTCAAATGTAACTTATTTATTATTTGAACTTTGAACAACTGAAAGTATTTTCCAATATGAGCAATTGTAAGTCGTCGGCTGTTGAGCAGTGTAGTGTTGATAAAAGGACTGGGACTATCTGTCATAAAAGTAGTTATACAAGAGATGTGAAAATAAGTGCAATTGAATGTATTCACCTACAGAGAAACAGACTTTGTCGCTAAGGAGTGGTATGAGTGTCGATTTATTAACTGATATCTGTGAGCATCATAAAATATTTTACTTAAAAAAATTTGAATTTCACCAAGAATATTGTTTTGATCCTTTCTTAACGTCACAAGAAAAAAATTACAAAAACTCTCCGGAATGTAAGCTTAGATTTCTCAGAGGAAATTAACAAGTTTCCTGTTCTTCTAAAAGCAGTTCCTGGGCAAAAAATATGTAATGCTTGTAGGGAAAAAATACAGAAATTGCGGAAGAATGAAACAAAAGCTTGAAACTCCAATCACACGGAGGGAGAAAATACAACTTTTAACATTAGCCCCCTGTTCATGGAGTAAAAAGAAAATCATGGAAGAATTCCATGTAAGTAAGTATGCTGTAGAACAGTCAAGAGAACTCTTGAAAGACAAAGGCATTTTAGCTTTACCGGAACCAAGAAAAGGAAAGACAATAAATGAAGATATTGTTAGACTTGTACAAGACTTCTATCAGAATAATGATTATTCTAGAATAATGCCAGGGAAAAAAGATTTTGTAAGTGTTTCTAGAAATGTTCACATGCAGAAGAGATTATTGCTTGCTAATTTAAAGGAGTTATATTCTTCATTTAATACGCCAACATAAAAATTGGGTTTTCCAAATTCTGCATGATGCGCCCTAAATGGTGTGTTTTTGCAGGATTATCTGAAACACATTCAGTCTGCGTATGTACGATTCATGAAAATGTTATTCTTCTTCTCCATGCTTCTAATATTGAAGAAACTTACAAAGATTTGATAGCATACATGGTGTGTTCAACAGAAAATAGAGACTGCATGCTGAGAAATTGTGTCAAATGCCCAATAATAGAAAATTTGAAAACATTTTTACTTGCCAAGTTTGAAGAGTACGACATTGAAGATGAGATAAATTATAGTCAGTGAGTGTCTACTGATAGAACCAAGCTGATATGATGCACAGCAACATATGGTGAATATATATATAAATTACTGGAAAAATTAGAAAAACTTATACCACATTCATTCATTTGTAGAGAACAATCAAAATTTTTAAAACAAATGAAAATCAACCATGTTCCTGATTTAGCCATTGTTCTTTTAGATTTCAGTGAAAATTACTCCTATATCATTCAAGATTAAGTTCAAGGTTATCATTGGACTAATAACAGTTGTTCTCTACATACAGTTGTTATCTACACTCTTGATTCGAAATATGAGAGCAAATTAATAGCAAGTATGTGTATAATTTCCAATGACTTAGACCATGATGTTGCATTTGTCTACGAGACACAAAAAGAAATCACAAATTATGTCAAAGAAAATTTTCACGCTGTCCAAAAAATTCTTTACTTTAGTGACGGATGTGCAGGCCAATATAAGAACTGCAAAAATTTTCTTAATTTATGTCATCACAAGGATGATTTTTCTTTAGAGCAGGCATGTCAAACACGTGGCCCGCGGGCCACAACTGGCCCGCCGATCATTTATCTGTGGCCCGCGAAGACTTTGCCCTTTAACATTTATTTAATTATCCTTTGCCTAGTGCCTGTCATCAGTCGAGTTTTTCCAGAGACTCATTGGATTGAATTACAAAAATCATCAGAGTGGAAATTTTTTAAAAAATGATTTACAAATTCATTTTTTAATGGAAAGCTATAAAATTGGAAAGCCTGACCATGGAAGCGATTTGGAATCGAACTGTGTTTTCCATTTTTAGATCCATCCATTAGCTATTTAGTTAGAAGCGATTCTGATCACATGACAAACACGTTTTTCAGCCATTCTTGAGTAGTTTTTCTCCTTTCGCGCAGAAATTCAGTTCAAAACGCACACTTTAACTCTATTTTCTGAAAGATTTATTGCGTTTGCAAGAAACGAAAAAAAAAAAAAAAAAAAAAAAAACAGCTCTTTGACATAGTTTCTGAACAACACCTACTAGTTTCATGCATTTCCGAACAAAAATAAATTAAAACTTATGTCAGAAAGTTACCCTTTTGGATTTGAGAACAGCCTTAATATAAACTTACTATGTACTTAATGATGGAACTTTGCGTTAAAATTTCTTTAACATGGCTGTGTGCTTTAGATACAAATTTTATTCTGTGCAATGGTAATATTATCTTTTTTTTTTTTAAATATGGCCCGCGGCTTAGTATATAATGCTTAATTTGGCCCGCGGCGGTAAATGAGTTTGACATGCCTGCTTTAGAGGCATCCTGGGCCTTTTTCGCTACCAGCCATGGAAAATTTCCTTGCGATGGTATAGGTGGAACAGTCAAATGGTTAGCTGCCAGAGAAAGTTTACAAAGATCTCCAGAGAATGCATTAAACTCTGTTGAAATGTTTTTTGATTTTTGCACATCAAATATAGATAAAATAATTTTTAAATTAATTAGAAAAGAAGAAATTACAAAGATGAGAAGAAAGTTAAATGATAGATTTATTAAAGCGAAAACCATTCCAGGCACAAGAAGTTTTCATCATTTTACTCCTCTGAGTAAAGATTCAATTGGAATGAAAGTAGCCAGCACAGATGAAGATTTCAGTTTTGTTTTTTAATTTTAAGGGTTAACATTCGCATTTTGCTAATACTTATGAAAGGAAAGCTAATTCTATGTCACATGTTCGTATGACAAACACTTTATTGGGGGGATGATAATTGCAAAAGATGAATAAGAGTAAAAATAAGTAAAACTTGTGCATCCATAAGATCCTGAAGAATATTTTACTGACTCTCAGAAAAGAAAGAAGATGCATTGCATATATCTTTATATCAAGTGATTTCTTGTGTCAGCCATTCCTACAACTACAAATAAATTAAAATCCCTGCCGGCCCGGCCTACAGGCGGAGGTAGATTTCGAAGTTAAGTATACTAATTTCACAAACAAAAACCAAATCATGATTAGAGATAAATCCACTTTAACAATTTTATCTGGCCGCTTTTGACGAGTTTTTATTTCATTTTTATATAATAACTGGTTTTACCAGAATCATGTTAAGGCGGTATTAAAAAAAATACTTTTCCATGCTCAACAACTTGAAATTTTCTGGCATAACTCCAGATTAATTTTTAACAGGAAAAACATGAAACTAGTTGACGTGATTTTTGAAAAGATTTATAAGCAACCTGCGTTTTTAATTTTCGTGCAATTAATTAAAACTTGATATATAAACAATTATTTTCTCAGTAAGACAATATTTTTTGTTTCTAACACAATCGCTTCGGGAAATTCCGTTCAAAATGTCCACTTTGACATCATTTTTTGAAATATATTCTGCCTCTGTCAAAAAATCGATCATTACGGTACATTATATAGTTACTGAATAAGCGAATCTACCAATTAGATGCGTTTGAGAGCAAAAATGAATTTAAAAATGAGTCAAAAAATAAGCAGTTTGGATTTGAATATTCCCTTAATACGATGATTTTTCCAACACAATCCGCTTCGGGAAATTCGGTTCAAAAGGCCCACTTTGACAGCATGTTTTAAAATATATTCTGCCTCTATCAAAAAATTGACCATTACGGTACATTATATAGTTTCTGAGTAAGAAAAGGTACCAATTGGAAGCCTTTGAGAGTAAAAAGGAATTGTAAAATGAGTCAGAAAATAAGCAGTTTGGATTTGAATATACCCTTACTAAGATGATTTTTTTCTTCAACCGCTATGTATTTTTAATTTGTTTTTGCTGTAAGAATTGGTCCTATCCAAAACTTGTCTATATAGATGTTGTAGACAATATTAAGAAGATATATGATAAATTCATGGGGATTTTATATCTTTTGAATTGACGGAGTTATGGATTTTTTTCTTCAAACGCCCTTTTAGTTTTTGTTTTTAATTTTTTTTTTTTTGTGGTACGAATTGTTCCTATCAAAAACTTGTAATTATAAAAGTTGTAGATAATGTTAAGGAGATTCATGATAAAATTAATTGGATTTGATATCTTGAGAATTGACGAAGTTATGAATTTTTTTCTCCCAAAAACCCTATTTTTTGCGCCCCTTGAGCCCATTTTTAACTTTATCAAAAATCTGTGATGCATAAATTTTTGGCCCTATTTTTAGAAGTAATAAAAACTTTAAACTGATTCGATATGTACAAAATTTAAGAAGTTATGGGGTTTTTTCGGTTTCACAAAACCCCTCCCTATTTCCATCACCTTGGTCCAATTTTGCCCATTAACAAACTTGACCAAGATTTTATGCCCCTTGATTTTATGTATCAGTTTGGAAGAGATTGGTGCAGAATTGTGGAAGTTATCGTGTCCAGAAGAAAGTGATATATATATATAGATACATACATAGATAGATAATAGATATATATATATAAAGTTTTTTACTGAGGGTGGTTTTGCCTCTAGGGTTTGTGATCGGTGTAGATCTACAAAAATTTTTCAGAAATTCCAACATAGGAACGATTCCAATAGGTAGTATTTCATACGAAATCTACCTAAAAAGGAAGACAGTATTTGTTTAAAAGAAAGAAAATACTTTATGCCCATAAACAATTTGATTTGACATGTTTAGAAAGTGAAATTTCACGCATTTATTATTTTTCCTGTAACAAAGAGTAAGCCTTTTGAATATTATTTAATTTGGGATTTTATTATTGTAAATAATATTTGTTATTTTATTATTGTATATCATATATTCAATCAAGAGTAGTATTACACTGTATCTTAATCATTATAGTATATCTTAGCATGAAAAGCTTCAATATTTATGATTAAATTCATTTTATCCAAATTTTGTTAAAATCTCTCAAATTTACACTATTTTTATTAATTTAAAACCATTTAAAAGATATTTTTAGGTACAATTAAAAAGAAGTAATAGCACCCAGCTTTTGGTTAATAATAAATGTTTGATTATCACATTATTTTTCACAAAATTCTTTATTTTAAAAATTAGCAAAATTATAGACACACTTAGTGTTTTAAACATAACAAAAAAACAAACAAAAAAATAACAATTATCTGCATACATTATTTGTCACATATAAATTATTTGAAACTTATTTAGTGATTTCATATTAAAATGACTTTTTTTAATGCGGTCTTTGAATATAGAATAGTCTTTTAAAAAAAAATTTAAACTTTCCAAAATTTTGATATTTTTTTATCTTAAAAAATATTCTACTCATGATCAGGAAAATTAATGGTGATTACGTCTTAAAATCAGCTATAAACATACTCATTTTCATTGAAATTTGCAACAGTAAATTAAATGGCTTAGGGGAACTGACATGCAATGACTCTGCCTGATTTGATTTGGAATGCCCCTCAAAACATGTTTAAATAGGAAATACTACTAAAAACACTAGGGATGGGCATTATTTAACGTATTAGGATAAATAACAATGTTATTCTTTTACAGTTTATAATTCAGTAACATATTATCAGAAAGTCCCTGTTAAATTTGGAACGCATTATCAGCAAAGTAATTTTTTAAAAAAGGATTTTTTTTTTTTTTTTTTTAGAAGTACATATTTAAATGATAATAAAAATAAAATGTCCGAAATTTGTTTTCTATATTAATAAAAAAAAAAAAAGCCTAAAAACTGTGCGCCTCTGAAAACTCAAAGCTAAAATGATTAATCATAAATAATCGAAGCCAGACAAAAATATATCTTTCCAACTGTTATTTAAATTGCTCTAAGTACTTTCATTGTCTTGAGAATGAAAGCTAGAGAAACCACAGACCTTGCCGGCTAAAAAGCATATTTTACAAGCAACCAATTACCGCAGACTTCCCATTTTCTTCTGAGTCTTATTTCCTTTTATACACGCAAAGGGTAAATGGAGTTCTTCTCATATAAACATATCAAATGATTATTTTTAAGCTTAGAATAAATATAGATAATAGAAGTTCTTTGTAATTTTTTATCTGCTCGACTTTTCTGCGGTTAATTTAACTTTTGTTTCTTTTGAAACATTTTAGTACAACAGCGTTTTAAATTAAAAATAACACTGATGATTATATAAAACTGAAAGGATAATATTGTCTCAGTGAACGACATTCGATTAAAAATTATTTTTGTGTTATGTGGGAGGAATGAAAGATCTGTGTTTTGTGGAACATAATAATGCATTGGATTATTATTATGGGGATGAAATGATTTCATCTAGTGTTGGAAGGATTGAATTAAAGAGATTTACGAAGTTGGTTGCTGTAGGTGTTTGTTTTATATCACGCTGAAGACAATCTTTGGCCAGCATAGGCATGGGTTGGCAGGAGGCGGTTTCTTTGAATTTGAGTATTTAAAAGGGATATTATCTGTATGTACTCCTGAAGTTTGTGGAGGTGAAGGGGGGGGGGGATTCTGGCGCTAGACTTTTTGTTTGTTGGTCAATTGTTTATTATTATTATTTTGTCATTATTGTGTTTTTAGAAGATGAGAGATGGAAAACATTTTTTATTTTACTGAAAAATAAAGAAAGAAAATAGCATTGTATAATTTGTGAGGGCACTTAATTTTAATACAATTGTAATTAATTTTAGAAACGTATTTGTATGTACGAAATTTGTATGGATGAATTGCATTTGATTAAAAGTGTATAAATAATATTTTCGTGTTCTTGTGGGATTAGCATTGAATATGCTTTAATAGATATGGTTGCAAGTCAATATTCAAGTCAAGGCTGCAATGAAGTGAAGATCAAATTTATCTCTTTTACAATACGTGTTGTTAAAATTGTGTTTGTTTTTATGCAGGATATTTCTTTTTATCGTTTACAAAAGGTTAATTTCTAAACCGTTAGTTTTAGGGGCATAGCTCCAATTGTAAAAATGTTTCAAATTTTGTTCTAGATCATATAAAAATCAATTTACGTTAAAATACTTACTTTTTGAATAGTTAAGAAATTGCAAATTTTATACAATGCCTGGATCCTATAAGTTTTATTTAGAAAAAAAAAATCCCCCCATATTATAACAAGTAAAATAGCAAAAATTTATTCTTCTATAGGCAAACCGTACCGTGTTATCATACTTAGAATTTTATGAATTTTCAACGTTTAAGTCACCATAAATGGAAAGAGTATTATTAGTGCCCAAAAATGCTGAAAATGCACGAAATTCAAAGTATTATACCTAGGTAAGCTTTTGTTTTGCAAAAATTAAGTTTTTAATCACAGATTTTGATTCATCTCAATAGAAAACAGCATTTATAATTGCGTCAAAAAATTATTTCAAACATTTTGTTTGAAGGGCCTTCTAATTAAACCATCCGTCGACCGCATACACGGCGATTAGTTATATGTTATAAAAATAACAGATTGTTGGAACCTGTTACCTGTACAAATGTGGAATGATGTAACCTGTTAACAAAAAGTAACTATATTTCCCATCTCTAAAAAACACCCAAAATCCCACTATTTTTATTTCATAATCAGGTAAAGGATACTTTTAAGTATATCCCCCATAAAAAATAAATTTAATAAAAACACCGCCTTTTCTTGACAATGCTTTTTTTGTTAATACAATATTTTTCATAAAAAAATCACGATTTCAAAGTTTAAAATTTTATTTAGACACACTTAAAATGTTATAAGCGTTACTGTTATTTTTTTTATAAGCTGCATACCCTATTTCTCATGCATAAATTATTTGAAGATGATTTGTAGAGTAGATATTGAAATATGATTTATTTATGACGTGCATCATTTAAAAACCGTGCAGTCAAGAATGCCAACTGACGTCAGTTTTTCAAATTGTTTTCTCAAAAACTATTCCACCAAGGAGTAAAAAACAATACTGGTGATCATACCGGGTGTCCCAAAAAGGACTGACTGATTTTAAAATTCAATAACTTGCAAACGGTGACAGATATTTAAAAAATTCTTGCAGGAGGGTTATGCATAAGGTCAAAAGTTTTATTACAGTGATTTTCAATTTTAGTTCGAATTACAAACAATAGATGGTGCTGTAAGCAATAGTCGCTAAATTCAGGCTCGATTTTTGGTACTTCGTGGCCCGGATAATACATTTCCATCTCCTTTTTCTGCATTGAACAAAGACCAAAAATCGAGCCTGAATTTAGCGACTATTGCTTACAGCGCCATCTATTGTTTGTAGTTCGAACTAAAAATTGAAAATCACTGTAATAAAACTTTTGACCTTATGCATAACCCTCCTGCAAGAATTTTTTTAATATCTGTCACCGTTTGCAAGTTATTGAATTTTAAAATCAGTCAGTCCTTTTTGGGACACCCGGTATCTTAATAATAAGAACAAACACATGCAGTTTCATCAAAATCTGTGATGGTGGGTTGCCTGCCTACCTGGACTGACATGGAATGACTCACTACTAATATATTTCCTCACAAAGTAGAGCCCTTTTTTGGAACTAGAATCCTGCCCCTTTTTCTTTCTAAAATGAATACTACATTATTGATTATTTTAATAATTAAAGCTTAAAAATGTGTAATATGTTCCTAATTAGAGAGTTAATTGTTTAATAATTATTAATTGGAAGTAGTGTTAACTATTTAATATTAAATGCAGTTAATAATTTTAATAAATGTTAAATATCACTAGATTTATAAAGTTTTACATAATTATTACATTACTTAAATGTATATAACATTATTGTATGATACTGCCTAATGAAACTGTTAATTTGCAGTTTTTATAATTTCTGTAATTACTAACTAATAATTATAATTTTATTAATTAAAGTGTAAAAACATAGATTATGTTAGCAATTAGTGGTTTAATTGTTTTGGAATCCTAAAACTCTTGGTAACTATTCAGTATTTAGACGCTGGGGAAAAAATCATAAAAATCCGATTTAAATAGAAAAAATTGATTTAAATAAAAAAAAATCCGATTTTTTAAAAAAAGAATCATGATTTTTTTACACCCTAGATCAAAAGTAGGAAGGGGACCGAATATTTATTTATAATTTTTATATATTTTTTTTTATGCAAAGTGCACATTTCTGAGATACAGCCATTGCAAAGTTAACAAAATCCATGCATTTTTGAGGTTCTTGTTCAGAAAGGAGTCCAATTCCACTAATTTTTTACTTCTCTTTCTTTTTATTATTTCTTCTTTTTTTCCCTACTGTTGCAAAACACATATAGATTGGATATAGTGATGCCAGTAGTGATTTTATGCATTTTGAAGTTCAAAAACAGAAAAATAATTTAGTAATTTTAATGATCTAAAGAGAAAATAGTGAAATTTCCCATCTTTCCTCACATTCTCAAGTTATCCAAAGTTTTCCTTTGATAAAGGTATAGGTAAGCCTTTTATTAAAATGTTATAAATTATCATTTTCCATGTAATGTAGAATAACTATAATTTAATTTTTATATTTCACTGTATTGTATTATACAGTGTATTGTTTGAAACATGTAAACACAGGGTGAAACTGAATTAATCGTGTTTTCATTATTTCATATTTGTTCTTGAACAATTCTGTTCAAGAAATAAAGCACACTATTAGGTATTATAAATTGTCATTTTTCTTTTTATGGTATGATAGTAACTTTTTATTGTAATGTATTTCAGCTCTCTCTGGTATCAAATACTATAATTTTTCACATTTGACAATAATCTGTCGATCAACTGTTTTTCAAAGTTGCATGCATTTAGAGATGCACCCTGAAAGAGTGTGCATTAAATTAGGGCAATGGTTCTCAACCGGTGTGCCATGAAAGGAACTACTTTGTATATTTATGTACCTTCTTAATTTTATCGTTAATAACTGAATATTGTTTTAATGATTTTCTTCACATTTCATACAACAAAATAATATTAAAACAATCATTTTTATTTAAATTTTATTCTATTTCTTAATTATTCTGAATTAATATTTCAATTTATGACAGTTAAAAAAAAATAGTTATGTAAATTTGTAAAGGTTTTATACATTTTTCATATTTGGTTATGCTGATAAAAAAATCAACCAAACTGAATATTTGGTAGTCTGCCAAATACAGAATATACAGTAAAAATTAAAAATAAGTTATGTAAATTTATTAGTTTTTGTGCATATTCTGTTAGGCTGAATAATATATAATAAGAAAGAAATTACCTGTCATAAACATCTTAATGTGATGATTAAGAATTCAGTTTACCAAAATATAAGCTGATTGACCTGTTTATATTGGATGATTACTCAAAGCCATAAATTCCAATTAACTTTTCCCAATATGACAGTTATTAGATTCAGGTGATAAATTCAAGTTAACTGATTATATTTAAACTAGACGCCCTTGGCGACCAGTTTGGTCTCCGTTAGATGTGTGCTAAGCATTGTACCATGTTACTTTTATCCAAAATTTAATTTACTTTCTCAATACTTCGCCAAATCAGAAGTTTCTAGTAGAGAAATCAAGAACTCCGTATTTTTATGAGTACTACTTGGTTATCCCGTCGACCAAAATTATATCGCCAAACTATAAGATTAAATATCAATAATGGTTGATCGTAAATGTCATATTTGCTTGTTTTTAAGCAAGTTACACGTGTTTACGTCATAAAGTTATTTTTATTTCGACGTTTTATTTGTATTTTTATTAATGTTATACTAATTTATTTGTTCTTTCGCTATTTAAAATAAAAATTATGTCAATTTGCATAATTTGGCGATTTATATAATTTGGCGAAATGGGTCGACGGTATAACTAAGTAGTACCTTTTTATGCTAGCCAGACGCAAGTGATAAATCATCAAACATTGTCTTTCCAATCACATTTTTTCATATTTCATTAAATTCATCTAAAATATAATAATTTCACTCATTTTATTTAAAATACATAATTTTAATTTGAAATTCATGACTTTCACATTTTTTTTTCCCTTTTTTAAGAAAAAGAAAAGAAAAATAGGAAATAATACCAAAAACCATGACTTTTAATTTCAATATCAAAGCATTGTTTTAATTTACTACGCGAAAAATAAAAAATGTAAAAAATGGTGACCTGGCATATAAAAAGCGAAGCGGTCAGCCCAGAACTATTGATGACAGTCACATGACTTAGGCTATTATTATAGAGATTCTAATCAACTTTCCTCATATCTGAAAGTTATTAGAATTAGAGAATAAAATCAAATTAAATAATTATGTTTAGAAGATAAATTCAAATTAATGTCAAAATAAGTAATTTATAATTACATTTAAGTCGTAAATTCTAATTTACTTTTTCTGGCTGACATTATTATATTTATATCATAAATACCAATTAGCATCAAATTTAGAATTGAATGTTGGTGATACAATCAAGTTTGAGTTAAGCCTGTTGCTCCACAAAACCTCCCCTTTAAAAGATAACGATCTAAATTACAGATCCAACCTATTTTGCCCTCTGCTGAGAAAAAACAGAATTGGAATATAAAACATTTCCAGCTGAAGGCTACCACACAGATTTCCCCCCATCCTTGATTGTATCTCTACCTACATGTTAATGCATCTACCAATAAATTATATATTTTTTCTAACTTTCCTTATCAATACTATGCTTAACCTCTGCATGTTTCCTAGCAGCTGGAATAAGGCATTAATTGTACCAATCCCAAAATCTGGACAGGACATTGATCAGCTTCAGGTATATTTCTCTTCTAACTGATCTGTTGAAAGTCTATGAATACAAACATCCTCCGAAGCTGTCTGAAGAAGTTTGTAACCGCCAATTTGATAATTATCCCTGAGCATTTTGGGTTTATGCCCAAATTCTCAGCACAACACGAGGTTTGGCGAATTACTGAACTTATTCATGATGACTTCCTACAGAGAGAAAAAAATAGATTTGTATTAATAGACATTGCTAAAGCATTTGACAGAATCTGGTATAAAGCTCTCATCTATAAATTAATCTTATTAAGTGCACCAATCCAGCTAATTTTCATCTTATGGAACTACCTAAAAGGTAGAACCTTTACTGTCAGCCAATAATTCTGTCTTTTCTCACAATATCAAGTCTGGCGTACTTCAAAAAAGTCTAATTAGTACCTGTCTGTTCAACTTATACATAAATGATATCACAAAGATTCCCTGCATCCATTTAGCATTAGCATTATATGCAGATGATGACAATCATTTACAGCCCCATGTCAAATACGTCGTCCACCAATCCAGTGATATTTTACCTGTGTTTAAACATGCATACTGAAAATACACTTTGGATGAACACACTTGCACCAATCGTGTTCTTAACACATTAAGTGCCATGTCAGTCACCGGTTATTAACACTGAACTTTCTGTTTAGAATGCGTCATTCACCGATGTCTGACAGTCTAAAATATGATATAAAACTAAATACAGTGTGTGTAAAAACTATAAGGACAGCAAAAATTTTGATAAATTGAAAATGCGACAAGTGAAATGGTAATTTAATGTTGATCATAAAGTGGAAATACTAATATAAAAGTCAACAGAATGTATCTGTGTCCTTTTTATTGCGAAAAAATCATAATTATGCAAAAAAAAAAACGCTATTTTTGACTGTGTAAAAAAACTTTAAGGACACCTGTATTTTTTTTTTATAGAAATGGTATATATAATTATTATTAAGGATCGACCGAAACAGGTTTTTAATGCCAAAACCAAAACCAAATTTTGGAGATCTTCCTATATTCGGCCGAAAACGAAAACGAATATGTCCAAAAACTT
Organism: Maratus speciosus; assembly: GCA_963932465.1. Classification (NCBI taxonomy): domain Eukaryota; kingdom Metazoa; phylum Arthropoda; class Arachnida; order Araneae; family Salticidae; genus Maratus; species Maratus speciosus. The sequence goes on from OZ010789.1 coordinate 293,696,641, forward strand.
TTTAAAAGTAATTAAATTGTATGTATTATAGTAATTAATAAATACATAAATATATTATTAATTAATTACACGTACTTATTAAATATGCATAATAATTAATTATTTATGCATATTTATGAAATATACATAATTATTAATTAATTATACATGTGACCCAAGTCTCTGTGCCTTAGATTCAAAACTTTTTTTTTCATATAAAATAAAACGTAATTAATTCATCAACTACACAGAAAGATTTTCTAATTATGCGAATTTCATTTAATAAAAAAATAGTTTAGTTTTATGTATACACACCTCGATTTATCTTTTATAATGATTTCTGTAAATGGTCATCTGTTATATTTGAACTTTCTCAAAGAGTATTCGAAACTCTTCTGCGGTTTCAAACTGAAAATTTTCTATTACTGTTATGTCTGCAGCTTCTAATGAGCACGTTAAAAAGTTTAGTTATATATACATTGCTTGCTTTATAATTTGCATTCAAGTCTTGAGTCAGTCATGACTGATAATTACAAACAACGAAGTTCGTAGCAATAAATAGTCTCATTTGAGCCGGCCGACAAAGCATAAATCGATGAGAAATGTTAAAAATTTCCGGCGGAAGAAACAAGATTTTCGTAATACTGATATTTTCGGTTGAGTTTCGATCCAAAATCTGAGTTACGTTTTCGGCGAAACTCAGATTTTGGATCTAAGGCACAGAGAGACAATTTGGGCTACACGTATAATTAATTAATAATTATGTATATTTCCATAAATATGCATAATTCATTAATTATTATGCATATTTAATAAATACATATAATTAATAATATATTTATATATTTATTAATTACTATAATACATACAATTTAATTACTTTTAAAAAGTTGTTGGACATATTCGTTTTCGTTTTCAGCCGAAAATAGGAAGATCTCCAAAATTCGGTTTCGGCATTAAAAACCTGTTTCGGTCGATCCTTAATAATAATTATACATACCATTTTTATAAAAAAAATACAGGTGTCCTTAAAGTTTTTACACAGTCAAAAATAGCATTTTTTTGCATAATTATGATTTTTTCACAATAAAAAGGACACAGATACATTCTGTTGACTTTTATATTAGTCTTTCTACTTTATGATCAACATTAAATTACCATTTCACTTGTCGCATTTTCAATTTATCAAAATTTTTACAATTTTTTGCTGCCCTTAGTTTTTACACATATTGTTTTAAGTAATTACTGAAAATTTATTTAAAACTTACTTACCTGTTATTTATTTCAGGAGTATACTTTCTTAAAAATTAATTACTTAAAACATTGTAAATTTTTCAGCTTCAGTGTCAGTCACTGTGGCACTCAACGTGTTAACCCCTTGAGGGGCACCGTTATATATTATATACCACCTACGATTAATGAAGTTTTACACCAGAAGAATTTTATTAAATTTTAATTTTCTAACTTTGGTGGAAAAAAGCCGTAAAATTGCTTTTACTTATTTTGAAATAGAATTTTTCAAAGATTCCGGTAGGAATTCAGCATTTCACAAACGTAATTGCTTGCCCCTCAAGGGGTTAAAGATTGCAAACATCAGACAGAAATGTATATCAGTATACCCAATGGGTATTTTTTTTAAATTTCAAATGCTACCACTATTTTTCAATAGTAATATTTATCTTATTTGTTCCATCATCAAATGAAGGGAATATTTTTCTTCAGAATGTGAGCATTCTGAATTTTTTAAAAATTGTTCATCTGGCAACACTGATGTAGACATTGATATAACTCAATTTTAAATTTTAGTTCCAAGAAATTGTGTATATGAAGATGACAAATCGAAATGACAATTTAAAGATTCATAAATTTTTTACGTATAATTTTTGTATGTTTTATGTTAATACCTTTTTTTTATTATTATTATTACTCTTCGATTTTATATCACATTAGAAAATGACATGCTGTATTTTTTAAATGCTAAGAAATGTTTTGTAAAATTAATAAAATTCTGCTCTAATTAAAAACAATTAAAATAAAAAAAAATAAATATATAAAATTTAATAGCTTTTAAATAAGTTGCTTTGAAAGTGACAAAAATTATCACTTTTGTGCTTGACACAAAACCCCCAAATATGTCGAACATATGAATTTTTGATTTAAGCTCTTTAATTATTTTCATTACTTAGGTTAGTAAATGTGTTACTAGAGCTGTTGCAAACTGCAATGTATCCGTTATTGAGTAACTGGTACTATCTCTAATACAAAATACCAAATCGTTACTTTGGAATTAGAGTTGTTACTCGTTACTGCATCAAGGTAGCACAGTGCAGAGCTAAAAGAAACAAACTTCAAACACTACCTTCATTTTGTGATACATGAAGAGAGCCATATAGTTTGATAGGGAAAGATGCGAATTTGTGTTTGGACTTTAGACTCTGAATCAGTTGTTCCCGTATCAGTATCACATGTGTTCATTTAGTCGCTTTGTTACTTCAGCAACCATTCATTTGCCGAAAATGTCCGTGTGAATTTGGAGGGAAGTTTTTGAAATCACATGGTCAATAGCAGAAAAAATGCTTTTAGAAGAACAATTGCTATGAGATTATTTATTCCTTCAGGATTGTACTTTTTATCTTACAGATATGAAGTGTTATATGCAATTTTAAGACATGGACAAAATGATTTTTTTTTTTCTTTAGCAAGAGATTATTAACATTTCCATGTATGTATTTTCAAAAGGGAACAACCGTTCTAACCAATACAGAGACAACATGTGTTTAACATTTAAGATTTTAATTACACTAATTTTGTATTAATTATACATTTAATGTATTAACATTTCTCGTAATTTTACTGTAAAAAGAACGGAAGCTTATAGTAGAATAAAATATTAATTATAGCTGTACTTAAGGGTGGATAAAGTATTTCTGGGAAGATTTCTATTTGAAGGGTTGTCATAAAAGCATTCGATTATAACTTGAACTTCAATACACTTATCGAAAAATGCTAATTGATTTCATCACTATTCGTTCTATCACACTGCCAATTTTATGATTTTATGCATTAGACAGAGTCTATGAATGAGTCAAAGTTTTGCGAGGGAAAATAAGTTTTTGAGAACTGGCTTAATGCTAGTTTCCATTATAGACACGTCCATTGTCGCATGTTTTATTGGTTTCAGTAAGTAGTGATATTTCTATTAAGATACTCAATTACTATTTTTCTCTTTAATATATACAGTAGTATACTTGTTACAACAGAATTACAAGAAACTACCGAAACATTCCATTTCAGACAGATTTTTCGTCTTCACAGATGAAATTGCATTGTATTACAGCCGAACTCGCTTATAACGAACCCTGATTTAATGAGGAAATCGGAAATACTTGGTTGGTACAATGTTAAGTCAATGGCAAACCCTAGTTATAGCGAGCAATATTTTTGTGGTTCATAAAATTTCTATTGACTTCCAACTCTCCAGCTCAGCTAATCGTTTCTTGGAAAAATTCCTTTAACATTCCAAAGTCAACCGAAAGTTAGTGGTGAGTCATAAATCCTGCGAATAAGTAATGGCAACATTTTTCATTGTGTGGAGTGCACATGCAAGGACCTCCCACAACGACCTTGAGGAGAGGACGGAGGTTGTTGATTGGACAGAAGTTTAATCTGCGTAGGAGTGGCAAGGTAGGGAACTTGTGTGGAAATCATTCTTTGATCTGCATTCATAGAGTAAGCTCTCGTTAAATTTTATCTTGCGGTGTCGAAACGTAAAATTTTATCAGCTGACAAAAACGTAAGGATTTTACGGGAATTAGAAGATGGCTTAAAAAATTCTGAAATCTGCAAAATGTATGATTTATCTTCTTCTACTCTTTCAACTTTGTTAAAGAACAAGGAAAAATTAATGGCTGCATACAATCAAAATAAGAATGACTGTAAACATTTGAAGAAATGTGCTAAAGAGGATTTGGAAGAAGCTCATTTGAAGTGGAAGAAGGTGCAACATAGTGCAGATTTACCTGTAAGTGGTCCACTTTTAAAAGTACAAGCAGAAACATTTGCTGAAGAATTTGGCTATTCTGGATTTGTATGTTGGAATGGATGGCTTGATCAATTCAAGAATAGACATGGGATAACCATTGGAAAAATTTGTGGTGAAGTAAAGTCTGCAAACATGCGGATATCGCAACACGGATAAGTGAAAAGTGGTCAGTCATTTGAGAAGGATACACAAACGATGACATTTATAATGACGATGAAACGGGCATTTTCTACAATGTAAACTCAAGTACTTTCACTTGACTTTCAAGTTCAAGGGTGAAAAGTGCATCAGAGGCAAGCTCTCCAAAAATCGATTGACTGCTTTAGTGTTTGGTACTGACAAGATGAAACTGTTAGTTATTGGCAAGTCCAAAAAACACTAGGTGTTTTAAGCATGTAAAAAAGCTTCCTGTTGATTATGACCACAGCAAGAATGCCTGGATGACTGCAGACATTTTCACAAAATTCATTTCAGGGAGCGCCAACTAAGGAAAGAAAAGCATAAAATTATCTTTTTAACTGATAATTGTTCCGCGCATCCCAAAATTACTGGACATCAGGTATGAATTTTTACCACCGAATTCTATAAGTTTTTTCCAGCCTATGGACCAAGGTGTCATCAGAAGTTTTAAATCAAACTTTCGTAAGCACTTGATTTTGATGCTTCTCGATAAAAGATAAATAGGAACAACCTCAAATGCTAATGTAAACATACTGGAAGCGATACGTCTAACGAACGTTGCATCAACATGCATTACCAATTGCTTTTGTAAGGCTGGATTGGACATTTCTCAAAAGGGGCAAATATCTGAGGAAGAAGAAGTAGGCAACTTGAAAAATTTGGAAATGAATAGAGAAGAATTTGAAAATTATGTATCTGTTGATGCCAATGTTATCACTTCCGAGATACCTACTCCAGAGGATTTTGTAGCTGAAATTCAAGCTAAAGAAGATGAAAAAAATTATGAAATTGACGATAACAGTGAATGTAATGAATTTCAAGCTGAACTGCCCCCAACATACACAACGGCTTTTGAGTGTGCAGAAAAACTTTTTTCAAAGCCAGGGGTGCAAATGACGATGTTTATCTAGCCATGAGTCTTCTCCGAAGAACAATAACACAAGAAAGAGACAATAAGACAGTTCAAAGCAAATTAACAAACTTCTTTTGTACTGTAGAGAAATAAAAAATAAAGGATGCATATTAACCTCTTCGCTACTGAGTATTAATGTAGTATTATTAATTATTACTGAATTATTTCTTCCCCCATTTGACTTCAGAGCAAGATTTTTATTTTATTTGCATTAGTTTGAATTTTTGACTTTGAAACATATCATTCTGATATCAAAATTGTAATTATGTTCAAGTATCATTAATAAAATGGGACAAAATGGAGGTCCCCATTTGCGGACCCAAGCAGCGAAGAGGTTAAAGTAAGCATGCATGAATTTTTATAATTTTTTACGAGCACCCGGTTATAACGAGCAAATATCACAGTCCCTTCGCACTCGCTATAAGCAAGTTCACCTGTATTTTCATGGAAATTTACCTTGGAATATTTCCATTCAAGGTAGAATTCTACTTTCATAGGATGAACTTCAGGAGTCTGTCTAGACTTTACTTCCAGGGTCCTGTTTTTGTGAAATTGTTAACAGCTTTTCACATTTATGAAAAATGTAGTCATAATTTTGCGAATTTGAAATTATCATTATTCAGGTTCATGTTTATACATTTTTAAGAAGATATAGGTATGTAAAATACATACATTTCTTTATATATGTAAAAGTAAATGGTCAAATTTTACTTTTAAATGATTAAGATTGTGAAATGTTCAGTTTAGAGATGGAAAAGTTTTGTGAAGAGTCCTGTTTTTAGTTGAAAAGTTTTGTGAAGGGTCCTTTTTTAAAATGAATAATCTTGTGAAGTGTCCTGCTTTGACATGAATAATTTTGTAAAGGATCCTTTAAAGAACCCAATTTCTTTCTAAACAGATCTCTGAATTTATTTATTATATTGTGATTGTTTGCATTTTTATGCAAATTTATGTTACAGAAAGGTTTCATACAAAATTCCATTATGGGTCTAGGTAACGGTAACAAATTCTTGCAAAGACCTCATTTACGGTATATAATTAGAATTGCTGCAGTCTTATGATCATATATTTCATATGTAGTATATTAAACACCCAGCTTTATACGTTATGAAATTTTAAATCACTGCAGGCATATAGATTTTATCATTATTTTAAAGAACAGTTTAACAAAACAACCCTCTGAAAATACACCGAATATATGTGTACTAGTAAGTATTTACAATTATTTTTAATATTTGTTTTCTAAAGAGCAACAAGTACTTTCCAACAGGTAGCGAGTTTGAGAGTAACAAATACTCAGGTGCTCATTTAGTCGTTACTTTTACAGTGAGTTTGAGAGTAACAAATACATACGTGTGCTCATTTAGTCGTTACTTTCACAGCACTATGTGCCACTGTTGACAAATCTTGCATTATCTTTTTTTCATTTCTCTCATTTTTATTGATATACACACATTTTATTGGCATACTCTCATACATCTCAGGATTTATAATATATATATATATAGTAAAGCCCTTTACCAGTATGAATAAATCTGATTAATGCAATCTTTTAAAAGATGATTTACAAAACCATAATATTCAAAAGGAAAACTATGAAATTTTATGTTCGATATGTAGAGAATGTTCGATTTTGGAAAGAATATTATAACAGTAAGAGGTTCTACAGAACAAAGTATAAAGAATACTCACAAAAATCTGGCCACACATGAGAAAAATAAACTGTCAGAATTGAAATTGCTATTTAAAAAAAAAATAAAAATATGTTTTCATCAAGCTAAGAAGATAGTACATTTGCTTCATAAAATTAATTAAAGTCTTTATTACATTAAATATATTCCACGAGTTGAAATCATTCGTGATGAAATTGAAGAAATTATGTCCAGAGCAGTTAAAGAAATCTGAAAACGCAAAATACTATATGCAGAAGAACATTTACTAAAAATTATTATAAATAACCAGATAGATTTATAAATGTCGGATAATAAGCTTCTTAATATGATATTCTTACATTCTTAATCATCGTCAATCTAGAATTTATCCTGGAAATATTGGTAGAGAAGATAAACAGAGCTACCATTTTATACAGAAACTAGCAAACCCCGCGGCTTTGCTCGCGTAATATTTGAAATATGCCAAGTGATATTTATATGTCTAATTTTTATTAAAAGGTACTAACTAAATTTTTCTTTTATTAAAAGGTAATATTTTATTTTATTAAAAGGTACTTATTACTTTTAGGAATAATTAAAAAAATTACTATTTAAAACACAGTTTGATTAAACATCATTGTTACACTGCATAAGGCAGAAATGAGACTTAAATTAATAAAACGAAATAAACTAAATAAATAATAATTTAGAAAATATTTTGAAACTTTTATGCTCAATTAATACGCTCATTTTAGTATTCATTTGAAGATTTGAATTTTTTAGAAACCATCTTCTTAATCTTAAAATTAACCATCATGTCAAATTCCAAGTCCTACCACTTCTCTCAACATAAAGGGCTATGTTGAAATAGGAAATGTCACCATTAATTTACCAACATTAATTTTGAAATTGGTTTGTTATTTCCTAATATTCCACAGAAACGTAATTTAGAAAGCTTTTAAAGGCCTTTTTTAGAGCGTTTGTTGTTCCTGTGAACCGCAGGTGGTAGAATCATCGGCATAAAATATAGCCTGTGTAGGATCAGAGACTGTTACCATTGATTCCAACTATTACTTTTATATTTGGTTTATATTCCCTGAAATTGCATAGAAATCGTAATTTAGGACTTTAGAAAGCTTTTCGCACCTCCCCTTCACTTCACACCTTTTTAATTCAAATTTATTTTCGACAGTCCTTCGAGGGCATTTATATTTTATAACTACCATGCCATATTTAAAGTTTCTAGCCTTTTCAGTGTCACAGCAATCGCAATTTAGAAAGTTTTTAGCTACTGCAACCCTCTGGTGGTAGTGGCACAGACATAAAATATAGCTTATGTTTGAGCAGGTTCTATCACCAACGATTTGTCATCATTATTTTTTTAATCGGTTTGGTATTTGATAAGATTACACAAAAATTGTAATTTATAACGGTTTTCGCTCACTTCATATTTTAAATTTGAAATTTTCTTTCGACAGTTCTTAGAAAGCAGTTACATCTTGTAAGTAAATACCATGCCATACTTCAAAGTGTTAGACCCTTCAGTTATGCAAAAAACGCAAATTAGAACATGTTTTGCTTTTGCAACCCTCAGATGGTAGTGACAGGAACATAAAATATAACCTATGTTATAGCAGGGACTGTCACCATTGATTTGGAACAATTACTTTTGAAATAGCTTTGGAATTTCCTGAGATTGAGTAGAAATCGCAATTTAGAACGTTTTTAGAACGCTTTTCGCGCATTTTCACCCCTTTTTAAATTTCCATTTTTTTCGAAACTGCCCTTAAAGATCATTTATATGTAATAAATATGTACCTTGCCTAATTTTAAGTTGCTGGCCCCTACAGATCACAAAAATCGAAATTTGGAACGCTTTTTTGCACCTGCAACGTCTAGGTGATAGTGATACCGACTTAAAATAGCGTCTATGTTAGAGCATTCGCTGTCAGCATCAATTTCTTACCATTACTTTTGAAATCAGTTTGATTCTTCCTGAGATATTGGTGACAAATCGGCATTTAGAACGTTTTTAGAACGCTTTTCGCTCATTTTGCTCCTGCATCTCATCTGGGGTAGTGGAAACAGATATAAAATATAGCTTCTCTTGGAGCAAGATCTGTCCCCATCATTTTTACACCATTATATTTGAAATCGGTTCAGTATTTCCAAAGATTGCTAGAAATCGCAATTTAGAACATTTTTTACAACACTTTTTGCGCATTTTGACCCCCCTTTTAAATTTCGACTTTTTTAGGAAATGTCCTTAGAGATCATTGATATCTTATAACTAACTACCATTCTAAATTTCACGATTCAAGGCCCTTCTGTCACACAAAAACCGCAATTTAGAACGTTTTTCTCCTGAACCCCCTTTGGGGTAGAGGCACCGACATAAAATATAGCCTATGTTGGAACAATGGTTTTCACCATCATTTTGACGCCATTATTTTTTTAATCGGTTTGGTATTTCCTGAGATTATGTAGAAATCACCATTTAGAACGTTTTTTAGAACGCTTTTCACGCATTTTCACCCCTTTTAAATTTCGAATTGTTTAAGAACTGTTCTTAGACATAATATTTATCTTATAAGTAACTAATATTCCAAATTTCATATTTCTAGGCCTTTCAGTAACGCAAAAATCGCATTTTTAGAACGTTTTTTGCTCCTGCACCGTTTTTGGGGTAGTGGCACAGACATAAATGTAGCCTATCTTGGAGCAAACGTTGTCACTATCATTTTGACACCAATATTTTTTAAATGGGTTTGGTATTTCCTGAGATTATGTAGAAACTACCATTTAGAACGTTTTTTAGAACGCTTTTTGTGCATTTTCACCCCTTTTAAATTTCGAATTGTTTAAGAACTGTTCTTAGACATCATTTATATCTTATAATTAACTAATATTCCAAATTTCATATTTCTAGGCCCTTCAGTAACACAAAAATCGCATTTTTAGAACGTTTTTTGCTCCTGCACCCCCTTTGGGGTAGTGGCACCGACATAAAATATAGCCTATGTTCTAAGTTGGACTAACACCACCATTTTTATACCATTACTTTTTAAATCGGTTTAGTATTTCCTGAGATTAAGTAGAAACTACCATTTAGAACGTTTTTTAGAACGCTTTTTGTGCATTTTCACCTCTTTTAAATTTAGAATTATTTAAGAACTGTTCTTAGACATCATTTATATCTTATAAGTAACTAATATTTCAAATTTCATATTTCTAGGCCGTTCAGTGACGCAAAAATCGCATTTTTAGAACGGTTTTTGCTCCTGCACCCCCTTTGGGGTACTGGCAACGACATAAGATATAGCCTATGTTCTAAGTTGGACTAACACCATCATTTTGATACCATTACTTTTGGAATCGGTTCGGTAGTTCCTGAGCTTACCTCCTACAAATAAACAATTTTTTCCTCTTTATAACAGGACTATAGACTATAGATTTGGCAACTTTTTATCATAAAGTTTAATCCTTAACTGCTTTGACAAAAATTTTCCTATAACTACTGTGAGCAGTCTCTGAGACTGCTTGATCGAAAGATGAATAAAAGGCTACATTAACTCATAGGATATTGTTACTGTACTAAACTTTATGTACAAGGCTATTGTAATTAAAAATCTATTCAGCTCATCATTATCTATAGTTAAACTCAAAATTACAAGTGAAATTGCAAAAACTGTAAAAAAGCAGTAGTCTGTGAGACAGCTAACAGCAGTTAAGGATTAAACTGTTATTATAAAACTGTTAGAAAAGGATATATTCATTTTAGATTGACAAGTTATAAATAAAAGTTATCAAAAGACCAGGAACGTACTTGGAGTTTTCATTTGAAATTACACAGCATCTCAGTAAACTTCAACTTCAAGGCAAATTTCATAATGCTATCATGTTATTTGATAGTATTCACTTTCAAATACATCTTATTACTTTGACAAAACAATTACTAAAAAGAAAATGTATTTCATTTTAAATGTTGCTATGCATTAATACAAAAATCATCGGAGTGTCCGTTTTTAGAATATACTAAAAATAAATTTAAAAAATGGAGATTTTTTATTATAAAGAAATATGGTTCGCAATATGAAACAAAGGTTTGCAATGCACATCAACATGATTTTTTCTCCCAATTCCACAAAAATTGTTGATCCATTTAAAAAAAAAAAGAACAAGAAAAGCAGAAAAGTGGCAATTAATTCTAGAAAATTTCTTTTCTTTTTTTCTTTAGAAAGGGTAGGGTGGGAGATGAGGGTATGTGCAGATTTCCTTCTTTATTACCAGACTACAATATTTGATCCTATTTTTCCTTAGAAACTCCAGAATTTCTGGATATGTTGCCATCTATAAAATTATCTCCCACCCACACCCTCCCCCAAAAAACCCATTTCCCATCCTTCAGCAACTTTAAAACTAATTTTTAAAGATTTTTTATGCTCTTTTGTTATTTTGTAACAATAAATAAATATCCAATTGTCTAAGACCATCGTGAAATCTTCATCTCCAAAATAAAAGGAGAAATTTTACATATGAAGGAAAGGAACAAAGCAAAGATTTCCCTCTTTTTAACACTTTTATTCTTCTTTATCTCCGACTCAATACAATAGAGGACAAAAATAATTTTCTCTTTCATATATCATGTTATCTGCAGTATGGAGATTCTAGGCTGGAAGATCTTTAAGTTCAGCGTTTACAGATGTATTTTGTGTACTTTATTTTTCTTCAAATTAATTGAAATTAAAGATGACAAAAATATTTTTTCTGAATTGAGGCATGAGGGGCTTGGAGAAAAAAAATAACTACCACCTGCATTTTTAAATTCTGCTTTACCTTATATCTAAAACATCTCAACACCTCACTAAACTGAGAGTTTTAAATCAAATTCAATACAATTAAATTCAAATTAATAAATTATTACAGTAAAGAGAGAGATTTGTTTTATTACAAGCCATTTGTTAGTGAAGAAATTTCTTTGATAAGTTTAATATACAATGACAAAATCTAATTTGAACAGGTATATAAACAAGAAGTTAAAAAATCATAACAACTAAGACAAAGTTTAAATATTCTTTATTAAATGAATAGAATTAATACAACCAGCATATAAAAATTATATGAAAATATTGCATATATTATGAAAACAATAGTAAATCAATATTGCTAACAATAAGCTTAAAAAAATCATTTAGTGACACCAATGACTCCACAAGCCAATCTGCCTCCAGCATTTCCAGTGGTTTTACTAAGCTCATGTCCACCTCTTCCAAGGTCATCTGGATCAGCATGAACCTGTACATTAATAAAAATTAAATACTTTAAAAAGAAAAAAATTGTACCTGCACTAATTTTGTAACTGTATTTTATTTACACTGCCATTGTTTTTGTTATGCAAAACATTTGAAATCAAATAACACAGTGTCAATAAAATTCATTTACAAGTAATTAAAAGAAACAAAAAAAAAATATATATATATAAGTTATCTTAAATAAACTTTATAAATTCATAATTTAATCAAAATTTGAACTTGAGAAATATCACTATATCATAAGTGTCCTTCAATATTATATTTTTATTAGCAGAATACTATTATTTATAGGTAAAATATATTTGAGTTTCCTGTGTCTTTGTGAAGAAGTTTTCACACGACAGAATAGCCATTTCCAAAAGAAAAAAGTTTTGTTCTAACTTAACAATATAACTTTCATAGCAATTTCAACATTTTTCATAGAGATCATAAATGCAGGGCTCTCAACACTAGTCCCTCAAAAGGAGGAAAGAGGACCATTTTTATTTAAAAAGGGGGCAATTTATATTAATGCCGAATCACGGCAATTCTCATTTTATCGTAAAACAGTCAGAGAGCTTTTTTTTCTTCCAATATTTACTCTTTTTCTTGCCCGTACTTTATGTGCAACATGCATGGGCCAGTGGTGTCACTTTAAAACGCTTTAGCGACCATAGAAAGAGCGGGTGTGTCTCCTTGAATGAATTAGAAGCTAGTTTAATTTTCGCTTATTTTTATACGCTTTTCAATTTACATAGTCATTTTAGTTTGACTAATGGTTTCAAAATTATTTTGGAGTCACTCTTGTAGACCCCTTGTACACTGCTCAAAACAATTAAAGGATATTTGAAGTTTTATATAAAATAAAGATATAAACGAAATTTTTTTTTGCCGAAAATAGAAGAAGAGAATCACAAATGCAAATTTCTCTGGTTTTCAAACTGTGGAGTATGCAAATTTTGAGTTCAACGTCAAAAATGTCGCTTCAGCGGCAGCGAATGAAATTCGACTTTCAACTGGATAAAAGAGAATGAAGACAAGGATGATCGGCATTCAGTGATTGCTTTGTTTCGATGAGTCTCAGCGAAGTCATTTGACAGATTCAGAAGCTTTGAGAATTGTTGGTAGGTTAGAAGGTGGCCAAACTCAAGCCGAAGTAGCACAAGCCATTGGAGTGTCACAAAGTGTCATTTCCAGGATCTGGAACCGTTTTTTGGAGAGTGGATGTGCAGGCCGAAGACCAGGGCAAGGTCGTAGACGGGCAACAACGCCCAATGAAGATCAGTATTTAGCGTTAACAGCTCGGAGACACGAACCATGAACGCTACTCTTCTCCAACAACACCTTCGCTCGGCTACAGGCACCACAATTTCAACTCAGACTGTCCGAAACCGGCTCCATGCTGTAGGTCTGTATGCTCGCCGACCGATGGTATGTGTTAGATTAACATCAAGGCATCGTCGCGACTGCAGGGAGTGGGCAACCGAGCATGTCAACTGGAGGAGAAATGAATGGAGCAATATTCTGTTTTCTGACGAGTCCCGTTTTTCTGTGCATCCGGATAATAGGCGTATTTTCATCTGGAGGGACCGTGGCAGTAGGAATAATCCTGCGTTCGTGCACGAAAGTGTCAGATTTGGCGGTGGAGGAGTGTTGGTGTATGGTGGCATCTCCATTGACGGGCGCATTGACCTCTACATCATTCGAGATGGAGCTCTGACTGGTCGCCGATATAGGGATGAGATCCTCAGACCTATTGTAGTCCCTTACGCTGCAGCAATCGGAGATAACTTCATTTTAATGGACGATAACTGCAGGCCACATCGTGCAAACCTGGTGGAGGATTTCCTTTTCGAGGAAGGAATCGTTCGAATGGAATGGCCAGCGTGTTCTCCAGACATGAATCCAATCGAGCACGTTTGGGACGCTGTAGGAAGACGAGTTTCTGGCCGCCAACAACCCCCACAAACTCTCCAAGAACTGGAAAGAGCTCTTCTGGAAGAGTGGGGCAGAATACCCCAACTCATCATTAATAGCCTCATTGAGTCCATGCCTCAAAGGTGTTCAACGTTGCTGGCTGCCCGTGGAAACCATACCCCCTACTGAAAATGATTTTCTTTGAAGAAAACACCTTTTCTTATTCTTTTTTTCTCATATGCACAAATTGTGTTTTTTTCCTTTAGTACACAAATGCGCAATAAAATGCATTTTTTTCTGCCAAACATGTGTAATTTATTCTCATATAACCTACTATGTCTGTCGACCATGTATCAATCAGCTAAACAGTTTACCAGATACAAAACCCACCTAAAACTGCAATATCCTTTAATTGTTTTGAGCAGTGTATTTTGTATATATATTCATGCACTTGAGTTTTCTAACATACTTTAAGATTTTTCAGAATTTTATTAGAATTTAAGAGTCTATTTTTGACGATGTAATTGTATATGAAGTCTGGGCTTTTGGTGTCCGTTTTGAAAGTGCCAGGAACGATGTTGTATTTTAACCGCTCCTCTCTTTTTTTTTAATGAGACACCACTATTCTTAGTAAATTTAAATTGTCAGAATTTTGGAATGTTCATTTACGATTGGGTTTTTATTATCAAGACTATCTCTAAGAATGCTTTGTCAGCCAATATTTCAATGCTTTGGAATTTTTAAAGAGGATACTCTCCATGGAATTTTTATGTGGTGTACAGTGACCAAATTGCCTTCCTCCCTACCTTTCAAGAATGGATTAAATAAACAAGAAATTTATACCAACTATGTGTGTTCATTTATCTACAAGCTTCACTGTTATTGATTTAAAATAAGATCTAATTTACTCTTTACATTATCTCTCTGCCATTCAATATATTTAAAACTACGTGACAGAGAGTTTTTCTAAATACGTAAGCAAATTTTTAAAAATGACGCCAGAAAATATGCTAATTGGTTATCTTTATAAACATAGGTCACTAAATAATATACTCAGTTAAATATCATACTACAAGAAGATAAAAATTATTCCAATATATTCGGCACTCATATTGATAATTTTCTTTAAAGGGGATTTTAATTCAAATTGTTGCTTTATTGATATTTAGTACAAAATATGATTTGCAATAAAATATAAACATTAAGAATTAATGCATTTAAGAAAACATTAATTCAATCGATTGTTAGCAGAGTTACACGCTAACAATCATGAAATATAATGATTTCTTAAAATTTAACATTGAGTAACAGTGATCAGTGAATTAAAAATGCACAACATAATAGCACCTCCTGTTGAGTATTAAAATTTAATATTAGAATAACATATATACTGTTAATTATTAATCTGAAACATAAAATTTAGTTCCTTTCTACACAATAGAAACTGAGATAAGCTAAAATGACCATCGGAAAAAGCATACTATGGCAACATTATCCTGGGGAGTAATCAAAATCAATATTGAATTGAAGTTATTCATAATCCTCTTGCATATTAAATTTGGTGAAATTTCACTCCAAACATGCTGAAATCTGGCTGTCACGGAAATCGTTAAAAATATGTCCCAGTAAACTTCCACCCCTTGGGCAAAACACTCCAAAATTTTATCAGCATCAATTTATGTGATTTATTTGATGAAATTTCACCCAGAGATGCTGAGATATAGTTATGTAAATTCAGAAAAATGCAGCCTAGCTGCACCACCTGTTGAGCCATATATGCCGAAACCTAATTAGGGCCTGTATGTGCTACAGTCCAATTAAATATGGCGTTTGATGAAATTTTACATTTTAGTTTTTAGAGTGGCTATAAAATTTGTATCACTTGGAGAGAGAGATTTTCAAAAACTTGTCAAATCTTATTCAGGTTAATCTAAAACATGTAAATCCATCAAAAAATGGAAATCATTTTCATGATTCCAATACTTTCTTCTGATAACTATATATTAAAGCAGGGCTCAAAAATTCTAAAAATTTTAAGGTTCCCAGCTAGGAACCTATATGAAAAGTGTAGGTTACCAGAAAAATTTATGTGTTTGCAGTTTTTTAATAAATTCAAAGCTTAATGAATGAAGATATTGTGTCACATAGGCACTGTTTTGAATAATAAACAAAAATTTTAGTTTTATGGTTTATCAATTAATTTTTTGACTTTTTTCTATCCAAAAGCACCTCCTCCCTCCCTTCATATTCTTATAGATGTATAACTTAAAAGGCATTACATATTGCATTTACTAATTTATTCAAACATATACAGAACAAATAATTAATATATATATATACAATATTTAGTTTTTAAATTGTCAGATTTACTACACATGCTAGATAAAAAAAAAAAAAAAAAAAAAATCAATTTTAATTGTATTGCATAGAATTTGATGCATCATAATTAAAAATTACATTTCTAACAAAATTATAAACAAACAAATCATTTAGATTCGATAAAAACCATGTGTACTAAAGTGAATGAGAAAACAAACCCGGCTATAGTACTACAGTGAACAAGAGCGCAACTAGTTCGTGCACAATCAAAGCAGAGAGGAGAAATCCCCTCCTCACACACAGAGATACGGAAATGCAATTACCATGTGTGCTCCATGCAGTCTTTGTCTCACCTCCCCCTTCCGAAAATTACTGCAGTCCATAGGAAGAAAAAAATTCATTGCTGATGGCGACAGCCAGGGTTGTAAAAAACCCAGCCGAGCTGGATGGGTACCCAGGCAGCTACCCAATACAACTCTTAAGGTTGTAAAAAACGCAGCCCGGGTGGGTAGCTGGGCAGCTATCCACTACAACTCTGGCGACAGCCCTGACGCTTCCATTTAGGTTCCTGGTCAGAACCTGAGTGGAAAAAATACATTCCCAGAAATGATTTCAGGATTCCCCAGAATCCCGGGAATGCTATTTTTCGAGCCCTGATTAAAGAAAGTATTATAACAAGAAAAAATTGTAATTAAAATTTCCTTTAATAGCTGGGATATACTTCTCTATCAAAATCAAAAATGAAACTAAATCTATACTGGTTTTCAAAAATTAAGGAAAAACAACAAAAATAGCGATTACTCAAAATATTACATGTAGATTTTAATAAAACGGAGCCACAATCTACAACACATTGTAAGGTATAAAATAACATTAAAAGAAATTACCAGACGATTGTGGTGTTTCAGAAATTAACACAATGTGGCAAGGGTCTGAGAAGGGGGATTGAGAGCAGCAATACATCTTCCTAAAACATCCCGAACATGCTCGATATTTTCAAGTTTGGTGATTGAGCTGGCCATTCCATATGCTGAATTGTTTGGTGCTGAGGATAATTTTCCACGATGAGAGTCCTGTGCAGTCTAGCATTGTCTTCCTGTAACAGGAAATCCTTATCTATTGTGCCAGCATAAAGGCACATATAAGCACCAAGAATGCCATCTCTACAGATGTGAGCATTCGCAGTACCACATGAAAAGACATGGGGCTCTATACGTTCATCCAAATAGATACCACCCCAAATACAGACACTGCCTCATCCGTATGAAGGGTACACGACACTTCGGTCCCGAGACATTTCAGTTCCTGGCCATTTTGGTCCCGAGTCATTTCAGTCCCTTCTCCAGCAAGCTGAAATTTTGTGCACTTGAAATAGGTGCCATAATTTTATAGGGGATATTGTAGCTTATTTTAAATGAAGGTCTTTAAATTTTAGTAACAGCCTACACAAATTTCGTATGGTAATCATTTTAAAAAGCAGGGGAGGGGGAAATTGACATTTTCTATATTTTAGTGTATTATAACTATAAGGTCCTGATAAATTAAAACATTTATAACTCGATCTATAATTATCGCAAAACACTCATATTTTATATGGTAAATGTAATTTTTATAAAAGGAGGGACATTATCAGACTTTTAACTGAACCCCTTAAATTTTAGTGTAACCCGAATATAAGGACTCGAAAACGCAAACATTTATAACACAGATCAAACTTGTCGCAGCCCACACAAATTTCGTATGATAATTGTAATCGTTTTAAAAAGCAGGAGGGGGGGGGGGGCTCTATTGACTTTTCTATATTTTAGTGTATCATAAGTATAAGGCCCTGATAAATTAAAACATTTATAACTCGATCTATAGTTATTGCAAAAGACTCATATTTTGTATGGTAAACATAATCTTTATAAAAGGAGGGACATTATCGGATTTTTTAACTGAACACCCTAAATTTTAGTATAACCTGAATATAAGGGCTCGAAAACGTAAACACTTAATAACTCGGATCCAAATTATTACAGCCCGTACAAATTTCGTATGGTAATCGCAATCGTTCTAAAAAGCAGGGGGGTGGGGACTCAGTTGACATTTTCAATATTTTAGTGTACCAAAAGCATAAGGTCCTGATAAATTAAAACATTTATAATTCGAGCTATAATTAGTGTAAAACACTCATATTTTATATGGTAAATGTAATTTTTATAAAAGGAGGGACATAATCAGGGTTTTTTTTTAACTGAACCCTCTAAATTTTAATATAACCCGAATATAAGGGCCCGAAAACTATAAACGCCTATAACCAAATTGTAGCATCCCATGCAAATTTTTCATGGTAGAAGTAATCGTTTTTAGGAATGGAGGAAGGGGGAATTTTGTGGATTCTTTATAAATATAGAGTTCAGACAATTTTAAAACATTTATAAGTCGAGCTTTAATTTTCATATGCAAATGCCCATGCACTGCACATATTCAATTGCATATAATTTGGACACTATGTGATTAATAAAGAAAAAAATCTGCAAATATTTTTACAAATCTTTATTTGATTCTATTTTTAACGGCACAGGAATTTGAGATGTATATTGCATTTTACATATTTTTAAAAGGGGGTTTTCTTAACATGGAATTGTGATAAAGACATTATTTTTTAAATTCTGCATTGGAACAGACTACAACTTTTCATTTCATTTTAATAATTATTTTAATTTACTATTTAAAAGTTTGCATTAATCTTTTTTAAGTAATGATAATATCAACGCTATTTCTACCAGTGTCGAATGACACCTTTAAAAAGATTTTAATTTAAGGTTTTTCATTCGTAATTTTTAAGTTGCAACAATTACAAATCCTTTTTAATACATTTAAGACTTTTTTATGATTATTGCATTCAAAAACTACAAGCAAAGTAAACATAAATCAAAATTTAAAAAAGGTGTCATTTGACACCACTAGAAATAGTGTTGAAGAAATGACTTTTCTGTAAAGTTGGAACACATAAAATATTGGGATAATCATATTCTTTTCGTATTTAAAATTAATTCTGTATTTCAAATATTTCCTTATTATTTATTTGACTTATATACTTAAAATTAAAACAGCCTACATATTTTAATGAGAAATAAAATAAAAAAATAACACAGAATCTCAAAATAATGTATGGTGAATCACTTATGTAAAATTCCATTTAAAATGAAGAAATTTTGTAAATATATCACAATGAAGAAATTTGATAATTTAGAAAATACATTTTTTTTTTTTCATCTATATATTCTTCATTCAAAAGTATATATATTTCTGTACTACATCAAGTGTAGATTGCCTGACTTCCCCCATTTGACTATGCTAAAAAAAGCCCCAGATAGAAGTATGTTTCTTCTTCTTAGACTGCATACAGACGCGTGTTTTGTCATTTTTCTCCAGTTTTCCTGGAAAATCTTTTATTCTGGACGGTTCTGTGGTTTATTCACAAAAGAATGAGGGGGATTAACAATGAGTCAGGAGATAAGGAGCTCGACTCTACTTGAAGGAAAGGTTCCTCTTTTGCAGGACATCAGTCCCTTTCCTTTTAAAGTCATTAAAAATCAAAGACACTGCGTGGCCACAACAAATGATGCCGACACTGATAACAGTTAGAAGGATGGTGCGTTTGCAGCCATATTCTTCTCATGCTCTCTTTGTTCTGGTCAGCCGGTGCTTTTTTGTCGCCATGCAGCATTTTTCATCTTTAATGGCTTAAAAAAGAAACTCCTGGGACATCATACAAGAGGACGATCTTTCTTTCAAGTTGAAATCAATGTTTCTTATCTCCTAGCATTGTTCTATCTCCCCCCCCTCCCCTATTGTGAATAAACCTTTAAAGGGTTAAAAAGGGTTGGTTTCCCAGAAAAGTGTTGAATGATGACAGAACAAGCTTTTGAATGGAACCCACTTTTAAATCTCCTCTTGAACAGTGACAAGTAAGATAGATAAGAATTTCTCCAGCTTTTCAGTAATAAGGATTAATTGGTTGAAAGGTAATCCCAGGAAAAATATCAACTACATCTTAGATACCTTATACTATTTAGTGACTTTTTCTTTAAGGCTTTACTTAACTGCTCTGCTCAACAAGCGCAAAACGTTTTGACACATTTACAAATTCACTTTTTAACAGGAAGATATAAAACTGGAAAGCCTGTGTATTTTCACGGCCCCTTCCTTAAAAGTTCTTTACAATAAATGTAAGTCTCCTAAAGTATTGTGTTGGAGTTTCTTTTATTCATTCATGAATCTGGGTATCCAAAATCTCCTTTACAAGCCTGGCCATGGAAGCAATTTGGAATTGAACTGTGTTTTCCATTTTTTGATCAATACATTACCAATTGAGATATAAGCGATTTTGATCACGTGACAAACAGGTTTTTCACCCACTCCTGAGTGATTATTCTACTATCTCGCAGAAATCTGGTTCAAAACGTCCACTTTGACACTATTTTCTGAAAGATCTATTATGTTTGCAAAAAACTGGAAAAAATAGTTCGATGACAGTTTCTGAACAACAACACCAGCTAGTTTCATGCATTTTCGAACAAACATTAATTCGAACTTATGTCAGAAAGTTGCCTTTTTGGATTTGAGAACACCCTTAATTGATTAATATCATCTTAGAAAAATTTAAAATATTCATAGTTAAATTGTTAAATTAAAATATTCTCAAAATTAAATTGTTTTTATTAAACGTATTTATTAATAACAATTCAAAATAATTTTAATTATTAATTGTTTATATAACTAATTTATCAATTAGTTGTTTAAAAACTATTACATGACCTATATACAATGGTGTAGCCAAGGTGCGGACCCCCCCCCCCCCTCCCCTGTTTAAAATTGAATTGCTGTTTTAAATTTAACCACTTGATCCTAACTTTATTGTAGGCAAATGTTACGTAATATGAAACTTGATTTAACCTATTCACTGCCAAAACTATAAAGTAAGAATTTTCAAATTTTTTGTTAAAAGTTGTTTGCTACCACAAATTCAGAAAGGTAAATTTCGCTTTACTAATACAGCGAAATTTCTGCCAATAAATGAGGCAATTTTTTTAATTCTAAAATAGTGGCGACAAAGTAATTAACAAATTAAAGCCACAAGTATATCGTGGATGACAGCGAATGGGTTAATTAAATTTAACTCTTCAGTATGGGCTTAGCTTTTTACATCATAGTAAATCTTTTTCATTGGTACCGTATTTTAGGGAATACCCGCCGCACCCACCGTAAGCGCCGCACCAACGAAAATCTGTTTTTTAAAAAAAGTATATCGACGTACGCGCCGTACCCAAGGAGCTGATATTTATACAATTTCTAAATTCCGGAATTGTTCCGGCCGCGGCTTTTCCGGATTTTAGAGGTCTTGAAATATTGTATAGAGACACTTAGAGGTCGAAATTTCTAGGTCCCAGGCTCGGCCCGACTCGTAGAAAAAAAAAATTGACCCAGATCAAACCGATACAAAAATTAAAAGTTCGGTCCGGCCTGCACAACAGAAATATTGGCCCGACCCGGTAAAAAATTTAAAAGGTCGACCTGGCTTGATATAACAGCTAAAAGATCGGCCCGAAACCAACTCGGAAAAAAGTTAAAATCTCGACCGAGCCTGAGTAAATTTCTACAAAACATACATCGATTTGGTTAAAAATTTGTCTCGTACGAGAAGTTCTGACCAAAAATATTTATCTTAACTTTTTTTTTTTCATGTTTATTCATTGTTAAAAAAATTCTAAACACAATCAAAAAAGTAAAAAAGACTCTTTGTAGAGATCGACCTCCGCTATCCAATGCAAAAAAGACCATTTAAAAATGATGGAATGCGAACAACAACAACAAAAAAAAAAAAAAATCTTTCTTAGGATTTATATTAATGAGCCGGTGTTTTTGCGTGAGTAAAATTGCAGCATCGGCTCAAGTTTGAATTAATTTTGCTTGGTCGAGTCAAGTACGGGCCTCTATTTTAAGGGCCAGGTTTAAAAAGAGTCCGATACTGAAAAAAAAAAAAAAAAAAAAAAAAGAAAAATCTTGCTTTTCAGTCCTTTTACTGTGTATTAGGAGATACGGGATTTGAGATTTCTGTATTTAGAGACCAGTAGTTTCACAGAGTGAGCACTCTGCGAGCAGTTTTGCTTTGCAAGTGGGAGGAAAAGATTGTGATATCTGTACATTCCAGTATCTGGAGAGTAAAGTAATTATTGACGGATGTGCGGAAAAGTAATCATTTTTAACTTGAGAACCGGTGAGATAAACGTTATTCATCCCTCTGATTGTTTAAAAATAAACAAATAACATTTCTCGGACATCTGTGATTGAGAGACACTTTCTAAAGTTTTGGTACCAATTCAAGAGCATGAAACTATTAACCAAAGGGGAAAAAAATGGCGTAATAAGATATTGCAATGATTAAAAAAAGATGCCATAAGACATTGCTGTAAAAGGAAAAAATCACTGTACCCGCCGCAGTGGCGTAAGAGCCACACTTGGAATATTTTATATTTGGAATATTTATTTGCAGTTAAAGAGGTTGGCCTTACATTTTTTATCCATGCTTTTTTTTTAAATTAAGAAATTAAATAAGGATATACCTAAATTCTTAAAGTTACTCAAAATACTTCTATTATACATACACAGTCAAGACAAGATTGCAAGGGACTGGTAAAAAGCTCCATTTTAGACAGGCTTCCATAAAAAGAAGTGTACTTAATTATGCTTCTAAGGTACCCAATAAGATCTATTGTTCGTTTCGCAAGGATTCTGAAACTCTTCAGTTTGAGACAGAATTCCGTTATAGAAAGATTCCGCTTTCACAGGCTTCACTATGTTTCACTAAAGAACGATGAAAATCCCCTTTCAGACAGGTTTTCAGCAAATTTAATTCTATCGCAATTCATATTAAGACTATGTAACGGTTCCATTAAAGACAGGATTCTGTTATAGACAAGTACTATTTTGACAAGTTTTATTCTATTCACATGACATAAATAAGAATATTTATATAAATACACATAACTTGTAAAAATGGAACCTGCCTATAACGGAATTCTGTCTTAAACAGAAATGTTCCATAGTGCTACGGAAAAGAAGACTATACAAATACACCTGATAACACAAAAACCTGTGTAAAATGGAATTTTTCAGCATTATTTATGATTTCATCTTGACAGGTTTTACTATATATATAACCTGAAGGAAAAATTCTGTTTTTGACTGATTTTTCAAAAAAATTCTATTTTATTTTTTGAAAATAATAAATCCAAAATTTTGAATAAAAACTTTAAGTGATGAATAATTGCTATTAATTAATTCTCAAAATAGTTAGTAATTTTAGTATAAAAATTAAATTAATATTTTATTAAATATATATTTTTTAATTTAATGTATTCTTAAATTTATTAAATTAATATCATTATTAATAATTAATATACATTAAAATTTTTACTTTAAAATAAACTCAATACATAATATATTTTATATTTATTTTATCATTATATTTTATAGTAGTTATAAACTGAAGTTTATGCTTTACCTGTTTATATATAATCCGTAACTTTAAGTTATTTACCTTATTATCAGGTTTTACTTTATTTTCCATGTGCAGCAATACTTTATTTTGTATACATCCTTCATATATTTAAAAGCATTTTCATTTTGTTAATGTTTTCTTTATTTATATTAAAAAAGGCCACATCATTTTAAATTGTTTTTAAAAACTATATATTATTTTACAGTTCTATATAAAAAACATTACATTTAACTTCACTTAATATTCCCTTTTATTATCCATTTATCTATTTTGTATTTCGTCCGTTCACAAATATTTCATAAAGTTACAGTTCATTCCATTCCAAAATTGTGGATATAGTTTTAAGTCTATAAAAACTCTTCAATTTTCCATAATAAAATTATCATTTCTTCTAAGTATCTTTTTATAAAAGTTCGTTCTTTTATAAGTTATTTTAACACATTATCCTATTTTCCATTCTTGTCTATTTAAAAGTTTCATTTTCATTTAATCCTTAAAACAAAGTTCTAAAATTCATATATAACTTACTATATTATTTTCCAACATTCATAGTTCTTTCTTCTTATCCTAACGTTTTTCTAGTTAACTAAATTCATCATAAGTTCAGATGTATACTATTATGCTTGCTGCATCATATAAAGAGAAATAACGTTTTCACCCTTCACTAGAGCGTCATCAGTTTCAACTAAAGATTCGAAGTTTTTCTGGCTTGAGATCATTTCCATTTTCCCTTTCTTTTCCCCCTTATTTTCAAAATTTCCCCTTCATGTAAAATTTTTTTCCATCTGTTATCTAGCATAGCATGTGTCATATCGTTACATAAGTTCTGATCCTCTAAATCAATTTCTATTGCCTCTCGTAGTAATGCGCTCTGGAAGTTGTTATAATTAGCTAACTTTTCCACTGTTATTGTGTTTAAGTCCAAGGGGGTTCTTATATTTAGTCTTGAAATAGCGGTTTTCTGGCTTTTGGTTTTTAAATCATATATATGCTCTTTTAATCTTTCACTTATCTTTCTTTTTGTCATGCCAATATATTTTATTTCTTCATTTTCAGTATTTTTTCCTTTAATTTTGTAAATTCCCGCTGTTTGTAGTTCTGGGTATTTTTCAACATCATTTCTTAGTAGATTAAATAAAGATGGGTTGGGGGTTATTGGGACTTGTTTTCCTAGTTTTTTCATTTCACGTTTTAACTTTAAAGATAGTCCATCCATAAATGGGAGGGGGGGGTGTATATTCCTGTTTTCTTTGAGCAGGTGCACACATGCTACGCTAGATAACAGACGGAAAAAAATTTTACATGAAGGGGAAATTTTGAAAATAAGGGGGAAAAGAAAGGGAAAATGGAAATGATCTCAAGCCAGAAAAACTTCGAATCTTTAGTTGAAACTGATGACGCTCTAGTGAAGGGTGAAAACGTTATTTCTCTTTAGATGATGCAGCAAGCATAATAGTATACATCTGAACTTATGATGAATTTAGTTAACTAGAAAAACGTTAGGATAAGAAGAAAGAACTATGAATGTTGGAAAATAATATAGTAAGTTATATATGAATTTTAGAACTTTATATGTTTTTAAGGATTAAATGAAAATGAAACTTTTAAATAGACAAGAATGGAAAATAGGATAATGTGTTAAAATAACTTATAAAAGAACGAACTTTTATAAAAAGATACTTAGAAGAAATGATAATTTTATTATGGAAAATTGAAGAGTTTTTATAGACTTAAAACTATATCCACAATTTTGGAATGGAATGAACTGTAACTTTATGAAATATTTGTGAACGGACGAAATACAAAATAGATAAATGGATAATAAAAGGGAATACTAAGTGAAGTTAAATGTAATGTTTTTTATATAGAACTGTAAAATAATATATAGTTTTTAAAAACAATTTAAAATGATGTGGCCTTTTTTAATATAAATAAAGAAAACATTAACAAAATGAAAATGCTTTTAAATATATGAAGGATGTATACAAAATAAAGTATTGCTGCACATGGAAAATAAAGTAAAACCTGATAATAAGGTAAATAACTTAAAGTTATGGATTATATGTAAAATACAGGTTTTAAATAAACAGATTTATCTGTGAATAACTTATTAATGTATATACCTGTTTATTTTTATATTTAAAGTTACTGAAATGTAAAACTATTAATATAATTAATAATAAAACTAAAATAAAAAATTATTTTTTTTCTGGGAAAGTGGAAGGAAAAGGGTAATATAAAAAATAAATAAATAAACGACAAATACAAAAAGCTTAGTTTTGTCAGTTAAAATTTGCTAATAAAATTAATATAATAGTTACATTATTTTCAGCTCGCTGTGATTTCATAATCACGAGTTATAAAAGTTTAAATTTATCGGACTGTTATATTCAGTTTTAAATCAAATTTGAGGGGGGAGGGTAGATAAAATTTCTAAAGGATCCAAATAATGTTTAAATTACAGCATTTGGCGGGCCCACGACAGTTAGAATCCTAGTTATAAGGTGGTGAGCACCGAAGTGTCTCGGGACCAAAACGCCCTGCTTCCTCATATGAATCTTTTTCGCGAATGTTTGTTGGATGATAGTGTTTTCCCTGTTCCCTTCAAATCAAACAACACCTACTATAGCTTTGGAGGATAAATCGGGTCTCATCCATGAAGAGAACACGTCTCCACTGATGAGCCGTCCAGTGCTGTCATGCCCACCTTAACCGTTCTCTCCAATGACATGAGTGGCACACAAGTGGCTGGTCGCCTCACATGAAAGCCACCTTCATGAAGCCTTCTAAGCACAGTAGACGTCGATACAAACCTTCCAGTGGCTGCAGCAAGGGAGGTTCTAAGATGAGAAGGGGTTGCTGTTCTATTCCTTCGTACACATAACCACAAAAATAGGTTAAAGGTGTTTGTCATAGCTCTTGTCCGTCCTTGGCTGAACCTTCTGGAGGCCAAACCAGTGGTTTCAAATTGTTGCCAAAGCTTATGAACAACAGAAAGACTCACATTTAGCCTTCTGGCCATCTCTGACTTTGACCTGCTTCCAATCTTCCAGTAGCTCTATATCGTAGTTCTGGGGACAAATGATACTTTGCAGTCATACTAATGAATTGGCTACCTCAATTTTCTAATCTCATAATCACAGACACCTGCAACCATACTCTCTAGCATACATTTTTATGCTCCTCAGACATGACACAATCTGACTGCAGCGCAACTAATTTACATTTTGTAATTTTATTCAGCATCTTTTAGTTAACAACATATGTAAATTTCCTACGGATTTTTGTGATTTTTCCTTAATTTTTGGAAACCAGTGTAATAATAATAAAGATAAAAGACTATCTGTATGTCTTTGTGCTGAAGAAATCACTGTACATAGAGCTATCTCAGCAGCTGTATGTGCTATATGGTCTAATTAAATATTGTAGAGGCCACTTCTAAAATTTATTACTGGACTCCACAATTTGATGATTTACATTTGTAAAAGAATTCCAGTTTCAATCTTTTAGTTACTTATTGATTTCTCAAAAACAACAAAACAAAATGACAAATAAAAAATATACTAAATTCTAAAAATTTCATAGTTCAAAAAATTCCATTCCATTAACTAAATAGAAATTAATTTAATATTGCATTCATTACTTCACTATTATATCAAAAATAAAATATCAGATTTTTTATAATCACCACCATGAAAACAATGAAATAAACAATTCTTGATGCTATTATGATGAAATTTCAATTTGTCTTTTTATATTATAGATGGCAGGATCAGTTTATTAACTTGAGTACCCTGGGCATGCTTCCTTTTCCTTTTAGGAACCCTTTTGAACACTTTATATAAATTTCAATTGTATGTATTAGATGGGAAGACCAAAGCAGAAGTGCCAAATAACCAGGCATAAATGAGGCCCTATGTTGATGATGATGTTTGAAAAGAAATATAACAAATGATGGAAAACAATAATCAGAAAAATTATAACAATCTCTATTAATAAAAAAAAAAAAAAAAAAAAAAAAACTCATACCACAACAGATCTTCCAATTATTGATAAAGGACCAGCTAAAGATATCATTTTATCAGTGATGTTGACTTTAGCAATTCCATCATCTCCAGCTTCAACATTACCAAGGTCTCCAACATGCCTGAAAGTCAGATAAATAGCAAAATTTAGAGATAATTGCTATGGTATTTTTTTCTTTCATATAATTAAATGTATTAATGTGCCATCTTGAACAAACATCATTTACTTTTTATTCACTATTATTAATATTAATACATAATAAGCAATTTAACTTCCTACTGATATTACATATCTAATACAATAAAATACAAATCTCAGTCACACTTCCTACAACCTGTCGATGCAAATAAACAAGATAATCTTTAGGCATACAATCCTTTGTGTGAGTGTGTTTATTAGGCCTGGGTCTTAAATCGATTTAAAGCTTACATTGGAAATCCGATTTAAACATTGGTCTTTAATAGATTTAAGCTAACAACGTAAATCACGATTTAGCCATCGTCTTAAAATAAAATACAGATTCAGAACTAACATTGGAAAACTGACTTGTCTATCATTTGCCTGGAAAGCTGGTGTTAAATTGATTTAGCAGGATCCAATTTAAGAAACAGGTGATTTAAGAAAAACATGGCAAACTGGTGTTAAATCGATTTAGCAGGATCCAATTTAAGCAAACGTTGAGCTTCAATGCTCTCTGATTTAAGAAAACAAAGATTTAAGTAAAAATTGATATTTATTTATACATTTTGTAAATGAGATTCAGAATTTATGAGATTGGAATGTGTATTTTTTAGAAATTAAGAACTTATATGGTTGAAAAGAAAAAGAAAAGTTTAATTCTTAAAATCCAAATTCATCGAATTTCAGTTTATATGCTAATGCAATCTTTTGATGAAAAATTAAGTTTTCACATATTTGAGTAATATTTTAACATATATTTTTTATTTTCTATTATTCTGCAATTAAAATATCTTAAAATACAATCCTGCATTGTTTCAAGATTAGTGATGCAACGAATAGTGGTTTGGCCGAATAACCGAATTCGGCCAAGCTACAGCTGAATATTCGGCCTATTCGGCCGCCGAATAAGGAACTTATTTTTGCCTAAAAACAAAATATAGTATGCACTATATGCACAATTCTTGTATATTTCACAATTAAAATGTATTGTTTTCTTTTAAAAAATTATTTATATACAAATTTTTAATTTTTTAAAGCATTATTTTACTCTGAAAAAATATTCGGCTATGTTCGGCCTAAAAATTGCCTCAATAATATAAATCCCCCCCCCCCCCCCACGAAAAAAAAAATCTTAGCAAAAGTTCCTCATCAGGTACTGTCTAGTTACATTTTAATAGATATTGTGTGTGTTGTTGTTACATTTTAAAATAATGACAAAATTTGAAAAGTACTAGGAAACATAAGTTTCAACTTTCAGCTGAAATAAAATAAAAAATAAGAAATCTTAATATCTTAAGAAAAACCACTGATAGAAAGGATGAAAGGAATATCCTCTAAAATTGTAAAAAGAAATCATTGTATACTTTATAAAGCTCACAATTAACAAAAAAATTTTATCATTTATTATTATCATTATTTTTTTTTCTTTGCTGTCAGCAGATAGCACTAGAGTTCTTTATAGATATAATTCAAAATATTATTGAAAGAAATATTTTTTTATGTAACAAGGGATAAATGTTACTTCCCATTATGATAAAAAAAAAAAAAAAAATTGAATTTGCTTGTACAGCTGTATTAAAACAATTTTGAATAGATTAATTTTAAATTTAACAGATTATGTTAGCTTATTACAAGCAGATACGTTTTTGTACTTACTGATACAGCATAAAAATTTTTTTAACATGATTCCTAAATTAGCCTTTTATATAAAAATGGGTAAATAAAACCCATTCGGGGTATGAAAGTTAATGGGAAAAAAAGTGTTAGTTAAATTCAAATAAAATTTTCATTATACATGATGAATATAAATTGTCAAATTAACTAGTCGGATATACCAATCCCAAAACTTTCTTCTATCTCATGCATGTTAATACTTGAAAATTAGATATCACACTAACAAAATTAAACGGCAATCTATGCCCATCATGAGGATTGTATATACATGAAATTTCGTGCATTAGTTCTTGAGATATGGCTATCTATGAAATCGTGTAAATGCAACATAATTCAGCCTAGCAGCCCCACCTATTGGGTGCTTAAAAACCAAAACCTATGTTAAACAAAACTACCAAGCAACCACTTACGTCAAAGTCTAACTGAATCTGAAGTTTGGGAGAAAATTCGTGCATTAGTTTTTGAAATAGAGTTATTGCGAAAATAAGGAAAATGCCAGCATAGCAGCGCCACCTATTAGACGATTAACACCAAAACCTAATCAGCAACAACTTGTGTTAACATCTAACTAAATCTGAAGTTAGATGAAAATTCGTGCATTAGTTTTTGAGATAGAGCTATTGCAGGAATCGTGCAAAATGTAGCACAGCAACGCCACCTGTTGAGCGATTTACACCAACACGTAATCCGCATCAAGTCATATCAAGGACTAACTAAATCTGAAATTTGATGAAAATCCGTGCATTAGTTCTTGAGATAGAGCCATTGCAGAAATCGTAAAAGATGCAGCATATCAGCGCCACCTGTTGAGCGATTTGCACCAACACGTAATCAGCATCAAGTCATATCAAGGACTAACTCATTCTGAAGTTTCATAAAAATCCGTGCATTAGTTCTTGAGATAGAGCCATTGCGGAAATCATAAAAAATGCAGCATAGCAGCGCCACCTGTTGAGCGATCTGCACCAACACCTAATCAGCATCAAGTCATATCAAGGACTAACTGAATCTGAAGTTTCATGAAAATCCGTGCATTAGTTCTTGAGATAGAGCCATTTCGGAAATCATAAAAATGCAGCATAGCAGCGCCACCTGTTGAGCGATTTGCACCAAAAACTAATCAGCATCAATTTGTATCAGGGACTAACTGAATATGAATTTTTATTAAATTCCGTACATTAGTTCTTGAAATAGAGCGCCCACAAAATTTGTGTCACACACAGACAGACATTTTGTAAAAACATGTTTTTCGGGTTATCTGACCTCTAAAACGTGTAAATCCGTCGAAAACCGGAATTCGAAAATTTTCATGAATCCAATACTTTCTTCTTGTAAAGATAGAAGAAAGTAAAAAGTTATACTGTGTAAATATAAAAACATTTATTACAGTATTATTCGGCCAAGGCCGAATAATGGACTTTATATTCGGCCGAAGCCGAATGTTCGGCAGACAGGCCGAATATTCGTGCATCTCTATTCAAGATTATTTTCCTGAAATTGATTCAGTATTTATATGATTTTAAAAAAATAAGGTTTTATATTTAAAATCCAAATTTGTCGACTTTCGATTTATATTTTTATGCATTCTTATGATGAAAAAGTTATTTTTTACATGTTTTAGTAACATTTTAAGATATATTTTTTTATTTCCAATTATTTTGTAATTAATGAAAATATTTTAAAGTAGAGTCCTGCATTGTTTCATGTATCCCGATTTGGTCATGATCTAAGTATTTATGACCATGATCAAAAGAATTTGTGGTTGAAAAAAAGAATAAAGTTTCATATTTAAAATCCAAATTCATTGAATTTCAGTGTTTAATAACCAGTGTTTATTTTTATGCATTCTTTTAAATGAAAAATTCATTTTTCACATGTTTTTGGGTAATACAGTAGAAGATCTTTATAACGCAATTCTATATAATGCACAACTTCTCAGATGTAAACAATGATTTTTGCAGTTAAAAAGCACCAGCACTTTCACATTGTAAAATATTGCTACTCTCTAGAGGACTAAATTTGATACATTAGTTCAACTTTATCTTCTAATTTAAGACCTTTTTACTGAAAAAATGCTATTATTACAATAAGCATGTTGGAGAATGTCTAATATAAGGGATGGTTGCGTCAGTTATATTTGGATCATGTTTATAAAGTACATTTTACAATGTCTGACCTATATTATGCAAAAATTTATAATTTGGATAACTCTTGGTAACAAGGAAATACAGTATAAAGATATTCAAATGTGTTTTGATGTGTTTCAGACATATTTGGCCATGTTTACAAGGTGAATTTAATGATGTGATCCATATAACGCAAAATTCTATATAACACACAACCTTGCGTTTTTAGGTTTGCGTTATAAAGATCTTCTACTGTATTTTAATATATATTCTTTATTTTCTTTTATTCTG
Organism: Maratus speciosus; assembly: GCA_963932465.1. Classification (NCBI taxonomy): domain Eukaryota; kingdom Metazoa; phylum Arthropoda; class Arachnida; order Araneae; family Salticidae; genus Maratus; species Maratus speciosus. The sequence continues at coordinate 293,728,780 of OZ010789.1, forward strand.
TAATTAATTATAATATTTTAAAATAGTCATGCATCAGGTTTGACATCCAATTTCAGTGCCAGCCACCTGAATTGAGTATCTTGGATTCACTATTTATGTCTTGGGGTGAGGGGGGGGGGGGGGGGGGTGCGGGAGAGAAAGAAAAAGAAAGTCAAGGTTAAAATCCAAATTCATCCATTTTAGTTTTAGTTTTTATGCATTATTTTGATGATTTTATGATGATTAAATTAATTTTCATATGTTTGGGTAACATTGAAATATTTTAATTTATTATTATTTTGTAATTAATTAAAAATACCTTAATTGAGTTCTGTAATGAGTCAAGTAACTTGATTTTTACAGCAGAATGGAGGAGGGGTGGATGGGGCATTCATTATATTTGGTACTTTTCGGTTAGCTGGGCACCAGTGTTATATATACAAATATATGTATATAGGGTAGGGGAGTATACAGTGAGACATGGTACACAGCGAGACAGCAACCACTTTGCAGATAGTTGTAAATTTTTCTTCAAGCTGGCACACACAGATAACGACCTCATCTTATGCAACACGTGGATGTACTTTCGGCACTTCAGTTACTCGTCCAACAAAATAGTAAATAATTCCTAATTTTATAGTGGTTAAAGTTACATAAGCGTCTATTTTAGAGTTTATTTCCTTCATTATGACATATATTTACTTAACCAAACCTAGCTATATCTAATAATAGACTATTTCGGCAAAACGACAAACTTTTTAAAGCGATGAAATTGATGTAACTGATGTGGCATCCATTTTGTTACAACGTAACAAAAGTAGTGAGACACACAGTTGTGGTACACAGTGAGACGTGTCTTATTCTGTACCTACTATATGGTTCTGATGTTAAAAAGTTATTTATTAATAAAAGGTTTTTCTCTCTCTCTTTCTCTCTGTATGTGTGAGATAGCTAGGGAAATTTACTAAATGTAAGAAGCTGAAAATTTGCTTGAAGGTAGCCCAAGGTCTGCCATTGTCCACCCGAGGCTCATATTTTTAATATTTTGAAAATATAGAAGTATTAATAAGAAATCATAAACTGCAGAAAATTATTGATAGAGTGTAAAAATGTATGATTTATGAAAATATACACATTGTCTTACTGTGTACTACTTGTGGTACACAGTGAGACAATTTTCGATACTCCGTTATGCTGCTTCTGTGCTTTTATAAATAACTTTTTTAAAACCATTTATACATTAATGTGTAGCGCATATGCGTAGCTTAAAGATGTAGCAAAAAAATTTTCAAAAGAATAAAACTCGTTGCCATTTGTTAAGTAATAATAATTTTTGTCTCACTGTGTACTACCCTCCCCTATACATGTATGTATACATACTTATATATATACATAGTGTTGAATAAGCCGCTTTAGCAGGGCGCAGCGCCCGGCGGACCTTTTTATTTATTTATTAATTTTTTTTAACGCCCAGCTGCCCTTTGCACCCCATGGCAATTTAACTGATCTTGGGAAAATATTGCAAATTCTAGGGACTCTAAACAACCAGTTCTAGTAGATGCCCCCCCCCCCCCCCCCCCCACAGACACAAAAAAAAAAAAAAAAAAAAAAAAAAAAAAAAAAAAAAAAAAGCGAGAAATCTAAAAATCCAATTAAAAATTCATGAAAAATTAAAAAAGTTTTTGTTATCATCTAATTATTATGCAAAAGATAGATTTTTTTAAAAAATCAATAAATTGAGGCAGTTTTAGGACAAGTCACATTTTAAAGGGATTTTCCCCCTATTCGACGGTGTAAAAATTGAAATTGTGCAATGTGTAGAAGTCAATAAATTTTCATTGAAAGCAAAATTTTTTACTTAGCTTGTTGCATCATCAATATGACATCAGCATTACTCATGGACATGTTGCTGCTTTATAACATAGATTGTGCTTTTGATCAATTTTGTATAGGGAAAGTTGATAATTTTTATTCAATACATGAATAAAGAAAAATGAGTACTAAGCAGAAAGATTTTTTTTTTTTTTGTCATGTTAAAAAGTTCTAATTTAATAACTCTACAACTAATTAATCGATTTCCATGATTTTTTTTTCATTCTTTTTTATTTAAGAGGAAAAGAAAAAAAAAAATGGGTTACATTGTTTTTAATATTCTTTCAGTCTCCCTCAGGAATTTTTAGTCAGAATTGAAAGCGATATATATCAAAATGTCAGAAATTAAATCAACAAGCACTATAACATAAGGCCATTAGATTATTTGGAAAGATTTCCATTTAGTACCCAAATATAAGATCATACAAATTCAAGGTTTAAGCTGTACCATGCATAATATATCTGGTGTATGTTTATGTTGCCAGATGCAATGGAATCTTCAACTCTAGGTTCGATTGGATAGATTAGATTTTCATTTAAAAATTAATATTATCATACAAATTTACAGGTGTATGCTGCCAAAGACATTGGGGACCCCAACTCTAGGTTTGTTGGGAAAGGTTTACATTTAAAAAGATAAAATCATACAAATTTGAGAGTGTACAATGTCAAAGGCAGCAGGAAATGTTTTGGAAGATTTTCATAAAATATCAAATCATACAAATTCGAAGGTGTACACTACACAGCAAGGCCTCCAATACCAAATCCCTCATAGAAAAAAGTTTAGATTCATCACTTTAGGTATAGTTAAGATTATTATCCCAGGTACAGGAAATGCTGGATGGATCAGTTAGTGATAAATAAATCATAACATAAAAAAAAAACTGACCTGTTTTCATCTTCAGGAGCACCATGTTCTTTCCCATGAGGATTAAAATGAGCACCTGCGCTTATGCAACCTTAAAAAAATAATAAAAAAAGTAGTAAAAAATTATTTAGTATGTAATTATAGGAAGAAAATATCTTTTAGATACTACAACCCAATGGCTAGAATTACAATTTAAAAGCAAGAAATTTTATTTTTGATTATGTTTACATCTTTCATTTTTTAACATGTAAATAAATACTAACATTTTTCAGCAGAATCCTAGAATAAGCGAAACACCTGACATAGCAATTTTTATGACAGTGGCAAATACCAGTGCACGTCAACCTTAAAAATGAAATTCTCAGCACAACACAACACAAACGGATGAATCGTCACATAGACCATTCCGATAAGAATTTCATTCGTAAATTAAACATTGAATGCAAAAAAGTTTGATTTTTCAGCAACTTACTAATAAAATCATTCCATCATGTTGATTTTATTCTAGTCTGCAGTGAATTTTTAGAATTCGTAAAAAGGATTTCAGTTTAAAACGTTTAGCAATAAATTGTTTCTTTCATGATTTTCTTTTTAGCATTTTTTCACATTCCGCGACAATTTTTTAACATTCATAAAAGAAAACCCCAAACTCTGGTTTTAAATTTGTCAACAGCTCTGATTTGGAATCTGTAATAGCTCCTAAATTTCTCAAAATCTGTCAATAGCTCTAATTTTAAATTCCTCAAAATTTGTCAATAGCTCTGGTTTTAAATTTCTCAAAGCTTGTCAATAGCTCATGTTTTAAATTTCTCAAAGCTTGTCAATAGCTCATGTTTTAAATTTCTCAAAGCTTGTCAATAGCCCTGGTTTTAAATTTCTCAAAACTTGTCAATAACTCTGGTTTTAAATTTCTCAAAATTTGTCAATAGCTCTTGTTTTAAATTTCTCAAAATTTGTCAATAGTCCCAGTTTTACATTTGTCAATAGCTCCAGTTTTAAAATTTTCAAAATTTGCCAATAGCTCAGATTTTAAAATTTTCAATAGCTCTGGTTTTAAATTTCTCATCAGTTCCGGTTTTAAATTTCTTAAAATTTGTCAACAGCTCCAGTTTTAAATTTCTTAAAATTTGTCAACAGCTCTAGTTTTAAATTTCTTAAAATTTGTCAATATAGCTCCAGTTTTAAATGTTAAAATTTGTCAATAGCTCAGGATTTAAATTTTTCAAATTTGTCAAAACATTAAAATCTCTACAATTTTTTTTTTAAATTAATTCTTCAACTACTTTTCAGCAGTGAAATTACGCTTGAAATTACTTACCGACTTATGTGAGTGAGAGATGCCAAGCAGGGCATCGTCCTCATGGCTTAATGGTAGAGCACTGGAGCGTTATTCCAGGGGTGTGGGCTCGAATCCCGGCTTGGACATTTTTCACTCTGTTGGTTTACACTTAGTTAGCAATGTGATAATTCACGTCTTTAATACTCATTAAAATCTCTTTATTTGCATCGCAATCTTAAAAATGCACAAATTCATTAATAGCCCGTGTTTCAAATTTGTCAATATATGAAGATTTCTTTATTCGCAATCTTAAAAATGCACAAATTCGTCACAGAAATCTCTAGACTTAACTTATCAATTAAAATAAATAAAAATTCACTTACTTTTATTTCACATATTTTGTTCATACATATACAATCCATAGAATGAAAACTGAACTAACCCCTAAACTTCTTTAATTATTCAAAAATACGGCTTTTTAAACATACTTCAATTTTTCGAGCATTTAAAAAACACTTAAATATTTGAAAAAATAACCACAACCATTTAAAAAAACTGCTTCTTAAACATAACAAATGTCAAATATGTTGAGAAAACATACATCATTAACTCCTTCAATTTTCCATAAAAGCAAAATAAAAAACACCTTTACTCGACAAAACACCCATTTCAACAAACCCACTCAATAATCCGACAAAACCAATCCAATTCTCTGATTAAACCACAGTAGGCATGGTCACAATGTAACAAATTGGTACAAAGAAGAATTGATTTAGCGCCTCGCCAAATTCAATGCCATCAAGTACCTCGCTTATTCTAAGATTCAGCCCATTTTTCTCTATTTTATATGACATAAAGCAACAAAAACATAATAATAAAGCCAGGGTTCGCAAAGCTGGGCCCAGTTCGAAAAAACCTGGTGGGTTTTTTCAGAATGGGCCCACTTGAAAAAGCCTACTGAAAAACCCATAAAGTGGGTTTTTTCAATTTTCAGATATAATTTAAAAGTTTAAACATATAAATTTAATGAATTTAAGTCATTTCAGTTAATTTTGAAAAAATATTAATATATAAAAGCCATTACATACAAATAAAAATGTATTTCAGCACATTGAAATACTTTACTAACATAGAACCTAGTAGGCAACATACATAGTACATAATTATAGGTATGCCTTTATATAAAAAATTCAAATCAACTATATTCATCATGGAAATAAAACATATGTATTTTTACTTTCTTCTATCTTTACAAGAAGAAAGTATTGGATTCGTGAAAAATTTCGACTTCCAGTTCATGATTGATTTATGTTTTAAAAAGGTCCTGAAGACAATTTGATAGTTTTAAGAAAATGACTGTCTGTATGTGAAAAAAATTTTGTGGGTGCTCTATCTCAAGAACTAGTGCACAGAATTTCACAAAACTTTTATTAACACAAAACTGAGTTAGACCTTGATGTAAACTCGTGCTGATTAGTTTTTGGTGTATACTGCCCAACAGGTGGTGCTGCTATGCTTCATTTATCTCAATTTTTGCAATAACTTTATCTCAAGAACTAATGCACGGATTTTCATAAAACTCCAGATTCAGTTACAAGTTAAGTTGTTGCTTATTCAATTTTGGTGCATATCGCCCAACAGGTAGTGCTGCTATGCTGCATTTTTCGCGATTTCAGCAATAACTCTAATCTCAAGAACTAATGTACGGATTTGAATAAAAATTTAGATTCAGTTAAACCTTGATATAAACTGGTGCTGATTAGTTTTTGGTGTATATCGCCTAAGCGGCGCTGTTGTGCTGCATTTATCTCACTTTTTGCAATAGCTTTATCTCAAGAACTAATAATGCATGGATTTTCATCAAACTAAACATTCAGTTAGATGTTGACGTAAATTGTTACTGATCAGGTTTTGTTGTAAATTGAACAACAGGTGATACTTATATCTCCTTGTTAAAAGCATCCAATTCAACAAATCTATATTTTAAAATCTGCATGATGAGCATAAATTGTCATTTAATTTTGGTACTGTGATAGCGAATTTTGAATTATTAACATGTATGAGATAGAAGAAACTCTTGGGATTGGCACATCCGACTAGTTTAACTTTTTTTTTCTTCCTATTTATATATTTTAAATTTTAATATTCTATTCATTATTTGATTTAAAGAAAATTAACAATTTTATATTTTCTATTATATTTAAAATTAATTTGTGAGAAACACTGGCATTTAATTAATTTAAATTCATATAGTTTATACAACTTATAACTTGTAAAATAGCATTACAATTATATTGTATATAACAGAACAATGTATTTTTTATGTATAGTGTATATAATATATAGAAAATATAGTATACAATAATGTAATTACGCATGTATTATACTTTTGAAAAAACCCGATTTTCCCCGGGGAAAATTGGGTTTTTCATGAAAAAACCCGGGTTTTTGCGAACCCTGAATAAAACAGACTTGCCAGGTTATCAGAGATGAAAATCAAATTTTTCTTTATGACAGAAAAAGAGCAGTTTAAATAAATAAATAAGGGTTCCTTGCAATATGAATCTGTTTAAAACAGTATATAAAAACAAAAATCAACATTTAAAATGAAAATTTAAGACAAGGGAATTTTACCTTTACATGTTATTTTTAAAACTAAATTTTGAAATCAATTTCATTTTTATGATATTTTAAAAAAATTAAGAAGTAACTTCTGTTTGAAAAATGCTTCTTCTAAACTATAAACAGAGAATTTTGATGAAAACTGGCATTGTTCTTCCAAAACAAAGTCACAGAATTCTGATAAAAATTGGCATTGTTCTTCCAAAGCAAAGTCACATTGGTAAAAATCAGGGGGTTGGAGTCGTGGTCGGAGTCAGGTCCATTTCTGAGTGAAAGAGTCAGAGTCGGACCTGCTAAAATTCCCGGAGTTAGCCATTTTACAAGCAGGGCTGCGTTGTCGGAGTCGGATCTGTTAAAATTCCCGGAGTCTGAGTCCTCTATTTTTCCCACTGACTCCGCAGCCCTGGTAAAAATTAGCTTTGAGTTCAACTCTAGATCAACAATAAATTCTCACTGTATTATTGCTATAAAGCATTTTATTTTATAACAGTATTATTTACAGAAACAGACAATATTAAAACTATGTACATATTTTTAAATGTAACATTACTTATATATTAACAACGAAAGGGCATCCTTCAACACTACATTTTTAGTTCATTGCAGATTTTCTTTTGGTAGCAGGACTTAGACCTGAATGCCTTTTTACACGTAAGAAAGCAACATAGAGCATTCTATGCATAGAGATAAAGACCCTTAAATCCATGCCCAGGGCTTGAATTTTAGGACGGGATAGCAGGAATTGCACCCAAAATTTTGAAATCCTGTCCTACAGAATATTGCAGGCAAGAGAATTCCACCACTTTTCCAGAGAATTTTCTTTTTGAAACGACAATCAACTCCCGCAGCTGCCTTGCTAATTTCGTGATATTTTGGTGGGTCAGATCGATGCATTTGTGAATTTTTTACTGCAAAAGATTGCAAAAATTCACAATTTATTCCTGTGATCTATTGACAAGTTTCTCATTATTTTCCGTGGCAAATTGGTTGAATTTCAAGGTTTTTTTCACTGTGTCCGACTGAAAAATTCCGTGACCAGTAGGCGAATTTCACAAGATTTTCCTGCGATCCATTGACAAATTTCATGATACTTTCCAGTGACCGATTAACGAATTATGCAATATTTTATCGCAACCAATTGAAGAATTATGATTTTTTCCCCATGACAGCTTGACGAAATTCACAATTTTTTTTTTAGTGACCGATCAATGAATTTCACGGTTTTCCCGGCCACTGACTGAAGAATTGTGATTTTTATTCCCACGACAGATCGAGAAAAATGACTTTCTCTCGAGACCGATCAACCATGTCTTTTAACTGATTGAGGAAATTCATGATTTTTTTCCTATGTCCGGTGGGCATATTTTGAGATATTTTTTCTTGTGCTCGAAAAAGAAAAGTTCCAAAATGGCATGCGAAAAAAGACAGTAAGGGATCACTGGGCACACTACACTTGCTCACATTGGTCTAGATTCAACACTAAACAAAAATAAGATTAGAAGGACTGAAAAGAACTTTCACTGCAGATGAAAAAGAAAATTCCGAGCTCCAATTTAGCACATTTAGAAACACTAAACTAGTTGACATTTGCAGTTCACAGCAATTAGGACTTGGCAATTTAAAGTTAACCAACATTTCTTATGTTATAGGACAAATGAATCGACGATTTCCATTTCAAGCTTTGGACTTAGTTTAAAATTTGAATGCATAGGAGTTTGTTCAATCAAAGAAAACACCCGGGATTCCAGTTTTGACTATAATTCCAATAAGGATTTAATAAAACAATTTCATTCAGAAATGGATATTGATGATGCGACCACCGATTACGCATTGGTCATGACTCATGAAAGTAGTTAAAAATGAAGGCACGTCAGATATTGCAAAGTTTTCCAATCTTTTTTTAAAGAGAGAATAACTGTACTTTTCGACAATTTCAAAAGTTATAAATGTTGTTCTTGTGTTGTCTGTCACAAGTTTACCTCATGAAAGAGGATTCAGGGCCCAGTATCAGATAAAATCTAAATTCAGAAATTCATTTAACAACCTTATTGTTAAGGATCCATGACCTTTGGTGAAAGCTGAAAAATAAACATTGCATAAAAAGCTTGACTTTCTCCCATTTTAGGTGCGTTCATAATTATATAAATACGTAGCTCCTATAGTCATCATTCAGTCCGTCCATTCGTGTGCATATAACGACACAAAAACTATCCAACTGAATCGTTTGAAATTTAAAATATATAATTGTTGTATAATTTTGTCGAGTCATTTTACATTTTATGAAAATCGGATGTATAGTTTAATTACAGGGACAGTCAAAAGTTTTCCATTACATGACGGCCAATGGGAAAAAAATTATTTCAAGTGCATTTTAATGATATTACAGCCTTTCAAACAGAATGAAATTGATATGCATTTATGAAGTGCACTAAAATATGTAGGGTTAAAGTTATATTTTTGTTTTTCCCAGCTCTTCTGCATAGTGTTTAAGTATTTCAAAAGAAAAAAAAAAACCTTTATTTTCTTTAGTAGCCACCACCATAAAAAAGTTTACTTCTGTTTAAAGTTTTAATTTTTCTCTTAAATAGTACAGTACTTACAGTAAGTATACATGCCTGTTTACATTTTCAGCATGTGGTTGGATGGTTGGTGGTGAAGTTATTTTTCTGTTGCTTTTAAGTTAACCTTTTATTTTTGATTTGTTGTTTTCCAGTGACATCATTTTGACACAGTGATGTCATTTCATTCCAGTGGGTGTGTCCTACTTATTGAAGCTTCATTTTACTTATTTTTGGCAACATTTGTAATCCAAATTTCAAGTTGTCTTTGCTAATCAGTGGTTGTAGTTCAACATGTGAGTAGTTTTGGAGAGCTGTTTTAAGAAATATTTAATTTTAGTAGCAAGTGTCTACTTATTTTAGTGTCATATGCAATATGAATTTGTCTATATTTTTATCCACTCAGAAGTATTTGAATTCTCTGCAATTCTGGTTTAATATGTGCCAGTGATGTCTATTCTAGATGATGATTTTCTGATATATATATATACTACAGTTTTAATAAAGTTATTTTATTTTCTTCAGAAGATGTTTCAATCTTTTAGGCCTGCATCATACAAATACATTAATTTAACGATTGTGGTAAGCAGTGTAACTACAAATATCGTGGGGGAGTTGTTAATCTGACCTTACAAAATATACATTCAGTACAATATGCAGTGCAAAAAATATTTATAAATCTAGTTATGATACGAACACACCTCATTTGCCATGTTTAACATGCAATTTCTAACTTGTTTAAATAAAAATGCATTTTGCATAATTATTCTGAGTTGTTATTTAAATTGTTTCAGTGGTATTTTGTCATGACTGTATTAATGCAATTCTTTAAACAGCACGTAAAATAACAGTGAGTTTTAAAGATTTTTTTTTTCCCTCCCAAACAGCACAATGCCCTTCCATTTATAAATGTTGGGTGGTAGACTTTCATCCTAGCAGTGATGGAACAGCATCAACCTCATTTTGGAGCAGTAAAAAGCCATTTTGGAGCAGGAAAAATGCTCATTTTGGAGCAGAAAATAACTATTTTGGAGCAGTAAAAAGCCATTTTGGAGCAACAAAAATGCTCATTTTGGAGCAGAAAATAACTATTTTGGATCAACAAAAAGCCACTTTGGAGCAGAAAATATTTTAGAGCAGCAAAAATGCTCATTTTGGAGCATCAAAATGTCATTTTGGTATTCTTTGACGAAATTCACGTTTTTTCTGCAATTGTTTGACAAAACTCACGTTTTTTCTGCGACTCTTTCACAATATTCGCATTCTTTTGCAATCCTTTGACAAAATTCACGTATTATTCGGACCCTTTGTTGAAATCAGCATGTCTTTCACTACCTTTTGACGAATTTAGCATGTTTTTCGAAATCTTTTGAAGAAGTTTGCAGTTTTCCGTGATCTTTTAACAAAATTTACAGTTTTTTTGCGACCTTTTGATGAAATTTGTGGGTTTTTTCCAAGATCTTTTAATGAAATTCGTGTTTTTTCACAATCTTTTGACCCCGTTTTGTTCGTTTTTAGACGAAATTAGAGATCTTTTGACAAAATTCACGTGTTTTTTGCGACATTTTGATGAAATTTGTGTTTTTTTAGCGATATTTTAACGAAAGTAGCATTTTTTCACGATCTTTTGAGTGTTTTGTTCGTTTTTGACGAAGTTAGCTAGCCTTTGGCAAAATTCACACTTTTTTTTCGTGATCGTTTGGCGAAAGTTGTGTGTTTTTCGCGATCTTTTTGACGAAATTTGTGTGTTTTTCGCAATCTTTTGACAAAATTTGCGTTTTATTCGCGATGATGAAATTTGTGGGTGTTTTTTTCGTGATATTTTAACGAAAAAGAGTTTTTTTCACGATCTTTTGACCCCCTTTTGTACGTTTAACGAAATTAGCGATCGTTTGACAAAATGCATGTTTTTTCTCGCGATCCTTTGACAAAATTCGCATGTTTTTTGCGATCTTTTGACTAAATTTGCATGTTTTTTGCAACCTTTTGATGAAATATGCGGTTTTTTTTTGCGATATTTTAACGAAAGTAGCACATTTTTGCAATTTTTTGACGAAGTTAGCGCTCCTTTGACAAAATTCAGGTTTTTTTTCACGATCATTTGACGAAATTTGCGGGGTCTTTTTTCTCTATTTTTTAAATAAATTAGTATTTTATCACGATCTTTTGACCGTGTTTTGTTCGTTTTTTGACGACATTAGCGATCTTTAGACAAAATTCACATTTCTCTCACGATCCTTTGATGAAATTCACGTGTTTTTCAGATCTTTTGACCAAATTCGCGTGTTTTTCTCGATCTTTCGACAAAATTTGAGTTTTATTCGCGATCTTTTGACGAAATTAGCAATCCTTTTTTAAAATTCACTTTTTCATGATCATTTGAGAAACATCGCGTGTTTTTCGTGATCTTTTGATCAAATTCGCATGTTTTTTGCAATCTTTTGGTGAAATTCGGGTGGGAAATGATCGATTTGGCTCAAGAATTATTTTTGAATTGGTGCAGTTGGGCACAATTTTGTTGAAAAATGATCGTTTTGGCACAGAAATGTGCAGCATTATCGATTTGGCGCAGCTGTTCCATCACTGTCCTAGGAAAAATTGAATTTCAAGCCCTGATGCCTATGAAGTCGAATGTTTGTCCTTGAGCCTTTTGGCCAGCAATGCGAACGCAGGTCGCACAAGAAACGGATGGCAGATTCTGAAGTCCAATTTTTTTTTTTGCCAAATTTGACAGCATTCTTTCATTTGGCACCAAGCATGTGTTTTTGCATTTATAATCTTGAATTTTCTCACCACACTTGGCTAAATGTTGCCAACTTTGAGACTTTGTTTAATGCCAACTGTTCAACAACTTAATAGATGTTTTAACCTTCATTCTTATTGAAATGCCTTGACCTGTAGTAGTCCTAAAGTGATCTACTAGTTGAATTTTCTCGAACATGTAACTAGCCCAATGGTCTTCTTGTACCCCAAAATATGTAGGATTTAGTCAAAATCGTTAGAGCCATTTTTTAGATAAAATTTGCATACAGACTTGTATAGACTTTAAAACCAAAAACTTTCTGCGCACACAAATATTGGGTCAAAAACTTTCTGCAAATTAATTTAATGTTTAATTACTAAAATAAAGTGTTATATTATTTTGACAATTTGAATTAAAAACAGTAGTTTTAAAATAATTACCATTTAATTTAAAAATTAATTGATATTAATTAAAGAATAATTATTTTGGTTAGAAAAATAATAAAGCTAAAAATCCATGATAAAAAAGGGTGAATTCTTATCAATTATTTTGTCAGTGCATTTAGAAACAGCCCAATCCTTAATAATGTGACCTCTTCACACAAAATGCCAGTCACTTTGTTAGCCATGGGTGATTCTAAGTAAAAAAAAAATTCCTGAAATTCACAGCAAATTTTCTGAAAAGTTACAGCAGAGGGGTGGGTGAATCCACTCCCGGCACTAACTATGCGTTTTTTCCATGGCCATTTGACAAAATTCGCGATCTTTTGGTGAAATTTGCGGGCTTTTTTCGCATTATTCTGGTGAAATTTTCGGTTTTGTCGCGATTTTTCATGAAATTTGCAGGGGTTTTCGCGATCTTTTGACGAAGTTTGCAGGGTTTTTTCGTAATCATTCGGCGAATTTTGTGGGTTTTTTCACGACCTTTTGATGAATTGTGTTTTTTTCGCGATTTTGGACGAAAATTGTGTTTTTTCTGCAGTTCTTTGACGAAAATTGTGTCTTTTCCGCGATTCTTTGACGATATTTATATTTTTTTTTCTGTGATTCTTTGACGAAATTAGTGTTTTTTTCGCGATCCTTTGACGAAATTAGTGTCTTTTGATATATGTAAATTACCCTCTTCTGTCTTGCCACTGTCCGGGAATTTCCCTCTACATTATCCTTTTACATAACAATATATCTATCTCCTCTATATTCACTTTTATTAAATTATACATTTTATTTCTTTCAGATATAATATCTAATTTAAATATCACTTTACTTACTTTAAATTAACTTCTGTCATCATCCCTTTAATTTATCCACTCTGTTTACATTTATCGTACTTTCTGTTTTCCATCTGTTTCTCCCACGCTTTCAACGGCACGTAGCTTTTTCATTTGACGTATGGTTTCACGGTCGCCACTAGATGGCGTCTTTCGTTTGAGCATATAGCACATCGGATGCACGACACTTCGTCACGATGTCGTCACTCTGGATTTATCATTTGCTGCCCGTTGAATTGCGTGATGAGTTATTATTCATTCTCCCTGTTTGTATAAATATGAATGTTTCCTTGGCTCTTCCACCTCCTCGTCCTCGACCTTGTCCCTTCTTCTCCGATTCTCAGTCACTAACAGCTGGTCGTCCTTGATTGTTGAAATGGCATTTCACTTGAAACTGAAAGTTCTGCACATCGTTATAAGCTGATATCGTAATGAGTTGTGTTTTCATGCAATGTTTATCGCTATATTCTTCATGGAAAGTGTCATCAGTTATAAAGAAGTTTCTCATCAATTTAATCTTATTTATGGAAGCATTAGACTCAGCATGATTTAAGCAGTATATGGGATTTTACATATTGGTAGTCACTCTTTGATGCAGTTCATTTCCTGAATGTCATGGGGGCCTGTTAAATCACTTTTTAATCTTGTTACTGTTAATTATATTTATGAATTACCGAATGCATATAAAGTTAACTTATATATTGTTTTTATCTTTTGCTCAATAAACGTTGGGATTGTTTTTACATTTATCTTGTAATTATTTCGCCACCATATCTTTTATTCTCCCTTAACTATTAATATACACAGGTTTGGGGTTATCAGCTTAAGTTTCCATTGGGCATTTCAACTCACTCTGCTAAATCTAATACCTTTTTAAATCCAATCCCGCCATCTTTTTTGCTATCTTTTCACAAAACTCGGGCTCTTTCCGCTAACCTTTTACGAAATTCGTTTTTTTCCCTGCGGTCTTTTGACGAAATTCGCATTTTATCCGCAATGCTTTGACAAAATGGGTGATTTTTTCTGAGAACGATTGACGAAATTGGTCTTTTTTCGGCGATCATTTGTTGAAATTCGCAATATTTCTCAATGATATTTTTTTATGTTTGAATTTTCGGGCTGATGGCTGATTTTTTTTTTAATTTTCGGAACGGAATGCCTTATATTTTCGGAAAATTCGGAACAGAATCCCCCTGGCAAATACTAAACAAATCGTACATAAAATTGGAATACTTTTATTTTTTTGGTATTTAAAAAAAAAAGTAACAAGAACAAAAATTACGTTTTTTTTCCCTAAAAAATTTCCCACAAAGTTCTGAATTTTGTAGAAAATTTTCCACGCATGGCGTGCGCGTCTATATTATACAGCTCTGTTTGCATATACAGTACAGGACCCATTATCCGGAATTCCAAAATCCGGGGAAAAAAAAATTGAAATTTTTCGAAAATTTTACAGATTCCCAATTTTTTTTTGGTATATTGTGTTGCAATGTGTAACCACTAAAATATGTTACATCAGTGATGGGGGAACACCCCCCCCCCCCCGCCCGAAAAAAAAAAAAAAAAAAATCATTTTTTTGTCAAATTTTAGTTTAAAATTTATATTACGATTCTTTTTTTTTTTTTTTTAAATCGTCAGATATTTCACATCCTCCCTTTCTCACTTTGACAGAATATTATGGCTTCAAAAGTGTGTTACTTGAATCAGTGGTGATTCTGAGTAGAAAAAAGAAAAAATTTTGAAATGCACAGCAAATTTTTTTTTTTAATTTACAGAAGAGGGGGGAAGGGACTCCTCGGCACTAATTATGAGTTTTTTCCGCATCTTTTAACGAAATTCTCGTTTGTACACGATCTTTTGACGAAATTAAGGGGGGTTTTGTGATCCTTTGAAGAAATTTTTTTTTGTTATCTTTTGATGAGATTTGCGTTTTTTTCGCGATCTTATGACGAAATTGTGGTGGGCTTTACGATCATTTGAAGAAATTTGTGTTTTTTCGTGATTCTTTGACGAAATTTGTGTTTTTCCAGCGAATTTTGACGGAATTCGGGAAGACCCGAAATCCAGAAAGCCTTCGGTCCTGAGGATTCCGGATAATAGGTCCTGTACTGTATATACAGAAAACAAACACAGACACAAGGTTTGCTCGTATTATAATATGATTTGCTGGCAGTGCAGAAAAGATTGCATTGTGAAACCTGAGATAAACAAAATATTGAACCCCACACATTACGATTGGGTGAGTGGTACACTATAATGCATCATTGTGAGCTCTGTGCAATGAAAAGTTTAGAATGTTAAAGTATCAAAGAGAAAATAGCGATAAGACAAATCATCAGGAGAAATCAAAAATCATATTTTCAAGAGAATACATAGGACTAGGAGTCTTCTGAATTAATCAGGAAACCTGATAACTAAACAAAAAATGGTTAAAAATAAAAGAACAAAACTATTTAAAACATTTTTAAGAAACATCTTTTAAAATTCAATCATGACTGATGCAAGTAAATCAATATCAGAAATTGCATAGACCACAATTAAAACTCTAAACAACTTGCCCCATACAGTAACTGCTTAAATTTCTGTTTTGGCAGCAAAACTATTTGGGATTATAAAGTCAAGTTTTGGCAAAAGTTTACAATTTCTTGTTTTAAACTTCATTACATAGCCAGGGTTGGCAAGCTCTTGACATGTGACAGTTATAATTCAGGAGTCAATTCAGGTTTTATTTTGGGGGGCCCATTTCTGTGAAAAAAAAATTTTGTGAAAAGAAATATTTTTGCGAAAAAAATAAATATACATATCACGTGAAACTAAGTTTTTACAGTCATTACATTTTTAATTCGATAACAAGAATGCTCCATAAATTTGATATAATACTGTAAAGTAATTCCTATTATATAGTTTTTGTGGGATTGAACAGAAAAAAAAAAAAAAAAAAAAAGAATTCAGAAAAAAATAGTGATTTAGTTTCAATAAGAAATTACTTGATGCAGTACATAAAGTGAGCTAAAAAACAACATTTATAACACCAAAACACTTTTACTTGTTGCAAATAAGTTTTGGTAACCGTAGTGTACTGTTATCAGTGCAAAATACCATTTTGCAATATCAGGAGTCGATCCAGGTTTTTTTTTCTTGGAGCCCATTTCGTGAAAAGTAAAAGTTATTTTTGTGAAAAGTAACATTTTATAACGAAAGATTAAATTCTGTTATTCAAATTGAATTTTATATTCATACTAAAACTAAAGTGTACTATCATTAAACAAAAGCAAATCTGCACCTTGCTAACAGCACTTTTTCTTTTTTGTTCTGAATGCACTTAAATACTTGTGTTTTTGACGATTTAAAGCTAGGGGAGAGAGGAGGCACATGTGAACAATTTTTATATTTTTGACTATTTCTCAAAATTGTTATGAGCTATTGAACCAAAAATTGATTTATATGAATATTTACAATTTGTTTGTTCTTTTGGTGAAACTTTTGGATGCATTTATCAAGAATTTCTAACTTATATCATCATCAATGCAAAAACCCTTAACGGGTTAAAAGTTTGTGACGCAGCACTTTATCTTATGCTCTAAGAATTTTAAATATGGAACTTAAAAATAATGATATAAAATTTTGAGTGACGCTATGCTATTAATTATAATCTCTCTATATATTATTTATTTCATCTTTTTATTTTTTTATAATCGCATGTGCAAAAATTATGTTCAATTTAAAAAAACGTATAAAAGTTTATTCATTGATGCTTTAACATTTACACCTCTCATAAATTCCAAGTATGAGTTTTAAAAGATATGGTATCAAAATTTTAGTGACGCTTTGATGTGGCTTTAAACGATTTGTTTTAAAATTAAATTTAAATTATTTTTGTTTTGGCTAAGATATATTCACACATCTAAATAATAGTTTTAATTTTCCAATATACTTTAAATATGTCACTTTCACTGAATTTATATGATGCATTTAAATGTATTTATTTGAATAAATTGATTTATCCTTTGTCCAATGCTATTAAAAATTTAAAATAAGATTTACGTAAATAATTTTTTTGCCTCATAGTATCCATTTGAATACATTTCACTTAGTTTGGATACAATGACGCAAAAAAATTATTTACGTAAATCTTATTTTAAATTTTTAATAGCATTGGACAAAGGATAAATCAATTTATTCAAATAAATGCATTTAAATGCATCATATAAATTCAGTGAAAGTGACATATTTAAAGTATATTGGAAAATTAAAACTATTATTTAGATGTGTGAATATATCTTAGCCAAAACAAAAATAATTTAAATTTAATTTTAAAACAAATCGTTTAAAGCCACATCAAAGCGTCACTAAAATTTTGATACCATATCTTTTAAAACTCATACTTGGAATTTATGAGAGGTGTAAATGTTAAAGCATCAATGAATAAACTTTTATACGTTTTTTTAAATTGAACATAATTTTTGCACATGCGATTATAAAAAAATAAAAAGATGAAATAAATAATATATAGAGAGATTATAATTAATAGCATAGCGTCACTCAAAATTTGATATCATTATTTTTAAGTTCCATATTTAAAATTCTTAGAGCATAAGATAAAGTGCTGCGTCACAAACTTTTAACCCGTTAAGGGTTTTTGCATTGATATCATTACTTTTTTGAGGTTATTAAAAAATAAATAAAACAATAAACACACACAAAAAATTTAAAGACCAATACAAAGAATTCATAGTAAGGATTTCCATTCACCTTTAATCTCTCCCCCCTCCCTCCCCGCAAAAAAGGATGACCATGCTTCAATTTTAAAGAGCACCGTGCAATGAGATTTTTATAAGAACGCTTTGGTAAGATATGGAAGTAATGTACAACATGCATGTTTAGAGAGTATTTCTGTTGGTTTGTTTCAGAGATATAAAAAGCTATGTTACATTTTACTATATAAAAAATTTACTTTGTTAAGAAAAATAGCAAGAAATATTACTCTTTAAACCTTTATATATATATATATATATATAACAATCATCGCTCACTTGTAAAAGTAATTACATACATTTATATTAAATCCAAAACTACAAATTTCTGCTTCTCCCTTTTCTCATTCCTAGTGCAAAAAAATTAAACATTCTTTAATTTTATATAAAATAATCTTTCACCATCCCTATTTAAAATTCTTTATTAACAATAATAATAAATCATATAAAATAATCCCCTGAGCTCCGAAGATTCCACTTCTGCTTTTGGACCCACCTCTCCAGCTTACCTAAATAATAAAATCTTTCAAAAATTAGTTTGAAAAAAAATCTGCAACATTTGTTGCTCACTAACATAAATAAATAAATAAGCACTAACTTCCCTAATGTACAGTCATGGGAAAAAAAAAGTAAGCGCCCCCTACTAACTCCTCATAGTCCAAGAGCTGGTAAACATTTTAGGGAAGGTATTTGAGGCACCCTGAAAATTTGTGCAACACTTCTTTTGTAATGGCTGAATACAAAATCGAATGTCTGGCTGAAGGATCGTGGCCCAAAAAATGTGCCAGACACGTGTCAAGTGCCATTTTTTGACTACCCCAAAAAAAGGTTTGAGGCACGCTGAGATTGAGACAGAATAATATTTATACTTAGAAAAAAATATTTTGAAAACGACAGACACTTTAGTGGGCCCAAAAACTGTGCCAGACACGTGTCAAGTGCCATTTTTTGACTACCCCAAAAAGGTATTTGAGGCACGCTGAGATTGAGGCAGAATAATATTTATGCTTAGAAAAAAATATTTTGAAAATGACACACACTTTAGTCGCCACAAAAACTGTGCCAGACACGTGTCTGGCACAGTTTTTGGGCCACGATCCTTCAGCCAGACATTCGATTTTGTATTCAGGCATTACAAAAGAAGTGCTGCACAAATTTTCAGGGTGCCTCAAATACCTACTCAAAAATGTTCAACAGCTCTCCTACTATCAACAAATTACCGTAGAAGAAAGTTACTGGTACCGAACGATTGGAAATAAAGTCTACTTTTAAATGATGTATATAAAATTTGCTAAAGGGGTCATCTACATATTAAAACGAACCATAACTTTGTTTTTTTTCAATAGCAGTACACAATTCTTACAGCATAAATGAATTCTACACCATTTAATTAGCCTAAAAACAAATTTTTATGCAATTCGTACGATAAGTTTCCGAGAAAATAGTTATTTTAAAACAAGCTTATTTTAAGGGCTGTATCCAAATTGAAGTTCGGTATTAGATTGTTAACCGAGGGAGCCCCCTTCTTGATCAAGACACCTTAAGCGTCACTCAAGCAGTCAATGAAGTCTGCTAGATTGCAGGACAGCGTAAGACATTTCAAAATATCTAGTCACTTCTATCATAGACGGCCCCTTAAACCATCATTTTGCCGTTTTTTAAGCACAATTTGAAAACTATTGGGGAAAAAAATGTGAAATTTTGAATTTCCATAAAGCAGGACTTAATAAATCTAAATCCATCAAAAAAATTGTAGGTTGCAATTCATAATTTTTTCGAATATTAATTTCATAATTCATATCATACAATTATAAAAATTGCAAATTCAATGTATTTATGTTTAAGTATATTAGTATTACTGCTACACAAAAAATTAGCACATTAGGAGCATAATTTCAGGAGATATGAATAAAAATATGAAAATGTAATTCAACATTAGAAGCACTATATTTTGAATGTTTATAATTCAAAAACTTATTATTCAAATGACTTGAAATTTGGTGCCTAGGCATAGTTTGAACCGAAGATTTGAAATATCTCGTTAAAATTGGGTATTGCCATTGAAAAAAATGAAGTTTGGATTTGTTTTAATATGTAGATGGCCCCCTAAGCAAATTTTATATACATCATTTAAAAATAGACTTTATTTCCAATAATTTATTAATATTAATATTAACGATAATAATTTATTAAGGAGTTAGTAGAGGGTGTTTACTTTTTTCTTTTCCGCGACTGTACATTTCACCTTTTCTCCCTCCCCCTACTCCCCAGCATTAAAATAATTTAAATCTTTATTTTTATACAGAAAATTCTTCTATATAAATTATCCTCCTATTCCTCAAAATTACCACTTTCCCACTCCAGCCTAGAGATTTCAATCTTTAAAGCTTTTGAGAAAAACGGATCTGCAAAGTCTGTTGCTTAATAATAAAAAAATATACGTATAACCATGTACACTTTAAATTATTTTTCACACAATCAATTGATGTCATGATAATAGTTGTTCTGAGCGAATAATGTGTTGGCTGGGCTGTCGTACAGATAGCTCAATTGGAAGAGTACTGGCAATTAAAGCCAAGGGTTATTAAAGTTCACTGTAATTCAAAATATTTATCCCCTTCGCGACAAGAGCCCTTTGTTTAATTTTTAACCTTTTACTACAGGTTTTTAAAAGCAGAAAATTTTCTGTAATTGAATCACAGAAATGCTCCGATTAAAGAAGGTAAACTTTACAATTAAAAATAAGTGGTGAGAATAATAAAGGATTCTGAACACCTTAAGTGGCTAAGTATACCGGTCGCTCATCCCCAAGGGCTTAAAGATGCTTCTTTGCTATTATAACCTTTAGGATTTACAATATAAAAAAAATCTTAATCACTTCTGAGGTAAATAAAGACAGTGGAAAAAAATCAAGATGGCAATGTTTGGATTGGTAAATTCTAAGCTGAGCAAGTTGAGCTACAAAATGAAAAAATTATAAAGTTGTAATAATGCCCTCTTCAGAGCAGTCACAGATACTAAATCTTTAAGGTTTTTGATGAGTGAACTTGAACTACAGATGAATATAGTAGAAGATCTTTATAAAGCACACCTTGGGATGAGAAGTTGTGTGTATTATTGAATTTTGCATTATTTAGATCATATTTCATACATCATTAAATTTGCCTCGTATACATGCTTTGAATTGCATTCCTTGGAATCAGAAATTGTGCAAATTATAAAATTTTACATAATAGGTACAGATCACACACTATTAAATTACCTTAAAGCATGATCCAGATATGCATGGGCAAAATACAGTCGGACCTCGTTTTCCCGACACCCGGTTTTCACGTCACTCCGTTTATCACGTCAGTTTTTCAAAGTCCCGATTTTCTGTATATGATTTTAATGCAAATAAACTCCGGATTTTACGTCGTTGAATAATTTTCAACTCCGGATATCCTGACGGATTTTCTTGTGGCCACACGGCGTTTTTCATCCGACTATAAACGGAAGCATTGCATTGCATTGAAACGTTCAGTAGTTATCTAACATACATTTCTGAAACAACGAATATTTATTACAATTCATTGCATAATATCGAAAAAATAATTGTAGGATCTAGCTAAAGCAAACCTTAATTCATCGATATTTCATGTAACAATAAAAAAATCAGTCATCATAAATCTGATTTTTATCCTTTTCAATTTTCTTTTTTGTGTTTATTTTGTTTAACAGTAATGTTGTATTGCTTAAAACTGCAATAACAGTTATTAATTTAAAATTGTCTTAAATTAATTAAAAATACAGCTTTTTATAAATCTATTTTTCTCTAACTCCGGTTATCGCGACACACCGCTTATGACGACACTTTTTTCTGGACATTAGAGTGTCGGGATAACGAGGTTCGACTGTAATTATAAACAGTGGTAGCTCGTTACTGACAGTTTTGGGGACACTAAATGCATTGTTGGCAAATTTATTCCTTTTTCACTATTTTTAATAATAATGAAATCTTTGCCTTATTTTTGGCAGAACTTTCTTCCATTAAATAAGGCAAAAATGTAGTAAAAAAAAAACTTTTGGAAGGCATGCATTTTAGTGCTGCAAGAAAAACCTGTCATGAGTTACTACTGATTATAACACCCATTTACAAAAAAATTTAATATAATAACATTGTTTTCATTACTCCAAAATAATGTGTTAAAGACGATAATGCATCAAATTTAGTGTTCCAAGAAATAGCAATATTTGTGAAATACCTAAGCTTCTTAACTGCAAAATTCATTGTTTACATATGAGAAATACATTACCTTTTCTGCATTAAAATGTTTAAGTGGCAGACTTTTGTGATTGAACAAGGACTCCTTGCAGAGTGCTTTTAAGGATTTTAGAATATAAAATTATGGCTCTTAAACTGCTATTAATCCAATACAGTAATAGGGATAAAAAAATCATTAAATAGTTCATTTAAAAAAATTATTTGTATTTTGATCAGATATACCGATTATTACTACCATATGTTATATGTAACATATTTATTAGAAAAGTTACAACTATTTTGATGAAGTTTTGGACCCCCCCCCCCCCTCCCTGACATACTGTCAAATTTCGCGAGGGTTTTTTTTCTTGTGATGTTCCTCCCCCAACCGAGAATGGAGCGGGTTTTTTACAATCAACTGATTAATTTTGTTTTTCTTTTATTGCTACTTTTTTATGTTAGTGTGGTGATCTTTCAAATGCTATTGCACAACGAGGCGATAAACGTGCTACTCTGTAAGTGATACGGCAACCCTCCAGTGTACAGGTGGAATTGATAAAAAGAGTTTTTGTAATCGGAATATGCGGAATGTTAAAGAATAGTGGATGGTTTAATGAAAGAAGAATAAAAACTTAATATTTAATTTAAGATGCGAGGCAGATTAATATATTAATTGAAATGGTTACTGGGTAATCACTTTATTAGTTTATACAAAGTCTAATTATCATGACAGCTACAATGCAGCTGCTAATGAAATTTTGTGAAACCAATCTTTTCTAAATAGTAACATGTTCTGAATTGTTCTTATTTACAATAATACTTCATTACCACAAATACCATATAAGGGAGCTGGCTACTTTTATATTTTTTAAAAGTAAATTATTTAAAGCTTTCTTTTAAGCATATTAACTTTAAAATTAAATAAAAACAAGTATCTTACTTTTGCAAAAAAGCTGTTTTATCTTATTTATCTATAAACTTTAATTACTAAATAAGGAAAAGTATCATGATGAAAATTTTTACTTTTAGGAGCTCAAAACAACTAGTCAAGATAAAATGGTTCATTTTGAGCTAATCGTGATAATTTAAGTATATAAAGTAGAATTTACTATCAGTCAAAAATATGTCCAAGACTGAAATCAGTCCTGAGACTGAAGGTCTTGCACCCATGGCTGTAATCAGCCTAAAAGAAATGCTTCAGGGGGTTTTTTTTCTTCTGTTTTTCTTTTGTTACAGAGATAAACGGAAATAAGAATTTTTTTCCCCTTTAGGTTTAATTTTATAAAAATAAAATACTACGATGCTTTAATTTTTGAAGCTGAAAAGAGTTATATATAAAAAAAAATAAATAAACGAAAGATACCCATATTTCGAAAAAGATGTCATTTTAAGTCAATTTTCGTTTATAATGTTATTAGATTAGAAACGATTCGCAAATGAATCATTTTATAAACGGGATTGGAAATCTTAATTTTGATTTCTTCATACCTTTTATTTAAATTGTGCGTTCTTTAAAAATGAAAGATTTTGTTTAATTTCTTTAAAAGAAGACTCAAAACACAAAATTAAATTAGTAATCTATCTGTATTACACTCACATATCACAAGAAATACCTATGCCACTCATGAACGTTATTTTGTAAGGAAAACAATTATGAGTACTGTTGAAAATAAAAACAATTCAGAACATTATACTAATTAGAAAGGATCAGTTGCAAAGAATGCTGTCTCGATAATTAGAAATTGTACTCACTTTCTACCCTTGGAATACCATTTCAAGATCTTAGATATTTCTTATTTCTTCAGTCAACTTCGCGTATCGCGTAGTGATACATGGCGAAGTCTTATGGCGAACGCGACGAATTTTCATTTCGATACGAGAATTTTCGATAAATATCGAATTTCGATACGAGAATTTTTTTTTAAATGTGAAATATTTTCTCCTTAAAAAATGTTTACTTACTATGAATAACAATGAAATAAAATACATATAATTACAAAATACTGTTCCATTTAAAAAAAATCAGTCTAAGTATTTTAAAGCACATAATAAACTGTTCTTGTAGTTTAAAAAAAGATTTATTGCCAATATTCAGATTTTTAACTGTGACCTTAATCGCGCAAAACCGATGTGCAACGTTCTGTCTGCTAGCCCATAGAATGACATGTAATCCGCGATCCTAAGAAGTCCAATTTTTGACGCGGATTATATAAAAATTAAGAGTTTTCCTAGATACTAGGTTAGTGTTATCCACTTCATCAAAAACAGATTCATTTTATATATTAATGTTTTTAAAAAAATCTAGACAGTTTCGGAGAAAAAAAAAAGACAAACTTACACCATCGAAATTACTTTCAAAATGGGTTTACAGATCTGAAAATATACGGCACGTAGAACTGTAAAAAATTCAGAATAGGATTAGACTGCAGATATAAGACTGTTTTAAAAAAATCAGAACAATAGGACCTATATTTGCTGAGTTATTAATAGGCGGCTTTTCGCATTTTCTTTGATGTCGAATTAGCTGTATATATGAGTTCCGCCATCTACGAATTCTACGATACGATACGATACGATTTTAGGCTTAAGGCTGCGTCACTCGGAATACTACCGTCTTCCATGATTCAAAAAATTGTCTAAATTTGTTCACATGTGCCCCGGTGGAGGGGTAGTTGTGAACATAGCTGGGGCACATGTGAACACATGCATAAATATGATAAAAATAATTTTTTGTGAATAAAACTATGATATAAACTAATTAGATGCCCTCTTTCTAGTTGTGTGAATCAATAAATGTTTCACCATAGATACAAGAAGTTATTCGTAAAATTGTACACTAATATGCCTACTCCTTTTGAGTCACTTTTAATTGTTATCTAACTTCCAGTAAATTAAAACTGTGAAGCAATCCTAAAAACATTTAACATATAGCTCAATTTTTGACAAAGGTAATTAAATTTTAAACTAAAAAAAAATTGTATTCACAGACTTGAAAAATACACTTGTGAACTGTTCACATCTGCCCCCATATGTTCTGTTCACAAGTGCCCCATCTACCAACTTCAGCCTAACTTATAAAAAAAATATATTTTTAATTGAAATAAGGAAACAAAACTGTTTGTAAACTTACCCAATTAATGCCACTATGGAATGCAATGCTGATATTCTTCTTTGAGAAATGTCTTGAATGAATTTTTACTTCAATAACTTAGAAGATTTTTTTACTTCACACGTTTTAAAACAAACAAATTACAACTACCAGAAATCAAAATGGCCTATCGTTCTGAAAATTCAGCCAAAAGATGGTACCAGTATTACCATCAATTGGTAATTTTCTGATTTTTTTTTTTTTCAAATTAACTGAGTGAAATATGGAATGTTCACATGTGCCCCTCCCTCTCCCCTATATCACGTCAAAACTAGTTTTGATGGCTAAAAACCAACCCTGTACACAGCAAAAGTTTGATTTACTGCCAGCAAAATAAAAAGGTTTTAGGATCTTCATTATGCATTGATGTTCATTAAGACAAAAAAAAAAAAAAAAGGCACAATATTTTGTAACTAGGCAAGCAATAAGCGCCACACATCTTCACAACAATGGATTAAATGAAAAATAATTAAAAATTTGAAATAACAAAGAAACATTAACACTGTTATATATAGTAAGAAAATATACCATGAGTCTATCCATGTATTGTAATTCAATTTGGACAAGCAAATTTTACTAACCATTGGTATTATCACCAAATTCATGAATATGAAAACCATGAAGACCTTTACTAAGAGACTTGATTTCACCAACAACCTTCACCGGGCAATCTGGATTCTAAAAGATAAAATATTACCAATTAATAAACAACTAGATAGTACCCGTCAAGATTTGACGGTAAATAACTTGAATGTTCCATTAGAAAAATTCTTCAATTTTTAATTAGTTGCTTGTAAATGAATTATTGAAATCGTGATAATTTTTATATTGCATAAGTAATTCCTATTTCTTGAAGGCGAGCTAGAGGGTGCTGTCAGTCTAACATATTGAATGAAGTGAAAGAACTTTAAGTTTATAATTTACAACCAATCATGCTTGTCTTTTATCAGAAATTAACCAAAAAATGCTGAGCAGAGCATTTATTTTTATTTACTATGGTCTCTCTCTCTCTTTTAAATAACAATATCTATTGAATATTAAAGGCATGAACTATCGCTTTGCTAACTAAACGTAAACCATAGTGTTTTCCCCCAGAATATAAAATGGCAGGGTGCTTCTTCAAAAAAGGGCACTTCAGCAGAACAAAAAGGGTTTTTCGTGGAAAGCGCCATTCTTTTTTCATAATCGTTTCATGAAATATCTGATTTTTTTCCACAATCGTTTTGCAAAATTCATGTTTTTTTCATGACTATTTCGTGAAATTCACGATTGTTTACGACGATCGTTTGTCGAAATTCATGTTCCCTCATTCATATGTACACATATATGTACATATATATATGTACACACACACATAAATATATACATACATATGTATATATATATATGTATGTAAATATAACACTGGTGCCCGGCTAACCAAAAAGTACCCTTGAATTTTATTATACTTTTTTCTTAATTTTTTAAATATCAAATGATATCCATGGATATCAAAATAATTTATTTTATAGTTCTTATATGAATATTTTCCTTTCTTTCCGTTTTATTATTATTATTTTCGGAAAAGAATGGCAAACTTTTCTCACTCACATACCTATATATTCTTGATAATAGTCAGAAAATATAATCAAAAGTTGTAGATCAGCTCTATTTAATTGATGATTACATGCAAAATATTTTAGGTTAAATATTTTAAATATAAAATTATTTTTTCAAAATATTTTTGAGTGTTAAATTTTATTTAATGATAAACCATTCAAATAATAATAATAAAATCAAAATCATATAACTTCTCCTCTTAATAAAATGTCATTATCGAAATGAATTATCGCCAAAAATGGTACAGAAATCATTTTGTGGTCGTGAGCTCGAACCCGCGTCGTCTATAAAAGTTCAGATTTAAACTGGTGCTTTAGACCATTCTGCTAGCCAGACCTGCTCTACCTTTCCTCTAAATGGAAGATCTAGTAAATTTAACTTCATGCATGCACAAATGCTTGAATTTTTTAGTCTTATCTTACAGAATCAGGTTTACGCTTTAATGTATGTAATTATCACGTACTTACTCCACATAAATATGACAGTTCTTAAAAATTTACATTGGGTCATTCCATGTCAAATCAACCAGTGACACAACCTGACCATTTCAGATTTCAATGAAACTCTCAAGAATCATTCTACCTGATGATATAAATTAGAATATATTTTTATAATTTTTTATCACATTAAATTTTCATACAATTAATTATTTAAATTTTGAAAAATCATCATTTTTTGGGTTGCATAAATTTTTCAATTTTGAATCTCTCAAGTTCTATCAGGCATACAGAATTTTATGACCCCTCATTTTAAAGAGAAATTTATGAGGTTTAATTTGATACCCAAGTTGACTATGCTCTATATATATATAAGACCTGCCAACCTTTGAAAATGAGAAATCGTAGCACACAAAATTTAAATTAATCTGGAGATTGGTTGGTTGGTTTTCGTGTTTCACAGCCATCTTTTGACACTCGTAAAAGGAATAAGGTTTCTGGCTTTCAACTCAATATAGTAAATTTTTTCCTCTGAAAAATTTTATACGATTTTTAGAGTTTATTTTCGTTTTGCAGCTTTTTTTTTTTTTTTTTTTTTTTTTTTTTTTACATTTGCAAAAGGAGCCTGGTTTCAATTTTTTAGCTCAGTGCAGTAAATTTTGACGGAATTCGCGATTTTTCCCCCGCCATCATTTCAGGATATTCACAATTTTTTCCCCCACAATCGTAATTTACATTTTCCTATCACGATTCTTTGTTGAAATCCGCACTTTTTACCATGAACTTTTGACGAAATTCGCATTTTTTACACGATCCTTAGACGACTTTTGCTTTTTTTTTTAACCACGATCCTTTGACTAAATTAGTGTTTTCTTTCTGCGATCTTTCGGTGAAATTTGCGTTTTCTTACTAATCTTTCGATGAAATTTGCATTATCTTACTGATCGTTTGACGAAATTCGCATTTTCTTTCTGCGACATTTTGACAAAATTCACGTTTTTACCACAATCCTTTAACGAAATTTATTTTCTTCTGCGACCCATTGACGAAATTGATTTTTTTTACACGGTCATTTGTCGAAATTCGCGATAGTTTATCGCAAATCGTGCAATTTTGCACACTATTTCAAACCTTGCCCCTCAAGGAACACCCTCCAGAATTCTTAAAATGGCACCCTTGTTTCTAAGCAAGGGAATTCGTGTATGAATATTTACAAAAACCCGATTAGAGTGTTTTATGTTAAGAACAAGGATGTAGTGGAAGGTATACGGTGGTATACGCCGTATACCTTCTGGATTTTTTTAAGGAACACCGTATACCCTCTCTTTTTCAAAAAAGCTATAGTATGTACTCTGTAGAGTATACCCTCTGCCTTGAGCGTATGCCGGAAATGAATACTTGGAAATTTCGGAACAGAATCACTCCTGAAAAATAGTCTGCGCGGGATAAAAATCGCAACTAGAAACGAAAAATGCTTTTGTGTTTTTTGCAAAAAATCGTAGTTTAAGACCGATTTTCGTAGCATCGTAGTTTATAGGTCCAAATCGTAGCCACTACGAATTTTTCGTAGCAGTTGGCAGGTATGATATATATATATATTATTTAAAATTTAAAAATTTTTCAGATAGTGTTTTTTAAAATTTTTGAAAAAAAAAATTGTATGTTTGTTGTAAAATTATAAGCTTAAATTTCTGAAATTTTTAGAGTGGGATCTCAATGGGATCAAGAGTTATGAAATAAAAACTGAAAATTACCATAATACATAAATAACAAAATAGCTAAAATTAGATTGTTATTTGAATGGTAATTTTCAGTTTTTATTTCATAACTCTTGATCCCATTGAGATCCCACTCTAAAAATTTCAGAAATTTTAGCTTATAATATTACAACAAACATACATTTTTTTCAATATTTTTAAAAAACACTATCTGAAAAATTAAAAAAAAAAAAAAATTTTTTTTAACTGAGCATAGTCAACTTGGGTATCAAATTAAACCTTATAAATTTTTTTTTTAAATGAGGGGTCATAAAAGTCTGTATGCATGATAGAATTTGAGAAATTCAAAATTGAAAAATTTATGAAACTCAAAAAATGATGATTTTTCAAAATTTAAATAATTAATTGTATGAAAATTTAACTGGATAAAAAAATTATAAAAATGTATTCTCATTTATATCACCGGAGAGAATTACCCCTGACAGTTTCATTTAAATCTGAAACGGTCAGGTTGAAAATAGAAATTTTTTGGTTGATTTGACATGGAATGACCCCATTGCATAATTTCTAAAATTATAATTAGGGTTTTCATACTGCATGACACTGCTTGCAAACTAGGGTGTAAAAAAATCATGATTTTTTTTTTTAAATAAAAAAAAATCTGATTTTTTTTATTTAAATCAGGTTTTTTTTTAAATTTAAATCGGATCTTTTCCCCTGTGTTAAAATATTAAACACCTATCAAGAATTAAGCATTTCAAAAACAGGGTTGGCAAGTTTCTGCCAGAGTGGTTAAAACCAGTGGTTATAACCGATTAAAACCGGCATGGCAGAAACTAGTTTCTGCCAGTAAGTGGCAAAAACTGGCAGAAACTCAGAAATAATATTAATAAGAACTTTAATGTGCAATGATTCTTAATTCATACATGTGTTTGATGTGTAAACAATTAAGTTAAAAATTAAAATTAAAGATTATGAATGTTTTTCAAAGTTGTAAAAAAGTTTCAAAATTATCATATAAATATACTTTGTTTATATAATAATAGGTACTAATTTTTTTTCACTTGAAAAACAGAAATTTTCAATGGTAGTCTGATGCTGTACAAGTTTAGCTATTTTATATTATTGTTTAGAGTTGAATTTTTATTTAAAAGTAAAAAAGGAAATTTACAAAAAAATCTGTGATATTTTAACAAATGTATTTTTCAGAGTATTTTTAAATAAATAATGCAATGCAATAACTTAAAGATTATGATTCTTGTGAAAATATATAAGTAAATAATTGAAGCACAATAAATAACAGAAAAAAAAATTATACAATATTATAAAAATTATACAATTATTTTACAATATTGAAAGAACAAAATTGCCACTCAAATATACTATTATTACTTTTTCCACAGAACATTCCATAGCATAGGACAAAATTTTGCTAATCTTTCTGAACACACTGTTTCTTTGTTTTAAATGAAAGAAAAGTTTGAAAATATTCTTTCAAGACTATCATTACTTGCTGGCAATGTCATTATTGAGGATGCAAATTTGAAAAATCCCCATTTTCACCAGTATTTGTTTTTAAAGATGACCACCACATAGAAGGTAAGGGCAAGACATTTTCTAAGGCTTCCTTGGAGAAATATGTTTCTGAGGCAGGAGTCGATTTTGCTTCAAAGGATATTATATGTGGCACAAAATTGGGATTAATATCAGAAAGCAATTTCCTTGCCTTTTCTTTATGCTCATATGTCAATTTTGATCCCATATACTTAGGATGAAGTAAATAAGTTAGCATATGGTAGTCGGTTATTACTGTATCAAATCTGCTTTGAACCTTTGTAGTTGTTTGTTTTGTAAGTGCAAAATGTGGTTGGAACATTTTCAACTAACAGTCTTAATAAAAAAGCTAAAATCTTTAACAACGATTTTATGCACAAATAACATACAGACACGACAAAAATATCCCATATAATCGTTTTTTGTCGTGTCTGTACGTTATTTGTACGTAAAATCATTGTTAAAGATTTTAGCTTTTTTACTAAAATTCGCACAAAGTTTGATCTATGCTTATAACAGTCTTAAATTGAAAAAAAAAAAAAAGTCAGATTTGTTCCTTTGAATACTGTATTTAAATGAAATGTTTTTTAAATTCATGGAATTACAAGATCCGCATATAACTATAACATTTCTATGAGAGATAATTTATAGTGTTATTATTAAATTAATACGTTAAATTACAGAAAATTATTTTGAGCAAGTATTGAATATTTTTCTTTTCTTTTCATTGTTTAATTTAAAATAAGTATTGGATATAGTTTTGTATTTGATTTTTAAACTGAAATTTTAAAATACTCTAATAATTGTTTACATATAAAATTATATAACCATACTATAACAAAAATTTTATCTGTTACATTACTCATTTTTTCTAATACAAATCTATTTATTTTTTAATTAAAACTACCCACAATATTTCATTTGCTATTTATACGGAATAAAATGTACTTAAGGAATTTAATACTAGTAAAAAAGTCTCATATTATGTCATGAAATATGTTTATGCCAGTTGTTGCCAGTTAAAACCAGTTTCTGCCACTGGCAAGGCAGAAACCCTTTTTTGCCGGCAAATAGCCAGCCCTGTTCAAAAATGAATAACCCTCCAATTACTAATATAATCTATGTTTTTTTGCTTTAATAAATAAAATTTTAATTATGTAATTAAAGAAATTACAAAAAACTGCAAATTAAAAATTTCTTTAGTAACATACAAAATTATGTGCATTAATATTTTGTAATAATTACGTAAACCAATATTAAATACTGCTAATATTTTAAAGTTATTGATAAATTGCATTTATTTTCAAATTGATGGTACAGATTAAATTTTGTAATTATTAAACAATTAACCGTTTAATTAAGAACACAATCTATATTTTTGAAAAAGTGGTTGAAAAAAGAAGATAAATAATAGTTTGATAAATTCATAAAGCAGCCAGTAATTTTACACAGGTTCTAAAGCGTATCAGGGCTTGAATTTCAGGGCGGGATGGCAGGATTCGCGCCCAAAATTTTGAAATCCCGCCCAAAATAATATCGTGGGCGGGAGAATCCCGTCCAAAAAATTTCACCCTTTTCCTGAAAATTTTGCATTTTGAAATTACGATTAACTCCCGTGAACTCCTTGAAAATTTCCAGATATTTTCGCGTGAATAATTGACACATTTTGCGTTTTTTTTTTTTTTTTTTTACCGCGAAAGATCGTTGAAACTCTCGAATTTTCGATGCAACCGATAGACAAATTTCATTATTTTTTTTCGAGATCAGTTGACAAGTGTCTGCGACCGAGTGGCGAATTCAGGGGTGAACGAATTTTCCGAAATACGAAAATCCGCGTTATGAATTTTCCAAAAATTTAAGGCATTAGGTTCCGAAACTTGTGAAAAATCGGTCATCAGTTCAACAGAAAAATATCATGAATTTCGAAAATTGATCGCCGAAAAAATCAATTTTGTCAATCGTTCGAGGAAAAAATCGCCAATTTCGTCGCAAAGGATTGCGCATAAAACACAAATTTTGTCAAAGGATCGCGGAAAAACATGAATTTTGTCAGATTGCGGAAAAAAACTTGAAATTCATCAAAGCATCGCAAAAAAAAAACGCAAATTACATCAAAGGATAGCAAAAAAATCATAAATTTCGGCAAAGGAACGCGGAAAAAATGCGAGTTTCGGCAAAGAATCGCGAAAAAAGAGAATTTCGTCAAAGGATCGCGGAAAAAACTAATTTCGTCAAAGGATCGCGGAAAAAAGCTAATTTCGTCAAAGGATCGTGGAATAAACACTAAATTTAGTGTTTAGTCAAATGGCCGCTGAGAAAAAATCGCGAAAAAATACGAATTTTGTCAAAAGTTTGTGAAAAAAACGCGCAATTTGTCAAAAGATTGCGAAAAAAAAGCGAATTTTGACAAAGTATCGTGAAAAAAACGCGCATTTCGTCAGAGGATCGCGAAAAAAAAAAAAAACACTCATTTCCTCAAAGAATCGCGAATTTCGTCCAAAGATCACGAAAAAACCCCGCGAATTTCGTCAAAGAATCGCACAAAAAACTCGAATTTCGTCAAATGATCGCAGAAAACGGCAAATTTAGTCAAAAGATCACAAAATAACGGCAAATTTTGTCAAAAAATCGCAAAAAACGGAAATTTCGTCAAAGGGGCACGAAAAAACACATAGCTAGTGCTGTGAGTGATCCCCCCCCCCCCCTCATCACCTCTGTTGTAACCTTTCAGAAAATTTGCTGTCAGTTTCAGAATTTTTTTTTTACTCAGAATCACTCCTGCTTTCTTACTTTTTCAAATAAAAAAAAAACATTTTACATCATTATTCTGAGTTGTTGATTTAAATTGCTTCAATGGTATTCTGTCATGCCTGTATTAACACAGACATGACAAAATAATTAATGCAAATCTTTAAAAAGCACGTAAAATAACAGTGGGTTTCATATTTTTTTCTCCCTCCCAAATAGCTCAACTCCCCTCCATTTATAAATGTTGGTAGGGAGACTCCCCTCCTATGAAAAATTGAATTTCAAGCCCTGCGTATGTATATCAAATTGATCAAAAATTGTAGCAATGTATACAGCAAACTCCCACATAATTTATAAATAGATTACAAAAATTGTATTTTTGAAATTTAAATCAGATTTTTTTTCCTACAATATTAAAATATTTGAATAGCTACTAAATATTATAATGTTTTGAAGTTATTTAACAGTTAGATGTTTTTTAAATGTGTAACACTTCTTTTTACACAGTTTAATATTGTTATAATTAACAATAACAAATATTACATTTTTTACAAGTGATTTAGTGATAATTTCCATTACTGATTATAATGCTTTTTCACACTATTTTAAAAAATCAGAAAATATGTGATTTTATCATCTGATTAAAATCATTGACACTCTATTGCTGTGTTTATTGTATATAAAAGAATGAATAACTTGATTATTAAAAGGAAATGACATTGTAAGTTATATTAGATTTAAATATCATTTTAAAATTAAATGCTTTTCATGTTAGCAGCGTTCGAAATCCTTGGTGGTCCGCTGGTCCGAGACCACTAAAAATTCAATCGGACCACTAATTTAAAAAATTTAGTGGTCCGCAGGACCAGTAACTTTTTTCCCCTCTCTGGCAGGTAAAGGTAAATTTTCTCATCCCTGAGATAACCGCAACCAAACACAAACCACAGAATTTTATTTTATTTAAAAAAAATAAATAAAAAATTGCATTAAAACTTAGTCAGTTGAAATAAATAATCAGAAATAAAATATATAATTAATAATTTTATAGTTTTTGTTCATGTCTATTTATTTAATTTTTAGCAAATTATAATTTTACATTTTATTATGCCGAAAACTTTGGGTAACTGAAAGGAAGTTTGGTTTATATTCTAGGAGGAGGAGGAGGGGGGTCATTCAAAGGGTTAAAGGTACTTAATAGAATTTTATGTAGCAGACCAGTGACGATGTCTCCGAACCAGTGACTTTTTTTTATCAATTCTACCGCTGCATGTTAGATAAAAAACCATGCTTTTTACAAACTTACTGTACTGAAATTTTTCACAATACTCAGGAATTACGCTTCAAAACAATTATTTAAAGCTGTTTTGTGTATTCATAAGTCACAATATCTGTAGAAACTTTCCAAATTATGTTCATCTTAGATTTGAATACTTTTTTATGTCATTTTAAACATTTAAAAAAATTGATTTTAATTAGCGATTTAAAAAAAAAAAAAATCACTTGTTTACAATCATGATTTAAATCGTTGACACCCTATTGCAAACTAACTTATATTTACTGGTACTACTTGATTATCTTGTTGACCAAAACTATCACCAAACTATAAGATTAAATGCCAATAATGGCTGATCATAAACGTCATATTCACTTGACACTAAACACGTTTGTTTATTTTGACGTTTTATTTGTATTTTTATTAATGTTATACTAATTTGTTCTTTCGTTATTTAAAATAAAAATTATGTCAATTTGTATAATTTAGCGAGTAGTTTGGCGAAATTGGTCGATGGGATAATCAAGTAGTACCTACCTATTTACTTTTTTAAAAAGAAATTAGCTGTGGAAAGATATAGGGTAGATGTACCAGTTTTGGCCACATTTAGAGAAAATTTGAAATAGAAATTTTACGTTTCTTGATCGATTAAAGCATATTAAATCATAATAACATCATTCTTTAGTAAATTTAATTGTTTTTCTGTTAACTATAATGACTTTCTACAGAATATTTTAGATTGTGAGTAATAACTCATCAAGTAATTTATTCCAATTTGTACCAGTTTTGGCCACCCCTACACCAGTTTTGGCCACTCCAATATCATGTAATTTAACAAACATTTTAATTGATAAGTAAAAATAAAGCATTTTTATGCAACATCCATTTTACCACACATATATTTGTTTACTGTATCAAGAGAATTTTGCAAATTTCTTTATGAATTGATAAAAACATCAAATAAAATATACTTATGTTGATTTTAACTGAAAATTTCAATTAAAAAACAAAAAATATATTTAAATTTGATTAATAAAAGGAACAACAGTGCCTATAGGACATAAAGATTAACTATTTAATCAGTTTTATAATTATTCATGGATTATGGCTTGTTTAGAACACTTGAATCTTCATCAAAGAGTTATATTTCTTGTATATAAAAGCATTTTCTGATTTTTGTTTGATTTTCATCAAAAAGTTATGAAATCATCTTTTGATTTATATTAGCTTGTGCCTTATTTAAATACCTTGCTTCTTTGCAAGTTATTTTAGGGTGTGATTTCAGAAGCAAATCATACCATTTCATACCTGGTCTTCCATCTTGAAATGGAGATTCTATCTTGCCGGCTACAATTTTCTGGGCAGAATCTTAAAAGTTATTCCATTTTTATCGAAAATAGTATTCTGACAATATCTAAAATCCACTTTTCTAATTGATTTTTAACTTCAATTCCTAGTATCTAGATCTACTACTTGAGATTCAACATTATTAGAGAAAAGTGGTGTCCGTCCTGCAAACTTGTGATGTAAGGCAAGAATGGGCTACTCCAAAACTTTGCTAGCTTGTAGTGCTGGCATTACATTTTGAATGGCCTTAATTTTACTTCCTATCTTAGAGCAGTGTTCCCTCTAGGCAATTTTTTAACAGCACATAATCTTTTTTAAACTTGGTAAAAGGAATCCTGTTTCGTTTTTTTTAAATAATGTGAAATACATTCTTACTTGTATTTAGATATCTCTAGTAAAGATTTTCGGCACAGATGTCATATTCGCAGATTTTTTTCTGACGCCAATGTCATATACGCAACGGGTACTTAACTGGCGCCAAAGTGTCGTTATTTTGCTTGATGTGGTAACCCGGATTATGTTGTTTATGCTGTTGATGTTTTCGCCAAATTGGCAACTGAAAAAAAATCTCGCCAATATGGGGCGAATATGACATCTGTGCCAGATTTTCACAATATTTAGTATTTCTAAATCCGTGTGCCTGAAATATTGCAAAAATTATAGAACTTCTTCATTTCTTTAGGAAAAATACAAGCAATTAAATCATGCTATAATTTTATTGAATTTTTTAATTTATAAGTTGTAAAATCTTTCAAAATTTATGTTTTAGTTATTTATCATATCTAAACATTACATATCGCCTCCCCTTTTGTTTTATCAATACTAAACACAATACTATATTTTCTTTAGCAATGTCATTCTTTAGTGACTAGCACAATGTCCTTCTTTCTAAAGTGAATTATCTATTGGACAGAGAATAACAAAATCTCTTTTATAAGAACTGTCATTAGCCTTGCTTTTATTATTATTATTATTGAAGCCATTACTATATAAAACAAAATTAAATTGATTTTTCCAGATGTTCTTAAATTTATTAAATGGCTAAAATTCCCTCTATAATGAATCATGTGGCCAAAAGTGGAACATAATGTGTACCCTTTTTGGCCACCCCCATGGCCATAACTGGTACATATAGCAAATTTAATGCACCAGTTTTGCCCCCCCCCCCCATTAAACTGTTAAAATAATTAAATTAAATGTAAAATTGCAGTAGAGAGAAAGCTTACCTAATAAAACCTAATAGCAATTTGTTTCAGAACAAATAGAACCCAATAAGTGCCTAATGTTGAAAGATTCTGAAAACTTGTCAGCTAAGCAAAAATCTTAATACATGTAAGCACACACTACAGTTTCACACATTTATTTTTTTTGCAAGTCATATTTTATCAAAAAATAAACAAATGATATTGTAAATGATAAAAGAGAGTTTGCTTAAAATGTAAGAATGCCTATTATTTGTTAGCATTAATTCACAGGCTAAATATTGGACAAATTGATCCAATGTGGCCAAAACTGGTGCATCTACTTTAATTACCTTGTGTTTATAAAATGGAATATTCCATTAAACAAAATGAGCCATGTGTTACTAAACTACTTCCACCAATTAAAAAATAAAAAGAATTTGTCTTTATTATGACAGATTTATTTTAAAAAAATATTTTAAAACTTTTTTTTTTTTAAGTAGTACGCATACATTTAGAAAGATTTTTAGAAAAATAGATGAAGCATGAAGACAAATTATGTTAAACCTACAACTCTTGGTCGCCATTCAATATCTTAATGTGGGGGGAAAAAATCAAAAATAGAATTTAAACAACAACAAAAAAAATCAATTTATTTTTATTTTACGCCCTGTTTAGAACTGAAACTTCTCCCGAAATATTTTTCTACTTTCGGCGCTGCTCATTTTAATTAAAATTTTTAAGACGAAACGTTTAGAATATGCTAATAAATAGGGGCGGTGAAGAATATTCTAACGGATGAGATTTAGGAAAGCAATGATATTATATAACCTAAAATTTCTTGAAATTTTTATTCATAGAAGCATTTTCATTGGAGGATAAAAAGCAAATTCTTGGCAAAGCAATCAACAGATAAATAAGACAGCTATTCTCAATACTTCTTCGATATAATCATGATATAATTTTTCGAGAACAAAATATTAACAATTACCTCCTGAGTAAAGAAAACAGTGCCATTAACTTTTTCACCAGATAAGACACAAACCGCTTTCATTTTCAATAACTTCTTTGTTTAATTACAAATAATTAATATATTTTTCACAATATTAAAAACTGGAAAGTTCTCTCTCACAAGGTCACAGGTACCGATAACGTTCGAAGCCGAATTCTTCAGAAAGCCGGAAGAAGGAAAAGAAAAACAAGTGCTCGTTTGCTGATGATAATCATCGATGGTTTCAGATCGGATCAGTCGATTCATTAATGATGAATCTGAAACTTCGATTCTAGACCCAGCTACGACCTGTTTACGAATGAAGATCACGCCGCGCGCGCGCTAAGGAGACTGAAACACGGAGTGAGTATTTTTATCTAGGAAGTGAGCTTCATGTCGCTAGACCCACTCCATGTTCCTGTTTCCTGAGCTTCAGCCTTTCAAGATACATTTTTGAAAATATTTTGGCAATAGTATTTAACAAATAAAAAATAAATACTTCAATCAAAACAATCGATCTTTAAAATTAATTCAGATAGCCTATTTAAAAGTTTTGTTTGTGTGACTTCTGTTGTTTGAAATTATTTTACAATGCCTAAAAATAAAGGTTATTTTTTCCTTTGTTAAAGATTATTTTTACCTTTTTCGGCAATTGCGTATTTAAGAAATTCCGATTTGTGTTTTAATATTATGCGTAGTACATAATCTTTATAAATATTATACAGTAAATTGTTTTCTGTTTTACTTATATTTACGTATCTAAGACATTATGATTTGTATTTAAATATTATGCGTAGTACATAATCTTTATAAATATTATACAGTAAATAGTTTTCTGTTTTACTTATATTTACGTATCTAAGACATTCTGATTTGTATTTAAATATTATGCGTAGTACATAATCTTTATAAATATTATACAGTAAATAGTTTTCTGTTTTACTTATATTTACGTATCTAAGACATTCTGATTTGTATTTAAATATTATGCGTAGTACATAATTTTAGTAATATATAAATATTTTGCAATAAATGTAGATTGTTTTCTCTTTTACCCAGGGTCCTATGCACAGTATTCTTTTGAAAGACAATGACCACTATTATAAAATAAATAAACTCGATGCTCAGTATCTTTTTGCACTGCGTCTCCACATCCGCTAAAAGTAAAATTTGCACAAAGATTGATGCAAGTTTAAAACTTTTTCTTTCATTTAAACTCGAAAGATGAAATTAAGGAATTTTGCTTAGTAGCTACTGGCCCGGTAGGTTGAATTTTTTTAGTAGCCAGTTACTGGCTAGTGAGTATAATTTTTTGGTACTTTTCGGTTAGCCGGGCGCCAGTGTTATTATTTACATACATATACATGCCAGTGTTATTATTTACATTCATATATACATATAAATGCGCATCATCATCAACCGTTTTCAATCCACTGCTGGATGTAGGTCTCCCCCAGATTTTTCCAATGTTTCCTGTCTAGTGCTTTAGTCATCCAATTTACACCGGCTACTTTTCTGATTTCATCACTCCATCTTACTTGAGGTCGTCTTCTTGGCCGTTTTACATCTCTGGGATACCACTGTAGGGTGTTTGCGCTCCATCTATTGTCTTGTCTTCTTGCGATGTGCCCAGCCCATTTCCATTTTAGCCGTTTAATTCTTTCAATGATGTCAAAAACTTTCGTCTGACTTCTTATCCAGGTTATTCTTTTTCTGTCTCTTCTAGTTATACCTAGCATACATCTTTCCATACTTCTCTGTGTTGTTTGTAATCTTTGTACCATCCGTTTTGTTAGCGTCCATGTTTCTGCTCCATAAGTTAGGACAGGCAAAACACATTGGTTAAATACCTTTCTTTTCAAACACAGGGGCATGCTACTCTTCAGAATAATATTGTTCTTCCCAAAAGCACTCCATCCATTATATGTACATATATAGGGTAGATGTGCCAGTAATGGACACCCTTAAGGAATTTCTTTCAAAATTATTTTTTTTATTAATAGTTATAATTATTATATTCCAGTTTTTTCAATATTATATTAACCTATCAACAATATTTAACCATTCTTATAGTCTCATTTCCCAATATGAATCAAAATTTAATTTTAAATAACAGAAATATATCAAAACACTCAAAAGCCCAGTAATGGACACCCTCTAGCCCAGTAATGGACACCTTCTGGCTCAGTAATGGACACCCCATAAAAAGCAATAAATATAATTGTTTTTATGACTGTATTTAGAACCAGAATTTAATGAATACATACTAATGAAACAAAATAGTTATTTTCAAATAAATTTAACAATTAGGATACCAGTAATTAACAAAATATTTGTGATAATCATTTACTGTTTGCATCAATTGTAATTATCAGAAGATCGATGTTTTAATTATTTTAGATGGATAGTTTAAAATACTAAATATCAGGCAATTACAGCTATCAAATTATTTAAACAGTGGGGGGATTTTAAAGGCAATTAAAAAAAAAAAAAGTTTTGGAATATTAGTGTTTAGTTTTGTCTCACTATTTTTAACAATTAATCTTCCAGAGACTACTTGATATATCATTAATAATAATTAATATTACAAATAGGAAAGAAATGATATTGTGAGTTGAATATTTTAAATAGGGTAGATGTACCAGTTTTGGCCACATTTAGAGAAAATTTGAAATAGAAATTTTACATTTCTTGATCGATTGAAGCATATTAAATCATAATAACATCATTCTTTAGTAAATTTAATTGTCTTTCTGTTAACTATAATGACTTTCTACAGAATATTTTAGATTGTGAGTAATAACTCATCAAGTAATTTATTCCAATTTGTACCAGTTTTGGCCACCCCTACACCAGTTTTGGCCATCTCTATGCACCAGTTTTGGCCACTCCAATATCATGTAGTTTAACAAACATTTTAATTGATAATAAGTAAAAATAAAGCATTTTTATGCAACATCTATTTTACCACACATATATTTGTTTGCTGTATTAAGAGAATTTTGCAAATTTCTTTATGAATTGATAAAAACATCAAATAAAATATACTTATATTGATTTTAACTGAAAACTTCAATTAAAAAACAAAAAATATATTTAAATTTGATTAATAAAAGGGACAACAGTGCCTATAGGACATAAAGATTAACTATTTAATCAGTTTTATAATTATTCATGGATTGTGGCTTGTTTAGAACACTTGAATCTTCATCAAAGAGTTAAATATTTCTTGAAAGCATTTTCTGATTTTGGTTAGATTTTCATCAAAAAACTATACTTCTTGAAATCATCTTTTGATTTATATTAGCTTGTGCCTTATTTATGTTCCCTGCTTCTTTGCAAGTTATTTTAGGGTGGGATTTTGGAAGCGAATCATACCTACCATTTCATGCCTGGTCTTCCATCTTGAAATGGAGTTTCTATCTTGCCGGCTACAATTTTTTGGACAGAATCTTAAAAGTTCTCCATTTTTTATAGGAAATAGTATTCTGACAATATTTAAAATCCACTTTTCTAATTGATTTTTAACTTCAATTCTTAGTACCTAGCCCTACTACTTGAGATTCAACATTATTAGAGAAAAGTGGTTGTCCGTCCTGCAAACTTGTGATGTAAGGCAAGAACGGGTTACTCCAAAACTTTGCTAGCTTATAGTGCTGGCATAACATTTTAAATGGCCTTAATTTTACTTGCTATCTTAGAGCAGTGTTCCCTCTAGGCCATTTTTTAAGAGCATAGAATGAGAATCTCTTTTAAACTTCGTAAAATGAATCCTGTTCTTTTTAAATAATGTGAAATACATTCTTACTTGTATTTAGATATATCTCCTAGTAAAGATTTTCACAATATTTAGTATTTCTAAATCCGTGCGCCTGAAATATTACAAAAATTATGGAACTTCTTCATTTCTTTAGGAAAAATAAAAGCAATTAAATCATGCTATAATTTTATTGAACTTTTTAATTTATAAGTTGTAAAATCTTTCAAAATTTATGTTTTAGTTTATTTATCATATCTAAACATTACATATCGCCTCCCCTTTTGTTTTATCAATACTAAACACAATACTATATATTCTTTAGCAATGTCATTCTTTAGTGACTA
The DNA here is from genome assembly GCA_963932465.1 of Maratus speciosus. Taxonomy (NCBI): domain Eukaryota; kingdom Metazoa; phylum Arthropoda; class Arachnida; order Araneae; family Salticidae; genus Maratus; species Maratus speciosus. Next base: position 293,771,066 of record OZ010789.1, read on the forward strand.
GCGCAATGTCCTTCTTTGTAAAGTGAATTATCTATTGGATAGAGAATAACAAAATCTCTTTTATAAGAACTGCCATTAGCCTTGCTTTTATTATTATTATTGAAGCCATTACTATATAAAACAAAATTAAATTGATTTTTCCAGATGTTCTTAAATTTATTAATTGGCTAAAATTCACTTTATAATGAATCACGTGGCCAAAAGTGGAACATAATGTTGTACCCTTTTTGGCCACCCCCATGGCCATAACTGGTACATATCGCAAATTTAATGCACCAGTTTTGGCCACCCCCCATTAAACTGTTAAAATAATTAAATTAAATGTAAAATTGCAGTAGAGAGATAGCTTACCTCATAAAACCTAATAGCAATTTGTTTCAGAACAAATAGAACATGATAAGTGCCTAATGTTGAAAGATTTTGAAAACTTGTCAGCTAAGCAAAAATCTTAATACATGTAAACACACACTACAGTTTCACACATTTATTTTTTTTGCAAGTCATATTTTTTCAAAAAATAACAAATGATATTGTAAATGATAAAAGAGAGTTTGCTTAAAATGTAAGAATGCATATTATTTGCTAGCATTAATTCACAGGCTAAATATTGGACAAATTGATCCAATGTGGCCAAAACTGGTACAGTGGCCAAAACTGGTGCATCTACCCTACTAAATAAAATAATTTCAAAATAAAACTGTAGAACTGATGTTTAAGGCCACTGATCTGCAGATTCACTAGTTTCATGAATATTACCTATAACTTTCATTAATATTACAATTTTTTTTTCTTTTTTGTCAGAGATGAATAAGGAAACATTTAAGACAGAAAATAGATTTTTAATAGCTTCTATAACTTAATTGTTTTTATTTAAACAGAGAGGGATTAAGCCCTATGAGCCCTCTTTGACTGTGCTCTTAAACAATATTTTCTGCTTCCTGGCTGGTTTGATTGCCAGATTATAAAATATGCAAGGTACATCTACATAAAAAAAAATAATAAAATAAATAAATAAAATAAAATATTGAAATTTTATGAATCCACATAAAATAACTTGAAAGCCGCTATTTATAGAAGTTTTGGTGTTATTACATTTTGGTAAGTATAATTTAAAAATTAAATTAAAATTTGATTATTTAGGTTTGCAGTTAAGTCAAAATATTTTATGCACTATAAACAGTACTGAAATTACATTTTTAGCAATGTTTACATGTGGTGTCCATTACTGGAAAATTACTAATTAACCATCCCAGTAATGGACACCCCCTCTTAAAACCCTAAAAATAAATGAAATTTTGTAAATGGCCGTTAGTATATAAAATTCTAAGTTTTCTATTGCTACTCAAACAAAAACATTCAATTTTTTCAAAAAAATAAATAATATATAACTTAATTAAAACGAAGTCAACTCTTAGCCTATTCATTAAGATTTTCACAGAAAAACAGCGAAACTTTGAAACATTATTTTCTGCTTCCTGATTGGTTTGATTAAAAGTGTCAACAATAACACAGTTTTATAAAACTTGCAAGGGGGAATTATTAAAAAAATAATTAAAACTAAATATTTATTAGTTATTTTTTTATGAACTAAAAACTTCAAGGGGTGTCCATTACTGGCACACCTACCCTATATGTACACACACACACACACATAAATATATACATATGTATATATATATATGTATGTGCATGTATATGTATTATATGAATGTAAATATAACGCTAGCGCCCGGCTAACCGAAAAGTACCAATTTTTTTAGTAGCCAGTAAGTACATTTACATCATTGAATATTTAATTTTTTAAAAATATGAGTTTACAGTAAACAAGTAATTTATGATCTAAATAATAAGGTTTCACTTTATTCATAACTATAATTATTTTGCATACAGATTATGGGGTGCAAGGTAGTCTAGTGATGTCATAACTATTTCAATCAAGCCATAGTCAAAGTATTAAACTACATGTGCGAAAGATTAATGCATTGAAGTGTGATATCAACATATCAGTATTTTCAATGTTTAATATGAAAATATTGCATGTTTAAAATTAAGTCTCAAGGAGGGTTTGCAATTTTTTATCAACAAAATATCTTCTTTTTTTCTGGCAAATTTTAATTAAAATAAATTTTAAGATGCGTTAATATTAAATTTTGAGAGACATTTTTAATTTTTTTTACTCATTTATTTGATTTTAAAATTTTTTCATCGGATGTTGTCTTCCCCCCCCCCCCCCTAAAAAAACCTGTCTACATTATTGGGTAATAGTACTTTTCTTTTAGCATTTTGTTTGTGAAACTATTTCTTTGAAAAAAATATTATTTAGTAATAAAATCAAATAAGATGTGAAAAACATGGAGAGATGCATTCTTATTTCACACATACAAAAAAAAAAATAGTTTTTTTTATTAAAGGTACAGATGTCATATTCGCGCGATTTTTTTCTGTCGCCAATATCATATACGCAACAGGTACTTAACTTGCGCCAAAGTGTCGTTATTTTGCTTGATGTGGTAACCCGGATTATGTTGTTTATGCTGTTGATGTTTTCGCCAAATTGGCAACTGAAGAAAATCGTGCCAATATGGGGCGAATATGACATCTGTACGTTATTAAAAATTAATGTTACAGAATAATTTATTGTTAATTCTGTAGACTTATTTCAAAAACGAAAGTGGATGCAGGCTTCAGATAAAATTATTCCCTTCAGCTCTCCCCAGGTTATTGCTTAAGGGTCCTATCCCCGCCGGCGAAGACACTCACAAGCTAATGCTAATCCTATGGGGAGGGATATTTCTAATATCTCGTTTGCATTTCGACATTTTTAAATAATTTTTTTTGCATTGGATAGCCGAGGTTCGTCTCTACAGCGCACCTTGGTTACTTTTTCGATTTTGGTTGCAGATATTTTTTAGAATGACACTTTCATTTTCAGAACCAGTTTTGAAAATGAAAGTAACTTTATAAAAAATATCTGCGACCAAAATCGAAAAAGTAACCAAGGTGCGCTGTAGAGACGGACCTCGGCTATCCAATGCAAAAAACATTATTTAAAAATGTCAAAATGCAAACGAGATTAGAAAAATCCCTCCCCATAGGATTAGCATTAGCTCGTGAGTGTCTTCGCCGGCAGGGACAGGACCCTTAAATATATAGGAACAGCCACAAAGTACTAATTTGGAGACAGCAAAATGTGCCAGTTTTTGACGAAGCACTTTTTTTTTTTTTTTTTTGCTGTGACTTATGGCTGTTGGAGCTTCTCCCCACCCCCATCACTTGTGTTTGTATTCGTGGGACTGCCTTGCCGTTTCAGGAACTTAAACCAAAGCCAGATACTTGCTTTATTGAAAAAATTGTGGATTTATATTTGAAAATGTATAATGACGTTGGTCATATATCAGGGTGTAGACAGAATTTTTTTTCGGAAGGGATGTGAAGTCTTTGTGAGGGATATATTAGATTAAATTTCACAAAAGTGTTAAAAATTAGTATAAAATTGTGGTACTTCTTAGTTATCCCGTCTACCAAATTACTGTCATCAAATTGTAAGATTAAATGCCAATAATGGTTGCCATTAATTAATTAATTGTAAGATTAAATGGCAATAATGGCCAATAAAACCATTAATTCGACGTTTTATTCGTATTCTTATTAATATTTTACTAATTTATTTGTTCTTTCGTTATTTAAATATAAAAATTATGTCAATGTGCATAATTTGGCGAGTGGTTTGGCGAAATTGGTTGACGGGATAACTAAGAAGTACCAAAATTATATAGGGGATCAGCTTCTTGAGGGAAAAGGGGGGGGGGTATATATAATATTTGAAAAACTGAAAAATAAATCCCTGTTTGTTCGCTACGCAGCTGACTAGCAGGTGGGAGAAGGAAAAGATTGTTAAATTGCCAGTGCAATGTGAAATCGGAAATGTCCGAGGTGTAGGGAAAATGGAATAGGGAAAGATGAAATCAGAAAATCCTGCATTTGGCCGTTTCTTTTCATATTTGTAATCGCTGAGTCGCGACTGGCGAGTGCTTAAATTAAAAAGCCAAAAAAAAAAAAAAAAAATATTTGTTTAAAACTTCATTTCTGAATAGTTTGCCAGGTCCAGTTTTACAAAAAGCAGGACAGCAGCCTCTAAGTCAGATATAAAAATATAGTAAATCATAAGACAGAGCCTATTACAGAATTCTGTCTTAAACATAAAAATGTCATTGGCCCTATGGTAGGAATGCAATACAATTATACCTGCTAAAACGGTCTGTGTAAAATTTGTAAAAACAGAATTGAAAGAAACCGAAAAAATTCCATTTTAAACAGGTTTTCGTCTAGGCAAATACATTTTTAATGTATTCCTTTGGAAGAAATTGTAAAAAATTTTCATTATACATAGGTTCTGTCTGCACAGTTTTTACTGTATTAAGTTCCACTTGATGCAAATTAACTAATAGCATGATACTAAAACAAATTTTTTGTACATCATCTAAAATTAGGACTTTTGGTGTCCTGCCCAATGGTTACACGAGACAGATCTTGAAACCATTGAAAGTTGAGACATCCCTCGTAAATTAGGGCACCTGGCAACACTAGTTCTGAATGAAATTTAATGACACATATTAAATTTGCATGAAAAATTTTACATAGCGCCCAATCCACAAAAAAGAGGACATGAGGATGAAAATTTAAATTTCCTTAAATATGATTGAAATTTTGCACATTAACTGTTAAAAGTGTACTATTTCATATTTTATTGAAAAAGAATAAAATTTTTGTCATTAACATACTTATTTTAATTAATAAAGTGACACTATGACTGTGTGAAATAGACTGCACCAAAAATCTTTACATTTTATGGCCTCGTACAGCTGAACAAATATTCTGAAAATCTCCAAACTTAGATGTATATAATCTGACATCTATTATTGAGAGTTTTTGCCTGCAGAGAAGTGTTCACTAATCTTCGTTACAAGAGGTAAGCATATTTAATTACTCTTAATTATTGTGTCACACCCGCAACAAAAAGTTACATTTATATCTCCACAGAAAAATTTTTTTGACTGTAAGTTATGAAACTTTATATTCAAAAATAGTTTATTATGGTACTTTGAATTACAGACACAAGAAAAATTTAATTAATATTTTAATTATAGTTATTAAGCGTTGCGGGCGTGACATGCTCCTGTTGCGGGTGTGACATTTAATTAAAGTCACACCCGCAACATCTTTTAAAATTGAACACAAATGCAATCTAAATAAATTATATGTAAATTTATGTAAGAATAATATACTGGAAAACATGTAGGTCACAGCACTAACTATTATACCCTTTGATTTAGTTGTGTGAACCTCAGTTCACATCATCAAAATTAGCATCATTTTAGCATGTGACATTGTGTGTAATTGATTTATATTTATTCAGTTTGGATTGATAAATTGTTGCTTCTACAGGAAAATAATATTTTTGTAAATGATATATGAATAAAAAAATAATTTTAAAGGCAAAATTTTTATGAAAAAAAAAAAAAAAAATCTGCAACAATATTTTAGCAATTTTTTTTAATATGTATGTATGATTTTGTTATTTGATAGCATTTACCTTTTTTTTTTTTCAATTTTTAAAATAAATAATATATTACAAGAAGATTTTTTTCAATTTTAATTCAAATTAAATAAGAATAATTGAAACTGTTATTAATTAAAATGTGTATTAAGTTAGCATAAAATGTAGATAGTCAGTTTGAAATGAACCAAAATTTAACATATAAGATTAAAAATTTCAAAGAATTTCAATAATATTGACAATTTGTTAAACATGTATTTTTGGAAAGTGCTATATTTATTCAATTTATACATTAATTTCTTCTCTTTTGCAGAAGAATGAATAGCCCAGAAAGGTCACAAAATCATTGGGAAAATATTAAGGAAAACCACCTTAAATACGCAGAATATCTACAAAAACAGAAGGAAAGCGACAAAGCAAGGAGGGAAAAGAAAAAGAAACTTAAAAAAAAAACACACATCAGCAGCCAAGAAAGAAAAACAATTTCAGCGACAAAAGCAGAATGAAAGAAGCAGCAAAAGAAAGTGTAGAGAGAAGAAGAAATCTTCAACAAAAAGTGTCACACCATCTCCAGCTATAAGGGCAGAATAGTCTATTGGAAGTTACCGAAGAGCACAAACTTTTGGTAAAGCTAAACGAAATCTTCGTTAAGTCCAAGGAAAAGACTCGCTGTAGTGAAAAAATTAGCACATGAGGAAAACATTATACTTCCACCTAAAGAAATATTGCAATAATTACAGAAAATGCACAAAAGAGAATTTGTTTGCTGCCACATTCTGATAAGGACAGTGCTGTAGTTGGGTGGAAACGCCGTTCCCAGAAATATTTGGTTTGTTACTGAAAAAAAAAAAAAAAAAATCACATATGAGCACACACCTTTTTTTTTTTTTTTCAAGCGAAATGATACTAGCCTGGAAATGAGCCTAGAGCTAAATCCTTTTCTCCAGACTGTGAAAACTATACCCATTTCAACATCTGAATGCCAAGGAGCATTCAGCTGTATGAATAACATCATGACCAATGCGAGAAATTCACTCCTAATAGCAAGAGCTAGTTCACTTATATTCATAAGCCGTGTAGTACCCCTCTTAAAAGAATTTTCTCCTGAGCCATATGTGAAATCTTGGTTGCTATCAGGAAGAAGATTAACAGACGAGACAGCTTGTCATAAACCACAGAGCACAGAAAACACCTCTCATTATCGTTCTTTATGGAAACTTCTAGGATAGATGTGTCAGTAAGCAATATATGGATTTATTTTTGTTATTTAGTTAAATTTTGATTCATAATGGAAAATGTTGCTATGAGATTGATTAAATATTGCTTTTAGATAAATGCTATACAAATACAATGCTATAAAATCTAGAATATAATAATTAAAACTGTTAATTTAAAAAAGTCAGCTTTTAGCTAAATGTTTTGAATTGCCTTTTCGCTCAGCAAAAGTCCGGCAGCATCAACATCTACTCTGTTATAAGGTGAGTTCCCACAAATATTTTTTCCCAACTACAGCACTGGATAAGGATATAATATCCATTAATAATAAAAGTGAAGTTGGAGATTTTTTGAAGTAGTTTTGTTCTCCACATTAAAAAACAACAACAACAACAACAACAAAAAAAAACAGCGAAAAGTTGGTTGTGCAAATAAGACAAATGGGTGGTGATATAGAAATAGAGTATCTAAAAAAAATTTCAGAAAATGTGTATGTTTGGCCAAATCAGCCAGATGTATCCTGGGAGAAACAGAGCATTATTATAAAAAAAAAAAGCTGACACCGGCAGAAATTATAAATTCAAGATCAGAAATGAAATTTATTTGATTTTTTTTGCTTGATATTATAATTGTATTATTCATTAATTGGTTAATTAAAAAAACCCTGCTTTGTAAATATTTGTGTATGTCATTATTTTATTGCACATACAAGTCACACCCGCAACGAGGCGTCACACCCGCAACAAAAACTTTAAATATTTCCTAAACAAGCAAGAATTGAGTAAGTAATTTACTTTTTTCATAAAATAATTATTTAACTATTACTGTCTAACATATAAAAAAAACAGTTCATCTTGTTGTTATAATTCACAGAGTTTTGAGTTTTTGTACTGAAAGATGAAAATGCATGTCCTTTTTATGTCACACCCGCAACAGGAGAGAATTATTTTTTTTTAAAATAAATATAATACTGAGTAACTTGAAAATTTGGATTAATGTATGTGTAAGTGGTCCACATTGAAATCCATAAAAATTGAAACCATAGCTCAAAAATATTTTAGCTGATGGCTAATTTAATTTGTGTAAATGTCACACCCGCAACTTTGGATTGGGCGATAGCTGAACTTTGATTGAACTACAGTTAGACCTCGAGAATTCAGACATCCAAATTCCGGATATTCTAAAGTTTGGACATTTTTCCGATGTTACTTTTTTTATTAATTTTTGAAATAAGACTTAGCTATAGTTTCCATATTTCTCATGAATGCAGTTAAACTTTTTCAACCGAACACTAAATAAATAAATATGGTCATATTTTGGTATACTTTTATAATGTGTGATGGTTAATTAAAAACTAATTATTACAAAAACTGTCAAGTTAAGAAATGGCATAAAAAAGAGAAAGACTCGACCTATACGCTGACAACCCAAAGCTTCATATATTTTAATTCTAATAAAATCACTCAAGTATGTATTTATAACTATAAAAACAAACATGCAATTTTGTTATCTCTTGACTCAACTAAAAAATAAACACACTCGATATTCACCTTATCTCCTTCTCCAACTGAATTCTCCCCTCCCTCAAAAAAAAGTATACGTAGAAGCTAACTTAGGTCTTGAATTTTCATGACACAATCAGCATAAAATGAATGATTTCATTTTTAATATTTCTGACATTATCTGATTTTTTTTTTATGTGAGTGGTGCTATATAAATTTAATTAAGTATGATTCATAGAACATTTATAGAAGTCTATGAATGCACACAAGTTAGTAGTCAAAACAACAATTATTAAAATAATAGAAGAATCTTGAAATCAGGTTTCAATGGCCTTGGAACAATTTAGTCGTAGAGTATTCATCATTTAGTGAACAAAGTTAAGTCTAGAGATGTAAATTTTCCGGAAAAGTTGAAGTAACAAAAAAAAAGCGATTTTTTTCTGGAAAAATGGGAAAAATTGATTTCCTATAAATGTTTCTCAAAAATAAGTTATATTTTCTTAAAAAGTATACAATAACAAACTTTTTCAATATTTTTGCATACTAAAAAAATTATCTTCCCTTTATATGTGAATATGTTATTAAAAAAAGGGAGAGAGAGAGAAATAGCCAGAATCCTTTCAGTCTCAGAATTCCGAGAGTAGCTTTTCTTGCTTAATTTAACACCAGTGTTTGTATAATATATCACGTGTCTGTTGAAATGATTTTTCAGTAGCACTTGTTTAATTATATCAGTAGAGCTAATTTAAAAAACAAACAAACAAAAAAATCTTTAGTTTCAGCCAATATCACTGTAGTTTTAAACTGTATTGTACATCCCATCTGCATAGTACTCATAAAGGATGCCAGTGTAAAAGAAACAAATTATAGTAGTTCTGGTATTATTTTAAATACTATTATCCTTTTCAGATCTTCCGTTGTTTAAAAATTGGTATTATTTTACAATATTACTTCCCCCTCCCCCTTACAGTTATAATGTTCATTTCCTGTATATGTAGTTTTGGTACAGCTTTCCAGACTTAACCCAAACAGTGTTTTAGTAAGATTTAGATCCTTAATATAGAAAGTATAGGTCAAAATTAACATTTTTACCTACTGGCCACTGGCCAGTACACTGATTTTTTTCACTGGCCAGCTCTTTTTAACAACTGGCCAGTAACAAAGTTATGTACGCTCCATACAAAACTGTGTTTTTTCTAACTATCAACATTGAAATTTACTAATATATATTACTTACCATTCGATATGATTACACTCAAGTGAAAAATTTTATTTTTACTATTAATTTCAATGAAATAAATTCACGAAATTTTCAGAAAGGTTACAGCAGAGAAGGACCTCCCGCCCTCGACACTAACTAATATGGATTTTTCTGCGACCATTTAACGAATTTCACGATCTTTTGACGAAATTCACAGGTTTTTTTCGTAACCTTTTGCAAAATCTGTTTTTACGCGATCTTTTGACGAAATGTGCATTTTTTCCGCGGTCTTTACACAAGCGTTTTGTTTTTTTGTAATCTTTTAATGAAATTTGTGGGGTTTTTTCGCCATTCTGAAAATATTTGCATTTTTTTTTTCAAGATTTTTTGACGAAATTTGCATTTTTCCGCGATCTTTTGACGAAATTTGTTTTTTCCGCAATCTTTACATGAAATTTGCATTTTTTTTTCATGATCTTTTAACGAAAGTTGCGTTTTTTCTGCAATCTTTTCACGAAATTTGAATTTTTTCCGCGATCTTTTGACGAAATTTGAGTTTTTTCCCCGCAATCTTTTCTAGAAATTTGTGTTTTTTCCGCGATTTTTTGAAGAAATTTGCGTTTTTTCGGCTATCTTGTCACAAAAGTTGCATTTTCTCCACGATCTTTTCACGAATTTTTTTTTTCCGCAATGTTTACATGAAATTTGTGTTTTTTTTCACAAAATTTGCGTTTTCCCACGGTCTTTTCACGAAATTTGCGTTTTTCCACGTTCTTTTCGCGAAATTTGCATTTTTTCCGCAATACTTTGAAGAATTTTGTGATTCTTTTTCGCGATTCTTTGATGAAACTTGGGTTTTTTTGCGATCTTTTCAGGAAATTTGCGTTTTTTGACGACATTTGCATTTTTTCTACGATGTTTTGACGTAATTTGAGTTTTTACGTGGTCCTTGGACAAAATTCACATTTTTTTCGTGATTCTTTGACGGAATTGCTTTTTTTTTCTGCAAACGATTGACAAAATTGATTTTTTTCGGTGACCATATCGAAATTAGCTCTATTTTTATGTCTGAATTTTCGGACGGATGACAGTTTTTTTTTTTTTTTTTCGGAACGGAATGCCTTAAATTTTCGGAAAACTCGAGGCAAAATCACCCCTGCTACTTTCTTTTCTTACGTTCGGGAGAATTGCCGATTTGGACGCCGTAAATTCCGAACGAATTTCACCCCTTTCCTCCCTGGCATCGATCTTTCAACCATCGCGTTTGACAAGTGGTGCCCATTGAGTTTGGCGAGTGAGGACAATAAAGTTAATCGCCATGTTTTAAGTGTTACTCGTCGTCTTGCAAGTGGCGAGTGTTAATTTTGTGCTATAATAGAAAGTGGTATTTTTTTTATGAAACTTTTAAAACGGGTGGATTTTTCCATATGTTTAAAAATTGTTTTCAAATAGATTTTTCACAGAGATTTATATTAGATTTATAGATTTTTCTTACATTTTCTTTGCAAAGTTTGTATAGATTTATGTTTTTTGAAAATACATTTAGACAACTCTAAAAATCTATATTTTAAGAAAAGAAAAAAAAAAAAGATACATAATTTCAGCTGCATGTTATTATGAAAAGAAATTTTTCTAACAATAGTGAAAAATCACAGTCAAGCGAATAAAAATAAATGCATGTTTCAAATTTTACATTAAATTTTCCATCTTATCATTTTCACTTATTGGTATAATATTGAAATACTTTTGCACATGAATTTTCATTTTTAACCAGAGAAGTTCCATTTAACATCTTACCAAGGGTTTGCTTAGATTTTTTTTCACACGATCATGTTTTTGCAAAATTGTGAACTTTTATAAAAACTTATGAACTTGTAAAAAATGCGAATGAAATGTAAAAAATGTGAATGAAATGTAAAAAATGTAATCGGAATTTTGTAAATTAGAAATTACATATTTAAGTTCTTATCTAGACATTATTGTCCTTTGTACATACCGGGTGTCCTAAAAAGGACTGACTGATTTTAAAATTCAATAACTTGCAAACGGTGACAGATATTTAAAAATTTCTTGCAAGAGGTTTATGCATAAGGTCAAAAGTTTTATTACAGTGATTTTCGATTTTAGTTCGAATTACAAACAATTACAATTCGATGGCGCTGTAAGCAATAGTCGCTAAATACAGGCTCGATTTTTGGTCCATTCTCCTGTTCCATGTGGAAAAAGGAGATGGAAATGTATTATCCGGGCCATGAAGTACCAAAAATCGAGTTTGAATTTAGCGTCTATTGATCGTAGCGCCATCTATTGTTTGTAATTCAAACTAAAATTGAAAATCACTGTAAAAAAACTTTTGATCTTATGCATAACCCTCCTGCAAGAATTTTTTAAATATCTGTCACCGTTTACAAGTTATTGAATTTTAAAATCAGTCAGTCCTTTTTAGGACACCCGGTATAAACAGCTGGATAATACATTCATTGGTTATTGCAGCTATATACAACTTGTTGTTTTGTTTTTTTTTTAATTCTAAAATCATTACGTTTGTGAAGGATTTAATTTGGAGATTGTAAAAAAATTCTGAAATGTCTATTTTTAAGTGAAAGAATTTTTTTAAAGGTCATATGTTTTAAGGAGAAAAAACTGTGAAGGATCCTTTAAGAGACTCAAGTTCTTTCTAAAGAGAATCCCTATTTACAGATAAGATTTTCCATGTTAAGGTTTTCATGAGGGACACTAAACATGAAAAAAAAAATAAAAATAAAAATATCAGAATGTAGCAATTATAAAATTTTGACTACATTATTTTATAAATGAAGTTTCAATTTTTCCAATTTGGAAAAATTGAAAAATAGCCCTTCGGAAAAAAACTGAAAAAAACCGGTTTTTTTCCCAACTTTTCTGGGTTTTTTTCCGAGCATTCCCATCTATAAAGTCTTCTATAAAAATGAAATCTTCAAAAAAGCAAACCTTCAAAGAAAAAATGGTACTTTTCAGTTAGCCGGGCGCCAGTGTTATATACACACATATATATATACACCAGTGGCGAAGCGTCCAGTCATCGGTAGATTCGGCGATGACCATAGGAAAATAAAGGCAACATAAAACATTTAAATTTTTTGCAAGCTCATTTTAAAATGTCTTTTTTTTTCTTTTTTTTTAAAGATTTTATGTGTAACATGAAGCGATAAAAGTGTATTTTAGTGCTGCCATCTATCAGTTTTAAAATGAGATGGCCCAGATTTGTGAATCTCTTTACAGCACTCTCACCCTCTCAGCACCCCGCAACCAATCAAACGACAGCCTTTTCCAAGACATATCGGGTCTAGTCATCGCTAATTTCAGCGAATCCACTTGAAAAGGAACACTTCTTTTTGTAACGCTTTTTCCATTTTGAATAATATTCCAATGGACATAGCATTATTGTAACAGATTCAATATTATTAAATAGTGCAAAATACTCTATTCTATTGACTCATGCTGTGTTCATCTTAAAATTATTTGACTAATTTAAATTATTTCTGTTATTTCATTACACTTAAATAAAAGATTTTTTATTAATTGGAAAAGAAATCATTGCTTTAAAATGTTTTTTTACATGCCTGTACTGTTAGAATATTATAAATCTTAGGTTATATATTTCTGATAACAGCATATTTTCGATTCATAAGTACAAACAGAGTCAGATAATATAGACGAACACGCGAACGCCGTTCGCAGAAAATTTTCAAAGTTTGCAGACAGTTTTGATGGGTTTTTTTTTACAAATTTCTTTATTTAAAAAAAGAAATTAACAAGACCCCAGGCGGAGAATCGGTGTAACGCACGTTGCAGACTATTGACAAGGTCGGTAGACTGTTTTTCAACTGGAAAAAAAGAAAAAAAGTTTGCTAGAAAGTATTTGCCATGTACCCTAGTACAGTATTTTTTGGAAGAAGCGCCGCGGCTTATACGAGTTAAAAACTTAAATATTGTAAATGCGGTGCTTATGCCGGAACGATGGGTACAATTCCCCCCTTTTTTTTTCCCTCCTGCCAGGGCCGGTAGCAGAAACAGTGCAGCACCGACACAGGTGCTGTAGCTTATGTTCAGTCTTTGCAGATTAATTTAACAGATTAAAAATAAATTTTGTGTTAAAAAATAAATGTTAAATGTTGATCTCTTTTAAATAAAGTTTTTTTGGTTGGAAATTTTAGTGAATGTTTATGTGCTTGTATATAACTTTTCATTTTTGCTGTTGGCGGCAATATAGGACTCAGGAGGAGCACAGCGTTTTTTTGCAGAAAATTTTAAAGAAATTATTTGAGTTCGCAGACAGTTTTACATTTTATCTAAGTCTGAGTACAAAGATGCATATTTATTTAATTTTGTTTTATTTTTGGTAACGTACAAATGATGAAAAATAATTATGGAAATATACGAAGATTTTCTTAGTTTTTGTGGGAGTGGCATTTAATTATTTAAAAACGTCATAACTATTTTTAAACAATTAAATAAATATTTTTTGCATCCGATTTATTCTGAAAGTTATATAATTCAAAGCAAAATTATGCATTAAGAAGAGTTAAAGTACTTTACCTATTACTATTTTGTTTCATTAGAAAAATGTGTAACCTATTTGATTGGTTCAACGACATTTTTAAATTAAAGTAACAACATTTTATTTTTTGAAGAAGTAAATTACTTAACTATTGGTTACAATTTAGATTCATATATATTTTTAAAAGTCATAATATATATTAATTACTATTACAGCTATGTTATTTCTCAAATAAAAGCAAGCTGTTTGTATCCTCTAGCTTTGAGAATGTCTTTAATTGTAAAGAATGGGTGGATTAGCACATCCCTTAAAAAATTTGCTGACAGCAGTTGTCGAAGATAAAAAAATAAGTTTTCTGTTAGATATTTTACAAGATCCAGTTACAAGAGTCAAAACAGACTATGCGGTTGTCATATTTTACTTAAAGTAATTGATTAGTCGTGATTGTTCTTGTCTAAGTTTACAAATAATGTTTGTATATAAATTGAATTTTCAAATCTGAAAGCAGATCTGATGGATCTAAAACATCTTTACAATCAAATCATTAAAAACATTTGCGAAGTGTTCAAATGCTTAATTAATTGATGGGTCATTCCATGTCAAATCACCCAGAATTTTCTAAAAATGACACCCACCACCTTCAATTTTGATAAGCTTTGGTGTATTTGTAGAATTTTTAATGCTGATTCCAAAAATGTCAATCATATTGAAATTGATCAAATGGTTTGTGAGTTATGAGCTTTTAAATGTTTCCAAGATGGCCGATTTGCCACCATTTTGAATAGCACATGTGACAACGTAAAGGTCTATAACTTCTTTCAGGTTTAAGCTAGAACTTTCAAATTTTTTTTGTTCTGTTCAGAATAAAATATACTTTCATTTAAACTGATTTTTCTGCAGCTTATTCCATTAAAATGGTGTCAGAAAATGACTTTTTGTCATTTTTTAAATTAAAAAAAGGCATAACTTTAATGGCGGATTTCCCCCATTGTTCCCCCTTCAATTTTCATCTAATTGCATAAATAGGCAGCTCAAAGTGTGTTTTGATGACTGATAAGAAAATTTTAATGGGCAGATCACAGGTGTTTTGTTTAAAGAAGAATTTCAATTTTACTGACCTTCCATAAGTAACGGAAAGTACAAGATAATGTTTATATTTCTTTTATTACCAGAAGTATCATACACATTTACATCTAAAAGTTTGATAAGGCTTTATCTTACATAAACATATACATATTTTTTAATGTGGCTATAAAAAAGGGGAATTCCACAGGAATAAATAGAATGCTAATAATGAATTCCTGCAAGACATAGAAGTATTTTCCTAACAAATTGAAATCTATTGCAAAGTTTCAGTAAATTATAAGTAAAAAAGAAATATGGGAAAAATTCTACAAATAGTCACATTTTATAGCAAAATCATCCTTGTATATAATACAAAATATAATTTAAAAAAATACATTAAGTAAATATTATCGTACTTTAAAATTATATAAAATAACATTTCGCACATACACATTAAAAATGCTATTGAAATAATATCTACATCAATAACAATTAAAAATAAAGATAATTAATAAAATTTGTTCTCTTTATATTTCGATTTTATTTCCTTCTAATTTTATGTTTTGCCCACTTGGTGCTTATTAAAGCGCTGGATGCATCACCAAGTTTATATATTCTACCATTTGTAGTATTGATGTCACATGCATAAAGGATATGACTGAAAGGCACAATACAACTGTCATTTTCTGTCCAATAATACGAAGGTGATGGGCCATTGTGGATGCATGAATTTAACAGTTGCATCTCCTTTTTTGTGGACTTTTGACACTAAGCCTATATACCAATTCCATTCATACATACATGCTATATAACTTTTAAGAGATGGAATATCCAAAGTCTCTTTAATATTTTTATCAAAAGATGAACAAACAGAAAAATTTTCATCAGTATTTATTCTTTTTCCACTTATTAATAAGTTTTCTGTAGATCCATAATAATGCATACTTGCATGTTCCAGGAATTGTCGTAGCAAGTTGCATCCGATGAAACATGTTGTTGTGCAGTTTTAACATGTCACTTTTTGTGATGATAAAAAATGTTATACCATCAATGTTTTGTCTGCAATATTCATACATCATAGCCACATTTGCAATTTGATCATGCAACGGCCTTTGCAGACTTGCTTTTGTCATAAGTCTTTTAACAGTTCCACTCCCCACCCCATCGCAAACAGATTTTCCATGACTTGTAGCAAAAAAGCTCCATTTTGCTTTTATTCCATCAAAATCATATTCATGGGTTCAAAAATGTTTTTCAATTTTAATATTGGGCAGCAGAGACACCAGTAAAATATTCTACATTTGTAGCTAAGATATACTTATTATTTAAATGCTGCATGATTAATTTTTGAGTCTGATAAACCATTGGTACATCATGGTCCATATCATCTGAAAGCATGCAAAGGCTTTCACTTTTTAAGCTGCTTCCATTTTTTTGCTTTACATAGAATGCAACTGTATGTAAAGTACAGCAACCAGGCGTCCAATGGTAGCTGTCGCCAGCGTTGAATTCAGACACTTTCCTCTGGGAGGGATTTCTGTGGCTCCGGGGGGGACATCATAGGGTTCCGGGGGGGAAATTACACTTTTTGACCATTGAAAACACAAAATCTCAAATCTTCCGTGGGGGACATTTCATTGCTCCGGGGGGGAATGTCCCCCCCGGGCCACCTCCTGAAATCAACACTGGCTGTCGCGCTTCGTCTTGCAATATAAAAGAAAAGTTCTCACTAAAATCCATTTGTATGAGAGCCTCATGACTAGTAAGATCTTTTTGTCAAATAAATGCTTTGGGACTTGGATATGTGTGTATAGGGTACGAGCTTTTCAATCTTTTTAAGAATAAGAGGGATGAAATCGTACAGAGTAGATGTATGTGATGTTAATCGTACTCTGTCAATTGATACCCACTGTTTATGTTCAGTTGCGTCTTCAGGATCAAAATCCGGAAATTTTAACTTTAAAAAAATCTTCAAGAACATCTTTCTTGGGACATTTACTGCATATATGTAACATACAATTTGTATTGTTAGAACTGCAAACCAATTTCTGGATTAAATCTTCATATTTTTCTTCAATCCTTGTTGCTGCAATAAGCAACTGAACTTTCTGATGTATTGTATACATGCAGACAGTATGTGTGCCAGAACTTCCAACTAAGACACAGTGCTTAGGTCGCAGGTCAGCAAATTTTGAAAACCCAATTTTATTATTGGTAGGAAATTTCAATCGAAATTGAATATACAGTTAATTCAGATTACAAAGAAGAAACCTTTTTTGAACATGGGCGGACATTTTTTTTACGCTGACCGTATCTCCCATACCAGGCATGAGACATGAAAATTCATTATCTTCATGAAATTCTTTCACAGATTTTATAGTGTCTTCCCAAGTATAAAGTCTATACTTGCTACTCAGTTACACTAAAGGTTTCAATTATTTTCTTTCTTGACCATCATGACTCAGGAATCAAAGTTAGCAACTGAATTTTTTCTCTGGGACTAATTTGTGGAAACTTTTCTTTCACCATCTCCTTTAATCTTTCAAATTCTGAAGCTTTTCTTTTGATTCACATTATCTTCCTCAGAGCTACTGTTTTCACTCTGAAGAATGTTCTCTTCCAAATCAAGGGTGCAAGCAACCTTCTTTCGCAAGCCAATTTTCATTTGCTGTAATTTTCTTTCTCCAGCGGACACTTTCCTGTGTGCAGAAATTGCATGTAACCTTAGTGGTGAACTTCCATTAAGCTTTATGTGATATTTTTCTTTCTGATCCATGTTTGATGTTCTTCAGAAAAATCAGTGGACTGACACAAGTCTTTCTGTTCTTTCACATATACTTCCAGCAAAGTTTTTGCTTTTTTCCCTACAGGTTGAACATAGTTTCTTACCAGGAATGACATTATGTAGCTTATTCCTGTAATTCTTAGCTTGATCCACACTTATCACATGTAAGGATACTTTTCTTGGTCTTTTTAGGATGAAGATTAAATAAATGAAAACATTTCTTTTACTGAATTTACATATGCAGAAAGTGTTCTCTGTGAGCAAAGCATATTGTTGAGTTTTCGCTATCTTTTAAATTGCATCTTAATGCAAGAAGTTCTTTATTTTTGATGGATAACTCATTGCGATGGTGGATAGCTTGAGGATTATTTAAATCACAATTTGGATTATTAATATTTAAACTAATATTGTACATCTTTTGTTTATCCATAAGAAAACATCTAACTTAATACAACAAAGCAGCATCATTTATAGTTATGAGATCAAAAGAGAAATTTTAATCTTTTTTAACAGATTGGCATAACATGTTGTAAAATTCTGCTTAATCTGGTTGGTTGAAAAAACCTTCTGGGAAGTAATTTTAGTCCAATTCGTTGAAAATCTCTTTCTGGGAAGTACATCTATCTGGTTGGTTGAAAAAACCCCTTCTGGCAAACCAAAGTGATATTACTGGTTAAAATTCTGTCTTCTGGAAAGTTCTGGTAATAAATTAACACTATTAGATAATTTTAGCAATTAATTAATTAGAAATTTCATATTTTGGACAGCAATTTTTGATTTATAATTCAACAATAATTACAGCTTTAATGTTATTTACATTTAAAAAATGAACCAAAGTGAAATAAAGTATATAATTTTTTTTTATTTTGAACTAAATTTAAAATTTTTAAATCGCCCATTAAAAAATTTGTAACAGGTATCAAAACACACTTTGAGCTGCAATATTAATACAACAGAGTTAATTTTTTAACTAATTATATTTATTTTGAATGTAGATATATTTTTAATAGTATTTTTACTGTGTATGTGCTAAATGTTATTTTGTATAATTTTGAAGTACGATAATTTTTACTTATTGTATTTAGTCAAAAATTGTAATTTTATCATTTTGTATAATATACAAGTATGATTTTGCTATAAAATGTGACAATTTGTAGAATTTTTTCCATCATTTCTTTTTTATTTAAAATTTACTGAAACTTTGCAATAGATTTCAATTTGTCATGAAAATACTTCTATGTCTTGCAGGAATTCATTATTAGCATTCCTATTTATAATTCCTGAGGGATTCCCGTTCTTTTTAGTCACATTAAAAAATATATATGTTTATGAAAGATAAAACCTTACCAAACTTTTAGATGTAAATATGTATGATACTTCTGGTAATAAAAGAAATATCAACATTATCTTGTACTTTCCGTTACTTATGGAAGTCTGTGAAATTGAAATTCTTCTTTAAACAAAAAATCTACAAACTGCCCATTAAAATTTTTTTATCGGGCATCAAAACACACTTTGAGCTGTCTATTTATGCAGTTAGATGAAAATTGAAGGGGGAACAATGGGGGAAATAGGCCATTGAAGTTATACCTTTTTTTAATTAAAAAAATGGCAAAAAGTCATTTTCTGACACCATTTTAATGGAATAAGCTGCACAAAAATCAGTTTAAATGAAAGTATATTTTATTCTGAACAGAACAAAAAAAATTTGAAAGTTCTAGCTTAAACCTGAAAGAAGTTATAGACCTTTATGTTGTCACATGTGCCATTCAAAATGGCGGCAAATCGGCCATCTTGGAAGACATTTAAAAGCTCATATCTGACAAACCGTTTGATCAATTTCAATATGATTGACATTTTTGGAATCAGCATTAAAAACTCTGCAAATTCTCTGAATTTTATCAAAATTGGTGATGGTGGGTGCCATGCCCTGGGTGATTTGACATGGAATGACCCTGATGTGACCTGATTATTAGCAATTTACTACTATTTCGTGAAGAGGCGGATTCATGGAGGTTTTGAGGATGAGAGAGAAACATTATTTAATTATGGTAGTTAGTAATTACATAAAAAATTGTGCATCTTTTGAGTAGATGGGATCCAGTACAAAAGGGACATTTTGATATGGCTGCAGATTTTGAAGGCATCTCGAATGACATTCAAAATTACCTTACTTCTACTGTTAATGAATTGGTTAATGACGCTATTCTACAAGAAGTTAACCATTTCAACATCCATGTTAATATTAAAGAAATAAAATGAAATTTGCTTAACTTTTGTTTTCTTATGAAAATTAATTTTAAAAAATCTTTTAATGAACAGAACACGCGGAAGTTATTAATAGGCTAGGAGGACCAAATGTCCTCTAAATTCAAGGGTGGCCTCAAATTTGTGGGCTGTAGTTCCTCACTCAGCTTCCATAGTTATTGATTTAAAACACTTATAACATTATAAATAAAAGCCATAAAATTAGTGAGATTAAAAAAGTTAAAGATTAAAAATTTATAAACTTTAAAATTTTGACAACTTTTAAAAAGTTCTGTTATAAAATTTGACCATCCTATTCTAGGGAGAGGAAAGGGGAGGGGAACTGCAAGGTTGTGAACTAGCGATGACCATCACAAAATGTCACGCCTCGCTACTGATATACACACACATGTATACATATACTAATATATATATATACATATATTAGGCCTGGGCCTTAAATCGACTTAAACTGAAATCGGAAAGCACAATTTAGCTAATGTCAAATCGCGATTTAGCCAATGTCTTAAATCACGATTTAGCCATTATCTTAAATCACGAGTTCGCTGTTGTCTTAAATCGCAATTTAGCCATTGGCTTTAAATTGATTTAAAGCAAAATATTGATTCAGAGCTAACATCGGAAAACTGATTTATCTACTTTGATGTATCTACACTTACATGGCAAGCCGGTGTTAAATCGATTTAGGAGGATCCGATTTAAGCAAACATCGTAAGCCTCAATGCTTTCCGATTTAAGAAAAACAAGGCAAGCTGTTTTAAATCGATTTAGGAGGATCCAATTTAAGCAAACATCGCAAGCCTCCATGCTTTTCGATTTAAGAAAAACAAGGCAAGCTGGTGTTAAATCGATTTAGCAGGATCCGATTTAAAAAAACATCGAGCCTCAATCCTGTCTGATTTAAGAAAATGATGATTTAAGTAAAAATTCATGTTTATTTATTTATTTTGTAAACAAGATTCAGAGTTTACGAGATTGGAATGTGTATTTTTCAGAAATTAAGAACTTATATAGTGGAAAGTTGAAAGGAAAAAGTAATGTTTAAATCTTAAAATCCAAATTCATCGAATTTCATTTTATATGCTAATGCAATCTTTTGATGAAAAATTAAGTTTTCACATATTTGAGTAATAGTGCAATATGTATTTTTTATTTTCCAATATTCTGTAATTAATTAAAATATTTTAAAGTAGAATCCTGCATTGTTTCAAAAGATTGTTTTCCTGAAATCTGAAATTCATTCAGCATTTATATGATTAAAAATAATAATAATAAAGTTTTATATTTAAAATCTAAACTCAACGACTTGCAGTTTATACTTTTATGCATTTTTATGATGAAAAATTCATTTTTCATCTGATTTGACATCTGATTTCAATGCCAGCCACGGGGATTGAGTACAGTAATATAATAATTAGGATTAGCGAAGCGAATCCTCTACTAGGCCACGCAAATTACTTTTTGTTGTACATTTTACAAAAAAAAAACTATTCAGTATTTTGACTTGAAATTAATCATAAAAATAAATTATGATCTGTAGATTTGCATAATATTATTTTTTTTTTTTAGAGAATAACCTTAAAAAATTTATTATTTTATTTAATTTATTTTACATGTTTTTCCATTATAGACACATTTTCGCAAATAAAAAATGAAACAGGTATATTTTCAGAAGAAAAAATAAATCGTGGAGTTAGTCATCATAGATAGAATCATGATTAATTAAATAGTTTCATGATTTCTTTTATGAAATTTTTAAAATACCCTTTTTTATGAAAATTTAGCATATTTTTAATAAATTAAAATTTGTGAAAATTCAATTATTTACATTCAATTATAAAAGTATTTTTCAGTGTTGAGAATTCCAATACACAATTTATTTATTCTTATTATGTGAAATCATTTACGCAGACGATACTTACGCATTTAAAAAAAATTACATTATGATTTTTTTTGTGAAGTAGCAACAAAAGAATTGTAAAAAGAAAAAAAAAAATTGTTAAATTCGTTATATCATAAATAAAAAATTCCGAGGAAATTCTTAGTTATTTGGCTAGATTTACATTTCTAAAATTAAAATGCAAAAAAAACATAAAATAACGTTTTTGCTTAATAAAGATGCAAAAATAACATAAAAAATATTGTTACTTTCAAATATTCATCTTATTGAATAACACAAGCCTGCGATGAAAAAATTGCCGGTATAGTAAGAGGTATTTTTTATAGTTTTTTGGATGCTGATTACTAGAAAAATAATGAAAAAATTCCATCACGTACAGTTTCATCACAAATCGCAATTTATTTTTTTATGAATTTAGTATATTTCGGACCAAAAATTATTATTTATATGAGTTTGATAAATAAATTTATGGACTTAAAATAGTAAATTGGTGCATTAAACTAATAAATGAGAAAGAAGAAACTATTCCAATACAGAATATTTCTTTTAATCGGCAAAGTGCCTATTAAATACAATATTCAAGACAGAGGAAATCAGTTGAAATCTGATCTCTCCTGCTTGCAGGTGTCTGTTCGCCACCCCTTCTTCACACACCTTATTACTGACCTTATCTCTCCTCCTGAATCAGTGTCTTTCTTTACTCTGTGCTGTACACATGCGTTTTTATTCCGACCTGGAGTTATAAGTTATAGTAGTAACTTTTACATCTAGTTTTTGCTGCATTAGAGAACATGGCTTCCACAAGATGTGCTAATTCACGAATTGTTTCTGCTATATTTGTGGTAACTATACAGTGAAAAAACAACAAAAAAACGTTTCTGATTTTGTAAAAAAAATGTATTTTGCTTTTATTGGCACGAAATTGGGCGATCAAGACAAGCCTTGGCCTCCACACAAAGTTTGTCGTATTTGCGTAAAAGAATTAAGGCAATGGTTTCAAGATAAAAAGCAATCTTTTCAGTTTGGAGATGACATAAAAATCACAGTGATGATTGCTATTTTTGTATTTGTAATGTGAAAGGTTTCAATTTAAAGAACAAAAAGGAAATATTTTATCCTGACATTCCGTCTGTCATACGACCTATTCCTCATGGACCTGGTAAAGTTAAAAATCTTGTTGATCCAAAAAAAGTGTTACTTCCACCGCTTCATATAAAATTAGGTCTTATGAAACAATTTGTCAAAGCTTTACCAAAAGAAGGTAAATGTTTCAAATACCTTTGGAAGCAATTCCTGGGTTTATCCAAAGCAAAACTGAAGGAAGGTGTGTTTCTAGGACCAGACATCAGGAAAATGATGAAAGATGAAAATTTTGAGAATAAAATGAAAACAAACGCAAGAAAAGCCTAGAAATCTTTCGAACTAGTTATTACTATCTTTCTTGGCAACAAAAAGGACCCAAACTACAAATCTATTGTAGAAGAGATGGTAAAAAATTTCAAAATTTTAGGGTGTAATATGAGCTTAAAAGTTCATTTTCTCGATTCACACCTAGACTATTTTCCTGAAAATTTAGGTGCAGTTAGTGAGGAACAAGGTGAAAGATTTCACAAGGATATAAAGGAAATGGAGAGGCGATATCAAGGCAAATGGAATGTCAGCATGATTGCCGACTACTGCTGGATGCAACAAAGAGACAATAACTCCAAAGTTCACAACAGGAAAAGTGGCAAAAAAACTTTTGATGTAAAGAAAAAACATTACTCTAAGGACTTGTAACTTTCTACATATACTTAACTATTACTTGAACTCAGATATTAATGTGATTTATATAGATTTATGAATAAATGAAATGTCAAAATTTCGTGATTTCAGCTTTTTCTTTAAAAATATGCAATTATTTTGCGAAAATTCCTTGCGTGATAGAAAAAAATGGATTTCATTTTCGGAATCAGCAATAAAAAAAAACATAAAAATTAGTTATCAAATTTAATGCAATTTTCAAAAAGTATTTTTTTGCAGGTCTGTGTAATGCTTCGCGAATCCAAACAAAGCATGGCTTTTGCTAGTAGTATAATAATGTGCCTAAAATTTGTATTTGTTGATTTATTCTTGTTTCCATTTACTAAATTAGATCTATATTTCACAGGTAAGGGAGGTAAAAACAGGAGGAGAGGTAAAAATGAAAATGAAACAGAGAAGCGTGAATTAGTCTTCAGAGAAGATGGACAAGGTATCATTTCTTTGCTTTTTTTTTTTTTTTTTTTTTTTTTATTATTCTTTTCTGTTTCTAATTGCTAAAAGATGTAAGATTAAAACTTTAAAAACAGTAAAATAGTTTTATTTGACTGATGGCATATTATGCGCTAATAAAATTTTCCAGTTTTGCCCTATAGTTAAAGGTTAACACTTTCTAGTCTAAGCCTGGGATATTCTTGGATTCTGATGTTACATCGAACAGCCTGACCTATTAAATATATATTCTTTTGCTGTTCACACAAAAATGAACTAAAGATTTAGTAACTGAAAAAAAAAAAAAAAAAAAAAAAAAAAAAAAAATTGCAGATAGCACCACATAGCCTACATTTTACTTCTGGGTGATTTTTTTCATGTGCAATGTTCATTTCTACCCATGTTTTGAATTGTATCATACCAAAGCAAATTTCTCTTAATATATATATATATATATATATATATATATATATATTACCATTAATTAAACATAACCTGCCACCGTCAATTATTATGAATTAAAGCTGTAAGTATTAAAAAAAAAAAAAAAAAAAATATTATAAGAATTATTATGGAAGAAAAAAGAAAAAAGTGGACACCGACAAAAATTGAAAAGCTTATACATTGAATTACGTTATCGAGGGCACAGAATTCAATGATATAAGCAAAATGGTTGTTTTCTGTGGGAGAAATAAGCTAAAGCTAAAATTAATTTTCCCCTGTGCCCGAACAACCACTAAAATCAAGTGAATTGATTAAAAATGAAAGCAGAATAGAAACAAATAATATGAAATGGAAGAATCAATAAACCGTATTTAAATATTTAAAGGATATAAAATAGAAATAATAAACACCATACCGATTAATATTTCAGTATTTTACAAAAATCCATGTGCACATGTCTTCCAGTATATCAAAAAGATTAAGGTGAATAAAACAGTTAAGAAATCACAGTAAATGATACCAAAGGATGCAGTTAACACATTTTGAAATAATATTTGAAATACCTTGTAAAACAAATTTAATCTAATATAAAATATATAGAAATTAATTACATTATTTAAAATGCACTATTAAATTAATAGATAACAGTTTAACAATATCGTCAAAATTTAGCTAAAAATACACCCTGGTGTATAAAATATAACTAAAATGGAGCTAGAAAAATTAAAAATAAGAGCAATATGAAAGATACAATTTTAGTGCTGCCATCTATTAATAATTATATTAAACATCTATCGCAAGATAAAAATTTGCAAGCTTTTGAATGTAAATAACTGTTTAAACAGCAAAACCAAACAAATCCTTATATATAGAGAATTATAGAACAACCACTAAAATCAAGTGAATTGATTAAAAATGAAAGCAGAATAGAAACAAATAATATGAAATGGAAGAATCAATAAAACGTATTTAAATATTTATAGGATATAAAATAGAAATAATAAACACCATACCGATTAATATTTCAGTATTTTACAAAAATCCATGTGCACATGTCTTCCAGTATATCAAAAAGATTAAGGTGAATAAAACAGTTAAGAAATCACAGTAAATGATACCAAAGGATGCAGTTAATACATTTTGAAATAATATTTGAAATACCATGTAAAACAAATTTAATCTAATATAAAATATATAGAAATTAATTACATTATTTAAAATGCACTATTAAATTAATAGATAACAGTTTAACAATATCGTCAAAATTTAGCTAAAAATACACCCTGGTGTATAAAATATAACTAAAATGGAGCTAGAAAAATTAAAAATAAGAGCAATATGAAAGATACAATTTTAGTGCTGCCATCTATTAATAATTATATTAAACATCTATCGCAAGATAAAAATTTGCAAGCTTTTGAATGTAAATAACTGTTTAAACAGCAAAACCAAACAAATCCTTATATATAGAGAATTATAAACCTAATATAAATCACACAAAGTATTTAAAACTATTGTTAATAAAATTTAAAAGCATACAATATGTTCTATTAGCTAAATTATTTAAACTAAACTAAGAGTTTAAATAATGTTAGAACATTGATAATATATAGCATATATCTATATGCTATAAAACAAAATAAATTCAGTAATAATTAATATAAATAATTATTAAAAATTATCTAAAAATTATTTTTTAATGAATTATATATAAGATATTTATAAAATGAACAGGAAATATCAAACATGTGGAAGTATATAGAAGGTTAAATAATACTTAAAATCCCATTACTTAAAACGCACAAATATAGAATGTGGATTATTTTCAGACATCCATAAAAATCCATAAAGTATGAATATGGGACATTCAAAAACATTAAACTAAGAGTGGCATACTATTAGTAATTAATATGATATTGTCCTTAGTAAATTAGAATTTAATAACAAATAATTGTAAATTAGATTAATGAATAATTAAGCTAATTATAATATTAATGAAAATCTCCAACTTACATATAAAATATCAAATCAACATCCACATAAAATACATAACAAAAAAATAGTAATAATACAAGAGCCCCGCTTTTTTTTTTTTTTTTTTTTTAAATAAATAATTAACCATTGCGTATTATCCAGACAACACCACCCTCCTCCGTACTCTAACATCTACCCACCCAACCAACCTATAATATTTATATATATATATATATATATATATATATATATATATTATGATTAAATATTCTGTATGTATTTAAGATTAATATATGTTAGATTTTATTTAGATATTATTTTAATTTCCTGTAAAAAGTTATATTTCCTTTTTTTTTAATCATTAAAACTTGCCCTTTTTATTATTACTTTTAAAAAATAGATAGTCAGTTTAAAATTAAGATGTTTGCGGATAATGAAATAAGAAAGTAAGAAGATTCTACTAAAAAAATTTCATTGGAAATATAATAAAAACCTGAACATTTTAATATACTTTAAAACAGAAAGGTCTTAATTTGGTTACTTCATATATATATATATATATATATATTTTCTTTTGTCTTTTATCCTGTCTCAATAAAGGAAATAATATTCAGTTTTTATTTTTTAAAATCTATCTTGCCTAAAATAAAGAGAGGGGGGGGGGGGGTGCTATTAGGTTGATTTTTATCTTATTTCAAAAAGGAGGAAGCTACTCAATTTTACTGCTATAATTACTCTTTATAATTGTATGTTTACATATAACCTCAGGATGAGTCCTGGTAGCAGAAAGTTCCTGACGGGTGATGTGCATCGCAGATTTTCTTTTCCCTTTTTCAGATTTTTTTTTCCATTGGCTTTTTTTCCAACTTTCTATTATGTTTAGTTCTTTATTATTTATTACTAAAACTTAAGATTATTATTAATAAAAATGAATAAAATGCTTAAAAACATTAAAAGTAAATGATTAATTAATTAAAGGTTCATTTTGTAACATTTTACCTGCAGATAATTTTCAGTCCCTGAAAGATCTGTCGCGGACACTTGGAGAATTTTCTGCTATTGGGGGATGAGTGAACTTATTTTCATGCAGTTAAACTTCCTTAGCAGATGCCTCTATTTAGTGAACCTTTTTTAATCTACAACACCTATGTATGTTTATGCATTTACCACTGAATAGCAGACAAATTCTGGGATCGGTATTTAGAAGCTTTATTGTATTTCTATTTTGTTTTAAAGAGCATATTGAAGTAGTATTATGTACTTAAATTAATTCCTGCCCCTTTTTCGTGGGTGGTGTTTTCATAGAATAACACATACCTATAAACAAAACAGGTGAAGTTATTTAGCAATATAATCAGGATATGAAGACTTTTATTGAGCACAATATCCCTGTTTGAGCATCCAAATGTCCCCTAGAAGCTTTGAGGTTTTAAGCTTTTTAATTAATAAAAAATGCCCCTGCCTCTCCAGAAACAAGTGAAGAAAGTCCAAATTCAGCATTGTAGTAAGGGACAAAAAAATGATATTTTTATGTTTGCCTGACACAAATCTCGCCAATAGCAGCTTTTATTTTTTGCATTATAAACTAGAAAAAATGCTTTGATATTGAAATAAAAAAAGTGGCAATGGGAACAATATTTGGGGATTTATCAGCCGTGTCTGATTAAGAGATATACATGATAACATTATTAAATTTTTGGTTATTTTGGACCCCTTTTCCCCCTTATGATATAATAAATTACTTAATGCTATTGTTATGAATGTCTAAAAATTCTTTTTATTTTTACATTTTTTTCTTTTTATACGCCTGCAGTGATATACAGATATGGTGATACATTTCTTATTCACAGATACAATTATACATTTATAGAATTTCTTATCAGCAAAAAAGGTGGGCAACATTCTCTTTCTTTTCTTTACTAGTAAACATAGCAAATATCATTTGAAACTTGCAACAGTAAATTATATGCACTTAATGGCAGAATAATGGGTATTCCATATTTTGGAATTAAATTATTCTATAATCATTTAATGGCTTTAATATTAGCTTTGTATTTTCATAAAAATGGCTAAGACTATTTTGATGTGAAAAAAAAGTTACACATAAAAAAAGTAAATTTTGGTTGGATCAAAAATGATAATGATATCAAAAGACAACCTCTCCTCTCGTCCTAGAGATATCTTATGATATCAAGTGTAAGACTCCCCCTCCTCTTCTAAAGTGATAATGTTAGATATGCACAGTCCCTTAACATAAAAGTACCGTATTATCTTTTCAATGCAAAGAATCAGTGTTGAAAGTATTTGCATAAAGTGAAAATTAGATTTATAATATTTAATCTTTATATAAAGTTTTTTTAAATCTAGTCAATCCAAAATGTAATATATTGAATTCTCTATAAAAATAATCTGTCAGAGAAATGTGCACTGGTAAATAAAAGTCTTACTGCCAAATTGTATTTCATTTTTATTGCGTTTATGACTTTTCTAAACCTGAATAAGCTTTGATAGTGAAAAAAATTAAAATACAAGTATTGAAACATTGCATTGAAAGTGTGAATATGCTACTTAGCATATTATCTAGAATTGTATCATTATCACCCTTCACCTACTATGCTGGTCAATTTCTCCAAACGAACCTTGAATAATATATGAAATATATAGATGAATTTCATCTTGTGTTTTAAAGCAATATGGACAATATAGAATGTCCTTCCATATTGCTGAAACTGATATTCCATTGTTCTATATATTTTATAATGTGTTAGACAAAATTTGGCCTGTTAAGGACCAGCATTTTTAATTGATGATTTACTGTAGGATTCAGCAAAAAACAATAGAGCAATATACAACATACTAAAACATCTTTGAAAAATTATCTAATTAACAATGTAAGTCTCATCAAAATCCGTTCAGTAGAACTTTTTTAAAAGGCTAATCTTTCGTAATTGGGTTCATTTGATTAAAGAACTTCCTCCATAATTCGATAACTAAATAGTGTAGAACAATATATTATAGTCTAAATGCTTCCCCGAAAATTTTTCTATTTAACAATGCAAATCTTATCAAAACCTGCACAGTAGAACTTTTTAAAAAGACTAATCTTTCCTAATTGAGTTCATCTGTTTATAGAATTTTTCCCCATAATTCTATAACTAATCAACATAGAATGATATGCAATATACCTTCCCTGAAAAATTATCTATCTAGCAGAGCAAGTCCCATGAAAATCCAATCAGCAGAACTGAAGTTATAAGCAGCCGGAATGAAATTTCAATTTACATTTTATATGTATAGTAGATGATACATTTTAACTAATTGATAGGCTTTAAATGATTTTTACTTTGTGTTGTATACACTAGTCCATACATTTGTTTCTCACAAATATGTTATTGATTCACCCCTCCTTTTATTTTTAGTATATGCTCAAGTTACAAAGATGCTTGGAAATGGAAGGTTGGAGGCAATGTGCTTTGATGGTGTGAAGAGATTGTGTCATATTCGAGGAAAGTTGAGGAAAAAGGTAATTTATACAGTGAGGTTAACCTTGATAACTTGACACCATAAAAACTAGGGATACACCGAATAGTGATTTTGGCCGAATACCGAATATTCGGCCTACAAGCGAACCGAATACCGAATATTTGGCTTGTCGAATAATTTATGTTTCAAAGTTTAAAGGCATTAAAATGTTAAATTTTAAAACAGTTTTACCTAATATTTAAAACAGAAACTTTCATTTTGATAATCAAAAGCTTTTTTTAAGTAAACTTTATGCTGAAAAAAATCTGCTTTGAGTTATTTAAGAAGAGGATAGTTATAAAACTTTTTTAATTAATAAAATTTTAAATTTCATGGCTTCTTCTGTGAATTAAAACAAATGAATAAAATTTTCTTAAATTCTAAAACAAACATTTTAAAATCAAAGAGAAATTGTGAAAAAATTGGAAGGAAAATTGTACAGGATCATATATTATTTGTTTGTCAGGAAAAGACTAAAGTAAAAGTAAATAAATAATACAATCTATTCAAATTTTATATGGTGGCAAATCAGCAACAATAACTGTTCTACTCCCTTTTATTAAGCAAGGAAGTTTTTAAATACATCCTAGATCAGTGTCTGGAGTGGGGATCATTTTCAGAGATTGTAAATGTTGTTCTTAAAATCTTAGCAAGAAACAGATTATTTACTGGACAATGTTCAGAAACTTCCATTTGCACATAATTAATTCCTATGAAAATCCTCGTGATTGGTTAATTTTCTTAAATAATACTTAACAAACAGCAAATAAATAATGTAAAAACACTCTCTTTCATTTAAATATATGATTCTGTTTCTAATTATTCTGAATATCTTTATAAGTTGACTGTTAAATGTATAAGTGGTATAAGATTTTTAAAAATATGTTTAAAAAGTTTTTTTTAAGTATTCGGTTGGCCGAATATTTCAATATTCGGTATACTGAATAGTTTACTATTCGGCCAAGCCGAATATTCGGTAACATGGCCGAATACCGAATAGATACCGAATATTTGGTGCATCCCTAATAAAAACATGTCGGCTTAAGCTCATGTCATGTTAGTGAGATTTTACTTAATTTCACTTTTAAATATTTATTTAAAATAATCCTTCATGTATTATGGTTTTAAAATCATAAAATATGTAGAATTCTTAAAAATAGTTGAATGACTCCATTTAATAAACTGATTTCTGTTTACTTTGTGTTTATAATCACCGATAACGAATAAACTAAAAAAATGTTTTTTTAATACCCTGTAGTATTTTCATACATGAGTTTGTGTAAAATATGAAGTTAAGTTGGATTCTAGAAACAAATAATAATTTTCATTTTTCAATCTACAAATATTGATTAATGAACAATTTCTTGAGATTAGTTGTGATATTGTTCAAATTGTAGTCGACTTAAGCAGTTTCTGATAAAATATGTTGAGTTGAGAGTTTTTTTCCACTTGAAGTTAATATTGTATCAACCTTCTGAATAATAAATGTCATGTTACTGGGATATTTAACACCTACTTGACACTGTATCATATATATTAAACAAACAAGAAATTTGAGGTGTCTGGCTTTAACAATTTTCACGAAACTTCTCATCCATACTAAATTGAGCATGAGAAAATGATTTAGCTAGTTCCTGAATTCCAGGAAATTCATTTTGACAGTTAAAATCAAACTCAGCACTGAAAATGCTGCTTGCTGTGGATCAAAAAATACTTTAATGATTTGAAATGTGTTTTTTATAACTCGAGCATGAGAAAATGATTTATCTGTCTCAAATTTGAGAAAATTTGTTGTGACTGATCAACGAATCTTATTACTGAAAATGGTACTATAAATTAAAAATGGCTCGTGAAAATCATTAGATTTTCATGAAACATGCCTTCTATACTAATTCGAGCATGAGAAAACAATCTAGCTAGATTTGGAATTTAAGAAATTTTTCTTTTACAGGTTAAAACAGTCTCAGCAGCACTCAAAATTTTGCTATAAATTGAAAAAACTTCAAACAATTTTCATGAAATAAGTCTTGTTCAAATACAAGAAAACCACCTACAGTCAAAGTACTCCAAAGATTTGCTCTTTAAAATGTTATAATGAATTATTTCATTGTACAATAAAAACTCCAATTATCTAGACTAATGTGGTCTGGCCGTAATCTGAGTATGCAGAAGACCACACCGAATAATAGATACAACCATAAAAAAGACATTAAATTACATAAAAATGTCTCTTAAAATCGCTTTTGTTTAATAATAATAAAGAAAAAGCTAGGGCTTTGTACTCTTATTAAGACTTCATAGGAATTATCACTTTTACTACAAACAGTAAAAAAAAAAAAAAGTGTTGATTAAAAAAAATTTCAAGGAAATTATTTTTTTGCGATATATTATACGTACAATTTGTATCACAAAATTATTTTTTTTTTAAATTATAGAACTGGATGACTAGATTTCAGATAATTAAGAGTTTTATTGTATTAATTTAACGTTTTATATAGATATATATGTTACACATTAAAAAAAAAAAAAAAAAACAAATTTAAATGTAAAAAACATTTTTGATTAAATTCTCCTAAAGGGTAGTTTTACATACCTATGTAAATTTAAAGAATGAAGTTAATAAGCTTTGCTTGCTTTCTTTTCTTAACAGCATTGTGTAACACACAACACTATATTGTATACTATATTTTGTCAACATACATGTTAATTTCATTCATTAGCAAGTTTTCCTTTTGCATATAAAGCATAATTTTCTGTAAATACTCAAGTGCATTGCTTCTATGAATTCTTCCCCACTGTCACTGCCATAGAACAACTCATCTTCTGCACTTTTTTTTTTTGACAGTATTCTCTTCATTTATTATTATGTCTTCTTTAACGTATTGTTCAATGTTAAAATTGGAAGTGTATTTAAGGATGAAATCAGTTTATCTGTATCTTCCAATTCAAATAAAGAAACACTTTCATTATTATTTGAAGGTGAAGGGAAAATTCCCAAAATTGAAAAAACGTTAACAATAAATTCTTTCGAAACATTACACCAAGCTTTATTTATCATATAATTTCCTTTCAGCAGGTCTACTATTTTTTTTTCTTTCTTGTCATCTGAATGCACAATTATTTTTTTCATAAGCACCTTCTTGTATTTCGCTTTAAATGAACGAATAATTCCTTGGTCTAATGGTTGTATTTTGGTTGTTGTGTTAGGTTGTAAAAAAAAGTAATTTGATACATTTAAGACTGACTGAAGTCATATGTGAAGTGACGTTGTCTAAAATAAGCAGAACTTTTCTAAGGGGGCTTTTTGCATTTCTTGGTCAAACTCTAAAATCCATTCTTCAAAAAGACATTTCATCATCCAAGCTTTGCAATTATGCCTGTATATTACAGGCAAAATTTTCATTACGTTTTTTGAAATACACCGTGGATTCTTTGCTTTTCCAATTACAAGAAGCTTTCGCTTTTTTGAGCTATCAACATTGCAGCAAAATGCTCATGAAAGTCAATCTTTGCTCCCTTTCACACCGTGACATTTCTTTTTTTAAAGTTAAAGTTTTATCAGGCATTCACGAAATAACAATCCAGTTTCATTCATGTTAAATATATCTTTTTGATTGCAATCCTCAAAAAATTTTAAGTTTTCATGCTTCAATTGTTTCTTCTGAAACAGAGGCTGCTTCTGTACATAATTTTTTACACACAATTTCATATCTTTTTCTGAATTTGCTCAAGCAACCATCATTTACATGAAAGTCTTTATATCCAAGTTTTTCGACAAACGCATATGCTTTTTCTTGCGAAATACTTCTACTATACCGCCTGTAGAAAAAATCAACTTTTCAAGAACAAATGTCTTCTTTTCATTTTCCCTTCGTTACCATAATTACTAACCTAAGATAAGAGCCAAGGAGTGACCAATGAAGGGATAATGATAGTGTTTTCAAACAGTTCTTTTTATTGCGAGAGTCATATTTTTACTAAAACACAAAAATGTAGGGTTGTAATTTAAAGAATATATAACTGTCAAACTTCACAGAATTTCATATCTTTGTCTTCATAGAAATTTATATATTTGAATTTAAATATGACAAATCTTTGGAAAAAAAAACTCATGGATGTGAATGCTCACATGGATTTAAGTTCTCACATATTGCTGAGGCAACTATACAGAGAGTAAAAAAAAAAGAATACTAGAAAACAGAAAGTCTGCTTTTTCAGAATTTAATGTCGCCCCTGATGAAAAAAAATATATATGTATATTGTATATTAATATTGATAATACAAAACGTATTTCAGTTTTAAGACTTAAAACACACGCTTTTATTTTCTATAAAATGATGTCATTTGCATCCTCTGAAGAATTCCTCATTTACAATTCGGTCTTAAACAACATCTACAGTAAAGTATTCATATGACGTCACTATCGCTGAATAATACACAAATCCAAAAAAAAGAACATATGCCGTCACTCAAGAAACTCAAAAAAAAAAAAAAAAAATTGCTATTTAATGATTCATATGCTTTCATTCGTTTGTAATATAGGTAATTAAATTAAATATAGTTTATAATAACTCCATGTTTTATCAGAAATCATTCATTTTTATTTTTTCAAAATAGCACATATTTTAATTACATTTTTTTTTTTTCAGTACTTATGGGAAAATGGCAACAAAGATATAATTACTATTTTCCAACCATTTTTTCTTTTCTTTCTACAGAAATGGAGTACTTGAGTTGCCAAAATTAAACAAATAGCGCTAAAAAACTCCTAAAAAATTAATATCTCAAAAATAAATTGGTGTAGTTTTCAAACAAATTGTATTAAAAAGTACTTTTTTTCCCAATACGACAATAAAATATAAATAAAATATAAAAATTTAAAATGTGCGATGCTTAGAAGTTAAAAAAATTGCAGTAGAGTATTTAACAGTACAATGATGCATCTGCTTTGTTTTACGGCTGGCTTATACTATGGAACGTTATTTTTTGGAGATGACCTTTTAATAGCTGGGAGAAAGAAATAGAATAACGGGGTCTGAAAAGAAGACGTTTGTCCTTGAAAAGCCAATTTTTCCTACAGGGAGTATAATAGGGGTGGATGTTTTTGGATCTTGCAGATTTAAACCATGAAAATAATACTTCATCCACATCTGCATATTTTGCTGTACGTATACGTTTAAATGATGAGGAAACTGCATTCTTTTCGAATATTTCAAAACTCTTTTCTAAATTCAAACATTTTCTTTAGCCAGACATAGCCAGCTTGTAAAGAGTTTTAAAAATTAACACACAATAAATTTACAGGAAAAGCAAATGTTATTGAAATTGGTCCTCGAATAAAAAAGAAACATAAGACACTTTAGCTAAGCTTTCGCCCCTGCCCCAAATCTCTTTTGGAGGTGTTAAAAATATGTGATTGGCCATAGAGAAAAAGATTGAAGGTTACGTCATGCAGGAAATATCTAATATTTAAGAAATAAAATTCTATTTTCCACGCTGTTTTTCAATTAAAAAAAAAGTGAAAAATTATCAGTGTTATGCATTTTTATTTTTATTATTATTATTATTTTTATTATTATTATTATTTTTTTTTTTTTTTTGCCACATTGCTGCACCATCTTTTGTTATATATGAAGCTTAGATTAACATTGAGTTAAGGACAGAGAATATATTGTTGGTCATAGATAAGGACAATGAATTTTCTTTAATCAGCATTTTCTTGCATTATAATGAGCAGCTTAACAAGGCTTTATTCTTTCAGCATTTGCATCCTGTTTCACTTCTCTTTTAACTTCTTGTATCATTATTTTGCAGCCGACTAATATGCTCTTGCAATTGCACTAAATTACATCTAATTCCATGGTTTAGAGGATGCTCAAGTCTTTCTTTAACAGAACTGAAAATGCATTTGATCATAGAGTGGTCATTTGAATTAATCTTTTCTGTTTTCTATGAACTACCATAGATATGTCTTTTTATGCATAGAATATTATACGTTTCTTTTCCAAGGATAAGAGGTGCGAAACAGCTTTAAAATATTTTTACCTGTCATGTCACACCCATAATATTGTATGGAAAGAAGTGTTGAAAAACCAAACAATAAACATTTTGTTACTTAACAAATAACAACTGTTGAAATATATGAAAAAATCATAAGTTATCTCGACAACATGGAGAAAATGAATATAGTTTAATAGATGTAGAAAAATCCCAGAAAAACCAACTATCAGTATTTGTTAGGGACTAAAAATGATATTATGTGCAAATAAATAATAAAATTTTTGTCGTCATTCAAATGCAGTATGAACATTGAAAAACTACCGAGCAAAACTCTATCTCCCAAGTACTGGCACTATCAAGGAAGCTTGCTGAAGAAATTCCCAACTTCACATATTGATATTAATCTATTTCAAGGATAGTTTAATAATTGCCATTGTTTGCTTGTTTATTAAATTTTAACTCCTCAACAGTGTTGCAGGGTTCCCCCTTACTCTCCCATGTGTAATAAGAATAATATAAAAATAAGGATTTATATATTTGAATGTCTATTTGAAAGGAAAACAAATTCAATTCAACTTTCATGTAAAGAAATGAAAAATTGCATTTGAGTTATCTCGTGTTGTTCATTTGAGTTGCTTGTTTTTCACAAGTAAGGGGTTAAAAATTGTTAGTTAATTTTAGGACATCCTATATCTAGTCCATTATATTTTAATTAATCTTTTGGACATTTACAACTTCTCTCATATTAATCTATTTTAAGTCTTTTCATTATTTAAAATGTCTTATAGGCGTTTTTTTTCCTTCAGAAAATTCACCGATGGCAGTATTAAATCTTGAAAATGTTTCTTTATAAAAAGTTAATGCCTATCATTCCGTTTGCAAAATCTCATCTAAAACTATATCTATTTGGGAATTACCTAATTCTGAAATAAATAAAGTTGAAAAGGAAAGAAAAGAAAAACCTTTGTGGTGATGTTGATTTTATACTATATTAGCTTTTCATTTGACTTACAAAAGAGAGAGTTTATGCAACATCAAATTTTACTTTTTAAATTGGAACAACTGTACTTTGAGAGATAATTTTCTTAACTATGAGAAATGCTGTTTTAAGTACATAAATAATAATAATAATAAAAGATGTAGGTAGTGGTTTTTGCCCTTAAAATTAAAGCTAACTTATAAAGGAAACAATATGATACATAATATGTATTACATCCATTAAAATGAATACTAAGTCTGAAAAGGTTTAATATTTTTATAGCTGCCTAATTCCTGTTTCCATTGATTCTTTTTATCAAAGATTTACAATATTTACAGGTATGGATTAACCAGAGTGATATTATTTTGCTTGGTCTCAGGGATTTTCAAGATACAAAAGCTGATGTAATCCTCAAGTACAATCCAGATGAGGCACGCAATTTGAAGGCATATGGAGAGCTTCCTGAATATGGTAAACCAATACATATGATTCTCTACTTGATTTATTTAAAAAAAAAAAAAAATCTTGTTTACTGTTTTGAAAACAAGTTTAAAATATTATTTTGGCAATGATCAGACAAGTAGTTCTGTGGGCTAATTAGAAACCTTTATAGTTCACAGAGATTAAGGGATGGTAGATTAGGTAATTTTTTTTTTTTTTTTTTTTTTTTTTTTTTTTTTTTTTTTTTTTTTTAACACTTTCAAACATAGTAGAAAAGTGTTTATGAATTCTGTTTGTCTGACTGTTCATGGTCTAATTTTCATAAATATACTCAGATTGTCATGAAATTTTTATATGTTATTGAGGTTTACTATAGAATGTGCAGTATTGAAAATGAAGTGTGTAGCATTTGTAGTACATTTACATATCCAAAAGAAAATAGCATATATATTTTTCATTTACAGGGATGCACAAAACAACTCCCTTTTATGGTATATCGGGAAAAATCGTTTGCAGTGCATTTTATTGATATGATATTTCAAACATAATTAAATCACTGGAATCCACTACAACATGTTTTCTATAGATTATGGAGTAGGGTGGAGCAAAAAAAAAATAATTTTTTGTTATCAAAAACAGGTAGGTGCCAAAAGTTGCCTTTATACTAGTACATCAACTGCGTGAAATTTTACCGCTGAAATAAAATGGCTTCAGTCTGCACTTTTGGTCCAAAAGTCGAAATTTTGGGTAAAATTTGACAATTTTTCAAAAAAATAAAAAAATTCCTATAGAGAAGGTTATTATTTAAATGTGTTATTTAAACCTTTATTATTAATGACTTAACATATTTAAACGATGAAACGATATCTTACGAATGAAATGATATACGATAAACGATCGAAACGATATATCAACCTAGTCCATCTCTTTTTTATATCCACAGACGTTGGATGATGTTGCTGTGACACTCCTTCACATATATTTCTACTGCTTGTGGATGTGGATTACATTTGGTGTAAACCATCCTGCAGCATAAACTTGGATTACATACTTTGTGAATGAACCTACAGACTCTGA
This sequence comes from Maratus speciosus, assembly GCA_963932465.1. Classification (NCBI taxonomy): domain Eukaryota; kingdom Metazoa; phylum Arthropoda; class Arachnida; order Araneae; family Salticidae; genus Maratus; species Maratus speciosus. The sequence continues at coordinate 293,809,768 of OZ010789.1, forward strand.
TGGTCAATCAGTGCTTATATAAAGGCGAAAAATTTTATTCGCCTTTGTGAGCCATCTTGCATAGGACTTCCTATTTGCTAGTTCTTCTGAGCAATATCTTGAAAAATAAAAATAATTTTGCAAATGTCTGGCAGGTATTTCTAGTCTGTGCTGAGTACCCTTTTCTCGATTTCAGGAAATAATGTTTCAAAATTTCTCTGTATGGGTTCAAAAATTGAAATAAGAAGGGAATGGCAGGTAGACAAAGATTTTCCTATTGCTCCGGTAAATCCCTGCGGGTTAGAATCTAATTTTTGCCAACGATCTTGTCTAATAAATGATGCAGAGGAAATTCACTGGACTCTGAGGTGGCATATGATCCATTGTAATGGTTCATTCTAAACATGTACCACACAGAATGGATGGCAACGATGAACAGAATTCTCTGCCTTTAAATGAGCACTCACTTCCCATCAGAGTCTCTATGTTCACTCAAAAAGTACTATGTAATATAAATTTTGCCCCAGGATGGTTTACCATCAAATGTAATCCACATCTAAAGAAGGTATCTAAAAACTCATGGGAAATTATTAGGCTAAGACCGAATAAAACAAATACTTAAAAAAGTTATTTAGAACAATGGTTGCTTTGCATACATAGAGGAAATTCTGATTTCAATGCTTTCTGACGATCGCCCTCACATTAAACAGCTGGCTGCTTAGCACATAAAACAGCTGGCTGCTCAGCACATAATAGTTGAAATATGAGAGTAAATGATGGCATACGCAAATCTGAAATATCGATAATCTACTTTAAAGTGAATAATTATATAAATCAAATTGATAGGAAAATTGTTGTTGTAACAGAACCCCTAATCAATATGCATTTATCAGGTGCAATCTTGGTAAAGATAATAGATGGCTGAATAGATTATATGAATATCATCCCCACAGCATTACATTATTTGCCTTCTCTTACATAAATAGTAGAAAAATACGTGAAGAAGATCACAGCAGCAGCATCCAAAATCTGTGGATACAAAGAAGAGATGGACTAGGTTGATACATAGAAAACTTATGCCAGTCTTTGATAAAAAATCGCAATTCAATGTATAAATAAAGCATTGTATTCACATGGTAGCATGGTTGAGCTAGATGTCCTGAGTAGTTTTGAAAGCAACTAGGTAAGAGCTGTATTCTAAACAACAATTCGTTGAATGACACAACAAAGTGGCAACATCCTTTTTTACCGAAAGTTGTCAGTTTTGCTCCAGTTATACAGAATAAAGATATTGTTTTATCGTTTAAATATGTTAAGTCATTCATAATAAAGATTTAAATAACACTTTTAAATAATAACCATCTCTATAGGAATTTTTTAATTTTTTTGAAAAAATCAAATTTTACCCAAAATTTCGACTTTTGGACCAAAAGCGCACACTCAAGCCATTTTTTTTTTTCAGCGGTAAAATTTTACGCAGTTGATGTACTAGCATAAAGGCAACTTTTGGCACCTACCCATTTTTGATTTTAAAAAAATAATTTTTTTCGCTCCACCCTATTATGGAGTGCATTACATTTATTGTTAATTTCCAGAAACACATAAGAAAATTCAGTTACAAAATTGACTAATAATATCGATAATTCCTGGAAGTGCATTTTAAAACCATCTAAAATACACTGTTTAGTAGAATTCTCCCAGCATTTTTTTAAAATTTTACGAAGAGGGTTTCAACAATTTCATAATTTTACTTGGGCCTCTTATTTTTCTTTTTCTTGCTGAATGCTTTGTCATAAATGTTCCTTACCTCCTGCTGAGCCTTCTCCTAAATTCATCACTGGTTTACATTGTGTTAGGAACAAGCGGAGCCACCTGGCTTTGCCCATGTCAACCATGAGGGCTAGGATGGAGTGAAAAAAACAAAAATCGGAAAATCAAAATGTAATACTGCGCAAAAGTTGTGTATTTTCCTCAGTAATAAAACTGCACAGTTTTTTTGAAATCAAGTTTTATCTTCCGGGGCCCCTGGGTCCACCAATTTTTGCGAAATTCGTGAAAAAACAACTTATAAATTGAAATAAACATAAAATTTGAAAATTAAAATGTCATACCGAGGAAAAGTTGCCTATGGTATGTTGTAATACGCCTGCACAGTTTTTTCGAAATAAAGTTTTATATTCCGGTGCTTCTGGGCCCCCCAATTTTTGGGAAAACCGTTAAAAATGCCTTGTACATCTTATAAATCGAAGTAAACATAAAGTTGGAAAATAAAAATGTCATACCGCGTAAAAGTTGCTTATCGTGCGTAGTAATATGCCTGAATAGTTTTTTTTAATCCACATATCTTCCAGGATTCCGGTCCTACGAAATTAAAAAAAATCGTCGTAAATCCCCTTTTATCTGTTGTACACATATAATACAATGCATCACGCAAGAAGCAAGAGTGAAATAAAAACATTTTATATGTGAAAAGTACACAAACAATTAAAGTTCAAGAATGAAAAACAAATATTTAAATCTCTTAAAAGTGTTAAAAAAATTTAATGTTCAATTAAATCAGTTCTTGCCCTTCAAAACAAAAATCTAAATATTCAAAATGTTTCAGCATAAGTAGGCTTGTTCCATGTCAAAATAGGTGGTTCTGTAACTTCTGTTTTATCCCACTTAATCAGATAAATATAATTTAGTACGCTAAAATTGATTGCAGGAACTTGGAACTGCCTGACTTCTCCACTAGTGTTCGCGCTTTAAGGATTCTACGAAATCCTAGCTCACAGATGTGTTTACGATCATCAGCAGGTTTTTCGGATGGTCAAAAATGGCATTACACTGAATTGCTGAGTCAATGACAACTTTAACTGCCTGGGGCATATTGCTGGAAAAAAAACAATTTCCCAAAGATGGATTGCACTGTCTTTGCAGGATGGCTTGCACTTAATTGCAGGATGGCTTGCACTTAATTGCAGGATGGCTTGCACTTAATTGCAAACCATACACGTGCATACACCTTGACTACAAGCTCCGTCAAAATCTTCGGGATTGATATTGAATCCGGAATTGCCAAATAGTCTCAAAATTCTGTTGGCGGCGATAACCCAATACTGTGTGAAAGTACACCAGGACATCTATTTGCAAGGTCTTCCGCACCACTTCGCTTCTTAATAGATAAGATCATTTCCTTCAGGTATATTTGATCGGTACTGAGATCGTCAATCACTGTTCTGAGGTTATACTTAATGGCGATAGTCTGGAAAGAAATGATGGGAAAGGATTCACTCTTGTCCAACATTTTTCAAATTGGCCCACTATAACTGCATGGTCCCCTGCTGCATCTGTGTAGCTGTTAAAGAAAATGTCGTAATGGCAACTCATTTACATGCAGCAATCAAGAACCATTATGCCATACTTTGAAACTAAGTCAGATTTATAGTTATAAAACTCCAACAGGACCAAAAATAAACACCAAGCCGAGACATTTCTAATATTTAGATTTTTGTTTTGAAGAGCACGAACTGATTTATTTGAACTTAAAATTTTTTTAACAGATTTAAATGTTTGTTTTTCCTTCTAGAACTGTAATTGTTTGTGTACTTTTCACAGATAAAGTGTTTGAATTACACTCTTACTTTTTGTGTGATGTATTTTATTATACATGTACAGCAAATAAAAGGGAATTTACGGCAATTTTTTGGAAATTTCGAATGACCATGAAGAGTGAATCGGGGCCTTGGAAGATATTATTTGATTTCAAAAAAACTGTGCAGGCATATTACTACTTACCATACGCAACTTTTCCGCAGTATGACATTTTTATTTTCTACCTTTATGTTTATTTAGATTTATAAGTTGTACAAGGCTTTTTTGACGAATTTGGCAAAAATTGAGGGGCTTGGGGGCACCGGAAGATACAACTTGATATAGAAAATACTGCACAGTTCTATTACTGAAGATCATACACAACTTTTGTGTGGTATTACATTTTGATTTTCGGTTTTTTCACTCCACTCTAATGAGAGCTTTATAGGTAAAATAAATAAAAATGCAATAATATGGTGATCACAATAATGACTCTACATTCCCGTACAAAAATTGTTAAAAGACAATTAGGAAAAAAATGAAGTTACTTTTAAACAATCAGAAAAAAACTGAATGAGAATGTACGTTTTCTTTGCCGCATGTAACAGAAAAATATATGTTTTCCCTGACAATGTGAAAAAAAAAATCAAGCATTTAGCGAAACTATTTCACTCTGAAATCACTGAAATACATGTTTAATTATTTTTTTAGCAGATTACTTTAGTTCTATTTTATGCTCCTACCTTTTACTGCAGCTGGGATATGGCAAAATGACTCAAATCTTTCAATCCCCTTTAACACCCTTGGTGATTGAATTTCGAAAATAGCTGAAATATGTGCTTAACTATTTTTTTAGTTGTTATGCTGAATTCCAATCTCTTACTTAAAATTGCTACTGACATGGATGTGGTGAAATGCCCTAAAACTTTTGACTTCCCATTTAACGCCCCTAGTGGTTGAATTTCTAAAATCACTAAAATGTGTGTTTAACTATTTTTTTTTGTATAGATTTGTTATTCTGAATTTCACTCTCGTACCTAAAATTGCTACTGAGATGTGGTGAAATGATCTAAAACATTCGACCTCCCCATTTAACCTGAGCTTTCAAAAATACTTCACTTTTGCTTGCCTAAGTCATAACAACAATCTACTGTCCAAATTTTGTGATCCTGACTTTAGTCCTTTCTGTTCTGCATTGATGAGTCAGTCAGTTAGGAGTTCTCTCCTTCTTATATTAGTATATGTAGTCAAGTTATCTTTCTAGACTTATATTTTCTACATATATTCTATAGTAATGATGTAAGTTTCAATACATTTTTGATTTTGGTACAAATTAATTGCTGTGTTATAAATGATCCCAGGTAATTTATTTAGATGATGTTTATAAATTACTTTTTATGTTTCTTTTGATCAGAAGGGAAAAAAAAAGAAAGAAGTTGAAGTCTGCATATTTATTAAAACAGGCTTTTAAATTATTTTTATGCAAAAAGATAATAAAGAAATAAATATTATACTAACAAAAATACATTTTCAATTACAATTTTTTTTTTTTAAATATAAAAAAACTTTAAGAATATTTTAGTTGAAATTAAGCAAACTAGGAATCAAAAGATGAAAATAAAAGATAAAATTTCATTTAGTTTAAAATGTAATTCTGAGAATGCTAAAAAACTAAGATTGTACGGTATTTTTAAATTGTTAAACATAAGTTATGTACACCTGACCCTCTGAGAAAGAATATTAGAATAAATCATTTAAATTTAAATGTATTTATTTCATTTCACTCTAATATATTTGAAAATGAACTATGATTAATGTTTTACTTTAAATTTAATTGTTGTTAAAGCAAGGCAAAACTTTAAAATGATTTAATTTCAACTAAATATTGCATTAAAAAAAATTTTTCATTATTTAAAATATTAGATTTCTAAAATAGTGTTTCAAAAGATTAGAATGCTTGCGAGTTTTCCTGAATGGTTCCGAAAGTTGCATAAATTAAACATAAAAACACTTGTAACTAGCTTGCCCATTTCAAGTTCATTCTGTTATAAAATGTAAAGGTGATGATACAAACAATCACTGTTATTTATTTTTTTAATTTAAGGATGATTTACCATGCATTCTAATATTTGGATTTTTTCAAAGTGTGAATAATTATTTTAATTTTTGTTTTTCCAAATAAATTTTTATGAAAATATCTTCTACAAACTATCTAAATTCTTATAATGTTAAGTTTTATTCTGTATTACGTTTTGTATAAGCAGTATATAAAAAACCTCTCTTGAAAAATTTTTTTTCAATTATTCTATGTTTCGACTCTGAGTTGTATAAATTTTTTGTTCTTGGAAATATCTATGAAAAGAAAATTCGGAATGTTGGGAAGGAAGAATAGTAAATACATTGCAGTTACATTTTCACATGTTTGCAATTTAATATTTTTTGTTTATATTGTGTATTTTTTTAATTACAGCTAAAATAAATGACACAGTCACCTTTGGAGAAGAGGAAGAAGATGATATTATTGAGTTTGATGAAGTGGCTGGTGAAGAAGATATTGAAAATGTAAGTTTGTGAAATTATATATCTTCATGCTTGTCTAAATTGTAGTAAAGTAGGCACACTCTACATCTCCATTTTGTGTTGTTGTCCATGTTTATCCGAAATATTAAGTACATAGCTATTAAAGATTTTTTTTTTTATTATTGTTCTTAAGGCAGTCTTGAATGGTGGTCAAATACCTCAAAAGTCCTTATTTTATGCAAATACCTTGGAGTCCTTTTATTTTTATGCAAAATCTCAAGAATGTCCTTAAAAGTCCTTAATTTTACACCTATTATTTTTTAATCAAGGGTGAAAATTTTCCACATTTTGGTGGATTTTCTGCTTTTTAAACAATTTCATCAAACATCCCCCGCCCCCTCCACTCTTTGAAATTTTATTTCCCGCATTGCCATCCCTCACAATGTGCAAAGCATAAAATCTTCAAAACCGTTTAATTTTATAAAACTTTTTTTGTTATATTTGTTACAACTCATAATTTTTTTATATTTTTAATCCTATATGTAAATCTTAAGTAACGATAAATACCACCCCCCCTCCTCTCCCATTCTTCTTTCTGTTTGAAATCTTTAAAACTCTTTAATTATTTTTTAAAAAATGCTGTATTTGTTTTTTTTTATTCTAACAATAAATTTTCAATCATTTAAATTTGCTCCCACCTGAAATTGCTGCTTCCTCTTACCAAGTACACAAAAGTTAGTCTTTAAATCTATATTATAAAGCAAAAACATGTCTATAAGTAATACTGGCATCATATTGATCGTGAAAATGATCTCAACAATACATTTCTCTTTTTATTGCAACTATTACTTCTAAACATCACGTAATTTGAATTTTTTCAATGTCAAAAGACAAAAAAATGTACTTTCAAATGCCATTTTTTTAAAAACTGAAGTTCAATTTACTGAGTTTTTAAGGTCTTTAAAAATTATTTTCAAGCATGGACTTTTTTAGAAATCTCTCTTTATTGCATACAGCTTGTTCATGGAAGATTAACCCATTTGCACTTAAAACAATATAAATAATTCAGTGTTTGTTTCTGGCTAGTATTCTATAACGAAAGTAACACTTCATCGATAAATAAATGGTTAAATAAAATAATATAAATAAAACACAAATTTAAGAAATATGTAATCTAATTACATGCTTGAATGTTGAAATAGTTAGAATACAAAAAAGGCTACTGCAAACAGAAAAATTTCTGCTGACTTTTACATTATTTTATTTAACTTGGTTTTTGTACGTGTAGATGGAATTTTTAAATTGATTTTTTACCCTTTGATATGCTAGAATTATACAAATTATATCCACAGATGTGTTTCTGATGACAATACAACATTTTAGTATTTTTACAACTAATTATAAATTAATTTTAAGACTTTTTTTGCTAATCAGCTACAGTTAACTCACCAAGTATTCTTTATGGTTACAATACTATGTTACAAAATTGCTTCTTACACTATTTAATCAAAGTTAGTTCTTCCTTCCAACAATAAATGAATCTACATATGAAATAGCAAATTTATCAAACCTTACTTTTCTCTAGCATTTTCAAATGAGTTTTGCAAATGAGTTCGCATTTTGTTTCCATTGAAACAAATGTGTTTTCTTAGAACAATCTTTTTTGATTGATAAAAGGATGTAGCATCTTTTTCATTCTATAAAAAGTGCCAATATTAATTTTAAATGGCAGTAATTTTAAATGCAGCATGCAGCCATAAACAACAGTAAATTAGGTAAAAAGAAACAATCAAATAAGTTTTCTAAACATAAAGAGCATTGAAATTCTTATTTGACCAGTCACATTTCTTCAACACTTTTTGCATGTACAGATTTTTATAGCATTCATTTTCTTCAATCATTCATGCAGTAAGCCAGAGACAGCAAGTATAAAGTCATACCACCATATCTAAACTTTTAGCCCGTATTTGGTACCAAAGAAATTTCCATTCCTTTTAATACCTAAGTACCGGAAAATGTAAATGTACTAGTTTGCACTTGGGACTGGTTAAATTAGTATCATATATCATTTTTCTGTGCTATGAGAAATTAAATATGTAGATGAGTTTAATTGTATGTTTCATTATATATTTTTGGGTGATTTTATGAAAAATATTACTTTCTATTCATACAAATTTCACTAAAAAAAATGTAGCCAAAAATTTTTATAATTATATTCTTCATTATTGCTCTTTCACCTCATTTAAGATTTATCTAGGTGTTGTATAGTCTTCTCTCATTAAGTAGTTAATGCTTAGTTTATTTTCTAAAGATTCATGCTGTGATTTCCTTAATAATATTCTAATGGAAGATAAAAATGTTCTGTTTTGTAAAGCTATGCTTATTTAGGGTGAAATTTGAAGTAAATATTTCAAAAAAGGATTTAAGTGATGGATAAATTTACATTCTTCACTTTATTCAATGATTGGAAGGGTTTTTTTTTTTTTTTATGTAATTTATTGTATGTATTTTGATTTTTTTTTTTTCAGAATTTATGTATTATTATTTAATCACCAACTTAATCACCACTAAGCCCCGAGTTTTGTTTTGTTTAATAATAGTATTTAGGTATAAATCAGAATAGAATTTTTTTCTTGGTCTTGCAAAGCATGTAGAATGCAGTTGATGTATTAGTTTCTATAGCTGATAATTGAATTTAGACCAATGTTTGATTAAATAAAAAAAATGGAATGCTCATTGAAATTGAAATAGGAGTATGTTAGGGTGTTAAAGAAAGATTTTATAATCAGTATTTCACAATGAATCTATTGCTAACATTATTATCTTTTGGCTATATATATATTTTTTTGGTTGATTAGCCAAATTGCTAAGGTTAGTCAAAAGTCAGTAACTTGGTAACATCCTATATATTAAAATAGAATGGTAAGATTTTCAGTTAAGTCCACTAAAAAGCAACATGTGCACACGTGTCGAAATCTCTTCCGGGTGGTCCTATCTCTTTCAGTGAAGTGAACGATTCACCGTAGACAGAGAATCATCTTCAGAAGAACCAATCAGAAAAACCACTCTGTGTAAACAGACACTGAACTCCAATGGCGTGCAAGACACAGTCCTGTCTAGATACACATAGATTCACTAGGTCATGCACACAACATAACTTATCTGCCATAGCGTCAAAGCTTTTAGGATTACTCTTTATAGGTATTTTGTTAATTTATTGTTTGTTTGTTTATTCTGATTCACTGTGATTCCATTTGTAACTGTTTTTTTTTTTTTTTTTTTTTTTTTTTTTTTTTTTTTTGATTTAGTTACTTAGATTTAATCGCACAAAAAACCTGTTTAACGTCAAAGCTAAGATTTGAATGTAATGTTATTGTACTACGAACTGTTCATTTTCTATTGAAATATCTCTTTACATGTATTCGTGTTAAAGAAACTTGGTATTGGTATCATTGAAAACAATTCATTTATTTTTTCTGTTATTGTTAGCTGGTGATGCAATTATCTATTCTTTCTATTGTTGTTTTATAGCTTTTAGCCAGTTTATCGCTTTATACTTTGGAAATGTTTTAATACCCACCAGTAACTATTTTGACAGCACCCTATAGCTTCATAGTTTAAAGTTTCTCTGCACATATTTCTAGGTTAAACATATTTCTATGTTCTGATAACTTTTCTATTGGTTCTACATCAATTAACCAAAAACGATTTTGGCTCTCTAAAAAGTGTGACTGAAACGATTTCCTGAAAGCATTTGTTTATGGTTACATGTCGATTAACTAAAAATATTCTTGGCTCTTTAGAAAATGCAACTGGAAAAAAATTAATATACAGGATGTTAAGCATGGTAAACTTGGGAACTCAGAGACTGAAAAATTAAATACTTAAAAAAATAAAGTTTTTTAATTCTGAGATTTAGTTTTTTGTGAAAAAAGGTACTAAACAATTTAAAACTATTTAGCTAGAAAAGACTACAATTTTTCTATTGACAAATAAATGGATTTGAATGCTTATATTAAAGTAAGTTTAAATAATTCAGTGTCATGTCAGAATTACAAATTAATTGAATTGTTTATTTTGGGATCTCCATATTTGTGTTAAAAATCACCAAAATAACGTTCCCTGTGCCCTATCGTATCATACATACCGATAGCTTTCTAAATAGTTTCTGTTTAAGAATCCAAAGACCGTTACAATTACTAAATCAAAAGAAATGTTTGTGATACTCCCTATGAATAAATTTCAAAATAATTAAATGAGTGTAATCCTACTTTTAAAAGCTTTTGCCAAAAAACAAAAATACATTCACATGCAATTAAGTATATCAGTGGGTGTCCAGTATGGCATGATTTATGTTTTTTTTTTTTTTTAAATTATTATTTATCTATCGTTAGTCCAAACAACCAGACACAAAAAAACATTTTTTTCTTAACCGTAAAAACTAGGGATGCACTGAATAGTGATTTTGGCTGAATACCGAATATTCGGCCTACAGGCGAACCAAATACCGAATATCCGGCTAGCCGAATAGTAACTGTTAGGCCGAATACCGAATATTCAGCCAACCAAATAGTAACTATTCGGCTTGTCGAATAATTTTATATTTCAAAGTTTAAAGGTTATTAATAACTGTTATGCATTATAAACAGTTTTACATAATATTTAAAACAAAAACTTTCATTTTGATAATTGAGCTGTTTTCAAGTAAACTTATAGATGAAAAAAATCTGTTTTGATATTTAAGAAGAGGATAGTTATAAAACTTTTTTAATTAATAAAATTTTAAATTTCATGGCTTCTTCTGTGAATTAAAACAAATGAATAAAATTTTCTTAAATTCTAAAACAAACATTTTAAAATCAAAGAGAAATTGTGAAAAAATTGTACAGGATCATATATTATTTGTTTGTCAGGAAGAGACTAAAGTAAAAGTAAATAAATAATACAATCTATTCAAATTTTATATGGTGGCAACTCAGCAAGAATAACTGTTCTACTCCCTTTGATTAAGCAAGGAAGTTTTTTAATGCATCCTAGATCAGTATCTGGAGTGGCCGATCATTTTCAGAGATTGTAAACGTTGTTCTTAAAATCTTAGAAAGAAACAGATTATTTTACTGGACAATGTTCAGGAACTTGCATTTGTACATGATTAATTCCTATGAAAATCCTTGTGATTGGTTAATTTTCTTAAATAATACTTAACAAACAGCAAATAAATAATGTAAAAACACTATCTTTTATTTAAATATATGATTCTGTTTCTAATTCTGAATATCTTTATAAGTTGACTGTTAAATGTATAAGTGGTATAAGGTTTTTAAAAATATGTTTTAAAAGTTTTTTTTAAGTATTCGATTGGCCGAATATTTCAATATTCGGCCATACCAAATATTCGGCAGGCCGAATAGTTTTCTATTCGGCCAAGCAGAATATTTGGTATACCGAATAGTTTGACATTCGGCCGGGCCGAATATTCAGTAACATGGCCGAATAGGCTGAATACCGAATATTCGGTGCATCCCTACTAAAAACCTCATATGGATATTAATCATGAATTTGTGAATATTTACACCTCAAATTCCCATCCTTATTTGCACGGATACCATTTCAAGAGATTTTTTTTTTAATGTGTGTGTGTGTGGGGGGGGGGGGGGGGGCGGGTGGAGATCACAATTTTGTTGAGGGGCAAGATTTGCAATACTATGCAGGATTTCATGAATCTTTCACAAAATAGGAAAATGCTGCATAGTAAAAAAATGCTGTGTGTTCCCCCTCTTTAAATTTTTCTCTACATGTGACTCTTTCTGATTTTTTTCCTCCCCGAGAAAGTGATTTTTATTCTTTTGTGCGATTTTGCAAAATTATTTTCTGAATTTCTTCAAATGGTGGTAGAAAAATATTGTGAATTTTGCCAGTGAACCACAAGATGAAATGACAAGATTTCCTAATCAACCAGAACGACCAATTGAAAGATTTTGCGATTTTTTGCAATGACTGTTTGAAGAATTTCTGACAGTTCACAGATGAACTTCACAATATTTTAAAGTAACTGATTAAAGGATTTTTAGTTTGTTCCGATGATCAACTGTCAATCTTCACGATTCTTTCTGAAGAATGAAAGAAGAATGTTGCAATTTTTTTCCCACAATTGATGAATTTTCCAGTACTTTTCTTTTTCTTCTACCGATTGGGTAATTTTTGTGGGGTTTTTTTATGCGACAAATTTCATGATTTTTCCCTCACAACCAACTGTCGATTGATTGATGCGAACCTCTGTGACTGATTAATGAATTTTGTGATTTTTTAAGTAATGGATGGACAAACCTTGCTTTTTTTTTTTTTTTTTTTTGCATGACCAACTGAAGAATTTCCTGTAACCGGCTGGGGAATTTTTCGATTTTTTTTCCCCTCACAAGAACGATTTAGAAATTTCTCTACATTGATTTATAATCTACAGTGATTATAGACAAAATTCATGCATTAACAGATTCCTATTTGCTTAGGATTCTTTTTCCATTCTTTTTTCTTTTTTTTTTTCATTCCATTAATGCAGAACTATATAATACAGAGAACCCGACTTGAACCTGCAAAATACATTTTATAGACATGTTACTTTTCTGCGGAATTTCGATTTTTTGACACTGAATTTTATTATCACTTAGATCTATGCAAATATGCATTAAAATTTGTTGACATTTTTATGGGGGGGGGGGAAGATAACGGAAGAAATACAAGAAAAACGCGAGTACCAACCGTGCCAAATTAAGCAAATTTCTTCAAAGGATTGCAGGAAAAATGCAAATTTTTTAAAGGATTGCAAAAAAATGCAAAAATTGTCAAAGATGCACGGAAAAAATGCGATTAACATCAAAGAATCGTGAAAAAAAGTGTGATTTTCTTTAAAGGATCGTGGGAAAAAATGGGATTTCCATCAAAGGATCGCGGGAAAAAATACAATTCCCATCAAAGGATTGCGGAAAAAATGCAATTTTTGTTAAAGGATCACAAAAAAGACACGAGATCGTGTAAAATATATGAATTTCGTCAAAGGAATGTGTAAACTATACGAATTTCGTCGAAAGATTGTGGGGGAAAAACGCGAATTACATCAAAGAATCGCAAAAAAAAAATTCGAATTTTGTTTAAGGATCGCAGAAAACATGCAATTTTTGTTTAAGGATCACAAAAAAGACACGATTTTCGTCAAAGATGCGATTTTTATCAAAGGAATTGTGTAAAATATATGAATTTTGTCAAAGGGTCGTGGAAAATATGCAAATTTTGTCGAAAGATTGTGGAAAATACACGAATTTTGTTGAAAGATCGTGGAATAAAATGTGAATTTCGTCAAAGCATCGCAGAGTAAACGTGAATTTTATTAAAAGGACTGTAGAAAAAGTGTGATTTTCATCAAATGGCAATGGAAAAACACTAATTTTGTCAAAGAATCACAGAATAAATGCAAATTTTCTCAAAATGTTGCAGAAAAATGCGAATTTCGTCAGAAGTCTGTGAGGCTGTGAAAGTTCAGCCTTTTTTTTTTTTGCTGAGGCTGTACCACGTCTGATTTTAAGCCAACGCAACCCGAACCTGCAAAAATAATTTTCGAAATATGAAAAATAATATCAATATTTTGTTTTTGATACGCACAAAAACACATGTATCATATTTTTGATAGTTTATGTACACATACACATGTTATATGTGTTTAGATTGAGAGGTGCCTGCTATTCAAACTTATATAAACATTCAAATCTATAAAGTTTAGGAATTAAAAAGTGTTTGCTAAATAGAAGTGTCTGCGTTTCGGGAGAAAAGCCATTATAGAGGTCTTATTGTACATAGATCTTTAACCTGAAAAAATACTTTGAATATCATTTGAAATTCGGGTCGACCCGCTAGAGTCAAAACCCAAACTAAAACAATGAAAGTGAACCCGACCTGCAACAAAAAATCTACCACTGATCCGACCCAAACCGCGAGTCGGTTCGGGTAAAAGCAAGTAACCCACCCGACCTGATGCAGGACTCTAATGCAGATATCTTTCAGTTAGTGTAATAAATTTTTTTACATGCTTCTTCAATTAGTGTATGAAGCACAAAACTGGTTACACTATTTTTTTCCCAGCAAAATGGTGATCATATTCAGCAATTGGTAAGTTTTCTATTAAATAAATTAACCAGTTTGTAGGTTTAAAGCAATTAAACTGTAATGCAAAAAAATTTAATCAAGTCGTGTATTTAAAAAAGTACTTTATGATAAGTAAGTTAACATAATTAATCTAAAGAATTGTTGTAATGCAGATTAAAAATTAAGAGACTTTGTACTGTTTCTTGACTGATTGTATACATTTTTTTAATTTATGCATTAATATGCAAGTGCACTTATGTGTGAACAAGTGTTTTTTTTTTTTTTTTTAATTATTCTGTATTTGCATAGTTCACAACATCTGGCTGAAACAGTACTCAGTACAATATTACTCAGAAATAAATTAAAAACATACTAAAATTAAAAAATATATATTTTAAATATTCCAATCAATAAGTATAAAATCATTTGATTTGCATTGTGTAATAAAATATTTAGTGTATTTATGCATGTAAGCATTCACTGTTTTCTGTGGTAAAAATCTGTATGTATGTACTTCAATGCAAATAACTTACAAGTGCTTTTCCATCAATCAGCATGATACCAATATATATTGTATAGTACACTTTTGTTATCTAACATTAGTGCACACGGAATGCATTTGTATGCACTACATGCTTTATCACCTACCGATTCTAATAAGGATTTTATGATCATAGTATATATGAATGTATTTTATATGAAATTAGCACCAAATAATCACAGATTCACTGAAGTTGTTATGTCAGTAAATAGTCAACAAAGTGCATTGATAAACTAGAGATTTATTTAATCTTGAGTGTTTTTAGCTATGTGGCCAGTTTACCATGTTAGCAATGTGTTGGGTGCATTCATTCGAGAACTTACAGGTTCAGACACTATCAAAAAGTAACAGAACACTGTGTACAAAGAAGAAAATTAATCTGTACTGTTTGTTTTTAAGCATTTTGCCTATTACAGGTCACCTCTTTAATCATTGTTTATATTTTTAAAATTTATACTTTAATTATGTGAGTGTTTAATATGTGTGCACAAGTTTTTAATTTTGTATTTGCAGAGTTCATACCACTTGGCTGAAACATTACTCAGAAATAAATTAACAAATATTTTACCCCTCTGAGCAGTTTGGGCATATTTTTCAGTTTCCCAAAAACAACTTTAATCTATTGTAGACAAAAATATTTTCAACAGAATTGTATTTCAAGATGTCTATCAAATAAAGTTGCATGAAGTATATTTTAGAAACAAACAGAGAAAGAAAATCTTAATTAAAACTATTTTTAAAAGCCTTTTTATGAAAACGCAGGAAAGCCCTCAAGACACTCAGAGGGTTAAAAAAAAATTATAAATTGCAATCAATAAGTATAAAGATGTTTGATTTACGTTGTGTAATAAAAAAAAAAAGTCTATTTATATTTATGCATGTAAGCATTCGCTGTTTTCTGTGGTAAAAATCTGTTTGTACTTCAATCCAAATAACTTAAAAGCACTTTTCCATCAATCAGCATGATACCGATATATATTGTACCGTACACTTTTGTTATTATCTAACATTAGTGTACACAGGATGCATTTCTATGCACTACTTGCTTTATCATCTACCGGTTCTGATAAGGCTTTTATGATCATAGTAGATATGAATGTATTTTATATGAAATTAGTACCAAATAATCACAGATTTATTGATTTTGTTATGTCAGTGAATAGCATTTTAAATAGTTAGACTTTTTTGTTAGGTGCCATTAAGTTGTTTGCTATCAAGTTTTGACAGGTTCCATCTAGTATATTTTTTAAAAATACTTATATATTTTGTAATTGTTCTTTTTTTTATATATATGTATAGATCTAAAGCTTCCTGTGATTTGCATTTCCTTGTATGTCTTCCTGGTTTGTGCCTAAAATTTTCAAGATGTGGTGCTGTTGAGCTTTTGCCAAATTTTTATGGCTTGTTATGAACTGATATATTTATTGTTCCTTTGTAAAATACTTATTCTGTTAAAAATAAAATGATTTAAATCTGTTCTTTAATTTTTATATCCTTATGTTTGGTTAGATTTCTTGTTGTGATTAAATTTTGAATTGCATTAAAAGCAAGGTAAAATCTTAAGGTGAATTTACATTTTATTGAGCATGAAGACTTCAAAATAAAAATCACTTGAAATGTAAAAACATTTTGGCTAGAACATTACTGTGTCCTTTCTATGGCTAAATCCTCAAAATTGTCAATATTATTATATCTTTATTTTGCTATTTTCTGCTTAAAATTTCAAAGAAATTATTTTTAGCTTGAATAGATGGTACTTAAGATTGTTCTGAAAGTCCCTAACAGTAGAATGCTTTCATAAAACATGGTATATACACCAGCTAATTCATTTTTCGGTGTTGGGTCTATTTTCGTACAAATTAACTCTTTTAATTTTCTTTGTGGACAGGCTACAATATATAACTATATTGTGTTTCAGTAGAGCATATCTTAATTTTCCTTAAAGACCAGGGAAATAGTTAAACTTTTTGTATATCATTTCTTTATGGTTTTCTTTTTTGATATTTTCATGAAAACTGAATTCATAGATAAGTTTATTGATGAGGATTGTTGAAAACCATTTTCCTCAGCAATATCTCTAATGGTATTAAGCTCTTTTTCTAAATATTTTTCTGAACATACTTTAAAAGCTCGTCTAATGTATGTAAATAAAATGTATATTTTTAACTTGTAACATCTTTTTCACTACTTTAGTCACTTTTTAAGTAAGACTGTGGACTTTTTTAAATTCACATTATATATTTTATGTTGAATCAAGGTGAAAAATTGCATTTTGTCTTATGATTTTATCAAAAATGTATTTTAATTCATTATTATTATTGTTATTCTGTCAAAATAGCATTGTTTTAAGAAACTTTTCAATCTACAAGGCCTGAAATTAGGGGCCAGATGTTTAAAGGACAAAATGCTGTGAAAATTATGTCATTGAAAATGTGCATTTTCTTTGAAAAGACTACAACATTATACTATAATAGTATAAAAATCATGCAATTTTTATTTAATTTATGTTGTAATTTTGATTTCCCACTTATCCTTAAGAAATGTTAAAAAAAAATGCTTTAAAAGAAATTCAACATAATTAATATAATGCTTTTATAAGAGTAAAATTAGATTTCTTTACTCCTGTTCTTAAAAATCAAAATATCTCATTTAGTTCAAAGCTAACATATCATGTAGCTAGTTATAGACCTAGAGCTTGGTGAAGAAATTTGAGTATTTGATAAATGTTGAAGCTTTTATAAATAATTTTTCTTGCTTATCTGAAATTAGCCACCTCTGGTGACCAATTTGGTCTTCTTTAGATGTAAGCTAAGCATTGCAACATGTTACTTTTATATAAAAATAGCAAATAAAGCCTTTGTGCAACAATATTAAAAAGCAGAAAAAACGATTAAAAATGCACAAATAATACATGAAAAGCAGCAAACAGCTGTTTCGAATCTACTAGTGAGACTCTTCTACAGTGCAAGATAAGGAAAAAGGAACAGCGTGCTAGAAAAAGCAAGGTTGAGCAAAGGCTTTTTTGCTCAGCTTTGCTTTTTCTAGCACGCTGTTCCTTTTTCCATATCTTGCACTGTAGAAGAGTCTCGCTAGTAGATTCGAAACAGCTGTTTGCTGCTTTTCATGTATTATTTGTGCATTTTTAAACGTTGTTTTTTCTGCTTTTTAATGTTACTTTTATTCATAATTTAAATTATTTGCTTAATTCTTTTTCAAGTAGCAATATTCTGATAGAGAAATCAAGAGCTCTTTGCAATCATGGCAGCATTTCATATATTTTTTTTTATTGTTATGTAGTTAATATTTCTTGACAACATCTTGACAATCACTTCACTCACTTAGGCATTTGTTCTTTATTTCTGATTATCAATTGCAGTACGTTAGCTAATGCAGAGATTTTAAATTCTTCTTAATTGGGTTCACTCCCAATTGGTTAATACAATTTGTTGCAATGAAGTGTTTTGTGTCAAAAGCCTTTAATGATATACACATTTACATTAAACCATATCATTTCCAATACGTTTTCTGTTTCATGATAACCTTAGCAGTAGACTCGATTATGTAAGATTAGAAAGTCTATCATTATTCTCATGTAACTGCCTTGGATAATGTGTCATAATTGGGTTGCATACAAATTGACGTGTTTGAATGAGTACAGTGAGCTGAAACCTAAAATTTTTGGAATCCACCTATGATTGCCAGATTATTCCTTGTAAACCATAATTGCTGTCAGTATTGCCAACCTTTGGCCCGCAAACTTATTAAAATTCACAGACTTTCTTTTAGATGCTGATCTGTGTTTAATTTGGTATTATTTTGCTCTCTTTTCTTGATACAGTTAGGACTTTTTGGTACTTTTATATTAGCCCAGTTCTGATGATAAATTGCCAAGTATTGTTCCGAAACCGTATTATATTACATTTATTTCATCTGTCTACATTTATGAACCTTTCACTCTTTTCATTTAAAATACATGCCTTTCACTCAATTCATTTAAAATACTTTTCTTTCACTAATTTAATTTAAAATAGCAGAAAGAAAAAAATAATTCCATAAACCAAAACATTTTATTTTGACAACGAAGAATTGTTTCCAATTTACACACACAAAATATTAAAGTTGCTATTGACGAAATAAAACATATGGAGGGGGAGGGGGGATTTGTGCCCGGCTAACATAAAAGTACTGTCTTTTCATAACTGTATATCACTGACGTCATCATTTATGCTTTATGTCAACCAGTGGTGCAGCCAAGGGGGGGGGGGGGCTTTGGGGGTTAAAACACCTCCCAGAGCTAAGAAAAATACTATAATTGCTGCTTATATAAATCAAAACCAAAGTTAATATTTAAACTTTTTGGCTGTTTTCAGAATCCGCTGCTTTGTTAAATCAGATTCTATTCAACAAAGTGATTCAATTAAACAGTGAAAATTCTACTTAAAACTGTGAAAGCGCATATTACATGTATGGTCTAAGTCACTTTTTCTAGACTTCTTATGCTAAAAGAATGGTCATTTCCTGCCACACAGACGCTTTAAGTCTTATACAGTGGGCTGTTTCTTAATCGTATGTTTGTCTTTGTTCCAAGTTCGAAACAATAATAAACCGTCGAATTCCAGAAAAAACATAAAACATACACTTTGTAGATCACTCTCAGTTTTTTCAAACGCTCTGATTTACGATTTTTGCTCTCAATTATATCTAAGACCAAGCTTTCTGCGTAACCAAGTAAAAATCTTTGTAAAAATAAGAATAAAAAAAAATAGCACTTTTAAGTTATAAAAAGCGGTTTTCGATTCTGATTGAACAAATTATCGCAATCGGTGTTTCTTTCGAACCATTTGTTCCATAGGGGGTCTGTACACAAATTTAAAGAATATATTTCAATACTTGGTAGTAGCAATGAGTGCTTGCTCTCGAGGAAGCACTGCTACATGTGTGCCTCGTAAGGAAAGAAGCATTGATTATAATTTCATTGACTTATAGATACATGTCTGTGAGTATGGTGTTATGTAAGGTTAAATGTAAGACATTTTCTTAGACTTTATAAAAAATACTATCGATAATTTTACACAATGTTATGCTAATCATGCATTAATTTTAATTAATAAGCAATAAATTAGTTAAACATTGATTTACACTTATTACATTTTAAAGAATTCTACCTGCATATCATCAAAATTATACTAGCTGATCCGTCCGGTGTTGCCCAGGCCCATGATAATTACCTCAAATTTGCATGATTTTATATCTTTAAACCGATTTTATATGATTATATATTTTTAAATGGAATTTTCGCTAAAACATTTTGATTATTACAGGTAAAAGCATTTTTAAGAAGACATTTTCTTGGTTTTTTTTTTCTCGTAGGGTTGTTTTATAGTTTAAAAAAATAATCCTTGGTGTCTGAATTCTGTAAGATTTTCATCGGTTATTGTTGCTACTTTGAGACCTCCTTTCGAAGCACGCTTGGCACAATACCAAGTTTAAACTTTGCACAAGGTCTTTGTTTTAGGTAATGTGAATTCTGGTGATAAGCAACATTTTTCATTCCAACTGAATTCAATTATTGAAGACAAATGTTAAAAAAATAATTCATAAAATAATTCCAAGACAAAAAGTTAGTAATTTTGAGATAACAATCGCTCATAATTCACTAACAAATTAATTTATAATGAAAAAAACTTTTTGATTAGAAATCACTTGAATAATCATGCCTGCATATGCTTTTATTTTTAAAAATGAATCTGAAAATGTCACTCTGTTAAGCATATGTTTTTTTAATTGCTTTATAATTGTCTACTATTATGTGAAATATGATTGACAAGTGACTTTTCGTAAAAATATTTGCGACCACTTTCCGAAGGTTGGTTCTCTGCCAAGTTTAAACTTTGTACAAGGCCTTTGTTTTAGAGTGAGAAATATTCATCCATTTTTCATTCCAATAGAATTAAATTTTGGCATGTGGTATTGTTAGACGTACGTGAGTATATTACCTTTGAGCAGTTCAGATATTTTGTGTGTAACCCTTTGTATTCGAATAAAATTCACACACGGCCGATTATCTTTTTAAACCTACACGGTACTTACAGAATTAACTCCTACAAAAAAACAAACGTTACTTCTTTATAACATTAAGAGATTTTTAATAATAAATAAAAATATTTTATCGAATTTTTCAACAGATTTACACTTTATGACAAATTCGAAGTCATGTAAAGTACTGGAAGTGCACAGTAATTAAGTCGACAATACCATGTTTAACATCAACTACATTCCAAAATATGGATTACCTAATTGAGCACTAATTGGACGTGGATGATGATAAACTCCACCAATTCTTGTGATGTTGTTACCTTTGACAAAAAGTCTATTGAAAATTTTGTTATAATGGCTTCATTATTATTATTAAAGTTAAGAACAAGAATTCGGGTTTGTCTTGGAATGAAACCCGTTGTATTTTTCATTGAACAAGTGAATTGGAACCCTATTATTTTCTATGCAAAAATTATTTGCTGGACTATGCTCATCCATCTTTTAAAGTTTGCCTCATCATTTTTAAACACTTTTTATAAATGTAACCTAGATTTGTGTTATTTCATTGGTGCATTTTATGCTCTCTAACTCTAATATTGTAAACGCAACGCTGTTTTAATGAAACATAGCCAAAATAACTACATTAAAAAAAACATGATTTGATTCATTAAAAAGACTGATTACATTAACCAGTGATTCAAATAATCGGCGAACGCCTTTATTAGAAACTCAAAACCCCCCCTAGAGCCGAATTCTGGCTGCGCCACTGATGTCAACTGACTTTGATGATCCATGCCAGGTTAAATACGTCACACTAACAGTGTCACCTATAATACTAATTACAGTTACACTTTTTTCCTTCTATATTGTAACTGTATATGTAATGTTATGTAGTAGAAGTATTAAAGGCAATTGCGGAAGCATTTATATGTAACTGTATAATGCAGTTTAATATAGATATAGATAGATAAAGTACGTGATTAGAATGTACACTATATGGCCAAAGGTAACCGGTCGCTTGTGATTTTAGACGTTTTGTTAAATATCTAGAAAAAATACATGAGCAGGGATATGTTTAGGAAAATTTTAGGTCCTTTAAAGGACCCTTCACAAAATAATCTATCTTAAAACAGGACCCTTCACAAAATTTTTTATCTCCAAACAGGACCCCTAACAAAACATTTTATCCCAAAACAGGATACTTCACAAAATTATTTGTCTTTTAAATAGACCTTTCACAGAATTTTTTCACCTTCAAATTAAACTTTTCACAAATTTAGCCATTTAAAAATAAAATCTGGCCTGTAAGTAAGCAGTTTAACTCACCAAAGAGCATATTACTTAGCTTTTTATATATGATGACTATAACATGAAGACATCGATAATTTAAAATTCACAAAATTATGACTAGAATTTTCACAAAAATAAGAAAACTTCACAATTTCACAAAAACAGGACCCTGTGAGAAAAGTCTGGACAGACCCCTGATGAGGAATTAACCTGAAACTGCAGGTGTGTAAACAGTATAGTATATGTCCCATATTTCCGCGAAGATTTTTTCCCGAAACCCCATAGGAGGCCGTAAACAAATTAAAAAAGAACGAATATCTTTTGGATAACCCTGTAAAAATTAATGTAGCAAAAGCGTTCAAACTCAAGATTATTAATAAGTGTCTTATTGTAATATACTGTGTTCATTTTTATGAGGATAGCATGTATACTCATAACCTGTAATAAGAATTAAAAAATAATAAAAATTGGATGAAAAATGAGCAGGTTTACTAAAAAATGTTTCACTGTGCATGCGCGAATGCAATCAAAATATAATATGCATATAATGTATTAGCTAAGTATTAGGTTGTAACGAAAGTTTCCCCCCCAAATCAACATTACATAATACTAATTATAATATATATAATTAACTGTAATTTTATATACAACCACCATTCTGCCAAACCATCACAGTGTCATATGACACAACACTAGTACCTAAAGCTGTACACTTTATTCGATGACATTCTACAGCTGCCTTTTTGCAACAGAACCGGAAGTAAATGATGGTTCTAATCTGGTAGCATGATAGTTCCATTTCAGACATCCTGTACTTAATGATAACGATATTTTTTTACAAATTTCACATCAAAGTGTTATAAAGCAAGTCTCTTTCTTTCAAATGCCAAAAATCATTTGACAAAATATGAGCAAATACGTCAACGCAAACTGTTTGCACAGACCGTATTAGCTGTGGTGGGAAACTTTCATTACAACCTGATATATAGATTAACTTTTGTGAAAGTCTCAAAATCATAGCTTGAAAATTCTGAAAATTATCACCGATAGAATAAGCCTGATATCTGTTGTTCCCAAAAAGATGAGGGGTTGTATCAAATATCTGTTGATTAGTGCCAAGATAGCGCACACAGTATTGCACATACTACTATATTTGGATAAAACGTGTTTGCTGTAAATAGGTTCATTCTGATAAGGCGCTTCCCTGATTAGTTTTGAGGGCTCGCTAGTTAAGTATAATGGAGGATAACGAGGGCCTATTCTCCACCCTTAATTTAGATAAATTGGTTTTTCATGCAGAATTATCAGATTTGCTTGAAATTTTGTAAAAAGGTTCATTCTGATAAGGCGCTTCTGTGATTAGTTTGCAGGTTCATTGATTAGGTATAAAGGGAGGATGGGGGCTAATCCCTCTTTAATTTAGATAAATGATTCTTTTCATGCAAAATTATCTGATTTGCTTCAAATTTTGTAAATAAGTTCATTCTGATAAGGTGCTTCCCTAATTAGTTTTGGGGTTCATTGATTAGATATAAAGGGGGGACGGGGGCTAATCTGCCCTGAATTTAGATAAATGGGTTTTTCATGCAAAGTTAGCCGATTTGCTTCAAATTTGGTATATTGGTTTATTCTGATAAGGCGCTTCCCTGATTAGATTTGGATGTTCATTAGTTAACACGTTGAGTGACACGGTGACTGACACTGAAGCTGAAAAATTTACAATGTTTTAAGTAATATTTAAGAAAGTATAATCCTGTAATAAATAAAAGGTAAGTAAATTTTAAATAAATTTTCAGTAATTACTTAAAACAATATATATATATATTTAGTTTTATATCATATTTTAGACTGTCAGTCATCGATGAATGACATGTTCTAAACGGAAAGTTCAATGTCAGTCACCGGTGACTGATGTGGCACTTAACGTATTACGTATGGGGGAGGTATAATCACCCCTTAATTTATTTTTCAAGGGGCATTATTCTTTGAAATAAGAGTATAATATACAATTAGTGTGAATATAGCCTGTGAGTTCAATGCCATCACTTTAACTGGGCACTTTTCTTTTTAATTTAATTTTTGCAATTTTATATGCTTTTATTATAACATTCTTCATTTTCGGTGCAGTCGATTAGCTTTAGTTCATCCAAATAATTCTTCGCAGAAGATGAAACGTAGGTCGTCGTACTGGCGGATCGGAAGCAGTGCGATGAATAATTGCAAATAAAACTGAGGAAGAAGGGGCAAAAATGAACGAGCTAAACACAAAGAAAGGCTTAAATATGTGCCAAGGAGCATCAGAGCGACGTGCCGCCAGACCTGAGGATGCACGGTTGCGAGCGCGTTCTGCAGCTGCAAATTTGCTTCGTTTCCAACAGAATGAACGCAACAGGCTGAGTGTGGCTGAAAGAAGTGAACGAGAAATAGCCGATCAACACCAAACACGACTCCATGCTCAGCTATCACGCGATTACATTCGCCCTGCATTCCAGTACAACCTTGCTGATTATAGTTTTAACCGGCATGTTCTCATCGGCACTATGACTGAAGTGTGTCCTTACTGCAAGCTCTGAAATTTAACGGAGAAACGATAGGAATGTGTTGCGCCGCCGGAAAAATTAAACTGCTACAACTTGGAGAACCGCCAGAGCCATTAAAAACTTTGCTTGCGGGATATATCGCCAGATTGGTGCTTAGAAATCACGAATAAAGTTCTCAATCAATTGGGAATGCCATCACCGAATCGATCTGCAGTTGCTTCGTTCGATGTAGAATTGCGTCGTGAACAAAATTACAGCACGCGTGATCTTTTGTCGTATGTGCAATCAAATGTTCCTAAGATAACGCTTGAGCAAAAAGCATTTACGATCAAATACAGTGAAACCTCCCTGTGCGACCACTTCCCTGAACGACCATTTTTTCGTGGAACGAAATTTATTCCCATAGGCCAATAATAACTTTACCTCCATTCAGAGACCATCCCAAATGAACTCCCTCCATGGGCGACCAATTTCTTAAAAAAAAAAAAAAAAATCCGTTTTTTCCTGGTCGCTTGAAGAAGGTTTTATTAGAAAAAATAGTTCTAAAGAGCACATTATTCATCAAACTTCTAAACTAAGTTTGGAATTTTTCTTTTTATCCCGATAACTTTTAAATGTTTAAACCTCTTTGTGCCTTTTTAGGCAATGAATTTAACTCTGAAAACAAATTAAGAATGACGGTCAATAAACTCCCCTGCCCTATTCTGTCGGGAAACTCTCAAAGAAATAAATTAATGAAATCGTCATTGTTTGTTCCTGTCCAAAAAAAATTGCATTTATATACTGAACTTCGAAAGGACTTGGAAATAAAAGTTATAAAAGATAAAACCGTAAAAGCAGGATACAAAAAGTGAATATTACTCCCAGGAGGAGCAGCATAGTATAAGCATAACAAAAGAAACAGAACTTACACGGATTGAAGAAAAGCTTTATAGATTGGAAAAACTGTTAGAAGAAACAACATTAAACATAACCAATAGCTATAGAGAAGAAATAACAACAGATAATTCCATAAGGGAACAGGACAATTATACAGAAGCAGCAATTCTCATAAAGGGTCTTGAAGGATAAAAAATATCAGAAATCCAAGAAATAATTACTGCAAAATTATTGCAAGTAGAACATTTGCCATTATTCTATAGCAGAACATCTAAAAACAGAAAAGCTATAATTATAAAACCCCAACAAGAATCGCAGTTACTAGAAATATATCAACATATAGAAAAAATAGAAGATATAAAAAGTATCACGGAAATACAATACAGAAAACATAACACTAAAAGAATTATCATTATAGGTATTCCAAAAGATACACAGGGAGAATATCTTATAAATCAAATAAAGCAACATCCAAACATAAAGAAAAGTTCATACATCCAGATTCAAAAAGTAATACAAAAAACTTCGTCAAGATATTATTAACTGCTCCTCGAGGTAGACAAGACAACTTCAGACACACTTTTGAGCATGGAACTTATAAATGTGGGATTACGAAACTGCAGGATTCATCCTTACAGGCCAATCATCAGGTGTGCGAACTGTCAATTGTACGGACACTCCGAAAGTAACTGCAGGAGAAATTCAATATGCGCATTCTGTGCGATGGGTCATCAGACCACTAGTTGCACGAATATAAACAAACAGGATCTCAGAAACTGTGCAAATTGTATAAACTTACCAAATTATTATAAACACACAGCGAACTCAACACAATGCCCCACCTTTATGAATCAGATTAAATACAGGAATGACATTTCCAGTCCAGGCACTAGTGGCCTTGGTGGTGGTGGCTGGTTTTGATGGGACTAGTTATAACTACAAGGTGTATGAACTTATATATGAACTTATATGAACACTTAACTTTAAAAAGTTGTGGGTAATCTATAAACCCTCGTTTGTACATAACAATATTTAGAATAGTTATAATTAATCTTAAAATTTTTTTGTTTCCAAAGGGTTCCGCAGGTAGTAAAATTTTTCCCTACCCTGGGCTTGGGGGTTACACCCAACCATAAGCCAAAAGCGGGTTTCCAGGGTGGGTGCTTACTTACTTACTGTTGTGGAAGCAGATGAAATTATTAATTTTAATTAATTATCCAACAGAATTTTTTAATTCACTAGATCTGCCAGGGATGTCACCGCACGTACTGCATTGGACAATCGGGGTGCCAATTATGATGTGAAATATCCACCAGCCTAAGCTTTGCAACGGCACGCGGCTTGCAGTAAAAAAGTAATGAGCATTGTCGTAGGAGCAACATTCTTGACACGATCTTTCAAAGGTGAAGATGCCCGTATTCCTCGCATTCCTGTGATTCCAATGGATATGCCATTTCAATTTAAGAGATTGCAATTATCAATTTGATTGGCGTTTGCAGTCTCCATCAACAAAGCTTACGGCGAAGCTTTAGAATTCTGTGGTTTAGATCTAGACACGGATTGCTTCTCACATGGACAATTTATGTTTCGTGTTCTAGAATCGGCAAACCAGACAATCTCTACATCTGCACAGACAATGTAACAACAAAAAATATTGTATACCCACAAGCATTGTGAAATTAAACATGTTAGAAACGTGCGCTTTCTCTTTTCTTTCTTTTCCATTTAATCAGACTGAGCCACAGCAACGCGTGGCCGGGTACAGCTAGTTTAATATAAAAATGTCAAAAGTTTAGTTACCACTATTTTCAAATAGCAATTTCATAAAATATCTTAAATTCTTGCTTAAGACCGCCACCCCCTCGAGTAATATATCTACTGATAGGTTGTTTAACGGAGTTTCGTTCAGATACAGTTTTGTTAAGAATAGAGTGCGCTTCCTGGTGGTGGAATGTGTAACTAACATAACGCGATTTTGTTAAAATTTGGAAATCTAACAAGGCGATCTGTTTTAAACTTTAAAATAGTTTATAACACATGATAAAAAATTATAAAAAAGAATGGCGTGTCATATTTAAGGAGGGAAGGGAGGGGCGCGAACAAAATTAGGAAATGTAACAAGGCGATCTGTTTGAAACTTTACGATAGTTTATGACACATAATGAAAATTTTTAAAATGAGGACACGTGGAAAATTTGGAGAGGGGAGGAGCGCGTTTTTACCAAGTGGAATCTAAAAGTTGAATGTATAGAAAATAAGGGATCGCGAAACAAGTACGTCTGAGATTGGCTAGAAAATAAGGATTGCTTCGCGATACCGACCGTAATCGCGAAGCGATTATGTAGGAGATTGTTGAGCGTAGCGAGCCCCCCCCCCCCGTTTTATATATTTTAAGTATATATGTGTTTTTTTTTTAAGATGATTATTAATCGGTATCGCGAAGCGATTATGTAGGAGATTGTTGACCGTAGCGAGCCCCCCCCCCCCCGTTTTATATATTTTAAGTATATATGTGGTTTTTTTTTATTTAAAGATTATTAACAGCACAATACGATTTATTGTTCAAACTGTGCATATAGTGAACTATGTAAGGATCGAAATATGAACATTTTTATTTGAAAATATTCATACACTTAGGGAAAAGTACAATAAATTCAATTTCAATGTCAAAAACAATTTTTTTCTTTGTGCATTACAAAGCAAAAGCAAAAAAATTTCCAAAATTGTCCTAAAAATCAAGACTCTCTTTAAATTTCAAAATTCAGGGAAGGTCCCCTGCTCCTTATTGCTGGTGCGTATTCGAGGAATGAATTACAATGAAATAAATAATACGTTTTCTATTCAGTTATGGATAAAAGTGCATTTTTGAGTACACTATATTAAAAAAAGAAAACAAAAAAAAAAGGTCATTCATTCGTAAAAGTCGTTTTACTTTTGAAATTTCCAGAAAACTTTTTAAGAGAGACAATGGACAATTTTGTGAGAAGTAATAAAAATGATCCTTAGAAGTCACCCTGGATTGAAAATAGTCGCTTAACAGATTTTGAAGACTGAAACTGTTGACACAGTCACTTTAGGCTGAAAATAATTTACAAGTAGTCAACTTGGAGCTGCCTAAAGCAACTTCGCAGATTCAGTTCAACCATATAACCTTTTAATGTTATTTTCGTAATCAATTTATTTTATGCACACACACATATGGGGCATTTTCACAATCTTTTGACTTTCGGGAATAAAAATCTGATGAAATTAAACTTGCTAAAATAACATTTTAATCTGATAGACGAATGCCTTAATGATTCAAAATAAAAAAAATGGTCAGCAGCGAAAATTTTTTTTATTTAACTGAAGTTTAAATTGAACTTGCGAGTTTAATTCTCCTTACCATTTTACCACTATAACTTTTTATTTTCTTCTAAATTTTTACTTATAACGAATTTGCATAGTACCCACAGCACATTCAAATAAGAAATAATAATAATGTAGTATTTTTTAGTACAAAATTTTGGTATAACATTGTTTTAAAGGGGTGTTAAAGAAGGGACGGAAGGAAAAAAAAATCCCTGCCGGCCCGGCCTACAGGCAGAGGTAGATTTCGAAGTCAAATATACTAATTTCACAAACAAAAACTAAATCATGATTATAGATAAATCCACTTTAACAATTTTATCTGGCCGCTCTTGACGAGTTTTTATTTCATTTTCATATAATAGCTGGTTTTATCAGAATCATGTTAGGGCGGTATTCAAAAAAATACTTTTCCATGCTCAACAACTCGAAATTTTCTGGCATAATTCCAGATTCATTTTTAATTAAAAAAAAATATGAAACTTGCTGACGTGATTTTTGAAGAGATTTATAAGCGACCTGTGTTTTTATTTTTTGTTCAATTAATTAAAACTTGATATATAAACAATTATTTTCTCAGAAGGACAATATTTTTCGTTTCTAACACAATCGCTTCGGGAAATTCCGTTCAAAATGCCCACTTTAACATCATTTTTTGAAATATATTCTGCCTCTATCTAAAAATCGATTATTACTGTACATTATATAGTTTCTGAATAACCGAATCTACCAATTAAATGCGTTTGAGAGCAAAAATGAATTTAAAAACCAGTCAGAAAATAAGCAGTTTGGATTTAAGCGCATCCTTAATACAATGATTTTTCCAACACAATCCGCTTCGGTAAATTCGGTTCAAAATGCCCTTTTTAACAGCATTTAAAAAAATATATTCTGCCCCTATCAGAAAATCGACCATTACGGTACATTATATAGTTCCTGAGTAAGAAAACGTACCAATTGGAAGCCTTTAAGAGCAAAAACGAATTGTAAAATGAGTCAGAAAATACGCAGTTTGGACTTGAATACACCCTTACTTAGATGATTTTTTTCTTCAACCGCTATGTATTTTTAATTTGTTTTTGCTGTAAGAATTGGTCCTATCCAAAACTTGTCTATATAGATGTTGTAGACAATATTAAGAAGATATATGATAAATTCATGGGGATTTTATATCTTTTGAATTGACGGAGTTATGGATTTTTTTCTTCTTCAAACCCCCTTTTTGTTTTCGTTTTTAATTTTTTTTTGCGGTACGAATTGGTCCTATCAAAAACTTGTGAATATAAAAGTTATAGATAATGTTAAGGAAATTCATGATAAAATTAATTGGATTTGATATCTTGAGAATTGACGAAGTTATGGATTTTTTTCTTCTTCAAACGCCCTTTTTGTTTTCGTTTTTAATTTTTTTTTGCGGTACGAATTGCTCCTATCAAAAACTTGTGAATATAAAAGTTTTAGATAATGTTAAGGAGATTTATAATAAAATTAATTGAATTTGATATCTTGAGAATTGACGAAGTTATGAATTTTTTTCTCCCAAAAACCCTATTTTTTGCGCCCCTTGAGCCCATTTTTAACTTTATCAAAAATCTGTGATACATAAATTTTTGGCCATTTTTTTAGAAGTAATAAAAACTTTAAACTGATTTGATATGTACAAAAATTAAGAAGTTATGGGGGTTTTTCTGTTTTCACAAAACCCCTCCCTATTTCCCTCCCCTTGGTCCGATTTTGCCCATTAACGAACTTGACCGAGATTTTATGCCCATTGATTTTATGTATCAGTTTGGAAGAGATTGGTGCAGAATTACGAAAGTTATCGTGTCCAGAAGAAAGTGATATATATAGATAGATAGATAGATAGATATATATATATATATAAAGTTTTTTACTGAGTGTTGTTTTGGGTTCTAGGGGTCATGATCGGTGTAGATCTGCAAAAATTTTTCAGAAATTCCAACATAGGAACGATCCCAATAGGTAGTATTTCATACGAAATCTACCTAAAAGGGGATGGTATATAGGAAAAAAAGGACGGTAATGGAAAAAAAAAGGAATGGTAAGGATGGGACGGTAAGGAAAATTACCACTATTTTTCGGCAAATCATGTTAAGGCTAAGTGGTAGCCACAATGTTCATACATTTTTAGAAACAGTTATTTACGTTGTATTAAATTAAAATAATAATAATAATGTACCTCGAAAAGTGCAGGAATAAACCTTGCGGGGACGGTAAGACTACCAATAAAGCCACGATGCTTGAAATTGATATTTAAATGCTGATTTAAATTCTGCAGTAAATTTCTGTCAAAGAATTTTAGACATTCTTTCTCTAGCATACTTCTGCATGAGAAAAAAAATTCTGTGGCTGCATCTGAAGTGATTTTCTGTATAAGTTTAGCAACAGGGATGGTAAGGAATCTAAAACCCAGGGACAGAGTTAAAAAAATAATATCAACCGTTAAAATGTGTGCAGGTTAATTTTTTGCTACATATTTATATAAAACAACTGCCCCAGTTTCGGAAAAAAATTACATTGAATTACTTTTATTGAAACAATTTTATAAAGACAGTCCCAAACTTGACGGAATAGGAGCTTTCCTGGTATTTGGACCCCCAACATCGTCCAAAACTTATTTATCTCGTTAATATTGTTATGCAATCATGCAATGGGATGTTCCCTAGTATATGAAATAAAAAAAAAACACACAAGAATATGTACTAAAATAAAAATTATTATTCAGGGACATAAAAGTAAAAAAAAATTGTGAGGATGTCCCATATATATAATTAATTTTTAATAGCATTTATTAGCCCCCGATATGCTATTTCTTTCAGTCAACAATTGAAGTGTCGTTCTTAAAAAATAACGGTACGTACGTTACATAAGCCAGCCGTAAAACGAAGCAGATGTATCATTTTACGGTTAAATACTGATAATCTATATTGCAATTTTTTAAACTTCTAAGCATCGCATATATTCAATTTTTTTCCTTCGTATAGGGAAAAAAGTATTTTTAACTGCAATTTCTTTGAAAACTGCATCTCAATTTATTTTCGAGATATTAATATTTTTGTAGTTTTTAATGCCATTCCTGTAATGGTGGAAACTGAAGTACTCTGAATTCTTCAACTGATGCAAATGACGTCATTTTATATAAAATAAAAGCGTGTATTTTAAGTCTTAAAACTGAAATATGTTTTGCACTATCTATATTTATATATTTTTTTTTCACCGGGGACGACACTAAATTCTGAAAAAGCAGAATTCCTGTTTTCTCTTAATTTTGTTTTTCAACGAAATCTAAATATAACATCTTTTTCACCGTCACAAAATTTACATGCATACTTTTCATATTCATATTCACTATTTAAAAAAAAATATTTTAACGTGCTATATATTATTAATAAATATATTCCTAAACTTGATGTCACGTTTGCCATTTACAATTTTGCATGTAAACATTCCCACTCTTTACTTGAGGTTCAAATTTGAGTGCCAGCGAAATCCAGAAATTTACTTTTAGACGCATTCGTAGTAAAATATTAAGTTTTTTCAAAGAAAATACTCATTTCATTTTTATGACATCATTTTCACCCACTGAAACCCTCTGATAGTGTCTGTCTGTATCAGCGGAATGAAATAAAAATATTGAAATGTAACACCTTTATGAATAAAAATGCGTTATTTTATTTATTTTTATTACCACTAATATTATATTCATTTTTTAATTTTATTTATTTAATTTTTTTAAAATAATTTTATAATTAATTTTATATTTTTATTTATTGTGGATATATATTGCATCTTTTCCATTTTTTTTATTTTCCTATTCTGACTAGCATTTGTGGTATTTTAAAATATCATGAGTCGTTATATTAAAGGAAAATAGCCATGAAGTTCTTTATTTAAATATTGCGTTGTAATTTGCAAAACCGATTTCGTTCTTTACGGTCAAGCAGTTGTAAAAAAATGAAATGAAGGAAAGTTCTTACTTCATGGTGTCAGCTGTAATAAAATGAAGAGGAGCCTTTTAAACAATATAAATCAAAGCTTTATTCATTTTTCAGAAGAGAAGAAAAAGGACTTCACCGTTGATCACCATTTTTTAAAATTAATTCTTTGGCTAATAAAATGATCAATTCCACTTGAAAAAATTTCTTTAAAAATTAAAGTGCAGCACAATATCGAATTTTCTATTGATGAAAACTACAATTAAAAAACTTTTCCACGCTATCAGGAAATAAATCAAAAAGGTATTTAACAACGAAGACATTGTCTTCGGATACCGTTCGCTAGACCTCACATCCGTAGGCAAGAAGGCAGGCCGAGGCCCGCTGTCCTGCAATCTTTTTAAAACAAAAACTATATCACGACAGCTTCACCAATAAACAGACAATGTATATCACATCTTGGGAGAAAATGAGAGGAAGAACTCCATTCGATCTCTAGACAAGGATCGCCGAATCAAGGGTTCGAAGGGATCCGAATTTGTAACTTCCCACCAAAATTTCCCCCGGCAACCCCCCAAAATTTTGGTAAAATGCCCCCCAAAAAAGTTTTTATTAAAAAAAAAATCATTTTTTTAATTGTTTTAGGGAAAAAGTATCTAGAAATTCAGAAAGTAGACAAAATTTGCAACAAATTAGATATATGACATTATGACTTAGGATGAAGGGGGAGGGGGGATCTGCCTCGGAACATGCGCCGCGGTGCTGCGTGGGCTAAGTTGCGCAATTCCACTTAACCACTCACAAGTTTACATTCGCCCTCCCATCTCCCCTCCGAACTTTCTCTATAAGGTTTACTTTAAGTTTTTTGGGTCGCTGAATCCGAATTTTTAACTTACCCCCAAAATTTCGCCCCCCGAACACCCACCCAAAATCGCATAGTATCACAGGGCACGGGTCACAGGGATAATAGAAATTTCCCCATCTCTAAATTCCTCTTAAGCTGCAACCCATGAGTAGGGTAACTGTATTAAGCAGTTTATCTCTCGTTTGGTTAAATGAATATTATTTACTGTACAAAAAATAAGCACCGTTTAGAATTGGTTCCGGATGAACACAAAAAGAGAATAAAAATCGCAAACAAAATAAATATTTATCTTTTAAATTGTACTTTCTCTCTATTAATAAATATTTCATCTTTATTAATATACTGAGCAAGAACAAGTTCTAAAGAAGTTTTATTTAAGATAATCTACAATTTAAAAATATTATTGTTTAGATGTACTTGGGGTTACATGATATAGAATTGTACGCAGCAAGTAAAATACAAGTATATTGATTATGATTTTATTAAAATGAATATTATAGTTTTCTGTTTTGAATATTTGATACATCACAAATTTATAATATGCATATGTGTGTGTGTGTGTGTGTATTTACTATTGAGAAGATAACAGAGAAAAGATACATAAATTATTTGAAAAACATAACTTTCTATTCGTTTTGTTTTTAAGAAAAATTTCAACTTCTGATTTTTGTAACATATAGTTATATAGACTTTTCTGCATACCTGATAAGAAAATTATATTTAAAATTTGAATATGTCAAGTAATTTGTAAATTTTAATAACTTTTTAGCAATTTTGTTTTTAAATATTACCTTTATTCATTTAATGTTTCATAATAAATTATTTAATCAACTTCTTTTCCGCATTTACTACGAAAGTAAGTAAAAATTAAGTGCGTTAATAATTTTTTAATATTTCTAGGGTTAAAATCAGCATTTTTCTTCCAAGAGGAAGTCTTCCAGTCTTTTATTGATATAGTTTGTTTTTTCAGTAGGTAGAAGGAATACTGGAAACAGAGAGGAGGAGGGGGGGGGGGTCACTCCCTTCCTAAATGTTTGAAAATATATGAATTTTGGTCACTTTTGGCTAATTATAATCATTTGACACCTTTTAATGAAAATCCTGGTTACTCTTATGGGGGGCCCCCTTAAAAAGGGAGGCCTGTGGCAATTGCCCCGCATGCCCTACATAGGTCGGGCCCTTTGTGCTATGCCATTAGAAAAATATTGATTAATAAAAAAATGTGGGGGGAGACGGCAGTAAATTTTACTTGTACTCTATTATGTCTGTATGTGCCGTATTATTGACTGTTCAATGTATCAGTTTATATAAATATATTCTTTTTATCAGATATATAGGAATATATTTTATAACGACCCTTTTTACATTCTATAAAAACAGACCATAAATTTTATTTATTTCATCATGTTGAAAAGTAACAACTATTACTAAAATAAAATATTCCAGTTAAAAAAAACTTGTAAATTATTTATTAAGATAATTTTCTTGAGGTTGCAAGAAATCTTCAAAATAATTCTGACTAAATGGATGATTAAAACTAATTTTTAAGATATGCTTGTTATGAAAAGGCAGGTTTACTTTATGTAATGGGCCTTTCACTATTTAATAATGCCTTAATTATCTTAAAAACTTTTGCTCATAAAAAGTATTTAGAAATTAAAATAATACTCGTTTGAACAAAATTTCTCTGATTCGTATTTTATCATATAAGACATTCACCTTTATTTAAATTTTTATTTTGTCTTTCCAAAAGAGTAACTTTTATTTGTTCTAAAATTAATTTAATTTCAGACTATTGAGTCAAATATAATAAAAATCAATAAATTAAACAAGCAAACAAACAAAAAAGAAGGAAGGAACATGTAGAAAAAGTTCTAATATCACAGAATACAAGAGTAATTTTTATTTAATTTAAAATTAATTTAATTTGAAAATATTAAGTTATATAAGCAATTTACATAAATAATCTAATGAGAATAATAATTTAATAAAATAAAATAATAGATTACTACTTTAACCCTGTCGGGTCCGAATATTTTTCCATTTTGAGAAATAAATTATTACTTCAATAATGTTAATCCGAGCTATCCAAATAGGCTTACTGAAGTTTAACGAATATTTCATTGTCTGAAATCTAATGAATGTTTTGTGTACTATTAAATTCATTTTTATGTGAAAATAGGCTAAGCAAGATATTTTGAAGACGTTTGGAAAATAACGTAATACAACAGGATGTAAGAAGGTGTTACAAATTGCTAATGTTTTTTGCGTTTTATCATACATGATTCTTTCAGAAAAGAAACATATATTTCAAACTCAAAGAGTGAAACATATGTATAAAATAAAGGAACTGCCAACGGTGCAAAAAGAATTAAGTAAACATTTAGTATTATTATTATTACTAAATGGCAAAACGTAAATGAGGTCATAATAAGAAAGGCATAGCCATAAACTATCATTTCTATATGTAAAAAATAACTAAATAATTGTTACAGCAAAATAATACTCGACGAAAAAACACGTACTATTAATAGTACACCAAACCCGAAAGGGTTAAATATCAATATTTAAATTTAGTTACAGTATTTACATTTAAATAATGAAACCTAACTTCACCGATATATACAATGTATGCTAAACGCTATATTATACTGCATAAAAATGAACTTTTGCTCTTTTTATAATATCATTTCTTTTATAAATATATATTTATAAAATATTATATAAAAGGTAATTGGAAATGTTCACTTAAAATTTCAGTCATATCCAGTGACAAATAATTACATATTGTATTTATTTTTTATTGTTTGTGCAGTTTTAATGAAATAAAAACTTTACAATAAAAGCTATATTAATTATATTGCATACACATATTTTATTGTTTTAATTTATTAACATTTTTTATCGCAACATATTTTGATGTTCTCACGCTTACAATCAGCAAAGAGAAAATTCGGGTCAGAGCTGGACGTCTGCATGGGTCGAATTTCTAGGACTAGGTTCAGCCCAGCCCGGCCCACACGAAAACTCTCTTGGCCAGATCAGTGTAAAATTAAAACTTCGGACAAAAATAAGAAAAAACAGATCTACTCCGGCCCATGAAATGAATAATTAGATATGATAGGTCGGGTCAAACTTTTTCAGTATATTATAGATTATGTCTCTTCAAGACAATTATACAACAGCAGCCTTAATTATTATTTAGAAACTAAAGACTTTTCAACATTCGAATAAAGATTCATTAAAAAAATTGACGTAATTTAGAATAAAATACAAATGAAAGTTGTATAATAAAAAAATATTTCTTTGTAATTTATTATGGCTGTTCTCAAATCCAAAGGAACTAGTTTCTGACACATTTCTGAATTAATTATTGACCAGAAATGTATAAAATGGGCAAGTGTTCTTATTCAGGACCTTCGTAATCGAATGGTGTTGCCCATTTTTTGATAAAGGCAAAAGATCTATCAAAAATACTGTCAAAGTCAGCATTTTGAATAAAATTTCACTAAGTGATAGCCCGGGAAAGAAGAAAAACCTACCGGCACATGACAAGAATTTCTATAACTCAATAAGTAATTTATTTTACAAAATATGGAAATTAATATTCATTTCCAACCGTTTCAATAGTCCGACATGGCAACTTTATACCTTTACAGTTGAAAATTAGTAAGAAAATCTGTCAGAAAGTCTCACGTTATTGAGCAGGGAATTTGAAAACCAACCACCTGGCTGAGAACAGGTCCTGAGGCTGTTCTGAAAAGCTCTGCTCAACAAGCGCGAAACGTTTTGACACATTTACAAATTCATTTTCTAGTAGGAAGATATAAAATTGGAAATGGAATCGAATTGTGTTTTTCATTTTTTGATGAATAAATTACTGATTGAGTTATAGGCGATTTTGATCACGTGACAAACACATTTTTCACCCTTTCTTGAGTGGTTTGTCTTCTTTCGCGCGGAAATTCGGTTCAAAAATCTGAGAGCTCTATTGCAAAGAATCTGAAAAGACGCGTCCCCCCCCCCCCCCCAAAAAAAAAGCCTGAAAAAACAGATTAGATAATTTCTGAACAACAACACTTGCTAATTTTAAGCATTTCTGAACAAAAATAAATTAAAACTTATGTCATAAAGTTGTCCTTTTTAATTTGAGAATTTTGCCCTTAATGTATATTTTCTATGATTCCATCAACGGAAGTTCATTATGGTTATTACTATTTTTGAAAAACATGCTGCCTGCCTGACACATCCTGCAAATAATTAATTCCAATTCTGCTATGTAGAAAAACAAATTTGATCCTGGTATAATCCATGT
Source organism: Maratus speciosus (assembly GCA_963932465.1). NCBI lineage: Eukaryota > Metazoa > Arthropoda > Arachnida > Araneae > Salticidae > Maratus > Maratus speciosus. The sequence continues at coordinate 293,847,746 of OZ010789.1, forward strand.
TCATGATGTGTCCATGTAAGCTTGACACAAGTAATAACTCATTTTTAAAAGTACAAAGTTGGCAGATTTTGATAAATAAATTAATTAGTAGTGATTTTGGTGGAATGATAACCGTTTTTTCGCCTCTCTCTGATTATTTTTTTTCCACCGAAAATTCGGTTCAAAACGCCCATTTTGATGGTATTTTCTGAAAGATCTTTTACGTTTACAAAAAAAAAAAAAAAAAAAAACTGGAAAAGTTTTTCGATTACATAATTTCTGAAAAACAGCACCTGCCGATTGATGTATTCATGATTGGACATTGGGATTCTGTAATTGAGCGCTTGGCGAAATCTCTTCGTTTCAACGCCAAGTAACACACGCGAATGCCCCTTTAATAAACCACTCTCCCTTCACAATCTCCCATCTTGACCTTTGGGGAGAAAACAGCAGGGAGGCAGTAATTATATCGTGCCAGGCGATGCTACACCCCCAAAATAGTTGTTTTTAAATTAAATTTTTTATTGTTTTAGAGGAAAACTATGTAGAAATTCAGAAAGTAGACAAAATTTGGAACAAATAGGATATATGACATTACGACGTAGGATGAACGGGGGGGGAGAGAGGGCTGCCTCGGAACATACACTGCGGCGCTATGTGCACTAAGTTATGCAAGTCCAGGTAATAGGGGATTTTACCTGGCAAAATTAATGCTAGTTCTGAATTTCGGCTCACTTTATGTTTTTAGGTCGCTGAATCCGAATTTGTAACTTCCCACCAAAATTTCCCCCGGCAAACCTCCAAAAAATTGATTTTTTGAAAAAATTTGGTTTTTGAGAACAGCGCGCGGGGAATGTTCCGAGGCAGCCCCCTCTTTCCCCGTTTATCCTACGTCATAATGTCATATATCCTATTTAGTTGCAAATTTTGTCTACTTTCTGAATTTCTACATAGTTTTCCCCTAAAACAATAAAAAATTTAATTTAAAAACAACTATTTTGGGGGTTTTGGAGGGGGCGGGGAATTTAGGGTAAGTTAAAAATTCGGATTCAGCGACCCAAAAAACTTAAAGTAAACCTTATAGAGAAAGTTCGGAGGGGAGATGGAAGGGCGAATGTAAACGTGTGAGTGGTTAAGTGGAATTGCGCAACTTAGCCCATGCAGCACCGCGGCGCATGTTCCGAGGCAGATCCCCCCTTCCCCTTCATCCTAAGTCATAATGTCATATATCTAATTTGTTGAAAATTTTGTCTACTTTCTGAATTTCTAGATACTTTTTCCCTAAAACAATAAAAAAAATTGATTTTTTTTTTTTTTTAATGAAAACCTTTTTTAGGGGCATTTTACCAAAATTTGGGGTGGTTGCCGGGGGAAATTTTGGTGGGAAGTTACAAATTCGGATTCAGCTACCCAAAAAACATAAAGTAAGCCAATTTCCAGAACTTACATTAATTTTGCTAGGTAGAGCCTCTATACGATCTCTATTGCCTGGACTAAAGGTACTTCGTGAATTCTTTCAAAAAGCAAAATCATATACTTCAAAAGAGACTTCATCAATTTCTGTTCCACTTCTAAATAGTCTTCCAATGCAGTAGATCGTTTTGATGCATCTCGTCATTGAAGAAACTATAGATGTCAGATGATATCACTCTTTTTATCGATACTTTATAAAATATTATTTTATAAAATTTTATAATTATAAAATAGGTTACTTAAGATTAATAGGAGATGGTTAATAAGACTATTATAGCGACTCAACGAACGGTCAAAAAGTAAATTTTACGGAGCGACAACGCACCCTTCTTCGTGCGTTGCCGTCCAATGCCAAAAAGAGAGATATGGCGCTACAAACGAATCGGCGTTGGGCACGAAAGTAGCGGATTGGCTGTTTTGACTTGTTGCTACACGGATTGATAAAGATTTAAATAAAAAATCGTTAGGTGATAATTTGAATTTTATATTTGAAACTTATTATTATTTCAGCTGAAAGTATTAAAATTAATATTTTATATTTTATTGTTGATAATTTTTAAGGATCTTTTCTGGAGGATAGATTAAAATTGTTTTCAAGTAAAAATTAATTGAAAGCGAACTTTACGAAATTTACTGAATATTTAAAGGGAGAATTATAAATTTTAAAGTTAAAATGTTTATTGATTTAATTTAAATATTTTAAATTAATTTAAAAATATTTTTAATTGAAAATGATGTTGTCACACAACAAATAACAATAATAAAAATTGCTTTTCTATATATTAAAAAAACTAGTACTTAATCAGCTTATCATAAAGTAATTTAATTTTTCTCACAAATATCCTTTCTCTAAAATATCAGATTAATAATCGATTGTATTTTTTACAAAAAAAAAAAAAAAAAAAAAAAAAAAAAAAAAATCAAGCATTACACCAGCATGTATGAATGACGTCAAAGTTTAACAGGCTATATTTGGTATATTTTCCCTCACGCTTCATCTGACGTAAACTTACGTCATAACATCAACATTTCCCCCCCTTCTTCTAAGCTATTTGCATTTTATGAATGAAATACTCGTATGAATGAATATTAAAATTGAGCAGGATAATTTTGTGAATGGATTCATACTTCATAAAAATTCCATTCTAATATAGTTCGTGTAAACAGAAAAAGATTAAGGATTTAAGAGTTAAGAAAGTAACTTTAACTGAGCAGTTAAAAGAATTTTATTAAAGTTATGCTAAAAGTATCCATGTATGGCGTGATAAAAATGGAAACATTTATTCAGAAATTTGTGCCTATTCTATTCTTTGCGATATTTTGATCTTAATTTATGAGAATATCTTGAATAGATATCGCAGAGTTTTGTGAAAACAGGAAATAAAGTATTTACAACTGCTATTTAAAGATTTTGTTACTAAAAATACTTAGTTTTTGTAAAATAGAGAAATGCATTTCTTGTATTGATTTGTGTTAAGTATTGTCAACTCACCAAAGAAGAAAGGTGATAAAAGTTGTCCGGAAAAGAGCTTAAAAGAGGTTACACTTTTCTAGGAAAAAGTGTGCTACAAAAGAGCTAAATTTTCATCTAAAGAACTTAAGGGGGCCGTGGACCTTTGTTTGAATGGAAATCGACCGAAAAATCTAAAATTAATTTTCTGCATATTATTATTCCCCAGTTTCTTCTGAACCATTTGCAAATAACCGCATGCAAATGCGATTATTTTTCGCAAAGCTACAAGCGTTTGAATTTTGTGCATAAACAATTTTTTGGCCCTTTAATATACTTTAAATATGTTTTTCTTAAAACTGATTTTTCAACGTTTTTAGATTTTTGAAATGCTCCATGCGTCATTATTTTTTATCAAAATTTTTGAAATTGATAAGGAAGAATCCTGACATTGCTTACAAAGAAACTGTGCATGCATTTTAAAATTCGATATCATTAAGATAGTTAGATTTGATTTTTAAATTATTAAAAGACAAAATTTTGATGAAAATCGATATCGAATTCAGAAAAAAAAATCTAAAAAATTAACTATTCAAGGGATTAATAAATCGATTATCGATACACATTCGTAATAGAATTTTAAGTCATTAAAATGCTAAATCGTGGAAATATAGGAAATAATATGACGCATGGAGCTTTTTTAAATTTCGGCTTAAAAATTTTAATTCTTTAAAAAATCTTAAAATAAGATTGGAAATTTCTTTTAAGGTGTTCTATTTACTTATGGTGAAATGTATATTTCCACAAAATTTCACATCTCTTATGATGAAAGAAAAAAAAAATTAACGTCCACCGCCCCCTTAAGTAGGGGAGGTAGGGGTAATTAGGATCACTTTTTGACAATTTGAACTTTGACAATTAGTTACCAGAGAACGAAGTGGTCTACATACTAATGTTATTATTAGGATGAGCGAAGCGAATCCTCTATTAGGCTACACAAATTACATTTTGTCGTACTCTTTACAACTATTCAGTATTTTGACTTGAAATTAAACATAAAAATAAATTATGATCTGTAGATTTGCACAATATTATTTTATTTACAGAATAACTTAAAAAAATTATTATTTTAATTCATTTATTTTACATGTTATTCCATTACGGACGCAATTTTACAAATAAAAAATGAAACACGCATATTTTCAGAAGAAAAAATAAATCATGGAGTTAGTCATTATAGATATAATAATGATTAATTAAATAGTTTCACGATTTCTTTTATAAAATTTTTAAAATACCCTTTTTATGAAAATTATAGCATATTTTAATGAAATAAAATTTGTGAAAATTCAATTATTTACATTCAATTAAAAAAGTATTTTTCAGTGTTAAGACCAATGTCAGACGGGCGTCTTTTATGCTGCTTTTTTGCTTGCGTATTATCCACCGTCAATGCTATAGCATTAGGAATGGATAATACATAAGCAAAAAAGACGCCCGTCTGACATTGGTCTAAGAATTCCAATACACAATTTATTCTTATTATGTGAAATCATTTACGCAGACGATACTTACGCATTTTAAAAGAATTATATTATGATTTTTTTTGTAAAGTGGCAACAAAAGAATTGTAAACAAATAAAATTAATTGTTAAATTCGTTATATCATAAATAAAAAATTCCGAGGAAATTCTTAGTTATTTGGCTGAATTTACCTAAAGTTAAAATCCGCCAAAAAATAAAACAACGTTTTTGCTTAATAAAGATGCAAAAATAATATAAAAAATATTGTTACTTTCAAATATTCTTATTAAACAATGTTTCGCGAATCCAAACAAAGCATGGCTTTTGCTAGTGTATAATTTTACTCAGTAGGTAGAAAGAATTATGTAAAGAATTATTTTCAATGTACCATGTTACCTGATACAAGTGTCTTTTTCAAAAAATACCTCTTTGATCCCAGTAGTATTTTCTCTCATACATTAAAAGATACACAGTCATGAGTAAATGGGACTAAAAGATCTCGGTGTGGGTTTTACAGCAAGATATTTTTGGTTTTACAACTATACACCTTTTCTCAGAGATACAGTATTGGAAAGATAAGTACGCTGGAAAAAAACTTTCTTAAAGGGATTTTTAATATTTATATATTTTGCACTCTGCCTACAAAACAAAATCAAATACGAAATTTTCTATTGGAAATTAATATCTTTGTTGTATTACTAAAAAACTAATTTTTAAAGTTTAAAAAAAGTCTTTTTTTTTCAAGAAATGCAAGCAACGGGGGGGAAAAACGATCAGTCAAAGCTCATATGTTGTGATGGAGGAAATTTTCATTTACATTGAAAGTGTTGAAACCTAATTAGGCTTAAAACATGCAGTCAAGGTTAAAAGTTAGAATAAATGCAAAATAAAATTGTAAAATGAATGTTTTGCTAACACAATATGTGCAATAATGTAAACCAAACTAGGCGTATGTCAAAGGATCTGAAACCTGAAAGATAAAAATTTCAATCTAAATCACAATTTGATTTAAATAGAAAATAAAATTTGCGCCCCAATTTACCATTAACCCAAAAGCTCTATGATCCTATTTACCCCGAAAATGTTATTTGGGGGTAATTAGAATCATGCAGATTATTAACATTATGCTTCGTCTGTTGCAAAACGTAACCATTTCCTCTTAAAAACAGCCTTTTCTAAATTTAAATCCACAGCTATATTTCAATTTTTTTTTTACACAGGACCTTTTTAACTAAAACATTCTCACTTTGACGGACAACGTTTTTCTTTATGTTCTGGGGAAACAGTGATTACTTCTACAGGAACATACAGTTACACTCCAAAAAAAATTGCGCATGTAGAACATTAGTCATAATTCATAATTAGCGCGGTCAATTTTTTTTATTTGTTACAAATTGCTCCTGAAGTGCCCCTGATCCCAATTATCCCTCATCCTAATTACCCCTACCTTTCCTAAATGAATAAAGGATTGAATACTCATAGATGTAAATCTGTTTTTCTTCACTATATTTTAACCAGAAAATTTATTTTAAAATGTGTGTCTTGTTTCTATGTGGAATTTTAGTGATATCTTTTATTAACCCATTAAGGACGGAATTATCTTTCTTTTTAAAATGAATAAAAAGTAGCTTTTCATACCACTTTTTTAAAATAGCAATCTTTGTTTATTTTAAGAACAAACCATCTTCTTGAAACACCATCAAAAATTTGTAATCAATGTTTGTAATGGTGTTTCAAGAAGATGGTTTGTTCTTAGTCATTCACACCAGTTTTAACTTATTTTCTTTGTTTATTTTATCGCAGATTTTGTGCCATAAAGTAAAGAGATTTAAAATGTACTGGTATTTAAACAGCAGAAGGTTCGGTAGCTGCTCTGACCATATGGTAACGCAAGTTAAGTTAAATGTCTTGTTCAAAATGTTTTTATTTGACTTGAAGAAAACAGAAGCTTGAATTCTATGAATACTGGATACATATATCAACATTTGTTACAAACTTTATTAATATTTATTGTACTTATAAATGTTAATAGATTACATTTGCCAACTGATTACTTTAATTGCTTTGCATTCTAGTAATGGTTGAATCAAAATTTAAAAAGTCCGCATTATGTCAAGTCTTTCTTTAAAGAAAAATATAATAAATTAAAACTGTTAAAAATTTCAAACATAATTAAATTTTAAGTAAAAATTTTAAACAGAACTTCATTTTACACAACATTTTTTAGAAAATTAAATCGCATCTTTGCCGACTTAAAGGTTGAAACAAGCCTCTTGGAGTTGTTTTAACTTGGAGTTGTTGTGTCTTTGGAGTTGTTTGGAAACTTTGCGATTCATTAAGACGAAGATTCGAAATTTATGATTGCAAACGATTTTCAGACAAAAATGTGGAATAACCCTATTTAAAACTGTCTTAAATGCAAATTTAAAAGTTTTAAAAATCAGTAATATATGCTACATTAGTAATTACACCTGCACACAGAACGCATTACAATGTTATCCAATACCTATGAAGACTAATTAAAAGGATAATAATTTTAAAAATTGCATATGTTTAACGATAATTACCGTTTGCTTGTTATTATTCATCGCATCTGCCTTTTAAATATAAGCAAAGTAAACGTAATAAAAAAAACTTCCAGAATTATGCAAAATAAAACAACTTTATTTTTCTCGAGTTCGAATAAAATAAACTCTTTAAAAGTAATGTCATATTGATACTTTTGTAGCATTAAAGCAAAACAAAAGCGTTAATTGTTCAAAGTCCAAGTCTAAAATACAGAAATAAAATTACAAAATTGCTTGAGCCTATACAAGAGGTTGTTCCGTTAATCAATTTTTTGAACGATGGTTTTTATTCAGCAGCATTGGAATCATTAGATCCTGCAGATTCAGCTTGCTCAGATTCCTGAGCTTCATCTGCTTTACTTGCTTCTTGCTCTTGTACGGATTCTTGAGATTGTTCTGCAGACTGACCAGCGCCTTGACTTTCACCTGATGTTTGTTGTTCAGATTCCCCGGTTTGTTCAGCTTCACCGGATGCTTGAGATTTTTCAGATTCAGAAGATTGTTGAGCTTCATTTGAAGTTTCATCTTGAGACTTTTCAGGCTCAGCTGATTGATCCCCTTCTACAGATGCTTGGGATTCGCCTGACTGAGCGGATGCTTCGCCAGATGCTTGGGATTCTCCTGATTGAGCGGATGCTTCGCCAGATGCCTGGGATTCTCCTGATTGGGCGGATGCTTCGCCAGATGCTTGGGATTCTTCTGATTGAGCAGATGCTTGGGATTCTCCTGATTGAGCGGATGCTTCGCCAGATGCTTGCGATTCTCCTGATTGAGCGGATGCTTCACCAGATGCTTGGGATTCTCCTGATTGAGCGGATGCTTCGCCAGATGCTTGCGATTCTCCTGATTGAGCGGATGCTTCACCAGATGCTTTGGATTCTCCTGATTGAGCGGATGCTTCGCCAGATGCTTGGGAATCTCCTGATTGAGCGGATGCTTCGCCAGATGTTTGGGATTCTCCTGATTGGGCGGATGTTTCACCAGATGCTTTTGATTCTTCTGATTGAGCGGAGGCTTCGCCAGATGCTTGGGATTCACCTGATTGAGCGGAGGTTTCGCCAGATGCTTGGGATTCACCTGATTGAGCAGATGTTTCGCCAGATGCTTGGGATTCTCCTGATTGAGCAGATGTTTCGCCAGATGCTTGGGATTCCCCTGATTGAGCCGATGTTTCGCCAGATGCTTGCGAACCTTTTGTCTCATCAGATCCTCCAGCTTCAGCAGATGATGACCCATCAGATCCAGGATTTGGATTTTCACCAGATGATGATGTTCCACCAGATTCAGAAGACTCTCCAGAGCTGCCTGGTTCTTGGGGTTCTTCCGAACTTTCCTCGGACGAAACTGGAGCGTCAGTAACTGGTGCTACGGTTACTGGAGCATCAGTAACTGGTGCTACGGTTGTGGTGGGAGGAGGAGGCGGTACCTGGCATGTTCCTTTGTTCTGAAATTTATGCAGAATGGAATTTTTTTAATTATCTAGTGTAAAATTAAGCATATTTTATGATATTTTTGTATAAATCTATAATAAAAAAACATACTAAACTATGTATCTAAAAATAACAATGACTTGTATGATAACTGATAATAATTATTGCAAAATTTGGCTACTTTTAGTATTTATTAATGCTTTTGTAGATATGGGTAACGGCCTAAATCCACTTTTTTCTTGTACGCATATATACTAAATGTAATTTTTTTTTAAATAAAAATTCCAGTCCCAAACAGGTACTAATCCCCCCCCCCCCTTAAAATAACAATAACTTACAGCAATTTGCTGTCAGTTTTCACACAGTGTTGCTAGTCCGCTAGTCTTTTTTTTCTATTGAGATTACTTTAGTGCCATCATCTTTTTTTGAAATAGTATAATTCGTTTTATTTTCGCATTATATAATTGGCCATCAAATAAGGAGAAAATCTCTACTTCAAAAAAAGTGGTGGCAATCAAACAATTTGAATTGAAAATAAAGTAGCGAACTGGCAACTGTTTACACATTTGTGTAAGTATAAATTTACATAAAATATAAATGATTTTTTTTTTTTTGAAAAACCTGCTATCATTAAAATTCACAAAAATGTAGAAAACATGTCTTTTTAGATGCACTAAAAAGTAGAAAAGTCTTGTAAAGAACCCTTAAATGCATGGAGTTTAAATTAAATTGCGGTGAGCTCGATTATGGAAGATTAATGCATTTAAATGGCAATTTTGTTAAATTAGCCAGCTATCGCCAAGTTGGCTTCATATATGGCAACTTATTTTTGTCCCCAAGTTTGGCGATATTTCGTCAAGTTGGATAAAGTTTGGCGCTAGTGAGGTAATCCTGTTATTAGTACTTTTCAACAAATACTCATTGTTGAAGCTGATGCTGATTTCTCCATAGGATATCAAACGTAAGCATTAAGTAAATTTGCTCCCCGTTTCCCATTTTAGGGATAGAATCTTAAAAGAATCAATGTCCAATTCCTGTATTGCCCTTAGGAATACCCATATGTTCCAAATTTTAAAGCTGCACTGTTAAAAAATTTCGTTTATTGACAGGTTGTCTTCCGTGAATTTTGATCAAAAATTTTCCGTTTTGTTAGAAAAATGCAATCGCTCCCATATATCTGTTGCCATTCAGATGTTGCCACAGAGTTTCAAATACGGAATTATTATTGTAAAAATCTATCATCCAATGAGATTTCATTATTTTTGATCGCCACGCATGCGCTTCAATTCCTTTGCGTCTGTATCGCGCCATTTACGGAGAGAACAGTGTAAGTTTGGTCAAAAAACGGAAACATTCCGGCAACTCTGCTGTCACTCCTTTTTCAGTAAATTGAGGGAATTTTATTTTTACAGTGTGTATGTCAACTGAAAGCGGGTGAAAAATGAGTCACAAGATTTGACTGCCTGCCACACACAAATATAATTGTAAGTTAAAAGAACGCATGTAATAAACAATCTATCACCTGTTTCACTTCGACATTCGCCATTATAAATTACATTAAGTAAAAAAATAAATAATTGTTAAATGTTACTGAAAGCAGAATTTAGAAAGAATATGCCACGATTAATTAAATAGAACATATCTTACCTTCTTTCCAGGAGTTGGAGTACATACTAATTCTTCGTCACAGGGGCAAATAAGTTTTTCGATACCAGTGAAAAATTGGCTCTCATTCACATGACACATATTACCTGTATTGGAAATGTGAGAATAAGTTCATTTAAAGAAAACTAACATGTTTATCTATAAAAAGTCAATGTATGTAACTATAAATGTTCCTTAAATTGGGCGATTTGCAATTCCAAATCGATCTCTAATAATGGTTGAATCTTTTAAAATCTCAATATCGCTATTTATCTCAATATCATTTTTGTATATTATCAACAAATAATAAAAGTAGATACATAGTATTCGGCCCCATCCTGCTAAACATCGCGCAAGGAAAACTATTAAAAAAAAAAAAAAAGATTATAAAGCGCAGTTATGCTAAAAATCTATCCGTTTAGTTTTTATCATGTTTTATAGATAGGCTAGACCGGAATTTTAAGAATGTTTGTTTAGAAATATCAATTTCAAAATTAAGTCTGTTAGGATTAATATTTATTAACATATCCCCCTCCCCCCATTTTACATGAATCTTGCGCAAATATGTATATATTTTTAATTATTGAAATCATTAAAAATATTTGCTTTTATACCAGTATTTAAAAAAATGTTTCATAAACCTAAATAAATATAGTTTTGATTCTTGAAAACAAAATTGAAAGAGAAATAATTGAAAATATTTGTTTTATTTTAAATAGGACAGCATATTCATCTGCTTTTTGTACTTATTCAAATTCATACTCTTTGTATTATTGTCGAATATTCGAAAATTTCCGTTATGCTTCCAAGATGACGTCATATTCAGTTTCTTTTTAATTCTGTTAATGACGTCATATTCATCTCCTTTTTTTTTTGCTTACTCATATTAAAGCTCTTTGTAATTAATGTCAAATTTTTGAAAAGTCCGTTATTCTTCCAATATGATGTCATATTCTTCTTCTTTTTAATTCTTTTAATGACGTCATATTCGCCTGCTTTTTCTTCTTATACTCAAATTCATATTCTGTGTATGAATGTCAATTTTTTTAAAAGTCCGTTATACTTCCAATATGACGTCATATTCATGTTCTTTTTAATTCTTTTAATGACGTCTTCATCTGCTTTCTGTACTTACTCGTATTTATACTCCTTGTATTATTGTCAAATGTTTGATAATGTCCTTATACTTCTAGTATGACGTTATATTAATCTTCTTTTTATTTCTTGATACTTCTTGTTTGATTCCTTTTTTTTTACGTGTAAATCTTTCAAATGGTTTTGAATTTTTGGCATCTGCTTAACGAAAAATGATTAAATTATGTAGGAAATGGCTGTTAGATTGTTGTTTTTTTATTAATTAAAAATTAAATATAATTTATTTTTATTCCGGATTACTCTAGTTGTCTCGGCCCTGTTTTAATACGCCTGTAAACAAAATTTCCCAATTATCGCTTCTAAATTGTGGATTTGTATAAACAGGCTGAGTTACAAAATTTTATTTTTATATTCTAGACTGGCTACAGTACCCGGCGTTGCCCGGAATTTTAAATAAAATTATATATATAGTGTTACGAATATTGTAAATAGTTAGTGTTTGTGCTTAAAAATAATGTAAACAGTTCAATTAAGCTGTATTCATAATCTAATAATAGTTTTTGTTGCATTGAAATATCTCAATTTGTGGATTTTCTGCAAGCAAGTAAACCCTATTGGATTTCAATGGGAGTCTATGGAAATTTAGCGAAATACTGGACATAGCGCCAAGTTGGCGTCACTTTTAACGACTAATTTTGATTGCCAAATTTGGCGATACATCACTAAGTGGGCGACAAACTTGGCGAGTTTGGCGATAGAGCCGCCCCCCCCCCCTGGTAACCCCCCTTATAGCGTCAGAAAGCTCTGACCAATCAGATGCGTTTCGCGGTATTTATACAGATTTTCATTGGTCCATTTCCAGATCGTTTCTTTTTTATATATATAGAAGGATTCGTCAAACTACTTATTTCATTGATATAAACAAAAGGACTACGTCTGAATTCATTCATATTTATAAAAACTTTTCAAAATAACAGACATTACATTACATTACAATTTTAGTGTTTTTATCTTGTAATGTAATGTAATGTCTGTTATTTTGAAAAGTTTTTATAAATACTTATTTCATTTTCATTTTTCACGTGGAAATCTTACAATAAAAAAGTTATGACGTAATATTAACTTTTTTTAAATTCGTGAAACTATTTATTTCCTTTTCAATTTTCACGTTGAAATCTTGCAACAGAAAAGTAATTTTTGTGGTAAGAATTTTATTGTGAATTTTTAATTGTTGGCAACCACTATAACGAAAAATGTTTAAATTTGATAGGAAATTGTTGTAAAATTGGTGATTTTTTATTAATTAAATTAACTATAAATTATTTCGATTCCGGATTACTTTAGTTGCCTCGGCCGTGTTTTAATACACATGTTCATAACATTTCACAATTCTAGCTTCCAAACTGTGGATTTGTATAGAATTACAGACAGACAGACACATTTTCATTTTTATATGTTAGATTACTAAATATTGATAAATAATAGTAATTTCAAATTTAGAATTATAATATATGAATCACATAGCTAAAAAAATCATATTAAATATTTTTGTTTTAGCTTCTTGTATTTTTATGAAGCTTCCGAGTTATCAAAATGATATAAATATGCTTATTTTCCGAATTTCGCTCTGTTTGTTTGAAAGTTTGGTTATTTAAATAAATAAGTCTTATATTAGATTAATTTTTAATACAATCATCCAATTGATAAATAAACCATATTAGTTGTAAATTTTCAAGTGGGTGAAGAGCATTGGCGGCTTCAGTCATGAGATCCTTGGTTCGTATCCTGATACGGTCATTTTTCACCTACTTGGTGAAACTCAAATTTACAACTCACTTACATCTCACTTTACAACTCAAATAAGTCTTATATTTCAGTTGCTTATCTTGTGCTTTTTGATATTTTTGTAATGTATTTCATTTACTGTCCCTTTTTCTATGCAAGTAAGAAATATATTAAAACAAGTAAAAATTAAATTAAAAAAATCAAAAAACCCGACAACTAATTAATTATTTTTCACCAATGTGAAACTATTTTTTATATTACTTACCTATTTTTTTATTTACTTGTATTGATGACTTTTAAGTTGTGTTTAATTCTATAAACAGTTCTATAAGTTCCTATCTATAAACACTATTTTGATGAGGCCTATAGATGTCTATGAAGGTTAGAGTTGCTGTAAAACTAGAGATCCTACCTACACAACTTCCAGCTTGTGTAATATTTAAACGGAGCTTCTTATTGTAAAACAGTCAATGAAACACCATCAGGGGCGTAGTTACAAATATTTTTTCGGGGGCGGGGAAGAATTAAAATATTTCCGAACTTGAAACAAATTGCTCTATTTTCCAACTAAAATGATACGTGCAATGTGTGTTTAATGATAAAGATACTTATACTTAAAAAAAAAAAAATTCTTTCCAAAGAAAAATATTGAAACTAAAAACCTAAAAATTATAATTATTGGTTCATTTAATGAAAGTTTTTGTCCTCTATTGCGCGGGAGTCACAATCGTACTTCATATGAAAATAGCCTCATGATATTTTGAGATTTTTGCGAAAGGAACAAATTTTTGGAGAAAATAGATTAGAGACACTGTTGATGTACAAAAGTAGGGAAATTCAGGTCTGGTAGATGTATGATATTTTCGTAGCACAGAAAAACACAATAACAAATTGAGCCTGGGTGCTTTTTGTATTTCTTTTGAAAATTTAACTAGTTTACTGTTACAGAACTCAGAAAAATAGTCAGCAAAACTTTTTTTTTTTACTTAAAAAAAAAAGAAAAAGTGTCTTTTAAAAATCTAGAATTTCCCAACTCTAAGCTCAAATTTCCCAAATTCACATATATTGGGGGGGGGGGGGGAGCTCCCCCCCCCCATCGCGACGCCTCTAAACATCATATTCATTTTGAAAGACCTATCCAATGATATGCCATTTAATATGGTGCGTAAAAAAGTTTTTTCGTCTCTACCGCCATTTTGAATTAAAAAAAACCTAGCTTATAAGTATCGGACGGTTAAGGCGAATCGATAGAAACTTCATTCATTAAAATCCATTCAGACATTGGGATGTTTCAAGGTTATAAAGAAATCCACATACCCAGATACGCGTCAAATACATAACCTTTCTTGGCAGTCGGGTAAAAATATTCATATTATGCATGTAGGGTCCGAGTAAGACACTCACAGGCACCACAGGATTCTTTAGGGCACCCAACCCAACCGCTGTTGTGTGGAAGTTTGAAGCTCAGCAACTTCTTCAAAGCCCCCCCCCCCCACCTCCTCCACCCTCCCCCACAAATACAACTCCTTATCTTCTAAACGTAAAGTTTGTAGAAAGACTCGTGCAACCGTTAACCTGGTATTTGAAACAAATTTTAAATTTTAAAACGCATTAGATTAAATTTCAGTTCTGAAAGAAATATAAAGATACATATTAAATTTTCATGAAATAATGATACATTAATTCAAAAAATTTTTTTTTCACAGATAAAAGAAAAAATAATAATAATGTATAAAGCCCCATACTTTGAACACTATTTAATAAAACTCTCCAATTTATTACCGGTCATTTCTTTTTATCCTGCGTTATAAATCTGAATTGTAGTATACGAAAAATTCTTTTATATTTTAACTTTCAAAATCTTGTTAACCCTCTCGCTGTGTAATTTTTTTAAAATCAAAATATGTTCAAAAAGTGCTTTTTTTAATTACATATTTCAAATCTATATATATTTTAGAGTTTAAATATGTAAACATTTTTTGTAAAAGCGTTTTTTTTTTTTTAACCCAAACCTGAATCAATAATTAAACATTTCAATCAGGTCTGTCATACTGGAGATTATTTTTATGTTCTCGCACCACTATATTAAGAAAATCAATTTTGCAGTATCTTTCTCTTGTAGATGTTGTTAAAGTCTATATGGAATTTTTTGTCTTTAAAAAATGGTCCTAGGTGAATTAAAAAATAGTCGCCAATGGAAAAAATTAATCCCCGAGGAAATCTCGGGTTACACAAATTTTGCTATTTTTACGTTGCCCGAAATTATCTCGGGTTGCGCAGCGAGAGGGTTAATGGGAATTTGAAATTGAGATTTTCATATTTGTCGCTTAGAATAGTGTAAATATCACACAAAATTTCTTACATAACAAGATCCTAATTCAAATAATTGTAGTTTAACACTCATTCTCTTATGAGCTTTTATTCCTAATTTTGTAGATATTCTAAGAACTAAAACTATTATATACTAGCTAACTTGCCCGGCGTTGCCCAGGTACGTCAAAAACAGCTTTTAGATTAAAAAAACTGTTTAATTTGGGATTCCTAACCATGGTACCATTGGGCCTAGGCCATAATAAGATCTCTGTATGCATGTATTTATTGTTTATTGTTCTGTTTATAAAGACGCAGAAACAAACGAATAGGAAACTTAGCAAAGAATTCGTAACATGCTTGCTGCTGGGCGTATCACAAATTTTAATTAGGGCGGAGGAAAATCACTGTGAGACATTCAAACATTTTTATTAAGAATGGAATAATTACAGGTTGCTTTGTTCGTATCGACTATATACACATAGGGTTAGTACACCGGTAACAGAACAATGAAACGCAAAAACTAAAATTAAATAAAACAAAAATTTATAACATAAACCAAAATTAAAAAAAAAAATAGTCATTCACCAATATTTTTAGGAAAAATTTAGGGGGATAGAGTGGAATAATTATAAAGAATGACTATTTTTTTTTTTTTTTTTTTTTTTTGTCTTTCATGTGGAGTATCGTTCGAAATATCTCGTAACACGGAACTATAAAATATATGTGTTTAAAATTTAGGTATTATATTTTCAGCGATATCGTCAAAAATGTACTACAAAAACATGCCGTCCCGCACCCCCCCCTCCCTCTCTTTCTGAATCTATTGAAACTAAAATTATGAAAAAATTAGGGGCTAGTAGGAGTTTATTCAAATCTTGCAGGAAAACTAACTATAGCGATTATCCTAGGTCATATAGTTTTTGAGAAAATCTCACTCTTCTGTTACACGCAAACTTTACTTTGCGGGCAGTCAGCCGAAGTGTTGAGGGGCGCTCGAAGTACCTATCGACACGGAATCATCTAAGGAATGTTAATAGTGATTTTTGAAAAAAAAATAGTTGGTCATTAGCTGAGATATTAATTAAAAAATTATCTAGAAAAACGCTGCACGGTCCAAGGCGGCGTTGCAATGGTGCGACCTCATTTCGAAGCGCTTTTGGCACAATGCCAAGTTTAAACTTTGTACAAAGTCTTTCTTTTAGGTATGGCAAATCATAGTGATAAATAGTCAATGTTTTCATTCAATATGAATTTAATTCGTTTAAAGGCAGTTATTGACAAATAATTCATAGAATAATTACAAGACATTAAAAACCAATAGTTTTGAGGCAAGAATCGCTTATAACTC
This sequence comes from Maratus speciosus, assembly GCA_963932465.1. NCBI lineage: Eukaryota > Metazoa > Arthropoda > Arachnida > Araneae > Salticidae > Maratus > Maratus speciosus. Next base: position 293,864,354 of record OZ010789.1, read on the forward strand.
AATTTGTAATTAATTTATAATAAAAATATTTTTCGATTACAAATAATTTCAATAGGATGCTCGTAAGTTTCATGTTTTTGTGTTTTAAAATAAGTCAAAAAAATTTGCGTTGTTGAGCGTATTTTTTCTTTCTTTCTTTCTTTTCTTTTTTCTTTCCCCCACCCCCCCCCCCTTTTTTTTAATCGCCTTAAAACTATCTATTGTTGCGTCAAAAATGATTGAGAGGTAATTTCTCGTGAGCAATTTTGCGACCTCTTGGTAGGCATTCTGCCAAGTTTAAACTTTGTAACAAGTCTTTGTTTTAGCGTGAGAAATATTCATAGTTTTTCGTTCCAATAGAATTCAATTGTGACAAGTGATAGGTATTGTATTAGGGGCTGTCCATAAATGATGTCACACTTTATTTCAATATTTTTGACCCTCCTCCCTTCCTTTGTCACAAAGTGTCACACTTCACCATACCTCCTGCCCGCCCCCCCCCCCACTTTTGTCACATGTCACGCTATATTACATAAACATATACTTGCATATTAGAAACACGTTATAGACCATATTTCAAATTTTATTTTTAAACTTTAACTATGGGTTTTAATTGCATTTGTAAGCATAACAATAAAAAGGATTCGTGTACTTATTTTGTATGAAATAAGATTAAGGTTTACAACAAAAAAGATATACAATAGTAATAAAATATTAATATGAACGAGCAACTGAAAACAGTAGCATTTTGGAATTTGAAATGAAATATAATATATTTGGCTTTAAATCTTATCTTTACTTTATGAACACAAAATACTTTAATTTCAAAATGACAACTTCAAAATTTAATCTGATGATTTTTAATCCTTTTATTTTAACCAAAATGTGTGATGTCACACGTCTTCTTACCCCCTCCCAACCCCTTGTCACAAACTGTCGCAATTTCACGAACCCCCTCCCTCCCCTCCAAGCGCGACATCATTTGAAGACGGCGCCTTACGTATATGAGTATATTGTCTTTGAACAATTCTGAAATTTTATTTAACTATCTACTTTTTTTATTAAGATTTTTTTTTCTTTTTAAATGTATTGCGTTCTCCCATATTCTTCTATGTTAGACATTACTAGGTATGTTAGGCATAACATAAGTCATGATATTGTTGAGGAATTTCATCAGATTTATTGTACAGAACCCTTTGTACGCGAGTAACACACGCACTCGACCGATAATTTCAAAAGGAAGAGGTGCGCAAGTGCCCATTTAGTCCCATTCTAACTACAGACATGAGCTAGTTATACAATTCTATATGAAATTATTCTGAGATAATAGTGTGTTACCTAGAGTTCTTCGGGATCAAAGCTATCTCTTTGTTATAAATAAAACGTCAAGTTCGTCGAATTGTCGAATAAAATTCATTACAAATAAATGTATATATATTTAAATTCGCATTGAAGCCAAGAAACATAATTTTCTTTGTTAGAAATTTAAAGTCAGACTGGCGATTGCTGGATTTAAACTTTACAGATTGCAGAGATTAAAGAAATTTTACAAATCTTTGTAGTTTGTTATTTTGTACATTGGTAGATTAAAAAAAAAAATGCATTTGCCTAAGCGCCAACCAACATTATCTCAATATTGATGCAATATTACATTTAATTGCTCTACAGTGTTGCATTTACAATGCATCGTCAGTATTGCGGAAACACTGACGTTACAATAGAAATACTTAGAATGCCTCATCAATAATGGAAAATATTGGAAATACTGGAATTTTCTTTATCTGTATTGGACTATATCTATGAAGGAAATAATATTTGCTGATAATGTATAAGCCAAATCTGTACATCACCACATACCCGCTTTATCCACTATATCTCCGATACTGAACCTCCGTTTAAGAAAATTTTTTAAATACGTGATTGTGAAATGAAAAACAGAACTAAACATTGGCTAAATATTGGGTTCCAAGGGGGGAGGTTCAAAAAGACTTAGTCCCCTGACGAGAAATTCTCAGTTCCCTTTTTGTCGTATTGTTTTATTATTTTTAGTCACTTGTGAAGAATAATTTTTACTATTTTTTTTTTCAAAAGCATCGGGAATTAAGATCATTTAGTCAATTGAATTTCAAAATTTAGGGAGAGGCAATGGCCTTCCCCTGCTCCTCCTTGCTCGAGCCTATGGCTTCTAGTAAGAGAGTACTAACCTTCTGCAGCCATCGGTCGACACACTCCACTGAATGGCATGAATCCAGCACAACATTGACCATCTGGACATTGACTGGAAGCAAGGCATCCTGATCCAAATCCACCGAAACCTCCCATAGGTTTTCCTGTGGATACCTGTGAGGGGGAAAAAGAAATCAAGGACAATCCATTTAAAAATTTCTGAAGACTGTAAGCGTCATTCGAAAATGAAAAAAAATCAAGTTAAGAAAATACCTCTTACATCATTTTTTTCATTAAAATTCTGAAAGGATGATACATTTACGAGTAAAAAATAAAATAAATAAATAGAGCATAAGCAATAAAATAGATATCCAGGAGTTTTTAAGCCTCTTTCCCCACCTAACCAGATGTTAAAAAAGTCTGAAAGTAACTTCCCAGATAGCATTTTTAATTTGCAGAAAATTGGCAGCAGTCTTGCTTTGAAAACCTGCAAAGTTGCAGCAAGCTCAGTATGACAAGACTGAAAGTTCATAACAAGACTGCAGCAAGATAACGCAAACGAGGAAGTCACCACACTTTGAATTTGCAGCTAACATGTCGTGCAAGTTAAATTCATGCTGTATCAAATTTATTGCAAATTAAAGGCAAACAAGTTCTAAAAAATACCGCAAACTTACTGCAAAGTAGTAATCTTTCCATGCCCCACTATCTGTTTACAACTGCTACACTATAAGTTTAACCCCTTCGGAGGGGTCCATAGACCTGATCAGGTCTATTGATGCGAACACACCGTCAGAAGGTGCATGAATCGTTTTCATCACCATAAACAAGTTAAGGTAATTATTTGTACTTTTCAATGCGAGCCTTTTTTGGTATTAGATAAGTATAGCGTTTAGAAAAAGCGGTGACAACCGAATAAAATTTCTGCAATTTCTGCGTATGTGCTGATTGTCTATTCTCTCAACAGAGGGAATTATTCCTTTCGTCACTTTCGTGAATTAAAGACAGTCTTGCCATCAGTTTCACAACAAACTACTCATGCAAGTGGGGGATGGTATACCTTGTGGGAAATTTGCTGCGAATTTCTCAGTTCAAATTTGTCACGCAAGATAATGTCAGAGTAAATCAAACTTGCTGCTAATGCTCATGCTATCTAGGTTGATCTTCAGTAAATTTGATTCACCACTCACAATGTCAATGTGGTTCAAGTAGATTTGCCGTTCACCATTAAATATGCAAGATTCTTCTTCCAGACCCGAAATATGATAAAATTTGAACATGAAGTTTTGAACCTTTCCCTAACACCCAGTAATAAAGGGATCTACCTAAATATGAACGATTGATGAAGGCTCAGACATAGCACAAAAACTATATTTATGCATTTACTGATTGTATCGCAATTCACTCTATCCTTTCTACGTGCTTTGAATGATTTTTATGCATATGAATGTTATATTAAAATTATGTTATTATTATTATTGCTATTATAATTACTATTATGTTCGTACTCTTATTACAATCATATTATTCTTATGTTATATTAATATTATTATGTAATGTTTATGAATTATGAAAAGAAAAACTCTGTAATTATAGTTCTAATACCAATTTTATCTTTTACTATCAAGGCCTACGACTTTGCGCGCGTGGAGAAAGAACACTATTTGAAAACATTTTAAAATGTATTTTGTGTGCTCATTAATATGAAGTGAAAATTACAGTACTAATACCCATTAAAATACTACTGATCAAGAAAGAAAATCTTCATTCTAACCCATTGCAGCCCGGATAAAATGTCGCCTGTTTGTGAATTCATTCCATCACCTATCTGACATTGAATTAACATTTTTAATCCAATGATTCGATAATTTCAGAGTAATTGTGATGTTAGAACGTTTATCGCTCATTTGACCTTTTTAAATTTCGAATTTTTAAAAACTATTCTTAGTGAGCATTTACGTCTTAAACGTAAACACCATTCCAAGTTTCTATCTCTAACAGTTTTAAACAAATCGAAATTTTAGAACATTTTTCATTCTTGCAATTACTCTGGTGCAAGGTGCAGAGATAAAAAAAAAAGTTCTGTGCTTATTTAAGGATAGTCACTTTTTAAAATCGATGAAGGAATTTTTGAAATAGGTTTGGTAGTTTCAGAGGAATAACGATTTTAGAAAGTTCTCTGCTGATTTCGTCCTGTTAAATTTCGAAAAAAAAAGAAAAAAAATGCTCTGATAACAGTTTAAAAAAAAATAGTTCTTTTAGATAGTTTTTTGCTCTGCTTAAACGTCAACTGCCCTTGCAAAGGAGTTTAAAAATTTATCCCCCCCCCCCCTCCCACCAGAGAAGACAATGTAAGAACAATCTCATCATAAAGGAATCTCAAACATACAAAGCATTAGATAATGTCGTGATCACTGTAATAATACTTGGTATGAAATACGGATTGTGGAAGATTAATCTGAAATAATCCAAAAAATTAAGAATAACTTGCAATAAAACAATAACCCGCAATAATGTTTAACATTTTTCAGAAGAAACAAAAAGTATTTGGGGATAGAGAAAAGCTCCTAAGTTCGCAACCACATGCGGTTGTAAATACAAAATAAATTATTTTTTCACTAGTTCGCCCTTTTTACCAAACATAAATAAAAGCAGCGAATTTTCTATAATCGGGGCACACGTTGAACTCACATAATATACCGGAGATGTTTTGGAAGAACACGAGTTGCAGTCGTAAAATTAGGTGCGATTTTAAAGATAAACACTAAATGATTATAAAAGAGTTTTCTTTAAATCTATTTTTACTTTTAAATTTCATTATTGTCAATATCGCTTATTTTCACGTTTAGTAGGCGATGTTATATTAAAAGTTTTGAAGCGCACTGTAAAAATGTGCACAAAAAGTTAAAAGTCTATATTGTTTAAAAAGGGACATGGAATACAACAGAGTTGTAAACATATTATTTTTAGATTTTAACCTTTATCGGACGCTAATTTTTTATACATGATTCCTTTTATTCGCACCGTTATATTTTAGAAATAAATTTTGTAGTACATTTTTCTTGCACATGTTGTCAAACTCCAAGTAAAAGTGTTTCTTAAAATAAAAAAATAGTGGTGCAAACCAAATAAAATTCCTGTTACGTAAGTGACATAGGACCGGTAAGGGTTAATGATATTGAAATGGGACCATCTGAAGAAGAGGCTTTTTCAAAAGAAAAAAAAAAGTATGAAAATCAAAATATCAGCACAAAAAGTTATGCTCAAGTTTCGATTAAAAATAAATTGCAAGTTATCAATGAGATAAAAAAAAATGCTATTTTGCATTTAATGCGAATATTGTAAGATATTTTTACTAGGTTTAAGCAAAACTGCGGAACACCCGCAGTTTAGCTATATCATTCCTTGTACATCTTAAAAAAATATTTTAAATAACTTGATTAAAAGAAGTATAAAAGTAATATAGTAATTAAAATATTATAGATAAAGTAATATAGTACATAAGTATAAAAGTAAAAATAGTTTAAAAAAACCCCTTATATAAATATTCAATGTTCATCTTGAAAATACGACTAATTTTTTGACTGCAATCCATGTTTAACCCGCTCCCTAGCCCGCCCCCCCTCCCACATAAAAAAAAAAACTTCATTACAATAAATTAATTTGGTGTGAGCACCGAACTCGGTTATGAAAAATTCACTGCTTTTTTACGCTTGGTAGAAAACAAGTCAATTTTTTAAAATATATCATATATACATTTTATCTCTCTGTTTCTATTTTAACACGGGGCAACGGTAAAGGAAATCTGAAACATTATTTGAACTATCTTTTTAGGGTTTCTAAATTGATTTCTTGACGTATAATTGTAAAGTAATTAATATTATACTACTAATTGATAAAAGCTTATTTTTAAAAAATACATTACACTCTTTATTTTTAGGGTTTCATTCATCTCACGAAACCCTTATAGTCTCGCTTCTCTGTCTGTCCGTCACAGCGCTCGTACTCGGAAACTATTTAAGTTATAGACTTGAAATTTGTTTTACATACAGCTCAGTGGCGTGGCGTGAAAATTTTCGGTGCTCATCGCAATTATTTAAGTTTGTGGTGAAAAATTATTAACTCTAAAATTCAATGGTTGAATGTTCAAAAAGAAACTTTAAATCTTACCTTCACTTATACATGAACTCCAAATGTTCTGCTAAAACTGGATCGTAGAGTTTTAAAAGCTTATTAAGAGTTTTAAAATATTGCTTGGTCATCGCCGCATCCAGCGATGACCGGACGCCACGCCACTGATACAGCTGAATACTCCTGTCATACCAAAAATTATAAACTTTTGAAAAAGTTATGTTATTTTAATTAAATAACATCCCAATATTTTTTCGATTTCAAAACACAATCTTTGTTTCAACACATCCTTTCGTCAACTCGGTAGTCCTGTGGTAGAGTGTGCTATTTCTACCGGGTTCTAAGCAGTCGGCGGAAGTTAAAACTTTCAATTTTTTTACATTTAATTGTCCGATGGATTTAACTGGAAGAAATCTCGTGTTTTTTAGCCATTTTACGGGTTTTTTGGAATTTTAATAAATGTTAACATCTTTTTTTGGCGCCATCTAGTGAGTGTTTGGAAAGTGAAAGAATTAATATGGATTTTTTCGGAATTATTTCAGTCTTTTAAATATGTTTTAAACAATTTATACGCTTGAAAAATTTATCTTTTACTTATAGCTCCGCTAAAATTTTGAAGTTGCTGAATTTAAAAATATTCGGATTTTTTAAAATTTTATTTAAATAATTTTATTTGAATATATTTTTTTTTTGGTCTAAAAATATTTTTTTTAATTATTCTAAAATGAAATATAATGATGTTGCCATTTATGTAATGGTTTAATAATTATAAATTAACAATTTTGATTTATTAATTAAGAATAAAGTGTTTTAAAAGAGATATTTAACGAAACCTTCAGTGTGATCTGAAATCACACTTACCCACTTGTTTATCTACAATTATATTGATAGTGGGGGGCTAACAGAAAAAAGCTTTAAAATTTATGCATTAATTTATAATTAAATTTAAAAAAATCAAAATGTTGCATTGTCATTGGAAACTAACCTATGAAGTACTTTTTTATTTTATAATTCTGGTATATTAAGAAGTTGTTTAAAAATCAACTACAAAATTCCATCTTTACATGTAAAAACTAGTCGGATGTTGCAATCCCAAAACTTTCTTCTACCTCATACATGTTAATACTTCCTGAAACATGCAGCATATCAGCACCACCGGTTAGATGATTTACACCAAAATCTAATTATCAACAACTTTGACAACTTCTAACTGAATCTGAAGTTTGATGAAAATCCGTGCATTAGTTTTTAAGATAGAGCTATTGCGAAAATTGTAAAAAAATTCTGCATAGCAGCGCCACCTTTTGGGCGATTTACACCAAAAACTAATTAGGATTAATTTATATCAGGAAGTAACTGAATATGAAGCTTGATAAAAATTCAAGCATTAGTTCTTGAGATACAGCTACTGCGGAAATCGTGAAAAAATGCAGCACACCAGCGCCACCTGTTGGACGATTTACACCAAAAATTAAACAGCGCAAATTTATATTAGGGACTAACTAAATCTGAAATTTGATGAAAATTCGTGCATTTTTTCTTGAGTTAGAGCTATTGCGATAATCATTAATAATGCAGCACAATAGCGTCACCTGTTGGGTGATTTTCGCCAAAAAATAATCAACACCAAACTATATCCTGAACTAACTTAATCTGAAGTTTTATGAAAATCCGTCAAGTACTTCTTGAGATATAGCTATTGCAGAATTCGCGAAAGATGTCGCATAGCAGCGCATCCTGTTGGGCGATTTTCACCAAACCCTAATCAAAACCAGTTTATTTCAAGATCTAACTTAATCTAAAGTTTTCAGAAATTCCGTGCATTAGTTCTTGAGATATAGCGCTCACAAAATTTTTGTCACACAGAGACTCACAGAGTGACAGAGTGACAGACAGTCTCACAGACAGACATTTTCTAAAAACCGTCAAATCGTGTTCAGGACATTTTAAAACGTATACATCCGTCGAAAACCGGAAGTCGAAAATTTTCACGAATCCAATACTTTCTTCTTGTAAAGATAGAAGAAAGTAACAAAATTAAATGTAAAAATAAATTACATAAAGGCATTCTCCAGGCATTTTCTTAACATTGTTTTTAATAATGATATTCAATCAATTCAAATAAGTTATAAATTATGCTGCATAAATTTATTCACAGCAAAGCAAATAATACTCATCTTCTCAAGGAATATCTTTCTACTTAACTTTCTTTGTTACCTTTTTTGTAAGTTGTATCTTTCCGTGTTAAAGAAACATTATTTTACTTTTGATGAGCGAGAAAGCTATTAAAGCAGAAAAGAGATTATTATCATGATAAAGAGTAAGTTTTCCGAAATTTAATAAACAGAAAAGGAATATTAAATAGATTTAGAGAAACAAAGTAATTCTTTGATAAAAATATTCTTAAATTCAGTCAGTTTATTTTTGGGGATTTCTTTTATTTGAATAAGAGCAAATGGTAATTTTAAAATACACTGTAAAGAAAGAAAGAAAAAAAAAGGTAAATGTTTCTTAATTTTACGAAAATAAAATATAACGGCAAACGAAAATGGGCAATAATATCTTCCGAGTTACCCATGATTCCGAAAAGTGTCAAGGCCGTAGCCAGAAAAATATTTTGTAGGGGGATTTGGTCATGATTTGATCCTTATCTCATTTTGGATTTTTTATTTTTAACTGAGTTATTTTCTTCTGATGGATTGATGGCTTCCATTATTATAAAACAGCCATTAAAAATCAAGTGTTAGGTGAAGATGAAAGAGCAGCCGTAAAAAGTTAGAACCCTGATTTTCTGGACAGAATAGGACAAAAAAATGAAGAAAGAAAAAAATATGGGCAATTTTCTCCCCATTCTGACCAGAAAATCAGAGTTCTAACTTATGGCCATTTTTTTCCTATTCTGACTAGAAAGTCAGAGTTCTAACTTTTTACGGCTGCTCTTTCATCTTCACCTAACACTTCATTTATAATGGCTGTTTCATAATAATGGAAGCCATCAGTCCATCAGAAGAAAATTATCCATTCCAAAGGTATAAGTTTGATCGAAAAAACTATTTAATACTTTAAGCAGAAAGAAGAAGGCTACATCTGCAATTATCGTGGCACTAATGGAATCACATTGCTGCCAAATTGTAGGGGTTTTTTTACCTCTAAAATTAATACAAATTTTTGCCATATTTAATTGTTGACAATTGTTAGATTTCAGCGATTGAATTAGGCAAAATTTGCTGGTAAGTTTTAGTGGTAAGGAAAAATCTTAGAAACTGATAGCTATGCAGTAGCGTAATAGTGTAGCAAAATTGACATTCATCAAACAAAAAACTATCAAATAAACAATTTCATTCCCCGTTTTTCTTTAAAGTAATGGAAATGTACATCAAAGAAATGTTGCTAGTACCATAAAAATGAATGAATGAAATGAAAATTTATATTTCATCTCCTTAGTGGGTGACGATTTGTGTTAATCCGGTTTATCCGAGTTTTTTGCTTATACGAGGTGAGCTTGGTCCATATTAACTCTGATAATCGGGACTCTACTGTAGTTGATTTTCGAATCGTGACTTTGTTGAGTGATAGTTAATGGCATATTTATAGTCATCTTGACAGAAATATCGGAGGGGCTTGTCAAGTGAGTCCCTGCAAAAGATGATTCAATTGCTATGCATAATTTTTGCTCCTATAAAACTTTTTTAACGGAACTATTTTGACTGACTTCACCATTAAATATATCTTAAAACAATTCTTCCATTTAAAAATTGTGTGCTCCAGCGCTTTTATCGAACATTTTCTCTTTAAAACTACCAGTGTTTTCATACTTTTATATGCAATAGATTTCTTAGTATTAGCAGAGAAAAATCTGGGTCACAAAAAAGTCATTTAGAGATCATTAATGATTCGACAGCGTTAGTTACTTTTTTTTCTAGAACAGCGAAGCGATATGCAATTGAACAAAGTTGTAAAAGGAATTCTTGGTGGCTTTTTTGGTCTTCTGGAAATAATATTTTTGAGTTTTTCAAATTTATAATGTAATCCTAATAAAGTTTTAGCATATTTTCAAAAGTGAAAACCAACTTTTAAAGAAAGAAAATCGTAATAATATTTTCAAAAAAAAAAAATGCCCAGAAAAGTCCTACCTAAAGATAAATATTACATAAAAATGAAATAAATAAATTTGGCATTAAGCGAGATTATATGTATTAATAAATATTACGTTAATAGGGTTTCGCTATATATATATTAAACAATAATCCTTGTGGAATAATAATTAATTTGGAAAATAGCTGAGTTTTGTTTTTGGATATTTTTGTAGTTACTAAATTAAAAAGGTACTTTGATATAATGAATTAGAACTAAAACTATAGCTATAAATAATTTTAGAGAAGACTTTTAAGTGTTACTAAAATTATTTTTAATAGACATTCATATGCAAAATATTTAACTCTAATAAGGTTATTCAGAAAAGAATATGGAATTACTTACCACTAACAAACTGCACAACACGGCGATGCCAACAAAAAACTTCATTTTGTTATGTTGCTTTCAGTCTCGATCTCGAGAGAAATCCAACAGTTGTTTTCGAGTTTGCGATCGTTTGCTGCCCAAACCCCTTTAAATACCAATTTACATCCCGGATTTAATTTTTGTTATCAAGCTAGGGCTGTTAAATCTTTTTTTGTGCTTTAAGATTTCTAACTTTTTATCTTGCTATTCCTTATCTTAAACTCTTAGCATTTTACAGCCTGAAATTTCAAAGCCAGATTTCATAGAAGGTTTGCATTATTTTGATTTACAAGCTTTAATTTATGGGCCAGGAGGTGTGTTATCTCAACTCTTCTCAAGCAAGGTCGCGATGGGTAATCCTAGACTTTAACAACGATGTTTCAAAACAAGGGGTAAAGCGATGACGTTGTACCAGGAAGAATTCCTGTTGCAAGGTGTTATGTTCTAATATTATCTACGTAATATTTCTCATTTTTCTTATTTATGTTTTTGACATCTTAAGGTAAAAAAAAAAAATTGTGAATGGAAGAGAGATATCTGATGTAAATTCAAGGGTGGAAGAACTTGCAAAGTTGATACGATTAAAAAATAGCACTGACTTGCACAAAAACATGCAGTGAAGTTAGTTCTATTCATTAACCGTCTCGCTGCATAATTGTTTTATCAAAATAGCTTAAAAAATTACGTACTTAATCCCTTCGCGACAAGCGTCTTTTAAGATGCCACCGGTTTTTCAAAACAAAAATTTTCGTCTGATTTAATCGGGAAAATGCTCCGATTAGATCAGGCAAAATTTACAATAAAAAGTAACTGGTGGGAATGATCAAGGCGGGTTAATTAGACGGAGAAAATGCCTCCCCGATGAAATCTCGGGTTGCGCAAATTTTGCTACTTTTACGTTGCCCCGAGAAACTCTCGGGTTGCGCAGCGAGAGGGTTAACACCAAAACTACCGCGAGGAATCAAATGACCCTTTTTGAACTTTTTTTGGAATTTCTGAAACTAAAACATTACGAAAGTTTTTTTATTTCACGACTTTTATTAAAATATATGATCATATTATTCGTTAAGATGCCTCATCTCCGAACTACTTTTTTTTTTTTTTTTTTTTTTTTTTTTTGCCTAGAAAAAAAAGTATTTTAGGCTTTACTACCGAAAGGGTTCATTTAACCCCTGAATAAATTTTATATTAAATGTTCTATTTTGTAACAAAGTAGTAAATTGCGTATTTTTGCTATTACATTATTTAATCTACTGTATTACATCATATTTGTTAATGTGTGATGATATAATTAGAAATTGACTTTACTTCGAGTGACATTCTAGTTTGAACATTTCAGATTATATCGAGAACGAAATAATCTTAAAAATATGTGGTGAATATAAAACAAATTTGTACAATATTTGTTGTCACAGTCTGTCAAAATACCAGTCTGTATGGATTTCACTATTTTAACTTAAAAAAAAAAAAAAAAAAACGGCATCCTAGAGTGCGATGTTAATTTTAAAGCTACACATAATTTGAACATTGATGGGTTAATTTTTTTTTTTGAATTTATGTGTATATATATATATATATATATATTTTTTTTTTTGGCGAGAAAATTCAAATCAGTTTTGTTTTCAAAATTTGTTCTTTTTTACATATATAATTTTTTAACGTTTTAGTTTTTTCAGACAAGAACAAACAATAAATTGTAAAAATATACAGAAATAAACGTTCAAGTGCGAGTATTACTCGCGCACAGAAGGTTCCGTAGAATAAATATATGAATTTGTAATGGCATTATTTAAAAAAAAAAAAACCGTTGCTAAAAGAATACTAAGGTTTTATAAAAAACTATACAACGTAGGGTTGGGTATAACTGTATACATTAGAAAAGTGTAAATTGGTATTCCATAAAAGTTCAAAGAGATATGGAACCTAAATAATATCAAATATAGCTATTCGTATAACTTTTTTTTTAATATTAACCTAATCTGTTTATGATGAACTTAATTCGATACTGACAATAAAAGCAGTGCATAGTTAAACTTCATTTGGTATTTCATAAAACTAAATTCAGCGTAGTAATAACCTTTATTTCTACAGTGTAGCTAAAACAAAACCTTTGTTCCAGTTTAAATTTGGCATTGTGCTAAGTGCGTTTCGAAAGGAGGTCTCAAAGTTGTAACGCCGCCTTTGTCAGTGCCGCGTTTTTCCAGATAGGTGTTTAATTAACTTTTAAAGTCACTCGAGGCGTATTGAGAGATATACTCAACGCAAACTATCGTGAATACCACAGTATTTATGCGATTCATTCTAATTAAACCTTTCGAGGGCGGTGCCCTTAAAAAAAGGACACCTAATTTTAATTCCAAAACAGACAATCGGCACCAAGAACATTTAATTAAAATTTTCTTTTTATCATGTACGTGAAAATAAACACGTTCGCATTTTCTAGTAAATTCGTTTATAAATTCTGGTGTCAATTTGTTATTTCATACGTTTATAAATAGAATTACTCCGCGCCAGAAACGGTTAAGTGGTCGCAGGAGTCTTAAAACTTCAAAATGTAAGAAATTTTATTTTTTTTTAGATGTTAAACTCCTATTTTTTCTGAATATTTGATATAATTGTTTCCTTAAAATTCCCGTTAGAACAGAAGTTATGGCTTTTAGAATTATACCCGCTCAATAACTGAAGCGGTGATTCCGAAACTTTGAAGTCATTTTTCTCCAAATGTTTTTTTTTGGGCATAATCAGGGTTCGCAGCATATAGGACAAATTGTATTGTACTTACCAGTATGTTTTATCAGTAATCGACAAGAAACATTTTAAAAATATATGCAATAGGACTATACCATGAAGATTATTGAAAAAAGTAACTGGTAAGACCAATAAAATTTGTCCTACATGCTGCGACCCCTGCATAACGCACAGGAAACCTCAAAAACTTCTGAATATTTTTTCATGAAATTGTCAAAACATGTATTTCATGTTAGTCTGTATAAATTGAGTCTAAAATTTCCTTTTTATTGTTCGAAAAAATATTTTTTTACGTGATTATAAATGTTGAAATTTTCTAAATTTAGCATTAGCTAAATACAAATTTGTATTCAAAATATAAAAAGGCTTCAAATACAAATTTATTTAAGTTCAGGAAAATTATTACAATCTGAAGTATAAGTAAGCACCAAAATTTTCCTGCTAGTTGCAATATTTATTTTGTAATCCTGCGCGTAAACTGTTATGCCAATTTTTTGTTCGACAAATGTCTAACAGTTCCTAGCCTCCTATAAATACCAATTCTGTATCTTGCAATTTTTTAAATACAAGAAAAGAAAGAACATACTTATATCTTTCATCCCAATTAAAATTGTGTTTTAAAATCATATACATTTTAAGACATCAAATGTTGAAAAGGGTCTTTTTTTCATTTTTTCCACTTTTTAGAGTCCTGAGACCCCTGACTGAGACTTAGTATGTTTTTAACAATTTGACGTTTATTGCTTTTATACTGTTACTGGACATTACATTACACATATATATCATTAAAAGTTGTTAACTAGGCATAGAGTACGCCGCCCCTGAACTTATGTATGTCCAAACTGGCCTATCTTTAAGGGTTAATATCTCAGCTAATTACTGATGATTTTTTTTCGAAAATCATTATCAACAATGCTTTTATACTTCTGCAACGATAGGTATATCCAGCGATGCTCAACAATTTTTCTGAATGCCCGTAAATCGAAATTTGTGTATAACAGAAAAATGCTAATTACTCAAAAACTATGTGACCTAGGATAATCGCTATAATTTTCCGGCAAGGTTTATATCCCAACAAAAAGTTTTCGGTAAAAAAAAAAAGCGCCAAGTTCTCCTTAATGTTTCGGCCAGAAAAAGTAGTGATATCGATGTTCGCACAAGTTAAAAGCCAAACATCCCAAATCTTTCATTGAAAATGGCTTCCTGCGACTTGTCCGTTAATGCCTTCTGCAGTATTTAAAAATTAATGATTGGAAATTACGCATTTATGAATTATTTAAATATTAAAAGTAATATTAGAATGCAAAGAGGCAAATTCACATAAAGACATTATAAGTAAAAGATTTAACTACCATTCAGTTTCAACAAACATTAGTTTTGATTACAGATCATTTAGTCCACTTGCGGTTTAATTGCCATTTCGTACGGTCTAAAGCTAAAGTCATTAACGTAAAACCCAAGAAATAAAACAAAATGTACTTACTTCATATCTCACAATATGTTACATTATATTGTATTGTATAATATTGAAATGTTGTGTATTGACGAAAGAGATTTTTTTGGTTTCAACATTTATTATAGTTTGTTTGCAAACATTAAGAGGTATTCGATTTATAAACTGTTAAAAGTTGATATTAATTATGTTTTAGCAATTAGAGATATTATCTCTTGAATACAAGTATTTTGTTATTTTTAACTTCTAAGCATTTAAATAGACTGAAGTTGTTTAAATGCTTTTTTCAAATGTGTATTTTATTTCTGTATTCTGTGTCACAAAATGCCTAAAATAATCAAAAAATGTAGTTGGCATGTAGCTCATTTGTACATATTTTAAAATTTTAAAAACTCTCACGAAGGCATTAACGGCCAAGTCGCAGGAAGCCATTTTCAATGAAAGATTTGGGATGTTTGGCTTTTAACTTGTGCGAACATCGATATCACTACTTTTTCTGGCCGAAACATTAAGGAGAACTTGGCGCTTTTTTTTTTTTTTTTACCGAAAACTTTTTGTTGGGATATCACTACTTTTTGTATGTTTTTTCAAGTTATAGTTTTTCTAAACTATAATAATATGAAAAAACTTAAATTTCGGTAGTTTTATGTTAGCCGGGAGCAAATCTCCTCATTAGCCTTTTGTTTTTCGCTAATAGCAGTTTTCATTTTTCACATGTGTAAATTAGAAACAATGCTTTGATTTTCAAATAAAATATTTTAGTTTATGTTATTATTTCTTATTTATTTATTTATTTATTTCTGTGTTAAATATTCCATTAAATAAAATGAGGGAAATGCATCTATTTTAAATGAGATGACTGAAAAGTATATATCTTTAAATGAAATGAATGCAATATGAACAAGGGGAGTTGGGAACAGTATTTGGCGATTTGCCACTTACGCCCGGCTAACATAAAAATACCTAAATTTATTTTATTGAGCTTTACAAATTTATACTAAAACGCACTTAAAGGAATAGTGTTTCATAAATAGTAGAGATAATTGCCAGATTGACCAGAGTGCTATTGAGATTAGAATACCGACATTTATAATAGACGTCTGCACACACCATCACCTCATCGAGTTTACAGCTGAAATTTTAGGATTAGTTAAAACTAGATTAGCATATTTAAATGCAACTGGTCTGTTAAGTCATATCTTGGTAGGAACCACCTGAAGACCTAATTTCAGTGGTTAACTGATAGGTTTACTATTGTATTTTCCGGCATCCAAAAGTTTGGAAACATGGAGGAATGGGTGCAGGAAAACACAATGGAAAATCCACCAATTAACCCGTAAAATTGGGTCTGTAGGTGGTTTCCACAAAGATATGACTTGGCAGATCAGTTACATTTCAATACGCTAATCGATATTTAACTAATCCTAAAATTTCATCCGTCAACTCGATGAGGTGATGATCTGTGCAGACGCCTCCCGGTCTTTAATAAAATTTGTTTTAAGGAAGTAAAAGATAGAAAGATGGACAACTGAAAGATTAGTTACACATTTCATTTAATTAAAAGGAGATTTTTAAACTTTCATATGGAATTAAGATATTTTTCCACTATAGGGACCTTGGCATTTTTAAAAAATCTTGGCGCAATTCGGACTTCAGAAACTGAGATAGGTTGCCAAATGATATAAACAACTACGAAAACAAACCTGATGAACTTTTATGTTATTTATATGTATTTATATACATATAAACATTTTATTTATACATGTATAAAATATTTTTTATATACAGATTATTTATGTTGGTATATAAAAATAAATAAACGGGTTCCTTACATTAAATAAATTGTATACATATGGAAAAAATTGCTTGTGTATATGACACAGTAAATAGGTTGCCAGAAAATACGTTATTATCAAATTTCTTTTCTCGTCAAGGCTATTTTCTGTATTTCGCCATGGCTACTATATCGGAAACATACCGAATTGCGGTTATATTTTGTTAAATGCTTTATTGTTTTAGTATCGTAAATATATCATAACCTATACTGATTAAAATTTTTAGGTATATTCATTTTTTCTATTTAACAAACATCTTTGGAAAAGCATATATATAAAATGTTATTCTGCTTGAAATCACGTGAGCGCCTTCAAAGCTCTGTAATCGAGTTTTGGCGACCAACATTGGCACAATTGAATGCGTAGGAACTGTTTACGGCCAAATGAACACACCCTGTATGAAGGGTTTAGAGGCGGAAATTCTGTGTTTTCAGATTTTTCTGGTTAATTGTGCTACAAACCCGACTTACTTGTGAAATTTCATGATTCTACGACTTTTAGAAGTACCTTAGTTATTTGATGATGCGAAGTGAGTCAGTGACAAAAAAGCGCTTTTTCGGAATTTAATATTTCGAAAACTACTAAATATAGAAACATAAATCGTGGAACCTTAGTTCAGTTGGACCATACGAACATGTGTATAAAAGAAAAATTTCTATATCTCTCCCTAAAACGACGTTATGAGGGGGTGAAAAGTATGCCGAAATGGTTCAGGAAAAGGTAGCTTACGGCTTGTGTGAACTTGGCGGACGCACTGCCGTGCTCCCAGATTAACATCTACTACCTCTAATTTTTTCATAATTTTAGTTTCAGTAGTTTCGGAATTAGATGGGGGGGGGGGGGGACATATTTTTGCATTACATTTTCGACAATATTTTTAAAAGTATAATACCTAAAATTAAAAAGAATGTATTTTTGAGTTCAGCGTTACGAAAACTTTTACAGGATACCCCACATGATATACAAAGAAGATTTTTTTTTTTTTCAAGTAGCATAATTTGCCCCTTCCCCCTACATTTTTACTAAATGTATTTATGAATATTTATTAATCTGAAAATATGTGGGTCAATGGTGTGGCGGTAAATAAGTGTGATGATCGTTTAAGTGGTTAAAGTACACGTTGTGAAGTTCTTTTAATAAATTACTATTGATTGTTAAAGAAATAATAAAACTGGAAACGTCTTACTTGAAATGTAGACAATGAAGAGGCAATTTGATGAAAACAAATAATATTCTTTATTTCGGTCGTTAGTAGCAGTAGAAGATTAAGAAAATACTTGCTTCTGGTCACCATTTTAAAATAGAAGAACTAATCTTTTAAGAAGAACAATAGCAGCCAACATGGAATAAATCCATGGGATTTCTTTTAATGAGAGCAGCACAATTTTAAAGCATTAAACTTTGAGAAAAAAAAAACATCCACTTAAATAAAATATCAAACTCATTCGGCCAAAAAAGAACGGCACGGCATTCGAACGGCCGGCCAGCGGGCTGGCGCTCCGCTAAAAAATACGTTAAAAGACTACATCTTTTGCAGACAACATCAAACCAAATTCTGAATTAAAAATTAAAGAGTTTTAGTATTTAAATGAGGAATACGGGGTTGACAAAGTAATTAAAAGGCAGACTTTAAATTGATTAGCTAAATTAACATTTACGGGAAATTAATGAGAATCGAATTACAAGCTGCAGAATTAAAAAAAAGTTTCACTGATTGGAAAACGAAACAAAACGATTCTCCTGTCAGCGATCGGCGTCAAAAGAGGGCGGAGCATAATTTCAATGACGTCATCATAATGCAAGTCGACCTCCTCGATACGAGAGCTCCAAAGATGTTCTCCTAAAATAGCGGAGTGCGCATGCGCAAGCTGCCGATCCGCTCCCAACGCAGATATGAATATCGGCGGTGAAAAATGAACTTGCTTTACGGTGAGGGATAAAAGCGTCAACATCGCGGCGTAATGATTGAGTTTAAATAGACATCGATGCAAAAAAATAGCTGAAAGGAAATAAAAATAAACCAAATTTAAATACTGTGAGAAGTATTCTCACATTACCTCCCTTCACCGAGAAAATTTTGTAAGACCAGGAGATGTAAAAGGCAAAATCGATCAAAAACCTTTTACAGAAAATGGGATGACAAAATTTTGAACTGCCAAAGCGAAAAAAAATCATTAAAGTCGAACAATAAAATTTAAAGTTAAGGTGCTGGAAAAAAAATGGTGATTTAACAGTTGAAAAAAAAAATTGGTGCTGGAAAAAAATATTGGTGCTGGAAAAAAAAATTGGTGCTAGAAAAAAAAATTGGTGCTAGAAAAAAAAATTGGTGACCAAAAGTAAGAGAGAGAAAAAGAATATACATTGCATAAAGTACATTCATAATCCAAAAAGTATACAATACATCAAGTATACAATAAAAATGCCAAAAATACAGTAACATTGGCAAAACCTTCTATTTGATCTCATAAAATTATCATCCTAAAAATGTTAACATATTCTGAGTTAACAAAATTGAGATCATTGACTAGTCATAACAAATTTTGCTATATTGGTACCAAATAAAAACAGAATTAACTTCTGATAAAAGTTGCAAATACAAAAGCAACAAAAAAGTTAGGAAACATTTTGTAGTTTGACTTTTACAACATGCCTAGGACTTTTTAATTTTAGAATTATATCTAAAAAAATAAAGAGTTTTCTTTATTACTCTTAACATGAAAGGAAATAAATGAAAGGAAATAAATGGCCATATATAAATAAACTTTCATAAAACATAATGATATCATTTTAGTGTATCAAACTTTAGTATTTCATTTAAAATAAAACAGACAACCAATTGTATGTAATACCAATTGTGTAATTGAGTCGTGCACTACCCAATCACCCAAACAAGGTATCCCATAAAAACAAGTTGCTATTTCAATCAAAAGACATGTCATAATTAAGTGTCATAAATCCCATGTTAGACACAATTTCTTTAAACTTTATACTTTACTAAATAAAAATTTCAATGTATTAGTCGTAAGAATTCTTAATATATATATATGAGACTCAAAAGATTAGGTAAATATACATATACCATGGTTTTTCTTTAAAATGTGAGAGACTGGTGATCACCAAAAAAAATTTAAGTACTTCCATATAGAATGAAAGAAAAAATTTGACAAAATCATGAGTTTATAAAACTAAAATACCATGTACCAGGAATATAATTTTTAAATAATCATTTAAAATATAATATAGAAATAAAATTATTACAATTCAATGTTAAGCTCATAATGATGATAATGACAAAGATAAATCATCAGCAACACTGTAAACAAATAAAAAAAATAGATATATATATGTAAATATTGAAGTCCACAACCATGTCGATGACCATCATGCCCTAGCCATCAGCATGTACATGAACAAAAATAAACACATATAAGATCTCCTACGTAAAATTTTAGGTGGCTTGGATCTCCTAGCAAGGCTCCTAACATCTTAAGTAAAAGAAAATTTTAATTATAAATAAGAATATAGTAACATTGTGTAACTGCAGGTGGTAGAGGCAATGTTTATGGATTCAAAACAATGTTTATTGAGTCCAGAGCCATATGGAACAAGGCTATTTGAGATAAATAGATGTCACTGAATGTTTAGTAACACAACATGAGGTGGTACACTGGTATAGTGCTGTCGAAAAAAAAACTGGAACATTCACTTAATCATCAAAATTAGATGATTTTTGCATGATGACATTAGAACATTTTAACATGACGAGAGACTTTGTAGAAAGTGAGAATGCATTGCATTCTCTTTGAAGCACTTAACTGACGACATCGTACTCATTACTGCAGAGCAATCATACTTCTGCGACACATACATGAATCACTTTTGCAGAGTTAACAAGGACGAGAAGTCGGTGGTGCACTTATGATGAAATGTAGTATGATAGGACATAATCAGGATTTGAGGTCAAGAAGCACTTTTTTTTGTAAAAAAAAAATTTACTAGATGATTTATAGAAAAAAATTCTCTATATATATAAATGCGCTGGTAAAAATTTCCATCTAGAGTTGTGCTTTTCTGTAATCTTCTTGTGTTATTTGTAGGTATGAAGAGAAGACATTAATAAATTTCACTTTCTTCATAAAACATTGAAAACTTCAAAATGAAGATCATTTTTACTATTCAATTCTTCATAAAACAAAAAATCTTCAAAATGAATGAATCTTTTTTTTTTATATATACTAAAGTAATGAGGCAAATGGCAAAATAAAAACTTAGAGGCTTTGGGTATGAAATAAGATTAAAGTAAAAGGCACTATGCACATAATAAATAAATAAATATGGGAACTTTTCAAAATAACTTGATCTTGCATAAACACTGTAACAAATATTCACAAACTTCTTATATTAATTGAGAATTTACACTTGATTATCAATGAGCAAAAATTTTGCAATGTGAGGATGAATTGCTACACACAAGCAAAAATTAACTCTGAATAATTTTTAATTGCACCTGCTAGAATATTTGGAGAAAATGCAGCATAATAAAATAAAGTTGTCGAAGGTAAAATATATCAGTAATTTTCAGGTAATTCAAACTTCCTTGTTTTGAGAAGACTTAGAATAAAGATATGGTGTGAGTAACTGAGTTCTAGCAGCAGACAAGTCAACAATTTCACTTGATGAGGATATTTGCTCTCACATGAGAAACGTTAACTGGCACACTATTATAATCAGTAATGAAAGCTATTTATTTATTTTTAAGAGAACAAAGTAGTAAACAATATTTGTAGCTTCACAAACCGAAGAACTCTAATGAAGTGGTTTCATAAATGGATATTTGCCTATAAATGAAAAACATCTCCACCAGGCATCTTATGGCTGAATACGAAGCACACAAAAAATTAAACTATTGTAGATGTAGGAAACTTTTGAAGAAGTAGGTAGGTAATTTTATAATTTTTAGCTTCCATGATAACATGTGCAGCAACAAAGAAGAGACCAGAAGAAATGGATGTCACACAAAACCACTGACCACCTTCATCAGGTAAGCAACAAATGAATGGAAGAAAAGTCTGAAGAATGTCATTACAGGTAATTAAAAAAATTTTCTAGCAGCATATACAGGAACAGTCATAATTAAATATGGCAAAAAGCACATAACTTAAGCGCTATTGATAGTTAATATATAAAAGTAATCTTCACTATTGGCAAGGAAAAAATATTTTTCTTATGGTGAATGGAATTTTTAAGTAGAACTGTTACAGGATTGAAGAAGCCCCATTTCATTTTAAATGAAAAAAAATAATGTTGCTCTTATTATTTTTATAAAGCAACATGAGAATGAGGTATGATGATGTCGATGTGGATATGTCATGCATAGACTTATAAATTTGTGAAAGAATTGAATTTGCCAAAGAGAACTGAAGCAATGAAAATTTTGAATATTTTCAATTTGTTAGCTGAGAGTTCTATAACAACATCAATAGGTAAATTTAAAAACATGAACAGTTCTTTAAATATTAGAAACACTTCTTTAAATATTAGAGATGAAATCAGACTAGTCCACAAGACAACATGCTAACTACACATACAGCATATTTCACAAATCATCTAAGGAGCAAGTCTAAGAACTTTTCAAAGGGGATAACTGTTTATAAATTTTCATATTATATTTTTGTTATTCAGAGAAGCAGGCAATACTTCAAAAATAAAAAATAATCATACAGGATAATTACTACTATAAATTACTTGAAGAATACCAAACTTCAGTTGGAGAAAATAGGCGTAATTGATGAGATGAGAACAACTTTAAGTGAAGAACAAAATTTCTCAGCAACAAGAATAAAAAATAATACTTCAATAAAATTTCAATCATTTTTTAAAAATATATATATATTGAAATTCAAATTTATAATTCATTTAAAGTGCCATTAATAAGTAGAAAATTAAAAAAAATAACCCAAAAGCCATGCCTCCTAAAATATCACATTATGTTCTTGAGAACAATTTTTGCCAATCTTCAAATTCATCGAAATTATTTGAGAACATAAATTCATTTGTAAAAATATTTCAATTTCAACAATTATTCTTCAAAATTATTTTTAATTCCACAATTTTCAATCAATTGAAAAAAATGTAACTGCCTCAGACTTTTATTCTTAGAACAGAATATTGCTATTATTTGCACCAATATAAAATTCATTTTCAATATTGTAATTATATAAATTCATTTCTTGATTTGAATAATAATACATTCTACAAAATATAGTAAAATTTAAATATGAATTCTAAATGTATTTATGATATATGTAATATATTACTAAATGTATTTATGAATATTTATTAATCTGAAAATATGTGGGTCAATGGTCTTTATTACTTCCCCGAATTTGAACTTTCCACGTTCCATAGTTTACGAGTAAAATGGCTGTGGCAGACAGACAGACAGACGGACAGACACAGGAGTGATCTTATAATGGTTCCGTTTGAATGATTTATGATTTATTCTGGTACCATAAACTATTTAAATGGCATTTTTCAGTGAATAATTGGTTTAAACCTTTAGACAAACAAGACAAAAAATAAAATACAAACATGAGTTTATCTATACAATTTTAATATAAATATTTGATTATATTTATATGTAGTATTTGAGTATTTAATGAAATTTTTTTATGAAATTTATTAAGACTGTGGGGTAATTTTTATCTTGAACCCAAGCAGACCTTAAAGCTGTTTTTAGCGGAATCTGTTCAGAAGGGAACTCATTCAGACTATGACATTTGTTTATTAAACTAGGGGGCTCTGCCCCCTGCAAGATACGCTCGCCAACCCCCGTTCAGACACCGCAGAATCTAAAAGCGCGCTAATTTGATCGGTTTTTAAAACATTAGATTGAATTATAAGGAAAAAAACCTATAGCGATCTCCCTGTAAACGGGTTTCCATTCAATTCTCTTTGATTGCGAAAATTTAATGCCGAATCAGTTGCTGTTAAGAAATCCAGTGGTTGTTATTGTGTTTGGTTAAAGAAGATCAGTTAAACATTTCAAAAGAAGCTAAAATAAAATGAATTAAGTAAACAGAGTCTTTGCCGACCGGTACTTTTTAACAGCGTTATAAAACGATTGATATAATACAATTTACTACAATTACTACAATTTACTGCTTTAACACCTTCAAGGGCGGTGGTTCATTTTTTGGAACATTTAATTTTAATTCTTAAATGCCATATTGGCACCAGAATATTGGAATGAAAATTTTCCTTTTATTAAGTAAGTGAACAAAAGCATTTTCATATTTCGAAATTTCTGGTGTCATAAATTCTGGTGTCATTCACTGATTTCAACATTTTACGAATAGAAATAATTTGCCCCTGAAAGGGTTAAACGCATATTAATGTATTTATTATTTTAAAGTTTCCTTTCTCTTTTAATATTCACGTGTGAATACAATTTTCAAGACATAATTTTCAATATTTTCCTGCTTTTAACATGTACTCATTTAATAGTAATTTTAAGGGTTTTTTTCTGTTTTTAACAGTCATGTGTAAATAAATTTTTAATCATTAGGAAATATTATTCTTTGCGCTGTTTTTAGAATTGAAAACAATCTCTATAATAATAGCCTAAGTCATGTGACTATCATCAACAATTCCTTCGTTTTTCATAAGAAAGGTTTCCATTTTGATTAAAGAATCAAAGTTACTTTTTCGAGTAAAACTACATAAAACTTGCCATGATCGCAAAAAATTCTTGGTACTTTTATGTTAGCTGGGTTAAAATCCGGCCAATAGCTTTTTTTTTTTTTTAAGTCGCCAGTTAGCATTTCTTTTTATTTTTCGAGTGGTAAATTATAACGGTACTACTTGGTTATCCCATCGACCAAAAATCTATCGCCAGACTAAGATTAAATGCCAATGATAGTTGATCGTAAATGTCACATTCACTTGACTGTAAGGAAGTTGTATGTGTTTACGCCATCAAGTGATTTTTATTTAGACGTTTTATTTGTATTTGTATTTTATACTAATTTATTTGTTCTTTCGTTATTTAAAATAAAAATTACGTCAACTTGTATAATTTGGCGAGTGGTTTGGCGATTTATATAATTTGGCGAGTGGTTTGGCGATTTATATAATTTGGCGATATTGGTCATTGATTTATAAGCGGGCTCTCATGTCAAGCACACAAGTCATATGTTTGTTGTTCAATAAATAAATAAATCAAATAAATGTCTCGCGCAATTTTTAAATTTAAACTGTTTTGCAACATTATTTTTTGTTCATTTTATGTAATAACTGTAATGTGACGTAATTTCTCCTATTTATGACTTCTAACGCATGTTAATGAATTTATTAAGAAAGTTCTTTTAAATAAGACATTTTAAATCTGGCGTAATTTTTACCAAACTTTCCTTTCCCTTTTTAATATTCACGTGAAAATACTTTTATTAGAAATGAAATGTTATTTGCCCTGAAATAGTTGAAAAGATCATCTCAAAATATCAAGTAAATGTCTCGCGAAATTCTTAAATTTAAACTGGTTTGCAATATTATTTTGTGTTCATTTTGCGTAATAAATGCAATGTGACGTAAATGTGACGTAATTTCTCCTACTTAAGACTTCTAACGCATCTTAATGAATTTATTATTTTACAATATCCTTTCTGTTTTAAAATTCACGTGTCAATATAGTTTTTATGACGTAATTTTTAATAAGTTCCTGCTTTTTATACGTAATTATTTAATTCTATTTCCAATTTTTTTTTCTGTTTATAATAGTCACGTGTAAATAAATTTTTAATTTGAAGCAAACATTATTGTTTGCGCTGTTTATACAGTTGACAACAGCTTAAATTAAAACCATTTTCTAAAATCTGTAAAAACTATCTCTTGAAATGCCGAAAATTTCAATTTAAAATAGAAATAAAACTTCAAAAAATCAGTCAAATGAAAAAAAAAAAAAAAAAAAAAAAAAAAAATGCAATCTGCACACCGGGAACTTCACACGTATAAAATAATGTAAAAATAATTAAATTCCCATGCATAGTTTTTGCTCCTATAAAACTTTTTTAATGCAACGATTTTGTCCAACTTTAGCATTAAATATCTCTTTAAATAATTCTTCATTTTAAAAACTGTCTGCATCGGCGTGTTTATCAAACATTTCTCTATAATACCACCGATTTTCATATTTTTGTATGCAATATTTTTGTTAATATTAACGAAGAAAGACCTCCGGTCACATAAAAATTTAAAACCGGCGGCGGCGACAGCGGTAGTTACTTTTTTTTTTAGAATAGAGAGATTTTTAAATTTCTTGAAATAATTAATTTTTTTCTTAATTTTTGTGCATAATTATAATTTGTTTTTACTTTAATAAATAAACAATTTGTAATAATTATTTGAAAAAAAAAAAAAAAAAACGTTATATTCATACACAAAAGTATATCAACTGGTATATTTTTCGCAAAATATCGTAAAATCAATAACTTTTTATGTAGGGGTCATTTGACCCTTACGGTAGGAATAGGTATAAAAAAATATCGGTACGTTTAGTGTTAAGTATTTATATTTACAAGTGTATATAAACCCGGACTTCTCGGGTTACAGAATGTAGGTGTAAACCATTTTTTTTTAAATTGATAACTCTAATAGATTTGTTACATTTAATATATTTTTTTAGAATACCCACTAACAATACTAAATGTCATTTTATATGAAACATAGCAATAAGGATTTCAAATAAAGTTTTAAAATATATAAAAGCAATACTTTCGTATTGGCCTCGCACCAGGAGTTAGCAGCCGAAGAAATCATCAAAGATCCCTATTTACAATCGCGCTTTTGATTCTGAACATTTCAGTGGTTTAAAGCTGCTAGTCACTCAGCTACCGAAATTCCCCTCGGTAATGTTAAATCTATGGGCGTTTGATGTATTTGTATATTCAAAATATTTCCTCAGGAAATTAATATTTTTAAATTTTCCTTTCAGTGTTCTCTTCTTAAGGGGGTCTCAGGACTCTTAAAATTAAAAAAAAAAAAAAAAAAAAAAAAAAAAGGAAAATTTTCAACATTTAATATCTTAAAATATATTTGATTTTAAGGCACAAATTTTATTGACACGAAAGATATAAGTATGTTCTTTCATTTCGTGTATTTAACAACTTGCAAGTTACAGAATGAGCATTTAGAGCGGGCTCCAAACTGTCAGACATTTGACGAGCAGAAAATTGGCATAACAGATTACGCGCAGGATTACAAAATAAATTTTGCAACTAGAACGAAAATTTTGGTGTCGACTTACACTTCAGATTATAATAATTACCTTGAACCTAAATAAATTTGGATTATAATAATTACCTTGAACCTAAATACATTTGGATTATAATAATTACCTAGAACCTAAATAAATTTGTATTTGAAGCCTTTTTATATTTAGAATACAAATTTGTATTTAGCTAATGCTAAATTTAGAAAATTTCAACATTTATAATCACATAAAAAAATATTTTTTCGAACAATAAAAAGGAAATTTTAGAATCAATTTATACAGACTAACATGAAACATATGTTTTGGACATTTCACGAAAAAATATTCAGAAGTTTTTGAGATATCATGCGCGTTATCGCCCAAAAACACCATTTGGAGAAAAATGACTTTTAAAGTATGAAACGCCGCTTCAGCTATTGAGCGGTATTATTCTAAAAGCCATAACTTCTGTTCTAATGGAAATGTCAAGGAAACAATTATATAAAAATGTTCAGAAAATATAGGAGTTTAACATCTAAAAAAAAAAAAAAAAAAAAAAAAAAAAAATTCGAAAATTTTGAAGCTTTAAGAGTCTTGAGACCCCTTAAAGGATATCACTTCTTTTTTTTTTTTTTAGTTATCAAAATATTTCTAAAATCTATGCTTAATTTAATATTTTATGTTTTAAAAACTGACGAACTAGGAATGAAATTTTAACACTTTATATAAAATTGAGCGTAGATTTTAGAAATATTTCGAAAACTAAGAAAAATAAACGGTCAAGTGCGAGCATTACTCGAGCATAGAGGGTTTTCCGTAGAATAAATATATGAATTTGTAATTGTATTATTAAAAAAAAAAAAAAAGTTGCTAAAGAATACTAAGACTTTGCAAAAAACTATGCAACATAGGGTTGGGTATAACTGTATATATTAGAAAAGTGTAAATGGGTATACCATGAAGGTTCAAAGAGATATGGAACCTAAATAATATCAAATATAGCTATTCGTATAACTCTTTTTTTAATATTATCCTAATCTGTTTATGATGAACTTAATTCGGTACTGGCAATAAAAGCAGTGCATAGTTAAACTTCATTTGGCATTTCATGAAACTAAATTCAGCGTAGTAATAACCTTTATTTCTACAGTGTAGCTAAAACAAAACATTTGTTCAAAGTTTAAATTTGGCATTGTGCTAAGCGCGCTTCGAATTGAGGTCTCAAAATTGCAACGCCGCCTTGGTCAGTGCCGCGTTTTTCCAGATAGGTGTTTAATTAACTTTTAAAGTCACCCGCGGCGTATTGAGAGATACGACCAATGCAAACTATCGCGAATCCCACAGTATTTATGCGATTCATTCTAATTAAATCTTTCGAATGCGATGTCCTTAAAAAACGGACACATAATTTTAATTCCAAAACAGACAAACGACACCAAGAATATTTAATTAAAATTTTCCTTTTATCATGTACGTGAAAATAAGCAAGTTCGCATTTTCTAATAAATTCGTTTATAAATTCTGGTGACAGTTCATTATTTCATAAGTTTATAAATAGAATTACTCCGTGCCGGAAAGGATTAAGTGGTCGCAGGACTCTTAAAGCTTCAAAATTTAAGAAATCTTAATTTTTTTAGATGTTAAACTCCTATCTTTTCTGAATAGTTTGATATAATTGTTTCCTTGAAATTCCCATTAGAACAGAAGTTTTGGCTTTTAGAGTTATACCCGCTCAATAGCTTAAGCGGCGTTTCCGAAACTTTAAAGTCATTATTTTGCAAATGGCGTTTTTTGGGCATAACGCGCAGGATACCTCAAAAACTTCTGAATATTTTTTCATGAAATTTTCAAAACATATATTTCACGTTAGTCTGTATAAACTGAACCTAAAATTTCCTTTTTATTGTTCAAAAAAATATTTTTTTAGGTGATTTTACTGTTGAAATTTTCAAATTTTTGTATTAGCTAAATGCAACATTGCATTAAAAATATAAAAATGCTTTAAATACAAATTTATTTAAGTTCAGGAAAATTATTACAATCTGAAGTATAAGTAAGCACCAAAATTTTCATTCTAGTAGCAATATTTATTTTGTAATCCTGCGCGTAAACTGTTATGCCAATTTTTTGTTCGACAAATGTCTAACAGCTTCGATCCCCCTATAAATATTAATTCTGTATCTTGCAATTTTTTAAATACATGAAACGAAATAACAACTTATATCTTTCATCCCAATTAAAATTGTGTTTTAAAATCATATACATTTTAAGACATTAAAAGTTGAAAATGGTCTTTTTTTTCATTTTTTCCACTTTTTAGAGTCCTGAGACCCCTGACTGAGACTTAGTATGTTTTTAACAATTTGACGTTTATTGCTTTTATACTGTTACTGGACATTACATTACACATATATATCATTAAAAGTTGTTAACTAGCCATAGAGTACGCCGCCCTTCTCCTTGTGTATGTCCAAACTGACCGTACCTTTAAGGGTTAATATCTCGGCTAATTACCGATGATTTTTTTCGAAAACCATTATCAACAATGCTTTTATTCTTCTGCAACGATAGGTATATTCAGCGATGCTCAACAATTTTTCTGAGTGCCCGTAAATCGAAATTTGTGTATAACAGAAAAATGCTAATTACTCAAAAACTATGTGACCTAGGGTAATCGCTATAATTTTCCGGCAAGGTTTATATTAACGTCTACTACCTCTAATTTTTTCATAATTTTAGTTTCAGTAGATTCGGAATTAGATGGGGTGGGGACATATTTTTGCGCTACATTTTCAACAATATCTTTGAAAATATAATGCCTAAAATTAAAAGGAACGTATTTTTGAGTTCAGCGTTACTAAAGCTTTCACAGGATACCCCACATGATATACAAAGAAAAGATTTTTTTTTCAAGTAGCATAATTAGCCCCTCTACTTTTTTACTAAATATATTTATGAATGTTTATTAATCAGAAAATATGTGGGTCAATGGTCTTTATTACTTCCCCGAATTTGAACTTTCCCCGTTCCATAGTTTACGAGTAAAATGGCTGTTTCAGACAGACAGACACAGGAGTGATCTTATAATGGTTCCGTTTTTACTTTTTAAGTACGAAACCCTAAAAAGAGACATCCTTTAAAAAGAATACACAGAAATAAGAAGTTAAAAATATTAATTTCCTCAGAAAATATTTTGAATATAAAAATGCATTAAACGCCCGTAGACTTAGCATTACCGAGGTGAATTCGGAAGCTGAGTGACTAGCAGCCTTAAGCACGTAGTTCGATTACCTGCCTTAACTCTTTGCACTCGAACATTTTTTTTCATTCGTATTACCAGCAACTCGAAGCGAATTCAGTTATACTATCTTATTATTTTTTTAATTCTTTATGAATACAAATGTTATGATTTATAACCCCCCCCCCCAAAAAAAAAAAAAAAAAAAAAAAAATTATAAAATTATTACATTTTGTAATCGCCCAAAGTGTGATACCTCTCGAAGCAATTGTCAATATGTAATCTTGGCTTTTCTAGACAGGTATCACAAAATTATTTGCATTGTCTCCGTAGCGGAGCCCTCGAGTTTGAAGACAAATTTTAAATGGCTCCGCTCCGGAGCCCTCGAGTGCAAAGAGTTACGTTTCTTACATTTTACTTATTTTACTTATATTTTATTGTTTTATTTATTGAATGATGACTATTTTAATTTCGTTGTAGAATATAAGACAGAAAAAAAACTGCTGAGCTATTTGTATTAGTTTAAATTCATCTTTCGTAATGGTCTCCAAGCGATAAAGATAGATAAAAAAAAAAATCACGCTTGAAAATTCCTTTAAAAACAATAAAAAATAAGGAAATAGCGATACAGTTTTCAAACAAATAGCGACATAGTTTTCAACCAAATTGCATTTCCCCTATTTGACAGTGTAAAAATTGAAAATATGCAATATTCAGACGTTTTAAAAATGCAGTAAAAATTGCATTTAAACGTCTGTTGTTCCCACCGTCAAAATGACGTCAGCGTTACGGACGGACATATTTGTCTTTTATAATATAGATTTATAATCTTAAGGACATGATTAGTTAAAATGATCAGTAATTAACAACAACAAAAAAAAATAATTTAACATGTGACAATATTGTGTTGTTTTAATAGCGTCGTTTGCTATTAATTACATCTAGTAAGGTTTTCTCTGCTTCCCCCTGCCTCTAAATTAACAAGTGTTTTAAATGAGGAGAAATATATTTAAAGGCTAATATGAAAATATACTTTAAACTCGTTTTTATAAAAATAAAAATTTGAAGATTTTTTACATCTCCAAAATGTTTTATGTATTTTAAGTTTAATCTCTTAGCTCTTGACATATGCCAGAAAGTAACTAAGACAGCTTTAACGTAGCCAATATATATCAAAGAGATATATTAAAAAGGGTCAATTTTTGTAATAAATTTCAAGTAAATACATAAAATTAATAATATTTAGGAAGCAAAAGATTTTTATGGAAGTACAGTTGAGTCTCTATATAACGAAATCCATTGTTCCAGTAAAAATTCGTTATATAAAGAAATTCGTTATATAGAGAATGAGTAAAAATTCCTATTTAATGTGTAAATTTTGAACAAAAATTAATTTTGAGGTCTTTAATTAAGAATTTGAAAGGTTTAACTATAAATATTAACCTAATATTTTATTTCTGAATTATTTAAACTGTTTCAAAAAAGAGAACAGACACTTATTTGAAAGAATAATAAAAATCACATAAGGAAAACTTACATTAATTTTAGACGAAGAAATCTAATTTGCCGCTATTTTGATTCCAAAATTGTTACACTCTCGAAAAAATGTTCACACTTTAGCAAGGAATGAAAAATTGTATCGGGAACATTTTCCTCCATTTGAATTCTCATTCACCTTAAACTTCAATTACACCCTTTCATCCCGCTCTTATATGTGTAACAATCCAATTGACACTGTTTTAAGAAGTATGTTGGAGGGGGGGGGGGTGAATTTGGGCATAAAAAACAAGGAGATGCAAGGAGAAAAGCAAGATAAAAAACTCAGCACTGAACGATAAATCACTAATCAGTGATGGAAAATTGATTCCATGTGATTTGGAAGCTTTTTCAAAACAATAAATAAAGAACATTTTATGAAAAAATTCGTTATATGGAGATAGATATTTCGCTATATGGAAACTGTTTTTAATGAGATCATGGGAAAAAGAGACCGTTCCTACTAAAAATTCGTTATATAGAGTAATTCGATGTATGGAGTTTCGTTATAGAAAGACTCGACTGTATTTGCATATCTATGGAAGAAAGAATTTTCCTGAATTGTGGATCAAAAGTCACTTACAAAAAGGTCACTTAACTAAAACATCTTTAACTTAGCCAAGACGTATATAGATCACAGAGATATTTTAACAAGAAAGAAAAATTCATTCGTCAAACATAGATTATGAAACATTTTCCAACACATTCAGAATTATGTAACTAAACTTCGACATTTAATAAGTTGAAATAGGATGTGCAATTGAACCATTTGGCAACGCAACACATAACACCACTTGCAAACCCAATTTCAGCCATTCCCATCTATATTCGGAAAATAATCCGCATTGTACGAGCAGCCTTGTATATGATATCGTCACCTCAAAGCAACAGTAGGACATCTAGTAGGACATCTGAGATATAGTATTAAACATAACTTTGTGTTTCAGAAGCTGTTGCACAACATGCAAGCACAGTTATTCATAGCAGTAAGTCAGGCATCTCATTTCTTATTATTACTAGATGTCCTACTCTTGCTCTAAGGCGACAATATATAGATTTGTATCTATAAACTACATGCATGCAAAAATTTACTTCAGTTAGGAAATACACCCCACAGTTGAAAATTTCTCTTCAGCAATTTTGGCTAATAAGGAGAATGTTACGTGAATTCTTTTGTGTAGTCCTATATACGAGATATAGAAGTTTTACATAAAGAATAACATGCAAAAAATTAGTTAAATTTAAAAGCGCATACCGAAATTGAAATCGCACTTCCAGCAATTATTGCACAAAGACCGTCCTGTAACCGACTTCTTTTGTGTGCCCTTGTAAATGAACGATAAATGCTATGAATGCCTTATACTATACTAGTGAATAGTATACTATAGTGTAGTATACTATAGTACACTATAGTTGTACATCTTGTAGTGAAATTGAGTGATTTAAGGGGGTAGGATACCATTAAACCTGCAAAATTTTCGAAATTTTTTTAATACATATTTTGATTCCGTACTCATTTCTGAACAATATGCAAAAAACCGCATTAAAAAAATTCCCATTTGTTTACTAATTATTGCAGTTTTATTAAGACTACATATTAAGACTACATAGGATAATTAAACTTTGCATTGCGTTTATTTAAAACGATGAATTTTGATACTGCGCGCAGTGTTACTAAAAAACTATGCATGGCAATAAAAAAAACTTTTCACCACATATTCATTACTGTATTATCTACAACTTAAAACCAGAAAAAGGTAAGATTTTATTTTATTTTTTATTTTTTACTATGAAAATATTTTTTTTAAAAGTGAACATTTTTATTTTTTTGTTAATTTTTAAATTTAGTCAGTATTTTTTGCAAATATTCTGGTTTTAGTATAAAAGTAACAGTATTATGTATTTATTTTCACCAAATTTCCCTCTCTATAGGCATATTTTCAGATTTTATCATGCGCGCAAGATTTTTTTTCCCTTATTATCATATGTTTTTCAATTCCGACTATTAGCTCACACTCTCCCTATATTTATTTATATATTTATATATTTATCTTGTACAAATTTTCAATCGTTAATAAAATACTCATTAATCATCCTATCAGGTTGAAATAAATTTTTTAAAACTTGTACTGGATGACAATTGATGTTAATAAAGTTTTTTCAAATATTAATTAATTAATTAAATTTTAATTAATTAATTTTAGTTTTGCATGGGAAACAAAATGGCCGCCATTGGTTATTGAATTTCAATGAAAGTATTTTCAATAAGGGTTACCATAGGGGGGGGGGACCCTGTTCTATCGCCAAATACCGCCAAGTTTGGTGCCAACTTGGCGATCTATCGCCAAATTTGGCGGCCAAAATGAGTCGCCAAAAGTGACGCCAACTTGGCGATATCTGTAATATTTCGCCAAATTCCCATAGAGTTCCATTGTAAACCTACTTGCTTATAGAAAATCAACAAATTGAGATATTTTAATGCAACAAATCTCATATTAGCTTGATTATATTAAATTTTTCTTTGATGGCCTAAGTAGGAATTGACTTTAAAAACAAAATTTTTATATTACTTGTTAAACTTATCTTTTCAATATTTATTTATGAATTTAGAAGTATATATATATTTTTAAATATAAATATAAATATGAGCTTTATATTTAAATGAAGTTTGATTTTTATTTGTGGCTTATTACACAAGTTTAGAAGCTTGGAACATGGTGGTATTTTCTATTTTTTCGACGTGTTCAAAGATATCTTACCCCCTTATATCAATTTCAATGCATTTGAAATAGTGTAATGTTATTAAAATACACTACAAACTATTTTTATCCATTGACCATATTGTAACGGAATTCGTTTGAGCGCCCCTGTAAATGAAGAATGAATTTTGCACACTTCATATTTAATACCAAACATACCAAGGTAAACATCACTATCATATATAAAGTGCATTAAATGAATATATTTACGCGATTTAGAGCGTGCACAGACAGACGGACAGACAAACCGAATTCATAAACACTTTTCACTATCTGGGAAATTGTTAATAAAAGTCAATTTCTGAGGTAATTTTCAAGCAAAAAATTTATAATATTTAGGAAGGCAAGCATTTTTATGAAAGTACTTGCGCATCTATAGAAGAAAAAATACTCTTAAATTGTGAATTAAAATCACTGAAATAATTTTTTAAAAAAATCTTTGAATTCTAAATATAAAGTTCTAACTATTATTGCACAACACTGCGAATACGATGATTTAAATGCCTACTATCACATAATTTAGAAACTTGAGAAATGAAAATAAAATAAAATAAATATAAATATAAGAGAGTTGTTCATAAGTGCGACACTATAATCATTGACGCGACATCACTTAAAATACAGTTTCGGCTGCAAGAATTTCAACAGAGAACGAATTGCGGACTTTTCATTGATTGATTCCGTATCTATTTATTGTAGTAGCTCAGAGCCGAACACAAGTGTAAAACGACTGTTTTTACTTTAATAATAAGTGATATTAAGTTTAAAAAAAAAAAAAAATGAAATAAAAATAAAAATTATTCTTTCAAAACACTTTTCTTAAGGGACTTAAAAGTCGAAAATAATATGTTTATTAAAAATTCTAGAAGTCATAAATCGTAATAACTTGAGGCTGAAATACTTTAAGTGAATTGGAATTTTAATCGCATTTATACTATAGAAGAACCCCGCTAACTCGCCACCACGATATCGTGACATTCCGCATAACTCGACGATCACGTTTACCCCTTTATTCCTTTGTTTTTTAAGGGCGTTCGCAATTATATAAATACGTAGCACCTATAGATGTAGTTCGGTCCGTCCGTCTATCAGTCCGTCCGCATATAACAGAGCAAAAACTATCCAACAGAATGGTCTGAAATTTTAAATATATAATTGTTGCAAAATTTTGTCGAGTCATTTCAAATGTTATGAAAATCGGATGTAGTTTAATTACAGGGACAGTCAAAAGCTTTCCGTTGCATTACGGCCAATAAAAAAAAAAATTTGCAAGTGCATTTTAATGAAGCTACAGCCATTCGAACAGAATGAAATGGATATGCACTTATGAAGTGTACTAAAATATACATTCAGTACAATATGCGGTGCAAAAAATATCTATAAAACTAGTTATAGTACGAACGCACCTCATTTGCCACGTTTGACGTGCAATTTCCAACTTGTTGTTTTTACACTCTTTTATTTAACCGAACCTGGTTTTCGCATGTAAAGATGGAATTTTGTAATGATGGAATAATGTCGATTTTTAAGTCTCTTCCCGATGTACCAGAATTGTAAAAATTACGTTTACAGGCGTGTTTCCGATGACAATACAACATTTTAATATTTTTATAACTCCATTATAAATTAATACATTAATTTTAAAGTATTTTTCCGTTAGTCCGCCACAGATGATAAATCAAGCAACAGGGTC
This sequence comes from Maratus speciosus, assembly GCA_963932465.1. NCBI lineage: Eukaryota > Metazoa > Arthropoda > Arachnida > Araneae > Salticidae > Maratus > Maratus speciosus. The sequence continues at coordinate 293,900,641 of OZ010789.1, forward strand.
ATTCCATGGTAACTTGCGTTACATTTAGAACATTTTACTCCAGTAATTTTAGTAATGTAACAACAAAAATTATTCAGATGTAAAATTGACAGGATTTGTTACTTACCAGATAGCATGAACATTAGCAGCAAGTTTGATTTTTTCTGATTATTATCTTGCTGTGACAAATTTGAGTTGAGAAATTCGCAGCAAATCTCCCGCAAGGTATACCATCACCCACTTACACGAGTAGTTTGTTGTGAAATTGGTGGCAAGACTGTCTTTAATTCACGAAAGGGACGAAAGCAAAAAATCCCTCAGTTGAGAGAATAGACAATCAACACATATACAGAAATTGCAGAAATTTTATTCGGTTGGCACCGCTTTTTCTAAACGCTATACTTATCTAATCCCCCAAAAAGGCTCGAATTAAAAAGTACAAATGTTACCCCGGCTTGTTTATGGTGGTAAAAACGATGCATGCACCTTAGCGGTGCGTATGCATCAATAGACCCGATCAGGTCTACGGATCTCTTCGAAGGGGTTAAACTTATAGTGTAACAGTTAATGTGGCATGGAAAGATTACTACTTTGCAGTATTTTTGATTACTTGTTTTCCGTTAATTTGCAATAAATTTGATACAGCATGAATTTAACTTGCACGTCAATTTAGCTGCAAATTCAAAGTGTGGTGACTTCGGCGTTTGCGTTATCTTGCTGCAGTCTTGTTATGAACTTTCAGTCTTGTCATGCTGAGCTTGCTGCAACTTTGCAGGTTTTCAAAGCAAGACTTCTGCAAATTTTCTGCAAACTAAAAATGCTATGTGGGTTAAACCTATCCAAAGGTCAATTTGATTCAAAATTATTTTAAAAATGAGAATGAAAATTAGATTTTTTTTTTATGGTAACATCCCAGATAGCATTTTCAATTTGCAGAAAATTTGCAGCAGTCTTGATTTGAAAACCTGTAAAAGTTGCAGCAAGCTCAGTATGGCAAGACTGAAAGTTCATAACAAGGCTGCAGCAAGATAACGCAAACGTCGAAGTCACCATACTTTGAACTTGCAGCTAACTTGTCGCGCAAGATAAATTAATACTGTATCAAATTTATTGCAAATTAGCGGCAAACAAGTAATCAAAAATACTGCAAAGCAGTAATTTTTCCACGCCCCACTATCTGTTTACAACTGTTACACTATAAGTTTAACCCCTTCGGAGGGGTCTATAGACCTGACCAGTCCTATTGATGCGAACACACCGTCAGAAGGTGCATGCATAGTTTTCATCACCATAAACTAGTTAAGATAATATTTGTACTTTTCAATACGAGCCTTTTTTGGTATTTGATAAGTATAGCGTTTAGAAAAAGCGGTGCCGACCGAATAAAATTTCTGCAATTTCTGCGTATGTGCTGATTGTCTATTCTCTCAACAGAGAGATTTTTTGCTTTCGTCACTTTCGTGAGTTAAAGACAGTCTTGCCATCAGTTTCACAACAAACTACTCATGCAAGTGGGGGATGGAATACTTGCGGGAAATTTGTTGTGAATTTCTCAATTCAAATTTGCCACGGCAAGATAATGTCAGAAAAAATCAAACTTGCTGCTAATGTTCATGCTATCTGGGATATGTTCCTTTTCCAATAATGTCAGTTACCATAATAAACATAACTGCCAGAGATCACGAAATAACACTAAAATTAGGTAATTTACATCTAAATTGAGCTTTGAATAGGTTTAATTAACAAACCATGCTAACATTACATTTTGAATATTTTTTTTTTGTGTTATATCACTAAAATTACTGAAGTAAATTTCTAAACGTAACGTAAGCTACCATGGAATGACCCAACAGTGGATTTAATAATGCGCCAATAAAAATTCACCAAAATATGCTAAATGGTTGTGAACCTGCAACAATGAAATATTTTAAAAGCTAAAAAGTAGAAAATAAATCATAAATAAAGCATGAAGAGTGTAATATTAAAAAAAATACGTTTTCTTCAGTTAACTGTTTACTATTAATTAATTTACGATTATACGTTGAGAAATCAATTTAGAAATCCTACTTAAAAAGTGCAAGACAATAAAGGAAGAATTATATATATTTCAATAAATACACTTGTTTGCGGTTTCTACTAAGCATAAAAAAAGGAGTGATTTTTTCCATAATAGAGTTCGACTCCTACGTCAAATTAACGTACTGTGACGAAATGTTTATGGAAAAAACATGAAACGCAATCAAAAAATTAGGTGTGATTTTCAAGATGAACATTGAATGCTTATAAAAGAGTGTTTAAAAAAGAAAACATTTTTATTTTTATTATTTTTTTTAGCCCCCGATATATTATTTCTTTCAGGTAACTATTAAAGTGTCGTCGCTAAAAAAATAACGTTACATTACATAAGCCATACCGTAAAACGAAGCAGATGTATCATTGTATGGTGAAATGCCGATAATCTCTACAGCAATTTTTTAAACTTCTAAACATAGGACATTTTTAATTTTTACAGCGTTATATAGGGGAAAAAAGTACTTTTAGCTGCAATTTGCATTTGATGCAATTTTATTTTTGAGATATTATTTTTTTTTTGTAGTTTTTTATATCATTTCTGTAATGGTGGCAACTTAAGTACCCTATTTCTGTAGAAAGTAAAGGGAAAATAGTAGATTATTATATCTTTTTATTAGCATTCTGAAAACAAAATTTAACTACAATAGTGGCCTGTAAAAAAAAAAAAAAAAAAAAAAAAAAAAAAAAAAAAAAAAAAAAAAGCCATAATTTTTTTGCAAAAAAAAAAAATATGGCCATTTTTTTTCCCCGTTCGGACCAGAAAATCAGAGTTTTAACTTTTTACGACTGCTCTTTCATCTTCATCTAACACTTCATTTATAATGGCTGTTTCATAATAATGGAAGTCATCAGTCCATCAGAAGAAAATAACTCGGTGAAAGCGGAAACTCGGTTAGGCGGGACTCGGATGGATAATCGGGACTCTACTGAATATGTCATTTTAAAAATGATCTTTAGAATATGTTTGTTGATGTTCAGAGGGTCCTCCCCCTTGTATCAGCCACTGTAAATTACGTAGTTCAGTATTAAATATTTTATGATTGCATATTTTAAATTTTAAAATAAGTCGTCTATTATAAAATTAGTAAAATTCTCTTTGTAAATATACTTTGTGGAAGAGGGGTAGGGGGCACCAAAATCCATGTTTGCCCCGGGTGCAAAAAAGGCTAGTTTCGGCCCTGGATCTTTATTAGGTTTGGGTCTATACCGCACAACACGTGTCGCTGCTCTGTTTGTGTAATTTCCACACTGTTAAAAATTTTGCAACATTCTGGCAGGTCATTCGACCGTTTTTTGAAAAAACGGTTTCATAACCATAATTTAACTATATTCTGACCATAAAATGGCCAATAATATGGTCAGAATAGTGTTAAAATTACGGTTGTGTAACCGTTTTCAGAAAAAAACGATCAAATGACCTGCCAGAATGCTGCAAATTTTTAACAGTGCATGATAGTCATACCTGAAAGACGAAAAGGTGGCCATTTTCATTGCAGACGACTTGATTTATATAGAAGAAAGTGTTGTGGTGGTCACGACATTATAATTAATGAATCTGTCGGAATTTTCTTTCTTATTTTTATTGTGTCTTAATTTCCTTATCGTATGGTTTTCAGCGCTTCACGTTTTTACGCCTTTTTTTTTAACCACTGTATTTTTGATAAAGCATGATTTGCTACTTTTAAGTACATTAATAAAAGCGTTTTTTTTTTTTTTTTTTAAATTTTCTACTTTTTAGTTTTTAATCTACTTCATAATTCAGTATTATAATTATTATGTATTTCAAAAATATTGAGGAAGAAAAAGATTTTATCATTTTTGTCAAGTTGACAGTCATTTGCCAATTACGGTAACGCTGCCTATTTTCCCTTAGTTTAGCATATTTATTTTTATTCCTGCAAATGTTATCCTATATATATTCCTTTTTCCGCGTAAAATCATTAAGATTTATTGAAATGCAATTTTTTAAATTTTAAATTTTAATCTTGTTTAAAATTTGATATACCTTTTTAAACGATCTTTTTTAGCATACGTTTTTTGTTCCGTTTTACAGAAAAAATAAATACTAAGTTGTCTTCGGGATTTATAAAAAATGTGCATGTTTAAAAAAAAAAAAAAAAGTTTTTAAAATATAAACAAGAACGCAAAATCATAAAGATATGAATTTTGTATGAGGAATGAATTTATGAGATTATTCATTTTTGTTTATACAATGTAAGATATATAATGTATAAATAAGATATCTAAACGCACATAACCAAAAAAAAAAAAAATCGTAATAAAAATTTATTTTTAGGTATTGCTGTGCATAGCTAGTAATGGCGTGCGAGTTCTTTCATGCAACTCTGTATATGATCTACATACCTCGTAATACTTTAAAATGCATATCACAGCTGAAAACGTACATCCAGAAGTAATGACTTATAGTTAGTCCTGTAACCGAACTCTTTTGAGTGTTTCTATAAATAAAGAATAAATTCTACCTAGTCACTAATCTATGGAAATCATGCTGTAGGGCATCTCAGTAATGTATATAAATTTAACTGAAATATTGTAAAATCATTAAAACACACTGCAAACGGTTTTTCTCCATAGATCATAATGTAATCGAATTCTTTTGTACGTCCCTGTAAACGATCTATAGTTCCTATTTACTGTATACTCTATAGGAAACATGTTTCCATCCACCTCAGTGACGCACATATGAATTTCATTATGTTTGAAATAGAGTAACGTCAATAAATGGAACAGAAAACGATTTTCCCCCATTGAGATTGACTATAAAGTAGCAATATACTTTTCAATATCCTTCTAAATGAAGTAAAGAGGCTATTTATTCTATATTCTATAGAAAAAATATTGATGCATATGAGTTTCATTATGTTAAAATAGTGTAACATCATTAAAATGCACTGGAAACGATTTCCCCCCTTTTAAAAATAATGTAGCAGAATAATTTTGAGTGACCCTATAAACTAACCATAAACAGTACACACTTCACTTTTAATACAGAATATGTTATAATAAACCTCAATAACAAATATCAGTTACTGGCAATCTGAGTATATTTACGTGAGTTAGAGCGGGGAGAGACATGGACAGACAAACCGAATTAAAAATCTTTTTCAACTATGTTGGAAAGTGCTTAAAAGGGATTTTTTTTTTTTTAAATAAAAATACTGAAGAAAATTTAAAGACTGGAAAAGCGAAAAATATTGTACAAAGTTTCATAACTTTATCTTTCAAATAAATGTAGATATCAATTTAAATATTGTGAGGTATGGATGGTTGCGAAGTTTTTACTACTCGTTAGTGGAGCTACGAAGTTTTTCATTCATCGATAGTGGCTAGAAGTTTTTTACTCATCGATAATGAAGCTGAGAAGTTTTTTACTTATCGACCGTGCAGTTGCGAAGTTTTCGTTATCTGCTCACACATGAATTATTTTTAAATGAATCAAAAACATACTTTGTACTTAAAACAGATTTAAAGACGAGATAGAACCCGTCGAATTTCGACGAAAGAAAATATTTAAAAAAGAGCTGTTACATTGATTTATATAATGAAGGAACAAAATTACACAAAAAATCCATTTTACCATTGGTTAGCCTAACTCTTGAAACAAATATTGTTAGGTAGCTTTCATTACAAAAAGCTACCTATTGCAGCCGTTCGGAGGAAAGCGATTTCAAAAAATGTTGGTATATTTTCATCGATCATGACCCCCAGACCCAGAAACCACCCTCCGTTCAAAAGTTGATATATATATATATATATATATATATATATATATATATATATATATATATATCCATATATATATATATATATATCTGACCTTTGCCATACTGTAACTCTCGAATTTATGAACCGATTTGGATGTAATTCGGTATGTACATAGTACATACCAATGTCTCGACCGAGTTCGTTGGCCAGCTTCATCCGCCATTTTGAAACAAAATGGCGGACATTTAAAATTTTCTTAAAAATTTTAAATTTGAAATGTGGTACCAAAGAATTGAAAATGGAAAAATATTTTTTTCTTATGTATTTGACCTTTATACAAAGATTCCGGAGCAGTTTTTGTTTCGTCTATATCTTAAAAAATGGCTGAGTTGTAGCATTTTGAATTTCTAGCGTGGCTGACATTTTGAAACGTCCTGAATTTTGTCACGCGATAAAAGGCGTATTTATGAACCGATTTGGATGTAACTTCGTTTGTACATAGTACATACCAATGTCTCGACCGAGTTCGTTGGCCAGCTTCATCCGCCATCTTGTTTAAAAATGGCAGCCATTTAAATGTTTAAGAAAAATTTAAATTTGAAATGTGGTACCAAAAAATTGAAAATTGAAAAAATATTTTTTTTATGTATTTGACCTTGATACAAAGATTCGGGAGCAGTTTTTGTTTCGTCTATATCTCAAAAAATGGCTGAGTTATAGCATTTTAAATTTCTAGCGTGGCTGACATTTTGAAACGTCCTGATATTTGTCACGTGATAACAGGCGTATTTATGAGCCGATTTGGATGTACTTTGGTGTGTACATAGTACATACAAATATCTCGACCGAGTTCGTTGGCCAGCTTCATCGGCCATCTTGTTTCAAAATGGCGGCCATTTAAAAAAATTTAAAAAATTTAAAATTTAAATTGAGATACCAAAATACTAGAAAATGAAAAAAATTTTTTTGTATGTGTTTGATCTTAATACAAAGATCCCGGAACAGTTTTTGTTTCGTCTATATCTAAAAAAAATGGCTGAGTTATAGCGTTTTGAATTTCTATTGTGGCTGACATTTTAAAACGACCTGATTTTTGTCACGCGATAACAAGCGTAATTATGAACAGATTTGGATGTTACTTGGTCTGTACATACTACATACCAATGTCTCGACCGAGTTCGTTGGCCAGCTTTATTCGCCATCTTGTTTCAAAAGGGTTGCCATTAAAAAAAATTAAATTTAAAATTTAAAATGAGGTATTAAAAAATTGGAAAATGAAAAAGATTTTTTATGTGTTTGGCCATGATACAAAGATTCCGGAGCAGATTTTGTTTCTGAAAATTTGTTCTTTTGTTTATATCTTAAAAAAGGGTTGAATTATAGTACTTTGAATTTCTAGTATGGCTAACATTTTGAAACGATCTTGTATTTGTCACGCGATAACACACGTATTCGCCTATTTCCATGTGAGAAAGCATGTGGATAGTATACATCAACATCTCAGCCAAATATAAGTTACTTTAAATAAAAGCAGCTTGGATAAAGCTGACTAATTTCGTGAAATTCTCATTCATAATGATTTAGTATTGATAAAAATTAGTATTGAATCTCCTATATTCGGTTTCCACTAAATTGAGCTTCGTGTGTTTGAATAATATAAGTTGGCTTTTTTAAAATAAGGTATTTGAAAGCTACCTCTTCCTCCCGGCACTGGCCGGAAGGACTTTTTTAACCTAAAGTTGACAAAATAGTATTTCCATAAACTTTAACTGTTCAAGTTACTGAAAAACTATCTTTATTCGTATGCGTAGCCAATAACATACAATCAAGGTTAGCAATTATGATGCAGTTATCAATTGAGGCTCTTATGCTTGGCATTACGGAATGAAAAATCGGTAAAAAGGATTTCACTTTGACACAGTTATAGAATTTTTTTACCCGAAATCTAAATCTAATTTCATTTTCACAGTCTCAAAAGTTACATACGTACCTCTCATATCCGTCATGTTCACCATTTAAAAAATATTTTAACGTGCAATAGATTATTAATAGTATATACCAAAATGTCCCAAAATGACCCAAAGGTGTCCCAAAAATGACTGATGGATTTTAAAATTCCATAACTTGTAAATGGTGACAGATATTTAAAAAATTCTTGCAGGAGTGTTATGTGAAATGTCAGGAGTTTTTATGCTTCGAATCTCAGTTTTAGTTACAAATAGCAGCGATAGATGGCGCTGCAAGCAATAACCGCGAAATACAGGCTGGATTTTTCGGCCTCTCTCTTCTTCTATGCGAAAAAAAGGAGATTAAAACGTATTGAATGGATCCCGAAGTACCAAAAATCGGGTCTGGACTGAGCACCTATTACTCTCAGCGCCATCTATTGTTTGGAATTCGAACTAAAATCAAGAACCACAGTACAACAATTCCTGACATCATGCATAACCGTCCTGCAAGAATTTTTGTAATATCTGTCGCCGTTTGGAAGTTATTCAATTTTAAAATTTATCAGTCATTTTTGGGACAACCGGTATAAATATTATACAGACATACATACAATAAATACAATAAACCTAACTGGAGTGAAAAAATAGCCAGAGCCAGGAATCGAACCCAATCGAACCCGGAATCACAGCATTCCAGGCTGTCGATTTCTAGCTCTGGCTAATTTTTCACTCCAGTTGAGTTTATTGTATTTATCGTATGTATGTCTGTATAATATTTATATATGCCATTAACAGTTGAATGCAGGCGTTATTTATGTGTGTATGTGTGTTTTATTATGTATTGTAGTGAGTGTGTTTTATTAGATTATTAAAAGCTTGTCAGCTACAACTTTGCATGTGAACATTTGCACTCTTGACTTGAGATTCTAATCTCTGCTGGCGTGTGAAAATTCCAAAATTTTATGTATTTTAGACGCATTTAGTTTTATTAAAGAAAATGATCCTTTCTTTTAAGTATGACGTCATTTTCCCTCACTGAAGCGTTTCGCCTAGTGCCTCACACTCTATCAGCGGAATGAAAAATTATATGGAAATGTAACAGCTTTATGAGGCAAAATGCGTGGTTTTTTAAAGCGTGGCGTCATTTTCAGTTCAAAAATTTTAAAAAGTTTTTTTTTTATTATTGTAATGAAAAAATGACATCAATAAAGAGGAATAAAAATACTTGTATATCACACCACAGAGTAAAGAGAAAGAATAGAGGTGCAGTTTGCCGTAAAAGAGGTTTGCAATATAAATTTTGTTATCGCTCAAATATAAATGCCTTCATTCGGCTCAAACAAAACAAGCACGTGGGACAGGGACCGAATTCTTTGACATCACCCGCACCTAAAATTATGAAAAAATTAGGGGAAGTAGAAGTTATTTTAAACCTTGCAGGAAAACTATAGAGATTACCTTAGGTCAGATAGTTTTTAAGAAAATCGCATTTTCCGTTACACACAAATTTCAATTTCCGGGTACTCAGCGAAGGAGTATAGGAGCGCTGGTGGTACCTATCATCGCAGAAGTATAAAAAGATTGCTGAAAATGATTTTCGAAAGAAAATGTTGGTAATTAGCCGAACCCACTTTGTTCTTTTTCAAATAAATTCTGGGTTCTGTGGTCGGTGGTACATAGACGCCCTTGGCGGGTGAGCGTCGCCCTTTGAGCCTTTTGTGTTTGTCCGTCTGCATACGGCCGGACAGGGCTCGACTCACTAACGACCCCCAACGTGTCGGGGAACATACCGGGAGAGACGTTAAGCTTTAAGGGGCAGGCCTAGCCGGCCCTGAGCAGTCTCTCTTAGAATGCCTACCCTTTAAATGCGCGACGGTTTGAGCATACATAAAGACTTGAGTGGCGTATTCTATGCGTCATCGGCTTTTAAAGACTAGATAACCACTTTCAATGATATATTTGTGTAAAGCAATGCCCAGTAGTAGTATAAAAGCAATAAACGCCAAACTGTTAAAACAGTCTAATTTAATTAAAATTAATCACATAATTACTATGGGATTCGAAAATAGTTTGAATTGAGTGGCTCTCTCAATATTCCACCCGTGTCTTCAAAGGTTAATTAAAACTTATCTGGAGAAACGGAGCACGGACCCCGGCGTTGCAACTTTGCTACCTCCTTTCGAAGCGTCCGTAGCACAATACCGAGTTTAAACTTTGAACAAGAGTTTTGTTTTAGGTACGCTGTTAAAAGAAATGATTATTACTACACTGAATTTGGGTTTATGAAATCGCAAATGAAGTTTAAATAGCACTACTTTTATTGTCAGCACCGAATTAAGTTCATCATGAGCAGATTAGGGTATGATTAAAAAGAAAAAAGGAGTTAAACAAAATAGCAATATTTGATGCTATTTAGGCTTCATATCTCTCTGAACTTTCATGGTATATCCATTTATACTTTTCCATTTATACCAAACCTACGTTGTATAGTTTTTTTACAAAGTCTTATTATTCTGTTAGCAACGATTTTTTTTTTTTTTTTTTGTAATAATACAGTTACTAATTAATATATTTATTGTACGGAACCCTCTATACGCGAGTAATACTCGCACTTGCCCGGTTATTACTTAACCATCATACGTAGTATAGGGTAAGTCTTATAATCGTTTTAAAAATCTAAAAACTTTTTTTTGACGGATTTACACGTTTCAGACACCGGAGATTCTGAAAAACATATTTTTAGAAAAAAAATTTGTCCGTCCGTCTGTATGTGTGGGTCTGTAAACGCTCTATCTCCCGAACAAATTGAGATAGAGACTTGAAATTCGGTGTGTACTTAGAGAGTAATAATGGGAAGAAGCCTATTGAATATCTGTAACCTCGATTAACCGGGAATATTTTTTTCGGACTCTTGAAATATTCGTTCTGATAAAAGGTATACAAAAATTTTCGAAATTGTTTATTTGAAGGAGTGTAAAAAAACATAAATTTTGCATCATGAATGAACTCGATCGGATAATTAGTTGCCGAGATATTTGTAATTCTATTTTTCACACTCTTCGATTTTTCATGACCCTGTATTTCATTCAAATTTCAATTCAAAGATATATTTTAATTGGAAATGAGATACTTAATCCGACTCAGTAAACTGTTAGTTAATAGGATTATAATTTTTTGAGTTATAGGGATGTTTCTTTTACGCAATTCGGTACTACTCGATTATCCCGCCGACCCAAAAACTATCGCCAAACTATAAGATTAAATGACAATAATGGCTTATCTTACGATAAGCTTGACATTTGCTTGACATTTACATGTCAAGCATTTAATGCCTCTCCATACCTATAAGGGGGTTTACCATAGGGGGACCCTGTTCTGTCGCCAAATACCGCCAAGTTTGTCGCCAACATGGCGGTATATCGCCAAATTTGGCGGCCAAAATGAGTCGCCAAAAGTGACGCCAAATTGGCGGTATCTCTAATATTTCGCCAAATTCCCATAGACTTCCATTGTAAACCAATAGCGTTTACTTGCTTACAGAAAATCAACAAATTGAGATATTTTAATGCAACAAAAGTAATATTAGCTTAAGGGGTTATATTAATTATATTTAAGGGAGTCCAAATAAATTAAATTATGAATAAAAGTAACATGGTACAATGCTTAGCAAATATGACATGTTTTATTTTCATATTTTATATTATCTATATCCATGATGGGTAAGTATTACGGTGGCCCCCAACGACTAGTTTAAATGTTTGATAGAGTTAGTAATGTTTGTTAGATATCATAAAAAATAAATATGTGTATTTTGGTAACTATAGTGGTTTGACAATATTTGCATAAATGTGATTTCTCAACGACGTTTATCATGATTCGTAAAGGAATAACCATCTTTCAATCTACTGAAAAATCTATGTATTTTTACTTCATCTTGTAGTAAAATTTAGATAATTTGAAAGAACATAATCTAAATTACATGCAAAATCTCGATTTAAGGGGACACATACCCTGTAAACAGATGAAAAATTTGATTTCGGAGACAAAAGAGTAGCCGCATGCACTCATTTTTACACTAAACACCTCAGTTTTTTTTTTTTTTTTTTTTGTTAATACTATAATATTTTCTCCATGCAATGTAATATATAATTTGGAAATTAAACACTGTATAATTAATTATTAATAATTATTCTTTAATGTATGATTTAATGATAATGTTTATAGCTTGCGCGCATGATTTAAAAAGACCTATATCCTATACCCTCTAGAACTTTGAAACTTTTAACATAAGTTTAAGAATATTACAAAAACAAAATGGACTAAAATCTAACGAATAAACAAAAAAATTCTAAAGTTTTTGATTTTTAAAATATATATATGAAAATTTTGATAATTTTTGTCACTCGAATACCTATACATTCAATAATTTTTGTTAAATTTCTTAGATTTTAGTTCAATTTGAAGAAAATGATCTAGTAAAGATATTTATAAAATTTCGAATCATTACCTTTAATACATTTGGAGTTATCATGCGCGCAATTAAAAAATTTCGATCTAGAGAAAAATCAATTTAAACATAAATGTTTCGCTTGAAACAGACCAAGGCTAATTTACATTTTTTACTGTAACGAGCGCAATTTTATGAATATTTTGGGATTTGTGGCAAATTGTTCAGAAAAACATTTCAAATGAATTAAAAAACAAAAAATCGATTTTTTGAAGATTTTAAAGGATATGTGTCCCCTTAATATAAAGTAAAAATATGTCTTGACGTCATATCGATGATGCCAACTTCCTGATTAATCTGATCAATTTATTAACTTATTACCATCGCCCAATTTCGATTTTTACGCCGTCGGTTAGGAAAAGAAAATGTACTTTCAAATGCAATTTGTCTGAAAATTGTATTTCAATTAACTGATTTTTTATGGTTTTTAAAATACTTTCAAGCATGATTTTTTTAAGCTATCTTAGTCGCGTGTATCTCGATTATCGAAAATTAACCCGTTTCCATTTAAAACAATATAAATAAATCAGCATTTGTTTCCGGCTAATATTCCATAACGAAATTAACACTTCATAAACAAATAAATAAGAAAACAAATAAAACACAAAGTTAATAGAAATGTAACCGAACTACTGATTAAACACCGAAATAATCATAATAAAAAAATGCTCGTATAAATAGCGGAATCTTTGGCCATTAACCCCTGGCATGAGGCTAATACTAAATTACCGCTTTTAATACATTTAAAAATTTTATTTGAATTATTGGTATTTTTCCCATGAAAATTTTTTTGATATTGCTAGTGTGCAACTAAAAAATATATTAATTGCTAAAAAAAAAAAGCAGTTTAACAAATTACAACGACCATTTGGAAAATGATTTTTTCAAAGACTAAAATTTAAGACATAAAAAATCGTACAGAGTTGATCATACATTACGTACGCCATGGATTAAACATTAAAAGTGTTATTACGAGTAAAAATTCCAAGCGACAAAAATCGCCTGCGACTCGTATTTGGTGTGAAATATTTATATGTATTCATTCCTGTCCTATTTATCTTTTTTTTTTTTTTTTATTGGCTTATTCCATTTTCCTTTTGCATGTGAAAATCTTACAAATTAAAATTAACTCTTTGGCAGAATTCATTTCCTTTCATTTTCATTAGTTATTATCCACCTGAAACTTACGTATTATCCAAGCATTTCATTGGCTGTTCGGGAAAAGGCATTTCCATCGTCAGATTTCCAAGAAATCTGACTACCAAATTTAAATGAAATTTCATTCTTAAACTTCTAAACATCCGACAATATTACTTTTTACACCGTCGTAAAGAGAAAAAAATGTACTTTTAAATGCAATTTGTTTAAAAGCTCTATCTCAATTTGTTTCTGAGTTATTAATTTTTTTTTTTGTAGTTTTTATTACTTTTTTGTCATAGTGGCAACAGAAGGTATCCATCTCTATTAAAAGTAAAGGGAAATACAGGTTACTGTATAGACCAATCAGAAAACGAATAAATTGCGGATTAAACCAATAAAAACGTTCAGATATGCTTTTGATTTCCTACCCTGACGAGAACAATAACCATTTTTCCAAATGGTTAAAAAAAAAAAAAATAAGAACTGTTTGAGTTTTCAATAAAAAGTGTGTTTCACCTATGTTTTGTTCACCGCACAGTGGGACATTTTGATGATATAGGTGGACAAAGAGATTTTTCCTATTATCACGGAACTTGATAGAACCGCGTATACTGGTAGCTGAATGTCTGTACATGGAAGAATAAAGACTATTTTCGAGATCTGTACGAGTTTTGCGGAAAAAATCCGAGGGGTCGATTAATTATGACCGTGAAGAAGACATTCGCGCAGTTGGTTTGAGAGAGTTTCAAAAGTTGCACTAACATTAAGTTTGAAAGCACGTCTCACTATTCTGTTTTATTTGAAAGCACGAGTTTGCCGAACATATGCCACAGATTTGTCAAGGTCAGATTTAACCCAAATTTGTTTGAAAATAAGCGATATTAAACCCGCTTAACCGCTTTTTTTAAAAGTTAAAATTCTGGATGATCCTTGATGTTGTTTACAAATTTCATCTTGACTTTTAACATCTTATTCAGCAATAAGCATTTTTAAAAAATCAAAGTGTCATTCCTAAAGTACTGGAAACTTAAAAAAATTCCTGCAAATGTTTGGTAATCGTTAAGATTTTATTAATAAACAAGCATCATATTAACTTGCAGTGCATGTATGTATATTTAGTTCAAATCTTGTAAGTCAAATTTAAACCACTTTTAATTATCCGATTGAGCCGAAACAATGAATAAATGTGTAATTTTAATAACAATACAATTTTATTGTAATTTAAAGAACGTAGAAGTTTGTTTAGAATACTGTTTCTACAGGGCGTCACAAAAATTTAGATTAAAACTTGCAAGTTAATTTTAAACCAATTTCAATAATCTGATTGAGCTAAAACTTTGTTCAGGATATGTAGCTCTGATGACAATGCAATATTATTATAATTTATGGAACGTAGCAGTTACGCTTTTTTTACAAGTTCACATAAAATATTAGTTCAAATCTTGCAAGGCAATTTTAAACCACTTTCAGTTATCTGATTGAGCTGAAACTTTACCTACATGTGTTTTTCCGATGACGATTCTATTAAATTATAATTTGACGAACGTAGAAACTATGAATTTTTTACAGGGCCACACAAAAGATCGTGGAAAGATTGTTGATAAAAAGCAAAAATTTTAATTAAATTTCAACAAAATTACTATAGGTCATTGAGATACACAATAGCATTTTTTAAATTGAAAACAAAGTGTATATATAGCAGTTGTATTTCTTTTACAGGGACACATAAAATATTCGGATACATTACCGTCTATATGCAGAAATTTTATTTCAAATTAAATAAAATTTATATAAGTTATTTATTCACACAACAGCATTTTTTCAACCAAAAGTAATTTAGGCAGCATTTATATGTTTTACACGGTAACATAAAACATTAAAGTTCGTTTTTAATATGATTTTATTTTTAAAATTTTATTTTTCAGGATGACTACACAAATTTCTAGAGCAAATTTGAGTAGACAAAAATAAAATAAGAAATGAATGTTAACTTACATGTGTGAATTAAATTGTTTTTTACTTAATAGTAAAATAAGTATGTTTGACGCATTCTTTGTAATTCATTATATTTTTATTTTGAAACATTATTGTTAAATAAACCAATTATTTCTCACAATTTGAGCATTTTATTAGGGATACATTCGAAAAATCAGCAAAATCTAATTAAACTTCAGCGAAATAATTTTGTCCATCTAGATCGTCGAAACGTCCCACTGTGCACGGGCCAGTATATTTAGTAACATGGGAAACCCGTGCTGGATCCCGTTTTATAAATTCATATAAAAGAGAATTCCTCCAATTACTACTACTCTTGCCCACTTACCTTACGTTGGCATTTTCAGCGCCCCTTATTAATTCCTATAAATTGGCTTTGTAACATTTTATCCCGTCCAGAAAGTTCAAAATTAAAACAAATTTTTAGCTTTCTAATGGATCTATCTAACAATTAGTTCTATATCTGGTACATAAAGGAATATTCTCTTTTTCTTCCTATCATCATAGATTGTGGTCTCTTGCCTTAGACCAGTGGTTCCCAACGTGGGGCGTACGCCCCACAGGGGGGCAATTTGACTTTTTAGGGGGGCAATTTCAGATTTTTCATTAACCCATTTTCGGTCAGTTTTTTCTTTTCTTTTATTTATTTATTTATTTTTAAATAAAAGACATGTTGTAGACTAAATATAGAAATAATATGTTAAAATTTAAAACATAATAAAAACAAATTTTCAAAAAGTTCCCAATTAAAATTTAAAACAAACTACATCGGGAATAATTATACGATTTTGTTTTAATACTTAAGCACTTTATATGTATATATTAAAATAATTTTGCAATTTTTCTGGTTACAATGTTATTTTATTATTACAGACATTCTTTTTTTACTATTTATTGAAAGAAACTTGCATTTCTATCGACAGTGCATTATGTGACATGCAAAAGGAATATCTAAAATTTACTATGTCGAACACATTTAACCTAAAATATATTTGAAATACCTAAACAAGATACTGCTTTTATTAAATTAATAAATCTCGAAATACGAATATCGCATAAGGAAATGGGTAAAACATAAAACTTCTTATGGCTATTATGCAGACCACATATATAAACATACATCATGATATATGTTTTTTTAAATTTAAATCGGATAATGTATGGTGGCTAACTAATGATAATGGTTATAAAAGAAGAAGTAATCAGAGAGGTATGTTATAGGGTGAAAGAAAAATGGATTTTGTAAAATGATAAAGGCGAATTCGGAAATTCTACTTGTGAATTATATTTTTATATAGTCTCGTTGTTAAAAAAGTATCAGAACTAAATTCAATAATAAATGTATCAATTCTTACAAAAATTTGATCCTTTCGATAAGTTAAAGAATATGCAGTGACCTATCAAAGTTAATACTATTTTAGACTTTCTCCATGTGAATACGTTAATTTTTATATAATAGGAATTTTATGTTACAAAAGGGAGGATGTGTGTGTGGGAGGGGGGGGGGGGCACCGAGATTTCAAAGAGTCTTAGGTGGGGCATGGACAAAAAAAAGTTGGGAACCACTGCCTTAGACAGTTGTTGCTTGGTCCTTACTATCGCCCCTTGTCGAGTTTATGGCGATCTAGTCTAGAATCATTAGTCTGTAACATTTTTATGTATTTTTATTTTATTTTTTATGTTTCATATATTGCTCAAGTTTTCTTTTTCGGTGGCTTGAGTCTGTAGACTCATTGATGTAACACTTTTTAGGGTTTCGTTCATCTGACCGAAACCCTATTCGTCTTGCTCCTCTGTCTGTCTATCCGTCACAGAGCCCGTTCTCAGAAACAACATGTGTTGGAGACTTGAAATTTTGCATACTTATAGCTGAACACCTCACATCCAACGACTAATCCTAAAATTTTGAAAAAGTCTTATATTTAACCCTCTGGACTCCAACTTGTGTATTTTAATCTTTTGGTTCTAACTGAACCCATAATTAAGTTGAAGACTTAAAATTTTGCATACTTATAGCTGAACACATCACATCAAACGACAAATCCTAAAATTTTGAAAAAGTCTTATATTTAACTCTCTGCGCTCCAACATGTGTATTTTAATCTTTTTGTTCTAACTGAGCTCCTAATTAAGTTGAAGACTGAAAATTTTGCATACTTATAGCTGAACACATCACATCAAACGACAAATCATAAAATTTTGAAAAAGTCTTATATTTAACCCTCTGGGCTCTAACTTGTGTATTTTAATCTTTTTGTTCTAACTGAGCCCCTAATTAAGTTTAAGACTTAAAATTTTGCATACTTATAGCTGAACACATCACATCAAACGAAAAATCCTAAAATTTTGAAAAAGTCTTATATTTAACCCTCTGGGCTCTAACTTGTGTATTTTAATCTTTTTGTTCTAACTGAGCTCCTAATTAAGTTTAAGACTTAAAATTTTGCATACTTATAGCTGAGCACCTCACATCAAACGACAAATCATAAAATTTTGAAAAAGTCTTATAATTAACCCTCTGGCTCTAACTGGTGGCGGGAGGTGCTGGGTTCGAACCCAATCGCGCCCGTCGGCCTAATCGTTCGGAGTTTTCGTGGTTTTCTTCGAACCTTGGATTTCCAAGCGTTAATACGGGTTAGGTTCCCTTAGAAAGACCCCCACGAAGGGCACTCCCCCCCGCTGGTCCTATATCCCTCGTGCAGATAATTGGCCGTCATAAATACAACCAACCAACCAACTAACTGGTGTATTTTAAGCTTTTTTTTTAACTGAACCCCTGACTTGAAATTTTGCATATGTATAGCAGAACACTTGCGATCACACGAAAAATCATAAAATTTTCAAAAAGTCTTATATTATTTACCCACCGGGCTCTAACTTGTGTATTTTAAGCAATTTTTCTAACCTCCCCCCATTGCACCGGTGGGTACTTTTCTAACTTTTGCCGACACCACTTTGACCACTCTTTCATATCATGCACATAGCCTTACATATTTCAGTTCCACTTTTTACCGCCAGGGGTCGCCTACCTAACTCGGGTGCTATAGACCCGATCCCCTCGACTAATATACCTACGGATAGGTTGTAAAACGGAGTTTCATTCGGATAGAGGTTTGTGTAGAATAGAGTACGCCCCCTGGTTGCGAAATGTGGAACTAACAGATTTCGCAAAAGGATAAAGTGTTTTGAAAGGAATATTAAACGAAACCCTCTGTGAGATCTGTGATCACACTTACCCACTTGTTTTTTAACAAGACCTTAATAAAGGTGCCCGGGGGGGGGGGGGGACATCTATGCTCAACAGACGTGGTTACCGCGTCTGGGAAGTTCCCTTTAGGCTGTGATAACTGTATTCATAACTGTATCGTCCTTAAATTAACCGTAATCGTTTGCATTATTTTTAAGTTTGTTTATGTCAATAAATGTCGTATGTGTTCTAAACTTCGGCTATTATTAATTGCTTTAGTTACAAGTTATTACATGGTATCAGAGTACTATTTTAACTTGTTTTAATTTCAAATACGAATCTATTTGCATTCGATAATGTCTGAAGGAGGATTACGTCCACCTAAGCCGTTGTAAATTACTGCGGATACACAAGAGCAATGGGAAGATTGGCTCCAAAGCTTTGAATGGTACGCGGGTGCAGTTTCGCTTATCTCCAAAAGTAAAACAGTTCAAGTGGCTACTTTCATGTCATGTATAGACCGTGATGCACAACAAATTTTCAAAACATTTGCCTTAAGAGCTCATGAAAAAGAAAATTTACAGGTTATCAAAGACAAATTCCAGGGATACTTCACCCCGAAGGTAAATTTCACATTTCAGCGGTATACATTCAACCACTAAATCCACTAGGTGATCCATTACATCAAAAGTCAGGTGAGTGCTTTAAAGATTTTTTAACTCGTCTTAAAATACAAGCATCTCGCTGTAAGCTGGGGATTATGGAAGAAGAGTTGCTTTGTGATAGAATTCTTGTCGGAATTGAAAACAATGATGTTCGTGAAAAGGTTTTAAGCGATGCTGATTTAAACTTAGATAAAGCTGTGCAAATTTGCCTTGCTTCTGAAAATGCTTCAAAACAATTAAAAAATATTGCTGATGATAATAAATCGCAACCTATAATTTCTGCGATATCGAAAAAATTCAGTCAGTCACATAAGCTTGGTTCACTGATAGCCTAATTCTAATACTAAATTGTTTAAACTGATAAATGTTTGTAGAAATTGTGGTAGTACCCATAAAATTAATGAATGCCCAGCATTTGGCAAAAAAATGTAAGGTTTGTCAAAAACAAAACCATTTTGTAAAGAAATGTAGGTCAAAATTCCGGAAAAAATACAAAGTGCAAGAAATTGAAAACGTTGACACGATTACGGAAGATGAAAATTTCCTGATAGCAAGCGTCAATGCTAATAAAGCAGACTGGTGTGAGACCGTCATAATTAACAATAAGGCTATTCCTATGAAACTTGATACCGGTGCCCAGTGTAATGTTATATCATTTCGCTTAGCAAAAGAATTACATTTAAAAATAAAACCTTCAAATATACGTAAACTCCTCTTATATTCGGGTCATGCTATTGATGTAGCAGGAGAATCGTTAGTTCCATGCAAAATTAAAGATAAGCGTGTCCAACTTAAGTTAATAATAGCACATGGAGGAATCAGCCCAGTCCTAGGTCGAATTACCTGATCGAGACAGGATTAATTAAGAGAATTGAACTAGTTAACGCGGTGGAAGAAGAATTTCAGGATTTGTTTCAAGGAATAGGTTGTATAAAAAATTTTGAATACACAGCTCAATTTTCAGAAGAATGCGCTCAAAAAGAGATCAAACCACCTAGAAGAGTTCCGTTTAAGATAAGAAAAATTGTGAAACAGGAGCTAAATAGAATGGTTAAGGATGGGATTATTAAGAAAGTAGACGAAGCTACACCAATATGTAACCACATGGTTATAGTGAAACAGAACGGAAAAATAAGAATTTGCATTGATCCGTCCGATTTGCGAAGACAATTTCCATTAAAAACTTTAGAAGAAGTTACAGCTAATGTAGGCGGATCGAAATATTTCACGAAATTAGATTTGAAAAAGGGCTTTAAGCAGTTGTGAGTTTCGCCTCATACCCAGCCATTCTTAACATTTAGTACCCCATGGGGAAGATATTCCTTTCTTCGAGTTCCATTCGGTATAAAATCCGCTCCAGAAATTTTTCAGAGTGAAATAGCAAAAATTCTACAAGGCATACCAGGAGTTGAAAACTCAATGGATGACATCTTGATTTATGCGCCTGATATTAATACTCTCCGTTCAAATACTCGATTAGTCCTACAAGCACTAAGAAATGCAGGAGCAAAACTTAATAAAGACAAATGTGAATTTGAAGTTCAGACAGTAAAATATTTAGGCCATATCCTCACGAGTGATGGTATTATGATTGACCCAGGGAAAATTGAAACCATAGACAGAATTAAAGCACCATCTAGTAAAAATGAGTTACAAAGATTACTTGGCATGATTCAGTATCTGCATAAGTTTATTCCTAATCTTTCGGAAAAGACACATAACATGAGGTTGTTATTGAAGAAAATCACAGTATGGAATTGGAACAATGAATTAGAGATTTAGCAGAAAGAAAGGAATTATTGAAGAAAGCGCCTTCACTTAAGTACTACAATCCAAACAAAAGTGCTACGATTTTACTTGATGCTAGTTCCTTTGCATTAGGTGCAGTACTACTCCAAGATGGAATACCTATAGCATTTTCATCCACAGCTTTGAATGAAGCTCAACAATCTTATGCTCAGATTGAAAAGGAAGCCCTGGCAATGAAATTCGGATGCCAAAAATTGCACCAGTACGTGTATGGAAATGATGTGATCATTGAGACTGATCACAAGCCTCTGGATCTATTTTTAACAAATCTATAGATCGAATTCCACCGCGACTTTGAAAAATATTCCTAGAAGTTCAACAGTATGCACCAAAAGTTGGTTATAAACGAGGAAAAGAAATGTACATAGCTGATTTACTTAGCAGAGATTGTAATAATGAAGATTCACTACAGGAGAGTAACTAACAGCTTCTGTTTTCAATTCCAACTACAGCTGCAGGATTAAAAATTTTACAAGATCTCACAAATACAGGTACAGAACTTCTATTGTTGAAACACTTCATATCTACTGGTTGGCCTAAAAACAAAAATGCAGTTCCAGATGCATGTAAGAAGTACCTACCATTTTTGGATGAACTCTCAGTCCAAAATGATTTAATTTTAAAAGGTCTTAATTTGATTACCCCCGAGAAATACAGAGCGAAGGCATTAGAAAATCTTCAGAAAGGACATTTGGGCAGGGCATGACAAGTTTTCTTCGAAGAGCTCGCGAATCCATGTTTTGGCACGGCATGTCGCAAGACATAATTTCTATGATAGAAAACTGTGAAACCTGTCAAAGAACTCAGAGAGCTCAACCAACCGAATCTATAGATTCCAAAAGAAATTCCAAAGCTGCCCTGCGAAATTCTTGCGTCTGATGTCTTCACATTTCAAGGCACAGACTATCTACTTATTACTGACAGCTACTCAGGTTATATAGACTTTAAACCTCTGAAGGACTTGACAAGTAAATCCACCATCGAAATCATGAAGGATTGGTTTAGCGTACACGCTATACCGAGAATTCTAGAGACTGACAACTGTAAAAATTACGCATCTTGGGAGTTTGAAATTTTTTCTAAGCAGTGGATGTTTCACCATCAGACATCTAGTCCATTATATCCTAAAGGAAATGGTTTAGCTGAACGTGCAGTCCAGACGGCAAAGAATCTCCTCAAAAAATGCAAACTATCTGATCAAGATGTCCACATGGCTCTCTTGAACTTCCGAAACACACCCAGAGGTAATCTTGGCTCGCCTGTCCAGAGATTGTTTAGCAGAAGAACTAGAACAACAATTCCTATAAGCGAAGATCTCCTGAAATCTATGTTCTTACAAAATACAACCGAACATCCTGCTGAAGCTCGTTTAAAGCAAAAGTATTATCATGATGCTCGTGAGAAACCATCAGAACATGCGCCACTCCAGCCAAATCAAAACGTAATGTTGCAAAAAGCACACAGGAATTGGATTCCTACTAAGGTAGATTCTCAAGCTGCTCCTAGGTCCTACAACGTGATTACTCCATCTGGCACATTCAGACGCAACACTAGTCACTTAAAGCCAACTCAGATTAAAGTCAACATAGAGAGGAAGAGGAGTCTGCCACTGAATGCAGAACGAACTATCTCAGACGAACCACCCAAACCTCCTCCCACACCTGAATCGTCCAGTTCTGTCGAACACGATTCTAAATACCATTCCGCCACAGTCACCACAAGATCCGGCAGAGTCGTCAAACCTGTAAAGAGACTTGACATCTAAAATGGACACAGAATGATGGATACGAACTTAACTTTTTAAAGAAGGGAGATCTGATAACTGTATTCATAACTGTATCGTCCTTAAATTAATCGTAATCGTTTGCATTATTCTTAAGTTTGTTTATGTCAATAAATTCGTATGTGTTCTAAGATTCGACTATTATTAATTGCTTTAGTTACAAGTTATTACAAGGCAGTTAAAAACAAAAGGGAATTTTTTATTACAGATTTTTATTTAGTTCTACCTGGTTTCTGTATGTAAAGATGTAATTTTGTAATCGATTTTTAAATCACTTCCTAATATGCTAGAATTATAAAAATTAAGTTCACATGTGTATTTTCGATGATAAGTATATTTTTTTCTGTTTTAATATATTGTAAAATTTATTGTTGAAAGTTAGTGATAGTTGACGCGTTAGTGACCAGTGCTTTTACGGATTTCTTGTATATTTTTGAGATTCCAATACAATTAGGCTGCTGCATTTAGCGTTTTTAGATGCATTCGTAATTATATAAAAACGTAGCACCTATAGTCGTCGTCTGGTCCGTCCGTCTGTCCGCATATAACAGCGCAAAAACTACCCAACCGAATGGTTTGAAATTTAACCCCTTGGGAAATGAGCGACCGGTATACGTGCCACGTAAGGTGCTCAGAATTCGTGATTATTCTCACCAGTAAATTTTTATTGCAAATTTTGCCTTATTTAATCCGAGCATTTTCCTGATTCGATTAGCCAAAAATGTCTGTTTTGAAAAACCGGTGATAAAAGATTAAAAATTCTGTAAAATATATATAATCGTTGCAGAATTTTGTCAAGTCATTTCAAATTTTATGAAAATCGAATAAAAAATAAAAAATATATCAATAAAAGTTTTCTTCATTCTATTAAATCCTATCATACGTAATTAATTCAATGCTATCCCATGACAGGGAATGATTCTAGGTTGCCATGGTGATGACGTCCTATTTAAGATGAAATTATATTATTGCCGTATTACTGAATTTAATACATATAATCGTAATAAATTTTGTATTCTTGCATTTGTGTATGACACAGCTATTGCACTAAGATCTGAATATTTATAAAACTAGTTATAGTAAGAACAGCACCTCGTTTTCCACGTTTGACGTACAATTTTCGATTTTTTTTTCATGTGCGTGAAGCGGTATACATGCGGTATAGTGATCGTGGAATCAACGAATTTCATATAATTTTGGGGATTCCAATGTAGGAAAGTCGTCAGACTCAGTGATTTTTTTCTTTCTTTTTTTAGTTTTTCTTTCTTTTTTAACACGATATAGTGATCACGGCATTAACGAATTTCTCAAGTATTTTAAGATTCCTGTACAGCGAGATCGCTGCATCCAATGTTTTATCTATATTTTTTATGCATGCTTAAGCTATACATGCAATATAGTGATGGCGACATTAGCGCATTTCATGTTTTGAGGGGAGATTCCCAATACAGCGAGGTCGCTGCCTCCAGTGATTTTTTTTTTCTTTCCTCCTGTGTGCAACGCGCTCATACAGGCGATATAATGACCACACATTAACGATTGCCATGTTTTTTTTTCAAACTTCACAGTGATCATTAACATTTTTTGCAACATTAATGGAATGTGAATTAAAACGTTGTTTCTTACTGCTCATATTAGCTTTTTCGAATACACATAAGGGGCTCACAACCATAGTAGACCAAGTCCACTTATCTCTATTGTGAATAATGACGCTTTAAAGTTCTTAATAAATAATTAATTCAGTTCAAGTGATTTATAAGGATTATATATATCAATATTCAATTTAAAGTATCATTTTTATAGTGCCCTACTTATACAAATGACAATCTAATATTTCTATTGTAAATTTATACGTTTTAAAAAAATGAGGGCTTGGTGGTAATTTGTAAATAAAGACTTGTTTATTATGATTTTAGAAACTCTTGATTTTGATTTATATTTACTTATTCTATTTTTTACTCTAAATTAAACACAAAGAGTGAAACATATTATCACTTATCATAAATCATTCACTGTGCACAATATTATCGTCATCATCATGATGTACTCTAGAGGAAGAAACTTACAGCCTGGTATTGACCTCTAGTGGAAGATTCTTGAAGTATACATGATGAATTGGCGGAATGTATGGCAGAAGATGCATCATATCTTTCTTTTTGGCCAAAGTGATTTTTCCACGTCCACCTTGACTGACATTTGACAAAGAAAGTAACTTGCGGTCACGAGCCTGTTTTTCCAAATTTATTTTGCAAAAAGGTTGATTCTCATTGAGGGTTTCCTTGAACAGTAACAAGAAGGGAAAACCTCTCACAACTCGCAGTCATCTAATATCCATCCAACTAAAACAAGCTCCCTTGGTATCCTTCTTTCTGTTTGTGACACTTTGTTCCAAAACTGTAGTAGAAACAAAATCGGCATTCTTAACTTCAATGACATCAAATTTAGGACATTTCCTCTTTGCATTCATAATAATCGTAGTTCCCTTCTAGTCTTCAGGAACATAGATGTACTGTTTCTTGCGACTTGCTGCTTCAATCAGACCAAATTCTGCGTCATTCGGAAGGAGAGAGTGGCCAGACACCATGAATTTGTGTGGTCAATTGACTCTGCTGTTATGTTTGTACTATTAACTAGTTTCAACCTCGTAAGAGACATTTTGATTTTCCTATTTTGGTCACCACAGGCACCAGAATATAGAATGATTTTCGTATGTTTAGAGGCTTTCTCTCTTAGGTGTCTTGCAACAATGCTAGAAAGGTCTTGAAAACCTCTTCCTCCTTCAATTTCATCCAGACGTACATGCATCCCATATTATTAATAAAGGAATGCGCACCAAAGTTATAAACATATAGATTGCGTTTATAATAAGCTATGGATGTTGAAAGCTTAGGAAAGGGAAGTTCTTTTTGAAAGTCGAATGTACAACAGTGAGTTTCGTCTGAGGCTTTAATTTTATCGGTTTTCATTTTCTCTCTAGCCTGTTTAACTTTCCGCAAGTGGAGCTCTCGTTCGGTTTCAATAATTTTTCTAGTGTTTGCATCATTTTCAGTCGAAAGCTTGATTGGTATGTCATCACATAATTTATATGTATCTGTACTTGGCAGCTTGAAGAGTAAATTAAACTTTTTGTGCTGTAGACTTTGTAATAGAATTTTTCTTTCATGTGAGTATAGTTCGTTGTCGTTCATTCCTCTCTAGATCGAAGATCGAACTATGTGATTAGTTTTTTTCCTTGTGATGATTTTTTTTAAGAAAAAAACTGTCGGTATGTTTACAGTTTGTTTATCGAGAGGAGGGTGGGGCATCAAAAACACTATTACTTTCCATTCATATTTTATCCATCTGAACGTTTATTTTTCATCAGGAATGTTGAAATCGTTACTTATTTACACTACAACGTTTTTTGATAGCGATGAGGCAAGATTTAGACAAGAATGGACCACAGATGAAAGAGTATTACACTGATCAATGGACTTGATTCAGTATGGCTGTGAAGGTTTCTTGTATTACTTCACCAACTCTGGACGCAGATTCAATCTATGAGAAAGTATGTGAACTACAGACTTGGTGCACTATGGCAGTAGATAAAACTCAGTTTACTGCACCTTCTACATGAACTAACTCATTTCTTTTTTTTTTAAGTGGGCTTGGTCTACTATGGTTGTGAGCCCCTCATATGCTATGTATCTTATTAAATTTGCGAAGTAAAATATTTATATTTTATTCATGAATGCATTATCTAGAAAGAAATCATTTGTTTGTTTATGGTTTAATTAAATAATCCTCTATTTAACTTTTTGAATTATTTCTTGTAATTAAATTAATTCTTATGATTTTTTAATTAATTCTTATAATCATTTCTTAAAAACAAAGCATTCTTTTGTCAAAACTCGCCTGAACGAATGAAATTTTATATCCGGTATGTCGCTATTCCCATATAAAGAAACCCTAGGCTTCAGTGACATTTTAACTTCTAAATTCATTATTTTTGCTATCTGCAACTCTTTAAAATTTTAGAATGACAACATCGTTTCATTTGTTTATTGGGCGTTATACTTTGGCGATAGTTTTTATTAAATGGTCGACGGAATAATGGAGAAGTACCTGGGAGAATATGTCAAAAATAACCTCTAAAACATATTGCGACTTAAAAAAATAGTTGTGTTAGGTACTTCCTTGTTATAGCAGCCTCCGCAATTTCAATTACGGCAGAATCGCAGTTACGATTTTTTAAAGATCTTCTCTAATCTATATACAGTAATACCTCAACTTAGGTCAGCAATTCGTTCCAAGACTAGCGACGTAAATCGAGGTATATTTAGATAAGCAAACTATGATAAGTTATAAAATTTCTCCAAAATCTAATGAATATATTCTATTGTATTTAGGGATTATGTTACATACATTTAACATTAGCAGAAAAATGCGTTTGAAATACTAGAATTTGGAATAAATCAATAAGTTGTTAACTTACAATTTATTGGTCTTCTAGCTACCCCATTCGAGTCTTTGAGAATGTAAAAAAATCTCACCGACAAATTTTTCTTATTTTTTTCTCTTAGATAATCTTTGTAACAACAGAGTGAGATTTCTAATCTTTTTCTAGAGACTTAGCCCAGTGGTAGGGGAGCAAAAAAAGGCTCAATTCGGAAATAATTAGGGGAAAGCTGGAAATTGTTTTAATTCCTTCAGTTTATATCTAGAATGAATATGCTACGTTTTCCCCCTCGTACTAGGTGAGCGTTAGGAATTATACATAGATTTATAGTCAAAAAACACGTTTATTTTAAATACCATAACACTATATCAAAATAACTAATTTTTTCAAAAACATCGTCAATACAAATGTTGCAGAGCTTAAAATTCTGAATAAAATGCGTACCTACACTTAATAATTTTCTCGAATATTAAAGTCACATTTCTACTTTAAAGTTTTAGCATCGTGGTCAGAGGGTTGAACTCAGAATTAATTAGGAGAAAACTGGAAATCGTTTTAATCTCTTCAGATTAGGTCTAAAATGAATATTCTATGTTTTCCCCTTCGTACTAAGTGAGCGTTAGGAAATATGTACACATTTACATTCGAAAAACACGTTTTTCTTTAATACGAGCCGCTCTTGGCGACCAGTTTGGTCTCCGTTAGATGTGTGCTCAGCATTGTACCATGTTACTTTTATCCAAAATTTAATTTACTTTCTCAATACTTCGCCAAATCAGAAGTTTCTAGTAGAGAAATCAAGAACTCCGTATTTTTATGGGTACTACTTGGTTATCCCATCGACCAAAAAATATTTCGCCAAACTATAAGATTAAATATCAATAATGGTTGATCGTAAATGTCATATTAGCTTGTTTTTAAACAAATTACACGTGTTTACGTCATCAAGTTATTTTTATTTCGACGTTTTATTTGTATTTTTATTAATGTTATACTAATTTATTTGTTCTTTCGCTATTTAAAATAAAAATTATGTCAGTTTGTATAATTTGGCGAGTGTTTTGGCGATTTATATAATTTGGCGAAATGGGTCGACGGTTTAACTAAGTAGTACCTTCTTATGCTAGCCAGGCGCAAGTGATAAATCATCAAACATTGTCTTTCCAATCGCATTTTTTCATATTTCATTAAATTCATCGAAAATATAATAATTTCACTCATTTTATTTAAAATACATAATTTTAATTTGAAATTCATGACTTTCACTTTTTCTTTCCCCTTTTTAAGAGAAAGGAAAGAAAAATAATAAATAATACCAAAAACCATGACTTAATTTTAATTTACCACGCGAAAAATTAAAAATGTAAAAAATGGTCACCTGGCATATAAAAAGCGAAGCGGTCAGCCCGGAACTATTGATGACAGTCACATGACTTAGGCTATTATTATAGAGATGTTTAACAATATCTGAAATTGCGACTTTAATTTTGAACAAAAATATTAATGTGAGTATTCATTTTATTCAGAATTTTAAGCTCTACAACAATGTTTTTGATAGAATTAGCTGTTTTGAGATATTGTTAAGGTAATCTGGTTTCTCTGAGCTTGAAACTCTTGATTAGTGATTAAGGCAAAATTTTGAAATAGAATTGCGACCTTAAATTTGAACAAAATTCTTAATGTGGGTGCTCATTTTATTCAGAATTTTATGCTCTATACCATTTGTACTGACAATGCTTTTCATATAGTTAGCTATTTTGAGATATTCTTAGATAATTTGATCTCTCCGGACTTCAAGCTCTTGATTAGCGATTAAAGCAAAATTTTGAAATTAGAATTGCGACCTTAATTTTTAACAAAAATACTAATGTGGGTGGTCATTTTATTCAGAATTGTAAGCTCTAAAACATTTGCATTGACAATGTTTTTGATAGAATTAGCTATTTTGAGATATTGTTAAAAAAATTAAGGAAAAACATGTTTTTCGAATGTAAATATGTACATATTTCCCAATGTTCACTTAATACGAGGGTGGAAAACATAGAATATTCATTTTAGACCTAATCTGAAGGGATTAAAACGATTTTCAGTATTCCCCTAATTAATTCTGAGTTCAACCCTCTGATCACGGGGCTAAAACTTTAAAGTAGAATTGTGACTTTAATATCCAACAAAAGCATTAAGTGTAAGTACTCATTTTATTCAGAATTTTAAGCTCTACAACATTTGTATTGACAATGTTTTTGAAAGAGTTAATGATTTCAAGATAGTGTTATAGTATTAAAAAAAAACGTGTTTTTTTACTATAAATCTATGCATAAATCTTAACGCTCATCTGGTACGAGGGGGAAAACGTAGCATATTCATTCTAGACCTCAACTGAAGGGATTAAAACAATTTCCAGCTTCCTTCTAATTATTTCCGAATTCAACTCCCTAACCACTGGGCTAACTTTACTTATTTGTTTGTCACAATCGTGAATGTCGCAGGAAAGTTTTCCTTCATAGAACGAAAAGTGTTCAAAAAAGTTCAAAGTCCGTCTTAATTAAGGAATTTTATTTTCCAGGTCAGACGACGTAAATGCGGGTTGACGAAAGTCGGGGGACTACTGTATATATAAAAGTCATTTGTCTGTAAGTAAAGATAGACTTTTCTCAATGAACACCTGCTGCCACTCACACGCGGTTGTAGTGGTTAGATAGCCCTTGTTTCCTTGCTGTTAGTAAGGCAGTTTGATCGCGGTGGTTCGAAGTGGGGATTACAGGGACACTCAAAAGAATTCCATTACAGTATGGCCTATGGGGAAAAATCGTTTCAGATAGTTTTTAATATTTATCTCCATATATAAAAGGCCCAGCCCAAACTACTGAACTTAGAAGCATGAAAATTTGGGGAGGGGGGAGGCACTAAGGACAGATTTTTGAAAATCCCCCTCTAAAGGGGTTAAAGTGGGTGGGGCGTCGAAGCTTTTTGAACATTTGACCATATCTTAGCAGCCGTTTTAGCTAGAAGTGTGAAATTCCAGAAAATAAAATAAAAAAAATAATTCAGCACGTATTTCAGCGATTTTAGAAATACCCCCCACAAAATGGGGTTAAAAGGGGGTTGAAAATTTTAGAACATTTGCCATATCTCACCAGCCGTTTGAGGTAGGAGCATGAAATTCCAGAAAATAAATCTACTAAAAAAATAATTAAACATGTGTTTCAGCGTAAGGGCTTAACGGCCATTCAGCTTAAGGGGTTAAAAGGGGGTGTTGAAACTTTTAGAACATTTGGACATATCTCAGCAGCCGTTTTAGGTTTTAGGTAGAAGCGTGAAATTCCAGAAAATAAATTACTAAAAAATAATTGAAAACATGTTTCAGCGATTTTACAAAATTCCCACTCTAAGGAGTTTAAAAAGGGGGTGGGGCCGAAAATTTTAGAACATTTGCCATATCTCTGCAGCTATTTAAGGTAGAAGCGTGAAATTCAAAATAACAAACATACTGAAAAAATAGGTAAACACATTTCATCTTTGCTAGATATATGTCATTTGATTCAAGGTTCTTTTAGAGAAACCTACCAGCAAAGCGGGCGAAGTCCGCTAGTCTTATATATAAATTTATTTGTTCATCATATACAGGGCGATCAATTTAAAAGAGTATCCATTGGTTTTTCTTATTACCCTTTAATCTGACGGATGTGGCAACTATTGTAACGCTGAAGTATAATTGCTTGAACCTTGTTTAAGTGTAGAAGACAATTTCCAACACTGTTGGACTGTTACAACTTTATTTGTGAGGTAAAACAGAAATGAAGGCGCACAATGTTACTTAATCCTGTGATAATTTTATTTTTTAAAAACAAAATTTAATTTAATACATTATCATTCCTTACAGCAAATGTTAAAAATGTTTGCCGCCATTTTGAATGGAAACATGAACACGTCGAACCAAGTTTTTTGACACACTTCGCAACATTGTAGGTGTTATTAACGAGATTTCTTCAGTTATGATTTGTTTTAATTCACCGATGTTTGCAGGACTTCCCAGGAAAATATAACGCGATAACTAATAATGCGATAACCCCACATAAAAAAATCTAACGGGGTGAGATCTGGTGACCTTTGTGGACAGGGGCCTATTGAAATTAAACGGTCATCAAAGAATTCCTTAAGCATGTCCATTGTTAGGTTTGACGTGTGTGAAGGGGCTCCGTCTTGCTGAAACCAGCAGTAGCGGTCTTGTATCTCCAGTGAAGCAATAAAAGTTTGAATTATGTCCAAGTACACTTCGGAATTGATGGTTTGGGTAAAAAAAATTGGCCCTATCACTTTTCGCGCTGAAAACGCACACCACAGACCAATATTTTGGATGTGTAAAGAAGATTCCCTTAGCTCATGGGGATTATCTTGACTCCATAGGCGGAAAATTTGGGTATTTACATAGCCATTAAGGTGGAACCCAGCTCCATCTGAGAAGTAAACATCATTACGCTTTTGAATGTTGTTGCAAATA
Source organism: Maratus speciosus (assembly GCA_963932465.1). Taxonomy (NCBI): domain Eukaryota; kingdom Metazoa; phylum Arthropoda; class Arachnida; order Araneae; family Salticidae; genus Maratus; species Maratus speciosus. Next base: position 293,932,393 of record OZ010789.1, read on the forward strand.
AATCGGCGAAACCAAACACAGAAATGCAGTCTGTTTCCTGGATCACTTGGACGCAATTCCTGCACGGACTGCAAATGATACGGGTAAAATTTCAAATGGTGTCGCACAGCCTGTGCGCTGAACCATTGGATATCCCTTGCTCCAACTATAATTTTCGTATGGACTTACCTAGGGTTTGTCCCAAGAAAATTTTGATGTTATCAAGCTTTCCGGATGTTAACACAATTCGAATTCACTGTTTATCCACATCCATGTGCCACTTCCCCGTTGACCGAAATCTTTTAACCATTTTAAAGATGTAGCATTTTGAAGGTATTGGTCTTAATGGAAACTTCAAATGACATTTCTCTCGCGTTTTTAAAAATTATTTATACATAACGTATATCATAAAGAAAAACACGTTCTTTCACAGAATACCGAGTCATTTTCATTAAAGTCAAAGCATTAGTCCATGCAGACGATTTTTATTGTTGCCATTCATAATCTTATGAAATGAGTTTTCAAAAATAAAAAAAATAAAAACGTAGAAAGAAGCAGACGATTTACTCAAATCATTTGCGCACAATCGGATTAAAAATTACTAGTGATGTTTACGCGAATTTATGTTTAAAAGACGAGTATTCGCATTTAGAAAGTGAAAAAAACGATACCCGCACATTAAATAGACATATTAAGTAAGTAATGATGTTGAAAGTCTTGCAACAAATGGTTTTGCGTCTTTTACTAATCACTTACACAACTGGTTCGTTCACACATAAACACCAAAGCGGACTGTAAACACGAATTTATTTTAACACTAAATATATGCAAGCCAACAGATGACTTACTACATTCAATCATTTTTCACATTCCACCACAACAAGAATCAAAACAGAATAAACACAGAGTGTTGCCACATGCGGAAAAAAAGAACAAGGAACTTACACGGATTCGGAGCACACGAAATCAAGGAATATGCAGCAGACGATACTTACATAAACATTCTGGCCCCCGTTGAAATCCCCTGGGATTTCAACAAGTAGTTAGCTGCTTACAATTTATAACTATAATGAAAGAACAATTAATAACACAAACAAATTAATACAAAAAATAGAAAAATATTAAACAATTTTGAGTTCACAGTTTTTAGTTTCTATAGGAAGAGGACACAGTTTCACTATTGGACGATTGATGACACAACTACTAGTTTTGATCGTAACAACTCTGACCTTATTGTCTGAACCTGGATGAACAGTTATTATTCGTCCTAATTTCCATTTAATTGGTGGAAGGTTGTCATCTTTGATAAGGATTAAGTCATTGACTTCTAAATCTCGTTGATTTTTTTGCCATTTATGTCTTTGCTGAAGTTGAGACAGGTATTCCCGGCTCCATCTTTTCCAAAATTACAGAAGAATAAACTGTCTCACATGCCATCTATCAAGATGACTCAAAGGACTGTGACTTAGATCTTGTTCAGGTATGTCCGTTAGAGAAGTTCCAACTAGGAAGTGACCTGGCGTTAGAGCAGTTAAGTCTGTTGGGTTAGATGATATGGGACACAGTGGCCTAGAGTTGAGACAAGCTTCAACTTGCGTAATCAAGGTTTGGAACTCGGGATAGGTTAAGACAGTGTCACCAACGGTTTTCTTCAGATGCGATTTCATTGATTTTACTGCAGATTCCCAAAGTCCACCAAAGTGGGGAGCACAAGGCGGATTAAAAGTCCAGTGTATTTCCTCTGACGTCTTTAAACAGACGTCTTCTGACAAAATTTGTTTATTTCTTCGTTCTGCTTGCACTGCAAAAGATAATTGTTGATTTTTTTCTGCGCCTTTGAAGTTGGTTCCACAATCACTAAAAATCTCAAAAGGTTTCCCTCTTCTTGCGATAAATCGTTTTAATGCACTTAAGAATGCCTTTGTTGAAAGATCTTCTACAACTTCAAGATGGACTGCTTTGATTACGAAGCAGACAAATACACACACATATGCTTTAAATGATTTTAGTCCGCGTCCTGCACGATATTTAATCATGAATGGTCCTGAAAAATCTGTTCCAATTCGATGAAATGATCGTGATTGTGTTACTCTAGTTGCTGGAAGATTAGCCATTATTTGTTTTGCAGTTTGAGCTCTATATCTGCAACATGTAACACAAGTTCTTACTATTTTCCGAATAACAGACCTAGCAGTAATGATCCAAAATTTCTGTCTAATTAAAGAAAGAAGAAGCTCTGGAGCTGCATGGAAATATTTTTCATGAAAATGTTTAATTATGATCTTAGTCACATGGTGCTTTGATTGTAATAAGATTGGGTGCTTTTCATTCTCTGACAGCTGTGCGTTTTTCACTCTTCCTCCTACTCTTAGTATTTTGTTATAATCTAAAATTGGACACAAGCAAACGAGACTGCTATTTGTAAGTGGCTCTTTTCTAGCTTCTAAACACTGAATTTCTTTATTGAAGTTCACTTGTTGAACTATTCGAATAATGCAGTGTGTTGCGGCTTGAATTTCATTGCTTGATAAAAAGGATGTATTTATTTCTACACGTGTTACCTTTGAATTGGAGATGAATCTCAATAGCCAAGCAAATGTGCGTTGCAACTTGGAAAACGAAGATATTTTTGATATAATATCAAGTTCTTTTACATTTTCAGAAACTACAAATGATAATGCTTTACGTGCTTCTGGTAATTCTTCTTCATTTATGGTAATAGGTTCATGCACGGGAACCTCATTACTTCTTAACCAGAGTGGGCCGTTCCACCACAGGTCATGGGACAGTAGTTCTGCAGGAAGTAACCCACGTGATGCACAATCAGCAGGATTTTCTTTTCCGTTCACATGGTTCCAATTCTCAGCTGGTAAAATGGATTGGATTTCAGATACTCTGTTGGCTACAAAGACTTGCCATCTTTTAGGATTTGATCTGAGCCATGACAATACAATTTGTGAATCACTTTATGCGTGCACAGAATCAGGTTTTATATGTAATGCATCTCTAACCGCCTGTATTAAGTGTGCCATCAATACTGCAGCACATAATTCCAGTCTTGGAATCGTGACAGGTTTTAGTGGTGCTACGCGAGTTTTAACTGTTAAAAGTTTCACATCAGTGTTAGAGTTATCACAAGTTTTAACGTAAATAACTGCTGAATAACCCTTTTCTGAAGCATCACAAAATCCGTGAAGTTCACATCGAGAATAATTGGGCAAGATGACTTTTCTAGGTATATACAGTAGACTCTTGTTTTTACGAACCTCTTTTTCACGAACACTTGCGATTTTACGAACTATAGAGTGGTCCCGAATACGCTCCCATAGAAGCAATGTAATTTTTCGCTCCCATTTACAAACTACAGATTATGAAAATCTCTTTTTTGCGAACTCAGTTTTCGTACTTCTGAATTATTTTTTTTCTTTAAGTATCGGAATGCAGCGTCAATGTCAGTTAAACTCTATACAGATACAATGAGACATCAAGTGCATTCCAAGAATGTGCTGTTTTCCCCAATCTATTTCGGAGGGAGGGGGGTATGGCAACAATTTCCGGTAGTGGTTGTCAGGACTAAGGAACTTTTTTGAAGGGAACAATAACTGGGAAAGGTAAACGTAGTAAAGGTTTCCATTGATAAATTGGAAACATATATTTTTCAAAATGTGATTTAAAAAAAAAAATACGTGATTATTTCCATTCCTAATTTTTTATCTATTTTTTTATCTATGTATTTTCATCTACTAAGTGCTAATACAGTTTGTGTTTTCATATGTAATATTTTCAGAGCATAGTAACGTATGTGTACTAAAATTATTTTTAGTGCATAAATTTGCATTTATTTCTTGTATATTTAAAAATACAGGTATAAATTTATTAAATAATAAATAATCTTAAAATACTGCTTCATCTATGAAGAGGGGTCAGTTTGATAAAAATAGACAAATAATATACGTATTCATATCATTTTTGGTGTTTTTCTATTTTACGAACTATTTGGGTGTTCCGTACGAGTTCGTAAAAACGAGCGTCGACTGTATATGGAATTTAAGAGTTTGACTTCTTGGCACAAAATTTTCCACTTTTGATCAATATTTTCTGGTACTGGGTCATCCCATGATAATTATAATTTCCACAGTTCTTGAAGGATCATTTTAGTTAGAATTACAAAAGGTGCATCCCAATGGATCAAAAAGCGTTGATACAAATGACAGAATAATTCTTTTAGTAGGGACACTTTGATATCACTGAAATTACATTTGAACATATCATTATCAGGATGCCATTCCACTCCTAGAACTTTTATGGCTTTATTGCTCACTACACTATGTATATTATCATTAATTGTGTTTGCTAACCCAGCATTTTTCAATAGTGATGGTTCATTTGTGGACCATTTATGTAACTCAAACCCATCTTTTTTTAGCATTTTCTGCAATTCATATATCAATTCAGTACCTTCCTGACTATTCTCAACACCAGTTAAAACATCGTCAACATAAAAATCTCTTAAAACTATAGTCTTTGCTTTTGGGAAATTAAGACCCTCATCAATTGCTAACTGACTCAAAGCTTTAGTTGCAAGATACGGAGCAGCAGCAGTTCCATACGTGACAGTGTTTAAGCGAAAAACTTGTATTTGTTTATCTTGACTATCTCTCCATAATATTCTCTGAAAATACCTTTGTCCTGAATTTTTACCTACCTATACATCATTCTTATATCAGCTGTGATTGTAATATTATGAAATCTAAACCGTAATAAAATGCAAATTAAATCCTCTTGTGTTTTGGGACCTACCATTAGAGTGTCGTTTAAAGATACACTTGTTGTTTTAGCACTCTCGTCAAAATCTACTCTTAATTTGGTGGTTAAACTAGATCTATTCAAGACGAAGTGATGTGGGATGTAATAATGTTTATTCTCTAATTCACGATCTGTATTTGAAACAAGGTCCATGTGGCCCAGAGATAAATGTTCTTTCATAAATTGAACATATTGGTTGTAAATTTCTGGCATGGATATTAATCTTTTCTCAAGATAAAGATATCTTCTGTGTGCCATTTGGCGAGAATCACCTAAATTATCTCGATCCTGTTTAAACGGTAATGCGACTGAGTAGCGGCCTGTTTTTTCCCTGAAATGAGAACTCTCAAAATGCCTTTCACAAAGTTTTTCTTCAACTGTTAAAGGTTGCACATTTGGAATTTTTTCTAATTCCCAGAATGAATTTACTAACTCGTCAGTTTTTGTACTTAAATGATTTACACATACCGGATCAGTTGCCAGCGTTTCAAAATTTGTAGTACCCGAAATTATCCACCCAAGTCTCGAATTTAATGCAAATGGAAGGTTAGGTTCACGTTTGACAATTTCTTCAGTCATTAAATCCATAAATACATTGACACCAAATAGAATGTCAATTTTTTTGTGATTTGAAAAATAATGGATCAGCTAACATTAAATCATTGAAATTATTGCAAATGATTGAAGACAAAGACACATAGGGAATATTATCTGTCCCCTTATCCATCACGAATGCTGATGTTGATACTCTAAGATCACTTTTGAAGTGAGAAGTGAATAATAAATCATCTTCCCCATTACTCACAGTATTAAATGTTCCCAAACATGACACAGAGATAGAACTATCTTTGACCTTTAATACTAATTTATTTACACATTCTTGTGAAATAAATGACCTCTGAGAGCCATTATCACATAAACATCTATATTTTACAAACTCTTGTTTAGAATTTTGAACTTTTACTAATGCGGTACACAACAAAATGTGGCTCTTTTGATTACAATTTTCGTTTGACTCATAATGAGAGGCACAGACTGTAGACGAAACATTTTCACTTGCTGACTCAACTTTTTTAGCGATAAATTCTTGTGCATGTGGAGACATACTATTTGACTGATTCTTATTCCTTGAATAATTTACCATGTGCAAAATACTATGATGTTTCTTAAAGCAATGATGGCACGTATTTAGACTCTTTTCATTTATTGAGGAAATGCATATCAGATAAGCAATTGAAACAATAATGATTACGTTTTACGAAATCTATTCGTTGTTGAACAGGTAAATTAAGAAACTTCGAACACTTAGCTAAACTATGGTCTTCCTTACAATAACCACAACCTAACGTAGCTACAAAAGCATTACTCTTATTCGGAACTACAGATTTAGGTACCTTATTTACCACTAGCTTGCTATTTTGAAGAGTTCTTGCGTAATTCTTAAGAAATTCGATTAAGTTTTTAAGTTTCGGAATTTCCCTGCTTTTAAGCTGACGTTCCCACCACAATTTTGTAGAAGGATCCAATTTTTGCAAAATTAAATAAGTCATTAATGTATCACCAAATTTGTCAATTGTTTGGTTCAATACTTCTAATCAGCAAATGACTTCATTAATGTTGTCAACTAGTTTTAAAATAGCATTCTGTTTGAAGAGTTGGTAAACTTAAAAATCGTTTAATATATGCAAATATTTGTTCTCGCTTATTTGAATATCTTTCGTCTAATAGATTCCACGCAATCTCAGAATTAGAATTCGAAATTTGAATAGACTGAATGACGCGATACGCTTCACCTTTCAACGTTTCTGTAATTTTTGAGCATTAGATATACTTAGTAAATACAGAACTTGTGTGGAAATATAAATTATTTAAAAACAACTTTTAAACACACAATAAAATAAGTTGATTTGATCATACGTATACGTTTCGTGAGTACTAGGACTCACATCCTCAGTGTAAAAAACTTTAAAAACAATATCCCCCCCAACTACACAACTACATAAACGGTGAAAACCCAAATGTCAAAACAAAATACCAAAAGACCACCAAGTTCTAACAGCCAATAAAATTAATGCGGAAGTGAAGTGTCGTGACACAACAAATCCACCCAGAAAGTTGGGATGTATGGTGTACTAGATAAATCAATAACCAAGGAGTCTTTAAAATTTATGGATATGAAGAGCCTCAAAAAAGTCTAAATCCAGAGGAGTAATGCATTTCTTGATAATGGTAGCTGAGTCAAAATTAAATTAATGATAACGCTCGCAAACAGGCAAGATAATTTTATTTTTATTTTATGTTTTGCAATGTTATTCATTATGCATGCTGTCTTGTGACATTGTTTACCATGTTATTGTTTCGTTAAATTATATGAAAATTAATCCACGCTCACAAATAGCTAATTTAATTTTAATTTAATTTTACGTTTGCAATGTTTTTAATTAAGCATAATGTCTCGTGACATTGTTTACTATGTTTATTGTTTTTAAATTATGAGAAAATATTTTCTATCGTATGATTTTGAAAATGTCGCCGTTGGTGCGACGAAACGATCCTCAATCTTAATAAAGATATTTTATCACTTTTTAACCATTTGGAAAAATGGTTATTGTCCTCGTCAGGGTAGGAAATCAAAAGCATATCTGAAGGTTTTTATTGGCTTAATCTGCAATTTGTTTGTTTTGTGATTGGTCTATACAGTAATACGTATTTCCCTTTACTTTCAACAGAGATGGGTAACAGAGTGTTGCCACTATGACAAAAAAGTAATAAAAACTACAAAAAAAAGTTAATAACTCAGAAACAAATTGAGATACAACTTTCAAACAAATTGCATTTAAAAGTACATTTTTTTCTCTATACGACGATATAAAAAGTAATATTGTGGGATGTTTAGAAGTTTAAGAATGAAATTTCATTTAAAATTGGCCGTCAGATTTCTTGGAAATCTGACGATGGAAAAGCCTTTTCCCGAACAGCCAATGAAATGCTTGAATAATACTTAAGTTTCAGATGGATAATATGTACGAGTCGCAGGCGATTTCTGTCGCTTGCAACTTTTACGTGTAATAACACTATTAATGTTTAATTCATGGCGTACGTAATGTATGATCAACTCCGTGCTATTTTTTATGTCTTAAATTTTAGTCTTTGAAAAAATCATTTTCCAAATGGTCGTTGTAATTTGTTAAATTGATTTTTAATTTTTTTTTTTTTTTAATATATATATATAGCATTATTTTATTTAATTTGAAATAATTTTTTAAAGAATTAAAAATTAAATGAATATGCCGTCATAGTGGAAATAAAAATGACATTTTCAAACATTTGTTAGTAATACAAAGCGCATTATTTTGATTTAATACAGAAATCAGGGGAACATCACGTCAAATTTAAAACAAAAATTTGAAATATATTTTATCGATATTGATTTTAAAACGCAAATATCAGTTACATACAGATGAGCACATAGATCCATTAAATAGTTGTTAACTTTGTGATTTATTTATATTTTTCTTGTATTTATTTATTGATTGATGAAATTTTAATTTACGAAATATTAACCGAAAACAAATACTGTACTATTTATATTATTCCAGTAGTTAGGGGGTTGAATTCGGAATTAATTAGGGGAAAGCTGGAAATTATTTTAATCCCTTCAGTTTAGGTCTAGAATGAATATGCTATGTTTTTCCCCTCGTACTAGGTGAGTGTTAAGAAATATGTTATAGTAAAAAAACACGTTTTTATAAAAGACCATAAGAGTATCGCAAAAAAAACTAACTCTATCGAAAACATTGTCAATACAAATGTTGTAGAGCTTAAAAATCTGAGTAAAATGAGTATCTACACTTAATATTTTTGTTGAACATTATTGTCACAATTCTACTTCAAAGTTTTAGCCCCGTGGTCAGCGGGTTGAACTCAGAATTAATTAGGGGAAAACTGGAAATTGTTTTCATCCCTTCAGTTTGGGTCTAAAATGAACGTACTCTGTTTTTTTTCCTCGTACTTGGTGAACGTTAGAAAATATGTACATATTTATTTTCGAAATCACGTTTTTTTCAATTACCTTAACAATATCTCAAAACAGCTAACTCTATCAAAAACATTGTCAATACAAATGTTGTAGAGCCTAAACATCTGAATAAAATGAGTACCCACATTAATATTTTTGTCCAATATTAATGTCGAAATTCTATTTCAAAATTTTACCGTATTTGCTAATCAAGAGTTTGAAGCCAGGAGAGACCAAGTTATCTTAACAATATCTCAAAACAGCTAACTCTGTCAAAAGATTCTTAGTACAACTGTTATACACCTTAAAATTATTAATAAAATGAGTATCCACATTAATATTTTTGTTCATAATTAAGGTCGCAATTCTATTTCAAAATTTTGCCTTAATCGCTAATCAAGAGTGAAGCCAGGAGCGACCAAGTTAACTTAACAATATATCAAAATAGCCAACTCTAACAAAAAGATTTTCAGTAAAAATGTTGTAGAGCCTAAAATTCTGAATAAAATGAGTACCCTCATTAATATTTTTTTGTTCAGTATTAAGGCCGAAATTCTATTTCAAAATTTTGCCTTAATCGCTAATCAATAGTTTGAAGCCAGGAGAGACCAAGTTATCTGTCCACCCTGGTTCCAATTTTTATATACTCGTATTTTCAGGCTCGGACTAGCCCATCGGCCCGAGGGCCGGTGCGCCCTCGTCCAGGGAAATCTTCGCGCCCCTAAGTGCCTAAGACGCTCCAATATTTTTTTATCTCGTTGTGCACTTGCATTCTGACTGGTGTACTAAATTTCAAGAATTAGTTTAGGGAGTAATCAACAATCACTAGACAGACAGCACAAGAAAGGTATTTTTTTACTACAACAAAGAAATTAAAGATACATCGAAACTATTTCAGGATCGGAAACCAAAGTGGAGATCTTTGCATGCGATTGAGCGAGAAAACATGCACCTAGTGAAAGCTTTAGTAGTCGCTGGGCGGCGCCCTGGGCTAGATTTTTTTTCATCGCTTCTTTGAATGATATCGTTTAAGTTTTAACCAAATATTTTACACATTTTCCGTCCTTTGACTTTTAGTACCTTGCCCCTCGCTACCGCTTTAACCCTTTCAGGGGCAAGGTACTTCTATTCGTAAAATGTTGAAATGAGTGAACGACACCAGAATTTAAAAACAAATTTATTCCAAAGTAAGCAAAAACTTTTGTTCACGTACTTAGTAAAAGGAAAATTTTCATACTAATATTCTGGTGCCAGTGTAGCATTTAGAAATTAAAATTAGGTGGTCCAAAAATGAACCACCGCCCTTGAAAGGGTTAAAGCCGGCCCTGGTTGAACCTATAATTGAAACCGTGGTTTTTAAAAACAACTCGAGAAAAGAAAGAGATAAAACCCGCTGTCCACAGGATGCTTCAACTTGGATGTACAATCCCTTGGGCATTTCTCTGACTAATATAAACTTAAATATTTCCATTGATCTCTAGTTATGATTAGAATTTTGGAAATCATGGGAAGTGTGTGCTCAGAAGATTAAATTAAATTTACTCAATTTTTTTAGGGATTTGAAATTAATAAAACGACTTTTTTCGAACACATTTTCTTGTAGAAACCTTTTAATACTGAAATATCAATTCAGCATCTTATGGATACATAAAGTCTATAAATAATTCATATTACGTTTAAGAAACATACTTAAAAAAAGGTTGAAGACCTTAGCACCACCTCGGAAACTCTATTTGGCGCCTAGTGCAAAAAAACTTGTTAGTTTTTTTACTAATTTTTAGTTCACCAGTGATTATAAGTAAATTGAAAGTAGTTACCCCTCACTAATTCCGATAAAAATAATCATAAAAAAATCTGTACGAACCAATCGACTGAAAATAATGTCTACTAAGTATTGTTATTTATAAATAATGTTTCCAAAGTCGTCTACATTTTGAAAATTGTACCAATTTTGAATTTTCAAACAATAACACCCATTTTTGACATTTATTTAAGTTTCTGTGATAGAGACAGCCTTGAAAAGACATTGTTTATTACACATCATTATTAAATCATGATAGAGTTAGAAGAGTTTAAATTTGAGGATTCTAAAGTTAAACCCATTTGATAAAAATTAATTTATGTCTTTCATAAAAGTCATTTGATTTCTTTTTAATTAATTTATTAAAGAGATACATAAAAGAATACATCGAAACATATTACAGGCTTTTTTCTCTATTCAAAAAAATATTTTTTAATTATGAAAACTGTTAATAAATTCATATTAAAAAGTAGGAATTATGAGATACATTAATTTTTGCATACAATAAACTACAATCGTTAAAAACAACGACGTGCAAGTTTACAGCTCATTTGAATAATCAGTTTGAGAGAAAGAGAGAATTTTTTCATTTCCATAATTTAAGGGAATCGTCTTCGTTTATCAAAGGAACCTCGCAAAAAAAAAAAAAAAAAAAAAAAAAAAAAAAAAAAAATCGTAGCAACTTAAGAGAAACACTTTAATGTAAACTAAATTATTTTAAATTTAAAATCCCTGTATAATTTTGTGGTGGCTAATTGAGTGTTTTCGGTACTTTTTCTTGTAAGATCTTCATTTTATTTTCCTAAATTTATGGATAAACTCCTAACACTTTTTGTTTTATAACTGTATTGAGATTTAAGAAAATTATATGAACTGCAGCTCTTTCCTGGCTGGCAAGGAATTTAAATAGGGTGTCAAAAGTGGATATTACCATGTGAAAAATCAACGTTTGAGCATCTTTTGTATGTAGACAATCCCCAAAGCAAAATTTATGAATAGTATTTAATAGTAAATATTATTCACAATCAATTGGTACTTACGTCTTTTTTATACGCTCATTTTCAGGAGAATTGGTGGGGGATGATCACTTTTTTACATGATTCTTATAAGGTATCTATTGACAACAGAATAAAATAAGAAAACACTAGCCTTCATATCAGTCATCTACTACAAGCTAATCTGTGTTCAACCTGCTGGAACTTTTAGATAGTACATGATTCGTTTTAGAAGTCTGCGTCACATTGTGCAGATTTGATGAAACTTTTAACATGCACGGGGAATATAGCAAAGTCTTCTATCTAGACTCAGAGATATAATATGAAGTCATTTTCATGCTTGATACTGTGTGAATGTGTCAAACCTTGTCAAGCCAGATACAAGAAGCAAGTAAAATTGGCGTTAGTTTAGTTAAAATTTTGCACGCTCTGAAAATCCAAGGTCTGCGCCCTTTTCCCTGGCCTAGTCCGACCGTGCGTATTTTTGTTCATTTCTGGCCTATGTCGAAGGGATTAAAACAATTTCTAGCTTTCCTCAAATGAATTTCGTATTCGGCGTTTTCTTCATCCCCTACCACCGGGCCCGTAATCAAGAGGTTAAACCGGGATTCTCAAAATATCCAAAATAATGAGCTAAAATAATTACAAAAACATCGTAAATGCCTCAATAAATAAAAACAATGCATGTATATAAAAATTAGATGCAGGGTGGACTGATAACCGGGTGTGTTTTGGCTTCAAGATCTTGATTAGCGATTTAGGCTAAACTTTGAAGTAGAATTGTGAGCTTAATGTTCAGCAAAAGTACTAAGTGTGAGTACTCATTTTATTCAGAATTTTAAGCTCTACATCATTTCAATTGACTACATTTTTGATAGAGATAGTTTTTTTTTTAGATATTGTTATAGTAATTAAAAAAAACCTGTTTTTCGAATATAAATCTGTACATATTTTCTAACGCTCACCTACTACGAGGAGGAAACTTAGTATATGCATTCTAGACCTAAACTAAATGGATTCAAACAATTTCCACCTTTTCCCTAATTAATTCCGAATTCGGCCATTTTTTCCTCATCTACCACTGGGATATATTGTTTTAAGACGATGTAAAAATTGAAATTGTTCGATCTTTAGAAGTTAATAAATTTGCAAAAGCGAAATTTATTTTATAGGTTGCACGTCAGCGTTACAAACTAACATGGGTATTTTTCGGTTAGCCGGGCGCCAGTGTTATATATACATATTTATATACATACATATATCTAAATATACATATATATACATATACACATATTGTATATATACTCACACATATATATATGTAAATATACATGTATATATAGATATATGTACGTATATAAATATGTATATATAACACTGGCGACCGGCGAACCGAAAAGTACCCTAACATGTTTTTCTCTGTATAATATATACACTGGTGTGCAAAAATTAAGGACCAATCACAAAATGCTAATTTTCAAATACGCGAACACTTAAAAGTAAATAATATAATTCGAGTAATTACTAACGTTACAACACAGCTAGTTCATATAACATCTCATTCATGTCACATATGGTCACAAGTGTCACAATCTCTACGGTGAAGCAAAAAAATAAGAAATTCCATACATCGCATTATGAGTCTCAAATGATCACTATATGTGACTTCACTGAGACGTCAATGTGACTGCTGATTTGTGACGAGTCACCAGGTGACTTTACAATGTAGTTAAATTGCGACTCTCATGTGACTGTCATTTTTAGACTCAATTTCAAAGTCATTATGAACGTTGCATTATGATAAGTCACCAAATAATATCACATTATAGTCACATGGAGACTTTTCCCAAAAGAGCACAATGGTGACTTCACAGTAGTCTCTCTGTCACCTGAAAGTCATCATGTGACTTTAATGTGACATTACATATTAGACCTTTTTTCCATTTTTAAGTTGCAAATATTTGTATTGCAATTTTGTATGTTTATTGAAAATGATAACCTACATGCAAAATGCAAATCTTAAAATAAAAAAAAATAAAAAAAAAATAAAAGTCTAAGAATTATTTCGATTTTATTTAAATGGAATCTAAGTTTTTAGGGTGGTTTAAGTATCATATTGTTTGAATTTTATTTTTATTTTTTAAAGTTCAATTAGTTTAACCATATTCCTTACAAGAATTTAACGTTAAATGTAGAAGCAACTGAATGAAATATCTTAATATCAGCCCCTTCTCGGGCCTAAGCAAAGTTGAAAATAAATTGTTTTTTCTTTTAATTTGTTATGCAAATTATGTTTTGTTTAATATATATGTACTATTTATGTAATATATATGTACATATATGTATACATATAACACTACATATATATATATACACACACACATATATATATTTGTATAGAGAGAGATATGTGTGTGTATATATATGTACATATATGTGTATACATAACACTAGTGCCCGGCTAACAGAAAAGTACCAAAAGGTTTTTAAACTTGGCGCAATTCGGGCTATAGAAAGTGAAATTTGTTGCCAAATGATATAAACAGCAATGAAAACAAACCTAATGAACTTTTATGCATGTTTATATTTCGTACACTAGCCGCCCTTGGCAACCAGTTTGGTCTCCCTTAAATGTATGCTAAGCATTGTATCATGTCATTTTTATTCATAATTTAATTTAGTTGCTCAATTGTATGCTAAATCAGAAGATCTGTGTTTTTATGTTATCCGGGCGGAGGTGATAAATCGCCAAACATTATTCCCGTCGCATTTTTTCATATTTCATTAATTTCATTTAAAATACAATACATTCATTCATTTTATTTAAAATACATAACTTTAATTTAAACCTTAAAATTTTAAAATTCACGACTTTCGTTTTAAGAAAAGAAAAATAATAAATAATAACCATGCATTTAATTTCAACATCAAAGCATTGCTTTAATTTACCACGCGAAAAATAAAAAAAATGCTAACTGGCGAGTTAAAAAATGCTATTGGCGAGATTTATGCCCGGCTAATATAAACGTATTAAGAATTCTTTGAGATCATGGCAGCTCTTACGTACCTTTATTCGAAAAAATAATTTTGATTAAAATTGGCCACCTTGCATATGGAAAGCGAAGGAGTCAGTTTATGACTCCTGTATACAGAGATCCTTTATCCTGTATCCTTTATACAGAGGAGAACTGTTTATGACAGTCACATGACTTGGACTATCATAATATAGATGAAACAATAGCGATGGAACAGTTTGGCGATTTACCACCTGCGCTCGGCTAAAATTAGTGCCAAAAGGAAGAAAAGCGAAGTGGTCAACCCGGAACTATTGATGACAGTCACATGACTTAGGCTTTTATTATATAGATTTTTTTTGGGTGAGATCGCAGTTTAATTTCTTTCTTTGCGCAATTTTAAAAAAGCAAAGATTTTAAAACGGAGCTCTCATCTTAGGGTTGCCATATTGGGAGAAGTACGAGGAGCAGACCGAAATACCTAGGTTGCCACATTGATTCAGTTATCGCGTCAAAAAAATCGCCTTGGTGAAGAAGAGTAAACTGCGATTTACCGTTTTTTTGTGGATTTTAAAGTGCGAGGATTCTGCCTTGGTTCCACAGTATTTAATTTCCAACATTGCTATGATATTCAGTGTTTTACTCCCTTTTCAATTTCTTATCTCGCTTGTAATTATAATATTTTGAATATTTTTTTAAAATAAAGAATATAACTTAATTTTTGATTTTCAATTCACATTTGTGATATTTTGTGCTGTTAATAGTTTTATACATATATGTGCATAAACATTTTATTTACATATATTATTATTGTGATTTATATACAACTTACTTCTGTTTGTATATAAAATATTCATAAATGTTTTTTATATTAAATTGTATAAATGAAGCAATCAATAGGTTGTTAGAAAATAAGTTGCTAAATTTCTATCCCGCCAAGGCTATTTTTTCTATCTTGCCCAGGCCCGTATACTGAAAAAGTACCGATTTTTTTTTTAACCCTCTGAGCGTCTTGATGGCTTTCCTGCATTTTTCATAAAAATGCTTATAAAAATAATCTTAATTAAACTTTTCTTTCCCTGTTTGTTTCTAAAATACACTTCATGCCCCGTTATTTGATAGATATCTTGAAATACAATTCTGTTGAAAGTATTTTTGTCTACAACAGATTAAAATTTGGCAGAGATGTCATGTACTAAATTCCATATTTGGCCATATTAGCGCGATTTTTTTCTGATGCCAATTTGGCGAAAACATCAACAGCATGAACAACAATATATGGGTTACCATATCAAGTAAAATATCGACATTTTGGCGCCAGTTAACTACCCGTTGCGTATATGACATTGGCGTCGGAAAAAAAATCGCGCCAATATGGGGCGTATATGACATCTGTGCCTAAAATTGCTTTGGGGAAACGAAAAAATAGATCCAAACCGCTCAGAGGGTTAAATACTAGGAGACTCTGTCTTTTTACTCTGTTATGCACATTTAGATACCCTCAAAACTAAATTCTTCTCGGAGCTCTGCGGCTGAGTGTTCAAAGCACCAGTCAGCTAATCGCTTGTGCGTAAGAGTTTGTGGGTTCGATTCCCGCTGGTTCCATTGCACACACACTTTGTGTGGAACTCCCAGGGTGTATTTCTCTTGTGTTGTAATATTTCCTTGTGCTATCTTGTTTCCGACTTATAAGCGGGCTCTCATGTCAAGCACACAAGTCGTATGTTTGTTATTCAATAAATAAATAAAAACTAAATTCTTGCAGTTTTCGTTTGTGTTTATCACCTGCCATTTGCCACTAATACCCTAGTTCAGAAATATTAGGGTCAGGTGGGGTAAAGTGGTCAGGCGGGATAAAGTGGTCATGATTCATAAAAAGGGCTAAAATCCTGACTAATATAGAAATTTGAATAATTTTCTTTTAATTTTAGATTTATTAAGTATTGATCAAAGTTTCTCACTCAAAAAAACATTTTTAGTAACATGTTTGAGCCACCTAGCACTCATTTTGTCTGTCTTTGTTACACCTTGTTCTTTTAACTCTTTAATTAACTTTTCTGCTGCATTTTGTTTATTCCAAATTTTGTTAAATTGGAAGTTCAGAAAGCTTTACACATATCTCAAGAACATATTTTCATTTACAGCTAAGTTATATTTATCACAGATTTTATTTCATAATAGTTTTAGTTACATGGGGTAAAGTGGTCATAGGGTTAGGTTTAACTTATAGATATTTGATCTGAGTTAAATTATTCATTACATACAATGCCGGTTTATTAAATATTAATAATTATTAAAAACTAACTGCAAATAGTTATTATTTAATAATAGTTTATAATATGGGGGTTAAAAAAGGTTAGGTTTAATTTTTAATAAGTTCTGAATAGTGAATGAATTAACTAAGTGTAAATTCGAATTGCTTGCAAAGGTTACATCAACTAATTTAACAACCAACACATTAACTACTTTTTCTAATACATATACTTGTATTATATAAGAAAATGGTCCACAAGAAAGTCCTGAAAGATTTTTTAATGTTGATGAGGCTGGAATGGATATGGATAGCCAAAATAGTCCAGTTTAAAAAATTTTACGCAATGCAATGTGTTCCTTTTGGTATATCAGTTAGTGGTTATTACATTCTTCCATTCGTAGTTTATGAGTGAGTATATATGAATTATGGATAAAGGGTGGTCGTGCAGGAGCATTGTATGAATCATGGAATCTGGCTAGATGCAGGTTTCTGTACTTGAATCTTGGATGGATCATTTTATTAAGTAGATAGTACACCGAAAGCTTACAAAAGCCTGCTCTTTTATTTATGATTGTGATGTACATAAATGAATTATGATGCCGTGAAAAAAAGCTATCGACAATTACATTATAATACTCTGCCTGCTACCTCATACTAGTCATAGTCTACAACCATTAGATCTAGGTGTATTTTCCCCCATTAAAAAAAGCCTAGAAAGAAACAGTATCAAGAAAGCCGACTGCAAAATATGTAAAAAAATTAAAATAAGCTACGTTGGCAACATTTTCTACACTCATTTCAGATGTGAATAGAATTGTTAGACATAGTTTTAAAGGAAATGTGTCCAGTCCAAGATTGGAATAGTATTGACAGAAAAAACACTTGCATTATATCTACAAAAATAACAAGAGGAATGAGATACTTAAAAGTTGCATAAATTTCCAAGAGGAAAAAAACAACAAAACTATCCCTAATCAACATTCTCTTTTGAATCCATTTATAATCGCTAAAGATGACATCTCAAACCATATCTATAGGACCTTGAGTGTTGCTAATATATGAAATGAAGAAATCAATAAAGCAATTTATTGGGAAAAACCTGATTATTTTTTTAAAGTATGTTAAAAAAATTCAAATTTGGCAATCATTATACTTTTCCATAATCAGGTGTGATCAAAATCATTGAAGAACCAAATTTTAACAACAAACAATTTTAGCATTACAAATTTACACTTTAATAAAATAAAATGGCAGATAACTTATTATAAAGGTTGTTTAAAATGTTTGTAAGTAATAAAATGTCACATTTAATTCATTAGTTTATTTTTTTATTGCACTTTTTCAATGTGACCACTTTACCCCATGCACTACTCACTTTACCCCACCCCCTGGGGTAAAGTGGTCATAAAAACATGCCTGAAAAAATATGTTATAAAAAGGTGTTATTCCCCAAAAATATTTCTGAAATGGATATGGATGTACTCTAGAGTAATGTAACGTAAAATAACACCCAAAATTTTAGAAAACATCACAGAAATTCTGATGTTTATATTCTCTGAAAGTTTGAAAAGCCTGTTTTTATGACCACTTTCCCCCACCTGACACTAGACAATTTGTATTAAATATAATCAAAAATTAGACACAAAAAATCTCTTGTGATTTGAGTAATTTATAATTTTTCATTATTGTTATTTACAAGTAATTTGGAACATATTATATTGTCAGTTTTAATGCTCTTCACCTCCTTCATCATCTCTACCACTCTTCATCATCCATTCCGCGTAATCCTTTTCAACTTCCGCGTAATCTAATTCAAGGGCTGCCGTATTTTCTCTAGCCTCCGAAAATTCATCCTGTTCCATGCCTTCCATGACGTACCAGTGCACAAAAGCACGTTTGGAGAACAACAAATCAAATTTATGACCCAGTTGAGCCCAGGCTACTGAAATAGCTGTATTATTAGCCAGCATGCAGACAACTCTTCGTACTTTAGCAAGATCACTTCCTGGGACAACCGTAGGTGGTTGGTAATTGATGCCTACTTTAAACCCAGTGGGACACCAGTC
Organism: Maratus speciosus; assembly: GCA_963932465.1. Taxonomy (NCBI): domain Eukaryota; kingdom Metazoa; phylum Arthropoda; class Arachnida; order Araneae; family Salticidae; genus Maratus; species Maratus speciosus. The sequence continues at coordinate 293,951,326 of OZ010789.1, forward strand.
AACAAATGGGATTGATCTTCTGGCTTTTGTTGACGCAATAGCAGCATTGACATCTTTAGGGACCACATCTTCTCTGTATAGCAAGCAACAGGCCATATATTTTCCAATTAGCGGATCACATGCCATCAACTGGTTGTTTGGTTCGAAACAGGCATTAGTAATTTCGGATACGGTCAGCTGTTCATGATAAGCTTTCTCGGCGGATATTATAGGAGCGTAAGTAACCATGGGAAAATGAAGACGAGGATACGGTACAAGATTCGTTAGCAATTCTGTTAAATACACATTCAGAGAACCATCAAAGCGAAGGGATGCAGTGATAGAAGATACAGCCTGACCAATGATCCTGTTTAAATTCGTGTATGTAGGCCTCTCTATATCGAGATTCCTTCGGCTTATGCCATATATGGCTTCATTGTCTATCATGAAAGAGCAGTCAGAAAGATCCATTGCGGAATGATTTGCGAAAATTGAATTATAAGGCTCCACTACAGCAGTAGAGATTTGTGGGGAAGGATAAATTGCAAATTCCAGTTTTGATTTCTTCCCGAAATTTGCTGATAATTCTTCCATCAGCAAAGATGTAAACCCTGATCCTGTACCTCCTCCAAAACTATGAAAGATGAGAAATCCTTCCAGTCCAGAACATTGCTCTGCTAATTTGAGGCTTCTTTTTACGACTACATCAATTAGATCTTTTCCAACTGTATAGTATCCTCTAGCAAAGTTATTTGCAGCATCTTCTTTACCAGTTATCAATTGTTCAGGATGAAAAAGTTGACGATATGTTCCATTTCGGATTTGGTCAACTACTGTAGGTTCCAAATCAACACATGTAGCTCTGGGAACACGCTTACCTGCTTCTGTCTCGTAGAAGAAAGTATTGTAAGAATCATCATCTCCAACAGTTTTGTCACTTGACATTTGTCCATCTGGTTGTATGCCATGTTCCAAGCAATAAAGTTCCCAACAGGCATTACCAATTTGTACACCAGCTTGACCAACATGTATGCTAATGCATTCGCGCATTTTTTGGACGAATCTATGCTGAATTACCTGAAAATATCTTTTCAGTTTGGTTAATTGGCCTAAAACTAAGAGATCTGATGTCAAACAAAGGGAATAGAATACAATTTAAAAAATGGTTATGCTACGTAATGCAATTTAAAAAAGTGTATCAGGTTCTAACTGGATTTCAGCCCGCTCAAAATATATTTTTATACACCATGGTGTTAGACAAGTAAAGTTTTGTGAAAAAAAGAAGAGTTTCCTTTGCTTTTGAGCCTCCAGGCCCGAGTATGAATTATTATTTTTTTGCCAATTACGTTCCACAGTGGGAACCGGTGCTCAGAATCTGAGAAATCGTTGCTTGCTCAGTTTCCAGCAAATAGTTCTACCAATTTTGGCGACTTTGTAGTGTTTTGGGGAAAATACGTTACAATTTATTTTAGTATTAAATTACATTAAATTTTAAAAGTTCCATTATTAAATTATTTATAATATTACATTAAAATGATAATTTATGGTACTTGTCTGTTATCCCGACGACCAATTTTCGTTAAAAAAAAAAAAAAACGATTGCCAAACTATAGGATTTAACACCAGAAATGGATGATCATGGGGTTACTTCAATTGACGTCAGACGCGTTTACACGTGTTTGTTATGTCACCAAGAGATTTTTATCTCGATGTTTTATCTGTATTTTTTATGATGTTTTACTAATTTATTAGTCCTTTCGTAAACTAAAATAACTATTACGTTATTAAATGATGATGTCATGATAATAAAAGAGAAACATCATAATCTAATGGACAGTATTCTTCCTTTCTGTTCGAAACTATAAAAATCGCCATTTTACCTTATGTGACGTCACAGGAATATTGTCTATCGTACTTATTGCATGCAGGTGATTACACAAAGTTTTGTTTACACTTAAAGGAATATAAATAGTTTAGCATTTGTCTCCATCTAATAATCGATAAAGAAATGGAGCCGTAGAACAAACAAGAGAAAGAATATACGTTAAACGCGGGGTTTGTAGAACGCAGACGGTAATGTAATTTTATCATATTGATACAATCACCTACAGAGAGATTTATGATGTATATAGCGTTTATAATTAGTTTACAGAACCGTACAAAAGAATACGAATTTACGAATATATGAAAAGCATAAGCGTTAAATGCAGGGTGCGTTGAATACAGACGGTAATGTAATTTTAGCAAGTTGTTCAGTCACCTGCAGCATGTTTTTTTCTTGAGAAGAGTGTCCATAGCATTTATAGTTATTCTACAGAGTGGCACAAAAGAATACGATGGAAGGCGCTAGAGTAGCCCAATGTAAGTAAAATGGATATTTTTAAGAAGTTTCATTGTATGATAGCTATACTGAAGATAAAGGTAAGCGATATAGAACCAACAATTTTTTCCCCTCTTTATATATAGCCCACCCTGGCGAGAAAAAGTAACTAAATTTAAATTGTTTTTATATTTTTTTTTTTACACAAACTTTTAGAATAAGCTTCTACCATGGTGAAATTTATGTTTTGATAACATTTTTCACGTGGTAGGTTTTTCCCCTCTGGTAGCACCCCCTGGTGTTAAGTTACACTACTAAATTTAATTTTTTTTTTTTATCTTTTCTCATATGAAACCAAAAGCCAAATTAAAATTAGGGAATACAGGTTCAAGAAAATTTTGTTTTACATTTATAGCGCCCCCTAGGAGAAATAGGGTAACAAAAAGTAAGTAAAGTTGTTTTTTAGCTATTTTTCAATTCCTACTATTAGTTCACACTCTCCCTATATTTGTTTATTTATATATTTATTTATTTATATATTTATCTTGTTCAAATTTTCAATCGCTAATAAAATATTCATTATTCATCCTATCAAGTTGAAATAAATTTTTTTGAACTTGTACTGGATGACAATTGATGTTAATACAGTTTTTTCAAATATTAATTAATTAAATTTTAATTAATTAATTTTAGTTTTGCATGGGAAACAAAATGGCGGCCATTGGTTATTGAAGGTCAATGAAAGTATTTTCAATAAGGGGTTACCATAGAGGGGACCCTGTTCTGTCGCCAAATACCGCCAAGTTTGTCGCCAACCTGGCGATATATCGCCAAATTTGGCGTCCAAAATAAGTCGCCAAAAGTGACGCCAACTTGGCGATATTTCTAATATTTCGCCAAATTCCCATAGAATCCCATTGTAAACCTACTTGCTTATAGAAAATCAACAAATTGAGATATTTTAATGCAACAAAAACTAATATTAGCTTAAGGGATTATATTAAATTTTTCTTTGGTGACCTAAGTAGGAATTGACTTTAAAAACAAAATTTTTATATTACTTGTTTAAATATATTTTCAAAATAAGCTCCGGCTATTATGAAATTAATGTTTTGATAAAATTTTTCACATGATAGGTTTTTTTACACCTGTAGTGCACCCAGTGGTAAATTGCATAACTAAAACTTTAAAATGAATTATTTTTATGTTTTGTCAAATGGGAACGAAACTCCAATTTAAAATTAGGGAATTCAGTTTCAAACAAAATTATGCTTTACGTTTATATTGCCCCCTGGGAGTAAGCTACAAAGTTAAGTAAGGTTTTAAGTAAAATTGATTTTTTTAGGTATTTTTAAACACACATTCAAAATAAGCTTCTGCCATGGTGAAATTAATGTTTGATAAAAATTTCCACATGATAGTTTTTTTTTTTTTTTTTTTTTTTTTTTTTTTTTTTTTTACAATTGTCGCGCCCCTAGTGGTAAATTACATAACTAAAACTTAAAAATGGATTTTTAAAAGTTTCCTCATATGGAAACCACACTTCAAGCTAAAACTAAGGAATACAGATTTAAAAAAAAAATTTCTTTGCGTTTATAGCGCTCTTTGAGATGAAATAGCGTAAACAAATTCAAATAAAATGGATTTTTTTAGGGTTTTTAACACATTTTCAAAATAAGTTTCTGCCATGGGTGAATTAACTTTTGAAAAAAAAGTTCCCATGTAGGTTTTTTACGCTTGTAGCGCCCTTGGTGGTAGATTTCATTACTAAAACTTTAAAATGGATTATTTTAAATTTTCTCATATGAGAACCGTACTTCAAGTTAAAATTACATATTCAACAAAATTTTGCTTACGTTTATAGCGTAATGAAATCTCTAAAAACAAGAAACTCGTTAAAACCGTAATTACTATAACAAACATTAATAAAATTTACATTATAAAATTGTTAATATTGTTTAAACATTTTTTATAACTAAATTAAAGATTGAAGAATTTAAACTTTCCATTCATCACAGACACCAGAATAAAAAAAAATCACGTCACAAAATTCTAAACAGACACCAGAAGTACTTTTACCAAGTATGATAAACGCGAACATGCTCTACAACACTGCCAAGAGCACAACCAACTATATTGCAAGCTACAATTCCAACTCTGGAACATACTTGGAATTAAAAAAAAATCCCTGCCGGCTCGGTCTACAGGCGCAGGTAGATTTCGAAGTTAAAAGTTAAATTTTTATTTTAAATAACGAAAGATGAATAAATAAATTAGTATAACATTAATGAAAATACAAATAAAACGTCCAATTAAAAAACACTTGATGACGTAAACACGTATAACTTGCTTAAAGTCAAGTGAAAGTGACATTTACGATCAACCATTATTGGCATTTAATCTTATAGTTTGGCGATAGATTTTTGGTCGACGGGATAACCAAGTAGTACCAATATTAGTTTTTGTTGCATTAAAATTTCTCAATTTGTTGATTTTCTGTAAGTAAGTAAACCCTATTGTTTTACAATGGAAGTCTATGGGAATTTGGCGAAATATGAGAGATATCGACAAATTGGCGTCACTTTTGGCGATATATCGCCATATTGGCGACAAACTTGGCGGCATTTGGCGTCGGAATAGAGTCCCCCTACGGTAACGTATAGAGATAAGTTTGGGGAAGGATCCCCCTCCTCAGTTTTCGTTAATGATCTTCTGAATTAAATTAACTTTCTCCACTGGTTACATTTTCTGCTTACTATTTCAAATAGATGGGTTTTATTTGTTCAATCTAGTGTCATGCTTCTGCTTCGTGGCAACAACCCTGAAGGAGTTGTCACAAAGTTCATCCCCATTAACTTTCGAACAGCGACAACTATTGTCATACACTTGGTATCTGCATATAATAAATTGTCTATTCTCTACGCAATAAGATAACTTAAAATGCTACCTAGCGGAAAACAGCACGGTAAGTATTCCTATCTCAAAATCAATACGAGTTACTGGATAAAAAGTTAATAACAAAGTTGTAGAGCGTCTTTGATTTATGATGAAACGATCTCTTACACGCACAAATAATTTTATCTGGAGCCTTGAAATGTAAATTATAGATATCCTATCACCAGCTTAAATATGCCACTAATTGCATGCAGAAGTGTGGCATTATAAAAACGCACTTACTAATTTAAGTATCGCGGCAGCGCAATACTTATATATTTCCAGTGTCACTTCTCAATCTTAATTTAACATAGAAAAGCCTATGGAGATCATAACTTTTTCACTTTTTCTTCCCACCTTTTTGTCCCTGATGCCACAATTTTTTTTATTCTTTGTAATTTTAATGATATTGTAAATTCAAAGTACGAAAATGTGTGCCTGACGTCAGGGTCAAAACGAATGATAAAATGTCTTTGCATATGGATGAATTATAATGCAGAGAGTAACATAGCCTAAGCTTTATTTATATTATTCAAATATTTTTCTTAATAATTCCAAATTTTGCTTTTTTCCATTGAGAATCAATGGACATTTTTGCTATAAAATAAAAAGCAGGGTATAGCTTATTTTAATAAGAAAAACAAGTTTAAGTATTCGAAACGTACTCACCATGGAATACATGCATAATGCAGGATGCATTGTAGCCGGTGAGAGACGCATTTACTTAACTTGATTGTGCTATTAAAATAAACTGCACCTTGTTTATGTATGTTTTATTAGTAAGTGCGCTTCTTACGTTATATTTCCACACTTTTGCATGCAATTAGCGGCGTATTTAAGCTGGTGATCGAATATTAATAATTTACATTTCAGTGCTTTAGGTAAAGCTATTTGTACATGCAAGACATCGTTTCACACTAAATCGAAGAGACTCTACAACTTTGCAATTGACTTTTTCTTCTTATCTCATATGGTTTTCAATATAGGAACGCTAACGCCGAAGTTTTCCTCTATATGGCGCTATAAATGACCTCATCACGCAGAAATAGTTATTTTTTTGTATCTAGACATCATGTTTATGAATGTAGCTGTGGCCGTTTTGGAGTTAATGTGGGTGCACCGGACTTTGGTTGGTGCCCTGTATAATGAAACGATTTTATAGAAAATGAACAGTCTTTGAGTATTAGTGCTCGTACTCAAACTTTCTGCTTAAATTCTTAAGAGGTAAATTTCATAAAACTGCTTGAAATCTTTCTTGTAATAATACTAATATGAAAGATTTTAAAATGCGATTTGAATTTTCCAAAACATTAAATATAGCGAATTCAAAATAATAATCAGAATTGACGTTAAGTATTTACTAGTCAAAAATCCAATCGATATTTATATTACTTTTCATGTACAAAACAGTTATTTTCAGAGACGAATTATCCAACATTTACGACAGAAAATAATAGTTTCTGGAACATCTCGTGTGATTTAAAAAATTGTATTCATTAGAATGGGGAGGGATTGAGCCTCCTGAGCCTCTACCTTACCTAAGCCTCTGTGTTAGAAAGCGTGTTTTAATTTTCGACAAAGGCGAAATTCTTCTTGGCTTTTTCTCTTTTAATGAAAAGTCGAACATTTAACTTTTTTTTTTGTTAAAAAGTTCAACTAACCTACATTTTAAACGGCTGTACACTATTTTTCATTTTTGTCTTTGTGCGGAAAGAAATTTTGCGGTAGAAAACTTTTCTGATGTGAAATTCATTTCTTTTATTTCTATAATTTAAATTCATTTTTAAATGTCAGAAAAATTTAAAATATTTAATTTTGAAACTTTTTTCAAAAGGTCAAAAAGTTACTTAAATTTATTGTTTTCGCCTGGCCTTTTGTTAAGGTCAGAAGAAAACATTAAATTTATATGATTTTTGTGGTTCACATTTATTTTCTGACCTTTAGGCATTTCAGATTAATATTATGCTTCAGTAATCTTTTTTATTTTTCCATTTTTCTTGAAACGAATGACACACAGTTCATGACATTACGTTTTATGCGATTTGAAATGTCGCTTTAATTTTTTTTTTCTCCAAAATTTTCTCTGGTAATATCAAAATATGTGTTTAAGTTCTCTTTTTGCGTTCCCCGGAAATATTTCTTTTAGAGAATTGAACAGTATTAAGAGCAGGACCGAAACTAGCCTTTTTTGCACCATGGGTTTTGGCATTGAATGGATTTTGGCGCCCCCCCCCCCTCCTCTTCCGCAAAGTATATTTACAAAGAGAATTTTACTAATTTTCTAATAGCCGACTTATTTTAAAATTTAAAACATGTAATCATAAAATGTGTAATACTGAACTACGTAATCTACAATGGCGGATCTAAAGGGGAGGTTACGGGAGTCATGACGCCCCTCTGAACACCAACAAAAAGATTATAAAGATCATTTTTAAAATGAAATATACAGCAGAGTGCCGATTATCGGAGTTTCCGCTTTAACAGAGTTATTTTCTTCTGATGGACTGATAGCTTCCATTATTATGAAACAGCCATTATAAATGAAGTGTTAGATGGAGATGAAAGAGCAGCCGTAAAAAGTTAGAACTCTGATTTTCTGGTCAGAATGGGAAAAAAATGGTTATATATTAAAAAAAAAATTATGGCCATTTTTAAAATCTGATATCCAGAGTCATGTCCGTCACTATTTAACCACTCCTTAATTTAATTTTCTTCAAAGCTTAGGATTCTTCCCATCTCCTTCATTATTTTAAATTCATCCTTTTCTGATCCACTATCAGTTTTTTCTTTGTTTAAAATTTTATTCCAAGCCTTTTTTAATGTTGAGGATTTTACTAGATCCGAGGAATCAGCAGCTATTATACAACAATCTTGCAAATCAATTTTAATGGTATCTTAGGAATCAGGCTCTTCTGAGAAAAGGATCTTTCTTGACGTTTGCTTTCTATAAAGTCGTTTGAATGTCTCTATCACGCTTTGATCCATGGTCTGGATTACAGATGTAACATTAGGTTGCAAGAACTTTACCCGAAAAACTAGAGGAATCGGGTGTTTGGATATTTGGAAGTTTGGTTAAAACAAATTTTTGAGAGAAATAAGCTGTTCGGATAATTGGAAGTTCGGTTTGAGAGAAATAGACTGTTCGGATAATTGGAGTTTCGATAATCGGCGCTCTACTGTATATTGATTTGGGAGGTTTCTAAAGATAAAGAATGCTTTTTTGAATCGTGGATAGCTCGGAAGAGGTTAATAGCCCACGATGTGCTATTTCTTTTGTGCAACAATTAAAGAGTCGTCCCTAAAAATAACGTTCCGTTACATAAGCCAGCCGTAAAACGAAGCAGATGTATCATTGTGCGTTTCAATACGGATAATCTGTACTGCAATTTGTTAAACTTCTAAGCATAGCACGTTTTTAATTTTTAAACCTTCGTATTGGGAAAAAAAGGACTTTTAACTGCAATTTGTTTGAAAACTGCATCTCAATTTATTTTTGCGATATTAATTTTTTTGCAGTTTTCAACGCATTTTTCTGTAATGGTGGCAACTGAAGTACTTAATTTCTGTAGAAAGTAAAAGGAAAATAGTAGATTACTACATCTTTTTGTTGCGAATTTCTGATAACAACTGGAAAGAAAATTGTAATTAAAATTACGTGCTATTTTGAAAAAATATAAATGAATGATTTCTGATAAAACAGGGAGCTATTATGAATTATATTTAATTTTAAGTATCCATATTAATGTTACAAACAAATGAAGGCAGACGATTAGATAGACGATTTTTTTTTTTTTGTTGTTGAGCTTACGACATCGCTTTATGCTGGGTTTATGTGTTATTCCGCGGTAGTGACGTCGTATGCGCACTTTTCTATAGATGTTTAAGACTAGATCGTAAATGTGGAATTCTTCATCGGATGCAAATGACGACATTTAATATAAAATAAAAGCGTGTATTTTAAGCCATAAAACTGAAATAAGTTTTGCAGAAGTGCATTATTTTCACTCCAGCGGCTTTGAAATTCTTCACAGGTAGAAATGCTTCACATTAGAAAATATCGCATTTGAAATCCAGGGTTCTTGCTGGCTTTTGACCAACATTAGTGATTTGGCGAATAAGAAATAAAAAACAGTAGCCAAATGAAAAGAAATATTAGCAAAGCAGATTCGGCGTGAAACACTGAAAAATCAATCTTTAAACCCTTAATGAATCCCTTTTGTTCAATATGTTCTAAAGTAACCTTTTCTTTGAAATTACTTATAAAAAACCAATTTTAGCCGCTACATAAAATATTAAAAATAAGTACTTTCTAACACTGATAACACGCAAAATTTCACAAAAATTTAGAATGTCTTTATAGAAGAGCAGTGACCTTTAGGTTAAAATAATATTTGTTTGAAAGTTAACCAATATAAAACGCATTTTTTTATTGCAACTAATTTTGTAGGTTTTCTATAAATTAATGAAACAGATCCTTCTTAAACATTTTCTTTTGTCGAAATTTGACGGGTTTCCACCTCGTAATAATAATTTTTTTTTCCTCATCTGGGGCGACACTAAATTCTGAAAAAGCAGAATTCCGGGTTGCTGCTTGTTACTTTCGGATGGCAATCATTTCGTCGACAAATCATTTCGTCGACACCACTTCGTCGACATATCATTTTGTCGACATGTACACTTCGTCGACATATTATTTTGTCGACATGCACACTTCGTCGACATATCATTTTGTCGACACGTACACTTCGTCGACATATCATTTTGCCGACATGTACACTTCGTCGACATATCATTTCACCGACATGTACACCTTGTCGACATATCATTTCGTCGACATATATTTCTGATATGTATTCCACATAAGTATTGACGTATTAATCACTAGATGGCACTAGTTTAATCATTTCAGTAATGAACAACCTACAAAAATAGTTAATTGTTAATATAATTTTATTTAGAATCAACACTTAGCAATGAAAGCATACTAATGAAACAAAATAGGGAGTTTCAAAAAAATTTAGCAATTGGTATATCAATAACTAATAAAATATTTATAAAAATAATTAATTATTCAAGCTAATTCTTAATTCCTTTATCATAGGATTAATATTTTAATTATTTTAGAACGGTTATTTAAAATGGGCGATTATTTAAGATGGGCGATTTTTGTGCGTTTACGAATAAGAATAAAATGATGAATGTGTTAATAAATGTCCAATTTGAATTTGAGAACAGCCTCTACATACCTGGATAAAAAAGTAAAGATCCTTTTAAATTTGAAAATTTAAGCTAGTTTTTTTTTATGAAGATTTTTGTAAATCTTTTCTCAGGATACAAAGTTTATAAAACAGTAATTATAATAAATTTTTGTTTCCTCTTTGAATTAATTATGAAATATTTTTTATCTTTGAGAATATCTCGAACATTCTTTATAAAAATACATTTAAATTATGAATGGTTCTGTTATTGATGAAAATTATTTAAAATTATTGTTTTTCCAAACCAAATTTATCCTCCATTTGGCTTATAATTGCCAAAAATGTCATTTTATAGAAAGTCAAAAGAAATTTTCCCACCAGCAAACAATGCAAAAGCTTTGGAATGCAAACGCCTATTGTGTACTGATCCGCACTCGCGCCCCTAGGACAAAAGTGCAAAGGTAAGCCATCAATCAGACAAACGTGAGGAGAGATTGAAGTTTTTAAAAGTTTTATAAAATTCTTTATCTACATTCTTTGGTAGGAGTTTTGATGTTAGTTACAGGTTTGTCGTTGTTGACGGAGGTTGCTTTGAGTTTTGATGCCAGTTATAGTTATGTTTTGGTGGATCACGTTTCGCATTTAGTTATAGTAATGGATTCGGAGGCATCGTTACAAAATGTATCTAAAGTTTGTGAAGTTATAAAAACAACAAAAAATAAAAAATCGATTACAGTCGATGGATTTATTTTTACAAAGGATCGGAGTCGAAATGATCGTTACTATTGGAAATGCGAAGGTCGGAAATGTTTAGGAAGAGCAGTCACTACATTGGTTAATTGACAGCATATGCTAAGTCAACACGAGATTTCTAAACATAATCATGCACCAAAAGCAAGTAGAACACCAGTTACAATAGCCTGTACGAAATTGATTGAAATTGCGAAAACAACAAAGGATCAACTAGTTCAAATAATACAGAATATCATCACAGGAACTTCTTCTGAAATTCTTCCATTATATACCCTCCAAGAATGGTTTGCGTCAAAAATTAAAAGAGCTCGTAGAGAACAATGTCCTGCTGAACCAAAAAATTCGGAGAAATTTTCATTACCTAGTGAATTTTTAATTACAGAAACTGGGATGACTTTTTGCCGAGACATAGAAGCTGCAGGCCGGAGAATTTTGATTTTTACAACAAGTGATAATTTGAAATATTTATCAGATGCAAAATTTTGGATTATGGACGGAAAAAATTTAAAACGGTGTCCTATTCCGGCAACTTTATGTTACCCATGCTCCAGTTGGTATTTCACCAAATAGTAAAATATGTCCTTTAGTTTATGCAAGAAGAACTTTATGTGCGATTATTTCAAGAATTGATTGAATGGGGTGAGGAATGCAATTTAGAATTAAAGCCAGATTTTATTTTAAGTGATTTTTAGAAAGCTGCAATGAATGCATTAGCTTCAGAAATTCCTGGCGAGGGGTGTTACTTTCATCTGTGTCAATCAGTTTATATGCAGATTCAATCGTGTGGATTAGCATCAAAATATGACTCTGAAGAGATTTTAGTATTTTAATACGGCAAATATTGGCTTTGGCATTTTTAAGCCCTTCAGAAATTCGTAATGCATTCGATGAACTGAAAACAGTTATGCCAGATGACGCTGAGCCTATTATTAAGTGGTTCGAAAAAAAAAATATATATATGGACATGTGCGTAAGATTTTCACGAATGGTGAAATACGAAGAAATCAGCCTCTTTTCCCACCAGAAATATGGTCTGTATATGAAAACAATGCGTTTGGATTTCCTCGAACACAAAACAAAGTAGAAGTTTAGCATAGACAGTAGAATACTTTGGTAGGTCGTGCACATGTTGGGATATTTGCTATTATTTCGGAAATTCGCAAGGAACAAAGAGAAACTGAATCAGAAATAGAAAATATTATACGGGGTGAACCGCAACAGAAAAAACGAAATGCAGAAAAAAAACAAAGAACAGAGAATCCATAATGTCTTGGCGAATAGAACAAATCTGTCTAATTTAGATTTCCTACGAGGAATTGCACACAATATCTCATTATAAATTTATTTTTCTGCAATTTTAACATGTTTTAATTTATATTTTTTCGCAATGTAATTTATGTATTGCATTTTTTTTGTAATGTATTTTAAACAATAAAAATTTCATGGGTACTTGCTCATACACCTCCTCGTGATGTACCCTAGAAACATTTTTTTTCGACTAAGGTATGGGCGACGTTAATATTTTTGTTTCATAATAATTTACAAAAAATCCATATGTTCACAAATCAAATTATCGACGAAAGGTAAATTACATACAATGTGTAGACGAAATGCTATGTCGACGAAATACTATGTCGACGAAATGATATGTCGACTAAGTGTACCTGTCGATGAAGTGTACCACTTCCGTTACTTTCTTCTATCTTTACAAGAAGAAAGTATTGGATTCATGAAAATTTTTGACTTCTGGTTTTCGACGGATTTACACGTTTTAGGGAGTCAGAGATTCCGAAAAACATGTTTTTACAAAATGTCTGTATGTGACACAAATTTTGTGGGCGCTCTATCTCAAGAACTAATGCACGGAATTTAATGAAAATTTATATTATAATAGTCCCTAACTTAAATTGGTGCTGATTAGTTTTTGGAGTAAATCGCCCTACAGGTGGCGCTGCTATGCTGCATTTTTCGCGATTTCTGTAATAGCTCTATCTCAAGAACTAATACACGGATTTTCATCAAACTTCAGATTCAGTTATTCCTTGATATGAGTTGGTGCTGGTAATGTTTTGGTGTAAATCGCCCAACAGATGGCGTTGCTAAGCTGCATTTCGCAGGATTTACACGATTTTTGCAATAGCTTTGTCTCAAGAAATAATGCACGGATTTTCATCAAACTTCAGATTCAGTTAGTCCTTGACATGAATTGACGTTTTGTACATTTTGGTGTAAATCGCTACACAGGTGGCGCTGCTATGCTGCATTTTTTGCGATTTCCGCAATTTATCTCAAGAACTAATGCTTTGGTTTTCAACAAATTTCAGATTCAGATATGCCTGGATATGAATTAGTGCTGTTTATGTTTTGGTGTAAATCGCTCAACAGGTGGCGCTTCTATGCTGCATTTTTGCGATTTCCGCAATAGCTCTATCGCAAGAGCTAATGCTTGGATTTTCAACAAACTTGAGATTCAGGTATACCGCGATATGAATTAGTGCTCTTTATATTTTGGCGCAAATCGCTCAACAGGTAGTGCTGCTATGCTACATTTTTCAGAATATCCCCTATAGCTCTATCTCAATAACTAATCGCGACTTTTCATCAAACTTCAAATTCACATATAATTTTGATATGAATTGGTGCTAAATTGATGTAATTTCTTGTACTATTTAAATGATTTAATTGACGTGATTTGTATAGAAGAAAGTTTTGTGATGGCCACAACATATTAGTTGTATATTTTCGGTCATGGTTATATTACAATTTTCTCAGATTAAGAAACATTTGTCCTTTTTACTTTCTTCTATTTTTACAAGAAGGTATTGGATTCATGAAAATTTTCGACTTTCCGTTTTCGACGGATTTACACGTTTTAAGGCTCAGATATTCCGAAAAACATGTTTTTACAAAATGTCTGTCTGTGAGTCTGTGACTCTGTCTGTCCGTCTGTCTGTCTGTATGTATGTTACACAAATTTTGTGGACGCTCTATCTCAAGAACTAATGCACGGAATTTAATAAAAATTTATATTCAGTTAGTCCGTGATATAAATTGGTGCTGATTAGTTTTTGGTGTAAATCGCTCAACAGGTAGCGCTGCTGTGCAGCATTTTTCATGATTTCCACATCAGCTAAATCTCCAGAACTAACGCACGGATTTTCATCAAATTTCAGATTCGGTTAGTCCTTGAAATGAGCTGACGTTTTATAGATTTTGGTGTAAATCGCTCAACAGGTTGTGCTACTATGCTGCATTTTTTGCGATTTTCGCCATAGCTCTATCTTAAGAACTAATGCTTGGAATTTCAACAAATTTCAGATTCAGGTATACCTGGATATGAATTAGTGCTGTTTATGTTTTGGTGTAAATTGCTCAACAGGTGGCACTGCTATGGAGCATTTTTCATGATTTCCACAATAGCTCAATCTCCAGAACTAATTCACGAATATTCATCAAACTTCAGATTCAGTTAATCCTTGACATGAATTGACGTTTTATACATTTTGGTGTAAATCGCTCAATAGGTGGCGCTGCTATGCTGCATTTTTTGCGATTTCCGCAATAGCTCTACCCCAATAACTAATGCACGAATTTTCATTAAACTTCAGGTTCAAATATACCTGATATCAGTTAGTGCTGTTTATGTTTTGGTGTAAATCGCTCAACAGGTGGCGCTGCTATGCTACATTTTTCTGAATTTCCACTATAGCTCTATCTCAAGAACTAATGCACGAATTTTCATGAAACTTCAAATTCAGATATACTTTGATATGAATTGGTACTAAATTGATGTAATTTCTTGTACTATTTAAATGATTTAATTGACGTGATTTATATAGAAGAAAGTTTTGTGATGGCCACAACATACTAGTTTACGGTGTCGTACCGGAAGCCGTTAAACTTTATGGTTTAAGACGCACGGGAACTTTCAAAATTTTAATTACTTCTCCTACCTTATATTACTTTTTAGGTTTCATGAAACCTCATATATTTTGATATCAAACTGCATTTTGAGAAAGTGAGCAACGATTTCTTTTAAATATACACATCTGAAGTCTCAAAACCTTGAAAAGCTGTTAATGCATTAGACAATCTTTATAAAAGAGAGATCCATCTAATGGACAGATAACGAAAAAAAAAAAGTTTCTTTTTCTAAAACTTATCGAACTGGAAATTTTGCTTGCGTTAACATTTTTACCCTGGGGTAATCTACATTTAATGAAAGTGACATAAAATAATGTATAAAGTTTATCTTAGACGTTTCCTGCAGATGTCTGTTTTTTTAAAATAGAATCGTTTCAGAAGAATAACGTAGAATGGACACTAGCTTTTATAGACACATTTTCCACTCCTTTCAAAATGTATCGTTTTACTTTTTTCTATCTTTACAAGAAGAAAGTATTGGATTCGTAAAAAATTTCGGCTGCCGGTTTTCGACGGATTTACACGTTTTAGAGGTCAGAGATTCCGAAAAACATGTTTTTACAAAATGTCTGCCTGTGAGTCTGTCTGTATGTGACACACATTTTGTGGGCGCTCTATCTGAAGAACTAAAGCACGGAATTTAATAAAAATTTATATTCAAGTAGTCCCTAATATAAATTGGTGCTGATTAGCTTTTGGTATAAATCGCCCTACAGGTGGTGCTACTATGCTGCCTTTTTCATGATTTCTGCAATAGCTCTATCTCAAGAACTAATGCACGGATTTTCATCAAACTTCAGATTCAGTTATTCCTTGATATGAATTGGTGCTGGTAACGTTTTGGTGTAAATCGCCCAACAGATGTCGCTGCTATGCTGCATTTTGCAGCATTTACACGGTTTTCGTAATAGCTCTATCTCAAGAAATAATGCACGGATTTTCATCAAACTTCAGGTTCAGTTAGTCCTTGGCATGGATTGACATTTTATACCTTTTGGTGTAAATCGCTTTACAGGTGGCGCTGCTATGCTGCATTTTTTATGATTTCCGCAATATCTCTATCTCAAGAACTAATGCTTGGGTTTTCAACAAACTTCAGATTCAGGTATACCTAGATATGAATTAGTGCTGTTTATGTTTTGGTGTAAATCGCTCAATAGGTGGCGCTGCTATGCAGCATTTTTCACGATTTACACAATAGCTCAACCTCCAGAACTAATGCACGGATTGTCATCAAACTTCAGATTCAGTTAGTCCTTGACATGAATTGACTTTTTGTACATTTTGGTGTAAATCGCTCAACAGGTGGCGCTGCTACGCTGCATTTTTCAGAATTTCCCCTATAGTTCTATCTCAATAACACGATGCACGAATTTTCATCAAACTGCAAATTCAGATGTACATTGATAAGAATTGGTGCTAAATTGATGTAATTTCTTGTATTATTTAAATGATTTTATTGACATGAGTTATATAGAAGAAAGTTTTGTGATGGCTACAACATACTAGTTTATATTCAAATGAGGTCATCTACAACGTTAAAAAAATTGAAAGGAGCAGCGAATTAAAGAAAAATAATGATTTTTTATATTAATCTACTAATTCAACCCCTTTCGGCCTAATGTCCCATAATTGCAACGGTAATCACTTAGATGCAGTAAATTATAGCATATTATAACATAGATTTATTGATGTGGTCTGTCACAATTCTTCCGCTTCCCCCAAATAGATGTACAGGGTTAGCAAGAAATAAATTTCCCACTTCAGAGGGTTCTAGAATGCGTTCTATTGGTCCAAATGAGATAAAATTTGAGTTGCAGATAATTCAAATGATGCGCTTGACATTTATTAAATAAAAACAAGTAAGAAAAAATTATGCGTCAAGCATAGATTATCAAACACATTCAGAATAATGTAACAAAACTGCACTGTTTAAAAAGTTAAAATATTGCGTCTAATTCAACCATATGGAAACGCATAATACATTTCAAAACCCAATTTCAGCTGTTCCCATTCACAATCGGAAAATTATGCGAATTTTTTCAGCAGCCCTGTATGGGATTTATAGATTTGAATCTATTAGCCACATGCAAGCCAAAATTTAGTTCACTTAAGAGATACATATATTTCAGTTGAAAATTTACCTTCAGCAATTTCTTCTAATAAGGAGAACGTTACGTGAATACTTTTGTGCAGCCCTGTATTTGAGGTATGGAATTTATATATAACGAGTAAGATGCAAAAAATTAATTGAGTTTAACAGCGCATACCGAATTTCCAGCAATTATTACTCAAAGACAGTACTGTATTGTAACCGATTTCTTTTGTGTGTCCCTGTAAATAAAAAAATTCTACGAATGGCCTGTTTTAACGTGATCGTAGTGAAATTCTGTGATTTATATCAGTTTCAATGCATTTGAAATAGCATAATGCCATTAAAATACTCTGCAAACGATTTTTCCCCATATACCATAATGTAATGTAATACTTTTGATTGCCCCTGTAAATGAACGATTAATCCTATATACTCCATATACAATACCAAACATGCTTTGGTGACCCTAAATAACTTTTATCAATTTCATGAAAATCCGAGTATATTTACGGGAGTTAGAGCGTGGACAGACGGACTGACGACCAGACAAACCGAATGCATAAACACTTTTCAACTTTTTATAGGCACTTTTCAACTTTGTTGGAAAGTGTTGAAAATTTCAGAACGATCCAAGTATATTTACTAGAGTTAGAGCGCGGACAGACGGACAGACAAACCGAAGTTATAAACACTTTTCAACTTTGTTGGAAAGTGTTGAAAAGAGTTAATGAATTGGTCAATAAAGGATGTTGGCTTGATAATATGAAAGTTTTAGTCAGAGTTAATAACTTAGCAGTAATCCCAACAATTGCGAGCAAACTCAAAGACCACAAATTACGTATACCTGTAAGACCAATTGTAACAATGCCCCACTTATTGCATAGAAAAAGCCCCACATACATTTTTTTCTCTTTCTACCCCGTTTCCAACTTCTTATCCCATCTTCTTCTGTATCAAATTTTAAATATGGCTAAAATTTGAAATTTTTAATTAAAAAAAATTAAGTTTACATTTTATAAAAATACATTTCATAGGATATATATATATATAATAGTAAAATCTTCGACTTTTCACGCCTAGTTGTTGAAATATGCTCAGTGACATTTGTGTGCCTATTTTTATTAGAGGAAATTATACTTCTGTGGATAGTTGAAAAATTACTAATTAAGCCACATTTTGAGTAAACTTCATTGTTAGTGAGTAGATGAAAATGTGGCTTAAATTAATGAGAAAATCTAAACTGAATTCCACAAATAAATCGTAGTCTATAATGTATTTTGAAAGTTTTCCGCTTATTTACTTTTTCATTTCAAATTTCGAATTTTTTAGAAACCGTACCGTCTTTTCCGTCACGTAACTTTTGGAATCGAAAGCTGATTTAACACAAAATTGATATTAAAGCTATATTTTTTAAGTGAATAAGACAAATAAATATGTAAGGTTATCAAATAATTTTTTTTTATACCAATGCAATTCATAGCAACTATTTTACGAATCCTTAAATATGAATGAGAATTTCTTCAGGACGCTTAATGGGTAAGAGAGAATTTACGTCTTAAAAGTAAGCACAATTTCAAATTCAAAGCTTTCAGTTATCCAAGTTTCTATATCAACCACAACCATATGATAGAAATTGCAATTTTAGAACGCTTTTTTCTTTCTGCACACTTTTAAATTTAGAAAATTTTAAAAACTATCCCGTGGATGCATTTCTAAAGTTATAGACATGTCACATTTCAAGTTTCTATCCCTAACAATTTCAGATTAATCATAGTTTAGAATGTTTTGAAAACTTTTCCCACTAGTGTCATATTTTTAAATTTCGATTTTTTTTTTTTTTTTTTTTTTTTTTAGAAACCGTCCTCAGAAATCATTTACATCTTAAGAGTAAGCACAACGCCAAATTCGAAGCTTCTAGTTATCAAGGTTTCTACATCAACCGTAGGACAGAAATAGCAATTTTAGAACTTTTTTCCTCCTGCGCACTTTTAAATTTCGTAATTTTAAAAAAACTGTCCTGCTGATGCATTTACGTCTCCAAAGTAATAGACATGTCGCCTTTCAAGTTTCCATCCCTAACAATTTCAGATTAATCATAGTTTAGAATGTGTTGGGAACATTTTCCACTATTACTTTTCTAAATTTCGATTTTTTCAGAAATCCTTCTTAGAAGCCATTCCATCTGAAAAATAGCCACCATCTAATTTCAAGTTTCTAGCCTCAGCAGCATACCCAAAATCGCGATTTTAGAACGCTTTTTGTTTCTCACCTTTTTAAATAACGAATTTTGTAAGAACTGTTCTGTGAGAGCATTCACGTCTTAAAAAAAAAACATGTCAAATTTTTAATTTCTATCACTAACAATTCTAAACAAGTAGGAACTTGCTCGTCAAACGTGGTAAATGAGGTGCATTCGTACTGTAACTAGTTTTATAAATATTTTTTGCACCCCATATTGTACTGAATGTATATTTTTTTGCACTTTATAAGTGCATAGTCTGTAACATCATTAAAATGCACTTGCACTAATTTTTTTCCCATTGCCCGCAATGTAACGGAAAAATTTTGACTGTCCTTGTAATTAAACTATACATCAAATTTTCATGAAATCTCATGAAATTATATATTTAAAATTTCAGACCATTCGGAAGACTGTAACATCATTAAAATGCACTTGCAATAATTTTTTCTCATTGGCCGTAATGTAAAGAAAAACTTTTGAATGTCCCTGTAATTAAACTATACATCCGATTTTCATAAAATTTGAAATGGCTCGACAAAATTTTGCAACAATTATATATTTAAAATTTCAGAGCATTCGGTCGAGTAGTTTTTGCTCTGTTATGTGCGGACAGACAGACGGGCAGACGGTCGGACTGAACGACGACTATAGGTGCTACGTATTTATATAATTACGAACGCACCTAAAAATCGTAATTTAAAACGTTTTCTGCTCATTTCACACCTTTAAATTTCATATTTTTAATAAGCTTTTATACCGAGCATCTCCATGATAAAAGTAATCACTGTACTAAATTTCAAATTTCTGACCCTAACAGTCTAAATCGTAATTTAGAACGTTTTACGCTCATTTCACCTTGTTTATTTTCAAATTTTTCCAGAAACCGTTCATAGCAAGTATTTGCATCTTAAAAATAACCACGAAACCAAATTTCAAATTTCTAGCCCCAACAATATCACAGTAATTGTAATTTAGTTAGAATTTTTTTGCTCCTGCAACCCCCTGGGGGTTACCGACATAAAATAGAGCCTATGTTGGAGCTTGGAGCAGAGACTGCCACCAACCTTTTGCCACCAAGTATATATATATATATTTAATTTGTTCGTTAGGGGCACAAATAAGGCGACACATAAGACATGTCGCTTGAATTCGCTGGAAAAACTGGTTTAAAACAGGTTTGAAACAACTTAGTTCTTTGTTTCGACCGGTTTTTGCGCTACATGTTTCTGCTACATGTCGCTTGTCGCCTTTTAGTGTGGGATGCCCCTAAGTTCCAGAGATTACATTAAGCCTCTTGTCCCTATCGGCGAAGGCACTCACAAGCTGATGCTAATCCTATGGGGATGGATTTTTCTAATATCGCGTTTGCATTTCGACATTTTAAAATAATTTTTATTTTATTTATTTATTTATTTATTTATTTATTTTTTTGCATTGGATAGCCGAGATACGTTTTTACATCGCACCTTTTTTTACTTTTTCGATTTTGGTTGCAGATATTTTTTAGAAGGACACTTTCATTTTCAGAACCGGTTTTGAAAGTGAAAGTAACTTTATAAAAATATCTGCGACCAAAAACGAAAAAGTAAAAAAAAGTGCGATGTAGAGACGGACCTCTGATATCCGATGCAAAAAAAAATTATTTAAAAAAGTCGAAATGCAAACGAGATATTGGATAAATCCCTCCCCATAGGATTAGCATTAGCTCGTGAGTGTCTTCGCTGGCAGGGACAGAAGCATTAAATGGGAAAAAAAAAATAAAAAAATCAGCAAAATTTTTTTTTTTTTTTTTCGATTCATCAGTCTATCGAAGGTGAAATGAAGGAGAAAAATTCAAGTCTATACAGGGTGATTCATTTAGATGGACAAATAGCCTATTTTTTTTTTTCTATTCATCAGTCGATTAAAGGAAAAATGATGGAGAGAAATTAAAGTCTATACAGGCTGATTCATAAAGATGGAGCCAATAGCCTATTTTCTTTTTATTCATCAGTCGATCGAAGATGAAATGACGGAGAGAAATTGAAGTCTATACAGGGTGATTCATAAAAGATGGAGCCAACAGCCTATATATATATATATTCTTCTATTCATCAGTCGATCGACGGTGAAATGATGGAGATAAATTCAAGTCTATACAGAGTGATTTCTAAAAGATCGAGCCAATAGCCTATTTTTTTTTTTTTTTTTCGATTCATCAGTCGATCGAAGGTGAAATGACAGAGAGAGAGAAATTCAACTGTATACAGGGTGATTCATAACGATGGAGTCAATAGCTTATTTTCTTTTTTTTTCTATTCATCAGTCGAACGATGGTGAAATGACGGAGAGAAATTCAAGTCTATACAGGGTTATTCATAAAGATAGAGCCAATAGCCTATTTTCGTTTTTTTTTTTCTATTCATCAGTCGATCCAAGGTGAAATGATGGAGAGAAATTCAAGTCTATACAGGGTGATTTATAAATGATGGAGCCAATAGCCTATTTGTTTTTTTTTTTTCGATTCATCAGTCGATCGAAGGTGAAATGACAGAGAGAAATTCAAGTCTATACAGGGTGATTCATAAAAACGGAGCCAATAGCCTACTTTCTTTTTTTTTCTATTCATCAGTCGATCGAAGGTATTAAGATTGAGAGAAATTCAAGTCTATACAGGGTTATTCATAAAGATAGAACCAATAGCCTATTTTCTTTTTTTTTTTCTATTCATCAGTCGATCGAAGGTGAAATGATGGAGAGAAATTCAAGTCTATACAGGGTGATTCATAAAAGATGGAGCCAACAGCCTATATATATATATATTCTTCTATTCATCAGTCGATCGACGGTGAAATGATGGAGATAAATTCAAGTCTATACAGAGTGATTTCTAAAAGATCGAGCCAATAGCCTATTCTTTTTTTTTTTTTTTTTTTCGATTCATCAGTCGATCCAAGGTGAAATGACAGAGAGAGAGAAATTCAAGTGTATACAGGGTGATTCATAACGATGGAGTCAATAGCTTATTTTCTTTTTTTTTTCTATTCATCAGTCGAACGATGGTGAAATGACGGAGAGAAATTCAAGTCTATACAGGGTTATTCATAAAGATAGAGCCAATAGCCTATTTTCGTTTTTTTTTTCTATTCATCAGTCGATCGAAGGTGAAATGATGGAGAGAAATTCAAGTCTATACAGAGTGATTTATAAATGATGGAGCCAATAGCCTATTTGTTTTTTTTTCGATTCATCAGTCGATCGAAGGTGAAATGACAGAGAGAAATTCAAGTGTATACAGGGTGATTCATAACGATGGATCCAATAGCCTATTTTCTTTTTTTTCTATTCATCAGTCGATTGAAGGTGAAATGATGGAGAGAAATTCAAGTCTATACAGGGTGATTCATAAAGATGGAGCCAAAAGACTATTTTCTTTTTTCCGATTCATCAGTCCATCGAAGGTGAAATGACGGAGAAAAATTCAAGTTTATACAGGGTTATTCATAAAAGATGGAGCCAACAGCCTATATATATATATATTTTCCGCTATTCATCAGTCGATCGACGGTGAAATGATGGAGATAAATTCAAGTCTATACAGGGTATTTTATAAAAGATGAGCCAATAGCCTATTTTTTTTTGTTGTTTGTATTCTTCGATTCATCAGTGGATCGAAGGTGAAATGACAGAGAGAAATTAAAGTGTATACAGGGTGATTCATAACGATGGAGCCAATAGCTTATTTTCTTCTTCTTTCTATTCATCAGTCGAACGAAGGTGAAATGACGGAGAGAAAATCAAGTCTATACAGGGTTATTCATAAAGATAGAGCCAATAGCCTATTTTCGTTTTTTTTCTATTCATCAGTCGATCGAAGGTGAAATGATGGAGATAAATTCAAGTCTATACAGAGTGATTTCTAAAAGATCGAGCCAATAGCCTATTTTTTTTTTTTTTTTTTTTTTTTTCGATTCATCAGTCGATCCAAGGTGAAATGACAGAGAGAGAGAAATTCAAGTCTATACAGGGGGATTCATAAAAGATGGAGCCAATAGCCTATTTTCTTTTTTTTTCTATTCATCAGTCGATCGACGGTGAAATGATGGAGATAAATTCAAGTCTATACAGAGTGATTTATAAATGATGGAGCCAATAGCCTATTTGTTTTTTTTTTCGATTCATCAGTCGATCGAAGGTGAAATGACAGAGAGAAATTCAAGTGTATACAGGGTGATTCATAACGATGGATCCAATAGCCTATTTTCTTTTTTTTCTATTCATCAGTCGATTGAAGGTGAAATGATGGAGAGAAATTCAAGTCTATACAGGGTGATTCATAAAGATGGAGCCAAAAGACTATTTTCTTTTTTCCGATTCATCAGTCCATCGAAGGTGAAATGACGGAGAAAAATTCAAGTTTATACAGGGTTATTCATAAAAGATGGAGCCAACAGCCTATATATATATATATTTTCCGCTATTCATCAGTCGATCGACGGTGAAAGGATGGAGATAAATTCAAGTCTATACAGGGTATTTTATAAAAGATGAGCCAATAGCCTATTTTTTTTTTGTTGTTTGTATTCTTCGATTCATCAGTGGATCGAAGGTGAAATGACAGAGAGAAATTAAAGTGTATACAGGGTGATTCATAACGATGGAGCCAATAGCTTATTTTCTTCTTCTTTCTATTCATCAGTCGAACGAAGGTGAAATGACGGAGAGAAAATCAAGTCTATACAGGGTTATTCATAAAGATAGAGCCAATAGCCTATTTTCGTTTTTTTTCTATTCATCAGTCGATCGAAGGTGAAATGATGGAGAGAAATTCAAGTCTATACAGGGTGATTCATAAAAGGTGGGTCCAATAGCCTATTTTCTTTTTCTTTCTATTCATCAGTCGATCGACGGAGAAATGATGGAGATAAATTCAAGTCTATACAGGGTGATTTATAAAAGATAAAGCCAATAGCCTATTTGTTTTTTTTTTTCGATTCATCAGTCGATCGAAGGTGAAATGACAGAGAGAAATTCAAGTGTATACAGGGTGATTCATAACGATGGAGTCAATAGCCTATTTTCTTTTTTTTTTCTATTCATCTGTCGATCGAAGGAGAAATGATGGAGAGAAATTCAAGTCTATACAGGGTAATTCATAAAAGATGGAGCCAATAGCCTATATATATGTTATTTTTTTCTATTCATCAGTCGATCGAAGGTGAAATGATGGAAAGAAATTCAAGTATATACAGGGTGATTCATAAAAGATGGAGCCAATAGCCTATTTTCAGTTTTTTTTCTATTCATTAGTTGATCGAAGATGAAATAACGGAGAGAAATTCAAATCTATACAGGGTGATTCATAAAGATGGAGCCAATAGCTTATTTTCTTTTTTCTCTATTCATCAGTTGATCGAAGATGAAATGATGGAGAGAAATTTAAGTGTATACAGGGTGATTCATAAAGATGGAGCCAATAGCCTATTTTATTTTTTTTCTATTCATCAGTCGATCGAAGGTGAAATGATGGAGAGAAATTCAAGTATATACAGGGTGATTCATCAGTCGATCGAAGGTGAAATAATGGAGAGAAATGCAAGTCTATACAGGGTGATTCATAAAAGATGGAGCCAGCAGCCTATATATATATATTTTCTTCTATTCATCAGTCGATCAACGGTGAAATGATGGAGATCATTTCTATATAGGGTGATTTATAATTACTATATAGGGTGGTCTATACAGGGTGATATATAAAGGATGGAGCAAATAGCCTATTTGTTTTTTTGTTTTTTTTTTTTGTTTTTTCGATTCATCAGTCGATCGAAGGTGAAATGACAGAGAGAAATTCAAGTGTATACAGGGTGATTCATAACGATGGAGCCAATAGCTTATTTTCTTTTTTTTTCCTATTCATCACTCGAACGAAGGTGAAATGACGGATAGAAATTCAAGTCTATACAGGGTTATTCATAACGATAGAGCCAATAATCTATTTTCGTTTTTTTTTCTATTCATCAGTCGATCGAAGGTGAAATGATGGAGAGAAATTCAAGTCTATACAGGGGGATTCATAAAAGGTGGAGCCAATAGCCTATTTTTTTTTCTATTCATCAGTCGATCGACGGTGAAATGATGGAGATAAATTCAAGTCTATACAGGGTGATTTATAAAAGATGGAGTCAATAGCCTATTTGTTTTTTTAGTCGATCGAAGGTGAAATGACAGAGAGAAATTCAAGTGTATACAGGGTGGTTCATAACGATGGAGTCAATAGCCTATTTTCTTTTTTTTTTTCTATTCATCAGTCGATCGATGGGGAAATGATGATTCAAGTCTGTACAGGGTGATTCATAAAAACGGAGCCAATAGCCTACTTTCTTTTTTTTTCTATTCATCAGTCGATCGAAGGTATTAAGATTGAGAGAAATTCAAGTCTATACAGGGTAATTAATAAAAGATGGAGCCAATAGCCTATATATATGTTTGTTTTTTTTCTGTTCATCAGTCGATCGAAGGTGAAGTGATGGAGAGAAATTCAAGTCTATACAGGGTGATTTATAAATGATGGAGCCAATAGCCTATTTGTTTTTTTTTTTCGATTCATCAGTCGATCGAAGGTGAAATGACAGAGAGAAATTCAAGTCTATACAGGGTGATTCATAAAAACGGAGCCAATAGCCTACTTTCTTTTTTTTTCTATTCATCAGTCGATCGAAGGTATTAAGATTGAGAGAAATTCAAGTCTATACAGGGTTATTCATAAAGATAGAACCAATAGCCTATTTTCTTTTTTTTTTTCTATTCATCAGTCGATCGAAGGTGAAATGATGGAGAGAAATTCAAGTCTATACAGGGTGATTCATAAAAGATGGAGCCAACAGCCTATATATATATATATTCTTCTATTCATCAGTCGATCGACGGTGAAATGATGGAGATAAATTCAAGTCTATACAGAGTGATTTCTAAAAGATCGAGCCAATAGCCTATTCTTTTTTTTTTTTTTTTTTTCGATTCATCAGTCGATCCAAGGTGAAATGACAGAGAGAGAGAAATTCAAGTGTATACAGGGTGATTCATGATATGATAGCCTATGATAGCCTATTTTCTTTTCTTTTTCTATTCACCAGTTGGTCCAAGGTGAAATGATGGAGAGAATTTCTAGTCTATATAGGGTGATTCATAAATATGAAGTTAATAGCCTATTTTCATTTTTTTCCGATTCATCAGTCGATCGAAGGTGAAATGCGGAGAGAAATAGAAGTCTATACAGGGTGATCCATAAAGATGGAGCCAATAGCCTATTTTCTTATTTTTTCTATTTACCAGTTGATCAAAGATGAAATGATGGAGAGAAATTTATATCTACACAGGTTGATTCATAAAGATGGAGCCAATAGTCTATTTTCATTTTTTTTTTCGATTCATTAGTCGATCGAAGGTGAAATGACGGTGAGAAATTCAAGTTTATACTGGGTGATTCATAAAGATGGAGCCAGTAGCCTATTCCCTTAAATGTTAGTTCTAGATACATATTTCCAATTGCAAAGTTTCATTAAAAAAGTTTCAAAATTAGATGACATAAGTTACAACCTCCTGGTGGTGGTGGTGTGGGGTTCTATTTGAGAAAATGCACAAACGGCCGTATTAAAACTAAATTTTAGTACGGTTTCACAGGGTAAAATTTCCAATTAGGAAACATTTCCTTATCCATTCCTGTATGAATTATGATATTTTATTATTATGATAAGGTGGTCTTGTTTCAAACTATGAATTGAACCTCTATTGAAATTATGAAAATTTGAATAAAAAATTGAAAAATAAAATATAAAAAAAAAGATAAATTTAAAAATTATTGCACATTTCACATCATAACATTTCTAAGTATGTGTTTGCGGAAGATGGTTAAATTGCTAAGCATAGTTTTTGACCCTATAAAACTTCTTTAATTGAACTACTTTGTCTAAGTTTGACATTAAATAACTCTTAAACTAATTCTTTGTGTTCCCTTTCTGCAGCTCGTTTGCCATATATTTCTTTATAAAGCTACCACTTTCCATGTTTTTACATGCAACAGTTTTTTTTAATTATGTGACAACAAATTCAAAAGGGCACAAAAAATTTAATTACGATGACGTTAGTGGCAGTAGTAGTTACTTTTTCCACAATAAAGAAAAACTTTCCTTAAATTTTATATTTCTAGAAATTAGTTAACGTGTGTGTATAATGTATTTTGATTTTAGAAAAGTAGCATTTTAATCACGTTGTGAAAAAAAAAAATACTGAAAATTTTAAGAAACTCTTTCCTAACCTTGAAAAAGTTTAAAGTAAAAAGTTGAAAAGTTTTAGAAAATAAAAGTTACAACACATCGCTTCCGCATTCAAATGATTTTTACATTAGATGAGAAAAACCGATAAAATCCTTTTTTGGTTCATTAGTTGATCGAAGGGAAGATGACGAACGGAGAAGAATTCAAGTGCAGTTTTTATTTTTTTGTAAAAGATTTTTTTTCAAATATTTTTGAACATTAGAGAATTTTTTTTTAAATCCTAGGTATGTGTTCTTAATTAGATTTATCACTTCATTTGATACAGAATTCAAACTTTTCCCTTAAATAATTTAGATAAAAACAAGAGTAGATTTGCCATTTAAAAATTCGTTCTGGTTTATTTTTAGGTAGATTTCGCAAGAAATACTACCTATTACATTCTCCTCTATGTTCGAATTTCTGAAAATGTTTTTGCAGATCTACGCCGATCATCACCCCTAGAACCCAAAATCACCCCCAGTTCAAAACTTTATCTATCTAAATATATGGGGCATTCTCACAATCTTTTGACTTTTATGTCCCTGAATAATAATTTTTATTTTAGTACATATTCTTGTGTTTTTAGGTAGATTTCGTAAGAAATACTACTAATTGCAGTCGTTACCATGGTGCGACTTTTTATAAATTCCTTCATAACTTTTCATTATAGGATCCCAGGAACCCAAAACCACCCCCACCTAAAAAGTTTATATATATATATATATATATATACAGAGTGATTCAAAAAAGATGGGAAAAATTTTAAGAGGTGGTAGTACACACCCAAACAAACATTTTGTATCAAAGAATGCATGGTCGAAAACTAAACGTAAAAAAGTTAGAGGGCGCCAAAAGTTATGTTCTTATACGAGGCACACAATGACAAAACACACAATGAACGATTTAAGTTACGAAAACAAATTTAATGGCATTTGATTACAATAAGTGCTCAAAACATTGACCGGCAGCTGTTATGCACGCAGTACAACGGCGAAGAACAGATTGGCGAATTTTCTGAAACACACCAGGCACCACCGCGCTCGCCAGATCTTTCTGTCTCGATTTTTTTTTGTGGGGACAGCTAAAGGCTCTTGTGTATGAGACTCCCATTGAATCCGCAGAAGAACTTGTCGCCAAGCTTTCGGCTGCTGTAGGGGAAGTTTACGATATGCCTGGTGTGTTTCAGAAAATTCGCCAATCTGTTCTTCGCCGTTGTACTGTGTGCATAACAGCTGCCGGTCAATGCTTTGAGCACTTATTGTAATCAAATGCCATTAAATTTGTTTTCGTAACTTAACTTAATCGTTCATTGTGTGTTTTTGCCTCGTATAAGAACATAATTTTTGGCACCCTCTAACTTTTTTACGTTTAGTTTTCGACCATGCATTCTTTGATACAAAATGTTTGTTTGGGTGTGTACTATCACCTCTTAAAATTTTTCCCATCTTTTTTGAATCACCCTGTATATATATATGTATGTATGTATGTATGTATGTATGTATGTATGCACTAAATTTTGACCGCACGATAAAAGTCGTAATTATGCACGGATCGTCTTCAAACTCGCCAACAACTTTGAGATGGCTAATATCTCGCCGGGGATTGAAAATGAGCAAAATCGGCCCAAGGGAATGGAAATGGGGAGGATTACAAATTTTGAATACCGTCTTAACAAGATTATGATAAAACCAGCTCTTACACAACAATGACAGGAAAAAGTAAATATTTTCGTTATAGCAGCTGCCAACAATTAAAAAAAAAAGCAATAAAAATTCTCACCACAACAATTGCTTTTCAATTGTAAGATTTTCACGTGAAAATTAAATTAAATAAATTGTTTGACGAATTGAAAACAAATTGAATATTGCGTCATAAGTTTTCTAGAGCAAGATTTCCGCATGAAAACTCAAAATGAAATAAATAGTTTGACGAATTAAAAAAAAAAATATTGCGTCATATTGGAAATAAAATGGACCTCAGCAGGTGGATATGTAACGTCATGTGAGTTTGAAGAAACGTATTAAAACATGATAAAAACCCGACTATGGAAATATTAACATATTTTAACACTCTGAGGTTCTCTGAATTTGTTTTAGCCATTTTCAAACCTATTCCACATATATATGCGTGTGTGTATTCGTGTATATTAGAATTTTCACAAAATGGTTAGCTCTTTAGAGCTCATTCTTAGTGAAGGAACTGGGTTTATCTCTAATCTTGATTTAAGTTTTGTTGGTGAATTTAGTACTTAACTTCGAAATCTACCTCCGCCTGTAGGTCTGAGCCGGCAGGGATTTTTTTATTTCTTATACTGGGGAACATCCCATTGCATGATTGCATAACAGTATTAACGAGATAAATAAATTTTAGACGATGTTGGGGGTCCAAATACCAGGAAAACTCCTATACCGTCCCGTGTCCTGATGTTTGGTTTAAGTTTGGAGCTCTCTGTATAAAACTGTTTCAATAAAAGTAATTCGATGTAATTTTTTTCCGAAACTGGGACAACTGTTTCATATAAATATGTAGCAAACAATTAACCTGCACACATTTTTACGGTTGATATTATTTTTTTAACTCTGTTCCTTAGTTTTAGATTCCTTACCGTCCCTCTTCTAAAATTATACAGAAAATCAATTCAGATGCAGCCACAGGACTTTTTTCAAATTTTTTCTCATGAAGAAGTATGCTAGAGAGAGAATATCTAAAATTCTTTGACAGGAAATTTACTGCAGAATTTAAATCAGCATTTAAATATCAATTTCAAGCATCGTGGCTTTATTGGTAGTCTTATACTGTCCCCAAGCTTTATTCCTGCACTTTTCGGGGTAAAATACTTTTTTAATTTAATCCAATGTAAATAACTCTTTCTAAAAATCAATGAACATTGTGGCTATCACTTAGTCTTAACATGATTTGCCTAAAAATAGTGGTAATTTTCCTTACCGTCCCATCCTTACCATCCCCCCCTTTTTTTTCCATTACCATCCCTTTATTCCTATGCCATTCCCTTCCCCCCCCCCCGTCCCTTCCTACACAACCCTTTAAGACAATGTTATACAAAAATTTTGTACTAAAAATACTACATTGTTACTATTTCTTGTTTGAATGTCATGTGGGGGTAATGCAAA
Organism: Maratus speciosus; assembly: GCA_963932465.1. Lineage (NCBI taxonomy): Eukaryota > Metazoa > Arthropoda > Arachnida > Araneae > Salticidae > Maratus > Maratus speciosus. The sequence goes on from OZ010789.1 coordinate 293,982,193, forward strand.
TTCATAAGCAAAAATTTAGAAGAAAATAGAAAGCTATAGTGGTAAAATGGTAAGGAAAATTAAACTCGCAAGTTTAACTTAAACCTCAGTTAAATGAAAAAATTTTCGCTACTGACCATTTTTTCTTTATTTTGAATCATTAAGGCATTCGTCTACCATATTAAAATGTTATTTTACCAAGTTTAATTTCACCAGATTTTTATTCCCGAAAGTCAAAAGATGGTGAGAATGCCCCATATATAACTTTTTTATGGATACGATAACTTCCATAATTCTACACAAATATCTTCCAAATTGACACATAAAATCTAGGACAGAAAATCTCGATCAAGTTCGTTAATGGGCAAAATCGGACCAAGGAGTGGAAATAGGGGGAAGTTTTGTGAAAACCTAAAAAAACCCATAACTTCTTAATTATCATATATATCAAATCAGTTTAAAGTTATTATTACTTCTAGGAAAAGGGCCAAAAGTTTATGTTTTGATAAAATTAAAAATGGGCTCAAGGAAAAAAAAAAGGATTTTAAGGAGAAAAAAAAATTATAACTTCGATAATTATCAAGATATCAAATCCGCTTAAATTTATTATAAATCTTCTTAATACGAGTATTATCTATAACTTTTATGTTGACAGGTTTTTGATAAAACTTACTCTTACAGCAAAAAAAAAAAAAAAAAAAAAAAAAAAAAAAAAAAAAAAAAAAAAAATTGAGGTTGAAGGAAAAATTATCGTAATTAACATTATTCTTATAAAACCAGCTCTTACAGAAAAATGAAGTTAAAAACTCGTCAAAAGCGACGAGATAAAATTGTTAAACTGGATTTATATCTAATCATTATTTAGTTTTTGCTAGTGAAATTAGTACTTAACTTCGAAATCTACCTGCGCATGTAGGCCGAGCCGGCAGGGATTTTTTCGTTATGTACACGCGTCAAAACTAGAAAAACTTTTAGAGTGATCTTTCTTTCTATCTTATAATCTATTATTCTAATTATATATTCTAATTCTATAATCTAACTCTTTCTTTCTATTTTAGCGATGCATTTGCTAGAATTTTTAATTAGTGGAAAAATAGTGTCAAATTTGTGATAAAAGCAACCCGATCATGGGTAGGAATTATGAATTTGTTTCTTTTCTTTCTTTCTTTTTTTAACACTTTCCAACAAAATTGAAAAGTGTTTATGACTTCGGTTTGTCTGTCCGTCTGGCGTCTGCCCGCATGGCCGTCTGTCCGCGCTCTAACTCCCGTAAATATACTCGGATTGTCCTGAAATTTTTGGTGGTTATTGACGTTTACCATAGCACGTTCCCTATTTCAAATGAAGTTTGTAGCATGTTTAGTTGATTTACAGGGACAGTCAAAAGTTTTCCGTTACATTAGGGCCTATGGGAAGAAATCGTTTAAAATGATTTTTAATGATGTTACACGCATCCAAACATACCAAAATTGATATGGATTTATGGAGTGCACTAAAACATGCATTCTGTATAATATGAGGTGCAAAGAATAGTTATTATTCTTTTACAGGGCCACACAAAGGAATTCCGTTACATAATGATATTGGGAGGGAGGGGGGGGGGCGTATTTTAATTATGTTAAACTATTTCACATATAATGAAATTTACATACGTCGCTGAGGTTTACTATAAGTTATTTCATGTATATTACGAAGCATTTACAGGGACACACAAAAGTTTTCAGATAGTATATTGTAGATCCTATCAGGGATGCACAAAAGATCTCCTGTACATTTCCGTTTATTGACATAAATTGCTGAAGGGGAATTTTCAACTGTGTTATGCGTTTTCTAACTGACTTAAATTTTAGCAAACTTTGGAGTACACAAGTTGCAGCCAAAAAGTTCACGGAATTTCGTTGTAGTTCTTTAATACCAAAGTATAATTAATTTATTAGTTTACTACAACTATATTTTGGACACAGAATGACACACAGTGTCCTCTCCTCGACCAAAGAAATCACGTCATGTCAAATCGAAAACAAAAGTGATGCTCATTGTGTTTTTCAACAACGAAGGTGTGGTGCAACATGAATTTGTACCAGCTGGGCAAACTGTTAATGGCCTTCTGTACGTGCAAGTTTTGAAAAGACTGAAGGATGCAATCCGAAGAAAATGTTCCGCCAAATTACAAGGAAGATAGTCACTACATTACGACAAAACTCCCTTCCGCACATCGATTGTTGTGCAGACATGGCTCGCAGAAAAGAACATCCCACTCCTCCACCAGCCTCTCTACTCACCGGATTTAGGCCATCGGATTTTTGGCTCTTTCCCACGATCAAAATGAGCCTCAAAAGTAAACTTTTTGTCACCGTAGAAGACATCAAAACCAACGAGACGGCTGAACTTGGGAATAGGGGAGACCGGGGCAAGATGACTATGTTAACAATTTTTGTTGTTTATTATTTTATTTTTAAGTATAGTAAAATTAATTTTACATGAACGGTTAGAGTATTCCTTTGTAATATTAAATATATTACCATTTAATTTTTCAAATAAAAAAATAAAGGATAATTTTATTTTTTCATAACATTAACAAATCGTCATCTTGCCCCAGTACTGGGGCAAGATGACTACACTGAAAAAGGTTGAACATATTTTATCTTTTGAATATGTTACATGGTTTAGCAAATGATAACTGTGTTTTTACATCTTACAAAGTATCAAACTAAGCATAATGCATTGAAACGTAATGTTGAAGTGTTTAGTTGTGGAGCTAACAATAGTCACAAATAAAAATGTCATTTTCATAATTGGAACATTCCTCATGCCCCCATTCTTGGCATTTACAGCACTGGATCCATTCTTCTGTTGGTGGGTTACAATATTCCTCGTCACATCTGAAAACACCATGCTTTGAAGTTGATGCAACTGGACTGTTTGGCCTGGATTTAATAGACTTAGACCTACAGGAACTTAGTTTGAATTTTTTTACTTCCTTTTTAGCTTCACGAGCATCTTTTCTCTGTTTTTTTAAACGTTCCTGTTCTTCCTTCTGCTTTTCCTTTTGTTCTAACATTTCTTTGATGGGTGTGCTTGTAAGAATGCTTGAGCTCAGTGTTTAGCTTTTTTTTTTCTCACATTGTGTTGCTTTAGGCAATGGTTTGAAATAAAAAAACACTAACAGGCTTCTTTCGTGCACCGGAATCAACATTTGCCATAAGTTCTGGTTCTTTTGGAGGATTTATACGTTGGTTTTCTACTACCAGGGTCTGAGGAGGATGAGCTCGTCATCTTGTCCCGGACTGCCTGTTTAAAAATATTAGTTTTCATTGCCATGAAGCAAGGCGATCAATTGACATTTATTCATGTTAATAGGCAGTATTTAAAGTAAGTTACCCATAAATATTAAAGAGGAACGATATATCTTACCTGTATCTGTAACAGAGCTTATTTACACATGCATAAAAGTTATAACGTGGCAGCGGTAAACAATCAAAGCTTCACAACTAACACAAAAATGACGATTTCAGCGTCTCTATACTATTGTTTAACGAATGGCCGACAGGAGAGCCAGTAGTGTCCGGTTGATGCTGCCACCTAGTGGAAAATGGAAAAATTAAAACATTCGTCATTTTGCCCCGGTCTTCATCTCTTCCCGGTCTCCCCTATACCAAAACAGGATTTTTATCGCTGTTTCCAGCAATGGCAGGAGCGGTGGAGCAAGTGTGTTGGTTCTGACGGATCCCACTTCGAAGGCGATTAAAGTAACTGTGTACCTATATTGTGGTAATTAAATGTTAAAACGAAATTTCGGGAACTTTTTGACTGTCCCTCGTATATACAAATCAATAGATCACATACAGAGCTTCACAAAAGAATTCGGCTATTTTCTCGACTATTCATGACAATTTCTGAAATTGTGTTTTCAAATGTGTTATGCATTTCGCAAATTGTTCACACAGACATCATAGACCGGGAGCCGGCAGCACAAAATATCAACTCATCAAGTTCACGGGTGAAATTCTAGGGTTGGTTAAATCTTGATTCGCATATTGAAACGCAATCGGTCTGCCAAGTCATATCTTGCTAGAAAACACATGAAAACCCGATTTTAGCGGCTGACTCGTAGGTTTACTATTTGTTTACCTGCTGCCACTCCTCCATTTTTTCATACCTTTTGGTGCAAGAAAACACAATGGTAAACCTACGAATAAGCCGCTAAAATCGGGTTTTCAGGAACCAAGATATGACTTGGCAAACCGATTGCGTTTTAATATGCGAATCAAGATTTAACTAATCTTACAATTTCATGCGTGAACTCGATGAGGTGATTGTCTGTACTGCCGGCTTCCGGTCTGTACACACTTGAGTCCAATAGGCAGTGACTTCGATAGTTGGAACAAGGACAAACTTGCTCAAAGCTATCGAATTCGCAGCAATCAGCTGCTAAGCTCTCTCTTCAATTTTCGAAAAAGAAAATATGAACTGTAATCCAATTTTTTTAACAGAAACCGATTTTTAGAAACTTCCAATATGCGAATCTTAAATTACAGCTCATTCCGCCGAATAATTTTTGAGTAATGCTTAAACAACTACCGACATTCCAGCCTGTTTTGCAACGATTACAAAAGAATTTAACATTAGCAGTTCCATATTTTAAACCTTCATAATTCCTAAACTACTACTAAACTATATTAAAACGCAATCGGTCTGCCAATTCATATCTTGGTGAAAAGCACCTGAAAATCCGATTTTAATGGCTGACTCGTAGGTTTACTATGTGTTTTCCTGCTCCCAGTCCTCCATGTTTTCATACCTTTTGGTACAGGAAAACACAGTGGTAAACCTACGAGTCAACCGCTAAAATCGGATTTTCAGGTGTTTTCCACCAAAGTATGATTTGGCAGACCGATTACATTTTGATATGCGAATCAAGATTTAATTAAACACAGAATTTCATCCGTGAACTCGATGAGGTGATTGTCTGTGCTTCCCGGTCTATCATCTTTCGCATTATCACACGGTGAAGTTTTGCTACTTTATTCTGATTGTGTTGGGAAGTGTTTCATAATCAGTACTTGACTGATGATTTCCGATGATTTTTCGTTCTTGTTATTTATTAAAAACTTTCCTTAAATTCTACATTTTTAAAAATTAGTTAATGACGTTAGTTATGATGTACTTTTTATTAGAAAAAAGTAGCGTTCAAATCGAGGTATGAGATAATACAAAAATGACGCTGAAAATTTTAAGATATTTCCCCGTAACCTTGAAATGCAGTTAAAAAGTTTGAAGTGAAAAGTCGAAAAGTGATAGAAAATAAAAGTAGCGACATCGTTTCAGCGCGTGCAAATGATTTTTACATTAGACATGAAAAACCGATAAAATTCTTTTTTCGGCCCATTAAGTCGATCGAAGGTAAAATGGCGGAGAAAATTTCAAGTGCAGTTTTGTTTTTTGGGATAACTTAAAAAAAAATACATTTTTGAACCATAAATAAAGTTTTTTAAAATCTAGATATGTCTTCCTAATATAAACTATCTCTTTTTGAGACCAAATTTAAATTTTTTAAATGATTTAGATTAAAAAAAAAAAGCCTAGACTAGACAGTAATTTTTATTTTTGAATAAAACGTATATTTTTAATTACGAAAATTAAAAATCTAATATAAAATTTCCAAATAAATCATTATTACATGTTTAGTAGGAAATAGATATACAATTCTGATGAAACTGAAAAAGAAAAAAAAATAAATAAATAAACCCTAGAATATTGAAATTTGTGTCTTTGTCAACAAATTTCTATTCAACGCCAAAAGTGCTATATTTTATAGTTAATCAGACCTTATGATTAGTTTACCGTAATCAGGTACATAAACAAATGACGTATTTAACCATAAGCGATTTAGTTCAAAACGTCATTTTGACGATGGCAACAGCAGACAATTAAATTTTACTTTTACTGCATTTTTTGAAAACTTCTGAACATCCTACATTTTCAATTTTTACAGTGTAGAATAGGCAAAAAAATATACTTTCAATGCAATTTGTTTGAAAACGGTATCGCAATTTGTTTGAAAACTGTGTTAGAATTTACTGATTTTTTTTTTTTTTTTTTGGTTTTTTAAATAATTTTCAAGCATGATTTATTTAAAATTTATCTCTATCGCGAGCAGAAGATTACGAAAAAAATCCATTTACATTTAAATTAATATAAATAGTTCAGCATTTATTACCGGCTTATATTCCATAACGAAATTAAAATTTTATCAATAAATAAATAAAATAATCAAATATAAATAAAACACAAATTTAAGACATGTAATCGAATTATGTGTTTAAACTATTGAAATTATCAGAATCAAAAAGAATACTGTAAAAATAGCGCTTTTGGCAATTTTCTCGGCTTTTAACGTCTGTCGGGGGTCTAATACGAAAGTATCGATTTGATTAAATTTCAAAACTTTATTTAAGTACATAATTCCTATTTTTCATATAAAAATAACTTTTAGTATTGTTAGTGGAGAATCTAAAAATATATACAGTCGGACCTCGTTAACCCGACACCCGGTTTTCACGTCACTCCGCTTATCACGTAACTTTTTCAAAGTTCCGATTCTTTATATATGATTTAAATGTAAAAAAAAAACTCCTGATTTTACGCTGTTTATTAATTTTCAATTCTGGATATCCCGACGGTTTAGGAAAATTGTCCGTTTTTCATAATCCATCTTATAAGCGCGGAAATTAAGCGGTAAGAAACACCTTGTCCGAACTTTTCACAAAAGTATCTAAAATACCCATTGAGATAAATGAGAAAGTTTTCTTCAATCCTTTATCTGAATAAATATACTCACACACTATGAATGACCCACTTAAGCTCCAGATAGATGTACCAGCCTACTCGCGGCCTTTTTCTTCTGGTCAGGCAGTGCTTTTTTGTGGTTACACGGCTTTTTTCATCCGACTAACACCGAAGCATTGCATTGTATTGAAACGATCAGAAAATTTCTAACATCCATTTCTGAAACAACGAATATTGATTACAATTGACCGTATAATATTGGAAAACGAATTGTAGGAAGCACATCTAGGTAAAAGCATACGTTATCTTTCATATAACAATAAAAAAACAAGTCATCATAAATCTGATTTTTATTCTTTTTAATTTAGTTTTTGTGTTTACTTTGTTTAATAATAATAATATTTAATTCTTAAAACTGCAAGAATGGTTATGAATTTAAAATTGTATTAAATTAATTAAAAATACAGCTTTTTATAAACATATTTTTCTCCGACTACGGTTACCGCGACACTCCGCTTATGACGACACTTTTTTCTGGCCATTAGAATGCCGGGATAACGAGGTTCGACTGTATATATTAAATGTAAAAAATCTATTAGAGATTTCAATTAAAGGAAAATGGTTTTTAACCATATGCTGTAACCCGGGAGCATCGGGTTCGACCTCTTAGTGCTAATAAAAGTAAGTCTACCAATAGAAATAATAATGGTACAGATTATACTTTCTAAGATATTGAATGAGCTTGAAAATAGATGTTAAAATAGCAGCATTTTGGATTTACAAAGAAATGAGAAATACTACATTGATACAGAACACAATAACAGCATGTAAAATATATATAAATATATATATACATATAATTTCACATGAACCAATGTTTCAAATGAATTAGAATAGACTATATTTCAAAACGGGACTAAGGCGATGCGAAAGTTTCTTCAAAATCCCTTACAAGTCCTATTCTTAAATGCATTTATTTCCTTATATCCTTTTCTAAGTTCAGGATTTTCCCAGCCCCTTTGATTAATCTTACCACGGAGTTATCAATAAGAGAAACCGAATAGTAGAATAAATATCTCTTACTTCTCTGCTGTAAGGAGAGCTATATTTAGCGCAAGGTAAATTTCCCGAACCGAAAAAGGATACATCAAAAGGATATATCTTTGAGAGCAGATAAAATGCTAACTATAAACTATTCAATATAGTTCATATATTTGTTATCCAAAAGAAAGAAAAAATCTTATTCAAATTAAAAATTATGCTAAATATATTTTTATAAATGACAAATAATAAAAAATTAAGATAATTTGACAAAGAAATATATAATTTTAGTCTGTTCATGAAAACTACTCTATGACGTTCATTTATCCAAAAGGTCATTAAATCTTATTGAAATTAAAAAAATGATAAATATATTTTTATATATGCCGAATAATTAAAAAAATGATAATTTGGCAGAGAAATATATAATTTTAGTCTGTAATTGAAAATCACTGTATGAAGTTCATTAATCCAAAAGGTCATTAAATCTTATTGAAATTAAAAATATATGATAAATATATTTTTATAAATGCGAAATAATAAAAAAATTAACATAATTTGAGAGAGAAATATATAATTTTAGTCTGTAATTGAAAACTACTTCATGGGGTATCTTATTGAAATTAGAAAGTATGATAAACATATTTTTATAAATGGCAAATAATAAAAAAATTAAGATAATTTGAGAGAGAAATATATAATTTTAGTCTGTAATTGAAAACTACTCTATGAAGTTCATTAAATCTTATTGAAATTAAAAATTGTGATAAATATATTTTTGTATATGCGAAATAATTAAAAAAAATGATAATTTGGCCTAGAAATGCATAATTTTAGTCTATAATTGAAAACCATTCTATGAAGTTCATTAATCCAAAAGAAATTAAACCATATCGAAATTAAAAATTGTGATAAATATATTTTTATAAATGCCAAATAATAAAAAAAAATTAAGATAATTTGAGAGAGAAATATATAATTTTAGCTTGTTAAAAATTATGATAAATATATTTTTATAAATGCTAAATAATAAAAAAATTGATAATTTGTCAGAGAAATATATAATTTTAGTTTGTAATTGAAAACTATACTATGGAGTTCATTAATCCAAAGGTCATTAAGCCATATTGAAATTAAAAATTATGATAAATACATTTTTATAAATGGCAAATACTAATAAAAATTTAAGATAATTTAACGGAGAAATAAACAGTTTTAGTCTGTAATTGAAAATCACTATATGAAGTTCATTAATCAAAAATGTCATTAAATCTTATTGAAATTAGAAATATATGATAAATATACTTTTATAAATGCCAAATATATATATATATATATATATATATATATATATATATATATATATAAATTGAGAGAGAAATATATAATTTATTCCGTAATTGAAAACTACTGTATGGAGTATCTTATTGAAATTAGAAATTATTATAAACATATATTTACAAATGCCAAATAATAAAAAAAATTAAGATAATTTGAGAGAGAAATATATAATTTTAGTCAGTAATGAAAACTACTCTATGAAGTTCATTAATCCAAAAGAAATTAAACCATATCGAAGTAAAAAACTGTGATAAATATATTTTTATCACACACACACACACACACACACACACAAAAAAAAAAAAAAAAGATAATTTGAGAGAGAAATATATAATTTTAGCTTGTTGAAAACTGTACCATGAAGGTCATTAATCCAAAAGGTCATTAAATCATATTGAAATTTAAAATTATGATAAATATACTTTTATAAATGCCAAAAAATAAAAAAATAAAGATAATTTGACAGAGAAATATATAATTTTAGTTTGTAATTGAAAACAACGCTATGGAGTTCATTTATTCAAAAGGTCATTAAGCCATATTGAAATAAAAAATTATGATAAATATATTTTTATAAATGTCAAATACTAATAAAAATTTAAGATAATTTGACCGAGAAATATATAATTTTAGTCTGTAATTAAAAATCCCTGTATGAAGTTCATTAATCCAAAAGTTCATTAAATCTTATTGAAATTAAAAATATATGATAAATATATTTTTTATAAATACCAAATGATAAAAAAATTAAGATAATTTGACAGAGAAATATATAATTTTAGTCTGCAATTGAAAACTACTCTATGACGTTCATTAATCCAAAAGGTCATTAAATCTTATTGAAATAATAAAATTATGATACATATATTTTTATATATGCGAAATAATTTTAAAAAATGATAATTTGGCCTAGAAATGCATAATTTTAGTCCATAATTGAAAACCATTCTATGAAGTTCATTAATCCAAAAGAAATTAAACCATATCGAAATTAAAAATTGTGATAAATATATTTTTATAAATGCCAAATAATAAAAAAATTAAGATAATTTGAGAGAGAAATATATAATTTTAGCTTGTTAAAAACTACTCCATGAAGTTCATTAAACGAAAAGGTCATTAAATCTTATTGAAATTAAAAATTATGATAAATATATTTTTATAAATGCCAAATAATAAAAAAATTAAGATAATTTGACAGAGAAATATATAATTTTAGTTTGTAATTGAAAACTACGCTATGGAGTTCATTTATCCAAAAGGTCATTAAGCCATGTTGAAATAAAAAATTATGATAAATACATTTTGATAAATGGCAAATACTAATAAAAATTTAAGATAATTTGACCGAGAAATAAACAGTTTTAGTCTGTAATTGAAAATCACTATATGAAGTTCATTAATCCAAAATGTCATAAAATCTTATTGAAATTAGAAATATATGATAAATATACTTTTATAAATGCCAAATATAAAAATAAAAAAAATTAGATAATTTGAGAGAGAAATATATAATTTTAGTCCGTAATTGAAAGCTACAGTATGGAGTATCTTATTGAAATTAGAAATTATTATAAACATATATTTATAAATGCCAAATAATAAAAAAATTAAGATAATTTGAGAGAGAAATATATAATTTTAGTCTGTAATTGAAAACTACTCTATGAAGTTCATTAATCCAAAAGAAATTAAACCATATCGAAGTAAAAAATTGTGATAAATATATTTTTATAAATGCGAAAAAAAAAAAAAAAAGAAAAAAAAAAAGATAATTTGAGAGAGAAATATATAATTTTAGTTTGTTGAAAACTACACCATGAAGGTCATTAATACAAAAGGCCATCAAATCATATCGAAATTAAAAATTATGATAAATATACTTTTATAAATGCCAAATAATAAAAAAATTAAGATAATTTGACAGAGAAATATATAATTTTAGTTTGTAATTGAAAACTACGCTATGGAGTTCATTTATCCAATAAGGTCATTACGCCATATTGAAATAAAAAATTATGATAAATATATTTTTATAAATGGCAAATATTAATAAAAATTTAAGATAATTTGACCGAGAAATATATAATTTTAGTCTGTAATTAAAAATCACTGTATGAAGTTCATTAATCCAAAAGGTCATTAAATCTTATTGAAATTAAAAATATATGATAAATATATTTTTATAAATGCCAAATGATAAAAAAATAAGATAATTTGATAGAGAAATATATAATTTTAGTCTGTAATAAATAATTACTGTATGGAGTATCTTATTGAAATTAGAAATTATGATAAACACATTTTTTATAAATGCCAAATAATAATAATAAAAAAAAAGATAATTTGAGAGAGAAATATATAATTTTAGTCTGTAATTGAAAATTACTCCATGACGTTCATTAATCCAAAAGGTCATTAAATTTTATTGAAATAAAAAAATTATGATAAATATATTTTTATATATGCGAAATAATTTAAAACAATGATAATTTAGCCTATAAATGTATAATTTTTGTGTATAATTGAAAACTACTCTATGAAGTTCATTAATCCAAAAGAAATTGAACCATATCGAAGTAAAAAATTGTGATAAATATATTTTTATAAATGCCAAATAATAATAAAAAATTAAGATAATTTGAGAGATAAATATATAATTTTAGCTTGTTGAAAACTACTTCATGAAGGTCATTAATCCAAAAGGTCATTAAATGATATTGAAATTAAAAATTATGATAAATATATTTTTATAAATGCCAAATAATAAAAAAATTAAGATAATTTGACAGAGAAATATATAATTTTATTTTGTAATTGAAAACTACGCTATGGAGTTTTTTAATTTAAAAGCTCATTAAGCCATACTAAAATAAAAAATTATGATAAATATATTTTTATAAATGGCAAATACTAATAAAAATTTAAGATAATTTGACCGAGAAATATATAATTTTAGTCTGTAATTGAAAATCACCGTATGAAGTTCATTAATCCAAACATCATTAAATCTTATTGAAATTAAAAATTATGATAAATATATTTTTGTAAATGCCAAGTAATAAAAACATTAGGATAATTTGACAGAGAAATAAATAATTTTAGTTTGTAATTGAAAACTTCCTTATGAAGTTCATTAATCCAAAAGGCCATTATAACCATAATATTCTTTGCTGAAAACTTAAACACAAGCGCAAAAAAGTCTATGTGGTGAAGTACACTATGCACAAAAAATCACTTTTAACAAAAGAAATCAGTACAAAAGTAACAATATTTTTTAAAAACTTACTTTTATAAGCATTCAATGTTCATCTAGAAAATTACGTATAATTTTTTGGTGCATTTCAAACAATTTCCCCAAAATATACTTTTCATTACATTAATTTGGCTCACGTGAGCACCAATTCGATTATAAAAATTCACTGTTTTCATTAAGTTTGGCAGAAAGCACGAGCAAGTGAATTTATTAAAAAATATATATAAATTTTGATCTGTTTCTTTTCAACAGGAAAGAAAAAAGGAAATGTTATTTAAACTATTTTTTAGAATTTCTAAATGGATTTTTAAAATTATAATCGTATACAACCTATTAATTGATAAAAATAGGGGTTTTTTTATGAATTACATTCTTCATTTTTTTACTTATAATTTATTTTCTATATTAACCTTTAACTGTTTCATTGCTGCAATTTCACAGCTATTTGGCATATTTTAGCGAGCTTTTCTTGGCGCTTCATTAAATCCATTGTTTTTTCGACTCCCATACAACTGTATGAGGTACAGAGATTATTTGGCGATTTATCACCTATGATGAGTTAATTTTAAAATGCCTTAAAATTAATGTATTAATTTATAATTAAGTTATAAAAATATTAAAATGTTGCATTGGCATTGTAAACACACCTTTGTAGATATTTTTTATAATTCTAGCATTTCAAGAAGCGGGTTAAAAACCATAGCAAAATTCAATCTTTACGTACAGTCAATCAGGGTATGTCGAAAATTTCCCGTATTTGCGCGTATATTTTATATAAAAGCCGAAAGTGTGCATTAGATATGACATGCAAATATTTTTACAAATATGTGTAAAATACATAAAATTCATTTAGAGGCGTGATTAGGGGCGGAGCTACTCAAATTTGACATTTCATACGTTCGACGTTTTTTATTCTTGTTTGAATAATACTAGTACTTGTATGTATTACTGTAACTATGGATATATTATAGAGTTAAAACATTGAAAATTGTTTTTCACTGCATTTTTATGTTTTATATGGACAATAAACAGGGTTTTTTTTTTATTTCTAAATGTTCATGGTTCTCTTCTTCCACTTTTCTTATGCCTGATATTTGTTGTAATATCATAAATTATACAAATCTTGTGATGTTGGGAAATGTAAATTCGCAGTCTTTATATATCTGAAAACATTTTTTGGTGTTTAAAGTTGTCTTGACTACAATACTTTTTTTATAATGAATTATTTTATATAAAAATTTATCGTATGGTGCAAAGTTACCCTAAATGGCTGGGTAACTTTGAACCAGGCCAAAAATTCATTTTGTATTGCTTTTATCCTTATTATTCCTTAATTTTTGATAGTCAAACAATAACTTAGGATCATTTCTTCTCTTTTATGCCCCTAGTTGAGACAATATTCTTCATATAAGAGTGTGGCATACGAAAATAGAGAAAATGCGGATCAAAGTTACCCTGATTGACTGTACAAAAACCAGGCTGCGTTATATAAAAGAGCGTAAAAATGCTTCAAAAATGCTACCATGATATTCCTGGAAAACGTAAAGAAATCTATAAGTACAAAACAAATACAAATCTTAAAACTCTACTTCTAAAACTCAATTTGTAAAGTTCAAACCTGGCAAATTTTGTATCGTGTTTAGGAATTGAATTAAGAACTTAATTAAGAGCACAACGCGATACTGAAAAAAGAAATTTATCATGATTAGAAGAAATAGTTATATGCAGGACCGGCTAGTTGAATTTAAGGTTCCCGGGTCTAACTGATTTTTTGGTCGGTTTGTTTAAAATGAACCTAACATATTTATTCATTTTTTTATGTTCAACTATCGAAAGATGTGAGTATTTTTTGGCTATAAAATGATCCGTTTTCTATGCTTATCGAATGGAGTGCCATATTGTCATTTTCACCCATAGAACAATAAGTGGTTCAGAAATTAGGAAGTAAAGATTATTATTACTGATATTTATGTAATTACACATTATTATATTATTTCCATAACGGTCAAGATTTTGAAATAAAACGTGCTTGCTGTAATAAAATTCCGCTAGTCTGTTTATTATTATGTATTACTGCTTTATTTGTTTTCAGTTTTCACCCATATCTCCCCTTCCTTTATGTGTTTGTTTATAGGATTCTATCCTGATCTTCAGTAATCGGATTCTTTGCAAGTTGGTGTTCTAGCTACATTGTTGAAGCATAGTTCGTGTTTGAAATGGAACCTTGACGATGAATCCGATTACAGAAAATCACATCATCATCTACAATAAATGAAAATGTCAATTCCTATTTAATTCCGGCTGTTTATAACTTGAGGTCTTCTGAACGGATTTTGATGGAACTTGCATTGTTAGTTAGATAAATTTATGGTGATGGTTGATACTTTTCTGTTGCCAAATAATTTTTCAATCACCGTCATCCGCGAGCTAAAAAGAATTTCTTATACAAATCGGCATTGTATATTATTAATACAAATAAATAAAAGTTTTTTTTTTTTTTTTTTTTTTTTTTTTTTTTTTTTTTTTTTTTGAGAGAGAGATAGAGATAGAGGAAGACGTATTCCTTGACGTGTTAAAAATATCTGTTTTATTTAACTGACGATGGAAGCTGGAATTAAAATTGTTTGAAAATCATAAAATTCTCCGTTATTGCTCTTTTATTTTGTTGTTTGTGTACAAATAATTGCTGTTGCTTTATATTTTGTGCGACTACAATCTAATTCACTATTATTACATTTTTGATTACCTTCACCCTGCTGGAATCCAAAGATGAAAGACTGTTGTAGGCCTATTAGGTAAGACTAGGTAAGAATACGTGGAATACGATATATAAGAGAAAGTACACTACATAACAAAACCTGCTGATTTTACTGAAAAAAAAAAAAAAAAAAAAAAAAAAAAAAAAAACTGTCAGCCAGGTCAACATAACAGTAAAAAAAAAAAAAAAAAAGGTTTATTTTATGGATTTAATCTGCAGAAAGTGCATAGTAACTACATATTTTTTAGTAAAATAAACTGTTTTTTACCGTCGTCGGCATCCTGTCTGACAGTTTTTTCTGTAAAATCAAAAGTGTAGAGTAGCCATACTCAACTTTTTTTTTTTTTTTTTTTTTTTTTCTCGCCAGCAGCAAACATACAGTGGTGGCCAAAATTGTGGACCTTTTTTGAAATTTTCATGTTCTATAACTTATAGAATATACATTAATTTTCAGTTAAATTCAAATGTTTACCTATCAAATTCACGGAAATTTAATGAAGAATTTAATAAAAAAAATTTAAAAACAGAATTAAAATATCTGCATTGCAAAAAAAGTTACACTTACTTTAGTCTAAAATACAAACACAATTAGTCATGAATTGCTGAAGTGTATTATAATAAAAGCTTCCTAGCCAATCACAATGACCGTTCTGTGAAACAACCAAATGTCAGTAACTAAACTGTAGTATGTTTTGATATGTAAAAGCGGTAATGCGCTGGAATGAATTTTGCAGAAGTTTGAATACTAGTGTAACTAAATAGAATATATATTTTTTAAATATTTCTATTTTTTCTTAATGCAAATAATGTAAAACAATGTCATCAACAACAAGAACTGATTGGACACCTACAAATAGAAGCAGAATTGTCATATTGAGAGAAAATGGTCTCTCTTATGCTGAAATTGCAAGACAGGTTGGCGGATCATTCACTTTATCTGGCGTACGAAAGTTGCGCTTACGTTATGAAGAAACTAAATCAGTGATAAATAAGGCAAGATCAGGCCGAAAAAAATGCACAAGCGCTTCTGACGATAGAAAGATAAAAAGGATATGCCTCAAAGATAGAAGAATTTCTTCAGATGCTGTTAGATGTGAAATGAATCCAATGGGTATTTCAGTTAGTTCAAGAACAATAAGGAGAAGATTAGCAGGTTTTGAACTGAAAGGTAGAATTCCGGGGAAAAAAAAAACATTTTTAAATCTTCAGCAACCAAGAAACGAATTCAGTGGGCAAAATAACACATTAATTGGTCAGAAAATCAGTGGAAGCAAATAATATGGAGCGATGAGAGTAAAATATCGCTCTTTGTTAGTGATGGGCGAAAATATGTGAGACGTAGAGTAGAGGAAGAGCTATATCCTGATTGCATTGAAGTAATTACAAAGAACCCAACAAATGTCATGATTTTGGGCTGCATGTCTGCAGATAGTGAAGGTCGCATTCAAGTGATTATGGCATTCTGAATGAAAAAAAAATCCATCGAAACTGTCCTGGAACCAAAATTGATACCTTCCATCAGGGATCTCTTCCCCAATAAAGCATCATTTTTCTTTCAACAAGATTCAGCTCCATGCCATATGGCAAAAATATGAAAAGAATGGTTTAATAATAAAAGCATACAATTATTACCCTGGCCAGGAAACAACCCTGATCTGAACCCTATAGGAAATTTCTGGCGACGTTTGAAAATCCTTGTCTAAAAAAAGTCCATCTAATAAAACGCAACTTATTAAAGCTATAATTGATTCTTGGCATCATGTGATTAAAAAGTATGAACTCCAAACACTAGCTCTCTCAATGAAAAGATGCTGTGAAGCTGTAATAAAGAATAAGGGTTATCCTCCTCTACTAAATATTGAATGTATAAGTATAACTTTAAAATACAATGAAATCTAAGATAGATCTTAGTTTTTTGTAAGCGTAACTTTTTTTGTAATGATGATATTTTATTTATGTTTTTTTTAAATTAAATTCTACATTAAATTTCCTTGAATTTTATATATAAACGTTTGTATTTAAGTGAAATTTATTATATTCTTCAAGCACATAAAGTTATAAAACATGAAAATTTCAAAAAATGTCAACAATTTTGGCCACCACTGTATGTTTGCTTTGTTAAGCGGGCCGCAACACACTTATGTAATAACGTAAAAAGGGGTAAATAAAAGAAAACAAAGAATTGTAACAAAGTTAATAATATTAGTAGGATTGAAGGTTTGTTCGATAGATATGGCACCAAAAATTTTTATCACTATTTTAAAACAATATACTTCGTGATAGATTTCTATTGCGAATATTGTAAAAATATTCCGCGAATATTTCTGTGTGGAAATAGCAGTATAAAAAAGTTTTTGATGCCCTTTTTTGTCGCGGCAAATTTTCAACTCCAATAAACAGTATTAGCAATATAATAAGTATAAAACGTAATAATAGAATAATGTAGATTTTCCAAATTCTAAAGAAATAAAATCAGAGTTCCTGTATAACTATTTAAAGGGGAAAGTACTTTTTAGTAATCATTGGCCATATTTTTCAATATATTAAATAGTACAGATTACAGAACACAATGGATTGACTTCATATGCATAAAAAAAATTAAATGAATTTTTATGCACAATCTCATTATATGCATAGATATATGTAACAAGATTTTAAATAACCGTTCAAGTTTAAATAAAAATTATTTAGCAGGTTTTAAATAATATGTAAATAAAACAATTTTGAGATAATTTCCCCTTGAACATCCTGCTTACTTCAGTTATAGCGCATATAAAAAATACACAATTAGGTTTAACTGTATATGGCTTAACTACTATAACTTTTTTATTCCCTAATTAAAAAAAAATAATTTTATTTATTTATTTATTATAAATTGGTACAATTACACATTTTTCAAGATACTAAGATTGCGCAGAAGTAATTGAACTATTTTCCTCTACATAAATGCAAAATAAAATAATAAAATATTCCAGAACATATTCTTAATGTTAAGAAAATAACTGTTGTTCAGCAGTTTTTGTTTTAAATTAAACTAGGGGGCTCCGTCCCCCAGCTCGCTACGCTCACCAACCCTCCGCGTAACAGCTTCACGATTCCATTCGGTATCGCAAAGCAATCCCTATCTTCTAGCCAACCCCAGACGTATTGGTTTCGCGTTTCCATTCTGGATCGCTTCGCGATCCCTTATTTTCTATGCATTCAATTTTTAGATTCAACTTGGCAAAAACGCGCTCCTCCCGAACTCCTGACAATTTTATTTCTTTATCTCTAAGCACATAATCATAGAGCATAAAGAGTTTCATAATTATTAAATATAAAATGATATATATAGTGTTACGAACATTGTATATAGTTGGTGTTTGTGCTTAAAAATAATGTAAATAGTTCAATTAAGCTCTATTCATAAGCTAATATTAGATTTTGTTGCATTGAAATATCTCAATTCGTTGATTTTCTGCAAGCAAGTAAACTCTATTGGATTTCAGTGGGAATCTAATGGAAATTTGGCAAAATACTGGAAATAGCGCCAAGTTAGCGACAGAGTTGGACCCCCCCCCCCTTTATAGCGTCAGAAAGCTCTGACCAATTAGATGCGTTTCGCGGTATCTACGCTGGTTTTCATTGGTCCATTTCTAATGCGTTACTTTTTAACACTTTCCAACAAAGCTGAAAATGTGTTTATACATTCGGTTTGTCTGGCCGTCTGTACGCACTCTAACTCCCGTAAATATACTCGGATCATTCTGAAATTTTTGGATGTTAGTGACCTCTACTATAGCACGAACCCTATTTCAAATGAAGTTTGTAGTATGTTTAGTTCATTTACAGGGACAGTCAAAAGTTTTCCGTTACATTACGGCCTATGGGAAAAGATCGTTTAAAATCATTTTTAATGATGTTACATGCGTTCAAACATAATAAAATTGATATGCATTTATCAAGTGCACTAAAATATGCATTCCGTAGAATATGCGGTGCAAAGAATAATTATTATTCATTGACAGGGTCACACAAAAGAATTTCCTTAAATAATGATATAGGGGTGTAGGGAATTTTTTCCGGCGTATTTTAATTATGTTAAATTATTTCATGTATAAGGAAATTTATATCCGTAGCTGAGGTTTACAATAACTTATTTCATGTATAATACGAAGTGCATAGTGGGATACACAAAAGATTTAAGATACTATATTGTATCCGAAGTATTGTACGATATAGAGATGGGCAACATCGTTCCAGCCGGAATCGTTCATCGAAATGAACGAGTTCATTGGAGTCGTTCCTTTCGGAATCGTTCCGAAAAAAAGGAACGATTCCGAGAAAAAGGAACGATTCCGAGAAAAAAGGAACAATTCCGTGAAAAAAAGAACGATTTTGAAAAATAAAGGATTCCAAGGGGAAAAAAACACTTCCGAGATAAAGAGAACCACGTGCAATCCATAATATATTTTACTAATTTATTTTCTTATGTACCCATCCATTTTCTTAGGCATCCAGTCGCTTTAATTTTGTAATGTTTTGGACAGATGATTTTGTTTTTAAGAGTTCATTTCATTGATCAGTGCGTGCAATTAATTTGCAGTTATTTCTAACTTTATGATTTATGGTATAAAGCATAATTCCTCTTGGAAATTTAAGGGCGGTGCAAGGTCTATTCGGTTTTCAGTGTAATCATTGGTTTCTCTTGAAAATATGTCGTCAAATGACCGTCCATTTATATTATTATTTTATACAGTGTGTCTTTACTCTCAACGATGTTCAGTGGCTAAGTCCTAAACCGTTAGTCATAGACCTATAGTTCCAATTACAAAAATGTTTTAAATAAGGTAAAAAATTATTCTGAAAGTCGTTTGGATGAATAAAAATATTTCTAAAAAAGCTACGAAATTTAATTTTTTATACGGTCCTCCGCCCTATAAGAGATATTTAGTAAAAATTTCCTGTTCTCTTAAAAGAAAGACAAAAGAAGTCCCATTCATCTAACACTAAAATTCATGAAGTTATACGAAACTTTGAAATGCAAGACTTATGCCACTTTTCTGAATCCGAATACACATGAGTTTAGCCATGCTTCTAGGGGTCGTAAACAAAGTGCTTAAAGTATTTGAAGGATTTATTTCATGTGTAGCTGCGCTTTGAAAGAAATCGTATTACGACAGATTTTTGTAAGGATTTGAAGCTGTTTCTTTTCATGATTTTTTTAACAAAAACTATGCTATTTTTATAAGCTTTTATTTAACCTATTAACCCCCAAAACTATAAGTAGGAATTTTCAAATTTCTTGTTGAAAGTCGCTTGTCACCACAAATTCAGAAAGGTAATTTCCGCTTTATTAAAATATCAAAATTTCTGTCAATAAATAAGGCAATTTTTTTAATTATAAAACAGTGGTGACAAAGTAATTAATGTAAGCATGAGCAATTATTTTGACCGTTGCGTGAACGCAACACCAACGGGTAACGGGTTAACTTGAAACGATCGTATGCATGTCTTTCCAGTTCAAAATTTGTACTCGAAATTCAACTCACTATAAAATATGCGATCGAGGTTAAATTTTACATATTGACGTAAATCAGATGACAATGTAATATTATTATGATTTTCAGTGCTTACCATTATGTACTTATTTTACAGGGTAACACAAAAAATTTCGGATAGATTACTGCCAACAAGTTTTCTAAAAAGTCTTAGATTAGATAACACAAGACTGCGATGGTTGTATTTTTTTATTTTTAAAATTATGTATTTTTAAAATTATGATTTTTATGTATTTTTTAGCGCTGAATCCGAAAATTATCTTCATTTTTAACCATCATGTCAGAATTTTTCGCAAATAGTAAATTTCAAAATTGAAAAAATAGCTAATACTATAAAATAGAGTAGATGGTTGTATTTTTTAAATTTTACGACTGATTTGTATGTGCTTTTTAGCACTGAATGTAAAAATTACCATTTATATTTAACCATCATGTTAGACTTTTTTGTAAATGGTAAATTTCAAAGTTAAAAAATAGCGAAAATCTGATACTATAAAATGGATGTAAAACTTCTTTTATTCAATTTAATTTTATTTAATTCAAGAATTTACTCAATATTTGGCTTATACTGGGATTCTTACAGCTAAACAGCTCGGGGATCCGATGATGTGGGAAGGGAAGAGGTTCAATTAAAACTTTCAACTTTTAATCTTTGAAATTTACGATTTGCGAAAAATCCTGACGTGATGGTTAAAAATGAAGGTCATTTTCGGATTCAGTAGTAAAAAATAAATAAAAATCAATTATCAAAAGTTAAAGAAATAACAATCACATCTATTTTATACTATCAGAATCAGATTTCCGAAAAATTTTCACTTTTTAACTTTCAAATTTACGATTTGCGAAAAATCTGTACTTTGTGATAAAAAATGAAGGCCATTTTTGGATTCAGTGTGTAAAGAATCGAGGCTGTTGCTTTTCAACATTTTATTTAACGAAAATTCTATTATTTTTTCCCTGTTATATGTTTTATTACAAGCTGTATATTTTGCATTAATATTTCAGAATGATATAGATTTCAAATTTATAATGCAATGTTAATTTTACTATCAACTATATTTTTTATATATCTGAAGATTATTTATATTTCTAGTAAATTTGTAAATGACCCCTATTTCGCAGCAAAAAATATGCTCCAAGTTGAAACAGCCATTACTTCGGTCAGTTTTAGTCGTAGAATAATAGGACTTTTATTTGTCTTACTGGTAAGTGTAATAGGAAAGTTTTACTAACTATAACTTGAAGGACCGGGGGATCGTATAAAAAATTAAATTTCATAATTTTTCAAGAAATTATTCTATTGACCCAAATCACTTTTTAAATACTTCTTTACCCCCATTTAAAACATTTTTGTAATCGGAACTATATGGCTATGACAAACGGTTTAGGAATTAGCTATTGGACATCGTTGAGAGTGGACATCCCGTATAGGAAATTTTATTATGGCTCTGATATTTGTCACCAGGGTCTAGGAATTTTTAGTCTCATAGATTCCTCTTCAAAATCTACCTCTAGGTAATCTTAATTTCATTTTTCATTCTGAATCTCATTTTTCATTTGATTGGCCCTACTGGTTTGGATATGTAACTAGTTAAAGTAGATTACATTTTTGTTCCAGTGTCCGTACTTTCAATAACTTTATGCCCTTTATCGTCTTTCTCCTCAGCTCCCTAACTTTACGCACACAGGATATTTCGCATAATTCATCAACATTATTATCACCGCCTTCAGGATCTGGTTCAGAAGTGAAACACCCTATTCTACAGCAATCATTTTGTAGTGCAATTCAGTGATATATATCAATTTTAATGCATTTGAAATAGCTTAATGTCATTAAAATGCGCTGCAAACGATTTTTTCCCGTTGACCATAATGTAACGAAATACTTTTGAGTGCCCCTGTAAATAACTATTAATGCTACACTCTTCATATTGAATACCAAACATCCCATGGTAAACATCATTAACATATATCAATTGCATGGGAATCCGAGTATATTTACGGGAGTTAGGTATATTACACACTGAGACCACAGAACGACACAAAGCGCAACATGAAGTGCAAAAACCGGTCGAAACAAAGAACGAAGTTGTTGCAAACTTGTTTTAAACCAGTTTTTCTAGCGAATTCAAGCGACATGTCTTATGTGTCGCCTTAGTGTGTGACTTGTCTTAGAGCGTGAACAGACGGTCTGACGGGCAGACAAACCGCATTCATAAACACTAACTTTATTGAAAAGAGTTAAAAAGTAAAGCACGTTTTTGCACACTGTCTTTCCTGAGTGACTGATGTATGTCTTGTCTTTTACCTTAACATCGCTATTTGTGAACTGCTGTTAACTACGTAGAATTTCAATAAACTTACAACTCTTTTTGAATCTCCAATTTCACGAGAACCTACAGGAAATTCTCTAATTTCACACCCTCATCCGCCGTCACCCTCTCTCCACTTATATCATACAGAACCTCAGTTCGGTGTGAGTGAATTGCAATGCTAATATGTTTGTTTGGATTGGGATCTTTGGAGCTTCATAACTCATGAAGTCATGGAACACTTGTGTTACACGAAAGGGTAGAAGTTCTTTCAGATGATTTGTAAACAGATTCATTAGCAGGGCTATGGCTAGTGATATTTATAAGATAATATTATATGCATTAATATTATAATATATATATATATATAGTAATATATATGATTTTATTCATATATAGTACATATTATCTCCGCCAAAAGATATAGTGATTCACTAAACTTCAAAGTTCTATTTCTTTAAATTTGAAATTTACTAACATTTTAACTGAAAAACGGTTTATTGGTTTAATTAAATTAAACAAATTAAAAGTATGTCCATTATTATTACAGAGTGTAGTACTATATAAAGAACTGTCCTTTTGACGATGTTTCGGCTGTTGAATGAAAGATATCTGTTGCAAACGTGTTATAGATAATACCAACCTTAATTTTTTGAGAATTTGACTATTTTTTATTCGGAGTTAAACTTTTTATTGTCAAAACTATTTAAAATAGATAAAACATTTTGTTAAGTTCGAACTTTTCAGAAAACTTTATGTAATTTAAGAAAAAAAAGAAAATAAATAAATAAATATTCTAAGTGAAAAGAATAACAATAAGAAAGGAAAATACATAAAATTTAGTATCGTATTTGCAGTAAGTTTTACCTCAATAAAAACAGAAATTTGGTATTAGGCTTGAAACATTAAATTTAGTATAGCATGAAGGGAGCCTCGATTTGATCGAAATTAAACTCAGATATGTATTATCCATCACCACAGTAACAGGCATTAATCGTGGCATTGATTTCGGGATTTACGAGTATCAATAACGATCAAGAAATCTGAATTATTATAAGAAATTATTACGATAAACGATTTCTTTTTTGCTTTTATTTTACGTTGAATTAAAACAAAGTCACAGTTATTTAAATTCTAATTATTTAGCAAGACATAGAAGTAAAATAACAATTGAAAAAACTGTACAAAATCACAACGTGCATTCTTTGGAAACCAATAATTAAATTCGTATATTGTAAAACTTTTTAAATGCAATATTAACCTTCCGCATACCAGACCGGTGCAACAGACCCGATAGATACATTCAAATTGGTTTTTCACATTTTCAAAAATGAAAATTTTGTAAATATGTGACTTTTTCTGGAATGTTCTACTCAAAAGAATAGAACATCCCAGAAAAAACCCATATTTACAGAAATTTCAGTTTTAAAAATAAATTAGAAATATCATTATAAATATACCTGTCGGGGCCATTGAACCCCTCTAGTAGGCGGGGGGTTAACATAAATCTATTAAACCGAAACAAGCATAAAATATGCAGCTTTATATATGTCGCAGTGTTGGAGAAAGTCCGATAATCTATATGTAGCACGTGATTTTTTTTTCCTGTTTTTATACTCAAAACGGCCATTAAGAGAGCGAACCGCGGTTAAATTATTTCAAATCACCCACCACTGTTATTGTTATCTTATTATTATTATTAGGCATTATGCTTTTTGAAATATTCATTATCTTAAGAAAGAAAGAAACGTTTTACAAAAATTCCTTGTTCTAACAGATTTTACTCTATGTAATAAACCTCAATGTAAGTTGATTAAAACAACAATCTTAGGGAGTTTCGAGATTTTTTTAATCATCTTCTTCAGGAGAGAAAAACAAGACGCCAAACTGTGGAAATAAAGTGGTACTCGAGCGCTCGTAGCTGGTCATATATTTATTTTGACAAAGAGGATTCTCAAATTGAAATTATGTTTGAGGAAAAAACATGAAATAGTGAAATATGCATGAAAGTGCGTAACTCTACAATTATTAAAATAATTGAAAATCAGTTATTATTATCCTATTAAAATGCAATTTTTATGGTCTAGTGATATATTTCTTACATTATTCAAAAATGTTTCTAGTCAGATTTTAAAAAATATTTTTCACTAGTAATTAAACAAGCATTTTCTTCGTTTTTCTTAAGGCTGTTCTTAAGTGATCTGCTCAACAAGCGTAAAACGTTTTGACACATTTACAAATTCATTTTTTAACGGAAAGATATAAAATTGGAATGTTTGACCATGGAAGCGATTTGGAATCGAACTGTGTTTTCCATCTTTTGATCAGTAAATTACCTATTGAGTTATAATCGATTTTGATCACGGGACAAACATGTTTTTCACCCATTTTTTGAGAAATTATGCCTCTTTCGCGCGGAAATTCGGTTCAAAACGGCCACTTTGACAGTATTTTCTGAAAGGCCTATTGCGTTTGCAAAAAAACGGAAAAAACAGCTCGATTACATAGTTTCTGAACAACAACACCTGTTCGTTTCATGCATTTCCGAATAAAAATAAATTAAAACTTTTGTCACAAATTTATCCTTTTGGATTTGAGAACAGCCTTAAGAATTCATTTAGAAAAAATTCATTTCGTATGATACATTTACCAATTAGAAAATGTATTAGTGTATTAAAGTACACATGGTGTTCCATTACCCCCGGGGTCCAGGTACTCAATCGGTAAAGCACGTAAAGTTTCTGGGTTCGAATCCCATCTCGGACACTTTTTCTCTCAGGTGTAAAAAATCCAATTCGTATAAAATATTTTTTTTAATTATTTCTTTCAGATTAATTTAGCACAAGAAGATGAAATAGTAATGTTTATTAAACGCCCTACTCCGCCCCGCACTTCAATTTCTTTTTTCTTTCTTTCTTTACTTTTCTTTTTTTTTTCTTTTTTTTGAGGAGGGTGGGAGGAGGGGCACACACATTAGAAGGATATTTTGGCAATAAAGTCAGCTTTAATAGAATCAAAATCTGTTATTTTGAAATAAAATAGCGTATTTTAATTTATTAAAACTGGCCAGTCTACAAGAAAAGAACCGATTCCCGAGGAATCGGTCCTTTTCGGAGTCGGTACATTTTGGACCGATTCCGAGGAGTCGTTCCTTTTCGGAATCGTTCCAAAAAGGACCGATTCCGAGGAACCGTTCCAAAAAGGACCGAATCCGAGGAACCGTTCCAAAAAGGACCGAATCCGAGGAGTCGTTCCTTTTCGGACTCGTTCCGAAAAGGACCGATTCCTTTTTACAGAATGGAATCGTTCCTTCAGTTTCACTGCCGGAATCGTTCCTTTGGAGTCGTTCCTCAACAAATGACACATCTCTAGTACGATAGCGATGATTGCTGGAAATACATTTTTAATTATGTTGAACGCTTTTATGTTTCACTATATTTATGCATTGTATATGGTGTGTATAAATGCTGTAATTCATATACAGGGCTACACAAAAGAACTCGTAATGGTTACTGGGTATGATTGAAAATTGTTTAAAGGTGGTTTTTAAATGAGTTATGCATTTTTACGCTGAACTGCATTTAATTTAATAAGAAATGTTTGTAGAACACAGATAAAATGATATACAGGGTCACGCAAAGAATTGGATACATGTCCGTCTGTAAATGATAATTTCTGGAAATGTGATTCCAGTAGTTTTAAGAGTGTTTTACTTTGAATTAAACTTTAGCCAAATAGTGCGTGTAATAAAGGTGCTAGGTTAACAACAGGGTTGTACAAAAGTATACAAGTATGTTTCCATCTATTAGTATAAATTGCTGAAAGAGAAATTTCAACCTTTTATTCGCTTTCTTGCTAAACTAAATTTCCCCATTATATAGTATATATATCAACCTACAGATCAAATACAGAGCTGTTCAAAAAAACTGGAATACATATTTGCTATGGACAGTAACTGCTGAAATCAGTTTTTCAAATGTTTTTGCGTTTTCTAAAATTTTTACTTAGTACACTTATATACCTTATTTCCCTAAATAACGAAGATTTGTTAAAGCATTCAGGAAGTGTTGGAAAGTGTTTCATAATCTTTTCTTAACGCATTATTTTTCTTACTTGTTTTTATATATAGAAGGAAAAAAGGAAACATTAATCTGCTTAAGTTTTTTCAGTAAAAATTTCCCTATTAAGTCAGTATAAAAGAGTAGTCTACTGTAAACCACTTTTGGAGTGGACCACTGTACTGTACACCATGTGGACATGGCATAAGAAAATATTTTATATTTTATTTTATACAAAAAGATACATTTTGCATAGATTTAACAATAAATGACTGTCTTAACTTTAAACTTCTATTTTTTCCTCCATACTCCTAATCTTTATTAACAAAATATCAAACATTATAAAGCAAAAAAAAAAAAATACTTTTCGTAGCTAAAACTAACAAAATGAATGAATTCTCCTTTGGCCGTATGATTTAAGGTTGAAAATATATTTTACTATACTGCTATGCATGAGTACAAAAGTGAAATTAAAACATGTAAAATAAATAAAGGGTTGTTTGAAAGGATGTTCCACTGTACCTCGGAGACTCGGAGACTACTGACCAGGCCCCTACCTACCGTGGTTAACCCAGCTGAACGGGTTTGTAATTGCCTGGAAAGCAGGGCGATGCATTGTGAGCACATACGCCAGATCGCCGCAGGCGGCGGACCACACCGCGGTGACCACACCAGCAAGCACCCGGGCCGACTATACTAAGCCAAGTTGATGAGTCTAGGTTGTTTATTGCACTCTGCAAAACTATGATTGTTGCCGCACACCACGTACTTGCCTATCCTTGTGATTACAAGAAATTTTTTTATGATTATGATTTTTATGGAGTTTTATGATATGGAGTGTTTACACCAGGCATGGATAAATACCCGGTTATATACCCAGAAAATAAATATCTACCCGCTAGGTATATTTATCCACCTCATACCACCGAACAAGACAGATTTTGTCTTGCCATGAAAATATATACAACAAGCAACATTGCTGGTCTTAAATATTTTTATGCACATCAATTGATTTTATAAATATGGATTAATGATTGTATGTCTCGGACGCATATAAAGTATCTGCGGGCCGCAGGTTGAGTATTGCTGGTGTAGAGTGTAGTTTTTACAGTGTAGTGTGAGATTACATTTAAACTACCAGAACCTGACCTGGGCCAAAGCTGAGAGACCCAGAGTTCAAGAACTAACAAACGAGAAAGAATGACCCCCGAACATTATTTAAGTGCAATGGACAATTTCTGCAATCATTGTAACGCTCTCCATTTCAGTAGTATGGCAACTGGAATGCATTTTAATGCCTGTTGTCATAACGACCTCATTTTGCCTACCAAATCCTACTGCAACGGATTAATTTAAAAAATTGGTCCTTAATTGTCTAAATTTTGTCCAATATATTAGAAAATATAATAACGCGATGGCGTTGACATCGTTTTTAGCAATGCGGAAGGGTAAAGGTCCTTATTGCTTTAAAATGCAAGATTAAATTCACCGATATATTTCATTTTGTTCAAGGCTGGTTTGAAAAAACCGACCACCGTAGGGGGCGATGACTGCTAATACTCTATAAGATCACTGTGCTTAAATGTGATGCTATTTTTCATAAGTTTGTCACAGTTACAGTACATTTTGCATTTTATTAAATTTAAAATGCCAAATATAAGCAGAAAAAGGTCGAATGTTATGCTTTTATTTCTAAAGAAACTTATTTTGAAGAAACTGAAGTATTATGTGTGATCTAAAAAAATTAGAGAATTGTAGCAATTATGTCATTTTTGTCACAATTACAGAAGTTAAAAACTTAAATGAGATTTCTAAAATACCTAAATGTGACAATACATTTTATGAATGCCAAATCATCTCACTTTTATTAAAGTAACTGTTATTTAATTATTATTATCAGAATATTATTATTTAATGGGTGGATGAATATAAGGTTCATTTGTAAAGAGAGCAGATAAAAAAAATCTTTTGGGCTGATCACCTTAAATCCCTTCTGACGATACTGCATACGACTATTTCTGTTAATCACGGTTAATTCTTTTCAGTATCTTATTGTCCTCTCAATTAAGTTATTAATACCGTATTATAATTAAAAAATACACTGTTAAAAATTTGCAGCATTCTGGCAGGTCATTTGACCGTTTTTTCCGAAAACGGTTTCACAACCGTAATTTTAACACTATTCTGACCATATTACTGGCCATTTTATGGTCAAAATATAGTTAAATTATGGTTATGAAACCGTTTTTTCAAAAAACGGTCGAATGACCTGCCAGAATGCTGCAAAATTTTTAACATTGTAGACCATTTCACATTTAACAAAAAAAAAAAAAAAAAAAAAAAAAAAAAAAAAAAAAAAAAAAAACTTCACCTGCATAGAAAAATTATTTTTCACACCTAATTTGTTTTTAGGTGCGTTCGTAATTATATAAATACGTAGCACCTATAGTCGTCGTTCAGTCCGTCCGTCTGTCCGTCTGTCCGTCCGTCTGTCCGCATGTAACAGAGCAAAAACTACCCAACCGAATGGTCTGAAATTTCAAATATATGATTGTTGCAAAATTTTGTCGAGCCATTTCAAATTTTATGAAAATCGGATGTATAGTTTAATTACAGGGACAGTCAAAAGTTTTTCTTTACATTACGGCCAATGGAAAAAATTATTGCAAGTGGATTTTAATGATATTAGAGCCTTCCGAATGATCTGAAATTTTAAAGATATAACTGTTGCAAAAGTTTGTCGAGCCCTTTCAAATTTTAGGAAAATCGGATGTATAGTTTAATTACAGGGACAGTCAAAAGTTTTTCTTTACATTACGGCCAATGTTAAAAATTATTGCAAGTGCATTTTAATGATATTAGAGCCTTCCGAATGATCTGAAATTTTAAAGATATAACTGTTGCAAAATTTTGTCGAGCCCTTTCAAATTTTAGGAAAATCGGATGTATAGTTTAATTACAAGGACAGTCAAAAGTTTTTCTTTACATTACGACCAATGGGAAAAATTATTGCAAGTGCATTTTAATGATATTAGAGCCTTCCGAATGATCTGAAATTTTAAAGACATAACTGTTGCAAAATTTTGACGAGCCCTTTCAAATTTTAGGAAAATCGGATGTATAGTTTAATTACACGGACAGTCAAAAGTTTTTCTTTACATTAAGGACAATGGGAAAAATTATTGCAAGTGCATTTTAATGATAGTAGAGCCTTCCGAATGATCTGAAATTTTAAAGATATAATTGTTGCAAAATTTTGTCGAGCCCTTTCAAATTTTAGAAAAATCGGATGTATAGTTTAATTACAGGGACGGTCAAAAGTTTTTCTTTACATTACGGCCAATGGGAAAAATTATTGCAAATGGATTTTAATGATATTAGAGCCTTCCGAATGATCTGAAATTTTAAAGATATAACTGTTGCAAAATTTTGTCGAGCCCTTTCAAATTTTAGGAAAATCGGATGTATGTTTAATTACAGGGACAGTCAAAAGTTTTTCTTTACATTACGGCCAATGGGAAAAATTATTGCAAGTGCATTTTAATGATATTACAGCCTTCCGAATGGTCTGAAATTTTAAAGATATAATTGTTGTAAAATTTTGTTGAGCTATTTCAAATTTTAGGAAAATCGGATGTATAGTTTAATTACAGGAACAGTCAAAAGTGTTCCGTTACATTATGGGGAATGGGAAAAAAATGTTGGAAGTGCATTTTAATGATGTATCAGACTATGCGCTTTATGAAGTGCAAAAAATTATACATTCAGTACAATATGGGGTGCAAAAAATAATTATAAAACTAGTTATAGTACGAACGCACCTCATTTGCCACGTTTGACGAGCAATTTCCAACTTGTTTAAAGTATAAATTCTCGTCTGTCAATTGAAACTTTTCTTTACATGCAAAATGGCTCTTTTAATGAGCAGGCGGATGGAAGGCTATATTTTTGCACTTTCAGAAGAGAATTATACGTATTCGGTTATTAAAAAAATCCCTGCCGGCTCTTTGCAAATTTTATCATGGCAGATAATTGGCCGTCATAAATATCACCAACACCAATAATACCAATTTCAATTTTTATAATAATATAAAGTCACAAGGAGCAAGTATACTTTACGTTTCCCTACTACAATTTTTAGTTTACACTTAAATAATATATTGGTATGTTTTAAACCTTTATGAGCTGAATTATGAATTCTTTGAAAATTTTATCATGGCAGATAATTGGCCGTCATAAATATCACCAACACCAATAATACCAATTTCAATTTTTGTAATAATATAAAGTCACAAGGAGCAAGTATACTTTACGTTTCCCTACTACAATTTTTAGTTTACACTTAAATAATATATTGGTATGTTTTAAACCTTTATGAGCTGAATTATGAATTCTTTGAAAATTTTATCATGGCAGATAATTGGCCGTCATAAATATCACCAACACCAATAATACCAATTTCAATTTTTGTAATAATATAAAGTCACAAGGAGCAAGTATAATTTACGTTTCCCTACTACAATTTTTAGTTTACACTTAAATAATATATTGGTATGTTTTAAACCTTTATGAGCTGAATTATGAATTCTTTGAAAATTTTATCATGGCAGATAATTGGCCGTCATAAATATCACCAACACCAATAATACCAATTTCAATTTTTGTAATAATATAAAGTCACACGGAGCAAGTATACTTTACGTTTCCCTACTACAATTTTTAGTTTACACTTAAATAATATATTGGTATGTTTTAAACCTTTATGAGCTGAATTATGAATTCTTTGAAAATTTTATCATGGCAGATAATTGGTAGATTTCAAAGTTCAGTACTAATTTCACCAACAAAAACTAAATCATGATTAGAGATAAACCCACTTTAACAATTTTATCTGGCCGCTTTTTACGAGTTTTTAATTTCTTTTTTATATAAGAGCGTTTTATCAGAATTATGTTAAGGCGGTATTAAAAAAAAACTTTTCCATACTCAACAATACGAAATTTTCGTTTACATGCAATTTTCAGATTCATTTTTAAAAGAAAAAAACATGAAACTTATTGACGTGATTTTTGAAAAAATTTATAAGTGACCTGTGCTTTTATTTTTCGTTTAATTAATTAGAACTTGATTTATAAGCAATTATTTTCTTAGTAGGACAATATTTTTCGTTTCCAACACAATCGCTTCGAGAAATTCGGTTCAAAATGTCAACTTTGACATTATTTTTCTAAATATATTCTGCCTCTAACAAAAAATCGACCATTACGGTACATTATATAGTTTCTGAATAAGAGAAACTACCAATTGGATGCGTTTGAAAGCAAAAATGAATTTAAAAATGAGTCAGAAAATAAGCAGTTTGGATTTGAGTACACGCTTAATACGATTATATTTTCTTCAACCGCTATGTATTTTTAATTTGTTTTTGCTGTAAGAATTAAGTCCTATCGAAAACTTGTCAATATAAAAGTTGTAGATAATATTAAGAAAATATATACTAAATTCATGCGGATTTGATATCTTATTGTGAATTGACGAAGTTATGGATTTTTTTCTTCTTCAATCCCCTCCCCCTTTTTGTTTTCGTTTTTAAATTTTTTTTGAGTTACGAATTGGTCCTATCAAAAACTTGTCAGTATAAAAGTTGTAGATACTATTAAGAAGATTTATAATAATTTAATTGGATTTTATATCTTTAGAATTGTCGAAGTCCTGAATTTATTTCTTCCCAAAACCCAATTTTTCGCGCCCCTTGAGCCTATTTTTAATTTTACCAAAAATCTGTCATCCATAAATTTTTGGCCCTTCTTTTAGAAGTAATAATAATTTTAAACTGATTCGATATGTATTATAATTAAGAAGTTAGGGTTTTTTTTCGGTTTTCACAAAATCCCTACCTATTTCTACCCCCTTGATCCAATTTTACCCATTAACGAACGTGACCGAGATTTTATGCCCCTTCACTTTATGTATCAGTTTGGAAGATATTTGTGCAGAATTATGGAAGTTATCGTGACCATAAAAAAGTGATTTGTATGCATATAGATAAATAAATAAATAAATAAATAAATAAATATATATATATATATATATAAAGTTTTTTTGCTGAGGGTGGTTTTGGTTTCTAGAGGTTATGATCGGTGTAGATCTGCAAATTTTTTTCAGAAATTCCAACATAGGGGAAAACGTAATAGTTAGTATTTCATACGAAATCTACCTAAAAATGCAGTGAAAGGCATGGTTCTTCTATGTCTAAGGTCACAGTAGATAATATTGTCAACCAGACAGGAAAACAGAAACAAAAAAAAAAAAAAAAAAAAAAAAAACAAAAACGTGAATGTCTGGCTTCAAATTTGGAAAATTATTTTAAATATGTACCAAAGAACAAAAAAGGAATTTTTCAAATATTGCAAAGGTAAGATCTTTCATGGCAAAATAAAATCCCCCAAGTCAAAAGACTGTTGCTAAATTGTTAAAATGCTCGGTGTCAACTGTTAAAAAAATCATCACCACTGATTTGAATTTTAAAAAGACCAAAAATTGCAATGTCCATTGTCTTTCTGCCCGACATATCGCCGGGTGTGGAACACAGTGCAGAATTTTTTATGGGAAGCATTTATCCGGAGAAAAATGGAAAAATGTTGTTACAATATATGAAGCTTAGGTCTGTTTCAATTATTGTAATAAAAAGAGATCTATTTGTTATCACCAAAGAAAAGAAACAAAATCTTAAAACATGGCTCAATGTATATCTAAAGAAAGTTTTAGCAAAGGATTTATAATTTTTACTGACTTTGTATATAACGACAAATTAAAAATAAAGAGAGTAGAGAAAAATGTTTAGATTAACTCCACATACTATCAGAAACATATTTTACTCTCAATCTTCAAACATGAAATGCCAATTACAGTGGTGGAAAAAATTATAAAGCCACTTGAAAATATGATATAATTAAAAAACAAAAGATGGAACATTTGTGAAATTTCATACATATATATTATATGCTACAAGGAAGTAAAGAAAAAAAGAAATTTATTAATAACTACATTAATAAAAGGTTAATAGACTTAAGAAAATTTTCTGTACAAAGAAAGTTGGAAACAATTATAAAGTCGATACATGTATTTCATCAATAATCGATGTGAGACCCTTTTTTTTTCGATGACTTTGACTAGTCTCTTGTTCATTGAATTTATCAGACCACACAAAGTACTTACATCAATATTGTTCCAGCAGTTTTTAATAGCATTCATCAAATCTAACTTTGAATTGAATTGTCGTCCATTTTTGTAAACATTTCGGACTAAAATTCCCTAGAGATTTTCTATTATATTCAGATCGGGGCTACGAGCTAGACATTGAAGGTATTTCATCTGATTAGCTTCCAGCCAAGATTTAGTTGACTTCGAAACATGAACGGAAGCGTTGTCCTACTGAAATGTCCAGTCTCCCGAAGTTATAAGAGGAGCAATGGGTAATAAATTATCTCCTAACATATCTTGATACATAACTGAATTCATTTTGTTGTGCATGAAAACAATTGGAGTGGTTCCACAGGCAGCAAATGCAGCCCAAACCATTACTGATCCACCTCCAAATTGACGCTTTGAAAAAAAAATGAGATTCCTGCCGTAAATCATGCCAAAAGAATTTATAGCCGTCGGGTCCATCGAAATTAAATTTATTTTCATCGGAAAAGACAACATCTCTCCAATTTGTGCCTTTGGTTAAATGTTTTCGTGCAAAGTCTAAGCGAGCATTTTTGTGGTGCCTAGAAGGAGGAGGTTTTTCTTTAAATTTTTTAAATTGAAC
The DNA here is from genome assembly GCA_963932465.1 of Maratus speciosus. Classification (NCBI taxonomy): domain Eukaryota; kingdom Metazoa; phylum Arthropoda; class Arachnida; order Araneae; family Salticidae; genus Maratus; species Maratus speciosus. The sequence goes on from OZ010789.1 coordinate 294,017,080, forward strand.
AATGGGATTGTTACTTAAAACATTTCTTACCGTTCGGCTTGTACATGGTAATTGTAACTGCTCTTGAATTTGGGCTGACGACATTTTTTCTGCTTAAGCTAGCTTCCGGATTTGTCTTGATTGCCTTACAGTTAAGGATTTCTGTCTTCCTGTACGCTTCTTACTGCCGTGATCTTCGGGATTTCTGAGAAAACTGTTCACTGCAACCTTGGACTTTCCTATTTTTCTTGCAATATTAGAACCAGACATTCCAGCTTCATTTAAAGTTAATATTTTAATTTGTTCACCACTGGATAACTTTTTTCCTCTTGGCATTGTATTAAACACACCAAATACAAAATGAATGCACTTAACACGTTTACATTTATCTAAACTTTCCTGGCAACCTGCTTTCTCAAGTTTGGCATTATGCCAAATGAGGCTAGAACGATCGGCTTTATAATTTTTTCCAATTTGTTTTTCATTGGTTGTAAGAAATCAGCATAATTTATGTTCCCCATTCCGATTTTTCTAAACAAAGTTTATGCGTACTATTGCGATGTTGATCATGCAAATGTAAATAGAATTTGCGATATCAATAATTCCATTACTTTTTGACTTTTGTAAATTTTTCTATCGGCTTTATAATTTTTTCCAGCACTGTATTATTTGTAAAATTTATCCCATCAAAAACATCTCATGTAAAAAAAAGCCAAGTCTCCCGACTCTTTGACCGTAAAAAGTTCTGAGATCATGTGTAGAGCCAAGCTTAGCTCTCTTATTAACTCTGATATTTTAATTCACAAATTACTCCTAGTCTCTACACCTTTAGTAAATGATTATTCTGTGATTTGGCAATTACGCAGCACAGGAAAGTTATTACGTAAACACTTTACTTATGTTTTGAATTGGGATTAGATTATTTGATTAAGGCTGAATATGAACACGAGGGATAGAAGAAGCCTGAAGGAGGGATGTACCGATTGGGGGTCTTTGTAAAAGAGGAATCTGGCTCGTATTCACGTTACATAGGAAGAAAATCACCCAAAACTCCGGACATCAAGTTTGACCAGTAGAGAGTTTTCGCATCCGGGCTTACAATGTAATGTAAAATTATTTCCATGCTACAAATACATATATGTTCAGTGCTCTTATAGAAACTATTTTATGCAAAACTTTATAAATAAACGTTAATATTAAAATGTAAACAACAGCCTTTACATTCTCGTGCTGCGTCATTGCCAAGTCACAAAATAATCATTTACTAAAGGTGTAGATACTAGGAGTAATTTGTGAATTAAAATATCAGAGTTAATAAGAGAGCTAAGCTTGGCTCTACACATGATCTCAGAACTTTTTACGGTCAAAGAGTCAGGAGACTTGGCTTTTTTTTACATCAGATGTTTTTGATGGGATTTCACTTCTTTTTGTAAGGAGAAAGCCAAAGAAAGCTTTTCCAGTAGCGTCGATTTCAATTACACTATCTTTAACTTCATAGACTTTATGACTCCTGATTGCTTCGATGTTCCGCTTTTCCTAGAAAAGCGAATTGGCATGTGTGCTACTGTTTGAAATCCATTCATTCAAATTTTCTAGTAACTATATTAGTTTTTGTTTCAATTTATCAGCTGTTCAATCAAAGTCCTTCGAAGTTAATTCTACTGTGCAGAGTCCATATTATAACTTTGTCTGCTTCCAGTCTATTTCCCATTTTTTTAGTTATAGCTCTGGTAATGTTTTCTAAAGTGTTTATTTTAAACTGCAGCTTACCTCTAGACCTTTTTCGTCAGTAAGCTCTAATATTCATACCAGGGTGGGCAACAGAACAACGCGCGACTTCTTAGCAAGCTACGTCTTCGCATTTCAGAGTGTGAATCGTTGTAACGTTTTAGTGTGTGTTTTTGTTTTCGAAAATGGTTTTGACGATAGAGAGCTCTAGCTTCTTGGAGCTGTTGAGAACGTGATTTCTTGGAACGATTAGGCCTTCCAGGTCTTCTAATTTTTTTCTCTAGTTGATTTCTCTCTGTGATAGGTATTCATTCGGAAAAATAATAGATTATTGCTAGCTGTTAAGAAGAGGAAGTAGAACGTCAAAGTGACCTCCTAAGAAACTAATCCCAGCTAATCCCAGTGCGCAACCACATACTCAACTATAGCACATCTGATATCATACGACTAGGCTATGTTACCTAGCACAGAAAAGAAAATATAGATGAAACAGATACGAACGATCTCCAGATGTAGGAACTACTCGATGAGGACTTTCTTCGCTGTGATCAAAATATAACATTTCAGTTTTTTCCTTTCAAACTTTCTTCGATCAACAATGTCTTTCGTTGGAATATCATACAATTTCTCGTTTCCCTTCGTTACCGCGTCTTTTCAGCAATTTTGCAGATGCACACTGACATCTAGAATTAAAATTTTACACAATAAAAAACTGTGTCGCCAAAATTTGAAATTCAGTTATTCCTCTTTTCGATATGTAACACTTACAATCAAGTTATTTTTAGAAACAAGTAGGTGAAAGAATTTTACACAAAAGTTTCAATCCTTCATACTTTTGAATTTAAAGTAAATCGTAATAATTTTATTATTTAAATGATTTTAGTACATAGTAGACCGAGCATAGCTCGGTAGTTTTTTTAAAAATATTTATTTTGTTTTAGTAAATGTAGAAATGTGATAGATACTATCCGCAAAACATCAATAAGTTGCGGAGAATATAGCAGAATTTTTGTTAATGCGTCTCCTCTTAAGACGTATCTCCGGTTAATGCGGACAGTTTCATTTCCCCATCATATTTAATTAATGTTAAAGGCATCGTTTATTGCGGATTTCGGTTACAAATGAAAAATGGCCTCCCTTGGAAGTCCACTAACGGTTGTTAACTGAATATTAATATCTACCGCTCGTAGTCTTAGCACGGTTGAAATTGAAAAGTCAGAGAAAATGACTTCATAGTGGTGCAAAAGTGATAATGTTTAAGTTTTAAATATAAAAATAATTGACTTCTTTTCAATATGTCATTTTTTCTGGAGAGAGGGGAATGTAGAATTTTGATTTTGAATTCCAAATCGATAATTTGAGTACCTAAAAAACATATTTAAAAAAATTATACATCGCAGGGGAGTTTGTATTGCCATTAAAAAAAATAAACTTTTTTTTACGTATGCGATTATGTTAGTCATATCCTGAGTGCCACTCTCCATGTTTTATAAACATGGAATTTATTATTCTTCAACAATTGTTGTCTACGTCTACGTCAATAATTTGGCAACAAATGTGAGCTATTTTGTAAATATGAGGTAAGTTTGACAGCAAAATTCTCTTGCTTTTAAAACTGCTGCTAATTTTGCGCCATGGTCTATTGACATTGCATCAAACTATAGCGATGTTTCAAATAATATGGTAGTGATGCTAAATATAGAAAAAGTATAAGAGCTGCTATCTATCAAGAAATGTTAGCATATTTGCAGAATGTTTATAAAATATTTAAATTCACTAATTTAACATTTGGTAAAATAAATTAATTTTATTTGGGTACTATTTGAGGCAGAGATGTCATATTCGCCCCATATTGGCGCGTTTTTTTTCCGACGCTGATTTGGCGAAAACATCAACAGCATAAACAACAACATCCGGGTTACCATATCAAGCAAAATAACGACACTTTGGCGCCGGTTAAGTATACATTGCGTATATGACATTGGCGTCAGAAAAAAATCGCGCCAATATGGGGGCGAATATGACATGTGTGCCCTATTTGATTATCCCGTCTATCAATTTCGCCAAACAATTCGCCAAATTATACAGATTGCCGTATTTTAATTTTAAATAACGAAAAAACAAATAAATTAATAAAACCTTAATGAAACTACAAGTAAAAAGTCGAATTAAAAATCATTTGATGACGTAACAAACACTTGTACGGTGTTTAATGTCAAGTGAATGCGACATTTTACGATCATCCATTATTAGCGTTTAATATTATAGTTTGGCGATAGTTTTTCGGTTCGACGGGATAATCAAGTAGTACCTTTATTTGTTCTAGTCAATTAAAACGAATTTTACTGTATTCAGGACCCAGCTATTTCGTGCTCGATTTAGTATAGTTGAAAAACCGATGGTTTAGTTGACAAACTGCGTTTTATCATGTTGATAATCAGTGAGCAACAGTATTGGCAACAGTTCCGATTACGGAAAATAAAAGATTTTCGATTTTTTTTTCGAATTTTCCAAATTTTTTAATTTTTCTTTTCTTTGTATCCCAAACACTATACCTTCTTACCAAATTTCAAGTTTCTAGGGGTACATGATGTACCTCAGATTTTTGATGATCGGTGAGTCAGTCAGTGCCGAAAAAGCGAAATTTTGAGTTCATATATTTTCTGAACGAGAAAAGATGGAAACGCGGAAATTTTACCATTTGCTTTCGTTTGAAGAGTACTTTTAGAAAAACAAAGTTTCAAGTTCCTGGGAAATTCCAGCGAAGGGATATAGGGCTGTCAAAAGTACCCTGAGTTGCTTCCAGAAAAGGATGCTTACGGCTGTGCTTTCTCGACTTGGCAGGGGCACTGCCGTGCCCCCAGATACCATTTTTAATACCATTTCTATCTATTAATCATCTATAATACCATCTCTATCTATTAACCATCTATAAATACCATGTATTATTTCTTTTTTAAAAAATATTAAAACATGGTTCAATGTATCTAAAGAAAGTTTTATCAAAGGTTTTATGATTTTTGCTCGTTTTGCATATAATGACAAATTAAAAATAGAGAGAGTGGAGAAAAATATTTAGATCAACTCCACATACTATCAGAAACACATTTTACTCCCAATATCCAAACATGAATTACCATCTCTTTAACCAATGGAGTTACGAATAAAAAGGGGCAGACATATAGTGTAAAGTCTACCAATTATGAGTGAAGTAATAATTGAGGATGTTGTCCCAAGATGGCGGCTGATTTTTTAAAATTGATTAACACTGTTTTTGATGACCGCCGAAGCAAACTTCTACCAGTAAATTTTGAATTAAAAATGCCGCCTTATTTTAGCGGCTTATTCATGCAGAATTTCTCTCGCAAATATGGTAAAAATTTCTATTCGTTTTTACTGGTGAAAGTGGGCCCGGGTATTATAATCTCTTTCACTGACACTGACAGAAGGTTGTTTAGATTGTCTCAATATAGCGGAAACGTAGGGCCGAAAAAGCAAACTTCTAACAGCAAAAAAAAAAAAAAAAAAAAAAATATCTGTTTTTGACCATAATTATGTCTGAATTTCTGCATTAATAAGGCGTTTAAATAAGGAGAAAATTTCTATTCAAATTTACTGGTGGAAGTTTACCCCGGCGGTAATGAGCCTCTGCGAAACCGGTTACAGTTGAAGCTTCACCATTTTGAGGATATGCCAATTCCTCTTTATTCCTAGTGCCATGCTTTACCCCCGTTGTCATCAATCTGTTGAACTGCATCAAGATAAAGCAAGCAGCCACACATCACAACCCACTGTGAATGAAACGAGAAATGGGTATCATCAGGGTTATACACTTCACTAATATACCTGCCTAAATCTCCCTTTTTTATTCTTTTTTTGTCTTTAGGATTTTTAAAAAGCGCGTTACCCAAACGTCAACCTACAATGTATCATGGACGATGGAAAGCTGTTCAAGTTTCAGTTATTTAATTTTAACATTGAAAAGACTTTTAATATATTTTATTTTTCAAGCTGCGAATACTTATTTTAACGTGTAGTCCAGTTAACATTAAATTTCAATTATTTAATTTTAGCATTGAAATTTTTTTTAATATATTTTATTTATCAAGGTGCGAATACTTATTTTGATGTCTAGTCCAGTTACCATTTTAGACCCTATTTTTCAATCTAAAAAAAGAAATTGTTATCTAGATTAAAAAAATATATATATATAAGGGATTTCCTCTATGAGTTACGCTCGCCAGCACCGCTCCTGACCGCACAAGCTCAAAAATTACGCTAATGTGCTTCGTTTTGAAAAGATTACTTTGTTACGGGAAATGGAATGATATTATCACGATCATTGGCTATATTCTGTAATCGGGTTGCCATTTATTTCTCTTTGACTGGGAGATTTTTCGGTACCTAAGGCCGCATCCAACGCTATCTCGCCAGGTGGTGACTGTTTTCGTGATTGATTATAGACCGAGAGCCGTCAGCACAGACAATCACCTCATTGAGTTGAAGGATGAGATTCTAGGATTAGTTGAATCTTGATTCGCATATTAAAACGCAATCGGTCTGCCAAGTCATATCTTAGTAGAAAACACTGGAAAACCCGATTTTAGCGGCTGACTTCTAGGTTTACCATTGTGTTTTCCTGCACCAAAAGGTATGAAAACATCGAGGAGTGGGTGCAGGAAAACACAATGGACAACCTACGAGCCAGCCGCTAAAATCGGGTTTTCAGGTGTTTTCCACTAAAATATGACTTGGCAGACCGACTGCGTTTTAATTGCGAATCAAGATTCAACTAATCCTAGAATCTCATCCGTCAACTCAATGAGGTGATTGTCTGTGTTGTCGGCTCTCGGTCTATTAAGAAAGATCTATCACACATTTGAAAATCAGCGTGTACAAAATTGTTAAGTAAGAAATTTCGCTACCTCCTGGTCTTATGTAATAACGTCTGAAAGAAAATCCTTTTGAATATGACATTTTAACTAGTAAATCTGCAGATCAGGAGCCTCAACGTCAGATCTGCAATTCATTGTTTTTAGACGCACTCTAGTAATATTCAATTTCCTGCAAACCGTAATTTAAAGTTTTCAAATTACGTAATTATTTATAAGAATAAAAAATACGAAGTTTTCAGACATTAGAAGCGTTAAATTAAAAACGTTGTTATGGAAGGATATTTTGAATTTTCATGAGCTACTAATTCTGGTATTTTTTTAAATAATAAAGTATTCAGGGGGGCTCCGCCCCCCTGAATCCCCCGTGGTCTCATTAATTTACATATGTAACTTTTTATTGATTGCGGTAATGATTATCGTAAATCTTTTTACACTTCCGAGCCTTATTCTTCAATACTGGTGGGCAGAAAAGGATTTACATTGACGCAATTATATTAAAAGTTTAGGTTTTACGAACGAAAATGTAATTTCCTTTTAAAGATAAAAAAATTTTCATCCATATTTTCTGAAATGAGGCGGCATTAAGAACTAACACTCGTCAAAAAATATTTTTTCAGGCAATCTAGTTAATGTTTGGTTTTTAAGAATGAAAATATTTATTTCCCGATACAATGACGTCCTTTTCGACAGCGATAATTTTGCGGTGCATAATTTTTTACATTTACTATCAATTTGCTTTTCAAAAGTTTTTTTTTCTCATTGAAATTTTCGATTAAAAATTAAACATTTCTGTTAGCTACGTCCAGACGATAAACCGTGAGATATTAGTAACATTTTTTTTTATTAATAAGAATTAATATCATAACATAAGCCCCTTTTATTTCAACCTCAAAGCGTATTCGTTTTATTTTTGATATATGAGATCAAATTCTCCTTTCCGTTGCTAGGAAACAGTTAAAAGAAAATTAAGACAACGAAATATGTGATTAAAAAAAAGTAAATTAAAAAAAGAAAATATTTTATGTTATTGGAACACATATATAAAATCCCTCCATAAGATATACACCGAATTTAAAAACTCTGACAAATGTATACACAAAATTTCAAACTAATATGAATAATGTATGGTTCTAATTAGGAAATTCCATCATCCATAATTTATCATTTAAATCTTTCAATCATATGAGCCATTTCCTTTCAACAAATAAAAATGGAAAAATCGTCTGAATTGCTATAGGAAAGCATTAAGACGGAAAATAAAATGTTCTATATATTCCGAACGAATGAACCAAATTTAACCAAAAACTATACAGCTAAATCCGGTGAGCTCACCAACATGCATCCTTAATTTCAAGCTAATCGGACGCTTTTTACGGCAGTTATCGCGGGACAGACAGACTAACAGACAGAAACCAAAAACTTTTCGGGTCTCCACAGTAAGCCTTCACTGACGTTTCGGCAAATATATTGTACAGTTGCCAACCTCCCGATTTTTTTATACTAATATTTTTATCTAGAAATATTTGTTTTATACAATCGCACAATTTCTACAATTAAGCAAAGCGAACCTTTTTGTAACAATTTACTGGTATTAAAAAATTGGGAGGTTATCAACTATGATATTCTTTTAAATATGATGTAATTTTCTACATTTAATGTTTTCGTACATAATAATTAATTTTTTTTTCAAGTTTTCTTTCTCTTTTAATATTTACATTAAATACTTTTTCAATTGAAAAGTGTGTGGAAATACTATTGTTTCAACTTTTTAAATATGAAGAAATTTTCACCATTAAATACTTTTCCCACGTAATAATTTAATTATTTTAATATTTACGCGTAAAAATATTTTTAAATTGAAAAATGTTTTGAAATATTATTATTTGCGCGTTTTTAAAGTCTGGCAACAGTAGATAAAAAATGACGTTTTCGGATTATGAAATACTAAAAATATATTCAGATAATGAAATTTTGAAAAAAAAAAATAATAATAAATTAAACAAATAAAAAATGATTGGACACTGCACAATGCAATCTAGTCTAGTATACGCCTGGAAAATATTAAATAGCGTTTAAAATATTTCTTCTGTTTGAAAACTGCCTGATTCAACGTGTTTATTATACATTTCTATATTAAACTACCAGCTTTTATATTTTTATATGCAATAGTTTTTTAACATAAGCAGAAAAAAATGTCAGTCTCAATAATCTCAATTACTGCAGCAACACCAGCAGTGTTAGTTACCCTTTTTCTAAAATAGAGAGATAATGGCTATATATTTGAGAATCAACGTATACAATATCGTCTGGACTTTAATTAATTCCACGAAAAGCGGTGATATCTATATTTTATATAGAATCAACGTGTACAATAACGTCTGGATTTTATCTAATTCCTTGAAATGCGCTGTGGGATAGATTTTTATATAATCAACGTGCACAATTTCGTCTGGGTTTTATTTAATTCTTTGAAGGGTGGCGGGATAATTTCTATACCATTTAATTATGTGCGTTCGTAATTAGATAAATACGTACAACTATAGTTGTCGTCTGGACAGTCCGCCTGTCTGTCTGTCCGCATGTAACAGCGCAAGAACTACCCAACCGAATGGTTTGAAATTTAATATATATAATAGTTGCAGAATTTTATCGAGTCATTTCAAATTTTAGGAAAATCGAATCAAAACTTAAAAAGATATTAATAAAAGTTTCTCCATTCTATTAAATCCTATCATACGTAATTAATTCAATGGTATCCCATGATAAATAAGAAAACTAGGTTGCCATGGTGATTATGTCCTATTTAAGATGGATTAATATTAGTTCTGTATTACTGAATTTAATATATATAATCGTAATAAATTTTGCATTCATGCATTTTTGCATAACAGTGCAACAGCTATTGCACCAAGATCTGAATATTTAAAAACTAGTTATAGTACGAACGCACCTCATTTGACACGTTTGGCGTACAATTTCTGACTTGTTTTAATCAAGGTTTGATGCAAAATTTTTTAACAAAATTTTACTTTTCTAACTTTAGTGGAAAAAATGACAATAAAATTGCATTTTCTTATTCTCAAATAAAACTTTTCTACAATTCTGGTGTTAATTCAATATTACTGAAACACAATTATTTGCACCTAAAAGGATTAAAAAATGTGCAAGAAAAAATTAATCTGAAATTGATGAACGTTATGGAATAGGGAATTGAACAATAATAATAATAATAAAATAATAAACAAAACTACTTATATGCTAAAAAGTTAAAATGATATTATGAATGTGCAAACCACGTTCATCTGCATAAAGAATATGAAGAAAGTTTGATAGTTTCATTTTTCGTTTGAAATCTTCAATTCTCTATACTTTCATAACAAAATTTATTTAAATACTTTAAATCAGGTTAAATAAATTTCTTTTGCCACAAAAATTATTTTATTTCTAATTTTTTTCATAATATAACTCATCCCACATCTCCATCTTTTACGAGTTTTTGAAAGTCCAACGATCTAGGTAAATTTTACATGCATTTTAAAAGTTATTTAAAGTACCAAAAATTTTAAATAACTTAAATTTTGTTGACAGTTGAACTTCAATAAACAATATATACAATATTACAAAAAAATGTATTCCTGATACTTCACATATTTCGTAATATATATACTAGGGGATGAGGATGGGGGCATGCTAGGGGAGCAGGTCTCAAAAGAAGTAATTGAGGACGTTTTCAGCGAATATTGTTATATTTTAGAGGGGAATAATTGAAGTCTTGCCTAAGGCAAGTGAGCAAAGAAGCCGCCTTCAGCGAATATTGTAGTATATTTTAGAGGGAAACAATTGAAGTCTTGCCTAAGGCAAGTGAGCAAAGAAGCCGTCTTTTAAAAGTTTATATATGTTATTTAATTAACAGGAACTTTTCGGTAACGGCTTACTGCAATATTAAGTTCGCATTAACACTGTTATTTATCCTAATACGTTAAATAATGCCCATCCCTAGTATGTGTGCTCCCTGTCTGTCTGTTGTATGTTCGCTATTTGTCTATCTGCTCTCTCTGCTGTTTGATATTCTGAATGTCTGTTGTCTGCTGTCTATCTTCCGCCTATTTTCAGTCTTTTATCTGCTGTCTGTATGTATACTGTCTGCTGTTTGTCAAAACGCTTTTGGCTGTCTATTTGCTGTCTGTTTTGTGTCCGTTATCTGCTATTTATCTGTCTGCTATCTGTTTGCTGTCTGTCCGTTATTTGTCTACCTGCTATCTGCTGTATGCTGACTGCCTGTCAGTTATCTGTTTTCTGCCTGTCAGTTATTTGTTGTCTTCCTGCGCTTCGTTTGCTTTCTCTCTATGTATGCTTTCTGTCTGCCTGCCTGCTGTCTGTTTGCTATCTGTGTCTGTCTACACACTGTTGATTGTCTGTCTGCTATCTGTCTGCTATTTTCTGTCTGATTAAACTCTGTCGGCTGTCTATGTGTCTGATATCTGCTGTATGTCTGTCTGTTGTCTGTCTGCTATTTTCTGTCTGCTTAAACTCTGTCGGGTGTCTATGTGTCTGATATCTGCTGTATGTCTGTCTGTTGTCTGTCTGCTTGCTATCTGCTGTCTGCCTATATTGTGTCGTCTGTCTATATGCTATCTGTCTGTCTCTTTGCTATCGGTCTACACTCTGTCGGGGCTGCCTGTCTGCTGCCTGTTTGTCTGTTTTCTGCCTGCGTGCTAACTGTCTGCTGTCTGTATGTCTGCTATCTGCTGCCTGTCTGTCTGACTCCAACAACATAGTAAAAATACATTATCGTGAGCGCTCAACAAACAGAGTATTTAACATATATTCGTATTATTTTGTGCGGCCCTGCAAAATAACAATAAATGTTACATACACTTTCTTCGAGAAAAAGCATACTGTAAGTGATTGTAACAACATACTAAAATTTCATTACAGGCAACGTTCTAAAAATCCCACATTTAACTTATATTCGTTTAATGATTCGTTTTATTCGTTTAATAAGTCGTTTAAAAAATTTTTTCATAAAGTCGTTTTATAAAATCGTTTCATAAAGTCGTTTCATTAAAATTTTATGTATATAGGGTAGATATATATATATATATCTGTGATAAAACTAAAGTTTAAAAAATACATTTAAGGCAAACTTACTAAAAATGGTTAAACGTGTGGGGTAGGAAAAATTCTTGGGTACATTTTAGACCATTTAATTCATGGAATGGAGAGCCAATATCAAAAAACAGTATTTTTTATATATTTCTCTTGTTGCCAGCCAGCAATAAATCGTCAGATAACGAAACTTTCATTTTTTCTTTTATGACCGTATAAATGTGATCCTGTGTATAAATAGTTTTTATAAACTGCACACATGAGGAGAACATTCCTACATTTTTTTTTTAGTCTGCGCTTATGGAGACCTTCCTTGTAAGATATAAATCTATTTCTTAACACATCTGCCCAATGCCTTTCCAGATTTGGACGATCCAATTTCCTGCTAAGAGATCTATCAAAATATCAAATATTAAAATATACTTATAACACGGCTCATTATTTGCCGCTTTCACTTCCAGTAGATGAAACAGACATTCACGTATGTGGGATTATTTAACATTCAAAGATAAAAATCAAAATATGGAATTCGAATTCGGGATTATTCCTTTCATTTAGGTAACGTTATCGAAGATAAATAATTAAGGATGAGTGCTGCAATGGGAAATTTTCCCAGAAGAAACGCTTTAAATATACATTAACATATGTCACGTTTTGTTCCTTAAATAAGGAGGGTTAATTACGTTATCTTTATATGCGATTCTTGGATTAAGATTTTAGGCACAAGAACTTTTTCGCATTTATACATAGGTCATCATATTTAGTCACATTGATCTTATACGATTTCTTTTTAAGAATGTAAATACGTTTACATCATTTTATTGCTGTAAAAGTTTCATGTCAAGCCAAATCATTTCTGATTTCTTTGTATTTATAATTAGTTTAAAATTTTACATAAGTGTTATCATTTTATTACTATTATATCTGTAGAATTACTATTTTCATTGGCTTGAGTAAGTTTTTCAAGATTGTGTAGGATTAATTATTGTTTATTTTACATTAGGTTTGATTTAGTCAAATTCATTTTTACAAAGTACTTTGAATTCTAATAGTGCAATTCTTGGAATAATTTCTTACAGTTGCTGCTATTAATAATAACCAAAGTAATCATTAAAGCAGTTTGAATTACTACTAAGCATCGACCGAAAGAAGTTTTTAAGACCGAAAGCGAATTTCGGTAATCTTCTTATTTTCGGTCTAAATTGAAAATGTACAAAATTTTTTTTAAGTGATTAATATATACATAAATATACATAAGTATTAATTAATTATGCGTGTATAGAAACACATTTCTAATAAACAAACAAACATACATATGCATGTATGTGTGTATAAGTTTCAAACAAAAACAAAACATAAATACCCACCCCCTCCTGCCTCACTAAGAAAGTTTTGAAATGGCTCCTCTTTTTGAAAATCATGTCTCCGGGGCCCGAGTTGGCTCTCTATGTCTCTGACAAAAACTTTTTTTATTTTTACATAAAATAAAATGTAATTAATTCATCCACAAAGTAGTAAAATGTTTTTCAATTATAGGGGAGACCGGGGCAAGATGAAGAGCGGGGCAAGATGACGAATGTCTTAATTTTTCCGTTTTACACTAGGTGGCAGCATCAAACGGACACTACTGGCTCTCCTATTGGTCGTTCGTTAAATAATAGTATAGAGACGCTGAAATTGCCATTTTTGTATTAGTTGTGAAGCTTTGATTGTTTACCGCTGCCACGTCATAACTTTTATGCATGTGTAAATAAGCTCTGCTACAGATACAGGTAAGATATATCGTTTCTCTTTAATATTTATGAGTAAATTTGTTTAAATACTACCTATTACCATGAATAAATGTCAATTAATCGCCTTCCTTCATGACAATGAAAGCGAATATTTTTAAGCAGGCAGTCCGGTGCAAGATGACGAGCTCGTCATCCTCAGACCCTGGTAGTAGGAAACCAACGTATAAACCCTCCAGAAGAACCAGAACTTATGGCAAATGCTGATTCCGATGCACCAAAGAAGCCAGTTAGTGGTTTTGATTTCAAACCATTGCCTAAAGCAACACAATGTGAGGAAAAAAAGAAAGAGCAAAACACTGAGCTAAAGGATTCTTACAAGCACACCCATCAAAGAAATGTTAGAACAAAGGGAAAAATAGAAGGAAGAACAGGAACGTTTAAAAAGAAAACAGAGAAAAGAAGCTCGTGAAGCTAAAAAGGGAGTAAAAAAGTACTCAAAATAAGTTCCTGTAGGCCTAAGTCTATTAAATCCAGGCCAAACAGTCCAGTTTCATCAACTTCAAAGGATGGTGTTTTCAAATGTCCTGCTTGTGAGAAGGAATATTGTAACCCACCAACAGAAGAATGGATCCAGTACTGTAAATGCCAAGAGTGGTGGCATGAGGAATGTTCCAATTATGAAAATAGCATTTTTATTTATGACTATTGTTAGCTGTACAAGTAAACACTTCAGCATTACGTTACGATGCATTATGCTCAGTTTGATACTTTCTAAGATGTAAAAACACAGTTATCAATTGTTAAACCATGTACCATATTCAAAAAAAAAAAATATGTTCAACCTTTTTCAGTGTTGCCATCTTGCCCAGTACTGGGGCAAGATGACGATTTGTTAATGTTATGAAAAAATAAAATTATCCTTTATTTTTTTATTTGAAAAATTAAATGGTAATACATTTAATACTACAAAGGGATACTCAAACAGTTCATACAAAATTAATTTTACTATACTTAAAAATAAATTAATAAACAGCAAAAATTGTCAACATAGTCATCTTGCCCCGGTCTCCCCAACGTATTTTATCTAATTAAAAAATATTTTAGGTATACATACCTCGATTTATCTTTTATAGCGATTTTTGTAAATGATCATCTGTTATACTGGAACTTTCTCAGAGAGCATTCAAAAAAATTCTGCGGTTTCAAATCAAAAGTCTGCAGCTTTTAATGATCACGTGAAAAGCATATTCAAACTTTAATAATATATCTGCTGCTTGCTATATAATTTGCATTCACGTTTTGATTCAATCATGACTGATAAATACAAACACTGAAGTTCATAGCAATGAATAAAAAATGTCTCATTTTAGCCGATACAGCTAAAATGAATCAATAACGTTGAAAATTTCCGAAGGAAGAAACAAAATTTTTGGAATACAGATAGTTTTGGTACGGCGAATTTTCGACAGCATTTTAGTCGAAATTAAGATTTTAGGCCGAAAACAAAAACGGATTTTCGGTCAATCTCTAATTATTACTGCTTCCCCCTTGATTAATTTTAACATAATTTTCCAACAGAGGGAAAAAGTGTCCAGGTCAAGATTTGAACCAGAGACCTTTGGCTTAACTTCCAATGCTCTACCAACTAAGTTATCCTGGACAAATCTGGGAGCAACAATTCACTCAGAAAACTTTTTTGATTAGGGCATGTGGTCTGTTATCAGAAACACCTCAACAGAATAAATAACATTTAAGTAAACGAAGGAAACGTAATTAAGCTTGATTAATTTTAACACTGTTATTCTAATTGGTTAATACGAGTAAATCACACGAGTTGTAATTTTCCAATTGAGTGAAAAAGTGTCAGGGTCAAGATTTGAACCAGGGAACTTTGGTTCATGAAGTTCCATTACCTGCGAAAAATTCCGTAAGTTATTTAAACAATGGCTCAAAAATGTTTAGCTTTAATTTGAAAAAAAAAACAGTTTTTTTTACGCTTTCTATTAAAATTGACAGTAAAAAAGCCTGTTAGACATAGTTTTTAAAATAAAAAAATCTAATATATAGTTTTTAAAATAAAAAAATCTAATATATAGTTTTTAAAATAAAAAAATGTAATTTATTTTGAGTACATTATTTAATAATACTGTAAATTAAATAGAACAACATGTAGAACAGGGACCTAAAAGTGCAAATACATGTGAAAGTTTGTCTCAGTCAATGCGCTACATGTGTTCTCTATTCTATAAATAACATAACAAAACCTATTGAAATGAGAAATGGAATCTCTCATGATTTCTACTGTCTTTACAAAATCAATTTCAAGACACGTGTAGTGACGTCAAAGATAATTTTTACGTATTCTTCAAACAATTTTCTTTTCCTGAAATTCTTTTTCTTCTTCTCAATTTCACACAAATATTGCTTGCGTATATATTTACGTTTTAATCTTCTACAAACATCTTGTTGAATATTTTAACACTTTTTTTCTCCTGCTTTTATTCAAATTATGGTGCTTCGTGTCTCTTTGTATATAACTATGTCTTCATCTTACTATTCGGGCGCAATTTAAACTCACCTCCCACGTACAAATTTCTCTACGATCTTCATAATAAGCTTTCGTCAGGTCAATTTTATGTTTTGATTAAAAAAAAAATCATAAGTGCTTTTAGGCTGATAATGATTCTTCTAAGAAATTGCATAGGGGAGGAAGGGGTAATTAGGGTCAGGGTAATGGGATCAGGGGCATTTCAGGGGCAATCAATAACATATAAAAAAAATGACCATGCCAATTACGAAGTCTGACTAACATGTGCAATTTGTTTGGAGTATAAATGTAGGTTCCTGTAGAAGTAATCACTGTTTTCCAAGAGCTCAAAGGAAAACGTTGTCCGTCAACGTGAGAATGTTTTAGTTAAAAAGGTCCTGTGTAAAAAAATTTAGGAATATTGAAATATAGCTGTGGATTTAAATTTAGAAAAAAGTTGCTTTTAAAAGGAAATGGTTTTTTTTTTAAACAGGCGAAGCATGATGTTAATAATCTGCATGATTTTAATTACCCTAGAAATAGCATTTTCGGAGTAAATAGGATCATAGAGTTTTTGGGTGAAAGGTAAATTGGAATCGCAAGTTTTATTTTCTAATTAAATAAAATTGTGGTTTAGAATGCATTTTTCTAAAAATATTAAAATGCTTTATTGTCGTTGAAAACACACCTGTGAACGTAATTTTTATAATTCTATTTACCAGGAAGTGGTGTAAAAATCGATTTCAAAATCCTATCTTTATATACAAAACCCAGCTTGAATTAAATAACACAGTGTAAAAAGAATTTAGTCAAACATTATTACATGTTTGTTTGATATATTTATCTAAGCAAATCGCGGATGAAAAAACGATAATTTTCATTTGAAAATTACTTGAGAATTCCTTAAATTTTATAACTTGTAGTACAGTGCTGGGAAAAAAGTTAAGGACCAGCAACAAAATCAGTAAAACTCTTACTTTAATGAAAAGTGAATATCATTACAAAATTATACACATGAAATTATATAAGTTTTCTATCGGATTTAGGTCAAGACTTTTAGCTGGAAAATCCATAGTTTTAATCCTGTTTTCAGATAACCGACCTAAAGTTAACAGAGATTTGTAAGTAGAAGCGTTATCTTGAAGCAAAACCAATTTCTGATCCACAAGGTCATATTTGTGGAACATAAGTATTACCACGAATATCTTGATAGTCAAATGAGTTCATGTTTTTCTTGGTGAAAATCAAACTTATTTTTCCTTTGGCATTAAAGCCTACCCAAATCATCACTGAGCCACCACCTTGAGCACGCCTTGAAAGCAGATATGGCTCACTTCGTAAATCATGTCCGTAATTAGATTAATTTTAACACAATTATTCCAATTGGTAAACAAATCATATTAGATGCAAATTTCCAACTGGGCGAAAACTGTCCGGGCCAGGATTCGAACCAGGGATCTCCTGGCTGAAGCCGCCAGTGCTCTACCATCTGAGCTATCCCGGACGAATCTGGTGGAACTTCCCGGACATTTTTCGCCCAGTTGGAAATTTACATCTAACATGTCAGTAATATCTTAAACCATCTGGTTCATTAAGGTTTACTTTTTTTTCATAAGTAAAAACAAATTTTCGACATAAATTGAATTTCAAGACATTGGACGATGTGAATTTTAGTCTTGCATCAATGTGATGCTTTTGAATTTTTGCTCGGCTTTGAATTTAGCATATTTCAAGCTTTCGGCACTTTTTAACACTTTTATAACAATTCTGGACTGAGAGCTATCAAGAGCAGATTTTATGGTTAGAAGGGCAGGCAAAATCTTGAATCGCTATTCAAATAACAATTCCGTTTACACCACGCTGAGAGTTTTGATGACCGTCTGCGTCTCTCATTTATTTCATAGTTCATCGGATAATGAAGAAAATTGTGTACAACAGTTTTAAACTTATTTATTTTTAGCGCAGTTTGGCTTTTATTAGTCCTCAATCCGAAAAAGCCCTGATTTTACCCTTTCTTTCTTCAATCAATGATTTCTCTCGCGACACGCTCAAAGTAGTAGTTCCCAAAACTTCAAATCTAGCGACTACTAACTTATAATCATCATCAGAGATGAATGCCGCATAAAATATTACAGTCGTGTCGTCATCAAATTATGCTAAATTTAAAAGAAGCTGCTAGGCTTAAACTTATTTCTGTTAACACTTCGGGATGCGTGTCACGTATACGTGACACATACGTTGCTTAGAATCCTTAATTATTTCTACCAGTTATTTTAATTGTAAATTTCATCCTATTTAGTCAGAGCATTTCTGCGATTCAATTATACACCTATATTTCTGTTCTGAAAAACCGGTAGTAACAATTTAAAAATTCTGTAAAAGACTCTTGTCGCGAAGGGGTTAATATTATACAAGATTTTAACAAGTGTAGATAAAAATACTTTTTTTTTTGTACAGTTATAATTGAATTAACTTCGCAGCTTATTTCCGATATATGTGTCTAAATTTAAGGTATACAGGGTGTCCACTCTCAACGGTGTCCAATGGCTAATTCCTAAACCGTTAGCTATAGACATATAGTTCCTATTACAAAAATGTGTTAAATGTGGTAAAGAAACATTTTAAAAGAGATTTGTATCAATAAAAACTTTTTTTAAATAACGAAATTAAAATTTTTATACGGTCCCTCGGTCCTATAAGTTATATTTAATAAAATTTTCCTATTACACTGACAAGTAAGACAAAAAAAGTCCCGTTCATATAACACTAAAATTGACCGAATTATGAAACTTTAAAAATGCATGGCTTATACCACTTTCCCGCATCTGAACACAAGTCAGCTAGGCCATGGTTTGAGGGGTCATATACCAAGTGCTTAAAGTATTCGAAGAACTTATTTCATGTGTATCTGCGCTTTGAAAAAAATCCTACAAGTATTACGATTCAGTTAACTTTAATTAAGTTTCAGATTAGCTAAAATAATTGTATTTTAACATATGTTTTATTTTCTAAGGATCTGAGACAGTTTCTTTTCATGATTTCTTTTAACAAAAAATTATGTTATTTTTATAAGTTTTTATAGAACTTCAACGATCGTATGTATGTTTTTCCAGTTCAAAATTTGTACTCGAACTTTAACTCACTTTCAAATATCCGATCGAGATTAAATTTTACATACTGACGTAAATCCGATGACAATCTAATATTATTATGAATTTCGGTGGTTACCTCTTATCTTTGCAGGATTTTACAGGCTAATACAAAAAATTTTGCATAGATTACTGACAAGAAGTTTAAGAAAAAGTTTTAGATTAGATAACACAAGGCTACGATGGTTGTGTTTTTTAACTTTTATGTATATTTTAGCACTAAATTAAAAAATTGCCTTAATTTTTAACTTTCATGTCAGGATTTTTCGCAAATCGTAAATTGTCAAAGTTAAAAAAATACAAAAATCGGATACTTTGAAGTAGAAGAGATGTCTGTGATTTTTAACTTTTGATAATTGATTTTTAGGTACTTTTTAGTACTGAATCTGAAAATAACCTTCATTTTTAACCGTCACGTTAGAACTTGTTTGCAAATCATAAGTGTCAAAGTTAAAATATAGCAAAAATCTGATACAGTAGAACCCCGATCCATCGTTTTTCAAGGGGTGCGTGAAAAAAACGATGAATCCGGGAAAATGATGAATGCCGGTTAACGTCAACACACGAAAAAACAATATTTAAACATTACTAATCCATTGTATACAATATACTACTAAATACTAATTTGCTACTTACCAAACTGTAAAAGAAATAAGTTGTAGAAAATTCATATTTATTTTAAAAAATCGGTAACTTTACGTTGGGTTTTTCATTCAGTTTTTAAATTAAACAACAAATACTCAAGATGTACAACATTTTCCTGGTCATTTTCTGTAATTTTATGCGGCTATATAAAAGTTCGTACAGTTTAAAATGTCGTAATTGCATCAGACAGACTTGGCTATGGTGTAGGCTCAGCTTCATCGGCATGAGCATTATTATCTGCTTCTTCGCCATTATTTTCATTTTTTGCATAATCTCACATTTCTTCTATGCTTAAATCCCCACATGTCGCAACATCTTGATCAATGGAAATATAATCGCTACATTTCACACCAGATACATCCTCTGCTACACGCAACCACTCTTCATCTGCATTGTCGTCACCTTCATCATTATTTTTTCCCTTTCTGTTGAGCCTTCTTTATCATTTTTTTGCCCAAAACCACTTTTCACGAAACAATTCTGGAGGGCTGAAGAAGTTAGTTCATGCCATGGTGAAAGTACAAAATGAATAGCTTGAAGAAGGTCTATTTTTGGAGTAGGTTCTTTCGCTTATTCGATGAAACATAAAAATCTTTTCAGTAGCTTTCTCCTGTAAAATTGCTTAAAGCAGTTGATTACTCTGGCATTAAGAGGTTGTACGACAGATGTACAGCTTTGTACGACAGCTGCAGGACAGTACGACAGCTTTGAAAAACTGGTTTTTATATTTTTCAAAGAAGACGTATCTGATGAATGAGCTGAACAACTGTCAATAAATGGAATGATTTTCTTTTTTTGAACGCAAATTGATCTATCAAAGTCATGAAGAAATTTTGTAAAAATACCATTTTTCGTCCATGCTTTGGCATTCGAATGGTATAGTGCTGGTAGTTTCTTTACATTCTTGAAGCATCGAAGTCTAGCAGATGTACGAGTTTTGAGGGGTACTCGTTCATCAGAACCGTCCTTATTTATGAATAGTAGCAGTGTAAGTCTTTCTTTGGAATGTTTACCACCATGCAAGACTCTCTTTTGAACGCTAGCCTTCTCTCTGGCAAGCGTTTATAAAACAGGTCTGTTTCGTCTGCATTATACATGTCACAATCCTTGTATCCTTCTAGTGTCTTCGGAAGTTTTTCGAACCACAATTCTATAGCATCAGTATTTATTAGTGCAGCACTTTCGCTGCATACTTTCCTAAATACTAATCCGTCGAGAATTTTAAAACGTGAAATCCACCCATTTGATGCAGAAAAAGTATCCATGCCAGATGAGGCAGCTATTTCAAGTGCCTTTTCTCATATCAAAAGTTTAAAACACAACAATCACATCTATTTTTTTCTTTTTTTAACTTTAAACTTTACGATTTGCAAAAAAACTTTACGTGATGGTAAAAAATGAAGGCCACTTTCGAATTCAGCGGTCCAGAACACACAAGAATCAACCATCAAAAGCTAAAAAAATGACATAACCCAACTTTTGCAGGCTAGTATAATTTTACAATATGTATCATTTTGTAAAGAATTGAGTCTGTTAATTTGCATAATTTTATTTAACAAAAATTTTGTTTTTTTTCTTCTTCTAATATGTTTATTACAAATTGTACATTTTGCATTAATGGTCAGAATGATTAAAGATTTAAAACTTATATTACAGTGTTAATCTTATTCTCAACCATTTTTTTAATATATCTGACGAAATTATACTTCTACTAAATTTGAGAATAACCCCTAATTTGCAGCAAAAAATATGCTTCAACTTTAAACAGCTATTACACGGTGAATTTTAATCGTAGAATAACGGGACTTTTTCTTGTCTTACTTGTCAGTCTAACAGGGAAATTTTACTAAATATAACTCATAGGAATCGAGGACCGTATAAAAATGTAAATTTCGTAATTTTTTAAGAAATGTTTTTATTGATCCAAATTGCTTTTAAAATGTTTCTTAGCCTCATTTAAAGCAATTCTGTAACTGGAACTATATGTCTATGACTAACGGTTTAAGAATTAGCCATAGGACACCGTTGAGAGTGACACCCTGTATAACTCTTTTCGGAACTTTATTCTAAGCAACAAAATTAACATGTGGCCTTAAACTTTTTTCAGCACTGTACAAGGAGCTCAAAGTGAAAAGAAAGTATCCTCAGTTAAAGAGTTACATTTCCGTGTTTCTTATATTCCATAAATAACAAAACCTATTAAATTGAGAAATGTGATCTTTCATGATTCCTATTGTCTTTACAAAATCAATTTCGAGACACGTGCTGTGACGTCAAAAGTAATTTTTACGCATTCTACAAACAATTTCCTTCCAGTGAAATTATTATTATTTTTTCAATTCTACACAAATATTGTTTGAATATATATTTGCATTTTAATCTTCTAAAAGTTGTTGGATATTTTAAAATACTTTTTATTCAATCTTGAAAGCGAATTAAAACAAAGATAAGAGATAAATTTAAGTATTAAAAGTAAATAGAAATCACGGATTTCTTCAAGCAGTTACATATCCTTCAACGCATTACGTAATTGTCGAATAATGTACAGTCGTGAAAAAAGGGGATATACCGGGTGTCCTAAAAAGGACTGACTGATTTTAAAATTCAATAACTTGCTAACGGTGACAGATATTTAAAAAATTCTTGCAAGAGGGTTATGCATAAGGTCAAAAGGTTTTTTACAGTGATTTTCGATTTTAGTTCGAATTACAAACAATAGATGGCGCTGAAATCAATAGACGCTAAATTCAGGCTCGATTTTTGGTACTTCGGGACCCACTCAATACATTTTAATCTCCTTTTTCCGCATAGAAGAAGAGAAAGGCCAAAAAATTGAGCCTGTATTTAGCGCCTATTGATTACAGCGCCATCTGTTGTTTGTAGTTCAAACCAAAATCGAAAATCACTGTAAAAAAACTTTTGACCTTATGCAGAACCCTCCTGCAAGAATTTTATAAATATCTGTCACCGTTTGCAAGTTATTGAATTTTAAAATCAGTCAGTCCTTTTTAGGACACCCGCTATATACCTTCTGTGTAAAAAGTACCCGGAATTTATCATTTAAAAGACGCCCGAAAAAGATATCACAACAATTTTTTTTCTGTAATTTGGGACCAGTGTGTCGAGTTACAATGCGGAGTTTGAGCACCATCTGTGACTTAATGTGTTTGACGGCAGGGTTGTTTTTTTTTTTTTTTTTTTTTTTTTCCAGACATACTTTAGAGTGCTCTGCGATTTTTAGAATGAAAAAATTAGTTCAACAAAGAGTTTGCCTTAAATGTTATGCCTTAACTCCTTCGGGAGCCTTTTACGATATTTTTAATCTTTTGTCACCGTTTTTTAAAAACAGAAATTTGTGTCTTCTTGAATCGAGAAAATGCGCTGATTAAATAAGGCAAATTTTACTGGTGAGGAAAAACAAGGATTCTGAGCGCTTCATGCGGCACGTATACGTGCCGCTCGTCCATAAGGGGTTAAACAAAATTTCGTTGCCGAATAACTGAAAATATTGCAAAAACCTACGGAAAATAATGGATTCCAAAAACACAGACATATGAACAGTATAAAGCCACGGTCGGCAACAGGCAGACCGCGGTCCACATTCGGACCGCGGAAGGTCGATTTCTGGAGCGCCAAAAATTTTCAATTTGAACAACTAATGTATTAATATTTACATTTGGAGTTCCTATCAAACGAGGGCAACATGGTAGCTGTGGCTTTCCTGAAAGACATTCTGAAATATTTAGATGCACTCAACTCTGAGTTACAAGGAAATGAGAAATTAATATATGATCTGATACAAAGTGTTTCGTCGCAAGCTGGATATCTTTGAAAAAAATATTGCAAATGAATATTCATTTTCCAACAATTCTTGAATATAAAAAGAAGAATTCCGAAATACACACTGCAGTGTTCCTCAGTTTTATGTGAGATCTTGTGATGGAGTTTGAAGCAAAATTCCAAGACTTTTCAGAGATAGGTAAGTTGTCTCAATCGTTTAAATCACCTTATGAAGTTGCTCCAGCTGCAGAATGGACTGATGTGGCTGCGAAATTATTCAGTCTCAAAAAACCTTTACTTTAAATGGAGATAATCGACTTGCAAGAGGATATTTCCTTTTCGACTTGCAAGAAGATATTGCCTTGCAAATGTATAAAACTGCGTCCCCTGAAGCATAACGGGGTAGACATGTCTCAGAAAAGTAGGAAAATTGCAAAAAAAAAAAAAACTAATTTTTAACCTACTATGTTTGGCTCCACATATGTATGTGACACAACTTTCTCCAAAATGATTTTTTTGAAGAACAGATATCGTTCGAGATTAATGTACGCCCACATTGAAGACACTCTTCGCATTAGCTGTTCACCACGTGAACCAAACTATATCGCCTACAATACAGTGTGGAAATCGGCTATCCCTGTAATACTTAAAAAAGTGCTAAAATATTGTATCCCTTAAATGTGCAATGATACTGCTGCAATATGCAGATCGCAGCGACATCTGCAGGATATTTTCTACAACTGCAAGAAATTCATAGTCTAAACAATGTAATACTAGTAATACAAAAATCCCGCAGATGTCGCTGCGATCGGCACTTGGGATTTTAGCAGTATCGTCGCACATTTAAGGGATAGAAATTTTTAGCACTGTTTGGATAGCATATTTCCACACTAGGTATTCTAGGCGCTGTAACCAAACTATAAAAAACTGGCTCAAGACCGAAAGTGTAATTTTTCGCATTAAATTTTCAACGAATATCTTCCTTTCTATTTTATTATGTGTATGTAGTAATTTTTCAGAACGAATACCTGACTTTTCTATTTTCTATTATATGTATGTGTATGTAAACATAAAAAAATTAAAATAATTACTACTTATATTACTTATGTGTTTTTTCCCCTCTGGACCTCGATAAAAATTTTCAAAAGTATACGGACGCCACTTAAAATTACTTGCCAACCCATGATATAAAGCATTCAAATACGGTCGAGAAAAGGTAGTTGATTTGTCTCGTTCTGGTCGACCTTCAACATCTACCAATTGCTTGGCTCAAAGTTAATAAAATCAATAAGCTAGTGCTTGAAAATCCTCATACGAGTGTTAGAGAGTTGGCTCAAGATATCTTAGATATCTTTTATCTCCTTTATAACATTATGACTATTATTTTGGGCATGAAACACATCGCCACACTACTGGTTTCGAAAGTGCTCGATTTTTTTCTATTGATCTGCAAGCGTTTTTAGCCAAAAACTGAACTAATGCCATCAACCAAGGGCCGTACTCGCCTGGTATCGTCTCGTATGACTTTTTTCTGTTCACGAAGCTAAAATTACTACTTCGAGGAAAATGTTTTGTATCGATTGAGAGCATAAAAGTAAATTTGCAGAAGGAGCTGAAGGTCATACCAAAATCTACCAACCTAAAAAGTATGGAAAATTGGGTCCTGCTCTGGCATAGTTGTATTAAACTCGATAGAGTCTACTTTGAAGGTAGCAATATAAAGTTTGATGAAAAAGTAATGTTTTTGCATTTTATTTAACAATTCCAGGTACTTTTTACACAGAAGATAACCCCCCCCCCATATTAATTCTGCCATAAATAATCATATAAAAATGTTATTGGTACCAGTCTATTAATATTAACGTCTGCTACTTAATACTATGCTTAAATTTTGCTTAGGGGTGGTCTACATATTGAAATTGTAATAAACGTTAAAATTTTTAACATAGACACCTAATTTTGACATCATATTTGGAATCTTCGGTAACTTTTATCTCCAGATATCAAAGGGAAAATAATTCGGTCAAGTAGTTATGGAATTATATAGATGT
This sequence comes from Maratus speciosus, assembly GCA_963932465.1. Taxonomy (NCBI): domain Eukaryota; kingdom Metazoa; phylum Arthropoda; class Arachnida; order Araneae; family Salticidae; genus Maratus; species Maratus speciosus. Next base: position 294,042,676 of record OZ010789.1, read on the forward strand.
AAACTTTGGAAATCCTACTGTTAAATTCCTTTACAATAGGTGCAAAATAAACTGTATTTCGGGTAACTTTTAAAGCATAACTCAAAAACTGCTCGCTTGTAATTTTGGATTCGCATATATAAAACTTACAGAGAGAGATTTTTGTTAAAATTGTTTTAGGTTAAAATACTTATTTCTTACGAATATTAATTTCATAATTTTTAATTTTGAAATGTCCCCTTAATTGTCTCCTTCGCAGAAAAGTTTTCTTTGTTGCTCTTTTTTTTTTGTGTTTAACTAAGTACGTTAATTTTGATGAATAAATTTTATTATTATTATTTTTAAATCAGCAGAAAATAAGAAAGAAAAATCATGCGGCAAACATAGATTATGAAACACTTTCTACACATTCAGATAATTCTTAAAAGGATTTACCGTTTAATAAGATGAAAGATGATGTCTAATTGAACCCTTTGGAAACTGTATAACACATTAAAAAAGCCATTTTCAGCAATATCCGTTCATAGTCGTAGAAGTATCCTAATTCTTTTGTGCAGTCTTGTGTATGATCTATGTGATGATTTCTATATATACTACATAGTATTAATAATGTAATTCAGTTAGGAAACGCATAACACAGTTGAAAATTCCCGTCAGCAATTTCAGTAAATATGCGGCTCAAATGGCTTTCTGCAGACCTGCATATGAGGGGCTCACAAGCATAGTAGACCAAGTCCACTTAAAAAAAAAAAATTAAATAGTTCATGTAGAAGTGTGAAGCCTGTGTTTTATCCACTACCATAGTGCACCACGCCTTATAGTTCAGATACTTTCTCATAGATTGCATCTGTGTCCACAGTTGGCGAAGTAATACAAGAAACCTTCACAACCATACTGAATCAAGTCCATTCGCATTAGTGTACTACTCTTTCGTCTGTGGTCCATTCTCGACTAAATCTTGTCTCATTGCTATCGAAAAACGTTGTAGTTTAAATAAATAGCGATTTCAAAACTTCTGATGAAAAATAAACGTTCGTGAATCATCAGATGGATAAACTATGAATGGAAAGTAATATTATTTTTGATGACCCCCCCCCCTCCTCTCGGTAAACATACCGACAGCGTTTTTCTTAAAAAAAATCATTTCAAGGAAAAAAGAACTCTAATAACATAGTTCGATCTTCGGCCTAGATAGAATGTACGACAAAGAATAAGACCCTCGTGAAAGAGAAATTTTATTACAAAGTCTTCAGTAGAAAGTTTAATTTACACTTCAAGCCGCCAAATACAAATACTACATGTAATATATGTGATCACATATTAATCAAGTTTTTGACGGAAAATGATGAAAACATTAGAAAAAATCTTGAAACCGAGCGAGAGCTCCACTTGCGGAAAGCTAAACAGGCTAGAGAGAAAATGAAAACTGATAAAATGAAAGCCTCAGATGAAACTTACTGCTGTGCATTCGACATGCAAAAAGCACTTCCCTTTCCTAAGCTTTTAACATCCACAGCTTATTATAAATGCAATCTATTTATGCAATCTATATATTTATATCTTTGGTCCGCATTCCTTTAATGTTTAATAATAATGTGGGATACATGTACGTCTGGGATGAAATAGAGGAAGGAAGAGGCTCTCAAGACCTTTCTAGCATTGTTGAAAGACACCTAATAGAGAAAACCTCTAAACACAAGAAAATTATTCTATATTCTGCTTCTGCTGCCAGTGGTGGCCAAAATAGAAACATCAAAATGCCTCTTACGCTATTGAAACTAGTTAATACGTAGTACAAACATAACAGCAGAGTCAATTGACCATAAATTCATGGTGCCCGGCCACTCTTTCCTTCTGAATGATGCAGAATTTGATCTGATTGAAGCAACAAGTCGCATGAAACAACGCAATTATGTTCCTGGAGGCTGAGGGGAAACTATTGTGAATGCAAAGAGAAAATTTCCGAAATTTGATGTCATTGAACTTAAGAATTCCGACTTTGTTTGTACTCCAGTTTTGGAACAAAGTATAACAAACAGAAAGAAGGATATCAATGGAGCTTGTTTTAGCTGGATGATATTAGATGGCTACGAGTTGCGAGAGGTTCTCCCTTCACGGTACTGTTCAAAGAAATCCTCACTGAGAATCAACCTTTTCGCAAATTAAATTTGAAAAAACGGGGTCGTGGGCGTAAGTTACTTTCTTTGTCAAATCTCAGTCAATATGCATTGTACGCGGGCAGTAGAAAAATCCCTTTGGCCCAAAAGAAAGATATGATGGATCTTCTGCCATACATTCCGCCAATTCATCATGTATACTTCAAGAATCTTCCAGTAGATGACAATACCAGGCTCCAGGCTATTTCATCTAGACTACATCATGATGACGATGAGGATGATGATAGTATTGTGTACAGTGAATGATTTACGAAAACTGATAATATGTTTCACTCTTTGTGTTTAATTTAGAGTAAAAAATAGAATAAGTAAATATAAATGAAAATCAAGAGTTTTTGCAATCATAATAAACAAGACTTTTTTTACACATGGAAATTTCGCAACCATACTGGACCAAGTCCTCATTTTTTTTTTTTTTTAACGTATAAATTTACAATAGAAATATTAATTTGTCATTTGTAAAAGTAGCACACTATAAAAATGATATTTTAAATTGAATATTGACATATATAATTGCTGGACAGATAATTACACTTGTTTATCTCCTATTTAATTTTCACCCAAAATTGTTAATTAATCCAAATCATCATGCAACCTCATAGTAATTGGTATATAATTTTATATACCTTGAAAATTTATCCAAATAAAATAAGTGATCGTAATTAACATAAATTCTAGTAGAAGAGCAATGCAAATAATTATCTTAAAATTAAATTAAAATTCGCGTAAAATTGTAATTATTAAATTAATTAATTACAAATAAAAATTAAAAGTTTGCGTTGTGAATTATTTATGTGATCTCTTCCACTTGTGAATTAAACTCAATTTAAGCTGTAAAATAAAATGACACACCTTAAAATTTCATCACTAAAATAATCACAGAGATTTTTAACTCTTGGTTAAAATATTTTTATTTACATTAAACAAGATTATATACATATACACATTAAATGATTCAAAAAAAAAAAGGAAGCAAAACTTTTGTTTGCTGATCATTGTTACATGAATATTTAATCTCTAACAAAATGATTTCAATTACTTTTATTATTATATTTTTTTTATCAAGAGAAATTAATTTTTCTTCTATTTAAAATACCTTATTTATATTTAATTACTGGTTTGTTGGATCTCAGATAACCATTTTGCCATAAAATATCATAAAAGGGATATTTTCAATTTATAATATAATTTATGTGGTTAAAGAAAGATTAAAGGAATACCTTGAATTTTGTACGGGTCGGAGGCCTTCGTTCAACAGCTTTCAGAGTCGTTGCGGTGCTAAGGATAGTTTCCGTTAATCATGCAAATTGATCTCATCACACGGGCGGCAGGATCGGCATGACTGGAAGCATAGTTTCGGGACGCTGTAGGCAGGCTCCATTTAATCTTTGGCATTCGCTTTTAATCAGACTTGATCCTTTAGCATATATCCTTGGCCTTTCCTTCTCTTTACCATGGCTGTCAGGACCTCTCAGGAATTACCAGGGCTCACAGGACCAAGTAGAAATCCCCAGGACTGTCAGGCTTGCTTAGGCATTATCAGGTCTGTCAGGCTTGCTTAGACATTATCAGGTCTGTCAAGCTCTCTTGGGCATTACCAGGGCAGTCAGGATCGCTCTTGCATCTTTTGAATATTTTCTTAGACTGTTTACTTCAAAACTGTTTCTCTCGCACACCATCCCTTGGTAGTGGGCGTAACAATTTTGTTGTAGCCCTACCTTATTGGCTGTGAGAAAACTTTATATTATGTTTGGCTAGACCAACTAGCTGCCGGTCCTCCAAAGCCCCTCACATATACTTAACTTTATTACATGCCATAAAGTTTGGGTGGTCTAAAGCCCTATATTTATTCCGACATTTTTATTATTTTACGATGTCTTGTTATAAATAACTTTCCTCATGCTTGTCCTAAAATGACGCCATCGCGTCTGGCTATTGTTGTTATCTGAGATCCGAACTATACACTCGACATTATACATTAATTTTACTATAAATCAATTTTTAAAAATATCTATTTAATATTTAAAATAAAATTAATAATTTTTGTATGAACTTACACTCCTATTTTACTCAAACATAAAATTATTACAATTTTAAACTCATAATCATATTTTATAAAAAATATTTGTACAAACAGAAATAACAAATTACGCAACTGTACTTTGACTTAACCAAAATGTTGCGGGAACATATTATTGTTATATGTTTCCCAGCAATAATCCTTATAAATCACTTGACCTGAATTAATTATTTATTAAGAACTTTAAAGCGTTATTATTCACAATAGAGATAAATGGACTTGGTCTACTATGGTTGTGAGGCCATCATATGGTATTCAGAATTTATACACACCAAGTAATATGTAAAGACCTATTTACATTTAAGAACTCATACCACAATTGAAACGCACTTCCAGGAATTATTTCTCACAGACAGTACTGCAACCGAATTCTTTTGCGTGTCCCTGTAAACGAACAATAAATGCTATGCACACCCTATTCTATAGTGAGTATCTTGTGATGTATATCAATTTCAATATATTTGAAATAGTGTAACATCGTTAAAAACACTGCAAACGATTTCCCTCCATAGACCATAATGTAACGGAAATCTTTTGAGTGGTCCTGTAAAATTACTATACATGCGACATATTTCCTTTCAATACCGAACATGCCACAGTAAGCCTCAATAACACATATCAATCACGTGGTAATTCGACTATATTTACGCGAGTTAGAGCACGGCCCAGTAAACTAAATTCATAAACACTTTTTAACCGCTTGAGGGGCGGTAGGATGCATTATATATCACCTAATTTTAATTAAGATTTGCACCAAAAACTTTACTATTATAACTTTCGTGGAAAAAAAATTCTAAAATTGGTTTGCCTTATTTTGAAATAAAATCCTTCGAAAATTCAGGTGTGAATTCAACCTTACAGAAGAACAATTACTTGCTCCTGAAAGGGTTAATTAAATTGTGTAGTGTTAAAAAGAATATTTTTCTAATTACATTTCGTAATCCTGGGAAGGGCAATCCTCCCCTCCCCCCCCCCCCCCTTACCGGCACCTTAGGAGTTTTTATTGTTAAAACTCAGAAAAGACGTGCATTTAGTTTGAATTAGTCGTTGTTAGTTCAAGAAGTACAATTCTCACTTAATAGATTTTTATTTATTTAATTATTTTAGTATAATTAGCGACAAATTCTCATTTCTTCCAGTGCACATTTAAAAAATTGTAGACAGGTAAGTGTAGAGTAGTACTTTACCCGATGTCATAACGATTATGGCAACGACTTGTGATATTACTTTCGATGTTATTGCTCACACATTCCCTTCTAAATATTGCACAATTTCAATTTTTACATCATCGAATAGGAAAAATAATGTACTTTCATAAGAAATTGGTTTGAAAACCGCAACTAGTTGGTTGGTTGGTTGTATTTATGTCGGCCAATTATCAGCACGTGGGATATAGGCCCTAAGGGGGGGGAGTGCCTTTCGTGGAGGTCTTTCTAAGGGAACCTAACCCGTATTAACGCTTGGAGAACCAAGGTTCGAAGAAAACCACGAAAACTCCGAACGATTAGGCCGACGGGCGCGATTGGGATCGAAGACAGCACCTCCCGTCTACCAGCTTCGAGGGCAGAACCTTTCGGCCACTGGTGGGGCCAAAAAAAAAAACCGCAACTGAATTTACTAAATTTTTATGACTTTTAATTAACTTCTGAAGAATTTTTTAAATTCTTTTCAACAATAAAAGGATCACGGTCCATAAGCGACGTTTTTGGCCGAAAAAAGTTTGATGCTTATATGTATGTATGAGTAGGTCATATAAATTATAAATATAGAGTGGAAAAGTCGAAAAGTTTAATAACATCTACAAAACATAAAGTAGACATGGCATTCAATATATTTATATATTAGAATATTAATTAAAAATCATGGTATGAACAAAACATGTAAAATATGATCAAAAACTATATAATCAGACTCTTGTGTGATAGATTGTTCACTTTCTGACCAATGGGAGGTAGCAGTATCTGGAACACAATCCTTGTAGTCAGCAGTGTGAGGCTGACTACAAGCCACCTACTGCCACATGCCTTTGGTATACCAAATAGCACAAAACGGCTGCAATATGTGCACAACAACATGCTACACGGACTCCTACTTTACACTGACAATACCAAGAATTAATATGCAGTGAATAACAGTTGTTATAATGAATCCATGCGTTATATATCTTCGAAGATGTATGTCTTGATAGCAGCTGAACACGAATAATATAGTTACGTTCTTTATAAATAAATAATTCATAATGTCCGGAATCACGGATGTGTTCCACAGTATAAAATTTTCCTTGCTTTATTTGATAGACTCTAAGTGTTAAGTTATCCAATTCATTGATCTTTAATCTGGGAAAAATATTTGTGCTTCCATTATCTGCCAAGTCGTCTCATTCAGTTTTCAGACTCTATAGTGGCGTTTTTAATTGATTGGGTTGATTTACTAGGTTCCTCATTCTTCCAGAAACAATCCCAACATCATTATTTTGCACAATTCTAGGTGGTCAAAAAGCATTATAAATAGAATAGATAATGTCCACAAAGCTACCTATCAATGGTATTTGCGAATTGGGCATTACTTGGTCTAAAGCACCTCACATGGCAAGTCATACCTGCATCGTAGTCAACGACTACCTGGCCCTGAACGGCATCGTAACGCCTCTCTAATACTTCTACAGTCCTGATCTGTGCCCGCCGAACTTTTTCTTGTTTCTTCGAGTGATGACAGCCTTCAAAGGTCACCGCCATGTGTCCGTAGAAGAGGACAAAGAGGCTTCGACGCGCTGCTTCAAGGACGTTCCGGAAAAGGACGCCAGGGCGCCTTCCAAATGTGTACAACTCGTTGGCAGAAGTGCGTCGACGCTCAAGGGTCTTATTTTGAAGAATTTTAATTGTTTGTAGAAATCTTTTATATATATTTTTTACCCGAACTTCATGTCATTACTTTTTACATAAACCCTGTATATTATCATTACCAAAGTTAATTAAACTCTTTGTTTGTCTGTAGAAAAACATGGAATTTATCAAAACGGTGGCAAAGAGGGCTCAATAGGGTGAAAAGCAAATGTAATCAGCAGTTTTGGCTGTTCGAAACGGCATCTATGTAAATACAGTGGTGGTCAGAATTATAAGAACAATTGAAAATTGCACAGAAAAAATTTATTTCTGAACTAAATAAAGTGAAATTTATGCATAAAATGCTTTTTTATGCTAGAAATCATTATAGAATGCAAAACATTGGAAAATGCAAAATATGAATGTTTTGCCATAATTAACAAAATATGTCATTGTAAAAATTGGACAAAATTATAAGGACAATGAATGTTTTTGCCTGAAAAACACTAATAATTAATAATCTCTCCCTTCTTCTCAATCACTTTGATCAGTCTTGACGTCATGGAATTTGACAGTTCTTTAAAAACGTTCTTGGAAATTTTTTAACAGGCTTTTTCGATGGAGGACATGAGTTCTTGCTTGTTTTCATATTGTATACCATTTTTGTATACTTCGTGTGCCAGAATACCCCACAGATTTTCCAGTGGATTCAGATCAAGGCTTCTGGCCGGCCAATGAAGTAGTTTCACGAAATTAGCATCAAACCACGATTTTGAAGTTTGGGAAACATGTACTGAGGCATTGTCCTGCTGGAAAAAATAGTCTCCACTCGTTATTAACGGTGCTTCCGGTAAAATATTATGGCCCAATACATCAACATAACTCTCAGAATTCATTCTACCTGCACAAAATCTATTGGACTAGTCTCACCAGTTGCGAAACCTCCCCAAACTATTATTGAGCCACCTCCAAATGCACGCTTTGAGAAAATTTCTTTTTCTCTACGGAGATCATACCAGAAGTAGCAAAAACCATCTGGTTCATCCAAATTAAACTTTTTCTCATCTGAAAAGACAACATCATCCCACTTTTTGCCCATAGTAATGCATTTTTTGGCAAACTCTATTCTCAGTTTCTTATGAACTTTTGTAAGAGGCGGTCGTGACATATGTTTACCATAGCGAACTTTTTTTTCTTTTTGTAAAACACGTCGAACAGTTCGAGTACTGCATTCTAAGTTCAATTCACGTTTTATTTCTGTTGACGTTTGTTTTTTGGAGCAAGCTCGCCTTATTATCATTCTTTTCTCCCGTACAGAAACAGAAGATGGTCTACTTGTATGTCTTTGAGGTCCATATTTACCGGGATTTTTAAGATAATTGTAAATAACCGTTCTTGATCTATTAAGTTTTGTCGCAATTTGGCGTACAGAAAGTCCTGAACTTTTAAATGCATCCACTTTCCCTTTCTCAAACTCCGAAAGCTTTGTACCTAGCGGCATGACTGAAAAACAGAATATGACGATCCCAAACGCTTACTACGCATTTAATCGTCGCTGAGTTCCGTGTGCAGAGCAAAAAACATGCAAATTTTACTTTTTAGAACACACAAATACAATTGTTCTTATAATTTTGTCCATATCAGATGGCTGTATAAATCCATAATACATTTTATGAATATGCATTTTCCACATATTTCCATAAAAACTTATAAAAATATTCTTCATTTTTCTTTTAGTTTCCATCCATTAAATTTGCATAAGTTTCCGGCCAAATGTAGCCAAGATTTGGCGATTTTTCCCCTGTCCTTATAATTTTGACCACCACTGTAGTAGAACAGCTACGGAATATTGTATTACAAGGAGAACTCTTTATTTTGTTCCTTTTTGGTATAATACATATAAAATATCTGTTAATTAAATTTAAATAATGTATTTAGAAAATTACATCTTTTCTAAAACACATATTCCTAATATAGCTGCATTAAGGGTCTTCTGTTTTGAACTGTCCTGGCCATAATTAAACGGCGAAAAAAGTATGCATGATAATAATATTGTAAAGATACGTAAAAATTTTACATCCAAGAGCAAATAAAATGTTAAATCTGATATAACACATTTTATTGTGATCTGAAACCCTAATGTGCACTGTAAATATATATATATATATATATATATGTAACGTTACTCCATAAAATTGGTGGCAGCCTTGCTACCTTCATTTTATTGAGTAATTTAACCGATATAACAGGAAACTGGTGTTACGTTACACTAATATGCAATTTCACACCAGTTATATCAGTTTAAATTACACCATTATAAAACTTAAATTACTCCATAATATTGGAGGTAGCATGTTGCCACCAATTTTATGGAGTAATGTTAAAAAAAAATTTTTAGAGTGTCGCCATATTTCGTTTAGGTATAGTCGTGGAAAAGAAAGTAAACACCCCCTACTAACTCCGCAACAAATTATCGTAGAAGAAAGTTTCTGGTGCCATACGATTGATAATAAGGTCTACTTTTAAATGATGTATATAAAATTTGCTTAGGGGGCCATCTACATATTAAAACTAACCATAACTTTGTTTTTTTCAATAGCTGTACACAATTCTGACAGCATAAATGAACTCTACATCCTTCAATTAGCCTGAAAACAAATATTTATGCAATTCATACGATAAGTTTCGGAGAAATTAATTATTTTAAAACAAGTTCATTTTAGGGGCTGTATCCAAATTGAAGTTCGGTTCTCGATTATTGACCGAGAGAGCCCCCTTCCTGATCAAGGCACACTGTTAAAAATATCGTGAAATATTCCCTCTGTTTTTAAAGGCTATCAATTTTCTGACCAATGAGAACGACCCATAGGCGTTTATGTAGCGTTCTCATTGGTCAGAAAATAGATAGCCTTTATAAACAGAGGTAATTTTCACGATATTTTTAACAGTGCATCATAAGCGTCACTCAAGCAATCACTGAAGATTGCTTAGATAACAGGATAGCATAAGAAATTTCAAAATATCTAGTCTCTTCTATCATAGACGGCCCCTTAAACCATCATTTTGCCGTTTTTTAAGGATAATTTGAAAACTACATGGAAAAATGTGAAATTTTGGATTTCCATAAAGCAGGACTTAATAAATCTAAATCCATCAAAAAAGTTGTAGGTTGCAATTCATAATTTTTTCAAGTATTAATTTCATAATTCATATCATAAAATTATAAAAATTGCAAATTCAACGTATTTATGCTTGGGTATTTTAGTATTATTGTTACACAAAAAATTAGCACGTTAGGTGTATAATTTCAGGAGATATTAATAAAAATATGAACATGTAATTTAACATTAGAAGCATTAAATTTTGAATGTTTATAATTCAAAAACTTATTATTGAAATGACTTGAAATTTGGTGTCTAGGCATAGTTTGAACCGCAGATTGGAAATATCTTGTTAAAATTGGGTATTGCCATTGAAAAAAAAAAGAGTTTGGGTTCGTTTTAATATGTAGATGGCCCCCTAAGCAAATTTCATACACATCATTTCAAAGTAGACTTTATTTCCAATCGTTCGTACCAGTAACTTTCTTCTACGATAATTTGTTGAGGAGTTAATAGGGGGTATTTACTTTTTTTTTTTTTCCACGGCTGTACCTTACTCTCTCTAAGGAAAATAAACGGTCAAGTGCGAGTATTACTCTCGCTCAAATGTTCCTTACGATAAATACATAAATTATTAACAGTATTAATAAAAAAATCGTTACTGAAAGAAAAATAAGACTTTGTAAAAAACTGTACAACGTCGGGTTTGGTATGGCTGTATATATACTAGAAAAGTATGATTGGGTATAGCATAAAAGTTCAAAGAGATATAAAGGCTAAATAATGTCAAACATTGCTATTCTGTATGACTCTTATTTAAATGTTATCCTAATCTGTTTATGATGAAGTTAATTCGGTACTGACAATAAAAGTAGTGCATATTTAAAATTCATTTGGTTAAATGAAGTAATGATTAAACGGTTTTTTGGTTAGACTAAATTGAGCGTCGTAATAATCTTTTCTTTTTATAGTTTAGCTAAAACAAAACCCTTGTTCGAAGTTTAAATTTGGCATTTTGCTAAGCGCGCTTCCAAAGGAAGTCGCAAAGTAACAACGCCATTTTGGTCCGTGCCGCGTTTTTGTATATAGGTTTTAATTAACTTTTAAAGACACGGGGCATTGAGAGATCTACCCAATGCAAATTAGTCCTGGATCTCATAGTATTTATGTGATTAAATCTAATTAAATTAGTCTGTTTTTAACGATTTGAAGTTTATTGCTTTTAAATTGCTACTAGATACTATAGTACATAAATGTATCATTAAAAGTTATTATCTAGGCTTTAAAAGCCGATGATACGATACATACGAAGCTCGTACATAGCGTTCGCCAACCCTGTCATTATGTATGTCCAAACCGTCCGTGACTTTAAGGGTTAATATCTCGGCTAATTATCGACAATTTTTTTCAAAAATCATTATCAACAATGCTACTATACTTCTGCTACGATAGGTACCTCCAGCGCTTCTCAATACATTTGCTGAATGCCCGCAAATCGAAATTTGTGTCTAACGGAAAAATGTGCTTTTCTCAAAAATTATGTGACCTAGGGAAATCGCTATAATTTTTCTGCAAGATTTAAATTAGCGTCCACTACCTCTATTTTTTTCCCTCATTTTAGTTTTAGTAGATTCGGAAATAGATGGGGGGGGGGGGGGGCGACATTTTTTTGCACAACATTTTCAACGATATCCCTGCAAATATAATACCTAAAATTAAAATAAATGTATTTTTGAGTTCAGCGTTACGAAAGCTTTCACGCGATACCACCCCGACACGATATGCAAATAAAAGATTTTTTTCCCCAAGTAACTTAATTAGCCCTCTACATTTTCCTAAAAATATTCGTAAATGTTTTATAAACTGTAAATATGTGGGTCAATAGTCTTTATTACTTCTCCCAATTTGAACTTTCCACGTTCCATAGTTTACGAGTAAAATGCCTGTGACAGACGGACAGACAGACACAGGAGTGATCTTATAACGGTTCCGTTTTTACTTTCTAAGTACGGAACCCTAATAATCTGTAAATATGTGGGTCAATGGTCTTTATTACTTCCCCCAATTTGAACTTTCCACGTTCCATTAGTTTAGGAGTAAAATGCCTGTGACAGACGGAAAGACAGACACAGGAGTGATCTTATAACGGTTCCGTTTTTACTTTCTAAGTACGGAACCCTAAAAATACAAATATATTTTCCTAAATCTTTTTCTTCTTCTTATTATTATTTGCTCTGAGTTTTGAAGTAAAATGATTCAATTCATTTAGAAGTTTTGCCCTCTGTTATATAGGGCAAAGAAAACCTCATATTTATCGTATTTTAATGTATTTTCCAGCATGAACAGCCGTAAAAAAATAGCGTGACTTATTCCATTTTCTGTCTAAAAAGAATCTGTTGCGTAACAGTTAATGCACATATCCGTGTAAACTAAATGTGTTATGCAATAGAAGACCATTTCCGAAGAGAAAACGCATAATTTCATCAAGGATATAAAACTTTATTTGAAGGAAAATCTTTTATGTTTATTAAGATATTCGCCTGAAAAAGATTTGCTTCCTCTTTTATGCGTTCTCATTTATTTACTGGCGTTCTTCAAGTATATAACGGGTGGAAAAAAAAAGTCATATTTGAAAATAAGTCAAGCAATTATCATATGGAAGCAATAAATAATGCATCATTTGTCATTTCTTAAAACAAACTGTTTTAGAGATGTGTAATTTGATATTTTAAAACTTATCGACGAACTTGGAATTTTTCTTTTACATACACTGGGTATTTATCAGTAGAATCGTTGAAAACGAAATCATTTAATTAACTTTTAACTGATGTTACCGGTTTCACAGACCGGTGCTTTTTTCAGTTTTCATAATAATTTAACTTCCAAATTTCAGATTATCTACAAACACTACTGAAATTTTGTTTCGTTTGGAACTTTAGTACTAACACCAGATACTTTTGAATAGGTGAATTTTATTTATAACACTCCTGTACAAAAAGTTTAGTACAAAAACAACATCCTATGAGTTAATCGCAGCTTTTATTCATCATTCGATGGAGCGGTCTCACAGACTGCTTCACACTAGTTATGTGACAATTTCTGTGACATCAGTTAATGGTTAATCCCTTAATAGTCGCCCCTCCCCCGATACATTCCCAGGCAAATTCCAAATGAAATGAAAACCACGACGATTAACGGGTTAAATTCAAGAAAAGCGCCGAATTTTTACCATACTCCAGCATCAGCATAATTTTATTCATAATATTTTCTTTTTATTTATTTTTTTTCTTTATTTTCGTTTTGTGTTTTTGAAGTAAAATGATCTAGTGTCTTGTAAATTTTTATTCTCTGTAATTTTAGACCGATAATAATCTAAAAAAGTCCTTCGGGCGTGTCCCGGAAGGAAAAGGCAGCTTTCATGTCTCTTGGTTTTAAGATTTTAGCTAATTTTACTGTAAAAATTGCATGAAGCTAAAATGCGTGGAAACCGGCTTAGAAGATTCATTTCCAGTTCTCGTCAATAGTGGATTTGAATGAGAATTTTGCCAAATCAGTCAGCTATAGCCATTTGGCTACTTTTATGGTACATTCAGGCTTGAAGCGTGAAGTATGTCTGAGATACGTCGACGATGTGTTTATTGTATGGGATTATAGGATTGATGAACTAAATGAATTTCTACACAGGATATTAACCCGGCAGGACGGTCGCGGGGTGTTTTGACACCCCACGCGCGAAAATATTCGTCTGCTGTCGTTAAGTGCTTTTAATTTATTGTTTATTAATTTTTAAAATTAACTAAAATTTAACATTTCAGTTATCATTTTTCACGAGAAAGAGTGTAATTATGAATTTCACTAACAGACAGAATTCAAAGTGTTTTTTCGTATTTACGCCATTTAATATGTTTGGGGTGTGCTGACACCCCATGCCCGTTCTCGTGTTACTTTTCGTGGGCGCCCGTCCTCGCGGGTTAATGCAATTGACGATAGCATAAAATTCCCTTTAGAAATAGAAAATGAAAAGGCCTTACCGTATTTAGACGTTGAATTGACTAGGAATGAGGGAAAACTAAGAAATATTTATAGGAAACTCAGTAGGTGAAATCATACTATACTTTATGACAGCGCTTCTCCTTTTGGATACAAAATAGCAGCCTTTAGGTTTTAAGTTAAACGAGCTTTTGAAATATGCACAGACACTTTTCTAGATAGTGAAATAAACAAAATTAAATGCATCGCCATGGAAAATGGTTTCCCTCTTCATTTTATCAATAAACTGGTCTACGAAATGAAATATAAAGTACATAAGAGCAATCCTGTTAATAAACTTAAATTTTGTAACTTTAGCTATGTTCCTGGTTTATATGAGAAGCTACGATATGCGGTAAAGAAGTTTAACCCTTAACCGGAAACATACATCTGTGAGATGTTTGCGTCTACATATCTGCCCTTAACCTTTAACTGATGTCACGCGGTCTCCCAGACGCCGCGACTCCCAGCTGTAAACACTTTTACAGCTTTTTACTTTTCTGTACTGAAGTTAAATAATATGAATAAAATACTTTTTTCATGCAATTTAATTCACATGCTCCTAAGAGAAGTACAACGATATTGTTTGGACAAAATTTAAGTAAATTCAACCATTTAGTCCAGGCATTTTGTGATTGAACATGGGCAAAATTGCAATAGAAGCTTTTTACAGAATTTTTTAATCAGGAACTACTGCTTAATAGCATACTAAAAATCAGACAAAATCTGAGCACGGGAACACCCCTATATACGGATTTCAAAATGGCGGAGGGGATTTTCTGGAACTAAGGCAGAGAATATATCGCTTACGGAAATATATCGCTTTATTTTCACAATTTAACTTTGAAGTATAGTCAAAAACGATAAACAGTACACAAAAGTCTACTATTTCTGACAAATTACTGCTTAAGTTCATTTTTACAGAAATGTTCCAGTGAAGAAAAAAACGTATCAATAGTTTTCATCATATTTATAGTTAGAAGTTAGGTAGTTCTTGTTACATACATTGACTTGGCACACCCCAGAAGCTGTAGAACAGGGCAATCAATTACGCTTGCATCAGCATCGTAAAGTAGCACAGCTTGTCTTTCAAGAACATGGAATCATATTAAGTAAATAATCTGTAGCTGGTAGTCACTCGCAGAGTATTGGGTAGCACGAGTGTTTTTTTACATACCAGCCCCATTCTGCTGGCTTGGTTCTTTCTTCCGATATTTATTTGTAAGTAAGTGTGATAGCTATGATATTTTGTAGAAGAATCGGTCGGAGGCAAACGTTCAGGTGTAATAAATGATTTTACTGTAGTTACTTTCCTTACCAATAATTGGTGACGTAGTTCGTCTATAGAATCCAGTGCCTTGCAGTCATAAAACAGAAGCATTGCTTTTCTTCCAACCTCAGCCATATCTGAATGTAGGCTTGAATTTGAACAAAATATTTTTGCAATAGAACGGAGCTCTGTCTTGTTCATCTGTTTGAGAAATGATGAGGATTTCCCAATCGAAAAAATTCTGGATGTTGTATCGCAGCCAGTGAAAGCATGCAGAAACAGAAGGAAGTGGCAATTTTCACGACCTAACAGAGATTGCATGTTGAGGATATGATAGACTGGTTTGGAACATGATCCTCGTCTTATGTCACTGCGATAGTATAGCTTGAAGCCATTACCCTGTGCCTGTTAAAGAAGGAGAATCAGCAAGTTGGTATCTTCACCTATTACAGTGGTATGTGCATGTCCATGTTCTGAAGATGAGACTGAAGCACGAACAATGTCTATATTGGCATCCCCATCTGTGTTGGGAACAATACAGCCTTGTTTCTTAAGCAATTCGCCTATGAGGGAAGTCATTGCTTGCTTGTTTTTTCATTGTCCAGAAACTCTTCCCCTTTTCCAATAAATTTCACGTATGGGCTGAAATTAATAGCTCTACTGTTTTTTTGTAGCGTCATCTGTGAGCCACATCATTGATTGTTGGATACCCAATGTAATTATCAAAAACCATGATAGGTTTTCCATATTGTTTAACAATAAAATCAGCGTAAGACATAGCAATGTTTTCATATGTATCATTTTTTACACCAGGAAATGCGACGCAAGAAAGATCCTCCATCCAATATGTACCTTTTTGTACTTTCCACGTTGTCATATTTTTCATTGTGTAAATTTTTAATGTGTTTGACTAGTGCTTGAGCTAACTGAGATTTGTCTGAATTCCTCATCATACTTGGTGATTCAAATAATGCTGCAGGGTACGCACACGGTTCATAACGCATGACATCTCCGAGATTCATTTCACCACAAGTGCAGTAATCATCAGTCTTTGAAGAGGAGCGCTGGATCTATTTGTATATCTAAGTCATCTTTATAACTACAAATGGCGGCAGCAAATCCTAGAGTTTTCACTTTCTTTGACCTTTTAGCCGAATACCTAAATATATCCTTCCCTATCATTTTGGAGATGACGATCATACCAAATAAGTGCAACTCATCAACATTAACTTCTTTTTTAGCTGTTACGCCTGTAACAATTTTGCGTAGAGTAGAATCAGAATGAAATGGCGATATGTGTTCCAGTACATCGGCCACTTTTTAAATGTCATTGCTGCTCCTCTTCTGTCTGCTGTCCCTTATAGGTATTTTTGATAATTTTATAAAAGTTACACACTCCCAATGTTATTCCTATGGGAGTTTGAAGCTAAAAGTTAGCATAGAACACAATTTTTAACTATTTTCAAAACATCATTTAGTACACTTAAAATTGATATTTTGAATTGAAACTGGCAACAGAGCAAAGTATATACACTTACGTTAATAAAAAGCACAGTATGGAGCTGTTTATAGCATTTATTATGTATGTTAGAAGTTAGAGATTAATTAAAAAAGGTTAACATTACAATAATCTCCACAGAGATGCATTATTAAATGGCCGCCAATGGTAATGCATGTACTTTTCAGAGGCTCATTAAAATACTAAAATTTATAAAAAGAATCTAAAACTCACTCACTAGTGTTGTATAAGCTTCAAATTACACAAATAATGTAGTAATCCGAGGTTAAATAATCATTTAACACCATAAATATAATCTTGAAAAACACTGACATGACAAACTACTCTGGTCAGATCACAATCACAGCACAGCATGTATAAAAAATATCGATATCTTTGCTTAAAGTCTCCTTAACAAAGTAAATTGGTGATGAAATGTCCAATGCCGGTGATGAAATGTCGTGCGTGTCCTGAAATTTTATAGCCAGGAAAGGCTTTCTTAAATAAAGCTCTAAATTGCTTTTCTTAAATAAAGCGAAATTTCGCGCGTTTAAGCTAGATTTATTCTTCTATTTAAAAATAATGATATTTGCCCTGAAAAATTCCCTAAAGCACATTATTAAAAATGTTCCGATGCCTGGGAAAGTTATGCACAACTAGCATTTATAAGCACTGGAATCGATTCGGAGCCAGTTGCAATTGCGGATACATGAGATAGAGGAACGGGATTAACAGAAAGTAGAGAAATTTAAAAGAACTATATCTCGCGAACCACTGGACCGATTTTGATGAGGTAGGGCTTAAAATGTTCAGGAAGACTTAATATGTAGAAAGAAAATATAGTATAGGGCTTGCCTGAGGCCGGAGATATATCTCCCCATCGCCGGAGCTTGAAAAACTCACCGCATACCGGATGACTGTTAGGAGATCGGTCTAGTAGTAATACAGTTTAGAATGAGTTATAGATACTTTACTTTATCTTGTTCCAAAAGCATTATTGGTTGTCAGTTGTTCGATAAAAAATGAATATTTGCAGTCCAAATTGTTTAGTGCTGCCCTCTGTCGTCTTCCGTCTCAACTAAAAGCTTTACAACAGCACAAAAACGCAAAACGGCATATGATTCAGTCCGTTTTGAAATCCGTTTTTAAGGGTGTTCCCGTGATCGGATTTTGTCTGATTTTGGTTATATTTCTCAGTAATGGTTACGGATTAAAAATCAGTTAACAGAGCTTCTATTGCAATTTTGCCCGGGTTGAAGGTGTATTTACTTTAATTTGCCTGGACTAATTTGAGTTATTTTTTTTATTCATTTTATTCGAGGGGTCTGAGAGACCGGATCACATCAGTTGTGTGACAAATTTTAGTCACATCAGTTAAAGGTTAATATTTTCTCTCTCCGACATTACAAACTTATTTTTATGCTGTTATATTATAAAATTGGTCCTGTTAATGCATTACTATTAAAGATTAAATGTTTAAGTTCACTATTTGATAAATTATTAAGTGTTCTGTTTGTGCACGGGATTTTCACGTTTCCAGTTAAGGGTTAATATTAATCTGGTAGCTAAAACAACAAGAAAACTCAGACTTAATCCATAGCAAGATTGACCTTATTCCTAATGATTAAATCGCAGGTATTTACATAATCCCTTTGTTAACTAAAACACAAGAAGAAAAGGCATATATCGGAAAAACCGGATGGAAATTCAAGGCCAGATTGAAAGAACACGTAAATGACATTAAGTTTAACAGACAAACCACAGCGTTAGCAAGACTTAACCTACCGCAAAATTTAAATATCTGTTTTAATGAAGCAAGAATAATTAATTATTCCTACCTCCCATTATCATATACACTCAAACTCGCTTATAATGAACCCTGATTCAACGAGAACCCAGATTTAACGAGGAAATCATAAATACTTGGTTGGTACAACGTTAAATCTATGGAAGCATAACTCGCTTTTAACGAGCGAACCCCGGTTATAGCGAGCAATATTTTTGTAATTCCTAAAATTTCTATTGACTTCCACCTCTCCAGCTCAGATAATCGAATTTGGAAAAAGTATTTTAAGATTTCGAAGTCAACCGAAATTGAGTGCGCAGAAAAACTTCAAACTTTTTTCGAAGCCAGGGTGCAAATTATGATGTTTTTCGGGCAATGAGTCTTCTCCGAAGAACAATAACACAATTAAGAGACAATAAGACAATTCAAAGCAAATTAACCAACTTCTTTTGTACTGTACAGAAATAAAAAAATAAATAAAGTATGTATAATAAAGTAAGTATGCCTGAATTTTTGTAATTTTTTACGAACCCGTTTTTTACGAGCACTCGGTTATAACAAGTAAATATCATGGCCCCTTTGCTCTTGCTATAAGCGAGTTCGACTGTATCTTTATAAAAGAATCCATAGAAATTTTAATAAAAAATAATAAGACTATTAATGATAATATGTCATATAACATTCCGAATATATGGTTAAAGTTTTTAAAATAGAAGATGTATTGTTAGACTTGGGTAGAAATGTTCAGTTTACTGCCCCCATCCACTGCAGTATGGACTAGCCTGGTTGTCCAGCCGAGGACAACATATACGATTAGGATGTGTAAGTACGCAAAGCTGCCCTGATGATGATCAAGGTCTGATCGAAAGCGCTCGGCGCGAAAATTGTGAAAGTTTTTAAGTTTTTAAAAACTGTAGTATGTAATAACATCTTTTATATATTTGTAACATCTTTTATATTAAATGCACATTTTAAGCAAGTTTTTCTTTAATTTAATTTAGAGTTTCAGTACCACTGATTGCCATTGATGTTAAGTTTTCATCAACATTGACGAAATCTTGAAAAGAAAGAGAATCTTGTCTTATGCTGTCCCATTCTTTTTCCTTTCCGTTAAAATCATTGCTCTTGTTTTCATTTTCCTGTAATGGAATAACTCTAACATCATTTGAATGAACAAAACCTGCTTTTCTAAAGCAGTTTGAAATTTTTGTGTCTGTTACATTATTTCAATCTATCCATTCTTAGACTGCATAGAATTTATTGCATAACTCAAAATTCATTTATATTGTAAAGTAAATGTGTAACATGGGCTCTTTCTGGAAGGAAAACGCATATTTTGATTAAAGAAAAAGCTTTTTCTTTATTGGAAACTTTTATGTTTAATAAGAAACCCTTCTGCAAAAGCTTGCCTCATATTTCATCTATTCAGATCTACTTACTGGTAAAACTCACAAATTAAAACCCTTCAAGAAAAACGGGCGAAACAAAGGAAAAAAAAAAGACATTTAAAAATAAGTCAAATAATTTTTAAAGAATCAATCAATTAGGGTAAAGTAGGGTAATGACGCTCAGAAGGGCAATCCCGCTCACCCAATACTCTAAACAGAATAGAATTGAAAACGTGTGATCGGTACCGGCATCTAGTGAACTTCATCGTAAGTTCCCAGTAAGGATATAGTGACCGTCGGAAGGAAAGTATTTTTGTGCCCTCAAGTTATTAGTTTGCAGTTGTTTTCTTATAAAATTCTACAACATCTAACTTGAAGGTAAGTGTACACTCTTATTTTCAAATATTAATTTACTCATTATGTTTACAAAATATATACATTTAGCTGTACTTCTCTACCCGGTGTTTTTAAGTGTTCTGATAAAAAGCAAGCATAATTAGTTGTAAATTACAAACTTAAAATTCTTTCACTTCATTGAATAGGTTAGACTGGCAGCACCATCTATCGCCTTAAAGAAATAAGAATCACTTATGTAATATAGAAATTCGTCACGTAATTCGTCATTCAATAATTAATTTAAAAGCAACTAATTAAAAATTCAAGAATTTTTCTAATGAAACATTCAAGTTATTTACCGTCAAATCTTGACGGGCACTAACTAGTAATGCATTAAAACCCAACATGGCGATAACGGGTAATGGCGCTCGCGTGATATTCCAGAAGTGTTGCCAGTGGGCAACTTTTATTAAATTCAAATTTATTGATTAACACCACTTTTTTGAAATGGTAAAATTCCTCTGTAATATGTCATTAAACAAGGATAATTTTACAATTTCAAAAAAGTGATGAAAAAAAAAATAATAAATTTAAAAAAAAGTAGCCCACTATATGTGTAACGCAATATGTGTGCACAATATATGTAAAGTGGCTGCAAAAAGTCTGCAAAAAGTATACAGCCCACACAACTTACATAATGTGACTTTTGTCTTAATTAAATGTTGTATTCAAACTCTGAGCGCAATTATCCTACCATGTCGGGCATTACCGCTTAATCGATGGTTATTTAAATAAAACGATAAAAAAATTCCGTTAAACTTTTATGCAAATTAGTTGATTGCGAACTGTTCCTTATGCTTTGGAGTTATACTTCGTTAATAAAATATTGATTTTTTTTGTCTAAATTTGACTAGCTATTCACGTTTCCCTTAAGTAAGCCCCATTCCCTTACGTACAGTCGTGGGAAAAAAAGTAAACATCCCTGCTAACTCTGCAACACATTATCATAGAAAAAAGTTACAGGTACCAAAAGATTGGAAATAAGGTCTACTTTGAAATGATGTATGTAAAATTTGCTTAGAGGGCCATCTACATGTAAAAATGAACACAAACTTTGTGTTTTTCAATAGCAGTACCCAAGTTTGACACAATAAATAAATTTTACACCTTTCAATTAGCCTACATACAAATGTTCATGAAATTCGTACGATTAGTTTCCGAGAAATTAATTATTTTAAAATGAGCATATTTTAGGGGCTGTATCAAAATTGAAGTTAGGTACTTGATTGTTGTAATGCTACAGGAAGAATATATCACTTCTATTACTGCATTATTTTTTGCCAATACGACCATTTCACTCTCGTAAATATTTCAATAAAATGAGTAAAATACATATTTTAAGTTATGCTTTTCTGCACATCATAGACGGCCCTTTAAATCATCATTTTGAAGTTTTTTAATAATGATTCGAAAACTACTTGAAAGAAAAATCTGAAATTGAGAATTCCCATAAAGCAGGACATAATAAATATGAATCTATCAAAGAAAATGTAGGTCGCAATTCATTTTTTTTTTAAATATTAATTTCATAATTCATAATATAAAAATTTTAAAATTACAAATTTAATGTATTTATGTTTGAGTTTTTTAGCATTATAACCACACACAAAATTATCACATTAGGAGATATTAATAAAAATATTAGTCAACATTAGAAGCTCTAAAGTTTGAATGTTTATAATTCAAAAACTTGTCATTCAAATGGCTAGAAATGTCCTTTCTAGGCATAATTTGAACCGAAGATGTAAAATATATTGTCAAAATTGTGTGTTGTCATCGAAAAACGAAATTTGACCTGGTTTTGATTTGTAGATGGTCCCCTAAGCAAATTTTATATACAGGGTGCCCATAATTAAACGACCCTACTTTAAAGTTGTCTAGAGACAAAACTATTGTTCATAAAGTTGGGAAATTTTGTGAAAGACATAATACAGGAATGGGAATTTGTTTAAGCTAAAAAAAAAAATAAAAACAGTTCGAAATTTCGCCACCAGAGGGCGATTTTTAATAAATTACGCATTTAGCATTACGATAGTTTAAAAATAGTATTTATTAACTTAACCTTATTCTAAAGACAGCATTTCACGACATGTTCCTAGCATTTCGCAGAACACGCTGCTGTCAGCTGTGGAACATGCGATCTTGCGATTCCAGATGGTATCTGAAAATGATGAAAGTCATGCAGAACATGTTTGGTTATAACAAAATTAGCTAAACTAACATAAATGTATGCTAAATGTGTAATTCGTTAAAAAACAGCCTCCTTTTTTTTCGCTCAAACAAATTCCCAAACTTTTATTATGTCCTCCCAAACTATTCACAACATTCTCAACAACAGTTTCGTCTGTAGACAACTTTAAAATAGGGTCGATTAATTATGAACATCCTATAAATAAAATTTCTAAACTATCGTAATGCTAAATGTGCAATTTATTAAAATCGCCGTCTGGTGGCGAAATTTTGAACTACTTTTATTTAAAATTTTTTTAGCTTAAAGAAATTCCCATCCCTTTATTGTGTCTATCACAAAATTTCACAACTTTATGAACAATAGTTTTGTCTGTAGGCAACTTTAAATTAGGGTCGTTTAATTATGGATACCCTGTACATCATTTAAAAATAGGCTTTATTTCCAATCGTTTGGTACCAGTAATTTTCTTCTATTAGAATTAGTTGCAGGGTTAGTAGGGGGGTGTTTACTTTTTTTTTCCACGACTATACTCGCATTTCTTACAGTAAACCGTTCTATATAGTTTTGTACATTGACATTTTTAAACCTATCAACGAACTTGAAACTTTGTGTACATATAATGATTATCTACTTATAATAAAATCAGAGTGCAGGAAACCGTCGGAACCATGCCGGTGCGAACCACTCTGGTCTGCGAATCTACCGTAGCTAAACGCCATGTTAGGCTTAATGAAAAACATATCCTAGCATATGACGGCTAAATGATATTTTTTTCTATTTGAAATCATGTCTGTTCAGCATATTTTCACATAAAACATGTGTATCATATCCATTTATAATGTATTAAGTTCTAAATTAAAATTAAGCTCTTATAAAAATAGATATCAGATCTAAACCGACGATACTGTTGCCATTCAGATTCAAATTCCAGCAAATCTACAAACCTATGAATGACTCTTTGAACGCTTCATTAAAAATATATATATATATAGGTTAAAGCCGATGCTGGTCTTAAAATATTTGTAATAGTTTATTAAAATCTTTACATATTTTAACTTTGTTTAAAACCTTCAAAAACTATTAAGTTCTAAGCAATTAAGTTCTAAATTTAAGAGCCAAATCATCAACAACAACAACAAGTTCTGAATAAAAAATATCGGTAACTATCGCCATCTGGGGGAGAAATGATATAACTTTCGCTCTATAAATGTCCGTTCAAGCACATTACATTACATGTATTTTTAATTTATTAAGAATGATTAATCTTTTGGAGATTTTCATACTTCCTGTGACATTTGTTTTCTGTCTTATATAACAAAGTAAAAATTATCCGAATTTGAATATCTAAAACTTTCAAATGCATTTACAATAAAGAATTATTTCAATGGCACTTTAGTACTTTTATAAGTCAAATTAACCCTTTATGTGCTGAATTATGAATTCATGAAAATTTCATCTTCTAAAGCATTTTTTGTGAATTTTTGAAACAAAATTAGAAGATTTACATAATAATTTAATAAATTTTAGAAGGACTGAAGAGTTTAGAAGGATTCATTAAATTTGAATTTATAGGAATTTTGTGTAATATTTATAACCCCACTCAAATCTTTTATTTTAAATATTTTTCTTAGTATTTTGTAGGAATTAGGAATTCTACAAATATAATGTTCTTAAAATAGAAATATAGAAATATTTCAGATTTGAAAAATCCCCCCCCCCCCCCCCACCTCCAACGCCAAGAAAGCTGAAAAGATGCAAAGACAAAAGAAATCATACTTTTAAAAATATTTTTGTTTTGTGTAACCAATAATTCTTTTGGAACATCATAAAGCAATGCATCTATAACTCATTCTAAATTGTATTACTACTAATCGATGTATTAAATGAATTTTATAACAAGTTATTTTAATAGTACTTATAAGTACCGTCAGTAGATAAAGGGTTTAAGGGACAATTTTTTCTGTACGGAAGGCTGCGAGCAGCGCCTCTGTGGGCCGTGTTAATTCCCAATAAATTAGAAGCTTATGTTTCTTGCTAATTCTTTTGCCGTCAACTTTCTGTTATAATCGTACTTTTTTTTTACAATGCATTTCATCAGATTTGAAGACATTGGAAATAAAATAAACATTTCTTATCGGTACAACATAATTTAATTATCTTGCAGTTAAAATTGTGAATTTTAACATAGTTTGTAGCGGAAAAAAAACCCTGCTAAACAACAAATTTTTAATGTAGAGGGAACCTAAACAAGCATTTTCGTCACAGAATGTGTAGCTGGAAATGGCGCGTTGAAGCGCTGGTGACTAAATTGTAGTTTACTTAATTTCTTTGTTCTAATCATAAAAAATCAAAGGATAATCCTTTTTGATTAACAAAGTGCATGAGGCATCTTTTTTTTTTTTTTTTTTTTTTTTTTTTAAAGCCAGAAAAATATTTTTTTAACTATTGTTTTGAAGATTTATCATTTACTTTCCGTCATTTTTCGTCATAGAATGTGTAGCTGGAAATAAGCGCTGGTGACTAAATTGTAGTTTACATAATTTCTTTGCTCTAATCATAAAAAATAAAAGGATAACACTTTCTGATTAACAAAATGCATGAGGCATCTTTTTTTTTTAAGTCAGAAAAATATTTTTTTAACTATTGTTTTGAAGATTTATCATTCACTTTCCGTCATTTTTGACGGGGGTTATATACTAGTTTATTGATAAAATTTTAGAAAACGCAAGCATTCAATTTTAAATTGTTTATTTTTATCAATAAAAGCACCATTCTCACTAATCGCTTTCCATCATCGCCGTCTTTTTTTTTCCTGATTTTACGTTCTGAAATGAAATGATTCAGTTGTCTAGGAAATTTTTATCGTCTGAAATTGTAGGTCAAGAACATGCACAGTCATGAAAATATGGCGAGACGTAATTCATTCTTAGACTGTATGAAATCTGTTGAATAACACACAAATTCTTTAAATTTGTAATGCATATATCGTGTAAACTAAATGTGTTATGTAATATGACAAAATAAAAATGGAGAGAAAACACACAATTTGATCAAAGATAAAAAACTTTATTTGAACGGAGACTTTATAGTCTAAGAACTAGGGAGACGTTGCGTTTACCTGCAGGTGAAGGGGTTATGCAGGTCAAAATACTTCAAAATTACGTCATTTTTTTCAAGGCTCATTTTTCTATATGTTCTTCCGTTTTATGTTGTAGTATGTATGCGGACGGTTTGACTGGCGGAGGAAGTTGCGTTTACCTGCAGGAGAAGGGGTTATGCAGGTAAAAAAACTTCAAAATTGCGTCAGTTTAACAAGTCCCATTTTCCCATGTTCTTCTGTTTTATGGTGTAGTACGTTTGCGGACGGTCTGGCTGTCGGGAGGCGTTGCGTTTACCTGCGAGAGAAGGGATTATACAGGTGAAAAAACTTCAAAATTACGTCATTTTAGCATGATATTTGTTTATAACATCTGTTTCTACTAATTATTTGTGATATTAATCCATTATAGCCAGATGTTGCCAACGTTGCTACGACCCTGCCAGATCCACATTTATAAGTAAAAAAACAGGTCGTCTTTGCGTCATTTTAGCAAGCTTAAAAATTGCAACATATTACTCTTTGGCTATCAGACAACCTATAATTAACTTGCCTGACGGCTTTAAATCTGGCAACGAAAGTGCCTATTTCAAGAGTGTTTTATAGTTTAAAAATTATAAGTGATCTTTACGCCATTTTAGAAAGCTTAAAAATAACAAGATATTACTCTTTAGCTAACACACAACCTATAATTAATTTGCCAGACACAAAGTCGGTTGCAAAGTTAATGCTAGATGGCTTTAATTATGGCAACGAAAGTACCTGTTTAACTTTGCTTGCGTCTGGCATTAACTTTGCAACCGAATTTGTATCTGGCAAATTAATTATAGGTTGTCTGTTAGCCAGAGAGTAATATCTTGAATTTTTAAGCTTGCTAAAATGACGTAACGATGATTTATAATTTTTAAACCATAAAACACTCTTGAAACAGGCACTTTCGTTGCCATATTTAAAGCCATCTGGCATTAACTTTGCAACCGAATATGTGTCTTGCAAATTAATTATAGGTTGTCTGATAGCCAAAGAGTAATATGTTACCTATAAATGTGGATCTGGCAGGGTCTTAGCAACATTGGCAACGTCTGGCAATAATGGATTGATATCACAAATAGTTAGTAGAAACAGATGTTATAAACAAAAATCATGCTAAAATGACGTAATTTTGAAGTTTTTTGACCTGCATAACCCCTTCTCCTGCAGCTAAATGCAACGTCTCCCGCCATCCAGACCGCCCGCAAACGTGCTAAACCTTAAAACGGAAAAACATATAGAGAAATGAGCCTTGATAAAATGACGTAATTTTGAAGTTTTTTGATCTGCATAACCCCTTACTCCCACAGATAAACGCAACGTCTTCTTGCCAGCCAGACCGTCCGCAAACGTACTACACCATAAAACGGAAGAACATATAGAAAAATGAGCCTTGATAAAATCAGGTGACGAAAACGTTGCTAGCTCTTAGACTATTAGGTTTAAGAAGGGATTCTTAGGTAAAAGATTGCCTGGTAAAGTTAACTAAAAACAAATTCAAAAATATGTCAAGTAATTACTATGGATGCAATAAGTAGTAAACCATTTGTCATTTCTTAAAATAAACTATTGTAGAGATCTGTACTTTGACGTTAAAACCTACCACAAAACACGAAATTTTATTTACATACAATGAATATCTATCGAGAGAATTTTAGAAAACACACACATAAAATTTTAAATTTCATTCATTTTCAAGAATGAAAAGAACTATTCTTCCTAATAATTTTTATCATCATCAACAACATCTTATTCTGCATCTTATTCGTTTATTTTTAACCCTTTTCATCATAGTTGAAAAGTGTTATTAATACATTTTAATGGTTATAGGCTATTTCAAACATATTGAAATTGATATATCATGGAGGTGTACTACAAGATGTTTACTGTAAAATATGAAGTGATTTGTCGTTAATTTACAGAGACACACAAAGGAATTCGGCTACTGTGCACACTCTATGAACAATAATTGCTGAAAGTGTGTTTTCATGTGTGGTATGCGTTTTTAAATTTAGCTAATATTTTGCATATTACTTGGCGCATGTAAATTCTATAGATATTCTATAGATTCTATACATGGCCACACAAAAGAATTTCCGTTTTTCGCCGGAAATTTCTGGAAAAGAATTTTCAACTGCGTTTCCTAACTGAACTGAAGTTTAGCATGGTATGTACTTTATATACAAATCTTCAGTTCATATACAGGGCATGACAAAAGAATTTGAATACTTTTCTGATAACAAAGGGTAATTTCTGAAATTGGGTTTTTAAGTGTGTTATATTTTTCCAAACTGTTTACTTAGGTATATTTCACTTTATTAAACAGTGAAGTTTTGTCGCATTATTTTGAATGTGTTGCAAACCACGCTGCAAATAGAGGCGTCTTAAATTTAGACACATATGTGACTGAAAAAGAATTTTAGACGCTTAAGTGTCTTAATCTGAAAATTAAGACATTATAGATGTCTTAATTTTAGATATATAAGTGTCTTACTATGACAAGGATGTAAATGGATTGAGAATAGTGTCTAAAATATCCGCAAGCGTCTTATTTTAAGACACTTCGTTGCTTCAAACGTGTCTTAATTTAAGACGTTTTCATTCTTCGGATGCAATAACCACCAGGGGGCACTCTCAGCTGCGCATGCGTTTTAGATGTCTTCCGTTCGAATTAGAATACGTTGCAATTCAAACTGAAAGTTTGTTTTTATGTAAGCGTATATTTTATTTCTTTTTTGCGGAATGTGAAGTTCTGTGATTTTAATTCGTATTCATTTAATTTATTTATAAATTGAATACCTGCATCTGACGTGTGTGCTTGACACCAAATGTCTCTTATAAGCTGTCGTCGATATAAGGGCGTGATAGACACGGAAGTAAACAACACTTGAAGATTACACCCGGGAACTCTACAAAGCGTGTGCAATGGACTTAGTGTTAATTTGTATTGTATCAATAATATTGTGTTATTCGTCTTCGTCCTGTCAAAGCTGGCAAAAAAAAGAAACTTTTGTCTGCCGAGTTACGTTTTGAGGGTGAAACATTTCATTCTTTAAATATGGCTAGTTGGCTATATTATGGGATTTTCTTCTAAAATGATGCAAGTCTTTCTCCCGCACTGTGGAAGTTTTTAAAATTCCAAATCGAGTAATTTTTCTTACCTCTTGCAAACAGCGATTGAAGTAAGTGCCATAGTTTCTTTATAGTATTAAAATTAGTGTCTTTTATGATTTTATTTATTGTACTAAATAAAATCTTGCATGAAATTCAGTTAGTTTTGAATCTGTTCGCAGGAAAAAAAAAACACTAATTCTAGAAGTATATATTTTTAAACTTATGACGTTGTCTTTTATTACAAATTATATATTCAATGACAGTTCTTAGTTTCTATGGCTAATTCGTATCTCACAGTAAACGACGACCACAAGAAAATAAAGAAAAAAAATCTTTGAAAGATCACCTAATGCTTTCTTACTTCCTGGCATAAAACAGCAGATTAAAAAAAGATAAATAAAGTACATGAGACTCGTCTATTATGTGAAGCTACCAGTAAAAACATACATATGTATTTGATTTGAAATCAACTCTAACATTGATTTTTTGATTATTTTTAATCAAAAAAAGTAATTTGAAATTTATAATGGGAAAAAGTGAAAAGCTATAACTAGATTTTTTCACTTAAAATAACTTTATTTATATGCAAATACAAAAATGACAGTTAGATGTTACTATATATATTTAAGACGAAAGAAGTTTGGAAACTGTAAGTTATTTTTTCTTCATGTTATTAATATAGAATATGTATTTATTTATTTTTATTGATAGATGAATAGCTTTTGTGATTACCCTCTGATCTACATAAAAACTTGCCCATATGGCAATATAAATTTTTAAATGATAAGGATTTTCAGTTTTTTCGGGGAGGAGGGGGAGGGATTTTGTATGAAATTTTTATAAAGCTGGTATCTTAAATCTTGCACTGATTATAATGAAAGTTTTGAACTTTTAGAGTATGACAAGATTTAAAACACAAATATATTTAACAAAATACCAAAGAAATTTTTTTCTCAATGTTATTAAAGTAGAATATTTATTTATTTATTTTTTTATTCATAGTTAAATAGCTGTGATTATCATCTGATATATATGTAAAATTGCCTAGGTGGCAATGTAATTTTTTATAAAATCTAATTTTTAAATTATATAAATTTTGATTTTTTTTTGGGGGGGGGGAGGGGGGATTTTTGCAATTTTCATACATCTGATACTTTAAATCTTTTTCAACATTCAACCAAGTATAATAAATATTTTGAACTTTTAGAGTAGGACAAGATTATAATATATATATATCCATGTACCTTAATAGCGGACACTTCGGGGCCCCAGAATTTGCACGATAAACGAAGATGTCTGCTTTTGTGAGGTAAAAATATACAAATATGTATGTCTTGCGGATTAAAAATGTATTCGTTAAATAGAGGTATCCTCTATTCGGGAATGTCCATTAACCTCCTCAACGGATACTCGAATATCGAACATCTCAATTTAGATAACCATAATGCAGGGTTGCATTTTTTACAAAAAAAATTCTTAATTAAAGCATGGGCATACTGGATAGTGACCCGTCCCCCTACGATTGTAGTCCCCCAAATTCGATGTGCAATATTTGTAAAGCTTATATTTTAAATCCGTTTCGAAATTGTACTGATTATAATCAATATTTTGAACTTTTAAAGTAAAATAAGATTTAAAGATAAAATAAAAAAATATAATATTTAGATAAATGATCTTTGTTTGTTCAGGCGCGTGAAACACTAAATAAACCTATTATATAACGTCTAAATTGTGAAAATGAAAGCTGTTTTATCCCCTTAATAGGTTTGCCCTTACACCATACGTGCAAGAAGAGTTTGTTTCTTTCGGTTACTAAAAGCCTTACGACACGACTAATTTTAAACTGCAATATTTGCTTTATTTAATGGCAGATATATTTTGATTATATAAGGCAAATGTTTCAGTACGGTAAAATTGGTATATGGTTCATATTTTTAGTTTGTTGTCGCAAAAAAATTAACCTCTTAAGAGGTTAGTGCATTTATCGTGTAAACTAAATGTGTTATGTAATACGAGACACTTTCTGGATAGACAACGCGTAATTTGATTAAAGATATCAAACTTTATTTGAACGGAAACTTTTATGTTTAATAAAGGATACCTAGGTAAAGAAATGCTTCATATTTTATATATCCTGATTTATTTGTTGGCAAGCGCCTCTCCGGCATACCGGGTGAAAAAAATATATTTTAAAAAAGTCATTTACGGAAGCCAAAAAAACAGCGTATTATTTGACGTTTCTTTAAATAAACCAGATTATAGATGTGTACTTTGGTATTTTAAAACCTATCTGTGAACTTGAATTTTTGTTTACAATGGTTCTCATTTGATAAAGGACTTATAGAACGTCACGCATTTAGTTTTAAAACGCTGGTTTTCACAATTACAAAGCACCATTCTTACTTATCATGTTTTATCCTCTTCATCATCCCATTCTTCATTTTTTTACACACTTTCCAACGTAGTTGAAAAGTTTTTATGACTTTGGTTTGCCTGTCTATACGCGCTCTAACTTAATATTCTTCCATTGCCACACCAATGCCATACATTTTTGAGGTATATACTGTAAGACATCCCCTACAGAGTATGTGTAGCATATATAGTTCCTTTACAGAGACGCACAAAAGAATTTCGTTACATTATGGTCTATGAGGGAAATTTATTGCAGGGTATGTTAATGACATTACATTACTTCAAAAATAATGAAATTGATATGCATTACTGAGCTACACTATAAAATGCTTTTTACCGAATATGGAGTTTTTAGCATCTATATTTCATTTATAAGGACGCACAAAGGAATTCGATTGCATTGTGATGTAACATCAAAGTCGCTGTGACGAGCGAAAAATTTTCTAAAATTGCGATTTTTGTCGTACAAAAGCGCCTAGAAACTTAAAATTTGGCATGGTAGCTACTTATAAGAAGTAAATGCTATCTAACAGCGGTTTCTAAAAAATCGAAATTTAAAAGGGTGAAATGTGCGAAAGCTTTCTAAAAATATTCCAAATTTTCATTCATGTGAAATTGTTAAGGATACGAACTTGAAATTTGACATGGTGGCTTACTTTTAAGACGAAAAGTAACATATTTTAATAAAAGATAATAAGTAAAAATTCTTTACTATTATTTTTGGATGCGTATGTTTTTTAAACTTACTTATAAAAAGCATCATCTAAATATTAAAGGATCTACTTAAAAAATGTTTCATATAAACTTTCTTTTCTCTTTAATAAAACCTACATATTGTAAGGAAAATAAATTGAAAGCTTTTTTTTTTTTTTTTTTTTGTCAAAAAATTAATGTACCAAGAAAGTGTTTAAACCATGGAGGAAAGAGATAGATGGAGATGCAGTATACCGTAAAAACGGGTTGCAATATGATGCGTGTTATCGCTCAAATTTAAATGCTTTCACTAGGCCCAAACAAAACAAGCACCTGGAACAGTGACCTAATTCTTTGACATCACCCGTGCATTTCCCCCCCTAAATGAAAGTGATCTGCTTATTTTTAAGCATTCTAAAGCAGCATTCCATTGTATTATGAATTAAAAACTGATATATATGTTATTGGAGCGGCAAAACTATTTTTATCATTAACGATTTGGCAACAAAGCTGTATGTTTTTTGTATCCCCTGTTCTATGCTGATTAAAGCCTTTTACACTTAAATGTCGGGTGTTTCCTTGCGCAACATACCCAATTTAGGCTTATAAATACTATTAGAATAATATTGAAGGTATAATGCCAAATGTTGCCAATAAAATACATTCTGAAAATATTATTAAATCGATTTTCAACATTTAGATGGCAATACTTGTGCTGTTTAAGAATAAAGATAGATTTATTTTTTCAATTGTTGATACATGTTCTTTTTGTTTTGTTTGAAACAGGGTTGGCAAGGTTTTGGACACAACGGTAAAAACCACGGTAAAATCCATGGTTTAAACCGTACTGTCCAAAACCCTACTGTCTTAAACTGTCCAAAACTATATTTTGTAGTAAAATTGTATTTATCAGAACAATGCTAAAAGTTTAAAAAATTGGCAAAAAGATTACAATACAAAAATACCAATTTAGTATTAACAACCTAATTACCCTACGTTATACTACCTAACAATTTAGTAGTAACAACCTAATTGACTTACATAACAAAGTATTTACATTAAAAAGATATAAAATTTAATTATGTATCATAATTTTAATATTATTCGTTTAAATAATAGTAGTTAATAGAAGTACTAACGATTTTTATGAAGAATACATTCTGATTCTGTTACTGAAGGTCCCGAGAGTTGTTACTGGAAATAATTGATAAACGGAGTTCAGGTTCAGCATACTGATTAAACCAGCTTACTGCTGGCAGCTATGCATATGTGTATATTAAGAAATAGTATAAATAAAAATAATTGATTTTGTTTGATTATGAGATATTTAGATATCGACTATTATTATAAGACTATATTATATGACTTATTATAACAACACTATTTAACTCTTAAGAAATAGAATGTTCACTAGAATTAGATTAAATTCATAATAAAAATACATATTTTAAAAAATAACTTCTAGATTTTAAATTAAATATTTGTGTTTTCTTTCATTATCCTATAATCTAGAAAAGATAATTTATAATGAAACATTATTTAAAAGAAATTTCTTTGTAACATTTTCTTGCACAAAAATTGAAACAAAAGCAAATTTCCCCTCACTATACTACATGTGTGGTATTATTATAAAGAATTTCTTATTATTATGACTCAATTTTAACAGAAACAGAACTTTTTATGTTACACAGATATTAGAAAAATTTGAACTTTTTTTCATTTATCAAAGAATTAAATGGAATGTTAGTAAAATATATTGTGAGATATTTATATTTATTCATATGTTTAATAAGTGTGGAGTGGTTACATGTGGAATGTTGCTTTTTTTAAGGTTTTGGACACTTTAATACAGTTTTGGACGCTTTAGTACAGTTTTAGACACAGTACAGTTTTGGACAGTAAAACCCACATGTCCTGTCCAAAACTAGTTTTGGGCGTCCAAAACCCCAACCCTGGTTTGAAAGCTTTCGAAATACCCTATTTTGTTCTGCAGTGAGCAAGTACAATTTATTTCTTATCATAGTTCTCAAAATTATTGTGTGTTTAATATTATAGAATTTTATCAAGGAAAATTATTTTTTCAATTAAACACCAGTATTGCCGATTAGTAACAAACAGTTTTTTAGCCGTAAACCATACTTAAAACAAAATATGATTTTTTAAAAGTATTTTTCCCATTATTTATTTAAAAAATGAAAGCCGAAAAACATTTAAAAAATTATTTTTGAAGACTCAGGTATTTAAGGTTTAAGTTATCGTTTTAAAGCTTTAAACTGTTTCGTATACTTCTTTATTACATTATGATTTAATCAGCATAATTATTTTCTATTCCTAAATACCGTACGGTGGATCAACTTTTGAAACCTAAAAAGTTTGACGTCGATCCTACGTGTATTGGCGCGGAGGCTAAATGGAAACACTGGAAACGAACTTTTCTAATTTTTAAAATGAAATCCAAAATATTACTGAAACAAGTAAGTTATCGCTTCTATGCAATTATGTTTCTGCTAGTGTTTTCCTCCACATTGACGATGCCCAGAACTACGATACTGCTATAGCTGTTTTGGACTCTATCTATGTTACCAAACGAAATGAAATTTTTGCCAGACATTGTCTAGCCTCTAGAATACAAGAAAGTGGCGAATGTGTTACTGAATTCTTACAAACTCTTAATCAACTCAGCAAGGACTGTAATTTTAAAGCGGAGACGGCCGATGAATACAAGAGTGAATACATCAGAGACTCTTTCATCCGAGGTTTAAGGAATCCTCGCATCAGAGAGCGTTTGTTGGAAAACTCCACTATTACCTTAGAAAATGCTTTTGATCAAGCTAGGGAATTGGAACTAGTTGAATCTCACTCAGCTTCGTATATGAATACCCCACATCCTATGCCTGTGGCTACCACAGATCTTTCTGATAATATTACTGAGGATAATTTTTCTTCTGCAGCTACACGGCTTCAATCGAGAAAGTGTTTCTTTTGCGGAAACAACCGGCATTCAAGAAATCTATGTCCTGCAAAAGAGGTACTGCATAGAAAGTGTTAAAAAAGGGGGAACTATCAAAGAGTATGCCAATCGAAACCACAGCGTGTCTCGCATAACACTGCTGCATCACTTTACACGTTAGCTTCAGTACCAACCTTACCTAGTTTCCTTCAAAAATCTATTACTAAAGTGCAAATTAATGGGGTAGAATTGAATGCACTTATTGACACTGGTAGTTCACTTAGTTTCATAAATGAATCCTACGCTAAGGGATGTAAGATAAAAGTTAAACCACACTTAAGCAAAATAACGATGGCTAATTCCTCTCTAAGCTCAGACGTTAAAGGCTGCGACGAAGTTACTATGAAATTAGATGAACATGTGTACAATGATGTAAGAGTACTAATCATGAAAAATCTGTGTACGGACTTTCTTATTGGCTATGATATTCTGAATGACCATTCTCTTATTGAAATCCAGTTTAATGGTGAGAGACCGCCTCTCAAAATCTGCTCCCTAGCTGTTGCTCAAGTGCCACCAGTCTCACTATTTGCTAACTTAACCCCTGATTGTAAGCCCGTGGCTACTAAATTTAGGCGTCAATCTCTGGAAGACCAAAAATTTATTGCTGCGGAAGTAAAGAAGTTGCTGGAAGAGGGAGTTACTGAACCCAGTAACTCTCCTTGGCGTGCTCAAGCATTCGTGGTGAAAGGAGAGCATCACAAACCACGTACGGCGATTGATTTTTCTCAAACGATTAATCGTTTCACAATGCTTGATGCCTATCTTCTTCCAAAAATTGAGGAGTTAATCTCAAAAATATCGAGATATGATATATTCAGCCCTATTGATCTGAGAAGTGCATACCATCAACTTCATATTAACGATGCTGAAAAGAATTATACTGCCTTTGAAGTTGATGGTAAATTATATCATTTCCTCCGTGAACCTTTCTGGGTCACTAATGGTGTTACATGTTTCCAGAGATCCATTGACAAGATCATTCAAGATGAAGAGATAGAGGGCACTTATCCTTATCTGGATGACGTAACTATCAGCGGAAAAGATCCTGATGAACATGATCGAAACTTAAAAAGATTCTTAACAGTTGCTAAGAAATACAACTTAACTCTAAATGAAAAGAAGTGTCAGTTTTCTACTAAATCTGTAAATATCGCACATCTAAAACAAGACAATCACTATCAGGTAGTTGCACTATCAAAAACAAGACAATCAAGCCAGACCCGGATAGACTTGCTCCTCTGATTAGCCTACCTGTACCTAACAATACAGCATCTCTCCGGAGAGCATTAGGTATGTTTGACCACTATTGCCGTTGGATACCATCATTCTCAAAGAAATTACGCCCATTACTATCAAACCATGAATTCCTTCTTGCAGAAGATGCTGTAAATGCATTTAACAGTTTGAAGCTAGATATAGCCAAAGCCTCATTAGCCCCAATCGATGACAATATTCCATTCAGAGTAGAGACGGATGCATCAAAGTTTGCTATAGCAGCAACTCTTGGCTAAGCAGGACGACCCATAGCATTCTTCTCTAGAACACTGAACAAGTATGAATTTAATCATTCAGCTGTTGAAAAAGACCATCGTGGAATTTTTACGTTACTGGCGACATTACCTGATTGGTAGACCTTTTGAAGTGTTTACTGATCAAAGGTCTGTCTCATTCATGTTTGAAAAACATCATTCTAGCAAAATC
Organism: Maratus speciosus; assembly: GCA_963932465.1. Taxonomy (NCBI): domain Eukaryota; kingdom Metazoa; phylum Arthropoda; class Arachnida; order Araneae; family Salticidae; genus Maratus; species Maratus speciosus. The sequence goes on from OZ010789.1 coordinate 294,079,453, forward strand.
AAGAATGAAAAGATATTGTGTCGGAAACTTGACTTGTCTTGCTTCAAGTTTGTTATAATTTACCGTCCTGGTAGTAAAATGCTAATGTACATGCATTTTCAAGAATAACTGCAACAATTAATCCAGAAGTGAATTTAAGTCAGCTGCATGGAGACTTATGTCATCCTGGTATTGTTAGAATGCATCACTGGATTAGATCCAAAAACTTACCCTTTTCCCTAGAAGATGTGAAAAGTCTTATAAATGCCTGTCCTGTCTGCTGTGAAGTAAAACCTAGATTCATTAAAAATCAAGGGAAATTCATCAAAGCGACATCTTAATTCGAAAGACTGAACATAGATTTTAAGGGCCCTATTGCCATCAAATTCTAGAAATCGCTTCCTCCTTACTGTGATTGATGAATACTCAAGGTTTCCTTTTGCCATTCTCTGCATAGATGTCTCCTCAGCTACAGTGATTAAGCATTTAAGTAACATCTTCTCCATATTTGGTATGCCAGCATGCATCCAGGCAGGGGACCGTCTCTCATGTCTAGAGAATTAAAAATGTTTCTTACATCACTTGGTATAGCAACTAGTCGTGCCACTGCCTATAATCCACGAGGAAACGGACAGGTCGAACGCTACAATGGTATCATCTGGGAAACAATCCAGTTGGCTTTGAAAACTAAGAACAAGAAAATTGAACTGTGGGAAGAGGTCCTACAATCAGCACAACATTCTGTTCGTTCTCTGTTATGCACAGCAACCAATGAACCACGACATGAACATATGTTCTCTCACCCTAGAAGGTCTCATAATGGAAGCTCAATACCTACTTGGCTTACTCAGGCAGGACCAGTGTTGATGAAAAATCTTTCACGTACTAATAAGTATGAGCCGCTTGTACAAGAAGTTGAACTTCTGGGAGCTAATCCAGAATAGGCTTACGTAAAGTTACCAGATGGACGTGAGACTAGCGTGTCTATACGACATTTAGCTCCAAGAGGGGAAATCATCGAAACTACATATGAGAGTAATGGTGGAATGGAGTCACCTGTTAACCAGAACAGATGGTCAGAGCTTGATGATCATTTGAAACAATCAACAGAGGTTTTAGAGGGGACCGAAAAGGATCCTGAAGAATGTACACTGCCTGATGAAAGTGTTCCACCTGAGCAGAAAACTGATGATGAACAGCTGCGTCCCAGTAGACTGAAACGTAAACCTGCCTATCTGTCAGATTATGTTGTAAACTAACTTTTTGGTTGGTGTGAATGATATATAATTTTTATTGTAGTGGCAACACTATTTTTATCATTAATGATTTGTCAACAAGGCTGCATGTTTTTTGTATCCTCTGTTCTATGCTGATTAAAGCCTTAAGTAATCGTTTTAAAGGTTTAAACTGTTTCGTATACTTCTTTATTACATTACAAAAACTGTATTACTAAAATTTTTCTTCTTTTTTTTTGGTGAAAGAACGTGCTTGTGTTTGGGCCGACTGTGGCTGATTTTAGGGTTACTTTTTTGGCGCCACCCCCAGCCACCTTAATGCATCTCCATCTGTCTCTTTCCTCCATGGTTAAAAACAATCTCACATAAATAATTTGGCACTTGAAAGCTTTACTAATTTTTTTGAAAGACGATATTTTTTGTTATTTATTCTTATTGTAAATGGAAATATGTGGCAAATATTATTGTTTGCACTTTAAAATTACTACTACTTCATGTAAATTTGTTTATACATTTCTATATTTCAAGGGAATATGGCCGGTTGCTACAAAGTGACAACAAATTCTATTCGTAATTTAATCATAGAGCATTTTAAAGATGGTAAAAGCATCAGAACTATCGCAAAACTTCTTAAAGTAAGTCATTCAACTGTTTTAGCTATTTTAAAACGATGAAAACTACGTGTAACTGTTAAAAAGGCATTAAAATTAGGAGCTCCTAACAAGCTAACTTCCAGGAATCGAATGTTATTATGCATAAAATCAAGAAAAATCTAAGAATTAGTGCAGTGAAACTTACAACAGAATTAGAAAACAGATTTGCAATAAAAGTAAAACTTGAAACTGTTAGACGAGTTGTCTGATCATATGGATATAACAGTTAGAGTTGCCAGAAGAAAACTTTTCGTTAATGAAAGAGCAAGAAAGTTACGTCTGTATTTTGAAAAATCCATGGCAGACAAAGATGTATCGTTTTGGGAAAACGTCACATTTGTGGATGAATCAAAATTTAACGTATTTGGGTCTGATGGGAAAATAACTGTGTGGAGAAAGCTCAACGAAGAGTTCAATTCGAAAAATCTATTGCTAACTGTTAACAATAGAGGGGGAGGCATAATGGTTCAGTTTTACTTCTTCTGGTATGGCAAATTTAGTTTTAATTGAAAATAATAAGGACCAGTATAAATATATAAATATTCTGACAGAAAACTTGAAAATATCTGCCCGAAAACTTGGAATTAAAAATGCATTCAAATTGTATCAATATAATGATCCCAAACATACAGCCCTAAGTGTTCGCTTATGGCTGCTGTAAAACTGTCTCAAAGTTATCAAGACTCCTCCATATTTTCCAGATTTAAATCCAATTGAAAATGTGTGGCCTGAACTGGAGAAAAGAACAAAAAAACATGATATTTCTTCACAAAAACAACTTAAAGCAGTATTAACAGAGGACTGGAACAAAATTGAGCATTCTTACACAACAAAAAACTAATTGCATCCATGCCAAAACGTGTTAAAAGTGCAATTTCAGCTAAAGTATACCCAACAAAGTATCAAAATGTTTGATTATTTGCATATTTTTGTTCACCTTTGTTGAATGTTCGAAGTGTCCAATTACTTATGTGAGATTGCTTTTAACACTTTTCCGGTAAATTCATTTTTGAAAAAAAGTTTTGAATTTATTTTCATTACAATATGTAGGTTTTATTATAGACAAAAGAAAGTTCATGCGGAAAAATTTTAAGTAAATCCTTTAATATTTAGATGATGGTTTTTATAAGTAAGTTTCGAAATCACGAGTTTCCAAAAACAGATGTCAGCCACAAAAACAAATGTCAGTAATTTAAGAATGTGAAATGTGCTAAATTACGATTTCTGTGGAATTGTTGAGGATAGAAACTTGAAACTACGACCTGACATGGGTACTACTTTCAAGAAGCAAATGCACGCATAGAAGATTTCTTTAATAAATTCGAAGTTATAAAGAATACAGAGGAAAAAAGTTTTAAATTATGATTTTTGTAATACTGAAGTGACTGGAAGCTAGAAATTTTTCATTTTTCAACTTTTTATACTTTTAAAATGCAAATGTTCGCTACGAATGGTTTCTGAAGAAATTAAAAAATTAAAATTTTTAAATGAGCAGAAATCTAAAAGCGTTGTAAATTACGATTTCAATGGAATTATTAGCAACAGAAACTGGAAATTTGACATGGTTGTTACTTTCAATCCGTAAATGCTCGCACAGAACAGTTTTAAAGTAAATTCGAAGTTTAAAAAGTTGAAATGCGCGAAAAGCGTTCTAGAAAAGCTCTAAATTACGATTTCTATGCAATTGTCGAAATTTCACATGGCTGTTACTTTCAATCCGTAAATACTCGCACAGAACAGTTTTAAAGAAAATGCGAAATTTAAAAGAGAGCAGGAGCTAAAAACGTTATAAATTTCCGATTTTTGTTGTACTGAAAGTGTTAAAAACTTGAAGTTTGGCATGGTAAGTTGGCATGGTAAGTAACTTATAAAATGTAAATGCTCTTTTAAAACAGTTTCTAAAAAATTCGAAATAGTATAACATATGCAAAAAGCGTTCTCAAAAAGTTTTAAATTAGAATTTCAATTGAGTTGTTTAGAATAGAAACCTGAAAATTGACGAGTGATATCTTTAATAAGACGCAAATACACGCACAGAACAGTTTTTTCAGTAATTCGAAATTTAAAAGGGTGCGGGAAGAAAAAACATTCTAAAATTACGATTTTTGCGTTACTAAAGGAGATAGAAACTTTATATTTAGCATGGTAGTTATTTATAAGATATAAGTGCTTTTTAAAAAAGGTTACAAAAAAATTCGAACTTTAAAAGTGTAAAATGTGTGAAAAGCGTTCTAAATTGTGATTTCTATGGAATTGTTTAGGATAGAAACCTGGAATTTCATATGGCTGCTATCTTTAAGACGCAAACACACGCATTCAAAACACGCAATTAAAAAGAAAAAAAAATCGAAATTTAAAAGGATGCTGGAGAAAAAAAAACGAATGACTTATTATACTTATGATTATTGTTGTGATACTGAAGGGACTAGAAACTTGAAATTTTGCATACTTTTCAGATAGAAATGCTCACTATGAATGGCTCCTAATAAAACTCGAAATTGAAAAGGGTGAAATGGGCGGAAAATGTTCTAAATCACGATTTTTATGGAATTTTTAAAGATAGAAACTTGAAATTTGACATGGCTATTAATTTTAACAGGTAAATACTCGCATAGATTTTTTTTTTAAATCAAGATTTAAGAGAGTGAAATGTACGAAAAGCGATTTAAAAAAGTTCTAAATTAAGATTTTTTATGGAAATTTTGAAGATAGAAACTTGAAATTTGACATGGCCGCTAGTTTTAAAACCCAGATACATGCACAGAATAGTTTTTTTTTTTTAATTTTCAAAATTTAAAAGAGCGCAGGAGAAAAAAAATAGCTCTAAACTTAAAATTTTTGTGATATTGAAGGGAATTAGAAACTTCTTAAAAATTTGGCATGTGGTTACTTTTTTAAAGATAGAAATACTGGCTAAGAATGGTTTCTAATAAAAATCGAAATTGAAAAATATGAAATGAGCAGAAAACGCGTTCTAAATTACGGTTTCTATGGAATATCACTTAACATTTGTTAAATGATAAATTCCACACCTTTACAGGCACATAAATACCACTAGGCATATTTGGACAACTACGCGTGCAAAGCTGCGGGTTTTGCTAGTGATATATAAATAAGTTAATTAAAATATTAAAATAACAAAGATACTATAATAAAACAATATAACCAAAATATGATGAATATAATAAAGCTATGTAATAAATATAAAACGCGGTAATATAATAAAGCATAATTTTCAAGATCGAAAGAAAAATAAAAACAGGATATATATATGTATACATAATCAAACTTTTTCTCACTGCAAATTTTTTTTAAATGTAAAAATTGATAGTGCAGATTTAATTATTTTAAAATAATATCTGAACGAGTATTGACGCTTAAAATGTACAGGGTGATTAAAAAAAAAGTTTGCAAAATGACATTGCAAATCAGGCATACAACAAGGTTAAAAAATTGCATAGGAACACAGGATCGCAAATCACTTATTTAATCACAAATACAGGGTGTTTCATGCTAATTGAACACGGGTTGGCGGAAATAATTTCGAGAAAAGTAAAAAACATTGTAATGAAATGCAACGATAAATACCTTGTTTGGTGTGAAATGTGATAACATCACGAAAAGATCTGGAAAAACACGTTGCTCAAGCAATCGATGATACCGTATAAATTGATAATCACAGTTCAAAATATGAGGCGTCAAGTACATACTGCTGGCGTGTATAATAAAAACTTTTACCACTTTTGTTTGGTGTTATCACATTTAGAACAAAGGCGAGAATGTCTGTTAAACGTTTTATTATAATATACTTTAGTTTTCTGAAGGTTATGACCGTCAACACAAATTGAGTTAGGATGAAACACCTTGTATTTGTGTATAAGTGGTTTGCGACCCTATGTTCCTATGTGATTTTTCATCCTTGTTGTATGCCTGATTTGCCATATCATTTTGTAAACTTTTTTTTTAATCACCCTGTATACACCACTGTAACGCAAATCAGACTGCATTCAAAAACAATTTTGACTAAGCAATGATATTCAGGATGTTTTAACAAAATGTTTAATTATATAGATAACAAAGCAATTTGTTTTCTTCCCATAAAAATATATAAATCAATAGTGAAGGAAGTCTTAAATAATTTATAGAGCATCTAAAATGGCTCAGCTAAACAGTTTGTAACATAATTTCTAATTCCAATTGCACATTAATTAAAATTGATCTATTTACAGATAATTTTATTGTAAGTTAATAAATAAGTAAATATAGGTTAATTTACAAGGGGCCCACATAAATTAATTGGATCAAGGCACTCAAATGTATTAAAACGGACCTGTTCAAAATATTTTCCCTCATCTTCAAAGATATTTAAAAATTATATTATGGTCCCAATGTGATTTAACATCCTGGTAGTTTTGTAGTAGTATTTGTGACGTGATTTACGTTATTTGCAGCAACGTCACTGTCACGTCACGAAAATTAAAAAAATATCAGAAAATAGTTTTGTAATGTATAATATATTTGAAGTATACTAAACCTTTTAAAAAGTTTTTGAGAATTCAATTTTAGACACAAGCTGAAGTCACAGAGGGGTGTTTTTTTGGTCACAGATGGGACATGACCTCCTGTGACTTGCAGTGATGTCAGTGTAATTTTGTTCACAGATGTGACATGACCACTATGACTTGCAATGATGTCATAGTGGCGTCATTGACACCATGCTTGCTATACAGACACTATCCAAGAGGGACAATTGCAGGAAGTGTGTTTTCAGCTGTGGTATGCGTTTTTGAATTTATCTAAATTTAAGTATATTACGTAAAATGTAATAAAATATTTAAATCATATACAGTGGTGTACAAAACAACTCGAATAGGTAACCCTCTCTGGAGGATAACTCTGTATACGTTTTCTTAATTGTTTATTCATATATCTTCCTTTACTTTATTAAAGATAAATTTTCCGTTCTGGAAATGTTAGAAAGTATACTTCATAAACTATACGTAATGAGTGAGTTTTCTTCCTTGCTATTTTTCTTTTTTTTCAGTTTGAATTTTTCAGTTAAATGATCCAATGTCTTGCAATTTTTTTAGAGTCTGTAACTGTATAAGTCCAGTAAAATTAAATCGGTCCGGACATTTTTCGTCCAGTTGGAAATTTTCATCTAAAATTAAATCCTTGAATATATTTATGAAAATAAGCAATTATAAAAATATAGCGAGACGTAATCCCTTCTCAGACTGAATAAAGTCTATTCAAAAACGCACAAATTGTTTAAATGTTTAATGCACATATCATGTTAACTAAACGTGTTATGTAATACTAAACAGTTCCTGGATAGAAAATAGATAATTTGATTAAATATATCAAACTTATTTGGACAGAAACTTTTACGTTTAATAAGAGATTCTTATGCAAATAATTGTTTCATCTTTTTATTTTCTCTTTTTATCTATGCTGATTTATTTACTGGTAAAGTTTATCCCCTGGAGCATAACCGGCTGAAAAAAAAACATATTTAAAAAAACAAGGAAGAGATAAACAACGTTTGACATTTCTTAAAATAAACCGTTTATAGATGTGTACTTTGACATTTTAAAACATATCGACGAACTTGAAATTGTGTTTACATACAATTTTTTTTATAAACAGTGAAAAAAGCACACATTTAATGTTAAATTGTTCATTTTCATAAATAAAAAGCACCATTCTTATTAATCGTTTTTTATCATCATCTTATTCTTCCTTTCGTTTTTAGGTGCGTTCGTAATTATATAAATACGTAGCACCTATAGTCGTTGCCTGGTCTGTCTGTCCGTCTGTCCGCATATAGCAGCGCAAAAACTACCCAACCGAATGGTTAGAAATTTAATATATATAATCGTTGCAGAAATACAAATTCCTAAACACCAAAGTCCATAGTTAACATCCGAAGTTTGAAATTGTTATTAAAGCAAACATTTTATGTCTTTTCTTAATACGTTTTTATTTTTAAGCTGGTCGGCATCATATATAATTTTTAATGATGTTAGCACGGGAAAAAATGATTTCTATTAATATATACCTAGGCACTCCACTTACATATGATAACTAATGTCATGGAAAATATTAAATAAGAGATAAGTACCTTTATATGAGATGGAATGTTTACTGTCAGTCCATGATTATCCACATCAGTACCATGATTATCCATAAGTACCATCAGTATCAGTCCAACGATTATCAGTGATATGATTGGAAATTTTATAGCACACTATTTTTTAACTACAGCTATCATCCTTTTTTTTAAAACTTTTGAAAAGTTGCCTTTAGTTGATATCATTTCTATTTTTAAACATAAGACTTTGCCTGGAACATTTATAGAATTTTTAATCAAACTATTTATATGCATACTAAATGTTGTGCATCCCCTTTTCCCTCCTCTCCCTAAGCTCATACTATTTTATTCAAGCATTACACTAATTTATTGTTATAATATGCTTATGCTTACTAAGAATTAGTTAAATTTCAAATTTACTGTAGTCTGTAAGTTGATATATAATAACGCTTCTTACACTTAGAATCCATCGTTTCAATAATTAAAAGTATTTCCATTTCTAATAAAAACTATAAATTTACAAATAAAACAATATAAACTTTTCAATATAGGTTGAAAAAACTCACCATTTTTTCTGTTGATTTTAGAAGTAACCCGTTCACGAAATATCGTTTTAAGTCTTAACCAGGGTCATAAGTAATTTTTCAAATTAAACTATTCATATTTTTAAAAATTACGTAATAAATATAGTACATCTCCTGTTCCCCTCTCCTCTGCTTGTTCAAATTTTATTCAAGCCCTACATTCACTTATAATATGCTTACTAAGAATTAATTAAATTTTATATTTACAATAGTTTGTATATCAATACTACTTAACTCTTGATTGATTTATAATTCATGCTTTCAATAGATCAATTTATTATAAACAATAAAAATAACAACAAATACATTTTTTTAAATGTATATAGCATTTTATGCATACGTTATACATTTTTATATGCATACTAGGGGGCTCAGTCTCCTGCGAGCTACATCCGCCAACCTCCGCCAATCCCCGGTCAGACTTCAAAACACAGTAATGTGCCCTGTTTAAAAAATATTACCAAGTTACGGAAGATTCATGATACATTCATTATCACTATAACGGCGGGTATCTTCTGTTATGCTTTTCTGTTTGAATGGGGTATTTTTCGGTTATCAGGCCTCATCCATCGCTATCGTAACAACTATTTGACTGCTACTTCTACTTTCAACTGTAATAATTATTGGCTCTCTCATTTTTAAAACGAAGTGATGCATTTGTATAAATAAACAGCAATTTGTTACTAAAATATTCATTGATGATGGGCTTGGGAAATACCGCTCGAAAGTACCAAGAAGTTTTAAATAAAATGTATATTTTTAATTTGTAACATCTCTTTTATTATTTTAGTCACTTTTTAAGTAAAAGAGTGAGCTTTTTAAAGTTCATATTGTATATTTTAAGTTCTAACGCCACTTTTGACACCTGTGGATCAATGCGGATGATTGGTGTTAATTTCACCGCATAACATTCCATATTTTAGAAGAAATAGTTGTAAAACGTAATCAGTCGTTTCATAAAATCGTTTTATAAATTCGTTTCATTAGGATTTTATATGCAGGGTAGAGATTAACCACTCTATTTTCCGTTGTTTTTAGAAGTAAACGTATTACGAAATATCATTTTAAGACTTTACCTGAAACACCTGTAGATTTTTTTAATAAAGCTATTGAAATTTTAAAAATAGCATACTAAATTTGGTGCAATAAATATGTCTTAAAATAATTATTCGACTTGAAAACTGTCTGCATCAGCGTGTTTATAAATCTTTTCTCTATAATAACACCGTTTTTCATATTAGGTAGCTTTCTTTACAAAAAGCTACCTATTGCAGCCGTTCGGAGGAAAGCGATTTCAAAAAATTTTGGTATATTTTCATCGATCATGACCCCCAGACCCCGAAACCACCCTCCGTTCAAAATTGATATATATATATATATATATATACCGGGTGTCCCAAAAAGGACTGACTGATTTTAAAATTCAATAACTTGCAAACGGTGACAGATATTTAAAAAATTCTTGCAGGGGGGTTATGCATAAGGTCAAAAGTTTTTTTACAGTGATTTTCAATTTTAGTTCGAATTACAAACAATAGATGGCGCTGCGATCAATAGATGCTGAATTCAGGCTCGATTCTTGGTACTTCGTGGCCCGGATAATACATTTCCATCTCCTTTTTCAGCATGGAACAAGAGAAAGGACCAGAAATCGAGCCTGCATTTAGCGACTATTGCTTACAGCGCCATCTATTGTTTGTAATTCGAACTAAAATCGAAAATCACTGTAATAAAACTTTTGACCTTATGCATAACCCTCCTGCAAGAATTTTTTAAATATCTGTCACCGTTTGCAAGTTATTGAATTTTAAAATCAGTCAGTCCTTTTTGGGACACCCGGTATATATATATATATATATATATATATATATATATATATATATATATATATATATATATATATATATATCCATATATATATATATATATATACAGGGTGATTCATAAAAGATGGGCAGAACTTTAAGGGGTTATAGTACACTTAAAGACAAATAATATTAAATAGGAGACTAAGGGTCCCAGACGTATTCCCAAGGAGATAGGGGGCATTAAAGTTTAGGGTCCGAAATTTCAAATGATTATAAAACATGGAAAAATTGGTCGATTCGTTTGCGGTTTTTGCAAAAAATTTTCTTTATGCCAGTATTTTCTTGAAATAAAATTTTAAAGTTCAATTTCAAAAAATGCCGATAGGGGGCGCTTTAGACTTTGGAGTAACAAACAACTATTTTTTAACGTTATTTTTTGTATTTCTTTAAATGATTTCGAAAGCTTAGACTTAAACTTAAATTTTGATCTAAAAATCTGAGTCCTAACGAGTAGTTAAGTAGCATAAACTGAAATTTGAAATTTGAAACCCTTCTCCCCCCAGAACAAAAATCAGTTATTCCCGATCTTTGTGTCGTAGATTAGGCTCTAACTACTGCCGCGTTTTGCTAAAATTATTCTTTATGTCAGTATTTTCTTGAAAATAAATTTTAAAGAAAATTTTCAAAAAATTCCGATAGAGGGCGCTTTAGACTTTGGAGTAACGAACAACTATTTTATACCGTTATTTTTTGTGTCTCATTAAATGCTTTCTAAAGCTTAGACTTAAATTTTCAGCCCAAAATCTGAATCGTTAGACGTTGTTAAGTTTCTGGGGAGAGGGGTTTGAAATTTCTACTCCTGAGCACAGTTCAGTTTACCATGTCCACACATTGTATGCTGTGATACGAGGTAAAAAGACACAAATTAGGATTATGTTACCAAAGCATATTTATTAACATGTAATTAGAATAAATGTTCAAAATTGTGACCACCAGAGGTTATGCACGCAGAACAACGGCGAAGAATGGAACGGCGAACATTCGCGAAAACATCAGGCTTTTCGAGCACTTCCCCTACAGCGGCGGAAAGTCTGGCGACCAGTTCCTCGGGGGATTCAATGGGTGTCTCATACATAAGAGCCTTCAATCGTCCCCAAAAAAAGAAATCGAGGGGTGAAAGATCTGGCGAGCGAGCAGGCCAAGCAACAGGACCACCTCGACCAATCCATCTGTTCGGAAATGTGATGTCCAGATAGTTGCGGACGTCTCGTACGTAATGGGCTGGCGCTCCATCGTGCTGGAACCACATGACCCGCCGGATGCGTGGAGGAACAACGTTTAACAGGTCTGGCAGCACATGTTGCAGAAATGTGAGGTATGTTTTACCATTGAGGCGTTCAGGAAGAAGGTACGGTCCGATTAGGTGGTCTCCGAGGATTCCTGCCCAAACATTGATGGAAAAGCGTCTCTGATGAGCATGTGGATACGTAGCATGTGGATTGACATCCGCCCATACATGTGCATTGTGTGTGTTAAATGTACCTTCACGTGTGAAGGTACATTCATCGGTGAAAAGCACAGTTCGTCCAAAATGTGGATTTAGCGCGTTCTGCTGCAGAAACCAGCGAGCGAATTCAATACGATTTGGATAATCCCCTGGAGACAGTTTCTGGACTCGTTGCACATGAAACGGGAGCAAATGTTCATCCTTCAGTACCCTCCAAGTCATGGACTGTGAGGTATCCACCTGCCTAGCCACTGTTCGTGTACTTGTACTTGGCTGCGCCGCTACTACATCCAGAATGGCTTCTGCAACAACTACTGATTCGTCCTTTTTTGCACGACCTGCATTCGACCGGGAAGCGAGAAATGATCTCGTCTCACACAACTGTCTGTGCAAGCGCTCGAAAGTTTTGCGGTTAGGCAACCGCCTGTTGGGAAATCGCTCTCCGTACATTCGTTGTGCCTCTGCACCATTTCCATCTGCCGCTCCGTAAATTAAATGCATCTCAGCCTTTTCCTTATTCGTGAAGGGCACCATCTTCCGATTCATTACTACAGCGACTTACACTTGACTCACCGTTCAGTGGTTTTTATGCCTGAATCGTGTCGAAATTTTGCATACGTGTTCTTCTTCTTCCCCATTTGACATTTGCATACTTTCTGTTTCCTTCTTCACCCGGTGACTAGCGTCAGGAATGGAGCTTTAACGTTTGCATGAGCGACGTTTCCAACTGTGCCAGTGCCTTTATGAGTGAATTCCGACTATGCAGTCCTTGACGAAAGTTGTATTTTTGCCTCGTATCACAGCACAGAATCGTTGGGCATGGTTAAGTAGTGCAAACTGAACTATGTTCAGAAGTTGAAATTTGAACCCCCTCCCCTCGCTACTGAACCACGCTCAGCGATTCAGATTTTGAGCTGAAAATTTAAGTTTAAGTCTAAGCTTTAGAAAGCATTTAATGAGACACAAAAAATAACGGTATAAAATAGTTGTTCGTTACTCCAAAGTCTAAAGCGCCCTCTATCGGAATTTTTTGAAAATTTTCTTTAAAATTTATTTTCAAGAAAATACTGACATAAAGAATAATTTTAGCAAAACGCGGCAGTAGTTAGAGCCTAATCTACGACACAAAGATCGGGAATAACTGATTTTTGTTCTGGGGGGAGAAGGGTTTCAAATTTCAAATTTCAGTTTATGCTACTTAACTACTCGTTAGGACTCAGATTTTTAGATCAAAATTTAAGTTTAAGTCTAAGCTTTCGAAATCATTTAAAGAAATACAAAAAATAACGTTAAAAAATAGTTGTTTGTTACTCCAAAGTCTAAAGCGCCCCCTATCGGCATTTTTTGAAATTGAACTTTAAAATTTTATTTCAAGAAAATACTGGCATAAAGAAAATTTTTTGCAAAAACCGCAAACGAATCGACCAATTTTTCCATGTTTTATAATCATTTGAAATTTCGGACCCTAAACTTTAATGCCCCCTATCTCCTTGGGAATACGTCTGGAACCCTTAGTCTCCTATTTAATATTATTTGTCTTTAAGTGTACTATAACCCCTTAAAGTTCTGCCCATCTTTTATGAATCACCCTGTATATATATATATCTCACCTATGTCACACTGTAACTCTCGTATTTATGAACCGATTTGGATATAATTCGGTGTGTACATAGTACATACCAATGTCTCGACCGAGTTCGTTGGCCAGCTTCATCCGCCATTTTGTTTCAAAATGGCGGCCATTTAAAAATTTTTTAAAAAATTTAAATTTGAAATGTGGTACCAAAAAATTGAAAATGGAAAAATATTTTTTTCTTATGTATTTGACCTTTATACAAAGACTCCGTAGCAGTTTTTGTTTTGTCTATATCTTAAAAAATGGCTGAGTTATAGCATTTTGAATTTCTAGCCAAGCTGACATTTTGAAACGTCCTGAATTTTGTCACGAGATAAAAGGCGTATTTATGAACCGATTTGGATGTAACTTCGTTTATACATAGTACAGACCAATGTCTCGAACGAGTTCGTTGGTCAGCTTCATCCGCCATCTTGTTTAAAAATGGCGGCCATTTAAAATTTTAAGAAAAATTTAAATTTGAAATGTGGTAGCAAAAAATTGAAAATTGTAAAAATATTTTTTTCTTATGTGTTTGACCTTGATAAAAAGATTCGGGAGCAGTTTTTGTTGCGTCTATATCTTAAAAAATGGCTGAGTTATAGCATTTTGAATTTCTAGCGTGGCTGACATTTTGAAACGTCCTGATATTTGCCACGTGATAACAAACGTATTTATGAACCGATTTGGATGTACCTTGGTGTGTACATAGTACATACAAATAACTCAACCGAGTTCGTTGACCAGCTTCATTCGCCATCTTGTTTCAAAATGGTGGCAATTTAAAAAAATTTAAAAAAAATTAAATTTAAAATGAGATACCAAAAAATTGAAAAATGAAAAAGATTTTTTTTGTAATTATTTGACCTTAATACAAAGATTCCGGAACAGGCTTTGTTTCGTCTACATCTGAAAAAATGGCTGAGTTATAACATTTTGAATTTCTATTGTGGCTGACATTTTAAAACGACCTGATATTTGTCACGCGATAACAGGCGTATTTATGAACCGATTTGAATGTAACTTGGTCTGTAAATAGTACATACCAATGTCTCGACCGAGTTCGTTGGCCAGCTTCATTCGCCATCTTGTTTCAAAAGGGTTGCCATTTAAAAAAAATTAAATTTAAAATTCAAAATGAGGTATTAAAAAATTGGAAAATGAAAAAGATTTTTTTATGTGTTTGGCCTTGATACAAAGATTCTGGAGCAGTTTTTGTTTCTGAAAATATGTTTTTTTGTTTATATCTTAAAAAGTGGTTGAATTATAGCACTTTGAATTTCTATCATGGCTAACACTTTGAAACGATCTTGTATTTGTCACGCGATACCACACGTATTCGCCTATTTCGATGGAAGAAGGCATGTGGATAGTATACATCAATATCTGGACCAAGTTCGCTGGCCAGCTTCATCAGCCATCTTGTTTCAAAATGGCGGCCATTAAATTAAAAAAAATTATATTTAAAGTGAGGTGCAAAAAAATTAGAAATTGAAAAAGGTTTCTTTCTTAAGTATTTGACCTTGATAGGATTCAGGAGCATTTTTTGTTTGTCTTTATCTTAAAAAATGGCTTAGATATAGCAATTTCAATTTCTAAAGTGGGTGACATTTTGAAAAATCTGATTTTTTGCTTGCGACAGCACTCGTATATATCAACCGATTCCGATATGAGTGAGCATGTGCACAGCAATTACTAAGGTCTCGACCAAGTTCACTGGTTAGCCTCATCTACCATGTTGTCTTAAATTGGCAGGCACTTTAAGAAATCGCCGAATTTGGCAGCCAAATATAAGTGACTTTAAATAAAAGCAGCTTGGATAAAGCTGACTAATTTCGCGAAATTCTCATTCATAATGATTTAGTATTGATAAAAATTAGTATTGAATCTCCTACATTCGGTTTCCACTTAATTGAGCTTCGTGTGTTTGAATAATATAAGTTGGCTTTTTAAAAATAAGGAATATGAAAGCTACCTCTTCCTCCCGGCACTGGCCGGAAGGACTTTTTTTGTATGCAACAGTTTTCTTAATATTAACGAAGAAAGGACCGTCACAGAAAATTCATAAATAGTGGCGGTGACAGCGTTAGTTACTTTTTTTAGAATAGAGAGGTACTCACCATGAATCAGTTAAAACTCATATTTACATTAGTTGTATAAGGATTCTTCATATGTTTTTAATTCAATGTTTAAATAGTTTAGCATATTTTTTAAAAATTATAAATAACATAAATAGGGGCCTCGGTGACCGAGCGGTTAGGACACTGCGCTGCCAGCCGCCAAGCATTGAGAGCGGCAGAGGTCTGCGAGTTCGACTCTCGCTGGCTCCATTGCACACTTCTTGTGGAGCTTCCGAATGTAATTTCTCTGTGTTGTAAATTTCATTGTGCTATCTCGTCCCTGTATATTTCGTACGAATTAGAAAATATAATTACACATTGGCGTTCGTATCGTTTTCAGCAATACGGAAGTACATTCCAATAAAAGGTTCATATTGATTTAAAATACAAGGTCAAATTCTCTGATGTGTTTCGTTTGATTCTAGGTTCATTTGGAGAAACCGATCAGCGTAGCGGGAAACCAACCTACTAGTTTATAATAAAGCGATTGTCTATCAGCTTGTATCAATTTTCCGAAGAATTATTATTATGTTTTATTAAAATTAATTCGAAGTTTAAATAGAATTTAGTTCTCTTGCGTTCTAAACATATGCAAACATGTCAAAATGTTAAACAGTTAATAATTTTCTGTCTCTCTCTATATATAAAAAGGAATCGAATTTAATAACAAGAATTATTTTTAATTTATTTTACTTCTGGTGTCGGAAAAATTCATTAAGACGTTAGGTGTAAAAGAAAAATAGTAAAAATAAAAATGGAAATTTCTATTTCATTATTTTTCATAAGAAATTATGTAATGTAGCCATAATTTTCTTTATTGGATATGGTTTGAGCTAAGACTATAAAACAAATAAAATAATGCTTAAAATATGCGAATCCAAAATCATAGCTCATTCTGCCAAGTAGTTCTTGAGTTGCTCTAAAAAAATTAATATTAATAATAATAATAATAATAATGAAACTACTGGCATTGCATTCGGTTTTGCAACAATTACAAATGAATTTATTTAACATTATAGACCGGGAGAAGACAGGGCAGACAATCACCTCATCCAGTTCACGGCTGAAATTCCACAATTAGTTAAAACTCGATTCGCCTATATTAAAACGCAATCGATCTGCCAAATCATATCTTGGTGCAAAATACCTGAAAACCCGATTTTAGTGGTTGACTCGTAAGTTCACCATTGTGTTTTCCTGCTTACAGTCCTTCATGTTTTGATACCTTTGGGCGAATCGAGTTTAACTAATTGTGGAATTTCAGCCGTGAACTCGATGAGGTGATTGTCTGTCCTGCCTTCTCCTGGTCTATTAGGTGTTCTAAGCTTTAAACCTTCATAATTCCTAGATTATTCTTGGCCGAATGGTGTCCTGTTTGATATACTGTCAATGTAAAATTTAACGAAAAACTCAAATAAGATGTAAAATTAGGTATTCGTATTGAAAATTCTAGAAACTTCATTGTGGTACAGTTTCAATATGGAGGCGACTTCCTAAGCTTATTTTTTTTTTAATGAAAAGAAATTAAAAAGACATAATTTCCAGTCAAATGGCCATTTCTGTTTTTCTTTTTTTCTTTCTTTTAACCCTTTGGAAATTGTTGTTGTTTTCGGTCGAGGATGGGGCCAAATGATGCTCGCATTTTATTTTTTTAACGAAATTCAACGATGTTCTTTACTTTTAGAAGAATTTTTATTTGAATAGGTAATAGAAAGGCATAAAGTCGTTAAAAATTGTTTGAATAGGTAATCGAAAGGCATAAAATCGTTAAAAATAGAAAAAGTTACAAAATGAGTAGGCGCAAATTATCAGATATGGAAAAATCCAAAGCCAAAGAGCGATGTCGAAATGAAAATCGTCTTGCAAAGCGAAAATCGAGGCCTTCAACTCATTATGTAGGCCATGAAAATCGGGGTCTTCAACTGATTATGTTGCCCATGAAAATCGATTACAGAATAAAAGACGAACGCGAAAAAGGAAACAATATAATGTTTAATCGATTGATAGTAAAAGGCTATGTCTCGAGAGGCTCCAATCCACTAGCCACGACGTTTTACAATCGGTCGATTCTAGCCGGGAATAATTGAACTCAACGTAGGTAATTTGTCGCAATCTGTGGATGATTCGGTGAAACTGTTTTCGATTTGTAAACTGTTTTTCTTTTGGAAACGGGATTTGGAGAGTTTATCGATGAAGGTTTTGGTTGTCTGAAGTTTGATCTTCGCGATCTGTTGTTGAAGAGGATGTGACGGAATTTGGTGGACGGAATAAATTCCAAATGGTCATTGTAATCTATTAAATTACAATTCTTTTTTCTTTTTTTCTTTTTCTTTTTCTTTTTTTTTTCGTTTCAGGGACAATTTTATGATTAAAATGCATGGGATGTTCTTTATCTCTCTATTTTTTTCCGACTGTACAACACAAAAATTTTGAGGATTTTGAAATTTAAGATGAATATTTTAAATAGATTTTTCAGACAATAAAAACATTAGATGCTATTTCTTAAAACCATCATTTTTATAAATAATCAGGTACAAAAAACTTCTACGTCCAATAATTATGGTTATATTGACATAAAACCGATAGTCTACAATTTATGTGATGTATGTAATGAAATATGGGTGTAAATATAGAAGAATTACCTGATACTTTACAGCTATTTTTATAAATTAACAATCAGAAAAAAGTAAAATCGCTTGAAGAAAAAAATTGATTGGGTGTATCTCTATAAACCTTCCTTTTACTGCTTAGATTGTAGCTCATTACATTCTTAGTATCTCAAGTAGTATATTTTTTACGGGAAAAAAAACTATCACTATTTTTATTGTGATGATATTTTCGGCAAGTATCAAATATTGCAATATTCTACCTTAAAATGAAAAAATGAAAAAGAAACATCCTCAAAATTATTTATTAAACGAGTGAAATTGTGATTTTTATCTACTAATTAATTTCAAACAATCAGAAAAAAGAAAAAAGTAATTTAAAGTAATAATTTAAATGGGTTGTATCTCTATAATTGTCCCTTTTACTGCTTAGATAGTAGTTCATTACATTCTTAGTATCTCAAGTAGTATACTTTCTAGGATAAAGAACTATCACAATTTTTATTGTAATGATATTTTCGGTAAGTATCAAATGTTACAATTTTTTACCTCAAAATGTAAAAATGAAAAAGAAATATTTTCAAAATTATGTATTAAACAAATCAAATTCTGATTTTATCTACTAATTAATTTCAAATAATAAGAAAAAAGGAAAATTCCTTAAAGTAATAATTTGAATGGATTGTATCTCTATAATTGTTCCTTTTACTGCTTAGATAGTAGTTCATTACATTCTTAGTATCTCAAATAGTATACTTTCTAGGAAAAAGAACTATCACAGTTTTTATTGTGATGATATTTTCGGGAAGTATCAAATGTTGCAATTTTCTATCTTAAAATTCAAAAATGAAAAAGAAATATTTTCAAAATTATTTATTAAACGAATATAATTCTGATTTTATCTACTAATTAATTTCAAACAATCAGAAAAAAGAAAAATCCCTTAAAGTTACAATTTGAATGGGTTGTATCTCTATAAATCTTCCTTCTTTCTGCTTAGATTGTAGTTCTTAGTAACCTCAAATAATATATTTGCTGGAAAAAAAGAAAAAAAAAACTACATTATTTTTATTGTGATGATATTTTCGGTAAGTAGCAAATATTGCCATTTTCTCCCTTAAAATGTAAAAAAAGAAATATCATCAAAATTATTTATTAAAAGAATGAAATTGTGATTTTATATACTAATTAATTTCAAACAATCAGCATTGTTTTTAAAAAAGTGAGCGTTAAATGTAGTGGGATAAAGAATTTGCCGTGCAAATTAAATGTGGTATGCAAATTTAGATGATTTTCTTAGAGAAAATGAATCTTTTAATCCCAGGTAATTTTTTTTTTCTGGAATAAGAAACATATAAAAATAACTTAAATATTTTTTAAGGAGATAATAAATAGCTCGCCGTTTTTTTCCCCAACAATCTTTTTATAGTTGTGAAACTTTGACATTTCGAAATCCATCGACGAGCTCCAAACTTTGTTTGCATACAGTAAAGCTTTATCGATAAAAACTCAGAAAATGCATGCATTCAGTTGTAAATTATTTATTTTCATGAATAAAAAGTCTGTCTTTACAGATTTGTGTTTCTTCTTAAATTGAGTTTGGGGTTTCAAAATTTTATTTCATGTAATGAAGTTCAAAAATTTATTTAAAAAATATATAATTCTTGTTCTGTTACTTTTTTATAGTTCGGCAACAGGAAAATGAAATAAAACGGTTAAGTGCGAGTATTACTCGCGCTCAGAGGGTTCCGTACAATAAATATATGAGTTATTAACTGTATTATTAAAAAAATTGTTGCTAAAAGAATTATAAGACTTTATAAAAAAACTATATAACGTACGGCTGCGTATAGCTGTATACAGGGCTTAATTTCTAACAAAAAAAGTACCGGAGCCCTAATATTTTGCGGTACCGGTACAACAACCGTACCGTTCCCCCTCCCCCTCCCCTGCCACTCCAATCTGCATATTTATATTTCGTACATTATTTGAAAAATTTAAAGCATTGTATTTTGATTTAGCAAAATAAAAATTTTAAATATATCTATCAGCATATATATACTTAGCTGTCAACTATTCCACTTTTTAGTTATCACTCCTTCTGAATAGTAAATCTTTGCCTAATTTTAAAGTTCATTAATTGCATTTAATTGCATTTAATTGCATTAATTGCAAAAAAAGGATAGTTCGCAGATATGCATTTTTAAGAAAAAATGAATGAAATTTACAGAAATTAATATTTATATGCTGAAGAATGGAACAATGTTATGTTTTACAATTTCCCATAAAAGGTGCATATCTTAAACTATAATCGATTCCTTCCGCATAACAATCTTTTGTGGTGAGTCCCTGAAAATCAGATTAAATTAAAAATTTGACACCGTTATCGGAAAGAATCGATGCTTTTATAGAAAAAGGAGAAACACTGCTCGATTGCTTTCTATCAGAATAACAATACATGGCAATTATATCTACTTACAAATGAAAGTGACTTTGTAAATGTGCAGAGCAAAGCCTTAGCATGGTACCGTTCGTGATACAAAATAAATAGAAAAATCACTAACGTGATTTTTATACTCGTACGTAATAGAAGACAAAAAACCTCAAAGAAACAAAATCTCAAGCTGATTCTCCTTGGCTAAAACAGAAAATATTCTTTTCAGGTTAGATATCTAGAAAAAAAACAGCCGATAAAAAATTATCCTACTATCACAAAAGAAAATCGAATTGAAAGCAAATTCAATGTTCAGTCTCTTGAGTTTCACCGTATCAATACGTCGACGCCGACATATATTGAATAGAATGAAATGAAATAGAAAAACACGATTTCTGTTGTTTCCCTTTTATTTTGATCAAAATAGCATTAAAATGATTTGAAACAGAATATAATAACGTAATTATAAAGGAAGAAAAGTTTTTTTTTTTATATATATACATGAATAAATAAAATTTTAATTGTAATACAGATTGAGCTCGAGTCAGTCCAAGCCCAAAAACTGAAATAAAAATTGAGTCCGTTTTTTATCCATCTCCTACATGTGCGACACATTGCGTCACATATAAGTGTTTTGGTAAAAAAGAATGCAAAAGCTTGGAGAGGGGAAGGAAAGGGAAAAGTAATTTATACTTCGGTTTTTCGGAAGCGCTATTGCACTGGGCTCCGGAGCCCTGTATTCCTGAGCTCCGGTGAATTCCAACCAATATTTAAATATTTACTTAAAACAGAGAAGTACTGGAGCCGGACTCCGACGCAAATTAAGCCCTGGCTGTATATACTACTAGAAAAGTATGAATGAGTTATAAAAATTTAAACAGATATAAAGCCTAAATAATATCGACTATTGCTATTCTGTATAACTATTTTTACCTTCTTCTATCTTTATAAGAATAAAGTATTTTATTCGAAAAAAAAAATTCGAATTCCGGTTTTTGACGGATATACATATTTTAGGGATGAGGAATCGGGGAAAGAAAAAAACATGTTTTTACGAAATGTTTATCTGTGAGTCTGTCACTCTGTCACTCTCTGAGTCTGTATGTGACACAAATTTTGTGGGCACCCTATCTCAAAAACTAACGAACGAAATTTAATAAAACTTTAGATTCAGTTAGTCCCTGATATAAATTGGTACTCATTACTTTTTGGGGTAAATTGCCTAACAGGTGGCGCTGCTATGCTACATTTTTCACAATTTTTGCAATGGCTATATGTCAAGAACTAATGCACGTATTTTCATAAAACGTCTGATTCGGTTAGTACCTGATATGATTTGGTGCTGATTAGTTTTTGGTGTAAATCGCCCGACAGGCTGCACTGCTATACTGCATTATTCACGATTATCACAATATCTCTATCTCAAGATTTAATGCACGAATTTTCCTCAAACTTCAGATTTAGTTAGCCCCTGATATAAATTGATGCTGTTTAATTTTTGGTGTAAATCGCCCAGCAAGTGGCGCTCATATGTAGAATTTTTTATGATTTCCGCAATAGCTCTATCTCAAAAAATAATACACGGATTTTCATCAAATTTCAGATTCAGTTAGGCATTGGCATAAGTTGTTGCTGATTAGGTTTTGGTGTAAATCACCCAACAGATGACGTTGCTATGCTGATTTTTTCAAGATTTACACGATTTTAACGATAGTCATATTTCAAGAACTAATGCATGGAATTTCATATTTTTAGAATCGTCATGATGGGCTTAGATAG
The DNA here is from genome assembly GCA_963932465.1 of Maratus speciosus. NCBI lineage: Eukaryota > Metazoa > Arthropoda > Arachnida > Araneae > Salticidae > Maratus > Maratus speciosus. The sequence continues at coordinate 294,101,867 of OZ010789.1, forward strand.
TCATTTAATTTTGGCACTGTAATAGAGAATTTTGAGGTATTAACATGTGTAAGACAGAAAAAAGATTTAGGTTTGCCACATCCGACTAGTTTTAATCTTATCCTAATCTATTCATGTTGAACTTAATTCGGTACTGACAATAAAACTAGTGCATATTTAAACTTCATTTGGCATTTCATAAAACTAAAATTAAGGTTAGTAATAGTCATTCTTTTTACAGTGTAGTTAAAATAAAACTCTCGTTCAAAATTTAAACATGGCAATGTGCTAAGCGCGCTTCGAAAGAAGGTTGCAAAGTTGTAACGTCGCCTTGGTCCGTGCCGCGTTTTTCCAGATAGGTTTTTACTTAACTTTTAAAGACACGGGAGGCGTATTGAGAGATCCACTCAATGCAAACTAGTCGCGAATCCCATAGTATTCATGTGATTAATTCTAAATAAATTAGCCAGTTTTTAACAATTTGACGTTTATTGCTTATATACTGCTATTGGACATTGCATTACACAAATGTATCATTAAATATTGTTACCTAGGCTTTAAAAGCCGATGGTACATAAAGTACGCTGGCGCTGTCATTATATATGTCCAAACAGTCCTTGTCTTTAAGGGTTAATATCTCGTCTAATTACTGAAGATGTTTTTAAAAAATCATTATCAGCAATGCTTTTATACTTCTGCTACGGTAGGTACCCCAGCGTTCCTCAACACCATTGCTAAATGCCCGCAAATCGAAATTTGTGTGTAACAGAAAAATGCGCTTATCTCAAAAACTATGTGACCTAGGGTAATCGCTATAATTTTCTTGCAAGGTTTAACTTAACGTCTATTACCTCTAATATTTTCATAATTGTAGTTTCACTAGATTCGGAAATAGAGGGAATGGGAACATATTTTGTATTACACTGTCGACGATATCTCTGAAAATATAATACCTAAAATTTAAAAAATATATTTTTGAGTTCTGTGTTACGAGACCTTTCACACGGTACCGCATACGATATACAAAGAAAATATTTTTTTTTTCGAGTAACTTAATTAGCACCTCTACATTTTCCTAAATATATTTGTGAATGTTTAATAATCTATAAACAGATGTGTTAGTAGTCTTTATTACTTCAGCCAATTTGAACTTTCCACGTTCCATAGTGTACGAGTAAAATGGCTGTGACAGACGGACAGACAAACACAGGAGTGATCTTATAATGATTACGTTTTCCTTTTTTAAGTGCTTTAAAATTGTGAATACAAAAATCCCCAAATTGTCCTTTTAGTTCAAAATCCAAAAATCTAAAAAATACCCCCAAAATATCTTATAACTTTAGACATACGGGTACCTTCCTGCAATTCGTGTAGCTCTGCGAGCAGTGATCTTTTAGAAAACAGTGTGTGTGTGCGCGCGCGAGCGCACACACACACATTTGCCTTTATTGTTATAGATCACTAATTGTTTTTTATTTTTATATCAGGGGTCTCTAATCCCCTGAATGCATGGTTAAGATAATTTTTAACACGTGAACTCAAAAAAGAAAACATAACTACAAATTGTCTTTCACGGAGTGTTCAAGAGTGCAAAACTCGCCCTGATGAAATATCCCCTGTTCCTTTTTATCTTAGTATATAATTATTTTAAATGATTCGAGAAAAATGAATTTTATTACTTTTTTTTCACATCCACGAGAGAAAGAAAAAAATTAGGTAACTAACTCTGAAGATGGAGGATGGGACAATTACCCTCCAATGCCTTTCTTTTCGGGCGGCTATGATGTAGCCCCGAATATTCAATATGAAAAATATTGCTCCAGTATTATTTGGCTACAATGAAACTTTCTGATATGATGCACAAATTATGTGTAAGAAAGAAATTTCCAATAAGATGAAGACATATTGTTAAAATAAAAATACTAAATGACTTTTAATAATTTTAAATGCGTCTTAATCTTCTTCTATAATATAATAAATTTTTAATAATTGATTTTCCGAAAATAGATGCATAAAAACAAAAATGCTATGTATAAATTGTAAATCTATGTATATCAAAGTCAATTAGCAATAATTTAAGTGAAATGATCGACGGTACTTCTGCAGGTTTGACAATACTAAATTTGATCATTCTTCTTTAATATTTCCAAATAACCTTCAGCCTTTTCTTTTGATAAATATCAACCACACGAAATACATAAATACATCATGCAGACCTGTCTACCGTCTAAATGAAGAGCATCATGATGAAATAAAATCATGAAAAATGCGTTTCATAAACAAAACTATCTCTTTCCAAAGAACAACTTGGGTTTTCTGATATAAAATATAAACTTAAAAGAATTTTGGCGTACATGTCCATTTTCTTCCTATTATATTCAAATTTAGCATCATCTACACTTTTGAGTTTTTCTTAACAGGAGAAAGTTGAAATAAGTTCCATGGAGTTTTACTTTATTTTTAGTAAATTTTCTGAAAATGTCAGATTTTTGAAAATGTTTAGTAGAAAACCTTTTGTAGGAATTTCTTTTTGCTGCAAAATTGTGGTCATAAACGAGTTTGTGAATATTTTCTTTCCGAGAATATTCTAAGTTTGTCTAAAGCATTTAAATTTCCCACTAAAAGAAAAAAAAATCGATCAAGTGCGAGTTTTACGAGTGCATAAAGGGTTCTGCACAATAAATTTACTAATTATTAACTGCAATATTACAAAATTGCAGTGATTTTTAATCAAAAAGTTTTATCATTATAAATGAATTAAATATTATGTCTCAAAAATACTAACTTTACGCTAGTCTTGTAATTATTCTATGAATTATTTTTCAATAATTGACTTCATTAATTAAATTCAATTCGAATGAAAAACGTTGAGTATTTATCAGTGTGGTTCGAATTACCAACAACAAAGCCCTTGTACAAAATTTAAAAGTGGCATTGTGCCAAGAGCGTACCAATTTTATGCAATATGCCTATTTTGACGAATGAGAATGTTCTACAATATAGTCAAGTAATCGTTTCCTATAAAAGCGGTGGAGTGACTATGAAGCAACAGTGTAGGATAAACTCTATAGTTTTGCGAGGTTTAAGTAAACTCCTATCATCCTTAATTTTTTCATAACTTTAGTTCCAGTAAATTCGGAAATAGAGGGGGCCATATTTTTGCAGTGCATTGTCAACGATATTTCTGAAAATGTAATACCTAAAATTAAAACAAATATATTTTTGAATTCAATATTACGAGATTTTTCGAACGATAACCCGCACGATTTTTTTTCAAGTAACATAATTTTCCCCCTTAAATTTTCATACAAATATTTGCGAATGGCTAATAATCTATAAATATGCGGGTCAATGGCCTTTATAACTCTAACTCTAACGAACTTTCACGTTCCATAGTTTTCGAGAAAAATGACTGAGTCAGACCGACGAGTGATCTTATAGTGGTTCCGTTTTTACTTTTAAAACACGGAACCTTGAAAAAGATATTCGAACATTCTAAGGATCTCTTATTAGAATCCTCTAGCAATTATTTTTTTTTAAACAAAGTATTTTAAAATAATTAATAATGTGTGCAACTGGATATGAAATTTTAAACGCAGAGTAAATTTAAACAAAATTTACAGAGACTTTCAACACATCTTACACATACATGATGCAATTCTCTCATGGACCCATGATGCAAGCTGGTCATGAACGGACATTTTATCATTTTCGGGCTTCTCATTAACTCAATTTAACTATCCTCTTACATATTTCTGTGTAGTTTGTAATGTCTGAACTCTAATGATACTTTTATATCTGCTCATACTAGATATTTTAATCTATAAATCTTTTGTATAGCAGTAAATGCTAAAAGAATATATACGGATCAATACGCTTATTATAATGGTTTTAATTGAAAAACTGTCTTTCAAATCATTCCAAAAAACAAATTCACCACTATTAATGCGATTAAACATAATCTATTTGCAGCACATAAGCGAAATGCAGAAATTTTAGGAACCGCGTTTCCAACAACTGACCGAGGATCTTTGGATGCAACGCTACCAAATTGAAAAAATATCTGGAATACCATATATAAAATGTAAATGCAATATCAAAAATATCATGCAAAATGATATTTTGAAAATAAATATTAAATCTATAAAAATATCGAAAATATAAAAAAACATGATATTTTGAAAATAAATATCGGTTGTAAATAATGATATATATCACAATATATATCCATTAATATATATCACCTGTTCATTCATATATATTCATTCATTTTCTGACTGTTTATCTGTTCCTCTTTATCTTTGTCTGTTTACCTGTGTCTCTGTATCTGTATCTAGTTATCAATGCCTCTTTATCTCTTCCTTTTTATATGTGCTTCTTTATCAGTGTCTCTTTATCTGAGTTGCTTTATCTCGGCCTCTTTGTCTGTGTCTCTTTATCTCCGACTCTTTATCAGTCTCCTTATCTGTGTTCTTTATCGGTGTCTCTTTATCTGTGTCTCTTTATGACTGTCTCTTTATCTATGTCTGTATCTTTATGACTGTCTCTTTAACTATGTCTGTATCTTTATCTCTGTCTCTTCATCTCTGTTTCTTTATGCTCGTCCCTTTACCTCTGTTTATTTGTCGCCTTATCTTGTCTCTTTATTGCTATCACCTTATCTCTATGTCTTTATCTGTATCTCTTTATCTTTGTCTGTATCACTTTTTTTGTCTCTTTAACTGCACCTCTTTCTGTCACTCTTTTTAACGCCGTTTTTTTTCTGTCAGTCTCATTTCCGTCTATTTATGACTGTTTTTTTTTTATCTATATATGTGTCTTTATTTCTGTCTCTTAGTCTGAGTCTCTTTCTGTTTGTCTATTTATACTGTCTCTTTATTTCTGCCTCTTTATCTGTGTTGCCGTATCTTGTCTCTTTGTGCATGACTCTTTATCTCTGTTCCTTTATCTGTCTCTTTAGCTCTGTCTGTGTCTTTTTATCTCTGTCTGTCTCTTTGTCTGTATCACTTTATTTTTGGCGGCCTCTTTGTATCACTTTATCTCTGTCTCTATCTGTATATCTTTATCTTTGCGTCTTTCTGAAAGTTACTTTATAGTTTTTATTTTATCGGTGTCTGTTTATCACTGTCTCTTTATCCATGTCTTTTCTCTGTCTCTTTATAGCTGTCTTCTATCTGTGTCTCTTTATCCGTCTGTCTGTCAAAATTATAATTCAAACCACGGATTTAAGAGTTTTATAAATTCGATTCACATATTCAAATTCATACATTAGTCATTTAGTAATTTTTTTTAGATATATAGGGTAGATTAGGAATTAGATCAGGCACTTTTTTTTTGCGGAGCCCGAGTTCAACGATTTGAAATCCGAGCCCGCCTGAGCCCCAAAATTTTTCTGTCATCAGAGCACGAGCCCACCTGAGTCCGGTACCGAAAGTACGCAGTAAAAAAATATTAATAATATATTAAAATTGTTTCAAGATGAATTTTCTAATTTAAAAATCTCTTCGTTCGTAGGAATAAGTATTAATCGTAAATACTTCTTCATGACAACGCTACATGATTTTCATGTCCTAGAAAATCTCTTTACTAGAAAATTTATTATTTTACCCAATCACTGGCAGAAATCTTCAAAAGTCAAAATTCTTATTCTTTAAAAATATCCTTGTACAATTATAGCAAAAGAATGTGGGTTTTGTTTCTCAGTAATTCTAGCAGTAGGCTTCAAACAGAAAACAAGGATAGATAAGAGATACATCACGTTTTTTTTTTATGTTACTGATACTAACCGTGTGAAGTCTTCAGAATCATACAGAATGTGTCTCCTGGTATCCCATCAATAACAATTAAATTTCCATTCAAACTGATTTTTTAAGGATTGTAAATCACATTAAAAACCTTAAACTACATCTTTATTTCTCAAATAGCAAGTTTTCTTTTTTCTTTTTTCAATTTTTGAATAAATATAATTTTCACTTCGAGCCCGAGTCCGCTTGAGCCCGAAGACTAGAATAAAAATTGAGCTTAAGCCCGTCTCATTTGTACCATATATGTTAACGTATTTCATTATATTGCTTACAAATGATCTTGGAAATCTTGACAAAGGAAAATCTTGAAAAAGCGTGAAAAGCTACACATCATCGAGAAAAAGTGAGTCCCAAAGGTGCTTTTTTGAATAAAAATAAATAAAAATACTTTTAAAAAAATTTCAAAATTCTACTTTGCTCCTAGATGTCAAACCAGCTTTGTAAAATATACTTCTTTTTAAGAAGAAAATCTCCATATTGCCTAAACTGATTAAGCACCGTAGTGTCTTTCAACTGATGAAAACGAAAGAAAAGAGAAAAATTGATAGTAAAAACATATATTTATTTTCATAGAGTACACACACATATATGTATATTATAAATATATGTGAGTGTATAGATAGATATATTTACTATCAATAGATATTTCGAAAGAGTAACGTTAGTCCAAACCAATTACTTTTACAACATATTTATTACAGACAATGAGCATATTTTCATAAAATCGCCTGATTGGTTCTACCATCTTTCCCAAACAAAGAAATAAATTTCTAAAGGTGTCCCTCAATAAATTTATTTTTATGATACTCTTGCAATGTGACACACACTTTTTGTTTCTCAGAAACACCGAATCTTTTTCTGGAATATATTGGACAAAAGTTTTTAAAAATTCATCAAAAGACAGTTTAAATTTTATTTTGAATAACGTCGTGAAAATGCAACGTCAGTCATTAATGGGTTAAAAAAAAAAAGAAATATTTCTAAGATATTTCTAAGATTTTTTTAATTTCTTAGAAATTTTTTATAAAGTACTTTGCTAACATCGCCATTTTTTAAAGGAATTTATCGTTGTAAAATAGACGGATCAATACGCTATAGTAAAGCTTTGAATTTATAATGTCTAATTGAGTGAGTGAGTTTTTATCATAAAAATAGGTGGTTAAAAGTGATATCTTCTTACCTTGTACCGAGTGCTTTTTCAAGTATTGCTGTGTGGTGACAGTTTAACGCTGATAGTTTATTTCTTCTGTAGATGAATGAATGAAGCAGTTCAGATGATGAAGATCAGAGAAAAAGGAAAAGAGGTGTAAGAAATGACGAGATTTATAAACATGGTACTGTTTTTATAAAAACCTCAATTTCTCTACGAGTATACATGCTATCCTCATAAAAATGAACACAGTATATTACAATAAGCCACTTAGTAATAATCTCGAGTTTAAACACTTTTGTTTCATTAGTTTTTACAGGGTTATCCAAAAGATATTCGTTCTTTTTCAATTTTTTGACGGTCCCCTATGGAGTTTCGGAAAAAAAATCTTCACGGAAATATATGACCTATACAATACTGTTTACACACCTGCATTTTCAGGTTAATTCCTCATGTATTTTTCTAGATATTTAACAAAAGGTCAAAAATCGCAAGTGACCGGTCACCTTAGGCCATATAGTGTATATTCATGCCAGAACAACTCAGGGTAATTGCACGTAACTGGCAATTCTATTCTTTAATAGCGACAGTTTTTGATTTAATATGTGGCTAAAATTCTCTAATTTTGTCTCTATCTACATAATCGATATTATTTAGATTTATAGGCGTGCTCGATAGTGCTTCGTTCTTCCTGATGGGGATAAGGATATTACCCTTAAGGCTGTTCTTAACTGCTCTGCTCAACAAGCGCAAAATGTTTTGACATATTTACAAATTCATTTTTTAACAGAAAGATATAAAATTGGAAAGCCTGGCCATGGAAGCGATTTGGAATTGAACTGCTTTTTCCATTTTTTTATCAATCCATTACCTATTGAGTTACAAGCGAATTCGATCACTTGACAAACACGTTTTTCGCCCGCTCTTGATTGCTCTTTCTCCCTTCGCGCGGAAATTCGGTTCAAAATGCCCACTTTGACTCTATTTTCTGAAAGATCTATCGCGTTTGCGAAATAAAAAAAAAAAAAAAAAAAAAAAAAAAGAAAAAAAAAAAAAAGCTCAATGACATAGTTTCTGAACAACAACACCTGCTAGTTTCATGCATTTTTGAACAAAAATAAATTAAAACTTATGTCAGAAAGTTGCCCTTTTGGATTTCAGAACACCCTTAATCGAAATAACGACTTCAACACCAAAGATGCACAGGACATCTACTTACAGGTAATAATAGAGGTGGTCGATGAATAAATGTCAAGAAACGGGTGAGAGCAAGCCGAATCCTACGAATGCTAAACCTAAGACTTATGAATACAATAATTTTGTCGAGCTAATTGGGAAAAAAAAGAAATGTGTAAAATCGAATTTTTAAGTTTGCATGGCGTTACTGATAAGATGATTAAGAAATTGTGATAGCTCAAATTTACCAAAAAAGCCTCACGACATACGTGGAAAATTCGCAGGGTCAAGAAGTAACGTTGTGCTAGCAGAAGCGTTTATAGCAATCCGCAGTTTCATGACAATCCATTCTAGTAAAAGAAATTCGCCACTTTAACAACAGTGAAAAGCGGAACTTATCCTCTACACTAAATATGACAATATTGCATCAGATATATTGCACAGAGGATCCCGATAAACCGAACTACCAGGATTTCAGAATTTATTGCAATGAAAATTTTAACTTATCATTTGGATGACCACAAATTAATGTCTTTTGTAAATGCGAAGAAATCGGTGTAAATCTAAAGAATCCCCACCTAAATGAAAAGGTCAAAAAAGTGGCTAGTGCAGAACTAATAATTCTTATGCACAGAGCATCAAAATATTTCAATAAACCCAAAGAAATCACCAAAAAATGCCAAGAGAATAGCAGTACTGTTATTATATTTTAAAATATCTAGGAAGGGTGAGTTCGCGATTAGCATCTAGCTAAGGACCCAGTATAAATATAAAATTGTTGTACTAAAAGTTTTTTATATCAATAATGAAAGATAGAAATCTATTTTCTTACCTTTCTGGTAAAACAGACATACGCTGGTTTCCTTCTTATGTAGACAACCTGTAATTTTTATTTAATGAATAGATGTGACTGATTGTGAGAAATATCATCTTCTAATAATCCAGATGTAGAGAAAAAAACTATTTAATTCTTGAAGAAAAACTTGGTTACAGGAATCCACACTCACACACTAAAAAATATAAAGTAAAAGATTAAATATGAATAAGATAAGAGTAATGACGTCGAAAATCCAGTAGGAGACATAAGTCTTCCATAGGACAAAGAGTTGACACACAAAAAACCGCGCGTCTTGACCTCGCAAAATCGGCCCTTCAAGTGAGAAGTAAAAAAGGGGCCCACACGAGTTAAAACAGAGTAAAAAAGTCTGGAAACAATAAAACTGCTTAACAAGCAAAAAAAGTTCTAATTAAAGGAGTCTATATCTTCAGAAAAGTTCTCTGGTGCTGCTATCTATTGTCGCCTTTTCGAAACATAAGTCTTTGACACAATTGTTCATTAGTCCGTGATCTTACGAGAACTTCGCTCAGGGAAGTGTCGCCATCTTGGAACACATTTCACAACTAAAAATGAACGCGTGTCGCACATGTCACAGGTAAATTGTCATTTCACAGGCGAGGCGATGTTGGACATAAAACCACTTATGCTGAGACGTTTTCAAACATTATATTATCATTTAATTACATAGGCTCTTCCACTTCCAGTTTTCTAGTCTAGGAAATGTTTAATTTCCGTCAACTATGGTTTTATGAAATTTGTGTCCATAAGATGAAAACTGGGAAAACAGCTTTCTACTCCTATTATGAAGATTAAGTAATCATAGAGCCGAATGAAGTGGCAACATTTTAAAATGATTATATCCGTGCCAATGTTCCGGCGAAATATTAGGTTGAGCAAAAAGTTCTGGGAAATTTGTGAAAGTTGCGTTATGCGCAAATTAACAACAAAAGCAACAAAGACTATTCTTCAAAGTAGAGACCATCATAGTCCACGACTTTTTGCCATCTTTCTGCCAGATTCAATATCTGCTGCAAGTACCATGGCGGCTCCTTGGAATTGAAAAACTCTTGACATGCTTCTTCAGCTTCATTAAAGGATTCAAATCGACGGCCCTTGAAAAAGTGTTGGATTGATCGAAAGAGGCCATAATCGGATGGAGCTACGTCTGCACTGTACCACTAGTACTCCTATATACAATACAAATTCTGGTAACTATTAGATTAAAAATTTCCCAGAACTTTTTGTTCAACCTAATAACAGAGTTGCACTTATTATGTGACGGTTGTTCAGGACAGATCAAAAACAATACAATGATTAAGTTCCTATTGGTATTACCAGTCAGTCGAAATATAAAAAAATACCTTTGTTTTATGCAAAGAGGTCACTCATTTAATGATTGTGATAGAGATTCTGCAATTATAAAACGTAAAATTAGAAGAAAAGTTCTTTCATCCACTGATTAGCAGTATTGGAATTTAATACTAAGTAGCAATAAAACCGAAAAATTTTGTGTTGAAACGATAACGTATTCTGATGTAAAAGACTGTAAACTGTGGTGCAAAGTTAACTTCAAGACAAAATCATTAGCGGAAAAGTTCTATGAGGAAAAAAGTTAATGAAAAGGACAAAACTTATTTTCAGGTGTCGAGTTTTTTTTTTTTAATTCAACTTCATCTCCAAAAAGCCGGTGAAATCTTGTGCGGTGCCTTAATTGGCAATGATTTAATGAACAAAACTTTTGTATGTCGAAAACTGAAGGATGTTGTGCAAAGATTACTACATTTGAAACATTTACGTGCTTCTTCTCAAAAGTACCAACCAATCCCTTAAGGTTCCTCTGCACTGACACTCCCCGATCGCGAAAACCCATGTTAGCCTATAGGAAAACTTTGATGCGCGATGACTCATTGCCTAATATAATTATTAAAATATTGTTTTCACCATCAGAAATTAGACGTCAGTTGCCGATGATGTTTTTTTAAAATTATCTCCGTAAATTTTTTCATAAAAAGTCCCTATTAACTTTGAAATTTCCATTTGATTAAATTTCATTACTATCTTAAAAATACTTAAAAATTACATAGGTAATTTTTAAAAACGCACATCATCAGCATCTGATGTCTACTTTCTGTTGGTGGAAACAGTATTTTAATAATTATATTAGGTAATGAGTCATCGCGCTTCAAAGTTTTCCCATAGGTTAACATGGGATTTCGTGATCGAGGAGTTTCAGTACAGCGGAGCCATAACCCCTTGAGCGGCGGTGGGATATATTTTATCCCACCTACGATTAATGAAGATTTGCACCGGAAAAATTTTATGAAATTTTATTTTTCTAACTTTGGTGGAAAAAAGTCGGAAAAGTGCATTTGCTTATTTTGAAATTTTTTTTTTCTAAATTTCCAGTGGGAATTCAGTATTACACAAACGTAATTGCTAGCCCCTCAAGGGGTTAAAGATGAACGACTTGCAAAAGCTGAGGCAATATACAGGGTTAGCCTAAATAATTAATTGGGTTTCAAAAGACTGTTTATTTACAAGTATATGACGTATAAAGACGGGTGATATACGAAAAGAAACATACACTCACCAAGTTTTTGGTACATAGTGTACCGTAAAAAAATGCTAATAATTACTCGTATGTCACGCAAGGACATTCTTTATTTATGGCACGTCGAACAAAGACACGAACTAACATCAAAACACAGAATTAGTACACGGAGAAATGGTTTTAAGTTCCGGGAGCCGCTCGATCACGATCTCTCGCTGTCAGAGCGACTTCCTTCACTCCTGCGTATCGGCCAACTCCTCTTGGGCCTCTCGCTTCGTGTATATATCCCTACAAAAATTCTGAGTGGCTTCAAGAGACCAGAGTGGGTTCTAAGTGTCTGTGAATTATTAGTTCTTAACGGTTGAGATATGTAAAATTATGATCGGTTATAGTGTCTAAAACTACTTAGCCAAAAAAGATACTGCCTGTCGAAGACTTTTATGATAGAACATCTGGATTTCAGTCTGTTAACAAGCAACTTATGTGAGGAGCAATTACGACTTCCAATTAGTCCGATTTTAAACAAGGAATTCTACTCAAGAACTCCATATGGTGTTACAGCTTCCTCCCTCCTTAAAAATATATATATATATATATATATATATATATATATATATTAAAAATTTTTTTTAAACTTCCAGCAAACTCATAATTAAATCCAGGAGTTATTGCAAAACCTAACAATAAAGCATACAAATCTAATTTATAATATTTTTTAAACCAAAATATTATACATGATAGCACACTGAAATTATGAGAGAAAAACCAGAATAACACAATAAAAATACAATTCAGCAACAATCACATAATAATAGAGTACATATGCGTGTATGCAGTCCTTACAGTACCTTTCTAATTTGATTAATTTGAACCTAAAATAAGTAAACAAAAAGGACATTTCAGGAACTTTTATTATAAGGATCTTACCTAACAACCTCCCTTACGATAATAACAATAATACATTGCAGTTATAGTTTAATTTAGAAAATAAAAATAAAAAATATCTTTTAAACCATTCCTGACAAAAGTATAATTTCTAGCCCTCAATCGCGGCTCTACTCAGACTATCTGCATTCTTATGAGTCTTCTCATCTTAATAATATTTAATACTGTAGTATAAAAAAAAAATAAAAAATCACAACATTATTTATAACCATAACGTTCTGACATTTACGAAATTTACGTAATTAAATTCCTTTTATCTCTCTAATACTCAATAAACAGCCTTTCATAATAAAAAACAATTAACTCCAATTAACTAACTCTTTTTTTACAATATATTAAAAACGCCTTAGCCGAAAAGATACTGCCTCTCGAAGACTTTTATGATAGAACATCTGGATTTCAGTCTGTTAACAAGCAACTTATGCGAGGAGCAATTACGACTTACAATCAGTCCAATTCGCTGCGGATCCAGCGACGAGCGATTTTTTTTTTAATTCAAAAATTTACCAAAAATATCAAAAGTAATCTTCACTTTGTTTAATCACAGAATAGCTATGAAAAAGTAAAGCAAAATTACTGTTAAAATATTCTAGCAGATAGTTTGAATTTCTGTTTTCGAAATTAGTTGTTAGCAGTGTTACGAATTTAGCGCTTTTTTAATTCAAGAAATCTGCCATAGATTCTATTGCTTCATTTAATCACATACAATTCGCGATTAAATAAAACGAAGATTACTATTTGAAAAATTTGACAGACTTTTTGAAAAAAAAGTTGCTGAACACGGTATCTGGCATCTTGTTGTATTGCATTATCTACCCATAAAATAAATAAATGCATCATGCAAACTCTCGCATCTTCTAAATGAAAAATATTGTAATATAGTGAAATCATTTAAAAAAAGTTGTGTAAACACAATCATCTCTTTCGAAAACATAACTCGTTTTTTACTTTTTTCCATACTATACGTAGGAAGAAAGTATTAGAATCATAAAACTTTTCGGCTTACATTTTTTTGTATTGGCATGTCATGAACATACGATTAGATTATTTTTGGAAAGTCTGTTTGTGTGTGACGCAAATGTTTGACCACTCTATCGCAAGAACTAAGCACGGAGTTTAATCAAATTTCAGATTCAGTTAGATCTTGACATAAATTGGTGCTGATTAAGTTTGGTGTATATCGCCTAACAGATGGTGCTATTATGATGCATTTTTCAAGATTTTCCTGACAGCTATATCTCAAGAACTAATTCACGGAATTTCATCAAGCTTCATATTCTGATTAGACCTTGAAATAAATAGATGTTTATTTTGATTACGCAATACATATATCCTATGCTTGAGGAAAAATCCCTAACCGGGCTCACAATCAATTATTGCAATTTACATAGCATGGTTAGCAGTCTTATTAACCTTATTCTTGTGACTCTCATAGACTTTTAACCACATTGTTGCTAGAGTCATTTATTTTTTATGCCAACTGTTGGCTGTGAATCCGATTACGGAATATCATCTCTATGCTTTTGCTATGAACATTATAGCTGTATTTTATTTTCTATTATGTAAACATGCTCCTAATGTTATATTTCAGTTCATTGATTAAAAATGTATATAATGATCTAATTCTAAATTTTAATACACAACAGGGGGCGATATTGTTCTATTCGTCTTTTAATTCATTGAATACGTAACTTCGTGTTAAATTAGAAGAAATGCACAATGCTTTATATTCATAATTGATGATGCTATTGCAAATAAAAGTATTAGAATGATGCAGAAGAATTTTTCGGATGGCCATAGCATACTATTAGATGTAAATTTCCAACTGGGCGAAAAATGTCCGAACCAGGATTCGAACCCGGGACCTCCTGGCTGAAGCCGCCAGTGCTCTGCCATCTGAGCTATCCCGGAAGATTCTGGTCGAACTTTTTCACCCAGCTAACCTTGATGATTACAGCATCTGGTCTGAAACCTGGTTCAGCTCAACAGAATAAATCTCAGGTAATGGAACTCCAGAAATCGCTGGATACGAAATTACACTAGATTAATATTAACACAATCATTCTAATTAATTTGCAACTGGGCGAAAATGCATTTTCGCCCAGTTGGAAATTTACATCTAATATGATTTGTTTACCAATTAGAATGATTGTGTTAATATTAATCTAGCATAGCATACTAGTTTGATATGAAAACATAAACACACGTCCTCCAATAAACATTTCTTCTACGTAAAAATCCTTTTGCAGAATCCTTTTTTTTTTCTGATTTTATATTTAAATTTAACATCATTTACGCTTTTGAGATTCTTGTAATAGGAGAAAGTTGAAATAAGTTCCATAGAGCGTTATTTTCTTTAAAATAGCTGAAGAAGTCAGATTTTAAAAATGCTTCGTAAAAAATGTTTTATATGAGTTTATAGCTGCAAAATTGTAGTCATAAGAAAGATTTTGCATATTTATTTTTCAAAAATACTTTTCCGAATATTTTACATTAGTTTAACGAAGTTCAATTTGTCACTGAAAATAAAAACATAAGAAAAGAAAAACAAGGTAAAAAAGAAACATCCTTGGGATTTCTTATTAGAATTCTTCAGTAATAGTTTTCGAAAACAAAAATACTTAAAAATTTTTTTAATAATTTAAAAAAGTGAGCATGAAAATTTAAATGATTAAACGTCAAAAACAGCTTTGAGATTTATGATTATTTTGAATATTGTAGTATATCAATATTTACTTATAATGAAACTAAATACCTTGCTTGCATAATAAAGAAAATGCTTAGTATTTTCTAAAAAACTAAAATTATTGGAAGATTAAATTAAAATAAATAAGTCAAAAAAAGAAAAAAAAATCCCATATTTTGGACCAATTTAAGGCATATTTTTATACCACATTCTATGAAGATTAGAAATATCAAAGTGTAATAGAGATATCTTAAAATTACAAACTCAAATTAAATTGCTTCAAATTGATCTTTAAAAACCCATCTGCGAAACAGAGGTATTTTCTATAATTTAAGGAATTGGTCGTTTTTAAATAAACACATGAAAATGCCATCCATAAGTATTATATCAATATATTTCTCAGTTAGTTAGCTAACAACTACACTGCACAACAACGAAATTGCCTCTGAAGTGAAAGCGTGCAATTCTGCATGAAATTAACCCGTACTGAACACAAATATCACCCTAAAAAAACCTTCATTGGCTCTTGTTTTGGAAATACGAATATGAAAAGTTAAGATTTTTTCTAAAAATATTTATTTTTAAATTAATATTTTAAAAATATATGAAATGTAACCCATAAATGTTTTAATAGAAATCGATTTCTAGAAGCTTCAAATATGTGGACCTGAAATTACAGCTCATTCTATCAAGCAGTTTTTAAATTACGCTTAAATAATTATCCTCACTGTGGTTTGTTTTGGAACAATATTAAGAAGACATTTAACATTAGGAGTTCCAAATGTTACATTAGAGGTCTGCACGGGCCCGGGCTTGGCCCGAGGCCCGTACCCGGCCCGGGCCGGGCCGACAAACAAAATAAACAGGCCGGCCGGGCCGGCAAAAAAATTAATCGGGCCTATCGGCCCGATATAAGAATTTAAGCGGAGCAGATAAAATATGAGCCATTGTCAATGAATATGGTTTTCTCGAGAAGTATAAATGTGCGTCACGAGCCGATGCGAGTTTAACAACATCAATACAGAAATGTAACATGTCCATCGTAGAGATTGGCATCGTACAGTTGCAAGATGTTTGATTCCGAGTTTAATTTTTTTCAGCTGACTCGTGCCGGGACGGAACTGGTCTTAATCGATCTCAGGATGCGTAGAACAGTCATTGTGTTTTGTAGTATTAATAGTGATAATGAACTTCTCGTAACAGTATCTTTGGAAATATACCTTAAGGTGGTTCTCATATTTACTGCTCAACAATGCGAAGCTTTCAGACACATTTTCTGACAAAATTTTTAACTATAAAGGCATAAAATTGACAGGCCTGCCTATTGAAGGCATTTGGAAACGAATAGCTTTTTCCATATTTGATAAATTACTTACAGAGATAACAGAGATTCCTGTCACGTGACTGTACGTTTTTCTCCTTTCCTGTGCTATCGCTTCCGGAAATTCGATTCAAAACGATAACTTTGACAGTATTTTCAGAAAGATATATTGCTTTTATCTATGAAAAAAAAAACAACATTTACATAGCTTCTGAATAAGGATACCTGCTAATCTTACGCGTTTCCGAAAAGAAAAGAATTCATAAATGTGTCGAAATGTAGCTCCTTTGGATTTGAGAAAAGCCTTAAAAATGAGAGAAATATTTTCACAAATTTACTTTTTATTATACAGCTTCAAAAGTTATGTTTTTAATCCTTTATTTTGATGAATTACATTAATCTTTTAATGAATCCTTATTTCCATTTTGAAATGTCTGTAGACACGATGACTAAAACACTGTAAGTAATCGTTAATGTTTACTATAGTGTGTTTTCTGCTTTGCGAACATCATAGTAATGCAAAATATACTGTAAAATGTTCCCATAAATATGTATGTAGTACATTAAAAGAATCGTAATTGTATGTTGAGAAAAAACGGTTTTTTTTTTTTGATAGAAATTGTGTCGGGCCGGGCCGGGCCTCTTTTCCCTGATTTTTGCACGGGCCGGGCCGATAACTGTAAAAATGAAACGGGCCGGGCCGGGCTCGGGCCGAACTTCCAATTTTTACACTGGGCCGGGCCAGGCCAAGATAGCTTTCGTTCGGGCCGGGCGGGCCCGGGCCTGGAAATTCCGGCCCGTGCAGACCTCTATGTTACATCCCTATATATCCTAAACTACTTCACCAAACGGTTTCCTGTTTGATATGTGAAGAAAAAAAAAATATCAAAGAATCCAAATATGTCAAATTTAGGTCTTAATACTGAATATTTCTAAGTTTGTTACAATTTCAATAGGGATATACTAATTTCAAGTGCTAAAAGGTGTAAATTAAAACTTTAAAACCAGTAAAAATACGTTTATTTCGGCTGTTGACATGTTTCGACTTTCCCCGAGTCATTTTCAAAACAAATAAATAAAACCGGTCTATGAAACGCCATCATTCAAATTTCCACGTATTCTTTCATATTATGCACATTCTTTTTTATTTTACTTGGATGTTTAATGTATTTTTAGCTCACAGTCCATCAAAGCCTGAGAGCTTATGTGCCCGCCGATTCTGTATGTACGTGTGTACGTACGTATGTACGTAACGCGATAACTCTTGATAGAAATATCCGATTTGCTTCAATTTTTTTTTCTAGGTTCATTCTGATAAGGTGCTTCCCTGATTATTTTTTGGGGTTCATTGGTTAAGGATAAAGGAGGAAAAGGGGGGATAGTCCCCCCCCCCTTAATTTATATAAATGGGTTTTTCATGCAGAAATATTCAATTTGCTCCAAATTTGGTATACTGGTTTATTGTGTTAAGGAGCTTCCCTGATTAGATTTGGAAGCTCATTATTTAAGTATAAAGGGGGGAAAGGGGGGGTGGGTACCTCATTAATTTAGATAAATCGGTTTTTCATGATGAATTATTCAATTTTCTCCAAATTTGGTATACCGGTTTATTAAGTTAAGGAGCTGCCTTGCCTTTGGAGTTTCATTAGTTACATATAAAGGGAGGAAAGGGGGTCTATGCCCCAACCCCGTAATTTAGATAAATGGGTTTTTCTTACAGAAATATGCGATTTGCTATAAATTTGGTATACCGGTTAATTATGTTAGGCAGTTTCCCTGATTACATTTGGAAGATCATTATTATGTATAAAGGGGGGTAATTGCATCTCCCCTTAATTTAGATAAATGCGTTTTTCATGTAGAATTATTCGATTAGTTCAAATTTGGTATACTGGTTTATTATGTTAAGGAGATGGCTTGATTAGATTTGGAGGTGCATTAGTTAAGTATAAAGAGAGGAAAGGGGGTGGGGGGTAGCCCCCCCTTAGTTTAGGTAAATGGGTTTTTAATGCAAAATTATTCGATTTGCTCCAAATTTGGTATATCGGTTTATTATGTTAAGGAGCTTCCCTGATTAGATTTGGAGGTTCATTAGTTAAGTATAAAGGGAGGAAAGGGGGCTAGACCCGCCCCCCCCCCTTAATTTAGATAAATGGGTTTTTCATGCAGAGTTATTCGATTTCCTCCAAATTTCACATACAGGTTTATTATGTTAAGGAGCTTCCCTGATTAGATTTGGAGGTTCATTAGTTAAGTTTAAAGGGAGGAAAGGGGGGTTAGATCCCCCCCCCCCTTAATTTAGATAAATGGGTTTTTCATGCAGAGTTATTCGATTTGCTCGAAATTTCGTATACCGGTTTATTATGTTAAGGAGCTGCCTTGATTAGATTTGGAGATTTATTGGTTAAGTATAAAGGAGGACAGGGGCTAGTGTCCCCTTAATTTAGATAAATAGATTTTTCATACAGAATTATTCGATTTGCTTCAAATTCGATATACCAGTTTATTACGATATGGCTTCCTTCATTTGATTTGGAGGTTCATTGGTTAAGTATAAAAGAGGGGAAAGGGGGGCAATTGCCCCTCCCCTTAATTTAGATAAATGTGTTTTCATGCAGAATTATCTAATTTAGTTTGATTTTTTTTCTAGGTTCATTCTGATAAGGAGCTTTTCTGATTAGATTTGAAAGTTCATTGGTTCAGCATAAAGGGAGAAATGGGGGAGCTAATACCGCCCCCCCCCCTTATTTTAGTGAAATGGTCTTTTCATGCAGAATTATCTGATTTGCTTCAAATTTGGTGTACCAGTTTATTATGTTAAGTAGCTTCCCTGATTAGATTTAGAGGTTTGGTTAAGTAGAAAGGGGGGCAACGGGGACTAATACCTTCATTTATTTTTCGAGGGGCATTATTCTTTGAAATAAGATTATAATATACAATTAGTGTGAATAGCCTGTGAGCTCAAAGCCATCAGTTTAACTGGGCAATTTTCTTTTTATTATTTTCATAGCCATTGAGTAGCTCGAGTCATATTTTTGGCAAGTGAAATGATGTTGCATCATTACATATTGAATTTTTGCGCGCTACAATCTCTATGGATTCTCTTATAATGGATGGATAGTATAAACTGGAAAGAGAAAATATTTTACTTTCTTTGAAATTTATTTGGATGGTTTCTTCTTGATAAAATCTTGCTAGGGCTGTGGATTTTTTATTATATTTAATATCAGCTATATGCTCCTTTTTTCATACTTAAATTTCCTGCTATTCATATCAATTTAGTAATTCCATTTATTAGAGTAGATGAATCAAAGAATTACTGTATTGGTATGACTAACAGGGAAATTAAGTAATAGAAAAAAGGAGCATATAGCTGATTTTAAATATAATAGAAAAACCGCAGCCACAGATTTTATCAAGAAGAAAATATCCAAATAAATTTCAATG
Source organism: Maratus speciosus (assembly GCA_963932465.1). Lineage (NCBI taxonomy): Eukaryota > Metazoa > Arthropoda > Arachnida > Araneae > Salticidae > Maratus > Maratus speciosus. Next base: position 294,121,764 of record OZ010789.1, read on the forward strand.
AAAGTAAAATAATTTTTCCCTCCAGTCTATACTATCCATACATTATAAGAGAATACACAAAAGATTGTAACGCGCAAAAATTCAACATGTAACGATGCAGCATCCTTTCACTTGCCAAAAATATGGCTCGAGCAACTCAGTGGTTATGAAAATAAAAATAAATTAAACATCTAAGTAAAATAAAAAATAACGTGCATAATATGAAAGAATACGTGCAAATTTGAATGATGGCGTTTCATAGACCGTGCAATTTTAGAATAGTTTGATTTATTTGTTTTGAAAATGACTCGGGGTGAGTCGAAACATGTCAACAGTCGAAGTAAACGTATTTTTACTGGTTTTAAAGTTCAAATTTATACCTTTTAGCATTTGAAATTAGTATACTATTAAAAGGTGTTAATTTGTTATATATTCAATAGGGATTTTATGGATTTTCGAGCAAAAGGAGATTTAAGAACTATGATGAGCTTGTAAACAATCTGCTACAAAAGTATCAGCAAATGGGTTGCAATATATCCCTAAAAATCCACTTTCTTTACTCTCATCTTAATTTTTTCCCTGAAAACTGCGGCGTTGTGAGCGGCGAACATGATTAAGGATTTCACCAGGACATATCGACGATGAAAAAGATACCAGGGGCTATGGAAGGCAGTGGTGGAAGGTGGGGGTTTGCAGACTACCTCTGGAACTTGAATAGAGATGCCTTTGAAACTGATCACAAAAAGACAAACGAAAAAGAAGAGCACTTATTGTTTGATTATATGAGGTTAATGTTTGATATAGCTCATAAATTTTTAATTTTATGTAAAAGTTTAACCCTTAAATGCCGTGTGTTGCCTTTCGGTAACATACTCAATTTAGGCTAATGTCAGACAAACGTCTTTTTGCACGCTATTTTCCCTACATATCATCCCTACACAATGCTAACGGCATTGTGTAGAGATGATATGTAGGGCAAAAAGACGTTCGTCTGACATTAGCCTTAGTCTTCTGAACTACTTTTAGAATAATTTTGAAGCTTTAATGTTTAATGTAGGCAATAAAATATATACTGAAAATATTATTAAATCAATTTTCAACATGTAGATGGCAGCAATAGTGCTGTTTAAGAATAAAGATAATTTATTTTTTTCAATTGTTGCTACGTGTGCTTTTCGATTTGTTTGGAAGCTTGCGAAATATTCTATTTTTTTCTGCAGTCAGCAAGTAAAATTTATTCTTTATCATAGTTCTTAAAATTCATGTGTGTTTAATAGTATGCAATTTTATCAAGGAAAATTATTTTTTCAATTAAAGCTCACTGTTGCATATGGCAACAACCTGTTTTTTAGCCGTAAACCATACTTTAAAAAATCATTTAAAAAAATATTTTTCCCATGATTTATTTAAGAAATGAAAGCCGAAAAACATTTTTAAATTGGTTTTTAAGGAATCAGGCATTTAAGGGTTAAAAAACTTAATAATTTGATTAAAAAAATAAATAGGCTATGTTCTTTGACATTTAACTTAAAATCAAAATTTTTCATACTAGCCATATTTTTACACCGAGAGTTAATATTAAAATTTAAAGGTTAATTTATATTATATTATGTCAAATTAGTATAAAAATATATCGTTTATTTAAAAGAAAAAAAAAAAGATGTTAATTTTGTAGATCAGCATTAATAAAGTAATTAACACAAATTCCGAAGGCATAAAAAAACGAATACTAAGACAAGTTTTTTAAGCCTCTCCTCTTTTAATATTTCCTTTCAACCTTTAACATTTTCCTTTTCAACAGATACGAAACGCATAAAATAAATAAATATATCATGCAGATCCTTCCACCTTCTAAATGAAGAATATCATAATACCGGAAAAAACATGAAAAATATGTTGTCTGAACACAATCATATTTTTCCAAAATACAACTTGGTGTTTTGGTATAAAAACATAAACACGCAACCATTCAATAAAAATTTCTTCAGCGTAAACATTCTTTTACAGAATGCTTTTTTCCCCCCCCCCATTTCCATTATATTTAAATTCAGCATCATCTGCGCTTTTGAACTTCTCGTAACAGGAGAAAGTTGAAATAACTTCCTGTAAAGCTTTACTTTAGTTCCTGTTAGATGTCTGAAGATGTCAGATTTTTAAAACGTTAAGCAGAAAATATTTTTAACGAATATGTTTATGGTTATGAAATTGTGGTCATATACGAAATTTTGAACGTTCATTTTACAAAAGCACTTTTAAAATATTTTAAATTGGTCTGTGTCAATCATTATCTTCACCGAAAAAATATATTCTAAATAATTCTATTTGTATAAATTATCTTTAATATCGTTAAAACATTAATAATGTGAGAAATTGGTAATGGATTTAAATACGAATATAGGGGAGACTAGAGAGGGTTGACCCACTTTTTACAAAATGATTTTTTATTTTTTAAATATTGAACGTAGAATAAAGTTTTATGTATCCTTTTATTCCTTATACAATCAGTTATCAAAATAAAATTGCTACATAAGTGTAAAATATAAGAAATTTGAAAAATTATTGATTTTAATCATGAAAAAATAATGGGTCAAGGCTCCCCACATATGGGAGGGTTGATTCACTATATGGGAGGCTTGACCCACTTTGTTTTATATTGTAATATTTGTGAAGCGAAAAAAAATCAGTTAAAAAAAAAGCAAAATAACTTTATGCTACATGCTTTAATTATTACAAAAAAATATTTTTTTAAATGTGATGCTTAAACAAACCTGTTGAGACGCAATCGCAAGTCAGAGGAGACAAATTTTGTTTTAAACAGGATTTTGTATGAGCAGGTATGATTGTACGGCAGGGAAAATGAAATTTTAACATTTCAGGTAGTATTCTGTTACAGACAGGTTCCGTTTTCAGGAGCCATTGTCCCATTTTCTTTTGTCTTCTTGTCCTAATTTTTGTGACACTCGACCTGACAACTCTAGTTGTCAGATAGTTTGGTTTCATCTCACTGTATTCACTCTGGTGAATTTGTCTACATACCTTCCTAAAGTTTTTCGATCGATGCTATGTTCTTTTGCAGCCGCATGAGCGCTTAACTTATCATTAACATGATTTAAAGCTTTAAGGAGCAAAGTACTTTCAGTACTAAAATGTTAAAATAAATGACTGGCACCGGAATTTACGAACAAATTTATTTGGAAATAAGAAAAAGGCTATATTTCACATACATATTAAATGGAAAAGATTTTAGCAAAATTCTGGTGTTATTCTGACGTTTCGGAATTAAAATTAAGTGGTTTCATAAACATATCACTGCCCATGAAAGGGTTAAGACTGCTGCTTTCATCCTTTCTAGTCTTTCCCACTGTTTTTATTTACCTATTATAAGTAATATTTAAATGGAAAAATGTTCCTATCAATTTTCCCATTTTCTAGCAGTTTTTCACATCTTTCTTTAGTCAGTTTTAAACATTTTCTTTTCCATCACACCATTTTACTGTAGCTTTACAAAATAAATTTACATTCTTTTATATATATAACCATTAACTTTTCATTATGCACAGTGTATAATAAAAAGATTTCCAAAACCACTTAATTAAGGGAACCTTGAGCATCTGGTCAACCCTCCCTCATATTGACTGGACCAAGCCTACCTGCATAGACCTTTTCTAAAGAATAGCACATTTTTATGTTAAATCTAACTTAGAGTACAATTTTTATGCCTGTTATGAAAGTTCTATATTTCTGCATTACTTTAAATCTACTTACTTAAATCTCTATGATGTAATTTTTCTGAAAAAAGCTTGCAAAATATTTCTAAAAAAACACAGCTTTTAGGTTGAAAACCGTCATAATTCATTTCGATTATCTCTATGAAACGAAGACTTGTTTGAGCATTCCAGTAGCTTTGGTTGACACCCATTAATAAAACTCTTTAATTCTTTTAAATATGAGAATTGACGGGTGGGTTAAGCCTACCGTATGGTCAACCGTCCCTAGTCTCCCCTAAGTATTAAAAATTTATATGTACGTATGCATATATCAGTCATTATATAAAAAACGTGCAATATGCTGTCACTACTAATTTGTGTTCATTCGGTATACTTTTAATCTAAAATTAAATTGAAAGAAGTGAGAAACAAACCTCTTAGTCACATTACCATGTGAGAAAATGTATAAAAGTAAGAACAAAATATTTTAAGTATGTCACCGGACTGTGATATATCATGTCTGTGAACTGTTTTTTTTATTGTTTTACAAGCACAAATGTAAGAATATCCTTTTTAAAGTTAATTATCCAGTTAATATTTTTATTAATACGCAAAAAGGTGTATTTTCTGCAATTTAATAGTATATTTTTCTTTCTTTTAGCAAAAGAATGTTCTTTTCCTCAATTTATTATTGTCACTGATTATTGTGTCCTGTCTGTGTACAAAACTAAAATCTCCATTAAAATCCATCAGATTGCAGCACAGTGAAATTTGAATGCTAATCTAAGTACTTTTATAGTCATTTTGTCTAAAGAAGCCACTAGAATGTTTCGTTTAGTGTGTATCTGGTATTTGTCTTCTTTGTAAAGTGTAAATTGTAGAGTGTCAAGATCACAGAATCACATCTGTTCTTTGTAAAAAAAAAGATTATACAATGTATGTTGCTATCAATACTTGCAAATCTGCATTATATAGAATATATCACATCAATTTTATAAAGTATGGCTGAAAATTAGTTCCTTTAAAAGAAGAAATGCTTGAAATTGTCATGTCTGTGGACATCATATCTATGTACAGTCGTGGAAAAAAAAAAGTAAACACCCCCTACTAACTCCGCAACAAATTATCTTAGAAGAAAGTTACTGGTACCGAACGATTTTAAATAAAGTCTAAAACTTTTAAATGATGTATATAAAATTTGCTTAGGGGGCCATCTACATATTAAAACGAACCATAACTTCATTTTTTTCAATAGCAATACCCAATTCTTACAGCATAAATGAACTCTACACCCTTCAATTAGCCTAAAAACAAATTTTTATGCAATTCGTACCACAAGTTTCCGAGAAATTAATTATTTTAAAACGAGCGTATTTTAAGGGCTGTATCCAAGTTGGGTTCTCGATTGCTAACCGAGAGAGCCGCCTTCTTGATCAAGGCACCTTAAGCAGTCAATGCAGTCTGTTAGATAACAAGGCAGCAACAGAAATTTCAAAATATCTACTCACTTCAATCATAGACGGCCCCTTAAACCATCATTTTGCCGTTTTTTAAGCATAATTTGAAAACTACTTGGAAGAAAAATGTGAAATTTGGGATTTTCATAAAGCAGGACTTAATAAATCTAAATCTATCGAAAAAATTGTAGGTTGCAATTCATAATTTTTTCGAATATTAATTTCATAATTCATATCATAAAATTATAAAAATTGCAAATTCAGCGTATTTATGTTTGGGCATATTAGTTTTATTTCTAAACAAAAAATTAGCACATTAGGAGCATAATTTCAGAAGATATAAATAAAAATATGAAAATGTAATTTAACATTAGAAGCACTAAATTTTGAATGTTTATAGTTCAAAAACTTATCATTCAAATGACTTGAAATTTGGTGTCTAGGCATATTTTGAACCGAAGATTTGAAATATCTCGTTAAAATTGGGTATTGCCATTGAAAAAAATGAGGTTTGGGTTCGTTTTAATATGTAGATAACGCCCTAAGCAAATTTTATATACGTCATTTAAAAGTAAACTTTATTTCAAATCGTTCGGTACCAGTAACTTCCGTCTACGATAATTTGTTGAAGAGTTAGTAGGGGGTGTTTACTTTTTTTTTCCACGACTGTACATGGCATGTACACAGTACTATGTCCATAGAAACAGTTCTTTGGATATAAAATTGAAATTGAAATATATGATCTTGACCATAATGTTAATATTATTGGTAAAGGAAAGGGCTACCTCAGAAATTAATATAGACGCTTTTGGAGAAACTTTCAAAATTAAAATTTATGATAATCAAATTGTACTTTTTTTTAATAATGACGCATGTATGTAAGTATGTGTATAAATAGAGACATGTATATTAGGGTGGAGCGAAAAAAAATGAATTTTTTAAAATAAAAAACGGGTAGGTGCCAAAAGTTGCCTTTATACAAGTACATCATCTGCGTGCAATATTACCGCTGAAAAAAAATGGCTTGAGTCTGCGCTTTTGGTCCAAAAGTCGAAATTTTGAGTAAAATTTGACATTTTTTCAAAAAAATTAAAAAATTCCTATAGAGCTGGCTATTATTTAAAAGTGTTATTTAAACCTTTATTATTTATGAATTAACATATTTAAACGATAAAACGATATCTTTGTTCTGTATAACGGGAGCAAAACTGACAAATTTTGGTAAAAAAAGGCGTTTCCACTCTGTTGTGTCATACAACTAATTGTTGTTTGGAATACGTAGTTGCTTTCAAATATACCCAGAAGGCATCACGTGGAGGTGGCTGAATTTCATAACACAACAGTGCATAGCTCGACCACCCTTCCATCTGAGTACAATGTCTTATTTATATATAGAATTGTGATTTTTTATCAAAAACTGGCATAAGTTTTCTATGTATCAACCTAGTCCATCTCTTCTCTGTATCCACAGACGTTGGGTGATGCTGCTGTGACACTCCTTCACGTATATTTCTACTGCTTGTGTATCATAAGGTAAGCAGAATAATGCAGTGCAATTAATGGAATCTATTCAGCCCTCTAGTATCTTCACCAAAATTGCATCCAGTTACTGCATAGTGATTGGGAGTTCTGTTCCGACAACATTTTACAACATTAAGGCATTTCATCTTTGAGTATGCCATCATTTACTTTACCTCTTGCATTTTTTATATGCTGATAAGCTTGTTGTTTAATGTGATGGCGATCTTCATCAAAATTGCAATAAGAATTTGCTCTCGATGTGAAAAGCTACCATTGTCCTATATAAATTTTTGTTAGTATTTGTTTTTTTGCCGTTTTCTGTGATGTTTAGTAGCTGAGTAATTTCCCATAAGTTTTTAGATCAATTTTTTAGATGTGGATTATATTTGGTGTAAACCATCCTGCGGCATAAACTTGGATTACATACTTTGTGAGTGAACCAGGCTCTGATGATCAACCAGTGTTATATGAAGGCGAATAATTTTATGCGCCTTTGTGAGCCATCTTGCGTAGGACAAGTTTCTTGGATTTCCTATTCGCTAGTTCTTCTGAGTAGCGAATAGGAAATGATCTTGATGAAATGATCTTGATGAAATAGCTTTGCAAATGTCTAGCAGGTATTTCTGGTATGTGCTGAGTACTCTTTTCTCGAATTCAGGAAATAATGTTTGAAAATTACTGTCTATGGCTTCAAAAATTGAAATAAGAAGAGAATAAGCACGTGGGCAAAGATTTTCCTATTGGTCCGGTGAATCCCTGTGGGTTAGAATCTAATTTTTGCCAACGATCTTGTCTAATAAATGATGCAGAGGCAATTCAATGGACTTAGAGGTGACATATGATCAATTGTAATGGTTCTTTTCAAACATGTCCCTCGCAGAATGGATGACAACAACTAACAGATTTATCCACTTTCGATGGGCACTCACCGCCCACCAGAGTCTCCACGTTCACTCAAAAAGTACTATGTTATCCAAGTTTGGCCCCAGGATAGTTTACAATCAAATGTAATCCACAGATAAAGAAGGGATCTAATGACTCATGGGAAATTACTCGGCTACTAAACAACACACAAAACGGAATAAAACAAATACTAAAAAAAGGTTATTTAAGACAATGGTCGCTTTGCATACGCAGAGGAAATTCTTATTTAATGCTCTCTGACGATTGCCATCATATTAAACAGCTAGCTGCTCAGTACATAATAGTTAATGATGGCGATGGCAATACGCAAATCTGAAATATCGACAATCAACTTTGAAGCGGATAATTCTATAAATCTAATTCATGGGAAAAGTGTTGTGGTAACAGAAATTCTCATCAATATGCATTTATCGGGTGCAATCTTGGTGAAGATAATAAACGGCTGAATAGATTACATTAATACCTTCCGCACTGCATTACACTGTTTGTCTTCTCTTACACAAACAGTAGAAAAATACGTAAAGGAGATCACAGCAGCAGCATCCAAAGTCTGTGGACCCAAAGAAGAGATGTAGTAGGTTGATACATAGAAAACTCATGCCAGTCTTTGATAAAAAATCACAATTCAATGTATAAATAAAACATTGAGATCAGATGGTAGGGTGGTCGAGCTATGCACTGTTGTGACATGAAATGCAGTCACCTCCACGTGGTACCTCCTGGGTAGTTTTGAAAGCAACTAGGTAAGAGATGTATTCTAAACAACAATTAGTTGTATGACACAACATTGTGGCAACGCCTTTTTTTCATTAAAAGTTGTCAGTTTTGTTCCAGTTATCCAGGAAAAAGATATCGTTTTATCGTTTAAATATGTTAAGTCATTAATAATAAATGTTTAAATAACACTTTTAACTAATAATCATCTCTGTAGAATATTTTTTAATTTTTTGAAAAAATGTCAAATTTTACCCAAAATTTCGATATTTGGACCAAAAGCGCAGACTCAAGCCATTTTTTTTCAGCGGTAATATTGCACGCAGATGATGTACTAGTATAAAGGCAACTTTTGGCACCTACCCGTTTTTGATTTTAAAAAATTAATTTTTTTCGCTCCACCCTAATGTATATAAACAGCGATAATACACAAGAAAGGAATATTTAGCACGAAGGCAATTAAAAACTAAAAGTGTTTATAAAAAGTAAAATACAAAGATAAAGTGTTTTTTTACGCAAATAACATCTGCGATAAACCAGTTTTGTTAAAAATGTTTTCTTCACAGTGAAAAACAAGAACGAAAAATCAATCGTCGAGCATAAATATCATTTCGAAACATTCAGAATACTGTAACAAAAATTCACAGTGCAATAAGGTGAACGATGATGTCTAAATAAACAATTTGGAAAACGCATAACACATTTGAAAACTCAATTTCAGCAATTACCATCAATAGTCGAAAAAATATTCGAATACTTTTGTGCAGCTCTGTAGGTTTGTGTACTTACTACATAGTTTGCTAAAATTTAGTTCAGTTAGGAAAAGCATGAGCCAGTTGAAAATTCCTTTTCTACAATTTCCGACAATAAATGGAAATGTACTCGAGATCTTCTGTGCAGCCCTGTATATGACTTATAGGATTTATACATACCATATGCAAAAATAAAAATAAAAATAAAAATAAAAATAAAAAATAAATAAAATAAAATAAAAATAAAAATAAAAATAAAAATAAGAAAAGAAAAAAAAATGTTATATTTATAAACGCGTACCACAACTTAAAACGCACTTTTAGCAATTATTGCTCACAGACAGTACTGTAACCGAGTTCACTTCTGCGTCCCTGTAAATGCACTATGAAGGCTATACACACTATATTCTATAGTAAGCATCTTGTGCTATACCTCGGTGGTATAGATCAATAGAAATAAGTTTGAATTTGTGTAACAACATTCAATTCATCACAAACGATTTTTCCCCGTAGGCTGTAATGTAACGGAATTATTTTGAGTTTATGAACTATAAATGCTATTTCACTCCATTTTCAATACTTCCATAGTAAACCTTAATAGCACATTTCTATTGTATGGCAATCCGAATATATTTACGCTATTTAGAGCACAACAAACAGTTGGCAGATTGACAGACAAACTGTTCGTAAACACTTTTCAACTACTTTGGGAAGTGTTAAAAAGAGGACTTTTGTAAACAGGTATTATTAAATATATGCATGTTCCGAGCGGTTTGGTAAAAGATCTGAAAGAAAGAAGAAAAAAATAGGCATCTGATAGGCTCTCTTTGGCGTCTGATAGGATTCACCACCTCTCTTCGGGAAATTTTAGGATTTACCAACTTTCGAGTTTTACGGTAACAGCGGTAAATCATTACTCGCCTGTAAAACTTGTTTTCCCATCGTGATAGTAGTTTTGCCTCGGAACAAACATTGTGTGAACTGCAGTGGTTGAGGTCGGCGTTTAATGAATGTGTCGGTCATTGTTAGTTATTGATATTATGCGTTTCTCATTTATACGTCTTTTACATTTATGCGTCGTTTCAAAGTGGTAGAACCCGATATGTAGTGGTAACTATGTATGTTAATGTTGCAATTTTTCGTTTATACGACGCATTAACTTCGGTTATATGTTGTTTTTTCATGCCGTAACTGATTTCCTCAGAATAGTTTTCTCCAGCGTCGTTATTAGGTAGATTTCGTATGAAATACTACCTATTGGGATCTCTCGTATGTTGGAATTTCGGAAAATTTTTTTGCAGATCTACACCGATCATGACTCCTAAAACCCAAAACCACCCCTAGTAAAAAACTTTATATATATATATATGTATCTATTTATCTCTCTCTCTCTATATATATATATATATATATATATATTTATTTATTTATTTATTTATCTATCTATCTATCTATCTATCTATCTATCTATCTATCTATATCACTTTTTTTATGGACACGATAACTTCCATAATTCTGCAGAAATCTTTTCCAAGCTGATACATAAAATCAAGGGCAATAAAATCTCGGTCAAGTTCGTTAATGGCAGGCATGTCAAACTCATTTACCGCCGAGGGCCAAATTAAGCAATATATATACAAAGCCGAGGGCCATATTATAAAAAAAGATAATATATTATTACCATTGACAGAATAAAATTTGTCCATACAAAACGCAGCCCTGTTAAAGAAATTTTAACGCAAAGTTCCAACATTAAATACATAGTTTATTTTATATTATTTTTCAAAAAAAAAATACTCAGAATTACTTTTCATCAACCAAAAAAATTAAATTTAAGTAGATTTTATAAATTGAGTTTATTTTAAAAATCGCTTGTACACACTAATCTGGATTTAGCAAATTTATATGCGTCGATCTTCCGTGTTTTCCGCAAGTAAAAAATAAAAATAAACAAATTTTGAATCAGAAAATCTATTTATTAAAATGTGTCTTACATATATTCGCTACTTATTTGATTTCATTTATTAAATACATTTTCTTGTTCAAATTATGTTTATTTGACATGAAAAATAACTGTACTTGAAAAAATTAGTCGATTAATGAATATTTACAGAAATTTGGAAAATCCATGTCTATATATATAGGTTCTAATATGGAATCGTACAGAATTTTTATTAGCTTCAGTAATAAATTCAGAACAATAATTTGAACATCAATTATTAGAGTTGAAGGAAACAAATTAAACTGATTTTTATGCTTCTTCAAAATTCAAAAATCTTCTTTTGAGGTAATTTTTTAATATATTTTTAAAAAATTCCACTCCGATGATTTTTGTAATAAAGCAGTCCGAGATGTCCCTGGAAATCCTCGAATGATGGCAGGCACTAGGCAAAGCTTATAAAATTAATTTAAACTGGAATTAAAAATCAGCAAAATTAATTAGCACTTATTTACATGGGCGATTCTCAAAAGGTGGGCACAGGACACAAGTCATAACTTTAAGCCTTTCAAACATAATTATCATTGACTTTATTTTTTTTTTTTTTACACTGAGTTTTTACTTCTATTCAGCGACAGAAAATGACATAATTTATTGCAAAAGCTTTGTATAAATATCTCAAAATTTTATTATTTTATGCTAAAGAGGCCAATGTCGGACATTCATAACGTTAACTGCTCCAATGTACCACCAAGAAAAAGAGTTTTAACTTTTTTCCAGGTGGTTCTAATGGTAACAACGAATGCATAAAGGAAACGGATGATTTTTTGATAATTTCGTTAAGAGATGGCAGGCTGATTTATTGCTTTTTTGGAGATAGATTCTTTATAGAAGACTTTTCTATAAAGAATTTTTCTGTATTTTGTTATGTCCGAAAGTAACGTACGTAACAAAGTATTTGATTTTATTATTATTATTACTGGATAACAAAAAGTTAATTATGCATATATATATATGTATACAGACACATTTACTACATTCATAATCTTAAGAATTTTTTAAATACTAAGAGCAACGTCCAAAGTCTGTAACTTACGTGCGAAAGAGTGTCCAAAATTTGTAACGTACGTAACTGCTAATTAAGTGCTTTAATCATTAATTTTCTAGAATAGTTGCTGTTTGTGTATAATTTTGTAGACATACTATTATAAAATATTTATATATTATATTTATAGACAAAATACTATACTATTAAAAAAAATTGGCCTTAAATTTGAAAATTTTAAAAATTACATATAGTTAACGTTTAATGATCCCACCTTTTGAGAATCTCCCACATATCTTTCGTTTGTTTGCCATCTCTAAGACCACAGTTGGTGCAAGTGTGTTCATGCAAAGTGTATCTACAGCATGCGAGTTCTGACAATTAAGTTAAACAAAGGTAAAATGCCAAAGGCTTCGCGAGCCACAGATAAGTGGTCGGCGGGCCAGTTGTGGCCCGCGGGCCGCGTGTTTGACATGCCTGGTTAATGGGCACAATCGAGCCAAGGGGGTGGAAATAGGAAAGGGGGTTGTGAAAAACGAGATAAACCCCATAACTTCTTAGTTATAATACATATAGACTCAGTTTAAAGTTATTATTACATCTAAAAAAAGGGCCAAAAATTTGTGTATGACAGATGTTTGATAAAACTAAAAATGGGCTCAAGGGGCGGAAAAATAGGGTTTTGGGGGAAAAAATCATAACTTCGTCAATTCTCAAGATATCAAATCCAATTAAATTTATTATAAGTTGTATTGATATTATCTACAACTTTTATACTGACAAGTTTTTGATAAGACCAATTCTTACAAAATAAATAAATAAATAAAACGAAAACGAAAAGGGGGAGTTGAAGAAGAAAAAAATCCATAATTTCGTCAATTCACAAGATATAAAATCCGCATGAATTTATTATATATCTTCTTCTTAATATTACCTACAACTTTTATATTGACAAGGTAATTCTAGGTGTGTAAGTGATATAAGGTTTGATAATTCTCGTTTTCATTTTTCAATTTTAGAAATGAATATTTTTTTTTTTCAAGGTTTTAACTTTTTTTTTTCCGTGATGTATAGTGCATCTTAAACAGTCAAAAATTGTAGCAAAATTAAATTTGCATGTTTGCAGCATTATATTTTCTGAAGTAAAAAAATTTACACCTTAGGCGACTACAATTTCGATTCTACGCCTTTCTCAGTTATACGTCGTTTTAGAACGGTGCCCTGAAAGACGTACAATCGGTGCTTTACTGTATTAGTTTTATGTTTTTTTAGCACTTGTCTCACAGACGTTGCTTTAAGGTATCTGTATATATTTAACATATCAATTTCGATTAAAATTTCAGTTCAGAAACTTACTGTTTTAGAAAAAAAAAGAAAAAAAAATAGAGGTTGAACTTTATGAACCTCGAGCTTTATAAACATTTATATTTCTTACAAACTTTAAGAGAAATTGCGTTGAAAGCCATTTTTTTTTTTTTCATTTTTCTCAAAAGTGTTTTTTTTTTCTTTTATAAAATTGGATTGAAGAAAATTGTCATGGCTCAATAAATAAACTACATAAGTTTTAAATACCTATTCAAAGAAAGTAAACTACCCTTATCCTGATTTATTGAAAAGCTTATGAGTTACATAGTTTTAATTTATGAATTATTAACATTTTTCAGGAATTTTCAATGGTGTTTGTCTTTTTATGCTTATAGCTTTTAAGATATTCATGTTATATAAAAAAAGATGGCCGTAAAAAGAACTTAGTACCTGCATACCATTATTATTTTTATTATGGAATTCATAAAAGGTATTAATATTTAATAGTTTTAAATTTAAATAGTTTTAAGAAAATAGCAATTTTTCGGTTAATTTTATACTATTTTTTTTTATTAAAAAAAAAAAAAAAAAAAAAAAAAAAAATGAATTACTTTTTGAAACTTTATGTCACATTTTTCTGATATTTTTAATAATAATAATTAGGAATTTTAAACTTAAAGTTTACAAAAAAAAAGTTCCGAAGGCATACAGATATCTTCAGAGGACTCGCTACCGTTCTTACAATCTTTGTAATTTGAATATTGCACAATGACATTTTTACATATTATTAAGGCGACAGTAGACGTTTAAAATCGCAAAAGAAAATATAAAAAAATCAATTTTTTGTTTCTTCGAAAAAAATGTTGTGGCAATCTGTTACTAAAAAAAAAAAAAAAAAAAAAAAAAAAAAAAATCCGATAATTTTTTGCAGAGATAGAGCTGTTTTTCTAACGTAAATAATCGTAATCTACACTTAAAACTTTAAATCCAGTTTTCTCAAACTGAGAATTTCCACCGACTGAGTAAGTTCAAAATGCTCCACGCGTCTTAATTTTACACCAATTTTCATAATCCTTGGTTAGATTGTTGTTGATATACTTTATTAAAAAACTTGCTATTAATATGTGTACATTATTTCATATAAAGGTAAAAAAAAAGCAATATTTTATCATTGAATTTTATCCGGAATGATCAATATTACATGTTTATAATTTTTTTCTGCCAAAGTACTTAGTATAATTTTAAAATGTATACCAATTTTTGATGTAATATCATAAAGCTATCCTAAAAAAAATTAAAAGTTTCTGAAACAAAATTTAATGTGCATGGAGCATTTTTAATTTGTATCACTATTTAGCATATTATTAATTAATTACTCATTTGCATATTAATATTATTTAATGGAATTAAGAAATTTTCTTAATTATTGCACAAATTATATGTGTATTAAATTTCAAAACAATTGAGCAAAAACTGTAGAAAACGTTTTGAATGTCCCTGTCGCCTTAAATGATTTTATGAAGGGAAACGATTTTAACAATTAAATAGAAGATTCTGTTAGTACAAAAGGAAAAAAATAATTTTTAAAATAACATGAAAGAATATTTTAAAATCCTTCTTCTCCTACAGATATAGATATAACTAGTTTGCGTGCTTTTTAGGTATACAGTGTGACATCAAAAACATCTTTTTTCCTTCCTTTTTCTTTTACACTTTCAAGTTATGGTAGAAGAAAAATAGCAATTGTTCATGAATTGAAAACTTCAAGATCGAAAGTAAAAAGTGCAAAAAAATAATATTTGATATTTTTTTTCCATTTGTCTGAGGCCATTATTTTCTGAACAAATATTCTGGGAGCTGCACTGTTGCTCAGCAACGGCGTGGAGAGTAGTATACAAGTTCTTTGGAGTCTCTCTTCTGACGCTGTGCTAAATAGAACTGCCGATAACGCTAGTAACAACTCCAAACAAAAGGCAGAAGAAAAGGTGTCAAAACAAAATTGACATCGATGTTTCCCAAATTATACGAGAAGAAACAATTCACTCTTTTTTCGTTTTTTTTTCTGTAACACAGGAAATATCAATTAATGTAAGTTTATTTTCATATTTAATTTTCTCTTTTTCTTACATAATTATCACTTAATAATGAAATAAATTATGGCTAAAGGCACCATTAAAAATATATTACTACTTTTGACATTCCTTCAAAAATCCGTAATTTTCAAAAATCCGGCATAGTCTCGGTCCCGAAGATGCCGGATTTTTGAAGTTATACTGTATTTCGTAAAAAAACTACCTATTACATTCTCCCATATGTTGAAATTTCTGAATTTGTCTTGCAGATCTGCGCTGATCATGACCCCTAGAACCCAAAACCACACCCAGTTCAAAACTTTATCTATCTATATCACCTTTTTTTATGGACGCGGTAACTTCCATAATTCTGCACAAATCTCTTCCAAACTGACACATAAAATCAATGGGCAGAGAACCTCGGGCAAGTTCGTTAATGGGCAAAATTGGACCAAGGGAGTGGAAATGGGGATGGCTTTTGTGAAAACAGAAAAAAACCCTAACTTCTTAATTATGATACATATCGTATCGGTTTAAAGTTATTATTACTTCTAGGAAAAGGTCCAAAAAATTATGTTTGGTATCATTAAAAATGGCCTCAAGAGGCGAAAAAAATAGGGATTTAAGAAGAAAAAAATCATTACTTCACAGTATATTAAATCCGCATAAATTTATTTTAAATCTTCCTAATATTATCTACAACTATTTATATTGACAAATTTTTTATAAGACTCTTTTTTTTTTTTTATAATGGCTCTTTGTTTTGCTTTTACGAGCAACATTTGTGGGCTACTTTGGGTTTCCACCAAAAAAGATAATTTAACCCTTTCGAGTCTGGTGTATTATTAATAGTGCATGTCTTTTCATCGAGTATTATTTTGTCTTAACAATTACTTTTGTTAGTATCTACATATAGTAAGGATAGTATATGGCTATGTCTATCTTATTATGACTTCATTTATATTTTAACATTTAGTAATAATAATAATAATTGTGTTTGCCCCGTTCGCGATTACTTTATTTTATACATATATTTCATTCTTTAAACTTAAAATATACATTACTTTTCTGAACGAATCATGTGTGATAAAATGCAATAAACATTAGAAATTTGTAATACCTGTTAAACCCTGTTGTAATACGATATTCGCATTTATTTTTTTTTATTTTATTTACTTGTTTGTTTCTTCTTAACCTACTAACATATCCCGAATCCCGAGTTAACTCGAGTTTAGTTAAATATTATTGTAATAAAATTCTTAAAAATAAATCGGGCCTAAGAAAAAGGGGACATGTTAGGAAGTTTAAAGAACGATTTTAGAATCGGTGTTTCACGACGAATCTATTGCTAATATCTTTTTCATTTAGCTATAGTTTTTCTTTGATGATTAGCCAAATTTAGAGCAAGGAAACCACTTTAAGCCAAAGCGCACATTGAGACACAGCTATTACGGGCAGGTGTAGCGACACTGGTCAGAAAAAACTGCCCGAGGCAGGGTGAGCGCATATTGCAACTTAGTTCTCCATCACGTTTGTTGACATTGTTGAGGAAATTTGGCATGTATATTTACAAATATTTAAACTTGATTCAGTAGATAAATTTAAATTCGGAATCATATTCTGATACAAAAATTAATACAGGTTAAAATGATCATTAGGGTTTTACTTTGCATTTAAACGAATGTTATTAGTTGTATGTAATATTAATAGTGTTATTCCTCCATTCAATAAAATTTTTATTTCTTTAATAATACAAATTTAAATTCCAACGATTTTCAACGACACATTACAACAATCAATTTCCAGAAAACCGTCTGCCTTGAAAATAATATAACGGAATCAAAGAAAAGATGTTAAAGGTATAGAGTAGTGCATTAACCCCTTAACTGTTTAATTTTTTTGGACACCATAATTTTAAAATAAGGGCAAAACACCACTTTTTTAGTACTTATTTGCTTTATATAATCGAAACATTTCTGACAATTAATAAGGAGAAATTGACAGTTACAAATTAGTGGTATAAAAAAGCTTTTAGTAACGAAGCAAGCAAAGTCTTGCCGCCCGAACTGGGTTCGGGCAAAACAGTTAAGTGGTTAAGTTCTATTATTCACTTAATAATAGTAGCATTCCTACATTAAGTTTGAACGGTTTACCGTGTTTTTAAAGTAGTATTTCAGTTAAAATATTATTTATGCACTTAAAAAGAGTAATTTTGTACAGCATTTATTTATTTTTGTTAAAAATAAATAAATAAATAAATCAATGATATTTAGAAAGAACTGGATTTTCAATGTCATTTTTAAATTTGAGCAAAATGTTTTGTAAATTGCAGAAAGAAACATAAAAAAGGAGTGAATTCATGTTTATTATTGAAATACATACACACACATATATACATATATGCCTCTGTGTGTGTGCGTTCTAAACTTCAAACTTAAATAATGTAAATTTAGGAGATTTCGGATTGTTTAAAATTTTCTGATATAAAAATTTTCTAATTTACAATAATTTATCACGAAAAAGAACAGTTATACAAAAGCAAAAAAAAAAAAAAAAAAAAAAAAAAAAAAAAAAATTAATCTTACTAATTGTGAATTATATAACTCGAAATAATTAATCACACTAATTTGGCATCTTTAATAGTATAGTATCAAAGATACCATTACCCAATTTGTTCTAATGTGCGGCGCACATTGAGACGCAGCCGACACGCGCAGGGAAAGCTTTCACATCCAGCGATTTTGTAGATCATTGAAATGAAGGAAAGAGCACATATTGACTCACGCGTAGTTTTCCCAATGCAGGTCCCGCTTGCCACTCGTACTTGGAACGCAGTTTCGAGTGTGAGTCTGTCACGTATTTAATTTTGCTTTCTTAGAACAAATTGGATGATTCAAAGCAGGATCTTTGATACTATACTATTAAAGATGTCAAATTAGTGTGATTAATTATTTCGAGTTATATAATTCATGATTAGTAAGATTTATTTTAATACATTTTTTTAAATTTCGCTTTTGTATAAATGTTTTTTTTTTTCGTGATAAATTATTGTAAATTTGAAAATTTTTATATCAGGAAATTTTAAACAATCTGGAATCTCTTTAATTTACTTTTTTTAAGTTTGCAGTTTAGAACGCATACACACACAGACCATTATACATATATGTGTATATATTTCAATAATAAATATGAATTCACTCCTTTTTTTTTTTTTTTTGTTTCTTTCTGCAATCTACAAAACATTTTGCTCAAATTTAAAAATGACATTGAAAATCCAGTTCTTTCTAAATATCATTGATTTTTTTTTTTTTTTTTTTTTTTTTTTTTTTTTTTTAAACAAAAATAAATAAATGCTGTACAAAATTACTCTTTTTAAGTGCATAAATAATATTTTAAGTGAAAGGAAACTTTAAAAACACGGTAAACCGTTCAAACTTAATGTAGGAATGCTAATATTATTAAGTGAATAATAGAACTTAACCACTTAACTCTTTTGCCCGAACCCAGTTCGGGCAGCAAGACTTTGTTTGCTTCGTTACTAAAAGCTTCTTGATACCACTAATTTGTAACTGTCAATTTCTCCTTATTAATTGTCAGAAGGTTTTCGATTATATAAAGCAAATAAGTACTAAAAAGGGGTGTTTTGCCCCTACTTTTAAATTATGGTGTCCAAAAAAAGATTAAACAATTAAGGGGTTAATGCACTATTCTATACATTTAACATATTTTCTTTGATTACATTACATTGTTTTCAAAATAGGCGATTTTCTGGAAATTGACTGTTGGAATGTGTCGTTGAAAATCATTGGAATTTAATTGTCTTTTTATTATTAAAGAAATAAAAATTTTATTGAGTGGAGGAATAACACTATTAATATTATATGCAACTATTAACATTCATTTCAATGCAAAGAAAAACTTGAATTTAAATCTATCTACTGAATCAAGTTTAAAAACTGAATTTAAATCTATCTACTGAGTCAGGTTTAAATATTTGTAAATATACATGCCAAATTTCCTCAACAATGCCAACAACTGTGATGGAAAACTAAGTTGCAATATGCACTTACCCTGCCTCGGGCAGTTTTTTCTGACAAGTGTCGCTACACCTCATCGCTGTGTCTCAATGTGAGCCTTGGCTTAAAGTGGTTTCCTTGTTCTAAATTTGGCTAATCATCAAAGAAAAACTATAGCTAAATGAAAAAGATATTAGCAATATTTTCGTCGTGAAACACTGATACTAAAATCGTTCTTTAAACTTCCTAACATATCCCCTTTTTCTTAGGCCCGATTTATTTTTGAGAACTTTATGACAATAATATTTAATTAAACTCTAGTTAACTCGGGATTCGGGATATGTTAGAACGTTAAAAAAAAAAAAAAAAAAGAATAATAATAATAATAATTGTGAATATGTTCTGATAAGAATCACTATACAAATAAGTTACCCTGAAAAATCCTTAAATTTCCATCATCACAATTTAGCGATTTCATTATTTCGTTTTTCGCCAAATGAAAAATTTTGTCGTAATTTGGCACAATGGCGATCGTCAGCGAGAACCCTAGGTGCTACCTTTATTATATCTTTATACCTTTATATCAATTAATGCGATTAAAGATCGAATTCGACAAGGACTCGATTCTAACAAGCAAATAAAGGGTAAGTTAGTGCAATATGCATGGCATAAAACTCGGTTGTAACAAAGAAGACTCCGATATAACGATCAGAAACACTGCAGCTTCACAAAAAATATCCGATTTCATTTTACTTTTTTTTCTTCATAAATAAAACGTGTCATTTTATGTGTTTTGTACACTTTCGCTGAAACTAGGTGAAACATCTCATAAAGATTACTTTTTTCTACAAACATTCCTATTGACTTTTGAGCTTTTTTTAAAAAAATCAAGTAAGTAAGTGGAATTTTCTTCTTATCCGTTTTTTCCCCCCAAAAATCATGGAATTGATCTAGAAGAATATGTAGTATGAATAATAATAAAAAATGCAAAGAAAAAGTTAATTTCCTTTTCAAACTTGCTTAAATTAATCAATAAATGATAAGCGGAATTTCATCGATTTCCTTCGTGGTATTTTTCATTATTCATAAATTAAGAATTTAAAATTTATAGAAAATGAATTACATTGAAAAATAACTATTTGGTTATTCTTAGTAATTTAAAATTCCCGTACTAATTTCAGAATGTAAAATTTCTCCTTAAAGAGTGTTCATTTGGTAATTTTCAACAATGAAATTCTTAATCTACCCTATATATATAAAATCCTAATGAAATGAATTTATGAAACGACTGATTATGTTTCACAGCTATTTCTCCTAAAATATGGAATGTTTGGTGGTGAAATTAATACCATTTATCCGTATTGATTCACAGGTGTCAAAACTGGTATTAGAATTTTAAAATTTGAATTAATTTTCGAGATATTATTTTTTCTCTAATTTTAATGATGTTTCTATCATGATGGCAACTAAATTATTCCATTTTTGTGGAAAAAAGTGAAGAACAGGGAAAACTATAGGGATTATTAGAATTCTTCTTTTTCATCATTTTCAAAGTGAAATTGAAATTATCTTTTATTTCAATCGATAGTGAAACATATTTGAAAAGATATATACACTCACCAAGTATCTGGTACATACTGCAAATGTTCAGTGCGCCTTACTCACCCGGCTCACATCCCAACGGTAATCCAGTTCCGTCCATACGTTCAAAAGCGTGTTCAATGTCCGTCACAGCAGCAGTGATGCGTTCCTGCAATGCTTGCAGCATTGTTGGTATTGGGGGTACATAGCATTCCTACAATGCTTGCAGCGTTGTTGGTATTAGGGGTACATAAACTTTGTCCTTCACATAACCCGAGACATAACCTTATCGGAATAAATCACATGGCATAAGATCTGGCGACCTGGGGGTGTGGGGTCATGACGGCAGAGGAATATCACTCAGATCACCGCGTCCTATTTAACAATGTGTCAGTTCTGTGTTGAGAAAGTCGTGGCCACGCGAGCCACGAGGCAGACTTTTAAACTTGGTGAGTGTATGTATCTTATCATGCATCACCCGTCTGTGTAGATCGTATACCTCTCAATAAATGTTGCAATGAATCAGTTCTCTGTTGAGAAAGTCGCGGCCACGCGAGCTACGAGGAAGACTTTTAAACTTGGTGAGTGTATGTATCTTATCATGCATCACCCGTGTGTGTATGTCGTATACCTCTCAATAACTGTTGCAATGCGTCAGTTTTCTGTTGAGAAAGTCGTGGCCACGCGAGCCACGAGGCAGAATTTTAAACTTGGTGAGTGTATGTATCTTATTATGTATCATCCGTCTGTGTAAGTCGTATACCTCTCAATAAATGTTGCAATGTGTCATTACCCTGTTGAGAAAGTCGGAGCCACGCGAGCCTCGAGGAAGACTTTTAAACTTGGTGAGTGTATGTATCTTATCATGTATCACCGGCCTGTGTAGGTCGTATACCTCTCAATAAATGTTGCAATGTGTCAGTTTTCT
The DNA here is from genome assembly GCA_963932465.1 of Maratus speciosus. Classification (NCBI taxonomy): domain Eukaryota; kingdom Metazoa; phylum Arthropoda; class Arachnida; order Araneae; family Salticidae; genus Maratus; species Maratus speciosus. The sequence goes on from OZ010789.1 coordinate 294,143,704, forward strand.
GTTGAGAAAGTCACGGCCACACGAGGCACACTTTTAAACTTGGTGAGTGTATGTGTCTTATATCATGTATTACACGTCTGTGTAGGTCGTATACATCTCAATAAATGTTGCAATGTGTCAGTTCTCTGTTGAGAAAATCGCGGCCACGCGAGCCACGAGGCACACCTTTAAACTTGGTGAGTGTATGTGTCTTATCATGTATTACCCGTCTGTGTAGGTCGTATACATCTCAATAAATGTTGCAATGTGTCTGTTCTGTGTTAAGAAAGTCGCGGCCACGCGAGCCACGAGGCAGATTTTTAAACTTGGTGAGTGTATGTATCTTATCATGTATCATCCGTCTGTGTAGGTCGTATACCTCTCAATAAATGTTGCAGAATGTAATAAATGTTGGTCAGAAAGATATAACAAAAACTTGGAAGAAAGCCAAACAAATCTGTGAGCAGGAATCCACGTATGCAGGACTCTCGAAGTCTTCGAGCGCGTGCGCCAGTCGTTCCTCCGCAGATGTATTCTGTATATAGTCCGTCAAATTAGAGTTTGAAGTGGAAAATTCTGGTGTAATTGTTTTTAGTGTCTTACTTTATGTTTTCGGGGGTGCTGAACACGAATCTGAAGTTGTCCAACAAAATTTCTCTCGGCAAACATGAAAAATTGTGAAAAAATCACTAAAAATCGCAGATTTTTTTGGTATTTGGCTTATAATTTGCAAAGTACTCTATTTACGCAAAAGGTGATCCTATATTAAAATACAGACGAGAAAATTACCTACAATTCATGTTCTTATCATTTTTTGTATGATGTATGGCTTCCGTAGGGGAGTTGAAAAATCGGCGAAAACCAGTAATTTTGGAAAATTGCAAAAAAAATATTTTTTTACACCCATTCCGTTCATAACACTAAAAGTAAGCATTTCACTGGAAATATTTGCTGATTTACTCACTTATTATTAGGTTATATATTATTATGATATAGGTATGCAGTGTGACCTCGAAATCCCGGCATTCAGAGATCCGGCAACTTAAAAAATCCGGCATCAAAGTCATCGTCACCCACCCTTTTTTTCACTTTCAACTTACGGGAAAAGTAAAAATAGCAATTATTTTCGAATTAAAAATCGAGATAAAAAACTATGCATTAGCTTACAGCGATATCGCTGACACTGTATCAAATAGAGCCTTCGATAACGCTGGTAGCAGCTCAGATGAACGATGACGAGGACCTGGCAGAAGATAAGGTCTCACCGAAAAAATGTATACATTTGACCGAAAAACTAAAGCGATCTTCAAAGAAAAAAGACTGTACTTCGGAAATTGATACAGTTCTCTACAATTTATGTGCAAGTAATTTTTTTTTGGGACCTTGAATAGTTATGAGAAAAACAATGATGAATGCACGAAGTAGTCAGCTGCCTCTTTATTGAAAACATACAAAATTTTATCATTAGACGTCTGCACAGATATGTGAAACGTTAACGTTAGATTTTGTAGATACAACAAAAAGATAAAAAGTTATTAATGATCGGTTAGTGTTTAATGTTATGCAGTATAATAAAATAGGTAGGTAATTTTCTTATACATCACTTATTATTAAATGATTATTGACTTGAAATTACACTCATTAGTGAAACCGAACCCTCTTGGCCGAAGGTTGCATGATTTCAGGCATGCCTTCCAATTGTTCTACACCTAAAAATAATAATTAAGTATAATATTTATTTAAGCACCTGGGCGCGAAAGAACCGTTTTCATCCCGAGGGAGAAGATTGTTGCCTCAGCCGTAGGCGAAGGCTGCAAACATCCAAGGATCGAAGCTTAAGCTCCTGAGCAGCTCTGGTGCACATAGTATTTTAAAAAAATGGTGGAACTAATGATTAAATAAGTAATATTAAATTAGTAAAGAATGTTTGATGCAACATTTTATCATAACACGATTTTTACATCTTTCTTCTGTTACCCCTCTTTTACAACTCAAGACATGAAGAAGTTACTTTTGGACCTCAATTTAGGTAACATATTAGACTATTATATTACAAACCACCGTTTAAAAAAATAATTTATGATTTATTTCTGATTGTTTGAAAATTGAGTAGTTATACCACTGTATTAAGATAAATATTTTGATCACAAAAATAAAAAAAATAGTGAAAAGTAAAGGTGAAATAGAAATATTTATGCATATTTACCTTCAAGTAGTTCAGGAATTCCAGATCATTCTGGTCTTCCTCGATCTTAGTAAGAGACATGTTATTGCAATTGCTTTCGCAGTTCCCACACATATTGGAGCACTTGAGGCCTGCTTTTTTGCATCCACAGTTTTTCTGGCAGGTCTTCTTGAAGAAAGCAGATTTCTTCTAAGCAAATTTCTTTGCAAGAAATAAGTTTCAAAACGGCTTGAGGTGCTGATGGCTGTCGCGTGGTTACTGGCTCCAGACAATCTTTCGTTTTCTTCCAACCCCATTGTTCAGCATCTTTTTCATTCCCAAGTCATTGTTGAACTTGAAAATATACCTTAAAGGAATGTTGCTGAGCTACAGACTCAGTAGGAGGTAAGGACGCCAAATGGATTGATGTCTTATATGCAGACCTAAGGTAACAAAAATACCTCAATTTGTTTAATGACGTGGCTTCCTTGTCAGCAAATTTATACAATGACCCCAAAGAACGATTGCCAGTATCAGTAACTGCGTCAGCATCTGCCATAAGGTCTTTAAAAACCTCAATGGTATTAGTTAATACACGGTTTTTCTTGAGAGTCTGAAGAAACCTCATCTTTCCTACTTTGAACAAGACTGAAGTAGTATCAAAGCTTCCCATGTCATGCAAAAATAATATGTTGTTAGCAATCGGTTGATAAAGTTTGCAGTCAGAAGAAAAAATGAGTGGTGAAACTGTCCCTTTGCCTGGCTTTAGAAAGTACATATTTGAATGTACACCCCTACAGCGACAAATCATGATAACTAGCAAATCGACGTCTTCACCCACAATAACTAGACTGTTATGTTGTAGTGCAAGGTCCCTTGCTGTGGTGACAATAAGTGTATCCGCATCCTCTCGTGCCTGTTTTATGTGAATGTCAACTACTGCAAATTTGTAATTGATTTTCGAAAATTACAGATTTCTGAATAAAATATCAAAAGTACTTACGATTTTCTTGATAGTGACATTTATTCGTAATATAATACATACCCAAATGATATTGACGTGAGAAAAAGAGAAAATTGAATGTTTAAAAAACTTACTTTAGTTGGTATTTTATATGTTAAAAAAAATCTGATAAGTAGTGCACTCATTTCTTCTCATGTAATTTCTCAAGCATCAATGTCAAGTAACTATCTTCTTTCTTGGACTTTATACAAGTGACGAATATCGATTTCGGAAATACAATCTTGTTTCTTTGAAGATGACGTTAATTTTCATGTCAAATTTATGCATTTTTTCGGTGAGAACTTATCTTCTGCTAGGTCCTCGTCCTCGTTCTTCTGAGCCGCTACCAGTGTTATCGAGGATTCTATTTAGCTTAATCTATTTAGCTTATCACAGCTTAAGCGATCTCGCTGCCCTATAATGCATTGTTTTTTCCTTGGTTTTTAATTCGAAAATAATTGATATTTTGGCTCTTCCCGTAAGTTGGAAGTGATAAAAAAAGGGCGGGATTTTTTATGGTGTCGGATCAATGAATGCCGGATTTTCGAGGTCACACTGTATACCTACATCATAATAATATGTAACCTAATAATAAGTGAGTACGTCAGCAAATGTTTACAGTGAAATGCGTACTTTTAGTGTTATGAACAGAAAGGGTAAGAATATATTTTTTTGCGATTTTCCAAAATTACTGGTTTTCGCCGATTTTTCGATGCCTCTGCGGAAGTGATATATCGTACAATAAAAATGATAAGAACATGAATTGTAGGTAATTTTCTCGTCTGTGTTTTAATACAGGGTTACCTTTTGCATAAAAAGCTTACTTTGCAAGTTATAAGCCAAAAATCCAAAAAATCTGCGATTTTTAGTGATTTTTTCGCGATTTTTCATATTTGCCGAGGGAAATTTTGTTGGACAACTTCAGATTCGTGTTCAGCACCCCCGAAAACATAAAGTAAGACACTAAAAACAATTACACCAGAATTTTCCACTTTAAGCCCTTTTTCAACCTAATTTGACTGGACTAATAATAATGTCCGCGGTCGACACATAAAACTATTGTTGTAAAACATTTTTTTTCTTTGGACATCACGAGCTGTGTTGTACCTATTCTGTGCAATAAATAATTTTTTGGAGTGTTTCTTTCTTGTTTCAGTTTGTCCATTTCCAGACACATTTTCTCGATTTTCATCCTTTAAACGTCATTTGCGACCCCATGTTCCATTGCATTTTTTGTTCGTCGTCATGAGTACTATCATCCCTTTAAGTTTGTTGAAACATTTCAGATAAGAACGATATTTTCACACCCTGTATATTTTAAATTTGTCTACCTAACATAAATTGCATCTTTCGCCCTAACTTATTTTGTACAAAACCTAAAATGGAAACCTAGCATATGTAGGTTAATGTAAATCACGTGTAGGTCAATGTTAATACTAAATAAAACATATATTAAAATTAAATTTTCTATTTTCGTACGATTGCAATTAATCACGAATTTTTTTCCAAAAATAGAAAACACTATAGTTGTCGCATACCCTGATTTTACTCGAGAATTACAAAAAGTTTCTTTTTGAGAATGTTCTTCTTTTAAGCACCCTTTGACATTTGCATAAAAAGAGAAACAATAACAGTTTCGACAGATCTTTTCACATAGTCATCATTCAATAGAAATGGGAAATAGAAACTGTCACCGAACTTATGAAATAGCTTATGAAAATGTAAAGAATCGATTTGTTTTCTTTTTTTCAAACGCGAGAAAACCATTATTACTCTTTCCAATTTCAATTGATTGTTTGAGAGACATGCTAATAACGCAAGTTATCAGAACACTTATAGCGCTTAAAAATGTGTTAAAGGTAGTTGGAAACAAACAACAACAACAAAAAAAAAAAAACTACAAAAGTAAAAATAATTTTAAATAAATATAATTTTTTTTAAAACTTGCTTTTATTAAAATTCACAAAAATGTACAAAATATACGTTTTTTTTTAAATGCACTAAAAAGTAGAAAAGTGTTGAAAAAAAAACCCCTAAATGCACGGAGTTTAAATTGAATTACGGGGAGCTCAATTATGGAAAATTAATGGATTTAAATAGAAATTTTGCCAAATTGCCCAATCTATCGCCAAGTTGGCTTCATATATGGTCCCTTATTTTTATAGCCAAATTTAGCAATATATCGCCAAGTTGGCCAACATTTGACGATATTTCTCCAAGTTGGCTAAAATTTGGCGCTTTTGAAGTAACCCTGTCATTAGTACTTTTCAACAAATACTCCTTTTTGAAGCTGATGCGGATTTCTCCATAGGAAATCAAATGTAACCACTAAGTAAGTTCCTCCCCCCACGTTGCCCCCTTAGGGATAGAATTTTAAAAAATCAATGTCCAATTCACGTATTGCCTTCAGTAATACATATATATTCCAAATCTTAAAGCTCTATGTCAACAGTTAGTGGGTGAAAAATGAGTGTGACTGCCACACACAAACATAACTGTAAGTTAAAAGAAAGCATGTAAAAAAAAAGCAAACATAAATGTAACCTTAAAAACAAAAGCAAGCTTCAAATGGATGAATTAAAACAGTTTTTTCTTATTTTCACCAGGAGAACATTTTCTCATGAACCATCATCAATTTAAGATAGTTTTTAAACACATAAGTATAAAAGGGAAATAGAACGTTAATAGTAAGTTATTATTATTAACAAATTACTATTATTATTATTTTATTAATAGTAATTTAAAAGAAAGCATGTAACAAATTTTAAAGCTCTATGTCAACAGGTAGTGGGTGAAAAATGAGTTACAAGATTTGACTGCCACACACAAACATAATTGTAAGTTAAAAGAAAGCATGTAAAAAAAAAAGCAATACATAAATGTAACCTTAAAAACAAAAGTAAGCTTCAAATTGATGAATTAAAACAGTTTTTCCTTATTTTCACCGGGAGAACATTTTCTCATGAACCATTATCAATTTAAGATGTTTTTAAACACATAAGTATAAAAGGGAAATAGAACGTTAACCCTTAACCGGAAACATGAAAATCCCGCGCACAAACAGAACGCTTAATAATTTACCAAATAGTGAACTTAAACATTTAATCTTTAATAGCAATGCATTAACAGGAGCAATTTTTTAATATAACAGCATAAAAATAAGTTTTAAATGTCCGAAAGAGAAAATATTAAGGGCAGATATGTAGACGCAACCATCTCACAGACGGTACGTTTCCAGTTAAGGGATAATAGTAAGTTATTATTATTAACAAGTTATTATTATTATTTTATTAATAGTAAGTTAAAAGAAAGCATGCAACAAATTTTAAAGCTCTATGTCAATAGGAAGGCGGTGAAAAATGAGTCACAAGATTTGACTGCCACACACAAACATAATTGTAAGTTAAAAGAAAACATGTAAAAAAAAAAGCAATACATAAATGTAATCTTAAAAACAAAAGTTAGCTTCAAATTGATGAATTAAAACAGTTTTTCCTTATTTTCACCAGGAGAACCTTTTCTCATGAACCATCGTTAATTTAAGATAGTTTTTAAACACATAAGTATAAAAAGGAAATAGAACGTTAATGGTAAGTTATTATTATTAACAAGTTATTATTATTATTGTTTTATTAATAGTAAGTTAAAAGAAAGCATGTAACAAATTTTAAAGCTCTATGTCAATAGGAAGTGGGTGAAAAATGAGTCACAAGATTTGACTGCCACACACAAACATAATTGTAAGTTAAAAGAAAGCATGTAAAAAAAAAAGCAATACATAAATGTAACCTTAAAAACAAAAGTAAGCTTCAAATTAATGAATTAAAACAGTTTTTCCTTATTTTCACCAGGAGAACCTTTTCTCATGAATCATCATCAATTTAAAATAGTTTTTAAACACTTAAGTATAAAAGGGAAACAGAACGTTAATAGTAAGTTATTATTATTAACAAATTATTATTATTATTGTTTTATTAATAGTAAGTTAAAAGAAAGCATGTAACAAATTTTAAAGCTCTATGTCAATAGGAAGTGGGCGAAAAAGGAGTCACAAGATTTGACTGCCACACACAAACATTACTGTAAGTTAAAAGAAAGCATGTAAAAAAAGGACTTTTCATAAGTATACAATTGTACTAATTACAGAGAATATTTGACGATTTATCACCAGTGGCGGAAAAATGCTTTAAATTAAGGTAAGGATTTATAATTAATTTCTATAAATATTAAAATGTTGTATTGTCATCGGAAACACACCTGTGAGCGTAATTTTTGTAATTCTATCCTCCAAGGAAGTGGGTTAAAAATCGATTGCAAAATGCTGTCTTTATAATAAGAAAGAATAAAGGTTGAGTTAAATAAAAGAGTGTAAAAAGAGAGAGAAAAAAAACATTCCACACATTGTGAACGTAATTTTTATAATTCTACCCTACCAGGAAGTGGAATAAAAATCGATTACAAAATGCCATCTTTACATACAAAAAAAGAAGTTGGGTTAAATAAAAGAGCATCAAGAGAGAGAAAAAAAATATTCCATAAATTGTGACGGTAATTTTTTTTAAATTCCAGCATACCCTGAAGTTGGTTGCAAATCGATTACAAAATGCCATCTTTACATTAACAAAAAAACAGGTTGGGTTAAACAGAAGAGTGTCAGAAGAGAGAGAGAAAAAAACATTCCATAAATTGTGAGCGTAATTTTTTTAAATTCAAGCATACCCTGAGGTGAGTTGCAAATCGATTACAAAATGCCATCTTTACATTTAAAAAGAAAAAAAAAACAGGTTGGGTTAAACAGAAGAGTGTCAGAAGGGAGAGAGAAAAAGATTCCATAAATTGTGAGCGTAATGTTTTTAAATTCAAGCATACCCTGAAGTGGGTTGCAAATCGATTACAAAATGCCATCTTTACATTTAAAAAAAAAACAAGTTGGGTTAAACAGAAGAGTGTCAGAAGAGAGAGAGAAAAAAACATTCCATAAATTGTGAGCGTAATTTTTTTAAATTCAAGGATACCCTGAAGTGGGTTGCAAATCGATTACAAAATGCCATCTTTACATTTAAAAAGAAAAAAAAACAGGTTGGGTTAAACAGAAGAGTGTCAGAAGAGAGAGAGAAAAAAACATTCCATAAATTGTGAGCGTAATTTTTTTAAATTCAAGCATACCCTGAGGTGGGTTGCAAATCGATTACAAAATGCCATCTTTACATTTAAAAAGAAAAAAAAACAGGTTGGGTTAAACAGAAGAGTGTCAGAAGGGAGAGAGAAAAAAACATTCCAAAAATTGTGAGCGTAATTTTTTTAAATTCAAGCATACCCTGAAGTGGGTTGCAAATCGATTACAAAATGCCATCTTTACATTTTAAAAAAGAAAAACAGGTTGGGTTAAACAGAAGAGTATCAGAAGAGAGAGAGAAAAAAACATTCCATAAATTGTGAGCGTAATTTTTTTAAATTCAAGCATACCCTGAAGTGGGCTGAAAATCGATTACAAAATGCCATCTTTACATTTAAAAAGAAAAAAGAAACAGGTTGGGTCAGAAGAGTGTCAGAAGAGAAAGAGAAAAAAAAACATTCCATAAATTGTGAACGTAATTTTTTTAAATTCAAACATACCCTGAAGTGGGTTGCAAATCGATTACAAAATGCCATCTTTACGTACAAAAAAACATCTTGTGTTAAATAAAAGAGTGTAAAAAGAGAGAGAGAGAGAGAGAAAACAGTCCATACATTTAAATATCCAAATTGTTACAGAAAAAAAAACTGAAATAGCCATTCAATTGGAAATTATTCCTTTTTCAATTTTATTTTACTTTAGGATACCAAACAGAAGTCATTCAGCCTAGTAGTTTAGGAATCATGAAAGTTTAAAATATGGAACTGCTAATGTTAAATTCTTTTGTAATCGTTGCAAAACAAGCTGGAATGTCGGTAGTTGTTTAAGCATAACTCAAAAATTATTCGGCGGAATGAGCTTGTAATTTAGGATTCGCATATTGGAAGTTTCTAAAAATCGGTTTCTGTTAAAAAAATTGGATTACAGTTCATATTTTCTTTTTTGAAAATTAACGAGAGAGCTTAGCAGCTGATTGCTGGGAATTCGGTAGCTTTGGGCGAGTTTGACCTTGTTCCAACTATCCAAGTTACTGCCTATTGGACTCAAGTGTGTACAGACCGGAAGCCAGCAGTACAGACAATCACCTCATCGAGTTCACGCATCAAATTGTAGGATTAGTTAAATCTTGGTTCGCATATTAAAACGCAATCGGTCTGCCAAGTCATATCTTGGTTCCTGAAAACCCGATTTTAGCGGCTTATTCGTAGGTTTACCATTGTGTTTTCTTGCACCAAAAGGTATTAAAAAATGGAGGAGTAGGAACAGGAAAACACATAGTAAACCTACGAGTCAGCCATTAAAATCGGGTTTTCAGGTGTTTTCCACCGCAATCGGACTTGGCAGACCGATTGCGTTTTAATATGCGAATCAACATTTGATCCAACATGTTGTAACAACAGAAGGGTGGTAATCCTACAATTTTATCCGTGAACTCGATGAGGTGATTGTCTGTGCTGCCGGCTCCAGGTCTAGTAGTGGTGGAATCATATTTTATCCAGTGTGACGAATGGCCGCAAAAACTCATTTTGATTACGCTGAAATAACGCCATATTGTGCTCTGAATCACCAACACCTTGCTGTTTTTGATCTTTTGTTAAGATCGCGGCACCCATCTCGCACAAAGCTTTTTCATATCCGAATGTTCATGCAAAATATTCCTCATGCATTCTGCCTGTAACTTTACAACGTCAACTATCTCCATCACTTTCACTTTGCGGTCATCCAAAACAATATGGTGCAATTTTTAAAGCATTTTCTGGAGTTCATGCCTCATTTGGACGTCTAGAACGTGGAGCATCGTTAATGTTTGCACGACCGCGTTTAAATTTACTAAATAACCGACAAATGGTTGTTTTTCGAAAAGTAGATGTGCCTAAAAGCTTCATAGGCCACCTGGCTTTTGCTCAGACTGTATTTGTTTTCGACAAAAAGAATGTTTAATCAAAACGCGAAATTCTCTTTTGTCCATTATTTTCCCAAAAGCAAAAGTGGTGTCACTTACAGGACTGTAATTCATAAAGAAATATCTAAAAAATCATGAAAACTTGACACTAGTTTTTTTGAAGGGTGGTAATTTCTTAGAAATCAGATGGTAATTTGTTCCTTGTTTTTGATGGATAAGTTGTTTGAAAAATCCAGGGATTTTCACTCCATGTAGTAGCGCTGGGATAAGTCTGTATTGGAATTACTAGCAAGCAGCAGATTTAATTCACGATATTCCGTGGTATAAAGATTATGCTAAGAACTCATGACGATCACAATCCATCTCTACTCTACATTTATTAAATTGTAGTTATTGAACGACAAGTTTCTTCACACCTCTCGTATTCTCTAGATCTGTCTCCTAGCAACTATTATCTATCTCCAAACTTTAAGAGGCGGCTCCAGAGGAAAAGATTTGCGTCAAATGAGGATGTCGAATGTGAAAATGATGCATATTTTGGAGCCTTTTAGGTATCGTACTGTATGAAAGATATCCAAATGTTAAATGTTACAGGGCCATTGGAATAAGAGAATCGCTCTTGATGTAAACTATATTGAAGAATTTAAAAAAAAAATGTTTGTTTTATTGCTAGTCCCGAGACTTATCACTCCATGTAGTATTCTATTTATGTAAAACCATCTTTGTATCTGGCAACTAGCAGAAATGTTACACATACATAAACGAAGGTCTATTGCTAGAGCAATCAACTTTAAAATCTTAAGATTAATATACTTTTTAATAATCACTTCATATTTAAAATTAAAATAAAAGCAATGGATCGTAAATTTTTGTTTATAAATTTATTTTAAAAAGGAGTGGGGTGTCGCCAAAATTCATGCTTACCCTCGATGGAAAAAAATCCAAATTTCGGTCCTGATTCCGCACGCAAAAATACTTTTAAATACTGATTTGAAGTGTGTTGAAAAAACTTTATTAATAGAAAAAGAACCAATGGTTCACTGAACTATAAATCTGGACAGTTTTCTAACTGTAATTGACATAACTAGAACTCAGAAACATTTTACCACCGCTCAAAAGGGCAATGTTATAATAAAAATATATATCCGTACTTTTGACATTTTCAATCACTAGATTGTAATCGTCAGAACTGTCAAATAATTCTTTTTCTTCTCTTTTCGCCTCTTTCGGTAGTTTCACGTCAAAAAAGATGACAAATATCACACCCTAACAAAACAGCCCGCGAAATGTCCGATTTTTTGAAAATGCATGGATTTCTGTTGAATAATTTTTTAGTTCATTATACGTTTTCATTTTCTCTTTTCTCGTGCTAAAATAAACAAATAAATAAATAATTATAAAAATATATGCATTGAAACGAACCGTGTTTCATCAAATATAAGAATTGGTCTGGTATTAAATTTTAATCCAAATAGAAGATATTATAATATTTATTAAAATCGTTATTTTTAATTTGAATTAATGTATTAACAACCTTTCCTTTAATTTATTAGATTTCAAAGTAAAATTAACTTTTATATAATAAATTTGTATTATTTATTATTTCTATGCAAAATGCATATTACTCAGATAATAATATGCACATGTAACTGTATTTCGGGTTATGAGTTTTAAAAACAAATTTGATGTTATTTTCCACACCAATGTCGATTTGAACAATTTGCGTCTACTGCCAATAATATTTCATTAATTATACCAAAACCAAATGCTGAAAAATGTAATATATTGTAACAGTTGTTATAACAATTACTAATGATAAATGGACATATAAGGATGTATAAATAATTTTAAGCTTTAAACAAACGAAATCATCATTTTAATCCTTGTCCCCAGATACAAATATCCAATATTAAATGCATGTTGTAAAAATTTCTATAAACATTATTAACTTTTGCTATTATATATTTATACTTGTGAAAACATAATTGTAAGACTTTTAAAAATGTGACAATGAGGGGGGGGGGGAGGCGAAATCTCAATTAAAAACATTTATAAAATTTTTATAGATGCAAAATGCTTTACGAGAGGGACGTTCAAATATTGAAGTGGCATGCAATTACAGGTTTTTATACAAAATATAGTCTGAATGTTATTTCACAGTTCTCGAAGGTTTCAAAAGCTCTAAAGGTTGTAATGCTTTTAGTCTTTCAGTGGACAGCTAGTAGAAATTTGAAAAGTGCTTAAAAAAGTTCCCTGAAAAAACAGCAGCTTATTAACGCAGGGGAAAACTTCCACCGGCAATTAAAAAAAATAAATTTTCGCCTTATTTACAATAGAAATTTCGGAATTTAAAAATCCAGGAGTAAAAAACTCCTGGTGGAGGTTTGCCTCAGCGGTAGTTGGACCCTGCATGAAAAGAAAAAAAAAGGAAAAGAAGAAAATAAATTGTAAAAAATCTTGGGGATGGTGGAATTAAACAGTTTTATGTCTCCTAACCTTATCAAGCTTTGATTTTATTAAATTTAGCTAGTTGTTTGTGAAAAGGATTCTTAAAAGTAACTACTCTAAAGATATCTACAGTATTGTGGAATGAAAATTCATTGTAGTGAAATTATGGGACGTTTTGTTTTATTCAGTTTCAGAATCCTTTTAACACTTTCCAACATAATAAAAAACTGTTTACGAATTCGATTTGTCTGGCCGTCTTGTCTTGGCTGTCTGGCCTTTCATTTTTTCCGATTTCCAACTGGATTAGTAATTGATTTACGCTATTGATGATTACTGTGGCATGTTCGGCATGGAAAATGGAGTGTGCAGCATTTACAGTTCGTTTTCACACTCTCAAAAAAACTTTTTTTCAATTCACGGAAATTCTACTGGCAGCAGTGCTGCCGGCATATTACCGTAAATTGACGAATATCTGTTTTTTTTCTTCTCCGTTACAGGAGGTAAAATATCCGTCAATTGAAGGAAGTGGGGGAAAAAGCAAAAGTGGTAGACGCTGAATTCGAACCAGCCATCTCAGCGTTACGAGATGAACAAGCTAGCGAACTCAGCTATAGAAAAACAGCAGCGAAACGCTTTGAAGTAAATATGTTTGCTTCAGATGGGTATGGCTTGATCAATTTATTTAAGAAACTTTTAATTTTGAAGTTTATTTCGGGAAGATTTCGTTTTTTGTGAGACTGGAGTTTTTATACTTTAGTATTAATATGGTATAAAAATATGAATTTTAAATATTTTTACGTAGGTTGCTAGAGGTAAAATACGAATATTATACTTTTCTTTGATAAGATTTTTTTTTTTGAGTTACTAGGGGCTCTGCCCCCTACGAGCTACGCTCGCCAACCCCCGTTCAGGCACACCAAAATACAAAAAGCACGCTAATTTGATCGGTTTTAAAAATATTGAATTAAAATTTTAAAAAACAGTAGCGATCTCTCTGTAAATGGGTTTCCATTCGTTTTCCTTGGATTGGGGTTTTTAAGACCAAATCTGCTGTTAAGCGATACAATGGCTGTTTTCGTATTTAATTAAAAAAATAGTTAAACATTTGAAAATAAGCTAATGTAAAATGAATTAAGTAAACAGCGTCATTGTCTCCCAGTATTTTTTAACAGCGCTATAAGATAGTTCTTTTAAATAATTCATTTTAAATGTATCGTTTTAAATCTGACGTAATTTACACCAAAGTTTTATTTCTCTTATTAATATTCACGTGAAAATACTTTTGTTGTTAGAAGGAAATATTATTTGCGCTGTCTTCGAATTCACGTTAATAGTTGAAAAGATTATCTCAAAATATCTCGCGCAAATATATTTTTCAATTTAAATTGTTTTGCTAGATTTTTTGCCATAAATATGACATAATTTCCTCAAATTACAAGTTTTAACACATAATAATGATTTTTTTATTTTAAGATTTTGTTTCTCTTTTAAAATTCCAGTGCAAATATGGTTCGGCACAGATGTCATATACAACAGTTGCCCCATATTGACGCAACTTTTTTCTGACGCCAATTTCATATACGCAACGGGTACTTAACTGGTGCTAAAGTGTTGTTATTTTGCTTGGTATGGTAACCCGGATGTTATTGTTTATGCTATTAATGTTTTTGTCAAATTGGCGTCGGAAAAAAATTGCGCCAATATGCGCGTATATGACATCTGTGCCTATGGTTCTTATGACGTAATTTTCCTGCTTTTAACATGCAATCATTTAATTCTAATTTTAAAGTTTTTTTCTGTTTGTAATAGTCACGTGTAAATAATTTTTTAATTTGAAGTAAACATTATTGTTTGCGCTGCTTATGCAACTGGCAACAGTTTAAATTAATAACATTTTCTAAAATTTGTAAAAAATATCTCTCGAAATGCTGAAAATTTGAATTTAAAATTGAAATAAAACCCCAAAAATGAGTCAAATAAGAAAAATAAATGCAATCTGCACACCGGGAACTTATAACGTATAAAATGATCTAAAAATGATTAAATTCTCGTGTATAGTTTTTGCTCCAATAAAACTTTTTTAATGGATCGATTTTGTCCAACTTTAGCATTAAATATCTCTTAAAATTTCTTCGATTTGAAAACTATCTGCATCAGCGTGTTTATCAAACATTTCTCTATAATACCACCGATTTTCATATTTTTGTATGCAACAGTTTTTTTTAATGTTAACGATCAAAGGCCATGCTTAAGCATTCAAATTGGATGCGATCTACCCGGAATATCTACGCAGATTTTCATTGTTCCATTTCCAAATCAAAACTTTTTTTTATATATAGAAGGATATAGATTTTTTTCCCATTTACTTTTCCTAATTAAAATATCTTTTAAATGTGTTCATTTAAAGTATATTTTAAGTGCGAATATTTATTTATAAACAACTTTGTAAATTCAATTTATTTAACTTTATTCAACTTATTCAACTTTAAAAAATAAATTGTGAGTACTTTTGAATGAATGAGAAAAGTAATTGTTATTTATTTTGAAATTCGAAAACTTTGTCTTTTTTAATTAAATTACAAATCTTAATTTATAGAATTTTTGGTTTTTCATTTAAAAAATAAATTCGGATTTATTATTAATGGACTCAATACGCATGCGCGCTGGAAATGAACGGAATTTCTCACTTTTTCAGATGTTCGGGGAGAATTCACGGATAAAACATGTTTTCTCGGAGTACGGAAATTATTGTTAAAAAATGAGGAATAATTTAGTGTATATTGATCAGTTTTTCTGACAGTCAGGGGCGCTAAAATGAATTTCGTTACGTTATGGTCAATAAGAATAAAATTGTTTGCAATATATTTTAATGATACTAGATTACTTCAAGCGTATTGAAATCTAATATATAAAAATGAAAATTTGTCTGTCTGTAATGCTATACAAATCCACAGTTTGGAAGCGAGAATTCTGAAATGTTACCTATATGTGTATTAAAACTCGGCCGAGGGAACTAAAGTAATCCAGAATCTAAATAACTCATAGTTTATTTTTAATTAATAAAAAACCACAAATTTAACAGCAATTTCCTATTATCTTTAACCATTTTCAGTTATAGCAGTTGCCAAAAATTAAAAATCCACAATAAAGAGATGGCACAGTAGTAGAAAAATATTTTACCAAATCAAATAGTTATTTTTAATTTTGGTTTTAGAATTAAATTCATGAACTCCCGTGCATAGAACGGGTTAAACAGCTAGTTGATGTATATAACTGAGGTGCCTTACAAGATGCTTACTGTAGAATAGCATGTGCATAGATAGCATTTATCGTTTATGTGCAGGGACACACAAAACATAACATAAAAATTCGATTGTACTGTCTATGAGGAAGTGTGTTTTCAGTTATGGTATGTGTTTTTAAATGTAACAACTTTTTTGCATATTACTTGGTGTATATAAATTCCTTTACAGGGCTGCACAAAAGAATGCGAGTACATTTACGTTTATTGACAGGAACTTGTGAAAGGGAATTTGCAATTGTGCTATGCGTTTCCTAACTGAACTAGATCATATACAAGGTTTTACAAAGGAATTTGAATACATTTACGATTATAGATGGTAAATGCTGAAATTGGGTTTTCAAATATGTTATGCGCCATCCAAATTGTCTTCTTAGATATAATATTTCGCTTTATTAAATGAAGAAGTTTTGTTATAGTATTCTGAATATGTTGGAAAGTGTTTCATAATTTATCCTTGATGCATGATTTTTCTTTCTTGTTTTCATTGGTGTGAAAAAAAAAAAAAAAAAGATTACAAAATGTATTTTTTGAAATGGTAAAAGAAATAAATAAACTAGAGAACAGGAATTCTGCTTTTTCAGAATTTAGTGTCGTCCCCGATGAAAAAAAAAAATTAAATAGTTTTTTCAGTCGAACTTATACCTTTGGAATGGATCATTTTCTTCTGATGGACTGATGGCTCCATTATTACGAAACAGCCATTATAAATGAAGTGTAAGGTGAAGATAAAAGATCAGCCGTAAAACTGCTGTTTCATCTTCACCTAACATCTCATTTATAATAGCTGTTTCATAATAATGGAAGCCATCAGTTCATGAGAAAAAAATAACTCGGTTAAAGCGGTAACTCAGTTAAGCGGGACTCTACTGTATTTCAGTTTTAAGACTTAAAACACGCGATTTTATTTTATATAAATGACGTCATCCGCATCCGCTGAAGAATTCTTCATTTGCGATCCTGTATTAAACAACATCTACAGTAAAGTACGCATATGACGTCACTATCGCTGAATAATACACAAATCCAAAAAAAGAGATTTCGTCATTCAAGAAACTCGACAAAAGAAATCTGCTATCTTATGTTTCATATGCCTTCATTTGTTTGTAATATTAATATTAGATTAAAATTAAATTTAGTTTCTAAGAGCTCCAAGTTTTATCAGAAATCATTCATTTACATTTTTTCAAAATAACACGTTTTTTAAGTACATTTTTTCAGTTTTTATGGGAAAATGCCAACAAAAAGATATAATTGCTATTTTTCTTTTACTTTCTACAGAAATGGAGTACTTTTGAGTTGCCAATATTAAGCAAATGGCTCTAAAAACAACAAAAAAATTAATATCTCAAAAATAAATGGAGATGCAGTTTTCAAACAAACTGCATTTTAAAGTACTTTTTTCCCAATACGACGGTATAAAAATTGAAAATGTGCGATGTTTAGAAGCTTAAAAAAATTTCTATAGAGTATTTAATCGTACAATGATACATCTGCTTTGTTTAACGGCTGGCTTATACAACGTAACGTTATTTTTTGGAGATGAGACAAAATAAGCTGGGAGAAAGAAATAGCATACCGGGGGCTAATAAAAGTTTACGTATTTTGTAAATTAGAATCTGTTGACCAAAATAATGATTTTTTTTTTATATATATATAATAAATGTTTTCCTTGCAAAGTTATGTTTATTAATGTTTGCTAATTTGTTTGCTCTCTACTATTAGGACTTTAGTATGCGTATATACCACGCAACCTAAAGAAGGAATAAGTTGAAAACGCTTGAGTAAAATCGGATAAATTTATTATTATTTTTTTTTTCTTCGACGCTTGTTTTACATCGAAAGAGATGAGACAGAAAACGAATCAGAAATATTGGTTTTTTCGAAAGTGCGTGGGTGTCGCAGAACGCTTTCTACTACTTCCAATCCTTTTTTCATTTATAGGGCAAAGAATAAAAAAGATTTTGGTTGAGAAATTGGAGGTACGTTGTTTTTCTCGTACAATTCTAATCTGACTCTTTCATTTATTATTTTCTCTCGCTTTCGTACTTGTAGTTCCAAGAAGCAATGCATAAATATTAACAATAAATCGTCTCTATGTTTAGACCCTTACTTAATTCTTGAGTGATATTCTTCACTCTCTTTTCATAGATTGAAGAAAGGAAGTTATGCAAATTAACTATTCTTTGCATCTGTTACTGGCTCATAAAAAAAAATTATTATTAATATTAATAACAAATCTACTTTAAGGCTGTTCTCAACTGATCTGCTCAACAAGCGCAAAACGTTTTGATACATTTACAATTTCATTTTTTAACGGAATGACATAAAATTGGAAAGCCTGACCATGGAAGCGATTTGGAATCGAACTGTTTTTTTTTTCCATTTTTGGGTCAATCACTTACCTATTCCGTTATAAGCGATTTTGATCACGTGACACGGCATTTTTCTCCCCTTATTGACTGGATTTTCTTCTTTTGTTCGGTAGTTCAGTGCAAAAGCCAACTTTGACAGTATTTTCTGAAAGATCTATTGCGTTTACAAGAAAACGGAAAAACAATTCGATGACATAGTTTCTGAATAACAACACCTAGTTTCATGCGTTTCCGAACAAAAATGAATTAAAACTTATGTCAGAAAGCTGACCCTTTGGATTTGGGAACAGCCTTAAGGGACAATTTTACTTCTTTGGGGCAAAAATCATGTTACTAATTTTTCACCCGCTTTGTGTTGACATAGAATTTTGAAATTTAGAATATATATGTATTTGTGAGAGCAATACAGGAATTGAACATTGATTTTTTAAAATTCGATCCCTAAAAAGAGCAACGCGGGGCAAATTTAAAATTTTCACCATATCTCATAAACCAATGGAAATAAAATCTTAAAACTTGACATGACTATAGTAACTAAAATTAGTAAACATGTGTTTCGGAATTTTTCAAAATTCGATCACAAAGGGGGGGGGGGGGTCCTGCCGCTAAGCGCGCTCCGTTTTCGAAAGACATCGCAAAAAACACATCATAAACTTAATAGTTACTCAATTATAGTTTGATTTTCTATGGCGAAATCAGTATCAGTTTCAACAATGCGTATTTGTTCAAAAGTACTAATGACAAGGTTGCCACAATAGCGCCAAATTTTGGTTAACTTGGCAAAATATCGCCAAATTTGGTGTGCATTTAAAAAAAAAAAAAAGTTCTACGTTTTAGTTAATTTTAATGCAAGCATGTTTTAAAAAAAAAAAATACATTTTTATAATTCTTGAGAAATTATTCGATTATTCGACCGATTTCTTATATAAAAGGTAATAATTTTTGCTTATACCACCGAAAAGTATAATTTTCATTGATTAATTATTTTTTCAAGCTCGCAAAAAGTATAAAAGAAAGGCAGTGGTGCCGTTGATGTCTAATATACGACAGATGTTTCGTTTTAACATAAACACGAACAAACAAATACCTTAGCCGCTTCAGATTCGTCAATGACACCAAAATGTGTTCTTTATCTTTAGATACCCCAGAAAGCAACATATTTTAAAGATTTAAAAAAACATAAGTAAAAACAACTTTTTTTTGTTGCCACTGATTCAAAAAACACGTTTTCGTGTAGTTTTTATAGTGTATTAATAAAGTTTTCTCAACCCGTAATATGGTTTTATAAGATTCTATGAATTCTCAATTTCACTGCGGAATTTAATTTATACACATACAAGAATAACAAAATAATTTAAATTTTATTGTTAATGTTAAGGTTGCTAGTCACTCAACTTCCGAATTCCCCTCGATAATGCTAAATCTGTGGGCGTAGAATGCATTCCTTTATTTAAAAATTTTGTCCGAGAAATTGATATTTTTGTAATTCTTTTTTCTTAGTACTCTTCTTAAAAGACGTTTATTTTTTCTTAATTCTCAAAATATTTCTAAAATTTAGGCTTAATTTAATATTTTATGTGTTAAACGCTAACGAACTGTAAGTAAGATTTTAAGTATATATTTTAGAAATATTTTGACAACCAAGGTAAAGAGAGACAAAAAAAAAAAAAAAAAAAAAAAGCCCTTTAAAAAGAGTACGCAGAAGAAAATGTTGAAAATATAGATTTCCTGAGGAAATATTTTAAAAAATATAAATTTCAAAATTACCGAGCTTTCGAGAACTATTTTATTAAATCAATACAAATATATACTAAAAACCAGAAAGAAGTTTAAACCAAGGAAAACATAAACGCAAGTAGGCAGAAGGAATTCTTTTTTTTTTTTTTTTTTTTTTTTTTTTTTTCAGAATTTAGTGCCGTTTTTAAGTTTAGTGAAAAAAAATGTAAATATAGATAGTATAAAGCATCTTTCAGTTTTAAGACATAAAATACATGCTTTTATTTTACATAAAATGACGTCATTTGCATGCGCTGAAGAATTCCACATTTAGATCCAGTTTTAAACAACGTGTATGCATAGGACGTCACTATATTACATATGCGTATTATTACACAAACACAGCAAAAAGCTATGTCATCATTCAAGAAATTCGACAAAAAAAGGATTTCTAATTATTCATATGCTTCATTTCTTTGTAACATCAATATGGATACTGAGAATTAAATATAGTTTATAATAGCTCCATGTTTTATCAGAAATTATTCATTTATATTTTTTCAAAATTCGGAAAACAGCACGTATTTTAATTAAATTTTTTTCAGCTGTTATGAGAAAATGATAACAAAAATATATAGTAATCTTTCCCTTTAGATTTTCTACAAATGGAGTACTTCAGTTACCACCATTACAGAAATGGCATTAAAAACTACAAAAAATAATAAATAAATAAATAAATAAATAAATAAATAATAATATCTCAAAAATAAATTGAAATGCAGTTTTCAAACAAATTGCATTTAAAAGTACTTTTTTCCCTATACGACAGTGTAAAAATTTAAGATGTGCTATGTTTAGAAGTTTTAAAAATTGAAGTACATTATCAGTGTAAACACTGATAATGTACTACGGCTGGCTTACGGTTAGGTGCGTAACGTACTATTTAGTCACAACACTTTAATTGTTGCCTGAAAGAAATAGTATATCGGGCGCTAATATACGAATACATCATACGCCCATAGCATTAGCGAACAGAATTCGGAAACTGACTGACTAGCAACCTTAATGTTGTGAATTTATCACGTTTGTTGAACATGAAAATGTTACTTCAGAATCATGATATCCTAAACAAGTTAAAAAATCGCACGTCAAACGTGGCAAATGAGGTGTGTTCGTACTATAACTAGTTTTATAAATATTTTTTGCACTGCATGTTGTGCTGAATGTATATTTTAGTGCACTTCATAAGTGCATATCCATTTCATTCTGTTCGAAAGGCTGTAACATCATTAAAATTCACTTGAAATATATTTTTTCCATTGGCCGTAATGCAACGGAAAACTTTTGACTGACCCTGTCATTAAATTATACATCCGATTTTCATAAAATTTGAATTGACCCGACAAAATTATCCAACAGTTATATATTTTAAATTTCAAACGATTCGGTTCGGTAGTTTTTGCGCTGTTATATGCGGACGGCGCACAGACAGACGGACAGACAGATGGGCTGAACGACGACTATAGGTGCTGCGTATTTATATAAGTACGAACGCCCCTAAAAACTATATTCCAGAATGAGAAAACTAATGAATTACAAGAATGAAAAAACATGCGTCTAGCATAGATTACGTATCAGTTTTCAACACATTCAGAATACTGCAACAAAACTTTGCAGTTCATTGACGTGAAAGACGATGTCTAAATCATTGATATTCGGAATAATATCCTTATTCTTTTGTGCAGCCCTGTGATGTGATTAAAATGCACATCATCAAAACCGGGAAACAGAACTATTTGAATTAAAAGAAAAAAAGAAAAAGAAAATCCCAACGTTCACGAGACCTCCCAGAAGTAAAGATTATTATCGGATACATTTTACGACCGGCACTCAGGATTTTTACAACTAAGCAGAACTCTTACAAATAAATCTTACGAATGGACACTTTTATAACAACATTCGGATATTCGATTTATGATGCTATACCCGTCCCCCCAGGACACACAGCTGGACGATAATGAGGAGTCGGTGCAGAAATAGAGGCAGGGCACACAATTTTCCAAAGGACCACTAAAAATTGCAAGAGCGGCAGAAGGGAAAACAATAGGCGAGATCCTATTGGACACTGAGGAGATGAGAAAGTAAAAATGGACGAATAAATTACAAAAAATTAAATCTAAGACTGATACAACAAGAGCAAGAAGTGAAGTCAATCTGAAGATGTTTTTCTAAGAGTGTCATCTAAAAAAGGGGCTCTGCCAGTTTCCGATCAGTTTGATATAGTTCTATGTGGAACGAGACCAGAATGGAGGCCTATGCCCGAAGGCTCTCAACATGGGTACATACAATATATGGATCTAACTACATTCACCTCTAGTGTCTCTACCATGAGATGATTCTTGATATAAGAGGTACATTTTTATTATTTTCCTTTCTGCCTCCTAAATTAACGAGTTATACAATTTTAGTCAAATCATGCCCTTGCCTACCCGGGTCAATAAATTAATTACATAACTTAGAATCAGTCAGCAATCAATAGTTAACGATTGCAATTAATATGTAATCCATTTACAAGTTTCCAATGAAAATTATCCCAAAATATTACTATGTGTTTGTATTGTTTATTTGTGTTTTCTTTATGTAAATAAATTTTATGTTTGTGTGTAAAACGAATAAGTGTCAAATTAATTGATTCATGTGTCTGCTTAATTTTAATGCTATTGAATTTGAGCATTTTAGTTAGCGCTTCAAAAGGAACTTGGTGTTTCTAAAATACACAGCGCAAGATGATTAAGATTTTTTTTATTAACGAAGACTATTAATTGAAATATTTAAGAGAGTAAAAGAATGTGACATAAATAAAGGATTAATTTAAATATATATTTATAGGAGGCATAGTTCATTTAAGTATACAAGATTCCCAGATGCAAAACGACCACTAAGATTATAATAATTTCATTTAGCTAACTAGAAGATTATGCTTAAAAGGGTATTGGAAATATACTAGACGGAGGGGTTAAGGAGAGCTCATAAGATATTTATAAAGGTTATTTCGAAATGCAAATTTCTCCCCATCACCCTGTATATGATCTATATGTAGATTTGTATGTGTATATGACACAGTATGCTAAAAGTTAGTTCAGTTAAACAAATAGCACAGCTGAAAATTTCCATTTAGCAATTTCTGTGAATAAACGGAAATGTTCTTAAGAATTTTTGTGCAGCCCTGTACATTATCTATATAATTTATTCACCCCACTTAATATTTTTAAAAAATAGTTTAATCTAAAAACGCGTATCACAACTGAAAACACATTTCCAACAATTATTGTTAGGCTTCAATAGTTTAATTATAGTTCTGTAACCAAATTCTTTTGTGTGTCCCTGTAAATGAACAATAAATTCTATGCACACCCTATTCTACAGTAAGGGCCCTATAGTACACCTCAGTAACATATATAAATTACAGTATTTTAAAATCGTATAATATCATTTAAATACACCACAAACTATTTTTCCCGTAGACCGTAATGTAACGGAATTCTTTTCAGTGTTTCTGTAAATGAACCGTAAATGCTATACACACTTCATTTTCAATAACGAACATGTCTTAGTGATACACAATAGCATCTATGAATTTCATGGCAATCGGACTATATTTACGCGCATTATAATTCGGAAAGACGGACAGACAAACCCAATTCATAAACACTTTTCAATTTTGTTGGAAAGTGTTAATAAACTAACGACAAATTCTATGCACATCATATTCTACAGTAGGCGGTGTGTAGTCCTCAGTAATATATATAAATTACAGTATGTTTAAAGTAGCATGCTATCATCAATATACACCGCAAACTATTTTTTTCTTCATTTTAAATACCGAACATGACATAGTGATACCCAATAGCATCTACAAATTTCATTGCAATCGGACTAATATTTAATTGCGTTAGATCACAGACAGACAGACGGACAGACAAACCCAATTCATAAACACTTTTCAAGTTTGTTTGAAAGTGCTAATATAAACGATTTGAAAACGTTTCCGAAAATCAGCAGCAGCAAAATAAATTTTATTTCTATAAATGCCTCTTTAAATTCCGTAAATACATTCAGACGGATAGACGGACAGACAGATTAACAGACAAACCCAATTCATAAACACTTTTCAATTTTGTTGGAAATCGTTAATAAAAACGACCTGGAAGAGCACTTTAAAAAGTTATTAGCAGCAAAAGAAATTTTATTTCCATAAATGCTTCTTTAAATTCAGTAAATAGATTCAGCCGAAAAAGACGGACAGACAGATTGACAGACAACCCCAATTCATAAACACTTTTCAATTTTGTTGGAAATCGTTAATAAAAATGACTTGGAAGTGTTTAAAAAAAATCAGCAGCAGCAAAAGAAATTTTATTTCTATAAATGCTTCTTTAAATTCCGTAAATACATTCAGACGGATAGACGGACAGACAGATTAACAGACAAACCCAATTCATAAACACTTTTCAATTTTGTTGGAAAATGTTAATAAAAATGACTTGGAAGAGCGCTTTAAAAAGTTATTAGCAGCAAAAGAAATTTTATTTCCATAAATGCTTCTTTAAATTCAGTAAATAGATTCAGCCGAAAAAGACGGACAGACAGATTGACAGACAACCCCAATTCATAAACACTTTTCAATTTTGTTGGAAATCGTTAATAAAAATGACTTGGAATTGTTTAAAAAAAATCAGCAGCAGCAAAAGAAATTTTGTTTCTATAAATGCTTCTTTAAATTCCGTAAATACATTCACACGGATAGACGGACAGACAGATTAACAGACAAACCCAATTCATAAACACTTTTCAATTTGGTTGGAAATCGTTAATAAAAACGAACTGGAAGAGCACTTTAAAAAGTTATTAGCAGCAAAAGAAATTTTATTTCCATAAATGCTTCTTTAAATTCAGTAAATAGATTCAGCCGAAAAAGACGGACAGACAGATTGACAGACAACCCCAATTCATATACACTTTTTAATTTTGTTGGAAATCGTTAATAAAAATGACTTGGAAGTGTTTAAAAAAAATCAGCAGCAGCAAAAGAAATTTTATTTCTATAAATGCTTCTTTAAATTCCGAAAATACATTCAGACGGATAGACGGACAGACAGATTAACAGACAAACCCAATTCATAAACACTTTTAAATATTGTTGGAAATCTTTAAGAAAAACGACCTGGAAGAGCGCTTTAAAAAGTTATTACCAGCAAAAGAAATTTTATTTCTATAAATGCTTCTTTAAATTCAGTAAATAGATTCAGCCGAAAAAGACGGACAGACAGATTGACAGATAACGCCAATTCATAAACACTTTTCAATTTTGTTGGAAATCGTTAATAAAAATGACTTGGAAGTGTTTTAAAAAAATCAGCAGCAGCAAAAGAAATTTTATTTCTATAAATGCTTCTTTAAATTCCGTAAATACATTCAGACGGATAGACGGACAGACAGATTAACAGACAACCCAATTCATAAACACTTTTCAATTTTGTTGGAAATCTTTAATAAAAACGACCTGGAAGAGCGCTTTAAAAATTTATTAGCAGCAAAAGAAATTTTATTTCTATAAATGCTTCTTTAAATTCAGTAAATAGATTCAGCCGAAAAAGACGGACAGACAGATTGACAGACAACGCCAATTCATAAACACTTTTCAATTTTGTTGGAAATCGTTAATAAAAATGACTTGGAAGTGTTTTAAAAAAATCAGCAGCAGCAAAAGAAATTTTATTTCTATAAATGCTTCTTTAAATTCCGTAAATACATTCAGACGGATAGACGGACAGACAGATTAACAGACAACCCAATTCATAAACACTTTTCAATTTTGTTGGAAATCTTTAATAAAAACGACCTGGAAGAGCGCTTTAAAAATTTATTAGCAGCAAAAGAAATTTTATTTCTATAAATGCTTCTTTAAATTCAGTAAATAGATTCAGCCGAAAAAGACGGACAGACAGATTGACAGACAACGCCAATTCATAAACACTTTTCAATTTTGTTGGAAATCGTTAATAAAAATGACTTGGAAGTGTTTTAAAAAAATCAGCAGCAGCAAAAGAAATTTTATTTCTATAAATGCTTCTTTAAATTCCGTAAATACATTCAGACGGATAGACGGACAGACAGATTAACAGACAATCCAATTCATAAACACTTTTCAATTTAGTTGGAAATCTTTAATAAAAACGACCAGGAAGAGCGCTTTAAAAAGTTATTAGCAGCAAAAGAAATTTTATTTCTATAAATGCTTCTTTAAATTCAGTAAATAGATTCAGCCGAAAAATACGGACAGACAGATTGACAGACAACGCCAATTCATAAACACTTTTCAATCTTGTTGGAAATCGTTAATAAAAATGACTTGGAAGTGTTTTAAAAAAATCAGCAGCAGCAAAAGAAATTTTATTTCTATAAATGCTTCGTTAAATTCCGTAAATACATTCAGACGGATAGACGGACAGACAGATTAACAGACAATCCAATTCATAAACACTTTTCAATTTAGTTGGAAATCTTTAATAAAAACGACCAGGAAGAGCGCTTTAAAAAGTTATTAGCAGCAAAAGAAATTTTATTTCTATAAATGCTTCTTTAAATTCAGTAAATAGATTCAGCCGAAAAAGACGGACAGACAGATTGACAGACAACGCCAATTCATAAACACTTTTCAATCTTGTTGGAAATCGTTAATAAAAATGACTTGGAAGTGTTTTAAAAAAATCAGCAGCAGCAAAAGAAATTTTATTTCTATAAATGCTTCTTTAAATTCCGTAAATACATTCAGACGGATAGACGGACAGACAGATTAACAGACAATCCAATTCATAAACACTTTTCAATTTAGTTGGAAATCTTTAATAAAAACGACCAGGAAGAGCGCTTTAAAAAGTTATTAGCAGCAAAAGAAATTTTATTTCTATAAATGCTTCTTTAAATTCAGTAAATAGATTCAGCCGAAAAAGACGGACAGACAGATTGACAGACAACGCCAATTCATAAACACTTTTCAATTTTGTTGGAAATCGTTAATAAAAATGACTTGGAAGTGTTTTAAAAAAATCAGCAGCAGCAAAAGAAATTTTATTTCTATAAATGCTTCTTTAAATTCCGTAAATACATTCAGACGGATAGACGGACAGACAGATTAACAGACAATCCAATTCATAAACACTTTTCAATTTAGTTGGAAATCTTTAATAAAAACGACCAGGAAGAGCGCTTTAAAAAGTTATTAGCAGCAAAAGAAATTTTATTTCTATAAATGCTTCTTTAAATTCAGTAAATAGATTCAGCCGAAAAAGACGGACAGACAGATTGACAGACAACGCCAATTCATAAACACTTTTCAATCTTGTTGGAAATCGTTAATAAAAATGACTTGGAAGTGTTTTAAAAAAATCAGCAGCAGCAAAAGAAATTTTATTTCTATAAATGCTTCGTTAAATTCCATAAGTAGATGCAGACAGATAGACGGACAGACATGCGGACAGACAACCCAATTCATAAACACTTTTCAATTTTGTTGGAAAGTGTTAATAAAAACAACTTGGAAAAGTTTCTAAAAATCCGTAGCAGCAAAAGAAATTTTTTTCTATAAATTCTTCTTTAAATTCCATAAACAGACTGTTTCCTTTGGTGCTTCTAAAGATAAAGGGGGGCTTTTCTGAGTCGAGAGTAACTCGGAAGAGGTTATTGTATATCTTCGTTTGTGCTTACATTATATTTAGACCAGGAGCCGGCAGCACAGACATTCACCTCATCGAGTTCACAGATGAAATTCTAGGATTAGTTAAATCTTGATTCGCATATTAAAACGTAATCGGTCTGCCAAGTCATATCTTGGTGGAAAACACCTGGAAACCCGATTTTAACAGCTGACTCGTAGGTTTACCATTGTGTTTTCCTTCACCCAAAGGTATGAAAACACGGAGGACTGGGAGCAGGAAAACACAATGGCAAACCAGGTGGTTTTCAGGTGTTTTCCACCAAGATATGACTTGGCAGACCGATTGCATTTTGATATGTGAATCAAGATTTAACTAATCCTAGAATTTCATCTGTGAACTGGATGAGGTGATTGTCTGTGATGCCGGCTTCCGGTCTAATTTTCCTAGATTAAGAAACACCTGTCTTTTTAGCACTTTCCAACAATGTTGAAAAGTGTTTATGAATTCGGTCTGTCTGTCTGTCTATCCATGCTCTAACTCGCGTAAATGTACTCGTATTTTCAAGCAATGGATATATGTTAATGATGCTTACCATAGCATGTTTGTTATTGTATATGAAGTGTATCACATTAATAGTTCATTTACAGGGGCACTCAAAAAAATTTCGTTACATTATTTACAAAGGGGAAAATCGTGTGCAGATTGTTTTAATGACATTACGCGGTTTCAAATGTATTGAAATTAATATAAATCACTGAATCACTACAAGATGATTAGGATAGAATAGGGCATTCATAGTATTTGTCGTTCATTTACAGGGACACACAAAAGAAATCTGTTAATCAACTGTTTTTGAGCAATAATCGCTGGAAGTGCATTTTGAATTTCGGGATGCGCTTTTAAATTGAACTTATTTTTTGCATGGGACTCGTTGTATATAAATTCTATACATCATATGTACAAAAGAATTCACGTACCATTCTCGTTATTAGCGGAAATTACTGAAGGGGAATTTTCAACTGAGGTATGCATCACCTAACTGAACTAAATTTTTGCATGCGTGTAGTTAATAGATACAAATCTATATATCCTATACAGGGTTACGCAAAGAATTTGGATAATTTTCCGATTGTAGATGGAAATTGCTGAAATTGGATTTTGAAATGTATTATGCCTTTCCATATGGTTGAATTAAATATCATTACTTGAACTTATTAAAAGGTGCAGTTTTGTTACATTATTCTGAATGTATTAAAAATCCATAAGTCCATAATTTATGTTTGACGCATGATTTATTTACAGTGGAACCTCGTTATCCCGACACTCAAAAGAACAGAAAAAGTGTCTTCATAAGCGGAGTGTCGCGGTAACCGGAGTTGGAGAAAAATATGTTTATAAACAGCTGTATTTTTAATTAATTTAAGAAAATTTTAAATTCATAATTGTTCTTGCAGTTTTAAGAAATAAAACATTATTATTAAATAAAATAAACACAAAAATTAAAACTGAAAGGAATAGAAATCAGATTTATGATGACTTGTTTTTTTATTGTTACATGAAATATTGATGAGTTAAGGTTTGCCTATCCCTAGATGTGCTTTCTACAATTCTTTTTTCAATACTATACAATGAATTGTAACCAATATTCGTTGTTTTAGAAATGGATGTTAGATAATGTGTCAATGCAATGCAATGCTTCGATTTTAGTCGGATGAAAAACGCCGTGTAACCACAACACCGCCGCCTGACCAGAACATAAAGACCGCGAGTAGACTGAAGCGTCTACTTGGAGCTTAAGTGGGTCATTCATAGTGTGTGGGTTTATTTATTCAGATAAAGGATTGAAGTAAAATTTCTTATTTGTCTCAATGGGTATTTTAGACACTTTTGTGAAAAATTTGGCTAAAACATTTCTTAGCGCTTAATTTCCGTGCTTAGATGGATTATGAAGAATGAACAATTTTCCCAAACCGTCGGGATATCCGGGGTTGAAAATTATTCGATGACGTAAAGTCCGGAGTTTATTTACATACCTATCATATACAGAAAATCGGGACTTTGAAAAACTGATGTGATAAGCGGAGTGACGTGAAAACCAGGTGTCGGGATAACGAGGTCCGGCTGTATTTATTTTATTTATTTATTTATTTTTACAGCGTGACCGATTAACTGTGCACCGCAAGCACTTTTTGTAATGTCATTACATTTCCCACAGAACAAAAAGTGGAACCCTTGAAAACATAGGTGCCAACCTCAAACTAATCTTCCGTAATACGTGCGTTAATTTAACCCTGGTTTAACACGTTTCGAACCATAAATTTTTTAAAGAAATTAAAGTAAATATTTTCCACGTAGAAACCTTGAATTAAATAAATAAAGATTCATGAAATAAATTTTCCGGCTCTAAAGTGGTTAACCTGGGTCAAATTAATCCAGCTAATACGGAAGATTAGTGACAGGTTGGCAGCTATGCTTGAAAAGAATTTTCAATATTTTATTTAAGTATACCCTTTATTAAAACTTGAGAGCTTCTTCTGTTTCTAAATGAATGAAAACCAGTATATCGTTAGTAGATATTTCACAGAAAATTTGAAAATATGTTTACCTGTACGCTTTCAAAATAAATACGCAAAATTTATTTTGAGGCAGAAATGATTATTTAGCAAAGTTTTCTTCATCTTTTTCACAAAAATAGCTGCCTCAGTTTTTTAATAATTTTTTAAAACAGGTGATTAAACACCAAAATAATAAATAAGACTGTTCCTTTTTAGGTGCGTTCGTAATTATTTAAATACGTAGCACCTATAGTCGTCGTTCATTCCGTCCGTCTGTCTGTCCGTCCGCATATAACAGAGCTAAAACTATCCAACCGAATGGTCTGAAATTTTAAATATATAATTGTTGCAAAATTTTGTCGAGTCATTTCAAATTTTATGAAAATCGGATGTATAGTTTAATTACAGGGACAGTCAAAAGTTTTCCGTTACATGACGGCCAATAGAAAAAAAATATTGCAAGTGCATTTTAAAGATGTTACAGCCTATGCACTTATGAAGTGCACTAAAATATGCATGCAGTACAATATGCGGGGCAAAAGATATTTATAAAACTAGTCACAGTACGAACGCACCTCATTTGCCACGTTTGACGCGCAATTTCCAACTTGTTTTTATTACTAAAGATTCCCTTTGACGATCAAAGTTCATTTACATCATTTCTAACTGCCCATTACTTTCAGCGAATTCTATTTTTTTTTAATTTCTAAAAAAAAAAGTAAATAAATAAATAAAAAAGTAAAAGTGCTGATGTCACAAAACGAATTATATGTAAACAAAATACTGCGAATTGCAAATCATTTTTCATTTAAAAGAAAATTTATTCCACTGATTATTCTGAATTCTGGTAAACATTATCGAGAAATCTGTTAACATAAAAGAAAAGCTGTGATATTACAACACAGATCATACCGCATGTAAACATGTTGTTGAAAATATTAATTAAGCGGAATTTTTGATGAAAACGTTGACCTACACAATAATTCCTGGTAATTTAAAAATCGATATGAATTGAAATTCAAAAAGAAGCCCTAGGAACGACGCGTTTCAACGCAGTTATTCTCTCAAATGGTAATAGTCCCGAATCTTCCAGATTAATTCCTTTGTTTATTGAGAATTTGAAAACATGTTTATCTGCATGTGCATATCCCCGAAAAGAATACGTAGAATTTGTACTCTCGAAACAAATTTCGTCGAAAAATGTGGAAAAGTACAAGCGGCAAGTTGCCGGAGCACCCCTCTGGTTTGAAAGAAAGAAAGAAAGAAAGAAAAAAAAACCAGTTTTAAATTGGAGGATTTCAGGCAATTTTTAAGTTAAATATAAGTTTTTTTTTTTTTTTTTTTTTTTTTTTTTTTTTGCGGAGAACAAAGGGTGTTGGTGGATAAATCAAAGCGAATATATTTTCTTGTGATTTAGCGAAATACAAACAAAGGAAAAATTCGTTCAATTGACAGATTTTTTTTTTTTTTTTTTTTGGGGGGGGGGGGGCATGGTAAACATAAAGTTTGATTTAATAGAAACCTTACAAACATATACAGGGTGTGGTTGTTCTTCATCATGTAAAAATCCATTTACATCAAAATAGTTATTTTTGAAAAATTACAAAATTTAATTTTTTTTCTTACCCCTGGCTTCTATAATTTATATTTAGAAAATTTAGAAACAATTTAGAAGTATAGTTTTAATTACACAAATGTTTTAAGGTATGTGTCTACCCTCAAATCGCTGTTTTTGCGAAATTTTTCGATTTCTTTTTTTATCATTTTAAATTAAAGTTGAAACATTTGGGATTCCAAAAATGCTTTACATTTTGTCCAGCGATAATAAGAAGCAAAGTTATAGCCCAAAATATAAGCCGAAAATGAACTTTCTGAAACCTCAAGTAATCGTTTAAAGAAGAGCCACAAAGATGGTAAAGAATACATTTTAATACTCAAATATATAAATATACACAAATATATAAACCCCTACAAATATGGTGGATTTCAAAATTGTAAACTTTATACTTAATTTTTGTGCTCTATCAAAATCTTAATTTGCGTTTTCTGGGAAACTGCGTTTTTCATTGTGTACGTTTACGGGAAACATAATTTCTTAAAAAGTTCTTAAGATATTGAAATAAAATTTTGTGACAAGGTTCTGCTTATCTATAAGTATGTTATGAAGCAAAATATAGTTTTTAAGTTTGTATATATTAATTCAAGAGCCATTTTTATTGAAAAATACACGTTTTTTAGGGAAAAAAAAATAATGTTTGTTTACAAAATTTTGGCTTAAGTTAGAAAATTTAAGAGGTTTTGCAAATATTTTGCTTCATAACACAGGTAAGTGGTTTGCTAATATATTGTTAAAAAAAGTGAAATATATTGAATAGTTTTCGTTATAGAACACTTGGCATAAAAGCATATTTTTTTTTTTTTTTTTTACTAAAGTTTGACTAAATATTGCCTAAATTTGAAAAGTTAATAGAAATTCCTTTAAAAATTTATATGAATTCTTAGTGCTATTCCTTGTTTTAACTAAAAACGCATGTGTTTGATAAAAATTTCATATTTTTCAAAAAAAGTGCCCGCATACCTTAAATGTTGATCTTCATCATATAAAAATACATCTACGTCAAAATAATTATATATTTTTTTTAAATCACGAAAGTTCAATTATTTCCTGGCTTATGGGTCCTATAATTTATATTTAGAAACACGGTAGAAACAGTTTAGAAGTATAGTTTCAATTGCACAAATATTTAAAATATTGATCTTCATCATATGAAAAATACATTTACCTCAAAATCATTATTTCTAAAAAATAACGAAATTTAATTTTATTCCTGGCCCTGGCTCCTATAATTTATATTTAGAAACACAGTAGAAACAGTTTTGAAGTATAGAAGTATATTTTCAATTGCACAAATGTATCAAATGTTGTTCTTCATCATATGAAAATCCATTTACGTCAAAATAGTTATTTTATAACAACATGTATAATAATCACTGATAAACAGATATTAAATTAAATAATGCTATAAAAGTGATAAAATATCTTTATTAAGATTGACGATCATTTCATCGCACAAACGGCGACATTTTCAAAATCATTCACGATAGAAAATATTTTCACATAATTTAAAAACAATAACATATTATACAATGTCACGAGACATGATGCATAATAAAAAACATTGCAAACATAAAATTAAATTAGCTATTTGCGAGCGCGGATTAATTTTTACACAATTTCGTTACAAATACAAATAACTGAATTGACCGCATGGAGATTATTAACGAAAATATGAAAATTACGCTAGAGAGTGCTCTTAATTTTATAGTTAATAATAATTACTTCACTTTCGACGACAAAATATACAAACAAAATAACGGAGCTCCAATGGGCTCTCCTATATCAGGATTATTAGCTGAATTCATATTACGACCACTTGAAATGGAAATATACAAATTGGATTATAACCCCCATGCATGGATCAGATACGTAGACGATATTTTAATCATATGGCAACATGCAGATACCTTGCTCAATAACTTTTTAAACCGGAATAATAGCCTTGATTCTAAAATTAAATTTACATTGGAAATAGAACAAAATGGTACGCTACCTTATTTAGATGTATTATTAATAAAGATGCACCAAGGAATAGCACGCACTGTTTACAGAAAATCCATTATGCCTCATAATGTTCAAGCACCTTTTTCATACAAAGTTTCTGCATTTAGACATTCTATACATAGAGCTTTCAAAGTCTGTACCCGCGAGCAGTTAAATAACGAAACAAATAAAATATATGATACTTCAAGAAACAATGGATACAAAGAAAGCACCATAGAAAATTTAATTAATAGCTTGAAGAATAAGAAGAAAAGAAATTTCAATCCACCAAATTCCATGTTATCCACTTTACAATATTTTCCTGGTTTCTTCGAACGTTTGAAATACATATAAACTCAATCAATTCAATATCTCTCTAGTCGCAAAACCTTCCATGAAATTAAAAAAAAAATTTAGTATGCAAGAAAATAGATCCAATTGAGTCAAACCAGTTATCAAGAGTATACGAAATGCCTTTCACCAAAGAAGATGGAACAAAGCAGTTTTATATAGGTATGACAAGCAGAAAACTTAAAACTAGAATCAAAGAACATATAGCAAACATCAAATACAACAGAAGAATTTGGCCAGATTATGCAGCGAAGAACCTTTACAGATCGATTTTAAAAATAGTAAGTTAATTTATCCATCAAGATTTTATTTACCATCCATAATCCGGGAATCAATAGAGATATTTTTACGCAACGAGAATATTTGCAATGATTCAGTGTCCCTTGATTTACCCAAAATTTGGAAAGAGATGCTATGTAATTTTAGTAACAATAGTAAAAATTAATTCACGCTCGCAAATAGCCAAGTTATTTCAAGTTATTTATATTTTTATTTTATGTTTTACAATGTTTTTCATTACGCATGATGTCTCGTGACATTGTTTACCATGTTATTGTTTTTAAATTCTGTAAAAATTAATCCACGCTCGCAAATAGCTAATTTAATTTTAATTTAATTTTATGTTTGCAATGTTTTTCATTATGCATCATGTCTCGTGACATTGTTTAATATGTTATTGTTTTTAAATTATGTGAAAATATTTTTTATCGTGAATGATTTTGAAAATGTCACCGTTTGAGCGATGAAACGATAGTCAATCTTAATGAAGATATTTTATCACTTTTATAGCATTATTTAACTTAATATAGTTATTTTTTTTTTTTAAATCACGGAATTTAAATTATTTCCTGGTTTCTGGCTCCTGTAATTTATATGTAGAAACACAGTAGAAAGAGTTTAGAAGTATAGTCTCAATTGCACAAATATTTAAAATACTGATCTCCATCATATGAAAATCCAGTTACCTGAAAATCGTTATTTTTTAAAAAAAGTAACGAAATTAAAATTTTTTCCCCGGCTCTGACTCCTATAATTTATATTTAGAAACACAGTAGAAACAGTTCAGAAGTATAGAAGTATATTTTCAATTGCACAAATGTATCAAATGCTGTTCTTCCTCATATGAAAATCAGTTTGCGTCAAAATAGTTCTTTTTTAAAAATCACGAAATTTAAAATATTTCCTGGCCTCTGTCTCCTATAATTTATATTTAGAAATACAGTAGAAACAGTTTAGAAGTATAGTTTCAATTGCACAAATGTTTAAAATGTTGACCTTGATCATATGAAAATCCATTTACATCAAAATAGATATTTAAAAAAAATAACGAAATTTAATTTTTTGCCTGGCCCCTGCATCCTATAATCTACATTTAGAAACACAGCAGAGACAGTTTAGAAGTACAATTCAAGTGCACAAATTTTCCAAACATCGATCTTTTGAAAATCCATTTACATCAAAATAGTTATTTTTTAAAAATTACAAAATTTAATTTTTTCCCTGGTCCTTGGTTCCTATAATTTATATCTAAGAAACACAGTAGAAATAGTTTAGAAGTGTAGTTTCAAATGCACAAATGTTCCAAAAATTGATCTTGTAAAAATCCATTTACACCAAAATACTTATTTTTAAAAAAATTACGAAATTTAAATTATTTCCTGGACCCTGGAATCGCTATAATTTATATTTAGAAACACAGTAGAAATAGTTTATAAGTATAGTTTCAAATGCACAAATGTTCCAAACATTGATCTTATGAAAATCCATTTACATCAAAATACTTATTTTTTAAAACTTACGAAATTTAAAGTATTTCCTGGACCCTGACTCTTATAATTTATATTTAGAAATACATGTAGAAACAGTTTAGAAGCACAGTTTCAAAATGCAGAAATGTTTGAAATGTTGGTCTTCATCATATGAAAATCTGTTTACATCTAGACAGTTTTTTTTAATTACGAAATTTAATTCTCTTCCTGGCCCTGGCTCCTGTAATTTATATTTATAAACACTTTAGAAACAGTTTAGAATTATAGAAGTATATTTTTCAATTACACAAATGCTGTTCTTCATCATATGAAAATCCATTTACGTTAAAATAGTTATTTTTTAAAAATCAAGAAATTTAAATTATTTCCTGGCCCATGGCTCCTATAATTTGTATTTAGAAATACAGTAGAAACAGTTTAGAATCACAGTTTCAATTGCACAAATGTTTAAAATGTTGATCTTCATCATATGAAAATCCATTTACCCCAAAATAGTTATTATTTTTTTTTAAAATAACGAATTTTAATTTTCTTCCTGGCCCTGGCTCTTGTAATTTATATATTAGAAACACTTTAGAAACAGTTTAGAATTATAGAAGTATATATTTCAATTGCACAAATGTATCAAATGCTGTTCTTCATCATATGAAAATCCATTTACGTTAAAATAGTTATTTTTTTATATTCACGAAATTTAAATAATTTCCTGGTCCCTGGATCCTATAATTTATAGTTAGAAACACAGTAGAAACAGTTTAGAAGTACCGTTTCGAGTGCACAAATGTTTCAAATGCTGATCTTCATCATATCAAAATCCATTTACATCAAAACAGTTATTTTTAAAAAATTACGAAATAATTTTCTCCAGGTCTTTGGCTCCTATAAATTATATTTAGAAACATAGTAGAAACAGTTTAGAACTATAGAAGTATAGTTTCAAGTGCACAAATATATCAAAATTTTTTCTTCATCATATGAAAATCAAATTACGTTAAAATATTTATTTTTAAAAAATTGCAAAATTTAATTTTTTTCTTGGCTCCTGGCTGCTATAATTTATATTTAGAAACACTTTTTCCATGCTCTTACAGGTAAAACAGTCATAATTCTCTATTTGCATGAGCAAAACTTAAAGAGTTGCGACTTCCTGATTTTTTTTAATTTTCAGATGTTCTGTTCCTAAAAACATCTTTTCTCGTTTTTAGTTATTCTTTATATACTGAATTTCATGTTTTTAAATATGTACTGAATGTAGTACAGTGAAAATTCGTGAAACCATCACCTTTGGAGACGTTTAAAGCCTAAGTGTGTGTGTGTGTGTGGGGGGGGGGATTAGAGGCGAATACTTTTATTTATTGTAGTTAATTTTTAATATGCCAAGCCTACCTGGTCGACGTACTTTACGAAGCTGGGGTTTTCTGAAGACTTCTGGAGGTTTTTTTCGGTTTCTGAACGGATATATATGTTCAGGGTACATCAACTTTTAATCAATAAATTTTGTTTATTTATATCAAAAGTAGTTAGCCAATAAATCTATTAGAGTGGGACAATAAATCTATTACATTTATGAAAGGTTATATCATTTTACTACAACTAGGGGGGGCTACGACCCCCTGCTCGCTACGCTCATCACCAACCCCCCGCGTAATCGCTTCGCGATTCAATTCGGTATCGCGAAGCAATGCCTATTTTCTAGCCAACCCCAGACGTATTTTTTTCGCGTTTCCATTCTGAATCGCTTCGCGATCCCTTATTTTAAAGGTATACAATTTTTAGATTCCACTTTGTAAAAACGTGCTCCTCCCCAACGCCTGGCAATTTTATTTCCTTATCTCCAAGTACATAATCATTAGAGCTTAAAGTTTCATAATTATAAGAATTAAAATAATAAATCTTTGTAAAAGATATTATTAGTCTGTATAAGAATTATTAAATATAAATTTATATATATAGCGTTACGAATGTTGTAAATAGTAAGTGTTTGCGCTTAAAAATAATGCAAATAGTTCAATTAAGCTCTATTCATAAGCTAATATTAGTTTTTGTTGCATTGAAATATCTGAATTTGTTGATTTTCTGCATCAAGTAAACCCTATTGGATTTCAATGGGAGTCTATGGAAATTTGGCGATATATCGCCATGTTGGCGACAAACTTGGCGAAGTTTGGCGACAGAGCCGCCCCCCCCCCCCTACCCTGAAAGTGCGTTTTCTGTTGTAGTACGCGTTTTTAAATGTAACTATTTTTATCATATTACTCGGTGTGTATAAAGTCTGCAAATCATATACAGGGCTGCACAAAAAACCTCGAGTACATGTCTGTTTATTGATGGAAATTGCTGAAGGGGGATTTTCGACTGTACTAAAAGTATTTTCTAACTCAACTGTAGTTTAGCATAATATAGTAGTAAATATACAAACCTATAGATCATATACAGGGCAGCACAAAATAATTTGGGTATTTTTTGATTATTGATGGTAATTGATCGGCAATTTCTAAAATTGGGTTTTCAAATGTGTTATGTGTTTTCCGATTTTTTTACTTAGGCATAATTTTTTCACTCTTAAACGGTGAAGTTTTGTTACAGTATCCGGAATGTGTTAGAATGTGTTTTATAAGCTATGCTTGAAGAATGATTTTTCGTTCTTGTCTACCATACACTGTAAAAAAAAACGGACTAAAAAACGGAAATACTACTGGCAATCTAGACGCCAGTAATATTTCCGTTTTTTTACGGGAATTTTTATCCATAAATTACAGAAAATTTTCTGTTTTTCTGATTAAAAACGGAAATTTTTCTGTAATTTATGGGTAAAAATTCCCGTAAAAAAACGGAAATATTACTGGCGTCTAGATATCCAGTAGTATTTCCTTTTTTTAGTCCGTTTATTTTACAGTGTATATGTAAAGTGCAAATGGGAATTTCTTTCCGCTTGCATATAACTTGAGTTCTGCTGAATGGGTTTTGATAGGACTTGCACTGTTAGTTAGATAACTTTTGAGAGAAATTTTTTGTATTTTGCATATTGTTATAAGGATCTTGGTTATAGAATTATGGGGGAAGTTATATCATTATGTGAACCCGATTATGAACGATTAGCCTTTTAAAAAAGTCCTACTAGACGGAATTTGATGAGACTTAAATTGATAGTTAGATTATGTTTCATTGATTGTTTTAGTACAGGGTGGTTATAATTAAAGTTACCCTGTTTAGACCTACGTAGAGTCCGCTCTGGTTGACAGATATCAGTGAAACTTGGAATATAAGTTATATAGACCTTGGACAAATGAAATCTTCAATAATAATAATAAAAAAAATGTTCAAATTTCTACCGATAGGTGGCGGTTTTCATCTACGAAAGGACTTTATGCAAATCTGGAGCGGTTTAAAAGTCGTAAAGTCGCTTCCGAAAAGTCATTCTGCACTATACCGTTAGAGAAGGAACGAGAATTACTGGTGAAGTTGGTTTAGCAGAACGGCAGTAATTTGTCAATTGCACTGCGAGAATATCGACTGTTGAAAGGTTTACGAAAAGGATCAATGTTGAGGCAGACTTTGAAAAAGATGAGCCTAAATTCGAATAAATTCGCCTGAATTCGGGAGTTGGGTGTGCTCCAAAGAAGAGGACTGAAGTGATTTCAAATAAAACTGCCGAAGAAGTCGCTCTTGCCGTAGTCATGACATGACATGACATCGCGGTGCTCAAGGAGTGCCAACGCGGCGTGCAACGCCGCCGCGCGTAACCTCCAACTAAATATGAAAATGAACTAAGGATGAATTTCGAAACAATGCACAGCCTAAAAGTATAATTTAGAAGCTCTGGTGGAGTCCCGAGGGCCATTCCAGAGTTTGAAGCACGAGGCTAAATATAACCTCCAGAAAAAGGGGCGCATGAGGCATCCAAAAATTTTTTGGTTGCCCTATACTTCAATGTCATTTCACCGACTGGCGTAGGCAAAAACGGAGAATGTAAAGGTAGTAGGTTACCAACGAGCACAGGAAAGCTATAGCATAAGGTAGCTAAGCCTATCTAACTCTAAACCTTAAAAAAACAAAGGGGGCCACATAGCTCACTAATTTAGGTACCAAGCCTAGTGCGCATTACAGGTCGCGGGGCTTTCGCACAAACCGTTTAGCCTTTAGAAAGGCTTTGTGGTACTGGACATCGAAAGAACGCCGCTATTGCAAATTGCATTTTGGCATTGACAGTGATCGAAAATGGGGACAAGTTAAGATTAAAATTAAGAGCTAAAAATAACAAGTAACTTCAAAATTAACTATAGATCTGGATATGAATTTTCGTGACCGGGATGACTAAGCACCGCCGATCGAATGAACCAAAATGGGGAGACAAAGGTATAAATAGCCGGGGTGCAGTGAGCAAACACCAAAGAGGTCTGTTTCCCAATAATTTTCGACAAGTGCTAGAGCGGTGTCACGTGATTTGCCTCTCCCTTTGACTATGGTACGAAAGGTTCTTTAATCCACTATAAAGTGGTATCCATACAAGATTCCACGTTGTGCAAGCGGTGAACCCTGCTACCCGGACACAAGAACTCAATTGCGGGGATGGGGATGTTTTTGACCAGAATAGCCGTTGACAATGCATGGGCTTGGAACATTTTGTGGCCGGACGAGGCACATTTTACCTTAGACGGAGCAGTGAATACTCATAACTGTCGCGTATGGGGTACTGCAAGTCCTACTATTGCGCATGAACAGTCTTTTAACCTGATTACATTACTGTGTGATGGATATGGCTTTACGGCTGATTTCATTCTGGGTCCTTTTTTTAGAAGAACATTTCTCAAGGTCCTAGAAGGTGTTCCTTTACAGGTACTCGTTACTGAGACCTCCTTCAGCAGCAGATCATTCCATCCTTAAGAGAGCAAGAGTGTTTAGAGACAACCGTATCAACCTGGTCTCCTCGTTCTTCGGACTTGAATCCCTGTGACTTCTGGTTGTGGGGATTCCTGAAAGATCGTAAGCCTGAAAGTCTATTCGTTCTATGGTGTAGTACATACAGGGTGCCCAATAATTAACCGAAAATTTTAAACTTCAATAACTGTTTATTGGGACGTCATTATTGTGACGTAACATTTGGTGACGCAACACTATACGGTTTACAATTTACGAAACCAGAACAAACAAACCCTTGTAGACTCCACCCATTTAAAGGGCCACACTTTATTACTTATTGCCCCGGAACCCACATTTTATTCCTTATTGCCACTGAATGAACTCTAGTGATGGTTTTTGGTTTATGCAGGATGCTGCCAGGCCCCACAGAACTAAAGAATATTTTGAACTTTTAGTGGAAAATTCCAATATAGAGTTTTGAGTTTGAATTGTGCTGACGCAACAAGACAGGGGATTGATTGGCCTGCCTATTCTTCTGCTTTGAACCCTCTAGACTATTTTCTGTGGGGCTACTTGGAGGACAATGTGTTCAAAAATCCTCCACAATCATTAGATGTGCCCCGACAAGCCATTTCTGCTGAAATTTTGGGCATCACACCACACTGCAAACTATTCGTTCAGTTTTGGACAACTTTGATCTTAGGCTTCGCCATACTGTTTCAAGAAATGGGAAGCACTTCGAAAATCTTGTGCATCAATCTTGTGCATAAATGTACTTATTTGTGATGCAAATTTTTTCTTTTATCTCTTCTCAAACTCTTTTACTAAACAATTAAAATTTTTGGTTAATTACCGGGCACCCTGTATGCTTACTGTCTGGCTAGCGGGAGACGTTGCTTTTACCTTTGGAAATAAGGACTAAGCAGGTGAAAAAACTACAAAATTACGTCATTTTAACATGACTTTTGTTTATAACATCTGTTTCTACTAACTATTCGTGATAATAATGTATTATTGCCAGACGTTTTCAACTTGGTTAAGATAGTGATGGGCGATTCTGGAAAATTCAGGAATCGATTAAAATTGACATCGTATAAAACTGAATCGATCACAATAAGAATCGATTCCCAAATTCTAGAATCGATACTTGAATCGATATTTCGATAGTCACAGATTCGCACAGATAAGCTCAAAAATATCAATTTCAAAACTTAGCGAATCAGCAGAGCCGTAGCGACCACCTCCCATACCTCACATTTAGAGGGTAGACAAAGTCAGGTGCCCAGTCGTAAGCTATTACAGACCTTTGAGTCAAATAATACAGTTTTTAACTTTTAAATTATTAGTTTTAAGATGTAATTTTACTAATATTGTAATTTAGATTTTATTTAAATTTATTTTTTAAGAAAGGTCTCGGTTAAATACAAGTTGGAAATTGTGCGTCAAACGTGGCAAATGTGGTGCGCTCGTACTATAACAGTGCACTTCATAAGTGCATATCAATTTCATTCTGTTCGAAAGTCTGTAACATTCTTAAAATGCACTTGAAATAATTTTTTCCATTGGCCGTAATGTAACGGAAAACTTTTGACTGTCCCTGTAATTAAATCATTGTGATTTTCTTCCAGCCTGAATTAAAATTTAAATTTTCAGGGACATAATTCACGTTGCCATAAGAACCGATTTAGTATTCTTACAATTTGAGTTTAATAATGTAACTAGCAAAGTTTATTAAAGTTCTTTTATTTAAAAAAAAAAAAAAAAAAAAATCGTCGCTGCAAGACGTGAAAATTTAGTTTTCTCAGAAGAAATAAAAATCAATTAATTTTACTGTCTTAGAAGGATAGTGGACGCACATGTATATTGCTTGGAAATCTTTAACATTATAGCTAGTAACTAGCGGGTTCCGTCTAATATGAAATCTCGAAGCGAACGAACCGCGAACCGGGTTCCCGCTGCCTACAGCATCGTATAGGTGTAACCCCCCCCCCACTTTGCCCACCGGTTCGGAAAAACGCGCTCACCTCCCCCCCCCCCCCCACCACCACCAATTTTTGACATTCATCGTTTAAAAATTTTTTATTATGTGTTATAAACTATCTTAAAATTTCAAACAAATCAGCCCTGTTATATTTTCTAATTTTGTTTTGCCCCTCCCCTCTATCCCCCCCCAAAAAACGTTGAACGCGCCATTCTTTTTATAATTTTTTATCATGTATTATAAACAATCTTAAAGCTTAAAACAGATCGCATTGTTAGATTCCTAATTTTAACGAAATCGCGTTATGTTGGTTCCAGATTCCACCACCAGGGTGCGCACTCTATTCCTAACAAAACTGTGAACGAAACTCCGTTAAACAACCTATCAGGAGATATTACTCAAGAGTGTGGCAATCTTGATCAAAAATTTAAGCTATTTGCCGAAATTACTATTCGGAAATAGTGGTAACTAAAACTTTTGACTTTTTTATATTTAATAAGTAGCATTTATCTCAGGACTCCGTCAAAAAACCCACCTAAAACGGTAAGGAACGCTAAGGTTTAAAAAAAATTCTAGCGGCCTTCCCCCCCCCCCCCCTCACCCCCTCCTCCCGAAATTTTCGCACCATTCTTTCTTAAACTTTTCTTATGTGTTATAAACTATCTTTAAAGTTTCGAACAGATCGCCTTGTTAGATTTTCTACTTTAAATGAAATCGCGGTCTGTTAGTTCTATATTCCACTACCAGGGAGCGCAGTCTATTCAAAACAAAAGTGTATCTAAACGAAACTCCTTTATACAACCTATCCGAAGATACATTAGTCTAGGGCTGGTAGTTTTAAGCAAGAATTCAAGATATTTGTGAAATTACTATTCGAAAATAGTGGTATGAAAACTTATAAAATTTTTGATATTGAAAAAATTAGTAATTATCTCAGCCCGCCGTCAAAGAACCGCACGCTAAACGGTAGAAAACGTTAATGCTGTTATAAAAAATCACGTGACTGCCTTTAAAGAAAAGCATTTAATAGAAATAAACCAATTAGTGAAATAATAATTAATATCTCAGCTTGTAATTAAGATAATATTTTTCGAATTTCTGAAAGGAGAATACTTTTGTTTTTTTTTTTTTGCATCGCCCTGTCCAAGTTTCGAATTTTACGCCCCTTACATTCTAAGATGTGGTCCCCTTTTAAAACATTACAAAATTCTCGGGAATCACTTTGTTTAAATTGTTAAATATATTATTTTGAAAAAAAAAGGTTTTAAAGCATTTTATCAACGTATTTTCATACCTACACCCTTGAAAAAAATTAATAACATACAGGGGATCCTTTAGTTTCGGAAAAGCTCCGAAATTTCATAAAATTCAAAGTATCATAAAATCAGTAAGTTTGGTTGTAAACGACTGAATTTTTTATAATACAACTTACACAAACACTTTGACAAACTTACGGGTGAAAATACGGCTTAACTACCGAGAACCATGAGTCACGTGGCTTTAAACCAAGAATGATAAGTTTAAAATGGAAAATAGATGAAATTTGTTATTACCATTCATAAATAGTGCTCACCAAGAGCTGCAGATATAATATCAGTGTTTAGTTGGTAAACAAATGATTCGGGAAGAATGTCAAAAAAGGTGAAATTGGACCATAATTAAGAAAATTCGGATCGGGGGGGGGGGGGGGTGTATAGGTGACGAACTGAAAAAGTACAGCTTAATAAACTAGTAACCCAAATAACTTGGCTCCTAAACTAAAAATACTACAATTTAACCTAGAAAGAAAAAGGCTCTTATGCGAAATTTGACAGCAGTTCTGCCTTTTAAAACAGTAAATCCGAAAGAATAAATATATATTCTTTTGAAATTACTGTCAAAAATATCAATACAAAATTTGGAGCACGATTGACCCTTACCAAAAAGAAGGAAGGCTAGAGACAGAAAATAAAAGATCACATTAAAAGCTTTCCAACGATATGTTATACGATA
The DNA here is from genome assembly GCA_963932465.1 of Maratus speciosus. Classification (NCBI taxonomy): domain Eukaryota; kingdom Metazoa; phylum Arthropoda; class Arachnida; order Araneae; family Salticidae; genus Maratus; species Maratus speciosus. The sequence continues at coordinate 294,188,536 of OZ010789.1, forward strand.
TGGTTTGGAAGAAACAAAAAATACCCCCCCCCCCCCCCCCGAGGGAGCAGGTAAGCCCCAAACGGTCGGAGGGGCGACCTCAAAAGTATCTTTGGTCAAGGTTTCAAAATGTGGCTTTATAATAAAATAGAACAAGAATTGGACATTTTAAAAATTGCATGCAAATTTTGAAGGCCCCTGTAAATTAAGATTAGCGAGGAAAAGGGGAGAGGGGGGTGGAGAGATTAGAAGGGACAAACTTGAAAAAATACAATATAATAAACTAGTAACCTGAATAACTAGGCTTCTAAACAACAGTATAACGATTTAACCTAGTGTTGAATTCAGGGGGTAACCCGGGAGGACATCCCTCCCGGGACATTGAAATGTCCCTCCCGTATAAGTTTTGAGATTTTATGCTTTTTAATGGACAAATGTGCACCCCCCCCCCATTACGGAACTCTGAAATACCCCCCCCCCCCAATCCCGACCGGAGTCGCATAAATCCCTCCCTGAGAAAAATACCTGCATTCAACACTGATTTAACCTAGAAAGTAAAAAAGGCTCTTATACAAAATTTTACAGCAATTCTGGCACTAAAACAGCAAAATTGGAAGAATTGATTCAACCCGAATCGTGGATCGACCGCGATGCGATTTGAATTGAAGTAAATCAAAGCATAACGATTCGACATTGCATCTAAAGAATTGAAAGTAAATCAAAATATAACGATTCGACATTGCATCTAAAGAATTGAAGTAAATAAAAAAAGTAACGATTCTGAAGATCGCATCTGAAGATCGACATCGGCATCGAATCTGAACTGAATCAATTCACCGTTTCTGATCCAAGGACAGAATCGATGCGTTCATCTTTTCTTGCTTTCTTTTGTCTTTAGAAAAATAAAGTGTTGTTTTCGTGAAAATTTTCGACTTCCGGTTTCTAAGGATTTATAGTGTTAGAACTTCTTGTCTGGAATACGATTTGACTATTTTTATAAATTTTTTGTCTGTCAGTCTGTCTATTTGTTTGTCTCTGACAAAAAAATTGTGAGCGGTCTATTTCAAGAACTAATGCATGGAATCTGTTGAAACTTTAGATTCAGTTAGACCTTCATATAAATTGGTGCTGATTACTTTTTGGTGAAAATCGCTCAACAGGTGGCGCTGCTATGCTGCATTTTTCATGATTTCCGCAAGATTGCTATCGCAAGAACTAATGCACGAATATTCACCAAACTTCAGATTCAGTTTGACGTTGACATAAGTTGTTGAGGATTAGGTTTTGATGTAAATCTACCGGCAGGTGGCGCTGCTATGCTGCATTTTCCCCGAGTTTCGCAATCTCTATCTCAAGAACTAATACACGGATTTTCATAAAACCACATTCAGTTAGACGTTGGCATAAATTGCTGCTTATTAGGTTTCGATATAAATCGCCCAACAGGGGGTGTTGCTATGCTGATTTTATCAGCAGAGTTGAATTCAGACATTTTTCTGCGGGAGGGACAGTTCAGAGGGGGAGGGGATTGGACTTTTGTACATTTTAATGTACAAAAAGCATAAAATCTCAAACTTTCTGGGGGGCATTTGAATGTTGCGGGGGGGGGGGGGGGGGAGGAATGCTACCCTCCCGGGCCATCCCCTGAATTCAACACGTTTTTCAGGATTTAAATAATTTTAGGGATAATATCTCAAGAACTAATGAACGAAATTTCATCAATTTTTAATGCACAAAAACGTATTGAACTCAGGGGGTGGCCCGGGGGGGTGACATTCTCCTCCCCCGAAACACTCAAATGCCCCCCAGAAAGTTTGAGATTTTATGCTTTGTTGCGGGGGGAGGAATGTCATCCCCCCCGGGCCACCCCCTGAATTCAACACGTTTTTCAGGATTTAAACAATTTTAGGGATAATATCTCAAGAACTAATGAACGAAATTTCATCAAACTTAATATTCTGTTAGGCAATGCCATAAGTTATCCATGATTAGGTTTTTGTGTAAATGATATAACAAATTGTGCTGCCATGCTGCTTTTATCAACAGTGTTGAATTCAGACATTTTTCTCCGGGGGGGATTTCTATGGTTCTGGCGAGGAACATTCTAGAGTTACGAGGGGGGAAGGATTGGACTTTCGTCCATTAAGCATAAAATCTCAAATCTCCCAAGGGGACATTTCAATGTTCCGGGGGGGTGGGTCCACCCGTACCAGCCCCTGAATTCAACACTGTTTTTCAGGGTTTACACAATGTTTGCGATAATATCTCAAGAAATAATGAACGGAATTTCATCAAACTTAATATTCTGTTAGTCATTGACGTAAGTTGTTTTTTCTGAGTCTTTCGTGTTAATCATGTAATAGGCTGCGTTGCTATACTGCTTTTTTCATGATATTCATGATAGCCATATCTCAAAACTAATTAATCAAACTTCATATGTTACACTGTCGTATAAATAGATCCTTATTAGGCTTGGGTGTATACTACCCAGCAGGTGTCGCTTTTATGCCCTTTGAACTGGGATTTTCCGTTGCGGACATCTAAGAAGGTGTGGGCCGAAATTCAATGATTTGTTAAGAAAATGGGATTCTTATATATATTTTTTAAATACACATATTTCAACGAACCTATACTTTTGGATCCTCATGATGGGTATAGGTTATTTAAATTTGACACTGTGATAGCGAATTTTGAAGTTTTAACATTTATGAGACAGAAGAAAGTTTTGGGATTGGACATGCAACTACTTCCTTAAATTTTTGAAGGAAAATGAAAATGATATGACCTTTAGAGACATCGATTAAAAAATTTATAGTATCGATTAAATCGAGTTGGCCATAGTATCGATTAAAAAAATCGAAATCGCCCATCACTAGGTTAAGATCCTGCCAGATCCCGATTTATAGGTAAAAAAATACGTCATCTTCACATCATTTTGGCAAGCTTTAAAATTGCAATATATTATTCTTTGGATATCAGACAGCCTATAATTAATTTTCCAGACAGAAATTCGGTTGATAAGTTAATGCTAGACGGCTTTAAATATGGCAGCTAAAGTGCTTGTTACAAGAGTGATTTATAGGTTAAAAAAAAAGAAAATGCCCTCTTCACGTCATTTTAGCAAGCTTGAAAATTGTAATACATTACTGCTTAGCTACCAGACAACCTATATTAATTTGCCAGACAGAAATTCGGTTGATATGTTAATGCCAGAGGCTTTAAATCTGGAAGCAAAAGTGCCTGTTACTAGAATGATTTATAAGTTTTAAAAAATGCCCCCTTCACATAATTTTAGCAAGCTTGAGAATTGCAAAGTATTACACTTTGGCTACCAGACAACCTATATTAATTTGCCAGACAGATATTCGGTTGATAAGTTAATGCCAGACGGCTTTAAACCTGGCAGAAAAAGTGCCTGTTACAAGAGTGATTCATAGATTCTTTTTAAAATGTCGCCTTCACGTCATTTTAGCAAGCTTGAAAATTGTAATATATTACTGCTTAGCTACCAGACAAGCTATAATTAATTTACCAATTCTGTTGCAAATTTCGTTAAACTAACTGTAAGTTGTGAACAAATGTCTGTGTTCGGATGACGCGCGGCACCCTATATTTCTGACTGAATGCAAAATGCTTTCTTATACAAAAAATATTCGATGTTATATACTCGTCAGGTTTGTAATCTTGGTACTGAAATACTCTGTATAGGACTGATGTCTGAAATTTTTTCAGATGTACTGTCGTGCACTACAAGGGCAGCCAAAAAGTTCAAGGAATATCGTCGCAACTCTTTAGTACCACAATATAATTAATTTATTTGTTTACTACTATTATTTTTTTTTACCACTGGAATTCATAGCAATCAGTGTGACGGCAGTGTAGCTAAAAGTAGGAGTAGTTGGTGATCAGTTGGTGTGATGTTGAAGTTCGAGCAAAGGGCGAACATCAAGCTCATGTGCAGACTGGAGAAATCTGCTTCAGAGACTTTGCAAGTTTTGAAAAGACTGAGGGAGGCAATCCGAAAATAACGTTCCGCCAAATGGCAAGAAGAATGGTCACTGCATCACGGTAGTTCTCCTTCCCACACATCGATTTTTGTGCAGACACAGCTCGCAGAAAAGAACATTCCACTTCTCCACAAGCCTCCCTGCTCATCGGATTTAGCACCATCGGATTTTTGACTCCCCCCCCCCAAAATCAAAATGGGCCTCAAAGATTAAAGTTTTGACACTGTAGACAACATCAAAACTAACATGAAAGCAGAACTTGGGAAGATACCATACCAAAACAGGACTTTCATCGTTGTTTCCAGCAATGGCAGCAACGGGGCGAAGCATGTAAGTGTGTTCTGATGGAGCTTACTTTGAAGGAGATTAAGTAACTGTGTACCTATATAGTGCTAATAAGGAGTTACAACGAAATACCGGGAACTTTTTGACTGCCCCTCGTGCAACATTTTGTTTTTATTTTTTAAGAATACGGTAAAAAGAGACTAAGAATGGTAAAAACTTTTCTGAATGTCAATTGACTGGAGTCTTTTGTCTTATCGCCAATCAATTTTTAACACTTTCCATGTGATTTAGGTTCGCCTGTCTGGAGTCCGCGCTTTAATTGCTAGAGTATGTTAAAAAAAAAATTGTGAAAATAAAAATAGATATCATATAACACTTTAGTTTCACGTTGAGATAATTTGGCAAAGAACAACAAAACTCTTCTAAATATAAAGGCGAATATGGACTCTATTTCATTTATACAGTTATGTTAAACACATGTTTGTAACAAAATTTTACTAGTCTTGATAACCCTTTAAGCTCTGACTTACACTATTGTGTAGGTGATCCTAAAGTAAAAGAAAAAGACTATTTCCTGTTTTGTGCGATTAAAAACCGAATTTGCACATTTGTATGCGTTAATTGGCTTCAGATGTTTTGATAAGACACAACTAGGTGGTACCAACTGCAAGACATGGTTAGATTTTTTGCTTTTAAGAAGGCTATATCACCTGACAGCAATAGACAGAAAGTATGTACCGTCGTAATTTCTTTTAAATATGACTTTTAATTAAAAAGCAGAAACCCAACGTTTAATAATGCACAAATATTACGCGAAAAGCAGCAAACAGCTGTTTCGAATCTACTAGCGAGATTTTTCTTCAGTGCAATATAGAGCAAGACAAAGCGTGCGAGAAAAAGCAAGGCTGAGCAAAATGGCAGAGACTTGAATAGCTTATTTAGAGAGAAGGATATCTGTGAGTTGGGAGACTGATAGTTGACTTCTCATCCTACTAACCAGAAATTCGCTGCTTTCAATACTTTTGTTTTTTTCGGGCTACCAATATTTGTTCCACTCCTCAGTTACTCAGTGCTGAACTTAATTACCTCAAAGCTATTGCTGTTGATCGTGATTATTCCTCTAATATTATAGATTCTATTTATAAGAAATTGACGAAATCCGTCTATTCTGAAGAGCATTTTAATTCCAACTCGAATACTTCAGTTATGTTGCCATTTTTTCCTAAAATCAGTCGGCAAGTTGCTAAAATATTAAAAAGGCTTGATTTTAATGTTATTTTTTCTCCTGTTAATAAAATCTCTTTTTCAAATCTCAAACACCCTATTGATCACCTACATAACTGGGGTATTTACCAAATCTGTTGCCAGTGTGGTCTATCTTATATTGGCCACACTAAACGTGCTCTTAGATTTTGTTTAAAAGAGCATGAATGTAGTGTTAAGAATCAGGAGCTTAAACGTTCTTCTATTGCTCAACATTGTTGGTCTTTTCAACATAGGTTCAATTTTTCCTCAGCCATCATATTCAGAAATGTTCTTCTAACCTTGATCTTGATTTGTAGGAAGCTTACCACATCATTAAAAATTCTCATTCTTTATTCAATGACTTATCTAGTACTCCTGATTTTCCAAGTATTTGGAAAGCATTAATTTAATTTCCCCTTTTTTGGTTTCTTTTTCTCTTGTTCTCCGGTAGATGTCGCTACTTGTCCACTCAGTCGTTTCATCTGCTCCTGTCTCATTGGTTGTTTTTGGCGCATTCGCTACCCGTATCGGGTAAATAAACCGTCTCTGCCATTTTTCTCAGCCTTGCCTTTTCTATCACGCTGTGTCTTGCTCTATATTGCACTGAAGAAGAATGTCGCTAGTAGATTCGAATTAGTTGTTTGTTGCTTTTTACGTATTATTTGTGCATTATTAAACATTGGTTTTGTGCTTTTTAATATTCCTGCATAAAAGCTTCATTTGTTATTTTAATGTTTGCTTAAATTTAATTTTTCTTTTCATATACTTTATTCATGATTTTAATTGATTTTGTCATGTTTAAATTTAATTAGAGTTTACAAAAATTGAAAAAACTGATAATCTACACAATTGTGTAAGTCCGGCATTTACCATTTCAAAAATAGTTTCAATTCCTAACATTAATAAAAATTTTATTTTTAAGGGTATTTTTTAAAGTTTTGTTTTTAGCAATTTATTTTTTATTAACTTCATTTTTAAAGCGGATTAATTTTAAATTAATAGGTTTGTACTATTTATGATTTGTATGTAAAATAGATACTATTTGAGAAATAATATGCACATGTAAAGAACTGTATGTTTCTGTTCTGAGTTACCGATGCCATATATGTGTTATATATTTATATAAGTTATATGCATGCGAGATAGATTTTTATATGCACGAGATAGATTTTTAAATTTGAGAAATTCATTCCATTCTGTCGACACAGCAAGTAAACCACCAGGAATGGATAATAAATTATGGAAATTTCAGCAAATGCTCGATAGATTCCTTAGTGTCTGTTTGAATTTACCAAGAGATCAAGGAAAATTTTCCCTAGATGAGCAGACGATTCCTTTTTTAGGATGTGCCTCTGAAAAGCAGTATGTAAAAAACAAATCTTACCCTGTGGTAACAGCATCATCTGCGATAGCTTTAAATTTTGTAATATAGCAGTGGGAAAGTACAGACCTGATTCACAAGGATCTAGACTTAGGACCTGCCGTAGTCCTTACTCTGGTTCAGGCCTAGTTTTATATACTTCAATCGGTATTCCAACACAATACCGCTGCTGGAAGAACTAAAAAAGGAAATTTAAAGGAACAGCCCCCCCCCCCCCCAAAAAATAGAGTGAAGGGCATCCCATTTGTCAACGGCTCTTAAGAGGAGGTGAGAGCATTGAGCACGTCTCAGGAAAGGAAATTGTAATGGTCGAATGGAAAGACAATAAGAAAGTCGTACTGCTATCGACGTGTGCAGAGCGTAACTCGCTGCAGACCGTCAAGCAGTGATCAAAGAAAGAAAAATTGAAAGTCGATGTCTGTTGTCCAGTCAGCTTTATGAGCTAGCTGCAACGCATCAGTGGAATGTGTGGAGATTTCGATCAGCATATGGATGCATATCGAACCTAGTTTAAAACAAGAAGGTGGATCCTGAAAACAACGGTTCATTTCCTTGACCTGGCTGTAGTAAATTCGTGGTTTCTCTACAAACGAGATGCCAAAGCAAACTCCGTAAAAGACACTTGATTTACTATTGTTTCGATTAAGTTCGACTGAAAACCTGTTGGATATATCATTACCAAAAAAGAAAAGATCAAGAGTGTCCCCAGCGACAGCGAAGAAGAAGAGGTTAAATATGATGTTGATGACTCATGCAGATCCAAATTCTACAATTCGCCCATAAATATACCATTTGAAAGTAAGAGTTTAGATGCAACTGGCCTTCTTTCTGCGATCTCAAAACTACCAGGAGTTGCCGGTTTCAAAACTGTTCCAGCCATATAAGAGTGAGATGCGAGAAATGTAACGTTTATTTATGTCTGTCGAAAAACAAAAATTGTTTCAAACATTTTCATTGTGGCTGATGAAAATTATCTTAATAAACAGCAACAGTTTTTGCTTAAACTTTTATTTTTAGATATTTACACACGTAATCCGAAACTACACAATTGTGTAAGTTTAGTCAAAAAACGGCTGCAATAAGGCCGAACTTACACAATTGTGCGGGTCTTCCCTTGGCATAACCTGACATCGGGTATTTTTTTTTATATTTTATCCCATCAAATACGATCATATCGATTAGGATTAAGGGAAACCACCTAAACTTTTAATTTCTAGTAAAAAACTCCGGTATTAAACTAGCAGCTTTTCAAATGATTTGCCATTTTTAATGTTCTCCTAGAGTAGGGATGCACAACCTGTGGCTCGCGGTGGGATAACGTGTGGCCGCGAACTTCGTCAAAATATAACTGGAAAAAATTGCAATTTTTGTCTAAAAATCGCAGGAAAAAATCGTAAATTTCCTTAATTTTCCTCGGGAAAATTTGAAAATTTTGTTGGTCAAATAAGAATTGTGAATTTCGTTGATCGGGCGTGGAAAAAGCGCGAATTTCGTTGATCGGGTGCGGAAAAATAGCAAATTTTGTCGATGATGCTCGAGAGAATCGCAAATTTCCTTGATCGGGCTCGAAAAAATCGCAAATTTCCTTGATCGGGCACGGAAAAATCGCAAATTTGGTCGAAGAAGCACGGAAAAATCCGCAAATTTTGCTGATCGGGCGCGGGAAAATCGTGAGTTGTCGTTCGGGCAAGGAAAAATCGCAAATTTCATTGGTCGGTCATGAAAAAAATCACGAATTTAGTTTGCCGGGCACGGAAAAATCACGAATTTTGTCGGTCAGGCGCGGGAAAATCGCAAATTTCGTTGATTTGGGACGAAAAAATCATACATTTTGGTGATGATGGGAGAAAAAATTGCAAATTTTCTTGATCGACTGCGGAAAGATCGTGAGTTTCGTCAGTCGCTAGAAAATATCGCGAATTTCGTCAATTTGCCGCAGGAAAAAATTGCCAATTTGGTCAGTGAGTTAAGATTTGGGAATTTCGTAGATCGGGCGCGGAAAAATCCCAAATTTCGTTGATCGGGTGCGGAAGAATAGCAAATTTCGTCGATAAGGTTCGAAAAAAATCGCGAATTTCATTGATCGGACACGGAAAAATTGCGAATTTTGTCGGTCAGGCGGAGAAAAATCGCAAATTTCTGGATCAGTCCCCGAAAAATCGCGAATTTTGTAGTTGAAGCATGGAAAAAAATCGCAAATTTCGCCGATCGGGCAAGGAAAAGTCGGGCTAGGACATCAATCGGGCTAGGAAAAATCCCGAGTTTTGGCGAACGGGCTCGGAAAAATCGCGAATTTTATAATTCGGGCAAGGAACAATCGCGAATTTTATAATTCGGGCACGGAACAATCGCGAATTTTGCCGATCAAGCGCGGGAAAATCGCAAATTTCGTTGATAGAGCACGAAAAAATCGTCAATTTTTTTTGATGATGCGCGAAAAAATTGCGAATTTTCTTGATCGACTGCGGTAAAATCGTGAGTTTCGTAAGTCGCGAATTTCGTCAATTTGCCGAGGAAAAGAATTGCAAATTTCGTCAGTCAGTTAGGAATCGTGAATTTCGTCTATCAGGTGTATTAAAATCGCGAATTTGGTCAATTAGGTGCGGAAAAATCGCGTGTTTCGTCCGTTTATCGGGAATTTCGTCCATTTGCCGCGGGAAAAATGCAAATTTCGTCAGTCAGTTAAGAATCTCGAATTTCGTCTATAGGGCTCGGAAAAATCGCAAGCTTCGTCGAATGGGCACGTAAAAATCGCAAGTTTTGTCAATAGGGCTCGGAAAAATCGCAAATTTCGTTGATTTGGCACGAAAAAAATCGCGAATTTTTCGATCAGGCTAGGAAAAATCGCAAATTTCGTTGTCAGGCACAAAGAAATCGCGACTTTTCTCGATGATGCGCGGAAAAATTGCAAAATTCGTTGATTGGCTGCGGGAAAATCGCGAGTTTCGTCAGATTATCACGAGAACAAATCGTAAACTTCGTCAATTTAACGTTTGAAAAAATCGCAAATTTCGTCAGAGTCAGTTAAGAATCCCGAATTTCGCTGATCGTGCGCGGAAAGATCGCGAATCTCGTCAGTCAGGGGTGGAAAGTCGGACATTTCGTCGTTCTTGCACTAAAAAAATCGCAAGTTTTTGTCGATCGGGATCCGAAAAACCGCGAATTTCGTTTGTCGGGCACGCAAAAATCGCGCATTTTGTCGACCAGGTGCGAAAAATCTCAAATTTTGTTGATCAGGCGCGTAAAAATCTCAAATCTTGTTGATCGGCTCTTCCTGCCCCCTTCGTTCATAAAGTTCGCATTTTTATTCGGCATCAGCTATTTTCATGCCTATATTTGTTTTTAGCACTTTTAATAAAACAAAATTTACTACCCCGAATAAAGTACAGGAATATTATCACTCTTTCAAATTAATCCTTGTTGTATATACAAACGTAAACTGTTGATATATCCTTGCCAACTGAATCGGATATGTTGACTAGGTAGGGGAACCTAGAGGGGTAAGACACCCCACTCAATTCCCCGAAATAGAATTCTCTTCACGTGACTGATGTGGCCCTCGACAACCCAGACATTTTTGAAAGTGGCCCTTCTCTTAAAAAGGTTGTGCACCCCTATCCTAGAGCTTCCTCCATGAGAATAAGAATTCACTTTATAAATAATAAGAATTATATGTGAGTGAGGGAGGAGGATATCAGGATTTTAAAGATGCTTAGGTGAGAAGTGGCGAAACCTATTCTGGTTTGGGAACCACTGGTCTATAGGCATTGCAGTGAATTTTAATGATAGCACTCTACTGAGAAAACAATGAAATTGATATGCATTATTAGAGATGGTTTACAATATGCTTTCTAAAAAATATGAAGTGCGTAGAATTTGGCATTCATTTACAATTCAAATAATTCAATAAAGAATTCAAATACATAACAGTCTATGGATGGTAAATGCTAAAGTTGAATTTTCAACCTTTAAAAAACTATAAATCCCGTATATAAGGATGAATAAAAGAGTTCAAATACCTTTTCGATTATAGGCGGTAATTGCTGCAATTGGGTTTCAAGAAGGGTAATTCTAGGATAGATGGCCATAGAGGAGAGATGGCTAGTGTGAATATTTCAAAAACTCTATCATAGATTGCAGCATAAACTTTCTTTGTAATAAATAGTTCAATGTGTTCATTCAATGCGACGTGCAGCTATGTTTTTCAATTATAAAAAGAAAGTGTAATTTAATGTTTATTTAATTTAGTGGTTGGATATTTTTGTTGAATTAAGTATCTGAACGTTTTGCAGTACGTATGTTACATTTCTTTTTACTATATCGACTTTTAAGGCACTTATATAATCCAATCGTTGCTTTTAAGTCTAAAACAAAGACGTCCAATGGCGGAGTGTTGCATTAAATAGGGTGGCAATCTGTCCATCAATTTTAGGCTAGATGGCCACATCAAATCGAAGTGAGATGGCTACCTATAATCGATATTTAAAATTATACAGAGCGGGGGTTTTAACTAAATATATTTATTTTTTAAATAATTTTATAATTTTATTTTTATAATTATATTAATTGAAATAATTATTTAAATTTTAACTAATATAAATATTTCAATAACAATAATATAATAGAGTCTAACGATGTATTTTTGTTTCATAAAATATTGAAAAACTTCGGAAACGTTCATCCCAAAAACGGATAAAGTTGATAAATAAACTTAAAACCATGAAAAGGTCGAAAATAAACAAAAACCTGACGTTTCCAGGAGCGAAGAAGATGAAATACATTTGAAATTATTAGATTCTACAGAGTCTGAGGAAATAGAAATGGACGAGGATCAGGCGTTTTAACGCTTGGTAGTATTAGTGTTTGTGGGGTCATTGTTGCAACTGCTGCAATGGTCAGCTGGTAGTGGAGGCGCATACACACGATCCTTTATGAACCACAACAGGTAGAATTCACATGGCGTCAGATCGGGTGAGCGTCTGAACAGAACTTCTTTGCTAATCAAAGTTTGGGAAGAACTGAGCTATCGACTTGATGTATTCCATGTGACGAAAGGTGCTCACATTGAACAAATTGTTATTATTAAATTATTTTGTTAGCTTGTAGGTAAAACTGTTTGAGTTGCTCTTTCATTTTATGTATTAATTATAATTTTAAGTTTTACGTAAAAAATACTACCAAGCGTTAAAAATCCGATATTCATTTAGAAACGCCCCGTATAATACCCCAACCAAAATGGATGACTGGATACAATGCATAAGGTGCCAGAAGTGGTTCCACAAATCGTGTACAAACTATCAAGATCTTTGCCGAAAATGTGGTAAAATTTTACGAAAAGTGAATTTGAAATTATACTTCAAACTTCATTTATTTAAATTTTATTCACTGATTTTTCGTAATATAAGTGCATCTTTAAAATTTTTTATGTATTTACCATGATTAACTACATGAAACGTGTTATTTTTTGCTACTTTAACTTCATTTTTTCTTTCTTGTACTGGATGGCCATCTCTCCTCGGCTTGAAGGAGAGATGGTCATCTGACATTTTAATTTCAATTTTATTTGCCACTTTTTGTTCTACATTTTTAAATTATTTTTTGTCCAAAGTATGATGAGGACATGTATAAGAATTTCAAATATGCATAAATTTTTCTTGTATTTACATTCTAAGAATTTTTATTTCAATCTTTAAAAACTATGGCCATCTATCCTAGAGCTAGCCTATGTTGTGCATTTTTGTATCACAAAGCACTGGCACAAAGTACTTGATCTATCAAATGAGAGTAAAATAAAATTTAAATTTATATTTCAACTTTTTGTAAAAACATAATTTAAAGTTTTATTAATTTGAAATATAATATTTTCTTCTATTAAAACATTTTTCTTGACATTAAAAATTATTATTAAAAAATAAATTGAAAATCTATTTTAAGAGAAAATCAAAACATGCAGTTATTTGATAGTGATTAAACCAATATATTTTATTAGATTCACGTTACAAAAAAAAAAAAAAAAAAAAAAAAAAATCTCTTTCTTGTTTAAAGTTTTTTGAACACTTTAAAGAGAAATAAATTGCTTTCAAAATTTTACCTCTACAGAATTTAGCGATGTATTTTATCTCTAATCAATACTTTCTCCCAAACTCTATGGCAAAATACCTCTCTTTTTCTTAATAAAAACCTAAAAATATTCGCAGCTTTATTTTGAAATTATTATTTCGAAGAATACCTTAATCAAATAATCTTTCGTAGAAATGTGTAATAGATTCTTTAAAATATATTTCTCTCTTTCGTTGTTAAGCAATCTTGCGCGAGAAAGGCCATTTTCCTTTTCAATTCTTCGTACTTTGAATTTGATTTTCTTGTTAATGTCAAAATATTAACACATAATACTTGGAAACGTGATAGATTTACATTGCCCCTTTTCTTTTATATATAAATGCAAGGAGTGCATAATTAAAGTTAATCTGTTCAAAGCTGTCTATAGTGATAGCTATTCATCAGAAAGTTATGAAAGCTTAGAATGCGTCTTATTCAGAGAATGAGGGAGACATTTATCTACAGAGAAAAAATAATTACAGCCATTAACATTAGAGGGCGCATTACAAAATTACTTTTAAAAGAAAAACAAGATCAATAAATCATGCGTCCAGCATAACAACACTTTTCAACACATTCAGGTTGGTTGGTTGGTTGGTTGATTTTTGAGTGCCAATTATCAACACGCGGGATATAGGCCCTAAGGGGGGGGGTGCCCTTCGTGGGGGTCTTTCTAAGGGAACCTAACATTTGGAAATCCAAGGTTCGAAGAAAACCACGAAAACTCCAAACGATTAGGCCGGCGGGCCTAATCGAACCCAGCACTTCCCGTCTACCAGCTTCGAGATCAAAACATCTCGGCCACTGGTGGGGCTCCAACACATTCAGAATACTGTAACAAAAATTTCACAGTTTATTAACCCTTTATCTACTGAATTATGAATTCATGAAAATTTTATCTTCTAAAGCATTTTTTTTTTGTATTGTTTAAACTATATTAGAAGATTTAGATAATCATTTAATAAATTTTAGAAGGATTTTAGAAGAATTGAAGGATTTAGAAGGATTAATTAAATTTGAATTTATATTGGTTTTGTGCAATATTTATAACCGCATCAAATCTTTTATTTGAAATATTTTTCTTCGTATTTTGTAGGAATTAGGAATTCTACAAATATAATGTTCTTACAATAGAAATATAGAAATATTTCCGAATTTAAAAATTCCCCCTTCCCCCAAAGCCAAGAAAGCTGAAAAGATGCAAAGGCAAAATAAATCATAATTTTAAAAATATTTTTCTTTTGTGTAACTAATAATGCTTTTGGAACAAGATAAATTAATGTATCTATAACTCATTCTAAACTGTATTATAACTACTAATCGATGTATTAAATGAACTTTAATGAAAATCAGATTTCAAATTAATTTCTTAAAAAGGTGCAAGGGCCAACATAGTGAAAAAGATTCCATGTCGGGACTCGAACCCGGACCATCAGTATAGCGCACTGACATTCTACCGACTAAACCACATGGAACGATACCCAGCCTGGAACTTCTCACTATTACATGTTGGCAAGGCTAGTAACGTAGCACAAGATGGAATACTTTTCCGTGAGCCACTGACATCTGGCAACACGAAACTTAATTAAATCCAGCATCGATTGAAACTATATTAATACTTAGAAATTTTTCCAGAGAGAAACATTCGCCTTGCATCTTGCATACAATACTTCAATGAAAATCAAATTTCAAATTAATTGCTTAAAAATCGCAAAGGCCAACATAGTGAAAAAGATTCCATGCTGGGACTCAAACATGCGAACGCGGCCATCAGTATAGCGCACTGACATTCTACCGACTAAATCACATGGAACGATACCCAGCCTGGTTTAGTCGGTAAAATGCAAGTGCGCTAAACTGATGGCCCGTGTTCGAGTCCCGGCATGGAGTCTTTTCCACTATGTTAGCCTTTGCGCCTTTTAAGCAATTAATTTGAAATTTGATTTTCATTGAAGTATTGTATGCGAGGCGAATGTTTCTCTCTGGAAAAATTTCCAAGTATTAATGTATTAAATGAATTTTATAACAAGATATTTTAATGGTACTTATAAGTACCCTCAGTAGGTAAAGGGTTAAGGTGAAATAAGATGTCTAAATAAATAATTTAAAAACTTCATAACGCTTTCGAAAATCCAATTTCTGCTATAAAAATCAATAGATGGAAAAATATCAGTTTTTCTATGTGTGTGTACACCCTTGTATATGATCTATGGATTTGTATGTATACTACTTAGCAGAGTTGGGCAAATTTGTAATCTCAATTATCCGCAGTGTAATTACAGATTAACTGCATGTAATTAATTAAAGTTACATACATTCAAACACAGAAATTTTATCAAATAGTGGGATGGAGGTGGTTCCGGTTACAGTACTGCAAGAATTTTTTATGGCATGTAATTTTAACTATAAATAATTACATACAATTAAACTGTAATTACATTACAGATAATTAGATTTACAAATTTGCCCAATTCTGTTGTATGTAAAAGTTAGTTCAATTAAACGAATTTCACAGTTGAAGATTTCCATTCAGAAATTTCTGTGAATAAGCGGAAAAGTACTTGAGAAATTTTGTGCAGCCCTGTATAGGATCTATAGAATTTATACACATCAAGTAATAGTTAAAAAATAGTTCAATTTAAAAATGCGTACCACAATTGAAAATGCATTTTCAGAAATTATTATTCATAGGTTTCAATTGTCCAATTTCTTCTGCAGTCAAATTCTTTTGTGTGTCCCTGTAAATGAACGATAAATTCTATGTACACCCTATTATACAGTATACGCTCCGCGCAGTACACCTCAGTAATATACATCAATTTCAGTAGGTTTAAAATAGTGCAATGTCATTAAAATACACCGCAAGCGATTTTCCTCCATAAAATCTAATGTAATTCTTTTGAGTGTATCTGTAAATGAACCGTAAATGCTTCATTCAAATGCTACACACTTCATTTTCATTACCAAACATGCCATAGTGATACCCAATAACATCTATCGATTTCATGGCAATCGAACTATATTTACGCGAGTTAGAGCAAGGACGGACAGACAGACAGACAACCCGAATTCATAAACAATTTTCAACTTTGTTGGAAAGTGTTAAAAAGTATAAACGATTTACTTTATTTAATCAAATCTCGCTCATTTCATCAGTGTCAGCTATCCTTTGAAATCTTAAAATGGTGTGTTCAATTGTAAATAGAAATGTTGAGTTTGTGTTGACTTTTTTTCAATTCCTACTATTAGTTCACACTCTCCCTATATTTGTTTATTTATTTATTTATATATATTTTGTTCAAATTTTCAATCGTTAATAAAATACTTATTATTCATCCTATCAAGTTGAAATAATTTTTTTTAAACTTGTACTGGATGACAATTGATGTTAATACAGTTTTTTCAAATATTAATTCATTAATTAAATTTTAATTAATTAATTTTAGTTTTGCATGAGAAACAAAATGGCGGCCATTGGTTATTGAAGCACTTAATGCATCTTCATATCTATAAGGGGGGTTACCATAGGGGGCGACCCTGTTCTGTCGCCAAATACCGCCAAATTTGGCGACCAAAATGAGTCGCCAAAAGTGACGCCAACTTGGCGATATCTCTAATATTTCGCCAAATTCCAATAGACTTCCATTATAAACCTACTTGCTTATAGAAAATCAACAAATTGAGATATTTTAATGCAACAAAAACTAATATTAGCTTAAAGGATTATATTAAATTTTTCTTTGATGACCTAAGTAGGAATTGACTTTAAAAACAAAATTTTTATATTACTTGTTTTTGTTTAAGTTTTGACAGTTATTAAAACTATTTAATTGCTTAGATATAACTATCTATACAAATATATATATTGGATTTTTTTTTTTTTTTATATTTATCTTTTGATGGAGTTTACCCCAGTCCGAGGTTTGTAATATTATTTTTTTTTTATTCGATTACGATAAAGGTTACTGTAATTTATTTATTTTTTATTTATTTATTCAGTTATTTTAATTATTCACAACGCTTTATTGTACTGCAACTATTCTATCATGTGCTTAGATTTACTGTCAATCTCGCGGTTTTGGAATTTAATATTTAATTCTAAATGCCCCCCTTCCTTTTTTTAAATGTTTGATTATTCCAAATTCACTTTCCATTCTAATTTTATTAAATTTAATTTATTTCTATCCAACTCTATTTCTCTTTATAACATTCACCAACTTCAGATATACAGTATTTCCCTATTACTATTATATTTTAAGGAAATCCAATTAATTCGTTTAGATATTGAAATTGGACTTTTAAGTGAAGTAAATAAAGAAAATGGTATGATATTATTATTATTATTATTATTATTGATCCAGTATTTGCGGTTTGCGGAACCTTGCAGTATGCTAGCGAATGTCTGTCCTAGAGCACAACAATTAACTTTATTGGACATGTACCAGTAATACCTCTGAATATATTTCATTATTGCATTAATTTATTTTATATATTGTTTTTATTACTCTATACTATTTGCATACTGTTTATGAATTATGCTGTTTGTTTGTATACTGTATATTGTTTTTAGTACTGATGTACTGTATTTCCCTATTATTATATTATACGAAAATCCAAAGAATTCATTTAGATATGGAAATTCGGCTTTTAAATGAAGTAAAGAAGGAAAATAGTTCTCTAACACTTTTTTTTAGATCCAGTGTTTGCGGTTTGCGGAACCTTGTAGTATACAATTAAAATGATAAAACTTTGTAAAAAATCACCATAAAATTAAAACAAAACACAGGACGCGTTTCGAGCTAAAAACATAACAGCTCGTCATCAGCTAAGCATACACGTGTCCGAAAACGAACAAGTTCAAAAATGAACTGAAGAAAAAGAATGTTGCGAAGAATGCGACAGATGGCGCTACCTGATAGAGGGGTATGCAAAAGGGAAATGTGTTGAAAAAAGATAGAAGAGAAAATGAAATGGAAAAAATGGAAATAAAAGAAAAAATAAAAATAAAAGAAGTAAATTAAAAATATAAATAAAAATAATAAAAAAGAACTATAAAAGAACAAGAAAAAAATCCAAATTATTATTATTATTATTATTATTATTATTATTATTTTTTTTTTTTTTTTTTTTTTTTTACAAAATAAAAAGAAAAGAAACAAGAGAAAAGGGAAAAGAATTACAAAATTAATTTCCACGCTGGAGATAGGAAAGGAGATGATGGGAGATCATTGACAAGATTAGCAGAATTTTTAGAAATAAAATATGCTTCATGAAAATCCAAGTGAGAGGGAGAGGCAGGGGAAGAAATAATTTTGGCCATGGAGAAATTGAAACAATGACTGGAAGACCAACAGTGAGAAGCAATCGAAGATTTAGAGATTTCTTGATTTGCAATATATCTCTGATGCTCGCCTATAGGCGGTCAGGCGGTCAAACAGTTCTTCTCAATAAATCTGATTATATTTCCCACGTTGAATCTATGTTAAACTCTGGTCCATATTCCAAATTAAAAAAGGATCCTTCTACTAAGCATTTATCTGACATCAAGCATGTCATTAAAAATTCTGTCTTTCTTAATGATAACACTAAACGTTTGGTCACCCCTACTATCGCTAATTGTGCTCGTTTCTATGCTCTTCCTAAGGTCCATAAACCTACTCTTTCCTTTCGCCCTATCGTTTCCAATATTGGTACTGCTTCTTATAAACTTGCCAAGTTCCTTTCTAAGTTACTCGCTCCTTTATCTTCCACTAACTTTCATACCGTGAAAAACTCTTTTGACTTTGTTGATAAAATTAAACGCCTTTCTCCTTGCAATTATATAATGGTATCCTTAGATGTTAAATCCCTTTTCACTAACGTGCCTGTTCAAGGGGCAATTGATTGTTTGGAAAGAAGGTTGCGCGAATTTCATTACTCTTCCATTGAGATTGATGAAATCCTGCATTTAGTTAGTATTTGTGTCAGGCAAACTGCTTTTCAGTTTAACAATTCTTTCTATTCTCAAACTGAGGGTCTGGCCATGGGTAATCCATTGTCTCCTCTTTTATGTGATATTTATATGCATTTTGTTGAAGAAAAACTCTTCAGTTTATATAAATTTCCTTTCTGGTTTAGGTATGTTGATGACACTTTCATTTTAATTCCATCTGACCTTGATCTTTCTAATCTCCTTTCTCTTGTTAATTCTGTTGATCCTTGTATTCAATTTACTCTCGAAGTCGAAGAGAACAATTCTCTTCCTTTCCTTGACGTCTTGGTTTCAAAACTCCCAGATCGGTTCTCTACCTCCGTTTATAGAAAACCTTTCGCTGTCTCCCTTCCCCCTCATGCCCTTTCAAATCATCCTCCTCAACAAAAAGTGGCGTCCTTTTATACTTTTGTTTTTAGGGCGTTACGCATTTGTTCTGACTCTTCTGCTCTGAATAATGAAATTAATTATCTGAAATCTCTTGCCCTTGCTCGTGGTTATAATCCCTCTTTAATTGATAAAGCTTTGTATAAATTTAATAAGCCTAAACGTCCTTTTTCTGATTCAAATAATCCTCCTAATTTTAATTCTATAATAGTTCTGCCCTTTTATTCTCTTCTGTGTTTCAAAATTGCTAAAATACTTTCTCGTTTTAACTTTAAAGTTATCTTCAAACCTATGAATAAAATTAAATTCTCTTCTCTAAAAGATCCTGTTCCTACTGAGAACCGGTGGGGTGTTTATTTCATTCCTTGCTCTTGCAATTTAGGTTATATTGGTCAAACAAAGAGAGCTTTAAAATTCAGATTAGGCGAGCATCAGAGATATATTGCAAATCAAGAAATCTCTAAATCTTCGATTGCTTCTCACTGTTGGTCTTCCAGTCATTGTTTCAATTTCTCCATGGCCAAAATTATTTCTTCCCCTGCCTCTCCCTCTCACTTGGATTTTCATGAAGCATATTTTATTTCTAAAAATTCTGCTAATCTTGTCAATGATCTCCCATCATCTCCTTTCCTATCTCCAGCGTGGAAATTAATTTTGTAATTCTTTTCCCTTTTCTCTTGTTTCTTTTCTTTTTATTTTGTTAAAAAAAAAAAAAAAAAAAAAAAAATAATAATAATAATTTGGATTTTTTTCTTGTTCTTTTATAGTTCTTTTTCATTATTTTTATTTATATTTTTAATTTACTTCTTTTATTTTTATTTTTTCTTTTATTTCCATTTTTTCCATTTCATTTTCTCTTCTATCTTTTTTCAACACATTTCCCTTTTGCATATCCCTCTATCAGGTAGCGCCATCTGTCGCATTCTTCGCAACATTCTTTTTCTTCAGTTCATTTTTGAACTTGTTCGTTTTCGGACACGTGTATGCTTAGCTGATGACGAGCTGTTATGTTTTTAGCTCGAAACGCGTCCTGTGTTTTGTTTTAATTTTATGGTGATTTTTTACAAAGTTTTATCATTTTAATTGCTTCATATCGCCAGTTTTCGGTGCTGTTTCCCTTGTAGTATACAAACGAATATCTGGCCTAAAGCAAACCAATTAACTTTGTGAGACATGTATTAGTAATATCTCTAAATATATGTGATTATTGTATTAATTTATTTTATATATTGTTTTTAGTACTATATACTATTTGTTTACTATTTATGTTGTATATTGTTTGTATATTGTATATTGTATTAAGTACTGACATACTGTATTTCCCTATTATCATATTATACGAAAATCCAAAGAATTCCTTTAGATATTGAAATTCGGCTTTTAAGTGAAGTAAATAAGGAAAATGGTCTGGAAACAGTTTTTTTTTTAGATCCAATGTTTGCAGTTTGCGGAACCTTATAGTATGCAAACGAATATCTGGCCTAAAGCAAAACAATTAACTTTGTTGGACATGGATACATACCAGTAATACTTCTAAATGCATGTAATTATTGTTTTAATTTATTTTATACATTTTGTTTTTAGTTCTGTATACTGTTTATGTTGTATACTGTTTGTATACTGTTTATGTTGTATATTGTTTGTATATACTCTTTATGTTGTATACTGTTTATGTTTTATGTTGTTTGTTTCTATATTGTATACTGTTTTTAGTACTGGTGTACTGTATTTCCTTATTGTTATATTATATGATAATCCAAAGAATTCATTTATATATTGAAATTGGGCTTTTAAGTGAAGTAAATAAGGAAAATGGCATGACAACAGTTTGGAACGTTGTATGTAGTATGCAAACGAATATCTGGCCTAAAACAAAAAAATTAACTTTAATGGACGCGTACCAGTAATACTTCTAAATGTATGTGATTACTGTGTTAATTTATTTTATATATTGTTTTAGTACTGAATACTGTTTGTATACTGCTTATGTTGCATAATGTTTATGTTTTATGTTGTTTGTTTGTATACTGCATATTATTTTTATCACTGATGTACTGTATTTTCCAATTATTATATTATACGAAAACTCAAAGAATTCATTTATATATTGAAATTGGGCTTTTAAGTGAAGTAAATAAGGAAAATGGCATGGCAACAGGTTTTTTTTTTTTTACATCCAATGTTTGCGGTTTGCGGAACCTTGTAGTATGCAAACGAATATTAGGCCTAAAGCAAAACAGTTAACTTTATCGGACATATACCAGTAATACCCTAAATGTATGTGATTATTGTATTAATTTATGAGCCCCCGATATGCGATTTCTTTCGGCAGCAATTAAAGTGTTGTCTTCAAAAATTAACGTTCCGTTGTATAAGCCAGCCATAAAACAAGCAGATTTATCATTGTACTGTTAAATACTCTAATGCAATTTTTTAAACTTTTGAAATTCAATTTTTTAAACACAATTTTCCATGTTTTCATACTTTTGGGTGCAGGAAAACACAATGGTAAACCTACGAGTCAGCCACTAAAATCGGGTTTTCCACCAAGATAAGACTTGGCAGATCGATTGCGTTTTAATATGCGAATAAAGATTTAACTAATCCTAGAATTTCACCCGTGATCTCGATAAGGTAATTGTCTATGCTGCCGGCTGCCGGTCCATTATAATGTACAATTATTTAGATTTCTGTATATCCACATTGTGTCGAGAACATATTAGATCGGATAATTGGAATATTGCTGTAGCCAGGGCTTGATTATCGCGGGATAAAACTTCAGCTAGTCATTCCGAGAAGAAAATTTCTTCTTTACTTATGACACAAATTTTCAATTTAAGTAAAATGACAATTACTTAAAAAAAACTGTTGGTGGAAATTAGCCTCTGCGATAACTGGACCTTGGCTGTACTGCTGAAGACACTGGGTTTCATCCTGTGTTCATCCCTAGACCTCAGACTATTCGTCCTGATCTTCCAGGACGAATATTCAGAGATCTCGCATACTTCATTTCTTGATTAACCCACTTTCATTTAACTCAAACTGGTTTTATTGTATAAAGATGAAATTTTGTAACCGATTAGTTAACCACTTCCTGATATACTACTAGAATTATAAAAATTGCGTTCACAGGTGTGTTTTTGATGACAATACAACATTTTAATACTCTTTGAACTTTGTCATAAATTAATAAATTATTTTACAACTATTTTTCAATTAACCCGCCGCAAGTGATAAATCTCCAATTAATCTCTGTAACTTGTACAAATGTCTAGGATTTGAAACATCCATGAATTTAACGATGCGCCAATAAACGCTGGCCAAAACAGGCCAAATGGGTGTGAAACTTCTACAATGAAACATCTATATATATATATCTCCTACGTAGCGTGAAAAAAAGCTGTATTTGTAGCTTGCTATTTGGCAATAACCATAGCGACGATTCTCAGTGGTTAATTTACGGTCACATGTCCTGACCCATTCAGCAAATCAAAATCCAGTTGGAATCTCTCTTTTAACACAAACCGTTTAAGCGATGCATGAATAACAATTGCTATCGGTCCGTTTTACGGTGTCGTGGTGAATTCCGCGAATCAACTTTGTATTCAAGATTGTATTTAGACAAAGCCGAAAATGTTTTGTTTACAGTTCGTTTGTGTGTTACTCAGCATCTACTATAGCGTCTTATTATAGTTTTAAATGAATTTAAGCCGTGCTGTTCAATACTATAGGCAAAATGAAAGGAGAAGGACCCCATCTGACACTAACATGCCATTTAAATATTAAAGACCTCAATTTCCAGTTCACTTAGCTTTCGCAATGACGAATGAGTCACACGCAATGACGCAATGAATCACAGAGCCAAACTTTTGATAATTGCATTTTTATTTACATTTTCAACAAAATTTTCAATTACTTTTTTTATGAATTATTAATTGTGATTTCACCGAGGTTTTAAATTAATTCTATTTCCACGGTAATTTTTCAGTTTATTATTTTGGATTTCAAAATTTTTTTAATTTAAAATGTTAAAGTGATTTATAACCATTAGCAGCACCATCTAAATACATTTTTATTCAGATTTTCAACAAAGTTTTCCATTACTTTTTTATACATTAACAATATTTGTAAATTTAGTATGTTATAATGATTTATGATAGCACTCATTCTGGCTAGAGTTGACACAAATAGTGGCGAGGGAGCGAAGCGAACTGAGATCCCATAGCGGTCCCAATGTGAATTGCGTAGCAATTCACGGGGGTTGGCGAGCGTGAGCGATCTGGGGGCTGAGCCCCCTAGTTTTAAAATATAAGAAGAAGGAAATAAATTAAAACAAAAAATAAAGAGCGTAACATTAAAAAAATTAAAATGCTTTCATCAATTAATAGTTTAATATTAATTAATTTACGATTATAAATCAATTCAGAAGTCCTAAAAATATAGTTTAAATAATGCTCCATTTTTTTCTTTCCTTTTGCCCTATCTTAAAAAAGAAATACAGAAAAAAATTATAAATTTAATAAATTCACCTGAAAGCGCTTTCTACAAAGCATTAAAAAAGCAGCGAATTTTTCATAATCGAGTTCAGTGCCCGCGGCCAAATGAATGTATTGTAGCCGAAATTTTGCGAGGGGGGGGGGGACATGAATTGCCGTCAAAAAATGAGGTGTAATTTTCAAGATGAACATTCAATCCTTATAAAAGAGTGTTCTTAAAAAAAAAAAAAAAAAAAAAAAAATCTTTTATATTTAGTCTAAATCGTTTGGAATCATTGGACATCTGCAAAGCTTTTTCAAATTCTGAAAATCTCCTCAAAGGTATAATGGATATAAACTGGCGTAAGAATTAAGAACCAGTTACAATTGAGGACTAAAAATGGAAAACACTGAAAGTCCAAAACAGAAAGTTTTTTAAGAGAGCGAAAAAAGAAAAACTCTTACTTCTGGGTACTTACATCGTTTTCCACTTAACTCCTTTCGGGCTCTTAGTTCAACACTTTAAAATGTAGGTGCCTAGCTTCCTTTCGTTTAGTGTTTAAATACCTAATATTATTATTTGTAAACGTTTCTTTTATTTACATATTTAATATTTTCACCTTGCTTAAAAATATCCCAATGATGTAAACAATAACAACACGATCAAGTTGTATAATGGCCACCGGTCGCCGCGCGCATCTTATCACTGACATTTTTAGTGTTCTCTATTTCACTCTGTGTGGCATATTCAACCAGCGACATTTTTCTACTCTTTTTTTGAACTATTTCTACTAGGATTGGCATTTCAAGGGTTCTTCTGTTTGTTAAGCTTGGCATTTAAAACATTTTTTTGTAAAAAAAAAAAAAAAAAAAAAAAAGTTTTCGATTTTTTGGTACTTTCAGCGTTTTCTAATTGCAGGCCTCAATTTATAGTAAAGAAGATTTAAGATAAATATGGAAAGTTTAGAAAATGGCATCGACATTGTATACTGTTAAGAAAAAACAAACTTTTCTTAAGGCTCCTGTCCCTGCCAGCGAAGGCACTCACGAGCTAATGCTAATCCTATGAGGAGGGATTTTCTAATATCTTGTTTGCATTTCGACATTTTCAAATAATTTTTTTTGCATTGGATAGCTGAGATCCATCTCTACATCGCACCTTTTTTACTTTTTCAATTTTGGTTGCAGAAATTTTTCAGAATGATACTTTCAGTTTTAGAACCGGTTTTGAAAGTGAAAGCAACGTTATAAAAAATATTGTATATTTTCCTCTTTACTCCAACGGTTTTTACAACCATATGCAGAACAACTGCTCACCATGATATATTATTAATTATCAAATCCATAAACTTAATAGAAATTTGAAAAAATTTCAACTAAGCATAATAGGCAATGAGAGAAAGAGTGTTTTCTGCCTAGTATGCGAACCAAAACCAAACTAAAACTGCCTTCACTATATTCTTCCGCGCTGACCATGGAAAATTATGTTGGAGTTGGAGAATAGGAAGATAGATCTCCTGTTAGATGTTGAGCTCAAAATTACTTATTATCTTTTTTAAGGGGTTACATATGTTCTCGGCGGCGAAAAATTGAGATATTTTGCAATTTTTTTTTAGGAAGGGAGTAAAATTGATTGAAGAACTAATAATTCCACGTTGTTTTTTATTACTTCAAGTATTTAAAAATATATTTTGTTGTTAAATTTGGTCACATATTACGTCGGAAACCTTCAGCCGCGTTGACCTGTACCGAAAAATATCTGGGCTCGATTGGCAACATCCTAACTTCCTGTAGAAACAAAAATTATTAAAATCTGATTTTATCTGTGCCCATCGGCTCAATTTTTGAAAATTAAGAAAACTGCGCTGTTTTGAAAAAAATAAAATAAAATCATTTTTTGTTTAAAATTTTTACTTTTAAACTCATTGGAAAAAAAAATTAAATTAAAAAAAAACGGCTCGTTGGGCGTTTGACAATTTAATTATGCGTAGACGAGAGCAAATTTTATCCAAAAATGTTAAAAATTGTTCAAGTTATCATGCTGCACATGTTGAAAAATGTAGTTTCCAGAAAATCGTTATTAAAGTTTCAAATTATTTTGACTGTGCGCAAACTCACATTTTTGCTCATATATTTCTTAATAATTGTGATATCACTTCAAATCTTTTGCCCATAATTATACGCGCTATAAGGATTAAGTATCCGTCAAAAACAAAAAAAATCGATTTTTTGAAAGTTAAAAACGTATATAACCCCTCCGAAAATATAGTATAACCTTTTTTTCCCACACAACATATACGTTCAGATTACATCCAGTTCTCATCTACTAAATACGAAATACGTCTGTAGATGTATTTTGGACGTAGACTGACTGCTGAAATACGTCCAGAATTTGTTTGTTTGATTTTACATATTTAGGGAATATCTACAAAATATTGACACCAGTTTAGGCACGTAAACTAGATAAAAACTGAACCTGTCCACGCCATGTATATGTCGTAGGCCAATTGAGAAATCTGGCTCTTTGCAAAGAGCCGGGCTAATTGGAGAATCATCTCCGTTTTTCTAAACAACCTGATATTTTCCAAGCTTATTGCAAAAAGCCTGAAGAAAGTTAAGCCAATTAGAATAAGGTAATTCATTTCTCAAACAGCCTTAAATTTTTAGGCTCATTGAAAAGAGCCTAGATTGCGTTAGGCTAATTGAAAATTGGCCACTTGTTTCAATTCCATCGAACCATAACACGATCCGAGCAAAATAAAATAATTTCCATCAAAAGGTAACCCGGCTACAACCTGAAAATTCCACCTGAATTCAACGCGAAACTCGATCTGAACCCGAAAAAAATTCATCGAATTGTAACTCTATCCGAGAAAGACAAAATAATTTTCGTCTACACGCGCTGACCCGAACTTGAAAATTATATTTCAAGTCTACCCTAAACCCGATCCGAACCAGACAAAAAGCAAAATTCTATCCAACCGTAACCCGATCTTTGCAAGATAAAATATTTTCCGCCGAAATATAATCCGACCAGAACCTGAAAGTTCCATTTGAAGTCAACACGAAACCCGATTCGAACCCGCAAAAAATCCACCAAACCGTATCCTGGTCCGAGAAAGACAGGATACTTTCCGTCGACACAAACCTAAAAAACCTGAAAATTACATTTAAAGTTTATCTTAAAACCGAACCGAACACGAAAAAAATAAAGTTCCATCCAACCGCAACACAATCTGTGCAAGACGAAATAATTTCCGTCGAAACACAATTCGACGAACATGAAAATTTCATTTGAACTCAAACGGAAACCGATTAGAATCCGAAAAAAATTCCATCGAACCGTAACTCCATCCGAGAAAGACAAAATAATTTCCGTCGACGCGCATCGTACAGACCCTGAAAATTTCAATTGAAGTCTATCTTAAACCCGAACCGAACACGAAAAAAAATAAAATTCCATCCAACCGTACCCCGATCTGTGCAACATAAAATAATTTCCGTCGAAATGCAACTCAACAGACCTGAAAATTTCATTTGATGTCAACCCCTTAGAAATTAACTTAGACTTTTAGTCGTTGTCTTCACTGCACATTTTTTTATAGCTTTACGGAGGGATGGAGGTAGCAGGAATAATTCTTTGTTAATAAAAAAAGGTATCTATTAACTTTAATTATCAGCCAGTTGCATAAATCAAATCTGCCAATAAAGCTGTTTTCTTTTTTCTTTGCTTTCTCTCTTTTTTTTTAATCAAATTTATTCATCAACCAATCGACTCTTGGAAAAATATTACAAATCTTCATCTGCAGATGTCATTGTTACAGCACTTTCCTTAGTTATTTTTATATTATTTTGATTCACCAACCCATCTTTCTAGTACATAAAGTTGAAAAGCAACAAAAATCTTGAAAATGTCGTTATTGTAAAAAATTCCTAAAATATATTTCATAATTTTCAGTGCATATCAATCTTCTCTGCATAATGCTGGGAAAACTTTAAAAATCTGCCTGCAGATTTCGTTATTGCAGAAATGTTCTTGTATATTTTTCTAACTATTTTCATTAGAAATCGACTTTCTCTTCGTAATGGTAAAAAAAAAAAAAAAAATTAAGAATCTGCGTCACTTGCAGATGTTATTGTTGTTGAAATTTTCATATACATTTTTATAATTATTTTCATTAGCAATCCATCTTCCCAGTGCAATGCTGGGAAATCAGTAAAAATTTGCCTTATCTGAAGATTTATATAATATAAAAAAATCGCATATATTTTTCATAATCATTTTCATTAGCAACTTATTTTCCTTGCGTAATTCTGGAAAAAAATTTGAATTCCGCCTCATCTGCAGATCTCCTTATTACAGAAATTCTCTCATATAGTTTTTTAATTGTTTTCATTAACAACCTATCTTCTCTCCGTAATGCTGGAAAAACATTAAAAATCTACCCGATCTGCTAACTTTGTTGTTGCAGAGATTTTCATATACATTTCTATAATTATTTTCATTATCAACCCATCTTCCCTGCTCAATACTGTGAAATCATTAAAAATCTGACTAATCTGCAGATTTAATTAATATAAAAAATTTCATATATACACTGGTGTCCAAAATTAAGGACCAATCACAAAATGCTAATTTTCAAGTACGCGAATACTCAAAAGGAAATAATATAATTCGAATAATTACTATCTCTGCAGCACAGCTAGTCCATATAATATCTCATTCATGTCACACATGGTCACAAGTTTCACAGTCACTACGGTGAAGCAAAAAAATAGTAAATTCCATACATCTCATTATGAGTCTCAAATGATCACTATATGTCACTCCACTGAGACGTCACTGTGACTGCTGCTTTGTGACGAGTCACCATGTGACTTTACAATGTAGTTACATTGTGACTCTCATGTGACTGTCTCATCTGTAGACTCAATTTCAAATTCATCGTGAACGCTGCATTGTGATAAGTTACCAAATAATGTCACATTAAAGTCACATGATGACTTTCAGGTGACAGAAAGACTACTGTGAAGTCATCATTGTACTCTTTTGTGAAAAGTCACCATGTGTCTATAATGTAATATTATTTGGTGACTTAATATAATGCAACGTTCATGATGACTTTGAAATTGAGTCTAAATATGCCAGTCACATGAGAGTCACAATGTAACTACATTGTAAAGTCACCCCGTGACTCGTCACAAAGCAGCAGTCACAGTGACGTCTCAATGGAGTCAGATATAGTGATCACTTGAGACTCATAATGAGACGTGTGGAATTTCCTATTTTTTGTTTCACCGTAGTGACTTGACACTTGTGACTATGTGTGACATGGATGAGATACTATATGGACTAGCTTTCCTGTAGGGATAGTAATTATTTGAATTATATTATTTCCTTTTGAGTATTCGCTTACTTAAAAATTAGCATTTTGTGACTGGTCCTTAATTTTGGATACCAGTGTATTTTCCATAATCATTTTCTTTAACAACTTATCTTCTCTGCGTAATTCTATGAAAAAAAAAAACTAAAAATCTGGCATATCTGCAAATTTAATTATAAAAATTTTCATATATATTTTTCATAGTAATTTTTATTAGTATCTAACGAACTGCATACAATTCTAGAAAAACTTTAAAAATCTGCCTCACTTGCAGATTTCATTCATACTTAGCATATAGCATGTCCATTTTTAAACATAAAAGAAAAAAAAAGTATTTGTAATGTAATTGTATCATACTTTTCATAATTGCATTAGAAGATGATTTAATTTCCTTTCAGTTAGCATTTGGGTTGAAGGATTTCGGTTTCTGGTTGAAATTTGTCGGGTTTAGGGTGTCAGTTGGAATTTTCAGGCTCTGGTCGGTCTTTGTCAGCGGGAATTGTTTTGTCTTTCTCGTATCGGGTTACGGTTCATTGGATCTTTTTTCGGATTCGGATCGGGTTTCGGGTTGATTTCAAAAGGAATTGTCAGGTTCTGGTGAGGTTGTGTTTAGACGGAAATTATTTTATCTTGCAGAAATCGGGTTATGGTTGGATGGAATTTTCAGGTTCTGGTCAGTACGTGTCGATGAAAACTATTTTGTCTTTCTCTGATCGAGTTACCACAAATTATTTTTCATTTCTTTTTTGGCGGGTTCGGATTGGGTTTCGATTGACTTCAAATGGAATTTTCATGTTCTAGTCGGGTTACGTTTCGATGGAAATTATTTTGTATTGCTCGGATCGGGTTATGGTTCGAAGGAATTGAAACAAGTGGCCATTTTTCAATTAGCCTAACGCTATCTAGGCTCTTTCCAATGAGACAAAAAAATTTTAGGCTGTTTGAGAAATGAATTACCTTATTCCAATTGGGCTAACTTTCTTCAGGCTCTTTGCAATAAGATTGGAAAATATCAGGTTGTTTAGAAAAACCGAGATGATTCTCCGGTACAGATGTCATATTCGCCCCATATTGGCGCGATTTTTTTCTGTCGCCAATATCATATAGGCAACAGGTACTTAACTTGCGCCAAAGTATCGTTATTTTGTTTGATGTGGTAACCCGGATTATGTTGTTTATGCTGGTGATGTTTTCGCCAAATTGGCAACCGAAAAAAATCGTGCCAATATGGGGCGAATATGACATCTGTTCCGATTCTTCAATTAGCCTGACTCTTTGCAAATAGCCTAAGTCTCTTTGCAAGCCGGATTTCTCAATTAGCCTACGACGTATATATCGACGAAATATTTCTAAAACATATACGTCAGTGTAGAAACGTAAACTGAATAAAAACTGAACCTGTTAACCGCTATTTTTCGTATATACGTTGATTTGTGCCGTTTCTGCATTTTAACTGTAAAAATACAATACAATGAGGTTTCTGGAGAGTTTCATCCTTTATTTGCATTTTTTAAGTAATAAAAGTTATTGCCGGCAACCCTTGGATATAATATATATGTATTATGGCTGCAAAATTTTTCGCTTCCAAACTTAACAGTCTTAGATTTAATAAAGCAAAACTTCTAGGATTTATTTTTGTTTATAATTTTTTATCCACCTTTGATTTAAACTAGTAGTAAAGCCATCGTTTTTATTTATTACAATATGAATGTATGGAGTGTAGCTCCACATCTGCCAATCAATCAATGAATGTTTGGAAGATCTACTTTGATCATGAAACCCATGAAAGTAGGTGAGTAAATTTTAGATTTTATTTGCTAGATTTATCGTGGTGGTGTGTACTTTGCATAAAACATTTCTGTAACGACTCTTTTTTGTTGCTTTATTTAATTTATCATTAGTTTACCGTATTTTTTGAGAGAACAGAAATTCAAGAAAGAGGTCAACACCAGCTTTTGATTATATAGATCAAAATGTTTATATGCATGTTTTTATGATTTTTTCTTGATCATAATGTATCTTAATCTTATCACTGGTAACTAGTTCTATAGATAATAATGATTACGAAATGCGAACCTTTATTTTCATAATTCTCAGAAACCAATACACTATATGGCCAAAGGTGACCGGTCACTTGTAATTTTAGACGTTTTCTTAAATATCTAGAAAAATACATGAGGAATTGTCTTGAAACTCCAGGTGTGTAAACTAAATAGCACAGGTCATATATTTCCGTGAAGATTTTTTCCCGAAACCCCATAGGGGATCGTTAACAAATTGAAAAAGAACGAATATCTTTTGGATAACCCAGTAAAAACTAACGTAGCAAAAGCGTTCAACACAGTAGATTATGATTATAAGTGTTTTATTGCAATAAACTGTGTTCATTTTTATGAGAATAGCATGTATATTCGTAGAGAAATTAAAGTTTTTATAAAAAGAGTCCCAAATTTTGCCAAGTTTTTTGCTTATAATATGTAGAGTTCTTAATATAAAAAAAAGTTCTTTCCAGACAATATGACAAACAACATTGTACATAATACCCTGCAATCAGAATAAAAAAATAAAAAAAATTGGATGAAAAATGAACAGGTGTACGAAAAAATGTTTCACTGCGCATGCGCAAATGCAATCAAAATATAATGTGCATAATGTATTAGTTAAGTGTATAGAGCAACTTTTGTGAAAGTCTCAAAAACATAGCTTGAAAATTCTTAGAATATTCGTTGATAGAATAAGCTCGAAATCCGTTGTTCCCAAAATAAAGCAAAAAGATGAGGGATTGTATCCATATATCCATTAATTAGTGCCAATATAGCATACACAATATTGCACGTACTACTGCATTTGGATACAGCCCCTCATATACACCTTCTCATTTTTCATCCTTTTTTTTTTTAAACTCTTGATTGTAGGGTGTTGTGTACAATGTTGTTTGTTATATTGTCTGAAAAGAACTTTTTTTATATTAAGAACTTTACAAATTATGAGCAAAAAACTTGGTAAAATTTGGTACTCTTTTTATAAAA
This sequence comes from Maratus speciosus, assembly GCA_963932465.1. NCBI lineage: Eukaryota > Metazoa > Arthropoda > Arachnida > Araneae > Salticidae > Maratus > Maratus speciosus. Next base: position 294,220,778 of record OZ010789.1, read on the forward strand.
ACTTTAATTTCTCTACGAATATATATGCTATTCGCATAAAAATGAACACAGGTTATTGCTATGAGGCACTTAATCATAACATACTGTGTTGAACGCTTTTGCTACGTTAGTTTTTACAGGGTTATCCAAAAGATATTCGTTCTTTTTCAATTTGTTGACGGTCCCCTATGGGATTTCGGGAAAAAATCTTCACGGAAATATATGACCTGTACTATTTAGTTTACACACTTGGACTTTCAAGACAATTCCTCATGTATTTTTCTAGATATTTAAGAAAACGTCTAAAATCGCAAGTGACCGGTCACCTTTGGACATATAGTGTAGATAGCCGATTTTGGAAAAAAAAGTTCCCTTTGCTGCTCGAGAATTTCGAAACGTTTCCGAGTAATTTTTACAGTGTATTAATCGAGTTTCTGAGCCTGAAATATCGGTTTTTCGGTTGCTGTCGATTCTCAAGTAAACATTTTCATGTTCAGAAAATATGATAAATTAACAGTATTAATATTAATATTCAAAGCATGAACATTAACTTTAAAATTAAGAGGACTCTGTATCCTTTGAACAATTTTTTTTTTAAATTTAAGCATTTTAAGGTGCGTTTTTGGCATAATAATAAAGGACTCAATGAAGAAAAATGATTGTACAAGAAGTTGTTCGATTCTCTTGGCAAAATTTGAAAATTGTAAATAAATAAATAAATAAATAAATAAATAAATAAAGTAAATTTTAAAATGTATCTTTTCGTACAGTTTTGAACATTTTGAGGTAATGTTTTTAAAAACTATTCTTAGAAAGAAATGTGCTGTACAATTATCAATACAAAAACCCTTAACGGGTTAAAAGTTCGTGACGCAGCACTTTATCTTATACTCTAAGAACTTTAAATATAGAACTTAAAAATAATAATATCAAATTTTGAGTGACGTTATGCTATTTCTTAAAAATATATGTATTTGTATTATTTATTCAGCATTTTATTTTTGTTTTATTTATAATCGCATGTGCAAAAGTTATGTTCAAGATGGAAAAGCTGTATAAAATTTTATTCGCTGTTGCTTTATCATCTATATATCTCATAAGTTCAAAATACGAGTTTTAAAAGATATTATATAAAATTTAAGTGACGCCTTGATGCGGCTTTGAAAGGTTTGTTTTAAAATTCAATTTAAATTATTTTTGATTTGATTAAAATACATTTTTACATCTACACAATTCTTTTAATTTTCCAATTCACTGTTAAATATATCACTTTCATTGAATCTATACTATGCATTGACTATGTATGACCATCTATACTATGCATACAACTTTTTCATCCAGTTACTTATATTGATTATAGCATCTGGTCTGAAATCTGGTTCAGCTCAACAGAATAAATCGCAGGTAATGGAACTCCAGAAATCGCTGGATACGTAACTACAATATATTAATTTTAACACAATTATTCTAATCGATAAATAAATCGTATGTTGGTAAATAAATCATATGATTTATTTACCAATTAGAATAATTGTGTTAAAATTAATCTAGCGAAAGAGAATTGAATTTAAAGGAATTTTTCAAAGTGAGTACTGTGAAGCACTATTACATTTTTTTTTCAAGAAAATATGACTACCGATCTGCACAGCTTATTTCAGAGCATTATATGGATTATAGGCTCTATCTATTTATTTAAAATAACAATAATAATAATTCATACTTAAGAGAAATATGTATTGCTTAATTCTAAAAAAAAAAAAAAAAAAAAAACGAAAAAAAAAAAAAAACGCTGTTAAGCATTTAACTAAATAATTTATTGATTTATATATTTATTAAAAAATATATATATATATATTATTTCGCTGTCCATAAATATATTCACAATTGTTTGCTGAACTACAAAATTTTGGTTTTAGAATATTAATTATATTTTTTCTAATATTGTAGACACATATAAGAATTAAAAAGGAATTTACTCATTTTCTCTATATGTTAACATTAGTTTAAAGGAATTCGTTGTCAAAATATTCGTTTTCAGAATAAATATTTTCATTTCCAATTTTATGAGTTGTAATTATTTCTTGTTGAATTAAAAAGTTGCCTAAAAATTTTAAATATTTATGCCTAAATACAAAACATTCATCAAAGATTATGTGTTTGAGCATTAACTTAATGATTATAAGCCTCTATGAATCATTACCTCCACCCCTCCAAGTTTTAAAATATTATTTCAACTTTCTAAAAATTAAGAATTACATGCTCTTTTCTCACTCTGTGTATAACCTTCAGTTCCTTTATATTTCAATTAGAAATTTCCACCAGAAGCAGTACATTGTGTCCAATCATTGCATAATTACAAACAAAACTGTGCTAGATTTTACAAACAACAGCCATGCTAGTTTTGGTTTGGATTTTGATTCTATAAACTGTTATTCACTTGCTTCTCCATGTTTATGATGTGCGTTTTAAAAAGTTAGAAGGAAAAATGGGAGAAAAAACCGACTTCCATGGAACTTTCAACGTGAAAGGAAAATGTGTACAGTAAAACCTCGACTTGCGTCAGCAATTTGTTCCAAGACTAGTGACGTAAGTCGAAAACGACGTAAGTCGAGGTACAAGTACATGAACAAAAAAAGGATAAAAAACAAAAATTCACCAAAATCTAATGATAATCTATTGTATTTTGGGATTATGGTAGATGCATTTAACATTAGTTAGGGATTATGTTACATGCATTTAATATTAGCAAAAAAATGCGTTTTTAATATACTAGAATTTGGAATAAATCACTATGTTGTTAACTTACAATTTATTGTTCGTCTAGTCGTCTCATTCGAGTCTTTGAGAATGTGAAAAAAATCTTGCAATGAAGTTTGACCCGATAATTGTTTATTTTTTTCTCTTAGAAGCTCTTTGTAACATCAGAATGAGTTTTCTAAGCTTTTTCTAGTCATTACTACATTTTGCTCCTCTGAATCAATATTTTTAAGAACCGTCATTCCAGCTTCAATAAGGTTTAATCTTCCGGTTAATTTTGAAAACGTCATAATCTTCCCCTTCTCCTTAGGTTCAAAATCTTCATCAATTCCTTCGACAGTACTTTGTTTCTTTAATTCGATAAGTTCGTCGATGGTTAATTTTGGATCAGGAGAATTTATGAGTTTAACAACAGCTTCAGCATCCATCTATAAGTTGAGTTCTCTTCCCTTTTCGACTATTTCATCAATTACGAGAGATATCGAATCACAAATTTCATATGTTTTCTTAGTCACTGCGAAGGGAAAGGGCACAGTCTTTTCCAAGCATGGCTCATTGTTTATTGCTGAACTTCACTCCATGAATCTCCAATGACTGTGACTGCATCTGAGATGTTAAATTTCTTTCAAAAGTTTTTAAAAAAGTTCAAAGTGTGGCTCAATTAGGGAATTTTTCCCCCAGGCCAGACGACGTAAATGCGGGGTGACGTAATTCGGGGTATTATTGTATAGTGCAAATATTGTAATAAGGATTACGAGCAGGATAATGTAAATAAAATGGAAAATCAAATTATGAAATGTTTCAAATGTCCTACTGGCTTGAAAAAGATTTTTGACAGTAACTCTAAATTCAAAGAATATCTTAATGAATCTACGTCTACTATGCCTTCAATTTCAATTGTAGAAGTTGAAGAAAATATATATTAAGTAGTAATTCAGATGAACCCAATATCCAGTACATCTTCTAACAGTTCATCAGTACCAATAATAAGTGTACCATCGCTTATAAAAAATGATGGAGATGGAGCACATAGTTTTTTGACAAATAAAAGAATTCCGAAGTCGCGGACATCTATGATGGCATTTTTGGATCATATGGATAAAATAACAAATGAAGAGCTCAGTGGAAGAACATGTTGTGTTACATTTTCTCAAAATTATTTTATTTTATGGATTAAGCCGTTTTGAGGTGTTCTATCATATTGTAAAACTTAAATACTTCGATTCTTATTATTCTTGAAGATCTCAGACATTATCCATTAACATTCGATTTTTTAATATTTAATAATTTAAATAATACTATTTATAATTTTCAATATTTAAAAATTAAATGTTAATACCTACTTCCGAGAGTCTTTAGCACTATTTGTTAAAATATCAATAATATTAGAAATAAAAAAATTTATATAATTTAATATTAAAAATAAAAAAATTAGAACGAAAACCTTTCATTTTAGTTTTTTCCAAATTTAATTTTTGTTACATAACATGTTCTTCTACTAACAGCGTGAAAGAAATTTATGAGAATCGTGCACTCTGTGACAAGTCTTTGAAATTTGGTGCAGTCTTAGGAATGGTCTTAAGATTTTAGGAAACCATCGCAAACAACTTGTGCGCGTCCTCTGGTGGCTTGTTTGTTAGAAATTCAATATGGCCGCCATCTGTATCGGTATTTTTAATAGATGCGCTTCTATTAGACACAAAATCTTAAGTAATACCACTTTTTATAGGTTCTAGAATACGAGGAATCCATTTCTCAGGTTTAATTTATGTTTCGAAATCAATTTCAAGGTTATAACGTATTTGATTAGATAGTAAAATTCAAGGTAAATAAGCAATTTTTTATTAATTCGATGTAATTTATTAATTACAAAATATAAAAATAACATGAATGGTTGACAAAAATATGATAGCATTTGACACAAGTTACAGCTTTTCAGCATGATATATACTTGCTACTTCATGTATTATGTGAGTTGTTTGTACAGCCTTCTTGACACTTCTATAATGGGCTGCAGCGAATCCCGGCTCGATAACATTTACATAACATTTCCTGTGCATGAGATTAAACAACCACAATTCAGTATCAATGAACATCTATGGCTTGCATCTGGACGATCAGTCCAGTTGGGTACCCATACTTTGGTTCTATCATTCCATTTCCAACCCCATTTACTATAATCAGGAATATCAGATGATTTGGACAGCGACATCTTCCAAATGAATGCGGTAATGAGCAGAGATCTCTTTGTATGCTGAAATAAAGCACATTTTGATGGTAGTATGGATTCAAGAGACTTTAGGCTCTGGGTAAACATCAATTTCCTTGCATCATTGACTGAATCTGCCCCACAGTTTTTGCTGTACATCATAACTATAAAACGTTCAAGATGCGACATGGGCTGTGATTGTAACGTGAAACTATTCGGTGTATTTGTGATGTGAATGAACGTGTCAGTGACCTCAGGATAAGCAGCCCATGCATTCCATGCCGTCTTTTTACCTATTCCAAACATCGATGATGTTACATCACACCTCGTAAATGCATGAAAAAAAAAGAGTAGCTTCGGAGCGATCAGGTCCAAACTGTTGACAGATGTGATGGATTGGAATCTCTTTAAAGGTCTTTCCAGATCCATAGCTTTGACATATTCAACCGTTTGAAGTGATATATGGCCAGAACAACCACGTCTGTGTCCACTGTGATGAGGTACGCTTTGGAATGCCTTTGCTCAGCTGCGTGTTGTAAGTGCAACATCATTCTGGAGTCTGCTTCGTCTTGTTGGCTTTGATACATGGTTAATATCTCACTCGTTCTGTTGCTTAGCACCTGATTATCCTTTATGGTGAACAGTTTATATCGAGCACCAGTGGTAAGTTCAGCCATTTCCTCGCTGAGGAAGTTAAATAAGTGTTGTTTATTGTTGGAGTTTGATAAAAATTTCTGCCATGCTGAACCCTTTGATACAGATGTTTTTGCAGTAACTCTAGTTCGACATCCTGAAGTGTCACCTCATTTGCCCCGGGCTTATGATTTGAGACTACCATCGTGATACGTGTTCCAGACTGTATCTAATCTTGTGATGTTAGGCATCATTTTGCTTTCTATAAATTTCAGTAGGTGCATATTTATGTATTCCCCGAAAACTGTGGCAAGCCGTAGTTTTATAATATGAATAACTGCCGGCATATCGAGTACAAGCACTAATGCCTCCTTGAATGAATGAGAGCGTCCTGGATCAGTCGTACCAGGAAGGCATCCAAAAAGAGCGGATTTCGTTCCTGGTGGTAATTTTCCCTCATTAGATAATGAAAGTGGGTCACGCTGGTTCTCGTGTCTGAAGAAGTCATCTATGTCAGCTTGTGGTCGTGCTTGGAGATTTAGAAATAGCTTCGTGATGAGCGCTGCAATTGCCTTCGATGTTCCGAACATACTAGGTTCTTTCTTCAGATTTGCAGGCGGCCGGTTACTAAATGTGTATATGGTTGCCCTTGGAATTGGGTCTGAAAGGTGTTTTGTAGCACTTTGAATTCTGTCATTCACAAAGTCCTTATACATGGTTTCGCCCGTCTCCTTGGCTTCCTTCAGGTACGTAGCAACAACAGGATCCGTGACCTCACCAGTATCCAATGCGACGTGTTCCATATCTGTCTCTTTAAACGGATTTACAATTGTTCCATCTTGTACTACATTAAGAAGAGCTTAGTTGTTTAAACAATTTTGTCTTTCCACGGTAGAAGATTCCCGATGTTCCTGAATATTTACGGATGAATAATTCGTTAAAAATCCTCTATTGTCCTCAGCACCCCAGATTTTGAAATCTCGATGACTTGCTTCTTTTCTTTTTGACCATACAGACCCTTAGGTCCACTATCCGCTTTTAAGAATTGTACACTATGCTCGTGGCTCTGATCTAGTGCCATGAGAGAGAACTTTTTTTCACTAGGTTGAACGGCAAACTGCCCTTTCATAAAAGCTTCATGGACACTTGGATGGGTATGTTGTAAACATGACATGTCATTCAGAAAAAAAGGCAACGAGCGTGAATAGTTTGTGTGACCAAAGACAATCAAAGACGATCCTAATATTAAGTAAGTTAACTACTTTAGTATGTCTAAAAAAGTTACTTTTATTCGACCCATTATGTTTCATACTGCTTCACAAAAATTATTGTTTACATTGAAACTCCATAAGGAATCTTACCCCTAGATAGTTGGACATCTTACCCATATCTATGAGTAAGATGCCGAATTACAAATGGTTACAAAAACAAAATTTTCGATGCTTTCTATAACATCTGTAAAATGAAATAAGTTTTCAAATCATACAAAAGAGTCTAAACTTTAACAAAAAACCAATGAAAAACAAATATAAACAACAGGCGATTTTTAAAACAAGTAAAAATCTACGGCATCTTCACCCAATCTACTTTATTATATATAGAGAGAGGAGGGTTCGCTAACACGATAAAAATATTTCTTTAACACAAAATAACAGGTACTTTCTGGTTAATTGATTATATTGCTGATTATTTGCATATATACACATACTATGTAAAGCTTAAAAATGAATCTCGTCGTCAGTCATCTTTAAAAAAATAACAGCCGTCGTCATTTCCGCGTTCTACTTCACGTGCGAAAAAACACAACATTCTTCTATTCCATCCAAACATCGTTCTCCTCACTTCAGTTCTAGTTTTTCCCCGCTCGCAATGAGCGTCTGTCACTCCGAAGGTTATATCTAGCACGCATACGTTGGGCGGAACTGCTGTCACCAATCGCTACTGGGTGACGCTTGGTAGGCTATGCGCTGAAAGAACGCAGTGGGACCTTGGACAATATAAAGTACTTGTAAATGCAGTCCTACATACATTATTATATTATTGTAAAGATCATATTCTATATTGGTATTATATTATTCATATGTTATTCATATATTTCAAGATTTTGTGTCTAAAAGAAGCCCATCTATTAAAAAATATCAATACAAATGGCAGCCATATTGGATTTCAAGCAAACTGGCCATCAAAGGGCGCGCACAAGTTGTTTGCGATAGTTTCCTAAAACCTTAAGACCATATCTAGAATCAGAATGAACGTATAATCAGAATGAACGTAAACACTCTTCCTTCCCACAATGAAATAACAATAAATAACATCATCTTGAAAGCCAGTAACTTCAAGGATTTCTAGAATGGGAAAAAAAATACCTCATCCGTTTTGCTGTGTCATTGCGAAATTTGGTGATGAAAAAACGTATATATATAAAGAAAATTTAAGCAGGACAGAAAGTAGGAATACAAAATGATCCTTAAAAAAATAAACATTACTTAAAACTAAATAAATTCAGATAACTATTTTCCCATCAATTTTAAGATTTGCTTTTAACAGAATAAAATCTATGGCATTTTATATCTTTGATATTTTAAATGAAATGAAAAGAAATTTTTACATAAAACGACCTAACTACAGTATGAATATTTTGATTATAGTCTTTGCAGAGTTTTTCATATTAAGTAATATACATCTAGATAAAAGATGAATATTGTTCAGATATTTGAAAAAATAATTTAGAGAAAAATAGTTTATTTATATTTAAACAAAAGAAACTAGTAAATAGACTTTTTCTTTTAAGAATAAAAATTCGACGTGTAATATAGTTAAAACAAGTACAGACTAGATTATTAAAAATCTCTTATGTATTTGTATTGTTATTTGTCGATTACTGGATTAACAGAGACGTGATTTTGTTTTAGGATGATCCGCTTCTATCCCATCAACTATGTCCCATGTTTCCTATGTAATTCCGCCTTAGAAGATTTTACTGCATAGAATTTTTCAGATTTTTAAATCTCCAATACATGGAATATGGATTAACTATATTAATTATAACTGAAACATTCACATACAACAAATAGCAATTCATTAAGAAAATAAATATCGCAATAACTTCTATAAAAATGAAATCTATAAGCATGACAATAAAAAGCAAAGATAAGTATATTTGGTCAGAATTCCTCGTACGAGACAAATTTCTAACCAAATCGAAGTAAAAATCAATATTTTGTGGAAATTCATTCGGGCCGGGCCGGTCTCAGGTCGAACTTTTAGCTGTTATACCTGGCCGGGTCGGACCAATATTTTTTTCTCCATGGGCCGGGCCCATATTTGTTTGTGTAAGGCTCGACCCCCGAACTTTTAATGTTTATACCGAGCCGAGCCGAATTTTTCTTCTATGGATCGGACCGGGTCCGGGCCTTTAAATTTCGACCCGTGCAGACCTCTACCATAGACTGCATAGTACAGGGACTTCCGCTTCAAAATGCTGTTTCTACTACATTTCTTTCTATATATCCTATTGCAAGCTACATTGATTTTTTAATGGAACTGAATTTGTATGTAAATATCTGAATTATTATTAATACCATTAATCCATTTACACGGCTTGAAGACTTAAAAATCTGAAAAATTCTATATCGAAAAACCTTCTAAGACGGAATCACATAGGAGGGAAAAAATTGGTATATTTAAGTTCCTTTTTTACCAAGTCTGTCGTCTCTTAGAAATATATTATTTATTTTCAAACGGATTATTATATCCATTTTCTAGATCCACCGATCAAGAAATTTTTCTGTTTAAAACAGGATCTCGTCATGCACAGATTCTTATAGCACTGTATATAGTGTTTATAGTACTGTATGCCCCCCACCACCGCTAGAAATATATGTGTACTACTTATTATTTAAGGAGAATTTTAATTGTAGAATAATGGCAATTTAAATGTTTTTTTTTTTTTTCGGGGGGAAAATGTTGACCCAAGGTAGGTTGTTCCTTAAATAGATTTTTACACGAGTCAGACTGAGAAGGCAATAATTTTCATACAAGCGGGGCGACCGGGCCAGAAAATGTCTGTCAGTGCAGACTTCTACGGAGAATAAAGCACAGGCCTAGAAATAAGTCCGGTTCGGCCCGAGCCGAAACTCCAGAGAAAACAAGGCCCGGGCACGAGCCAGAAAAAACGGATGATCCGACTCGACTCGTCCCGAGTCCGTTTAGGCCTCTAAATGGCATTTGAATGGGAAAAACGAGTTCTTAACGGCTGGAAAAATTAAAAAATAAGTTATGAAAATGATTGAGTTTAAGTTGTAAATTTCGTTCAAACTCACGGATTTTTTTAGCTTTCGTTCAGTTCACGTTCGTTTATTAAAAAGTGTGTCAAGTTCAAATCAACGTTCACAGAAAGTGAACTAAGTTCACGAGTTTTCGTTCAATGAACACGTTCATACACAGCACTGGTTTGTACAAGCGCATGCTTGACCCTGCTCAGAAGGGGAGACGCGAGGCTCTCTTTAAACGAAGGAGGGCCGAGTACAAGAGAGCTATTGCTCAGATAAAGCGGGCCTCTTTCTGTAAATTTATTACAGAAAGGCTCACGACTGATAACATCGGCTAGGTTTGTGGAGTAATGCGAGGCAGGTGGAGACCTGAAGCTCCAGTCACTCTGGAGCTGCCCGACGGGGAAGTGACTTCTACCTGGGATGAGATCCAGGAGGGCCTCGAACGATACCACTTCCGACAGGTTGATGAGGTTCAGCAAACATCGATCATTAAGACTGACACTGCAGACATATTGGTCTTAGAGGAACTAGAGTTAGCTCTATATTCGATGGCGCACGATAAGTCATGACGATGTCATGACAGATTTCTGGAGATTGTCAAAGAAGTCTTTCGCTTTCATTCGCAATGGTTGCTCTCTTTGTGCAATCAGCAGGGCCGGCCCAAGGGGTGTGCGAAGTGTGCCATCGCACGGGGCGCCTAGTCGCAGGGGGCGCCAACCGGCGGTAGGAGTAAAGAGTGGCGATAAATAATTTTGGATTCTACGTTTTTTGTTTTGTTTAACATTTTCTAAAACCAGGTGTGAATCATCTGTTGGGTCTAAGTAGATCTGCTGAGCAGAGGACCTTCTTTGTGCTTAAAGGCGCTAAACTTTCACATTCAGCGATTTCTGTATTCTTTACTTGAGTAAAATACAAAGAATTTGTGATGAACATATCAGAGGAACGTAGGATTTTAGGATGCGTTCTTTAAAGAAATCCCTTTATGCTAAAGGCTCAGATTACCTTCCTTGAATTTGGAAAAGTGACACCACCTATTCAACTCTTCCGCTTCCTTATGGAGTGAAAATTTCTTTTGACTGATTAATTGCGCCGTAGCTGAGGGGCGCCAAATTTAGGAAAGCTCTAAATCGAAATTATCTCACATATTTTAACGATAAACAAAAATTGCAGACTTTTTTCCCCCTTGTGTATGTCTGGATGCATTCTTTAGTAAAATATTTTATTATGTCCGAAAAATGAAGAAAGAAAAATTTCTCTAAATGTTACTAAGGATAGCTCAAACCCATTTTGTACTTTACATGATTACGTACCTGACAGGACCCTCAAACTGATTAAATGGAGGAGAGGGCGCGCCATATTTAGGGAGGCTTTAAATCAAAATTATCTCACATATTTTGAGAATAAGCAAGAATTGTAGACCTTTTATTCCCCTTGTGTATGGTGTTTGAATGCATTCTTTAGTAAAATATTTTATTACATGCGAAAAATGAAGAAAGAAAAAGTTTCTCTAAACTCAATTTGTTCTTTACATGATTACGTACCTGAAAGGACGATCCAAATGACTAAATGGAGGGAGGGGGGGGGGGGGGCATATTTAGGGAAGCTTTAAATCGGAATTATCTCACATATTTTGAAGATAAACAAGAATTGTAGGCTTCCCCCTCCCCTTGTATGTCGTATGTGAATGCATTCTTTAGTAAAATATTTTATTATATACGAAAAATGAAGAAAGAAAAAGTTTCTCTAAACGTCTAAACCCATTTTGTTCTTAACATAATTACGTACCTGAAAAGGGGATCCAAGTGATTAAATGGAGAGAGGGAGGCGCCATATTTAGAGAGGCTTTAAATCGGAATTTTCTCACATATTTTGAAGATAAACAAGAATTGTAGACCTTTCTTTCACCTTGTGTGTGGTGTGTGAATGCATTCATTTGTAAAATATTTTATTATATTCGAAAAATGAAGAACTAAAGAGTTTCTCTAAACTCATTTTGTTCTTTACATGATTACGCCATGTTTAAGGAAGCTTTAAATCGAAAATATCTCGCATATTTTGAAGATAAACAACTATTGTATAGACCTTTTTTCCCTTTATGTGTGTGTGTCTGTAATCACTACTTAACCGGAATGTATACTATATACTGTGCTTCAGATTCTGTGTTCATATCTTAATTATTTTAAAGACAAGAATTTTTTTTCTTTTTTTTCAAATGAATTTTTATAGAGATTAATGAATTTTCTAAAAATTCTCATTATGATAAGGGAATCCTTTTCAGAATTCAAAATTTTAGTGTAGTGATCACGATCATTTTTAAACCTTAAAAAATCGATTTTCTTGTTTTCGATATATTTTTTAATTTTTTAACCTATAAAAAGAGATTGCGTGAAAATATTCAAATCAGAACCGGGCCAATTTGAAGCTAATTGATAACGCATACTTTAACACAGATTCAAATTGAATTTAAACTTTGCGTGGGTTTTTACTACTTTTACACATTGTAAAAAAATAAATAAATAAATAAAACGTATTGAAAGATAGGTAATTTATTTTCAACATATATGGGGCATTCTCACAATCTTTTGACTTTTATGTCCCTGAATAATAATTTTTATTTTAGTACATATTCTTGCGGGTTTTTTTTAAATTTCATATACTGGGGAACATCCCATTGCATAATTGCATAACAATATTAAATAGATAAATAAGTTTTAGATGATGTTGTGGGTCCAAATACCAGGAAAACTTCTATACCGTCCCGTGTTCCTGATGCTGATTTTTAAGTTTAGAGCTGTCTGTGTAATATTGTTTCAATAAAAATAATTCGACGTAATTTTTTCCGAAACTGGAACTCTTTTTTCATATAAATATGTAGCAAAAAATGAACCTGCACACATTTTTAGGGTTGTTATTATTTTTTAAACTCTGTCCCTGGGTTTTAGATTCTTTACCGTCCCTCTTGTAAAATTATACAGAAAATCACTTCGGATGCAGCCACAGAATATTTTCAAGTTTTTTCTATGCTAGAGAAAGAAGGTCTAAAATTCTTTGACAGGAAATTTACTGCGGAATTTAAATAAACATATAAATATCAATTTGAAGCATCGTGGCTTTATGGGTAGTCTTATCGCCCCCAAGGTTTATTACAGCAATTTTCGAGGTAAATTATTATTTTTATTAAAATTTAATCCAATGTAAATAATTGTTTCTAAAAATCAATGAACATTGTGGCTACCACTTAGTCTTAACATGATGTGCCTAAAATAGGTGGTAATTTACCTTACCGTTCCATCCACACCGTCCTATTTTTCCCACTTCGTCCCTGTTTTCCCATACCGTCCCCCCTTTTTTTACCTTACCGTCCCTTCTTTAACACCCCTTTAAGACAATGTTATACCAAAATTTTGTACTAAAACTAATACATTGTTGTTATTTCTTATTTGAATGTTCTGTGGGTACTATGCAAATTCATAATAAGTAAAAATTTAGAAGAAAATAAAAAGCTTTAGTGGTCAAATGGTAAGGAAAAATAAACTCGCAAGTTTAACTTAAACCTCAGTTAAATAAAAAATTTTTCGCTGCTGACCATTTTTTCTTTATTTTGAATCATTAAGGCATTCCTCTATCAGATTAAAATGTTATTTTAGCAAGTTTAATTTCACCAGATTTTTATTCCCGAAAGTCAAAAGATTGTGAGAATGCCCCATATGTATAAAATGATTATAGTAAATTTTTTACCTACTTTTTTGACTACTTAAAAGGCGTAAAATTTATTTGTTGCAATTAGAACGTGTTTTCTGTATGTGATACACCTTTAAAAAGCACAATCTAACACCCTACCCCCCCCCCCCAAAAAAAAAAAAAAAACGAAAAAAAAAAAAAAACAAAAAAAAACGCGTCGTTTAACTGACACAAACATTGTTAGAGTATGTAGGTATAATCCTTTTATAATATACCTATATTCCAAAGAAATGATGATCTATCTGCAAACTATTATTATTATTATTTTCAATGTATATAAGTAGCAAAAACACAGTTTTGGGGAAACATACCCAGAGTTATCAATCGGAGTCTGCGTTAAAGCCTTGCATTTTTAATTTCAAATTGATCTGTTTATAATTCGAATATTCTTATGTGGTTCTTGTTTTGCTTTTTAAAGAATTTAAAACTCACGACTCACCAAATATAAAATTAATACATGCTACTTATTAGTACTACTCTGTGGAACAATGGAACAATAAAGCAGGTGTATGGATTCCCTAGTTGCTTGGCAACTTTACATCCAGGCTAAGAATATATCGTGTTACAATGCAATGGGAGCCTTAGAAAAAAGAGCGTTTAAACGCGGCTAGTAGCCACGAAAAAGAGAAATTAAAAGCTAAGAAGATAGACAATTTTTAAGAGTATATTCCAAATAATAAACATAACTATTCTAATAAAATTTCTTCTTTCAATAAATTAATTATTGTTATTGTTGTCCTATACCATGGTATAATGAATGGCGTTTAATTTTTGCATCACAATGTTACATATTGAGATTGATATTCATTATAAAATTCAGATTTCAAAGATAGAATTAAATATGGATATGTTTATCTATTTTATAGTCTTTTTAAATAATATCTTAAATAATTAAGAATAGCATGTGTAAAAGTTTATGAACGAATAATTTACGAATATTTTAAAAATTGTGTGAAAAAAGTCAATAATTTGAACAGGTATGATGTTGGGGGGGGGGGGCGCCCATGAGAATGCTCGCACGGGCGCCAAAATTGTCTTGGGCCGGCCCTGGCAATCAGTGTCTTAGAGAGTCTCAGTTTCCGCGAACTTGGAAGCGTGCAGTTTCCATCTACTTTCCTAAGGAAGATAGAGATAAGAGCAACCCGGCTTCGTACCGCCTCCTTTGTTTATTTCCAGTAATTGGGAAGGTGCTAGATAAAATGTGCGGAACTCGACTAATGGACTATCTGGAATCTAATAATGTGCTCGATGGTAGGCAATATGGTTTTCGTCGAAACCGGTCAACTGTTGATGCGCTCCATAAGGTGGTCCGATACGTCTCCAAATCGAAGCAGTCTGGAATTCAGCTACGATAGATGCATGTACACGGTCATACCACCGAGAGAGAAGATGGAGTACGATCCCTCACGTGTCATTCTATTGAATGGGCATAGGGTGAAGTCCTCGCATCAAATTAAATACCTTGGTGTGGTATTCCATCGTGATTACAGTTGATTGCCGCATTTGGACCAAGAGAAGGCAACCAAGGTTGGTTCAGTACAAACCTAGTAGGCTGGCTCGTGCAACAAAGGGGCCTCAAACCTTGAGTCCGCAAGACTATTTACTCGGTAGTAGCCGAGAGGATTGTCTTGTTTGGTACTCCGAAAAAGTGGCTCTTCGTAAGAGGTTGCTGATTATTTAGCGAGGTCTCTTTCATTGTGTCTCTAAGGGTTATAGCACGGTGCCAACAGATGTGTTGAATGTTTTGTAGGGAGTGATTCCTCTCGACCTACGTGCTAAAACTGAACGCGACTTCGAAGCCCACACTCGATTGGATGAGAGCGTTGAAAGAATTAATCTCAAGCGAGACTCGGTAGAGATTTGGAAGTACCTCCACCCCCTCGACGGGATTATCAGTGTAGAATTCCGTGGACTCTCGATCTCAGTCAGAGGACACCGTTCACATACAACACGGATGAATCCAGGCTGGAGGATGAACAGATAGGTTGTGCCTATCTTCTAGCCACTCATGACGACATCGTCGAGGAGGGTCAGTTCTGCCTGACTGATGGGTCGACGGTGTTCGCCGCTGAAGTCCATGCGATCAAGGAGGCGATTGCGGACGCACTTCGGAAAGGTCTCGGTGAACTCGATATCGTTTCGGATTCAAGGTCAGCGCTATCGGCGTTTTACTCTTTGGTGCCTCGTCACAAAGCAGTAGCCGAGATTAGGGACTGAGTTAAAAGTAAGGGAATCAAGGTCTATATGCATTGGATTAAGGTTACGCCTACAATGAGCCTGTCGGTGCGCTAGCCAAGGGGGTTGCCGTCCTTCCTATGGTTGAAGTCTAGATTCCTCTCTCCTGTCGCCAGGTGAAGAGGAGGCTTCTTTGGCCAAGCGCTGATTGATTGGCAGAATAAGTGGGGCCACTCCGAAGATGGTCAGTTCACATATGCGATCATTCAGATAGTCTGTACTCGGAGACTCCAGGGTATTTTTACGTAAACTAAGTCCTAGCGGGACATGGTGCCTTTGGTGACCACCAAGTCCGATTCTTTAGAGGTAATCCCGCATGCTTCTGTGGGACAGGGCATAGTACGTTTAGACATTGCGTCTCTGAGTGCTCCCTGCGGAATCCAATCAAAGTGAATGATTTCCCTCGAAATTTCCACACTCGAACGCTTGGCGATCTTTGCCTAGATCATTACAGCAGGAAGGGAATCGTGCCTATTGTCACGGACCGCTTGACTAGGACTTTGGATCGCGGTGGTGGTCGTAGGGGCACCTGAGCTCTAGCACATCTAGTTCAGAAGTCCTTGAACGCAGATTTCGAAATCATTTGAACGCATTATTCTATGAGAGGAGTCCGCAGCCGTAGTGTCGGCGTGAAGCGGACGGTCGGCCGCGCAAGGTTTTCGGAGTTTTCCTTGTGTATAACGATAATTCGGGTCGCCGCCGGGTTCGGGCGGTTTCGGCTGCTTGTCTGGGCCATGATGGTGCCTCCTCTTGCTTGGTGCAACGTGCCTGGTTGTGGCCGGTGTCTGGCTTGCTCATTCTTCTCGGATGGCGGGCGCTGTCGTGGCGGGTGGACGTCTTTTTTGCCTTTGGGCACTGGAGATCGCTACGCGATTTGCTTTGAAGGACCGCATGGAGCCTCTCGGCTCCGGATCGGGAAATTTAAATTTTATCATAAAGTAATTATTTTGGGAGAAAAAAATAAAATGTGCAAATTCGTGTAAAATTACAGTAAAATCTGAATTTATTTTACATTTTTATCTGAAAAAAATTATTGTAAATCCCATACCTAGTTTTATCAAATAGAACATAAAGAAAAACCAGGAAAAAAAAATCTAGTCAATTAAAAAATATACATTTTTATCACCTTGAACATGCTAATTCGTCGAAAAAAACACAAACTGAGAAAAATCACTTTTAAGATTTCAACTTCAAAAATAACTAAATCTACAAGGCTTCTTCCGGGCTGCGATATATTAAAAAAGATAGGTATTCAGCTACAACTGCAACGTAAACAGTCAAGTGGGTGTGGAATTTAAAGGGACAGCGATGTAATAAAATTGCTTTTACTTTATTTATAATACTCGTATCTTTACGAAACTTCATCAGAATATACTAGGGATAATAAAGTATAATTTAAGCAAAAAATTAGAAAATCAATATTTTCGTCATTTTTCGCCGAATGAAGTGTACAGAGTCCCCTTGACATTATTTTGTCCTTTTTGCATAATGTAAATTCTGATATGTATAAAAATGTTTACTTGAGAACTGATAGCATGTGTAAACCAATATTGAGAAAACTGATTAATACACTGTAGAAACTATTTCTGAAAAATACGGGCAGCAACGGAAACCTTTTTTCCCGAAATGCTCCTTTAAACATCGGAAATCTGTTGACTTCAGATGTTACTGAAGATAAGCGAATGCTTTTCGGAAATGGCATGTAACTCGGAAAAGGTTATGTTACATGTTTCTAAACCTTAATAAAGATATGAGGTAGATTAAGAAACATTTTAATTTTCTTACATTGTATACTCTTTTTATTTACTATAACTTGTAGTTTCCTGCATAAAAAAGAAACATACCTTAAGATTGTTTTTCAATCCAAACTGGTTGCTTTCTGACATTTCGTTTTTGTTCGTAAATACATGAGATTGGCTGGTGCTCTTATCTAGGAACTATGAAATCGAATAATTTTTTTTTTTTTTTTCCATAAAGGTAAATTATCTCTCAGAAAATATTGTCAAGTTTGGAGTTGTAAACTGACAAAGGTTCTCATAAGAAAACAATCGATTGTAAATCTAAATATAATTAAATAATCGAAAACAACGTCAACAAAAACAAACAATCAAACAAAAATTTGATTTAAATTCACTTCAGTAGCATGCCTGTAAATGTTATGCTTTTACATTCAAAATTGAGTCACTGAATGTTTCAGGAATTTTCGTGGGAAAAATTTTTGCTTGAGAACATCCTTAAATCAGTCCTGGTTTAGTGTATTCAGAATATTCATTCATTCACTAATACACTCTTGCAGGTAAAAGCATTAGCTAGTAACACAGTGGAACCAGGACTGATTTTAAACAATTTATGTTTGGTTCCAAGTAACCCCAAGTTACGGTACTTAAAGTAACCCCAAGTTACGATTATTAACTTTTAAATCACAGATTTTCCAGATTTCATTTTTTTTTAATCGCCATATGGGGCATTCTCACAATCTTTTGACTTTTATGTTCCTGAATAATAATTTTTATTTTAGTACATTTTCTTGTGTTTTTTTTTAATTATTATTTCATATACTGGGGAACATCCCATTGCATGATTGCATAACAATGTTAAGGAGATAAATAAGTTTTGAACGATGTTGAGGGTCCAAATACCAGGAAAACTCCTATACCGTCGGATGTCCCTGATGCTGATTTTTAAGTTTGGAGCAGTATAAAATTGTTTCAATAAAAGTAATTCGATGTATTTTTTTTCCGAGACTGGGACAATTGTTTTATATAAATATGTAGCTAAAAATTAACCTGCATACATTTTTAGGGCTGTTATTATTTTTTAAACTCTGTCCGTGGGTTTTTCATCCTTACCGTCCCTCTTGCTAATCTTATACAGAAAATCACTTCAGATTCAGCCACAGAATTTGTTTCAAGTTTTTTCTCATGCAGAAGTATGCTAGTGAAAGAATGTCTAAAATTCTTTAACAGGAAATTTACTGCAGAATTTAAATCAGCCTTTAAATATCAATTTCAAGATCGTGGCTTTATTGGTAGTCTTACCGTCCCCAAGGTTTATTCCTGCACTTTTCGAGGTAAATTAATTTTTTTTTAATTTAATCCAATGTAAATAACTGTTTCTAAAAATCAATGAACATTGTGGCTACCACTTAGTCTTAACATGATTTGCCTAAAATAGGTGGTAATTTTCCTTACTGTTTCATCCTTACTGTTCCATTTTTTTCCCATTTCGTCCCTTTTTTTACCTTACCGTCCCTTCTTTAACACCCCTTTAAGACAATGTTATACCAAAATTTTGTACTAAAAATATTACATTGTTATTATTTCTTATTTGAATACCCTATGCAAATTCATTATACGTAAAAATTTAGAAGAAAATAAAAAGTTTTAGTGGTAAAATGGTAAGGAAAATTAAACTCCCAAGTTTAATTTTCCTCAGATAAATTAAAATTTTTTCGCTGTTGACCATTTTTTCTTTATTTTGAATCATTAAGGCATTCGTTTATCAGATTAAAATGTTATTTTAGCAAATTTAATTTCACCAGATTTTTATTCCCGAAAGTCAAAAGATTGTGAGAATGCCTATTGTTTGCATTGCTATCTTTAGCATCGTAAAGTTTCTTTAAGCATTTCAAGCATTGATTTCATATTTTCATTAATATTTTCGTTTTATAATGTTATTTCTCAATAAAACTTACTTTTTTTAGATTTTAAATAAAATCTGCAACAATTTCTTTTGTTGCATTTTAGATGTAAATCTTTAACAATTTGTTTTTTTTTTGTTTTTTTTTCTGAGGTACTTGTATTTTTTTAAATTGATTTAGCCGTGTAAATTTTTTAACCATCGATAGATAGATAATCGTCGCCAAGATGAAAAAAAATTACTATTGGCAACATTATATTATATATATATACGATATATATATATATATATATATCGTATTTTATTATAAAAAAAATACAGTTATATCGGTATATTGTACATACAAAAGGTCTATCCAACGGTTTAAACAAGAAAAAATCCATCCAGTATTTTTTAAAATTATCCAAGACATACAGTCACTCTCAGAGCCGTTATTTTATAATTTATATGATATTAAATTTTTAATTTTTTAAATAATAATTACAATATTGTGTTCGCCTTCAACGTGTGTGTGGGTGTGTTTTAGATATTTCTATACAGTAAATTTGTCTCTCGCCCGAAAGTGTTAAAAATTCTCCTTACATCTTTTATTTATTTATTTATTTATTAATCTAACAAGATATAAAAAGAAAACTGTTTCTTACGATCGAGAAAACGCGAACTTATAAAAGTTTACCTATAATCAGAGGATATAATTTTTAAAGCCCGCACTATTCGTTGTTTTATCATCGCTTTTTCTTTAAAAATCGTCAGAGATTTCAACAGAAAAGAAGCTTTTTGTACCCTCGAGCTATTTTTCTTTTAGAACTGATATTTTCGTATGTACTTCCACTTTTTATTATTCCTTCTAAACTGATATTTTCGACGAGTTCAAAGTATAACCCCGATCGACCGTCATTTTATTTTTTTACTTCCAACTTATATATATTTATCGTTTGGTTTATTTAAGGCTATTCTGAAACCGAAGATCACTGCTCTCTGATAAAATTTCAAACTCATGTTTATACCTTAAAGGAAAATTTTGCTAATACTTCTATTAAAGTTCCCTGTAGCCGAACAGTGATTTTTTTCTTTTATATTCATAAGGAAGAAGTACTGTAAACGTGCAATATTTCGACTTTCGTTTTATAAATAAATTTAAATGTTTCGGATTGTTCAGAATACGATTTGACTATTTACAGGTTGATGTTTGTCGATGTATCTGCCTTTTCGTCTGCCTGTCTATGTGTTACACAAATTTTGAAGGCGTTGTAACTCAATAACTTATACATGGAATTTCATGTAACTTCATACATAATTACATCTTGACCCAAATTGCTACTGATTAGAATTGGTGTATACCACTTAACACGGGGCATGAAATTTCCCAGGGCATGGGGCTCGCCAGACTAAAACTTTTGCTCGCCACTATTTTACATTCATTCAGACAGCAACGTCGGTCACCACACCTGCCCAGAAAATGAACCATTTATAACAAACTGAATTTAAATTGACCGTTGTTAGAAGAAGCTGTCTGTTAAATCAGGCAAATTTTACATTCATAGATCCATTAATAGAAATTCTGAGTAAATCATCCAGTGTCGCAGTCTTCAGAGAGTTCCTGTAATGCAGTCTTGAGTCTGTTGTGACAGCTGAAGCCACTCGCATGAAGCTATGCTCACTGGTAGAACAGCACAAATTGTTAGAATTTGGAGATAATTGGGGAATCTTGCTGAGTACTTTTCAATGTAAAACTTCTCAAGCATATCTTTCAGGGTTAGTGAAGGGAATATAAACTTGAATTCTGCCCAGTCTGCCAATACAATATCCACTTTTTCATTAAAGAGACTTAGGTTCAAATATATGAAGAATTTTTTTTATTTCTTCTAATCTAAATTCAAGATTTTCTTTTTGGGAGGCCAACTCAAAGTGTGAAAAACATGCAGAGATGTTAACACATCTGTTGACATAGATTACAGGCTTTCTGTGATGTATATATTTGCATGTTTAAGTAATCTCCCTCTTAAAGTCTGAAACTCTCGCTCCCCATTTTTAATATTTGCCAGCTGTACAACCTTGATTATCCCTGAGATGGATAGTTGATTCAAAATCTCCTGTTCGTTTGGTCGTTTGGTCCAAAATTAGGTTCGAGATCTGTCAGAACTGAGATGCAATGTTAAATTTTTATTTCCAGATGAAGTGAAAAGTTCTTTGTTTTTTAATCCCACACTTAAAGGGTTCAGTTTCCCGTAGGAATCCAAGAGGAAGTACAGAACTTAAAGAAATTTATAATCCTTCAATCTTTTCTGGAAACCCTTACCTTAAACACTATCATTGTCATTTCTGTGGGCCCCCTGTTCAAGATGGCTTGCAAAAGAGCTTTCACAGCACTTTCTTTGATGGATAATCATCTAATAGTGTGAATATCACTCAGTTTAAGAATTCTTTGTGCTAGAATTTCGGCTGTTTTTTTAACATATGAGGTCTTTTAGTTGAGGCATGGTAAAATTTAAAAATACTCCTAACCTCTGAATCAAATATTTTCAGATATTCACTTCACCACATGCATCCAAAAAAGTCAACTGCAACCGGTATGCAAGGCAGTGAATGTTTATCAATTTAACATACATTGATTTTCATAGCTAATCCTGATTTGTATTCAACCATATTTGGAGAACCATCAGTACCCAAGCACCTGTATTTAACACCTGTTTCTATATTCATTTGGACCTGTATTCTTATCTATGACATCAGTTATGACTGTGAAAATAACTGGATGAAGTAGAATTTGGCAGCTCTACTGTTCCTAAAATGACCTCTTTGATATGATTATCTCTTGCATCCGCGTATCGAACAAGGACTTTTGCATGGTCAATATCTGATCTATCTGTGGTACCATCAACCAAAATGCTGATATATGTACACTTTTTTAATTTTTCCACTAAATCTAACTTCTTAGTTTCAGCAATAAAATGGATAAAATACCTGCATTGTTTTACGTTGCCATACTTTGTTTGCGAATATCCATATTTTTCAGCTAAGCACAAAAGATCTACAAGATCCGCATTTCGCTGGATTGAGCTACGATATCCTGAGTGTATATAGTTTGATTTAAAACGTAACATTATAAAAGACAAAACTTACTCGCCAACCTTAAATATTTGCTCGCCATTGGCGAGCTGGCGAGCGGAAATTTCGCGCCCTGACTTAACAGATACCTTATAGTGTTTTTCATAAGTTGCGTTAATCTGGAAAATCATGGGATTGAATTGCGTAAAACTTAAAAGCCATTATTTTGAAAAAAAAAAAAAAAAAGTGATATTTTGATAATTGTGTTTTTTAATTGGCTTGATTTTTTTTTTTTTTTTTGAAGTAGGTCATATTTAATGAATATTGCGCAACTTTGAAGCCCTGAAAAAATTTCCTGTTTCCTGTAGAAAATGCCAAAGTTCAAGTTCATGAATCCCCCCCCCCCCCTTTTTTTTATGAAAATTGAAATGTCAGTATGTTTGGATTTCTATATCTCTGGAAAACAACAACATCCCAAAATTCTTTTGTCATAAACTGATAGTATAATAATACATGCTTAGTAAAATTTACTTGGTTCAATGGGGTATTATTAATTTTCATTGTTATGTTGCCACAAAATGCAATCAAAATTACGTTTTTGTCCGTTTTCTGCACTTATTATCTTAGTAAAGAAATAGTACCCCAAAATTTTTCTTATAGAATATGAAAGTTTACTATTAGGACAAGCTAAGTAATATAGAACTTTACCGGGATATCGATGCTGTTAGCAGATATAATCTGTTAAATATTCAAAAGTTTCAAAATATGCAATTTTTGAATTAGTCCTATCTCAAAACACCATCACAGTTGAATAAAGCAAAATATATCAGGTAGTAGTTGAACATATATACAAAAACATGGAAACGAAAAATAAGTGGGCTCTCATGCTATTTTCAGAAAAAAAAGACAAACGTTACAAAAAGGCGTGTCAATATCAGGCTTTTTCCCTATAAGAAAATGATTTATCCCATTTCTCTTTCCCTTTCCTATGTTTTTCCCCTATGAGGAAATGGAATATCGTTTTTCTCTTTCTCCTTCTAGGGGAAAAGCTTGATTATTGCACTGCCTTTTTGTAACGTTTGTCATTTTTTTTCTTCTGAAAATAGCATGAGACACCACTTATTTTTCGTTTCCATCTTTTTGTACATATGTTCAACTACTACCTGATATATTTTGTTTTATTCAACTGTGACGCTGTTTTGAGATAGGACTAATTGAAAAGTTGCTGATTTTGAAACTTTTGAATATTTAACAGGTTATATCTGCTAACAGCATCGATATCCCGGTAATGTTCTATATTACTTAACTTGTCCTAATACTAAACTTTCATATTCTATAATAAATATTCCTTAATACATTATATTGCTTAACCAAGATAACAAGTGCAGAAAACGAACAAAAACGTCATTTTGATTGCATTTTGTGGCAACATAACAATGAAAATTAACAATGCCCCATTGAACCAAGTAAAATTTACTAACGATGTAGTGTTATACTAACAGTTTATGACAAAAGAATTTTGGGATGTTGTTGCTTTCTAGAGGTATAGCAATCCAAACATACTGGCATTTCAATTTTCATGAAAAATGGGATTTATGGTCTTGAACTTCGACATTTTCTACAGGACACAGGAAATTTTTTCAGAGCTTCAAAATTACACATTATTCATTAAATAGGATCTACTTCAACATAAAATAAATCAAGCAAAATAAAAAATACAACTATCAAAATATCACTTTTTTGTTTGAATTTCAAAATAAAGGCTCTTAATATGCTGATTCAATTTTGATTTTTATCAATCAAGAAGAAGCCTCAATGTAATAGAATAATGTTCATATAATAATGAATAATGAAAAATGTAGAATAATAATGAATAATATAGAATAATATCACATATATATAGAATACAGGTCACTCCTTAGACAAAAAAATAACAGAAACTTTCTTTAAGTTATTAGAATATTATATTGGAGAAAATAATATTTACATGTTCAGTTACTTAAAGGGATACTATGTACATAATAAATGGACGTCAGAAAAGATAGATCATATCGCTCACCTTAAGAAAAGTGACACATCTCGCAAAAATTCATTTTGCGTTTTATTCCACGAATAGGTCTGTGATAGGTGTCTTACTACACAATAAGTTTCATAAGTGTAGTTATACAGAAAACCCCTTCATTACCGCTATAATGTCAAAATGTGACCTCAGAAGAGGGGTGGAATGTGTGGGGAGGTAAATTTACCCAACCTGCCAAACCTCATCCTACGCTTTCATTCTCAAGGGTTTTACGCTTTCATGCACATTTTTATTCCTGCATGCAGAGTTCAGTGCTATAATTTCATATTACACTAAAATCATGCAAATTTTCTTTTACTTCTCCTGTGAAATTTACTTTTGTAGATATGTGTCACTTTTTTTGCGGGTAAGCGATATGTACTCTTGGGTTCCCACCAAAATCTTCGTCGAATAAAACACAAAGGTATCGGTCAGTCCAACAGCCTTCCAACTCATCTCCATGCCACTGACAACTCTCAACAATTCTGGCGCAAAAAATGCTCTCCTCGTATGCGCTCTGTAAATTTTGACGTAGGTCGTGAGGTAATTATGACAGGGTGGCATCTGATTGGAGCATGTGCTGCTCGGTGGCTTATGACAGTCAAAGTGCGCATTTATCTGTGGTGCGCTCCTACAGATTCGGCATATCCTGACAGTCTAGCTGACTTCAGACTGAGTTTGCACTGTCCACTGATGGAAGCAACTGGATCACCTGAAAAAAAAAACAGCATCCAAAGTTCTGAAAAAAAATCATCGTAAAGAAAGCACAAATTCGTCAGAAAGGATTGTCGTGAATGTTCGTCTCCCAAAAAGCAAAAATCTTTGTACAGTCAAAGGTTAAAACTTAACAGTTTGTTTTTCAAAAAGCACATCCATCTTAATGGCTTTTAAAGTCACTATACATCATCACGAAGTGTTTCTTTCTCTTTATCTTCATTTTTGTGCTACATATTTTTTTCTTATTCGTCTTTTTTCATCACATTTCCTAATCACTATCATATAAAGTCTTCTTATTTCTTAGGAATTCAACATCATCTTCAAAATCAAGAGATTTGTCAGGATCGACAAAATGCTCTTCAAAATCGGCCAGATTGTCATATTCCGAATTATTGGTGTTATCTTCGGAATATAAGTTGTATTTACTTTTGTTTTCTTCGAAAAAAGAGCTTCTAATAAAAGGCTTCTGTTTAGTATCTTAACTTCATAATCTTCATAATAACTCATTTCAGATTCATTTAACAATTTAGGGATGTGCTTAATTTTCTTTGGAACATTACCCATCAATCTCTTATTACTTGACATTTTCTTAACAAAATTAACTTTTCCAAGATTTCCTTCAGTTCTAATTTCTGGTTGTCTTCACTCTTGTAGGAACACGTCATTTTCTCTTTATTTTAAAAATCAGTGGATTTGAATCATTTTTGAAGTTTTTGGAATTGTTATTTCGCTTAATTTGCTTCTTAAGTATGATCAATTCGTGTTGTAAATTTCCGAAATTTTCTTTGATTTCTTCTTATGGACATTTTATTTTAGAACATTCATCTTCAGATTCTTCTAATAGTTTTTCTAATTGTTTAAAGTAGTTATTGACTTTCTCTAGACGTTCTTTATATTGCTCTGCGTGTTTACATTTTTCATTTAATTGGGACTTTATATCTTGCAAGTATCTCTCTAATTTTCTGTGATTTAGCGATGTTTTGATTTTCTCCTATTTCTTGTACTAGTTTAACTTCTGTATCGTATAATTTAGGTTCTTAGTAAGTTATCGTGATTCTTGGTTTTGTTTTTTCTGACAAAAATGATTCTTTTAACTGAATAACTTCTATTTCTAACAATTTATATTTTCTTTGAGTTTTTGTAACTTCAGCAATTAAATTTTCATTTCCTAAACGTAATTCTTTAATTTTGTTTTGGTTCAGAACTTGTGTGTTATTAGTATATAAGGTGGCAGAATAAGGGTTAGGTTTAGAATTCACAGTTAATTTACTCGCATTAATAACATTAACTAAAAAATTATTCTGACACTTATTTATCTGAACGGTACCATAAATAGTTAAAGTACCCCATTGCATTACATCAGTACCAATAATCATATCAAAACAATGAAATTATCATCAATCATAAAAATAGAAGCTTGAAGTTTGGTATCATATATTTCGATTTCTGCTTGAAATTAACCAATTGGTATGAATGATTTTTTACCTAATCCAGTTAAAAGCATATCTGTTCCTTTTAATTCTACAAAATGTTTAATTTTATCAAAATTACTCTTCTTTAAAATAGTCAGTTGGCTTCCCGT
The DNA here is from genome assembly GCA_963932465.1 of Maratus speciosus. Lineage (NCBI taxonomy): Eukaryota > Metazoa > Arthropoda > Arachnida > Araneae > Salticidae > Maratus > Maratus speciosus. The sequence goes on from OZ010789.1 coordinate 294,247,651, forward strand.
ATCAATTAGTGAAACTAAATTTAATGAATGCAACTTTAATTCTTTAGGAACCAAATTATGAAAACTAGTTACAATGTTTACTTGAGACTGATCATTAGAAAATTTTACATATGTTGCTTTACTACACTCAAATGATTTATGGCCATATAAATTACAAGAAGAACAAAGAGAACCTTTGTCTTTATTGCTACAATTAATACTTTTGTGATTTTTATATTTACAGTTATAACATTGAATATCAGGCTTAACATTTGTTTTTAAATTCAACTTCAGGTTTTATTTTAGGTTTAACATCAAAATCTGGTTTTCCATCATCATAATCTAATGTTAATTTTTCATATATCTTTAATTTTTGCTTAAGGAGTCTCAGGACTTTTTAAATTGGACAAAACTGGAAAAAATACCATTTTCAAAATTAGCATTTATAGGGTGCTCCAAACTGTCACACATTTGACGAACAGAAAATTGGTATAACAGTTTATGCACAGGATTACAAAATAAATATTGCAACTAGAATGAAACTTTTGATGCTTACTTATACTTCAGATTGCAATAATTAGTCTGAACCTAAATAAATTTGTATTTAAAGCATTTTTATATTTTTAATGCACAGCTGTATATAGCTAATACAAAATTTTGAAAATTTCAACAGTATAATAACCTAAAAAAAATTTTTTTAAGGGGTCTCAGGACTCTTAAAGCTTTAAAATTTTCGAAATTTTAATTTTTTTAGATATTAAACTACTATCTTTTCTGAACATTTTGGTATAAATGTTTCCTTGAAATTCCTATTAGAACAGAAGTTATGGCTTTTAGAATTATACACGCTCAATTGCTGAAGCGGCGTTTCAGAAATTTTGAAGTCAATTTTCTCCAAATGACGTTTTTGGGCATAACGCGCACGATATCTCAAAAACTTCTGAATTTTTTTTCATTAAATTTTCAAAACGTATGTTTCATGTTAGTCTATATAAACTGAACCTAAAATTTCCTTCTTATTGTTCAGAAATATATTCTTTATAGGTGATTATACTGTTGAAAATTTCTAAATTTTGCATTAACTAAATACAACTTTGTATTAAAAATAGAAAAATGCTTTAAATACAAATTTATTTAGGTTGAGAGTGATTATTACAATGTGAAGCATAAGTAGGACCCAAAATTTTCCTTCTAGTTGCAAAATTTATTTTGTAATCTTGCGCGTAATCTGTTATACCGATTTTCCGCTCGTCAAATGTCTGACATTTTGGAGCCCACTGTAAATTCTAATTCTGCATCTTGTAATTTTTTAAATACATGAAATGAAAGAACATACTTATATCTTTCATCCCAATACAAAATTTTGTCTTAAAATCAATTACATTTTAAGATATTATATGTTGAAAATGGTCTTTTTTTATCGATTTTTCCAATTTTAAGAGACCTGAGACCCCTTAACAATAAAAGGAAATTTTAGGTTCAGTTTATACAGACTAACATGAAACATATGTTTTGAAAAAATCATGAAAAAATATTCAGAAGATTTTGAGCTACCGTGCGCGTTATGTCCAAAAACCTCATTTGGAGAAAAATGAGTTCAAAGTTTCGGAAACGCCGCTTCAGCTATTGAGCGGGTATAATGCTAAAAGCCATAACTTCTGTTCTAATGTAAATTTAAAGGAAACAATTACATCAAAAGGTTTAGAAAAGATGAGAGTTTAACATCTAAACAAATTAAAATTTCGAAAATTTTGAAGCCTTAAGAGTCCTGAGACCCTTTAAATTAAAAAATATCAGAACACCCATATTAAACAGATTTTTTAAACTCAGAATCATTTATTCCATTTATTAGGGTTCCGTACTTAAAAAGTAAAAACGGAACCATTATAAGATCACTCCTGTGTCTGTCTATCTGTCACATCCATTTTACTCGTAAACTATGGAACGTGGAAAGTTCAAATTTGGGGAAGTAATAAAGACCATTGACCCACATATTTTCAGATTAATAAAAATTCATAAATATATTTAGTAAAAATGTAGTGGGGCTAATTATGATATTTGAAAAAAAATCTTTTCTTTGTATATCGTGTGGGGTATCGTGTGAAAGATTTCGTAACGCTGAACTCAAAAATACATTCCTTTTAATTTTAGGTATTATATTTTCAAAAATATTGTCGAAAATGTAGCGCAAAAATATGTCCCCCCCATCTAATTCCGAATCTACTGAAACTAAAATTATGAAAAAATTAGAGGTAGTAGACGTTAATTTAAACCTTGCCGGAAAATTATAGCGATTACCATAGGTCACATAGTTTTGAGAAAATCGCATTTTTCTGTTACACACAAATTTCGATTTACAGGCATTTGGAAAAATTGTTGAGCATAGCTGGATGTACCTATTGTAGCAGAAGTATAAAAGCATTGTTGATAATGAATTTCGAAAAAAAAATCATCGGTAATTAGCCGAGGTATTAACCCTTAAAAATACGGCCAGTTTGGACATACACAATGACAGGGGAGGCGTACTCTATGCCAAGTTAACAAGTTTTAATAATATATATGTGTAATGTAATGTCCAGTATCAGTATAAAAGCGATAAATGTCAAATTGTTAAAAACATACTAATTTCAGGACACAAAAAATTGGAAAAAATAAAAAAAAAGACCATTTTTAACATTAAATGTCTTAAAATGTATATAACTTTAAAACACAATTTTAATTGGGATGAAAGATATAAGTATGTTCTTTCATTTAATGTATTTAAAAAATTGTAAGATGCAGAATTAGTATTTATAGGGGGCTCGAAACTGTTAGACATTTGTCGAACAGAAAATTGGCATAACAGTTTGAAGGATTAGAAAATAAATGTTGCAACTAGAATGAAAATTTTAGTGCTTACTTATACTTCAGATTGTAATAATTACCCTGAACTTAAGTAAATTTGCATTTAAAGCATTTTTATACTTTTAATGCAATGTTGCATTTAGCTAATACAAAATTTTGAAAATTTCAACAGTATAATCACATTAAAAAATATTTTTTTGAACAATAAAAAGGAAATTTTCCGTTCAGTTTATACAGACTAACATGAAATATATGTTTTGAAAATTTCATGAAAAAATATTCAGAAGTTTTTGAGGTATCCTGCGCGTTATGCCCAAAAAATGACATTTGGAGAAAAATGACTTCAAAGTTTCGGAAACGCAACTTCAACTGTTGAGCGAGTATAATTAATTCTAAAAGCCATAACTTCTGTTCTAATGGGAATTTCAAGGAAACAATTATATCAAAATGTTCAGAAAAAATAGGAGTTTAACATCTAAAAAAATTAAAATTTCTAAAATTTTGAAGCTTTAAGAGTCCTGCGACCACTTAACCCTTTCCGGGGCGGAGTAATTCTGTTTATAAACTTATGAAATAATGGACTAACACCAGAATTTATAAACGAATTTATTAGAAGATACGAACTTGCTTATTTTCACGTACATGATAAAAGGGAAATTTTAATTAAATATACTTGGTGCCGCTTGTCGGTTTTGGAATTAAAATTAGGTTTTTTTTTTTTTTTTTTTCTTTTCTTTAAGGACACTGCCCTCGAAATGAATCACAGAATGAATTAGAATGAATCACATAAATACTGTGGGATTCGCGACTAGTTTGCATTAAGTGTGTCCCTCAATACGCCTCGAGTGACTTCAAAAGGTAATTAAAAACCTAACTGGAAAAACGCGGTACTGACCAAGGCGGCGTTGCAACTTTGCGACCTTCTTTCGAAGCGCGCTTAGCACAATGCCAAATTTAAACTTTGAACAAAGGTTTTGTTTTAGCTACACTGTAGAAATATAGGTTATTTCTAGGCTGAATTTAGTTTTATGAAATGCCAAATGAAGTTTAAATATGCACTGCTTTTATTGTCAGTACCGAATTAAGTTCATCATAAACAGATTAGGATAATAATAAAAAATGAGTTATACAGAACAGCTATATTTGATATTATTTATGTTCCATATCTCTTTGAACTTTCATGATATATCCATTTACACTTTTCCAATATATACTGTTATACCCAACCCAACTTTGTATAGTTTTTTACAAAGTCTTAGTATTATTTTAGCAACGGTTTTTTTTTTTATAATACAATTACAAATTCATATATTTATTCTACGGAACCCTCTGTGTGCGAGTAATACTCGCACTTGACCGTTTATTACATATTGAATTGACGCAGAATCTTTAATATTGCCTCGAGAACATAACTGCTTCATATTTAAAAAATATTCATCTAATGTTTCATTTTCCCTCATTTTTTATTTTAAATAATGATTCATGTAGTTTTGCCTAATTACATGCTGAGTCAAATTCAGAAATAAGCAATAATTTTCATTTTTGCCACGAACTCAGCTTACTTTCACTTCGGATCAATAATTTAGCTTTCCCTGCTACACAGCGTTAAGTCAAAATTAAGACGTGTAAATCATTTTAATTAAACAAAGCAATGACATCGTCATAGTCAGTAATCTATTTTCCTACGTTTTGATATTGACTATCGTCAAATCTAGCAATCACGTTCTCAACGTCACTTATGAAGTTTTCAAACCATAACCAGGAATCAGAGGTTGCGTCATTTATTTTTTTTTTACTACCAGAATTATTTCTTTCAGGCATATCTTTATTACTCGAAATACTATTAATATTATTAACACAAGAATTTTCATTCGAATCTATTTCAATATCACTGATATCTTCATGCAAAATATTTTACCTTAATTCATTAAAATCACAAATGTCAGAAATTAATCTGGCAGCCAAATGATTAAAGGTTCCCGGATTATCAGCATTTAAAACCTTTGAAATCTTAATTAGTTCATTTAAAGAAAAGTCCTCTTTAACTTTACAATTTTTTTCCACGTATTCTGTACCATCGACTTAGCGGAAAACCAGTAAACTCACAAATTCTTTAGCAGTTTTTCCGATCACCAGTATAACCAAAAATTAACTTATGAAGGGTCCTGATCTTAGAATTTAACCAATTTATCGTCAGTGAGATCTGATCCTATATATATATATACAGTGGTGGCCAAAATTGTGGACATTTTTTGAAATTTTCATGTTTTATAACATTGTTTGCTTATAGAATATATTAATTTTCACTTAAATACAAATGTTTATATATCAAATTCAAGGAACTTTAATTTAGAATTTAATTAAAAAAAATATATCTGCATTACAAAAAGAGTTACACTTACTTTAGTCTAAAATACAAACACAATTAGTCATTAATGCTGAAGTGTATTGTAATAAAAGCTTCCTAGCCAATGACTGTTCTGAGAACTAATCAAATGTCAGTAAGTAAACTGTAGTATGTTTTGATTAGTAAAAGCGGCATTTTGATGGAAATAATTTTGCAGAAGGGTGAATACTAGCGTAACTAAATAGAATAAGGTTTTTTTTTTTTTTTAATTTCTATTTTTTTCCTTAATGCAAATAATTTAAAACAATGTTATCAACCACAAGAACTGATTGGACACCTACAAAAAGAAGCAGAGTTGTCATATTGAGAGAAAATGGTCTCTCTTATGCTGAAATTGCAAGACAGGTTGGCGGATCAGTCACTTTATCTGGCGTAAAAAAGTTATGCTTAAGTTATGAAGAAACCAGTGATAAATAAGGCAAGATCAGGTCGAAAAGAAGAAGATTAACAAGTTTTGAATTGAAAGGTAGAATTCCGAGGAAAAAAACATTTTTAAATCTCCAGCAACGCAAGAAATGAGTTCAGTGGGCAAAAGAACAGATCAATTCGTCAGAAAATCAGTGGAAGCAAATAATCTGTAGCGATGAGAGTAAAATATCGCTTTTTGGTAGTGATGCGTGAAAGTATGTGAGTCGTAGAGTAGGGGAAGAACTGGATCCTGATTGCATTGAAGCAACTAGAAAGAACCCAAGAAATGTCATGATTTAGGCTTGTATGTCTGCAGGTGGTGTGGGCCACATTCAAGTGATTGATAGCATTTTGAATGCAAAAAAATACATCGAAACTGTTTCGGAACCAAAATTGATACCTTCCATCCGGGATCTCTTTCCCAATAAAGCACCATTTATCTTTCAGCAGGATTCAACTCCATGCCATACGGCAAAAATATACAAAGAATGGCTTAAAAATAAAAGCATACAATTATTACTCTGGCCAGGAAACAGCCCTGATCCGAATCCTACTGAAAATATTTGGCGACGTTTGGAAATCCTTGTACAAAAAAAAAACAAAAAACAAAAACAAAAAAAAAAAAAAAAAAAAAAAAAAAAAAAAAAAAAAAAAAAAGCGCGTCCATCTAATAAAACGCAACTTATTGAAAAAGGATGAACTCCAAACACTAGTTCTTTCAATGAAAAAACGCTGTGAAGCTGTAATAAAAAACAAGGGTTACCCTACTAAATATTGAATGTGTATGTGTAACTTTAAAATACAATGAAATCTAAGATAGATCTTAATTTTTGTAAGCGTAACGTTTTTTGTAATGCAGATATTTTAATTGTGTTTTTTTAATTAAATTCTACATTAAATTTCCTTAAATGTGTTATATAAACATTTGTATTTAAGTGAAATTTATTATATTCTTCAATGTCAAAGTTATAAAACATGAAAATTTCAAAAAATGCCCACAATTTTGACCGCCACTGTATATATATAGTAGAATTTATGAAAAAAAAATAATCATGAAATTTAATGAAAAGTGGGTGCAATAACAAGAAACGACATTTTAAAAAATCTTATAACAAGCAAGAACGTGGGAGCCAAGAACAGAAATGTTTACAGAGATAACTTAAAAATGCAGCAATATCAAATTAAATATTTTATGAAATAAAAGTGCAATAATATCAAATTAAATATTTATCAAATAAAAAGTTATCTCTGAAAATATTTCTGTTTTATTTTGCTAAGTTACTTATTTCAGTTATTTAAACTTCGAATTTTTGTTTTTTCTTAAAATTTCTGTTATTTATTTCGAAATTTTGTTTTTTTATTTTAAAATTTTAATTAGTTTGTGGCACATTTGGAATATGCTAGCTTGCTGTACCTTCAAACTTGTGAGGCTACATACTTTTTATATATTCTTGCTCCAACCCACTTTCAGATGAGTTAGGAGCTATTTTTTCTGAGTTGTGTTTGAAGTTCTTGGTTCTTGTGTTCGGTGTTTTTTATAAGAATTTTTAAAATGTCGTTTTCTTGTTATTTTAACCACTTTTCATTAACTTTCATAATTGTTTTTCTGCATAAATCCTATATATATATATATAAGTATATGTGTGTGTGTGTGTGTATTTTCGGAGGAATATTATAGTTGTATCTCAGATTCTATTGGGTATGCAACAACTTTTGCAGTTAAAGTTATTAATCAAAAATACATAGTATTTTGGTCAATTTTTCTCTTTGATTACATAATAAAGGACGCTGACGTACTATGTTGTTATTATTATTATTATTTACTGGTCATTGTAAATCCATGTTAAGTTCAAAGAAATGCACTATACCCCTTATTTAAATTTGAGGTACTTTTTAATTTAATATAATACAATGAGATAAATCATTCCCAAATGAAGGTAATGAGATAATATACACTGTAAAAAAAAACGACATTTTACAGTACAAAGTACTGTTCATCTCGCGTACAAACTCGATCACAGTTGAATGTACTGTATCTTTCTTTGGTTTCCTGACTATTTAAACATGGAAAATACAGTAGGTGCGTAAAATTAACAGCACAATGTACTGGCAATTTGGACGCCAGTAGTTTGTGCTGTGGTCCAAATGCGTCCAAAATTGCCAGTACATTGTACTGTTAATTTTACGCAACTACTGTATTTTTCATGTTTAAATAGTCAGGAAACCAAAGAAAGATACAGTACATTCAACTGCGATCGAGTTGTGCTGGCAAATTTACAGTGGTTTTTTTACAGTGTAATCACCAATAAAATAAAATCACCTGTTTCTCTTATCTTCGGGGAGAACTCTGAAACTCTGCGAGTAATTCTCTCTACAGATAACCCATTAAAATGATCACTTTGATGGTTTTTCATATGCTTTCTGCATGTTAGTTTATAACAAGGACGAAAAATGTTGCGTTCGGCATAGATTATGAAACACTTCCCAACACATCCAGAATACTATAACAAATCATCACAGTTTATTATGGTAAAAGATGACTCTAAAAGAACAATTTGGAAAGCACATAACGCATTTGAAAACACAACTTCTGCAATAGCATTAATAGTCGGCAAAATGTACGATTTTTGTGTAGCCCTTACGGTTGCCGTATTTATCTCAGAAAAAAATGGCAGATTTTCATCGACGCTAGTTAGTTTTGGTTTTATCGTGCTGTCATCTTTTTTTATACCATGCTAAACTATGTTGAACGTCCCAGTAATGTTTTCGGCAACAAACTTGTCTAAAAAGAGAGTCTTAATTAATCAATTTATTCATTATTTTCCAATTGTATTTGTATTACATTATTCTATTAACATTATTTAACTAAATTTGCAGTCATCCCATTACGAATGAAAAAACGATTTATAAGAACAAAAATAAATCAAAACATCATACAATTCATTGATGGTCATGAAAATTTTAGTAACGAGCATCCTACAAAAATAAATAACGTTTGTATTTAAACATAAAAGGAGATAATAAATCAAACAAAAATATTAAAACTAAATATGCAGTATCCCATTACGAATGAAAAATCAATTGAATTATAAGAACAAAAATAAATCAAAACATCCTACAATTCAACGATGATCATGAAAATTTTAATAATGAGCATCCTACAAAAATAAATAACGTTTGTATTTAAGCATAAAGGGAGATAATAAATCAAACAAAATATTAAAACTTAAGATAGAGATATACTAAATTTAAAATATATATATATATATAATGTAGATAATATAGCATATAACAATGTCAAGTTCAGGTGATCTAATCCTAACCAAGTGCTCTCGAATGCGCAGTTATTGTACAACTCTCCCAAAATTTTTGTCATCCTAATCGGAAGCAACCCGTTTTTACATTTAATGCGCATGTGTATAACCCCCCTTTTTCTTTCGGCAAAAGGTGAAATTTTGAAGCAAACTGAAAAAGAAAAAAATCTTCTAACTATCAAAAATATGAGTTGGTAGAAAAACGGAAGAAACTTTCGTACCGGACAAATTTAAAGGTACTCTGTACGGTATGCTTAAAAAATGTTGAAAAACGTATAATCTGGCAACCCTAGTAGCCCTGCGTATATGATCTGTAGATATGTAGGTAAGTATACTACATAGTATGCTAAAAGTTAGTTGAGTTAAACGAATAACACAGTTGAAATTTTCCATTTAGCAATTTCCACCAATAAATGGATCTTGTTGAAAACTTTTATGCAGGATCTATAGAATTCATACACACCAAGTAATATTTAAAGGAATAATTAAGGGGACGGCGGACATTTAAAAACATTTCTTTTAATTTTCATAATAGAGATTTGAAATTTTGTGCAAATATACATTTCATCATAAGTGTGTGGAACACCTTAAAAAAAATTTCCAACCTTATTTTAATTTTAAGAGCTTTTAAAAAATTAAAAATTGTAAAACAAAATTTTAACATGCTTCTTGCGTCTTAATTTTTTAGATATTTCTCGATTTCAGATTTTAATCACGTAAAACTCTATTACAAACAAATCTGTGTATCAGTTTTTTAATGCCTTAAATAGTTAATTTTTAGAGATATTTTTTTTTAATTCCATATCGATTTTCATCAAAATTCTGCCTTATAATAAGTTAAAATTCAAATTTAATTGTCTTAGTGAAGTCGAATTTTAAAATGCATACACAGTTTCTTTTGAAGTAATATCAGGATTCCTCCTTATCAGTTTTGTGAATTTTGATCAAAAATTAAGTAGCAAGGAGCATTTCAAAAAAAAAAAAAAAAAAAAAAAAAGCTGAAACATCAGTATTGAGAAAAACAGATTTAAAGTATATTAAAAGGCTAAAAAATCGTTTGAGAACAAAATTAAAACATTTGTAAGTATGCGTAAAATAATCACATCTGCATACGGTTTACCACGAATGACGTAGTACAAATTGGAGAATAATAATACGTACAAAAAGAAATGTCGATTTGGGGGTTTGATTTTTGCTTAAATATAGGTCCACGGTCCCCTTAAATTTGAAAACGCATGCCACAACTGAAAACGCACGTCCAGCAATTATTGTTCGTTAGCTTCAATGGTTCAATTATTGCTCATTTTGTTCTATAGTCAAATTCTTTTGTTTATCCCTGTTAACCCTCTAATGCATGATTTTTGATTTTTTCTTTAAAAATATATATCCTTGACAGCCATAAATTACAGGAAAAATATTGAAATAATTTTCACTCTTATGTTTTTTAATATTTTGAAGTTTTTTTAATTGTTGCCAAATGGCAACACCATGCATTAACCCCCCCAAAAAATTTTTTTGAACTTCGCCAACTAGCAACACTGTGCTGTTTTATTGCAATTTCTTTTTTGTAAATTATAAGATTTTAAATGTATACAATACTTTACATACACTTAGAAAAATAAAATTATACATATGTGTGGTATGTATGCATATACGTATATATATATATATAAGATCGGTATAATATATATATATATATATATAAGATGTATATATATATAAGATATATATAGTATATATATATAAGATATATATATATAAGATATCCATTTGGTCTTGACAGGTTGTTGGGGGAGCGTTGTGCACATAAAACTGGTTTTAACCCCGCAGAGCAAGTCGCAAGTGCTTGCCGCCTGTCTCCATTGATTCAATTTCTTCTGGTTTTAGTTTGAATAATTTTAAAGTTTGCCATTTTTAAAGTATGTTGTTTTTGAAGTTAGTTGTTTTTAGTTATTTTTAGATAGCTTTCTTTACAAAAAAGCTACCTATTGCAGCCGTTCGGAGGAAAGCGATTTCAAAAAATTTTGGTATATTTTCATCGATCATGACCCCCAGACCCCGAAACCACCCTCCGTTCAAAATTGATATATATATATATATATATATATATATATATCTGACCTATGTCACACTGTAACTCCCGTAATTATGAACCGATTTCGATGTAATTCGGTGTGTACATAGTACATACCAATGTCTCGACCGAGTTCGTTGGCCAGCTTCATCCGCCGTTTTGTTTCAAAATGGCGGCCATTTAAAATTTTTAAAAAAATTTAAAACTTGAAATTTGGTACCAAAAAATTAAAAATGGAAAAATATTTTTTTTGTTATGTATTTGACCTTTATACAAAGATTCCGGAGCAGTTTTTGTTTCGTCTATATCTTAAAAAATGGCTGAGTTATAGCATTTTGAATTTCTAGCGTGGCTGACATTTTGAAACGTCCCGAATTTTGTCACGCGATAAAAGGCGTATTTATGAACCGAATTGGATGTAATTCGGTGTGTACATAGTACATACCAATCTCTCGACTGAGTTCGTTGGCCAGCTTCATCCGCCATTTTGTTTCAAAATGGCGGCCATTTAAAATTTTTTTAAAAATTTAAAATTTGAAATGTGGTGCTAAAAAATCGAAAATGGAAAAATATTTTTTTCTTATGTATTTGACCTTTATACAAAGATTTCGGAGCAGTTTTTGTTTCGTCTATATCTTAAAAAATGGCTGACTTATAGCATTTTGAATTTCTAGCGTGGCTGACATTTTGAAACGTCCTGAATTTTGTCACGCGATAAAAGGCGTATTTATGAACCGATTTGGATGTAACTTCGTTTATACATAGTACATGCCAATGTCTCGACCGGGTTCGGTGGCCAGCTTCACCCGCCATCTTGTTTAAAAATGGCGGCCATTTAAATTTTTAAGAAAAATTTCAATTTGAAATGTGGTACCAAAAATTGAAAATTGAAAAAATATTTTCTTCTTATGTGTTTGACCTTGATAAAAAGATTCGGTAGCAGTTTTTGTTTCGTCTATATCTTAAGAAATGGCTGAGTTATAGCATTTTGAATTTCTAGCGTGGCTGACATTTTGAAACGTCCTGATTTTTCTCACGTAATAACGGGCGTATTTATAAACCGACTTGGATGTACCTTGGTGTGTACATAGTACATACAAATATCTCGACCGAGTTCGTTGGCCAACTTCATCCGCCATCTTGTTTCAAAATGGCGGCTATTTAAAAAAATTAAAAAATAAAAATATTTAAATGAGATACCAAAAAATTGGAAAATGAAAAAGATTTTTTTTGTATGTGTTTGACCTTAATACAAAGATTCCGGAACAGTTTTTCTTTCGTCTATATCTAAAAAAAAATGGCTGAGTAATAGCATTTTGAATTTCTCTTGTGGCTGACATTTTAAAACGACCTGATGTTTGTCACGCGATAACAGGCGTATTTATGAACCTATTTGGATGTAACTTGGTCTATACATAGTACATACCAATGTCTCGACCGAGTTCGTTGTCCAGCTTCATTCGCGATCTTGTTTCAAAAGGGTTGCCATTAAAAAAAATTTAATTTAAAATTTAAAATTTAAAATGAGGTATTAAAATATTGGAAAATGAAAAAGGTTTTTTTTTATGTGTTTGGCCTTGAAACAAAGATTCCGGAGCAGTTTTTGTTTCTGAAAATTTGTTCTTTTGTTGATATCTTAAAAAATGGTTGATTTATAGCACTTTGAATTTCTAGCATGGCTAACATTTTGAAACGATCTTGTATTTGTCACGCGATAACACACGTATTCGCCTATTTCGATGTAAGAAGGCATGTGGATAGTATACATCAACACCTCGACCAAGTTCGCTGGCCAGATTCATCAGCCATCTTGTTTCAAAATGGCGGCCATTAAATTAAAAAAATATATATATATTTAAAGTGAGGTGCAAAAAAATTAGAAATTGAAAAAGGTTTCTTTCTTAAGTATTTGATCTTGATATAAGGATTCAGGAGCATTTTTTGTTTGTCTTTACCTTAAAAAATGGCTCAGATATAGCAGTTTCAATTTCTATTGTGGGTGACATTTTGAAAAATCTGATTTTTTGCATGCGACAGCACTCCTATATATTAACCGATTCCGATGTGAGTGAGCATGTGCACAGCAATTACTAAGGTCTCGACCAAGTTCACTGCTTAGCCTCATCCACCACGTTGTCTTAAAATGACAGGCACTTTAAGAAATTGCCGAATTTGGCAAACAAATATAAGTTACTTTAAAGAAAAGCAGCTTGGATAAAGCTGACTAATTTCGCGAAATTCTCATTCATTATATTGATAAAAATTAGTATTGAATCTCCTATATTCGGTTTCCACTAAATTGAGCTTCGTGTGTTTGCATGATGTAAGTTGGCTTTTTTTAAATAAGGATTATGAAAGCTACCTCTTCCTCCCGGCACTGGCCGGAAGGACTTTTTCGTTGTCATTTGGTTTAGTATATTTATCTTCGGATCAGTTCCGGGGTTTCGAATTTTTGGTTTGGTTTTTGAATATATATATATATATATATATATATATATATATAATTTTAAATCAAAATTTAACTTACAAGTCATACAACAACATTAACCAAAATTCTAAATAAAGACGGCATGTAATAATATTATACATTAATTGTTATCTATCAACAAAATAATAACGGTGCAAATTATAGTTCTAGGATATTAAATGAACATATGAAGTTAGATGCTACAATAGAATCATTTTTAATTTATAAATGAATAAGAAGATATGCTGTCCTGATACAGAACACAATAGAAGTATTGTAAAAAATATAATTAAATAAAAACATAATAAAATGCGGAAAAGCAGCCATATTTTTCCTGTATTTTAAACCAATTGAAATCATTTAAATTTTAAAAACCAAAATGGGCTTATAAAGTGTAATATCACATGCAAAATACAATGAAAAAATCATAGACTAATAAAATATACTCTATAAATACACGGGCAATGCTGCAGAATACCATAGAATTTTATATCAATAATATTTATCAAAGTTATGAATGGTAACCAGTAGAACATTTATTGTTTTTGTTTAAACGTAGAGGTACCAAACACTTAATTCATTTTACCCTAGTGTAACCTATACAGCCCAGAACTTTACACCGCTGTTTTCTATCTAAGTGTTGTGGCCAGTGATCAATTTTATCCTTCCTGACATCTTTAGAAGTTTCATAAAGCTGAAAACAATGAACTACTAAGTTGTTACTATAAAATTTTAATCATTGACTTTTTTTCATGATGTAACTGGTACCTTCAGTAGGGCATGGACACCGAAGCACAAGGGAAGGAGAATAGAGCTCCTTTAAATCTGAAAAAGATGTATCTTGGCCATTTTTTATCATTTGGCTCCCGTTTAACAAAAAAATTATATCTGCCATTAGGGGGGACCCCTCAAATCGGGAGTCCCGGGGCAGCTGCCCGCATGTCCCTGCATTAGTCAGGCTCTGTCTTTACAGTAAACTGAGAAGATTTTGTATTTAATAAGAGTCATTTATCGAGTTAGGATGACATATGGTGATAAAAGTGAAAAAAAATTAAATAATATGCGAACCAGTTGTGAAACAAACAATGCTCAAAATGTTTACAAAAGCGGAACTCAATTCATGGTGTTGCCAAATGGCAACACATGTATATTCATGTGCATGCAATTTTTGTTCCAATAAACATAACTGAAAATTATTTAAAATAACTTTTAAAAGTATATTCTTTTCAGAAATATTTTTTTCAAATGAAATTTTTCATGTTAAATATTTTTTATATGAGTTAGAAATCCAACTATGGCTAACAAAATGGAAAGTATCAAAAGTTGCTTTTTATTTGTAATTTATAAACAACTATTGCCAACTATGGTACTTTTTATGAACTAAATCTAAATATAGGACTAACATGAATACTTAAAGCATAAAGTTGTCAAGAGACAACGGTAAATAAACAATAAGGAGGGAAATTTTAATATGTTGCCAATTGGCAACAGTATGAACTAGAGGGTTAATAAACTATAAGTTCTATGAACACCATATTCTACAGTAAGAAACTTGTAGTACACCGCAGTAATGTATAACAATATCAATATGTTTAAAATATGGTAATATCATTAAAATACATGACAAACGATTCCTAAAGACCGCAAAGGAATTCTTTTGAGTGGCCCTGTAAATGAACCGAAAATACTACACACTTCATTCTCAATATCGAACATGCCATGGTAAACCCAACAACATACAGGCATCCCCCAACTTACGTAAGTAATGCTTTCCGTAAGCTTTTGCGTAAGTCGAATTTGTAAATTCCTTAGGTAAAATTTCCTCAGAAACTGCAATATCTTATACTATAATGCCAGCAAAATTTGTGTGTGTGTGTATGTAAATTTTATCTTAAAAACGGCTCTAATGATTTTGACGAAATTTTGTATTTTACCATTTTCGGACATGATAAGACCATTCGACTAGGTCACGTGTTCGAGAAAATTCGATTAGTGGGTCATTTTGGGTCATAATGGGTCAAGGTCAAGCTAATTATATCTAAAAAACGGCTCAATCGATTTTGACTAAATTTTATATCCAACCGTTTTTCGGCACGAAAAAACTATTGGGATAGGTCACATGTTCGAGAAATTTCGATTAGTGGTTCATTTTGGGGTCCCTATGGGTCAACCCAGTTTTATCTAAAAAAATGGTTTTTGATTAAATTTTGTATTCTGTCGTTTTGGATTACGAGAAGACCAATGGGCTAAGTCACATATTAGAGAAAATTCGATTAGTGGGTCATTTTTGGGTCACTGTGGGTCAAACAAAGTTTATATAGAAAACGGCTCTAACGATTTTGATGAAATTTTGTATTTTATCGTTTTCGGTCGCGAGAATACCATTGGGCTTGGTCACGTGTTCGAGAAAATTCGATTAGTGGGTCATTTTGGGTCATAATGGGTCAAGGTCAAGCTAATTATATCTAAAAAACGGCTCAATCGATTTTGACTAAATTTTATATCCAACCGTTTTTCGGCACGAAAAAACTATTGGGATAGGTCACATGTTCGAGAAATTTCGATTAGTGGTTCATTTTGGGGTCCCTATGGGTCAACCCAGTTTTATCTAAAAAAATGGCTTTTGATTAAATTTTGTATTCTGTCGTTTTGGATTACGAGAAGACCAATGGGCTAAGTCACATATTAGAGAAAATTCGATTAGTGGGTCATTTTTGGGTCACTGTGGGTCAAACAAAGTTTATATAGAAAACGGCTTTAACGATTTTGATGAAATTTTGTATTTTATCGTTTTCGGTCGCGAGAATACCATTGGGCTTGGTCGCATGTTCAAGAAAATTTGATTAGTGGGTCATTTTGGGTCACAATGGGTCAGGGTCAAGCTAATTAAATCTAAAAAAAGGCCCAAAACATTTTGACAAAATTCTGTAATATACCGTTTCCGGGTATGAGATGACCATCGGGCTAGGTCACATGTTCGAGAAACTTCGATTAGTGGGTCATTTTCGAGTCACTATGGGTCAAGCCAATATTATCTGAAAAACGGCTCTAACGATTTTGACTAAATTTTGTATTTTGTCGTTTTCGATTACGAGAAGACCAATGGGCTAAGTCACATATTAGAGAAAATTCAATTAGTGAGTCATTTTTGGGTCACTGTGGGTCAAGCTAAGTGTATCTAAAATAACGGCTCAAAACATTAAGGCAAAATTTTGTATTATATCGTTTCTGAGCATGATAATACCATTGAGCTAAGTCACATGTTCGGGAAAATCCGATTAGTGGGTCACTGTGGATCAAGCTAATTGTATCTAAAAAAAAGGCTCAAACGATTTTGACAAAGTTTTGTATTATACTGTTTTCGGACGCGAGAAGATCTTTAGGTTAGGTCACATGTTCGAGAAAATTCGATTAATGGGTCATTTTTGGGTCACTGTGGGTCAAGTTAATTTTATCTAGAAAACAGCTTTAATGATTTTGATTAGATTTTGTTTTCTATTGTTTTCGGGTTCGAGAAGACCATTGGTCTAGGTCGTATGCTCAAGAAAATTCGATTCACCAGTCATTTTGGATCACTATAGGTCAAGTTTTAGCTAATTTTATCTAAAAAATTTCACAAATGATTTTGACAAAATTTCTTATTACACTGTTTCCTAGCACGAGAAAACCATTGGGATAGGTCAGATGTTCGATAAATTTAGATTAGTAGGTCCTTTTTGGGTTACCGTGGGCCAAGCTAATTTTATCTATAAAATGACTTTAGCGATTTTGAGAAATTTTTGTATTCTATAGTTTTCGGGTTCAAGAAGAGCCTTGATTAGGTCGTGTGTTCGAAAAATGTCGGTTAGTGGGTCCCTATGGCTTAGGACCATGCCAATTTTATCTAAACAGCAAGACTTATACAGTGAGAATGAAATATCGAATGGAACCCAAGGCTAATTTTGACCGAGCTTAGCTCGGTCATGCCCGCTAGTTTATTATATATTATATATATAATAGCGCTAAGTGTATAACACTTCCAGAGTGAACTCATTCGGATCCCACTTCGCTTTATCGTATTCCATTCGACCATTTTTATTCAAAATTATTTTTTCGAATAAAACTTCATAAAAGTTACATTTTTAGAAAGATTATTCAAAATAAATTAACATTTGAGCGATGATTTACATTCAGTTATGTATATATTCTGAGATACCTTCAGTCTGAGTTAACTTCAACTATGCGCATCCGGTGTACTGAGGCGAAGTAATAAAGCGTTAGTGCGCAGAGGTAAAGTCCCCAATTTCCAAACAGGTGATCCAGTGTTCGAATCCAGCTGATTCCACTGTGTCATAAATTTATTTGAATCCATGGTACAGTAGAACCTCGATTATCTGAAGTAATTGGGACCGACCATCTTTCAGAAAATCGAAATTTTCGGATAATCGAGAATGCTTTAATTTTAAGATTAAGAAGAAATATATGCAATATTTCTTATTATGGTGACAAGTGTTTAATAAAAATAAAGTAATAGCAAATTAGAAACAAGAATAATCTACCTGAATTTTAATTTTGAAAATAAGTACCTTTTACGTATATCACGAGGATTTGAAAAAATGTTTTGTTTGTGGCGATTTCGATTGTCTTTGCTTTGAAGCTCTATCACGGACTTTTTAAAGATTATTGGTTCATCAGTATCATAGTATTTCTGCTGCTCCAGCCATGCCAAACCTTTTTCAAAACATTCAAAAGTTTCAGAATTGCTAATTTGTTCGTTTTCTTCGTCCTACTCCGCAGCTTACGGGAGTTCAAGTTAAATTCAAAGGAACTCTTCCGCTCGTATTCATGAATAATTTCGACCGACGCTTGAACTCTCGGTTCAGTAACTCCAGGTTGAGGTTTTCAACCGGGAGTTGAAAACTCGTATTCACCGTTTACTTCGGAATAAAGGTTACCCAACTCAGAGTTCCTCGACCCCGATTTAAAGAAGAGTGCTTATTGGTTAAAAAAGTCATGTGCTCTGTTCGGTTTCGCGTCGACACATTATGTGTGTGGTTTTTCTTTATTTCTATAAAATATATGCACAAAATAAAAATCTGTAATCATTAAATATCGATCAACTTAAATAAAATTGTTTTCTTGCAAAAATTTTAATATTTTTTAAACAATCCTTTCATTTTTTTTTTTTTTTTTTTTTTTTTTTTGTCAATTGAATTACGTCAATGATTTGAAATGTGTTAATTGCTAAGGTAAGCTTTATAAGTTTCTTTTTCAAATAAAATTTCGCATGGTAGCTAAAGAATGAAACTTTATTTGGATCAAAACTAAAATTTTACTTCAACAACAATTATGTTTATTATTAATATTAATGGTAATTAGTAATTAATTAGTCAATTTCTGATTAGGAAATTATTAAAATATAGAAAAAAGGAAAAATCCAAGAAAGTAGCCAGTAGTGGTGTTTTTATTTTGTCAGTTATATATACAATTATATCCAGATGTATTAATTCCACTGTTTGGATTTTCAGCAATCTGATTAAAATGATTAATTGTAATTGAATTGAATAGTAAATAATATGCACATTGGCGCGGAAAAAAGAGTGAAATAATCTCAACAGAGAAGCAGAAAATAAAGTGCAGGTGATTCTGGTGGTGCCTCGGCACCAGGCGCAGGCACTAAGCCTCAGAGGCACCCCAAAGGATACCCCCCCCCCCATCCCTCTGGATGAGAATTTTCTCATTATCAGATTTATAAGAACATAGCTATTCACTTGATTGCCTTTCAATATTTTTTATTAAATTAGCCTAGCAATTTCAAAATATTTTTACATCGAGACTTTGGATGACATTGGAAAAAATGTACACACACACGCACACACACACACACACACACACACATATATATATATATATATATATGCATAGAAATTAATGTTTCATTTTCTAGATTTTTTCTAGCTTCTTAATTTTACATTTTTCACTCATTTAGATATCATTTTATAGATGTAATTAAAAAATTATTTAGGATGGAGAAAAAAAAAAAGAGAGATTTTTAATGACTGAATAATTTTTTTATGACTAAATAATGATAGATTTCTAGACTAGATAGGCAGAATAATGACAGTTGGTAAACTCTCAAATCAGCACGAATTCATTAATGAAAATTTATATGATTTTACATTATGTAATTATAAAGAAAATAACTTTTTTGTTCTATAAATTAATGGAGAAGAACAAGAGCTCCATTTGCGCCACCCTACCCATGCCTCTCTCCCTCCATCTCTTTTTTCTCAGTATTATACGTTAATTAAGGTAAATTAAAACGTTACTCAAGATGCAATGTAAAATAAGAAATAAAAAGAAAATTTAAAGTACTACCAAAAATAGAAGAAGGTATGTAATCTTCATCTCTCTCTCACAGACATATTATATATATTACCTGCAAAAATTTTAGCTGCTTTATTTATATTTATGCATAAATCTCCTATATTATATGCTGAATTGTTTGCTTCCATAAATATTCATGATCGCGAAGAGTTTACATTAAAAAATAATCAACATTATCTAAAGGGCTGATAAATCATTATTAAAATAACATCTTTTGCATTTAAGGCTATTTTTTGAAATTGTTGTCTTAAAAAAAATTACAAACATTAACAAATTACAAATTTTAACATTAATGAAATGACTCGTGTTTTCATAAATGAAAATTTCAGGTATTTCTAATTAAAATTTGATATATCAGACTAATTAGCATTTTTTATTTATCAGCTAAAGAAAAAAAATAATCTGATTATATCCACCCTCATAGCATGCATAGTCACGGTGACGTCGTTGTGACGTCACTGTGAGTCACTGTGGTCACGTCACATCTGTGACCAAAATGCCACCACTCAGTGATGTCACATTGTGACTGAGATGTGAACTTCTTAGAAAACTTTGAAAAATTACAAAAAATATTCAAAACATGTTATTTATGTAAAATTATATTTTCTGGCAATTAAAAAAAATTGTGACGTCACTGTTATGACACTGCATGTAACGTACGTCACGTCACATTTGTGACGAAAAAAATCACCATATTATAAGTTTCAGTGTGACAAAAATATGAACATCAAAAATCTTTGAAAATGAACAGAAATATTACATGCCCGAGTTACAGCGACATAAGGAATGAAAATATATTAGTGGATAGGTTGGGTTGGGTTGATTTTTGACGGCCAATTATCTACACGAGGGATATAGGCCCGGGGGGAGTGCCCTCCGTGGGGGTCTTTCTAAGGGAACCTAATCCGTATTAACGCATGGAAGATCCACGGCTCGAAGAAAACCACGAAAACTCCGAACGATTAGGCCGACGGGCGCGATTGGGATCGAACCCAGCACCTCCCGTCTACCAGCTTCGAGAGCAGAACCTCTCGGCCACTGCTGGTGCCTATTAGTGGATAGGAAATAGTAAATTCGGACACGAAAAGAGAGAGGGGGGGGGGGGCAGAAAAAAAATGCACGGTAGAAGTATCAACAAACTAGATTTTCATGCTATATTTTATCAATTTCTTATTTAAGACAGTGAAAGTATACTTTTTTATGTTTTCAATTTTATGTACCATTGCAATTTAATCCTGCACTGATTGTTATTATTATAAAAATGTTTCTCGGGAAAATGGTACGTATTGGAGCAATTTGGATAACATATTTAGAATTAGGAATATTACATTTGTACACTTTACATATTTAGTTTTCAGGGAGGAAGTTGTTTTATTTATTTTTTTATTTTATTTTATTTTATTTTATTTTTTGTCGACCAGTGGTATTCTAAACCCTTCTGTGGTTTCAAACTAAAATTTTCTATTACAGTTAAGTCTGTAGCTTTTAATGAGCACGTAGAAAGAATACTCAGAGTTTAGTCATATATGCATTTCTTACTTTAGAATTTGCATTCAAGTCATATTTTTTCCTGTTAGTGTTTAACTATTTTAAATAACTATTTTTTTTAAAATTCTACTTCTTTCAGACTTTTTAAATAAAATTAGTATTTTCCGAAAAAATATGTATACAAATTTTATACAAAACCCATGATATAATTATTCGTATTTCAAATTCGCGTTTTAGAGATATGACTTTAAAACAATTTTAAAATAACTTTTTTTATTCTACAGAAAATGAATATGAAAAAAATGACAGATTGACAAAGAAAATTTTTTTTATCCTGTATACTCTCTTTTCATTTATTAAGAAGATACGTATTTATTTATTAGGTGTAAAACAAACTGCACTTTAAAAAAAAGAAAGAAAAAAGGCAGGTGTTTCATTCAAATAGAAAATTTTCATTACAGATACTCTCATAAAGGTAAAATTACTGCGCATTTAAACTCTGTTGTGTACAAAAAAAAAAAAAAAAAAAAAAAAATAATAATAATACAGTAGGAGCACCTGCTTGGTCAAATATCGTCTGCGCTCGATGAAAACCGCAGAATAAAATAAGGATCAGAGAACTTCTGACACGGAGAGTTAGTTTTTTTTAGCTAACAGATATATGCCTGACAATTTAGGATAAAATACGGATATTATTAAAATATTTATGGAACTTAAAAGGTATGTCTTATTTAATTTAAATTTTTTGTTCCTTTTTGACAGATTATTACATGAGTTAAATAGTTGTATGTCATATGCAATGAGACTGATCTGGTATTCCTTTTAAAGGCAATATAGCGATGGAAAGATTTTTGAGAAATTGTTAAATGCATTTAATTCATCTATTATAGTTTGTTGTTGTTTAATAGTACAATTATAAATACTAATTATTTAGTGTTTTTCAAATTGCGATATTTTTTTTTAATTGTATTTAAGCGTTTTTTTACTGTTTGTGATTTTAATCAAACATTTAATTGTAGACATTCAGAGTCAGTTATTAAATTTTCTTTGATTGTAAACTCATTTTCTACATTTTCGATACATTTATTTTATTGGCATTAAAAAATAAAATATAATATTTAAGAATTGAAATAAAGTGTTTTTCATGCCCGATAAAGTTGAAAAGTGTTTATGACTTCGGTTTGTCTGGCCGTCTGTCCGCGCTCTAACTCGCGTAAATATACTCGGATTGACCTAAAATTTTTGTATGTTATTGACGTTTACCATAGCAAGACCCCTATTTGTAATGAAGTTTGTAGCACGTTTAGTTCATTTACAGGGACAGTCAATTGTATTCCATTACATTACGGCCTGTGGGAAAAAAAAATCGTTTCAAATGATTTTTAATGATTTTACACGCTTTCAAACAGAATAAAATTAATATGCATTTATGAAGCGCACTAAAATGTGCATTCCATATAATATGCGATGCAAAGAATAGTTATTGTTCATTTACAGGGCTAAAAAAGGAATTCCAATACATAATGATATAGGGGTGGAGGGAATTGTTTGCGGCGTACTTTATTTATGTTAATCTATTTGATATGTAATGAAATTGATATACGTCGTTGAGGTTTACATACTATGAATTATTTCATGTATAATACGAAGTGTATATAGCATTTACAGGGACACACAAAATATTTCAGATACTATATTGTATCCGAAGTACTGTTCATTAGCGATGATTGCTGGAAATACATTTTTAATTATGATATGCACTTTTATGATTCACTACATTTATGCATAGTATATGGTGTATATATATATGCTATAATTCATATACAGGACTATACAAAAGTATTCATAAGGGTTACTGGGTATTGCTTAAAGGTGGTTTTTAAATAAGTTATGCATTTTAACGCTGCACTGTATTTAATTTACTAAGAAATGTTTGTAATAGATAGATAAAATGATATACAGGGTCACGCAAAGAATTGGATACGTTGCCGTCTATGAATTATAATTTCTGGAAATGTGATTTCAGCAGTTTTAAGAGTGTTTTAGCTTGAACTAAATTTTAACTAAATAGTGGCGTGTAATAAAGGTTCTAGGTAAACTACAGGGTTGTACAAAATTATTTAAGTATGTTTCCATATATTAGTATAAATTGCTGAAAGAGAATTTCAACCTGTTATGCGTTTCCTTGATAAACTAAATTTTTCCATTATATAGTAAATATATATCAATCTACAGATCAAATACAGGACTGTTTAAAAGAATTAGAAAACATATTTGGCTGCGGATGGTAGGGTGTCAACGATTTTAATCGGTTGATTTAAATCAGCGATTAAATCATGATTTTAATCAACCGATTTTTTAAAAAAAATCATTGATTAAAATCAAAAATTTTCTAAATGTTTAAAATGTCAAAAAAAGTATTAAAATCTAACATGAACATAATTTGAAAGTTTCTACAGGTATTTTGACTTATGAATAAACAAAAAAAGAGCTAATTGTTTCTAAGCTTAATTCATTAGTATTGTAAAAAAATTAAAAACAGTTGAGTTTGTAAAAAGCATTGTTTTTTAAGTTTTTATCCAAATTAAAACAGTTTCATTTAAAAATGATATTTAAATCTAACATAATTTGCAATGTCATAATTCCCTTTAGGTAATCAATTTATGCATTATTTTATATAAAATACACATAGCAAGTATAATTACATTTTTACAAGTAAAAGAATAAATAGTAATTAATAGCAATCTCAAGTTAAAGAAGAATGGAAGAATGACATCTGCTCAGCAGCTAAATTGTAAATGAATGCATAAGAGAAAAAGAAATAATTGGTATAAAAATGCTAAGCACAGTAAGAGCTTCTTTGGTATAGGTTAAATAAATGTTTATTATTATTATTATTATTATTATTTTTGTAACTCATATATATTAAAAAATTGAACCATTGAAAGCTAATAGAGGTAATAATGCTGTTAGTTAAATATTTTGAGGATTTCAGATATTAGTGGCTAACTTATATTTATTCTATATGAATGGGTTTAACTCATTTTCTTTTTTCTTTTTTTTTTTTTTTGGTTAGCATACACGTACATGTGTGTAAGTATAGATTTTGGTGGTTTACAGAAATTTTCCTAAATACAAATGCAAAATGAGCTGCAAATAATATTTGTTAGTTTTGTTATTTGTGCTACTAACTAATGAAATTACTTATTTGCAGTTTTTATTAATTCTGTAATTACTTATACTGCTTCTTCTAGGCCATTTTTTTTTAATGGTGCCACACCATGCCCCTTTTGAAATTGGCAAAATGCACCCTGCCTTAAAAAAAGAAAAAAAAAAGTTGAAATTTACCTGTAGTTGTAGCCAGAGATTTCTTGTAAAAAACTTCCCCATTCAACAGTATTCTAAATTCATGTGGAAAAAATCTTGCAAAAATATGGAACTTTATTTCTTTAGAAAAAACAGGATATTATTAAAATATGTTATTTAATTGTATTTTTCAATTTGTTATTCATAAAATTATTAAAAATTAAGGACACTTTACTTATAATGCTAAAAGATATTCTTTTTTTTTTCTTACATCATTACTAAACACATTACTAATATATTTCCTCATGAAATAGTGCCCGTTTTTTGAACTAGCATCCTGTCCCTTTTTCTTTCTAAAATGAATTATTATCATTTTAATAATTAAGGCTTAAAAATGTATAATATGTTCTTAATTAGAGAGTTGATTGTTTAATAATTAATTTGAAGTAATGTTAGTTATTTAATATAAAATGCAGTTAATAATTTTCATAAATGTTAAGTATCACTAGTATTTATAAAGTTTTACATAATTATTACAATATTAATGTATATAACATTATTGTATAATACTACCTAATGAAACTACTAATTTGCAGTTTTTATTTCTGTAATTACTAACTAACAATTATAATTTTATTAATTAAAGTGTAAAAACATAGATTATGTTAGCAATTAGTGGTGTAATTGTTTTGGAAACCTAAAACTCATGATAGCTATTCAGTATTTGAACGCTGGGAAAAAAATCATAAAAATCTGATTTAAATCAAAAAAATCTCATTTAAATAAAAAAATCCGATTTTTTTTTATTTTTTTTTTAAATTATGATTTTTTTACACCTTAGTGGATGGTAACTGCGTAAATCAGTTTTTCAAATGTTTTACGCGTTTACATGTTTACTTAGTTATCTTATTTACGTTATTTCCCCAGATGTCTTGTTAAAACATTTAGAAAGAGTTGGAAAGTGTTTTATAATCTATGCCTAACGCATGATATATCTTACTTGTTGTTTCTATTTCCTAGATCAGTCTTTTCATATAAAACATACCAAATCTAATTAGCTCATATTCACAAAATACAATATATATGGGAATAAAAAATTTAAATAAATAGGGCTTATCATGTAGTTCTATAAGTAACAGTTGTATTAATGTCCGTTAGACTCCATGTTCGTATTTAATAAAGTAATGAAAAATCATAACACATTAAAAAAAGCTTACACATTCTTAATATTAAGCTTGAATTCAAGATCAAGCTTAGAACTTAATAAAAAAAGATGTCAGTTAATAAGCATTGTTTTTTAAATGGAAAATTAAAAATATTTTAGAAGAATAGGATTCCAAAATAGTGATATCTTGCTAAAAAGTACGGTAAAATTTTATATTTCAAACAAAACTTTACTTTAAAATTATCGTAGTTTTTATGACAAGAATCATCACAGTATTAATACTTGGACATTTTTCCAGAGAGAAACATTCGCCTTGCATACAATATTTCAAATGAAATTCAAATTTCAAATAAATTGCTTAAAAGGCGCAAAGGCCAACATAGTGAATAATATCCACGCCGGGACTCGATCCCGGGTCATCAGTATAGCGCACTCACATTCTACCGACTAAACCACATGGAACGATACCCAGCCTGGAAATTTTCTCCCTATTACATGTTGGCAAGGCTACAAACGTAGCACAAGATGGAATATTTATCGTGAGCCACCGTCATGGGGCAAACACGAAACTTAATTAAATCCAGCATCGATTGAAACTATATTAATACTTGGAAAATTTTCCAGAGAGAAACATTTGCCTTGCATACAGTATTTCAAATGAAAATCAAATTTCAAATTAAAATTGCCTTTTACACTATTAATTTGAAATTTGATTTTCATTTGAAATATTGTATGCAAGGCGAATGGTTCTCTCTGAAAAAAATTTCCAAGTATTAATATAGTTTCAATCGATGCTGGATTTAATTAAGTTTCGTGTTTGCGCCATGTCGGTGGCTGACGATAAATATTGCATCTTGTGCTGCGTTTGTAGCCTTGCCAACATGTAATAGTGAGAAATTTTCCAGGCTGGGTATCGTTCCATGTGGTTTAGTCGGTAGAATGTAAGTGCGCTATACTGATGGCCCGGGTTCGAGTTCCAGCATGGAATATTTTTCACTAGTTCGCCTTTGCGCCTTTTAAGCAATTAATTTGAAATTTGATATCATTTGAAATCATCACAGAGTTTATGACAAGTTCATCACAAATGACACATATTTCACAAATTGGTCACAGTGTGACTTCAAAACATTGTCACTTTCGTCACAGATTCGTCACAAAGTTAATGCCAAAATAGTCACAAATGACACACTCTTCACAAATTAGTCACACCGTGACTTCACAGAGTGGTCGCAATGTGACGTCACAAACGACCTCGCATTCTAGTCACTGTGACGTCACATCCACGTCACGTGACGTCACATCGACGGTCACAAAATCACAGTGTGACTTCACAACGACGTCGCCGTGACGTCACCATGCCTTACGGGCAAGTATCAATTGACTCTTATACATTTTCGATTTGATGCTCGTAGAATTTATTTGAAATTTATGCCCTTAAGTGTGTATAACTCTAATATATCTAACTTTATAAGTGGCTATTTTATTTATGTAAAGTATAGGTATGGGTGAAATCAAGATGGGGGGGGGGGGTAAGTTTGATTGTGAATATTTGTCATGCACAGCTGTTATATTTTTTTATTTACATACAATCATACGTTTTATGTCTTTTCAATTCTATAATAATAGGCAAAGTTGGAGTGGCAAAAAGTTTATTTGAAGAAGAGAGAGAGAGAGGGGGGGGGGGGGAAGCACTATTTTAATACAAACTTGCTTCAGGACTTTTGGGGTGGGTTTGATCGGCTTTAAAAATATTTCGGAAGAATGAGTTATAATTAAAATAACAGTGGCGATCTCCCTGTTAACGGGTTGTTTTCGTCTTTGATTAAATCAGATCAGTAAAACATGTAAAAATAAGCTAATAACTATAAAGTGAATTAAGTAAACAGAGTCTTTGTCTCTCGGAATTTTTATAAGTCTTTTAAATAAGACATTTTAAATGTATCGCTTTAAATCTGACATAATTTTCACCAAAGTTTTCTTTCTCGTTTTAATAATCACGTGAAAATACTTTTGTTGTCAGAAAGGAAATATTATTTGCGCTATCTTAGAATTCTCAACAATAGTTTTAAAATATTATCTCAAAATATCTAATAAATGTCTCGTGCAAATATATTTTTTAATTGAAACTGCTTGACAATATTATGAATTGGCAATTTTAAATATGACGTAATTTCCTCCATGTACACTTTTAACTCATATTAATGGATTTATTATTTTACAATTTTCTTTCTCTTTTAAAATTCATGTGTAAATATAGTTTTTATGACGTGATTATAAATATCTCGCTGCTTTTAATACGTAATTATTTAATTGTCATTTGAAAGTTTTATTCTGTTTATAATAGTCACGTGTAAAAAAATTTTAATTTGATGGAAGTATTATTCATTGCGCTGTTTTTAAATTTGGTAAGAATGTAAAATAATACCCTTTTCTAAAAGTTGTAAAAAATGCCTCTCGAAATGCTGAAAAATTGAATTTAAAATAGAAATAAAACCTAAATATAAATGAGTCAAATAAAAAAAATAAATGCAGTCTGCACACCGCGCACTTTTAATGTATAAATTATCTAAAAAGGATTAAATTCCCATGTATAGTTTTTGCTCCTGTAAAACTTTTTTAATGGAACTATTTTGACCAACTTTAACATTAAATATCTCTTAAAATAATTCTTCGATTTGAAAACTGTCTGCATCAGCGTATTTATCAAACATTTCTCTATAACACCACTGATGTTCATATTTCTGTATGCAATATTTTTCTTAATATTAACGAAGAAAGAAATTCACAGCAATACACAAACAATTCAAAACCGGCGACGGCGGCGACGGTGACAGCGTTAGTTACTTTTTTTTAGAATAGAGAGATAATTCCATACAGCCATGAGATAACACTGAAAAATGACTCACTTTTATTTTAAAACTGTGATGCTCAAACTTTAAATAACAAGAAATTATTATTATCATTATTTTAATGGAAAATAATACTTTTAATGCAATATTTTAAAATGAAAACACGACGGAAAATTAAATATAATTAATTTAAAATAAATAATTTTCAAAACTGGGAAATATAGCGTCGAAGCTCAAAAATAACAAGGCTATATTTTTAATCGATGACAGGCATTTAATTAATATTATGTGATTCATAATTAAAAAGTCCTTCCGGCCAGTGCCGGGAGGAAGAGGTAGCTTTCATATTCCTTATTTTTAAAAAGCAAACTTATATTATTCAAACACGCGAAGCTCAATTTAGTGGAAACCGAATATAGGAGATTTAATACTAATTTTTATCAACACCAAATCATTATGACATTAAATCATTATTTGAAACAAGATGGCGGATGAAGCTGGCCAACGAACTCGATCGAGATATTTGTATGTACTATGTACACACCAAGGTACATCCAAATCGGTTCATAAATACGCCTGTTATCACGTGACAAAAATCAGGACGTTTCAAAATGGCAGCCACGCTAGAAATTCAAAATGCTGTAACTCAGCCACTTTTTAAGATATAGACGAAACAAAAACTGCTCCGGAATCTTTGTATAAAGGTCAAATACATAAGGAAAAAATATTTTTTTCAATTTTCAATTTTTTGGTACCACATTTCAAATTTAAATTTTTCTTAAAAATTTAAATGGCTGCCATTTTTAAACAAGATGGCGGATGAAGCTGGCCAACGAACTCGGTCGAGACATTGGTATGTACTACGTATAAACGAAGTTACATCCAAATCGGTTCATAAATACGCCTTCTATCGCGTGACAAAATTCAGGACGTTTCAAAATGTCAGCCACGCTAGAAATTCAAAATGCTATAACTCAGCCATTTTTTAAGATATAGACGAAACAAAAACTGCTCCGGAATCTTTGTATAAAGGTCAAATGCATAAGAAAAAAAAAATTTTCAATTTTTAATTTTTTGGTACCACATTTCAAATTTAAATTTTTCTTAAAAATTTAAATGGTGCCATTTTTAAACAAGATGGCGGATGAAGCTGGCCAACGAACTCGGTTGAGACATTGGTATGTACTACGTATAAACGAAGTTACATCCAAATCGGTTCATAAATACGCCTTCTATCGCGTGACAAAATTCAGGACGTTTCAAAATGTCAGCCACGCTAGAAATTCAAAATGCTATAACTCAGCCATTTTTTAAGATATAGGCGAAACAAAAACTGCTCCGGAATCTTTGTATAAAGGTCAAATGCATAAGAAAAAAATTTTTTTCAATTTTTAATTTTTTGGTACCACATTTCAAATTTAAATTTTTCTTAAAAATTTAAATGGTGCCATTTTTAAACAAGATGGCGGATGAAGCTGGCCAACGAACTCGGTTGAGACATTGGTATGTACTACGTATAAACGAAGTTACATCCAAATCGGTTCATAAATACGCCTTCTATCGCGTGACACAATTCAGGATGTTTCAAAATGTCAGCCACGCTAGAAATTCAAAAGGCTATAACTCAGCCATTTTTTAAGATATAGACGAAACAAAAACTGCTCCGAAATCTTTGAATAAAGGTCAAATACATGAAAAAAAAAATATTTTTCCATTTTCAATTTTTTGGTACCACTTTTCAAATTTTAAATTTTTTTAAAAATTTTAAATGGCCGCCATTTTGAAACAAAGTGGCGGATGAAGCTGGCCAACGAACTCAGTCGAGACATTGGTATGTACTATGTACACACCGAATTACATCCAAATCGGTTCATAAATACGAGAGTTACAGTGTGACAAAGGTCAGATATATATAAATTTTGAACGGAGGGTGGTTTCGGGGTCTGGGGGTCATGATCGATGAAAATATACCAAACTTTTTTGAAATCGCTTTCCTCCGAACGGCTACAATAGGTAGCTTTTTGTAATGAAAGCTACCTAAAAAAAAAAACCTACTAAAAATTCAACAAATAAATAAAACTCAGTTGAACTATTTAAATTTTAAATTAGATTGTATAATTTATAGATGTGATACATATTTATATAATAGTTTATACATAAACTATAATATATCATTCACACAACATACCCAAAATTTAATAAAAAAAAAAAAAAGAAAAGCAAGCAAACTATTCTGAAGTTGACATTTATTTTGCTACTGTTAAAATATATTTAGAAATTCTTTTAAAGATGAAAATTACCAAAATAAGTAACATTAGATGCAACAGTTGTTATTTTAGTTTAAATTTATCAACAGTTTAGGCAATGTTGACATTTTTTAAGGCAAATAAATTCTTCGTGCACATGCGTATTTATGTAAAAAAAACAATTCTACATAAAGTCCTTCCGGCCAGTGCCGGGAGGAAGAGGTAGCTTTCATATTCCTTATTTTAAAAAAGCCAACTTATATTATTCAAACACACGAAGCTCAATTTAGTGGAAACCGAATATAGGAGATTCAATACTAATTTTTATTAATACTAAATCATTATGAATGAGAATTTCGTGAAATTAGTCAGCTTTATCCAAGCTGCTTTTATTTAAAGTAACTTATATTTGGCTGAAAAATTCGGCGATTTCTTAAAGTGCCTGCCATTTTAAGACAACATGGTGGATGAGGCTAACCATTGAACTTGGTCGAGACCTTAGTAATTGCTGTGCACATGCTCACTCACATCGGAATCGATTGATATATACGAGTGCTTTCGCACGCAAAAAATCAGATTTTTCAAAATGTCACCCATATTAGATATTGAAATTGCTATATCTGAGCCATTTTTTAAGATAAAAACAAACGAAAAATGCTCCTGAGTCCTTATATCAAGGTCAAATACTTAAGAAAGAAACCTTTTTCTATTTCTAATTTTCTTGCACCTCACTTTAAATATAATTTTTTTTTAATTTAATGGCCGCCATTTTGAAACAAGATGGCTGATGAAACTGGCCAGCGACTTGGTCGAGATATTGATGTATACTATCCACATGCCTTCTTACACCGAAATAGGCGAATACGTGTGTGTTATCTAGTGACAAATACAAGATCGTTTCAAAATGTTAGCCATCCTAGAAATTCAAAGTGCTATAATTCAACCATTTTCTAAGGTATAAACAAAAGAACAAATTTTCAGAAACAATTTCTGCTCCGGAATCTTTGTATCAAGGCCAAACACATAAAAAAAATTCTTTTTCATTTTCCAATTTTTTAATACCTCATTTTAAATTTTAGATTTAATTTTTTTTAAATGTCAACCCTTTTGAAACAAGATTGCGAATAAAGCTGGCCAGCGAACTCGGTAGAGACATTGGTATGTACTATGTACAGACCAAGTTACATCCAAATCGGTTCATAAATATGCCTTATATCGCGTGACAAATATCAGGTCGTTTTAAAATGTCAGCCACAATAGAAATTCAAAATGCTATAACTCAGCCATTTTTTTAGATATAGACAAAAGAAAAACTGTTCCGGAATCTTTGTATTAAGGTCAAACACATACAAAAAAAATCTTTTTCATTTTCCAATTTTTTGGTACCTTATTTTAAATTTTAAATTTTTTTAAAATTTTTAAATGGCTGCCATTTTGAAACAAGATGGTGGATGAAGTTGGACAACGAACTCGGTCGAGATATTTGTATGTACTATGTACACAGCAAGGTACATCCAAATCGGTTCATAAATACGCCCGTTATTACGTGACAAAAAATCAGGACGTTTCAAAATGTTAGCCATGCTAGAAATTCAAAATGCTATAACTCAGCCATTTTTTATGATATAGACGAAACAAAAACTGCTTCCGAATCTTTTTATCAAGGTCAAACACATAAGAAGAAAACATATTTTCAATTTTTTGGTACCACATTTCAAATTTAAATTTTTCTTAAAAATTTAAATGGCCGCCATTTTTAAACAAGATGGCGGATGAAGCTGGCCAACGAACTCGGTCGAGACATTGGTATGTACTATGTATAAACGAAGTTACATCCAAATCGGTTCATAAATACGCCTTTTATCGCCTGACAAAATTCAGGACGTTTCTAAATGTCAGCCACGCTAGAAATTCAAAATGCTATAACTCAGCCATTTTTTAAGATATAGACGAAACAAAAACTGCTCCGGAATCTTTGTATAAAGGTCAAATACATAAGAAAAAAATATTTTTCCATTTTCAATTTTTTGGTGCCACATTTCAAATTAAAAATTAAAAAAAAAAAATTTAAATGGCCGCCATTTTGAAACAAAATGGCGGATGAAGCTGGCCAATGAAGTCGGTCGAGACATTAGTATTTACTATGTACACACCGAATTACATCCAAATCGGTTCATAAATACGAGAGTTACAGTGTGACATTTGTCAGATACATATATATATATGTCAATTTTGAACGGAGGGTGGTTTCGGGGTCTGGGGGTCATGATCGATGAAAATATACCAAAATTTTTTGAAATCGCTTTCCTCCGAACGGCTGCAATAGGTAGCTTTTTGTAATGAAAGCTACCTACAAATGCTGCAAATCAGCCATTTTTTAAGATATAGACGAAACAAAAACTGCTCCGAAATCTTTGTATAAATGTCAAATACATAAGAAAAAAATATTTTTCCATTTTCAATTTTTTGGTACCACATTTCAAATTTTAAATTTTTTTTTAAATTTTAAATGGCCGCCATTTTGAAACAAAATGGCGGATGAAGCTGGCCAACGAACTCGGTCGAGACATTGGTATGTACTATGTACACACCGAATTACATAGAAATCGGTTCATAAATACGTCTTTCATCGCGTGACAAATTTCAGGACGTTTCAAAATGTCAGCCACGTTAGAAATTCAAAATGCTATAACTCAGCCATTTTTTAAGATATAGACGAAACAAAAACTGCTCCGGAATCTTTGTATAAAGGTCAAATACATAAGAAAAAAATATTTTTCCATGTTTAATTTTTTGGTACCACATTTCAAATTTTAAATTTTTTTAAAAATTTTAAATGGCTGCCATTTTGAAACAAAACGGCGGATGAATCTGGCCAACGAACTCGGTCGAGACATTGGTATATACTATGTACACACCGAATTACATCGAAATCGGTTCATAATTACGAGAGTTACAGTGAGGTCATATATATATATATATATCAATTTTGAACGGAGGGTGGTTTCGTGGTCTGGGGGTCATGATCGATGAAAATATACCAAAATCTTTTGAAATCGCTTTCCTCCGAACGGCTGCAATAGATAGCTTTTTGTAATGAAAGCTACCTAATAACATAGAAGATTTATACATAAATATAAACAAATAAGATAAAAATAATTGGAGATAATACATATATATGAGATTACACCCCTATGCATATTGTTCTTGAGTTTTATAGAAGTATAACTTCGATAAAGAAAATAAGTTAAAACTGGTGTGAATAAATAATAACGAAAAATCTTCTTAAAACACAATCAAATTTTTTTTAAATGCGCTAGGCCTTTCGAAAGATCTGAGTCTTTCGTCGTCAGGCGCAAAGCAGACGTGCTTCTACTATGAAAGCAGCAGCAAGACTTAAATGAGATGTAACGGAAAGGAAACAAACTGAAGAAACAGCCAATAGGAAATTAGAAATCAAACAACCAATAGGAAAGTAGAAGACAACAGCCAATCACAGAAGAGTATAATCAAAACAAAGGAACACAGAGTAGAAGGAGGAAAAATTGGGACCAAAAAAAAAATACAAATACAAATATTTAAAAAAGGAACACACAAAATTTAAAAATAAATGAATGAATAAAATATAAAAAACAGACTAATATTAATTAATACAAAAATAAATTATATGGTAGTACTGAAAAGGTTTTTCCAATCTGGA
The DNA here is from genome assembly GCA_963932465.1 of Maratus speciosus. NCBI lineage: Eukaryota > Metazoa > Arthropoda > Arachnida > Araneae > Salticidae > Maratus > Maratus speciosus. The sequence goes on from OZ010789.1 coordinate 294,282,264, forward strand.
GAGAGCATTGTGGAATCAGATTTATCATTAACAACAACATCACGATTAAGATTAATAGCTAGATTTTCAAGAAAGTCTAATTCAGAGATACTATTGGCATTAAAGATAATTTTAGCATTTTGAAAATTAAAACTATGGCCGGAATCCCAAGAGTGCTTGGCAATAGAAGATTTAGGAAATTCTTGATTGATTACATAACGAGAGTGTTCTTTTAAGCGGATTTCGAGATTTTTTTTAGTTTGACCAATATAAGATAGTTCACAACCATTACAAGGAACTTTATAAATTCCCCATTTACGAAGATCAGGAACAGGAGATTTAGTGGAGGGGAATTTGAATTTATTGACAGGTTTAAAGATAACGTTAAAATTGACATGTCGTAAAACTTTAGCTAACTTGAAACATACAGGAGGATGAAAGGGGGGGACAACCATATTATCAGGTTTGCTTTTGAGAGATTTGAAAAGAGTAGATTTATTAGATGGTCTATTGAATTTCTTCACAGCATTATTGATAACAGAAGGATTAAAACCTCTTTGACAGCAACGGTTTTTATGTAATTAAGTTCATCCTTAAGGGATGCAGAGTCGGAAGAAATTTTGAGAGCACGATTTACATACATGTAAAAAACACCGATTTTTTGGTTGACAGGATGATTTGAGAGAGCATGAGGTGGGTTAGTAACAGAAAAAGATTTTCTAAAACACGAGTTTTGTAAGAAGAATCACATTTGGTAACCAAAACACCAAGGAAAGGAAGTTTATTACAATTTTCTAATTCAAAAGTAAACAATATGTGGATCGATAGAATTGACAGTATGAAGAATGGTAGAAATGTTATCGTTAAAGTGTATAATTCAGTTATTTCATAGAATACCTAGTTATTTCATGAAATAACTAACCAAGTCCGTTAAAGTGTATAATATTATTGGATTCTACACTTTAACTAGTTATTTTACAGAATAACGATTGCCTAACCGTTAAAGCTTAAAATAAACAATTTGACAATAAAATAAATCCGTTATTTTATAAATTAACTGATGATAAATAGTTAAAGTCACCCGAAAAATACATTTCATATTACTGATAGATTAATTGATAAATAATAAATAGAAACAGAATATATTATATAATTTTATTTTTTATGTTTTTTAAATAGTAATAAAAAATAACAGAATGTAGTGAGGAAATAGCTATATTTAAATTTTTACAACTTATAATTACATAAATTATTAGGCTGCTTAGTCCTATTGGCAAAAAATGTTAAGCTATTTAAAAAATATTAAAAAATTTGTTTATCCAAAACTCAAATATAAATAATACTTACAAAAGAAATAATAATAATAATGTTAAATATTGTTAAAAAATGACATGCTCGAGGGAACAATTTTGTTATTTAATAAAAACATAAATATTTAATAATTCATAATTTTTTTTCCCAGAAGGGGGCAAGTGTGTGTAAATACTACAATGTGTTAATACTATTAGCAATCAGACAAGTATTAACAATCACATTAGGACTTTGTGATTGGTATCTGGGCAAGTCCATGGAGAAGTCCCTGGTGCCAGCTTTCAGCAGAACTGACCACAGAAAAAGGAGAGCTCAGTTTACCTCAGCAGTTTTTGTCTTTAAGTTAATTAAAATTTTTAGCCTGGAAGTAATAAATTGTGGGCTGAGAAACAAAATTAACAATATATAATAAATTATAATACATAATAACAATACATAACTCTAATAAATAATGGAAAATAAAATGAAGGTATTTCACAAATTTTTAAATTAATATGATCTTACATTATTGTTTTGAAAAAAAATATGAATTATTAAATATTTATGTTTTTATTAAATAACATAATTTTTTCCTCGAGCATGTCATTTTTTAACAATATTTAACATTATTATTACTATTTCTTTTGCAAGTATTATTTATATTTTGAGTTTTGGATAAACAAATTTTTTAATATTTTTTAAACAGCTTAACATTTTTGTATAGGACTAAGCAGTTTATTAGCTGTTTAAAAAATATTAAAAAATTTGTTTATCTAAAACTCAAAATATAAATAATACTTACAAAAGAAATAGTAATAATAAAGTTAAATATTGTTAAAAAATGACATGCTCGAGGGAACAATTATGTTATTTTATAAAAACATAAATATTTAATAATTCATATATTTTTTTTCAAAACAATAATGCAAGATCATATTACAGTCGGACCTCTATTTAACGAACCTCTATTTTGCGAATTTCTCTATTTTGCGAATTTTTCCTTGGAACCAAGAACATTTTGCGAATTTCTTCGTAAAATAACCTCCAAATAGCGAAGTGCATTCTCTATTTAACGAACTTTTCCTTGTGATCAATTTTTTTGCTCCCCATTTCTCAGAATATTTCTGGACATTTCAAACTTATTCTTTCTTTTAACACATTTTATGATGTTCAATGGCCTTAAACTGGTTTTACCAGGCGCCTTCTTTGTAAGCAGTGAGAATTCGGTAAGTACGGAGGACGAAGACGATAATCTCTTAGAGTAACTTAAAAAAATGTGGATATAGTGAGAAAAAAAGAAAAGAACCCTGATGTGCTGATTGATGATTGTATTTCACTTAATTCTGAAACTGAGACCTCGGAATCACTATCTGAATTGGATATTTTCGACAGTGTGAAAAATAAAAACAATACCTCAATGAATTGCGATGAATATGATGATGATAGAAATGATCATATTATGCAAGAATTAACAAAACTTCGTATGATGAAATGCTAAAATCATTTGAAACAATCCGACGCAGATTATAGTTAGAAGAAAATACGCATGAAGGGGTTTTTGGTGAATTGCAAAGATGCGAGATATATTATGAGAGAAAGCACTTTTTTAAATAAAAAACTCAGGCAAAATTATCAGAGTTTTTCAGAAATTAAATTTAAGGACGCATATGTTAATGTATGGTTAAAATTATTTGGTATAATAATAATAAATACGATAATGTCATTAAAATTCGTTAATTTTAATGTAAAACTATTTACTTTAAACAGAAAATACAGTATATACTGGATAATGTTTTGTTTTCCTTGCAGATTTCGAAGATTTAAGCACATAGAAAAAATGAATAGATGATGGATATTGGGTGGGTAAAATAAATAAAACAAATCGATATAATTTATTTTAAAAAATGTGATTATTACTTTTAGTAAAAATATTTAGTGTTTATGAATTTAAAATCTGTTTTCTGTAGTTTAAAGTATTTTAAAAGGTGAATCTCTATTTAACGAATTTTCCATATAACGAACTTTTTTCCGGGATTTAGCGACTTCGTTAAATAGAGGTTCGACTGTAATTTAAAAATTTATGAAATACCTTCATTTTATTTTCCATTATTTATTAGAACAAGGATTGCTGTGGTGACACTTAGAATTACATTGCATATTATTTTTAAAACAAGCACACTTTTTACTATCACACAGTGTTTTACACAAACACTTTTCAAATCCTTGCCCAGTGCCGGAACTTTGAGCTGTTGCAATAGATCGCAGAGTTGTCTCAACATTTGGAACTTCTTCAATGGAAATTAATTCTTGATCACATATACTGAACTGAGACCTAGAGTACAGCAGCTTTATTTGACCATTCCGTGATCCTAATCGAAAAAATACATCGCTAGTTTTTTCCATGATGACAGCTAAAACCGATCTAGCATCTCTTCTTCCTCTGTCCACTTCAGGAACTTGAATACGGACTGTAATGCTTATAGATGCCTCAGAATAAGATTTGTCAGACATTAATTTCATTTTCGTAGCTTGAATTTCTAAACACTCTTTAGCTCTTTGTCTTTCTTTCTCGATATTTATTTTATTTAGACACAACCTGCAGACTTTCTGTACCATTTTGTCTTCTGTGTAACAGACTTCTAGGCATAAAGCATGGATATGTTGCTCACAGTTACAGCAAAATAGGCCGTCTTCGCAATTTTCGGAACACACAACACACAATTTTACAGTTTCATTCGAAGGTGTATCTTCGATGGAAACTACATTATCATAACGCTCGAAGGACACTTTCCCAGTTTGATCCAAAGATGTTTCCTTGACGGTGCCATGACCACGTTCAAAAGATGCACTTAGATCATTTAATGCATTTTCAAAATTATTGTTCATCCTCTATTGAATCAAACACTTCTCTTGGAATAAGAGTTGTGAACAGTCCAACTCTAGGAGCACAGCCAAACATAGTCTCGTAAGGTGTTCTCTTTATACCAGAATGAAGTGCTCTGTTTTTCATGAACTGGATAAATTTAAGCCCGTGACTCCATGAGGTAGATTGGTTGTCTTGCATCCAAGTTGTCAACATATTTTCTATATCTTGGTTGGCCCTCTCAACGCTACCTTGACTCTGACTATGTCTGGGTTTACCATGTACGATCTTAAATTCTGGCCAAGTTATTTTCAAGTCTTCAATTATTTTGTTGGAGAATTCTTTGCCGTTGTTGGATTGCAGAATACATGGAGCACCAAATAATAGAAATATATCGAGCAACTGCGTGGCGACTTCTTCCGCTCTCTTTGTTTGAAAAGGTCTTAAAATCACAAACTTCGTCAAATGATCTTGGTAAACTAAAATAAATTTATAGCTTCCATCAGGTTGAGACTGGAAATCTATAAGATCTACTTGACATCTTGAATTGAGATGAGAAAACACCATGGGTTTCACCACAATTCCTTTCTTTCCCGTATTTCTTTTTTGTTGACAAGGTTCACAAACACTCAAAAAAATCTTTATGTCATTCTGAGTGATGTTTTTATATTCTCCGATTCAGTTCTTTTATCATACGGTCTCTACTACCATGTCCAATAGATATATGAGTTTCATATAAAATATCGAACAGCATATCACTTGAGCAATAAAATATGACATCTGGTTTTACATCTGTTACTGGCACAATTAACTTTTCTACGCCCTGAACTTCAAAGACATAATAATGCTGGATTAACCAATAATCACGTGGTATTTTTTTCTATGCTATTTTAGCCTGTTTTACTTCTGCTATCAAATTTAATAATTTTCCTTGAGTAAGTATAACACTGTTTTCCTTTGTCTCACGCATATTTAACAAAGATTCAAACCGCTCTCGCATTAGGTCTTTCTTATTTACCAATCGATCTCTCATTTCTGTAGAACTCATCGTTAAAAAAAAGATTGGAAAAATATTCGTTAATAATCTCAAATGAAAAACTCTAACTTAAATACACCGCTTACAAATTTATGCAAGTTCAATACACATTCGACAAAACATGAACTGTGAATGACAAATGAAGAAATTCAGAATGCAGACTGACTGCAAACCAGACATAACCCATTCAAAACTGAGTAAAACCAGCTATAACCGATTCCAAACTCACTAAAATCAGCTATAACCGATTCAAAACTGACTAAAATCAGCTATAACCGGTTCAAACAGCTTTCACCTGCCGTCATTAATACTTTAACGGTTAGGCAATCGTTATTCTATAAAATAACTAGTTAAAGCGTAGAATCCAATAATATTATACACTTTAACGGACTTGGTTAGCTATTTCATGAAATAACTAGGTTTTCTATGAAATAACGGATTATACACTTTAACGGTAACAGAAATATCAAAAGGATTATCAACTAAAACAAAAGTATCGTCAACATAACGCATCCAACATTTAAAATTAACCAGATTTAATAATTTTTCCTCAAAATAATGCATATAAATATCACAAAGAATTGGAGATAAAGGATTACCCATACTTAAGCCATTAACAAAATCTTGGACTTCAATATTTTTCATTATATTATTATATTATAATTTCATTCGTATTTTTCATTTCTCTGATATTGAAGTCCAAGATTTTGTTAATTTAACTAAAATTTGCATCACTCAAACTACTTTTGAATTTGACAATAAATTTTTCAAACAATCAGACTGCTTAAGTATGGGTAATCCTTTATCTCCAATTCTTTGTGAAATTTATATGCATTATTTTGAGGAAAAATTATTAAATCTGGTTAATTTTAAATGTTGGATGCGTTATGTTGACGATATTTTTGTTTTAGTTGATAATCCTTTTGATATTTCTACCATTCTTCATACTGTCAATTCTGGCGACCCACATATTCAGTTTACTTTTGAATTAGAAAATTGTAATAAACTTCCTTTTCTTGATGTTTTGGTTACCAAATGTGATTCTTCTTTCAAAACTTGTATTTATAGAAAAGCTTTTTCCGTTTCTAACCCATTCCACGTTCTCTGAAATCATCCTGTCAACCAAAAAATCGGTGTTTTTACATGTATGTAAAGAGTGCTCTCTAAATTTGTTCCGACTCTGCATCCGTTAAGGATGAACTTATTTACTTAGAAACCGTTGCTGTCAAAAGAAGTTTTAATCTTTCTGTTTTCAATAATGCTGTGAAGGAATCCAATAGAAGTAGTAGGAAAACGGGGCTCCTGGGACAGCCGGAGGGGGGACGGGGGGACCGTCCCTCCTCCTCTCCCCCCGCGGCACCTCCTCCGACACCGCCTCTGGTGCATCCTCCTCTAGCTTAGCCCCCTGGCGGGAAAAATGGCGTTTTTAGAGTATTTTTCTGCTATAACATGAGAGTTGAACGTTAGATCGACTAGATTATCATACTATAAGATGAAGATTAAATTTACATTTGAATTTTGAACAACCTTTACCTTAATGATTATTATTAATTAAGCAAAACAATGGAAAATATCAATTTTAAGGGTAAAAACTGATTTCTTATAAATTTTCCAACTGTAATGTGGTTATTCCAGGTAAATAACCAATTTTATCTTACACTTAGTAATTTTACACCAACCTAATTGATTTTACCATGTTTAGACCCCTGTAAGGTTATGATTCAACATCACAGTTCTCCTAAAAGTAAATATAACCAGATTTCCCCCCCTTTCATGAAATACATCTACGCTCTCTTCAAACTCATAAGAAAATCCTGCGTCCCCCCCCCCCACTTTGAAGGGTGGAGGATACAATAGCGTTACGTCACTAGTTTACAAAATATCGATATGTTGACGATTTGATCTTTTTTCATGATCTATAAAAGAAAGTTCAATATTTTTACATTATCACAAGTATAATTTTTACAGTTTAATGAATAATTATTTATTTATTATTGGATACCCAATTTTATCAATAGATGAATTAACTATACCTGTGCTTAAACTATATTTCACATATTTAGACACGCTTTAAGAATTTTCACTTCAATATGTAAATATTAAGTGCATTTTTAACATAACACATGTTTTTCAACACTAGTTCCTACACGAGAACTTTGTTTATTAAATAGTATGTATTCACTTTCAAATTGCTTTTACTTGAAATTATATGAACCTTTTTAACAGAAAATTTGTTTAACCACAGAATGAATTGTATTTAACACGTTCAACACCAATATCAATAATTAAACAAAACAAAGGAAAATATCAATTTTTTAGAAGAAAAAAAAACCCAGATTTCTTCGGATTTTCTTTTTTTAGCTACAAGATAAGAATAACAACTTAAATGAGGAACGTTAAACATAAATTTTAGTTTTTGAACAACCATTACCTTATCGAATTTTAATAATTGAACAAATAATAAAAGGAAGATGTGATTTTTAATGAAAAAGACGAATTTAAACGAATTTGATTAACTTTTACACTAGTTTGAGATTTTATCATCTTTTTAGGTGCTAGCTATGTAGAATTTTAACCATTCAACGAGACACATTTCAAAAAATACTCATTACTAAACAAAACTAAATTAATTTTAATCTGATCAATAACGGAAAATTTCACATTTAAAAATATTTTCATGGATGTACATAAAAAATATGAGTTTTCAAATTAATATCTTTATTTTTATTACATTTAACGGGATTTTTCTACATTTGAGGTTAATTTTTATCCACAAAGCATTATTTAATCAAATTCAGTACTTTCAGATTTAACGAAATTCAGCGTTTTTCGCTTTTCAAACGAATCCTATGAGTTAAAAAACAACAGCGCCTCCTATAATTTTATAGCTTTGAGTGAAACAAGTGGAATTTTTCATACTGTTTGCTGTTTTCGTTATATGAAGACGTCAGCTTATATTTTCCAGTTTAACTAAAATGAGTAATATGCAAGAAATGTCTTTAGCAAAGGAAGATTCAAGTGAATCTTACTTAAAAGATATGAAATCAGCTATACCCAGACAAGAAGCACATGCTTCGAATATTGAAATAATACCCTCTTCACCAGAACAACTAAAACCACCTTTTTCTTGCAATCAATGCGAAAAATCCTATTCCAAAAAGAATGCATTAAACAGACATCAAATATCCCATTTGGAGAAAATACCCTTTGAATGTGAAATATGCTCAAAGACATTCATTCAAAGCAGTGATTTAAAACGACATAGTGTAACTCATTCCATGTCATATACTACATATAAATGCGATCAATGTGTGAAAGATTATTTATAAAAGTTTCTGTTAAGAATTCACAAGAGATCTCATAAAAAGTTTTATGATTGTGATAAATGTTCCAACTCTTTTTTTAACAAAGCCTACTTTAAATAAACATAAAAAAGTTCATCCCAAGGAATATGAATGCAAACACTGCAACATTAAATTGTATGACGAGGTTGACTTTTTACATCATAAAAAAGTTCACCCTAAGAAATATAGTTGTAAACACTGTAAAATTATCTTTTATCTCCGGAGCGAGTTTAATCATCATCTGATCAACATGCATAAATGAAAAAATGCAAGCTTTGTTAAGTCATAAACTTGATTTGAATATCTGTATATTTTAAAAATGTATATGTCTTCCTATAACTATTGAAAATGATGAATAAACATTGTTTAACTGAAAAAGCTTTTGTCGTTTATTTTTGCTATACCAGCTTGTGATTTTCCTTGACTCTATCTCATCAAGGCAAAATGATTTCACTAAAATTTTAAAATACATATATATATATTTAAGTTTATAATTTCATTTTTTAAATTTCTTATTGAAGGAAACACGAGTTAACTATCTTTTATTAATTTCATATTAAAAATCTTAAGTTTTCCATATAATTTTATTATGTTCCGTCTAAATTTTATATAACCAAATAAATTCCATAAACCTTTCTTATTAGCAAACATTGCTATTTAACTGGAAATTTCACATTTTTTTCTTTTTTTTTTCTTTTTTTATGATTGCACATATAAAAATAAGAGTTTACAAACTAACTTCCATAATTTATTACATTGGAACTTAATTTTTATACTCAAAACATCATTTAATAAAATTTTATACTTTCTGATTCAGTGAAATTCGACGATTTTTCAGTTTTTAAACCAATACCACGATATTTATTTACATCGGACTTGATTCTTTCCCTGTATATCTTTACATTACACAATTAAGATATATATAGACTTAGGACAGCAATAGAGTTAAAAATTGATTTTACACAATTTTCACCTTATAGGAATTGGTCCTACATGACCAATGAATAATGCAACATATTTCTTATTGCTACAATCATTTGTCATATTAAAACTAGTCTGAGTTATTCAGTCCATATTATAAATCAAATTATCATATGTTTCATCTTACACTTCGAAGATTTCTGAATTATTATCCATCAAGTTGCTTAAAATATTAATACTATGTTTATAGTTCTAATGATACATAGCATACATGAATACAATCTTTAATTTTAGCATTTAATATTTCAAATAACCTATTTTCAAAACCAAACTATATGAATTTTTACTACATCACTTATCAATATCACAGATTGATTTATGCTTCCCACTTTTCTAATAATTATCAGATTCTTATAACATAATTTCTTGATAACATATATTATACTACTGTTTTGTACGCATGCGTGAGTTGTCACGTGATCAAAACGTTTGAGTATAATATAAATTTTCGAAAAGCAGCGCAGCATTTCTCATTTCAACTGTTAGACTTGGGAGAGAAGTTGACTTTAAGTGTGCAACTCCGATAAATTTCCAGATTTTAATTCAAGTGAGGAATCGATTTCTTTGTTAGTGAATAAAGTAAGTTTTAGTATATCATTACAATATATATGTATTAATAAAAATAAATAAATAAATGATTATTTATATATTAAACCTTTCCTAAGTATATAAATATATATTTCTTTTATTGTACAGATGTTGCAGCAAGTTGAATCAAAACAGCAGCAATCCTCTTTATCAGAATTCGCTCTTAGCACATGTAGAGTTAAAGAATAATAAATATGTAAGTACTTATATATGAAATACTATAATCCATATATGAAACATAATTAGAGTAAATTTAAGATAAAATATTTTATTGTTTATACTTTAACAAACGTTTTTTATCTATATCAATGAAGAGAATTCTAATTGTTTACATTTATTTCTCTTACAGATGTGTTCTATTTGCTACAAACAATTTTTAAGTAAATGGAATTTAAAAGAACATACACAGATCCATACAGATGAAAATCCCTATACTTGCGAAGATTGCCAAGAGCCGCTTTCAAGAAAATATGAATCAAAAATGCATACCGCACCATATAGTGTATCACCAGTTGTATGTAAACTTTGTGAAGATATTCAAAAAATAACCAGACGTTTGAAGAATTTAACAATTAAGGAAGAGATTTAGTCTATGTACCCAACCTATTTGCATAAGAGTTACCGCAATATCCTAAAATTAAAAATTCGAAGCCATACACACACTGGATGTAAAGAAATTTTTGTTACCCATGATTCTCGTAACTAACATGAATGTGGATATTATTCACAATATATTCCTTAAATTGTTATAATAAATATTCTTTTATCAACACATATCGACGTATTTATTTTTCTAAAGCCCATTTCCTTATTGGAATTTATCTCCTAACATTTTAAACGAAAAACGATTTCCCATCTTAAAAAATTTCATAAGAACAGACAAAAATTAACAGATGAATGAAAAATATGCAAGTTCACAAAGTAATTTCAAATTTTTCTAGATATATTTACAGAAATATTTACAAAATAAAATATTTTCAAGAGTAAAAGTCAAAAATCACAAAAGTAAAAAAAAATTACAACATTGGCTACAGCATTGGTTTAAATCATCGAATTTCACTGAATCAGAAAGTATAAAATTTGATTAAATAATATTTTGAGCATAAAAATTAAGTTCGAATGTGATAAATTATGGAAGTTAGTTTGTAAACTCTTATTTTTATATGTGCAATCATAAAAAAAAAAGTGAAATTTCCAGTTAAATAGCAATGTTTGATAATAAGAAGGGTTTATAGAATTTATTTGGGTATATAAAATTTAGACGGAACATAATAAAATTATGTAGAAAACTTTAGGTTTTTAATATGAAATTAATAAAAGATAGTTAACTCATGTTTCATTCAATAAGAAATTTAAAAAATGAAATTATAAACTTAAAAAAATATATATGTATTTTAAAATTTTAGTAAAATCGTTTTGCCTTGATGAGATAGAGTCAAGAAAAATCACAAGTTTGTATGGCAAAAATAAACGACAAAAGCTTTTTCAGTTAAACAATATTTATTCATCATTTTCAATAGTTATAGGAAGACATATACATTTTTAAAATATACAAATATTCAAATCAAGTTTATGTCTTAACAAATTATTCATTTTTTCATTTATGCATGTTGATCAGATGATGAATAAACTCGCTCTGGAGATAAAAGATAATTTTACAGTGTTTACAACTATATTTCTTAGGGTGAACTTTTTTATGATGTAAAAAGTCAACCTCGTTATACAATTAAATGTTGCAGAGTTTATATTCATATTCCTTGGGATGAACTTTTTTATGTTTGGTTAAAGCAGACTTTATTAAAAAAGAGTTGGAACATTTATCACAATCATAAAATTTCTTATGAGATCTCTTGTGAATTCTAAACAGAAACTTTTGTAAATAATCTTTCCCACATTGATCGCATTTATATGTAATATATGACCTGGAATGAATTACACTATGTCGTTTTAAATCACTGCTTTGAATGAATGTCTTTGAGCATATTTCACATTCAAAGGATTTTTTCTCCAAATGGGATATTTGATGTCTGTTTAATGCATTCTTTTTGGAATAGGATTTCTCGCATTGATTGCAAGAAAAAGATGGTTTTAGTTGTTCTGGTGAAGAGGGTATTATTTCAGTATTCGAAGCATGTGCTTCTTATCTGGGTATAGCTGATTTCATATCTTTCAAGTAAGATTGACTTGAATCTTCCTTTGCTAAAGACATTTCTTGCATATTACTCATTTTAGTTAAATTACAGAATATAAGCTGGCGTCTTCATATAACGGAAACAGCAAACAGTATGAAAAATTCGACTCGTTTCACTCAAAGCTATAAAATTATAGGAGGCGCTGTTGTTTTTTAACTCATAGGATTGGTTTGAAAAGCGATAACAGGCTGAATTTTGTTAAATCTGAAAGTACTGGATTTGATTAAATAATGCTTTGTGGATTAAAATTAAGCTCGAATGTAAAAAAATCCAGTTAAATGTAATAAAAATGTGTCTCGTTGAAAGGTTAAAATTCTACATAGCTAGCATCTAAAAAGATAAAATCTCAAACTAGTGTAAAAGTTAATCAAATTCGTTTAAATTCGTCTTTTTCATTAAAAATCATATTTTCCTTTTATTATTTGTTCAATTATTAAAATCCATTAAGGTAATGGTTATTCAAAAAACTAAAATATATGTTTAACGTTCCTCATTTAAGTTGTTATTCTTATCTTGTAGCTGAAAAAAGAAAATCTGAAGAAATCTGTTTTTTTTTCTTCTTAAAAATTGATATTTTCCATTGTTTTGTTTAATTATTGATATTGGTGTTGAACGTGTTAAATACAATTCGTTTTGTGATTAAACAAATTTTCTGTTAAAAAGGTTCATATAATTTCAAGTAAAAGCAATTCGAAAGTGAATACATACTATTTAATAAACAAAGTTCTCGTGTAGGAACTAGTGTTGAAAAACATGTGTTATGGTAAAAATGCACTTAATATTTACATATTGAAGTGAAAATTCTTAAAGCGTGTCTAAATATGTGAAATATAATTTAAGCACAGGCATAGTTAATTCATCTGGTGATAAAATTGGGTATCCCATAATAAATAAATAATTATTCATTAAACTGTAAAAATTATACTTGTAATAATGTAAAAATATTGATACTTTCTTTTATAGATCTTGAAAAAAGATCAAATCGTCAACATATCGATATTTTGTAAACAAGTTACGTAACGCTATTGTATCCTCCACCCTTCAAAGGGGGGGGGGGGACGCAGGATTTTCTTATGAGTTTGAAGAGAGCGTAGATGCATTTCATGAAAGAGGGGGAAAAACTGGTTATATTTACTTTTTAGGAGAACTGTGATGTTGAATCATAATCCTACAGTGGTCTAAACATGGTAAAATCAATTAGGTTGGTGTAAAATTACTAAGTGTGAGATAAAATTGGTTATTTACCTGGAATATCCACATTACAGTTGTAAAATTTATAAGAAATCAGCTTTTACTCTTAAAATTGATATTTTCCATTGTTTTGCTTAATTAATAATAATCATTAAGGTGATGATTGTTCAAAACTAAAGATGAAACATATGGCAATTTGATTAATAATATGGGTAGATTAACTCAGATTAGAATCATATGTTTACTAAATAGTTCGAAATCTGCTTTCTCGTGATATGAAAATACTTCGTTAAATCTGGTAAAACATTTTATTGTTCGCATTCCCTGCCTGAGGGGTAGATTTGGGTTAGCGAAGGGGTCATTTTTCGAATATTTCTTTCGAAAGAACGGAGTATCGTGTTTTTCTTCAAACGTTTTAAGAAGTTGGGAAATTAATTAATAATAAATACAAACTATGTAAGAATTGGTTTAAAAACTGAAAAATTTAGCGAATTTCATTGATTCAGAAAGTATAAAATTTGATTAAGTAATAGTTAATGTATAAAAAATTAGCTATTGAAATTCATTAAGGTTAATAGCCGTTCCAAAACTAAAATGTGTGCTTAACATTTCTCATTTAAGTGGATGTTCTCATCTTATAGTTGAAAAAAAAATCTAAAGAAATCAGCTCGTTTCCTTAAAAAATATTATTCTCCATTGTTTGCTTAATTAATAATACTCATTACGGTGTTGATCATTCAAAATTCAAATGTATGTTTAACTTTCCTCATTTAAGTTGATACTATAATCTTGTAGTTCAGAAAAATCTACAGAAATTAGCTTTTTTCCTTAAAAATTTATATTTTCCATTGTTTTGCCTAATTAATAATACCCATTACGGTGTTGATCATTCAAAATTAAAATGTATGTTTAACTTTCCTCATTTAAGTTGATATTCCAATCTTGTAGTTCAGAAAAATGTACAGAAATTAGTTTTTTTCCTTAAAAATTGTTACTTTCCATTGTTTTGCTTAATTAATAATACTCATTAAGGTAAAAGTTGTTCAAAATTCAAATATAAATTTAATCTTCATCTTATAGTATGATAATCTAGTCGATCTAACGTTCAACTCTCATGTTATAGTAGAAAAAATCCTAAGAAATCTTCTTTTTTCCATTAAAAATTGATATTTTTGCTATTTTGCTTAATTAATAAAGCTCATTAAGATATTAATCATCCAAAAATCAAATATATGTTTAACTTTCTCCATTTAAGTTGATATTCTGATCTTGTAGTTGAAAATAACCTACAGAAATCAGCTTTTTTCAACAAAAATTGTTATTTTCCATTGTTTTGCTTAATTAATAATACTCATTAAGGTAAAGGTTGTTCAAAATTCAAATGTAAATTTGATCTTCATCTTATAGTATGATAATCTAGTCGATCTAACGTTCAACTCTCATGTTATAGCAGAAAAATACTCTAAAAACGCCATTTTTCCCGCTAGGAGGCGGTGCTAGAGGAGGAGGCACCAGAGGCAGTGTCGGAAGGGGTGCCGCAGGGGGTGCGGGACCGGAGAGGGGGACAGAAGGAGGGACGGTCCCCTCCGTCCCCCCTCCGGCTGTCCCCGGAGCCCCGTTTTCCTACTACTAATAGGCCATCTAATAAATCTACGGTTTCCAAATCTCTCAAAAGCAAACCTGATAATTTGGTTGTCCTCCCCTTTTATCCTCCTTTATGTTTCAAGTTAGCTAAAGTTTTACGACTTTTCAATTTTAACTTTATCTTTAAACCTGGCAATAAATTCAAAATCCCCTCCACTAAATCTCCTGTTCCTGATCTTCGTAAATGGGAAACTTATAAAGTACCTTGTAATGGTTGTGATTTATCTTATATTGGTCAAACTAAAAGAAATCCCGAAATCCGCTTAAAAGAACACTCTCGTTATGTAATCAATCAAGAATTTTCTATATCATCTATTGCCAAGCACTGTTGGGATTCCGGCCATAGTTTTAATTTTCAAAATGCTAAAATTATCTTTAATGCCAATAGTATCTCTGAATTAGAATTTCTTGAAAATCTAGCTGCGAGGGCAGTTTGATAAATCCGTGACTTTGAAATGAAAAAAAAAAACAATATACATACCAATATTCATTTTATTTTTCGAAATAATCTCCTTTCGTAATGATACACTTTTTCCAACGATGTTCTAACTTTTTTAATCCTTCCAAAAAAATAAGATTACTCAAACTCCTCAAAATAGGCATTTGTGGCATTAATGATATCAAAATTGACGAAAATCTCTTTCCACCAAGCCATTTTTTAAAGTTTGGAAAAGAAAAAAGTCACTGGGGGCCAATTCAGGAGAGTAGGATAAATGAGGGATCAATCCGTATCGTAATTCAATCAATTTAGCGGCTGCGATTGCAGACAAGTGCGCTGGCGCATTGTGGTGCTGAAAAAGCACTTTTTTCTTGGGCTAATAGGGCCGCTTTTCTTTCAATTTTGCATTAAAACGGTCTAATAAATCAGCATAATATTGTCCGGTGATCGTTTTTCATTTTTCCAGATAGTCAATGAGGATTACGCCCTTTGAGTCCCAGAAAACTATGGCCATTATCCTCGGGCGATGGAACTGTTTTTGCTTTTTTCGGCGCACGTTCATTAGAAGAAGTCCAGTGTTTAGACTGTTCTTTCATTTCTGGTGTGTAGTAATGTATCCATGTTTCATTAACTGTAACATAGCGCCGCAAAAATTCACTTGAATTGCGTTCGAACTTATTCAAACATTGCTTTGAAAAGGTTACACGAGTCCGCTTTTGATCCACTGTCAGCAATCGCGGCACCCATCTTACTGTTAACTTTTTCATGCCCAAATGTTAATGCAAGATATTGAATACACGTTCATTTGAAGTGTTTACCTTCTTATCTATCTCATGTACTTTCACATGGCGGTTTTTTAACACGATATCATGGATTTTGTTGACCCTTTTTTCAGTCGTGATCTCAACTGGACGACCAGAGCATTCTGCATCTGCACCAGAACGAAATTTCGTAAACCACATGTGAACCATACCATGTGATGGAGCAGAGTTCCTATAATATTTTTTCAACTTTTCTTCAGTTACGGTAATTGTTTTTCAGCGCGAAAAATAGTGTTTTATCAAAACACGAAATTATTTTTTCTCTATAATCAGAACAAACACGCCAATTTTTTGCTTTTGAATTCAATAGAACACAATGTACATAAAATATCTTCTGCAAATTGCACGAATGTTGCCGCAGATAATAATAAATTGAAAACATAATAATAAGAGTGCGATCAAACCGCCACCCTTTTTAAAGTCACGGAGTTATCAAACTGCCCTCGTATTTATCTTAATCGTGATGTTATTGTTAATGATAAATCTGATTCCACAATGCTCTCAGCAGCTTGGAAAAACCTTTTCAGTACTAAGGTAAACGCACCGGTAGTGGGTCACTTAAGGACAATTATCTTATTACTATTAAAGTATTAACGAATTCTAAATGACATATATTTTTTCAACCTAGTCCTAACCTTCATTTATCGAATAAACATTCAAAGTATCAAAATATATTAGTTGGAAAAAATGAAAAATAATGAAAGTTACCTTCCTCGATGCTCCAGTAGTGGGCATAGTAAATTTTCGATGCACCAGTAGTGGGCCCACCAGAAGTGGGCCACTCCAGTTTTGAGTTTAGTGTGAAAATACTGAAGTTATACTTTCTTTTACAGTTCTGGAATTGAATATACACAATAATGAAATCATACATAGAAGTTTAGATGATTACTAAAAATAATCTCACAAAGTAAATCTGCAGTTCATGGGCCTCAACTTCAATTCTGTAAATCAATTTTAATTATATCTCACTTTGCTTAAAGGCTAATGTTCTACAAGCTGCAAAGTAATTTTTTTGATTATAGATAGTCCTTTATGTCCTTATATGTGATTATATGTCCTTTCTTATCGTTTAATAATAGCTAACTCGCAAGAAGCTAGTTTTAGAGGTATAATTTTAATTGTTGAACTATTTCACATGTTTTTCATTATGTGAAAATCCATTTCCATCAAAGTAGTTGCATTTTCTTAAAATTACGAAATTTAATTTTTGTACAGTTCTTGTGATCTGTAAGTTATATTTAGAAAATCTGCTTATATGCTTTCACTTGTTAAACAGTAAATATTCCCATATTCTGTGATCAAGACTTTCTGAATTGTGTTACAATGAATTTAATGAATTTTCAGCGATCTCTGACATTAAAAATGCATTATTTTGTGTTTTGTACCAGAATGATACAAACGGTAGAAAAAAAACATCAGCTTTTATCCACAGTAATAGTAAACAATTTAGCAATTTTTTTTTAAATCGAAATGTATAGTTTTTGTTTTTTCTAAATAACAGTCCGTTATATTTCGTAACTTAAAGAAAATCTGCCCAATTTGTTATTTCGCAGTGGTGATAAATAATAAGACAAATATAATAAACAGGATAATTAAAAGCTGAAATGACTGCAAAACAAAATGATTTATCGAAAAACGAAAAAAATCTCAAAATGTGAGAGGGGTTTACAGCCAATTTATTACAAAGAGTACTTTATGTTGAAACTTCCAATGAAAGAGAGGCATCAGACTCGGGCGACAATTTCCTGATTCTCCTTTTTTTCCATCGGCTTTTTTTTTAACTCTTCCTTTTGACTTTTTTTCTTTTTTCTCTTTCAGGTTTTTTTTTTATTTTTCTGCATCTTTAGCATTTTTAAGACCTTCTATTTTCTTATAATATTTGCAGGAAGTTTCTCTTTTTTTCTTTTTTTCTCTTTTTCTTTGTGTTATCTCCCACATCTGGCCAAAATAGAACTCTTTTGAAAGGAGGTGGTACATTTCTAGATGGCCCACCATTTGAAAGCACTGAATGGCGGCCAGTCTCAGTTGGTACTTCTTGAATGTAAAGGTCCACCTTAGAATCTTCAACAATTGTTCTTTGCTCCTGATCAATAGTCTCAGCATCAACAGTGTCAATAGACTCTTCAGTGTATGCCACCTCAACAGATATGACTGGTGCATCCTATAACAAGTAAAATGTAAAAATTGAATAAATAATAGTAAAAAAATATACTCAAGTGTTTTATACCCAAAATATTTTGCGATCCATTACCTGGGAAATTGGTTCCATTTTCAAAGTCTCCTTCATCTTTAACCATAAGTAGTAAAGATCTGTTTGCTCCACAGGACCTTTCCATTTGCCTTTATTTTCTGAGAAAGATTTTATTTTTTTTTCTCCAATTTTATCTTCAAGAACTTTCGAGAAAGAAGCCATTTCTCTCTCCTTTATTGGTAATATTATCACTTTCTTTAATGTTAGTGTGGATTCAACATTTACTTTCTTTGGATCCCATGGAACTAGTCCACTTGCTTTGAATCCATTCACAATTGTTGCAGAAGTTAAACGATCTAGTGCTGATTTTAGGGCTAGTGGAAAGTCATGTTTCTGCATCTGTTAGCCTTCATGGGTTATTCTAAAGTTCACTACTTCCTGTCGCCAGGCACTTTTAAGAGTATGGTAAACAGCACGTTCATTGGTTGCATTAGTGTGGAATTTGGGGCAAAGCTACCATTTCAATTCCATGAACCGAACAGAAGATTCTTAGATTCAAAGATATGTGAGAAGTATGTCCATCCATAAATAGCACTACATGTTTCTCTAAGCAATGCTTATTTAAATATGGCTCAAAAATTTGAAGCTTTGCATTGAGTATTGAACCTTTGAGGTATGAACTATTTTAGATATTAATTTCTTTTAATAATCATATGTCTTAATAATATCATATGTTCGCAGTACGTAACCAGTAGTGGGCCCCTGGCCCACTACTGGTTCTCATGAACAAAAAAAGAAAAACTAAATAAATTATATACAAAGTCTTAGAACCTCAAAAAATACTTAATTAAAATAAATTAAGCATAATTTTGTTTTGGCATGTGCTCCAGTAGTAGGCCACCATGCCCACTACTGGCACAATTTAAGAAATTGTGATCCAGAAGTGGACCACCCCTTAAAATCAATATAATACTCAATTTGTAAGTTTTCAGCTAATCTAACAAATAATTTATAATGTAATCTAGTATATCAACTGCAGATTAATTCAAAATAAAACATAATATTAAAGAAACAACGCTTTAAATAAAACCTTATCTCTTAATGAAATCACAAAGAATTTGCCAAAAAAGTAGTGTTTGAAAACATTCCAGAAGACAAAAAATCTCTAGGACAACAAAAACAAAATATCTCTAGGAAAATAACAATTATTCCAAACTGTTTATGAAAAGTTAACACTTAAGGACTTTAGCTAATCAGATTACTTTCAGTCGTTTTTCTGAAATGGATTGTGAGCTTGTTTTTAAATTTTGAAAGTTTGTGGGCCACTACAGGTACGTGGCCCACTACCGGTGCGTTTACCTTACCATATAATTTATTTTTGTATTAATTAATATTAGTCTGCTTTTTATATTTTATTCATTTATTTATTTTTAAATTTCGTGTGTTCCTTTTTTAAATATTTGTATTTGTATTTTTCCCTCCCAATTTTTGCCCCTTCTACTCTGTGTTCCTTTGTTTTGATTATACTCTTCTGTGATTAGCTGTTGTCTTCTACTTTCCTATTGGAGGTTTGATTTCTAATTTACTATTGGCTGTTTCTTCAGTTTGTATAACTTCTATATCTTTCTCAGCGCCCTAATTCAACATGCCGCCATTATTGTACCAGATTTGCTCTCTACGCATGCTCGGTTGAGGAATTTCGACCTGGACCTGGACCCCGTGTGACGAAGGTCAAATTAGTTTTCAGCTTCAACCTGATCAAGTCAGGTAGACGGTGAATACCATCTGAGTGTTCGACCCGGGTTTCGCGCGGAACTGGCGATCTAAGTAATTCGTGAATACGAGCGTAAGAAAGGGGATCGAAAATATTTATACGTACTCGTAATTCGGGAATGACCGCTGGCACACAAGGAATATGATAATTAAAAAAAAAATCCTTCAAAATGGATTTTGCACACAGGGAATGCGATTAAATAAAAACTTTAAAAATGGATTTCGGTTAATCGAGAGTTTCGGATGGAAGAGGTTCTATTGTATTTATAAATTTTTCAAAAAGTCGAGTGGGGTCATTTCAGTCATTTTTTTTGGGGGGGGGGGGGTCTTACTTTATTAAGGAGGATATAAAAAAATATATCTGTTTAAAAAATATTTTATTATTAAAAAGATTTGTTATTTTAAAAATATACTTTTCGAAAAAATATGAATATTATCCTATAAATATTTTTAACAGATTTTGATTGCTAGAAATTTCAAATATGCGAATAAAAAATTACAGTTCATTCCGCCACGTAATTTTTGAGCTATGCCGTAAAAATTACCAGCGTTGAAATCCTGTTTTGAAACGATTAAAAATTAATTTAATATTACGGTTTCTAAACTTTACACATGCAGAATTCCTAAACTACTTGGGGGAATAACTTTCCGCTTGGTATCCCAACGTAAAATTTATCGAAAAATTCAAATATGTCAAAATTAGGTGTTCGTATTTAAAATTTCAGAGTTGGTTCAATTTCAGTTTGAAGATTACTTCCAAAGCTTAATTTTTAACACTTTCCAACATAGTCGAAAAGTGTTTATGACTTCGGTTTGTCTGTCCGTCTGTCCGAGCTCTAACTCTCGTAAATATACTCGGATTGTCCTAATTTTTTTTTTTTTTTTTGTATTTTATTGATGCTTACTATATCGCAATTGTTATTGAAAATTAAAGTTTTCCGTTACATTACGGTCTATGGGAAAAAATCGTTTCAAGTTCATTTTAATGATGTTAGACAATTTCAAACATATTTATGTAGTGCACTAAATCATACATTCTGAAGAATATGGGGGTGAAAAGCATTTCTTATACATTTACAGGGCCGCGCAAAAGAATTCCGTTGCATAATGGTCTACGGCGAAAAACTGTTTGCACCGTACTTTACTTCTGTTACACTATTTCAGATATAATGAAAATGACATACATTACTGAGGCTTACAACAAGATACTTGTTGTAATAGCATTATGTGCATAGCATTTATCGTTCATTTACAGGGACACTGGATACATGACCTGCTAAAGATGATAATGTTTGGAAGTGTCATTTGAGTAGTTTTAATTATGTTTTAGCTTAATATGTGGCACATATAAAAATCTGTTGGTAATATACGGGGATATACAAAATAATTTAAATATTTTTCTATATATTGATAGAAATTGCTGAAGGTGAATTTTCAAATTACTATGCATTTTCTTACTGAACCAAGTTTTAGCATACTATGAAAAATATGTACAAATTGTAGATTAAACACAGTTCTGCACAAAATAATTGGACTACTTTTCGCTATGGACGGCAATCGCTAAAATCTGGTTTTCAAATGTGTTATGAGTTTTCTAAAATGTTCACTTGGATTATTTTTCTACCTTATTAAATAGCAAAGTTTTGGTAAAGAATTCAGGAAGTGTTGGAATATGTTTCATTAATTGAGGCATGATTTTTCTGTCTTGTTTAAATATACATTAAAAAAGGTATAATTTCCAGTTGAATGACTGTTTCCATTTTTAACCGACTTTAAAAAAGAAGAATGTTCTCAATTCGATGCGCATGGTTTTTTTTTTTTTTTTTTTTTTTTTGTGTGTGTGTGTGTGTGTGTGTGTGTGTGTATTACTCCGAATAATGCGATCGATTGATCTGATTTTTCTTTTAATTGAAAGAGGATACTCACGAACTGATTCCATTTAGATATCATCAAAACTGGTTCAGAACTGTTTTAATTAAAGAAAAAAAAAAAAATAAGCATCTTTAAAATATTTCATTCTCAATTTCATCAAGTGACTTATCTCTATCTGTTTGGCGAGGAAGTAGCTACCAGGAGGTTTTCCTCCCTCTTTGTACGTTTTTTTTTTTTTTTTTTTCTAGGATTGTTGATTAATACAGGGCGGCCAACAATTCCTGACAATTTTTTTAATCTAACGAATAAAAATGAAAATTTGTCTGTCTGTTTGTAATTCTATACAAATCCACTGTTTGGAAGCCAGAATTGTGAAATGTTACGCAAACATGTATTAAAACATGGCCGAGGCAACTAAAGTAAGCCGGAATCGAAATAATTTATAGTTCATTTTTAATTAATAAATATAACCACCACTTCAACAGCAATTTCCTATCAAATTTAAACATTTTTCGTTATCGTAGTTGCCGAAAATTAAAAATCCACAATAAAATTCTTACCACAAAAATTACTTTTCTATTGCAAGAGTTCCACGTGAAAAAGGAAAATGAAATGAATAGTTTGACAAATTTAAAAAAAGATAATATTACGTCATAACATTTCTATTGCAAGATTTCCACGTGAAAAATGAAAATGAAATAAATAGTTTGACGAAAAAAGTGAATATTACTTCAGATTGGAAAAATAATGGATGTCAGCAGGTGAATACAAAACGTTATATGAGTTTAAGAAAACGTATTGAAATATGATAAAAATCCGATTATGGAAATATTGGCATGTGTTAACATTTTGAGTTTCCGTGAATACGTTTTCTCCATTTTTAAATCTGTTCCGTATATATAGATGTGTGTATGCGTATATATTAGAATTTAAACAAAGGTTTAGGTACCTAGAGATCCTTCTTAGTGAAGAACTGCAATAAAGATTTCAGATTTTTTTTTAAATAAAATTTATAGAATTTTTGTACTACCCATTTTTTTTAAATCATAAAAAAATTATTTAAATAACAAAACACACGGAAACAACTTTTCATCAAAAGATTTTGAATCTCGGTCTCAATCCAGATCACAGATTATATTTATTAAGTAAGTAGGTAATCTGTCGTCCGGATTTAATGAAAAAAAAGTGTGAAAATTGCGTACAAAGAATAATTACAGTAGAACATCGCTAATGCGAACTAATTGGGACTGGTGCCAGTTCGGATTACAAAAAATTCGGATTACCCGAAATTCTGATAAAAATAGAATAGAAAAAGATGCGTGTTATAAAAAATGTAAGTTAGAAGTACTCATTAGTATAGTAAACACCCTGTAATCCGACATCCTAAGGTCCGGCATGCTGGATAATCCAGCACGACTTTCAGAAAAAAATAGTATTCCTGTTTAATCACTCCCGGTGTTTATAATAATCCAATGGAACCTCAGAATAAGGAATTACGTTAACAACCCATTACAAACGGATTAAAATCGCGAATGTATAAATAGCTCAATCAGCACGTCGACCAGGGGTGAAGCAAAAGACATTTCTGTAGATAATTGCAAATTCAAACTGTTGAAAAGAAAAATAAATTTTTCATCATCTGAATTAAATACTTTTTGCATTACAGATTTTTTTTTTTTTAAGAGTGGCTGACAAACAAACAAATATTCGAGACTTTTTTAAGATGGCTTTACAGTGTACGTTTTCATTTTATATTTGTGTACAATGTTCTACTTTTACATTATTATTTTTCTTATTCTGTTTTTTTTTTAATCTGTTCAAGTATAATTTTTAAAAATAAAATTGGTTCAGATAAACCGGAATTTCGGATCGGCCGGGTTCGGATTAACGGCTTTCTACGGTATTCTTAAAATTCTGGGCAATGCTGGGTACTTTAGCTAGTTTAATATAAAATCAAGTAATTAGCGTATAAGAGTACGGTTGACAAAACTGTTAAGTTAATAAATAATTTCTAACTGACCATGTAATTGAAATCTTTCTTTTTTTTCTTTTTTTTTATGTTTATTAATTTTTATTTGTTGCTATTTAACAACACATTTCCCCCATTTTGGCTATTTGCTTATCTCCAGAGAAAACTTGAAAAATCAGAAAGCGATTCGAGTTGTGGTCAAATATTCGAAAAATTAACCAAATGAGTGGTGTATAGTTTGTTTTCCAACCACGATGTATGTTCTTCGAAATCACTTCTCCGGGAGACAGTCATAAAGTTTTAAACCAAACAGCCTGATAAGTTCCATAAAAAAGTAAACATCATTACATATTTTTAAATTAAATATTACTTTTGATCACATTTACTTTTTGCTTTTACTTTGATAGACATTTATTTGTTACACCCTTTTACTTAACTCAATTTGATTTACGTATGTAAAGATGAAACTTTGTATTCGATAACTCGTTTCCTGATAGGTTAGAATTATAAACAAGTAAAAATTAAATTTAAAAAATTAAAAAACCCGACTCCGTAAAAAGCGAGCTAATTATTTCTCACCAATGTTAAACTATTTTTTCTATTATTTACCTATTTTTTTTTTATTTACTTGTATTAATAAAGTTTAAGTTGTGTTTAATTGTTAGTTCCTATTTAAATACTGTTTTGATGAGGCCTATAGATATCTATGATGGTTATAGTTGCAGTAAAGCTAGAGATAGTACCTGCGCAACTTCCAGGTTGTATAATATTTAAACGGAGCTTCTGACTGTAAAATAGTCAATGAAACATCGTCTTCATTTTGAAAGACCTATCCAATGATATGCCACTCAATAGGGTGCGTAATTTTTTTTCGTGTCTACCGCCCTTTTGTATTTTACGGCCGCCATTTTGAATTTATAAAAACAAAACCTAGCCTATAACCATCGGACGGTTAAAACAAATTGATAGAGACTTCATTCATTAAAATCCATCCAGCCGTTGAGATGTTTCGAGGGTATAAAGAAATACACATACCCAGATACGCGTGAAACACATAACCCTTTTTGGCAGTGGGGTAAAAATATATATACACAGGAATGTTTCCGATAACGATACATTTTAATATTTCTAGAAAACATTTTAATACTTCTAGAACTTAATAAATAATAATTTATATCAATTAATTAAATTTATCAATTAATTAAATTTATCAATTAATTGTAAGTCCGTATGTCATTTTTCAATTCGCCGGACGCAGAATGGGGAATCATCAATTATTCTTTATGGTTAAAGCTGTTTACGAGTAACAAAAACAATGGAGTCAATGATGCGGCAAACCATGCGCCAATTACGCCACTTGCCCGGGAAATTGCAACAACGAAATATTTTCAACACTAAAAAGTAGAAAATGTAAATAAAAAGTAAAGAGTGTAACAGGTATATTTAAAAAAAAAATCTATTTTAGAAATTAATAGTTTAATATTAATTAAACTATCACTATACGTGAGAAAAATTTTTTAGAATTCTCGAATAGATAGTTTAAAAAACGCTTTTCTTTCTTTCCTGTTTCTATAGCTTTAAAAAGAAACAGAGCAAAAATTATAATTTCATTAATAAATTCACTACTCCGCGCTTTTTATTAAGTGTGAATAAAGTCGGCGAATTTTCACTAATCAGGGTCCACGCCAAGTTAAGGTATTGAAATTGAGATTTTTTGGAATTATACGAAATGCAATCATGAAATTATTTGTGATTTTGGGGGATATTGATGTGTAGATAAACATTGAATGCTTACAAAAGACTATTTATTATTTAAAAAAAAAAAAAAAAAAAAAAAAAAAACTATTCTACTTTTTTTTCTATTTTATCATATCTACTTTTATTTTATTTTATTTTAAAACTGATAACATTTTTCGGAAATGAATGTAAATACAGGGATGAAAATTAAGCTGATGAAAACATATACCAAAGAAAATGTACAAAAA
The DNA here is from genome assembly GCA_963932465.1 of Maratus speciosus. Lineage (NCBI taxonomy): Eukaryota > Metazoa > Arthropoda > Arachnida > Araneae > Salticidae > Maratus > Maratus speciosus. The sequence continues at coordinate 294,308,422 of OZ010789.1, forward strand.
TTTTGACCTTTAAAATAAAATCAAAAACACACACACAAATAAATAAAGAAAAAGAGTAAAACGAATAAAAAAAGGATAAACAAACTTATCTGGATGGGGTATCCATCCAGATTAATAATTAAAGAATCACGTGAAATATTAAAATGTAAATGAAACCTAAAGTAAAAATAAAATAGTTTTGTTGATAAAAGTGAGACGCAAAAAAATGCTAAATATGATCGGCGAATTTTCGCTAATCGAGGTCCCCGCCAAGTTAACATATTATAATGGAGAATTTTTGGAATTACACGAATTGCAATTATGAAATTGGATGCGATTTTTGAAGATATTGATGTGTAGATAAACACTGAGTACTTACGAAAGAGTATTTATCAAAAAAGAAGAAAAACTCTTCTACTTTTTTCTATTCTATTATATTTACTCTTATTTTATTTTACTTTAAAACTAATAAATTTTTTTGGAAGTGAACGTAAATACAGGTATGAAAATTAAGCCGATGAAAACATATACCAAAGAAAATGCACAGAAATTTTGACCTTTAAAATAACACACACAAAAAAAAGAAAGAAAGAAAAAGAGTAAAAAGAAAAAAAGCTTATTAAACATGTATTCAACCTATTATCACTGACATGGGACGTGAAACAAGAGAATATGTGAAAATGAATTCAGCTCCGAGAAACCAAAGGAGAGTATGCAGGAGGTAACCGTTTGTTGCGTGGGAGTACGTAAGAGACGCAAAATCCTCCAGGGATCAATCCGAGGATTATGTCGCGCGAAAATGTAGGTAAGGTGGCGGGAGGGGGGAGGTGATATCAAGAAAGAAAAAAGAAATAAATTGATGATATGTATGCGCAGAGGGATTGATAGGTTCACATCTCGATAGAAGCGCATCTTCATTTTAGGTGGTGATGGTGCAGATTCGATTTTTTTCCCTTCAAAACGAGCGTATTAAAAGAAAAAGGTAAATAAGATTTTCTTTTATACCAGCCACGTTTCTTAAAGAGAAAATCATGGCTTTTACGAGAACATAGTTCTTTTTTTATTCGTATTTGAAAAGAAAACTGCTTTAGCTGGTGAAGAAAGGGTTCGATATTTAGTAAATTAAGAAATGAATCAAGAATCAGCAAACAGCACTTGAAAAATGATATTCTTGAGTTACAGTTTTTAATTCTGAAAGTCACAGGGTTCACGCAATGTATTTATTTCGCTTACATCTATTATTATTATGTTGCTTATAATCTTGTTATGGCGTTATTTCCTGGTTTGTTTCTGTGGCATTCGCATAAACTGTAATGTCTGAATTAAAAAAATAAATAAATTCTACCTTATAATATTTTAAACAAAAGCGAAAAATCATACAACATGCATAGATTATTAAACACTTTCCAACACTTAGAGAATATTATTAAGAAACTTATTTTTTCCTGGAATGAAATGAGATAGCTATTAAGCAATCATTATTCCAACTTGAAAAAACACACAACTGAGTAAAAATCTATTTTCAGCAATTGCTGTGCTTATCCGGTAATGTGTGAGAATTATTTCGTGCTGCCCTGTATATGATCTATAGAATTTATACATATCACGTAATACACTTAAAATTGGATAAGTTTAAAAATGCGTGTCACACCGAAAACACACTTTCAGCAATTATAGGTCTTAATCAATCCTGTAACGGAATTATTTTGTGCATCTCCATAAATGGACGATAATTGTTAGACACTCTATAATCTATAATAAACATGCTATGCTGCGTATGTTTGAAGTATCATAACATCGTAAAAATGCGTCGCAAACGATTTTGCCCCATTAACTATAATGTAATAGAATTCTTTTTTGCAGCCCTGTAAACGAACTATAAATGCTACTTATTCTATGCTCTTGTGAACGCATCTAATTATCCATCTCAGTAATGCACATCAATTGCATTTTCTTGGAAATATCTTAACATCAATAAATTACAGCGCAAACGATTTTTTCCCGTAGACCATAATGTAATTGAATTCTTTTGGGTGTCGCTATAAAGAAACTATAAAAGCTAACCCACTTTATTTTCAACACCGAGCGTTCTGTGGCAAATTACAATAACATATAAAATTTTCATGGAAATCCGAGTATAGGGGAAGAAGGATAAAGAAGCCATTATTAGGTTTGATGAATTTTTATGATACCTTTTTAATCAGTAAAGTTCTAGAAACAAGTACCAATAGTAACTATAATAACTTTAGTTAAAATTGCTGTTTTACATTTTTTTATGTACACGTTACTTTAAAAGAAAAATTACAAAATGACCACTTTGCCCGCCTAGGTTGCTAAAGTGGCCAGCTTAGGTAAATGAACAAATCACATAGATTCAGGATATATATTTTTAAGGGCAGTTGGAAGTCAAATTTGTAAAAAAAGTCGTTTTTTAATTTTTTAATAATTTGAATCTATTTTCCCTCTTTCGAATGGTATATTACTTTTGTTTCTACGACAACAAGAAGTTAAAATTTTTTTGAGTAATTCAGTTTGCTTACACATCATACATAAACATTACATTTGTAAACTTTAAACACAATTTTCTCAAAATCGGCTTTTTGAACTTCGATGTACCTTTTTATAGAAACTACTAACTATTAGTGTTTGCAATCTTGCCAGAATATTTCACACCTATCTCTGATCAATCTGAAGTGAACTTTTGTTAAAAACATTTGTACAAAATTTTTGGAAAAAAGTTTTTCTTTGGAAAAATGTAATTTTTTTTTTTTTGTATAAAAGTGGTTTTTATTCCAGATTAAAAAAAAATAACTAAAGAATATCTGTTCATAAAGTTGACTTCACTTTATTAGAAATTTTTCATATTATGTACATAAAACACTTCAAGTGAATATCTTTGGTATTTTCTGAGAAAAAGCACATTAATTTAACATGGTAGATATTGGTACTTCCAACTGCCCTTAATCAACACAAGCTAAAGTAACGAACATTAAGAATAAGTATTATATTTTGTAATATTTTAAGTATTAAATTGTTACAAGGTAAAATAATAAGTAATGAGTATCAATATGACGAATGGAGAAATGCAAATGCCTCCAGAAGACATGCAGAGTGCAAATGTCGAGAGTAAGTCTTCCGACTTGTCTTCTTTCTTTCAAAGAAAATACTTTGACCAGTATTTTGTTATGAACAATAAATAAAATATAGTTTCCGGGAAAAGTAGCCATCTGGCCATTTTGCCCGATTTCTCTGTGGCTACTTTTCCCGGAATGACACCATTACAAAAACTGCGGGCTAGCATCTAATCTACATAACTTAGCGTTTACAAACACACATCAATTAAAAGGTCACTTTACACTAATCAAACAGCATAAGAGCAAATAATTATGACACTACATAATATTTATCTATATTAAAAAATTGCAACACGTGCCTAAAATCAACAGTGCGGAAAAACAATACGATAAGTTTAGAACTGGAAAAATATAGCCTTCCGCTTCTACTACCAGCATCTGTGACGACCGAGTTTCTGCGTGGTGGGGGCATTAATTTCAAATATTCAGTCGTGGAGGAAGAAAATGATACCCCCTACTAACTCTGCTTCAAATCATCATATAAAAGTAATATTGTTGTGAACTGATTAGTAATAATAATGTCTATTAATTAATAGTATACTTAACGTATGCTTCGGGAGTCATCTACACATACTGGAATTAATTACGGCAAACTTAATTTTTTTCAATACTAACGCTTAATTTCAAGATCACATTATGATTTTTCGGTAAATTTTACCTCGGCATACCAAAGTCATTCGGTGAAGTACTTTAAAGATTTATGCAGATGTAAAGTTTTGAACTTGTAATTTTAAATTCATTTTTCAGCGACTTTAAAAAGGAAACTTCTGTTTTTGGTTGTTATGTATTTGTGCCCTCATTTTTCTGAACAACCACTGAACGGAATTGAATATAACTTTTATTCTTCGTATTGTGTACAGTTTTTTTTTTAATTTTCAGGTACACGTCAGTTTTTTTTAATACATGTTTCAAATGGGAGCGACGAGCAATAGATTGTATTTATATACTTGTAGAGGTGCATTCGAGAAATAAAATTTTATTGGAGAAACAGATTTTGAACAAAGTCTTGGCGAATGAACAAATAGAGTGCTTTTATAAAAGAAAAAGGTGGCAACATACGAACAGTAAAAGTTAATTTTCCTATAGATTTTTGGAGTGAATCGTGAGCAATGAGCACATAGAGCAAGATGCTTCTATGCGAGAGTCGTGACATACGAGAAATAAAATTTGATTCGTCGAGACCATTTTGGACAGAACGGAATCACCAAATACCTGGGAAGCCTGTCAAGCTCGAGACTAACGAAAAAGATAGGCTGCAATACTGCCTTAGATTTTCGTCTGTTTTTGGACCACTTGAGTCGTGTGATGCTCTTCTCCTGGCGCAAGTGCAGAAAAAGCACGAATGCAGATGCACGAATGAAGTATCACGTGATTCTAGTGGTCCAAAGGCAAACGAACACGAAATATAGTACCGTAGCCTATATCTCTTTCGTTAGCCTTGCGCCAAGCTAATTTTATGCTCGTATTTACCATCTACCTTAACCTAAAAAATCTCGGTTGTACGACCAATTGGAATTCACGATAAACCTGGTTGGACCTAATCAAAGCGGTCCAATCAGATAAATGATGAATATCAATACCATTCGAGTGTTCGACCGAAGTTTTTATAGATTGAGATAGATAGGGAATAGGAGCATTAGCTGACTTCCCTCATTCGTCTAATCGAACTCGGCTAGTCGACTATTGCTAGTCACCCTTATGTAGAGTGCTTTTATGTATAAGATAGTGGCGACATAAGAGCAATACAATTTGATTGGTTGAGAGGATTTTGTGCAAAAATTTGGCTTAGATGCCATTATAGTTCAGCAAATGTTTGTCAATTTGTCCAATACGCGTATCCACCATCTAACTCAACTGCCGGTTAGTTCGAAAACCTCGGTCTGACGCACAAATGGTATTCACTATTAATCTGATTGGACTTCAATCTTCCGTAATAGGGTAATCTTTTTTAAACAGAGCAAATTAGCATGATTTTGAAATCTGCGAGAATTTATGCTGCCCTTTAAACCATGAATTTTTTTTTATTCATCTTCTAATTAATGATATTTCTCAAATTTGGAACTACGACATATTAATTTTTACTTTGCTTCGTGTAAGCTTTAACTTCTGTCAATATCCAATAAGTGTTTCCTTCAACCTATTTTTTTTTTCGATATTCCTACTACACTTTTAATTTTTGAAATTCAGACTGCTCTAACTTCAACTTTTGCGAAAAAGGAAAACAAGAAAGAAATATCATGTGTCAAGCATAGATTGTGAAATACATTCCAGTACATTCAGAATACTGTAACTTAACTCCGCCGTTTAATAAATTGAAAGACAAAGTAAACAATTTGAACACGCACAACACATTTGAAAACCCAGTTTCATCAATTATTATTTACCCCGTAAGAGGGTTAAATCGGGGTGTAGAAAGTTTTAGGTTATTTCGCCATATCTCAGCAGCAATTTTACGTAGGAACGTAAAATTCAGCATAAAAAATTCTTCTAAAAAATGGTTAAACCCGTATTTCAGTAATTTTAGAAATTCAGCCCTAAGGGGATTAAATGGGGTTCGAAAGTTATAGGTCATTTCGTCCTATCTCAGCAGCAGTTTTACGTAGGAACGTTAAATTCGCCATAAAAAATCGACTAAAAAAAGATTAAGTACGCATTTCAGTGATTTTATAAATTCAGCCCGTAAGGGTGTTAAATGGGGGTCGAAACTTTGAGGTCATTTCGCCATCTCACATCAGCAATTTTACGTAGGAGCGCAAAATTCAGCATAAAAACGTTTACTAAAAATGGTTAAACACATATTTCAGTGATTTTAGAATCGTCCTATCTCAGCAGCAGTTTTACGTAGGAACGTTAAATTCGCCATAAAAAATCGACTAAAAAAAGATTAAGTACGCATTTCAGTGATTTTATAAATTCAGCCCCTAAGGGTGTTAAATGGGGGTCGAAACTTTGAGGTCATTTCGCCATCTCACATCAGCAATTTTACGTAGGAGCGCAAAATTCAGCATAAAAACGTTTACTAAAAATGGTTAAACACATATTTCAGTGATTTTAGAAATTCAGCCTCTAAGGGTTTAAATAAGGGGTCGAAAGCTTTAGGTCATTTCGCATACCTCTGTAGCAGTTCTTCGATTTGAAAACTGCCTGTATCAGCGTGTTTATGACGTATTTTTCCTATAAAACTGCATTTTTCATATTTTTACATGCAACAGGTTTTTTAATGTAAACCAAGAAAGAGCCCTCGTCACAATAAATTGAATTACGGCAGCGACAGCAGCAGGAGTAGCGTTAGTTTTTTAATTATTTATTATTTATTTTTATTTTTTTTTATTTTTATTTTTTTATTTTATTTTTTTTTTTAGAACAGAGAGAATACATAATTGTGGGGTCATTTTCAATAAATGCATACAATTCAGAAAAACATTAAAAAAAATTACTTTTAAATTTCACTTTAAAAATGAAATAAGTGATAATGTATAAGTTAGATGTGTCTGTAAATATAATTAATTAAGCACTTTAGTTTTTGGTATAATTTTTATACACTATTTTACTATATTTTATACACTATTTACCAGTAACATGGTAACAGACTTGACTGGTAATAGACTTGACATTAACAGCAAAATATCTTCCAAAACCTACATGCTAATTATTAACACTAAGAAACAAAACAAAATCTTTAATATATTAACTAGATAATAATATTCAAGCAAAAGAAAGTACTAAACTTATATTTTTAACATAAAAAATTAGGTAACAGACTTGACATTGAATAAAAATACTCACCTTTATAAAAAATTCTTTACTCCACTGCACTGTTGTTTTTCAACTGCAAAAGAAAATGGCTACAAGTAAATATTTAACTAGTATAAGTGTTTTTATTGCAAATGTGCTGCCGTCTCTTGGTAAAGTTATCAACCTTTATTTCATGAAATTGTAGCTTGATAACAGACTTGACAAAATATGAAGGACAAAATGTTTTGTAGATATTCTTTAAAAAAAATTTCTTTTTGCTGGAATAATGTCAGAAATTTTAAATAATGATGATTTATCTCATTAAATGTCCCAATTACTTTCCTTTTAAAGTTAAAAATGAAGTGAAAAAATACTACAGAATTATAAAATACAGAAGAGGGACAGCTATTTTTTTCTTCTACTAGATGCAAAAATCTGCATCTTTACGAAAAAAATATGAAAGTGATTATTTTTATGTTTTAGAAATATGTTGTGTAGTGTAATTAAATAAATATAATATTTATAGTCAGTTTTAAATAATATATTATGAGTACAATTTTTTTTTTTTTTTTTACTGTGGGACAGCATATATATGCATATTTTGAAAATGATTCTGCTATATTTTCTGAAAAACTCTCTTCTTTTGAGTATCGACGAAAGTGCATAATTAAATACAATAAAATCTCGTTACAACGAATTTCTAGCCATTACCGATTAAGTTCGTTATTCTGAAAAATTCGTTAACGTGAAATTCCATTATGGCGGTTTAAAAAAAAAAAAATTCGGATGCACATTAATTAAAATTATATACGATTTCTAAAGTTATATTAATTTTCTGCAAACAAGTAAATAAAGACTAAATATACAATACATCATTACGAACATATCTGTTATAAGATAATTATTAAATTCATTATATATCAAGATTTTAGTCGTAACAGAAATTATAATTTATCTGGAATACTTGAAAACTAAAAAATTCACACTGACACATATCATTAGTGTAACTTTTAATTATTATTATTATTATTCTCTCTCCTCTAAAAACAGTAACTAACGCTGTCACTACCGCCACCGGTTTTGAATTTTTTGTGACCGGAGGTCTTTCTTCGTTAATATTAAGAAAAATATTGCACACAAAAATATGAAAATCGGTGGTATTATAGAGAAGTGTTCGATAAACACGCTGATGTAGACAGTTTTTAAATCGAAGAATTATTTAAAGAGATATTTAATGCTAAAGTTGGACAAAATCGTTCCATTAAAAATATTTGATGCGATGACAGCGTTACTTTTTTTTAGTATAGAGAGATTTTAGAAAATGGTATTAATTTAAACTGTTGCCAACTGTATAAACAGTGCAAACAATAATGTTTACTTCAAATTAAAAATTTATTTACACGTGACTATTATAAACAGAAAATATAAAAAGCAGGAACTTATTGAAAATTACGTCATAAAAACTATATTTACACGTGAATTTTAAAAGAGAAAGAATAATAATAATGAATAGTAAAATAATAAATTCATTATCATGCGTTAGAAGCCTTAAATAGGAGAAATTACGTCTCATTTACGTCACATTACATTTATTACGTAAAATGAACAAAAAATAATATTGCAAAACAGTTTAAATTTAAAAATTGTGCGAGACATTTATTTGATATTCTAAGATGATCTTTTAAACTAATTTTATTAGGACAGCGCAAATAATATTTCATTTCTAACAAAAGTATTTTCACGTGAATATTAAAAAGAGAAAGACAAGTTTGGTGAAAATTGCATCAGATTAAAAACGATACGTTTAAAGCGTCTTATTTTTTAAAAAACTTTCTTTTCGCTTTGCTAAAAAATACCGGGAGACAAAGACTCTGTTTTCTTAATTCATTTTAGATTAGCTTATTTTGAAATAGGCGTAACCAGGGGGGGTGCCCTGGGTGCCCGGGCACCCCCCCCCCCCCCGTTTCCGCAGACTCGAGCACAATTATTAAAAAAAAATCGAAATCTACAAAAGAAAAAAGAAGAAGTGAAAGCAGAGTTCAAATAGTTTAGTTCAGAAAACTAAACGGCTAAGTTTTGAAATGTGATAAAAAATAGAAACACACGTTCTTTTTTTTTTTTTTTTTTTTTTTTTTTTTTTTTTTCTTTTTAAAGAAAATTATGTTGTTTATCTTTTTTAAAACTAGAATATTTGCAAGAATCTGTATTAGTCATAGTAATTCAAAAAGGTGGCTTTATAATCCCACTTTGCCGTACTTTGTCTGTGGGAGATGTTTTTAACGCCGTTCTTTCTATTGCATGTTTCTGCAATTTGATGAGACATTAACGCAAGTTCTTGACGAGGATAGAAACTATTTGTCTCTTTGCTTTGGTAGTTTAAAGTCAAGAAAGAAGCAAAAAAAAAAATTGAAAGGGGATGCAAATGTGAAACCATAATTCCAAATTTCGATTAGCCGAGGTAAAGGGGGGGGGGGTCACATACCCTGCCTTTTTGTAAATGAAAAATAATAGCACAGAAAATTCAAATTAATCTGCAGGTTGGTTGGTTGAATTTAGTGTTTCGTGGCCATTTTTTTGACATTCTTGAAAGGAATATGTTTGCAGTCTTTCAAGTCAATATAGTAATTTTTTTCCTCTGAAAATTTGTATACGATTTTTAGAGTTTTTTCTCCTTTCGCGACGTTCTTTTGAAAGTAGGAAAAGGAAACCTGTTTCAACCTTTTAGCCCAGTGCAGTAAATTTTGACAAATTCGCGATTTTATTCTGTGATCATTTCATGATATTTACAATTTTCCCCCAAAATCGTGTGACGAAATTCACGTTTTTCTACGCTATTTTTTGTCGAAATCCGCACTTTTCACCACTTACCTTTGACAAAATTCGTGTTTTTTACCGCTATCCTTTGACGAAATTCGCATTTTTTACCGAAATATTTTGACGAAATTGGCATTTATTTAGCACGTGATCCTTCGATGAAATTCGCGTTTTCTTTCCACGATCTTTGGATGAAATTCACTTTTTCTTTCCGTAATCTTTTGACGAAATTCGCGCTTTCTTTCTGCGATCCTTTGACGAAATTTTCGTTTTTACCGCAATCCTTTGACGAAATTTATTAACCATTTGGGAAAATAGTTACTGTCCTCGGTCAGGGTAGGAAATCAAAAACATATCTCAAGCGTTTTATTAGTTGAATCCCGCATTTTATTCGTTTTCTGATTGGTCTACACATTAATCTGTATTTTCCCTTTACTTTCAACAGAGATGGATACTTCTGTTGCCACTATGACGAAAAAGTAATAAAAACTGCAAAAAAATATATATATATAATAACTCAGAAACAAATTGAGATACAGCTTTCAAACAAGTTGCATTTAAAAGCACATTTTTTTCCCTCTATACGACGATGTAAAAAGTAATATTGCGGGATGTTTAGAAGTTTAAAAATGAAATTTCATTTAAAATTGGTCCAGGTATATTAATGTTTAATCCATCGCGTACGTAATTTATGACCAGCTCCGTAGAAGTTTAAAAATTTACAGTACCGAAAATTGTAAAACTGAAATTTCTTTTAAAATTTGTTCATGATGGGTACAGGAATGTTAATATTTAATCCATGGCGTACGTGATCAACTTCGTGCGATTATTTTATGTCTTAAATTTTAGTCTTTGAAAAAAAATCATTTTCCAAATGGTCGTTGTAATTTGTTAAATGACTTTTTTTTTTGTTTTCTGTTGCGACCGATTGACGAAACTGATATTTTTACAGAGACATCATTCGTCGAAATTCGAGATAGTATTGCGCAACCTTTCGGAAAAATTCTCGATATCTTTCCGTACCAATTAACAAAATTCTCTACTCTTTTCCGCAACATTTTGACGAAATTTGAAAAAAAAAATTCGTCAATGCTTTATCAAATTCGTAATTTTTTTGCGCAATCTTTAAACAAAATTGGCGATTACTTTCTGCACTCTTTTATCGAAATTCCTGATATTTTTCCACCATCGTTTGAAGAAATTCTCAATTTTTTCCGTGACTGATTCACGAATTGATTTTGAGAAATTCCATAAAATAAATAAACATCGCGGACCTAATTTTTTTTAAAAATACCCACTGAAGAATCACAGGTCTGTGAAAGAATGTGAAGAGGGAAATACTGCCCAGCATTTTTTATTATGAGAGACTTTCCTTTTCTGTGCACAAATCGCGCGATCCCGTGCGTTATTTCAAACCCTGTCCCTGAAAAAAAACTTTATTACTAGAGAAGTGGTTGTATTTTTTTAAACGAACATAGAATTAAACAAATTTAGGATTGGGGGGGGAGGGGGGACTGCCTTCGGCAACGTACTCCCGAGCAAGCTACGACCTCTTCTGCCTCGAAACAAGCGAATCTTGAATTATTGCGCTTTTTATTTCGAGCAAAATTAAATTTTCAGCTTTCTTATAACAGCTGATTTGGCATTATTTCAATTCGAATTTAATCACGGCAATTGCAAAACTTACCAGAGAGTTTTTTCTGTTTCAAAAAATGTCAAAAAATCGCCTCAAAGCACGAAAACCCCTGCTAGAAAGAGCATTAAAAATTCGGAAAAGATTAAAAAACCACAGGGAACGAAATTAACTAATTGGGTAAAAGATTTAAACCGGATTCGTTTTAGGAATGTCAAAAAAAAAAAAAAAAATCACCGCGAAATGCGAAAAAAACCCCCTCTAAAGATAACATTAAAAAATTGAAAAATCGCTGTAAGAATCTCGAAAACACTTTATTGAAAAAAAGAAGACAAAGTTTGCTGGGTAAAATATTGAAATTGGATTCTTTTTTACTTATTTGAAAAAATTGCCGCAAAATGCGAAAAAATTCGCATAAAAAATTAATTGAAAATTTCCAGAAATTGTCTTCTATATGCATGAGTACAGGCATACAGGTCCTGTCAAATCTTACGGGTACAGGCTGCATTGTATTTTCAGAGCTCAGCGCGCGCGCGTACGCACACACAGAGACAGACAAGCGCCTATCTTTATTATTTACAGTCGCATCATGATAGTATAATTTTTATCATCTTGATAAAATTTAGTGCATATTATCCTGACCTGCTTTACCTAATATATTCGACACACTCTGAGGTAAAAACCTGAATTACCGTCATTTCCCAGCTTATAATCTGCGGATCAAACAATTAGGTTCAGACCCAGAAATCTTGTTTCGTAAAACGTAACTTATTAAATCGCGATAAATATTTAACTTAAATAATGAAATAAAATTTCTGGGTCGAAACATGATTGTTTGACCCGTGGATTATAGGCAGGAAATTACGCTATTAATGAATATCTTCTATATTAGGGTCCCTCCGGTGATCCCTAAGAAGTCATGGAGTCACATTCTGAAAAAATTTCGTGCGCATGTACTGATGTACCGCATGTATTATCTGAGATTTATCATCCGGTAAAATTTCATCTACAAGACTGAGATAATTTTAGATCTCATGCAGTGTTCCCCTGTGGCTATAGAAGTTTCCAGCATGATTAAAGGCCTTTTTCAATCTTTATAAGAAGTTAGGATGCCAAAAGTTTTTACACTTGTGACCACACTTAGTCACTGTCTTACTTCACTGCTACATACCTTTTTCTTTACCATTAGATTTAGTTTTAATGTTTTAAACCCCTTCTCAACCCTCCTCACGCAAACAAAAAATGCGTTTGAGCCCTTTTTAAAAGAAATACCACTCAATTATACCATCTAAGATGGAAAACTGTCTAAAACAGAATTCGATCGGTTTTATGGGATTCGTTTTAGCAGGTTTTACTATATAAGATATTGTTTGTATCCAACATGTTCAGGTTAAAAAGTCTGGGCACCCCCCCGTTCAAAAGGCTGGTTACGCCTATGAGTTTAACTGATTTTATTTAACCAAAGGCGGAAATAGACATTGCATCTTTTAACAGCAGCTGATTCGGCCTTAAAATTATCCAATCAAAGAGAAAAGAAAAGAAACCCGTTTATCGGGAGATCGCTACTGTTTTTTAACTTATAATTCAATCTTCCGAAATCTTTTTAAAGCCGATCAAATTAGCGTGCTTTTAGAGTCTGCGGTGTCTGAACGGGGGTTGGCGAGCGTAGCTCGTAGGTGGCAGCGCCTCCCAGTATTACAAAAGTAAGGAATTTCTCTTTCTGAAGTTAACAACAATATTCTCAAAGTAAAATCTTAAATATTATTTATTCTTTATTAGTTAGCTTTCATTACACAAAGCTACCTATTGCAGCCGTTCGAAGGAAAGTGATTCTGAAAAATTTTAATATATTTTCACCGATCATGATACCCAGACCCCGAAACCACCCTCCGTTCAAATGCTGATACACATATATATATATGATCTTTGTCATGCTGTAACTCTCGTATTTATGAACCGATTTGGATTTAGCTTTGTGTTTGGATAGTACATACCCATGTCTTGACCTTGTTCGTTGGCCAACTCCATCCGCCATCTTGTTTCAAAATAGCGGCCATTTAAATTAAAAATAAAAAAATTAAATGAGGTAAAAAAAAGTAGAAATTGCAATTTTTTTCCCTTATGTATTTGACCTTGATACAAAGATTTAGAAGCATTTTTTGTTTCGTCTATATCTTAATAAATGGATGGGTTATAGCACTTTGAATTTCTAGTGTGACTGTCTTTTTGAAACGATCTGATTTTTGTCACCCAATAACATGCGTATTTATTAACCGATTTGGATATGACAAGGCAAGTAGTATATATAGCATAGTAGGCATAGTATATAGCAAAGTCTCAACCTAGTTCGTCGGCCAGCGAAAAAAAAAAAAAAAATTAAATATTGAAAATGGTTTCTTTCTTAAGTGTTTGATTTGATACAAGGATTCAGAAGTATTTTTTGTTTTGTCTTTATCTTAAAAAATGGCTGAGGTTTGAATTTCTAATGTGGGTGACATTTTGAAAAATCTGATTTTTTGCCTGCGACAACACTCGTATATATCAACCGATTTCGTTGTGAGTGAGCGTGTGCACAGGAATTACTAAGGTCTCGACAAGTTCATTGGTTAGCTTCAACAATCATGTTGTTTTAAAATGGCGAGCACTTCAAGATATCGCCGAATTCGGCGACCAAATATAAATCACTTTAAATAAAAACGCTTGGATAAAGCTGACTAATTTTGCGAAATTCTGAATCATATACAGTATTGACAAAAACAAGTATTGAATCTTCTATAATCGAGTTCCTCTAATTTCAGCTTCGTGTCACTGAATAATATAAGCTGGCTTTTTAAAAATAAGGGATAGGAAAGCTACATCTTCCTCCCGGCAGTGGCCGGAAGGACTTTTTCATGTATCTTCTGATAATTTCTGCTTATGTCTTTCAGCTTAGATACGAGGTAAACGTGGACACAAGCACTCCAGCAATAAATTGACTTTGATTTTGAATTCAATGTTTTTCAACGAGTGTAAAACATTTCGGGCACATCCCTCCCCCCTCCCCCGGGATAAATGATTTTTAAAAATTCCCGTGTGCGGCAGAGTTTTTTTTTTTTCTTTTATCGTAGAAAACTGTTGCCACATTTACCTGCCTTCTTGGAGCACTTACTAATTGTATAATATTATTTTTTCCTTTCAATGAAAATTGCTTTCGTGTCTTCTTCTCTAGCATTAAAAAAATATTTAACTTCAAACATAATTTATTGCAGATTAGAAATTCGTCAATAGGTACCGCTATTTATCACCAAATACGAAGGTAAAAGACTATTAAAGACGTCTAAAATTTGAAGATCGTGGGGCAATGGAAAAAAAAAAAAGTTTTCTTTCGGAATACCAATTTTTCTATAATGGTTGTTTTTTTGCGGACTCTATGTTCATTAAACTGAAATAAGTATTATTTTTAAGACTTCAATAAATTCGTTAATGTGGGAAATTCGTTAAAGTTAATGAATTTATAATGTCAAAGCATAGTTGTTGTTTTTTTTAATCCAAATAATATTCATTAAACTAAAATATTCGCTAAAGTGACAGTCGTTGTAACGAGATTCTACTGTATTAAAATATATTCATTATGAACATCAGTCATTTGTTTTCTTTTGTAAATGCAAGTTTCCCCAGGAAAAAAAAAAAAAAATGAATGAATACTTAAAAAAATAGCACTTCCTCTTTTTGACGCCAAAGAAATGACAAAAAAAGCAAAAAGTACGCGAATAAATACGGTCATTCAGTTAAAAAAAAAAAAAAAAAAAAAAAAAAAAAAAAGTTGCTTTCATATTTGGGAATATTTTTTTTTCTCTTTCTGGAACGTTTTTCCACCCTTGAATTGTGTTCTTTTAGGAAGAACTGTGCGGTGCATTTACTGAGAGATATCAAAAGGCAAACTTTTTTTTTCTTTTTTGAAAGATAAAAAGGAATGGCTTTGTTGGAATACTTCAAGTGAAAAAGAAATAAGTAGAAAAAGGTAATTAAAAAAAATAAATGAAACCGATTTCAAGTGATTGTTACTTAACCCATGACTTTCTTACAGTTGTGCAAAAAGGTTCGTGTAAAAAATCGCAAAGAAGTTCTTTTTAGAATGCTCTTTTAACAAAAATGTATTTTTTGTACAACTCAGAATAACACTGCATTGTTTTCCTCTATTTGTTAATTCTGCAATATCGAGCTGTATTATGTACAGTCGTGGAAAAAAAAAACGGTAAACACCCCCACTAACTCTAAAACTAATTATAATAGAAGAAAGTTACTGGTGCCAAACAATTGGAAATAAAGTCTACTTTTAAATAATGTATATAAAATTTGCTTAGAGGGCTATCTACAAATCAAAATCAGACCAAACGTTGTTTTTACTTTCTTCTATCTTTACAAGAAGAAAGTATTGGATTCATGAAAATTTTCGAATTCCGGTTTTCGACGGATTTACCAGAGTCTTTGTCTCCCGGTATTTTTTAGCAAAGCGAAAAGAAAGTTCTTTTAAATAAGACATTTTAAGGGGTCTTGTACCTTTTAAACGCGTCGAAAATTTAAAAAAATCTTCAAAGTTTGAATTAGTCTATCTTCAAAACCTTTTTATGAATAAACATGAAATTTTGGATGTTGATTAAACAGGTTGTGCTTTGAAATATACTACCATTAGAAATTTGTTAACCCTTTACAGAATTTGTGTATTGTTGAAATCAAAATAGCTCTTTTTTTTACCCCATAAGTCATTGCGCGCATGATATCATGAGAAAGTATGTATGGATTGTCATGCAATTTGGTAAAGATACTAAAAAGATAGGTATGTTTAAAATGATCTACTTTTAAGTACTTACAATGGTAATATTTTTAGTTATGAATATTTTTATTCATTAAAAATGCAAAATTTTTATTTTTTTTACGAAAATATTTTTTTATATAGTTAATGAAATAATTTTAGCCTAAGAGTAGGTCATTTTGAACACACATATATGTTTAGTATATTTACTAAATTTCATGCCAATCCAGACATACTTTCTCAAGATATCATGCACGCAATGACTTATGGGGTAAAAAAACAGCTATTTTGATTTCAACAATGCACAAATTCTGTAAATGTAAAGGGTTAATAAATTTCTAATGGTAGTATATTACAGAGCACAATCTGTTTAAACAATATCCAAAATTTCATGTTTATACATTAAAAGCTTTTGAAGATAGACTAATTCAAACTTTGAAGTTTTTCGTTAATTTTCGTCGCATTTAAAAGGTGCAAGACCCCTTAAATTAATCGTTTTTGATCTGGCGTAATTTTGACCAAACTATTCTTTTTCTTTTTAATATTCACGTGAAAATACTTTTGTTAGAAATTAAATATTATTTGCGCTTTCCTAACAAAAATAGTTGAAAAATATCCTCTCAAAATATCAAACAAATGTCTAGCGCAATTTCTAAATTTAAACTGTTTTGCAATATTATTTTGTGTTCATTTTACGTAATAACTGTAATGTGACGTAAATTCTAACGCATGTTAATGAATTTATTATTTTACAATTTCCTTTCTCTCTTAAAATTCACGTGTAAATATAGTTTTTATGACGTAATTTTTAATAAGTTCCTGCTTTTTGTACGTAATTATTTAATTCTAATTCCAAATGTCTTTTTCTGTTTATAATAGTCAAGTGTAAATAAATTTTTAATTTATTTACACGTATAAATATTTTTTTATTTGAAGCAAACATTATTCCTTGCGCTGTTTATACAGTTGGCAACAGTTTAAATTAATATGACTTTCTAAAATATGTAAAAAATATCTCTAGAAATGCTGAAAATTTGAATTTAAAATAGAAATAAGACCTCAAAAAATGAGTCAAATTAAAAAAAAAAGAAATACAGTTTGCACACCGGAAACTTCAAACGTATAAAATGATCTAAAAATGATTAAATTCCCATGAATAGTTTTTGCTCCCATAAAACTTTTTTAATGGAACGATTTTCTCCAACTTTAGCATTAAATATCTCTTAAAATAATTCTTCGATTTGAAAACTGTCTGCATCAGCGTGTTATCAAACATTTCTGTATAATACTATCGATTTTCATATTTTTGTATGCATTATTTTTCTTAATATTAACGAAGAAAGACCTCCGGTCACAAAAAATTCAAAACCGGCGGTGGCGGCGGTGGCGGTGACAGCGGTAGTTACTTTTTTTTTTAGAATAGAGAGATTTTTAGTAATTTTTCCTTAACTAAGTTGCTCGGCACCCTACGAGCTACGCTCGCCAACCCCCCGTTCAGACACCGCAGTTTCTAAAAGCTCGCTAATTTGATCGGGTTTAAAAAGATTTTGAAAGATTGAATCATAATTTAAAAAACAGTGGCGATCTCACTATAAACGGGTTTCTATTCATTTCTCTTTGATTGGGGAATTTTAAGGAAAAATCAGCTGCTGTTAAAAGATACTATGGCTGTTTTCCTCTTTGATTAAACAAAAACAGTTAACCCTTAAATGCCTGATTATTCAAAAATCATTGTAATAATGTTTTTCGGCTTTCATTTTGTAAATAAATCATGGGAAAAATACTTTAAAAAAATCATATTTTGTTTTAAGTATGGTTTACAGCTAAAAAACAGTTTGTTACTAATCGGCAATACTGGTGTTTAATTCAAAAAATAATTCCCCTTGATAAAATTCTATAGTATTAAACACACAAGAATTTTAGGAACTATAATAAGAAATAAATTTTACTTGCTCACTGCAGGTCAAAATAGGGTATTTCGCAAGCTTCTAAACAAAACAAAAAGAACAAGTAGCAACATTTGAAAAAATAAATCTATCTTTATTCTTAAACAGCACAAGCGTTGCCATCTAAATGTTGAAAATCGATTTAATAATATTTTCAGAATGTATTTTATTGGCAACATTAGGCATTATAGCATCAATATTATTCTAATACTATTTTAGAGCCTAAATTGGGTATGTTGCCGAAAAGCAACACCAGGCATTTAAGGGTTAAGCATTTCAAAATAAGCTAATATAAAATGAATTAAGTAAACAGTCTTTGTCTCCCGGTATTTTTTTAACAAAGCGAAAAGAAAGTTCTTTTAAATAAGACATTTTAAGCGGGCTCTCTTGTCAAGCACACAAGTCGTACGTTTGTTGTTCAATAAATAAATAAATAAATGAAAGACATTTTAAATGTATCGTTTTTAATCTCACGCAATTTTCACCAAACTTTTATTTCTCTTTTTAATATTCACGTGAAAATACTTTAGTTAGAAATGAAATATTATTTGTCCCAACAAAAATAGTTGAAAAGTTCATCTCGAAATATGAAATAAAAGTCTCGCACAATTTTTAAATTTAAACTTTGCAATATTTTTTGCTCATTTTACGTAATAAGTGCAATGTGACGTAAATGTGACGTAATTTCTTCTATTTAAGACTTTTAACGCATGTTAATGAGTTTATTATTTTACAATATGCTTTCTCTGATAAAATTCACGTGTAAATATAGTTTTTATGAAGTAATTTTCAATAAGTTCCTGCTTTTTATACGTAATTATTTAATTCTAATTTGAAAGTTTTTTTTTCTGTTTATAATAGTCACGTGTAAATAAATTTTTTATTTGAAGCAAACATTATTGTTTGCGCTGTTTATGCAGTTGGCAACAGGTTAAATTAGTACAATTTTTAAATTAAAAAAAAATATCTCTCGAAATGCTGAAAATTTGAATTTAAATTAGAAATAAAAGCTCAAAAAATGAGTAAAATTTAAACAATAAATGCATTCTGCACACCGGGAAATTATAACGTATAAAATGATCTAAAATGATTAAATTCCGATGTATAGTTTTTGCTCCTATAAAACTTTTTTAATGGAAGGACTTTGTGCAACTTTAGCATTAAATATCTCTTAAAATAATT
The DNA here is from genome assembly GCA_963932465.1 of Maratus speciosus. Lineage (NCBI taxonomy): Eukaryota > Metazoa > Arthropoda > Arachnida > Araneae > Salticidae > Maratus > Maratus speciosus. The sequence goes on from OZ010789.1 coordinate 294,327,637, forward strand.
CTTCGATTTGAAAACTGTTTGCATCAGCGTGTTTATCAAACATTTCTCTATAATACCGCCGATTTTCATATTTTTGTATGCAATATTTTTCTTTCTATTAACGGAGAAAGACCTCCGGTCACAAAAAATTCAAAACCGGCGGCGGCGGTGACAGCGTAAGTTACTTTTTTTTAGAATAGAGAGATATGTCAGAATCAAAGTAGATTTCAAATTTATAATGTAACTAGATGGCTCTGCCCCCTGCAAGCTACGCTCGCCAACCCCTGTTCAGACACCGCAGAATCTAAAAACACGCTAATCTGATCGGTTTAAAAAATATTATAGAAGATTGAATTATACTGAAAAAAGCTGTGCAGATCTCCCTGTAAACGGGTTTCCATTCAATTTCCTTTGATTTCAAAAATTTAAGGCCGAATCAATTGCTGTTAAGACATCCAATGGTTGTTTTCGTGTTTGATTAAAGAGGATCGATTAAACGTTTGAAAAGAAGCAAAAAATAAAAGGAATTAAGTGTACAGAGTTTTAGTCTCCCGGTATTTTAAAACAATTTCTATAACAATAGCCTAAGTTATGTGACTATCATCAAGAGTTCCGGGCGAACCACTTCGCTTTTTATATTCCTGGTCCCATTTTGGTACTTTAATATTAGCCAGGTACAGGTGATAAGTCGCCAAATATTATTCTATCGCCATCATTTCATCTATATCATAATAGTCCAAGTCATGTAACTGCCATAAATAAATACGCTCTGATCCCTTCGCTTTTCATATGAAAGTTTGACCCAGGTATTATATACGGCCCCAGATTGGCGCGATTTTTTTCCGACGCTAATTTGGGGAAAAGATCAACAGCATAAACAACAGCATCCGGCTTATCAAATCAAGCAAAATAACGATACTATGGCGCCAGTTAAGTACTCGTTGCGTATATGACATTGGCGTCAGAAAAAAATGGACCGTATGTGGCATCTGTGCCGAAAGTTTTCCATTTCGATTAAAAAAATCAATTTTTTTTTTCGAATAATACTACATAAAAGCATTGTCGCAAAGAATTCTTGGTGCTGTTACGCTAGCCGGGTGCAAATTTCGCCAATAACTATTTTTCAACTCGCCAGTTAGCATTTTTTTTTTTTTTTTTCGAGTGGTAAATTAAAACATTGCTTTGAAGTTGAAATTAAATGTCATCGTTTGTTACATCATTTAATATTTGGCCAGATGCCACATACGCACCCGGTTTGGCGTGATTTTTTTTTACGATAATTTGGCGAAATCCTCGTTTTCGAATACCAGGTACATAGGTATTTTTGGTACTACTTAGTTATCCCGTCGAACAAAAATCTATCACCAAACTATAAGATTAAATGCCAATAATAGTTGATAAATGTCACATTCACTTGACTTTAAGCAAGTTACACGTCTTTACGTCATCAAGCGATTTTTATTTCAACGTTTTATTTGTACATTTATTAATGTTATACTATTTTCTTTGTTCTTTCGTTATTTAAAATAAAAATTATGTCAATTTGTATAATTTGGGGAGTGCTTTGGCGATTTATATAATTTGGCAAAATGGGTCGATGGAATAACTAAGTAGTACCTTATTTTTTAATTATGTTCTATTATTTTTTATTTTTAAAGGAAAATAACCAAAAAATAATTAACTATAGAACAAAACAATTTATGTAATTAAAAAAAAGAAAATAAAGTAATTAAATACTTATTATTAAATAAACAACAATAGTCGGATTACCATGTCAATCAAAATAATGCCATTTTGGCGGCGCCAATTAGGTACCCCGGTGCGTATATGACATCTGTGCCTAATATTTTTTCTTTTCATTTCGTTTAAAAAAAATAAAGAAGTGAAAGCCATTTATTTTAAATGTTTCTGTTTGTATTAAATAAAATGATAATGAAATACAAATTCAATTATGAATAAAAATAACATGATACATTTCTTAGCATACATTTAAGAAAGGCCAAACTAAAAAATAGTAACCTTTTCTAAAATCTGAAAAAAAAAATATCTGTTTGATTAAAATTTGACTTGATATCATTAGAAAAATGTATATAAAATTAGAAAAAAATTAATATTTCGAAAAGTAATTCGAATTTTAAAATTCTAATAACAGTTTTGAATTTAGAAAAAATTCGCCGGTAGGGAGCGCTGTAACAGCGGTTTTTGTGCGATTTTGAATATTGTACCATCCAAAAGTGTATGAAGTTATGCATATAATTGAACCAAATTTTTATTTTAAGTTCTTGGCTATGGCAAGCAAGTCCTTCCTTAATTTGGAAAAAAATCGCCGACGGGGGGCGCTGTAGTAGCGATTTTTGTGCCATTTTGAATATTGTACCATCAAAAAGTGTATGAAGTTATGCATAGAATTGAGCCAAATTTTTTGTGTTTTTTTTCTGGCTATGGCAAGCAAGTCTTCCCTGAACTTGAAAAAATTCCGCCAGAAGGGACGCTATAATTGGATCTCTGTGCCATTTTCATTATTGTACCATCGAAAAGTGCATAGAATTGAACTAATTTATGCATAGAATTGAACCAAATTTTTTGTGTATGTTTCTGGCTATGGCAAACATGTCCTCCCTGAATTTGAAAAAAAAAATCTGCCGGAAGGGGAGCTCTGTAATAGCGTTGTTTATGCCATTTTCTTTATTGTACAATCGAAAAGTGTATAAAATTCTACATACAATTGAACCAAATTTTTTGTGCATGTTTTTGGCTTTGGCCAACAGGTCCTCTTGAATTTGGAAATATTGCGCGGTAAAGGTATCTCTGTGATAGCGATTTTTGTATACTTTTCTTGATTTTTCGTAGTTCTATTGTCCATCGGCGGTTCGTGCAAAGGCGGGAACTCGCTTCCTGCTAAGCCGGCTATTCGCAAACATCTGATAACAACAGAATAAGGAAAAACTATTAATTTTAACAAATATCATGATATAAATTAACTCGTTTTTAGTTCATTTAATAGACTGAAGCAGAAATTTAAGATGAAAATCAAAGTTGATATAGTATTGAACTAATAATATTAAAGTACTAGGACTTCCCTCAGAGGGATTAGTCTGAGCGATATTACTGAGAACATAGATTTAATAATAACATGTGGAAGTAAAGAAAATGAGATGTTATCTTTAATTGTCCATATACTGCGAAAAATTAAAATGATGAAAATAAACGAATTGTAGAATTACAAAATCTTATATATAAATTCGTATACACTGTTTAAAAAAATGGGAAATCAAACCATTCAAGACAGCCATGCATGGATTTAAAATTGAAAGTACGCAATATATTTAAAGTAAAATAGAAAATGAAACACTAATTTACTTATATCGGAATTTTAACTGTATAAAATGATGTCAAGAGCATAATCAGAAGCTCCGCACCAATTTGAGTAACTTTAAATGACAAATATATGATGTTTAAAAAGAATGGACTATACTTTATATGGTGTGTGCTCCCCCGGAATAGTTAATATTGTACAATATCTGTTTTCCACGGATGCAATGAGGTTGTCGATAACATTTAAGGAATTCTCTTCTCAAAATCTAATACAGTATCAAAGTACCGAATACATCAAAAGTGGCATGCAATGCTTCGTTCTAGTGTGTTTTAGATATGATCGATCGGATTTAAATGATGAGTGTATGCTGGCCACTACATACGCTGTATTTTTTTGTTTTCAAACATATTCTGAACAAGTTGAGCTGAATTTAGCATGTATTAAATAAAAGAAATCGGCAATGATTACAACATAAAGTATGACACAAGATCTGAATATATCGTCTGCATAACTTTTGAGCTGTCAAAGTGTCATTTGAAGTAATTTACAAACCCATACATATTTATTCAGCAAATCATGCAAGCTAACATACGCCAATATGAACCCGATTACAAAATTTTACCAGAATAAGTTAATATATAAAAAATCTACTAATGATAATTGAGAATATGACCTTATGTTAAAATGTCTAGAAAAATGAATCGGATAAAAAATTCATATCACTTTTAAAACGGCACTTCCCTCTGTTAGTGGCCTTGGCGAGAGAGAGAAAAGCCTAGAGAAGGAACACTTTAACAAGTACTTTCGGGCAACCTACTCACTGTTTCATACAGGTCTTTATTCAATATTTACACAATTTATTTAATGCTAGGTGGGTACCTATCAGTTTTGTTGCATTTAAATCACATGTTTTGCGGAGGAAATGCAGCATTATGAAATATTTAAAGTTGCTGTACCTAATAATTCCAAATTAATGGTAATTGAGATCGCTTTCCGTAAATTTCATCTTTTTAAATTTTAAATTTTTTAGAAACCATTCATAAAGACAATTGTATATTTTAAAACTAACCCGAAGCAAAATTTCAAGATTTTGGGCTCAGCAGTAACAGAGAAATAGAAAATTTTTGAAAGTTTTTTGTTTCTGCACTGTTTTATATAGCGACATTTTTAGAAATTATTCCATTGCGAGAATTTACGTCATGATAAATACAGCCATGTCAATTTTCATGTTTATATTCCTAACAGTTCCATGTTCTTCGTTACTTAGATCATCTTTAGATCTTTTTCCGCTTTGTTTAGTCTTTCTATTTTTTAGAATTCGTTCTACAACGAGCATTTACATCTTATTAATTACTACAATGCCAAAGTTCTAGTTTCTAACCCCAACAGTATCCCAAAAATTTCAGTATTCCAAATAAATCATAGTTTAGAACCTTTCTAGAAATTTTTACGTTTATCCGTCAAATTGAACCTTTTAGAGAGCGTTAATTACGAGTATTTACATCTTAAAAGTAACTACCGCACCAAATTTAAAGTTTCTAACCCAATCAATATCGCAGAAATCACGATTTTAGAACTTTTTTGCTCCTGCAGCGATGTAGGTTCTTGCACTGACATAAAATAGTCTTTTTTTCGGAGCAGAGATGGCCACCAACATTTTTTTAAGTTGGCTATGTAGTTTCAGAGATAACACCTCACAAACGTACAAGCATTAATAATATTATATACTTTATAATATTATAACGCTTTATAATATTAGCATTATATGTACAGATACAAAAGCCATTTATCTGTTACAAACTAAACTACCGGCGTTGCCCAGGATTTGAAGGATGTTTGTTCTGAAAAATCAATTTCAAAATTTAATATACAACACAAAACAAACATTAAAAAGTGCAGTCAAAATGTTGTTGAATGAATCATATGAAAACGCTATATAAAAATGTATAAATGTATATAACAGAACGCAAAAGAATACAGCTATAAATGAACTTATTTCAATTTATAATTGGAGCAATAATGTTAAAATACGCCAATATTTCCCTAATCGGGTTTTTATCATGCTTCAATACTTTTTTCACACTCATATGACGTTATACTATATCCACCATGCACTTTATATTTCCAATATGACGTAATATTTTCCTCTTTCACGTGGAAACCTTGAAATAGAAAAGTTGTGAAGTTATATTCACTTTCATTTAAATTCGTCAAACTATTTATTTAATCTTCATATTTCACGTGAGCATCTTGCAATAGAAAAGTTATGACGTAATATTAACCTTTTTTTTTAAATTCGGTAAACTATTTATTTCATTTTCATTTTTCACTTGGAAATCTTGCAGTAGAAAATTAATTGTTGTAGTAATAATTTTATTGTGTTTTTTAATTGTTTGCAACTGCTATAACGAAAAATGTTTAAATTTGATAAGAAATTGCTGTTAAATTGATGGTTTTTTATTAATTAAAAATTAACTATAAGTTATTTCGATTCCGGATTACTTTGGTTGTCTCGGCCATGTTTTAATACACATCTACGTATCTCTTCACAATTTTGGCTTCCAAATTGTGGATTTTTTATAGAATTACAAACAGACAGATAGACAAGTTTTCATTTTTATATCTCTCTCTATTCTATAAAAAGTAACTTACGCTGTCACCGCCGCCGCCGGTTTTGAATTTTTTGTGACCGGAGGTCTTTCTTCGTTAATATTAAGAAAACTATTGCATATAAATATATGAAAATCGGTGGTATTATAGCGAAATGTTTGATCAACACACTAATGTATACAGTTTTCAAATCGAAGAAATATTTTAAGAGATATTTAATGCTAAAGTTGGACAATATCGTTCCATTAAAAAAAATTTATAAGAGCAAAAGCTATACATGGGAATTTAATCATTTTTAGATCATTTTATTCAATAGAAAATCCCGGTCTGCAGATTTCATTAATTTTTTTTTTTTTTTAATTTGACTCATTTTTTGAGGTTTTATTTCTATTTTAAATTCAAATATTCAGCATTTTGACAGATATTTTTTACATATTTTAGAAAATGTTATTAATTTAAACTGTTGCCAACTGTATAAACAGCGCAAACAATAATGCTTGCTTCAAATAAAAAAAAATTATTTACACGTTACTATTATAAACAGAAAAAAAAACCTTCAAATTAGAATTAAATAATTAGTTATAAAAAGCAGGCACTTATTGGAAATTACGCCATAAAAACTATATTTACATGTGAATTTTAAAAGAGAAAGGATATTGTAAAATAAATTCATTAACATGCGTTAGAAATCTGAAATAGAACAAATTACGTCACATTACACTTAATATGCAAAATGAACAAAAAATTATATCGCAAAACAGTTTAAATTTAAAAATTGAGAGAGACAAAATATTAGAGGTTGAATATTAGATTTTTTCAAAATTTTATTATTTGTCGTTTGATGTGAGGTGTTCAGATATAAGTATGCAAATTTTTATGTTTCCAACATAATTAGGGGCTGAGTTAGAAAAATTGCTTTAAATGCACAAGTTAGAGCCCAGAGGGTAAAATATTAGACTTTTTCAAAATTTTATTGTTTGCTGTTTGATGTGAGGTGTTCAGCTATAAGTATGCAAATTTTCATGTCTCCAACTTAATTAGGGGCTGAGTTAGAAAAAATGCTTAAAATACACAAGTTAGAGCCCAGAGGGTTAAATAATAGACTTTTTCAAAATTTTATTATTTGTCGTTTGATGTGAGGTGTTCAGCTATAAGTATGCAAAATGTCATGTCTCCAACTTAATTAGGGGCTGAGTTAGAAAAATTGCTTAAAATACACAAGTTAGAGCCCAGAGGGTTAAATAATAGACTTTTTCAAAATTTTATTATTTGTCATTTGATGTGAGGTATTCAGCTATAAGTATGCAAAATGTCATGTCTCCAACTTAATTAGGGGCTGAGTTAGAAAAATTGCTTAAAATACACAATTTAGAGTCCAGAGGGTTAAATAATAGACTTTTCAAAATTTTATTATTTGTCGTTTGATGTGAGGTGTTCAGCTATAAGTATGCAAAATGTCATGTCTCCAACTTAATTAGGGCTGAGTTAGAAAAATTGCTTAAAACACACAAGTTAGAGCCCAGAGGGTTAAATAATAGACTTTTTCAAAATTTTATTATTTGTCGTTTGATGTGAGGTGTTCAGCTATGTATGCAAAATGTCATGTCCCCAACTTAATTAGGAGCTGAGTTAAAAAAATTGCTTAAAATACAGAAGTTAGAGACTGGAGGGTTAAATATGACTTTTTCAAAATTTTATGATTTATCGTGTTATCGCAAGTGTTCAGCTACAAGTATGCAAACTTTCAAGCCCCCAACTTAGTTAGGGGATGAGTTAGAAAAATTGCTTAAAACACATAAGTTAAAGCCCAGAGGGTTAAATATCTGACATTTTTCAAAATTTTATTATTTGTCGTTTGGTGTGAGGATTTCAGCTATAAGTATGCGAAATTTCATGTCTCCAACTTAATTAGGGGCTGAGTTAGAAAAATTATTTAAAATACATAAGTTAGAGCCCAGAGGGTTAAATTTAGACTTTTTAAAAATTTTATTATTTGTCGTTTGTTGTGAGGTGTTCAGCTATAAGTATGCAAAATGTCATGTCTCCAACTTAATTAGGGGCTGAGTTAGAAAAATTGCTTAAAATACAGAAGTTAGAGACCGGAGGGTTAAATATGACTTTTTAAAAATTTTATGATTTATCATGTTATCGCAAGTGTTCAGCTATAAGTATGCAAACTTTCATGTCTCCAACTTAATTAGGGGCTGAGTTAGAAAAATTGCTTTAAATACACAAGTTAGAGCCCAAAGGGTTAAATATTAAGCCTTTTTCAAAATTTTATTATTTGTCGTTTGATGTGAGATGTTCAGCTATAAGTATGCAAAATTTCATGTCTCCAACTTAATTAAATTAGGGGCTGATTTAGAAAAATTGCTTAAAATACACAAGTTAGAGCCCAGAGGGTTAAATATTAGACTTTTTCAAAATTTTATTATTTGCCGTTTGATGTGTGGTGTTCAGCTATAAGTATGCAAATTTTCAAGTCTCCGACATATATAGTTTCTGAGAACGGGCTCTGTGACAGACGGACAAACAGGCAGACAAAGGAGTGAGACAGGTAGGGTTTCGTTAGATGAACGAAACTCTAAAAACATGCTGCGGATGACTGTAACAACATCCTAAAATTACATTACCATCAGCGATCTACCAATCCCGAATTTAGTGTATATTCGTTTCATATATTCTTATTCTTTTGTGCGGCCCTGTAAAATAATTATCAATATTATATACAGTAAAACCTCTGAATAGCGGACACCCCGAGAATGCAGACTTTTTCCTCTATTTAGAGGTGACCGCTACCGAGAGTAAAAAATGTACAGTTATTTAAGGGTTGGTAATCGAAAAAATGCCTGCTAAATAGAGGTGTCCACTAATCGGGTGTGTCCGTTATGGAGGTTTTACTGCATTATAATATCATCCTTTACAAGAAAATAGCATGCTGTATGATAGACAGACAGACATCCAGAGAAAGCTAACCTCCCGGATCAATAAACACTCATGTCTTTTGTTTTAATCATCCACAATTGTATGTCACACAACATGCCAGATTTTATACAACAGGCTAAAAACGGTCACCGTGGTACGGAATACTGTATTATTATTTGTTTGCCCACCAAAACTGGTTGCCACGGGTTGTTGCAAGGTTTGTGATCACGTGGTTGAAACTGATCTATTCAATATTACTGCGTGCGTATTTTTTTTTATTTGCTCCATGTGTTCAAACCAGTTGTCTACGAAAACATCAACCGGTGAAAGTGACGCACACCAAATTTCTGTGACGTATGCAGATAAATTGTGCTTTTTTAAGAGTTTTTTCTATATAATGTTTAAACGGTTTGGAACTTATTTTTCATAGTAGGTGCATTCAGTAGGCGGCCCTCATAGGTACCTTCTGGGGCAATCAGAAACGAAATCCGATAAATATTTTTTGAGTTATGCTTGACGAAAGGTTTTTATTAGGCTTTTTTTTTAGTAGGACATGGCGTTAATATCCATCGTAGTAGTAAAGTGTCCGGACAGTAATATTTCGCTGAGTATTAGCCTTCGCTTCGCTCAGACAATTACCATGTGTAACTAGTTTTTGAAATATTAAGATGTATACGATAGAAGAAAGTTTTGGGATTGGCACATCCAACTAGTTTTAGAATAGAGAGATTCTCGTTTCAATAACTCTTGCAAAAAATAACTTACAAGCATCCGCGTGCGATTGATCTGAATCACCCTCTTCATTGATTTTTTTTATAAATTCAGCGTATTTGAGATAGCAATTTTTTAATGGAATTTTGTTTAATTTGAAATTATATCTATTCCACGAATTCAGTCTCATTTAAATCTAAAAAAGCTGCAGTTGCTTCATTACAAATATTGCTGCTCAAAATTCGTCCAGGAAGATTTCGTTGTTTTGAATTTACGAATATAAGCTATGTTGCAGCTAGCATTTCATTTGTATGTTTCTTACATCATCAATAATATCTGTAGTCTATTCTTCGAAATAGATTTCTTCAAAAGTTTGGATAAGTTGTTCATTCGAAGTACTACTCCAAGCATTTTAAGTGAATAAACATGGACAAAATTGTAATAGAAGATTTTTACAGAGTTTTTTAATCAAGAATTACTCTGCTTAATAACATACTAAAAATCAGACAAGATCTGAGCACAGGAGCACACTTATATACGGATTTCAAAATGGCGGAGGGGATTTTCTGGAACTAAGACAAAGAATATATATCGCTTACGGAAATATATTGCTTTATTTTGACAACTTAACTTTGATGTATAGTCACAAAAGTCTACTATCCCTTACAAATTACTTTTTAAGTTCATTTTTACAGAAATGTCCCAGTGAAAAAAAACGTGTATCAATAATTTTCATCACTTTCATCACATTCATAGTTAGAAATTAATAATTTTGTTACATCCAATGACTTGGCACACCCCACAAGCTGTAGAAAAGGGCAATCCATTACGCTTGCATCCGCATCGTAAAGTAGCTTCGTTTGTCTTGCAGGAACATCGAATCATATTAAGTAGATAATATAGAGCTGGTGGTAATTCGCAGAGTATTGGGTAGTATGAGTTATTTTTACATACCGACCCCCTTCTTCTGGTTTGCATCTTTCTTTAGTAGCTTTCCAGATATTTATTTGTAAGTAAGGGCGATAGCTATGGCATTTTGTAGAAGAATTGGTCGGAGGTAACCGTTCAGGTTTAACAAATGATTTTGCTGTAGTTACCTTCCCTACCAACATTTGGTAACGTAAATTGTCTGTGGATTCCAGTATCTTGCAGTCATAAAACAGAAGCATTGTTTTTCTCCCAGCCTCAGCGATATCTGATGTAAACATGAGTTTGAACTAAATATTTTTGTAATAGAACGGAGTTCTGTTTCCTTCATCAGTTTGAGAAATTCTGAGGATTTACCTTCTACAAACATTTTGTGCACCTTTGCGTTTTCAGATGGCAGATTAAACATTTTCTGTAAGTGCAGGTATAGTGACTTCAGATAATTAACATGTCCTTCTGCTGCTATTATGAGGAGAATCGCCAGCAAAGCACACATGTGCAATTCCAAAAAGCCAATCCTGTCATTTGTTATTAATGTTCTTACAACACAGGTTATTCGCTGATATTTTAACCAGAGTTTACTTGTTCTCGAAGTAGATTGCAAGTGATTTTCTTCGTCTCCAAAGCGATGTCAATCTGAGATACCGCGTCACGCAGTTCAACGTCTTTCATTTGTTTTTGCCCGGTCATAATATTCTCGAATAGATCACAAGCTTCCTTTACCAGGTCGTGAAGAGATCCATGTTTATTGCAAGGAAAAATCTCTGAAACTATAGTAGTCAACTAAGAGCTGCATCTACGAGCATGTGTCCTCGTATCGCCCTAAAAATAGCTTTCCCCGTCATCATATGTACAAGCTTTCCAAATTAAAGGCTGATCAAAAGTAACTACACATGGGATGTTATGATCGTATGCTAATTTGTTAAGATATATTAGTGTCGAAAAAATACAAGTCCTGTCGGCGGATGCCATATCAATGATAGGAAGAAATGAAATAGATGATTCCTCTGGATGTCAAACTTCTGATTTGGAATGAATTAATTGACCTGACCAATTTGGACCCTGTCTTTTGGATGCTGAGATTTGCCACAAAAGACTGAGTCTATTTAGTGAATCATTCGGTAGTATTGGATGTTTACAGAATAAGATCTTCTTCATGATTAATTTCGTATGTCTGTATTCTGCAATATCAAGTTTGGCTAGGTATTTAATATCAATATCACCAACATCACGCATATTGACAGCAGGATAGATGAAGCATTCGGTAATATTGGAAATTTACAGAATAAGATCTTCTTCATGATTATTTTTGCATGTCTGTATTCTGCAATATCAACTTTGGCTAGGTTTTTAATACCAATATCACCAACATCACGTCTATTGACAGTAGGATAGATGTTGCCCTTTGGAGTTTCTACAACAATCATACTCATACCATGAAAGGTATTATTCTCGTCCAGAGTGCAGATATTGTGATTGACATTAGCGGCTGCTAGAAATAATGTGGTGTTTTCAACAACACTCAAAGAAGCAGAGCCGCCTGATATTGCAGCTGTTTTTTTTTCGAATCTTGTTACTTCTGAGTAGGATGAACAAAACCCAAGATTGCGAAGAATGTTAATAAGGTATCTCGATCTGTAGTTATAGTGAAGCTGAACGGACAGACCAATTTGTAGCGGACATAGTAATGCTCCGGAACGGATAGCTTGCATAACGGTCTGAACAACAGCACCGACCGATTTTCATGGACATCCCTTTTCGCACAAATAATTTTTATAATAGCAGTTTCAAGCTACTAGGTATATAGTCCAAAGCGCTTTCCTCCGTGAGGTCATTAAGTAATGGATACTCATAAACTTTAGTGGTGCTGACTTTTGTTGGTAACTTCGAAGAATTTCCTTTTCTGTCCCATACAGAATTACGATATCTGACTTCCCTTTTTTACCCGATATCATAATACTTTCCCCACAGTATTCGTTCTAAAAGTTTTCTCTTAATGTTCCTTCGTTCGTACGCTTGGCTCTGGCTTTCTTCAATATAGTCTTCCATTTTAGAAACGAGATCGCCAATAACCATGTGTTCTTCATCATTGTCTTCAAGGTATTCACAGGTACGAAGGAATGCTTGGTATTGCTCTTCATTACTTGGTCGCTCTTTTCCTGACGATTTATTGGAAGAGCAATATTTCTTTCTCTACAAAAATTTGTACTGAATGATAGACACAATCTGCAGCGACAAGATCTCCTGAGTAATGAACCAACCAGCCTCCTACCTTAAATGACCATTCATCACAGCGGCGTTCACAATATTTCTTTATGGCCTCAGAATATTGTGCAGTTCTTACCTTCACATATTCTGATTTAGATTTATGTTTAGAAGAAAGTCTACAAATTTTTCACAAAATGAACCAGTGAGAAGCACTGGTAACTGGACCCTAAATTAAGCGAATATTTTTCCTTGGTATTTCTCTACAGCTAGCTTCCCGCTCTGTAATTCCAATTGCCTTTTTATCAGTAAATGCCGTCCGACAAAAAACATGGACACTTATTCCAGCAGTTGCAACTTTAACGCTTTTACGGCTTCGGCTGGCTTAATTTATACCGTCTGCTCCTTTTTGAGAAATTTTTACTACGTTTTGTCAATTGTCTGTTTCTTTTTCACAAATAACGCGACATTCAGTATTGTCCATTTTTACAGGAAATTCAGTCTGAACAAAATACAACTGAAATTAATTGCTAAAATACCATAAATCCAAAAAAAAAAAATCAGAAATAAATAACAACACAAAATGAAACGACATATGCCTCAGTCCGGCATATTTAAATCCGTTTTTAAGAATGTTCCCGTGGTCGGATTTTGTCTGATTTTCGTAATATTTCTCAGTAATGGTTACTGATTCAAAATCAGATTACAGAGCTTCTATTACAATTTTGTTCTGGTTGAAGGTATATTTACTGTAACTTGCCTGGACTATACCTAGAGTTTCTTTTTTTTTATGATTCTCGGTTCAATAACAGCTGTAAAAAATAACTTACAAACATCCTTCTGTGATGGATTTGAATCGCCCTCTTCGTTGCATTTTTTAGAAGTTTAGTGTATGAGATATAACAACTTTTGAATGAAATTTTGTTTGCTCTGAAATTAAACCAATTCCATGGATTTTAGTTAACAGGTATTCATCGTGCTTTTTGGTGGCAGCTTTAAGCAATGTGTTATTGGCATTAAAAGTCAGGCATTGGGAAAGTTTTTCTCTTTTCACTTTCCAGAAACATTAGTACATAGGAATTTTTCCTTTTCACATAATAAACAATTATTTTAAACAATACGTGAGCCACTAGAACTTTGAGTAAGAAAACTCAGTAACTTCTATCTATTTATCTTTTTTTTTTCTATGCTAATTTGGAAATAGATTTAGACGTAGTCAGTGTTAGTTTTAAAAAAGATATTAGTGATATTTGTTTAAAAAAATACAGTTCTATTATGAGGTAAGTATTAAGATTTAGCAGTTCAATTATGTTACTGAGATTATTTCTTCCTTTTTTTCTGAAAAAACTCTTTTAAAATTAAAAAACTCAAAAGAATAATAATGTTCTAGCAGCTATTTCTGACGTTTTTATTAGGATCTAGTAATCAATCTTTTTTTTAAACGGTATTGTATACAAAAGGCTAATATTAATACTATTGTTATAAAATGCACAAAATTTCATATCTCAATTGCAGATTTGTATAAAACCAAAAACTTTCTGGGCACATAAATACTGGATCAAAAACTTTCTGCAAATTAATTTAATGTTTAATAATAAAAAAAAATTTACATTATTTTGACGGTATGAGTTAACAACAGTAGTTTTAAAATAATTGCCTTTTAAATTAAAAATTAATTAATAATAATTACAGAATAATTATGTTGGTTAAAAAATAATTAAGCTAAAAATCCAGTGAATTCTTATCAATTATTTTGCCAATGCATTTAGTAAAAGCCCAATCCTTAATAATGTGACCTCTTTGCACAAAATGCCAGTCACTCTGTTCACAGAAAAAATGGACATTGTTCTGAAACATTGGACATTGCTTCTTTTACCGCGATCATTTGACGAAATTCCCGTATTTCCCGCGATATTTTGGCAAAATTTGAGTTTTTTCTGCGATCCTTAGACGAAATTCGCGCTTTTTTTCGCGATCCTTTGACGAAATTAGCATTTTTCGCGATCTTATGACAAAATTCACGCTTCCCGCTGCGTTTCGACACAAAATTTGCGTTTTCCCGCGTTTCCTTGACGAAATTTACATTTTTCACGATCTTTTAACAAAATTCACACCTTTTTCCGCTATGTTTTTACGAAATTCGTTTTATCCTGCGCTCCTTGGATGAAATTTGCTTTTTCCCAGCGATTTTTTGACGAAATTCGTTTTCACAATCTTTTGACGAAATTCTCGTTTCTCTGTGATCTTTTGACGAAATTCTCGTTTCTCTGTGATCTTTTGACGAAATTCTCGTTTCTCTGTGATCTTTTGACGAAATTCGTGTTTATTTTTCGCGATCCTCTGACGAAATTCGCGTTTTTTGCGATTTTTTCACGAAATTAGCTTTTTACTGCTATCCTTTGTCGAAATCAGTTTTTTCCGCGATCCTTTGATGAAATTTGTATTTTTCGCGAACTTTCGTCGAAATTCACGCTTTTTCCGCGGCGTTTTGACTAAATTCGCGTTTTTTAGCGATCCTTTGACGAAATTAGCTTTTCCCGCAATTCCTTCACGAAATTTACATCTTTTGACAAAATTCGCGCTTTTCCCGCGACCCTGCAACGAAATTCGCACTTTTTTCGCGATCCTTTCACGAATTTAGCATTTTTAGCGATCTTTTGACGAAATTCGTGCTTTTTCAGCGGCGTTTTGACTAAATTCGTGTTTTTTCGCGATCCTTTGACGAAATAAGTTTTCTCCACGATTCTTTGACGAAATTTACATTTTTTCGCGATCTTTTGACAAAATTCGCGTTTTTTCCGCTATGCTTTTACGAAATTCGTTTTTTCCCTGTGCTCCTTGGACGAAATTTGCTTTTACTCTGCGGTTCTTTTGCGATCCTTTGACGAAATTCCAATTTTTTCTGGGATCTTTTGACGAAATTCTTGTTTTCTTCGCGATCCTTTGACAAAATTCGCGCTTTTTCCGCTATGCTTTTACGAAATTTGTTTTTTCCTGTGCTCCTTTGACGAAATTTGCGTTTTTCTGCGATTCTTTGATAAAATCCTCTTTTCTTTTTCACGATTCTTTAAAGAAATTCGCGTTTTTCGGCGACGCTTTGAAAAAATTGGTGATATTTTTCTGCGAACTATTGACGAAATTGGTTTATTTTTGGCGACCATTTGTTGAAATCCGCAATATATTTCAGGTGATATTTTTCTTATGTCTGAATTGTCGGACAGATGGCCGATTTTTTTTTAATTTTCGGAATCGAATGCTTTAAATTTTCCGAAAATTCGGAACAGAATCCTCCCTGGCAAACAATAAATAATCGTACATAAAAATTGGGGAACATTTTTAATTTTTCAGTGTTAAAAAAAAAATAATAAATAAATAAAAGATCAAAAATTACGTTTTTTTATCTAAAAAATATTCCGCAAAGTTCCGAATTTTGTGGAAAATTTTCCGCGCACGCCGTTCGCGCGTTAGTCTATATTATACAACTCTGCTCAATTGTACCTGAAACGAATATTTCTATCTGACAATATAATAATGGGCAAATGTATTTGCACACTTGATGTTTTTGGTAGAATAAAACATGCGAAAAGCAAACTATAAATATCTACACAGAGTTTAAAGTAATGTAAAGTATATAGCAAACATGCAAATTAAAAGATACAGTGGAAGTATAACACGGCCACGAATTTCATGTAATATAATCTACAGCAATATAATTGAACATACTACACTGCTCAAAACAATTAAAGGATATTGCAGTTTTAGGTGGATTTTGTATCTGGTAAATTGTTTAGCTGATTGATACATGGTCGACAGACATAGTAGGTTATATGAGAATAAATTACACACGTTTGGCAGAAAAAAATGCATTTTATTGCGCATTTGTGTACTAAAGGAAAAAACACAATTTGTGCATATGAGAAAAAAAGAATAAGAAAAGGTGTTTTCTTCAAAGAAAATCATTTTCAGTAGGGGGTATGGTTTCCACGGGCGGCCAGCAACGTTAAACACCTTTGAGGCATGGACTCAATGAGGCTATTAATGACGAGTTGGGGTATTCTGCCCCACTCTTCCAGAAGAGCTCTTTCCAGTTCTTGGAGAGTTTGTGGGGGTTGTTGGCGGCCAGAAACTCGTCTTCCTAGAGCGTCCCAAACGTGCTCGATTGGATTCATGTCTGGAGAACACGCTGGCCATTCCATACGAACGATTCCTTCCTCGAAAAGGAAATCCTCCACCAGGTTTGCACGATGTGGCCTGCAGTTATCATCCATTAAAATGAAGTTACCTCCGATTGCTGCAGCGTAAGGGACTACAATAGGTCTGAGGATCTCATCCCTATATCGGCGACCAGTCAGAGCTTCATCTCGAATGATGTAGAGGTCAGTGCGCCCGTCAATGGAGATGCCACCATACACCAACACTCCTCCACCGCCAAATCTGACACTTTCGTGCACGAACGCAGGATTATTCCTACTGCCACGGTCCCTCCAGATGAAAATACGCCTATTATCCGCATGCACAGAAAAACGGGACTCGTCAGAAAATAGAATATTGCTCCATTCATTTCTCCTCCAGTTGACATGCTCGGTTGCCCACTCCCTGCGGTCGCGACGATGCCTTGATGTTAATCTAACACATACCATCGGTCGGCGAGCATACAGACCTACAGCATGGAGCCGGTTTCGGACAGTCTGAGTTGAAATCGTGGTGCCTGTAGCCGAGCGAAGGTGTTGTTGGAGAAGAGTAGCGTTCATGGTTCGGTGTCTCCGAGCTGTTAACGCTAAATACCGATCTTCATTGGGCGTTGTTGCCCGTCTACGACCTTGTCCTGGTCTTCGGCCTGCACATCCACTCTCCAAAAAACGGTTCCAGATCCTGGAAATGACACTTTGTGACACTCCAATGGCTTGCGCTACTTCGGCTTGAGTTTGCCCCCCTTCTAACCTATCAACAATTCTCAAAGCTTCTTAATCTGTCAAATGACTTTGCTGAGACATCGTACTCATCGAAACAAAGCAATCACTGAATGCCGATCATCCTTGTCTTCATTCTCTTTTATCCAGTTGAAAGTCAAATTTCATTCGCTGCCGCTGAAGCGACGTTTTTGACGTCGAACTCAAAATTTGCATACTCCACAGTTTGAAAACCAGAAAAATTAGCATTTGTGATTCTCTTCTTCTATTTTCGGCAAAAAAAAATTTCGTTTATATCTTTATTTTATATAAAACTTCAAATATCCTTTAATTGTTTTGAGCAGTGTATTATAAAATTTCAAATGCAGGTAGTGGCGGTCATCTTACTGAATTCGAAAAGCAAACTATAAATATCTACACAAAATAATGTAAAGTATATAGCAAACATGCAAATTGAAAAATACGGTGGAATTATAACACAATCACGCATTTCATATAATGTAATCTACAGCAATATAATTGAACATACTATTATAAGATTTCAAATGTAGATAATGGCGATTATCTTACTGAATTTGATCTGAAGCATCAATAATAACTGCATTGCAATAGTCAAAGTATCTTGATAAAGTTTCGCTGATAATAATTTTTTTTAGATTTTTTTAGGATTTTCTCGCAGGATTTTCTTTCTACGACTTAAACAAACTTTTGGGGTTTTTAATTTGATTGAGTTACCATATATTTGGCATATTTCTCTTTTTAAATGATTTAAACGTGTTTCACGCAAACGTTAATGTTTGAAACAGTCACTCATTCATATGTTAATTAGTTTTGAACAGAAATATCTGTTCATGTAATACGACATTAAAATTTAATTCTTTGTGATTAAATGAATGCAAACGTCAGTTACGTTAGAAAATTTTGTGATACATCGATAATTAGTTTTTGTTGTAGAGAGTTTACAATCACATAGAAAGGGTGAATTTTATAATCAGAGGCATTATTATCAAACTAATGAAGTTTTACACACATCAAGAGATAGAAAATACATTAGCATGAGAAAGAAAAATGAAATGTAATGAAATTAATAGTTTTCTAAGCTCCTCCATCTTTATTTACAGCGATAATTTTCCTTTGTATAGAAAATGAATTTTAGAGTCGTTTAACCCCTTAACTGTTTTGTTTTTTTGACACCATAAACTAAAGATAGGGACAAAACATCACTTTTTTCGTAGTAAAATATTTGCCAAGTCTGTCAATTAATAGAGAGAAGGTTACAGTTACAAATTAGGGGTATCCAAAAGGTTTTAGTAACGAAGCAGGCAAAGTCTTCTTGCCCGAACGAAGTTTGGTCAAAACGTTAAGTGTCTGACACAGGATTAGTATATTTATTCCGAAGTAGAAAAAACCAGCTGGAAGAAATTGATTTCTTTGACTAGCGGAACTATCACAGTATGTTGCGACCATCAAAAAATTGTCTTACATAATAATCGTACATTAATTTAAATAGCGCTATTGCACACCAATAATTAAGAAGTATATAAAGATATATAAGAAGTATATAATCTTTGAATTACTTATAGTAATTAGTTTTAAAAAAAACGCAATTCAACAAGGTCCTCTGTCGGTTATTCAAATACAAAATTCGACCAACATGTTATATACGTTTAAATAACAACTTCAAATATAAAATTTGGTTCATTTCTATCCAATAGAAACTGGGATACAGCTACAGTGGTCACCACAAAAGAAAATAGCATAGAAGCGCCCCCTCTTTAGTGAAAAAAGCCCAAATTGAATCAACATCATTTTTAACAAATGCCTTACACATTTAATTTGGTGAAATTCCATCCCACAGATGGCACGACATAGTTATCACAGAGAAACACAGCACATCAGCGTTCCCTTGTTGAGTGGACAAACTCTTACTTGAATCAATATTATTTTTTATAAATATATTACATGTTCATTTCCACGAGCATTTGTCGTGTAAGTCACATACTATGATTTTGACTACCATTATTTTAGAACGGAAAAATGTGACTTATTTTATCGGAGATATCTTATTAATTGAAAAAGACGAAGCAAACTTTTATAAATTAACGGTGGCCAACAAGCATAGTATGTGACTTATACGACAAGTGCTTGTGGAAATACCCACATATTAAATTTGAAGAAATTCCATCATAGATTCCGAGATATAACTGTCATAAATATCGGGAAAATCAGCGCCGAGCAGCATTACTTGTTGAACACTATACGCCGAAATCCAATCAGTACTATTTTATGTGAAGGTCTAACTGAATATGCAGTTTGATGAAATTCCACCCCATAGAAGCCGAGAAAAGATATATACAAATATAAAGTAGAACTCAGTATCCTATGCTCTCCAAGTCTATTGTGATGCTTTTATACGGCTCATAAGACAAGGATAAAAAAGATGTAGCGGATAGAGATAATATTGATAAAATAAAGCAAGGTTGCATACCGGTTGGCATATTTTATAGAAAATCGGCTTTTTGTAATGAAAGATAGATGATAGTTTCTGATTAAAATGTAACCTAGTTTTTTAGTAGTTTAGCAACGAAATAGCAAAAAGTTGCGTCACGTATAATTATTTTCTGTTTCATGATGTCTTATAAGAAAATTTCAAATATTTATCTAATTGGATACGACCATTTTCTAGAGGAGAAGTGCCTTGTTTTGTTTAAATATTGTGAATGAAAACACTGAACATTTTACAGCAAGTGCGCCTAAATGACACCTTTACACTGATTTCTTATTTTGCCTGCAATATGATTATAGCCACATTTTGTTGAAAATTGAGTTGAGAATATCTTATAAACAAGCAACAATCTTGTTATTAATTTACTATAACAGAAGGAACTACAATCACCATTAGCTTTCTTTGGTATTGTACAGTCGGTACAAAAAAAGTTATCTCTCATCTATTTTATCGGCAAACATATGCAGAGAAAAATTGAAATAGCCGTTTGCTAGGGGATTATGTCTTTTTTAGATGTATCTTTAAAAAAATGTTAAGGGTCTGTCTTCATAATAAAATGGAACCTTTCTTTGAAATTTTCAATTCCTGTATTTGAATATTTTGTGAATTTTTACCTTGAAATAAAAAACGGGAAGTCATTCGCTGGAGTAGTTTAGAGCTCTGACGATATAAAATTTTTAACTCCTACTGTTAATTTTTTTTTAAATTGTAAAACAAGCTGCAATGTAAGTAGTTTTTTAAGTATAACTCAAAAGTTACTGGGTGGAACAAAACGTAATTTTGCATTCGCATATTTGAAGCTTCTGGAAATCGATTTCTGTTAGAATTTTTATGAGCTACAATAATTTATTTTTTTTGAAAATTAATATCAAAGTACATAAATTATGACCGATTGTACATTGTCTTCACAAACAATAAGTCAACACTTATAAATGAGATGTCGATCGTGAGATTTATCCTGGTTTGACGAATTTAAGCGCTGTTGTCTATAAACAAACAGTCGAACGCGAAAAATTTTAATGGAGCCTTTATATGAGAAAAGCGAAATATTTTGCAGCGTGCTCTGCCCCTGAAACCCCTGTTGAAATCAATTTTTAATTTTGTTTTTCCTTTATGGTCATGTGGTAATTTTTTTTTTAAACAGAGAGTTCAAGGGGGCTCTGCCTCCCTAAAAAAGATTATTTTCTCTTAGTGTTTAACAATTTAAAATCAGTTGTGAAGACTAACTTTTATTATATTTTAAAAAATCATCACAAAAAAATATTAATTAAATTTGAAATTCTAGGCAGGGTCAATAGTTCTTCCCTGACCGCCCTTGACGACACATATGCGGTTTGGCCCACTGCCATTTTAACAAGGGAACCACTTTTGGTGCTGCTCGCGCCTAGCATTGACACTTGGTGCATTTTGTAGCCTTATACATAAAAGTTAGAGAACCGATAAAAATTCTCTCTTAAAATCATATTTTATATTTTTTATTATTCTTTTAATTTTTTATTATTAGATTTTTGTTTGTTTATTTCACGCCAAAAGTGAGTTAAGTCGCCAAATATGGCGCTACAAATTTTTTGCTCACCTTATCCCGGGAGTATATGTGTGGTACGCATTAGAATTAAATCAGATTGCGATTTATTTGATAACTGATAACATAAGAAACAAAAACTAGATTTTTTTTTCTATGCAAACGATAAATGTATGAACAGTATTTTTTTCTGTTAAAAGCTTTCAAGATCATTAAAATTTTGTGTGTGTGTGTGAAATACAAAATAAGCAATCTTTTTTCTTTTGAAGCCGGGTGGAATAAAGATTCGAATGTTTAAAATGAAATATTGTTGTATTAAATGTTGTCTTTTGGTAAAAGTAATCATAAAGAAAATTAATATTTTTATACAGTTTAGAAAATATTCTGTGCCTAATTAGATCAGACATTACAACTTCTCCCGAAGTTCAAAACACTATTCACTTCACACACGATAAGTAGCTCTGACATTCAGCTAGGGTTGCCAGGAAACTCTATTTTTGGAAAAAACGCCAACTTTTTGCCCGCCAAAAATGTGAATATAATGTTGTAATTTTTCAAAATCAAATTCGTAGGTTTTTGAAGGAATTTTTAAACTTTTTTTTAA
This sequence comes from Maratus speciosus, assembly GCA_963932465.1. Classification (NCBI taxonomy): domain Eukaryota; kingdom Metazoa; phylum Arthropoda; class Arachnida; order Araneae; family Salticidae; genus Maratus; species Maratus speciosus. The sequence goes on from OZ010789.1 coordinate 294,349,852, forward strand.
ATATTTTATATTTATTATTGACTAATTTATATTTTTAAATGATTTTCTTTGAAAACAAAAAATATGTTAATAGTCCGATAAGTGGCCTCGAAAATAAAATTTTCAGCAAGTTATCCTGCTGTAAAATAAAAAATATCATTTAACAGGAAAAATTTATCGATTCTCAACATTCGTAATATAGGGCTTTAAAATGCGCCAGTCTCAATGTTAGGTTCGAACAGCACCAAAAGTGGTTCCCTTGTAAGCAATTCATTTTTAATTCCGAAATAAAAGTGAAAGGTCGAATTTAAACACGTTTGTTTGAACAACAACAGACCGCGTGTTCAAACGTCTCTTTATTTAAATCCGAAATTCCCTCCGTTACTCCTTTCATTCATTTTTCCGGGATCATTCCTGGATTCTCAACACACCTGACCTTTCCCGAATCCAGCCAATCAGTTACGAGTATCGACCAGACAACCTGCGTGCGCGACCGGTCCCACTCCCACCTACCCGTTCTTACTCCTCTCTGCTCTTGCAAAACTCTCACATTGGGACTCTCACGTAAACAGTGCGGGTCGTTCTGTCCTGGAGATTCACTTTACCGGATTTAATTGGCAACAAAAAAGTACCCAGAGAAGGAATTCGGGAGACAGCTCCCGCACGTTTTTTTCCCCAGAGAAAATAAAAGAATGTTACGCATTCTTAGGTGCTAAAAACGGTACAAATTGATTTTATATAATTTAAATTTAAATTTTCTGTAATAAAAACATTTTGATAGCAGATTAATTAGACAAAGAATCTAATATAAGTTTGTGTTTATGAAATTATACACATGGAATAAATTTTGAAGGCAATCTGGAAGGAATTAACTCATTAGTAAGGGTATATAAAACTGGAAATAAATACATCTTTTTAAAGGACTGAATTATAGTAGTACTGGCATAAATACGAGTTAACTTTAAACTATCTGATATTTAGTAAAATTTTCAGACAGTACGAATAAATAGAAATTATTTTAATTTACCGTGCGAAGTAGCTACCTACATAGTAAATTTCTGTGGAACAGAAGTGCAAACCAATTTACTTGAAAACAATAGAAATATACTGATACGAATTGAAATACCTCGTTAATTATTTTAGAAAAAAATTCTGCATTTTATAACTCAAAAGGAGATAGGTTTTGTTGCAAATCGTCTTCTGGAATCTCAAAACGTTAAAAAGTTCTTAATGCCCTGTGAAAACTGCACTTTTTTACTTATGTTATTACTCGTCGCAGTTGAAACCAACTGTTGAATTAAGAAACACTACTTTGGATGTCCACCAGAAAGTACTTTAGCGCAGCAAAAAAGCTGTCTAACAACCATTTGTTCAAACTTGAATGAAAAAACTTCTAGAAATACATATCATTTAGTTAAACATGAGGCTGCAACTAGCACTTCTGGCTGTAGTCGTCATACTCGTAGATTGGTGCTCAGCTTTTGTAATCCAGAACAATACTCTCAACAAAGTTAACGATGAATCGGTGAACAAAGTCAATAGCAAATTTCCAGATGGCAAGCCTGAAGTGGAAGTCCTCAACCAAAGCAAGTTACACGTGTTTTCCCCAGTTTACCGTTCTAGATCGAACAGATATTCAAATGCAATGCAGTCACAGTTTGATCCTAGCAGCCTTAAGAGGTTCTCAATTGTTCCACTCAGGGGGTTTTTTGCCTTCAGAAATCCACAGTCAGGGCCTGAACCAGTACACTATCGTGGTGAACTAATGAATGCTACAACCCTGAACTGTAGTGAGGATTCAACGAACTGTCGAGGTAGATATACTCCAAGGCAGATATCAAAAAGAATGAGCGCGGCTTCAGGAATTCCTAACAGGAGGACAAGAAGGCCATACGATGTGCCACAAATAGGTAAGTCATTTATTTTTCTTCTGATTATATGGTATGGAAATCTTCATGGAACTGCGATTTTCGATTTTTATTACATTTACAAAACTGTTTTTTCTGGCTGTTTTTTGTAGTTATTTCTCCAAGAGCATTTCTAAAGTCTTTCGCCTGGGAAATAAAATAGTAGGAACAGTTGACAACTTTACCGACTTAGGAGACTTCCGATTTTCGGCCTAATTCTACCGACATGCTTACTAAGCCATTTCTTCCGATTTTTATTATTCTTAAAGAAATTTAATCTTTCTCGACGATCTGTCGCCAAAAGCCGCATCACGATTTTCTGTGTTTAATTCTTTTCCATCCTTTGCATAAATGTTAGTATTCGTGTCATGATTTCTTCAATAAAATTTTAACACAAAATAATAATAATAATAATAATAATACAGCATTTCGGATTTATTATTTTGTTTTATATTTATTATAACATTGATTTTTAATTTATATTTATTTTATTTATTATCGTGTATTGGGTGGTAAAATTCAGTATTAAACCTTTCACTTTTCTCTGTATCGACCAAATAAAAAAAAAAAAAAAAAAAAAAAAAAAAAAAAAAAAAAAAAAAAAAAAATATCACAAATTGGGGTGAACAAATTTATTGTGTCAGGTGTTTATTTTCATCTTAATAAAAAACTAGTAAATAAAGGTAGATAAATATAATTTACTCTCTTTTGTTTTCCTCCATTTCTTCTTTTTTAGCATTTTCTTAAATTGTTTGCGTATTTTTTTAATGCTTTCCGTTTTCATCCCAGGATTATAAAAATTAAATGTAGTTTTAGCGTTTTTCAATTTATAATTTTAATCCTTCATACCGTCGTATCGCACCTATGCGAATCGGTCTGATTTCAAAATCAAGAAACATTCTATTCATTGTCGCATTTCCAAAGCATTCCAATTAATTCTAACTAACATTATAATTTTAAGAAATGATGCCAATTATTTCACAAGGATCCGGAATTTGAAAGACAGATAAACAGTACGTGAAAATTACCGAAATAATATTAGGTATACAATAAGTTTTACAGTGTTTTAGCACGCGCTGCGTTTCCGCCAGGACTTTATTTCTAACAGAAAAAAAAGTACAGAAGACCTAATATTTTGCATTACTAACCGCCACAGCGTATTTTCCCGCCCCTCCAATCACATAATTATATTTCATACATTAAACGCAAAATTCTTATGTACGTATAGTTTAATGCATGCATATAAAGAGTCTAAAAAAACTTCCCTTAAGGATAGTGAAATACATGTATAAATTACCGCTTTAATGAAAAATATTTTCTTTAGCTTAAATTATCAGAATTCTTTTTTTTTTTCCTTTTTTTCTGACGATTGCATTTGCTGGTCGCGGACGGACGGACATATTAATATAGCTAAATTTATTAATAGAAATGTCAGCTGTCTAATAAACATTAAATCTTGATAATGTTTTGATGTAAAGTAAAGTGCGGTGTTGAAGAAGGAAAGAATACGAAATAATGAGAATTGGAGGGAAGAGAAATAATAATTTTGGAACTTCGTTTTTCGGATCGTTGTTACGGTGGGCTTTGGTGCAAAATATTTATGACTTTCGATTCGTCGCAGCTAATATTTAGATTTTCACTTAAAAGAGAAAAAAAACTGAACTCCGACGCTCATTAAACACTAGTTTTCCAATTGTATGCCCCTTTAAATCCCATATTAAAACGCTTTAAAACTTGTTTGTACACCTCATATCTTCGTGTAAATAAATTAAAGATTCAGTGGTATTAAAAAATAAATACAGTGATAAATCTGCTAAGGAATGTTTTGGCTAAAGTTGATTGTTTTTCTGTTATGTCTTGGAAAAGGAACCTGTATTCGGCTTACGAACGTTTGGTTGGATACGTGCATTAATATAATGTTGCAGAATTGCACTTTAATCGGTCAAGGAATTCGTTTCGATTAACAAATATTTCGATTAACAATTGTAATTCCGAAATGAATTATGTTTGTTAGACGAGGTACACTTTATATCGCATATCTAAGTGTTAATTCTATATATAAAAATTTCTTGTTTGCTAAAAAAGTATTTTAAAGAATAATAATAATTGTAGTCACATTTTGATAAAATACAAACACTGGAAAAAACTCGGTTTAAACCTGGATTATTCAGATTTATTTTATTTAGTTTTATTCATTTATTTATTTATTTTTAATGGCAATTTTGTATGTTACCAAAACAGAGGTTTATTAATTATTAAATATAAGAGGTTAATTAATACAGAGGTTCATTGTTTTAAAATGCGCAAAATTATTTTAGTTTTAACAGAAAACACACATTTTCATTATTATCACATCATTATTTTTATATTGTGATACAGAAAATTATGCATTTATTTCATGTTAAAGAAATGTATTTGATTGTTATTAGACTGAAATTAACTCATTAGTTTTAAGCAGAGGTCTGCGCCACGAGAAAAATGGCGGCGGCGGACGGTGTGCCCAAACAACGAATTTACCGGACATAGGTGTAAATTGTATGTATTTTCCCAAGGTTTGCCAACTATGTAGAGTTGTTTTATATATCCCACAGTGTGAAGAACGATGTATGGTATTTTTCCCTTACTAACTGTCTAGATCCGTTTTTAGAAGGCAATGTATTGTAAAAGTAGGAAAAACAGGGGAAAACCAAAAATGAGTAACTGATGGAAAAAAAATTGTTTTGTAAGTCCAATTTTTTATGTTGTTGTAGATTATTGATTTTGTTGTGAGCAATGCTCTGAGCCTACTTTTATTAAAATTGTAATTATCATCATATATATTATTTCTGTTATCAACATACCTTTTTCTAAAATAATATGCAGCGTACAACGATGAATGAGGTATCATTAGATAGCATCTTTTTTCCATATCTAACATCTCATACTGAATTTAAGTAATATGTAGCGGACAAGAGGATTAAGGTATCACTGAAAGGATTTTTTTTTTCTCATCTGACATTGCAAACTAAATTTTTGTTATACATTTAGGTTAAATAGCATCATACATACTATTTCTTATGCCAACATTCCGTGTTCTGTGCACATTACAAAACGCACAACAATGAATGGTGTATTATACGAAAGGTTTTTGAGCAGTCTTTTGACATAGTACATTTATATTTCGTTAAAGCTAGTTTTTTGATAAACGAATTGCAGTTAATTATAAATTAATGAAAAAGTATAAGAAAATACTCAAAGATTGGAGTACGAAAGCCTTGCACGAGTCTATTGGTTATTATTACTAGTATTATTATTATTATTATGTGGGTTTTGGTACGTATGTATGGTTTTTGGAATTTTTTCTAAAATTTCGTCCTATAAAGTCAAGATCCCGCAAAATCATTGATCCACTCTTTTTCTGTAGCCATTTGAGGAGTGAGAAACGTTGCGATTACCTGCATCCAGGTGCAAATTTGGCAGGTAGCGATATTTGATTGAATGAAAATTCCACTTATAAAAACATGTTTCTGTACTAACCTCATTGAAAAAAGATATTTGTTTGTTTAAAAATAATTAAAATTTGAATTTTTTGAATTAAAGATGCATAAAATTAACAAATAACGTGATTGGGAATTGTGAACCGATTCGATAAACACTTAATAACCGTTATGCTAATGTCGGCAAAAAAAAAAAAAAAAAAAAAAAAGAAGAAGAAAAGAAAAAAAGTCACTTCGTCAAAGTGTGCGACGGCTCATTTCAGAGCGACGCGGCGGCGGCGGCGACGTAGAGTTAAAAATTTTGGTCAGAGGATTACTATAAATAAAATAAAAGTTATTATTTATTTTTCGAGACTTGGTTTGACAATGAAAAATATCAAATAAGGTATTTTTGTAAACATTAATTTTTAATGGTAACGCGCGATATCTAAAAATTTTTGAAATCACGTCTTCACTAATCGCACGTAAATTTGACGTTGTGTCAGATTTTTAAATGCAGTTTCATAAGTATAGTTTATTTTATGCTTTTGTGGATTTTAAGTGTTGTTTGGGTCTTTTAGGAATCCATTTAAATCATTTTTTGATTTTTTTAAATCAAAAATTAGGATTAAAAAAACATTTTTTTTTAACTTCAGATCATGAGGAAAACTACATCATACGCCTATGCATATATCTTTAAAATTCTATTTCATGTTACTCGCAACACGACCCGAATTCAGCAAAAAATTTCGTCAATCAGAAACCCGACCCGTTTTGTACTTTATTTTGAAACTTGAGTGAACCCGTCCCCGATCCAAAAAAGTCAGATCTCAATCCGAAACCGATCCAACCCGACCCACAACGAAAAAAAAAATCGAATCAATCACACCCGACTTACTGAGTTGGGAAAAATCGGATTGGCCGATCCGAAGCAGCACTTTCGAGCAGCTAGGAGTAAAAAACAATTCACTTTTAAACAGTGTTTTATCAGATATAATTTTATGGTATTCCTATTTTTTGGTATCATGGAATTATTCCGCTTATAGTAACATTCCGTAAAATATGGGTTCCGCTTTGACAGAGTTTATTGTATAGTAAAAAATATTTTATTTTTAATAAAACATCACATTTCATATTACAATAACTATAGGGTTTGAGTTTAATTCCTATCATTTCTGAATAAGTCTATATTGAAAGAGAAATAATTATTCAATTAATAGTAAATAATACGTAAGTGGTCAAAATTGATGTAAAAATAATATAGAGTGGTGTAATGTAAAAGCAATTGTGCGATTCATAAATATTAAAAAATTATAAGTCGTAGAAACATGATTTGAAACTCCTACTTATCAAGAATTCGTTACATTTTATATACATGTAAAAATAATTGAGTGAAAATAAAACGGAGAAAGATAATAAATATAATAATGTGCATATGACGTTAGTTAAATAGTAATCTAATTTCATTTCACATACATTATTACCTTGTAAAAAAAAATCGAATGTATCACATTTTTTTAAATTTTTCTTTAAGCACTAATCCTTGGTAATTTTGGTGACGCGGTCAAGCACGAGTTGGACACTAGGAAAAGACTGTTTTTCGAAGCTCCAGTCAGCGAAAAGACGTATTCGCTAATGTTAATCCAATGGGAGAAATTTTTTAAGATAACTTGTTTGCACTTGAATATTTTTTAAATGATTATTTTTTTTTTTTTTTTTTTGTCATTGGATAGCTAAGATAGATCTGTATAAAGGCCGTTTTGCACTTTTTTTGATTTTGTTTACAGGTCTTTTTTATTAGGACACTTTCACTTTCGGAACCGGTTTCAAAAGTGAAAGCATCCTAATGCATGTCGAGTGTGCAACAGTCTCAAGGAAGGATGTAGCCTGCACATTCGAGTTTAGCACAAAACAATTGCTTATCTGTATTGAGTGCTAAAAATCACGAGAGTTTGGTGATTAGTGTTTATAAATTCGGTTTGTCTGTGTGTCTGCCGGTCTATCTGTCTCTCTGTCCGTGTCTAACTCGGATAAATATAGTCAGATTACCATGGAATTGATATGGGATATTGAGGTTTACTATGGCTTGTTTGGCATTGAAAATGAAGCGCGTAGTACTTATAGTTCATATACAGGGACACTCAAAAGAATTTCGTCACTTTACAATCTATGAGGGGAAATCGTTTGCGATGTAATTTACTGATGTTCAACTATTTCAGACATATCGAAATTGATATCAATCACTATGGCGCACTACAAAAGCATTACTATAGAATATGGTTGCATAGCGTATCTTTGCAGGGACACACAAAATAATTTATTTACGTACTGTTTATTAACAATAATTGCTGGAAGTGCGTTTTCAAATGTGGTAGGATAACAAAGATGCCATTCAAATTCAACTAATTGTTTGCCTGTAACTTGCTATGTATAAATTCATATACAAGACAGAACAAAAGATCTCGAGTACATTTCCGTGTACTGACGAAAATTGTTTCAAAGAAATTTTCAACTGTGCTATGTGTTCTCTAACTGAAGTAAATTTTAGCATAATATGTAGTATATATACAAATCTATAGATCATATACAGGGCAGAACAAAAGATCTCGAGTACATTTTCGTTTACTGACGGAAATTGCCGAAGAGGAATCTCCAACTGAACAATGCGTTCCCAAACTGAACTAAATTTTAGCATACTATATATAGTATACATAGAAACAATACTATAGATCATATACAGGGCAGAACAAAAGATCTCGAGTACATTTTCGTTTACTGACGAAAATTGCTGAAGAGGAATTTTCAACTGAGCAGTGCGTTCACAAACTAAACTAAATTTTAGCATACTATGTAGTATACATAGAAATAATACTATAGATCATACACAGGGCAGAATAAAAGATATCGAGTACATTTTCGTTTACTAACGGAAATTGCTGAAGAGGAATTTGAAACTGAGCAATGCGTTCCTAAACTGAACTGAATTTTATCATACTGTGTAGTGTGCAGTATACATAGAAATAATACTATAGATCATATACAGGGCAGAATAAAAGATCTCGAGTACATTTTCGTTTACTGACGAAAATTGCTGAAGAGGAATTTTCAACTGAGCAGTGCGTTCACAAACTAAACTAAATTTTAGCATACTATGTAGTATACATAGAAATAATACTATAGATCATATACAGGGCAGAATAAAAGATATCGAGTACATTTTCGTTTACTAACGGAAATTGCTGAAGAGGAATTTGAAATTGAGCAATGCATTCCTAAACTGAACTAAATTTTATCATACTGTGTAGTGTGCAGTATACATAGAAATAATACTATATATCATATACAGGGCAGAATAAAAGATCTCGAGTACATTTTTGTTTACTGACGGAAACTGTTGAAGAGGAATTTCCGTCTGAGCAATGCGTTCCCAAACTGAACTAAATTTTAGCATACTATGTGGATACAGAGAAATAATACTATGGATCATATACAGGGCTTCATAAAAGAATTCGAATATTTTTCTTACTATTGATGGCAATTCCTGAAATTAGTTTACAAATGTGTTATGCATTTTCAAAAGGGTTTATTTAGCCATCATCTTTCACCTTACTAAACGGTGAAGTTTTGTTAAAGTGTTCTGGAAATCTTGGAAGATGTTTTATAACCTATGCTTGATGCAAGATTTTTTGTACTTTTTAATATTAAGGCTGGAAATATGGTAAAGTGGGTAAGCGTGTACAGTACATATTTATTAATAGTTGTAATATTTTCTCGTATACTTTTATTAAAGATTTAGCAAGAAACTTAATGTCACAAAGCACATTGGCGAATTTCGACAAATTTGATAACTCTGGCGCTAATTTTTATTTATTTTATTTAGTTATTTTTATGTACAGGATGCTCAAAAAGATCCTATTTATAATGATCAATGAAGTAAGAAAATTCCCTTCAATTCGAAATCGATGTTTTTGCACATGATATTTAGTGATTCAAGCCTTAAACACTATGATTAACTTATTTCTCTTTATGTGCGCGAAGTGCTAGTGGGGTCCTTTTATAGTAATCCTTGAAATAACGAAATGCACTCGCATTCTAGCTTCATGATTTCTAAGATTCATATGCAGCGAATAAGTTGCTTAAGGTGCCTACCTACCTTCGGAAGGGATTTTTTTAAATATTTGAAAAATTGCCTACTTATGTGCATTATATTACAGAATATAGCCAAGAATTGTGAATAATATGTAAAAATATGTATATTTTTAAATATTTTGATTTTTAGGCTCAAAACATACATAAAAAGTGTTATAAAATGGCACTTTTGCAAAACATCAAAACTCAAATTTAAATGAAGATATTTTTATTCTGTAAATTTTATTATGATTAATGAAACTTTCTTGAGGTACTGAAGCACTTTTATAACTATAACTATGTTTTTAATAAAAATATAGAAATTAACGCTATTAACACAAAAAAATCAAGAAAATGGATAATTCATAACCTATATCAACTAAAACATGAAAAAAAATAACTAACTGCAATGATAATAGAGGCACATTACCTAAATAAACTCCTATAGAATATTTTTGCAAAGTTTCATAACGTTACAATTATAATTTTAGGTAGCTTTCATTACAAAAAGCTACCTATTGCAGCCGTTCGGAGAAAAGCGATTTCAAAAAATTTTGGTATATTTTCATCGATCATGACCCCCTGACCCCGAAAACACCCTCCGTTCAAAATTGACATACATATATATATATTGTGGCATCCATTTTTATTGTCAATTCATTCACAATAATGCGGCTTTTGATGATGGTCGGTAATGTTTATTTAATGGTATATTTATATATATTTATTTGCTACTAGTTCATGGTATCATGTGGTCTTTGAAATTTTATAACTTGGTATGTTTTCGAATTTAATTGTTTCTTTAAATTAAAATTCTTATTATGGATCTTGTTTTGATAAAAAAATTTTAATTTTCTTAAATTTACATTTCATGGGTTTTTTCAACTTTTTTCTGGTGTGTGGTCGATAGGGTGTATCAAGGATCCATTTTTAGCTTATGCTGGATTCTTGTACAGAAATCGACTATGCTTTTGCTTATATATGCATTTCATGCACCCCTGATGACGTGAAATGCTGTATAAGCTTCCGGCTCCATTATTCTTTACACATGTTCTATTCTCTGTTTACAATATTACTTTTAAGTATTTCGACATTTTTTATGCTGGTTTCTTGTATCATCATCAGTCTTTATCTTTTTTTCTTTCAAAAATATTTGGGTGTTTTTAATTATGTTAATATGAATTAATCTTATGCAATTATTGGCTCTATGTTGGTTTTTGCTTAATTAATATTAAATGTATAGGGCTCCATCTGTATTTGATATTATGTTACAGTTATAATTTGCAGCTAAATTTATTAAGGTTCATAAATGTAATAGTAATGATGTTCATTTGTAATTATATTATGCCTATATATATATATATATATATATATATATATATATATTGTCTCGACCGAGTTCGTTGGCCAGCTTCATCCGCCATTTTGTTTCAAAATGGCGGCCATTTAAAATTTTTTTAAAAATTTAAAATTTGAGATGTGGTACCAAAAAATTGAAAATGGAAAAATATATTTTCTCATGTATTTGACCTTTATACAAAGATTCCGGAGCAGTTTTTGTTTCGTCTATATCTTAAAAAATGGCTGAGTTATAGCATTTTGAATTTCTAGCGTGGCTGACATTTTGAAACGTCCTGAATTTTGTCACGCGATAAAAGGCGTATTTATGAACCGATTTGGATGTACCTTCGTTTATACATTGTACATACCAATGTATCGACCGAGTTCGTTGGCCAGCTTCATCCGCCATCTTGTTTAAAAATGGCGGCCATTTAAATTTTTAAGAAAAATTTAAATTTGAAATGTGGTACCAAAAAATTGAAAATTGAAAAAAAATTTTTACTTATGTGTTTGACCTTGATAGAAAGATTCGGGAGCAGTTTTTGTTTCGTCTATATCTTAAAAAATGGCTGAGTTATAGCATTTTGAATTTCTAGCGTGGCTGACATTTTGAAACGTCCTGATTTTTGTCACGTGATAAGGATAACGGGCGTATTTATGAACCGATTTCGATGTACCTTGGTGTGTACATAGTACATACAAATATCTCGACCGAGTTCGTTGTCCAGCTTCATCCGCCATCTTGTTTCAAAATGGCAGCCATTTAAAGAATTTTAAAAAAATTAAAATTTAAAATGAGGTACCAAAAAATTGGAAAATGAAAAAGATTTTTTTCGTATGTGTTTGACCTTAATACAAAGATTCCGGAACAGTTTTTGTTTTGTCTATATCTAAAAAAAGGGCTGAGTTATAGCATTTTGAATTTCTATTGTGGCTGACATTTTAAAACGACCTGATTTTTGTCACGCGATATCAGGCGTATTTATGAACCGATTTGGATGTAACTTGGTCTGTACATAGTACATACCAATGTTTCGACCGAGTTCGTTGGCCAGCTTCATTCGCCATCTTGTTTCAAAAGGGTTGCCATTTAAAAAAAAAATTAAATTTAAAATTTAAAATGAGGTATTAAAAAATTGGAAAATGAAAAAGATTTTTTTTATGTGTTTGGCCTTGATACAAAGATTCCAGAGCAGTTTTTGTTTCTGAAAATTTGTTCTTTCGTTTATATCTTAAAAAATGGTTGAATTATAGCACTTTGAATTTCTAGCATGGCTAACATTTTGAAACGATCTTGTATTTGTCACGCGATAGCACACGTATTCGCCTATTTCGATGTAAGAAGGCATGTGGATAGTATACATCAATATCTCGACCAAGTTCGCTGGCCAGCTTTATCAGCCATCTTGTTTCAAAATGGCGGCCATTAAATTAAAAAAATATACATTTAAAGTGAGGTGCAAAAAAATTAGAAATTGAAAAAGGTTTCTTTCTTAAGTATTTGACCTTGATATAAGGATTCAGGAGCATTTTTTGTTTGTCTTTATCTTAAAAAATGTCTCAGATATAGCAATTTCAATATCTAATGTGGGTGACATTTTGAAAAATATGATTTTTTGCCTGCGAAAGCACTCGTATATATCAATCGATTCCGATGTGAGTCAGCATGTGCTAAGCATTTACTAAGGTCTCGACCAAGTTCACTGGTTAGCCTCATCCACCATGTTGTCTTAAAATGGCAGGCACTTTAAGAAATCGCCGAATTTGGCAGCCAAATATAAGTTACTTTAAATAAAAGCAGCTTGGATAAAGCTGACTAATTTCGTGAAATTCTCATTCATAATGATTTAGTATTGATAAAAATTAGTATTGAATCTCCTATATTCGGTTTCCACTAAATTGAGCTTCGTGTGTTTGAATAATATAAGTTAGCTTTTTTAAAATAAGGAATATGAAAGCTACCTCTTCCTCCCGGCACTGGCCGGAAGGACTTTTTCAAGTTATGATGTTTTGCGATAAAGCAAAATGTTGAAAATCTTGAGAAAAAGCAGAAAATGTAATTAAAAACCAGATTTTACCTATTAGATTAAAAATCTAATTTAAAAAAGCTCCTGATTTATAAAGTTCACCATCTATGTTATTTACAATAGTCATTCTTTTTTTTTTTTTTTTCCTTGATGCTTTTTAAAATTTTTCTTTGTTTATGTGCAAACATTTAGGGTTACTTCAGTAGCGGAAGGCTAATATTAGTTTCAAAAACTTGCGACTGACTAATATTAAAATGCCTGTAACTCAAGTTCTAAACAGGATAGAAACAAAATGTAAACTGATTTAGAAAGCTAAAATGTCAGATTTTAATATTAAACCAAATATAGACATCTGATTTTTGACCGAAAATTGCATTTTAAAAGTAGGCAGGTACCTTAATTTAAAAAAAAAACAAAAACAATATTGGTAAAACATCTTTCAAGTGTACTTTTTTAATCATTTTTTTTTTGGCGTGTTTCTGGAAACGGATGACCAAAACACTGTTAAATTCAATGTTTGCGATTACCTTCCACTGTATCGCGCTTTTGTTTGTTATTATACAATACTTTTATCCATTTAAATGTGATATACCAATTATATTTCGAAATTTTATTCCTTTTTGTGTCCATTATTATTATTAGAATATTTAGGAAACATGTGTAAATTTGTTATCATGCATATTATTTCTGATGTCACCATCCCCTTTTCTATTCACATACAAAACGCACAACGATGAATGAAGTATCACGCGAAAGGTTTTAAAGTTTTAACTTGGGAAAAATGTGCAACTTTGTTTGGGGAAAATTCTAGGCTTTTTTTATAAGAAAATTGTAAGAGTTTTTCTAAAATTGTAAGAATAAGAAATATACTTTAAAAAATATTTAAAAATTTTAAAAAGGGCATTTTTTTTTCCTTTCGAGTGTTTAAAAAAAATAGGTAAACTTCCAATATATATTTTTTATTTTAAGCACGGATTTGCGTGATTTATGCAATTTTTTTATATATATAATCACGCTCCTTCGTGCTTTTCAATAATCTTTACTTTAAAACGAAATTCCACATGCATATTTCCTTACAAAGTAACAAATTTTTAACAGTGAATATAATGGAGTCACAAAAAAGAAACTTACAGAAAAGAAGAAAGATGAAATTGCAGCTTTTAAAGAGTGCGATATGTCTAACAGAGAAATGACACGAATTCAAAACGACCACATAAGGTTGTGAATAACTTTGCGAGTAAAACTACTAGAATTAGAAATTCACGTTCCGAAATCCCAAAAATTTACCTATTCGCCAAATGATAACGATCTATAAGAAAGTTAATTCTGGCTTAACTTTTTTGGGACATTTAGGAAGGAGAAAAGGCATCTCCCCCGTTTTAGGTCTCCTTTGTCTTGAAAGTTGAAGTTATTTAATTTTTTTAATGTCCGCAAAGAGGAAAGTATTTTTACTCCGTGAACTCCAGATTAGTATGAATTCTCACGAGCAAATTTCGTATAGGAATCATGTGTTACATTTCATTCTCATTATATTGTCAAAAAAGTTATACGCAGTTGATATTAGAATCCTGCTTCGGATCGGGTTACCACTTTTACCCGCATCCGACCCGACCCGCGCTTCGGGTCGAGTCGTGTTGGCGCTATATTTTTTTGTTGCGGTTCGGGTTGACTTTCATTATTTCGGGTTCCGTTCGATTTCGGGTAGGGTTTGGATTCTTGCGGGTCGGGTTCGGGATTGAAATTACGGGATCTCAAATCGCACTAGTGTGGAGTATGTGGGTGCTGAACCCAAGTGTGAGTTAAAATAATTGAAAAACGCAAAGAAAAGAGATTAAAAATTCAACAAAAAGTTATACTTCGAAAAGAAGATTAGAAAAGAGTATTTTTTAGTGATGAAATAGAGTTTAATTCAGATGTGTCAAATGGCTGGCAATTTTAATGGCTTGGCGAAGAGAAGAACGGTATGTTCCAAACGGCAAGGGAGAGAGATGCTTTTAGAATGGTTTGCGCGGGATTTAGAGGGCAAGGAAAAACAACGCTTAAGAGGCTACTTCAGTCAAATGAAAAGACGCATTCGCTAATGCTAATCCTATGGAAGAAATTTATAAACATATCTCGGTCGCATTTCAATATTTTTAATTTTTTTTTTTTTTTTTTTTTTTTTTTTGCATTGAATAGTTGAGATCGATCTGTATGCAGGTCGTTTTTTACTTTTTCGATTTTGATTGCAGATATTTTTTATGAGGATGCTTTTACTTTCGAAACCAGTTCCGAAAATGAAAGTGTCCTCATAAGAAATACCTGTAAACAAAATCGAAAAAGTAAACAACGGCCTTTGTACAGATCGATCTCAACTATTGAATGCAAAAGAAATCATTTAAAAATATTGAAATGCGACCGAGATATCTTTATAAATTTCTTCCATAGGATTAGCATTAGCAAACGGTTGTTTTCGTTTGACTGAAGTAGCCTCTTAAGAGGGCTGGTCCCTCAGCTTCGGAATTCTCCTTCGTAATGTTAAGTCTGTGGACTTTTGATATATTCCTATATTTAAAATATCTTCTCGGGAAATTCATATTTTTAACATCTTTTTTCTGTGTACTCTTCTTAAAGGATGTCTCTTTTTTTCTTATTTGTCAAAATATTTCTAAAATCTAGGCTGAATTTAATATTTTGTGCATTAAAAGCGGGCGAACTGTGAGTAAGATTTTAACACTTCCTATAAAATTAAGTATCTATACTTTAGAAATGTTTTGAGAACTAAGAAAAAAGAGACAACTTTTAGGAGATGTACACAAAAAAATCGAAGTTAAAAATATTAATTTCCCGAGGAGATATTTTAAATATACGAATGCATCCAATGCCCACAGACTTTACATTAGTGAGGGGAAATCGGAAGCTGAGTGACCGACCACACGAAATGATACAGTGTTCCGGACAGTATACTATGCAATTTAATACATTTTTTTTTCTTTTAACACGAAACAAAAATCGTTTAACACGAAAAAAATTCACTTTCGATCTAGTTAGTTTGAGTTTAAATTGTTGAATTTCGTGTTAAAATCATTGAATTTTGAGTGAAAATCAGTGAATTTCATGTTTTTTTGTAAATTAGCTTATGTTTTATGAGCACAATGGCTGAGGAATTGGTTCGAAAGGAAACTGCTATTTCGCTTCAAATGAAGATGAAGCTGCTTGATGCAGTTGATGAAAAAGAAGGACAAAAACAGAAATCTGCGAAGAGTTTGGCATTGCCGATTCTTATTTA
This sequence comes from Maratus speciosus, assembly GCA_963932465.1. Taxonomy (NCBI): domain Eukaryota; kingdom Metazoa; phylum Arthropoda; class Arachnida; order Araneae; family Salticidae; genus Maratus; species Maratus speciosus. The sequence goes on from OZ010789.1 coordinate 294,365,957, forward strand.
TCAACGATAATAAAAAAACAGAGATTCCATTGCGTTAATGTTTGAACACAGTATGTTTAAGTCAGAGAGAAAACATATGAGAACCACTAAGCATGAAGATTTAGAGACAACTTTTCTTATTTGATTCAAATAAGCAAAGAATACTGAAAATGACACTTAAAAAAATATATCTGATTTTTTCCCCCCAAAAAAATATTTTTTTTACTTGCTTTTTATCCTAATGGATGCAACCTACTGGTAGTTTAACAGGAAATCGAAATAAAATTTGACGACGTCGAAAATATTTGTAAGTTTTTTTTTGTTTTTTTTTTTTTTTAAATCTTTTAACACGAAAAAATTTTTGGCCCCTTCAATTTCGTGTTAAACGTATTTCACCGTATATATATATATATTTAAAAAATCACTTGAATGCTAAGCGAGTACTAAAAGGTACTTAAAAACTGTTTATTACTAGTTTCAAAGAAACTGAAGGACGAGATTTTATGTTTCAACGCAACAATGCTCCGAATCACACTACAAATTCTACATTTGAGTGATTTTTATCCAATGATGTGCAGATTATTGGCTAGCTTGCTTTTATTTCTTGATTAAAACCACATAGAAAACCTATGGAAAAGAGTGGTACGATATACATATGCTGGTTAAATCAATATAATTTAACCACACGTGAACTAAAACGAGCAATTTTGTTTCAGTGAGGTATTATAATCTTGAATAACTTAAACTTACAGAAACTCGGTTAGTTTAATACCAAAAGCAATTTATGAAGTGATTCTGAAGAACTGAATAAATATCTATAGTAATAAAGATAGTTGTGTTGTATATGTATGTCGGCCGCGGCGCGCAGAGCTACAAGATTTGGCAGAATTGGTACTTAATATGTCTGAAAATATGCACTTCAAAGTCAGGATTTGAATTTCTTTATTTAGCTGCTATTTTTAATATTTTTTAACGTTTCACGACGATTTTTCCACATTAGTAAAAGGAAGCCACTTTCAAACTTTTAGCTAAATATAACAAATTTAATCTCCTCTGCAATTTTTTAATTTTTTATGCGATTTTTAGAATTTATTTCGCGTTTTGCAGTGATTTTTTGACATTTGTAAAAAGAATCCGGTTTCAATCTTTTAGCCCAATATTGAAAATTTCGTTTTCTGCGATTTGTGAATTTTTTTGCAAAATGTTTATGCGATTTTAGTTTTTTTTTTTTCGCTTTCCGTTATAAATTTTGTATCCTTCGTAAAAGGAATATTTTTTAACATTTCTCGGCGATTTTTCCACATTAGTAAAATGAATCCACTTTCAGTCTTTTAGCGCAATAATGTAAATTTAATCCTCTGCAATTTTTGAATTTTTTATGCGATTTTTAGCATTTATTTTGCGTTTCGCAGCGATTTTTTGACATTTGTAAAAGGAACCCGGTTTCAATCGTTTAACCCAATATTGAAAATTCTGTCTTCTGTGATTTGCGATTTTTTTGCGAAATGTTTATGCGATTTTAGTGTTTTTTCGCTTTCTGCAGAAATTTTGTGTCATTCGTAAAAGGCATCAGGTTTCAATTTTTTAGCACACATTGGTGGTAAATTTCGTGCACTCTGTACGCTGCTGAAGGCAGTGGGGTCCCCAACCAAAATTCGTTCAATTAAAGGTTTGTTTGTAAAAAAAAAAAAATGATGCCTAATTTTATGACAGCATTTTACGATTAAAAAATAAATAAAAATTAATTACGATAAATAAATAAAAAATAAAAGAAAAAACTGGTTTAACTAAAGTGGTATAATAGGTAGTAATAGTATAATATAAGTGGTAATAAATAAATAAAAAAGAAAAGAAAAAACTGGTTTAACTAAAGTAGAGTATAGATTGCTAGTTTTTGAATGTATTTAATATGTTACCAGTTTCAAAATGATTCTTCAGAACTCTTCTTCATCTTTTTCGTCACTCTCTTCTTGGCTTTTACCGGGACTACAATCAGACCTTGCTGGAAGAAGAAGTTGTAGGGTCTCGCTACTGTATGGCTTGCTCTTTTTAGTTGATAAACGGAGTTATCAGAAAATATAAAGTTGCTTATTTTCACGTACATTTTAAAAGCAAAATTTTAATTAAATTTTCTTGGTCCCGTTTATCAGTTTTGCAATTAAAATTAGGTGTCCCTTTTTAAGGACACCGCCCTCGAAAGGGTCCATTCCCTCCTTTCTCTCCTTATGTTACACACATGAGCCCCAAGAACTAATTAGGGAACCCTTTTTCAATAAATAAGTATATGCAATTGGAAGGCGATCGGATATTTCTATCAAAAGATATCGAGTTGCGTGCGTATGTACGTACCTACATACGTACATACATACAGACAGAATATGTAAGTGCAGAAGCTCTTCGGTAATATCCTGTGAGCTAAAAACCTGTACGACAGTACATATATATATAGTTCTTATCTCTTCCATTCGGTGGCCACAAAACAGAGCATTTAAATAATCATCCCGAAAACATTTTTTATAAAAAAAAAATGGCAACAATATGCGGAAGATTTTTTTGCAGAAATTGACACTCAAGACTACAACTAATACGGTTATAATTCAAACATGGCTGGGGAAAGCGCGGCACATATTTAAAAAGTTTTCGGTATGTATAAATTAGAGCCAAAAACACTTTAAAAATAACCCTTTTACACATTTAATGATTTTTTATTACCTTAAAAACGAAACTATTTAAATTAGCACATAGTTTGATTCTAAGCTCTAACGTTTGTTAAACACGTAATCCCTGTTCAGTTTCAATTCAACAATTCATTGAGCCACAAAAAAATTATATTTAAACATAACAGTAATGCCAAAAACAACAAAAAACAACGTCTTCTCAGAAAGAAACTTTCTCTTCAGCTGATGCCAGGATCCACCGGATATAACTCAGGTTCCTAAAATAGACATAGTTAGTTAATTAGTAGATGCAGCAATTAGTTAGCTATTAAAAAATATCATTTTTACAATTGTTGACGAAATTTTAATTTTTGCATTTTTGGCCAGGTTTTTTTGGTCAAATACTCCACTGTGCGTCTGTCCGTCTGCACGCGCTCTAACTCTCGTAAGTATACTCGGATTGCCCTGAAATTTTTGGATGTTATTGAGGTTCACCATAGCACGATCCCTATTTCAAATGAAGTTTGTAGCATGTTTAGTTAATCTACAGGGACAGTCAAAAGTATTCCGTTACATTACGGCCAATGGGAAAAAATCGTTTCAAATGATTTTTAATGATGTTACACTCATCCAAACATAACAGAATTTATATGCATTTATGAAGTGCACTAAAATATGCATTTTGTTGAATATGCGGTTCAAAGAATAGTTATTTATTTACAGGGCGACACAAAAGAATACTGTTACATAATGATACAGGGGGAGGGGATTGTTTGCGGCGTATTTTATTTATGTTAAACTATTTCATATATAATGAAATTGATATACGTCGCTGAGCGCTTTAGTATAAGTTATTTCATGTATAATACGAAGTGCATAGTATTTACAGGGACACACAAAAGATTTCAGAAACTATATTGTATCAGAAATACTGTGCATTAGCGGTGATTGCTGGAAATGCATTTTCGATTATGATATGCGCTTATATGTTTCACTATATTTATGCATACTATATGGCATTTATAATTCATGTACGGGGCTACACAAAAGAATTCGTAAGGGTTACTGGGTATGAGCGCAAATTGCTTAAAGGTGGTTTTTAAATGAGCTATGCATTTTTACGCTGAACTGCATTTAGTTCATTAAGAAATGCTTGTAGAATATAGATAAAATGATATATAGGGTCACGCAAAGAATTGGATACATGCCGTCTATGGATGATAATTTCTGGAAATATGATTTCAGAATTTTAAGAGTGTTTTAGTTTGAATTAAATGTCAGCTAAACAGTGTCGTGTAATAAAAGCACTAGGTAAACTACAGGGCTGTACAAAAGTATTCAAGTATGTTTCCATCTATTAGTATAAATTGCTGAAAGAGAAATTACAACCTGTTATGTGTTTTCTTGCTAAACTAAATTTTCCCATTATATAGTATATAGATAGATAAACATACAGATTAAATACAGGGCTGTTCAAAAGAATTGGAATGCATATTTGGCTATGGATGGTAACTGCTGAAATCAATTTTTTAAATGTTTACTTGGTTATCTTATTTTCCTTATTTCCCTAAATAACGAAGTTTTGTTGAAGCTTTCACGGAGTGTTGGAAAGTGTTTCATAATCTATGCCGTACGCATGATTTTTCTTTCTTGTTTTCTTTTTCATGATTTCATATTGAACTCTATGGAGTAACTCGTAAAAAAAAACCAGTCAAATATCGTGAAACTTCAGAAAGATATCGACAATATAGTGAGCGAATATTTAGTTGCTCTCTAAATACAGCTAAATGATAAAGAGATCTCTATAAATTGTCGTTTTTAATTCGTACTTTTTTTTACCTTTCATTTTTTATTGATGCTTTAGTTCTTCTTGGATGCTGAATGATAAGGGATTTTCCACAAATTGTCGTTTTTTATTATCTGGCTTTCAGCAAAGGAGTTTGTACTTAATGAATGTCAACGAATAGATTTAGAAGAAATGCTTAAATTTTGATACTTCTTTTTTTCTTGGAATAGGCTCGTTCTGGTGGTTTTACAAGAAGAACTAAAGCATCAATAAAAAATGAAAAGTAAAAAAAGTAAAAATAAAAAACGACAATGTATGGAAAACCCCTTATCATTTAGCTGTTTTTAGAGAACAACTAAAAATCAGCTCAGTCTATCGGCGATATCTTTCTCAATTTTCCGGATATTTAACTGGCTTTTTTATATGAGTTGTTCCATAAAGTTGACTATCAAATCACGAAGAAAATTATTTTTTATCGTGCGCGCATGCGCAGATAAAAATGTTTATAAAACTGGTCATTTTTCACCAAATATTTAATATATTTACACTTCAATTACACCGTATTATTTTTACTACCTTTTGACAAATTTTCTGAAACTGGTGTTAAATTTGGTAAAAAAAACCCTGCATGATATAAACAAAAAACAGGGAAAATTTTTTTGCACTTACAAAAAAAATCGATATATCTCCATGAATATACGTTCTATTCTTCCACAAATGAATACATATATTGTACAATATCCATATATCCGTAAGCGATAGCGATAGATCATTTCGTGCATTTTATTTTACAGGATGATCCCGAACATTATTACAGTGAAACCTCCCTGAGCGACCACCTCCATTAAGCGACCACCTCCTTGAACGACCATTTTTTCATGGAACGAAATTTATTCCCATAGGTTCAATACTAATTTTACCTCCATTCAGAGACCATTCCAGATGAACTGCCCCCATGAGCGACCAATTTCTTTGAAGAAAATTCAGTTTTTTCCTGGTTGCTTGAAATAGGTTTCATTAGAAAAATAATTCCGTAGAGCGCATTATTCATCAAATTTTTGAACTAAGTTTAGATTTTTTTTTTTTAATCCCGGTAACTTTTAAGTGTTTAAACCCCTTTGTATCTTTTTAGGCAATGGATTTAACTCTGATGACGAATTAAGAATGACGGTCAATAAACCACCCTGCCCTATTCTGTCAGGAAACCCTCAAAGAAATAGATAAATTAATGAAATCATGATTATTTTTTCCCGTTCCTCCCCCCCCCCCACAAAAAAATGCTTTATTTACTGAATTTCGAAAAAAATTGGGAAATAAAAGTTTTAAAGGATAAAAACGTAAAATCAAAGCAAACGTCAATGTATCCATTTTTTAAACTCTGCAGTAATTAACTTGGGTAATTAACTTTTGTTTTGATACTTAAGTTTTTACATTTTTTCCTAATGTGAAAAATAAATTTTATAGTATCATTAATTGTTACCTTTTTTCAACAATTAAAATCTAGATTTAAACAGAACCTCCATTAAGAGACCACCTCTCGGAGCGACCAATTTTTATTGGAACGGAACGTGATCGCTTTAGGGAGGTTTTACTGTATTTTTCTTTGATTTATTGTTGGCCCTCTAATTGTCCTTCTGATCAAATCGCCATTGATAAATATGAGGTCGAAGATATTCTTCATATTCTTGGCGTTCCAGAAAAATCCAACAAATATATCTTTAAATATTAGACAAAATGTCTAAAATTGAAAGGTTCCAGTGATTAGCGGCCATATAGTGTGTGTGTATATATATTATATATGATGAATTTTAATTATGAATTTGTGTGCAGCAAACGGAATTTTACATAAAATTGCAAACTTTGTTTTAATTAAAAAGATTAAAATGCAACACAAAAAGAAAAAAATATATATATATATATATTACAGTATAATATCAATCAATTTAATTCTCTATTCCGTTTCCTTTATACTCTTGTATTTTTTACTTTTGGTCTGTCGTAGTTTTGTCTTAACCCTTTCCGGCGCGGAGTAATTCTGTTTATAAACTGATGAAGTAAATGGACTGACACCAGGATCTATAAGCGAATTTATTAGAAAATACAAACTTGCTTATTTTCACGCACATTATAAAAGGAAAATTTTAATTAAATATTCTTGGTGCCGTTTGTTAGTTTTGGAAATACAGTAGAACCTCTTTTATCCAAAACTCTTTTAACCGAAACTCTCGGTTAACCGAAATCCATTTTTAAATCTTTTTTTTTTTTCATTTTTTTTTATCACATTCCTTGAGTGCAAAATCCATTTTTAAAGCTTTTTTTTTTTTTTAACTATCATATTCCTCGTGTGCAAGCAGTCCTTTCCGAACCACGAATGTACATAAATATTTTCGATCTCCTTTCTTAGAATTCATTTGAATTTAACTTGAGCTCCCGTAAGCTACGGAGTGGAACGAACAAAGAAAACGAACAAATTAGCGATTCTGAAGCTTTTGAATGTTTTGCAAAAGGTTTGGCTTGGCTGGAGCAGCAGAAAGACTGTGATACTGGCGAACTAATAATATTTAAAAACTTCGTGATAGAGCTTCAAAGCAAAGGCAATCGAAACTGCGACAAACAATAAATTGTTTCAAACCCTTGTGAAATATGTAAAAGGTACTTAGTTTCAAAATTAAAGCTCAGGTAATTTATTCTTGTTTGTATTTTTCTATTGCTTTATTTTTATTAACTCGTTCGGGATCATGTGTTCATATATGCACCCTCAAAAAGAGCATACAGAATTTGTTTTAAACACCAGTAAAAAGAAAAGTAATATTTAGTTTCTTTAATTAAAGCATTTTCGAAATTGTTTAAGTAAAGTTAACTATTTTTTTTTTTTTTAAGTGGTGCCAACCGAATAAAATTTGTGTAAAAGTTGCCGGTCCCGAAGGGTTAAATACTTGTTACCATAATAAGAAATAGCGCGTATATTTCTCCTTAGTCTTAAAATTGAAGCATTCTCGATAATCCGAAAATTTCGATTTTCCGAAAGGGGGTCGGTCCCAATTACTTCGGATAATCGAGGTTCTACTGTAAAATCAGATGTCCTTTTTTAATGACACTGGCCTCGAAAGTGGTAATGTATAAAAAATAATTTAGACAATCTTTCCGAATAAGCTACCTAGAAAAAAAAACAATAATAAAAAGAAGAAAAAGAAAATGGAGCAAGATACTTTTGGAAAACACCTAATCAAAAGTCCTTTAAAAACATCAGAAGCACTTTTCTTTAAAAAGCAATCCTTCTAGAAATCATTTCATTCAGGTTGAATCGAGCTTCCTTTCTGTCAAGGACTTTATAAAATATTAAGACATATTTTTATCCACTTTTTCAACTGACTTCAAGAAGATTAAACTGTAAATACAAAGGTTTATTTATTTATTTATTTTTATTCAATCTCTGTTAACAATGTATGTTTTATATGTTCCTTGATTTTTGAATAGAATAAAGGCAAAGATCCATCCAGTCTTATATAAATACAGTATAACTTCAAAAATCCGGCATCGTCGGGACAGAGGCTATGCCGGATTTTTGAAAATTCCGGATTTCTGAAGGAATATCAAAAATACTTCCAATATTCCTAATGGTATCTTTAGTCATAATTCAATTCATAACCAAATGATTATTATGTAAGTAAAAGGGAAAAACTTTTTTTATTTTCTATTTTCTATGTCATAAAAAAATCTCATAAATAGTGAAGTTAGTTATTCTCGTGTAATTTCTGAAACATCAATGTCAACTTTACTTGTTTCAATTTATTTAGCCTTTCTTTTACATTTTTTTCGTGCATTTATACAATCGAAGAATATCTTTTTTGGAAGTTATTAATTGTCCAATCAAATTTAATTTTTCCCCAGTGACATTTTTTCTTCTGTCTGTTCCCCGTCCTCATGTTCTGAGCTGCTAGTAGCTCAGCGGTTCTATTGTGACTAGATATTCGCCTTTCCGAATTTTTTCGGGCGTTCTGTTTGTTAGTAACTAATCGGATATAACAAATGAAGAAAACTCGCATTCGGTTTTTGTCAATTATTTGTTTATCACACTTTCACTTTAGGACTCTGAAGTTTTTAATTCGTAAACAAATAATATTTTCCCTTTTCCCGTAAATTGGAAGTTTAAAAAAATCGGGAAAGGAATAATGATTTTGATGCCGGATTTCTGAATGCCGGATCTTTGAAGTTATGCTGTATATAGATTTCTTTCTGCAGAATAGTTTCTAAAGCAGTATTATATATATATAACATTTCTATGGAATGATAAGTAAATGATTTTGAAAAAAAATTCTAGAATTTTTGAAATCAAGAATTAGAAAAAAAAATAAATAAAATAAAGAATTTTTAACCTTGAAATTAAACTATTCATATTCTTATTGACTGGTGTATCTTAAAATTAATCGGATGTTTTCCTATGGAAGGCAATAAATTTGGAGCATTGAAAATATATCACTTTAACCCATTATCTACTGACGGTACTTATAAGTACCATTAAAATAACTTGTTATAAAATTAATTTAATACACCGATTAGTTGTAATACAGTTTAGAATGAGTTATAGATACATTATTTTATCTTGTTCCAAAAGCATTATTAGTTACACAAAACAAAAATATTTTTAAAAGGATAATTTCTTTTGCCTTTGCATCTTTTCAGCTATTTTGGCGTTGTGGGGGGGGGGGGGGGGACTTATTTTTTTAAATTAAAGCATTTAACGCATTTAAAATTTATAAAAAATATTTTCTAAATTATTTTTCAATTCGGAAATATTTCTATTGTACGAACATTATATTTGTGCATTTCCTAATTCTACAAAATACTGAGAAAAATATTTTAAACAAAAGATTTGAATGGGGTTATAAATATTGCACAAAATCCCTATAAATTCAAATTTAATTAATCCTTCTAAATCCTTCAATCCTTCTAAAATTTATTAAATGATTAAGTAAATCTTCTAATGTAGTTTAAATTGCCGTTGCCGAGATATTTCTGGTACCACTCAAAAAACATTCTTTCGAGAAAATCGTGTTTAAATTTTTTCATCAAGTACTGCTATATTTTATACATGTGTATAATTAAGAAAAAAAAAAAGCTTCGGGCAAACGTTTACGAAATGCATTTTTTTTTTTTTTTTTTTTTTTTTTTTTTTTTTTATCACACAACGTGTTTTATCGATATATAAGTGCAGAAGAACCTGGATTAACCGAGCTTCGATTAATCGAGGTTTCTGTTAACCGAGCCGACAACGAAATCTGATTTTTTTTTTCTGTGAATAAGCCTTGAAAAAAACCACACATTTTAGTTCGCTGCCCGTGCTATACAGGCACTTCTGTCCTCAAAAGCACTCAACTCCCAAGAAACACTGGACCCTGAGAAGTCAACAGCGAACAATGCTTTGTTTCCTGTGGCCATGTGAATTTTTGTAAATTTTAGAATTTGCTTTTTAAAATTTACTACTAATAGTTGATTTCCTTTTTAAATTTGTCAAGCTGTGAAACATAACTTTACCTATATTTATTTTATCATTTAAAAAACGTTCTAATATTTTCTATTTTAAGAGATGTTAAATTCGCAAGCACGGCGAGTTTTTATACACAATTTCTATTAACCAAGATTTCCGATAACCGAGGGTACTAGCGGTCCCAATTAGCTCGGATAATTGAGGTTGCACTGTATACTACTTCAAAAGTCGCAGAACCTCTCTAAAAACACCTCATTCTTCGCTGCTACTTTAGTATTTGCAGAGAAAAAAAGATGGTAACATAAGAAATAATATGTATGACGGTTTTCATCTATATTCTGTAGCCTGGGAAGACCGCGTTTGCCCCCTTGTTCTTTTAATATCACAAGGAAGTGCAGTCATTCCATTTAAGAAAAACGAAGCATAAAAGATCCGGAGACTTTATTAAAACACTTCTTTGCAAAAATTGTTTCCCCGAAACCTATGAGAAAGATCGCAATGTGACTAAAAGTGTGACTATATGTTTTTCATTTAAAAAGGATATTCCTTTATTCCGCCATCTTGTCCTCGAAAATGTTAGTTTTGTTCTTTATGTTTCGAACTTGTCCTTTACTTTACCTTTCATTGTGATAAATGTGAAAACCATCTAATTTTTATTTTTATTTACAGGGCTCCCACTCTGTCCGTTTTCTGAACACCGCTTTTTTCAAAGAAAAATCATCTTTTATAAATTTCGCAGAAACTTAAATGGAAAGCGTTTTTCTTGTAATTGTCGCGGAAACCTATTGCGCATTTTTTCTCAAAAAATACCGGTTTTCAGAAAACGGCCCAGTGGGAGCACCGTATTTAATTTCATCTTCAAAAATCCTATTCTAGGAAAAGCCCGTTCAATTCCTTTTTGAGTATTTTTATTTTTACATTTGATTTTAAATGACTGTCAAAACTATTTTATTTTAGTTTTTCTTCTGTTTCGCCTTCAGAAAGCCTTTTCTGAAAAATGTCCGTTTTCTTTTTTATTGTTAGAAAACGCGCTTTTATTTGTTTTGATAGCTATGAAAACTTTTATTTCAGCTTTCCTGTAGCTTTATTATAGAAAATCTCATTTATTTTTTAGAACTTGGGCTTTATTTTACTTTACTCATTTTAAAGGAATGTCAAGACTACGTTATTTCAGTTTTTTTTTTTTTCAGTTTTATCTTTAAAAATACTTTTCTCGGAAATCTCCATTTGTTCTCTATTTTTAAAACTTGCACTTTATTTTACCGTTGATTTCCATAAGTGTGAAAACTATTTCATTTTGCCTCTTCTTTTTGTCCTCAAAGATATGGGGTGGATCAAATGGACTTTACAATTTTAAAATTCAATAATAAAAAAAAGTAAATAAATCTACTATATATAAAATGCAAATGGTAATTTCGTTCTGTTTGCTTATAATTTGAGTTCTGGTTGAATGGATTTTGATGGAACCTGCACTGTTAGATAATATTTCAGGAAAGGTTTTAGTATATAACATACTTGTATGTGAATACTGTGTGTAACTTTAAGATTGAAGACAAATAGTTTTCTTTTTCACATTTTTATATCACACAGCACACAAATGTTACAAACAATCACAAACACTGAAAAACATGTAGAATGATGAGGTGACTTTGGGGTAATAACCCGCTGTTAGAACAAGTGACGTTCATAAAACATCTTTTGGGGAATACTCCCGCTATAAGCAACAGAATAATTGGGGATAAGACCCACTATAGCATAATGTGCCACAATGGCAGCTCAAGAACAACATACTATACTTGGGGATAACACCCGCTCGAATACACAATGTGCCGAAATGGCAGCTAAAGAACAACTATATACTTGGGGATAAGACCCGCTCGAATACACAACGTGCCGCAATGGCAGCTAAGCCACAACATACTCTTTACTTGGGGATAAGACCCGCTTGAATACACAACGTGCCGCAATGGCAGCTAAGCAACAACTGAACTGGGTCACATGACCGCAAAGCTACGGAGCTCGTTCGGCATGCGCACAAGGTCCGAACATGCCGCCCCGCGTTGCAATGTGCGTAGCACATTCAAAATATTAAAAATACACTATAAATACAAGAACTAAATAAAATACCAATACCACAAAATAATATATTACAATACAAATACAATAATAATAAGTAGCAACAATAAGGACTATACAATACAATAAAATTAAATTCTTTGTTACAAAATTTAAGCTATTTTCTAAAAATAGTTCTATATTGTTCTTAAGAAAAGTTGAATGTAAAATAACATGTAAATCTTAGGTGCACCTTAAAATACATAAACAATGAGAAATAAGTATACATTGGATTTCATTAAATTTCTGAAGAAATATTTTGTTACTAAGCTAACGAAAATCGCGATATAAAGCTTATGAAAAATCCCTTTTCCTTTGATTTTTATATTTAATCTCAAAAGGGCCGCAAAAATCGGCTCCTGTATGGTTAAACGTAAAGTTTGGAGTTACTCTTTTTGATGGGAGGTCACCCATGATTTGTTTAGCAGTAACCGGGTTGTTCCTAAAACAGACAACGCAATCATGCACTACTTTTTGCGCTAAATTTTTTCCACTTACGGGCCAAAACCGCATACGTACGTAATGGATTAAAGTTTGGGGACCAATATCAAAATGCTTCCTGTGAAAATGCTCAAATATGAGTTTTGTGAGCTTATGGCCTTTCGGCAAAATGATTTGATGCTTCTTATCAAAGTTTAAATCTGAATTTTCCAACCTACCGCCAACTCTTAAGATATTACCTTGATCCAAAAAGGGGGATAAACATTTAATTTTACTGGAAGGGGGAACCCTTGATTCCCGTTTTAAACCCTTAATCTCTTCCTGAAATTCTGCATTTTGTACTAATCTAATTAGAGAAACTTCTGAATTTTTTATTTCTGGGGTTGTGAGGCTGCCTCTGCGCCGGTCTGCTAACTTACATTTGCAATTGTGAAAAAACCTATGAACATATGCCAGTATGCGAAGAATACTATAGTATTTACCACTTATGTTGAGAAAAAAATTTACTTCTTCAGGATTCCTGAAAAAAGAAAGAGAAATATTAGAATTGAAATCATTACAGTTATTTTTATATTTTGATTTAGTCTCGGGAAAATAATCTGTTTCTGGCACAGAAATAGTTTCTTGCTCAGTCACTAAGTCATCAGCTGCTAGGAATTTTGGTCCCCTAAACCACATTGGATTCTCTACAAGAGAATTAACACTCGCACCTCTGGTCAAGAGATCGGCAGGATTGTCCTTGCTAGAGCAGTGATACCAAGAGTTCGAATCTGAAAGTGCATTAATCTCTATGACACGGTTTGCCACAAACTGCTTCCATCGCTTTGATGATCCTTTGATCCAGAATAAGGTTATTTTGGAATCTGTCCAATAGTACACCTTCGATGTGATTTTTTGATCTAGGATGGGTTTTACTTTATTGGTCAGTCTTGCACTTAGTAAGGCTCCGAGAAGTTCTAGCCGAGGCAGAGTTATCTCCTTTATCGGTGCAACACGACTCTTTGAAGTCACGAGATTGACTTCCACACCACTCTCTCTTTTTATTCTCAGATAAATTGCAGATCCATACGCTATTTTACTAGCATCAGAAAAGGCGTGTATTTCTACAGCTATTACTTGATTCAAGCAACCAAGAATTTTCCTCGGAATTTTTAATTCTGCTAAATTTGGAAGTTCTTCGAGCCACTTTAACCATTTTTCGTGCACATTAGTTGGTAACTGTTCATCCCATGCTGTCTTCTTTAGCCATAGTTCTTGGAACAGGCATTTTATTCTAATGGTGAATGGCGTCAGCATGCCTAACGGATCGAAGATTTTACCAACTGCTTGCAATAGTAGACGTTTTGAGCTTTTTTGCGATGACAAGAATTCTATTAAACTTTTGACTTCGAATGTCAATGTCAGACAATCTTCTTCTGTTTTCCAGGACATTCCTAACACCTTGCTTAGATTGCTTCCTAGGCTTATTGCAGCATGTTCTGTTTGAATATTTAAACCTTCCTTTTGCCAGCACTTCAGTAACGCTTCATCATTGGTTATCCATTTTCGAAGAATCATTCCTGCTTCAGACATTATTTTGTTAGCATTCAGGGAAACATCAAGAGCTTCTTGCAGCGTATCTTCGCCAGATATAAAATCGTCCACATAAATATATTTATCGAGTAGGTGAACAGTTCTTGGGTGTAGGTTCATAAACGGCTTGATGTGCTCCTTTATTGTAGCAGATAGGAGGAATGGAGAGGCATTGACTCCAAAAATAACACGTTTGAATCTGAAGACCTTGAAAGATTTTAAACCATCATCATACCACAGAAAACGAACAGAATCCCGATCTTTTTCAGCTAGTGAGATTTGAAGGAACGCCTTCTCGATATCAGAAGAAAAGGCAATTTCGTATAATCTGAAGTGGATTAAAATATCAAATAGAAGTGGATTTAAGTTGGTGCCGGGCCATAAACAATCATTAAGGGACAAATCATTGTTATCATGAGAGCTGGCATCGAAGACGATTCGGACCTTTGTAGTAAGTTTATCTTCTTTACAGACCGCATGATGGGGCAAATAATAAACTGCCCTGTCTAAAACAGGTTCATTTTCTTGCACCTGCTCTATAATTCCTTGCTTTAAATATTCCGTGATTATTTCAGAATTTTGTCGAAAAAGCTCTGGGTTTCGATAAAATTTTCTTTTTAGACCTTTCAAACGCTGTTTCGCAACATTAAAATTATCATTTAAATCCTTCCAGTCTCTTTTCCAGGGTAACTGAACTTCATAACGATCGCCTACAAATTTGACAGTTTTATCGAATATTTGTTGTGCTTGATCAGTTTCCGATATTTTCGGATCATGTTTTATGCCTATAGACTCAAGCTCCCAAAATTGTTTTAAATTATCATTTATTTCATCGAAATCTCTAACGAAATTGCACATAGTAATATTGTTTGTTTGCGTGTTCTCCTCTAGCGCCCCAGTTGGGATCCATCCAAAAACAGTGTCTTGCAGAAAAAGTTTATCATTTATCTTAACTGAATTATGCTTTAAAATTCTATAAAATAATTCAGCGCCAACCAATGCGTGAACTTTTCCCGGTTTGAAAAATGTGGGGTCTGCCAATTCCACAATATTCGGTAAATTAATGTCCGATACATTTAATTGCTTTGATGGAATTACATCCGTGATTTTGGGAACAATTAAGAAATCTATATTCTCCCTGAAAGAGCCATCTTCGTTTGTAATTACACTCGAAATTTTATTTTTTACATTATAAGTATAACCGTTTAATCCTGTAACGGGTACATTAATTATCCTTTTTTTAAATTTCAGCATGTCAGCGCAATCCTTAGTTAAAATATTGACATTGCTAGCATTATCCAAAATGACTCTAAACCTTCGTTTATTTCCGAAATTATCTTCTATAAAAACAAAGCATGTACTCAATAAAATTGATTTTCTTTCTTTACTTATATTATTCAAGGTCTTTAAGGATTCGTCATTATTTACCGAAATGGTTTTCATTTCTCTATTTACCGCACCTGCAAGAGGGGAGGAAATTTGGGGGGAAGCCAATTCATTTTTGGATTTATTTTCTTTTTCTCGATGAAGCCATGAGCTGTGTCGCAATCCACAGGTATTACAATTATATTTTGAAATGCAAGAATTTACGCAATGAGAATTATTCAAACAATTAATACACAGCTTATTTTTCTTCACAAAATCGTATCGTTCAGAAACACTCATTTTTCGAAACTGAGAACATTTGTTCAAATTATGAAAAGCCAATTTACACAGAATACAAGTTTTTCCATTCGATTTATCATTCGAATTTAGCATGAAATTTTTTTGTTTGTTCGAAAGAGGAATGTTTTTGTTTAAGGGTTTTGAAGCAGAGTATCTATTTACGCTTTCTAACGGAGAACTGCGGTTTTCCAAAAATGACATTAATTCATTAAATTGCGGGTATTCTGATTTTTTAATCGAATATTCAAATAATTTTCGAGATTCCTTATCTACCTTTTGCAATATAATATTGATAAGGATAGCATCAGACAGATTGTTTTGTTCATATTGTAATACTTCAAATTTTTCTGGCCCTCAAAAATTCTGAATACTCAAAAATTCTGGCCCTCAAATTTTTATTTACACAATCAATAAAGGATCTCAATTCTTTAGAAGACTCGTAATGTATTTTTTCATAATTAATTATGGCCGATAAATGAGTGTCAATGAGCAAACGTTGATTTTCGAATCTTTCAGTAAGTGCTGTAAACAATGACTGAAAGGAATCGTCTGGGCTCTCTAGTTGTTTTGCTTCATTTTTTAGCGATGCTTGCAAATAAAACAGCTTCTGAGCGTCATTTAACTGGGCATTATTGATAATTAAATTTGTAAATTGTACTTTAAAGATTGACCACTCTTCATATTTACCATTGAATGTTGGTAGTGGGATTTCAGGTAACTTAACTTTAATATTATTCGAACTTATAGATTCAATACTATCAGCATGCACATTTATTTCAGAAACTTTAAGATTTTTAAGAAATATGTTGAGACTTACCTCAAGTTTCTCGAGACGATCTTCGAGTTCATCTAACTCGTTTTCGATTTCTGGTAAGTCCTTAATCTCAGGGATATCATAATATTTATCCCGTATTTCCGATACTTTTGCTTGAAGCTTGGGTAATTTTCGAATCTTTATTTCGAGCTCGGTACTCGAGTAATTAATTTCGTCTGTATTATCTTTTACGAAATTTTCTAATTTCGTTATAGCGCCTTTTAGAGCACCTTTTGTTCTATTTAATTTTTCCATAGCAGCTATTTCGCTGCGAAATCGACGGACCACAAAAATGTATGTGAATACTGTGTGTAACTTTAAGATTGAAGACAAATAGTTTTCTTTTTCACATTTTTATATCACACAGCACACAAATGTTACAAACAATCACAAACACTGAAAAACATGTAGAATGATGAGGTGACTTTGGGGTAATAACCCGCTGTTAGAACAAGTGACGTTCATAAAACATCTTTTGGGGAATACTCCCGCTATAAGCAACAGAATAATTGGGGATAAGATCCGCTATAGCATAATGTGCCACAATGGCAGCTCAAGAACAACATACTATACTTGGGGATAACACCCGCTCGAATACACAATGTGCCGAAATGGCAGCTAAAGAACAACTATATACTTGGGGATAAGACCCGCTCGAATACACAACGTGCCGCAATGGCAGCTAAGCCACAACATACTCTTTACTTGGGGATAAGACCCGCTTGAATACACAACGTGCCGCAATGGCAGCTAAGCAACAACTGAACTGGGTCACATGACCGCAAAGCTACGGAGCTCGTTCGGCATGCGCACAAGGTCCGAACAATACTGTTCTGAGTTGCTCAGTTATAGAATTCTGGGAGAAAGTTGTATAATCAGGTAAACCTCATTATGAAAGATTAGTCTTTTTAAAAAGTTCTACTGGATTTATTTTGATGAGACTCGCCTTGTTAGTTAAAATTTTTCAGGTTATAGTATATAATGTATTGTTCTATATTGCTTACTTATAGAATTGTATTAGAAAGTTCTGTAATCAGGTGAATCGGATTATGAATGCTTATCCTTTTTAAAAGATACTGTTGAATAGATTTCGATTGAACTTGCAACGTTTGATAGATAATTTTTCAGGGAAGGTATGCAATATATACACTACACTACTACTAGATATGCACTTATATAACATATCGTTCTATCGTTCTTTACCAAATCCTCCTGCAAATGATCAACTGAAAGAGTTGTTTCTTAACCTCCAACTGATGTTACCAGTCTCTCAGATCGCGACTTTTTTCAATTTTTATAGTTTAACTTGCAATTTTCAGTTTAATTACAAACCCTACCGAGATTTTGTTCCGTTTGGAACCTTACTACTATCACCAGAGACTTTTGAATATGGTGAATTTTAATTACAACACAACAGTCCTGTACAAAAAGTTTAGTACAAAAACAACATCCTATGAGTTAATCGCGTCTTTTATTAATCTTTCGATGGAGCAGTCTCACAGACAGCTTCACACTAGTTATGTGACAATTTCTGTGACATCAGTTAAAGGTTAATAGCCCACATTTTGCCTGCAACATTAGAAAACACAATTCTGCAATGGCGATTGTATTCTTTCAGCAATGCGGAGGGATATTGCAGTTAAAGGTCTGTATTGCTTTAATTCATCGTGTTATATTTCGTTTTATACCAAGTTCGTTTGAAGAAACCGACTAGCGTAGCGGGCGGAGCCTGCTAGTAGATAAATAAAATAAAGTAATTGCCGTACGAGAGAGTGGTTTAAATGAAAATGCGTCAGATGATCGAGAGTTTTATTTAACTTACTTAAAAAATTTAGTTCAAAAAATTTCAAGTAGATGTTGTTGTACCTTCAAATATTCAGCTAAAACATCAAAAACTTAAGATAAGGAGTTACAAAACATTTTCCCTTACCATATTTGAAGGCGTGGGATTAAACTGGACATCGTTCGTGTAAATCGGGTAACAAAGAGTTGTGTAAAACAAGTTGAAATAGTATAGAACAGTAAACTCACGTTAGTGACGATTCCATGGGAAGGCTATTTTTTGACCACACTGACCGAAGTTCACATTAAACGATGCCAGTATTTGAATGGTGTAAGATAATCCCTTTTGTTGAATGAACTGAATTCAGTTTTTGCCAGAAATTAAATAGGTTCTCAACTTAATGCTAAAATAAACAACTTTTTTTCACTTTAATCATTTTAGTTAAGAGAGTTGACAATCAGTTACTACAAAAGAATAAATTACGTGGGACAAATAAATCTTGCAAAGAAATTGCCGTATTTACATAATTTAACTTTAAGTAAAGCAATCTTTTCCCTTTTTTTGCGTTATTTGAACAAATTATATTTTTATCACACCATTTTCCAATTTTGCAATATATTCAAAAATTTGGTCAATTATATCACATTTTGATAGGTAATATAGGCAAACAAACATTAGAAATTTTTGAACCTCTCACGATTTGGGTGGTTGAAAGTTTTCTTTTTTCTTTATTATTGTCACTGGCAATTTCTGGATCTCTCCAGAGCCAAAGTTACATAAAAGTTGCTTTTGAAAAAATAAAGTACAAGAGCTATTTTGATTCTGATCGACCAATTTGTGAAAAAATTGTCGCATTATCCGATGCGACATCATTAGATGCACGGTAACGATGCACGGTACGCATCATTAGATGTCTTTAACATTAATTTCAAATAGGAAATGATGTCGAAAATGAAATCGCCCTTAATAACCGGAGGTACGTCTGAACTGCAGACGCATTAACGAGAAACCACTGTAGATTGTACAGTCTTGGAAACAAAAAGTAATCCCCCCCCCCCTCCACTACTGCTAACTCTGCCGAAAAACATCGCAAAAAAATGTGACTAGTACTAATCGATTCGTAATAACGTCTACTAATTGATGCTAAACATAAATTTTGCTTTGGTGGTCATCTAAGTATGGAAAATGTACTAAACATAAAAATTTGTAATGCTAAATTTGACATAATGTTTGGATTCTTCGATAAATTTTACCTTAAGATAGCAAATGAAAGTCATTTGGTCAGGTAGTTCAGGTTTAAAGTTGGAACTCTTAACGTGGGGGCACAGGAACTTCAAGTTTGTCGGAACGATCAAATCATCTCCTTTTTCAAAGTACTAAAACACAAATAATATACAATTAAGATCTTTTTTCCCTTTCTGCCTAAAGTAACTTATCGAGAAAAATAAATGTTGTATATACAAAATAAATAATTAAATTTTAAGTTTAAAAATTCATCTTACTAATCCGTGAATTAAAATCATTAAGTGATGCTCGCATGATAAAACTCTAAATTGTGCATGTAGAAAACAATTTTTGAACAAAATAGAATCATAACACATCTACTTCTAAATTAAATCCAAAATATACACAAAAGGTTTTGATTAAAATTTGATTTTAGCACAAAATATAAAAAAATTCAAAAATTTCAAAAAATGTTTCAAGTTTTTCAACTGCAAAAAAAATAAATAACCAACATATGCGATTTCTTTTGGTTTTAGCATGTAAACTATAAAGAAATGTATGTTTAGTTAATTTTTTAAAGCTGTAACTTACATAGTTTGAAAATAATATTGCGCGCAAACTCCAAATTTACTAATCTGAGAAAACGCGCTTTAAAGTTACAATATCTACGAACCTACTATTATATTCACCCGTCTATAAATGATTATATAGCAAGAAATAATGCAAATTTTTGAATGGTTTTTTTTTCATATTGTTGAGAAAATTTTAAAAATTCAGAATAAAACAAAAACCGAAAACTGATTTTTTTCAAAGTTTAAAGGTCCTCTGTGCCCCCTTAAATTCATTTTTAATCGTTTCAAAACAGATTGAAATGCGGATAGTTTTTTTGAGTGTAACTCAAAACTAGTTGTCTATGTTATTCCTCCCCGCTTAAATCAAATACCTTTTATGAACGTCGCCGTTTAATCGAATAACAACTGTATGACCGATGTTTAAAAATAGGCGCGGGAAGCACGTTTCAGCCGGAATTTCCTTCCACCTTTTGTCATTTTCGGTTCCTTTACACTGAAAAAAAATTTTTTCAGTTCTTCCTGCAATGATTTCGGCCGGCAGGTATATTTTGGACAGGTCAAATGATTTCCCCACCTTGATCACCCTTACTGTTAATCAGGCTTTAATGGCAATGTGCCGTCACTTCGAGACTCGAGATGGTAGTTATGATATTTTGCACTCATTCGAAAACTAACTCGATATTTACTCTTTTAAAATTCCACTTAAACAAACCACTTTAAACGATTTTTTTAAAGCAGTATAAGAAACGTAAATTAGAAGTAAAAAAGTTTTGACCAAATTCAAACAAGCTGCATTAAGTGTGCTGTAAACCATATAAATATATGTACTAACATTAAATTAATTCGTATTTACTTTATATAGCATTTGTCTTCATTTTAGTTTATGTTATTCTATTAACTATTTATTATGCTGTTAATTAAATATACCGTAGATGATTATTTTGCTTTTTTATTCTGTATTAAATATTACAGTTATGATTACCCGTTTAATCAAATACCCCGCTTAATCGAATGTTAATTCTTGAACCTTCTATATTCGTTTAAACGGGGACGACTGTAATACAAAATACAATACAGCCCATTCCACCAAGTAGTTTTGCAAATACGTTTAAAGAACTATCCATATTGTATTCTGTTTTGTATCGATTAAATATGAATGTAATATTAGGCATATCAAATTTAAACCTGCATATTTTCTAAACAACTTGAACGAATAACTTCCCATTTGTATTGTTAGATAAAATTTCAATTCAAATATGATGTCAAAAATAAGTTTATTATTCAAAGTTTTCATGTTTGGCGCAATTTCTATATGTTTCCTGTAGGAAATGGTGTGCTTAAATATATTGTTCATTTACAGGGACATACAAGTAAATGTATTCGATTGCATTGCTCTAATTAGACAGCAATAATTTGAAGTGCACTTTGTAAAATTGATACACATTATTGAGGAGCGAATTAATATCTTGAACACAAAAATAGGGCATTAAAATTTAATATTATTTTACAGAGTCCCAAAAAATTCAAATACGTTATCGCCTATGAGCAATAATTATGAGATGTAATTTTCCAGTTACGTTATATGTTTTCTAACATAACTAAATTTTAATATTTTACATGGTGTGTAAAACATGTATAGATCGTATATGTTTATCTGTTATCTCGCTTCACACAGCAGGTACTGATTTTTTTTAAAGTTTTTTTTCTAAGTAATGAAGGAGCTTTTTTCTTAATTGTCAGTGGAGGAAGATTTTTCTACTTTACTAGTGGTATCTGTTTTCTTTCGAATCTCAAGGGAATGAAGTCCCAAGTAACAACTGGTATTATCAAGATGCTACTTGGCGCAGAATAACATAAATTTAAGAACAAGTAATATAAAAATTTTGTTTTTAAAGTCAATTCCTACTTGAGTCATCAAAGAAAATTTTAATATAATCCCTTAAGCTAATATTAGTTTTTGTTGCATTAAAATATCTCAATTTGTTGATTTTCTACAGGCAAGTAGGTTTACAAAGTAAGCCTGTGGGAATTTGGCGAAATATTAGAGATATCGCCAAGTTGGCGACAAACTTGGCGGCATTTGGCGACAGAACAGGGTCCCCCCTATGGTACCCCCCCATAGATATGAAGATGCATTAAATGCTTCAATAACCAATTTCCGCCATTTTGTTTCCCATGTAAAACTAAAATTAATTAATTAAAATTTAATGAACGAATTAATATTTGAAAAAACTGTATTAACATCAATTGTCATCCAGTACAAGTTTTAAAAAAATTATTTCAACTTGATAGGATGAATAATAAGTATTTTATTAACGATTGAAAATTTGAACAAGATATATAAATAAATAAATAAATAAATAAATAAATATAGGGAGAGTGTGAACTAATAGTAGGAATTGAACAACGTTAAAAACGCCAGAATATGCAACTTTGAGCAGACTAGTTTCGGTAGCCTTTAGCGTACCGTCCTCAGTGCAAAGAATAACGTAAATTTGCTCAATTATATAGGAGAGAATCGGATTCAAGTGAGAAGTTCTTTAACCAATAGGAAAACAGAAAAATACGGGTAACAACCAATGGGAGAATATTATAGGTAATGTCACCAAAAGTCTGTAAAATACTGGTAGTAATTAAGCAAAATATGATTTTATGAAATATTTCCATCAATCTGATAAAGGGGGAATAGCGAATTCACTATTAGTATTTTTCATACTTTTGGTGGCATTACCTATATTATTCTCCTATTGGCTGGTACCCGTATTTTTCTGTTTCCCTATTGGTTAATGAACTTCTCCCTTGAGTCCGCTTCTTTCCTATATAATTGAGCAAGTTTCCGTTACTCTTTGCACTGAGGACGGTACGCAAGAGGCTACCGAAACTAGTCTGCTCAAAGTTTGCATATTCTGTCGTTTTTAACGTTGTTTTTAAATTTATGTAACAATTAGTATATTTATTAATATCCCGGCAAACAGAATAATTTCCTAGTTTTAATGAAATAGACAAAAACATTCTAAGTTTTCTTATTGGAGTTGTTGTTATTTAATTGAAGTAAGATAATTGAAGCCATATTAATCTGAAACGACATAGTTTTCTTATTATGAAAATGTTTTTGTTTTGAACTTTATTAACACAATAAGGTTCGGGAACACTGTAAACATAAGAGTTAATTTTTCTTTCGTTGTTTAATCGAAAGTACACTGCACAATCCTGTGCATTCTTTTATTTATAATTCAGTAAATAAAGCTTATTGATCTTATCAAATCTTCCATTCCAGACAAATCTCAAACGAGCTAACAAACCCTTTCGTATGCAGGATAAGAGCTAAAACGTGTCGATATGAAAGAATCAAATATGAAAATTTTATTCGAAAAATGCGCGAATAAATTAATTATCGATTACTAAAAATCACTTCTTGAAAGTATATGTTTATAACTGATGTTCCATAATTTTTTTATTTTTTTATTTTTTTACTACATTTTTCTAAGTGCAGAAGAGACGCAAATTAACCCATTTGTTCCGAGAATTATTTCTCGAGATTCCTAGCATTTTAAACATACAATTATGTCCTTTATCACCTATATTAATGCCTGGCGACATATTTGGCATTTATTGTTGGATTATTGGATGTTTTTTTTTTTTTGTCTGGAAGGAAAACGTGTCTGTAGGGAACAGCAAATTCAAATTAATTGAAAGTTCATGGGGCATCATTCAATCTACAACAATTAGATTTTATGCATATAACAAAATTTAAGTGTAATAATGGAAAGTTACACCAACAGCAAAAAAAAAGTGATGAATGTCTGTTATTTTTACATTTTGTGCATCTAACACCTAAGTTCAAAAAACGGAATTCGTGAGTTTTTTTCTAACTTTTGAGAATTACTGTCACAAATTTCTGTTATTAAATAAGGTAAGTATTCCTTTCCGAAAATAGTGATACGAATCCTAAAAATATTTGTTGATAGTAAATCCGGCTAAACATATTAAATGGGTTACGCATTTTTTAGTTACTATACTATAATTGGATTTATCTTTGTTACATTTTCAAAGAAAACACTAAGAGGTAAAATATTAATGAAACTTATATCAACATACACTATATGGCCAAAGGTGACCAGCCACTTGCGATTTTTGACGTTTTCTTAAATATCTAGAAAAATACATGAGGAAATATCCTGAAACTCCAGGTGTGTAAACATAATAGTACAGGTCATATATTTCCGTGAATATTTTTTCCCGAAACTCCATAGGGGGCCGTCAACAAATCGAAAAAGAACGAATATCTTTTGGACAAGCCTGTAAAAACTAATGTAGCAAAAGCGTTCAAAATGTAGATTATGATTAAGTTCCTTATTATAATAACTTGTGTTCATTTTTATGAGAATAGCATGTATATTCGTTGAAAAATAAAAGTTTTTATAAAAAGAGTCCCAAATTTTGCCAAGTTTTTTTGCTTATAATTTGTAGAGTTCTTAATATGAAAAAAAGTTCTTTTCAGAAAATATAACAAATAACATTGTACACAATACCCTGCAATCAGAATGAAAAAATAATAAAAATTGTATGAAAAATGAGCTGTTTTACTAAATAATGATTCACTGCGCATGCTCGAATGTAAACAAAATATAATTTGCATAATGTGTTAGCTAAATGTATAGAGCAATTTTTGTGAAAATCTCAAAAATATAGTTTGGAAAGTCTGAAAATTATCGTTAAGCTTAGAATCCGAATAGAATAGAATCTTAGAAAAAGCTCAAAATCCGTTATTCCAAAAAGGAAGCAAAAAGATGAAGGGCTGTATAAAAATACAGTAGTACGTGCAATATTGTGTATGCTATACTGGCGCTAATCAATGGATATATGGATACAACCTCTCATCTTTTTCAATTTTTCAAAGGACACAACTACAAATTATTTCGTTATCCCTCTTTCCCATGTGATGCGATCTGTACCATTTTGCATGATAAATACAACACTTCACCTCTATATATATACTTAGTTTCATTTCTTCAATCATTCCTTCTGATTATTCATTTTAAAAAAATGCCTCTGTTCCTTAGCAATTGTCATGCAGTGTATATTAGGATTTCCCCGCTTATTACGAGCTACAAAAGTACGATCACGGCTAATACGAGCAAAACATCGTTGACTTCAGTTTGAATTTCGCCAAAAAGTGGGATAGATTTAATAAAGTAATTCCGTTAGGTGACTGTAACAGCCACAGCGCGCAAAACTTTTCATTGGATTTCCGTTTCACAATAGATCTATCTCTATTGTTTGTTTTCGTAAGGATAAAAACAGGAAGTTCTCATCCAATCTAGTATATAATCATGTTGATGTCATTTTATTCATTTCTGAACTATGGAATCCCCCTTCTACACTTACGATTTCAGCTTTATGATTACATTAGTGTCCTTCGTTCATGTTCTATTAGACGTTAGTAGCTGGGAAGCTCGGCTGTCAAGCAACCCATCGGAGACCGCCAACGGTAGCGCTTCGTCGGTAGAAACGTTTTTTTTTTTTTTTTAATGTTGACTTTCTTCTATCTTTACAAGAAGAAAGTATTGGATTCGGGAAATTTTTCCACTTCCAGTTTTCGACGGATTTACGCGTTTTAGGGGTCAGAGGCTCCGAAAAACATGTTTTTACAAAATGCCTGTCTGTGAGTCTGTGACTCTGTCTGTAAGTGACATAAATTTTGTGTGCGCTCTATCTCAAGAACTAATGCACGTAATTTAATAAAAATTTATATTCAGTTAGTTCCTGATATAAAATGGTGCTGATTAGTTTTTAGTGTAAAGCTCCCAACAGGTGGCGCTGCTATGCTGCATTTTAGGTAGCTTTCTTTACAAAAAAGCTACCTATTGCAGCCGTTCGGAGGAAAGCGATTTCAAAAAATTTTGGTATATTTTCATCGATCATGACCCCCAGACCCCGAAACCACCCTCCGTTCAACATTGATATATATATATATATATATATATATATATATATATATATCTGACCTATGTCACACTGTAACTCCCGTAATTATGAACCGATTTCGATGAAATTTGGTGTGTACATAGTACATACCAATGTCTCGACCGAGTTCGTTGGCCAGCTTCATCCGCTATTTTGTTTCAAAATGGCGGCCATTTAAAATTTTTAAAAAATTTTAAAACTTGAAATGTGGTACCAAAAAATTAAAAATGGAAAAATATTTTTTTCTTATGTATTTGACCTTTATACAAAGATTCCGGAGCAGTTTTTGTTTCGTCTATATCTTAAAAAATGGCTGAGTTATAGCATTTTGAATTTCTAGCATGGCTGACATTTTGAAACGTCCTGAATTTTGTCACGCGATAAAAGGCGTATTTATGAACCGATTTGGATGTAATTCAGTGTGTACATAGTATATACCAATCTCTCGACCGAGTTCGTTGGCCAGCTTCATCCGCCATTTTGTTTCAAAATGGCGGCCATTTAAAATTTTTTTAAAAATTTAAAAATTGAAATGTGGTACCAAAAAATTGAAAATGGAAAAATATTTTTTCTTATGTATTTGACCTTTATACAAAGATTTCGGAGCAGTTTTTGTTTCGTCTATATATTAAAAAATGGCTGAGTTATAGCATTTTGAATTTCTAGCGTGGCTGACATTTTTAAACGTCCTGAATTTTGTCACGCAATAAAAGGCGTATTTATGAACCGATTTGGATGTAATTCAGTGTGTACATAGTACATACCAATGTCTCGACCGGGTTCGTTGGTCAGCTTCATCCGCCATCTTGTTTAAAAATGGTGGCCATTTAAATTTTTAAGAAAAATTTAAATTTGAAATGTGGTACCAAAAAATTAAAAATTGAAAAAATATTTTCTTCTTATGTGTTTGACCTTGATAAAAAGATTCGTGAGCAGTTTTTGTTTCGTCTATATCTTAAGAAATGGCTGAGTTATAGCATTTTGAATTTCTAGCGTGGCTGACATTTTGAAACGTCCTGATTTTTCTCACGTAATAACAGGCGTATTTATGAACCGACTTGGATGTACCTTGGTGTGTACATAGTACATACAAATATCTCGACCGAGTTCGTCGGCCGGCTTCATCCGCCATCTTGTTTCAAAAAAAAATTTAAAAAAAAATAAAAAAATTAAAAAAATTAAATGAGATACCAAAAAAATTGGAAAGTGGAAAAGATTTTTTTTGTATGTGTTTGACCTTAATACAAAGATTCCGGAACAGTTTTTCTTTCGTCTATATCTAAAAAAAATGCTGAGTAATAGCATTTTGAATTTCTCTTGTGGCTGACATTTTAAAACGACCTGATTTTTGTCACGCGACAACAGGCGTAATTATGAACCTATTTGGATGTAACTAGTTCTGTACATAGTACATACCAATGTCTCGACCGAGTTCGTTGGCCAGCTTCATTCGCCATCTTGTTTCAAAAGGGTTGCCATTAAAAAAAAAATTTAATTTAAAATTCAAAATGAGGTATTAAACAATTGGAAAATGAAAAAGATTTTTTTATGTGTTTGACCTTGATACAAAGATTCCGGAGCAGTTTTTGTTTCTGAAAATTTGTTCTTTTGTTATATCTTAAAAAATGGTTGATTTATAGCACTTTGAATTTCTAGTATGGCTAACATTTTGAAACGATCTTGTATTTGTCACGCGATAACACACGTATTCGCCTATTTCGATGTAAGAAGGCATGTGGATAGTATACATCAACACCTCGACCAAGTTCGCTGGCCAGATTCATCAGCCATCTTGTTTCAAAATGGCGACCATTAAATTAAAAAATATATATATATATTTAAAGTGAGGTGCAAAAAAATTAGAAATTGAAAAAGGTTTCTTTCTTAAGTATTTGACCTTGATATAAGGATTCAGGAGCATTTTTTGTTTGTCTTTACCTTAAAAAATGGCTCAGATATAGCAGTTTCAATTTCTATTGTGGGTGACATTTTGAAAAATCTGATTTTTTGCATGCGACAGCACTCCTATATATTAACAGATTCCGATGTGAGTGAGCATGTGCACAGCAATTACTAAGGTCTCGACCGAGTTCACTGCTTAGCCTCATCCACCATGTTGTCTTGAAATGACAGGCACTTTAAGAAATTGCCGAATTTGGCAGCCAAATATATGTTACTTCAAAGAAAAGCAGCTTGGATAAAGCTGACTAATTTCGCGAAATTCTCATTCATTATATTGATAAAAATTTGTATTGAATCTCCTATATTCGGTTTCCACTAAATTGAGCTTCGTGTGTTTAAATGATATAATTTGGCTTTTTTTAAATAAGGATTATGAAAGCTACCTCTTCCTCCCGGCACTGGCCGGAAGGACTTTTGCAGAATTTACACGATTTTAGCGATAGTCATATTTCAAGATTTAATGTACGGAATTTCATACCTTTAGAAATTTCATGATAGGCATAGATTGGCATTAAGTTTTGGCGCTGAGGTAACGAAGTTTGAAGTATTAAGAAGTCGGAGATAGAGGAAAGTTTTGGGACTGGCACATAAGACTAGTTTTAATGTGTTTTAAATAGTACGGAGCTTTATGATATTAAATTTATTTTAGCATTTAAATAATTAGAACAGTTAATAATAGTTATTAATTTAATTGTGTGCGTGATTTTTTTATGTTCTCGGGTATTACGAGTAACGGTTAATACGACGACGTTCATAATTCTCTTGTCTCTCATTTTAACGGAGTTCGACTGCATTTGTTTTGGCTAAAGAACTTCTATATTTCTACGATAACTGTCCAAAGATACATCAAGGCTTCTGTTATGCTTTTTCGTTGTCAATACGATGATGATAATCACGCAAACTCCAGTAAACCAATCGAAAAGACTTCGAATAACCGTTGTTTTGTTGATAGGCTGCCATCGCCGATATATGTATGATATCGAACACATATTGAAAATGATAATAATTAAATATTAACTTATTCATTTAATATTAAAGAAATATTTAGTGACTGATTATTTACATAAAAAAAACTTTATTTACAATTATAGGCTCGGATATAGAAGATCCTGCCCAATACCAAGTTATACGTTGAAATACTGTCTACATACTGGGTAATATTATTAAATTATACGCTATTTCCTTCTTACTTTACCGAACTCAGCAAGGCTTACAGGAGAACCACTCAGGTATCTCCACTCGTATACACGTTTATACCCACAGCAGTCAACCTTTTCTTAGGAACACTTTCATTGAAAAATCCGCGGCTCAAACCTCCAGCCTTACCCCACAAGACTTCAGCCAAGACTACCTAAAACTCTTTCTCAGTTTCCCCCTAGAGAAAAAACACGTGATCTTCTCCCCTGTAAAATTAAGAATCGTCTTATCTCTCACTGCACTTCGCTTCCTCGTTCAGTCATTTATTAGGGATTCCCAAAGACTTTCTTTGTTCACTTTATCTAGACTCTTTGTCGTCCACATTCTCCTATAAAAAAGAAATGCTAGTATGTCGTTTATACAACTGCTCTTTTCATATAATAAGATATGAATATAATAGCTTGTTACAAACTGCAATATAAGAAAAATATTGCCTTAACACAAGTACATAGAAAGGGATTTACATACAAAATACAATAAATAAAAATAATATTACTTAACAGTAATCTTAACTAGTCACACGCTCATTAACGACAGACCTGACAACTTCATTTATATCATTAAATGCAAAGGCTCTTCATTAATACTTCGAAGAATAATATATTATAAGCATATTTCTTTAAACTTGCATAATAGGAAAAAAAAAATTCTAAATTTGAAAAATATTTATTCGACCGAATTTCTAGCGAATAGAAATATTCAAAAGTTGTCCCCCAACTTCGCTGTTTGAAAACTTTTCTAAAAATAAACTTAATGGTACTTACATTATAGGACATGAGTTCACTATCAGAAAGGACAAAAAAAAAAAAAAATGAAGTAATAGTCAAAACAGCGCTTTAAGCTGTCTGCAGTTTTCATCTTCCCCTGTAGCAAAATGCATATTACGCAGTCATTAGACTTGCATATCTCTTTCTGAGGAATTACTGAGAAAAATTCAGAAATTCCTGCATACCAAGACATCAGAGGAACTTTAAAATAAGATTGTTTAATATTGCAGCGAGCAGGAATTCGACATAAATGTCAGTGGCATTTGGAACAGTGAAATGGGTAAAGTCGAAAGCGGTACTAAAAATACTAGAGAAAAGAAAAGAAATAAACAGTAAAGTAAAAGAAGACTGAAAAACGTGTTTTATTGGCAGATTGTTTAAAATAAATAAATGCATTTTATTTTTTTAATATTTTTAAAAAAATCACTTCTTTAAGCATACTTTCAACTGTCCTGCCATCGCTATAAACCTTCTTAAACTTCATTTGTTATCTCATAAACTTCTTTACACCCACGATTTATATATCAGGCTGTAACGAAAGTTTTTCGCCACAGCTACGGTCTGTACAAACAGTTCGTGTTGACGTGTTTGCTCATATTTTGTCAAACGATTTTTGGCATTTGATAGAAAGAGACTTGCTTTTAAACATTGTTGTGAAATTTATAAAAAAATATCGTTATCATTAAGTATACAAGGTACCTGAAATGGAATTATCACGCTACCAGATTAGAACCATGATTTACTTCCAGTTCTATTGCAAAAAGTGAACTACAAAATGTCACCGAATAAAGTGTAAGGGAGATGGGGCACATGTGAACAGTTCGCATAAATATAGCTTTTTCTCATAACTGAATTAATTTCTATAAACAAAAACTACTCAATATAGTAAACAGAGCTTTTTTTTACACATGGTATTTTTTTTTAAATCATCTGTATAGTTCTTCTTACATTCTTTAATAGTTTTATAAATTCAAAAAATTGTTCACATGTGACCCATCAGCGGGGTAGTTGTGAACACACGCGGGGCACATGTGAACACAAGGAAAAAATATCCTTTGACATGCTTTTTATTCTGTTATTCATTTGTTATCGTAATCATTAGTTATATTACTTGTTAAATTATCCATATATATATATATATATATATATATATATATATATATATATACATATATTTATCTAGTTTCTGGGTGATATGTTTAAGCAAAAGTTTATAAAATGAAAATAAGTAGATTTGGAAGGGGGGGGGGAGACTTTTATGATTCCTTAAGTATTGTTGCAATAAAATAAAAAAAAATTAAGAAGCAATTTAAAAAAAGAAATTAAAACTTAATCCTGCTTAGCGGTTTTTGTTTTGGGGAGATTTTAGGGAGGGGGAATTTAGATAATATTTATCTGAAATCTACCGAAATACGAAAGATTCTCACCCCTGTATTTGCCTTACTGACTTCTAAATTAACGATACAGAAGGGCTTTTTAATGATTTAATTTTTTTATATATATTTATCTCGATTATAACCCCCCCCCCCCCAAAAAAAAAAAAAATTAACTTCTTTTGCTTTTGATAGAAGGGGGGATGCTTACAATCCGGATTTTACGGTAATTATCACTTTAAAAATTTTACTTTCTTAAAATATTACTGATATCTATCTCCATTCAAAGAATCATATACATAACTATTTTAGAGATGGAAGTAAGCCATCATTGCAAGTTTAGAACAAATGTAATAGAAAAATTTGCAAAGTTGTCCAAGGTAATACTTTTGTAGTAACAATGCATAAAAAATATTGTAGTAAACCGTTTAGTAGAATAATACATAACACTTATTGCATTTTAGAAAACATTAAATTTATTTCAATTACAATTGAACGCAAACGAGCTTGTTGCTCTTTATCTACTTGCTGAGAGATGTGTTCGTGGAAGTTTCAATAAAAAATCAACTTTGTATGACGGAAATGTCTTCTATTTTAGGAAAATTATACATTGGATCTGACATTATATCTCATGAAGTTAACTGAAATGAACAGAATCACAGAATGATTATTGGGGTACTTATGTACTGTTCATATCTGCCCCAACTAGTCTGTTCACAAGTGCCCCACATTGCTGCTTCTGTTAAATTGATAAATCATTAACATTTCTCAATTTTAGAAGAAAAATAACTTTATCAAAAATATTTATTAGTATTCATAGTCTATGTTAAAACATTCAAATTCAAATAAATGAATAAATAAATAAAGTTATTCGCTTATTAACTTGGAACAAAGATTTTACTTTTGAGATCTAAAAACAGTTTTTTGGCTACAGAGTACAAACAAAATGTCAAAGAGCTTCAAAAAAATTTCACCATATGCCTATTGGTGTTATCATCTTTAGTATTTTTTTTCAAATAAAAAATCTTATAATAACTATAGAAAAATTGCGATGTTCACATCTGCCCCATGTTCACATATGCCCCCATCTCCCCTACAGCTTTAGGTACTAGTGTTCTATCATATAGACTGTAAAGGTTCGGTGGAATGGTAGTTATATATAAAATTACAGTTAATTATAAAAATTATAAATATTATAATTGGTATTGTGTAATGGTGATTTGGTGGAAAACTTTCATTACAACCTAATATTATGAAATTAAGAAAAATGTATTGCAGCCTATAAAAATTGTAACAGAAATCAATTTCGAAAACCCTCAAGTAAGCGAACCCAAAATTTCAGCCCATTCATCTTAGTGGATATGTGAGTTATAGTTAAAAACTACTCCTGTAATAGTTTATTTAGAAGCTATTAAAAAATAATCAAATATTACGAGTTCACAATTATACATCTGCGCAATTCCCTAACTTCGTAACTGAATGCCTTTTCATTTGGTATCCAAAGAGAAAAGATACCAAATAACCCAAAGATGATGTCAAAATTAGGTGTTAGCATGAAAAAAATAAAAAAATAAAAGTTACAATTTTAATATGGAGATGATCTCTAAGCTATTTTTCTAAATCCTAATACAAGTTTAAAGAAGATATAATTCTCAATCAAATGGTTATTTTTATTTTTTTCTTTCTTTCTTTTCTTTATATTTGGCGATAAAAACTAGGGGCATTCCTTTTTTAAGGGTCGGGGGGTCTCCGAATAAATTCCTGCAAACAGCAGGAAGTTTTCCGTAATTCTGGATAACGACGAGGTTACGTACACTGAATTTACATAAATAATTCTGCTATACCAGGGATGTTTTTGTAATTTTTACAATGTATACAATAAAATGTAAATTATATTATAAACCTGATTATCTGTTACTTTTTACAATCCGTTTAATTTTATTCATATTTTAGTTGATTATTCAAAATGATAAGTTCATTAAAAGGCGATAAAATTGCTTACAACTTTGGCGTCTTTGAAAAATGCCATGTTGTTTATGATTAAAGCTCACTGGGAAATTCTGTAACGTTGATTGTGTTGCAGATTATGATTATGGACGATTCAACAATTTACTATTACCTTCATTTATTGAAAAAAAAAGTTCTTATTACTATTATATGTATTGAAAGTTCTACGTTGGCATTTTATTTGGTGTATATTAAAGTAGGTATGTATGTAACAGCGTATATGTAAGAAAATGCAGGGTGTAAGGTAAAGTCAGGAAATATTCAAATAACTACGGAAAAAATAAAAGAATAAATGTGGGACAAGTGTCTGTAAAACGACTAATGCGCTATCACATCAGACGGACTGCTAGTGATTTTTCTCGATGACTCTAGTTTGCCAATTACTTTTATACGTCATACATTTATAAAGAATCGTCTGCGGGTGAACTGGAATGAGTCGGCGTTAATAAGGACTAAGTGGCTTCGCCCGCTAGCGGGCCCTTCCTTTAATCGGGGCCTCTAATTTATACGTAGTCTTGTAATATGGAAACTCGAACTGGCTCCCCGCTATATAAGGCGCCGTAATAGCAGGCGTGGTATGCACGCACTACAAAGTCTTGTAAAAAAAATCTCGAGCCGAACAAACCTCGGACCGGATCCGTGGGGGGAGGGGTCAAAGTGAGGGGAAGAGCACAGCAGCTGCATAATATGAATAAATTGTCACAGGGCTTTAGGCCTTTCCAACCGTATGTCACATGAGGGGTCTCGATCTTAATTTATAAAAATGCCCGTATAAAAATGTTGGAAAATGATTGTAGTATTAACATTAAACAGGAATTTTTCAAAAATATGAAGCTAAACATAAGTTTTAAGTTCTTACCCTATTCCGAAGAAATTAGCCAAAGAAGACGAGCATTTTTTCAGCTATGAAGGAACTTTTCAGCTCGGGTACTGCAACATAATCTGGTTAACTGCTTTTTATTTAGTGATCATTACTGAGAAACATTTTCGAACAAAATCCGAGTCCTGGAACATGGCTATATAAACAGATTTCAAAATGGCGAACTGAATCATATCGTTTAAAACTTTACACCCGAACTGGTGTTCGGTTTCCACAATTTCTTTAAAAGATTAAAATTAAACTGTTTTGGGTGTATCATGACAGTTTATTCGGTGTTTACATCAAACTTAGAGTATATTTAATCCTCATTTGGCATTTCATAAACTCAAATTAAGCGTAACTATAGTCCCTTTTTTTACAGTGTATATATCACATGAAGAGTGTCGGTAAAAGTTAAGAAAGTGCTCCCCCAGAGGGCCAACTACCGCACTCTCCGGGATACAATCCCACGTTTTGAAATTTCATATATTATAAATAATATTTACCGCATGGTTCCGTAAAAAAATCCGATAAAATGATGAAAATGCAAAAAAGTTTGAAAACTACCCCGCACAGTGAGGGTAAAATTGAGGAGGGGGGGGGCGAAAGTCTCATAATATGAAACAGTTATCCGAGAGCTTTCCGATGATATATCACATGACGGGCTCAAAAAAAGTCTGAAAACTGCTCCCCCGACCCGACCCCCCTCCCCACACACACACACCCACGTGGGTCCACTCTTTCGCCCCGGAATTCCCGCAGCTCCCATTTTCAAAATTTTTATGTTTAATAAATAATATTTACCGGAAGACTCTATTAAAAAAAATCCACATCTAAAATGATATTTATTATAGAAATCGCTACGGTTTTTAAAAAAGCTTTGCTCCCCCTCCCCCCCTCCCAAAATTCAATTTCGGGGGAAGAAAGGTTCATAATATGAAAGAGTGGTCAAAGGGCTTTTCGATTATATGCCACAGGAAGGGTTCAGTAAAATTTTTAAAATTGCACCCGGCATGGGTTCACTCTCGCCCCCCCCCCCTTCCCCGAGTTCACCCGACCCGCCTTCCTCTTTTAAATTTTTATATTTAATAAATAATTTTTATCGGAGGGCTCCAGGTATGTGACATCTTGGTAGGGCTAAAATAAGGAAAAATTTGAAAATTAGGGCTTCATTTCACAGCTCATTGTCATGCCTCTTTCTCTATCTCTTGCTCGTCCCTCGGTACTTCTCGATAAATCTTCTCACATCTCTTCTATGACGACATATGAAATGTTGAAAAGCGCGAGAGAAATCCTCGAGTAGCTTCTCATAGAAAAATGTTGAAAAGCACGAGAGAAATCCTCGAGAAGCTTCTCATCAGGAAATTTCGAAAAGCGCGAGAGAAACCATTGAGATGCTTCCCATCGGGAAAGGTTGAAAAGCGCGAGAAAAACCAACCATCGAGCAGCTGCTCATTGGGAAGTGTCGATATGCCAGAAAAATCATCGAGATGAGATTTGCCGAAATGCTAGATAGAAATGAAGCTTCCAGGGTCAAATTTACCGCATTTGTGGTTTAAGTCATAATTTCTCAAAGGAGTCCATCTGCTTATCCAATCTCTTTTTAGCTCAGAGGCTATCTATAAGCCTGAGAGCTAATGTACCCGCCGGTTCTGTATGTATGTATGTACGTAACGCGATAACTCTTGCTAGAAATGTGCGATTTGTTTCTAATTTTTTTCTTTGTTCGTTCTGATCAGGCGTTCCCCTGATTAGTTTTGGGGATTCATTGGTTAAGGATAAAGGAGTAAAAGAGGAGCTGCCCCCCCCCCCCCCTTAATTTAGATACATGGGTTTTCATGCAGAATTATTCGATTTGCTCCAAATTTGATATACCGGTTTATTATGTTAAGGAGCCTCCCTGATTAAATTTGGAGGTTCATTAGTTAAGTATAAAGGGGGAAAGTGGGGGTAGACCCCCCTTAATTTAGATAAATGGGTTTTTCATGCAGAATTATACGATTTGCTCCCAATTTGGTATACCAGTTTATTATGTTAAGGAGCTATCCTGATTAAATTTGGAGGTTTATTAGTTAAGTATAAAGGGGGAGAGGGGGTAACCCCCCCTTAATTTAGATAAATGGGTTTTTCATGCAGAATTATTCGATTTGCTCCCAATTTGGTATACCAGTTTATTATGTTAAGGAGCTATCCTGATTAAATTTGGAGGTTTATTAGTTAAGTATAAAGGGGGAGAGGGGGTAACCCCCCCCCCCCCCCTTAATTTAGATAAAAGTTTTTTATGCAGAATTATTCGATTTGCTTCAAATTTAATATACCGGTTTATTCCGATATGGCGCTTCCTTCATTACATTTGGAGGTTCATTGGTTAAGTATAAAAGGGGGAAAGGGGCAACTCCCCTCCCCTTAATTTAGATAAGTAGATTTTCATGCAGAATTATCCAATTTACTTTAATTTTTTTTCTATATTCATTCTGATAAGGAGCTTTCCTGATTAGATTTGGAGGTTCATTAGTTAAGTATAACGGGGTTAAAGGGGGTTAGACCCCACCTCCTAATTCAGTGATAGGTTTTTTTCATGCAGAATTATCTGATTTGCTTCAAATTTGGTATACTGGTTTATTATGTTAAGGAGCTTCCCTGATTACATTTGGAGGTTCATTGGTTAAGTATAAAAGGGGGAAACGGGGGTATTTCCCCTTCATTTATTTTTTGAGGGGCATTATTCTTTGAAATAAGAGTATACTATACAATTAGCGTGAATAACCTGTGAGCTCAATGCCATCAGTTTAACTGGACACTTATCTTTTTATTCTTCTTAACCGATGTGGGTTATGAGGCATAGTGGTTCATGTATTCAGTTCTGTATAGTCCTAGTTTCAAACTTTACTCGATGTGGGTTATGAGGCATAGTGGTTTATGTATTCAGTTCTGTATAGTCCTAGTTTCAAATTTTACTGTTGAATTTAGTGTCATTTTGCCCTGAATTTTCAATGTTTCTCTTATTTTAGGTCTGTCAAGCAACCCCATACTTGAAGCCCTCAGATAAATCTTATTTATTAAATATAAAAAAATTCAACGAGGAAGGTGAGTTAATTCCGGGGGGGGGGGGGCGAGAGTGGGCCGAGGGGGGGGGGGTAATTTTCAAACTTTTACCGAAACTCTCCTGTGACATATCATCAGAAAGTCCTTTGACCACTTTTTCATATTATAACCTTTTTCCTCCTGGAGTTGAATTCCGGGAGGGGGAGGGAGAGGGAGCTCTGAGGAGATGAATTTTTTTTAATTGTAGCGATTTCTACAATAAATATCATTAAATGAGGTTTTTGGATGGAGCCCTCCCATAAATATTATTTATTAAATAATTTTAAAAGAGGGGCTGCATGATTTCCGGGTATGTTCTGGGAAGGAAGAGTGAACCCGCGTGGGAGGGGTAGATTTCAAACTTTTTTTGGACCCGTCATGTGATATATCATCGGAAAGTTTTCGGACCTCTCTTTCATATTATGAACCTTTCTTCTTCCCTCCCTAGTTTGGCGCCCCGAGAGAGGCACTTTTCGAACTTTTTTGAAATCGTAGCGTTTTTAAACATTTTAGATTTGATTTTTTTACGGAGCCCTCCGATAAATAATTTTAATATATGAAAATTTCAAAGAGAAGGATGAGCAGGGTATATTTCGGGGGGCACGATAATTGGAATCCTGGGAGTTGGGACTCTTTTCTATCTTTTGCCGACACCCCTCATGTGATACATCATTGGAAAGCTCTGTGACTACTATTTCATTTTATATATCGCCCGCGCCCCTCCCCCTACTTTGCACCAGCGCGGGGGACTTTTCATAATTTTAGCCGATACCCCTCATGTGATACACCGTTGGAAAATCCTGTGATCACTTATTCATATTATGCACTTTCCTTGCCCCCCCCCCCCTACTTTGCTCCCCGTGTAATGTATTCCAGTCGAAGGCTTTCTAAAAATGGGGAAATTTAAGATCTGATCTGAAATGACGTAGAAAAAAATAAAAAATATTGATCCCATTTACCATCCTTTTAGCTCATGTTTTTGCCACTAGAGATTGCTTTTGATTCTTATTTCTTTGGCCATTTTGGTGCTAATTGCCGAAAAATTATAATTTTTTATACTTTAACTCCCCTTACAGCTTTATGCCTACTCGACTTTTTTCAACTTTTTTCAACCAAGGGGCGCCCTTATATGATTTTTCCAGTCTTGTGGCACCATTATAGCCTCCCTTTGGTTTGTTGTTTTTTTATTCCATCTGTTTTTAGTTACCATATATTTAATAAAATCTGCCTTATATATATGTAAAAACAATGATTTCAATAATTGATTGTAGAACATCTCGATTGTAGAATCTCGAAAGTAATCGATGACGGTATCGATTGTGTCTTTTACGATGACGATTTTTTTCGATTGGTAAATTTTCGAGAATCGCACATCACTACGGACTGCAGGGCTTCCCAGTGGAGAAATAGGGAAGTTATGGACTCCATCTTGAAAGCTATGAGTGGTAGAGAAAAAAAAAGTCCTATATATAAAAAAAAATAATGATTTGGAAACAGACAAATGAAAATCTGCGTAGATAACGCGAAACGCATCTGATTGGTCAGAGCTGTCTGATGCTATAAGAGGGTTACCAAGGGGAGGGGCTGCTTTGTCGCCAACTTGGCGATGTATCGCAAAATTTGGCGACCAAAATTAGTCGCCAAAAGGGACGCCAACTTTGAACTATTTCCAGTATTTTGCCAAATTTCCATAGACTCCCATTGGAATCCAACAGGGTTTACTTTTTTGCAGAAAATCAACAAATTAAGATATTTCATTGCAACAAAAACTAATATTGGCTTATGAATAAAGCTTAATTGAACTATTTATATTATTTTTAAGCACAAACACTAACTATTTACAATATTCGTGACACTATATATATAATTTTATATTTAAAAATTCTTATGATTATGAAACTCTGTAAGCTCTAATGAGCTTGGAGATATGGAAATAAAATTGCCAGGAGTTGGGGATGAGCGCGTTTTTACTAGGTGGAACCTAAAAATTGAATGCGTAGAAAATAAGGGATCTCGGAGCGATCCAGAATGGAAATGCGAAACAATCACGTCTGGGGTTGGCTAGAAAATAGGGATTGCTTCAGGGAAAATAGGGATATTATTCCATCGCCATCATTTCATCTATATTATAATAGTCCAAGTCATAAGCGATTACGCGGGGGCTGGTGAGCGAAGCGAGCAGGGGGGCTGAGCCTCCGTAGTCTCTTACAAAAATATAAACTACCTTCGATTTAGTATTAAATAATCTTACATATAAAATTACGTTCAGAAATGCTAATTTTTAACTATCCAGTTACCGGCTTAAATACGTCACTATAATCACGGGCAAACGCTCAATACTATAAGAAAAACGCACATTTATTAATATGCTTAAATGTTCTATTTTATTGAATAATCCGCATTAGCCATATAATATCAGCCTTCTGCATGTGATTAGCGACGTATTTAATCCGGTGATTCACTATGAAAAAATTAGCATTTCTCGACTTCTGATAAGATTGTTTTTAAATGTAAGACGTCATCTTACACTACATCGAAGATGGTTCACAATTTTGTAATTGACTTTTTTTCGCTATCTCTCATATTTTTTGAGATAGAGTCGATATCTTCCACATTTCATCACCAGAGAACGCTGCGGTTAATCTAATTTGATAGCTCATAGTCGTTTTACTATCTCGTTTGAGTTCGATTTCAGTGCATTTAAACCATTATGCCCCTACGGTACTTTAAAGTACCACAGTTTTCTATTTCAATTAAAACACACTCGTTGAATGAATTCGCAATAGTACTTTTAAGAAATAATAATAAATACTTCTCTTAAACATCATTAGATAGCAATAGCAGTTCCGGTTAGCTGAAAATTGTTCACGAAGCTAATTTGGAGCGTGTGAGTGTCAACCATTTTTTTGTCTGACATGGTATCTCTAACTTTTGGTTGGAAACATCTTAAATTTTAAATAAAAGCTATCATATTTTTTTAGGCATCCGTACTTAAAAAGTAAAAACGAAACCATTATAAGATCACTCCTGTGTCCATCTGTCACAGCCATTTTACTCCTAAACTATGGAATGTGGAAAGTTCAAATTGGGGGACGTAATAAAGACCATTGACTCACATATTTACAGATTATTAAATATTCCCAAATATATTTACGAAAAATGTAGAGGGGTTAATTAAGTTACTTAAAAAAAAAAAAAAAAAGTCTTTTTTTTTGTATATCGTGTGAAAGCTTTCGTAACGCTGAACTCAAAAATACATTACTTTTAATTTTAGGTATTATATTTTCAGAGATATCGTCGAAAATGTAATGAAAAATATGTTCCACCCCCCCCCCCACCCCTTTATTTCCGATTCTACTGCAACTAAAATTATGAAAAAATTAGAGGTAGTAGACGTTAATTTAAATCTTGCAGGAAAATTATAGCGATTACCTAGGTCACAAGGTTTTTGAGAAGGTTTTTTTCCGTTACACACAAATTTCGATTTGCAGGCATTCTGCAAATGTGTTGAGCAATGCTAAAGGTCCCCATCATAGCAGAAGTACAACAGCATTGTTGATAACAATTTTCAAGAATTCGAAGAAAAAATTCGTCGGTAATTAGCCGAGATATTAACCATTAAAGAACCGACGATTTAGGCATACATAATGACAGGGGTGGCGTATTGCATGCAGGGTTGCAAAAAATACGGGTTATTTATAAAAAACCCAACCCGGCTGGGTTTTATTGGGTTTTTTAGGGTTTTATTGGGCTTTATTGGGTTTTTTCGGGTTTTATTGGGTTTTTTGTTTTTTAAAGAAGTGAGGACAGGGGGAGTCCCTTATTTTTTTAAAGTATATGTATTAAATTAAGAAATCTTATATTTTTATCGATTAACTTAATATACAAGTAATTTGAATTTAAATAATACAAATAAATCAGTGTAAAAGTCTGTGAAAAAGCTTTTGCTTCTGACATCGTATAATATTATATAATAACACCACATATCACATATTTAAGAGTTACTTTAATAGATTACTTTTTATCTGTATTCCGCACTATTTTTGAAACAAATCTTTAATCTTTTATTATTTATTAATCAAATAATACTTGATAATATTCTCAAGATATCTATGGTTTACTGTATAGAACAGTTTATTCTTTGAACATAATGCATAGCTGTTACTAAAAATATTTAAATTACAAATTATTTCAATTACCAACATAACTGATTGTAATTATTTAATTTGAATATTTTGAAATTAAGTTATAATACTTATATAATATCCAACAACGTTTACTTTTATCAACAAACATGCATCTGTATGTAATAGGAAATGATGCATAAAAAAACAAAAAACTCAGGTTTAAACAAACAAACAAAAACCGGTTTGTTTGGGTTTTTTGAAAAAAAGGCCTATTTTTGTTTTGGCCAACTCTGGCAAAAAGTGAATAAGTCGAATTTGTATCCAGTTGGGAACTTATATTATGAAGTTTTATATTGTTAAATCATGATATAAAAGACCTTCCCATTTTTGATCTATGCGGAAATGTTATGATTAGCTATGTATATTGATTTTAGCTTTTTTTTTTCATAATAATTAACAGGCTTTTAAAAGACTTAAGCACTTATTTCATTTTGTCTTTGTCACATTTGGATTTGGCGGTACAACCACAACATGTTTTAATAGGATAGTGTAACTCTTTAAGCACAATGGTTAAAAAACTAATATAAAAGTTACTGAATATTAAATAATAATATCATGGATTTTAAAAAACCCAATAAAACCCGCTTTGACGTGGGTTTTATTGGGTTTTTTAGAGTGGGTTTTTTTTGGGTAGGTGGGTTTTTTGCAAAACTGATTGTATGTACCTTCGGTTTTTAAAGCCCAGATAACAACTTTTAATAATGTATTTGTGTAATGCAATGCCCAGCTCCAGTATAAAATCAATAAACATCAAATTGTTAAAAACAGACTAATTTAATTAGAATAATCACATAAATATTATGGGATTCGCGACTAGTTTGCATTGAGTGGATCTTTCAATACGACTCCCGTGCCTCTAAAAGTTATTTAAAAATCTTTCTGGTAAAACGCAGCACGAACCAAGGTGTCATTACAAATTTGCGACCTCCTTTCGAATTTCGCTTATCACACTGTAAAGTTTAAACTTTGAACAAGGGTTTTGTTTTAGCTATACTGTAAAAAGAAAATATCATTATTACGCTGAATATAGTTTTATGATTGTCAAATGATGTTTAAATATGCACTACTTTTATTGTCATTAGCGAATTAACTTCATCATAAACAGTTTAGGATAAGATTAAAAAAGAGTTATACAGAATAACAATATTTGATATTATTTAGGCTTCGTATCTCTTTGAACTTTTATGGTGTACGCATTCATACTTTTCTAGTATATACAGCTATACCCAATCCTACGTTGTATAGTTTTTAAAAAGTCTTATTATTCTTTTAACAGTGGTATTTTTTTAATAATACGGTTAATAATTCATATATTTAATGTACGGAAACCTCTGAGTGCGAGTAATCCTCGAACTTGACCGTTTATTTTTTTATTCTTCTTTTAAATCGATCGCTTGACAATATGTTATGCTGAAAAAAAATTAACTTTACGAAGCAATTTTCAAAGCGGTACTTTTGAGTACCGTCAGGATTACGTTGAACAGGATTTTTACTTAGGTTTTTATCGTTTGAATACATATAGTGCATAAAAACGTATATACAGTCGAGTCTCTATATAACGAAATCCATTGTTCCAGTAAAAAACTTCGTTATATAGAGAAATTCGTTACATAGAGAATGAGTAAAAATTCCTATTTAATGTGTAAATTTTGAACAAAAGTCATTTTTGAGGTGTTTAATTAAGAATTTTAAATGTTTAACTATAAATATTAACCTAATATTGTATTTCTGAATTATTTAAACAGTTTCAAAAAAGGGAACAGACAGTTATTTGAAAGCCTAATAAAAATCACATAATGAAAAGTTACATTAATTTTAGACGAAAAAATCCGTAAATTTTCGCTGTTTTGATTTCAAAATTGTTACACTCGCGAAAAAATGTTTACACTTTAGCAAGGAATGAAAAATTCTATCGAGAATATTTTCCTCCATTTGAATTCTAATTCAACATAAACTTCAATTACCTCTCTGATCCCACTCTTATATGTGGTAACAATCCAATTGACACTGTTTTAAGAAGTATATTGGAAGGTGTGTGGGAGGGTGGGGGGAGAGGAAATTGTTGGGCATAAAAAACAAGGAGATTCAAGGTAGAAAAGTAAGATAAAAAACTCAGCACTGAGCGATGAATCACTAATCAATGA
This sequence comes from Maratus speciosus, assembly GCA_963932465.1. Taxonomy (NCBI): domain Eukaryota; kingdom Metazoa; phylum Arthropoda; class Arachnida; order Araneae; family Salticidae; genus Maratus; species Maratus speciosus. Next base: position 294,409,600 of record OZ010789.1, read on the forward strand.
TGGAAAATTGATTCCATGTGATTTGGAAGCTTTTTTAAAACAATAAATAAAGAATATTTTATGAAAAAATTCGTTATATGGAGATAGATATTTCGCTATATGGAGACTGTTTTTAATAAGATCATAGGAAAAAGGGACCGTTCCTACTAAAAATTCGTTATATAGAGAAATTCGATGTATGGAGTTTCGTTATAGAGAGACTCGACTGTATTTACTAGAGATGCGGGGATGCTAGACAGGTGGATTTTGATACAATGTATGGGGAGATACTGCATGATTTATGTATGACTTTGATAAACAATAAAACAAAAAAATATGTTATATTTATCTTTAGAAAAAATATTGTATTTTTATAAAACAAAATGGAAAAAAACTACAAATTAGAAAAACAAAAATCTAAAAATATCTTTTAGCATTTTTCTGAATTCTTTGGAGTTTTCTACAACTAAAAGTTTAGAAATTTCTTTCAAATATGATTTCCATCGGACGGTAGCATAACACACCTGTAAAATATTCTTCTGATGGCGAGATGCTCACTGATGATGCTTCAACAGCATCAGCATCTAGTCACATAAGCATAATAGACATATATACACTAGATATAGGCATGATAAGTCGCATTGAAATGATAAGAAAAAATTGGATATAGTTTTTTTTTCAAAGTCTCGATTTTTGTCCAAGTGTTATGACCCAACGGTACTTTAACGTATCACATCAAGTAATTAGCCGCAATTAACAAAGAAAATTTATTTTTAGTGCATATATATTCTAATGTATAAAAGTAATGCAATGAAAAAAAGTGTCGAGGAGATAGTGTTTTAAATTCATAATGTGGGATATAAAGGGTTAAGCGCACAAAATACATAATGTGTCTACGCCTATGCACAATGCTTACGCATCTCGGTGCCACAACCAGAATCTTCATCTGTGAAGGGTTTTGAATAATAATTATTCATAAAATTAACAAAATGCCATATTTATAAAGTTTACATATTTATAAAGTTATTTTTATTAAATACGTGACGTATAAAAAACGACGCAATAAAAAGCACAAAAATTTAGCATTCAGATATTATAAGTCTTCAGAACATGATACCTCTCTTCAATTTTGTCATCAGAATAAAAGATAGAAGGTGAGAAACAGCACAGAAGCAGTAACAGTAACACATGAACTTTGCGGCTATTTTTTCTCAATCTCTTCTTCATTTATCTTGAACTGAAGGACTGAAGAATGAGTTCCTATTATAAAGCCTTGGAACAGTTATATACAAAAAAATTTTGCATTGTTTATGCTTTTCCTTTCATTTATTTGTACACATCATGTATTCATTATAACACAATGCGTTTTGCATATATTTTATCAGTTTTTAAGAGCTCTATTTGAGATTTTAATCGCTCTGCCTCCCCCCCCCCCTCCCTGTCCCTTTCGCTATGCCAGTGCACATGTGAATGTATGCATAGTTTAGTACTTCTTTCAATATTTTTTTTATTGCTTAGTGTTCTGTTTTCTTTTAGTGCAGTGTTATAAAAGTGATTAGAAAAACATCTAAAGCGCAGTTGTATGTTGCTAATTCCTATTAAAATTAATTGTAAGTACGAAATTGCTGAAATTTTCTCTCAAATGTTTATATTAATTTCCATACTTCCACATTTCTAGTTATTTTGAAACTTTAAGATAGCATTAAAAGAATAATTTTTATCCGTTACCACTAACCAAGTAGTACGTAAGCTCAGTCTTACAATTACAGATTTTTCATGCAAAAATAAAAATATGCGTTTTCATTAACAGTCTAGACTGCGGTAAAAATAATAAAAATAAATTCAAAAATAAATATTTTAATTTAAAAAAAATTGCATGTCGAAGGTTTTTTTCCTTTTTTTCCATTTCATTATGAATTAACATGTCTTCCGGCGGTACACTCAAGGCCGTAGCCAATGGGGGGGGGGGGGGTCACCAGGGTTTTGATCCCCTCCGAAATTTTTACCGAGATAAGTTGAATATTAAGTATTATTAAAAATAAATAAATAAATAAAAATAAATTAACTACAGTTAAAAATCAAAATTCTGCGCTAGCATATTTTAATATTTAACTTTTGCTAAAATGGTTACACTTTGTAGGATTCTTTTAAATTTATCATTTTTTTCGGAATTATAGAGGTTTTAAGATTGTTAAACAAAATGAACTGATTTCGATTGTGGAGTTTGTTTAAATGAAACTCTTGAAGAATTCAATTAGAGATTTATTTAGAAAATCTCACAACCTTTTAAACTTTTGCCTAACTTGGCTGTTTCAACTTCAACTTCTGTTCCTGTTAAAACATATTTAACAATAAAACATTGAAACATTCATGCAAAACTCCTTAAAACATTAACTTGGTTGACAGAAGACCAATGTCAATACCATCCGTGGAGCAACACGAACACAAAATATGTAAATTTATTTTCAATGAATAAGGGTCAAATATTAAATTTTCTTTTGTGCTAGATTATTGAATTATTCTTCACATCAAAACTTCACAAGCCTTTAACTTTATTTGCCTCTATTAAAAAATTTTTGTTAAAAACAACTCTTAAATAAGGAAATAAAAATTCAATTTGACCCAAAATCCCCCTCCAAAATATTTTTCTAGCTACGGCCTTGATACTCTAATAAAAATAAAGTTTGCGCAGGCGGTGGCATTTGAATAAAATAATATTATCTAAGTGCCATGTGTAAAAATGTAATAATTAAAATAGTTGGTAGCGTAACTATGGAGAAGTTTTAAACCGGTTATTATGAAGTAGGTTTGAAGTAAGCCTTTACGAAAACTACTTTGTTTTACGAAACAGGGGGCTAAGATGTAAAGGGTGGTGGTCTCCCAAACTCAACAAAAACTCTCTAGGTCCTCCTAGTATGAAGATCAGAGGTGAAAGTCTATCCGTCTGCGTAAGTTAATAACGTCAAGCATACATATGTCTTAAGCCAATACGCCAATCACAAATTATCGGTTAGGCTGCGAGCAATATTAAAATTTGAACGAGATAAGCGCCAAGTACGGAATCCACATTTGGTTATCTATTAAAAAGCGAAATAAAAAGGCAAACCTATCATTGCTTACAGAAGGTCTAACGGCTAATAATTAATGACAAATATTTACTTTGCAAGCATTTGTAAAAATAGAATTTATGGGTCTTTAATGTTTATACGAGTCCCCAGATATCTTAAATTAACTGACTGATTTTAGATTGCGTAAACAAATTTGTAAGGAGCGGCATTTATCTAATAAAATATCAATAAAAGAATATTTATGCGGGAATAAAGAATTGTCCTTAGATTAGAAATAAAGATATAGCTATTTTGAATGCTAGCGTTTAACAAAAGAAATGAAAATAAATTTGGAAAAAGGGGTTAATTTTGAATAAAAATGTAACACCAATATATGGCCTCGCCATAATAACACCCGGCGGTACACGATATTTATGCGGGAATGTATGTAAAATGTATGTAAAGTGTGCACAGCCGGTGGTACACATGGCACTGAACATGTTAAATATTTATACATTTTATGCAGAGATATTTCGGGGAAACGTAGTAATTCATTCGAAGTGTATATTCTTTTGCCATCACAAAAACTAAACTAGCCAGATGTGCCAATCCCAAAACTTTCTTCTATCTCATACATGTTAATACTTCAAAATTCGCTATCACAGTGCCAAAATTAAGTGGCAATCTATGCCCATTATAAGAGTTCTAAGCGTGGTTCATTGAATTGCGTGCATTTAAAAAAAGTTGGAAATTGCACGTCAAACGTGGCAAATGAGGTGAGTTCGTACTATAACTGATTTTATAAATATTTTTTGCACTGCATAATGTACTGAATGTATATTTTAGTGCATTTCATAAGGACATATCAATTTCATTCTGTTCAAAAGGCTGTAACATCATTAAAATGCACTTGAAATATTTTTTTCCCATTGGCCGTAGTGTAACGGAAAACTTTTGACTGTCTCTGTAATTAAACTGTACATCCGATTTTCATAAAATTCGAAATGACTCGACAAAATTATGCAACAATTATACAGGGTGACCAGAAATAACGTAACGGTTTGACTCGGTTAAAGAAAACACACAAACTTTTGCACAAACAAATGTTTTATTTATTAAGAACAATGTATTAGAAAAATAAAAAAAATCACTTTTCCTCAAAGCGTCCTCCTTTTCCTTTGATACAGAGACGCAAACGTTTGGTGAAATTTTCAGCAATTGGCCGCAGCTCTGCTGGAGTGATTAGCTTCCACTGCCGAATCAACGAACGCTTTAGAGATTCCAAACTGTTGTGAGGTTTTCGGCAAGCTCTTGCCTCTAAAATCGACCACAAACTGTTAACCAAGGGATTAAGGTCACACGAGTATGGAGGCCATTCTTGAGCCGAGATGAAGTTTGGAAAATTGGCCCAGTCCTGTGTGGATTTCGCTCGATGAGAAGACACGGAATCTTGTTGAAAAGTCCAAGTCCCGTTTCCGAAGTGTTTTTGAGCCCATGGAAGTACCACATCTTCAAGAATCTCTTTTCGGTACACATCTTTATTCAGTTTGACTCCAGAATCGATGAAAATGAGAAGAGTTTTGCCTGTTGCGCAAATTCCTGCCCACACCATGACAGATTTAGGATTTTGACGATGTTGAACTATGGAATATTTGCCTGGGGAAGTTGTTGACCAAATGCGATCATTTTGATGATTGAACGATTGCTCTATCGAGAATAGCTTTTCGTCAGAAAACAGGATTCACTCCCAGCGTGGAGTTGCAGCTCGCTTCAACAGCTTCCTGCATCTTGCAAGCCGTACTCGTTTGTTTTCGTTTGTTTGGTGAGAAATTGCGCTTATTTCAGCTTATAAGGATGAAGGTTCAGCTCCTCTTTGGCTATAAGTCGAACCGATTCCCGGCCAATCCCAGTCTGCCTCGCTATTTTTCTCATCGACACCCGATGATTTCGGGATACTCGTTTCTTTATCAATTGTCGGTTTCTGGAGGTGTTCACAGTTCTTTTCCTGCCTCTTCCTGGTCGGTCTCCTTCATAGCCAAGTTCCTTGAATCTTTTGATTGCTTTGGAAACTGTTGGATGAGACACTTGAAGCAATCGAGCAATCTCACATACACGCTTTCCCTGGCGATGAAGTTCCAAAATAGCGTTCCGTTTGTTTGTCATCCTATTAAAAGAAATTATATTTAGAATAAAGATTAATAAGGAAAAAAAACTCTGAAAATCGAGTAAAAACAAAATCATCAACTGTGATCTTACTTCTAGTCTTCGTTACGTTTTCTCTGGTCACACTGTATATTTTAAATTTCAAACGATTCTGTTGGGCAGTATTTGCACTGTTATATGCGGACAGACAGACAGACGGAATGAACGATGACTATAGGTTTTACGTATTTATATAATTACGAACGCACCTAAAAAGAGATAGAAGCATCGCATTTTTCAAACAAATTACAGAATTTTGGCACCCGCCCTCTTAGATGTCTGCAACCAAAATTACCAATCCAAAGAGCATAAAAACGACGTCTGATGGGCAGCATACAACCAAGCCTAATAAGAATCTATTTCAGTGAAAGCGTAACAGAATGTGAAGTTTGCTTAAAGTCCGTGCGTTAGTTTTTGAAATGTATAGATATCGTGAAAATCGTGAAAAATGCAGCATAGTAGCTCCTACTGTTATATAATTTACACGAAAATCTAGAACCAGCTTATGTCAAGGTCTAGCAGAACATGAAGTTTGATGAAATTCCGTGCATTAGTTCTTGAGTTAAAGCGATCGCTAAAATCATGTAAACTCAGAAAAATGCAGCATAGCAGCGCCACCTGTTGGGCGATTTACACGAAAACCTAATCAGCGCCTCTAACTGCATCTGTAGTTTGATGAAATTCCGTGCATTAGTTCTCGAGATATTGGGGGGGGGGGGTAAATATGTTTATTAAATTGGAAAATTTAATTCTTATAATTTTTTAAAATATTTTTTTCTTTTTATAACTGCTCTATAAGGGCTACCTGGAAATTTCTATCCATTTTCTTGCATCAGAAGTGGTGCATTATACACCGGAGTATACGGTATCATAAATGCTATTTTTTTCTGGCGAATTAGTAACAAAGTAATGTAAAGCGATATCAGAAAGCTTTCGAAATCAGCCTTCAAAAATATCACAAAAAGTGCCTTTTAATCTCTATGTTTTGGACATGTTTTTTTTTTTTTTTTTTAGACTCTCATATTTAGATTTCTTGATATTTTCTAACGAAAACATGTTTACCAGAAAGTTCTTATTTCTAAAGAAAAATAATAAAAAATAACTGAGTTATAAGCCGTCAGTGAGTATCTTTTCTTTTAAGAGGATATTTTCTCACTTGTTTAAAAGTTTTTTAATTTCTTAAACTCTTTAATTATTTTTAATTTCGTTTGACCAACATTCATACCGACATTAAATTTGTTTTTAAACAAATATAGTTCATACATAAAAAAGGAATTATTTAGGGAAAAGGAGTTTATCGATGAGACTGAGTATTAAATAATTGTTTGAATTCATATAAATCCCTCATTAATTTCTTTCTTTCTTTTAAATATGTAATATTTGTCACTCAATTTTATTTACTTAACGAATGACTTTTTATGCGGATGTTATTATTATTTCTTTTATCAGAAAGCTATTGTTTAATTTAACTTCTGGATTATAAGTTGATGTTTAAAAAAATTAAAAAAAGAAAAATACTATAAAATATACATTATTATAATGACGTTTGAAATCTTTCCAAAACATGAGAGATTGGACTCCTTATTTCAATTGTTATTTTTTTTTATAATACATACTGGACAATTGCACCATAAAATATAATAAATAAAGACACAATATTGCTTAATGGTACACAAAATACGAAGTTTAATAAGCTAAAAGTTGATTTCTACGTTTCGAGCTGTTTCTACAGCCGTCTTCAGGAAAATATGATGGTAAAAAGGCTCAAAGTTCAGAGACGAAAGCTTACTGTGCAAGAAATAATTAGTCGAAACTTGACCAATGATTTATTTTCACTAGATGGCAACACTACATTTTTGGTATTCAAATCATTGGTCAAGTTTCGACTAATTATTTCTTGCACAGGAAGCTTTCGTCTCTGAACTTTGAGCCTTTTTACCATCATATTTTCCTGAAGACGGCTGTAGAAACAGCTCGAAACGTAGAAATCAACTTTTAGCTTATTAAAGTTCGTATTTTGTGTACCATTAAGCAATATTGTGTCTTTATTTATTATTTTTTTTTTATGTTGCATAAAAATAAGGGTAGCGTTAATCGTGGCTAATATGAGACCAAAATCTAAACTTTTCCAGTTACTTGTTATCTATTGACTCAAGTAGAGTTCTGCACGGGCCGAAATTTCTAGGCCCCGGCCCGGGCCGACTGATAGAAAAAAAAATTCGACCCAGTACTTACAAAAAAAATATTGGCCCAGCCCGGTAGAAAAGTTAAAAGTTCGGCCCAAGCCCGGCCCGGCCCGTACAAAAAAATTATTGGTCGGCCCGAAAAAAAGTTAAAATCTCGGCCCGAGCCCGGACCGGGCCGAGTGAATTTCTACAAAGTATTGATTTTTACGTCGATTTGGTTAAAAATGTGTCTCGTACGAGGCGTTCTGACCAAAAATATTTATCTTAACTTTTTTTTTGTGTTTCTAAACTTCGTTTTTATAGAAGTGCCGCAGGCTCCAATATTTATTTTTTAATAAATCGCTATTTCTTGTATGTAAATGTTTCAATTATCATTAATATAATACATATTCCATGTACTGAAGTGTTAAAAATCTGAAAAATACTATACAGTAAAATCTTCTAAGACTCAAGAAAAAAAAATCTCTCTAAGAAAAAAAAGTGCGTTATAGGCAAGTTTCCTTTTTAGAAAGTGTAAATGTATTATATATTCTTCTCTTAAGTATTAGTATATATTAATTTTGCATGGATCAACAATGTTGTTATGAATAAAGAGGATGAGACATATTGTGTACTGTCTACCAGTTGCGAGTGAAGTAACTGAGAAGATTGTCACAAGATGGCGGCTGCTTTTCCTAAATCGAATCCACATTTTCTGAATACCGCCGGGGCAAACTTCCCACCAATAAAATTGTATTGAAAATGTTGCCTTATTTAAGCGTCTTATTCATAGAAATATTTTTTTCACAAATATGTTTAAAACTTCTATTTGTTTTTACTGGTGTCAGTTTGACTGGTAAACCAGTAAGTTTGTTTCACTGGTTTTCACAATATGGCGGAAACGAAGGATCTGACTACCGTAAAAGTAAACTTACACCAGTAAAATTGAAAATATGTCTCTGCCATTATTTATGACTGAAATTTTGCATTAATAAGGCCTTTAAATACGGAGAAAATTTCTGTATAAATTTACTGGTGAAAGTTTTCACCGGAGGTAAACAGGCCTTGCGAAAGCGGTTACAGTTGAAGCTTCACTATTTTAAGAATATGTCGGTTCCTCTTTATTAGTTCCATGGAATCAACACGTTTTCAGTTTAAAACATGATTCCGTCATAGGCAGGCTCTTTTTACACTCTTTACTATATTTTAATTTAGCTATATTTTAATTAGCCTAGAAATTTACTGTTCTTTAAAAAGACTAAATTTTAATGTTTAATTGTAGAATAATGGCGATTAAAAAATGTATGCATTTTTTGCGAAAAAATCTTTGGGCCAGGCTTAATTTTACAGACTTTTGAACGGACAGGCCACGCCGAGACAATGGTTTTCTTACGGGCTGGCTTAAAACTAGGACTGAAAATTTTGGGCCGCGAAGACTAGGAAAGAAATCAGTTTCGGCTCTGTATACAGAAAAAATAAGTTAGGCCCGGCCCGATTCTTTCGGAAAAAAGTAAGGCCAGAATCCGGCCCGTAAGGAGTAGTCACTGGGCCCGGCCCGAGTGATGCGAAGGAAGATAGGCCCGAGGCCGGCTCTTGCAGATCTCTAGACTCAAGGCCTAAATAAAAGTTACTGTAATTTGTTTTTTTTTCTTTCCTTTACCTGCACTCTAAAAAATAAATGCATAAATTTACACATTGAAACAGGTATTTTGATGATACAAAAAACGATTTGTCGGTATGTGTAAAGTGGCGTGTAGATTGCCAAATACACGCCTAGTGTGTCAATTTCAAAGTACACATTGTTCTGTGTATTTTGATGATAACACATTAAGCTGCTTAAGTGTGTAAAAAGTTATCAGATAACTCTGAAATACACAGCTTAACGTGAAACTTGTACATGAGCACACATATATCTGTGTAATACACAAAAATGATGGATTTTGTGTACATTGTACTTAACCATATAACTTAACCATTATCATATAACTTAATATGAAAATTTTGAACTAAATATTTTTATGATCGCAAAACAAATTCCCACGAAGAACAAACTCATATGATTGGCGTGTTTGTTCTCTTTGCAGCAGATTTGTTTTAAGACCACAAAATAGTGTACATTTAATTTACAAGAAACAGGATCATCTAAAATTATATGTACTGCATGTCATCTCTCTGTTAGGCTTGTTTTGAAGCCCTAAAATCGTATACACAATTTATGCACAGAACCTGTATAATTTAAATAATCACTGTAAAATAAAATTTCGTTAACATACTGAAATTGTGACGCCAGTACTATTTTTATATCTTGTCTTCTATCAGTTTATGTTATCACTTTTCAAAGATGCATCTACATCAAGAGGAGAAATTCTCTATTTAGTTCGGACGGGATACGAACTGAGGAACAGCAACTTTCTGAAGCAGCACCTTGACCATTCAGCTACTAATACACAAGCCACGTTTTCAAGTATCGTTATTTATTGAGTGCACATAAGTACACATATTTATGTGTAATATTCTGCTCTTAAACATATTTCTGTGTAATAGTCTTACGTATAATCCAGTGTAATATTCTGTTCTTAAAACATATATGACAATGTAAAATGCGCACGCATATTTCTGCGTAAGATTCTGTTCTTGCGCACATATCTGTGTAATATTGTTACACATATTTCGATGTAATATGCAAAATACACAAATGTTTGTGTGCAAAATTTGTAAATTTACATTAACACACCAATTCGGCTAAATACATACAATTTTCTACATTTACACACTTGTTTGAGTTTTTGAAGTGATAACAAATTACACATTTCCATTAAGCCCATAAACACACATAAATACAGTTAAAGGTTTACGACAAGTGTGTTAATTTTATGACAAAAGTGTAATTTTACAAATTTATATGTATACTATATGTAAAAATGACTAATTTACACATTTATATTTTAGAGTGTGATTATGAATTAAAAGATACTCCTTGTCATAAAAATAAATGTAAAAAAAAAAAAAAAAATTGAAACCTTGTCTCATAGCAGCTCCACTGAATGGGGCTAAAGTGAGACAATATTATATTTTATTGATTCACTAAAAAATTGAAAGAACTTTCTCAATGTTGCCAGGGTCTAATGTTTCAGCCGCATTATTTACCTTTTTTTTTTTTTTTTTTTTTTTTTTTTTTTTGACTGAATTCGGAAACATTTCTCAAACAGTGGTACGAATTGAATAAAAAACCAGTATGTTGTGGCCATCACAAAACTTTCTTCTATATAAATCACGTCAATTAAATCATTTAAATAATACAAGAAATTACATCAATTTAGCACCAATTCAAATCAAAGTATATCTGAATTTCAAGTTTGATGAAAGTTCGTGAATTAGTTCTTAAGATAGAACTATAGCTAAAATTCTGAAAAATGTAGCATACCAGCGCCACCTATTGAGCGATTCGCACCAAAACATAAATATCACTAATTGATATGAAGGTATACTTGAATCTGAAGTTTGATGAAAGTCCGTGCATTAGTTACTGAGATAGAGCTATAGTAGAAATTCTGAAAAATGCAGCATAGCAGCGCCAACTGCTGAGCGATTTGCACCAAAACATAAACAGCAGTAATTCATATAAATATATACCTGAATCTGAAGCTTGAAAATCCAAGCATTAGTTCTTGAGATAGAGCTATTGCGGAAATCGCAAAAAAATGCAGCATAGCAGCGCCACCTGTTGAGAGATTTACACCAAAATGTATAAAACGTCAACTCTTGTCAATGACTAACTGAATCTGAAGTTTGATGATAATCCATACATTAGTTCTGGAGATAGAGCTATTGTGGAAATCATGATAAATGCTGCATAGCAGCGCCACCTGTTGAGCGATTTACACAAAAAACTAACCAGCACCAATTTATATCAGGGACTTACTGAATATAAATTTTTATTAAATTCCGTTCATAAGTTCTTGAGACAGAGCGCCAAAAAAATTGTGTCACACACAGACGGACTCGCAGACTCACAAATAGACATTTTGTAAAAACATGTTTTTCGGGTTCTCTGATCCATAAAACGTGTAAATTCGTCGAAAACCGGAAATCGAAAATTTTCATGAATCCAATACTTTCTTCTTGTAAAGATAGAAGAAAGTAATAAATGTTTACAATTTTTTAAAAATCAGTTTGAAAAATAATGAATTGTTATTGATGGGATATAAGGAGAGGTATTTTATCTAATCCTGAAGCCTTTCCGCGGTTAGTGTTAATAACTTTAAAAAGCTGAGGGATATCTCTTGTCTAACTTCGCTTTTTGTTCGAAGTGTTTTTCCAGAATTACCCGAAAATAGAACTCGTGTCTCTAGTCATGTTTGCACGATTGCACGATGATATTTTCAATAAATAAGAATTGTGAATTTTCCAGATTTCTGGCAGTTGTTGAGCATAAATAACAAATTTGATATTTTAAAAAAAATGTAAGGGACCTGACAATCACGAAACGTTCTCCTGAGTCTTTTTAAGTAGTATGTATTTAAGATTAATACATTTGTATGTTTGAAGAGATTTTCAAAAAATTACTCTTATTTCAAGAATAATTTCAGATATGTTATTAAAATTTACTACAACGTCAAAGTAACATTTACAGTAAAATAAATAAAAAAGCAAACTTATGGGGAGAGTGGTAGTATTTCCACAAATGACAAAGGATTTCCCTTGGCGAGAACTAATCAAGTTTTATCACGCTACAAGAAAGAAAAAAACCTCCGTAAAATGGAAAAAAATGGCTGAATTAATTCATTTGAAAATCCACTTATAGATGAATTGTGAACGACATTACGATACAGTTTGCTTTTTAATAAATTTCAAAACTTTATTATTTTAATATATACAAAACTAGCTAAAGTACTTGGCGTTGCCCCGAATTTTAAGATTTTGTTTTACGTAATTTTCATTCTTTCATTCTTTTTTTTTTCATTTAATCCGGACAACAGATTGCCTACTTACTTAGTAAATATAATCTGTTATCTAGATTGAGACCGAGATTAAAATCTTTTGATGAAAAGTTGTTTCCGAGTATTTTGTTATTTAAATAATTTTTTCATGATTAAAGAAAAAGGGCAAGCACAAAAACGCTACGAATTTTATTTTTTTAAAATCTGAAATCTTTATTTAAGTTCTTCACCAAGAATAAGCTCTAGAAACCTAAACCTTTGTGGAAATTCTAATATACACGCATACACACACGTATATATATGGAATAGATTTAAAAAGGGCAAAAACAAATTCAGAGAACCTCAAAATGTTAAAATATCCCAATATTTCCATAATCAGGTTTTTATTATGTTTCAATACGTTTTTTCAAACTCATATGACGTTATATATTTATCTGCTGACGTCCAATATATTTCCAATATGATGTAATATTCACTTTTTTAAAATTCGTCAAACTCTTTATTTCATTTTCATTTTTCACGTGGAAATCTTCCAACAGAAAAGTTATGACGTAATATTTACTTTTTTAAAATTCGTCAAACTATTTATTTCATTTTCATTTTTCACATGGAAATATTGCAAAAGAAAAGTAATTGTTGTGGTAAGAATTTTATTGTGGATTTTAATTCTGGGCAACTGTTATAACGAAAAATGTTCAAATTTGATTGGAAATTACTGTTAAATTGGGGTTTCTTTATTAATTTAAAATTAACTATAAATTATTTCGGTTCCGTATTGCTTTAGTTGCCTCACGTAACATTTCACAATTCTGTCTTCCAAACTGTGGATTTGTATAGAATTACAGACAGACAGACAGATTTTCATTTTTATATATTAGATTGAAATATTTAATATAATTTTTTTTATGTGTAATGGGTGGACTAAAATAAAAGTAAAAAATAGTTTTTTAAAAACACTCTTTTATATTCATTCAATGCTCATTTTGAAAATATTGCTTAATTTTTTGACTGCAATTCTGTTTTTTTTTCCTCCATTTATTACCGTTACACTATATTAATGTGGCACGGGCAACGAACACGATTATGAAAAATTTACTGCTTTTTATTCGCTTGGTAGAAAGCTAAAGCAAATGAATTTATTAACAAATATATAATTTTTTCTCTATTTATTTTTTAAGAAAGAAAAGGAAAGTTAAGAAAAACGAAACATAGCTATCTTTTTAGGATTTCTAAATGCGGATTTCTCGAAGTGTAATCGTAAATTAATTAATTAGAGAGCTAAACTGATAAAGGCCTACTTTTTAATATTGCACTCTTCATTTTACTTTCTTCTATCTTTACGAGAAAAGATGAAAGTATTCGATTCGTGAAAAAATTTCGACTTCTGGTTTCCGGTGGATTTATACGTTTTAGAAGGTCCTGAAAACGATTTAACTGTTTTTAGAAAATGTCTGTCTGTGATTCTGTGAGACTGCCTTTCTGTATGTGACACAAATTTTGTAGGTGCTCTTTCTCAAGAACTAATGCACGGAACTCAATAAAATTTTAGATTCAGTTAGACCTTGATATAAATTGGTGCTTATTATTTTCTGGTGTAAATCGTCTGACAGGTGTCGCTTCCATGCTCCATTTTTACTGATTTTCGCAATAGCTGTATCTTAAGAACTAATGCATGGGATACCAACAAACTTCAGATTCAGTTACACGTTGACATAGGTTGTTGCTGATTAGTTTTTGATGTATATAGCCCAATAGGTGGCGCTGCTATGGTGTGTTTTTAAGATTTCCGCAATAGCTCTATCGTAAGAACTAATGGATGGGTTTTTATAAAATTTCAGATTCAGTTATACGTTGAAATCTGTTTTTACTGATTAGGCTTTGGTGTATATCGCCCAACAGGTGGCGCTGTTATGCTGAATTTTTCATGACTTTTGCGATAACTCTATCTCAAAAACTAATGTACAGAATTTAGTCAAACTTAATAATCTCTTACACTTTCACATAAATAGATCCCTTAGCATCCTCATGATGGGCATAGATTGTGATTTAATTTTGGCAACGTGATGGCGAATTTTCAAGTATTAGCAAGTGTGAGATAAAAGAAAATTTTGGGATTGGTGCAACCGACTAGTTTATTTATAATTTATTTTCTACTTTTAAGTGTTTAAAATGTTTCATTGCTGCAGTTTCATTGCGCTTTTTCCTATTTTGGCAAACATTTATGGGCACACAATTTCTTTCAACTCCCTTACAATTGAACGAATTAAGGAGAATATTTGGCGATTTTTCACCTGTGGTGGGCTAGTTGGAAAAGGCCTTAAAATCAATGTATTAATTAATAATTAAACTGTAAAAATATTAAATGTAGTATTATCATCGTAACACAACTGTGGACTTCTTTTTTTCTTTTCTTTTCTTTTCTCTCTCTCTTTTTTTTTTTTTTTTTTTTTAACCATTTGGAAAAATGGTTATTGGCCTCGTCATGGTAGGGAATCAAAAGCATATCTCAAGCGTTTTATTGGTTTAATCCGCATTTTATTCGTTTTCTGATTGGTTTATACACTAAACTTTACTTTCAACAGAGATGGATACTTCTGTTGCCACTATGACAAAAAGTAATAAAAACTACAAAAAAAAAAAAAATTAATAACTCAGAAACAAATTGAGATACAGCTTTCAAACAAATTGTATTTAAAAGTACATTTTTTTTCTCTATACGACGGTGTAAAAAGTAATATTGTGGGATGTTTAGAAGTTTAAGAATGAAATTTCATTTAAAATGGGTCGTCAGATTTCTTGGACGATGGAAAAGCCTTTTCCCGAACAGCCAATTAAATGCTTGGATAATATGTAAGTTTCAGGAAATCTGACGAGTCGCAGGCGATTTTTGTCGCGTGCAATTTTTACGTGTAGTATCACTATTAATGTTTAATTCATGGCGTACGTAATGCATGATCAACTCCGTGCGATTTTTTATGTCTTAAATTTTAGTCTTTGAAGAAATCATTTTACAAATAGTCGTTGTAATTTGTTAAATTGCATTTTCTTTCTTTCTTTCTTTTTTCTTTTTCTTTTTCTTTTTTTTTTTCTTTTTTTTTTTTTTTTTTTTTTTTTTTACAATTTTAGCATATTAGGAAGCGGCTAAAAAATAGATTTCAGAATTTCATCTTTACATACAAAAACCAAGTTGAGTTTAATAAAAGAGTGTAAAAATATATACATTGTGAACAACCCATCAGGGTTTCCAATTAAAAACTATTTTCAGCAGTGTTCCGTAAGCCTGGTATTCCAGTTTGAATCATTTGGTAATTTTAATACTGAGTTGTTTTTTTTTTTTTTTTTAAGTCTTTTCTGCAGAAAAATTGTAGAGTTTTTATTTTGCTTTTTTTTTAACTTTCTTATTTGCTCTTACTTCCCACACCAGTTCATATTTACCTTCTTTGGAAAATTTCTAGAAAAAAATATTAAATATTTACTGAAGGAAAATGAATTTAAAGAGGAAAAAAAATTGAAAGGTGAAGAACCTACGATGTGTATTTTATTTTATTTCACTTTCTTTTTTTCAATTCTTTACTATTTTGGGAATGCGTTTAAATATTTCGAGGAAATTTTCTTACATGATATAGAGTAAGTGTTTCCGACCCGCGGTCTGGATACGGCCCATTATTAGAAAATGTCCGGCTCACAGCCCCCTAGAGCAGTGGTTTTCAATCTTTTTTATCTCATAGCAAACTCGAACCCGTGGTAATTTTAAACTTCCCTAAGCACCCTAAACTTATGATGATTCAATACATATAAAAGGAGTACATATGTATCTTTTTAAATTTATTACGTTCTTCTTTTTTTACAAGAAGAAAGTATTGGATTCTTGAAAATTTTCTAATTTCGACTTTTGACGAATTCATAAGTTTTAGAAGGTTCTGAAGACGATTTAAGTGCTTTTAGGAAATGTCTGTCTGTGAGTCAGTCTGTCTGTCTGTATGTGAGAAAATTTTTGTAAAATGGTCTATCTCAAGAAGTAATGAATGGAATTTAATAAAACTTTTGATTCGATTAGACCTTGGTATAAATTGGTGCTGATTAGGTTTTGGTGTAAATCGCCCCACAGGTGACGCTGCTATACTACTTTTTTCGCGATATCCACAATGGCTTTATCTCAAAAACTTATACACGGATTTTCAAAAAACTTCAGATTCAGTTAAATGTTGACATAAGTTGTTGTTGATTTGGTTTTCGTATAAATCGTTCTCTTTTTTAAATGCATTTTAGAATCCTCGTTATGGGCATAGATTATCATTTAATTTTGGCACTGTGATAGCGAATTTTGAAGAATTAACACCTATGAGGCAGAAGAAAGTTTTGAAATTGGCACATCCGACTAGTTAGGTGCGTTCGGAATTATATAAATACGTAGCACCTATAGTCGTCGTTCAGTCCGTCCGTCCGTCTGTCTGCCTGTCTGTCTGTCCGTCCGTCCGTCCGCATATAACAGAGCAAAAACTATCCAACCGAATGGTCTGAAATTTAGAATATATATGATTGTTGCAAAATTTTGTCGAGCCATTTCAAATTTTATGCAAATCTGATGTATAGTTTAATTACAGGGACAGTCAAAAAATTTTTGTTACATTACGGCCAATGGGAATAAATTATTTCAAGTGTATTTTAAAGATGTTACAGCCTTTCGAACAAAATGAAATGGATAGGCACTTATGAAGTGCACTAAAATATACATTCAGTACAATATGCGGTGCGAAAAATATTTATAAAACTAGTCATACTACGAACGCCCCTCATTTGAAACGTTTGACGAGCACTTTCCAACTTGTTTTCTTTTAAAGTGCTCCGTTTTTAAAAAAGAGCGTTTCGTGTCTACTAATTAATATTATACTTAAATTTGGCTTGGGTGTTCCGCATATAACCAAAGTACATAGTAACAAATTTGAAAAATTTAAATAAACTTGAAAACATTACCTAAACTAGGACTTCCCTCAGAGGGATTAGTCTGAGCGATATTGCAGAGAACATAGATTTAATAATAACATGTGGAAGCAAAGAAAATGAGATGTTATCTTTAATTGTCCATATACTGCGATAAATTGAAGTGATGAAAATAAAGGAATCGTAGAATTACACAATCTTATATATAAATTCGTATACACTGTTTAAAAAAAGGGGAAAGCAAACCATGCAAGACAGCCATGCATGGATATAAAATTGAAAGTACGCAATATATGAAAATCGGATGTATAGTTTAATTACAGGGACAGTCAAAAGTTTTCCGCTACATGACGGCCAATGGGGAAAAAAATATTGCAAGTGCATTTTAATGATGTTACAGACTATGCACTGAGAAATGCAATGGAGAATGCAATGAATGAGAAATGCAAAAAAATATACATTCAGTACAATATGGGGTGCAAAATATATTTATAAAACTAGTTATAGTACGAACGCACCTCATTTGCCACGTTTGACGAGCAATTTCCAACTTGTTTTAGGTGCGTTCGTAATTATATAAATACGTAGCACATATAGTCGTCGTTTAGTCCGTCTGTCCGTCTGTCAGAGATATAACAGAGCAAAAACTACCCAACCGAATGGTCTGAAATTTTAAATATATAATTGTTGCAAAATTTTGTCGTCATTTCAAATTTTATGAGAATTGGATGTATAGTTTAATTACAGGGACAGTCAAAAGTTTCCGTTACATTACGACCAATGGGAAAATATTATTTCAAGTGTATTTTAATGACGTTACAGCCTTTCGAGCAGAATGAAATTGATATGACCTTATGAAGTGCATTAAAATATACATTCAGTACAATATGCGGTGAAAAAAATATTTATAAAATTAATTATAGTACGGACGCACCTCATTTGCCACGTTTGACGTGAAATTTCCAACTTGTTTTAAATTATTTTCATTTCTGTTGTCGTATTAAGACGTTTCTTATTAAGAATATTCAAACACTGAAATACATTTGGAAAGAAATGCAACTTTATAACACTAAACTTCATTATACAGGGTGTCCGGTCTCAACGGTGTCCAATGGCTAATTCCTAAACCGTTAGTCATAGACATATAGTTCCAATTAGAAAAATGCTTTACATCAGATAAAGAACTATTTTAAAAGCGATTTGGGTCAATAAAAACATTTCTTAAAAAATACGAAATTTAAATTTTTATACGGTCCCCCGGTCCTATAAGTTATATTTAGTAAAATTTTCCTATTACACTGACAAGTAAGACAAAAAAAGTCCCATTCATATGACACTAAAATTGTGCAAGTTATGAAACTTTAAAAATGCATGACTTATGCCACTTTTCTGCTCTGAAAACAAATGAGTTCGGCTTGGCTTTGAGGGATCATATTCCAAGTGCTTAAAGTATTCGAAGATCTCATTTCATGTGTATTTGCGCTTTGAAAAAAATCTTACAAGTATTATGATTAAGTTAACATTTATTAAGTTTCAGATTGGCTGAAATAACATATGTTTTATTTTGTCAGGATTTGAGACTGTTTCTTTTATGATTTCTTTTAATAAAATTATGTTATTTTTATAAGTTTTTATGTTACTTCAACGATCTTTGTTTTTCCAGTTCAAAATTTGTATTCGAACTTTAACCCGCTTTCAAATATCCGAACGAGATTACATTTTACATACTGGCGCAAATCCAATAACAATCTAATATTATTATGATTTTCGGTGGTTACCATTTATACTTATTTTATAGGATAACACAAAAAATTTCGGATAGATTACCGCCAAGAAGTTTATGAAAAAGTTTTAGATTAGATAATACAAGACGGAGATTGTTGGTTTTTTAAACTTTTATGTATTTTTTAGCACTGAATCCGAAAATTGCCTTAATTTTTAATCATCATGTCAGGATATTTTGCAAATCATAAATTGTCAAATTTAAAGTATAACAAAAATCGGATACTATAAAGTAGAGAAGATGGTTGTATTTTTTAACTTTTGATAATTGATTTTTACGTACTTTTTAGCACTAAATCTGAAAATGACTTTCATTTTTAACCATCACGTTAGAATTTTTTTGCAAATGTGTAAGTTAAAATACAGCGAAAATCTCATACTATAAAACATTTGTAAAACTTTTTTTATTTTATTTTATTCAATAATTTAGTCGATATTTTTGCTTATCTTGGGGTTCTTACAGCTGGGTGGTGTGATGAGATGGGGGAGGAGATTAAATTTTAACTTTGAAATTTACAATTTGCGAAAAATCTTGATGTGATGGCTAAAAATGAAGGTCAGTTCCGGATTCAGCAATACAGAATACATAAGAATCAATTATCAAAAGCTAAAAAACACGAAATAACCCAACTTTTGTAGCCTAGTGTAATCTAATAATATTTTAAAATACGTATCATTTTGTAAAGAATTGAGGCTGTTAATTTAGCATAATTTTATTTAACAAAAATTCTGTTTTTTTCTTTCTTCTTAAATGTGTATTACAAATTGTATATTTTGCATTAATATGTCAGAATGACTAAAGATTTCAAATTTATATTGCAATTTTAATTTTACTCTCAACCATTTTTTAATATATCTGACGAAATTATATTTCGACTAAATTTGTGAATGACCCCCAATTTGCAGCAAAAAATATGCTCCAACTTTAAACAGGTATTACTCGGTCAATTTTAATCGTAGAACAACGGGACTTTTTTTTGTATTACTTGTCAGTGTAAAAGGAAAATTTTACTAAATGTAACTTATTGGACCGGGGGACCGTATAAAAATTTAAATTTCGTAATTTTTTAAGAATTTTTTTTATTGACCAAAATCGCTTTTAAAATATTTCTTTACCTGATTTAAAACATTTTTGTAATTGGATGTATATGTCTATGACTAACGGTTTAGGAATTAGCCATTGGACACCGTTGAGACCGGACACACTGTATAGTAAGATTAGAATGTTTAATTTTAAAGTACTTTTGTTAGTTCGTAGAATCCTGGAAATTTTCGAGGCACACTGCAGAAGCTCGCACGACACACCCGATTGTCGCTGCACACCGGTTGAGAACCACTGCTCTTAAGCAATATTATATCAATCCGGCCCCCAAAGTCCTTAATTTTATCTTCCAGTGATCTAGAAATTTAGCTGGACATTCTACAGAAAGGACTTTTTTGAACCACCTGCCTAATAGATAGAGCTAGTGCCGAGTAGTTAACGCGTTGAATGCCACGTCAATCACCGGTGACTGACACTTATAGATCATGTAACGGGAATCTTATTCCATGGCCCAAACGGAAAGACAGAAAATATAGACTTGGCATTGAACGTGTTAAAAAATAAGTAAAAAAGCATCCGAAATTTTATTGATTTGTTCAGTGTTCCTTATACCTTTTTCAAGTTTGAAAGTTGTTTCAAGTTTGAAACTTGTTTCAAGTTTATAAAGCAGAATTTTCTGTTTATTTCACCTTACTGTTGTTCCAATCAAATGCAATTTATGAGTGTTTGTTTTGTTTTGTTTTAGCATACAGATATGTTAATACCAGTAATATCTATATTTTAAAATTAGAATTAATTAAAATTCATTTCATTAATTTAACTTTGCGTTGGTATTATTAGGTGATTACATTAATAGAAGAAAATTCACATTAGTTTGTATTAAACATTAAACAATTTTTTCGCGAATATTATTAAGTAATCAGAATAGAAAAGTTTTGTTTGACTAGCAAACTATGATAAGAATCAGAGGATAACAAACAGCAACAACAAACATGCCAAATGTCCTAACTTTAATATTTTCAATTATATTGTGTGATATGCAATTTATTTAAAATTTATTTTTGCTGTTTTCTTTTCTTTTTTAGCTCACAGGCTATCAAAGCCTGAGAGCTAATGTGCCCTCAGGTTCTGTATGTACGTGTGCACGTATGTATGTACGTAACGCGATAACTCTTGATAGAAATATTCGATTTGCTTCACATTTTTTTCTAGGTTCATTCTGATAAGGAGCTTCCCTTATTAGTTTTGGGAGTTTAATGGTTAAGTATAAAGGGGAGTGCGGGTGTCTAATCTCCCCTTAATTTTGATAAATGGGTTTTTCATGCAGAATTATCAGATTTGCTTCAAATTTGGTATACCAGTTAATTCTGATAAGGCGCTTCCCTGATTAGATTTAGAGGGTCATTGTTTAAGTATAAAGGGGAAACGGGGGGCTAATACCCCCTTAATTTAGATAAATGGGTTTTTCTATCCGATTTGCTTCAAATTTGTTATACCGGTTTATTCTAATAAGGCGCTTCCCTGAGGAGATTTGGAGGCTCATTGGTTAAGTATAAATATGTGAAACAGGATAGGGGAAGGGCTAATTTCCTCTTAATTTAATTTTAGTGGGGCATTATTCTTTGAAATAAGAGTATAATATACAATTAGTATCAATAGCCTGCGAGCTCTATGCCATCAGTTTAACTGGGCACTTTTATTTTTATTTTACTTTCTTCTATCTTTACAAGAAGAAAGTGTTGAATTCGTGAAAAATTTTGACTTCCGTTGTTCGACGGATTCTGTGGTCACGTTTTACAGTGCGTTAAACAATTATAAGACCACTAACGAATTGGTGCACTTGTGAAGAAGAAGACACAATATGCAAATTTTTAGTGTGTGTATATAAAATTGATTGTCGAATGTTTTCTGTTATAATTGCTACATTAAAATTTAAGTTACATTTTATTAAAATCTTCTAATTTTTTTAAAAGGTAAATAACGTGACTGTTAAGAAATTATAAGACCACCTGAGGAAACTGGCATATTATACGTCCCATCAGAATCATTATAAAACGTACGCGTTTGTGTATCGTGAAACTATTCCCAAGAAGCAAAGGTGCAGGTTTAGATAGTGTTACTTACGATATATTTGAAGATGCCGCGGGGTAAAGAGCTGTCTGCGACCGAAGTAAGAAGATTTTTGTTTTATAAGGGTGCTGGTAAATCTGAACGAGAAATAGCTCGGTTAAGCGTTCTAAAACTGCTATTCACAATGAAATAATTAGAAAAAAGAAATCAAATAAAATTAAACGATCTGGAAGAAAAAGGATTTTGACAGCACCGGATGATCCACAAATATTTCGATTATCAACTCAAAAAGGTCTTTCAACTCGGGAAATTTCGAGAATTTTCAGCAAAAGAACCTCACACGTAACAGTTTCGAACAGTCTGAAATAAAATAGTAATGCAAAATGTATGAAACTGTTGAAAAAACCGAGGTTAATGAAACATCATAAAGAAGAAAGACTGAAATGGGCTAAAAATGGCATGTCATGGGACAAGAAATCGAAACAAGTGATATTTTCAGATGAAAAAAAATTAATCTTGACGGTCCGAATGGTTATAAACACTATTGACATGATTTGAGAAGGAACCTAAACACTGCTCCAGCCGACAAATGGGAGGAGGATCAGTAATAGTTTGGGGAGCTTTTAATCATGATGGATTATGTGATTTAACCCGAATTTCGGGACTTATGAACTCTGCGCAATATCAGGCTATGGTATATGATCATTTGATACCATTTGGACCTTTTTTAGGTAGTGCTAACTGGATGTTTCAGCAGTACAATGATTTTTGCCATATGTATACATCCACCCAGGGATGGTTTTAAAAAGAAAAAAAATCATGTCGAGTCCAGACTTGAACTCTATGTAAAATCTTTGGGGTGTTTTAAATCGCAAAGTTTATGCTAATAATAAACAGTTTTTATCTGCCGATGAACTAGAAGTAGCCATAGTAAAAGAATGGTACAATATTTCTGAATCTATACTTAATCACCTGGTCACTTCTATGAAAAACAGAGTGTTTGAGATTATAAGGAAAATTGGAGGACCAATTCGTATAAATTTACATATTATTTTTGTTTTCAGACAAGTGGTCTTATAATTTGTTAACAGTGTATTTTTCAATCATTGCTTATACAGAGTGTATCTAAACTCTTGGTCAAACCTTCAAAGGGTGATAGTACACATCAAGACAAACAATATTAAATAGAAAACTAAGTGTCCCAAACGTCTTCCGAAGGAGATAGGCGCCTTTAAAGTTTAGGATCAAAAATTTCAAATGATTATAAAAAACGGAAAAATTGGTCGTTTCGTTTGCGTTTTCACTGAAACTATTCTTTATGTCAGTATTTTCTTGAAAATAAATTTTAAAGATAAAGTTGAAAAAAAGCTGATAGATGGCGCTTTAGACTTTGGAGTAACGAACAACTATTTTTTACCGTTATTTTTTGTATCTCATTAAATGCTTTCAAAAGCTTAGACTTAAACTTAAATTTTGAACTCAAAATTTCAATCGTTGGAAGAGGTTAAGCAGAGGAAACTGAACTGTGTTCAGGAGTTCTCTTGAACACGTGTTTACCAAACATTTCTCTATAATACTACCCATTTTCATATTTTTGTATGCATTCATTTTCTACATATTCGCAAAGAAAGACAAATTCACAAAAAACTCATTTACGGCAGCGGTGACAGCTTTAGTTACTTTTTTTTTAGAATAGAGAGATAATAAAATGATCAAATACGAGTATATACTCATTAATATTCAAATACATTTTGGTTTATGTGGTGTTTGTGATTTCATAATTATTGGTCATTTTCATTAATTTTCAATGGCATTACTGTACAGAAAGTTTATATATACATATACCCTATATATATAAAATCCTAATGAAACGAATTTATGAAACGGATTTCATGAAACGACTGAAATGTAACGAATTTATGAAACGATTCTATCAAACGACTGATTAAACAACTGATTATGTTTCACGGCGATTTCTATTAAAATACGAAATACTTTGCGATGAAATTAACACCAAAAATCCGTATTGAACGGCAGATCTCAAAACTGGTATTAGAATTTTTAAATTCGAATTAGTTTTCGAAATATTACTTTTTTCTAATTTTATATACTTTTCTCTAGTGATGGAAACTCAAATTTTAATCATAACAAATTTTTTTTTCATATTTTAGAAAAAGTTATTATTTTAAACTAATTTGGCGACTAGTTTGGCCTTCCTTAAATGTATGCTAAGAAATGTATCATGTTACTTTTATTTATAATTCAATTTGTATTTCATTATCATTTTATTTAATTCAAAACTTTCATTTAAAACTAAAACATTTAAAATAAATGGCTTTCACTTCTTTCTTTTTTTTTTTTTTTAACGAAAAAAAAAAAAAAAAAAAGAAAAATATTAGGCGCAGACGTCATATACGCAACGCTGTACCTAATTGGTGCCAAAATGGCGTTATTTTGCCTGACATGATAATCCGGCTATTGTTGCTTATTTATTAATAAATGTTTATTTGAATTTATTTTCTTTTTATTTACAAAAAATGATATAAATTGTTTTGTTCTATAGTTATTAATTAAACTTTTTTTTTATTTATTGTTATTTCATTTTTAAAATAACAGAAAATAATTTAAAAATACATATGTAACTGGTATTCGAAAACGAGGCTTTCGCCAAATTGTCGTACAAAAAAATGCACGTTAAACCCGGTGCATATATGACAATACAACAAATCATGATATTTAATTTCAGCTTCAAAGAAATGTTTTAATGGTACTACTTCTCCCGTCAACCAATTTCGCAAAGTTATATAAATTGCCAAATTATACAATTTGACATAATTTTTTATTTTAAATAACGAAAGAACAAATAAATTAGTTGTCTGAGCGAAGCGAAGGCTAATACTCAGCGAAATATTACTGCCCGGACACATTACAGCTACAATGGATATTAACGCCATGTCCTACTTATAAAAAAGCCTAATAAAAACCTTTCGTCAAGCATAACTCAAAAAATATTTGTCGGATTTCTTTTCTGATTGCACCAGAAGGTACCTATGAGGGCCACCTACTGAATGCACCTACTATGAAAAATAAGTTCCAAACCGTTTAAAAATTATATTAAAAAAACTGATAAAAAAGCATAATTTATCTGCATACGTCACAGAAATTTGGTGTGCGTCACTTTCACCGGTGGATGTTTTAGTAGACAACTGGTTTGAACACATGGAGCAAATAAAAAAAAAAATACGCACGTAGTAATATTGAATAGATCAGTTTTAACCACGTGATCACAAACCTTGCAACAACCCGTGGCAACCAGTTTTGGTGGGCTAACAAATAATACAGTATTAAAATAAATAATCATTGTTTAACGTCTGATATACGAGTTAAAAATAAAAAATATTAATTATTATATTATTATTAATAACTATTATTATAATAATATTAATATTAAGCTAAAATTTAGCTTGAAACGTTTGCTTTTTAATTGTATTAAATGTATTTATGTAATTTTACTTGTATGTCTGATGAATTGTAATATATTTTTTATTTTTAATAATACAGTACTCCGTACCACGGTGACCGTTTTTAGCCTGTTGTATAAAATCTGGCCTGTTGTATGACATACAAGAGGCTAAATCCGGCTAAAAACTCAGGCTAAAAGATAGTTGTCAGTCTATCGACTGGAAATTAACAGAACTCGTATAACGAAACTTAGAAACGATTGTGGATGATTAAAACAAAAGAGATGAGTGTTTATTGCTCCGGGAGGTTAGCTTTCTCTGGATGTCTGTCTGTCTATCATACCGCATGCAATTTTCTTGTAAAGGATGATATTATTATGCAGTAAAACCTCCATGACGGACACACCCGATTAGTGGACACCTCTATTTAGCGGGCATTTTTTCGATTACCAACCCTTAAATAACTGTACATTTTTTACTCTCAGTAGCGGACACCTCCAAATAGAGGACAAATTCTGCCCTCCCGAGGTGTTCGCTATTAAGAGGTCTTACTGGTAAAACCTCCATAACGGACACACCCGATTAGCGGATACCTCTATTTAGCGGACATTTTTTCGATTACCAACACTTAAATAACTGTACATGTTTTACTCTCAGTAGCGGACACCTAAAAATAGAGGACAAATTCTGCATTCTCGAGGTGTCCGCTATTCAGAGGTTTTACTGTATGTATATATTATTGATAGTTATTTTACAGGGCCGCACAAAAGAATAAGAATATATGAAACGAATATAAACTAAATTCGGGATTTGTAGATCACTGATGGTAATGTAATTTTAGGATGTTGTTACAGTCATCCGCAGCATGTTTTCAGAGTTTCGTTCATCTAACGAAACACTACCTGTCTCACTCCTTTGTCTGTCTGTCTGTCTGTCATAGAGCCCGTTCTCAGAAACTATATATGTCGGAGACTTGAAAATTTGCACACTTATAGCTGAACACCACACATCAAACGGCAAATAATAAAATTTTGAAAAAGTCTAATATTTAACCCTCTGGGCTCTAACTTGTGTATTTTAAGCAATTTTTCTAACTCAGCCCCTAATTAAGTTGGAGACATGAAATTTTGCATACTTATAGCTGAACACCTAACATCAAACGACAAATAATAAAATTTTGAAAAAGGTCTAATATTTAACCCTCTGTACTCTAACTTATGTATTTTAAGCAATTTTTCTAACTCAGCCCCTAATTAAGTTGGAGACATGAAAGTTTGCATACTTATAGCTGAACACTTGCGATAACACGGTAAATCATAACATTTTGAAAAAGGCATATTTAACCCTCCGGTCTCTAACTTCTGATTTTAAGCGATTTTTCTAACTCAGCCCCTAATTAAGTTGGAGACATGAAATTTTGCATACTTATAGCTGAACACCTCACATCAAATGACAAATAATAAAATTTTGAAAAAGGTCTAATATTTAACCCTCAGGGCTCTAACTTGTGTATTTTAAGCAATTTTTCTAACTCAGCCCCTAATTAAGTTAGAGACATGAAATTTTGCATACTTATAGCTGAATACCTCACATCAAACGACAAATAATAAAATTTTGAAAAAGGTCTAATATTTAACCCTCTGTTCTCTAACTTATGTATTTTAAGCAATTTTTCTAACTCAGCCCCTAATTAAGTTGGAGACATGAAATTTTGCATGCTTATAGCTGAACACCTCACATCAAACAACAAATAATAAAAATTTGAAAAAGTCTAATATTTAACCGCTAATATTTTTCTCGCGCAATTTTTAAATTTAAACAATATTATTTTTTGTTCATTTTGCATAATACGTGTAATGTGACGTAATTTCTTCCATTTAAGACTTCTAACGCATGTTAATGAATTTATTTTACAATATCCTTTCTCTTTTAAAATTAACATGTAAATATAGTTTTTATGGCGTAATTTCCAATAAGTGCTTGCTTTTTATACCTAATTATTTAATTCTAATTTGAAGGTTTTTTCTCTGTTTATAATAGTAACGTGTAAATATTTTTTTTTATTTGAAGCAAACATTATTGTTTGCGCCGTTTATACAGTTGGTAACAGTTTAAATTAATACCATTTTCTAAAATATGTAAAAAATATCTGTCGAAATGCTGAATATTTGAATTTAAAATAGAAATAAAACCTCAAAAAATGAGTCAAATTAAAAAAAAAAAATTAATGGAATCTGCACACCGGGATCTTCTATTGAATAAAATGATATAAAAATGATTAAATTCCCATGTATAGTTTTTGCTCCTATAAAACTTTTTTAATGGAACGATTTTGTCCAACTTTAGCATTAAATATCTCTTTAAAAAATTCTTCTATTTGAAAACTGTATGCATCAGCGTGTTGATCAAACATCACTCTGTAATACCACCGATTTTCATATTTTTGTATGCAACAGTTTTCTTAATATTAACGAAAAAAGACCTCCGGTCACAAAAACTTCAAAACCGGCGGCGGCGACGGCGGTGACAGCGTAAGTTACTTTTTTTAGAATAGAGAGATATATAAAAATGAAAACTTGTCTATCTGTCTGTTTGTAATTCTATAAAAATCCACAATTTGGAAGCCAAAATTGTGAAAAGATACGTACATGTGTATTAAAACATGGCCGAGGCAACTAAAGTAATCCGGAATCGAAATAATTTATAGTTAATTTTTAATTAATAAAAAACCACCAATTTAACAGCAATTTCTTATCAAATTTAAACATTTTTCGTTATAGCAGTTGCCAACAATTAAAATACACAATAAAATTATTACTACAACAATTAATTTTCTACTGCAAGATTTCCACGTGAAAAATGAAAATGAAATAAATAGTTTGCCGAATTAAAAAAAAAGTGAATATTACATCATAACTTTTCTATTGCAAGATATTCACGAGAAAAATGAAAATGAAATAAATAGTTTGACGAATTTAAATGAAAGTGAATATAACTTCATAACTTTTCTATTTCAAGGTTTCCACGTGAAAGAGGAAAATATTACGTCATATTGGAAATATAAAGGACGTGGTGGATATAGAATAACGTCATATGAGTGTGAAAAATGTATTGAAGCATGATAAAAACCCGATTAGGGAAATATTGGCGTATTTTAACATAATTGCTCCAATTATAAATTGAAATAAGTTCGTTTATAGCTGTATTCTTTTGCGTCTGTTATATACATTTATACATTTTTAAATAGCGTTTTCATATGCTTCATTCATACAACATTTCGACTGCTTTTTTTAATGTTTGTTTTGTATTGTATGTTAAATTTTGAAATTGATTTTTCAGAACAAACATCCTTCAAATTCTGGGCAACGCCGGGCACTTTAGTTTGTAACAGATAAATGGCTTTTGTATCTGTACATCTAATGCTAATATTATAAAGCGTTATAATATTATAAAGTGTATAATACTAGGGGGCTCGGCCCCCTACGAGCTACGCTCGCCAACCCCCGTCCAGACACCGCAGACTCTAAATGCACGCTAATTTGATCGGCTTTAAAAAGATTTCGAAAGATTGAATTATAATTTAAAAAACAGTGGCGATCTCCCTATAAACGAATTTCTATTCATTTCTCTTTGATTAGGGAATTTTAACGCCAAATCCGCTGCGGTACTACTTGATTATCCTGTCGACCCATTTCGCCAAATTATATAAATCGCCAAACCACTCGCCAAATTATACAAATTTATATAATTTTTATTTTAAATAACGAAAGAACAAATAAATTCGTACAACATTAATAAAAACACAAATAAAACGTCGAAATAAAAATAACTTGATGACGTATACACGTGTAACAACCTTTCAAAATAAGCTAATATAAAAGGAATTAAGTAAAGAGAGTCTTTGTCTCCTGGTATTTTTTAACAAAGCGAAAAGAAAGTTCTTTTAAATGAGACATTTTAAATTAATTTTCAAAATATCAAATAAATGTCTAGCGCAATTTCTAAATTTAAACTTTTTTGCAATATTATTTTGTGTGTTCATTTTATGTAATAACTATAATGTGACGTAAATATGACGTAATTTCTCCTAAGACTTCTAACGCATGTTAATGAATTTATTATTTTACAGTATCCTTTCTCCTTTAAAATTCACGTGTATACTTTTTATGACGTAATTTTTAATAAGTTCCTGCTTTTTATACGTAATTATTTAATACTAATTTGAAAGTTTTTTTCCTGTTTATAATAGTCACGTGTAAATAAATTTTTAATTTGAAACAAACATTATTGCTTGCGCTTTTTATACAGATGGCAACAGTTTAAATTAGTACAATTTTCTGAAATCTGTAGAAAATATCTCTAGAAATGCTGAAAATTCGAATTTAAAATAGAAATAAAACCTGAAAAAATGAGTCAAAATAAAAAAATTAATGCAATCTGCACTCCGGCAACTTCTAACGCATAAAATGATCTAAAAATGATTACACTGCCATGTACAGTTTTTGCTCCTATAAAACTTTTTTAGTGGAACGATTTTGTCCAACTTTAGCATTAAATAACTCTTAAAATAATTCTTCGATTTGAAAACTGTCTGCATCAGCGTGTTTATCAGACATTTCTGTATAAAACCACCGATTTTCATATTTTTGTATGCATTATTTTTGTTAATATTAACGAAGAAAGGCCTCCGGTCACCAAAAAATCAAAACCGGCGGCGGCGGCGGCGGCGGCGGCGGTGACAGCGGGAGTTACTTTTTTTTAGAATAGAGAGATTATTAATGCTTGCACGTTTGCGAGGTGTTATCTCTGAAACTACATAGCCAACTTAAAAAAAAATATTGGTGGCCATCTCTGCTCCGAAAAAAACACTGTATTTATGTCAGTGCAAGAACCTACATCGCTGCAGGAGCAAACAAGTTCTAAAATTGCGATTTCTGCGATATTGATTGGGTTAGCAACTTTAAATTTGGTGTGGTAATTACTTTTAAGATGTAAATACTCGTAATGAACGCTCTCTAAAAGGTTCAATTTGACGGATAAACGTAAAAATTTCTAGAAAGGTTCTAAACTATGATTTATTTGGAATACTGAAATTTTTGGGATACTGTTGGGGTTAGAAACTAGAACTTTGTCATGGTAGTAATTTATAAGATGTAAATGCTCGTTGTAGAACGAATTCTAAAAAATCGAAAGACTATACAAAGCGGAAAAGGAACTAAAGATGATCTAAGTAACGAAGTACATGGAATTGTTTGGAATATAAACATTAAAATTGACATGGCTGTATTTATCATGACGTAAATTCTCGCAATAGAACAATTTCTAAAAATGTCGCTATATAAAACAGTGCAGAAACAAAAAACTTTCGAAAATTTTCTATTTCTGTGTTACTGCTGAGCCCAAAATCTTGAAATTTTGCTTCGGGTTAGTTTTAAAATATACAATTGTCTCTATGAATGGTTTCTAAAAAATTTAAAATTTAAAAATATGAAATTAACGGAAAGCGATCTCAATTACCATTAATTTGGAATTATTAGGTATAGCAACGTTAAATATTCCATAATGCTGCATTTCCTCCGCAAGGCATGCAATTTAAATGCAACAAAACTGATAGATACCCACCTAGCATTAAATAAATTGTGTAAATATTGAATAAAGACCTGTATGAAACAGTGAGTAGGTTGCCTGAAAGTACTTGTTAAAGTGTTCCTTCTCTAGGCTTTTCTCTCTCTCGCCAAGGCAACTAACAGAGGGAAGTGCCGTTTTAAATGTGATATGAATTTTTTATCTGATTCATTTTTCTAGACATTTTATCATAAGGTCATATTCTCAATTATCATTAGTAGATTTTTTATATATTAACTTATTCTGGTGAAATTTCATAATCGGGTTCATATTAGCGTATGTTAGCTTGCATGATTTGCTGAATAAATATGTATGGATTTGTAAATTACTTCAAATGACACTTTGACAGCTCAAAAGTTATGCAGACGATATATTCAGATCTTGTGTGATACTTTATGTTGCAATCATTGCTGATTTCTTTTATTTATTACATGCTAAATACAGCTCAACTTGTGCAGAATATGTTTGAAAACAAAACAATACAGCGTATGTAATATCCAGCGTACACTCATCATTTAAATCCGATCGAGCATATCTAAAACACACTCTAACGAAGCATTGCATGCCACTGTTGATGTATTCAGTACTTTGATACTATATCAGATTTTGAGGAGAGAATTCCTTAACTGTTATCGACAACCTCATTGCATCCATGGAAAACATATATTGTACAATATTAACTATTCCGGGGGAGCAAACACCATATAAAGTATAGTCCATTCTTTATAAACATCATATATTTGTCATTTAAAGTTACTCAAATTGGTGCGGAGCGTCTGATTATGCTCTTGACATCATTTTATACAGTTAAAATTCCGATATAAGATAATTTAGTGTTTCATTTTCTATTTTACTTTTAATATATTGCGTACTTTCAATTTTATATCCATGCATGGCTGTCTTGCAAATTCCCTTTTTTTTAAAACAGTGTGTACGAATTTACATATAAAATTTTGTAATTCTACGATTCGTTTATTTTCATCATTTCAATTTATCGCAGTATATGGACAATTAAAGATAACATCTCATTTTGTTTGCTTCCACATGTTATTATTAAATCTATGTTCTCAGCAATATCGCTCAGACTAATCCCTCTGAGGGAAGTCCTAGTGTAACATTAATAAAAATACAAATAAAACGTCGAAATAAAAATCACTTGATGGCGTAAATATGTGTAACTTCCTTAAAGTCAAGTGAATCTAGCATTTACGATCAACCATTATTGGCCTTTAATCTTATAGTTTGGTGACAGATTTTAGATATAACAGGCAACAGATTGTGAATCAAACACAAAAACAACCATTAGATGTCTTAACAGCAACTGATTCTGCCTTAAATTTTTGCAGTCAAAGAGAATTGAATGGAAACCAGTTTACAGGGAGATCGCTACAGTTTTTTTCAGTATAATTCAATCTTCTCTAATATTTTTAAAACCGACCAGATTAGCGTGTTTTTTAGATTCTGCGGTGTCTGAACGGGGGGTTGACGAGCGTAGCTTGCAGGGGGCAGAGCCCCCTAATATATATATATATATATATATATATATAATAAAGATGAAATCACAAATATCTGAACAAATTGGTAAAATTCTAAAGATGAACAAGATATGAACATAGGAAACCAGTATGTAAAATATGAAACTATGAATAATCCACTATATACTCATGTTTGTGAGAATTGCAACACCATGAAAGAATCATCAGAATTAAATGAAATTTAATACGACGTAGCATGGACTCGAACAGATTTTGAATGTCTACCTGGGGAAAAGCATTCCTTATTGTTTGTATGCATACCCAGAGTTCATCTGTAGAAACTGTAGGATAGGATCATGAGCGAGACGCCAACCAACGAACTCCCACACATTTTCAATAGGCGACATATCCGGGAACATGCATGCCACGAAAGAAGCTGTATGTTTTCTGCAGACAAGAAGTCTTGAACATTCCTTTTAACATATGGTCGTGCATTATCCTATTGAAAGATAGCTCCAAAGAATGCCTTGAAGGAAAGGAACGTCTTCGGGCTCCAACACTTCACTGATGCACCTGCTGTTGTTCAGAATATCCAAAATTCGTAGCCGCTGAAACCGTCCATGATATGCCCACGACCACAACTCCGGGTATTCGTCTTCTGTGACGTTCAATAATGCACTCCAGATGGTGCGGCGTTTACCAGCTTAGCATAGAATGAGGCCATCATGGTATCACAAATTAAAGCGGGATTCGTCAGAAAATACCACTTTTTGCCAATCTGCGCGCCAGTCTCTATGTTCATGAGCCCATTGCAGCAGCAGGAAGGAGTTCTTGCACGCAGTCCGCGGTGCAGCAGACATCGACGAATTGACGAAGCAGACACTGATACACCTGTAGCAGTTGACCAATGTGCTGCCAACTGTCTAGATGAAGCTGTATGGTTCGTCAGTGTCATCCGAACCATGTGTCTGTCATCGTGCGTTGACGTCACCGTTCGGGGTCCACTCCCATATTTCCGAGTTGTCCTATTCTCGTCGGTCGACTGCTCCCAAACTCGGATCACTCTATTGCTGTTACGCTGCACACGAGCTTCTATTGCGCGATAGGAAAATCCTTCTTCACGAAGGCCGATGATTCTCCTCCGTTCAAACTTCGTCGGTTGTTGAAATGTTGTCCTTATTCGTCGAAGATGTTACGTCTCACCTAACGTTTACCACTAGCAGATAACCATAGACAAATTTCAACGTCCCGCTGCAGCCCTCTATTTATACGGTTTCAGCAGCAGGCCAGAGGGCGCTGCTCAGCTCACGCATACATGGTGACTCTGAAATTGGAATCATTTGCATAATACACTATACTTTGCATTCTCTGAAATTTTCAGCTCAGTCATGTCATTCCTTCATGGTATTGCAATTTTCACAAACTTGAGTTTGTATATGGTTTATATACAGGGTGTCCATAATTAAACGACCCTACTTTAAAGTTGTTTACAGACAAAATTATTGTTCATAAAATTGTGAAACTTTGTGACAGACATAATAAATGGATGGGAATTTGTTTAAGCAAAAAAAAAAAAAAAGTTCAAAATTTCGCCACCAGAGTGCGATTTTTAATAAATTACACATTTAGCATTACAATAGTTTAGAAATTTTATTTACAGGGTGTCCATAATTAAACGATCCAATTTTAAAGTTATTTACAGACGAAACTATTGTTCAGAATGTTGTGAAATTTGTGGAGGACATAATAAAGGCATAGGAATTTGTTTGAGAGAAAAAAAAAATAATAAGAGGTCGTTTTTTAACGAATTACTCATTAAGCATACATTTACGATAGTTTAACAAATTTTGTTATTACCCAACATGTCCCGTATGACGGTCATCATTTTCAGATACCATCTGGAATCGTAACATAGCATGTTCCACAGTTGCTCGCAGTGTGTTCTGGGAAATGCTAGGAACGTGTCGTGAAATGATGTCTTTACAATCAGGTTAAGTTAATAAATTAAATTTCAAAGCTATTGTAATGCTAAATATGTAATTCATTAAAAATCGTCCTCTGGTGGCGAAATTTTGAACTATTTTTCTTTTTTTTCAGCTTAAATAAATTTCCATTCCTTTATTATGTTTTTCACAAAGTTTCACAACTTTGTGAACAATAGTTTTGTCTGTAGACAACTTTAAAGTAGGGTCGTTTAATTTTGGACATGCTGTATATTATATATATATATATATATATATATATATATATTAAATATTTAGGACTTTCTTCTGAAAAATCTAGTGAACCCGAATCCGACCTGAAAGAGTCCAACCCCAAACTCAAAACGTTTGACACGTTCAGGGGGAAGCAACTGTGTTTCTCTAGTGTTGAATTTCCACCGGAATTTTCGAAGAATTTTAATTGAAAATTATACAACTTTTTTCCACCAAGGTTATAAAACTACAATTTAATTAAATGTTTCTGGCGGTAATCTTGATTAAAATTAGGTGGGATATAATATATCCCACAGTCCCTCAAGGGGTTAGAGTTAACCCGACACTAGCCTTGAGTCGGTTCGAGTTCGAGTAAAATCGGGATTCCCGACCCGATGCAGGACTCTAAAACAGATACATTTTTAAACAGTGCAATTAATTATTTTTTTAAGCAAACACATCTATTCACCTAAATGTTTTAAAAAAAATTCATTTGAATATTGTTTTGTTGGAATTCAATAAACATTTTGTTCATTTTTTACCGGTTGCCAAATATATAACCTATGAGAAAAGAAAATATCGCATTAGCAGTTGAATAAATAATGAATGACAACGTTCAGATTTTGAGATCTCAATTACGTTTTAAAACAATATTTTTCAGTAAAATCAGCTTACTCCAGCTCAATTAATAATAACTCTTTGTTATACAAAAGCAATCTACTTTATCTTTTTTTCCATTTGGGAAACTTGCCTTCGAACAATGAAATCGAATTTATAAACGAAGCCATTATTATTTTAATTCCGACTTCGAAGCTAGGGAGAATTTTACGCGACTTAATAAATCGATTTTATTGGTTTTCCTTTCATTAGGTTCGATCTGTTTTATTTATCACAGAATTTATCATTTATCTGTTTATTGAAAAGAATAATAGACATATGATAAAGTTTTTCCTTTAAAAACTTTTTTTTTTTAATATGACATGCTACAAGTAAATATATCTCTTTAAGACCGGAAGATTTTTGGTAGAAATGAAAAATTTTGGTGGTTTCTCCTAATTAATAGGATCATATTTGATTGAAAAAAATATCCGATGTCAGGCTATGCCAAGGGATGATCCACGCAAATCTGTGGGTGCACAGGCTCGATTTTAAATCTTGTAGGTCAGATTTAAATTGCGTAGGTCATGTTTTAAAGGGATATGGTGATGGTTGGCAGTAGAATCCTGTATCGGGCTGGGTAACCCAATTTTACCCGAACTTGACCGAATTCACGATTCGGGTCGTGCGGTTTCAGAATTTTTTCGTTGTGGATCGGGTTGACTTTAAATATTTCCGGTTACGATGAGATTTAAACTCTTTCGGGTCGGTCGGGTTGACTTTAAATATTTCTGGTTAGGATGAGATTTAAACTCTTTCGGGTCGGTTGGGTTGACTTTAAATATTTTCTAGTTAGGATGAGATTTAAACTCTTTCGGATTGGTCGAGTTGACTTTAAATATTTCTGGTTAGGATGAGATTTAAACGCTTTCGGGTCGGTCGGGTTGACCCGATTTTTCAAAAGAAAGTTTTGAATGTTTTTCAGATAAAAGAAAACAACTATATATTTGT
Organism: Maratus speciosus; assembly: GCA_963932465.1. Taxonomy (NCBI): domain Eukaryota; kingdom Metazoa; phylum Arthropoda; class Arachnida; order Araneae; family Salticidae; genus Maratus; species Maratus speciosus. The sequence continues at coordinate 294,446,132 of OZ010789.1, forward strand.
ATATTAATGAGTCTATATGCATTCATTTTTTTACAAAAAAAGAAAAAAAAAAAGATAAATAAACTAGAAAACATGAATTCTACTTTTTCTGAATTTAGTGCCCCCCCCCCCCCCCCACACACAAAAAAAAAAGTGTATATAAATATAGATAGTACACAACATATTTCAGTTTTAAGATTTAAAAAATACACTTTTATTTTATATAAAATGATGTCATTCGCATCCACTGAAGGATTTCACATTTACAATCCAATCTTAAACAACATCTACAGAAAAGTATGCATATGACGTCACTATCGCAAAATAATACACAGTCCCAGCAAAACGTGATGTCGTCATTCAAGAAACACGACCAAAAAAATCTGCTATCTAATGATTCATACACCTTCATTTGTTAGTAACATTAATATAGATACTTAAAATTAAATATTAGTTTATAATAGCTCCATGCTTGATCAAAAATCATTCATTTATTTTTTTTTTAATAGCACGTATTTTAATAACATTTTTTTCAGCTATTATGGGAAAATGGCAACAAAAAGATATAATAGTCTACTATTTTCTAACTATTTTTTCTTGACTTTCTAGAGAAATGCCGTACTTCAGTTGCCAACATTAAAAATTTTCGTTAAAGACTACAAACAAATTAATATCTAAAAAATAAATTGAGTTGCCTTTTTCAAACAAATTGCATTAAAAAGTATTTTTTCCCCCAATACGACGGTATAAAAATTGAAAATGTGCGATTCTTAGAAGTTTAAAAATTTTCAGTAGAGATTATCTCGTACAATGATACATCTCTTTTGTTTTACGGCTGGCTTCTATAACGGAACGTTATTTTTTAGAAACAACATTTTAATTACTGGGCGAAAGAAGTAGCATATCGGGGGCTAATAAATAAATAAATAAAACTGATATTAGAGATATAATTGCAGACTATTTTACACAATTGTATTAAAATGTGGATTCATTGTGTTTCACTTCAGGTTCGAGTTTGAATATTTCAGGCGTGGGTTGAAGTGTATCGGACTCGGGTCAGGTTTCTGGTTGACTTTAAGCAGAAATTCCGAGTTCGAGTCGAACAAAACCCGACCCGTGCAGGACTGTGCTCGGAAGATTAATATTTCATAAGTGCTTTCAAAAACAAATTTGAACAAGAACAAAAAATCATGCTTCAAGCACAGATTATAAAACACATTCCTACACATTCAAAATATTGTAACAAAACGCCATCTTTTAGTAAGGTGAAATATAATGTCTAAGTAGGCAATATGGAAAACGCACAGCACATTTGAAAACCCAATTTCATAGAAATTACCGGAATCAGCAATTCAGCAATAGACGTGAAAATATCCGAATTCTTTTGTGCAGCCCTGTGTATGATCTATAGATTTGTATAAATACTATGTAGTACTCTGATTTATGTAGTACTCTTATTTCAATTAGGAAACACATTAGCGCTCAGTTGTAAAGTCCCCTTCAGCAATTTTCGTCAGTAAACGGAAATGTACTCGAAATCTTTTGCGCAGCCCTGTATGTGATTCAAAGAATTTATGCGCACTAAGTAATATGCAAAAAATTAGTTACATATAAAAACACATATCATGACAGAAAACGCACTTCCAGCAATTATTGTTCATGTACAGTCCGAATTCTTTTGTGTGCCCCTGTAAATGAATGGTTAATGTTGTGTACATCATATTTTATAATAAGAATCATGTGGTATCATCACTAACTCATGGGGTATCTATAGTATTAATTGCCAGTGCGGTCTTTCCTACATTGGACAGACCAAACGGGGTTTAAAATTTCGTATTAAAGAACACCAACAATATATTCAAAAACAGGAAACCAATAAATCTTCAATTGCTAAACATCGCTGAGAGATGAATCACTCTTTTGATTTTAATTCAGCCAAAATCATCTCTAAACCCACTTCTGTACACGAATTTAACTTTCTTGAAGCATTTCATATCTACAAAAATTTTGACAATATTGTTAATAGTGAATTTGCTATTCCCCCTTTATCAGATTGCTGGAAATATTTCATAAAATCCTCTTTTGCTTAATCACATTTTTTTTTTTTTTTTTTTTTTTTTTTACTCATTTCCGGTGGCATTTCCTATATTAATCTCCCATTGGCTGGTACCCAGGTTTTCCTGTTTCCCCATTGGGTAATGAAATTCTCAGTTGAATCCGCTTCTCCTCTATATAAATGAGCAAGTTTCCGTTATTTTTTGCAGTGAGGACGGTACGCTAAACGCTACCGAAACTAGTCTGCGAAATTTTTGTTTATTCTGGCGTTTTTAACGTAGCTTTTAAAATGTATATATTAAATGTATAACATCCAGAGGAGGATGTTATACGACTCATTTGTGTGTTTATTTTATTATTACTAGCTGAATTACCTGGCGTTGCGGGTTTTAAACATGTTCGATTAGAAAAATCACTTTTAAAATTAAACACCGTACTGACTATGAATCGCGCGCAAGTACCCTCTCTTTGTTAATATATTGAAAAAATTGAGAATTTTGCTGAATAAGAAATGTAAGGGTATTCTTGAGATAAAGCGCCCAAAAAAGTTTTGTCACAGACAAACATTTTCTAAAAACAGTCAAATAGTGTTCAGAACCTTCTAAAGCGTATAAATCCGTCGAAAACCGGAAGTCGAAATTTTCCACTTTCTTTTTGTAAAGATAGAAGAAAGTAACAAGAGGGGAAGCCACAATCACCTTTCGATATTTTATCATTTTGTAGTTTAATCGTAAACTTATCAATGAAGTATCAATCGATACTTTTCCCATTCCGGTTTGAAGAATTTAGATACTGTTGTATTTTAGTAAATATTTTGATTATAAAAATAAAAAAAGATAAAAGTCATGCTATAAAAGTTACTTATAGAAAATCTCATCGAATATTCTACGCGATCTACTAAATATTTTATACACAAGCAACAATCGTGGAGACGAGTTAAAACAATAGGGGGAGCTCCAATCACTTTTTGCTATTTTGTAATTTCCTAGTTTAAGCAAAAACTTATGAATGAGGTATCATCGATTTTTTCCATTTTGGTTTGATCAATTTAACTGTTGTATTTTAATAAATATTTTGAAAAAAAAAAACAATCGAAAAAATAAAAGTTGTAATTTAAAACTTACTTATACAGAACTATATCGAGTATTCAACGCGATTTAACAAATATTTTATTCACAAGCAAAAATCGTGGGGCCAAATTAAAATAATAGGTGGAGCTGCAATCACCTTTAGCTGCTTTGTAATTTTGTACTTTAAGCGAAAACTTATGAATGAGGTATCAATCGATTTTTTTTTTCCATTTCGGGTTGATGAATGTAGGTAACGTTCCATTTTATTATATTAAGCAAATGTAAATGTGAGTATTCTATAACTTTTGAGCGAATGCTTTGTTTGTATTTTTATTTAATTATTTTGAAAGGTATCATTCCGGTATTAGTCCCATGTGAGTTTCGTTAAAAGCCCAAAATGGCGTGTTTGTCTTTCTGATTCTTTTTTTTTTTTTTTTTTTTTTTTAATTTTCCGGTATGTTATTTCTTTCTTCCAGCAAATAAAATGTCGTCTCCAAAAAAGAATAACGTTGGTTGTATAAGTCAGCCGTAAAACAAATCAGATGTATTAATATATTGTTAAATTACTGCAATTTTTTAAACTTCTAAGAATCGCATATTTTCCATTTTTATACTGTCCTATTGGGGAAAAAAGTACTTTTAAATACAATTTGTTTGAAAACTGCATCTCAATTTATTTTTGAGATATTATTTTTTTTTTCTAGTTTTTAGCGCCATTTGTTTAATTTTGGCAACTCAAGTACTCCATTTCTGTAAAAAGTAAAGGAAAAATAGTTGGAAAATGGAAATTATATCTTTCTGTTGCCATTTTCCCGTAAAAACTGAAAAAAATGTAGTACTTAAAATACGTGCTACTTTGAAAAAATATAAATGAATGATTTCTGATAAAACATGGAGCTATTAGAAACTAAATTTAATTTTAAGTATCTATATTAATGTTATAAACAAATGAAGGCATATGAATCGTTAAGCAGCTGGGTTTTTTTTTATCTCTGTTTTATGGATTTGTGTATTATTCAGCGACAATGACGTCATATGCGTACTTTACTGTAGATGTTGTTTAATACTGGATCGCAAATGAGGAATTCTTCAGCGGATGCGGATGACGTCATTTCATGTAAAAATAAAAGCGTCTTAAAGTCTAAAAACTGAAATATATTTTGTACTATATATATATATATATATATATATATTATTTTTTTTTTAAATCGGGGACGACACTAAATTCTGAAAAACAAGAATTCCTGTTTTCTAGTTTTTTTTGCTCGTTTCTTTCTTTCTTTCTTTACTTCATGAACTCTAACTGATATAAAAATTGGCCAATTATCACGAAATTTGAGTATGTTATTGAGGTAGGTAGTACTACTTTATGGTTTTAAAATAATCGTCGTTTCGTTTATAGTTTTTGTTTTACAATGACGCGTATATACACGTATATACACTTTAATATATCATTAGTTCAGCTAATTTGTGTGTGTGTAGTGATGGGGTGGGGTCTTCACTCTCAATCAATCCTTGCTCAAAAATGTGGGACATCCATTAGGTTTAATTTTTAAGACATTAAAAAAAAATCAATATATATATATAGTTTTTTTTACAACACATGCTCGATATCGAACCCATACATAAGACGGAACTATATCATTCACATCTTTAAAAGTTTATTTTAACATTTTCACCTTTCCGTTCCAATTACCATGATAGTTTTTTCAATAAAGAACCTGCTATAAATAAACATTTTAAAGAGCACCTTACTTTTTTTAAATAAAATAATTCAAGGAAGAAGGGGAAAAAAATCGTCAGATGCACTTGAATTAGAAAGGCGATAAATGTGTCTCCAAAATAAGTTATCGAATCATTAAAGTACAAAATGTAGCACCTCATTATAGTTTTAATCAAATCGTAAGAGAATATTTACCTGTGCTGAGGTTTTTCTAAAGTAGTAATTCGAAAATCGAGATAAGAAGAAGAAAACGTTTATTTTTAATGATTATAAAACAGGAAGTTGTTCAAGATAGGTAACCAAGCGTTCAGTTGTAAGAAATATTTCACTTTCGAGCTCAGGCGAATTTCTTTAATGAAGTTTTCGTAGCTGGATATTTATGATAATGAGTAATTGATTTCGAGCTAATGTCTCGGACGATGATTTTTCACTGCAGATTTGACTTTGTGGAATGTTTTTAATCGATTTCGAGCGGAGGATGTTGCACGACTCATTTGTTTATTTCATTATTATTATTATTATTATTATTATTATTAAATGTACATCCACGAATAACCATTATAACTATTGTTCCAATGGATATAATATATAAGAGATATAAGGTTTAATATAATAATAATGGGATAAGGGATAGGACTCATAATAGATATAAGTGAATGTATATCCATTTGTTCATAACTCTTGATCAATCCCGATTAAAACTCCAATTCGTTTTGCTGGTGGTGCCGTTTCAATTCTTTGGGATCAAAAAACAATATGTTTGTCTGCATGTCCGTTTTCTTGTATTTATTATTATTATTTTTTTAAGTTTATCGGTTTTAATTTTTGAAAAAATTGACCAATTGTCACGAGTTTCAAGTATGTTGTTGTCATACACAGCTAATTAAAATAGTCGTCGCCTTGTAATGATGACTGCGATCCTCTTTTCTTTTTTTTTTTCCGAGGATGAGCGCGACTCGGTATCGTCAACTTTAATCGATTTCCAGTGGAGGATGTTTCACGACTCATTTGTGTCTTTTATTATTATTATTAAATGTCTATTCAGGAATAACCATTATAACCATTGTTTCAATGGATATAATGGAATAAGTGATATAAGGTATAATATAATAATAACGGAATAAGGGACACGACTTGACTTAATGGATATAAGTGACTGTATATCCATTTGTTCATAACTCTTGAACAACTTCGACTAAAACTCCAATTTTCAAACTTTTTTTTTTTTTTATGCTTGAAAGTTTTTGTTTTGCTGGCGGAGCCGTTTCAATTTTTTGTATCTAAAAATAATATATTTGTCTATTTCCCTTTTTTTTTTTTTTTTACTTTATAGGTTTTAATTTTTGAAAAAAATGACCAATTGTCACGAGTTTCGAGTATGTTGTTTACGTACACAGCGAATTAAAGTAGTCGTCGCATCATACATAATTTTTTTTACAGAGACATGTCAAAATTTTTAATATATCATCCTCTACTAATAAGCGATACTTGCTGCAATCGGTTTTAAAACGAATGCAGATTGAAATTTTTCATCGGGTCGGGCAATCGAACTTTAGACAAACCCGAATCGACCGGCGGGCGGTTTGGTCGCGTCTACGGTTGACTTCAAACATAATTTTCGGGTTCGGGTTGAGTATGATCCGAAGTGTGCAGGAATCTCGTATGCATATTAATAGAAGATTGCCACAAAACACAAAGGTAAGAAACAATCCCTTGAAGTCGGTTTTACTTTTTTCTTAAAAATTCTGGTTCGTGAAGAAGCGAAAAAAAATCGATCTTCGAAATGATTCTTGATTTGGAACATGTCTTTAAGGTAATATAGGGGGAATGTCTGCCCTTAGGTAACGGTGTCTTCAGCAGTTTCTAATCAAAGTCTTTATCTGTACCGGACTGGTCGGATTTCTTTGTCTATCATATCATCAGCAATTAAGAATCGCTGAAACGTTTCTTGATATTTAAAGCAGAGGATCTCAAACGGTCAGGGGTTATTCGAAAAGAAGCGTTAATCTGCACAAGCGGTAGTATATATAAAATCCTTCTTTGATTGATTCGTTGTTTAGTTTATTTATTAATATTTGAAGTGGTAATCGACGACAAGAGAAGGACAAGAGAGGACAATTGCCCCTTTTTGGATTCTGAAATTTAAATAAATAGATTTTCTTTTGATCTGATAATTAAAAAATTGCTCAATTTATTCTAAAATAATTAAAGATTAAGAGAAAAAGTAACTAAGAATTTTTCGCCAAGGGATGCCCTGAAGGGGGGGGGGGGGGCGTATTGCCTTATTTTTGATTATCGCCCTATCTCTCACCTTTGGCAGAAACACTATGTGATACGTATATTTTAATTTATTCAGAAAGTAAATTTTCCTATGACCAGAAATTGAAAGAAAATTTATTTACATGAAAAGAAAAATATTGGAACAGAGACAGCAATCTTCAAGCTTTTCAACATCTTCAGCACTGGAATTGAGTCACTTGTCATACTGTGGGATCAACTTTTGTGTTCTTGCATCATAGAAGTTCGGCGTTTCGTACAGAAATAGGAACCAGTACATGCAGGCCTGCCACTGGCGACTATTATTTTATTATTTTGGTCGACCACTATTTTTAAATTACTAAATTTAAAGAGCTGTTTAAAAAAAAAAAAAAAAAAAAAAAAAAAAACTGTTCTTATGTTTTGAATTACCCTATTGATGTTTTTATAGAACTCTCAGTTAAGAAATTGAAAACGTTGCAAGATTTTCATTGCTTCAATTTTCTTTGACAAATTTAATTTTTCCAAATTTATAAGTATGTATGACATCTCCATATCGACATCATCAACCCAGATTCTCATGTTGCTTTATACAAAGAAAAAGGGCAACATTTTTTTTTTTTCATTTAAAATGAAGTAGGCAAATCTTCAATCCTGTAACAGTTCTGCTTAAAAATTTCCTACATCAACAATATTTCACAAAAATAATAATTTTTTTTTCAAACTATTTTCCCTCTAATATTAAGATTACTTCTATATATTCATTAACTATTATCTAATACTTCTTAATTTATGTGTTTTCTGCCATATTTGATGAAGAAGACTGCGCTATAGAAGTTCCTGAATATGCTGCTTTGAGTGTTGCAAATCAATAGATAATTACCTGTAATGATATTCTGCTGATTTTTTTTTCTTTCATTCATCTGTTGCTTACCTGATGAAGTTGGTCATTGGTTTTGTTGGGCATCCATTTCTTCTGGTCTCTTCTCGTGTTGCAGATGTTATGCATATTTTAGGTTTATCCAGGAAATAAATTTTCCTATGACCAGAAATTGAAAGAAAATTTAGTTACATGGAAAAAAATATATTGGAACAGAGACTTCACGCTTTTCAACAGGTTCAGCACTGGAAATGAGTCACTTGTTATACCGTGGGAACTTTTGTATTCCTGTATCATAGAAGTTGGACGTTTCGTACAGAAATAGGAACCAGTATACTGGGCTGCCACTGGCGACTATTGTTAGCCCACGGAATGCTATTTCTTTCTCCCAGCTTATTTTGTCTCCAAAAAATAACGTTACCTTACAGACGCTAGACGTAAAACAAAGCATTACAATTAAATACTCTTTAGCAATTTTTAAAACTTCTAAGCATCGCACATTTTCAACTTTTATACCGTCGTATTGGAAAAAAAAAGTTCTTTTAAATGCATTTTGTTTGAAAACTGTATCTCCATTTATTTTTGAGATATTAATTTTTTTGTAGTTTTTAGCGACATTTGTTTCATTTTGGCAACCCAAGTACTCCATTTCTGTAGAAAGTAAAGAAAAAATAGTTGAAAAATAGCAATTATATCTTTTTGTTGCCACTTTCTCATAAAAACTGAAAAAAAAGTAATTAAAATACTTGCTATTTTGAAAAAATATTAATGATTTGCTTTCTTTTTGCTGCATTTTTGTATTATTCTGAGATAGTGACGTCCTACCCATACTTTATTGCATATGTTTATGATTGGATCATAAATGAGGAATTCTTCAGCGGATTCGGATGACGTTGTTTTCTATAAAATAAAATCGCGTGTTTTATGTCTTAAAACTGAGCTACAGTAGAGTCCCCGATTATCCTAGTTCCCCTTAACCAAGTGTCCGCTTTCGCCGAGTTATTTTCTTTTGATGGGCTGATGGCTTCTATTATTATGAAACAGCCATTATAAATGAAGTGTTAGGTGAAGATGAAAGAGCAGCCGTAAAAAGTTAGACCTCTGATTTTCTGGTCAGAATGGGAAAAAAAAAATGACCATAATTTTTTTTTTATCTGGATATTATTTTGGTCGACCACTATTTCAAAACTATAATCTTCGTCGTGTATTTTTATTAATCTTCGAAGATTACAATTACATAGGAAAAGTGGCGGAAAATAATTTAAAAAATAGCTTTTCTCCCTGACAAAGCCAATTTCCGCTCCTTTTGTTTTTCTTTCTATGTTCATCAATTTAAAAAATATCTTGAACAGGGAGTTTTAGGGGTCAGCGACCCTTGACGAAAAAAAAAAAAGGAAAGTACTACTTCAATTCATCTTTTTTGAAAAACGGCAGTAGTAATTAATTTTTGAATATTTCATATTTTTTTTTTTTTAAGTGTCAAATTTCTTTTTAGCTTTATACGGTAATGTGCTTATTAAATGCCTTCCACCAAGGTATGTATTGGCAAAAATATTGTTTTGCTTATTTTATGTTTATGATTGTCCATTTTAAGAAACGGGGCGGAAGCCGATTACAAATACATGTGTTCTAAAATGTTACCCTTCCTTGGATTTCATTCTTCGAGAGATTTTATACGTATTTTTCTGATTTATTCGTGTGCATAACCCAAATGGAAGTTTGACATATTCAGTCTATAATTTGGCAAAATCAATCTTCATAATCGCCTTTCTTGTACATGCATCTTTAGACTGTTGTCCTGTTGATAACATCGTTCCATGTATACTTCTTTCACTGTTTTCATCCTCCGTAAATCTTGTTGTAACAATTTAGTATTTTACAATCGATTAATTTGGTAGAGACACTATTTGGTATATATATCAGATTTATCCATAAAGTAAATTTTTGCAGGACCAAAAAATGAAATGAAGTGTAGTTATATGGGAAAGAATATCGGAACAGAGAGAGCAATCTTCAAGTTTTTCAATAGGTTCAGTACTGGAATTCAGAAAACTGTCATACCGTGGGATCAATGTTTGTATTCTTGCGCTGTAGAAGTTTGCCGCTTGGTACAGGAATAGGAACCAGTATATGCAGGGCTGCCACTGGCGACTATTGTTTTATTATTTTGGTGGACCACTATTTCAAAACTATAATCTTCGTCGTATATTTTTACTAATCTTCGGACCTTATATTATATAGAAAAAGGGGTAGGAAAAATAATAATAAAAATAGACGCCACTGGCAACCGTGGTCATCTGTCTGCATTTATTGATTACTTTGAAACAACTCATGAGGCATCAATATCTTGATTTGTAAGAAAAGAGGTTAACACGTGATAGCGGAATTAAGACTATAGGGTGGATGGTCAAACACTTCCCACCGGGACTCCTACAGAGTTTGGGATGTGTGATCAAACGTAAATCGTTGAACATTATCCTGGATCAGCACAACGCTGGCACGGATCATCCTGCGCCTCTTGTTCAGAATTGTCCGATAAAATTTCCTCAGTAAGTATTTCATCAGAGACCTATGCAAGGCTCCATGCAAACGCTTGTTTTACCATCCTTCTACATTTTCATTGGAAATCTTTTGTTCTGGACTCTTCTGTGGTTTATTCACAAAAGGATGAGGGGAATCAACAATGGGTCAGAAGATAAGGAGCTCAACTGTACTTGGCGGAAAGGTTCCTTTTTGGCAGGGCATCAGTCCCCTTCCATTTAAAGTCATTAAAGGTCAAAAACATCGCCTGGCCACAAGAAAACGCTCTGGTACTGATAAGAGTTAGAAAGATTATCTATTCGCACCTTAAGGCTGCGCACGCACCATCCTTCTAACTGTTATCAGTGTCGGCTTCGTTTTTTGTGGTCACGCGGTGTCTTTGATTTTTAACGACTTTAGCAGGAAAGGGACTGATGTCCGGCAAAAGAGGAAACCTTTTCTTCAAGTAGAGTCGAGCTCCTTATCTCCTGACCCATTGTTGATTCCCCTCATTCTTTTGTGAATAAACCGCAGATGGCTTCAGAATAAAAGATTTTCCAAGAAAACTAGAGAAGTAGGCAAAATACGCGTCTGTACGCAGCCTGAGGCTGCGTTTAGAAAGGAAAAGAATTCCCTGTCATTCTAAAGCAATAAAATGTGGTTTTTAACAAAAGGACGGGGAACAATGGGTTCAACAATGAAAAGGAGATTAGATCGAACTTGAAGGAAACTTCTCCCTCCTGCAGAATGCCCAGCACTTTCCTTGTAAAGCCATTAAAGATTAAAAATGCCACGTGACCACAAGAATAAAAGCCGACATTGACAGTAGTTCAATGATACGTTTATCTGGACTTTAACTTGGTAACCGGCGGAAAAAAGTAATGAAAATTGGCATGTCCAGGCGCTAGAAAGGCGATACTGTGGGAGAAAATTAAGTGGCAATACTACATACGATAACCACGCCTCAAATCTCTCAGGTGTGTCGTAATCGCAACCCTCAATATCGAAGGTTACGTGAATGTGCACTCAATGTATTGCATGCAGCTGCATATTCGGAACAAGATGAGGAGGGCGGGTGGGGTGATAGAGACTTACAACTACACCTTCCACCCTCGAAATCATTTTTTTTTTTTTTTTTGGCCTAATCATGGATATAATTTAGCTCATTTCGATAATCCTAAGTATAAAGTGAATCTGCTCAGCCCTACCCCCAAAACAAAATCCTCAAGACTTTACTAGTTGGATAGCCCTCTGTCTATTACTTCTGATACCATCTTTTATTTCTGGTCAACACTTCTTTTTCTTTGCACATACAAAATGCACACCGATAAATGGCGTATGATATGAAAGGATTTTGAACAAGTTTTTGGCATGATACACTCTCATTTTGTTAAAATATGTTGTTTGATTGAAAATCACTGAAAAAAATATCAGCAAATAATCTCAAAGAATGTAGTGCGAAAGCTTCGTACGACTGCACTAATTTATTGTTATTTTATTTTCATACTGTACTAAAGCCACATCGCACGATTATAACGAAAATTACGACAGACTATCATAAAAGAAAAACACTGCTTGGCGACTTATCCTCTCCCCCCACCCACTCTAAAGATGTTTTCGTATATTTAAGTACTGATACACTTAATTGATTACTTTTAGTATAATTCATTTCTAAATGCATATAATAAATACTTCATTTAATAATCATGAGCTGAAATTAATTTGAAAGTAAAATGTTTTAATTATTTTTCCTTCGTTATGTTTAAATTTCAGCTACTATTTTTGAACAACTTTTAATAAAGATAGCAAGACTAAATAAAAGAACGATTAGGATAATTAGGTTAGAAGAGTTCTTATATTTTTCTTTTCAAAGATGAATGATAATGTTACAAAAATGAATGATTAATCGTCTATTGTTTCCGAAAACTGTCGTTACAGCTTCGATATGAAAGAAAAGTGTTGGATTCAATGATAAAAATAGAATTTTTTCGGTATTTATCGGTTATCTCTGGACCCATTTCTTTTCGAGTTCTTTTAGCGAGTTCTTTGTCGAGTTCTTTCTTTCTGTGATCCTTTTTTTTTTTTTTTTTTTTTTTTTTTTTTGCATTTAGGGGCTGTGCCTACATAACGTTATCACTTTATGGGGGTAGGAGGGTCTGGTACATGATATCGTAAGATATCTGGAAGAAAGAGGGGTTTGCTTTTTGATATCGTTATCATTTTTGATCCAACCAAACTTTTCTTTTTTAAGTAACTTTTTCTTTACATCCAAATAGTCTGTTACTTTTATTATTATTACTATTATTGTTATTATATATTTTTATGAAAATAGAAAGCTGTTATTAAAGCCATTAAATGTTTATAAAATCATTTCATTCCAAAATTTGGAATACCCCATCATTTGGCACTCCTGTTCTTCTGTAATATGCGCATATAATTCGCTGTTAGAGAAATCAGGAGCATAATATGAAGGAAATGATGCTTGTGCTCACCAGCAAAGAAAGACAAAGAATGTTGTCCACTGTTTTGTTGATAAGTTCTGCTTTAAACCTCCCCGGGCAGGGGGCAAATGCAAGAAGACAATATTACTTTTGAGTTCATTATGTAACAATAAGCTATTATTAAATACTTTTAAATTGTTACTAACTCTTTTAGATGTTATTCGATATAAAATTATTTTATGTTTTGATATTTAATTGACTTCTTGAATCCGTAAAGTATGTAATAATAATAATAATAGCTAATAATTGTATAATCGTATGTGTATGTCACTGCAAGAGTATAAAAAGAAAGAAAAAGAATCTGAAGATATTTTTTTTAGATATTGATAACGATATCATCGGATGCGTGTGTGTGTGTGGGGGGGGGGGGTAGACGAATGATAACGTATAATATCGTAAGGGGGGAGGTGGTCCAAAATTAGCAAAATGGTGATAACATTATGTATGTATAATCCCTTATAAAACTACTTTCAGTATTTATAAAATGAATTTTTAATTGTGAACTTATGTAATGATAACTGATTTTATTGTCAAACATTAACTGAAACTCCATAAAAAGCGAATATTAAATTATATGTGTCAAAACAAAGAAGGAATTCCAGTGAATTTTAAGTAACAAAAACATAAAACTTCATTTGTTAATTATTCATAATAGAAAAATCAATAAATTAAGTAAAAATAATTGTACATAATTAAATATTTTTTGTTCAGAACAAATGTTCTTAACCAGGGATCTACGGTGAGATTTTAGATGGTCCATGAACTTCGATAACAAAAAATCAGCTCATTATATCTATTTTAAACTAGCCGCCCTTGACGACCAGTTTGATCTCTCTTAAATATAATGCTAAGCATTGTATCATGTTATTTTTATTCATAATTTAATTTACTTGTTCAAACCTTGCCAAATCGGAAGATTCCGATAGGGAAACAAAGAACTCTGTATATTTATGTTAGCCGGATGCAGGGGATAAATCGCCAAAGATTCTTCCTGTCGGATTTTTTCGTATTTTATTACTTTCATTTAAAATTTAATCCTTTCACTCATTTGATTTAAAATACACAACTTTAATTTAAAACTGAAACATTTAAAATTCATGACTTTTACTTATTTCTTTTAAAAAAAGAAAGAAAATAGAAAGAAAAAGAATACATGATACCATAAACCATGACATTTAATTTAAACATCAAAGCATTGTTTTAATTTACCACACGAGAAATAAAAAAATGCTAACTGGCGCGTTAAAAAATACTATTTGCGAGATTTTTATCAGGCTAACATAAAACTACCAAGAATTTTTTGCGATCATGGCAACTTTTATGTTAATTTTATTCGAAAAAATAATTTTGATTGAAAATGGCTGCGCATATGAAAAGCGTAATTGTTTATGACAGTCACATGACTTGAACTATTAAAATGATGGCGATGGAGCAATATTTGCGATTAATCACTTACGCCAAGTACCAAAATGGCCGCCTGGCATATAAAAAGCGAAGTGGTCAGCCCGGAACTGTTGGTGACAGTCACATGACTTAGGCTATTATATATATTTCGAGATTTACTTAATTTGTATATCCTTTATTGTTTGCAATGTAAGATATAAAAAATTAAATACATTTGTAATCAACAGGAAAAACGTTATACAGGGTGTTCCAAAATTCGGTCGACAAGTTAAGAGAGGTGATAGAAAGCATCAAGAGGATGAAAAATTACAATAGAACAAGGGGTCGCAAACCACATATTTAATCCAAAATATAGGGTGTTCTACCCTAACTCAATTTGAGTTGACATTAATAACTTTCAGAAACTTGACATATATTATAGTGAAACTTTTAGTAGACATGCTCACTTTTGTTATAAGTAAGACAACACCAAAAGAAACAAAAAAAAAAAAAAAAAAAAAATCCCTGCCGGTCTGGTCTACAGGCAGAGGTAGATTTCGAAGTTAAGTATACTAATTTCACCAACAAAAACTAAATCATTATTAGATATAAATCCACTTTAACTATTTTATCTGTCTGCTTTTGACGAGTTTTTATTTCATTTTTATAAAATAGCTGGTTTTATCAGAATCATGTTAAGGCGATATTAAAAAAAAATATTTTTCCATACTCAACAACTCGAAATTTTCTGGCACATTTTCAGATTCATTTTTAATAAAAAAAAAAATATATATGAAACATGCTGACGTGATTTTTGAAAAGATTTATAAGCGACCTGTGTTTTTATTTTTCTTTCAATTAATTAAAACTTGATTAATAAACAATTATTTTCTCAGTAGGGCAATAGTTTTCGTTTCTAACACAATCGCTTTGGGAAATTCTGTTCAAAATGCCCACCTTGACATCATTTTTTGAAATATATTCTGCCTCTATCAAAAAATCGATCATTATTGTACATTATATAGTTTCTGAATAAGAGAATCTGGCGATTGGATGCGTTTGAGAGCAAAAATGAATTAAAAAATGAGTAAGAAAATAGACAGTTTGGATTTGAATGCACCCTTAATAAGATGATTTTTTTCTTCAACCGCTATGTATTTTTAATTTGTTTTTGCTGTAAGAATTGGCCCTATCAAAAAGTTGTCTGTATAAATGTTGAAGACAATATTAAGAAGATATATCATAAATTCATGGAGATTTTATATCTTGTGAATTGACGGAGCTATGAAAATTTTTCTTCTTCAGCCCCCCTTTTTTGTTTTCGTTTTTAATTTTTTTTTGCGGTACGAATTGCTCCTATCAAAAACTTGTGAATATAAAAGTTGTAGATAATATTAAGGAGATGTATAATAAAATTATTGGATTTGATATCTTGAGAATTGACGAAGTAAGGAATTTTTTTCTCCCAAAAACCCTATTTTTTGCGCCCCTTGAGCCTATTTTAAATTTTATCAAAAATCTGTGATGCATGAATTTTTGGCGCTATTTTTAGAAGTAATAAAAACTTTAAACTGATTTGATATGTACAAAAATTAAGAAGTTATGGGGTTTTTTCGGTTTTCACAAAACCCCTCCTTATTTCCATCCCCTTTGTCCGCTTTTGCCCATTAACGAACTAGACCGAGATTTTATGTCCCTTGATTTTATGTATCAGTTTGGAAGAGATTTGTGCAGAATTGCGGAAGTTATCGTGTCCAGAAGAAAGTGATAACACAATTGCTTCGGGAAATTCCGTTCAAAATGCCCACTTTGACATCTTTTTTTTAAATATATTCTGTCTGTATCAAAAAATCGATCATTGCGGTACATTATATAGTTTCTGAATAAGCGAATCTACTAATTAAATGCGTTTGAGAGCAAAAATGAATTTAAAAATGAGTCAGAAAATAAGCAGTTTGGATTTGAGTGCATCCTTAATGCAATGATTTTTCCAACACAATCCGCTTCGGGAAATTCGGTTCAAAATGCCCACTTTAACAGCATTTTTAAAAATATATTCTGCCTTTATCAAAAAATCGACCATTACGGTACATTATATAGTTTCTGAGTAAGAAAAAGTACCAATTGGAAGCCTTTGAGAGCAAAAATGAATTGTAAAATGAGTCAGAAAATACGCAGTTTAGATTTGAATACACCCTTACTTAGATGATTTTTTTCTTCAACCGCTATGTATTTTTAATTTGTTTTTGCTGTAAGAATTGGTCCTATCCAAAACTTGTCTATATAGATATTGTAGACAATATTAAGAAGATATATGATGAATTCATGGGGATTTTATATCTTTTGAATTGACGGAGTTATGAATGTTTTACTACTTCAAATCCCCTTTTTGTTTTCGTTTTTAATTTAATTTTATTTTTTTATTTTTTTGCGGAACGAATTGGTCCTATCAAAAACTTGTGAATATAAAAGTTGTAGATAATATTAAGGAGATTTATAATAAAATTAATTGGAATTGATATCTTGAGAATTGACGAAGTTATGAATTTTTTTCTCCCAAAAACCCTATTTTTTGCGCCCCTTGAGCCCATTTTTAACTTTATCAAAAATCTGCAATACATAAAATTTTGGCCCTATTTTTAGAAGTAATAAAAACTTTAAACTGATTTGATATGTACAAAAATTAAGAAGTTATGGGGGGTTTTCAGTTTTCACAAAACCCCTCCCTATTTCCATCCCCTTGGTCCGATTTTGCCCATTAACGAACTTGACCGAGATTTTATGCCCTTTGATTTTATGTATCAGTTTGGAAGAGATTGGTGCAGAATTACGAAAGTTATCGTGTCCAGAAGAAAGTTATATATATATATAGATGGATAGATAGACAGATAGATAGATAGATAGATAGATAAAGTTTCTTACTGGGGGTGGTTTTGGGTTCTAGGGGACATGGTCGGTGTAGATCTGCAAAAATGTTTCAGAAATTCCGACATAGGAACGATCCCAATAGGTAGTATTTCATACGAAATCTACCTAAAAGTGGTAGAAGTTTCAATTTTCTCGCCAGTAG
The DNA here is from genome assembly GCA_963932465.1 of Maratus speciosus. Taxonomy (NCBI): domain Eukaryota; kingdom Metazoa; phylum Arthropoda; class Arachnida; order Araneae; family Salticidae; genus Maratus; species Maratus speciosus. The sequence continues at coordinate 294,463,569 of OZ010789.1, forward strand.
TTTGCACTTGACGCTCCACATTTTGGACTGTAATTATCAGTTCATACGGTATGATCGATTGCATCAGCGCCCTGTTTTACCGGAATTTTTCGTAATGTTATAACATTTCAAACAAAAAAAGATACATATCGATGCATTTTCATTGCAATGTTTTATTTTTCTCAAAATTATTGCCATCAGCCCAAGTTCAGTTGGGATAAACACCCTGTATTTGTGATTAAATGAGTTGTTTGCGAACCCATGTTCTATGGCAATTTTTCATCCTCTTGATGCCTTCTATCACTCCTCTTAATTTGTCGGTCGAATCTAGAGCACCCTGTATAATGTTACTATAATGTAGAGGGCTTCATCTTTTCACGCTCGGCCGTCATTCTTACACGTCCACAACTGTGTCCGGATTAAATTTTAATCAGAATATCACAATAGATTTTGATAAAGCGAAAATTATATATCCAATGTCTAATTAATGCGCAACCATTTTCAGAGAAGCCATAGAAACTCTGTGTAAATGCAATCAAGTATGTAACTACGCACTATCATAGAATATCCCCAATATATGGTTAAATATCCCGAAAACTTAAATACCCAGTAATTTTCCTCTACACCGATTTAATTCGAAACAACTACTACTTTTAGTACTATCTAGTTACTCATTTAAAACGAAGTGATGTATGTGAACAAAGTGGCGTATTAAGATGAATGGAACGGCAGTTAAATATTTTTCTGTACGCGAGTTTAATCCGAAGCACTGCTACTTCTACTTCCAGTTATCCTAAGAATTATAGACTCTTCCATTTGAAGTGGAGTACTTGAATGAACGGAACGGCAATTAATGAAAATACTCCCTGACGTTGGCTGCGGGATTGCAGACCGAGAGTACTCGGGAATTTAAATAAAATATTTTTTTAAAACTTGTAACATATGCATTATTATTATTTATCACCTTTTAAGTAAACGGTGAGATCTTTAAAGTTCATATTATGTAGTTTAAGAATTGGTACTTTTATGTTAGCCGGGCGCAAATCTCGCAAAACAAAATTTTTTCTCGCCAATAACAGCTTTTATTTTTCGCGTATAGAAATAAAAAAGAATGCTTGCTGATGAAATAAAATGTTTTGCTTTATGCTATTATACCTTATTTTTTAATTTTTATATATTTCAATTGAAATGAGTGAAAGGCATGTATTTTAAATGTATGTAATATGTGTATTTTAAATTAAATAAGTGAACGGCTTATATTTGAAACGAAATAAGTGCAACGCGAATGATCGCTATCAGAACAATATGTGGTGATTTATCACCTGCGCCCGACTAACATGAAAGTACCAAAGAATTTATTTGTTCTTAAATCAATTCAATATTTCAATTATTTCAACCTTTTATGAACAGAATTATTTTGTATCTGAAAGGGTTAAATTTAGTAAGTTCCATAACTTGCTGTTGCGATGTATCAAAAATTTGTGAGATATAAACATTTATTTTTTGAAAATAATATCACAAAATAATAAAGCTGGGTGCTTTTGAGTACGTGTTTTCAATAATAAGTGTGCCAACTAGACTGTTGCCATCGACTTTTCATAAACATTGATGTTGCCAGATATCTATGAAACATGATCAAATATTTCCTTTTATTTTTTTTTATTTATTTATTTATTTTTTTTTTTTTTTTAAGAAATAGCATTGAAAAAAGAGAAAAAAAAACGTATGTACGCACATCTATATATAAAAAAAAATGAATGAAATCGAATAAAATAGATCTTAACATAATAAGCGGAAAAAAAGAAAATTCAGTTACTTTCGTCGATCCCCAGCTGCAGAAAGAAAATTTTATATCACGAAAATGTATGAACTGCTTCGCATTATCATGAAATGGAAATGCTCCGTTTATTTTAGGCTCAAAAACGAAAATAAATTTTAAGTTGAAGGTAAGACTGTTAGTTAAGAAAGCAGTTAACAGATGGTACTGCAGTTTTTTCCCCCATACTTTTCTCGTGAGATTATATTTTACGAAATTCCCGCAGAATGTTTTATGTAAAATATTTAATCAATATCAAAGTTTGCTTTGTATGATCGTTTGTATACGTAAAAATTCTAAATTTAACTTTACCATGTTTTCTTTACATGTGATATCTGTTTATTGTTAATAATATAAATATTAGAGCCGAAAGACAAAACGTGTTTGAATTTTACGCATGTAAATGCAAAAACTTTTTATCTTAATGTAAAAATATTAGAGTATGTAGCATATATTTTAGGTTTTGTTTAAAATATTGCAACTATGAAATTTTAAGTGTTATACATTGGACTGATTTATTTTTATTTTTACCTATAAGTAGTTGAATTTAAAATCTGTGTTTTTTTTCTCTTTTTTTTAAGATATAAAAGTATAGCAGTATTTCAATTTAATGAATAAAGTTATCTGTGCAGGGGGATTTGTGACTTGTGAACTAGAACAGTATAATTTATCGAATGTAGTTTAGCGATAATTAGTCAAATAACCAAACTTGTACCTACCATTATAATTCTGCTTATGCGACTGGTATGGTCCCAGTGCATATACAGAATGATTGAATGTTAAATTCAAGCCTACCTCCACACTTTATCATATGTTATGGGTACTTGTTAGTTATTCCGTCGACCAAATTACTGTCGCCAAATTGTAAGATATATAAGATTGCCAATAATGGTTGATCGTAAATGTCACATTCACTTGACAGCACGTGTTTACGTCATCAAGTGATTTTTATTTCGACGTTTTATTTGTATTTTTATTAATGTTATACTAATTTATTTGTTCTTTCACTATTTAAAAAATAAATTGTGTCAATTTGTATAATTTGGCAAGTGGTTTGGCGATTTATATAATTTGGCGAAACAAGTACCATATTATGATAACGGAGGGGGGGGTGGGGGGGGTCTTGGTTATATGCACATAACGGAGAAAGTTCCGCAATCGAGACCACAGGAACAGTAATTTATTGCAAAATTAAACATATTGTTGTAACCAGTTTTTTTATTTGATTTGAAATGTTTTTATCTTTTGTGTGTGTGAAAAACTCTTAACGGTATCCGATGTGATAATTTCTTCGCTCATTTTTGTACACAAATCTTGGCTGTAAAAAATCTTTGCTGCTATTACAATTCATATAACTGAAAAATGTCAATTTCAAACGTTACAGAGTACAAAGCAATTCATAAAACTACTAGAGAACAGGCATTCTGCTTTTTAAGAATTTAGTGTCGCCCCCGGCATTTCCATTACTTCATTTTCTTCTGGTGGACTGGTATTTTCTATTATTATGAAACAGCCATTATAAATGAAGCGTTAGGTGAAGATGAAAGAGCAGCCGTAAAAAGTTAGAACCCTGATTTTCTGGTCACTTCACCTAACGCTTCATTTATAATGGCTGTTTCATAATAATAGAAGCAACCAGTCCACCAGATGAAAATAACTCAGTTAAGCGGGACTCGGATCATGGGGACTCTACTGCAAAACATATTTCAATTTAAGACTTGAAGCACACGCTTTTATTTTATGTAAAATGATGTCATTTGCATTAATATAGATACTTAAAATTAAATGTAGTTTATAATAGCTCCATGTTTTATCATAAATCCTTCATTTATACTTTTCTCAAAATAGCACGTATTTTAATTTTTTTTTTTTAATTTTTATGAGAAAATGGCAACAAAAATATATAATTGCTATTTTTCAACAATTTTTTCTTTACTTTCTATAGAAATGGAGTACTTGAGTTGCCAAAATGAAACAAATGTCGCTAAAAACTACAAAAAAATTAATATTTCAAAAACAAATGGAGATGCAGTTTTCAAACAAATTGCATTAAAAAGTACTTTTTTTTTTTCCAATACGACGGTATAAACATTGAAAATGTGCGATGGTTAGAAGTTTTAAAAAATGCTGTAGAGTATTTAATCGCAGAATGAAACATCGGCTTTTGTTTTACGGCTGGCGTATACAAAGTAACGTTATTTATTGGAGACAAAATAAGCTGGGAGAAAGAAATAGCATACCGAGGGCTAATAAACTCAACTAAGTTTAAGTAAGTAAAATATGGAGATTTTTTTGTAATCGGGTTCATTAATAATTGGCGTATTTTTGCTACCGTGGTTAGAGTAAAATTAATTTAAATTGTCATGACATTCGTACTTTTGAAGCCACATTACGAGCATAGCCATTATGAGTTATTTACAATAGTTAACAGTTATCTTACAAATTACTATATCGTTAGATTAAGTACGTCATGGCATAGGTGACCACACGTCCACGTTTAGATGGTAATCCTAAACTTTTTTCTTTTAAAACATTTGTTATGATAAAAATAGATAAATTTATGAAATTTAAAAAATGATAAAGCTTACAAAATTATAAACTTGAAAGTTTTGAAAGCTCTGAACTTAATTTTTTTTTTCCCACTTTATAAGCATAGCTTGTGTTTGATTCCAACTTTGGCTGTGGACTTGATTACGGAAGATTAGATATAAAAAAATAGTAAATTATTTGTTAAGTATAACACTAGATAATAAGCATAATCTCAAATTAAAAGCCTAATTTTCAAAAATCTATGTATCAAGTGCCAAGTTATTTTAACCTGGCAATAAGTTTGATCAGTAAAAAGGACGCTTCTCTTCAAAATCCCGAATTATCTCAACCCTTAAATGCCTGGTGTTGCTTTTCGGCAACATACCCAATTTAGGCTCTAAAATACTATTAGAATAATATTGAAGCTATAATGCCTAATGTTGCCAATAAAATACATTCTGAAAATATTATTAAATCGATTTTCAACATTTAGATGGCAACACCTGTGCTGTTTAAGAATAAAGATAAAATTATTTTTTCAAATGTTGCTATTTGTTCTTTTTGTTTTGTTTGGAAGCTTGCGAAATACCCTATTTTGACCTGCAGTGATCAAGTAAAATTAATTTCTTATTATAGTTCCTAAAATTCTTGTGTGTTTAATATTATAGAATTTTATCAAGGGAAATTATTTTTTCAATTAAACACCAGTATTGCCGATTAGTAACAAACCGTTTTTTAGCCATAAACTATACTTAAAACAAAATATGATTTTTTAAAAGTATTTTTCCCATGATTTATTTAAAAAATGAAAGCCGAAAAACATTATTACAATGATTTTTGAAAAGTCGGGCATTTAAGGGTTAATCTTGTTTTTATCAAGAGAGCAAATTGTTGAAAGTACTTTCTAAACTAATAAAAGAAAGTTTTTGTCTGTGTGGCAATTGTCTGTACATTTGTGTGTTGGCAATGGCTATGAAAATCTGCCGCAAGTAGAGGTCTAAAAATTCGGATGAGTATAGTCCAAGTCCTAATGCTCCTGGGGCTCAGATTTTTCATTTTTTTATAATCAGTCGAGATGTTAATTGAAAAGTATAACGGGCACTCATCAAAAAGACATTCTTTTTCTCAAAATAGTGCGTGATGGTCGTTCCAGAGTTCAATGGCAGATAAAATACGAAGGACGAAAACGACTCCTTTTTCCCCCCGCGTCTTTCGAATACCACGTCGGCTCAACCATTCGAAATACAGAAAAAAGATGCATACCAAACCACTTCTAAGTAATTCAAGCTTTCTAAAGGTTCAATCTATTTTAAAAATATGAATGTTTAACCTTTAAAAATAATTTTTAAACTACAAATTCGTGGAGGGTTTTTTTCGCGTTTTTCGCAGCGCGCATCGGCTAACTTTACAAAATACGAAAAAATGAAAAATATACCCTTAACCGACATGCTTTTTCTTTCAAGACAACATATTTTTTAAAAGCATATTAATATTAAATCTTTAAAAATATTTCGAATGCCATTTCTGGGTTTTCGCTTTTTCCAGCAATGTTTAAAAATATGCATCCGCGATTTTGATCAAAATACCAAAAAAAGAAAATTCCAAACCCTATCTATAGTTCCCGAGCCAGGTGCAAATTTTGTCAGTTATTTCCTCTCGGTCGATAATTTGTAAAATTCTTCAAAGAGTTGTATCATGAAGCTCCGTGAACGTCAGCTGCGGTTCCGTGGGTGGGTTGAGCAGCAATAGCCTCTCAAACACGTAATATATATATATATATATATATATATATATATATATTAGTCATTTCCTCCCGATTGAAAATTTGTCAAATTATAGCTAACCCAATATCTTGAAGGGAAAAAAAAGTCAGCTGATTATAAAGTGGTGGTTAATACGTCAGCTGGTCACACGAACATGAAAAAAATATACAGGGTGCAAAGGAAAGTCCCTTTAACCTGAAAATACTTGCGAACGGAGAGAGTTACAGTTATAAAAAAGAGGTAACGGAATAGTAAAGTGACTACGCCCGATTTAATGCCAACGACGGCAGTGCCCCATAGTGGCGAAATTTGGAAGATAGTTATTGAAAATCGTAAGCGAAAAGAAATAGAGCAAATTTTCCAATTAGAAAGTTTTAGAGCATCAATTAATTAGTACGAAACGACATTTGGTTCACACGGATAAGATAAATCATCGTCGCTTGTAAAAATCATATTTTATGTACCAATTTAAATAAATATATATATATATATTTATGATATTGTTTGTTCATGAAAAGGAAGGAATAAAACATTAGAAAAAAGCGTCCGCCAAGGCCTAGAGTGGTATACAAATTTTCATCAAAAAGAAAAAGAAAACCAATGAAATCGGTTTATCCATTGCCGAGATATTTCTGGTTAAGATTTTAAAAAAAACATTGTTTCGAGATAAACGCTTTTAAAATGTCCTGTTAATTTTTGTTTACATAAAGAACACTACATAACATAATTTTAGTCAAAACTACTAAATAATTATAGAAATTTCTTTGTGCGGTTCTTTTAAAAAGCCTAGAAAATATTGCAAAAACAATATATGAAAAAGCATATATTGTTTTTCGAAAAATCAATTTTTTTTTTAAAGATTTAACAGCACCATTCTTTCTAAAGCCTGAACTTTATAATCGCAGTTTATAATTTCAATTAACGATTTGTTTTTAGGAAAAACGAAATGCAGGGATTCTTAGACGAAATAGATCAACCAAACGAGGATGATGAATTCTCTGACTTGGATAGCAAACGCGGATATGTTGATCCCGACTCCCTCACGCCTTTTGAATTGAGTTATAAATATTACAACAGATTGTGGGCTGAAGCACTGGCAGAAATGGATTACTTGTTGAAGAAAGAAACTCATTTAAGCGATGATGAGACAGCTGAAATTTTCCATGCAAGGATGCCTCTTATGCGCAGGTATAATAAATCACAATCACATTTATGAAAACACTAGCTAAAGCGCCCAGCGTTGACCGGAATTTGAAGAATGTTTGTTCTGAAAAATCAATTTCAAAATTTAACATTCAACATAAAACAAAAAATAATAAAGAAAAACAATCCAATTTAACTTCAGGTAAACATACTGTGTACAACATACATGTAAACATACATGTCTGATCAAATTAATTATAGGACTAGAAAACAGGAATTCTGCTTTTTCAGAATTTAGTGTCGCCCCCGATGACAAAAAAAATGTATGTATATAAATATAGATACAGTAGAGTCCCGATTATCCGAGTTAATCGAACTTATACCTTTGGAATGGATCATTTTCTTCTGGTGGACTGAAGGCTTCCATTATTATGAAACAGTCATTATAAATGAAGTGATAGGTGAAGATGAAAGAGCAGTCGTAAAAAGTTAGAACTCTGATTTTCTGGTGAGAATAAAAAAAAAAAAATGGCCATTTTTTTTTCCATTCTGACCAGAAAATCAGAGTTCTAACGTTTTACGACTGCTCTTTCATCTTCACCTAACACTTCATTTATAATGACTGTTTCATAATAATGGAAGCCATCAGTCCATCAGAAGAAAATAACTCGGTGAAAGCGGGACTCGGATAATCGGGACTCTACTGCAAAACGTATTTCAATTTTAAGACTTAAAGCACACGCTTTTATTTTATGTAAAATGACGTCATTTGCATTAATATAGATACTTAAAATTAAATATAGCTTATAATAGCTCCATGTTTTATCATAAATCCTTCATTTATATATTTTTCAAAATAGCACGTATTTTAATTTTTTTTTTTTTTCCAATTTTTATGAGAAAATGGCAACAAAAAGATATAATTACTATTTTTCAACAATTTTTTCTTTGCTTTCTACAGAAATGGTGTACTTGAGTTGCCAAAATGAAACAAATGTCGCTAAACACTACAAAAAAATTAATATTTGAAAAACAAATGGAGATGCAGTTTTCAAACAAATTGCATTAAAAAGTACTTTTTCCCCAATACGACGGTATAAACATTGAAAATGTGTGATGCTTAGAAGTTTTAAAAAATGCTGTAGAGTATTTAATCACACAATGAAACATCGGCTTCTGTTTTACGGCTGGCGTATACAAGGTAACGTTATTTATTGAAGACAAAATAAGCTGGGAGAAAGAAATAGCATACCGGGGGCTAATAAAAAAATGCAGTAGAAATACTGTACACACGAACGAAATGAAAACTCAATATAAATATGTATAAATTTATATAACAAACGCAAAAGAATACATCTTTAAATGAGTTTATTTCATCATTTTAGCAATAATGTTAAAATACGCCAAAATTTCCATAATTGGGTTTTTATCATGCTTCAATATATTTTTTTCACACTAATATGACGTTATACTATATTCACCACGTTCTTTATATATTTCTTAAATTCGTCAAACTATTTATTTCATTTTCATTTTTCACGTAGAAATCTTGTAATAGAAAAGCTATTACGTAACATTCCCTTTTTTAAATTCGCCAAACTATTTATTTCATTTTCATTTTTCACGTGGAAATCTTGCATTAGAAAAATAATTATTGTGGTAAGAATGTTATTGTGGATTTTTAATTTTTGGCAACGGCTATAACGAAAAATGTTTAAATTTGATAGGAAATTACTGTTAAGTTTTTGTTTTTTTATTAATTAAAAATTAACTATAAATTATTTCGATTCCGGATTAGTTACCTCAGCCGTGTTTTAATACACTTGTACGTAACATTTCACAATTGTGACTTCCAAACTGTGAATTTGTATAGAATTACAGACAGACAAACAAATTTTTGTTTTTATATATTAGATAGGCGCACACAGAACAAAATTCCAAAGACAGAGAAAATTTCGGAAAAGATATGTCTATGGTCCGTTGTCAATTCTAGAAATAACTGAGAAATTCAAAAGTAATATTTAATTTTTCCCCCCTAATATGAAAAAAAAATAGTTTAACTTTTTTCATCAGGGGAACTGTTCGTTCCGGAAGCCTCCCGTTTAAGACAGTTTTAAGCAAATGACTGAATAAAGAAAAACACAACAAAAAATTGTCAGAAGGTGGGTAGGGGGGGTGGGGTGGGGGGGGGGGATCAGGGTCATCACCTATGGAAAAATTCTCAGATTTTTTTATTTTAGTATTTAATTATTTTCAGTCACTTGAAAAGAAAACACTTTTTCCAAAACCAAAGGAAAAAAAATAATTAATTAAACTTAAAAATACAGGGACGGGCAATTGTCTTTCCCTGTTCTTACCACTATCGGTACCCATGCATGGGTAGCTGTATAGATATAAACTGTATAAGTATTTTGATATCGTAATGACTTCAATAATTTTCATACATTTTTTATATCATTTTACGGTAAAATTTCTGACATACAGAATAATTAAAAAATAATTTTTACATGAAACAAATATTTGAAGTGACTTCATTCGACTTTTAGAACATTTTCTAGTATACCGTGGATTCAGATAAATTTCTGACACGATGGAATCAGCTGGATTCGAAAACTGTGTTTTCCGTTTAGAACTGAAGGCATTACCTCTGAGTTATTACTTGATTACATTTACGCAATATTTATCATTTATACTCTGCCACATTTCCTTATTGTTTTGCTCTATAGAATTGCTCGCAAAATGGTTTGGAAATTGTTCAAAAATTATTTAAATGCCTAATTTGTTGGCCAAGTTGTACGCGAGAATCAAGTAGTTCGTACGAGAGTAGTCTGTAATATATTCAATAAATGGGAGCCTAATCGAAAATTCCGTTTGAAAACTGTGGTGTTGTTTCTCTCTCACGAGCACATAAATCATGATTACAATGCGTTCTTAGCACTATGTGTTCAAACTACACACGGAACAGCTACGTTTTGCAGCTAGTTTTGCAACTATTAAAAAGAAAAAAAAAACATGCGTCAGGCATAGGTTATGAAACATTTTCCAACACTTCCAGAATGCATGAACAAAACTTTACTGTTTAATGGAAAAGAAGATACCTATGTAAACATTTTAGAAAACGCATATCACATTTTAAAACCAAATTTGGACATTCACTTTACATAGCCGAAAAAGTACTCCAATTCTTTTGTGCAGCTCTGTATATGATCTATATATTTGTATATATTCTACATAGTATGATAAAATTTAGTTTAGTAAAAACAAAAAATAATAACACCGTTTTAAATACACTTTTAGCAATTTTTATCAATAGACGGAAACATACTTGAAGTCTTTTCTACAGCCCCATATATTACCTACAGATTTTAATGCGCGCTACATATTAAGCTTAGATTTATATCAGACAAAAATCCACTTAAAACTACTGAAATCAAACTTCCAGGAATATTTTACTTAAAGGAATTCTAGGTGCCCATGTATCCAGTTTTTTGCATAGCTCTGTATATGATTTTATTTAAATGCTACAAACATCTCTTAGTATACTAAATATAGTTCAGCTTGAAAATGCATATCTTAAATTGAAAAACACCTTTAAGCAAATCATGCTCATTCTCAATAAGCTTTTGAATTCTTTTGTGTAACCGTGTATCTGGTCTATAGAATTTATGCATACCGCGTAGTATCCAAAAATTTAATTAACCTTAAAACGCACACCATAACCGAAAACGCTGCTCAGCCATCATCACAGACAATACTTCGGATACAGTATTGGATCCGAAATCTTTTATGTGTTTCTATGAATGAACGATAAATGCAATGCAAATCATTCAACTTCAAGCATCTTGTACGGTGCTTAGCAAAAGTTAAGGCACTGTTGATATTTAACCTTTAAATAAAAAAATACGAACTCTTGGGTTATACTTATACTTGTGTTATACTTGGGCTATACTTATTTTTAAATATATTTTAAACATTTTAGGATGGAAATAATGGTTTTAATGTAGGATAATATTTAATTTAATTGAAAAAAGTGAAATTTGCGCATTGCAAAAGTTTTTGACACTTTCTTGATTTTTGGCGACCGTTCACGGAAAAATGCAAATTTCAAACTTATGACGTCACATGCATGAAGTATTCACCTCGCCATAGCATCGGTTAGTGAAGGTGCCACAAGCTATAACTATTCAGTCAGATGAATTAATAGAACTATTGCAGAAATTTCAGCTACTTTGCATCGTTCAAAGAAGTTTGTCTATCAACTATTGTCTAAGGGTGACTCCTTCAAAACATACACCTGGAAGGCCTCGTGTGAACAGAAACGAGATTAAGGATCCATAAACTGGCATCTACACAAATGATGATTTCTAGTAGTCATATTAAAAGATAATCAGGACTTTCTATGTGAACGGATACGATTCGTAGATGAATTAAAGAAAGATGTAAATTAGTTTACATGAAAATGATAAAACAGCCAGCTTTGAAATCTCACTACAAATTTACGAAAATGCAGTGGGCTCGCAAACGTTTGTAACATGGACCCAAGTGGTATACTGTGATATACAGTGATTTAAAAAAAACGGAATTTGGATAGTCCAGATGGGTGCGCATACTACTGGCATGACTTGCGTAAAGAACCCTGGATTTTCTTTAGCCAACAAGAAGCAGGTGAATTTTTAATGATTTGTGCCTCACTTTTCTTACTCAACTATCCCTGGCGTTCCTCAATGGTCTCCAAACAGCGCAAGACTACATACACATATTGGAGAACAATTTACAGCCATTTGGTGAACTTTTAGCTGATCCAAAATATGTATTTGAGCAAGATAATGCGCCCATTCATGTTGCATACAAAACAAAAACTTGGTTTAGCTCTCAAAATATTACTGTTCTCGACTGGCCGGCTTGTATCTCTGATCTAAACCCAATCAATAACCTTTGTCGCATCATATCTCGTAAGATTTAAGCAAATTTTTGACAATACTCTTCTGTTAAGGAACTTCGAGCTGCTGTTGGACGCGTTTGGAACAAAATTAGACCCCCCTAGGTATGGAAGCCTCAATAACATATATCAATAGCGTAAATACCAGTATGTTTACGCGAGTTAGAACACGGACGGACAGATGGCAGACGATAGACAGACAAACCGAAGTCATAAACACTTTTCATCTATGTTGGAAAATTTTAAAAATGAATTTAAGGGTGTATTCAAATCCAAACTGCTTATTTTCTGATTCATTTTTAAATTCATTTTTGTTCTGAAACACATCAAATTGGCGGATTCTCTTATTCAGAAACTACATCATGTGCCATCCTTGTCGATTTTTTTTTTTATAAAGGTAGAATATATTGCAAAAAACGCTGGCAAAATTGGCGTTTTGAACCAAATTTTCCGAAGCCAGAAAGCTGGGAACGAAAATAATTGTCATACAGAGAAAATAATTGTTTATAAATCGAGTTCTAATTAATTGAGCGAAAAATGAAAACACACGGCCGCTTATACATCTCTTCAAAAACACGTTAGCAAGTTTCATGTTTTTACTTTTAAAAATGAGTATGGAAATGCGTCAGAAAATTTCGATTTGTAAAGGGTGAAAAAATATTTTTTTGAGTACACCCTTAATGAGAGTTCAAAATCTTGCATCTGCAGAAACCCAAACTTTTTCCCTGAATGACTTTCCGTTTGATATTTGCAGGTGAAATTTTCTGAAGCATCCAATAAAGATACTTTTCAGAAGGTACAACTACAATTTTATAAATTATTTTACAAATACAATTTATAAAACAGAAACTTTTTAAAAAATTACAGCGATTTATGTTTTGGTGCTGTGTGAAGTCCAGTTTTGAAACATGAAAAAAAAAATTGAAACAGAAACAAACTGTTGCATATTGTAAGTAGGGAAGAAGGGAGACACATGTGAACATTTTACAATTTTTTAATTGATTCTTAATGAGATTTAATTAAACAAAATCTAATTTACAGTATTGTTTATTTACTCTTCTTTTTCTTTTGAGAACCTTTTATTTATTTATTTGTTTATGGATAACTTCTGAGATTTAGGGTCATTTTAAAAAATGATTAAAAATGCTCACATGTAGATTTTCTTAAGTTTTTTGTTCGTATACAATAAAATCGGCAGTTTTGAACACAATTTCTTCGTTAGCTGAAGCCTATAATGAGATCGAATTTGCTTTGAGACCCTCTCAAATACTCTAAGCAATAGTTTTAAAATAAAAGTAAAAATTCTTAAAACTCCCATAAAAATAATTAATTTGCAAATATTTAGAAAGTACGGTGTTTTTCTTCATTAGGCACAAAACGTTCCACTTTGAAGGCAGAAGAAGATTGGTTAGCTATATAACATAACGCCATTAATTCTGTAAGAAAAAATTTTTGAAGCCTTCAATCGCTAAACATTCTAGAGATTTTCAAACGGCTGAAATTATCGTTCATGCCAATTGAATCTCTGAGTTGGACTTTCTTAAAAATTTAGCTACATATCTTAATCGTGATGTTATTTTCAATGAAAAATCTAATTCCACTGTCCTCTCTGCTGCTTGGAAAATCTTGGTCAGTTTAAATAAATAACCTTTTTTATTTATTTATTTCCTTTTTTGTTTTATTACTTTTTTTATTTATTATCACATTTGTTTTCCTTTTTCTTCTTTGTTTCTGCCTTTTTTATTCCTTTGTTTCTATCCCCTTTCGTTTTACTGTGTTATCGTCTGATTGGCTTATGCCTCCTTCTTTTCTTTTGGCTGTTTGCTTTCACTTGCTTCTTTCTTTTCTATTTTTTCAGTCTTATTCCTGCTTTAAAGTGGTGGCACGTCTTGCGTCTGCCAGATGAAGAAACACACCGTTCTTTTGAATCTCGTTGTGCATTACATATTTTTATTGTGCTTTTAAGCAATTTCTAATTTTTACTGTGAATTACACCAGTTTTTATAACATCTTACAATAGTTTTAAGTTTTATCTGTTAAATTTTATCGATTTTGTATTTACTGACTATTAAAGTCACACTCTTTTCCTTTCCTATTTATGTAGGGTGTCTAGAATGTACCTTCAATACATTAAAATTTCAAACATGATAATAAAATGTTATGAGCATATAGCACAACCCCAAAAGAGGGTTCTTCTGCGGAAAATGGCTGATGCCTGCATCAACAGAACTTTGGAACTCAAGCATGAGCTGGCTGCTTTGGAGAATTCTGATTTTCATTTCTTAGACCACATGCTTTTGAGTTTAAAGATGGTTCCTAAAGATATGGATATCAAGATTCCAGAATACTTCAAGGATAGAACTGATGAGGAAAATGAACGAAGAAAGATTGTTGAATATCATCTCAATATTGTGAAGAAAAAAGAAAACGCTAAGTACATCGTGACTGAGCAGGAAAAACGAAAAAGAACTACTATAGTTTTCATACGGCTGTTACAATCCCACGAGCGAAATCGTCAGTCCAGAGAGCTTTTCCGTGAACATCAAAAGAGATACATCATTAAAGAACCTAACAAAATACCAAAAATACCAGAAACGAACAAAGAAGAACTCATTAAAAAGTTTCCTGAAGATGCTGCCATTATTATACAAAGAGCATGGCGAACTTTTATGTATCGAAAGTCTTTGAAACTAAGATATATGGAAGAAGTTAATCTTCTTAGGTTGTTACCTAGACCAAAAAGAGATTTAATGGCTGAATTAGAGAAAGACAGATTGTTTGTCATTAAGAGAAACGAGGAAGAATATCGAAAAGCTAAGAACACCCTCAAGACAGAAATGACAATCTATAAAGTTCCTGAAATGATGGAAACATTAGAAGACAAAATACGTTCTTATTTCCATGTATATTTTCTGTTATTTGGCAGCTATCCTGAATTTCCAAGTGAAAAAGATGGAGGATCAACCAAAATGTTTGAAGTATCTGTAGATATAGGTACCGAAGTAGACGATGAGGGTAAATCAGAAACTGAAAAAGACAGCCAGTCTCAGATTAGCAAGGATAGTAAAAGCTCTAAGGGTACCAAAAGCTCGAAAGATACCAAGAACACGAAGGGTTCCAAAAGTACAAATGATAGCAAAAGCGCTAAAGATACTAAAAGTACTAAGAATGCCAAAGGCAAAGGGGAATCCAATAAACCAGAAGGGTATTCATTAAAATCCTCTAAATATTTAGAAGACTTGTTTAACTTACAAGAGGAATATATAACTGTCTGGCTTGGTAAAGAGCCTGTTAATTTTGACAAGTTTGACGATGATATGCTAAAAGAAGAAGTAGAAAAAGAAGTCGAATTAGAAGTGCGCTTAGTAGTCGATGAAAAGATGCGGCTTGAACTTGAGAAGTTAAAAAATGCATTGCAGAAAGATTCTAAAAAGAAACCTAGAAAAAAGAGTAAAGTGAAAAAGAAAGGTAAAAAAGAGAAAAAAGGAAAAGCCAAGAAAAGTAAAAAGGGAAAAGATTTGACTGCAGACCGCTCCTTACAATCTTTAATAGAAGAACTTGTATCCCAGAATATTATTGTATCCTACCCCAAATATAATCTGTCTGACTTCATAGGTGAGTATAATTACACTGGATATGTGCAGCATTTGGAAGGGGATCCTTCAAGAGATCCCAGTCCTTGCTTAGGTGATGTCAGAAGAGTCGTAAATGAATACTGCATTTTACCGATGGGTTCTTATGAAGTACATTCTAAAGGAGCTTTTGTGAAGTCTTTGCTCATTGCCGGACCAAAAGGCGGAGGAAAGAAGTCTTTGATTTATGCTGTATGCAATGAAATAGGTGCTACTTTGTTTGATCTTTCAGCGGAAAACATTCAAGGAAAATATCCTGGAAAAGAAGGAAAAGAAATGCTATTGCATTTAGTTCTGAAAGTAGGCCGTTTACTGCAACCAACAATAATATTCATACGCGATGCAGAAAATTACTTTTACAAAAAGAAGCCAGCTTCGTGTACTTTGTCAGATCCAGGAAGATTGAAGAAAGATCTTCCTAAATTTGTAAAAGGCATAAAGAGTGAAGATAGATTGATGGTTTGTGGAACTGCAGTTCAGCCATTTGATGTCGACCTTAAAGCTTTAGGAAGTAGTTACAACAAAACCATTTGCATTTTGAAGCCAGATTATAACTGCAGGAGAAGTTTATGGAGAGAAATGATTCTTAAAAATAAAGGTGTTTTAACCCGGGAATTGGACATGACAGCTCTATGCAACGTATCGGATGGTTTTACAGCAGGAGTCATTGAGAGTTCTGTGAAGCAAACTTTAACAGTTCGCAGGTTGGCTTATCAGAAGAAAATACCTTTGAATGTTGCTGATTTCTTACCAGAGCTGTCCACTCGCATTCCAGTGTATGAAGAGGAAAATGAAGCCTACAAGCAATGGCTGGGGAAAATGCCGATCAAGAAAAAAAGAAAGGCGCTTCTAGAAATGGAAATGGAAGGTGAAGTACAGGAGGAAGACGAATCTGAAGAAGAAGATTAATTCGCTCTAATAAATGTATTCCTTATATAATAGACAGAGCTACGTTCAGTTGCAGTTGAAAAAAAAAATTTAAGGATCACAGCAAAATTACAGCCAAATTGTTGTGAAAAGTTCTTAATATAAAATTACTTTTAAGAAGACAAATTTGAATTATTTATTTCCAAAAATGTCTTTGTTTTATCGCAAATTGCTATATTTTTTAAATATTAACCAACCAAAAAAGTATATTTTTTGTCCTTAAAAATGTATTAAATTATTCTTCCTTTATGCTATTGTATCTGTTTAACATTCAAATTCATTTCACTGTATCTTTATTTATTGAGAGAGGATGCTTTTAACAGTTGACATCGACTTTCAAATTTATTTTTCCCATTCGATGTAAATTTTTTAAAAATAGAAATTTATTTTTATTTTTATTTTTTATCTATTTTTTATTTTTATTTATTTACTTATTTATGTATTTATTTTTGGATAATTTAGAACATGGATTTAAGATTATGATTTAATCTACATTTGCGCTGAAAATAACTTAGAGGTCTGGAAAATTACTCGCTAAAAACAAGTTATATTACACACATGTCAATAAAATAACACTTTTTATTTTATTTTTATTTTTTTCCGCCGTTCTGGATTTCATGTTTTACGGTACGATTCGGATTCAGGAATTCCGAGCTTATTTTTCTATCGCGTAAGATTTTCCCACACTGCCAGGCTCCTTAAAATTCACACAAGGTGCCCACTTTATTATAAGACAAAAAAAAAAAAAAAAAAAAAAAAAAAAAAAAAATCGTACATTTTATTTTGACGTAGCTTCCACAGATATCGCGTCCCCTTTTTCTTCGCTTCGAAGCTTGTTTCAAACTCTTTCTCTAGTTGACCCCATATTTAGATTTTCATATTCCACCAGAGTATGATTTTGCCGGGAATGCTGGTAGACAGAGAGCGCTGTGTAGGTTCGCAAGGATCGACTAGACTACATATCTTTTTCGTTTTTGTTGCTTACCCTTTTTCGTACCTTTTCGTACCCTTGCCTGTTCGTTCAACATGCAAGTGAAGACACTTGTTTCTGCTGAAAAACGGCCGATGTAGAGATCAACCTCAGCTATCCAATGCAAAAAAGATTTAAAAATACGGAAATGCAAACGAGATGTCTTTATAAATTTCTTCCATAAGCTTAGCATTAGCGCGTGGGTCTTTTCGCGTGACTGAAGTAGCCCCTTATATGTAAAAAATCCAATATAGTTACCAATTAAATAAATGGTTTTCATTTATATTCTGTAACCCGGGAAGCCCTGGTATATCTCCTTGTCTTAACAAAGTCAAATCTTTGATTTAAAATAAAAATCGATTAAGTACATAAATCATAATAACTGGCTACTATGAAATTACAAAGTATTTGAATAATAAAAGTAATATTAGAATGCAAAAAGTCCAATTCACATGAATACACTTTAAATGCTTCGCAATAAATACCGTTACATTTGATTTCCACGAACATCAGTTCCATCCACAGAATGCAATTCGACAAAGCTTAGTAACAGACGTTCACGAGAAGTTTGTTCCCAGGCACGAAAACTACTATGATGGAAAAACAAGTTTTACAGGCATGAAATCATTCACTGATGCTGCTGTAAAAGCTCGAAGCTTAGCACTTATTATAGAGCTGTACATATATAACATTATCACTTTAGACGGGGAGGGGTACTGGCACTTGATATCGCAGGATATCTCCACAAGGAAGGGGTTGCCTTTTGATATCTTTATCACTTTTGATATCTTTATCACTTTTGATCCAACCGTTTTTTTTTTCATCAAAATAGTTTGTTATATATATTTTTAGTCTAATCTATTTTTATGAAAATACGAAGTTATAAAACTCCTAAATGATTACAAAATCATTTAATTCCAAGATATGGAATATCTCAATGTTTGTCATCAACATTCTTTTACCATATACGCATATAATGCGTTGTTAGAGAAACCAGGTTCAGAAACATGCATGCTATCTTTACTAGGGAAAAAAAATGGGGAAGATTGCCCTGTTTTATTGAAAAGAAGTTTTGCTTACCCCCCCCCCCCCCTCGTAAAAAGAACAAGTGCAGGAAGATAATATTTCTGTTTAATGCGTTATGTAACAATACATCTTTATTAAATACTTTTAAATAGTAAGTATCGCTCTTAAATGCTATTTGACATAAAATTATTCCGTATACTATAACAGTAATATTTCATTGTCTTTCTAACTTTATTTAAATCAGTAAAGTATGTGAATAATAAATGTATAACCACATATAATTGCAAACGTATAAAAATAAAACAAAAAAAATGATAAAAATAAAAATAATTTTTAGATATTGATAACGATATCATTAGGAAAGGGGGGTGGGGGGGTCGAGGAAGATAACGTATGATATCGTAAGGGACGAGGGGTCCAAAATTGCCAAAAAGTTAATAAGGGGCTTTGCATATATAACGTTATCCCTTTAGGGGGGGGTGGGTCAAGTACTTGATATTGTAAGATATCTCTGGGGTGTAGGGGGGATTGCTTTTTGTTATCGTTATCATTTTTGATCCAACCAAACTTATCTTTTCCAGTAACTTTTTCTTTACATCCAAATAGACTGTTATCTTTTTTTATTATTACTATTTTTATATGTTTTTATGAAAATACAAAGCTATTATTAAAGCCATTAAATGTTTAAAAATTGTTTCATTCCAAAATTTGGAATACCCCAACGTTTGGCATTACTGTTCTTCTGCTTTATGCGCATATAATTCGCTGTTAGAGAAATTAGGAACATAATATGTAGGAAGCGATACTTGCGTTTACCAGTAAAGAACGACAAAGAATTTTGCCCACTGCTTTGTTGATAAGTTCTGCTTTTAACCTCCCCCCCGGACAAGGGGCAAGTGCAAGAAGGCAATACTTTTGAATGTATTATGTAACAATAAGCTATTATTAAATACTTTTAAATAGTAACTAACTCCTTTAGATGTTATTTGATATAAATTTATTTCATGTATTGATATTTTATTGACTTCATGAATTCGCAAAGTATGCAACTAATAAATGTATAATCATATCTGTATATCACTGCAAACGTATAAAAAAAAAAAAAGAAAAAGAATCTAAAAATAAAAGAATTTTTAGACATTGATAACGGTATCATTGGGTGGGGGAGGGGAGTTCGACAAATGATAACGTATCATATCGTAAGGGGGGGGAGGTCTGAAATATTCAATCAGTCCCATAGTTAGGTGATAAAAGTCCTAATAACATTTATAAAGGTTTCATATCAGATAATCAGCATTAGTAGATGGGAAGAATGGAATCTTGAATTCAGTAGTGGGTCATATTATAGAAACGTCACTTTTTCAGCATACAAATTTCAATGAAAAAATTTAAATCAAATAAATTTATATTAATATCCATAGTTCATCTTTCATCTCTTTTGAGATTTTTATAGATGATCGTACAGTCTTTTCGTTTTTTTGTTTTTTTGTGTGTGCTTAATTTATTTTATAAAGATTTAGGAAGTAATTTTCTCAATAATATTGTAACTTATTATCTATGAAGGATAAAAATGTACAATGATTTGCTTCATGATGCCATGTTTATTTAAGATACGATATACCGGTTATATTGGTAAATACCCAAGTATCTAAATACTAGTATTAAAAATGCTCTGACGAGCACCAAAAAAGGCTAATATGTTTTTAAGTATGAAAAAGGGTTTGACAAGTGCTTCTAATTGGGCATGAAAAAGGACAAGGGTTCCCTTCTTGGCTGCAGCTCACTGTCAATGCCAACTTTGTAAATATCATATTTGCGCTTTTTCTATATAAAATAAATTCACGGTACTTTAGTAAAACTTTCCGTCGCGCTTTACACGTTAACTGCACTGTTGCACTGTGCATGCGTCTGCAATGCAACTTTGTACAGTGCACTGTGTACCATTATTTCTCTATAAATTTTACTACACTGTACATTCCTATTATGCTTTTAATTTTTGAACCTCATCGCACACTCACACTGTGCTTTTGTACTTCCGTATTAAAGGAGTCTGCGTCTAATGTTCGTTTATAATTTACATGCATTGCTGTACTGCATAGTACATTGTACAGCCACAGCCACTTGCATATAATTTCAACAATCAATGAATGCATTATACTGATATGCGTGTACATGTGGAATTGTTCCTGTGCAGAGTGCTGCAACAGTCTGCACTGCACTACAAATCAGTTTTTTGTACAGTTCTACACTGCGGGCGTGCTTGGTGGCCCTGCATGAGTGTGATACGCTGCAGGAACTAAGGTTTTTGGTGCTATGTCGCCTTACATTCATGTTTAATCAGGCTGAGTCGTTATATTACATATTTTTATCGTAACTGTGGCTGATTTTTTTTATATGAAAAAGTGCAAATATGATATTTACAAAGTTGGCATTGACAGTGAGCTGCAGCCAAGAAGGGAACCCTTGTCCTTTTTCATGCCCAATTAGAAGCACTTGTCAAACCCTTTTTCATACTTAAAAACATAATAGCCTTTTTTGGTGCTCGTCAGAGCATTTTTTAATACTAGTCATTTAAATTTTTTGATAATTATATATTGAATATAAATAAACCTGAGTTGCTTTTAAATATTCCCAATACTTTTTTCTTATTTCGCGCAATAATGCACTATTTAACCAAGTAATGCACACTGTTTTAAGAGATTCAAGGTTTTTAAATCAAATTCACGTTATTTTTATTCATAATTTAATTTACTTGGGCTCCCTTAAATATAATTAATTTAATTCCTTAAACTGATATTAGTTTTTGTTGCATCAAAATATCTCAATTTGTTGATTCTCTCTAAACAAGTAAACCCTATTGGTTTACAATGGAAGTCTATAGGAATTTGGCGATATATTTACAAGTTGATGACAAACTTGGCGGTATTTCGCGACAGAAAAGGGTCCTGCCTATGGTAACCCCCTCTTATAGGTATGGAGATGCATTAAATGCTGTTCTATAACCAATGAGATGCGTTTCATTCGAGCGTTGCCATTAAACAATTAACAACTAATCGCAATTTCTGTGACACAGACGATAGCGTAATATATATATATAGATTATCGAGGAAATCGAAGGTTTAGGCCACATCGTATTGTTTAACTAGACCGGTTATACTAATATCGTTCTCATGTTTTGCTACAATTCCTTTTATCGAACAGTAATTCGCTTAAGCTTCTTACTACTGCTATCACTAAGCACTTTTTCATTCTTAGAAGCCATAATGAGAGCTAAAATTAGCGCAAACCTGACTATAAAAGTAAAACAAAAAGTTGATTTTTTTACAGTAATAAAGGTACACAAAGTACTCTGATATGCACACCTTACTCCAAACTTGACTAATAACACGAGTTATGTAAGGGTTACCAACTGAACTATTCGGCAGCCTTGGTCGTGAACCGAGATATTGCACGCCAACCGAGTCAAATTTTGATCACCGAAGTTGGACATAAACCGAACTGGTCATAAACAGAGGCGGTCGTGAACCGAGGTTCCACTTATATTTTGACCTATAAGTTTGCAAATATGGCATTATTTATATATTCAATGGCGATGATCATTAAGCATCTTGGCGATTTTGGCGATGAAACTCACCGATTTCAAAGTAACGTTCAGAAGTGTACTTGAAACGCCACAGATGTCATATACGCATCACATTGACCCGATTTTTTTCTGACGCCAATGTCATATACGAACCGGGGTACTTAACTGGCGCCAAAGTTTTGTTATTTTGCTTGATATGGTAACCCGGATGTTGTTGTTGATTTATTAATAAATTGTTTATTTACTTTTATTTTCTTTTTTAAAATTATATAAATTGTTTTGTTCTATTGTTATTAATTAAGCTTTTTTAAATTTATTGTTAAACCCTTTTTAAAAATACATATGTAACTGGTATTCGAAAACGAGGTTTTCGCCAAATTGGCGTCAGAAAAAATATCGCGCCAACGTGGTGCGTATATGACATCTGTTACCATACTTGGTACAACTTGATTATACTGTCGATCAAAAAATTACCGCCAAACTATAAGATTAAATGACAATAATGGATGATAGTAAATGTTACATTCACTTGACATTAAACACGATACACGTGTTTGTTACGTCATCAAGTGATTTTTAATTCAAGTTTTGGCACAGATGTCATATACCATATTGGCGCGATTTTTTTTGACGCCAATGTCATATACGCACCGTGTACTTAACTGGAGACAAAGTGTCGTTATTTTGCTTGATATGGTAACCCGGATATAGGTGATATATTAATGAGGTTTTCGCCAAATTGGCGTCAGAAAAAATCGCGCCATTACGGAGAGTATATGACATCTGTGCCCAAGTTTTTATTAGTACTTTTATTAATGTTTTACTAATTTATTTATTCTTCCGTTATTTAAAATAAAAATTATGTCAGTTTGTATCATTTGGCGAATAGTTTGGCGAAATTGGTCGACGGGATAATCAAGTAGTACCGCATATTTTTGCTGTACATTTTCGACAATATCTTAAGCAAAAGTACCTAAACAGTTATACGAAACCCTAATTATTTAAGGCACAGATGTCATGTACACAACGGGTTTGGCGCGGGGTTTTTTTCTGACGCCAATTTAACGAAAATCGAATAGCAGTTACATATATATTTTTAAATTACTTTTTATTATTTTAAAAAGGAAATAACAATAAATAATGAAAAGTTTAATTAATAACTATAGAACAAAACAATTTATATAATTTTAAAAAATAAAATAAAAGTAAATAAAAAATAATTGATAAATAAACAACAATAGCTCAGTTACCATATCAGCCAAAATAACGCCATTATCGAGCCAGTTATGTACTCTGGTGCGTATATGACATCTCTTCCTTATTTAAAATAGATGGAATGGTATTTTTTAAGTTTATGCTTAGTATGTGAAGTATTTACATTACTGCATAACTATCGCTTGTGTAAGTCAGGATGTTATGATAATAATTTAAAAAAAAAAAAAAAAAAAAAAAAAAAAACTTACATTTAGCTCCTGAACAGAAGCTTGGGATTTAACCCAGTTTTTTTTTCCCATATCAACTCGTTTGTGCTCCATTGTGTCTATTACCCCAGTTCAAAATATTAACCAAGAAAGTTTATATATGTATTTATGAAAATTATGCATTATCTGCTTAGGTTGACGACGGTTACAAAAATACAAAAATCTGTTAGTAAAATTTCAATTTTTATTAACTTATAAAAACAAAAGTACCACGTGTTATCCTTTTTTTTAAATATTGTACTGCTTTTTAGGGAGTGGCAACACGAAAGAAATTATTGAATTAGAAAATTAGAAAATGAAAAGGAGAGATTTCTATAATTTTATGGAGACATTATAAAAGACAATTTCAATTTTCTCAGCGACCGTCAAACATACAAAGATGAAAAAAAAACCTATTCTAAGTTTTAACAAGAGGATAAAAATAAAACAAAAACGAAGTTAATCCATCCACTGGAACGTTAGCTACAATTTGTTGAATTTTGTGCCTTCATTTTTTCGTTTAAGATTAAATAAAAAACTACTGAAAGCTACAGTAATTTTTTAAATGCTATCAGTTTATTCGTCTCGTCGAGTTCTATCTTTCAAAAGAAAAATCATTGTCGTATGTCAACTGGTTCGCCAGAAATTTAAGAAAGTCGTTTGCATTTTCTATTTCTTAATCATATTATAGCTTAACGCTACCGCGTTTGCTATGATACAATATATTTACAAATAGATTTTTTAAATGTTTTCTTTAAAACGAAATTTAATTTACCTACAATATAAATTTTTAGATAAATGAATATTATATTTATCACATTCACGGAATAAGTGACAATGCCAATAGAAGAAATTAGTTTTAACCTGTAACGCAAGAATAAAAACATGCCTACGTTCATTTAAATAATAATAAAAAAAAAAATAATAATACACTAAAAAACTGCAAATAATCAATCTGCGTTACATATATATTGATGAGAAACCTATATAGTAAACATCTATAGTATGAGAAACCTCTAAACCATATATATAAAAAAATATATATTGTGTCAGAAATTAATTTACACGTGCCGAAATAATGAAGCTTTTTGGAGAATGTTCCAAATGTTGTTTAGCGTTATCATAATTCAACTTACACTGTTAAAAAACATTCTATAAAGCGGAATTGAACCTATTTGTTTCTTTGTAATTGTATCATAAACAAGCGTATGACATGTCCAAATATAGTAAAAAAAAATTATATATAAATGTCGGGAAAATATAAATAGCATCTCCGATTACATATGGATTTCAAAAGAAATTATTTCACTTAATTGCTGTTAGCCATCTCAAAAACCGCTGCTTTTCTTTCAATTTTCACAGTTCAATTGTAACTTTCGGTTTAACGGTACTAGTGATATTTTGCTTCATTTGCAGGCATGTGCCACTGCTAAAAAGTCTGAATAATGAATTTTAGTTATAAAACCCCTGTATATATATATCCATATATGTGTGTGTGTATATATTAGTACTCAAAAAACATCCTATGAGTTAAGCAAGTCTTTTATTCATATTCGGATCAAGCCGGCAGCGACCTCTGAAACCACTCGAAGTACCTATGTGACAATTTGTGTAACAATAGTTAAAGGTTAATTACAGGTTGCCGGCTTTTAGTCAGGCCATAGACAAAAGCCGGTCGACCTTTTTTGGTTTAAACCAATTTTAAAAAGCCTGTTTTTATATATATTTTTAAAGGTTTCTTACAGCTAATTGATGTTAAATTTGCATTAATTTATTTGTAATGCACTTGTGAGAAATCAACAATATCTCACTCAAAACCCCTGCGTACTGCTCTGAAACCAGCATAAGAAAACTAATGTAAAAGCAATTCTACTCTAAATTTTGGCTAACTCCAGAAATATACATCAAAACTTAAAAGGATTCAATCGGTCATCACCAATCATCTCTGTGGACACTATAGTGAAGGCTATCTCAATATGTAAGGCAGAGAAACCCTTCTTACAACTTGCCGAAGACCAACCAGAGATATCCATTGGTTTGACCAGAAACTTTTCGAACATGAGGTCACGATATTTTCTTTCATCTTGTGAGACTGAACCTTGTTAATGATATCATGTACTAGTGATCTAAGTGGCTAGAAAAAATAACCATTGTTCTCTGTGAAAATTCCGAGATGGTATAAGGGAATTAATTCTAAGTGATTTTTGAACGGAGTTGAGATTCCAGTATTTTTGGAGTCTCTCAAAGTCATAACTCTGAGGTAGATATTATTCTTCGGGCAATCACATGGGATTTCCGAAGGTTCAGTGAAAGCCGGAAAGGTAATACACTTCCCGTCAAGGAAGGGAGAACGAGCACTGTCTAGTCCAGATTAGTAGCAAGTAAAAAGAAGCGACTCCCCATCAAACACAATAGTGATTTCACCCCGAGCGGAGAAAAAAATTCTATTACGAAACTGTAAAGAAGAGAAAGCTATACTTCATTTACGATAAAAACTTTGACCGAGAAACTGTTACTGAATTTGATGCGACATAAATTCAGTGGCTAAACTGTTGGACTCTTTATTCAATTGCTGAACTCAAATAACGTTGTGAATCTCATTTAATCCAGAATTCTTATAGTTTGAATATCTTTTTGTTTATAATAAATATTTCTTTGATTTAATGAGAGCTAATCCTTTGAATTTTTACGCTACCGCTTCATACATGACACCGGCCTCCGTCACACAATCATAAATGTTTCCTACTGAAACTTTTAAAAAATTCTATTAAATTTTACCAAATAAGTAAATCTTTATAACCGCCAGAAGGTAACCATAAAGACTTAGGTTTGAAAGAAAAATGTATACCACATATTGAGCAGAATACGTTAAATTAGACTCGAAGATTTTTTTAAACTGGGTATTACATAGCTTCACATGTACTATATGCATTTTAAAGATTATATTTAATTAAAGAATGACAAAATGCCACAAATCAAAAAGGAAGCATCATTCTTACATACTTCTATTTACTTTAAAAATTGATTAAAATTAAATAATTTATATGTATTTAATAAATGAAATTGATGTAATACTTGAGAACATCCATATTTGGTTAGTAATCAGTATTCTTGTGACTTATAAAAAAACATATAGTATCTAAAAAGTTTTTTCGCTTTCTTCTGCTACTAAGCGATTACCTAACTTATTCCAGATAAATCCATTTGAAGAGATTAAATCATGGAATGGTCGATATTGAAAGAGAAATCAGGAAAGATTTAATATTGGAGGAGATTTCAGTACATGTAAATGTATAAAAAAGAGAGAATAATTTTAAAAAATGTTCTTCAATAAAACTTGTTGAATTAAAATTTTAAAGGTGTTTGTTGCAATTTAAAAGAATTAGTTATTCATACATATATTATTCATAATACTGTTTTTAATAGTGAGTAATAGTAAGGTAAGGTGGTGCAGGTGTGGCCCCTTTAGCTATTTCATTAAATAACAACAAATGAAGAAATGTTATAACTTATTTGTAGATTGTTAAGGTAACAAAAAAATTGCATTTATCAATTTGTAAGAAACACTTTCGGTATTATTTTCAAAAAGATTATCCTTCTAATTGTGCACTCTTGTACAACCATTGAGGTCAAGAGTGCTCGGTCATGTGTGCAAGAGTGCAGTGTTGCCAGTGGGCCACTTTTTTAAATTCAGATTTCTTGATTGGCACCACTTTTCTGAAATAATAAAATTCGCCTTATTTAATGACATATTAATTAAGGTGATAACAAGGGGTATTTTACCATTTTAAAAAAGAGGGGCCAATCAAGAAATATGAATTTTTAAAAAGTAACCCACTGGCAACCCTGTAAGAGTGCACAATATAAAAAAGGAAGCGTTTCACTTACAAACATAACATTAGTAGAGACCACGACCTTCGTAGTCTGTGCACTCTTCGTGGCACCAGCCTCTGCAAGAAATGCACTCGATCCGATCCTCTATAATTAGTTCCCTATTGATTTCTGATCTGTCTGGATCCACAGTTTTTTCTTTGGTGCAGTTTTTGGCTTCATGGGTGTACTTTTACTCTTTTTTTGGTATAGGTTTGTGGCTTTTTCCCGCATCATCATCAAGTTGTCTTTTGTGTAGTAAACTGCTTAAAATTTCAGACTTTCTGCTCCTCTTATAACAGTATCGCAGCACAGATGATTCTGGATATGGTGACAACTCTGTTAATTTGACGTAAGATGAAGTTGCTAAAGTCGAAGCTATACCTTGCGAAACCGAAGTTGGGTTTATTTCACATTGAGCGTGCGTCTTTTCTTTATATAGCTTTACTGTCTTTTCTGAATTATCCTTTTCTGTTGAAAGCAAATCTTTTCATCCCTCATTTTCAGTGTTCCGTGGTTCAACTGACATATGTGGTTCTTCAAGTTTAGATTCTAATAGTCTTCCAGTGACTCTGCTAGCTGAAATGTCAGTAACAGGCAATTTTGTAAGTGCTGTAGAACCATTATTTTAAATCCTGCTTTAGCAACGGTACCAGTTTTTCCGAAAGAAGGTCCGCACTCTGCATACTTTGGCACTGCGCACTTTTGCACTATAGTCACTAAATATCTTTAAAACATCAGTAATGCAATTTATTGGTTAAAAAAAAGTCCAAATCACATAGGTGACAGGTAGTCCCATAATAACCTAATCCATAAAAGCCAAAAAAAGTAAATTAGCTTTGTAATCTTTATTTAAGATCCTGTTTTTTAAAAACCATAAATAGTATAACGAGAAGACCAAAATCACCCTTTCTCTTCTAAATCATTAAAAATTTCACGAAAATACGCAGTTTTTTTTAACCATAAAATTATCATAACATTACATCGTTTACAACAGTTGCTAAATGTAAAACTCTGTTTTGGGATTAGATAACGCTCTGCGTACTCTTGTATACACAATGTGCTCTTGCAACATCTTACCCTATTTGTAAATTTACTTTATGTAGGATTTTAAATTTTTATGAGGAAAAAATAAGACTTGCATATCAATAGCTCTTAAAATTAGTTAAATAATAAAATATGTGACTTAAGCAACCACTATCCCATTTAATTATTTAAAGCAGTAAAAATAAAAAATAATAAAAGTGTTAAAGCCCAGTGTGAACTAGATAAAGCAACTGGTATGCTTTTTTTTTTTTTTTAATTTAGCTTACGTATTTGCAATTCTAATTTTAAATCACTAGCAGCTCCATCTATGTATTAGTTCAATATCGTTCCATTTAATGTCTTCATTAAGGCAAAATTAGGTTATTTAATAAATTCTAACGCAATTAAATCACTTTAAAACTAATTAAAAAACACTTAAAAATGTGAAGTTCAAATTAAAATGTTTCACGGTATAAAAATCAATTTTGGCCGAAATAAACCGGTTAAAACCAATAAAAGCCACCAGCATAGTTTTTTTCTTTTTCTTTTTTTTTTATTTTAGGCGGCTTTTTTGCAACCCTGATTAATGAATGTGCACGGTACAGCCTTAATCCTCTTGCTGTTTTTTTTTTTTTTTTTTTTTTTTTTTTTTTAAATCGAAATAGGTTCAAAAATTGCGCATTTTCTTATTACATATTTCAAATCTATATATATTTAGAGTTTAAATATGTAAACATTTTTTGTAAAAGAGTTTTTTTTTTTTACCCAAACCTGAATCAGTAATTAAACATTTAAATCAGGCTAAATCAGGGCTGTCACTGGAGATTATTTTTATATTCTCGCACCACTATTTTAATAAAATCAATTTTGTAATGTATTCCTCTTGCAGATGTTAAAGTCTACATGGAATTTTTGTATTTAAAAAGTGAACCGAGTTGAATTAAAAAATAGTCGCCAGTGGAAAAAATGAATCCCCCAGGAAATCTCTGGTTGCGCAAATTTTACTACTTTTAGGTTGCCCGAGGAAAAGTCGGGTTGCACAGCGAGAGGGTTAAAGAAAAACAAAACAAAGAAAGGATACCCTATAAAATCGCTAAAATCATCATATAAAAGCGTGACTGTTAGCAATTGATTAGTAATAACGTCTACTAATAATGAATTCTTTACTTAAATAATGCTTATTTAAGCCAACATACAGAAATTGTATAAAACTTACAAATTTTTAGTACTAAACACCTAAGTTTGACATACTATTTGGATTCTCCGGTAAACTTTACTTTCGGATACCAAAAAGGAAACAATTCACCCAAGTAATTTAGGAATTATGAAAATTTTAAGTTTGGAACACTAAGGTAAAATTCATTGTTAATCGTAGCAAAACAGATTACAATGCAAATAATTATATTAAACACAACTTTAAAACCAGTTGTCGGAATGAGCTGTAATTTTGGATTCGCATATTTGAAGCTTCTCGAGATAAGTTTTTGTTTAAAAATTCATAGGTTACAATTCATATTTTTTCGAAAACTAATTTCGAAAAATACGCATTTTGAAATTAATTAAAAAAAATTTGACATGCAATCAAGGATTTTTTTAATTCAGAAATTAATTTCTAAAACTTCAACTATTTGAATTCAAAGTTACAGCTCAATCCGCCAACTGATTTATGAGTTATGGTTTAAAAACTACTACATTGAATTTAACATTAGGAGATTTTAATTTAAACTTTCATAATTCCTAAAGTACTTGGTCGAATAACTCCTCGTTTGATGTTCGAAGTAGAGTCCTGCGCGGTCGAAGTTATACACGATCCAAACCCGAAAGTTCCATTTAAATTCGATCTGAAACTCGAAACAAATCCAACAAAAGAAAAAAAATATATCAATCCGAAACTCGGCCAGAAGACGACATATTTCAATCCAGGCCCGAGATACAAGGTAATTCAAAATGAATGGGCAATCCCATTCATTTTGCATTACCCTGTATTTAAAATTTAAGTTGAAATGGGAGAAATTATTCCATATTTTAATACAACTATGAAATAATCTATCTTCTATACTAATATTATAAAGAAGTATAGTTTGTTTGTTTGTTTCTAGAGGGTAATCTCTGGAACTAACGAATCGATTTCAAAAGTAATGGTATCAAAATAATATTGTTAGTCCCTGTTTCAACATAGGCTATATCTTATGTTGATGCCACTAACCCAAAAGAGGTGCAAGAGCAAAAAACGTTCTAAAAACACGATTATTATGTTACTGAAGAGCCCAGAAACATTAAATTTGGCTTAGTACTTATAAGATGTAAATGATCTCTAAGAACATTTCCTAAATAATTTGAAACTTTAAAAGGATGAAAATGCGCGAAAAGCGTTCTAAAAACGTTCTAAATGGCGATTTCTACGCAATCTCAGGAAGTATCAAACCGATTTCAAAAGTAATGATTGGAAATTGATGGTCACAACCCTTGCTCTGACATAGGCTCTATTTTATGTCGGTGCTACTACCACCTGGTTGGCAGGAACAACAAAGGTTCTAAAAAAGCCTTTAAAAACTTTCTAAATTACGTTTTCTATGGAATATTAGTAAATATCAAACCGATTTAAAAATTAATGTTTGCAAGTTAATGGCGACAGTTCCTGTTTCATTCGAGGTATTTTATGTTGGTGCCACTACCACCAGAGAGGTGGTTGAGCGTTAAACAAGAAGATTGGAATTTGACATGATGGTTAATTTTAAGATGTGTAAATGCGTACTGAGAAGATGTCTTCTAAAAAATTCAAAACTTCAATAGAATACTGAAATGAGCAGAGAAGGATCAAAATAGTTTCTAAATTATCATTTATTTGGAATTAGTTTTAGTTCATTTTATTAATTTAGGTTTCATTTCTGCCTAATGCAATGTAATAATGAAGTTTAGTCAAACTGTGGCCTAGTCAGTAATTTTCGAATTATTATTAAAAGTATAATTTCTTCTAATAAAAATTAGACATACAAATTACAAATATCACTTGGTATAATTCAACTATTACGCGAGCAAAGCCGTTGGGTTTGCTAGTAGTCTATAATTGTATCTCTAACATTAATTGCAATTTTAATGTTGAAAAAATGAACATGAATACACTCATGAATGTTCATATAGATTCGTTTATCTGAATAAATGGTCTAAGCTTTTTTGAAAAATCTGGTCAGTCCAAACCCGAACCGCAAGAGTCGAATCCCAGTCCGAAACAATTAAAGTCAACCGGATCTAAACACGATCCTCGTTGAAAAAAATTAACGTCAACGTGCCCCGGGTCAGTTTGGAAAAAATCGTGTTACCCAACTAGATGGAGGGCCATAATCTGGAGCTAAAATTTAACGGAGACTAAATATGATGTTTAATTTAGGTAATGTTTTCAAGTTTATTTAAATATTTCAAATTTGATACTATGTGGTTTGGTTATATACCGACCACCCAAGCCAAATTTAAGTATAATATTAATTTGTAGACACGAAACGCTCTTTTTAAGAAAGGGAGCACTTTTTTAAAAAAAAAATACGTAAATAATCGGCAGCGGCAGGCGAGATAATGGTCTTGAGAGGACTTCTGCCCTACCACATTTTTCAAATTTAACTAATAAAATTTTCTTTTCTCTAATGATTAAAAAAATTCAAAAAATGGTTATTTTCCTCAACTGACGTAAATATTTAAATACAGTAGAGTCCTGATTATCCGAGTCCCGTTTAACCGAGTTATTTTCTTCTGATGGACTGATGGCTTCCATTATTATGAAACAGTCATTATAAATGATGTGTTAGGTGAAGATGAAACCTAACACTACATTCATAATGGTTGTTTCATAATAATGGAAGCAATCAGTCCATCAGAAGAAAATGATCCATTCCGAAAGTATAAGTTCCATTGAAAAAACACTATTTAATACTTTAAGCAGAAAGAAGAGGCTACACCTGCAATTTTCATGACACTAATACAATCACATAGCTGCCAATTTGTGCGGTTTTGTTACTTCTAAGATTTAATACAAATTTTTGCCATATTTAATCGTTGGCAATTGTTAGATTTCGGCGATTGAATTAGGTAAAAATTACTGTTAAGTTTTTGTGGTAAGAAAAAATCTTAGAAATTGGTAGCTATGCAGTAGCGTAATATTGCAGGAATAAAAACTGCAGCAAATTTGACATTCAACAAACAAAAAACTATCAAGGGCTTTTTCAAATATACAATTTCATTCCCCGTTTTTCTTTAAAGTAACGGAAATGTACATCAAAGAAATGTTTCTAGTACCATAAAAATTAATGAATTAAGTGAAAATTTATACTAGTATTTCATCTCCTTAGTTGGTGACGATTTGTGTGAATCCGGTTTATCCAAGTATTTTGCTTATCCGAGTTGAGCTTGATTCATATTGACACATATATATATATATATATATATAAACATTATTATAAAAAAAAAAAAAAAAAAAAAAAAAAAAAAAAACGAATCGAGGATTTAGGGAGGACTCTACCCTCTAAATCCGCTGTAAACAACAATGTTTTGCTTTGTTCTCCTTCTTCGTTTATTTCTTTAAAAAATATTTTAAATGGGGTCTTCAAGAGGGCAGACCAACTCCCACCAACCCACCTCGATTTAAAAAAGAATGAAGATGTTCTACTCTCAATTTTCAAAAGAAATTTATCTTTGAATATTTAATATTCTATTCTGATAATGTTCTACTTTGTATGTTAACATATGTAATTTTTTTCTTGTACGAGGGATTCTAATTCTGAGAAAAAAAATTATAGTTTACACAGACTATAATCACATCCGTTCAAATATCTTGCCCCTCCCCAGATTTCTTCCTGACGACGTCCATGGTGATAAGGCTATGCAAAAATACACATTGCGAAAATATCCTTCCCATATTTCCTATAGAAAGTTGCAAAAGTAAGAATGAAAAATCAGCTTTTATTTAATTTATGACATTACTAATTTTCTTTTCTTTCCTTTTTTCCCCTCATAATTATGCAGGAAAGAGTTTCACAAAACTGTTTTGACCAAACAAATAAAATAGAGCATACTGAAATCATCTTTTTCAAAAAATAATAAAATACGTGAATAGCAACGTCGTAAATTCCTATGCATTTTCATTTAGCAACCGGAATATATAAATACCCGCATTTTATACACATAAATGAACACCATCACGCTCGCGCCATAATTTCTCTCCGAAACAGAATAAATTAACTCTCAAAACTCTAGTATTTCCATATTGACACTAAAAACGGATTTTCACACTCAACTTATTCATTAGCCAGCTACACGTTTCGGAAGCTTTCCGATGGGGGGCAGCGAAATAAATTCTGCGGCCACCGATAAACGGCGGGCTTCCGTGACCACCCCGTTGCGTCTATTTATAGCCCTCCGTGTAAACTGGAAACGACTTTATTGTCTTAATTGCGGCTTGGGAAAGGGTTCTCGTGCAGTTTATAGAGGCCGGCAGAAATCGGGAGAAGCTATTTCGGGATCGTATAATTCGCTCTATTCAAGGTCAGCGGCATAGTTGGAGTTCTTTGTATTTAGGATCCGGAAAAGGTATTTCCCGGCTTTCAGATTACATGAAATTAAAACACGTGAAATCCGGCAACACAGGAAATTTTTAGCTACAGCGCAAGATTTCTTTAATGGTGGATTTGTGCGGCTAATTGGCTTAATTCGTCAGGTTTTTTTCTTTTTCTTTCCGCGGTTGCTGGAACTTGCCTAATTTACGGTTACTGATGACTGTTATTTTTATTTTGTTCGGAAATGGATAATTTATTTTAACTTTACTTTGCCGGATTTCGTATTATTTTTATTTTTATATTTTTATAATTGTGCGTGTTTATTAAGTCCCTTTTAACTTTCCGAACACATAGTGTCAGAAAAGTGTTGTAATTATGATCTGTGTACTGTGTGGGCGCAGGTGGGTGGACACTAGTATTGCCAGGTGTCCCGATTTACGCGGGGATGTACCAATTTTCAGGAGTTCCAAGACCCGGCCGTGTAACCACTGCACGAGACGGCAAATCTCCCAACTTTTCAGGATGCACAAATCTTATACTATAATGCGAGCAAAAATTGTGTGTGTATGTAAATTTTATCTTAGAAACGGCTCTAACGATTCTCACAAAATTTTGTATTTTACCATTTTCAGGTACGATAAGACTATTTGGCTAGTTCTCGTGTTCAAGAAAATTCGATTGGTGGGTCATTTTGGGTCATAATGGATCAGGGTCAAGCTAATTATATCTGAAAAACGGCTCAATCGATTTCGACTAAATTTTATATCCAACCGTTTTTGGGCACGAGAAAACTATTGGGCTAGGTCAGATGTTCGAGAAATTTCGATTAGTGGGTCATTTTTGGGTCACTTGGGGTCAAGCTAAATTTATCTAAAAAAAGCCTCTAACGATTTTGACTAAATTTTGTAATCTCCTGTTTTGGATTACGAAAATACCAATGGGCTAAGTCACATGTTCGAGAAAATTCGATTAGTGGTTCATTTTTGGGTCACTGTGGGTCAAGCTAAGTTTATCTAGAAAGCAGCTCTAACGATTTTGACGAAATTTTGTCTTCTATCGTTTTCGGACACGAGAAGACCATTGGTCTGAGTCGCATGTTCGACCACTGGGATAGGCTGCATGTTCAAGAAAATTCGATTAATGGGTCATTTTGGGTCCCAATGGGTCAGGTGTCAAGCTAATTTAATCTGAAAGAAGGCTCAAACATTTTGACAAAATTTTGTAATATACCGCTTCTGGGCATGAGATGTTTGGGTCAGTGTGGATCAAGATAATTGTATCTAAAAAACGACTCAAGCGATTTTGACAAAATTTTGTATTATAGCGTTTCTAGACATGAGAAGACCATTGGTCTAAGTTGCATGTTCGAGAAAATTCGATTAATGGGTCATTTTTGGGCCTATGTGGGTCAAGCTAAGTTTATCTAGAAAACGGCTCTAACGATTTAGACGAAATTTTGTGTTCTATCGTTTTCGGGCCCAAGAATACCATTGGGATAGACTGCATGTTAAGAAAATTCGATTAGTGGGTCATTTTGGGTCACAGTGGGTCAGGTGTCAATCTAATTGTATCTAAAAAACGAATCAAACGATTTTGACAAAATTTTGTATTATACCGTTTCTGGTCATGAAGAGACCATTGGGCTAAGTCACGTGATCGAGAAAAGTTGATTTGTGGGGTTATGTTTGGGTCACTGTGGGTCAAGATAATTGTATCTGAAAAACGACTCAAGCAATTTTCACAAAATTTTGTATTATACCGTTTCTGGACATGAGAAGACCATTGGTCTAAGTTGCATGTTCGAGAAAATTCGATTAGTAGATCATTTTTGGGTCACTGTGGTCAAGCTAAGTTTATCTAGAAAACGACTCAAACGATTTTGACGAAATTTTGTGTTCTATCTTTTTCGGGCCCAAGAATACCATTGGGATGGGCTGCATGTTAAGAAAATTCGATTAGTGGGTCATTTTGCGTCACAATGGGTCAGGTGTCAATCTAATTGTATCTAAAAAACGAATCAAATGATTTTGACAAAATTTTGTATTATACCGTTTCTGGACATGAGGAGACCATTGGGCTAAGTCACATGATCGAGAAAAGTTGATTTGTGGGTGGGTCGTTTTTGGGTCACTGTGGGTCAAGTTAATTGTATCTAAAAAACGACTTAAACAATTTTGACAAAATTTTGTATTATATCGTTTCTGAGCCTGAGAAGACGATTGGGCTAAGTCACATGTTCAAGAAAATTCGATTACTGGGTCATTTTTGGGTCACTGTGGGTCAACTTATTGTATCTAAGAAAGGTCTCAAAACATTTTGACGAAATTTTGTATTATATCGTTCTGAGCCTGAGAAGACCATTGGGCTAAGTCACATGTTCGAGAAAATTCGATTAGTGGGTCATTTTGGGGTCACTGTGGGTCAAAATAATTGTATCTAAAAAACGACTCGAACGATTTTTACAAAATTTTGCATTATACCGTTTCTTGACATGAGAAGACCATTGGGCTAAGTTGCATGTTCGAGGAAATTTGATTAGTGGGTCATTTTTGGTTCACTGTGGGTCAAGCTAATTGTATCTCAAAAAAGTCTCAAAACATATTGGTAAAATTTTATATTATATCATTTTTGAGCATAAGGCTATTGGACTAAGTCACATGTTCGAGAATATTCGATTAGTGGGTCATTTTTGGGTCACTGTGGGTCAAGCTAAGTTTATGTAGAAAACAGCTCTAACGATTTTGACGAAATTTTGTCTTCTATCGTTTTCCGGCACGAGAAGACCATTGATCTGAATCGCATGTTCGACCACTGGGATAGGCTGCATGTTCAAGAAAATTCGATTAATGGGTCATTTTGGGTCACAATGGGTCAGATGTCAAGCTAATTTAATCTGAAAAAAGGCTCAAACATTTTGACAAAATTTTGTAATATACCGCTTCTGGGCATGAGATTACCATTGAACTAAGTCACAGGTTCGAGAAAAATCGATTACTGGGTCATTTTGGGTCACTGTGGGTTGTATCTACAAAAGGAATCAAATGATTTTGACAAAATTTTGTATTATACCGTTTGTGGGCATGAGAAGACCATTGGGCTAAGTCACATGTTCGAGAAAATTCGATTAGTGGGTGGGTCATTTTTGGGTCACTGTGGGTTAAGTTAATTGTATCTAAAAAACAACTCGAACAATTTTGACAAAATTTTGTATTATATCGTTTCTGAACATGAGAAGATGACTGGACTAAGTCACATGTTCGAGAAAATTCGATTACTGGGTCATTTTTGGATCACTGTGGGTCAAGCTAATTGTATCTAAAAAAGGCTCAAAACATTTTGACAAAATTTTGCATTATATCGTTTTTGAGCATAAGGAGACCATTGGGCTAAGTCACTTGCTCGAGAAAATTCGATTAGTGGATCAGTTTGGGGTCACTGTGTGTCAAGCTAATTGTATTTAAAAAACGGCTCAAACAGTTTTGACAAAAAATTTTATCACATTGTTTCCCAGCACGAGAAGACCATTGGGATAGGTTACATGTTCGACAAATTTAGATTAGTGGGTGCCTTTTGGTTAAAGCTAATGTCATCTATAAAACGACTTTAAAAATTTTGACTAAATTTATATTCTATCTTTTTCGGGTTCGAGAAGAGCATTGGTAAGGTCGCATGTTCGAAAAAATTCGGTTAGTGGGTCATTTTGGATCACTATGCCTCAGGATCATGCCAATTGTATCTAAACAGCAAGAATGATACAGTGAGAATAAAATATCGAATTGAACACAAGGCTAATTTTGACCGAGCTTAGCTCGGTCATCCCGGCTAGTTTTTTAAAATTTATATTCGTACCATTGAGGGGTTAATACAGTAGAACTCCTGAAAACAGAACCTGTCAGTAAAAGAATTTTTCTATGATTCCGCCCAAACACATACTGTTCAAATATAAAATTTGCTAAAACAGAAACCTGTTTAATACGGGATATTTTTCCAGCTCTGTTTTTACAGGTTTAGTAAAACCTGTGTAAACGGAATTTGTTTATTAAGGAATCCTGACTCAAACGTATAAATTTCATACTCCCTAACGGCAGGAATATAACAACTATAACTGTACAATCAGAAACCTCTCCAAAACGGAATTTGTTTCGGTTTCTGGCGAATACGCGTTCATAGACTTTATAAGATTAACCATTCTTTCTATTTAGAATACAGTCGGACCTCTATTTAACGAACCTCTATTTTGCGAATTTCACTATTTTGCGAACTTTTCCTTGGAACCAAAACAATTTTGCGAATTTCTTCGTAAAATAACCTCCAAATAGCGAAGTGCATTCTCTATTTAACGAACTTTTTCTTGTGATCAAATTTTTTTTTCTCCCCATTTCTCAAAATATTTCTGTACATTTCAAACTTATTCTTTCTTTAAACACATTTTATGATGTTCAATGGTCTTGAACAGGTTTTACCAGGCGCCTTCTTTGTCAGCAGTGAGAATTTGGTAAGTAAGGAGGACGAAGGCGATAATCCCTGAGAGTAACTTAAATAAAAAAAATGTGGATACAGTGAGAAAAAAAGAAGAAATTAACCATGAAGTGCTGATTGATGATTGTATTTCACTTAATTCTGAAATTGAGAACTCGGGAACACAATCCGAATTGGATATTTTCGGCAGTGTGAAAAATAAAAACAATACAGCAATGAATTACAATGAAGACGAATATGATGATGATGATGATGGAAATGATCATTATGCAGGAATTAACAAAACTTCGTATGATGAAATGCTAAAATCATTTGAAACGACCGACGCGGATTATTAGTTAGAAGAAAATGCGCATGAAGGGTTTTTTGGCGTATTGCAAAGATGCAAGACGTATTATGCGCGAAAGCACTTTTTTAAATAAGAACTCAGGCAAAATTAACAGAGTTTTTCAGAATTTAAATTTAAGGACGCATATGTTAATGTATGGTTTAAAATTATTTGTTATAATAATAATAAATGCAATAATGCCATAAAAATGCGTTAATTTTAATGTAAAACTATTTACTTTAAACAGAAAATACAGTATATTCTCGGACAATGTTTTATTTTCCTTGCCCATTTCAAAGATTTAAACATAGAAAAAACGAATTGATGATGGATATTGGTGGGTAAAATAAATAAAACAAATCGATATAATTAATTTTAAAAAATGTGATTAATTACTTTTAGTAAAAATATTTAGTGTTTATGAATTTAAAATCTGTTTTATGTAGTTTAAAGTATTTTAAAAGGTGACTCCCTATTTAACGAATTTTCCATATAACGAACTTTTTTCCGGGATTTAGCGACTTCGTTAAATAGAGGTTCGACTGTATTAAAATCTACTAAGACGGACTTAGAGCTTGACATAAATTGGTGGCGAGTACGTTTTGGTATAAATCGTCCATCAAGTGGAGCTGGTAAGCTACATTTTTTTACGATCTCCGCAATAGCAATGTCTCAAGCACAAAATTTTATCAAACTTCATATCCGGTTTAGAATGTGACATAAATAGGCGCAGATGCTATTTTGGTGTAAATCGCCCAATAGGTGGCGTTGCTCTGCTCTATTTTTCACGATTTCCGCGATAGCTATATCTCGAAAACGAATAAATCGTGAATTAATTTTGGCTGCAGACGATTTGATTTATATAAAAGATAATTTTGTGAGGTCCACAACATATTATTTTTTATTTGTTGAGCAATTATATTAGCTTTCAGCACATTATATTTTTTATGTTATGTTTGTAATGATTAACTAAATCACCTGGCTTGATAATAATCTGAAATATTAATAAAGGAAATATTGAATGACTTTATATTTTTAAACAAAAATCTTTTCAAAAGAATCTAATTTTGGGACAACTCTGCCTTCTCCGGCATTAAAAAAAATTTTATTAGATTTTTTTTTAAATTGTGCATAAAACATCTATGTATATGTGTAAAATAAACTTTATTATATGTATGTAATAGCTGCGTAAAAAAAAGAAAAGAAAATTTTACTTTTATTCCCATATTTCCGAGCGCCAAGGTGGTGTAACCACTTAAATTAACAAAGAAAATATTCATATCGGATGAAATAGTAAAAATGTGCCAAAAATCTAAAAAAAGGTCTTTAAAATTGAAAGGCTCGTTCTCAAGTTCACTACCCAACAACGCGAAACATTCTGATAAATTTTCTGATTCATTTTTAAACGTAAAGTCATAAAATTGGAAGGGCTATTGGGGAGATTTGGAATCGAAAAAAGATTTTTGATAAATAAATTAGTTTTCCAATTAGTTTTAGTTTAAATAAGCTATTATAGTCGTGACAACGCGTTTTCCTCCTTCCTCTCGCTATCGCATTCGGTATTTCAGTTCAAAACGCTAACTTTGACAGTATTTTCGTAAAGATCATTTGCTAAGATAAAAAGAGCTTCTTAAAAACACCATAAAATTTTTAATAAATGCGCAAGGCCTTTCGAAAGAACTGCCCTTTCTTCATCAGACGCAGAGATCACGCCCTACTACTTTGAAAACAGCAGCAAGACATGCAAAGAATCAAAGTAGTAGGGCGTGTTCTCTGCGCCTGATGAAGAAAGACTAGTTCTTTCGAAAGGCCTTGCGCATTTATTAAAATTTTTATGGTGTTTTTAAGAAGTTTTTTATCTTATCATTTCACACCATCTTATTGAATTATTTTAAAGACCATTTGTGTTTACCAAGAAATGGAAAACGGCTTTCGATTTCATAGTTTCTGAAGAACAACTACACCTGCCAATATCATGCGTTTTCGAACAAAAATGAATTAAAAAATGTATCAGAAAGTAGCCCCTTTAAATTTGAGACAGCCTAAAACGATAACAAGTGACACGTATCAAACTAATAAATCTAATTTAGTAGTGGAACAGAAATAAAGTAGTATGCCGTGACCCACAGAAAATTTTCTTATGTTATTCTAATATACTAATACTTTCTTTTGTCTTTACTAGAAAAAGTATTGGATTCGTGAAAAAGACTTCCGACTTTCGACGGATTTATACGTTTTACAAGGTCCTTAACACGATTTGATTATTTTTAGAAAATGCCTGGCTGTGAGTCTATG
This sequence comes from Maratus speciosus, assembly GCA_963932465.1. Taxonomy (NCBI): domain Eukaryota; kingdom Metazoa; phylum Arthropoda; class Arachnida; order Araneae; family Salticidae; genus Maratus; species Maratus speciosus. Next base: position 294,504,877 of record OZ010789.1, read on the forward strand.
TGTTTGTCTGTGTGTGACACAAATTTTGTGTCTGCTGTATCTCAAGAAATGCACGGAATTTAATCAAACTTTAGATTCAGTAAGACCTTTATAGAAATACAAATTGGGGCTGATTAGGTTTTGTTATCAATCTCCGAACAGGTAGCGCTGTTTTACTGCATTTTTCACGATTTCCGCGATAGCTATATCTCAAGATAGGTGTTCCTACAGGAAAACTGTCCAAACTTGACAGAATTTGTCACAATCTTCTTTTTGATACTATCAGTTATAAAATTATTTCAACTCTCCCAGATCCGGTGTTGAATTCAGGCATTTTTCTCCGGGAGTGATTTTTGCAGCTCTGGGGTATGTGCGTGTGTGTGTGGGGGGGGGGGGGACACTACAAAGTGTGAAATTGCATTTTCACACCATTAATATGTATAAAATCCCAAATCTTTCGGGGAGAGAGCCTTACAGTGTCTCGCCGAATTTTGACCCCCTAGACCCATCATTACTCAGATCTCACGCGATTCCATCTCGAAATTTTTTATTTACCTCGTATTTACCTAAAATATTTCAAAAAATAGCCGTGACCTTGTTAATTCGCTGATACGGTAAAAGAAAGAAACAAAGATATCCATAGATTTTCATTCTGATTTCTATCAGCTACAACGAATGCACGCAACATGGCTTTTCGAACCATAATTAGAACTATGAAATCATTCTCAATTTTACAAGGAAAGTACATGAATATCCAGCAAATTGGTCACGACAAAGTACAATTTATTTAGGGCTCAAAAGTGTTCTTATCCTTCGAAAGTGAATGCTGTTCCATATGCCATAAAGCTAAAATAAATAAATAAATAGAAAATGCATGAAAGGCTTCATCTTCAATTAGTTTAAAGGTTAATTCATTCCATTCAGAAAAAAAAATTAATGTCCTAATAATAAAAATTATTTCATTATGTGTTTCTTGATCATGGACGCCGTCAAGGGAAAGAGGGGGGGGGGGGCGTCATTGCCACTCCCTGAATAAAAAAATTCAATTGAATATTTTTTCTTTTCCTATGTGGATTTTTATTTTAAATAATAATATTTATTCTTCACAATTGACTTAAAATCATTAAACACTAAGAAAAAGAGAAACTGAGTAATTTTCCTAATTATTAATTATTATTTAATAGTTTAATATTAATTTACTATTATAAGTTGAAAAATCAATTTAGAAAAAAAAGTGATAGTTTTTAAAAAAAGCCTAAAGTGATAGTTTAAATAGTGTTTCGCATTTTCTTTCCCGTTGTACTGTCTTAAAAAAGAAACAGAGCAAAAATTTTTGATTTTTTAATAAATTCCCTTGCTTGCGCTTTCTATTAAGCATAGAAATTCAGTAAATTTTTCATAATCAAGTTTGGTGTCCACGCCAATTTAATGTATTGTAACGGAATTATTTGAGAAAAAGCATGATATGCAGTCAAAAAGTTAGGCGTGATTTTTAAGTTGAACATTCCATGCTTATAAAAGAGCGTTAAAAAAAAACTATTTTCACTTTCATACTGATTAGTTATGTGTTTGTTTTTATAATCATTTGTTTAACGTTTATATTAAACGAGGAATCAGGGAGGAAGAGCCCCCAGGAGCAAAAAGAAGTTATTGGTTCAATTCTCGTTTTTCAAAAAAGCTGATAAAAATTTATTTTTGAATATTTATTTATTTATTTATTTATTTATTTGTATTGTTAAATTTATGTGTTGCTTTCTATACGTTGATATGTTTTAAATTTTTTTTTTTTCCGGAATGTATTCTGACACAAAATTCTTAATAATGCTTTTTTTATGTTTGTATTCTACATTTTATAAAACGCGACAGAAGCCGTGAACTATAATAGGCATAGCTGTTCAAAATGTTACCTCTACCTGGAATTCGTTCTGGCAGTACTCATGTTGTTGATATATGCACCCTTTTACTTTATCAGGTTTTTCAGAAAGCTCATTTTTTACATGCTCTCTTTTAACTTACAATTCTGTTTGTATGTGGCGATCAAAATTTGTTACTCATTTTTCACCCACTACCTGTTGACATAGAGATTTGAAATTTGGAATATATGTGTATTACTGAGGGTGATACAGGAATTGGACATTGACTTTTTAAAATTTGATCCCTAAGGGGGAGAGGGGCAAATTAAAAATTTAAAAAATCCCCATATGTCATAAACTAATGGAAATAAAATCTTGAAACTTGACATGCCTATAGTATAACTTTAATGAGTAAACAAGTATTTCGGAATTTTTCAAAATTCGACCCCTAAGGGGGAAAAGGGGGAGTCTCCCTCAAGTGCCCTTTGTTTTCTAAAGACATCTCAAAAACACTAGTAAGGTTAAACTAACACTACTTAAACATAATGGTTATTCAGAAAAAGTTTAATTATCCATGGAGAAATCAGTATCAACTTCAACAATGAGTATTTGTTGAAAAGTACTGGTGGCAGGGTTACCACAATAGTGACAAATTCTGTCCAACTTCTCGAAATGTCACCAAATTTGGCAACAAAAATAAATAAGTTGCCATATATTAAGCCAACTTGGCGATAGTTGGATAATCCCATTTAAATCAATTAATCTATATTTCTACATTTTTGTGAATTTTAATAAAGGTATGTTTTTTTAAATTTTTACATTTATAATTATTCCTTACAATAAATGCACCATTATCGTAAGATGGGATCATATAGTAAATGGAAGTGCACCTATTTAACTATTGCGCGGCAGCGCAATACTTATTTATTTCCAGTGTCACTTCTCAATGTTAATTTAACACAGAAAAGCCTATGGAGATCATAACTTTTTCATTTTTTTCCCACCTTTTTGTCCCTGATGCCACTCATTTTTTATTCTTCACTAATTCTGATGATATTATAAATTTAAAGTGTAAAAACGTTTGCTTGACGTCAGGGTCAAAACGAATGGTAAAATGACTTTGCATATGGGTGAGTTATAAACCAAAGAGAAACATGGGCCATTTTTTTTTTTTTTTTTTTTTTACATTATTCAAATATTTTTCTTAATAATTTCAAATTTCGCTTTTCTCATTGAGAATCAATGGACATTTTTCATTGAAAATGCAACATTTTTTCTTCATTGTTGCAAAAATTTCAAAATCCGCAATAATATTTTATTTATTTTTAGTTGAAAGATTTCCACGTGAAATATTAAATTGAACTAGTTTTTTTTTTTTTTTTTTTTTTTTTTTTTTTTCAAGAATTGAACAGGTGAATATGACGTCATAGTGGAAATAAAAAGGATATTTTCAGAATAAGTTTTTGCTTTGGTCAAGTTTATGTTTTAGTAAAAAGTTTCAAATGGATAGCTATTTTTACGGAGGTAGCGAATTTAGTGAGGAATTACACAACTTAAATTTTAAAATGTATCTTTTTTTCCGAGATGAGAACTATTTCTACCCCAACTTAGGTAATAATTTTCTGATGTGTTTACATCACCCCTTGGGAGAGAATAAGGTAACAAAATTTAAGTAAAACTTTTATTTTTTATTTTTTACTGTATCACAGCTATAATATTGTTAAATATTAGCAGCAAGGATTCAACAAAATTTACATTTACATTCATAGCGTTCCTGAATGGGAAATAGGGTATCTGAATTTAAGTGAAGTTAATTTTTTATGTTTTGATTACAGATTTTTTACGTTCAGATTGGAAGTTTTTGTCCAAACTACAGCAACCTGCATTACTGCAGTGGTGAAATATTTTGAATTATATTGATAAACTGCATCATACATTGTGATACAATACCGAGCAATGTGATGCAATACATCAACGCCTGATGATGATAACCTCTATTAATTTTTAAATGAGTTCGTCTGAATGCAATAGTTATTTAAAAACTTGACATATTAAAAAAAAACATAATTTGAAGAACAAATTAAAAAAAAAATTATTTCCTACATTGTTTAAGCCCGAGAATTGACAGATATTAAGATATTTCATTCAATTAGTTCAACATTTAATGTTAAATTTTTGTAACAAATTAATTAAGCCAATTGAAGATTTAAAAATAAAAATAAATCATACAATATGATACTTAAAACACCCTAAAAAATTAGATTCCGTTCAAATGAAATCGAAATAAATCTTAGACTTTTTTTTCAGTTTTGTATTTTGCATGCATCTTATCATTTTATGTACAATTGTCATAAACATAATACAAAATCTGCAATACAAGTATTTTCAATAAAAAATGGAAGAAGTCTAAGATTTATTTCGATTTCATTTGAACGGAATCTAATTTTTAGGGTGTTTTAAGTGTCATATTGTATGAATTTTATTTTTATTTTTTAATCTTCAATTGGCTTAACTAATTTGTTACAAAAATTTAACATTAAATGTTGAACTAATTGAATGAAATATCTTAATTGCTTACTTGATTATTTCAAATCCTCTTAAATGTTATCTTCGTATCAGTTACGCATTAAATATGATTATGGTATGTTTTTCTTTTTTTTTTTTTTTTGTTTTTTTTTTCGTTCAACTAAAAATGATTGCGTCAAGTTCTTTGATTTTTAAAATTATTTAAGAAAATTTAAATCTAAGCAATTTTTTTTAAATATTTAAATATTTTCAAAAAAAAATTTTTTTTGAAAAAAAAAAACGTAAAGATGTCCATACATAGTTTATGGCATTTCTGAGGTTTAGGGTTTTTAGGTATTATCCTGCTAGAAATCTTGTAGGAACCTTGCCTTTCATCTCTCTCTTCTCTAGTAATAGAACTATCACACATGTGCTGTGCTTGATATGATTCCTCACAACCATTTCGGTTCATTAAACACGAATGACACATTGCTTTCAAATTTTACGTGCTAATTTTCTTTTTTTTTGCTATCTTTCCTACAATGTAAAAAAGTAAACCATTTAACAAGAAATGCCACTGTATCAAGAAAAGAGTTTAAATTCCGTAAATTTGCATCATAAAAGTATAATTTTGTGATATTGGCATATTTTTACGGGCAAGATCGGTTTATCCAAAAGTAAAAGAAAACGTGCTTTGCTTTTGGACGTGCTTTTCTCGCAATATATATATATATTTATATATATATATATATTTTTTTTTTTGCAAAGAATCTACACTAAATTATAAAGAATTTAATAAAAAAAACTTTTGTTTGTTTGTAAAAGGTAATTTCTGGAACTAACGAATCAATTTCAAAAGCAATAGTAGTAAATTGATGTTGACAGTCCCTGCTCCAACATAGGCTATATTTTTTTTTATCGGTTCCACTATTCCCCAGCGGGGTACAGAAGCAAAAGACCTTCTAAAATTTCGATTTTTTGTGATACTGAGGGTGCTGAAAACTTAAAATTTGACATGGTAGTTTACTTATACAAACACATTACATTATACACATCACATATACATTAGTTGCACAAAGGCTTTATTTGCTATTTTTATGGTAGTTTACTTATAAGTTGTTAATTATCTCTAAGAACGGTAAAAAATTTAAAATTCTAAACGGCGAAATATAAGAAAAGTATTCTAAAAATGTTCTAAATTACGATTTCTGTGGAATCGTTAAGGATATAAACTTGAAATTGAACTTTTAAGGCGCAAATGCACGCACAGAGCAGTTTAAAATGTATCGAAATTTATAAGGGTGAAGCAGAACTAAAAACGTTCTAAATTACAAATTTTGCGATACCGAAGGGTCTAAAAACTTGAAATTCGGCATGACTGTTACTTTTAAGATACAAATACTCGCTAAGAATGGTTTTTAAAAATAAATCGAAATTTAAAAGAGTGAAATGAGCGGAAAACGTTCAAAAACTTTTCTAAATTACAATTTCTATGTAATTTTGCATAATATTTGTTAATAAATTTCATATACATTTCAAATATTTCTGACATATTTGCATTTCTGACTACAAATCACTAGTAGCTTCAGCTGTGTGTTATTCCAGTATTAATGTCTTCACTGTTAAACTAGACACATGTACCAATCCCAAAATTTTCTTCTATATCATACATGTTAATACTTCAAAATTTGCTATCACACTGTGAAAATTAAATGGCAGTCTATGTCCACTATGGGGATTCTAACGATATGAAATTCCGTGCATTAGTTCTTAATATAGGACTATCGCTGAAATCGTGTAAGTCCAGCAAAATGCAGCCTAGCAGTGCCACCTATTGGAAGGTTTACACCAAAACCCAATCAGCAACAACTTATGTCAACGTCTAACTGAATCTGAAGTTTGGGGGAAAATCCGTGCTTTAGTTTTTGAAAGTGTTATTGCGAAAATCATGAAAATTGCAGCTTAGCAGCGCTACATATTGGGCGATTAACACTAACATGTAATCAGCACCAATTCATATCAAGGGCTAACTTAATCTGAGGTTTGATGAAAGTTCTATTTCTTGAGGTAAAGCTATTGCGGAAATCGTGTAAATCTTGCAAAATGCAACCTAGCAGCGCGATTTACACCAAAACGTAATTGGTACTAATTCATATCAAGGACTAACTGAATCTGAAGTTTGATGAAAATCCGTGGATTAGTTCTTGAGATAGAGAAGCTATTGCAGAAATCGCGAAAAAGGCAGCGTAACAGTGCCACCCTGTTAGGTGATTTACACCAAAAACTAATCAGCACCAATTTATTTCAGGGAATACCTGAATATATATATATATATATATATATATATATATATATATATATATATATATTTAATTCCGTGCATTAATTCTGAGATAGAGCTCCTACAAAATTTGTGTCATGTACAGACTGACAGACATTTTGTAAAAACATATTTTTCGAGATCTCTGACCCCTAAAACGTGTAAATCACACTCAGGGCACCGTTTCAAAACTTACTTGGGGCGGGGAACAAAGCTTTCTTTGAAAGGACCGCATTTTTTTAAATTTATTTATTTATTTTGTGTGTGTGTGTGTGTGAATAGCTGACAAGCAACTGATTCCATATCCAAAGAACTCATTAATGTCAATTTTTCAGAACATCGCAATAGCAAGGATTTCGCAAACATTATTTATAATTACTTATTTCTGTGCTTAAAGCGTATTTAATTCCAATGAAATAAACTCTGCCAAGTTATTTTAGCTTTTGTGCTATTTCTGTTTTTTTTTTTTTCTTTTCCTCCTGTCTAACCTGTGTCAACACTCTGAAATATCAAATTATTTAAAGGAGCAATTCTCTCCTCTAGCCTCTCCCAAATCCTGCGTCTGTGTTGATAGGAAATCTGATCCGAACCCCCAAAAATAATTTTTGTGGACCCACAATGCAACCCTAAGATGACACACTTGAAACGAAAACGATCAAAACCCCAAAATGATAGAAAAATAATACGTATTTTCCTGCAACTCCGTACAAACACTTCCTTTTGTGAAATTAACTCCGTAAGAGATTAATTTTCACGCTCTTCAAGTTTTTAATATGATTTCCAACACATTTGTGTAAATTTATTTAAACACTAGTATATAACCTCCGCCAAAATGATGGAATGTTGATCCGCGTTTCATTTACACAAGACTTCATACGAACAAACTGCATAAAGATTTTATTATCGAAAGGTTTGTATTGTAGAACATTTTATAAATGACAAAGGATTTCTACGAATACAAATGATGAGAGTATTTTTTTTTTTTTTTTTTTTTTTTCTTTTTTTTTTTTTTTACTCATTATTCAATTTCTGAAATAGTTCAATCACCAATAAAGGTTCCGATGCTAATCTTTAGAATTAAGAAAGGAAAAATCTCTGAAAACTACGTCATGTTGACACAACCATTTCAATTTTTCTCCTTAGTTTTATTAATATAAAAACACATTTGAAGCCAAGCATAACGTCACTGGTACAAACTTTTCAAACATACTTTATATTACGCACTTCTATGCTTAACCACATCATATTCAAATAAAAATATATTTTCTATTTAATTGCAATGAAAAAACTAATAAGTTATAATGCATAAAGATAAAATAAACCCAATAGACAATATTCTTGTGATATCGCAATAAATATGAATTTTTTTTTTTCGCTTATAAAAATAAAGTACAAAAAATCTTTTTTACCAAAAAGTAACTTGCAAATGAAAAAATACGTCCAAAAGCCAAACCACGTGTCTGAATATTTTTCCTTATTTCTCTTTTACCTGAAACAATGGAAGTAACCCAATCGCCACCATTTTGAATAAATTTCATAATTTTTTTTTTATTAAAATATAAAAATGGGAATATTTAAAAAAATATCTAGTGCGGCCACATCTACAAATGAAGAGCTTTCATTTAAAAAAATAATTATCAAAGTCGGTTCAGTAGAATTCTCAGTGCAAATGATTAAAAAAACAGCCTTGTGTTTTAAATATATAGATATAGATGGCATGGTTCGTCCCGGAATTGTTAGGTACAATTGGATTTTATATAAGAAGATTTCGAAGTAGATAAACAGGGAGAGAAAGAGAAAGAGAGAAAACGCGCCCTCTCTTTCTGCCATGTGATGCAAGCAGTATCAGTCGACACGTTTCCTTTTCGCTATCTTTTCAAAAGAGCCTCGTAAAATTTATGAGTGAACATTCTCCTTTATTGATTTTTATCAATGAAGTACTTTATTCATCCGTACGCGCACACGAGCATACTTTAAACTTTAGCATTTACACAAAGGTGCGACAACTAAGTCAACAATATATCCAGTCACTGAAATTTTCTAATCTAATTAATTGTTAAGAAAGGCGCTTAGCAAATAAAACCGATTTCGAAATGTCATCTCTTTTATACAATTTTATAACGGTTTCAAAGAAAAATACATATCTCACCAGATTATTGATTTGATGCTATAAGATTTTTACTGTAAGAAAAAAGCTGTTGTTTTATTCTTTTCGGTAAGTTACATTTTAAATGATCGAGGTCTTTAAAATTAGAGAAGAAATAAAGAGAAAGAAAATCACTCTAAATATATATTTTAAAATATAAAAAGTATGCTAAAATATTGTTTTTTATCTTTAAATTATTATTACTCTTCGAATTATAAAGACTATCATGAGATATATGTATATATATATATATATATATATATATATATAATATGTTTGAAATCAAAAGACAACAACTATCTTGTTGTCTTCTATTTAAAAAAATCTGACCAAATCTCTAATTTAAAAAAGGCATCGCCATATATGTAAAAAGGCTAAAATAATTAAATTATTACGCGTGAAAAACTTTTAATGGTTAAAATTGTCATATTTAAAAAATTCAAATAATAATATCCCCAAAGACTTTTAAATTTAATACTATATTTACACGTGAATCTTAGAAGCAAAAAAAGAAAAACTTTAAAATAATTAAATTATTCCACGAGAAACTCATTTAATGGGGAAATTTACGTCATTTATTAAAACTACACATTCAAAACGATTTTCTTATAGGCAATATTCATGTGGCGTCACATGAGGAATCACATGATGTAAAAATAGCGCAACTAGTAAACTTTTTTATCTTTTTTATCAGTTGAAGCAACATAAATATAGGTTAATGTACGCGTAAAATACTTTCGATTTATTTTGTGCGAATTACTATTCGATAAATACATATTAGAAAATTCGTATATTATTATTAATTTAAAAAAAACAATTTGTATTTAAAAAATAACATCAAAATATGTATGATGATGCATTAAAATAGAGAAAAGAATTCATGCATAAGCTATACCTGTTCCTGAAAATACCTAAAACTCGATCAAAACATAAAATATAAGCTAAAAATTTCCAAACACAGTGATGTTCAATACCCTGGTTCGTGGTTCTGAATATTATTCCCAAGCAGAGGGATTATTTTAACCTTGAATCCAAAGGAAGAATATTGTCCATAGCGTCGTTATAAAAATCTGAGAGGTAAGCGACGTTTTTAATCTCACCATTTTATACAAACTGATTTTGAAAAGTGCAATTGATCTTACTTATCAATCACAAAATTAGGCGTCAGCTATCGCGACAGCGTGGATAAGGCTATGATAACCAAAAAATGCCCATTCAAATGGAAACCATGGCAATCCTATTATAGATGATAGTAATCATTCGTGATAATATTATTTAATCTTCCGTAAACTGGTACTATTTTTTAAACAGGGTACATATCATGTTTTTAGATGCTGCGAAGTCTGAACGAGGATTGGTGAGCTTAGCTCGCAGGGGCAGAGCCTCCTAGTAAAAAAAAAAAAAAAAAATAGCTAACAAATTCGAACAACAAAACGACCGAAACTCCAATTTAGAGATCGCATGTAGTAATATTTTGCATAATTTTTTAAAGAGAAAAAAATACATATATACTAGTATAGCATTACGATTTCATGTTCATTATGGTTTTAAGTTTTAACTTATTAAAAATCCAATTAATGTCTTCCAGGTGTATAGTTACAGACATTGAGGTACCTTCCTGCCAAACCTTGTAGTTTTAAGCGCAGCGGTCTCTTTAGAACACAGCGTACAGACACACAGACATACATACAAATTTCTTTCCGTATTATTATAGATATTTACGTACAAGCAAATGATTTAATGTGTCATTTTGATGAATGTAAGTGTATTTACACACACACACACATATATATATATATATATATATTATAATAAATTCAAATTAAGTCATGTTTCTTTGTAATTTATATAAGGTTTGGAATTTTTCACCAGTGTTTTAATTTTATGAGACTTTTATCAAAAAAATTGATATTTTCTTTAACGTACATGTTTTTTTTTTTCAAGATTGCATATAATTAATTCGTATTTGTACTGCATTATATCAGATTTTACCAAATTCATTTTTATAAAGGAATTTTAAAACTAAAAATAATGCAATTTGCAATTATGTAAGTTTTTCACTTTCATTTTTGCATCCACTAATACATATTAGTATATGCATTTCTTATACAGGGTGCAGAGGAAAGTCCCTTTAACCTGAAAATACTTGCGAACGGAAAGAGCTACAGCTATGCAAGTGAGGTAAATGTATAGTAAAGCGACTACGCCCGATTTAATGGAAACGACAGCAGCACCCCTAGTGGCAAAATTTTTAAGATAGCCATTGCAAATCGAAAACGAAAAGAGATAGAACAAAATTTCCAATTAGAAAGTTTTAGAGCATCAATTAAGTAGTACGAAACGATATTTGGTTTATATGGATAAGATAAATCTTCGCCTGTATACCCAAAAATGTCCGAAATCGATGCAGTCCATTATGTGTAAACATTTGAATGGAATAGCCAAAAGTATGAAGAAATACGCACAATTTATTGCATAAATACGTACTTTCCTCAATACATTTTGATAAAATCACACACACACACACACACAAAAAAAAAAAAAAAAAAAAAAAAAAAAGACAAACTGTTTCACAGTGATAAAAAGTTTAATATTCAGTATGTTCGAAAAGTTCGCCATTGCACACGATATACGTTTGTATTCGTGAGAGTAATTCTGCATGCACATTTCTCAGCATGGAACGTCTATTGCAAGCCTCTTCAATACGACGACATAGATTTAACCCTTTCAAGGGCGGTGGCTAGATGGTCTAGCCTAATGCTCCTGGGGCTCAGATTTTTCATTTTTTTATAATCAGTCGAGATGTTAATTGAAAAGTATAACGGGCACTCATCAAAAAGACATTCTTTTTCTCAAAATAGTGCGTGATGGTCGTTCCAGAGTTCAATAGCAGATAAAATACGAAGGACGAAAACGACTCCTTTTTCCCCCCGCGTCTTTCGAATACCACGTCGGCTCAACCATTCGAAATACAGAAAAAAGATGCATACCAAACCACTTCTAAGTAATTCAAGCTTTCTAAAGGTTCAATCTATTTTAAAAATATGAATGTTTAACCTTTAAAAATAATTTTTAAACTACAAATTCGTGGAGGGTTTTTTTCGCGTTTTTCGCAGCGCGCATCGGCTAACTTTACAAAATACGAAAAAATGAAAAATATACCCTTAACCGACATGCTTTTTCTTTCAAGACAACATATTTTTTAAAAGCATATTAATATTAAATCTTTAAAAATATTTCGAATGCCATTTCTGGGTTTTCGCTTTTTCCAGCAATGTTTAAAAATATGCATCCGCGATTTTGATCAAAATACCAAAAAAAAAAAATTCCAAACCCTATCTATAGTTCCCGAGCCAGGTGCAAATTTTGTCAGTTATTTCCTCTCGGTCGATAATTTGTAAAATGCTTCAAAGAGTTGTATCATGAAGCTCCGTGAACGTCAGCTGCGGTTCCGTGGGTGGGTTGAGCAGCAATAGCCTCTCAAACACGTAAAATATATATATATATATATATATTAGTCATTTCCTCCCGATTGAAAATTTGTCAAATTATAGCTAACCCAATATCTTGAAGGAAAAAAAAAGTCAGCTGATTATAAAGTGGTGGTTAATACGTCAGCTGGTCACACGAACATGAAAAAAATATACAGGGTGCAAAGGAAAGTCCCTTTAACCTGAAAATACTTGCGAACGGAAAGAGCTACAGCTATGCAAGTGAGGTAAATGTATAGTAAAGCGACTACGCCCGATTTAATGGAAACGACAGCAGCACCCCTAGTGGCAAAATTTTTAAGATAGCCATTGCAAATCGAAAACGAAAAGAGATAGAACAAAATTTCCAATTAGAAAGTTTTAGAGCATCAATTAAGTAGTACGAAACGATATTTGGTTTATATGGATAAGATAAATCTTCGCCTGTATACCCAAAAATGTCCGAAATCGATGCAGTCCATTATGTGTAAACATTTGAATGGAATAGCCAAAAGTATGAAGAAATACGCACAATTTATTGCATAAATACGTACTTTCCTCAATACATTTTGATAAAATCACACACACACACACACACACACACACACAAAAAAAAAAAAAAAAAAAAAAAAAAAAAAAAAAAAAAAGACAAACTGTTTCACAGTGATAAAAAGTTTAATATTCAGTATGTTCGAAAAGTTCGCCATTGCACACGATATACGTTTGTATTCGTGAGAGTAATTCTGCATGCACATTTCTCAGCATGGAACGTCTATTGCAAGCCTCTTCAATACGACGACATAGATTTAACCCTTTCAAGGGCGGTGGCTAGATGGTCTAGCCACCTAATTTTAATTCCAAAACTAACAAATGGCACCAGGAATATTTTAATAAAATTTTGCTTTTGCAATGAAAGTGCAAATTAGCCTGTTTTTATTTTGTAAGAAATTCGTTTGAATATTCTGGTGTCAGTCAATTATTTCACCATTTTACGAACAGAATTCTTCTGCCCCTGAAAGGGTTAAATTAAAATTTCAAATGCATAGGAAAATAAATTTTTACAGACATTACAGTACATTACAACGTCACAATCTGCAATTGCGCACTGCTACATTTCCGAAATGTGAATATGGAAAGTAGGATCGTCGCTCATCGATTTCGGACATTTTTAGGTATACAGGCGGCGATTTATCTTATCCGTGTGAACCAAATGTCGTTTCGTACTAATTAATTCATGCTCTAAGACTTTCTAATTGGAAATTTTTCTCTATCTCTTTTCGTTTTCGATTTGCAATGGCTATCTTCCAAATTTCGCCACGAGGGGCTCTGCAGTCGTTTGCATTAGGTCGGGCGTAGTCGTTTTACTATACCGTTACCTCACTTGCATAGTTGTAGCTCCCTCTGTTTTCAAGTATTTTCAGGTTAAAGGAACTTTCCTATGCATCCTGTATATATTCTTCGCAAAGGTGTAATAATCTACAATTAGGACCCAAAATATTTTCTTTATATAGGGTCTAAATTTTTCATGTTTAAGACCTGGTTGCTCTTCCCTGGATTTTGTTCTACCGACGCCCATTACTAGTATAAAGATAACTGAAATTATTTTATTAAAAATTATTCTTAATGCGTTTACATTTTGCAAGTAATTCACGAAAATAAAAATGCCACTTATCGGTTAAATTGACACTTCACACTTCATGAAAATGTGACATTAAAATCCAAGTTTGAACATAAATAGTCATTTATAACATTTTTTTCTCATGCTTATTATAAACCAGACTTTATGTTCAATACAAAATGAGCTATATAGAAAAGAAGTAAGAAAAAAGTCCATATAAAAAAAGAAACAAAGTCAGTACCATTACTTTAGATTTAAAATACATTACAGTTAACAGAATATTTCAAAGAAAAGTTGGTCCCCTTTTTCACTTCAATGTTTTTAATGTTTTTAATTTACTTTAAAAAAGAAGTTCTTGATCTGGCTGCTGTATATGTGTGCATGTGTGTATTTGCGAATAACTGATATCTATAAGGAAACGAAAACTTAGAAACCATGAGCAAGGAAACTGAAACTAAACAAGAATTACCGCATATAAGAAAAGTTAATAACTAAATAAAATTAATAACTTAAAAGCAAACTGTTGTTATAACAAAAATAAACAAGAAACTTTCAAATAACTAAATACGAAAACAAATCCACGGCTTGTTGGCCCGGCAACACTTCCCAGACCTGTCACAACCCATATAAAGATAGAAATACTCCAAACTTCAATGAAAAATAAGATATTAAATATCAATATCACTTCCTTCATAATCCTTTAACAATAAACAACCGTTAGGTCAGAAAAATGATTTCCGTTCTTTCCTATACCTTTTATTTTTTCTGAAACCATGGAGTAAATTAGTTAAAGAGTACACTGGATAACCTTGTTATAAAGCGTGATTTTATATATACAATATGCTTATCCAAAGCATCCAATGCATCATGAGCTTTTCAATACGTATAATACCATTCAAGAATATATTTCTAAAAGTTGAAACAGGAATATTTAAAGTAAAATGCAATAGTTTTACAGTTTCAAAATTGAAATTCTTATATATGGGGCATTCTCATAATCTTTTAACTTTCATGTCCCTGAATAATAATTTATTATTTAATACACTTTTTTGTGTTTTTTTTATTTCATATACTTGGGAACATCCCATTGCAGGATTGCACACCAGTATTAACGAGATAAATAAGTTTTAGACGATGTTGGGGGTCCAAACACATGGAAAACTCATCTACCGTCCCGTGTCCCTGATGCTGATTTTGAAGTTTGGAGCTGTCTGGATAAAATTGTTTCAATAAAAATAATTCGATGTAATTTTTTTCTGAAACTGGAACTATTGTTTTATATAAACATGTGATTAAAAATTAACCGGCACACATTTTTAGGGTTGATATTATTTTTTTAACTCTGTCCCTGGGTTTTAGATTTTTTACCATCCCTCTTCTAAAATTACACAGAAAATCACTTCAGATGCAGCGACAGAATTTTTTTCAAGTTTTTGCTCATGCAGAAATATGCTAGAGAAAGAATATCTAAAATTCTTTGACAAGAAATTTACTGCAGAATATAAATCAGCGTTTAAATATCAATTTCAAGCACCGTGGCTTTATTGGTAGTCTTACCGTCCCCAAGGTTTATTCCTGCACTTTTCAAGGTAAGTTAAAAAAAAAATTAATTTAATCTAATGTTAACAACTGTTTCGAAAAATCAATGAACTTTGTGGCTATCATTTAGTCTTAACATGATTTTCCTAAAAATAGGTGGTAATTTTCCTTACCGTTCTATCCTTACCGTCTCTTTTTTTTTTTACCTTACTGTCCCTTCTTTAACACCCCTTGAAGAGAATGTTATACAAAAATTCTGTATTAAAAGTACCACATTTGTATTCTTTCTTATTTGAATGTCCTGTGGGTACTATGCAAATTCATTATAAGTAAAAATTTAGAAAAAAATAAAAAGTTATAGGGGTAAAATGGTAAGGAAAATTAAACTCGCAAGTTTAACCTAAACCTCAGTTAAGTTAAAAAATTTTCGCTGCTGACCATTTTTTCTTTATTTTGAATCATTAAGGCATTCGCCTATCAGATTAAAATGTTATTTTAGCAAGTTTAATTTCGCCAGATTTTTCCCCCCCAAAAGTCAAAAGATTGTGAGAATGCCCCATATATTATCCTATTCTTATGACAACACAACATAAGGTTATGTTGTGCCTTAATCACGAAATACGAGCATGAGTCAAAATAAAGTGCGTAGGTGCGTCATTTAAATCTATAATTTAAATTTTTACAATGAAAAACTTCTATTTTTTGGTAATTAGTAACATGTTCATTTGAGTCAAAATAAGGCACAACATAAGGTTTTTTCTTATTCCATTGTTCTTTCTTTCTGATTTCGGATTTTAATTGATACAGTGCATTTGAATTGAAGTTATTTTAAAAGTACTCTATTAATATCTCTCCCTCTCTCTCTCCCTTTTCTTTTGATTATACTTCTTGATTTAATAATCATGTTATTTACAAAAAGTTTTATTATACAGGATGTCCAAAATTGTCTACAGACAAAACTATTGTTCATAAAGTTGTGAAATTTGGTGAAAGACATAATAAAAGAATAGGAATTTGTTTAAACGAAAAGAAAAAAAATTTCAAAATTCCGCCACCAGAGGGCGCGATTTTTAATAAATTATACATTTAGCATTACGATAGTTTAGACATTTTACTTACAGGGTGTCCATAATTAAACGACCCTATTTTAAAGTTGTCTACAGGCGAAACTATTGTTCAGAATGTTGTGACATTTTGTGGAGGACATAATAAATGTATAGGAATTTGTTTGAGCGAAAAAAAAATCTAGGAAGCCGTTTCTTAACGAATTATACATTTAGCATACATTTATGATAGTTTAACAAATTTTGTTATAACCAAACATGTTCTGCATGACGGTCATCCTTTTCAGATACCATCTGGAATCGTAAGACAACATGTTCCAGAGTTGGCCGCATTGTGTTCTGGGAAATGCTGGGAACAAGTCGTGAGATGCTGTCTATTGAATCAGGTTAAGTTCACAAATAAAATTTCCAAACTATCGTAATACTAAATGTGTTACTCGATAAAAATCGCCCTTTGTTGCCGGATTTTTTTTTTCTTTTTTTTTTTTTTTCCAAATTCCCATTCCTTTATCATGTCTTTCACCAAATTTCACAAATTATGAACAATATTTTTGTCTGTAGACACTTTTTTTAAAAATGCGTTTTTTGATGATCTCGTGAAACTTAGCCTTTTAACACATTCCAACGGATAATAATAATGAAAATAGGGATTCAACTTATCATATTGCTTGATTGATTACTCTCACAAATAAAAATCTTAAATTCTTTAATTGCAATGTAATTTGAATAATTGGTTGAAATTAACCTTACTAGAATTCTTATAAAGTAATAACAAAAATTATTATTATCGAATCAGTGATGATTGTTATTGTTATTATTATTATTTAAAAATAGATTAGAAATTTAAACATGATATTAAGCCCCTTGTGTGAATTTCTCATTTTCAGACACATTTTTTTTTCTATTTAATATATCTTCTTTTTTTATGAACCCTTACAAATAGCTTACCAAAAGGTAATTTCCCATACATTTTATTTTTGTAGTTGTGTGATATCTTAATTGATATTATTTAAAATACCATTCTGATTTAACATGTTTAAAACGCTTGACATAACACGCACTAAACTTCGTAGTTATTTAGACCAAACACAATCGTTTGGTCTTAGTATATGATAAAACTCTAAATAAACAGTCAAGTGCGAGTAATACTCGCGCTCAGAGGGTTCCGTACAATAAAGATATGAATTATTAACTGTATTATTAAAAAAAATTATTGCTAAAAGAATAATAAGACTTTGTAAAAATTTATATAACGTAGGGTTAGGTATAGCTGTATATACTTACAAAAGTATGAATGGGTATACCATAAAAGTTCAAAGAGATATGAAGCCTAAATAATATGAACTATTTCAATTCTGTTATAACTCTCTTTTTTTTTCTTATCCTATATCTGTTTATGGTGAGCATAATTTGGTACTGACAATAAAAGTAGTCCATATTTAAACTTCATTTGGCATTTCATAAAACTAAATTCAGCATAGTAATAATCATTTCTTTTTACAGTGTTGCTAAACAATGGTTGCAAAGTTGCAATACCGCCTTGCTAAGTGCCGCGTTTTTCCAGATACGTTTTTAATTAAATTTTAAGGCGCGTTGAGAGATCCACTCAATGTAAACTAGTCGCGAATCCCATAGTAATTATGTGATTAAATCTAATTAAATTAGTCTGTTTTTAATTATTTGACGTTTATTGCTTTCATACTGCTACTGGGCATTGCATTACACAAATATATCACTAAAATTTGGTATCTGGGATTTAAAAGCCTGTGGTATATAGAGTACTCTGCCTCTGTCATTATGTACGTCCAAACTGTCCGTGTCTTTAAGGGTTAATAACTCGGCTAATTACCGACGATTTTTTTCTAAAATCATTATCAACAATGCTTTTATACTTCTGCTACGATAGATACCTCCAGCGCTACTCAACAACTTTGCTGAACACCCGCAAATCGAATGGAATCACGGAAAAATGCGCTTTTCTTAAAAACTATGTGACATATGGCAATCGCTATTATTTCCCTGCAAGGTTTAAATTAACGTCTATTATCTAAAATTTTTTCATAATTTTAGTTTCAGTAGATTCGGAAAAAGAGGGGCGCCATATTTTTGCGTTACATTTTTTACAATATCTCTGAAAATATAATACCTAAAATTAAAAGAAATGTATTTCTGAGTTCAGCGTTATAAAAGCTTTCACACGTTACCCCACATGATATACGAAGAAAAGATGTTTTTGTTCTTCAAGTAACTTAATTATCACCTCTATATTTTTTCCAAAATATGTTTGTGAATGTTTAGTAACCTGTAAATATCTGGGTCAATAGTCTTTATTGCTTCCCCCAATTGGAACTTTCCGCGTTCCATAGTTTACGAGTAAAATGGCTGTGACGGATGGACAGATAGACACAGGAGTGATAGTATAATGGTTCCGTTTTTACTTTTTAAGTACGGAACCCTAAAAATAAATAAAAGAATTACATCTTCAGATGCAGAATGTTTTTCAAAAATATACTAAGAAAGTCAATACAGAAATTCATTAAAACCTACTAAATATAATAAATCGATGCCTATTAAATTTCTAAACATAACAATATCTTAAAACGAAATCGCTTCGGGTGAATTTTTCATAAAATTATCGATGACGTTATGTTTCATATCATTGATTAATTTCATTTATTTATCAATCAATAAATGAACATGTTACTAATTACCAAAAAATAGAAGTTTTTCATTGAAAATATTTAAATTATAGATTTAAATGACGCATCTACGCACTTTATTTTGACTCATGCTTGTATTTCGTGATTGTTCGACTAAATTTCTAAATTACTGTTACTATTTTTATTTTAACACGATTTAATGATATATCTACATTTTAAACAAACTTGGAATTTTTTTTGTTTAATACGGATTCATAATATCTTTCAGCTATTTAGTAAAATTTACAGTAAATGCTGAAGTAAGTTGCATGAATATTCGTTATATTATTTTTTTAATAAAATGTAAGTTAAAAGTAATTTAGGTTAGGAAGGTTAAAAATAATTTATACAAACAAAACAAAAACAAATATAAGCCACACTTGTTCAGACAGCAGACGATTTTTCATTATTTCCTTTTTCCTTCCTTTTTCATTCACAGCACTAGTAAGTAATTTAATTACCAGCACTGTAGAAATGCTATTTAAACTTGCACAATAATTAAAAAAAAAAGCAATTTAACAAATTACAACGACCATTTGGAAAATGATTTTTTCAAAGACTAAAATTTAAGACAAAAAATCGCACGGAGTTGATCATACATTACGTACGCCATGAATTAAACATTAACAGTGTTATCACACGTACAAATTGCAAGCGACAAAAATCACCTGCGGATCATCAGATTTCCTGAAACTTACGTATTATCCACCTGAAACTTACGTATTATCCAAGCATTTCATTGGCTGTTCGGGAAAAGGCTTTTCTATCGTCAGATTTCCAAGCAATCTGACGACCAATTTTAAATGAAATTTCATTCATAAACTTCGAAACATCCCACAATATTACTTTTTACACCGTCGTATAGAGAAAAGAATATACATTTAAATGCAATTTGTTTAAAAGCTGTGTATCAATTTGTTTCTGAGTTATTATTTTTTTTTTGTAGTTTTTATTACTTTTTTGTTATAGTGGCAACAGAAGTATCCATCTCTGTTGAAAGTAAAGGGAAATACTGATTACTGTATAGACCAATCAGAAAACGAATAAAATGCAGATTAAACCAATAAAAAGCTTCACATATGCTTTTGATTTCCTACCCTGACGAGGACAATAACCATTTTTCCAAATGGTTAATAATAACAATAATATCAAGAAAACTTATTATTAGAAGTACGTAGGTTAAAGGAAAATACTACTTAAAGTTTATGCCGGAATATTGTACATTACTCACAACCTTATGTCTTATCTATTGCTAAAAGAACTTGTTTAAATTTTAACTTTTATTTTTCACTAAATCACAGAGGGAAATTACCCACTTATGGGAGAATCGCCCATATATATTATATCACATTCAAATTATTACTTGTATGAATTTTAATATATCTTCTGTATGTTAATTTATAGGTTATATATAAAGCTGTAAAATTTTAGGAAAATGCTCAGATATTTAAACCAATAGTTCATTACATTCATAATATCGCATAAGCTGTAGGCGATTGTGGAATAAATATAACGATAGTTTTTGGAGATAGAGCGTCTTTCGTAACTATCTTCACGAGAATAATGTTTTTCGGAAAAACATTTATTTCTGAAAATCCATTAGAAAATAGTCACTTCAAGTTCTTAAAACAGTCTTGATTGCTACGTCGTACCTTCCTTAATATTAATACTAAAAGTTCTTTTCTTAGAACTCTTTAACCTTTTGAGGGGCAAGTAATTGTGTTGAAATCCGACCGGAAATTTGTAAAAAATTTATTTTAAAATAAGTAAAAGCAAATTTTCAGCTCTTTTTCACCAAAGTTATAAAAGTAAAATTTAATAAAAAGTTTCTGGTGCAAATCTTAATTAAAATTATGTGGGATATAATATATAACCCCCCCCCCCCCCTCAACGGGTTAAACAGCAACTTCTTTTTCCAACTCCAACTAAAGAAATTCACTAAACATCGGGATGGGGAGGGGGTTGGGCACTGGACGGGCAAAAATGCGAAAAAAAAAAAATAAAACTGGAAGTAGCGTCATTGAGATTTGTATGTATGGTACTTGAAAACTAGGGGAAATCATCTGGTTAGACATTTATAGGGATGGGGATGGAGGGGGGGGGGGACATGAACTGCACGCAAAATACATAAATAAAAAAGAAACTGTAATGTAGAAAGGTAAAAGGTAGAAACATTGACTTTTTTTAGCTTAGAAACACTGGCTTGTTAAAAAAATAATTAAAAGATAACTCATTTTTTCATTTATGTTATTTCTGTTATCATTACAACAATTGTGTTATTTTCATGTTTTGCTCTACAAGAATCACTTTCAAGTCTAAATCTTCAAATCAAAAATATTAAAAATGTCAGACATGGAAGAGTTAGCGAATATGATATTTTGAAGATGTAAAAGAAGTTTTAATGTAAAAAACTTATATTACATAAAATTACTTAATTACTTAATTTACATGAAAAATGCATAAATTTTAAATGCAAATTTATTGCAGATGAATGTGGCCTGGTTTCTCTTGAAGTATCAATATTGATTCGATAGCTATACGGTAAAATGTTGACAGCTAACATATTACTTTTGTAATTTGACAACCTTCAGTTAGTACAACCTTTTCCAACTGAAATTAATGCTTTTACCGAACATTCACTATTTCCTTGTATCTATTTAAGTTACCTAGTGTAAAAGTATTTTCTTTTTCCTTATTTCTTCAAAAAGAAAAAAAAAAGATGCTATTTTGGACATTTTCTGTTACATTCTTTAAGAAAAGATAAAAACTGTGCAACTGGTAGCTGCATAATTTAAGTTGAATATTCTACAAGGAATCTTTCATTTGCGATGCTATGACAACTGTGTGAAATCTCATGTTACTCTGTGTAAAATCATTTGAGGGGTTCATAACCATAGAAGACCAAGTCCATTTTGAAAAGAAAAAAAAAAAAAGAGTCCATTTAGAACAGCCATGCCCAGCCTTTTTTCTCGAGGGCGCAGTTTAGGATGTTAAGCGGGCAGCAAAAAACTGAAAAAAGTAATTAAAATAGTAAGATAACATAAGTAGTATAACAAAGAAATACCACAAAGTTCATATTATCAGTAGGGTTAAACGTTTGTCGCGGAACGGAAGAAACGTTAGAAAATATTTTAACACCATTATTTCCAAGCAATAAACTTCGCGGTAGATTTCTATTTCAAACGTTGTAGAGGTGGGTCACAACGTTTGTTGTTTGGAAACAGTGGCGTAAACATTTTCCAATGTCCATTTTCTCCGAGACAAACTTTCAACTCCAAAGAGTAGTTTTAGCTACACATAATAAATACAAAGCGTAATAACGTAACAATGGAGAATTTCCAAGTTCTAAAGAAAGAAAAATAAGGAGATTTTCTCTAATAAGTCAGTCTTTTTCTGAATGCAAAAAACTTTTCATTATTTTTTTAATTGTAACAATATATACCTGAAATGTTATTAATGCGTAATAATGTTTGATTAGTGTTGATGATTAAGAACTGATGATTAAGATGATTAAGATATATGAATGTAATAGGTACAAAGTGTTGAAAAATAATTTATTATGAATAACTGGACATATTTTGTCTTCTCCTAAAAAAAGTGATGGTTTGAAATAATTTTTATGCACACCTCAATTAAGTTTATAAATATGGATTACTTACTATGTGTCTCGGACTCACAAAGGCTCACCGGGTCGCAGGTTGAGTGTGGCTGGTTTAAAAGGTGCATAAAATCCACTCCCACAGTGAATCAAGTCAGTTTTTATATACTTTCTCATATATTTCATCTGTTAGACTTGGTTTACTGAGGTAGTGGATAAAACAGATATTATGCACCATCTAAATGGACTATCGCAGTTTTTTTTTTTTTCAAAATGTACTTGGTCTACTATGGTTGTGAGCCCCTCATTTACACTTTGGCTGGTTTTGACTTACAATCTTTAAGTATCGTAGAGTTATTACGGAAACACACTTATCGAGACAGAACTTTATGTGATGTCTTACGAATTTCATAAAATCAAACAAATTAGGCAATAATACAGGGTGTTTCAGCACAGCGGTTACAAAGTTTCAGGGGGGGGGGGGGAGTTAGAGAACACCTACAGGATGGAAAATGACATACCAATGCATGGTCGGAAACGTTTCCGTGCGCGGTGGTAACGATTAATGTTGCCAGGCGTCGTGCGTAAATCGGGGCTCCGAATGATCTGGACCCCAGTATTTTAAAGTAATTTTATTTGCCTTATCTAATGGCAAAATTATCTGCGATTAAAGATGGCGAAAGAAACTGTAAGAAATTAGAGGTGATGTCCAGAGCATTTAGAGCCCTGATTTACGCGGTACACCTGGCAATACTAGTAACGACACAAAACACAAGAAAGGAAGGACATAAACAGGGTGAGAAAACATGTTTATTATTCTTAGTACCGCAAAAATGCTGGGACAATGCTGAGGAACTTTCTGCAAGCATCGTGGTAGCAGATGAGGAAGTCCGGGACACGCCCGGTATAGTTGAGAAAATTGATCTTCCATGCGTGGGAGATCTGAGGCCTGCATCACGGCCCGGGGTCGTAATTTCGAACACCTTCTTCGATGACGATCGTTGTCTCTCCTTTGTTCTTATATCTTAATTACTTACCTATCATACGTAGTATAGGGTAAGTCTTGTAATCGTTTTAAAAATTGAAAAAAAAAATTTTGACGCATTTACACGTTTCAGACACTAGAGATTCCGAAAAACATATTTTCAGAAAAAAAATTTGTCCGTCCGTCTGTATGTGTGTGTGTCTGTAAACGCTCTATCTCCCGAACAAATTGAGATAGAGACTTGAAATTCGGTGTGTACTTAGGGAGTAATAATGGGAAGAAGCCTATTGAATATCAGTAACCTCGATTAACCGGAACTATTTTTTCGGACTCTTGAAATATTCGTTACAAAAATTTTCGAAATTGTTTATTTGAAGGAGTATAAAGGACAATAAAAAAACATAAATTTTGCATCATGAATGAACTCGATCGGATAATTAGTTGCCGAGATATTTGTAATTCTATTTTTCACACTCTTCGATTTTTCATGACCCTGTATTTCAATCAAATTTCAATTCAAAGATATATTTTAATTGGAAATGAGACGCTTAATCCGACACAGTTAACTGTTAGTTAATATGATTATAATTTTTCGAGTTATAAGGATGTTTCTTTTACGCAATTCGGTACTACTCGATTATCCCGCCGACCCAAAAACTATCGCCAAACTATAAGATTAAATGCCAATAATGACTTATCGTAAATGTCAAGCATTTAATGCCTCTCCATACCTATAAGGGAGTTACCGTAGGGGGGGGGGGGAGGGGGACACAGTTCTGTCGCCAAATACCGCCAAGTTTGTCGCAAACTTGGCGATATAGCGCCAAATTTGGCGGCCATGTCGCCAGACTTCCATTGTAAACCTTTCGGGATTACTTGATTACAGAAAATCAACAAATTGAGATATTTTAATGCAACAAAAAGTAATATTAGCTTAAGGGGTTATACGTATTAATTATATTTAAGGGAGTGCAAATAAATTAAATTATGAATAAAAGTAACATGGTACAATGCTTAGCAAATATCACATGTTTTATTTTCATATTTTATATTATCTATATCCATGATGGGTAAGTATTACGGTGGCCCCTAACGACTAGTTTTTTGTTGTACTGAGAAAAATAAACATGTTTTCTCACCCTGTTCGTGTCCTTCCTTTCTTGTGTTTTGTATCATCACCACCGTCCTAGGAAAGCGTTTCCGACCATGCATTGCTATCTGATTCCCTATCGTTTATCTATCCTGAAACTTTGTAACCGCTGTGCTGAAACACCCTGTATAAAGGAAGGAGGCGAGTTCAATTCCCTCGAGGTATAATGCCTACCCTGGGTGTATATTCCCGTTTTTAGGTGCGCTCGTAATTATATAAATACGTACACCTATAGTCGTCGTCAGATTCGTCCGTCTGTCCACGTATAACAGCTCAAAAACTAACCAAGCAAATGATTTGAAATTTAATATATATAATCGTTCCAGAATTTTGTCGAGTCATTTCAAATGTCATGAAAATCGAATCAAAACTTAAAAAGATATTAATAAAAGTTTTCTTCATTCTATTAAATCCTATCATACGTAATTAATTCAATGATATCCCATGATAGGTAATGATTCTAGGTTGTCCTGGTGATGACGTCCTATTTCAGTTGGAGTCCTATTCTTTCCGTATTATTGAATTTAATATATAGAATCGTAATAAATTTTGTATTCATGCATTTTTGCATAAGAGCGCAACAGCTATTGCACCAAGATCTGAATATTTATAAAACTAATAGTATGGGTGCTTCGTTTGACGTACAATTTCCGACTTGTTCTGCCTGTATTGTTTTTCATGATGCCCGTCCATTATTTGAAAATAACTGAGAAAAAAATTATCGAAATTAACTACATAAAATAGAAAATACTATGTGTTTAAGCCTGAATAATGTAAAAGACAGCACTAATTCAATACTATGGTGTAATATCCCATTAATGCGATTCTTCCGGTAATTGTTGAAGTCAAAAATATCTGTCTAAATGCGCATTTTAACGCCTTCCAATATAGTCGAAAAGTGTTAATGAATTCGGTTTGTCTATCCTATCGAGTAAGTCGGATTGCCAAGTAATTTATATATTTATTAAAATATAAGTTATTGCAGGGCCGAAACTAAGGATAGGGGGGGCAGAGGGGGCATGTGTCCCGGGCGCCAAGTGAAAGATTATACCTTTGGAATCGATCATTTTCTTCTGATGGACTGATGGCTTTCATTATTATGAAACAGCCATTATAAATGAAGTGTTAGGTGAAGATGAAAGAGCAGCCAAAAAAAATTATGGCCTTTTTTAGGTAGCTTTCTTTACAAAAAGCTACCTATTGCAGCCGTTCGGAGGAAAGCGATTTCAAAAAATTTTGGTATATTTTCATCGATCATGACCCCCAGACCCCGAAACCACCCTCCGTTCAAAATTGATATATATATATATATATATATCAATATATATATATATATCTGACCTATGTCATACTGTAACTCTCGTATTTATGAACCGATTTGGATGTAATTCGGTGTGTACATAGTACATACCAATGTCTCGACCGAGTTCGTTGGCCAGCTTCATCCGCCATTTTGTTTCAAAATGGCGGCCATTTAAATTTTTTTTAAAAATTTAAAATTTGAAATGTGGTACCAAAAAATTGAAAATGGAAGAATATTTTTTTCTTATGCATTTGACCTTCATACAAAGACTCCGTAGCAGTTTTTGTTTCGTCTATATCTTAAAAAATGGCTGAGTTATAGCATTTTGAATTTCTAGCGAAGCTGATATTTTGAAACGTCCTGAATTCTATCACGCGATAAAAGGCGTATTTATGAACCGATTTGGATGTAACTTCGTTTATACATAGTACAGACAATGTCTCAACCGAGTTCGTTGGCCAGCTTCATCCGCCATTTTGTTTAAAAATGGTGGCCATTTAAAGTTTTAAGAAAAATTTTAATTTGAAATGTGGTACCAAAAAATTGAAAATTGAAAAAATATTTTTTTCTTATGTGTTTGACCTTGATAAAAAGATTCGGGAGCAGTTTTTGTTTCGTCTATATCTTAAAAAATGGCTGAGTTATAGCATTTTGAATTTCTAGCGTGGCTGACATTTTGAAACGCCCTGATTTTTGTCACGCGATAACAGGCGTATTTATGAACCGATTTGAATGTAACTTGGTCTGTACATAGTACATACCAATGTTTCGACCGAGTTTGTTGGCCGGCTTCATTCGCCATCTTGTTTCAAAAGGGTTGCCATTTAAAAAAAAATGTAATTTAAAATTTAAAATGAGGTATTAAAAAATTGGAAAATGAAAAAGATTTTTTTTTATGTGTTTGGCCTTGATACAAAGATTTTGGAGCAGTTTTTGTTTCTGAAAATTTGTTCTTTTGTTTATATCTTAAAAAGTGGCTGAGTTATAGCATTTTGAATTTCTAGCGTGGCTGACATTTTGAAACGCCCTGATTTTTGCCACGTGATAACAGACCTATTTATGAACCGATTTGGATGTACCTTGGTGTGTACATAGTACATACAAATAACTCAACCGAGTTCGTTGGCCAGCTTCATCCGCCATCTTGTTTCAAAATGGCGGCCATTTAAAAAAATTTAAATTTAAAATGAGATGCCAAAAAATTGGAAAATGAAAAAGTTTTTTCGTATGTGTTTGACCTTAATACAAAGATTCCGGAACAGGTTTTGTTTCGTCTATATCTAAAAAAATGGCTGAGTTATAACATTTTGAATTTCTATTGTGGCTGACATTTTAAAACGACCTGATTTTTGTCTTTCGATAACAGGCGTATTTATGAACCGATTTGGATATTACTTGGTCTGTACATAGTGCATACCAATGTCTCGACCGAGTTCGTTGGCCAGCTTCATTCGCCGTCTTGTTTCAAAAGGATTGCGATTTTTTTTAAATGTATTTTAAAATTTTAAATGAGGTATTAAAAAATTGGAAAATGAAAAAGATTTTTTTTTATGTGTTTGGCCTTGATACAAATATTCGGAGCAGTTTTTGTTTCTGAAAATTTGTCCTTTTGTTTATATCTGAAAAATTGGTTGAATTATAGCACTTTGAATTTCTATCATGGCTAACACTTTGAAACGATCTTGTATTTGTCACGCGATACCACACGTATTCGCCTATTTCGATGGAAGAAGGCATGTGGATAGTATACATCAATATCTCGACCAAGTTCGCTGGCCAGCTTCATCAGCCATCTTGTTTCAAATGGCGGCCATTAAATTAAAAAAAAATTGTATTTAAAGTGAGGTGCAAAAAAAATTAGAAATTGAAAAAGGTTTCTTTCTTAAGAATTTGACCTTGATATAAGGATTCAGGAGCATTTTTGTGTGCCTTTATCTTAAAAAATGGCTCAGATATAGTAGTTTCAATTCCTAACGTGGGTGACATTTTGAAAAATCTGATTTTTTGCCTGCAACAGCACTCGTATATATCAACCGATTCCGATGTGAGTGAGCATGTGCACAGCAATTACTAAGGTCTCGACCAAGCTCACTGGTTAGCCTCATCCACCATGTTGTCTTAAAATGGCAGGCACTTTAAGAAATCGCCGAATTTGGCAGCCAAATATAAGTTACTTTAATTAAAAGCAGCTTGGATAAAGCTTACTAATTTCGCGTAATTCTCATTCATAATGATTTAGTATTGATAAAAATTAGTATTGAATCTCCTACATTCGGTTTCCACTTAATTGAGCTTCGTGTGTTTGAATAATATAAGTTGGCTTTTTTAAAATAAAGAATATGAAAGCTACCTCTTCCTCCCGGCACTGGCCGGAAGGACTTTTTTCCATTCTGACCAGAAAATCAGAGTTCAAACTTTTTACGACTGCTCTTTCATCTTCACCTAACACTTCATTTATAATGGCTGTTTCATAATAATGGAAGTCATCAGCCCATCAGAATAAAATAACTCGGTTAAAGCGGAAACTCGGTTAAGCGGGACTCGGATAATCGGAACTCTACTTTATAAGCAAACACTCTAAATAGCCGGTAATACATACGAATTCTTTTATGTGAACGAACTATAATTGCAACAAACGTCACATTCAATTTACGTAATTCAGTATTACATATTTTATGATTACATATTTTAAATTTTAAAATAAGTCTGTCATTAGAAAATTAGTACTTTGAGGAAGAAAGGGGGGGGGGGGGGGGCGCTGAAATTCATGTTTGCCCCGTGTGCAAAAAATGCTAGTTTCGGCCCTGTGTTATTGAATTTGCAAGTGAAGTCTGTAGCATTCATGCTTCGTTTACATGGGCATTCAAAAGAATTCTGTTACACTACGGTCTGTGGGGGGAAATCGTTTGAGATTATTTTAATGATGTTACTCTATTACAAACATGTTGAAATTGATATGCGTCGCTGAGGTGAACTATAACATGCTCGCTGTAGAATAGGGTCTGCATAGCATTTATCATTCATATACAAGGACACACAAAAGTTTGGCTACAGTACTGTCTATGATCGATAAGTGCAGGAAGTGTGTTTACAGTTGTGATATGCGTTTTTAAATTAACTAATTTCTTACATATCACTTGGTGTGAATAAATACTATAGATCATATTACAGAGCTGTACAAAAGAATTCGAGTGCATGCCCGTTTGATGACGGAATTGCTGAAAAAGAATTTTCAACTGTTTTAAGCGTTTCTTAACTAAACTAAATTTTAGTCTATGTAGTATGTATACATATCGATAGATAATATACAGGTATTCACAAAAGAATTTTTATTATTTTTCGACTATAGATGATAATTGATGAAATTGAGTTTTCAAAAATTTTATGCATTTTCCAAATTGTTCCCATTGATATCATATTTACTTTATTAAATAGTCAAATTTTATTACAGTATTTTGAATGTGTTGGGAAGTGTTTCGTAGCCTATGTTTGAAACATGATTTTTCTTTCTTGCTGTTTTCTATGTTTAGTTTTCCAGTATCCTGTGGAAACACTTCTGCGAACATTTTTCATTATTTCTGCCATGATATGATCCTATTTAACTGCTATAGATACTTCTTTTATATGATTTAAATTTTTAAGAAGAATTTTAAGTAAATGTTATATTTCATGCTTGCTATAGCGATAACATTTTTTTTAAAAGATATCTACTGAACGATTAACCGGATGCGTAGAGGAACTTCGACTCTATTTTTTATTTCTTGCGGGTCAGATTCAGACGTTACACGATATTTTGACAGAAAATAAAATTAGAATTTTATTTCAAATGAAAATAATGTGGATTTAATTTTTTATTAGTTTAGTTCATCTTTATGTGTATACATTATATTTTTGTGTGTGTGTACACACACACAAAAGTTACATTTAGGACTTCTCATAAGTATATTCACATTTCAGAAATTAATAAAAAAATTATTAAAGAGACGGATATTTTTTGCGGCAAAAATAAAAAATAGTTTAACAAAACTCTAGGTAAGTTCAGATTTCAAATGTTTACGGGGCATTCTCACAATCTTTTGACTTTTCTATATTTTTCTAGCCTTGAATAATAATTTTTATTTTAGCACATATTCTTCGTGTTTTTTTTATTTCGTATACAGGAAAACATCCCATTGCATGACAGCATAACAATATTAACGAGATAAATCAATTTTGAACGATGTTGGGGGTCTAAATATGCCACAAAATTCCTATGCCGTCCCGTGTCCCTGATACGGATTTTTAAGTTTGGAGCTGTCTCTAAAAAATTATTTCAATAAAAGTAATTCGATGTAATTTTTTTCCGAAACTGGGACTATTTTTTTATATAAATATGTAGCAAAAAAAAATAAATAAATAAATAAAATAACCTGCACACATTTTTTACAGTTGTTATTATTTTTTTTTTATCTCTGTCCCTGAGTTTTAGATTCCTTCCGGTACCTCTTGCTGCAGTTATACAGAAAATCACTTCAGATGCAGCCACAGATTTTTTTTCAACTTTTTTCTCGTGCAGATGCTAGAGAAAGAACGGCTAAAATTTTTTGACAGGAAATTTACTGCAGAATTTAAATCAGCATTTAAATATCAATCTCAAGCATCATGGCTTTATTGGTAGTCTTACCATCTCAAGATTTATTCCTGCACTTTTCGAGGTAAATTAATATATTTTTTAATCCAATGTAAATAACTGTTTGTAAAAATCAATGAACATTGTAGCTGTCACTTAGTCTTAACATGATTTGCTAAAAATAGGTGACAATTTCCCTTACCGTCCCTTTTTCCCTACACCGTCTCTCTTTTTTTCCTTATCGTCACTTCTTTAACACCCCTTTAAGACAATGTTATACTAAAATTTTGTACTAAAAATGCTACATTGTTATTATTTCTTATTTGAATATCCTATGGGAACTACGCAAATTCATTATAAGTAAAAATTTAGAAGAAAATTAAAAGTTATAGAGGTAAAATGGTAAGTAAAATTAAACTCGCAAGTTTAACTTAAACCTCGGTTAAATAAAAAAAAAATAAATTAAAAAAAAAAAAATCGCTGCTGACCATTTTTCTTTATTTTGAATCATTAAGGCATAAGTTCTATAAGTTTAAACTGTTATTTTAGTAAGTTTAATTTCACCAGATTTTTATTCCTGAAAAGCCAAAAGATTGTGAGAATGCCCCTTATACGAAATTAAGAAACTGTCATCATGCCGGGCAGTTTGCACCATAAAACGTGTCAAATATTTGGAATTATTGTGGAAAAAGAAAAAAATAGTTAAAAGAATCCAATAAGTGCGTTCCCATTTAAAAAATTCGTATAATTTAACGAATTGTTACATCACATTTCACTGTAAGACTTATAAAATAGTCTCAATTTTTGCTCGAAATAAAATAGTTCGAAAAGAATTTGAACTATTTTTTGCTTTTTTCGCATAAAATTTGATACTTTGATATAAGTAAGTCTTATGGTGCGAATCCTGATCCTATACTGCAATTTCGTGGTTTTTTATGAATTTTTGAAATATGAACAACTTACGCGAGATCCTATATTATTATGGTTATGTTCTTCCATACTTTGCAATTAAGTATGGTATTAATTCTATCTCCCCCCCCCCCTTTTTTTTTCTACGGATTTCGAGTCGGGGTAGGGGTTTTTGAATTCTCGAGTTCGGCTCGTTTTCGAATGCTTCGTGTTCGAGCCGACTAAAATTGTTTTTTTCATTATTATTTGGGTCGGGTTGTAATGTGATTAAAATTATTTTCTCTGTCTTCGGTCAGGTTACGGTTGACTTTAAGTGGAAGTTTCGGAAAAGTGTCAGACCGCAAAATGGGTAGAACTGGATTGCTTACAATAATTTTTTATTGTTATAGATAATTTTTATGACTTATGAAAAACATTCGTTTTCAATATGCATCTCTCTCTCTCTCTCTCTGTATATATATATATATATATATATATATATATAGTGTGTGACTTCAAAAGTCCGGCAACTTCAAAAATCCGGCATCAAAGCCATCTTTTCTCTTCCTTTTTCTTTTACACTTTCAAGTTATGGGAGAAGAAAATAGCAAATTTTTACGAATTAAAAACTTCAAGATCAAAAATAAAAATGCAAAAAAAGAATATTTGACTTTTTTTTACATTTGTCATAGGCGATTATTTTCTGAACAAACTTGTGGGAAACTGCACTGTTGCTTAGCAACGGGAAAAACTTTTAGGACAACTTTGACAAATGCTAGGCACAATATACGGTTGAATGAATTTTCGGCAACTGCGACATTAATGATGAGGAAGAAATTTTAGTCTTCCAAATTTGTCGCGAAAAGGCTGCAATTTATGAGCTGATTGAACATGCAAAATCTGAAAGTGCCTTAAGTGTCGAAAAAAGGGATAGAGAAGATTGGTTAAGAATTCAAGAAAATGCATCAACAATAAACAATTTAACGCACAGCGAGATCGCTGACGCTGTGCTAGATATAACTGCCGATAATGCTAGTAGCAGCTCAAAAGACGAGGATGAACAACTGGCAGAAGAAAAGATTTCACTAGAAAAATGCATAAATTTCACTGGAGTATTAATATGAGCTTCAGAGAAACAAGACTGTATTTCCGAAATAGACATTCTTCCTTTGTATAAAATAGAAAAAATCTTAAAGAACAGCCAAAACAATTGTAGCATACAAAGTTGACATCGATGTTTCCAAAATTACAAGAGAAGAAATAATTTCACTCTTTATTAGATATTTTTTCTGTAAAATAGAAAATATCTTATAAAGTAAGTTTTTTTTTTTAATTTAATTTTCTCTTTTACTTAAAAAAATATCACTTAATAATGAATTAAATTATTGCTAAAAGCATCATTAAGAATATAGTACTACTTTTTATATTCATAGTTACACTTTTTATATTCCTTCAAAAATCGTAATTTTCAAAAATCTGGCATAGTCTCGGTCGATGGCGGATTTTTGAAGTTATACTGTATATATATATAACAATTTAACGATTTCGAAAATGCGTAGTTTCATTGCGATCAGAAATATGCATCAAAATTAAAATTGTAACAATAGCATGTACTTTTTTTCTCTAAGGTCATAAGAAGTATCTGAACATGTTATGCAGTTTATGAAAAATCTGCACGAAGCGATTGCGTCATCGCCGATCACCAAAATTGAGTCTCCTTCAATCTCGTCTCTGAAACCATCATTTTGATACTGAATCCAAGTCATGGAAAATATGTCTGGGCTAACACCAGACGCTAAATTCAGGTAAGAGACTAAAAAGGGGGCAGGGAGGGGCATGGGAAAACAAAACTGGTAGGGGGGGGGGGGGTAAAAAAGCTTCGGGGAGACATGGTGAGAGGGACAGTTCAGGCGTTTTGTCGCACCCCGCAAAAAACAATGAGGGAGCACCGCAGCCAAATGTCAAGGGTTGTGACGTGGAAAGAGAGGCCCGCAAACGGGACCTTCTGAACGAGGCGTCTTCAAAACGCCCCCGCAAATTTTCACCTGCGCAACGCCCGCGCCAGGCCTGAGCCCCTTCTGCGCAGAGAAGCACAAGCTCCGTATGAGTGGAGGGGATATCTTACATCCCCCCATCACATTACGATTTTTATTTTGTTTCTTTTATCTTTTACTTTACCTGTGTATAAAATATCTGACGGAGATTATTTTGGGCGTGAGAAATCATCATTGAGTTCGAAATAAATATACTTTACTCTGACTTAATCCGTGTACCGGGATATGTCGTTGTGAAATTATAGGTTATTAATTTTTTTTTCTTTTACGTTGAAAATGCATTCAATTATATGTAAATGGAGAAAAAAATGTTGTGTGTTAGAGAGACTTTATTTTTAATATTATTATTCTATCAATCCCACAAATGATACCTAATTCATTACTCAGCGATAATTGCATGTAGCTTTCAGTTAAATATCAGTAGAAATGTGTGAGTGTTAAATATCAGTAAAAATGTGTTTACATTGCAATCTTTGAGATTATAATTTGATACGCTTTTTCAGTCATTTTTAATTAACTGCAATATTTAGTCAAACAATAAGTTTTAACAAAAAACCTGTTTAAAAAAAACTTTCGAGTGATACCTCATTTATCGTTGTGCGTTTTGTATGCGTGTAGAAAAAGGAATGCTGACATCAGAAATAATATAGAATGATAATATAAGGTTTGAAAAAGAGGTTAGGCTACTAAAGTACTTCGTGTTGTTTATTTTCATTTGATTGAATAAAGTGTTTTTCTTCCTTTTGTTGGTTTCTTTTCATTCCATCTCTGTCTGTCCTGATTTACATAATTTTGTTATTATTTTGCTCATTACATACGATCGTTCAAAAATCAACTCCCTGAACACGGTTAAATTTGCTCCACTTAACCACTCCCGATGATTTCACTTGTGCACACAAAATTTAAGTTAAGGTCTAAGCTTTAGAAAACATTTAACAGTGTTAAAAAAAAAAAAAAAAAAAACGGTAAAAAGTAGTTATTCGGTACTCCAAAGTCTAGAGCGCCCTCTACCGGTATTTTTATAACTTTCTCTTTAAAGCTTTTTTTTAAAGAAAATACTAATTTAAGGAATGATTTTAGCGAAATAAATCGACTCATTTTTCCCTTTTTTATCATCATTTGCAATTTGGGACCCTAAACTTTGATGGCGCCTGTCTCCTTTGGAATACTTTTGGGACCCTTGGTTTCCTATTTACTATTACTCGTCTTGATGTGTTCTATCACCCCTTAGCGTATGTACCATGGATTTAGGGACACCCTGTATATATATTTACTTTTTGAAAAAAAAATTTCCCGAAGTTCGACTCGAAGTCCCCACCCCACCCCACCCCCCCCCCCCCCCCCCCCTGCTTTCCGATTGCTATTCCAGTTTTCAGTTTTTTCGACATTTGAAAGCTGCCTGGGTGAAAAAAAAAACCCCACTTATTCAGCGTACTTTTCCGGTTCCGACGGTGTCTTTCGCTTAGAAAAAGAATTATATTTACTATTTCAAAAAAATTATATCTGTCAGGGTCGATTCACGTTCGTTTTCATCTTTTCCATTTTTTCTCCTGTTTCCAAATACCATCTTCTTTTTGCGAACGAAAAAAAAAATACCCACTTATTCCCAGTACTCTTCCGGTTCTACGATATCTTTGATTTTAAAAATATTAATTTTTACTATTTAAAAAAAAAAGTTCTTTTCTTGATATCATTTACAGTGTTGCCAGTGGGCTACATTTTTAAAATTCATATTTCTTGACTGGCACCATTTTTTTTTTTTTTAATAGTAAAATTCGCCTTATTTAATGACACTTTAATTAAGGCGAAAACAAAGGGAATTTTATCATTTCAGAGAAGTGGTGCCAATCAAGAAATCTGATGTTAAAAAAAGTGACGCATTGGCAACTTTGATCATTTCACCGATTTTCCAAGGATTTTGTTTTGTTTTCCGCTGAGATTTTCGTTTACAAATGTAAAATCAAAATTGACCGGAGTATGCGTAGTACGTCCGGTATACACGACACCTTAGGAAATTGGGCCGGCAACACTAGATTCGTTTGAGTGGATTTTCCTTTATACACTATGACGCAAAAGTTTAGACAATGACGTCATTCAGCTTTAAAATGTAGAATTATGACGTCAGAATTACAAAAACCTGTAAATATATTCAAAAACTGATTTAAAATGCTATGTACAAAAGACAGTCGTTTTATTTGCTATAATACTAATTTTTTTCATAAAAATTCAAATGTGCTTGTCGCAAAAGTTTAGACACTATTCTAAATTTCTTTGAATATTCGCTGGCATATGCAAATTTAGAATTGATGATGTCACAAATTTGGAGTACTTAAGTTCTGCAAACGATTGCGCTTCATAGTCGACATCCCGAGAGCTAAAGAAATTCAAGTGAATGAGGTTTCAAGGATTTGGCAGTTGAAAGGTGAAGGGAAGAGCGTTTCTGAAATTTCTGCTATTATTAATAGGTCAAAAAAATCTATTTATCGAGTTTTATCGAGTGGTTCCGAATATAAAGCAAAATGTCGGT
The DNA here is from genome assembly GCA_963932465.1 of Maratus speciosus. Lineage (NCBI taxonomy): Eukaryota > Metazoa > Arthropoda > Arachnida > Araneae > Salticidae > Maratus > Maratus speciosus. The sequence continues at coordinate 294,541,184 of OZ010789.1, forward strand.
CTGGGAGGCCACGTGTGACAAATGTACGAGAGGATCGCCTGATACAAAGACTAGCGAGTACTCAACAAATGAGCGTACGTGGAGTTCAAAGCTCATCGGGACTCTCTGTATCAAAGGATACGATTCGTAGACGAATTTTGGAAAAAGGAACAATCGTTTATAGCAAAATGCAGAAGAAACCAGCTCTGAAACCATATCATAAGTTACGAAGACTTATGTGGGCTCGAAAGCATATGTCATATGGAGAGAAATGGCAGTCAGTCATATTTAGCGATGAAAAAAAGTGGAATCTGGATGGTCCAGATGGTTGTTTATCGTATTGGCATGACTTGCGGAAGGAACCTCGACGTTTTTTTAGTCGCAGACAAGGAGGGGGCTCGGTGATGGTTTGGGCAGCCTTTTGCTATAATGGACAAGTATCTCTGACCTTCACCAGTGGTTGTCAAACTTCACAGCATTATACACAGACATTAGAAGAAAACCTACTGCCATTTGCTGAGCTTCTAGGGGGTCCTCAGTGGGAATTTCAGCAAGACAATGCTTCAATTCACACTGCAAAACATTCAAAATCTTGGTTTAATTCCCATAATATAAGAGTTCTCGACTGGCAAGCATGTAGCCCAGATCTTAACCCTATAGAAAACCTTTGGAGCATCATGTGTCGCAAAGTTTATAGCAACGCTAGACAATACTCTTCTGAAAAGGAACTTAAGACATCTATTGAGAATGCATGGTACGATATCGATCCACAAACTATGCAAGATTTAGTTTCTTCCATGCAATCTCGTGTATATGACGTAATACATAAGCATGGATGCGCAACCAGGTTTTAAAAATTGTTTATTTCGATTTTATTTAATTTGTGTCTAAACTTTTGAGACAGCAGTTTATTTTTGTTACCATTTAATTTATTGCAATATGCAAAATTCCACTTTTCTTTGTTATAAATATTGTTTATATGTACAGCACATTAATTTCAAGCAGTGATTTGAAAATTGAATAAATATTTTTCAAAGTATGTAAGAATTTCTTCATTGTCTAAACTTTTGCGTCATAGTGTAAATGTAAAATCAAAATTGACCGAAGTATGCGTAGTACGTCCGGTATACACGACACCTTAGGAAATTGGGCCGGCAACACTAGATTCGTTTGAGTGGATTTTCGTTTACAAATGTAAAATCAAAATTGACCGAAGTATGCGTAGTACGTCCGGTATACACGACACCTTAGGAAATTGGGCCGGCAACACTAGATTCGTTTGAGTGGATTTTCGTTTACAAATGTAAAATCAAAATTGACCGAAGTATGCGTAGTACGTCCGGTATACACGACACCTTAGGAAATTGGGCCGGCAACACTAGATTCGTTTGAGTGGATTTTCGTTTACAAATGTAAAATCAAAATTGACCGAAGTATGCGTAGTACGTCCGGTATACACGACACCTTAGGAAATTGGGCCGGCAACACTAGATTCGTTTGAGTGGATTTTCGTTTACAAATGTAAAATCGTATGGATTCGAGAGTGTAAGTTGAAGAAGGCAGTGTTACCCCCAACTCCAAGTTCGTTTGAATAAATGTTCGGTTAAAAACATAAAATCATACAAATTCGAGGTTGTAAACGCTGCTGAAGACAGTGTAACTCCCCTAACATTAGGTTCGTTTGGAAGTGCTTTCGTTTAACATTATAAAATCATTCAACGCTGATTTTAGGCATGCGTAAGGTTATGTCCCCGACCCAGGCAACACCGGGTGAGTCAGCTAGTATGTATGTCAAATATTAAAAATGTGTTCACATCACAGATCTTTTATTAAAGTGTGGAAAGACATATAGATATATCGACGTACGTACTGACCGTTGGACAAACACATTCAACTTATAAAAAGTTTTATTTCTATACAAGAATTCAGATGAGTCTAAAACTGTTAAAACTCCATTCTAATAATAGCGACGTAATAGACTATAATGTATTCGAATTCTTTCGTACATTTCTGCAAAAGAAATTTAGCTAACAAAGTAACACTTTAAAATTTTGTTCCTGTTTCACTCTTATTTCATGAAAGTTTGTGCTGAACGATCAGCCGAACCAGAAACATTTTTTATTATGTTGTAAAGAAGATTTTTTTATTTTAAGTAAGCGCTTCTCTTTCATATGTTGTATAGGAATTTCTCTGCCAGTTTCTCTTTTTCTTAAAATTCTATTTTCGAATAGTAGCTATGCATGTTTACTATATTTGGTTAAAGCGTGATATTTAAATTATCTTCATCTATTAACCTTATTATATCCGTGTGTTGTAACATTACATGCATTGCTCTTAAATGACTAACTAAAACTACCTAAAACTTAAGATAGGCCGCACACTGAGGTGACTCAAACAACGTCTTAGGAGAAAAGACAGATTGCAACAAAGTAGAAATCTGTTTCAAACATGTTTTTTTTTTTCCTAAGACGCACTACATGTTGCTTAGGTTGCCTCAATGTTCGGCTTGACTAACAGTCGGAGTGGGGGAAGGGGGGGGGGGGCAGAGCTACTTTTCCAAATTTTCCAAAACATTCTTACCAGGAAATTACCCCCAATAGTGTAATAACGAAAAAATTCTAGTAGCAATTGAAAGGGCATATTGAAACGTGTTTTTAGACGCATAAATTTTTACCCTCGTCTCCCCGTTATCGAGGTATAAAGTTTTAAAATTTGCAAAAATAAAACATCTTGCGTTAATAAGGGAAGGCTCCCCTTCAGCCAGCGAGCGAAATAGTTCATGGTGTAAAGCATTAGTAGCTTCCCTCCTTATCAATTAGAAGTTCTTTGGGTAAATAAAATCATTCTCACGTGACTTTATTCAGTTTCGAAACCAGATTTTGAATATAGAACTCAGCAAGACATCTCATTCTCGTTTTAGGCTCTGTGTGAAGTACGTGTTATACTGAAAATATGTTCTTAATGCAGCACTTATGCACCATTTAGAATTATTTTGTGATGCATTATTTAGTGTTTTAATCCATCAGTGCTGCATTAAGAATCATTGCCTGTGCAAATCTGCCAAATGTGTGAAACGAACATGATTAAAGATTTGGTGTTAGTCGTGTTACGAAAGGTTTGCACACCAAACATTTGTAACTGAAAAAAAACTTTCAATTATCCTCTTTATTATCATATATCACTTATTATAATATGTGTAGAATAGTTTTGAAAATATAAATTTTCAAAATCCGGTCATTCATCTGTGCTTACCCTGTATATCTCAATAACGCAGAGACGAGAGCAAATAATTTATGCGTGAACAAATGTGTTTCAATATGCTCTTTCGATTGCTGCTTACTTAGATTTTTTTCATTTTTACACTAAGGTGTAGTTTCCTGATTAGTACATCTTTCTTTTTGTGTTTGATTACTTTCAATCACTTGTAAAGAATCAATATTACTACCTTTTTCGAAATCATAAGAGAAAAAAAAAATTAAATTTCAAGGGCTGCCCTTTCCTGCTTTTAACGTTTTGGATAATGATGAATATACTGATTATACACCTGCAGAACTTATATCTAGATCATAGTCGTTTTTTAGCCAAGGAACAAACTTAGCATGAAATCTTTTTACTAAACTAAGGTTTGTCCAATTGCCTGCATACTACAGATGTTTCTAAAATGTAAGTCGAAATTTACAAGGAGTGTTTCAGAGCAAAGTTTTCTATAAGTTTACCCGGTGCAAGTCAATTTTTAAAGCATACCGATGTAAAAGCAATACAGAAAATTAAGAATTAAAAATTCTTAATTATTCTAAAACAAATTTTTGCCAGTATTTTTTCAAAAAGGCAAAATTGAAAGAATAATTTTATTTATCCGTCAGTTTTTCATACAACTTATTTTAGTCGTTAAACCACTTTCTATTTTACAATAGGAGTTTTTACCCGAAGTTCAGATGTTATCAGGAACACGCTGTATTGATTTTTTTGTTTTTATTTGTTAAATTTCTGTATTGCTTTCATGTATAGGCAGACGGGATGCAGTCCCAGAGCTTGTATAGAAACGGCCCCGAAATATGAAAATAAAAATTTTAAAAACTGCAATAGATTTTCATTATTCACATCAGGGTCGAAACTAAGGGGGAAGAGGGGCATGTTCCCGGACGCAGAACGAAGGGGCGCCAAACGAAGGTTTATACCTTTGGAATGGATCATTTTCCTCCGATGGATTGATGGCTTCCATTATTATGAAACAGCCATTATAAATGAAGTGTTGGGTGAAGATGAAAGAGCAGTCGTAAAAAGTTAGAACTCTGATTTTCTGGTCAGAATGGGAAGAAAAAAAAATGGCATTTTTCCCCCCCATTCTGAGCAGAAAATCTGAGTTCTAACTTTTTACGACTTGTCTTTGATCTTCAAAAAAAAAAAAAAAATCCTACGATCAAAGACGTTAATTCCTATCATTAAAAAATAATAATCTGAAGCCCGCTAAATAATGCAAAAGCTCGAATACTAAATCTTCAAATTTCAGATCGATTATAACCACGAAACAAGTAATTTTAAAGGAAAAAATATCTATTCATTCAACAGAAAACAGTCTTAACTTATTTTAAACCAACAAAATATTTCATACTTTTCAGTTTTGGGTTTCATTGAAGTCATTAACTATTTTAAAATAAAAGACCTATCATAACCGTCGTACTTCGTATTATTTTGAAAGGGAAAAAATGAAGTTCTTATGCAAAAGATCTTTTCCTAAATATTCCAATTCCAGATCTATTATAACTATGCAAAAAGTAATTTTAAAGAAAAAAAAAAGCATAAAAAATGTATAAACATCAACAAACCCTTCCAAAGAATATTTATTTCTCATATCTATTCTGGCATATGACTAGAAAAATAACTCACGTGAAGCGAAATGCCAAGAAAAATTCAGCTTTTCAAGAGAGATAAATTCTCCAAACCTTTCTCCAAAATATTTTCTTCTACATAGGGAATAGTTAAAGCTACAGACACATAAATCTTTTGTTAAGGGCCATTGTGAACGAGAGAAGTTCAACATATGCCGCCACTAAGTTATATGCGTATTTACACTCGCGCTCAAAACTGAAGTTTTTAAAATTTCTTATGGGATAACCTGGTCGGGTAAGAGAATGTTATTACTTGAGGCCTATTTTGATAGAAAATTACGCTTTGTTTATAAAAAAGAAGTATTTTATTTATTTGCCTAAAATTTTATAATAGTGTTCAACAAGGCATTTATCTGTTTCTCACGATATAAGTAGTAATTTTTATATTTTATGAATGTTGAAAATGAATGCGGCATTGAAAAGTCTTCATCACCCACAGATTTTGGAAAATAAATAAATAAAAATTGCTAATTTTAATGTACAAGGTGTCTGAAAATGCCTGGACGCATTTTAAAATTCAATGTAAAATCAAGTAATTGTGGCACAGGTACAGCGTCTAGAATATATTAGTGTGGAAAACATATATCCCAGTAATACTTTAAAAAAGTGCTAAAATATTGAATCCCTTAAATGTCAAACGATGCTGAAATCCAAAGAGTCGATCGCAGCGACATCTGCAGGATATTTTCTTTGAATCTCAGCACCGCTGTACATTTAAGGGATACACGTTTTTAGCACTGTTCGGATAGCAGATTTCTACACTATTTATTCTAGGCGCTGTAGCACAGGAGTGCGATTTGGACTAAACTGCTTCTCAGGATGAAAAGTTTTCTTCAAGCGAATGAAAATAATTAGTTCCAAATTTCGAACATAGATGCCGCAACTTTTCCGTGTGTTTCTTTTGAAACATCTGTTTTTTCTTATTTTCAAATTAATTTTCATATGACGACGTCGACATTTCTTTTTGCTAACTATGACGCAGTGAGCATTGCAATTTAATGATAATAAATATAACAAAACATTACCCATAAAAACCATCATACGAAGTCTCATCATACGAATCTATTAATTCACACATATACACACAATACAATACACAAACTTTCAGCAAATCAATTTTAATACCCACTTACGTTTCTCCAACGACAACCATTATGTTCCGCGAATAATGTTCCAAAAAATTTTGTAAGCCTTTTTCTCAGAAATGAGACCTTAGTCTGCACATTTTATGCAAATTTTGCTTACTGGTGCAGTTTACAGCACCCTCCGTCGGCCGTTTTTGTTACTATTTTTTTAATTGCTGCTATCATTTTCCTAATGGTCTGAAGTATACATAGCCTCCAAATATGAAAGAGTTACGTTCATCGGTTGTTTCTCAAGAGCGTTCCAAACATGGATACTTTTCGAATCACCCAGTATTTGTAGATAAAAATGATAATGTAATGCTATCAGAATTGCTTTACGAATGTCCACCTAATCCAAAGACTGAAAGTAAAATTTCTTTAAATTGAAAGGTGATTGAATATTTGTAACTTTTTTTTTCTAACCGTCCTAAAATCAATAAGAAACACACAGTATTGATAAAGAGAGTTCAAATTTGTTAATTAGTGTAATTTATGAAGGACTGCTATTTGTAATTATTATTTTTTAATTGTTTTGTCTATACTACTACTTCTAATCAGTAATAAACTACCTAGATTGGTGTTTTGAAAAGTGATAGACAAAATAATAATAAATATTTTTACTGGCGGTCATAAATTTTTGCTGTCCACCAGATTTTTCCCAAATTTCTAGAGTCCTGATCACTTATGTATATTTAATTGGAGGTTTTATTCATATTTGAATTGCACATGAGATTGTCTTTATAATCCAAAATCATATAACTTTGTTTATGTGTTCTCATTTTAACTTTTTTGCGTTTGTGTGTGGGAGGGATGGAAGGGATCATTTCAGCTATTACTGGTGTTATTTTCGCGTCCCTCGAATCGGTTCGCCATTTAAATCTAGGGGTACGCGTACCGCTGGTTGAGATCCACTCAGCTAAATTATAAATCCAAAGGTGTTTCTCCGATGGTGTAAAAAAAAAAAAAAAGTCAATTACATGGAGAGTTATTTATTAACATTTTCAAATACAGTTCGAAAATTAAATCAACCACGAGAAATTTTGTGTACAACAAAAATAGAATGACTGCGAAAGCTCTGATAAAGGAAGTCGTCAGCCTTACCATACTAAAATTTCAATTCTTTTTTCTTTTTGCCAATATTTCATGTGTTACAGCTTATTGAACCCAACTCTTCAGAATTAATCCTTTATAGGCTGGTTATTATTAATTTCAATATCAGTCAAAAAAACTTTATTAAAATGAATGCTGAGAATATTCAACATGTATTGAAAAAATAAAAAATTTAATGCATCTGTTGCGCGCAGCCTCAGAACGACACAAGAACTATTTTTTTATTTCAATTTTTTATTTTTATTAGAGTAAATATATTAGATATAAACCTATAACTAATTTTATTATCCTATATAAAATATATTTTGTGTCATGTTTAAAAAATGAATAAATATTACATTTGAAGATACACGCACTAATCACAAAAAATAAATTTTATATTGTACTGACAAAGCTAAATAGTATTGCAAAATAAATAATCTGTTTTCAAATTGATTATTTTTACAGCGAGCGCAAGGAATAAAAAAGCTGTTTTGTGAAAAATGCATGTAAAATTTAAAATTAATTAAAGCCGCTATTAAAATATACACTTTCAATTTAAATTGATATCCGGTCATAATTTGAATATTTTCTTGCGATTTCTTTTGTTTAATTCAATATTGTATAAAATTTTAAAACAAATTTTAAAAAACAAAAAATTGATTTTTTGAAGGCTCCTTGAATTGTCTCCTGGTATTTATCATCACCTCTTCCTTTGATCCTCTATTGCATATAGTGTATACTTCTTGCAGCGACCAGAATGAATTAAAAAGAGTTTATTAATTTTTATTTTAACATACGAGATTTATTTATAAAAAAAAATTATCATGTGTTTTTTTTATTCGCATAATTTTTTGTACACAAATTTAATTTCACGTTGCATGGTTAGCTTAATGTGTAATTCTTTCTAATGTGTTACACATGGTAATTCTTTCATTTATTTATTTCCAGTAATTTGTCATTGGCAACTGTGGAAGTTCAGACGCGTTCAGAATTGCATACGGGAACGATTGAGGCAAAATGCGAAAAGCAATATCCGGCTACCTCTGGATCTGGACTGTACCATCACTTTCTACAAATCTACAGGAGAATGTCTTATTGTTCAAATATGAAGAGTCTTGGAACCCACCGCGCAAAAACACATCTTAGTTTTCCTGTTAATAACGTGTGGGTGGCACTTTAGGATATAGGCAATATTTCTGCTGGTTTTCATAATGTTATTCCACAATCTTATCTGGCATTAATGGAGTTGCAATGAGTTGATCAACCATTCTAGTATTTCATTGGAGGTCAAAACAGTTTCGCCAATCAAAACTGTGTATTGTTTCTAACTTCCTCGAGGATGTCATTTGCAACTACCCCATAATACCCAAAAAAGTTGACGCCTATGTAGTAGAAAAATTAATCTTCAAACACAAACATGTATTTTTTTTTTCTGTCGGGATCAATCCATAATTGTTTGATGTGGTTTTGCGAGCTTTAAGATTCAAATAGACGTATCATTGAACTCACGGTGTCTTTCAGGTGGTCACGCGGTGCTTTTCATCTTTAATAGCTGTAGAAGGAAACGGAATTGGTATCCTGCAGGAGGAAAACGTTTTCTTCAAGTCGATCTAATCTTCTTATCTCCTTTCGAATGTTGAATCTCCTACTTCAAAAATGTGATCTGTTTTAATAAGAAGGAAAGAAAGAAAAAAATACATTATATACATATAATTGATCATTTTGCATTATAAATTTAGCGTCTTGAACTTTCCTGAAGTTATTTTAAAAACTACGAAACCAATCTGTAAATTTACACAGCAATAATAATTTGAAGCTCGGTTTTTCTCGACTTAAATATCATTAATTCATTGAGTTTCTATTTAAAAGTCAAGTGAGCTTTAAGTTATTCTTAGAATGCCGTTAATTAATCAGACTATATTTAAAAGTCGAGGTAATTTTAATTTATTTTAGGAAAGCTGTTAATTCTGCTTAATTGCGATTTAAAAATCAAGCTAATTTTTTTAGCTTTATGTTGCATTTTAGAAATATGGTAAATTGATTAAATTGATTTTGTTTAGAATTAGAACCTTGAACATTTTCTAATGATATTTTGTTTTGAATTTAGTTTTAGATATCCCACTCCGTTTAAATTGCGATCTTTAATCAATTTAATGCCAATTTTAAGATAATAGTATCACAATTTACTTTTATCTTTTTATTTAAAAGACCGCAATCCATAGTAGATAGATATTCAATTCAATTTTTATTTCTTCGTACGACCACTAGAATGTGATTATTTTTCTTTCGGTTCTCAACCTGGAAGAGTTTATTTAAGTAACCGGTGATGTATGTTTAAACACGGACGACTTGAGAAGGAAAAAGTCCTTCCGGCCAGTGCCGGGAGGAAGAGGTAGCTTTCATATTCCTTATTTTAAAAAAGCCAACTTATATCATTCAAACACACGAAGCTCAATTAAATGGAAACCGAATGTAGGAGATTCAATACTAATTTTTATCAATACTAAATCATTATCAATGAGAATTTCGCGAAATTACTCAGCTTTATCCAAGCTGCTTTTATTTAAGGTAACTTATATTTGGCTGCCAAATTCGGCGATTTCTTAAAGTGCCTGCCATTTTAAGACAACATGGTGGATGCGGCTAACCAGCGAACTTGTCGAGACCTTAGTAATTGCTGTGCACATGCTCACTCACATCGGAATCGGTTGATATATACGAGTGCTGTCGCAGTCAAAAAATCAGATTTTTCAAAATGTCACCCACGTTAGAAATTGAAACTGCTGTATCTGAGCCATTTTTTTAAGATAAAGACAAACAAAAAATGCTCCTGAATCCTTATATCAAGGTCAAATACTTAAGAAAGAAACCTTTTTCAATTTCTAATTTTTTTGCACCTCACTTTAAATATATATATTTTTTAATTTAATGGCCGCCATTTTGAAACAAGATGGCTGATGAAGCTGGCCAGCGAACTTGGTCGAGATATTGATGTATACTATCCACATGTTTCTTCCATCGAAATAGGCGAATACGTGTGGTATCGCGAGACAAATACAAGATCGTTTCAAAGTGTTAGCCATGATAGAAGTTCAAAGTGCTATAATTCAACTACTTTTTAAGATATAAACAAAAGAACAAATTTTCAGAAACAAAAACTGCTCCAGAATCTTTGTATCAAGGCCAAACACATAAAAAAAAATCTTTTTCATTTTCCAATTTTTTAATACCTCATTTTAAATTTTAAATTACATTTAAAAAAAATGGCAACCCTTTTGAAACAAGATGGCGAATGAAGCTGGCCAACGAACTCGCTCGAGACATTGGTATGTACTATGTACAGACCAAGTTACATTCAAATCGGTTCATAAATACGCCTGTTATCGCGTGACAAAAATCAGGTCGTTTTAAAATGTCAGCCACAATAGAAATTCAAAATGTTATAACTCAGCCATTTTTTTAGATATAGACGAAACAAAACCTGTTCCGGAATCTTTGTATTAAGGTCAAACACATACAAAAAAAGTCTTTTTCATTTTCCAATTTTTTGGTATCTCATTTTAAATTTAATTTTTTTTAATTTTTTTTAAATGGCCGCCATTTTGAAACAAGATGGCGGATGAAGCTGGCCAACGAACTCGGTTGAGTTATTTGTATGTACTATGTACACACCAAGGTACATCCAAATCGGTTCATAAATACGTCTGTTATCACGTGGCAAAAATCAGGGCGTTTCAAAATGTCAGCCACACTAGAAATTCAAAATGCTATAACTCAGCCATTTTTTAAGGTATAGACGAAACAAAAACTGCTCCCGAATCTTTTTATCGAGGTCAAACACATAAGAAAAAAATATTTTTGCAATTTTCAATTTTTTGGTACCACATTTCAAATTTAAAGTTTTCTTAAAATTTTAAATGGCCGCCATTTTTAAACAAAATGGCGGATGAAGCTGGCCAACGAACTCGGTCGAGACATTGGTCTGTACTATGTATAAACGAAGTTACATCCAAATCGGTTCATAAATACGCCTTTTATAGCGTGACAAAATGCAGGACGTTTCAAAATGTCAGCTTCGCTAGAAAATCAAAATGCTATACCTCAGCCATTTTTTAAGATATAGACGAAACAAAAACTGCTACGAAGTCTTTGTATAAAGGTCAAATACATCAGAAAAAAATATTTTTCCATTTTCAATTTTTTGGTACCACATTTCAAATTTTAAATTTTTTTTAAATTTTTAAATGGCCGCCATTTTGAAACAAAATGGCGGATGAAGCTGGCCAACGAACTCGGTCGAGACATTGGTATGTACTATGTACACACCGAATTACATCCAAATCGGTTCATAAATACGAGAGTTACAGTGTGACATAGGTCAGATATATATATATATATATATATATATATATATATATATATTGATATATATATATATATATATATATATATATCAATTTTGAACGGAGGGTGGTTTCGGGGTCTGGGGGTCATGATCGATGAAAATATACCAAAATTTTTTGAAATCGCTTTCCTCCGAACGGCTGCAATAGGTAGCTTTTTGTAAAGAAAGCTACCTAAAACCGCCAGGAAACTCTTGTTTGTTACGGCGCGCGTTCGTCTTGTTCTGTTTCATGACTGCAGATCACGTGATCAAGTGTCGTTTAACAAAACTCACCTAATCTGAAATTTATAGCTGGCATGTAAATGTAATATTTTACATTTAATTGTTATACACTGCTCAAAACAATTAAAGGATATTTGAAGTTTTATATAAAATAAAGATATAAACGAAATTTTTTTTGCCGAAAATAGAAGAAGAGAATCACAAATGCAAATTTTTCTGGTTTTCAAACTGTGGAGTATGCAAATTTTGAGTTCGACGTCAAAAACGTCGCTTCAGCGGCAGCGAATGAAATTTGACTTTCAACTGGATAAAAGAGAATGAAGACAAGGATGATCGGCATTCAGTGATTGCTTTGTTTCGATGAGTACGATGTCTCAGCGAAGTCATTTGACAGATTCAGAAGCTTTGAGAATTGTTGATAGGTTAGAAGGGGGCCAAACTCAAGCCGAAGTAGCGCAAGCCATTGGAGTGTCACAAAGTGTCATTTCCAGGATCTGGAACCGTTTTTTTGGAGAGTGGATGTGCAGGCCGAAGACCAGGGCAAGGTCGTAGACGGGCAACAACGCCCAATGAAGATCGGTATTTAGCGTTAACAGCTCGGAGACACCGAACCATGAACGCTACTCTTCTCCAACAACACCTTCGCTCGGCTACAGGCACCACGATTTCAACTCAGACTGTCCGAAACCGGCTCCATGCTGTAGGTCTGTATGCTCGCCGACCGATGGTATGTGTTAGATTAACATCAAGGCATCGTCGCGACCGCAGGGAGTGGGCAACCGAGCATGTCAACTGGAGGAGAAATGAACGGAGCAATATTCTGTTTTCTGACGAGTCCCGTTTTTCTGTGCATCCGGATAATAGGCGTATTTTCATCTGGAGGGATCGTGGCAGTAGGAATAATCCTGCGTTCGTGCACGAAAGTGTCAGATTTGGCGGTGGAGGAGTGTTGGTGTATGGTGGCATCTCCATTGACGGGCGCACTGACCTCTACATCATTCGAGATGGAGCTCTGACTGGTCGCCGATATAGGGATGAGATCCTCAGACCTATTGTAGTCCCTTACGCTGCAGCAAACGGAGATAACTTCATTTTAATGGACGATAACTGCAGGCCACATCGTGCAAACCTGGTGGAGGATTTCCTTTTCGAGGAAGGAATCGTTCGAATGGAATGGCCAGCGTGTTCTCCAGACATGAATCCAATGGAGCACGTTTGGGACGCTCTAGGAAGTGTGTTTGTTGTCCATGTTTCTGGCCGCCAACAACCCCCACAAACTCTCCAAGAACTGGAAAGAGCTCTTCTGGAAGAGTGGGGCAGAATACCCCAACTCGTCATTAATAGCCTCATTGAGTCCATGCCTCAAAGGTGTTCAACGTTGCTGGCCGCCCGTGGAAACCATATTCCCTACTGAAAATGATTTTCTTTGAAGAAAACACCTTTTCTTATTCTTTTTTTCTCATATGCACAAATTGTGTTTTTCTCCTTTAGTACACAAATGCGCAATAAAATGCATTTTTTTCTGCCAAACATGTGTAATTTATTCTCATATAACCTACTATGTCTGTCGACCATGTATCAATCAGCTAAACAGTTTACCAGATACAAAATCCACCTAAAACTGCAATATCCTTAAATTGTTTTGAGCAGTGTAGTAAACATATACGTATAAAAATCATATTAATAAATAAAATCTACCAGAAAATCCGAATATTTTTTTATCATAAGCATTTTTTAAAAAGGTTGATAAAATCAAACATTTAAAATCGAATGATGAAGTTATGAAGAAAAATAAAATTTTATTTAATACATTGAATCTAAAATGGGATGTATAGATATCAGATGATGGTGATGGAAAAATAAATGCAATGCTACACGTGAATGTCTAATCATCATTCGGCAAGGATACTCGCGTGTTGAAAAAAAAATGCATTATTTCATATGACAAATACACTTAGGACAAAGGTAAATCTTTCATTTTCCGTTATAAAGCATCCGTTAAAAGCAGTAGAAATGTAGATGCAAGAAAGAAATTCAATCAATAGGAAAATCAGATATAAAACATATGAAAATATAAATATATACAGTGTATCCGTAAAGTCATGGTACATTTTTGACCGGTCACAGGAAATCAATGAAACAAGATGGAAATGTGAAATCTTCGCCAAATAAACGAAAAACTCCAAGTTTAATCCATGTTCAGTGCAGTTCGATGTGGCCTCTATTTATTATCCTACATACGTCTAAACGATATTGAAGTTCTTCCTAACACACAGTTAAGGACGTCTGGTGTAACAGAGTTAATAACGCTTGTGATTCTCTTTTTCAAATGGAGGCCACATCGAACTGCACTGAACAAGTGTGAAACTTGGAAAGTTTTTCTTTTATTTGGTGAAGATTTTGCAATTCCATCTTGTTTCGTTGATTTCCTGTGACCGGTCGAAAGTGCACCATGACTTTACGAACACACTGTATACAATGTCTCTTTTTTCGTGCCATTTGTCGGATTTTTGTAATTTTGCAGTTCTTCCCGAATTTCATTCAAATCACATTATGTTTGACAGGCAGGTATATGAATTTTTCCCAAGTTAAAAGTTTCTTTGCATTGTTTTTAATCCTCCTGACAATACCTTGTCCCGAGATACGAGCAAAATTCTTTGCACCCATTCACTGCCGGTTAATTACCCTCATTTAGTCAGCCACTTCACATTCTACGAAGTTTTCGCGTACGGCTGAATTCGGAGAATTTTCCCATCTGTTTTTCTTATTTCCAACATCTTGTTTTATGCAATTTTTTCGGCAAATGTGTGGCGTGACGTAATGGATTAACTGTATGTATATATAGTGTGTCAAATAGAATGTTTTTAGTCTGACGGTGATGTTATATACATAAGAGCTCTGTTCTTTTATTAGAAATGTGGTCCAAGTCTGATTTAATCTCGCCGAATTTCTTCAATGTTCGCAATATTGGAATCAGACGATGATGAAGAATACTTGTTAGGCTCTTCATGCTCAGATACCAGTATTTCAACAGAAGAGTATGACTATTCCGAAAGTGACGACAAAGGTAAAACTCTTTCATGCCGAACCTGGATGCCGCTATGTTTGAATAATCTTCCTCCAGCCCCGCCAAAATTCCCATTACAACAACCGCAAGTAGATGCAACAATTGACACCTCTACTTTTACTCAAGAAAACAATATTTTGAACTATTTTTTTATGATGATTTGATTCACACCTTTACGGGAGAGATTAATAGATATGCACAACAATGCATCGGAAGGCAACATCTGAAGCCAAAAAAAACGGTCAAAAAGGTAGGTACCTGCAAATGACAATGAAATAAAAATATTTCTGTTGCTCCTTGTTTTACAGGATATTATTCAGAAGCCCGATGTCTCAATGTTTTGGTCAAAAAAGACATGTCTTGAAGCTCCATTCTTTCGCAACGTTATGTCCTACGATAGATTTCAAATGATAAGAAAATATTTACATTTTGTGAACAGTGAAGAAGTCGACCTTGAAACACACCCCAATGCAAAACTGCACAAAATTTGGGCCATTTTTCAGCTTCTCAATGCCAAATTTTGTTCACTTTATAACCCCGCTCGTGATGTCACTGTTGGTGAAAGCCTGATGCGATATAAGAGTAAATTAGGATGGATCCAATACATGCCTCTAAAATGATCTCGGTTTGGCATTAAAATATTTATGCTATGTGAGAGTAAAACTGGCTACATTTTTTCAAGCATCATCTACACGGGAAAGAGCACAAAGCTTGACAGCGAATACGCACATCTCGGCATGTCTGGTCAGGTAGTTATGTCATTGATGAAACCTCTGTTAGGCAAAGCATGTTGTTTGGTCACAGATAATTATTATACTTCTCCACAGTTAGCTGATGAGCTTGTGAAACAATATTCTATAGACATATACGGAACTGTACGGGCAATCAGGAAGGATATACCAATCGATTTCAAAAAAAAAAAAAGAAGAAGAAGAAGAAAGGTGATGTTCTGGCTTTTCAGCGTGGCAAAGTCACAGCCCTCAAACTGGCACGACAAGAAAGAAATTTACATGCTTTCTTCGGTCCATACTGCAGAAATTATTGAGATAGAAGATTGGAAGAAGCAAAAGAAACTGAAACCTAAAGTAGTTGCTGACTATAACAACACTATTGGAAGTGTTGATAAAGTTGATCAACACCTTACAGACTATTCCATTGCCAGAAAACGCGGAAAGAAATACTACGTAAAGATATTTTTCCATCTTCTGGATCAAGCACTTTGGAATTCCTTTATTATCTATCAGTCATCAGCCGGTGGAAAATGTAATATGGACTACAGAATCTCAATTGTAGAACAAATCATTGAAGATAATAAGAGATACATTCAGCCGACAGGACCAGGAAGTCCTAATATGAACTTGTTGCGACTTACGGGTCTACACTTTCCTGGAGACATTTCACCAACGGAGTAAAGGACTACTCCAAACAGACAAAGTTTCCTTTTTTGTCGTAAAACTGATGAAAAGGCGAAGAGGATACGACGCGAGACTCGAGTTTATTGTAAAGACTGTGATGTAGGTTTGTGTGCCGTGCCATGTTTTCGTATATACCATACTATAAAGGATTTGTGAAATTCAAAGGAATCTGGGGGGGGGGGGAGGACATAGAATTCATGACAGTTGATATAAATAATAATATTGTTGTATTAGTCTATTATATGTATCTTGAAAATTATGGCATTTGATTTATTTTGCTATAATTTTAGCAAAAATTACTGTAATCCATTAACATTTCCCATATACAGTGAGCAAAAAAAGTATTTGCACTCCAGGTAAATTTGTTGTAGCATATGTATAAATAAATAAAAAGCAACTAAGAATTAAAAATACCAACACTTTTACAAAACAAATAAACATATTTAATATCTGACTTAATAATTATATTTAAAATATGAAAACATAAAAAAGTAGCATTTGTACTGCAAAAAAAATATTTGCACACTAGCAATAAAAACAGAACTAGAGGAATTATTTATAACTTAAAAAAGTGCTAATATTTAGTATGCAATGCCCTTTGCTTCAATTACAGCTTGTAATCGTCTGGGCATTGATTCTATTAATTTGTGACATGTTTCACTGCTGATTTGTAGCCATTCTTCCCTAAGAGCTTACTTAAGTTCTGATTTGTTAGAAATTTTCTTTTTCCTTATTTTCACATCCAAAATATGCCATAAATTTTCAATCGGATTGAGGTCTGGTGATTGTGGTGGCGTTTTCAATTGATTTTTTACATTATAAAGGAACCATAACCTCGTAATATATGCAGTGTGTTTCGGATGGTTATTCTGTTGAAAATAATATGAATTAGGAATTCCTAATTTCAGAGCACTATTAGATAAATGATCTCTCAATATATTAATATATTGTTTAGCATTCATATTGCCTTCAATAAAGGTCATTTCGCCAACTCCGTTAAAAGACATGCATCCCCAAATCATTACATGACCACCGCCATGTTTTACAGTTGGTTTCAAGTTTTTAATTTGAAGAGAACTATTTGGCTTTCGCCATACAGTTTTCTTACCATCTGAGTCAAAAATATTGAACTTGCTTTCATTGGAAAAAATAACAGTTTTCCAAAACTCTAGTGGTTTGCTGACATAAGCTTTTGCAAATTCAAGTCTTTTCACCCTATTTGTTTCACTAATAAATGGTTTTTTTCGAGGGGCTCTTCCTCGAATATTTGCAGCATGAAGAATATTTCTAATTGATTGAGGTGTAACTATTGTTCCCGACGTTGAAGCGACATCAACAGCCAATTCTCGAGCACTTAGAAAAGGATTTTTTGAAGATTCTTTTATGATGGCTCTTCTTTGCTTGGTATTTAGCTTTCTTGGACGCCCAATTCGCGGCTTATTTATTGTCGAACCAGTTTTTTTTTTCTTCTTAATTACATAACGAACACTAGAAAAGTTTAGATTTAATTTTTTACCTATTCCTCGGTAACTTAATCCAGAATTGTGAAGAAATATAATCTTCTCACGGGTAGCAACAGACAGTTCACACGTTTTCGGCGCCATTAGAACAAAAACTCCTCAGAATCCCTGCTCCAGTTAATATATTACGTGACTTTAAAGTGCGGGGCTAATGTACTGCGGGACTGATATGTTAAACATTTGCATAATGTTCACATTTAATGCCTTTTTTAACAGTCAATGCTTCTTGTGAAAATACTTTTTAGATATGAGAAAATATTAATTTATTTTTTAAAAGGTGTAATATTACTGTTGAAGGAAAATGGGTAGTTATTTTTATTTTCTTCTTATTTAAATAAATGAATAATTAAGAGAATAGTATCTAATTTGCTTTCTATGGTTACTTATGCAAAACATCGTCTGCGTGCAAATACTTTTTTTGCTCACTGTATGTAAAAATATTGAATATAGTAGTTATTTCGTTTAAAATTTTGCATCGAAAATGATTTTTCGGTGTATTTTGCCCAACTCTGGTCACATGGACTGTATTAAAGCGGGAAAAACTTAAATGGCCACTGTGCTCTCACTGACTACGTTACCCATCCTCCCCTATAATAATAAAAATTCCATTATTCTACGACGAAAACACACTGAGTTATGATACTTTAAAGTTTATGAAATTTCGGACCTTTCCGGCACTAAAAAATAGTCTGTCTGTTTTATGTGCCGGAAAGTTCCGAAAATTCATAAACTTTAAAATATTATAGCTCGGTGAATTTTAATAGTACAAAAATTGAATTTGTACTGTTATACTTCTCAGAGTATGAAGAAAGATTTTTCTAAATATTAATTATAGGACTCAGGAACTGCATAAAAATTAAACAAGTAAGAAAAATCATGCGTTAAGCATAGATTATGAAACACTTTCCAACACTTCCTGTATACTTTAACAAAACTTCGTTATTTAGGGAAATAATGCATATAAAAGAACTAAGTAAACATTTTAGAAAACGCATAAAACATTTGAAAAACTGATTTCAGCAGTTACCATCCATATCAAATATGTATTCTTATTCTTTTGAACAGCTCTGTATTTGATCTGTAGGTTGATATATATGCTATATAATGGGGAAATTTAGTTTAGCAAGAAAACGAATAACAGGTTGAAATTTCTCTTTCAGCAAATTATACTAATAGAAGGAAACATACTTGTATACATTTGTACAACCCTGTAGTTAACCTAGTACCTTTATTACACGCTATTATTTAGCTAAAGTTTAATTCAAAGTAAAAAACTTTTAAAACTACTGGAATCACATTTTCAGAAATTATCATTTATAGACGGCCATGTATCCAATTCTTTGTGTGACGCTGTATATAATTTTATCTATGTTTTATAATTTTATCTACAAACATTTCTTAGTAAACAAAATGCAGTTCAGCGTAAAAATGCATAACTCATTTAAAAACCACCTTTACGCTATTTACAATCATACCCAGTAACCATTACGAATTCTTTTGTGTAGCCCTGTATATGAATTACAGCATTTATATATATCATATACAATGCACAAATATAGTGAAATCTAAAAGCGCATAACATAGTTAAAAATGCATTTCCAGCAATCATCGCTACCGTACAATACTTCGGATACAATATAGTATCTGAAATCTTTTGTGTGTCCCTGTAAATGCTATGCACTTCGTCTTATACATGAAATAAGTTATAGTAAACCTCAGCGACGTATATCAATTCCATTATACATTTAATAATTTAACATAATTAAAATACACCGGAAAAAATTCCCTCCATCCGTATATCATTATGTAACGGAATTCTTTTGTGTGGCCCTGTAAATGAATAATATTTATTCTTTGCCGCGCATATTCTACGGGAGGCATATTTTAATGCACTTGATAAATGCATATCAATTTTATTATGTTTGAAAGCATGTAACATCATTAAAAATCATTTTAAACGATTTTTTCCCATAGGCCGTAATGTAACGGAAAACCTTTGACTGCCCTTGTAAATGAACTAAACATGCTACAAACTTCATTTGCAATAGGGTTCGTGCTATGGTAGAGGTCACTAGCATCCAAAAATTTCAGAACGATCCGAGTATATTTACGGGAGTTAGAGCGCGTCGGACAGACGAACAGATGGACAGACAAACCGAATGCATAAACACTTTTCAATTTTGTTGGAAAGTGTTAAAAAGTGTAACTTTTTGAAAGTTAATGGAAAGGGTATTTCGCTTGTGTAATCTTTACTCTCATCTTGAGCACTTTTCTAATCAAAATTGCCAACGTATCTCTAACAGGTAAAGAATTAAACAGCGTTTCAATGCTTTTGTTACATACCGAAATTTTAAAAGTTCGGTGCGGAAATAAAACGTAATAAAAAAAATCTATTTGTCAGAGAGATATGTGGTTTGCAGATAAATATTCAGAGTGGGTACGTGATTTTCTTTGACACCGGTTCGAAATTAGTTCAAAATCTTCACAATGAGGGCTCTACTGAAGATAATTCCATGGAATAATTCCATATTGCTCACACAACGCAAGATTTGGATACAAAAAAAAGTGTACATGCAGTATTATCTAGTGTTTTTTTATCCAAATCTTGCGTTGTGTGAGCAATATGGAATTATTCCATGGAATTATCTGTAGTAGAGTTCTCATTGTGGAGATTTTTAACTAATTTCTAAAACTGGAGTCAAAGAAAATCACGCACCCACGCTAAATATTTATCTGCAAACCGCATGTCTGTCCGAGGCACAGATCTTTTTTAATCGCGTTCTACTCTCGCACCGAACTTTTGAAACACCCGGTATATGTAAGTTCAGGTACGTATAAGGTGGGGGTGGGGGGAATGTTAATGGAATATAGCAGAAGGAAAAATTTTTAACTAGAAGACTGGGAGCAACTATATAACTATCAAAGATTTCAGTTTTATTTTACTCTTATAGCTGTCATGGCATCAAGCCACCAAACCTCCAACCTTTATCTAAATGAGGTCTGAATTGAGTTTTAAAAAGATCGGGGATGAATTAAAGCGAAGAGAGGAGTTAGTGAGTTAGCGGTGACTTCTCATGGTACTAGGATGTTAGCTAAACATCCGAGTAAACATTGGTGTTGTCTTTGAGAAATAGTGTAAGAGTGGTTATGCAGAGAAATGTCGTTTCTAAGACTTACAAAAATGTATATGTTATACAAATGTGTACACGGTTTTTGTAAATAGCATTTAGTGTTTCAATAAACTTTGTGATTATAAAAAGATCCATTCATCGGCTCTCTTGATACTGCAATAGCCACCAAATAATTCTTCGGTTTTCAAATTAATATAAGGACAGGTTTTACTGTTTTGACTGTTGCTTTAAATGCTGCCTCTTTGAAGATGAAATAGATAATTTAATTTTGCTGAATACTATAATTATTCGGAAACCAAATATTCTAACAGAACATCAGTGACCATAATATAGTTCTTTTTTTTTTACAATTAATTTTTTTTAAAGAAAAAAAAAGAATTTCCGTATAAACCATATACAACTAGCGTGAACATATATCAAAAATTGGCCTTTAACATTAATATAGGAGAGTACGTATTATCGCCGCAAAGGTAGGATCGATTCTTACAGTAAGCCGGTTTTTACTACTTTTGTAATGATCTTCGTATGCGTTGCCTGGTGAAAAAACCTATAAAATAATTATTCTTGAAACTAATCCCTTTTTCTGAAGAAATTGAGTAATAATGCTTCTGTTCTTCTTTGTAAATATATCACAATGTTTAACCCGGGAGAACTCGCTGCATGAGATTTTCTCTCACCGTCGTACTTTTTTTAAGACTCTTATTTAAACTATTTTTCACTTTAATTAAAATTTTAAAACGTTATTTCAATTATTTTACCTATTTGTGAGTAAAAATACTAAGCCCAGCAAAAAAAATTACATTAAGCGAATGTAAAGTAAAAGAAAAAGAATTGGGCACCGTGAGAGAAATTCTCACTAGCGAATTCTCCCGGGTTAAAAATTATTATTTCTAAAATACAAAGATAAATAATTTACTTTCTTAAATACCATGTGTGAAAATAATTAACTTAATTAGATATGATAATTTCAGTATGTGAGCGCTTCCTCCCAATTTCACCTCACTTAGAAAGGTGCAAGACCCTTTAAACAGGAATTCAAATCCTGTTCTAAAAATAACTTTTTTCTGAATGAATCGACACGATAATCTGTTTCTGTTTCAAATGGTGTGCGTAGTAACTGACTTTTTTTTCTTTCTGCAATTTTTTATACATTTGTGTCTCTCACAGTAGCACGAAATGGTAGCTTTTATTGAGTTTTATAACGAGTTTCTATATTTGACGTCCCGTTGTCCCAAATGACAGTAGAGGCTCTCCCTCTGACGTCATACGTGACGTAAGATGAGTGAATTGAAAAGCCAAACTAGATAAGGAGCGACATTTTTGGAATCAAGAACTAGAGCAGCCGAAAATTTTCTGCTGGAAAAGTGAAAATTTTTATTATTCCTATCGGGTTAAATACCTATTAAATCATTCATTTCGAATAATTACGAATTCTTTTTCCCAGCCCTATTTTTTTTTCTTTTTAAGGCGGTCCAGGAGTCAAAAAATTATTTTCTTTATTTATAAGCATATTTTAATAATTTGTTTTCCTGGAACATATCTTTCTATAATGATTACTTTTCAGTTGAAAAGTTTTTGAAAACTTTGAAATTTTATTTAAAAAAATAAAAATAAAAATTTTAAAGTTATTTAATTTTTGAGATAACTCGTGAACCACTTGCCCGATTTGATTACTTTTGCACTACTATAGTGTGGGGAAAAACTGTTTTGTTATTTGTCTTCAGGATTTATAAAAACTTAATTACAAAATATCTAATAAATTAAAAAAAAAAAAAAAAAAAAAAAAAAAAAAAAAAAAAAAAAAAAAGATAATTTTTGTGAGCTATTTTTACTTTAAATATCACATTTTAAAAAATTTCATGTGAAATTAAAAATCCTGAAGGTAATTTATTAAAAAAAAAGTAACATATATTTTGCAAGAAAGTTTAGATATATCCTTTTAAACATGACAAGTTATGAAAAAATCCATTCTGAGATAAATGGACTTAAAGTTTCAGTTACGGGCCGGGCAGAACTGTTAGTCCAACACAAAAATTTCTATATCTGCTGTTGATGTAATATTGTAGAAAAACGTATTTTGCTTTAACTATCTAACTTTGTAGTATTTTACTAGGAAGAAAAATAAAAATGCATTTTTTGAAAACTTTGACACCCGCATTTCCTTAATACAATTTCTCGCATTTGCTTAAGTAAGAAGGCAATGGGAGAAAAAAGACGATCTCGTGTGTAACATCAAAGTTTTGTATTTGGAGGGATCAACACCAATTTTCCATAAATGTCGAAGTCCTAATTAGGGAAGTCTGGTTGAATAAAATTAATCCTCTGATCATCCTTTTTTTTTTTTTTTTTCTTTGGGAAGAATAAAAATTAACTTTTCCCGAATTTCGAAATCCTAATTAAGAAATATTTGCAGCATTAAACTAAGCGTTTGACAGGTCAGTTTGTTTTTGAAAAGTTTTGTATTTGGAAATATAAGTATTAGTTTTCAGTAAATTTGAAACATATAATTAGGAAATTCAATAAATGCAAATTTACTCCTCTGAGAGAGCTCAATTAAAAAAATTTTGTATTTGGAAGAATAAATATTATTATTTTTTTTATTTAACATACATTTTGAAATCAAAATTTTGAAAGTATAATGGTATAAAATTAACCTTTTAACTTCCAAATTTTTGCTAAGTATTGTATTGGAAATCGAATTTTAAAGTTCCATAAATTTTTAAATTATAATTAGGAAATTCTAGTAGAACAAAATTAACCTTCTGACCGCTCTTTTTATTTATTTTCTTTTATTTTTAAAGTTTGGTATTTCTAAGAATACAAATTAACTTTATATATATATATATATACATATATGGGGCATCCTCACAATCTTTTGACTTTCATGCCCCTGAATACTAATTTTTTTATTTAACACACTTTTGGGGGTTTTTCTTATTTCATATACTGGGGAACATTCCATTGCATGATTGCATAACAATATTAACGAGATAAATAAGTATTGGACGATGTTGGGGGCCCAAATACCAGGAAAACTCATCTACCGTCCAGTGTCCCTGATGCTTATTTTTAAGTGTGGAGCTGTCTGTATAAAATTGTTTCAATAAAAATAATTCGAGGTAATTTTTTTCTGAAACTGGAACTATTGTTTTATATAAATATGTAGCTAAAAATTAACCTGCACACATTTTAGAGTTGTTATTACTTTTTAAACTCTGTCCCTGGGTTTTAGATTCCTTACCATCCCTCTTCTAAAATTATACAGAGAAGCATTTCAGATGCAGCCACAGAATATTTTTCAAGTTTTTTCTCATGCAGAAGTATGCTAGAGAAATAATGTCTAAAATTCTTTGGCAGGAAATTTAGTGTAAAATTTAAATCAGCATTTAAATATCAATTTCAAGCACCGTGGCTTTATTGGTAGTCTCACCGTCCCCAAGGTTCATTCCTGCACTTTTCGAGGTAAATTTAAAAATAAAATTAATTTAATCGAATGTTAACAACTGTTTCTAAAAATCAATGAACATTGGGACTATCACTTAGTATTAACATGATTTTCCTAAAAATAGGTGGTAATTTTCCTTACCGTTCCATCCTTACCGTCCCTTTTTTTTACCATTTCGTCCCTTTTTTCCAATACATACCCTTTTTTTACCTTACCGTCCCTTTTTTAACACCCCTTTAAGACAATGTTATACAAAATTTCTGTATTAAAAGTACTACATTGTTATTATTTCTTATTTGAATGCCCTGTGAATACTATGCAAATACATTATAAGTAAAAATTTAGAAGAAAATAAAAAGTTATAGGGGTAAAACGGTAAGGAAAATTAAACTCGCAAGTTTAACTTAAACCTCAGTTAAATAAAAAAAAATTCGCTGCTGACCATTTTTTCTTTATTTTGAATCATTAAAGCATTCGTCTATCAGATTAAAATGTTATTTTAGCAAGTTTAATTTCGCCAGATTTCTTCCCCCAAAAGTCAAAAGATTGTGAGAATGTCCCATATATATAATTATTATATATATATATATATATATATATATATATATATATATATATATATATATATATATATATATATATATATATATATATATACATATATACATATAATTATTATATATATATGTATGTAATAATAAAAATTTTCGCCCCTTTTTCTTAGTAAAACTATTCCAAATTCTTAATATTTTTCCTTTTTTACCTATCTTTAATAATATCTTAATATCTTTTGTCTTTTATTTCATGCATTTAAAGTTGCGTATTCTTTTATTATTCCAAAAACCTTAATCCATTCGTCTAATCTTATAAAACCTATTAAATTACTTTTTCATTTTCTTCTAAAACTAAATTATTTTTCTTTCCAATGTTTTTTAATATCATTTGTTCTTTGGTGTCCTATACCCACAATTCCATGCGCCGCCATTATTTAATGGCGCTTTAATTCTGACGCCGTATAAAGAGTTCATTATCGACGTCATTCCCTTCCCATCGAATCGTAGCTTGTTTTTTGTCCCATTCCTCTCCATCTCTCTGCTGGCATTGGTTCTCCACCTTTCTGTATCCGTCCGCGTGCTGTTTTTCGGAGTACTTATATCGTTACATCGCCGAGGAGCAGAAGAATTTACGTTTTTCCGGTTGTTTAATGAAGCTGCGTCGCTTGGAGTGAACGTTCTAATGTGTAGATCCTAATCTTGTAACATCTAAAGTTTTATAAAGTGAATGATCGATTATTGAGAGTTGATGAAACAGCTACTGGGAGTGTTTGATATTTTTTTTGTCAAATAAACCAGTTTAAAGTTACGATGACTCTATTCATTATGTGATGGGAAATTTCTCAATGTTTATTAAGACTGTCTTATACTCGCCACCCTGACTGCAATCCGATATTTTCATGATAACAGATGTTTGGCCTTCATTGCTCTACTACGTTTTATGTCGAGATGTACTAGTGTCGCCGAGATGTCTGAAAGTCGATAGCAAAATGCTACACATATACATGTATATATTTAATTATTAACCTATCTAAATAAAATCCATATTTCAAATTAACTATATTTCGTCTTTAAATATTTTATTTTTGTTTTTCTTCTTTCAAAATTCTATTTGGTATTCTTTGTATCATTTTTTTTTTCATTCGACGCGTTTTCATTTCGCCGATTTCTCATTGCACCAGTTTTATACTTCCGCTGTAGTTACAATAAATCGAGGTTTTTGGTTGGTTAAAATCCATGTTTGGGGCACTTTTTCGTAATCATCCGCTAGTATAAAAGTAGTTGCATGAATTCGAAAGAAAACTTTTTGAGTGATATCGACTGTTAAAAATAGCCGCGGTATCAGAAGAATGACTTCTGATTTTATAGAGTTTCGCCACCAACATGTTTCATGAAATTTGCGTAATTTGAGAGTGAGGATTTTTGATAAATGAGTATTAAAGAAGTTGTTCTCAAACTGTTTGATTCTCCCTGGGGAAACATCCATGATTTTCGACGTTTGCTAATGTTTTTGTTATTGTTTTGCACCAATTTCAAACTTTCGCTGTATTTAGAATATTTAGAGGTTTTTGGTTGGTCGAAATCCGTGTTTAGTACAATTTTTTGTAATCATCCGCCAGGGGTCTAAAATTAGTTGCATGAACGTAAAAAAAATTTTTGAGTGATATCGTCCGTTAAAAATAGCCGTGACATCAGAAGAATGACTTCTGATTTTATAGCATTTCGCCACCAACCTGTTTTATGAAATTTAAGTAATTTGAGAGTGCTCCATTTTTGATGGCCGAGTATGTCAACAAAGAAGTTGTTCGCAAACTGTTTAATTCTCCCCGGGGAAACATGCAGGATTTTCGACGTTGGCTATTGTTTTTTATTCGTCCGGCTCTATGCTGATAATGACTGCAGTATTACTACTTGTGGTCGCTCCATTAATTGACTATGCTGTTGTTTTAAGTAGATTTCGCAAGAAACACTACCTATTATATTCTCCCCTATGTCGGAATTTCTGAAAAAAAAATTTGCAGATGTACGTCGAACATAACCCCTAGCACCCAAAAACCACACCCAGTTCAAAATTTTATCTATCTATCTATCTATATATATGTGTGTATATATCACTTTTTTATGGAAGCAATAACTTCCATAATTCTGCACAAATCTCTTCCAAACTGATACATCAAATCAAGGGGCAGAAAATCTCGATCAAGTTCGTTAATGGGCAAAATCGGACCAAGGGAGTGGAAATGGGGAGGGTTTTTGTGAAAACAGAAAAAAACCCATAACTTCTTAATCATGATACATATAGAATCTGTTTAAAGTTATTATTACTTGTAGGAAAAGGGCCAAAATGCTATGTCTGACAAATTTTTGAAATCATTAAAAAGGGCCTCAGGGAGTAAAAAAAATAGAGTTTTAAGAGAAAAAAAATCATAACTTCGTCAATTCAAAACATGTCAAATCCACTTAAATTTATTATAAATCTTCTTAATATTATCTACAACTTTTATATTGACAAGTTTCTGATAGAACCAACTCTTACAGCAAAAACAAATTAAAAACAAAAAAAGGGGAAAGGGTTGAAGAAGAAAAAAATTCATAATTTCGTCACTTCACAAGGTATCAAATCCGCTTAAATTTATTGTAAATATTCTTAATATTATCTACAACTTTTATATTGACAAGTTTTTTATAGAATCAACTCTTACGGCAAAAAGGGGGGGGGGGGGTGAAGAAGAAAACAATTCACAATTTTGTCAATTCACAAGATATAAAATCTGCTTGGATTTATTATAAATCTTCTTAATATTATCTAAGACTTTTATATTCACAAGTTTTTGATAGGACCAACTCCTACAGCAATAAATAAATAAATAAATAAGGGTGGGCGGTGTAGAAGAAAAGAATCACATCTCTGTTAACCCGCCACTAAGGCGATAAAAAGTATCATTAGCGGGACAAAAAATTTTGACCTTCGGAGATGCTGTATATAGCGTTGCATTATTAACCGCGCATGTGTCTCAATAAAAAGAACGTCAGAATTTAAAATATAGTGTGTTATTCATTTAATGAAACAATCACCACACGTTGTAAATTTATTATATAAATCTTCCTAATATTATCTAAAACTTTTGTTGTAACAAGTTTTTGATAAGATGAACTCTACTAATAGATAATATTACCAGAAATATTCTCAAGAGAAGAAAAAATAGGGGTTGAAGAAAAAAATTATCGTATTAACATGATTCTGATAAAACCAACTCTTACAGAAAAGTGAAATTAAAAACTCAACAAAAGCGGCCACATAAAATTGTTAAACTGGGTTCATCTCTAGTCGTAATTCAGTTTTTGTTGGTGAAATTAGAACTTAACTTCGAAATCTACTTGTGCCTCTAAGCCGAGCTGGCAGGGATTTTTAAATTATACAAGCTGAGGAACAACTACAAATAAGTACGATATCCTCTCCAACGTTGTGGAATATGTGATCGTTGGAATGTACTAGCTCCAATTCACCTAATTCAATTAGCTGTATAATATTTTTCATGACTGCTCACCAGAATAAAAACAACTTCTGCAATCAAGTAATCACCGCACATTGCTTAGAGTCTCGTCATCTACATCTAGTGTTGCGAGCTGTCCCGCATAAATCGGAGCCCCAATTGCTCTGGACACCAGTATTTTAAAGTAATTTCCTTCGCCTTATATAATGGCAGAATTATCTGCGATTAAAGATGCGAAATAAACTGCTAGAAGTTAGTGGTGTCCAGAGTATTTCGAGCCCCGATTTACGCGAGACACTTGGCAACACTACCTACATCTCACATATATTTCCATTTTTTTTCGAGAAAAATGGCTTTAAGATAATCATTGCTATATTACTTTTTAGGTAGCTTTCATTACAAAAAGCTACCTATTGCAGCCGTTCGGAGGAAAGCGATTTCAAAAAATTTTGGTATATTTTCATCGATCATGACCCCCAGACCTCGAAACCACCCTCCGTTCAAAAGTTGATATATATATATATATCTGACATTTGTCACACTGTAGCTCTCGTATTTATGAACCGATTTGGATGTAATTCGGTGTGTACATAGTAAATACTAATGCCTCGTCCGAATTCGTTGGCCAGCTTCATCCGCCATCTTGTTTCAAAAGGGCGGCCATTTAAATTTTTTTAAAAAATTTAAAATCTGAAATGTGGTACCAAAAATTGAAAATTGAAAAATATTTTTTTCTTATGTGTTTGACCTTAATACAAAGATTCCGGAACAGTTTTTGTTTCATCCATATCTAAAAAAATGGCTGAGTTATAGCATTTTGAATTTCTATTGTGGATGACATTTTGAAACGACCTGATTTTTGTCACGCGATAACAGGCGTATTTATGAACCGATTTGGATGTACCTTGATGTATACATAATACGTACCAATGCCTCGACCGAGTTCGTTGGCCAGCTTCATCCGCCATCTTGTTTAAAAATGGCGGCCATTTAAATTTTTAAAATTTTTTTTTAATTTGAAATGTGGTACCAAAAATTTCAAAATTGAAAAATATTTTTTTCTTATGTGTTTGACCTTGATACAAAGATTCCGGAGAATTTTTTGTTTCGTCTATATCTTAAAAAATGGCTGAGTTATAGCACTTTGAATTTCTAGCGTGGCTGACATTTTCAAACGACCTGATTTTTGTCACGCGATAACTGGCGTATTTATGAACCGATTTGGATGTACCTTGATGTATACATAATAAGTACCGTTGCCTCCACCGAGTTCGTTGGCCAGCTTCATCCGCCGTCTTGTTTAAAAATGACGGTCATTTAAATTTTTTTTTTAATTTAAAATTTGAAATGTGGTACCAAAAAATTGAAAATTGAAAAATATTTTTTTCTTATGTGTTTGACCTTGGTACAAAGATTCCAGAGAATTTTTTGTTTCGTCTATATCTTAAAAAATGGCTGAGTTATAGCACTTTGAATTTCTAGCGTGGCTGACATTTTCAAACGATCTGATATTTGTCACGTGATAACATGTGATAATCACAGGGACAGGGTTTAAAAAATAATAACAACTCTAAAAATGTGTGCAGGTTAATTTTAGCTACATATTTATATAAAACAATAGTTCTTGTTTCAGAAGAAAATTACATCGAATTATTTTTATTAAAATAATTTTATCGAGACAGCTCCAAACTTAAAAATCAGCATCAGGGACACGGGACGGTATAGGAGTTTTCCAGGTGTTTGGGCCCCCAACATCGTCCAAAACTTATTTATCTCGTTAATATTGTTGTGCACTTATGCAATGCGATGTTCCACAGAATATGAAATAAAAACAAGTAATATAAAAATTTTGTTTTTAAAGTCAATTCCTACTTAGGCCATCAAAGAAAAATTTAATATAATCCCTTAAGCTAATATTAGTTTTTGTTGCATTAAAATATCTCAATTTGTTGATTTTCTATAAGCAAGTAGGTTTACAATGGAACTCTATGCGAATTTGGCGAAATATTAGACATATCGCCAAGTTGGCAACAAACTTGGCGGTATTTGGCGACAGAACAGGGTTCCCCCTATGGTAACCCCTTATTGAAAATACTTTCATTGATCTTCAATAACCAATGGCCGCCATTTTTGTTTCCCATGCGAAACTAAAATTAATGAAAATTTAATTAATACTTGAAAAAACTGTATTAACATCAATCGTCATCCAGTACAAGTTTAAAAAAATTTATTTCAACTTCATAGGATGAATAATGAGTATTTTATTAACGATTGAAAATTTGAACAAGATAAATATATAAATAAATAAATATAGGGAGAGTGTGAGCTAATAGTAGGAATTGAAAAACACAAAAAAAGTGTATTAAAATAAAAATTATTATTCAGGGACATGAAAGTCAAAAGATTGTGAGAATGCCCCTTTTATGTATTAATCGAGGATAAACTTTGCATACGCCTTATTCTTTCCCATATCATATTTGCATGCTTTTAGTGTCGTTCCTCTCCCGATAACTCGCAACGGGAATGGAGCATTAGCGTTTGATTATACCAAGTTTCCAAAAACGCCAGCACGTTTACGTTTTATTTGCGACCATGCATTCTTTGATGAAAACTTTTTGTTTGGATGTGTACTATCACCTCTTAAATTTTTGCCCATCTTTTATGAAACACCCTGTATAAATGCGTTCTTTTAGTAACTATAACTTATTTATTCAAATAGCTGAGGAATAGAGATTACAATTTCAGCTTATTATCTAATGTACGCCATTGTTATGATATTAAATTAACAAAAGATATATCTGGAGACCTTCTCTGCTTAATTTAAAGCAACGACGCTTAAAAATCTGATTAATAAATCATGTTAGCTAAACTAATCTCTCTGAAAATATTTATGCTAAATTTAACTCACTCATGTGAAATTTACATCATTATTTAGCAATTGCTTTAGAAAAGTGAGATTAATTAGAGAAAGGATGATTTCCGTCAAAATTTTACTCAAGCTGGAAAATATTTCAAGAAAAATGACATAATTAACAGTTAATTAAATTAAATGCATTTAAAATATTTACGTATTTAATTACCTTTCAAGTTAAATCACACAAAAATAAATATTAATATTGTATGTCTGTCAACGACAGCTTATATTTTCTGATAATTGTTTTAAATATCCGTTTATAATTGGTCTTCATATTTAGTGATTAATAATTAATGCTCATTGGCGGTTTTACGAGTTAACAGGCACTGGTCTAAAAAAATCCTTGCCGGCTCGGCCTACAGGCGCAGGTAGATTTCGAAATTAAGTACTAATTTCACCAACAAAAACTAAATAATGATTAGAGATAAAACCACTTTAACAATGTTATCTGGCCACTTTTTACGAGTTTTTAATTTCATTTTTATATAAGAGCTGGTTTTAACAGAATCATGTTAAGGCAATATTAAAAAAAATATTTTTCCATGCTTAACAACTCGAAATTTTCTGTCAAATTTTCGGATTCATTTTTAAAGGCAAAATCATTAAACTTGCTTACGTGATTTTTGGAGATTTATAAACGACTTATATTTGTATTTTTCGTTTCATTAATTAGAACTTGATTTATAAACAATTATTTTCTCAGTAGGACCATATTTTTCGTTTCCAACACAATCGCTTCTAGAAATTCGGTTCAGAAGGCCCGATTCGACATCATTTTCTAAAATATATTCTGACTTTATCAAAAATTAGACTATTACGGCACATTATATAGTTTCTAAAGTTTTTTTTTTTTTTTTTCAGTAAGAATTGGTGCTATCAATATAAATCAATATAAAAGTCAATATAATAATAGTCAATAAAAGTCAAATCAATATAATTCAATATAAAATATACTTATCAATATAAAAGTTGTCGATAATATTAAGTCAATTTATAATAAATTTAATTGAATTTGATATCTTGAGAATTGACGAAGTTAGTAATTTTTTCCTCCCCATAACCCTATTTTTTTCGCCCCTTGAGCCAATTTTTAGTTTTATCAAAAATCTATCATACATAAATTTTTGGCCAATTTTTTAGAAGTAATAATAACTTTAAACTGAGACGATAATTAAGAAGTTATGGGCTTTTTTTCGTTTTTCACAAAACCCCTCCCTATTTCCACCCACTTGGTCCGATTTTGCCTATTAACGACCTTGACCAAGATTTTATGCCCCTTGATTTTATATATCAATTTGGAAAATATTTGTGCATAATTATCGAAGTTATCGTGTCCATAAAAAGTTATATTTATATATATATATATATACATGTAATAAAGATGAAATCACAAATATATGAACAAATGGTAAAATTCTAAAGATGAACAAGATATGAACATAGGAAACCATTATGTAAAGTAAGAAAAAAAAAAATATATATATATATATATATAGATAGATAGATAGATAGATAAAGTTTTTTACTGGAGGTAGTTTTGGTTTCTAGGGGCCATGATCGGTGTAGATATACAAAAATTTTTCCGAAATTCCAACATAGGTGTGATCCCAATAGGTAATATTTCATACGAAATCTACCTAAAATAAAAAATAAAAACATTAAATAATGCATTTATCTAATGGTGGAAAACATATTTTTTTTCAATGCATTTTCTTATGGATTTATGTACTGAAGATATAAGATACCTAGTATATGAAATATATAACAAACAGCAATAATAATAACAGAAAAAGGAGTACTGAGCTTGTCAAGCTTTACGAATAATTAAAAGTATATAAGATATATTTTTCGGTGAAAAATATCTATTTGTTTATCATTTGCTTAAAAATGTATGTCGAAAATATGAAATATCGGCTAAATATAACAATAATAACTAAATTAAAACCCCTAAAAATGACGGATAATTAAAAATAAATTATCCAGAAAAATATATTTTTTATTTCAATCGATTTTTTCTGAATATAATTGCCAAAATAAACATAAAAGCTTTCGTGAATATCGTTAAATATACATAATGAACATCTATTTGTAATAAAATCCAAGTGTAGGAAAGTGTGTAGATAACCATTCCGGAGCGAACCGTGCCTTCCTATATATTTAAAACACAAGGCTGCTTTTTTTTAGTCATCTGTCCTCAGATTTCTACTGAGCCGATTTTGCGAATTATTTTTTAAAATGAAAATTGTTCTTTTACAGATATGCCCGCACTAGCTATTTTTTTAAATATTCCCATTTTTACATTTTAATTTTGAAAGTTTTTTTATGAAATTTCTTCAAAATGGCAGTCGGATTACTTCCATTGTTTCAGATAAAAAAGAAATAATGATAAATAATCAGACACGTGGCTTTTCGGAGGTATTTTTTCATTTGCAAGTTATTTTCGGTAAAAAAAAAAAAAATAAATAATAATAATAATAATTTCGCACGGGTATTTTATTTTTATAAGCGAATAAAAAATCGTATTTATTGCGAAATCACGAGAATATTGTCTATTGGGTTAATTTTATATTTATGCATTATAACTTTATTAGTTATTTTCATTACAATTAAATAGAAAATATATTTTTATTTGAATCTCTTCTGGTTAAGCATAAAATTACGTATGTACGTACGTAAATATATTTGAAAAGTTTGCTCCAGTGACGTCATGCTTAGCTTGAAATGCATTTTTACATTAATAAAACTAAGAAGAAAAATTATGACAGTGTCAAAATGACATAATTTTTACTGATTTTTCATTTCTTAATTCTAAAGATCAGAATCAGAGCTTTTACGGATCATTGAACTGTTTCAGAAATTGAATATAAAGTAAAAAAATCCCTGCCGGCCCGGCCTACAAGCGGAGGTAGATTTCGAAGTTAAGTATACTAATTTCACCAAGAAAAACTAAATCATGATTAGATATAAACACACTTTAACAATTTTATCTGCCCGCTTTTGACGAATTTTTATTTCATTTTTATATAATAGCTGGTTTTATCAGAATCATGTTAAGGCGATATTAAAAAAAAATACTCATTTTTAATAGAAAAAATATGAAACTTGCTGACGTGATTTTTGAAGAGATTTATAAGCGACCCGTGTTTTTATTTTTCGTTCAATTAATTGAAACTTGATTAATAAACAATTATTTTCTCAGTAGGACAATATTTTTCTTTTCTAACACAGTCGCTTCGGGAAATTCTGTTCAAAATGCCCACTTTGACATCATTTTTTTTTAAATATATTCTGCCTCTATCAAAAAATCGATCATTACGGTACATTATATAGTTTCTGAATAAGATAATCTACCAATTCTATGCGTTTGAGAGCAAAAATGAATTTAAAAATGAGTAAGAAAATAAGCAGTTTGGATTTGAATACACCCTTAATAAGATGATTTTTTTCTTCAACCGCTGTATATTTTTAATTTGTTTTTGCTGTAAGAATTGGTCCTATCAAAAACTTGTCCATATAAATGTTGAAGACAATATTGAAGACGCTCTACAAATGAGCTATCCGGACGATATCCAGTGTGGCACTCTTCATTCTTATATGTTAGCAAGGCAGCACCAGCACCACAATATGGAATATCTTCATGAACCACAACTCTGTAGCAAGCATGAGACGAAAGAGAAATAGTTTGTCATTATTTTATCCAGAGTCGATTACAAATGAATATGTATAATTTGTAGAAATAGCATGCACCCTTAGAAATAGTAGTAATTAAATATTTTAATTGTATAAAGCGCGAAACCAGCAGAGTGAAAAAGTGTTCAGGCAAGGATTCGAACTTTACCTGGACAGTTTTTTATTCTGTTGATTTCAGGCCTTATAAGCAATTTGAATAAAAATTCAAGCAATGAAAAATATGTTTTTAATTCATATACTTCAGAACTCATACGTTCATAATTTCCAAAATTGTTGCCCTGATTATGACAGAAATTTTACATTTAAATAATGCAACGAATGCTATTCAAATATAGTGGTGGAATTTTGCGTCTAAATTAATCAGAATTAACACGTATACAACTTTCAAGGCATGCAACAGATATAGTAATTCTTCTTTCAAGAAATAGAAGTGGTATTATTCAAATATAGTGGTGGAAGTTTGCGTCTAAATTAATTAGAATTAACACGTATACGACAATTTTCAAGGCATGCAACAGATATAGCAATTCTTCTTTCAAGAAATGGAAGTGGTATTATTCAAATATAGTGGTAGATGTTTGCATCTAAATTAATCAGAATTAACACGTATACAACAACTTTCAAGGCATGCAACAGATATAGCAATTCTTCTATCAAGAAATGGGAGTGGTATTATTCAAATATAGTGGTAGATGTTTGCATCTAAATTAATCAGAATTAACACGTATACAACAACTTTCAAGGCATGCAACAGATATAGCAATTCTTCTTTAAAGAAATGGAAGTGGTATTATTCGAATATAGTGGTGGAAGTTTGCGTCTAAATTAATTAGAATTAACACGTATACGACAATTTTCAAGGCATGCAATAGATATAGCAATTATTCTTTCAAGAAATGGAAGTGGTATTATTCAAATATAGAGGTGGAAGTTTGCGCCTAAATTAATTAGAATTAACATGTATACAACAACTTTCAAGGCATGCAATAGCTATAGCAATTCTTTTTTCAAGAAATGGAAGTGATATAGAACGTTCTGTAAGTTATTATTATCTTTATAATTCAGTAATTCAGATTCATAATAACTTCCCCTTGAACCGCTTTTGGTAAGAAGAAAGAAAATCCTTACGTAAAACGTTATTCTCAAGGCGCCAGCAAGGAGGTCACAAGGGCGGGTCATTGACACTCCTTGGATTTTATAGTTTGATTAATTAAATATCCATTTTCTCTGATGATTTTGAAAAGAATAATAAAATTTCTCAAGTTACTTAATTATTAAAAGGAAAAAGAACGGTGACATTTTCGTAATCTATACCCCTAAACTCTCGTGAAAACAAATCTTTAGTATAACTTTCTTCTTATTTTGATATGTTTAAAAGTTATCTTAAGCAGGAGATTCACGGGGACTAACCCCCCCTGGCGAAAAAAGAAAATAAACTTTTTCAGTTTTTCATTTTGAAAATACATGGTAAAACTTACTTTTGAACTGTTAATATTTCTTACTTGTTGCATTTTCGTAATGCTTTTTAGGATGACATGTTTAAATTTTTTCTTACAAGGGCTATTGTGACAAAAAATGGCTAAATGTCTAGTTTTGCTTACTTCGTGTTCATTTTCTCCATTAAAAAGAAAAAGAAAACCACTGCTAGGCAACGAACTACAGACACACGTGTTCCAAAAATCTGCCACTCCCTGTATTTCGTTCTACCAATGCGCCTTCTATATCTCAAATCAAACAAGAAACTTTTTTATATACGCGCAATTCAACAACAGCTCAGCAAAAGAAAGTCGTGGAAAGTTTGTTTCCTAGCCCCAAAACTTCTATTATAAGAAAACGAGTTTTACAGGCGTGAAGAAGAAAGAAGGGTAAATTCTATGGGTGCCGCATAGTGGGGCGAAAAGCGCGTTTTCGTAGAGCTTATAAAAGACGTCGAAATAACTTGATAGTTGGAAATTTTATGTTGTTAAAGGTCGGGAATGGGAATCGGAAATCAGAATTTGGAAATTCCTGTGACAAAATGGAAAAAATCATGAATCTTAGGCTTAGATCTGGTATTTTGAAAATTCGACTTTAAAATCAACTTCGAACGTGTTAAGGAGTTTTAATTAGTTAATTAGGAGTTAAATAATTAATTAGGAGTTTTAATTAATCGAGGGCCTACAGAACCCGGAAGGATCGCGGTAGGTGTGATTTTTATGATTTTGTCTCCTTCAGTACCTAAGGAAAAAGAAAACAAACCCCTTTTATCAGCACAATTAGAAACATTTTTGAATCGTTGTCTTTATACAAATTACATTTAAAAAGAGGTATTTTTATTTTTTTTAAAATGACAAACGCTATAAAAACTTGATAATTTCTAAACTTTAAATATCAACAGCCAACTCCATCTGAAAAATTTGACAAAACCTCAAAATTATGCAAAATTCCATAAAATGGACAGGTTTATTGAAGTTGTATTTTCTATTTCTAACCCGTTCACTGATTTTTCATATTACTCTGTAACATATAAAACAAGTTCAAAAAAATTTTTTTAGTCATATGTATATTTTTTGTCAATTTCGACCAAAGTCACGGATTTCGACCCACTTTCCGTCGCTAAGGAAGACCAGATGAAGACCATTGCTCTTCCAAGGATTTTTAAATTTAATTAACTAAATGTTCTTTTACTGACGTTGAAGTAGTAAAAGTTATTCTTCAAAGCTGACTTAAAATCATTAAAGACAAATAAAAAGATTAATCAAGAAATCATTGGGAGGCGGGAGGGGGTAGCTTTACATCCCAGAGCTCTCAACCCCATGGAAGCTAATTTGTTACTTTTTTTTTTTTTCAAATTTTATATTGTCCAAAAAAAAAAAAAAAAAAAAAAAAAAAAAAAATGCGACCACATGCATAGTATGCAAAAATCATGCCCCGCTGTAGATTTCGCCCTACTAACGCCCCATGGGGAAATATTTCCATTTATTGCATAAAGATGATAAATAAAGTCAATTATAAGATAACAGTGTTAAAATTCTAAAAAAAGTTTGTAAATGCTTTCCTTTACAAAACGGCGGCATTATTGGGAAATGCTTATATTTAATAATATCGATTAGTAAACATCACTTTGTTTTATTCTGAAGAATATATTCTTAAAAACTAGAATAACTAGAAACTGCTCTTTTTTTTTTTTTCTGTGTGTGTGTGTGTGTGTGTGCTAGAAAGGATAAGTTTAACATGTAGTGTGTTTTTTTTTGTTTTTTTTTGTTAATCACCTTCCTAACTGAATTCTTCATACTTAACACATTATCTTCATATTTACATGCGTCCTTTTCTTAAGTATCTGATTTCATAAATGCATCTCACATGCTTGCATTACATATCTTATCGCATATACATACTACTTAGATACAGCAACTTTCAATAAGCACGATGAATATAACATCCCACTTTTTTAATACTTTTCAATATAGTTTGAATTCGGTTTGTCTGTCGCTCTGCCTCTCTGTTCGCGTTCTAACTCGCGTAAATATACTCCGAATACCTCGTAATTGATATATATTATTGAGGTTCACTGTTTTATTATTACTCGTTTTATGATTATTTAAGTAAACTGAGCCAAATTCTGGGTATGTTGTAGGATAAAACGTCATTGCAAACAGTATTTTCTTTAGTAATAATTTCTATTGATTCGCGGATGATTAAATCATGATAATTCTTTGAGGGATATATAATTTTTGCGTCTTCGAAATTAACATACCCAGAATTTGGCTCAGTATACTTAAATAATCATAAAAAGAGTAATATTCCACTTCCCTATATCCATGTTTTATTTATTAATGTTTTCCGGATCTAAAAATTAACTTCAACTTTCACTCCTTTCGTCACCATCTACGTGAATTTTGAAAATTAGACGCCAACAACAATTGTATTTCTTATATTCCTCAGACGAAGACTATGTTTTTATAGTTGAAAGTACTAAGGTATTAAAATAATTTAACATCTTTTTAGTATTCAGTCATCTTTTTAGTATTCTGTCATCTTTTAAGTAGTTTTGCACATAGTGTAAGTTTAAGTTTAATTTTTTAAAGATGAATTAGGCATTTCTATGTATTTATTTACTGGTGACATTTTGTTACACTATTCTTAATGTGTTGGAAAGTGCTTCCTAATCTATGTATGACGCATGATTTTTTTTCTTGTTCCACTAATGAAAGAAATAGTGACTAATGAGAATTATCCCACAATTCTAATTCAACTAAATAAATCTATTAGGTAGCAGAAATTTGTATTAATTTCTTTCCTTGATCCGGGTGCCTTGTTGTTTCGTTCATCTCACGAAACCCTTATAGTCTCGCTTTTGTGTCTGCCCGTCACAGTGCTTGTACTCTGAAACTATTTGAGTTACAGACTCGTTTTTTTTTTTTTTTTACATGAGCTGAATGCTTCCTGTCATATCCAAAATCATAAAATTTTGGGAAAAGTTACGTTATTTTAATTAAATAAATTAATGTAATGATGTAAACATTCCACCATTTTTGCGATTTCAAAACACAATCCTAATTTCAACCATCTTTTCGTAAACTCGGTAGTCCTGTGGTAGAGTGTGTTATTTCTAACTGAAAGGTACAGGGGTCGAAGCATGTCGGCGGAAGTTGAAATTTTCAATTTTTTACATTTAATTGTCCGATGGATTTAATTAAAAGAAATTTCGTATTTTTTAGCTATTTTACGGGGTTTTTTTTAAATAAATGTTAAGATCGTTTTATAGCGCCATCTAATGAGTGTTTGGAAAGTGAAAAAATTAATATGGATTTTTTCGGAATTATTTCAGCATTTTAAATATGTTTTAAGCATTTTTTTCTTTTAAAAAATTATATTTTATTTATAACTCCGCTGAAATTGCTGAATTTAAAAATAGTCGATTTTTTAAGATTTATTTAAATAATTTTACGTGAATATTTTTTATTTGGTCTAAAAATATTTTTTAATTATTTTAAAATTAAATACAAATGTGCTGCCATTTATGTAACGGTTTAATAGTTATAAATTAACAATTTTAATTTATTAATTCAGAATAAAGTGTTTTAAAAGAGATATTAAACGAAATCCTCTGTGCGATCTGCGATCACACTTACCCACTTATTATAAGAGATCTAAAAATTTTTAAGTGATAGAAAGCTTTAAAAAACTCCATCGCTTATTAAAGTAGATATATTATGGCAGTTTTGATTGTAAAAATTAAGGACGAATTTCAACTTCTGTTAATTTTATTAACCGACGTCAAACGTAGGAAGTTATTTAATTCATTTATATGT
This sequence comes from Maratus speciosus, assembly GCA_963932465.1. Taxonomy (NCBI): domain Eukaryota; kingdom Metazoa; phylum Arthropoda; class Arachnida; order Araneae; family Salticidae; genus Maratus; species Maratus speciosus. Next base: position 294,581,419 of record OZ010789.1, read on the forward strand.
TGCTGGTTTTTTTTTTGTTTTGTTTTTTTTTTAAACCTATGTTCAGGCACAATTTTTGAATGGATCATTTTATTTCTATTCTTTAAGGGGGAATGGCAGATGGGGGAAAGCCTCTTTTAACAGATGGCTCCGTTTCAATTTCATTAGGAAATTTATGTGTTTGCCTGTCCGTTTTATTGTCTTTTATGTTTTTATAGGCTTTTACTATCGTAAAAAACCGACCAGTAATTAGGATGTTAAAGTGCACAGTATTAATTTATTCTTCTCAGTAAGTACTTCTTAATTGTTACGCTGCATATGAAAATGCTTTTTTGATTGATCAGCCATCTAATATATATATATATATATATAATATATATATATATATATATTATATATATATATATATATATATATAATATATATATATATTAAATACTAACAAGAAAGAAAAATCATGTGTCAAGCATAGGTTAAGAAACCCTATCGGAAAGGTGAAAAATGATATCTAAGAAAAGAATTGTAAAACTCATAACACATTTAAAAACCCAATTTCAGCAATTACCGCCCATAGTGGAAGAAATACTGAAATTCTTTTTTGAAGCCCTGTATATGATCTATAGATTTGTAAATACGAGGATGTATCAAGTTTTTGCCCTCACATAAAAATAATTGAGTGAAATTTATGAAATTGCTACATTGTATTAGTCCTTTCCTATATAGTCACCGTACACAGTAACACATTTGTGCAGCTGGTGTTTCAAAGAGGGAGGATGATGTATTCCAGGAGGCGCGATAGTATGCCCAAAGGGGGGCATTTTTCTAACTTTTGCCGACCCCCACATGTGACATATCGTTGGAAAAGCCTGTGACCACTTATTCATCCTATGCACCTCCCGAGCCTCCCCCCCCAAATTTGCCCCCCGGGGGCATGAATGATGTCCGCAAAATTTAGAAAAGTGCCCCCCCCCCCCTGAGAGCAAATTGATAGTAAAAAGTCATACGAGCAAAATGAGCTAAGTATGACTAGATTTTGACTAGACAAAAATATGTTTAATTAAATTAATTATTATTAAAAAGCTATAATGTTATACCGTCATCGCGGATATTGCCCACGTCACTCTTAGAGCATTTTATAGAAAATTTTGTGCTCTTTCAGTAAAAATTGACATGACAAATTTATTCTGCCGGAAAAGTCTGTCATACGTATTTTAAGGAGGCGGGCGGTGATCAAATTCACATTTATTTTGCTTTAAATTTTTATCGATGACTTCTTCATTTTGCGTCTGGACCTCCCTGGCCAAGTGTGGAATTTCCTCGAAAACGGTAAATCATTACAGTTTTTTATTTATAAGTAATATAATTAAACTTATTTTCGGCTTCTCAGACTAGAGGTCTTTTCTGACTCATTTTTAACTGTAAAGGTATAAAATTGACAGACCTGACTCTTGACGGCATTTGGAATCGAATAGATTTTTCCATTTTTGATAAATGACTTACAGAGATAACAGAGATTCTTGTCACGTAAATGTAGGTTTTTCTCCTTTCCTGTGCTATCGCCTCCGGAAATTCGATTCGAAACGCCAACTTTGGCAGTATTTTCTGAAAGATATATTGCTTTTATCTAAGAAAAAACCGGCATTTACATAGTTTGTGAATAAAAGTACCTGCTAATCTTACGCGTTTCCGAAAAGAAGTGATTTCATAAATGTGTCAGAATGTAGCTCATTTGGATTTAAGAAAAGCCTTAAAAATGAGAGAAATAATTTCAAAAATCTACTTTTTATTATACGGCTTCAAAAGTTATCATGTTTTTAACCCTTTATTCTAAACTACATTAATTTTTTAATGAAACCTGATTTGAATTTTGAAACGTCTGTAGAGACGATGACTAAAAGACTGTTAGTAATCAGTTACTATTGTGTGTTTTCTCTTTTGCGAACACATAGTAATCTAAAATATACGGTAAAATGTTCCCATAAATATGTATGTACCGGGTGTCCCAAAAATGACTGATATATTTTAAAATTCAATAACTTGCAAGCGGTGACCGATATTAAAAAAAATTTGCAGGATGGTTATGTAAGATGTCAGGAGTTTTTATTCTGCGATTTCCAGTTTTAGTTACAAATAGATGCGACAGATGGTGATGCAAGCATTAGGCGCTAAATCCAGGCTCGATTTTTCGACCTCTCTCTTATCCCATGCGAAAAAAGGAGATTAAAATGTTTTGAATGGATCCTGAAGTACCAACAATCGGGTCTGGAATTAGCACTTATTTCTCACAGCGCCATCTATTGTTTGAAATTCGAACTAAAATCAAGAATTACAGTAAAAGGACTCCTGACATCATACATAACACTCCTGCAAGATTTTTTTAAATATCTGTCACCGTTCGCAAATTATTGAATTTTAAAATCCATCAGTCATTTTTGGGACACCCGGTAGTATTCATAAAAGAATCTTAATTGTATGTCGAGAAATAACGGAATTTTTTGTAGAAATTGAGTCGGGCCGGCCCGGGCCGAGACTGTTTTCACTGATTTTTGTACGGGCCGGGCCGGGCCAAGAACTTTAAAAATATAAACGGGCCGGGTTCGGGCCGAACTTTTAATTTTTACACCGTGCCGGGCCCGGAAATTCCGGCCCGTGTAGACCTCTATTTCAGACCTAGTCATACCCATAGATTAAGGACCAAGATGGGAAATTTACGGCAAAATCTGTAATGGCAACAGTACTAGCGTCACTGCCGGCAGCGAGATTCTAAAAGATAGTCACGTTTTAGCATTATTGGCTTTTACTGCGTTCTCATTCGCTGTTCTTAGTCACGTGTCATAGACGCAGTTGTCGTTTGGCGATTTTAGCTTTTTGCGCTCTTCTATATGTCTTGGAAAGGAAATACATACATGAGTTTTTGTCAGTATTTTTTAACCTGCGAGTGTGACAGCTGTTCATAGAGTTCAAATCTAGAGCTAAAATTGGTCACAAGCCAAAGACGCTTTTTACTTTCTTCTATCTTTATAAGAAGAAAGTATTGGATTCGTGAAAATTTTCGGTTTTCGGTGGATTTACACGTTTCAGGTGTCAGACGATATTCTATTCATGCTTGCTTTATTTATTTAGCTGCTTTTTTTACCGTACTTGTATTGTTCACTTTTAACTTACAAAATGATAATTAGACTAAAAATATAAAAGAAAACCCCCAGAAAATTCTGTTAATAACGTAAATATGTAAGTTTCTGAGATTAAATTGTAAAAAATCAAATTCAGGTATTGTGTTAATTGATTCATATCGAATAAAACTTTATTGAGTGTAATGTCAGTACCTCTATTTATTTTTAACTGTTAGATTTACATAATTCTAAAAATTTGTCGAAAGGAATTTTTCCCCATCTGTAATTTTATTATTATTTCTTATATGTTAATATTATAAATATTATTGAATAGATTGTACGTTATTTACATTAAAAACAATATTTTTATTTTATCTGTAAGAAAGTGAAAATGTGTAAATTTTAAAAGATTATTGTAACGATTATTTAATACGTTAAACTTCATAAATTAATAAAACATCGGCTATAAAAATTTTTCTACCGAATGGGAGTTTTTATGAAATTTTCTAGGATTTGTAGAGCGCAATACTTCGTATATTTTTTATATTACACTATTACTTTATGTAGCTTTAAATCCAATTTTATCATATTTACTTGATATTTAGCATTCAAGACGAAATTTTTACACTGTTTTTCGTTGCACTTAAATCGTTCACTCATCACGTAAAAAATAAAAAAGAAAAATGCCCAGCTAAACTGATGGCATTGAGCTCACAGGCTATTCACACTAATTGTATATCATACTCTTATTTTAAAGAATAATGCCCCTCAAAAAAATAAGTGGGGAATTAGCCCCCGTTTCACCCTTTATACTTAACCAGTGAACCTCCAAATCTAATCAGGGAAGCTCCTTATCATAATAAACCGGTATACCAAATTTGGAGCAAATCGAATAATCCTGCAAAAAAAACCATTTCTCTAAATTAAGAGGGTAGACTAGCTCCCCCCCCCCCCTTTATCCTTAACCAATGAATCCCCAAAACGAATCAGGGAAGCTCCTTAACATAATAAACAGGTATACCAAATTTGGAGCAAAGCTAATAATTCTGCGTGAAAAAACCGTTTATATAAATTAAGGGGGGGACTAGCCACCCTTCCCCCTTTATCCTTAACCAATGAACCCACAAAACTAATCAGGGAAGTTCCTTAACATAATAAACCGGTATACCAACTTCGGAGCAAATCGAATCATTCTGCATGAAAAATCCATTTATCTAATATAAGAGGGGCGGGATAACCTCCCTTTTCCCTCCTTTATCCTTAGCCAATGAACCCCCAAAACTAATCAGGGAAGTTCCTTAACCTAATAAACCAGTATACCAAATTCGGAGCAAATCGAATCATTCTGCATGAAAAACCCATTTATCTGAATTAAGGGGGTGGACTAGCCCCCTTTTTCCCCCTTTATTCTTAACCAATGAACCCCCAAAACTAATCAGAGAAGTTCCTTAACCTAATTAACCGGTATACCAAATTCGGAGCAAATCGAATCATTCTGCATGAAAAACCCATTTATCTGAATAAAAAGGGGTGGACTAACCTCCCTTTTCCCTCCTTTATCCTTAGCCAATGAACCCCCAAAACTAATCAGGGAAGTTCCTTAACCTAATAAACCAGTATACCAAATTCGGAGCAAATCGAATCATTCTGCATGAAAAACCCATTTATCTGAATTAAGGGGGTGGACTAGCCCCCTTTTTCCCCCTTTATTCTTAACCAATGAACCCCCAAAACTAATCAGAGAAGTTCCTTAACCTAATTAACCGGTATACCAAATTCGGAGCAAATCGAATCATTCTGCATGAAAAACCCATTTATCTGAATAAAAAGGGGTGGACTAACCCCCCTTTTCCCCCTTTATCCTTAACCAATGAACCCCCAAAACAAATCAGGGAAGTTCCTTAACATAATAAACCGGTATACCAAATACGGAGCAAATCGAATGATTCTGCATGAAAAACCCATTTATCTGAATTAAGGGGGGTGGACTAAACCCGTTTTTCCCCCTTTATCCTTAACCAATGAACTCCCAAAACTAATCAGGGAAGTTCCTTAACATAATATACCGGTATACCAAATACGGAGCAAATCGAATGATTCTGCATGAAAAACCCATCTATCTGAATTAAGGGGTTGGACTAACCCCGTTTTTCCCCCTTTATCCTTAACCAATGAACTCCCAAAACTAATCAGGGAAGCGCCTTATCACAATGAACCTAGGAAAAAATTTTGAAGCAAATCGGATGTTTCTATCAAGAGTTATCGCGTTACGTACATACATACATACATACGTACGTACATACATACATACGTACGTACATACATACATACGTACGTACATACATACATACATACATACAGAGCGGGCGGGCACATTAGCTCTCAGGCTTTGATAGCCTGTGAGCTAAAAAGGGATATATTCGTGCATGAATATAGAATAGATATTAGATATATAAAATAGAATATCTATCCTATGCTCATGTATCGGTGTAATATTCTATTGAAAACGTAAACATGCAACATTAAAAAAAGAAAGATCACAATAAGGTAGATACTCAATAATAAAAATTTTACAGGGATGGGCAGTTTCTTCCCCATTGTCACTAAAGGCGCTACGATCGCAATCACATTACCATTACGCTCTATGGAAATGTCCCATCTTGTATGTTAATCTATGATCATACCTAGCTCATTTTGTTCGTAAGACTTTTTACTATCGATTTACATAAACTAGAGAACAGGAATTCTGCTTTTTCAGAATTTAGTGTCGCCCCCGGCATTTCCATTACTTCATTTTCTTCTGGTAGACTGGTGGTTTCTATTATTATGAAACAGCCATTATAAATGAAGCGTTAGGTGAAGATGAAAGAACAATCGTAAAAAGTTCGAACTCTGATTTTCTGGTCAGAATGAGAAAAAAATAGCCATTTTTTTTTTTTTTTTAAATTATGGCCATTATTTTTTCCATTCTGACCAGAAAAACAAAGTTCTAACTTTTTACGGCTGTCTTTTCATCTTCGCCCAACACTTCATTTATAATGGCTGTTTCATAATAATAGAAGCCACCAGTCCATCAGAAGAAAATAACTCGGTTAAGCGGGACTCGGATAATCGGGACTCTACTGCAAAACATATTTCAATTTTATGACTTAAAGCACATGCTTTTGATTATGTAAAATGACGTCATTTGCATTCATATAGATACTTAAAATTAAATATAGTTTATAATAGCTCCATGTTTTATCATGAATCCTTCATTTATATTTTTCTCAAAATAGCACGTATTTTAATTAATTTTTTTTTTCAATTTTTATCAGAAAATGGCAACAAAAAGATATAATTCCTATTTTTCAACAATTTTTTCTTTACTTTCTATAGAAATGGAGTACTTGAGTTGCCAAAAGGAAACAAATGTCGCTAAAAACTACAAAAACATTAATATTTCAAAAACAAATGGAGATGCAGTTTTCAAACAAATTGCATTAAAAAGTACTTTTTTTTCCAATACTACGGTATAAACATTAAAAATGTGCGATGCTTAGAAGATTTTTAAAATGCTGTAGAGTATTTAATCGCACAATGAAACATCGGCTTTTGTTTTACGGCTGGCGTATACAAGGTAACGTTATTTATTGGAGACAAAATAAGCTGGAAGAAAGAAATAGCATACCGGGGGCTAAAAAATTTCAATCGGGAGTTTCGATGTCACCGGCTCGCAGACTATTAGTTTAATTGAGAAAATAGACATTTATTTGAACGGAAATGCAGATCAAACTAAAAGTGCACTGGAAGGAAAATTTCACAATTTTTCGCGAATAAAATCCTATTTATACTTATTGAAAATATATATTCTATTATAATCAGCTTGCGTTTCTTAAATATTACTGAAAACAAGTTTATTTTAAATTTTAATGAAAAACTGTTATTTAAAAGCTTATATTTGTCTAACCGCGAAAAATAACTCCAGTTGCACATTTTTCTTTCGTATATGTCACTTAATTTAGTGTAATGTGCGTGGGAGCTATTTTAAATTCCGTGATCATTAATCGAAATTTATATGATTTTCTTTATCGTGTGTTTTTACATTTTTAAATAATGCATATCTGTCACTTAATTTAGGGTGCTGTGTGTGGGAGTTTTTAAATTCCGTACTCGGTAATCTAATTTTATATAATTTTCTTTTTCGTGTGTTCTTATAATTTTAAATCACGTTACATCAATTAGAAGATTTAACATACTTTTGAAGATCTAACAATCCCATGCTACCTTCTTTTATTTAACTCACCCTTGTTACTTTCTTCCATCTTTACAAGAAGAAAGTATTGGATTCGTGAAAATTTTCGAATTCCTGTTTTCGACGGATTTACACGTTTTAGGGGTCAGAGATCCCGACAAACACACAAAATGTTTTTACAAAATGTCTGTCTGTGAGTCTGTCTGTTTGTGTGTGACACAAATTTTGTGGGCGCTCTATCTCAAGAACTAATGCAAGGATTTTCATAAAACTTCATATTCAGTTAGTCCTTGATATGAATTGATGTTTACTATGCTTTGGTGTAAATCGCTTAGCAGATGGAGCTACTATACATAATTTTTCCTAATTTCCACAATGGTTATATCTCAAGAACTAATGCGTGGATTTTCATCAAACTTCAGATTCAGTTAGTCCTTCATATGAGTTGGCGCTGACTATGTTTTGGTGTAAATCGTCTTACAAGTGGCGCTACTATGCTGCATTTTTCATGATTCCCGCAACAGTTTTATCTCAAGAAAGGGTGCACGGATTTTAATCAAACTTCAGATTCGGTTATCAAGTCAACTTAAGTTGTTACTTATTAGGTTTTGGTATATATTACCCAACAGGTGGCGCTGCTATGTAGAATTTTTTACGATTTCCGTCATAGCTCTTCTCAAAAACTAATGCACGGATTTTCACGAAACTTCAGATTCAGTTATAAGTTGACATAAGCTGCTGCTGGTTAGATTTTGGTGCAAATCATCTAACCGGCTGCAGTTTTCAGGAAGTATTAACATTTATGAGATAGAAGAAAGTTTTGGGATTGCCACATCCGACTAGTTTTTGTGTGTAAAGATGGAATTTTAAATCGGTTTTTAAGCCACTTCTTGATATACTACATTTATTAAAAAAAAAAAAAAAAAAAAAAGTACGTTTGTAGGCGTGTTTCCAAAGGAAATATAACATTTTGATATTTTTTAACTTCATTATAAATTAATACATTAATTTTAAAGCTTTTTTACCTTAGCCCGCCCCAGGCGATAAATGGCCTGATATTCCGGCAAACAATGGCCGAACCAAATAGCTGCCTAAAATTGCAACAATGAAACAGTTCAAAGGCTGAAATGTAGAAAATAAATAATAAACCAGAAAACAGGAACCCTGCTTTTTCAGAATTTATCCTCGCCCCCGATGAAAAAAATAAAAAATGTATATAAATATAGATAGTACGAAACATTTTTCAGTTTTAAGACTTTACGCTTTTATTTTACAGGATGCGGAGAAAGTATTGATAGTAAAATCAATCTCTACTACAACGCCATAGATACAATTATTTCAATAATTTTTATTGCGTAAGATTAACAACTAAGTATCAATTGATATTCTATCATTCATTTTCGATTCGGTCTTCTTTTGCCTTGATACACTCGCGGAGAAAGTGCCGGAAGGCATCCACGGCGCGCCACAAGTAGTCCGCATCGAGACGGTTCAATTTACGCGTCAGAGCAGCTTTTAAAGAAGTGATATCTTTGTGAGGACTAGCACAGGGTCTTGCTTGCAACACTCCCATATTGAGTAATCAAGTGGATTAAAATCCGGAGTATTCGGAGACCAGTCTTGACATGAAATGAAATCACGAAGATTTGCTTGGCACCACCGTTGCGTTTGGCAAGACTTATGGGCTGGTACTGAATCTTGTTGGAACACATATGGATTGTTTCCAAAATGAGAATTTAGCCATGGAAGGACCTCCTTTAGAATATCGTTGAGATAATTGATCTGATTAATCTTGACACCAACATCATCAAAGACCAAAGGGGATTTCCCATTGCTTGTGATGCAGCCAAAAACCATCACGCTCGCTGGATGAGCTTTTCTGGCTACTATGCCACCACTTGAATTAGCAGTTTTACTGTTTTTGGCTAATATGCAGTCATTCTGATGGTTAACAGCTTATTCAATAGTGAACAGTTTTTCGGCACAGAAGACGAAATGCAAACAATAACCCAAAAATACTTACTTATAATGCAATATTTAGATTATAAAGAGCAAATATACACAAAAAAAAAAATAATTCTACAACATTTAAAAGACACACACAAACATTAAGAAAAATTATCAATACTTTTTCCGCACCCTATATATAAAATGACCGCATCCGCTGAAGAATTCTTCATATACGAACCAGTCTTAACATCTACAGTAAAGTACGCATAGGACGTCACTATCGCTGGATAATACACAAATCCAAAAACAAAGAGATGTCGTCATTCAAGAAACTAGACGAAAAAAATCGGCTATCTAATGATTCATATGTCTTCGTTTGTTTGTAATATTAATATAGATCTTAAAGTTAATTAGGTTTATAATGTAGCATCATTCATTTATATGTTTTCAAAATACCACTTTATTTTAATTACATTTTTTTTTTTTCAGTTGTTATGGGAAAATGGCAACAAAAATATATAATTACTATTTTCCAACTATTTTTCCTTTACTTTCTAACAGAAAAGGAGTACTTGAGTTGCCAAAATTAAACAAATGGCGCTAAAAACTACAAAAGAATTAATATTCCAAAAATAAATTAAAATACAGTTTTCAAACAAATTTCATTTAAAAGTACTTTTTTCCCCAATACGACGGTATAAAAATTGAAAATGTGCGATGCTTAGAAGTTAAAAAAATTGCAGTAGAGCATTTAACCATACAATGATACATTTGCTTTGTTTTACGGCTGGCTTATTCAACGGAACGTTATTTTTTAGAGACGACACTTTAATAGCTGGAGGAAAGAAATAGCATACCGGGGGATAAAATAAATGAGGAATGTAATATATATTTTTAAAAATACGTCTTAATATTAATTACTTTGAGATTATACGTCGAGTCTAGAGGTCTGCACGGGCCGAAATTTCCAGGCCCGGGCCCGGCCCGACTCATAGAAAAAAAATTCGACCTGGCCCGATTCAAAAATTAAAATTTCAGCCCGAGCCCGGCCCGGCCCGGAAAAAAAGTTAAAATTTCGGCCGAGTAAATTTCTACAAAATATTGATTTTTTTCGTCGATTTGATTCAGAAGTTTTTTCATACGAGGAGTTCTAACCAAAGATATTTATCTTAACCTTCTTTTTTCATGTTTATAATCTTCGTTTTTATAGAAGTACCGCAGGCTGCGATAGTTATTTTTTTAATGAATAGCTATTTCTTGTATGTAAATGTTTCAGTTATCCCTTATATTGTTAATCCATATTCATGTATTGAAGTGTTAAAAATCTGAAAAATGCTATAGAATAAAATCTCCTAAGATGAAATTGCATAGAAAAGAAAAAAAAATGCATTATGGACAAGTTTCCTTCTTAACAAGTGTAAATGTATTATATATTATTTTCTTACGTATTAGTATATTAATTTTGCACGGATCAACACGTTTTCCAGTTTAAAATAGGGTTCCGTCATAGGCAGGTTCCTTTTCCCACGTCTTATTATATTTTAATAAGCGTAGAAATCTACTATTCTTTTAAAAGAATAAATTTTAATGTTTAAGTGTAGAATAATGACGATTTAAAAATGTATGCATTTTTTGACTGTGAAGACTAGGAATGAAACCAGGCCCGGCTATGTACAGAAAAAATAAGTTAGGCCCGGTTCGAGCCTTCAGAAAAAAGTATGGCCCGGGCCGAGTGCAGTGAATGAAAATCGGCCCGAGCCCGGCCCGTGCAGATCTCTACGTCGAGTCATCAATTTGCAATTCCTAAAACGATAGATGAAATAATGTTTCATATTTTCTTACCCGTTGCCATACATTAAAATGGAAACAGAGCAAAAATTATATACTTTTAATGTATTCACTTGCTTGTGTTTTCTACCAAGCGTAAAAATAGTAAATTGTTCATAATCGAGTTCGGTGCCCGCGTTAAATTAATGTATTGTAATGAAAATTTGGGGGGGGGGGGGGAGAGAAACATGAAATGCAGTTCAAAACATTAGGCACGATTTTTGAAATGAACGCTTATAAAAGAGTGTTTTAAACTAATTTTACTTTTATGCTTATTAAACAACTAAACTGTCGTTTAAGAACTTTCATAACATGATGATTTTTCGTATCTGACATTTTAATGCATGTGTATATGAGTAGAATCCATCCAAAAATTCTATTTGAAGTCAACCCAAAACTCGATCCTAACCCGATAAAAAATTTTGTCGATTCGAACATAAAAAAAATAATAATAATATTCGTTAATACACAACCAGACCCGAATCCAACAAACATCAACATCAAGTCGACCCGAATCCGACACTAGACCTTCTTAAAAGAAAGAAATTTTATCCATATTTTAATTCATATTTAATCCCTATTTTAATTATGGAAAAATAGTCAGCAATTTTAAAATTGTATTTCTCATATCACATTTCTTTTACGTAAAAAATGAATTTATGCATACTTATTCACATAAAATTACATACTTTTTCATCTGAAACAGTATTAGAAATCTTTTTTTTTCAAAAACTGGGTCAACTTGAATTCGACCCGCAAAAGTTAAAATCCAAACCGAAACCTAACCTAAAACAATAAAACTCTATTCGACTCGCATCAAAAAGTAATAGCGCCAACCCAACCACAGCCCCAATTATGAATCTGGTCAGGTTCAAGCAAAATTGGATTACGTGGCCCGATGTAGGACTCTGATCATGGGCGGAAATTAGCCCCCGGTATGCTACTTCTTTCTCACAGTTTATTTTGTGTCGTCTCCAAAAAAGAAAGTTACGTTGTATAAGCCAGCCGTAAAACAAAGCGGATGTATCATTGTACGATTAAATACGTTTTAGCAATTTTTTAAACTTCTAAGGATCGCACATTTTCAATTTTTATGTCTTCGTATTGGGGAAAAAAGTACTTTCAAATACAATTTGTTTAAAAACTGTATCTCCACATATTTTTGAAATATTAATTTTTTTTTTTTTTTTTTTTTTTTGTAGTTTTTAGAGCCATTTGCTTAATATTGGCAACTCAAGTACTCAATTTCTGCAGAAAGTAAAGGAAAAATAGTTCTAAAATATTAATTATATATTTTTGATGCCATTTTCAACAACCGAACATAACAACCGAAAAAAAATGTAATTAAAATACGTGCTATTTTGAAAAAATATAAACGAATGATTTCTGTTAAAAGATGAAGATATTATAAACTATATTTAATTTTAAGTATCTATATTAATGTTGCAAACAAATGAAGGCCTATGAATCATTAGATAGCCGTTTTTTTTGTCGAGTTTCTTGAATGACGGCATCTTTTTGCTGCATTTGTGTATTTTTTTGCGATAGTGACATCCTATGCATGCTTTACTGTAGATGTTTAAGAGTGGATCGTAAATGCAGGGCTCCCAAATGGTCCGCCAACTGAATACCAATAAATTTTAACAGAAAATTTTATGGTAGGTGTGCGCTAGATACAGTGGTTCCCAACCTTTTTTCGGCCACGCCCCACCAAAGCATCTGTAAAGTCACATTGCCCCCCCCCCCCCCCGTAATCTGTAAATTATGTCTCTTATTATTTAAAAAGTGAGCTCTATTCACACGGTGGGAGTATAATAGTGCCTTAACAATAGCTATTCATTTCACATTTTTTAACTGGTCAAAGAGGTGAATCTTTTACCACAAATGTGTTTTTACATAATTTTAAAAATACAAAGAGATTATACAACTTTTTTTATATGCCAAAACGAGATTTGTTGTACTTTTCCAACTTAACTCAATGTTAAAGAAAAGTGTTATACAGTCTGCATGTTTATTTTCACAAAATATCTTAAAATACAGTTACATTTAACGTTAAAACTGATAAATTCATACATTTTATAATGCATTCTTTTAACTTACTAAAAGTTGGTGTAAAATCTTTGGACACTTGACTTTTCTTTCTATGGATAACACAATACACAAGAAGTATTTCAAGATTATCATCTTTATCAAATTTAAGTAGCCATTATTCCAAATAACACATTCTCTCCATTTTCCCTTTCCCAATATCGTTAATACGTTAATTGTTTTCGCGAATAGAAGTAGGAAACTCATTCAATAAATAATGGAAAACGTTACGAAAAATTTAAAAAATCCTCATTTTTAATACTTTATAGATATCAAAATATTTTGAAAGATTATTCTAATAATTATTCTGATGTCTAATCTATTTTAAAATTTCGACAGAGAACATTTAAAAAATTCAATAAAAAAACTGCTTTCTTAAAATTTGCTTGTATTCTATTTATTTTTAGTTTACAACATTACTTTTCCCCCAAAAAGACAAAAGAAACTGATAGCGAATGAGTGAGTAAGGAATTTGGAATTGCCCCCCTAAAAGATCAAATTGCCCCCCGGTGGGGCGTACGCCCCACGTTGGGAACCACTGCGCTAGAATTAACTTTCAAAGGTATCATTCCGGGGCGGTTTGTAAGAAAAATCTAAAAAGAAAATTTTTCTAAAATAATATTAGTATTCAGTTGGCGGACCATTTGGGAGCCCTGTAAATGTGGAATTCTTAAGCGGATGCGATTGACGTCATTTTACGTAAAATAAAAGCGTTGTGCTTTAAGTCTTAAAATTGAAATATGTTTTGTACTATTTATGTATACATATATATATTTTTTTTTCATCGGGGGTGACACTAAATTCTGAAAAAGCTGAATTCCTGTTTTCTACTCTTTTTATTTTAAATTTCTCACTCCGTTAATCTATTTTTTTATACACTTTTCTTCAAGTTATATTTTATATTAAAAAATATGTAGCCTAAAGAATAAATTATTATTTTTTTATTAATTGTGATAGATCCACATGTGTTACAAACTGACAAAGTAACAGGAAACTTAAATGTTCAACAAATTTTCTTTTCGAAATCTATTCAAATGCAAAAACTGAATAAATATTTGCGCTGTAAGTTTTAAAACAAAACTTCTGTTTCGTAAAAACAGTATATCGATTTTTTTTTTTTTGTAATTTTTTTTCTTCCGTCCGTATAGTTCTAGTTAGCAAAAACTTAAATTTTAATTGTAACTTTTTAAATATTTATTATCATGTATACACAACTTACTAGGTAGTGGAATATGTATATAATAACTTTCTTTTAGTATTCTGTTAGTATTTTTTATGATTTTTTATAGGAATATTTTTCTTGATATTTAAAAAAAATGTATGTCTTTTTTTATTAGAGAATTAATTAATTGTGATTTTATTTGTATCTTACGTCTTACGCATGTTTTTTTTTTCCTTTTATGTGTGTGTGTGTGTTTTGTTTATAGATTAACAGGCGGACAGAATCCTTTCTATATATTTCTTTAAATTTCAGGAGAACGACAGGAAAACGTCAAAACAAAATGTATTGACTTGTTCATTTCGGACATGGTCTTTCATTTGATATAAAAAGAGATAAATGAAATCTACAAAAAAAATCATAATTCATTAACTCATCTCAATAACTACCAATATAAAACAGTTGTTAAAGCTATGTTTAAATAAATAAATTTTTAACTATATAAAGAAAGTGAAAAGGCCAAATTTGCATCAGTTTTGTTTTTAGGTGCTTTTGTAATTATATAAATACGTAGCACCTATAGTCCGTCCGTCATATGGTCCGTCCGTCTGTCTGTCCGTCTGTCCGTATATAACAGCACAAAAACTACCCAACCGAATGGTTTGAAATTTAATATATATAATTGTTTCAGAATTTTGTCGAGTCATTTCAAATTTTATATCAACAATTAAAGAGACATTAATAAAAGTTTTATTCTTTCTATTAAATCCTATCATACCTAATTAATTCAATGATGTCCCATGATAGGTAAGGATTCTAGGTTACCATGGTGATTATATCCTATTTAAGATGGAATACTATTATTTTCGTACTACTCAACTTAATATATATAATCGTGATAAATTTTGTATTCATGCATTTTTGCGTAAGGATGCAACAGCTATTGCACCAAGATCTGAATATTTATAAAACTAGTTATAGTACGAACGTACCTCATACGCCAAGTTTGACGCACAATTTTCGGCTTGTTATATCTTCAAATGATTATTTCTAAAAGAAATGAAATCTCGCTGCCACATTCGCATTGTGAAATGCTATAAATTCTTTAAATACATGCTTGATTTAAAAAAAAAAAAAAAAAAGAAGAAAGAAAGAAAAGACAAGAAAGTAAGAAAATGAAAATATAATAGCCATCCCGTTATACGGTGCCTTGTTTTAAACACCTATTCGAATATATCGCAATTTATTTGAGTCTTCCTAAAAGATATACCAAAATATAGCATCTAATAAATTTCCTGCACTTTTTTTATTAACTTCCTACAGTAAGCTTTCGTAAGAAACATCACCCTGCATATAATGTCAGTTTCTTAAAGCCCCTGCCAAAGAGATAAATAAATGATGCTAAAAAATCTTAATAAATCGCCACTCAAAAAAATATAAAACTTTATTAAACCGTCCCTTTCCGATTTAAAATTTCCTTTTTTTCTCTACAAACATTAGCTGCAAAATGATAGAAGAAACAAGCCAGGGGGTAAGCAAATCGCATAGCGAGTTTCGTTTAATATGTCTTTTAAAACACTTTATCCGTAAATTAATAAATCCAAAATGCTAATTTATAATTATTAAAATCTTACATAAATGGCAGCTCCATTGTATTTAATTAAACAACATCTATTGAAATATAACGTTTATTATACGTTACCCTTTTTTCAATAGATGGCAGCACCAAAAAATGTCAAGAATATTTTATTATGAAATAACACCTAAAAATACTCAAAAATTATATTTTAATTAATTTTTTTCCATTAATAATTAGAAATATTTTGAAGTACACTTTCAATTATTAGAGCTATTTGAGAAACATATTAAAAAATAAGTATAAAGTAAAAATAGTTTTAAAAACAAAATAAAATAAATTTATTATTCAAATAATTTATTTTAAAAACTAAAATGTGTTTAATGATTTTTTTTCATGTAATTAATGAATATTTTATTACCATCAAATACCAAATATTTTTTTCATGCAATTAATAGATATTTGATGACCATCAAATACCAATTAATTACATACGATTTTTTTTAACTAGATATAAAATGTAATTTATATTTCTTTAAATTTCTTATATTCTAATTTATAATCCAAGATAATTTATTATTTTATATTTTTTGTAAAATAACTAAAATTAAAAATTTATAAAGTTAAAAAATGGCATACAATCATGATATGTTAAATTCTGGGGGAAAAAATAATAAAAAATAAACCCGTAAAATGACTAAACAGTACGAAATTTCTTTTAATTAAATTCATTGCACAATTAAATGTAAAAAATTGAAAACTTCAAAGTCCGCAGAAACGGTTCGAACCCGGGCCCTTTCGCTTAAAAGTAATACGCTCAACCACAGGACTACCGAGCTCATAATAAGATGGTTGAAATTAAGATTGTGTTTTGAAATAGCAAAAATGGTGGGATGACATTACATTTATTTAACTAAAATAACAGAACCTTTTCAATATTTTATGATTTGACAAGGCCAGAGGGTATTCAGCTACATGCTATATATATATATATATATATATATAATCAGGTCTGTAACTTAAATAGTTTCGAGTACGAGGCTGTGACGGACGAACAGACAGAGAAATGGAGACTATAAGGATTTCGTGAGATGAACGAAAACCTAAAAATTGTGAGATCGACTACGAACTCAGTGTGTGGTGTACCCGACAACAAGGCCGTAGCCAGAAAAATATTTTTTAGGGGGGAACAAATGTTATAAATTCCTGGGGCCGCCATCTGGGAATTTTTCTTGGCGTGAAAACTCCTTTTCCGCCAAGTAATAAATGTCGCCAAACACCGGTTTATACGCATTTTGGCTTAACGAAAATAAAATGTAAATAATAAACAAAATTCGCTAAAGTGGCAATCAGTAATCGTTGTATGAATGCTCCGCGCTCATTAACCAAAAAAAAAGAAAAAAAATCATCACTGGATTCAGCAGTTCTCGCTCTGTAGCAATCTTAAAATTCAGCAGTTCTCGTTCTGTAGCAATCTTAAAATTCAGCGGTTCTCGCTTTGTAGCAATCTCAAAATGTACAAAACTCGTAACGCAACAAAATATACATAAAAAACGAAACTC
Organism: Maratus speciosus; assembly: GCA_963932465.1. Classification (NCBI taxonomy): domain Eukaryota; kingdom Metazoa; phylum Arthropoda; class Arachnida; order Araneae; family Salticidae; genus Maratus; species Maratus speciosus. Next base: position 294,598,907 of record OZ010789.1, read on the forward strand.
GCTAAAGTGGCAATCAGTAATCGTTGTATGAGCGCTCCGCGTTCATTAACCGAAAAAAAAAAAATCACTGGATTCAGCAGTTCTCACTGTGTAGCATTCTCAAAATTCAGCAATTCTCGCTTTGTAGCAATCTCAAAATGTAAAAAACTCGTAAGGCAGCAAAATATACATAAAATTATCAACATACCGTAACAGACATCTGCTTTCTTGAAAGCTCCAGCCCGAAATACCTGTCATAGCATCACCTTCATTTTCCAAAATAGGTTTATGAATATGCATTGACGCACTGTAAACAAACCTACAAACCTCTTTTTTTCGTCAAAATTTCCTCATATTTCTTAAGTACTTCAGCAAGAGCGTTTAAACGGACTACAGAAGCCATAGTCAATCAAATACATCCAATAAATTTAGCATAAAAATAAAAAGACAGAACGATACAACACGATATCAAAACACATCCACAAAATCCTAAGCGAAAATGGGCTTCTCAGGAGTTGCCAGAACACGACACGCCAGAACACACATGTAACACGGGATTCCACATATCGATAACGATCGCCAACATAAAATCGCCAAGAAATCTCAAAACATTCAAGATGGTGGCCATCTGGGAATATACCGCATCTAAACCTTTAAGGAGATTTTATCACGATTTGATCATTATCTCATTTTGGATTTTTTATTTTTAACCGAGTTATTTTCTTCTGATAGACGGATGGCTTCCATTACTATGAAACAGTCATTATAAATGAAGTGTTAGTTGACGATGAAAGAGCAGCCGTAAAAAGTTAGAACTCTGATTCTCATCAGAATGGGAAAAAATGGCTATATTTTTTTCCCCCATTCTGACCAGAAAATCAGAGTTCTAACTTTTTACGACTGCTCTTTCATCTTCACCTAACACTTCATTTATAACGGCTATTTCATAATAATGGAAGCCATCAGTCCATCAGAAGAAAATGATCCATTCCAAAGGTATAAATTCGATTGAAAAAAAAAAACTATTTAATACTTTGAGCAGAAAGAAGACGCTGCACCTGCAATTTTTATGACACTAATAAAATCACATCACAGCTGCCAATGTGTTCGGTTTAGTTACCTCCAAAACTGAATACAAATTTTTGCCATATTTAATCGTTGACAATTGTTAAACTTGTTAAATTGAAAGCCAATTTTTCCCTTTCTGTGGCTGTCAACCCGTAAAACTTGGCTAAAAATGCCAATTTTGACAACATTTTCTGAATGAATCTTTGTCTTTATAATAAAATGGGAAACTCTTTAATTTCTTGGTATCTGAACAAAATCGGCAAATTTTATATTTTTACTAGCAAACCCCGCGGCTTTGCTCGCGTAATATTTGAAATATGCAAGTGATATTTATATGTCTAATTTTTATTAAAAGGTACTAACTAAATTTTTACTTATTACTTTTAAGAATAATTCAAAAATTACTATTTAAAACACAGTTTGATTAAACATCATTATTACACTGCATTAGGCAGAAATGAGACTTAAATTAATAAAACTAAATAAATGATAATTTAGAAAATATTTTGAAACCTTTATGCTCATTTAATACGCTTATTTCAGTATTCATTTGAAGTTTCCAATTTTTTAGAAACCATATTCTTACATCTTAAAATTAACTATCATGTCACATTCCAAGTCTTACCATCTCTCTCAACAGAAAGGGCTATGTTGAATTAGGACCTATCACCATTAATTTGCCAACATTAATTTTGAAATCGGTTTGTTATTTTTAATATTCCACAGAAACGTAATTTAGAAGGCTTTTAAAGGCCTTTTATAGAACGTTTGTTGTTCCTGTAAACCCCAGGTTGTAGAATCGTCGGCCTGTGTAGGATCAGAGACTGTTACCATTGATTCGCAACTATTACTTTTATAATCGGTTTATATTCCCTGAAATTGCATAGATATCGTAATTTAGGACTTTTTTAGAATGCTTTTCACACCACCCCTTCGCTTCACCCCTTTTTAATTCGAATTTATTTTCGACAGTCCTTTTAGGGCATTTATATTTTATAAGTAACTACAATGCCATATTTAAAGTTTCTAGCCTTTTCAGTATCACTGAAATCGCAATTTAGAAAGTTTTTAGTTCCTGCAACCCTCTGGTGGTAGTGGCACAGATATAAAATATAGCTTATGTTTGAGCAGGTTCTAACACCAACAATTTGTCATCATTATTTTTTTAATCGGTTTAGTATTTGATAAATTGCATAAAAATTGTAATTTATAACGCTTTTCGCTTACTTCATCTTTTTAAATTTGGAATTTTCTTTCGACTGTTCTTAGAAAGCAGTTGCATCTTGTAAGTAAATACCATGCCATACTTCAAAGTGTTAGACCCCTCAATTGTGCAAAAAACGCAAATTAGAACATGCTTTGCTTTTGCAACCCTCAGATGGTAGTGACAGCAACATAAAATATAACCTATGTTATAGCAGGGACAATCACCATTGATTTGCAACTATTACTTTTGAAATAGCTTTGGTATTTCCTGAGATTGAGTATAAATCGCAATTTAGAACGTTTTTAGAACGCTTTTCGCGCATTTTCACCCCTTTTTAAATTTCTAATTTTTTCGAAACTGTTCTTAAAGATCATTTATATCTAATAAATATGTACCTTGCCTAATTTTAAGTTGCTAGCCCGTACCGATCACAAAAATCGAAATTTAGAACGCTTTTTTGCGCCTGCAACGTCTAGGTGATAGTGATACCAACATAAAATAGCGTCTATGTTAGATCAGAGTCTGTCGGCATCAATTTCCTACCATTTCTTTTGAAATCAGTTTGATTCTTCCTGAGATATCGCTGACAAATCGGCATTTAGAACGTTTTTAGAACGCTTTTCGCGCATTTTGCTCCTGCATCTCCTCTGGTGTAGTGGAAACAGATATAAAATATAGCCTAACTTAGAGCGAGATCTGTCAGCATAATTTTTACACCATTATATTTGAAATCAGTTCAGTACCTCCTAAGATTGCATAGAAATCGCAATTTAGAACGTTTTTTACAACGCTTTTTGCGCATTTTGACTCCCTTTTAAATTTCGAATTGTTTAAGAACTGTTCTTAGACATCATTTATATCTTATAAGTAACTAACATTCAAAATTTCATATTTCTAGCCCCTTCAGTAACGCTAAAATCGCATTTTTAGAACGTTTTTTGCCCCTACACACCCTTTGGGGTAGTGGCACCGACACAAAACATAGCCTATCTTGGAGCAAGCGTTTTCACCGTCATTTTGACACCAATATTTTTTAAATCGGTTTGGTATTTCCTGAGATTGGGTAGAAACTACCATTTAGAACGTTTTTTAGAACGCTTTTTGTACATTTTCACCCCTTTTAAATTTCGAATTGTTTAAGAACTGTTCTTAGACATCATTTATATCTTATAAGTAACTTATATTCCAAATTTCATATTTCTAGGAAATTCAGTAACGCAAAAATCGCATTTTTAGAACGTTTTTTGCTCCTGCACCCTTTTTGGGGTGGTGGCACCGACATAAGATATAGCCTATGTTCTAAGTTGGACTAACACCATCATTTTGATACCATTACTTTTGGAATCGGTTCGGTAGTTCCTGAGCTTACCTCCGACAAATAAACAATTTTTTCCTCTTTATAATAGGAGTATAGACGAATATGAATGCAAATTTTTTGTATTTACGAATGGAAATGACTTCGCGAAAGTATCAGAAAAGTAGTTAGTATGGATTTGGGATTAGCTTTCAATATAAAAAAATTTCATAACGAGATGTGATCCCCTCCCACCCAAAAAAGGGAAATCCATGATCCCCCCCTCTCTAAATGGTGCGCTGGATCTGCCCTTGGCTTTGTCAAATATTGATTGATTAAAATCTTGAAAACGGAATCGAAAAAAATTCCGCATTATACAGGATCCTTATGCCATATCATCTTTAGATTATTCTATGCTTTGCCATACGTCAGGCAGGATGATTTTAACAATGAGAAAAACCGACAAACAAAATCTTCATTTGACGCCCGCGGCGAAAATATTGTTTATGCATTACACATATGACTGGCCATTAGTTCTATTTTAATAATGTTGCAACGACTCGAATGGGGCCCCCTAATTTATCTTTGCCCAGGACCCCAATCAGTCATGATAGGGGCCTGCTGTGATAGCTGATCAAATTTGTTGAAGTGTAAACTAATTCTATTCTTACCAAATTGGCAACTTTAACTCTGACAAACTCTACGCGTCTGAAACTCATAGTTCACGTGGCAAAAAATGTCGAATGGTGTAAGAAAGGTCTTTATAATGGTATACTGAGAAAAATGTGAAAAAAAAAATACAGAATGTCCGTCTCATGAGGATATAGCCTTCTATATATATATAAAAAAGTAACGCTTTGGAAATGGACCAATGAAAATCTGCGTAGATACCGCGAAACGCATCTAATTGGTCAGAGCTTTCTGACGCTATGAGGGGGGGGGGGGGGGATTACCAAGGTGGGAGAACACAGCTCTGTCGCCAAACGTCGCCAAGTTTGTCGCCAATTTGGCAATATACCGCCAAATTTGCGACCAAAAATAGTCACCAAAAGTGACGCCAACTTATATTTAATAATTCTTATAATTATGAAATTCTGTGAGCTCTAATCATTATGTGTTTGGAGATAAGGAAATGAAATTGTCAGGAGTTGGGGAGGAGCACATTTTTACCAAGTGGAATCTACAAATTGAATGCAGAGAAAATAAGTGTTGGTTGATTTTTTGACGGCCGAATATCTACACTAGGGATATAGGCCCAAGGGGGGGAGTGCTCTTCGTGGGGGTCTTTCTAAGGGAACCTAACCCGTATTTACGCATGGAAATCCATGGCTCGAAGAAAACCACGAAAACTCCGAACGATTAGGCCGACGGGCGCGTGTTGTATTTTATTGTATACTACGTTAATACTGTCTATAATACATACAGCTATGCTGCTCATAAAAGGAACCGGGCAGATTTAAATTTTAAAAAATGGATTTAGTTCTTTGAAAGAGCAAATTTACATGGCTACAGAGGTTTAAAGAATAAGTTTTAAAAAAAACTCTCACATCAAAGAAGGTAATAGCTAGCTGCACTTGGAGAAATAAAATTCTATTTTTCGTGTCGCTCTTTGGGTTAAAAAAAAAATAAAAAATTTCTCTATCATTTGATTTTCACTTTATATGCTTGAATTCTATTTGTCATATTGTGTTTTTCGTTATAAATGTTTCGTGATAGCGTTACAAATTCTGTATTCTTTAACAAACAGACCAACTAAAGAAAGGGCTTTGATCAATTCGTTATATGTTACGCAGTGTTATTTTCTGATATATGTTTTTAGCATACCTATATTTTCGTGATATTTACATATTTTGGACGTGTTTTTTCTTATATGGTGATTCGTTATAAAGAATTTCAACTGTATTTTTAAAATGATTTACATATTATTTACCTTTGATCTAGATCTCTATCAAATCGTTACAACATAGTTTTTATAAACTTATCTTATTCTCAACAATTGCTTTCTGATCTTTTCCTCCAACATTAAAGTAGTTTATAAGGAACAAACAATAGTCGGTTTCAAAAAGAAAAACAAAAAGAAAAACCATTTCGAGTTCTTCTGAAGTCGAAATCAAATCAATCATTTCTTAAGAGAACGGATTTAGATGTCGTACCAGATAAAGAAATAGACTTTTGGAATTAAATTTGGTATTTAGTTACAAGAGAATTTGTTCGCCGAAATAATCTTTATTTCAACGAGAATAGTCAACAAAATGTCAAGTTGTTTCAAATTTATTCTTCCATTTTTCAAAAGAATGCATAAGTTTTAATTAATTTTCTGTTTCGCATTCAAGAAATGTAAATAATAAAATAGTAATTTATTTCTTATTCCAGACAATAAATTTCAGTTAGTATCGTAAATGACACTGTGTCATTCAAGATTTGAAATAAAATATATTTTATCATGTTTTTCGTTAGAAATTAATATATGATGTGACATTTTTCATCAAATTACTTGTAAAGCATGCATGTTGTGAAGTTTTATAGTTGTATTGCGAATATTGCGGCAGATTTTCGGAGTTTTAATGTCCACCAATATTGATGGCAGAAAGTTATACACTCATCGACAGTGAACTACGATAACGTTAATAGATGAGAGTAGGTTGGTTGCCTCTATATGAGAGTAACGCATACGGGAAATGAAACTTGAATGAACAAGATGATTGCTTACCAAAACCAATCGCCAAACACAAAATAGGATTTATAAAGAATTACAAAACACTCTCCAAACTTAACTTAATATATTGAAAAAAAAAAAGTTTACTTTGTTATTAAAACTCACAAAATCCCTAAATGACTTTTATTTCGATATTCAAAGTGGTTTACTTCCTTAAACACAAGAAAAATTTCATAAGTCGTTTAAGGCTATTCTCAACTGATCTGCACAACAAGCTCAAAACGTTTTGACACATTTACAGGTTCATTTTTTAACACAAAGATATAAAATTGGAAGGCCTGACTATGGAAGCGATTTGGAATCGAACAGTATTTTCCATTGTTTTATCCATAAATTATCTATTGAGTTATAAGCGATTTTGATCGCGTGACAAAGATGTTTTCTCCTTTCGCTGACCGGTTTTTCTGCTTTCTTCGGGAACTTCGGTTCAAAACGTCAACTTTGACACTATTTTCTGAAAGATCTATTGCGTTTGCAAAAAAACAGCTCGATTACATAGTTTCTGAACAACAACACCGACTAGTTGCATGCATTTCCGACCAAAAATAAATTTAAACTTATGTCAGAAAGTTGCCCTTTTGGATTTGAGAACAGCCTTAAAGGAATGAGCTAAGCACAGTAACTCTTTTAACCCTTAACTACTGTGACAGAAATTGTCGCATAACTACTATAAGTGGTCCCAGAGACAGGTCATAGTTGATCGAAAATTAGATAAAAGGCTCCTTAACTCATAAGATACTGTTTCTGCACTAAACTTTGTGCACAGGACTATTATTAGCCCCTCGTACGGTATGCTATTTCTTTCTCCCAGATCATTTTGTGTAGTCTCCAAAAATAACGTTACCTTACAGAAGCCAGCCATAAAACAAAGCAGTACGATTAAATACTCTATAGCAATTTTTTAAACTTCTAAGCATCGCACATTTTCGATTTTTATACCGTCGTATTCGGAAAAAGAAAGTACTTTTTAATGCAATTTGTTTGAAAACTGCATCTCCATTTATTTTTGAAATATTAAATTTTTTTGGTAGTTTTTAGAGCCATTTGCTTAATATGGGCAACGGAAGAGCTCCATTTCTGTAGAAAGTGAAAGAAAAATAGCAATTATATGTTTTTGTTGCCATTTTCCCATAAAAACTGAAAAAAAATTTAATTAAAATACGTGCTATTTTGAAAAAAATATAAATGAAGGATTTCTGATAAAACATGGAGCTATTAGAAACTAAATTTAATTTCAAATATCTATATTAATAATACAAACAAATGAAAGCCTGTGACTCTTTAGATAGCCGATTTTTTTGTCGAGTTTTTTGAATGACGAAATCTCTTTCGCGTGTTATAAGTCTTAAAACTGAACTACAGTAGAGTCCCGGTTATCGGAGTTTCCACTTTCACCGAGTTATTTTCTTTTGATGGACTGATGGCTTCGATTATTATGAAACAGCCATTATAAATGAAGTGTTAGGTGAAGATGAAAAAGCAGCCGTAAAACGTTAGAATTCTGATTTTCTAGTCAGAATGGGGGGGGGGGGGGGAATGGCCATAATTTTCTTTGAAAAAAACTTGCACATACATTCCCATACAAGTAATGATTGTTACAGTGTGCTCTATCAACCCTTACAGTTTGGCTCGTGAAGTCAGGGACAGCCGTACACTGAAAAAAAAAACGGACTAAAATACGGAAATACTACTGGCAATGGAGACGCCAGTACTATTTCCGTATTTTAACGGAAGTTTTCTCAAGCAAATGCGAAAAAAAAAAAAAAAAAAAAAAAAAAAAAAACGAAAATTGTTCTGTAATTTACCAGGAAAACATTCCGTTAAAATACGGAAATACAGTGTAGATAAAACTTGTACTCGATGAGATGACCTTTTCAAAGCACTGTTATTTAGCTTAAGTTATCTCCGGGACATAAAAACCTTCAAAAATTTTCTAAAAAAGAAATTATTGTATTAAAAGTTCCTCTGGATTTTTTCCTGCTTAAAATGACGTTTAAATCATATTTCTGTCTTAATTAGAACAGGAAATATTAATTTTTTCGTTTTGGTTTGTTTTCAAAATCTAGCTTTCAAGCAATGTTGTCATGGAAATGATTTCTTGTGAAAATACGTTTTTCTTCACGATGGGTTTTTTCGCCATTTCTCCTATAAGTCAAGAACCGTTAAAGATAAATGGTTCAAACTTGGAACATGTCTTTTTCAATTGATTTACTTTAATTTTGATTCAGCAAATTTGAAAAAAATATTTACTTCTGAAAATATGATTTTTTTTTTTTTTTGTTACATCCCCTTTATTTATTTATTTTTTTTTTACTTTAAATATTTTTGATTTTTTTAATTAATATTTTTTTAAATGCTGAATCGCTAATCAAAATTAAAACTTATATATGACTGTTTACTGAAATGAAAAAGAATTGAAATTCTACAAATAATATTTCGAGTTATAACGATTTTAAATTATCCCACTTTTTTTAATAAATTTTAAGTTTAAAAAAAAAAATGAGAAATTTTATCATGTGATTTCGTTTACAAATTGCATAGTTAACCATCACAAAAAAAAATCAAAATTTTAACTCAATAAATAAAAATTATTTTAAAATATGTTCCGGACCCCCTTAATATCATATTAAAATTTTATAATGACTAGTGAATTTATTTGAAAGAAAAATATAACGTTTCTTTTTTTCTACGTTACAAAGCCAGGAAAAGGGGTTTCTTATTTCACATATTTTATTCAAGTTTCAATAGAATATTTTTCACTGTTCTTTTATTTATAAAACTGGGTGGGGGGGGGGGGGCTCGGCCCCCTACGAGCTACGCTCGCCAACCCCCGTTCAGACACCCCAGTTTCTAAAAGCACGCTAATTTGATCGGCTTTAAAAAGATTTTGAAATATTGAATTATAATTTTAAAAACAGTGGCGATCTCCCTATAAACGGGTTTCTATTCATTTCTCTTGATTGGGGAATTTTAAGGAAAAATCATCTGCTGTTAAAAGATACTACGGCTGTTTTCCTCTTTCATTAAATAAAACCAGTTAAACATTTCAAAATAAGCTAATATAAAATGAATTAAGTAAACAGAGTCATTGTCTCCCGGTATTTTTTAACAAAGCTAAAAGAAAGTTCGTTTAAATAAGACATTTTAAGCAGGCTCTCATGTCAAGCACGCAAGTCGTATGTTTGTTGTTCAATAAATAAATAAATAAATGAAAGACATTTTAAATGTATCGTTTTTAATCTCACGCAATTTTCGCCAAACTTTTATTTCTCTTTTTAATATTCACGTGAAAATATTTTTGTTAGAAATGCAATATTATTTGCGCTGTCCCAACAAAAATAGTTGAAAAGTTCATCTCGAAATATCAAATAAATGTCTCGCGCAATTTTTAAATTTAAACTGTTTTGCAATATTATTTTTTGTTCATTTTACGTAATAAGTGTAATGTAACGCAATTTCTCCTATTTAAGACTTCTAACGCATGTTAATGAATTTATTATTTTACAATATCCTTTCTCTCTTAAAATTCACGTGTAAATATAGTTTTTATGAAGTAATTTTCAATAAGTTCCTGCTTTTTATATGTAATTGTTTAATTCTAATTTGATAATTCACTACAAATTTTAATAAACAGTGAAAGGTGACAAATAATATTTGTTCCACCAGAACTTGCTTTTACAATAGGGGATTTATTTTCCGTTACAAAAGTTTCACTGCTAGAAAATTTGTTTGGACAAATAACAATATCTTTTTTTTGACGTGAACGCCTGAATTTTGACCTGAACACCTTCTTCCATGGTGGGTTCAGGTGGGGCACAGATAAACATACAAGATAGGACACTTCCATAGAGCGTAATGGTAATGCGCCTGCGATCGCAGCGCTTTTAATGACAATGGGAAAGAAGTTTCCATCCTTATAATACTTTTGTTATTGAGCGTCTATCTTACTGTTATCTTTCTTTTTTTCATGTCGCATATTTACGTTTTCAACAGAATGTTACACGGATATATTTTTTTTTTTTTTCGTACACGAAGGGTGAATGATATAAGTGCAACGAAAAACAACCTAAAAATTTCGTCTTGAATGTTATATATCAAGTAAATATGATATAATTGGATTTAAAGCTACATAAAGCAATGGTGTAATATAAAAATATACGAACTATTGCAGTCTACAAGACTCAGAAAATTTCATAAATATTCGCATTTAATAAGAAATTTTTTATTGCCGTTGTTTTATTAATTTATGAAGTTTAATGTATTAAACAATCGATACAATAATCTTTTAAAATTTACAAATTTTCACTTTCTCACAAATAAAATGAAAAGAATGCTTTTAATTTAAATAACGTATAATCAGTTCAATATTATTTATAACTCAAACATATAAAAAATAACAATAAAATTATGGATGGGGAAAAATTCCTTTTTACAAATTTTTTAAATTATATAAATCTAAAAGTAAAAAAATTGAGATACTGATATTACACTTGATAAAATTTCATTTGATGGGAATAAATAAACACAATACCTGAATTTGATTTTTTACTATTCAATCTCATAAACTTACACATTTACGTTTTCAGCAAAATTTTCTGGAGGTTTTCTTTTACATTATTATTATTATTAATATTATTATTTTGTAAGTAAATGGTGAACGACACAAGTACGATAAAAAAAAGCGCCTAAATAAATCGAGCATAAATGAAATATCGTCTGCCTCTGCTTCGTTTAGGAAAGAATAGATATGCAAATATAAAAGCATAGTGGCACATATCGCAAAATGTGACATTTTGAAAACAAAAAATTTGAAAATTTAAATCGTTTCAGAGCTTTTGATTTTTTTTTAAATGTTGGTTGAGCAGCTGAATAAAGGAATTTAATGTAAAATTGTTAAAGTTTGAAGAGCTTAAGTTCATTTTTATGTAGTAATTATAATTATGCGGATAATGAGACCAGGATAACCAGGATAATGAGAATTTCATTCTAAAACTTTTTTCACATTCTTCTTTTTTTTATGTGATCCAACATTTTAATTTTATTTAAAGGAACATGTTTCCTCTATAGTACCCCAAATTCAGTGTAATGCGGAGCTTTGTTTGTAATTTATAAAAGCCAGGAAAATGGCATAATAAAAGGCTACTCAATTTTTACAAAGCCTGTAAACACATTATTTTCAAAGAAATATCTAAAAGATCTTGCTGGTAGCAATGATTTTACTACTTCTAACTTGAAGTATGTCAAGAACAAGAAGTATTACTCTGCAGCGCCATCTTTATACCTCATAAAGAACTAAAATGAGCAGGCCAGGACTATGACATTCATTTTTAGTGTGACAATCCTATTTTAATTATGGAAAATTATTTGTAAAATACAGAGCTTGTTACCTTCCACATATATGTGTTATATAAGGTATAATTATTAATTAGAAATTAAAAAAACTGGAAAAAGATATTTGTATATGATAGCAGAAAGCCTTTTACTTTGCACACATCACGGTGTGACATGCCAGGAAAATGACAATCTGAAATTTTAAGTCTTTTAATTGCTTTATTTTTGTGTTATTATGAATATAATATCTCTTGAAAATATTTCTAAGAAGATTTTTTATTAGTATATAAAAAAGAAAATTATATAACATTGAATAAAAATTTTATTGTAAGGACTGCAATTTCCGTATTTTGTGATATTGACCCATAGACATATTTCATAAACATAGGTAAATTTCGGAGGCTTTTTAATTCTTCCCCCTTGTCATTAGTGACGCTAGTACTGTTGCCATTACAGATTTTGCCGTAAGTGTCCTATCTTGTATGATTATCTATGAGGTGGGGAGGAGCAGAGCCTCTTAAAGAAAAATACTTAGTTCCTTTAGAATTTAATTATTATAAGTGAAGGCTTACCTATGAAGAGTAATTTTTCTCATTCTTTCCAAAATAAAAAAGAAAGAAAACTCGGTTAATGACGTTTAAAAATCCAGGGAGTTACAGTGGCCCTTCTTTGCCCCCCTTTGGCAACGCCCATGGAATAACCTATAGAAAAAACATCACAATCAATTAATACTAAAAAGAAGAAAAAAAAAAAACTCAAAACCTTACATAAAAAAATGTACAGAACAAATGTAACAATTGCTTTTTATGTTGGATAATAATTAGCTTTTTAGGATGGCATTGTCTAATAACTTTTTGGGGATTTTTTTTTCTGGTTACTCTTTGTAAAACTATACAGTTTTTTTTTTTTCATTTTGGACAATGGATAAACAATGTACAATGTTATTAATTTCGTGTAACATCAGTGCAAGAGGATATTACGTACAGTAAAGTAAATTCCAAGGGGTTAATTTATAGTGGACACGAAATGCCATCTTTTCATGGTCAACCAAAAGCAAACAATGTCTTGAGATGATTGGAAATGTTGCAAGAATTCATGATGCTTGTCATTTGTAAATAATAAAAACAATTTAACAATAAACCCCTTGAGATCCTGGTACTGACTTGCCAGGCAGCAAACGGGGCAAGAGCCCGAATTAGCTGAACTATTTAAAAAGAATTGTAATGTATGTGCATAATATGTACATAAAATACACTTTGGATTATCAACTATTTCTTTAAGGGATAAATAAATAATTTTTTAACTTGTGATCAATATAGTTTTGTTCTGCCTTCATAACGTTTAATAATTTTGGATGTTTGTGCCTGTATATAAATATAAATAAAACCCGAATCTCATTTAGAAATCTTAGCTCAATGCACACCTCTATTGATTAACTTTTATGCTCATGATTATCTTTAGCACCATCAAAATATCCAATTAAGCCTCTTTAGATAATAAATAAAATTATACTATGTACATGAATATCGCATTTAACACTATTTCTACGGGTATCAAATGAAATCTTTCAAGATTTTGATTTTTGGATATAAATTTATCCATTTTTTAAACTAGAATAATCATAAATCCTTTTTAATACACTCAATACTTGACCTGTGATTGTGTTAGTTTAAGAATTAAAATAAAATAACCATAAATTAAAATCTCAAAAAGGTGTCATTTAACACCGGTAGAAATAGTGTTAATTAAATGAGAAGACAAGCTTCATTTTTTCTAATACGCAAGAGTTTGAGCAGTCGTATCACACGCACATATTGCACTTAAACACTTTTATGGCAACCAGATTTTTTAATGCCTCTCTCCACACCACCTCAAGGACGGCACAGAAGAAGATCTAGGGGCAAATGTGCCAGTCCGGTTCAAAATTTAATTATCCTTAGGGAAAATATTTGGTTTTGGAAGTAAAGCCCACTATCGGGTCAAGAAATACGATTTGACCAGCAGGGGTCGGAGCATATAGGACAAATTTTATTGTTCTTACCAGTATCTTTTATCAATAATCTTCAAGAGACATTTTTATAAGATATGCAATAGGAATACAGTGTGTCCCAAAAATATAGACAAAAGTATAAAATACAATTCACAGTCAAAATATGAAAGGGATAAAAAAATTTTATATGTGTCTAATTACAAACACTACATGAGACACAAATTAGGAATAATTTGTATAAGAAAACACAACAAATGCTGAATTTATTTAGAAAAACAGAAAATAGGGTGTACCATACTTATAGAAAATATTTGTTTTATGGATTATTTAAGGTTGAGGAACACTATACGTGTACAGATGTTGGTATTTAATCGTGTTTTCGTTACCTTTAATCACCTCAAATACACGGTTTTTCATCGAAAGTAGTAAGTTTTGCTTTACCTCTCGGGACCGTTCGTACCTTGCTTGCTCTATCGCTGTTGTAAGGTCCTTGGTCGAAAAATATTGGCGTCCATTTTCATATACTTTTCGTGCTAGATGTCCCTACACGTTCTCTGTGGTATTTAAGTCCGAATTAAGCGATGACCAGCCCATGACATTGATATTATTCATATTCAACCACATCTTTGTTGAAATACAAGCTTAGTCTTCCCAGCAAATCCTGTAGTGGAATAAAATGGCCCTCTAAGATTTGCTGATAGTCCTGGGAGTTCATTTTCTTGCTACAAAATGCCAAAAATGTTTGTCCATTAAAACAAAAACAACCCAAGTCATTACTGATCCTCCACCTTGCTGTCTACTGAAAAAAACTTCTTGGTTCGCTTCTTAAATCATACCAGTAAAATTTATATCGATCTGTTCCATCCAAGTTCCACTTTTTCTCGTCACTAAATATTGTTGACAGCCATTTATCCCCATAAGACATCATTTTCTTAGCCCACTTTAAACGTACAGTTTTGTGGTGTTTTCTTAAGCATGGTTTCTTCTACATTTTCATGAAAGTTATTCGTTTAGATTTCAGTATTCTTCTGTGATTGGTACTTTTTGACACTTCAAATTTGGATGCAAATTTTCGCAATGAAATTTTTTTTCTAGATGCCATGCTTAGAATGATTCTGTCATCGCGTATGGATGTAATTCTTTGTCGACCAGATATTTTCTTACTACACGACTTAAGTGGAATTGTAAGGTAGAAGAAAGTAAAAACTGTTTTTCACGGCTGTTTCAGGCATGCTCTGCCGTACCTGACCTTAATATATTTTTCACTTAGTGTTTAATTATTTTAAGTCGTTTGATAAGAAGAAGTTTTAATTTATTTTATTTTTTCAAAATCTTGATAGAAAATAAAAACTTAGTTAATTAAATCTGGAAAGGCAGCAAAAGGCAATTGCCCTCCTCTGCCCCTTCTTGTGGCACCCAATTCTTTTCGTTTAATTTCCTTTTTATTTTGAAATTTTTGGATTCGGAATGCTGTCAGTTGTACATAAAAGGGAACATAAAGGACATAAAAAGAAAAAAGGAAATTATTTTGTCAGATAATCTGCTATTATCTTTGTTTTTACCTGTTAGAGGAAAGTCGTTTGGAAATATGATCATAAAATGCATTATCTTGATGAGATTTTATAATTAAAATGCGCCTAAAATGTTCATTGTGCTTCTTTAATGTGGCAAAACAAATTAATTTTGTTCTTTGTATCTTAATGGTGTTCAATACTCTAGAAAATTTTTCTTTCTTTTTTTTGTGAAACAGAAGAGGGTTTAAACGTATTATTTTATTTTTCGAAAATAAAATTTGGGAACAAAAAACAAGAAGGAAAAATCATGCGTCGAGCATAGATAATGGGGCACTTTACAGCACATCCAGAAATCTGTAACGGAACTCACCGTTAAATAAGGAGAAAGAATATATGTAAGTATACAATTTAGAAACATATAACACATTTAAAAATCTAGTTTTACCAATTTCCTTTCATAGTCAAAAAATTATCTAATTATTTTGTGCGATCCTCTATATGAGCTATAGATTTCATTTATGCTGCATAGCATGAAAAATCGTAGTTCGGTTAAAAATTTAGTAAGTTTTGCCAAATAGATGGAAATGCACTCAAAATCTTTTGTACAGCTCTGTATATTATTTAAAGACTTTTGTACATACCACATATTAAGCTAAAATTCAACTCAAGTAAAAAACGCATAACACAATTTAAACCTATTCTGTTATCTCTTTAGTTTTGAAAAGTGTGTCTGAATTTGATTGTAGTAATTATTTTGTGCAGTGATATGATAATTAGGTATCGTGGTTGTTTAGCTGTTATATGTACTGCAGTAGAAGAGATTCGACGGATTTAGTCGCATATCGCCCTAGTGGTAAATCAGACTGTTTTTCATAGCTTCCTGCTTTTGAAAGTTAGAGTCTGACACATGCTGAGTAGCCAGTGAAGATTTCATTTTGGCCACCTTTATCTTCGGCTGAGAGCTTCGACCAACGTGGTAAAGAGTTAAAATTAGGTATTTTAAAGAAAAGAGTTTTGGAATCCACGGGTTTCCCTTAATAGTGATATTCCAATATTCTTAAGTGACCCACCCTCCTTAGTTTTCAATTTTATATTTTTTTTTATTACATAATAAATGCCCAAACTAGTAAATAAACAGAATATATAATTTTTATCCATGATTAAATAAAAGAAAGGGAATAATTATATAGCAGTGGTCTTTTCAGTAAGTAAAATATTATTTTTTATAAAAAAAATTTCGTAAAACTAAAGATATAACGAACTAGAAACTGAATAAAAACAGCATTATTTTGGAAAATATAGTTAGGATATAGATTAAAGATTTAAAGTTCAGTTAAAGATCTAAAACAACCAATGTCAATATTATCAGGCAAATGTAAGCATGAGAAATATTCAATAAATGCTGCATTAATAGTAGCATGTAAATTCGCTGAACTAATATTATTGAATAAGTCCTTGAAATTATATGCGATAATATTGCTGACGTTTGCGAATGCCTGTAGTTTATCTACTAATACAAAACTGTTTGTTACATAATGAATGTTATCTTTTTTAATATTTAAATCATAAATTTGTATAAGAATATTTTTAAATGGCATATTAGCATCACGTGTATTATATTGCATCAACTATGACAGTGAGGAATTTTAAAAGATTATTATGAAATTTAGGAATCATAACAATGTATGGATAATAAAAGTTTTTACTTTTTAATCCGAGTAACGTGTACGTCTGTTGTTTTCGTCTCTAATGAGACATTGTGAATTGTGAAAATATTATTTGAAGAGTTTGAATTAGTTAAAAGTTAATGATAGCAAAATTTGCAAATGATAACATAAGTATTGGCAGCCTTATCAACATATGCAATTATGAAATCATTTTAAAGGTGAAGAATATGAAACAGTCACCTCCCTCTAATCTCACGGCTTGAGACAGACGGTTGTGCAGATCATAGATTTTTTTTTCGGATTATAGGTCATTCTTTATTTACATTTTCATTTGCACACAGAAAATGAGTTATCATTATTCATACAAGAATAAATGTTATAACGGAGTGCTAAAAATTTCAAATAAATTTCGCAGTTTAAGTATCTCCTCAGCTTATATATTTATTGAAATCCCAAATATATGAACAAATTAGTAAAATTCTAAAAAATGAACAAGATCTGAACATTGGAAACCATATATGTAAAATAAGAAACTATGAATAACCTACAGAATCATCAGAGGAGCTTGCAGGTTTAATTCGTAGTGAAGATGCGTTTTTTCATCCAATTTTGTCAGCATTAGGCCTAAACTGTTAACATTTAGCTCCTTATAGCGCATCAAAATAAATGATAAAAAACCAAGAGATCTAAAAAAAGATACAACACACACAATATATTAAAAAATGAAAAATTATTAGAACACAATACTTCAGTTATAGACAAAAATCCAAAACTCCAGAAATTTGAACCACGAAAATGTAACAAGTACGGATGCAATCAGATTTAAGACTATTAAAACATGTGGCATGAAAAAAAAAAAAAAAAAAAAAAAAAAAAAACTTATAAATTTCATAAAAGTAAATAAAGTAAGCACAATCAAATAATACAAAGCAATTTTAAAAAAAGCATACATATTTAAATATACATATCCAAAAACACCTTCATTATTGATTAGTTTTAACTTTCTGAAACATGGTTAATATATTGAAACAACCAAAACTTATACCAAACTTATTATTTGTTTATTTTTGTTATTATTTGTGTCATTTATGAAGTGATGTAATTTCCTGTTCAGAAATGAAAAAATTATTTTACTAAATTGTCCGCGTAACTTTTTAAAATTATATTATTATTTAATTTATGGTTCAGACAGAAGCAAAAATTAAACTGAAAATTAATTTAAATTAATGGAAAACAAGTAATAGCTTTCGGTAAAAATCGGAAAACAAAAACGCCGTTACCGAAACTCTTTGAAATTTTAATTACAAATTTCATTGTTTACATTGAAATATATATTGCGAACTAAAGGTGTTTGAAGAATTATAGCCCTTTGAATTAAAAGGTGTTGACTGTATATGTATATAAGGTTTGAATTATTATTTAACACCGGTTGAGTGCGGAGCAGCGCGATAGCGCTTAAATTCAGGTAATTAGTGCCAAAATTTCAGGAAGCGCGATAGCGCTACTCTTGTTATGTGCCACAATTGCGGGAAGCGCGATAACGCTACTCGTGTTATGTGCCACAATTGCGGGAAGCGCCATAACGCTCATTTTAGTTTATGTTAAAATTGCGGAGAGGGTGATAGTGCTCCTATTTGTTGTCTCAGTGTGGTGTGCATTTAAGTTGGTTGCACTAGCGAAGCGAGCGATTTCTGTATCGTTGGCTCACAAGTAATTTTTTACTATACAACCCATACACATTCGCATTTTTGGCATACATCCACAAGATTTGTTCCGCACTCAAACGGTTAATCCATTCGGGGTCTAACGTCCTATTAAGGAGTCTCAAGACTTAAAGCTTTAAAATTTTCGAAACTTTAATTTTTTTCTATGTTAAACTCGTATCTTTTCTGAACATTTTGATATAATTGTTTCCTTGAAATTCCCTTTAGAACAGAAGTTATGGCTTTTAGAATTATTCCTGCTTAATAGCTGAAACGGGGTTTCCAAAACTTTGAAGTCATTTTTCTCGAAATGACGTTTTTGGACATAATGCACACGATATCTCAAAAACTCCTGATTTTTTTTTCATAACATTTTCAAAACATGTGTTTCTTATTAGTCTGTATAAACTGAACCTAAAATTTCCTTTTTACTGTTCAAAAAATATTTTTTTATGTGATTATTTTGTTGAAATTTTCTAAATTTTGCATTAGATAAATACAACTTTGTATTAAAAATATAAAAATGCTTTAAATACAAATTTATTTAGGTTCAGGGTAATTACAATAATCTGAAGTATAGGTACCAAAATTTTCGTTCTAGTTGCAAAATTTATTTTGTAATCGTGCGCGTAATCTATTATTCAGATTTTCTGCATCTTTCATCTCAATAAAAATTGTATCTTAAAATCAAAAACATTTTAAGATATTAAATGTTGAAAAAGGTCTTTTTTTTTCTTTTTTTCCAATTTTAAGAGTCCTGAGACCTGAAATGATCACGTCTTTCTACTGAGTATCATTTTGTCTTAAGAAGTAGTATTGTTATTATCTCCATGTAATAATGATAGAATCCTAATTCTAGTAATGTATCCATTATCCATTCAATTCTCTTTTTTTTACAATATAGAAATAGTTTACTTAAGTTTTATAAATTTTACATATTTAATGGAGTGATTGTGTTTCTGTTTTTTTTTTTTTTTTTTTTTTTTTTTTTATAACACTGTTTCCTCCTAATAGTATTTTTGCCATAAGAATTCTGATAACAAATAAGGCAAATATTACTATTTGTTAATAAATATTATAAAAATCTAGAAACGTAATTACCCGAAAAAACTGTTTCAGGTATATTGGTTATATTGGCCAATATTTTTAGTCATCGCTAACAGAGTTGGCAATTTGGCAGAAATTCTGGATTCAAAATATCTACCACTTTTTTTTAAATGGCAATTTTCATTATATTTATTCAATGAAAGCCTGCCATTAAACAAAGCGAAAATTATTATTGAAAAATTCAGGTATTTTTTTTAATATAAAATTACTCTTAGTTTTCAATAGTAATCGCTAACATTTGAACTGAAATACCAATATTGATAAAATATTAGGTTTACTTTGGAAATATTTCTAGTGAAACGTGAATGCTGCATAAAGGTTGCTGTACATTGTAATAATCTCTAACAAAACGTCAATATTGTAAAAATACTTACTCTATATTGGAAATATTAAAAGTTAAATCGCAAAATATTTTTTTTGAAAGCACTGCACAAATATGTACAAACTGTAAGTTGAAACGTTTGACTGAAAGTAGGTTTTACTTTTATAAGTTTTATTTTATCTCATAGAAACAAATAAAATATGTAAATTTTATTAACTTAAGGGAAAATTTTGCACATTAGGAAAAAAAATTAATGTAACGGATAATGAAGTCAAAGGCATTTAATCATATGTTTTAATCTTGACTTCAGCCATACCTTTTCACACTTTCACATGTATAATATTATTAGAATTAGAATACTATCATTACTACATGGAGATAATAACAAAACTAATGGTTAAGGCAAAATAATACTAAATGAAAAGACGTGTTCTCTTAACCGCTTGAGGGGCGGTGATATATATTACATCCCATCTAATTTTAATCAAGATTTGCACCGGAAACATGTAATTGCACATTTATTTTATAACTTTGATGGAAAGAAGTAGTAAAATAGCTTTTCCTTATTTTGAAAAAAAAAAAAAATGTATATTCCGGTGTGAAATCAACATTACAGAAACACAATTATTTTTCTCTGGAAGGGTTAATGGGACACTTCACCCCGAACGAGTCAAATAACAATTTCCTGATTCCATGAATAGCGATCGGCTTCATATCATAAGTACTTCAGAATATTCAATATTTAATACCAGAAAAATAAACTGAGAAATACATGTGTCCAATCCGAACCGAGTAAATATTGTGAATATGCGCGCTGCACTTAGTTTTAGCAGAAAACACTTCAGAAAGTATTTTAGAGTAGTGTTCTTGAAGAAAAAATTAAAACAATTGTTTTCTCGTTTTTTCTCTATTAATGTATTTAGTTTTTCAAAAAAAAAAAAAAAAAAAAAAAAAAGTTCACGACTCACTGCAGCATTTATTTATTAGTATAAATTAGGATATTGAACAAAAAAATAAAATTTAAGATAACGTTGCGCGCACCATCAAACCTAGCATAAAACTGACTGATTCGCAGTAAAACAAACAATTTGGCGACAGACTGTAGCCTCTCTATTAAACGCCGCTTCTCTTTTTGACCTCCACCAGAGCATATGTGTGATTGTCGACATTCACCGGTGATAGTCCGAATGTACAAGAATATAATCAAATATTCGGTCTTTCACCGACGTTTTTGGTATATGTTGGCATTCACCGGTGAAAGTCGACATTCTCCGATTTCTGTCTTTCACTTCAGCATTAAGAAAATAAACCCTTTCAGAATAACAGAATAACAAAAATCAATGCATCTATTAAAAAGCTAAATGCCAAAATACATTTAAAAACACATCGTCGAATTCAGTAACCTCCTGTTCTGAAGCTGGTTAATAAATAATTCTCACACACTTCAATCAAGATACAGTGACGAATTCTCGAAGGAGCTAATGAAAATCTCTTTAAAATTAGGAAGTATTCAAATAGCTCAAAATTTGCTATAAAAAGCTATTTCCGAAAATAGTCTTATCCCAGCGGGAGTTTCAGCTCGACCACTAACGACTATATCCTTGTTTCAAATTATGTACATCAGTCACGCTCGCAAGAGAAATTATTGTATTCAAGGGATAATATTTCTTGAAATATTGTTTTCCGGATATCTAAATTTAACGGGGAATTTATTAAAGAAAAATCTCTATTTGAAACTCATAAAATACTACGCTACTGTACGCCATGTTAAAACACAACATATTAATAACTTTTCTTAAAAACGGTTTAGTTATGTGAATCTTCATTTGAATTGCTTTTAAGGTAACCCACTGTGTTTAAATAAATAGCCGGTAAATATCGCAGAATTTATTATTATTATTGTTGTTTTGAATGTTTACTCTGATAGATGATATTTCTAATATCATCTGATATCATCTAATTTCTGATATTTCTAATTAGATAAATGTCCTTAAGTGGATGAATTAACCTTTTGTATATACTATTTACGGTATACTCTTGTTGTTTATCATTAATAATTAGTACTTACTTTCTTTATCCTCTTTACGCCCTTGGCCACATATGTGGGCGTTTATTTTTTATAATTATAATTACTGTCAATAACAAAAAGAAAAAAAATTTGATAATAACTTATTCACTACAAAATCCTTCAACAAGAGAAGTAAAAAAATTATGGTTTGGCTGCACTGATAATGTTACTATGTAGAGAAATAATAATAAAAAAAAAGCGTGAAATAATTTTCAGGCAGTCAGTGATATTGAATTATTTGAATAAATCGTTAATATTTGACAAAATTAATATCATATATATTAAATATATCCAATTTTAGTAATTTGTAGAAGTGTAAGAAAGAATCAGTTCACTCAGAAATTACCGTTAACGCTCAGCTGCCACAAATGTAGACGTTTCTCTTTTCTTTTCTTTTTTGTGAATTTTTTTTTGTTTCCCTTTATTTATTTTTATTTTATTTATTTATTTATTTATTTATTTTTATTTTTTTGCTTTTTGAATTTCTATTAACATAAAGTTAATAAATCGTTAAAAAAAAAAAAATCTTTTCTTTTTTTCTCACCATAAAAAATTTGTCCCTGAAGAAGTTAAATGTATATTTCTGGATTACCATTATTATTATTATTATTATTATTATTATTATTATTAAATGTAACTAAAATCTAATTTTCTCTATTGGTAGGTATAAATGTTTTTCTAACTTGCCTCTTTTATTATTATGAAATATCTACTATTATTTTATTATGAAATATCTTGCATTTGTAAGAGCGTAACTAAGTTAAATACATGTTTCGTAAAAGTATGACGCGTTCCCGCTCCTGAGAAAAATTATAGCGCGCCTGCTGAAAGGTTTTTCATTTTATTGGGTTCCCTCTATCAGACAGAAAATTACAATTTGATATCTAAATTACATTTCAATATCTAAAAAAATTTTAATATCTAAAAATTTTAATAATTTAATAATTTTAATATCTAAATGGAAGGGAAAAGTTAAAGAAAAAGGATAAAAAGAAAAATTTCTCGTCAGCAGTTGTAGGATTTCTGCAATAAAATACATTTCGCATCTGTTTTAGAATTTTTATGATATTAATAATTTGAGTGAAGAGTAAAATTTCAAAATAATAATAATAATAATAAGCTTTTCAGTTAATCTAAACTTTATTTTAGTCAGTTACAAAAATTTTAAGTAAATTCACATGTTGAGAAAATATTTTTATATACCTCTGAAGCATGCCAGAATGAAAAGGAAGTACTTTTCTAGCTCAAGATACCAGTAGCTCAATGAAACATGTTACGAACAGTGAAGTAGTCTCAAAATTAAGCATATGTGGGCCTTATGTAATAAACGAATATTAGGAGTTGTACATATATAACATTATCACTTTAGGGTGGAGAGGGATCTGACATTTGATATCGTATGATATCTCTAGGGAGAAGGGGGTGTTGTCTTTTGATACCGCTATCACTTTTGATCCAATCAAAATTTTATTTATTTGTTAACTTTTTCTTTACATCAAAATAGCCTGTTACCTATTTTTTAGGCTTATCTATATTTTTATGAAAATTCAAAGTTATAAAACCACTAAATGATTATAAAGTCCTTTCAGCATGTGCCGGGATGAAAAGGTAGCTTTCATATTTCTTGGTTTTAAAATTTTGCAAGTTTTACTTGAAGCTAATTTTACAAAAATTTTAAAAAGCTAAAATGCGACGAACCCGATAAGAGAGTATTCGTCAATACAGAATTTGAATGAGAATTGAGCCAAATTAGTAAGGTATAGCCAAGTTAGCATCATTTATGGTTACTTATTTTTGGTCGCCAAATTTGACGATATTTCGCCAAGTGTCAACAAGCTTGGCGAGAATTTGAATCTAACGGATATTAATAATATTTTAGCTTTGCGTGGCATTGCACGGTGCAAATGGCCACCATTTTGAAACAAGATGGCCGATAAAGCTGGCCAATGAACTCATTCGAGATATTGGAATGTACTATGCATACAATCAATCTCATCCAAATCAGTTTATAAATACGAGTGTTACAGCATGACGAAAATCAGATTGTTTCAAAATGTCAGCCACCCTAGAAATTCAAACTGATATATCTCAGCCATTTTTTAAGATAAAGACAAAACAAAATATGCTCCGGAATTCTTGTATTAAGATTAAACTCTTAAGAAAAAAATATTTTTCAATTTTTAATTTATTCGCGCCGCTTTTTAAATTTTTTAAATTTTTAAAAGGTCGCCATTTTGAAACAAGATGGTGGATGAAGCTGGCCAACGAACTCAGTCAAGACATTGGTATGTACTATGCATAAAATTAATTTCATCCAAATCGATTAATAAATAGGAGAGTTATTGCATGACAAAAATCATATATATGTGACGGGGAAAAGGAGACTCATACTCGAATAATAACACTTGCTAACTTTAAGAATTAAATATATTAAATGAACTATTTACACTATATACAATTACAATTAAGTAGAACATTAATGAAATTAAACACTCATTCGTCTTAATGCGTCTAAACGTCGTTGAGAGCTCGGTGTTTTGCAACCACTCTTTTACCTTCTTTTCCCGCGTCTGTCGAATGTTCTAAAAGGGTATTCTTCTACGCCGACTCGTGGCGCTGCCGTCGTCTCTTACAGACTGTTGCCACAGGTCACACTCGTCCATCCTGATACGCACGACCTCGTGCGCACCATACACTTAAACACAAAATTAAAAAAAATACCATATCTTTAAAAAAAAAATTACACAGAAAAAAATAAAGAGAGAAAAAATGAAAATCGTCGTCAATGCCGGTGGCATTTCGTCTTCCATCTCGTCTTAAATGGTACTCGTCTTAAATCGTACCCGTCTTTACTTCGTACTCGTCTTAAATAAAAAAAAATATACTCGTCTTAAATAAAAAAAAAATATATCCACCTATATACGTCTTAAAGTGGTACGTCTGAGAAACCGAAAGAAAGAAAAGAAAAAACACAAATCGGCATCTTCTAATCGTCATCTTCCTTTTTAAGAAAAAAAATTGAAACTTCATGCAGAAAAAAAAAATAGAGTCTGTAATCAAATAAAGTCACAGAATGTTCATATAACAAAAAAAATGGAGCTGTCCACAGTTCTAATGTTCTTTATGCAAAGCACAAAAAAGTAAAAAAAAATGTCTTTGTAGTTCACAGAAAAAAAAACCACAATACTTTACGGAACACACTTTTCAGCAGCAGCATTGAAAAAAACAAAAAAAAATGACATCTCGGGGATAGTTGAGTCACAATATTTCACAAACAAAATTTTAACTTTTTGTTAAAATTATTCTTGATGTAAACACAGGTGATGAAAAAAAGAAGAAACACACAAAAGAAAATATTTTGTAGAAAGACGAATTCTAGAATTTTTTTTTTCTTTCTTTTTATATAACGGAAGGGAAGAAAGGAAGAAGAAAAGTTCCTTGATACAGACATTCTTCTGAAATTACAAACAGTATCAGTAGGAGCAAAAGAAACCTTTTTTGATTCACATTTTGGAGCTTCTAACACATCTGTTAAGCTGTTGTCTAAATTATCATCACATATAACTTTATTTAAAAGGGTATCAACGCCTATTTCTTTAGTTGTTTGAAAATTAGGCTGGGTTTTCTTTAGAATGCTAGGAGAAGAAAGATCAGGACTAAAAATCAATTTTCTAACATTTTCATGTATAGGACTTTTGATATTTTCTTTATGAGACACTAACTTTTTAACATTTTTAATTTTATTAGGCTTCATATTTTTATCTTTTGATGGTACTAAATGTTTTTGAGATGATTGTTTAAGCAAGTCATCTTTACTACTGCTTTTTATATCTTTTGGCTTTTTTGAGGACTTCTTTTCTACTTTTTTGGAATGTAAAACATCTACAGAGCATGTCAAATGATCATTTTTCCTTTCTTTTTCTAAGGGAACTTTATGACAATTGATAAGATTTTCAGTCTTTTCAGAAAATTTATCAGTTTTAATAGAACTTACTATTTTGACAGGATCTTCAATTGAATTAACTAAGTATACAAACAAATTATCATCAGATGTTGGTTTACTAAGGGAAATACCATTTTTATTATAAAGCAAAGTACCTTGCGTAGTTATATCAGTACCAATAATAAGAGGAACATTCATATGATGTTTACTAATTATATAAATATTTGTTGAAAAAATGTTATCATCTATATTTATATCATCCTGAAACGAACCAAGTGGTGTGGTACTACCACTACCAAAACCAGTTAATGTTAAACCGACCGGCGTTAACGTAGGCAAATTCATCTGTGAATATTTATCTTCACGAAGCAAAGTAAGATTACTACCTGTATCGATAAGAGCATCAATTTCGACACCCGAAATTTTAACTAATTTATGCATTTCTTGTCGAGAATTTTTCTCGGAATCCACATTATTCACTTGTATTTCAGGGTTACGTGCCTCAGTAGAACACTTATTATCAGAGGCTTTATGCCCAAAAGAATTACAGCTAAAACATCTAAATCCCTTGTTCTTGTGAGAACAATACTTAGAAATGTGGTCTTTTTCCCCACAATTAAAACAGATTTTAGTGTTTTGATTTCTTGAATTATTAGAATGAAATGCTGGCTTTTCAGCATCCGCATGTTTTGGTTGAAATTTAGGAACATTCTCGTGAACAAATTTATCAAAGTTCTGTTTCGAGTTCATATTTTGACAATGATTTATATTTCTACCAGAATCACTTTTTGAGTGGTGTGTAATCTCTTCGTAAATTTTCAATTTTCGTTTAAATTCATGCAAATCAGAACAATCGTAAAGTATGGACTTATTTTGAAGAGAATCAGGAATGCCATTGATTATGTAACGTATAAGTGACTGATCATCAATATTGGACCGTCCAGCCATTTCTTTCATAATTAAGAAATACTCAAAAAAAGATTCCTTTTGTCTAAGCATTTCGTGTATTTCAGCCAAATTAATCTGCGAACCAAATTCGGTAACTAAGGCATGTTTCAATTCAGGAAAAGAACGAATGTTGCTTTCGCTCTTAGCGAATAAAGAAGCTATGCCTCCGAGCGCTCTTTGCGCAAAAATGAATTTTTGCATTTCGCCTAAATTAAAAGAGGAAGAAAAGGATTCGAATTTTTGCAACCATAAATGAATATTTTCATACCTCTCTCCATTGAATGTAGGTACCAGCGATTCAACATCGCGAAAATTTACTGACGGCATAAACATACAATCCTGAGCAATGTTTGAAGCATTAATAGCACATTTACTGGTAAATTCAGAAATTTTAATATTTGACTTATCGTTTGGCACTGGCGAATTGTTGAAAATTTCTTCCGATTCGCCATCTGTATCAACATTAGTTTCAATATGTTTTTGGAGGTATTCCAAATTAGTTAAAAATGAAATTATGCGTTTAGATAACTCAGTTTCTATGCCATCTATTTCGATGCGTAAAATAGTGGCAATAGTTATAAGTTCAAGTAAAGAAAAATTTTTAGCGGTTTCCTCTACTTTACTCGTAAATTCATCATCGGTTTCACAGAATGGAAATCCCGTAAATGTTCTTATTCGCGATCGATTTAAACGATCGCCTTCAGATGAAAACAAAAGTTTATGGAATAATTTTATTCGATTCGTCTTTTCGTTTTTCAATGCAAAAGCGATGACTGGAATGTCATTTAAAATCATGATGAAAAGAAAAAACAAAAACAGTAAACAGTACTCACCCACTAATTTCTGTCTTTGAAAAAAGATGAATCGATTTCCAGTTTGGAATAATATATTGTTGCAGTTATTTCAAAACAACTGAAGAGTTGGCCAGTTGCCAAGGCTGTAGAAAAAAAAATTGTATTCTTCACACACGACATGATCTTTATAAGTTTACAGCTCCGGCTTACTTTCTGAAAGAATTTCGGCGTCGATATAAAAATGATACTTGACTTGTCTAGGGTAGAGAATTGAAGAAAAAAAAATAATCCAATCCATCCCGGCTCAAGCCCTCATGTGACGGGGAAAAGGAGACTCATACTCGAATAATAACACTTGCTAACTTTAAAAATTAAATATATTAAATGAACTATTTAGACTATATACAATTACAATTAAGTAGAACATTAATGAAATTAAACACTCATTCGTCTTAATGCGTCTAAACGTCGTTGAGAGCTCGGTGTTTTGCAACCACTCTTTTACCTTCTTTTCCCGCGTCTGTCGAATGTTCTAAAAGGGTATTCTTCTACGCCGACTCGTGGCGCTGCCGTCGTCTCTTACAGACTGTTGCCACAGGTCACAGATGTATACACAAGTCACATTTGAACAGAGGATGGTTTTGGGGTCTTGGGGTCACGGTCGGTGAAAATATACCAAAATTTTCCGGAATTGCTTTCCTCCGGGTGCTGCAATAGGTAGCTTTTTACTTTTTGTAATGAAAGCTACCTAAAAATCATTTCATTCCAAAATATGGAATATTCCAACGTTCTGCATTACTTTCTACTATGCGCGTATAATGCGCTGCTAGAGACACCAAGGTTCGAAAAGATACATGTTATGTTTACTAGGGGAAAAAATGCTCTCTCAAATACATTTTTTCTTCTAGTAAACATAACATTAAGCTGGTGTCTCTAACAACGCATTATACACGCATATGGTAGAAAGTTATGCAGAACGTCGGAATATTCCATATTTTGGAATGAAACGATTTTATAATCATTTAGTGGTTTTATAACTTTGAATTTTCTTAAAAATATAAATAACCCTAAAAAAGAGGTAACAGACACTTTTGATGTAAAGAAAAAGTTAACAAATAAATAAAATTTTGGTTGGATCAAAAGTGATAGCGGAATCAAAAGAAAACACCCCCTTCTCCCTAGAGATTTCATACGATATCAAATGTCAGATCCCTCTCCACCCTAAAGTAATAATGTTATATATGTACAACCCCTAATATTCATTTATTGCAGAAGGCCTACCATATGCTTATTCTAGAAATTTACTTCACCCGTTCGTAACATGTTTCATTGAGCTACTAGTATCTTGAGCTAAAAAAGTACTTCCCTTTCTTTCATTATACTAATCATTTTTAGTGCAGAATATTACATAACGTAATCCAATAACATAAATAATTATTCGCAATCTGAACGTTTTTAAGGGTGTTGTTCAGTGAGATCTCGAATTCTCCTTACTAGTGTTAAACCTATGGGAATGTAATGTATTCTTTTCCTTCTTTTTTTTTTTTTTAACCATTTGGAAAAATGGTTATTGTCTTCGGTCAGGGTAGGAAATCAAAAACATATCTGAAGCGTTTTATTAGTTGAATCCCGCATTTTATTCGTTTTCTGATTGGTCTATACAGTAATCTGTATTTTCCCTTTACTTTCTACAGAGATGGATACTTCTGTTGCCACTATGACAAAAAAGTAATAAAAACTACAAAAAAAAAATAATAACTCAGAAACAAATTGAGACGGTGTAAAAAATACGACGGTGTAAAAAGTAATATTGTGGGATGTTTAGAAGTTTTGATTTGAAGTTTTGGAGAAATGAAATTTCATTTAAAATTGGTCCAGGAATATTAATGTTTAATCCATGGCGTACGTAATGTATGACCAGCTCCGTAGAAGTTTAAAAATTTTCAGTACCGAAAATTGTCAAACTGAAATTTCTTTTAAAATTTGTTCATGATGGGTCCAGGAATGTTAATGTTTAATTCATGGCGTACGTAATGTATGATCAACTCCGTGCGAATTTTTTTTGTCTTAAATTTTAGTCTTTGAAAAAATTATTTTCCAAATGGTCGCTGTAATTTGTTAAATTGCTTTTTTTTCTTCTTCTTCTTCTTCTTCTTTTTTTTTTTAATATCTCATTAGGAAATTAGCTTCTTTCTTCCGCGTACTCTTCTTAAAGGATTTCTTTCCTTTTTAGTTTACAAAAAATTTCTAAAATATATATTTAATTTAACATGAAATGCTGAAATCTTCACTCACAGCTCGTCATCTTTTAACACAAAAATATTAAATCAAGCGTAGATTTTAGAAATATTTTGTCAGCTAAGAAAAAAGAAAGGCATTCTTTGAGATGAATATACAGAAAAAATTAGTTGAAAACATTAATTTTCTGAAGAGGTATTTTAAAAATAAGAATGCATTCCACATCCACAGGTTTAAAATTAGCGAGGTGAATTTGAGATCGCAAACTTCCCGGTCGTGAAATCTCATGTTAACCTATGTGAAAATTTCGAAGCGCGATGACTCATTACCTAATTTGATTATTAAAATACAGTTTTCATCATCAGAAAGTAGACGTCAGAAGCCGATGATGTGCGTTTTTAAAAATTGCCCCTTTAAATTCTAAGTAGTTTAAAAATCCCTATGCACTTTGAAATTTCCACTTGATGAAATTTTATCATCTTATTAAAAATACTAGCCGACTCTGGCGACCAGTTTTGTCGCCCTTAAATGTATGCTAAGAATTGCAACATGTTACTTTTATTTCTAATTTAATTTATTTGCTTAATCTTCCGCCAAAAGGGAAGATTCTGACCGAGAAATGAAAAATTCTTTAAGATCATGGCAGCATTTCGTATATTTTTTTTATGTTATGTATGTGGGAATAAAAAAGTCCTTCCGGCCAGTGCCGGGAGGAAGAGGTAGCTTTAATATTCCTTATTTTAAAAAAGCCAACTTATATCATTCAAACACACGAAGCTCAATATAGTGGAAACTGAATATAGGAGATTCAATACTAATTTTTATCAATATAATGAATGAGAATTTCGCGAAATTAGTCAGCTTTATCCAAGCTGCTTTTCTTTAAAGTAACTCATATTTGGCTGCCAAATTCGGCGATTTCTTAAAGTGCCTACCATTTTAAGACAACATGGTGGATGAGGCTAACTAGTGAACTTGGTCGAGACCTTAGTAATTGCTGTTCACATGCTCACTCACATCGGAATCGGTTGATATATACGAGTGCTGTCGCATGCAAAAAATCAGATTTTTCAAAATGTCACCCACAATAGAAATTGAAACTGCTATATCTGAGCCATTTTTTAAGGTAAAGACAAACAAAAAATGCTCCTGAATCCTTATATCAAGGCCAAATACTAAAGAAAGAAACCTTTTTCAATTTCTAATTTTTTTGCACCTCACTTTAAATATATATACATTTTTTTTTTAATTTAATGGCCGCCATTTTGAAACAAGATGGCTGATGAATCTGGCCAGCGAACTTGGTCGAGGTATTGATGTATACTATCCACATGCCTTCTTACATCGAAATAGGCGAATACGTGTGTTATCGCGTGACAAATACAAGATCGTTTCAAAATGTTAGCCATGCTAGAAATTTAAAGTGCTATAATTCAATCATTTTTTAAGATATAAACAAAAGAACAAATTTTCAGAAACAAAAACTGCTCCGGAATCTTTGTATCAAGGCCAAACACATAAGAAAAATCTTTTTCATTTTCCAATTTTTTAATACCTCGTTTTAAATTTTAAATTTATTTTTTTTAAATGGCAACCCTTTTGAAACAAGATAGCGAATGAAGCTGGCCAACGAACTCGGTCGAGACATTAGTATGTACTATGTACAGACCAAGTTACATCCAAATCGGTTCATAAATACGCCTGTTATCGCATGACAAAAATCAGGTCGTTTTAAAATGTCAGCCACAATAGAAATTCAAAATGCTATTACTCAGCCATTTTAGGTAGCTTTCATTACAAAAAGCTACCTATTGCAGCCGTTCGGAGGAAAGCGATTTCAAAAAATTTTGGTATATTTTCATCGATCATGACCCCCAGACCCCGAAACCACCTCCGTTCAAAAGTTGATATATATATATATATATATATATATATATATATCCATTAATTAAACATAACCTACCACCGTCAATTATTATGAATTAAAGCTGTAAGTATTAAATAAAAAAAAAATATTATAAGAATTATTATGGAAGAAAAAAGAAAAAAGTGGACACCGACAAAAATTGAAAAGCTTATACATTGAATTACGTTATCAAGGGCACAGAATTCAATGATATAAGCAAAATGGTTGTTTTCTGTGGGAAAAATAAGCTAAAGCTAAAATTAATTTTCCCCTGTGCCCGAACAACCACTAAAATCAAGTGAATTGATTAAAAATGAAAGCAGAATATAAACAAATAATATGAAATGGAAGAATCAATAAAACGTATTTAAATATTTATAGGATATAAAATATAAATAATAAACACCATACCGATTAATATTTCAGTATTTTACAAAAATCCATGTGCACATGTCTACCAGTATATCAAAAAGATTAAGGTGAATAAAACAGTTAAGAAATCACAGTAAATGATACCAAAGGATGCAGTTAATACATTTTGAAATAAAATTTGAAATACCTTGTAAAACAAATTTAATCTAATATAAAATAAATAGATATTAATTACATTATTTAAAATGCACTATTAAATTAATAGATAACAGTTTAACAATATCGTCAAATTTTAGCTAAAAATACCCCCTGGTGTATAAATTATAACTGAAATGGATCTAGAAAAATTAAAAATTAGAGCAATCTGAAAGAGACAAATTTGGTGCTGCCATCTATTATTACTTATATTAAACATCTATCGCAAGATAAAAATTTGTAAGCTTTTGAATGTAAATAACTGTTTAAACAGCAAAACCAAACAAATCCTTATATATAGAGAATTATAAACCTAATATAAATCACACAATGTATTTAAAACTATTGTTAATAAAATTTAAAAGCATACAATATATTCTATTAGCTAACTTATTTAAACTAAACTAAGAGTTTAAATAATGCTAGAACATTGATAATATATAGCATATAGCTATATGCTATAAAACAAAATAAATTCAGTAATAATTAATATAAATAATTATTAAAAATAATATAAATATTATTTTTTAATGAATTATATATAAGATATTTATAAAATGAACAGGAAATAAAAAACATGTGGAAGTATATAGAAGGTTAAATAATACTTAAAATCCCATTACTTAAAAAGCACAAATATAGAATGTGGATTATTTTCAGACATCCATAAAAATCCATAATGTATGAATGTGGGACATTCAAAAACATTAAACCGATAATAAATATTAAAAAGAATAGAGGAATAATAATAAAAATAATTACCCAATTTTAATGCATACAGTATAACTATATTTATATTAAAACTACTTATATGTATATTATTCACTATAAGAGTGGCATACTATTAGTAATTAATATGATATTGTCCTTAGTAAATTAAAATTTAATAACAAATAATTGTAAATTAGGTTAATGAATAATTAAGCTAATTATAATATTAATGAAAATCTCCAATTTACATATAAAATATCAAATCAACATCCACATAAAATACATAACAAAAATATAGTAATAATACAAGAGCCCCGCTTTTTTTTTTTTTTTAATAAATAATTAACCATTGCGTATTATCCAGACAACACCACCCTCCTCCGTACTCTAACATCTGCCCACCCAACCAACCTATATATATATATATATATTTTTTTTTTTATAATATTATTTTACAATTTTTAATTTTTTTTTTTTTATAGATATTTTTTTATTTTATAATTTTTTTGTAATTTTGTTTACGCATGTGTTAATTTGTGTTTATAGATCATGTAAGAAAAGTACTAATTGTATATTAATGAATATATGAATTTTTTTGGAAAACCATGATTTAATGCATCATAAATTAGTTTTTTAATATTATTGTTAATTAGAGGAGAAGAACATAAACATTTTATTCTGTATAAATGATTAAGTATTATATTACGAAATACAGAATGATGTAGACAAGATTTAAAATTTGTAAATGTATTAACTGTGAATTTAAAATTCTTTACGTTTGTTATATAAATCTGTGATTGTTTTATTGTCTTTTATTGTAATTTTAAGATCTAAGAAGTTAATTGTATTGTTAGATAAAAGGTTTTCCGTTAATTTCAAATTAGTGGGATAATCAACTGGAAATCGAGTAATTGCAGATTGATCAGTTTCAATTAAAATGATGTCATCAATATAACGATATAAATGTAGATTATTATTAGTAAAATTACGTTCATAATGAGATAAGTATAAGTCTGAGAGTAAACTGGAAGTACAACCGCCTTGTGGTATACCGACATGCTGTAAATATAAAGTATTATCTTGCAATATATAATTATTATAGATAATGAAGTTAGTTAAAGATTTAAAATATGCAATATCTATATTAGATGGTAATTCCAGTTTTTTATAATACTTTTTAAATAATGCATTTATAATTTTATGTAAATCTAATAGGTCTATATTATTAAAAAGATCTTTGAAGTCATATGTCGTTATATTACAAACAGAATGAAGATTTTTTAAAATATTAACAAGTTGATAGCTATTTTTTATACAATGTGTATTATCATTGTTTGTAGTAAGTTCATATATTTGATTAAGAATTTTTAAGAGAAGTGTATTGGCTTTATTATTATATGTATTACAACCAATAGTAACAGTCCTAAATTTAATAGGAGTTTTATGAAATTTGGGAATAAGAACTAAATATGGATAATTAAAATTAGTAGATATATATATATATATCCATATATATATATATATATATATCTGACCTTTGTCATACTGTAACTCTCGAATTTATAAACCGATTTGGATGTAATTCGGTATGTACATAGTACATACCAATGTCTCGACCGAGTTCGTTGGCCAGCTTCATCCGCCATTTTGTTTCAAAATGACGGCCATTTAAAATTTTCTTAAAAATTTTAA
Source organism: Maratus speciosus (assembly GCA_963932465.1). Classification (NCBI taxonomy): domain Eukaryota; kingdom Metazoa; phylum Arthropoda; class Arachnida; order Araneae; family Salticidae; genus Maratus; species Maratus speciosus. The sequence goes on from OZ010789.1 coordinate 294,633,672, forward strand.
ATTTGAAATGTGGTACCAAAGAATTGAAAATGGAAAAATATTTTTTTCTTATGTATTTTACCTTTATACAAAGATTCCGGAGCAGTTTTTGTTTCGTCTATATCTTAAAAAATGGCTGAGTTATAGCATTTTGAATTTCTAGCGTGGCTGACATTTTGAAACGTCCTGAATTTTGTCACGCGATAAAAGGCGTATTTATGAACCGATTTGGATGTAACTTCATTTGTACATAGTACATACCAATGTCTCGACCGAGTTCGTTGGCCAGTTTCATCCGCCATCTTGTTTAAAAATGGCAGCCATTTAAATTTTTAAGAAAAATTTAAATTTGAAATGTGGTACCAAAAAATTGAAAATTGAAAAAATATTTTTTCTTATGTATTTGACATTGATACAAAGATTCGGGGGCAGTTTTTGTTTCGTCTATATCTCTAAAAATGGCTGAGTTATAGCATTTTGAATTTCTAGCGTGGCTGATATTTTGAAACGTCCTGATATTTGTCACGTGATAACAGGCGTATTTATGAACCGATTTGGATGTACTTTGGTGTGTACATAGTACATACAAATATCTCGACCGAGTTCGTTGGCCAGCTTCATCCGCCATCTTGTTTCAAAATGGCGGCCATTTAAAAAAATTTTAAAAATTTTAAATTTAAAATGACTTACCAAAATATTGGAAAATGAAAAAGATTTTTTTGTATGGGTTTGACCTTAATACAAAGATCCCGAACAGTTTTTGTTTCGTCTATATCTAAAAAAATGGCTGAGTTATAGCGTTTTGAATTTCTATTGTGGCTGACATTTTAAAACGATCTGATTTTTGTCACGCGATAACAAGCGTATTTATGAACCGATTTGGATGTTACTTGGCCTGTACATAGTACATACCAAAGTCTCGACCGAGTTCGTTGGCCAGCTTCATTCACCATCTTGTTTCAAAAGGATTGCCATTAAAAAAAATTAAATTTAAAATTTAAAATGAGGTATTAAAAAATTGGAAAATGAAAAAGATTTTTTTTATGTGTTTGGCCTTGATACAAAGATTCCGGATCAGATTTTGTTTCTGAAAATTTGTTCTTTTGTTTATATCTTAAAAAATGGTTGAATTATAGTACTTTGAATTTCTAGTATGGCTAACATTTTGAAACGATCTTGTATTTGTCACGCGATAACACACGTATTCGCCTATTTCCATGTGAGAAAGCATGTGGATAGTATACATCAACATCTGAGCCAAATATAAGTTACTTTAAATAAAAGCAGCTTGGATAAAGCTGACTAATTTCGTGAAATTCTCATTCATAATGATTTAGTATTGATAAAAATTAGTATTGAATCTCCTATATTCGGTTTCCACTAAATTGAGCTTCGTGTGTTTGAATAATATAAGTTGGCTTTTTTAAAATAAGGTATTTGAAAGCTACCTCTTCCTCCCGGCACTGGCCGGAAGGACTTTTTTTAGATATGGACGAAACAAAAACTGTTCCGGAATCTTTGTATTAAGGTCAAACACATACGAAAAATATATTTTTCATTTTCCAATTTTTTGGTATCTCATTTTAATTTTTTTATTTTTTAAATTTTTTTAAATGGCCACCATTTTGAAACAAGATGGCGGATGAATCTGGCGAACGAACTCGGTCGAGATATTTGTATGTACTATGTACACACCAAGGTAAATCAAAATCGGTTCATAAATACGCCTGTTATTACGTGACAAAAATCAGGACGTTTCAAAATGTCAGCCACGCTAGAAATTCAAAATGCTATAACTCAGCCATTTCTTAAGATATCGACGAAACAAAAACTGCTCTCGAATCTTTTTATCAAGGTCAAACACATAAGAATAAAATATTTTTTCAATTTTCAATTTTTTTGGTACCACATTTCAAATTTAAATTTTTCTTAAAAATTTAAATGGCCGCCATTTTTAAACAAGATGGCGGATGAAGCTGGCCAACGAACCCTGTCGAGGCATTGGTATGTACTATGTATAAACTAAGTTACATCCAAATCGGTTCATAAATACGCCTTTTATCGCGTTACAAAATTCAGGACGTTTCAAAATGTCAGTCACGCTAGAAATTCAAAATGCTGCAACTCAGACATTTTTTAAGATATAGACGAAAGAATAACTGCTCCGAAATCTTTGTATAAAGGTCAAATACATAAGAAAAAAATATTTTTCCATTTTCAATATTTTAGTACCACATTTCAAATTTTACATTTTTTTTTTTAAATTTTAAATGGCCGCCATTTTAAAACAAAACGGCGGATGAAGATGGCCAACGAACTCGGTCGTGACAATTGTATGTACTATGTACACACCGAATTACATCGAAATCGGTTCATAATTACGAGAGTTACAGTGTGACATAGGTCAAATATATATATATATATATATATAACCAATAATTAAACATAACCTACCACCATCAAAAACCATAATATTATGAATTAAAGCTGTAAGTATATATATAAAAAAAAAAAGATAAAATATTTATAAGAATATTATGGAAGAAAAATAAGAAAGTGGACACCGACAAATAATGGAAATGCTTATATATTGAATTACGTTTTCAAGGGCACAGAATTCAATGATATAAGCAAAATGGTTGTTTTCTGTGGGAAATATAAGCTAAAGCTAAAAGTTATTTTCCCCTGTGCCCTAACAACCATTAAAATCAAGTGAATTGATTAAAAATGAAAACAGAATAGAAACAAATAATATGAATTGGAAAAAACAATAAAACCTATTTAAATATTTATAGGATATAAAATGAAATAATAAACACCATACCGATTAATATTTTAGAATAAATCCACGCTCACATGGCACCCATATCGTAAAGATTAAGGTTAATAAAACAGTTAAGAAATCACAGTAATTGATACCATAGGACACAGTTAATACATATTGAAATAAATGTTAAATAACTTTTAATATAATATAAAATAATATAAATAGAAAGTAATTACATAATTAAAATGCACTATTAAATTAATTAAAAACCGTTAAACAATATCGTCAAAATTAAGCTAAAAATTCCCCCTGGTGTAGTAAATTATAACTGAAATGTAGCTGGAAGAAGTAAATCTAGAACTTATCGAAAAAAAGAAAAAAAAAAAAACACAAATTGTGGTGCTGCCATCTAGTATTACATTTATGATTTAATTGTCAAAAGACTTGCTTCAGTTATACGCAATTGAATGTAACAATTGTTTTATTAACAGCAAAACCAAAAATATCCTTATATATAGATAATTATAAACTGAATGATAATTATAAACTGCAACTCAGACATTTTTTAAGATATAGACGAAAGAATAACTGCTCCGAAATCTTTGTATAAAGGTCAAATACATAAGAAAAAAATATTTTTCCATATATATATATATATAACCATTAATTAATATATATATATATATATATATATATATATATATATCAATTTTGAACGGAGTGTGGTTTCGGGGTCTGGGGGTCATGATCGATGAAAATATACCAAAATTTTTTGACATCTCTTTCCTCCGAACGGCTGCAATAGGTAGCTTTTTGTAATGAAAGCTACCTAAAATAAGACTCAAAGGTTCAATGAACGTGATATCTCAAGCGAGACTCGTGGAGAGTTAAGTAAGAGAAGGAGAGCTAGATGTGGGGTTGTTCTATGGATTTCAGCAATGGAATTGGTTGGTGATCTTTAACTCAAGGCTCAGGAAAGCTGTTGCGGCAATTATAGTTCAGCTCTACAATGTTATTTGAATGTTAAGCTGTATGTTTGATGATGTATTAAACCTTTTTATACATATTCACAGTTTGAAGAGTATCAGTTTCGATTAAGCAATGCAGTACTCACCCATAATCCCACATGTATTTTATCTTTCTTGTCAATAACCGCTTAACTCACTTAAGCATTTTGTTTCATGTCCGTCTGCATATCAATTGTAATACGTTCACTAATGCGGAGATTTTAACATATTAAGTAATCTTCCCTAATTGGGTCCTCTGCCTATGGGTGCATTTCAGCTAATATGACACAAGGGATCCAGAGTCAGGGTCAACAAAATTACTGTGAATTTATCATTTAATTTAAATTACAAAAATTTACTGAGAAATGTTCGTAGCCTGCATCTCAAAGAAAATATTTATGTATCATTCCATGTTACTATTTTGATGCAGCTCTTTCATCATCAAATAAGAACTAAATGGTAATATCACCTCAGAATCAACGAAAATATAAGTTATAGTGTAAACAAATAGTATATTTTCGAAATATAGCAAATAAGTTGCTTTGATACGATTAAATAATAATAATATAGGATTCACGTTCAATGAATAGCGAGCTCAATTTTAAATCTAAAATTTATTTCGTTGGTTCACAGGCCCGTTCATAGGTGAATGACGTCACGAACAAAGCTGCATTCTACGTCTGCCTCCTGATTTGACAGCTATAAAAATCCCAATCAGGTTTATTATTTTAAATTTCTATCTGGAGAACTCGCTTTATGAATGATTACCTTCATGGCTTAATATTTTTAATCGCCAAAATGAACGAATCGCTATTGTTTGCTTACTTGATGGAATGAGATATTGAATTGTGAGCCTAATTTCAACTGAAGTTGTCTCAGAATATATCTATATTTGAATGTAATTTATCGCTTAAACATCAATTATTTTTGAAAGATCTTTCAAAAAATTTAACTTTTGTGCAGTTTTATTGGAAAAAATAATTTAGATTAAAAATGGCTGCTTATTATATGAAAAGCGAAGCTGTCAGCCCGTATTTGGTTATAACAGTCACATGAGTTAAGCTTCTATTATTAGAGATGAAAGAAGTGTATTTTAAATTAGTTTGATATAGTGTTTTAAATGACAGTTATAAATTTTAAAAGAAATGAATGATAAGTTTATGTTTTAAATGAAATGATGGCGATGGAACAATATTTGGCGATTTATCACCTGCGCCCTGCTGACATTACCTGCTAACAGTACCGAAATGGTCGCTTGGCATATAAAAAGTGAAGTCCCGGAACTTTTATGTTGAAAGCCAAATGCTTTGCGCTTTTATTATATATATCGATTTAAAATTTAAGGAGAAAATTTTTTAAAACGCACATCTTTGGCATCTGACGTCTACTTTCTGATGATGGTAACCGTATTTTAATATATTAGTTAATGAGTCATCGCGCTTTAAATTTTTCCCCATAAAATAACATGGGATTTCACGATAGGGGAGTTTCAGTTCTCAAAACCAAAGTGGCTACTTTTTGACGCATTTTTTAATACATTTTTGTTCGAAAACGCATGAAATTGGGCAGCTGTTGTTATTCAGTAACTATGTAATCGAAAGACGTTTTCCATTTTTTGGTAAACGTAAAAACCTTTCCGAAAATTCTGTCAAAGTTGGTATTTTTAACCGAATTACCGAATGTGATAACAAGAAGAAGAAGAAAAAAGCGTTGTCACGTGAGCAAAATCGCTTATAACTGAAATACTAATTTATTTATCAAAAAATGGAAAATTCATTTCGATTCCAAATCGCTTCAATAGTCAGCCAAAAAATATTTTATGCTTTTACGTTCAAATGTGTCAGAAAATTTCGCGTTGTTGTCAATGAGCTGGAAAACCACCTGAAGAAAATAACGCAGATAGACAGGTATACAGATCTAATCAATAAATATATATTCACCAATCTCTAAAATGCACATGTCTGATCATTCATTTATAAAATGTTCTACATTTTCAACAGCATATAAATAAACGTGCAGTTTAAATTAATAAGTTTAAGTGCAAACCGGCTCAATTCAATGCATTCTAAAAGTTTTAAAACTATGACTTCATTGCTTCAGACACCCATTAATCACAAAAATTAATTAATTCGGCTGAGCTGTAGTTTTACCAATTTACATAAGATTTAATCACAGATACTAGAAGTAAAACTTACCGTCTTTTTAGTTCTAAAACATGTTACGCCTTTTAATTTAATATAATATTTATTATCAATAAAGATATTTATGAATATGTGAATGAAATAATGAAAATATTAAAAAGTAGATGGGGAGGCAAGCAATGATTTTTTAATCACTAATAGGATTTTTTTTTAAAACTGTGATGTCTTCACTCCAATAATAACCACTACAGCTAATATAAATGTTGAATTCAATGTCAATCCGGAACAATTTTAATAAACAGACACTATATACATATCTACACAGGAAACAACTATACAGATTTCTTTAGTGGAGTTTACAAGCCACATTCCAGGCTTATTTTTAAAATCACCATCACAACGTTCTTAAAACAATAACGAAAACATTCAGCTCACACAGAACTCCTTAGCGAACGACCTCCCTCGTCGCTATTCCGGCCTTCTCTGACTTCATTTCATCTCTCCTCGTCGACATTCGATGAAAGAAAGAACTGCCACTTCGTCGGACTATATTACAGCTCCTTCCCCCTAAAAATTTTTCATACGGTGCATACACCTATGAAAATGTAGAGCTGAAACACGGCACTGAGCCCCTCATTCCCACCACACTAAAACTGAGAGGTCACAACACCTAAGCACTATTTATGCACATAAAAATCTAATACATAATGGTTTTGTACACTTTAAATTTCTATGCAAGAGGTTCATACTACGCACGCGTACTCAGTTTTAAAATACTCATCATCATCGTAGATTTCACTTTTAAATTCTAAATTTAAATAATGAAAACTAAATTAACTAAAACAGATGAGATATTCATCTGAGCTCAGCCAATGACATAGTACGATGCTTGAACAAATGATATAAGGAAGTTCTATACAAGACAATGATATAAATATAAACAATAACAAAAAAACACAACATACGTAAATGAGTGAAACCAATGACTGAAACTTAATATTTACAGAACACAACTACTCAGTTCTGCTCAACTCATTGGCATTCCCGTGAAGCTTTCCCGGTCTATGCTTGACCACAAAGTTGTACGCCTGCAGATATAATGCCCACCTAGTTAATCTGGCATTTTTCCCCATCATTGTTTTAAGATAAATCAACGGGTTGTGATCTGTTTGTATCACAAACCGCTGCCCATCCAGATAATGATTCAGCTTTTTAAGGCCGTACAACAATCGCCGCTAATTCACGCTCAATTGTACTATAGTTCTGCTCTGCCCGAGAAAACTTCTTGCTTAAATATAAAATGGGATGCTCTTCCCCATCTCGAACCTTCGACAGAACTATACCTGCACCATATAAACTAGCGTCGGTCTGAACAATAAACTCTTGGCTATAATCAGGGTCATACAAAACCGGACTCTGGGTCAACTTCTCTTTCAGTTCCTGAAAAGCCTTTTCACAATCCTCACTCCACTCTATCTTTTCTTTCGTAACTTTCCCTTTCAAGATATTTGTTAAAGGGACCGCAATTACTGCATAATCCTTTATGTAACGGGAATAGTAACACATTTTGATCTGTACTTTCTTGACCCATCCAATTTTCATACACCAAAGTGTGCGGCATACGCAAGTTCTTCCCATGAATCATTTCAGCAGGTCTAAACCCCGTGCTTTCATGCGTTACCGTCCTTAGCACAAACAGTGCCATAGGCAAAACCTCTTCCCAGTCACGACCTGACTCGAGACACAAGGCTTTAATTACTTTCTTTAAAGTAGAATGCAGTCTTTCAACACTATTTGACTCCGGATGGCAAACTGAGCTATGCGATACCTTTATACCAAATCTATTAAAGAATTCGGTTGTTAACTCGCTGGTAAATGACCTTCTTAAGTTAGATTGTACATCTCTCGGAAAACCTGTTTTAGCGAAATTCTGCAACATAGCATCAATAACAGATGTGGAAGTGATGTTTTCCACCGGAATAGCATCAGGGTACTTAGAGGCGAGGCAAATGGATGTAATTAAATACTTATTATTTTTATGGCTAGTCTGCAAGGGACCTACCGCATCCGGATTTATCTTGGAAAAGCACTCCGAAATTATGGGTACCAATTTTAAAGGGGCCTTACGCTTATCTTGATTACTGTCCACTTTTTGGCATGGATCACAGGTTTTTATTAATTTTCAATATCTTGATAACAGTTTGGCCAAAAATAATACCTAAGGACTCTATCCTTCGTTTTAGTCGTTCCCAAATGTCCTGACACCTGCTAACACTTCTCTACAATAAATTTTCGGCACACATAACTGCACTTTCTCATCACCTCTCCTTGACTGCGACATCCGCACAAGCTTACCTTCTCTAACACAAAATTCGTTATCATTAGAGTTTTTGGATTTCTCCCACAACTCTTTAAGTGAAGGGCAGTTTTTCTGCTCTTCCTTAAATTTCTCCGCAGATACATTTACCAAAGCTGACTCCATCTCCAACCTTTCCGGTATAACTATCCCTTCCTCCTGATCTCCAGCCTCCGGACCAATTTCCCTCTCAACTTGAACCGCGGATATCTCCCTTTCATGTTCCCGCTTCTGACTGCGCGTCATTACAGCATTCACCGATACGGGATTACCTTTTGATTTCTCAATAAGCTTAGCCGTTTTGTTTCTCAATAAATAATAACCTTGTTCTAACTCAATAGGTATCACAGCAGCCTTAGTAATCACCCTTCCAAAATCTCCTTTAATTGTAACTCTCGCCAATGGCAAACATTTACACTCATTATCCAGGGGTTGTTTTATCCACGTTACTTCGCCAATTAAATCCTCATTATCAATCCAACTACGGTCGCAAAGGTCAATACCAGCCCCGGTATCACGTAAATAATTTCGTTCTATCCCATTAATTTCTGCCTTTTTTAAATACGGTGTAAAACACTCTCCTAAACTTACATCTACATCCAAGTGACTAACTATATCTCCAGAACCCTTTCGTTTTAAATCCGGACAATCTGGTCGGATGTGCCCTGCTCGATTTCACTGGAAACAGATAATAGGCTTTTTTCTATCAAATTTATCCTTATTCCAAGTATTCCTATGCACGTGATCTCTTTTATCGCCCCCACCTGATTTAACTGCCTGTTCACCTTTACTTCTATCACTATCCTGCCCATTCCTGTCTCTAAAATATGGTTTATTATTCCAGATTTTGTTATCCGATTTCCTGACATTCCCTCTCACACTTTCGTATTTATCACATTTTTCTGCTAAATACGACGCTTTCTTAATCTCGTCCCATTCATCTAAGAATTTATCCTTAATTTCAAAAGGTACTCTACGCTTCACCTGCTCTGTGAGAATAAATTCTTTGAGCGATTCAAAATCGTTTACTTCAACGGTTTCTAACCAGTATTCTAAATACCCTCTCAACTCATAAACAAGCTCAGACCAAAGTGCACCCGCCTTTCTTTGATGAGCCTCAAATTTTGTTCTCAGGGCCCCCGCTCCTAATCTAAACCTTTTCAACAAAACACTTTTGATATGCTGATAATCATCCCTTTTTTCTAGGGATTCTTTTACAATAATCTCAGCTACATCTACAGGTAACAAAGGTATAAGTTGAGATATATATTTTGATTCTTCTAAATTCTCTTTTGAGGCCTGACTCTCAAAAATCATAAAAAACAAGGTAATATCAATCGATTTAGGGTCAAATTTTGGAACTAAATCATTTAAACTCACTTTTTTATCTTTATTTTCAGCCGTTACAGAAACAGTAGAAGCTAGAGAGCTAGTATCTACACTGTACTGTAATCTCACCTTCTCTAATTCCAATTGTCTATCTTTCTCTCTTTCTAAACTTTCCTGCTCTTCGCACTTTAATCTATCTAATCTTTCCTGTTCCGCTAATTTATCTAATTTTTCCTGTTCTGCCAATTTTCCCTCTCCTCTAAAATTCCTTCTAACATATATTTTGCTATTTGCTCATCATAATCAGAAGCATTCAAAATTGCCTGAATTATTGGCACTTTTTTATCGTCAGCGGATACTTCTGTATTAAACTCTTCCACGAGCAAAAGCAATACATTTTTATTTTGCCTATTTAAGAAAGTAGCCATAATTGAACTCAGAAAATATCTCACTACAAATAATACAAATATAAAATATTACCGTAATTTTCCTGAGCACAATTAGCACTTAAGAAAATCAAGGATGCGATATATTTTTTTTTTTCAAAACTGAGTAACTCCCTTCACAAAGCCCAATCAATAATAAAAGGCGTAACCAGAGTACTAAAAGAAAAATAATGCATAATAAAAAAAAAGACCCCGTACATTAATTTACTTTACTGAGTCACTTTGCTTTAATGCCCTACGAAAATTTCAAATAAAGTTCCTCTCTACTAGGAACATCAATTATAAATAAAAAAATCAAAGAAATAATTTCAGTAAATTCAATTTTCTAATTCAATAACCTTTACACTGTAATTCATACAGTTAAGTTGCATTACCGCACTACACGGGCAATGAAAATTAATTTACTCTTTATAAAAATCACTAACAAATTACACATAAAATACCTATACTCCAGTTCTACACTTAATATTTACTTGAGAACAAAATAGCAAACCAATTACCAAAGAATATATAAAAATATAACAAATAGATAACCCTTATGCATTAACCTTGCAAAAACAAAAAATCCTATTTTTATTTTCCTAGCAAACAATATTAATACTAAATTTAACACTGGGACCTCCCAAAATTTAGCATGAAAGAGAAATATAGGGACTTACCGTTCGATGCTTGAATTACACAGGGCAGACAATAACAGTCGTCAAAAACAGCTTCTCGTATTCACTTGCTAACACACAGTATTAGCTACACTGCTTGTCTCAAAATTTTTCTAGAAGTGTCTGAGTTCGCGGAACTAATTTATCTAATTCCTATATCCAACCGCAAGCCACCAAAAATACATTAGCTGTGATGTCTTCACTCCAATAATAACCACTACAACTAATATAAATGTTGAATTAATACGTAATTCAATGTCAATCCGGAACAATTTTAATAAACAGACACTATATTCATATCTACACAGGAAACAACTATACAGATTTCTTTAGTGGAGTTTACAAGACACATTCCAGGCTTATTTTTAAAATCACCATCACAACGTTCTTAAAACAATAACGAAAACATTCGGCTCACACAGAACTCCTTAGCGAACAACCCCCCCCCCCCCCCCCCCCCCTCGTTGCTATTCCCGCCTTCTCTGACTTCATTTCATCTCTCCCCGTCTACATTCGATGAAAGATAGAACTGCTACTTCGCCGAACGATGGATTCGATTAACTTGTATTTCCCCCTCGACATTCGATAAAAGAAAGAACTGCCACTTCGTCGGACTATATTACAAAACCTTTTTCTAAGATTGTTTTAATATAATTTCGGATTTTCCGCTTCTCTTATTATTACTATTTTTTTTTTTCTTAAGCTACTTTAAATGCGTTATAAAACATCAGAAATATACGTTTATTTAATAAATTTTAATGTATAGTTCAATTATATCAATTTGATATTTTTATGCATATAAAGCGCTCATAACACTATGTTAATTTTTTTATATGTTAATGTGTATAATACAGTAGAATATATATCTAGACGCGCGCTGTTATGACGCATTTAAATAGGTCATTGGATATCGAAAAACTACATTCCAGGACTTTTAACAAAATCATTTTTATAGGTAAAGCATTTACTTCATACTAATTCGTGAGTGGATCTTCTCTTGTGTCTTTCTGCTGGCAATAATCGCTATGCGCAAGATGGAACTATGACAACACCAAGATGGAACTAAGGATGGCTCTGTGGAAACGTTTTCCTAAGTACTGCAGCAAACTCTTAAAACACAATGTCTATCGTACTTTTAAAATTTCTTCGAAGTTATACCAACATGGCTTTATCTCGCAAATCATATTTTTTTCTGCACCATAACTAGTAGGGTACACTGCAATCAGTCACCTATCCATATTCGTTTTACTATAGAACTGAATATAGATATGCATTTTTTCTACAATTCTACCTTTATCCGTTAAAACGATATTTGAGTGTATCGCTAACTTTAATTTGTACCCTGAAAATTAATATTCACGCATAATTATTGTCTGCAACATACGCAAGCATAATTATTAAAATATGAATTCAATTTCATCGTATTCTAAAGGTTTTAAAACTATGAATTCCTCACAAATGCCTTGTTAATGAAGTACATGTTCTAGTCCCAGCTATTGTTTAACATTTTATATCAGATTTATCTCAGATACTAGATTTAAAAATTATCATCTTTCTAGTGCTAAATTTTGCTGCGCTTACGAATTAAGATACAGGGAATGAAATCAACATTCATGGTTAGCTAGTTGAAAAGTAAGCAAAGAATGTCTAGATCTAGAAGAGAGAAACAAATAAGAAATGTAAACCATACCTTACCATCAATTTTATTCATTTAACAATACTCAGAGATGATGCATGGTCTTTTATTTTTCTTGTATCGTACACGACCTTTCATTTTTCTCTTTGTTATTAAAAACAAAAGAATGCAAGACATATTGCTGAAATTCGAAATGATAAATTGGTTAGCGAATTGTAAACAATGAAAAGGTCATTTCGTTTAGAAAACTTATGAATATTAAAAAAAAGGAAAGGTAATTTAATTTTCAAAATTTATGAACTTTTAAAAAAATTAATGATCCGAATAATTTTACTCATAGAACAGGCACTATTCGCAGAACTTTTCTTGTTGGTAATTTTGTTTGATTATTTTTTACTTTTTTCATCATTCGTTTTCTCAATGCTGCCAGATGCATACTATGCAAGTTTAACTTCGTTACAACCAGTGTCATAAAGGAAAAAAAATAATAAAATCAGGGGATATACTTTTTAAGCTGTGGCATAGCTAAAATAATCCTATGGAGAATGGATAGCCGTATCCCAGGGAATATCAAAAATATACATTTCATTTTAATAACCTATATTTTAGACTCAGTTTATATATATATATAATGGATTTATTGGTGCTGACAATGATTAATTTTTTCTGGTCCTTTTTCATTGGTTAAATTGTTTTAGTTACAAATAGCTTGACAAAATATTTCAAATATTTATGATTTCCTACATATTTATCGTTATTTATTTATTCTTTTTATGCATTCACCTTCCTGTTAATATTTACCTTTCGCCTATTTTAAATGTTATGATTTTTTAATACTTCATTTATAAGTGAATGGATCTAATTTTTAAAAAAATCATTAGTGATTAGTTAATTTAATAATTGTTTATCCAGATTTAATATGTATAATGTCTGTAGCATGTCTTGATACTAAATTTATAAATTTTATTTAAAAATGATGATGAATTAAAATAGTCTATAGTGGTTATATATATACGTGTAAGTTCGGAAAATCTTTTGGAATTTTATTTTGTCTGCTTACAAAAATGACTTTTCACATTCTTAAAATATTGAATGTATATTGTACTATATAAGGTTTCGACGGAAGTACAATAAAATAGTTGCTTTAGTAGCATAAAATCATTAACATAATTGAGTAAATTTACCCTTCACATTATTTGTAAAATTCTTATTATAGTTAGAAAACAAAATAAATGTCGAAATTTCAATAATTGAGTAAGGCGTCGTAAAGGTTGTGGATATACCTTTATATTTTTCTCGAAATGCAGAATTCTTACTTCACAATCAACAACAAAATCCACACAAAACTTTTTCGGTTTTTTTTTTCTTTCCAATTATTTTTTTTCTTATTCCAAAGTTGTATTCCAAAAAGCATTTTTCAGTTGTAGGTGCATGCTTTCTTCCACAATCATTTGCTAAATCTTTAATTTCGCCGTGATAATACAAATTTCTTTCTTGTGTTATCTGCCTGTTGATTCGCTACGATCCATAAACGAATACTCGTAATTTAATGCACTAATCTAAACTATGCACAGCCAAGAAAAAAATCATCCCCTGGACGTAGGAGCAATCCGAGTTTGGTCACATGTTCTCGAGTATCTCCCAATACATGGGCCAACAGTTGACTGCTGTGAAAAAGCTGTTTCAAAAGAGAGACTTGAAGTCGTTATATACGTGAAGAAAAATAATATATTAACACTATAACGCCTAGAAGGAGGGTCATTCCATGGTAACTTACGTTACATTTAGAATAATTTACTTCAGTAACTTTAGTAATATAACACCAAAAAATATTCAAAATGTAACATTGCCATGATTTGTTAATTAAACCTATTGAAAGCTCAATTTACATGAAAATTATCTAATTTTAGTGTTATTTCTTGAACTCTGACAGTTATGTTTATTATAGTAACTGACATTACTGAAATAGGAACATAAGTTACCATAAAAAATATAATTTTCATTCCCATTTTTTAGGTAATTTTCATCTAAATTGTCCTTTATATAGGTTTAATTAACAAATCATGTTAACTTCACATTTGAATATTTTTTATGTTACATTACCAAAATTACTGCAGTAAATTGTTCTAAATGTAACGTAAGTTACCATGGAATGACCCAGGAGTCAATTCGACCAAATAATTAAATGTCAATTCGAACCAAAGTTTAATTTCGAGAAAATAAATTAAATATAAACTGCACAGAAAATAGGTTAAATAAATATGTTAAATCTGCTTTAAAATGTTTTTTTATAAAGCTGGAGTAAAATTTCCAGGCGTTTCCAGTTTTAACATGGATCCCGATATATGTAAACATGAATCAGTGCATGTACTTTTACGAGATTAATTTTAACACGATTATTCTAATTGGAAAATAAAACATATGACTTGTAATTTTCCAACTGGGCGAAAAATATTAGAACCAAGATCTCTTGGCTGAGGACACAATAGCTTTGTTAAAACAGCAGCAATATTCAGAAAAGCTGTTCCACACATGATATGGAATGGTCCTTTAATAGGTTTAACCCTTAAATGCCTGAGTTTTCAAAAAATCATTTTAAAAATGTTTCTCGGCTTTCTTTTTTAAAATAAATCATGGGAAAAATCTCTCTATTCTAAAAAAAAAAGTAACTACCGCTGTCACCGCCGCCGCCGTCGGTTTTGAATTTTTTGTGACCAGAGGTCTTTCTTCGTTAATATTAAAAAAACTGTTGCATACAAAAATATGAAAATCGGTAGTATTATAGAAAAATGATTGATAAACACGCTGATGCAGACAGTTTTCAAATCGAAGAATTATTTTAAGAGATATTTAATGCCAAAGTTGGACAAAATCGTTCCATTAAAAAAGTTTTGTAGGAGCAAAAACTGTACATAGGAATTTAATCATTTTTAGATCATTTTATGCGTCAGAATTTCCCGGTGTGCAGATTGCAGTTAGTTTTTTAATTTGAATAATTTTTCGAGGTTTTATTTCTATTTTAAATTCAAATTTTCAGCATTTCGAGAGATATTTTTTACAAATTTTAGAAAATTGTATTAATTTAAACTGTTGACAACTGTATAAACAGCGCAAACAGTAATGTTTGCTTCAAATTAAAAATTTATTTTACACGTGACTATTATAAACAAAAAATATAAAAAGCAGGAACTCATTGAAAATTACTTCATAAAAACTATAGTTACACGTGAATTTTAAATGAAAAAGAATATTGTAAAATAATAAATTCAGTAATATGCGTTAGAAGTCCTAAATAGGAGAATTTACGTCATATTACACTTATTACGTAAAAGGAACAAAAAATAATATTGCAAAACAGTTTTAATTTAAAAATTGCGCGAGACATTTACTTGACATTTTAAGATGATCATAATATTTCATTTCTAACAAAATTATTTTGACGTGAATATTAAAAAGAGAAAGAAAGTTTGGTGAAAATTACGTCAGATTATAATTGTCAGATTCAAATTATAATTCAATCTTCCGAAATCTTTTTAAAGCCGATCAAATTAGCGTGCATTTAGAGTCTGCGGTATCTGGACGGGGGTTGGCGAGCGTAGCTCGTAGGGGGCCGAGCCCCCTAGTACTTTAAAAAATCCTATTTTGTTTTAAGTATAGTTTACGGCTAAAACACTGTTTGTTACTAATCGGCAATACTGGTGTTTAATTGAAAAAATAATTTTCTTTGATAAAATTCCATAATATTAAACACACAAGAATTTTGAGAACTATGATAAGAAATAAATTTTACTTGCTCACTGCAGAACAAAATAGGATATTTCGCAAGCTTCCAAACAAAACAAAAAGAACATGTATCAACAATTGAAAAAATAAATCTATCTTTATTCTTAAACAGCACAAGTGTCGCCATCTAAATGTTGAAAATCGATTTAATAATATTTTAAGAATGTATTTTATTGGCAACATTAGGCATTATAGCTTCCATATTTTTCTAATAGTATTTATAAGCCTAAATTGGGTATGTTGCCGAAAGGCAACACCCGGCATTTAAGGGTTAAAAATCTCCACATTTTAAACCTTAGTAACCTTAGTAAGCTGCCCGTTTTTAATAATAAATAAAAATAATAGATATTAAAAATCTCCACGTTTTAAATCCTAGACCAAAGTAATCTGCCCGTTTCAGGGCCATTCCATGAAAAACTGACAAAATATCCTGCGCAGGACACTTACATAAATACCTATATCTATTGGCTTGTGTGTCGTTAAAACATAAACTATACATTAAAAATAACAGAAAACTCTAGATTTTCATATTAGCATGGGTTTTTTTTTTTCACACGTGACATGGAATAACCCATATACCCCCACAGTGAACCAAGCCTGTTTTCACATACTTTCTCAATATGGCATCTGATGTTTACAGACTTGGTGCAAGAGTGAGAGTGAATATAACATATTTCATGCATCTTCTAAACGGACTATACAGGGCAGTGTTGATTTCAGAGGGTGTCCCGGAGGGGGGGTACCCCGTCGGAGCAATGAGATGTCCCTCCCGGAAGATTTTAGATTTTGTATTTTCAATGGTCAAAAGTGCAATCCCCCCCCCCCCCCCGCGGAACTCTATAATGTCCGCCCGGAGCCACGGAAATCCCTCCCGGAGAAATGTGTCTGAATTCAACAATGATGCAGGGTGGATCTAAACTCTTGGGCAAAACTTTAAGCGGTGATAATACACATCAAGACAAACAATATTAAACAGGATACTAAGGGTCCCAAACGTCTTCCGAAGGAGATAGGCGCCATTAAAGTTTAGGGTCCAAAATTTCAAATGATTATAAAAAACGGAAAATTTGGTCGATTCGTTTGCGGTTTTCGCTAAAATTTTTCTTTATGTCAGTATTCTTTTGCGGTTTTCTTTATGTCAGTATTTTCTTGAAAATAAACTTGAAAGATAAAATTCAATAAATGCCGATAGAGGGCGCTTTAGACTTTGGAGTAACGAACAACTGTTTTTTACCGTTATTTTTTTTTTTTTTTTTTTAATCTTTCAAATGTTTTCAAAAGCTTAGACTTAACCTTAAATTTTGATCTCAGAATCTGAATCGTTGGGAGTAGTTAAGTAGCGCAAACTGAACTGTGTTCAGGAGTTGAAATTTGAACCCCCCTCCTGAACACAGTTCAGTTTGCGCTACTTAACCACTCCCAACGATTCAGATTTTGAGCTCAAAACTTAAGTTTAAGTCTAAACTTTTGAAAGCATTTAATGAGATACAAAAAATAACGGTAAAAAATAGTTGTTCGTTACTCAAAAATCTAAAGCGCCTTCTATCGGCATTTTTTGAACTTTTCCTTGAAAATTTATTTTCAAGAAAATACTGACATAAAGAATAGTTTTAGCGAAAACCGCAAATGAATCGACCAAGTTTTCCGTTTTTTATAATAATTTGAAATTTTGGACCCTAAACTTTAATGGTGCCTATTTCCTTCGGAAGACGTTTGAGACCCTTAGTTTCCTATTTAATATTGTTTGTCTTGATGTGTACTATCACCCCTTAAAGTTTTGCCCAAGAGTCTAGATTCACCCTGTATATATATATATATATTTTTCACAATGGACATAGTCTGCTATGGTTGCGAGTCCCTCAAATATAAAATTGCTATTAGTGGATGTGTTTAAGCCGAACAATTAAAATGAATATAAAATCTATATAAAATAGAGCTACTATTATTCAAATCCATCTAAATTTTAAATTTGACGTTAAACTTAAATATTACTTTAACTTATTATTTTTGAAAAATTATTTGCTATTTATTCTGCCGCTGGCGTTGAGTATGAAATACGAGCATAAATTTTTTGAACACGATATATTTCTAAATGCGTTCAAAGGTTCATTAACCCCTCGAGAATCAAGGATTTTGTTTCATTTTCCTTTTCTTTCTTTTAATTAAAAATGGAAAAGTTGAAAATGAATGCAATTGACAGTTCTGTCATTCGTAACGAACGCGTGGGTGTTTGGAAACAAAGATTGAATGTATAAAAGCATATTTTACATTTCATGTAGTTTATTTTTTTCTTTAATCTTTCGTGAGACGAAATGTTGAAATGAAATGTTTGGTGACATTTTTAAGGAATAACTGTTGTTTGACATTTGGGATAAATATTTAATGGTTAGAAAACTTAAAATTGTACAGAAAACTCTGGAAATAAGTAATATATACTTTTTTTTTTTACAATAGAAGGATTTCGTCAACAAAAATCTATATTCATAATATAAAGAGATTAAATGCAGAATTGTTTTTTGAACTGTAAAGGATAAAATCAGAACTAGAAAACAGGAATTCTTCTTTTTTAGAATTTAGTGTCGCCCCGGCACAAAAAAAAAAAAAAAAAAAAAAAAAAAAAAAAAAAAAAAACATATATCTATTATAATAATAAGGAAAGAAGTTTGTGTGTGAGTTTGTGAGTGTGTGTGTCGACGGTGTTCTGAAGAGACCGCTGCACGTAGATCTACAAAATTTGGGGAAAAGGTACGTCTATATATGAAGTTTTGCACTTCGAAGCCCGATTTTCGATTTTTTTAATTTAATTTTTTATGCGATTTTTAGAACTTTTTTAAGTTTTGAGGCGATTTTTCCATATTAGTGAGAAGAATACTGTTTCTTTCCTTTAACCCAATATAGTAAATTTTGTTCTCTTTTCAAAAAAGTTTTTTCGGAATTCGTACAACGATTTTTTAATTTTTAGCGAATTTTTTATGGGATTATTGAATAGTATTTAATACAAAATCTATCCCTATAAGGGGGGGGGGAACTGTAGGGGGGGCCCAGTTCTGTCGCCAACTTGGCGATATATCGCCAAATTTGGCGCTCAAAATTAGTCGCCAAAAGTGACGCCAACTTGGCGATATCTCTAATATTTTGCCAAATTCACATAGACTTCCAATGTTAGACTTCCAATAGGGTTTACTTGCTTACAGAGAATCAACAAATTGAGATATTTTAATGCAACAAAAACTAATATTAACTTAAGGGATTATATTCATTATATTTAAGGGAGTCCAAGTAAATTAATTATGAATAAAAGTAACATGATACAATGCTTAGAAGGATTCCCCAAACATAAATTTTAAGAGAGACCACAAGTCAAAGGAATTAGATTTGAAACTTTTATCCAATTACAGTAAATTTTGACTTTCGTGATTTTTGAACTTTTTGTGATTTTTAATGCGATTTTTACGCTTATTCGCGATCTGCTGCAATTTTTTGACATTCCATTTTTGACCTAAAGTACATTTTGCCCTCATTTCAGTAAAGTTTATTTGGATTTCGTATAGCAATTTTCGAATTTTTCGGGAATTTTGTATGTGATTTTTAGTGTATTTTAGCGATTTGCTACCATTTTTCCAAATTAGTGAAAGAAATCAACTTGCAATCTTCGAACACAATATATATATATATATATATTTCTCTTTTCGAAATTTGTGCAGCGATTTAAAAAAAATTCGCGATATCTTATTGTGATTTTCAGAGCTTTTTCGCAATTCCTGCTGTTTTTTGACTTACCCGGGCAGCGCCGGGGAAGTTCGCTAGTATATAAATATAGATAATACAAAACATATTTCAGTTTTAAGACTTAAGATACATGCGGTTATTTTATATAAAATGACGTAATTTGCATCTGCTGAACAATTCCTCATTTATGATCCAGTCTTAAACAACGTCTATAGAAAAGTATGCGTAGGACGTCACTATCGCAGAATAATATGCAAACCCAGCGAAAAGCGATGTCGTCATTCAAGAAACTCGACCAAAAAAATCGGGTGTCTAATGATTCATATCCCTTCATTTGTTTATAACATTAATATGAATACGGAAAATTAAATATAGTTTATGGTTATAATAATTCCATGATTTATCAGAAATCACTCATTTATATTCTTTGAAAATTCGGAAAATGTTATGACGCACGGATTAATAAAATGGCATTCTTTCAGCTTTTTGATAGGAATTAAATAAATGAGGCGAAAAAAAGGTCACACAAATATACTTTAAAATACATTTTTATAGCAGACGACTTTCTTGGCATAGCACGTATTTTAATAACAATTTTTTTTCAGGTTTTATGAGAAAATGGCAACAAAAAGATATGCTAGTCTACTATTTTTCCTTTACTTTCTACAGAAATGGAGTACTTCTGTTGCCTCCATGGCCAAATGGCTTTAAAAACTACAAAAATAAAATTAATATCTCAAAAATAAATTGAGATGCAATCTTCAAACAAATTGCATTTAAAAGTACATTTTTTTCCCTATACGACGGTCTAAAAATTAACCCTTAAATGCCTGGTGTTGCTTTTCGGCAAAATACCTAATTTAGGCTCTAAAATACTATTAGAATAATATTGAAGCTGTAATGCCTAATGTTGCCAATAAAATACATTCTGAAAATATTATTAAATCGATTTTCAACATGTAGATGGCAATACTTGTGCCGTTTAAGAATAAAGATAGATTTATTTTTTCAATTGTTGCTACTTGTTCTTTTTTGTTGTTGTTGTTGGGAAGCTTGCGAAATACCCTATTTTTGACCTGCAGTGAGCAAGTAAAATTTATTTCTTATTATAGATCCTAAAATTCTTGTGTGTTTAATATTATAGAATTTTATCAAGGGAAATTATTTTTTCAATTAAACACCAGTATTGCCGATTAGTAACAAACTGTTTTTTAGCCGTAAACTATACTTAAAACAAAATATGATTTTTTAAAGTATTTTTCCCATGATTTATTTAAAAAATGAAAGCCGAAAAACATTATTTTAATGATTTTTGAAAAATCAGGCATTTAAGGGTTGAAAATGTGCGATGTTTAGAAGTTTAAAAAGTTGTGGTAGACATTATCAGTGTTTAACCGTACAATTATACATCTGCTTCGTTTTACGGCTGGTTTATGTATGGAACGTCATTTTTGGGACAACACTTTAATTGTTTCACGAAAGAAATGGCATATCGGGGGCTAATAAAAAAAAACTGCCTTACTGACAGATTTTATTTCCACGCTATACGATTTTGATTAATAAATACAATCGAACTCGTTGAGTACGAGCACGGCTAAAACGAAGATACGGTTAAAACAAGCAATTTGCACATTAAGACTGGTTCATCATTTAATGAGCTACAAATAATCAACGATCTAACGAACTACAACTGCAAGATCACGGTGGATACGAACAAAGCATTTGTTCATTTCAATGTTATCTTCGGCAAAACAGTAGGGTAGAATTAAGAAAGAAATCTCTTTCTAATCGATCACTGCTCTCTTTCAATATTTCTACATTATAGATAACATCCATCTGTCAAAATGTAGTAATTTATCAGTTTTTCCAGGCGGAATTGCAACCTTCATGGAGATTTCCATCCCCACCCAAGAAAATTCAAAGGAATGTCCTGGGGTCTTGAAAGGGTGAAAAAAAGAAAACTGAACCATGGAAAAGAAAGAGCATAGAATAAAACTCTTATTTATTTAAATATACCGGGTGATCCAAAAGTCAGGACGAAATTTAATAATGAATAATTCAAAAACGAATCAAGATACAAAGATACGGTTTGCACCAAACGGATGGAAAAGAAACCGGGTTTTGTATGGCAATGAAAAAAAAAATAGTTCTGTTGGCGACAAACAGATGACGCTATCAGATTTCTTATCCAGGATTATGCACAGCAATAAACGATATAAAAAGGAGCAACTGCAGCAGGTAATTGTAGTCGAAGCTTGTATGCATCGAAATGCTGTCCATAGTTGAGAAAGTCCTCTTAGTTAAACTGTATTGTAAGAATTCGGAAAGTGCCATTGCAGTATTGCGAGCATATCGCTACATGAAGGGTATGCGAGATAGCAAAGGACCAATAACGTCTTCTGCATTGAACAAAATGATGAAGAAATTTGAAGCTACAGGTTCTTTGGCGTCATGTCAAATAAGTGG
Source organism: Maratus speciosus (assembly GCA_963932465.1). NCBI lineage: Eukaryota > Metazoa > Arthropoda > Arachnida > Araneae > Salticidae > Maratus > Maratus speciosus. The sequence goes on from OZ010789.1 coordinate 294,655,967, forward strand.
ACGTCCCTCAACAGCCGCTGCTGTTGCCACGACAGTGGAACAGTCGATGCAATCCATGTCGGCGGTTGCTGCACATGGGGAGTGCAGAGCTCGAGAAGTTTCGAGGCAGACAGGAGAGTCGTACGGAAGTGTCTGGAGAACACTTCGAATTACTTTGCAACGATATCCCTACAAGTTTCAACATAACCAAGAACTGAAACCTCCTAACTTCGACTCTCGCCGAGATTTTGCGAATTTGGTATTCAATAAGATGGAAGAGCAGCACGACTGGCTTCACACTGTGCTTTGGACAGATGAAGCGCATTTCACACTCTCTGGCGCTGTTAACATCCACCAATGTCGAGTGTGGACCACAGAAAATCCGCATGCATTTGTTGAGGTGCCCTTGCAACATCCTAAAGTGACAGTCTGGTGTGGCTTTACTGCTGATTTCATAATTGGTCCATTTTTTTTCTAGGAAGTCACACAGACGGGTTTCAAAACAGTTTGTGTCACTGGTCAGCGATATGTAGCACTGTTGCAGAACAACATTATTCCTGAACTGCAAGCGCGACAAGCACTCCTAACAGTCACCTTTATGAAAGATGGAGCACCACTTCATAATGCTCTGCCTGTGCAACGCCTGCTACGCTCAACATTTAGGGAGGATCGCATTATCAGTCGCTACTTTAATCACGCATGGCCTCCAAGATCTCCCGATCTGACACCGTATGACTTTTGGCTGTGGGGATTCTTGAAGTCAAAAGTGTATCGCGACCAACCGGCATCACTAGCAGCACTGAAAGATGGCATACGCCAAAATATGTCTGCCATAACGCAAGAAATGCTACTAAATGCTGTGAACGGTGTGGTGCCTCGTCTCACAGCTGTATTTCTGAATGATGGACAGCACATTGAACATTTACTGTAGTACTAATTAGCTGTAATTAAGCTGACTTGTAAGTTGTCAAAATTTTTTCATTTGTACATCATTTTTTTGTGCAATAAAACACTATAGCGCCATCTGTTGGTCGTCAACAGAGCCATTTTTTTCGCTGCCACACAAAACCCGGTTTCTTTTCCATCCGTTTGGTGCAAACCGTTTCTTTGTCTCTTGATTCGTTTTCGAATTATTCATTTTTAAAGTTCGTCCAGACTTTTGGATCACCCGGTATATTCTGTACCACATTAAACAGCCTTTTCATGTCTCTTAGGCACTGTTAAAATGATAATGATATGTGCAATCAATAGCTTGAAAATTTCTGTTATTGCAATGGAGGCCGAGTTTTTCCAGGTAACTTTATGGTATTAAGTTGAATTTAGCATTGGGATCATTAGAGCAATTAACTATGGTAATTAGTTTAATTATGTGTGTATTTTTAAAAGTTTTGTTAACTTCATGGCTAATAATATAATACGGTTGATACAGTAAATACAGTTATTACGACGATTTTATAATTGCCTTGCTTCTCGAATTAACCGACCGAGTTCAACTATACTTTTTAACTTTTAAATGTTTTCATGCTAAATAACTCAATGTACTTAAAACATTGTCTCTACAATTACATACTTTCTTTCTTTATATACTTACATAAATATACTAAGGCCTTGTTAAAACGTCGCTGGCTAAAACCGTCACTCCCACCAAAGAGGTAAGAAAATAGTGCTAAAATATCACAGTGAACGGTCACTCGAAAAATAGGAAACACTGTTAAATCTTCACACTTTCGAATTAAGATTTCTCTTAATGTTTACCACAAACAATCGCTGGCAAATAATCGAAGCAACAAAAATTTGTAATAAGTAATTAAATAAGAGTGACAACGAACTCATTTAAGAGAAACCGACAATACCCAGATTTTAGGATTATCCTGCTGTATTATATTCCTTTTTTACTTTTTTCTATCTTTACAAGAAGAAAGTATTGGATTCGTGAAAATTTTCGACTTCCGGTTTTCGACGGATTTACACGTTTTAGAGGTCAAAGATCCCCAAACACATGCTTTCACAAAATGTCTGTCTGTGAGTCTGTGAATCTGTCTGTATGTGACACTAATTTTCTGGGCGCTCTATCTCAAGAACTAATGCACGGAATTTAATTTAAAAAAATTATATTCAATTAGTCCCTTATATAAATTGAAGGGGACTACTTTTTGGTGTAAATTGCACGTGCCGTTGCTGTGCTACATTTTTCACGATTTCCGCAATCTGAAGAACTAATGCACGGATTTTCATCAAAGTTCAGATTCCGTTATTCCGCGATATGAATTGGTGATGATTATGTTTTGGGATAAATCACCAAACAGGTGGCGCTGCTATGCTGCATTTTCACCATTTCCGCAATAGCTCTAGCTCAACAATTAATGCACGGATTTCCATCACACTTAAGATTCATTTAGACGTTAACATAATTTGTTGCTGATTAGGTTTTGGTGTTAATCGCCCAATAGGTCGCGCTGCTATGCTTGATTTTTCACGATTTTCGCAATAGCTCTATCTCAAAAACTAATGCACGGATTCTCATCAAATTTCAGATTAAGTTAGATCTTGACATAAGTTGTTGCTGATTAGGTTTTAGTGTAAGTCACCCAACAGGTGGCGCTGCTATGCTGCACTTTGCAAGATTTACATGATTTTAGAAATAGTCATATCTAAAGAACTAATGCACGGAATTTCATATCTTTAGAATTCTCATGATGGGCATAGATTGCCATTTAATTTTGGCAACTGTGATAACAAATTTCGAAGTATTCACATGATTGAGATAGGAGAAAGTTTTGGGATTGGCACATCCGACTAGTTTCAGTTGCTTCTGACGGAAAAAATAGAGGATTTTGCAATGCTAATGGAATTAGAAAAGAAAATTGAACCAACGAAACTAAAAACAAACAGATAGACAATATGATAGACTTTTTTATATGTTTGTTTTTATTTGCTAAATTTTTATGCATTGTAATACATTTTAATAATTATATAATTTTCTATTTCATAACTGTTGTAAAATAAATACATTGTAGTGATGATTTCTAGATCCATTTTGTCTGTTTAATGTTTCTTTTCTCACTAAGTGTACTGTAAAATAAAATTATCTCTATTATAAAATAAATTAATGTTAAAGCTTATAGATAAATTTCAATAACATGTTCATTAAAAAATGAAGTACTTTTATATTGTTTGGTCTCAAATCTCGTAAATAACATTCTTTTTCTCGCCAGTACCAGCTTTTATCTTTCGCGTGTAATAATAGATTTAATATGAAGATAGATTAGAAACAATTCTTTGATGTAAAAATAAAATGTTTTGGTTTATTTCTAATTAAGTTTTTTTGTATTTTAAATTACACGAGGAAAAGTCTTGTATTTCAAATGCGTGTAAAGTATGTATTTTAAACGAAATGAGTAAGAGGTTTATATTGTAAATTAAATAAATGCAATACGAATAGTGACAATGGGAACAATATTTGGTCATTTATCACCTGCGCTTGGCTAACCAAAAAGTACCAAAAATGCATCTAGTTAATGTAACACTATAAATAAAGTAATTTTCTTACCATCACACCGCTCAAAGCGTTGCAATAGTCGAGGCTCGGGGTCCTGAGGGATGACAGTTTAACGAGGTTTCGCTGCATTAAGTATAAAGTTCAGCATGAAGGTAATTTAAAAAGTAGTTAGTAATCTTTATTCACTCTGGTGCGTTAATAAAAACGCCATAAGGTAACTTATCTATGTATATATATGCATATATAGCTTCTATATTCAGCTTTGGTTGGTAATATTAATCAATTTTTTCTGTTAAAAAAAAAAATAAATAAATAAAAAATCAGTTATCCACTTTCACGGTTTATTTTATTTCCGTTTTACTTGTTTTGTTATATCTTAATCTTCTGGTTACAGTTGATAGGGCAATTTGAGAATTAGCCTTCAAAGCTAAGCTTGCTATACTCAATCAGAAATCAACTGCGTTTTACTTATATTGTGAAATATTGCCCCTGAAGAGAGTTTCGCAATATAAGTTTTAATTTCTATTCGTGTTTTTTACATTCTTTTGTAATTTTTCCTATTACATTTTTAATTATTCCACTTTATTATACAGCATTTTGGATAATCAGTTTTGTGGTATCATAAATGATATTATTTTTCTGGTCAATTTTTCATTTGTTAAAATGGTTTACAATTACAAAAAGTTTGACTATATATATGTGTATATATATATAATGATTAAGAAAATATATACTTCTTTTCAGTAACGAAATATGTCATTATCTGTTGTATAATACGACGTGATGTGATTGAAAAATTTTGTTAATAAGTCGTCGTTTTAAAATTTTCATTACAATAGGATTAATTTATTAGAGAAACCAATTTAAATCCCCAAAAAAGTAATCTATTTCTCTTGTTTAATCAATGTTTAAAATTAATTTAGATACGATCAAATTTAAAATAAATGAAAGAATTCAAAACGATTGTAAGGTTTTACTTGGGAAAAAAGGATGTAAAATTTATACGAAAACAATGAAAACACCTACGCTTTTCATCGATTTCTCTCTCACAAATTCACTTATGCTAAATTGGTAGCTTATATATATATATATATATATATATATTACTTTTTGTCCCTAGAATAGTTTAAATGAATAAAATCTAAGGCAGAAAAAGGGAGAAGAATAATTTGATTTGAATGCAACTGCAGTTAATCAACAGTCAAATACTTTTGCGAGTTTGTAAAAGTTAAAATCTTCTCAAGCAGCTATTTATTATACATTATATCGGGGGTTATTTTTCTTTCCTTTTTTAATATAATGAGAATGCTTACTCCATCAAATAAATAATCTTATTTGATTATTTTTTGAGAATATGGTTCTTATTTTACCGATGACAAATGTGTATAAGCTATATTTTCTTTTGAAATTATGAAGATATTTTTAGTAACGATACAACAGGTGATATCGGAAAATAATTTAATATTTTTTTCGATGCTCTCGTTTCTTGTTTTAGAGGGATTTAAGTTTCGATATCTATTATACGATTTTGCGAATCATAATTTAATTTTAATGCATTTAATCCTTTTAGGGGAAAAGTACTTCTGTTGCTTAAATATGGGAATGATTGGATGGCACCAGGATTTACGAATAAATTTATTGAAAAATAAGTAAAAGTTTTTATTCACTTACACTATAAAAGCAAAATTCTATTCCAAAATCCTCGTGTTATTGTGATATTTGGGAATTAAAATTAAGTGGGTACATAATATCCCACCGCCCTTCAAGGGGTTTTATCAACTATCAAATATATTTACGGGTTTACAAATTTAAATCTTTTCTGTGAGAAAATCTAATGCAATTAAACGAGTAATTCTTTTTTATTTATTAGTATATATTTACATATTTTTGGATTCTAGAAAACATTTGTAACGATTTTCATGAAAACGGAGATTTAAGCGTATTTTGTTTTTAGAAATCGACCTGTCAGGATGTCATACCCGGGAAAAAAGTTTTAAGGCGTTATCCTCTCTTGAAGGCGTGGAATGTTTCGTTGAATGAAAATGGCAAGAAAAGATGGATTTTCCTCCATAAAAATAAAATATTTAGCCATTTTTGTGTCTATATAAGTGGTATAGTCGAGGGGGACAGTGTCCCCTCACTTTTTGATCTTATCTCGAGCGTTTCCTTACTTTATATTTTCAAATGGGATGCTATAGACGCGGGAAGACTCGTCCTTAATTTTTTTAAAGTACTAGCACACCAATAAATTAACAGTTTTACGAAATAAGGCACTGCTTTATAATACTTTTCAACAAAATTAAAAAGTCCATATGGTGCCGGATCGCCTATCTGTCTCCACCTATTCGCATTCTAACTTCCGTAAGTTTGCTTGAATTGAGACAAAATTCTATGTACATCTTTTTAAGTTCAATGTAGTATTATTCCTACTGTAAATTATATGTGTAGCGTTAGTATTTCGTTTACGAGAGTACAAAAAAGAGTTTTTCATATTTCGGTTTATCAGCGGAAATTGTTTGACCTACACATTAATGAACTTATATGATACTTTAAAATAACGAAAATGATATATGGTAGTGAAAATCATTACACATTTCCCTATCGAAAATAGCCTTTATCGTTCGCTTACAGGGACATTCAAAAATATTTTGAAACACCACGATCTATTAACGGTAAAGTGTTTGAAATGCATGGAAAACTATGTAAAAGAGAGAGTGAAATATTTGTATGAACTTTTAAAAGGCCACACAACAGAATCCAGACACACTGTCATTTATGGGTTCAATTGCTCGAAACGTGTTTTACTTTATTATGTATTTATGTATTTTTTTTATAATATGTTGAATAAAATACTAATTATCTGTGCGTAAATGATATTCGTAAACAGGGCCACACAAAAGAATTCAAATACATTACTGCTAGCCCGATATTTCTTGAAAACTGTTTTGCTGCTGGTTTAAATGTTATTGTGTATAAATTCTATGTCAGATTTAAAGTTTCTAGGTCTGATCAGAAGAATAGCGACTTTAGAAGGTTTTCCTCTCATTTCACAACTTAAAATTTCTATATTTTTTTAAATCCCGTGAGCAAATAAAAGTTTATATAGGTATCACTTTATCCATTTTCGAGTTTCTTGAAAAAAAAAAAAAGAAAAAGAAAAAGAAAGCTTCAAATAAACCGTGATGAAACGATTTTAGAAGATTTACCCATCAATTCGCCCTTTTAAAGTTTGAACTTTAAAAAGACGCTTCTAGCGAGCATATAAGTCCTAAAAGTGGCATGTTTAACATGTTTTAAGTGCATTGCCTTTGCTCGAATATTTCCACAGAAACCGTGGCGAAACTGAAATTTTAGAACAACAGTTTCAAGTATTTTTCTTACATATTAGAAGTAACCTAGTTACTAATTTAAAATTTCTATCTCGAGTATTTCTGCAGAAATCTTGGTGAAGTGCGATTTTCAGAAATGTTCTTTAGAAGGACATCTTTAAAATCCAGAATTAAGAAAAGAAAAAAAAATCAATTTGGACCAGCATTTGAGTCCTAAACGCAGTGTTCGGCTAATACAAAGCATTTAAAGGTATATATAAATATTATACAGACATACAAACAATAAATACAATAAACCCAGCTGGAGTAAAAAATTAGCCAGAGCCAGGAATCGAACCCGGGACCACAGTATTCCTGGGTTCGATTCCTGGCTCTGGCTAATTTTTCACTCCAGTTGGGTTTAATGTATTTATTGTTTGTATGTCTGTATAATATTTATATATACCTTTAACTGTTGAATGCAGGCGTTATTTATGTGTGTATGTGTGTTTTATATTGTAGTATGAGTGTTTTATTATAATTATCGTAGATCGATGTAATAGTAAAATCTATTCATCGTTATCCGGTCATCCAAGGCTATCGTATTGATGGCTGGTGACTTCCCCAACATGGTTTATTAGTGAGAAATTGCAGACCCAGGCATCGGCCGGAGTAGCTCAGTGGTTAGAGCAGCAGTCTTGTATACTGTGGTCCCGGGTTCGATTCCTGGCTCTGGCTAATTTTTCACTCCAGTTGGGTTTATTGTATTTATTGTTTGTATGTCTGTATAATATTTATATATACCTTTAACTGTTGAATGCAGGCGTTATTTATGTGTGTATGTGTGTTTTATATTGTAGTATGAGTGTTTTATTATAATACAAAGCATTATTTATCGATTATCTTCAGCCTCGGATCACATTTTTTTTTTTTTTTCCGGTGATTTTCCTGCCGAAACAGTATTTGTTATTTCTGGTTACAGAATCTTTATCAAATTGTCTAGATGCGAAACACTTTGTCCAATTTGTTCAAAACTAGAGTTTGTATAATGGCATATATAGTCTCAGAATATTAAATAGCCATAATAATACATACATTATGTATAACATGCCTGCAAAATTTTAGTTCAGTCGAAAATACCCTTTGAAAGATATAGTGTTCACACACACCCATTTGCACTTAAAACAATACAAATAGTTCAGCGTTTGTTTCCGACTAATATTTCATAACGAAATTATTTTTAGCAATAAATAAATAAGTAAAATAAAACACAAGTTAAACAGATAAGTAATCTAACTGCGCTCTTAAACACTGAAAATATCAGAATCAAAGGGGTGGTAAAAATCGTTATAAAATTGTCTAGATCCGAAACACATTGTCCAATTTGTCCAAAATTAGAGTTTATCCAATGGTATATATAGTCTCAGAACGTTAAAAAAATTACTATTTACAGGGAAATCTTTGGCAAATTCTTTGGCTATTAACCGCAGGCGTATGGCTAATACGAAAGTACCATTTTTAATACATTTCAAAACTTTATTTGAATACGCAATTGATTTTTTCATGTGCTTTTCAAAATGCTTTTTGGGCATTCTAAAAAATATATTAAATGAAAAAAATATATTAGTTTTCAATTTGAAAAAGAAACAAAAATTTGTGTATGTTTTGTACTCTGTTTGGTATGTTTTGTAAGTAGGGCAACTCGAGTTGGATTCTCTGATTTCGTTAATTTCGAAACTATTATATACTTGATAGAGTTTTTAGGTAGATTTCGTAAGAAATACTACCTATTGCAGTCGTTACCATGGTGCGACTTTTGAAAAATTCCTTCATAACTTTTCATTATAGGACCCCAGGAACCCAAAACCACCCCCACCTAAAAAGTTTATATATATATATATATATATATATATATATATATATATATATATATGTATGTACTAAATTTTGTCCGCACGATAAAAGTCGCAATTATGCACGAATCGTCTTCAAACTCGCCAACAACTTTGAGATGGCTAATATCTCGGCGGGAATTGAAAATGGGTAAAATCGGACCAAGGGAATGGAAATGGGGAGGGTTCAAAATTTTGAATACCGTCTTAACATGATTCCGATAAAATCAGCTCTTACACAACGACAGAAAAAAATAAATATTTTTCGTTATTGCAGTTGCCAACAATTAAAAAAAAAGCAATAAAATTCTCAACACAACAATTGCTTTTCTTTTGCGAGAATTTCACGTGAAAAATTAAATAAAATAAATAGTTTGACGAATTGAAAACAAATTGAATATTACGTCATAAGTTTCCTAGAGCAAGATTTCCGCATGAAAACTCAAAATGAAATAAATAGTTTGACGAATTAAAAAACAACAAAATATTGCGCCATATTGGAAATAAAATGGACCTCAGCAGGTGAATATGTAACGTCATGTGAGTTTGAAGAAACATATTAAAACATGATAAAAACCCGACTATGGAAATATTAACTTATTTATCACTTTGAGGTTCTCTGAATTTGCTTTAGCTATTTTTTAAACCTATTCCATATGCATGCGTGTGTGTATTCGTGTATATTAGAATTTTCACAAAATGTTTAGCTCCCTAGAGCTCATTCTTAGTGGAGGAACTGGGTTTATCTCTAATCTTGATTTAAATTTTTTGTTGGTTAATTTAGTACTTAACTTCGAAATCTACCTCCGCCTGTAGGCCCGAGCAGGCAGGGATTTTTTAGCATATGTTTTGCAACCTTGTTGAAATTTAATAAACAATTTTACAGTGGTGGGGAAAAACTAAACACACCCCTACTAACTTTGCAATTAATTATAATAGAAGAAAGTTACTGGTGCTAAACGATTGGAAATAAAATCTACTTTTAAATGATGTACAGTAAAACCTCTGAACAGCGGCCACAACTGGGAGCACGATGAAGTGACCGAGCTTCGGAGATTGCCGTTATTTAGAGATTCCACATTTTAAAAACTCAAAATTACATTACATTAAAATCAGAATAACTGACCAAAATTATTTTATTTTTACACTTAAAAAATATATTCTTATTTACACTAAAGAAATCACTTATTCGCAGTTTTTTTTTTTTTTTTTTTCTTAAGCACATCTCTTCCTCTAAATGCATAATCATTTCTACAGATTTGTTGTAGAATTCGTTATCATTTTGAGTGAGCGCAAATTTTTTAATTTCCCAATTACTCTGCAATTTCTGAGGCACTTTCCTGCAACATTGATCCAGAAATTGGGAGATTTTTCTCTCGATAGTTCGAAAGCCATTCCAAAAGCTACTTGTCAATCTCATCATAACCAGTTCTTCTACGCTTAGTTTTAGATTTCAAATTTACACCTTGAAACTTCTTTTCTAAATAAAAGTTACCTTTTTTCAGAATATCTTTGGGTTCATCCGCAATTTTACATTTCAGCTAATTTGCGTGCACTTATACCTTTTTTGCTGTCCTGGATAATTTTCAACTTATCGCTTAAAGTTACAAATTTTCACTTTGAACTCCTTCTTTAGAGTGAAAAACACATGCTACGCATAGACAAGAAATATCACACGCGATTCACAAAGAGTAAAAATGACTACAGCTTGCTCACAGTGTGAGCCTCACACCTCGCACCTTAATTTTCATCCCCGCCACCCCCCTCTCGCAACACCTATTTATGAACGGGGTTTTGCGAAGCAACCACTATAGATTAATAGAGAAATTGTTAGGACGTCAAATAAGAAAATTCACTTCCACATTCTTCGCAATCTCAGTTGTTGATAAAGCATAATGTAAAAAAAATACATATATATATATACTGTGGAGTGGCCGTTGTTGGGAATTTGTTGTTCGGAGGCTTAATGTAATGTTATTTCTACGGAAGAGATTCGGTAATACATGATCGGTATTCGGAGGTTACCGTTGTTTGGAATGACCGTTGTAGGAGGTTTCACTGTATATAAAATTTCCTTAGAGCGGTCGTCTACAAATCAAAATCAAACCAAACTTTGTTTTTTTTTCAATGGCAACACACAATTTTGACAATATATTTTATATATTCAGTTCAAACTATGCCTAGAAACAAAATTTCAAGTCATTTGAACAGTAAGTTTTTGAATTATAAACATTCAAAATTTAGAGCTTCTAATGATAAATTACATTTTCATATTTTTATTAACATCTCCTGAAATTATCCTCCTAATGCGATAATTTGTTGTGTTGTTATAATACCAAAAAAAAAAAAAAAAAAAAAAAACCAAACATAAATACATTGAATTTGTAATTTTAAAATTTTTATAATATAAATTATGAAATTAATATTCTAAAAAAATATGAATTGCAAGCTACAATTTTTTTTTGAAAAATTTACATTTACATCCTGCTTTATGCGAATTCTCAATTTCAAATTTTTCTTTCAAGTAGTTTTCGGATTATGATTTTAAAAAGTCAAAATGATGGTTTAAGAGGCCGTCTAAGATGTGCAGAAAAGCATAAATTGAAAAAATATATTTTACACATTTTATTCAAACATTTAGGCAATAGTCGAAACATATTAAGCGAGTGAAATACTCCTGTTGGCAAGAATTAATGCATTAATAGAAGTGCCAAGTGCCATAGTCATTCTGTAGCATTTCAACAATCGAGAACCGAACTTCAATTTGGATACAGCCCCTAAAATATATTCATTTAGAAATAATTAATTTAACTGAAACGAATCGTACAAATTTCATGAAAATTTGTATTTACACTAATAGAAGGGTGTAGAATTTATTTATGGTGTCAAACTTGGGTATTGCTATTGAAAAAAGACAAAGTTTGGGTTCGTTTTGATACGTAGATGGCCCCTAAGCAAATTTTATCTACATTATTTAAAAGTAGACTTTATTTCCAATCGTTTGGTACCAGTAACTTTCTTCTACAATAATTTGTTGCAGAGTTAGTAGGGGCTGTTTACTTTTTTTCCCCACGACTGTACATTTCAAACTTAGATTTTTGAAAAATTGTCAATTTAATTCTTTTTATTCTTTTCTGTCTTTCGAATCTTGGAACTATGGATAATTCGGAAAAGAAAATTTTATCTATTCCGAATTTTTAAAAAAGGGTGTACTTTCTAGTACAGCCGTGCTCAACCTGCGGCCCGGCGACCTTTTATATGCGGTCTGAGGCACATATTCATTAACCCATATTTATACAATTAATTGAGATGCGCATAAAAAAGTATTTTAAGATCTTTAGCATTGTTTTATATTTTTTTTACGAGAAGATAAAATCTGTCTTGTTATTTATAATTAATTTAAAGTTATGTTAAAAGCCGTTTCCTTACTCAAAAATTCTCTTTGCATGTAGTCCTTTTTGTCCTACTGTGCCTTTCATATATTTCTTAATCTTCAAAATTAATCAAACATCATTCCAAATTAAGTTTGCACTATATATTTCTACAATTAAAAAAAATATATATTGAGCAAAATATTGATTTATTAGAGAAAATATCCTTTTTTTTTTCTTAAGAACTTCGAAATTCTGCATTGTTATACATATTATTACGTTTTACACTTATTATATAGCTGATACTGCTTTTTAGAATTGTACTTTTGTCGCGGAAACGATTGACACCGAAAATTTTTACAACGCTACTGTCAAGCAGCAAACTTCCCGGCATATTTCTCCAGCAGTTGCAATAGAAATCTACTAGGAAGTTTATTATTTGGATAGAGTGGTCTTAAAGTTTTGGTAATAATTCTCCCGCAACAAACGTTCAAACCTCTTGATAATATTTATATTGCATTGTTACTACTTGTGTTATTTTAATTACTGGGTTTTTTTATTATTATTACTAACTAACTTGCCCGGCGTTGCCCGGGTACGTAAAAAAACAGCACGAATTGCGAAAAACCTCTGAAAATCACAATAAGATATCGTGAAAAAAATTTAAATCGCTGCGCAAATTTCGAAAAGAGAGAAAAATATATATATATATTGTGTTCGAAGATTGAAAGTTGATTCAACTTCTATCAACGTCTTTCACTAATGTGAAAAAATGGTAGAAAATCGCTAAACTACACTAAAAATCACATACAAAATACCCGAAAAAATCGAAAATTGTTATACGAAATCCGAATAAACTTTATTGAAATGAAGGTAGAAATTACGTTAGTATTATAGGTCAAAAATGGAATGTCAAAAAATTGCAGCAGATCGCGAAGAAGCGTAAATATCGAATTAAAAATCACCTGATGACGTAACAAACACGTGTAAAGGGTTTAATGTCAAGTAAATTTGACATTTACGATCACCCATTATTAGCATTTAATCTTATAGTTTGGCGATATTTTTTTTTGGTCTATGGGATAATCAGGTAGAAACACAAATTATTTCTGTTTGTATTTAAAAGTAGATAAATAGCTCTTCTTTATATAAATAAATAAAATAAATATCGAAAAAAAAATGCTTATATGTATATGAAAAGTAAATAGTTTGCCAGTAAATATACGTAAAATTCACTTCACTCGTCAAGGCCATTTTCTCTAACTCACCAAAGCCCATATATTAAAAATATACCAAATACTCTTCAATCTGTTTCCTGATACTAAGTAACCACAATAATGTATAAATAACTATTAGGCATAAATACGTACCGGGTTTGGCGCGATTTTTTTTCACGCCAATTTGGCGAAAACATCGTTTTCGAATACCAGTTACATATATATATTTAAATTATTTTCTATTGTTTTAAAAGGATCGCCCCAATATGGGCGTATATGACATCTGTGCCGACAATTTAATATAAAAAAAGCTATTTACCCATTTTTATAAAGAAACAGAAGTAATTTTTGCACAGATGTCATATACGCATGGGGGTTGGCGTGATTTTTCTATGACGCCAATTTGGCAGAAATCTCGCTTTCGAATACCAGTTACTTATATATTTTTCAATTATTTGCTATCATTTTGTAAAGGAAATAACTATAAATAATAAAAAGTTTAATTAATATCTATAGAGCAAAACAGTTTATATAACTGTAAAAAAGAAAATAAAAGTAAATAAACAATTTATTAATAAATAAACAACAATAGCCGAGTTACCATGTCAGGCAAAATAACGCCATTTTGGAGCCCATTATGTACCATGGAGCGTATATGACACCTGTGCCAACAAAACTTTCAATAATATAGTAAATATGTCATTTGGTGGTGGCTTGATTATCGAAGATTATAAAATATGTGTGTATATGGCATATTTTTACATTAAAATTTAAATACTTGACTACATAGTTATAATTTTAACTCCTTTTTATATAAATTACATTTGAATATAAAGATTTACTCCGAAATGTTCTCCTATACTTAAAAAAAAATTATTGCGACCTTCGCCCTTCGCCTGGCTTATTTCACGCTTCTGCCTTTGTGGCTTAAAATTGCATTGTTTGGCGACGAAGGTAATAATTAATTAGCATGTAACTCACAAATAAAGCCTTTCTCCTGTAAGACATACGATGGGAAAATTACATAAAAATGATAATTAAATTGAATAAAAAAATAAAGAAGGACTAAAAGACTGTTACTTAAATTTTATTTCTTCAAGTTTTTTCAGGCACATTTTTATTAACATGGCGAAGCGAAAAATCGCCAAATAATGTATCAATTGCTTCTTTCCTACTAATTTATTTTTTAAGTTCTATAAACATTCCTTTCATATTTAAATTAAATATTTTCATTTTATAAATTTTATCTCGCATTAAAAAGGTTTTTGATTCTTTTTTTTTAATTAAACAAATAACAGTTATTTTCTTTTAATTTGCGAGTTGTTTACATTATTTTCTAACGGATATAGCCATTCCAATTCATTTATCAACTATATAATTTTCACCAAAAATGACCACTGGCAACCCTTTCGTCGAAAATATCAATAAAATACAATAATCTAAGCATTGTATCATGTTACTTTTATTCACAATTTAATTTACTTGGATTCCCTTAAATATAATTAATATAATCCCTTAAGTTAATATTAGTTTTTGTTGCATTAAAATATTTCAATTTGTTCATTTTCTGTAAGCAAGTAATCCATAATGGTTTACAATGGAAGCCTATGGGAATTTGGCGAAATATTGGAGATATCGCCAAGTTGGCGTCACTTTTGGCGACTCATTTTGGTCGCCAAATTTGGCGACATACCGCCAAGTTGGCGATAAACTTGGCGGCGTTTGGCGACAGAACTGTGTCCCTCTACGGTAACCTCCTTATTAAATGCATTAAGTGCTGTTCAATAATTGCATAAAAAATTCGCTAAAAATTCAAAAATCGCTGCACGAATTCCGAATAAACTTTTTTGAAAAGAGAACAAAATTTACTACATTGGGTTAAAAGAAAGAAACCATATTCTTCTCACTTACATGGAAAAATCGCATAAAAAATTAAATTAAAAAAAATCTAATCAAAAAATCGAAAATCGGGCTTCGAGGTGCAAAACTTCATATATAGACGTACCTTTTCCCTAAATTTTGTAGCTCTACGTGCAGTGGTCTCTTCAGAACGCCGTCGACACACTCACTCACTCACTCACTCACACACAAACTTCTTTCTTTATTATTATAGATTATTATTATCCTGTAATAAGGATGTTGCGGCCCGTCGAAAGTCGGAAACTCATTTTTGTGGCCCGCGAGAAGAAAAGGTTGAGTACGGCTGTTCTAGAATCTTTTTAACACTTTCCAACGTCGGTCGTTGAAAAGTGTTTATGAATTCAGTTTATCTGCCTGTCTGCTGCCTGTCCGTACTCTAAACTCGAACAAACTGTAATATGAAATTCATATTTGCTATTGGAGTTTACTATGGTATGTTCAATATTGAAAATGAAGTGTGTAGCATTTACGGTTTATTTACAGGGACATTCAAAAAAATTCCGTTGCATTACGGTCTACGGAAAAAAATCGTTTGCTGCGTATTGTGATGGATTACATTATTTTAAACATATTGAAATTTGTATATACCATCGAGGTTTACTAAAGGCGCTTACTATAGAATAGGGTGTGAATAGAATTTATCATTCATTTACAGAGCCACACAAAAGAATATGGCTGCATGCGTAATTTTTTTTTTCGTCCCTACCGCCATTTTGTATTTTACGGCCGCCATTTTGAATTTATAAAAACAAAACCTAGCCTATAACCATCGGGCCTTTAAGACGAATTGATAGAGACCTCATTCATTAAAATGCATCCAGCCGTTGGGATGTTTCGGGTGTATAAAGAAATCCACATACACAGATACGCGGAAACACATCAGAAGAAAATAAACTAAAGCTTATGAACAATAATTGATGGAAGTATGTTTTCAGTTTTGGTACGATTTTTCAAATTTAGCATTTTTTTTTATATATATATATATATCTAATACTTGGTATTTATAAATTCTATGGATCATAGACAGGACTGCACAAAAGTTCTCACGTACATTTCCGTTTACTGACGGGAATTGATGAAAGGATATTTTCAACTGCGCTACACGTTTAACTGAACTAATTTTTGCATACTATGTAGTATGCTAAAAGTTAGTTAGTCTATGGATCTACAAACAAACATATAGATCTTATACAGGGCTGCACAAAAAATTCGGAACTTTTTCCGTCTATTGGTGGTAATAGCAGAAACTGGGTTTTCAAATGTATTATGCTTTTTCCAAATTCTTTATTTAGACATATTTAACCTTAGTAAACTGTGAAGTTTTGTTATGGTAGTCAGAATGTGTTGGAAAGTGTTTCATAATCTATTATGAATACATGATTTTTCTTTCTTTTTTCTTCCTTTCCAGCGATATAAATTTCTTACAATGTAATTACATTTATTATTATTCTTTATAAGAAATTTCAATATTGTATTTTTCTCTAAACCAGTGTATACAGTAATAAGACTTGTAAATACTTAAGCTAATCAAGACAAGGAATGTTTTTTCTTTCTTTTTTTTTTTTTTTTTTTTTTTTTTTTTTTGGCATTTACCATCGCATATCTTAAATTAACGTCTATATCACACAAGAGCGTAAGAAATCTCATTTTCAGAGATTCCGAGAAGTTCATTAACTGAAAGACATATTTTCCTCGCAGAAGAAAAATGAAAAAAAAAAAAGCTATTTCGTAGAAAATAAACATTTAATGAGCATTCCATTTAACCAATAAGAATTTCGTCTTTTCTATCGGTAATTGTTCCTCTTGAACGCACGCCATTTCCCGTTATATTTATCCCTATTGACCTCCACAAGGTCTCTAATTTTATCTTCTATTTTGAAAAAATGGTTGACCATTGATTCTCTTTTAGCTCCTAAAGAAAAAACAACAATGCTCAGGTATTATTTATAGGGCTAGAAGAATGCGCTTTCATCTTCTTGTAGTGACTATCGCTTCTAGCCCTTTTATCGGATTTTTTTTTTTTTTTTTTTCCAAACTCTAAATCGAGATTTTTTTTTCTTTTTTTGCGACAAAAGAGACGCGACTCCGATTTCATTGACAAAATGATTTTTTTTTTCTTTTAAATATGTCTACTTGAGAAGAATTTTTTTGCAGATAAATTTTGCATACTCTGTCAGCAATGATCAAAATGTCGTATATAGCCTATAGATTTTTACCGGAAAATGCTTTTGAATTACTAAAATGATTTTAAAAAAGTCCTTCCGGCCAGTGCCGGGAGGAAGAGGTAGCTTTCATAATCCTTATTTAAAAAAAGCCAACTTATATCATGCAAACACACGAAGCTCAATTTAGTGGAAACCGAATATAGGAGATTCAATACTAATTTTTATCAATATAATGAATGAGAATTTCGCGAAATTAGTCAGCTTTATCCAAGCTGCTTTTCTTTAAAGTAACTTATATTTGGCTGCCAAATTCGGCAATTTCTTAAAGTGCCTGTCATTTTAAGACAACATGGTGGATGAGGCTAAGCAGTGAACTTGGTCGAGACCTTAGTAATTGCTGTGCACATGCTCACTCACATCGGAATCGGTTAATATATAGGAGTGCTGTCGCATGCAAAAAATCAGATTTTTCAAAATATCACCCACAATAGAAATTGAAACTGCTATATCCGAGCCATTTTTTAAGGTAAAGACAAACAAAAAATGCTCCTGAATCCTTATATCAAGATCAAATACTTAAGAAAGAAACCTTTTTCAATTTCTAATTTTTTTGCACCTCACTTTAAATATATATATATTTTTTAATTTAATGGCCGCCATTTTGAAACAAGATGGCTGATGAATCTGGCCAGCGAACTTGGTCGAGGTGTTGATGTATACTATCCACCTCGCCTTCTTACATCGAAATAGGCGAATGCGTGTGTTATCGCGTGACAAATACAAGATCGTTTCAAAATGTTAGCCATGCTAGAAAATCAAGTGCTATAAATCAACCATTTTTTAAGATATCAACAAAAGAACAAATTTTCAGAAACAAAAACTGCTCCGGAATCTTTGTATCAAGGCCAAACACATAAAAAAAATCTTTTTCATTTTCCAATTTTTTAATACCTCATTTTGAATTTTAAATTAAAATTTTTTAAATGGCAACCCTTTTGAAACAAGATGGCGAATGAAGCTGACCAACGAACTCGGTCGAGACATTGGTATGTACTATGTACAGACCAAGTTACATCCAAATAGGTTCATAAATACACCTGTTATCGCGTGACAAAAATCAGGTCGTTTTAAAATGTCAGCCACAAGAGAAATTCAAAATGCTATTACTCAGCCATTTTTTTTAGATATAGACGAAAGAAAAACTGTTCCGGAATCTTTGTATTAAGGTCAAACACATACAAAAAAAATCTTTTTCATTTTCCAATTTTTTGGTATCTCATTTAAATTTTTTTTATTTTTTAATTTTTTTAAATGGCCGCCATTTTGAAACAAGATGGCGGATGAAGCTGGCCAACGAACTCGGTCGAGATACTTGTATGTACTATGTACACACCAAGGTACATCCAAGTCGGTTCATAAATACGCCTGTTATTACGTGAGAAAAATCAGGACGTTTCAAAATGTCAGCCACGCTAGAAATTCAAAATGCTATAACTCAGCCATTTCTTAAGATATAGACGAAACAAAAACTGCTCCCGAATCTTTTTATCAAGGTCAAACACATAAGAAGAAAATATTTTTTAAATTTTCAATTTTTGGTACCACATTTCAAATTTAAATTTTTCTTAAAAATTTAAATGGCCGCCATTTTTAAACAAGATGGCGGGTGAAGCTGGCCAACGAACCCGGTTGAGACATTGGTATGTACTATGTATAAACGAAGTTACATCCAAATCGGTTCATAAATACGCCTGTTATGGCGTGACAAAAATCAGGACGTTTCAAAATGTCAGCCACGCTAGAAATTCAAAATGCTATAACTCAGCCATTTTTTAAGATATAGACGAAACAAAAACTGCTCCGAAATCTTTGTATAAAGGTCAAATACATAAGAAAAAAATATTTTTCCATTTTCAATTTTTTGGTACCACATTTCAAATTTTAAATTTTTAAAAAAATTTTAAATGGCCGCCATTTTGAAACAAAATGGCGGATGAAGCTGGCCAACGAACTCGGTCGAGAGATTGATATGTACCATGTACACACCGAATTACATCCAAATCGGTTCATAAATACGCCTTTTATCGCGTGACAAAATTCAGAACGTTTCAAAATGTCAGCCACGCTAGAAATTCAAAATGCTATAGCTCAGCCATTTTTTAAGATATAGACAAAACAAAAACTGCTCCGGAATCTTTGTATAAAGGTCAAATACATAAGAAAAAAATATTTTTCCATTTTTAATTTTTTGGTACCACATTTCAAGTTTTAAATTTTTTTAAAAATTTTAAATGGCCGCCATTTTGAAACAAAATGGCGGATGAAGCTGGCCAACGAACTCGGTCGAGACATTGGTATGTACTATGTACACACCGAATTACATCGAAATCGGTTCATAATTACGGGAGTTACAGTGTGACATAGGTCAGATATATATATATATATATATATATATATATATATATATATCAATTTTGAACGGAGGGTGGTTTCGGGGTCTGGGGGTCATGATCGATGAAAATATACCAAAATTTTTTGAAATCGCTTTCCTCCGAACGGCTGCAATAGGTAGCTTTTTTGTAAAGAAAGCTACCTAAAAGGTAGAAAATATGCCTTAAATCTCAGTTACTGTCCTAGTGAAAAATCAATGAAGACATTTTAACACAACCATAATAAAAATGCTTCAATTTTATTGAATATTTCCCCTGCTGAACTCGAAATCTAGAAATTTTTTCAATACATTTTTTAATACTTTCCAATAATTAAAAACTGTTTCTGACTTCGGTTTCGGTTGTTTGTCTGCCGTCTGTGTGCCTCTCCGTACTCTAACTTCATGTACTTCATATATTGAGGTTTAGTATACCATTAAAGGTACACATATTAAAACACACATGAACACAATTAATACAATAACCCAAATTAGGCGAGACCAGAACTTGAACCTGCCTGCACAGTTGTCAATCGATCACACAATATATATTAAAGCACATAAATTAACGTCTGAATTCATTTTTATCAAGTCTATCTTAATATGTGTACCTTTAATAAAAATGAATTCAGACATTAATTTATGTGCTCTAATATATATTGTGTGATCGATTGGTTAGTAATTTATTCATCGGTGTCTCGTCACCCAGTGCTGTCTGATTGTCGGTCGGTGACGTTCCCCAATATGGTTTATTAGTGAGAAATTGCCGAGCTAGGACGTCGGCGAAGGACGCTGTAGACCCAGGTTCGAATCCTGGCCCCAGCTAATTTTTCACTCCTGTTGGGTTATTGTATTCACTGCGTTCAAGCCTGTCTTAATATGTCTGCCTTTACTAAAAATGAATTCAGGCGTTAATTTATGTTCTTTAATTTACTATAACATGTTCGCTATTGAAAATTAAGTGTGCAGCATTTATAGTTCATATAGTACAGTGTACAGAATTCTTCTTTCCCGCTTTAGATTTACGTTAATGAGAATATAGGTTAATACTTAGAACATATATGAAATCTGCCAGGTGTTGACCAGAAAGTCGAGAAATATTTTCCCACTTAGAAGGTGATCATTTATCTTTAGTTTTGAAAGGATCACTCAGAGAAAACCGCAAAGAGATCTTGGACTATTTCGATTTCGAGGTTGGCAATCACGAATTTTTGATTTTTAGTTTAAGAAATTTCTCACGGGAAGACTTCATTACCCCCTTGGTTAGCCAGTAAAAAACAAAATTCTGTTGAGAAGGACATCCTTTTTTTAGAGGACAGACAACGTCATGCCCAACTTTGTTTTTTGGCAGGAGAGTAATTCATAAAAAAAAAAAAGAGAGAGAAAGTTGTAGAGCATCTCTTTAAAAGTATTGAGATAAAATAGGTCTCTTTAAACACGAGATGTGCTTGTTAAAAAATTACTTAGAGGGAAATCTCTCAGGGTAACAACTATAGATAAATGGTAGTAAGATCGGTACAGATCTTAAGGCTGTTCTCAAATCCAAAGGGGCAACTTTATGACACAGGTTTTAATTCTTTTTTTTTTTTTTTTTCGGAAATGCATGAAATTGGCAGGTGTTATTTAGGAACTATGTGATCGAAATCGTTTTCGATTTTTTATTAATCGTAAAAGATCTTTCAGAAAATAGCGCCAAAGTTGACGTTTTGAACAAAGTTTCCGGACGAAAGGAGAAAAATAGCCAGAGAAAGGAGAAAAAGTCCTTCCGGCCAGTGCCGGGAGGAAGAGGTAGCTTTCATATTCCTTATTTTAAAAAAGCCAACTTATATCATTCAAACACACGAAGCTCAATTTACTGGAAACCGAATATAGAAGATTCAATACTAATTTTTATCAATATAATGAATGAGAATTTCGCGAAATTAGTCAGCTTTATCCAAGCTGCTTTTCTTTAAAGTAACTTATATTTGGCTGCCAAATTCGGCGATTTCTTAAAGTGCCTGCCATTTTAATACAACATTGTGGATGAGGCTAACCAGTGAACTTGGTCGAGACCTTAGTAATTGCTGTGCACATGCTCACTCACATCGGAATCGGTTGATGTATACGAGTGCTGTCGCATGCAAAAAATCAGATTTTTCAAAATGTCACACACAATAGAAATTGAAACTGCTATATCTGAGCCATTTTTTAAGGTAAAGACAAACAAAAAATGCTCCTGAATCCTTATATCAAGGTCAAATACTTAAGAAAGAAACCTTTTTCAATTTCTAATTTTTTTGCACCTCACTTTAAATATATGTATTTTTCTTAATTTAATGGCCGCCATTTTGAAACAAGATGGCTGATGAATCTGGCCATAGCGAACTTGGTCGAGGTATTGATGTATACTATCCACATGCCTTCTTACATCGAAATAGGCGAATACGTGTGTTATATCGCGTGACAAATACAAGATCGTTTCAAAATGTTAGCCATGCTAGAAATTCAAAGTACTATAATTCAACCATTTTTTAAGATATAAACAAAAGAACAAATTTTCAGAAACAAAAACTGCTCCGGAATCTTTGTATCAAGGCCAAACACATAAAAAACATCTTTTTCTTTTCCAATTTTTTAATACCTCATTTTAAATTTTAAATAATTTTTTTTTTAATGGCAACCTTTTGAAACAAGATGGCGAATGAAGCTGGCCAACGAACTCGGTCGAGACATTGGTGTGTACTATGTACAGACCAAGTTACATCCAAATCGGTTCATAAATACGCCTGTTATCGCGTGACAAAAATCTGGTCTTTTTAAAATATCAGCCACAATAGAAATTCAAAATACTGCAATTCAGCCATTTTTTAAGATATAGACGAAACAAAAACTGCTCCGAAATCTTTGTAAAAAAGTCAAATACATAAGAAAAAAAAATTTCAAACACATGCGAAAAAAATCTTTTTCATTTTCCAATTTTTTGGTATCTCATTTTAATTTTTTAATTTTTTTTAAATGGCCGCCATTTTGAAACAAGGTGACGGATGAAGCTGGCCAACGAACTCGGTCGAGACATTAGTATGTACTATGTATAAACGAAGTTACATCCAAATCGGTTCATAAATACGCCTTTTATCGCGTGACAAAATTCAGGACGTTTCAAAATGTCAGCCACGCTAGAAATTCAAAATGCTGCAACTCAGCCATTTTTTAAGATATAGACGAAACAAAAACTGCTCCGAAATCTTTGTATAAAGGTCAAATACATAAGAAAAAAATATTTTTCCATTTTCAATTTTTTGGTACCACATTTCAAATTTTAATTTTTTTTTTAAATTTTTAAATGACCGCCATTTGGAAACAAAATGGCGGATGAAGCTGGACAACGAACTCGGTCGAGACATTGGTATTTACTATGTACACACCGAATTACATCGAAATCGGTTCATAAATACGCCTTGTATCGCGTGACAAAATTCAGGACGTTTCAAAATGTCAGCTACGCTAGAAATTCAAAATGCTATAGCTCAGCCATTTTTTAAGATATAGACAAAACAAAAACTGCTCCGGAATCTTTGTATAAAGGTCAAATACATAAGAAAAAAATATTTTTCCATTTTTAATTTTTTGGTACCACATTTCAAGTTTTAAATTTTTTTAAAAATTGTAAATGGCCGCCATTTTGAAACAAAATGGCGGATGAAGCTGGCCAACGAACTCGGTCGAGACATTGGTATGTACTATGTACACACCGAATTACATTGAAATCGGTTCATAATTACGAGAGTTACAGTGTGACATAGGTCAGATAGATATATATATATATATATATATATAACCAATAATTAAACATAACCTACCACCATCAAAAACCGTAATATTATGAATTAAAGCTGTAAGTATATATAAAAAAAAAGATTAAATTATTTATAAGAATTATTATGGAAGAAAAATAAGAAAGTGTACACCGACAAATAATGGAAATGCTTATATATTGAATTACGTTTTCAAGGGCACAGAATTCAATGATATAAGCAATATGGTCGTTTTCTGTGGGAAAAATAAGCAAAAGCTAAAAGTTATTTTCCCCTGTGCCCTAACAACCATTAAAATCAAGTGAATTGATTAAAAATGAAAACAGAATAGAAACAAATAATATGAATTGGAAAAAACAATAAAATCTATTTAAATATTTATAGGATATAAAATGAAATAATAAACACCATACCGATTAATATTTTAGAATAAATCCACGCTCACATGGCACCCATATCGTAAAGATTAAGGTTAATAAAACAGTTAAGAAATCACAGTAATTGATACCATAGGATGCAGTTAATACATATTGAAATAAATGTTAAATAACTTTTAATATAATATAAAATAATATAAATAGAAAGTAATTACATAATTAAAATGCACTATTAAATTAATTAAAAACCGTTAAACAATATCGTCAAAATTTAGCTAAAAATTCCCCCTGGTGTAGTAAATTATAACTGAAATGTAGCTGGAAGAAGTAAATCTAGAACTTATCGAAAAAAAAAAACACAAATTGTGGTGCTGCCATCTAGTATTACATTTATGATATAATTGTCAAAAGACTTGCTTCAGTTGTAAGCAATTGAATGTAACAATTGTTTTATTAACAGCAAAACCAAAAATATCCTTATATATAGATAATTATAAACTGAATATAAACCACACAATGTATTAAAAAAAAAAAAAAAAAAAAAAAAAAACTATTGTTAATAAAATTTAAAAAGCATACAAAATATTCTATTAGCAAATTTATTTAAACTACACTAAGAATTTAAATAATTCTAGAACATCGATAAAATATAGCATATAGCTATATGCTATAAAACAGAATAAATTCATTAATAATTAATATAAATAATTATTAAAAATATAAAAATCTTTAATAAAAACTATATATATATATATATTAATGGTTATATATATATATATATATATATATATATATATCAATTTTGAACGGAGGGTGGTTTCGGGGTCTGGAAGTCATGATCGATGAAAATATACCAAAATTTTTTGAAATCGCTTTCCTCCGAACGGCTGCAATAGGTAGCTTTTTGTAATGAAAGCTACCTAAAACTGGTTGACATGCGACTCAGAATCGATTGTAACTTCATAAATAATTTATTTATTAAAAAACGGAAAACTCATTTCGATTCCAAATCGCTTCAAAAGTCAGCCCTGCCAATTTTATACTTTTGCGTTTAAAAATGAGTTAATAAATGTGTCAGACAGTTTCGCGCTTGTTGAGCAGTTAACTTGAGATTCGTCTTAAAAATAAATTGTGTGATGCTCTACCCCGTTTTATTGACACCTTCTGCAACTTTTTCAATTCTAAACAAGAACTCTTACCGACGTATACTGTAGCTGCAAATACCAGTCAAAGACTCATGTTTAAATATTTTTCTATGTTTTTTATTTACCATAGAAATATTTATTTTCAATAAATAATTTTTTTAATGAATAAAAAGAAGTTATACGTGTCATTCTTTGATCGACGCCTATTTCTTATAAGGCTAATGTCAGACGGACGTCTTTTTGCACGCTTTTTTACTTACATATTATCTCTACACAATGCCGATCATCGTGTAGGGATAAGACGTAAGGAAAAAAGCGTTCAAAAAGACGTCCATCTGGCATTTGCCTTAGTCTAAAGTCAGACGGGCGTCTTTTTGCACGCTTTTTTACTTATGTATTATCCCTACACAATGCCGAGCATTGTGTAGGGATAAGATCAATAGCATTGTGAATGGATAATACTTAAGCAAAAAAGGCGCCCATCTGACGTTGGTCCAATACGTAAGGAAAAAAGCGTGAAAAAAGACGTCTGTCTGGCATTAGCCTTAGAGACACACACACACAAAAGAATTCCATTATATTATAGTTTATCCGGAAAAATCGTTTGCAGTTAATTTTAATGATGTTTGAAATAAATTGATATGCGTCTTTGCCGTAGACTGCATGCTTTTTTATAGAGTGTGGAGTAAGTAACATTTATAGTTCGTTTACAGAAACACACAAAAGAATTTCATTGGAAGATCCACCCCATCAGGAATTGCTGAAAGTGCGTTTTCAGCTGCGGCATCCGTTTCAAAAATCAACTCATTTTTAGGGTATTACGTTGCTTATAAATTCTATAGATCACGGGTCGGCAAGTAATTTTAAATGGGGTCCGAATACTTTTGAAAAATTTTATCGAGATTCAGAAAAAAAAATCACGTAAATAATATAAATACTTGTTACTTTAAAACTTTTATTTTTACATACACATACATATAATAGAAAATAGAAAAGTCAGGTATTCGTTCTGAAAAATTACTACATACACAGGTATACATTCTGAAAATTACACATAATAAAATAGAAAAGGCAGGTATCTGTTTGCTCAGCCAGAAACTTCCTATTTTCACTGTCAACTTTACTCTTTTTAGGATATATTTTGATTCACAAAACGCTATTTTAGCACAGGACAATAACAACGCAAATGAACGAAATCTCCGCACAAGATTGCAATCTAGGACTGGCAATACCATAGACTTCTCATATACTACTCTCATATAATATCTCCTATGCATACTCTGAGGGCAATACGAATCCACTCGCTCCCAGACGAATCTTCGCATATGCGCGTGCGCTCCAATGCAGCCAACCAGTCCCACAGCCGCGCATGCGCACCAACGCAGCCGGTCAGTTCACTCCCTCCCACTGCCGCGTCTGCGCACCAACTCAGTATTTTGCGTTTCACATCATAGCAATTATGCATCACTATTAAAAAATCAAATTAATCGCTCTATTACTTGTAAAATATAAGAAACATTGATCTATCGTTCAAACGTATCTATTATATGTAAATATTACTAAATTATTTCTTCAAATTGAAAATTTTTGGCGGTCTCGGTTTCGTCCTTCCGCGGTCCGCCTGCTGCCGACCGTAGCTGCGTTTTCGCCGATCCCAACCGTTATAGCAAAAATGTGAAACAGCGCTTGCGTGGGGACTTAAATTTCTCTTACTAGAAAACATATGTGTACAAGGTTACTAGCTTGGCGCTTTTATCATATCAGGCGTGACATTTCATCCCATCAACATTTATTTCATTTTTTTTCAGTTGATTAGCAAAACTTTCAGTAAATGTTGTAGTAAGCCAATGGCTTATAATAAATAAAAATACCCCTACTATCAATTATATATTTTTACTCTTATTGTTCAGTTATTTTAAATCACCTGCAAATTTATTTTTAAATAATTAAAGGTAATTTGGTGAAAATCCATGTAAAGTTTTATTAATTTCAACAGAGGGAACCGCATATTATTTAATATAATTCTTTTATTGAATACACAACTTTATTTAATATTCTATTTTCATTTGTTTTGTAGTTTCCTATGTCAGTTACATTATTATTTTATTTTTATTCACAAACAACACTGCTTTAGAAATAGCTTCATGTGATTTTCTTAAAATATTTAATACTAATGCAATTAGGAAATTATTTATTACTCAACAAATAAAGAGTAAAATTTTGCAAATGAGCTTATCAATAAGTAATTTAAACGGATTACTAATAAAAATGCAGCTGCAAATATATATTATTCCTTTCCACACTTAATTGTAAGAAGAATGATTATCTTATTTTTATTTTTACTTTATATATTTATTTATTTATTACATAAAGTTAAAAATATATTCTTTTAAATCTTTGCTCTGCTGCCAAAATAGTATATTTTTAAAGAAACATTATTAATTTATTTTAAGCAGTACATATAAATTTAAATGTTATAGTTCATGACTTTTACAAATTTAATAATGCGTTATTTTTTTACATCCTATTCTACTTTATGTAATTTTACTAAATATTAAATACATTTTTATTGAATATTATACTATGGCCTTCCTTTTTAAATAGCACTTCTTGGAACTTTTTTTATTATTATCCAGCTCTAAGCAATTAAAAGCTATCTATTCAGATAAATATAAAATTCTTTTAATAACCAATTTCGTTTAAATCACTGGACATAGATCGCAACACAGTAATTTTTTTTTTACTCTTTATGGATGTTAGTTTTGATCTTATTTACTTTTTTAATGATAAAATATATTAATATTTTAATATTTATAAAAAATATTTTAATATTTTTATTTTAACTGTCTCTCTTTGCTTTTTGTGTGTGTGAGGGGGGGGGGGGGATATTATTTGAACCAACATCAATATCATTTATACTTCTTTATAATTTCAGTTAATATAATAATAATAATAATTTCAGTTAATGATTAGCATGATATGATGTTTTTGTCACATTATAATTATGGTGTATAAAAATTAATAAAGAATTTATATGAAACTGTTTTTAGGGATACATTCAAATAAATAGTAGTCTTATCTTATACCGGTGATCTTTCTCTTTTATTTCACCCCATATAGAAATTGTACCTTCATATTATGCAACATCATACATTTATCAAAAAATAAAAATTACTTTGCAAAGACATAGATTATTATTAAGAGTTTTTTAAATTTAAAATAGAGTTCATTTTAGTTATACTATTATAAAATTAAGTTATAATACACATTAATTAGATAATCAATTATTTATAATTAGTAAATAATCAATGTTTAGCTATTCCAAATAGCTAATTAGATTTAATATTTTGTTTGCAAATTATTTATTGATAGTATATTATTATGTAAGTTTCATACAATTTATAAATAATTATAGCATATTTGAACATGAAATAATAGAATATTGAATATAGAACTTTTGAGAAAAATAAATTATTATATTTTGTAATTTATAATTATCAAATTATTGTTGTTGTTATATTATAAAATTAAATATGTCACTGTAATTTATAGATAATTGGTTTGATAACAACAAATTATTAAAAATATAATGATACAATAATATTAATACTTAGATTACTATCAAATTATTATTATTATTATTATATTAGTAATGTAATACTATCCATATATTTCAATAAATGAAATTTTACATATCAATATTTCATTGAAATTTTATGATATTGTTTAATGTTGATAACAAGTAAATACTATAAACATTATAAAAAATATCAATAATGATCAAATATTTCAGTAAACCATTTACGGATTAAATTAAATATATATATAGATTTAAATACTACATAACAGCATTTTTTTCCAAAATATTTTAAAATTTATTGAACAGTTAATAATAAAAAATATATATATAATTATATAATTAAGATAGTATTTTAATATTTTTAAAAATTATAATTATATAATTATATTTCTCAAAAAATTATAATTATATAATTAAGGTAGTATTTTAATATTTGATAGTATGTGTTATAAAATATCTCTCTATAACATATCGTGTAATATTATAAATTTATTTACCTAATATAGATAACATTTATTATAAATAGTATCTCTTTTTTATTTGCATTGATACAACAATAATATTAATATATGGTAATATTTAATTACAATACGTTAATAATGATAAAAAATAAATATTATAAAATATAACATACTATCAGTAATGATAAAATATTTCAATAAACTATTTAAGTATCTTAGTATGAATAAACCAGGAAACAGATTTAAGAGGTACTATAAATTACTATTGGAGATTTAAATCGCTAGATTCACAAAAAAGTAAAATATCATAAGAAAACCTCAAGTCCTAAAACACCACTGTAAATCTAATAATAATAATAAAAAATCTAATAATAATAATATTTTTGCTGTTGTTGTTGTTAATTACCAGTTTAGATTATCTGTAAATTATATCAAGAAGTAGTTGCGATATTGAGAAAAATGTTAAATTATCAAACATAACAATTTTTTATCTAATATAGGTAATATTGTTACTTATTTTTAAATCACATTAAAGTTGATGACAGAAGAAAAAGAATCAAAACTGTTTAAGAAAATATTTTTATCACTTTTGACAGGAATATACGTATATTGTTCAGGTAAATTCATTATAACTATCAAATCAAATAAGTTTACATAAGCTCTACACTATCTCACTGTTTCACAATAACAAGATATTGAAATATTTTCGAACGCCAAAAAGTAATCGCCAATTTAGCATGATGACATAGCGACCTCGGTAACCCTGTACAAGTTTTCTAGTAAGAGACTTCAATCTAAATCCCAACGCATGCGCAGTTTCTTATTTTTGCTATAACGGTTGGGATCGGCGAAAATGCACCGTGGCTATAGATCATTTACACCGCTAAAAGAAAGAATTTTCACACAGTATTCCTTTTAAAAGTTTCTGCTTATGATAGATTTTCTATCTTCCTACTTTTCATACTCACTCAGCAGCAATCTATCCGAGTTTTACCGAAAAAATTTTATGAATTGCTAAAGTAGTCTTAAGAAATGAAAAATGTTTTTAATCTCAGAACTACGCAATGAAAAACCAGTGAAAATGACTACATTTTAACGCAACGGTAATAAAAATGCCTCAGTTTTATGATTTTGCATATTTTCCCCCGCTAAACTCAAAATAAAATTTTATTCCGCTTTATTTTATTTCTTTGTCATGGAAAAAAAAATGTAACAGAATTAGATTTCATTGACGATTGTTAAGAAACGATTTTTTTTTTCCCGTTAAACGTTTCTGCTTATGATGTATTTTCTGTCTTCCTGTTTTTCATACTCATTCAGCAGTGATCTAAATGTGGTAGTCTGTTGACTTTTATCGAAAAATGCTTATGAATTACTAAAGTGATCTTGAAAAGGGTAGAAAAATACCTTAAACTCCTGAATCAGCATAATGAAAAATTAGTAAAAATGATGATGATTTAACACAAGCATTTAAAAAAATTAGAAAGGAAGATAAAAAAGAAATCCGCTGAACACTAAATCTTAGAAGAAAGAAACGGTATTTATGTTTCATTGACGACTTTTAAGAAGTGTTTTTTTTTTTTGTTTTTTTTTCCTTTAAACCTTTCTGCTTGTGATGAATTTTCTGTTTTCAAATTGCGCAGTTACTCACTCAGCAGGCTTAAATGTAAAAATTCATCGATATTTATCGAAAAAGAAATAAATTCAAAGATGTCCAAATTCTATCACCCACATCTCCACCAGCTTCCGATTTCCACACTGTATTTCTTTTTTTTTTTCCCATCTCTGTCCTTCACTGTTAAAACCATCTTTTTTAGAGCCTTGCATCGATGGAAGGTCTGCATAACAAAATTGGTTAGTCTAGACTACCCTATCTGGATGTGTTGGCCGGCATATCGTTCAGATAGCTCAATTCGAAGAGCATTGACAATTGGAGCCAAAGGTTATGTGTTCGAATTTCAGCCTGGATACATTTTCAATCAGATGGGAAAATTGAGGACTAAGAATGGAAACGCTTACAGTAGAAAAAATCTAAAATCTTCTTTATTACGAAAAAGTGTCTTAACCCCTTCAACGTTTGCCCGGAGATAAGTCGAGGTAAAAGCATTGTTTCCCTATACCTGTCGCCGGTGAAGTAGGAGAACGCTGGAAGTGCTAACCCTATCAGTAACAAACAAGTCGGAAAATTGTACATCATCCGTGGCAAATGAGGTGCTTTCGCCTTCTTCTTTTCGCTTTCTTGAAAAATTTATACTTTTGGACTTTCAGCGTTTTTCATTCTTAGTCCTCAATTACAAGATAGTGTTTAATTAATTAATTTATTTATTTTTAAACAGAACCTTATGAAATATAGGTAATTTTATCACATTGCATTAATTACTTTTTTCATAAGCTTACCTCTTTTCGCTATTATACTTTTTTTAATATGATATTCGAGTGAATGCTAATAACAATCATCGTAATTGAAATAATTGAAATCCGATACCGAATGAATACTTTTTAGATGAAGAATGGGAATTTCTCATCCCACGCAATTTTCCTATACATTCTTAGATATCCGTCAGACGCAATATCGTTGTATATCATAACAATACTACATCAAGCATTTTCTATTCTGTTATATAGAGCATAGTCGTGGAAAGCAATGGAAAAAAAATTAGGGGGAGTAAAGGATGAGCCTGTAGTCCGCAGTCCAGACCCTGTTTTCTTAAAAAATGCAGAATATAAACTTGAAATAACCTAAACTGAGAACTTTTTGCCATAACTCCTCATGTAAGACAAATTTTAGGTGCGTTTGTAATTATATAAATACGTAGCACCTATAGTCGTCGTTCGGTCCGTCTGTATGTCCGTTCGTCCGTGAATAACAGAGTAAAAACTACCCAACCGAATGGTATGAAATTTTAAATATATAATTGTTGCAAAATTTTGTCGAGTCATTTCAAATTTTATGAAATCGGATGTATAGTTTAACGACAGGGACAGTCAAAAGTTTTCCGTTACATTACGGCCAACTGGAAAAAAATATTTCAAGTGCATTTTAATGATGCTACAGCCTTTTGAACAGAATGAAATTAAAATGCACTTATGAAGTGTACTAAAATATACATTCAGTACAATATGCGGTGCAAAAAATATTTATAAAACTAGTTATAGTACGAACGCACCTCACTTGTCACGCTTGACGTCCAATTTCCAACCTGTTAAGCATATCAATATAAAAAGCAATAAAGAACGATGAAATATTAAAAATTCAAAAATAAATTTCTACCAGCATTTTTCAATAAGGATAATTTAAATTGTGAATACATAAAGAGGACCGTGTACGGAAAAAAAATCTTCAATTCTTCAATTTTTAACTCTTTCCAACATAGTTGAAATTATGAATTGAGTTTGTCTGTCCATCTGTCCGTGTTCTAACTCGCGTAAATATACTTGGATTTCCATATAATTGATATACGTTATTGAAGTTCACTGTACTCTTCATAGTTCATTTACAGGGGCACTCAAAGGTATTCTGTTACATTACAGTATATGGGGAAAAATCATTTGCGGTGTATTTTAATAGTGTTACAATTTTTAAATGATATTTATATACCTTATTGAGGTGCACTAGAAGATGGTTACTATGGAATTTGTTATTGGTTTCACTTACAGTACGGGTACAGGGAGACTCAAAAGTATTCCGCTGTATTATGGCCTATGAAGAAATATCGTTTGCGGAGTAGTTTATTAATGTTACTCTTTTACAAACGTAATGGAAATTCTATAAATTTCTGAGATGCTCTAATCCATGCTTTCTGTAGAATATGGGGCGCAAAGCATTTATTACAGGGTCACGCAAAAGAGTTCGGTTATATAACGGTCTAACGGAGAAAGACTGTTCGCAGCGTATTTCAATTATGTTGCACTTTTTCAAACATGATGGACTTGATATGCATTGCAAAGGTTTAGACAAGATGCTTGTAGTAGAATATGATGTGCATTGTGTTTATCGTTCATTTACAGGGACACATAAAAGATTTCTTATACAATACTGTATCCGAAGTCTTGTCTTTCAGGGGTGATTGTTGAAAATGCGGTTTCAGTGATGGTATGCGTTATTAAGTTTAACTAAATTTTTGCATATTACGTGGCTTTCATAAATTCTATTGACCACATACAGGGCTACACAAAAGAATTCGCATGCATTACTGAGAGTGAACGTGAATTGTTATGCATTTTCAAGCTCACTTACCTTTAGTACACGAAAAGATGTTTGTAGAATAAATAAAATCATATACAGCAATGAAAAGAACTGGATACATAGCTGCCTATGGATAGTAATTCCTGGAAGTTTGATTTCGGTAGTTTTCAGAAATTTGAACTCAGTAGTTTCAGGATAATATGAGTTGTATAAAAATCTGTATGTGATATTGAGCTGTACAAAATAATTCTAGTACATTTCCGTCCAGTGGTAGAAATTGCTGAAGATGAATTTTCAACAGTGTTATGCGTTTTCTTACTAAACTAAGTTTTACCATAACTATGTAAAAACTGTATAAATCTCTAGATCATGTACAGAGCTGCACAAAAGAATTGGAGTACCTTTTCTGTTATGGGCGGCAATTGTTGAAATCTGGTTTCCAAATGTGTTATACGTTTTCTAAAATGTTTGCTTAAGTATCTTCTTTACTTTATTAAACGGCAAAATTTTTTAAAGTATTCTGGAAGTGTTGGAAAGTGTTTCATAATCTACGCTTGACGCATAATTTTTCTTTCTTGTTTTATGTCGCATTCGGGTTACGTATGACATATTCCGATCTAAATGCGAAAAACAATGTAATGAATTAGTTGACGCATTGGGAGATATAGAGTGTCTAATTATTGTCAATCGGAACAATGCATATGTTTCAAGTTTCTGCAGCGTGTAAAATTATGTAAAAGAGAAAAATATTCAAACTTTTGTACACATAATTGCTTTTTCTAGCTCTTTTAATTGGATGTGGGAGTTTTTCAGCTTTAAAAATCAAGCATATTTTATGAAAATTTTCTACCTCTAGGAACGAGGTAGAAATATTTAAGTTTTGGCATAAAAAATGTATATGCTCAACTTTCAAAAACCAAATTATTGTTAGTATTATTATTGTAAACTGCGAATTTTGGGCTATCTTTTCAGTTGTATAACGCGGCGTGCAATATTACATAGTACCAGCTATTTCTCCGAACGATATCCACGTGAAACATTAGCGAAAAATGCACGTTAATATATATAATTGTTTACCCTTAAGCTATGATTTGTTGAAATTTTGCATTTTTAAGAAAATGGCTGACTGTCAAATTTAATCTATCCGTTTGCTAAATGTTCAGTTTTGAACATTGTTTTGTTTTTAAATAAGCAGAAAACGTAAAAATAGCTGTTAATTTTTTTATTATTATTGGTCTCCCTGTGTGCGCGTGAGATCGACTCCGTAGATGTTTGTGAACAGTGAGTTTCCTTTCGCCGTTGACACTTGAAATGTGAGGTACTCCTCTCTGGCTCTGGCTCCCCTCTCTTTTATTCCACAGTTATAATTTAATTTTATCTTTAATTTTTAAGCACTGATGATGAAGCCTTAGAGGCTTCGAAATAGCTATATGCGTTTTAAACTTACTTATATTTGTGTTTTGTAACTTTGGTTCTATCTTTTCAATATATTGGCATAAAGTACAATCCTCTCCTCTTTTATGTAATAGTTGTTGTTGTTTTATCCTTATTTTATAATCATTTAATGTTTATCTTTAAAATCTCGCCTAATTTTTTTTACAGCAATTCATGTTATTCCCAAATACTTTCCGTTAGGATACATTAATTTGGCATGGGACTCGATTGTTGAAAATTCACCGCTTTGATTTAAGCTTTATAGAAAGTTCGAGCTAATGAATTTGTTAAAGAAATTATAATTTTTACTATGCTTCTTTTTTCAGATGTGGCAACAGGAAAGAAAAAAAAAGATATTATTTAAACTAGGCTGAATAGTTTAGTTTAATTGTTAATTAATTCAGGATTTCTTAATTGTTTTCTCAAAGCATAATCCTAATTTAATTAGCAATAAACTATTAAATAATAAAAGAGTATTTAAAAAATATATTATTGTTTATTTTTTATTTATATTTTCTACTCTTTAATGTTTAAAATATTTAATTTTTGTAGTTTTGCAGTCAGCTGACTTGTTTTGGCGCATCATTAACTCCATTTATTTATCTTATAAACAGTTGTGACCATAAAGATTAATTGGCAATTTATCACCCGCGACCGACTAACGGGAACCTAATTTTAATCCCTTAAAATTAATCTATTATTTCACGCCTGGTACGATGCACATATATCTCACATATACACATCTCATATGATGTACAAATATCTCACAATGGTAGCTATAATTAGCCTCCTAACTATTCGGGAACTCCATGCAAAAATAATTTGAAGAAAAACATAGGGGAGACCGCGGGAATGGCAGCACCTTAAGGGAATTTAAATTTTTTCACCTAAAAAAAATGTTTATTTTTTAATAGTAAAAATTCTAAAGCTGAATCCTGATTTTTATCTCTATAAATTTAACCATAATCATAACTGTAAAGTAGGCACACATAAAAAAAAAAAATTCTTTCAACCTCTGTACAGTGGCGGGATTACCCAGGATACTGTGGTAATTTCGCCACTGTATCGGGGTAATGACACCACTCTTTAATGACCTAGTAAATAGATAAAATGAATACTAGGAAACACACAACCTACTGAAAATATTTAGAAAGCAATAATTTAGCAGAGTAATGAATAATTACAATGTTCCTTAGGCTACATTTATTAATGTGCTAAGCTTAACTCAAATTGGAAAAGTCACCCTTTGCCATGGTGGCGGCATTACCCCGAGAGGACAATATAGCGGAAATCCCCCAGCAAAGCGAAAGAAGAACCAAACTTGTTCAACAAATTGCATCAAAATGTCGACGAATGCATGTAGATAATATTATCTTAAGTATCTAATGTTACAATAAAAGGTGTTTACCGCTACTCATTTGAAGCTCTAAAATAAGAAGCAACTAGATGAAAACTAAATTTTTCACTAGAACAAACGAACGACATACAACAAAATCGGCTTCGCATTATCTGGCACGAGTCATCCACAGAGGGGGTCATCTACACAATAGAATTTTCCCCACCTCCAAACGGTCTGTCGGGACTCAGATGAGAAGGAAATATTTTCTTCTTTGCACTGGCCTGCTATCGATGCATACAGGAATCCATTTTGTTGCCTAAGTGGAAGCATAGCTGCAGAATGACTAGATTTATGCACGCGGAAGGAAAGGCGCGAATAAAACACTTAAGTGGAATATTTACGTAGCTTGTGCGTTCTTAAAATGCAGTTATATTTTTATTTTTTCAATTTTAAGCCTTCGTGAATGTTTTAAAATGTATAATATCAATGATTTTTAACCCCTAAAATAGCGATTTTTAAATTTAAGAATTTCTTACGATACATATTTATGAATAAGATTATGAAGTTTTAACATCTATCATTGTTTTTCAGTTATACATAAATATTTTTCAACATCAAAGTTAATCAACGCAGTATTTAACTGAGATTTTAATTCCCATCAGCAGTATTTGTTTTCTATTTAAAATAAAAGCTACGTTTATTTATTTATTTATTTATTTATTTATTTTATATATATATATATATATATATATATATATATATATATATATATATATATATATAAATGAATACTTTTCATTTTTTATGGGGGAGGGGGTATCTTTAAAAATTTTAATGTCATCTAATCCTCCACTCCCGTGCAAAGAGTTTAAAATCATGGATTTTTTTTTCTTTTTTGACCATTGGCTTTTTGTAATGACAATAAGTATCAACGTAAAATTTTCCTTACCCACAAAACTTAAAACATTTAAAATATTTTTCTCTTTTCTTGTTTCTTTCAAACGTTAAGTTGTGCAAAAATAAATAAATGACTTACCCTTCTCCCAAATAAAAAAATAAATTAATGAATAAAATATAAAAATAATTTAAAAATTTTATAAGTCCCAATTTTTTTAGATTATTATACTGTATTTGTTATTCATTAGAATCGTTGATGTTAATTCTCTCCCATCCCCCCAGCAAATAGAGAATAATTAATAGCTGGTATTAATACAAAAAATTCCTTTATTCAGCTTTTGTAGTCTTAAACCCTGTAAAAAAAAAGGGGGGGAACACATTTTTTTATTTCATTGTAAGTTTCACACCTTTGTTTAAAATAAGCTATCTAAATCTGCAAAAATATGTAACCAATTTCCCTTTATAAATGTGTGAAATTTAAATAGCAAGATTATTTTCCTTTATAATAATAATAAAAAAAAAATACTCCGCATTCATAATGCTTATTCTTTAGATGTTATTTTTTTCCGTCATTACTCAACATTTTTTTTTTTTGTTTCGCTTGTTTGCAAATATGTCAGAGACATTGGGATTGTCAAGCATGTATAAATGTAAAATTTAATAAAAATTATTTTAAAACAAGATTTAATCAAAGTATAATATCATGTTTGTAAAGCAGAATCTAAATCGATTAGGGGGTGGTGCTGATTCGAGTAAACAATAATGAACTTTGTTTTCACAAAAAAAAAAAAAAAAAAAAAAAAAAAAAAAAAAACGAATGATTTTATTATACAGTCAATCGTATAAACTGCGTGCTTATGTACTTTTTTTGTATCCCGACAGACAATTTTTGTATAGGAAATCAGGATTGCAATTCTCTTCTTATTTAATCAAAAATATAGAGTATGTCACTAAGCCGAAGTCATTTTTATTCCACATTTTAAAGCCTTATAGAAGAACAATTTTTAATCTTTTATCATCAATAACTTGAACTGGAAATAAATCTTCGCTTATCTTAAATGCATAAATTCTGCGGATTTCAATATTCAAAATTATTGAAAGAAAATTTAAAGATTGTACGCATTCTAAATGTCCCGTACTATACGCAGCAACTGTCGTGACGTTGATAATAATAATGTAGCTCTTGTAAAGATAATTTAAACAAACTTACTTTATATGAACTATAATAACTCGAGACGTACTAAAAATTGCTTTGGCTTACATCCACGCAACACTGAGCTAGTTACTCCATACTTTGGACGCAAGAAAGAAAAAGTAGCTTGAATATTTTATTCATCTTTTAATTATACCTTTAATAGTTTCAATTCAAGAATAACATTTTCAATAATCAATTTTTCCTGTGTTTTCAATATGTTATTCAAGTTATTAAAAAATGACACATTATTTTTTAATTCAAGAAATTCCTTATATTTGTATAATTTTTTTTTCTATTATAAGGAATTTTTTGAATGAAAAAAATAATATGTCATGTTTTTAATAACTTGAAAGTTGTTTTGTCCTTTGAACTATAAAGAACAAAATGTAAGTATAAAATACAGGCATTACAAAAGGCAGTTATTTCTGTCGATAAAAATTATCTAAAAAAATATTCATCAGTTAAATGCAGCATTTAATGTTATTAAACTCAAGAGAGAAAAACAAAGGCCGCGCACTTGAATTTTGTTTTATTTTTAAATATGCAAATTTTTTATCAGAGTTCTTGGCAAAGTCTTCAGGTAAGCAGTTTGAAGATTGTGAAATCTTTAGTGGATAGAAATAGATTTTTAAATTTAAGAGAAATTTCAAAAGTTTCTAAGATTTTAGATAAAGAGTATAAAAAAGATGTAGTTTTGCATCAAAATGGATGCTTTACTAACTCCGCAGTCAAACCTATTCAGACTATCTTCCTTTAATCTTCTCCTAAACCACCCATCTTGACCTTTGGGGAGGAAAACGCAGGAAAAAGTAATTAAAGCGTGCCCTGCGCTGTTCCACGACAAAATCACTCTCATTCTAGGCACTGTTTCTATTGTTGGTCGATATAGTGCAGAGGCATTTACTATCTCAAACTGCCGTTAGTTTTTAAACTAGGCGGGGTGGCGGCATAACCCCGAGTGGCGCCATTCCCCCGGTCTCCTCTAA
Organism: Maratus speciosus; assembly: GCA_963932465.1. Lineage (NCBI taxonomy): Eukaryota > Metazoa > Arthropoda > Arachnida > Araneae > Salticidae > Maratus > Maratus speciosus. Next base: position 294,695,143 of record OZ010789.1, read on the forward strand.
ATCATACTCAATTTAAAATATCGTTTTTCGGAAAGGGGGCATATCTCAAACACGTTTGTAGAGGCAGGGCTCATAAAATCGCGCCTCTAATTAGAAAATAAAAAAGCTATATTATTATTTTTTAAGAAATCATCCTTTAAAATGAATTGATATTTATTTACAAAAAAAAAAAAAAAAAAAAAAAAAAACTTAGTAACAGGAAGCATGCGAATGTGCGCCAAGAAAACCACCAATTGGCTCTGCGCTGTACAGCTCTGCTTTAGATTATAATTAATTTTAATAGTGCATTTAAATTGACATTAAAATATTAACAAGAAGTAAAAAAATCGTAGAATTTCCATTTAATGCACGATTTAAATATCTAATTTAAATATACTATTGTCTATAAAAGATAACTTTTTAACATCACAGCACAAATTTTCAGTTTGAATGCTATTTTTAAAAGCTATTTCGATTTCGCAGAAAATATTTGGCATTAAATCTAAACATTAATGAATACATATAGTTTGATTTTCCTCCCCCACAACATTTCACCACATGTGGGCGATTATTTTCTGAATAAATTTTCATTACGCCATTATTATTTTATTTCAGTGAATGGATGCGTGCCTTATTATTTTTAGTAACCAGAATTATGTTATTTTCAATCGTCAAAAATCCTTTAACTCATTGGATACTTAACAATAACTTAGCTTTCTTAATAATATAATTAATGATATAGTTTTCTCCTGGGGATTGATAATGAGAATGTGGTAAAAATATTAATGATTTAATTTTAAATGTCGATATAATGATGATGCAAAGTGTTTTTATATGTAAAGATAAATATCCTTTTATTAATGAGACCAATTCTAAAATAATTACATGATTAGCATCTGCGCTACACTTACTCTTTTCCCAGAGATCCTTCAATGTTCAACAAATGTTTAAAGTTGAAATTCGCACTTTTATCTACCCTATCGTAAGTAGTAAGTCACCACTGGCGTACAGAAAACGCCGCCCGTATTTTTGTATAATTTATTCTATTTTCTTTCTTAAATTAATATTTTTACAAATGTTATTACTATTACTTTTGAACTATCACCAGATATTAGACGCTAGTCTTCTTTAGCATCAAAAGTTTATATTTAGGCTTTAAACCTTTATTTCAAAATAAGGAACAGAAAACATTTAACTTTTTCCCACCAAAGTTATAAAAGTAAAATTTAATTGAAAGTTTCTGATTCAAATCTTGATTAAAATTAGGTGATCTGACCGCCTCTCAAGGCGTTGAAAAGTGTTGGCGCATGGAGTATACCTCATGCTGCACAGTGGGGCGAAATGGACAAAATTCATGGGCAAAATGGGCAATTTAAATATATACATATATATATGTATAAAACGATAATCATCTCATTAATGGTGGTCGATGTAAGATTATACGTTATATGATATAATGGATGGAGTTGTAGAATCGATGTAAATAAATGTAGTAAGTGAAAGTAGAGCAACAACTTCACCGATTCAATTAGCAGATTAATCTTTGCAGTCATTATCATCGTTTCTCATTTATGTTGGGTTGCAGTCGAGCGGCTAATGGTCAGAACAATGGGTATGAAGATTAAAAATTTCATCAGGAGACAATGAAAGAAGCATTTCTGGTCACAGATTTTTATTTAATAACATCGAGCGGCAGTTCTCACAAAAATACAGTGAAGTGCCACCCATAAGTTCAATGTGTTTAACATCTATAATCGTTATCGTTAGTAATCATCTTGATTACATCTTAAGGTAAATCTTTAGAAAGAACTACATAGTGACAGACACGCAGCCCAGGGGGCAGTTTACACTTAAAAAAATCAGCAAATTCTGCCGGAGAATTGTGTGTAGCCGCTTTTTATTCCCTAAGCGTAGGAATACAAAAATGACGTAGCATGCGCTCTAAACCAATTAAGACGTAAAGATATCACACCATGAAAAGAGGGCTGACACGCTCACAGAGAAGCGGATGAATAAGAAGGTAAAAAGGAATTAAGCGCGGGAAAGGAAATTCTCGGCTGGAATAAAATGGCTACCAAAAAAAAACATTCTAAAACGCGAAAGATCGGAAATGGAACATTTAATTTAAAAATACTAAAAGCGTAATAATTAAGGGAATTAGACAAGTGAGACATTAAACTAAAGGGAATTTAACAGAGTTAACGATAGAGATTATTTAATAATAAGGATTTAGTGAGTATAGAGTAGTAATTTAGAATAGTATAGGGAAATCGCGAAGGAAGATTTAATATTATAACATATATGACTCGAAAAAGGTGATAAACGTGTTCTATACATTCCAGATTTTATTAGAAATTTGTAAACGGGACAAAAATAGAACATTTACCTTCAATAAAACTGTCGATTTTATGGGATTTTGCATAATTTTTGAGATTTTGCCAAATTTTGCAGTTGGAGCTTGGCAGTTGATTTTTCCCTTAAAAAATTATCAAGTTTTTTTTTTTTTTTTTTTCGTCTTACGTTACTTAATCAAACACGATTTAGCAACCTATTTTTGTAGCGTTTTTTATCTTTTGTTTATAAAAATACGTGTTTTTAAATTATTACAAAAGACAGCGATTTAAGAAAAGGTTCCGAATTGTCCTGGAAAATGGGCTTTATTCTCGTTTTCCTCAGGCATTGGGTGAGAGAAATTCATAATAATCACATCCGTCCGGATTCGATAGATCCGCAATTCTGTTTTGACGCCCTTAACACATTCGAAGTTGATTTTGTAGTCCAATTTTGATAATACCAAGTTTAAGCATAAGATTCTTGATTTTCTCCATTTTGTCATAGAAATATTCCAATTCTGACTTCAAATTCACATTCTCCACCCTTAACAACATGAAGTTACCAAATAGCATTTCAGCGTGTATTACGAGCTCTACATCCATGTCCGCGAAAACACGCCTTTTTTTCCTAACTGTGCACCGGCGCCGTACCTTTATGTTACTACAAACCGTCCGTGTTATATTTATTCTAATTAAATTAGTCTTTAAAAAAAGTTCAATGCTTTATACTACTACTAAAATTGCATTAAACAAAGATATCATTAAAATTTGTTATTGTGGATTTTCTTGGGGTATACTGTACACCACCCCTGTTTTTATGTTACAACAAGCTATACCCGTGTCTTTAAAGATTCATCATTACTTGCATTTATGATTACCTGCCACCTTTTTCATCATAACTATCCTAATTATTATAAAATTGTTTGTTTTAAAATTCCTACTCATTATTACTCTTTCACGTATTATTATCGAAAATTGGATTTTCTTCGAGATTTAACAGTAATATGCTCCCTTAAGTCCTTTTAGCAAGTATTTCTTAGGCGTTCTTTACTATAACTTTTCTATTCTAAAATCCTTGCAGAATTAGATTAAACGGCATATAATACCACACAACAGATAATACTATATGGGAGATGTTTGTCACAGGATTTTTATTGTCTGCAGATTATTTTTAAGATTTACTTTTTTAGTAAATGGCTTTTTTAAGTTTTTAAGACTATACAGATCAGAAATGCATAAATATTTTAAAGAAATTTCTGAAAAACGCTTTTACAAATACATCCTCAAACCTTTGAGTACGGGTCGGGACATATGCGACCCGATGAACTATTGGGCGATTGCAAAAGTTCATGCCCGAATTCCGATGCACCGAGTTTCGAAGTGTACCCAAGTTGTTTTAAATGGCGAAAGTCGAGTTTTCAACATTTAGGCTCTCAGCAATCTCTTCAGTAGTAATCCGTGGATAATTATTCTCTAAATCACGGATTAAGTCATTATCAAGGCCAGCAGGTCGCCTAGAGCGAATTGAAATCACCATTTCGAAAGCCACAAAACCACTTGTTAACTGTCCTAAGAGCGGGAGCACGATACAAATAAACGTCTTGAATATTTTTTGTAGCACGTCCAACACACTTCTTTCATAAACTCATAATATAACATGACGAAAATGCAACTTTTCATTTTCCATTTTGAATATTAACCTTGCGCACAAATTAATTTGAGAAATTTTTTTTAACGTTATGTTCCCTCACGACACATGTAGATAATAGGCAGTTAATAATAGGGTTATAAAAGAAACATCTGCACAGTCAAAATTGCAAATTTCGTGCCATCTATGAAATAGGGCGCGAACTTTTGCAATCACCCAATATATTTTATTCCATTCGTGCCGCTTTTTGAAAAATAATCTCTGGCATACTTTTATACTGGGATATTTTCAAGAGAAATCTACCACAAAGAATTTTTTTTGGTGTTGTTGTAAATTGCGGTTGTGTTGAATACAAAAATAGCAGGGCTGCGGAGTTGGAGTCAGGCCCATTTTTGAGCGACAGAGTCGGAGTCCTTCATTTTCCCACCGACTCCGCAGCCCTGAAAAATAGTCGCCAGTTCTGACCCGTAATCAAAGGGTTAATAAAAAGTACTTTGTGGCAAGGCTTTGAGCAGAAGATTATATTGTCTAGAATTGCAATCAGTTACAAGATCAATTTTCGTTCGGTGTCACAACCCTTCCTCAATAATTCAATAAACAGTAATGCTGTATTCATCTGTTACTTTTTGACGAGTTAACTCTAGATTGGACTGACACTTGAACCAACCCCCACGCGTTCTGTGCAGTTTTGAGCTATATTTTTCGGATTCAGTGTAAATGTGGGGCCAGTTCTTTCAACATTCTGCCCCGCCAGTGGCTGAGAGGTTCTGCTCTCGAAGCTGGTAGACGGGAGGTGCTGGGTTCGAACCCAATCGCACCCGTCGGCCTAATCGTTTCGGAGTTTTCGTGGTTTTCTTCGAAACCTTGGATTTCCAAGCATAAATTCGGGTTAGGTTCCCTTAGAAAGACCCCCACGAAGGGCACTCCCCCCCTTAGGGCCTATATCCCTCGTGTTGATAATTGGCCGTCATAAACACAACCAACCAACTTTCAACATTCTTGAACTCAAAAACTTCCGCGGGACATGCCACAGGTGCAGACTTTAGTTGTTTTGTCGTTGTTAAATAATTTAATGTTCAATAATTAAAATGCATAACACAGAAAAAAGTACAATAGAACCTAGATTATCCGAAGTAATTGGGACCGAGCCTCTTTCGGAAAATCGAAATTGTCGGATAATCGAGAATGCTTCAATTTTAAGATTAAGGAGAAATATATGCAGTATTTCTTATTATGGTAACAAGTACTTAGGAAAAATAAAGCAATGCCAAAATAGAAACAAATATAAATTACCTGAATTTTAATTTTAAAGTTATCTACCTTTTACATATATCACAAGGGTTTGAAAAAATGTTTTGTGTGTCGCAGTTTTGACCGACTTTGCTTTGAAGCTCTGTCACTGAGTTTTTTTAATATTATTATTTCACCAATATCACAGTCTTCCTGCTGCTCCAGCCATGCCAAAATTTTTACAAAATATTCAAAAGCTTCAGAATTATTAATTTGTTCTTTTTTTTCGTTCCACTCCGCAACTTACGAGAACTCAAGTTAAATTCAAAGGAACTCTAAGAAAGGGGTTCGAAAATATTTATATGTACTCGTAGTTCGGAAAGGACCGCTTTCACACAAAGAATATAATAGTTAAAAAAAAAAAAAAAAAAAAAAAGCTTTCAAAATAGATTTTGCACACAAAGAATGTGATAGTAAAAGAAAAAAAAACTTTAAAAATGGATTTCGGTTAATCGAGAGTTTTGGTTAAAAGAGTTTCGGATAAAAGAGGTTCTACTCTATTATGCTGTCCCAACAGAACTCCTAATGGGTGATATTTAAACAGAAAATTTCGTTGAATCGAACAAATTTTTGTTGGGCCAACAATATCTTCAGTTTGTTTATCGAACAAAAATGTCTTTGATTCAACAAAATTTTCTGTTTAAATATAGTTCAATAAGAATTCTGTTGGGACAACAATAATTTTGTTGAACCAACATTTTTTTTTTCTCATCTTGGTTAAATTAAATATTCTTTAATTGTTCAAAATGATTTATTTTTACACCATACCTTTTTCAAATCTTTATATAGCGTCGCTCACATTCCCGGTATTTAATGCTCAGCATTCGCAGAAATTTCGCTCTATTATTTTTAAATTCCTTTTTTTCCTTGTTTTTCTAAGTGAAAGACAAAAGCCACTTCTAAAGAAAATAAAAATTAACTTGCACTCAATTACCTCGCAAGATTTACCTTTTTATATATGAATGCTTTTCCTGCCACAAATACTCCATTAAATTTTTTGTTCTTTACTTCGACATAATGTTCTATTTTAGTTCGAAATGGTTGATCATTGATTCTCTCTTAGCTCACGAAATGAAAAGAATAATTAAAATGAAAATACTCTGAAATCATTCATATTTTAAAATAATATTAATTAGTCTCATCAATAATGAAAAGTCGGTATTTTTAATGTTAGCCAGACGCAGATTGTAAATCGCCAAATATTGTTTTCATCACAGTTATTCGTATTGCATTCATTACACTCAGTGTTGAATTCCGACACTTTCCCCCCGGGGGGGGGCATTATAGAGTTCCGGGGGGAAATTTAATTACTCTGGGGAAGATGTCCCTGCGGGTCACTCCCTGAGTTCAACACTGATTACACCTAATAAAAATACCCTATAAAATACATAACTTTTATTTGAAGTACATTTATTACATACATTTTAAATACATGCCTTATATACATTGCTGTTAAAATACGAAATAATAATAATAATAACAATAATAATAAATCAAAGAGACCCTGAAAGACCCCTATAAAACAAGAGACCCTGAAAGTGATCTGTACGTCCCGGCTAATTTCAAAAACTAGTGGATGGATTTTTTCCTGATTTACACCATTGAATATGCCGTTTTCCCGGTCTCATTTGTATGTATGGGTCAATATCTGAAAACCGGACAATTTCATTCCAAAATTTTTATTTTTTAAAATTAATGTACCAACTACCACATGCAATTATATATTATGATACATGTTTTGTCATTTAAGTGCTGTAGTGTTTTGAGATCACTTGATGTATATTTCATGCGTAGGATAAACTTTCATGGATGAAAATGTCTGTTAACATCATAATCAGTGTCTAATAATTGGGACTGAGGTGATATTTTTGTCTTAAAAGGTGCACAGCCATTTTGTTGAATCATTTTTCACACATGTAAATTATTAAATATGCCATGTGATATTTGTATGTTACATAAATAAAGTTGCAATAAGCTTTCTGTTTATAAATAAAAAGTTAAATATGGGGACATGAATGAAGCTGTAAAAAAATACTCATCCGTATCAGGGAAAAACTAAATGTTTCTAAATAAGAAACAAAGAGAAAAACAACTTACCTTCATCCATGGTGGCTAGTTGAACTTTAGTTGCTATTGCAATGGAAATAATTCAGCCAGCGCCACCTAGTATCTGTTATGTGTGTTTAGAGGGACTGAGATAATTGTCATCCTCAGGGACAAATACATTTACAACAATATTTTACTATACAATCTATACTAATAAAGGAGAATTATATTTTCCCATACTGTATAATATAGGTATAAACATATAATAGCAAACGTTAATAATATTTATAGGAATTTTTATAGCATACATTTAATATTGGATATTTGTACCTGGGGACAGGGACTGAAATTATGATTTACTTTGTTTAAAGCTTAAAATTAATTATTTATACAACATTATATGTCCATTTATCATTGGTAATTATTATAACAAATGCTACAATATGTTACATTTTTCAGTTTTTGGTTTTAGTATAATTAATGAAATATTACTGGCAGTGGACGCAAATTGTCCAATTTTCAGATATTGACCCGTATAGTATACCGTTATAACTATGATTTTTTACTTACCCATCGTACGTAGTATAGGGTAAATCTTTTAATCGTTTTAAAAATCGAAAAAAATTTTTTGACGTATTTACACGTTTCAGACACTGGAGATTCCGAAGAACATATTTTTAGAAAAAAAATTTTGCCGTCCGTCCGTCTGTATGTGTGTGTGTGTGTCTGTAAACGATCTATCTCCTGAATAAATTGAGATAGAGACTTGAAATTCGGCGTGTACTTAAAAAGTAACAATGGGAAATAACCTATTAAATATCAATAACCTCGATTATCCGGAACTATTTTTTTCGGACTCTCGAAATATTCGTTCTGATAAAAGGTATACAAAAATTTTTAAAATTGTTTATTTGAAGGAGTGAATATAAAAGACAATAAAAAAACATAAACTTTGCATCATGAATGAACTCGATCGGATAATTAGTTGCCGAGATATTTATAATTCTATTTCTCACACTCTTTGATTTTTCATGACCCTGTATTTCATTCGAATTTCAATTCAAAGATATATTTTAATTGGAAATGAGATGCTTAATCCGACGCAGTAAACTGTTAGTTAATATTATTATAATTTTTCGAGTTATAAGGACGTTTCTTTTACGCAATTCGGTTCTACACGATTATCCCGCCAACCAAAAAACTATCGCCAAACTATAAGATTAGATGCCAATAATGGCTTATCGTAAATGTCAAGCATTTAATGCATCTCCATATTTATAAGGGGGATCCTGTGCTGTCGCCAAATGCCGCCAAGTTTGTCGCCAACTTGGCGATATATCGCCAAATTTGGCGGACGAAAGGGAAGCCAAATTGGCGGTATCTCTAATATTTCGCCAAATTCCCATAGACTTCCATTGTAAACCTATAGTGTTTACTTGCTTACAGAAAATCAACAAATTGAGATATTTTAAGGCAACAAAAAGTAATATTAGTTTAAGGGATTATATTAATTATATTTAAGGGAGTCTAAGTAAATTAAATTATGAATAAAGTAACATGATACAATACTTAGCATGTATCACATGTTTTATTTTCATATTTTATATTATGTATATCCATGATGAGTAAGTATTACGGTGGCCCTCAACGACTAGTTTAATTATAAAATTTGATACTTTTCTCTTATTTCGGATGCAAAGGTTGCCATTGTTTTCTTTGTTTTTTGTTTTTTTTATGTTGGAGAGGGCGTTGTATGATATCGTTAATTAAATAAATGTGTTCCAGATTCTAGTAGGAGGAGTTGTGAAATACAAACAGACAGTCATCTTTTAATATAATAGATTTAAATAGATAATTATTTTTTTTGTAATTTAAAATAATTATTAATTTGAAAACACGGTAATCAAACACAAATACTTAAATTTAGCAAAAATATTTTCCTATAATCAAGCTATTTTAATCCGCCATCCAGTTTAATGCGATATTTTAATATTAACAAAGCGAAGAACGAAAACCTTCTTGAGAAAAAAAGTGTCAATGAAATTCGAAATCCCTACTCTTTTGTCCAAATAACAAAAATAAAATAAAATAAAATAAAATAAAGAGAGAGAGAAGAAGGGAAAAAAGGATACAAGAAAAAGAAAATTCCGGATCGGGATACGGGAGAGGAAAAACAAAATCCGATAAGGAGCATTTGAAGTGAAAGTAGTAGTCCTGGAAGACGAAAGCACATCCCTCCAGATCTAAAAATAATAGTCGGTCATTGTTGCTTATCTTTCGAAGCTGGAGAGCGAATCAATGGTCAACCATTTTCGGATAAAAATAGAAGACGCTGGTCGAGGTCAAGAGCGAGAAACTTAATGGAGTAAGTTCAGGAGAGCACAAGCACCGGTATATAAAAAGGCAAATCTCGTGGAGTAATACGGTGTACGTTGGATATTTTTTATTTTTCTAGGAAATTGCTCTCGTGTTTTTCTCAGTAAAACAAGAAAGAAGAGAACCTAAAAATACCAGAACTGAATTTCCGAGAATTATCAGGGCAAAAGTTAAGGTATTGTAATATACTATACGAGTATGATAATAACACTATTCCCATTCTTCATACAGGGAAACAAATTTCATAAGGCCCACATGGAATTCAAGAAATGTTGACACATAAATATAATAGATTGCCTTTCACATGTCAGGAGCATCATTACGTTGCAGGGTTCGTAAATATCATGATATTTTCGAAAATATCAAAAATATCCGATATTTTGATATATATCCGATATTTTCGATATATATCCGATATTTTCAAAGCAGCCAACTTACCGCTGATAATAAATGTTTTTGAGCATAATATAGATTAGAAAAAAAAATATATTGCACTTAAAATGAAAACTTAATCAAAAAATAATATAAAAATGCATTTTTCCTTTCTTCTTCTTTTTCACTTAGAACAAAATTGAAGATGAAATAATTAAAAACAGTAACAATTTGATTTCTACACTTATAAAAAAGCTAACTATAGGATTCAGTATCAAGACCAAGTATAAAAAAATCAGATATTTTCAAAACAAAATTTTAAATACAAAAAAAGTTTTTTTAATTGAAAAATTTTAACATAAATGTAAGTATAAAATGTTTTATTTCATATTTCCTAACATGCTGTATAGTTTAAACTCAACTGAACCAAAACTTGAAAAAAGATTATTTTCTAATGAAGCTGTATATAATTGCTTATTTAAATTAGTCAGTTTATCTTTCAATGGTTGTTCTGAATTAATTATGTCCCACATAATTATTAGTTCAACATTTTAAAAAAAAATGCTTCAAATCTAAAGTTTGAAAAATAGATTTGTTTTCTTTTTTGGCTAAAAAAGTCACATCCAGAAGAGACAAGTTCTTTATCTACAGATTCACAGTCAATAACAGTTGAAAATTTATTTCATTTACACTGAAATATTACAAATTACGACTGAAAATATCGAAAATATCTTGCGCACATTCATATATTGAAAATAAATATCAAATGCAGAAAATATGAAACATCTTGATATATTGAAAATAAATATCAAGTAATATGAAATATTAAAGATCTTGATATTTTGAAAATAAATATTGGATATATACCCTTTGATATATATCAATGAACCCTGGCTGTTCTGAATTGACTGTCTAATATAATTATTAGTTCTACATTTAAAAATAAAAGTTTGAAACATAAAGCTTGGAAAAGATTTGTTTTCTTCTTTTCCTAAAAAAGTCACTGCCAGAGGCAAAAGTTCATTATCTACAGAATGACACAGTCAATAACAGGTGAAAATTTCATTTACACTTGGTTTGAATGTGAAAAATATCAAAATTACCTTGCACGGTGATATTTTCAAAATAAATATCAATATACAAATTATCAAACATCTTGATATTTTGAAAATAAATGTAAAGAATTTGAAAATATCGAAAATATCAAAAATCTTGATATTTTAAAAATAAATATCGGATATATATCGAGATATATATCATGATATATATCCATTGATATATATCAACGAACCCTGTTACGTTGAGAATAATATTATGCCCGCTCTTCACACAGGGGTAAAAGTTACATAAGGTACAATTAGATAAAAATATGCGAAATTAAAATTCTGATATATATTTACTTAAAAGGTGCTAAAATATACATAAAAAGGTCTTTATAGCATAAAAAACTGTCAAAAGATGTTAAAAACAACAAGCGCTCTCAACTGTAATACAACAGCCGTCATCAGGGGGAAAGATCAGATGACTCCTCTGATCTTTCCTCCTAATGACGGCTGTTGTATTAATGTTGAAAGCGCTTGGGTTTTTTTTAACATGTTTTGACGGTTTTTAGGGTTCCGTACTTAAAAAGTAAAAACGGAACTATTATAAGATCACTCCTGTGTCTGTCTGTCACAGCCATTTTACTCGTAAACTATGGAACGTGGAAAGTTCAAATTGGGGAAAGTAATAAAGACTATTGACCCACATATTTTCAGATTATTAAACATTCATAAATATTTTTAGTAAAAATGTAGAGGGGCTAATTAAACTACTTGAAAAAAAAAAAAAAACTCTTTTCTTTGTATATCATGCGGGGCATTGTGTGAAAGCTTTGGTAACGCTGAACTCAAAAATAAATTCCTTTTAATTTTAGGTATTATATTTTCAAAGACATCGTCGAAAATGTAGCGCAAAAATATGCCCCCCCCCCCCCCATCTAATTCCGAATCTACTGAAACTAAAATTATGAAAAAATTAGAGGTAGTAGACGTTAATTTAAACCTTTAAGGAAAGTTATAGCGATTACCCTAGATCACATAGTTTTTGAGAAAATCGCATTTTTCTGTTACACACAAATTTCGATTTATGGACATGCAGCAAAAATGTTGAGCTGCGCTGGAGGTACCTATCGTAGCAGACGTATAAAAGCATTGTTAATAATGCTTTTCGAAAAAAATCGTCCGTAATTAGCCGAAATATTAACCCTTAAAGATACGGACAATTTAGACAAACATAATTACTGGGGAGGTGTATTCTATGCCTAGTTAACAAATTTCAATGATATACATGTGTATTAATTTCCAGTAGCAGTATAAAAGCAATAAACGTCCAATTGTTAAAAACAGACTAATTTAAGGGGTCTTAGGACTCTTAAAATTGGAAAAAATGAAAAAAAAAGACCATATTCAACATTTAATGTCTTAAAATTTATATGATTTTAAAACACAATTTTTATTGGGATGAAGTATATAAATATGTTCTTTCATTTCATGTATTTAAAAAATTGCAAGATTCATAATTAGTAATTATAGGGGGGACGAAACTGTTAGACATTTGTCGAGCAGAAAATTAGCATAACATCTTACGCGCAGGTTTACAAAATAAATCTTGCAAATACAGCGAAATTTTTGGTGCCTACTTATACTTCAGATTGTAATAATTACCCCGAACTTAAATAAATTTGAATTTAAAGCATTTTTATATTTTTAATGCAAAGTTGTATTTAGCTAATACAAAATTTTGAAAATTTCAACAGTATAATCACCTAAAAAATATATTTTTTAACAATAAAAAGAAATTTTATGTTCAGTTTATACAGACTAACATTAAACATATGATTTGAAAATTTCATGAAAAAATATTCAGAAGTTTTTTAGGTATCCTGCGCGTTACGCCCAAAAAAGCTATTTGGAGAAAAATGACTTCAAAATTTCGGAAACCCTGCTTCACCTATTGTGAGCGGGTATAATTCTAAAAACCGTAACTTCTGCTCTAATGGCAGTTTCAAGGAAACAATATCAAAACCTTCAGAAAAGATTGTAGTTTAACATCTAAATAAATTAAAATTTCTAAAATTTTAAAACTTAAAGAGTCCTGAGACCACTTAATTAGAATGAATCACATAAATACTATGGGATTCGCGACTAGTTTGCATTGAGTGGATATCTCAATACGCCTCGAGTGACTTTAAAAAAGTTAATTAAAAACCTGTATGGAAAAACGCGGCTCGTACCAAGGTGGCGTTGCAACTTTGCGACCTTCTTTCGAAGCGCGCATAGCACAATGCTAGTTTTAAACTTTGAACAAATGTTTTGTTTTAGCTACACTGTAGAAAGAAAGGTTATTACTACGCTGAATTTAGTTTTATGAAATGCCAAATGAAGTTTAAATATGCACTGATTTTATTGTCAGTACCGAATTAAGTTCATCATAAACAGATTAAGATAATATTAAAAGTGAGTTACACAGAATAGCTATATTTGATATTATTTAGGTTCCATATCTCTTTGAATTTTCATAGTATATCCATTTACACTTTTATAGTATATACAGTTATACCCAACCCTACGTTGAATAGTTTGTATAGTTTTTTTTTCGAGGTCATAGTATTCTTTTAGCAACGGATTTTTTTTAATAATACATTTACAAATTCATATATTTATTCTGCAGAACCCTCTGTGCGAGAGTAATACTCGCACTTGACCGTTTATTTATGCTATAAAGACCTTTTTATGTATATTTTAGCACCTTTTAAGTAAATTACTATATACAATATTTAAGTATTGCGCTGCCGCGCAATACTTAAATTAAACAAAAACATAATTTGAAGAACAAATTAAAAAAAAAATTATTTCCTACATTGCTTAAGCCCGATAAGGGGCAGATATTAAGATATTTAATTCAGTTAGTTCTACATTTAATGTTAAATTTTTGTAACAAATTAGTTAAGCCAATTGAAGAGTAAAAAAATAAAATAATACAAAATCTGCAATACAAATATTTTCAATTACAAATGGAAGGAGTCTAAGATTTATTTGGATTTCATTTGAACGGAATCTAATTTTTTAGGGTGTTTTAAGTATCATATTGAATTAATTTAATTTTTATTTTTTACTCTTCAATTGGCTTAACTAATTTGTTACGAAAATTTAACATTAAATGTAGAACTAAATGAATTAAATATCTTAATATCTGTCCCTTCTCGCGCTTAAACAATGTAGGGAATTTTTTTTTTTTTTTAATTTGTTCTTCAAATTATGTTTTCGTTTAATATGTCAAAGTTTTCAATAACTACTGCATTCAGACGAGCTCATTTCAAAATTAATAGAGGGTATCATTCACAGGCTATGATGTATGCGGTATTGCATCGCAATGTATGATGCAGTTTACCAATGTATAATTCAAAATATTTCACCACTGTATACAGGTTAGTTTAGTTTGGACAAAAACTTCCCATCCGAACGTAAAAAATCTATAATCAAAACATAAAAAAGTAACTTCCCTTAGATTGAGATACCCTATTTCTCACTCAGGAACGCTGTGAATGCAAAAATAAATTGTGTTGAATCCTTACTGCTAATATTTAACAATATTATAGCTGTGATACAGAAAAAATAAAAATAAAAGTTTTAATTGAATTTTGTTACCTTATTCTCTCCCAAGTAGTGATGTAAACACATCAGAAAATTATTACCTAAGTTTAACTTGGGGTATAAATAGTTCTCATCTCGGAAAAAAATACATTTTAAAATTTAAGTTATGTAATTCCTCACTAAGTTTGCTACCTGCGTAAAAATAGCTATCCATTTGAAATTTTTTACTAAAACATAAACTTGACCAAAACAAAAATTTATTCTGAAAACATCCTGTTTATTTCCACTATGACGCCATATTCACCTTTTTAATTCTTGAAAAAAAAAACTAGTTCAATTTAATATTTCACGTGGCAATCTTTCAACTAAAAATAAATAAATTATTATTACGGCTTTTGAAATTTTTACAACAATGAAGAAAAAATGTTACATTTTCTTTGAAAAATGTCCGTTGATTCTCAATGAAAAAAGCGAAATTTGGAATTATTAAGAAAAATATTTGAATAATGTAAAAAAAAAAAAATTGGCCAGTGTTTCTCTCTGGGTTATACTTCACCCATATGCAAAGGCGTTTTATCATTCGTTTTGACCCTAACGTCAGACAAACGTTTTTACACTTTAAATTTATAATATCATTAGAATTAGTAAAAAATAAAAAATGAGTGGCATCAGGGACAAAAAGGTGGGAAGAAAAAATGAAAAAGTTATGATCTCCATAGGCTTTTCTATGTTAAATTAACATTGAGAAGTGACACTGGAAATAAATAAGTATTGCGCTGCCGCGCAGTACTTAAATAAAGATATCAGACAGCTTCTCACCAAATAAAATAATTGTGCTGGAAGTTGAGAGCAACATTACAACCTTTCTCCAGACAGGAGAAAACAAAGGCATAAGGCACGCGGAAGAAAATACTTAAAACTAAAAATAAATAGATATAAAGATAGCAAATAACTTTTCACAAAATTATTTACTACGTGAGAAGCATAAATGTATTAAGAATAACATTATAAACGCTCTTCACGCAGGAAAAAAATTGCATTAAGCTGTGTATTCCAATCCAAACTGCTTGTTTTCTGATTTATTTTTAAATTCATTTTTGCTCTCAAACGCATCAAACTGGCATATTCTCTTATTTAGAAACTACATAATGTACCGTGCTTCTCGATTTTTTTTATAAATGCAGAAAATATTGCAAGAAATGCTGTCAAAGTTGGCGTTTTGAACCGAATTTTCCGAAGCGGGAGATCTGGGAATAAAAAAAAAAAGATCATACTGAGAAAATAATTGTTTAAAAATCAAATTCTAATGAATTGAGCGAAAAATGAAATCACACGGCCTCTTATACATCTCTTCAAAAATCACCCCAGCAAATTTCATGTTTTTACTTTTAAAAATGAGTCTGAAAATGTGAAAAAACATTTATTCGAATACACCCTTAAGCGCAAGAAAAGTCTAAAACTGGAAAAGGAAATATATAATGATTATTGATTAAAGAAAAAGAAATAAAGATTTCTTCCCACAGTATTCTGTAATAAAACAGATCTCTATATTAATTTCCGATAGCGAACCCTCAAATTACTGTGTAATTTTACACAATTTTCACAATGGCCACGAACGAAGCTCAGTCTACCATGTACTCAAACAATAAATTCGCAGTCTATGGGCAAATATCCTCATATCTTCGCAAATATGACTTTCTGTTCAGAATACGTGATATTGCGAGTTTAATGGCCATTTTGTTTTATTGACTGGAATAAATACATTCGAAATAAAATAAGTAGTAAAATGTTAAAATATAATCGCATGTTAATCATACCGGAAATAGAAAAATATTAATTTTACCTACAGAAATTATCGTTTTCCTTTCTTAGATACAAATGTTTTCTGTTTGACGATTCTTACAGAGGTTAAAAATGCGGAGAAAACAGCGTGTGTATGCAAATATAAATTATGTCGGAAAGCAAACTTTAATGTTTTGTTTATCGAGCCTCGTTAAAATGTTTCTCTTGTCATGAAAACAAAAAATATTTTTCTCTTGTTTTGTTTCAATGTTTTTTCCCTTGTACAAAAAACGCAAAGCTTTTTTTAGAAACTTGTTATACTTCATTAACCGAAAAAAAAAAAGTCGATTTCAGGCAAAAACATTCTGTTGATTGCTGTAATCTCACAACTTTTCATTTAGAAAGAGTCTATATGGGGGGGGGGGGACAGAAAAATAAGAGACAGAATGGGAGACACATAAACAGAAGAGAAGAAAATATAGAAATTGTAAAAGTATTTTCTTAAGAATTATTTATATATAAATATTATTATTATGTTACCCTATGTATATAATATAAAATATATACAATTAAATTTATTAAGAGACTGATAGTATCATACTTTTATATTATTACAGTTGTTATTTATTTAATATTATTATTAATTTACTTAATTTTATCTGAATTATAATTTAAAAATAGTTATAAAAACATTACATTATAGATGCTAAATGATTATTATCGATATTCTGATGAGCAGATTTAGAATTATAAATGTTGTTTTTTTTTTTTTTTTTTTTTTTTTTTTTAATAAGAATAAATGTGGATCTATAATATGCAAAATGCAATTTTTCTGCATAATTAATTTCAATAATTTCGGACAGATGGCAGCATTATGAATTTCTACTTAATATTAGCTTAGAAAGAGAAAATGGAAAGAAATTTATAACTTTATGACTTATCGGTAGATGGCAGCATTATATAACTATTTACATTCCGTTCTAAAAAAAATTGTTTCCATCATGTATTATATTATTTTTCTTCATTCATACCTATTTATTTAATATATCTACTTCTTTTGTCCTATTTTGTAATAATTTACTCTAAGATCCTTCAGTTAGCATATAAAATAATTTATAATATTTAGACTAATTACTATAATTTATAATTATTATATTTATATCATTAATAATATTATTTTAATGGTATGAACATTTCAAAAGGTATGAATCGCTTTTGACTGTCATCATTTAATTAGGCGGGATTTTCGCTGTGCTATACGGGATACATGTTTGCGATTTAGATATGGTGATAAAAATTCTCTTGAGTAAGTTTTCAATTCACATTTTCCATTTTAGTTTATGTTGTGCATGATGTTGATCTGTACGGGTCTTACATTGATTAATTATTTATTTATTTCATTTTTTATGGCGTGGTAAATTGGGAAATGTAAGAGATAAGCTTTTAAGCTGACAGCTTATTATTTCTTACTCAGAAATTAACCGCAATTTACTAATGATTTCGTAATATTGCCCTTGATAAAGAGATATGAATCATTAGTTCCATTTTTATTCGTGATTTTTCTCTTGTTTTGAGATCATTTGTGGTTTTTCCTTTTTTGAATTAATGTTTTTAAATTTTGAGAACATGCATTTCGTGCAAAAGAATTGTTGATGATGACAATGATTCATTATATTAGGTCTTATTTCATTGGTTAAATTGTTTTGGTTACGATTGGTTTTACAATATATTTCAAAAGAATTATGATTCCCTGCATATTTAATTATTTACTGGTTATTTAAATAATTTCGCCTTCTTGATGATTTTCCGTTCGCCAATTTTGAAAGTTTTTTAATACATCATATATTGGTGATCAGTATATTGGTACATTATAGCAGAAACAATTCATTAATGATTCATTAAATTAAAAATAGTTGATCCTGCTTCATTTTGTAAAATGTCAGTGTAATGTATTGATGCTCAATTTATTAATTTTATTTTTTAATAAAAAGAAAAAGATGATGAATTGTATTTATATAATGGTTATATGAGTATTATATATATACATGAGGCATTCTCACAATCTTTTGACTTTTCAGGAATAAAAATCTAGTGAAATTAAACTTACTAAAATAACATTTTAAACTTATAGACGAATGCCTTAATGGTTCAAAATAAAGATAAAAAGGTCAGCAGCGACGATTTTTTTTAATTATTATTATTATTATTTAACTAAGGTTTAAGTTAAACTTGCGAGTTTAATTTTCCTTACCATTTTACCACTATAACTTTTTATTTTCTCTAAATTTTTACTTATAATGAATTTGCATAGTAACCACAGGACATTTAAATAAGAAATAATACTAGGTTGAGCAAAAAATTCTGGGAAATTTGTGAAAGTTGCGTTGTTATGCGCAAATTAGTAACAAAAGCAACAAGAACTATTCTTCAAAGTAGAGACCATCATAGTCCACGACTTTCTGCCATCGTTCTGCCAGATTTCGGATTTTCTGCAAGTACCATGGCGGCTCCTTGGAATCGAAAAACTCTTGACGTGCTTCTTCAACTTCATTAAATGATACAAATCGACAGCCCTTGAAAATGTGTTGCATTGATCGAAAGAGGTCATAATCGGATAGAGCCACGTCTGGACTGAAGGCGGGATGGGGAAGAATTCCGACGCCGTCCTCCTGAGCAAACTTGTCCTTGGTCCTCTGAGCCACGTGCAGTTTGGCAATTGTCCTGCTGAAACAAAGCGCGCTTTCGGCGGACCAATCTCGAATACTTCTGCACCAATTTGTCGTAGACGCGATCCAACTGCTGGCAATAGAGTTCGGCACTGAAGGCCCGACCATTTGGAATCAACTCAAAATGCCAAAATGCCTTCAAAGTTCCACCACACGCAGATCATGACTTTCTTGGCGAACCGATTGTGCTTTGGATCTGCTGGCGTATCCTGGCCTTGTTGAACCCAACGCTTCCTTCGATCGTGATTGATTAAGAAAACCCACTTCTCGTCCGATATCACGATTCTCTGCCAGAATTGGTCATTCAATGGATTGCTGAGCAATTGCCTACAGATCTCGACTCTTTTGGCGGCTTGTGCTTCGGTGAGCTCATGCGGATCCTGGCGAGGCTTCTTGTGGACAAAGTCAAATTGCTGCAACTTGTTGACAACGGTCCGCTGCAAAACATCAAGCTCTGCAGCCAAATCACGAGTGCTCGATGAAGGCTAAGTATCCACTGCGGCTACCAAATCACTTTAATTCAAAACAGATGGTCGGCCAGAACAAGTCATGTCTTTGAGATTAAAATTGCCTTCTTCAAATCGCTTAAACCATCTGCCGCAGTCGATTTTGTCGCCGTACGAACACTTTCACCCTCATTAATCTCATCGACGGCTTTCAGAATCGTTAGATCTTTTTTCCAATAATGCCGGATCAACACACGCAAATCATACTGTTCAATAGGCATTTTGGAGCCGAAATTCCTGAACTCTTATAGATATACTACTAGTACTCCTATATTCGATACAAATTCTGTTAACTATTAGATAAAAAATTTCCCAGAACTTTTTGCTCAACCTAATAACAATGTAGTATTTGTACAAAATTTTGGTATAACATTGTCTTAAAGGGGTGTTAAAGAAGGGACTGTAAGGGAAAAAAAGTGGACGGCATAGGAAAAAAGGGATAGGTAAAGGAAAAAAAAGGAATGGTAAGGATGGGACGGTAAGGAAAATTACCACCTATTTTTAGGCAAATCATGTTAAGACTAAGTAACCTACACTTAGTATTTTTGTTGAACATGAAGGTCACAATTCTACTTTAAAGTTTTAGACCCGTGCTCAGGGGGTTGAACTCAGAATTAATTTGAGAAAACTGGAAATTGTTTTAATCCCTTCAGTTTAGGTCTAAAATGAACGTTCTATGTTTTCTTCTCGTACTTGGGTGAATGTTAGAAAATATGTATGTATTTATTTTCGAAAAACACGTTTTTTTTAATTACCTTAACAATATCTCAAAACAGCTACTCTATAAAAAACATTGTCAATACAAATATTGCAGAGCTTAAAATTCTGAATGAAATGAGTACCATCATTGATATTTTTGTTCAACATTAAGGTCACAATTCTATTTCAAAATTTTGTCTTAATCGCTAATCAAGAGCTTGAAGCCAGGAGAGACCAAGTTAATTTAACAATATCTCAAGACAGCTAACTCTATGAAAAACATTGTCAATACAAAAGTTGTAGAGCCTAGAATTCCCAAGTAAAGGAAGAAAACATAGTACGTTCATTTTAGACCTAAACTGAAGGGATTAAAACAATTTCCAGTTTTCTCCTAATTAATTCTGAATTCAACTCCCTGACCACGCGCCTAACTTTAAAGTAGAATTATGACCTTAATGTTCAACAAAAAAAATGAAGTGTAGGTACTCATTTTACTCAGAATTTTAAGCTCTACAACATTTGTATTGACAATGTTTTTGACAGAATCAGCTGTTTTGAGATATTGTTATGGTATTTAAAAAAAAGTTTTTTTTTTTTTTACTATAAATCTGTACATATTTCCTAACGCTCACCTACTACGAGGGGGAAAACTAAGCATATTCATTCTAGACCTAAACTAAATGGATTAAAACAATTTCCAGCTTTCCCATAATTAATTCCGAATTCGGCTTTTTTTCCCTCTCCTATCGCTGGGCTATATATACTAAAATAAAAATTATTATCCAGGAACAGAAAAATATAGAAAAGTCAAAAAATTGTGGGAATGCCTCACATATATAATCGACATAAAAAAGGGAATAAAAAAGCAGCCTCATTTGCAGATTTTGCTTGCTCGCCAGAGTAGTTGAAATTAATAAGCGCTTTTTAATTTTTAAATTTTCTTCATCCTGAATATAACTTATACTTACGCATTATATTTACATAACCTCCATTCCTTACTTACGAGCTTTGTATCCATGCATCTTATTTACTTACACATTCAATCACTCAGAATGGCTTATTATGCACGTATATATGCATCTACTAGTTGAAAAAACATAACGTTGTTGCAAATAATATTTTTATTGTGAAACGAAAGTAATTTTTTAATTTTATGTGAAATATTTTTCTTGGATTTTTTTAGTACCCTGAATATTAATTACAACAACTTAAGCAGCTAGCCTCCACAATTTCGATTGTAAGCTATTTATTTTTAAATATTTATCATAAAAAAAAGTATCGTAAAGAGAAAATAATAGCGGACAAATTGTAGAAAAACAGAAAGTAATTTATCTTCTACGTCTCGCCTTTCAGTGAAAAATAATTATTTTTGGTAATCAGATCAGCATTCCAATTTCTAATAAAATAATAGTATCCCAGTTTCTATTGCTTTACTGTTAACACCTGCAATTTTCTAAACCATATAATGACTGCGATATAAATACTCTTAAAAACTTTTACTATAATTCTTTATTTGCATTTACATTTAAAATGATAAATTAAAAATAGGAAAAGTGTGGCGATGCAAAGTAGAATACAATCTTATTCACAAAATAGAGCATTAAAAATTCCGTTGTTTTACAGAAATATCAGCTAGATATACCGATTTAGAACGAGCGATTTAGTCTCCTTTGACAATTTTATTTTCATTAAAAATAGAATTCCAAATATGATAAAAACTATTTGTTTATTTTGAGAACTTATATATTTGAATGCTGACAATTATGGTAAAAAATATAATAAATAAATTATTTTAAGAATTTTCCCCATTATATTTACCTAAAATAACTACTCAAATGTGGCAATCCCAAGACTTTCGTCTGTCACATATATGTTAATACTTCCTGAAAAATGAAGGTTATCAGCGACACCGGTTAAGTGATTTACACCAAAAAGGAATCAACACCAAATTATAACAAGGACTAAAGGAATCTGAAATTTTATAAAAATCCGTCCTTTACTTCTTGAGATATAGCTATTGCGGAAATTCTGAAAAATGCATCATAGCAACGCCATCTGTTGGGTGATTTACACCAAAAAATAATCACCTCCAGTTTATATCAGAGACTAACTGAATCTAAAGTTTTATTAAATTCCGTTCATTAGTTTTTGAGGTAGAGCGCCCACAAAATTTGTGTCACATACATGGGTGAATATCATAAAATGTGAGATTTTGAAAACAAAACATTTTGAAAATTTAAACGTTTCAAAGCTTCTGATTCATTTTAAAATGTTAGCTGAGCAGCTGAATAAAGGAATTTACACGTATATTGTTAAAGTTTGAAGAGCTTAAGTACATTTTTATGTAATTATAATTAGATGTCATTTTATTGGCATATGTATGCTCGGATAAATGACCGCCAGGATAATGACAATTTCATTGTAAAGCATTTTTCAAATTCTTGTTTTTTTTTTTTTTTTTTAGATCTAACATTTTAATTTCGTTTAAAGAAACATGTTTCCTCTATAGTACCTCAAATTCAGTATAATGTTCAGTTTTATTTGTAATTTATTGTAACCTGGGAAATGACGTAATAAAAGGCTACTCAATTTTTACAAGGCCTTTAAACACATTATTTTCAAAGAAATGTCTAAAAGATCTTGCTGGTAGCAATGATTTTATTACTTCTGACTTGAACTATGTCAAGAACAAGAAGAATTAGCCTGCAGCGCCATCTTTATACTTCATAAAGAACTAAAATGAGCAGGCCGGGAAAATGACATTCATTTTCAGTGACAATCATATTTTAATTATGGAAAATTATTTGTAAAATACAGAACTTGTTACCTTCGTCCTACATGTATTATATAAAGTATAATTAACAATTAGAAATTTAAAAAACCAGAAAAAGATATTTGTACAGTACAACAGAAAGCCTTTTACTTTGCACACATCACAGTATGACATGCCAAGAAAATGACAATCTGAACGTTTAAGACTTTTAATTGCTTTAATTTTGTGTTATTATGAATATAATATCTCTTGAAAATACTTCTAAGAATATTTTTTATTAGAATGTTAAAAAAAAAACTGCATTATCTAACATTTAATAGACATTTTATTGTGCGGACTACAATTTTTGTGTTTTGTGATATTGTTCCAGATACAGACAGACAAACTCACAGACAGACATTTTGTAAAAGCATGTTTTACGGTTTCTTTTATCCCTAAAACGTGTAAATCCGTCGAAAACCGGAATTCGAAAATTTTCACGAATCCAATACTTTCTTCTTGCAAAGGTAGAAGAAAGTAAAAATCATTATTAGTTGAAGTCATCATTTGAATCATCATTTGAAGTATCATTAGCAAATATATAAAATGGAAATACTGAAAACAAAATCATGGTTTTTAATCAGACTTTATAAAGTATTTTATGGAAGGGGGGGGGGGGGAGATGTTTCAGCTCATTTTTAATCATTCCTATTTTGATTTGAATTTCATATCATTTTACAAGTTCGGCATAAAGTAATGCGTATTAATCGTCAATTTTTAATGTAATTAAATGTAAAGCATACTCGCAATCAATATTAAAAAATACATTTATTCATTATTGTATCATGCTATTTTTCTTTAAAAAGTGTTTTTTTTTTCTTTACATAAAAACTGTGATAGAGAAAAAATCATTTAACTAAAAATGTATAGCAACGATTTTTTTTTTTTTCGTATAATTAGTTAAACTGTTGAGGGAAAAAGTAGCTTGTCAAACGTTGATATACTATTTAAATGTAATTTTACGTGAAATTACGCCTTGCATATTACGCAATTTATTAAAGAGACCGTAACAACTCCTTAACTAACCTTAAAGCAGCTTTTGATGTTAATTTTACAGCACTGTTAACAGCATAACTGTAAAATTTTTAGAATTCATTGTTGATATTTTTAGACCACCTTCCTCCTTTACCCTGCGTATTGTCTATTTTTTTCTTATTTGGTTATTTTATATTTTAAAGACTTAGGAAACTTATCCTTTTTTTTTTACTTATATCATTGTTTTAATATTGTTATTAAAAATTTTTCCAAAGTAAGACTGACCAATAAAGTGAATATTGTTGCGGTTTTTTCTCCTATGGCCTATTTCTCCTATATAGTTTATATATTTCTTCATTAATTATCGCACTGTCAAACATTATTACACTGTAATTACATTGTAATTAATTAGAATGCGCGTTTTGCTACTGATTTCGGAAATTCAATAAAAATTGCACATTAATTTTGAAGAAATTATTTTATTTATAATAGCTTTGTATATAACTTAAGTGAGGAAAATTCTCAATAATACTTGTAATTACTACTCTTTTATTACGTTATTATTACACAGATCTACCAAAGATTACTTTTTTTGTCCGCAACGTTTTAGGTCTTTTTAATACTTTTCAACATGATTAAAAAGTGTTTATGAATTGAGTTTGTCTTCCCGTATGTTTGTCTGTCCGTGCTCTAAATTGCGTAAATATAATCGGATTGCCATGTAACTGATATACGTTATTGATGTTTACCATGGCATGTTCGGTATTGGAAATGAAGTGTGTGCCATTCATAATTCATTTACAGGGGCACTCAAAAATATTCCGTAACATTAAGGTCTATGGGAAAATATCATTTGCGGTACATTTTAATAGTATTACAATGTGCTAAACATAATGAAATTTATAAACAATTTCATATGTAAAATGTATATATTTTATATATAAAAGCAAGCTATTCGTTGATCCGCAACCCTGCCCAAAACTGGCAAAATGCTTTTCGTCGACTTGATTGAAACACGAGATATTTCGACCGGATTCCGACATCGGCCCGAAATGAAAGACAACTGATCTACAATTTAATTTAATTATGGAAAAATATTCTGTAATCGCATCTCTTAGACAACTGATCTACAATTTAATTTAATTATGGAAAAATATTCTGTAATCACATCTCTTATACCAATTTTATCTTTTATGCTGAAAAATAAACATGTTAAGAGTAATTCATATTCAAATATTACAGTTTTACATCTGCACGAATATTCTGAACTTTTTC
Organism: Maratus speciosus; assembly: GCA_963932465.1. NCBI lineage: Eukaryota > Metazoa > Arthropoda > Arachnida > Araneae > Salticidae > Maratus > Maratus speciosus. Next base: position 294,720,596 of record OZ010789.1, read on the forward strand.
TTAAAAATCGTCTCAATCCCAAAACCGATCCACAAGAATCAAAACTCAACTCGAAATAATTACTAGACCCGACTCGCAACAAACTAATTAGCACAAACCAGACCCGATGCAGAATTCTTTTCCAATATTCAATATTCATATAATCCAATATTTAGCATTAAAATAAATAAATAAACAAACTAAATAAAAATCACCTACTCTGGCGCAAATCTGTCAATAAAGCAGTTTTCTTTTTTCATTTAATTCTTGTTTTAAACTTCTAGAAGATTAGGATCATGCTGTATATACCGTATACATATATCCATTTGGATTACATAGCAAAATAAATAAATATTGTCAGTGTCATGTTAAAAGCGAATGCCTTAAAGACAAATCAATGCAGCTCAATTTTTCTATTTTCCGATTGTTTACAGCAATTTGTTTTCTCTTTCAAAATTTTTCCGTAAAAGAAATATTCCAGCGCTTGAAATGATTTTGTTGTTAATGCTGTCGCTTAGGAAAAATGGGAAAAAAAACCTGTAAGGTTAATATTAGACATCTAAATATAGCCCTCTTCAAATTAAATTTGTATTCGCTAAAGAAATTTATTCAAGGCGATGAATAAAATAGTTACTTAAAAAATTACTTTTGTGATACATATGCTGTTTTAGCAATGTTTAATAAACCATCTTGTTTATATCAAAAGTGTTATATTCATACAGTATGAAAATAACTTAAGATTTTAAAGAAATATCTATGTACTCTTTTTAAAACACGCGTACACTATCAAACATAAAAATAAACAATTATTTTCTATTTTAGGGTAAAATGTTTACTATGTATTCACCGTGAAGTAGCGTAATACATAGCATTTACTAATGAGGTTTAACCCTTTCGTATTGGTACGTATATGTACCGTTTAGGGCACTCAAAATCCTTTAATTTAAACACCATCATTTTTTAAAAGAAGTTTTCGCCTTATCTTCAACGAACAAATAAGCTGAAAATTTCTATTTGGAAAAGTTGGTGCACAAAAATTAAAAGAAGTATACGGGTGCGGTGACGTCCTATCTCGCAACAGCAACTTCAACAAACAATATATGATGAGTCACTGGCACGGAACAATCGAGCTAGACTTTTGCTCCGGTCTACGGTGCTCATCTAGTATGTAGTAGCTCCAGGTTCAAACCCAGCCAACGCCAATTCCCCGAGGGCTACATTGGTGACCAGAAAAAGAAACGCGCAACCTTCACAACAGATGGTAGCACCACAACGAATTCACTCTCAATAGGCAAAGCCTCATTGCAAATAGCTAAAGAGCGCGAACCAGTGTCTAAAATAAGACACTTTCACTGGAGGTGGATTGTGTAGTGACGCCATATCTCACAACACGAGGCTAACGAGAAAGACAGGCTACCGCGGTGGGTCCGATTCTTCTTTTTTTACAGACCGCTGGAGTCACGTGATGCTCTTTTCGCGCACCTTCATTGGTGCGTTCGAGCATCACGTGACTCCAGCGGTCTGTAAAAAAGAAGAATCGGACAGTCACAACAACTTCAAGGAACAATATATGATAAGTCACTGGTACGGAACAATCGAGCTAGTGTTTTGCTCTGGCCTACGGCGTTCTCCTTCTATATAGTAGGTTCCACGTTCAAACGCAGCCAACGCCAATTCCTCGAGGCCTACAACGGGACGCTCTTTCTGAAGGGGTTAAAATTCTTTTCATGTTATTATTAATAGTGAGTAAAATCCAGGTCTCCGATGAAATATCTCTCTCTTTTTTTTAAATTAAATGAATGTATTTCTTATTGTTATCAGATACTTTCGGCCAAAAGAGCCCGAACACCCCATACATTTTAACTACTAAAATAAAGTAAACATTCAATTGAGAATTATCCTAAATTTTTATTTAAAAAAAAAAAAAAAAAAACTTAGAGGGCCGTCTCTACATCAAAATAGTAGAAGAAAATTATAATTTCTAATACTAACATCAACATTTTACTTCATATTTTGATTCTAGAGTAAATTTTACCATTGGATATCAAACGAGAAGCCATCCGGTGAAGATGCTTAGGAATTATAAAGATGTAAATTTACAACCCCCTAATGTTAAATAAATTTTGGTGCTTTTAGGTTATTCGGGCGCAGATGATAAATCGGCAATTGTTCCCATCACCATCATTTATGACACAATATTGTCGGTTGGGTTGAAATGCTAGACCTCCCGTTTTGAAACTGAAGATGTTGCCTCTGCGCTACTAATGCTTAATTACAATGCCACAATATTTATAACTTATACTTTATACGTTTCCTTGATGATTTTTTCTATAGAATAGAATAATAAATGGCTTGAAAATCGGCCAAGTGCGAGTTTTACTCGCACACAAAGGATTCCGTAGAACAAAAACCTCGCACAAAATTTAAACTTGGCATTGCGCCCAACCGCTTTGAAAGGAGGTCGCAAAGTTGGAACTCGCCTTGTTTCGTGTCACTGTTTCCTAGATAGTTTTTAATTAATATATCGGCTAATAACCAGTAAATGTTTTCTGAAATCATTATCAACAATCCTTCGATGATTCCTGGTCGATGGGTACCTCGAGCGCCTCTCAACTCCCCGGCTAAGCGCCGTCGAAGTGAAGTTTGTGCGTAATGGAAAAATGCGATTTTCTCAAAAATGTGCTATAATGATTGCCTTAGTTTTCCTTCGAGGTTTAAATAAACTCCTACAACCCCTATTTTTTTTTTCACAATTTTAGTTCCAGTAGATTCGGAAAAAGTGACGGGGGATACATTTTTTAAGTACATTTTCGACAATACCTCTGAAAATATGACATTTTAAATTAAAATAAATATATTTTTGAGTTCGATTTTACGAAATCTTTTGAACAATACCCCCACACAATATATATATATATATAGATAGATAGATATAATTAACTTAATTAGCCACACTAAATTTTTCCTAAAAATATTTGCGAATGGCTAATAATCTATAAATATGTGGGTCAACACCGTTTATATCTCTGGCAAGTTTAAACTTTCCATGTTCCATAGTTTTCGAGAAAAACGGCTGTGGCAGACGGACAGACAGGGAGATATACTAGTGATCTTATAATGGTTCCGTGTTTGCTTTTTAGGTACCTAACACTAAAAATTGATTAGATACCTAATCTCTCTTCCGATTTTTCCGAAAATGTATGCAGTTTTTGCGACAGGTGTCTAAAACACCAAACTGGGAACTCAATCGGAAGTACAGTTTGGATGTTATCATACATTCACTTTCGCACGGGTACACACAAATCATTATTACAACTAGTTGATCCAACTCGGCCTTCCCGGATTACGGGATATAGGCGAAACCCATTTTTTTTTAAATAATAATTATTATTATTTTTAAAACAACTCCAAAAATCTTTTATATTAAAATTATTAATAGGATATTCAAATAAAGTTTTGAAATGTATTAAAAGGGATACTTACTTATCGGTCTTGTGTCACGAATTAATCGCCAAAGATCACTATTTACAGCAGCAAATTTCATTTTAAATGCTTGTTTTATTTATTTTTTATTATTTTAATTATTTATCGATGAAGTTTTAATTTCGTTATCGAATATAAGACGGAAATAAACTCCGAACTAATTATATTATTCTAAGTACAAATGGATATATAGTTAGTAATCATCTGCACGCGACAGAGATGGGTTAGGAAAATTCATGCTGGAAAACTATTTTAAATCCATAAAAAGTAAGTAAATTGCGATTAAGTTTTCAAGCAAATTGTGATTCTGGTTTCAAACAAATTTTATTTTAAAGTGCATTTTTCGCCTATTCGAAAGTGTAGACGTTTAGAAATTAAAAAAAATTACAGTAAAGGCGAAATTTAATCATCTGCTGTTGCCAGCGCCAAAATGACGTCAGCGTCACGGACGAACACGTTCATCCTTCATAATATAGATAGTACTTCCTTTATTATGTTCGGAAAGTAAAAAATAAAAAAGTAAATAACTTTCTATTTGAATGTAAAAAAAAAAAAAAAAAAAAAAAAAAAAAAAAGACAAAAAAATTGGAAGAATAAAAAAGATTTTCTTCCTGTAGAAAGAAATACAAAATGGTATTCAGATGCTTTATTCACACGCTTTGCTTCGCTCTTAGTCGAAAATCGTTACAATAAAAGTGATTAAAGATTACGATTTCTAACAAGAAAAATAATTCTAAAAATATAATAAAAATAATGCTATTCTAGTTAATATGAAACGAGTTTTATTTTTGCTGTTATTATTATTATTTAACTTTTTTAAACTAATTCTATACATAAAAATTACCGTCATCACGATTTACAGATTTTTTTATTTTAGCTCTATAATTATACATGAAAGGAAAAAAAAAACATGGAAAGCTACACGTGTATACTGTATAGATGTAAACCGAAAGTATAATGTTTTAATGTTTTGTTTATCGAAAATCGTTGAAAAATGTCTGCTATGTCATGAAAGTAATTTGTTGCATCCTATTTTTAGACTTTCCTTTCCTTTTTCGCTGGAGGTAATAAAGGTTTATTTTCTGAAAAAAAAAAAAAAAAAAAAAAAAAAAAATCCGTTGTTGGAAGTTAATGCGAATTTAAACAATAATGATAAATAATGCGTCATGCATAGCTTATGAAACACTTTCCAACACAATCATAATACTGTAACAAAAGTTCACAGTTTAGTGAGGTTAAAGGGGATGTCTAAGTAAAGAATTTCGAAAACGCATAACGCATTTCTAAAATTATCATTAACAAAAGGTTAAACGCGGGCTTCCCAAGTTATATAATATAGATGAAAACCCTTTTTTTTTTTAAATCATAAATCTAATATATTTTCCTAGAATGTTCACTCACAATACCAAAAATCATATTTATATGAAAAACTGCAAAAATGCTTTAAATAAAATTTTGAAATTTATTAAAAGCGATACTCTCGTATTGATCTCTCGCAAGGAGTTAAGAGGCTACTTCAGTCACCTGAAAAGTGTCGCTCACTAATGCTAATCCTATGGAAGAAATTTTTAAAGATATCTCGTTTGCATTTCAGTATTTAAAAAAAAAATTGCATTGCCTAGCTGATTTAAATCTGTACAAAAGGCGTTTTCTACTTTTTCGATTTTGTTTACAGATATTTTTAACAAGGACACTTTCATATACGGAACCGGTTTTGAAAATGAAAGCATGCTCGAGAAAAATCTGCAAAAAAAAATCGAAAAAGTAAAAAAGGGCATATGTAGGGATCAACCTCAGCTATCCAACGACAAAAAATATCATTTAAAAATATTAAAATGCAAACGAGTTACCTTTAAAAAAATTTTCCATAGGATTAGCATTAGCTAGCGAGTCTTTCCAAGTGACTTAAGGAGCCCCTTACCAGACAAAGTAATCGCCAAAGATCACTATTTAAAATCAGCCTCTTTGATTCTGTTCATTTCAGTGGTTTAAGCGCGTAGTTCGATTACATGTCTTAAATTATTGTTTTATTTATAATTTATTTATTGATTGATGAAGGTTTTAATTTCATTTGGAATATAACCTGGAAACAAATGCTTAACTATTATGTTATTTAAAATTCAAACAGATTTATCTCTCGTAATCGTCTACACGCGATAAAAATAAAAAATCGTGCTTGAAAATCATTTAAAAAATAATAAAAATTAAGTAAATAGCGATACAGTTTTCAAACAAATTGCATTTGAAAGTAAATTATTTTGCCTGTTCGACGGTATAAAAATTGAAAATGTGCTATATTTTGAAGTTTAAAAATTTGTAGTATAAGTGAAATTCATTCGAACACTTTTGTACAGCCCTGTATACGATCGATGAAATCATATACTACAAGCGTGCTAAAATTTAGTTCAATTAGAAAACGTATAGCACGGTTGAAAATTCCCGTCCCCAGCACAATTTTCGTCACTAAAAGTAAATATACTTGAGATATTTTAAGCAGTCCTCTATCTGATCTATAGAATTTATATACGCCAAATAATTTAATATACAGGGTGTCCGGCCTTAACGGTGTCCAATGGCTAATTCCTAAATCGTTAGTCATAGACATATAGTTCCAATTACAAAAATGTTTAAAATCATGTAAAAAAATATTTTAAAAGCGATTTGGGTCAATAAAAATATTTCTTAAAAAATTACGAAATTTAAATTTTTTCACTGTCCCCCGGTCCTATAAGTTATATTTAGTAAAATTTTCCTTTTACACTGACAAGTAATACACAAAAAGTCCCGTTATTCTACGATTAAAATTGACCGAGTAATAGCTGTTTAAAGTTGGAGCATATTTTTTGCTGCAAATTGGGGGTCATTCACAAATTTAGTCGAAATATAACTTCGTCAGATACATTAAAAAATGGTTGAGAGTAAAATTAACATTGCAATATAAATTTGAAATCTTTAATCATTCTGACATATTAATGCAAAACATACAATTTGTAATAAAGATTTAAGAAGAAAGAAAAAACAGAATTTTTATTCAATAAGATTATGCTAAATTAACAGCCTCAATTCTTTACAAAATGATACGTATTTTAAAATATTATTAGATTACACTAGCCTGCAAAAGTTGGGTTAGGTCATGCTTTTTAGCTTTTGATAATTGATTCTTATGTATTCTGTACCGCTGAATCTGAAATTGACCTTCATTTTTAACCATTACATCAAGATTTTTTGCAAATTTCAAAGTTAAAATTGAATCTCCTCCCTCATTTCATTGGACCACTCAGCTATTTAGCTGTAAGAATATCAGGATAAGCAAAAATATCGAATAAATTATTGAATAAAATAAAATAAAATAAAATAAAACAAAAAAGTTTTACATATGTTTTATAGTATGAGATTTTCGTTATATTTTAACTTACACATTTACGATTTGCAAAAAAATTCTAACGTGATGGTTAAAAATGAAGGTCATTTTCAGATTCAGTGCTAAAAAGTACGTAAAAATCAATTATCAAAAGTTAAAAAACACAACCATCTCCTCTACTTTATAGTATCCTATTTTTGTTAGTCTTTAAATTTGACAATTTATGATTTTCGAAATATCGTGACATGATGGTTAAAAATTAATGTAATTTTCGGATTCAGTGCTAAAAATTACACAAAAGTTAAAAAAAAAACAACAATCGCAGTCTTGTATTGTATAATCTAAAACTTTTTCTTAAACTTCTTGGCGGTAATCTATCCGAAATTTTTTGTGTTATCCTGTAAAATAAGTATAAATGGTAACCACCGAAAATCATAATAATATTAGATTGTTATTGGATTTGCGCCAGTATGTAAACTGTAATCTCGAGCGGATATTTAAAAGTGAGTTAAAGTTCGAGTTAAATTTTGAACTGGAAAAGCATAAATACGATCGTTGAAGTAACACAAAAACTTATAAAAATAACATAATTTTTATTAAAAGAAATCATAAAAGAAACAGTCTCAAATCCTGACAAAATAAAACGTATGTTATTTTAGCCAGTGTGAAACTTAATATATGTTAACTTAATCGTAATACTTGTACGATTTTTTTCAAAGCGCAGATACACATGAAATAAGATCTTCGAATACTTTAAGCACTTGATATGTGACACCTCAAAGTTAAGCCGAACTCATTTGTTTTCAGAGCAGAAAAATGGCATAAGTCATGCATTTTTAAAGTTTTAGAACTCGCTCAATTTTAGCGTTATATGAATGGGACTTTTTTTGTCTTACTTGTCAGTGTAATGGGAATATTTTACTAAATATAACTTATAGGACCGGGGGACCGTACAAAAATTTAAATTTCGTAATTTTTTAAGAAATGTTTTTATTGACCCAAATCGCTTTAAAATATTTCTTTACCTGATTTAAAACATTTTTGTAATTGGAACTATATGTCTATGACTAACGGTTTAGGAACTAGCCATTGGACACCGTTGAGACCGGGCACCCTGTATAAAAATGAAAATGTGTCTGTCTGCAATTCTATACAAATACACAGTTTGGAAGCCAGAATTGTGAAATGTTACGCACTTGTGTATTGAAACACGGCCGAGGCAACTAAAGTAATCCGGAATCGAAATAATTTATAGTTAATTTTTAATTAATAAAAAACCACCAATTTAACAGCAATTTCCTATCAAATTTAAACATTTTTCGTTATAGCTGTTGCCAACAATTAAAAGTCCACAATAAAATTCTTACCACAACAAATACTTTTCTATTGCAAGATTTCCACTTGAAAAATGAAAATGAAATAAATTTAAAAAAGTTAATATTACGTCATGACATTTTTAGTGCAAGATTTCCAGGTGAAAAATGAAAATGAAATAAATAGTTTAAAGAATTTAAATAAAAAGTGAATATTATGTCATAACTTTTTTATTGCAATATTTCCGCGTGAAAAATGAAAATGAAATAAATATTTTGACGAATTAAAAAAAAAAAAAAAGTGAATATTACGTCATGTTGGAAATATAATGGGCGTCTGCAGGTAAATATATAACGTCATATCAGTTTGACAAAAACGTATTGAAACATGATAAAAACCCAATAATGGAAATAGTGGCATATTTTAACATTTTGAGGTTCTCTGAATTTGTTTTCGCCATTTTTAAATTTATTCCATATGACGATTAAACTCACACTATAACTCAAATTATTTCCTAGGCGCTGGTAATTTTAACATCACTCTATTAATACAAAAGCAGCGCACAGCCGCTTATTCGAATACTCACATCTCAACACAATACTCAAAACTTACTTCACTTCACTTCAGATGTTAGTCACTGGGATTTTAATTATAGGTGGCGCGGCATGTCTCGCTACATGGAACACCATATATATACGTGTGTGTATGCATGTACTATATTAGAATTTACTCAAAGTTTTAGGTCCCTAGAGCTCATTCTTAGTGAAGAACGGCAATAAAGATTATTTTATTGCTTTCTTTTGCTGTTTATTTTAAACTGTATGTTTAATTTTCAAATTAAGTTTACAAAACAAACATTCTTAAAATTCCGGGCAATGCGGGGTACTTTAGCTAGTAGGCAAGAAATTAGTTAAATTTAAAAACGCATTACCACAACTGAAAACTCATTTTCATCAATTGTTGTTCATAGGCAGTATTGTAACCAAAATGTTTGGTGCATTCTTCTAAATGAACGATAAACTCTATGCACACTCTATTCAACAGTAAAGCACCGTGTAGTGCACCTTAGTGATATACAGGGTGTCCACTCTCAACGGTGTCCAATGGCTAATTCCTAAACCGTTAGACAGCTAGTTCCAATTACAAAAATGTTTTAAATGAGGTAAAAAAAATATTTTAAAAGCCGTTTTGATCAATAAAAACATTTCTCAAAAAATTACGAAATTTAAATTTTTATACCGTCCGCGGTCCTATAAGTGATGCTTAGTAAAAATTTCTTGTTACACTAATAAGTAAGACAAAAAAAGTCTCATTCATCTAACACAGAAATTGACCTTATTATGAAACTTTGAATTTCCTGACTTATACCAATTTTCTGCATCTAAACACAGATGAGTTGGCCCATTCTTCACAGTACACAAATGCTTAAAGTATTAGAAGGATTTATTTCGAGTGTACATTTCTGCATTGTAGCCGAAGGGAGTCACTTCGAGCAAGTTTTTAAATAACTTTAATTTTTATTAATTATGTTTTAGATTAGATATCTAATAGCATTTTAAAATATGTATCATTTTGTAACGAATGGCGACCGCTGCTATTCATCCTTACATTTAACAAAAATACTATATTACTTTTCAATTCATTATTTTTAGTAAAAGTTGTAAATTTTTCTTTAATATGTCAGAATGAAAATTAATTTCGAGTTTATATTATAATGTTAATTTTACTCTCAACTAAGACCACAAGTGTTGCAGTTATAAGTGATGACAGAGGACATGATTCAGCACATGCACTGCTAGCAATACGCAAAATTCAACAACAGCTGCAATCACAACCAGAAAAGATTATCATTATTTCTGATGGGTGACCCTAGTTCAGTCTATGTCACTTCAAAAATTTTTACCAACTGTTTGAAACAAAAAAGCCACTTGTGGCAATGGTGTGGATATACAGCGCTACTGGACATGGGAAGGGGCCTTGCGATAGTGTAGGAGGCCTGCTGAAATACCATGATATAAAACGTAATCTTTCTAGGCCAAGTACAGAGGTAATTCAGAATGCCGAGGATTTTACGAGAGTGGTGAAGTCATACACATCAACAGCCCTCATCCTGTTACCCAAACAGGAAATTGGAGAATTCCTCAAGCAGAAAATACAAGAACGATCTAACAAAACTACCCCTGTGAAAGGAATTCAGAAGACATGTGTGGACTCGCAGTAATAGATGAACCTATGTTGCACGAACTTTAAACAGCAAGAAAAAAAAAAAATTAATTTGCCCAACCAAGATCTCTGAACGACAGAATATTCAGATTAATAGTTTACAAAGAAGGATATTTGTGGCCTGTATATATGACTGTGACTGGTGTATTGCGGAGGTCATAGATATCAGTTGCGAGTTAAACTAAATCGTCATGAACATTACGCTTCCACACACACTAGCTTCTGGATATAGATTTCCAGCTGCAAGATAGCAACACCACCACCAGTGCTCACTTCCAATTCACAATGCTTTAAAGATCGTGGATACCACAGTTCCTACTGGTTTAACAGGAAGCGGTATCACTCAATATCAAAGAAAGATACTGATGCAGTTCAACAAATTTTTAGTTCATAGAATTTCTAATTTCAGTTCTAAGCAGAGTACACAGGAAGTGGTATGTTTCGGAACTTGCACATATATTTTGTAAGATTTAACCCTTTCGAGACGAGCGTCTTTTACGGAATTTTTAATCTTTTATCACTGGTTTTTCAAAACAGAAAATTTTCCTAATTAAATCGGGAAAATGCCATGATTAAATAAGGCAAAATTTACAGTAAAAAATAACTGGTGGGAATAATCTAGGATTCTGGGCACCTTATGCGTCACGTATACGTGTCACTCGTTCCAAAGTGGCTAATATGTTTTGGATTGTAATGCTTTTTTTTTAAGCCGTTTGTTTCTTATATATTTATTAAGAATTAAAATTCCATGTCAAACAAGACTATAGATTTTGATTTCAGGAGACCGATATGTAACTATGTCGTAACAGGAAACTGGTAAAATATGTGGCAAAGTTTTACATTGTTTCTCAAACATGTCGAACTCAAAAGTGGAAGTTCTCCTTTACGGAGAATGACGTACTCAATGGTATTGAGATCAACTGTAAAAAAATAAAAAATTTTGGGAAAGGCATTTTTGAAAAAAAAAATACTTTTGATTAAAAAAAAAATTCAAAAGGCTACAGAAAAAAGTTAAATACATATTTCAAAACGGAGTATATCATTTTAAACAGAAAAATATTATATTTTAAAAAAAACGCAATAAAATATCTTACACCGTTCGAGAGATAAAGCATTTTAAAATTTTATCGAAAATCGCAAGTGAGAAAGGATGCCCGGGACTCCATATTTGGCGGTCTGTATCTCGAGGCAGGAATTTTTTGAGGCAAAACAAAAATATACAGGTATCTTACTTTTGCCTTAATTTTAACATATCGTCTCTGAGCAACAGTAAGACATCTGGTAATAACTGAAAATGAGATGTCTGACTTACTGCTATGAAAAACTGTGTCTACATCTAGTGGAACAGTAGGGAATTTTTATAAAACACGTCTGAGGTATAGTATTAAACATGACTTTCTGTTTCAGACGTTCTTCCGCTAGATGCAAAGACGGTTATTCATAGCAGTAAGTCAGACATCTCATTTATTATTATTATTATTAGATGTCTTATACTGTTGCTCTGAGGCGACGATATGTTCAATTCAAAAACCTATGAGACTATGAAGGTAAGATTTTTTTTTTGCCTGCCTGAATTGACATGGACTATACCTCATACATGTTAATACTTTGAAATTCGCACAGTGCCAGAATTAAATGACAATCTATGCCCATCAATAGGATTCTAAAGATATGAAATTCCTTGCGTATTAGTTCTTGAGGTATGACTATCTCTAAAATCGTGTAAATCCTGAAAAATACAGTTTAGCAACGCCACCTGTTGACTGATTTACACCAGAACCTTATCAGTAACCTCTTATGTCAACGTCTAACTGAATCTGAAGTTTGATGAAAATATGTGCATTGGTTTTTGAGACTACAGAAATCATCAAAAAATCTGCATAGCAGCTCCACCTGTTGGACGATTTACATCAAAAACTAATCAGCACCAATTCATATCAGAGACTAATTGAATCTGTAGTTTAATGAAAATTCGTGCATCAGTTCTTGATATACAGCTATTGTGAAAATCACAAAAAAATGCAGCATAGCAGCGCCATCTGACGGGCGATTTACGCCAAAAACTAATCATTACGAACTTATATGGCAAAGACTAACTTAATCTAAAGTTTTATTAAATTCCGTGCACAAAATTTGTGCCGCATATAGACTGACAAACAGACAGACTCACAGACACACATTTTCTAAAAATAGTCAAATCGGGTTCGGGACCTTCTAAAACGTGTAAACCTGTCGAAAATTGGAAGTCTAATTTTTTAACGAAACCAACACTTTCTTCTTGTAAAGATAGAAGAAAGTAAAAATGAAAAATATTTTTAGCTTTTACTTTTCCGTTTAATAAATTTTAGGTAAAGAAATTAGCGTTTACTTATTATGTTTAGCATACTTTTTAGTTGAACGATGCGCATACTCATTCAAGGAAAGGTGAAAAACTCTACATGTAACCACACATAACTTTTATCGGAAAAAAAAAAATTCAATATTTGGTTTATCGAACATCGTTAAAATGTCTGGTGTGTCACGAAAAGAAATATTTTTTCAGCTTATTTGAAGCGCTTTTTTCCTCGAGGGGGTTAAGGATTTTTTGAGGACATTGAATAAACTTCATTAAGTGGAGTAAATTTGATTTTAAAGCAGTTATTTTTAGATACTTGTTACCCTTTTTTGGTAGTTTTTTTTTAGCTTCACACTGAAGAAAAAAGCGAGGCAGGAAATAATTAAGAGGCGAAAAAAAATGAAAACCCATAAGCTGAAGAAAAATAAAAAATTCCTTAATTGAATTAATAGTAAAATATTCTTTAGTGGAGAACATATGAGCATAGTTTCAAAAACTATTAATTTGTAGCTTTCTTTGTCAGGCAGAGCTGAACATGCTTGCATTTATAAGGTAGAAATATACGGGTGTCCCAAAATGTACCTCCGAACTTTAGAATTGAATAATTCATTAACTATCTATCTATAATAATAAAGAAAGAAGTTTGTGTGTGAGTGAGTGTGTCGACGGCGTTCTTAAGAGACCACTGCACGTAGAGCTACAAAATTTAGGGAAAAGGTACGTCTATATATGAAGTTTTGCACCTCGAAGCCCGATTTTCGATTTTTTGATTCGATTTTTTTATTTAATTTTTTATGCGATTTTTAGCACTTTTTTAAGTTTCGAGGCGATTTTTTCCATATAAGTGTGAAGAATATGGTTTCTTTCTTTTAACCCAATATAGTAAATTTTGTTCCCTTTTCAGAAAAGTTTATTCGGAATTCGTGCAGCGATTTTTGAATTTATAGCGAATTTTTTATGCAATTATTGAACAGCATTTAATGCATTCCCATACCTATAAGGAGGTTACCGTAGAGGGACACAGTTCTGTAGCCAACTTGGCGGTATATCGCCAAATTTGGCGACCAAAATTAGTTGTCAAAAGTGACACCAACTTGGCGATATCTCTAATATTTCGCCAAATTCCCATAGACTTCCATCGTAAACCAATATGGATTACTTGCTTACAGAAAATCAACAAATTGAAATATTTTATGCAACAAAAACTAATATTAACTTAAGGGATTATATTAATTATATTTAAGGGAATCCAAGTAAATTAAATAGTGAATAAAAGTTACATGATACAAAGCTTAGCATGCTTTCCCAAACATAAATTTTAAGAGAGCCCGCAGGTCAAAGGAATTAGATTTGAAACTTTTATCCAATTACAGTAATTTTTGACTTTCGTGATTTTTTAACTTTTTGTGATTTTTAATTCGATTTTTACGTTTCTTCGTGATCTGCTGCAATTTTTTGACATTCTATTTTTGACCTATAATACTAAAGTAATTTCTACCTTCATTTCAATAAAGTCTATTCGGATTTCGTATAACAATTTTCGAATTTTTCGGGTATTTTATATGTGATTTTTAGTGTATTTTAGCGATTTCCTACCATTTTTCCACATTAGTGAAAGACGTTGATAGAAGTTGAATCAACTTTCAATCTTCGAACACAATATATCATTTTTTTTCTCTCTTTTCGAAATTTGTGCAGCGATTTAAAATTTTTTCGCGATATCTTATTGTGATTTTCAGAGCTCATTCGCAATTCGTGCTGTTTTTTTACGTACCCGGACAACGCCGGGCAAGTTAGCTAGTAATATATATAAAGGTGAAATAAATGACATGGTTATAAGGTAGCGCATAAATTTAAATGTAATAATTTAAAAAAATAGTTCACATTTTCATCTACAGGTAGCGCTGCGCTATACCAGCCGCTATAAACTATATTTTCTCCTTGCTTGAAGAACATGCTTTAGCTTACCGGTATAACGAAGAAGAAATGGACGAAACTGTTTGTTTATGTACTTTATTATTGGTTATGATACCCCCCCCCCCTCACCACCTGCAAAGAGAAAAAATTACTAATTAATCAATCAGAAAATGTGTAATCAAAATACATTGGATTAGTCCAAAAGTTTGTCGCATTTCTGATAAAAATTAAAGAACATATTTATTTACGCACAATAAAGAAAAACCATACATCAAGCACGGATTATGAAATATTTTCCGACACTCTCAAATTACTGTAACGGAACTTCGCCGTTTAAAAAGATGAAAAAAGATATTTGAGAAAACAACTTAGAAAAGGTATAACATATTTGAAAACCATAGTTCAGGATTTACCACCCCGAACTGGAAAGGAGGTCGAATTCCTTTGTGCAGATCTGAACATGATTAGTAGATCAGTATACAGGGTGTTTCAAAATTATGTGTCAGAAATGTAAAGGCAGGTAGAGGTGACCTTAGTAGGCAGATTTCGTATAGGAATGTGGGTGCGGAAATGCAGCGTTGATGCGGTAGAGGGCGCTGTTAAGTTCAGTGGATAAAAACATTTCGCTGACTTGAATCGTCATTCTCCACACGGATTTTGTGCAACTTGCATCTTTACACTAATGCGGAGCTTGCCGACATGCATCTCATGTGTTGGGCTGCGCAAGGAAATGGCTCACAGCTAACGCACGTCCAACAGTTCTCGAGCTTTTCGAAGAACATTCCTTTACTGTGCATAATATTGCTTTTTCCACTTCAGGAATTCTGCGATATCTTCCAGTGCTCTTATCACGCATCGAGGCATAAAACGATCCACTCGCGCACAACTCCCGATGAAGACACCCAAATGTTCTGCGATCCGGCAAATTCCTATTTGGAAATTATTCCATGTACTGTACGTCCTTTGAACACCAAAACTTTGTCCCTTTTTTGACAAAAATTAAAGAACAAAGTTATAACACAGTGGAAAATTCACCTTCAGCAATTTTCACCAATAGAAAAAAATGCGCTCGAATAGTTTTGCGCATCTTTGTATATTATCCATAGATTTTTATGCAAGCCTTAAAATTTAATTTTTAAAAAATGAAAGCTGAAATTCGGTAAATCATTTTTAACAGTTTCCAACATGGTTGAAAAGTGTTTATAAATTCGGTTTGCCTGGGCGTTTGTCTGGCCGTGCTCTAACTCGCGTAAATAAACTTGGTTTGTCATGTAATTGATATATGTTGTTGAGGTTTGCCGAGTGGCATGATCGGTATTGAAAACATTTACACTACGTTTACAGGACCACAAAAAAATTCCGTTACATTATGGTCGATGTAAAGAAATCGTTTGCAGAGTATTTTAATGTTGTTACACTAATTCAAACATATTGAAATTTATATACATAACTGAAGTGCACAACAAGATGCTTACTATATAGAATATGATGTGCATAGCAACTATCGTTCATTTATAGGGATACACAAAAGAATTCGTTTACAGTATTGTCTATGATCAATGTAAGAAGTGCGTTTTCAACTGTGGTATGCTTTAATCAAATGTAAACTAATTTTTCGCATATTACTTGGTGTTAATAAGTTTAATAGATCATATACATGGCTGCCCAAAAGATTTCGAGTACATTTCTTAAAGACGGAAATTGCTGAAAGAGAATTTTATACTGTGTTATGCGTTTCTTAACTCTAAATTTTAGCATACCATGTGGTATATATAGAAATCTACCGAGTGTCCTAAAAAGGACTGACAGATTTTAAAATTCAATAACTTGCAAACGGTGACAAATATTTAAAAAATTCTTGCAGGAGCGTTATGTATGATGTAAGGAGTTTTTTTTACTGTGATTCAGGAATTTAGTTCGAATTACAAGCAATAGATAGAGCTGCGAGCAATATGTGCTAAATCCAGGTCGATTTTCGGTACTTCGGGATCCCCTCAATACATTTTAATCTTCTTTTTTGGCATGGGAGAAGAGAAAGACAAAAAAAATCCAGCTTGAATGCAGTGCTTGTGACTTGCAGCGCCATCTATTGTTTGTAATTCAAACTAAATTCGAGAATCACGGTAAAAACTCCTGACATTATTACATAACACTCCTGCAAGAATTTTTTAAATATCTGTCACTGTTTGCCAGTTATTGAATTTTAAAATCAGTCAGACCTTTTTAGGACACCCGGTATATATCATATACAGGGCTGTATAAAAGAATTCGGATATTTTTGGTAATATAGGTGGTAATTGAGGAAATTGGGTTTTCAAATATGTTTTGTTGTTTTTTTTATGGCCTTTGTAAGGAGAAAGTAACCCTAACATACTGTGTTGTAATCACTCCAATCGCATTTTACAATAAGCACCAAATGAAGAAATAAAAGCTAATGAAAAATTAGCAAAAGTTATTGTAGTAAAAACAAGCATTATTTCATTTTCAAGTATTTCACTATGCCTGACCATTTTTAACACTTTCCAACAAAGTTGAAAAGTGTTTATGATTTCGGTTTGTTTGCCCGCGCTCTAACTCTCGTAAATATACTCGGATTGCCCTGAAATTTTTGGATGTTATTGACGCTTATCATAGCACAATCCCTATTTCAAATGAAGTTCGTAGCATGTTTAATTTATTTACAGGGACAGTCAAAAGTATTCCGTTACATTGCGGACAATGGGAAAAATAGTTTCAAATGAATTTTAAAGATGTTACATCCTTTAAAACATAATAAAATCGATATGCATTTGCGAAGTGTACTAAAATATGCATTCTGTAGAGTATGCGGTGAAAAGAATAGTTACTATTCATTTACAGGGGCACACAAAAGAATTACATTACATAACGGTATAGGAAGAAATTGTTTGCGGCGTATTTTAATTATGCAATTTCTTATATAAAGAAATCGATATACCTCATTGAGGCTTTTTGTAAGTTATTTCATGTATAATACGAAGTGCATAGCATTTACAGGGACACACAAAAGATTTTCAGTATTTTCTATTTAAAGTACTGTATATTAGCAATGATGGCAGGAAATGCATTTTTAATTATGATATGCGCTTTTAAGTTTCACTATATTTATGCATACTATATGGTGCGTATAAATGCTGTAGTTGACATATAGGGCTAGACAAAAGAATTCATAAATATTACTAAGTATGAGCGTAAATTGCTTAAAGGTGGTTTTTAAATGAGTTATGCATTTTTACGCTGAACTGCATTTAGTTTACTAAGAAATGTTTGTAGAATATCGATAAAATGATATACAGGGCCACGCAAAGAATTGGATACATGGCCGTCTATGGATTATAATTTCTGAAAATGTTATTTCAGTAGTTTTAAGAGTGTTTTAGTCTGAATTTAATTTTAGCTAAATAGTAGCGTGTAATAAAGGTACTAGGAAAATTACAGGGCTGTACAAAAGTATTCATGTATGTTTCTATCTATAAGTATAAATTGCTGAAAGAGAAATTTCAACCTGTTATGCGTTTTCTTGCTAAACTTAATTGTCCCATTATATAGTATATATATATCAACCTACAGATCAAACAGAGGGCTGTTCAAAAGAATTGGAATACATATTTGGCTATGGACGGTAACTGCTGAAATCAGTTTAAATGTTTTATGTATTTTCTAAAATGTTTACTTAGTTGTCTTATTTACCTTATTTCCCTAAATAACGAAGTTTTTTAAAGCATTCAGGAAGTGTTGGAAAGTGTTTCGTAATCTATGCTTAATACATGATTTTTATTTCTTGTTTAAATCTATCTTTAATATTGTTAAGAGAAATGCCATGGGCTCTCTAAAATCAAATAAGTCAAAAATAAAATAAAAGTCGAATTAAAGTTGCTAAAAAAAAAATGCTTTTAAATTTTTGAATAAAAGTTTTAAAAAGTTGTTTTTAGAATCAAACTTTTTTTGCACTTACAAAATTTTTCAACATAGGAAGCCAAGTTTTGGAAAAAAAATTCTTGACATGGAAAATGCTTTGAATAATTGGGAGCAATCGACCATGAAAAATATTTTGCTTCAAACAATGAATCGTTTTATCATCAGAATTATTTCGCTTTCTTTTTTTATGGGATTCATGTTTTCCGTCCTTACATAACTTAGCTATTGGCCTTTTATGGCAAAATAAATATATCTAGCATAGAAAAGCTAGCGGCTGAAAATGTTATTTCAGATGATTTATTAGTTTTAAATCAAGTGTGATACCATTTTCAAGTCATATCTTACGTTAGCAGAAGAAAAATAAAAAAATTTAAACTAAAAATGAATTAAATATGAATGAAATATGAAATTGTATCTTGTCTTTAATTTCGATATTATTAAGAAAACGTTATAATAGTTATTGAACGCTTTTTATCGTATGTGGGTAGTTTAGCGAATTTTTTATTTGACTTTGACTATTTTTTAGTTTCAGTTATTTCCGAACACATTATGATACTGCTATCATATATATATATATTTAATATTAAAATGAAAATAAAAAATTACAAATTTACTAAATGGTGTTTACAAAATGTTGTAAAGTTAAAAACTGAACAAATATCAAAATACAACTATTATCAAGTGTATTCCTAAATCCAAAAGTCTTCATACGTTAATAAGTAACGGACAGATTGTGATTCCGTGTGCTCTCGCTAAATTGGATACGCAATAAGTTACAACGAAGAAATTGTGACGAATGATTTTGGGTCATTCTCCCTGGTTCTGGTGTCCAGTTAACACCATACTTTGTGTCCGTCTCTGGTAATGTTCAAGGATTAAGGATTCGGGTGCAGTGGCGCCAACTTATATGGGCGCATGGGGCGCGAGCCCACTCAATAACTGCGTATCTCCGCCCACACAGTTTCAAATGACTTAATTCATAATTAAATTTTTTAATTATTTAACCGCTGAATTGAAATTTGGTTTTCTTAACGTTCTCAAAATAGCTTTGTTTGAAAAATAGTAAGGACATAAATTAGACTTACAGAAGCACTGAAAATCCCTTCAGCGGATGTATAATTAAATTTCTCATGAAAACAAATTTCCAGATTATTTTGCCATCTGTTTTGATGTCTTGAATTGATAAAGCACTTGGTAACTAAAATGCATGCTTTTCATGACATTTATTTTTTTGCACTTTCAATAGTTAGCAATTCCAATGTTATTTAAAATAAATGTCAATGTTTTAATGTAAGGAAAAAACTTATGATAATTTAATAAAATTATAAGTATTTAAAAATTTGCTTAGAAAAAACATAATTTAATTTCGATTTATCTTTAATCATTCGCTCCTCCCCTCTTTCGCCCTCCACACACATACACACTAAGAAGAAAAAAATTATATTTGTTATTTTACTCAAAAAGGTTTGAGCCCACCCAATATTTTTAAAAAGTTAGCGCTACTGTTCGGGTGGATATCATTCTTATAATGTCTTTCTTCGAAAACACAGTCAAGTTAATTTTAGCTTATGGCATTTATTTGTTCAAGATTTCATGCAGGTATCAAAGACATCTTCAAAGAACCTGGCCAGTAATCGAATAGAAATGACTCCATTTGTAGATGTTCATTTAACTATAGTACAAACAATATCAACACAAAATAAACTAGTTGGATGTGCCAATCCCAAAACTTTCTTCTATCTCATGTCAATATTTCGTTATAATTAGTTTTATTAGTATTTTTATTAGAATTAAACATAACTTCATACACTTTTCGATGGTACAATATTGAAAATTGTACAAAAATCGCTATTACAGCGCCCCCTTCTGGCGGATTTTTTTCAAATTCAGGTAGGACCTTCTTGCCCTGGCCAAAAACATACACAAAAACTTTGGTTCAATTCAATGCATTACTTCATACACTTTTCGATGGTACAATATTCAAAATGCACAAAAATCGCACACAAATCGTTATTACAGAGCCCTCTACCGGCGGATTTTTTCCAAATTCAGGGAGGACCTTCTTGCCATGGCCAAAAACATACACAAAAAATTTCGTTCAATTCTATGCATAACTTCATACACGTTTCGATGGTACAGTATTCAAAATGTACAAAAATCGCTATTACAGCGCCCCCTACCGGTGGAATTTTTCCAAATTCAGGGAGGCCCTTCTTGCCATGGCCACAAACATACACAAAAAATTTGGTTCAATTCTATGCATAACTTCATACACTTTTCGATTGTACAATTTTCAAAATGCACAAAAATCGCTATTACAGCGCCCCCTACCGGCGGATTTTTCCAAATTAATGGAGAACATGCTTGCCATAGCCAAAAACTTTTTTAAAAATTTGGTTCAATTCTATGCATAACTTCATACAATTTTTGAAGGTACAATGGCGACAGACGGACACACGGACACGCGGGCAGACAGACATTTTCTATAAACATGTTTTTTAAAATCACTTATCCCTAAAACGTGTAAATCCGTCGAAAACCGGAAGTCGAAAAAAATTTCGATTACAATACTTTCTTCTACTGAAGATAGAAGAAAGTAATAACACCTTATCTGAACTAGTTGGATGTGACAATCCCAAAACTTTCTTCTATCTCATATATTTTAATATTTCAAAATGCCGTTGCAAATGTCAATATTTCATTTTTATAAGTTGAATACCGTATCAACTTTGACTTTCATATTAAATTTCTGCTTCAGTCAATTAATCGGAGTAAAAACGAGTTAATCTCGATCATAATATTTATTAAAATCAATAGTTTTCTGTTATTCTGTGGTATATCAGCTGTTCGCGAATAGTCGGCTTATAAGGATGGGAAGTTCCCCGTCGCTTCACGATTCTCCGGTATGTAATTAAACTCCGGAAAATCAAGAAAATTACCCAAAAATCCTTATTATAGTGCCCCTTTTTGGAAGAATATTTCCAAACTCAGGGAGAACCTTCTTGTCATGGCCAAAAACATACACAAAAAAATTGGTTCAGTTCTATGTATAACTTCATACACTTTTCGATGGTACAATATTGAAAATGGCACAAAAATCGCTATTACAGCAACCCCTTCCGGCGGAATTTTTCCAAACTCAGGAAGGAACTTCTTGCTATGGCCAAAAACAAACACAAAAAATTTGATTCAATTCTATACATAACTTCATACACTTTTCGATGATACAATATTCAAAATTGCACAAAAATCGTTATTACAGAGCCCCCTTCCGGCGGATTTTTTCCAAATTGAGGTAGAACCTGCTTGCCATAGCCAAAAACTTTTTTAAAAATTTGGTTCAGTTCTATGCATAAATTCATACACTTTTTGATGGTACAATGGCGACAGACACACGTACATACGGACACAAGGACAGACAGACAGACATTTTCTGTAAACATGTTTCGTGCGGTCTCTGACCCCCTAAAACGTGTAAATCCGCCGAAAACCGGAAGTCGAAAAAATTTTCTATTACAAAACTTTCTTCTATTGAAGATAGAAGAAAGTAAAAATATAGGGCAAGGTGGTGCAGGAGTGCTCACTTTAGCTATATCTTTAAATATCAATAAAGTTACAGATTTATGGGATGTATTTATTATATGGGACAGATTTATTTTATACTTTATTTGTATTCTTAGATTAAGCTAGAAAAAAATTTGCATTAATTTATAAGAAACATTTTCGGTATTATTTAGAAAAAGATTATCCTCCTGAATGCGCACTCTTGTATAACCAAGGAGGACAAGAGTGTGCAGTCAAGTGTGCAAGAATGCACAGTAAAATAAAGGAAGCGCTTCACTTACAAGTAATATTACAAGTAATAATTGTGTCCCGCGTAAGTGAGGGCTCTAAATGCTCTGGACACCAGTAATTTCTTATAGCTCATTTCGCCATCTTTAATCACAGATAATTCTGCCATTCTACATGGCAAAGAAAATCACTTTAAAATACTGGTGCCCTGACCATTTGGAGACCCGATTAGAATATAGAATATAAGTAAAAATAATTAATAATATAATTATTATAAATAGATTAAAAATAGATTAAAAATAGATTAAACCCGTTATAGATTAAAAATTCTGAAAAATAAAGCGAATTATACTATTTTTAAAAAGTGGTGACAGTCAAATAATCTGAATTAAAAAAGTCCCCAATCTGGCAACACTGGCACGACGTGCGTAGTCTGTGCACTTTTCTTGCCACCAATCTCTGCAAGAAATGCACTCGGTCTAATCTTCTACGATTGGTTCTTTATAGATTTTTGAGCAGTCTGAATATGTCCACAGCTTTTTCTTTAGTGCAGTTTTTGGCTTCTTGGGTTTACTTTTACTCTTTTTTAGGTGCGTTCGTAATTATATAAATATGTAGCACCTATAGTGGCCGTTCAGTCCGTCTGTCCGCATATAATAGAGCAGAAACTACCCATCCGAATGGTCTGAAATTTTAAATAAATTACTGTTGCAAAATTTTGTCAAGGCATTTCAGATTTTATGAAAATTGGATGTATAGTTTAATTAGAGGAGAAGTCAAAAGTTTTCCGTTAAATTATGGCCAATGGGAAAAATTATTTCAAGTGCATTTTAATGATGTTACATCCTTTCGAACGGAATGAAATATATATGCACTTATGAAGTGCACTAAAATATGCATTCAATACAATATGCGATGCAAACAATATGTATAAAACTAGTTATAGTACGAACGCATCTCATTTGCCACGTTTGACGTGCAATTTTCAACTTGTTTGTTAAAGGTTATTGGCTTTTTTCCGCAGCGTCATCTTCAAGCTCCCGTTTGTGTGGTGAACTGTTTAAAATTTCAGACTTTGTGCTCCTCTTACTTAGGATCACACCACAGATGGCTGGCGGATTCGGTGACTACTCTGTTAATTTGACGTAAGATGAAGTTTTAAAGTCGAAACTAAAGTTAAGTTTATGTCACAATGACCGTGACCATTTGTCCTTTCTTTGCATAGCTTTTCTGAAATATTCTCTATTGAAAGCAATTCTCTTTCCTCCTCTTTTTCAGTGTTCTGTGATTCTACTAACATATGTAGTTCATCAAGTTCAGATTATAATGGTCTTTCAGTGACACTGCTTGCAAAAAATGTCAGTATAAACTAGTCGGATATACCAATCCCAAAACTTTCTTCTAGCTCATGCATGTTAATACTTGAAAATTTGCTATCACACTACCAAAATATAACGGCAATCTATGCCCATCATGAGGATTCTATAGATATGAAATTTCGTGCAATAGTTCTTGAGATATGGCTATCTCCGAAATCGTGTAAATCCAGCAAAATTCAGCCTAGCAGCGCCACCTATTGGGTACTTTACACCAAAACTTATGTTAAACAAAACTACCAAGCAACCACTTACGTCAAAATCTAACTGAATCTGAAGTTTGGGGAAAATCCGTGCATTAATTTTTGAGATAGAGCTATTGCAAAAATCATGAAAATGCCAGCATAGCAGCGCCACCTATTGGACGTTTTACACGAAAACCTAATCAGCAACAACTTGTGTAAACATAATCTGAAGTTAGATGAAAATTCGCGCATTAGTTCTTGAGATAGAGCCATTTCGGAAATCATAAAAATGCAGCATAGCAGCGCCACCTGTTGAGCGATTTGCACCAAAAACTAATCAGCATCAATTTGTATCAGGGACTAACTGAATATGAATTTTTATTAAATTCCGTGCATTAGTTCTTGAGATAGAGCGCCCACAAAATTTGTGTCACACACAGACACACAGACAGACAGACGGACAGACAGACAGACTCACAGACAGACATTTTGTAAAAACATGTTTTTCGGGTTCTCTGACCTCTAAAACGTGTAAATCCGTCGAAAACCGGAATTCGAAAATTTTCATGAATCCAATACTTTCTTGTAAAGATAGAAGAAAGTAAAAAAGGGTCAATTTTGAAAGGCCCCATATACCCGTTACTTTAAATTCTGCATTAGTAACGATAACAGATTTTCCAAAGTAGGTGCTCCCTTTTTCACACGTTGGTACTGCGTACTCTTGCACTATCATCACTAGATAAGTTTGAAATGACAGTAATGCCATCTATTGATAAGCAAATTCAAATCGCTTAGGTGACAAGTGGTCTAATACATAAAAACAAAACAAATTAAATTAGCTTTGTAATATTTATTATGATTTTTCAAAAACCATAAATAGTATAACGAGAAGGCCTAAATCACCTTTTCTCTTCTAAATCTTTAAAAATTTCACCAAAATATGCAGATTTGTTTCACCATAAACTTATGCCATTACATCGTTTACATTACGTCGTTTTAGCTATAGCTAAAATGGAAAACTGTTTTGGGATTGGATAATCGCCTGCGTACACTTACACACCACGCACTCTTGTACCAGCTATATGATAGCTACATCATACCCATAGTGCAATGAAAGTATTCTAATCATGATTTGTATGTACATGTGTGTTTGTAAATGTAACACAATAGCTTTCAAGCTGGACTTCCGATTGATCACCTATTTGGCGAATATCTTACAGATCACTGTTGCAGGAACTGCATAGATTTTCGTAAGAATCACCTGTCGGATTAGGTATTTAATGCATTTTCAAACCATTTTGAGACAGATTCTGCAGGAAAAATTCCAAGGAAATGTGACAGACAGAATATAAGTGATAAATATGGAGGTGAAGTAAACATACATTAGTGGCGCAGAGATAACGTCTCCAGTTACGAATTGGGAAGTCCAGTGTTTGAATTAAATCTATTCCAATTTGTCAGAAATTTATAAAAATTCCCTTTTTTAACTTTTTGCACACGTAAATCAGTGCTCGCAAAGCCAGTTTTTGGATTTTTTTTTCAGTAGATAGTCAGTTTCTAATAGTTCGGAGCAAAAAAAAAAAAAATCGCAAACATATAAAAACATAATTCGTTAACAAATCATTTATTGCACCAAATTTTACTCTATTTTGTTTAAAAAAAATAGAATTTACAAAATACGTAGGCTTACATCTTAATCTTTTTCGTATTAGAGTATGTTACGGATGAAAATCCTTCAGATTTAGGTTCACAAAAAGCTTTTTTGTGGATTCTTGGTCGATATAAAATTCTTTTGCCAGATTGAGGTCGGTTACATTCCTAATGTACAGAACTCAAGGTGTGAGGGCAACTATCCCATTTAACCAATCTTACTTATAACCATGTATAAATGTAACATGAAAAAGTATAGTCAAATCTTTCCATATCTTAATTCTATTTATGGGAGCCGCCAGAACAAAATCTACCGAGGTATAAGATTTTGGGAACGCGTGTGTTTGTAGCCAGATGCAAAGGCTGCGTTTTTTAAAATGGAGGATATAAAACAAAAACAAGGTAAACTAAGATTTTTTTTTTTTTTTTTTTTTTTTTTTTTTATCAGCAAGAAGAATTTTTTGCCCCTGCTAGATAATTCTGAAACATATCAACTAAAAAAGCTATACACAAATGTAATTTATAAAAATATTAAAAATCCACAAAAGTAAGGTTCAACTTACTTTTCTCAAAATAGTTAATAGAACAGATTATTCGCTTTTTCGTCAAAGAGTTATCCCCCCCCTACCCCTATGTTCACCATTGGAGAACATTTATACACACGAACGCGTTAAATGAAAATCAGAACAAAACACTGTCCTCAATGGAGTGTTCAGTAGATCAGCTCAGCACCTCCTTTTCCTCTTGACGAAAAAAAAAACCTCAGTACTTTTTTCTCTTAATATTAACTATCTTAAGTCACTTCAGAATAATATATGTATTTTTTTCCCCCCAAAATCATCAGAGATAAAGAAACTTTAGTTAGTTACATTTCAAAATCTAGATTGGGGCAACGTGCCTCCACTGCCCCCCACCCCCTCTTGTTTCTTATACCAAATATTGCATAATATATTATAAACTTCGCAAAATAAAAGGAAAATCAGTTCAAAGATTTGCCTGATACTCGTTACGGCTATTTTCCAGGTTCTTCTCCACTTTCAGGAAACTATTTTTATCTCTTTTGCGATGTCCACTGGAGGAGAAAAAAACTGACAGAAAAGCTGATTTCAGCGTTCTGTTCTTTCGGAAGAAAATGTGCGGTGATTATTTGCGGAATTCGGACGCCCCCTTGCTGTGTTCGGGCTTGGATTTACCTGGGCAAATATCATAAATAGCGAATGTCTGGATTTTGTCAAAAGGCGGCGAATTAATCTTTATCGTGAAAGTAGTTAAGATTATGATAAAAGATTTCGTTATTTTGACGATTAATTTTCCAGTAGAAGCAAAAATTCAAAGAAATAGTTTTAGAAAATCATTTTTAAAACGAAAAAAAAAAAAAAAAGAGAGAGAGAAGCAGTCTATAAATGCAAACAGGCATTTTTTTTAGAAAAACAATTACAACCGATTTCAAGAGATTTTTTTTGTTGTTGTTGTTGTTATTACCTTACCTTGCAATAATATTTACGCCTTGCACGCCAGTTTGCGTATTTTGATAAGAATGTGAAAGAAGGGTGCTATTTTGTTAGATCAAAGGGCAGGCAGGGTGTAGCACTCTTTAGAAAATGTCTGCTGGAAACTCTGTGCTAGTAATTGAAGCATTGTCTGAAGTTTCTCTCTATTCTTTTTTTTTTTTTTCTACGTAGCTAACGTGTTGCTGCTGCCGTAATGGAATTTATACTGATGGAGCTCTTTCTCGGCTTATATTAGAAAACTATAGCAAATAAAAATATGAAAACTGATAACTTTATTGAGAAGCAGAAGCTGAAACAGACAGTTTTTAAATCGAAAAATTATTTTAAACGCTATTTAATGTTGGAATTGGTCAAAATAATTCTGTTAAAAAATTTACCTAATCAGAACATTTGTGTAGTAATTTAACTTTTGCATACACATAATGGACTAGATTGCGATATGCACTGTCCAATCAGTTTTTTATATTTTTAATTTTTTTAAGCTTTAATTTTTTATTCAAAATTTCATTATCTGTCATAGAGATTTATTTCATCTTCAAAAAAAAATTTTTTTTTTTTTTTTAATTGCTGTTGCAAGATTTTTAAAAAACACAAATAATATTTCCAAACATCTTTCAATTGAAAAATATATTTGCACATGAATATTAAAAAAGAAAAAAACCTGTAAAAAAATTAAATTAATTAATTAATAATTAAAAAGTTGTAATTAAATTATTCCGTGCTTAAAGCATTTAATGAGGAGAATTATGTGATATTTAAATATGACAAAAAAGGTATTTAAATAAGGTCCATCCAAATAAGGTAGTGTATTTTCTGTACAGTCGCGGAAAAAAAAGTAAACACCCGCTACTAACTCCTCAACAAATATCGTAGATGAAAGTTACTGGTACCGAACGGTTGGAAATAAAGTCTACTTTTAAATGATGTATATAAAATTTGCTTAGGGGGCCATCTACATATTAAAACGAGTTCAAACTTCATTTTTTTTCAATGGCAATATACAATTTTAACCAGATATTTCAAATCTTTGGTTCAAACCATGCCTAGACGCGAAATTTCAAGTCATTTGAATTGTAAGTTTTTGAATTATAAACATTCAAAATTACCTAAAAAAAAAACCTACAATTTTTTTGATGGATTTAGATTTATTAAGTCCTGCTTTATAAAAATCCAAAATTTCACCAAGTAGTTTTCAAATTTTGCTTATAAAACGGCAAAATGATGGTTTAAGGGGGCGTCTCTGATAGAAGTGACCAGATATTTTGAAATTTTTTACGCTGTCCTGTAATCTAGCAGACTTCATTGACTGCTTGAGTGACGCTTAAGGTGCCTTGATTAAGAAGGGGGCTCTCTCGGTTAACAATCGAGTACCGAACTTCAATTTGGATACAGACCTTAAAATACGTTCGTTTTAAAATAATTAATTTCTCGGAAACTTATGATACGAATTGCATAAAAATTTGTTTTTAGGCTAATTAAATGGTGTAGAATTCATTTATGCTGTCAGAATTGTGTACTGCTATTGAGAAAAAAAAATTATGGTTCGTTTTAATATGTAGATGCCCCCCCTAAGCAAATTTTATATACATCATTTAAAAGTAGACTTTACTTCTAATCGTTCGGTACCAGTAACTTTCTTCTACCGTAACTTGTTGAGGAGTTAGTAGGGGGTGTTTACTTTTTTTTTCCACGACTGTACATACGGATACCTTAATCAATAGCTTCCTAGCGCAGTTTAATAGCCTTGATTCCAGAATTAAATTTACATTGGAATTGGAACAGAATGGTACACTACACTACATTATTTGAATGTATTAATAATCAAAACGCACCAAGGAATAGAACACACGGTGGGTGATTTACCGTTTCTAGTTGGACAAAAAAAATTTTTTGAGTCAATATAGTCGCATCGCAATGAAATTGAAAAATGTTATTAATATTCACTACTGAATGTTAGGTATTGCAAAATGTAGCGTGTAGTAGTCACAATTTCGTTACAAGGACATTCAAAAGTATTTCATTACATTACGGCCTATGGGGGAAAATCGTTTGCTGTGGTTTTTATTGATGTTTCATAATTTCAAACACTTTGAAATTTATATACATATCTATGAAGAGCACTACAAGATGATTGCTATAGAATATGGTATGGATAGCATTTATCGATCATTTACAGGGACACTAAAAAAAATTATGTTACATTATGGTCTATGGAGAAAAATTGTTTGTGATGTATTTTCATGTTACACTATTTCAAAAGTATTTAAATTGATATATATCGCCGAGATGCTCTATGAGATTCTTGCTGTTGAATATGATGTGCCATTCATCTTTCATATACAGGGGCACACAAAATAAATCAGTTATATTTTTCTCTGTATGAACAATAATTGATGGAAGCGCGTTTTCAATTGTGGAACACTTTTTTTTTAATTATACAAATTGCATACTATTTAGCGTGTATAAATTATATAAATCATATACAGGGCTGCACAAAACATCTCAAGCGCATTTCCGTTTATTGACGGAAATTGCTGACGGGGAATTTTCAACTGTGCTATGCGTTCACTAACTCTTCTAAATTTTAGCATATTGTGAATTATATGATAAATCTATAGTTCATATACAGGAATGTACAAAATTTTCTGCTACATTTTCGATTTTGGTTTAAATGTGTTTTCAAACGTGTGATATGTTTTACAAATTATTACTTAAACATCGTTTTCACGTTATTAAGCTATGAAGTTTTATAATAGTAGTCCGAATGCGTTGAAAAATGTTTCATAATCTTATTGACGCATGATTTTACGTTCTCCTTGATAATTTTAATAATACTTTCTTAACGATATGGAAGCTAAAGTAATAAAACTATTTTTGTATTATTATAACAAATCCTAAAAAAAAAATTCTAAAATTTAAGATACGGGGCAAACATTCGATGGCTTATGAAAATTGCTGTGTTGTATATTCTGTTGTAAATTTATATTTATCTCTGCACAGAGGAACCTTATGTAAATAATGGGAATCATAAGATATCATGAGAAAATGCCTGCATTATGTTTTGCTTTGAATCAAATCTGAATTTGGAGAATTTGTCTGGACCGATTTTGTAACCATTCGAAATTTGCAACCAAGTAATATATTTTAAATCATTTTGTCCTGAGATATCTATTACATATACAACTGACAATTTTTGTCCAAATTTGGTCATAAATTTAAATATTTTGCTTTTGCAAAACTTCATGTGCTCTTCATTGTAATTTTCCTCTATAAAAAAAATATTTTCAACCAAATTCACATTTTTATTAAATTTTAAATCTTATTGCCGTTGCATAATGGTGCAAAAGTTTATTTATGTGACTAACTTAAATTATGCTGTCAATGATAAAAAGAAAATGGTACTTGAACTAAAATTTCAAAAAAATTTATTTAGATTTAATAAGCTAAAAAACACTTCTAAAAACTGGGAGGGCACCTAGGAGCAGACAAATTTAATTGGAACGAAAAGTTAACAATCTAAACTAATTAATCATATCAAAAATTTAGATTAATCGTGCTTTATCATATAACTTTTTCTATATTAAAACTGAAAAATTGTAAAAAAAAATACAGAGTTTTTTGCGACATTAAATATGAAATAACAGCTGATATGTACAAACATTATGCACATAAATCCGATAAAATAAAGTTCATATTTTGTTTGGAAGCGTCCATAATCAAGCAGTATATTTTATTCCGCTTCAAGTAACAGATTAAAGAACTATACTCAAATTGATTGATTCATTCCCAACTAAGAAGCATCAACTTTGCGCTAGTCTATGGACTATACAATTATATTTATATCAAAACCAATAGAAAGGTAAAATGCCCTAACTATTCAGCTATAGCAGGCAAAAAATAAATTACGCTAGGATAAACCTTTAAAAATCGACTTTTGGCCAGCTAGAGTCTGTAAATCACCCATCGTGTGTTCTATTCCTTGGTGCGTTTTGATTACTAATACATCCAAATAAGGTAGTGTACCACTTAAATATGTAATTGTTGCAGAATTTTGTCGAGTCATTTCAAATTTTATGAAAATCGGATCTATAGTTTAATTACAGGGACAGTCAAAAGTTTTCCGTTACATTAAGGCCAATGGAAAAAAAATTATTTAAAGTGCATTTTAATGATGTTGCAGCCTTTCGAACAGAATGAAATTGATATGCACTTATGAAGTGCATTGAAATATACATTCATTACAATATGCGGTGCAAAAGATATTTATAAAACTAGTTATAGTACGAACGCACCTCATTTGCCCCGATTGACGAGCAATTTCCAACTTGTTATATCTCAATTTGTTGTTTTTCTGCAAGCAAGTAATCCCTAATGGGAGTCAATGGAAATTCAATGGGAATTTGGCGAAATACTGGAAATAGCGCCAAGTCTGTGTCACTTTTGGCGGCTAATTTTGGTCGCCGAATTTGGCGGCATATCGCCAAGTTGGCGACAAACTTGGTGCTATTTGGCGGTATAGCCGGGTCCTTGGGTACAGTGATGCATTAATGCTGTTCTGGGTTTTTCGAGAGGATTCCATCAGAGGATTTTCCAGAGGATTCAGAGGTTTTTCGAATATTAAACTGGACGCTTGAGGTTCAGAGCGGGTTTACTTAGTAAACTAGACGTCTGATGTAAGTTCAGAGCTTGTTTACTTGACTTAGCAATTGATTTACGTTTTTTTGCATCTGTAATATGTTAAAATGTTGTGTGGAGAGTCTCTGTGAATTATTTCAGTTGTATTTTGTTCAGTTATTGGATTGTTTTTCCAAATTTTAGTGTTATTTGATGAATTCCAAGGTCTCTGTTGCTGTAAATAGTTGTGAATAAATTGCTTCACTCTTTAAAGACTTTAGTTCATTTGAGCTTATACACCATAATATTGGAAAAACCCTATAAACGTAACAATGTAAAAGAATTCACGTTCACAAATATCCATTTTTAATATTGCAGTTAATTTCATTATATACTTGAGTTCGCGGGATTTTTGTTTACCAGTTTTCAATTTAAACTTTTCTTACAAAAACATTTGTATCATTTTAATTCTTGATAATGTTGCCTTCAGAGCAATTAAAACATGTCGAATCTGAATTAATAAAGATATCTTTTGCCTTTTAAATGTATTTTTATCCCTTTAAGCAAATATTAAATTACTTTGGAGAATTAAAATGTTTTCTAGTGGCCACACTACTGAAATGGGGAGATTCAAAATGATTGCAGATTCTCATAACATAACATTTGAATAGATGGTCCGATTTTCAAAACTTTTTAATTATTATTGGAAAGGCCCCCTGCATCTGCAAATAGTCCTATTTCAATATCATTAGGATCTAAAAATGATACATTTGATCATCTGTTTCTTCTCGTGTTTTTCTTTATTTCTTCCGTTGTCTTTATTTGTCTTACATAAAAATTGACAAATCGTCCGGGATTTTGAGGTTACAGCAATACTTTACTTTTTTTAAATTGTTGTCGTGTCTTGCATAGTTTTTTTTTTTTTTTTTTTTTTTTTTTTTTTTTTTTTTTTTACAGGAGCACCTCAAACTTTTAATATCATTCAAAGTAGTGTTTTTTCTTTCTTTCGCCGTCTTTATTTGTCTTAAATGAAAATTGATCAGTCTAGTCGTCCCGGATTTTGAGTATGCCTTTGAGGTTACAGTATTACTTTATGTTTTTAAAATAGTTGTCGCGTCTTGCATAGTTCGATTTCGATGATTCGAGTTATGATTCGGTTCGATTTCGAGTTGACCTTTAATTCTTGAGGGTCGGGTTCTGTCACTTATAAAGGAAAAAAAAAATCAGACTATTGTGTAAGGTGAAAAACTTTATGACTGAATATAAATAAGTGTATACATGCACATTTTTCTGCAAAAGAGATAAAATTGGTATTAGAAATACAATTACAGTCGGACCTCGTTATCCCGACACCCGGTTTTCACGTCACTCCGCTTATCACGTCAGTTTATCAAAGTCCCGATTTTCTGTGTATGACTTTAATGTAAATGAACTCCAGATTTTACGTCGTTGTATAATTTTCTGCTCCCGATATCCCGACGGTTTAGGAAAATTGTCCGTTTTTCATAATCCATCTTATGAGCACGGAAATTAAGCGGTAAGAAATGTCTTAGCCAAACTTTTCACAAAAGTGTCTAAAATACCCATTGAGATAAATCAGAAATTTTACTTCAATCCTTTATCTGATTAAATTATTTAAAAAAAATCTATGAATGACCCACTTAAGCTCCAGATGGACGTATCAGTCTAGTCTACTCGCGGTCTTTTTGTTCTGGTCAGGTGGCGCTTTCTTTTGGTTACAAGGCATTTTTCATCCGACTAAAACCGAAGCATTGCATTGCATTGAAACGATCAGAAACTATCTAACATACATTTCTGAAACAACGAATATTGGTTACAATTCATTGTATAATATTAAAAAAAGAATTGTAGGAAGCACATAGGGATAAGCAAACCTTAATTCATCAATATTTCATGCAACAATAAAATAACATGTCACCATAAATCTGATTTTTATTCTTTTTAATTTTGTTTTTGCGTTTATTTTGTTTAATAATAATGTTTTATTGCTTAAAACTGCAATAACAGTTATGAATTTGAAATTGTCTTAAATTACTTAAAAATACAGCTTTTTATAAACATTTTTCTACAACTCCGGGTACCGCGACACCCCGCTTATGACGACACTTTGTTCTGGTCCTTAGAGTGTGGGGATAACGAGGTTCGACTGTATATGGAGTACTTTATTGCTGTTAATGTATGCATTAAAATGTGCTAGTTTTGTTTAATTTCGGATTGAAGTGAGTTTGTCTCGGTTCGGGTTGACTTCAAATAAAATTTACGTTTTCGAGTCGGGTATAACTCAATTTGTGCAAGACTGTAGTAACATTATGTAACGGTGATCCCACAAAAACACGAAAATAAACAATCCGTTGAAGAAGATTTTTTTTTATTTATTTGTTTATTTAGTATCCATTTTTTTTTCTTTTATACTGGACTTATTGTTGTTTAAATGTCATTTCTAAGTTCTACTGCAATAAAATCCACTTCCTGTACACCTTTAGTGTAAATATAGGTCAATTTTAAAATTTAACAGCTCTTTCCAGACTTTTTTATTTTATCTTATTTTACATAATGCAGCTTTAAGATTTTGAAAGTCTTAATTTTCTTTTAACATAGTTCAATTTTAAGACTCTTCTTTTCTATTTCCAGAATGTCCACCTGCCCGTGATGGCACAGAACGTTTTTCTTGCCCCTCTCCTGACAGAGCAAAGAGATACCGATGCATTGAAGACCGTGCTCTTTGCGACGGGTTTATCGACTGCCCTAATGCCGAGGATGAAGACATGGGAGCTTGCATGTTCTACAAAACAGTAAGTGCATTTCTAAGTGCAGTAAGGGCAGATCACGTTAAGCAGCCAGAAAAAGGCCGTATTTAAAGTAGTACGAAAAACTTTGTAATTTCTTAACCAATGAATGAAACTCAACATTTTTTTTTCCTTTACTTTCACACATTCTTATGATTTGATAAAAAATTCAAATACACATATATTTTGTAATATTAATTAACTAAATCGTAATGTCAAAATTGGCTTTTGAAAAATATGAATATTGAAATATGCATTTTGCGCGCACGATTTTACAAATTCTACTGCAGATATATCTTTAATGTCTCATATTTTGTTACTTATAATACTATATTTTACACTGAACCTAAATTTGAAAGTACAGGGTGTTTATAAAGTCCCGGACCCATTTTGATGTTTAATAACTCATAAAATAATGAAGATAGATTAAAATTAATAACATAAATGGTTAGATAGACTCAAAAAGTTTCATGACCCTTGTCAATGAACTTCCACGTGTGCCCCTTTCGTCGCACTGAGAATATCAAGTCGATAGTCAATTTCACGCCAGGTAGCGGCAAGCATGTCGGCATCCACAGAGGCCGCTACTTGACGTGAAATTGACTATCGACTTGATATTCTCCGTGCGACGAAGGGGGTACACGTGGAAGTTCATTGACAAGGGTCATGAAACTTTTTGAGTCTATCTAATCATTTATGTTATTAATCCTCATTATTTTATGAGTTATTAAACATCACATGGGTCCGGGACTTTATAAACACCCTGTATATTTAAATTCTTTAGCATAATTAATGGCTTTCTAATCATATTCACTAAATTTCACCAAAAAGTGTAATACTTATTTTTTCAATCCACAATTTTCTGTAACAAAAATCAGACTAAATTGAGGTTCAGCATAAACTAACACATAACTAAGAATATACATAATTTCAAGGCTCTATGATAATTAGTTTTTAAATGAGAGTGCACGCAATACCAAAAATATCAATTTTTAGAAAAACGGCTTCAAAGTTGGCTTATAACATTACAGCAACTGCTTTTATAGATATTTTTAGCCATAACGTCTGTACTAATTGGTATTTTTGTAAAATTCATTTTGCGGTGGATTTGCAACTTTTGAAGGTATCCATTCTGAAATTTGTGAAAAATCATTTTTTTTTTAAACCGTCAACGTGATCTGCCCCCTTAATTTCAAAATTCAAAAAGATTAATGGGCACTATTTCGACGATATGCAGCGGCCGATTAAGCCATTTTAGGGCCCCAGGCGCAGCATTCTTAGGGATTTCTCAACAGCTCTACATATAAGCTGCGAGCTCAACATCTTTTTTAAGGTTTCGTTCATCTCACGAAACTCTTATAGTCTCTCTCTTCTGTCTGTCCGTCCATCCGTCACAGGCTTGTACTTGAAAACTATTTAAGTTACAGACTTGGATTTTTTTTTTTTTTTTTTTTTTTTTTTTTTTTTTTTTTTCATATAGCTGATTATAAAATTAAAAAAAATTCTTATATTATTTTAACTAAGCGAATTCGTTCTTTTTCCATTTTGAAACTAAATCTTAAACTAAGCAAATATCGCAAAGAACCGATGGTGCCGTGGTTAAGCAAACTTTTCCCCACGCAGTAGATCGTGGGTTCGTATCTGTCAGGCGGATCTTTAAAACTTTTATTTTTATTACACTTCATTTTCAGATGGATTTAATTAAAAGAAAATTCCCTTTTCTTTGGCCTTTTTAAAGACTTATTTTATTCATTTTTTGCGGAGCGGTAATTTTTAAAATATCTTTTTTTTTCAGACACAGAAATCTGGAATTTCAATCGAGAATCAATATTTTTTTTTTTTTTTTTTTTTTTTTTTTTTTTTTTTTTTTTTTTTTTGCTTGCACAAAGATTTGTGCATGTTCGAAGCTTTTTCTGTTATTGAAATAAAGTCCAAATTTTAAAAACACTGTAGGATTAATTTTTTCATTTCTGTGGGAAATATAAAAAATATATATTAATTTCACGTAAAAAATAAATTACACATTGCTCAAAGTATTTCTTCCGAATCCAAATACAGTGGTATCTTAGTTAACGATGATAATCCATTGCCGTCGTTAAACAAAATTGCCATTATCTAAGGCGCGATTTCTATTAAAATTTAATTAAAAATCGGTTTAATTTGTTCCGAACCTTTCCCATAAGATAGTACCTATTAAAAATGCTGATAAAACTGGTTTAAAATGCCCTAAAAGTATTAAATATCGTTTATTTATTATATTTGAAAAAAAAAAAACTTTAATAAAAGGAATGCAGCGTGAAAACGGTTGTTACTTACCAATCTTCACCAGAAGGACAGTTGGTCTTTTAACAAATATTTTTTAACAAAGATAACTTTTTAAAATATGTCTGTGGTTTTTTGTTTGCTGCCTCTTTTTTAAAATGAAAACTTCGTGAACTTATCATTAAATAGATCTACAATTCTGATAATCTCAGATTTGTTCGGAATACTCGATTAACTTCCTCCAACTTTGGCAAAACATTTTTTTTTTTTTTTTTTACTTCAGCAGTCGTAATTTATTTTTACTCTCTTTATCCTTAAATGAGATTTATATTTCCTTTTTTTCACATTTCAGATAGAAATTTTTATTAGATTGTCAGTAATCAGCTCACGGCCATGCACTCCTAATAATTCTCCAGCATCTCTTTCCCTTACTTGAAAATTAAGATCATGAGCAGTTGCCATAATATCTTTTACCAATTTGTTTGTTAGCATTTGTTGCCATCTGAAGTTTCTTCACTCTCGTAAGAAGGACAAAGATTCCTCTAAACTGCTTTGTGCCATTACAGTGTTATTTCTTTCCAAATCTTTACCATTAGCCTAATTTCTATGACAAATTTCAGTTCTTCTTTCCAAAAGTTTCTTGGGGTTATGTTGGTAGCTTCACACATTTTAAGGCAACTGATAAAAACTACTCTAGTGCAGTGGTTGGGGAAGTTTCAAATTTGTAACTCACCCATTCTCTGTCCTTTTTTTTTTTTTTTTTTTTTTTTTTTTTTTTTTTTTTTTAGAAAATTAATGATTTAGAATAAAATTAAAAATAATGCATGCAAAATTTAAAGATAATTTTTTTTTTTTTTTTTTTTGAAAAAGTTTCACATCAAAATGTTCAAAATGAAACCTATACCAGAATAATTACATAAACGATCTTTAGGAGCATCTTACCAGCCCTTTTTTTCCTTTTTTTATTTTTAAAAATTTCTATAATTTTTCTAGTTACTAATTTATTTTTCAATTTTTCTCCATAATTTATCGAATGAGCTATTTTTATCTATTCGCTCTGCTGTATGTAACATGAAGAAACTTTTACATGTGAAATTACTTAAGAGTATACTTAAATCTTATTGTCTTAACATATTTAACCTAAAAAATCTTTGAAATAACTAAACGTGGTACTACCAACTTTATAGAATTTATAAATCTTGAATAGCATTAAAAAAAGAAATGGACAAATAATAAATATCTATGGCTGTAAAGCAGGCCTACTATATGCTAATGATTATTAAATATATACACTTTACATTTGAAAATGTGATAATACATAGCAGTTAATTAACAATATTTGGGGAGAGGGAGATAAATGTGTGTTTTGGTGGGGAATAATCTATATTTAAAATTAATAAAGGTCAGAATATTAAAATGCTTCTTCTGTATATTGTTATCCCCAGAATGAAAATTTGGTGTCCAAAGCTTTTCCTACTCTTAATAATTTACTAAAATTAATTATAAAATGAGTCAATTTTATCAGTTTTAATGTTAAATGTGAGAGTCTCTTTCAAAATTATGTGAAGATAAAAATGCAGACCCAATAACACTTTTGTTAAACATTGAGATAAGTTGGGAAGAAACAAAACTTATTTTGGCATAAAATTGAAGATTTACAACATTATTGTATTTATAAAATTATGTTAAAAACGCATTTGTGGCAGTAAATTCACCTCTGTGTTAAGTTAAAGAATGTGAAATGCATGTTATTGTTAGGTGAATAGAGTTCACTTTTCAAATAATAAGAGTTATTAATGTTAAGAGTTATTAAGAGTTAATATATGTTACAGAATATGTGTGCGAGGAGGAAGGGGGGGATTGCGATTTTACAGATGCTTTGGTGGGGCGTGGGCAATAAAAGGTTGGGAACCACTGCTCTAGCGTAAAATTTTTGAAAATTTCAATTATCAACTCAAGCTTATCCGTCGGTTGAATCAAAGATCTAGTTATGTGAGAAAGGGAAATCATCTTGATAAAATCTATTTGCTGGTCCTTAGATAACCAAATGTGTTATCCAAGATTAAAAAGTCTTTTAGAGGCAAACTATTTTGTAAAAGATAAGCTTTGATAGGAGGTTCAAACACTTCGCGAATCCTGTCACTAAATTTTTGTCTTGTGTCCCAGACTTTCCTGTTAGGCTTCAACAAAGCGCATGGATCTATTTAGAGACATTAAGCTCTTTGAATGGTAACATTGTTTTGGGGAACGTCCACGGCAGAGGAAAAGTTTTACTGAAAAATTATTTTAAACGGAAATATAAGTGTGATACATCAATTTAAAGCTAAAGAGTTGCAGTATATGAATTTGCTAGTTTTAATTTCATAAGAATAAGTTCACACCGAAACTGAGCTGGAAATTGACAGTATTAAAATTCATTTACAGTTGAGAATAAAAATCAACTTATTGAGTTGTATAGTTTTTTTACTTCTGTTCATTAAATTAAATTATTATGGATTGAAAATAACAATATATTAACAATATCTGTTAGATCTACATAGTTAAAAGGTTTCATTTAAGGTATTAAATGCAGTTTTAACATTATTTAGTAGTTGATAATTAAATGCCACAAGAGTAACAGAAAACATCTTAAAGTTTTAATTTTATAAAAACTACTTAAAATTTTTAAACAAAACTCTTAACTCTCTGATTTCGAGGTATAAGAAAGATTTTACAATAAAAATTTTGTTTATGCTATGCATGGAATAGACTCTGGAGTATTGTCACAAGAGTAACAAGCGTCTGTGTCACAAGAGTAACACATAATACTTTTGTCCATAGTTTGACATAAAACTGCATTACAACCAAAACAAATAGAATGCAAAAAGTTGTTTTCTCCGTTATTAGAACAGTTCTTGAAATTGTTTTAGCCATAATTAAGGTTATTTTGTAAATTTTACGGAAGATCAATTATCTTTATTAGTGTTTTTTTTTTTGTTTTTTTTTAATGGCTGGATTTATTTTTATTCTTTTTTTGTTATTATTTAATATTATAAAATAATAATGACAAGTAATTAGAAATAGATTAAAACAACTCAACTCGCGTCATTTTTGTGTTCTTTCTTTTGGTTTGAAGCACATGTCTTTGATCAGATATTTTATCGTCTTTGTAAAGCTTCGTTTACTAAATTCTGCTGCATAAGTTACAGAGATTCTTATAGTAACTCTTATGTAAAGGATTCTGATAGTATATTTTAAGGAAAGATTTTAATATTGCTTCTTATATATGACATCGTTTTAAAGAGCAAGATAAATTCTGTTAAGTGCCAAAAATTATAGAGAAAAAATAAGAATGAAAGTGAATAAGTTGATGTGAGAAAGAAACAAAACAAAATGTATTATGATAAAATGAAGAAAAGTCTTAGAGTAAGCCAAAACTTCATCAAGAGAATGAAAATATAAAGAAAAAGTAGAGAACTAGCTAACCTTATATTCTGTAAAAAAAAAAAAAAATCCAGCTCCACAACTTTGGGGGATTTTATGCCGATGAAGATTTAAGAAGAGGTCATTCTTCAGCTAAGCCTGCATTAGTTAGGTGTGGAAAAGGTCACATAATTCCAAAGCGTTTATCAGCATTTTGTCAAAACTGTTCCTTTCTCAAAACGTTTTAAAAAAGTAACAGTTGAAAAAACTTTCTGATTGTTTACAAAATTTTCGAAAGCAACTAAAACCATTTCTGTGGCACATATTCCTTCAAACTTATACACAGGATTATTTCGATAATGCCAAAAGAATAACCATTTGTCAAAGAATCGTTATACCAGTGGATTTTCTGAAAACTGTACATTTTTAATCCAAGACGAAATTTTGGTACGAAATACTGCATACTGGTCAAATGCATAAGCGACTGTATTTCCAGCCATTATTTAGTATGATCCCAAAATAGTAAAATCTTATGTTATTATTTCAGACAATGTATAATTCATAATCAATTTTCTGTAAATGCTCTCGTATGTAAACTTTCATCATAGCATCTTTAAGGGAATGCGACTTCTTTCATAATTAACTTAATTGGGCATATTTTTTCAAATACTCCTGCTATACTTGCTGTAGATTTATTTTGTGCCATTGTATGATAATATGTGTGGAATGAAGTGCGTGCTAAAAAAGCAATTTTAAGGAATACTACTTATTTTGTCAAAATTGTTCATCAAAATTGAAAAGCAAGCGTGCTCCATATATCAGATGAAGAAATAAAACAATAATGTTTCATTACTTTTCGAGAAAATACCAACAGCGAAGGTCATTCAAGAAATACAATTTGTTAAAACCATGAAAAATGACACTATCTACTACAACCGTACACTAACACCATTCATACAAAGAATTTGTGTTTCATTAAGTAAATAATGGTACAAGAGAAGTTGCAAGTGATATTATTGATAATGAAGACTGATTTATTCTGTTCAGTAGCAGAAACTGAGAGGTTGCTATGTGGTTGTACTGAGTGATTCTAAAATATGATGATTTAAAGATTCGTGGTACTATTGAAGTGGTAAACGAAAATTATCAAATATTGTGCTAAGAGCTATTTAAAGCATAAAGGAATTCTCAAGTTTGAACCTGATGACCACAATATTTGGCAAAAATGAATCAAATTGTGGCTGACATTAATGCTCTCAGATTGATAAACTCTCGAGGGTTTTACAAACTCTAATTAATTTTAGATTTTTTTACATTTTTTTATGTTTTTTTTTAAATGTAACCATCATTAAAAGTTTTTTCTATGGAAAAATAATTTTTTTAAACTTATTTTAATTATTTTGCTGAGTATTTAAACTGAATTTTTGGGGAAATTCTTTTATAGACAAAATGCCACAAGAGTAACACTTAGCATTTTGCAAAATCAAATGTAACTAATTCATGTGTTATCAGATGAGTTCAATGATTAATACTTTTTAAAAAGATATAATTACACCGCTATATTCTGTAAATTTTATTTCTATAGTCTCGTATAATTCACAGAATTTCGGCGTCAAACACAATTTTTGAAAGTAGCATTTTTTTGTTTTCACAAGAGTAACAAAATTTTCATTCATTATCTAGGCAAGTAAAATGCTTTTTGTTACAAATTGCATATGGTTTATAAAAGTAGAGCACATGTGTTTTTAAGTGGTTGCATCAAATTTATCCTGAATATATTTTGTAATGAAAGAATTGGAAATATTTATGGAAATTTGCTCTGATAGTCACAAGAGTAACAATGGACGTTCTCTTTTACCGTACAGTCTCCAGTCGGATAACCAAATGTGTTATTCAAGATTAAAATATCTTTTAGAGGCAAACTTTTTTGTAAAAGATAAGCTCTGGTAGTAGGTTCAAACACTTCGCGAATCCAGTCACTAAAATTTTTTTCTTATATCCCAGACTTTCCTGTTTGACTTCAACAAAGCACATGGATCTATTTAGGGATATTGAGCTTTTTGAATGATAACACTGTTTTTCAATCTCCAGTTGGATAGCCAAATGTGTTATCCAAGATTAAAATGTCTGTTAGAGGCAAACTGTTTCGTAAAAGATAAGCTCTGCTAGTAGGTTCAAACACTTCGCGAATCCAGTCACTAAATTTTTTTCTTTTGTCCCAGACTTTCCTGTTAGACTTCAACCAAAGCACAGGGATCTATTTAGAGACATCAAGCTTTTTGAATGATACCATTGTTTTTACCGCGCAGTCCCCAGTTGGATAGCCAAATGTGTTATCCAAGATTAAAATGTCTTTTAGAGGCAAACTGTTTTGTAAAAGATAAGCTTTGATAGCAGGTTCAAACACTTCGCGAATCCAGTCACTTTTCTGGTGTGTTTTTTTTTTCTACATTCTGGTGGAGGGGTTCATTCATTTGTTTTAACCTAGTAATCTTTACTTTAATTGCTAATGTTAAAAAGTAATGTTAAGCTATCATCAATTGATTTATGATCAAAAAATGTCTTTCTCCTGTCGTGATAAATGTTCGTTAATCTCTACCAAAATGCAAATCCAGCGCCAAATCTGTTTCTGCTTTATCAGC
This sequence comes from Maratus speciosus, assembly GCA_963932465.1. Classification (NCBI taxonomy): domain Eukaryota; kingdom Metazoa; phylum Arthropoda; class Arachnida; order Araneae; family Salticidae; genus Maratus; species Maratus speciosus. Next base: position 294,763,385 of record OZ010789.1, read on the forward strand.
AATAGCTACCTCAAAGCGACTCATTTTATTAAATTTGTGCCATTAGGTAATCAGGATTCTTTAACGAAAGCATGTGTCGTTAACCAAGAATTATTTTTTTTCGTGCAGCCAGTCGGTGTTAATTGAGGGCGTCGTAGACCAATATACCACTGTACTCTAATTATACATAACGCAGCAAATTTGTATCCATAAATGGTAATCTTTAAAGAAAATCTTTAATTTTCATCTAAAGGTATTTCTTTTAATCATACATTATCTTGCAAAATCTTGTTAACGCGATTTTATATGAGATTTATTGCTTGGATTGAATAAATCTTATGAATAACAAGATAATTGTGCAAAAGAGTTTTTATTCCTCATTTCAAAGAAATTTTTCAGAGAATGATTGAAGAAATAATGTTATTTAAAAATCCTTAAAAACATTTTTTATTATTATGATCTTGTGTATCAAGAAAAATATAAGTTTTAAAACTCTCGAATTTCTTGGAGCCCCTTCAAAATACGAGAGCCTTAGGCACGTACCTACTACGCCTTGTCCATAATCAGACCTGACAGTATGGATTGGGAAAAGGTTTTAGATCACAAAGCACCTTGTCACAAATTTTGGCCAGGTTTAGCAAACTGGCTTCAATCAATGCATCTTACTCTGGTAGGAAAAGTTGTCTTTAAATATATCCTTTTATGAACTGTAGGGAGTGAATATTTTATAAACAGGAAAAGTATAATATGATGTAATTTTTTTTCTTGAATAATACTCGAGGTGCAGCATAAAATATAAGCTGTATTTTACTCCACTCTATAAATTCCAAAAGGTAATCAACGTGCAGTCATACAAACCGTCAAAGGTATTTTCAAGAATTATTTATCGGGCTATTGCGCCCGAAAACTCGCTGGATAAATTAATGGAATGACCTAGGATGGAAGAGAAGAGGCTCCCACCGAAGACTAAAGTGTTTCTTATACAGAATATTTTTAATTTTCAAATTTATCAATAGCCTGAAAGATAACAAAAATGCCTCTGGAATTCTGCAATTGAAAAACCATGAATATAGAAATTTTCGCTTGAAGATAAAGGTTTAGGTTCAACATTCGGTGGGAAATGTTTTGTGGGTGGGATATCTTGAAAAGAAAAAAAACAGTAAATAAATATTCATATGTTTAAAAAAAAATCACCTTAAATCGGAGTGTACCTGTGTAAATCCCTTTAAATAAGAATCATTTTTGTAAGTTAATGGTGGGGGGGGGGGGGTATTTTAGAAATTACTTTCAAACAGTAATCGTCATTAGATTATAAGGCCTCGGAGCGATCTCTTTTTGGCCATCATTACTTCCAGATAATAATCTTCTTCGTCATAGATTTCTGCAAAATTTGCATGAAACATCTACCAGGAAATTGATTTCTACAACATTTGCTAAAGAAATCTAAAACGAAAATTATTCTTTCGAAATAGTGGTGGGCAAAAAAGAGACTGCTCCGAGGATTAAAAAAAACATTAAACAACGAATTCCATAAACATAGAATTCATCTGCTCATCAGGAAACTCAGAAGCGAAGATGATATGATTCGTAGCCTCGACCACAAGACCTTTCTGACTGATGCGCACTGCTGCTTGGTAAAGGGGATTCTGAAAAACAAACAAGGGTTTAAATTTTTTAAATTGGATGTAAAATTCTGGAAAACTATTTCATTTACATCGTTAAAAATTGCGTTATTATTATTAGTTTAATTTTGAAGTGGAATATTTTGCATGGAAATGCAAAAGATATTTTTAAGTGACATATTTGTTAAAGAAAAAAAAAATTATAAAGACAATTGTAACTGTTAATCAGTTAATTACATATATACCGTTTAACTTCACTCCATATTTGAAGTCGATAGTTTAATTATTAACTTTTCCTCGATTCCCACCAATTTTTAAAAAAAACATCATTTTGAGAAAAAAATCATTAAAATTTTTTAAAAGAGGTACTGATGCTTTGGAAGACGACGCAAATAAAAATATGAAAAGCACGTAAAAGCACCTTTATTATTATTATCGAACTCTTAGCAAGATGGTAGATGACGTTGGAAACGGAAAGAAACAGAATTTTTTTTAGCTAGAAAAATGATTAAAGGTATATACAAATATTATACAGACATACATACAATAAATCCAACTGGAGTGTAAAATTAGCCAGAGCCAGGAATCGGACCTGGGACCACAGCGTACTGGGCTGTTGCTCGAACGACTGAGCCCCTCCGGCTGATACCTGGGTCTGCAATTGTCCACTAATAAATCATGTTGGGAAAGTCACATGCCATCTATCAGATAGCCTTGAATGACGGGACAACGATAAATAGATTTTACTATTCCATCGATCTACAATAATATATTAAAAGACACATGCACGCGTAAATAACGTCTGCGTTCAACACTTAAAAGTAGAAAGGTACCTTTCCCAACATGGTTTATTTGTGTAGAATTGCAGACCCAAGTATCTGGCTCAGTGGTTAGAGCAACAGCCTGGTACGCTGTGGTTCCAGGTTCGATTCCTGGCTAATTTTCCCCTCCAGTTGGGTTTATTGTATTTATTGTATGTATGTCTCTATAATATATGTATATGAGGCATTCTCACAATCTTTTGACTTTTATGTCCCTAAATAATAATTTTTATTTTAACACACTTTTTTGTGTTTTTTTTTTTTTTTTTTCCCATATACTGGGGAACATCCCATTGCATGATTGCACAACAATATTAACGAGATAAATAAGTTTTGGACGATGGTGGGGTCCAAACACCTGGAAAACTCATCTACCATCCCGTGTCCCTGATGCTGATTTTTAAGTTTGGAGCTGTCTGGATAAAATTGTTTCAATAAAAATAATTCGATGTAATTTTTGTCTGAAACTAAAACTATTGTTTTATATAAATATGTAGCTAAAAATTAACCTGTACACATTTTTAGGTTTGTTATTATTTTTTAAACTCTGCTCCTGGGTTTTAGATTCCTTACCATCCCTCTTCTAAAATTATACAGAAAATCATTTCAGATGCAGCCACAGAATTTTTTTCAAATTTTTCTCATGCAGAAGTATGCTAGAGAAATAATGTCTGGAATTCTTTGGCAGAAAATTTACTGTATAATTTAAATCAGCATTTAAATATCAATTTCAAGCATCGTGGCTTTATTGGTAGTCTCACCGTCCCCAAGGTTTATTCCTGCACTTTTCGAGGTAAATTTTTAAAAAAATTTAATTTAATCCAATGTTAACAACTGCTTCTAAAAATCAATGAACATTGTGGCTATCACTTAGTCTTAACATGATTTTCCTAAAAATAGGTGGAAATTTTCCTTACCGTTCCATCCTCACCGTCCCTTTTTTTACCATTTCGTCCCTTTTTTCCTATACCATCCCCTTTTTTACCTTACCGTCCCTTCTTTAATACCCTTTTAAGACAATGTTATGCAAAAATTCTGTATTAAAAGTACTACATTATTATTATTTCTTATTTGAATGTCCTGTGGGTAGTATGCAAATTCATTATAAGTAAAAATTTAGAAGAAAATAAAAAGTTATAGGGGTAAAATAGTAAAGAAAATTAAAATCGCAAGTTTAACTTAAACCTCAGTTAAATAAAAAAAATTTCGCTGCTGACCATTTTTTCTTTATTTTGAATCATTAAAGCATTCGTCTACCAGATTAAAATGTTATTTCAGCAAGTTTAATTTTGTCAGATTTTTTTCCCCAAAAGTCAAAAGATTGTGAGAATGCCCCATATATCTTTAAGTGTTGAATGAAGGCGTTATTTATGTGTGTACTGTGTATGTGTGGTTTAATAAAAAAAAATTATTATTTGAAAGTTTCGTACTTTTCCGTTATACCAACACCATTGTCGCTAGGCGGAATAGTTGGCGCAAAATGAAATTCACGTGAAATGAAACATTTGAAGAAAAAAAAAACATTATTGGCACGAAAGTGAGCATTTAATATTTGAAAATACAGTAAACTCTGTCTAAGGCGAAATCGATCGGGACCGAGAAAATTTGGTAGACAATATTCCGCCTTAAGGCTCCTGTTCCTGCCTGTGAAGACACTCTCGAGCTAATGCTAATCCTATGGGGAGGGATTTTTCTAATATCTCGTTTGCATTTCGACATTTTTATTTTTATTAATTTTTTTTTTTTTTTGCATTGGATAACCGAGGTCCGTCTCTACATCGCACCTTTTTTAATTTTTCGATTTTGGTCGCAGATATTTTTTAGAATGACATTTTCATTTTCAGAACCGGTTTTGAAAGTGAAAATAACTTTCTAAAGAATATCTGCGACCAAAATCGAAAAAGTATAAAAGGTGCGATGTAGAGACGGATCCCGGCTATCCAATGCAAAAAAAAATTATTTAAAAATGTCGAAATGCAAACGAGATATTAGAAAAATCCCTCCCCATAGGATTAGCATTAGCTCGTGAGTGTCTTCCCCGGCCGGGACAGGAGCCTTAACCAAATTTTACTCTATGTCTATGGATTCGCAGGGATTTGAAAATCTTTCCGTGTTAGACAGATTTCCGTCTTACATAGAGTCCGCCTTACAGAGAATTTGCTGTAGCACACTTTCACGAACTATTTTATTAAATTAATACACATATATGCTTAAAATAAAATTGAAATAAATAAATATACAATAAAGTAATAAAACAAAACTCAATTTAAACCGCAGGCATGGAATTGTAAAGGTCTACTAGCATTGCAGTAAAACATTTCTTTTTTTGAATGACGACGTCCATGGTTTTTTGCACAAAAATGTATTTTGAAAGTCCTGGAACAATTTTATAGCAGCTTCATCATCATCAGGTAACTACCAAATGGAAAAATCAATCTCAGCGTCAGGAATAAATGCAAGTTGTAACTTAATAATAAGTAATTTTCTATTCGAAAAATAGTAAATTAAGATGGCATGGGAGGTTATGATTAAAAAACAATTAAAAAATTCCGAAATTGTACGTCAGACGTGGCAAATGAGGTGCGTTCGTACTATAACTCGTTTTATAAATATTTATATCTTAGTGCAATAGCTGTTGCACTCTTGTGCAAAAATGCATGATGAATACTAATTCTATTACGATTCTACATATTAAATTCAGTAATATGGAAATAGTAGGACTATATCTTAAATAGAACGTAATCACCATGTCAACTTAGAATCATTACTTATCATGCAATATCATTGAATTAATTAATTACGTAAGATAGAATTTAATAGAATGAAGAAAACTTTTATTAATATCTTTTTAAGTTTTGATTCGATTTTCGTAAAATTTGAAGTGACGCGACAAAATTCTGCAACAATTATATATATATATTAAATTTCAAAACATTCGATTGGTTAGTTTTTGCGCTGTTATATGCGGACAGACAGACAGATCAGACGACGACTATAGGTACTACGTATTTATATAGTTACGAACGCACCTAAAAATGAGCCACTTCCAATAAATAGCAAATCTTAATGTTTGACACAGTTTGCAATAAAAATCTTTTGTACAGTCAGGGTTTAAATAAATGGAGTATTAGCATCATTTTAGCATAGTGTTGGTAAAACGGAAAAGTACCGAGAGGTTTACACTGGCTTCCCTCCCCACTCTTCCTGCTCCATAAATTAACTTTTTGCCTTTTGTATCTCTGTATTTCACAGCTCTTTAAGGTCGAATGACTAGCCAAGAAGGACACAAAATTCACTATTGCTACTTCACTCCCCGGCTCGCTAATGTTAATCGTATGGGTGAATTTTTTTAAAATATCTGGTTTGCATTTCAAGATTTTTATTTTTATTTATTTTATTTTGTTTTATTTTGTTTTATTACTTTTATTTTTTTGCATTATATAGCTGAGTTCGATCTCACAAAGGTCGTTTTTTTTTTTACTTTTTCGATTTTGTTTACCAGCTTTTTTTTATATTAAGATACTTTCCCTTTCAGAACCGGTTTCGAAAGTTAAAGCATACTAATAAGAAAAACCTGTAAACAAAATCGAAAAAGTGAAAAACGGCCTTTGTAGAGATCGACCTCAACTATCTAATCCAAAAAAAAAATATTGAAAAATATTGAAACGCAAACCAGATATGTTTAAAAAATTCTCCCATCGGGTTAACATTAGCGAATGGGTGTATTTGCGTGAATGAAGTAGCCTCTTAAAGGGTTGTGATAAAGGACGTATCGTTTGAACAATGAAAGTTAACATTTCTTTTACTTTCAGACAAAAGCCCATCTAGATGTCCTGGCGGATGCTCTTCTGAGGTGGGCCAGAGGTCGTTACTAAAATCCTACATATCCAATGCCGCAGATGAAAACAAGATTGGAAAATTACCCTTACGAGCGTCAAAGACAGCCTGCCAGAAGGATAAACTAGAACAAATTTAAAATCGCATGCGATTTCGCTCCAGAGAGGTGCAATCGAACCCTCTTGTTCCTAAACCTACCTCCTACCTAACAAAAACAGCGTCTCAAGATGGATGAAAACATTCTGTGGTGAATCTTCAGATTATGGCACCAGATACCTTTTTTTATTTTTTTTATTAAATATATATATATATATATAGTACTACTACAAGGAGATGAACAAAGTATTAATAAGCATAAGCGCCGTAAAAGGGGGAAGGACATGTCTCCTCCTCCCCCTTGATTATGAGATTTAATTAACAAAATTTTCTTTTTCTCTGATCTTTTTGAAAAAAAATCAATAGCAAAATTTATTCTTTACAGGTAACTAAAAAATAATTAATAAGAGAAAAAGGCACAAAGAATATTTCATCTTGTATTTAAAATTTATATTAAAGGAAGAGTTTAGGGGTGCTCTTCGTCCCCCACCTGAAGAAATAATAGGTACTGTTATCCTTTTTGAAAAATACCGGTAAAAACTTATTTTTGAATACTTAATATTTATTAATTATTAAATTTCTGTATTGCTTTTTATTTTCATAAGTTGTATTGATAGGGAATTCTGACAAAAAAAAATTCTTTGTTTAGCATATTTCATGTTTATATTCTCCATTTTAAAAAAGGTGGCCAAAACTGCGAACTACAGGTAATCCTTTTTCTCTTATTTAGTTCCTTAGTTCCAAAATTTTACCTCTCCCTGTATTTCGATCTACCGGCGCTCATGCTAATAACTAAACAATAATAATGAACTAAATAATCAGATTTGTTAAAATCTTAAACGAGTTTCACTTAAAATTTTTATTACTTTCTGTAATTTGCATAAAATGCAACAAATGAGTATCCATAATAATGCCTGAATGAATAAAAGGTGCTTTTCAATGGCGAATAGAATTTGATGTCAATGATGCTGCTCATAAAGTTCAAAGTTACAACTGTGTAAACATGCTATAATACTTAATTTCCTTACATCATTTACTTTCTTTTCTTTGGCTGATGCTACTGAAAATGAATTGAATCAATATTTTTAGAAGCTTATAATGTCAGAATATGTATTGCAAGAGCTAGTGAATTATCTCTTGGATTCCTAAGAATAAATTTGAATGGGTACCTATTTAACATGAAATAAGAATACACAAGGCCTAACTAAAATATTTTTCTGTCCAGGGCATTGTCCAGTTTTTGTGTCTCTGTAAATTGGTTGGTTTGGAGATACCATTTACATTTTATTGCCCACAACAGATTAAACTCTATGCTTCTTGGCCAATAGAAAAAACCCAAGTCATTGAAAAAGATAGTGATCTATCTGTAAATTGTTATTGTATGTAAACACAGAGCGCGTTCACGGACCGCACTCTGGGTTCCCCAGGTTTCCCCGTGGGGAACCCGAAGCGTTCAGAGCCGGCATCACGTGACTTTTTCAGAGTTTCCCGCAGCGTTCAGAGCCAGAGATTACCCAGATTTCGGGGAACCCACATTACCTGAAAAATTTTGTTGGGTAAAGTGATCACGTGGTTGGGAAATCTGATTTGTTTACCATTTTATAGCTTAACAGTGACTGTTAATCGGAATCACTGCTTTGATCAGTTTTAACGCACATTGTTTCTGTTTTTTCATATTACAAAAATAATAATTTGACATACAATAATTTTAACACATAATAATTTGAACGTACCATATTTTCCGTCGAATGAATGAATCTCCGATTCAGCCTAAAATGGCTAGCAAAACCTGTGATACATATTTGTTTCGATAGTATTCCACATAAAAATTAACTTGTACTGTTAAAAATATCGTGAAAAATTACCTCTGTTTTTAAAGACTCTCTATTTTCTGACCAATGAGAACGCTACATTAATACCTATGAAGCGTTCTCATTGGTCAAAAAATAGATAGCCTTTAAAAACAGAGGTAATTTTTCACGATATTTTTAACAGTGATGGAACAGTTTCCCATCTAAAAAAGTGATAATTGAATCTATTTGCACTGTCGAAAGTGCAGCTGCCGCCATGTTTGTAAATGTAAATAAAAAAAATCCCGCAACTTTACCGGAAAGCGTTCAGGGCCGTTTTTACCCAACCTTACACCGAGAAACCAGTATGACGTCAGTCCCCATTTTTCCGAATTACCCGTGTTTCGGTCTCTGAACGCGCTCATATTCACTGACAGAATAATAGTGATTATTGTAATGAGCTAGCATTTTTAAAATAATTTATCTATTGTAATTTTAAATTTCACATAAAATGTTACATACTTTTGCTATTCTCCAATCTGTAAAAAATTATATTTTATAAAATAACACGAAAAAAGGTAAAATAATTGTGGCAGTGTAGTAACTTCAGTAATTTGATATTAAAAATTAAGGTTTCTAAAACACGATTTGAAAGGAGAGAATCTAAAACTATCGCATGATTTTGTTAAGCTGACTTTGTGCCCAGTACAAAAGTACCACGTGATTGTGCGATAATCAGGCGGCGACCACTGACATACAAGGCCAGTTCATGACTTTTAAAACGCCACACGGAGTGGATCATCTTTACACGGCGATTGGCACAAAACGATGGGCGGGTCGCTTTGTACCAATCACCGTGTAAAGATGATCCACTCCGTGTGACGTTTTAAGCGTCATGAACTGGCCTTGTATGTCGTTAGTCGCGATCAGCCCCTGGGAATACAGTCACAAGGAATCAGGCTAATAAAGGCATATAAGCAGTATACGGGTATTATGGATGAAATAAACCGCACATTTAAGGATTTGTACTAGTAGCCACTCAGTCCTTCCAAGAATATTGTCTTTATGAAATAGCCATTTTTCATAATTCTTGTAAACTGTTGTTTAATACTGCAGTAATTTGTGATACTGTTTGTTTTAGGTTTATTTAAAAATTTCGTTAAGATAGTCTCCAATCCCTGATATTTAACTTTGGCTCTTGATCATCTTATTTTATGCGCAAGTATAAATTATCATGGATACTTTATTTAATTTCTATACATTTTCTAAATGTTTTAAAAATAAAATTTAGGAAATAGAACTTTCTATGAAATAAATGAAATTTGGTTTTACGTTGATTTAATTTTCTTTTAATGAGGAATTTAAAGCAGCATATTATATATTATGGATAATTTAAACCCTTATTTAACTCTTAAACAGTCTGCATGTGTCTTGGAATACATATGTGCTATGTACTAAGACCAGATGTATTCAGGGACGCACCATTTATTTCAATTAAGAACTTATACACATAAAGAAATAAATGAAGTATAATCAAACAATAACATTGTCCGGTTTATTTATTTATTTATTTGTTTTGTATGTCAATTACTAAATACAAATAAAAATATAAAGTAACCAAATATAAAAGATATTAAAACATTTTTGTTTGTTTTCTTGGTTTTCAATTTACATTAATTATTTATAAATTTGTAAACAATCTTTTTTTTCTGAAAATTGGGTATTTGTACATTTAAGGGTTAAATAATTATGTTATAACATTATGAAGTGATTTATTAAATGCACCATAAAAGTATTTTTAAAAAGCCAACGTGTTTCGAGACTAAATGTTTCTTCATCAGGCAAAAGAAAGTGCTACCACCCGTGTGAATTTTACTTCTTACTCTCTCAGGATTATATATTTTAATGCTGTACTTAAAATTTAGTTTCATTGTATCGTAATATGCACCTTATATCTGAATCAATTACTTTATTGTAATTATGCTGTATATTTTTTGTCGTGGACTGTTAAACTATTTGTAAATTTCAACTGCAAATATAAACAGTTGAATAACTATAAGACTTTCATGTTTGAAATTTCAACCCAAAAGGTTCGTGTTGTCTGAACTATATACACTAGTTCACTTTTTTAAAATATGTATATATGTAAATAAATATACATGCATAAAACGTTTCTTGAACCTCTTAAATATTTTATCACGAGTTTTAAGTAATTTGCATTGTTTGTCGAAGAATATAAAAGGCACAAAATCAAAGTAAATGTAAAACACCCGCTAAAAGTTCTTGCCTGTGAAACAAAAAGGCATCAAATGCACATGAAATAGATCGAACAATACTTTTTTTATATTGTAAATAAAATACCTTCGGCTTCTAATATCTTTTCAATCAATATGAGGATTTGTCCAATACGGCGATGGTGAACTTTGAAAGGAGCAAAAATACGAATTTTTATTTTTGTGTTAAAATTTAAAAAATATCAATGTATTACCATATACCGGGCAGAAAGTATATTTTCATAACACTAGATTAATTTTCTGTTGAGCTGAACCAGGTTTCAGACCAGATGCTATAATCATTAAGGTTAGCTGGGTGAAAGAGTTCCACCAGATTCATCGGGGATAGCTCAGATGGCACAGCACTGGCGGCTTCAGCCAGGAGATCCCTGGTTCGAATCCTGGTCCGGACATTTTTCGCCCAGTTGGAAATTTACATCTAATATATTTTCATAGTTCTTATAAAACTAAGTAATGAAAATAACATATCATAATGTGTTTCAAAGGCACTTTTCTGAAAACAAATTTTAACATCTTTAACACGTTGAATGCCACGTCAGTCACCGATGGCTGTAACTTATCTTTCCGTTTAGACCGCGTCATTTATCGGTGACTGACACTTATAGATTCTGTAACGGGAGTCTTATTTCGTGGCCTAAACGGAAAGACAGACAAAATAGACTTGGAATTTAACGTGTTAAAATGTTCCAATATATGAATAAAGAAATTAAAAAAAATATTGACCAAACTCACACCGGTTACTTGAACTCGATTTTCAGAAGGTACGAGTGTGTTCAGTGCAAAATCAGTCTTTCGACCAATTAGATAACCGTGTCATCAAGTAATCAATGTGATCGGTCAGTTTGATTATCGCCACTGGAAGCGCCTTAACTTTATCGAAGTAACCGGTGAGATCGATTAGTTACCAATGCATATAGCGGAAGTGACCGAAGTCACAGTTGAGCAACAAAACTTACCGAAAATATTTCTCGGTTAACTGGACCACGTGGTCAGTTACTTAGTCATGTGATGAAATTTACAATAACAAAACAGTAACATTACTACTACAACGCTAATGCAGATGGCGCTGCGTCAGAAGTTGGTAAATACGTACAGTGGATATGTCGACCGGCTAGCGAGGTTGAAGAAAAAGTCAGGCTGCCGCTCTGCGTCAGACGTGAATTGCTTGAGTCACGTGATGTTCTTTTGTAACACAGAAGCTGGGAAAGTACGAATGCAGGTATACAAAAAAATCATCACGTGACTCTATCGGTCAGAAAGAATACAAACGCTAAACGTAGTGCGGCAGTCTGTCTTTTTCGCCAGCCTTGATCGGTTAGAAAGTAATGTCAAATAACCGGTGAGATTGGTCACTTCCGTAAGCTGGGGTTCAGTTATATAAGAGCAGTGACATGCATGCTTGGACTGTGTTTAGATATATACGTTTGTCCAAAATATGGCAAACCGAAATCCCGGAACTTGGCGATACTCGCCTGGACGAGTTCAGTTATATGAGTGAGACCATATAATTACCAAAGAATTACCTAGTTCCATGAGTGAGACAAGTTAACAAGCAAAGCTTGGCAATAATGGCAAGCTCGCCAAGATGCTTGGCGATTCGCTGTTGTCAGGAATCGTCTCAACTAATCAAATTTTATATCCTGTATGTCTGCTCTCATATCGAGGCATCCTACGGTAAGCTGCACTGAACATACTCTACGAAACGAAATTCAGATCCCATCTCATCCTATCATTTTTCGTCATATGCGAGAATAGGATGCGATATGAAAGAGTATTTTTGTTGACGTCACAATTCGTCAGCTTTTCGCTTCGTACCTTCACAGAACCGAGCTGCAAGAACTGGTGAGATCTGTCACTTTGGTTATATCGAGACTAACGAGAAAGACGGGCTACCATTCCACGTATCTTTTTTTACAGACCGCTGGAGTCACGTGATGCTCGAATGCACCAATGAAGGTGTGCGAAAAGAGCATCACGTCCCTCCAGCAGTCTGTAAAAAAAACACGTGGGATGCACCGCGATAGCCTGTCTTTTTCGTTAGCCTCGGGTTTTATGCACTGGGAGTACCCATTATTTGTTTCAACAATAAATTTTAATGCAAAAAAAAATAACCTCGCATATCTGCTCTTTTCAAAGCTCACCATCTTCTCAATATTCAATAAAATCTTTCTATTCCTTATAAAAGAAAATTCACCTGTAAGATTTGACAACTTTTGAACCTCTATTTTACTAATTATATTCCATCGACGGAAATTTCGGTAGAATTCCGTGGATGGATTTGAACTGCTTGAAAATCATCCGTTCAAAGCGTTTCTGCTCCTGTGCCGTAAGTGGTGTCACATCAAATAAGGGTCATCCATTAATTACGTCGCATAAATTTCATCGATGTATACCCTCCCCCTCCCCTATGTCGTCGGTTGTCACACTCGAGTGATATCCTCCAGCCTGTTGTGACATCACATTTCTTTTAAATATTAATTCAGAGCTAAATTTATACAAAAAACAGTTTCATACAATTGATTGTCTACTTATATAAGTACTATAGAACCATTCTTCAAGTTGCTTCATGTTTATTTCATGTTGTTGCAATTTAAAGAAAAAGGGAGAATATACCTAATACTATCTGAATAAAAATACATAAAAATATTTTTTAATCAATATTATTATGAAGCTTTGAAATAATGTCACCCTGATTGTTTTCATATTTTAGATGTCATGTCACAACGTGTTAACCCACTCCCTTCCTCTGTCACACTATGCCACAGTTTGTGGACCCCTCCCCTCTTGAGGTATGACGTAATTAATGCATGACTCCTAACCGGAAGTGTGCACGGTAGTTATGTCGAAGGCTACTTAATGTTTAGTTTCGAAGAACTTCCGTCTTTCAAGAAAAAACCAAAGACAAACATTCGAAGCCTCAAAGTAAAGTTCCGTCACCACTACCAGGCGCATGGTATTATGCCACTTCCCCGTACTGCATCCTCGGACTTCTGACTGTTTTTCGATGAGCCTGTGGCGAAATGCCCCACATCCCCGACCATAATAGATTGGAAGCACAAACAGGGCAGCCTAAAAGGTTTTGTAGTACAGTAGCCCTACCGCAGGCAACGAAAAAGGCAGGTAGCTGCATCCCACCGATTTCGGCTACCTTTCAGCCTACCTTGATGAGTGTTGCCGAATCTGGCTGTTTTTATATTCAGACGTTCCGAATTCTCACCAGAAAGTTTAAATTTTTGTATTATTTTATTTATATTTGTATTATTTGTATTGTAGTTATTTTTTGTAACAACATGTATAATAATCACTTATAAACAAATTAAGTTAAATAATGCTATAAAAAGTGATAAAATATCTTTATTAAGATTGACGAACGTTTCATCACACAAACGGCGACATTTTCAAAATTATTGAAAATTATTATGATTTTGAAAATGTCACCGTTTGTGTGATGAAACGTTCGTCAATCTTAATAAAGGTATTTTAACATTTTATAGCATTATTTAACTTAATCTAGTTATTTTTGTTTTATATAAAGGTAAACATTCCCTGAATAAAACAATTAAAAATTATTATTCAAAATTTTCTGGTGTTAATTCAGAATCTCTGAATAAAAAACTGCCAGATTTGGTAATATTGACTTTGATCACATGGCTGTTCGTCAATTGGTGGAAGTCAGTCTATCTTGATCACACGAGAGCCAAGGATGAGACGAATTGGAAATATCGCGGTCTACCTCTTTCATTGGTTGCGGACCGCAGGAGCAAAGATGACATATTTCTCCCACCTCGTAAATTTGGCTGAAAATCTTGAATTCGATATCTTACAAGTGCATAATTTTTTTTTTTTTCATAATCAGCGATAGAAAAATGAAGTAAAATAAAAAACGTTGAACGGACGTAGCTTTTTTTTTTCTTCTAAAACAATAAAAAAATATATGAGAAATTAAGTTTGAAAAACAAAGTATTGTTTGAATCAAATTGTATATACGTGTAATGTTCGTTGTTGAAAAGATGAAAGAATTTTTCTTGGGTGTGACTGATAGATCTTTCGATAGAGTACAAAAATCTAAAACACGAACCTTTTTGGTTAAGGGATGTACCATAAACTGAAGTTAAACCTCTTACATTCTCCGATCTGTGATGTTCTTGACGATAAGAAGAATACATATCCTCTTGCTAAAATATCTTCTTCAAGATAACCTCCTGATTAAGAATTTAGAACTTATATTTGTGTATGAAACAAAAAACAGCACACGTGGTTTCGCTGAACTGCTCTCTCAATTGCAAATATTAAGAAACAAGAGCGCCGGCAAATGAAGGTGGGGGAGGGTATTCACCACCCCCTTGAATTTTGAAATTCAGTTAACTAAATTTTCTTTATCTGTGATTTTTCCAAAAAGAAAATTATTCTTCCCTATTGACTTAAAATAATTAAAGAGAAAAAAAAGTACTAAGAATTTTTCTTTCTCGTAGAAGACATTTTTTATTTTCTTTTTATGTTCATGTGTTCAAAAATTATTCTCAATGAGGGGTTCAGGAAAACTGAACGAAAAAAATGAAAAAGCTTCTTCAATTCTTCATTTTGAAAAAAAAAAAAAAAAAAAAAAGATATAATTGGCTTTTTATATTGATATGTTTAACAATTGTTTTGTAAGGTTGTTCTAAAAAAATTCTCAGTTTAGCTTGCTTTATATATATATTCCTCATTTTAAAAACGTGGCTGGTTCTGCAGACCACAGGCACATCTGTTCTAAGCTCTAGCTCCTGTTTGATTTCGTTCTGTCGGAGCCCTTATTAACGAACGTCAAATTTCTGTAATGAAATAGGGCCTACAGCATACACATGTCAATAAGGTTAAAAACTATAAAAGCATACTGAAAATGGATAAGTATTTTATAATTTGCGCATGTATTCTTGCGAAAAAAATGCATACAATATCAATATTTAGAGTTAAAAAATAAGAAAGTAAGAGTTAGAAAGTAAGGAATTCTTAGTTAAAATTGTATATAAATCAAATTAGCACTATATATCTAATTGAAAGATTATATCAGTTCGTAGTTGTGTTGAATTTTTGACTTGATGATATCTGTTGGAAATTAAAAATGATGACAGATAAATGTTCTTTCCATTCTAATCAAGCGTAATATATAACTGGCAACTCTCAATGTTTTTGAGTACCACTATTTCTGAATAGAAATTTTCGGTTTATCTAAAGACCGAAATTCTGAGACAAAATAAGACGAGTCTAAAGAAATGGGACAAGTTGGCAGCTATATTAATAATCTTATGTATAGCTTATTCAAATTTAAATGCAGGTGACTAATCGGAAAAGATCTTAGTTACTCAGCTGAGAAACATGATTTGATAAAGCGTTTTTAAACACCAAAATAGCATACATATTTTAAATATTTTACTGATTGCTTTTTCATTAAATTTTCACTAAGGTATATTTTTCAGATGTCTATAATGATCAATAAACAACTTTTAAACAAATAAAAATAAAAATATTTTTTTTTTAAACTCTTTTAGAGGCATTCAATGTTTACCTTAAAAATCACACCAAATTTCTTGACTGCAACTCGCGTTGTTCAAAAAAAAAAAAAAAAAAAAAAAAAAAAAAAAAAAAAAAAAATCGTTACAATACGTTAATTTGGCATAGGTCCCGATTATGAAAAATTTTCCACTTTGATTTGCGCTTGGTAGAAAGTGAGAACTTACGTGTTTCTTTCTTAAAAAATTGCAATTTTTGATCAGTTTCTTTTTTAAAATATGGCAACAGGAAAGAAAAAATAAACGTTATTTAAACTATCTGTTCAGGATTTCTAAATTATTTTCTAAACGTACATTCATAATTTAATATTGAAATATTAACCGATTAAAGCGTATTTAAATATATGTACAGTCGGGGTAAAAAAAGTAAACACCCCCTACTAACTATACAACAAATTATTGAAGAAAAAATTTACTGATACCAAACGAATTGGAAATAAAGTCTACTTTTAAATGATGTACATAAAATTTGCTTAGGGGTCCATCTACATATAAAAACGAACCCAAATTTGACACCATAAATAATTTCTGAACCCTTCAATTAGCCAAAATTAAAATTTTCATGAAATTCGTACGATTAGTTTCAGAGAAAGTAATTATTTTTAAATGAGCCTATTTTAGGGGCTGTATCCAAATTGAAGTTCGATATTCTATTGTTGGAATACTGCAGAATGTCACTTCTATTAAAGTATTATTTCTTGCCAATAAGACCATTTCAATCGCTTAATATGTTTCGACACAAATGTTTCAATAAAATGGGTAAAATATATTTTTTTCAAATTATGCTTTTCTACACATCATAGACGATAATTTAAAACGATCATTTTGACGTTTTTTAATCATAATTTGAAAACTACTTGGAAGAAAAATCTGAAATTGAGAATTCGCGTAAAGCAGGACATAATAAATATAAATCTATCAAAAAAAAATTGTAGGTTGCAATTCATATTTTTTTCGAATATTGATTTCATAATTCATATTATAAAATTTTTAAAATTACAAATTCAATGTTATTTATGTTTGGTTTTTTTTTAGTATAATAACAACGTAAAAATTACCACATTAGGATTATAATTTCAGGAGATAGTAATAAAAATATTAAAATGTAATTTAACATTAGAAGCTCTAAATTTTGAATGTTTATAATTCAAAAACTTATCATCCAAATTACTTTAAATTTCGTTTCTAGACATAGTTTGAGCCGAAAATTTAACATATATTGTCAAAATGGGGTTTTTCCATTGAAAAAAAAAAAAAAACAAAGTTTGGTCTGGTTTTGATTTGTAGATGGTCCCTTAAACAAATTTTATATACATCATTTAAAAGTAGACTTTATTTCTAATCGTTTGGTACCAGTAACTTTCTTCTATTATAATTAGTTGCAGAGTTAGTAGGGGTGTTTACTTTTTTTTTTTCCACGACTGTATATACGAGTATTATGCTCTTAATTTTTTTTATTACTTTTTTACTGCTTAAAATGTTTCAAAGCCAGTTGTCCCATTTTGGTGAGCGTTGTTTGGCTCATAATCAATTGCATTGTTTTTTAAACTTGTATATAGTTGTTTGTAACCCTAAAAAATATTTACGATTTATCACCTTCGGCCGTCTAATGGAAAAATGTTTTAAAATTAATTTATTAAATGCTAATTAAGTTCCGAAGGTATGAAAATATTGTATTGTCATCGGAAGCAAACCTTTGTACATAATTTTATCATTCTAGCATATTATGATTTGTGTTAAAAATCGATTGCGAATTCCATTTTTGCATATTAAAACCAAGTTGAGTTAAATAAAAGAGGTTTAAAAATCTTTTCTTTTTCTTCTTCATTAGGTTACAAGCAATTAATTGGTAATTTTCAGTTTTAAAAGGCAGAATAATATTATTTATTTATTTAAATTTAGTTTACGATTTTATTTTTTAACCTTTTATATTCCAAATTATGAATTCATAAAAACTTCATCTTCTAAAACATTTTTCGTGAATTTTTGAAACTATATTAGAAGATTTACACAATCATTTAATAAATTTTAGAAAGATTTTGCCCATTAAAATTAATTAATTCAATTTGAATTTATAAAGATTTTGTGCAATATTTATAACTCCACTCAAATTTTTTATTTAAAATATTTTTTTAGTATCTTATAGAAGTAGGAAATGTACAAATATAATGCTCTTACAATAGAAATATTTCCGAACATAAACTTTCCCCCACAATCTTTCAAAGTCAATTAGGTTAAAAAAAAAAAGAATTTGATGGGCTGTTTGTTCCATCACTTGAATTAAATTCACTGAAGTGAAGACGCTTGAAAAACTAAAGTTCAGCTGAATGAATTTTATACAAAAGTTAAGATGTTTCTTATTTAAGTAAAGCTTTAATTTTAAAAAAAAATGTATCTCTAGACATTTTCTGAAAGTGATGCCTACGTAAAGAAAAAATTCCAGTAAAATGTAGATTTAATTAGAGATTAAAATAGAATTGTGTCTTTCGCTTTTTAAGTTTAATCAAGGTAAATGGTAGTCTACTAAAGCTCCGTTGAAAAATCGAACAAGGAAAAATGCAAGAAAAACTAATCTTTTTTATAGAAGATAATAGTCACTGAAGAACTGTACACTGTAGAAAAAAAAAAAAAAGAATTCCGTGAGAAAACGGAAAATGTACTGGCAGCAAAACTGACATATTTTCTCCGTTTTTTCACAAAACGTCCGTTTTGGTATTCCCCATTTTCAAGGCGGGAATTTCCTGCTTTTAGGAATAAATGTGAGTAATAGCGCAAGTATTAAAAAAGAAAATAAATCTAAATAATAATCATGTATACTGATGTATATTGAGACGGAACAGGTATTTGTATCGAATATTATTATCACACCCGCTGTTTATCGACCTGCCTTTGAATCCTCTGGATTCAAATCTCAATACTCACCATTAGAAGATACATTCGTCGCCTCAGAGCAAACGGATGGACATCTAGTAATACAGTCGAACCTCTATTTAACGAAGTCACTAAATCCCGGAAAAAAGTTCGTTATATGGAAAATTCGTTAAATAGAGATTCACCGTTTAAAATATTTTAATCTACGTAAAACAGATTTTTAATTCATAAACACTAAATATTTTTAATAAAAGTAATTAATCACACTTTTTTTTTATAAATTATATCTATTTGTTTTACTTATTTTACCCACCAATACCTATCATCAATTCATTTTTTCTATGTGTTTAAATCTTTGAAATCTGAGAGGAAAACAAAACATTGTCCGGGAATACATTGTATTTTCAGTTTAATACAGATAGTTTTACATTAAAATTAATGAATTTTAATGACATTATAGTATTCAATGTTATTATAACAAATAATTTTAACCATACATTACCACATGCGTCCTTAAATTTAATTTCTGAAAAACTGTGTTAATTTTACCAGAGTTTTTCCTTTTAAAAAGTGCTTTCTTTCATAATACGTTTCGCATCTTTGCAATTCACCAAAAACCCCTTCATGCGTATTTTCTTTAAACTGTAATCCGCGTCGGATTGTTTCAAATGATTTTAGCATTTCATCATACGAAGTTTTGTTAATTCCTGCATCATGATCATTTACATCTTCATCATATTCGTCTTCATCGCAATTCATTTCTGTATTGTTTTTATTTTTCACACTGTCGAAAATATCCAATTGGGTTAGAGTTTCCGAGGTCTCAGTTTCAGAATTAAATGAAATACAATCATCAATCAGCACATCATAGTTAATTTCTTCTTTTTTTCTCAGCTGTATCCACGTTTTTTAAAGTTACTCTAAGGGTCTATCGTCTTCGTCCTCCGTACTTACCGAATTCTCACTGCTGACAAAGAAGGCGCCTGGTAAAACCAGTTCAAGGCCATTGAACATCATAAAATGTGTTAAAAGAAAGAATAAGTTTGAAACGTCCAGAAATATTTTGAGAAATAGGGAGAAAAAAAATTAGATCACAAGAAAAAGTTTGTTAAGTAAAGAATGCACTTCGCTATTTGGAGGTTATTTTACGAAGAAATTCGCAAAATGTTCTTGGTTCCAAGGAAAAGCTCGTAAAATGGAGAAATTCGCAAAATAGAGGTTCGTTAAATAGAGGTCCGACTATAATCGAAAATGAGATCTGACTTACTGCTATGAAAAACTGTGTCTGCATCTAGTGGCACAGTAGGGAATTTTTATAAAACACATCTGAGATATAGTGTTAAACATAACTTTGTGTTTCAGAAGTTGTTCCACTAGAGGCAAACACAGTTTCTCATAGCAGTAAGTCAGACATTCATTTATTATTATTACTAGATGTCCTAATGTTGCTCTGAGGCGACGATGCACTGTCACACATACGGCCAACTGGTCACATCCAACGGCTTGGTTACTGGCCGAAACATCAGTGACGATTTCCGTTCTGTCTGTATGAATTTTTCCGTTCTGTCAATTGAAAAGGAGCATTTCCATTGATTTGTCTTGGAAGGGACATTTCCGTTTTTAAAATTCGAAACGAGTATGGCTAAAAAGGAAAATTTCCGTTTGTTAGGGAAAAGCTTACGATTTACACTTAAAATGAAAAATTCCAGTTAAAAATTAGACAATCATCCACATAAATACGATTTTTTTTTCTTTAGTGGAAGTGTCTTTGTAAAGGTTTTTTGTGTTTTGTTCTATTTATTTACATGTTGAAATTTTTTTTATTTCGTTATGGAATATTAGCTTGAAAAAAATTCCGAACTATTTATATCGTTTGAAGTGCAAACGGGTTAATCTTCCATAATTGCGCTGCACACAATAAAGATTGGATTTTTAAAAAAATCGTTCTGAAAAATATTTTAAAACCACTATGTGCAAAACTACTTAAAAGATGAGACGATATTTAAAAAGTTGTTAAATTATTTTAATTACCTTTGTACTTTCAACTATAAAAACATAGTCTTCGTCAGAGAAATATAAGAAATACAATTGTCATTAACGTCTAATTTTCAAAATTCACGTAGATGGTGACGAAAGGAGTGAAAGTAGAAGTCTATTGACTTCCACTTTCACTCCTTTCGTCACCATCTACGTGAATTTTGAAAAATGTTTTTATAGTTAAAAGTACAAAGGTATTAAAATAATTTAACAACTTTTTAAATATCGTCTCATCTTTTAAGTAGTTTTGCACATAGTGTAAGTTTAAGTTTAACTTTTTAAAGATGAATTAAGCATTTCTATTTATTAATTTACTGATATTTTAAAACCCATCATTAAAAAATCGATAAATTGTGATGCAGTTTTCAATTTTATTTAAATGTGTATTTTTTTACCTCTTGTGATGTTTAGAAGTTAAAATACGTTGCAGTGAAAACGAAATTTATAATTTGGTCGTTGTCACCATCATTATGACGTCAGCATAACTCACTCCTCACTGGCATGTTTTTGCTTTATAATATAAATATAAATTAATATTTACAACACTTCTTTATGTACACAGTTGTTTTTTCAGAGATGAATTATGAAACACTGAAGACAGAAAATGGTTGTCTTGGGAACAGCTCACTGGAACCTGATTATCGCAAAGACAAGCAAGGCAGCTGCCCCGGACCCCCAACTCTAAAACGAAACCCCAAGGCCAAAAACCAGATGTATTTTCTTTTTTAAAAAAAGCACATATTGTGACTAAAAACATGTCATAGGAGCCCCCTATTGGGCTTTTTGTCCTAGCCCCCATGTAAGGTTAATCGGGCCCTGTCGCTTATGTGACTTAAACAAGTCGAAAATTGTACGTCAAACGTGGCAAATGAAATGCGTTCGTACTAAAACTAGTTTTATAAATATTCATATCTTGGTGCAATGGTTGTTGCACTCTAATGTAAAAATGCATGAATACAAAATTTATTACATATTATAATTACATATTAATTTGTTATATAATATATATTAAATTCAGTAATACGGAAATAAAAGGGCCCCATCTTAAATAGGACGTAATCACCATGGCAACCTAGCATCATTACCTATCATGGAATATCATTGAATTAATTACGTATGACCCCACCAGTGGCTGAGAGGTTCTGCTCTCGAGGCTGCTAGACGGGAGATGCTGGGTTCGAACCCAATCGCGCCCGTCGGCCTAACCGTTTCGGAGTTTTCGTGGTTTTCTTCGAAACCTTGGATTTCCATGCGTAAATACGGTTAGGTTCCCTTAGAAAGACACCCACGAAGGGCACTCCCCCTCGGGCCTATATCCCTCGAGTAGATAATCGGCCAATAAAAAATCAACCAACCAACCAACCTAATTACGTATGATAGTATTTAACAGAATAATTACCATGGCAACCTAGAATTATTACCTATCATGGGATATCTTTGAATTAATAATGTATGATAGGATTTAATAGATGAAAAAAACTTTTATTAATATCTTTTTAAATTTTAATTCGATTTTCATAAAATTTGAAATGACAAAATTCTGCAACGATTATATATAGTAAATTTCAAACCATTCGGTTGGGTAGTTTTTGCGGTGTTATATGCAAACATGCGACGACTATGGGTGCTAGATATTTATATAATTACGAACGCACGTAAAAAGTGCTTCATTTGAATAGGGAGAACTTGAGCCCCATGATCCCCTACGTTTCCTACTCCCCTATTTTCAATCACAAAAAATGAAATGTGGGAATAATGTAAAAAAAACATATAAAGAATGAAGACAGAAAATAACTTAGTAAATTATTTGTTGCATCGTTTAAATTAAATTTACTAAAGTGGAAATGTTTAAAATCTAACAAATGATTTTTAATTAAAAAAATTCTTTAGCTTTTAAAAAAATGTACTTGTAAACAGTTCCTGAAAGTGATACATTCGAAACGGCGAAAAAAAATCTAAAAAAAATAAAGATTTAATTAAAGATTAAAAGAGAATTGTGAATTTTGTGCCCTTTCGCTTTTTAATTTTAATCAAAGTAAATGGTTGTCTACTAAAGCTCTATTGAGAAAGCGAACAAGAAGGGTGGGGGGGGGGGCAAGAAAAATTTACTTTTTTAATTAGATAAAAAGTTTTCAGACATCCAATTTTACGTAGGAATTAACTGCCTGAGATTACTCTTGTTATATAATTTGACAATTCAACAGAGAAATTTCACGAATTTTAAAATTAAATGGAATATTTCCACATATATTTTTTTTTCACATTAATGAGAATTCTATAAAAAGACGGAACAAATCCAGCAAAAAATATTTTCCGCTTAAAATTCTTTCCTTACAATAGTTTTTACCGTCCTTAAAGTACTCTCCGTGAATAAGTTATAGGGCTTTTTTTTTCCCCTACAGTTAAATAAAGCTATAAAGAATTGCATTTTAATTTTAAATGTCATTTATTTTACTTTTTAGGGCGATTTGCGAAATATGCACATTAGAAGTAAATGCACAAATATATTAAAAACTAGAAGATGGCCCATCAGAATGACGTGTTTGCATTTTTTAAAGAATGATATAGCATTGCATTATAAAAAGAATTATGAAGTAATAAATTTTATCTTATCTGACTAATAGGATCGGGTGGGGTAAACTAGTTATAAAACCAGCCCATTTTTCATTCAAACTTAATTTGCACGGAAATTAATCACTGAATTGGTAAAATACAGTAGAACCTCTTTTATCTAAAACTCTTTTAACCGAAACTCTCGGTTAACCGAAATCCCTTTTTAAAGCTTTTTTTTACTATCACATTCCTCGTATGCAAAATCCATTTTGAAAGCCTTTTTTTTATTATTATCATATTCCTTTTGTGCAAGCGGTTCTTTCCGAGCTACGAGTGCATATAAATATTTTCGATCCACTTTCTTAGAGTTCCATAGAATTTAACTTGAGCTTCCGTAAGCTTCAGAATGGAACGAAGAAAAACGAACAAATTAGCAATTCTGAAGCTTTTCACTGTTTTGCAAAAGGTTTGGCATGGCTGGAGCATCAGAAAGACTGTGATACTGGTGGACTATAATATTTAAAAACTCCGTGATAGAGCTTCAAAGCAAAGACAATCGAAACTGCGACAAACGAAACATTTTTTCAAACCCTTGTGATATATGTAAAAGGTACTTAATTTCAAAATTAAAATTCAGGTAATTTATTCTTGCTTCTATTTTGCTATTTCTTTATTTTCAGTAAGCATTTGTTACCATTATAAGAAATATTGCATCTATTTCTCCTTAATCTTAAAATTGAAGCTTTCTCGATTATCCGAAAATTTCGATTTTCCGAAATATGGTCGGTCCCAATTACTTCGGATAATCAAGGTTCTACTGTAATGACGTAGAATATGCAAATAAACTTCACTCACAAAATTTGAAGAACTATTTCACAAAAATACATTCAAATTAGTACTAATAATGCTATTTTAAAACAAATCAAATATAACAGTAAACATTCACTCGTTCGTTGAATTTTAAAAAAATTTACAACCTTCAATTTCTTATAAATTAAAAAAAACTATAAGAGTTCTATTCCTAATAAATTTATTAGCTAACAATAAAAAAAAACACGCACACACACACATTGATTGACTGGTAACACTGGTCGACACCAATAACCTCTCTGTAAAAATAATAGCTGATTCTTATAGATTTCACCTTGCTAAATAAAAATAAGGTAACGAAATTACTGTATCACGCATCATTTTTTTGGTAGGAGGGTTTGCTTTTAAAATTAATGTGTTTTATATCTTGCTAAAACGCAAGTGGAAATTTTGTAAACCATAAAATGTCGATAATAATATGTCAATTACCTGCAAATAAAAGTATAAATAAAAGTATAAACCCGAGTTACAGCGGCATAAGGAGTGGAAATATAATAGTGGATAGCAAATAGTAAATTCGGACACAAACGGGAGAGAGGGGGGGGAGAAAAATGCACGATATCAACAAATTAGATTTTCATGCTATATTTTATCAATTTGTCATATAAGACAGTGAAAACACTTTTTTCATGATTTCAATTTTATCTAGCATTGCAAATTGATATAATAATTCTTCACTATTTATTATTATTAGAAAACTGTTTCTCGGAAAAATGGTACGTGCTGGAACAATTTGGATAACATATTTAGAATTAAACATATTATATCTGTACATTTTACATATTTAGTTTGCAGGGAGGAAAAAATTTAATCTTTTTTTGCCGACCAGTGTAATCGGAGCTTAGGCTCGATGATGGGGTTTTTAGCTTCGCTTCGCTTGGCAGCTTGTACTCCTAATGTTCCAAAATTTCTAATACAGCTCTTTATGAAACAGTTCTTTCATTATAAGATAGAAAAATCAAACCTAAACAGTAAGCATTAACTCGTGATGCCACGGCTGTGAACAAAAATTTAAAAAAGCCCGAATAAAAAAATTCTAACTAGATTGCATTTAACACACAACTTCGCTTTCCTTAAATTGGCATTTTTAAAGAAATTTTTAATGCATGGAGTTCGTTCAGATCGCTATATTGCTAATGAGCTCCATGGTCTATATTTCAATGAATCTCAAAAGAATGAATCGGAAACATTCATAATTAAACATTGTTTTTGAAGTCGTGAAATGATTGCAAAAATCAGTAAAAAGTTTTTGCTTGTGTATGTTTTATATTGCCATGGAGCAAAATTATTGCATCCATGGTCTACATTTTAATGAATCTCAAAGAAATGAATCGCATATTGTTTACTATCGCTGATTGCTGGGTGATACGATTTTCAACGCAAGATACATCAAAAAATATGCATAGTTTGATGTAGCTCATCACTCAAGTTATTTTGTTTTGCAAAATCTTTCAAAAAATGTTAATCTTATGCAGCTTGATTATTGAATTGATTATTGCTTGATTAGTGCTTATTGAAAAAATTAAATATCTGAAAATTAAAATTTTATTTAACAAATATAAACTGATTTTAACAAAAGATTATCGGGATCCGGATGAGTTCACCCCGGAAGTGTTATACACTTAGCACTATTATATACATAATATGTCATGAAATTACATACATAAAAGGATAGAAAACAACAATCATTATTTTAAAAGAAACTATTTTATTTTGTAATGTACTGATCACAATGCTCGCTAGAAAGAAAGGCTCTAAAAATAAGAAAGTGGCATTTTGTTAGGAGGACTTTGTGAATTTCGGTGATATTCAAAAGTGGATCCATGGGGTCATGACTCCCCCCCCCCCCTCCCTCTATGAACGAAGAAAGATTCTATGCGACAGTACATTTCATAATATAAATGCATATTAACCTGTTTACTCCGTCGGCATCGAAAACCATGTAGCAAGGTTAGTTCAATTTGAAAATTTTAATACCAGTATTTCCGTATAATAATCTTCGTGTTATTTAATCACAGAATTTCTGTCAATTGGTACTGTTGACTTAGAGCGTATTTTCTGAAAGATCCTTTGTATTTATAAGGAAATGGGGAAAATCTGTTCAATTTCTTGGTAACTGAATAGAACTTGCAAATTTTATACATTTACAACTATACTTTAAAATTTCATACCTTTTCAAATGAAAATGACTGTGGCTCATAAAACATCCAGTTTGGAGTTGTAGATAAACTTATACTGATCATGAAGCGATGTGACCCTTCATCCTTCAAAAAATAAGACATGACCACCCCCCCCCCCCACACACCCACCCACCCTCTCCTCTCTAAAAAGGGGGCTGAATCAACCCCTGGTAATATAGCCATTGGAGTGGTGCTTTAAAGTACCAGTCTGCCTTCAGAACAATTTTTTTTTTTAAGTTTAAAATTGCTATTTATTATTTAAAATGTCATAAAAATGGGACATAAACATACAATTAAGTAATTTAATTTTATTTGATTTTTTTACTTACAAAAACAGCAGATATAAAATTAACCAAAAAAGTGTAATTTTCTTTAAAACTATTTCAGTTTTACATTTTAAAATCTAAATACACTTTATGAGTTCCATAATAAATATAATAATGTTATAGAGAAACTAGATTATTTTTATGGCAATAGCATGAATAATTTAAATTTATAGGTATAAAAAGACAAACAGTGCTGAAAATTCCTTAAAAATGTTAATAATTCATAAATTAACCCTTTATGTACTTAATTATGAATTCATGAAAATTTTATCTTCTAAAGCATTTTTCGTTAATTGTTTAAACTACATTCGAAGATTTACATAATCATTTAATAAATTTTAGAAGGATTGAAAGATTTAGAAGGATTCATTAAATTTGAATTTATAAGGATTTTGTGCAATATTTATAACCCCACTCAAATCTTTTATTTTGAATATTTTTCTTAGTATTTTGTAGAATTAGGAAATGTACAAATATAATGTTCTTATAATAGAAATATAGAAATATTTCCGAAATGAAAAATCCCTCCCACACACACACACACAACGCCAAGAAAGCTGAAAAGATGCAAAGGCAAAATAAATCATCCTTTTAAAAATATTTTTGTTTTGTGTAACCAATAATTCTTTTGGAACAAGATAAAGGAATGCATCTATAACTCATTCTAAACTGCATTACAACTAATCGATGTATTAAATGAATTTTATAACAAGTTATTTTAATGGTACTCATAAGTACCGTCAGTAGATAAAGGGTTAAAACTGTGTAACTCATACACTTTTCAATAAAACAGCATAAGAATCGTTCACTTCATTTGAATACGGTGAAATGCGTTTAACATGAAAACGCTTAACATGAAAAATCGCTTAACACGAAATGATATAGCGGTCCGGACGGTATTCTATGCAATTTAATACAATTTTTTTCTTTTAACACGAAACAAAAATCGTTTAACACGAAAAAAATTATCTTTCGAACTTGTTAGTTTGAGTTGAAATTGGTAAATTTTGTGTTAAAACCACGGATTTTGGGAGAAAATCGGTGAATTTCGTTTTTTTTTTTTTTTTTTCAAATTAACTTATCTTTTATGAGCGCAATGGCTGAGAAATCGGCCCAAAAACAAACTGCTATTTCGTTTCAAATGAAGCTGAAGCTGCTTATGCAGTTCTTCTTGCTTATACTTCTATTCTTCTTGCTTATGCTTCTATTGAAGCTGCTTATGCAGTTCTTCTTGCTTATACTTCTATTCTTCTTGCTTATGCTTCTATTGAAGCTGCTTATGCAGTTGATGAAAAAGAGGGCGAAAACAGAAATCTGCAGGATTTGGCATTGCCAATTCTACTTTATCACGTTAATGTTTGAGCGCAGTATGTTTAAAAGTAGAGAGAAAACGTGTGAGAACCGCTAAGCACAAATTTAGAGACAGCTTTGCTTATTTGATACAAACAAGCTAGATCTCAGAATGCTGAAAAAAGAATCTTAAAAAAAAGATATTTGATTTTTTCCCCAAAAAACAATATTTTCTTTACTTGCTTTTTATCCTAATGGATGCAACCTACTAATAGTTTAACAGGAAATCGAAATAAAATTTGACGACGTCGAAAATATTTGTGAGTTTTGTTCTTTTTTTTTTTTACGATTCTTTTAAGGAGAAATTCTTTTAACACGAAAAAAAATTTCGGCCCCCTCAATTTCGTGTTAA
Organism: Maratus speciosus; assembly: GCA_963932465.1. Taxonomy (NCBI): domain Eukaryota; kingdom Metazoa; phylum Arthropoda; class Arachnida; order Araneae; family Salticidae; genus Maratus; species Maratus speciosus. Next base: position 294,791,912 of record OZ010789.1, read on the forward strand.
ACGTATTTCACTGTACATATTTAAAACGTAATTTAAACATTTTGCGGTAATTCAACTATTATTTATTGAGTTACGACTTTTTTCCAACACAATTTATCAAATAAAATGACTTTTGAGAAAAATCCAAAAGCAAGTTTCAACTTAACTTTTTCAGTCTGTAAGAAATTCAAATGTTTGAATCGAAATTTCGGTTGAAATTGACGTTTTAAAGATACCTTGAGAGAGGGCTTGTTTTATGGTTAAAAATTAAGAAAAAAGAAGAATTGGGAAGGTAATCAATGGTATACTTAAGTATCCAAGTTAGATTTCAATTTTCTATATTCTGTAAAATTAACTAAATATCGCATCTTTACATAAATACAGAGGTGTTAAAATGATTAGAATAATTATAAAATTTACAATAAAATCTTGTTATATTAAAAAATAATACATTATTTAAGAAATATTGATACATTTAATATTTAGTGTGCATCCCCTTGTTTTTTATTAAAGATTCGACACGTCTTGGCATACTTTATATGAGTTTTTGGCAATTAACTTGTATTTCGTTGTCATGGTGCCAAATTTGGATGAGTCTTTCTATCAGACCATTCTTGTTTGTGACGTTGTATTTCTTTAATTTTTTCTTTACAATGGGGAAAAGATTCTCTATGGGGTTCATATCTGGACTGTTTCCAGGCCATGGAAGTGTTTTCTTTGATTAAAAATTAAAGAAATGCAACATCACAAACAAGAATGGTTTGATAAAAAGACTCATCCAAATTTGGCATCATGACAACGAAATACAAATTAATTGTCAAAAACAAAAACTCATGCAAAGTATGCCAAGACGTATCGTATCTTTAATAAAAAACAAGGGGATGCACACTAAATATTCAATGTATCAATATTTCTTAATAGTGTATTATTTCTTTAATATAACAAGATTTTAATGTAAATTTCACAATTATTCTAATAATTTTCACACCTCTGTATGTAAAAACTCAAATTTAAAAAATTTCTTTTATTTTAAAATCACCCTGTGTTCATCAAAAATAACAGATACGAAGAAGTTCTTCGAGTTATTTTAATCGTGTTAAAATAAAACCGTGCAATTCAAATATACGTACAAGCTGTTTTCTAAAAAAAAAAAAAAAAAAAAAAAAAAAAAAGTTTTCTATCCATGTAGATTTTTAACGCACAATTATTGATAACTGTGAACAGCGTTAACATACAAAAGTTTCAATAATCTTAGAATAGTAAAAGATATAATAAAATAATAATAATAAAGTATAAAGTAATAAAAATAATCATAAAAATAATAATTTTATTTATTACTCTCTTTATTTTTTATTTGTATTTTCTACTTTTTAATGTTTAAGATATTTTCCTCAACCTGTAGTCATAATTTAATTAACCTTAAACTATATTAAACAATAAAAGAGTGTTTATAAAAAATATATTACTCTTTATTTATTTTTTTTTTTTTTTAGGTTTTCTACTTTTTAATGTTTAAAATATTTCGCTGTTGCAGTCTCACAACCTTTTCGAGTGGTTTGGTGCAGATTTAACTGCATTGTTTTTGTAATATGTAACCAGTTGTCACCGTGATTTCGCAATTGATCACCAGCGCCCGGCTAAAGGGAAAACGTCTGATAATTTATTTATTTACTAGACGCCCTTGGCGACCAGTTTGGTCTCCCTTAAAATGCATGTTTGGGAAAGCATGCTAAGTATTGTATCATGTTACTTTTATCCATAATTTAATTTACTTGTACACTCTTAAATATAATTAATATAATCCCTTAAGCTAATATTAGTTTTTGTTGCATTAAAATATCTCAATTTGTTGATTTTCTGTAAGCAAGTAAACCCTATTAGTTTAAAATGGAAGTCTATGGGAATTTGGCGAATTATTAGAGATATCACCTATTTGGTGTCACTTTTGGCGAATAATTTTGGTCGCCGAGTTGGCGATAAACTTGGCGGTATTTGGTGACAGAACAGGTTCCCCCCTATGGTAACCCCCCTTATAGGTATGGAGATGCATTAAATGCTGTTCAATAACCAATGAGATGCCTTTCATTCGGCCGTTGCCATTAAAAAATTACAAATAATCGCGATTTCAGTGCCACGTACGATTGCGTAATATACATATATAGATTATAATGTTACAAAAATGTTTAAATGTTGCTTTGTTATAGGAACAGTGTACATAAACCTGTGTACATAATTTTTATAATTCTAACATATCAAGAAATAAAAGAAAAGTCTATTACAAAATCCATCTTTACATATAAAAAGCAAGATTAATTAAATAAAGAGTGTAAAAAATCATTTTTTTTTTTTTTTTACATACAAAAACCAAATTAAATAAATATAAAAGTAAACATAATTTTAAAAAAAAACACTCTTTTATAAGCATTCAATGTTCATCTTGAAAATCATGCTTAATTTTTTTAACTGCGATTCATGTTTCATGTACTATACATTAATTTGGCCATGGGCACGGAACTCGATTTTGCGAAACTTACTGTTTTGTTGTTTCTGTTGTTTTACGTTTGGTAGAAAGCACAAGCAAGCTAATATACTAAAAAATATATTAAATATATATTTGCTCTGTTTCTTTTCAACACAAAGAAAAAAAAGGCAGCATTATTGTAATTATCTTTTTAGAATTTTTTAATCAAGCTCTCAACGTATAATCTTAAATTAATTAATATTAAACTATTAATTGATAAAAACATATTTTTAAAAAATAGTATACTCTTCATTTTTTATTTATAATTTCTTTTCTACTTTTTATTGTTTAAAATGTTTTATTGTTGCAGTTTCATAGCGATTTGGCCTATTTTGGGGATCGTTTATTGGCGCATTATTAAGTTCACCGTTGTTTCAAACCCCATACAATTGTACGAATTACAGAAAATACTTGGCGATTTATCCCCTGTGGAAGGGTAATTGAAAAATGCCTGAAAATCTATGTATTAATTTATAATTCAGTTGTAAAAATATTAAAATGTTGTATTGTAATCGGAAACACACCTTTGTACATAACTTTCATAATTCTAGCATTTTAGAAGCTGGTTAGAAATCTATTTCAAAATTTCATCTTTACATACAAAAACCAGGTTGAGTCAAATAAAAGAGTGTAAGGGGCTATACTTATATAACGTTATCAACATTTTGCTAATTTTGGATTCCCATCCCCCCCCCCTTACGATATCATACGTTATCATTCGTCGACAACACCCCCCCCCCCCCCCAACCGCTGATATCGTTATCAATGTCTAAAAAACTCTTTGATTTTTAGATTCTTTTTCTTTCATTTTATACACTTGCAGTGATATATGCATATGATTATACATTTATCAGTCGCATACTTTACGGACTCTGGAAGTCAATAAAATATCAATACATGAAATAAATTTATATCAAAGTTACTATCTAACAGTATTTAATAATAGCTTATTGTTACATAGTGCATTCAAAAGTAATATTGTGTTCTTGTACTCGCTCCCTGCCCAAGGAGGTCAAAAACAAAATTTTTATCATCAAGACAGTGGACAATATTCTTTGTCTTTCTTTGATGCTAAACTGAAGTATCATTTCCTACGTATTATGCTCGTGATTTATCTAACAGTATTTAATAATAGCTTATTGTTATATAATGCATTCAAAAGTAATATTGTGTTCTTGCACTCGCTCCCTGCCCAAGGAGGTCAAAAGCAAAATTTTTATCATCAAGACAGTGGACAACATTCTTTGTCTTCCTTTGATGCTAAACTGAAGTATCATTTCCTACGTATTATGCTCCTGATTTATCTAACAGTATTTAATAATAGCTTATTGTTATATAATGCTTTCAAAAGTAATATTGTGTTCTTGCACTCACTCCTGCCCAGGGAGGTCAAAAGCAAAATTTTTATCATCAAGACAGTGGACAACAATTCTTTGTCTTTCTTTGATGCTAAACTGAAGTATCATTTCCTACGTATTATGCTCCTGATTTATCTAACAGTATTTAATAATAGCTTATTGTTATATAATGCATTCAAAAGTAATATTGTGTTCTTGCATTCTCTCCCTGCCAAAAGAGGTCAAAAGCAAAATTTTTATCATCAAGACAGTGGACAACATTCTTTGTCTTTCTTTGATGCTAAACTGAAGTATCATTTCCTACATATTATGCTCCTGATTTATCTAACAGTATTTAATAATAGCTTATTGTTATATAATGCATTCAAAAGTAATATTGTGTTCTTGCACTCGCTCCCTGCGCAAGGAGGTCAAAAGTAAAATTTTTATCATCAAGACGGTGGACAACATTCTTTGTCTTTCTTTAATGCTAAACTCAAGTATCATTTCCTACGTATTATGCTCCTGATTTATCTAACAGCGAATTATATACGCCATATGGCCGAAGAACAGGAATGCCAAACGTTGAGGTATTCCAAATTTTGGAATAAAGTGATTTAAAAAACATTTAGTGACTTTAATAATAGCTTTGTATTTTCATAAAAACATGTAAAAGTAATAATAATAATAAAGGTAACAGACTATTTGGATGTAAAGGGAAAATTACTGAAAACAGAAAAGTTTGGTTGGATCAAAATGATAAAGATATCAAAAAGCAACCCCCCTCCCCCCCAGAGATATCTTGCGATATCATATGCCAAACCACCCCTCCCCCCCTCCCCCCCCCCTAAAATGATGACGTTATATATGCATGCATAGCCCCTAACAATGCTTTTTTTCTTTAATATACAGTTCGTTCAACAATAAAAATACGATTTATTTTATAAAATCAGTTATTCTCAGCTGTGTAATAGCCGAATTTTCTTTTTATTATTATTTTAATTATTTAAAACATGATTTCGGATAAACTTTCTAAGTACATTCATTCGTACACAAGAAAAACGAAGTTTATACTCGGGGGAGTAAATATTTTTCATATTTACGTTCATTTTTATTTAATAGTGGTTTGTAATTTAATTCTTCATTTAAATTTATTCTTGTTTCGGGCCATTGAGATGTTCAATCCCCTACGTAAATTGGAAAAAAGTAAAAACAGAAATTTATTATTATTTCACTAATTGGAGAGAGAAAAAAAATCTTTTTTTCTTTTAATTCATTAAGTTCAAAAACTTTCATTTTCTTTTACTATTTTACAAAAGGTTTTTTTTTTTCTAGATTATTATAAATAATTAGCAAAAGATATTTTGCTTAATCATTTTCTTTTCTCTTAGTTATGTCTATTTGATATTTAAGTACGCGTAATTGCATTTAATTATGATTTTCATTTTCGTTTGGAAAGAATAACAACCATTATTTTTTTTATAGGAATTTTTTTTTCTATATTGTTAAACTTCCATTTTACAATAAGTGCTTATTAAGTAGCAGCTTTACTTTCTTTTCTTGTTTAAGTTGCTTCTACTAAAGTAGAATTTACGAAACTAGTAGAGACAATTTCAAGAGAAGAAAAAAATAAGTATAAAAGTAAATGTAAAAGTAGCTGGGTTTTTTTTTAACAGACTCTTTTTTGTAAGAACTCAATGTTTACTTGAAAATAACGCCTAATTTCATAACTGCAATTCATGATTTTTTGAAAACATTTCCATTACAATACATTAGTTTGGATACCGAACCCGATTATGGAAAATTCGCCACTTTTTTAAGCGTGGTATATAATGTCAGTTTGTGAATTTGTTTTAAAAATATATAATTTTTGCTCTGTTTCTTGAAGATATGGCAACTTAGAAGTAGAAACAACATTATTTAAACTATCTTTCAGTGATTTCTTAATTGATTTCTCGATGTATAATTCTAAATTTATTAATATTAAACTATTACTTGATTAAAAAGTATTTTTTATAATATATTAATTCTTTGTGGAGTTCTTTTTTCTACTTTTTAGTTTTTAAAATATAGTGAAACCACCCTGTGTGACCATCCGCATTAAGTCACTACCTCCCTGAATGACCATTTTTTTCATGGAACGAAATTTATTCCCATAGGCTCAATACTAACTTTACCTCCATTCAGAGACCATCCCAGTTGAACTCCCTCCATGAACGACCAAATTTCTTTGGAGAAAATGAAACAAATTCCGTTTTTTCCTGGTTGCTTGAAGAAGATTTTATTTAAAAAAATAATTCCGGAATTCATTATTCATCAAACTTCTAAACTAAGATTAGAATTTTTTTTATTCCGGTAACTTTTAAGTGTTTAAACCCCTTTGTGCTTTTTTAGGCAATGAGTTTAACTGGTGGTATATTAAGAATGATGTTCAATAAAGTCCCCTGCCCTATTCTGTCAGGAAACTTTAAAAAAATAGATAAATTAATGAAATCGTCATTAATCGTCCAAAAAAAAAATTGCATCTATTTACTGAAATTCGAAAGGACTTGGAAATAAAAGTTATTAAAGATAAAATCATAAAATCAAAGCAAACGTCAATGTATTCATTTTTTAAACTCTAGAGTAATTAACTTTTGTTTTGATGCGTAAATTTTCCTACTTTTTCCTAATGTGAAAAATAAATTTTAGTAACATTAATTGTTACCTTTTTTCAACAATTAAAATTTAGATTTAAACATGACCTCCATTAAGAGACAGCCTCTCGGAGCTAACAATTTTTATTCGAACGGAACGTGATTGCTTTGGGAGGTTTTACTGTATTTCGATGATGCAATGTCACCGCCTGTTGCCCTGTTTTTGGCGAGCGTGATGTTGCTCATAATTAAATCATTGTTGTTGTAAAAATTGCAATCTTGGAATATTTGGCGATTTATCACCATTGGCGGGCTTACGGGGAAATACCTTAAAATTAAGCTATTAATTTATAATTAAGTTCTAAAAATATTAAAATGTTATGTTGTCATCGGAAGCACACCTTTGTATGCATATTTTCATAATTCTGGCATATCATGAATAGAGTTAAAAATCCATTACAAAATTGCATCTTTACATATAAAAAGCAAGTTGAATTAAACAAGTAATATAAAAATTTTGTTTTTAAAGTCAATTCCTACTTAGGTCATCAAAGAATAATTTAATGTAATCCCTTAAGCTAATATTAGTTTTTGTTGCATTAAAATATCTCAATTTGTTGATTTTCTATAAGCAAGTAGGTTTACATTGGAAGTCTGTGGGAAATATTAGACATATCGCCAAGTTGGCGGCCAACTTGGCGGTATTTGGCGATAGTACAGGGTCCCCCTATGGTAACCCCCTTATAGATATGAAGATGCATTAAATACTGTTCAATAACCAATGGTCGCCATTTTGTCTCCCATATAAAATTAAAATTAATTAATTAAAATTCAATTAATGAATTAATATTTGAAAAATCTGTATTAACATAAATTGTCATCCAGTACTAGTTTAAAAAAATTTATTTCAACTTGATAGGATGAACAATAAGTATTTTATTAACGATTGAAAATTTGAACAAGATATATATATATATATATATATAGGAAGAGTGTGAACTAATAGTAATAATTGAATAAAAGAGTGTAAAAATTTATTTTTTCCTCCTTCTTTATAGGTTACAATCAATTAAGGAGACACAAGACCTTTTAGTTTGTCGAAACAATCAAAAGCATCGCCTCTTTCAAAGTACCAAACACAAACAATGTGCAATTAAGATCCTCCCCCCCCCCCCCCCTTCTGCCTTAAGTATATAATCTTAATTACATTATCCAGAAAAATAAATGTTGTATGAGCTAATTTATGGTTAAATTTTAAATTTAAAAATTCATCTGACTAATGCTTGATTAAATGCTTCACGCATGATAAAATGCTAAATTATGCATATAGAAAACAATTTTTGAACAAAATAGAATCATAACACACCTACTTCTAACTTAAAACCAAAATATACGCAAAAAGTTTTGTTTAAAATTTAATTTTAGCACAAAATAAAAAAAAAAGTTCAAAAATTTAAGAATTTTTTTCAAGTTTTCCAATTGCAAAAAAATAAATAACCAAGATATGTGAATTTTTTTTGGTTTTAGCATGTAGACCAGGGCGCGAAATTTCCACTCGCCAGCTCGCCGATGGCAAATATTTAAGGTTGGCGAGTAAGTTTTGTGTTTTACATCAAACTATATACGCTCAGAATAACGTGCCTCGATCCAGTGACATGCGGATCTTATAGATATTTTGTGCTTAGCTGAGAAACGCGGATAGTTTAACAAAGTATGGCAATAAAAATAAAAAAAAATGCAGGTATACTATTTTATTGCTGAAACTATGAAGTTAGATTTAGTGGAAAAATTAAAAAACTGTATATCAGTATTCTGGTTGATGGTACCACAGATAAATCAGATGTTGAACATGCAAATGTGTATGTTCGATACGTGGATGCAAAAGATAATCATATCAAAGAGGGAATTTTAGGAGCAATAGAGCTGCCAAATTCTACTCCATCCAGTTATTTTCACAGCCATAACTGATTTTATAGAAAAGTATATACGTCCAAACGAATATAAAAACAGGTGTTGTAGGCTTGGGTACTGATGGTGCTCCAAATATGGTTGCGATACAAATCAGGACTGGCTATGGAAAAAGAAATGTATTTGTTTTAAATTGATAAACATTCACTGCCTTGCACACCACTTTTAGTTGGTTGTTTTCGATGCATGTGGTGAAGTTGAATATATGAAAACATTTGATTCAGTGGTTAGGAGTATTTTTTAATTTTACTATGTCTCGGCTAAAAGACCTCATATGTTAAAAGAAACAGGAGAAATTCTAGGAGAAAAAATTCTTAAACTGTGACATTCACACTATTTACATTATTATCCACCAAATAACGTGCTGTGAAAGCTCTTTTGCGTGCCATCTTGAACACGGAAAAGACAATGATAGTACTAAAACTAAGGGTTTGCTGAAAAAATTGAAGAATTATAAATTTCTTTAAGTTCTGCACTTCCTCTTGGATTGCTACAGGAAATTCAATGTTTTAAGTGTGGCATTAAAAAAAGGGAACTTGTCATTTCATCTGGAAATAAAAATTGAACATTGCATATCAGTTCTGACAGATCTCGAATCTAGTGTTGCACCAAACGAACAGGAGTTTTTGGACCAACTATCCATCTCGGGGATAATCAAGGTTGTACAGCTGGCGAATATTAAAAATGGGGAACGAGAGTTTCAGGCTTTAAAAGGGAGATTAATTAAACATGAAAGATATACACCACAGAAAGATGTATAACAACAGATGTGTTAACATCTCTGCATGTTTTTGACATTTTGGGTTGACCTTCCAAAGAAACAATTCTTGAATTTGGGTTAGAAGAAAAAAAAAAGCTGTTCATGTATTTGAAACCAAGTCTCTTTAGTGAAAAAGTGAATATTGTATTGGCAGAGTGGGCAGAATTCAAGTTTATGTTCCCTTCACTAACATCGAAAGATATGCTGGAGAAGTTTTACAGTGAAAAATACTCAGCAAGATTCCCCAATTCGCTCCAGAATCTAACAATTTGTGCTGTTTTACGAGTGAGCATAGTTTCTTGCGAGAGGCTTTAGCTGTCACAACAGACTCAAGACTGCATACAGGACATCTCTGAAGACTGAGACACTGGATGATTCACTCAGAATTTCTATTAATGGATCCACGCTGACAGAGTTTGACCCTATAGCTGCGATTGAGAAGTGGTATTTCAGTGCAGAAAGGCAACGCTACACAAACTTGAAGTTCTAAAAGTATAGAAACTTTTTCTTTCATGACTTTTTAGTGGTATGTGGCAATTTCTGTAACCATTGAAACCTTATGGCAACCTTATTTTGAGTTAATATTATTTTTTTTAATTTGCAGTAAATACGTTTGGATTTTTCAATTTCTGAATTCTTTTATGATTTTGGTCACCAGAAAGTTCTTCATGCTACATTTGTTAACACTTTAAAAATAGTTCGTATTTCTCATGAAAGTAAAATATTCCTGATTTACCAGACAGCTCCTTCTAACAACGTTAAATTCAGTTTGTGATAAATAGTTCATTTTCTGGGCAAGTGTGGTGACTAACGTTGCTGTCTGAATGAATGTAAAATAATGGCGAGCAAAGGTTTTAGCCTGGCGAGCACCTTTTGAACTGAAATTTCATGCCCTGATGTAGACTATAAAAAAAACGCATATTTGGTTAATTATTGTTAAGCTGTTTCTTACATAGTTTAAAAGTAACAATGCGAGCATTCTCCAAATTTACTAATCTGAGAAAAAGCGTTTTAAACTTTCAATATCTATGGACATTCAATTATACTCACCGTCTATAAATGATTATAACTCAAGTAATAATGCAGATTTTTGAATAGGGGTTTGTTACATATTGTTGAGAAATTTGAAAATGTTCAGAATAAAACAAAAACAGAAAACTGATTTTTTTAAATTTTTAAAGGTCCTGTGCCCCCTTCATTAGTAACTTTTAGTTTTACAATTAAAAAGGCATAATAACATTATTTATTCCCTTAAATTTATTTTACATTGTTTTTGGCGAGCGTGATGTGGCTCATGATTAACACGCCTTGGGCTGTATTTTTATTTTGTTGTTGTTGTTCTTTTACAAGAAATGACGATGAATTAATTAGCAAATGTGATTAAGATTAGCTTAAATTTGGTCTGTCTTCACGCGATAGAAATAGATTTTAAAAACAACCATTCTTAAAAATCATTTTAAAAACCATAAAAAATAAGTACAGTAGAACCTCGATTATCCGAAGTAATTGAACGGACCAACTTTCGGAAAATCGAAATTTTCGGATAATCGAGAATGCTTCAGTTTTAAGATTAATGATAAATATATGCAATATTTCTTATTATGGTAACAAGTGCTTAATAAAAATAAAGCAATAGCAAAGTAGAAACATGAATAAATTACCCGAATTTAATTTTGAAATTAAGTACATTTTTCATATATCACAAGGGTTTGAAAAAAATGTTTTGTTTTGCACAGTTTCCATTACCTTTGCTTTGAAACTCTATCACGGAATTTAATATTACTTACGTTTTTTTTTTTTTGTTTTTTTTTTTTTATATTATTAGTTTACCAGTATCACAGTCTTTCTGCTGCTCCAGCTATGCCAAACTTTTTGCAAAACATTCAAAAGCTTCAGAATTGCTAATTTGTTTGTTTTCTTCATTCTACTCCGCAGCTTACGGGAGCTCAAATTAAATTCAAAGGAACTCTAAGAAAGGGGACCAAAAATATTTATATGCACTCGTGGTTCGGAAAGCACCACTTGCACACAATGAATATAATAGTTTAAAAAAAAAAAAAAAAAAAAAAAAAAAAAAAAAGCTTTCAAAATGAATTTTGCACACAAGGAATGTGATAGTAAAAAAAAAAAAAAAAAAAAAAAAAAAAAAAGCTTTCAAATTGGATTTTGGTTAACCGAGAGTTTCAGTTAAAAGAGTTTCGAATAAAAGAGGTTTTGTTGTAATTGGTAATACATTTTTCAAACAAATTGCGATATAATTTTCAAACAATTTACATTTCAAAGAGCAATTTTTTTAACACTTTCCAACAAAGTTGAAAAGTGTTTATGCATTCGGTTTGTCTGGCCATCTGTCCTTCTGTCCTTCTGTCCATCTGTCAGTCTGGCCGCCTCGCCACGCTCTAACTCCCGTAAATATACTCGGATTTTCATGAAATTTATAAAGGTTATTTAGGGTCACCAAAGCATATTTGGTATTGTATATGAAGTATGTAGGATTAATCGTTCATTTACAGGGTCACTCAAAAGTTTTCCATTACATTATGGTATATGGGAAAAATCGTTTGCAGAGTATTTTAATGACATCATGCTATTTCAAATATATTAAAACTGATATAAATCACTGAATTTCACTATGATCACGTTTAAACAAAGCATTCATAGCATTTTTTATTCATTTACAGGGACACACAAAAGAAATCGTCACAGTACAGTACTGCCTTTGAGTAATAATTGCTGGAGTGCACGGTTTAAAATTCTGTATACACTTTTAAATTAAATTAATTTTTGCATCTTACTCGTTATATATAAATTGTATACCTCAAATACAGGTCTACACAAAAGTATTCACTTACTGTTCTCCTTATTAGAGGAAATTGCTGAAGGTAAATTTTCAACTGAAGTACTATATGTATCTCTTGTGAACTAAATTTTGGCATGCATGTAGTTAATAGATTCAAATCTATATATCATATACAGGGCTGCTGAAAAAATTCGCATAATTTTCCGATTGTGGATGGGAACAGCTGAAATTGTGTTTTGAAATGTATTATGCGTTTCCATATGGTTGAATTAGACATAATATTTTATTTTTTTAAACGGTGTAATTTTGTTACATTATTCTAAATGTGTTGGAAAGTGTTTCATAATCTATGCTTGACGCATGATTTTTTTTCTTACTTGTTTTCCTATTCGACGGTGTAAAAATTGAAAATTTGCGATGTTTAGAAGTTAAAAAAATTTCAGTTAAAGCGAAATTCGATCGTCTGCTGTTGCCACCGTCAAAATGACGTCAATGTTACGTATATTAATACGTTTGTCCTTTATAATATATATACATGCAAACCATTCCTTCTCTACTCGTACATATTTAACTTTTGATAATCTTGGCAGATTAAAGGAATTAAAACAAACATTATCAAATCAGCTGGTCTCAATAGCATAAATACTGCATATCCTTATTTATTTTGTTAAACAAAAATTATTTTAACTATTTAAAGAGTAAGTTTCAGATCAATTTCCGAAGTAAGCTCATTGGTAAATCTCAATACGTAGGTAGTGTAAACGGAAAATATTTTTTTCCCTTTTGCTGTTATTTATCAGTGGTTTGTATAATCTAATTCTTTTAATATTGTTTTGGTCTTTTGAGACATTAAATTCGCTATGTAAGTGTAAAAAACTGAAAGCAGTGATTTATTATTACTTCATTAATTGAAGAAAAAAAAGGTTTACGTTTTTGAAATTCATTTAATTCAAAAACTTTTTTCTTTATTTTATTTTACTACTTTACAGTAGCTTTGTTTTTGTATTCATTTCTCTGGATTATGATAAGTAATTAGCAAAAGATATTTTTCTAAATCATTTTCTTTTCTTTTAGTAAAGTTTATTTGATATTTAAGTACATGTAATTTCATTTAATTATGATTTACATTTGCATTTCCAACTAAGAAAAATCATTTATGTTTAAATAAGCCACATAGATTTTTTTGTTGTTGTTGTTTTAATATCGCATTCTGCACTTCCTAATTTCATTTTTACAATACGTTTTCATTGATAGGAATTTTTAAAAAGTAACTTTTTTCTTCAGCTGCCTCTATTGGTTCAGTAAGGTTAATATTTTGTTTTGGTTTGTTTGTTTGTTTTGTTTTTGTACTAGTATACTTTTTAATGACATATTAGATTACAAGCAAATATAATTAATAAGTTTCTTAATTACAATGAAAGGACGCAACATTTTCTTTTTATTCTTAAATATAAGCACTATTACTTTTCCTTTCCTTCTTTTGTTCTTTTTTTTTATCTTAAGATGTGATATGTAAAAACAACAGGACGTTTTGTTTTGGTTAAGATTTTTATTTATTTATTTTTATTTTGTGTGTGTGTGTGTATGTGTGTGTAGGACACTCGATAAATCGGATTTGAAAATATTATTTAGGAAAATTAAAAGAGGATTAACATAAAAAAAATGAAAACCACTTCTATTATTTTATTGAACAGTGACCTACCTTTATTTGTTTTCTAACTTTATTGACTTCATTAATTGTCTGCTAAAGCGAATGCAAAACTTTACTTCTCTTCCATATATATTAACGCATAATCATAAAAATTAAATGATCGTAGCCTAAGATGATGATGATGATGATGATGATAATAATAATAATAATAATAATAATAATAATAATAATAATAATAAAATTCTTCAAATTGATTTTCTTCTGAAACAACAAATCGGAAATTGTACTTAAAGGGGGCAAATGAGGTGCGTTCGTACTATAACTAGTTTTTTAAATATTCAGATCTTGGTTCAGTAGTTGTTCACTGTAAACAAAAAAAAAAAAAAAAAAAAAAAAAAAAAAAAAAAAAAACGGACTAAAAAAAACGGAGATTTTACTGGCATTCTAAACGCCAGTACTATTTCCGTATTTTTACGGAAATTTTCCCCCATAAATATCAGAAAAAAATCCGTTTTTCGGAAATTTTACGGAAATTTTTCTGTAATTTATGGGGAAAATTTCGGTAAAAATACGGAAATAGTACTGGAGACTAGACTGCCAGTAGAATCTCAGTTTTTTAGTCTGTTTTATTTTACAGTGCTGTACTCTTACGCAAAAAATGCGTGTATACAAAATTTATTACGATTATATATATATTAATTTCAATAATACGGAAATAATAGGACTCGATCTTAAATAGGACGTAATCACCATGGCAACCTAGAATCATTTCCTATCATGGGATATCATTGAATTAATTACGTATGATGGGATTTAATAGAATGAAGAAAACTTTTATTTATATCTTTTTAAGTTTTGATTCGATTTCAGTAAAAATTTAAAATGGCTCGACAAAATTCTGCAACGATTATATATATATATAATTTCAAACCATTCGGCTGGGTAGTTTTTGAGCGGTTATATGCAGACAGACAGATAGTCGAACAGAACAGACGACGACTATATGTACTATATATTTATATAATTACGAAAGCACCTAAAAAACGCGAGTTACTTTATAAAATTAATTAACAAAATAAATACTGAATGTTTTTATTTGTTTACTTAAACAAGAAAGTATTTCAATTATTTCAAGCACAAGTTTCAGATAAATTTCACAGTTATGTTCATTCTTAAATCTCTACATGGAGATAGTCATAAAGATTTTTTTTTTTCTTTCACTTTTAGGAGTTTGTAATCTGATTCTTTATTATAGTTTTTTCCCTTTGAGATGTAAAATCCGCTATGTAAATTTGAAAAAAATAAAAAAGAAATATTACTTTATTAATTGAGGGGGTAAAGTGTTGTTTTTAAATTCATCCAACTGAAAAAAATTTTCTTCTTTATTTTCTTTTACTATTTTACAAGAGTTTTTTTTTTTTTTTTTTTTTTTTTTCGAATCATTATGAATAATTAAGAAAAGGTATTTTGTTTAATTATTTTCTGTTTTTGCTTTTCTTTATTTGATAGTTTAATATACATGTAACTGCTCTTAATTTTCATTTTTATTGGCATTTCAAAAGAATAAGAGCAATGGTTAAAAGTATGCGCGTGTATATATATATATATAAAGTTTTAAAACCTTATATGTTTATATGTGTGCGATCATGTATATGTGTATATATGCGTGCTTATATATTATATGGATATATATATTTTTTAAAAAACATAGGGGTATCGTGCATTTAACATCATATTTTTCATTAATTTTCACGTATTGGTACATAATACAAGGTCATATTTTACTATCTCAAAGTAATCCTCATTGTTTTTTAAATGTTATTTATATACTCATTTTTTATTTTATAATATTCGTTTTTAAACTAGTTAATTTAATCAATGCCCTTCTATTTACTTATTTTTATATACTTATTTATTTTATTTTATATTTGCTCAGTACTTATTAAGTTTATTCCTATTTTTTTTTCATTCTACTTTAAATAAATGTTAATCTTAATTAATTTCTTAATTTCTTCAATTAATTTCATTTCCGTTTCATGGGTATAGATGGCAGTACCAAACATTTTTAAACTTAATTTCAATATAGTTTTCCTTTTTCACGCCAGCCGGCAGCAATGTTCTGGTTCTCAGCAATTTCTGCCCACATGTTATAATAGTTCTAATTCTGTTCGCATCCTCACATGTTTTAACATTGTGAACCAACTTTATGATGTTTTGGATCCTTGTATGTAATTGAGGTATTGTGCTCCTATAATTTTTAATATCCTGAATGAGGTGTGTCTTTCTTTAGATCTCTTGGTATTTTCTTTTCTTTTCTTTTATGATGCGCTATTAGGTGCTAAATTTTGTCATTTTATGTTTAATGCCGACAAAATTGGATGAAATAACGCATCTTCACTATGAATTATTAACCAACAAGCACCTCTGATGATTCTGTGGGTTATTCACAGTTTCTTATTTTACATACTGGCTTCCTATGTTCATATCTTGTTCATCTTTAGAATTTTACCATTTGTTCATATATTTGTGATTTCATCTTTATTATATATATATAGCTATACTAGGGGGCTCGGCCCCCTACGAGCTACGCTCGCCAACCCCCCGTTCAGACACTGCAGTCTCTAAAAGCACGCTAATTTGATCGGCTTTAATTGAAATTTTTTGGAAGATTGAATTATAATTAAAAAACAAAGGCGATCGCCCTATAAACGGGTTTCTATTCATTTCTCTTTGATTGGGGAATTTTACGGAAAAATCAGCTGCTGTTAAAAGATACAATGGCATTTCAAAATCATCTAATATAAAATGAATTAAGTAAACAGAGTCTTTGTCTCCCGGTATTTTTTAACAAAGCGAAAAGAAAGTCCTTTTAAATAAAACATTTTAAATATATCGTTTTTAATCTGACGTAATTTTCACCAAACTTTTCTTTCCCTTTTTAATATTCACGTGAAAATGCTTTTATTAGAAATGAAATATTATTTGCGCTGTCAAAAAAAAAAAAAAAAAAATAGTTGAAAAGTTCATCTCAAAATATCAAGTAAATGTCTCGCGCTATTTTTAAATTTAAACTACTATTTTGCAATATTGTTTTTTGTTCATTTTACGTAATAAGTGTAATGTGACGTAAATGTGATGTAATTTCTCCTATTTAAGACTTCTAACGCATGTTAATGAATTTATTACTTTACAATATCCTTTCTCTGTTAAAATTCACGTGTAATTATAGATGAAGTAATTTTCAATAAGTTCCTGCTTTTTATACGTAATTATTTAATTCTAATTTGAAAGTTTTTCTTTTCTGTTTATAATAGTCACGCGTAAATAAATTTTTAATTTGAAGCAAACATTATTGTTTCCGTTGTTTATACAGTTTGGCAACAGGTTAAATTAGTACAATTTTCTGAAATAAGTAAAAAAATATCTCTCGAAATGCTGAAAATTTGAATTTAAAATAGAAATGAAACCTCGAAAAATGAGTCAAATTAAAAAAATAAATTATTTCTGCACACCGGGAAATTATAACGTATAAAATGATCTAAAAAGTATTAAATTCCGATGTATAGTTTTTGCTCCTATAAAACTTTTTTAATGGAACGATTTTGTCCAACTTTAGCATTAAATATCTCTTAAAATAATTCTTCGATTTTAAAACTGTCTACATCAGCGTGTTTATCAAACATTTCTGTATAATACTACCAATTTTCATATTTTTGTATGCATTATTTTTCTTAATATTAACGAAGAAAGACCTCCGGTCACAAAAAATTCAAAACCGGCGGCGGCGGCGGCGGCGGCGGTGACAGCGGGAGTTACTTTTTTTTAGAATAGAGAGATACTATATATATAATATAATATGATATAATATTACAATTCATCATCTTTTTTTAATAAAAATTAATAAATTGAGTATCAATACATGACACAAACATTATACATATTTAATCTGGATCAACTATTATTAATTTAACGAATCATTAATGAATTTTTTAAAACCTAGATCCCAATCACTATTATATGAAGTATTAAAAAATTAAAACATTCAAAATTGGCGAAAGGAAAATATCAATAGGCAGGTGAATGCATAAAAAGAACAAATAAATAAAGATATATATGTAGGAAATCATAAATATTTGAAATATTTTGTAAAGCTATTTGTAACTAAAACAATTTAACCGATGAAAAAAGACCAGAAATAATGAATCATTGTCAGCATCAACAAATCCTTTGCACGAAATGTATGATCTCAAATTTGAAAATTCCTTAATTCAAAAAGAAAAACTACAAAATGAACTTAAAATGAGAGAACAATTATGAATAAAATTGGAACTAATGATTCGTAACTCGTTTTCAAGGGCAATATTACGAAATCGTTAGTAAAAAATGGTTAATTTCTGAGGTAGAAATAATAAGATACCACTTAAACGCATACTTCAACCTTTACCCGATTAACCGCTACCAAAAAAATGAAATAAATATGTGATTAATCAACATATAAAACCCGGACAGAATAATGCCATGCACAACAGAAATAAAAATGATACATATGAGTTAAAAACTTACTCATCAATAGAAACAGACAATTTTTTAAATATAGTATTTGAATCAAAATCATGCATCCCCACAATCACAGCAAATACCCCCACACGTGCCATATTAATGGGTTACAGTTAAAAACGAATTCTGACAGCTCAAAATCATCACACCAAGGGAATAATATTATTAATATAAATATAATAATTATTAAATATTATCGTAATTAATCTAAACATAATAAACTATTTTATATGCTAATTAAAAGATCCCAGCGGAAATCCATTACAAAATAGGGCTGAAGAAATACAGTTATTAAATTGAGAAATAGCAATGAACATTCCTCTAAACTTAATTTCGCAAACTTCACATATCAGACAAACAAGTGTTCCTCACACTTTGTTTGATCTTGCAACATGTAGGGTTTGTGTTGGAGGGAAAACTTGACCCTTTGTTGTGCGCCTGGGCACACAAAGGATAGCAGGTTATCTAGAAAAACTGATTCCACATTTACTAAAACTGTGAATACATATTGAAGCACTATTTTTACACTAGAAATTTTATGCTCAGGCTTATGTAAAATTTAAAATTATGTCATCTACATCAATCCAAAGAGTACACTTGGATTTGAATGACAAAATCAAAGTTCTTAATTGTCATGATCAAGGAACATCTGCAAAAAAATTGGCTCCACAGTTTAATTGCAGCAAGAATCAAATAAACAATATTGTTAAAAACAAACAGAACTTACTGAAAGAATATGCAGATTTTAAAAATCGCGGGATAAAAAGAAAAGGAAATGAAAAATGTGGTCACCCCTATTAAAGGGCCACCCCTCATAAGAACCAATTTTCAATGGAACGGCAGGTGGCCCTTACAGAGAGGTTTCACTGTAATATAATAATTTAAAATGGTTTTATGCATTATTAAGGATTGCTTATTCATCACACATAACATAAACATAGAAACTAATTATAACAATGTACCTTTCCATTTTATATATATATATATATATATATATATATATGCATATATATGTATGTATATATATGTATTATATTTTTACATGCCATCTTCATTTAATACTTTTGAATAAAAATTTATCTAACAAGTTCATGTAACGATGTTAACCAAAATTCTAAATGAAGATGGCATGTAAAAATATAATACATTAATCATTATAAAAAATTATTATAGTAAAGCTAATCGGATAATACAGAAACTACAAAGAAAACTCAAAATATTGAAAAATTTAAATAGTTTAATATTATAATATCGTAAATCTTATAAAATAGTTGAATAAAACAAAAGGGGAAATTTTAGTTATTTAATAATGGGAAGAGACATTTCATTATTATTATATTCTTTACTTTTTTTAATACGATTTTACAATAAGTACTTATTAGATAGCAGCTTTAAAAAAATACGTTTCTGTTCCAGTTTTTTTTCCTATCTAAAGCTTTAGAATTGCCCGATTTTAATGCACTTTACATAGTCGAATACGGAAATTAAATTATCGGTACTTTTCCAGCACAGGGGCCTTGACGAAATAGAGAAAACTGTATATACCTTGATATCTCATTTTCCGTCATTTTTGACGGGCTATCTTCCTAGTCTATATTATAAAGAACCAACGTGCCCGCGCATAACGCTGACGTCATTTTGACTGTAGCAACAGTAGACGATTAAATTTAACTTTTATTATTTTTTACTTCAATTTTTAAAATTTCTAAAAACTGAAAATCGATTTTTTTCCCCCAAATTTCACTTACCTGGTCCCCAAGCTGACTTCTCTCCAGTGGATTAGACAGAATATTTAGATTTGAATTACCAGACATTCCTATAACGATACGAGTTTTTCTCTATTCTAAAAAGGTAACTAATGCTGCTGCTGTCTTAATACACTTTATTGTGTTCTTTTTACGCTCTTAGCTTATTGCGTGAAACCTGCTAAATATAAAAACATGAAATTTGGTAGTTTTATATATATATATAGAGAGAGAGAGAGAAATATAAGATAAACACGCTGAAGCAAAAAGTTTTTAAATCGAAGAATTATTTTAAGTGCTATTAAGCGTTGAAATCAATCAAGATAATTCAGTTGAATAAGTTTTATAGGATCAAAAACTTTGGGTAACAATTTAAACATTTTTTGCCGGCGCATACTTGACTAGATTGTGGTGTGAAGCGTCCAATAATTTTTTTATTTGTTTATTATTTTAAGATTTTTTTCTATTTTTTTCAAAATTTTATTATCTGAATACAAATTTAATGCATAATTTAAAATAGCCGTTTTTTTTTTTTTTTTCGTTTTCTTTACCTACTGTTGCCAGATTTTAAAAAGTCCAAATAATAATATTTACAGACCCTTTTTAATTGAAAAATATATTTAAAAATATTAAAATGTGTTGAATATTAAAATTTTTTTAATATATATGCGTCGAATATTAAAAAACATATTAAATGAATATTTAAAAAGATTTTTTTTATATAGCACGACCTATTTAAAATAAAATATTAATGCGAAGCAAAAATTTTAATAAGAAAAGTATTGCAGTATGGAATTGTTAAACAGTATGATACATACATACACACACATATAGAGCCTGCGACTCGTCTTGTGGGAATCATGAAAAATCCATTCCATACAGACGTCAACACAGCGCTTAGGTCATGCAGTTTCTCATGAGTTACATCCGTTGACTCTACAGATATGAAAGCGCTATACATATAATTCAGAGTAGATTAGAGATACACTATGCCGTCAAAACGGCTTGTAATATGAAGCCACTTATCGCTCAAATCATTTGGCCCAAACAAAACAAGCACGTGGAACAAGGGCAGAATTCATTGGATGGGGAGAGGTTTTCAAAGCGAGCCGCAAATGTTTGGGCCTAATGTGACCGTTTTTAACCGGTTTTAAGGTTGCCTTTTTAGCTTCACGCCAAACCAACATATTTAGTCTCTATCTTTCTCTGAACTCTGCGGCACTGCGCCCAATTGGGCCTATTGTCACTGCTAAATTTTAATAGTATTCTTCGCTTTATTAAATCTAAGAAATTCTGTTATTCTAAACCATATCCTCGTCAGTAGACGATTCTGCTTCACTCGGGCCAACAAAGGTGACGAATACTATTAAAGTTTAGTTGTATCAATCGGTCCACTAGAGCGCAGTATTTTCATCCCCGACTCTATTAAAATCGCCTGTAGCATGGCACAGTGAGTCACGAGAATAAGAACGATGAGAATTTCATGTGACACAATTTTAATTTTTTACAGTATTCAATTTTAGTTATTTTTTATTTTCATTCTAAAAAGTTGCCGGCTACACAAAATAGTTTAAAAACATCTTACTCAAGATATATTAAAGGTTAAATTCTGCCTCTATAGACAGATTACAAGTGGTATTTAACAACACTTTGGGATCATCGTCGTATAGATTTGTCATTTTCAAAATCTGTTCATGTTTTGGAATAACAAAATAAAATTTTTAGAAAGTTTCAGAAAGTTTTAATTTTTTGTAAAGAATTACCTTACCTCATAAACATGAATATACAAGCATCAGCAGAGACCAAATTACTAATTTAACATTTTAAAACTAATATTTTAATTTTAATGAACTTAGTAATGACATAAGTGATCACGGTAATGACAAATTAAGCAAAATATTTTTATTTTTCCCCAGGCATAAAGGGCAGACATTATATCTTCTGGCCCATACAATGATTTTATATTTCTTATATACTAAAAGCAGATTACGAAATAAAAGTTCATTTAATTATCAATTAGAAGTGGGTACGGTAATGACGTACAAAAAAAATACTTAACAAAACATTCAAAGTCTTTGCTTGTTTTATTGAAACTATAAAACTATTTACTCTATTCACCTAAACTTGATAACAAGTTGACTTTTAAGGAGTATTTTTGCCTTGATAAGAAGGCATGTGCTGCCCTCTAAAAAATTCTGTATGAACTTTTTATCAGAAGCATGGCAATGACACTCTTTCTAAGGACACGGTTTAAAAAAAAAATTATTAAGAATTATAGATCAGTTTAATTAATGAAAATAGGTATTTTTTAATTAGTAGCATCTTAATAAATAAAAATGCATAAAAAAATTATAACCATCTGTTTTAAATAGAACTTAGTCAAATCTTTACTTAATAAATTGCTTGTTGGGACAACCTACGGTAATGACATTTTGACTACAAAAGAATATATTTCTTATTTTTCAATTTTTTATAAATAATAATATATCTGTAAATTATCATTAAAAAACATGGTAGTTAAAATGCAATAATTAAAATTATGATACTTAACTGTTTTTTTTTTTTTTTTTTTTTTTTTTTTTGTGCAAATGTGAAAGGACAGTAAAACACGACCCTTTTTGAAAATCACCCAGATACGTATTCATAGGGCACGGACGTTCCTTATTTTTGAGTATCACTATTTTCGAATAGTAATATTTCCTTTATTTAATCGTAGGGATTCTGCTATTAAATAAGGTGAATATTATTATTCGAAAATAGTGGTATTCCAGAATAAAAATCCTACCTATTTTATAATTAAATTAAAAATCCCATTTGAAAAATTTACTTCAGCCATAAACGGAAGGAAATAAAAGGAAATAGAGAATTTTAAGACTTTAGCATTTCAGAAAGAAAAGAACGTCTGCGATCATCTAAATAAAATAAATTTTCAAACCCAAACGCAAGTGAAAAACTGCAACATTGCGTCAGCCAAACCACGGTGTGCTGAACTTGTTCTTCTAGTGAACCTTTGTACAACCTGGTGGTTTATGGACTGCTCTTTCCATACGTATATGAATATACATGCATGACAATCCATACTCTATATATAGGTATGTTAACCACCATCCTGTCGATGCGATTTCAAGAGCAAACAAATGTTAAAAAGAAAAGAAAAACTTTTAGACTTTTTAAGTCGGTGCCTCTTGTGGTTGTGCTTTACTATATAATCTGAATTTCTCAGTGTATGTGACAGTTTTACGGAAAATAATATATACCTTTCTCTATATTTATTTAAAAGTTTATGTATGTAAAATAAATATATTATGAACAACCAATTGTCTCATATTCTTGTTTTTTTAACATTCATAACACATAGTGTTGCCAGGTCGATGTGTCCCAAAAACGGGACAAGGCTTCTAAATTGGGGCATAAAAGTACAGAAAATACTTTTAAAATGGAACGTCTATAACGAAATGCTGTCTTAAACGTAAAAAATCATGGTACCTACAGACGGAATACCATACAATTATACATGTTTAAAATGGATTATTTCTCCGGTCGCTTGAAATTTTGCCTTACTAGGTTTTACTCTCTAAATAAACACAATAATCAATCTTATCCAGGGTGACCTAGAATTCCAGAGCCAAATTGTAAGGGAAGGTAAAATACACATAAAGAAGAAATTTTGGTGTAGCATTGTGGAGTCGGAAATTCGGAAATGAAAAGTTTTGGCGAAAAACAAGAAATACGGAGGAAATTAAAACGAGCATTTTACTGACATAACGATTACAATAAGTGCTCAAATGTGCCCCCCCCCCACACACACACACACACCAACAAAATCGATACATACCTGGTATCGTCTAGCAACTGATTGGCGTACCCTTCTGAAGGTTCCAGATGTCTCATCTATGAGACACCAGTTGATGAGACACCACGGGAAAAAATGGCCATTTTTTTTTCCATTTTGACCAGAAAATCAGGGTTCTAACTTTTTACGACTGCTCTTTCATCTTCACCTGACACTTCATTTATAACGGCTGTTTCATAATAATGGAAGCCATCAGGCAATCAGAAGAAAATAACTCGGTTAAAATTCTCTTTGCAAATATACTTTGCGGAAGAGGAGGGGGGTGCCAAAATCCATGTTTGCCCCCGGTGCAAAAAAGGCTAGTTTCGGCCCTGGATTGTACAGTTATAGTTGTGTGATATTCCTTCCGTAGGGACTGTGAAATTTTTACGTTTAAGAAAGGATTCCGTTATAAACAAGTTTTACTAAACAAAGTAGGGGAAGGCGCGGTAATGTGACGAATTCGGTATCATTTCGCACTACAGTTAATCATAGACCCTTGTACGTCGCGGCCACCAAAAGAGTCTCCTGGAAGCGAGACATGCGCATCACTAGGATAAACATGCAAATTACTACTTTGAGGGAAGTTATGTGCATTAATTCGTTTTCAGTGTGTTTCCCTAAATTGTTTGACAATTACAACGTAAAGAATCACCATTCTGCGGTAAGTTTTTCAACTTTTTCGCTAAAATACTTTGTAAGTAGAACTCAAGACCTACAACTTCGTAGGAGATCCATTTGTTTTGCAATAGTCTTGGTTACTTGTTAAAAAAGTGTAATTTTCGTCATCTTACCCCATGGATGTGGGAAAGATGACGGAAAATGCCTTTTTTTATAATCCGGCGGTTTGGCTCTTTAACACTAGAACGGCCGCAAATTTTACTCGAGTGTTATAAAAATATTTTACACCAGAATTTTTATATGAAACTGATTAACTTATTTATTTAACTTATTTCTCCATGACAGATATTTTATTTATTTTAGAAAGACATTTCTGGTTGGAATCGAAATATTTTTATTTGGTAGCGGTCAAAATGACCGCTGTGGCTGTTCTAGTGTTAATGTTAAAAGAAGCAATTGAAATATTCATGGTATCAGGCAAAATATGGGCGAAGTTCTCATGCAAATTTCAGTTCATAAATCCATTCACACTTCTGTCTCTTCTGATCAGCTGCAATTCTCACTCTTATCTGTTGACAAGGCTGCAACAGCAGCACACAAGCAAATATTTTTACGTGAACCACCAACTCTGGGTCAAACATGAAACGAAAGAAAATCCGGGTTCGTATGTATCGTATGGCAGACTAGAGAGGGTTAACGCACACTTCAGTTTTCATATTTAAAAGAATTTGAGAATTTTGCCAATAAGTGGAAACCAAAGCTTCTACATTACTCAACAATAGTCTTTGCTTCATGCAGATCACAGTCCTGCAAAATTTGGGTTGTGTCATATTGCTTAGTTTTTGATAATCGATGCTTACGTATTTTGTAGTGCTGAATCCGAAAATCACCTTCATTTATTACCTTCACGTTAGGATTTTTTGCAAAATTTTTACTTTTTAACTTTGAAATTTTGGATTTGCGAAAAATTCTGACGTTATGGTTAAAAATGAAGGTTATTTTCAGATTTAGTGCTAAAAAGTATATCAAAACCAATTATCAAAATTTTAAAAACACAACCAACACATCTATTTTATAGTATCAGAATTTTGCTATTTTTTTACTTTAAAATTTACGATTTGCAAAAATTCCTGATTTGATGGTTAAAAATGAAGGTCATTCTCGAATTCAGCGCAAAACTAGTTGGATGTGCCAATCCCAAAACTTTCTTCTATCTCATATACTTTAATAGTTACACATGTCAATATTTCCTTTTTATTAGTACAATACTATATCAACTTTGACTTTCATCTTAAATTTTTGTTTCAGTCAAGTAATCGGATTAAAAACGAGTTAATCTCGATCATGATATTTCTTAAAATCACGAATAGTCGGGTTATCAGGATGGTAAGTTCCCGTCCATTCACGAGACACTGGTGTACAATAAAACTATGAAAAATTAAGAAGATTACACAAAAATCGCTATTACAGCGCACCCTTCCGGCGAAATTTTTCCACATTCAGGGAGGACCTTCTTGCCATGACCAAAAACATACACAAAAGATTTGGTTCAATTCTATGCATAACTTCATACACTTTTGGAAGGTACAATATTGAAAATGGCACAAAAATCACTGTTACAGAGCCCCCTTCAGGCAGAATTTTTCCAAATTCAGGTAGGACCTTCTTGCCATGGCCAAAAACATACACAAAAAATTTGTTTCAAATCTATACATAACTTCATACACTTTTCAAAGGTACAATATTGAAAATGGAATAAAAATCGTATTACAGTGCCCCCTTCCAGAGGAATTTTTTCAAATTCAGGGAGGACTTTCTTGCTATGACCAAAAACATACACAAAAAATGGTTCAATTTTATTAATAACTTCATACACTTTTCAATGGTACAATATTAAAAATCCCACAAAAATCGCTGTTACAGCACCCCCTACCGGGGGATTTTTTCTAGATTAAGGAAGGGCTTGCTTGCCATAGCCAAGAACTTTAAAAAAAAATTGGTTCAATTCTATGCATATCTTCTTAATACAGTTTTCGATGGTACAATATTCAAAATGGCACAAAAATCGCTATTACAACGCCCCCTACCGCCGGATTTTTTTCAAATGAAGGAAGGACTTGCATGCCACAGCTAAAAAATTTTTTTAAAAAATTGGTTCAATTCTATACATAACTTAATACACTTTTTGATGGTACAATGGCGACAGACAAACCGACAAACGGACAGACAGACATTTTCTATAAACCTATAAACATGTTTTGGGGGATCTCTGACCCCTAAAACGTGTAAATCCGTCAAAAACCGGAAGTCGAAAAAAATTTCGATTACAATACTTTCTTCTATTGAAGAGAGAAGAAAGTAAAAATATATAAAAATCATTTATGAAAAGTTAAGAAACACAATCATTTCCTGTATCTTTCAGTAATAGGTGTTCTCTATTTTTTTACTTTTTACCATTAAAATTCACGATTTGCAAAAAATCCTGATTGGATGGTTAAAAATGAAGGTCATTTTCGAATTCAGCGCTAGACTAGTTGGATGTGTCAATCCCAAAACTTTCTTCTATCTCCTATATTTTAATAGTTACAGATGTCAATATTTCATTTTTATTAGTTCAATACTATATCAACTTTGACTTTCATCTTAAATTTCTGTTTTAGTCAATTAATCGGAGTAAAAACAAGTTAATCTCAATCATGATATTTATTAAAATCATGAATAGTCCCGAATAGATGGCTTATCAGGATGGGAAGTTCCCGTCGATTCACGAGGCACTGGTGTACAATAAAACTACGAAAAATTAAGCATACTACACAAAGACCGCTATTACAGCGCCCCCTTACGACGGAATTTTTCCACATTCAGGGAGGACCTTCTTGCCATGGCCAAAAACATACACAAAAAACTTGGTTCAATTCTATGCATAACTTCATACATTTTGTCGAAGGTACAATATTGAAAATGACACAAAAATCGCTATTACAGCGCCCCCTGCCGCCTGATTTTTTTCAAATAAAGGAAGGACTCGCTTGCCATAGCCAAAAACTTTTTTAAAAAATTTGGTTCAATTCTATGCATAACGTCATACACTTTTTGATGGTACAATGGCGACAGACATACGACAGACAGACATTTTCTATAAACATATTTTGGGGGATCTCTGACCCGTAAAACGTGTAAATCCGTCGAAAACCGGAAGTCGAACAAAATTTCGATTAAAATACTTTCTTCTATTGAAGAAAGAAGAAAGTAAAAATATATAAAAATAATTTATCAAAAGTTAAGAAACACAATGATTTCCTGTATCTTTCAGTATCAGATGTTCTCTATTTTTTACTTTCTTCTATCTTCAATAGAAGAAAGTATTGTAATCGAAATTTTTTTCGACTTCCGGTTTTCGACGGATTTACACGTTTTAGGGGTCAGAGATCCGAAAAAACATGTTTATAGAAAATGTCTGTCTGTCCGTGTGTCCGTCTGTCTGTCGCCATTGTACCATCAAAAAGTGTATGAAGTTATACATAGAATATAGAATTTAACCAAATTTTTATATTAAGTTTTTGGCTATGGCAAGCAGGTCCTCCCTGAATTTGGAAAAAAATCGGCGGTAGGGGGCACTGTAATAGCGATTTTGTGCGATTTTGAATATTTTACCATCGAAAAGTGTATCAAGTTATACATAGAATTCAGTGGCGTGGCGTGAAAATTTTCGGTGGTCATCGCAATTATTTAAGTTTGTGGTGAAAAAATATTAACTCTAAAATTCAATGGTTGAATGTTCAAAAAAGAAACTTTAAATCTTACCTTCACTTATACATGAGCTCCAAATGTTCTGCTAAAACTGGATCGTAGAGTTTTAAAAGCTTATTAAGAGTTTTAAAATATTGCTTGGTCATCGCCGCATCCAGCGATGACCGGACGCCACGCCACTGATAGAATTGAACCAAAAAAATATTTTTAAGTATTTGGCTATAGCAAGCAAGTCCTCCCTGAATTTGGAAAAAATTCGCCTGTAGGGGGCGCTGTAATAGCGATTTTTGTGCGATTTTGAGTATTATACCATAGGAAAGTGTATGAAGTTATGCATAGAATAGAACCAAAAAAAATTTTTAAGTTCTTGGCTATAGCAAGCAGATCGTTCCTTAATTTGGAAAAAAATCTGTGGTAGGGGGCGCTTTAATAGCGATTTTTGTGCCATTTTGAATATTGTACCATCGAAAAGTGTACGAAGTTATGCATAGAATTAAATCAAATTTTTTGTGTTTTTTTTTTTTTTTTTTTTTTTTTTTTTATGCACGAAGGTCCTCCTTGAATTTGGAAAAATTCCGCCGGAAGGAGGCGCTATAATTGCGATGTCTGTACGATTTTCATTATTGTACCGTCGAAAAGTGTATGAAGTTATGCATAGAATTGAACCAAATTTTTTGTGTATGTGTAATTCTACGGTCGGTAGGTCCTCCCTGAACTTGAAAAAATTCCGCCAGAAGGGGGCGCTATAATTGCGATGTCTGCGCCATTTTCATTATTGTACCATCGAAAACTGTATAAAATTATGCATAGAATTGAACCAAATTTTTTGTGTATGGCTATGGTCGGTAGGTCCTCCCTGAACTTGAAAAAATTCCACCAGAAGGGTGTGCTATAATTGCGATTTCTGCGCCAATTTCATTATTGTACCATCAATAAGTGTATGAAGATATGCATAGAATTGAACCAATTTTTTTCTGTATGTTTCTTGCTATGGCAAGCAAGTCCTCCCTGAATTTAAAAAAAAATCTGCGGGAAGGGGGGCGCTGTAATAGCGATGTTTCTGCCATTTTCTTTATTGTACCATCGAAAAGTGTATAAAATTATGCATGCAATTGAACCAAATTTTTTGTGCATAATTTTGGATATGGCCAACAGGTCCTCCTTGAATTTGGAAATATTGCGCGGTAAAGGGGCTCTGTGATAGCGATTTTTGTATACTTTTCTTGATTTTTCGTAGTTCTATTGTCCATAGGCGGCTCGTACAGCGGCGGGAACTTGCTTTCTGCTAAGCCGGTTATTCGCAAACAGCTGATAACAACAGAATAAGGAAAAAATATTAATTTTAACAAATATCATGATATAGATTAACTCGTTTTTAGTCCGTTTAATTGACTGAAGCAGAAATTTAAGAAGAAAATGAAAGTTGGTATAGTATTGAACTAATAATATTGAAGTAGTAACATTTGTAACTACTTTTTGAAATATTAAGATGTATAAGATAGAAGAAAGTTTTGAAATTGGCACATCCAACTAGTTTACTTTTTACCATTGAAATTTACGATTTGCAAAAAATCCTGACGTGATGGTTCAAAATAAAGGTCATTTTCGGATTAAGCGCTAAAAAGTACATAAAAATCAATTATCAAAAGTTAAACAACACAACCATCGCAGACTTCTGAATTGAAACAAGTGTGTAAAAATCAATTGTGAAGACTTTTCAGCTTAAAAAGAAATTAAAAATAAATAAATTTTTAAATTAAAAATAAATTTTTAGAAATATAGTCAATTCTCTTCAGCTGTTTTTTACATCACTGTTTGAAGAAAACACTGTTCCAGGCATAATTGTCTCCTTCAATTTCGGAAACAGGAAATAGACCCTATATGCCAAATCTTAGCTGTTTTGGAGGCAGGGTTTGTGTGTGTGTGTGTGTGAGGGGGGGGGTCCAGATTTCCCACTTGAATTTTTGAAGCAATTCTTGAGTTTGGCGAGCAATCGGGGACTGGTAATGTCATGCAGGAGGATAACACCATCACTTAACATGCCATGGCGTTTGTGTTGGATGGCTTCATGTAATCAGTGGCGCCAACTTATATGGGGCCCATGGGGCGCGATCCCACCCAATAATTTGATCTCTCCGCCCCCCCAATTTCAATTGATTTAATTCATAATTTTTTTTTTTAATTATTTAATCGCTGAAATGAAATTTGTTTTTATTGACGTTCTCAAAATAATTTTCTTTGAAAAATAGTAAGGACATCCATTAGACTTACAGGAGCACTGAAAACCGCTTCCGCGGATGTATAGTTAAATTTCTCACTAAAACAAATTTCTTGCCTATTTTGCCATCTGTTTTGATGTCTTGAATCGATAAAGAACTTAGTGACTAAAATGTATGCTTTTCTTCACATTTAGTTTTGTTCACTTTCAATAGTTAGCTATTCCAATGTTATTTAAAATAAATATTAATGTATTTATAAGAAAAACTTATAAGAATATAATTTAATAAAATTATTTATAAAATTATGATTAAATTATAATAATTTAAAAATTTGCTTAGAAAAAACATAAATTAATTTCGAATTATCATCTTTAATCATTCGCCTCTCCTCTCTCTTTCTCTCTCTCTGTCTCTCTCTCTCCACTCTAACTGAACACACTAGGGGAAAAATTATATAAGTTATTTTACTCAAAAAGTTTTGAGCTCACCCAATATTTTGAAAAGTTGGCGTGTAATCTTGTCAAAGTGGCACAAGCCAGACCACTTTTCGAAAAATGTCTTGCCATTTTAATCGCTCTGACACCTCTCCGAACTTATGAGTAGATTTGGCGAATATGTGGAAAAAGGTCGACAAGTATGCCTCTTAATTACCCGAGTGCCAAGAAGGGTTATGTGTTTCACGCGTATATGGGTATGTGTGGATTTCTTTATACCCTCGAAACATCCCAACGGCTGGATGGATTTGAATGAATGAGGTCTCTATCGATTCGTCTTAACCGTTCGATGGTTATAGGCTGGGTTTTATTTTTATAAATTCAAAATGGCGGCCGTAAAATACAAAATGGTGGTAAAGACGAAAAAAAAATTACGCATCCTATTGAGTGGCATATCATTGGAAAGGTCTTGAAGACGATGTTTTATTGATCATTTTACAGTCAGAAGCTCCGTTTAAATATTATACAATCTGGAAGTTGAGTAGGTAGAATCTCTAGTTTTACTGCAACGTTAACCTTCATAGACATCTATAGGCCTCATCAAAACAGTGGTTTTATAGATAGGAACTAACAATTAAACACAACTTAAAAGTCAACAATACAAGTAAATAAAAAAATAGGTAAGTAATATAAAAAAATACTTTAACATTGGTGAGAAATAATTAATTAGTTTGCTCTTTACGTAGTCGGGTTTTTTAATTTTTTAAATTTAATTTTTATTCCCTTTTGCTTTTTCGATCTATTGATAATAAATAATTTTGTATTACCTTTCTAACCTTTTTTTTTTTTTTTTTTTTTTTTTTTTTTTTATCGATCCTAGTATATTGTAGTAATAAAAAAGTTGCAAAGTTTACCTTCAAAGATAGGAAAAAGGCCGGGATTTCATATTTAATCAAACTTTTAGCGGGATGTTCGAAAAGTGAATATTTATAAATGGAATTGTTAAATTTGTTAAACGAAGCACGCAATTTCGCGCTCTAGCACTAACTCTGTGCAAGATTACTATTAACTTTATCTCTCTAAAATTTTCCGTGTAGAACTTTTTTCAGGAAAACTTTGCAAAAGCCATTTTTTTACCGCTTTTTTAAGATTGCGGCTCATGCAGGGGGGGGGGGGGGGAGGAAAGGAATTCGAAAACTTTGGATTTTTATTCGAACATCAACCTCGAGATATATATAGTATATAAAAAAAAAAAACCTTCCGGCTTGGTCTACAGGCGGAGGTAGAATTCGAAGTTAAGTACTAATTTCCCCAACAAAAACTAAATCAAGATTAGAGATAAACCCAGTTTAACAATTTTTATCTGGCCACTTTTGACGAGTTTTAATTTCCTTTTTCTGTAAGAGCTGTTTTTTCATGTTAATGCGATAATTTTTTCTTCAACCCTATTTTTGTTTAATTTGTTTTTGCTGTAAGAGTTGGTCCCATCAAACACTTGTCAATATAAAAGTTGTAGATATATTAAGAAGATTTATAATAAATTTAAGCAGATTTGATATTTTGAGAATTGACGAAGTTATGTATTATTTTTTCTTCTTCAACACCCACATTTTTTGTCGTTTTTTATTTTTTTTTTATTTTATATATATATTTTTTTTTTTTTTTGTTTTTTTTTTTTTTTTTTTGTTTTTTTGCGATATGAGTTGGTCTTATCAAAAACTTGCCAGTATAAAAGTTGTAGATAGTATTGAGAAAATATATAATAAGTTTAAGTGAATTTGATATCTTGATAACTGACGAAGTTATGAATTTTTTTCTCCCTAAAACCGTATTTTTTGTGCCCCTTGAGTCCATTTTTAATTTTTTCAAAAATCTGTGATACATACATTTTTGGCCCTCTTCCATGAACATCATAATTACTTTAAACTGAGTTGATATGTATTATAATTAAGAAGTTATGGGGCTTTTTCGGTTTTCACAAAATTCCTCCCTATTTCCACCCCCTTGGTCCGATTTAGACTATTAACGAACTTGACCGAGATTTTCTACTCCTTGTAAATTTTATGTGTCAGTTTGGAAAAGATTTATGCAGAATTGTGGAAGTTATCGGCCCATAAAAAAGTGATATAGTAAATAAAGTTTTGAACTGGTGGTGGTTTGGGGCTCTAGGGATCATGTTCGGCGTAGATCTGCAAAATATTTTCCGAAATTCCAACTTAGGTGAGAATGTAATAGACAGTATTTCTTACGAAATCTACCTAAAAAGACAAATGTTTCTTTAATCTACGAAACTATAATGTAACCAAGGACGAAAATATGCAATAATCTCTTCTGAGTTACCCATGATTCCGAAAGGGTGTTCTTTATCTTTAGAAACTTCAGAAACCAATTATTCAGAAACCAATTTAGAGATTTAAAAAAGGCTTCATGAAAATAAAGTCTCTTTTGCTGCCACTGATTTTCGGAAACATTTCCGAGTAGTTTTTACAATATATTAGTCCATTTTATAAAGCCGGAATGTAGATTTATTGGATGCTATCTATTCTCGAGTGAACATTTTCATGTTCAACAAATTTGTTTTACAGACAAACATGATTAATTAACAGCATTAACATTAACACTAATATTATTTTGTTACTCTCAATAAAATCATTACGCAGAAGAAAATGTTTAATTGAGACTTGGTAGTATCCCAAAACCTATTTTCCGGTTTGAGAAAACTAATTAAGGCACTATAAAAACAACTCGAAAACACTTCCGAAAATCAGTAGCAACTAAGGGAACTTTGTTTTTTAGCTCATAGGCTATCAAAGCCTGAGAGCTAATGTGCCCGCATGTTCTGTATATGCAGTCGTGGAAAAGAAAAATAAACACCCCTTTTAACTCTGCAAAAAAATTATCGTAGAAGAAAGTTACTTGTACCACACGATTGGTAATAAAGTCTACTTCTAAATAATGCATATGAAATTTGCTTAGGGGGCCGTCTACATATTAAAACGAACTATAACTTTATTTTTTTCAATAGCAGTACACAATTCTGATAGCATAAGTGAACTCTACACCCTTCAATTAGCCTAAAAACAAATTTTTATGCAATTCATACGATAAGTTTCCGAGAAATTTAATTATTTTAAAACGAGCGTATTTTAAGGACTGTATCCAGATTGAAGTTCGGTACTCGATGGTTGACCGAGAGAGCCCCTTTCTTGATCACGGCATCTTAAGGGCCACTCAAGCAGTCATTGAAGACTGCTAGGTTACAGATTAGCATAAGAAATTTCAAAATATCTGGTCACTTCTATCAGAGAGGGCCCCTTAAACTAGCATTTTGCCGTTTTTTAAGCATAATTTGTAAACTACTTGGAATAAAAATGTGAAATTTTGGATTTCCATAAAGCAGGACTTAATAAATCTAAATCTATCAAAAAAAATTGTAGGTTACAATTCATAATTTTTTCGAATATTAATTTCATAATTCATATCATAAAATTAAAAAAAAATTGCAAATTCAACATATTTATGTTTGGGTATTTTAGTATTGCTGCTATACAAAAAAATTAGCACATTAGGAGTATAATTTCAGGAGATATTAATGAAAATATGAAAATGTAATTTAACATTAGAAGCACTAAATTTTGAATGTTTATATTTCAAAAACTTATCATTCAAATGACTTGAAATTTAGTGTCTAGGCATAGTTCGAACCGAAGATTTGAAATATCTTCTTAAAATTGTGTATTGCCATTGGAAAAAATGAAGCTTGGGTTCGTTTTAATATGTAGATGCCCCTCCTAAGCAAATTTTATATACGTCATTTAAAAGTAGACTTTATTTCTAATCGTTCGGTACCAGTATATTCCTTCTATGATAATTTGTTGAGGAGTTAGTAGGAGGTGTTTACTTTTTTTTCCACGACTGTACGTATGTATGTATGTACGTATGTATGTACATAACACGATAACTCTTGATAGAAATATACGATTTGCTTCAAATTTTATCAATAGGTTCATTCAAGGCGCTTCCCTGATTAGTTTTGGGGGTTCACTGGTTAAGTATAAAAGGGGGGAGGGGATCGGGAGCTAATACCCCTTAATTTATATAAATGGTTTTTTGATGCAGAATTATCCAATTTGCTTTAAATTTGATATACCGGTTTATTCTGATAAGGCGCTTTCCTGATTATTTACCGCTTTGCTCAAAAAGAGTGAGTTCTATTTTAGGAATAATAGGAATAAATAAGAGTAGTGAACAGCCTGTTAGCTCAATGCTATCAGTTTAGCTGGGCACTTTTCTTTTGATGCAAATACTTCTTTAAATCTCGAAAATATATTGGTTTATTTGGAACGCTTTTCGGACGCTTTTTGGAACAGTGGGTAACTCGAAAAAGGCGTTTGTATAGTTTTGTTTACGATTTATATTATATTCTCCTAGATTAAGAAACATTTGTTTTGGGTTTGTTTGTTTTTTATCGGTGTAGGGTAGGAGAATACACAGTGAGACATGGTACACAGTGAGACAGCAGCCATTTTGACATATAGTTATAACTTTTCTCTTAGCTGGAACACACACTGAACCACCTCATCTTATGCAACACGTGGATGTATAGTTTCGGCACTCCGGTTACTCGTTCAACAAAATAGTAAGTAATTGTTTATTTTACAGGGGTTAAAGTTACATAAACGTCCATTTGAGAGTTTATTTCTTTCATTATAGCGTATATTTACTTAACCAAACCTAGTTATATCTAATGATAGACTATGTCGACAAAACGACACAAGCATTCAAAGCTGTGAAATTGATGATGAAACAGATATGGCATCCATTTTTAGTCCAGGGGAAATGTACAAAAAAAGGGGGGTTACCTTACAAAAAATCGGGTAGAAGATTTTTTTTCTGAATTGTTTATAATGATGCCAACATGGAAAAAACAAGTTTTCCAACAAAATTTCTTAAGGCTAAATTTTCTGTGGCCGAAAAACAACAAAATTTTGAGACTTTTTTCGATTTTTTTTAAATATCTCAATAGCCGTTGCAGTAGCATAATTTTTGTCAATACCAATATTAAAGAGGACAAAATTCTCTACAACTTCCATATTTACAATTTTTTTATAGGCCCAATAGCAAGCGCAGTACGCTATTTCAAAAGTAAGACAATTTTTTCAATTTTCTTAAAAACCGTGAAAAAAGTAGTTCTCCCCTGATTATTCATATGTTTCCCACGGATTTAATCATGTATGTCAACTTCTATATATTGGTAGCAGTAAATTATGTGTTTGAGGGCCAAAACTAGCCTTTGGGGGGCGGGGGGAGCAAAATTCATGCATATTTTGCCCCACCCCTCGTTAATTATTTTAATAAATCTCTAATAGCCAGATTTTGAAAATTTTAAGTGTGTAATCATTAAATACGTAATCAGATTTTTCAAATATGGATTCATTAAAACTTTGAAAACCGAGCCGAAATATATTCCGCTTTAAACAGGTTTCCGTCTTAGGAGGTATAACTGGTCATATTCTTTCTCTTAAAAAGATATATTTTTTTCTTTATGGACCGGATTCCGTATATGAAGATTTTATTTTCAAAAATTTTATGATAGTTGTAGTATTGAGGCGTTTAATGTCATAGTTATATGAATTATGAGACTAAATTAGTCATACAAAGACATCGTTAGATATCGACCTCGGTATCATATGAAAAAATAAATAAATATTAAAATTCAAGCAAGAATTCTGAAAAGAACACTTTTCTAGGTTTAACATGAGCGTGCAAAGGTTTTCGCGTGAGACTTCACTACTCACGCGAAGAAACTGGAATGCTAAGGTTAAACCTATGGAAGCGTTCCTTTTACAATTTCTCGTTTGCTATTTAATAGTTTTAAATGTTTTTTTTTTTTTTTTTTTTTTTTTTTTTTTTTTTTTTTTTTTTGAGGGACTTAGAAGTGCTGACGTTGAATTCCAACCGTATTAGTGTTTACTTTTTCTATTTTGATTACAGTTTTTATTATTTTTTATTTTTGGTCAGTTTTCCGGCTGCGAGACTTTTTTATCCAAATTTCATATATATATCAGGGCCGAAACTAGAGGGGACAGAGGGAGCATGTGCCCCGGGCGCCAGAGTGGAAGGGGCGCCAAATAAAGATTTTTTTGTCGTTTGATACCAAAAAATATATAGTATGAAATTTGGCTAAAATTGTCTCACAGCCGGAAAATCCAAAATGCAAATTGAACCAAATGCATTAAAACTGTATAACAGAATCCTGTTTTAAATGAAAAAATTACATGTTAATACAAAAGAAAATTTGAAACAAATGCATTAAAATAGGATAACGGAATCCTATCTTAAATGAAAAAAGTACAGAAAGAATACTAGCAATTGCAACTGCTGAGAGGGAAATCTGTATAAAGCGGAATATTTTGGGTTCCCTTTTAAAGGTTTTAATGAATCAATATTAGACAAAGGGTTACGCAGTTCAGCATTACGTATTTCATGATTACATTTAAATTTTAAAATAATTCGGCTATTAGAAATTAGTAAAATTCTTTTTGTAAATTTCTTTTGCGGAGGTTTGTGAGGGGGGGGGGGGGGCACCAAAATGCATGTTTGTCCCTGGTGCAAGAAAGGTTAGTTTCGACACTGGTATATATATATATATATGTGACTATTTTTGGTATTTTCCTATAAAATGCAGGAAAATACTGATGAATGTGACGTATTAGGCTTACCTCTACATGAACATGATCCAGATACCTCGTTTATTCAGGATAATGATATTCTTTTGAAACGGGACGCTAATGATCCTACAACAGTGTCATCAAAGAGAAAAAAATATTGTTAAATAGCCTGTAAAAAATTATTATTATTAAAATATATTTTTTCATTTAGCTTATTAAGTCATATTGCGTACCTTACTTTATTATTGTGTAGGAAAAGTGGAGTTGAATGCGACAGTGGATCAATGCCAAAATAAAAATGTTTATATGGTCTGCAATCATAAGTAAATTGGTATTTCATTTGCTAAATGCTATCACTGAGATTATTAAACAGACATAGTTTCAAACCAGTGCATAATACAGAAAATTTACAACGTAACAAAAGTACACAGTGAGGCATATAGTTGTGGTACACAGTGAGACGTGCCTCATTGTGTATGTACTATGTTGTTCTGATGTAAAAAAAAAGTTATTTATTAATAAAAGAAGGTTTTTTTTCTCTCTCTCTCTCTCTATCTGTGTGTGTGTGTGTGGGGGGGGGGGGGGGGGACGTGCGATGGCTAGTGAAATCTACTAAACGTAAGAAGCTGAAAATTTGCATGAAGGTAGCCCAATGTCTGCCATTGTTCACCCGAGGCTCATATTTAAAAAAAATTTTTAATCTAGAAATATTAATTATTGATAGAGTGTAAAATTATTGATAGAGTGTAAAAATGTATGATTTATGAAAATATATACATTGTCTCACTGTGTACCACTTGTGGTACACAGTGAGACAATTTTTGATACTCCGTTATTCTGCTTCTGTGCTTTTATAAATAACTTTTTTAAAACCATTTATACATTAATGTGTAGTGTATTTGTGTAGCTTAAAGATGTGGTAATTTTTTTTTCAAAATAATAAAAATCGTTGCCATTCGTTAAGTAATAATAATTTTCGTCTCACTGTGTAATACCCTCTCAAAAAGTTAGAGCTACACGACCTTTTGCAAGGTATAACTGCATTATTTATTGGAATATTTGTAATTTTATTTACATTTGCCTTTATATATCACTTATTCCTTTTCACAATGTTGAACCCGAGAGCTCTCAATTAAATGAAGCACCCTTTATTCATTAAAAAAGTATTTCTTACATGTTCTAATTAAAATAGCTAAGAATGCTATTAAATAAAACATCCCTTTGAAATTAACTGTTTAAAGGAAAAATTGCGTTCAAAAATGCTCTTCAGATAAATAAATGCATAAAAATTTGTCATTTAAGTATTAATCCTCGTGGCTCTGCTGTGAAACGTTAAGAGAGTTTGCTTAAATTAAATACATAACTATAATGATAATCTTCAGACTTCTTTCACTAATTAGGCAGATAGAAAAGGGAGAAAAAATACGTTATTTCTTTCGTTCTTGAATTTCGCTTAAATTTCCTTTGTATTGCCTTTCCTTGATAGAAATCGCAATGTTTTTGTTGATTTATTTTGTATAACTTACAATAAGATTTTTTAAAATAAATTTTCTATTTTGCTTCGAACATGTGATGAAGAAAATATAATTGCACTTAATTAAGTCTTTGGGATTTTCTGAATTAAAACAATCGATATAATATACACCGTGATTAAAAAAGAAAAGTTATATTTCAAACATGTATCTCAGTATAAGTTTATTGGTACGGGTGAACATTATCCAGCCTTCCCATTGCTAATATTCTTAAACAATATGATTTCTTAATTTTAACACGATTATTCTAATTTGATGACTGATGGTGAATCAAAAGGTTCTCTGGGTGAGAAAAGTCTGTCAGATTTGTCCAGGATAGCTCAGTTGGCAGCCCATTGGAAGCTTACGCCAAAGGTCCCTGGTTCGAATCTTACACCAGAGATTTTTTTTTTTTTTACTCAGTTGAAAAATTACAACTAATATACATACTCTCTCCAAACTGAAAGACCCTATTGAGATATTTAATTCCTGGTGTATCTATAGCAGGGATGTCCAACCCGACGCCCTTTGAAGGTTTTCTCGACGTCCTTTTGAACGTTTCTTTTCTAATCCATTTTAAAGGATTTTTCGGCTCTATTCTGTTAGCCGGACGCCAGTGATAAGTCGCCAAGTATTGTTTCGTTTTGGCGTTATTTGAATTGAAACCTTTCACGTGATTCATTTCGCACTGATTTCCCGGCATTCACTTTGTATGGTATGATTGAAAAGTTGCTGTGTCATTTCAATATGTTTGTGTTATTTCGCTTCTTTTTATAATTATGAAAGTTTGGGATTCGCCGAAAATAGACCATGAAACTGTAAATTTTTGCACTACAAAATTTGAAGATGGGGTATTCCATCATTTCAATGTTAACTATAAGTATAATTTTGTAGATCCTGACAATGGAGTTCATACTCAAACAAATTGAAAGTCCTTGATGTAGCGCAAGATGGCATAATAAGAAACA
Organism: Maratus speciosus; assembly: GCA_963932465.1. Taxonomy (NCBI): domain Eukaryota; kingdom Metazoa; phylum Arthropoda; class Arachnida; order Araneae; family Salticidae; genus Maratus; species Maratus speciosus. Next base: position 294,831,872 of record OZ010789.1, read on the forward strand.
TCGTGGTACCGCCCGGGATCCTTTAGAGTCTTATTTAGCTGAGTTTATATGGAGAAGAACAGCTGAGGATCCATTTTCACAGATTTCAAGTGATATAAAAAAAATTTCGGATCTTTAATAACGTGAGTTACTGTTTCATGCTTTCATTAAGAAATAAATTATGTGTAGATTATGTAATGTTTATTTTTTAAGGATTTTAATTTAAATTTAAATTTTAATTTAATATTTTTTAAGGATTTAAGGATTTTTTCGAAGGATTTTAAATTAATATTTTTTACATACAATTCACTTCTAAAAAATAGATAAATGACTTATTTATTATTAAATAAATTGTATAAATATTGAAAAAACTGCTTGTGTGTATGAAACAGATAATTGGTTGCCAGAAAATATGTTGCCAAATTTCATTCTCTTTCCAAAGCCATTCTATGTTCTTTTTCATCAAGATTCCCTTATCATATTCTTAATGATATACGATAAGGTAATCTTGTTTTTCATGATCATTCAAACTTAAAACTTTATTTGATAGATAGGATTTTAAACTTTCGCATGAACTTGTTGTACTACTATTAGCTAAATTAGGTGATTTTCTTAAATAAGATGGAGAAGAAGATGTCGAAACTTTGCCGTTGAGAATTAAAATATATGCAGCATAAAAGGTAAAATAACTTTTAAAATACCACAGAATAAATTTACATATTTTTCTGTAAAATCTTCAAAATATGTTATAATTTTTATGTCATCGTTGCACCATTTTTTAAGCTGTTTATCGCCTGTTTCTTTTATTTTTTTCCAAAGTTTATTTGGCTTTTTTCATTTTGAAGGCAAACGCTCATTCAAGCATGCTGGAATATTTTCATTAACAGTAGAATAGGCATAAATCGTCAGGGTTTTTTTTTTCTGTTGACTCAACAAGTTTAGTACCGTCATTTCATTTTAATTCTATCTTCACGAATTACAAAACGTTCATCGAAATGTTTGATTCAGACCCCTGCTGATATACTAGGAGTAAAATTATCACGATGTAATTTCCTTAAACACAACTTCTTTTCCTTATCAGTCGGAAATTCGAAGATAATAGCATGCTGCTTTTCATAACCGTCGCTAAATTGGCAACCAGAAGAACAACATTTCCTCTCTATTATTTTATATATATAACCTAACCTTACATTAATAATTATAGTATAATTTATAGTTATTTATAGAGTTATAATCTAAATACACTAAAATATATTATGAATTACAAAATGAAACCATAAATAATATCACAACACGGTCATAAACAATCCGTACAAACAAACAAAGTACGTGGAAAATTTTCAGTAAGTGTGATGTAGTTTGTGACCACGCATATGAATCAGGTAAAGTAAAAAAAGCACACAGCGGCATCTCGGAGTCCTCGTTCAGACTAGGGCATTTAAGAGTCTTAACTTGTGTTTTTGAAGCGGGCGACCTGGAACTAAGCTTGAATTCCTCATGCATCACCACGATGTTTGAGAACGTTTACCAAGTGACTTAGAGTTAAGTCACTTAAATCTTCTAGTCTAAAACAAGACCCCTTATCATAATAGTTATTATGATAAGGAGGTCTTGGTCTGAACGAGGTTTAACATTTAAAATAGCGAGGCACTGCAATGCCAGCACTAGAAGAAGATGAAGAAATTTGTATGCAGCATATTTCAACAGAAATGCAACAGCGTTCCTATGCTTCAAGGAATTTTCCCGGTAAAATATCAGTATTTTTTATAGAAATATAAATCTGGGTTAAACGCACGAAATTTCGACTTATTTAAGGAGAGATTTTCTATAAGAAAATACTGGTACCGAAGAATTTCCTCGTCTGGAAATTCTCTGACTGGTAGAAACACTGTGGAAGTTGCAGAATTAATGACAAAACCACTGCACAAACCAAGACTATTGATGTTATGCGAAGACAGTTTTATTTATTCTCATATAAAAGAAAAGTAATAATAACTTTTATTTTTCTAAAAAAAATACTTATTCCATTTCAAGACATTTTAATGCTATTTTGATCAGCATGTAGAGAAACACAAATCCTGTTTTCTTTTTCTAGTATTAGAATGCTATTTAAAAAGAAAATTTGTGATATTTGAATATTTATGTCTAGCACTGGCTGCGGCGACCTGTTGATATGGCGTCAATCGGAAGCGTCGCGAATAATTTGTTGTTCGTTTTTCGTTTGTGACAGTCGGAGTCTTGATATTTTTTAATTGGAACGTTTATTTGTTTATTTTTAGATCTAACGCAAAATTAATATTTTTTTCTTTTTTAGTCAACCAGCATTAGCATAAGACTTGCAAATTTTTAGTTTTTTATTGTGTGCTACTCATAATCGCTCTTCATAAGAAAATAATGTTGTGATTCTATTCATTTTTCGTCATGAACTCTGCTCATGCTGCGTCTCTGCTCTGCATATTCACTAAGTATCTTTCATTCGTAAGTAGCTGTAATTAATTGGCACGTATTGTTATTTCGATTGAAAGCAGTCAAGCAGTGTTTCTCTTTTCCTATAAAAGCATTGTATCTTTCAGATAACTGTGACAAATTTTTAATTTTGGCTGATTTTCAGAACACGAGAATCACGAAAGATTGCTTTGATGAAGGAATCTAATATAATTTAAGATATAGGGGAGGGTAGTACACAGTGAGCCGAAAATTATTATTACTTAACAAATGGCACGATTTTTATTCTTTTGAAAAAGATTTTGTTCCATCTTTAAGCTACACAAATGCGCTACACATTAATGTGTAAATGGTTTTAAAAAAGTTTTTATAAAAGCACAGAAGCAGCATAACGGAGTGTCGAAAATTGTCTCACTATGTACCACAAGTAGTGCACAGTGAGACAATGTATATATTTTCATAAATCATACATTTTTACACTCTATAAATAATTTTCTGCAGTTTAGGATTTCTAATTAATATTTCTAGATTTTCAAAATATTAAAAATGTGAGCCTAGGGTGGACAATGTCAGACCTTGGGTTACCTTCATGCAAATTTTCAGCCTCTTACGTTTAGCAAATTTCCCAAGCCATCGCACGCACACAGAGAAAGAGAAAGAGAGAAAAAAACTTTCTTTTATTAATAAATAACTTTTTAAACATTGAAACCACATAGTAGGTACACAATAAGACATGTCTCACTGTGTACCACTACTGTGTGTCTCACTGTGTACTTTCGTTACGTTGTAACAAAATGGATGTCACATCTGTTACATCAATTTCATCGCTTTAAAAAGTTTATGTAGTTTTGCCGAAACAGTCTATTATTAGATATAGCTAGGTTTGGTTAAGTAAATATATGTCATATTGAAGGAAATAAACTCCACTGTGTAATCCCCTACCCTACATTTTTAATAGATAAACGTTGTTCTATTCTTCGTCATATAAATAATGATTTCTGCAAATTACCTTAATTTATTCATAAAACGCACCTTGTTAATGTGTCCATCAGAATTATTTGTTGGAGAGAAAAATGTGAGAATTTTTTTAAAGAAAGTATATCTTTATTTTATACCAAACTTCTCTTTTGACAAGATTGAAAGCAAATTTCCATAAAATTAATTATGTGCTGCGAATTGACAGTTATTTCCATGTAAAAAGTTGCATAAAAATAAGATATTACATTTAAAACTATTTTTAAATATTATGCAATATATATATATATATATATATATATAAAATATTATTCTGAAGAGTAACATGTCTCTTTGTTTGACAAAAAAAAGGTGTTTAACCAATGTGTTTTGCCTGTACTAACTTATGGAGCAGAAACATGGACGCTAACAAAACGAATGGTACAAAGATTGCAAACAACATAGAGAAGTATGGAAAGATGTATGCTATGTATTAGTAAAAGAGACAGAAAGAGAATAACCTGGATAAGAAGTCAGACGAAAGTTTTTGACATCATTGAAAGAATTAAACGGCTAAAATGGAAATAGGCTGGGCACACTGCAAGAAGACAAGACAACAGATGGAGCACAAACACCCTACAGTGGTATCCCAGAGTTGTAAAACGGCCAAGAAGACGACCTCAATTAAGAGGGTGTGATAAAATCAGAAAAGTGGCCGGTGTTAATTGGATGACTACAGCACTAGACAGGAAACATAGGAAAAACCTACATCCAGCAGTGAGTTGAAAACGTTTGTTGATGGTGATGATGATATATATGTATATGTGTGTCTGTGTATATATATATATATATACATATTTGTATTGCAAACTTTCGGTATCATTCTCGGGCTCTGATGACACAAAATATTTCGGACTCGGATTTAGAATCTCGGGCTCGGGTGTGCCATAGAAATATGCTGAAGCTAGCGAAAAAGGCAGGCTACCGCGGTGCATTCCACATGTCTCTTTTTTACAGACCGCTAGAGTGACGTGATGCTCTTTTCGTACATCTGTATTGGCGCATTCGGGTATCACGTGACTCCAGCGGTCGGTAAAAAAAGATACGCGTAAAGCACCGTGGTAGCCTTTCTTTTTTGTTAGCCTTGGAGATGTGCAAGGTGACGTCACGAACAGGTTTTTGTTGCTGTTGTAGGACAGCTATCGGTACCTTTATCAATGCTTTTTTTATTTGTGTGTCCTACAGTTTTTTCAACCTTTTACGGTAAAAGTCCTGTGATGTGAACTGCTCTATAGATAAACATACAGGATTGGACACTATCATAGAGTATAATGGCAACGTGATGACGATCGCAGCGCCCGTAGTGACAAGGGGAAGAAACTTCTGATCCACTGGATATTTCTGCTATTGAGCTTCTATCTTCATATTATCTTTCTTTAATAAAATGCTTACATTTTCAACAAAATGTTTTTCTTTCTTTCTTTATGATGTGTGAGTGAATAATGGGTTTGCAGTATTAGTAAATAAATAAAAATAAGCTAAAAACCCAATATTTAAAAAATTTATTTTTGTTACAGAAATAATATAACGCTTGTTTTTAATGCAAACGTTTGAATAAGATTTTAAGGGGAAAATAGCTATATTTATGTTGAGTTCAAAAATATATACAGCTCCAAGTCAAAAAAATTAGAATAATGCATTTCATTTGTATTTAGAATTGCATTTAGCTTTATTTCAGTGTAGTACAATTGAAAAAGAACAACGGTTGATGTTTTAATAAATTTGCATGTTATTAAAGAAAATTAAACATGTAAAAGATTAAATTTTGAGTGAATATTGTAATTTTGTAAAATTATTTTCATTATTCAAAATATTAGAATACTAAAATAGGAAGTTCAAAAAATTAGAATACTTGTGAATTTTCCTGATTGGTTCAGAAGGTTGCATAAATTAAGCGTAAAATTAGCTTCTGCGGGACTTCTTCTTAAGTTATAAAAACGCTTTACATCATCATTGTTTTCATTTTGTGTGAAACATGGTTCATTCGTCCGACATAACGGAATTTATAAAGCATCGTATTGCATAAAGACCCAGTAAAGAGGAAATTGCTGGCCAGCAGCAAGATAGGTGCTGGCAATGATGGAGAAGTGCTGGCTGATGATCTACTACTGCATGACCATTGCTGGACAGCTTCAGTCAACTTTGCTGTTGGAAATCATCAGATAAAATTCTGGTGGGCATCCATTTTATCTCATGCGCTGGACCACCACTACATGGAAGTGCACGAACTTTTGCAGTATTATTGCTGGGAACCCTTACACTAGGTGGCGCTGCGAATATCGAAGACATTGAGTATTTGAACACAAATCTGAAATGAATATCTTAACACAATTTAAGCTGTGAAGCTAATTTTTTTTTTTTTTTTTTTGAAACTGTAAAAAATATAGCACCACTACCACCAACAAAATAAATAAGTAAATGAATAAATAAATAAATTCTTTATTTCAACGCCCTTTTTTTCTCTCTTTAAATCTGGTTTTACTAGGTTACAAAGGATTCCGGTTTTCATAATTTACGCAGTTCAGAATCAATAATGTAGTAGTGAATTCAGGCAGAAGACGAAAAAAGGAACTGTCTCTGTTCAAATGCACACACATTTAATTATAAAATTCTAGGCTATCGTTAAAATACAAACACTTAAGGATTCTTGGCTATAAAAATTATAATGTATACAGGAACACAACATTAAAACATTCAAAAAGGAAAATGAAGCACGGATCTAGTTAGATTCCGTCAAATAAAATAAAAGCGGGCAGCGCCCAATTTAAGATCAGCTAGGAGAGAGCACCGCTCTCCTCCGACGCAGAAAACCATCTCCCCCAAAATCCAGCGCTCAGCCTTCAGTTTTTGCTAGTTCATCAACTTCTCGTGAGAAATGGACTTCGCCTTCTTCCGACATCTGGTCTGGGCTATTGTTCGCCACTACAATAATAAAAAAAAAGTATAAAATACATAGGATTTCTATACAATAGAATAATTTCTATACCAGTTTAATGATTGGGAACGTAAATCACAAAAGAAACAAACTTGAAATAGTGTAATGAGAGCTTGAAAACTACGAGCAATCGTAGCGTACGCTGAAAGCACCTGTTCATGTCCGATCACGAAAACCAAGCAGCATCGAACGCGGTCAGTACTTGGGAGGGTGACCACGTGCAGTTCAAATATTTCTATAGACATTTCTATTATAGACACTTCTATAGCTCTTGGTGAAACTAGCTTATAGAATAAAACAGCCATAATTATATAATACTTTGTTTTTTATAGAATTCTATAAGAAATTTTTGTAAGGGAAAGTGCTGGGCCAGCAAAGGTATAGCAGTGGGATAGGTGCTAGCACTGCAGGAAAAGTGCCGGATTGAAGTAATGTAATGGCATACCAATGCTGGCTTGCTGTTGGCCATCACTGATGGGCCAGCTGCATTCGGCTCGGACACTTTTCGACAGGTTTAAGTAATGGCACACTTGCACTTTACCGCTGATAGCACTGCTGGCTGCCATCTTTTTTCCAGATGATGACCCACTGTTTCTTTCTTTGCTGGGGAAGGTCATAATCAGCAATATATCACCAGTTACTAAAAATGTTCTCACCAAGTGTTAGTAGATCAATAAAGCAATAAGTCTTTTCTTCCTTATTTCCCGCAAATTCTCTATTGGATTTAAGTCCGGCGAATTAGCCGGCCAGGGAATTACGTTAATTTGGGGTTGGCTAAGCCAGTTCTTGGTGGATACAGACTTGTGCGAAGGTGATAAATCATGTTGAAATATAAAATCATCACCCTACAGATCTCCCGACGATGGTATCGTTAAATGCTTAGGAATTTCTTGATGTATCTCAGAATTAATCCTTTCGTTAACGATACATAGTAGCCTTCCAGGACCATCTGCAGTCATGCAAACCCATACCATTACACTGGCTGCAAATTTCACTGATCATTTGATACAGTCCTTGTCATATGCTTCTTGCTTAATTCGCCATACACGAACACCTTGATCACCATATGCAGAGCCTGATTACCAACGGGGCAGATTCCTACCAGTAAAAAGAAACAGAAAATTTTGCCTCATTCATGGCAGAAATTTTACATCAATACGGCGTTTAGATGAGGCTAACATTTCTTTTAAAATTTCTTGGTGTAAGTGTGCCCCGTTGGTAATCAGACCTTGACCATATGTTACGCAAAACACACTCTCATCACTAAACAATAGCTTTTTCCAATCATCCAGACCCCATAAACGCCTTTTTTTGCACCACTTCGCTCTCTCCCTTTTCTGTCTAATAGTCATGAGGGGCTTTATCTTTGGCATACGAGATTGAAATCCAAGTTTATGGAGACGTCTTAGTGTTGTAGATTTACTCACATCAACACCGTGTTCTTTCCTCTTTCGATGCAAATATCTTACATTTCTAAAACAGTTTTTTTTAGCAATACACTTTAGCTTTCTATCATCTTTCTAAGTAGCTTTTGACTTTCGGCCGCTATTCAGATGCTTGTTTTCAAAATGGACCGTGCGTCGTTAAAATACTGCTTTATTACTCTACTGAAACTTGGTCGAGAACATGCTAAGTAACTGGCGATATATTGCTGATTACGACCTTCTTTATGCGAATCAATAATACGATGCTTTGTAAACTTCTTTATGTCGGCAGGACCTGTTTACGGAATAGGCCCGTGAAGCCCGTGCTTACCCACTGAAATACAAAAGGGCCCCCCCAATATTACTTTTCAAAACTAATTTTTAGAAAAAAGAAACTCAATCACGGTAAAAAATACATTTTTTTTCTTATGAAACATTTTCTTACTATATGGCAATTTGTAAATCACAAAAAATATTTTGAACTTCACATATTCTCAACTATATAGTTCGTTATTTGTCATTTACAAAATAAATTGGTTATTTACAATTAAACATATAATAAAATACTTTTATAAGTAGTTTTAGTTTAATATTAACAATGTTATTTACTCTAAACTTTGATGGTAAAATTCCAAATTATTTAAGCATACGAAAAAGAGATTTAGTAAATAAAAAAGCAATTTGTAGAGTAATAGGGGGCCCCCTGTGTGACGTCGGACTTCCCCCATTCCTAAGTGTTAAGCGGGTCCTGTATGTCGGGCGAACGACCCATGTTTCACACAAAATGAAACAATGATGATGCAAAGCGTTTTCATAACTTAAGAAGGAGTCCCGCAGAAGCTAATTTTATGCTTAATTTATGCAACCTTCTGAACCAATCAGAAAATTAATAACTATTCTAATTTTTTGAACCACCTATTTTAGTATTCTAATATTTTGAAAACTGAAAATAATTTTACAAAAATACAATATTCACTGAAAATTTAATCTTTTGCAGTTTTAATTTTCTTTAATAATAAGCAAATTTATTAAAACATCATCCGATGTTCTTTTTCAATTGTACTACACTGAAATAAAACTAAATGCAATTTAAAATACAATAGTCCAGTGGTAAGGGAGGAAAGAAAGGCCGAATTCGGAATTAATTAGGGGAAAGCTGTAAATTGTTTTAATCCATTTAGTTTAGATCTAGAATGAATATACTATGTTTTCCCCCTCGTACTAGGTGGGTATTAGGAAATATGTACATATTTATAGTCAAAAAACACGTTTTTTTAAATACCATAACAATATCTCAAAACAGCTAACTCTATGAAAAACATTGACAGTGCAAATGTTGTAGAGCTTGAAATTCTGAGTAAAATGAGTACTTGCACTTATTATTTTTGTTGAACATTAAGGTCACAATTCTACTTTAAAGTTTTGGACCCTTGGCAGGGGGTTAAACACAAAATTAATTAGGATAAAACTGGAAATTGTTTTAATCCCTTCATTTTAGGTCTAAAATGAACGTACTATGTTTTCTTCCTCGTACTTGGGTGAATGTTAGAAAATATGTACATATTTATTTTCGAAAAACACGTTTATTTTAATTAGATTAACAATATCTCAAAACAGTTAACTCTATAAAAAACATTGTCAATACAAATGTTGTAGAGCTTAAAATTCTGAATAAAATGAGTACCATCATTAATATTTTTGTTCACCATTAAGGTCGCAATTCTATTTCAAAAATTTTCAAGTCAAGTGCTTGAAGCCAGGAGAGACAAAGTTAACTTAACAATATCTCAAAATTGCGGCCTTAATATATTAAATAAAAATATTGATGTGGGTACTCATTTTATTCAGAATTTTAGGTTCTAGAACTTTTGTATTGACGATGTTTTTAATAGGGTTAGCTGTTTTGAGATATTGTTAAGTTAACTTGGGCTCTCCTGGCTTCAAGCTCTTGATTAGCGATTAAGGCAAAATTTTGAAATAGAATTGCGACCTTAATGTTGAACAAAAATATTAATGATGGTACTAATTTTATTCAGAATTTTAAGCTCTACAACATTTGTATTGACAAATTTTTTTATAGAGTTAGCTGTTTTGAGATACTGTAAGGTAATTTTTAAAAAAAAGTGTTTTTCGAAAATAAATATGTACATATTTTCTAACATTCACCCAAGTACGAGGAAGAAAACATAGTACGTTCATTTTAGACCTAAAATGAAGGGATTAAAACAATTTCCAGTTTTCTCCCATTTAATTCTGAGTTCAACCCCCTGACCACGGGTCTAAAACTTCAAAGTAGAATTGTGACCTTAATGTTCAACAAAAATATTAAGTGTAGGTACTCATTTTACTCAGAATTTTAAGCTCTACAACATTGGTACTGACAATGCTTTTGACAGAGTTAGCTGTTTTGAGATATTGTTATGGTATGTAAAAAAAAAAAAAAAAAAAAAAAAAACGTGTTTTTGGACTATAAATCTATACATATTTCCTAACGCTCACCTAGTACAAGGGGGAAAACATAGCATATTCATTCTAGACCTAATCTGAAGGGATTAAAACAATTTCCAGCTTTCTCCTAATTAATTCCGAATTCAACCCCCTAACCACTGGGCTACAAATGAAATGAATTTTCCAATTTTTTGACTTGGAGCTGTATATATATTGAATTAATTGATGAATAAACGGGATTTATGACTATCTTTACTTCTTCTCCCACCTTTTTTAAACTTGTGCATTATACAATCTTCTAATTTTCATCGCCAAATTTGAAGTGTATTATCGTAATTTTCGTAAATTTACTAAGATTGCGCATATTATTATAGTTGCACGCAAAAGTATCATGGATGTTTTAACTTACACATGTCATAAATATTTAATTAGGTATTTAATTTCGTATCAGATTATTTTGTTTAAATACTAGGGGGCTCTGCCCCTGCAAGCTACGCTTGCCAACCCCCGTTTAGACACCGCAGAATCTGAAAATCTAAAAATCTAATGGGTTTTTAAAATATTAGAAAAGATTAAATTATACTGAAAAAAGTTGTGCAGATCTCCCTGTAAACGGGTTTCCATTCAATTCTCTTTGATTGCAAAAATTTAACGGAGAATCAGTTGCTGTTAAGACATCCAATGGTTGTTTTCGTTTTTGATTAAAGAGGATCAGTTAAACATTTGAAAAGAAGCTAAAATGAAATGAATTAAGCATTCAGAGTCTTTGTCAACCGATATTTTAAAACAATCTCTATAACAATAACCTAAATCATGTGACTATCATCAACAGTTCCGAGCGGAACACTTTGCTTTTTATACTCTAGGTGCCATTTTGATACTTTAATGTTATCCAGGCACAGGCGATAAGTCGCCAAATATTATTCTATCCCCATCATTTCATCTATATTATAATAGTTCAAGTCATCAAATACCATAAACAAATACGATCTGATCCCTTCGCCTTTCATATGAAAGTTTGGAACAAATGTCATATACCCCCCCATATTGGCGCGATTTTTTTCCAACGCCAATTTGGGGAACGCATCAACAGCATAAACAACAACATCCGGCTTACCATATCAAGCAAAATAATGATACTTTGGCGCCAGTTAAGTACCCGAACTCGCCAGTTAGCATTTTTTTTATTGTTCGAGTGGTAAATTAAAACATTGATTTGAAGTTGAAATTAAATGCCATGGTTTGTTACATAATTTAATATTTCGTCAGATGTCATATACGCACCGCATGTTTGGCATGATTTTTTTTTTTTTTTTTTTTTTTTACGAAAATTTGGCGAAAGCCTCGTTTTCGAATACCAGTTACATATGTATTTTTGGTACTACTTAGTTATCCCGTCGACAAAAAATCTATCGCGAACTATAAGATTAAATGTCAATAATGCTTGATCGTAAATGTCACATTCACTTGACTTTTAGCAAGTTACACATGTTTACGTCATCAAGTGATTTTTATTTCGACGTTTTACTTTTATATTTATTAATGTTATACTAATTTATTTGTTCTTTCGTTATTTAAAATAAAAATTTTGTCAATCTGTACAATTTGGCGAGTGGTTTGGCGATTTATGTAATTTGCGAAATTGGGTGACGGAATAACTACTACATTGCACAGTATTTTTTAATTATTTTCTATTATTTTCAAAAGGAAATAGCAAAAAAATAATTAATTACTATAGAACAAAATAATTTGTATAAATTTAAAAAAGAAATAAAAGTAAATATACATTTATTATTAAATAAACAACAATAGCCGAGTTACCATGTCTGTCAAAATAATGCCATTTGTGCTCCAATTAGGTACCCCGGTGCGTATATGACATCTGTGTCTAATATTTTTCTTTTCGTTTTGTTTGTTTTTTTAAAAAAGAAGTGAAAGCCATCAATTTAAATGTTTCATTTTTAAATGAAAGTTTTGTATTTAATAAATTGATAACGAAATACAAAAAAAGCATTGTTCTTAGCATAGATTTAAAGGAGGCCCAACTGTCGCCAAATTAATTTAAAATAGTAACCTTTTCTGAATTATGAAAAAAAAAAAATTCTGTTATGATTAAAATTTGAGTTGCCATCATTAGAAAAAATGTATTTAAAATTAGAAAAAAATGATTATTTCGAAAACTAATTCGAATTTAAAAATTCTAATACCAGTTTTGAGATCTGTGGATCAACACGGATTTTTGGTGTTAATTTCATCGCAAAGTATTCCATATTTTAGGAGAAATCGCCGTGAAACAAAATCAGTTGTTTAATCGGTCTATTCAAATAATCGATACATTTCAGGCGTTTCATATATTCGTTTCATAAATTCGTTTCATTAGGATTTTATATATACTAGGGGATCGTAGCCGGGCTTCCCGGGTTGAAGAATATAAGTGAAAACATTTTTTAAAATTGAAAACTAATAATTTTTTTACATGCAATAATTTTTTTATAATGCCCACTTACATTACAAAAGCATTTTTCATATGAGAAATACGAATTATACAATCAAATAAATTTTTGAAATTTATCAAAAGAGATATTTTCTTATTAGCCGCATGCTAAGAGTTAATTGACCAAGATTTAGCTACTTACGGCATCCTTTTATATTAAATTTGTGTTTTATTTATATTATTTTATTTATTTATTCATAGGGAAGTTTTTTTTAATGGATATTAGCCGTAAGGAAATAATGAACTCTTTATTTTGTTTTAAGGGCAAACGGATTAATCTTTCGTAATCGAGCTCCGCGCGATATAGTTAAATTAAAAAATATTTCACGCTTTAAAATTGTTTTTAAAGCCATAGACAATCAGTAAACTGAGATGAACCTTGCAAACAAATTCCATTTGGAAAAAAAAAAAAAAAAACTCTATTTGGTGATCTAAAAATTTAAATTGTACGATTACAAATATGTTAGATTTGTGTTTTTTCAATATTATTCTTTTATTTGTTTATAAAAGAAGTATTAATTTCGTTAATTTGTCTTTCACAAATATGTTAGATTGGTGGTTCTTTAATATTATTCTTTTATTTGTTTATCAAGGAAGTATTAATTTCGTTATGCAAAAATAGTCAGAAACAAATGCTGAACTATGTTTGTTGCTTTCTGTGCAAAATGTTTATTATTATTATGCATTGAAACCGGCACGTGATAAGATAAACTTTTTTAAAAATTATGCTTAAAAATTATTTTAGAAAATATAATTCACCTGTCAATTAAGATAGTTTTTAAACAAATTGCATTTGTAAGTAAATTTTTTCCCTATGCGACGAAAATTGAAAGTGTACCATGGTCAGAAGATTAAAAAATTGCAGTAGCGAAAATTTCAAGACCGAAATTTTATCGTGAAGTGTTGCCATTCGCAAAATGACGCCAGCGTTACGCACAGATACGCTTGTTCTTTATGATATAGATACTTAATCAGTAAAATATAATAAAGATCAGTTATTAGGATGTGGTTAATAAATTGAGGCTCTTATGCTTGGTATTCCGGAATGAAAAACAGCAATTTTCACCTTCTCAAAATTTGCATACGAACTTCTCATATCCATATTCATCATTTTTAAAAAATTCGTATTTTGTTTGATCATTTGAAAATCATTTTAACTGAAAACTTGAAGTCACGATTGTCAGCAACATCTTTTATGCGAACAGACGCACTCTTTACTTGAGATTCTAATCTCAATTCCGGAGAGTAAAAATTTCCGTAATTTATGTTTTTTAGACGCAATTGTGTTAAAATGTTTAGTTTTATATAAGAAAATGATCGTTTTCCTTTAAACATGACTTAATTTTCACTTAAATAAGCATTTCGCCTAGTGTCTGAAACAGTATCTGTGCACATGCAGAAGGAAAAACAATATAGAAAATTTATGAGCGAAAATGCGTGTTTTCAAAAGCAGTATGTCATTTTCCGTTATTATGCCCCTAATATAATATTCTGCTCCTAATGGGATTTTGCACCACTAAACCCTATACAACAATTTTTATCAACAATTTTGCATTTTCATCAGAAAATAGCATGAATAAAGATAGAAATACCTCATTGTTTCTCTCTTTTGTCTACAATAATGAAAGCTATCTAATTTTCATCACTTTGCGGAAATTTCATAAAATGCTTTTAAAATTAAAATATAAAAGTGGGCATATTTAAAAAATATATATATATAGTGCGATCATATCTACAAATGAAGGGCTTTTAGTTTAAAAAAATATATGTATATTAGTAAAATTGGTTCAGCAGAAAGATCAGGGCAGATGACTAAAAAACATACTTGCGTTTTAAATATATAGGTTATATAAAATTAGGAAAAATTAAATTAAACAAATTATGTTATTTTGATAAAATTATAGTAGAATGTCCTAAAGAATAGCATTTTATTATTCGACAGAGTTTTGGACAAAAACTTCAGGAACATGATATTATTTTAAACCACGAATTATTTGTTTGCTTGTCTAATTCGACGAAGCAAATCCCTCCAGGCGAGAATCATCAATTTCTGTAAGATAAATCGCTATTATTTGAATGTCACCTCTCTTTTATAAAGACACTCTAAATTTTTGTAAAACATTGCATTTTATCAGTGTGTGATTTCGATTACATTATTCTCAAAAGTGAAGCATTTTCACCTGTGAAGAATTTCAAAGCAGCTGAGCTGTGAAAATTAAAACTTCTACCAAACATAATTCAGGTTTAAGAATTAAAATACACGCTTTTTTATGAAATGGCGTCATTTGCATCCGCTAAAGCAATCCACTTTTACAATACAGTCTTAAACTTCGTCTATAGAAAAGTATGCATATGACGCCATTATCACGGAATAATAGACAATATTCTTGACATAGCCCATATTTTAATTTCAACTGTTTTTTTTTTTCAGGTTTTATGAGAGAATGGAAACAAAAAGATAGAGTATCTCCTATTTTCGGCTATTTTTCGTTTACTTTCAATAGAAATGGGTACTTTTGTTGCCACGATAAGAAAAATGGTATTAAAAACTACAAAAAATTAATATCTTAAAAATAAATTGAGATGCAGCTTTCAAACAAATTGCATTTAAAAGAGCATTTTTTTCCTTATACGACGGTGTAAAAATTTAAAATGTGCGATGTTTAGAAGTTTAAAAATTTGCAGTATAGAAAACTGCAAAACCAAAATTTTATTTCAAATTTCAAAGTGTTGCCATTGGAAAAATGACGTATGCGTTACGCACAGATATGTTTGTTTCTTTATAATATAGATGTCCTTTATAATATAGATAGGGTAGATATACCCACCAAAAACGTATAAAACTCAATTAAATGCTACATAGATTATAATATTGCATTAATGTAAGGCATGCAAGTATCATTCGACGATAAAAATTAACGAAGTACTCACAGTTTTGTGTTATTTGTAGTAAAAGCGAAAAAAGAATTTTTCGATGCAGGCACGTTTCTGCCAGACACATCCTTATTCCTTCTCCTTATCTATACTATCTATCTATTCTATACCAATATTATAAAGAGGTAAAAATTGTTTATTTGTAGAAGGTAAGCTCTGAAACTACCGAACCGATTCCAAAAGTTATGGCATCAAAATGATGGTGTTAGTCCAACTTAGAACATAGGCTATATCTTATGTCCGTGTCACTGGCCAAAAGGGGGTGCAGAAGCAAAAAAGTTCTAATAATGCAATTTTTGTGTTACTGAACGGACTAGAAACATGAAATGTGAAATGGTAGTTACTTTATAAGATTCTAATGATCTCTAAGCACATTTCTTTAAACAATCGAAATTAAAAAGGGGTAAAGATGCGTGAAAAGCGTTCTAAAAAACGTTCTAAATGGCTATTTCTACGCAATCTCAGAAAGTACCCAGCATATTTCAAAAGTAATGGTTGGAAATTGATGATGACAGCCCTTGCACCAACATAGGCTCTATTTCATGCCGGTGTCCCTACCACCTAGGGGTTGCAGAAGCAAAAAAAGTTCTAAATTGCGATTTTTGTGTTACTGAAGGGTCTAGAATCCTGAAATTAGGCAGGGCAGTTATTTATAAGATACAAATGATCTCTAAGAAGATTTCCTAAAAAATTTGAAATTTAAGAGGGGTGAAAATGAACGAAAAGCATTCTAAAAACGTCCTAAATAGCGATTTCTACGGAATCTCAGGAAGTACCGAACCGATTTCAAAAATAATGGTGTCAAAATGATGGTGACAACTCTTGCTCCAACATAGGCTAAATTTTATGTCGGTGCCATTACCCCAAAGGGGGTGTAGGAGCAAAATAACGTTCGAAAATGCGATTCTTGTGTTTCTGAAGGGCCTAGAAACATCTAATTTGGAATGGTAGTTACTTATAAGATATAAATGATCTCCAAGAACATTTCCTAAATAATTGAAATTTAAAAAGAATGAAAATGGACGAAAAACGTTCTAAATTGCGATTTCTATGCAATCTTAGAAAGTACCCAACCGATTTTAAAAGTAGTGGTTGGAAATTGATGATGATAGCCCTTGCTCGGATGTAGGATCTATTCCATGTCGGCATCACTACCACCTTGCGACTGCATTTTAAAAAAAAGTTCTAAATTGTGATTCTTGTAATACTGAAGGGGCTAGCAACTTGAAATTCGGCATGGTAATAGCTTATGAGATGTAAATACTCTTTGAGAAGAGTTCCTTAAAAATTTGAAATTTAAAAAGTGTGAAAATGAACGAAAAGCGTTCTAGAAACGTCCTAAATAGCGATTTCTACGCAGTCTCAGGAAATGTAAACCGATTTCAGAAATAATGGTTTCAAATTGATGGTGAAAGTCCCCGCTCCAACATAGCCTATATTTTACGTTGTTGTCACTAAGACCTGGGGGTTACAGGAGCAAAAATTGTTCTAAATTGCGTTTTTTGTGTTACTTAGGGGGTCTAACATTTTAAATTTGGAATGGTAATTACTTCAAAGATGCAAATGCTTTCTAAGATTTGTCGAGAGAAAATTCCAAATTTAAAAGGATGAAGTGAGCGAAAAGCGTTCTAAATTACGATTTTTATGCAATCGCATGAAATACAAAATCGATTCAAATATAATGGTTGCAAATTGATGGTGATAGAACCTGCTCAAACATAAGCTATATTTTATGTCGGTGCCACAACCCCTAGAGGGTTGCAGGAGCAAAAAACTTTCTAAATTGCGATTTCTGCGATACTGAAGAGGCTAGAAACTTTAATTATAGCACGGTAGTTACTTATAAAATATAAATGTCCTATAAGAACAGTCGAAAATAAATTCGAAATTAAAAAGTCCTTCCGGCCAGTGCCGGGAGGAAGAGGTAGCTTTCATATTCCTTATTTTTAAAAAGTAAGCTTATATTATTCAAACACAAGAAGCTCTATTTAGTGGAAACCGATTATAGGAGATTCAATACTAATTTTTATCAATACTAAATCATTATGAATGAGAATTTCGAGAAATTAGTCAACTTTATCCAAGCTGCTTTTATTTAAAGGAACTTATATTTGGTTGCCAAATTCGGCGATATCTTGAAGTTCCTGCCATTTTACGACAACATGGTGGATGAGGCTAACGAGTGAACTTGGTCGAGACCTTAGTAATTCCTGTGCACATGCTCTCTCACATCGGAATCGGTTGATACAAGTGCGTTCGCAGACAAAAAATCAGATTTTTCAAAATGTCACCCACATTAGAAATTGAAACTGCTATATCTGAGCCATTTTTTAAGATAAAGACAAAACAAAAAATGATCCGGAATCCTTATATCATGGTCAAATATTTAAGAAAGAAGCCTTTTTCAATTTCTAATTTTTTTGTACCTCACTTTAAATATAATTTTTTATTTAATTTAATGGCCTCCATTTTGAAACAATGTGGCTGATGAAGCTGGCCAGCGATCTTGGTCGAGACATTACAATATACTATCCACATGCCTTCTTACATCGAAATAGGTTAATAAATACGCGTGTTATCACGTGACAAATATCAGATCGTTTCAAAATGTCAGCCACGCTAGAAATTTAAAGTGCTATAATTCAACCATTTTTTAAGATATATACGAAACAAAAACTGCTCCGGAATCTTTGTATCAAGGTCAAACACATAAAAAAAAATCTTTTTCAATTTTCAACTTTTTGATAACTCACTTTAAATTTTAAATTTAATTTTTTTTTTTTAAATGGCAGCCCTTTTGAAGCAAGATGGCGAATGAGGCTGGCCAACGAACTCGATCGAAACATTGGTATGTACTATGTACACACCAAGTTACATCCAAATAGGTTCATAAATACGCCTGTTATCGCGTAACAAAAATCACGTCGTTTCAAAATGTCAGCTACAATAGAAATTCAAAATGCTATAACTCAGCCATTTTTTTAGATATAGAAAAAACAAAAACTATTCCGGAATCTTTGTATTAAGCTCAAACACATACAAAAAAATCTTTTTCATTTTCCAAATTTTTGGTACCTCATTTTAAATTTTAAATTTAAAAAAAATTTAAATGGCCGCCATTTTGAAACAAGATGGCGGATGAAGCTGGCTAACGAACTCGGTCGAGAAATTGGTACGTATTATATATACACCAAGGTACATCCAAATCGGTTCATAAATACGCCTGTTATCGTGTGACAAAAATCAGGTTGTTTCAAAATGTCAGCCAAGCTAGAAATTCAAAGTGCTATAACTCAGCCATTTTTTAAGATATAGACGAAACAAAAACTGCTCCGGAATCTTTGTATCAATGTCAAACACATAAAAAAAAATATTTATCAATTTTCAATTTTTCGGTACCACATTTCAAATTTTTAATTAAAAAAAATTTTAAATTTCATTTTTAATTTAAAAAAAAAAATTTTTTATAAAAAAAAAATTTTAATGGCCGCCATTTTGAAACAAGATGGCTGATGAAGCTGGCCAACGATATATATATATATATATATATCTATATCTATATATATATATATATATATCTGATCTTTGTGACACTGTAACTCTCGTATTTATGAACCGATTTGGATGTAACTTCGTGTATACATAGTGCATACCAATGCCTCGACCGAGTTCGTTGGCCAGCTTCATTCGCCATCTTGTTTCAAAATGGCGGTCATTTAAAATTTTTAAATGGCTTTGGATATATATATCAACTTTTGAACGGAGGGTTGTTTCGGGGTCTGGGGGTCATGATCGATGAAAATATACCAAAGTTTTTTTAAATCGCTTTCCTCCTAACGGCTGCAATAGGTAGCTTTTTGTAATGAAAGCTACCTAAATGGATTGAAGCGATGGGAAGGAGCGAAAAGCTTTCTAAAAGAGTCCTAAATTACGATTTCTATGGAATCTCGGGAAATAATAAACCGATTACAGAAGTTATTGGTTGCGAATCAAGAGTGATAGTCCCTGATCCTATACTGTCTATATTTTATGCCGGTGTCACTACCACCTGGTTAGCAGGAACAACAAGAAAGCCTTTAAAAACATCTAAATTCCGTTTTCTATAGAATATTAGGAAATACCAACCGATTTGAAGGTTAATGTTGGCAAATTAATGGTGACATTCTCTGTTTCAACATTTTTCAAGACATTCTATTTCAACTCTGTTTCGGCATTTTAAGTTGGTGCCACTAACACAAGAGAGGTGTTAGACAAGAAGCTTGGAATTTGACATGATGGTTAATTTTAAGATGTAAATGTGTTAAGATGGTTTCTAAAAAATTCAAAACTTCAAATGAATACTGAAATGAGCGTATGAAATGTGCATAAAAGACTCAAAATACTTTCTAAATTATCATATATTTGAAATTAGTTTTAGTTCTTCTTATTAATTAAAATCTCGTTTCTTTCTCTTGCCCTTTTATAATGAAGTTTAGTCAAACTGTGGCTTAATTTGTAATTATTGAATTATTCCAAAAAACGTTCTTCTAATAAAAAATAGTCATGTCGATATCACTTTGCATATTTCAACTATTACGCGAGCAAAGCCGAAGGGGTTTGCTAGTAATATTATAAATGTCAATGTGAGTCCGAAAGTTTGAATGAAGTCAACATCAAAACGGATGAATTAATGCTTTTGTATCTTTGCATATAGATGGATTATCAAACGGAAAAGAACATAGGCTATGTTCTATTTATTTGATCCAAATATTTCTGTTAATAATTCAAAATTTCATACTTTTTCATACAGAATCGACATTTTCCCGATAAAATTTGACCATTTTTCTTTCTCGTTACCTAGAAAATCAAAATCTGGAATAATAATTTCTCCTCGGCAATTAATTTTTAATTGAACAATTTCTACTTTAAACTAAGAATAAAAAGAAAATAAATATGACGTCATATTTGAAACGAAAAAAACGAAGTATTTTTTACTATAGACAAATATCGGTTTCGTTAATAAGGGGTTTTCTGTTAAAAATGGCGATATAATTAGAAGGAAAAAGAATGAACAAGAATTATATTATTAATAAAATGTTTCACTTTGAAAAATATTACGTCATACTTGAAATAAAACAGGTATTTTCAAGTATTAGTTAAAAATACAAGGAGCATGAATATCAGTAACTAATGAAAATAGATTTTAAAAAAATGACGTCATATTTAAAACGAATGAGAATTTTTTTTTTACTAATATTGATTAATAAGTTTGAATATAAGTTATATACAAATGAGAGTTTGCATTCAAAATTCACATTATGATTATCAGTAGAAGACATTTTTTGTGGGGAAAAAAGGGGAAATAAATCTGATTAATATATTTTTTGACGCTATTTTCTCTTTAAAATTAAAACAAATTTAATTTCAATTAGCATAGATGGTGCAAAAACATGTTTAAAGTAAATTTTCCTAAAACTAAAAACATATTTTCACACATTGAAGCTTTATGGATGAATTTATTCCACAGAAGCAAAAATCATCTGTCAGCATATTGGCATTTACAACCAAGGATGTAAATTAAACTTCCGTACATTTAAGTGGAAAGTTATTGCCCCTACGAATTGAAATTTAAAAAAAAATCATATACTATTTTAATTAATTATTTTTAACAGATGGCAGTTAAAAAAATATCACAAAGGCGTTTTTAGTAAAAGGTTTTATCAGGTAAAAAATTATGTAATATTTTTTTATGTAAAGCATTCATTTCAATTAGAAAACATTAATATATAATCGTTTTAATTTTGTCAAAGTGGTATAATATTCATTTCACAAGCTTCGAAATTAAAACTGAAATCTTAAAATAACAATATACATTTCAGAAATAATGTTTTGCATCAAAAGTCGTATTATTTCAAAATGTAACTTCAGCTTATATTTTAAATACATTTTCTTACATGAAATTTGGCATTTAGTAAAAATAAATTTCAATATTTTTTTTTTCTAAATGTACATGTACAATATTATTGGACTTCATTAACGATATCCTGTTTTAATTAAGTTAAAATGCATAGTTTTACATGATTCATGAAGTGAAAGAATATATATATATATATATATATATATATATATATATATATATATTATCTCGAAAAGTATTATTCGTACGAAAAACTAACCAGGTGACATCGTCATATTTTAAATCACTAGCCAGTATTCTTTCAGAAAATATTAGCATTTTATAGCACTTATACAAAATAGTTTGATTTCCACAGAATTTACCATTCGCAAATTCATGTTTAACATCCTTTTACCTTAAAATCTCAAAGAAATTCGATGTAAAAATGTTTAGCAAGTAATTTCAATTAGAGATTAGGATTCACATATGACATCGTTTACATGTAAAGAAGAGGTGAAATCACTAATTAAGCAATAAATTTGCCTTTCACCTCACATCCCTCTAATTTTTAAAGGCGCCATGATTATCGAAAAGCGAAAGAGAAGAAGGGAAATTTTCTTTCGATTTTAAAATATCTAAATCTATGGTTTAAAATCCCCGAAACACAATCCCTGACCCCCATTGGAGCATATTCCTACAAATAGCCAAGCTTCCATAATCCAAAATTACAACACAACAATCGATATGAAAATATTTAGCTGTAACTGGACTGCTTTTTCCATAAATAGATTTCTTCCGCAATTGAAAGAAATAAGCAACTCTATTGCTTAAATAATAAGCATTTAGGCTTCTAGAGTCTTCGAAGCGTGATAAACATTTTGATATTATTGGTAGATCTACAGCTATTAAAAATGTGGTACCATGAAATAAAAATGTAATAAATATTTGAAAATTAAAGATTTTCTCGTACTTTTATTATTTATTTTTGACTTTTGATGCTTCACCATGTCTGATTTTTTCAATACCATTTGTCTTTCTTTCTTTTCCAAGATGTGATTTTTTGGAATAGAAACATAATGTTGTATGTTGATTTTTCTATTATTCTAATCAATTCAAAGACACGTCTGAAGTGATCTGTTAATAATCACTATTTACTAATATATCTCTTTAGATAATATACTTTGTCACGAAAACATAAATCAATATCCATGAACGAAATAAATATAAATTATAAAATAGAATAACAGAGATGTAAATTTATTCTTCATTTAATTGTAGAAAACGAGTATGAAATTTCAAACTCACGAAAGAAATTTAAATGATCCTATATATATATAAACAAAAATAAGGAAATTGGGATCATTAGAAGTGTTTCTACTACAAAATATGATAAAAGGTTAATTGCATATGCTATTAATTATCGAAATTTTTTGCTTAATTGATGAAGTTATTCTTCTTTAAATGTTAAGTGAACGAAGTCACGGGTAACAACTACTTTAAGATTTAAAAAAGCTTTTTAAAAAAATGTTATTTCCTTAATAATAAAAAGATTTAAATTCCAATGATTTCCAACGACACATTCCAAAGATCAATTTCAAGAGAATCGTCTGCCTCGAAAACAATACAGTCGAATCAAATAATTGATGTTAAAAGTATAGAATAGAGCATACAGAAATTTCATACACATAAATTTCGGGAGCATCTTAGTTGTGTTACCCCTTGTCACTAATGGCGCTAGTTAACGGTGTCATAACAGATTTTCGTGTAACTGTCTTATCTTGTGTGTTTATCTATGGTACCGTCCTCGGGCTCCGAAAAGAGAGCCCGAACCCATCTCTAGACTGTGCCTCTCTCGGTACTCCGAAGTACACAGAGACAGAGAGGTAGATCTACTTTTCTATTTTGTATTTGGCTACATCTTCCCATTTCTACAATTACTATTTTCTATTTTGGGTAGCTTATTAGTTGAACGGTTTTACATCTCTCGTCAAAATTAAAAACCATTATTAAACGAAGATTTTTATGACGAAATACTTTAATACTAAGCCAAACCACGCTCGATGAAATTTGCAAATTGGTTGTATACCCGATTATAAAAAAAATTCCTTATTCTTGAAGAAATACCCTTTCTCTCCCTTTTAGTGCCTTACAAGGCTTACAAGTTGAATTTAGAAAATATCGGTAATATATATGTTAAACACATATATGTGTTTAACCATTTTTTTTTTTTTTTTTTTTTTTTTTGTAGATTTGTTATACCACATTTCGTGCTTCTACCTAAAACCACTGCTGATGCTGGGATATGGCGAAAAGAAGCTCCTTTAAGCATTTTTGAATTCAGACATTTTGCACCTGGACGGATTTCCGATACCTCCGGTTGAAAATTGCAGACTTCTAGAAAATTAACTATCATAAAATCCCAAATTTTCCAAGGAGGATATTTCGATGCTCCGGGTTGGGAATGTCCCACTCCCACGGGCCGCTCCCCGAATTTATCACATCACTGCACTTCACAGTGCCATAACAACAGTAAATTTCACA
The DNA here is from genome assembly GCA_963932465.1 of Maratus speciosus. NCBI lineage: Eukaryota > Metazoa > Arthropoda > Arachnida > Araneae > Salticidae > Maratus > Maratus speciosus. The sequence continues at coordinate 294,855,961 of OZ010789.1, forward strand.
TTCTTGAAACACAAATATAATTACAATTACATTTTTAGCATAAAAAAAGATTGAAAATGAAGACAGAAAATGGAACAATCTAACGCTCTTTAGGTCTAAAAGAAAGGAGGACGGAGTGGACCGTAGATGAACATACAAGATGGGACATTTACGGCAAAATTTGTAATGGCAACAGTACTAGCGTCACTACCGACAAAGGGGAAGAATTAACAAGTCTCCGAAATTTACCTATGTTGAAGAAATATGTTTACGCTCTATGTCTTGAATATCTATTGTTTCCTGAACGAGGCAGACGATGTTGTATTTATGCTTTCTTTATTTAGCTGGGTTTTTTTTAGGTAGATTTCGTATGAAATACTACCTATTGGGATCGTTCCTATGTTGGAATTTCTGAAAAATTTTTGCAGATCTACACCGATCATGACCCCTAGAATCCAAAACCACCCTCAGTAAAAAACTTTATCTATCTATCTATCTATCTATATATATATATATATATATATATATATATATCACTTTCTTCTGGACACGATAACTTTCGTAATTCTGCACCAATCTCTTCCAAACTGATACATAAAATCAAAGGGCATAAAATCTCGGTCAAGTTCGTTAATGTGCAAAATCGGACCAAGGGGATAGAAATAGGGAGGGGGGTTGTGAAAACCGAACCCCCCCCCCCCCCCATAACTTCTTAATTTTTGTACATATCAAATCAGTTTAAAGTTTTCATTACTTCTAAAAATAGGGCCAAAATTTTATGTATCACAGATTTTTGATAAAGTTAAAAATGGGCTCAAGGGGCGCAAAAAATAGGGTTTTTGGGATAAAAAAATTCATAACTTCGTCAATTCTCAAATTATCAATTCCAATTAATTTTATTATAAATCTCCTTAATATTATCTACAACTTTTATATTCACAAGTTTTTGATAGGACCAATTCGTACCGCAAAAAAAATTAAAAACGAAAACAAAAAGGGGGTTTGAAGAAGTAAAAAATCCATAACTGAGCCAATTCAAAAGATATAAAATCCCCATGAATTTATCATATATCTTCTTAATATTGTCTGCAACATCTATATCGACAAGTTTTGGATAGGACCAATTCTTACAGCAAAAACAAATTAAAAATACATAGCGGTTGAAGAAAAAAATCATTTAAGTAAGGGTGGATTCAAATCCAAACTGCGTATTTTCTGACTCATTTTACAATTCATTTTTGCTCTCAAAGGCTCCCAATTGGTACGTTTTCTTACTCAGAAACTATATAATGTACCGTAATGGTCGATTTTTTGATAGAGGCAGAATATATTTTAAAAAATGCTGTTAAAGTGGGCATTTTGAACCGAATTTCCCGAAGCGGATTGTGTTGGAAAAATCATTGCATTAAGGATGCACTCAAATCCAAATTGTTTATTTTCTGACTCATTTTTAAATTCATTTTTGCTCTCAAACGCATTTAATTGGTAGATTCGCTTATTCAGAAACCATATAATGTACCGCAATGATCGATTTTTTGATAGAGGCAGAATATATTTCAAAAAATGATTTCAAAGTGGGCATTTTGAACGGAATTTCCCGAAGCAATTGTGTTATCACTTTCTTCTGGACACGATAACTTCCGCAATTCTGCACAAATCTCTTCCAAACTGATACATAAAATCAAGGGACATAAAATCTCGGTCAAGTTCGTTAATGGGCAAAAGCGGACAAAGGGAATGGAAATAGGGAGGGGTTTTGTGAAAACCGAAAAAAACCCATAACTTCTTAATTTTTGTACATATCAAATCAGTTTAAAGTTTTTATTACTTCTAAAAATAGCACCAAAAATTCATGCATCACAAATTTTTGATAAAATTTAAAATAGGCTCAAGGGGCGCAAAAAATAGGGTTTTTGGGAGAAAAAAATTCCTTACTTCGTCAATTCTCAAGATATCAAATCCAATAATTTTATTATACATCTCCTTAATATTATCTACAACTTTTATATTCACAAGTTTTGATAGGACCAATGCGTACCAAAAAAAAAAAAAAAAACGAAAACAAAAAAGGGGGATTGAAGAAGAAAAATTTTCATAACTCCGTCAATTCACAAGATATAAAATCTCCATGAATTTATCATATATCTTCTTAATATTGTCTTCAACATTTATATAGACAAGTTTTTGATAGGGCAAATTCTTAAAGCAAAAACAAATTAAAAATACATAGCGGTTGAAGAAAGAATCATCTTATTAAGGGTGCATTCAAATCCAAACTGTCTATTTTCTTACTCATTTTTAAATTCATTTTTGCTCTCAAACGCATCCAATTGCTAGATTCTCTTATTCAGAAACTATATAATGTACAGTAATGATCGATTTTTTGATAGAGGCAGAATATATTTCAAAAAATGATGTCAAAGTGGGCATTTTGAACAGAATTTCCCGAAGCGATTGTGTTAGAAACGAAAAATATTGCCCTACTGAGAAAATAATTGTTTTCAAGTTTTAATTAATTGAAAGAAAAATAAAAACACAGGTCGCTTATAAATCTTTTAAAAAATCACGTCAGCATGTTTCATATTTTTTTTTATTAAAAATGAATCTGAAAATGTGCCAGAAAATTTCGAGTTGTTGAGTATGGGAAAATATTTTTTTTAATATCGCCTTAACATGATTCTGATAAAACCAGCTATTTTATAAAAAGGAATTAAAAACTCGTCAAAAGCAGACAGATAAAACTGTTAAAGTGGATTTATATCTAATAATGATTTAGTTTTTGTTGGTGAAATTAGTATACTTAACTTCGAAATCTACCTCTGCCTGTAGGCCGGGACGGCAGGGATTTTTTTTTTTTTTTTTTTTTTTTAATCGCTCTTGTGCATTGTTCACCTTTAATTTACAAAAGGATAATTAGAGTAATAATATAAAAGAAAAACCCTAGAAGATTTTGTTACGAATGTAAATATGTCAGATTATGAGATTAAATTGTAAAAAATCAAATTCAGGTATACTAGTATTTTTTCATATCGAATAACATTTTATTGGGTGTAATGTCAGTACCTCTATTTATTTTTAACTTTTAGATTTATATAATTCTAATAAATTTGTCGAAAACAATTTTTCCCCATCTGTAATTTTATTATTATTTCTTATATGTTAATATTATAAATATTATTAAATTGATTGTCCGTTATTTACATTAAAAACAATATTTTTATTTTATCTGTAAGAAAGTGAAAATGCGCAAATTTTAAAAGATTATCTTAACGATTGTTTAATACGTTAAACTTCGTAAATTAATAAACCATCGGCTATAAAAATTTTCCTAACCAAATGGAATATTTATGAAATTTTCTGGAACTCGTAGAGTGCAATATTTCTTATATTTTTATATTACACCATTCTTTTGATGTATAGAATTCAAAAAGAAATTTTTTACCTTATATTTCGTTACACTTAAATCGTTCACTCATCATGTAAACAGGGGTGTAGTGGAGGGTATACGGGGGTATACGCCGTATACCCTCTGGATTTTTTAAGGAACACCGTATACCCTCTGTTTCTCAAGAAAGCTATAGTATATACACTCTAGGGTATACGCTCTGCCTTCAGCGTATACCCTCTGCTTAGAGCGTATAGCCTCTGTTCTTTTTACGACTACATCACTGCATGTAAAAGGGAAAAAAATGAATATATTGTGCATGTACATAGAATAGATATTAGATATATAAATAGAATATTCTATTTATAAATGTATAAATGAAAGAATTAAGAATTTAATGAAGTAGTAATAGTAATATAAAAAAAATTGCAATCTGCTACAGCCAAAAAATGTACGCTATATTGGAATTCCACAGATGTGTTATTTATTCTAGGTAAAAACAGATTTATTTATTTTTATATATATACACACAATAAGTAATCATCTAATCCTGAATTGTGAACTGGATTCAAAAGGTAAGTAACTGAAAATATAATCAAATTTACCATGTATAAGCATATGCATAAAGTTGCATGTTCTCAAGTACCGCCGGTAATTTTAGGTAGCTTTCATTACAAAAAGCAGCTACTATTACTATTACTTACTATTACTTACCGCAGCCGTTCGGAGGAAAGCGATTTCAAAAAATGTTGGTATATTTTTATCGATCATGACCCCCAGACCCCGAAACCACCCTCCGTTCAAAATTGACATATATATATATATATATATATATCCATATATAACCATTAATTAAACATTACAGACCATCATCAAAAATTGCAATATTGAGAATGATTGACTACACGTCATAAACCAACAATATAGAACTGTATGTGTAAAATAAAGTACCGTATACCTAATTACAAGAATTAACATGGAAGAAAAAAAAGAAGAATATGGATTCCGAAAAAATTGAAAAACTTATATATTGAATTACGTTTTCAAGAGTACAGAATTCAATGATATAAGCAAATCGGTTGTTTTCTGTGGGAAAAAAGCTATAAGCTGAAAAAAAAATGTTTCCCCCTGTACTCAAACAACCAATATAATCAAAATAATAGTTTCAAGATGAATACTGAACATTATCAAATGGCATGAAATGGAAAAAACTACAACCCATTAAATACTTAATTTATAGCAATAGAAATGTTACAAAACATACCGTATTAATTCCCAGTAGATTTTCAAAATAAATTCCCGCACATGGAATCCAAAAAGCATGATAAGATTAAGGTGAATATAACAGTTAAGTTAACACAGAAATTAAAAGCTATTGAAATATTGTGATAAATATAATTAATATAACATAAATAAAAAATAATTACATTATTTATAATACCTAAAAACAATTTTAAGTTGTATAATATCAATTTTACAACATTGCCAATATTCAGCGTTAATTACCACCTAGTGAAAAAAATAAAATTATGACTATTAATAGAGGCTATTTAAAAATACAAAATTTATGGTGCTGCCATCTATTACTTTATATTAAAAACCATTATGATTGTACAAATGTCACAGTAAGTAGAACCTAATACATGCTAATGAATTAAAATGTATCAACTGCATTCCTACACACATCCTAATATAAACGATACCATACTGTATTTCATTATTCAGAAATTTTTTTTTAAATAAATTAAATGTTAATACAATATACTCTATTACCATACCATTAAATCTAAACTGAGAAATTAAAAAACTTTTTTAACTTGATAATATATAGAATATAGGCTATATGCTACAAAATAAAATAAATTATATATTATAAAAATATAAGTCTTAATATTTAGCTTTACATATAAAAAATGAACAGGAAAGAAAAAATAAATAATTAAATAATTAAATAAATTATAAAATAAATAAATAAAAATGGATGTTTATATAAGATTGCCAGATACTAAAATTCCAAATAGCCTAAAGATCACATATATAATGTGTGAATTAGCCTTATATTAGTCATAAAAAAGCTAAAAAAATCTTATTGTGCCAATCAAACATATAAACCGATAATTAATCATGGAATACAATGTTGAAAATAAAACAATATTACATAGTATAGAGGAATAATAATAATAAAAACTATTTACCCAATTTTAATACATAAAGTATAACTTTAGTTAATCAAATAAACCAATATGCATAATAATCACTAAAAAGTTGGTATACTATTATTAATTAATGTGACATTGTCCTGAGTAGACTAAATTAAAAATAAGTTAATATTGAATTTTATTAAATGAGTTAAATTTAATATGAAATTTTTAAAAAAAAGAGAAAAAGTCACCAATTACATATAAAACATCAAATCAACATCCATATAAAATACGTATTAGAAATGTAGTTATAATACAAAAGCCCCATTTTTTAAATATATATATAAATTAACCATTGCATATTATCCAGACAACACCACCCTCCTCCGTACTCTAACATCTTATATATATATATATATGTCTGACCTTTGTCACACTGTAACTCTCGTATTTATGAACCGATTTGGATGTAATTCGGTGTGTACATAGTACATACCAATGTCTCGACCGAGTTTGTTGGCCAGCTTCATCCGCCATTTTGTTTCAAAATGGCGGCCATTTAAAAATTTTTTAAAAATTTAAAATTTGAAATATGGTACCAAAAATTGAAAATGGAAAAATATTTTTTTCTTATGTATTTGACCTTTATACAAAGATTCCGGAGCAGTTTTTGTTTCGTCTATATCTTAAAAAATGGCTGAGTTATAGCATTTTGAATTTGTAGCGTAGCTGACATTTTGAAACGTCCTGAATTTTGTCACGCGATAAAAGGCGTATTTATAAACCGATTTGGATGTAACTTCGTTTATACATAGTACATACCAATGTCTCGACCTAGTTCGTTGGCCAGCTTCATCCGCCATCTTGTTTAAAAATGGCGGCCATTTAAATTTTTAAGAAAAATTTTAATTTGAAATGTGGTACCAAAAAGTTGAAAATTGAAAAAATATTTTTTTCTTATGTGTTTGACCTTGATAAAATATTCGGGAGCAGTTTTTGTTTCGTCTATATCTTAAAAAATGGCTGAGTTATAGCGTTTTGAATTTCTAGCGTGGCTGACATTTTGAAATATCCTGATTTTTGTCACGTGATAACGGGCGTATTTATGAAACTATTTGGATGTACCTTGTTGTATACATAGTACATACAAATATCTCGACCGAGTTCGTTGTCCAGCTTTATCCGCCATCTTGTATAAATGGCAGCCATTTAAAAATTTTAAATTTTAAATGAGATACCAAAAAATTGGAAAATGAAAAAGATTTTCTTTGCATGTGTTTGACCTTAATACAAAGATTCCGGAACAGTTTTTGTTTCGTCTATATCTAAAAAAATGGCTGAGTTATAGCATTTTGAATTTCTATTGTGGCTGACATTTTAAAACGACCTGATTTTTGTCACGCGATAACAGGCGTATATTAGGTAGCTTTCATTACAAAAAGCTACCTATTGCAGCCGTTCGGAGGAAAGCGATTTCAAAAAATTTTGGTATATTTTCATCGATCATGACCCCCAGACCCCGAAACCACCCTCCGTTCAAAATTTATGTATATATATATATATATCCATATATATATATATAACCATTAATTAAACATCACCGACCATCATCAAAAACTGCAATATTGTGAATGATTGACTACACGCCATAAACCAACAATATAGAACTGCATGTGTAAAATAAAGTACCGTATACTTAATTACAAGAATTAATATGGAAGAAAAAAGAAGAATATGGATTCCGAAAAAATTGAAAAACTTATATATTGAATTACGTTTTCAAGAGTACAGAATTCAATGATATAAGCAAATCGGTTGTTTTCTGTGGCAAAAAAGCTATAGGCTGAAAAAAAATTTTCCCCTGTACTCAAACAACCAATATAATCAAAATAATAGTTTCAAGATGAATACATATATATCTGACCTTTGTCACACTGTAACTGTCGTATTTATGAACCGATTTCGATGTAATTCAGTGTGTACATAGTACATACCAATGTCTCGACCGAGTTCGTTGGCCAGCTTCATCCACCCTTTTGTTTCAAAATGGCGGCCATTTAAATATTTTAAAAAAATTTCAAATTTGAAATGTGGTACCAAAAAATTGAAAATGGGAAAATATTTTTTTCTTATGTATTTGACCTTTACACAAAGATTCCGGAGCAGTTTTTGTTTCGTCTATATCTTAAAAAATGGCTGAGTTATAGCATTTTGAATTTCTAGCGTGGCTCACATTTTGAAACATCCTGAATTTTGTCACGCGGTAAAAGGCGTATTTATGAATCGATTTGGATGTAACTTCGTTTATACATAGTACATACCAATGTCTCGACCGAGTTCGTTGGCCAGCTTCATCCGCCATCTTGTTTAAAAATGGCGGCCATTTAAATTTTTAAGAAAAAATTAAATTTGAAATGTGGTACCAAAAAATTGAAAATTGAAAAAATATTTTTTTCTTATGTGTTTGACCTTGATAAAAAGTTTCGGAAGCAGTTTTTGTTTCGTCTATATCTTAAAAAATGGCTGAGTTATAGGATTTTGAATTTCTAGCGTGGCTGACATATTGAAACGTCCTGATTTTTGTCACGTGATAACAGGCGTATTTATGAACCGATTTGGATGGATGTACCTTAGTGTGTACATAGTACATACAAATATCTCGACCGAGTTCATTGGCCAGCTTCATCCGTCATCTTGTTTCAAAATGGCGGCCATTTAAAAATTTTTTTTTAATTTTAAATTTAAAATGAGATACCAAAAAATTGGAAAATGAAAAAGATTTTTTTTGTATGTGTTTAACCTTTATACAAAGATTCCGGAACAGTTTTTGTTTCGTCTATATCAAAAAAATGGCTGAGTTATAGCATTTTGAATTTCTATTGTGGCTGACATTTTAAAACGACCTGATTTTTGTGACGCGATATCAGGCGTATTTATGAACCGATTTGGATGTAACTTGGTCTGTACATAGTACATACTAATGTCTCGACCCAGTTCGTTGGCCAGCTTCATTCGCCATCTTGTTTCAAAAGGGTTGCCATTTAAAAAAAATTAATTTAAAATTTAAAATGAGGTATTAAGAAATTGGAAAATGAAAAAGATTTTCTTTTATGTGTTTGGCCTTGATACAAAGATTCCGAGCAGTTTTTGTTTCTGAAAATTTGTTCATTTGTTTATATCTTAAAAAATGGTTGAATTATAGCACTTTGAATTTCTAGCATGGCTAACATTTTGAAACGATCTTGTATTTGTCACGTGATAACACACGTATTCGCCTATTTCGATGTAAGAAGGTATGTGGATAGTATACATCAATATCTAGACCAAGTTCGCTGGAAAGATTAATCAGCCTTCTTGTTTCAAAATGGCAGCCATTAAATTAAAATATATATATATATTTAAAGTGAGGTGCAAAAAAATTAGAAATTGAAAAAGGTTTCTTTCTTAAGTATTTGACCTTGATGTAAGGATTCAGGAGCATTTTTTGTTTGTCTTATCTTAAAAAATGGCTCAGATATAGCAGTTTCAATTTCTAATGTGGGTGACATTTTGAAAAGTCCTTCCGGCCAGTGCCGGGAGGAAGAGGTAGCTTTCATATTCCTTATTTTAAAAAAGCCAACTTATATTATTCAAACACACGAAGCTCAATTTTGTGTAAACCGAATATAGGCGATTCAATGCTAATTTTTATCAATACTAAATCATTATGAATGAGAATGTCGCGAAATTAGTCAGCTTTATCCAAGCTGCTTTTATTTAAAGTAACTTACATTTGGCTGCCAAATTCGGCGATTTCTTAAAGTGCCTGCCATTTTAAGACAACAAGGTGGATGAGGCTAACCAGTGAACTTGGTCCAGACCTTAGTAATTGCTGTGTACATGCTCACTCACATCGGAATCGATTGATATATACGAGTGCTGTCGCAGGCAAAAAATGTCAACCAAAATGTCACCCACATTAGATATTGAAATTGCTATATCTGAGCCATTTTTTAAGATAAAGACAAACAAAAAATGCTCCTGAATCCTTATATCAAGGTCAAATACTTAAGAAAGAAACCTTTTTCAATTTCTAATTTTTTTGCACCTCACTTTAAATATAATTTTTTTTAATTTAATGGCCGCCATTTTGAAACAAGATGGCTGATGAAGATGGCCAGCGAACTTGGTCGAGATATTGATGTATACTATCCACATGCCTTCTTACATCGAAATAGGCGAATACGTGTGTTATCGGGTGACAAATATAAGATCGTTTCAAAATGTTAACCATGCTAGAAATTCAAAGTGCTATAATTCAACCATTTTTTAAGATATAAACAAAAGAAAAAATTTTCAGAAACAAAAACTGCTCCGGAATCTTTGTATCAAGGCCAAACCCATAAAAAAATCTTTTTCTTTTTCCAATTTTTTAATATCTCATTTTAAATTTAAATTTTTTTTTTAAATGGCAACCTTTTTCAAACAAGATGGCGAATGAAGCTGACAACGAACTCGGTCGAGATATTGGTATGTACTATGTACAGACCAAGTTACATCTAAATCGGTTCATAAATACGCCAGTTATCGCGTGACAAAAATCAGGTCGTTTTAAAATGTCAGCCACAATAGAAATTCAAAATGCTATAACTCAGCCATTTTTTTTAGATATAGACAAAACAAAAACTATTCCGAAATCTTTGTATTAAGGTTAAACACATACGAAAAAAATATTTTTCATTTTCCAATTTTTTGGTATCTCATTTTAAATTTTAAATTTTTTAAACTTTTTTAAATGGCCGCCATTTTGAAACAAGATGGCGGATGAAGCTAGACAACGAACTCGGTCGAGATATTTGTATGTACTATGTACACACCAAGGTACATCCAAATCGGTTCATAAATACGCCCGTTATCAACGTGACAAAAATCAGGACGTTTCAAAATGTTAGCCACGCTAGAAATTCAAAATGCTATAACTCAGCCATTTTTTAAGGTATAGACGAAACAAAAACTGCTCCCGAATCTTTTTATCAAGGTCAAACACATAGGAAAAAAATATTTTTTCAATTTTCAATTTTTTGGTACCACATTTCAAATTAAAATTTTTCTTGAAAATTTAAATGCCCGCCATTTTTAAACAAGATGGCGGATGAAGCTGGCCAACGAACTCGGTCGAGACATTTGTATTTACTATGTATAAACGAAGTTACATCCAAATCAGTGCATAAATACGCCTTTTATCGCGTGACAAAATTCAGGACGTTTCAAAATGTCAGCCACGCTAGAAATTCAAAATGCTATAACTCAGCCATTTTAAGATATAGAAGAAACAAAAACTGCTCCGGAATCTTTGTATAAAGGTAAAATACATAAGAAAAAAATATTTTTCCATTTTCAATTTTTTGGTACCACATTTCAAATTTTAAATTTTTAAATGGCCGCCATTATGAAACAAAATGGCGGATGAAGCTGGCCAACGAACTCGGTCGAGACATTGAGTGTGTTCAGAAGTGCAGTGCGCGCCGCGCGCGCTCTCAGAATTTTATGCCATGGAGTAGGTCTTATCGAAGAAAGGAATTTTAAAAGAATTCAGTTATTTCATTATTTTTAATTTTTCAAAAAAGGTAAAACCAACGACAATATTTCTTTATCCTTCCAAAACATGGTTTTCGTAACAGAAATACATGCCTATGTACACTCAGATAAAATCTAAAATAGTCGGGAAACACATCACGTGACCTTCTTTATCTACTTTAGCCCATTTAGAATTTAAAATTAGTTAACCAACCGCACACAAACTCCTCGCGAGCTGCTCGAAAAAATTGTGTGGGCGATTTGATCACGTGATTGTGCGTTGTTTGGTAGGTTGATTGATACAGTTTAAGAATTCAACTGGTGATCTAAAAATTTTAACTTTTTAACAATTTTCCTTTTATTTATTTAAAAATAATTTATCAGTTGATTTATATCTTCCGTGATAAATAGAATGCTGTTAGTAAACCAAGATTGTGATATCAACATATGAGATTTGTTTGTAATCTACTATACTAGATGGATTTCAATGGAATTTGCACTGTTAGTTAGACAATTTTTCAGAGAAGGTTTTAATATATATATTTCTTATTTTATGATTGCATATTTTAATACCGTGTGGATAAGAGACCAAAATACATCATAAAACATGAGAAATAAATGGCATTCAAAATTCTGTCCCCTTGCATTGACGTCACGTTGCTATTAGCAACGACTGATGCTATAGCTTCTGGAGCACAGAAGTCCCCGTTTGCCGTTAAAAGCACGTGTTATCTTTCTCTTTATATTACAGCTTTCTTAATTTTATTATTATAGTGCAAATAAATCTAAAATATCAAATGGAGAGCACCATATTCGCCTTATATTTGGGCGCCATCTGAAGCGATTTCAGACTTAGACGTCATGTGCAACCCGTCTATAAGCAAAATACTTACTTATACTTTCAGTAGAAAATTTATAAACATTCTAATCATGCTTTATTCACTACAAAACTAGACAGCAAACCTATATATATTATCTCTTTAAAAAATATATGTACAGATATTTTTAGTTAAAATAATCTACAACTACTACATTTTATTTTTATAATGTTCAAAGTAAAATATGATTTCCAGCCTATCTCGATAAAAATTCACTCCTAAAGTACTCAAAAAAAAAAAAAAAGAAAGAAAGAAAAGAAAAGAAAATCAAGGAATTATCCTACGCGCAAAAGGATATTTTCGCACAATATATATTATTTTTTCATTTGGATTTGCTTAATGTTTATATCATTATACATATACATACTATATATATAATCACTTAGAAACGAAACTTTGAATATTTAAAAGGCGTTCGGATGTAAAACTTTCATCTCGAAATACCTCATTTTCTCACATTTAAATAAGTATTTTATTATTATAATAAAAATACACGTGCCTCTGTATAATAAAAATAAAAAATATATCTTCATCAGAAATATCTTATTCATTATGAAAAATATAAAACAACCAAAAAAAAAAATAAATAAATAAAAAAAAAATTACGATATAATGTGGGACTGGACGGATTCGAACCCAGAATCCCTAGTCCCGAGTTCACTGCCTTATCCATTCAGCCATCTAACACACGTCCCTTTTGCAACAAAATATCTTTATAATTAGCACCATAATTAATCAAATCCATGATCTATTCCTGAACACACTACGTGTTATTCCATCCATGATATTGACCCACTCCATGTTCCTGTCTCCTGGGCTCGCGCGCGTAGCGCGCGTGCAACTTAACACACTCATTGGTATGTACTATGTACAAACCGAATTACATCCTAATCGGTTCATAAATACGAGAGTTACAGTGTGACAAAGGTCAGATATATATATATATATATATATATATATATATGTCAATTTTGAACGGAGGGTGGTTTCGGGGTCTGGGGGTCATGATCGATGAAAATATACCAAAATTTTTTGAAATCGCTTTCCTCCGAACGGTTGCAATAGTTAGCTTTTTGTACTGAAAGCTAACTAAAAATCTGATTTTTTGCCTGCGACAGCACTCGTATATATCAACCGATTACGATGTGAGTGAGCATGTGCACAGCAATTATTAAGGTCTCGACCAAGTTCACTGGTTAGCCTTATCCACCATGTTGTCTTAAAATGGCAGGCACTTTAAGAAATCGCCGAATTTGGCAGCCAAATATAAGTTACTTTAAATAAAAGCAGCTTGGATAAAGCTGACTAATTTCGCAAAATTCTCATTCATAATGATTTAGTATTGATAAAAATTAGTATTGAATCTCCTACATTCGGTTTCCAATAATTGAGCTTCGTGTGTTTGAATAATATAAGTTGGCTTTTTTAAAATAAGGAATATGAAAGCTACCTCTTCCTCCAGGCACTGGCCGGAAGGACTTTTTTAAATACTTTTTTTTTACCAATATAAAAAAGCTTTCAGATTTTTTATTTTATTGAAGAATATTCCTTCTTTTTATAAACAGGGATAAATGATGTAAGAAGAAAAAAAAATCTCTTTCCTTTTTTTAATGTAGAGTTCTCCATCAATAATTTTCAAGACTATGTGTATAAAAATGATTTTTGAATATTAAATGCGTGAAAATTTTCACATTGAATAAGCGTAAACCTATACAGTGAAAATGTATAAGCCAGGAATTGAACCCAGATCCTTGGAATAGTGCTCCAATGCACTGTTGATTTACTCTTAGTTAGCAATGTGAAGATTTTCACGTATTTAATATTCAATAATTTCGGGTGTAATTTCACTGTTGATAATTAAAATTTGACTTAGAAGGATTTTTATTCGAATAAAAGTTTGTCCTCTGGAAAATTTTCTTTAAGGGATTTCTTCAATCATGCGCAAACACCTGCATGCTATTGTTAATCCTGTGGCAGAAATTTTTTAAGTATCTCGTTTGCATTTCCATATTTTAAATGTTATTATTTGTTACCTGCAGCCAATCTGTGCAAAGACTTTTTTTTAAGATTTCAATTTTGTTTGAAAGCTGTTTTTTGTTTTGTTTTTTCATAGAATACCTTCGCTTTCGAAAGTAGTTCTGAAAATGAAAATATCCTAATAAGAAAAAAAAAACTTGTAAAAAAGTCGAAAAAGTGAAAATTGGCCTTATTAGAGATCAACCTTAGATATCCAATGCAAAAGAAGAAAAATATACAAAATATGAGAATGCAAACGAGATGTTTAAAAAAAAAATTCCCAAAGAATTAACATTAGCGAACAGGTGTTTCTGCGTGAGTGAAGTAGCCTCTTAACATAATTTAGGATTTTTTTTTTTTTTGTAATATTAAAATATGATCTAGTAATGCAGCGAATTGATAAAAATTCAATATATATGTTACCGGCCAAACCCGATTTTAGGCCAAACTAGTTTATCCTAACGCGCATCGGATAAAGTAGTTTTTCCTAGCCCAAATTAGTTTATCCTAAAGCCCAGGGCTCGAAATGGAAAAATCCACGAATCGGAACGCTATTTCAAAATTATTGTCGACTATTTTTTTTCTTTTTTTTTTTTTTTGAAAGTACAGCAAAGTCCCGATTATCCGAGTCCCGCTTAACCGAGTTTCGCTTTAACTGAGTTATTGTCTTTTGATGGACTGATAGCTTCCATTATTATGAAACAGCCATTATAAATGAAGTGTTAGGTGAAGATGAAAGAGCAGTCGTGAAAAGTTAGAACTCTGATTTTCTGGTCAAAATAGGGAAAAAAATGGCCATTTTTTTTTGGGGGGGGGGGGAAACAAATTCCATTGAAAACAACTATTTAATACTTTGAGCACAAAGAAGAGGCTACACCTGCAATTTTCATGACACTAATAGAATCACATAGCTGCCAATCTGTACGGTTTTGTTACCTCTAAAATTGAATACAAATTTTTGCCATATTTAATCGTTAACAATTGTTAGATTTCGGCGATTGAATTAGGCAAATTTTACTGGTAAGGAAAAATCTTAGAAATTGATAGCTATGCAATAGCGTAATACAGCAGCAAAAAGAAATAAAATAAAATAAAACTGCAGCAAAATTGACATTCAGCGAACAAAAAACTATCAAGGGCTTTTTCAAATAAGGAATTTCATTCCCCGTTTTTCTTAAAAGTAACGGAAATGTACATCAAAGAAATGTTACTAGTACCATAAAAATGAATGAATTAAGTGAAAATTTATATTTCATCTCCTTAGTTGGTGACAAAGCCCAAGGGCTTTGGTTGGTGACGATTTGTGTCAATCCGGTTTATCCGAGTTTTTTGCTTATCCGAAATGAGCTTGGTCCGTATTAACTCGGATAATCGGGGCTTTACTGTATAGCAAATTTATAATTAATCGTAGAAAAATCAAATTTAAAAAATGCATTCAAGATTCTAAATATTTTTTTTTTTTTTAACGTTACAGAGAGCATAGTAAGCTATATGTATGAAACTGTAATAATATTTTTTAAATAATTCTACGAACCGGAACAATATTTTCCATACTTTCACGAACCGGAACAATATTTCTCAAAATTTCACGAACTGGAACATTGTTCCGATTTGCTCCGGTACATTTCGAGCCCTGCTAACGCCCATAGGATAAACTAGTTTTTCCTAGGCCAAACTAGTTTATCCTAATGCCCATAGGATAAACTAGTTTTTCCTAGGCCAAACTAGTTTGGCCTAACGTTCATAGGATAAG
The DNA here is from genome assembly GCA_963932465.1 of Maratus speciosus. Taxonomy (NCBI): domain Eukaryota; kingdom Metazoa; phylum Arthropoda; class Arachnida; order Araneae; family Salticidae; genus Maratus; species Maratus speciosus. Next base: position 294,871,669 of record OZ010789.1, read on the forward strand.
CTAGTTTAGCCTGCTATTCATTAGTCCGAACTAGTTTATCCTAGACCAATCTGGTTCATCCTACGCCAAATCAATTTGGCATGATTTTATTGATCCGAAAGACCGCCCCTTCTAGTTTATCCTAGGCCGACCTATTTTATCCTAGGCCAATGCAATTTTACGTGCTTTTATTGATCCCCAACTACCGCTCCGGTGACAACCTTGTGCAAAGTAGTATCGCCGTCACCAATGCATAATATATTTTATTCGATGGGGAGTGGGATGCTGTCCCCCTATCTTCCCCATTTCACCGCCGCTGGTACTTATAAAATATGTTCCATATGAAGAATTGTGTGATGGAGGACCAAAGAATGGGATAACAGGTTATCATAAAATCTAGGAGAGAAAGAATTTAGAGGATTGATTAATAATGTACAGTATAAACTCGAAAATCCGGCATTGTCGGGACCGGAACTTCGCCGGATTTTTGAAAATTCCAGATTTCTGAAAGAATATCAAATGTACTCCTAATGCATTTATTTATGACTAACTCAAAGCCAAGTGATATTTATGTGAGAAAAAGAAATAAATATAAAAAAAAAGATTGATTTTTTTTTCTCACATAAGGGTCAATATCTGAAAATTGGACATTTTGCGTCCACTGCCAATAATATTTCATTAATTATGCTAAAACCAAAAACTGAAAAATGTAATATATTGTAACATTTGTTATAACAAATACCAATGATAATTGAACATATAATGATGCATAAATAATTAATTTTAAGCTTTCAACAAAGTAAATCATCGTCCCCAGGTACAAATATCCAATATTAAATGTATGCTGTAAACATTTCTATAAATATTATTAACTTTTGCCCATTATATATTTATATCTATATATATATATAGTATTGGGAAATATAATTATCCTTTATTAGTATAGATTGTATAGTAAAATATTGTAGTAAATATATTTGTCCCTGAGGTTGACCATCATCTCAGTCCCTCTAAACACACATTTAGGTTAACAGATACTAGGTGGCACTGGCAGAATTATTTCCATTGCAATAGCAACTAAAGTTCAATTAGCCACCATGGATAAAGGTAAGTTGTTTTTCTCTTTGTTTCATATTTAGAAATATTTAGTTTTTGTTCTGAATAGGGATGAGTATTTTTTATAGTATCATTCATGCCCCCATATTTTGGTGTGGTAGTTGGTACATTAATTTTAAAAAATAAAAATTTTGGAATGAATTTGTGCGGTTTTCAAATATTGGCCCATAAATATCACTTGGAGTTGAATTATGAATAAATGCACCATTAAGAATATCAGAAGTACATTTGATATTCTTTCAGAAATCTGGAATTTTCAAAAATCCGGCGAAGTCCTGGTTCCAGTTTGGCCTAAAATACATATATTTTTAAGCTACCATTTTTCCACACTTAAAATTCTCTTTAAAGAACAGTACATATACATTTACGCGGATGGGGCTACAGTACTGAACTTGTTAGAAGAATCTGTATATGACGAAATCCTGTTTTAAACAGATTTTTTTTTTTAATCGGTACAAATTGGATATAATAATCCGTTTGAAAAAAACATAATATATTTGCTAGAGACGACGTACCTGCTAAAAAAAGGAACTTAACTATAATGATTTTTTTTCTCTCCTATGCGAATCCGTCTTAGAAGTACTTTCTATATAAAATTTTTCAGATTTTCAAGTCTCCAAGCCGTGTAAATAATTAATGGTATTAGTAATTATTCAGATATTTACATACAAATAGAGATTTATTAAAAAATCAATATAGTTTACAATAATCATTAATATCGTTAATCCACATTCTATGACTTGGAAATTTAAAAATTCTATACAATAAGATCTTCTAAGACGGAATTGCATGGGAAATAAGACTAATCCGTTATAGGTAGGTTCCCTTATTAGAACGTTCATCGTCTGTTGTAAATGCATTATATTCTTTTTACAAGTACAAATATCTCCATTTTACATAAATCAACTATTTTTTTTTTTGTTGTTAAACATGGGATTCCGTCATAGGCAGGTTATTTTTCCCAGGTTTTACCGTACTATTTACTCATCTTAAAAAAAATAAAAGTAAAAATAAGTAAATATATAAATTTTAATTGTGGAATAATAGGGATTTAAAAATAAGTGCATTAAAAAAAAAGTTGGGCCGGACCAAATGTTACTGATATTTTTACTGAACAGACCAGAGATCCTTCCGGTCCAAATGATTTTCATATGAGCTGGGCTGAAAATTTCTGCCTGTGCAAACCTTAAGAAGAATGCAGTCCAGTCCCGACTTAAGCCGGAAAAAATTGAGTTCCGGTCAATCTCGGCCGAACCTCTCGAAAAAAGTAATCTCAAAGCCAAGCCCGGAGCGAGTGTCGGGTAGGAAAATTGGTTGGTCCCGTAAAGTCCCTTGCATTGAATAACAAAAAAAAGCACACTAAATTTTGTAAATCTGAAAGCTAAACTTCTGTTATATATATATATATTAAAAAAAAAAAAAAAAAAAAAAAAAAAAAAAAACGAGTTTTTAGTGAACTTCATTCACTTCCATACGCGTGTTTGAGTTGAGCGGATTCGTTTGAAAATTTTTGAATTTGAGCGTGAACTCGATTCATTTTTGAGAAATTGAATTTGAGTTTGAATTATTTCGAGTTTTTTTTATTATTTATTTATTTTTTAGCATGCTCAACACTGGTTGACATCAATTAAAGCACAGCAAACTGAATTGGCCTAGGATAAATTAGAAGGCTGGCAGCGAAGCGTTCTTTGGGATCAATAAAAGCACGCCAAATTGAGTTAGCCTAGGATAAACTAATGCGGCCAAGGATAAACTAGTTCAGACCAATGAATAGCGGGTTAAACTAGTTTATCCTATGAGCGTTAGGCCAAACTAGTTTGATCTAGGAACAACTAGTTTATCCTATGCGCATCAGGATAAACTAGTTTGGCCTAGGAAAAACTAGTTTATCCTATGGGTGTTAGGATAAACTAGTTTGGCCTAGGCCAATCTAGTTTGGCCGGTAAAATATATATATTTTTAAATATAGAATTGCTCAAAAATAAAATGTCTTAAAAACAGGATAATTCTTCATAATTTAAAAAATGAAGTACATTCAACTTTTATAAGTTATTTAATAAATATAGTAATTAAAATAAGAAACTTGATAAACATGTGACTAATAAAAACCAGTACTATTTTTCAATAAATAGGTAGTGGTGTTAGGCTAAAATTTAGTTTTCCAGAGAAACAAACAAACAAAAAAGTATACACAGCTCAGGAAAATTCGAAGTTGACTTATTTTGCTGAAAATCTCATGTTTCTATCAAATAAGGTTTTAAGATTTATAAGAAACCTCATTTTTATTTTTTCTTATGCATGCTTGTAATAAAATCCTTTCATCTATCTTTGATTGTAACTCCTGTAACCTGTAATAACTATCCTTTCATCTCTTTCTTTTGGCATGCTTATCCTGCCTGAAACACTAACAAAGTACCACAAATTGCGTCAACTAGCAATCTGTTTTAATCCTTTTCAAAACATTTACAAACTTTTCATGAGAAGCCTGTAAAAAGCATTCAGATATACGTAGTGTGGTTGAAAAAAGGTTTAAATTACAGCGCCTAGATGTTACAGTGTGGAAAACGGATATTCCTGTAATGCTTTAAAAAGTGCTAAAAACTTGTATCCCATAAATCTCCAGCAATGCTCAGCGGCAATAGGCTGATACGAGCGCCATCTCGTAACTCTTTTCAATATAAACCCTGTGTTTTAAAAAATTATAGAATGTTAAATATCGGAAACTATAAATATAAGATATTTTAGTCTGTTATAAGCTAATTTGGTTAAGGAATGACGTGAAATAGGTTAAAGAGTCTCTTTTAGAATGACTATCGTTTTTAAATCACTACGATGGCGCTACGATCGACATCTTGTTATTCAGCATCGTTGTACATTTATGGGATTCAATTTTTTAGCACTATTTTGTAGCCGTTTTCCACACTGTATCTTCTAGGCGCTGTAGTTTAAATAGCGAAAAATGCTATCTGGGATATCTATTCTATGTTCATGTATCGGTGTAAGATTCTATTAAGGTGCGTTTTCACTGGTCGTTCTAACGACCTAAAAAATCCTAGTGACCCAAAACCTTAACCTAAGAGCGTTTTCACTGGTTACATATAAAATCTTTACGCCAACCAATCAAAGGCAAGTTTTTACTGCGCAAGCGTCTACTTTACGGCGGCTTTACTGCCTGCAGATCGAACAGATGTCAAAAAATGTAAACAAATAATTGTTGTTTGTTGTTGTCAGTTTAATTAGTAGTAGCAAATATTTTGTATAGAAATCAATCGAAAGTTCCGACTGTTTTCCCCACTAAAGGGTCTTAAAAAATGCCCCACAAATCATTGTTTATTCAAACTTTAAATTGTGGCTATGGATTTATACTCCCAAATTAAATAAAAACACTAGGTCACCATGATTTATGTATATTTAAAAACATACTGAATAAATTATTTTTCACACAAGTACGTGTGAAAAACGTTACGTACGTTAGTGGCACATGTGTAATAGAGATCGACTATAAATTTAATATTGCTTTTTGAATTTCCTTTTAAAGAAATTGAGTAGAATTATATTTGTTAAATAAATCAACAAATTAAATAAAACATTAAGGCAATGTAAAAATTTGAATGTTCCGATCCGCTTATGAAGTGATATACTCACTGTTTTTTGTGAATCGTTTTTCATATTTCACAAGAAAAGTTAACATTTAAGAATGTTTATTTTTATTTTATTATTTTTTTAAATATGGAATTTTTTTTATATTTTAGTTTTTTTTATAAAACTTTAAACGTTTAACATTTTATTATATTTTTTTAAAAATGGCACATTTAGAGAAATAGAAATTCCTAATAATGTTTATCTCTGTAACAAAAGAAAAAGAACAAAATTTAAGGGAAAAAAATATGTGTGAAAAAAATCTTTAAAACTTAAATAAAATCTAAAATAAAACCTTTTTTATATTAGAGTGAAAAAGAATATTTTAGAAATTAATGGTGGAACTTGGGACCCATGAGCACATACAACTGTACCAGTGGTGTAATCGTAAAAAAAGCAGAAGGCATACGCTCAAGGCAGAGAGTATACCCTACAGTGTATATACTATAGCTTTTTTGAGAAACAGACGGTATACGGTGTTTCCTAAAAAAATCCCGAAGTTATATGGCGTATACCACCATATACCCTCCATACATCCCTGAACCGTACGCCTGTGACACTGGCAGATTCTCTTATACATATCATCACTACAGTCAGTGTAAAATTATCCAATTTAGTTAAATCTACTTTTTGTGACAACCCCTCCAAAAAAAAAAAAAAAAAAATTCACAGTAAAATGCAAAATAAATGTACTTAAAATTGTAAGTTTTACCTTATGATTTCACATCAGGGGTGAAAGGTTTTTTTTTTTTTTTTTTGTGGGGAAGGGGGGGGGGAGGACCCGTTTTTGTTACAGAATTGAGAAAAATAAATTTCTGTAAAGAAAAATCAAATTCAGTTGTTTAAATTCAAAGTAAACATTTAATCATCCTTTTTTTAAATGTCTTCCTGCTATACTTTTCTTCTGAGCTTATTTTGTTTGTAAATTACACATTTTAAATCCCAACAATTTTTTCTTATTGTGTGAAGTCGCTTTTATGGAGAATAATTTTGTGAAGGGGCTTCTTTTATTAAGAAGAATAAAGGGGTATAAATGTTTGCCAGGGCAATCCCTGTTTTTGTGAATAGATCACAAAAAAGGTACTTTTATGTTGGATATTTTTTTTTTCTTCCAGCAATAATTCCTGTTAGTGTTTACTTGTATAAATTAGAAACGATGTACTGAGGTTGAAATAACAATTTTGGTTCATCGTATTATTTCTCCTTATTGTTTTATTCCCTTTTTTTAATGAAATAAGTGAAAGGCACTTATTTGAAATGTATGTAATATATGTATTTTAAATGAAAATTTTGTATTTCAAATAAAATGAATGAGAGGTTTATATTAAAAAAAAAATGAATACAAATGATGACATTATTTAATGGTTTATCTCAGGATCGAAACTAGAGGGGGGGGGGGGGGGGCAGAGGAGGCATGTTCCCTGGTCGCCATAAGGAAAACGAAGGGGGTGTCAAATGAATTTTGGTTTTTGATTTCTTAAGAAGCTACACTAGTCACACGAAGAAACTCGCAAGCTAATGTTAAATATGGGAGCATTCTTTTCAAATTTCTCGCTTGCATTTTAATATTTTTAAATATTTTTTTTTCTTAAGATAGCTGAGTTTGATCTTTAACATTGTTAGGTTGTACGTTTTCGATTTTGGTTAAAGTTTTTTTATGAGGCTGCTTAAACTTTCAGAACCGGTTCAAAAAGTGAAAGTAATTTTATATATATATTTAAAAAAACTGCAAACAAAATTTAAAAAGTAAACATTTATCCTGTTAGGAACAACCTCAGCTGTCCCAAACGGAAAAAATCATTTAAAAATATTAAAGTGCAAGCGAGAAATTTGAAAAGAATGCTCCTATAAGTTTAACATTAGCTTGCGAATCTGCATAGTTTCTTCATGTGACTTCCTTTGGATTTCGTTTTCAAAGTTTTAATGAATCAATATTTGACAAAGTTGATTACGTATTTTTTTATTAAATATTTTAAATTTGAAATAAGTCAGCGATTAGAATTAAAATTCTCTTCGTAAATTTACTTTGCGGAGGCCGGGGGGGAGGGGGCAAAATCTATGTTTGTGCTGGGTGCAAAAAAGGCTAGTTTCAGCCCTGGTTTATTTCTGGTACCTTAACCTAAGAGCGTTTTCACTGGTTACATATAAAATCTTTACGCCAACCAATCAAAGGCAAGTTTTTACTGCGCAAGCGTCTACTTTACGGCGGCTTTACTGCCTGCAGATCGAACAGATGTCAAAAAATGTAAACAAATAATTGTTGTTTGTTGTTGTCAGTTTAATTAGTAGTAGCAAATATTTTGTATAGAAATCAATCGAAAGTTCCGACTGTTTTCCCCACTAAAGGGTCTTAAAAAATGCCCCACAAATCATTGTTTATTCAAACTTTAAATTGTGGCTATGGATTTATACTCCCAAATTAAATAAAAACACTAGGTCACCATGATTTATGTATATTTAAAAACATACTGAATAAATTATTTTTCACACAAGTACGTGTGAAAAACGTTACGTACGTTAGTGGCACATGTGTAATAGAGATCGACTATAAATTTAATATTGCTTTTTGAATTTCCTTTTAAAGAAATTGAGTAGAATTATATTTGTTAAATAAATCAACAAATTAAATAAAACATTAAGGCAATGTAAAAATTTGAATGTTCCGATCCGCTTATGAAGTGATATACTCACTGTTTTTTGTGAATCGTTTTTCATATTTCACAAGAAAAGTTAACATTTAAGAATGTTTATTTTTATTTTATTATTTTTTTAAATATGGAATTTTTTTTATATTTTAGTTTTTTTTATAAAACTTTAAACGTTTAACATTTTATTATATTTTTTTAAAAATGGCACATTTAGAGAAATAGAAATTCCTAATAATGTTTATCTCTGTAACAAAAGAAAAAGAACAAAATTTAAGGGAAAAAAATATGTGTGAAAAAAATCTTTAAAACTTAAATAAAATCTAAAATAAAACCTTTTTTATATTAGAGTGAAAAAGAATATTTTAGAAATTAATGGTGGAACTTGGGACCCATGAGCACATACAACTGTACCAGTGGTGTAATCGTAAAAAAAGCAGAAGGCATACGCTCAAGGCAGAGAGTATACCCTACAGTGTATATACTATAGCTTTTTTGAGAAACAGACGGTATACGGTGTTTCCTAAAAAAATCCCGAAGTTATATGGCGTATACCACCATATACCCTCCATACATCCCTGAACCGTACGCCTGTGACACTGGCAGATTCTCTTATACATATCATCACTACAGTCAGTGTAAAATTATCCAATTTAGTTAAATCTACTTTTTGTGACAACCCCTCCAAAAAAAAAAAAAAAAAAATTCACAGTAAAATGCAAAATAAATGTACTTAAAATTGTAAGTTTTACCTTATGATTTCACATCAGGGGTGAAAGGTTTTTTTTTTTTTTTTTTGTGGGGAAGGGGGGGGGGAGGACCCGTTTTTGTTACAGAATTGAGAAAAATAAATTTCTGTAAAGAAAAATCAAATTCAGTTGTTTAAATTCAAAGTAAACATTTAATCATCCTTTTTTTAAATGTCTTCCTGCTATACTTTTCTTCTGAGCTTATTTTGTTTGTAAATTACACATTTTAAATCCCAACAATTTTTTCTTATTGTGTGAAGTCGCTTTTATGGAGAATAATTTTGTGAAGGGGCTTCTTTTATTAAGAAGAATAAAGGGGTATAAATGTTTGCCAGGGCAATCCCTGTTTTTGTGAATAGATCACAAAAAAGGTACTTTTATGTTGGATATTTTTTTTTTCTTCCAGCAATAATTCCTGTTAGTGTTTACTTGTATAAATTAGAAACGATGTACTGAGGTTGAAATAACAATTTTGGTTCATCGTATTATTTCTCCTTATTGTTTTATTCCCTTTTTTTAATGAAATAAGTGAAAGGCACTTATTTGAAATGTATGTAATATATGTATTTTAAATGAAAATTTTGTATTTCAAATAAAATGAATGAGAGGTTTATATTAAAAAAAAAATGAATACAAATGATGACATTATTTAATGGTTTATCTCAGGATCGAAACTAGAGGGGGGGGGGGGGGGGGCAGAGGAGGCATGTTCCCTGGTCGCCATAAGGAAAACGAAGGGGGTGTCAAATGAATTTTGGTTTTTGATTTCTTAAGAAGCTACACTAGTCACACGAAGAAACTCGCAAGCTAATGTTAAATATGGGAGCATTCTTTTCAAATTTCTCGCTTGCATTTTAATATTTTTAAATATTTTTTTTTCTTAAGATAGCTGAGTTTGATCTTTAACATTGTTAGGTTGTACGTTTTCGATTTTGGTTAAAGTTTTTTTATGAGGCTGCTTAAACTTTCAGAACCGGTTCAAAAAGTGAAAGTAATTTTATATATATATTTAAAAAAACTGCAAACAAAATTTAAAAAGTAAACATTTATCCTGTTAGGAACAACCTCAGCTGTCCCAAACGGAAAAAATCATTTAAAAATATTAAAGTGCAAGCGAGAAATTTGAAAAGAATGCTCCTATAAGTTTAACATTAGCTTGCGAATCTGCATAGTTTCTTCATGTGACTTCCTTTGGATTTCGTTTTCAAAGTTTTAATGAATCAATATTTGACAAAGTTGATTACGTATTTTTTTATTACATATTTTAAATTTGAAATAAGTCAGCGATTAGAATTAAAATTCTCTTCGTAAATTTACTTTGCGGAGGCCGGGGGGGAGGGGGCAAAATCTATGTTTGTGCTGGGTGCAAAAAAGGCTAGTTTCAGCCCTGGTTTATTTCATGTGCCTGGCTGACAAAGTACCTACCCAAAAATGTTGTGAATTTGATAAATTTCACTGGATCAAATGGCATAGCAATGATTTCACTAATAAATATATCTCCAACCGTAACATGCCAATGAAACGCATTATGTTGCCTCTCTGTAAGTTTAAATGTTAAATTATGATAAAAATGATAGAGTTACTACTAAATAAGTATAAAAGTAAAAATAGTTTTTTTTTTAACCACTATTTTATAAACATTGAATGTTTATAAAAATCATCCCTAATTTCAGGACTATAATTCATGTTGGTTCAAAAAACTTCTGTTACAATACATTAATTTGGCATGACTCTAATTATTGAAAATTCACCACTTCGACTTGGTAGAAAGCATGAACTACTGAATTTATTAAAATGATTATTTTTTCAAGTATGACAACAGAAAAGGCGAAAAAAACATTTTTGAAACTATGTATTGAGAATTATTTTTTCGAAGTTTAATTATAATTTACTTAATATTAAATTATCATTTGATAAAAGCAGATTAAAAAAATTATTTCTTTATTATTGTAATTAAAAATTCTCTTTATTTTTTATTTATATTTCATTTGTTACCTAATATTTCGCTGGTACAGTTTCACAGCCAGTTGGCATGTTTTAATGACATGATTTGATGCAAACCCTGTTATTTTAACCATAGAGAATATTTGGAGATTTATCACCTGTGACTCTAATGCATTAAAATTCATTTATCACTTTATAATTAAGTTCCTAAAGATACTAAAATTTATTGCCAAAAGAAGCACTCAGGTGTACATCATTTTTACAATTCTGGAGTATTAGGTAACACGAGTCTACTCTTGGTTAGGGATGCACCGAATATCAAACTATCTGGTTAAACTGAATATCAAAGTATTCAGCCGAACCGAATACTTAAAAAAACCTTTTGAAACACATTTTAAAAAACTTTTCACAATTTCTACCTTTAACTGTCAACTTATAAATATATTTAAAATAATTAGAAACAAGTTCATATTTAAATAAAATAAGATGTTTTTAGATTATTTGTTTGCTGTAACTTAAAAAAATAACCATGATGAGGATTAAAATGATGATTAATTTGGATTTTCATAGGAATTAATGATGTACAAATACAAGATTCTAAATTTTGTTTAGTAAATAATATGTTTCTTGCTTTTTTACAAAAAAGAGTTTCTAACAAAATGGAAAAACTTTTGCGGTTGATGATAGGTACAAAGACAGACAATTTTTGTTCAGAAAACCATAATCCACTTTTTGAGTCATCATAAATACATTATATCTCATCTCACTCAATCTTGAATTTTCGTTTGTTACTTTAACAATAATGAAGACATCATAACTATAGAAACAGATGTCATAAATTCCCGGAGCCGCCATCTTGGAATTTTTCTTGGAGTGAAAACCCCTTTTCCGCCAAGTAGTAAATGTCACCAAACACCGGTTTATACGCATGTTAGACTTAACGAAAATAAAATGTAAATAATAAACAAAACTCGTTAAAGTGGCATTCACTAAACGTTGTATGAGCGCTATGCGCTCATTAACCGAAAAAAAAAAAAAATCACTGGATTCCGCAAACTCCTGCCGCGACCACAAAAATGCTCTCAAAATTCAGCAGTTCTCGCTGTGTAGCAATCTCAAAATGTAAAAAACTCGAAAGGCAACAAAATATACATAAAATTATTAACATACCTTAACAGACGTCTGCTTTCTTGAAAGCTCAAGCATGAAATACTGTCATAGCATCACCATCATTTTCAAAAATAGGCTTATGAATACGCATTGACACACTATAAACAAACCTCCTTTTTTCGTCAAAATTTCCTCAAATTTATTAATTACTTCAGCAAGAGTGTTTAAACAGACTACAGAAACCATAGTCAATCAAATACATTCAATAAATTTAACAAAAATAAAAAGACAGAATAATACAACACAATATCAAAACACATCCACAAAATCCTAAGCGAAAATGAGTTTCTCAGGGGTTCCCAGAACACGACACGCCAGAACTCACACGGGGTTCCACATATCGATAAAGATTGCCAACATAAAATCACCAAGAAATCTCAAAACATCCAAGAAAGCGGCCACCTGGGAATATAAGGCATCTAAGCCTAACTAACTATTAATTAGCTAAGAAATTTAAGTACGCTTATAGACAAAAACAGAAATAGTTATGCTACTGTATTATCTAAATATTTATTACAGAATGCTAATTATGAAAAAACACTTTTAAAATGCTTTAAATATTTATAAATATAAATTTATTATAACTATATAAATTATGGAATAAAGTTATTGCATGGTATTTTAAAAAAGACTGCAAAACAGTTTTTTTTGTTTACATTACATTTTCATCAAATTTTAGGATAAAGTTATAATATAGATTCCCAAAAGGCAAATCTCAACACCTTAGAAATTTTAAATCAAAATATCTTACACATAATTATATTAAAAAAAAATAAAAGCACTTTAAACATATTAATATTTAAAAAATGAAAGGCAAAATATAATACAAATATAAATAAATATTTGATTCAAATGGTAAATGTTGATTTTTTATTAAAGTACTACTCAAAATCAAGTATGGGAAACTGAAAATAGCTGACTATATATATATTTATTAAAATAGTATATCACTTTTAACATTAAGAAAAACTTCATAAAAGAATTTTAGCCCTAAGCAATGATTTATAAAATTACACATGCTTCCACTTAGATTAGGGCCTAAATTCTATCAACTGTCAGAAGACTTTAATAAAGATACGTTTAAATACAAAAACAGTTATATTAATTTTAAAAGTTGCAGAAATTTGTCTTACCTGCATATACTTAAAGTTGTTCTGGTGGACTTTAAAATCTTTCTACAAAACATTAAGTTTATTATACACATAAAGGTGGCAACCTCTAATTATAAAAATGTTTCTGTCATAACTTTAATTTTTGAAAGATTACCTTACCATTAATTTTTTAAACATTATTTGCAACGGATAGTTTGTTTATTTAGGTTAATACAATGTGACAATTTATTTAAGTATGCAATGTTGTTGACAGTTTGTTTATTTAGGTTTTTTTTTTTCTTTTGCACGTTGCATGCTTTATAAATCACTGTTTTCAATCTAATTTTTTTAATTTTCCTAACGAAAAATAAAGATTTCTCATTTAAATTTTTCTTTTTTTTTCTGCATTCATAATTATTAACAAAACAATAAGACTAAAAAGCAATCGAAGAATCAAAATTTAGCAAGTTTCAGTTTCGGTCGATACTTTATTTTAAATCATACCAACCGTATCATGTAACTGCTCTGATGACAATAAATATAATTAACATAAGGAAAAAAGAAAACACTTTGTCGTCTTAAAACAACAAACTCTATCTTTTTATTATTATTATTATTTTACTTTCAAAAACACTTAGTCTCATATGAATATAAACAACAAACTATTTTTGCATCTTTTAAGAACACTTTTTTACTTTAAAAAAGAAAACACTAGAAACTTTTATTATCTAAAAACATATCTCCCCTTTCCCTCGCCTTTTTTTTTTTCATCTTTTAAAATAAAACCAAATAGTGCAATTGCCCTGGTAATAAACAAAATGAAGATATACGTAAGGCTGGCCCACACTTTTTTTTTTACTTAGCAGCAGACTTTATTTATGCCTCAGACTGAAACATATAAATGCTTATTTCACATTATATTTGCAATATGGGCATTTAAAAATATTTTCAGCTAAATAATTTTTGTACTTACTCATTGAGTAATATATTGTGTTCTCATAGTTTGTAGTGCAGCATGCTATTTTTGGAAAATGTAATTTAACGAGTAATGTAATTAAAAAAAGACTAGTTTGTAGGGAGCACAAATATTATTTTTGATGTTACTTAAATAAACTTACTTTACTGTCTCCTCTTTTGACATAGAAGTGGTACTCACAGATTTTTTAAAATCTTCTTTTCTGAAGTCCAAGGGCTTGGTCTGAAGTCCAGTTGCTTGCAGACGATCACTAATGGTAGTCACTTATTATACAATAAAACTACACACTTGTGATTTTCTGAAAGCATTCAAATTTGAAGATGTATCCCGGCACCAGCTGATCTGCCAGACGCTTACCTCCACTGGTATACTTTTGTATTGATTGATATATACAATTTCTGGATGTAACATCAAAAATATTGATGCTTCTTACAAACCAAGTTTATTTTTATTACATTACTCGCAAAATTATATTTTCCAAAAAACAGCATATTACACAACAAACAATGACAAAACTAGGACCTACTATAGTTTCATTACTTCTAATATACTATTTTGACCACTGAATTTATATACATCATGAATTCATGATTCGTCTAAAACTTTAATATACACTCAAACAAATAGACTCAAAGAATCTCCCACAGAGAGCATTTTATTTTTTGATAATGAATTCCATTTTCAAAAATAGTAAGAATAATAAGTAATGATTTTTGAAAAAAAAAAAAAAAAAATGAATAAATAGTTCTTTACTTTAATAGATAAATAGGTACATTTAAAACCGATGACCTATGCTGTAAGATAAATCTGTAGCCATACTTGTAAAAGAAATGCACCTAAATAACAATTTAAACAAAATTTTATAAATATGCATTTCAAATGGAGAATCTCCTATTATTTTGATAGCAATACTTTTTTAATAAATGAAAATAATTGCTAACAAGACATGCAGATTTAACTTAAAATACATTGAATATGCATTTATAACTGCTTATCGAATTGGAATGGTAATGTGTACAAATTCTTCAAAATGGGCACATAGAAAAGCTACACATGGTCTGAATATCTCTCAATTGATTTAAATTTCATACAAAGTTATAAATCTTCATAAAAGTTTCAGCATTAATCTTAACAACAAAAAGAAAAATAGCACATCTGCAGGTGAAAAGCATTAAAATAAAAATAAAAAATAGATTAGCAGTGTTTTTCTTACATGACAAACTTCACAAGTAAATATCTGAAAAGGAGTAAAGAGCAAACTGTTTTGCAATCAGATGTTTCTTGCTTAAAAGAGAACAGGAAAATACAAAATACAACGGCTTGTTTATTTTATAGAAACTTTGTTTACATGCTCGCTTAAACATGCATAATCAAATACCTACTATTAGCAAAACTGGATTAAAGTTTGCCTGTAACTAATTTTCCATTTAAAAATCAATAAAATAACAGTAAACAATATCCTTCTTAACAATTACGATTATTTTAAGTGAGTAAATGGAAATTTAAATCTAAATTGATCGGAAATACCCTATCAAGTAACCAAGTATAATCAATGAAGCAAGTAATTCAACTTAAGAAACAAACATTCTTAAAAATTACTTTTAATCTTTGTATACTATTAACGTTCAATAAAAATAAAATAATTTTGAGAACTGGACATATCTTCATCCTTATATCCGCAACAAAATACTTAAACAAACTATATAATTAGTATTCTAATATTAATAAAATGTAGAATGATTACCAAAAATAACAACAATTTAAAGAATCCATATGGATTACCCACAATTTATTAAATTAAAAGACAATAATAAAGGATGATATCTATCCAACATGTCAATAAAACTTACCATTTTGGTTCAATCACAAAAAATAGATTCCTCTTTGACGTAAAACAAAATAAATAAGTAAAACGATATAAAACATAAATATCACTTAGTAAATTGACAACACCGCCATTATTATCAAAAGCTCTATTTTAATTGGCTGCGCTTAGGTAAGCCGTGCTTAGGATTGATCACGAATCAAACCTACAAAATCGCGTTCTAACGACCTAAAATCTTGTGTTTAGGTAAAAAGTTAGGTAAGTTAGACCTTGGGTAGACCAGTGAAAACGCACCTTTAAAAACGTAAACATGCAACATAAAAAAAGAAAGTTTACAATAAGGTAGATACTCAATAATAAAAATATTACAAGGATGGGGAGTTTC
This sequence comes from Maratus speciosus, assembly GCA_963932465.1. Lineage (NCBI taxonomy): Eukaryota > Metazoa > Arthropoda > Arachnida > Araneae > Salticidae > Maratus > Maratus speciosus. The sequence goes on from OZ010789.1 coordinate 294,887,188, forward strand.
TTCTCCATTGTCACTAAAGGCGTTACGATTGCAAGCTTTCTTCGATTTGTTCAAAGTTCTCTCGACTTATCAAGCTTTATAAAGGTACTTTAATAAAAGGTTTATAGTAACTCCTTGGTTGAAATAAATAGTGATATGTATTATCGTTTTTCTATAGGATGGCATCAAAACAATGTATCTGCCGCAAAGTTTTGTTTTTGCGTCTTTTTTCCCTGCTTTCAAAGCTGCCACTTGAAACTTTTCGTCTCCAATTGTTGTAAGTAGAAGGAGTAAGTTGTATTTAAAATGTTTCTCATCTTGAAATCCTAAAATAGGTGCAAATATGTGTATATTGATTTACTTTAAAATACTTTCTTGATACTGATATTGAATATCGGCGACATTTTTGACCTCTCTTAGTATTGTTATATAACTGATGTTGAAAATAACGTAGTTTTCAAAGGACTCGCTTTCAAAGATAAAGATCATTCGCATAAGAAGTATTTATTTGTGCTCATTTTCTCTCTTTCATATTTTTATTGAAATTGATAGTTTTCTGATTTATTACTAAACAACATGTTTTTGTTTATGGCTGAAACAATTGTGAATATTATTCCGCATGATTGCGCTTTAACTAAATTTTATAACACTTCTAAATTTGTTATTTAGGTTTTAAGTACATATTTAATTTTCGTTTGGAACAGTAAATTCTCTCAATTTCCTTCCATTTTAAATTCCTATATGCACATTTATTTTCTATCTGTTTATGATGTTCACATTGTGTTTAATTGAAAAAAAATCTAGTTATTTTATAGAATATTTGAGTTATTTTTAGGGAGAGGTTTTCATCTGCATATTGATAAATATAATATTTTGAATAGAATCTTTTTTATTATTATTGGATTTTTTTCTTTTATTTTTATATGGTTTTCCTATTCAAGTGTTATTTTCATGCGCTTTACTTTTAACATTCTGTATTGTATAAAATTGTTTTATTATGAAAATAAAATTATCAATTGTTACGAAAATAGTATGTTTTGTTAAACATTAAGTTGATTTTTTTGTTGTTGTTTACTTTTGTTTGTTTGTTTTACTTTTTTTTGTAGGGTGGGGGGGGGGGGGGGGTAAGTATGCATTTGCTGATTATAAATTTTAATATATTTTCATAATGACCATTTATTATCCGGAAAAAAAAAGTAATAATTTTTGGTTGATGTGGATTTTAATTATTGCCCTACTTGTAGATCAAGAATGACTTTGATAGCCAATAAAAATAGAAAACTTGGATAGAGATGAATTTGTACAAATAGGCATTCTAAAAAATATATGGAACTTCTGTTAACCTGATGACAGATACATTTTTTTCACAGAATGAAAATTCCCTTTAGGGTCATTCCACACGAATTCAACCAGTGGGTGTTGCACCATAGTCACGGATTTTTTTAAATTTTTTTTGTAGACAGACATAGCAGTGAAACCCTCAAATCTGAAATTTAAAACTAATTTGCGCAATATTCACTGAGATATACCCTTTTAAAAAATGGTCATTTTTACCAAATGGCGGCCATCTTGGATGCTATCCCAATGTTTATAAATGTCCATAACTTGACAACTAATGATTCAAATTTTATATTTCTGGTACCAATTTAAAGCTATTTATATAAAGAATGCATATATGATATTAAAACAATGGTAAATTTTTATTTTAATACTGTTTATTACATTTAAACAGAAAATATCACCCTCAAAAATTGGCTTACTGTAATGGGCCATAAAAAAAATGGCCCATCATAAATTTTTTTCAAACTTGCTAAAAACATTGCTCCATATGTATACTTTAAACAGAAAAAAAATTGGAGAGGTAAAATTTTTCAGAACAGATGTCATATTCGTCCCATATTGGCGTGATTTTTTTCTGTCGCCAATATCATATAGGCAACAGGCACTTAACTTGCGTCAAAGTGTCGTTATTTTGTTTGATGTGGTAACCCGGATTATGTTGTTTATGCTGTTGATGTTTTCGCCAAATTGGCAACCGAAAAAAATAGCGCCAATATGGGGCGAATATGACATCTGTACCAATTTTTCATTAAAGAAAAATAGCTTTTTACACATAGGATGTCATTTACCTAACAGTGACTATCTTAAAACACGTAAGTATCTTTGGTTTAACAAATAATGGTTAAAAATATTTTTTTCTGGCATATGAATTAATGTATGAGCATCAATATATAAATAATTCAATTTAGAAATACCAATCAGCAGTTAATTATATACTAAAAACACATACATATTAAAATAACAGTAAATTTTCATTTCAATACTTTTTATTTCATATAAAATGATAAAATGTATAATTCTCAAAAAAATATACATAATGGAAAATATTTAGAAGGAAAAAGAGCCATAAAACATATTTTTTTGAAATATGGCAGAAATACTAGCTGTAAATCAGTTGAATTCAAATAAAAGATTAAAAATTAATATTAATGAGTTGATTGAGTTGACATTAGTTATTCAGTTCACTGCCAATTTCAATTTAAATGAACAAATCTTGACAAAATGAGTACACAAATCTTGTGTGATACAAATGTACAACAAAAACATCAAATATGTATAAAAGTAAGACTTAGATAAAACTTATATGAAACATATTTACATAAAATAAGAACAGGATACTTACATGCATATAACTTTATAATATATTGTTGAAAGGAACTTGATAATATGTTGTTGAAAATTACCAAGGATTTAATCTGTCTTGAAGTTTAAGAATAAGAGTTGAATTGCTATATGCTCCTCTGGAGCAACAGTATATGTTCTTCCTGTGGCAGTCATTGGGGTAGACACTACTTTCATTATATGCTCATATGGAAGCCAACAAACATCTGAAGATTTTGACCATGAATATGATGAACTAGGACCATGAGGATGCATGAACATAATTTTATAGTCATTGAATTCCTCGCAGTAATCTAAAATCTTACCAATCCACCAATTAACACCATATACATATGCAACATATTGTTCACTTTTAAATGTTTGTGGTTTGTCGGTTTCACTAAATCTCACAGTAGCAATAAAATTTGTTGAGGAGCCTGATACCCTGGAAACCAGTATTTGGCCTTTATTTATTGGCACAAAGCTGTGATTAACCCTTGTTCCTACGATTGTATCTGCCTTTGCATACCTATCTGCTAACTGATTATTGGCAATTTCAATTTCAGATTTTGTTATAAAAAAACTTTCAATTCCTTTAACATATTCTTTTGCAAATATATACAGATCAAATGCATTTAAGATACCATCTTTGAATGGACGCTGAAGACTTGCTTTGGTGGACATGCGTTTTATGGTGCCGCCTATTCCATCACATGCTCCTTTTTCATGGCAAGAGGCAAAAAAATGCCATTCAGCTTTCACACCATGGTCTTCTTCATGATGGCAGAGATTAATAAAATTTTTGTATTGGGCTGATGATCATCACTAAAATATTTTATGTATTTAATCTGTGGAATTTGTGAAATTAAATAATTGACAATTACTTTTTGAAAAGCCCAAAATGTAGTAGTGTCATGAACTAAATGCTCGCTTATTGCACACATAGGAATAGATTTCACAGTATCAGTGATACTGTCCCTTATATAAGCAAGAAAGGGGTGAACTGTAACCTGTTCTTTTTGCCAATGGATATTTTGAATAGCATCTTGCACAATGCAAGTATAGTTTTCAGAACTATACTTGCACTAAAATCTCATTTATATATATTACATTTAAAGGTTTTTCACAATTATACATTATATTCTTTATTTATTTTCTTCAGTGTTAAATTTTTTCAATTATACATTTTTGGCAATGACTTTTTTTTTTGGGGGGGTGGGGGGGGGAGCAATTGGTGGGTGGTCCTTCAAAAAGCTTAGGAGATTATATTTCATTATAGTTTTACATTAATTCAGGGATTAAAAAATATTTAGTTTTGGCCATTATTTCTTAAATCAGGGATATTTACATGTTTTAAGATAGTCACTGCTTAGTAAGTGACATCCTATGTGTAAAAAGCTATTTTTTTTAAACGAAAAATTTTACCTCTCCAATTTTTTTTCTATTTAAAGTACACATATGGAGCAATGTTTTTAGCAAGCTTGAAAAAAAATTATGATGGGTCATTTTTTTTATGGCCCATTACAGTAAGTCATTTTTTGAGGGTGATATTTTCAGTTTGAATGTAATAAACAGTATTAAAATAAAAAATTACTATTGTTTTAATATCATATATGCATTCTTTATACAAATAGCTTTAAATTGGTACCAGAAATATAAAATTTGAGTCATTAGTTGTCAAGTTATGGACATTTATAGACATAGGGATAGCATCCAAGATGGCCACCATTTGGTAAAAATGATCAATTTTCAAATGGCTATATCTCAGTCAATATTCTGAAAATTATTTTTAAATTTCAGATTTGAGTGTTTCATTACTGTGCCTGCCTATGATAAAAATTAAAAAAAAATCTGTGACTATGGTGCAACACTTTTTCTTTAAATTGGTTGATTTCACGTGGAAGGACCCTTTATAGATATTCTAAGCTAATATTTTCATTTGTTTTAAAATTGCCTGCTCATATTATTTTGAAATAAATAACATCATGGAGAAAGAATAGAAGTGAAGTTACAATGTCTATTGAAAAAGTTGCTGATTACTTGAATTTCTGGCAAGAAATCTGTGAGGAAGGACAATTTCTTTAAATGAAACTTTTTAATACATGGAAATTATTCCAGAGAGAAACATTCGCGAATGATTTCTCTCTGGAATAATTACCATGTATTAAAATAGATTCTATCGATGCTGGATTTAATTATGTTTCGTGCTCGCCCCAGGTCGGTGGCTCACGATAAATATTCCATCTTGTGCTACGTTTGTAGCCTTGCCAACATATAATAGTGGGAAATTTTCCGAGCTAGGAATCGTTCCAAGTGGTTTAGTCGGAAGAACGTCTGTGCGCTATACTGATGGCCCGGGTTCGAGTCCCGGCTTGGAGGCTTTTTCACTATGTTGGCCTTTGCACCTTTTAAGCAATCACTTTGAAATTTGTTTTTCATTTGAAACTTTTTAAACTCTAAGATAATACAAGAGATTTTACCAAATGAATTATTATATACAGGCAAAGTTCTTTAATCCGCACAAGTTGGGACCAAGGGTTGTGCAGATTATGGAATATTGCGGATTATGGAGTATTTTGGATTATATGTCATTTTCTTATTTCTGGACATTATTTTAATTCCATATTCAGTATTTAACATGAAAAGAAAAATATGAACCATAATAATTAATTTTTCTGGACACTATTTTAATTCCATATTCAGTGTAACATGAAAAGAAAAATGTGAAATATAATAATTAATTTAATATGCTATCTCAAAAAATGCATTTTTCAAATTCTTGTATTAAAAAATTGATTATATTCACTTTTATATTTAAAATTTTCAGATATTTCTTTAAAAAAATCATTTTTGGATCAAGAATTTGTAAATTTTGTTTAATTGTTTACATTCATTAAGCAAGTAAGGCTTTTTTTGGAGTGGGTAGTAAAAATAATAAATAACTGTTGCTGTGTGTGAAAGAATTTTGTCATGAAGACACAAGTAATATGCACAGATTCAGCAAAGCAGTATGTTGGCACTGAACAATTGTTTAATAAAGCTGTTCACACTAAAGTATAAATCATAAAATAGGTAAATTTGTATCAGCAATTGATAAAATTATCAGTATTGATGGTAACCTGGGCGACATACATATTTAAGGATCTTTAGGCTATATCATCATATACACTATATGGCCATTAATGACCGTCAACTTTCAATTTTAGACATTTTGTCAAATATTTAGAAATATATTTGACAGATTCTTCTGGAATTTCAGGATTAAAAAGAACAGGTATGACCTCATATTTAGCAATGTCGATTTAATAAGGGGGGCAATTAGGGGGCTAACAAAAAATCAAAGAAAAAAAATAATACTTGGGATCACCTTGTAAAATAAAATGCACGAAATGATCTATCGCTACCAAATATAAATAAACAGACATTGTGCAATATGTGTATTCTTTTGTGTAAGAATAGCACATATATTAATAGAAATATAGCGATTTATTTAAAAAAATTAAAAAATTCTTGCCTGTTTTTTGTTTATAACATGCAGGGTTTTCAACCAAATTTAACGCCGGTTTCAGAAAAATTGACAAAATATAGTAGAGACAATATAGTGCAATTGGAATATAAATATATTAAATATTTTAGGAAGTATGAGCAGTTGTATGAAATAATTTTTATCTGTGCATGCACAAATGATAACAGGTCTTATTTTACATAATGTAATAGTCAACTCTATGGAGCAACTTATTAAAAAAAATTTAGTCAAATATCATAAAAATTCAGAACGATATCGACGTTAGAGTGAGCAAATTTTTAGTTGTTCTCTAAAAGCAGCTGAATGATAAGGGATTTTACACAAATTGTCATTTTTAATTTAAATTTTTTTTAAATTTTCATTATTTTATTGATGCTTTAGTTCTTCCTGGATAACCACCAGAACGAGCATATACCATGATCAAAAGGAAGTATCAAAATCGAAGCATTTTTTCCAAATCTACTCGTTGATACTCACTAAATACAGTAGACTCCCTTAAATCCGCGACCCTAAAATCCGTGTATTTTTTCAGATGTAAACAATGAAATTTACAGTTAAGTTGCAGCAACAAAATTCAAGATGGCGCCGAAATCGGCGACTACCGCAATGTTTTTTTTACTAAATTTTTTTGTTAATCATTCCCTTTTGGCTATTACAGCTGATTTATTACTAAATAAAGTTACATTTCTTTTGATTTTGATATAAATTAGCAAATCTATATCAAAAATTCCAGGGTTCGAAATGGAAAAATCCACGAACCGGAACGCTATTTTAAAATTATTGTTTGCGGAATTTTTTTTTTTTAAATTATAGACAAATTTATTTCTAAACATACAAAGCAGTATAAGAAAAGCATTCAAGACTCTAAATAACAATGAAAAAAGTTACAGTGAGCGCAATAAGCTATATATACTGATAATAGCATTAACACTGTTCTCCTTGCTATCACTAGATGGCAGCATAGGACTTTTGGAATCGAATTAAATCGATTTCTTCGGAATCGAATTAAATCGATTTCATTCGTAATAATTTAATATTTTTCTAAATTTTTAATTTACATAATTATTTTAATAATTACATTTAAACTAATAAATTATTTTAATATTTTACTTATTTTAATGTTTCACTTTACTGTAAGCATTCATTATAATTTCCCTTGTTTAACTACCAATCGAATTAATGTTTCAAAAATGTAAACAAATCAATGACCAGAAATCCGCAAAATTCTAAAATCCGCACAACCTCTGGTCCCAAGCTGTGCGGATTTGAGGGAGTCTACTGTACTAACTTTTTTCTAAAAATCAGTTAATAAAAAATGACAATTTGTGTAAAATCCCTTATCATTCAGCTGATTTTAGAGAACAACTAAAAATTTGCTCACTCTAACGTCGATATCATTCTGAATTTTTACGATATTTGACTACATTTTTTTTAATAAGTTGCTCCATAGAGTTGACTATTAAATTATATAAAATGATCCTTGTTATCGTTTGTGCATGTGCATATAAAAATTATTTCATACAACTGCTCATATTTTCTAAAATATTTAATATATTTATATTCCAATTGCACTATATTGTTTCTACTATATTTTGTCACTTTTTCTGAAACCGGCGTTAAATTTGGTTGAAAACCCTGCATGTTATAAGCAAAAAAATGCAAGAATTTTTTTATATTTTTAATAAATCTCTATATTCCTATTTATATTCGGTAGCGATAGATCATTTCATGCATTTTATTTTACAGAGTGATCCCAAGTATTATTTTTATTCTTTGATTTTTTGTTGGCCCCCTAATTGCCCCCCTTAACAAATCGGCATTGCTAAATATGAGGTCATACCTGTTCTTTTTAATCCTGAAATTCCAGAGGAATCTGTCAAGTATATTTCTAAATATTCGACAAAATGTCTAAAATTGAAAGTTGACAGTCATTATGGCCATATAGTGTATATCAGTACACAGTATAGGACCCATTATCTGGAAGGACCCAAAATACAGAAAAAAAAATTATTTGAACATTTTCTAAATTTGGAAATTTTTACCAAAATTTTGTAATTTCTGAAAATTTTACAGATTAACTTTTTTTTTTCAGTCGTTTTTTGTTGTTTCAATGTGTAACCACCAAAATATGTTACTTCAGTGGAAGGGAAACACAGACACACCCCCACTCCCCTGAAATTAGAAGAAAATGATTTTTCTTTTAAAGTTTAGTTTAAAACTATTTTATATAGAGTAGTAGACTCCCTCAAATCCGCACAGCTTGGGACCAGTGGTTGTGCGGATTTTAGAATTTTACGGATTTCTGGTCATTGATTTGTTTACATTTTTGAAACATTAATTTGATTGATAGTTAAGCAAGGGAAATTATGATGAATGCTTACAATAAAGTGAAACATTAAAATAAGTAAAATATTAAAATAATTTATTATTTTTAAAGTAAGTAATTGTTAAAATAATTATGTGAAATAAAAATTTAGAAAAATATTACAGATGAAATCAATTCGATTCCAAAAGTTCTATGCTGCCATCTAGTGGTAAAGCGATCGAAAGATTGATACGTCATTATTCGTTCTTAGCATACATTCGGAGAACGGCAAGGCTTAACGAATAATAAAGAATTAAATAAAGAATATTTAAAGTTAAAGACTGCTGAGAAAAAGGTAAGTAAGTTACATGTTTAAATAAATAAAGATGAATAAAAGTAGGCTATTAATGTAACTGTAGTTAAATATAATATGTATAATGTAAACAAAAGACTGGTATTTCAAACTAGTGATGACATAAGAAATAGGGAAAGAAGCAAGGAGAACAGTGTTAATGCTATTATCAGCATATATAGCTTATTGCGCTCTCTGTAACCTTTTTCATTGTTATTTAGAGTCTTAGATGCTTTTCTTATACTGCTTTGTATGTTTAGAAATAAATTTGTCTATAATATAATAAAAAAAAATCTGCGAACAATGATTTTAAAATAGCATTCTGGTTCGTGGATTTTTCCATTTCGAACCCTGGAATTTTTTATATAGATATGCTAATTTATATCAAAATCAAAAGTAATGTAATTTTATTTAGTAATAAGTTAGCTGTAATAGCCAAAAGAGAATGATTAACAAAAAATTTAGTAAAACAACATTGCGGTAGTCGCTGATTTCGGCACCATCTTGAATTTTGTTCCTGCAACTTAACTGTAAATTTCATTGTTTACATCTGAAAAAATACGCGGATTTTAGACGTTCACAGATTTTAGGGTTGTGGATTTAAGGGAGTCTACTGTATTATGATTCATTTAAAAAAATTGTCAAATATTTGGCCTTTTCCTCCTCACATTAAAAAAATATTATGGTGTAGCCATCTGCTATTTCTCTCTCGCGCGCACGCGAGAAGCCAGCCAATAGCAATGAGGCGCATTTCCTCCCCCTGCGTTTTCTGCGGAGAGCTTTTGAAGTCACGTGACACAGTAACATTCGAACTCTGCAGAGAGCGGCAGATTATTCTGTCAGTGACGATGGCGAATATTTGACTATGTCTTGTTATGTTAATAAAGTTTATTTTTCTACAAAACCTTCTGATTATTTGAGTCACCGAGATATTTTTATCATCTCCCTTCAATTCATTCTCTAAAATGGTGACCGCGGATTTTTGAACCTTCAACTATTTCATAGACCGTCGAACTATTCAACTGTTTCATGGAACGTTTTGTTTAACTAGCAAAATGGCAACTGCTGAAACTTCTGCCGTAGTCATTCCACCCTATATCCCTGTGGACCCTACATTATGGTTTCATATGCTGGAAAGCACATTCCAATTAGCTACTCCTAAAGCTATTACTGAGTCGAAAACAAAATATAATTATGTTGTAGCGCATCTACCGCCTGCTACTGCTACTATGGTTCAAGATATAATTATGAGTCCTGATCCTACTGATCCTTATCAGATTTTGAAAGCAAAAGTTATCGAATGTTGTGGAGAAAGTCGTACTTTAGAAATACGGAAACTGCTAGCTGGAGAAAGCCTGGGTGACAGAAAACCAACTGAATTACTTCGATTAATGAAAAGACGGGCTGAAAGCCATAATATTAGTAACGATCTTCTTCTAGAACTGTTTACTCAACAAATGCCAACCACTGTGCAAACGATTCTAGCTTCCATTGAAAAAATTACTCCAGATAAAGCGGTGGATATTGCTGATAGAATAATTGAATTAACGCCTTCCAACATTAAATAATAATATAATAGTAGAGTTCTATTTATTTGTTTGTGCCCTCCCTAGGGCCCCCTAAAGAGTAGAGCTTGTAGATAAAATTAGTTACCAATTTTATTTTTTTATTTATTAATTGTTACCTTGAATAGGGCAGGAATTTTTGCTTAAATAATCTTAAAAGAATGCAAAAGATAAAGGGGGGAAGGGGGGTCTGAATTTCAGGGGGACCTGAAATCCAGAAAATTCCAAAATCTGGAAAGCCTTCAGTCCCAAGGATTCTGGATAATAGGTCCTGTACTGTATTCCATTTCTGTTCCAATTTATTAAATTAATTTATTTTGATATATTTGTTCAAGGTTAAATCCTTTTAATTTCTTATATTGTTTGTTATCTTCAACCTTTAAAACATGCTTTAGACCTAAATATATAGAGATTTTCTAGCAGGTTTTATTTATATATTTAGTTTTTACCATAACAATTAACGCAAAATATAATTTTAATTACATGGCGTCACAATACTTAAATATAATAATATTGTTATAGTTGCACTCAAAATTATTGCAAATGTTTTAGTTTTCACATAAATCAGAATGAAGACAATGTAAGCTATTTAATGTCTGTTATAAGTTTCTCAATTTTAAATTGTTACTCTAAAATTTTAAATGTGGTGAAAGTTTTGCAATTACCGAATAGTGAACAAAAGAACGTGAGCATTATGAAATTGTAAATCTACCAAAGATAGATTTTTTGCCAGGGTTGCTGGCTTTTAGCCAGTCCAAAAAAAGCCAGACGGCTTTTTTTGGTTTTAACCATTTTAAAAAAGCCGGTTTTTATTTTTTAAAGTTGGTTTACAGTTAATTCATTTTAAATATGGATCAATTAATTTTTAATACACTTATAAATATTTTCTACTGAAAAAAATTATTGATTTCTATTAAATTTTGTCAAATAAATAAGTCTTTATAACTTCTAGAAAGCAACTCGGAAGGCATTATGTCTGAAAAGAAAATTTATAAACATTGAAAAGAATATCAGTTAGGATCCAAGCGGGTGTTTTGAAATTCTATATTACATAGCTCAACTTATATTACACATTTTAAAGAGTGTATTTAATTAATGACAAAATGTAGCACATCAAAATAGAAACATTCTTATGTGTCCATGTGGAGAGATTAAGTTATAAATGTTAAAAGAGAAATTAGAAAAAGATGTAATATTTGAGGAGAGTGTTACATAAGTGTATAAAACATAGAGCATTTAAACAAGGGAAAAAAATTTCTTGAAATAAAATTTTGAAAAGCTTGTTGCTAAGCATATTCATGCATATGCTATTCATAATGTTTTTAATAGTGAGAAATGGTGTTTTCATTAATATGACTATGTATAATTTTAAATGTTTACTAGAAATAAAATAAGACTTGTATATTAATAGCTCTTAAAATTAAGTAATAAAACATGTAACTAAGTAACCACTGTCCTCTTTAATTTTATAAAGCAGTAAAAATGAAAAAATTGGCAGTTGGTATGGCCCTTTTAAAATTTAGCTGGCATATTTGCAATTCTGACTACAAATCACTAGCAAAATCATTAAGTTTTATTCCAGTATTAATGTCCTCATTATTGAGAAATTGGGTTACTTATTAAATTCTAAATCAATTAAATGTCATTAAAACTAATTAAAAACACTTTAAAATGTCTAGTTTATAATTACAATGCTTCATTGTATAACAGCCAATTATGGCCAAAAAAGACCAATTTTGGCCAAAAAAGCCGGTTAAAACCAATAAAAGCCACCGGCCTGGCTTTTTTTAATTTTAGCCAGGTTTTTTTGCAACCCTTGCCGACTTTATGCCAGCTGGGTAATGTTCGTGCTTAGGAATTTTCAATTTTTTTTATTTATTTAATAAAATAGTTATTGTTTTCATTAATCTCCACATATATCATTGGCTTACCATTTAAATCTTTAGTTAGCATCTGAAAATTTCTGCTATTTGCATCTGAATTAACTTTGGCAACATTTGGGCTTGGTGCAATGTGGTGTTTGTCTAATGGGAAAGTAGGGGAGACTGAAGATACTTGATCCCTGATCATAAAGTATACTAAAATCAATATGTAGAGTTTTGAAATCTGGTTACACATTTTAAGATGCATTATATCAGATAATCTTGCAACATAAAATCATTTACAGCCATTTTGTTTCAGCATGAAAAGGAAATATTTAATAGTTGCAAGTTCAACTTTTTTAAAGATTTTTAAAAGTTTTGTTTTTATTTTCTATTGTTGGAAATTTGATGAATTGTATATCATTTTGAAGTATAAACTTTATTATTCTCAATATAACTTCTTTAGCAAATTAGTTTTTTTTATTTACCACCTAAAATATACATTTATGTTCTAAACACAAAATGGGGATACTTGATCCCCCCCCCTTTTTTTTTTCTAGAGGGACACTTGACTCTAGTGATTATGTATCCCCAAATAGCTAAACTTTTAATACAAACAGAAATACTTCAGTTTTGTTACTAAATAAAGAACATTAATATCAATTTAGCAAAAGGTTTTTTTTTTTCAAAGGTCAAATTTAGCAAATTTTCTATAAAAAAGAAAATCTTTCATTATGTAGGTCAAGTAGAACAAAAAGTGGAACTTTTTGAATACGAATACGAGATCAACTTTTTACAAAGAAAACGCACGCTGAATCAATTCTATTTCCCGGAAAAAGTTGATAAAAGTATAGTTGATGAGTCAGATTGCATTATTAAGTTGCCTAATCCACTTATGGTAGGAGGTAGGAGGAACCTTAAGAACTGCTACAACTATAACCTTTCACTTTTTAAAGTTTCAAAATACCTGCTGATAATGAGACAAGACTGTCTGATTATTTTTTGAAAGCTTTATTCATTACTTTTACTTTGTATTATTGTATACTTGTATTATTTATTAAAATAAAGTTTAACTATTTGTTGATTTCTTTCTAGCTTTTGTTTCCAAAGTGTTCATTTTAGCTTTTTTTTAATTAAATTGCGTTTGTAGTTTTTATAAATATCTACATGTCTCGTCATCAACAAAGTATTTAAATATTCATCTTGTAGTTATAAATGAAAGAGATAAAAGTTAAATGTTTATTACTAACTTATAATACTGCGATGTATGCATAATGAAACAATATTAGCTTGATTTTTAACAGGGATCAAGTATCCCTTTAAGTGGGGATACATGATCCCCCTTTTGAAAAAATGCAATTTTCTGAAATTAATTTATCTTTTATACCAAGAAAAAAATTATATTGTATAAGAAATGAACACATGATTATTTTGGTAAAAAAAAATTCTTAAAAATGTCAAATGACAACTGAGAAAAAAAAAAAAAAAAAAAACAGAAAGTGGGGATCAAGTATCCCCAGTCTCCCCTACCATTAATTAAGGTGACAATCACTGTTCGCAATTGGCAGAATCTAGTTTTTAATTAAATAATGCATTTCCAAAACCATTTGCATCTGTTAGCAACTTTCTATGAACATCAAGAACTCTTTCAATGGCATTGGCCAAGTTGTTGTGAGATAATTTTACTTTGAATTGTTCTGTAAATTCACCTATAATTGGTACCATCAAGCCTTTATAAAAATATGTTTCTGAAAATAAATTTGATGTCTTTTTTTTTTTTTTCTAATCATACATTTTTGTTTTCCTCATACAGGTTATGAATGCAAGACAAGATTGCTGTCAAATTTATATTTTGATGTAAAACAACTGCACATTTTCATTGTATTATATCTGAAGTACTTGTGATCCTCTGACTAAAAGTAATTTAATATTATTATTTTATTTTTTTTATCTCTGCATTTTTAAAATTTTCATTTTCTTCATATTGTAGATGCAACCATACCTGTCTATCTCAAATCCTTGGGGAAAGGCAAAAAAATTGAGCTATACAGGTTTTTTCAAACTGCCTAAGTCATAAGTCTGGTAGAGTTTCCCAATTATTTTATAGGTACTTTTCCGATATAGGGGCATTGGTGTTTTTTAAAAAAAAGGTTGGCATAATTCGAGCTTCAGAAAGTGAAAGTTGTTGTCAGATGATATAAACAGAACAGCTATGAAAACAAACCTGGTGAGCTTTTATGCTTGTTTATATATGTATTTAATTATATATATATATATAAACATTTTATTGATACATAAACATATTATTATTGTTGTTTTTTACATACAATTTACTTATGTTTGTATATAAAATAGATAAAAGGCTTCTTTATATTAAATAAATTGTATAACTATTGAAAACTTTGCTTGTAAATATGAAACAGTGAAGTGGTTGCCAGAAATATACTGCCGAATTTCTTTCTCTCGCCAAGGCTCCTATACTGGAAAAGTACCATTTTATACATCCATGCTTTACATAACTTTGCTGCGCTGATTTTACTTGAAATCTGCACAAACCTATTTTACTGTTCTGATTTTACTTAAAACCTGCACAAACCTATAATTTAATTTTGGCAGATTGTATTTTACTACTCTGTATGGTCTGTAACTAAGCCAATCTATGTCATAAAGTTTAATGAATCAACAGTTTATTTGAGTAATACATATTGGTAAATTTTTATTTTCTTGAAAGGAAATCTTCTTTGAAGATTTCTAGAGGTATTTGAAGTTGGAAGTTTCTAATATTAATGCCTATATATATATAGACTCCCTTAAATCCGCGAATGCCTAAAATCTGCATATTTTTTCAGATGTAAACAATGAAATTACAGTTAAGTTGCAGGAAAAAAATTCAAGATGGCGCCGAAATCAGCGACTACCGCAAAGTTTTTTTTTTACTAAATCTTTTGTTAATCATTCTCTTTTGGTTATTACAGCTGATTTATTACTAAATAAATTTACATCACTATTGATTTTGATATAAATTAGCATATCTATATGATGATGTATCGATCTTGCGATCGATCACTTTACCACTAGATGGCAGCATAGGAGTTTTGGAATCGAATTGAATCGATTTCATCTGTATTAATTCAATATTTTTCTAAATATTTATTTTAGATAATTATTTTAATAATTACTTACGTTTAAACTAATAAATTATTTTAATATTTTACTTTTTTTAATGTTTCACTTTATTGTAAGCATTCATTATAATTTCCCTTGCTTAACCACCAATCAAATTAATGTTTCAAAAATGTAAACAAATCAATGACCAGAAATCCACAAAATTCTAAAATTCGCACAACTTCTGGTCCCAAGCTATGCGGATTTGAGGGAGTCTACTGTGTATATATATATATATATATATATATATTGCTTATAAGTTTTTATTTTCCTTTTCAGTAATGAATTGTATTCAGAAATTCAAAAAGAGTGCATTTCTAAAAACTGGTTTAAAAACTTTTATTCAAAATCATGGTATGAAAACTATGCAAGCATGGCAAGCTTTTGAGTATGGAGGACCCGATAAGCTACAGCTTAATACGACAGCTCAGTTACCAATAATAAAAAGTCCACTTGATGTACTTGTGAAAGTCCATGCTGCTAGTGTTAACCCTCTTGATGTAAGGATGTTAGGTATGTATGTGTTTAATATTATTGTCGGGAATTTTTCTGATTATATTATGATCCTGTACAAATTTTCTTAATATACTGTTAATTTTGATTTATTAAATTGTGCTAAAAATACAGATTTTCTTTTTAAATACTTCATTGTCATCATATCTGGATTTTCCCTACTAAAAAGGCGTAGTATTTATAGGTATGTTATAAAATGCCATTCATATACTACAAAAGCACTATACCAATGGTTTAAATGATGTCAAATAGTCCACAGCAGATACCAAATAATTTTTGTTAGCCCCTCAATTATTAACTTTTGATGCTATTGTTCTGATTCTTACCCACTTCACTTATAACCACACACAAAATAATAGTAATAAATGAATAAATAAACCAAAACAAGGTAGGAACAATCATAGGCTGCAGCTGCATGTAACTTAATGCAGTAACCTCTTGTTATATCACACATTCTGTGAGATAAGAAAAAACATGTTATACCTGAAAGCGGTGTTACCAAAGATATTAAAAATTAAGAAAGACAGCAACCTACATGTAAACATTCTATATTTTTCTACAAAACATTAATTATATGCATAACATCAGTGAATATTAACATGAATGATGATGACAACAATGTAGTTTCAAGTGCATGGGAGTTACAACAATAAAATTAATTTTATGCTAAACTACACTCGATAACATTTCAATTGGATATGGACCTGATTTTCTAAATAAACCTTATATTATATTCCATAATTTGGTCCTCTGCCAAGGTTGGTAGTGGTCCAGATTTTGCCATACTAAATAGGGAAGTTACCCTTTCTACCCAGTACATGCCTGAAGGACTTTTTAATTGTATTATTGAATTAGTCTTTTAATAATGAAGTGCAAACTTTAATAACATAGTAAAATTACCAGTATTAACAACAACAACAACAAAAAAGATTAAACTTTAGGACACAAAATTTATTTATAAAACAGTATACTGAAAAATTTCCAACTGAGATAAAAAAAAAAAAAAAGTGTCCAGGCCAGTAGTTGAATCCAGGACATTTGGCTTAATTTGCCAATATTCTGCCAACTGTGCTATCCTGGACAACTCTGACCTACACAATTCACTCAGACTACCTTTTGGCAATGGCATATGAAACAGTTCAACAGCAAGTAACAGAACTCCAATAAGGAATGGTTGTGTATTTACACTTTACTATTTCAACTCAATCATACAGATTGGTAAAGAAATCCTATAAATTGATAATTTAACATCTTAGTGAAAAATATTAATCTAAAAATCAAACCGTGGACATGAATCCATGAATGAAATACATTGAGCTAAATTTAAGACAGATATTTACTTCTAGCTTAAAGACATCACAGATCTTGTGTTTGAGCATTCTAATCTTATTTCATTTATTTATTTTTATAAGATTGAAAGTGCAGTTAAACATTGTTTTTTTTATGGTAAAAATCCTTATTCCTTTCTAATTATGATCTGCTTTCATTTTTACTTGTATTTTTTATTTATGAAACATTTTGTTTTTCAGATGGCTATGGCGCCACAACTTTCAACTTTATGCGGCAGGTTAATAGTTGTTCATTGTCAATTAATGAATTTCCCTTGGTGTTAGGCAGAGATTTCTCTGGCACAGTTGTCCATGTTGGAAAGCAAGTGAGGAGTGTTAAATGTGGTGATGAGGTAATATTATGTAACATTTCATCATTATGATATGGAACACCTCATCATTATATATCCCTTTAAAATTTTCTATGAAAAACCTGTGACAAATAAAATAATAGAACTCAGTATAATTCTTTTTTTCAGAGACAAAGGTTAGAAATTGCTTAGCTTTCACATCGCTGTTTAAAAGTTAACAAATTCGAGAGGGGGGAG
Organism: Maratus speciosus; assembly: GCA_963932465.1. NCBI lineage: Eukaryota > Metazoa > Arthropoda > Arachnida > Araneae > Salticidae > Maratus > Maratus speciosus. The sequence goes on from OZ010789.1 coordinate 294,904,992, forward strand.
GGGGAAGTGGAGAAAAACGTTGTGCAACAATCAAGGTTAGAATGGATGCTAGAAGATATCTAGCCACCATGCTAGTAGATAGAATATCACTCCATTGAAATCATTGGCAAGCACAGTTGTTTTTTTCTTTAGAGAGACCCAACTGCAAGATAATTGTTAATACTCTCAGTTACTTTTAAAGATAAAAGAAAATTATTTTAGTCTCATTTGTGCGCTATTAGTATAGGTACCGGAAGCAAAAGTTTTGGGACCATATCCTTTTATAAAATAGGCTCTTTCAGTCTCATTTTCCACCTGCCAAATAATTTTCATACAATAATCTGCACATAGTCTTACATTGAGAAACGTGCTTTTGTATTAGGCAGTAAACATCGTGTTTTTTTTTGTTTTGATTAGCTTTAAATCAAGTTTTATAATTTTGTTCACAATTCCTATAGAGTTTAAATATTTTGCGATAGTTCTTTAGAATGTTGGATTTCCTTTTAAAACATAAGGTGCAACTTTATATATTGGGTTTACAAATTAGTTCGGTTTGTTTTCAAAAGATGGCGCCGGTTGTTCTGGATGTTTTATAGTGACAGCTGATTTCGGTGGTTTCAGAGAGGTTAGACCTGTCAATAATATTCAGTTTATATCGCTTTGAGTTTCATACAAAAACCTTGTTTTTTACTGTGTTGAATATGTAAAATTTCTTGTTAACTAAGCAGCATTTGCTGGAGGTTTTAGTTTTCTGCTTTAATTCGAAGAAAAGTGTAGCTGAAGCCCATCAAATGCTTGTGGAAGTTTATGGTGATGCTGCTCCAACTGATAAATCATGTAGGGAATGGTTTCGACATTTCAAGAACGGTGATTTCAGCGTTGAAGACAAGCCTTGTTCTGGACAGACAAAAAAATTCAAAGACAAAAATTTAGAGGCATTACTGGATGAAGATATGAGTCAAACACAAGAGGATCTTGCAAAATCATGGGAGTGAGTCAACAAGCCATTTCCATATGATTGAAATTCATGGGAATGATTCAAAAGCAAGGAAATTGGGTGCTTTATGAACTGAAACCGAGAGAAGTTGAAAGAAGATTTTTCACAAAAGTTGTAAAATAATATTTGGAAACACTCAAGTGGGATGTTTTACCACACCCATCACATTTTCCGGACATTGGACCTTCTGATTACAGGTTGTTTTGATGGATGCAACACGATTTTGCAGGTCACTGGTTCACTTCTTTCGTTGAAACCAAAAATTTACTCCACACTTGGATCGCCTCAAAAGACGGGTTATTTTTTCAAGCCTGAATTCGAAAATTGCCTGAGAGGTGGCAAAAAATAGTATCCAGCAATGGTCAATACTTTGATTAATCTGTTCATTCATTTTGTTTTGAAACAAATGCATATCTGAACAAAAAAAAAAAAAAAATGGACCAAACTAATTTGTACTCCCAATATAATAAGTGGTGAATGTACCTTTCTTAGGTATGCTTTTTTTTACCCTTTTCCCAGTCAAATGTAAACTTCGACATTTCTTTAGTTTTTTCATTAATTATGTCTCTTATTTTATGACTAGAAAAATTAAAACTATGCTTTTCTCATCTTTTTTTAATAATCAGGTAAGACTATTTCTTTTCATAAAGTGCAAATATCCATTGATCCATTGTGCCTTTGATCCATTGTTTATTTTCCAGTGATATTTTCAAGCAAAGAATATTTTTAATGATGCAGACTATAATTAAAACCTATTCTAAATTGATGCCATATAAGTTTTATTTTTTATTAATTTAAATTTAAATCATAGTGTGGCATTGTAAAAATGATGAGAATTAAGTGTCGTGAATAAAATAAATAAATGAGAGTTAAGTAAGTTACCGATAGATAAAATAAACAGATCTTGAGAGCTGTAAATGGATCGTATAGCTGCCATTGATAAGATTGACTTAAGTGCCGAGAATAAACATTTTGCCGATGATCGAATGTTTTTGCAGTAAAAATAAAAGGAATTGTCTTACTTAAATGACAAACAGTTGACACCAGAGGCTTGATCAATGAGTACACATATTCATATTAAATCCAACTTTATTCTTGAGAAGGGAGAGAGGTGAAGCAGGAGGTATATAATCTGGTCACTGTACATATTAAAAAATGTTCCACATTGCATTATTAAAAACATGAGTAATTCCATAACTATAAAGAATGCTGGTTAAAATCATTTCTTGGAGAATGTCTTGATGATAAAATGTCCAAAATCGAAAATGCATTAAATTAAATCCCGAAGAACATCATGACCGAATAATCGCTGTTTGAATTAGGCGCAACGGCCCGAAATCCAAAAGACAATCACATTGTCAAAAATACCATATCAAAGCTAGTTAAAGTCTGTTAAAAAACTGGCTGCACTTGGTATAAATACTATGTAAACAGGGTTTACAAAAGTACATCCACAATTGATTTAAATCTATTAGTTAAATTAAAATTACGTATTATAAGCAGCACATATGAAAAGAGAGAATACAAAACGAAACTTTTCTGAGAGGGAGCAAACTTTTTAATTTGCCAAGAGAAGACACACCCTTAATGTGACGTGGGCGATGTCATCATGATGCGCTGGTTCTAAAAATAGATCGGAAGAAAGGGGAAAAGCTGAAATCAAAACTTATCTGCTACTTGCGGTAAAAAGGAAGGAAAAAAAGTGATTTGAACGATGCATTGATTCGAAAAGAAATCATTTAAAACGTGAGATTAGAATGCTGCATTACAATTAAGAAATAAATGTGATTACTACACCACACATAGAGAATATCAAAATTGTTACAAAAGTGTTTAAAGATCCTCTGTATATTTATTGATTATGGTTAGGTTTGAACATTTATCACAGGAAAAATATTTGAAAATTCACAAAATTTTCATGCAAAAGGAAAAGAGCTAATAACATTTAATTTTGGTTATTTTCAGCTTGTACCTAATAAAATATATATATATATATATGTAAATTAGTGTGTGAGAGTATGTTCCTTATACAATTCTACAATTTTTAACCAATCTGCACAAAACTTGATATATATATATTTTAGAACTAAAGTAGAATTACTAACTACTTTAAAAATTTCTCAGACTACACTTTTTACCCCCTTTTCTTAACCATGTGGTATAATTTACCTTTATACAAATCTTATTTTTTTGTCTTTTTCAAATGCATTTTTTTTTCTTTCCCTTTGTCACAAAAAGAAATTGTGTATGGACAATATTTTTATAAGCCAGTAAAAATTTAGACTCATTCTCTGTATTTTTTAAATCAAAATTGATTAATTCTAAGCAGATAGTGTACTTTTTTTGTGTATGTAATTAAACATGTTTACTATAAGTGCTATAAAATGATTTAGTACCTTTATTTAAAATGTATTTGGAGTTAAAATAGCTACTTTAATAAAGGCATTTAAATTTCAAAAGGAATATTCAGGGGAAAAGAATTTAAACTATCTGCTATATATGGCATAACACCATTTTCTATGAGACGTCACTGTGACGTCAAACTGACTCTAAATAAATAGTTGCTAAATTTTATTTCTCATTTTGTTTTTGTATTATACTGCTATACCTTATTATTAAGTATTTTAATATTTTAATGAATTTATTTATTATATTAATATTTATTATTATATTAATATTTATTATTATATTAATATTTATTATTATATTAATATTTTAATAAATATGAATGAAAATAAGTTTCTGTTTAAAAATTCATCAGTGGAGGCTACTTGCTCTTCTGAAATGAATGTCCATTATATATAAAGTAAAGGTTTTATTTTCTAGTCATGCAAAATATAACTTCATGAAGTGCTACCCCATTAGTTATATATTTGCTTCTCCCCCCACCCCCACCCCCCATTTTGTCAGGGAAATCATACATATTTTTCTGTATTCATGGAGGGGGGAAAATCATGTGAAGTACTTAAAAAATAAAAAAATTAACACCCAAGAGCATATTAAGCATTAATTTTGGTATGATATTAGCTTTCTTTAATTATGTAAAATTGGGTCATCATAAAATTTCATTAATGGAATTTTAGCCCTTTCGGGACAGGTGTTGCATATATGCATCGTCAAAATGGAGAATTTGTTTTGACACCATTCATAAATAAATGTAATATTTGTCTTTTCTAATTAGAGCAATTTTTGGTATATCACCAGTAAAGGGAACTGTTTAAAAAAAGCGGAGCCAACTAAATAAAATTTGTGTAAGGGATGACGTCTTGAAAGGGTTAAAAAAAGTTAGCTACTGTCACAATGGATTTATGTTATGCAGAAAATAAGTGATTTTCCAGCTAATGAACTTCATTCTGGAATTAAATTCATTAGCCAAAATGTTTGTTAATCAAAATTGATTTCTTGCCTAATTAAAATACAATATTGCTGTATTATGTTACAGCAGCATAACATATGTTTTTTCATATATCAAAAAAAAAAAAATCTTAAACTGGCTTGATTGGTTGAAAAGAAAGGGTGGGGAAACTATGACTGCTAACTGGAACATTCATTTGCCCGAGGTATTCATTCAAGATACAGTAGAAGATCTTTATAATGCAATTCCCTATATAATACACTACTTCTCAGATGTAAACAATTTTACAATTAAAACGCACCTGCATTCTACATTATAAAGAAATTGCTACTCTCTAAAAGACTAAATTTAATACATTATTTCACCTTTATTTCTTTAATTCAGAGCTTTTTAATGAAAAATATGCTATTATTACAATAAATGTTTTTGAAAATGAATAATATATTGTGGGGCTCTCCAACGCACCGCTCGCAAGCACCATGGCACTCTTTTGAAGGTTTCCTGTTATTAGACTCTTTAGAAATAAAATTCCATCATAAAGAATGCTTTCTTTAAAATCAATATTTGCATCTGAGATATTTTCAAAACCTATCAAAATGTATTAAAAACCAGGAACATTCTTTGAAAATTTAACCATGCATATTTTCACGATTTGTAGTTATTGTTTATAAAGTGTAATTATGATGGTTAAATTTGGTAATAATTGGAAATAGCTCTTATTAATACTTAAGAAGTAACAGAAAAATAAACATTTTTCATCTTTTCCCGCACCATGTGCATGAAAGTTCAGATTTTTTTTTTTTTTTTGTCACACTGGCCCATTGTTTTATACAAGGGATAAAGGGGCTTAATTTTTCCTTCTTGTTTTTTGAAATGTTAGGGTTTTTTTTTTTCAATTTGCTTAGGAAAATTAATAAAACAGTGCCGAATTATTTCCATCTATGAAAGCACTTCCAGCCATCAAAATAAGTCAGAGTGTATTTTCACATCCTAAAAGAAACCTAGCAATATCTCTGATTTCCATGTTATTATGTAGGAGCAATTAAAGTTTCTGGCACCCTACCCTACAAACATTTTTGATATAGACCTCTGTATAATTTGAAAATAATACATGTAGCTCCAGAACCATAGGAGCCTTTCGTCTACCGCTGTAAGATTCATTTTCAATATGTTAAAACATGTGTGTATACTAATACAGTGCGATAATATTGTCGCATGTTTTCAGTCTATGTGAATAATGGCGCCCTTCATTGAGTGCCAAAAGCTGAGGTGTGCCCCTGCTTACTGAACAGTTAGACAGGCCTGATATAAATAATGAATGATTCAGACCAGGCATATTTGAACCCATGTTTATAAAGTAAATTTAATAGTGTGTGAAAAGATCTATATTATACAAAAATATATAATCTGTACAACTTCAGGTCCGAAGGAATATAATATAAAGAACCTCTACTGTATATTAATATCTTTCAGATGTATTTGGCCATCTTCACGAGATAACTTTAATGATGTGTGAAATGTGATTTATATAATGCAAAATTCTATATAACGCACAATTTTGCATTTTTAGTTTTGCATTATAAAGATCTTCTGCTGTGGTATTACTGTATTAATGGCTGTGTAGTACATCATATAGATTAACTTTCAATGTATAATTAAAATGTGGAGTAAATACAATAATGTATACATGAGTCTCATAATCTATGTGTGTGTGAACGTTTGAACAAAAGTTATTTAAATAATATTGTATGATTTGTAAAAATTATTTTTCCTTGGCTTTAGGTCTGGGGTGCCTCAAGTCCTTGGCACATAGGTTCTCATCAAGAATATACATTAGCATCTGTTTGTTATGTAAGTTTTTCTTGGGTATAATAAACTTTTGTAAGTTGATGACTGAATTATTTTATTTCCAGTTTACTAATTGCGAGTATAAATTTTGATTGTGAACATATTCATATTATGACTAAAATGAAAGTGCTAGTGCAAAATCATATTTATTTAAAAAATCATAAGTTTTAAATATAATTAATGGTTATATCTATCTTATGTTAATTTTTCATATCAGTTTCTTGTCTGTGCATTCTGTTATTCAAAATTCTATATCCATAAATTGATTCATACCCGACTAAAATATCTAGTTTTTTTTTTTTTTTTTTTTTTTTTTTTTTAACTGTTCTAATATGTTGAAATAAAATATTGATTCCTATTATTATAAAAATGATATACAAACAATAATGATGAAAAAACAGTCTCTAATGCATAGTATTTTTGTTGTGATCAACTCTGTGTTTTTAATAAGTAATAACTGTTTAAATGATTAAAATTTAATTATTACAATGATTTATATTTTCTAACATAAGCATGTGATTTCTTATAAAACAAGGCCACCAAGGGGCTTAAAACCACTGACATTTTATTGTTAAGTTAAATATTTGTATGTATATGAATTTGTTTCTATGCCTGTTGCAAAACCAGTTAAAAAAATTCTTACTATAAATTTTGATTTAAATTATGTTTTTTGAAAATTATAATTATTCTGTCATTTTTTTGCATATGATTAAAATACGTTGAAAATAAATTTACATTTGGGTTTTTGCACAAACCTGTATAAGTTGACATTTAGAGTTCTGCTATAAAAGTGCAACCAACTTACCATAAAATCTAAAATATTTTACATTTTAGCTCGATTCTTGTTTCAGTAACCATGTGTCTGATAATTATAGCACAATGATTTTTACATATGTTAATGTTCTTTATATACTAAAAATATATTCAAAAGTTTGTTTAGGTTACTGGTTTTCCAAAGATGTAAAATCAGTAACAATTATCTCATGAATAATAAGCATTTTTATCAGCAGTTATTTTGAAATAAATTTGATAACATTTATAGTCTATTCAAAATAAAGAGAGACTAAATGTACCAGATATACTCACATGTAAGTCATCCCCCCCCCCCCTCCTTACTTCGAGTGAAAAAAAAAACTTGCATATAAGTAAGTGGACCCCCCTCCTATTTTGAAAGGAAAAAAATCAAGAGCTCTCATATAAATCTATTTTCTTTCTTCTTCATGAATGTTATCAGAAAAAGGCAGTCATGCATTGATTCTTAAAAGAAAAAAATCCTTCCAAAAATTTTAGAAACTAAATATATATATATATATATATATTTATTTAAAATAATAAATTAAACCAACATAAAAATGTAGTCACTGAAATCCTTCTACTTCTGATTCCCTGTCAAACTCATCAAAGAATTCAGCAGTCTTTTTATGCCATCATAAAAATCCCCATCTCTGAGTATTTTGTGTAAATCGCATTCATCGTCAGGTAAAAGAATTGCATTATCCTCTGTCTATAAAATTTATTACTGGTATAACATTTTTGTAGTGATCTGATGATGATTTCTGTTGGTTTGTCAGCTCCAGTAATTTTTTATTCATTGTGCATCATGCGTCCAATGTAATATCTGGATTTGTCAGGTTTCTACCTTTGATTTCAGATGGCAAGCTTGAATTGATCCAGATCTTTGGATATTACATTTCAATCGTTTCAAGAGAGAAACATCTAAATGATGAACCAATAAAGACAAACCCCTAAGGATAACATCAAGAGTTGGTTTAATTTTTTTTTTTCATCGCTCTGGAGAGTAGCAAGGAACAGATGTCATATTCGCCCCATATTGGCGCGATTTTTTTCGGTTGCCAATTTGGCGAAAACATCAACAGCATAAACAACATAATCCGGGTTACCACATCAAGCCCTTGGGCGCAAGTTAAGTACCCGTTGCCTATATGATATTGGCGACAGAAAAAAATCGCACCAATATGGGGCGAATATGACATCTGTACCAGTAGCAAATAAATCCTACTACAAAAGCTAAGTTTTTTTTAAAAAAACTGTACCTGTCTGTTATTCCAGATAGTTGTTAGCTAAATGTTATCAATGGCCTTCTTTATCCAAAGTTTTTTGTGAGTACGAACGAGTATTATCACAATATTCAGTATTTTTTGAAAGATTATTTCCAGTGGTGTAGTCTTGAAAAATCCCTAGGGTTATTTGCCGTAGGCAGAGGCTGTACACGAGATAGTATATGCTATAGCAGGTATGTCAAACACATGGCCTGCCCAGAGCTGCAACTTGCCACTAACATGCTACTAAAAACGACTATTTTCAGCATAAGGCTACTATGGCTACTATATTAGCCTAAAATCCTTCAAAAGCGACTATTTTGGAGGAAAATCAGAAAAAAGGAGACTATTTTCTAATTGCAGCTACTATTTTTGGGAAAAAACTGATTTTTCTTTAACACAGATTAGCTGACTCTTCCCCCCCTTTTTTTCCCTTTAACTTAATATCCTGTTACAATTTATCATAGGCTAGCTGACCTGCTTGGTTTTGCTCGGGCCCGTGATAATATTCTTAAATGTACAATAGCCCTTTAAGACCTGACCTACACATTTGTGCAGGTGATCCTAAAGAAAATGAAAAACATTTTCCTCTTTTTTGTGCAATTTAAAGTCGGACCTACAGAATTTTGTGGATCCTTCCTTGGCATAACCTGACATTGGGTATTTTTTTAAATATTTTTTTCCATCAAATAGGATCCTATTAATTAAGGGAAACTATCAAAACTTTTCATTTCTACCAAAAACCTTTCGGTCTTAAAGGGTTAAATTTGTATTTTAGAACTTTAATTCAAAAGTGATTTTGTCTCATATACATGTCCGTTGACTGTGGGAAAAATCGGTTTTAAAAAATATAAAAATAAAATAATAAAAACCCTGATATTTAGCAGTTAAAAGGCTCGAGATAACTGCCTCGGAAAACGAAGGGGGAGGGGATCAGTATGTTTCCGACGACTATGTAATTTTTGTGCTAAAATATTGATAATTAACTGTAAAAATCACTGGCTTATACGTAACCATTTTTTTTTTTTTTCACATTAAAATCCTGAGTGATTTTTTTTTTTCAAACTAATTATTGCTGGAAAATCTTGTATTTCCACCGTCAGGGGGAAGCAATATGTCCTATATGAACATCCAACACTGGTCCCCACTGCCTTTGGCACCGTATAGCAGGCATATTGCGCACTGTGTAAAATCTGTTAGTTTCACTTCATCTGTTAATTTCACCTGTTCATCTGTTAATTTCACATGCCTGCGGACACAATCTGTTCTAAACAAATCGCTTTGAGAACAAAACGCAGACACGTGTCCCGGCTACTTGTGGCACCATATAGCAGACACCTTGCACATGTTCTGTCAAATATGTTAGTTCCAAATTCCACCGCCAGGGGTGCACTCTGTTCTACACAAACCATCTTCAGAACAAAGCCATTGAAAACTAAGTTGAATGAACCAAACCCTGTTGTGACAGAGTTCATAGGATCCGAGATAGGAAAGTGCCCCTAGTGGAAAAGAACTAAAACATGTAAGGCTGATATCAAGTTATATGAACCAAACGCCATCGTCATCCAGCCCATATAATGCGAGATACTTTGAAATGAAAAAAAAAAAATCTTGAATTATTTCGAAAATGGTGATATGTGTACTCATAATTTTACTTCAATTGTATAGAGTGTCATTATGAAGTTAATTATTATGTTTGGAATCGGTCTCTACTACAATATCTGTCATGTGGACTAATTGCGATATTTAATCAAGTCGTTCACCCCCTTCCCATCCCCACAAATATAACAAATTAGGGAGGAAGGGGTAAGGGACTTTCATAATGCGAAAGAGTAGTCAAAGGCTTTCCAATGATACATCACATGAGGGGTTCGTAAAGAAAATTGCCTGTCCAAGAGACTAATGTCATGCTCCCAGAATACACCCCTCCCTCCATTTTGAAATTTTTATAAATAAGGGTTATTAGAGGGCTCCGTAAAAAAATCAGATCTAAAATGATATTTATTGTAGAAAAGCTACGATTTTAGATCTTTATTACTGTAACCTAAATGGCCGGTGAAGCTCCCTAGTCATTATCATAATATATTTTTAACCTTTTTATATATCCTATTATAAAAAATCAGACTTAAAAAAGTTCTTCATAAATTTTTATGAAAATTACATATTTGGATTCAGGGTTAAAAAATACGCAAAGTTACATAAATTTCAAATCTATAAATGCAATATTTGCAAAATTTTTATGTAAAGTAAAACCTCCCTAAAGCGACCATGTTCCGTTCCAATAAAAATTGGTCGCTCTGAGAGGTGGTATCTTAATGGAGATCACCTTTAAATCTAGATTTTAATTGTTGAAAAAAGGTAACAATTAATGTTACTAAAATTCCTTTATTACATTAGGAAAAAAATGTGAAAATTTAAGTATCAAAACAAAAGTTAATTACATAAGTTAATTACTGCAGAGTTCAAAAAATGAATTCAGGCAAAGTTCTTTAATCTGCACAAGTTGAGACTGAAGGTTGTGCAGATTATGGAGTATTATGGATTACATGTCATTTTTTTTATTTCTGGACACTATTTTAATTTCATATTCAGTATAACATGAATAGGAAAACATGAAATATAATAATTAGTTTAATATGCTATCTCAAAAAATGCATTTTTCAAATTCTTGTATTTAAAAATTGATTATATTCACTTTTAGATATAATTTTTCAGATATTTCTTTTAAAAAATCATTTTTGGATCAAGAATTTGTAAATTTGTTTAATTGTTTACATTCATTAAACAATGCGAATTATAGAAAATTGCAGATTATGGATGTGCGGATTATGGATCCTTTACTGTACATGGACGTTTGCTTTGATTTTACAGTTTTATCTTTTATAACTTTTATTTCAAAGTTCAGTAAATAAATGCAGTTTTTTTTTTTTTTTTTTTTTTTTGGAGGGAACAAATAATGACGATTTCATTAATTTATCTATTTCTTTGAGAGTTTCCTGACAGAATAGGGCAGAGAAGTTTATTGACCGTCATCCTTAATTTGTCATCAGAGTAAAATTCATTGCCTAAAAAGGCACAAAGGGGTTTAAAACACTTAAAAGTTACCAGAATAAATAAAAATTCTAAACTTAGTTTAGAAGTTTGATGAATAATGCACTCTCCAGAATTATTTTTTAAATAAAATCTTCTTCAAGCGACCAGAAAAAAACGGAATTTGTTTCATTTTCTTAACGAAATTGGTCGCTCATGGAGGGAGTTCAACTGGGATGGTCTCTGAATGGAGATAAAATTAGTATTGAGCCTATGGGAATAAATTTCTTTCCATGAAAAAATGATCGTGCAGAGAGGTGGTCACTTAATGGAGGTGGTCTCAAAGGGAGATTTCACTGTACCTTCCACAGTTATCGTTTTTTTCTCTCCTTTTCTGCTGATAAGAAATTGAAAGCATTTATTTTTCATTAAAAAAAATTTTTTTTAATAATTAATTTTCTAATTAACCGATTTAAAGAAAATTGCACATTTGGAGTCAGCATAACAAAATACACATAAATGCATAAATTTCAAATCTATAATTGCAGTGTTTCTAAAAAATTTATGCCCCGTGAGACAATCCCATTATAAAAATCATGTCTGTTTTTTATCACCTTGGCAACCCTTACTCCCCTTTTATAGTTTGAGAAAGAATTTTCTTTGCAGTCTGATTAAAATCCACGCTTTAGTTGAATTATGAATCCATTTTTTAAATTGAGGTTTTTAATTAATATCTCGGCTAACTATTAGAAATTTAAACCTAAGTCCTAATTTTTCAACTTATACATGAGTACATATGGTAAATAAAAGAAATTGCCAATTGGCAGCATTTGCAATACATTGGGTACAATTAACGCTAGCCAAGAAAACAATCATTACTTTTATATAAAGGAAAAGTTTTAATTCTCTGTTAGTTATTCAGTGTTTTATAAAATTTAAAATGAATAAATAAAGAAGTCCTCTGAACAAAGGCTGAAAAGATCACATTTAAGTAAAGCTGCGATGGAATTAATTTTAAATATTTATAAAATTGAATTACACTTGAATTCTGAAATTAATATTTAGAAAAACAAATATTTATTTTATAAAATTGACAAATTGACAAGAAAAAGATGCAAAACTAGAACTCTCTTGCATACATTGGCAACCAATATGCATATTTCAAATATCTCTATCATGAATGAATCATGAGGTTTTGTAGTAGTAATTTTCTGAAAAATTCATAAAGGTTATTTAAAAAAATATATTTTTCATGCTTGGCTTTAAATGTTTGAATTTCTACATTACTTATATGAAATACTAAAAAAAAAAGTGTTTAGTAGAAATATTTCTCTTAGATATCGAAGAAACCTTCATCCATAAATCACACTGAAGCATCTTCAATCCCTTATGCTGGTCTTACTGCATGGACTGCACTGACTTGCTTTGGTGGCCTTTCAGAAAAATCAGCTTATGGTAGAAGGTAAAACGATGCATGTGGTATATGCTATGCATGTATTTGACATTATAAGGCTTTGAAATGTTTGACTTTAGAAAAGTCTGATTGTTTCACATACGGCCCAAGAGTCTAAGCTCTAGATATAATAATTTAAAGAACACAAAAATTTTCTGTCGCATAATATTTTGTAGTAAAAAAATGCAACACATATTTTTCAGAGAAAAGAGAAAAAAAGTCTACCTAAGTCTTCATTTTATTGATAATTTGTCTTTTCTGTCTGGTTAAACCTCAACTTCTTGAATCATGCTATGTTTATATTCTCTACTCTTATAGCAGTAGCCAAAATTGTGAAAACCTTTTTGAAAAGCTGTATTTTTAAGGTTTGATAGCTCATAACACCTTTTTGTTTATGTAATATCATAAAATTATATATCAGTAGAAATGTAATTTAACCAAGAATGTAATGAAATAAATGTTGTTCAATTATTTGTATTTAATCAAAAAATATAGACAAATAAACAAACAAACAAAAAATCAACTTGTATAGGTTAACATAAAATAGCTCTCTTTTATTTGCCTGCAACCAGCGAGCATGAGTGTTTAGAGCCAGTCAGGTGTCATCCTGTTTTCACAGCAAGTCAGTCAGGTAACAATAGGATTCAACTGTTTTTGTCATGTTTTGGAGCACATTTGGAGGCAGTGAGGAGAACATTTGTCAGTGCTTTATATGTTTGATATTAGGGTTGGATGTAAAAATAAGAAAATTAAAGAAATGGCACAAAGAGTTGACTGTTCACCTAGAAAGCTATGTAAAATAACACTATTAAGTGAACAAGGTTACAATTATGGAGAAATTCGAAGGCAAATTGGTAGAAATGTAACAAAAGAAGTGGTTTTTGAAGTGGTATAAGAAAACTATTTCACTACAAAACTAAACTGTTAAAGGCAGAAAAAGGCGCACAACAGCAAGTGATCATTGAAGAATTAAGAGACTGTGCATAGGTGAAATAATGCAAGGTAGTTTGTTGTTGAGTGCTAGGATTGTTCGGCACAGACTTCAAGAATTTGGTTTAAATGCTACAATTTTACGAAAACATTTTTATCTCTACAACAAAGGTTGAAATTATTAAAATTGGCTAAAACTCATGTTAAATGGACAGCAGAACAATGGGACAGTAATATTTGGTCTGACCAGACCAAAATCTCCCTGTTTTGGTAGCGACAGCATAAAATACGTAAGGAGAAGAATCTGAGAAAATTTGCATGCTGATTTACACACAACATGAAGCTCTTGTCAGTGTTATAATATGGGTTGCAATGACATCAAAAGGTGGGGGCAGAATTTGTGTGATTAATGAGAATATGAATGCCCAAAAAACACATAAATAAAATACTTCAATCCCAATTGAAGCTTTCTGAATGTGATCTTTTCCAAAATAAGGAAACTTGTATATTTCTGCAGGATTCAGCTCCATTTGTTGTTGCTAAAGTGTGCAAAAAATGGTTTCAAGATTATCATATTCCATTGTTGGAATGGCCCAGGAATAGCCCAGACCTTATCCCAATTGAATATCTATAGAGCTAATTAAAAAACTTGTAAACTAAAAAAACTAAGACAGAAGCTACCCAGCAATAAAATACAATTAATAGAAGCAATAATTCAATCTCGGTTTCACATTATAACAGATTCAAAACTAAAAAGCTTGGTTCACTCCCTGGGAAAGCATTGTACGGCCATAATAGTAAAGGTTACCCATGTAAGTATTAACTGACATTGTGATAATTTTTGTGTATCTCATTTTTTTAATATCTTTCACTTCTGTACACCTGATGTTCTAGTAAACATTTCTTCATGAAATTTATTGTATTACATTCTTGATTAAATTATCTTTCCATTAATATGTGATTTTATGGCATTACTTAAAGAAAAAGTTGTGTTATGAACCAAACTTCGAAAATACACTTTTTCAAAAAGGTTTCCACAATTTTAGCTGCTTTTGTAAATTACAGTTTTGTATTTTTATTGGAAAGCCTTTCATATGATTTTTGAATTAGCAGTGCTTTATTGTATTACTAATTTGCAAAGGAACAAAAAATGTTAAAGTGCCCTCAGCCTAAAAATATATTAGTTTGTTATTGCTGCATATTTTTTTAAGACTGAAATTAAGGCCATGTATACCGGAGTATAAAATATTAGAGCTATGATTTTATTGACATGAGAAACCTATCAGATATCTAAGTAATAATAATAATTTTTAAAAACTTTGTTGCACCTATTAATTCTACTTTGACTTAATACTGTAACTAAGTGATTTAGTAAAGTGAATTTTTCTGAAAAAAAATCTTCTAAAAGAAAATGCTTAAAAAATGTATTGAATTCAACAAGCATAAAACGAACATCTACACAAGATTTTAAATGGTAACTATATAGAATATCTTAACATGTTCAGCTGGTAGCAAAATGTGAATTTAAAAAGAAATTGAATTTGATTAATTAATATTAAATATTGTTCAAGTATTGCTTTTTAGAGGAAAGGCGGGATGCAAAGATTCAAAGAGAGTTATCCAGCTTCTAATTCCATTCAAAAGAAACCCTACAATCTTTGTGAGGCTTTCCAGATCAAATTTAATTTGGGCCACAACTAATATTTACATCTAAATTTTCTTTGATTTATAGAACATAAGTTTATGTTCTCACCTATAATATTAAAGAACAAAACTATCACTCGTTAATTATTTTTAAAAAGAGTTCTCAGATAATTGAGAATTCTATAAAAATCCTGATTAATAAAAACACTGCTATTTCATAATTTTTTAATAAGTAGGCTTCTATGATATAATAATGTATTAATAGTAGAGAGCATTGTTTAAGTTTTGCTTTGTTTGTATATTTTAGTCAGAAACAGAACAAAAGTAAAAAATTCATTTCTGAAGAACTAGATATTGATTTCTCCATCTTATCACACTATTTTTATATTACTTTAGTTTATTGGATTATTAACAAATACTTATTATAGATTTTCAAATTTTAATACCTTAAATAACACTAAACCAGAATGTTACAAATCAACTCTTAGTGCATTTGTCTTATAACACTATTTTTAATATCTACACATGCATTAATACCTTCTGTTCTCATTCTAGTTCTCATTTAAAATCTGGTGATCTGAATAATATTTCATTAAAATGTATTGTCTCTTCTTTATTTTATTATTTTATGAGCATTGAATTTATATCGTACATAAACAATCATGCATACATAATCAACATAAACGAAGAACTTTTGTATTATTTCAAAATATTACTTTATTTTTAATTACTAGGGGGCTCGGCCCCCTACGAGCTACGCTCGTCAACCCCCGTTCAGACACTGCAGTCTCTAAAAGCACGCTAATTTGATCGGCTTTAAAAAGATTTTGGAAGATTGAATTATAATTAAAAAAACAAAGGCATCTCCCTATAAACGGGTTTCTATTCATTTCTCTTTGATTGGGGAATTTTACGGAAAAATCAGCTGCTGTTAAAAGATACAATAGCATTTCAAAATCATCTAATATAAAATGAATTAAGTAAACAGAGTCTTTGCCTCCCGGTATTTTTTAACAAAGCGAAAAGAAAGTCCTTTTAAATAAGACATTTTAAATATATCGTTTTTAATCTGACATAATTTTCACCAAACTTTTCTTTCCCTTTTTAAATATTCACGTGAAAATACTTTTATTAGAAATTAAATATTATTTGTGCTGTCAAAAAAAAAAAAAAAAAAAAAAAAAAAAAAGTTGAAAAGTTCATCTTAAAATATCAAGTAAATGTCTCGCGCTATTTTTAAATTTAAACTGTTTTGCAATATTATTTTTTGTTTATTTTACCTAATAAGTGTAATGTGACGTAAATGTGATGTAATTTCTCCTATTTAAGACTTCTAACGCATGTTAATGAATTTATTATTTTACAATATCCTTTCTCTGTTTAAATTCACGTGTAATTATAGAGGAAGTAATTTTCAATAAGTTCCTGCTTTTTATACGTAATTATTTAATTTTAATTTGAAAGTATCTTTTCTGTTTATAATAGTCACGTGTAAATAAATTTTTAATTTGAAGCAAACATTATTGTTTCCGTTGTTTATACAGTTGGCAACAGGTTAAATTAGTACAATTTTCTGAAATAAGTAAAAAATATCTCTCGAAATGCTGAAAATTTGAATTTAAAATAGAAATGAAACCTCGAAAAATGAGTCAAATTAAAAAAATAAATTAATTCTGCACACCGGGAAATTATAACGTATAAAATGATCTAAAAATGATTAAATTCTGATGTATAGTTTTTGCTCCTATAAAACTTCTTTAGTGGAACGATTTTGTCCAACTTTAGTATTAAATATCTCTTAAAATAATTCTTCGATTTGAAAACTGTCTGCATCAGCGTGTTTATCAAACATTTCTGTATAATACCACCAATTTTCATATTTTTGTATGCATTATTTTTCTTAATATTAACGAAGGAAGACCTCCGGTCACAAAAAATTCAAAACCGGCGGCGGCAGTGACAGCGGTAGTTACTTTTTTTTTAGAATAGAGAGACTCTTATGTATTTTTTTTTTTTTAATCAAAATCTATTCTTTTCCAACATTGCAATGTAACAATTGTGTTTATTTCTTTTTACAACTATAAATATTTTCTTCCTTTGAAATGTTTTTATTGCTCGTGATTAGAAAATTGCATTAAAAAAAAAAAAAAACTTTTTATTGTTTAGACAATGTTTTCTGAGAATCTTATGATTTTTATGAAATTAATTTAATAGTTCCAATTAACATTTAGATAAATAAAATACATTTGTGAGTTTTTTTAATTATCGTTTTTATTATTAAGCAAAAGTATTTAAAAAATTATTTCCTCATTTGTTATATCTAAAGGAATAACATTCAAAGTGCTCCAGCTCAATTAATTTTACTATAATTTAAGTTACAATGATTCTGAAAATCATATTTTTATTAGTTCACAATTTTAAAATTTTGAGTAATTCTGTAAACTATTTAAATTATCTTTTTCTTTAATATTTGCTTTTATTTATACTGATTCCTCATTTGCAGAGTTCTTGTTACTGGTGCTTCAGGAGGTGTTGGTGTTGTTGCAGTGCAGGTATGTTTGTTCTCATCTGCACTTTCCTTTTTTTTTCTTAATTATTATTTTTTTAATGACACATTATTTTGTATTACTTTTATTCATGTTCAAAACCTTGATAAAATATATTATAAAGGAACACAACAGTTCATTTTGTTAGTCAAATTTTAATGAATTTTAAAGGTCATTTTAAAGTACCATACCAGTTACACATCTTTAAAAGTTTAAAATAGTCTATTCTCTGTCTAATGTAAAATAAATATCATAAAGTTTAGATAACTTCTTGAGCTGTAGCAATGTGTTTATTTTAATTTGTAATTTCATTGTCTCTCCTATTCACCTCCCTCCCCCTTTTTTCCCATTTTCAGTATTATATTTTTATTAAAAAGCCAGAACAACAAGCTGTTCTGGATATCTGCTGTGATAATTTTCCTTTTTCTATAAGTAAAATTTTATAAAATTACATTGATGCGTGATATACATTTTCTTTAAAATCTTCATTTTTATCTATGTAAAATATTCTCCTTTTTCACAGTTTTCTTTGAAATTTCCTTCTCCCTCTCTCTCTCTTTTTTCCCCATATTTTTTTATTAGTAATTTAAGTGCAATTTTAATGTTATTTAAATAAAGTATTTTTTTAGCATAATTTTATTTTATTTTTCATGTATTAACAGAATTTTATATTTTCCTTCTCATTAATTGTAAAATGTACATTATTTGAAGGGGGGGGGGGGGAATTGTATACACATTTTAGTAACACATAAGAAATTTTTTTCAGAATTATTGAACATTTTATTTTTATTTTATATCATTTATGCACAAAAATGTATTTCTTCCCTTCATGAAATGCTTTTTATCTGTTTTTTTTTTTTTCATTATAACATTTTTTTTAAACCAATCGTACAATATTTTATTTATTTCATTAATAATTATAATAATTATTTTAAAACCAAGCTATCATAATACATTTGTCTATAAATTTATAAAATTTTTCTGTGTTTAGGCTTTAAAAGCTTGGGGAGCTGAAGTAACTGCAACATGCAGTACAGATGCTGTAGAAATGGTTCAAAATTTAGGTGCCGATAATGTTTTAGATTACCAAGACCCAGAGTTCAAAACACAGTTACGGCTTATGAAAGGGTATGCGAAAATTTGTTCATCTCAGTGCTATAGGGAACTTTAATTTTGCACTATATGTTGCATTTATGTAAAATGAACTAGTCAAACATCTTAATATTGAGAATCTGCTACATAAAAGATTTTATTTCATCTTATTACCAGCAAAGTTATTTAAAATTAGTTTTTGTCAAAATATAGTTACTTTATGCAATAAGATTTAGTTTTGCTTCAAAATCACCTCATTTATATGTATGCAACTGTTGAAGTTTTTCATACCTAGTTCTGTTTTAATTTGATCATATTAACCCTCCATTAGTCACTATAGGCATGACAAGTGCAGCGCAATTATTTCCTTTCTCCTCAACGCCACTAGAATACATAGGGTTACTGACTTTGAGTGTAATAAACAAGGTTTTTTAATTCAAATTTGAAATATTCTCTCTTTGTACATCCTAATGAAGGTCACCGATTACGATAAGAGCATTAGAATTGTGTCGATTAATTGCTAATGACGATTTTCTAACAGGTGCATTGCACCTGAACTCGTGAGTCCCAGAGTTGCGACTGACGGTGTGACATTGTAAATAAAAATGAGATTAAGTGCTGGCATAAATAAAAAAGTTAATTGCCGTTAGATAAAATAAACAATCTGGAATGCCATAGGAGTGATCGTGTAGCTGCCGATGATAAGATTGACTTAAGTGCCGAGAATAAATATTTTGCCGATGATAAAATGTTGTTGCAGTAGAAATAAAAATAAAAGAAGGATAAATAAATAAATGTAACGTTCTTACTTAATTATAAACAGTTGACACAAGAGGCTTGTTCAAGGAAAACAAGTAGTTACGATAAATCCAACTTTATTAATCACATGGAGAGGTAGGAAGGTATAGTGGAGAAATTCAGTTGGTCACTGTACACGGCGAAAACGTTCCATGTAGAATTATAAAAAAACTTAAGTAATTCCATGACTATAAAGAATGCTGACTGATGCTGGTTAAAATCATTTCTTAGAGAATGTCTTGATGATAAAATGTCCAATTCGAAAATGTGTTAAATTAAATTCCATCGGCGATCGACGACAAACTTTTAGTTATTAAATTATCACCTTAGAAGAACATCGTGATCCAAGAATCGCTCTTTGAATTTAGGCACATGGCCCGAAATCCAAAAGA
This sequence comes from Maratus speciosus, assembly GCA_963932465.1. NCBI lineage: Eukaryota > Metazoa > Arthropoda > Arachnida > Araneae > Salticidae > Maratus > Maratus speciosus. The sequence continues at coordinate 294,925,116 of OZ010789.1, forward strand.
CAATCACATTGTCAAAAAATACAATATCAAAACTTTCGTAAAAAATCTGTTAAAAACTAGTTGCACTTGGTATATATACCATGTAAACAGGGTTTACAAAAGTGCCAGAAAGAAACGATTTAAATCTATTAGTTAAATTAAAATTACATAATATGAGCAAAGCGTATGAAAACAGCCAAAACAAAAAAGAGAAAAACAGAACCTCTGTTAGAAGAGAACGAACATTTTAATTCGCAGAGCGAAGACACACCCTTAATGTGACGTGGGCGACGTCATCATGATGTGCTCGTTCTAAAAATAGATCAGAAGAAAGGGGAAAAGCTGAAATGAAACTTATCTGCTACTTTAGGAAAAAAAGTAAAGAAAAAAAAGATTTGAAAGATGTTGAGACGGAAATAAATCATTTTAAAACGTGAGATAAGAATGCTGCATTACAATTAAAAAAATAAATGTGATTACTACATCACAGACGGAGGGTTAATAAATATGATGTACTTTGATACTACTAGCATTAATTTAGTGCAAAGACATTTTTACATTTTAAAAATCTAATCATAAATGCATAAAAAATAGAAAATTTATTAAAATAAAGAAAATAAGATTCATTACATTATTTTAAAGGAGTAATTTTTTCCTGTATCAATTTTGGATATCATTTTACCTCTAATAACTTTTTTACTTTATCCTTTGGCCCTAATAAGAATTATTTTTTAAAAATCATTTTAAAAGTAAGCTCCATATTGAAATATTAAATGAAAAAAAATCTAGTATTAATCTACATGTTAATTTTGTCTAATACTTGAAGAAAGTAGCCTCATAAAGATTGAGAGATAATTTATTAGTTGTAATCCTGCATATTTATCCCCGCCTTCCTCTATTTTATAAAGCAAAAACATGTCTGTGAGTAATGCTGACATTATTTTGATGGTGGCAACAAAATGACCAATAAATTCCACTTTTACTGCTATTTTTTTTAATTAGCACAATTTCATTTTGTACACTGGACAAAAATGTACTTTGAAATACAATTTGTTTGAAAATTGTATCTTAATTACTATTTTCTTATGGATTTCAAAATAGTTTTAAAGAAAACAAATTGATTTTTTAAATCAATTTTGAATTTATTTATTTTTATTATTGTTATGTGTAGCCCAGAAGTCTACCTTAATAATGAGCATTTGTCCATTAATCATAGCTATCAACAATTGCAAAATGACCTGTTCATAATGCAGGTAGGAGCCCAGCCATGTAATAGTACTCTGACCTGGGACAGGGAGGAGATAATAACTTTGGAAGTAAACAAAAAGGAGGGTTGAAAAGATAATTTATACTTTTTAAGTTTTATATTTGCGTTAAAAAATTCCTTTGAAACATACAATTCTTTTACATATCATTACAATTGTCCAAAAAATGTTCGATAATTAAATTTTAAACAAGAATTTAAATCTAAACTAAACTTAAGGATTTAAAACAAGGACTAAACAAGGATTTAAAACTAAAATCCAACTACAGAAAAAGCATCTAAGCAACTAAAAAACAAACATATTCTTCGTAAATATTGGTTTAGTAAGTCAACTAATATCTGTTCGTACAAGAAATTTGGACTTACTACGGCCGCTATCTTGAACTTATATAGACAGAAATCAAAATCTGTTGGAAGTCTGTGTTTTGCTCCAAAAATATATAAAGTGTAATGAATTTGTAAATACGATTCTACTTCTTCATTTGAATTGTCTATTCTTATTCAACTTGACCCACTTTATTTATTTTTTTTATTTTTTCCTTGAAAATGTTCATTTGTAGATGAGCCTGCAGTAGCTATTTTCTTTTCTTTTAAATATTCCCTTTTACTTTATTTTTTATTTTAAAAGTTTTTAATGAAATTTCATCAAAATGGTGGCAATCGGCTTACTTCCATTGTTGCAGAGGAAAGAGAAATAATGGTAATTTTTATATCTTTATTGATATCATTTCCTCATTTCAATTAAAAATAACTTTTTTTGAAACTTTGTCTAGAAAATGTCATGTTTAATAACCTATTGTGCATTAAAATATTTTTTAAATGGTGAATATGATTTTGAAATATGCTTGTAAATTTTGCGACAGTGAAAATACCATGTTTAGATTTCATTGGGGAAAAAAAAAAAAGAGTTTGTCAAAGTAACATAATTTTTGCTAATGTTTCATTTCATAATACCAAAGCCCAGAGTCTCAAATGATAACTTCATCATAATTACTTATCTTGATTACATGTTACAGTTTAATTTTTCAATAATTTAAAAAGTTGATGTTAATGGAAATAATATTTTGGTGACTTTGGTAAAAATAATATTTATTTTAAGAGTTAGATTAGTCAATGTAAGATTAATTTTTATTGTAATTATTTTTGTAGGTTTATTATAAATTCAATCTAACTTCCTTTTTAAACATTTTCTTTCTTCGAATTTTGATGGGTTTCGCTTCATATTTATAAATGGAGATATGTGAGATTGAAGTAACAATTTGAATTTAGCATTACTGGCAAAAAGACTGACACATTTGTACTTTGTGTAATAGATTACACATTATTAGCAGATATGTCTTTAACTAAAATTTGTTTAGAAAAGTAGTTACGTAAGCATATTGTTACATTCTTAAGCAATCTGAGACTAAGATTTCATTATAATTTAAACTGTTTGCTGTATATGAATATTACAATAAATTAAAATCAATAATTTTTAATATTAGAAACCAATAAAATTAAATATTTATTATAGCAAAATAAATAATTACATCAAATGAAGAAACTCAGTTTTTAGATAAACTATAATGTAGATTAAAATAAGCATTTAGTGTGAGATCTATAAATGTTTAAATAATATTTTTTTAACATTTTTGGAAATAGCATATAAAATATTTTCATTTGAATAAAGATAAATTTATACTATATCCATATTTTTAAATTTCTGAAGTAAGATCTATCATTTCTTTTATAGTTTTGACGTTATTCTTGACAATGTGGGAAAAGATTATCCAGCTCTCACAATGGACTTGCTAAAGTCATGGAAGAATACCAAATATGTCACATTGGTATCTCCATTACTTCAGAATACTGACGACAATGGCTTGGTGTTTGGTACAGTTAAGTCTGGTATACAAGCAGCTTTGGACACAGTTATGGTAATTTATTTAAAATACTGAATGTTTACAATTATTTACTTTTAATTTAAATCTTTATCCATCCCCCATCACCTGTCATATTTCGTCATAACATTAGAACTTAAACAGTACTGATTCTGAAAGTGGAAAGTCTCCTCTTAAACATCACATTTCTTAATAATTTATGTGAAGTAACACAGAACCACTGAAATATTGTATAATCTAATAAACTTATCTTGCATTCAATTCTTGATTGGCATGGTTTAACTGCTATGAGTCTTTTATAAGTATTGTAATCATAAATAGAGGAAACTGTATTCAAATTCGTTATTTTTAGATTATGGACTAGAATAAAAAAAGTTCTTAAGTCAATAGTATTGGGCCTTAAAAGCAGTAAATTCCTTCCAAAATCATTTTTAGATAGAAAGAAAGTGATGGTTTAGATTAGGTATTTTATGCCATTTTTAGAGAAAATAAAAATATAGATAATGTATCTTTCAAAGTCTTTCAAACTAATCCCAATATTTCATCACTATAAATTCGTATTGTATCAAATTTACACAACGAGAATTTTCCAAATCTGTTATGTTTGTCTTTTATTATATTTTTATCTAATCCTTGATTTTTTTGTATTTTTTAAACATAGTTGTAACTACTATGTTTCTTTTGAATGTCTATAATTTAATAACTTTAGTTTAGTGCAGTTTTGTACACAGTTATAGTCTGTAATTTATTTAAAATGCTAAATGTTTACAATTGTTTAGTTTTAGTTTAAGTCTTTGTTATATTTTATCATAACATTGTTTTCATACCGGAAATACGTTTGACTCCATCTAGCGAGCAATCTATAAAAATGGCAGTAAGCTATTGACTTGATAAGCATCAAAACATTATTTTTATATTCTACTCAATTCACATGGGACAGTCAATTATATAACTTCAGTTAATTCTCAATATAAGTAATCAAGAAATTTAAGTTATGTGATGCCTAAAGCATGTCAATAAAAAACTATTAAAATGCATTCAAAGATGCATACAATTCATCAAAAATGACAATATTAGTACTTAAATAGATTTTGAAAGTGGAAACTCCCCTTTTAAACGTTACATTTTTTAATAATTATTAGAAACTAACACAAAACTACTTTAGTATTGCATAATCTAATAAGCTTATTTTGCATTCCATTCTTGATTGGTGAGGTTTAGCTGTTGTGAGTTATTTATGTGTACTGTATTTCTTAAGTAGATGTAAGTAAGCTTTGAATTTGCTGTCATATGAAATCTGAAACTATCATTTTTAATTAAAAAAAATATATCAATTTGTTGTGAAAAGAATTAACCAGTGTCATTGTGTTTTTATTGAATCATATATTTGAAATTTATTGTATAATGAAAGATCTATACTTTGCTTTATCTAAATTATAGTCTGTGATTGTACTATCAACTGAGGACGTGAGTTTCAAAACTCACCTTATCCAAAATTTAAACTAGTTGGATGTGCCAATCTCAAAACTTTCTTCTATCTTATACATCTTAATATTTCAAAAACTAGTTACACATGTTAATACTTCAATATTATTAGTTCAATTACTATACCAACTTTGATTTTCATCTTAAATTTCTGCTTCAGTCAATTAAACGAACTAAAAACGAGTTAATCTATATCATGATATTTGTTAAAATTAATAGTTTTTCCTTATTCTGTAGTTAGCAGATGTTTGCGAATAGCTGGCTTAGCAGGAAGCGAGTTCCCGCCTTTGCACGAGCCGCCGATGGACAATAGAACTACAAAAAATCAAGAAAAGTATACAAAAATTGCTATCACAGAGCCCCTTTACCGTGCAATATTTCCAAATTCAAGGAGGACCTGTTGGCCAAAGCCAAAAACATGCACAAAAAATTTGATTCAATTGTATGCATAATTTTATGCACTTTTTGATTGTACAATAAAAAAAAAAATGCACAAACATTGCTATTACAATGCCCCCCTTCTGGCAGATTTTTTTCAAATTCAGGAAGGACTTGTTTGCCATAGCCAGAAACGTACACAAAAAAATTTGGTTCAATTCTATGCAAAAATTCATACACTTTTCGATGGTACAATAACGAAAATGGCACAGACATCGCAATTATAGCACCCCTTCCAGCAGAATTTTTCCAAATTCAGGAAGGACCTTCGTGCCATGACCAAAAACAAACACAAAAAATTTGGCTCACTTCATACACTTTTCGATGGTACAATATTCAAAATGGCACAAAAATCACTATTATCAACTCATATAATCGCCCCTTACCGGCGAATTTTTTCCAAATTAAGGAAGGACCTGCTTGCCATAGCCAAGAATTTAAAATAAAAATTTGGTTAAATTCTATGCATAACTTTATATAATTTTCGATGGTACAATATTCAAAATCGTACAAAAATTTCTATTACAGCACCCTCTACCAGCGAATTTTTTCCAAATTCAGGGAGGGCCTGGTTACCATAGCCAAAAACTTAAAATAAAAATTTGGTTCAATTCTATGCATAACTTCATACACTTTTGGATGGTACAATATTCAAAATCGCTATTACAGTGCCCCCTACCGGCAAATGTTTTCCAAATTCAGAGATGATCTGTTTGCCATAGCCGAAAACTTAAAATAAAAATTTGGTTCAATTCTATGCATAATTTCATACACTTTTGGATGGTACAATATTTAAAATCGCTGTTACAGCGCCCCTACCGGCGAAATTTTTTTTAATTCAGGGAGGACCTACTTGCCATATCCAAAAACTTAAAATAAAAATTTGGTTCGATTCTGTGCATAACTTAATGCACTTTTGAATGGTACAATATTCAAAATCGCACAAAAATCGCTATTACAGCGTCCCTACTGGCGAATTTTTTCCAAATTCAGGAAGGATCTGCTTGCCATAGCCAAAAACTAAAAATAAAAATTTGGTTCAATTCTATGCATAACTTCATACACTTTTTGATAGTACAATGGCGACAGACAGACGGGCACACGGACAGACAGACATTTTCTATAAATATGTTTTTGGGGATCTCTGACCCCTAAAATGTGTAAATCCGGAAGTCGAAAAAAATTTCGATTACAATACTTTCTTCTATTGAAGATAGAAGAAAGTAAAAATCAAGTTTTTTCTACCAATCTATTATATTAGTGAACTTGCATCGAAAAGACACTACAATCTGCAAAAAACTAGTTTTATCGTGTATTTCTGGGATTGTAAAATCTTGGTTTACAATGAAAATCAATTGATGCAGTCAGAAGTCTTTCGCGATTTCCCAAAAATTAATTTTCTAGATAAGGAGAGTTTTGAAACTCATGTACTCATATATAATATTATAAAAACTAAGACTACCTAAAAATTCAAGACTACCATGTCCTTAACTGTTGAAACTGATATCAAGAAACTATGTATGTATTTTTTTTTTTTTTTTTTTTTTTAGAAAATATCACACGTTTGTTTTGTTTGTTTGTTTTTTTGCAAAATTATTTGGAACATTGAAGATGGAAGCTAGACTTACTAACTGCCATGCGATTTCTAGAAACCAAAATTAATTTATATATTTTTTACTTATTTTGTAAATGTTTCTCTTTTTCGTGCTATGGCTGCTGTTTCATGTACAAGATTATTCTGTTTATCTGTCTATTTTTACTTTCTTCTATCTTCAATAGAAGAAAGTATTGTAATCGAAATTTTTTTCAACTTCCGGTTTTCGACGGATTTGCACGTTTTAGGGGTCAGATATCCTAAAAAAACATGTTTATAGAAAATGTCTGTGTCCATCCGTCTGTCCGCGTGTCTGTCGCCATTGTACCATCAAAAAGTGTATGAAGTTATGCATAGAATTGAACCAAATTTTTATTTTAAGTTTTTGGCTATGGTAAGCAAGTCCTCCCTTAATTTGGAAAAAATTCGCAGGTAGGGGGCGCTGTAATAGCGATTTTTGGGCCATTTTGAATATTGTACCATCGAAAAGTGTATGAAGATATGCATAGCATTAAACCAAATTTTTTGTGTTTGTTTTTGGTCATGGAATGAAATATTGCACGGTAAAGGGGCTCTGTGATAGCAATTTTTGTATACTTTTCTTGATTTTTCGTAGTTATATTGTCCATCGGCGGCTCGTGCAGCGGCGGGAACTCCCTTCCTGCTAAGCCGGCTATTCACAAACAACTGATAACAACAGAATAAGGAAAAACTATTAATTTTAACAAATATCATGATATAGATTAACTCGTTTTTAGTCTGTTTAATTGACTGAAGCAGAAATTTAAGATGAAAATCAAAGTTGGTATAGTATTGAACTAATAATATTGAAGTATTAACATGTGTAATTAGTTTTTGAAATATTAAGATGTATAAGATAGAAGAAAGTTTTGGGATTGGCTCATCCAACTAGTTAATTTATATGTGCAGTTGATTAAAAAAAAAAATTAAATCCTATAAATTTTAGTCACCAAATTGTCCCAGAAAGAAACATAGTCATTCAACTGGCAATGATGTCTTTCTTTCAATTCATGTTAAAAAAAGGAGACGTGGAGGTAGTCTTCGTAGTGAAAGTTACCCAAACTCTGAAATTTTCTAAACAAGAATCTTATTTTCATGCAATATTTGACATTTTTAGTAAATTTTGTCTTAAAATACCAAGGTTCAGGTATTTTTGGTATCAACGAAGAAGTTAATGATCCTTTATCAGAAGCTCTTATTATTAATGTTAATGATTATTTAGTGATTTTTTTCGATATAAAAAAAAAAAACAAGAGTTCTTTATTTTAATCAAAAATAATCAAATATTTTTTTATATATATTTTTTTATAAATATTAATTGATTATGCATCTAGATTGATATTCATACTTTGAATTTCTTAATTTTAAAGGAGAAGGTTTTGAAAGCTTTCTTAAGTACATTAAATTAAAAATTGTTATTTAATTGTAATTGTATATGGTTATGGGCACTGTGTTGTTCATATTGTATGTGACCTGCATACTAGATACATTGTTTCTATTAATTTCAATATGTGCTATGGACGGTTCATGCCAAATCTTGGCAAGTACGTGTGTATATCATGCCTGGAGATTCAGTAAATAATTATTTTTGCACATTGGGGGGTCATATTAGAATTGTATGAATCCTGTGGATACATGACAGCATGCAAAATTTAGTATGACTGGCCAGAATGATCTGGAAAAATATTTGCTGTAGAAAGAAACTGAATGATTATTCTATTGATCTAAACTGCAACATTGCTGACATCAGAACTGTACGTTCATATTCATATGATGCTGAGATATACAAGATGCTGCAACTTATGAACAAGCGAAAATGATAAAAATAGAGGGCTGTTGTTATTCTTGTTGAAAAAAAAGTTAAGATTGTAAATTACAATATCTGTTAAGTATTAACCTTTTGCACTCCATACCAAAATTTCAATCAGCTACCAGCAACTCCACGCCATTCTTACATATTTGAAATAATATGTGGGGAACTCCCTAAAAGTACCGGGTGTCCCAAAAAGGACTGACTTATTTTAAAATTCAATAACTTGCAAACGGTGACAGATATTAAAAAAATTCTTGCAAAAGGGTTATGCATAAGGTCAAAAGTTTTATTACAGTGATTTTCAATTTTAGTTCGATTTACAAACAATAGATGGCACTGTAAGCAATAGTCGCTAAATACAGGCTCGATTTTTGGTCCTTTATCTTGTTCCATGCAGAAAAAAGAGATGGAAATGTATTATCCGGGCCACAAAGTACCAAAAATCAAGCCTGAATTTAGCGTATATTGATCGCAACGCCATCTATTGTTTGTAATTCGAACTAAAATTGAAAATCACTGTAAAAAAACTTTTGACCTTATGCATAACCCTCCTGCAAGAATTTTTTAAATATCTGTCACCGTTTACAAGTTATTGAATTTTAAAATCAGTCAGTCCTTTTTAGGACACCCGGTATGTTCATTTGTTGTTTATCGTATAAGTGTCAATGGATTCGTGGTTAAACTTAGTATGACACTGTATTGTTGTCAGGGGAGTGCAAAAGGTTAATCATTATTATTTATTTGGATGATTGCTCATCAAAGAATTTTTTTCATTATTATGATATTTTAAGAATTCCTAATGTTTGAATTTTATCCATTCTAGTCTGTTAAAGATGGTACTTCTTTTCGATGGGCATACTTTATGCCCAATGGATGTCCTTTGCGAAAAATTAGTGAAATGGTTGATAATAAGCAGGTAAGAAATATACTATTTTTTAACTTTTTATACATTAGTTAGGTTTTTAATAACCGTCATATTTTATCATTGCTCTTTCTATCCTCAAGTAAAGCAGATTGTAATTTTCTTATTAACAGATTTAAAATACAATTTTAATTTACTGCTATAGAGTACAAAATGGAAAAGAAATATTGTACTTATTATGAGATTTAAAAAAAATAAACAAAAGAAACGAAAATGTTAAGCATTTAATCCTTAACTATATTCCTTTCATTAATTTCATCAATGCACAATTGAAATATATATGCCATCAGAGATCAAGGAATCTGTCTAGACTTTTCTCACAGGGTCCTGTTTTTGTGAAATTATGAAAGTTTTTTCTTATATTTGTGAAAATTCTAGTCATAAATTTGTAAATTTGAAATTATCATCATATCCAGCTTTATATGTATTAATCTTTTATGTATAAAAAAGCTAAGTAATATGTTCTTTGGTGAGTTCAGTTATTTTGTGATAGGTCTGATTTTATTTTTAAATGATTAAATTTGTGAAAGATTCAGTTTGGAGGTGGAAAAGTTTTGTTGAAGGTCTATTTTTAAGACACAGAATTTTGTGAAGGGTTCTGTTTTAAAATCAGAATTTTTGTAAAAGAGCCTGTTTTAGATTTAAAAATTTTGTGAAGAGTCCTTTAAAATACCCAATTTTTCTGTAAACAGATCCCTGGAGATGGAAAATGAAAATTAGATATTACTAATTCTAAGAACTGCTAAGTATATTATGAGAATATAACATAATAAATACATAAATTTTAGATAACTTCAATAAAAAAATTTTAACCTTAGTTGTAAAAAAAAAAAAAAAAAAAAAAAAAAATCTAAACTTTATTATTACTTTCTTCTATCTTCAATAGAAGAAAGTATTGTAATCGAAATTTTTTTTGACTTCCGGTTTTCGACGGATTTACATGTTTTAGGGGTCAGAGATCCCCAAAAACATGTTTATAGAAAATGTCTGTCTGTCTGTGTGTCCGTCTGTCTGTCGCCATTGTACCATCCAAAAGTGTATGAAGTTACGCATAGAATTGAATCAAATTTTTATTTTAAGTTTTTGGCTATGGCAAGCAGATGCTCCCTGAATTTGGAAAAAATTCGCCGGTAGGGGGCGCTGTAATAGCTATTTTTGTACGATTTTGAATATTGTACCATCCAAAAGTGTATGAAGTTATGCATAGAATTGAACCAAATTTCTATTTTAAGTTTATGGCTATGACAAGCAGGTCCTACCTGAATTTGGAAAAAATTCGCCGCTAGGGGGCGCTGTAATAGCGATTTTGCATGTTGTACTATCGGAAAGTGTATGAAGTTATGCATAGAATTGAACCAAATTTTAATTTTAAGTTCTTGGCTATGGCAAGCAGGTCCTTCCTTAATTTGGAAAAAATTTGCCGGTAGGGGGCGCTTTAATAGCGTTTTTTGTGTTATTTTGAATATTGTACCATCGAAAAGTGTATGGATTTATGCATAGAGTTGAGCCAAATTTTTTGTGTTTCTTTTTGGTCATGGCATGAAGGTCCTCTCTGAATTTGGAAAAATTCCGCTGGAAGGGGGTGCTATATTTACGATGTCTGTATTATTTTCTTTATTGTACAATCGAAAAGTGTATAAATTTATGCATACAATTGAACCAAATTTTTTGTGCATGTTTTTGGCTTTGGCCAACAGGTCCTCCTTGAATTTGGAAATATCGTGCAGTAAAAAGGCTCTGTGATAGCGATTTTTGTATACTTTTCTTGATTTTTCGTAGTTCTATTGTCCATCGGCGGCTCGTGCAAAGGCGGGAACTCGCTTCCTGCTAAGCCGGCTATTCGCAAACATATGATAACAACAGAATAAGGAAAAACTATTAATTTTAACAAATATCGTGATATAGATTAACTCGTTTTTAGTTCATTTAATTGACTGAAGCAGGAATTTAAAATGAAAATCAAAGTTGGTATAGTAATGAACTAATAATATTGAAGTATTGACATGTGTAATTAGTTTTTGAAATATTAAGATGTATAAGATAGAAGAAAGTTTTGGGATTGGCACATCCAACTAGTTTTTTTGGTACTTTTCGGTTAGCCGGGCACCAGTGTTATATATACATATTTATACACATACATATATGTAAATATACATATATATACATATACATATATTGTATATATACACATATATATGTGTGTATTATATGTATGTATGTATAAATAAATACTTGTATATATACATATATATGTATATATAACACTGGCGCCCGGCTAACCGAAAAGTACCGTTTTTTTTATTATTAAAACACTACTTAAAAAAAGTAAAAGGAAAAGTGTCAGGAAAAAAAAAAGACAATAAACAAATTTAAATTTCTATCATTTCTAATTTTAATGGTGTTTTTAAAACATTTCAAGGTGAATTGTTTTGTTTTTTTCTAAATATTTTATTATGGCTTACACAGTTGCCAAACAATGAATACTCTGCAGTTAAATTCTTTTAATGCAAGGGCAATGGCATATCGAAAGTCCTAATCATGGGAGGAATAAATCATTGTTAGCAATCCTAACACAAACACACACACACAAAAAAAAAAGAAAAAAAAAGCTTCAAATGAACATTTCTTAATCAAAATTCCAAAAATTTAAATTTTCAAAGGATTAGATGTACAGTAAAATCTCGATTTGTTGATTTTTCTTAATATATTTTCCAATGTAAGACACAATTTTCTAGTGATCTTTTGAGAAGTGAATTATAAAAGGCATGCCACACTCATGATTCATTAGAAGATGAGGTAAGATAATTTCCTCGGTAATAGTTTTAAGAAAATAGATTTTTCTTGGTAAAACCTGCTGCCTCCTCGATTTTATGGATAAAATTATTTTTATAATAATAAAAATGTCAACAGGATCTGAGAAATTATGTAATTTTTTTAGAATATAGAAAAATTTACAGAAATTTCGAGAGAATCCAGAAAATTTAAATACTCCATTTTTATACTAATGCTCTTTATGTAAAGGGTTCTTAAACTTTTTTGTTCCACAAAACCCCTATTCAGAATCACAGACCTCATTATTAATAAATTTTGCTTGAATTTAAACAAAACCTGAAAGTAATTTTTGAACTTGTTTCATCAGTTATTTTAAACAACTTTTCATTGGAATAAGATAAGATTCTGAAATTGAAATAGCCACAGTGTGCATCCCCAACAAATAAATAACACTCTGTGCCATTCCATGTCACGTGTGGGACAGCTTTTCTGCATATTACTGCTGTTTTAACAATGTTATTATATCCTCAAATTAAAAAAAAAACTGTGCTAATATGAAAATCTAAGGTTTTTGGTTATTTTTAATGAATAGTTTATATTTTAACAGCTTATAACTTAAAAGATATAGGTATTTATGCAAGCATCATGTGCAGGACATTTTTTCCTTTTTTCATGGAATGAGCCTGAAACAGGCAGATTACTTAGGTTTAGGATTTAGAATGTGAAGATTTTTAAACCTATTTATAAACCTATTTAAAAAAAAAAAAAAAAAAAAAAAGGCAGCTTGCTTAGGTCTAGGTTTTAAAATGTGGAGATTTGTAAACCTATTAAAGGATCATTCCTTAGCACATGTGGGACAGCTTTTCTACATGTTGCTGCCATTTTAACAATGCTATTGTACCCTCAAATTATAACAACTATGCTGATATGAAAATCTGTTTTTTTTTATGTATAGTTTATGTTCTAAAAACTTACTAGTTAATAGATGTAGCTATTTATGTAAGTGTCACGTGCAGGACATTTTGTCTGTTTTTCATGGATTGGCCCTTCTACACCGAAGTTAATTTGAGCTACCTAGAGGAATTTCCAAAAATGGTCATAATCCTAACATAGATAGACAAGCACAAATGATTTTATAAATATCAAAAAACTGTAATGCATTACAACAAACATAAGTAATATCTCTCATTTATAGCATGCATTAAAAAACGAGAAAATGTTAAACATATGAGCTGAGGCTGACTTTTTTTTCGATCAAGTCTACTTTCATTAAACCTGTTGCATTTTAATTAGATTGAACATTATTGAAATAAATTGAACATTCACAGTTTAAAAATGAAAAACCAGTACAGATAAATTAAGAGTGCCTTATGGATGGAAATAGATTCTTTCAATTACAGTAAAAGGGGTGGTTACTTCCCCTTCCAAAGACTGTTTCTCATTTCTGTTGGTTTTTCTGTACTTTCTTTTCTTATTTCACTTGCCAGTGCTACAGAATTAATGTTTTCATTACAATAAATTTTTCAATTACAGATAATATTGATTGAATGTGCCATTTCTGCATCTACTAAGCTTTCTGACAAAATTTATAACAGAAATTGCTATCCTTAACTTGATTGTTACAAACTTAGAAATGAAGTCTTTCAGAAGTGTAAAAATTTGCTATGCAATGTTTCTATACTGAGCCACTATTTTTTTCAGCAATTATGTCACAAATTTCCAAATTCCTTACTTTTTCCATGCTCTCCAGGTTTTTTGGTATCTTAGCAATGCTGTATAGATAAGAAAGACCAGGGGAAAAAAACAGGCTCATTAAAATTGTCTCTTAAAAAGATTATTAAAAGGAAGATTGATTTAGATTAGATGAAAGATTCTGTTACACCTTCTCCTTTAGATTTAACACCGATAGAACATTTATGGAGCCAGTCATATTGGTATATTTTATATTCTCTGTGAAGATGGAAAACTAAGAAGAGAAATAGACTTGTTAAAATTATCCTTCAAAAATTTAACTAAATCAAAAATTAAGCTGAATGGGATGGGTGATCATCCCCATTACACCTCTGTTGGATATGCTACTGGGCAAATTATAATTCATATTGTGAAATATGTCCACAAGTGCTGTTCAATTTTCTAGTGTACATCCATTGATTTTTGTGAATATTTGCCAATTAATTTTAAAGTATATTAAAATTGACCATTTAATCTTGAATTTATAAAGCACCAAAGGCATGAAAAAAAAAAAAAAAAAAAAAAAAAAGACCATTTTCAGCAATGCTAAATAAAATCATAAACTTTATGCCAGCTGTGTAGTGATTTATTTATTTATTTGTTTGTTTGTGAATTTCATGTATAATTAGTATTTTGTAAAATAGCTCTTATGATTATTATCTTGTAAAATAGCTCTTATGATTATTATCTTGTAAAATAGCTGTTATGATTATTATCTTCCACCTAAATTAGCATATGTGTATAATTTTCTTCAGAATATTTGTGAGTAACACCTTTGTTACCTTTCATGGTAATATTTGGTGTGAAGTGGTGTTCGTCTAATAGAAAAGTATAAAAATATCTATGTAGACACTACTGTTTCTTTCAATTTTCTGACCAAATAGTATAATACTTAAAATTTTTCATGTGGTCATGCACTTAATAAATATATATATGAAATATTTCTTATTGATTTTTTAAATATTCAGTTATGCATTTTTGTTTATAATTTAAACTAAATTTTAGTAAAGATGAAATTGTTATTAAGTACTAATAAAATTTATTTGAAGAAAAATGATTTTTTTTCCAGATTAAAGCAATTGTTGAAAAAGAATATAATTTTAATGAAGTACCACAAGCATATGACAAAGTACTAAATGGTCACGCTAGAGGTAAAGTTGTTATAGATTTTACAAAAGAATCATCTACAGATGAATCAAAGCAAACAGTGTCTCATTAAAATTGTTGTTATTCGTTTCTTTGTTGTATAATTAGAAAATAAAATAAAATTTTTATATTAAACTGATCCAAAAGAATGAATTTCTAATTAAAAATTGCATGTTAAATAAGCCATAAAAGTATAAAAGTGACATTCTATGTTGAATTATGGTACAATAAAGTTTAAGAATATCAATATGTCCATTATGGAATGTTTACTTTTCGCATTTATATATAGATTACATTTACAGGGTATATCGTAATTCCATTCGGGGTTTGGAAAGGCTACTTTTAATCGTCACGGTTTTCATTTCATGTGCAATTTGCCCTTGAATGTATCAGGCGTGATGATTAAGGGGTTAAAAAACTAATATGTATCACATCAAGTTATGTTAAGCTTTACAAGTGTTCAGTGAACCTTTGGAGACATGGCTTATTTCATTTCTAAATTCAATTTCTTGCCATGCTCAATGCTAGTGAATACATGTGTGATTCTTTCTAGAAATTCTGTTAAATCATCTGGCATGCGACGCAAACACGTGATCTATAATGTAATCCCTTAAGAAATAATCAGATGAGCATAGGCCCAGGAATTCAGATTGTCATCTGTCAAAGTGTGTTCGTACCAATAATTAAAAATTTGAAGTGATTCTTTATAAAATTTTCTGCTGTATTTGACAGTTTTTAATGGCCTTCCTAAACCTCAGAAGGAATTATGATCATGTACAATCAGGATTCATTGATTTAAATCAGCTTGATTTTAATCATAATTTAAATAAACTTTTTTTTTTTTTTTCCAAATTTAGTTCAAGCTATTTTGTAATAAATATGTTTTGCCAAAAAGATTACATAGTAAATTTAAGGTGTGAGAGAGACTGAGAACTCAAAATCCATGTTTTAATTTTATTTAATCAAATATCATATTTTAAAATAAAAATTTAATTTAAAAATAAAGAATATCAGATGAAAAATGTTAAAAATTAATGCATTTACCTATTAGAAAATATATAAATCTGCTGTGAATTTTTTAATACAAAAATATCAAGACAAGACTTTCTGTGAGGATATGGAAAACTTTAGAATAAATAAATATACGTCAAACAAAAATATTCTTATTGATATTTAAATTTATGTAGAGATCTCCTTGTGCACATTTGAATAACAAATTGTTAAGATTTAGAAAATCTCATGATTTCATGGTTGGTGCCTGAAATATGTTTACCATACTTTTTAAATATAATTTAAATTAATTAGTTGTATAAATGCAAGCTAATTAATAAATAAAGTTTTTAAAGTCTTAAAAAATCCGATTTAATTTGTTTTAATGCAAATCAAATAAATACAGTAACCCCTTAACATTCGCAGATTTGACATTCGCGAGTTTTGATTATTCGCGAAATAAAAAATGAGGAACATTTCAACATTCACGAATACTTGACTTGGTTATTCACGAATTTTGTTTTATAAATGAATATTTTTTTTTACATAATAAACTCGCTTTGTTTCGCCAATTCCGTAAACTATTTGACACTGGACAGCTGCATTGTACTGTATAGCCCAAGTACAGAAAATTTCAAACCTTGTATTGAGGCAAAATATAGATAAGTATTTCCCAGAAACCGAAAACTTGACTTGATTCTAAAAAAATTCTAGTGAAAAGTTTTCTGCAAGAATTGTATGGAAAATTTAAAAGCTTCAACAACAACTTGCTGATAAAGCAATAGAATAAGATCATTAACTGGTGAGAAGCTTTAAATTTAAAAGAGTAATCAAGACCCACAACTTTTTTCTTATATATATGGAAATTCATAAACAAAAGATCTGTTCTTCAAAAAACAATCGAATATCAATATATATTTTAGCCATCAACTATCAACTAAATTTTGTACAATATGTTTATAATTATTCAAATTTATTTACAGTATGTACTTTTTAATGCTTTATAAAGATATTTTTTGCGTTTCAATTGCTTTTCCTCCCATTTAAAAATATTATAAAACCTACACCCTTTTTATGCATGGGAAGATAGTCTCAACATTTGCGAAGGTTTCTGAGAACTTAACCGTCACGAATGTTAAGGGATTACTGTACAACTTTGCTTTACTCTAAACTCCATAATCACTTAAGAACTCATACAGCTGGACAATTGGTCTTTCTTTTCAAACCTTTTAATAACAGTGAATACAGGGTGGTTCAAAACTATATGTGAAAAATATAAAGGCAGGTAGTGGGGACCTAAATAAGCAGATTTCGTATAGGAATGTGGGTGCAGAAATGTAGCGTTGAGGCAATAGAGGGTACTGTTGAGTTAGGCAGATGAAAGCGCTTTGCTGACTTGAATTGTCATTTCCCGCACAGATTTCGAGCAACATGCATCGTTATACCAACATGGAGCTTGCTGACATGCATTTCCTGTATGGGGCTGCACAAGGAAATGGCTCACACCCAACAGTTCTTGAGCTTGTCAAAGGACTGACCTCTACTGTTTCTTCCACTCCATGAATTCTGCGATATCTTTCAGTGTCCCTATCACGCCTCGAAGCATAATGCTGCGTTTACACTATGTGGCTTGTCAGGTCTGTTGGGTCTTTCAGGTCCAAGAATCGAAAAAATTGCGTCCACACTACGGCATAAGAACTTGGCTTGCGCATGCGTATATTTGCAGGTTGGGGGAAGGGAGGGACAGTCGTGTTTGTTTGTTTACGTTCGTATTCGTATCGAAATGAACGTGTCAGAATTGTTTGCGCCGTAATTTCTTTTGCACAGACATTAATTACGTGTAAATTAATAAAAATTACGCATTTTTCTAAGCTCATTGCCCACAAGGGAAGCAAGAAAATGCAATTGCCCCCTAATTTTCTCTTTCTCTGACTCTGAAAAAAATAAAATTTATTCTTTTCAAACAGTTTAAAATAATGAAACACAGAGAGAAAATGAATCTTTTTTTTTTGTTGTTGTTTGGGAAAGGGGTACGATCCCTCCTTTCCACAAAATAAAATTTACGTTTATTTTTCCCTTTGATTTAAGGGGGCAGTTTACCTTAAAATTGGTCAAAAAATTGATTTTTCTTTTTTAATATTAAATGAAAGCCTGTTTAATTGTGAATATTTTGATACCTCATTTTTATCCATACCGTAAATATATCGCGAGGTATTGTAAATTTTGTTAAAACACTCAGCGCAATTACCACACAAATTAAAACTTTAAATGCTTTTTCTCCATTTTCATATTTTCTTCACTTTCATGTTTTAAGGCTTTTTCTGTATTTGAGATACAGATTTTTAAGCTTTTTTTTTGGTGCATGTTCTTTATTACATATGTGATAAATCTGCGCATAGAATTAGCATTTAGGTTTTTTGTTATTTAAAAAAAAAAAAAAAAAAAGTATATGAAGATATGTTAGATTTCATCGTTTTGCACTATATATATATCAGTAAAAAAAATCATAATAAATGTAATATTAGATATGTCTAAAAATCCATGTGCAAGTTTGTGTAGTACACATTTGAAAATCTAAAAAAAAAAAAGGGCAAAAATATCACTTTTTTTAAAAAGTAGTAGAGATTTAAAAAAATTCAAATTTTTATAAAATTTTTTCAAAATGTACTTTTAGTTGAATGTTGAAATTCAGTGAGTTCACCATTTGAATCATATTTAAAATAAAGAAAATTGTTGAAAAGGGAAACTGTCCCTTAAGTGTTCAGAAATTACCTTAAACAGGGGTCCAGGAGGGCAGGGACGACCCCCTGACAAAAGAGATAACTGCTTCAATTCTTCATTTAAAAAATGACAGTAGGAGCTTACTTTTGTTTTCTTAATTGTTATATGTATGGTTTGGCTTTAATGTTGACATTATGTTGCTACAATGTGAAATGAATACCAACACTGATGGAAAACCTAATCGAAGACATCACCAGTAATCAGGTTACCACTCATTTCACATTGCAGCAGAGTGTATGATGTTGCTACGGCAACACCACTCTCTGGTGCAACAGTTAACTGCCTGTCTCATTATTTATATTATTATCATCTGTGACACTACCTTCTGAGCAATAAATCTTTAAAACGACAATGAGGAAAAAATTAATTACTTTGACACAATAATAGTAAATTCCCGCTGTTTTATAAGGGAGAATACAGAATTTCTTTGGCACATGTAACTGGAAAAAAAAGGAACTAAATGTAACATTTCGTGAAATTTTACTTTTGGACAGTTTGAAAATAAAGCTTTTACTTTATAGATAATGGACATTAATTTCAGAAGAGAAATTATTGTCCTCACCTGATGATAAAACAATATTTTTAAATGGAAACTTACATTATCGCTTGTGAAAATTAAATCTACAATGATTACATGAAAATGACGCCATTTTCTATATACTTTTAGTCGTGATGTTACATTTAAATAAAGGTACTATGGTAACACTTATAGTAAAGGCTTAAAAATTTATATATGAAAAATATGCATTATCTGTTCAAAATGATGCCATTTTTGCATGTGAAAATACAGTGAGTCTGATTTTTTAATTGATTTATAAAAATAATGCTCCTACCCATTTTCTTTTTGTGGCAATATAAAAGAAAAAGTTGCATTAGAAAATTAAATAACATTTTTTTTAAATTATAAACTATAGCAGATGGTTGAAAATAGGGCTGAGAAATCTGATAATTGTTTTAAATTTGCAATAATTTTACTCCCGTTCTAAAACTATTGTATGGTGTTGTACATATATAATGTTATCAACATTTAGGTAATTTTAGTCCCAACCCCATCACTTACAATATCATACGTTATCATTCCTCGACAGCCCCCCCCCCCATACACACCTTAATGAAATCATCATCAATGTTTAAAAATCCTTTTTATTTTTATATGTTTGCGTTTGCATAAAGATATGATTTTACATTTAAACAACTGTATATCAATTAACATCTAACTACACTTACTATTTAAAAAGGTATAAGACTATTTTGATGTAAAGAAAAAATTAAAGCACTAAAACAAAAAATATCGTTTGGATTAAAAAAAAAAAACTTTCCCCAAAAATATCTTATGACAATCAAACGTCAGGTCCCCCCCCCCCCCTCCCACACACATTAAAATGATAATTTTATATATGCACAGCCCTTAATTTGTATAAACACTGCAGCAGCAAAAGAAGGTGACATTTCAAAATTCCTCCCACAGTATTTAAAAAACTAATAAGTTGTATTGAAAATACCTTATATTATAAAGAAGCTTTTCTATGAAACCTTTAAACACATAAATGCTAAACTTATTATGTTTGCTTTTCATTACATTGGTTTTTATTTGTCACATATTGTATCCCACAAGGAGTAATAATTCTCCAAAACCCCTTACAAATAAGGATACTGGCTGCACCACTGGTATAAGGAATATACACAAATTATGAAAAATTAGGCATAGATTATGAAATACTCTCCAACAGTAGCTATTAAGAAATTTAATATTTTCATACAATGAAATGAAATATCTAAATGTGCCATTTAAAAACACGTAACTCAGTAAAAATGCATTTTCAGCACTTGTTGTCCCCATAACACTTTTTGATGCATTATATTTATTGAATTTCACATTTAAATAGCACCCTCTATAGCGAACATCATTAGCATTTAATAATTACAATGCAATCACAGTATATTTACAAGTGTGACAAGCTGAATTCATAAATACTTTTCAACCATGTTGAAAGTGTTTTTCTCATTTTATATCTTAGCCATTTTTTTTTTTATAAAAAATAAATAGATAATTAAAAACAATTCTTAAATCAAGGTTTACATGATAGACAAAACAAGCAAATACCTGAAATACCATTTATAATAAAAATATATAGTCAAATAAAAGACAACAAATCTTTAATAAATTTCTTTTATTTGAAAGTACAAGTTACAGAAACAAAATAAAATTTCTTTATATTATAAATATTATTGAATATAATGATTACTACGTATAATAAATGAAACAATATTAATATGTATCATAATGGTCTATGATGATGACAATGTTTTGCAGAAAACTTTATTGATCTGAAGAAAAAGGTATTTATATTTCAATCTGAAAGGAAGATAATGCATCAGTAAAAATTGGGTAAAAATAAACTGTGTAACTAGCTAAATTGTGAACTATTAAGACAGTTTTTTGGAAAGAAGCGAGATAATCATTTAATAACTTTCAGTTGGTATAATAATTAAGAAGTAATAAATAGTGCATCAAAACCAAAAAGCATGTTCTTGACATACCTAAAAAAAGGAGGTAATATGGAAATAATAGGATTCCATCTTAAATATGACGTAATCAACATGGCAACCTAGAATCATTACATGTCATGGGATATCACTGAATTAATTATGTACGATAGGATTTAATAGAATGAAGAAAACTTTTATTAATATCTTTTTAAGTTTTGATTTGATTTTCTTAAAATTTGAAATGACTTGACAAAATTCTGCAACGATTATATATATATATTAAATTTCAAACCATTTGGTTGGGTATTTTTTGCGCTGTTATATGCGGACAGATGGACAAACCAGATGAAGACTATAGGTGCTTCGTATTTATATAGTTACAAACACATCTAAAAAGAGCTTAAAAAACACTTTCTGTTTCCCTTTCATTCTGATAAAAATAACATTAAAATGACTTGAAATGGAATAAGTAATTTTTAAGGGAAAAAAGTTGTTTTATTTTTTCTGTATGAGAATAAATAAAATTGTTAATTTCAGAATGAATGAGTTCGGGCCCACCCGAGCTCGAAGAATGGTACAAAAATCGAGCACAAGGCCATATCTCTCATCTCTAGTAGTAACACAAGAACACTGAAACTAAATGTTAAACCAACGGCAATGTTCTTTTCAAAATTCTTATTTGCATTTCAATACTTTGTTTGTTTGTTTTTTTTTTTTTGGCCTGGGCAACCTGAACCTGATGTCTAACCAAATATGTTTACTTTTTATTTCTTTGGTTGCAGTCAGAGCATAAAATAACATATAAAGTAGGCGACACTAGTGTCGCCTAGTACCGCGATATTGTCGCCCACTGATAGGGTATGGTGCCGGCAACTTTTTTTAAACAGGTGAATAACATAAGCTGACTCTTTGACTGAGGAGATGATAAGAATGGCTACAGATGTCATAGCAGTAAAAGAAAACACCGTATCACAGTTACAAAATGCTTTTTGTTTTGCTGTTCAAGTAGATCGTTCTGTTGAGAAATATAGACTTGATAACAAATTTGTTAGGGCACAATTTTTTTCAAAAGATCAGAACATTGAATGAGTTTTTCTAGGACAATATAAATTCAGTAAGCTAGGAGCATAAGGCCTCGTGGGTTTTGCCAAGGTTGTATTTGATAATTTGTGCACTGAGAATATAGTAAAAAATAAGTTGGCAGGATTAACTGCAAGTGGGTGAAGGAAAATACAGGCAAAAACAGCGGTCTCTGTGTTCTTATGAAACGGTACTTGGGTAAAGACTAACTTTGAATTTGATGCTTTGCTCAGGTCTGACTTAACTGTGTCGGAGTTGGAATCATCAAGCAACATTTTATCGAGTTTCTGCTCTACGCGTTAAAGTGCTTGAAGAAACATCTGGAATAGAAAATCAAAGTGCCTTTTGTTTCTCTGCATATTTTGAAGTACAGTTCGTAGAATACTTTAAAACCTTGGCAAAAGCACTACAGAACAATTTTCCTCTCATGTGAAAACATTATGAACCATCAACCCTACTCAGCAAAAACTGAACTAAGCGGGTACATTCGATTATAAATAGATTAAAAAAAGTGAACAATATCTGGCTTGTCTAATGCTAGATGTTCCGATACACTTTGAAAAACTTGAGACAGACAGTCAAAGGTATTTCATTATACTGCCTGATAAAGAATTGATATATAATTTGTCAAAGAAAATTTTTTACAAATTCTTCGACGCTTATCAAAGATGGGTAAGTCCTGAGGAATACGAAGAACAGTTGATGGAAATAAATGAAGGCACTCAAGAATCTGAAAGTGATTAGTAAATTGAAGAAAATCCTCGCAGATGTAAAAACAACTCCTTAGTTTTGTACCAAGAGATGCTGATCTGCAGTGAGAAAAGAAACTATATTGAGTTGTAAAGAATTTGTTTCTCAAAGATTGGAAGAGGATAAAGTGAGCATCTCCAGCAGGATAGATGCTTTGTTAAATGCATGAAGACCAACTGAAGTTGCTAGTGCAGCCCACCTTGATATTGAGAACTTTTTTGGTAAAGACGAAGTCGCCTATTTAAATGATGATGTGATGGCTTTGTGCACAGCTGAAAATCTGCGTCCTTCTCATCAACAGCAAGACTATTTCTACTTTAAGGCGTCTCAACATCACTCTGTTTTAAACAAATTGGCCCTGTCATATGTTTCTTTGACACCTCACAATGTTGGCAAATAAAGTTGTTGGCACATGGAATTGTGTACATACTTACAACGCTTAAATCCAAAAAACAGTTGGAACTAGTATAAAGAGAAGCCTTAAACTCAAGGATGTTCATTGCTCTTAATGGAATTGGAACAACTTTTTATGATACAAGACCTGTTATTGCAAGGTTCCCAGAGAGCAAAGTAAAAAGTAGAACACTTCCAGTTAAAGAAACCTATGAGAACATGAGTTTGTCAAAAAATGCTTTGCTAAAGCCAGTTAATTGTAAAATAACTTAACGAATATAATTATTATTGTAGGATTTTGCAAACATTATAAATAATTAATAAAGTTTAAAAAATTTAAAACATGAACAAAATCGTTTTCTCTACCTACTTAATTCTACTATTTGCATAAGGCAGTCCCAGAATTGTATAAAACCAAAAACTTTCTGCGCACATAAATATTGGGTCAAAAACTTTCTGGAGATTAATTTAACGTTTAATAAAATAACGTGTACGTGTTTTATTATTTTGACGATATGAATTAGGCACAGTAGTTTTAAAATAATTACCATTTAAATTAAAAAATAATATTAATTAAAGAATAATTATTTTGGTTAAAATATAATAAACCTAAAAATCCATGGTAAGAAGGGTGAATTCTTATCAATTATTTTGTCATGCTTTTAGAAACAGCTTAATCCTTAATATTGTGGCTTCTTCGCACAAAATACCAGTCACTCTTTTCACAGAAATAATGTGACATTGCTTCTGAAACAACTGAATCACATTTTGTAGGGAGAGATCCATTCACAGGTATTATCATTAAAGAAACCGATGAGTGTTTACTGCGACCCTTTGACGAAATTCTCGTTTTTTCCGCGATCCTTTGACGAAATATGCTTTTTTTCTGCGATCCTTTGACGAAATCTGTTTTTCCCCTGCAATCTTTTAACGAAATTCGCCCTTTTTCCGCGGCATTTTGACGAAATTCACGCTTTTTTCGCGATTCTTTGGGGAAATTCGCGTTTTTTCCACGATTCTTTGCGAAATTTGCATTTTTTTAGCGATCTTTTGACAAAATTTCCGCTCTGCTTTTACGAAGTTCACTTTTTTCCTGCACTCACTTGACTAAATTTGCGTTTTTTCTGCGATTTGACGAAATTCGCTTTTTTCGCGATTCTTTGGCGAAATTTGCGATATTTTGACGAAATTCGAGCTTTTTCCGTCGCCCTTTGATGAAATTCGTGTTCTTTTTCACAATCCTTTGAGGGATTAGTTTTTTCCGCGGTTCTTTTAAGAGGTTTGCGTTTTTTTTTTTTTTTTTTCGCGATTCTTTGTCAAAATTTGGCCTTTTTCCCCTACGCTTTTACGAAATTTGTTTTTTCTTGCATTCCTTTAACAAAATTTGCGTTTTTTCTGCGATGCTTTGACGAAATTATCTTTTTTTACGATTCTTTGACGAAATTTGCCTTCTTTTCTCGATGTTTTGATGAAATTGGTGTTTTTTTTGCGAACGATTGACGAAATTGGTTTTTTTTCGACGACCATTTGTTGAAATTCGCAATATTTTTTTATGTCTGAATTTTCGGACTGATGGCCAATTTTTTTAAACATATTTGGAACCGAATGCCTTAATTTTTTAGAACAGAATCACCCCTGGCAAACAATAAATAAATCATGCATAAAATTTTGCTATTCTTTGACGAAATTATCTTTTTTATGATCCTTTGACGAAATTCGCGTTTTTTTCGCGGTCCTTTGACGAAATTCGCGTTTTTTTTCGCGATGCTTTAACGAAATTGGTGATTTTTTCTGCGAACGATTGACGAAATTAATTTTTGCTTTCGACGGCCATTTGTTGAAATTCGCAATATTTTTCCGTGATATTTTTTTATGTCTGAATTTTCAGACTGATGGCCGATATTTTTAATTTTCGGAACAGAATCACCTCTGCCAAACAATAAATAAATCGTACATAAAATTTGGGAAAATTTTTAATTTTTCGATATTTTTTTAAAAAAAAAGGAGTTACAAGAACAAAAATTACGTTTTTCTTTCTGAAAGTTTCCGCAAAGTTCCGAATTTTGTGGAAAGTTTTCCGCGCATGGCGTGCGTCTTTATTATACAACTCTGGACAGTTCTTTGTATTAAAAGTTTAAAACATTGTAACTGTTAGTGTAGCATTTTGGAAATATTTTATTGATACAGTTTGATTTTTTGAAAACATAAAGAGTAAAATCTGATTCCTTGTTTAGTTCCAGTCTTTTCAAAATATAGTAACTTGTAAAAGTTAAAATATGTTTAACCACTACAATTATTATTCATTTTACATTTTGGAAACATGTTATAAAATTTAACATAGTAATTTTATATTATTTTTAAATTTGATGATTTTCATCCATCAAGAGGAAAGTATGTTTTCTTGATTAGTTCAACATTGGGTCTAAAACTATAGTTAAGGTACTATTTCACGAACTATTTAATGATTCAAGTCAAATTTATTTTTGAATTTCAGAATTTATTCTAGGCTCCAACTGCCTAATTAGTCTGATATATTATGGTTATAAACAAAAGGAAAGTGTACAAACTAATAAGCAATATTTCAAATTGAATTTAAATGATAATTTTCTTACATAAAGTTTTAATTAGGCATGCGAATGTGGTCGGTTAGATGTTATGTGTTTGGTCCATTACTAACATAACAATTAAAAATTTGTATGAAAAGAGAATGTAACCTCTTTAATTTTACCTAACTATATATAAAGGCGGTTTACATGTTTCAATGTCGATTTTGTAGTTTACTAACCAGCAACAGGAGAAGTATAATAGACATAACTAATAAGATATAAAATTTTCTCAGCCAGTCGATATTCTTATTATTTGGTTTGCTGTTATCAGGGGGTAGGGGTTCATTTATGAACATTTATTTGAGACAAGACTAAACCATTTGTCGCCCAGTGAAAATTCCTTAAAATATGCTCTGGTTGCAGTTTTTTTTTCTTCTGAGGGCACTTTTAATTTTGAAACAAGTTCTGAAACTGAAATTTTCCTCTGAAAAACTGCACCTGAAATCAAGGGCAAAAAGATACCCAATTAGACATGTCCCACGCAAAACAGAAAAAATTATTTAAAAATATTCAAAAGCAGATGATAAATTTGTAAAGTTACCATTGGTTTAATATTAGTTTGCAAGCATCTTTCCATGAGAGTTAACATAGTATAATTAATAAATAAACTTAAAATTTCAAACCCAGAATCAAAATAACATTAATTATTAATAACATTAAAACTCTTCATTTCACGATTTGCATAGTAATATAAAAAATAATTTAAAAATATGGTACTTTTCTGTTAGTCGGCACAGGCGATAAATCAACAAATATTTTTCCTTTGTCATCATTTGCATTGCATTCACTTAATTTTAAATATAAACCATTCACTCATTTCATTCTAATACATATGTCGCATTTAAATACATGCCTTTCACTCATTTTGATTCAATTGCAGAAAAAAAATATATCATCAAAATATTGTTTCTAATTTTCATGTGTGTAAAAAAAAAAAGTGTTATTGGAAAGATTTGTACACGAGTGACATAAAAGTACCAAAAATACTCAGAAGTTAAATATAAGTATTAAATAGCTTAACCAGCATGAGTAATAGTCAGTGTAGAATAATTTAAATAGAAAAAATAAGAGAATATGTTTTCCACACGTAGAAGAATTCAATAAAACACACTTATTTATATTACGCACTATACATAAAGGTTATTTTTCCAAAAAAAGGAGGGGGGACAACCAAACTCAGCTAATGCGCAATATGTTTTACTAATAAACATCATTACTACCCATATGTTATATTTATAAACTGCATTAATTACAACTAAATAAAATAACCAAACCATACAAGTGATAAATTTTATATCTATGGTCATTTAAATTTCTCAAAACGCTTTTGAACTAAATTCTGATTCAGCAGCTATGAATATTATCACTAACATCTCAAAACTAATCTTTTGAGCTAAAAAAAAAAAACATTTAAAAAACTTTTACTTGCTATGCTCACAATTTCTTAGTTAATTCATATTTAAAATAAAGTATGAAGCTGCAGCTTACTTACAAAATATATTATAGGAAAAATGCAAATTTTGTGAGCGAAATCTAAAAGCGTAAAAATCATAAAAGCATGGCTTCATATTTTTTTTTATTTATTTTTTTTTTTTTTGTTTAATGAATTTTGATCTAAAAATTTAGAAGACTTATTTCAAATTATAGCATTTTATGACACTGGATACGTATTAATTCCAATTTTGATTGTCGTTGAATACTAAGGTCATTCCATGGTAACTTACGTTATAATTTAAAACAATTTACAGCAGTAATTTCAGTAATATAACACCAAACAATTTTCAAATGTTAAGTTGACATGATTTGTTAATTAAACCTATCCAAAGGCCAATTTGGATAAAAATTACCTAGAAAATGAAAATTACATTTTTTATGGCAACTTACGTTACTTTTTCAGTAATGTCAGTTACCATAATAAATATAACTGGCAGAGTTCAAGAAAAAACACTAAAATTAGGCCATTATCATCTAAATTTATCTTTGAATAGGTTTAATTAACAAATCATGTCAACTTTGCATTGTTAATATTTTTTTTTTCTTTTGTCTTTTATTACTAAAATTACTAAAGTAAACTGTTCTAAATGTAACGTAAGTTACCATCGAATGACCCAGTGAATTATAAACATTGATTGAGCGAAACAAACAATATCGCTTATTTTATTTTGAAGCTCAGAGCTTTATAAAAATTAAGGTACTTTTCGGTTAGCCGGGCGCCACTGTTATATATACATATATATGTAATATAAATGTATGTATATATACATATACATTTACATATATATATAAGTGTGTATATATGCAATATATGTATATGTATACATGTGTATATTTACATATATGTATGTATACAAATATGTATAGATAACAGTGGCGCCCGGCTAACTGAAAAGTACCAAAATTAATTACAATGTTGACACATTTTAATTAAATTCTAAAATACACCATATGCTCCTGATAATTTCAATAACTTATACTAATGAAATAAATAATTCATATTACTTCAAAGAATTGTAAATAAACAACCCAAATCACAAAAAAAAAACATTAATAATAATACATTTTAGATTAGTTCAACATTAACAAATATTAAATCAAATACATTAGATTATTACATATGCAGCTTAATAATTATTAAACAAATAAAAACCATGATACTATCACAGATAATACATTTTATATTATTTCAATATTAAATAAAATATATTAATAATTAATAATGTATTAATAATTATTAAGCTGATATTAAATTAAAATTATCCAGGTGTACCAAATGGAAGAAAAAGGAATTAGAAATGGAAGAGATATCATTTGATCATAGTTCACAGCTACGAAGCAATATACATAACCATATTCTCAAATATATACATTATTACTAATTAATTACTGTGCTTAAATTGCTTATTTAACACTGTGATCTTATTTTAGACAAATCTGATTAGTTATCCTAGCTTTCGTGTAATTTCAGAATTTTTTTAAGTCTGAGCGACACATTTTTTGCAATATCAAATCCTTGAAAAGTGTGTATAGGGAGGGAGGTAGAGGTTAACTGCTTCCCACTAACAGAATACTCATATACTCGATGTTTATATAAAACATAGTTTACATAAACTGCATTTTTTTAATTGATCATTTAATGCCATTTTATAAATTAAAAAAACTAATGCGAAGAAAACATTGATTAAAGAATAAAAGGAATTAAATAATAAATATTGTATTGAGAATAAAGTTTTCTTAGATACAGATTGATTTTGTGAGAAAAATGACGTTATATATAAAAGATAAAACAATGATAAATAAAATACAGAACATGTACTTTTGAGAAAAATGACTTACTTACAATCATCATACACGAATATTATTGAAGATTCATATCTTCAAAAAAAGCATGCAAATCTCATGTAAAAGTCAGGTCAACAGGCAATCGACAAACATTCACATAAATGTTGAAAATGTCCCATTGAAAACATCCTGCAATGTAAATGAATAGAAAAAAAAAGAGTATAATAAACTAATAAAAACAACAAAAACAATGTAGGATGCATTTCAAAATCTCTCGTTCTAAGCAACAGAAAATAAATATATAAAAAAACTACATACTTACAGTCAGTCATACAAGTTAGTAATACTTTATTTATACGAGAGTTCCTGATTGATGAATTTTAAGTAGAAAACAACAAAACAGCACATAGTCCAAGAGCATCAGACAATCCACTTTCTTGCAGAAGATCACAAATGGTAGTCACTTATTATAGAAGACTACACACCTGCGATATCCTGAGAGCAAACTTGGTAAAATATGTATTTATCTTGGCACCAGCAGATTCTAATCTCTACTTCAAGTATAACTTTTATAGGTTTGAAAGTTTTTCAAACTCTTTCTGAGAAAAAAAAAATAAATA
This sequence comes from Maratus speciosus, assembly GCA_963932465.1. Taxonomy (NCBI): domain Eukaryota; kingdom Metazoa; phylum Arthropoda; class Arachnida; order Araneae; family Salticidae; genus Maratus; species Maratus speciosus. Next base: position 294,955,150 of record OZ010789.1, read on the forward strand.
ATTTACGAACTTTTCAATCGTAAATCATCTCTTGTGGGGAAGTGGAGAGAAAAAAATTCATGTTCTAGATTTTACAGTTTTAATATACTACTACTGATTAATTATTAAAGAAAACTACAGAAAGATAAACATATAAGATAAAATTTTAAAAAGAATAAGGGATGGTTTATAAATTATTAATAATAATTACAAGTAAAAACTTTATTTAAAAACAAGTTTGTTCAATTTAAAAAAAGTTAAATTTTATATGTCATTAGAATTTTTTTAGGGGGAGGATAAGAAGCTAAATACAATTCAAAGTCTTCATATTACTTTTTAGATAGTACCGTATCATTGTAAAAATTAACACATTTAAAACTGATTAATAATAATGTAAATCATGTATGCAGAGTTTGCTATGATCAGTCAATTATATAAAAATAATAGAGAAAACTTTGGAGTTAATTCAAAATTAATTCTATGGTTAAAAATTTGTTGCTAGTTTTAGGATAAATTAAAAAATTGTCAGTACTAAAAATGCATTGAAATAGAATATCAAATAAATTCCTGAAGGAAATGAAACTATTTATTCACAAAAAAGGGATTACCGTACATTATAATAGAATGACGACCGTATTATATTAATTTGTATTCATATACTATCAAATTTGTTTTAAATTCATGCATATGAAACCAGGTTAATTTTAAAGAATTTGGAAATGAGGAACATAATTATCTATTAACAAATGCATAGGCAGCGTTGTATGTAAATACAGGAAGATGCAAATTAAAGAATTTACGAATACATCGTTTTATAGAGTTTGGTAATATTAAAAAGTAACATAGTTAACAAATTAATTTTAGTAGCGTAGTATGTAAATACATGAAAATAGTAACTTACGATTGTATAGCTTTATAAAAGAAACTTCTACAGTTATCAAACAATGTAAAGAAATGTTAAAAAACATCTGAAAAACCATTACGTACCTTTAATTTGTAAATCCCTTATTAATTTCAAATAATCTTTAAAATCATAAGCTGTCGTCTGCTTCTTCAATCTTTTAAAATGGCGGAATACAGAAAAATGAAGCACGCTGATTGGTTGGGTCTAGTATTTTAAAGCCAAGGCCTAGACCACAGAGACCAAGCCTCGCAGACCACGCAGACCCTCCTAAACCAGGCTAAACCCACGCCTGGCAGACCTCGCAGACCTTGTAGACCTGATAAGCCATAGTGTAAACGCAGCATAAAGTGATCCACCCACGCACAACTCCTGATGAAAACGTTCAAATGTTTTGGAGATCCAGCAGATTCCTACCCTGGAACTGTTCAATGTATGTCCTTTGAGCAACTGCTCCATTTCCTTGTGCAGCCCCATACATGAACTGCATGTCGGCAAGCTCTGCATTGGTGTAACGATGCATGTTGCTCAAAATTCAAGCAGAGAATGACGATAAAAGTCAGCGAAGCACTTTCATCCGCCTAACTCAACAGCGCCCTCTACTGCCTCAATGCTGCATTTCCGCACCCACATTCCTATACAAAATCTGCTTATTTAGGTCCTCTCTACCTGCCTTTACATTTTTGACATATAGTTCTGAACCACCCTGTATATATTTTATATCTTTAAGACCCATTGAAATGTATAACATACAATCATGTTCATCTTTATGTGTATATAGCACATGCTCCAAATTCATTAAATAAATATTGTAAGTATTTCGGATTATAGTACATAATTCAGAATAGTTATGTTTAAAAGAATATTTTATATAATCCAAATCCAGAATAGAATGTTTAAAAATTCAATTATTTCTGTTTACTTTTTTTCTGAATAAAATTCTTACATTATCTTTTATATTTTAAGATTTTTAATAAAGAAATTTGATTAAAACAAAAATATTTAGCTTTTAATAATGGTGCATAGAATTTTTATTTTATCAAACGGGTAAGAAACAACGGAAAAAAAAGGGGGGGGGGCTTATATTTGGGTAAGGAAAGAAAATCAAAATTGCTTAAAAGTGGGTGAGTGGGGGGGGGTTACTTTTGAGGGGGGCTTACAATCGGGATTTTATGGTACTGTTAAGTCTACAGCTTCTAATAAGCACATGAAAAGAGTCTTCAAAGTTTAGTCATATATGCACTTCTTGCTTTATAATTTGCACTCACGTTTTGAGTCAGTAATAAATAAAGTAAAAATCACAGCAATAAATAGTGTCGCATTTGAATTGATACAGCTCAAATCAATGTGTAATGTTGCAAACTCCCGAAGGAAGAAATGAGATTTTTGGAATACTGTTTTGGTCCAGCCGAATTTTCGCCAAAACTCAGATATTGGGCCAAAAATGAATTTTCGGTCGATCTCTAATTTTAATCCAGTGTTTCTTAAACTTTTCCGTTTTGTGATCTCATTTCACTTACAAGGATTCCCAGAGTGGGAATTCTCATAATGGACATAAAGGCGGGAAAAAAATGAGGGTAGGAGAATACACTTAAAATTTAGGAGGTAATTAATTAAAATGAAAATTTTAATCTAAATTTAACTTGCATTATTTGCATTTTTTTTTTTTTTTTTTTTTTTTTTTTAAATAAGAACTAATGATCTATTTGATTGATCTTTGAACATAAGTGCAATTAAAATAACAATCACAATAAACTAAAAATCAATTAAATTCAATATATATTTTCATGTTTTTGCTTTAATATTTTTTAGCCGTATGATATCCATGCAAATATTTAAATTTAGTAAATTTATATATTTGCAAATAAAACAATATGAAAAAAATTAACCACACTCTGTTTTCTGAAACCTTGTTTTAAAAACCTAAGTTATTTAAAATTCTACCAGTATTTTCTGACAAACTTAAAAATTGCTACACAGTCAAATAACTAAAAAGAATAATTTTTCAGTTGTTAAAAATGTAATCTAATTTGTTAATAAAACATTTCTCTTAAGGCTCCTGTCCCTGCAGGTGAAGACACATGCGAGCAAATTCTAAACCTATGAGGAGGTTATTTTCTAATATCTCGTTTGCATTTCGACATTTTTTTTGCATTGGATAGCTGGGGTCCTTCTCTACATCGCTCTTTTCTTACTTTTTCGATTTTGGTTGCAGATATTTTTAGAATAACACTTTCATTTTCAGAACCGGTTTCACAAGTGAAAGTAACTTTATAAAAAATATTTGCAAAAGTAAACAAGGAGTGATGTAGAGATGGAATTCAGTTATCCAATGCAAAAAAAAAATATTTAAAAATATCAAAATGCAAATGAGATAGTAGAAAATAACAACCCCATAGGGTTAGCTTAAGCTCGCGAGTCTCTTCGCCTGCAGGGACTAGAGCCTTAACCCTTAAATGCCGGTTGTTGCCTTTCAGCAACATACCCAATTTAGGCTTCTAAAATACTGTTAGAATAATGTTGAAGCTATAACGCCTAATGTTGCCAATAAAATACATTCTGAAAATATTATTAAATTGATTTTCAACATTTAGATGGCAACACTTGTGTTGTTTAAGAATAAAGGTAGATTTATTTTTTCAATTGTTGATACATGTTCGTTTTGTTTTGTTTGGAAGCTTGCGAAATACCCCATTTTTTTCTGCAGTGAGCAAGTTAAAATTTATTTCTTACCATAGTTCATAAAATTCTTGTGTGTTTAATATTATGTAATTTTATAAAGGAAAATTATTTTTTCAATTTAACACCAGTATTGCTGATTAGTAACAAACAGTTTTTTAGCCGTAAACCATACTTAAAACAAAATGATTTTTTAAAGTATTTTTCCCATGATTTATTTAAAAAAAGAAAGCCGAAAAACATGTTTTAAATGTTTTTTGAAAACTCAGGCATTTAAGGGTTAAAGATTCATTTATTTTATTATTCCATGAATATCAAAAGTATTCTTTAAAAATCTTGTACACTTTTGGTAAACGCTAGTTGTTTTGTATCAAAGAAATTATCAAGAGAAAAAAAATATGCCAAATTGGCAGATTTTATTTATGTACCTGGGTGGCTAAGATGAATATATTTTTATATTTTCTACTGTAAAAAAATATTTTGCCCAATCTGGTACATCATTAAAATTTGAAGATGAAGCAGATTTAAACTTTTTTTAAACTGGCAATTTTTAAAATAGCCAAATTCAAAATACTAAAAGATTTGAACCTAAAATTATGTAACAATGAATCTGTACTGCATATTTTTTTTGGTAATTTCTAAGGCACTGTCTGAAATATGACTATATCACTAAGTTAAAAAAAGTACGTTAAAAGTATGTTTTATTCATAAACTAAGTAGTACCATATATACTCGCATATAAGCCAAACCCCCCCGCCCCCCTTATTTTTAAGGACAAAATATTGGTAAAATTCTTGACCCACATATAAGCTGATCCTAAAAAATTCCAATGTATTTTCAGGCAAAAATCACCTTTTTAATGCAATATAAAACAAGCAAAAATAATTATATTACGAAGCATCAAACAAATCCTTCAAATTCGGACATTTTTATTGCAATATAAAACAAGCAAAAATACTTATATAAAAAATTACGAAACATCAAACGAATCCTTCAAATTTGGAACCACTATCTGAAAATCTCCAAAAAGTTTGTTGAAGCCCTGTCCCATTACTTCGTCATAAAATTTGGACTCAGGATCTAATAAATTTTCTTCATCACTTTCGTTGGTAAAATCGTCCTCAATGCCATCCATGACATTGCTAATGCAGTACTTTTTAAATGATTTTGCAATCATCTCCCTTGGAATTGACATCCACGTCTTTTTAACAAAAGAGGCAATAGCATCAATGCCCTCCTTTTTTCAAATTGCCCCCCTTTGTTTTCTGCACATCTAGCAAACACATCCATTCAATCCAGATTTTTCGCAATTTATCTTTAAATTATTTTTGATGGAAACATCAATTTGCCTACGCCAGTCAGAAAGCTCTGTGGTTTAGAACTTTTCTTACAAAATCCAAGCCGACTCCCACTTCCCCCCTTTTTAAAAGACAATTTTAGGTCAAAATTTTTCGCCTTATATGTGAGTATATACTTATATTACTTTCTTTTTAGGTGCATTCGTAATTATATAAATACATAGCACATATAGTCTTCGTTTGGTCCGTATATAACAGAGCAAAAACTACCCAAACGAATGGTCTGAAGTTTTAAATATATAATTGTTGCAAAATTTTGTCGAGTCATTTCCAATTTTATGAAAATCAGATGTATAGTTTAATTACAGGGACAGTCAAAAGTTTTCCGTTACATTATGGCCAATGGGAAAAAATTATTGCAAGTGCATTTTAATGATGTTACAGCTAGGGATGCACCGAATATTCTGTTTGGCCGAATATCAAAATACTCGGCCGAACCGAATACTTAATAAAACCATTTAACACATATTTTTCCAAATTTTACATAACTTTTACTTTAACTGTCAACTTATAAGGATATTCCAAATAATTAGAAACAGAATCTTATTTAAATAAAAGAGAATGTTTTTACATTATTTATTTGCTGTTTGTTAAGTATCACTTAAGAAAATTAACCATTAATGAGGATTTTCATAGGAATTAATGATGTACAAATGCAAGTTCCTGAACATTATCTAGTAAATAATCTATGTCCTGCTTTTTTTGTTGTTTCTAAACAAAATAGAAAATCTGTCAGGGTTGATAATAGACATCAAGACAGACAACTTTTTGTACAGGAAACCATAAGTGCAACCCACTTATTCAGTCATAAATACAGTGTATCTCATCTCATTCGAGAGCAAACTTAGATTTTTGTCTTTTACTTTAACAATAATGAAGATATCATAACTATGATTTCAACAGACTTGCTTTGATTTCTGTGAAATATCATGTAATAATAAGTGCTGGAAACAGCCGCAATCTAAACAACTGTGAGCTAGACATTCCTGTATTCAGAATGCAGCTGTCAGTATTTATAGTGTGTCAATGGCCAAAATTCAGTAATTTTCAATATCAAATTTAATGCAAAATTTATATAAATCTTGCTAAAATATTTTCAATATTGATTAGTTGTGAACGAAAATTTTTTTTCAGTTTGTAGATGCACACTCAGTGTTTTTGATTGAATGTATTGTAATTTTGATGGAATAAATGTATTGAGATGCTGTATTTTGTTCAAAATATGTTTATCTTGACCATATTATCTCTGCTGAAAGATTGTTGCTCTGATCAAGGCTGCATTTAAAATCTTCCTTGCAAAATAGAAGATAGTAGAAAAGTTATTCTTGCTGAGTTGCCACCATTTGAAATTCGAATAGTTTGTATTATTTATTTTAGTCTCTAACGTTCTTCTTGCAATTCTTTCTTGATTTTCACATGTTTGTAATTTTATTGATTTGTTTTAATTCACAGAAGAAGACGTGAAATTTTAAAATTGTATTTATTAAAAAAGTTTTATAACTATCCTCTTCTTAAATAACTCAAAGCAGATTTTTTTTCAGTATAAAGTTTACTTGTAAAAAGATCTTGTTTATTTAAATGCAATTTTCTGTATTAAACATTATGTAAAATTGTTTTAAAATTTGACATTTTAATGCCTTTAAACTTTGAAATTTGGTTTTCCGGATATTCGGTATTCGGCCGAATAGTTAATATTCGGCTGGCCGAATATTCAGTATTTGGCCTAAAACTTACTATTTGGCTGGCCGAATATTCAGTATTTGGCCTAAAACTTACTATTTGGCTGGCCGAATATTCAGTATTTGGCCTAAAACTTACTATTTGGCTGGCTGAATATTCAGTATTCAGTTCGCCTGTAGGCTGAATATTCGGTATTCAGCCAAAATCACTATTTGGTACATCCCTAGTTACAGCCTTTCGAACAGAAGAAAATTGATATGCACTTAAAATATACATTCAGTACAATATGCGGTGCAAAAAATATTTAAAACTAGTTTCAGTACGAACGCACCTCATTTGCCTTGTTTGACGAGCAATTTCCAACTTGTTTATTTATAGTATAAATGATTAAAGACTATGGGACTCCAGCTGCTACGAATAAGAATAGTCTTTGACAGTAGCTCCTCATCTAGACACATGTATAATACAGTTTTTATCTTTTAACAATAGTATCTTGAAATCTTTTCCTAATTGCAGAAATTGTGTGATTAAATAAGGCAGAAAGAACTATTCAAAAATAAAGGTAGGAAAAAAAAATTGTATGCATCATGCATGGCACATGTATGCAATGCTCAAGGCAAAGGGATTAAGACATCAATAAAGATCTCAAATTCCCCTCTCTAATTAAAATGTATGCTCATGGAATGCATTTGTATTTTTCAAGTTTGTCACAAGATAATATTTCTCTGAATATTTTTCTCAAATGATGTTTCTTTTACTAAGTGCCAAAATATTTCAAAAATACGAACTTATTTTTAAGTGTTAAAACTTTGAAGTAGGCAAACCTTTTAATGTGCCAAACTTTTATATTTAAAAAAATTGCAAGATATTCTAGTTGTTTATACAGTAGAACCTCTTTTATCCGAAACTCTCGATTCCATCCAACTGAAATCCATTTTGAAAGCTTTTTTTTTTAACTATCATATTTTTTTTTGTACAAGCTCTCCTTTCCGAACTACAAGTACATATAAATATTTCCGATTACCTTAGAGTTCCTTTGAATTTAACTTGAGCTCCCATAAGGTGCGAAGTGGAACAAAGGAAATGAACAAATTAGCAATTCTGCAGCTTTTGAATGTTTTGCAAAAGGTTTGGCATGGCTGGAGCAGCAGAAAGTCTGTGATACTGGTGAACTAATAATATTAAAAAACTTCGTGATTGAGCTTCAAAGCAAAGGCAGTCTAAACTACGACAAACAAAACATTTTTCAAACCCTTGTGATATATGTAAAAAACTTAATTTCAAAATTAAAATTCAGGTAAATTATTCTTGTTTCTATTATGCTACTGCTTTATTTTTATTAAACATTTGATACCATAATAAGAAATATTGCATGTTGAAGCAGGGATGCACAACCTATGGCCCACGGGCCAAAAGTGGCCGCGATGCCTGTTTCGTTGGGCTGGCAATCCCAAAATAGAGATTTTTTTTTTTTTCTTTTTTAATTGAAAGCTTACATGTTTTTACTTAATTTTTCAACTGAGAACTGCTTGCGTTTTTAAAATTAAAAATCGCCATCTTGATTGACTGGTTGGATGATGCGATAAAAGCATGCTATTTGTAACTTGCACATATTCAACTGTCAAGTTGCGATATATCGGCGCTTCTTTAAGATCGACAGAGAGAAATTCGATGCGAGCGCATCGCATCTACAATGAGACTAAAACTGAGCTCTGATTGGCTGATAGCATGTAACGAACGAAGTGTCTAGTTGCTGAAGGAATGTATCTTCTCAACTCAACGTTTACTTTGGAATGCTTGGTGGTCGGCAGTCGGTTGATGTCTATTACTTGTATATGGAAAAATGAGCGGTGAAAAAAGAAAAGGCAATTTTCCAAATCGAAAATTTATTGATTCGTGGACGGATAAGTATTGTTTTATTAATCATAATGACATGATTATGTCTTTTGTGCAATTCTACTGTAGCTGTAGCCAAGGAATATAATGTGAAACGACATTATAAAACTAAACACATTGCATTCTCATCTATTCAAGGATATGAACGATCAGTAAAAATTAAACACTTGAAGAAATCTTTGATAAACCAGACCAGTTATTTTCAAAAACAGACATCTGAACTGGATTCCTGCATTGAGGTAACCCTGAATATTGCCCAGCTGATCGCTAAACGTGGAAAACCATTTACTGATGGTGATTTTGTGAAAGATTGCTTGTTAATTGCTTCAGAGAAACTTTGTCCCGAAACAACAAATAAATTTAAAAGTTTAAGTTTGAATAGAATGACTGTTCAGAGAAGAATTCAACAATTAAGTGAAGACATTGTAGATCAAGTAAAGCTTGCTGCTTTACATTTTGAATATTTTTCACTTGCTGCTGACGAATCTACTGACATTACCGCAACAGCTCAACTCCTTGTTTTCATTCGAGGTATAAACAAGGATTTCTGCATTACAGAAGAACTTCTTGGAATGTACCCTATGAAAGGCCAAACAACTGGCAAAGAACTTTTTCACAGTTTATTAGAATTATGTAAAGGAGCTGCTTTGAATATGGACAAAATTGTTAGCATTACAACAGATGGAGCACGATCAATGACTGGTGGAATTATTGAAATGATAACTCTGCTAAAAGAACATCTGGGAGAACATGAAATGGAGTTACTGCAATATCACTGCATCATACACCAACAAAATTTGTGTGCCAAAGAATTAGGTTATGAACAGCTAATGAAGCGTGTTTGTGAAGCAATCAACTTTATTCGTAGTAGTGCATTACGGCACAGAGAATTTAAAGAATTTTTGGCTGAATTTGAGGATATTCCTAGTGATGTTGTGTACTACACAGAAGTAAGGTGGCTCAGTCGTGGAAAAGCACTTAAGCATTTTATTGAATTATTTGATAAAATTATTACCTTTCTCAAGGAGCAAGGATAGGGAAACCATGCGCTTGGAAGAAGCCAGTTTTCAGTGTGATTTAGCATTTTTAACTGATATTACAAGTCATTTAAATGAATTGAACATCAAACTACAAGGAAAGAACCAATTCATCTTTCAGTTGGTAAACAATGTAAATGCTTTTAAAAGAAAGCTAGTGTTATTTCAACAACAGTTACGGGAAAAAAATTTTGCTCATTTCCCATATTGCAAAAAAATGAAAGAAAAATTTCCAAAGATGAAATTGTATTACGAAGATCAGGTAAAAATTTTAATCAATTCATTCCATGATAGATTTTTAAATTTTGAAAAATGCCATTGTCAAATTGAGTTATTTTCAAATCCATTTACAGTGGATGTGAATTTGGCACTTGAAAATGCTCAATTAGAGCTCATTGATTTACAGAGCTCAGACTTTCATAAAAATGAATTCAAAGAAAAGTCATTGCTTGAATTTTATAGGAATTTGCCTAATGAATTTTCCTATTTAAAACGTAATGCATCTATGTATGCAACTATGTTTGGAAGCACCTACATATGTGAACAATCTTTTTCTATGATGACTGTCAACAAATCAAAGACTAGAAACAGGCTAACTGATGAAAACCTTTCAACCGTTTTACATATTGCTACTGCAACTTTAGAACCAAACATAGCAAAAATAGCTTCAAAAATACAATCCCAACCATCACATTAATTGTCTCGTCTGTGAAATAATTATGTATGTATATTTGGCTTATTAAAATTAATTTATAAATGTATAATATTTTCAGAATTGAGTATGTTTTCATCAAAGTGGTATATTGACTTTTTATATTATATTAGAAAAAAAATGTGTTTATAAATGCTACATTGGCCCTAGGTAAGGTACTTTTTCTTTTTTTTGGCCCGCGGGTTGAAAAAGGTTGTGCACCCCTGAATTGAAGCATTCTCAATTATTCGATTTTCTGAAAGAGGGTCGGTCCCAATTACTTTGGATAATCGAGGTTCTATTGTACTTGCTAAAATACATGCTTTCATGCATTATATAAATAAGAAAAAAAAATCACAATGCAATTTTTCTGTATATTATAAATAGCAATTAATTTAACCTCCTCAGACCCGATGTATCCTATAGGATACACATCTTTACAATTTTTTTTCACGTATATAAATAATGTAAAAAAAAAGAAAATTGGTGTGTATGGAGCCTTACAGATAGCAGAACTAAATAAAACAGCAATTTCCTTCTTATAATGCTTTTTTAGCGAGATACGTGTTATATCAAAATGGCTTGCAGCAAAAATGTACGAAATTTACAAAAACGAAAACGTAAACAGTTATTTAGTACGTTAAAATACCATTTGTAGAGTCCATTAGAAATAAAAAATTATTAAATGTATAATTATTTCACGCTTTGCATTGTTTTTTCAATGCAATGCAAAAAAAAGTAAAATAAAAAATCCTAACAAACTGTCAAAAAATGTACTTATTGGGTCCCCATGTATCATCGAATTTCATGTACAAAAAATACATTTTAATTTTTTTCGCGTTTCAATCTTTCTTAGTTATCGGTTTGTTAATATAAATTCATAACTGAAGTTAAAAAAAATATAATAATAAACCTTGGGGTCTGAAGAGGTTAATGAAATTTTTATTTGAAAATATTCATTTTAAGTGGCACATAAGAAATTTTATTAATTTTAACTTACCATTAATGCAACATCTAACTTATAATAATCAAAGTTGCATTAAAAATTTTAATTCTGAAATTTTTGTTGTTATATGTTTCATAGAGAATTCTTTTGATATTTTAGTAATATATAAAACAAAATTGGATTCACTTTTAATTTTATTGCAGTGGCTGTCTTATGAAATTTATTTAAAGAAACAAATTCTTTTAAATCCGCGCAGAAAAGGAAAGTAGAAAATGCTGCATAGTATCAGAGAAAAGAAAATTTTCTAATTGTACTACGTATTAGCCTGTGCATGTTACACAAAATTTTATTTGTTATGACAAAAAGAAAAAAAAATTTCAACCATAAACAATGATTATCAAATTTAATTTTTTGTATGATAGAGAAATGATTGTACATGCCACTTTCGGCACATGTATCATAGGTTTGCTACCCGTACATTAGAGAAACTGATAAGCTGTGACTAAAACTCAGCACTTGACAAGCCACAAATTTGTTTTTCTGGGAGATTTTTCTACTTTTAGTACCATTATTTTCCAACAGAAATAATGGTACTAAAAGTTAGTTCAGAAATAGTAATGCTCAAATCCAAGGACCATATAAACATGGCCTGTCCATTAAGTGTTTAAAATAAATATATATTTTACAAATATTTAGTGTTAAGTTTATGAGTCCCAATTTTAGATATAAAATTTGATGTGTTAGCAGAATGAAGCAGTTCTAACAGGAGTCAATGCTGCATGGTTTTCATATCAGGACGTGAGTTTGAAAACTTGCCTTATCCAAAAAATCAAATTTCAGGAAATCGTGAAAAACCTCTGATTGTGTCCATTGGTTACCATTGTGAACCAAGATTTTACAGTGCCAGAAATACACGATACAACTAATTTTTTTGCTGGTTCACAAATCGAATAGATCGATAGAAAAAGCACAATTTTTAAAATTTTGGATAAGGCGAGTTTTGAAACTCATGTCCTCATATCTACAATTTACATTTTTTTTCAATAGTAGAGAGAAAGCTTGATTTTTAAATTTTGGATAAGGCAAGTTTTTAAACTCATGTCCTCATATGTACAATTTACATTTTTTTTCAATTGTTCGTGCATGTTTATTTTAAGTTAACATTAAATATAAATTTCTAAAATATTGGAATTGACTTCAACTTTAATAGTAGCAGGTAAAAAGCTGCATGTGGCTAGTGTTTCAGTTTGAATATCCCTGGCTATGTATGACTACAAGTATTTTTAAAATATAAAATAATATTGTATATCTCAATAATTCTGTTTTAGAATCCCAATACATTAGACTTGCAATTTTAAAAACATAGAATGAAATCCTGACTGTTTTCCGAAACTTGCAATGTTTTAAGGACTCTCAAATAATCTATTTTGATTTAGCAACCTTCCAGAAAAATATGAACTAACTGCACATTGTACTCAACTGTTCCATAAAGTCTAAAGAAAAAACAACTAACTAAACATTTCTTATAAAAGTTAAAAACCTCTAAAAGTCATCTTTCCCCTTGAAAATGAATGTGTTTGCGTTAGAAAGATCTCAGGGTATATTAACATTGTTATATGTTTTCAGCACCTTTTAAGTAATTATATGCATGTTTTTAAACTTTTATATTAATAACAAGGTGAAAATTCCTTCATGGCACTAGTTTTAATACAATGTTTTGATTTAATCAAACATTTCCTTCTTCTGACTCAGATGTCGGTCAGATGCTCTTCTCATAACAGGAAATTCTTATAAATTGCATTGTTTCAAGGAAATTAAAATGTTGCCTGTAGTTTACAAAACCAATAAGAAAGCATGAATGATGTCAAGTTTTTGAAGAGTGGGTCATGAAGATCCTATTAATCACCAATAACTGCGTGGCATACTCTCTCCAGAAATTAAAAATCTAGAAACAGTAAAGATTTTTTTTCTTCCCCCTGAATATCTATTTTACAGCTTGTTAATGAAGGTTATGAATCAATGTTTTAAAAAAAAATGTACTGAAAGAAACTAGTCAACGGCATTCTAATCAGCTTAAAAACAAACAAAACACCTGCAATGAATTTGATAAAGGCTATTTATTAGCAAATGCTGCTTGTAAGCAGTTTTTCAGGACGCAGTTTGCAATTGCTTCCATCACACTGGATTTTTAAAGAAACAAGCTTGAGAAATTGAACTTGCTGCTGAGGAGTCCCAAGACTAACTAAAAATTTCAATCATCCAATGCAAACATTACAAAAATCTCACATTTGAGGATTATGCTTCAAGATATTACAGAACTTGTTTGGAAGGGAAGAAAATTCTATCTACTACTTTCAGATGACCTCAAATGCGATATATTCTAGAAGTTTGAAGCAAAAAAGTATGACCTATTTCAAAAAATGTTAACTAGTGCAAGTCATTTTTAATTTTGTAAAATGTTTAAATTAATTCAATAATTTTTATGCATTTTTTTAATTCTAAAAACTTAAACAAATTACCAAAAATATCTTTTAAAATTTTTTCTAAATCAAGTTGTTATTACATTTTTCATTTGCAATAAAAATGACTAGTATTAGCAACTTATGATTTAGCCAAGGTCCTGGTGAAGGTCATTCAATCGAGAGTCTACTGTAATAGAATTTACACAGAACACTACAAAACAAGTTTAAGCAAAAACCAAAGAATCATTAAACATGCTGTTTTATTTTTCATTGTCTTTTTTATTTGGTTAATAAATATCACTTTACATGATATGAAATTTAGTAGAAAATCTTCTTTAACCTTCTAAGCAAGACCTCCATATTTTTGCATTTCCAAGAAATAAATTGGCAGTTAGCATAAAAATAACAGAATCATGATATTTAAGAAATATCTTAAATGAATATAAAAAGATTTTAACATCTCATTGCGAAATAAAATTAATCTCAGTTTTCAGAGTAATTATGCAAAAAATGTAGGAAAGTTTTCGGCTGCTCAGAAGGTTAAACAAAGATGTTTAACAATGCAGTCAAAATATGAATAAAGGAGAAGCAATGCAGCTATTTCACGTAATTTATTTAATTTTTTTTTTCAAATAAAATTATAAGATAAACATCACAGAAAATCGAATCTTTAAAACAATGGAAATTATTACAGAAAATCGAATCTCTAAACCAATGAAAATTTTAATAATAAAGAATAGACTTAATTCTAAGTCATGTCACATTTTCGACTTAAAAGACAAAAAGAAATCTATTCTGACACTAAAAAATTACATTGAAAAAATATTATTATGATAACATTTATTTCAACACGCATAAAGTAATAAATAAATAGTTTCCTGGTCTCGTTTTGTACTTAAAAATAATCAAAATCAATTAAAATATTTTATAACATGAAGTACATCAAAACTTAAAATTGAGGAACTCTAAAACATGTTTACAATTTAAAAAATATACCTTAATGTATGTGCAGATATTTAAAATTGTTGAAAACGATAAAAATAAATAAGAACAATCCACAAATATATGCTTTAAGAGTTAGGTGTATATATTTTTAAAGAATTATTTCTTTTTCAAAGAAGCTTAATTATGTGTTTAAAGATATTAATTCTGATGTGCATCATAATGCCACATCTATTAACATAATGCACTAATGCAGTTATTATCATAATCATTCCTACAAAATCTAAAATACCAGTCATTACACTCTTATTTAATTCAACTCTGTTTTTGTATGTAAAGATGGAATTTTGTAATAGATTTTCAACTCGCTTCTCCATGTGCTGGAATTATAAAAATTATGTTTATAAGTGTTTCCGATGACAGTACAACATTTTAATGTTTTTAGAATAAATTTAAGTTTAGGGCATTTTTCTGTTAAAATAGAGTATACAATCTATATTTTTTAAATGCAATTTTATCAGTTAATAATTTAATACTAATTAAATTATTATACACTGAGAAAAATATTTAGAAATTCTGAATAAATTGCTATAATGCTTTTTTCTGTCTAGTATCCAAATCTTAAAAAAAAAAAAGCAAAAGTTTTTTTTTTTTAATATATAAACTATCTCACACTAGTATTAAAAACAGTAAATTTTCCATAGTCTGGTTTGGTACCTAATGCCA
Source organism: Maratus speciosus (assembly GCA_963932465.1). Lineage (NCBI taxonomy): Eukaryota > Metazoa > Arthropoda > Arachnida > Araneae > Salticidae > Maratus > Maratus speciosus. Next base: position 294,970,447 of record OZ010789.1, read on the forward strand.
AAGTAGTGTATTGTAACAGAATCATTTTTGGAAAAATCATAAATTGAAGTCATGATTTCAAGATAAATGTATGTTGGATGCTTATAATAGAGTATTTAGAAAAACTATTTTTACTTTTATACTTTTTTTTTATTATTTAAATTTGCTAATTCAAAGGAATAATTATTTTTAAATAAAAATAAAAATCAACACAAAGTATTAATGATGTATGCGAAGTTTAATGATGTACAACATGAAACAATCAAACATCCAAATATTTATATAATGTAGCATTATAATTCTTAAAATCATTGCAACATCAACAATTAACAAAATTACATTTGTATCACACAGTAAAACAGATCTAAAAATAAACTACTATATTTGTAACATTCAATCAATAAATATGTACCTGACACCAAAATAAATAAACCAAAGGGTTACAAGAAAATGAACTTTTTGAATACCAGGATCCATTACATAGCGAAAATAAATAAATAAATAAATATGAACAGATAAAAATTTGCTTAAAATACAAAAATAAGAACAAATAAAATTTTATTTAAAAACACATAATTAACCATTTTATTTTATCAATTATATTACAATATCAATTTTTTTTATTATTATTAAATTTAACTCAATTCACAGAAAACATTACCTAATAAACTACCAAAGTTAATTTAATATATTAAACAATATTCCTTCATTATATAAAGTAGATTTAAGAATTTTTCTTGACGCATTTAATCATGAAATTTTGTGACAAATTCAAACGAAACTTAGTACTGCATATTTGCAGTACACCAGAACATTTTTTTTAATACCAGGATCCTTTACATAATGAAAAGGATTAAATAAATAAATATAAACAGATAAAAATTCACTTAAAATACAAAAATAAGAACAAATAAAATTTTACTTAAAATACATAATTAACTTTTTTTTTATCAGTTATATTACACAATATCCATTTTATTATTAGATTAAACCCAATTTACAGAAAACATTTACCTAATCAACAACCAAAGTTAATTTAATATATATTAAACAATATTCTTTCACTATAAAGTAGATTTAAGAATTTTTCTTGACACATTTAATCACGAAACTCACTGCATATTTGCCAACTAAATACAGACAAAATTTGGAAAAGATCAAAAACTTAGGTTAGTGCAAAAAAGAAATATAAAATAATGCATTTATGAAAGAAAACAATGTGTATAAATGATAAAGATTGAAAGAAAACAGCCATTATATCAAACAACATACCCACACAATAGCTAGTCTCTGCTATAAAAAGATTCTGATCTGATCTGATGAAAAGATCTAAAAGTTATTTTCAGGGTAGTCTGTAAATGAACAAAACTATAGTTTTTCTTTCTTTTTTTTTTTTTTTTTTTTTCTGGTTAAAAACTTTCTTAAATTAATAAATTATAGGGGAAAAAGGAATATGCACATGAAATTCAAAGCATCAAAGAAAGTTTCCAACTTTTGTAAAGTTAACAGACAAGCACCTGGATGGGAGATGACCTAATTAATGCTCCAAAGCATTTTCTTGTATGTGACACTGCTCCACATATTCCGTATCATTATCAAAATACTTTGGCAAGATAATTTCTTACAGTTATATGATGATAGCATTATGCCACTTAATCTCTCATCCAGAAGTCTTGATAGATTTTCGCTTTTTTTTTCCCCCCTCCATTATCTTTTCAAAATGATGGTGAATTTAAATTGGCAAAATATTATCATTCAATAATACACATTCGTAACATGTTTCTTCAGTATCACATTTGATTTTTATCACAACCAAGCAAGAAAAGAAAGACAGCGTTGCAAGAGGGGCAAATAAAAAATTCACACAATTTTAATTCAGTGCACTTTTGAGATCAAAAATATTTTATATCTATTTGTAAGCAATGTTGCATTACAGTTCAATTAGTAACAAGTACCGTATTGCAAGAGCTCAAATTTCATTGTTTTATTCAAAAATCATGAATTTTTAATTTGTCCCATAGAATCACTGACATAATGGTGAGAAATATAAAAAATAATTAGATTTCAAAGTAAATAATTTAATTTAAACATTTGATGAGTAAATGTATTGTGTGAAAAAGAGTTACTAACCTTGAACACATGAAATTCTCATGAAAAGGAAAACAGTCTACGTATATATTTTACTTATACAATGTATTAACAGTTGCTGACTGACAATTTTATACAAAAGCTACTTTTTAAAAGTAGAAGTCACTCCTTTATGGTGTTTTGCCTGCTAAATAAGTTTGGTAGAATAAGCTTTTGCATCTTTAAATACCTTTTACAATATAAAAGTTTAAAATAACTAAATTAGACTAAATCAAATAAAAAATCCATACTACTGGTCAAACACATTAGAAGAAAATTTGTTAAAATAATTTTTAAATTTCAAGATGACTAATTTTAATTACACATCCATGAATAGATTTTTTTAATTTAAATATAAATTATTTAAAAGAATACATAGCTTGTAAAGATGCTCTTAATTTTAGATTATCAACCTATTCTGCAGAACATTATAAAACTAAAAAAAAAACAGTGCAATTTTTTCTAAAACAATCTTAGAAAGGATTTTAAAGATAGAAAGCGAAATCTACATAGATTCTTAAAGAAGAAAAAAATTGGGAGGACCTTCACAGTGAAAGATTGCAATTTTATTTACATTTTATTACATATAGAAGCATAAGATTTGATGTGATGAATTTATAAGTTGACATTTCTAAAATTCTCTTATTAAAAATTTCTAAAAATAATTTTTCACAAAATGAAAGAATAAAATATGAATAAGACAAATGCACAAAACAAATTGATTAATTACAAACAATCAAGTTATCAACTAATACAACATAAACATTACTATTAAAACAATTATTAAAAAATAAAACTTACAAAACAATAGAAAAATACTTTTTCTAAAATAAATAAACTACTACATACATATATACATGCAAGAAACTACATATAAAATTCAGGGTTTTTTTTTTTTGTTATTATTATCATTCATTTTTACATTTTCAGAAAAAAAATAACAAGTTTTGTCTATAACATGCTCAAATTTACAAACTCCAGTAAAAGACTCAATACATTATTATATCGCAAATATTTAAAAATAATTTAAAAACTTACACTTAGTAAGTTGGAAAACACTGGAGAAAACAAAAGGTCAACATGCAAATGTGGTAGATAAATAAATATTTATTTCAATCAACGTACAGTTAATTCATTCAAAAGCATAAAAGACTATGGGTGCAGGCAGACCATCTAAGTCAAGACTGAAATATTTTTGGAATAATGGGCATCACCAAATGGGCTAAGATTTCCATTTATCTTATAATGTAATTAAAATTAATTTATCCCTCAAAACAAAACCCAGTGATTGCCAATGATTAAGTTATTGCTTATAAAATAATAACTATTATTTAAACAGATAAAATATAACTTACTATCGACACACCATACGTACACACATTCAAAACATACACTGTCAAAGTACGGTGACTTAAAGGGTCGCTTCACTGAAATTCTCCGATCACAAAATCCCATGTTAACCTATGGGAAAACTAAGAAGTGTGATTACTCATTACCTCAGATAATTATTACAATACGGTATCCACCAGCGGAAAATAGATGTCAGATGCCGATGATGTGCTTTTTAAAAAATTGTCTCCGTAAATTTTATTTTAAGTACTTTTGTGAAGATGATAAAATTTCATCAAGTGGAAATTTCAAAGTTTACATGGGTTTTTTAAATACTTAAAATCTAAGCAGACATTTTTTAAAAACTCACATCGTTGGAATCTGGTGTCTGCTTTCTGATGGTGTGAACTGTATTTTAATAATTATATTAGATAATGAGTAATCGCGCTTCTAAATTTTTCCGTAGGTTAACATGGGATTTCGCGATCAGAGAGTTTCAGTGAAGCGGTTCCTTAACTAACAGGAAATAAATAAACAACAATTTACATTTAAATTATTATTCAAACACTCATGTTATAGATACATCCAGTAGTGATGAAGGTTTCTTCTTTTAGATTGGAATAAAAATTTCAATACTAAAATTTATTTCTGTCTTTATTGTACTTTAAGTAATTTTCAAAATTTAAAATCAGTCAATCAGTCTTGAGACTTACGATCTTGCACCCATGTGAAAGACAAATACTTGTTCATTAAAAAATAAAACCTAATCAAAGATATTTTAACGTTTTTATGAATATGAGACATACACAAATGTACTGGCACATTTTTACAATTTTAGATTTTATTTATTTGATATTGAACAATGAATATGAAACTATTTATTAAATAATAAATAAAAGTGCTTAAAATAAGCAGGGATAAACATCTTTCCTTTCAAATGACATAACTATTGAGAACTCTCTCAATGATTTTCGTTAATAGCCCATTTCCAAATTTGAAGAAATTGTGAGAAACAAATGCCATTATAATTGTTATATTTTACAAAATTTTCAAATATGTATGCATATAACAATACACAAACAGCAAATTGCTAACACTTTAAGTCATATACATCACTTGCAAAATTAGTAATGTTTTACAAACTTGGAAAGACCAATCTGTAGACAGAAACTGGCAAATTTTAATAGGAAAAGCAGAATGTAAAATTCAAGATAAGATGTATAGCTAAAAAAATAAAATAAATAGGAAGATGTTAAAATAAATTGTGTTGAACTATGAATGATAATTATACAGCTAAATGAAAAAATGCTCAGAAGTTTGGCTCAGCTGTAATGAACAAGTATTTGGGGCATTCAATACTACATATCTTACAGGATAAAGAAATATCTAAATATATTAAACAATCATTAATAAAAACAAATTAATCAGAAAATCAAGTTTGCATTTAAAAAGCAAAACTCTAATGATTTAGTGACCACTATACCACATTAAGATGAACAATTTTCATCAGCCTGCGACTGATTCTCTAAAATTGTGTAAAGATGAGGCTTTGAACATGGAAAATGATTGATGAATATGCAAATGATGCAATAAGTAGACAATGATGAACAATTGATAGCAGTTAAGATAAAAATTATTCAGTGTTTTTCATAATCGCTGGGGACTCTCTGTATCTTTACCTCTTTTCTCTTTGTTTTCTCTACCCAAAGTTATCACTTGTTTTTGCAACACACGAACTTTAGACTGAAATAAATTAAATGAAAAAATTCACAATTTGAAAGAAACTTAAAAACGAAACAGCTATTTACATTTAAGTATTTATTTCATTATTTATTTCTCTCTTTCAAATAAGTGTTTAATCCAATTCTTACCTGGAGATCTTCAACTAAGTCACCATGTGTCTTTTGCATTTCCTTGATCTTCATTTTTAATTCTCTTTCTTTAATACCATATTGAGCTCTGTCTTCTGCAGCCTAAAAATTGAAATGTGGTTATCATCAAACTAGGTAAAAAGCAAAATAAGGTCTTTTCACGTCAATTCAACCAGATAATAAAAGTATTTGTCTTACTATAACCAGCGTTGTAAAAAACCCGGGTTTTTTAGAAAAAACCCAGCCCGGGCGGGTTTTATTAAAAAACCCGGGTTAAATGGGCAATTTTCCCCGGATAAATTAAATTGCCAAAATGTGGATGATGATTCCACCTTCCTCACAAATAATAATCTTCAGAGTTGCTATTGTATAGGGAAAACTAGAAAATCTGAGGGAATTTAAAAATGAGTATTAAAAACAAGGAATTTTACTAAACTTTGGTACCGTTGAAATTTTGAAAATTCTCAGAGGAATTACTATGGGAAAATTTAATATTTTGCTCAGTAAAGCACAAGAAATTTAATTGCCGAAATAAGTGGCAATCCTGATTTCAAATACAATCTTTGTGAACACTTCATAGTCTAATAGATGGGAATGACTTCATAGTCTTAATAATGATCTCACCATTTTTCTCTGTTCTTAAAATACATATATAGATATGATCTCTTTAATTTAAATAACAAACAAAGGTACTTCTTAGTTATCCCGTCGACCACTTTCGACAAATTTAACTCATTGACATAATTTTTATTTTAAATAACAAAAGATCAAATAAATTAGTAAAACATTAATAAAAATACAAATAAAACGTCGAATTAATGGTTTTATTGGCCATTATTGGCATTTAATCTTACAATTTGGGGACAGTAATATGGTCAACGGGATAACTAAGAAGTACCCAAACAAATTTTAAATTGCAAAGCTATCAATTTTGTGTTTTCCAATTGTTTCCAATCTAAAAGTGCAAGTAAATTAATACAAATATATTTTCCAAGATTCAAAGAAGTGAATAAATAAAACAAAATAGCCATAAACTGTTAACAATTACATCATCTGTTCTTTTCCAGAAATATATTTTAAAAAACCCGGGTTTTTTACCTGGGCTTTTTATAAAAAACCCAGCCTGGGCGGGTACCCGGGCAGCTACCCACTACAACCCTGACTATAACATATTAAGAATGACACAAAAACCTTAATATGAAGTGGTTTCAACTGGACTATGCAACTCTTCCTTCCATCTTATGAAGTTTCTGTTAAAATACATGCAGAAATGTGGGAAAACACCCAATTTGAGCCTGGGAAGTTCTGCATGGGCCCGTACATGGCCCGGTCAGCGAAATAAAAGCAAATTTTCAAACGGGATGGCAAAATTAGGACAATTTTTTCAACGAGCTGGGCCGATAGACAAAATAAATGGGCCGGGCCAGCAAAAAAAATTGAGTGGGCTGATAAAAAAAATTAATCGGGGCTTAAGCAAATCAGATAAAATACGAGACATTTTCAATGAATATTATTTTCTCGAGAAGTGTAAATGGGCATCACAAGTCGATGTGAGTTTAACAACGTCAATACAGAAATGTAGCATGTCCATCATAGAGATCGGCATCGAACAGTTACATGATGTCTGATCCCGGGTTTAATTTTTTCAGCAGATTCGTGCTGGGACGGAACTGGTCTTGATCGTTCTCTGGATGTGTAGGGGAGAAATTATGTTTTGTAAAAGCATTAATAACGATAATGAACTTCTGTTAACAGTATCTTTGGTAATATACCTTAAGGTGGTTCTCATATTCACTGCTCAATGCGAAACTTTCAGACACATGACTCATTTTTAACTATAAAGGCATAAAATTGATAGGCCTGGCTATTGAAGGCATTTGGAATTGAATAGCTTTTTCCATTTTTGATAAATTACTTGCAGAGATTATTGTCACATGACTGTAGATTTTTCTCCTTTCCTGTGCTATCGCTTCCAGAAATTCGATTCAAAACGCTAACTTTGGCAGTATTTTCTGAAAGATATATTGCTTTTATCTAAGAAAAAAATGGGGCCTGGAAATTTCGGCCTATGTGTGAAGGGAGAAGAGCCCCTATCAGACCTATAATAATATCCAAGATGTATGGTGTTGTGTGAAATACATCACTACACATCATAAAAAAAAAAAAAAAAAAAGATTATCCCATGTTATAGTACATTAACTCGATGCCTAAAATCCTTATTAATGCTAATTCAATTGATTGACTATAGTCCTTGAGAAACAATTGACACAATCAAAAATATTGAGATGTCCATATAATCAACAAAACATCTCGTTATTGCCCAACACTAGGTCTTACTTGCCATACATTTTAAAAGGCTGTCATTTTTGTGCAAATGCTATTGGTTTTCCAAATCCAGGAACATCACTCTAAATAGATGACCTGCATGATCAGCTGCACTTAGCAGCACCTTATGTTCAATAAGAAATGATGTAACAAGCATTTTTGCTTTCATTACTTTTAGTGACACATCTTTTTTTTTTTTTTTTTTTTTTTTTTTACGAAGTTTCTGGGAATTTTTTTGCTGTCACTTTCCCACTGAACTTCCAATGTCTGTGTGGTGTTATATGACATGGATAATCAAACTTTCTACTGCATGATAACATGAAAACTACTATTACAAATTGTGCAAAATGCTTCATATGGTGAATTACCCAAAGGACCCCAAAATAAGGTCATTTTGCAGAATACTCCAGACTAAAATTGTGATAATTTTTTTTTTCCTTTTCGCTGATCATATTCACTCACTCATCTTGAATTTAAACAAAAGTAAAAAGATAAACAGAATTTCTGCAATTTCAAATGAAATCATATTAAAATTTGAATAAAAATTCAAAAGTCATAAGAAAACGTAAGCGACAAGTCAACTAAGGATATTGGCTTTGGAGGGATCCAATACAAATAAAACAATAATAATAAAAGCTAGCAAAAGTAAAAGATTGATTCAACATACAGTAAAAGCTCTGTTATCCGGCATTCGAGTAACCAGAAAGCTCAACTAAGCGGAAAAATTCAGAGAGGTCCTTTATTTTTCTCTTTCCATAAATAGTTGAAAAATTTTTACTGCTGAGAAATTATTTATCCCAAACACTATTTTTATTGTTTTACTTACTCAAAAAATTATTTTTAAAGAAATATTTAACAAAGATCTTTCTACTATATTATATTTAAAAAACTATATTTACTCAAGAATATTTTATAATGTGTTTGGATCATCTAATATTAAATGGAAATTTAAAAAAAGACACTCCATGGTAAGTTTCTTTCTTTTGTTTGATTCTTATCAGATTAAACTTTTTCTCCTCAGCCACCTGCCAATGACTGAGATTCTGTCAATGTTTCTGGTTGTTGAATTAGCGGGAGAAAATATTTTTCGACAGACTAAACAGCAAACAGAAATAATATTATTATAGATAAAAAAAGAACGAAACAATACTATTTTCTTTTCCTTACTTATTATTTAAAAATAATAATTGCTATCTCTGTTGCTAATTATCTGTTTGTGTTCCAATTTTCAGCGAATTCAAATGATAAGGAATTAGGTCGCTTACAAAATTTTTATTAAAATACGATAAGTTTTCAAAAAATTAGAGCCCCTCCCCACAAAATGCCTGCTGTTTGAACCACTCCAAGAAAAAAAAAATGCTGACGACTGTGTAGTTTGTTTTTATCATGATCGGAGAAGTCTGATGTTATCAGCTTGCATCTGATAACGTTTTTAGCTACTCAGAAAGGAATCATTATTATGGTGGGGTTGCTGCACCTGTTTTAGCGCCGCGTGGGGTAGGTATAATTCAGTCAATACAAGTAAATCGTACAGAGCTTAATTTTCCAATCGTCCACATCCTTTTTCTTAAAAGGAGGAAAAAAAGGCAAAATTCTTTTTTTAAATGTGCAAAGTTGATGCTTTAAGAAAAGGGTAGGGTGCATTTTTCCCTTTTAAAAAGAGCCTTTGAAAAACATCTAACAGAATTACTAGTTGGCCAGTTGACTTTATTAGTTTTGTTGCCCATGTTAAAGTTTATTAGCACATGAAGTAAGATCAGCATCTGTTATTCATTTTAATTCTAAATTAAAATCTTTGTGAGATGTCTAATTATAAATAATGTAATGTTATAAAAGATTAATAAATAAATTTAGAAATTACATCCCAACACAAAATAGAGTATTTTTATTTTTATCAAAAATAATTTTATGAAATGCAAATTTAATAATAATAAAAGAATTATTTTATAGACTCCCCAATGGTAGGAAAATAGGACAAAAAATTATTTTCCTGTTTCACTGTTACATCATTGCCCCCCTCCCCCTTCTTTCATTACAAATTTGTAGCGCTCAACTATACGGACTTTGAAGTATCCGGCAATCGGTGTTTCCCAAGCATGCTGGTTAGTTGAGCTTTTACTGTAATGCAATCACACTGCTCTACTGATATGCATACACACATCGTTTCACAGTTTAAAAGGAAGAGGATCTACATAAAGGGCGGAGCGAAAAAACTTTTTTTCAAAATTCACATTGCCTGAGTCATTATATGGTGTGAAACTGACTGAAACAAATTGTCTCCAAATTTCAGCACAAAATCTTGTCACTAAGAGGTTCCACACTTCAAGTGAATATTTGTTTTGCTTATTTCTTAAAGTTTTTAATGCTTTTTTATAAAAAATAATAATTGAATTATTAATTAATTTGCAAACTAATATTAATTATGTTTTCATTAATAAGTTGCTTTAGGGCAATTCCACGGTTACTCTTGTTACATTTATGGTGGTGTTTTAACATAGAAATGCATTACTTTTGATGCCTTTTTTTTAAATGCACAGAATTTTTTGCTGCATAATAAAGAAGAATGCCTACTTTTTGTATTTGTGCAAGAAAAACATGATAAACTTTATTAGTTTTATAGACTGAGTCATCTAAAGTATGGTTACTCTTGTTACCTGAAAAAGTCATAAGTTTTTTATTCCTCTACATTAATGACTATTTTATCTAAACTACATACCAAAATCTTCAAATTTAAAATTATTTCAAAAAAGGAATGATTACTTATTAAATGACACCTATCTAAAAATTTTAAATTCTAATATATTATTTAAAATTGGAAAAAAAACAGGTTACTCTTGTTACAAAAAAAATGGTTACTCTTGTTACATTCCCCTTCAAAGATTTGGTAAGAAAGTTATAAGGCACATTATGAGAACAAATAATTATATAATAATGCATTTATTAAATTTTATCAAAGGAAAAATTATTTCTAGAGTATACAAGTGATGGTAAACTCAATATTTTTACAACTTATACTGCCCCCTGGTGGTAAAAATTGAAACTAAAATATATATGGCTATGGTGCATAATATGAAAGGGTGGTCAAAGAAGTGTCGACTAAAGTTTGAAAAGGGTGAAGGTTAGAAAAGTTGCTAAAAATACAGAAGTTAGAACCCGGACGGGTAAATAATATATGATTTTTTGAAATTTTTATGATTTTTCGTGTGATCGCAAGTGTTCTGCTAGAAGCAGGGTTGTAGTGGGTAGCTGCCCGGGTACCCGCCCAGCTGCCCGCCCGGGCTGGGTTTTTTATGATTTTTCGTGTGATCGCAAGTGTTCTGCTAGAAGCAGGGTTGTAGTGGGTAGCTGCCCGGGTACCCGCCCAGCTGCCCGCCCGGGCTGGGTTTTTTATAAAAAACCCACTTAAAAAGCCCGGGTTTTTTTAAGAGTATTTCTGGAAAGGAACAAATGATGTATTTGTTGTTCATGGTTATTTTGTTTTATTTATTCACTTCTTTGAATCTTAGATAATATATTTGTACTAATTTACTTGCACTTTTAGATTGGGAACCCTATAATTTTAAAAGTTTTAGCTTTTAATTTAAAACGTAAATTTAAGCTTTTCAGTTAGCTTCAAGAGTATTATATTTACTAAACTTATTATATTTATTAAATTATTTAATGTACTTTTTACTGCTGAATCCGAAAATGACCTTCATTTTTAAACATCACATAAGGAAAATAAAATAAAAAAAGTTTTACATCTGTTTCATAGTATTTTTTACTGCTGAATCTGAAAATGGCCTTCATTTTTAACCATCACGTCAGGAAAATTAAATAAAAAAAGTTTTACATCTGTTTTATAGTATCAGATGTTTGCTATATTTGAACTTTGACATTTACGATTTGCAAAAAAACTATAACGTGATGATTAAAAATGAAGGTCATTTTCAGATTCAGTGCTAAAAAGTACATAAAAATCAATTATCAAAAGTTAAAAAACTCAGCCGTCTCTTCTATTTTATAGTATTTGATTTTTGTTATTTTTTAACTTTGACAATTTACGATTTGCAAAACATACTGAGATGATGGTTAAAAATTAAGGTAATTCTCAGATTCAGTGCTAAAAAATACATAAAAGTTAAAAAACAGAACCTTCGCAATTTTGTGTTATCTAATCTAAAACTTTTTCTTAAACTTCTTGGCAGTAATCTATCCGAAATTTTTTGTTATCCTGTAAAATAAGTAGGAATGGTAACCACCGGAAATCATAATAATATTAGATTGTCATCGGATTTACATCAGTATACATGTAAAATTTAGTCTCGATCGGATATTTGAAACTTGAAAGTGAGTTAAATTTTGACTACAAATTTTGAACTGGGAAAACATACATACAATCGTTGAAGTTAAATAAAATAACATAATATTTGTTAAAAGAAATCATGAAAAGAAATAGTCTCAAATCCTTACAAAATAAAACATGTGTTAAAATACAATAATTTTAGCCAGTCTGAAACTTAATAAAAGTTAACTCAATCATAACACTTTACTATTTTTTTCAAAGAGCTGATACACATGAAAAGTTCTTTGAATACTTTAAGTACTTAGGATATGACCCCTCAAAGCATGGCCAAACTCATTTGTGTTCAGATGCAAAAAAGTGGTATAAATCATGCATTTTTAAAGTTTCATAACTCAGTCAATTTTAGTGTTATATGAACGGGACTTCTTTTGTCTGTCTTGTCAGTGTAATAGGAAAATTTTACTAAATATAACTTATAGCACCGGGGGCTGTATAAACACTTAAATTTCGTAATTTTTTAAGAAATGTTTTTATTGACCCAAATCGCTTTTAAAATATTTCTTTGCCTCAAATGAAAACATTTTTGTAATATTTAAACTATATGTGTATGACTAACGGTTTAGGAATTAGCCATTGGACACTGTTGAGAGTGGACACCCTGTATATACATAAGAAACATTTTTGTTGTAAGATATTTTTTATCAACATTTGCTAATCTTATGATAATTTTCAAAGGAGCAAGTTTTTTTTAAGTTATATTTATATTTTATTATTAAATAACACACAATTGATAGCTTTGCAATTTAAAATTTGTTTGTTATTTAAATTAAAAGGATCATATAATAGGGTAGATGCACCAGTTTTGGCCACTGTACCAGTTTTGGCCACATTGGATCAATTTGTCCAATATTTAGCCTGTGAATTCATGCTAACAAATAATATGCATTCTTACACTTTAAGCAAACTCTCTTTTATCATTTACAATATCATTTGTTTATTTTTTGCTAAAATGTGACTTGCAAAAAAAAAATAAATGTGTGAAACTGCAGTGTGTGCTTACATGTATTAAGATTTTTGCTTAGCTGACAAGTTTTCAGAATCTTTCAACATTAGGCGCTTATAGGGTTCTATTTGTTCTGAAACAAATTTCTATTAGGTTTTATGAGGTAAGCTTTCTCTCTACTGCAATTTTACATTTAAATTACTTATTTTAACAGTTTAATGGGGGGTGGCCAAAACTGGTGCATTAAATTTGCTATATGTACCAGTTATGGCCATGGGGGTGGCCAAAAAGGGTACAACATATGTTCCACTTTTGGCCACATGATTCATTATCATTATAGAGGGAATTTTAGCCATTTAATAAATTTAAGAACATCTGGATAAATCAAAATCAATTTAGTTTTTTTTATATAGTAATGGCTTCAATAATAATAATAATAATAAAAGCAAGGCTAATGGCAGTTCTATAAAAGAGATTTGTTATTCTCTGTCCAATAGATAATTCACTTTAGAAAGGACATTGTGCTAGTCACTAAAGAAAATATAGTATTGTGTTTATTTTTGATAAAGCAAAAGGGGAGGTGATATGTAATTTTTATGTATGATAAATAAACTAAAACATAAATTTTGAAAGATTTTACAACTTATAAATTAAAACGTTCAATAAAATTATAGCATGATTTAATTGCTTGTATTTTTTCTAAAGAAATGAAGATGTTCCATAATTTTTGCAATATTTCAGGCACACGGATTTAGAAATACTAAATATTGTGAAAATCTTTACTAGAGAATCTAAATACAACTAAGAATGTATTTCACATTATTTAAAAAGAAGAGGATTCATTTTAACAAGTTTAAAAGAGATTCTGTGCTCTTAAAAAATGGCCTAGAGAGGAACACTGCTCTAAGATAAGAAGTAAAATTAAGGCCATTCAAAATGTAATGCCAGCACTACAAGCTAGCAAAGTTTTGGAGTAACCCGTTCTTGCCTTACATCGTTTGTAGGACGGACACCACTTTCCTCTAATAATGTTGAATCTCAAGTAGTAGATCTAGGTACCAGGAATTGGAAGTTAAAAATCAATTAGAAAAGTGGATCTTAGATATTGTCAGAATACTATTTCCTATAAAAATGGAACAACTTTTAAGATTCTGTCCAGAAAATTATAGCCGGTAAGATAGAAACTCCATTTCAAGATGGAAGACCAGGCATGAAATGGTATGATTCGCTTCTGAAATCACACCCTAAAATAACTTGCAAAGAAGCAGGGTACATAAATAAGGCATAAGCTAATATAAATCAAAAGATAATTTCAAGAAGTATAACTTTTTGATGAAAATCAAACCAAAATCAGAAAATGCTTTCAAGAAATATAACACTTTGATGAAGATTCAAGTGTTCTAAACAAGCCACAATCCATGAATAATTATAAAACTGATTAAATAGTTAATCTTTATGTCCTATAGGCACTGTTGTCCCGTTTATTAATCAAATTTAAATATATTTTTTTGTTTTTTAATTGAAACTTTCAGTTAAAATCAAAATAAGTATATTTTACTTGATGTTTTTATCAATTCATAAAGAAATTTGTAAAATTCTCTTAATACAGCAAACAAATATATGTGTGGTAAAATAGATGTTGCATAAAAATGCTTTATTTTTACTTATTATCAATTAAAACGTTTGTTAAACTACATGATATTGGAGTGGCCAAAACTGGTGCATAGAGATGGCCAAAGCTGGTATAAGGGTGGCCAAAACTGGTACAAATTGGAATAAATTACTTGATGAGTTATTACTCACAATCTAAAATATTCTGTAGAAAATCATTATAGCTAACAGAAAGACAATTAAATTTACTAAAGAATGATGTTATTATGATTTAATATGCTTAAATTGGCCAAGAACTGTAAAATTTCTATTTTGAATTTTCTCTAAAAGTGGCCAAAACTGGTGCATCTACCCTATATACGTATTTTAAGAACAGAGAAAAATATGGAGATCCTTATTAAGACTATGAAGTCATTCCCATCTATTAGACTATGAAGTGGTTGTGCAATCAAATTTCTTGCGCTTTCCTAAGCAAAAAATTAAATTTTCCCTGAGTAATTCCTCTGAGAATTTTCAAAATTTCAACGGATAAATTTTACAAAGTACCAAAATTTAGTAGCCAATTTACCCGGGGAAAATTGCCCATTTAACCCGGGTTTTTTAATAAAACCTGCCCGGGCTGGGTTTTTAACAAAAAACCCGGGTTTTTTACAACCCTGGCTAGAAGTATGCAAAATTTCACATCTCCAATTTAATTAGAGGCTGAGTTAGAAAAATTACTTAAAATACACAATCAGAGCACAGGAGGGTAGATATAAGACTTTTTCAAAATTTTATGATTTGTCATTTGATGTGAGGTGTTCAGCTATAAGCAGGGCTGCAGATTAGGAGTCAGGCTTATTTTGAGCGAAAGAGTCAGTCGGATCTGTTAAAATTCCCGGGGTCAGAGTCATCCATTTTACAAGCAGATCTGCGTTGTTGGAGTCAGGCCCATTTTTGAGCAAAAGAGTTTGAGTCGGATCCTGTTAAAATTTCTAGAGTCGGAGTCGTCCATATTTCCTACCGACGCTGCAGCCCTGGCTATAAGTATCCAAAATTTTAAGTCTTCAACTTAATTAGGAGCTCAGTTAAAAAAAAAAGCTCAAAATGCACAAGTTAGAGCCCAGAGGGGTAAATATAAGACTTTTTCAAAATTTTAAGAGTTGTCGTTTGATGTGAGGTGTTCAGCTATAAGAATCCAAAATTTCAAGTCTTCAACTTAATTAGGGGCTCAGTTAGAAAAAATAAGCTTAAAATGCACAAGTTAGAGCCCAGAGGGATAAACATACGACTTTTTCAAAATTTTATGATTTGTCGTTTGATGTGAGGTGTTCAGCTATAAGAATCCAAAATTTCCAGTCTACAACATACATAGTTTCTGAGAACGGGCTCTGTGACGGACGGACAGACAGACAGAGGAGTGAGACGAATAGGGTTTCGTCAGATGAACGAAACCATAAATATTTAATTGCTTTATTAACCTTGGTATCTTCTAAATTTGTTTGTTCTTAACATGTAGAATTATTAAAAATATTTACTATAAGTAAAAAAAAAAAAAAAAAAAAAAAAAAAAAAAAAAAAAAAAAAAAAAAAAATCCTGGCATTCTATAGAACAAGAACATGTTAATTTGTTCCTTAATTCATGCTGAGATGAGTTGTTAATATGCCAAATTTCTGTTTAACTGTTTATAATAACTTCAAGTATCATGTAGCTATTACAGGTAGTGTTGAAATGATGAAAAAATTGGTTAAAATCATTTAATAAATTAAAAAAGTTGTGGTTACTCTTGTTACAAAGAATCTAAAGTTACTCTTGTTACAAAATGAAATTTAAAGTAATAAGTCATAATTTTCATAAATTAATTTCATACTGTTGAAGATTGCACAAATAACAGATAAGCAACACATCTATATGGATAATTGTGATTTTAATTAATTTTTTTCTCCTTAGGATAAACTTTTATATGTTTTTGGTTACTCTTGTTACATGTAAAAGAACAAATTTAATTAACCTTTTTAATTAAAATATTATGTATATATATTTTTTCTTTAAATATTAACTAATAAAAAGATACTTACTACTAGTGTAAAAAATAAAACTGTAGCAAAACAAACAAAACTATTATGACTGATTGGCATTTGAAATAGTATGAAATTCAGGCATATTTGCTGCTAAAAAAAATGTTATTTTGTAACCCATTTACAAACAAAAATACATCTAAATATAGAAAAATACCTCAATTTTATTTTTCTTTGGACTTTTTACTAAAAAAAGATATATAATACACCTATGTCTTAAGAAGAAAAAAAAACGTTCATGATGTCCTACTTTGCATGGAATTGCCCTTTATTAAAATGTTAATGTCAGATGTCAGTGCTAGAAAGGGCATTTTGTACATAAATAGCAAATTTACACTCCAAAATCTAATATGGCAGCAAGTATTCTAATATGATAATTATTTAAACATGACCTAAGCCATAGGTGCGAACTCTTCTGCTTTTTTGTACCACAAAAATTTAACACAAATTTTTACCTTATTTAATCGGCAGATTACGGCAGTTTAAAAAAGTAAAATTTACCATAAAATTTTTGTGGTACAAAAAGTGTAAGATGTTGGCAGCTATGCCTAAGCAGACATGTGACTTTTATTGTGTGGAATGATTCGTTTTTTCGACTGTTGCCTTTGTACCACTAATTTGTAAATATTAATTTGCTTTTTTTTTTTTTTGGCAGAAATATACGGACTTTTAATTTAAACATGACCTCAACTAGAAGTGAAACTTTTTGTACTGCTTTTTGAACTCCAGTACAACTGAAGGGGACAGTGTTACCCACGTGTGCTGATTTAATGAACCATTTCCTATGGATAAAAAATGATATATTGTGTAGGCAGGAGAACAAGAAAGATCCTTCAGTAAAAGATATCAGTGAAATTATTGCTTGTGACATTGAAAAAAATTTGGAAGAAAGCCTCCTTGCTTGTGGTATGTCATCAAGAAGTTATTCGTCTTATTAGAAATTACAATGAAGAGTGCAAAAATATAAAATGAGTACCCTAATCTCGAAAGGCGGCTGACAAAATTGGGCAAGATTTCTTTGACCAAGCAAACAGTACTTTGTTTGATATTTCTGGTAGTAGATTCGCCTAGTAGAGTATGTTATGAAAGTTCACGTGCCACCCTGGTTTGAAATAAAGAAAATCCCAAGAGCTACTCATGGAGCACGCCACCTGCGCCAAACAGCACCATTTGTTGAGTCAGGAAATATTAAAATTTAAAAAAAAAAAAATTATTTGCCTTTTTCACCCCACCCAAATCTACAACCTACCAAAATTGGCTTTTCAACATACTTCCTCTGTAACTAAGATTAGCAGTTAAAGATTGTGCAATCACTGCTGACTCATAATAAACAAGAGAGGAAATGTATAGCTTTAAGTAAATGTGTAGGGTGTAGTAGTAACAGCTTAAAGTGGAGTTACTACACCCAATGCAGCTCTGGTGTTACCATTTGAAAAACCAAAGTTTGTACATTTTTTAATACGTAAACAAATCCCTATTGCAAAAATTGTGTTCATATTCTGAGAGAAGACATTATTGAGTATAATGACACCTTTGTCTTGTACTTATTATAAACAATCAGCAAATAACGATTTTTTTTTTTTTTTTTTTTTTTTTTTTTTTTTTTTTTTTTTTACACCAACTGTAAAATACAATTATAACTGATAATGCACCTGCTAAAATGGAAATCTGTCTCAAGCAGAATTTGTTTTCAGTCCTTAGCGATTCCATCTCAGCAGGTTTAATATATTATTTTTAATTTCATATCAATTTAACATGAACATAATACTTACTTGTTTCTCTCGAGCTAACATCTGATTATCTTTAACTTGAAGCTGTTTCTTTAACTGTGCTATCTGGTCCTTCAGTTGGTGCATTGCAACAACATGATCACTTGTACCAGTGTCCAGCAATGTACTTTCACTATAATAATAAAATTTAAGATAACTGTTATACTAATCACTTATAATGTCAATCACAATAGTCACTTACTAGCAAAAGCCATGCTTTGTTTGGATTCATGAAGCATTATTTAATAAGACAAATATTTGAAAGTAACAATATTTTTAATATTATTTTTGCATCTTTATTAAGCAAAAACGTTATTTTATGTTTTGGCGCATTTTAATTTTAGAAATGTAAATTCAGCCAAATAACTAAGAATCTCCTCGGAATTTTTTATTTATGATGTAACGTATTTAACAATTAATTTTATTTGTTTACAATTCTTTTGTTGCCACTTTACAAAAAAAAATAAAATAATTCTTTTAAAATGTGCAAGTATCGTCTGCGTAAATGGTTTCACATAATAAGAACAAATTGTGTATTGGAATTCTTAACACATAAAAATACTTTTATAATTGAATGTAAATAATTGAATTTTCACAAATTTTAATTCATTAAAAATACACTATAATTTTCATAAAAAATGGTATTTTAAATATTTCATAAAAAAAATCATGAAACTAATTAATCAGATTCTATCTATAATGACTAACTCCATGATTTATTTTTTCTTCTGAAAATATACGTGTTTCATTTTTTATTTGCAAAAATGCATTTGTAATGGAAAAATATGTAAAATAAATTAATTAAAATAATTTAAATTTAAATTTAACTTAAAGGTTATTCTCTAAAAAAAAAAAAAAAAAAAAAAAAAAAAAAAAAAATTGTGCAAATCTACAGATCATAATTTATTTTTAGGTTTAATTTCAAGTCAAAATACTAAATATTTTTTTGTAAAGTGTACAACAAAATGTAATTTGTGCAGCCTAGTGTAGAGGATCCACTTCGCTCATCCGAATAATGTCAATAATATTTATAAACTGTATTTCAATGTTTACTACAAAATGTATCATTGAAAAATATTTGATTCAGACACCCAGTAGCAGAATTTTCTGCTACCATAGCAATCTAATCCTTAGCAATCAGTGGCGTGGGGTGAAAATTTTCGGTAGTCATCGCAATTATTTAAGTTTGTGGTGAAAAATTATTAACTCTAAAATTCAATGGTTGAATGTTCAAAAAAGAAACTTTAAATCTTACCTTCACTTATACATGAACTCCAAATGTTCTGCTAAAACTGGATCGTAGAGTTTTAAAAGCTTATTAAGAGTTTTAAAATATTGCTTGGTCATCGCCGCATCCAGCGATGACCGGACGCCACGCCACTGATAGCAATCTAAAATTTATCTGCAACTTAACAATGCTGGACAAAGTTTTCTATCATAAGATACAATAGTGACCCATAAAATAAGTAAAATTTGCATTTACAAAGAAAATATTAATAAAATGATACAATAAATCTATAGGCTGAAAGAAAATTTTATAACCTTTTTAAGTCTAGCAATTTTAAGATATTAGTTGCTGCACCATTTTTCTAAATTTTCATCTCTTGTTTTCCAAATTAACATTAAATATCTCTAAAAGAAAAGGGCATTTTAAATTAAATTCATTCTCTTATATTCTTGCTAATTGTTATGTGTCAGTATACGACCGCAAAGCCCCTCCCACTCACAAAAAAAAAAAAAAAAAAAGATTAAGAATGGAATGAAATGAAATAATTTTCTCTGCACTTTGCTTATTCTGTTTACAGTGCATGCTGCACCCTGGCAATCTGTTATCAGTCAGAAAGATGTAAAATAAAATTAAAAAATCCCTGCCAGCTTACACTGCAGTGTCATCCATTAATTACATTGAGCAAATTTCGTGGATTTTTAATCCCCACACCTATGTCATAAGTTGTTACACTTGCGCGATACCCCTCCCCTGCTCTGAAATCACATTATTTTGCATAACTGTCATTTTGAACTAATTTTAAAACAACATTGTAATTATTATTTTTGTTATGCACTATTTATAAAATCTATTGAAATTAACATTGTAAAACTGACAAGATCTTGTGCACTTTTACTTCAAGCTGTTTCTATTTAACCCTTTTAGGGGGAAGTATTAGTGTTTCTGTAATTCACATCATAATTAAAAAAAAAAAAAAAAAAAAAATTAATTAAAAGAATGGAAACTCAACAGCTTTTTTCACCATGTTATAAAAATAAAATTTTGTTTTAAAATTCTGGTACAAATTTTCATTAAAATTAACAACTGGAACTAGACCTCCAAAACTTAACAGTTTAAAAATCAGCTATCGGTTATGGTTACGGATAAAAAGGGATGCCTTATATAAAGACTGAAGACTTGTGTCAAGATGTGGAACTAACTGTTTCTTTCTAATACAACCTGGTTTTAATTAAAATACTAGTATTTTTAATAACAATGGTTTCGACTTTTCTCAGAAAATTTCATGAAAATTATTTTGTCATCTTTGCATTTATCTATCTATTCAGTTCCTTTATAAACTGAACAGACAGATAAAACAGAAATCCCATCAATTGTTTCAAGTTGAGTTTCAATTCCTGTGGGTCTGGTTTCAGTTAATCCAATTTTTCAAAAAAGTCCAGAATGAAAAGAAAGAAAGAACTGAAAGTCCAGAATGAATTTTTTCAGATGAAAAACTGTACATTTAAATATGAAGACTTTACATATGTTCATTTTTCGACATAAATAACAAAATTGATATCAACGATGATTATAGACTATTTTTCATAATTGCATTAAATTGTGGATTAATTTTATTTGCATGAAGATTTAGGATCAGATTGTTGGTTCAAAAAAACAATTTTGTCTTTCTTTTTTTTTTTTTTTTTTTTTTGTGTGTGTGTGTGTGTGTTAAATAAAATAGAGTTTAGGTAGGGTCAACCACAACTCATACAGCATATTTCATATTACGAAATTCTCTACATAACGAATTTTTAGCAGGAATAACCACTTTTTCCCATGCTTTTTTTCCGAAAATGTTTTTTATTTGTCCCAAAAAGCTTTAAAATCACATGAAATCAATTTTCCTTAACGGATTCAAAGTTTATCTTTCAATGTTGAGTTCATTAGCTTATGTCAAAGGCATTCACCCCCCCCCCCCCCCTGATCCAATACCTTTCTGGATGCATATTACAAAAATCTCTATATAAAATGAATTTTTAGCAGGAACAGCCACTTTTCCCCATGATTTTTTCAGAAAATGTTCTTTATTTGTCCAAAAAAAAGCTTTAAAATCACATGAAATCAATTTTCCTTAACTGATTTCATGTTTATCTTTCAATGCTGATTGCTGAGCTCATTAGCTTATGTCTAACAAAGGCATTCAACCCTACCCCCCCCCCTCTTTCACACACACACCCATGATCCAATACCTTTCTTGATGCAGTATCTATTGGACTATTACACAGTCACGTCTGCCTTTGTTTGCTTGAACAAAGATGAGCATGGAAAGACTGAAACACTTCCTTGCAAATGGAGCCTTTCACAACTGTCAGAATGCGTGGCAAAAATTGAAATGATTTCAAGATCATCCTGATTTTTTTTTTTTTTTTTTTTATCGTTTGGTTTAGTCAGGTAATTTAAGTTTAAGGTGGCTGACCACCATGTGATGGGATGCGCTGCTCAAAAAATGTGTGTGTGTGTGTGTGTGAGGGGGGAGAAGGTGCATCATGCCATTGACTGAATAGAAAGTTTTTTTTCCCATGGTGCCAGAAATGAGAACAGATCGCTGTTGCTGTTACCTTTTAGAACACATTTTCACCTATGCAAACTACACCTTATCACCCTTGTAGTTTAGAGTGAATGTTTGTTATTTGTGGCATTCTTTAGTGTGAAAGATCTTTTGAGAGAATTTTCATTAAATTTTGATTGTGCGAGTGCAATTTTTTACTGGATCTGGAAAAAATGGCTCCCACAATGTACATAACTATTTATGATGAAGTGAAGATTTTGAAAGAAATCAATAAGAGATTGAAAAAAAAGATGCGGCAAAAAATACAACAACAACAAAAAAAAAAAGACTAGAGAACAGGAATTCTGCTTTTACAGAATTTAGTGTCAACCACGATGAAAAAAAAATAGGGGGAGGGGGGAAGAGAAGGTGCATCACGCCATTGGCTGAATAGAAAGTTTTTTTCCATGGTGCCAGAAATGAGAACAAATCGCTGTTGCTGATACCTTGTAGAACACATTTTCACTTATGCAAACTACACCTTATCACCCTTGCAGTTTAGAGTGGATGTTTGTTATTTGTGGCATTCTTTAGTGTGAAAGATCTTTTGAGAGAATTTTCATTAAATTTTGATTGTGCGAGTGCAATTTTTTACAGGATCTGGAAAAAATGGCTCCCACAAAGTGCATAACTGTTTGTGATGAAGTGAAGATTTTGAAAGAAATCAATAAGAGATTGAAAAAAAAAGATGTGGCAAAAAAGTTTGGGATTTCAACAAGCACTCTATTGACAAAAAAACAATAAAAAAAAAACTAGAGAACAGGAATTCTGCTTTTACTGTGATTAATTTAGTGTCGCCCCCGATGAAAAAAAAATATATATGTATATGAATATAGATACAGTAGAGTCCCAATTATCCAAGTTAATCGAACTTATACCTTTGGAATGGATCCTTTTCTTCTGATGGACTGCTGGCTTCTATTACTATGAAACAGAGATTATAAATGAGGTGTTAGGTGAAGATGAAAGAGCAGTCGTAAAAAGTTAGAACTCTGATTTTCTGGTCAGAATGGAAAAAGAAAAATGGCAATAATTTTTTTGGGGGGGGAAAAAAAAAAAAAAAAAAATTATGGCCATTATTTTTCCCCATTCTGACCAGAAAATCAGAGTTCTAACTTTTTACGACTGCTCTTTCATCTTCACCTAACACTTCATTTATAATGGCTGTTTCATAATAATAGAAGCCATCAGTCCATCAGAAGAAAATATGTGGGTTAAACCCCTGACCGCCGAGCAAAAGGGCAAAATTGTAATGTTGTTTTCTCCGTAATTTTTTTAAAAATCTAAAAAAAGACGATTTTTCCAACGTGACATAAAAAATTTAATTAAATATAGGAATATAGGCTTTGAGAGTATTATTCATAAGAAAATGTTATAAAACTGCATTATATTTGTAGAATTATATTTAATTAAATAATGCCTCTATTGCAGTGAAACCTGCTGCTTAGTGAATGGATATATCAGTTCGCGGCGGTTAGAAGGTTAAAGCGGAAACTCGGATAATCGAGGCTCTACTGTAGCTCAGTTTTAAGACTTAAAAGACGTGATTTTATTTATATGAAACGACGTCATCCGAATCCGCTGAAGAACTGCTCATTTATGATCCAATCATAAACATCTACATTAAAGTTTGGGTAGGACGTCACTATCTCAGAATAATACACAAATGCAGCAAAAAGAAATCAATTCATTTATATTTTTTCAAAATAGCATGTATTTTAATTACTTTTTTTTTTTCAGTTTTTATGCGAAAGTGGCAACAAAAAGATATAATTGCTATTTTTCATCTATTTTTTCTTTACTTTCTACAGAAATGGAGTACTTGAGTTGCCAAAATGAAACAAAGGCCGCTAAAAACTACAAAAAAATTAATATTTCAAGAATAAATGGAGATAAAGTTTTCAAACAAATTGCATTTAAAAGAACTTTTTTTCCCCAATACGACAGTCCAAAAGTAGAAAATGTGCAATGCATAAAAATTTTAAAAAATGCTATAGAGCGTTTAATTGCACAATGATACATCTGCTTATTTATTGCTGGCTTCTGTAAGGTAACGTTATTTTTTGGCGGAGATGAGACAAAATAAGCTGGGAGAAAGAAATAGCATACTGTACCTTTGGCTAAAAAGAAAACAGAAGTCAATCACCAAATACAAATCAAACCTTGACTCAGTGTGAAAAAGAAAGAGGATGTGCCAATACGAGGACTTAGTTGAAGCAATGCGTAAGTGGATTAGAGAGATAAGGGACCAGAATCTACCACTTTTGGGACCAATGATTTTAGAAAAGGCTCTAGAATATGCTTCATCTCTTGGGCACTCTGAATTCCAAGCCAGTGTTAGTTGGCTAGAAAAGTTCAAGACGAGATATGGATTATTCCAGAAAACTGCGGTGAAAGTGTGGATGCCCCGGTGACAGTATGTGAAAACTGGAATCTTAAGATACCAGAAATTCTAAAAGAAGTTACACCTGAGAACATTTTCAACGCTGGTGAAACCGGTCTCTTTCACAAGTGCCTTCCAAACAAAACTCTGGCTTTTAAAGACAAATGTTTCAGCGACAAACAAAGTAAACAAAGGATTACTGTTCTGTTGTGTACTGACATGGCACGGAAAGAAAAGTTAAAGATGCTGGTTATTGACAAAAGTAAATCTCCTAGGTGTTTTAAAGGTGTGAAATCTTTAGAAGTGGACTATGATTTTAACAAAAAGTCCTGGATGAGCACTGAAATTTTTGACAAATGGCTAAAAGCACTTGAAAAGAAAATGAGAAAACAATGCTTAAAAAGTGCTTTATTTATTGACTGTGCTTATCCAGCACTCACAAAACTGTCGAGAGAAACTGCAAAACGTTAAAGTTATTTTCTTACCACCTAATTCCACATAAAAATTGCAGCCCCTGGGAATAAAAAAAAAAAAAAAAAAATCTAAAGATACATTACAAGAAAAGAATTCTTAAAGAACTAATCATAGCTCCTAGAAAAAAAATGATTCCAAAGAAGACATTGTTAGACATATGCTCAATCCAGGTCCTTGTCCCTGTGCAAACACCTGTTAATACTTCTATCTTTATCCTGGCAAAGTTTTACTTTTGTTAAAATAAAGTTTTGCTTTTATGAAAATTCTTTTAGCCTTACTTTATATTTGAAGCACATCTTGTCCTTTTTAAGCCTCCTGAACGCTTTTAGAATTTATATTATCGTTCAAATGCTGAATATCTGTCACATACACCACTTCAAACAAAACAAAGTTTTCAAATGCCTAGCTTCATTTCTTTTCACCATCTGATCGCAGTACTTGTGGCTGCCACAAGATGGCAGTAGATGTGCAATCAGTGACTTCTCACCTACAGGAGTCACATCATCAATCTGATTACCCTGATGAGATTCATAAAGTTTGAAAGAATTAAAATGCTGTTTCACCATTAACTGCTAACCGTGTTAAAGATCGGTGTATATATGCATCCTGAATCATCAGGTTAATCAGTTTCCATTAGTTCTAGTAATGAGTTGGTGACAGTTTCTGCCATCTAGTTATTTCATTCCGTTTTGCGGCAGTAATTTTACTAGATCGGCACATAATGGTAGTTGGATAAAAACGTTTTCAAGTACTGTTCAAGATTTAAGTTTATGAGCTGCTTCAGTGAAAAGGCCACATGATGTTATGTATAAAGAGCAGTCTGAATTCTGTTACGTGTGATGATCCATCTGCGGGGCTGTTGTGAGAAGTATTTCTTTGCTCCTGGACAGATAGGTTTCTGATATCAGTCATTTGAAAATCATTGACCGTTTGTGTACACGTGAATATAATTCCAAGGATGTGATGGAAAGATTCGCCTGCTTTGAAAAGATATCTCGCTGTTTACCTTTGGTTTTCATTGCCAGAGCACATTCCTTGCTACAGTGTGAACAGTTTTGAAATCAAAACAACTAAAAATTACAGATTTCTTCGTCTAAAACAAATAAAAGTTTTCCTTATGCTTTTTTTATTATGCTTTCAAATAAATGTCTGTTTTTTGTTTTGAAACTGTTTAAATAATTAAAAAATACAATATTAGGTTAATATTTAGAGTTAAATATTTAAAAATCTTAATTAAACACTTTAAGAAGAATATTTTTCAAAATTTACACAGTAAATAGGAATTTTTGTGTCATTCTCTACGTAACGAATTTTTCAACTGGAACAATGGATTTTGTTATATAGAGACTCAAATGTAATCAAAAAATAAATATTAAGCTTTACTAACACTACAGAAAAACATTTCAAAATAATAATGTACATATTTTAAAAGAAAAAAAAAATTCTAATCTGAAACTAGATTTTCAAATTTTAATTATAACAATTAAAATAAAAAAAATAAATTTATGTCACAAAATATTCTATAGATTAAAACTACTTTCCCATACCTTGTAGGCAAAATCCCGTTGGCTGCTTTAGTAACTTCTGGACGAGGTTTCTTATTAGGAGAGTGCTCTTTTCTAAAAAGACAGAAAAAAAAGTTACATTCAACTGCAAATCAATTCTTTGAGCATTTATTCAAATTTATATAAAATCTTACATAATGTATACAAAAAAAACATACATTATCATAGATCTATTCAGTGCTGAAAGTAGCCTTTTTTGTACCCGAGGCAAACACGGATTTTGGCGTCTCCTCCCTCCACCACAAAGTAAATTTACAAAGAGAATTTAACTAAGTTTCTAATAGATGACTTATTTTTAAATTTAAAATATTTAATACTGAACTATGAAATCAGCTTTGTCAAACTTTGATTCATTAACACCTTGAAAACGGAATTGAAAGGAACTGAAAACATCCCGCTTTATACAGGTTTTCATCTTAGCAGATACAATTGTTCACATTCTTTCTGCAGGGAAGATGTAATTTTTTCCTTTAAGACAGGATTCCATGTGTTTAAAGTCACAGTCACGTGAAGAAACTCTACTGCTAATGTTATGTCTATGGGAAAATTATTTTCAAATCTCTTGCTTGCATTTTAATATCTTTAAATGATTTTTTTGCATAGGCTACCAAAGGTCGATATATATTGCTGTGCTGCATTTGTACTTTTTCGATTTTAATTACAGTTTTTTTTTTTTTTATATGAGAATAGCTTCACTTTTGGAATGGGTATGAAAGTGAAACTATCCTCGTATAAAAAAACTAACAAAAATCGAAAAAGTACAAACGTACAGCAATAGATATCGACATCAGCAATCCTATGCCAAAAAAAAAAAAAAAAAAAAATCATTTAAAAATATTAAAATGCAAGCAAGCGATCTGTAAAGAATGCTCCCATATGTTTAACATTAGAGTTCGAATTTCTTTGTGTGACTAGTGCAGGCTCTTAAGAGACTACCCTAGTCACGCAAAGACATTTGCAACCTAATGTTAAACCTATGGAAGCATTTTTGATAAATATCTCACTTGCATTTTAATACTTTTAAATGATTTTTTGACCATTTAAATGATTTGATGACCAACCTCGCCCACTCTAAGAATGGATATGAATGCAAAAAATAATTGTAGCAAAATGAACGGAGCAGCATTTTTCAATTGCCGTCTAGGTCAGCAACATGCTAGAAATGACAAAAAGACAAGAAAAATCATTTTGGAGAGTAAAAGCAGGGGTGGCTTTCCTAGCCATGGCACCCTGTGCAAAATTTTTTACTAACACCTCTACAAATGCAATACTCTTACAAAAAAAAAAAAAAGGTTTTACTAAGAATTTTATTTTGTGCATTCCTCCCACCATTTGTTTTATTGTCTCGGGCAATCACCCAACCTTGTCCATGGCAAAATGGAAAAAAAAAAAAAAAAAAAGTAAACTCCACGCTGCCCCTCATGGAAATTTTCCATCTAATAGAAAAGTCAAAGTTAGGGAATCGCTTGGCTATTATCTATGCTGGACGGCGTCACACAGACGTGAGTAAAGACTGACAAAGAAAAATGTTAGTGACTCTCCTAAACAGGAAGTGATTTAAATGATAGAAAGCATAGACATGATACATTTGGAATGGGAGAATGAAAATAGCCTAAGAACAGTTCTTTTATCTTATTCATTTGCAATCTTGTATTGTAAACAAATCTTTTTATCTGTTTATCAATTTTAGCATTTGGTTCAGTTTTCCTTTTGGATTTTACAGCTGCAAGACATTTTTATACAAATTTCATAAATATAATATTTTTTTATCAAACGACAAACAAAATCTTCATTTGGCCAACCACTTTGCCTTCTGTTCTGGCAACCGAGGCACATGTCCCCTCTATGCACTCCCCCAAGTTTCAGCCCTGAATCTATTTAAAAAGAAATTGGGTACTATAAAGGATACTTCAAAAGCTTTTCATCTTAAAACAGGACCCTTCACAAAATTCTTTGTGCGAAAGATACACTTTTCACAAAACTTTTTATATCTTCAAACTGAAACCTTTTACAAATTTAATCATTTTAACATAAAATCTGATTTGTTACAAAACAGCTGAAATCACCAGAATTTATTTTCTAGCTTTTACATATTTAAAAAGCATATTGTTAAAAATGTATAAATAGGAACCCGAATATAGAGATAGTCTAAATTCACAAAATTATGACTAAATTTTCACAACTTATATTTTAAAAAAACTGTTTCACAATTGAAAAATATATGTATAAAGGAAACAATGAGAAAAGTTTAGACAGATTCCTGATTATACTTCACTTAAATGAAAATTCGCAAAATGCTCTCATATTGTTTTTTTTTTTTTTTTTTTCCTACATCTACAAATTTGTTTTGTATGCACAAAGCATTAAACTAGTTGTTGGAACGAAGTACTTAAGTTCAAAATAGGTAACAATTTTTAATTTTGGGCAACATACAGAACGTCAGGAGTATTATTAGGCAGGATAAAAAGGGAACTAATTTTAGAAATATGTACTCTAGAAAAAATAGTATGGAACATGATTTATTTATTTATTTTTTTTTTTTTTTTTTTTTTTTACAACAACATTTAAATCTAATTTTTCTGTTTACATACGAATTATCAGACATTATTTTATATTTTAAAAACAACTTATCTTACTATCTGTAATATATAAGGTCTGTTTAAAAAAAACATATTATAGCTTGATACATATAAAGCTTCATAGATGTAATATTTTAAAAAATATATTCATGAGTTTACATATAATATACAATACATTACAATAAAGCTTTTGCTATTACCGAAGCATCCTTAGTTGACTTACTAAATTAGACCTGTATATATTACAGTTAGTAAAGTTGTTTTTAAAATATAAAATAATGTCTGATAATTGGCATGTAAACAGGAAAATTATAAAAACGGACATTACAAACTAAAATGTGGATATCTACGTTTTTATACTTAAATCTAAGTTCCTTAAATAAAATAGTTCCAGTAAGAAGGAATGAATGTTGTGAAATTTTTTAAAGATTAGCATAAATTCGTTCTCAATAACGCTGATAAAAAATTATCCCTGCCTATATTATTTAAAAGAAAGAAAATTACTAATACACAGGATGCTGAAGTAATGATGTTCATAAATTCCTAAACACATAAAATTTATTTACATTAATTAACATATTTACAATAAGAAAAAAAAAAGTTTAATAAGAAAAGAAATACATATAGTTGCATATTATTAGTACTTTAAGAGATAACATTTACTTTAAAATTAATTATTCATTTATATACTTTTCTTTAAAAAAAGAAAAGAGAAGATACACCGCCTCCCAATTCTCAGATTACTAATATTTCCAACAATGCATAGAAAAATTGGATATACATAATCTAAAATTTAAATACCTGGAAAATACAGAAGGATCAACATCCATCATTGGGGGAGACTTGTTATGAAGAGAGAATCCATATTTTTCTGAAGACATAGAACTGACCCATCAGGTCAAAATAAAAAAAATAAGTAATATTTCACATTTTAAACAAATTAATTTTATTTTCTTGATCCTCTTTCTAAGATGAGGATTTTTGTTGACTATCGTCTGGCAAGAGATAAAAAAGAGTACTGAATTTTTAAAAAATTATATTCTCGTGCTGCTCGCAACAATTCCTGCCTCCCGGAGTGGGGGCAGATGCTCAGCTTCTGGTTGGAGATATCATAACAATCGGGATTGTATCAGATTATTTTATTGTATGTCTATGTGTGGAACACCGAGGGCTGGGCCATATTCTCCCTCTGTTTCGCATGAAAATGGATCACTTGAGAAGTCTATCCCAAAACTGACACATAAATATTCCTTAACAGCATCCATAAAACAACCTTGATGTGACTGTCACAAAATAAAGGTGTCATTGTTAAAAGCTGCATTTTGTTGGCACCCAACTAGTCATAAAATTTAATTGGCTGTCTATAATACATCCTTTGATATGCAAATTGCCAATATGTTAAAATTCAAACAAAATATTTAATTAATATAATCATATTAATTAGCAAAAAATTGTTTATTTGCATCAACATGGCTTTAATAGTTCTTTGAATTAAAGTTTTGCGTTCAATCATTCATGAATTGTATTTTTAATGTTAAATTTACTTGTTATATGTAATTTAGGTTTTTTTTACATGATGGTTACATGAATATGGTGAAATGTTGTCAACACTATTATTAAATAAATGTAATAAAGAAAAATCATCTTATATGTTTGTTTATTAATATCAAATTGTTTATAAAAAGAAAAGAAAAGAAACTAAATCAATCAAAATAAAATTCAAAAGCTTGTAAGGTTAAACTGTTAAAGTCATAACATAACACTTCTTTAAATATAAAGTTAATTTATAAAAATCACCTTTAATAGTTATTTTGAGAACACATGTGTTATAAGGTCCGCAGATTGAATTTGGGGATATTTTCCAAAAACACACCGAAATACCATTTTTGTAAATGATTGGCAATCTGAAACTCCGAGATAAATAAACCAACATGGCGGTTACTTTAAAAACTAAAACGATTTTATCGTTACTTAAAAAAAAAAAATTACAAAAATAAGTAGTGATTTTAATAAATTTAGCATCTAAATATAGAAAATAAGATCATATAATTCAGTTAATAATAATGGCTACTTTTTTACTTTTGATAGTTGGAAAATAGCTATGGTTGCCATTAATCTGACTTGCCACAAAAAAAGTTTGTCGCAACTTATTTTGCATTTTTTTCGCCAAGTTCAATCTGCAGACCTCTAACACATCTGTTCCTTATTTTGAAATATATTAATACTTTTCTTATTACACTTAAACAATTTTAAGAAACTTCTATACATCATTTTTTAAGTTTTCAAATGCTATTTATGCACATTTTCCTATTAATGAAAACATTCACTTGATTCACTGACTAGTAGATGGCTACTAAATAAAAACTAAATACTATCAACTAAAAAAATACATTACTGGCCAGTGGCTACTAACAAAAATTTCTTATTTTAAGCTTTAAATTAGACATTTCAATTACAATCATTTTGAGCCATATTTCTATATCAATGTCAATTCATTTTTACAAGCATGAGAAACAAATACGAATGAATTTATTTACTTTTAAAGAGTAAGGTGAGATTGTGGTATAGAATTTTTTTTAAAGAACTTTAGAAATATATGTTAAACATATGCCCAGTATAAAACAATTTAACCCCAACGCATTCCCAGTCATGTAACTAAAGTTACACTATCATACATAGCTTTTCAGACAGTTTTACAGACAACTCTTCATCTTTAAATTGGATATGTTTATGATGATGCAAATATTAACTTTAAATGCAGCATGATTTTCTCAAAACATTATCATTCGGTAGGACAAATATCTCAAAAACTAATCAATCAATTTTACTAGACATTTTTCCTAAATTGTTAACCTTTAATATCTTAAGTTTATCCAAATTTACTCATTTTTAAGCATGTAGAATTAAAATAATAATAATAATAATGTTTAATTTTAAAATGTTACAAAAAAAATTATTATTTTAATCTTTTTTAGGTTTACTGTCTCACCAATTTAATGCTTTTTTTTTTTTTTTTTTTTTACTAATTGCCAAGGAATTAGACAGACGTACGTCTCAACTACTGAAAGGAAGTTTTTTATGACTGGTTTGAGAAATAGATTTCATTGCTTAAATTTTCAAAAGCACTATACAATTTTTAAATATTTTATGCATACATAATAAAATATAAAAATGCCAGATTATGGTCATATTTACTTTTAAAAAATAAAATCCTAAATCCTAAATATGTCCTATTATTTATTAATCTAGACAAGAACCTTCCCTTAAATAAGTTTTTAAACAATTTTATTAGTAGAGTTTAGTTAATCATGGATTGACTGGAGAGCGAGTAATTCAGAAAAAGATACATATTTGCCTATAAAGTAAGGTGTAATATCAAACTTACTTAGGTTTATTTGAATGACTAGCAGATCTTTTATGATTCTGAGAAGAGGATGAAGAAGATGAGGATCGGTGGTGGCTTGATGTTTTGGATAATGATGTAGAATGACGAGATGAACTGCTTTTAGTTTTTGCTAAAGCACGCTTGTATGACAATGTACATAGCCAACAAAGTAACTTGCCATCAACCTAAAAATTGAGACAAGCCATTTAATGAACAGTCACACAATTAATATCAAAATATAAATTAATAAAACATAGAATAAATAACATAGGCATGATTTCATTCATTAATTTAGGAGCCCAGGGCACACCTATGTTTAAGGCTTCCCTTTGAACAATTTATAAATATTTTAATCGTATTATAAACTTAATTCTATTATAGATCTATATATATTTTTTAATTTCATTATAGACTTATTCTACTTAGATCTATCTGAAGGCTACTTTAAGCAGTAAAATGCCAGGAGAGGTGTTGCTGAATATAGCTGTCATCCAACAAACTGAAAATTAGATAATTTTGTGACAAAAAAATTAGAAAAAGTAATAATAAGGATAAAAAAATTTTTAGAAGGCCAAATGAAAGTCAATTTTTGAAGTACAGTAAAAGCTCTGTTATCTGGCATTCAAGTAACCGGAAAGCTCAACTAACCGGAAAAATTCGGAGAAATCGTTTATTTTTTTCCCTCATAAACAGTTCAAAAATTTTTACTACTATTTTAGGAAATTTACTGTTAGCATTCTCAAATTATCTCATCGATTAATTCAGCGTAAAACAGATCTGTATGTATGTTCATAACAGTGAACATTATAAAATAAAAATATAGCATAAAGAACTGTCTATAGCTCGTTAGCGCAGAATAACTTCATGGTGCGTCATAGTACACGATAGTCCACCGCGCCGGCTGTTTTTCGTTCCGAAAGAGAGAAGGAGGGGGTGGAAAAGGAAGACAAGAGAAAAGAGGCTTGATCTTTCTTTTCTGCACTTGGCGAAACTAGATGGGGAGGGGGGGGGGGGGTGTAAGGCGTGACAAACAGTAGAAAGCTACATCTTTTCCGAAAACTGAACTGCTAAGTGAGGCAGCCAGGAGCATGAAGGAAAACTGTTTTCTAAGAACTGGGATGGGGATATGGTCATTTTAGATATCGTATTTTTTTCCCCAGATGCACGGTAGCTCCCCCCTACCTGGAGTTACTAGAAAATTCCATCTGTCTGTAAAACTTACCATCTGTCCCGCCCATTTGGGACTACACATTCAGTTTGAACAATTAGAATTTGACTTAAATCACGCTGATGCTTTTTTTTTTTCATTTTGGCACATTTTTACTGCCATTCGCTTGTACTTAATCAGCTAGCCTAGTAAATTGCTCTCAACCTTTATTAATCGTGTTCTGTCATATTTTTTGTCAAATTAAAAAATGGAATATCAGTCAAATCCTAATAAAAGGAAACGAGTTGTTTTAACCATAACTTAGAAGCTAGACATTATTAGACGTTTAGAAAGAGGGTGTAGAGACTTAGATATCACTGGACAAGAGGAAATGGTAGCGTAGTGTTTCTTTTTTCTAAGTCCTTTATTTACACCAATTTCTAGGTTAATGAAGAGTATTTACAACTTAAATAATATTAGTCTTGGGTTCTAGTCAATTCTAAACAGGACAAAAAGTTCAATTAACGGGATGCTTCCATAGATATAGTGCTTCAATCTGAGAGAGGACTGATCGGGACGATCATCTATCTCTCCTCACTTCGATATCCACCACCAGGCCTAGCAAGACCGGTCTTCGTAAGCGTCCTCACTCTGCCGCTTCCCAAGTCTTTCTCCTTCTTCTCTCCTTCCGCATTGCCACCTCACCTTTCTCGAAGGCTGAAGCTCCCGGTTCTAGGGAAACCAGTCTTTTCCCCCTTGGCCGTTGCCACTGCCTAATTCTCGAAGGCTGAAGCTCCCGGTTCTAGGAGAACTAGTCTTTTCTAATCCATAGCCGTTGCCACCGCTCTTTTACTGGAAGGCTGAAACTCCTGCTCTCTCTGCAATTCAATGGAATGTTAAGTTCGTGCCGGAACGAAATTGTACTGTCTTCTCCATTGATATTTCTAGCCTTGACAGCGCCATGGCTTTGTTCAGAAATGACCGATGAGATTTAGCGTGGGAAAGTTTAGAAGATCCTTCCAGAGGAATCGTCTCTCGAATAATAGTTCGTGAATAATTAGTCTTTAGGGGCAATTAGTAAAGTTCTTACAGCAATCCCCCCTCCAAGAGAGATTTTTCACGTAGCTGGAAAATCTATAGTGAAGTCAGTGTTACACTTAAAATTTGTTCACCACAGAGGTTCACCATTCATTTTTTTTTTTGTACTAATCACACATAAATTTACACTCTTTCCCAGGAACATTATTATGACAATTACAACAATATATACAAAATGAAAATTATTTATACCTTATGATGCAAGCAATTTTTTTGAGAATTATATACAATTTTCCTAAATTTATTCAGCCCTACTTAAGCAATCGACATGCACTATTTCTTTTCCCGGACGGTGCCTGATTGTATAATGATAAGGCTGAAGAATCAAGGACCAACGGATTAGTCGCGGATTATTTCCAGCGTTCTTTTGAAGCCAAATTAGAGGATTGTGGTCTGTCTCGATACTAAACTTCTGGCCGTCTAAATAATGCCTTAATTTTTTATCGCATATATTATAGCAGCACATTCTTTCTCATTCGCAGAAAACTTTCGCTCTGGAGGAGTGAATTTCCTACTGAGGTATATGACTGGGTGTTCTTCACCATTTACGCGTTGGGCCATTATAATTCCTATAGACCCCTTGCATTGACGTCACGTTGCTATTAGCAACTACTGATACTATAGATTCTGGAGCACACACTTGGAGCACAAGAACTCCCCGTCTGCCGTTAAAAGCACATGTTATCTTTATCTTTAATTTAGAGCTTCCTTATTTTAATTATTATAGTGCAAATAAGTCTAAAAAATCAAATGGAGAGCACGAAATTCACCTTATATTTGGGCGCCATAGGAAGCGATTTCAGACATGTGACGTCATGTGCAACCCGTCTATACCACGGTCAGATGCGTCACTCTGAATGATGAATTCTTCTGCATAATTTGGCGCATATAAAACCGGGTTTTCGGTCAATTTCCTTTTTAAAGTGAGGAATGCTCCTTCCATCTCTGGAGTCCAACTAATTTTAGCCTACGTTCTTTCCCTTTCAAAGCCCTCGTCAAAGGTTCTATTATCGTGGCATAATTTCTAATATATCTAGAATAGTACCTCGACATCCCTAAAAAACGGCGTATTTCGGTTTTCGATTTAGGTGCTGAAAATTCTGTTATCAGTTGTATTTTAGACTCTGCAGGGGTGCGCCGTCCGTCGCCCACCACATGTCCCAAATATTTGACTGTATGCTGCGCAAATTTGCACTTAGATAATTTTACTTTTATTTTGGCTTCCTTGATTCGATCTAAAACTATTCCTATATGTCTCATATGGTCATTCCAATCATCGGAAAATATGGCCATATCGTCTAAGTATGGGAGACAAAAATCTTCCAGGCCTCTAAGTAATGTACTCATAAATTTTGAAAATCTATAGCTCGCTCCTAAACCCAAATGGCATCATGATCGGAAGAAATGAGCCGCAACTAGTCACGAAAGCTGCTATTTTCTGAGCTTTCGGCGTCATAGGGATCTGCCAATAACCCTTCGTCAAATCCAAGGTAGTTATGTAATTGGCCCTTGCTACTTGTTCGACTCTCTCTTCTATGTTAGGTAAAGGAAACACTTCGGGACGGGTTAGTGCGTTAATTTTCCGATAATCAATGCAAGGATGAGGATCTCGCCCCGGGGCTTCTACAAGTATCATAGGAGAATTATACTCCGACTCACCCTCAATTATCACTCCTAATTCTAGCATTCGCTTTATCTCTGCTTTTAAAATTTCCGTTTGTCTTAGTAAATTTCGATGAGGGCGAAGCCTTACGGGTACATTGCTAGTCAACTCTATGTCATGCTCAATTAAATCAGTTTTTCCCGGGTCGTTAGAGAAAACATCCCTCCTCCCACATAAAACTTCAGCCAACTCTGTTATCTGGTCTGATGAGCACCTTTCTCCTAAAGCACTGTTTGTCACTATTTTTTGGAAATCGTATTCTTCCGGGGTGCTAGTTAATTGCGGAATCTCTAAATCGTATTCGTTTCCATTGGGCTCATAATGTTCTTTTATGACTAAATTCTCTAACTGTTCTCTTTGAAGGTAGGGTTTGAGTAAATTTACATGATAAATTTGAGAAGGCATTCTACGATGAGGTAAATTTACAATATAATTTGTTTCCAAAACTTTCTTTTCCACTGTGCCAGGACCATTCCAACTAACAGAAAACTTATTGGTTTTATTCAACGCTAATACCAAAACTTTATAAAAGATTAATAAATAAATATAGAAATTTGTTTATTTTATTTTTTATTCGGAAAGAATAACTTTATCAACTGCAAATTTAATAATAAGATTTATTTGATCGACTTCCTAATGGCAGGAAAAGAGCCTAAAAATCATTTTCCTGTTTCATTTTTACGTTGATGCCCCCCCCCCCCCCTTCTTTCATGACATATTTTGTAGCACTCAACTATCCGGACTTTTCAAGTATCCGGCAATCGGCGTTTCCCGAGCATGTCGGTTAGTTGAGCTTTTACTGTAATATCAAGGGGTTCTCACTTCCTGATAAGCTAGAATTACAAATTTGTGTACACAGGTGTGTTTCCAATGGCAATACAACATTTTAGTATTTTTAGAACTTAATTATAAATTAATAAATTAAAGTTAAGCAAATTTTTGTTTAGTCATGTGCAAGTGATAAATCACGAAATACGAATTACATTATAGCTGAATACGAATTACAACAACAATGGAGTTAATTATGTGCCAAAGCCAAACAACTATGCAAACAGGTGAAACTGCAACAAGGAAATATTTTAAGCGCTAAAAAGTAGAAAATAAAATTAAAAATAATGAATAATATATATATGCATTTATAGATAGATAGAATAGATACACACTATATATTACATTGCGTAAAAAGTTTTCCACCAAACATTTTTTTATTGTAAAATGATAAATACATATGAAATCATCAAAGCTAATGACAATAGTAATCTCTCTTTAAATCTACAATCGTCTGCCAACGTTTTGGAACTTTTCAATCCCTTCTGCGAAAAATTGTGGTTGAAAAACTAACAACCGCACAAATGACAGCTGTTGGCACGAAGGTATCTCCCCTTGGCAGAAAACTTTCTACTCAATGTAATATATTGCAACATTTGCACACATAATCATGAATGTACATCGAACTATTTATATTATAAATTTAATTACATGAATTTTTATTCACATTGCTAACCAGGTGTAAAACGAACAGAGTGAAAAAGTATCCAGGCTAGGGTTTGAACATGGGTCTTTGGTTCAGCGCATCAAAGCTCTTCCCTCTGAGCCACCTGGAACAACACGCCTAGCCTTCTTGTGCTGCGGTAGCAGCCTTACCAACATTTAAGGCTCCTGTCCCTGCCAGCAAAGACACTCACGAGCTAATGTTAATCCTATGGAGAGGGATTTTTCTAATATCTCGTTTGCATCTCGACATTTTTAAATAATTTTTTTTGCATTGGATAGACGAGATCAGTCTCTACATCGCACCTTTTTTACTTTTTCAATTTTGGTTCCAGATATTTTTTAGAACGACACTTTCATTTTCAGAACCAGTGAAAGTAACTTTATAAAAAATATCTGTGACCAAAATCGAAAAAGTAAAAAAGATGCGATGTAGAGACGGACCCTGGCTATCCAATGCAAAAAAAATTATTTAAAAATGTCGAAAAGCAAACGAGATATTAGAAAAATCCCTCCCCATAGGATTAGCATTAGCATTGTGAGTGTCTTCCCCGGCAGGGACAGGAGCCTTAAGAGTGAAGGTTGCCAGGCTAGGTTTGTCGTTCCAGGTAGCTCAAATGGAAGAGCATTGGTGCACTGATCCCAAAACCCAGGTTCGAACCCTGGTCTGGATACTTTTTCATTCTGTTGGTTTTACGTCTTGTTAGCAATGTGAATAAAAATTCATGTAATTAAATTTAGATTCCTCAAGCGTAAATCATCGTTAAAAATTATTATATTTATATTATAATTTTCACTTTGAATTCCACATACTCTTTTTGAAATCATATATATATATTTTTTTAAACTGGTATATTATATATTATGCAACATATAATTGGTTACCTAGATTATTAGCTTTTAAATATTATATGCTAAGTTTACTGTTGCAAGTGCACATTTTCTATGTATATTACTTCTTTAATTCCGACTTTTGTAGTTATTTGACAGCTCAATTTATAAGATTTACCATAGACATGCAATTTCATTGATTTTTTTATGTAATTTTAGTTTTTTTTTTTTTTTTTTTGCTTTGCTGCAAATATTTAAAATAATAATCACCTGTTAGCAAAATATCCAGATTTTGGAGAATTCTGTATGTCTGGAGATGAAACTCTGTACTGTATATCTTATTATAATTACACATTGAGAAAACAATTTAGAAATCCTGAATTGTTAGTTTAATTTTTTTTTTTTTTTTTCCAATCTTGTTGTCATATCTTGAAAAAAAAAAACTGAGCAATAATTATAATTTTTAAATAAATTCATTAATTTGTGCTTTCTACCAGGCATAAATCAAAGTGGTGAATTTTCCAAAATTGGGGACAAAGCCAAATTAATGTTTTGTAACGGAAATTTTTTGGGAAACATAAATTGCAGTGATGAAATTAGATGCAATTTTTGCGATAAACATTGAATACTTATAAAAGGTGGGGTTTTATTTTAAACAATTCTTACTTTCATACTTACTATGATGTGTATATAAGAAGACGATTTTGATATTTTTTTTTTTTCTATTAATCAAGAAATGTACGAAAATATTGTTTCTGAAATTAAAAGTGCATTTGAACTGTATGAAAATTATTTTAAGAAAAGTAAGAATATGTTCAGAAGTCTTTTTATATTATAATCATAAGATACTTTAAATCCTTTTACATTCTACAGTTTATTCAAAATTATGACCATTATAAATTTCAACATCTTGTTTTTTCATGAATTTGAAAATTGTCTCTTTTAGCCATAATTCAAATAAGTGCGTAGATAAGTGCGGTGCATATACTATTTTTTACTTAACTACTGACGAGAATAAAAACCTACTGGTAATTGTCAATGTACAATGCCGATTGATGTATTATATTGTAATAAACACAAAAATAAAAATTTGTTGTCAATACCAATTATTTATATTACGTCAAAACTTCCTTTTTACTAATTGCTAATTAGCAGTTATTAAAAATAACAAAAAACATTTATCTGCACAATGTTCACATGAAAAACACATAATAAACTATATGAATGAAATGAGTTTTCATATTAATTTAACCACATGAATGGCTTATGTTTATTAAAATTGGCTTAATAATTATATTTAGATTTGATTCTTGTGCAGCAACTAATGGTGTTACATTGTCAAGGATCTGTCCAGACTTTTCACATAGGGACCTTGTTTTTGTGAAATTATGAACAACTTTTTATATTTGCGAAAAATCTAGTCATGATTTTGTGAATTTGAAAATGATTGTTATATTCAGGTTCTTGTTTATACATTTTTAAGAAGATATAAGCATGTAAAATATAGGGATGGGGCGAATATTTGGCCACTATTCGGTATTCGGCCCTTTTGCCGAATACCGAATTTGGTTGGCCGAATTTGGTTGGCCGTATGC
The DNA here is from genome assembly GCA_963932465.1 of Maratus speciosus. Lineage (NCBI taxonomy): Eukaryota > Metazoa > Arthropoda > Arachnida > Araneae > Salticidae > Maratus > Maratus speciosus. The sequence goes on from OZ010789.1 coordinate 295,010,830, forward strand.
TTCGACCGAATATTGAAAGATATCTTGCCAAATAAATTCAGGATAGAAAAAATAAAAAAAATTCACTTTTTGCCATTTTTTTTTTCTCTAATCCAAATTGGCTACTTTCTGGCGCATTCATGAAGTCATTTTCCTTCTTACTTGCAAAAAATGTACAGTTATTCAGATACTAAAAAATATTTCTGTATTCCTTATAAAAGTTATGTATCTTTTAGAAAATGGTGTCCAAATTGGAGATTCAATTGTCAGGGAAATGTCTTCTATAGAGAATGATAGATTACAACTCTAGATGTAAAAACTCTTACAGAAAAAAAAAAAAAAAGAAAAACACTGCTTCATTCTAAAACACTTGAATATATGTCTGCAAATTCCATGCACATATAAAAATGCCCTTATAAAATTCATGATAACTTACTTTCTATTTTCGATAAACTAAGAAATGTAAAAATTTATTCACAAGGTGCACTAGCTAAGATTCATTTTCAAGATGTATCCTATTAAATATCAGTATCCCAAGTACAATAGTGTCAAACTAGATACTCACTAGATGGCACAACCTACTTTATGAAGATGGTTTTATAAATATTTAAATATAAATTCTAAATATTGAACAAAATAATATTTTAATTCCAATTATCTGCATGATTATTGGCTTTAATATGTAACATTATTATATATATATATATATATATATATTAATTTACATCTTCCTTCCTTCCTTCAAGTTATCAGTTTCTGTGTATGCTTTTAATGCTTGTCAAATAAGAGGAATTTTCTTGAATATTGTATGTGCTGGTTCAAATGTCAAAGATTTTGTTAACACATGTATTCAACTTTAACCATACCTTTTACTTTAATGTAATTTGTAATTTAAGGCTTGGTGACTGATTTCAGAACAAACTCATGCTTACAAATTTGTTTATCATTAGGGACACAATAAAATTTACTTGATTAAAAGTTATTTCAGAAAATATCTCCTCATGAATTATGAGAAAGTATAAGAATATTATTGATTTCAAATGCAAGAAAGGATTAAGTATCATTTGATAATAAAGGCGAAATAAATTCTTTATGTTTTAATAGAAATAACTTACTATTCTGACGAACTGAAAATCAATTTAATATATCTTAGAATAAAATACAATTTCGTAATTTTTTGTGCTAAAATAAGTTTTTCAAATTTAGAAATAAATTTAAAAAGTACATTTAACAGTAGTACTGATTAGCGAGTTCCTATTTTAGGTAAAATGTTTATGAATTACTTTCTGGTAAATAAAGTTATGCTAGATAATTTAGTTGTAGTAAAAATTGTTTTGCTAGCAGTATCAAGGTGTTTAAAATATTACAAGAACAAGAAATACATCAAGTTATAAAATGTAAGCAGATTAACAAACATAAATTTGTTTTTTTAATTATTTTTCTACTTTAAATTTTTTAATTCTCTCTCTCTCTCTCTCTCTATATATATATATGAAATCAAAAGTTATTTTCTTTATTGAAAAAAGAAAAAAAGTCGGTATTTGGCCAAATCACTATTCGTCCCATCCCTAGTAAATTATACATATTTTCATTATATATGTAAAAGTGACAGGTTAGATTTTACTTTTAAATGATTAAGTTCAGTAAAAAGTTCAGTTTGGAGATGGAAAAGGTTTGTTTTTAAGACAAAGAATTTTGTGAAGGGGAGGTTTGTCTGAAGGTGAAAAGTTTTGTGAAGGTTCCTGTTTTGAAGGGGGGAAATTTTGTGAAGGTCTTTTAAAGGACCCAAATTCTTTCTAATCAGATCCCTGCTATTAATTGTGTGATCCTTATAGTATTTTTTTTAGATCAGTCACATTTAGACTTTTTTTTTTTACATTTATTTAAATTATACATTATTTTAAATTAAATTTATTTGAAATGATTAAGAAAAATAGCTGTGTATCTCAGCTTAATAAATATTATCTAATAAAAATTTTATTTATAAATTGCTATTCTGTTGTTATTCTTCAAAGAATGGACAATTTTTTTTTATACTTTTCATTTCATTTAATCATTTATTTGGGTTAGGCCAATAGCCCATATATTACACGATTTTTTTTTTTTTTTTTTTTTTTTTGTATGGAAAGGAGTGCAGAGGGGAAGGGAAGAAATTGAGATTTGCTCAAAATTTGAGAGTTTTAGCGGCTATTCAACATTGTTTTATTTTCTACATTAAAATGAAATCAGCAGTATGTATACTTTTACATGGTTTGCAAAACAGACAAACAATTACCTTTTTGCGACTATCATCTTTTCGATCAAATGCACATCGCTGTTTGCACTGTTCACAAGTTACAGGAGGACCATATTTCTTCTCAGAATTTGTGCAGCGCTGACATTTGGCACCAATAAAGGCAGCAATGATGTTGCAATATTCACATGCAGTTGGCTAGAACATAAAATAACACAAAATTACCTAACAAATGAATGAGGATAAAATATATAATGTATTGAAAACAACATTTTATACAAAATCTTACCAAAAAGTACACTACCACTTTAAAATATTTAGTTGAACGTACTCTCTCATTACCTAAATCATTCATAATTTAAGCCATTTGTGCCTCGGTTCCCTCTCCCCTTTCTCAATTTTTTATTTGTAAAGGATGTAAAATAATATATAGAAAAAAAATCTATTTTTAAAAAAATATTTATTTATTTCTGAAAAATCAAAATGGTTCAATTTTGAAATACTAGGCATAAACAGGTTAAGATATATCCAGACCCAACAGCAGAGCAAGTTTATTTTAAAAAAAAAGAAATAAAATTAAATGCTAGAAAAACTAGGAAAAAGATGTAAAAAGTAAAAAAAGAAAAAAAAAATATTTGCTGGAAATTACAAATATGAAAGGAAATCAAATTTAATTTCACTTATTGAAAGTAGATTTGTGAAATATACAAATAATTTAGGTTTAATAACATCATTAACTATTTAAAGAGAAACTGCATTCCCAAGGGCAAGGATTAAACACTTTTTAATCATACAGCAGAAAGATTTTGAAATGGTTTTGTGATAAAAATCAATTTTAAGTTAAATATTGTGTTCCAAAATGCATCAATAAAGCTATGGATTTTTCGAACAGATTTTTTTGCAATTTTTGCTTACTCATCGACACAGTGAAGGAGGAAATTTCTGGGGAATAATACCCCTTCCCAGAGCTAAAAAAATACAGTAATTGTTGCTTTTATGAATCAAAACAATGCTGGTATATTAATATTTTTAGATTATTCGGAATACATTGCTTTGTTGAATCAAATTCTATTCAAGAAACGTGATTCATTTAATTTCTATTATCATATTTAAAAAAGGGAGAAAACACATAATAGATGCTTGGGTTAAGTGAAAACTAGTCGCTTACTTTGAAAAAGGGTAACAGTCGCATTATTGGAAATAAGCATTAGGCTATAAAAATGTTTGTCCCACTGACACCTTGCGTACAGTGGGGGATCTTGTTGCATTTCCTTTTTGTTCTTCCTTGTTTGAAATAAGACAGGATCATTTAATTCCAGGAAAGTACAAAATGTATGCTTCATAGTGCTCTCCCAAGCTCAAACACACTCTTTTGCATTTTCTACTACCACAAAAACCATGTTGTGGGCATGTGCAGGGAGGCAAAAAGTTAAAATTTTTTGAAAAAAGTAAAGAATTCCTTTTTAAATACTGAAACAGCTGATTTTGATTGTGTTTGAACTGATTGTATTATTGCAATTTCATTGGCAGATAATTTTGTTCAAAATGTTTTCATTAGATTTCCTAACAGGCATACACATAATTTTATTTTAGCTTTATCCTTTTTTTCCCCCCAATAATTTTGCTTACCATAACTGCTGAACATCTTCAATTTTCTGTTGTGTTTAATTTCTTAAGCTAAACAATAAATGCCAAAAATTCAAATTGTAGCTAGTTTTTAGGGTTTCGTTCATCTGACGAAACCCTATTCGTCTCACTCCTTTGTCTGTCTGTCTGTCACAGAGCCCGTTCTCAGAAACTATACATGTTGGAGACTTGAAATTTTGGGTACTTATAGCTGAACACCTCACATCAAACGACAAATCATAAAATTTTGAAAAAGTCTGTAATTAACCGAATTACGGGCTAATTAACTTCTAAAATTAACCAATCAACCTTTTTAACGCAGGTACAAACGGACTTTCTCCTAATCATCAGAGTTTCTCCTAAGGGTTGCCAGTAAAATCAGCCAATGCATGGTTACCACGGAAGAAATTAAGCCGAAAAATGAAGTGGACATTTTAAAGCGAAATCTCATATCAGAAAGTATTGGTCCGAGAAATTTGTAAATGGTATAGACAGACGCGGGGGGGGGCAAGATTTCTGTTTAAAAAGTTAGCACTTCTGACCGCTTTAGGTACCTTTGAGGTAGTCCTGAGATACATGCTACTTATTTAATATAAAATTGTCTAAAGTTTAGTTACCACTATTTCCGAATAGTAATTTCAGCAAATATCTTAATTTCTTATTAAGACTGCCACCACCTCGAGTAACACATCTACTGATAGGTTGTTTAACAGAGTTTTCTTCCGATACAGTTTTGTTAAGAATAGAGTGCGCTCCCTGGTGGTGGAATGTGGAACTAACATAACGCAATTTTGTTAAAATTAGGAAATATAACAAGGTGATCTGTTTGAAACTTTAAGATAGTTTATACCACATAAGAAAAAGTTTATAAAAAATGGCACATGAAATTTCGGGTAGGGGGGGAGCGCTAATTTCACTAATTGATTTATTTCTATTATATACTTATTTTAAAAGGCAGTCACGTGATGTTTCATTTCAGTATTCTTCTGAACAGTATCCGATTTTTAAAAATACAGCATAAATGTTACTTATGCCAGATAAAAATGTCAGAAGTATTGATACTACTATTTTCGAATAGTAATTTCAGCAAATAGATTAAATTCTTGGTTAAGACCCCCCCCCCGGACCCATGTATCTACCGATAGGTTGTGTAAAGGAGTTTCGTTCAGATACACTTTTGTTAAGAATAGAGTGCACTCCCTCATGGTGGAATGTGGAACTAACGGACCGTGATTTCATTTAAAATAGTAAATCTAACAAGGCGATCTGCTTGAAACTTTAAGATAGTTTATAACACATAAGAAAATGTTTATAAAAAATGGTGCGTGAAATTTCAGGCAGGTGGGGAGAGGGGGAGGGACAAAATATTTCCTTTTTTTTTACCTTTTTGTTTAGTGATGTAACGAATAGTGATTTGGCCGAATAGCCGAATACCGAATATTCGGCCAAGTTTTAGGCCGAATACCGAATATTCGGCAGCCGAATACTGACTTTAATATAAATGACTTTTATTTTAATTGTTTATTTTTTTTTTCAATTTTAAAATAAAAAATTAAATTAAGGACTAATTGAAATTAATTTTTTGTTTGAGTTTTCAAAAATCATAACAGCTGAAAGTATTTTTAATATACTTTAAATGTCTTAAAAAATACTTTAAAGATAACATATGACTTTTAAAAATGTAAATAATAATTTAATCCATAATTTTTTATTTAATCCATAGATAGTTCTAGTAATTTATATATATATACTATCTAAAATAGAACTCATTACCTCTGTAAAAATGAAACTTTTTTTATTTTAGTAAAATCCTTTCACCCCCCAAAAATAAGAATTTGCATGTATCCTTTCCCATTCAACTCAAACTTAGTAAATTTACACTCTGTATGTAAAAAAAAAGGTTATTTTCTTAAAATATAATTATTCATTCCATTAAAATATTATTCTTTTCTGCTACCAAGATATACTTTTCTCTTTTCTTTCTCTCAAAATTAACAAGCCCCTCATAATACTTCCTCCACCCCATATTTCAGAATGAGATCTTTTTCTTATAATAATTAATATATTTAGGTATAATTTTTTAATACTGTTTGTCGAAAATATTTAAAATCATATTTTGTTTTGATTTTCTGGAACGTATCTAACCAAATATCTTAAAATATTCGGCCAAATATGCCACTATTTGGCTACAGGTATTCGGTCAAATGTCCCACTATTCGGCCACAGGTATTCGGCCGGCCGAATATTCGGCAAAAGGGCCGAATACCGAATAGTGGCCGAATATTCGTTACATCCTTATTTTTGTTTCAAACCGTTTCAGGTGTGTTTTTTTGACGGAGTCCTCAGATACATGCTACTTATTAAATATAAATATGTCAAAACTTAAATTACCACTATTTCTGAATAGTAATTTAAAAAACATCTTAAATTCTTGCTGAAGACCGCCACCTCCTCGAGTAACATATCTACTGATAGGTTGTGTAAAGAAGTTCCGTTCAGATACACTTTTGTTAAGAATAGAGTGTGCTCCCTGGTGATGGAATGTGGAACTAACAGACTGTAATTTTATTTAGTAGGAAATCTAACAATGCGATCTGTTTTAAACTTTAAGATACTTTATAACACATGATAAAAAAGTATAAAGAAGAATAATGTGTCGCATTTTAAGGGGGACGGGATGAGGGGTGGCGTGAACAAAATTAGGAAATATAGCTGGACGATCTGTTTGAAACTTTAATATAGCTTATAAAACACAACAAAAATTTTAAACATCAGGCCGCGTCAAAAATCATGGTGACCATTACCCCACTTCGCCCCCCCACCCACCCCCTAAGGGGAGCACTTTTCTAAATTTGGCAGATACCTGTCATGTGATACATCATAGAATTTCAAGAAGGGGGGGGGGGGCACAAACAAAATTAGGAAATATAACAAGGCGAATCTGTTTGAAGCTTTGTGATAGTTTAGGAAGGGTTTGCCAAAATTTAGAAGGTGTTCCATGGCGATAAATGTACTGGACGTTTTGAAAGGAATATTAAACGAAACCCTTTGTGCGATCTACCCACTTGTTATTTCATTTTTTGGGAGGGAGGGGGGAGAGTGGAGGGCAAATACTTATTATTTTAGCTACAATTCCCCTCGTAACTAAAAGTATGAGTTTTCCCTGCTTATTTAAAAGGAGGAAATCTCACTCTCCCAGCTAGCTTTAATATTCAACAAAACTATTTTAAAAACTTTCAATAGGACATATACAGGGTAATTTTTAAAAAATCGTAAAAACTCTAATATGTGGTAGAGCACATAAAGATGAAAATAAGCACTCGCCAGTCGCCACTCGCCGACTAAACGTGAAAAACTGGCGACTAAAAATATGGAAAGTACCGGCCAAATGCAGGATTTTCCAATGGGATTTCGTCAAAGAATCGTGGAAAAAAAAACCCGAATTTTGTCAAAAGATCGCGAAAATACCCAAATATCGTCAATAGATCGCGGAAATAAGCGAATTTCGTCAAAGAATCGCCCCGAAACCCAAATTTCGTCAAGTGACCGCAGAAAAAACGCAGATATCGTGAATGGAGCGCAGAAGAAACGCAAATATCGTTAATAGATCGCGAACAGCAAACGCGGATTTCGTCAAAGGATCACGAAAAAACCCCCGAGAATTTCGTCAACAGATCGCGTAAAAACGTACATTTCGTCAAAAGATTAAGGAAAAAAACGTAAATTTCGTCAAAGGATCGCGAAAACCCCCCAAATATTGTAAATGGATCGCGAAAAAACTCAACTATCATCAATAGATTGCGAAAAAAACGCAAATATCGTCAATAGATCGTGAAAAAACACGAATTTCGTCAAGGAATTCCAAACAAAACGAGAATTTTGTTAAAAGATCGCGAAAAAAACCGCACATTTCGTCAAAGGATCGTAGAAAAACCTGTATTTCGTCAAAGGATTGCTAAAAACCCAAATTTCATCAAAGAATCGCGAAAAAAACGTAGAATATCGTCAAAAAATTGCGGGAAAATGCAAAATATCGTCAATGGATCGCGGAAGAAACGCAAAATATCGTCAATGGATCGCGAAAAACGCGAATTTCGTCAATAGATCGCAGAAAAAACCAGAATTTTGTCAAAGAATCGCGTAAAAAAAAGAATTTCGTCAAAGAATCGCGAAAACGAACACAAATTTCATGAAAAAATTACGAAAAAAAGTGCGAATTTTGTCAAAAGATCGCGAAAAAACGCACATTTTGTCAAGAGATCGCGAAAAAACGCACATTTTGTCAAAGGATCGCGGAAGAAACACAAACATCGCCAATAGATCGCGGAAAAACGCGAATTTTGTTAAAGTATCATATAAGAAATGCATAATTAGTTCCCGGAGAGACCCCACAGCCCCCCCCCCTTTACATTTCAGAAAATTTGCTGTAAATTTCAGATTTTTTTTTAATTTTTGAAAAGTACCTAAGTATAGTGGACTTTTGTAGTTAGCTATATAAGCATGTTACATATAACTTTGCTGTTAACTTTAAAATTTAAAATAGATTGGAAATTAGTATCTCAAGTTTATTCAAAACAATATGAATTAAAATATTTTTATTTATTACATAAATTACTTATTTGCTCTAAACTTATGTATTTTTATATTACATATTCAGTGACATAAATCTACTTATTGGCGACTAAAGAAATTATTCTCACTAGCCAGTAACTGGCTACTAAAAAAAATCAACTTACCGGCCAGTGGCCACTAAGCAAAATTCCTTATTTTCATCTTTAAGAGCACACTAACAATTTTTGTTTAGAAAACCACGTAACAATAGACTTATTCAGGCACAAATATAAGGTACAGATTTAAGCTTCTGAATAAACACCTGGATTTGGCTTAACAATAATGAAGTTATTTTAACAAAATTTTCATCAGATTTACCTCATTGTATGCAAAATACAATATCACAAAAAGCACTAGAAGTGCACAGTATTTCAGTTAATGGCACCATATATAATGTCAACAACATTTTGAAATATGAAGCAACCTAATGCAACGTGTTTGAACATTGAATGACATCTTCCACCAGTTCCCGTGATATTGTTACATTTGACACTTAGCAAAGTAAGACTATTAAAAATTTTGTTAAAATAGTTTCATTATTGTTAAAGGTACAAACAATATTTCAGGTTTGGTTTAGAATGAAATATACTGTATTTTTCATTGAACAGATGGATTGCAACCCTAGTATCCTATACAAAAAAAAGATTACTGCAGTGTATCTTTCCATCTCTTAAAGTTTGTCTCCCCATTTTTGAAACACTTTGTATAAATCTGTCATTTTTATGTTGTTTCTTGGTGCATTTTAAGTTTTGTAACTTTAATACAGTGACCACTGTTTAAATGAATCATGTCTAATATAGCTGTTGATTCTAATATTTAGAAAATAATTATGAGTCATTCACTGAAAAGACTGATTCGATTAACTAGTGATTTAAATAAGTGACCGCTACTCTAGTAACTGCCGACCCAACCACTTAGAGCCAAATTCTGGTTGTGTCACAGCTTTAAAGACTGTTCTATTAATTTATTACTTTAAAACTATTTTGCCTATTTCTTGTTAATGAATATTTAAATGTTTTAAATTTAGTACTGCACCACACCATTTTGTTTATTTGTTATAAATAGATGAAGGATTCTGAGGACATAGATGAAGGAGAAGTGATCCGAGATAATACATGAAAGAAATTCCCCAATGAACGATTTGGTAAAAGAAGATAATGTTTTAATAGGACATCAATTTATCTAAATATCAGTATAATTTTATTTTTGCTACATTTTCATTCAACAAGAAAAGCTTTGTTTCCCTGAATTATAAATTAGCAAAATCAATGTCAAAAAAAAAATATTTTTAGATTATTAGCAACATATTTCATAAACATTAATAAAATGATCGATCAGTCAGCATTTGGTTTCTCTTAAAATACACCTCATGAACAAGAGCACACCAAAATTGAAGTAATTTTAAATAAGCTTGCAAATTTTGCAGAACAGCATCAGTCTCGAGTCCGTGCTCAATGCATTAGTGTTTTCTGAATTAACCCTGATGGTCCAAATTTCGAAAAGGACAGGAAATATCTTTTTTCTTCTACTGTTGACAAAATTCGCACATTATTTTAGGACTTTTCACCTTTTCAGTTCCTCAGGTGTGATGAAATGTCCCCAAAGAAGCACAGAGCCAAATTTTGAAAAATCCTTCATACTCTCTACGTATGTTCCAAGTTTCACCATCCTGTAAACCCCTAATGGATCAAAAGATACCTCTACACGATATACAAAGAAAAGATTTTTTTTTTCAAGTAGCTATTCTTATCCCCTCTCAGGGTTCGTTGATATACATCGATGGATATATATCTTGATATATAATCCGATTGCACTTTTGACCATTAAAAGCACAAAATCTCAAATTTTCTGTGGGGGGGGGGGGGTGTCCCAGGCCATATCCTGAATTCAACACTGGTGAAGGTCTTAGAATGTATCCATTTAGAACCGACATTCTTCTTTCTGAATTTTGCCTCCTTCCCCTCGGGATTGCACTTCAACTCGAAAGCGTAAGCTGAGTTCCCGAGGCCGTCATTCCTGAGTTTTGTCTGATATTGGAAAAGAAAAGTCGGCCGGTTAAAGCAGAGTTCCGGTTAAGAGGGAGGCTACTGTAATTGATACTAAATCCTATAGCTTTTTTTTTTTTTTTTTTTTTTTTTTTTTTTTTAATGTAAGTGTATAAAACAAATTGTTTCTGTTTTCAAGTAGTTTATCTTCAATTTTGTTCTAAGTTAAAAAAAAAAAAAAAAAGGAAAAGAAAAATGCACTTTTAGTATATTGTTTAAGTTTTCATGTTAAGTGCAATATGTTTTAATTTCTAATTTATATTATGCTTGAAAATATTTATTATCAGCATTAAGTTGACTATTTTGAAATATCGGATATATATCAAAATATCAGATATTTTTGATATTTTCGAAAATATCCTGATATTTACAAACCCTTGCCCCCTCTACATTTTTCCTAAATATATTTATGAATGGTTAATAATCTGTTAATACATGGGTCAATAGCCTTTATTACTTCAGCCAATTTGAACATTCCATGTGCATAGTTTATGAGTAAACTGGCAGTGACAAACAGACATAGGAGTGATCTTATAATGGTTCTGTTTTTACTTTTTAAGTAATGGAACCCTAAAAATTAAGAAAATACAAAGCTTTTCCTTTAAATTCATCACTTGATTTATTGTGTACATTTCAAGATCTATAACTTAGTAAGCCATTTGTAAGAAAGAAAGCAATTTGCTAAAAATAAAAATTTCAGTATTCAATTAAACTTTATAATATATCATCATAACACAGTTTTCAGAAAAATATCTCAATTGAATGTTTTTTATATTAACAGATAAAATCCTTAAAACATATTGGGAGTACAAATTAATTCGGTCCGTTTTCAATAGATGGCTCTGGCTGATTTGTTTACTGAATAATGATAGATGTTTTTGGCATTGTTAGAAAGGTTTGACCTTTGTCAACCATATTCAGTCAACGAAGCTTCGAGTTTTATACAACAAAATTGGTTTTCTGAGCATTCAATATGTCGAGTTTTGTGCTAAATAAACAACATTTGCGGGAAGTTTTGATTTTCTTTTTTAATTGGAAGAAAAGTGCCGCTGAAGCGCATCGATCGCTTGTGGAAGTATATGGTGAATCTGCGCCATCTGATAAATCATGTAGAGAGTGGTTTCGACGCTTCAAAAATGGTGATTTTAGTGTCGAAGACAAGGAGCGCCCAGGCCAGCCGAAAAAGTTCGAAGACGCCGAATTGGAGGAATTGCTCGATCAAGATCCGTGCCAAACGCAACAAGAGCTTGCAGGATCGTTGGGAGTCACTCAGCAAGCAATTTCCGTGCGCTTAAAAAACATGGGAATGGTTCAAAAGCAAGGAAATTGGGTCCCATACGAGTTGAAACCGCGGGACGTTGAAAAGCGATTTTTCATCAGTGGACTGCTGCTCGAACGACAACAAAGGAAAGGTTTTTTGCATCGAGTTGTTACCGGAGACGAAAAGTGGATACACTACGATAACCCCAAGAAGAGAAAATACTATGCTCGGCCTGGTGAATCATTGCCATCGACGTCAACATCAACGCCAAAGTCGAATATTCATGGTCTGAAGGTAATGCTGTGCGTTTGGTGGGATCAGACTGGGATAGTGTACTATGAGCTGCTAAAACCTGGCGAAACAGTTACTGGCCAACGCTACCGACTACAATTAATGCGTTTGAGCCGAGCATTGCGTGAAAAACAGCCAGAAACCATCGAAAGGCACGACAAGGTAATTTTGTTGGAAGGTAATTACTTGGAAACGTTGAAATGGGAGGTCCTACCCCACCCGCCGTATTCGCCAGACATTGCTCCTTCTGATTATTGGTTGTTTCGACGGATGCATCACGATTTGGCTGGACACCGCTTCACTTCTTCCGAAGAAATTCAAGAATGGCTCGATTCATGGTTTGCGTCCAGAGAGGACTCATTTTTCAGAGATGGAATCTGAAAATTGCCAGAAAGGTGGACAAAGGTTGTGGCTGCCGATGGACAATACTTTGAATAACATGTTTTTTCATTTTAATAATAAATAAAATGTTTTTTTAACGAAAAAAAAACGGACCGAATTAATTTGTACTCCCAATAGTTTTTAAAATATATAGGGCAGATGTGCCAGTAATGGGCACCCTTAAGGAATTTCTTTAAAAAAGATTTTAATTAATACTTATAACTATTACATTCTAGTTTTTTCAATATTATATTAATGTATCATATCAACAATATTTAACCAATCTCATAGTCACTTTTCCCAATGTAAATCAAAATTTAATTGTAAATAACAGAAACATGCAAAGGAGAGTTATGAAAAAAATAATGAATGCTAAATTTTTATTGCTAATTTTTTTTTATAAACCAAAAGCTTTGAAAGATGCCCATTACTGGCACATCTATCCTATACTCAACATAACAAAAATATAAAATTCTTATTATCAGGTAAAAAATCAAAAGCTAGCAAGCATCTACTTACTTTTCCATACAGTTTAACATTGCTTTCACACTTTTTGCAAACAGAAGTTGAACTGCCTTTAATGCTAAAAAGAAATAATTAAAAAAGTTATAGCTAATATTTTATTTCAGACAGATAAAAATGAATTTAATTCAAAAATCTTAACATCTTGTTTATTCTCAAAATTAATTTAACAATAAAACACAAATTTCCAGTCAAGAAACATAATAATATTACAAAAGTGTATAGCTCCTTCTTTTCCTCTACAGAGTGAGGAACGCATGAGAAAACTTTGATCATTGCTAAAAAATTAGGAAGATTGCACCTGAACTATCAAAACACCGTGAAGAAAAGGATGCAAGAGAGAAGGAAAACACATTCTTAGCATCCTTCATTGCACAAACACAAAAACAGCACAGTTATCAGAAATGGAATCACTATTCATATTGCAAATAGGCGAATTGGGGAAAAGATGAGGGCCATCCGGCAACTTTCCTGAAAGGATTCAGATGTATCTACAGTGGATTTACCCCTCCATACTCTTTTTACACTGACTTCAGACTGTGTTTAGTCCAATGTCTCTCCCTTAAAAATTGAAAAAAAAATAATAAAATAAAATAAATAAAACATTTCATTTGAACTGTTATGCAGAGAAGCCCATTGTTCTGCGACATGCATTGCATTTTTAATAAGCATATTCTGCTTTATGGATCTTCATCACAAACAGCAAAATAAAAAACATCTCAACTCAACAAAACACCCGAAGTGAATTATTGCGTCGGCAAATTCAATGTCGCCAAGTGTCTCACTTATTCAATGATTCAGCCGAATTATTTTCTATTCATTATTCATTGATATTTTACATTTAGATATCTATACCAATAAAAGAACAAATCGCTCTATGTGTGTGTGTCAGTCTGTCTGCGATGGCTAGCGAAATCTACCACACGTAGAAGTCTGAAAATTTAGGTGAGGCTAGTCCAAGACAGGTCCTGATGCACCTGAGCACAGATTTTTAATTTTTTAAGGGCCAGGGACCATGGACCCCTTTAAGTTTTATGCACTAATTTGTTAATAACTTGCACCCTTTTTATCCAATCTTCTTCGTTTTGGGAGACCTTCTCCATTTAGTTATTCTCAACGTTCTACTTTTCAGTTATGACTCTGGACCCTTGGGGCCTGTTACAGGGCCCCTTGAAGTTTTTGTGCAAATAAATTAATAAATTGCTTTCTTTTAATTCAATCCCGAGACACTGGGGTACCATATTCCCCAGGCCAGGGCCCCTTGAACTTTTTGTGTGTCAAGCATTTCACCCCTTAATTTTCTCACCTTCTCAGTGCACAATTTTAAGTTGCATTTTGGACTCTTCTTCCCAGACCAACATCATCATATTTTCATTGAGGCCCTAGGGCCCTTTTTTAAACATTTACCCCATCTTTTGTGCATTTCTTTAAAATTTCATTCTAACGAATAATTTACATCCTATGCTTAATTTTGACTAATTGAAGATCTAAAGTGCTAAATACTAAGACATTTTAACATGTTTTCATGTTTAGGCACTGTTTTTAACTGTCAGTTGGCCTCTTTTGTCCCCCCTATTACAGCTCCCTTAAAAATGGCCCGATTCACTAGCTTTTTTTTTTTTTTTTTTCTAACAACTTTTTAAGTCCTCCAGCTACTGCAAGAACAACAAAAAAATTTCTCAGACTTCAGCTACCACCAATTTTGAATATTAATCGCCTTCTTGGGGCCCTTGGTGCAGCTTCTTTAAAAATGATCCGGATTGCATGCAATTTCCTTAAACATAGTTCTAACATTTGCCGATTATTTTAAAAACTACTAAAAAATATCTTTATACCCAATTTCATGCAAGTCCCTGGCCCCTTGAAGTTTTGGTACTATAAATTGTTATTAAATTGACCTCTCTTAATCCAATCTTCACTTTTGGAACCCTTTTTTCCATTTAGTTATTCTCACATTCCTACATTTCAGTTAAGACCCTGGGACCCACTATGGTCCATAGGGCCGGTCCAAGGCCCTTGAACTTTTTGTGGGCCATGCATATTTCATACCCTAATTTTCTCCCCTTCTCAGTGCATAACTTTAAAGTTGAGTCTTGGACTCTTCTTCCAGGACCAATACCGTCATATTTTTATTGGGGCCGTAGGGACTTTTTAATCCTTTCCAGCACGGTGGATACCTAACTTTAATTTCAAAACTGACAAACGGCACCAAGAATATTTAACTAAAATTTTCCTATTATAATGTACATGAAAATAAGCAAGTTCGTATTTTCTAATAAATTCGTTTATAAATTGCGGTGTCAGTCCATTATTTTATCAGTTTAGAAACAGAATTACTCCGTGCCAGTAAGGGTTAAAGCAATTACTCAATTTTTTATGCATTTCTTTAAAATATTATTCCAACGAATAATTCATATCCTATGCTTAATTCTGACTAATTGTAGATCTAAAGTGTTAAGTACTAAGACATTTTAACATGTCTCTATGTTAGGGCCCTGCTTTTAATTATCAGTTGGCCCCTTTTGGGCCCCCTATTGTAGTTCCCATAAAAATGGTCTGATTCACTAGCTTTTTTTTTTCTAACAACTTCTTAGGTCCTCCAGCTACTACATAAACGACAAAAAAAAAAACTTCAGACTTCAGCTACCACCAATTTTGAATATTAATCGTCTTCTTGGGGCCGTTGGTGCAGCTTTTTTTAGATGATCCTAATTAGGGATTGACCGAAGCAGCAATTTTTCTGAATACCGAAGCTTCGGTCGAAGTGTATACCGAAGCTTCAGTATTCGGCAACCGAATACTTGAAACTTTTTAATACGGATTTTTGCATATATTAGATTTTTTAATAAGCTTTAATTGAAATTAAATTCCCAATAATTTAATTCAGTAATATTTTTATTCTTAAATTTAATTACACAAAAAAATTTAATGTTTTCTTTCCACTCACAAATTCATTAACCCATCACTTATTTTTTATTTTATCACTAGTCAACACCCAAAAATAACCTATGAAAGTATTTAAACTATACAGGATAAAGGATAAGGATTGTCAGAAAAACAAAAGTTCATTCGAATAAAAAGAAACAATGTTGTCATTAAGCTGATTTATTGATTGTCTAAATCTAATTATAAACATATTGAATATGAATAGGAATGTTCTCAAAATACAAAAGTATCAATTTGTATATTTAATTATTTTCTGTCAAATTATTGATAGGATATTTATATTTTGAATAATATTTTAACAATGTGGGGATGAATAGAAATTTGAGCGATTTTGATATGGTTAAAAGCTATAGGATAGGCATAGGGGTATACTTGTTTGATGCAGGGTTGGTAAAAAACCTGGTTTTTTCAAAAAAAAAAACCCAAAAAACCCTTTTTTTTGGTTTAAACCAGGTGTTTTTGGTTTAAACCGGGTTTTTTATAATATATTTTCCTATTACATATACATGCATATTTATGGATAAAAATAAACACTGTTGGATATAAGTAATATAACTTTATTTAAAAATAATTTAAATTAAATAATTACAGTAATTATGTAGAAAATTGAAATAATTTAAACATTTTTTAGTAAAAGCTATGTCTTATGTTCCATGAATAAAATGCTCTACATAGTGAAACATTGATACCTTGAAAATCTTATTAAGATTTTCACAAAATAATATGGTATGGTAATAAACAATCTTTTGATTACTATAGTACTATAAATAAATATATGGTGTAGTTTTATAAATACAATATACTTTCCCATGGCTATTCAAAATAATTTCTTTGAAATATTTGCAATCTGAGATATCTGATTTTTCTGTTAGAACACTACATGAACGATTATTTTTTATTGAAAGTAAAGCTTCTTATAAAGAATTCCTGGAATGATTTGAACTTAGCAGTAGAGTCTTTACATGTTTCAAGAAGTATTGTATATTGTCATTTGACACGTCTCAGAAACTGCCAGATAAAAAAAAGGCGACAGTAAAATAAACAGAATTACCTATTTACCAGCTTTTTAGACTAGTACAGAAAACTTTGATCTTAAAATGGAAAGTAGATTTATAAAAGTTGTCATCCATTAAAACATTTAAATAGCCATCAAACTTAATACACAGGCTTTTTTTTTAAGCTATGTATAAAGCTATACATATTACTTTTAAATGTCTAAACTAAAAATTAATAATATGGTATGATCCATGTCAATTCAGGCAGCCAAAGAAAAAATCTTACCTTCATAGTCTCAGAAGTTTTTGAATTGAACATATGCAATAAAACATACATCATATTCAATAAAAAATAAAATACTTGTATATTTTGGTTTTGCCCAAAAAAATTCCTGGCACGAGATACAGGCCGCCAAAGATGGCATCCCGGCACCATTTCCAATTCGCCATTTTCGATAAAAATTTTAAAGTGCTCTATCTCTAGAACGGTGCAAGATATTTTGTTGCGTTTTTTTTTTTATTTTAAAGATAATATTCTTCTGTTTAAAATGATATACCCAATTTTAAAAAATGTATTCAACTTTTCTTGTGGCAACCTTTAAAAAAAAAAAAAAAATTTCAAAAAAAAATTTTTTTTTCGAAAATGCCAATCCTAAAAATTTTGATTTTTTTGCTGTTGATCAATACCATTGGGAACTATCTTCACTGTAAGGAAGAACTTCCACTTTTGAGTTTAACAAATTTTAGAAACATTTAAAAAATTCAGAGAATTTTACAGGAACTGTATATATACAGTTCCAGTAAAAGTCACTGAATTTTTGCTTATTTGTATCATATTTGTAAGGATAAGCCTACTATATATCCTAAACAAGTTAGAAATTGCAATATCAAATGTGGCAAATGAGGTGTGTGCATAGTATTAACTAGTTTTATAAATATTCAGATCTTGGTGCAATAAGTGTTACACTCTTGGGCAAAAAGGCATGAATACAAAATTTACTGTAATTCCATATATTAAATTCAGTAATACGGAAGTAATATGAATCCATCTTAAAAGGACTTAATCGCCATGGCAGCCTAGAATCATTGCCTATCATGGTATATCATTGAATCAATTATGTATTATAGGATTTTTAAATAGAATGAAGAAAACTTTTATTAATGTCTTTTATGTTTTAATTTGATTTTCATAGCATTTGAAGTGATACATACTTTATTGCAGAGGTTTACAAAAAATTACTTCCTGTGTCATAGAAAGTGCATAGTGTTTACAGGGACACACAAAAGATTTCGGATACTTTACCTTATTGGAAATACTGTACATTAGCAATGATTGCTAGAGGTGCATGTTTAGTTGCGATATGAGTTTTTAAATTTAATTAAATATTTCCATATTACGTTGTGTGTATAAAGGCTGTAGATCATATACAGGGCTACACAAAAGAAATCATAAGGTATTGCTGGAAGTGCATTTTTAGTTGTGCTTGAGTTTTTAAGTTTAACTAAATTTTTCCATATTACGTTGTGTGCATAAATGCTGTAGATCATATACAGTTCTACACAAAAGAAATCTTAAGGGTTTACTGAGTATGAATGAAAGTAGCTTACAGGTGATTTTTAAATGAGTTATGCATTTTTACACTGAACTACATTTAGTATACTAAGATATGTTTGGAGAATATAGATAAAATGATATACAGGTCCACGCAAAGAATTAGATACATGGCCGTCTATGGATGATAATTTCTGGAAGTGTGATTTCACTGGTTTTAAGGATGTTTTAATCTTAATTAAATATTAGCTAAATAGTGGCATGTATATAAAGATAGTAGGTAAAATGCAGGGTTGTACGAAAGTATTCAAGTATGCTTCCGTCTATTGACATAAATTTCTAAAAGTCAAATTCCGACCTATTTATGTGCTTTTAACAATTTCCAACATAGTTGAAAGTCTTTATGGATTCGATTTGTCTGCCCATCTGTCTGAACTCTAACTTGTATTAATATAATTTGTATTGCTGTGTAATTGATACATGTTATTGAGATTGTTCTACTATGTTCGGTATTGAAAATAAAGTATGTATCACTTCAAATGCTATGAAAATCAAATTAAAACATAAAAGACATTAATAAAAGTTTTCTTCATTCTATTTAAAAATCCTATAATACATAATTGATTCAATGATATACCATGATAGGTAATGATTCTAGGTTGCCATGGCGATTAAGTCCTTTTAAGATGAATTCATATTACTTCCGTATTACTGAATTTAATATGCAGAATCATAATAAATTTTGTATTCATGCCCTTTTTGCCCAAGAGTGTAACTTATTGCACCAAGATCTGAATATTTATAAAACTAGTTATAGTACGCACGTACCTCATTTGCCACATTTGATATTGCAATTTCTAACTTGTTTAGGATATATAGTAGGCTTATCCTTACAAATATGATACAAATAAGCAAAAATTCAGTGACTTTTACTGGAACTGTATATATATAGATCCAGTAAACTTCTCTGAATTTTTTAAACGTTTCTAAAATTTGTTAAACTCAAAAGTGGAAGTTCTCCTTTACAGTGAAGGTGGTTCCCAATGGTATTGATCAACAGCAAAAAAATCAAAATTTTTGGGATTGGCATTTCTAAAAAAAAAAAATTTGTTTTCAAAAGGTTGCCACAAGAAAAGTTGAATACATTTTTCAAAATTGGGTATATCATTTTAAACAGAAGAATATTATCTTTAAAATAAAATAAACCGCAACAAAATATCTTGCACCGTTCTAGAGATAGAGCACTTTAAAATTTTTATCGAAAATCGCGAATGAGAAAGGATGCTTGGGATATCATCTTTGGCGGCCTGTATCTCGGGCCAGGAATTTTTTTGTGCAAAATGAAAATATACAAGTATCTTACTTTTTCTTAAATTTTAACATATGTTCAATTCAAAAACTTCTGAGACTATGAAGGTAACCCCCCTGCCTGAGTTGATATGGATTCAGCCATATACATTTTTATGAGACTTTTTTCAATTATGTCTCAAGCAAACCTTATCTTGATTTTCTCCCATTTTTTTGTCAGATCTAAATAGTGGATTCGATTATGCAATAGACGATTTAAATATATCTTATTGCATATTTTAGCTAAAAGTAAACAGGTGCTTCGCTAGCACCTAATTTTTCAATGTCCTCTTATTCGACTTCATATTTTGAGTTTCTTTTTTATTCTTAAGGCTGTTCTCAAATCCGAAAGGGCAACTTTATGACACAAGTTTTAATTTATTTTTGTTCGAAAATGCATGAAACTAGCAGATGCTGTTGTTCAGATACTATGTAATGGAACTGTGTTTTCCGTATTTTTGCAAACACAATAGATCTTTCAGAAAATATTGTCAAAGTTGAACCGTTTTGAACCGATTTTCCACATGAAAGAAGAATAACCACTCAAGGAAAGTTAAAAACATCTTTGACACATGATCAAAATTGCCTATAACTCAATAGGTAATTTACTTGTAAAAAATGGAAAACACAGTTGGATTCCAAATCCCTTCCATAGTCAGGCCTTCCAATTTTATATCTTTCTGTTAAAAAAATAAGTTGTAAGTGTGTCAAAGCTAAAGATGAAAATAAGCACTCGCCAGTCGCCACTCGGCGACTAAACGTTAAAAGCTGGCGACTAAAAATATGGAAAGTACCGGCCAAATGCAGGATTTTCCAAAGGGATTTCGTCAAAGAATCGCGGAAAAAAACCGCGAATTTTGTCAAAAGATCGCGAAAATACCCAAATATCGTCACTAGATAGCGAAAAAAACGCAGACATCGTGAATGGATCGCGGGAAAAACGCAAATATCGTCAATAGATCGCGAAAAACAAACGCGAATTTCGTCGAAGAATCGCGAAAAAAACTGAGAATTTCGTCAAAAGATCGCGTAATAACGCAGATTTCGTCAAAAGATTACGGGAAAATACGTAAATTTCGTCGAAGAATCGCGAAAAAACACCCAAATTTCGTGAATGGATCGCGGAAAAAGCACCCAAATTTCGTGAATGGATCGCGAAAAAAACGCAAATACCGTCAATAGATTGCGAAAAAAACGCAAATATTGTCAATAGATCGCGAAAAAAACGCAAATATCGTCAATAGATCGCGAAAAAAACGCAAATATCTTCAATAGATCGCGAAAAAAACGCGAATTTCGTCAAGGAATCGAAAAAAAACGAGAATTTTGTTAAAAGACCGCAAAAAACCTGCACATTTCGTCAAAGGATCGTATAAAAACCTATATTTCGTCAAAGGATCGCCAAAAAAACCGTAGAATATCATCAATAAATCGCGGAAAAACGCAAAATATCGTCAATGGATCGCGAAAAAACGGGAATTTCGTCAGTAGATTGCAGAAAAAACCCGAATTTCGTCAAAGAATCGCGAAAACGAACGCGAATTTCATCAAAAAATTACGAAAAAAGTACAAATTTTGTCTAAAGATCGCGAAAAAGAAACGCGAATTTTGTCAAAAGATAGCGAAAAAAACCTGCGAATTTTGTCAAAAGGTCGCGAAAAAAAAACACAAACATCGCCAATAGATCGCGAAAAAACGTGAATTTTGTTAAAGTATCATGTAAAAAATGCACCAGGAGAGATCCCCTCTATATTTCAGAAAATTTGTTGTAAATTTCATATTTTTTTTTTTTATTTTGAAAAGTACCTAAGTATAGTGGACTTATGTAGCATATATAAGCATATTACATACAACTTTGCTGTTAACTTAATTTAAAATAGATTGGAAATTAGTATCTCAAGTTTACTCAAAACAATATGAATTAAAATATTTTTTATTACATAAATTACATATTTACTCTAAACTTATATATTTTTAAATTAAATATTTAGTGACATAAATGTACTTACTGGCGACTAAAGAAATTATTCTCACTAGACAGTAACTGGCTACTAAAAAAAATCAACTTGCCGGCCAGTGGCCACTAAGCAAAATTCCTTATTTTCATCTTTAGTCAAAGCATTTTGCACTTGTTGAATAGAGCAGTTGAGAACAGCCTTAAGTTAAAAGGTTATTACAAGTTTAAAATGGAAATTAGAAAAAAGCTAGAGGTTTGTATATTTCCATGCATAACTACATTTCACACTAAAAATTGTGGTTTTCCCCAAAGTTCATTTATATAAACAAGGCCAAAAAAAATGTATATTTAGGCAAAATATGTTTGGAACTAGAAGTGACTTTTCCTGTATGTTACTACATATATATGTGTGTGTGTGTGAACATGAAAACAGCCTTAAAAGATAATCTTCCCAATCAAGAAAATGTTCTTTTACATCTAGACTGAAATCTTAAAGGTCATTTTATGTTATTAATTGTAAACAGCCTGTGTTTTCTCAAAGGAAAATATTTTATTCAAAATATTGGATATTTTTAGTCTATTTTATCTTTGTTAAATTCACATGTTTTAAATTTTCTCTTTAGAGCTTCAGATATGTTCATCAACAAATGCAATTTGCATTCTACATGCATACAAATTAACCTAAACTCTATGTATCACGGTGACTGCTGGGATAAGACTGTTAAAAGCAGTGTTGTAGTCGTAAAAAATGAAGAGAGTATACGCTATAGGCAGAGGGATACGATACAGTCCTAAATGTTCATGGTTAGGGTATATGCTATAGCTTTATTTGAGAAACAGAGGGTATACGGATTACGGAGCTCCTTAAAAAAATTCAGAAGGTATACGTCGTATACCTGCGTATACCTTCCACTACATCCCTGGTTAAAAGTAGAAATTATTTATATTCAATAATTTGAAACACTTAAATTACAAAAATGAGAAAATATTATATTAGATATTTTCTAAAAAACCAGTTGGTTAACCAATTGATTTAAACCATGCCAACCCTGCTGGTAACAGAATAAAATCATAATGCAAAACCTCATTCCCAATGTAGGAATGCAAGAAAAACAAAGACTTACTAAACCCAATAGCCATGATACAGCAAAGAAAACTCGCAGCCAATCATTCATTAGCATACCAAACAAAGAGTAACCAATGGAGAGAATTATGTCATCATTGAGGCATAATGTAATTCTTAGTAAATCTTAACTAATCAAAAAATCTAAGTAGTAAAAGTGTATTTTTAGTTCAAATCTGCCATTTTGGCTATTTTTAAAAATAAAAGGCTTGAAAAGAAGAAGGAGAAAGAAAACTAATTACTTTTTTTTCCCCAGCTAACTTTAGAAAAATTAGTTAGTCTGCCATGTAGATTTAAAGCTAATTCATCATTTTTCTAAAGTTTTGCTTGTAGATTCTGCATAACTTGGATTTTGCATTTTTCAATAATGTGTAAAATAAATGAAAACATTAGGGAAAAAGAGAAAAAAAAACAGATGAAAAAAAACCAGCATGGTTTTTTTTTAAAAAAAACCATTTGGTTTTAACTACGGTTTAAACCAGCGTGGTTTAAACCAAACAACCCTGATTTGATGTGTGTATTTTCTTTAATATACACCTTAGATATACAGATATGAACTCTGATATACTTATTTGATGTATATAGTATATTAAAGAAAATACACATTAAATAAATTTAAATTAAAAAAAAACTAAATGTAGAAGTAAATAAAACTAAATGATAAGGGAAAGATGCGCATCTTCCTTGCTTTTCTTTCTTTATAGTAGACAGTTGTTTTGATTTCACACCTATATAGACTATTTTAGGAAGGAAAAAGTTTTTTTTTAATTAAAAATTGCCTTTGACTTGTTTTTTGTAGTGCAGCTGAACTCATGCACATAATATTGAAACTCATTGTTTTGCCTATTCTACTGCTACTAGGCGTTTTCGTGAGGGCGCAGCACCCTGCCTGCTTTTCTATAGCTGTAAATGCGCCCTGCCCATTTTTATATACCTGGAAACGTGCCCTGCCCATTTTGGGGTTGCAAAATTTTGCCGTCGGCATATTTCAACTAACGAATTTTAACAATAGGTCGCAAAAAAAATCCGGAAATTTGCAATCGATCGTTGGATCTGAAATTCTAGAATTGATCGAGGGAAAATATCGCAAAATTAGTTTATTGATCTAGAAAAAATATTGTGGAATTCATCAGTTAGTAAAAAATATCGCAAAAAAAGTCTATCAATCATGGGAAAATATTGTGAAATTCATCAGTCGATCGGAAAAAACAAACTGTTTAAGCAGGATGTGGGAAAAAAAATCATGAATTTCGTTAATCTAACGCACGAAAATAAACTCTGGAAATTAGCCAATCAGTCCAAAGAATAAAACCTACAAAATTCGCTGATAGGTTGCTGGAAAATATCAGCAATTATGTTAATCGACCACGGGAAAAGAATCACGATATCCTTCAGTTAGTCGTGGTAAAAAAGCTGCGAAAATCAGTGATCGATCGCGGGAAACTCCCTCGAAATTCTTCAATGGATCACAATAAAAACCTCAAAATGTCCCAATAAGTTGCTGGAAAATATCACAAAAATTGTCAATCGATTGCAAGAAAAAAATAAATTCACCCATCGGTCAGGGAGAAAAAACGCAAATTTCGCCAAAAGATTGCATAAAAGTTATCATAAACTTCGTCAAGATTGCACAAACAAACATTGCTAATTTTGTTGATCGGCCGCGAAAAAATATCGCCAATTTGATCAATCGGTCGCTAAAACAGAATCGCCAATCAAGCGAAGCAAAAAACACTAATTTCATCAAAGGAAAGGGGAAAAAACATGAATTTCGACAAATGATCGTGGTAAATGTTCTCGGTCTGGAAACCAGGACCGGTCTAGAATTACTAAAATTGTAGCAGAGTGTGGAAGATATTTAATTTGAAGTGATGTAGGTAACCATGGCAGGATAGTGACAAAGAAAATGTAAAAGTGTAAAGACAAGTAAAGATACATTTAAGTTTGAAATAAAACTAACGTTTATTTTTAACGAAAAACATGAAATAATTATCAGACATAACATAATAAAAAGTAAATTAAATTATGATGAAAGAGTTTAATGACAGATGGCAGTAAACAGTATGCATATTATATATTTCTCAGTTGTCAACATTCACTTAAAGTAAGAGAAAAAAGAAACACTCACAGTTTTACTTAAGGCTGAGCATGATACATGACCTTTGTACAGCCCATGTTAATATGATGATAATAACACAAATGACGATGTTTTGAAAGAAACGAAAAAAGATGAAGAACCAAGCAGGCTCAAACCACTGACGATATAATGTACCATCTTAATCAGAAATACAACACCGTTCATCTCTTTATTTGTATTAACGAACAAACGTAAAACCATCGTTGCTTATCCAGAAATATGTTGAAGTCGAAAAATAACTGCTGAATTGAATTGTAGAACATAACTAACACATCGAAGCTTTCTTCAAACAAAAACACGTTCAACAGTTTTAAAACTATTAAGCTTCCTTAACCAGTAAAGATTCACATTCCACAAGTTCTTTTAAAAACTAACAACAGTAATGAACATGCTAAGACTCCAACTTTCCCTCTCCTATAACTTCAAAATACACCAGCATATATCGTCTGTTCCCAACACGCCCTCTTACGATCAAAACATTCAGCATCCTGCCTTACGGCAAAACCAAAAGACGAAACTGCGTATCTTCCGACATGGTCCAAAGTTCAGAGATCAGGGAAAGACGTGACGTCACATCGGTACGGCGAGATCGGAGCGCATGGAGAAATGAACAGCCAATCTTTGAAGAATGATCATAACGATAAATGATGAACGATGCGTGAATGGAAGTTCGGAAATAAAACTGGATATGGATACTTTAGATATACTAAAGAAATAAATGAAAATAATAACCAAAAGAAAACTTGGTCATTGTAACTGAATTGTATTAGAATGGAAATAAGGAAAAATAAAGGAAGCACCATTTCAGGGTGTATAAGTATCAAGGAAAATAGGCTGTCAATTCTGACAGTAAACAATAGTGAATTTCGTGAAATAGTCATGAAAAAACCATGAATTTT
The DNA here is from genome assembly GCA_963932465.1 of Maratus speciosus. Classification (NCBI taxonomy): domain Eukaryota; kingdom Metazoa; phylum Arthropoda; class Arachnida; order Araneae; family Salticidae; genus Maratus; species Maratus speciosus. The sequence goes on from OZ010789.1 coordinate 295,036,735, forward strand.
GCGAAACGATCATGGAAAAAAATCGTGAAATAACCGAAACGATCATGGAAAAAAAATCCTGAAATAGCCGAAACGATCGAGGAAAAAAATTGGGTTTTTCGTGGAACGATCGTGAAAAAAGAATGGTGCTTTTCGCGAAACAATCGTGGAAAAAAAAATCATTAATTTTGCGAAACGATCGTGGAAAAAAATCGTGTATTTCGCTGAATGATCGTGGAAACATTGTAAGTTCGTGAAAGGATAGTGAAAAAAATATTGTGAATTTAGCGAAACAATCGTGGAAAAAAATCATGAATTTCGCAAAACGATCGTGAAAAAAAAAATCTTGAATTTCATCAAATAGTCGCAGAAAATATAGTTGTAGGAATTCTGTAAAAACTTTAAAGAATTATATCTTTAAGAAGAATAAATTTACTGTATTGGGCTGAAAGATTGAAACCGATTCCTTTTTCTAACATGGAAAATTAGCTGCGAATCACGAAAAAACTAATAAAAAATTAAGTTAAATGTACGGTGCAGAATCATTTATCCAGACTGGTTGAATATAGATATATTTTGGATAACTGATTGGTCATTAAAGCAGAATCTATTGGATTTGTAGAATATATGTGGTTGTAGTATTGTTTCTGATATCAAATCAATTATTACATTACACATATTAAAAATCTGATCCAAACAAATTAAAAAATTGAGTTTCTGAGAAAGTAGTTTCTGAGAATACCTTTAACAAGAATCCCCCTGTTCCTTCTACATAAAAATCTAAATTCCAATTTATAACTAAATCAGGGGTGATTCTGAGTTTTAAAAAATTTTTTAATTCATAGTAAATTTTCTGAAACGTTAATGCAGAGGAGATGGCCGGGGGGGGGGGGGCGATATCCTCCCGAAGCTAATTATGGGTTTTTTCTGGGGCCCTTAGACAAAATTCGCGTTTTTTCATTGATCTTTCGATGAAACTCGCTTTTTTTTTGCTCGATCCTTTGCAAAATTCACGTTTTTTCCGCAATCCTTCGACGAAATTCCCATTTTCTGCGATTTTTCGTTCGCGTTTTTTCCACAATCCCTTGACAAAAATTCACGCATTTTCAGCGATCCTTTGACAAAATTTGCGTTTTTTACGTGATCCTTTGACAAAATCCTTGTTTTTCCACGACCTTTTGACGAAATTAGCATTTTCCGCGATCTTTGGATGAAATTCGCGTTTTTTCTGTGATCTTTTGACCAAATTCGCATTTTTCCGCGATCTTTTGATGAAATTCACGTTTTTTCTGCGATCTTTTGATGAAATTTGTGCTTTTTCCGCGATCTTTTGACGAAATTCGCGGCAATCAAAACAAAAATTTCAAAAACCCTTTTTTCAGCTGTAGTGCCCTTTTTGTTCAGCTGAAATGCCCTTTTTTGAAAGAGTACCCTGCCCTTTTTTATTCTGGGGGAAACACTATAAAAGAATTCTTCTACTTCTAAGAAAATACGGTACTTTTCGGTTAGCCGGGCGCCAGTGTTTTATATACATATTTATATACATACACATATGTAAATATACATATATTTACATATACAAATATTGTATATATACACACACATATATATGTAAATATATATGTATATTTACATATATGTATGTATATAAATATGTATATAAAACACTGGCGCCCGGCTAACCGAAAAGTACCGAAAATACTTATCTGCAATTATTCGGCCGAATACTTAAAAGTATTCGGCCGAAGCCGAATATTCGGTTTACATACCGAACCACCGAATACCGAATCAACTATTCGGTCAATCCCTAATCCGAATTGCATGCAATTTTCTTTAACATAGTTCTAGCATCTGCCGATTATTTAAAAAACTACTAAAAAATATCTTTATACCCAACTACATGCCAGTTAAGTACCTGGCACCTTGGGGCCCGGTACCAGGCCCCTTGAAGCTTTTGCATTATAAATTGTTAATAAATTGTCCTCTCTAAATCTGATCTTTATTGTTGGAATCCTTTTTTCCATTTAGTTATTCCCATATTCCTACATTCCAGTTAAGACCCTGGGGCCCCTTACTGTCCGGTAGGGCCCGATTTGAGGCCCCTTAAACTTTTTGTGCAGCATGAATTTTTCATCTGTTAATTTTCTTGCATTCATAATGCAAAATTTTTAAATTGAGTCTTGCACTTTTCTCCCCGGACCAACACCCTCTTATTTTTACTGGACTCTAGGGCCCTGTTCTAAGCATTTCTCTCCATTTTTTACATTTCTTTAAAATTTCATTTTAATGATTACTTCATACCTACGCTTAATTTTGAGTAATTGAAGAACTAAAATGCTAAGAACTAAGACCATTAACACGTTTTCATGATGGGACCCTAATCTTAACTATCAGTTAGCCCCTTTTGGATCCTTTGTTATGCTCCCTTAAAAATGGTCCAATTCACTACTAGCTTTTTTTTTCCCTAACAATTTCTTAGGTCTTCCAGTTACTACATGAACAACAAAAATATTTCTCAGACCTTCAGCTACCACCAATTTTGAATCTTAATCTCCTTCTTGGGGCCTTTGTTGCAGCTTCTTGAAAAACTACCAACTATATTCCAGTTAAGATCCTGGCCCCCAGGACGCAGTCCTAGTCCTCCTTTTTTCCTCAGCTACCACTTTTTTCGAACATTATTCTCCTTTTTTGGCAAAAACTTACATTTACCCACTACAGCCGTAAATTAAAAATTGTGTTACTTTAAAGGTAACTTTAAATAATGGATTTCATCCATTTATTAAATATTGTGTTAGTATTAAAAGTAATTTGTGAAATTTACAGGAGGGAGCATCTTCTACCGCTTGGGGGCGCATTCTTTCCTCGGGTTCTAAGGGCATAATGTCAATGGGATTTGGTTCATTTAACTTAGATGAGAATTCGGCTACTATCTGTATTATGAAATTTTATCTTAGACTTTAATTACCAACATTTTCAAACATTAATGGTGCATTCTTTTTTCGGGTTCTTTGTTCTTTGGACTTGATTACTACGAGGTTTGGCTAACTCAACTTGGTTTTTTATTGTCTCCAGCACGTACAGAGCACTTACGGTGCATGCTGCTTTAGGTAGCGGGGACCCAGGTCAGGTCCCAGGTTTGTTCAGAAAGAGGTTTCTTGGGAGCACACTAGACGTTGCGGAAGTCAATGGGGGGCCGAAACTAGCCTAATTTAAAGATTTTCAAGCGATGTAAAATTATACAAACTTGAGGGGTTTTTTTTAGATTATAACAGACGCCGGGCAGAGCAGCTAGTATATATATAATTTTTAACAGCATTTTATATTACTTAAACTTAATAAATAGTAGTGTTCACTGTAGAAAGAAAAAGGGCAGGGTGCTAGTCATTAAAAAGGGCACTACTGAAACAGAAAAGGGCATGATTGCAGGAAAAAATATATTATTGCCTTTAGTTTTAAAAAAAAGGGGGGGGGGGAGAATATGCAATTTTTAGGTATGATAAATAAAGTAACATCGATTAGGAATGATTTTATGATATAAAAATAAAAAGTACAATTAAATTATGAACTGTTTGATTAATTTCCTGTGTTTTTCCAAAAGAAATGAGGGAACAAATGCCGTATTCGGCCAAAGTCTGCCATCTTGTTTCTTTGTTGGTCATTTATAACAACTTTATGCTTAATTTTTGAAAGTTTAGAGATTAAACATAATCAACAAAACAACAACAAAAATAAATAAATAAATCCAAATGAAGAAATTTAAAATCGGCAATGACCAACAAAGAAACAAGATGGTGGATTCCGGATGAATACGGCATTTGTTCCGAGATGAGAAATTTCCATCATTTTTGCAAGTCCTTGGGCACATGGATTTAGAAATACTATGGAATGAAGGAAATTTTTACTAGAAATCTCTGAGTACAATTTGTGGTGCATTTTACTACTTTTAAAAAGGGCAGGGTGTATTTTGTAAATTAGAAAAAGGGCAGGGTGCATTTTGTAAATTTGAAAAAGAGCAGGGTGTTGCACCCTTAAAAAATGGCCTAGAATGAACACTATAAATAGTCATAAGCATATCAAATATTAATATTGTGACAGAGTTTCCCTTAAGTTTAAAAAAGGGCATGTGCTGCTTGTGAGAAAAGGACACTTTTGCATTCCGAAGGGCATGTTTTGGATTCTTAAGGGCATTTCTTGATTTTTAAAGGCATTCTTTTGATTTTTAAAGCTACTTTTTAATATTTAATAAATATAACACTATTTTAAAGACAACAATGAGTCAGTTTTTACTATGCAAGTAATTTTTTTTAATAAACAAAGGAGTAAAAGCACTTTTTTCAAGTGGGGGCAACAAGGGAGCTAATTATTTAAATGAGGGGCAAGAGGGGTGCTGTTTTGTAAACCTAAGGGCAGACAGGGTGCAGCACCCTCCTGAAACTGTCTTGGGGAAACACTGTGATATATACACTAGACAGGGGTGGGGGATTTTCAGATAATCTAACCAGTCAAGAATTAATTTTAGCCAGTAGTACAGGGCAATGCATCGCGAGATATCGATTTAAATCATAAATCGTCAAATCTTTGAATTACCGATGCATCACACCGGGATCGCAAATGAATGGGAGAGTACAAGGAAGACTGGTTTCGCCTCCAATGTGAATAAACAATTTGTAAATAGCTAGACATCAATGATATATAAGACCGATAGCAGAGTAAGGGAAGACCAGTTTCTCTTTCAATCATCGAAGCAGATAAACAATGCAATCAAAAATCGCTGCATGCTTCATAGTTTCAAGTCTGTTTTTCTAGCTATATGAAGACACCATTACCATGATGTTCATTTAAGAAAATACAGTGATGCAAAATATATATTTTCCTTAGGCCACATCACTCTGACTACACGTGTGCGATAACATATAGAGCCAGTTGATTTTTCATCTTGTATTGACAGGAAAAGAGAATTGGTTCATTTGTTTATTTTGATAGGATAGCCCCCCCCCCCCTTTTTTTTAAAGAAAAAATAAGTAAAATATAACATTAAATAAATGTATAAATTAAAAGAGTTAGTAAATGTAATAATTTCGCTGGTAACTGAGAAGTGAATAAACCCCAAGACACTAGTAACAAAAGTCTAACACTGTGATGCATCATAATATCGTGATTTTACTCTGGCGATACATCATGATGTAGAAATGGAGACATTGCCCAGTCCTACCAGCCAGCTAGATTTAAAATATATTTAAAAACTGTCATAACAAATGTACACAACTGCAAAAATAGTTAATACTATTACTACAATGCATTTTCATATTTTTTTAAATATAAAATTAAGAAATATACAACAAAGGAAAGTTTAGTATAAGGTAGAATTTAGTAACATGTTCACATTGTGGTAATTTGGAAATTATAGCTAACTAGTTAAGAAAATAAAGCTTTGGACATATCTTCTATAGCCTGCCGTTTTTAAGGACTGCCTAAAAATTCTCTTATCCTGTCACAAAGTTCACTTGCCAATGATGAGTAAAATGATGTAATTCCTTACTCCTGACAATAGATTCCAATAAATTTTGACGCATCAGGTTCTGGCCTAATTTCTCCCAATAAAATGGCTGTCCCAATTATCAGAAGTTAATGTTTTTTTTATTTTTATCTTGACAGTTTGTTCCAATTAAATACCGTTTCAAATAATCTGAATTTACTGTATATAGGCTTCTAAATTTTACCTTTTAGAACTTAAAAACAGAGTTAGGGAATAACTGGACTCAACAAGCACTTTTTCTAGTCAAAAGTGAGATACTTAATTTAAATAATATTGGAGATGTACCGAATATTTGGACCTTTTGCTAAATACTGAACACTGATTGGTGATTGGTCAAATGCTTCAGCCAAATATTGTTAGATATTTAGAGAAATTCAAGATAATGACTTTTCTTTATTGCTTCAAATCTAAGTTGGATAATTTCAAACACAATTAGGAATATATTCTTAAACATACAGTGTTTTTATTTATTCGGTTACATTAAATAATGTTCATTTCTGTTATACACAAATAAAATTACATTTCTTCTACTGTCCTAAAGAAAAATAAATTTGTACTCCAGCTAAGAGTACATAATCTTATTGGGGTTGGGATGATTTTTGACAGCCAATTACCTACTCGAGGGTATTAGGTCCAGGGGAGGTGCCCTTCGAGGGGGTCTTTCTAAGGGAACCTAACCCGTATTTACTCATGGAAATCCATGGTTCAAAGAAAACCACTAATCTTATTAGGGTGGCTTAATTTTCAACAAAACATAACAAAATTCATAGAAGGAAGGAGAAATCAAGGGTGGGGAATTACATTATTCTACTCGTCACTGGCGAGCGAATTTTCTGACTGAGCGAGTGAATTTTTAAGCAGTCTTAAAACTATAGGGTAGAAATTATATCAAAAACTTTATATTTTTATTTATTAGTGATATTTTACAACTCTGTTAATTATCAAAATGTAAACCTGACACCACATTCTATTCCAAACTTAACCTTCCCCTGTTTATATTTATTTTTTAAAAAAATACGTATCATGGAAAAAAAAATTAAGAAACTATTACTATGAAAAGGAATTGTAGTAATGAATTATTTTTTAATGCAGTCAGATAAATTTTGTCATATGTTTTTCAACTGTATGTCGGTCGTATCTAGCTAGCTAGTAAGATTTTCTGAAAATTCCCAACCCCTGAGCATAATCATAAATACTGATAATTATAACCAACAAAAATAATTCACTTGGATAAAAATAATTATACACTCACCTCTCTTGAAATTCTGTTCTACAATATGTACATTTCACTAAAGTAAAAGATCCTCGGCAATCCTACAAAATATAAATTCATGCTTAAATATGAAAATTATAGTATTAACAAATTACTTTAGATAGTACAATATTCAAAAGCAATTTTTTTAACAAATTAGTCCAATTTTAATGTCATTAGTATAAGTTGCTTATTGCTAAGTTCAAAACACATTCAGATAAATTATTACTAAAATGTTTCCTGAACACTTTAGAAAAATTAAGAAACTTAGGACAACTCCAACTTTGTTTACATTTTTACTTTCTTCTATCTTTACAAAAAGAAAGTATTGGATTCGTGAAAATTTTCGAATTCCGGTTTTTTATGGATTTACATGTTTTAGGGGTCAGAGACCCCCAAAAACATGTTTTTACAAAATGTCTGTCTGGAAGTCTGTATGTATGTGTCACAAATTTTGTGGGCACTCTATCTCAAGAACTAATAATCGGAATTTAATAAAACTTTAGATTTAGTTAGTCAATTGTCATTGATATAACTTGATGCTGATTACTTTTTGGTGTAAATTTCCCAACAGGTGGTGCTGCTATGCAACATTATTCATGATTATCACAATAGCTCTATCTCAAGAACTAATGCACGAATTTTCATCAAAATTCAGATTCAGTTAGTTCCTGATGTAAATTAGGGTTGTGTAGTTTTTAGTGTAAATCACCCAACAGGTGGCGCTGCTATGATGTATTTTTCACGATTCCCACAATAGCTGTATCTCAAAAAGTATTGCATAAATTTTCATCAAACTTAAGATTCAGTTAGTCTCTGACATAAACTGGCCCTGACTAGTTATTGGTATAAATCATCTAACAGGTGGCGCGGCTATGCAGAATTTTTTACGATTTCCGGAATAGCTCTATCTCAAAATCTAAAGCACGGGTTTTAATCAAACTTCAGATTCAATGAGAAGTTGACATAAGTTGTTGCTGATTAGATTTTGGTGTAAATCACCTAACCAGTGGTGCTGCTATGCTGCATTTTTTAGGAAGTATTAACATGTACGAGCTACGAGATAGAAGGAAGCTTGCCACATCCGACTGTTGCTATATAGATTTATGCAAGAATCAAAATTCTTAAAAATATCAACAAATTGATAAACATTAGATATTTTAGCTGATGTTACCTTTGCAACTCAGACAAAAGAAAATACTCAAAGCTTCCATTGAAAATATTTTAATGTTTTTATCAAGGTCAAGGAAAGGAAATAAATATTTTTCTAGTCAAAAAATATATATACTGACTGTTCTTTATATTCTGTATTAGTTAATTATGATGGGTACTTATTGTTGTTTATTTCTACATTCCAAATTTTAAATAAAGCATTTGAAGGATTTCCAAAGTACTTTTCACAAAATCCTTTTAATAAAACAAGACCTTTCACAAAACCCCTTTTAATAAAACAGGCCCCTTCACAAAATTCCATTCCATATAACACTCTTCAATTATTATTATTTTGCTGTTAGGTTTTTAAATGTGTAATTTGCAAACAAAACTAGTTTACTGGAAAGGAAAAGTTTAGCAAAAGGACTTAAAGTTACTATACTTGGTTTGAATGCAGAAACGTTTTTGAATAAGGAAGGACAATTCATATGAAAGAAGTAGAATCTTTAATCTAGGTCACATCACATATGCAATATTATTTATATATATCTGGAGCAAATGACTGAAACCTAATAAATTTTGCGTTATGCTGTCCTGAGACAAGTCTAAGATAGCAGTCGTGGCCAATCCAAAATTTGTGTACTTTGTCATAGATCTCATCAAACCAATACAGTACAAAGTCTAAAGTTCGGAATCCTCGGGACTTTACGAAATCCGTACTTCGGATTTTTTCGAACTTTGGGTCATAAAAAATATTTCTTTTCCAACAAAAAGAAAATTCACTATTTAAAAAGGCAAAATATGACGTTCGTATATTAAAAAATGCATATAACAACTATTAATGTTAAATTAAACAATCATTTTCATTAAATAAATCATAACAAAATAAAAAGTAAAACAAAAACATTTATTTAAGGGAACATACAAATTGTGAAGAAATTCTAAGTAACTAGCTCTTAAGTATTGAACATTTTAGTTAATGTGGGCTGCTTTATTAACTTCTAAGTTAATATACCTAAAGGTATATCATTAAGAATTTTTTCTTTTATTCTGTACATAGATATGAGTTAAGATTCAGTAATAAAGCTTCTTTGCTCTAGACTTTTCTTTGTTTCAACAATTTTGTTTTTTTACTTCTTACTTGAATATACTTACTCCCGCTGGAAAGTCCGAACTTTGGGTGTCCAAACTTTAGACTTTGTAGTTTGTACTGTATTTACAAAGGCAATGTTTGTTTTTTAGGTGTTCAGATGCTTTTTCTTTCGTTGCATTTTAGTTTTATCACATTTAAAGAATCCTTATTTAAAATTTGATTAATAAATAACTCAAACATTAATTTAAATACTTAAAATTAAACATATGAAAAACACCATGTTCAAAGATGTCAGGGTGGGTCAATTTTTCTTGGGGCCCATTTTGTGAAAAGTAACATTTTGTAATGAAATGTGAAATCCAGTTACTGAATTTGCACCAAGCATTTATTAATAATAACACTTCTTTAAACCCTTTCTGCTAAAGTTTTCATTTCTGGTGAACTTGTTTCCTTTGTAAATTACTACACATTTTAAAACCTAACAATTAAAAATAATTAGTGAAGAGTATATGTTTTTATGAAATAGAATCTTGTGAAGAGGTCCTTAGGCTCCAAATTTTGCCTGGATCTAGCCCTGGATGTTTATTTTTGTTAAGATTTATATAATGCAATAATCATCCATATAAATTTAGTAAAAATTTTTAGCAGGCTTAATAATTCTCAAACAGTTTTAAGTTCGAATCAGTAACAGACGCCCACACACCTGAATATGTATGCCAATTGATTGCGAATTCTTTTTGCTATTCTGAGTTTCATCAAGCCAAAAGGTAATTTTTCGACGAAGTTCATTAAAACCTGTATCCATGACCACATTTTTCCAGCTTGTGCTTTCAACTGAGAAGGTTTCATGTTTCATCTAACTATGTTAAATTGCTGAATCAGTAAGTACTAATACTTGATGTTTCATTGATTGCAATGCTCAAGAACTTAAGTATACAAAAATAAATAACCATAATTTGAATCTCACGGACTACTCTCAATGCTATTAAACTAGTAAATCTGCAGATCAAGAGCCTCAACGTCATCTCTGCAACTCATTGTTTTTAGCACATTTTGCATAATATTAATCTTTTTATAAAAACGAAATTTAAAGTTTTTAAATTACATAAACATTTATAAAAGTAAAAAATATTTCCATGGTTTTAGACATTAGAAGAGTTAAATTAAACACGTTGTTATGTAATGATATTCTGAAATTCTCACGAGCTACTTATTCTGGTAATTTTTATACAATAAAGCAGATTTCTTCAGGGGACTCTGCCCCCCCCCCCCCCCTGAACCCGTGTAATTTATTTTACATTTGTAATTTTCTATTGATTGAGTTAATGGTTATCGTATATCTTCGGTTTCTTTTTACACTGCGATTTATAAGGATAAGGAACAGTTTGGACAAGCATTTTACGTTATCCTAATGTCCATACAGCAGTATTTACTTGCCTGCTAACCACAAACACTTGTATCTAATGGATAAATAACTTTTGGAAACATAAACTGATACATCTAATTTAGAAATCTAATACCTTTATAATTTTTGTTTCCAAAAAATAGTTTTGATTGCCATTCTGCAATATTTATATCTAAGATCTAATCTAAATATCTAAAAACGTACTTGATAGCATTAACTTACTAAAATCACCCTAAAGTAGGGGAACTTCTAAACCTAACGGTTAATAATTTATCATCATGTCCACTTCCAATTGACTATATAGATAATGGGCATTCTCGCAATCTTTTGACTTATAAGTTCCTGAATAATAATTTTTATTTTAGTAGATATTCTTATAGGATTTTCATATACTGGGGAACATCTCAGTGCTGCATAACAATATTAACAAGATCAATAAGATTTGGACGATGTTGGGGGTCCAAATATCCGGGAAACTCCTATACCGTCCCGTGTCCCTGACGCTGATTTTTAAGTTTGGAGCTGTCTATATAAAATTGTTTCAATAAAAATAATTCGATGTATTTTTCCCCCTGAACTGGGACAATTGTTGTATATAAATATGTAGCAAAAAATTAATCTGCACACATTTTTACGGTTGATATTATTTTTTAAACTCTGTCCCTGGGTTTTAGATTCCTTACTGTCCCTCTTGTTAAATTACACAGAAAATCACTTCAGATGCAGTCACAGAATTTTTGTCAACTTTTTTCTCATGCAGAAGTATGATAGAGAAAGAATGGCTAGAATTTGACAGGAAATTTACTCCAGAATTTAAATCACCATTTTAATGTAATTTCAAGCATGGTGGCTTTATTGGTAGTCTTACCGTCCCCAAGGTTTATTCCTGCATTTTTCAAGGTAATTTACTTATTTATTTATTTAATCCAATGTAAATAACAGTTTTTAAAAATCACTGAACATTGTGCCTATCACTGAATCTTAACATGATTGGCCTAAAAATAGGTTGTAATTTTCCTTACCGTCCCATCCTTACCATCCCTTTTTTCCTTTCCGTGCCTTCTTGAACACCCCTTTCTTTAAGACAATGTTATACCAAAAATTTTTACTAAAAATACTACATTGTTATTTTTTATTTGAATGTCCTGTGGGTACTATGGAATATGGAAATTCATCATAAGTTAAAATTAAGAAGAAAATAAAAAGTTATAGTGGTAAAATGGTAAGGAAAATTAATGTCGCAAGTTTAACTTAAACCTCAGTTAAATTAAAAAAAAAAAAAAAAAATTGCTGCTGACCATTTTTTCTTTATTTTGAATCATTAAGGCATTCGTCTATAAGTTTAAAATATTATTTTAGCAAGTTTAATTTAACCAGATTTTTATTACTGGAAGTCAAAAGATTGTGAGAATGCCCCATAAACGTGATTTGGCGCCGTAAAGTATTTCTTTTTATATAGCCTTTTAATAGTATCCACATATCGTGATGTTACAAATACCGTTCATATTTGACGGAAACCTATGTTTTAGATCAAATTACGAAAGGTTTACTAACCTTTTATTTCCCTTAGCCGGACTTTCTGTTTCATTTTTCGTAATAGGGATTATTTTGATAATTTATTTTATACTCCACAAGCTGTTGCACGAGACGTCGTTCACGTAGCATTAAAATAGAGATAAATGCATTAAGGGGGTCCAGGACACATTTTCAAAATTTTTTTATTTATTGAGTTAAAATTTTGAAATTTTTTGTGATGGTTAACTATATCATTTGTAAACAAAATCGCATGATAAAACTTCTCAATTTTTTTTTTAAAAATTTAAATTTTAAATTTTCTTAAAAAAGAGGGGTAGTTTAAAATCGTTATAACTCAAAATATTATTTATAGAATTTCAATTTTTTTTTCATTTAAATAAACAGAAATGTATAAATTTTAATTTAGAGCCAGCATTAAAAAAATATTAATTTAAAAAAAAATTAAAATATTTAACGAAAAAATTACAAAAAAAGTGGTGCAACTTTTTAAACAAAAATCATATTTTCAAAAGTAAATATTTTTTTCCAATATGCTGGCTCAAAAGTAAAGTAAAATAATTGAAAACGATATGTTCCAAGTTTCAACCCTGTATCTTTAACGGTTCTCGAGTTATAAGAATTTAAATATGAGAAATGGTGAAAAAACCTATCATGAAGAAAAACGCAATTTCACAAGAACTCGTTTCCTTGACAAACATAGCTTGAAAGGCAGATTTTGAAAACAAACCAAAACGAAAAAATTAATATTTCCTGTTTTAATTAAGATAGAAACATGATTTAAACATCCTTTTAAGCAGAAAACGGCAGAGAAATTTTTAATCTAATAAAAAAAAAAAAAAAAAAAAAAAAATTTGAAGATTTTTGTGTCCCGGACCCCTTAAGTAAAACATTTCACTCCCCACCAGACATGCCAAGTCTCAGGCTTTTTTGCACATCACTATTATCTTAGAGAAAATGTTATTCTTTTAAATCACGCAAATGTTCCAATTAAATAAAGTAACATTTTCTGTATTAAAATACTGGTATCCAGAACGCCGGTAGCTTGGCAGCTCTGCTCCTCTTAATAAAAACATATATAATTAACCAACACTTTATCACATTTTATAGGAGACAATACGGAATTTCTTAATTTTATGGCCTTACGTATACCTCAGTCATAAAAATGTAGAACTTTGTGCCAATTAATATACACAATTGCGAAAATGAAATCGCAACCAATGAGAAAAGGAAGGCAAAGTAAAATGGTGTAAATTGAGGAATCTTTCTTCGTAGTGCTGGGAGAATATTACTAAAAAAATTCTTTTAGGTTATATTTGGTGTGAAATATTTATATGTATTCATTCCTGTCCTATATATCCTTTTTTTTTTTTTTTTAATTTGCTTATTCCATTTTTCTTTTGCACGTGAAAATCTTACAAATCAAAATTAACTCTTTGGGAGAAATTGTTATTCATTTTTTTTTTTTGGCAACAATAAAGTTTATAAAATTTAACAGAATAATGTCAGTTTATTCTGTATGAAAATAACGAACTTTTTCATTTATAATCAAATAGTAGAATAAATAAATAAAAATATTATTCTATATAGTATATAAATACTATTTTCATTTCTGCGTTTAAATCAATCTATATGCAAATATCTATACAAAGGCATTCATTAATTCATTCCTTTTGCTTTGATTTGACTTCAAAAAACCATACATACTTTCACATTTATGATATTTTTAAATGAGATGCTGTTGCTACGCAATGGTTAAAAGAAAAAATGAAATATAAGTAAATTCATAAAATAAAATGTTTTATATTATTCGAACACATGTATAAAATTCCATCATAAGTTATACATCTAATTTAAAAGCTCTGACAAATGTTTTGACAAAATTGCAAACTAATAGGAATAATTTAATACTTTTATTTAAAAATTTCAGCATCCAAAGTTTACCATTTAAATCCATTATTCATATGAGCGATTTCTTTCAACAAATGAAAATTTGAAAATCGTCTGACTTGCCATAGAAAAGCATTATGCCACAAAATAAAATGTTTTATATATTCCGAACGAATGAACCAAATTTAACCCAAAACCATACAGCTAAATTAGGGGAGTTCACCAACATACCTCCTTAATTCCAAGCTAATCGGATGCTTTTTACGGCAGTTATCGCAGGACAGACAGACGGAAACCAAAAACATTTCGGGTCTCCACAGTAAGCCTTCACTGACGTTTCGGCAATTACAAACCATTGGCTCTTAATTCTATCGGATGTCATGCTGATTCAGAATTCATTAACTTTACCGAACTATTGGTGCTAGGTATTTTTACAGACTGGAATACAAATGACTCTATAACTTAAACGTTTACCATATACTACTTTATTAGCGATATTTTAATAATAACAATAGGAACCTTCTACAAATTAATATTCATTAATTATGGAAATTTTTATTTTTCACTGTTTGAAACACACTGGTATTTTATGAAGTATTTAGTATCTGAAAAAAAAAAAAATATCTAATAAATGTGAAATTCATCATATGTATATTATAAAAGTTTACTAAGGTGGATCCACCCAACAAGCTTATTTATATGGGTTTTAATAAATAAAATTATTGCACTTCATTCGATGTGTGATCGTTCCTTCTAACAGCATGGGTGAGTTTCATTTTTATTATTTTCTCTTTGCAGCAACGTATAGGGGAGAAGGGGGCTAGTGTGGACAATTTTTATAAATTTAGCAAAAAAGTGTAACTAAATACCATTTTTCACACTTCAAGTATTTTTTTTACACGAATTTACTATTTTATCTTTAATTTGGTTGATATATTAAATTATTTGGCAATACAGTTATTTATTAATATATTTTTTTTAAAAAGTTATTTTTGTCCACACTAGCCCATGTGGTGGGGCTAGTGTGGACAAGCTAGAATACTGATTTAGACAATTTAATACAACTGTTATAAGTGTTTGCAAAACCATTATAAAATAAATTTGAACCTAAATAGCATAGTAAATGTATTAATCATAATAAAATATAACTTAATTAATGTTATACATAATATTTTTTTGTTATTATTGAGGACTGCAGTTGGGTATGTTATGAATCTATTTCAAAGACAAAATTAAATACATTACAAAAGTACAAAACACTGGTCAAAATAAAAAGGTATGGATGTATTTACCTATCTTAAAATCGTTTACAAGGTTAAAGTATTTGTCAAAGCAACTAAATGTTTTTCATTAGTGTTTACACAGCCAGGAAACTGCATAATAAGCATGATGGCTTCTTGAATAATATCTGGCTGTGAGAGTTTTCCAATGATGTTTATTTGTGAAACATCATTTTCAATATAAATAAAGTGATTTTTCTAAGAAGCTAATACTCTTGAGGTACAGTTTCATACTCGACAACAGAAACAGACTTTGAATGACTGCTACATATTTATAAAATCTGCTGCGGCTGGACTTTTTGCAAATTAAAGAAACTTGAGCCAATGCAAAATCTCCTGGCTTGATTGTTTTTTTCACTCATTTCTATTTCTTCAATTTCTAATTCATCAACTTCCATGTCAAAAGGCTGTTTCCACTGTCTTCTTGTGTGCTTACCTAATCTTTTGTAGTACCTGGGCATTCACGGTCGATAATATAGCTCCAAAAAAAAGTAATCTCAAAAGGCTAATCAATTTAATGGGATGATTCCAGGTTTTTCCAAATCTTGATGTAATATTACTTAGTGTAAATAATTTAGATATGCTTTTGCTGCTAAGGAAGGAATATCAGACTGATACTGTTTTGCTGGGATAATTTAACATCCAGTCATTAAATGCAACTTTAGCCATCCCTTTGAATGCACCATAAATTGCAACATCTAGGGGTTGAAGTTTATGGGAAGAATGTGATGGGAAGGACAGTAACACAATGTAATTTTCCTTCACATATGTGTAATTGCTACAAGAGAAATGCATGAATTATGATTATTGAGAAGCAAAATAACAGGGTAGTCAATATCAGATTTTGTGTGTTCTTGTATATGGTGTAAAACAGCTGGAAATAGTTCTTTCACCATCCATCCGCTTTTTGAAGGCAAATCTAGACTTTCAGTTGGAGTACCAACAAGAAAATAATCCTTATAATTTACTCTAGGATACATCCTACCTATGCTATCTATATAATAAAGGACAAACATATCTGTGCGTAACGCATACGTCATTTTGCGAATGGCAACACTTTGAAATTTGAAATAAAATTTCGGTTTTGAAATTAAACCTACGGCAAACTTTTAAACTTCTAAACATCGCACATTTTAAATTTTAACACCGTCTTATAATGAAAAAAATGCTCTTTTAAATACAATTTGTTTGAAAGTTGCATCTCAATTTATGTTTGAGATATTAATTTTTTTGTAGCTTTTAATACAAATTTTGTAATCGTGGCAACTGAAGTACTCCATTTATATTGGAAGTAAAGGGAAAATTGTCATGGTTTATTATTTTTATTGATTATATCCTTATTGATGCCATTTTCACATTACAAATAAAAGTAACTTTTTTATAATTTTTGAACAGAAAATGATGTCAGACATTAAAAAAAAAACTCATTCTTCTTCATAAATCAGTTACATTTCAATATATTTACATTACGCTGATACTGAGTTTGTGACAAAATGGCAAACTAGGCAAAATGGTTCACTGAGTAAAAATTATGTTATACTTAAAACAAAATGATAATTTATTTTGATAAATATTTGACCAATACTGTGACAACTAAAGGCAAATATATTTTTTTTTTTTTTTTCGCGGGCATTGAGATTAGAACTTAAAGTATGCGCGAATGTTCACATGAAGAGCTGTATCGGACAAACGTGATTTTAAGTTTGGAAATACATTCATTAATAACCTATTGCGCGTTAAAATACTTTCAAATTGCGAATTTGAGTGGTGCGTATGTAAATTATGAGAATGTGAAAATAACGTACAATTTAGATTTCATGGGGGAAAATTTTATGAAGTGACAAAGCGAAATCCTTTTTACTGATTTTTCATCCCATAAAAACAAACATAAAAGCCTCAATCGATGAATTCATCATAATTACTCATCTTGATTACTTATTCTAATAGAGTTTAATTTTTCAATAATTTAAGAAGTTGAAGTTTGTGGAAATAATCTTTTGGTAATTTTAGATTAAAAATATTATTTGTTTTAAGAGTGATACAACCAATGTTAAATGAATTTTTTATTGTAATTATTTTTGTAGGTTTATTATAAATTCGATCTGACAGTTCCTTTCTAACGTTTTAGTTCGTCGAAATTCGACGGGTTCCAACTCGTTATAGTAATGGACTAGCATTAGTAATTTAAATAAAAAATGTTTATCAAACTAAATTCTACTATGTGTGTATTCTACACTTAAATTCAGTTATTACTTCACAAATGAATCTAATTTAGTATACAAATAGTATAAAATGTGATATATTTATATATCTAAATAATGTTTTTACAACTGAAAGCTGAATGGGGCTAATGTGGACATGTCCACAGTAGCCCTACCACCATGTGTCCACACTAGCCCCATGGTGCCATTTATTCTTTTAGGACTAGCACAGGTAAATGTAAAGCATGCAGAGCAAAAGTGAATATAAAAAAATATACTGATTAGATTCATTTATAATATAATATCCCCTCTCATTTGAAATAATGAATATAAATAGTCTAAATTAGTAATTAAAAAACAAACCATGAATTTACTTTTTCACCATAAAAACCATTTTTTATAAATTGCAAATGAACTATGAAATGTATTCTCATGTAATTACACATGGAAGTGTATATCAGTGTTGTCAATCTGCAAAAATTTACAGAGCAACTTTAACTAAAGAATAACAGAATGATTCAAGTTGTCCATACTAGCCTCCTTCTCCTCTACATGTAAAACTTCATTTTAAATCATTTTACATATTTTTTTTAAAATTAATTTTAAGGGCAGATTCCCAGAACAGCCGAGACACCCCATTTGGTGACTTTTCTGACAAGCGCCAAATACCCCACATACATCAATCTAAAATGCGGCACCTGAAAACTAACGAGATTGGTCCACTTTCCTGAATGCTTCCAGACTGTTTTTTACTATGTCATCACCCTGGAATCATGGGAAATACAACATTTATAAATAATGATATATTAGAAAACACAGGAAAGCTGATTTTTAAGATTCAAAATAGAACAAACAATCTGCAACATAAGTTTATTGAAAATGTGAAATTTTTAAAGTACCTTTCCAAATCAGAGTAACGATATAATGATTAAAATTTTCATTTCTTAACAACTTTCAGAAAAAATCATGGGGTCATTTAATATTGTAAGTATGTGCCTATATTATAGTGTAAACATTGAACAATTCATTTCTAATTTAAAGAAGTATGAACGCTTCGCGTTCATAAAAAAATATATATCACTGAATACAGCAACCTAGTTCTGTAACAATCTGGAAAACGCAGGAAACTCGTTTAAGCGGCAATCAGTGAACATGTATGAACGCTTTGCGTTCATTAACCGAAAAGAAAAAACATTACTGTCACCAGAAGTTCTCGGTGCGTAGCAATCTCAAAATTCAGTTCTCGCTACGTAGCAAGCAATATCAAAATTCAGCAGTTCTTGCTGCATAGCATTATCAAAATTCAGCAGTTCTCACTGCGTAGCAATATCAAAATGTACAAAAATCATAAGGTCAGCATACATGAGAAATATACAATAAACGGCTAATATAAAACACTATAATAAAAAATACATAAAATTATTTTAAACACTTAGTTACCGGATGGTCGTTCAGGGAGGTGGTTGCACAAGGAGGTTTCACTGTACATTTGAAATAGATATAATTTCAGAAGTAGGGTAGATGTTCCAGTAATGGACACCCCTTGATGTTTTTGGTTCATAAAAAAATAACTAATAAATATTTAGCTTTAATTATTTTTTTTATAATGCCCCCTTGCATGTTTTATAAAACTGTGTTATTGCTGACACTTTTAATCAAACCAATCAGGAAGCAGAAAATAATGTTTCAAAGTTTCGCTGTTTTTCTGTGAAAATCTTAATGAAGAGGCTAAGAGCTGGCTTTGTTTAATTAATTTATATATTATTTATTTTCTTGCAAAATTTGAATGTTCTTGTAGCTATAGAAAACATAGAATTTTATATACTAAAGGCCATTTACAAAATTTCATTTATTTTTAAGGTTTAAAGAGGGGGTGTCCATTATTGGGATGGTTAATTAGTCATTTTCCAGTAATGGACACCCCATGTAGACATTGCTAAAAATGCAATTTCACTAAATGTTTATTGTGCATAAAATATTTTGACTTACTAAAAACCCAAATAATCAAATTTAATTTTTAAATTATACTTACCAAAATGTAATAACACTAAAACTTTTATAAATAGCTGCTTTCAAGTTATTTTATGTGATTAATAAAATTTCAATATTTTATTTATTTATTTTTTTTTTTTTTTTTTTTTATGTATATGTACCTTGCATATTTTATTATCTGGCAATCAAACCAGCTTCCAGGAAGCAGAAAATATTGTTTAAGAGCACAGTCAAAGAAGGGATCATAGGACTTAATCCCTCTCTGTTTAAATAAAAATGATTATAAGTTACAGAAGTTATTAAAAATCTATTTTCTGTCTTAAATGTTTCCTTATTCATCTCTGACAAGAAAAAAAAAAAAAAAAAAAAAAAGCAATATTAATGAAAGTCATAGGTAACATTCATGAAACTAGTGAATCTGCAGATCAGTGGCCTCAAACATCAGTTGTACAGTTTTATTTTGAAATTATTTTTAGTATTTAAAATATTCAACTCACAATACCATTTCTTTCATATTTGTAACATTAATTATAAATGATATATCAAATAGTCTCTGGAAGATTAATTGTTAAAAATAGTGAGACAAAACTAAACACTAACATTCCAAAACTTTTTTTTTTTTTTTTTTATTACCTTTAAAACCCCCCATTGTTTCAATAATTTGATAGCTGTAATTGCCTGGTATTTAGTATTTTAAACTATCCATCTAAAATAAGTAAAACATAGATCTTCTGATAATTACAATAATTGATGCAAACAGTAAATGATTATCACAAATATTTTATTAATTACTTTATCCTAATTGTTAAATTTATTTGAAAATAACTATTTTGTTTCATTAGTATGTATTCATTAAATTCTGGTTCTGAATACAGTCATAAAAACAATTACATTTATTGCTTTTTATGGGGTGTCCATTACTGGGCCAGAGGGCGTCCATTACTGGGCTTTTGGGTGTTTTGATATATTTCTGTTATTTAAAATTAAATTTCTATTCATATTGGGAAATGAGACTATAAGAATGGTTAAATATTGTTGATAGGTTAATATAATATTGAAAAAACTGAATATAATAATTATAACTATTAATAAAAAAATAATTTTGAAAGAAATTCCTTAAGAGTGTCCATTACTGGCACATCTATCCTATATGCCTAAATATATGAAATCAAGAAACTGGCAATAGATAACGCTGATTTAAAAGAATCTAAGCTTTGAAAATCTATCATCAGTGTAGCAGATTTGACAGTCCATAGCAATTGAAAATTTTAAATTAAAAAAAACGAAGTACAATTAAGAATTAAACATCATATAAGGGTAGATGTGCCAGTAATGGACACCCCTTGATGTTTTTGGTTCATAAAAAAAATAATTAATAAATATTTAGCTTTAATTATTTTGTTTATAATTCCTCCTTGCAAACTGGATTATTGTTGAGACTTTTAATCAAACCAATCAGGAAGCAGAAAATAATGTTTCAAAGTTTCGCTGTTTATCTGTGAAAATCTTAATGAAGAGGCTAAGAGCTGGCTTCGTTTAATTAATTTATATATTATTTATTTTCTTTCAAAATTTTAATGTTTTTGTTTGAGTAGCAATAGAAAACTTAGAATTTCATATACTAATGGCCATTTACAAAATTTAATTTATTTTTAATGTTTAAGAGAGGGTGTCAATTACTGGGATAGTTAATTATAATAAGTCATTTTCCAGTAATGGACATCCCATGTAGACATTGCTAAAAATGCAATTTCATTAATGTTTATAAATGCATAAAATATTTTGACTTAACTGCAAACCTAAATAATCAAATTTAATTTTTAAATTATACTTACCAAAATGTAATAATACCAAAACTTTTATTAAATAGCTGCTTTTAAGTTATTTTATGTGATCAATAAAATTTCAATATTTTATTAATAAATATATATATTTTTTAATGAAGCTATATGTACCTTGCATATTTTATAATCTGGCAATCAAACCAGCCAGGAAGCAGAAAATATTGTTTAAGAGAAAAGTCAAAGACGGGCCCATAGGGCTTAATCCCTCTCTGTTTAAATAAAAACTATTAAGTTACAGAAGCTAATAAAATCCATTTTCTGTCCTAAATGTTTCCCCGTTCACCCCTGACAAATAATAATAATGAAAGTTATAGGTAATATTCATGAAAATAGTAAATCTGCAGATCAGTGCCCTCAAACATCAGTTCTACAGTTTTATTTTGAAATTATTTTATTTAGTATTTAAAATATTCAACTCACAATATCATTGCTTTCATATTTGTAATATTAATTATTATAAATGATATATCAAGTAGACTCTGGAAGATTAATTGTTAAAAATAGTGAGACAAAACTAAACACTAATATTCCAAAACTTTTATTTTTTTAATTACCTTTTAAATCTCCCACTGTTTCAATAATTTTATAGCTGCAATTGCCTGATATTTTTAGTATTTTAAACTATCCATCTAAAATTATTAAAACATCGATCTTCTGATAATTATAATAATTGATGCAAACGGTAAATGATTATCACAATATTTTATTAATTACTGGTATCCTAATTGTTAAATTTATTTGAAAATAACTAGTTTGTTTCATTAATCATTAGTATGTATTCATTAAATTCTGGTTCTAAATACAGTGATAAAAACAACTAGATATTTATTACTTTTTATGGGGTGTCCATTACTTAGCTTTTGATATACTTTAGTTATTTAAAATTAAATTTCGATTCATATTGGGAAATGAGACTATAAGAATGGTTAAATATTGTTGATAGGTTAATATTGAAAAAACTGGAATATAATAACTATAACTATATTAATAAAGCAATAATTTTGAAAGAAATTCCTTAAGGGTGTCCATTACTGGCCCATCTACCCTATTTAAATATGCAATATATAGGATTATAAGTAAAAGTTAAAAGTTAAGTAAATGTGCATTACCTAAATCATTGCTTTTAGTACATTAAACATTAAATCAATTTCGTATTCCGAATATTTAGTACCTAAATGAAGATTAACTTAAAATATTTTAAATACAAGCAAAGAAAAAGCTAGTTTTAAAGAATTAATGAGATATTAATTTTCATCCAAATTTTGTCCCAAATAACATGATTAACCACACTGTGGATATCATACTTACTTATATAGAAAAAAAGTATTTAAAAAGATTATAAATAAAATTAGGTTAATTAAAAATGTTTTTATTAAATTATTTTTTAAAAGGACTGACTTACTTTGCAAAGTTGTTGACCTTGGGACAACTCTTCAAACGGATGACGGCTATTGCACTTTGTGCACGCAAATAAAGGGGCCGACATCTCTTGAAACAAATAAGTTAATGGGCAACACAATTAAGATAGTTTTAAAGACAGTGATCAACGATGGTTGAATTAATTAATCGCAAAAACAAGTAATCTGCACAAAATTGAAAGCACACAAGCTATTAAACAAAGTTGCTTTTCAAGACGCAATAGAAAATGAATCTAAAAATATAAACATGCCGGAAAATTAGCTTTTTCGAAATGCGCCGACTAGATGTTAACCTCGTCAGCCAGATTTTCCTTTAAAATTTCACACAGCGATACAGTCTTATTTTTCCCGTTATAGTCTCGTGGTGCTGCCCTCTGTCGTAAAAAGTTCTAACTACATTCGAGAACAAAAGTTCTATCTACGACTCTATCAACCTCCTCCCCACCGTCTTCTTTTACGCTTTTGAACAATAAAAAAAGTATTTTTCAAGGGAAGTATATAGTAAAAGTGAAAAACTAAGAACTTTTGAAAGATATTTCTTATTTTATTAAAAAATAACGTATGTGCTCCTCGAGGATTAACATTCTAAAAAAGTAAAATTACAAATTACTTGGTTTGTTTAAACTAATTATATCTTTTTGACTATGACCAGGGCCCTCGCTATGGGGGGGGGGGGGGGGAGAGACATTCGCGAATTTCTGTTACACTGGGAAAATTTACAAACTTAGTTGGCAAATTTGTTTAAAACTTTATAATAAAAAACTATAATACACTTTCTATTTCTGATAGATTTGGCAAAAGTTACAAATATAATTACGAATATTATTAAGCTTTTTACAAATAAGATCAATATTACATTCTCTAATTGTGGTAATTTGGTAAAATTAAAACACTACCCAGATAGCATGTAAGGTTTCCGAAAAGGGTCGTTTTTGCTTTACTTTCTAACTATCCTGCAAAGGTTTTCGTGATAATCGTGTAGCCAACCCATGTTCGGAAATCATTATGATCCGTACGATTTTTGCGCATGCGCAACTTATTTCTTTTCCCGACCAGCGTAGGCGCACAGATTATATATATCTCATTATATATATCTGAGATATATATAATCTGTGCGTAGGCGTAGCGTCTCCCAATGGCGTCTGTTTTGAAAGCTTTCGTTGTGTCAAGTTTCTAACATTTACAGAAAATGCGGTAAGTTTGCCATTACTTTTACTTATTAGTATATATCATTATTGTTTAAATCGTTCTTACTGTAGTCTTTTTTTCTTCTGTACTGTCTTATATTTAAGATTTCTGTGTAAGTTACCCATGAGGAAAAGATGATATTTGATTCAACGCTATTTTGTTTAATTATGTTATACAGCATGCTACATCTTTAAATTAAACTAACTTCTATAAACATGATTTACTTAAAACATGTTATAACGTATCGTTTCACGTTTCGTAACCATCGCGAATTTTCAAATGTATTTTGATAACATAACTGCAGTTCCGTTATATATACTTTTAACACATAGGATTGACGTAATGGTAATGTAAATGAACCATAAAATACGAAATCGAGAAAGTGTAAGGAGTTTTTTGTAGGAGTAAGTGTTTAGGAACATATTTTATTATAATAAAACATTTTTAATTATGATCGAGGCTAACTAGTGTTTTTATAATTAAAAACACTTAAGTCTTAAACACAATTTTGTTTTTATGTTTAATTATTTTAAACTTGTAAAAATAAATTTTATCTTTTTTTCTTAAAGTCTTCAAAAAATAAGGAATGTAGTTTTAAAATCACCACCACCCCCTTGCTGTGGACTGATTTACAAATCAAAACAGACTTTGACCTTCAACAAATTACATTCATTTGAAAATATAGGGTAGATGTGCCAGTAATGGACACCCTTAAGGAATTTCTTTAAAAATTATTTTTTTTATTAATAGTTAAAATTATTATATTCCAGTTTTTTCAATATTATATTAATCTATCGACAATATTTAACCATTCTTATAGCCTCATTTCCCAATACTGTGCTGTCCTCTAAAAAAAACCCACTTTTTTAATTTCTCACTATATAAAATTTAATAAAAAATACAAAACAATTTGAAGTAGCTACATTTTCACAGCCTGTCCTGACTAAAATTTTAATGTATAGTATTTTTTTTTCTATCAATATATTACAAAATGGCAGCCAATTAAGCAAGACTTTGAAAAAAACCCACTTTTTCCTAATAATAACGCACATGTAATAACACTTCTAGAAATCAAAATATTAAACAGCAAAGTTTTTCTTTCATTATTAATTAGTTTTAAAACACAATTCTGCAAAAAAAAAAAAAAAAAAAAAAAATAATAATAATATTTTAATAATTGTAAATTGAAGGATTTACAAATGAAAAATTATAAATGTAATTTTTTGCTTATTTTTTAAAAAACTAAATAAACACTTAAGTAATTTTAAATGCTTTTATTATTGTAAATGGCATATAGAAACAGGACAAAAAGAAATTTTGACTTCTGTGATATTTTTGATTAAGTTCTAGGGTGGGTTTTTTTTAGGATACATTTTCCTGTGGGGTTTTTTTAGAGGACAGCACTTATGAATAAAATTTAATTTTAAATAACAGAAATATATCAAAACACCCAAAAGCCCAGTAATGGACACCCTCTGGCCCAGTAGTGGACACCCTCTGTTCCAGTAATGGACACCCCCTAAAAAGTAATAAATATAATTGTTTTTATGACTATTTAGAGCCAGAATTTAATGAATACATACTAATGAAACAAAATAGTTATTTTCAAATAAATTTAACATTTAGGATACCAGTAATTAATAAAGTATTTGTGATAATCATTTATTGTTTGTATCAATTATTGAAATTATCAGAAGATCGATAGTTTTAATTATTTTAGATGGATAGATTAAAATACTAAATATCACGCAATTACAGCTATCAAATTATTGTAAC
This sequence comes from Maratus speciosus, assembly GCA_963932465.1. Taxonomy (NCBI): domain Eukaryota; kingdom Metazoa; phylum Arthropoda; class Arachnida; order Araneae; family Salticidae; genus Maratus; species Maratus speciosus. The sequence continues at coordinate 295,062,274 of OZ010789.1, forward strand.
AGTGGTGGATTTAAAGGGTAATTAAAAAAAAGTTTTGGAATATTAATGTTTAGTTTTGTGCCACTATTTTTAAATGTTTAGTTTTGTGTCCCTATTTTTAACAATCTTCCAGACTCTACTTGATATATCATTTATAATAATTAATATTACAAATATGAAAGAAGTGATATTGTGAGTTGAATATTTTAAATACTAAATAAAAATTTATTTAGTATTTAAATTAATTTCAAAATAAAACTGTAGTACTGATGTTTGAGGCCAATGATCTGCAGATTTACTATAGTTTCATGAATATTACCTGTAACTTTCATTAATAGTATTACATTTTTTTAAAAAATAAGGAAACATTTAAGACAGAAAATAGATTTTTAATAGCTTCTGTAACTTAATTGCTTTTATTTAAACGGAGAGGGATTAAGCCCTATGAACCCCTCTTTGACTGTGCTCGTAAACAATATTTTTTGCTTCCTGGCTGGTTTGATTGCCGGATTATAAAATATGCAAGGTATATGTACTACATAAAAAAAAATAATAATAAATAAAATAAAATATTGAAATCTCATAAAATAACTTAAAAGCAGCTATTTATAAAAGTTTTGGTGTTATTACATTTTGGTAAGTATAATTTAAAAATTAAATTTGATTATTTAGGTTTGCAGTTAAGCCAAAGTATTTTATGCACTATAAACATCACTAAAATTGCATTTTTAGCAATGTCTACATGGGGTGTCCATTACTGGAAAATGACTAATTAACCATCCCAGTAATGGACACCCCTCTTAAAATCTTAAAAATAAATGAAATTTTGTAAATGGCCATTGGTATATAAAATTCAAAGTTTTCGATTGCTACTCAAATAAAAACATTCAAATTTTGTAAGAAAATAAATAATATATAAATTGATTAAACGAAGCCAACTCTTAGCCTCTTAAGATTTTCACAGAAAAACAGCGAAACTTTGAAACATTATTTTCTGCTTCCTGATTGGTTTGATTAAAAGTGTCAACAATAACCCAGTTTTATAAAACATACAAGGGGGAATTATAAAAAAAATAATTAAAGCTAAATATTTATTAGTTATTTTTTTATGAACCAAAAACATCAAGGGGTGTCCATTACTGGAAGGGTGTCCATTACTGGCACATCTACCCTATATGCTGTGCATAGCGTATAAAACACGTAGATCATTTCATTTAAATGCATTTATCAAAATGTAGGTATATTGTTTGTTATCCCTTTTAGCGTCTATATATATATATTTACAGATGATTTTCTGTTGTAATTTTAAAATAACATCCAAACAGAAATCTTTTTTTTTTTTCAATTATATGCGAATATGACATCTGTGCCAATAATTGTATAATTTTAATGTCCTTCATTAAATTTATTTGAGAATATCTTATCCTTATTGCACAAACACCCTTTTCGCTATTCCTATATTTATAGTAGCTGCTATATGTAAAATTTAAAAACTGTCTTCAAACACAAGTAATTATTTAAAAGTTTTTCTGCAAAAAACCCCCACTAAATCATGTGCATGTATACATCTCAAAAAATAAATTTGCTATGTGTAGTGAAGAATAAAAAAATTATTTATTAAAAATAAACATAGGGTAGATGTGCCAGTAATGGACACCCTTAAGGAATTTCTTTAAAAATTATTTTTTTATTAATAGTTATAATTATTATATTCCAGTTTTTTCAATATTATATTAATCTATCAACAATATTTAACCATTCTTATAGCCTCATTTTCCCATATGAATAGAAATTTAACTTTAAATAACAGAAATATATCAAAACACCCAAAAGCCCAGTAATGGACACCCTCTGGCCCAGTAGTGGACACCCTTTGTTCCAGTAATAAACACCCCATAAAAAGTAATAAATATAATTGTTTTTATGACTGTATTTAGAACCAGAATTTAATGAATACATACTAATGAAACAAAATAGTTATTTTTAAATAAATTTAACAATTAGGATACCAGTAATTAATAAAATATTTGTGATAATCATTTACTGTTTGCATCAATTATTCTAATTATCAGAAGATCGATGTTTTAATTATTTTAGATGGATAGTTTAAAATACTAAATGTCAGACAATTACAGCTATCAAATTATTGAAACAGTGAGGGATTTAAAAGGTAATTTTAAAAAAAGTTTTCGAATATTAGTATTCAGTTTTGTTTTCTCTCATTATTTTTAACAATTAATCTTCCAGAGACTACTTGATATATCATTTATAATAATTAATATTAGTACAAATATGAAAGAAATGATATTGTGAGTTGAATATTTTAAATACTAAATAAAATAATTTCAAAATAAAACTGTAGAACTGATGTTTGAGGCCCCTGATCTGCAGATTTACTAGTTTCATGAATATTACCTATAACTTTCATTAATAGTAGTATTACTTTTTTTTTTTTTAATAAGGAAACATTTAAGACAGAAAATGGATTTTTAATAGCTTCTGTAACATTATTTTTATTTAAACGGAGAGAGATTAAGCCCTATGAGCCCCTCTTTGACTGTGCTCTTAAACAGTATTTTCTGCTTCCCGACTGGTTTGATTGCCAGATTATAAAATATGTGAGGTATATATATGTACAACATAAAAAAAATAATAATAAAATAAAATATCGAAATTTTATTAATCACATAAAATAACTTAAAAGCAGCTATTTATAAAAGTTTTGGTGTTATTACATTTTGGTAAGTATAATTTAAAAATTAAATTTGATTATTTAGGTTTGCAGTTAAGCCAAAGTATTTTATGCACTATAAACATTACTAAAATTGCATTTTTAGCAATGTCTACATGGGGTGTCCATTACTGGAAAATGACTAATTAACCATCCCAGTAATGGACACCCCTCTTAAAACCTTAAAAAGAAATGAAATTTTGTAAATAGCCATTAGTATATAAAATTCAAAGTTTTCTATTGCTACTCAAACAAAAACATTCAAATTTTGCAAGAAAAGAAATAATATATAAATTAATTAAACGAAGCCAGCTCTTAACCTCTTCATTAAGATTTTCACAGAAAAACAGCAAAACTTTGAAACATTATTTTCTGCTTCCTGATTGGTTTGATTAAAAGTGTCAACAATAACATAGTTTTATAAAACATACAAGGGGAATTATTAAAAAAAATAATTAAAGCTAAATATTTATTAGTTATTTTTTTATGAACCAAAAACATCAAGGGGTGTCCATTACTGGAAGGGTGTCCATTACTGGCACATCTACCCTATATTTACAGTAGAAATTAATTTTCGTATGTCATTTTGCCAGCTGATTGAGAATCGGCAAAGCTTTTAATATTAAGAGGCTGTACATATATAACGTTACCAACTTTATAGTAATTTTGTAATCTTTCCGGCCTTTACAATATCTTACATTATCATTCCTGGATTATGTCCCACCCTTCCATCACTAATCATATTGTTATCAGTGTCTCAAAGTTCTTTTTTTTTTCCTTTCATTTTATTTTTACATATTTTCAGTTATATGTAAACATATTGTTATATATCTGTTATTTATAAAATTTTCTAATAAAGAAGAAAGAGTATGTAAAATATCACTATATTAAATATAAAATAAGTTTATATCAATAAAATTTTTTAAAAGTATTTAAAAATAGCTCTTTGTTACATAATGTATTCAACAGATATATTGTTTCTTGCCGCTCTTATCAACAAAACAGATAGACAACATTCTTCCTCTTTATTTTACTAATAAGCACAAGTATCACTTCAAACGTACTATCTGGTTTCTCCAACAGCGGATTATATGCAAATATATATTAAAAAAAATAGGAAAGCCAAACGTTGAGGTATTCCACATTTCAGAATGAAATAATTGTATATATAATCATTTAATGATTTTAATAATAACTTAGTATTTTCATAAAAATAGATAACTGAATATTTTGATGTAAAGAAACAGTTACAAATAGAAAAATGAATATTTTGGTTGGATCAAAAATGGTAACAATATCGAAAATGAATCTTCTCCCTCACCCTAGAGATATCTTAAGATATCAAGTGCCAAACTCCACCTCCCTGAAGTGATACCGTTATATTAAGCACAGCCTATAAAATCATGAGCCTTAAATGCTTATCAGTTAGCTTGTTAATTTTAAAATTGCCCATCAATACTTTTAGTTATTAATAGTAAATTGGAAAAAATGAAATCAAAATAAGAATTATTTAAAAATTAAATGTTTTGTAAATTCATACAAATTAAAACTTGGTTTATTATTATTGTTGTTTAATTAATAAATATGAAATTACCTTACCCTTCTTGTCCCTTCCCCCCATAATTTTATCTGTACTGGCAGTGTGATCAGTGTGAAAACTGACAGGGCAGGAAATTCATACTACTACTTCTTTTGGTACTACCTGATTATCCCGACAACCAATTTCACCAAATAAAGTTAGTACATACTTTTAATAAGTGTACTTTTAGTAGTTGACCCAATAGCAGAAAATCCTCCAAGTGTTTGCAACAGATACTTCAGAGGCAGAAAATAATCTGCAGGTAAAACAGGTTTGACAGGTTGCAAGTTTTACAATCGAAGTGTTAATCAAACGATCACCTTTTTTTAAAAATGTTATTATGCATTTTATTAATTTTACTAATAATAATCTTAAGTTTTTGTATTAAGTAAGAAAGAGCCAAACATAATATAAAGCGAAATAAGGGTTCAATAGAAAAATAACCTGCAAACGAAAAAAGAAAATCTGCGACTCCCATCTCTAACTTTCTGCTACCGGTGTAGTTGATAATAAATAATAAATATAAATTGGTACAAAAATACATTACAAAATGTATTGTAATGTTAAGCCCTTCGTGACAACATATGTGTGATATAAAGTGTGTACACAGTCCTTGTAACTATTACTATATTGGAATGGTAATTTTTACGGTACTTTTCGGTTAGCCGGGCGCCAGTGTTAGATATACATACATACATATATATGTATATATACTTGTATACATAACACTGGCGACCGGCTAACTAAAAAGTACCATTTTTACCTTATTTAATATAAATTTATTAAATAAGGAAAAAGTCACTATTTGAAAATAGTGGTACAAGGGAGGCTTGTCATGAAGGGTTTAAAAGTTTTTTCTTCATTGTTATTATTTTATGTTTTATTTTTTAGTTTCAAGAACTAATGACATCATCTGGTAAAGATGCTGAAGTCATGGTTGCTAGCATGTTGAGAAAATTACAGATGATGTCGGAACAAAGTCCTAACAGAGGGTACAAAATCTAAAATTGCCCAGCAAGAAGAGGAACAGACAGTTGTTCTAATTTAACAGGTTGGTTATTATATATTTTAACAAAATTTGTTTTTGTGAGTTCATGCTCAATGGTACGAATAATGTTTTCTTTTTCCTATGAAAGTTTGTATTTTTCTGTAACTGTACGCCAGTGTTAAATATATACATATATTTACACACACACACACACACATATATATAGTGAAACCTCCCTGTGCGACCACCTCCTTGACCGATCATTTTTTCATGGAACGAAATTTATTCCCATAGGCTCAATACTAATTTTACCTCCATTCAGAGACCATCCCATTTGAACTCCCTCCATGAGCAACCCATTTTTTTGAAAACTTTTTACTTTAAGATTTTAATTAAAACTTTTTTACTTTATGATTTTGATTTGAATCAATAGGTTACCTTTATGAGTAAAATTTCATTGAATAATTCAAGGAAAATGTATCTTACCTTTATTATGCATATTTAATTATACATTATTGATCATTTACTTGACCTTTACTTTCAATATTTGTAGTTTATTACTTTACTTAATTATTTTAATATTTTACCATATTGCAAGCATTATGTATAATTTTGAATGCATTATTACATTCAAATTACTGTTTAAAAAATGTAAACAAAGTAATGATCAGAAATGTGCAAAATTCTAAATTCCGCACAACCACTGGTCCCAAGCTGTGCGGATTTGAGGGAGTCTACTGTATATAATTCTCGATATATGACAACTCATTGTTTTTTCGTGAAGAAAGTATAAATTTATTTCTGAAAAAAATCAAGATATTGCTGATAATTGGTAATCACATTCTTTTTATCAAATATATTTATGTATTAATCAAGCTTTTATTATTATTAAGACTGGCTAAACCTGAAATAAAACTTCCTTACTTTATGACTTTGATGTGAATTAATATGATACCCTTATGAGGAAAGTTCCATTGAATAATTCCTGGAAAATGTATCTCATCTTTATTATGCATATTTAATTATACATTAATTATTATTTACTTGACCTTGAGGGGAGAGTGGGGAGGAATGTGATGCTTTTTACAAAAATAAGAAAATCAACTTTATTTGACACATAAACAAAATTTTGATATATAGAATACAAAATGAAACACTCTCTAATGTCCTTGAACAATATAGAAACATAATTTGCAGAAACAATTTTATAAAGAAATTATAAATTTCAAAATGTGTCCCATACCTTCCCACTAACAGGGAGGTATGGGACAGCTATAAAACAATGTATGATAAGGGGCAAATAGTCTATTGTTGGCTATATATACAGTCTAACAAAGATTGTAGGTTGATGTCTGTGCTACAATATCAAATTTCAGTAACTTCATCACTGGAAGGAAAATTCAGGATTGTCAATCAGAGATAGCATTAAAAAAATCATCAGTTCAATTTATTTATGTTTTGAAGTAAATGAATATATTTATAATGTTATAATTAATATATTACCTTCTAAAAATATTTGCATGTTAGCAGTTTACATTCATCTTATTAAAAAGAAAGAATTAAACATGTCCCATTCCTCCCTCTACCTTCTTTTATGTTAAACTTCTTGCATAAACAAAAGTTCTACTTTTAGTCTAGTTTACAGTATGATGTTCAATAAATAGAAAAACTATTACATCTACGCGTAAACAAGCCTATACTACTATATTTTACTAATATACAGAAAGCATAAAAAGTATATGAAGCAAATTTACTTCTGATTCTTGAAATAATGCTTTGCTTAAGTCTAAAGTAAATCGGCTTTTCAAACGATGATTAAAAATTAGTTTAATTAACAAGGTATGCAACTGATATGAAAGGTTTGATAATTCTAACTTTTATTTTTCAATTTTAGAAATTATTTAATTTTTTTTAATATTTTAACCCTTTGCACTCAAAGGTTTTTTTCATTTGTATTACCAGCAACTCAAAGTGATTTTAGTTATATCTTATTATTTTTTAAATTCTTTATGAATACGAATACAAATTTATGATATATATATAAAAAAAAAACTAAAAATTATAAAATTATTACATTTTGTAATCGTAAAGTGTGATACCTCTTGAAGCAATTGCCTATATGTAATCTTGGCTTTTCTAGACAGATATCACAAAATTATTTTTATTGCCTCCGTAGTGGAGCCCTCAAGTTTGAAGACAAATTTTAAATGGCTCCGCTCCGGAGTCCTCGAGTGCAAAGGGCTAACTTTTTTTCAATATATAATGTATTTAAAACAATCAAAAATGGTATCAAAATTCAATTTGTGCGATTGCAGCATTGTATTTCTACAGTCAAAGATTTTGCACCTTAGCCGACTAAAATTTCGATTATACACCTTTCTCAGTTATGCATCGTTTTAGAAAGGTTTCCTGAAAGACATATAATTGGTACTTTACTGGGGTTTTTTTGGGGGGGGGGGCTGAAATTGTCATATTGCCAGAGCAAAAGTTCTTTATCTACAGAACGACAAAGTCGAAAAATCCATTTACTCTTGCTCGACTGAAAATATACACAATATTTTGAAAATAAATATCAAACTTCATGATATTTTGAAAATAAATATCGGATATGTATCCATTTATACATATCACTGAACCATCCTGTTTGTAGCTATAGTGTTTACTCTTTAGTGTACACTATACACTCTTCAGTACTCCCGCTGCTGATAGAATATAATCTTTTTTTTTTTTTCCCCCATCATCTGAAGATATAAGAAAATGCTCTTTTATGAAACCTTTAAACACATAAAGGCTAGATTTATTATGGTTATTTGTGCTTTTCATTATGTAGGGATTTTTTTTTTGTATCACAAAATCAAAACGTTCATTTTATGAGTAACAATCCCAGATGAAGATTCTGTCTGTGTCACTCTCTACTCTCTATTGTGTACAGTATAACCTCGAAAATCCGGCATTGTCAGGACCATGACGATGCCGAATTTCTGACTTCAAAAATACTTTTAATAGTCTTAATGGTGCCGTTATTCGTAATTTAATTCATACCCAAGTAATAGTTATGTGAGAAAAATAGAAAATTAAATATTTTAAAAAATATTAAAATTAAAAGTTTCTATTCATATTTTCTGTGTTACAAAAAAAAAAATCTAGTATATATCATTTCTTCTCGTGTAATTTCCTAAACATCGATGTCAATTTTATTTGCTTCAATTATTTGAACAGCTTTTTAACAAGTTTTAATTTTACACAAATGTAGAATATTGAAAATATAGTCTTATTTATCTAAAGCAGATGTTAGTTTTCCAGTCAAATTTAAGCATTTTTCCACTGATACCTTTTCTTCTGTACTCAGAAGGGATTCAATTTAGCATAGCATCTGCGATCTCACAGTCAGCCAATCCATTGCTTTCAATCTCGAAATTTTTAATTGTTTAACGATTTATTATTATTCTTTCTCCTATAAGGTGGAAGTGTAAAAAAAAAAAAAGCGGCGAGATGACTTTGATGCTGGATTTTCGAGGTCACACTGTACTTTATTTACTTTTACTATACGTATGTGATTTTTGTGTTTATAATTTTATTTTTTATTTTTTTCTAGAGAGAAAAGAATGAATCAAGAAAAAATTTTTATGAAGTACCTGTTAATTATATCAATTCTTTATATGTAAATAAATTACTATATTAATTCTTTATATGTAAATAAATAGAATTTTATAAACTGAATGATGTTTCATTTGTTTTCAAGACTATTTCCTTGATACTGAGAAATATTTTTCATTGCTTCAGTCTTAAGTTATTAAAAATAATTACAATCAGAAAAAGAACAATTTAAGTGAGTTAAATTATACTTTAAAAAACTAAAAAAAAATAATGTTAGTTTAGTATTTGCTCTGTTGTACATAGGATAATATTTCTCTGGTAAAAGAAAAACATTGGAGAAGGGAGGAAGGCAGATGATTTTAAAAATTTGTCTTATTGTAATATGTAATTTACATTGTTAAACAAGCAAGAAATTACTATTTTTATGTAAAAATGCTGGAAAGATCAATGAATTTGTAAAAAAATTCTTTTGTATGTTGCATCATTAAACTATTTTCAGAGAAAAGACTAAATATATTCCTGTGGTCATCAATCAGAATCCTATGGAGGATTTATTTTATAAATCTGACAATATTCTCTAAATAATAATTGAAAATTCTAAGAAATAAGTTTAATAAATGAAAGAATTAAAAAATTAATGAAGTAGTAATATAAAAAATATACAATCTTCTAAAGTCATTAAATGTACACTATATTGGAATTCCACATATTTGATGTGCTATTTATTGTAGGTAAACACAAGATTTCATTATATATGTATACAATAAAAAATTATCTGATCCTGAATAGTGAACTGGATTCAAAAGGTAAGTAACTGAAAGTATAATTAAATTTACTATGTATAAGCATAGACATAGAGTTGTATGTTCTCAAGTCCCTGTAACATTTTAAATACTTTTTCTTACCCTCTAATATAAAAAAGCTTTTAGTTTTTTTATTTTATTGAATTTCTCCTTTTTCTTTTGTTAAAGGATAAATGACAAAAAAAAATCCCTTTGCTTTTTTTAATTTTAAGTTATCAATAATTTTCAAGACTCTATGCCTATGTGTATAAGAATGATTTTTTAATATTAAATACGTGAAATTTTTCAAGTTGCTAACTAAGCGTAAATAAACAGAGTGAAAAATGTTGAACTCTGATCTTTGAAATAGTGCTCCAATGCACTGTTGATTTGCGCCGAGTTAGCAATGTAAAAAATTTCACGTATTTAATCTTCAATAATTTCACTGCTGATAATTAAAATTTTACTTGGAATGGTTTTTATTCAAATGAAAGTGTTTTTCCTTAAGAAATTTTTTTTAATGGGATTACACATCCCTCATGCGTAGACACTTGCATGCTAATGTTAATCCTATGGGAGAATTTTTCTAAATATCTCGTTTGCATTTCAATATTGTAAATTTTATTATTTGTTACTTGTCAATCTGTACAAACACCTTTTTTTTTTTTTTTTTTAAGTTTTCAGTTTTGTTTGCAATGTGTTTTTTTTTTTTTTCACTGGAGTATTTTCGCTTTTGAAAGCAGTTCTGAATATATCCTAATAAGCAAAAAAACCTTGTAAAACAAAGTCGAAAAATGGCCTTTGTATCAAAACTGCAGGTATGCAATGCAAAAAAAAAAAGCAAGCGAGATATTAAAAAAAAAATCTTTCAGTGGATTAACATTAGCAATCAGGTGTTTCTGTGCGAGTGAAGTATCCTCTTAACATTATTAAGCTTTTTTTATTATTAAAATAGGATCTAATAATGTAGCGAATTGATAAAAATTAAACATATATTTTATACATACATAGTAAAGGACAGGGATGTAAGAATTTATTTCAAGGTAAAAAATGAACATATTAATTAAAATAAGCAATTTGATAAACATGTGGATTAATAAAAACCAGTATTTTTCAATGTATAGATAATATTTGACTAAAATTTAATTTTCCACAGGAACAAACAAACAACAACAAAAAAATATGCTCAGCTCCGAAAAATTCTAAGTTGAGTTATTTATCTCATTTTTCTATCAAATAAGATTTTATGATTTATAAAAACCTCATTTTCATTTTTTTTATACACGCTTGTAATAAAAGCCTTTCATCAATCTTTGATTGTAACTCCTCTAACTACCCTTTCGTTTCTTCCTTTTCACATGCTTATCATGAAACACTTACAAACTCCCTCAGATAGCGTCAACTAGCAACCTTTTTCAATGCTTTACAAAACATTTACAAACTTTTCATGCGAAGCCTTTAAAAAGCATTCAAACATTTACGTAGCATGGTTGTAAAAAGGCTTTAAAAAGCAAAAAATGCTATCTGGGTAGTTGGCAAATATCGAGCGAGAACTATTTATTTTTGCTTCTCAATGAGTTGGCAAATACTGAAATTTGACATGGCAATTTAAGGTCCTCTCCCCCCCCCCCCTTCCCCCATACTCCAAAAATAAAGTCTTAGCGATGGTCCTGACTATGACTAATAAATTGAAATGTTTGATTTTTAAAGAATTTGAATAAATCTGCAAGAAAATTCTGAAAATTAAAAAATCAAGTTCCTCTATTATTTATTGTAAAAGCTTATAGAAAAGAAAGAAATTACATATATCAATGAATAATGGATTGAGATCGCATAAAAAATATTTACCGAATTTGAAATTTTTTTAAGCATCGGACAGCTCTCTATTTTAGACTTTAAAAGAATCATTAAAATAAACCAATTTATTAGCTGTTTTCTGTGGCTGTTCTCAAATTCAAACTGGCTTCTTTCTGACAGTTTCAAGGAGACATTTTCAATCGTAAATACCAAAAACTGTTAGCTATTCCATTCTGATTCATACATGAAGAAATAGAACAGAATTTTCCAACAAAAGCATATCTATCAATAGATCTCATAAAAAATATTGTCAAATGTTTAAGAGTATAAGAACTTTTTGCGGGTAGTGAAGGAAAAGTTCTCATAAGGGAAAAATTTATTATTATTCAAAATGATCACATCGTTTTCATAGCCATTGCGACATTGCATAGATTTTTTTTTTCGTTATTCTTATATTCTCATCCTCGTATTATATTTTAAATCATCATATTTTAAAAGTCGACCGATATCTGTTTTATTCTTTATAACCGCATAGGTAATGCAAATTCTATTCCGTTTTCAATTCTATTCTATCGCTTTGCCAGAAAAGTGCAATCAGAGTAACAAAGTAATTTTTTTTTCTTTTAATCCCCCAACGCCGTCGCTCCACCAATGGCCGAGAGGTTCTGCTCCCGAAGCTGGTAGACAGGAGGTGCTGGGTTCGAACCCAAGCGCGCCCGTCGGCTTAATCTTTCGCAGTTTTCCGTGGTTTTCTTCGATCCCTGGATTTCATTACATAAATACGGGTTAGGTTCCCTGAGAAAGACCCCCACGGAATACTCTCCCCCCCCCTTTAGGGTTTATATTCCTCGTGTTAATAATTGGCTGTCATAAACACAACCAATCCCCATCGCTGTCCTTTGTAAAAGATTTCATTCTTAAAAAACAAACCCCGAAGTCGCCCAATTTTGACGCTTTAGTACATAATCAGATAAATTACACACGTTTCTGAGCGGTCGGATGCTACTGTTATAGTGCCATATTTCTAACTTTTCTCTCTCTGAATTTTGTGGGTTCGATACCCAGAGAAGACTTTTTTTCTTTCTTTTTTCTTTTTCTTTCTTTCTTTCTTTCTTTTTTTTTTTTTTTTTTTTCTTTTTGCAATGAATTGAGTCTTCTGAAATTCCTTCTTCAATATTTGTAAATTTAGAAACGTCTTCACTAGACATGTTTTTCCAATTTAATTACGACACTATACTAAAAAACTACGTCTAATCTCCGCAAAACTTTAAAAATAAAATGCGGTGCTCACTCGGTCTGCAGTAGATGGCTGTTAAAACTTTAACACGAACAAGAGTAAACATTCTAAATCCACCTTGTTTATTTTCAATAGTGTACATGTTTTGCTAAAAACCACCTGCAAATCTACGTGATTAATAAATATTAATACCATGAAAAGATTTTTTATTGTCGAAAACAGTTATTCTAAGTCCAAACATAAAATCCCGAAATAAAAAAAAATATTTTTAAAAAATTTAAAAAAAAAATCGAAAAATTATAAAATTTTTAAGTTGTTACGTATTAGAAAAGATGAAATTAAAATACCATATTATGATTTTATGTAGCACATTTTAATTGATTTCGCTGAGAAGGATAGAGGTTTATTCCTATAAAAAAACTATAAATAAAAGTGAATAAAATAAAAATTCTGCCGTCTAAGGAATTCAAATTATAGATTTTTTTATTCTTTTCATTAGATCATTAAAACTGTTATAAAATTGCAATTTCTCTGTAAATAAATAAGTATATATGTGTGCGCGCAAAAGCATGTTTTTATTTATATTTAGCTTAAATTTAAATAATTATATTTGGATTTTTTTTTATTGTGGTTTGAAAATAATTAATCATTATTTTGTCTGCTGGAAAAAAAGAAGAAAAAGTCCTGTCGGGGTATCGAACCCAGTTTTTAATTCAGACACTTTTCTCCGGGAGGGATTTCTGTGGTTCCGGGGGGGGAAATTGCACTTTTTGACCATTGAAAACACAAAATCTTAAATCTTCCGGGGGGGACATCTCATTGCTCCGGGGAGGAGGGTTGGTTGGTTGGTTGGTTGGTTGTATTTATGACGGCCAATTATCTGCACGAGGGATATGGGCCCTGGGGGGTGCCCTTCGTGGGGGTCTTTCTAAGGGAACCTAACCCGTATTAACGCTTGGAAATCCAAGGTTCGAAGAAAACCACGAAAACTCCGAACGATTAGGCCGACGGGCGCGATTGGGTTAGAACCCAGCACTTCCCGTCTACCAGCTTCGAGAGCAGAACCTCTCAGCCACTGGTGGGGCCCGGGGAGGAGGGAATGTCCCCCCCCTGGGACACCCCTTGAATTCAACAGTGATCGAACCCACAGAGCTCCGAGAGAGAAATTGGCGCTCTGCCAACTGTACCATCCGGCCGCTCAGAAATTTATCCAATTATGTATGCAAGCGTCAAAATTGGGTGACTTTGTTTTTTTTTTTTTTTTTAAACTGCATATTGCACTTTATCCTTGTCATATGTTTATCTATTGCCTACATTCTATCAATGCACAAAGGGTCGCCGCTTCTGTCTTCCCTACCTCGGGACCTCTCCTTGTCAGCCATATAATGCCATTGTGCAGTTTGGATTTCCAACTGGGTTATAAGAATGACCACCCAACATGAAGGCGTGGTCATACGTATGACCACGCGTTCATACTATGAAGGAATGAAGGGTAAAGAATCATACACAGCAATGGACCTTATGCAGGTGACGTCAGACACCAGAGCTGACGGTACGTTGATCTGTTATTCTTGCCACTGCACTGCCAGAATGCTAGTATACGCAGGCGCAAACACCGCTAACAGACGACTTTAGCCTTGACCCAGATTGACGTGAAGTGCATACATTTTAACTGAAAATTTGCAAACTTAGGGAATTTTGTCGCATACAGAACAACATTTTGAATTTATATTAGAAAATATTAAGTATATGCTGCTACAACAAATATTTTTTTGGAGATATTTTTGATAAACAAGCATTAATAACTCACACTTCATAGACTGCTATGCTAAATACCGCCAGCAGACGAATTTTAGCCTCGACTTCAGGTCGCGTCCATAAGGTCCATTTCGCATTTTCGCTGGTAGAAATGCTACACTGCTTATATTGAGTAAAACATTTATCAGAGCAGACAAAAGCAGAGTTTACAAAGGCAGAGGGGAAAAATTCTCAAAAGCGTCAAAATTTCCCACAAAAATTCTCTTTATCCCATAGAGCTCTGTTTTTCCCTCAAGAGAGGGAAATTTCCCACGAGTTTAAGAGGCTACTTCAGTCAAACGAAAAGACGCATTCGCTAATGCTAATCCTATGAAAGAAATTTATAAAGATATCTCCGTCGCATTTCAGTATTTTTAAATGATTTCTTTTGTATTGTGTAGTTTAGATCGACCTGTACAATGGCCGTTGCTTACTTTTTCGATTTTGTTTATAGGTATTTCTTATGAGGACACTTTCATTTTCGTAACCGGTTTTGAAAGTAAAAGCATCCTCATAAAAAATATTTGCAATCAAAATCGAAAAAGTTAAAAACGGCATACAGATCGATCTCAACTATTCAATGCAAAAGAAATCATTTAAAAATACTGAAATGCGACTCAGATATCTTTATAAATTTCTTCCATAGGATTAGCATTAGCGAATGCGTCTTTTCATTTGACTGAAGTAGGCTCTTAAGGACCTTTTTTCTCGCCTTTTTGGATTCGAGCGATGATTCCGAGGATTTCGAATGCTCTATCTCCCTGGAGGCAATAAAAGATAGCTGGTTGGTTGGTTGGCTCAGACTTGGGATGGAGGAGGCCGGAAATTTGTTCACGAAATTTTTACACGGGCTGCAAAGCCGTTATATTTATAACCGATAATTTTTTTTATGAGTTCGGAGCTTTTTTTTTTTTAACTAAAAAACGACGCTACGGGAAAAAACAAGAAGATATCTTCTTACGAGAGCTTTTTCCTTAAATATCAATATTTTTTCGCGCATTTTCCATTTAAAAATATAAATTCATACAAAATCGGATTACAGATGTAAAAATCATACAAATTTGAGATTTAATTCAGAAAAAGAAATACGAAAGTAGTTAACGTGAAACACTATTCACATATATGCCTTTTTAATGTGGATGTCGTTTTCTGTTAAGAGCAAACAGTACATTTACCATTACTTTTTTTTAATATCGTAGCATAAATATTAATAAAAGAAAATTTCACTCTGTCGGTGTGTCGGTCTGTCTGTTGGCGATGATTTTTTTTTATAAGTAGCCGAGATATTGATTAAAAACTCGCAAAAAGCGATCTTTTTTTGCAAAACACGCTCAGTCCCTGCTTTCCAGAGCAAAAAAAGAATCAAATGCTATTTTCTTTTCTCTTAACGTTTATCGGTCGAATTGTTTGGGATACTAATAAATAAGGAAGACATTCTTAAATTTCGTACTTTTAAGTTTTCAGCGCTGCAATAAGTTAAAAAAATATTATTGTTAACCTTTTGAATTTTTTTTCCAAAAAGGTCGTTTTCGTTGTTGCCTTATTCTCCCTTTCGGCAACGCTCGCCTAGGTCTCGATTTTAGAGGTATCGATTCACAAAAATACCTATTTAAAGCTGAAACCTTCTCTTAGACTGTGACATCGGTTTTGAAAAATACGAATTTTAACCCTTCCATAAAAATTCGCGACTACAAGTCACTTCGCCCCTCCCGAAGATGATCTTTTGTCTACGCTAAAAGTAACAAAATGTCAGTATTTCGACACAGTTTTTTTTTTTTTAGAGAATATCAGCAGACCGTATTTACATCACCTACAAAAATTTTGAAACGTTCGAACGAGCTGAAATATTAGAAAAAAAAATCTGAGAAATTATCGGTGAAAACGCGGCTCGTTTTTACTACTAATATGCATACTTTTCAGGAAATTTTAAAGAGAGCGTGTATATAGTTGCATTTATAACCGACTAGCAAACCCCGCGGCTTTGCTCGCGTAATATTTGAAATATGCCAAGTGATATTTATATGTCTAATTTTTATTAAAAGGTACTAACTAAATTTTTATTTTATTAAAAGGTAATATTTTATTTTATTAAAAGGTACTTATTACTTTTAGGAATAATTCAAAAATTACTATTTAAAACACAGTTTGATTAAACATCCTTATTACACTGCATTAGGCAGAAATGAGACTTAAATTAATAAAATGAAATAAAAATAAATAAATGATAATTTAGAAAATATTTTGAAACTTTTATGCTCAATTAATACGCTCATTTCAGTATTCATATGAAGTTTTGAATTTTTTAGAAACCATCTTCTTACATCTTAAAATTAACCATCATGTCAAATTCCAAGTCCTACCACGTGTCTCAACATAAAGGGCTATGTTGAAACAGGAACTGTCACCATTAATTTGTCAACATTAATTTTGAAATCGGTTTGTTATTTCCTAATATTCCACAGAAACGTAATTTAAAAAGCTTTTAAAGCCCTTTTTTAGAACGTCTGTTGTTCCTGTGAACCCAGGTGGTAGAATCACCGGCATAAAATATAGCCTGTGTAGGATCAGAGACTGTTACCATTGATTCGCAACTATTACTTTTATAATCGGTTTATATTCCCTGAAATTGCATAGAATCGTAATTTAGAACTTTTTAGAATGCTTTTCGTACCTCCCCTTCGCTTCACCCCTTTTTAATTCGAATTTATTTTCGACGTTCCTTCGAGGGCATTTATATTTTATAAGTAACTACCATGTCATATTTAAAGTTTATAGCCTTTTCAGTATCACAGCATTCGCAATTTAGAAAGTTTTTAGCTCCTGCAACTCTCTGGTGGTAGTCGCACATACATAAAATATAGCTTATGTCTGAGCAGGTTCTATCACCAAAATTTGACATCATTATTTTTTTAATCGGTTTGGTAATTTATAAGTTTGCTTAAAAATTGTAATTTATAACGCTTTTCACTCACTTCATTTTTTTAAGTTTAGAATTTTCTTTCGACTGTTCTTAGAAAGCAGTTGCATCTTGTAAGTAAATACCATGCCATGCTTCAAAGTGTTAGACCCTTCAGTTGTGCAAAAAACGCAAATTAGAACATGTTTTGCTTTTGCAACCCTCAGATGGTAGTGACAGCAACATAAAATATAACCTATGTTATAACAGGGACTATCACCATTGATTTGCAACCATTACTTTTGAAATAGCTTTGGTATTTCCTTAGATAGAGTAGAAATCGCAATTTAGAACGTTTTTAGGACGCTTTTCGCGCATTTTCACCCCTTTTTAAATTTCCATTTTTTTCGAAACTGTTCTTAAAGAACATTTATATCTAATAAATATGTACCTTGCCTAATTTTAAGTTGCTAGCCCCTACCGATCATAAATATCGAAATTTAGAACGCTTTTTTGCTCGTGCAACGTCTTGGTGATAGTGATACCGACATAAAATAGCGTCTATGTTAGAGCAGGGGCTGTCAGCATCAATTTCCTAACATTGCGTTTGAAATCAGATTCATTCTTCCTGAGATATTGCCGACAAATCGGCATTTAGAACGTTTTTAGAACGCTTTTCTCGCATTTTACTCCTGCATCTCCTCTGGGGTAGTGGAAACAGATATAAAATATAGCCTATCTTGGAGCAAGATCTGTCACCATAATTTTTACACCATTATATTTGAAATCGGTTCAGTACTTCCTGAGATTGCATAGAAATCGCATTTAGAAAGTTTTTTACAACGCTTTTTGCGCATTTTGACCCCTTTTAAATTTCGAATTGTTTAAGAACTGTTCTTAGACATCATTTATATCTTATGAGTAACTAATATTCAAAATTTCATATTTCTAGGCCCTTCAGTAACGCTAAAATCGCATTTTTAGAACGTTTTTTGCTCCTGCACCCCCTTTGGGGTAGTGACACCGACATAAAACATAGCCTATCTTGGAGCAAGAGTTGTCACCATCATTTTGACACCAATATTTTTTAAATCGGCTTGGTATTTCCTGAGATTGTGTAGAAGCTACCATTTAGAACGTTTTTTAGAACGCTTTTTGTGCATTTTCACCCCTTCTTAATTTCGATTTTTTTAAGAGATGTCCTTAGAGATCATTAGTATCTTATAAGTAACTAATGTTCAAATTTTCATATTTCTAGGCCCTTCAGTAACGCTAAAATCGCATTTTTAGAACGTTTTTTGCTCCTACACCCCCTTTGGGGTAGCGCACCGACATAAGATATAGCCTATGTTCTAAGTTGGACTAACACCATCATTTAGATACCATTACTTTTGGAATCGGTTCGGTAGTTCCAGAGCTTACCTCCTACAAATAAACAATTTTTTCCTCTTTATAATAGGAAGTATAGATTAAAATTTCAGAGAGTTCGAACAATAAGAACTTTTTTTTTATATTTTAAAGGACCCGACGTGAAAACCTACAAAACAAGAAATAAAAGAAAAAAGCGAGGAGAAAAGTATTTCTTTTACACCTAGATATCAATCTTTTTCATGAAATTTTTACACGGGCTGTAAAACCATTGTATTTATAACCTATAAAAAATTTTAAGAATTCGGACAACACAACAAGAACTATTTTCGCGCATTTTTCCTTTAAAAATATAAATTCATACAAAATCGGGTTACAGATATAAAAATCATACAAATTTGAGATTTACTTAAGGGGGCCGGGAAAGCCCTATCTCCGCCATGTTAAATTCACCAACTTTATGTACCTTTTTCTCAGAAATGGTGAAAGATAGAGGTCTAGATTTTTTTTAGAGCAATTAAAATAACATGATTTACGTATTTTAACAGACCATTTTCTTTCTAAGTGAAACTCAAAATTAATTATTTATTGAAAGTCATTTTTAAATTAACATTTTTGGTAAGATTTCACTGCCTAAAGTAAATAATTTTCAACAAATCATTAAATCCCTGTGTTAACGTATACAATATATCATTATATAAGTATTAAATAAAAATCTGAGTTCTAAAGTTTAATAAATATTGAAAAAAAGGAACATAAACATGAAAAATCCAAGTTTTCAGAAAAAGTCAATTAAAGATTTAAATGGCCATTAAGCTGTGAAGTACTCTTAGAAAGAATGATTAATTTCAACAATTATTATTATTTTTTTATCTATAAATATGTGTGACAAATCGTTGGAAAGATGAAATTTAAACTATTTAATGATATAAAAAAAGCAAAAATTGATTTTTTTGTTAAATTTTGCTTTCCCGGTCGCCTTAAGGTTGCTATCACGGGCCCGGGCACCACCGGGCGGCTCAGGTAGTACAGCATAAAAATCACAGTAAATGCATCATACTTATTTATTGAAAATTTGAGAATTTTCTTTGATCCAGAAAGTATAATATCCGGATCATGATGGAGCTATCTGATGTTCAATCAATAATAATAATTAAATTTGTTAATTATTGCTCTTATGGCAAATTCCTCACATATGTTTTAAAGTGTTTCAACTTGCTAAAACTTCTTTCATTGAAAGTGAAAGATACATGCAGTGTAAAGAGTCACTCAGCTTCCGAATTCTCCTCAGTCTATGGCCGTAGAATGCATTCGTATATTTAAAATGTCTTCTCGGGAAATTAATGTTTTTAATTGCTTTTTTTTTTTTTTTCTTTTTTAGCTCTCCTTAAAAGATGTGTATTTTTTTCTTAGTTCTCAAAATATTTCTAAAATCTACGCTTAATTTAATATTTTATGTGTTAAAAGCGGATAAACTGTGAGTAAGATTTTAATACTTCATATAAAATTGAGAATATATTTTAGAAATATTTTGAAAACTAAGAGACATCCTTTAAGAAGAGTACACAGAAAAAATAAGTTAAAAATATTAATTTCCGGATGAGATATTTTCTATACACGAATACATCAAACGCCCACAGTCTTAAAATTACTGAGGGGAATTCGGAAGCTGGGTGAATAACAGCCTTAAGCAGGGATGTAGTGGAGGGTATGCGGTGGTATATCCAAAGAAATTGAAGCGTCTCTGTTTCTCAAAAAAGCTATAGTAGAGGATACATGTTATGTAGATTAAATAAAAAATGTTTTAAATGCAATACTTTTTGTTAAAATATTTCGAATAAAAGTTAGCTAGGCATATCTTGGGTCCCAAGGTGCCCCACCTCAACCTATCCCGAAAATAAATCAGTTATATTTTTATCTGTATGAACAATAATTGATGGAAGTACGTTTTCAGTTGTGAAACACTTTTTTAAATTATAAAAATTGCATACTATTTAGTGAGCTTAAATTCTATAAATCATATAAAGGGCTTCACAAAACATCTGAAGTACATTTCCGTTTATTGACGGAAATTGCTAACGAGGAATTTTCAACTGTGTTATGCGTTCACTAAATGTTCTAAATTTTAGCATATTGTGAATTATATGATAAACCTATAGTTCATATACAGGGATGTACAAAATTTTCAATTATTTTAGAGACTTTGGTTGAAATTGTGTTTCCAAACGTGATTATGTTTTACAAAATCAGGGTTCATACAGAGTTGGGAAAAAAAAAAAAAACCCAAGGAGTACCCAAAAAATCCAAGGAGTCCAAAAACTTAAGGATTTGCCATTTTTTCCCCGATGTTTTTATGTGCTGCATCGTTATGTGGTATGCACACTCCAATTTTTAATGCCCAATTTGGAGAGAAAACATTTCAAAAACAAATTTTGCTGTATTAGAATCTAATTGTTAGTGCTGAAATTGCACAGTGTTCACAATATATTGCTTACTGATTTCGTAAGTTTAAATACGAAATGGACAATCAACGTTTTTACGCAGTAACCAATGGTCATGTCACAGGGGTGATTCTGAGTAAAAAAAAAAATTCTGAAATTCACAGTAAATCTTCTGAAAAGTTACACCAGAGGAGGGAGGTGGAGGAGGAGGAAATCCACCCAGGACACTAGATATGCATTTTTTCCGAGACTCTTTGACGAAATTCGCGATCTTCTGAAGAAATTCGAGGTTTTCCGCGATCTTTTGACGAGCTTTTTGGTTTTTCGCAATCTTTCGACGAAATTTGTGGATTTTTTCTGGATCTTTCGACGAAATTTGTCGATTTTTCGCGATCTTTTGACGAAATTTGTGGTTTTTTCGCGATCTTTTGACGAAACTTGCCGTTTTTTCGTGATCTTTAGACGAAATTTGCGGGGTTTTTCGCGATTCTTTGACGAAAATTGAATTTTCCCCGCGATCCTTTGACGAAATTGGCGATTTTTCTGCAAACTAGTGACAAAATTTATTTTTTTCGGCAACCATATGTCCGAATTTTCGGATTGGTGACCGATTTTTTAAAATTTTCGGAAATGAATGCCTTACATTTTCGGAAAATTCGGATTAGAATCACCCCTAGGTTATATAGATAGAGATTAGTCAAATCCCAAACACTTATTATGTATATCATATACATGATACATCTTAGAGAAAATTTAATAAGGCAAAAAAAAAAAAAGAATGCTAAACGCAACATACAAGAAAAAATATAACAAATTTTGAATTTATTCTTTTAGAACAGCGGTAATTGCTTTCTTTCAAGATGAAATTTTGACGAATTCGGTTTTTTCGCGATCTTATGATGAAATTCGCATTTTTTTCGCGAACTTCTGGAGGAAATTCGCGTTTTTTCGCGATCTTTTGATGGAAATCGCGTGTTTTTCGTGATCTTTTGATGGAAATCGCGTGTTTTTCGCGATCCTTTGACGAAATTCGCTTTTTTTCGCGATCTTCCGAGGAAATTCGCGTGATTTTCGCGATCTTCTGGGAAATTTCTCGTTTTTTCGCGATCTTCAGGAAAAATTCGTGTTTTTTCGCGATCTTCTAAAGAAATTCGCGTTTTATTTCGACCGTTTGACGAAACTGACGTTTTTTCCCGCGATCTTTTGATGGAAACCGCACGTTTTTCGCGATCCTTTGACGAAATTCGTATTTTTCGCGATCCTTTGAGGAAATTCGCGTGTTTTTCGCGATCCTTTGAGGAAATTCGCGTTTTATGAAATCTTTTAAAGAAATGCTTTTTTTCTCGATCTTTAACGAAATTCGCGATCCTTCGAGTAAATTCGCGTTTTTTCGCGTCTGTTAAGAAATTCGAGTTTTTCCGCAATCTGTTGGAGAAATTCTCGTTTTTTCACGATCAAAATTTACGAATTTTTTCCGCGATCGATTGACGAAATTTGACGGTATTTTTTGGAACATATTTGCGAAAAACGCGATTTTTCCGAGATTCTTGGCTAAATGCCACACATCGATATATTTAAAATAAAGGTCGGCTAACTGTGTCGAAAAACTGACTTTACGTACCTAATAATTGAAAAACGGACTTAGTGGGAGCCCTGCTATTAAAGATTATCCTACCCAATCAATGTTGTGCTTCAGATGAATGACATGCATAAAGGATATACGGTGCAGTTTACAATCACGTTTTTTTCTCCTCGGCAGCAATATAGCATGCGTCCGAAGCCGCAATACAATTTAAGGAGTTTGTAAGGAGTGGTTTGCTTATCTAAGTACTACTTGGGAATGTTTTCATTTCTAAAGAGTTTGCAAGGAGTCTAAGGAGTCTGTGCGAACCCTTAAAATATTACTTAGACATCGTTTTCCACGTTATTAAGCTATGAAGTTTTATTATAGTAGTCCGAATGCGTTGAAAAATGTTTCCTAATCTGATTGGCGCATGATTTTGCGTTCTTCTTGATAATTTTAATGATATTTTCTTAACGGTATGGAAGCTAAAGTGATATTACTATTTTTGTATTATTATAACAAATCCTAAAATTTCTTTTCCTAAAATTTAAGATACGGGGCAAACATTCGACAGCTGTAATGAAAATTGCTGTGTTGCATATTTATATTTATCTCTGCACAGAGGAACCTTATATAAAGAATGGGAATCATAGGATGTGAGAAAATGCCTACATTATGTTTTGCATTTTATCAAATCTGAATTTGGAGAATTTGTCTGGATTAATTTTGTAACCACTCGAAATTTGCAGCCAAGTAATATATTTTAAATCATTTTTCCTGAGATATCTACATACAACTAGCAATTTTTGTCCAAATTTGGCCGTAAATTTAAACATTTTGCTCTTGCAAAACTTCATGTGCTCTTCATTGTAATTTTCCTCTACAAACAAAATATTTTCAACTATCTCAATCAATTTCGTCATTATTTGTTCCCATCCAAAAAAAAAAAAAAAAATTATACTGAACTTTGAAAGGACTTGGAAATAAAAGTTACAAAAGATAAAACTGTAAAATCAAAGCAAATGTCAATGTATTCATTTTTAAAACTCTGCAGTAATTAACTTATGTAATTAACTTTTGTTTTGATACTTAAATTTTCATATTTTTTTCCTAATGTGAAAAATAAATTTTAGCAACATTAATTGTTACCTTTTTTCAACAATTAAAATCTAGATTTAAACATGACCTCCATTAACAGACCACCTCTCGGAGCGACCAATTTTTATTGGAACAGAACGTGGTTGCTTTAGGGAGGATTTACTGTATATACATTCATTTACTGTATATTTCATGGATTCTGACTATATTTATGTGAGTTAGAGCATGGACAGATGAAAGACAGACGAAACGAATTCATAAACACTTTCAAGTATGTTTGAAATATACTAGTGTTAAACAGATTCTGTGCTAGTCACTAAAAAGGCACTAATGCAGCACAAAAAAGGCACTAGTTTAGTAGAAAAGGACATTATTGAAAGAGAAAATGTATTATTGTGTTTAGTAACAATAAAAATAAAAAATATGTAATTTTACGTATGATACATAAACATTTACTTTGAGTGTTATAATGAATTATAAATTAAAAAATACTATTAAATTACAACATGATTGAATAATTTCTCCTGTTTTCTAAAAAAAAAATGAGGTAATACTGTCATTTTTGCAAGCTCTTGGGCACATCAGTTTAAAAATACTGTGGTACAGAAGAAATTTTTATAAGCGATCTCTGGGCCAATTAGAGGGCAGAGTATTACATCCATTAATAATGGCCAGCAGAAACACTAGCCATATCTTAAACAATAAGCAGTGAAGTAGAGTGCATTAAACAATGCATGCTTAATAGGGAAAACAATTAATAAAAATTAGTTCTTTTTTTTTTTTCAGTTACTGATATAACTTATCCATTAATATTTGATTAAGATAATTTGTTTCTTTCATTTAGTCTGTCTAAAACTCTTAATGATTTTTAAATCCTTTATTTTTATACCTATACATTTCAAATATATGAAAGAGGTAAAATATATTAAATCAAATTAAAGGAAACAAATAATGTTACGGTGAATACATTTGCTGAAGACTTATTTTACTCTGCATACATGTATGTACTAATAAATTGGAAAAAATTGCATATTACATTCTTCTTCCATCTGAATTTTTTTTTTTTTTTTATTTTTTAAATATATATATATAATAACTAACAGCAATATTGTCTTTTCAGATACTGATGCAGCATAAGAAAAGATTTGCAAGATTAAAACTCTTCTAAGAGCATTGAAAAAACACATATTTCAGAAGTTTTTAAAAATAATTTAAAAGAGCAATTCTTTTCTCAAGAAAACATCTAACTTTATCATCGATTCAAATTATGAAAATTATGGTGCAGAAAAATTATTATAATAAAAAACATTTAACACATCTGATTAATTTTATTTATTGAAAAAAAATTCTCTCAGGTTGTTGCATAAATATTGATGTATACAAATAAATATATGCAAAATGAAGTCTGCAATGCTAAAGAATAGCTAATTATTATTTCCAAAACATATTTCATTCATATAGCAAAAAAAAAAAAAAAAAAAAAAATTATATCACATAGCTCAACACTGAAGTTGGGATAACTATTCTGAATAAATCCATGATATAAAAAGATACATATCCCAAAAGTGAAAAAGTTTAGTACAAAATTCAAATCTATTAAGAACTAAATACATTTCAAAATTCTTATACATGTAGTATCTACATACATACAGTGAATAAAACATGATATCTGAGAGTACAAATAATTCTTCATTTTTCACAAGTTAGGAAACTCATTTTGTTACCCTGGGATCATTGAATTAAGCCTTGTTGTATTTTAGAAATTTAGAGTCATTAAGCAAAAGCACAGTCGAAGATTTATCAGATTAAACTAGAAATAGCTGAAAAGGGTAAAAAGTTCTAAAAATGCCCATTACTTAAATTCATGTCTCAAATTAAAAGCTGATAGATCTTGTCTCTTGTAACCTTTCAAACTTTCAATATGAGTAAATTTCAAGCCACTTTGTTTGTTAATGTATTAAACGCCCCCAAAATTCCCAAACCCACTCTTTGATGTCTTTTACTTGAGAAATATTTGTTTAAAATTTTCTTAGTGGGATCCTCAACAGTCAGGGTAACTTTCTCACAAGTCTTCCACAATCACGCCACATGGACAGAAGTGTATATAGGTATTGGTAACAATCCCATCCACCCCCAAATACCATTCTATCAAGAGCTTTGAATAAGCTTGAAGCCCCTTTGCTTGTTGATTTATTAAACATTCCAGTCCAACAAAAACCAGTCTTTAATGTCTTTTACATGACAAATAAAATTTTTCTGCTGGAGTTCTCTATAATCAGAGTAACTATACCGGCAGACTATCATAGTCATAATAAACTCCAATTACACAAAGACATTGTTACATTTAGATCCTTATTGACTTTTATATTAAAATGAGATTCTTTAAAACCCTGTAATCACCACTGCTTAAAATTAAAAATGATTAGTTTCATTTGCTAAGTCAAACAGCTCATTTGAAGCGTTATTAAATGAAAAAAATTTATTTTGATTATAAATCTCACTTTGTATTTGAAATTTGTTTTCAATTCTACAAAATGTGATTATCCTAATTTCACGTTCATGGCAACCAACCAAAAGGAGTTCCCTTGCACTTGAAAAAAAAAAAAGAAATCTGATTTGGAATTGAATTAAAATGATTAAATCAGGTTCTCCTATTTTTTGTGCCTCTACTTCATTAAAATAATTTGATGAAAATACATCATATAGCACATTTTTACTTAAAAACACTTGATTAATATACAAAAAAAATTATATCTGTATAATTCTTTGTTAATTTTTTGATAACTTTACAACTTATTACATAATTATATAAGAATATTTTACTATAGATTGTTAAAAACATTGAAAAATATGAGACTTTTCTCAAATACTTGTAAATATAAACAAAAAGGCACAATATGTAATAAGTACAAAGTAAATAATAATAAAATAATAACTCTAATGTTAACAAAATAATAAATGCATTAATTTTTTCACCAAAGAACATATTGAAATACATATTGTGTTTAACTGTTAAGGACAATTATATGCAGAAATTTACTAAATTACATAGACATCATGATTTATATATTTTCCAATAGATCAAAATCAAATTTTTTAAACATATAATAAGGAAAATCACACATACATACAAAGTGTAAAGCAGGTGCTAGAAATCACATAGTTATCAATAGCTTAAAATTATTACTTCTTTTAATACAGTATGGGACCTCGAATCCGGACTCGCGGGTGCCGCGATCATTCTGGGTTTCAGGTGCTTAACCAAAACAATAAATAAACAGATACAGTACATGCCCGTGACAAAATTTTACATGCTGCGAAGCAGTCTATATCGCGAACTGTGATGTTAGGCTTAGAGTAAATAAACAGTCAAAAATGCAAATTACAAAAAAATAATTGAAATTAAGGATAAGAACTTTTTTTAATACTGTATATTCTTAAGAATATTAAAACATCTTTTAGAAAATGCGTCGTTGTTCATGAGAGCCGAGTTAGGCCTAGGAATCTATATCGCGAATTGCCGTGTAGTGCTTAGTCTAAGTAAACAGACAAAAACATAAATTACAAAAAAAGAATTTAAAGTAAGGATAAGATTTTTTTTTTAAATCCTGCACATTATTAGCAACATTGAAACATCTTTTAGAGAATGAAAATGCGTCATTGTTCGCGAGAGCCGAGTAAGGCCTAGGAATCTATATCACAAATTGCAGTATTAGACTCAGTGAAAATAAAGAGAGAAATTTTTAAATTTTTAAAATAAAATGTTCTAAGAAAGTTTTAAAATAAACAAAAACAAGAGGAAATCTATCCAAATTCTATTCTTTTCGTATAAAAAGGACTGTTTGATTGCGTGAGAAAGAAATTATTGAGTTGCAAGCAAACAGGAAAAAAAGAGCAAAACCCATTTTTTTCCTTTATTAAAAAAATAATTATCTCCGTTGCTAATTGACGAATTTCTTTCAAACTTTCAGCAAATTGGAATAATAGTAAATTAGCATGTGAAACAAATTTTTATCAAAATATAAGGTACCCCTAAAAAAAAAAGCCACTATAGAGTAACTGCAAAGAAAAACGAGATATCTATCTGCAGTTTGTTTTGTTTATTTAACTCTGTGAAGTGGAAAGTCAACGTTATCAGAATGAGATCATCACCTTTGGATGGATAGTATGTTTTGTTAATGCAGAAAGAAACCTTGCATAGATTTTTTTTTTCCCTTTGAGTTAAAGAAAAAATATTTTTGGTACGGTGCTTACAAACAGAATTGTTTTGAAAAATGAAATCTGTTGAAAATTTGAAGGAGAGGGAGGGGGGGGGGGGGATTAGTAAAATATCTTTACATATAAATATTTTAAATACATTTTACGCATCTTTTAAAAATAATTCTTCCTTGTGGTTATTTATTTGTTCTTTTTGTATTTTCTGTTAAATGAAGAAAAAGGTTTCTTTTTAAAATAAATTTAAAATGTGTGCACACACTAACTTTGCTAACACTGACAGCATATAGTATTTAGATTAAAACTATAATATAAAAACATTGCAACAAACTTATTCAGTTGATTTTAATTGTTTAGTCTAGCTTAGTTGGAAACTGTGTTACGCACACACATAGTGCCATCTATGGGTGTTTTCCAGAATTATTTATTCCGGATCATTGCAGAATTTCAGATTTCTTTATTTATTCCGGATTTTAGGATTCCGGATTTGGGGTCCTGTACTGTATACAGAAACCTACAAAACAAACCTTATATAAACAAAGTGCAAAACAGCTGCTAGAAAACTAACAAGTTTTTCCCACTACTTTCTCATAAATGTAAATAGATAGTTTTCTGCTTACCATTGTCCTTAAAATTTTAACTTTTTTTAAAAAGATAAACAATTTTTGAATCCTATAATTGTAATCAGGACAATTAAACAAAAGCATAAAAAATAAGCAAATTTTAAAAATACAGCTAATTTATGAAAGTATAATTAAAAATTAATAAAAGATTGAGATCAGAAATTAAAGCATCTATGTGATATTCATGAATTTGTAAATATTTATGCTACATTTTGTAAAAGTACAAAAATAAAAGTATTAATTAATCAATGCTTTCATAATACATTACCCTAAGACTTCTATACAAACATGGACGGCAGAGTTTCATAGGAAAAAAAAAAGGGTGTTGAGAATATTTTTATATTATTATTGTTGTTACTGTTATTTAGCATTTACATCATAATATAATCATAAGTATTCACAAAAATTTTCCGTAACTATAACAATTGTAACCAGAAAATTGAAAAACAATATACAGAAATACATATTCAGTAAATAACAAATATATTGGAGACTTGCAAAT
The DNA here is from genome assembly GCA_963932465.1 of Maratus speciosus. Lineage (NCBI taxonomy): Eukaryota > Metazoa > Arthropoda > Arachnida > Araneae > Salticidae > Maratus > Maratus speciosus. The sequence goes on from OZ010789.1 coordinate 295,091,468, forward strand.
GAAAGTAAAAGACTTTTTTACACTTACATTTATGTTCCTCTAACATTTTAAAACATTTAAATCAGCTTAAATGCTCTCATCCCTATAATTCTACAATAAAGAGCTGATAATAATTATTATATTCCCTCTCAATTTACATTGTTATCGACCATTCTATATTCCTTTTCTATAGCGCAAAATGATAACAAAGAAGAAGAAGCCAAACGTTTGTATATTTCTATTGGATTTTCAACCCTAATAATTAAACTTTAATTTGGTTACCCATTTATTTATTTAAGTGGAGGGGTCAATAAGTATTTTTATCTATTTAATAAAGTTTTTTAAAATTCATCTACAGCATTTCCTAATTAAACATTTAAAATAAATATATAAAAATGTAAAAAATGGATATGTTTTATTGATTAAATTTATATTCTCTAGCATTTAATGCCAGAGCTTCATTATTATAAAGCTAAAACATGGAATAATCTTAAGCAACTCATAAATAGCTTTAAGGAGCAAGTTTTTGCTCAAAAAGTTTTACCTGAAAACCGAAACACAATAAATAAAGTTAATAATCAATAGGAGCCCCCCTTCACCCCCCCCCCCCCCCACAAAAAAAGTAAAAGCATATAAATATATATTTTTTTAAAAACAAATAAAAATACCAGTTTATATACCAGTATTCTAAATTTTTAAGTATAAAGGGTAGATAATTTAAGTCTAATGAAATTTATCTTTTTCTTTCCTTTTTCCATATTCAAACAACAATGACTATAAATAATCTGAAATTTAGAACATTTATCTATGCCTGCTAATTCATTCAGACAAATTATAAAATTTATCAAATTACTTAACTTAAAATTTTACAGATATATTTTGTTAGTTGAAAATAACCACTATTCATATTGAATAATAATAAACCAAATATTAACATAAATAAATAAAGGGTCATTCCATGGTAACTTACGTTACATTTAGAGCAATTTACGGCAGTAATTTTAGTAATATAACACCAAAAATATTCAAATGTAAAGTTGACATGATTTGTTATTTAAACCCATCCAAAGCTCAATTTGAATGAAAATTACCTAGAAAATGAGAATGAAAATTATATTTTTTATGGTAACTTACGTTCCTTTTTCAGTAATGTCAGTTACATAATAAATATAACTGCCAGAGTTCAATAAATAACACAAAAATTAGATAAATATCATCTAAATTTAGCTTTGAATAGGTTTAATTAACAAATTATGTCAACTTTATATTTTTAATTCTATTTTTGGTGTTATATTACAAAAGTTAATGAAGTAAATTGTTCTAAATGTAACATAAGCTACCATGGAATGACCCTAAAAACATTCAGCAAAACTAGGTACACAGCAGTTGTTAAAAATTATATTAATATAAAAATAAATAAAAATGAAAGTTTTTTATAACACAGAATTCCAACAAACACTACAATTAAAGTGAAATTTACAGAGCTTGTGCTTTTCAGAGCAAATTCTTGTACCTCGATACTCATAGTTATAAATAAAAAACAACAAAATCAAATGACAATGTACAATTTATTTTAAGAAACATTTAATTAAGTCTTTGAATAAGCATCAAGCATAAGCTGCCTGCAGCTAAATAGAAATTTAAACCAATTTTCAGATAAAATTTAATATAAAAGAGGCATAAAAAAATTAATTACAACTGATAATTTTACAACATATATAAAATAATCATTGAAACATTGAAATATATCATGCATTACATTTCAAAATGATTGAAAAAAAAAATATATTGATTATAATAATTGTAACATTTACTAAAAATCTATTAACATTACATCAAATTTAGAAGCAAGTAAGTTAAATTAAAATGCTTATATGTATTTAAATTTTGTTTCTTACACAAATATTTTATTTAGATAAATAGAAGTAGAATTTTAAGATATGAATTTCAAGAACAATAAATGTAGCATTTCAAATTACTATTATAAACAATTTTTTTAACAACGCATTTATAAATCTCCTTTAATTTTTTAAAATTAATTTTACTGTATAAAATGGTGAACTATAAGAGTTCAATTATACTATTCAAAGTTTACCTAAAAAAGTTTTCGATGCTTAAGATTTAAATATAAATACTACATAAGATCTTTCCAAAGATGTGCTGGCAAAACTTAAGAATTTTTATTGCTATAACCAAAGATATTTTAAAGACTGATTAATTTAAATGAAGTATAATTTTATATAGAGAAAATAAAAAATCACCAAGGAGACAAACATTAAATGATATCCATCTTTTTCTTCTTTATTAAAAAAATATATTTTATTTTAAACCTTAGTTTTAATAAAAAGTTTGGATTAGCAAGTTATAATAGTTTTCTTCTTTTAAAGAAAATATAATTTTTTTTAAAAAAGGTCACAATAATAAAAATTTACACAATCATAAATTTGGATAGTTAAAAATAACAAATACACAACAAATGAGTGAATGCAAAAAACTCTGAGGCAGTTATTTAATAAGTAAACTATAAGTCACACTACTTTCATAAAATTTTTGGTGCAATTTTAATTTGATTTAAAAAAATTCACAAAGTAAATAACAAATAAGAGCAAATAACAATATGAATACTGAATGGCAGTGCATAGCACAAGCTGCAAAGGTGCGGACGGTGCTAGTGGAGCTACCAGCCTATCACAGACTTGTATCTCATGATGACTATCTTGTGCTATTTTGTCAACAACAAATTTTTTGTCGATAATGACTAGTAGAATTTAATGATATTTATTAACTTATTATTTTTTCTTTATATTCTTGCATACCCAATCTAAACCATCCTGCAAAACAAAAATAAATAAATAAATAAATTGTAGAATGCATTCAAAAACATTTGAAGTGACACAAATTAAAAATTTTATGGCACAAGACAAAGACATAAAGAAGGGAAACAAAACAAATAGGAAGAACAAAATATAATGTCAAAAATGTTAGGGTATTTTTGATACTTCCTTGTTATAGCAGCCTCCACATTTACAATTACATCAAGGCCACTGTTATGATTTTAGTATAAGTCATTACCAATCTCATATACATATCATTATATACCTTATACATATGTTATACACTCATATATATGTCATATATGACTATAACTTGGTCATTTATGTCGAAATGTTTTATATATGACTTCAATGCGATATAACATAGTGACATATCTTAGTGGCAGAGTGATTCCCCCCTGGGGTAGGGGGACTATAACAAAAACGTACTGTATTTTTCCTCTAAAAAATTACAAAAATAAAAAAAATATATTATATGGTACTTCAATGAGGTTTGTGCAAATATACAGACTTTTAAGAAAATTCATATAATCAAAAAATAGGTACAGGGTGTGCATTTCACTTAAAATTTTATGAGTCTACCTGACTAGGGTTCTGCACAGACTGGCATTTCCAGGCCTGGGCCCGTCACGTTTAAAAAACTAAAAGTTATGCCCAGTCCCATTTCTATTTTTGCAGTTCACGACCTAGCCTAGGCTAAAATTAGTGAAGGCCCGGCCCATGCAAAAATTAATGAAAACAGATTAGACTCAATTTCCCCAGAATATACCTAGTTTTTTTAACATACAATTGAGATGTTTTTCTAGAATACTGCATACATATTTATTCGAAAATTTAACATTACGATTACTATATGTTCACAACCCATAGAATGCAGAATGGCATCAGTATTGGCCTGCCATATAGGTCCAGTATGTAGAAAGAAAATGTAAGCCTGATACTGGTCCGGACCGAGTCGGCTGAAATAATTAAGCCCTGGTTTAGACACGATGCAGCTGCTGCTGTACTCTGGATATATTATATTTCTGTACTGATGTCAATCTAGCATCGGCTCGTGCAGCATATTTATTACTTATCCTCGTCTCAGTCACATCCATTGAAAAATTTTTGGCTTAGTTTGATCATTTTAAATTTTATATCAGGACGAATTTTTTATTGGCTTAGCAATGTAAAAAGCAAATTGCTTCAGTTTTCAGTAAGTTGATCTTCAAATTTTTTAATGTAAATGAAAAAAGAAAGAAAAAATACATTTAGAATAGCATTTTATTAAATTTTAAATTTTGTTCGCAATGAGTTTTGCTTCCAATTTATATCAGTTGCATAAAAAGTTGACTAGTTTGAAAATATTGGATATATATAAAAAGTGTCAGATAAATGTCAAAATATCGGATATTTTTTAAAATAGCATGATATTTACAAACCCTGATTACTTTAACTACAACCTTTTAGATACTTGCATGTGCTTCTGCAAGGAAAAAAATATTTTCTTCAAACAATATTTATATAACTGCATAAATTTTTTTGTGTTGTAATCAAGCTAGAAATACAGTGAAACCTCTCTGAAAGGGCCATGTGCCTTTCCATTGAAAATTGGCCCTTATGAGGGTTGGCCCTTGAATAGGGGTGATTAAAAAAAACAACTAAAATAAGAAAATCAAAACCTATATAGGTGAAAAAACTTTTTATTTGCCTTTTCAAACTCTATACATGATTGAAAAAAATTTCTATTGAAATTTGTTTATTTTTCATAATTTTTTCGCAGACAACTTAGGTTTCTAATGATTCTTTTACTTTATGGAACAAATTACTTAAATTTGCATAATTTATTAATGCCCTAGAATGAGATATTAGTTTATTTATTTCTGTTAGCGTTTCCTGACAGGTGTAAAAAATGTGCTTCAATATACATTCACAGTTTTAGTAAATGTGGAATCAGTTTTTCTAGATAACCTGTTATCCTTTGTGTGCCCACAACAAAAGGTCAAGTTTCTCCTCCAACCCAACCCCTACAGGTTGAAAGGTCAAACAAAGTGTGAGGAACACCTGTTTGTCTCACTTGTGAAAAAGTTTGTGGTCCTTCATTGTGTTACTAAATCCTCCCCATCTCCCCCTGCCTTCTTTGTTGCAGTTGTTTGCTGAATTCTTATCTTTTAGTTCAGGAATTCAATACACCTGTTTAGGATTTAAGGCACATGTGAAAAAAAAAATGGGCTTTATGAGGGGTAGGTGTGGCCCCTAATAGGAATAAATTTAACATTATGACTATGGGAAAAAATTTTGTTCCTAAAAATATTGGCCCTTAATAGAGGTGGCCTTTAAAAGAAGTTTCACTGTATTCATAAATATAGTTTATGCTAAAAAAAGCCTTTTTTTTTATTTAGTAGTTTACTTGATTGTGGTTTTTAATCAACCATTTCATTTACTGTTTATTCCACTATATTTGCACTCAGCAAAAAATCTAGTCTAAAATTTTTGATTATCAAATTTAAAAAAAAATATGAGAAAATCATCGGCTTGCTTTTATTGAAAACAAACACATGCACACTCATAAATATGCAGAATAGTGTCTCTGTACATTGGTATGAGCATTTGTAAATAAATAAGTAATAATATTTTTGTGTGTATATATTAATAGCTTAAAATTTCATCTGAGAGAGTTTCTGCATTCAGATGAAACTTCACATGAAAAACATGATTTGGTCAAGCACTAGTTCTAGCAATATGTTTATTGTAAAGGAAGCAGGACATTATAGGCAGAATATTGAAACATAGTTTGTAAAAAAAAAGGAAAGAAGATTTAAAAAAAAAAAAAAAAAAGAAAGTTAATAATACCATACTTCTATTTCAATGTGTTTATAATTATCATAGAATTATTAAAGAGAAAAAAAAAAAGCTTACATTGATATTTTGAAAATAACAGCACAGACAATATTTATAAAAGGAAAAAGAACATTAACTAGTTTGTTCTAATTATGCATTCATAATTAGAGCATAAGTATAATTTAAAATGCTTATTTGAAAATTTAAAATTACACTTATGCTCTAATTATGGACACACTAAACACTAAATCCCAACACTAAAACATCTCATGGAATTTTATTTTCCCTTTGTTCTCTACTTTTTTTAAATATATGTTTAACGTTATTACCACAGACCCAGGAAATGTAGGGCAGGTCAGTTAGTAAGAAACATAAACTCTAAAATTAAGGATTAAAATAGAGCTATTAATTCTGCAGCAAAATAAAAAATAAAATAAAGAAACTGGCATATTATTCCAAAGCAGTAAATGCTAATTTAATACAATGTAACTTCAAAAATCCGGCATCAAAACCATCTTTCCCTTACTTTTTCTTTTACACTTTCAAGGTTATGGAAGAAGAAAAATAGCAATTCTTTATGAATTAAAAACTTCAAGATCGAAAGTAAAAATGCAAAAAAAGAATATTTGATATTTTTTTCATTTGTCAGAGGTGATTATTTTCTGAACAAATTTTCTGTGCGCTGCATTGTTGTTTAGCAAAGAGAACAACTTTGGGGACAACTTTGGTGAATGCATAGCAAAATATTTTCAGCAACAGCGACATCAATGATGGGGAAGAATTTCAGACTTTCACATTTCCCGTGAAAAAAATGCAATTTATGAGCTGATTGAACATGCAAAATCTTAAAATGCATTAAGTGTCGAAAAAAGCGATATAGATGATTGGCTACACATTGAAGAAAATGCATCAAGAACAAACAATTTAATGGACAGCAAGATCACTGACGCTGTGCTAAATAAAACTGTCGGTAGTGCTAGTAGCAACTCAGAAGACGAGAATGAACAACCGACTGATGAAAAAGCATCACTAAAAAAATGCATAAATTTGACTGGAGAATTAATATATGCTTAATAGAAATAACGCTGTATTTCCGAAACACACATTTTTCATTTGTATAAAATACCAAAAAAAAAAAAACTTGTTAATGAACGGCCAAAAAAATTGAAGCAAACAAAGTTGACATCGATGTTTCCGAAATTACACGAGAAGAAATAATTTCACTCTATATTAGATTTTTTTATGTAACATTAGAAATTATTAATTAAGTTTTTTTTTATATTTAATTCTCTTTTTCTTACATAATTATCACTTATAATGAATTAAATTATGGATAAGGCACCATTAAGAATACTAGTTGCGTAGCAACCAGTTGTGTTGCTTTTGAATTGCATGAGACAATCGATCTTTTTGCGAAAAATGAAATCTTAACTTTATTGTAAATTTAGAAAGCCATTGCAATATTAATTTTATTAAATACAATATTTCAAATAAGTTATATTTACAATTTAAGTCAAAACTTTCCCAATAAAAATGCACATATTCTATAACTTTATTTGCCTAGAGCTTTTCGCTCTTCCAAGATTTTGCTTCGAATTTCGGAGTTCATAGAAATGATGTCATTTGGGTACACTTATACAAAAATGAATTTGTTTGGACGAATTTATTCAGAAGCATTTTATATTTATGAATTAAAATAAATATTTAAAGAATTATTTTTCTTTTCTCGCTAAAACTTTTCTCTTTTTTTTTTCCTCGCTTTTTCACATTTTTAATGTCCGCTTCTGAAATGTTTTATTAGCCATCTTAAGGCAATGGTTGAAAATCTACTTTACGACTTTAAATTAAATGAAAATAATGTACGATGTTTTTTTTTTTCTTTTGACGTCAACAGAATTTATCTCAATGTTCCAGTCGAGAGTCGAATTTCTGTTTCTAAAATAAACAGATTCCTGAAGCTTGAATATGTCTGAGTTCGTATTTCGTGAAATTTTCTTGAAAACTACAATCATTTTTTCACTATTCATTCAAATATATGTTAATTTCAATTTAAAAATTATTTCAAACAATGATACCTAATAATCCTTGTCATTTTCCCTTTTCTCCACAAAAGTGGAGCAATTTTAGTTTCCATCATTACAGAAATGTCATCAAAAATAACGTAAAAATTTATATCTCGAAAACTAAACAAATTTTAAAATTCTACGACCATGTTTAACATCCTCGGACCCATGTGGATAACTGGCGTTAATTTGATCACCCAACATTCCATATTCTAGGAGGAACAGCTGTGAAATACAAATGGACAGTCACTTTTTAATATAATAGATTGATGAAGTTTTAATTTCGCTATAAAAAATTAGCCAAGGACAAATGCTGAATTATTTATATTATTTTAAATGCAAATGGCTTATTCTGTAATGGAGCCTGTACGCAATGGATACAGATTATAAAACATTATTCTTGAAAATTATTTAAAAAGACATAATAAATAAATCAATTAAGATAAAGTTTTCAAGAAAATTGCATTCGAAAGTAGATTTTTTTCCCCTTTATAACGGGTGTAAAAATTGAAGATGCACGATGTTTAGAAATTCAAAAAATTGCAGTAGCAAAGATTGCAAATCCGACATTTAATCGTCAATCGTTGCCATTCTCAAAATGACGTCAGCCGTACGCATGGACATATTTTTCCTTTAGATAGATTTTCAAACGTGAAGTTCCGTTTGTCAGCTAAAACTTTGCATGTGAAAATGTATTCTTTTGGCTTGAGGGTCTAATTTCAGTACCACGAAGTACAAATTCCAGAAACTGATGTCTTTTAGATGTATTCGTGTAAAAATATATACTTTTATCAAAGAAAAGGATGGTTTTCTTTTAAATATGGCACTTACTGAAGCATTACGCCAAGTGTATCAAATTCGGTATCAGCCGAATGAAAATATATTGTAACATTAGCTTTATGAGCGAAAATGTTTTTTAAATAGTGACGTCATTTTCTGTTCAGACTTAAAATAAAGTTATTTTTAATTGTAATGAGTAAATGGTATCAATACAGATAAATAAACCCCAATATTTCTTTTTTATTCTGCAACAGTGGAAATAATACGACTGCTACCATTTTAATGAAATTTCAAAAAATCTTTTCAAACTAAATTAAAAATATAAAAGTGAAAATATTTAGAAAAATAGCTAGTGCGAGGACATCTACAAATGAACAGCTTTCATTTAAAAAAAGAATTATTAGCAAAATTGGTACAGTAGAAAGTTCAAGGAAGATGTCTAAAAAAGCTATCTTGTGTTTTCAATATATAGATTATTTTTTCTACTTTAACAGTTGCCTAGCAACTCTATTTCATACAAATTACATTTAAAAGCACATATTTTTCCCAATTCGACTCTAAAAATTTAAATTGTTCGACTACATATATGTTAAATTCGTGCTTTTTTATATATTATTCTTTTATTTATTTATTGATGAAGCTTTAATTTCTTTGTAGAAAATTAGCGGAGGAGAAATTCTGAACTTTTTTTTAATGTGCAAATTGTTTATTAATATTTCGCAATGGAGCCAGCACGGCAAAATCATTTAATTGATAAATAACAACTAAATAAAGCCAAAACTTACTGGGTTTTATAACAGACGATATTCTTGACATAGCACGTATTTTAATTTCAATTTTTTGGGGGTTTTTATGAGAAATGGCAACAAAAAGATACAGCAATCTACTATTTTCATTTTTTCCTCCTTTAGTTTCAACAGAAATGGAGTACTTCAGCTGCCACAATTACAAAAAAAGTAATAAAAACTACAAAAAAATTAATATCTTAAAATTAAAATGAGATACAGTTTTCAAACAAATTGCATTTAAAAGAGCATTTTTTTCGTTATACGGCAGTGTAAAAATTTAAAATGTGGGATGTTGAGAAGTATAAAAATTTGCAGTAGAGAAAATTACAAAACCAAAATTTTATTTCAAATTTCAAAGTGTTGCCATTCGCAAAATGACGTATGCGTTACACACAGATATGTTTGTCCTTTATAATATAGATAGTACTACTTTTGACATTCCTAGTTACTACTTTTAACATACCTTCAAAAATCCGGCATAGTCTCGGTCCCGATGATGCCGGATTTTTGAAGTTATACGGAATAGCTACTCCTACCTGCAATGCTATTAACACACATCCACCCTCCCATACACACACTACTAGAAAACACACAACTGGCTGTGAATCACTGCGGATATAAAATTAAACATTTCTGGGAAATTATAATAAATACAGTAGAGAGCCAATTATCAGAACTCCAATTAATCGAACTTCCAATTATCCAAACAGCCTATTTATCTCTCAAAAAAAAAAAAAAAATTCTAACCGAACTTCTAGTTATCCGAACAACCTATTTTCACCCCAAAAAATTTAATCAAACTCCCAATTATCCATTGGCTTGGAATAAAATTTTATATAAAGAAAAAACTGATAGTGGATCAGAAAATGAGGAATGTAAAACAATAAAGGAGATGGGAAGAATCCTAAGCTATGAAGAAAAAGAAATTAACGAGTGGTTAAATTGTGAAGTACATGACTCTGGTTATCAGATTTTAATTTTTAAATGATGATGAGATTGTGGATGACATTCATGACGAAACAGAAATTGAAGAAAATGAAAATGAATGCTCTGAAAATAGCCCAGGTCCATCACATAACGATGCCTTTGAATGTTTGGAAACAGCTATGAAATGGCTCGAACGGTAAAAGAATGTTGATCCTATTCAACGAACGTATTTAAGAAGAATTCGAGATATGGCAGCACTGAAAAGGATGTCTTCGTTGAAGCAAGCAACAATCAAAAGCTATTTTACTTAAATTATAATCTCTAGAGTTCAGAAAATGATAACAAGAGAGAGAGGAAAAAAAAAAATTAAACATTCCAGCACTAACTGGTGCTGCCAGTTCTAAGTTTAGATAACGTGTGAAGGTTTTAGTATAGTCAGAAACATCCCTTAAATTGTCTGTCCATTTATCCTAATTTTTGCTTATCTGAACTAGGGTCGGTCCTGACTTGTTTGGATAATCGGCAGTCTACTGTAGTTATTTTTTAAAAAATAAACAAAGTAAAAGTGCATTTAAGAAAATACATATATCATACCTTTAATTTTATATTTATATTTTATACTAGCTGACCCGAGTGGCTTCACACTCGCCCGTGATAATAACCTAAAATCCAAAATCTGTTAGTTTCACTTTCTACCTTCAGAAGGTGCAATCTGTCTTAAGCAAGCCTCTATCCAAATGAAACTCTACATATTAGTTGAGGGAGTGGGGACTCAAATAAGAGAAAAATCCACTGGGGAGCAAATAGGGGCAAGATGGAAGTGCTTTTTGACAAATGATTAACTGAGAGAACTGGAGTCCTTGGTCAAAAATTTGAACTGGTACCTGAGCCAGGAACTTAATTTAAGATTTTGCTAAAATTACTATTTGGAAAGACTGTGAGAGGTGATAATTAAGATATTAATGTACTTTGGAATTGGTTTTGAATGATTATGTAGTACAGGCATCCCCCACTTACGTAAGTAATGCGTTCCATAAACTTTTGTGTAACTTGAATTTTACATAAGACGAATTTGTAAATAGCTTAGGTAAAATTTCATAAGAAACTGCAATATTTATATACATTATTTACACAGTATTATTTTATAAACAGAGCACCATGCAGCAGTATTTACTTGGATATAAACTATAAAAATATGAAAAATATAAAAACAAACTGAAAGAACACTTTTCAAATAAAAAATATATCTTGTGGAATACGGGATTTATAATTTAACATGCATGAATTAATTTATATCAATTTCGAATCTACATCAAACGATTAGGTGAAGAATTTACCTCAAACGAACAGCTGAAGTTAGACGAAAAAACACAATCACCCCTTTTCATCTAAACTTCAAAATTAGATTTCATTGTGGTTTGAATTCAGCTAACAAAATTGTAACGGTTAAACTGAGTTTTTTTTTTTTTTTTTTGCCTCATTTTAATCAAATTTGTATTTGTTTTGTTTAAAGATTTGATTGTATATCCTAATAAATATATAACTCTATCAAATATATAAAACTATGTTATTGTTGTGGTTTTTATCTGCATATTTTATTTATAAAACAATTATCAAAAGTATGCAAATACATATCAAATGCACTCATATGTTCATAAATGTAATTTTCGAGATTTATTACGTAAGGGCGAATTTACATAAGTAGTATATAACGTAAGTCGAGGGACACCTGTACTGTCAATTAGTCATATATGAGAAAAATCGCCTGGAGGCAAATACGGAGAGGGGGAGAGATGCAAATGCTTTTTGAGAAATGATTAATTAAGAGTACTGAAGTTCTTGGTCAAAAAATTAAACTTGCACCTGATCCAGGAACTTAATTTAAGAGTTTGCTGAAATTATTATTCAGAAATAGTGGTAACTACTACTAATAAATTAGCTTTAAGACTGTGCAAGGTGATAATTAAGATATTAATGTATTTTGGAATTAGTTTTGAAGAGCTATGAGTAATAGGAGTTGAATTATTAAGATAGTGCTCAGTTAAACAAAAATAGATGAAGCGGGGAGGGAAAAAAGGGAGATGGAAGTGCTCTTTGACAAATGACTAATTAAAATTATTGGAGTCCTTAGTCAAAAATTTGGACTGGTACCTGAGTCAGAAACCTAATTTAAGAAATTTGCTGAAATTACTATTCGGAAATAGTGGTAACACTAACCACTACTCATAAGTTAATTTTCAGACTGTGAGAAGTGATAGTAAAAATATTAATATAATTTGAAATTAGTTTCGAAGATATATGAGTAATAGGAGTTGACTTATTAAGATAGGGCTCGGTTAAGCAAAAATCTATCAAAAAAGGAAGATCTTGGAGGAAGAAAAATTACAAGCATCTTTTTTGATAGTAGAAAAAGTAAAACGATCTTCATAGAAAAAAAAGGGGACTAGCAGCACCGTCGACAGAAAGACGAAACAAATATCACCATGGTGTCTGAACGTGGTTCGGAATATTTGGGTCACTTGACACCTCCTTCTGGTCACTACGGAGAAATAGAAAAATCATTATGTAATTTTCTAAGCCAGAATAAAGTCTGCTTTGGAAAAAATCAAAAAGAGAACTGCAAAATTTGATATGTATTCTTCATACAAACGAGCTTCCACTCTGACATCGACATCAACTGTCTAAACTGGATGGTAGAACCACTTGACCTAAAACCTTTATCTACTGAAATGGAGCTAGATTAATAGAGTACTAAAATCATCAGCCTTTTGCATTTCTGATGTCCATGAAACAGGAATAGGCTCGTAGAAATGGACATGTACATTTTTGCACTCCATTAGTGATATGTGCTTCGTATTTCTCTCGTTGTTCCCTTTTTCTATGAAGTTAAATTTTCTTTTTCTGTCTCCTGACCAAGTCTTTATCGATGACAAGATCCTTATTCCTGGTTGTCACAATTCCTGCATCCTCACGCACAGATGAAGCTCTTAACGCAATTTACCTATATAATATATCAGTTCTAAATCCGGCAAACACTGCATGAGAAAAGGATATGGGTTTAGGAGTGTCTGTTTCTGAAGGTCCGGCTTCAAATTCTGATTCAGACGAACTGCCTGCTTCAAAGTTCCCACTTTTTGAATCTTCTGACAATAGCTGTATTTTAGACCAGAAAAATAATTAACATTCCATCTCGCAGTTACTCCCATGTCCTATTTCCTCTCTCATCCTCATGATGACTGATTACTTTTTCATTGGTTTCAACTCCACAATCTCCTATCCTTCCAGAATTGCTGTCAAGACATGCTGAAGGTCCGGCATTCAAATATGTGACTCTGAACACATCGAAAAACCAAAGGAAGAGCGAGGGACATAATAAACACAGAAGAGAGAAACCGACGAACGGACCAAACAATACTTGCAATTTTAGCTCAGTTATACGCAAAAAGGCTATAAAAATCACCTAATTCAAAATTTACATAACTAATAAATAATAGATAATCAGAGCTTATTTAAACATTTCATGCACTAAACATGACATTTCAAGTGAATTCAGCAAATATAAATTTAATTTAACATGTATTAAATTTTTGCTAAAAAAGTTAAAAAATCAGCATTTGAGTGAAACTCCAAGCCATTTGTGGCAAATGAAGGAATGATCCCAAAAATCTCCAATTTTTTATGTAAACTTAGTGCCACCAGTGACAACTTTTCCACACTACCCATCATTGAAAATCAAAAAAAAAAGTTTTTTTCAGCCCACTCTAACGTACACAGTTGTGACCATAAAGAATATTTGGCGATTTATCACATGCGTCCAACTGATGGAAAAATGCCTTAAAATTAATTTTTTGAAAAATATTAAACTGTTGTCTGTCATTGGAAATACACCTATGTACATAATTTTTTTCATAATTCTAGAATATATGAAAATGAGTAAAAAATCAATTACAAATTTCAGTCTTTACATATTAAGTTAAATAAAAGAGTGTAATAATAATATTCAATTTTAGTGGAAAATGCACATGTACACACCCACAAAAAAATTTGCTGAAAAAAGTGAAGAGGAGCGGGAAAGGGGGGGGGGGATTAAGATTAAATTATGTTTTATTTTTCTTCTTGAAAAATGAACTATAAATTAAAACTTCCCATTGTGACATACAATTTTTTTAAATTTCCTAAAGATAATGCTACAAAATAATGTACGTAGGTGAAATGTGTAGTTGAAAACAAATAAAATCAAATGCCATAACTACATGAGTATGCATAGAAATATTAATAAAAGATTACCTTAAGGCCTTCCCCAGTTAATGCAGAGCATGCTTGAATTTGCCAAGAGCGATCTCTGATTGCAGGCAGGTTTAGACCATCTGCAAGTTCACTTGCAGGAGCAGCATTAAATAAGTCTTGTTTGTTTGCAAATACAAGTAATGGAACACCAGCTAATTTTTCTTCTGCTAGTAATTCAGCTAATTCCTAAAATACAAATAACAACATAAATTATTGAAGTCATAATTAGGAATCAATGTAATGAATAATCACTATTGAAGCCAATAATTTTTAAGGGTGGTTCAAAACACAAAAATCTCAAAAACAATTAGGTAAAAAGAGTCATTCTTCAATAAGATATATCAAATTATAAACACGGCTGAAATTTAAAATTTAAATTTTTCCGGAGAAAAATATGAAAAAAGAATGTATACATAAACACACATTGGCATGGAAAAAACGTGGTAAAAACACTTATAAAAAAAGTATAATTTTATGGCTTGGATCTCCTTAAGATATAATAATTTGCACATAATAATAGTAGTTTATAACAGGGATGCCATTTCAGAACTTTCTTAAGGAGGACAAAAATTATTTTTGATCTTACGCATATCTGAGAGGCAATTGATAGTTTTATCCTCCCACATATTTTTTAAATTAGCCAAAATACTCGTGAAGATAAATGTGTGCAACAGCAGGGCTTTATCAAATACTATTGATAATCATAAATTTTTGTACTAAAATTGTTTAATGATAATGTTACTTATTTTAGTCAAGTCTGGCAAGCCATTTTGATTTTGTACAATTTCAGATATGTACATTTTAGATTGATCTGTGATGACTGATACATTCAGGAAAAAAAAAAAAAAAAAAAAAAATCCTAGAGGGGAACAATTGTCCCCCTAGATACTTCCAAATGGTATTCCTGGTTTATTATAGGAAATTACAATTTTCAAGAACATTTTAGTGGCAATGAAAATATGAAATAATTTATACAAATAATAGGTACTTTTTTAAATACACATGCAGAGAAAGACCCTCAGTAACAGTATCAAGAAAGATTAGGAGGAAAATAAAATCTTGTCAACAAAACTACACATATAAATAATGAAATGGTTTTCAGTATTTACATTCACCTACTTTGCTGCTCTATTATAAATGCAGATATATAGAAAATAACAAGTATTTGGTACATATTTAATAATAGTAAAAATTATAAAAAAATGAACAACATGTTTTGGATATAACATCATCATTCGTCGACAATAATTTGAATTAAAGGTAATTTTTGAGTGCCTACACAAATATACAAAATTCATTAATTAAAAAAATTCCAAGATAATTGAAACACGGTTTTGGAGAATTTTAGGAAATCTGGATAATGAGTAACATTAATATTGAATTATGAATTAAATAATATGCGTATATAATGTAGGGATGCACTGAATATTCGGTATTCAGCCATGTTACCGAATATTCGGTTTGGCCGAATATAAAACTATTCGGTCTACTGAATATTTGGTTTGGCCAAATATTGAAATATTCGGCTGAACTGAATACTTAAAAAAACCTTTTAAAACATATTTTTCAAAACCTTACACAACTTCTACTTTTAACTGTGAACTTATAAGGATATTCCAAATTATTAGAAACAGAATCATATTTAAATAAAAAAGGATCTTTTTACATTATTTATTTGCAGTTTGTTAAGCAGGGGTCTGTCCAGATATTTTTCACAGGGTCCTGTTTTTGCGAAATTGTGAAGTTTTTCTTATTTTTGTGAAAATTCTAGTCATAATTTTGTGAATTTTAAATTATCGATGTCTTCATGTCCTATCCTTCATGTATAAAAAGCTAAGTAATATGCTCTTTGGTGAGTTCAACTGCTTACTTACAGGGCAGATTTTATTTTTAAATGGCTAAATTTGTGAAAAGTTCAATTTGAAAGAGAGAAAATTCTGTGAAAGGTCTATTTAAGAGACAAATAATTTTGTGAAGGGTCCTGTTTTGGGATAAAATGTTTTGTGAAGGGTCCTGTTTTGGGATAAAATGTTTTGTGAAGGGTCCTGTTTGGGGATAAATAATTTTGTGAAGGGTCCTGTTTTAAGATAAATTATTTTGTGAAGGGTCCTTTAAAGGACCTAAAATTTTCTTAAACATATCCCTGTTAAGTATCAAGTAAATTAACATTAATGAGGATTTTTATAGGAATTAATGATGTACAAATGCAAGTTCCTGAACATTATCTAGTAAATAATTTGTTTCTTGCCTTTTCAAAAAAAAGGGTGTTTCTAAACAGAATAGAAAATCTTTCAGGGTTGATAATAGACATCAAGACAGACAATTTTTGTACAGAAAAGATCATTCTCAATCCACTTATTCAGCCATAAAACAGTGTATCTCATCTCACTCGAGGTCAAATTTGGATTTTTGTTTGTTACTTTAACAATAATGAAGATAACATAACTATATTTTCAACAGACTTGTTTTGGTTTCTGTGAAATATGATATCATGATGAGATATGATGAAAATAGTCACAATTCATAAGTAAACAACTTTGAGCTAGACATTCCTTTATTCAGAATGCAGTTGACAATATTTATACTGTGTTACTGGCCAAAAATTGGTAATTTTCAATGATATCATCACATGTAATACAAGCAAAATTAATATGAAACAGATCTAGCTAAAATATCTTCATTATTGATAAAGTTGTGAACAAAACTTTAGTTTCGGCTTGTAGTTACACACTCGGGGTTTTTGATTAAATATATTGTAATTTTGATGGAATAAATGGACTGAGATGTTGTTTCTTGTTCAAAAAATCTTTGTCTTGAGCATATTATCTCTGCTGAAAGTTTGTTGCAAGATTTTAGGAGCAACCTGTATGTTTACAATCTCTGAAAATGATTGCCCAATCCAGACACTGATCTAGGATGCATTTAAAAACTTCCTTGCAAAAAAATCAAAGCAAGTAGAAAAGTTATTCTTGCTGAGTTGCCAGAATTTGAAATTCGAATAGATTGTATTTTCACTTTAGTCTCTTCCTGACAAATAAAAAAGTATATGATGTTGTAAAGTTTTTCTTCCAATTTTTTCTTTATTTTAACATGTTTGTTTTAGAATTTAAGAAAATTTTATTCATTTGTTTTAATTTACAGAAGCAGCCATGAAATTTTAAATTTTATTTATTAAAAAAGTTTGATAACTATCCTCTTCTTAAATAACTCAAAGCAGATTTTTTTCAGTATAAAGTTTACTTGTAAAAAGCTCTTGTTTATCAAAATGTAAGTTTCTGTATTAAACATTATCTAAAATTGCTTTAAAATTTGACATTTTAATGCATTTAAACTTTGGAATATAAAAGTATTTGGCTAGCCGAATATTCAGTATCCAGGCGAATAGTTACTCTTCGGCTAGCCGAATATTCAGTATTCGGTTTGCCTGTAGACTGAATATTCGGCATTCAGCCAAAATCACTATTTGGTGCATCCCTATATAATGAGTAACATAATTTATATTATAATATAATTAATATAAAATCTCTTATTTTTATTGCTTTCAAAATTAAAAAATATTAAAATAATAGAGCATAAACAATCTTTTTTAATGAATAAACTGAAAAAATAAAATTTAAAAGACCACAAACCTAGAAAACTAAACAAATGTTTCTATTGAACAAAACAATTGGAGAGATGTAAGGAACAGCAAATTATATTAACTAAACTACATAAACATGCAATGTGGGATGCACAAGATTATAAAATACCAGCTAAGAGATTATAATAAATTCCATCATGCTAAAACATATCCCATTTCTGTTTGCTAAAATTCTAAAAATCAAAAATGTAGAAAATAATGAAACAGGAAAAAAATAAAACTTACAACACCAGTTTCTTCAAATCGTTTTCTGTCTGCACTATCAATAACATATATCTACAAAAAAAGACAGGAAAATGTTTACACTTTGTGCAATTAAAAGATTTATTAAAATAAAAATAAGGTAATTATTAATCATGATTATTTAAGGAAAACAAATCAAAAGATATATTAAAAATTTCCAGAGGACTTTTCTTGTCAGCACAATTGAAAAACTAGAATCTACAATCGAGATGTTTTACAATCGATTATAACGAGAAAAGCTAAAAACAGTTATTGGAAAACTTAGCTATTATTCTGGCCGACAATTTCATAGTAAAAATTATGTAAATAATTTTTACAGACAGATAGAAAATTTTCATAAAGAATGGAGTTGTATATCACTAAATTTGATTTTAAATCCAGTGTGGTATTAAAAGCATGTAACACAAATACAAGTAATAATAATAATAAAAAAAGTAAAAAAATTTAATTGACTTCTTTAACTTACTAGCAAAAGCCATGCTTTGTTTGGATTCATGAAGCATTATTTAATAAGATAAATATTTGAAAGTAACAATATTTTTTTATATTACTTTTGCATCTTTATTAAGCAAAAACGTTATTTTATGTTTTGGCACATTTTAATTTTAGAAATGTAAATTCAGCCAAATAACTGAGAATTTCCTCGGAATTTTTGATTTATGATATAAGACTGGTATAAATAAAAATATTTTCGAAGCAAAATTTTACAAAATATCTACATAACAAATTTAACAATTAATTTTATTCGTTTACAATTCTTTTGTTGCCACTTTACAAAAAAAATCATAATATAATTCTTTTAAAATGTGTAAGTATTAATAAATGCATAAATGATTTCACATAATAAGAATAAATTGTGTATTTGAATTCTTAACACTGAAAAATACTTTTATAATTGAATGTAAATAATTGAATTTTCACAAATTTTAATTTATAAAAAATATGCTATAATTTTCATTAAAAAAGGTATTTAAAAATTTCATAAAAGAAATCGTGAAACTATAATAGGATTAAAAGGAATGATTTTTTTTTTTTTTCTGAAATATACGTGTTTCATTTTTTATTTGCAAAAATGTGTCTGTAATGGAAAAACATGTAAAATAAATTAATTAAAATATGAAAATTTTTTAACGCGGTTCTGTAAAAAAAAATAATAATATTGTGCAAATCTACAGATCATAATTTATTTTTATGTTTAATTTCAAATGAAAATACTGAATAGTTTTTTTTTTTAAGTGTACGACAAAATGTAATTTGTGTAGCTTAGAGGATCTGCTTCACTCATCCTAATTAGTGATGGGCGATTCTCGAGAATTTGACAATCGGGAAAAATCGTCATCGTAAAAAATCACAATCGATACAGCCATCGATTACTTCCTAGAATCTACAATCGAGATGTTTTACAATCGATTATAACGAGAAAAGCTAAAAACAGTTATTGGAAAACTTAGCTATTATTCTGGCCGACAATTTCATAGTAGTGATAGGGCTTAGTGATGGGCGATTCTCGAAAATTTACCAATCGAAAAAAATCGTTATCGTAAAATACACAATTGATACAGTCATCGATTACTTTCGAGAATCTACAAAGGAGATGTTCTAGAATCGATTATTGAAATCATTGTTTTTACATATATATAAGGCAGATTTTATTAAATATAGGGTAACTGAAAACAGATGGAATAAAAAAACAACAAACCAAAGGGAAACTATAAAGGAGCCATAAGACTGGAAAAGTCTTGTAAGGGTGCCCCCTGGTTGAAAAAAGCTGAAGAAACGCGAGTAGCTATGAAGCGGTAAGGGGAGTTTAAGTATCAAAAATTAGAATTTTTCGGCAATTAGTACCAAAATGGCCAAAGAAATAAGAATCAAAAGCACCCCCTAGTGGCAAAAATATGAACTAAAGGATGATAAAAGGGATCAAAATTTTTTATTGATTTTTCTACATCATTTGAGGTTGGATCTTTAATTTCCCCATTTTTATAAAGTCTTCGACTGGAATACATTAAACGAACTCCCGCGGGGAGCAAAGTAGGAGGGAGGGGCAAGGAAAGTGCATAATATGAATAAGTGGTCACAGGACTTTCCAACGATATGGCACATGAGGGGTGTCGGCTAAATTTAGTAAAGTGTCCCCTTCTCGGGGGCAAAGTAAGGGGAGGGGCGCAGGCGATATATAAAATGAAATAGTAGTCACAGAGCTTTCCAATGATATATCACATGAGGGGTGTCAGCAAAAGATAGAAAAGAGTCCCAACTCCCAGGATTCCAA
Organism: Maratus speciosus; assembly: GCA_963932465.1. NCBI lineage: Eukaryota > Metazoa > Arthropoda > Arachnida > Araneae > Salticidae > Maratus > Maratus speciosus. The sequence continues at coordinate 295,112,101 of OZ010789.1, forward strand.
TTATCGTGCCCCCCCCCCCCCCCCCCGAAATATACCCTGCTCATCCTTCTCTTTGAAATTTTCATATATTAAAAATTATTTATCGGAGGGCTCCGTAAAAAAATCCGATCTAAAATGTTTAAAAACGCTACGATTTCAAAAAAGTTCGAAAAGTGCCTCTCTCAGGGCGCCAAACTAAGGAAGGAAGAAGAAAGGTTCATAATATGAAAGAGTAACTTTGCGATGATAACCGAAAACTTTCCGATGATAGATCAAATGACTGGTCCAAAAAAAGTTTGAAATCTACCCCTCCCATGTGGGTTCCCTCTTTTATCCTAGAATATACCCGGAAATCACGCAGCCCCACTTTTAAAATTTTATATTTAATAAATAATATTTATCGGAGAGCTCCATTAAAAAACCTCATTTAATGATATTTATTGTAGAAATCTCTACAATTAAAAAAAAAAGTCACCCCGCACCGCTCCCCCCCCTCCCCCCAACCCCTTCCGGAATTCAACTCTGGGAGGAGAAAGGTTCATAATATCAAAGGACTTTCCGATGATATGTCAAGGAGAGGTTTGGTAAAAGTTTGAAAATTACCCGCCCCTCCCCCTCCCTTTGTGCACTCTCGCGCACCCCAGAATACACTCACCTTCCTCTTTGAACTTTTTATATTTAATAAATAGTATTTATCTGAGTCTCCAGGTATGGGGCAGCTTGGCAGAGCTAAAATAAGAGAAACATTGAAAATTCGTGGCAAAATGACACTAAATTTAACAGTAAAGTTTGAAACTAGGACTATACAGAACTGAATACATAAACCACTATGCTTCATAACCCACATCGGTTAATAGCAATAAAATGATAAGTGCCAGTTAAACTGATGGCATTGAGCTCACAGGTTATTAACACTAACTGTATATTATACTCTTATTTCAAAGAATAATGTCCCTCAAAAAATAAATGAAGGGAAATATCCCCCGTTTGCCCCTTTTATACTTAACCAATGAACCCCCAAATCTAATCAGGGAAACTCCTTAACTATAATAAATCAGTATATCAAATTTGAAGCAAATCAGATAATTCTGCATGAGAAAAAGGAACATATTGCTAAATTAAGGGTGGTCTAACCCCTTTAACCCTTTTATACTTAACTAATGAACCTCCAAATCTAATCAGGAAAGATCCTTATCAGAACAAACATAGAAAAAAAAATTAAAGTAAATTGAATAATTCTCCATGAAAATCCATTCAGCTAAATTAAGGGGACTTGCCCCCTTTTCGCCCTTGTATACTTAACCAATGAACCTCCAAATCTAACGAAGGAAGCGCCATATCAGAATAAATCGGTATATTAAATTTGAAGCAAATCCAATAATTCTGCATGAAAAACCCTTTTATCTAAATTAAGGGGAGACTAGCCCCTCCCCTTCATACTTAACCCATAAACCTCCAAATGTAATCATGGCAGCTTCTTAACATAATAAACCGGTATCCCAAATTTGGAGCAAATCGAATAATTCTGCATGAAAAACCCATTTATCTAAATTAAGGAGGGGGTCTACCCCCCTCTCCCCCCTTTATACTTAACTAATGAACCTCCAAGTTTAATCAGGGAAGCTCCTTAACATAATAAACCGGTATACCAAATTTGGAACAAATCGAGTAATTCTGCATGAAAAACCCATTTATCTAAATTAAGTGGGGGACCAGCCCCCCTTCTCCCCCTTTATTCTTAACCCGTAAACCTCCAAATCTAATCAAGGCAACTTCTTAACGTAATAAACCGGTATACCAAATTTGGAACAAATCGAATAATTCTGCATGAAAAACCCATTTATCTAAATTAAGGGGGGCGGACCAGCCCCCCCTTCTCCCCCTTTATCCTTAACCAATGAACTTCCAAGTTTAATCAGGGAAGCTCCTTAACATAATAAACCGGTATACCAAATTATGAGCAAATCAAATAATTCTGCATGAAAAGTCCATTTATCTAAATTAAGGGGGGGGGGGGGTCTAGCCCCCTTCTCCCCCTTTATACTTAACCCGTAAACCTCCAAATCTAATCAAGGCAACTTCTTAACATAATGAACCGGTATACCAAATTTGGAGCAAATCGAATAATTCTGCATGAAAAACCCATTTATCTAAATTAAGGAGGGGGTCTACCCCCCTTCATACTTAACTAATGAACCTCCAAGTTTAATCAGGGAAGCTCCTTAACATAATAAACCGGTATACGAAATTTGGAGCAAATCGAAGAATTCTGCATGAAAAACCTATTTATCTAAATTAAGGGGAGGGGGGGGGACCAGCCCCCCTTCTCTCGCTTTATCCTTAACCAATGAACCGTCAAAACTAAACAGCGGAACGCCTTATCAGAATGAACATAAAAAAAATTGAAGCAAATCGTACATTTTAATCAAGAGTTATCGCGTTACATACATACGTACGTACGTACGTACAGTACATGCATACACACAGAACCGACGGGTACATTAAGCTCTCAGGCTTAGATAGCCTGTGAGCTAAAAAAAGATTGGATAAGCAGATGGACTCCTTTGAGAAATTATGACTTAAACCAGAAATGCGGTAAGTTTGACTCTGAAAGCTTCATTTCCATCTCGCATTTCGGCAAATCTCATCTTGATGATTTTTCCAGCATTTCGACGCTTCCAGATGGCAAGCTGCTCGATGGTTGGTTCTCTCGCGGTTTTAAACCTTTCGGGATGGGAAGTCTCTCGAGAGTTTCCTCTCGCCCTTTTCAACCTTTCCCGATGGGAAGCCTCTCGCTTGTTACTCTCGTCCTTTTCGAAATCTCCCAATGAAAAGCCTTTCGAGAATTTCTCTCGCGCTTTTCAACATTTCGCTATGAGAAGCTTTTCGAGGATTTCTCTCGTCCTCGGCAGAGAAGAAAAGTAAGAAAATTTATCGAGAGTACCAAGGGACGAGATACAGAAAAAGGCATGACAATGAGCTGTGAAATGAAGCTTTAATTTTCAAAGTTTCTCTTATTTTAGCCCTACCAAGATGTCACATACCTGGAACCCTCCGATAAAAATTATTTATTAAATATAAAATTTTCAAAGAGGAAGGTGGGTCGGGTGATTTCGAGGGAGGAGGACGTGAGAGTGGACTCATGGGGTGCAATTTTAAAAATTTTACCGAACCCTTCCTGTGGCATATAATCGAAAAGCCCTTTGACCACTCTTTCATACTATGAACCTTTCTTCGCTCAAAGGGGGTGGGGAAGGGGCGAACAAATTTTTAAAACCGTAGCCGATTTCTATAATAAATTTAAATATCACTTTAAATATGGGTTTTTATGCAGTCTTCCGGTAAATATTATTTATTGAACATAAAAATTTTAAAGTGGCGGCTGTGTGAATTCCAAGGTGAAAGAGTGGGCCCACGGGGGGAGAGAGGGGGTGCAATTTTCAAACTTTTTTTGGACCAGTCATGTGATATGTCATCGGCAAGCTCTCGGATGACTCTTTCATATTATGAGACTTTCTTCCTCCCCTCCCCAATTTGTCCCCCACTGCGAGGGTAGTTTTTTCCGCTTTTATCATTTTAGATCGGATTTTTTTATGGAACCCTCCGCTAAATATTATTTATAATATATGAAATTTCAGGACACTTTTCCAAATTTAGCCAAGACCCCTCATGTGAGATATCGTTGGAAAGGTTTGTGACTACTTATTAGTGCTATGCACTTCCGGTGGCCGCCCCCCTCCACTTTGCCCCCCCGGAGGACACTTTTTCAAATTTAGCCAAGACCCCTCATGTGAGATATCATTGGAAAGGTCTGTGACTACTTATTGATGTTATGCTCCTCCGGTGTCCATCCCCCCATTTTGAACCCCCCCCCCCCACGGGGGACACTTTTCCAAATTTAGCCAAGACCCCACATGTGAGATATCGTTGGAAAGGTCTGTGACTACTTATTGATGTAATGCACCTCCGGTGACCGCCCCCCCCACTTTTCCCCCACGGGGGTGTTTTTCTAAATTTAGCCGAGACCCCTCATGTGACATATTGTTGGAAAGGCTTATGACCACTTACTCATGTTATCCACCTCCCACACCCCTCTCCCCTTTTCCCCCCCACGGGGAGGGCATTTTTATAAATTCAGATCCAGACTTCTCATGTGGCATATGGTTGGAAAGGCCTAAAGACCTGTGACGACTTAATCATATTATGCAGCTGCTGTGCCCCTCCGCTCGCTTTGACCCCTCCCCCAAGAGATCTGGTCCGACGTTCATTTGTTTCGATAGTATATTTTTTACAAGATTTTGTAGTGCGTGCACACCACACCCGCCTGCTATCATATATCAGTGCCGTATATAGCGGGTAACCTGTTCGTGATTTCATATTACAAGATTACGTATAAATTAGGGGCCCCGATTAAAGGAGGGGCCCGCTAGCGGTCGAAGTCACCTAGTCTTTATTAACATCGACTCATTCCAGTTCACCCGCAGACGATTCTTGATAAATGTATGACATATATAATACATAATATATGATTTATAAAAGAAATTTGCAAACTGTAGTCATCGAGAAAAAATTTATACAATCGAAAAATATCGAGATGTCCATACAATTGAGAAAATCGAGAAAAACATCTCGTTGTCGCCCATCACTAATCCTAATTACAGTGATGACGAGGGTGCGCTATAGCACATGTTTTAAGCAAAAAATTGGAGAAGTGATGCATAAACAGGTTGTGATGAGTCCTTTAGGATGCATAACTTTTCCTTTAACAAGGGAGGCATATTTTGCATCAAATACTTTTAAAAGGAAGGCCTACTTTTGTAAAAATGAAGTTAGTTTTTTCCAAGCGTCCGAGTACCAGGGATCAAACCTTAGCGACATTACTGCAGATGTATACTGATTGCATGACAATTTGCATAATTTAACGAAAATAGTTTGGCACAACAGAGTGATTCTTTTGGCAACACTTTATTTTAGTTTATATTTATTTTTAATTACATTGTTACCAATATTGCTCATATAGACATGCAATTGAGGATCATATATATGTATATATATGATCTACCAAAGTTTTAATACATATTACAATCTGTATCTGTGATGTATTTCTGTAAAAAAAGAAGAAAAAAAACTATACACAACAGGATGACTATTTAAAAAATGTATACTAGTACTGCATATCTTAATAACATATTTAAATTATGTAGGGATAGGCTAATTATCACAAAAATAAAGCTTTAACATAAAAAAAAAAAAAGGCTAGGAGCAAACACACTACAGTAAAACCTGTGTAAGTTGACCACTTGCGGTACCACACTTCAGTGGTCAACTTATAAAGAAAGATGATAAATTTAATTTTTTTTTGTGTGTGTGTGTGTAATATTCATACATCATTTTTTCCCAAAAATATTTTATTTATTGACAGGGCTTTAAAATAATATTGTATTACCATGCGTATTTCTAACACCTTATAAAAGAAAAGATTAACGTTACAAGAATGAAGTAATAGTTGTGTATCAATTTTAAAATCAATTAGTATTACTACTAATTTAGAAAAAAAAATAGTTAATCAATATACAGCCAATTAGTGATTCTTCAAACTAAGTTATTACACATAATTTATAAAAAAAATATTTAAGAGAAACTTGTTTTTTTCATATGTTAAGACACATACACATTCTAAAATTTTAAAATTAAGTTTGTCAGTCAATTACATTACCTATTTGTCAAAAAAAAAAAAAAAAAAAAAAAAAGAAATTATTGTAGTTTGAAGCTGATTTTTGGACTTTGCATAAGCCCAGTGTTCTGTACTACAACACAGTCCTAGAGTAATTCATCATTATCACAAATAATTTTCTTAACTGTGTAACAATTGCCACAAACTATTGCAATTGGTGGAATATTTCTGCCTACCAACTAGCATTTGGGGTTATTGAAAGAAGGGAAGGAATTATAAGAGAATGGGAAATAGGAGAAAGAAATCTAGAATCAAAGAATGGAGGGGGGAGAGGTTGAAAAGACAAATCCACAAGAGCAACAATGTAAGAATAGATAAGCCTTGAATTATTTACTTACACCTATCACTACTAAAAGCATTTCCCAGGTTAATCACTATTTCACCTTTTTAAAAATTCTAGTTAAAAATAAAGAAAAAAAATAGAAAAATTTCGTGGATAGTTATTTTTTTTTTCAATTCATGATTTGTTAGCTATTTGGATGGTCAAGTTATAAAGGGTTTTGATGGGCTTTTCATAATAGTTCTAGCCAAATTTGAATAATTTCGGTGGTCAAGATACAAGATAGACAGGTGGTCAAGTTACAAAGGGTTTGTCTTATAGTTTTGTATAGGATAAATTTGGTTCCTGACAACAGAGGTCAACATAGACAGGTGGTCAACTTTACAGGTTTTACTGTATATATTTTTTGGCTGAATCCCAGAACAGCCGAGACACTTGGCATCGTTCAACTTGGTGAGGCGATAAATGGATTTTTGTTGTTGCCAGTTCATTTCGTAAATTCTTTCCACACCAACAGTGATCTGATCTTGAATTTGGATCGGTTTAATGGGATTGGTTGATTTGCTGTGTATTGGATGGTTACGCCTACCTGTAAATTTTTATTGACAATTAGCTCAGCTGTGTTTTCACAACTCAACTCCGCATGTTTTGTAATTTGTGTAGAAGGAAGACAGTTTGTAATTGTAAAATTAAAATGATGGCAAGGCAAAAGTTTGTTATTGTTAATTTTTAATTTTTTTTGCTGTTTTTAGTTGTAAAATTTGAAAGTTAAAGTACCTGTGTAATTTAGTTTGAAATTGGGAGTATTTGTTCATTTTTTTTTGCTGTAAAGTTAAACGAAGTTTATCGACGACTGGAAATTTACGAAATTATGGCAATTCAACATTTTTTAGAGTTGGTTTTCAAAAAAGCAGATGTCTGTTAAGGTATGTTAATAATTTTATGCATTTTTTGTTGTAGTGTTTTATATTAGCTGTTTATTGTATATTTCTCATGTATGGCCTTACGAGTTTTGTACATTTTGAAATTGCTATACAGCGAGAACTGCTGAATTTTGAGATTGCTACACAGCGAGAACTGCTGAATCCAGTGATGTTTTTTTTCGGTTAATGAATGCATAAGCGTTCATATGACGTTTAGTGACTGCTGCTTTAATGAGTTTCCTGTGTTTGTCAGATTGCTGCAGAACTAGGTTGCTGTATTCAGTGATACATATTTTTTTTGTGAACGTGAAGCGTTCATACTTCCGTAAATTAGAAATGAATTGTTCAATGTTTACTCTGATATAGGCATGTACTTTAAAATATTAAATGATGCCATGATTTTTTTCTGAAAGTTGTTCAAAAATGAAAATTTTAATCATTAAATCGTTACTCTGATTTGGAAAGGTACTTTAAAAATTTCACATATTTCAATAAACTTATGTTGAAATCGTTTGTTTTATTTTGAATCTCATAAAAATCAGTTTTCCTGTGTTTTCTAATACGTCATTATTTATAAACGTTGTATTTCCCATGATTCCAGGATGATGACATAGTAAAAAACAGTCTGGAAGCATTGAGATAAGTGGATCAATCACGTTAGTTTTCAGGTTGCTGCATTTTAGGTTGGCGTATGTGGGGTGTTTGGCACTTGTCAGAAAAGTCGCTAAATGGGATGTCTCGCCTGTTCTGGGATTGTGCCCATTTTTTAGTTCTATATGAAATTGAAATCAATAATTTTTAATAAACAAACCCTTTGAGACACACACACACACACAAAATAATAAAATAAAAAACAGAGCATGTAGGTTTTCAGGAATTTCTATAAAATATTCTTGAACTATATAGCTTAAACCTTTCACGACCACAAGAAATAATAGAAATAAAATAAAGATTTTAGGTATTAAAATAACATTAGCAATATAGCTTGAAACAATCATTATGTAAGAAACAGTCATTATGCCTATAAAATACCATTTGAATAATTATCTTTGGAATACAATTCTATATTCCTATCTCCATTTTGTAATTTATTATTTATGAATACAATTAACTTTACTTTTAAATTAAATGCTTTAATTTATAAAATAGTTATTCTTCTCAGAAAGTTGTAAATATCATAAGGTCTACATTTATATTTCTAATTATAATTCATGGTAATATTTATATTTGGTGTCAAATGATGTCCTTATATAGAAAAATAGGTACTACTTAGTTATCCCTCGACTAAAAATCTATTGCCAAACTATAAGTTGTGGTGACAAAAATAATCGACACAAACATACACAAATGGTTGCATGAAAGTAAAAGGATTAGTACTAGAAAGGATAGCTATATTACCTAGTCAATGCGTTGTGAAAATAACATAATGAGGTAATATGGAATATTTAATAAAATAGAGAAAGAGTAAATTTTGACAATAACCGCGGGTACACATTATTTAACGTTAATTTAAACTAACCATTCCATTTCATGTTTATGTTAAATACATACGTAGATTAACAATAAAAAGATCATGAAAAGTTATAAGAGGCTAAATGAAAACAAATTATTGAAACCAAAATGATAATAATAATTTTATAAACTACAATTATATAACACATGAATTGCATCTGCAAACAGTTTAACTTTCTATTTGATCAAAATTTTTATAGACTCATCTTTCAAAGAATTTACATATTTAAAATGAAAGCTTAACCTCCTAAAATAAAAATGTGCACCTGAAAATAAAAAATTTCAATTGAATCACGCATACCTGAAAATTTCTTAAAATCATTAGAAATAAATAAAACTGAAAATTCTGTTAAGACATCTTAACAGAATTTTGAGTATATAAAGCGCTCATTTATTGCATTTCAAACCATAGCGTGATGATTAGCGACTTAAAGGGAAAAGCAGCAGATTTATCAGACTTTGATAAAGGTAAAATCGCTATATCTCGTCGACTGGAAATGTCGATATCAGAAACGGTACGTTTGGTGGACTGTATACGTGCAGTCATTAACAGCGCGTGCCGAAAGTAACGTATGGATGGTGAAACGGCAAGTCTCCGGTGAGCGGTGTGTCATCTGTGGCGCATTGATTCCAGAAGAGAGTGGAGATTGTTATGCATTATTCGTTGTGATCGAAGAGTTGCAACAGCCGAAATCACCAACAGCTATAACAGTGACGACCCAGGCAGTGTTTCTCAACACACATTGTCGCATGCACTGTTACATATGGGCCTAAGCAGCCAGCGATCTAAGCACGTTCCTGTGCTGGCAGCACGTCATCGCCAGCAGCACCTGAAACGGGCCCATGAACATCAGAATTGGACTGTGAATGACAAAGACCATAATTTAATTTTAACTAAATTTTTAATCTCAAAATATTATACACTGAGGTGTTGGTGGCTAGGTGTGTACTCCTAGCTTGTTGCTAAGGTTAATACAACGTTCTTTATTGGCTGTTTTGGCTCTGCCTTCCAATGGTCACCTTCTGAGACCTTGTTTGTGACATTCAAATGCCTATGTGACTAACGGTTGTCCTTTTTTGTAAACAAAGATGACCACATGAAAAATGCTTGTTCCATTTAAAAAAAAGTCTAATTATTAATCTATTAATTGAATTCAAATTTAAATTTTGGAATTGAATGTAATTATTCAAAAGCTTTAAAAAGATACCCAACATTATAATTCTATTTTAATAATTATGAAAAATAAAATAATAAGTGATTCTTTATAATTATTGTAGTTCAACATAAAAATTAATTAATTTAGGCTATATATAAACTATAGTACCAAGAATAAAAAGGTATGTTGTAAAATGTTTACAACACAGATTAAATGCCAATAATTTTTTATTGTAAATGTCACATTCACTTGACTTTAAGTAAGTTACACGTGTTTACGTCATCTAGTGATTTATATTTTGACATTTTATTTGTATTTTTATTAATGTAATGTACTAATTTATTTGTTCTTTGTTTATTTAAGATAAAAATTATGCCAATTTGTATAATTTGGCGATTTATATAATTTTGTGAAATTGGTCGACAAGATAACTAAGTAGTACCGAAAAATATTATTGCTATTATTATATTATTATTAAACTTATTTCAAACTTTTCTTCATTTTCAGCTATTATAATTTTTCCATTGCACAACAAAGATAAAAATGAAGACAATATATATATATTTTTTTTGATATAAACAAAAGGACTAAGTCTGAATTCATTCATATTTATAAAAACTTTTCAAAATAACAGACATTACATTACATTACACAATAAAAACACTATAAAAGGATGTTTCGGATTCATTCTGAATCCCTCATGAGCTAATTCCTAACGTAAAAGTCATACTAGATTTTAAAGTTCAACAAGTAGAAAAACATTACATCAAGTTGCCAAAAAATTACAGCTAAAACAAAACTGAATATTCTATTGGTAGAGATGCAGCCTCGTTAATTGCTAAATCAGCGGTTCTTGTGTACCAAGCTTCCAAAAACATACGACTTGCATAAATGCTGTGGCAACTTGATGTAATGTTTTTCTACTTGTTGAACTTTAAAATCTAGTATGACTTTTACGTTAGGAATTAGCTGATGAGGGATTCAGAATGAATCCGAAACGTCCTTTTATATTGTTTTTAGTGTTTTTATCTTGTAATGTAATGTAATGTCTGTTATTTTGAAAAGTTTTTATAAATATATTTTTTTTATTTACGAAAATCATTTTTGTCTAACAGAAGAACATAATTGCACTATATAGAATTATACAATCTCACCAAAACATCTGTATTTTCAAAATAATTTCTCCAATAAGGCCTTATCTTCCTCTGGCCGCCAATATCCCAAACATTTAATTTAAATCCTTCAGACTGCACACTCTTAATATTGAATCCCTGAAAGAATATGTAAATTTTATAAAACAAATAATTCATAAGAATAAATAAATAAATAAATAAAAAGGAAGGAAAGAAAGAAATTGTAATAGCTATTAGACTGTCATTGTGCTACTGTAATAATAATAAATCTGATCACTTTGATCATTTAGAAATAAATGCATGTCAGTCATTGATGTCAACTGAAAAGATTAAAATAAATGCATGAAATATTTGACATCAACAACCAAAATTGTTCCATCAAAAATTTGAATTTTTGCTTACTTTAAAAAAAAAAAATTCAACTGCTTCTAATTACTTACATTTTATATTTGTTCTCAAATTATACTTCATGTAAAGTCACAACTTATAAAAAATGACATTGCAAACAAAATGAAGAAAAAAAAAAAAAAAAAACCCTAATAAATATTAAGTTATTGAAATGATGAAACAGTGTTTAGCAATTAAGTGGAAATAATAATACGAACATCAAATAGTAAAAAAAATTCATTTTAATGAAAGGAAAGAACATAATAAAAAAGAAAAAAATAATAATAAAAACACTTCTGTTGAGGATCTTTCTACTGTTATAAATTTTACATATTACACAGTTTAAGGTCATTTCATTTATTAATACTCAAAGCATTATCAATAACATGTCAGAATAGTATTCTTAATACTATCATTAAAAAAAAAAATCTTTTTAACAATTTTCATGCTGAAAGTATTCTAAACATTTCTCAGCATAAAAAAACCCCTATAGGGTAAGCACATCAGTAATTGACCATTTAGGGGAAATTTCTTTAAGTTATTCATTTATTTTTTCTAATGAATTATTCACACATTTTTCTGAAGGCAAATACTAATTAAGATGTGAGGATTTACAGGAATAAACTGGGTCCTTTAAAGGATCCTTCACAAATTTTTTCCTTTCAAAACACCTAGGGATCCAGGGATTCCTTCACCAAACTTTTCATCTTGAAACAGCACCTTTCACAAAATTTTTTCATCTCCAAACTGAACCTTTCACAAATTTAATCAGTTAAAAGCAAAATCTGACCTGTCACTTTTACATATGTAAAGAAAACGTATGTATTTTACATACATACATCTTTTTAAAAATGTATAAACAAGAACTTGCAGCGGTAGAATTGATATAAAAAAGTCACTGGTCCCAAGGACCAGTAAGCATAAGAGTTTACTGGTTCGCAGTAATCATGCTGGCCTGCTACATAAAATTCTATTAAGTCCCTTTAACCCTTTGAGGGACCCCCTCCCACTCCTAGAATATAAACCAAACTTCCTTTGCAGTTAGCCAAAATTTTCAGCATAATAAAATGTAAAATTATAATTTGTTAAAAATTAAACAGCACATAAAGAAAAACTATAAAATTATTAATTAAATATTTCATTTCAGATTATTTATTTCAACTGACTAAGGTGTAATGCAATTTTTTTTTAAATATTTTTTTAATAAAATTATGCGATTTGTGTTTAGTTGCGATTTTGTCAGGGAGAAAAAAGTTTACGTTTACCTGTGAGAGGGAGGAAAAGTTACTAGTCCCGCGGACACTTACATTTTTCAAATTAGTGGTCCGATTGAATTTTTGGTGGTCTTGGACCAGCGGACCACCAAGGATTTCGAACGCTGATCTGGTTATAACAAAACAATTATTTCAAATTCACAAAATTATGATTAGATTTTTCACAAATGTCAAAGCTATTAGAGAAAAGTTTAGACAGACCCCTGATTTATAATCCAGAAATATTTTCTATTTTCTTTTCTAGAAAATAAATTATAGAAAATAAGATTGCATCCATAATTAACCACTTTTTTCTCTGTAAAATCAAAACATCAGTAATTGTATTAAAAACTGCTGCTAAAGGACATGTACACCAGGTGCTCCAAAAAAATAAGGAAACATTTTAAAACACAATAATTCACAAATTAATAAAAATAAGAATGTTAAATACATTTTCAAACAAAAAAAGTTAGAATACATTAGGGGTGCACTGAATATTTGGTATCTATTTGGTATTTGGCCATGTTACTCAATACTCAATTTGGCCGAATATCAAACTATTCAGTATGCTGAATATTCGGTTTGGCCAAATAGCAAACTATTTGGCCTGCCAAATATTCGGTGTGGCCGAATATCAAAATATTCAGCCGAACCGAATACTTAAAAAAAACTTTTAACACATATGTTTTAAAACCTTATACAACTTCTACATTTAACTGTCAACTTATAAAGATATTCAGAATAATTAGAAACAGAATCATATTCAAATGAAAGAGAATGTTTTTACATTATTTATTTGCTGTTTGTTAAGTATTATTTAAGACAATTAACCAATCACGAGGATTTTATAGGAATTAATTATGTACAAATAAATGCAAGTACCTGAACATCGTCCAGTAAATAATCTGTTTCTTGCTAAGATTTTAAGAACAATGTTTACAATCTCTGAAAATGATGGCCCACTTCAGACACCGATCTAGGATGCATTAAAAAACTTCCTTGCTTAATCAAAGGGAGTAGAACAGTTATTCTTGCTGAGTTGTTACCATATAAAATTTGAATAGATTGTATTATTTATTTATTATCTCTTCCTGACAAACAAATAATATATGATCCTGTACAACTTTTCATCCAATTTTTTTACAATTTCACTTTGATTCTAAAATTTGGGTTTTAGAATTTAAGAAAATTTTATTCATTTGTTTTAACTCACAGAAGAATTCATGGAATTTAAAATTTTATTATTTAAAAAAGTTTTATAACTATCCTCTTCTCTAATAACTCAAGACAGATTTTTTTCAGCATAAAGTTTACTTGAAAAAAGTTCTTGTTTATCAAAATGAAAGTTTGTTTTAAATATTATGTAAAATTGTTTTAAAATGTAACATTTTAATGCCTTTAAACTTTGAAACATTAAAGTATTCGACAAGCCGAATATACGGTATTTGGTCGAATAGTTACTATATGGCAGGCAGAATATTCAGTATTTGGCCTAACAGTTACTATTCGGCTAGCTGAATATTCGGTATTCGGTTCACCTGTAGGCCAAATATTTGGTATTCGGCCAAAATCACTTGTTGGTGCATCCCTATACAAATTAATTCTTGTTTTCTGCATTTTTTATATTTCACTGGTCAATTATTGGTACTTGGTTAATTATTAGTATACTATTAAAAATTAAACTATTTAGTTAACATTTAATTATAACTTATTGTGCAAAGAAATGTAATAAATATAAATTAGAACCAAAATCAACAGTTTTTAATAACTGTACAATTAAATTAACAGAAAATTTTTCACATTTTTACTTTAGTTTTTGGAGTCAGAGAGCAACCAATCCAATATGTGCATGTACACACACATATAATGTGTATGTACACACACATATATATAATTAAAATGAAATTACATTAAAATAAATGTAAAAATAAAAATGTATTAAACAAATTGTGAAGACAGGGTATGAAAAAATCACGATTTTTTTTTAATTTAAATCAGATTTTTTAAATAAAAATTAACAAACAACATTATTTTAAACTTTGAAGGTGCCATGGCATTGACATGCCATGTTCAATTGTCTTATAAATACAATTTAGATAGACACTTGAAAATAGTATTTAAAATTTTTTTATGTATATAAATCTTTATACTTGATTTATACTTTTTTGTATAATGATTACATCACTTACCTTAAGAGCTGTCAATAAGATGTTAACACCATTCAAAGTACCATCCATTACCTTAATGCACCATTTCCCAAAACAAATCATTACATATTATTTTAAATATATGTTATTAGTACAATATATAAAAAAATTATTACTCATAACAAATGCAAGACTAAATCCAGAATAAGCATCCAATAAAGTACTAGTGACTCCTTTGCTCAATTTAACAAAACTAATATATATTTTCACACATGTTTAAAGCTCAAAATAAATTAAAATTACTAATTTTATAGCTGGTCATATTATAAACTGGTGTTAACTAAAATAATAATAAGCTAAGTTCTGTTAACCTCTTATAATACAAATTCCTTTACTGACATTTTTAAAGAAAAAAATGGACAAGTTATCAAGGTAACCAATTATATTTATGTACTTTAAATCAGGAAATGTAATCATGATATTTTTAATAAAAAACTAAGTTCTTTTAAAATACAAATTCTTTATATTGACATTTTCAAAGGAATAAAATGGACAAAGTATCAACGTAACTAAGCAAATTTAATGCTTTGTAGAGAAAAACTAATTTTCTTGCTTTTTCATGATCCATCATCAATAGAATTTTCACAGATCTCTTAATGTTTTTTTCAGTCTTGCAACCAATCCCATCATTTCTTTCCCACATTTTTTGCATTTAGCTTTCAGACCTTTGCCTGAAACTGTTGATATCTCTGAAAAATAAAGAAATATGGGATCCTTTTTTCTAACAGCCATTTTGTTAAAAAAAAAAAAAAAATCCAATTTGTCCTATACTATATCAAATTTCAGTACTTCTTAGTTATTCCGTCGACCAAATTGTAAGATTAAATGCCAATAATGGCCAATAAAACCATTAATTTGACGTTTTATTTGTATTTTTTACTAATTTATTTGTTCTTTCATAATTTAAAATAAAAATTATGTCAATGTGTATAATTTGGCGAGCAGTTTAGCGATTTATATAATTTGGCGAAATTGGGCGACAGGCTAACTAAGAAGTACCCAAATTTCTATATCTACAGATCACTAGCTTGTAACTTCAAGCAAAGAGCTTGTAACAGTTGATTCAAGTATTTTGGACCAAGTGTTCATGCAAAACAGATTTGTAACTAATCCCTGTTGGTCAGTGAACAAAAGAAGGAAATTTTTATCCATTTACTCTGGGATACCTTTGTTATTCCATTCAATGAAGTCCCTTATCTCTCCAGGTGACTACAAAGAAAAGCATTCAGAGAATTTCTGTTGAAAATGAAAAATCATTCTTCAGAGTGCATTGAAAATGTACCTTTTTTGGGTTTGATTTAAATAACACGTACTCTTTCCAAGATTATTTTAATTTAGAGTATAGTTAAAAATTAATGAAAAAAAAATTGTGATTTTAACCAATGATTTTTTAAAAAAAATCAAGTGATTTAAATCATGATTAAAATCAAGCTGATTTAAATCGGCATACCCTGAGTGAAGATACAAAAAAAAAAAAAAAAAAAAACTATGAATGTAATATGGAATTATCAGAGGAACCTTATACCCATAAATCATAGTGAGGATATGTTATTTCATAGAATATTGTTGGTATAGGGCTCAAAATGATCCTTTTAGGCGCAAAATACTTATGTTACTAAACTGCTGAAATGACTGAATGACACCTGAATTTATGAGCTGATTTATTTAAAAATAAGCAAAAGTTTTTTGTCACATATAAAAGGCAAAAATTTAATTCATAATTCTGGTATTCAAATGATTGAAATATCATAAAAGCCTGATTGTAAAATCTTCTGCAAAAGTACCCCCCCCCCCCCCCAAGTAAAGGGAGATTATTTTTTGGGTTTCCTCTCATTAAAGAAATCCCTTTTCCCCTTTCTCATAAAATTCTAAAGAGTTTTCATATCTAGGCGATACTTTAATTTAAAAGGAAAAAGAAATAGAATTAAAAAAAAATTAAATAATAATAAAAAAACAGATTGATTGGTTGGTTGTATTTATGTCGGCCAATTATCAGCATGTGGGATATAGGCCCTAAGGAGGGGGGGAGTGCCTTCCATAGAGGTTTTTCTAAGGGAACCTAACCCGTATTAACACTTGGAGAACCAAGGTTCGAAGAAAACCATGAAAACTCTGAACGATTAGGTTGACAGGCGCGATTGGGATCGAACCCAGCACCTCCTGTCTACCAGTTTTGAGAGCAGAACCTCTCGGCCACTGGTGGGGCTTATATAAAAAAAACAGAATAGAAATGTTTTATTACAATGTATTACTCAAATTCTTAATACATTTAAATCACATTTTGAGCTATGATTTTAAACAAGGGTGTAAAAACTAGACGCCAGTGGGTCTATTGTCACCATTAAATTGTATCAGATTTCTTTGCATAAATTTTATTAGTATTCTTATGAAAAATTTAGACGAAAAATAACTGATAAAATTTAGTGGTGAGAATTAGTCCATTGGCGTGAATTTTTACACCCCTTATCTTAACATTCACAAGGAAATATATGCAAAATGTATTTCATTTTTCATATCAAACTACTATTATATATATTGTTTACTTGGCACCAATAAAATAACTTTTACTTATATTCCTTTAACAGTGTCCTTTAGACAAGAGTTTTAAGAAGGAGAAGGAAAAACAGGTATCTCAGAATAAAATAAATAAATAAATATTGCAGAAACTTCTTTTGGCTGAATCCCAGAACAAGCGAGACACTTGGCGACCATTAATTTGACAAGGCGATAAATCGTTTCTTCTGGTATGGTAGTATTACTTTTTTTGTATTTTTGGTTATGCTTACCTGAAAACATCGTTTTATTGATGTCATTGTTGATGTATTCTTGAAAAATTAGCTCAGCGGTGTTTTGACAACTCAACTCTGCATGTTTTGTAATTTGTACTAAGGAAATTTCTGGAGAAGGGAGACAATTTGTATTGGTTTTTAATTGTAAAATTAAAATGAGGCAAGGCAAAGTTTAATATTGTTAATATTTGTTCAATTTTTTTTTTTTTTTTTTTTTTTTGCTGTTTGTATTTGTAAAATTTGAAAATTAAAGTGCCTAGTTAATGTTAGTAGTGATTTAGTTTGAAATTGCGAATATTTGTTCAATTTTTTTGCTGGAAAGTTAAATGACAAATTACCGATGACTGGAAATTTTCAAAATTATGGCAAGTCAACATTTTTTTTTATGTTGGGTTTCAAGAAAGGAGATGTCCTTTAAGGTATGTTAATAATTTTATGCATATTTTGTTGTAATGTTTTATTAGCTGTTTATTGTATATTTCTCATGCATGCGGGCCTTACGAGTTTTGTGTTTTTTTGAGATTACTGCAGAGCTAGTTTGTTGAATACAGTGATGTTTTTTTTTGTTTTCACATGCATTTATTGAATGCTGCTTTAACGAGTTTTGTGAATTTTTGAGATTGCTGCACAACAAGTTTGCTGAATTCAGTGATGTTTTTTTTGGTTAGTAATGAATGCGTAGCGTTCATACTTGCGTTTACTAACTGCCCCTTAAAGCAGTTTCCTGCAGAACTAGGTTGCTGTCTTTAGTGATATATATGTAATTTTTTTCATGGACACAAAGCGTTCATACTTCCGTAAATTAGAAATGAATTGTTCAATGTTTACTCTGATATAGATAGGTACTTTAAAAGGTTGAAATGAAGTGATGATTTTTTCTGAAAGTTGTTGAGAAATGAAAATTTTAATTTTTAAATCATTACTCTGATTTAAAAAGGTAGTTTAAAAATTTCACATTTTTCAATAAATTTATGTTGAAATCGTGTGTTTTATTTAGAATCTCATAAAAATGAGCTTTCCCGTGTTTTCTAATATGTCGTTATTTGTAAATGTTGTATTTCCCATGATTCCAGGATGATGACATAGTAGAAAACAATCTGGCAGCAGTCAAGAAAGAGGACCGATCACGTCAGTTTTCAGGTTGCCACATTTTAAGTTGGTGTACGCGGGGTTGTTGGCGCTTATCAGAAAAGTCACCAAATGGGGTGTCTCACCTGTCCTGGGATTGTGCCCAGAGTTGTAGTCACAAAAAAAAAGCAGAGAGTGTACGGTATAGGCAGAGGGTATACGCTGACGTCATGGATGTTCATAGATAGGGTATACGCTAATGTTTAATTGAGAAACAGACGGTATACGGAACTTCTTTTAAAAAATCCAGAAGGTACACAGCGTATACCCTCCACTACATCCCTGATTGTGCCTTTCTTTTAGTTTAAGCAGATGAAATGAAATCTTAATGAAAATCCAAAACTATATACAGAACAATAAAGACAATTTCATTCTGAGAACTTAATGAAAAAAAAAAAAAAACTACGCAATTTATTCTATATAGTATCAAACAATAATCACATATAAATTATTAATTACTTTAACAAAAGAAGAGAAAAAAAATCACGAAGGTCCCGGTAGCAGAAAGTTCGAGACGGGAGACGGGCGTCGCAGATTTTCTTTTCTCTTTTGCAGATTCTTTTTCATCGAACTTTTATTTTGCTTCGTATTATGTTTAGCTCTTTATTACTTAATACAAAAAGTTAAGACTATTATTAATAAAAATTTATAAAATGCCTAAAAACGCTGCAGGTAAGTGATTGTTTGATTAATTAACGCTCCATTTATAAAAATATTTTACCTGCAGATTATTTTTTGCCCCTGAATTATCTGTCGCAGACACTTGGAGAAATTTCTGCTACGGGGACGAAGGTCATATAAAAAATACAACATTAATTTACTGCACCAAACATACAATTTGCGTAATAAAGACTTCAAACGAAAAAAATGTAAACAAACTAAACAGATTTAATAATTACTTGGGTTGGTGTTATATGTGTAACATCTTCAGAAGCAAGTTTTTTTAATATTGTAGTTTTACCGGCGTTGTCTAATCCTAACAGAAGAATTCTAAGTTCACGATCAGGAGCCGACTTTAATTTACGAAGCAAAGAAAGTAAACCCTAAAATTACATAAAAAGAAAACATAAGATGTTTAGGCTGTGTTAGAAAACACTTACTTCATATACAACAAATTTCGTAAATATTTTAAAGTATTTTTAAAGATGAACATATTTTATTTTTTAGATTGATTAAGTACAAGAATTGGTAATGAATGCTAATAATGTATTCTAATATTAAATACCATTATAAACTATTTGTTTTTATCACAACAAATATTTTTGCAATCATAAGTTTGGATGGTTGGTTGATTAATCGGTAGCAAAATTACTAGATCCACATGTCTAGGCCGGCGAAGTTAGTGATCGCAAAGTTAACTGACCTACGTCATCGATGACGTATACCTCGGTTAAAAAAAGAGCGTGTTCAGAGGTGCACTTTGCGCCGCGCGCGCGCTCAGAAGTTTATGCCATGGAGTAGGTCTTATCGAAGAAAGGAATTTTAACATAATTCAATTATTTCATTATTTTTATGGTTCAAAAAAGGTAAAACCAACGACTATATTTCTTCATCCTTCCAAAACATGGTTTTCGTAACAGGAATACATGCCTATGTTCACTCAGATAAAATCTAAAATAGTCGGGAAAAACATCACGTGACCTTCTTTATCTACTTTAGCCCATTTAGCATTTAAAATTAGTTAACCAACCGCACGCAAACTCCGCGCGAGCTGCTCAAAAAAATTGTGTGGGCGATTTGATCACGTGATTGTGCGTTTTCTGCTTATGTGTTATTGGTTGTGCTTTGTTTGGTAGGTTGATTGATACAATTTAAGAATTCAACTGGTGATCTAAAAATTTTAACAATTTTCTTTTTATTTATTTAAAAATGATTTATCAGTTGATTTATATCTTCTGTGATAAATAGAATGCTGTTAGTAAACCAAGATTCTGATATCAACATATGAGATTTGTTTGTAATCTACTATACTGGATGGATTTCAATGGAATTTGCACTGTTAGTTAGACAGTTTTTCAGAGTAGGTTTTAATATATATATTTCTTATTTTATGATTGCATATTTTAATACCGTGTGGATAACAGACCAAAATACATCATAAAACATGAGAAATAAATGGCATTCAAAATTCTGTTAGTATAAGCAAAATACTTACTTATACTTTCAGTAAAAAATTTATAAACATTCTAATCATACTTTATTCATTACAAACTAGGCAGCAGACCTATATATTTTATCTCTTTAAAAAATATATGTACAGATATTTTTAGTTAAAATAATTTACAACTATTACATTTTATTTTTATAATGTTCAAAGTAGAATATGATTTCTAGCCTAGTCTGGATAAAAATTCACTCGTAAAGTATTCAAAAAAAAAAAAAAAAAAAAAAAAAAGGAATTATTCTACGTGCAAAAGGATATTTTCGCACAATATATATTATTTTTTCATTTGGATTTGCTTAATGTTTATATCATTATACATATACATACTACATATATAATCACTTAGAAACAAAACTTTGAATATTTAAAAGGCGTTCAGATCTAAAACTTTCATCTCGAAATACCTCATTTTCTCACATTTAAATGAGTATTTTATTATTATAATAAAAATACACGTGCCTCTGTATAACAAAAATAAAAAATATATCTTCATCAAAAATATCTTATTCATTATGAAAAATATAAAACAACCAATAAACAAAACAAAAAAAAATGTTGTGACACAATGTGGGACTGGAGGGATTCGAACCCACAATCCCTAGTCTCGAGTTCACTGCCTTATCCATTCGGCCATCCAGCACACGTTCCTTTTGCAACAAAATATCTTTATAATTAGCACCTTAATTAATCAAATCCATGATCTGTTCCTGAACATACTGCGTGTTATTCCATACATGATATGGACCCACTCCATGTTCCTGTCTCCTGAGCTCGCGCGCGTAACGCGCGTGCTTCTTGAACACACTCAAAAAGTCTGACAAAGCCGTCAAAGCCAAATAACCGTGATCCTGGCAACAACAACTTTGGCCTTTGGCGGAAATGATGTCAAAAACACTATTGTATCGGTTCGGTATTTAAAGCAAAGACATGGGATGAAAGTTTATTTTGTTATTTAATTATTAGTTTGAATTAATGTTTTATAATTTTACAACATGCCGTTAGCGCAACTTTGTGAGCCATTTAAAGCGGCAAACAATAAAACTAGTCAGGTATGCTAAATTTTAAATAAAATATAGTTCATGATATAAAAAAACTTCCGGAACCTGTCACTCTGCGATATTGTCATTTTATTTAAGAAATAATTTATTAATAGTTTTACACTTTAATGATACTATACGGGAATTTTTTTCAATGCTACAGGGTTTTAAGTTCAAATGTTACCTATTAATTTGTATAGTTTCATTTGAAATCTATTACTATAAATACATTTTCCAAAATGGGGAAGTATTCCTTTCAAAATTTGTTTTATAACTTTGTATTTTTTACATAATAAATTTTTAGTAATTTATTTTACTTACAATGCCTAATTTACTTTGCGCTATTGTTAAATATAACATCAAGTAGTATGTTTATGTGCAATGTTAAATCAACCATGACTTCATTTTCATTTTACAGTTAGGTGATTTTCTGGTGCATGAGTCAAAAATATTTACGAGTGAAAATGTATTTGTTTTTCACCTGTTTCACTTTCAGAGGCATTCAATTTTCTCATGAATTGTAAATATACTGTTTCAAATGTTTCCTTCACAACTTCCTTATCTTAATTTTTTGAAAATTACTTTATTAGTGCAGCATTATTAGTTTGTTTAAAGTGTAATAAATAATATAGAATCAATGTTTCTTATTGTATGTGCTTATTTCTTGTAGTATCCATCAACTGAAGATATGGTTGTAGAAGAGCAGAATGGCTATACTGATGTAAGTTTTAAAACTTTCACTATCTGTTATTTCTTAAATCAAGGCTATTAAAGTTGATGATAATTTGTAATAGATTTAATATTTTAATGCCCTTTCTTCTAAAAAATGTTGCATAAATATATTTATAGGGTAGATGTGCCAGTAATGGACACCCTTAAGGAATTTCTTTAAAAATTATTTTTTTATTAATAGTTATAATTATTATATTCCAGTTTTTTCAATATTATATTAATCTATCAACAATATTTAACCATTCTTATAGCCTCATTTCCCCATATGAATAGAAATTTAATTTTAAATAACAGAAATATATCAAAAGCCCAGTAATGGACACCCTCTTGCCCAGTAGTGGACACCCCATAAAAAGTAATAAATATAATTGTTTTTATGACTGTATTTAGAACCAGAATTTAATGAATACATACTAATGAAACAAAATAGTTATTTTTAAATAAATTTAACAATTAGGATACCAGTAATTAATAAAATATTTGTGATAATCATTTACTTGTTTGCATCAATTATTGTAATTATCAGAAGATCGATGTTTTAATTATTTTAAATGGATAGTTTAAAATACTAAATATCAGACAATTACAGCTATCAAATTATTGAAACAGTGGTGGATTTAAAAGGTAAAAAAAAAAAAAAAGTTTTGGAATATTAATGTTTAGTTTTGTCTCACTATTTTTAACATTCTTCCAGAGATTACTTGATATATCATTTATAATAATTAATATTACAAATATGAAAGAAATGATATTGTGAGTTGAATATTTTAAATACTTAATAAAATAATTTCAAAGTAAAACTAGAATTGATGTTTGAGGCCACTGATCTGCAGATTTATTAGTTTCATGAATATTACCTATAACTTTCATTAATATTTATCATTACATTTTTTTTTTTTTTTTTAAATAAGGAAACATTTAAGACAGAAAGTGGATTTTTAATAGCTTCTGTAACTTAATTGTTTTTATTTAAATAGAGAGGGATTAAGCCCTATGAGCCCCTCTTTGACTGTGCTCTTAAACAATATATTCTGCTTCCTTGCTGGTTTGATTGCCAGATTATAAAATATGTGAGGTATATTATATGTACTACATAAAAAAAAAATAACAATAAATAAAATAAAATATAAAAATTTTATTAATCACATAAAATAACTTAAAAGCAGCTATTTATAAAAGTTTTGGTGTTATTACATTTTGGTAAGTATAATTTAAAAATTAAATTCAATTATTTAGGTTTGCAGTTAAGCCAAAGTATTTTATGCATTATAAATATTACTAAAATTGCATTTTTAGCAATGTCTACATGGGGTGTCCATTACTGGAAAATGAATAATTAACCATCCCAGTAATGGACACCCCCTCTTAAAACCTTAAAAAGAAATGAAATTTTGTAAATAGCCATTAGTATATAAAATTCAAAGTTTTCTATTGCTACTCAAACAAAAGCATTCAAATTTTGCAAGAAAATAAATTATATATAAATTAATTAAATGAAGCCAGCTCTTAACCTCTTCATTAAGATTTTAACAGCAAAACTTTGAAACATTATTTTCTGCTTCCTGATTGGTTTGATTAAAAGTGTCAACAATAACATAGTTTTATAAAACATACAAGGGGGAATTATAAAAAAAATAATTAAAGCTAAATATTTATTAGTTATTTTTTTATGAACCAAAAACATCAAGGGGTGTCCATTACTGGCACATCTACCCTATATTATTTAAATTGAACATATTAAAATTTTCATTTATATTATTGAAAATCTATGTGCACTCTTGTTCTTGTTCACATTAAACATAATATTAAATTGAAGTAATTTTATTGAAAGTAAAAAAAAAAAAAAAAAAAAAAAAAAAAAAATTACTGCTTTAAAAAATTTAGTTTCTCTGTGATCAGATATTAAAACAGTGATCAAGAAAGTAGACTTATTGGCTGCTAGAGGCCATGGTCCTTAATATTGGGTTATGTGGGGCAACTGGGCCATGATTTTACAATGTGGCTATGGAGATTCTGGCAATTCAGCTTCCAAAAGATAATTTTCATTTGAATTAACCCTTTCACCGTCCGAGGAATTTCCTGTATTTTTATAAGAATGCTTGTAAATTCCAGAATAAATATATTTATCAATCGCAGTTTGAGGCTATAATATCTTTAATATCACTTCTTTCTATATATGGTTCGAAATAAAATTCTTTTTAAAATATTTTTGTCTACAGCCATTTTAACATGATTTCTAGAAACGGAAAAATCTGGGCCTGCCGGTTAAAGGGTAGTTTGAACTTCTGTAAATATGTTCA
Source organism: Maratus speciosus (assembly GCA_963932465.1). Taxonomy (NCBI): domain Eukaryota; kingdom Metazoa; phylum Arthropoda; class Arachnida; order Araneae; family Salticidae; genus Maratus; species Maratus speciosus. Next base: position 295,136,816 of record OZ010789.1, read on the forward strand.
GTTAGGTTCACTCTATTACACAGAAGTTTTCAAAATTAAATTTTAATGTCTAAAAATAAAAAATATGTGTATTTCATTTTTCTTTCTTTGTGGTTCCAGTTGCCCCATTTAGGTCTGTGATCTACACGTGTTTGTGTTTTTTAATATGGAGTATCAGGTCCTGTTTGAAAAAGAGTAAACAACTGAAAAAAATTTAAATCCGGCAGAACATGTAAATTAAATATCAACCAAAGAACGTTGTAAGGGAAAGCTTTGCTGTCAAGGTGTCTAAAAAAAGCACTAAATGTGAAATTATATTAGATTTATTTATATACAAAAAAATGGGAATTAAGTACTTAGTACTTTAGTTTATGATAAGTATTAATGTTAGTGTTTCCCCCAGAATAAAAAAGGGCAGGGTGCTCCTTCAAAAAAGGGCATTTCAGGTGAACAAAAAAGGGCACTTTAACCAAACAAAAAGGGCGCTTCAGCTGAACAAAAAGGGAACTTTTTTAAGAAAAAGGTTTTTGAAATTTTTGTTTTGATTGCTGTTTATTTGATTGTCACAAATTTCGTCAAAAGATCGTGGAAAAAGCGCGAATTTCGTCAAAAGATTGCAGAAAAGGGCGAATTTCGTCAAAAGATCATTGAAAAAGCGCAAATTTTGTCAAAGGATCACGGAAAAGCGCGAATTTTGTCAAAAGATCGCGAAAAAACACGAATTTTGTCGAATGATCGCGCAAAAAGCGCGAATTTCGTCAAAAGATCGTGGAAAAAGCGCAAATTTCGTCAAAAGATCGCGGAAAAACACGAATTTCGTCAAAAGATCGCAGAAAAAACGCAAATTTCGTCAAAAGATCGCGGAAAAAACGTGAATTTCGTCAAATCATCACGGAAAAAACTCAAATTTCATCTAAAGATCGCGGAAAAACGCGAATTTGGTCAAATATTTTCAGAAAAAGCGCGAATTTCGTCAAATAATTGCAGAAAAAACGCGAATTTTTGTCAAAGGATCGCAGAAAAATGCGAATTCCGTTAAAGGATAGCGCAAAAAACCCGAATTTCGTCGAAAGATCGATGAAAAAACGCGAATTTTGCCAAAGGATTGCGAGAAAAAACACAAATTTCGTCGAAAGACCGATGAAAAAACGCGAATTTTGTCTAAGGGCCACTGAAAACATCCATAATTAGCGCCGAGAGGAGATCGTCCACCGGCATTCCCCTCTGCTGTAACGTTTCAGAAAATTTACTATGAATTTCGATATTTTTTCTTTTTTCTTTTTTTTTTTTTACTTAGAATCACCCTGATTTAGTTATATATTGGAATTTAGATGTTTATGCGGAAGGAACAGGGGAATTTTTGTTTCCAAGGTATGCTCATAGACTACTTTCTCAAAAACTCAATTTTTTAATTTGTTTGGATCAGATTTTTAATCTGTGTAATATAATAATTGATTTGATATCAGAAACAATACTACAACCACATATATGGCGAAATTCAATATTTTTTTCCACGATCGTTTTGCTAAATTCACGATTTTTTTCCACTATCGTTTCGCGAAATTCACAATATTTCTACGATCGTTTAGCGAAATACACGATTTTTTTCCACGATCGTTTCGCGAAATACACGACTTTTTTCCACAACTGTTTCGCGAAATACACGATTTTTTTTCACGACCGTTTCGCGAAATTCACGTTTTTTTTTCCGACGATCGTTTCGGTTATTTCTCAATTTTTTTCCACGATCGTTTCGCGAAAATCATGGTTTTTAACGATTTTTTTCCACGACTATTTCGCAAAATTCACGATTATTTACCAGGATCGTTTGTCGAAATTCACATTTTTCCCCCGCGTTCATTTGATGAAATTAGGGTTTTTTGCTTCACTTGATTGTCGATTCTTTTTCTGTGACCGATTGATCAAATTGGCAATATTTTTTCGCGGCCGATCAACAGAATTAACGATCTTTGTTTGCGCAATCTTGACCAAGTTCGTGATAATTTTTATGCAATCTTTTGACGAAATTTGCGTTTTTTCTCCCTGATCGATGGATGAATTTAATTTTTCTTGCGATCGATTGACGATTTTTGTGAAATTTTCCAGCAACTTATTGGGACATTTTGAGGTTTTTCTTTTGATCCCTTGAAGAATTTGAGGAGGGTTTCCCGCGATCGATCGACGATTTTCGCGGCTTTTTACCGCGACTAACTGAAAGACTTCGTGATTCTTTTCCCGCGGTTGATTAACATAATTGCCGATATTTTCCAGCTACCTATCAGCGAATTTTGTAGGTTTTATTCTTTGGATCGATTGGCTAATTTCCAGACATTTTTTCCCCTCTATCGTGTACGAATTTCGCTATTTTTTTCCCTGCGAATGATTAACAAATTTCGCGATTTTTTTCCTGAATGCGATTTTTGAATTTCGCGATTTCTTTTCTTCCGACTGATTGATGACATTCGCATTATTTTCTAGCAACTTTTAGGCAAATTTTGAGGGGGTTTTCTGGCGACCAATCGACTACTTTCGAGATTTTCCCCCCGTGACCTACTGGGGAATTTCGTGATTGTTTTCCTGTGATCGATTAACATAATTGGCAATATTTTCCTTCTACATATTAGGAAATTTTGCAGGCTTTATTCTTGGGACCGATTGGGTAACTTCCGGGGCTTACTGGCGGAACTCACGGTTTTTGCTTCATGCTAACGTAAACGAATTACACGATTTTTTTCCGCGAACGATCGACAGGTGTCACGATTTTTTCCCCGTGAGCGATTGGAGAATTTTTTTAGTTTCTCGTGCGTTAGATTAACGAAATTCACGATTTTTCCCGCGTCCAGCTGAAACAGTTGTTTTTCCGACCGACTGATGAATTTCACAATATTTTCCCGCGATTGACAGACTTTTTTTTTTGCGATATTTTTGCGCGACCGACTGACGAATTTCCCAATATTTTTTCACGATCGATAGACTAATTTTGCAATATTTTCCCGCGATCAATTCTAGAATTTCAGATCCATCGATCAATTGCAAATTTCCGGATTTTTTCGCGACGTATTGTTAAGATTCGTTAGTTGAAACATGCCGAGGGCAAAATTTTGCAAACCCAAAACGGGCAGGGCGCGTTTGCAGTTATATAAAAACGGTCAGGGCGCATTTACAGCTATAAAAAACGGGCAGGGCGCTGCGCCCTCACGAAAACGCCTAGGGGAAACACTATAATGTTACATGGATATGGGTATTTTAGGAAAAAAAATAAGATAAATCTATGAACAAATGGCTATGTAAGTATCGCATTCTCTTTTTTTGTTTTACCCCAAAGGAAGTGCGATATTTCCAATAAACCTGTGGAGAATGTAACGGTGTTTTTATATCGAACAGAACTATTTTTTATTGGTTTCGATAATTTACTAATAATGCCACTTTGTCTTATGTACACCTCTTCATCTGGATCCTAAAATTTCAATGTTTGGCTATCTCACTTAAGAAATTTGGTTTGATACCTCACGATATGCTTCTTTAAAATTTTATGTATTTTTAATACAGTATTCTATAATTTTCTTTATTATAAGCAAAAAAAATGGAGAAATTAATTTCCCGTAGTAAAAAAAATTATTTAACTAGGGGGGTAACTGGATCCAACATGGTTCAGTTATCCCTGATACATGTCCCAGTTACCCCATTCGTGAAAACTTTATGGGGTAACTGGGACACCGGCCTTACCTTTGAAACATGAAATAAATATGTATAAATACCTAATAGTCAGGGTTCGTAAATATCATGATATTTTCGAAAATATCAAAAATATCCGATATTTTGATATATATCCGATATTTTCGATATATATCCGATATTTTCAAAGCAGTCAACTTACCGCTGATAATAAATGTTTTCGAGCATAATATAGATTAGAAACTAAAATATATTGCACTTAACATGAAAACTTAATCAAAAAATAATATAAAGATGCATTTTTCTTCCCCCCCCCCCCCCCCCCACTTAGAACAAAATTGAAGATGAAATAATTGAAAACAATTATTAGTAACATAATTAGTAACAATTTGATTTATACACTTATAAAAATAACTATAGGATTCAGTATCAACACCAAGTATAAAAAAAAAATCAGATATTTTCAAAACAAAATTTTAAATACATTTATGTTAAAAATTTTCAATTAAAAAAACTTTTTATGTATTTAAAATTTTGTTTATATACAGCTTCATTAGAATAGAATCTTTTTTCAAGTTCTGGTTCAGTTGAGTTTGAACTATACAGCATGTTAGGAAATATGAAATAAAACATTTTATACTTACATTTATGTTAAAATTTTTCAATTAAAAAAACTTTTTATGTAAGTATAAAATGTTTTATTTCATATTTTCTAACATGCTGTATAGTTCAAACTCAACTGAACCAGAACTTGAAAAAAGATTCTATTCTAATGAAGCTGTATATAATTGCTTATTTAAATTAGTCAGTTTATCTTTCAATGGTTTTTCTGAATTAATTATGTCCCACAAAATTATTAGTTCAACATTTAAAAAAAAAAAAATGCTTCAAATCTAAAGTTTGAAAAATATATTTGTTTTCTTTTTTGGCTAAAAAAGTCACATCCAGAAGAGACAAGTTCTTTATCTACAGATTCACAGTCAATAACAGTTGAAAATTTATTTCATTTACACTGAAATATTACAAATTACGACTGAAAATATCAAATGCAGAAAATATGAAACATCTTGATAGATTGAAAATAATTATCAAGTAATATGAAAATATTTTAAAGATCTTGATATTTTGAAAATAAATATTGGATATATATCCATTGATATATATTAATGAACCCTGGCTGTATATAAATGATTATCAAAATTACATTTTATCTTTCAATGGCTGTTCTGAATTGACTGTCTAATATAATTATTAGTTCTACATTTAAAAATAAAAGTTTGAAACATAAAGCTTGGAAAAGATTTGTTTTCTTCTTTTCCTAAAAAAGTCACTGCCAGAGTCAAAAGTTCATTATCTACAGAATGGCACAGTCAATGACAGGTGAAAATTTCATTTACACTTGGTTTGAATGTGAAAAATATCAAAATTACCTTGCACGGTGATATTTTGTAAATAAATATCAATATACAAACTATCAAACATCTTGATATTTTGAAAATAAATGTAAAGAATTTGAAAATATCGAAAATATCAAAAATCTTGATATTTTGAAAATAAATGTAAAGAATTTGAAAATATCGAAAATATCAAAAATCTTGATATTTTAAAAATAAATATCGGATATATATCAAGATATATATCATGATATATATCCATTGATATATATCAACGAACCCTGCTAATAGTAATAATATTAATGTAGTTATATGCCTAATCTTTAAAAAATATATTGTTTAATAAAAGCACTTACAGTATTTGAATAAAAAGCCAAGGAAGTTCAACCAAATTGACGTTGTTTTAAAAAAAAGAAACCTAAATTTTTGGCAACCTATCACAGCAAAGACAGAGCTATGATTGAGTTGACACATGTTCTTTTAGGAAGTAGAGATTAGGGTTCATTGTTCACACAAGCTAAAACTTAAAAGACATCAACGATTTTTTATAAAATAACCTATGGCCCAGTTACCCTAGCTTACCTGGTTGTATTGAGTGGCAGTTTGAAGTTTAGTTAGAATATTTTAAGAAATTTATTTAGATTATTTCAGGTATAGCTGTTATTCGTATATTTACTGTGGGTAATTAAAATATATATCTGTGATATTTTTGTTTTCTACACATGTAAGTTTATATTATAGATCTTTATAATGCAAACCTAAAAACACAATGTTTTGCATTATATAGAATTTTGTGTTACATAGATCATTTCATACATCATAAAACTTACCTTGTAAACATGGCAAAATACGTCTGGAACATATGAGGGGCTCACAACCATAGTAGACCAAGTACAGTACATTTTGAAAAAAAAAAAAGGAACAGATGTGTTATTATCCCTCCATCTGCCATCTTGGATTTTTTTTGGGCGTGAATTAAAAGCTGTTTTTTAATTAATAGTTATAATTATTATATTCCAGTTTTTTTAATATTATATTAATCTATCAACAATATTTAACTATTGGCGACATTTACTACTTGGCGGAAAAGGAGTTTTCACGCAAGAAAAAAATCCAAGATGGCGGATGGAGGGATAATAACACATCTAAGCCAAAAAAATGATAGTCCATTTTGAAGGTGCATAAAATCCTGTTTTATCCACTCTCTCACTGAACCAAGTCTGTTTCCACATACTTTCTCATATATGTCATCTGTTTACAGACTTGGTTTATTGAGGGAGTGGATAAAACTGATTATATGCATCTTTTTAGTGGACTACCTCCATTTTTTTTTCAATATGGACTTGGTCTACAATGGTTGTGAGCGGTGAGTCCCTCATATCATTATACAGTAGATCTTTATCTTGCATGCCTTAGAACAGTTAGTGCAGATTATAAATTTTTGCATAATATTGATCATTTCACATATTGTTAAATTACCTTATATACATGATCCAAGTATATACCTGGGCAAAAGCATTATATTTATTTCCAATTTTTTTTAATTTAATAATAGTGATATTTCCATTTAAAAAAAACTTGAGAGAAAGATGGAATAATGTTTGAAGCAGTCTTCTAGAGTTTAGCAATATTTCTACAATGTGGATTGCAGGTGCTTCTTAACTGCTAAATTCATTGAACAATGAATTAGGAGTTGGATCACGTTGAATCACATTGAACAATGTGATATAATCATTTATATCACAGAAGTAGTGTGTTATATAGAGAATTGCATTAATAAAGATCTTCTACTGTATTTATCCAATTTAAATGACTTTGCAAATTGATAAGGCTAAAAAGCTGCCAAGATGTTTTGTTAGATTTGTTATTTATGATTTAAAAAAAAAAAAAAATTCCTTACAATTTTTATTTCTGCAATGATTCTTTTTAATATAATCTAATTAGAAATTTAGTTACTGAAAACTTACAATGCTTGATAATTCAATGTTGGAAAATAAATTTTTAAATCCTAGTTAAATTGGAAAAAATATCCATTTTTTATTTTAATTTTTCTCCCAATTTTTTTGTGTAATATTGACTTTTATAAATAAAACATAGTGGTTTAAAATCAAGTTTTCGCTAGTTTTTTGAGCAAAACTTCTTAAACATGGGCCTTTGTATGTATCAATTGTCTTTTACTACATAATTTAGAATAGTATTTTAAGTACAGTAGATTCTTTCAAATCCGCACAGGGGCGGTCCATAAATGATGTAACTTTTTTTCAATATTTTTTACCCCCTCCCCCCCCCCTTGTCACATGTCACGCTATATTACATAAACATATACATGCAGTTCAGAAACAAAGCAGTATGTTATAGATAATATTTCAAATTTTATTTTTAAACTTTAACTATGTGTTTTAACGTCATTTGTGAGCATAACAATAAAAATGATTCATGTACTTATTTTATATGAAATAAGATTAAGGTTTATAACAAAAACATAATTAATATACAGTAGTAATAAAATATTAATACGAAAGAGCAGTTGAAAACAGTCGTATTTTGGAATTTAATATATTTGGTTTTAAATCTACTTTATAAACACAAAATACTTTAATTTCAAAATAACTTCAAAATTTAATCTACTGATTTTTAAGGCTTTTATTTTAACCAAAATGTGTGATGTCACATTTCTTCTTACCCCCTCCCACCCCCTTGTCACAATTTCACGAACCCACCTTCCCCCCCCCCCCCCTCCCTTCAAGCGTGACATCATTTGTGGAAGGCCCCACTTCTTAAAACCAGGCATTGTGCGTATTTCTGGTCACTGTTTTTTTACATTTTTCAAACAGTAATTTCAGAGTTCATTCTAGGATCAAGGGCAGGCAGGATGCACTTATCCATAAAAGGGCACATTAATGTAATGATAACTAATAACTCTTCCACCCTGACACCACCTTGGCTACACCAGTCTTGGCTACCCCCCTTTTACCCCATCCATGACACTTGCAGTGCAGGGGTGATTCTTTTCGGAAAAATTAAGGCAGTCATTTCTGAAAATTAAAAAGAATAGGTCACAAATCCGAAAACTTAGAGATAAACTATATCGCAAATTTTGAGATATGTTCGCCGAAAAAAAAAAAAAAAAAAAAAAAATCGTCAGAGAATCGCAAAAAACGCCAATTTCGTCAAAGGACCTTTCCGTTTTATTTTTCTTTCTTATTTCGGCTGAGTTTTCACGGTAGCCGAGAAACAGGGTATAGACAGAGATTTACGACTGCGTCGGCGCTGGAATTTTACTGAAAAATATTGGTGTCTGTATGAGGATGTGGTGGAAGGGGGGAGTGAAAAGGAACAGATTAGGAGCAAAATGGGACTAGGATGTTATATAATGTTTACAAATAGTTTAGAGTTTGCTTGAAATAAGAGATGACATTCACTTAAAGGGCGCTATTTTTCCCTCAGTCAATTTTCCGAGTTATAGGGCTCGCAGGGGCATCGGGGCATCAAATTTTGTAAAGAAGGGCAGGCAGGGCATCCTGCCCCACGAAAAACACGTAGAATGAACTCTGGTAATTTGAATGTAGTTAAGCATTTAAATTATAATGAATGTTTACAATAAAGTAAATTATTAAAATAAGTAAAATATTAAATTATTTTAATAATGAAATGATTACCAAAGTGGGGGAATTTTCAGAAAAATCTTACCAGCGAAGCATTTATTTTACCAGCCAGCTAGATATAATGTACAGTTGAAAAAAGTTGGCAAAATTTACACAACTACAATAAATAATTCATTACTACAATGAAGTTTCACACTAAAATTTTAATTTTTTTTTCCATGTTTCTTCTTATTTTTTTAAATATTATAAACCTAAGAAATTTATGCAATAGAGAAGTTTAGTGTGGAGTAGAACTTCATGCTATGTTTATATTTTAGCATTTGGGAGAAATGCAAAATATGGCTAAAAATAAAAACAAAGTTTTTGTCCTACCAATCTTTACCCTGTAATTTTTAAATTAGCCTAAAAATTCACTTGCCCAGTCAGAAAATTCATTCGCCAGTGGCAAGTAGAATGACGTAATTCCCCACCCCTGATAATTACATAAAATGACCATGTAAAATAATAAAAATTTAGGTCTAAGAAAAGAATCAAGCTTTTTTTATGATCTCTACTTTTTGGATCATTGTCAAACTAACATGTTTTCTTTTCCTGTCTTTTTGCATTAGAAATATTGGAATCAGCCATATTAGGCAGAATTGCGTAAGAGATCACAAAAAAATAAAGATTTTTACAGATATTAAAATCGAAACAAATACAAAAAAGTATACATAAATAATGACTTCAACAGTTACAGTTGCAAGTATTGTGCGAAAGCTACTGTTGCACTGTATTTTTATCTTAGTTATGAATGTAATTTATACCGTAATCATAAAGTAACAAAATTTTATGCTATGTTTATCCAGATTTAATAAACAAAAAATGTCTTGGGGGGGAAAAAGATGGTGATTGCCATTGATATTAGCGTCATCTTGATTTTTTTCAGAAATAAATTCATATTTTCTTCGTGAAAAAAGCTTGAGTTCACTCATACTAACCAGAATTAAAATGTATGTGTAATATTTACAAAATAAAAACTGAAACACATGGAAACGAATGCAAGAAAAATAAGCGGTCTTCTTAGTTATCCCATCAGCCAATTTCGCCAAATTATATAAATCACCAAACCACTCACCAAATTATACACATTGACATAATTTTTATTTTAAATAACGAAAGAACAAATAAATTAGTAAAACATTAATAAAAATACAAATAAAACTTCGAATTAATGGTTTTATTGACCATTATTAGCCTTTAATCATACAATTAATTAATGGCAACCATTATTGGCATTTAATCTTACAATTTGGCGACAGTAATTTGGTTGGCGGGATAACTAAGAAGTACCAAATAAACAATTCAGTTACAGTTTACACTAGGGAATGTTGTGCAGGACCTACAATATGCCGAATGTTTGCTATAGATACACTAATCTACATCAAAATCTAAAGTAATGTAATTTTACTTAGTAAGTCATCATCTGTATAATAGCCAAAAGAGTATGATTAATAAAAAAAATTAGTAAAAAAAATATTGCGATTGCCGCTGAAATGAGCATCATCTTTAATTTTGTTCCTGCTACTTAACTGTAAGTTTCACTGTTTGCATCTCAAAAATACGCAGATTTTAGTTGTTTGCGAATTTAACAGTCTACTAACAACTTTTGTGATGATATTTCTTCTCATAATTCATAAGCAAGCAGGTTGACCTTTTTTTTTTTTTACCACCCTTGTTGATGCTTATCATATATTTTTCTCATGCTAGGATGTTCAAGTAGAAGCTCCTAATGAAAGTGAACATGAAATAGAACTGACGGATATAACTAAAGCTGGACATGCTAGAGCTGATCTCAGTCAGTTTTCTCTGTTGAAAGTACTTGGCCAAGGATCATTTGGAAAGGTATCATTTCTATATTTGAACAGTTTTAAATTTCAATGATTTAGGAAATATCTGACAGACCAGACTAAAGTTTGAATGTTTTCTGACTTTGAGTCTCTGTGTAGCATTTTAAAAACGACATTTGTATGCTTACTGCTATAAATGTAAAAGTCATTTGTAGTAATGAATTTAATTGTTTTATACATATGTTACTCCTATTTTTCTTCCTTACTGTGCATCATTTTTGATATAAAAAATATGTATTTTTTTTTTTTTTTTTCACCCCAAGTGACAAAAATTAGATATGAACTTTTACTGAAGTTGGAAAGAAAAAAAAAAAAAAACCCCTGCAGAATTTGACTTTCTTGCACATATTTCTAAATTTAAATTTTTTTTTTTGAATGAATAATGTACTTCAAACTGTATTTGATGTTTAATATTATTTATTTAATCAGTTTATTTTTTAATGTACCTGAAAATCTAAGCAAATCAAATGCAATAAATCTATTTAACTTGTCAAACAATTTCAGAAACTTTCAAGTAAACCTGCCTGCCAACTAAATTTGGAATAGTTCCTTTAGTTTGTGTTCTTGAATACTTTTTGTTTAAAAACTACATAAACATTCTTTAATAATAATCTTTCACAGTAAAAAGTTTGGTACTTTTCTGTTATACCAATAACATTGTTGCCACGTGTAATAGTTGGTGCCAAATGAAACATTTGAAATGAACATTGGTAGTGCAAAAGTGATCATTTAAAAAATATAAAATTTTGAAATTAACTTTCAAATCTAATTTATTAAATCAATATAAATTTAAAATTAAAGAAATAAAAGAACAAATAAATTTTACACAATAAAATAATAAAATAAAACTCAAATTAAACTGCAAACATGAAAATTGTGAATTTCTCTTATTTTGAATGAAGACGTCACCTCATGAACTCTGAGATTGAATTGCAAATAATGAAGAACAGTGCCACACTGTCTTTTATTTCGCCATTTTACGATGTATCATAATTTCTCAACAGTTTGGGTATGACATCCAGTGTTAGGGTCAATAATATTATATTTGAGTTACCATGAAATATTTGTAGCTGGCAGTTTGCAAAAAAAATTATTTGTGTAATTCCATATCCCTGAAACAATTTTATTGCAGCTGTCGCGTTATCGGGCAACAACCGAATGATAAAATTCATTTCAGTGCCAGCAGAAAATGTAAATTATAACTTAATATTAAATATTTTTTATTAAAATAAATAACAAATAAGCTATTTTTGGGGGTTATTACGATTAAATAACAAAAAGGGTCCATGTACAATAAATTAGTCACAATGTTTGGAAATAAAAAAATCTTTACACAGAGTTGAAATAAATGTACCTAAAAGTATAAAGAATTGCAATAAATCTATTTAACTTGTCAATTTCAGAAACTTTCAAATAAGCCTGCCTGCCTGCCAACTAAATCTGGAATAGTTGCTTTAGTCTTGAACACTATGTTCAAGACAATGGTACAGTCGTGGGAAAAAAAACATGCCTTACTAACTCTGCAACAAATTATTGTTGAAGAAAGTTACTGGTACCAAATGATAGGAAATAAGGTCTACTTTTAAATGATGTGTACAAAATTTGCTTAATGGACCCATCTATCTACATATCAAAACGAATCCAAACTTTGATTTTTGTTTTTTTTTTTCAATTGCAATGCACAAGTTTGATACCATAAATGAGTTCTACATCCTTCAATTAGCTTGAAAACAAATTTTCATGAAATTTGTGCAATTAGTTTCAGGGAAATTATTTTAAAATGAGCATATTTTAGTGGCTGTATACAAATTGAAATTTGGTATTCGATTGTTGAAATGCTACAGAATGACTGTCACTTCTATTAATGCATTATTTCTTGCCAATAGGACCATTTCACTCACTTAATATGTTTCGACTATTGCCAGCTTAAATGTTTCAATAAAATGAGTAATATTTTTTTCAAATTATGCTTTTCTGCTCATCATTTTGACATTTTTTTTTAATCATAATTCGAAAACTGTGACCAACCTATTACATGGAAGAAAAAGTTGAAATTGAGAATATGCATAAAGCAGGACATAATAAATATAAATCTATCAAACAGAATTATAGGTTGCAATTCATTTTATTAAAATTTAAAAATTACAAATTCAATGTATTAATGTTTGATTTTTTTTTTTTTTTTTAGTATTATAACCACACAAAAAATTATCACATTAGGATTACAATTTCAGGAGATATTATGAAAATGTGCTTGAACATTAGAAGCTCTAAATTTTGAACGATAATTCAAAAGCTTATCATCCAAATGAAATTTTGTTTCTAGGCATAGCCATTGTTTGAACACAAGATTTACAATGTTTACAAAATTGTTGCCATTGAAAACAACAAAGTTTGGCCTGGTTTTGGTTTGTAGATGGCCCTCTAAGCAAATTTTATATACATCATTTAAAAGTAGAATTTATTTCCGTTGTTTGGTTCTAGTAACTTTCTTCTGTTATAATTAGTTGCAGAATTAGTAGGGGGTGTATACTTTTTTTCCCCATGACTTTACATTATGCATTTTGGCATGGTGTTGACATAATAATAGAAAAGTACCAAAATTTTTATCCCCACTAAAATGTTTAATGTTTCTTTTCTCTGTAAATAAATAGGTCCCTTTTGAATATTTTTCATTTATGTAATAAATGTTTTGATTATAGTAGTGACCAGTTTGTATGTCTATATGTTTTATTTCTTCTCCTTATAGGTATTTTTAGTGAAGAAATTAACTGGTCCTGATGCAGGTACTTTATATGCTATGAAAGTGCTGAAGAAAGCTAGCCTGAAAGGTATTTTATTTTGGCTTTCATGGGGCGATTTGGAATTTTTCTTTAACTGCATTTTCTCTTGCTTATGCTGTTTTAAGTTTATTGAATATTGCATATTATATTTTGCCTGTTACTTAGTAGTTTGTACTTGCATTTTTCCCGATATATATATTTATCTTTTCTTATTAAGAGCAATGTGCATATGTTAATTTATAAATTTAATATATTTTAAATAGAGTAATTTGATTCCATTTTACTGTTTTTAGAATAATTTTATTTGAATTTTTTTTTTTTTTTTTTTTTTTTTTTTTTTTTTTTTTGCATTAAGAACAATGTACATGCGGTAATTTATAAATTTGATATATTTTAAATAGAGTAGCCATAATATTAATTTCTTTTTATTATTCAATAAACTTAAAAATGCTAGAATTTTAATTTTTGAAGAGAGTGGATTATGTATAAACAAAGTTAAAATCATATATAATTCTTACAGTTCTAGTTCACTAAACTTGTCAGTGTTTACCAGGGATGCCGCGGACGCGCTATAGCGCGTAAAATAAGCGAAAAATCGGAGACGGAACGCAAAAAAATAGCTCTTACGCATCCCATGGGATGCGTAATTTCGTCAAAAAATCGCTGAAAAAAGCCGATTTTCGTCAAAATCGCGGAAAAAAGCCGATTTTTGTCAAAGAATTGCGAAAAAGGCACAAATCTCATCAAAATATCGCGCAAAAACAGTGATTTTCGTAAAAGGGCCGCGAAAAAATAGCGTATTTCGTCAAAGAATCGCAAAAAAAGCGAATTTCGTCAAAATATTGCGGAAATAAGCGCAAATTTCATCAAAATATTGCGAAGAAACGTGATTTTCGTAAATGGGCCGCGACAAATTAGCATATTTCGTTAAAAAAAATAGCGAATTTCGTCAAAAAATCGCGGAAAAATGCCGAATTTTGTTAAAGGATCGCGAAAAATAGCGTATTTCGTCAAAGGATCGCGGAAAAATGCCGAATTTTGTTAAAGGATCGCGAAAAATAGCGTATTTCGTCAAAGGATCGCGAAAAAAGCGAATTTTGGCAAAAAATCGCGGAAATAGCGCGAATTTCATCAAAATATTGCAAAAAAAGCAATTTTTGTAAAAGGGCCACGACAAATTAGCGTATTTCGTGATCGCGAAAAAATAGTGAATTTCGTCAAAAAATCGCGGAAAAAAGCAGATTTTCGTCAAAGGATCGTGAAAAAATAGCGTATTTCGTCAAAGGATCCCCCAAAAATAACGAATGTTGTCAAAAATAGCATAAAAAAGCCGATTTTCGTCAAAGGATCGCGAAAAAAGCACAAATTTCATCAAAATATCGCGAAAAAAAAAAACGCTATTTCTGTAAAAGGGCTGAGGTAAAACAGTGTATTTCGTCAAAAGATCTCGAAAAAATAGCTTGCTCCTTTTTAAAAGAAATGCGAACATTATACTTGTTAGTGGAACTTGGTATCTTCTACTCTCAAATAAACATTATTTTACAATTAAAATTGTATCTTGCATTTTTACTTTTAAAAAAGTAAAGAAAATTTCTCTAAATATTTTTTAAAAATATCTTATTTGAGTGCAAATAATACTTGTTTTAATTCATTATTTAATTATTATTAAAACAATAATTAATGCATTTCATTTATATTTTCCAAATAAACAAGTTTCATTTATTCCTTTAAAATATAAATTATCATTGATGGGGACCCGCTTTTGTAAAAAAGGGACCCAGGTTTTTTCAAGTACAGCGGCATCACTGGTTTACTCTATCAAATGTTTGATTGGTCCTTTTTAGATGTTGGTTATCGCTATGGTAAGTAGATGGTAATAGCAATATCGCAATTGGTATCACTTTTTCACTGTAAAAAAATTATTGTTGAAACATTGCTATGTAAATAAATGTACAGTAATAGTTAAATTTTTGGTAGCTTAAAAGCTAAAATTTGTTTTTAGGGCAGTAATTTCTTTCATATTTTAAGAATATTATGCACAATTTCCAATGTACGTTTCATAGTCTGAGAATAAAGTATAAAGAAGTAAAATTAGTTGGTACTTCTTACTGATGTGCCACTTTGTGCCGAACCCAAAGGTTGATTCTAATTAGGGATGAGAATAGTAAGTCTAATGATCCATACAGGTTAATGGAAAGAATGATTATGTGATTTATTAACCCTTAAGCTGTATCATAAATTTTTTGCCCACTATATGTGAAGTATATGCGTAGGAGCTAGGATTCGACAAATTGTGCATTAATTGTTACATATATATATACTCAATTTCATAAAATTAATTTAATGCATATTTCTTATTTTGTTAATCTTGATGAATGTTTTATCATTTTTAAGGTCCACACCATGTCTAGCTTTCTTTTAGTGGTCTTAGGGTAGGGTTAGTAAGCCTATGGCACACATGACGATTTCTGACATATGAAAAAATAAAATTTGATAATTGTTATACGATTTAATTCATTTTTCGTTATAATAAATGTTTTAACACATACCAATCAAGATCCTTTTCTTTTTTATTGAAACCTATCAATTGCCAAGATTCTCATGACCGCTATCCACATGATTGAAACCAGCATGGTTAATTTGGTATGTATGTTATCTAGTGCATACTAACAAACATAGTTTGTAAAAGGCTGTATTACTGACAAGATTTTAAATATCAGGTTATGAATTCCATTAAAATAATTAAAAATAGATTATTTCGCACAATTACCATTCACTACTTGCAGTTGATCTTTGTTTTGAAATTTGTTTTCCATGTGTTTTTCATTTTTAAAACCTTCTCATTTGCTGAAACTTTTTCTGTCACTTGCTCGTTTTGAGAAGTATGAGTGATGAGTCTGTCTTTTGCCATACAAGCTGCTGTAGATTAATTTTTGTCTCAATTTTATTTTGCAATAGAATAGTTTATTATTGTTTCTTTTGTAAATCGCATAAAAGAACCAGTGGACTTTCAGGAAATAAATTTCATATTTTGAATTTCAGTGAGATACAGATCTACTAAATAAATGCATAACAGCTATGTTTAAAACTATCACTATTTCAACACACATGCTTTCACTTATATTTTCATATGGTACATAAATTACTTCATTATTGGCTTTTAACTTTTGAATATAATTAAAATTTCATGTTTCTGTAATAAACTGATTACCTGTTTCTATTTTTTTTTTTTTTCCTTTAGGAAATGTATACATTATTTTTCCTATAATTTTATTTTTGATGAGGTGGGGTATCCTTTCAGTTTAACATACCTTAGGTATAATCCTCAATGTCTTGGAGATTTTTTTAAAAAAGGTGGTCATTCTCTGTTATACCAATGCCATTGTTGCCAAATGTAATAGTTGGTGCAAAATTAAATTTTGCATGAAATGAAACATTAAAAGGGGGAAAAAAAGTTATATAAAAGTGAGCATTTAAAAATATAATACAGCATAACCGTGATTATCCAAAGTAATTGGGACCAACCATTTTTTGGATAATCGAGAATGCTTCATAAAATTAAGGACAAATATATGCACTATTTCTTATTATGGTAACAAGAGCTTAATAAAAATAAAGCAATAGCAAAATAGAAAAAAGAATAAATTATCAGAATTTTAATTTTGAAGTTAAGTACCTTTTACATATTTCACAAGAGTTTTTAGAAAAGTTTCGTTTTGATTGCCTTTGCTTTGCAGCTCTATTACGGTTTTTCAATATTGTTAGTTCATCAGTATGTCTTTCTGCTGCTCTAACCATGCCAAATCCTTTGCAAAACATTTAAAAGCTTCAGAATTGCTAATTTGTTCATTTCCTTCACCCACATCATTGTCCTCTTCTTCACTTTGATCAATGTGATAGTAAAAAAAAGCTTTAAAAATGGGTTTTGTACACAAGAAATGTGATAGTTAAAAAAAGGGGGTGGAGAAAAAAGCAAGTTTAAAAAATTTCGGTTAAGAGTTTCGGATAAAAGAGGTTCTACTGGATTTGAAAATTAGACTTTCATGAGCTATTTTGCTGAATCAATACAAATATGTACTTAAAATAAAAAGCAAACGTTATACAATGAAGTAATAAAATAAAACTCAAACTGCAGGCATTAAATTGCAAATGTCTCTTAGCACAGCAATAAATCAGAATTGTCAGTATTCATTGTATAATTATCAGAATTAGTATAATTATCAGAATTGTCTTAAATTTTATTTAAGAACTCCCCTTTGGGACGAGCGTCTTTTACAGAATTTTTAATCTTTTATCACTGGTTTTTCAAAACAGAAATTTTTACATAATTGAATCATGAAAATGCTCAGATTAAATAAGGCAAAAATTACAATGAAAATTTACTGGTGAGGATAATCATAGATTCAGAACACCTTACGCGGCACATATACCGGTCACTCGTTCTCAAAGGGTTAAGAATTTTTTTTCTAAATCCTAGGAATTTCTGAAACAATTAACACTGGAAAAAAGTCTCTAACAGCATGAATATACCAAAATTTTAAAGTTTTAATCATTTTAAACTTCTCATGTAAGCCATCTTCAAAAAATTCTTTTTTTTTTCTGTTCATAATAATATTCTATTTGCACTTTCTATTTTATGAGTATTAGTGGATCTACTTCTCTTAACTTTATTCAAAGAAATCTTGCTTTATAGAGCTATGCAAGCATATGCTTACTTAAAAACAGAATATGGGTAGGAATTTTTTAGGTTTTCTGAAAATGAATTTCATGTAATTTAAAAATGTGAAATTTTACTTTTTTAACTTTTAAAGTCATGTTATGAATTACCTTAATTATTTACTGCATCAAAAAGTAAAATTTTGAAGGATGATTTTTTTTTTTTCATTTAATGAAAAAACTTAAGTATACACAAAAAAATTATAGAAACTTCAAATAATGAACACTTTAAAATGTAGATGATAAACCAAATTTAAGAATGATCTGTAAATTTTCTACTTTAAAAAGGTATTGGATTGAATTTTCATATATAATCAAATTTCTATGTTATGGACTTTTCTTGGGGGAACCGTGAAATTTTTTAAATAGAACAACTGTATTATTTTAATATGTAGTGAAAACATTTATTTTACATTTGTCTGGTTCTAATTACTGCAACTCATTATTAGCAAAGTTTTTCTTTCTATATTTTATTTGTAGGATCCAAAATTGTTTTCCTAAAAAATATATTTAAATTTTTCGGGATTTTTCTGCTAGTTGCTTAAAATTTCTTGATTTGACTTTAAAGCTTTGTATTAATTTCCTTTTATATTTAGCAAATTATGGCATATTTAATCAATATATTTTGTTTTCAGTCAGAGATAGAATTAGAACAAAATATGAACGGGATGTATTGGTAGAAGTTAATCATCCATTCATTGTCAAATTACATTATGGTGAGTTTTGTTTTATGAAATTTTGTTTTACTATCATTTATATTTCTCTTGCTTGTTTGTATTAAATTGTCTGTTAATTCTGTTTTCAAAAATATACTTATGTGCATTATCTACAGAACAGATTGATAAATGTGAGAGGGAATATTAGTCTTTTTGTGCATGTAGTTTTTTTATGCCTTGCTTTCTGTAAAAATAGCATTTAAGTGGTGATGGGATAAAAATAGTTTTCCTTAAAAACTAGTTATGTTAGGATCTGTTAGTGAATAGAGATTAATTTTATTGATTTATTCATGGTATATAAATTTAATGTTTTATTTGAAAGTTATGTTTGAAGAGATTCCAACCGTTACATATTCTCTGTAATGGTTAAAGGTTTCTTTTCCCAGGCATCTCTGTGTTGTTTGCATTCAGGTAAAAGTTAATGACCACCATAAGCCAATAAATTATTCATAATATATTATTTCACTAGAGAAAATGATAGGATTAAATTTTGTGTCGATATATTAACACTAGATTTACGGAACCTGTCAATTTGACGGGTTTTGAATTTTAGGCTCGAAATCATCTGAAAATATAACTTGTTTTTACAGCTATATGAATTTGAAGGTATTACAATGCACATATACTCTTAGCTCATTTTTTCCACCAACTCTCTAATTTATTGTATCTGTTTAAAATGAACGAAAGTTATTAAGAATCGACCGAAATCCTGTAGCAGAAAGTTCGAGATGGGAGACGGGCATCACAGATTTTTTTTTTTTTTTTTTTGAACCATTATTTTGCTTTATATTATGTTTAGTTCTTTATTACTTAATACAAAAACTTAAGATTATTATTAACAAAAAATTATAAAATGCATAAAAACGCTACAGGTAAGTGATTGTTTGATTAATTAACACTTCAGTTGTAAAATATTTTACCTGCCAATTATTTCTTGTCAGTGAAATATCTGTCGCAGATACTTGGAGAATTTTCTGCTACTGGGGACCAAAACATGTTTTAAAGACCAAAACTGAAACAGACTTTCGGTAATTTAAAGTAATTAATGCATACATAAATATACAGAATTAGTAATTACTAATTATACATGTGGCCCAAGTTGGCTCTCTCTGCCTCTGACCAAAACTTTTTATTTTCATGTAAAATAAAATGTAATTAACGCATGTACCACACAGAATGATTTTCTAATTATACAAATTTCATCTAAATAAAAAAGTTTTAGGTATACGTATCTCAATTTATCTTTTATAATGACATGATCATCTATTATACTAGAACTTCACTAAAGAGTATTTAACACTTCTGCGGTTTCAAACTAAACATTTTCTATTACTTTTAAGCCTGCAGCTTTTAATGAACACCTGAAAAACGTCTTTACAGTTTAGCCATATATGCATTGCTTGCTTTATAATTTGCACTCATGTCTTGAGTCAGTCATGACTGATAATTATAAACAGTGAAGTTCATAGCAATAAATAAAGAGTGTATCATTTGAGCCGATACAGCTCAAATTAATAAGTAATGTTGACGAATTTTTGAAAGAAGAATTTAGATTTTTGGAATACAGATAGTTTGTCCGGCCGAGTTTCTGAGAGCAATTTTGCTGATTCAACGAAACTCTGATTTTGGGCCGAAAATTAAATCGAATTTTTGGTCTATTGTCTGGTTATGAAAAATTAGCATTTTAATGTAGTTGAATTTTTGTAAATCTAGTGTTGAGAAACCAATAGACAACGTAGCAAGAGCACAAATGAAATTAAGGATGTTAAAAAATTCAGAGCTTCTAAAGCTCCATCGTCAGTGCAATCATTAAAAATACAAAAGCAAGTGCATAAACATGGAGGGAGCAAGTAACACAACCCATGGTCAAGGGTTAAGTAATTGTAAGTGTGAAAACAGTGGTATCAAGAATTAAAGGAAGAAAGTACATCAGTGTGAAGAAAGGTGTCTGAGCATGGGGGGAGGAAGAATTAAAGAAAAGATAGCTAAACTAGAAAATCTGGGAATACTTGATAAACCATTTACCAAACTGTTACAATTCTTCCACATGCAAAAAGTTTTCCAAAAAATCGCGGTCATATATTTATGAGCATTTCTGAATTATTGAACCTTCAAAAACCTTATGGTTGCTAGACCGAATTCTCAAATATCCAAATTGGCAGACTTTGACTTTGGAGGATTTACATAATATCCTGTGAATGTGATAAAATGTATATATTCCAAACCAAATGACCTTTTTGAAGGTCGTCTTGGGGGAACATAAAACAGTGTTAAAATTATGTTAAATGTTTTGCTACTGTCAACCATTGTTTATCTGTAAAACAAATTTTTTATTTTTTGAAGGCTCAATAATTCAGAAATGCTTATCGAGATACATCAATTTTTGAGAAGCTTTTCACCTATGGACGAATTCTAACAGTTTCGTAAATGGTTTATCTAATACTACCAGATTTTTCAAAGTCTGGCTACCTTTCCTGAAAGAATTAGGTGCTGTATTGTAGTTAGTCTCCTTGATTACATCATCTAGAGAATTCTTGATTCTGCTGTTTTTAAGTGTACTGCCATTTCATCCTTGACCATGGACTGCATTCCTTGCTCCCTTCCATGTTTTTATGTGTTTGTGTTTTACATTTTTAACCATCGCACTGATGATGGAGCTTTACAATCTCTGAAACAGCTGTCTGCCATTTTAAACAACCTTTTAACCTTTTTTTTCGTGAAAAGATCATGGATAAAACGTGAAATTTGTGAAAAGATCGTGGTTAAAACACGAAATTCGTGAAAGGTTGCGGGAAAAATGCAAAATTCGTGAATAGATTGTGGAAAAATGCAAATTTCAACAAAGAATCGTGAAAAAGAATCACAAAATTCTTCAAAGTATCGCAGAAAAATGCAAATTTCGTGAAAAGATTACAGCTAAAACGCAAATTTCGTGAAAAGATTACAGCTAAAACGCAAATTTCGTGAAAAGATTACAGCTAAAACGCAAAATTCGTGAAAAGATTGCAGATAAAATGCAAAATTCGTGAAAAGATTGCAGATAAAATGCAAAATTCGTGAAAAGATTGCAGATAAAATGCAAAATTCGTGAAAAGATTGCAGATAAAATGCAAAATTCGATAAAGAATCGTGAAAAAGAATCTCAAAATTCATCAAAGTATTGTGGAAAACGTAAATTTCGTGAAAAGATCGTGGATAAAATGCAACTTTCGTCAAAAGAACACAAATTTCACGACAAGATTGCAGAAAAAACACAAATTTCATCAAAAGATCGCGGGGGAAAAACGCAAATTTCGTCAAAAAATCTTGGGGGAAAAGCAAAGATTTTCAACGAGTGGCGAAAAAAGCCCACAAATTTCATTAAAAGATTACAAAAAAAGCAATTTTGTGAAAAGATCGCGAAAAAAGGTGCAGATTTCATCAAAAGATCACGAAAAAAGGCAGATTTTGCAAAAGGAAAAAACGTGAATTTCGTCAAAAGTTCAAAAAGAATGCGAAATTCGTTAAATGGTCGCAGTAAAATGCATATTAGTTTATGCCAAGGGGGGGGGGGGGGGGTAACCCTCTGCTGTAACCTTTCTGAAAATTTCCTGTGAATTTATTTCATTGCAATTAATAGTAAAAATAAAATTTTTCAGTTGAATGTAATCATATCGAGTGGTAAGTAATATATGTTAGTAAATTGCAATGTTGATAGTTAGAAAAAACACAGCATAACATTGTTACTGGCCAGTGAAAAAAATCAGTGTACTGGCCAGTGGGTAAAAATGTTAATGTTGACCTACATTATGAAGCTGTTTGTGTCAGGGTTGGGTTTTTGACGACGAAAACTAGTTTTTGACATGACAGTGGTAAAAACAGTGTTTTTACCGGTTTATTCCATCAAAAACCTATCATTTGCGATTTTCCTCCAATTTATAGTGTAAGTGTAGCATACAATACATTTCTAGATTAATTTTTCCTTATTGTTCTTGTTATTATTATTCACAATTACTTTATTAAATTTATTTAAAAGAAGAGCATTTCCTAAATGGGAAAAAAATTTAAAAATACAAGAGTAAAAGGAAAGAACAATATTTGTCATAATCTCCACTAATATAGATTCTACTAACTGCAATGACAATTAATATTATATAATAATAAAAGGTTATTATAATTATTAAAATAACATTTTACATACATTTTAATAAAATACATTAAAATTATTTTAGAGATGCAAAAATGCTGTTATATGGTATGACAATAGATGTCAAGCATGGACTGTGGCCATTGAATAAATTTGAATAGTCTTAGATATAATATTTGCAAATGCATATCTTATGTATTTCATAAATGCAATTATTGTGATTTTTCATTTTCACTTCAATAAGCAGAATCTTAAAATTTTAAATTAATAATTTTTTTATACAAACATGTAGGACCTGATTTTAGGTGAAAGCTCTTAGACTTAAAATTTAATACATAACAAACCAATATTTAAGAAAAATCAGAATACAATGTCCTGTTCCTGTATACATTTTATTAAAATTATTTAGGCATTATTTAAAGTGAATTGAAAGAAATCACATTGCATATTTTTATTACATACATATGACTGTATGAGTAAAAATCTTTTACCGTTAAAATTATTCTTAAATTATTATTAAATTTAGAGAGATTCTTAAATGTTTTATTTATTTTTTAATGCAGTTAACTTTTTAATTAATGGATCTACATTTCTGCTTTAAAGTAATATTTAATTATTTATTTTAAGGAAATGATTAAATTACTTAACAAAATAACAAATAATAAATTACTAAACAAAAATATATAATTAAAAATTGAGTTTTCACATGGTTTAAAGTTTAATATGGATTTGCAATTTTCATCTCTACAAGATTTAACTTTGAAGAACAAGTCTTATTCCTTTCTTCCAAAAGATGTATGTAATTCTCAACTATTAAAATATATTTTATTTCATTTATTTATTTATATAATCAAGTTTTGCTATATAGAAATAAAAATAATCAATGAACAATTTTGATTTAACACTTTAAGAAATCTTACTTCTGGGGAAATTTCTGAGAAAGCTATTTAGTTTTAAAGATTGTAATAAATTCTGCCGAAATTATACACATTTTTTAATCTTACTCTTATGGGTTATAGAATTTCTTTAAAAAATCAAATTTTTACAGAATATGCCAAATAGCTTAAGATTATTATAAAGATCTGCTAACAGAGATGTATATGTATTATTCTAATGCAATTCTTTTTTGTTTTTCTTGGATAGATAAATATACTTCAGTCTTTTCGATATTGAATATTTCATGTAAAACAACTTAATACTAAAGACAGAATGAAAAAAGATAATGTAAAAACAAACTACTACTAAAAAATGGGTTTTTGACAGTTTTTGACCTTTTTGACATGATGGTAAAAACCGTCATGCGTCAAAAACTTGCCAACCCTGGTTTGTGTAGCAAGATGCATCTATGACAGACCTATTAGTGGAATAAAACGTAAAGTGAATTTTTGCGATATGTAAATTTTAAAGCCTACTACTATGATAAATTTATCAAATTTTTCTTATCGCTTAAAAGTTTATGAAATAGTTTTTTAAAAAAATGTACAGGTTTTACAGACACCCACATAGATCTATTGGCAAGATATCACATTCAGGTTTTATTTGTCTCTCGTTCTGAACCCTGTGCACTTTTTTTCTTTTCCAGTTTAGAAAATGTATCTTTTCTTTGCATGCCAAATTAAAAAAATTCTAATTTTATTTCTTTATTCAAGAATTGAATAATTATATATATGAGAAATTTAATATTTTTTATTTTAATTTTTTTGTAATATTTATTTTTTTATTTATTTATTTTTGCAGAATCATGTATTAACATTTGTTACATGATTTTCAAATATGAGATAAAAGTTAAATTGCACATGTGAGTTTCAAAACTTGCCTTTATCAAGATTACCAAATTTTGAGAAATCGCGAAAAACCTCTGACTGCTTCCATTGGCTTTTGTTGTAAACCAATATTTTCCACTGCCAGAAATATGCGATTAAACTAGTTTTTTGCAGATTCTAGTTTTTTTTCGATGCATGTTCACCAATTGAATAGATTGATAGAGAACTTGATTTTTTTAATTTTTAGATAAGGCAAGTTTTGAAACTCACGTCCTCAATTCAAATGTGGTTCTTTGTTAACCGAGCCACATAACAATTGAAAACCTATAAAGTTGTTGAAAAATTATTTTAAACTATAGAATGTTATATTTTATTTATCTGCATAGGTTTTATTTTCAATACATAAATTCACTTGTATATATCACTTAACTGTTATCATGTAAAATTGACCTCAAATTCATTTCTCAGCTGTAAGACCTTATCTTGTTAAGTTTGAATGTCTTTTCTGAATAAATGTTTAGCAATAGTGTTTGTTCTGAGGTTAAAATCTGCATTTTGGCAGATTTCTGCTTATAAATGAATCCCTTCCCTTCCTTCTAAATTTTTGATTTTCCTCTTTGTTTTTCCCAGCACACGAAGTTTAAAATCTTTAAACTCTTTGCTTTAACAAATATGACCGATTTGAAAATAATAATATTGCAAAGCAAAAACATTTCTGGGAATAACCCTGATATCATATTGATGGTTGCAATGGCCTGCACAATCAATTTCATGTTTATGCAATATTTAGTAGTCAATAATTTCGCAAAAATTTCAGCTTTTATACATCAAATAGAAAAACTTTCAGATGCATTTTGTTTGAAAACTTATCTCACTTTACTGAGTTTTTATGATTTTTAAAATAATTTTCAAGCATTAGTCCAAAAATTATCTGGTTATATCTGCTTTGGGGAGAAGGAAATGAAATTAAAAATAAATCCTATCATTAAATCTGATTTTTAATTGATAATTAGTTCTACTGGGAATATTTTAACGAAAATTACATATTTGTAATCAGCGTAAAAAATTATACACGAGAGGCATTATTTATAAACCTTTAAATGCGATATTTGTAAAAATTTTATAAGCAAGAAAAAAATATTCTCTTGGCGGCAGCTCTCTATGGCTCTTGCATTCTATGGCTTGTGTTTCAAAGGAAGTAAAGAGATTTTTAATGGATTTTTCAACTTTTACAGGAGTATAGAAATAATTTTTAGAATTTCTGAAAATGTAATTTTTTTTTTTTTTTTTTGGTCTGGCTGTGCAATTTTTAAGTTTTTAGACCCAGTAGATTTTAAAATACGATTGCTCTTTAAAAGGTCCAGTACATTTATTGCCCTTAGCAACCCTTCATTCCAGCAAACCCTCCCCCTCTCTTCCCGTTTTTGGAAGAAATTTCTGTGGTTTGATAAAAATCTATGCTTTAGTTGAATTATGAATACTTTTCCATTATTTTAATTGGGGGGGGGGGGGGGTTAAGTAATAACTAAGCTAATTATTGAAATTTTAAAATTCTGAGTCTCAGATGTATTAAGAGAGGCCTTGGACTATCTTCATAAATTTTCAGACTAGTACATGCTATAGATTTTGCTAGCCATCGTAGGCACATACACAGAGTGAAACTTTCTTTTAGTATAGAAGGTATTGTAGACTTTCTTTTGGAAAAATTGGGCCAACCTGGACATGTTAGAGTGAAAACCTGATTCAAAATTGACCCTTACCCAAAATAATGTAAGCCAACCTGGCCTGAATGAATACCTGACCTGCAATGAAAAAATTAGAACCAACCCGATCCAAACTGCTGGTCGGATTTGAACCTAGAAACTTCTAATTCCCCATCCCTCCCTCCCTCCTCCCCTTAAAGAATCTTTTTAATACGCCCTCGTTCCCATCCCTGGTTATTCTATTCTGATAATCAGCTACAGATAAAAGTAAATGCATTATTTTCAAGAATATCCTAAGATTAAACCATTTTTATGTTTCTTTTTATGACTTATGGTTCAAACTTATTTTCTGATTTATGTTTAAATGTTTTTTAGCATTCCAAACAGAAGGAAAATTGTACCTGATACTTGATTTTCTAAAATGTGGAGACTTATTTACTCGTTTAAGTAAAGAAGTGAGTAACTTAAGCATTCTAAGTCTGAATAATAATAAGAGTTTGTTCTATTCAAATTAAATTTTTATTACATTTGAGTTATACAAAATATATTTTTTTAGATTATATTTACTGAAGATGATGCCAAATTTTACCTTGCTGAATTAGTGTTAGCTATTGAACACCTACATAACTTAGGAATAATATACCGAGACTTAAAGCCTGAAAAGTGAGTTTAAATGCATAACCTGTCAAAGCTTGTATTTTTTTTTTTTTTTTTTTCACTGTAGCATAATATGTTGCATTTAAGTAGAAAAGTAGATGCAATCTTTATATCTAGCATATAAGGTAGGTATTAATTTTAATTATGTATGTCAAAATCATGAATTCTAAGTTATAATTAATTTTAGTGTATTGGAGTATTTATTTTTTATTTCAACAAATTTCCAATTTGAAATTGTTAGTTGATGGTGACTCCAGTAGCAGAAAGTTCGAGACGGGAGACGGGCGTCACAGATTTTCTTTTCTCGTTTGCAGATTATTTTTCTATTGAACCTTTATTTCACTTTATATTATGTTTGGCTCTTTATTACTTAATACAAAAACTTAAGATTATTATTAGTAAAATTAATAAAACGCATAATAACATCAAAAGTAAATGATCGTTTGGTTAACGCTTCAATTGTAAAATATTTTACCTGCAGATTATTTTCTGCTCCTGAAGTATCTGTTGCAGACACTTGGAGAATTTTCTGCTACTGGGATGGTGACTAAAATTTTACATTTTTCTTTTAACTATGGTTAGAAACAGGGCTCGAAAAATCTATTGCCTGACATGCGCAGGGCATGTAAAAATTCCCGTCGGGCATTTATTATTCTTATCAACATGCCTGAATGGGCATGTAAAGTTTTTCAAATTTTTCTAGCACTGGTTGGAAACATGAAATTAATTTTAATTATGTTATCTACTCATAATTAAATATTTAGTTAACTAATATAAAACATGTCCATTTCATAGTTCCCAGCTCTTTGGCATTTTTCAGAATTTTTTAACTCAGTCTTCCACTCTTCTGTGAGAAGATAAAATCTTCTGCAGTTTGTTTTTCTTAGACTTAGATTACTGCATGAAATTCAGTCCGCAAAAATTGATCTTGAAAGGTATGGAATACCAGTTATGTCATTCTTCATTTAATGATATAGTTGCATATCGTTCGACTATTGTTGCCATTTTTATTGATTAAAAACAAGATAATGTTGTTTTAACTTTTTTCAGATTTTCAAATTAACTTTATTTTGAATTGTCTTTCTTGCTCTGTCAAATGGTATAAAGATAGTAATTTTGCATTATACAGTAATCATTATTTCATTAATACATTGTTATCACTTCATGTTCTTGGCTTCTTGATTTTTCACCCCTTTTGTTAAAATAGATTCATTCTAAATTTTTAAAATTGAACAAAGCAAACATAGTGGAAAATGTTTCTGGATTAAAGATGGGACTATTATGAAGTTGGTAGAGCAATTTTGGTAGATTGTAAAATAAAGAATGCCTACCAAACCTTCCAGTTTCGTGAAATCACCTATACATACTTTCACCCAGAAAAAAAATTAATAAAATGTTTCCTTTCTTTTATGTAATATTTATATATTTTCATTGAGTAAAATTTCTGGTTGAAAATGTTCATCTGATTTGGAAAAATTGGAAGGTTAGCACTTGGACTACATTTGACCACTTATTTATTATAGTAGGATATGAGCATAGTATTTCAGAAGAGTGCAACCAAAGAATTTGAAAATCTTTTTATCAGTGTACTAATACACAAAGCCTTAGAACTTTTACATCGCATTGCTAATCAGATAACTGTGTACATTATGGATAAAAACATTTCATTAATAACTTCCAATAAAATATATAAAATATATTTATGTGTAATAAAAATTATAGTACTTTACTTTTTCGCAAATACAAAAATTTTAAGTTGATAACATAAGGGTAAATCATGTTTACCATTTACTTTATTGTTATTTCCGCATATAGCAAGTATGACCTCCTTATGTGGGAGCCCCTTATGTGATGATGCTTGATTAATAATCATGGTGCATACGGAAATCCAGTTTGCACACATAAACAAAAGGAGGAAGGGGAGTGGGATTTTTTTCTTTGGTCCTGTGGCATTTTCTACTTCAGCCACTTAAGTTACTAGCGGGGAAGACAGAGCTGTACCTGCTTTAAATTAGTTTTTTGTCCAACTCAATATAACAATAAATTCTCGCTGTATTATTACTATAAAGCATTTTATTTTATAACAGTATTATTTACAGAAACAGTTATTAAAACTATGCACATATTTCTAACTTTTACATTACTTACATATTTACAACGAAAGGGCATCCTTCCAAACTACATTTTTAGTTTGCACACTTTCTTTTCATAGCAAGACTTTTAAGCCTGAATACCCTTTAACATGCGAGAAAGCAACATACAGCCTTTTGTGCATAAAGACGAAGACCCTTAAATCCATGCCTGCGAAGTCGAATGTTTGTCCCTGAGCCTTGTGGAGCGAACGCCAGCCGCACAGGAAACTGATGGCACTGAATAATGCAACCCAGTTGGCCCTTCTAAACTGCAGTGTTATTCTATTTATGTGAACCATGCAACCAAAATGGTCTTTGTTAATTATTTTTGTCTTGATGTTATTGCAAAGATCCGTGACAATAAGGCGCGCATACCATTGTAAAGTCACCTGATATGTCAAGTTTTGCAGGAGTTTAATTGTGAGAAAGCTCTATGTACCTAGATGGCTGAATTTTGTTTTCAAGAACGTTCTATGGACTCTGATTGGTTGAATCATGTATCACTGAGATCCTATGGGGAATTTTTAGAAAATTCATATAGATTATAAAAGCCAGTTTTTTCACCAAAATTTCAGCAAATATTGCCAAATTTGGAGACATTCTATCATTTGGCATCAGCAATCTTGAAAATCAATTTTCGTGCCAAATATCACTTAAATATATACCTATATACTTAAATATATACACTTAAATAATCACCAAATATATTTCTCCAAATTTTCAAAATGTTGGTAACTTTGTGACTTTGTTTACTGCCAACTGTTCAGCAACTTAATAACTTTTTCAACCTTTATTCCCATTCAAATGCATTGACCTGTAGTGACCCCAAAATGACCCACTAATTGAAATTATTTGAACATGTGACCTAGCCCAATGGTCTCGTACCCTAAAATGGTAGGATACAAAATTTAGTCAATCATTAGAACCGGTTTTAAGGTAAAATTTGCACGCACACACACAGACACAAGATTTACTCATATTATAATATGTCATTGTATGAAATATCTTTATCAAATTTCATAGATGTATACTTTCAGATCACAGCACTGTTTTTTAATTCCTACAAATTCTTTTTATATATTCTTTTTCATCCTTCTGTATTAATACAAATACAGTGTTATGTAAATTTTAAATTTAATTATTCTTTTAACACATTTTGTATAGCATTTTACTTGGAGAAGATGGTCACATTTGCCTTACTGATTTTGGTCTATCTAAAGAGTCCTTAAATAATGAAAAGGCCTTTTCTTTTTGTGGGACCATTGAATATATGGCTCCAGAAATTATAAACAGAAAAGGTCACACAACAGCTGCAGATTGGTGGTCTTTTGGTGTACTTATGGTATGTGTACGTTTAATGACTTGTATAATATATCGTTTTTTATGTGTTTATAAATGTTTAACTTTCATAGGTATATCCAGTGTCAAAATTATATTTTCAGTTCTAATAGGTTTAAATAATATTTTATTCAGAAATTTATCTGTTAGTTTTACTGTGTTCTTTTGGATTTTTTTTACATTTCCCATTAGTTTTCTCATCTGGGTTTCATCGATCAATAATTGTATTATTATTTTTTTTGTGTGTGTGTGTGTGTGTGTGTGTGATTGAAAATAATTTTGTACAATTTATTAGCTGTATATAATTTCGAATTGAAAACTTTTTTTTGTTTCTAAAAATTTTTGCTACTTTTTTTTAATTTTTTTTTTTTTTTTTTATGTCGACATGTGCAGCAATTTTTTATGATATGCAATCTTTTTTTTTTTTTTTTTTTTTTTTTTCTGCATGTAAAATAAATTTACATTGATTTTCATGTAAAAGGTTCAAAATCATTCATTAAAGCTGTGATGGATGTTGCATAATTAGACTGCATCCCATGCCCACAATTTTGTGGAGAAGGAGGTCCTGTAAGTTGCCTGTTCCCTGCATTGGAGTATTTTCAAGCTGATACCATTACCGTAGTGCATATAAATATATATAAAATATAGTCTGCTCCTTCTAATTCGCAAACGCCTATCATTCACACTATATTTCAAATGTAAACAAACAGTTAAATCTTTTTAAGCAGGATAATGTGCACTTTGATCATCATAAAAGTTTATTGATTGGATGAATTTATTAACAATTAATAATGCATTTCTGCATTCATTAGAAGGAAATGTTTTGTGCTTCTTGTAAATAACTATTACACTGCTAAATTTGGAACGTTGGCTTGTATGGCCATGCATAACAAACTTCAGAGTAGTGTGCCATCCAATCAAATTGCTTCATTTTCTAGCTGAAACCACAGTAATTAAAACATGGACATTTGGACATAGTCAACGCACCTACACTTACTTCGTTGTTATTGATATTATTAGTGCTATCTCTATGGAAGAGGATATAACTTGTTTGTTGTCAAAGCAATCGCATCCATGGACACACATCCCAATCATCTTCAGAACATATTAAGTTTAATTAACATTATTGCATCCATGTTGATTTAATCGCTGGAAACATTTATGGCCAGCTATGCTGTTTATTAATAGCCAAAATGATGATACTCAATTCGCTGGATTTAGATTATGTATTGCATGAGAAAAAGCAGCTGAATTACTAAAGTTTGCGAAAGAGGAATCTGCTAATGTTTTCAGTTCTGCATCGGAAGAAAATTTAGTTATCTAGATGACTTCCCAATATGAATTCTTGGAATCAGAAAAAATCACTCTTGATGAAAAAATATCGCTTACCCGCAAGAAAAGTGACACATCTCGCAAAAATTCATTTTGTGTTTTATTCCATAAATAGGTGTGTCATAAGTTTGTCTTGCTGCAGGCAAATTATTATTCATGTCATTATACGGAAAATCTCTATATAACACTGTGTGTCACTTTTCCATTATAGGAAATGCGCAGTGATGAAACAAGAAAAACGACACATCTCACAAAGTTTTCCATAAGCTCATATTCGAGCAATTTATAAAACTCTTTATTACCTTAGTAATAAAAATATGCAAATTTCCTTATTTGTCAAAATATAGCTCTGTTGGTAGGTTAATATATTGTCAATTGATTAATAGTTGGGCCATAGATTAATACAGTCGAACCTCTATTTTGCGAACTTTTCTTTGGAACCAAGAATATTTTGCGAATTTCTTCGTAAAATAACCTCCAAATAGCGAAGTGCATTCTCTGTTTAACGAACTTTTTCTTGTGATCAAAAATTTTTCTCCCCATTTCTCAAAATATTTCTGGATATTTCAAACTTATTCTTTCTTTAAACACATTTTTTGATGTTCAATGGCCTTGAACTGATTTTACCAGGTGCCTTCTTTGTCAGCAGTGAGAATTTGGTAAGTACGGAGGACGAAGATGATAATCCCTTAGAGTAACTTTTAAAAATGTGGATAGAGTAGAGGTCTGCACGGGCCCGGGCTTGGCCCGAGGCCCGTACCCGGCCCGGCCAGGCCGGCAGAATGAAGGCGAATTTTCAAACGGGCCGGGCCGGCAAAATTAGGACAATTTTTTCAACGGGCCGGGCCGACAGACAAAATAAACGGGCCGGGCCGGCAAAAAAATTAATTGGGCCTGTCGGCCCGATATAAGAATTTAAGCGAAGCAGATAAAATACAAGCCATTTTCAATGAATATGATTTTCTCGGAAAGTATAAATGTGCGTCACAAGCCGATGCGAGTTTAACAACATCAATACAGAAATGTAACATGTCCATCATAGAGATCGGCATCGTACAGTTGCAAGATGTCTGATTCCGAGTTTAATTTTTTTTCAGCAGACTCGTGCCAGGACGGAACTGGTCTTATCGATCTCAGGATGTGTAGAACAGTCATTGTGTTTTGTAGTTTTAATAGTGATAATGAACTTCTCTTAACAGTATCTTTGGAAATATACCTTAAGGTGGTTCTCATATTCACTGCTCAACAATGCGAAGCTTTCAGACACATTTTCTGACAAAATATTTAACTATAAAGGCATAAAATTGAGAAGCCTGCCTATTGAAGGCATTTGGAAACGAATAGCTTTTTCCATATTTGATAAATTACTTACAGAGATAAAAGAGATTCCTGTCACGTGACTGTACGTTTTTCTCCTTTCCTGTGCCATCGCTTCCGGAAATTCGATTCAAAACGCTAACTTTGACAGTATTTTCAGAAAGATATATTGCTTTAATCTATGAAAAAAAAAAAAACGACATTTACATAGCTTCTGAATAAGAATGCTTGCCAATCTTACGCGTTTCCGAAAAGAAAAGAATTCATAAATGTGTCGAAACGTAGCTCCTTTGGATTTGAGAAAAGCCTTAAAAATGAGAGAAATATTTTCACAAATCTTCTTTTTATTATACAGCTTCAAAAGTTATCATGTTTTTAATCCTTTATTCTGATGAACTACATTAATCCTTTAATGAATCCTTATTTCCATTTTGAAATGTCTGTAGACACGATGACTAAAACACTGTAAGTAATCGGTAATGTTTACAATTGTGTGTTTTCTGTTTTGCGAACATCATAGTAATGTAAAATATACTGTAAAATGTTCCCATAAATATGTATGTAGTATTCATTAAAAGAATCGTAATTGTATGTTGAGAAAATTTTTTTTGGTAGAAATTATGTCGGGCCGGGCCTGTTTTCCCTGATTTTTGTACGGGCCGGGCCGAGAACTGTAAAAATGCAAACGGGCTGGGCCGGGCCGAACTTCCCATTTTTACACCGGGCCGGGCCCGGGCCTTGAAATTCCGGCCCGTGCAGACCTCTAGGATAGAGTGAGAAGAAAAAAAGAAATTAACCATGATGTGCTGATTGATGATTCTATTTCACTTAATTCTGAAATTGAGACCTCGGAAACACTATCCGAATTGAACATTTTCGACAGTGTGAAAAATAAAAACAATACAGCAATGAATTGCGATGAAGACGAATATGATGGTGATGGAAATGATCATTATGCAGGAATTAACAAAACTTCGTATGATGAAATGCTAAAATCATTTGAAACAATCCGATGGGAATTATAGTTAGAAGAAAATACGCATGAAGGTGTTTTTGGTGCATTGCAAAGATGCGAGACGTATTATGAGAGAAAACACTTTTTTAAATAAACTCAGGCGAAATTAACAAAGTTTTTCAGAAATTAAATTTAAGGACGCATATGTTAATGTATGGTTAAAATTATTTGTTATAACAATAATAAATACGATAGTCATTAAAATTCGTTAATTTTAATGTAAAACTATTTACTTTAAACAGAAAATACAGTGTATTTCCGGACAATGTTTTGTTTTCCTTGCAGATTTCAAAGATTTAAACACATAGAAAAAATGAATTGATGATGGATATTGGTGGGTAAAAATAAATAAAACAAATCGATATAATTTATTAAAAAAAATAATTAATTACTTTTAGTAAAAATATTTAGTGTTTATGAATTTAAAATCTGTTTTATGTATTTTAAAAGGTGAATCTCTATTTAACGAATTTTCCATATTGTGACGATAATAAATGTGTTGTGATCATAAAAGGGTTAAAGTACACGTTGTGAAGTTCTTTTAATAAATTACTATTGATCGTTAAAGAAATAATAAAAACTGGAGACTTCTTACTTTACAGGAGACAGTGAAGTGACAAACTGATGAAACAAACAATATTCTTTATTTCGGTCGTTAGTAGCAGTAGAAGGTTATGAAAATACTTGCTTCTGGTCACCATTTTTAAAATAAAAGAACTGAAAGAACGGAATCTCTTAATTAGAATTCTTCCGTGGGATTCCTCTAGATGAGTGCAGCACATCGTTAAAAATTAAATCTTGAGAAAGAACATATCCACATAACCAAAATATGACCCATAGTACGGCAAACTTATTCGGCCAAAAAAAAAGGGCACGGCATTCGAACAGCGGGCTTGCACTCCGCTAAAACTACGTTAAAAGACTACATCTTTTTCAGACAACATCAAACCAAATTCTGAATTAAAAATTAACGAGTTTTAGTATTTAAATGATGAATACGGGGTTGACAAAGTAATTACAAGGCAGACTTTAAATTGATTAGCTAAATTAACATTTACGGGAAATTAATGAAAATCGAATTACAAGCTGCAGAATTAAAAAAGTTTTCACTGATTGGAAAACGAAACCAAACGATTCTCCTGTCAGCGATCGGCGTCAAAAGAGGGCGGCGCATAATTTCAATGATGTCATCATAAGGCAAATCAACTCCGACAAAACAAGAGCTCCAAGACGTGCTCCTAAAATAGCTGCGCAAGCTGCCGATCTGCTCCCAACGCAAATATGAATATCGGCGGTGAAAAATGAACTTGCTTTACGGTGAGAGATAAAAGCGTCAACATCGCGGTGTAAAGATTGGGTTCAAATGGACATCGATGCAAAAAAACTAGCTGAAAGGAAATAAAAATAAACCAAATTTAAATACTGTGAGAAGTATTCTCACATTACCTCCCTTCACCGAGAAAATTTTGTAAGACCAGGAGATGTAAAAGGCAAAATCGATCAAAAACCTTTTACAGAAAATGGGATGACAAAATTTTGAACTGCCAAAGCGAAAAAAATCATTAAAGTCGAACAATAAAATTTAAAGTTAAGGTGCTGGAAAAAAAATTGGTGATTTAACAGTTGAAAAAAAATTGGTGATTTAACAGTTGAAAAAAAAATTGGTGACCAAAAGTAAGAGAGAGAAAAAGAATATACGTTGCATAAAGTACATTCATAATCCAAAAGTATACAATACATCAAGTATACAATAAAAAATGCCAAAAATAAAGTAACATTGGCAAAACCTTCTATTTGATCTCATAAAATTATCATGATAAAAGTATTAACATATTTTAAGTTAACAAACA
Source organism: Maratus speciosus (assembly GCA_963932465.1). Taxonomy (NCBI): domain Eukaryota; kingdom Metazoa; phylum Arthropoda; class Arachnida; order Araneae; family Salticidae; genus Maratus; species Maratus speciosus. The sequence goes on from OZ010789.1 coordinate 295,172,803, forward strand.
AAATTGAGATCATTGACTAGTCAAAACAAATTTTGCTATCTTGGTACCAAATAAAAACAGAATTAACTTCTGATAAAAGTTGCAAATACAAAAGCAACAAAAAAGTCAGGAAACATTTTGTAGTTTGACTTTTACAACATGCCTAGGACTTTTTAATTTTAGAATTATATCTAAAAAAGAAAGAGTTTTCTTTATTACTCTTAACATGAAAGGAAATGAAATGGCCATATATAAATAAACTTTCATAAAACATAATGATATCATTTTAGTGTATCAAACTTTATTTCATTTGAATTAAAACAGACAACCAATTGTATGTGATACCAATTGTGTAACTGAGTCGTGCACTACTCAGTCACCCAAACAAGGCATCCCGTAAAAACAAGTTGCTATTTCAATCAAAAGACATGTCATAATTGTCATAAATCCCATCTTAGACACAATTTCTTTAAACTTTATACTTTACTCTAAATAAAAATTTACATAAGAATTCTTAATATATATGTATGAGACTCAAAAGATTAGATAAATATACATATACCATGGTTTTTCTTTAAAATGTGAGAGACTGGTGATCACCAAAAAAAATTTAAGTACTTCCATATAGAATGAAAGAAAAAAATTGACAATCATGAGTTTATAAAACTAAAATACCATGTACCAGGAATATAATTTTTAAATAATCATTTAAAATATAATATAGAAATAAAATTATTACAATTCAATGTTAAGCTCGCAATGATGATAATGACGAAGATGAAATCATCAGCAACACTGTAAACAAACAAAAAAAAATTAGATATATATATGTAAATATCAAAGTCACAACCATGTCGACGACCATCATGCCCTAGCCATCAGCATGTCCATGAACAAAAATAAACACATATAAGAACTCCTACGTAAAATTTTAGGTGGCTTGGATCTCCTAACAAGGCTCCTAACATCTTAGGTAAAAGAAAATTTTAAATATAATAACACTGTGTAACTGCAGGTGGGTAAAGGCAATGTTTTTGGATTCAAAATGATGTTCATTGAGTCAAGAGCCATATGGAACAAGGCTATTAAAGATTAATTGATGTCACTGAAAGTTTAGTAACACAATATGAGGTGGTACACTGGTACTAGCATTACATCCTAAGGTTGTACACAAGCACTAACAAAGACAATTGTATACACCAAAACATTTGTAGATGTGAACAGATGCTGTCGAAAAAAAACTGGAACATTCACATAATAATCATCAAAATAGATGATCATTTTTGGATGATGACACAAAAAATTTGAATATGATGACACAATATGAGAATGCATTGCATTCTTTCTTGAAGCATTAACTGACGACATCATACTCATCACTGCAGAGCAATCATAACTCCTGCGACACATACACGAATCACTTTTGCAGAAGAAGGATGAGAAGTCGGCAGGGCACTTATGATGAAATGTAGTATGATAGGACATAATCGGTATTTGAGGTCAAGAAGCACTTTTTTTTGTAAAAAAAATTTCACTAGATGATTTATAGAAAAAAATTCTCTCTCTCTCTCTCTCTCTCTCTCTCTCTCTCTCTCTATATATATATATATATATATATATATATAAAAATGCGCTGGTAAAAATTTCCATCTAGAGTTGTGCTTTTCTGTAATCTTCTTGTATTATTTGTAGGTATGAAGAGAAGACATTAATTTTTAAATTTCAATTTCTTCATAAAACATTGAAGACTTCAAAATGAACCAGTCATTTTTACTATTCAATTTCTTCATAAAACATAAATCTTGAAAATGTATACAATCATTCTTTTTTTTTTTTTTTTCTAAATCAATGAGGCAAATGGCAAAATAAAAACTTAGAGGCTTCGGGTATGAAATAAGATTAAAGTAAAAGGCACTATGCACATAATAAATAAATAAATAAATATGGGAACTTTTCAAAATAACTTGATCTTGCATAAACACTGTAACAAATATTCACAAACTTCTTATATTAATTGAGAATTTACACTTGATTATCAATGAGCAAAAATTTTGCAATGTGAGGATGAATTGCTACACACAAGCAAAAATTAACTCTGAATACTTTTAATTGCGCCTGCTAGAATATTTGGAGAAAATGCAGCATAATAAAATAAAGTTGTCGAAGGTAAAATATATCAGTAATTTTCAGGTAATATAAATTTAAACTTCCTTGTTTTGAGAAGACTTAGAATAAAGATATGGTGTGAGTAACTGAGTTCTAGCAGCATACAAGTCAACAATTTCACTTGATGAGGATATTTACTCTCACATGAGAAACGTTAACTGACACAGTATTATAATCAGTAATGAAAGTTATTTATTTATTTTTTGAAGAGAACCAAGTAGTAAACACTATTTGTAGCTTCACAAACCGAAGAACTCTAATGAAGTGGTTTCATAAATGGATATTTTGCCTATAAATGAACAACATCTTCATCAGGCATCTTATGGCTGAATATGAAGCATACACACAAAAAATTAAACTATTGTAGATGTAGGAAACTTTTAAAATAGGTAGGTAATTTTATAATTTTTAGCTTCCATGATAACATGTGCAACAACAGAGAAGAGACCAGAAGAAATGGATGTCACACAAAACCACTGACCACCTTCATCAGATAAGCAACAGATGAATGGGAGAAAAGTCTGAAGAATGTCATTACAGGTAATTAAAAATTTTTCTAGCAGCATATACAGGAACAGTCATCATCAAATATGGCAAAAAGCACATCACTTAAGAACTATTGATAGTTAATAAATATATAAAAGTAATCTTCACTATTGGCAAAGAAAAAAATATTTTTCTTATGGTGAATGGAATTTTTAAGTAGAACTGTTACAGGATTGAAGAAGCCCCATTTCATTTTAAATGAAAAAAAAAATAATGTTGCTCTTTTTATTTTTATAAAGCAACATGAGAATAAGGTATGATGATGTCGATGTGTCATGAATAGACTTATAAATTTGTGAAAGAATTGAATTTGCCAAAGAGAATTGAAGCAATGAAAATTTTGAATATTTTCAATTTGTTAGCTGAGAGTTCTATAACAACATCAACAGGTAAATTTAAAAACAGGAACAGTTCTTTAAATATTAGAAACACTTCTTTAAATATTAGAGATGAAATCAGACTAGTCCACAAGACAGCATGCTAACTACACATATAGCATATTTCACAAATCATCTAAGGAGCAAGTCTAAGAACTTTTCAAAGGGGATAACTGTTTATAAATTTTCACATTATATTTTTGTTACTCAGAGAAGCAGGCAATACCTCAAAATAATCATACAGGATAATTACTACTATAAATTATTTGAAGAATACCAAACTTCAGTTGGAGAAAATAGGCATAATTGATGAGATGACAACAACTTTAAGTGAAGAACAAAATTTCTCAGCAACAAGAATTAAAAATAATACTTCAATAAAATTTCAATCATTTAAAAAAATATATATATTGAAATTCAAATTTATAATTCATTTAAAGTGCCATTACTAAGTAGAAAATTTAAAAAAAATAACCCAAAAGCCATGCCTCCTAAAATATCACATTATGTTCTTGAGAACAATTTTTGCCAATCTTCAAATTCATAGAAATTATTTGAGAACATAAATTTATTTGTAAAAATATTTCAATTTCAACAATTATTCTTCAAAATTATTTTTAATTCCACAATTTTCAACTAATTAAAAAAAAATGTAACTGCCTCAGACTTTTATTCTTAGAATAGAATATTGCTATTATTTGCACCAACATAAAATTCATTTTCAATATTGTAATTATATAAATTCATTTCTTGATTGAATAATAATACATTCTACAAAATATAGTAAAATTTAAATATGAATTCTTTTAGAATATTGTAAAAAAGAAAATGCAACTATTTAACATAAAAATGGCATAACTCAAGAATCTATAAGAACAAGAACATCAAATATTCTAAAATATTTTCATAAATTATATCCAATAAATCTTGAATTAAATAAACCATTTTCCTTTTTTTTTAACTAATGAGAACAATTCCTCAAAGAATTTACTTGACTTTCTTGCATAACGATCTTAATATTTTTCAAAAATTAGAACAAGTTTCATGAAAATGTAACTTCTATTAAAATATTTCAGCCAAAACTCTCATAATTCCTAAAAAAAGAACAAAGTTCTAAAAAAAATTATCTTCAAGAATCATTATTTTTAAGATTGCAATAATCCCAAAGCAACAGCGTTGCAATTCGAAAGGTACTACGGCGCCAAAATGTGACGATAATAAATGTGTTGTGATCGTAAAAGGGTTAAAGTACACGTTGTGAAGTTCTTTTAATAAATTACTATTGATCGTTAAAGAAATAATAAAAACGGGAGACTTCTTACTTTACAGGAGACAGTGAAGAGACAAACTGATGAAACAAACAATATTCTTTATTTCGGTCGTTAGTAGCAGTAGAAGGTTATGAAAATACTTGCTTCTGGTCACCATTTTTAAAATAAAAGAACTGAAAGAACGGAATCTCTTAATTAGAATTCTTCTGTGGGATTCCTTTAGATGAGTGCAGCACATCGTTAAAAATTAAATCTTGAGAAAGAACATATCCACATAACCAAAATATGACCCATAGTACGGCAAACTTATTCGGCCAAAAAAAACGGCACGGCATTCGAACGGCCGGCCAGCGGGCTGGCGCTCCGCTAAAACTACGTTAAAAGACTACATCTTTTTCAGACAACATCAAACCAAATTCTGAATTAAAAATTAACGAGTTTTAGTATTTAAATGATGAATACGGGGTTGACAAAGTAATTAAAAGGCAGACTTTAAATTGATTAGCTAAATTAACATTTACGGGAAATTAATGAAAATCGAATTACAAGCTGCAGAATTAAAAAAGTTTTCACTGATTGGGAAAACGAAACCAAACGATTCTCCTGTCAGCGATTGGCGTCAAAAGAGGGCGGCGCATAATTTCAATGATGTCATCATAAGGCAAATCAACTCTGACAAAACAAGAGCTTCAAGACGTGCTCCTAAAATAGCTGAGTGCGCATGCGCAAGCTGCCGATCCGCTCCCAGCGCAGATATGAATATTGGCGGTGAAAAATGAACTTGCTTTACGGTGAGAGATAAAAGCGTCAACATCGCGGTGTAAAGATTGGGTTCAAATGAACATCGATGCAAAAAAACTAGCTGAAAGGAAATAAAAATAAACCAAATTTAAATACTGTGAGAAGTATTCTCACACATATAACAAACTTTTTTCTGGGATTTAGCGACTTCGTTAAATAGAGGTTCGACTGTAGTTAAAACTTTGATTTGTCAGGTAGTTAGTGGTGTTGTCGAATGTCAATTTTGAAATGAATGAGGGTCAACGCAGAGCAAATAAAATAGGTACTTGTTTGTGGGTGTATTTACAAGACATTGCTTCACGAGTTGACGGTGAAAATTTGGAATTAACTTTTTACTGTGATATCTTTGAAAATAAAAATATATTTCATTATTCATGTTTGTTGTTAAGACACTAAAATCCATAAAATAACAATAGAATTCTTGATCTGTGAACACACGTAAAATTAAGGCGATGCCGATGCTGTTCATTCAGTAATAAGGAAGGGAAAAAAAAAAAAGAGGCCAAATTTAGATTCCTCAATAGTACATGACATTGGTTAGAACGGCAAAAAGACGGGATGCCATTTTTCAGCAAATGAGTTGGTTCATTCTGATTTTTTTAGGTTTACAATGATTGAGTGGTGAAATGGGATGTGCTTGGAAATTGTTTGAAAGATAATGAATGAAGGTAGCGTTCTTCAGTTTTCCAGAATCAAAAGTTTAAGATTTGATAAATCAATATCCTTTTCATTCAACGTAAAATATTCTTATGACCAAGGCGATTTTTCTGAGTTTTAAATTAAATCTACAGGTAAAAGAGAGCTTTTACAATTACATAAAGCGTATTCGGAACCTTTTCCTTTGAGTAAACGGAAGAAACAAGATTGCTTGTCTTTAATTGCTTCCAGCCATATTCCCCTTTTTTTCTACATTAAATCATTCACAATGAAGATAAAGGACTGTGTGGCATCCATACAGAACTTTTAAAAATAAAGTTTGTTTCAGAAAGTCCTATAAAATGCTACAATATTTTAAGAATAACGAATTTTAAAAAGAAACGATAAAACCACTTATCTAGTTTTTCATTTTAAATTAAGTATTTTTTAAAAATCTGTGATATGTTATATTTTTGATTTGAATAATAATTTTTCTTTTTCAAAAGTTTGAAGAAGCTACAAAACAAACATAGTAATCTGTTCATGCTTTCGGAAAAAATAACTCTGAAAACTGAAAAAACATATTTGTCTTTGAATTATTACTAAACAACCAATAATTATTGTATTTTTTGTTCTCCTAAGTAATGTTCCTTTTTATAGTAATGTAGCTTATAAATATACTAGCAAACCCCGCGGCTTGCTCGTGTAATAGTTGAAATATGCCAAGTGATATTTCATGATTTTTTTTTTTATTAGAAGAAAACTTTTTGGAATAATTCAAAAATTACAAATTAAGCCTCGGTTTGACTAAATTTCATTATAAAAGTGCAATAGGCAGAAATGAGATTTTAATTAATAAGAACTAAAACTAATTTCAAATAAATGATAATTTACAAAGTATTTTGAGACATTTGTGCTCATTTCATTCACTCATTTCAGTATTCATTTGAAGTTTTGAGTTATTTAGAAACCATCTTTAACACATTTACATCTTAAAATTAACCATCATGTCAAATTCCAAGCTTAACAGTCTACCACCTCTCTGGTGTTAGTGGCTAAAATGCCAAGTTGAAATAGAATGTCTCGAAAAATGTTGAAACAGAGACTGTCATCATTAATTTGCCAACATTAACCGTGAAATCAGTTGGTATTTCCTAATATTCTATAGAAAACGGAATTTAGAGGTTTTTAAAGGATTTCTTGTTGTTCCTGCTAACCAGGTGGTAGTGACACCGGCATAAAATATAGACCGTATAGGATCAGGGTCTATCCCTCTTGATTCGCAACCAATATATTCTGTAATCGGTTTATTATTTCCTGAGATTCCATATAAATCGTAATTTTTAGACTCTTTTAGAATGCTTTTCGCTCCTTCCCTTCGCTTCACCCCCTTTTAATTTCGAATTTATTTTCGACTGTTCTTAGAGGACATTTATATTTTATAAGTAACTACAGTGCTATATTTAAAGTTTCTAGCCTCTTCAGTACCGCAGAAATCGCAATTTAGAAAGTTTATTGCTTCTGCAACCCTCTAGGGGTTGTGGAACCGACATAAAATATAGCTTATGTTTGAGCAGGTACTATCACCATCAATTTCCAATCATTATGTTTGAAATCGGTTTCGTATTTCATACGATTGCATGCAAATCATAATTCAGAACGCTTTTTGCCCACTTCATCCTTTTTAAATTAGGAATTTTCTTTCGACAATTCTTAGAAAGCATTTGCATCTTTGAAGTAATTACCATTCCAAATTTAAAATGTTAGAACCCCTCTTTAACACAAAAAATGCAATTTAGAACATTTTTTGCTCCTGTAACCCCCAGGTGGTTGTGACAACGTAAAATATAGGCTATATTGGAGCGGGGACTGTCACCATCAATTTGAAACCATTACTTCTGAAATCGGTTTATATTTCCTGAGATTGCGTAGAAATCGCTATTGAGAACGTTTTTAGAACTCTTTCGTTTATTTTCACCCCATTTAAATTTCAAATTTTTAAGGAACTCTTCTCAGAGGGCATTTACATCCCATGAGTAATTACCATGCCAAATTTCAAGTTGCTAGCCCCTTCAGTATCACAAAAATCACAATTTAGAACGTCTTTTAAGATGCAACTGCAAGGTGGTAATGACTCTGACATGAAGTAGATCCTGTATTGGAGCAAGTGGTCATCATCAATTTTCAACCATTACTTTTGAACTTGGGTACTTTCTGAGATTGCATAGAAATCGCCATTTAGAACGTTTTTTTAGAACTCTTTGCGTGCATTTTCACCCCTTTTTAAATTTCGAATTTTTTAAGAAATGTTCTTAGAGATCATGTATATCTTATAAGTAATTACCATTCCAAATTTCATGTTTCTAGGCCCTTCAGTAACACAAAAATCGCGTTTTCGAACATTTTTTTGCTCCTGCACCCCCTTTGGGGGGTAATGGCACAGACATAAAATGTGGCCTATGTTGGAGCAAGTGTTATCACAATCATTTTGACACCATTATTTTTGAAATTGGTTTGGTACTTTCTGAGATAGTGTAAAAATCACCATTTCGAACGTTTTTCAGAACGCCTTTTTGTGCATTTTCACCCATTTTAAATTTCGAATTTTTTAAAGAAATGTTCTTAAAGATCATTTATATCTAATAAGTAACTACCATGCCAAATTCCATGTATCTGGGCCCCTCAGTAGCACAAAAATCGCAATTTCGTATTTTTGCTCCTGCACCCCCTATAGGGGTAGTGGCACCGTCATAAAATGTAGCCTATGTTGGAGCAAGGATTATCACCATCATTTTGACACCATTATTTTTGAAATCGGTTTGGTACTTCTTGAGATTGTGTAAAAATAGCCATTTAGAACGTTTTTTAGAACACCCTTTTGCACATTTTCACTCATTTTAAATTTCGAATTTTTTAACAAATGTTCTTATAGATCATTTATACCTAATAAGTAACTACCATGCCAAATTCCATGTATCTGGGCCTTTCAGCAACACAAAATCACAATTTCGAAATTTTTCGCTCCTGCATCACCTTTAGGGTAGTGGCACCGGCATAAAATGTAGCCTATGTTGGAGCAAAGGTTGTCACCATCAGTTTGACACCATTAGTTTTGAAATCGGTTTGGTGCTTCTCGAGATTGCGTAAAAATCTCCATTTAGAACGTTTTTTAGAACGCTTTTTTGCGCATTTTCACCCCTTTTTAAATTCCGAATTTTTTAAGAAATAATTAAAGAAAACAAAAGTTAGTTAACTTTACCACATTACATTTTAAGCTGGAAATACTAAAGTACAATTAAAAAAAATTAAAGCTAAAAGTGAAACACAATGAAATGTTAAAAAAAAAAAACTATTTAGAAATGTTTCCTTTATCCACCGAAAAGACATCAAAGAATGTAACTGAGAAGCAATTAATTAGAGCAATTCCGAAGCAGTTAATTAGAAACTGCCTTGGTTGGGTGGAGTAGAACATATGTATACTCCAAGGTTAGAAAATAGTGTCTTTGGTAGACTATCTCTTGTTGTATATATGTTAAAGGTCTGTGTGGGATGAAATTTTCAAGTCCGGACCCAGGAATTCAATCAAAGCCAAGAAAGGCCAGAATCTTCAGCAAAAATGTAAACCCTAGGCCTAGCATGGCCCAGAAAGAATGTAGATCACAGGTTGGGCCAGGCCAGGCCTCAGGTAATGCAGACATCTAATATAAGTATTCTGCTTTATTAGATGAGATTATTTACAGAACTGCTAATATGCAGTATGAATGAACATATAACCTAATTTTTTTTACTTCAGTTTAAATAATTTTTTCAGGTGCATTAGGTAATCAAATGATTTTTATTTATTACACTTTAAAATTTAATTTTTTATTCTTTAATTGATCATAAAATGATGGTTTTAAGTAAATAAAATTGTTTTCTGTAAGCTAGTTTTCAAAATAATTATAATAAAACCATAAATGGGAATAAACTAGCAATTATTTTGAAAGAAAATGTTTTGAATTAAATTATAATTTGTGTAATTGTTATTAATTTTTTTTTTTTTTTTTTTTTTTTTTTTTTTTTTTTTTTTTCTAAGTATGAAATGCTTACTGGAGGTCTTCCATTTCATGGATCTAATAGAAAAGAAACCATGACACAAATCTTAAAGTAAGAATATTTGTCATTAAAATATATATATATATATTATTTTTTCAACCTTTTATGGATACTTTTTTGCCAAAAAGTGTGAAATACGCTCTGTATATTAAATATGTGAATTTTCACATTTCTAACTAAGCTTATAATTAACAGATGGATGGGAGGGGGGGGGGGGGATATACAAATCAGGAATTGAACCGGGATACATAGAATAATGTATAACCCAATGCTCTACCTTTTTGAGGTAGAGGAAAATACCCAACCTGGCATCTCATATGTCGACATCAGCCGACATATGTAAGAGAAATGCCAGGCTGAGTATTGTCCTCATAGCTCAAAGGTAGAGCATTGTGATATATATTTATTTACCAATTTTCGGGTAAAATTATTTAGTTGTACTTAGTTGTGGTAAGCAGAACACGAATTTTATTTCTTATTCAATAGATGCCATCATAATCAAAGATAAATTTTTGTTAAGTGCAAAGAACTCTTGTTATTAAAATTAAATAAGTTCTATAAAATCTGACATTAGATACTGCACATATATTAACTGAGGGTTTAGTCATGACAAATCAGCTGTTTTAGAGAAAACAATCACAATAGTTGTAGTTTTTTCTAGAAAACTTTAATATTGTGAATATATTGATATATATGCTTTCTTTTATGTTCGAACCCTTCAAATGCATAATTATTCAATTTTTAAAATATTGTTCTTTTTATATTTGACAATCTCAAATAATATAGCAAAGTAAAAAAAATATTTAAAGCTGTCATATGTGACCCTTTTGGCAAAAATAGGGTTGCATAGTAGTTACTTTTCTTAATTATTTGAAGGGTCAAAAATTGAGGCTAGCAGCTTTATATTCTTGAATATTTTTAGTTAGCAGATTGATTATAAAACCTATTTTGAAGAAATGTAGTACCATGGTTTATTCAATGTATTCTATAGTATTATAAAAAAAAAAAAAAATGTATACTTATTCTATTGATTTTAAATTTTATTTTTTGCTTTAGTTTTACCCCCCCCCACCCCCCAAATAAAAATAAATGTGCTTCATGGTCAGGTATCTCTGAATAGTTCTATTTTTTATATACATATATATTTTATATATACAGTAGAACTTCCATTTAACAAAGTTTTCTGCTGAACCTTGACTTTGAATGCCATTAACATGTAAATTAATCTCCATATTAAGAAAAATATATTCTATATAATGAAGTTTATTCGACTTTCGTTCGTGTACAGCATTCTAACGAAGAGGTTGCTGTTGCAATGGATGTATGAATTTATTTCAGCCAATTGTATGAAAATAAAATTATCCATTATACATTTATTTTCATTCTTTGTGCTAAACAAAACAATTTTTTTCTCACTAAGAAAAATACATGCTATTGCCACTCTCTCGCACACACTCTGGCATTGACAGTGGGGGAAGCTAGTGAAATGAAACCACTAGTGATTAGGGGGAAAAGTAAAAACTAGGGATGCAATGGATATCCGGCAAATATCCGATATCTGGCATATCCGGCTGATTTTTCAATATCCTAAATACCATCGGATATCCGGATATCCGACTTCTCTGCCGGATATCCGGCAGAGCGCAGCACAGCCAATATGTAAGGATAAGAGAAATCTTTTGACAAAAACAATGCCGAAAAACTTTTGTTTATAATGCAAAATATGAAAGTAAGTTCACTATTCATGAGTAAAAGGTAATTCTCAAATGTTTAAAGAATTGCCAGCTTTCCTAACATTGATATTTGAACTCTTTATATTAAATTTAAGAATTTATGTTTACATCTTTTAGAAAATTGTACCTTTACTTTCAGAATATAAAACAAAATTTGAAGTTGTTTATTCTAATATGACCCAGGCATGAGATTCTTCCGCGGATCCGCGGTTTTCAGCTTTTTTGTCATTTTTGAATTTCCGTTTTCGATTTTCAGATTTTTTTCAAATTTCCTTTTTTTTTGCCATTTTTTTTCGATTTTTAATTTCTCATTTTTCAAGACTTTATTTCGTGCAGGCATCCGCTTTTTATTCGTTTAAATAAAAAAAGAATCATAAAAGGATTTTAATCAGCATCAAAATATGCTTATATTTCAACACTTCAACTACAAGAAGTCATTTATCGCGTGCTGTGATTATCCTATTTCATCGCGATCGCTGAACCAGGGATCATTCTGTTCCGAAAAGTCCGAAGAATTACGGCAGTCATTTCTGAAAATTAAAAAAATATCTGTCATAAATCTGAAAATCCGGACATAAAATGTATCGCGAATGACAAATGGTCACCAAAAAAAAAAAATCAATTTCGTCAATCGTTCAAAGAAAAATCGCCAGTTTCGTCAAAGGATCAGGAAAAGCGCCAATTTTCGTCAAAAGATCATGAAAACCGGCAATTTTTGTCAAAAGATTGCGAAAAAATGGCAATTTCCGTCAAAAGATCGCGGAAAAACAATTACCGTCGAAAGATCGCAAGAAAACGGCAGTTTTCGTTAAAAGATCGCGAGAAAGCGGCAGTTTCTGCCAAAAGATTGCGAAAAAGCGGCATTTTCCGTCAAAAGATCGCGAAAAGGCGGCATTTTCCGTCAAAAGATCGCGAAAAGGCGGCATTTTCCGTCAAAAGATCGCGAAAAGGCGGCATTTTCCGTCAAAAGATCGCGAAAAGGCGGCATTTTCCGTCAAAAGATCGCGAAAAGGCGGCATTTTCCGTCAAAAGATCGCGCAAAGGCGGCATTTTCCGTCAAAAGATCGCGCAAAGGCGGCATTTTCCGTCAAAAGATCGCGCAAAGGCGGCATTTTCCGTCAAAAGATCGCGCAAAGGCGGCATTTTCCGTCAAAAGATCGCGCAAAGGCGGCATTTTCCGTCAAAAGATCGCGAAAAGGCGGCATTTTCCGTCAAAAGATCGCGAAAAGGCGGCATTTTCCGTCAAAAGATCGCGAAAAGGCGGCATTTTCCGTCAAAAGATCGCGAAAAGCGACAATTTCCGTCAAAAGGTCGCAAAAAACGGCAATTTTCGTCAAAAGACTCCGAAAAAATGGCAGTTTTCGCCAAAAGATCGTGAAAAGACGTCAAATTTCGTCAAAAGATCGCTTAAAGTGGCAAATTTTGTCTAAAGATCGCAAAAAAACGCAAATTTCACATTAATGTTCTGTATCTTGGTAAAATAAACTTTTCATTAGAGTAAGTAAATAATTTCTGCCTAATTCGTGTTAATTTCTTTTTAATTTACGCAAAGCTAAATTGTATGTTATGTAAATTATATATATATATATTAATAGCAATTATATTTGTTGCGCGTGAAATTCATAAGTGTCATTGTTCAAACGTCGTTCGCGCAGTTTTCAGCTTTTTTGCTTTTTGGTCAATCTCATCCCTGATATGACCTTATTAATTTTCTCTCTTTCTTTTAAGTTTAACAATTAAATAGGTCTATTTTTAGTTTCTTCCATCTTCAATAGAATAGTATTGTAATTGAATTTTTTTCGATTTCCAGTTTTCGACGAATTTAGACGTTTTAGGGGTCAGAGATCCCAAAACATATTTATACAAAATGTCTGTCTGTCCTTCCTTGTGTCACCATCGTACCATCAAAAAGTATCTGAAGTTATGCATAGAATTGATTAAAATTTTTTATGTATGTTTTAGGTCCTTCTTCAATATAGAAGCATTCTTCTGCAAAGGGGCACTGTAATTGTGATTTTTGTGCCATTTTCATTATTGTACCATCGAAAAGTATATGAAGTTATCTATATAATTGAAAATTTTTTTTTAAAATGTTTTTGGCTATGTCCAGCAGGTTCCCTTTAAATTGGAAATATTCTGCCAGAAGGGGGCTTGTAATAGCAATTTTTGTGCCACTTTCATCCTTGTACCATCGAAAAGTGTATGAAGTTATGCATAGAACTGAACCAATTTTTAGGAATATGTTTTTGGCTATGGCCAGCAAGTCCTCCTTCAATTTGAAAATACTCTGTTGGAAGGGGGCACTATAATAGGGATTTTTTTGTTATTTTCATTATTTTACCATCAAAAAGTGTATAAAGCTAAACATAGAATTGAACCAATTTTTTGTGTATATTTTTGGCTATAGCCAGCAGTTTCTCCTTGAATTTGGAAATATTCTGCCAGAAGGTGGCACTGTAACTGCGATTTTTGCAAAATTTTCTCGATTTTTCACAGTTTTTGTACTGTATATTGGCGGCTTGTGAAGCGACAGAAACTTCGCATCCTGCTAAGCTGGCTATTCACAAACAACTGATGTACAACAGATTAATGAAAAAATTATTGATTTTAATAAATATCATGATCGAGATTAACTCATTCTGATTAATTCACTGGAGCAGAGATTTTATATCAAAATCAAAGTTGGTATAATATTGAACTAATAATATTGAAGCATTAACATTTGGAACTACTTTTTGAAATATTAAGATGTATGAGGTAAAAGAAAGTTTTGGGATTGGCACATCCAACTAGTTATTTTTGTAACTTCATTATAAATATTTAAAATTAAAAGTAATTTTCTTTTTACTTATAAATATCAAAGTAATTTAACTTAAAATAAAACTAAATGTGACTTAAAGCAAAACAGTATTAAATAATTAAAACAGAAAAAAGGCATCAACTAAACCTATGTTTGGAGAAAATAACTCTTTAATCATCGGTATATTAGTAGATATTTTATGTTTAAATTTAAAAAAAAGTAGTATATGTTTCTTTGTGAAAATACTCTATAATAATAGGCATATTAATTGGTTAAAATTTGTTGTACTAATTTATTAATTATTAGCAATTATCAAGATAGTCGATCCCATATCCCAAATCCAATAGTAATTATCAGCATTTCATTGTACAAATAAACAGAATATTTTAATGTTTAAATTACATTTTTTATACAACATTATTAATATATATTACAGGGCTTGAATGGCAGATATAGCGCTTGAATTTCGAGATGGGATAGCAGGATTCATGCCCTAAAGAATATTGTAGGGGGGGCAGGGGGCTCCTGCTTCAAAAAATCATTTTCCAAAAATGTTTCTTTGTAAAACAACAATCAAGTTTCGGGACAGACTGACAAATTTCTTAGTAGTATTTTCTGCTATAGTTCGGCAAATTTCACAGTTTCTTCTTACGAAAGATTGACAAAATTCATGATTGTTTTTCTGCATCTTACTGAAAAATTTTGCAGTTTTTCTCTACGACCGATTGACGAATTTCATTATTTTTTCTAGAGACCGATCGGTGAATTTCATAATTTTTTTTCTTGCGACCAATTGACAAATTTAGCAATTTTATTCTGCGACTGATTGGCAAATTTCCCTGTTTGTTCTTGTGACATACTGATAAAAGTAACGACTGTTTTTCTGCTTCCATTTGAAAAATGTCACGTTTTTTTCTCTGCGACCGACTGAGGAATTTCACGATATTTGCTCGTGACGGACTGGCAAATTTCGCGATATTTTTCCGTGATCGATTGACGAATTTTGTGATATTTTCCCGCTGCTGATTTCCCACGAGATTCAGTTTTTTTTTTTCTCGCAAGTGGTCGACATTTTTGCTGTGATTGACGAAATTGGCAATTTTTTTTTTCCGATGACGGATTTATGTATTTTGCGATGTTTTTTCCCTCTACCCAAAATAGGAAATAACTAAAAGAGCAGTAACGGCCACCGGAGACTGAGCCCTACCAAATTGGCCAATAGTCAGCACTAAATAAAATGAGACTTCCCTTGTGGAGTGCATGAAAAAAAAAAAAAAATTGGTGAACTTAAAAAAAAAACATATTTAGAAACAACAAATTAGTAGATTCTTGCAATTCACAGATATTAGGACATGGCTTTTTGAAATCAACATTTTTCTCGTGTGATAAAGTAAATCAATTGACAATTTCCTTTTCAAACTTTGGATATGGATTTAAAATTACAATGCATAGAACATAGTTCAATCAACGAAAATATCAGGGATTACAGTTTTGACTATAATTCCATTAAGGATATAATAAAACAAGTTTGTTCAGAAGTGACATACAATCACCGTATGATATTGACAATACAATCACCGATATGTATTATTCATGCAAGTAAGTTAAAAATTAATGCACATCAGATTTTGCAAAGTTTTCTAAAATTTTTTAAGAGAGCATAACCACGTGTTTCCGATAATTTTAAATTTTAAAAGTTGCTCTCTGCTGTTTGTCAAAATTGCAACTTGTGAAAGAGTTCGCAAAGTGGAATACAATCTAAATTAAGAAATTCATTTAGCAACCCAATTGTTAACTGCCCATAACATTAGGTGAAAGTTGAAAAATAGACATGGTATATATAAAGCTTGATTCTGTTCCTTTTGTTTTAATAAAAATAAACATTTTGGATAATTATCTTGAGTTGTTAATTTAAATTATTTGAATGGTATTATGTCATGTCTATATAAATGTAATTCTTTAAGTGGCACATAAAAAGTAGCGGTGTTCAAAGATATTTTTTCTCTTTCTAACAGTTCAATTCCCCTGCATTTATAAATGTTAGGTGGGAAACTCCCTTCCTGGGAAAACTTGAATTTCAAGCCCTGATATTCAAAGAGATATAGTTTTTGTAAATTATATTTCAATGCATTTAAAATGCTTTAATGATGTGTGAAACATATTTGTAATTTATTGTTCTGAGATGGCATTATATAAAGAAATAATTCACCGTATAACAAAAAACATATCTAGTGCCGGATATCCGAATCCGGAAGGCAAAGGAGCTTCGGATATCCGGTATCCGATATCCGGCAAAATCAAAATCCGGTGCATCCCTAGTAAAAACCTCAGATGATTCAAAGGTACAAAACCTTTAGAAGTAGACTATGATTTTAATAAGAAGTAATGACTTCGGACATTTTTTTAAAGAGGTTACTTCAGTCAAGCGAAAAGACCCACTCATTAATGCTAATCCTATGAAAGGAATTTATAAAGACATCTCGTTTGCATTTCAATGTTTTTGAATGAAATGCCCCCCCCCCCCCCCCACCAAAAAAAAAAATCTTCTATCAAAATCATAAAGGTAAAAAACGGCCTTTGTATAAATCGACCTCAGCTGTCCAATGTAAAAAAAAAGTCATTTAAAAATACTGAAATGCAAATGATTTATCTTTATAAATTTCTTCCATAGCATTAGCAGATGGGTCTTTTTGTGTGACTGAAGTAGCCTCTTAAAATGACATAATTACCTGAAAAAACAACATTGCAAAATTGCGTTGCTGATAGACAACTGCCCTGCACATCCACAAGACTGTTTTTCAAAATGCAAACAGAACAATATCAAAGTTATTTTTCTTCCTGCCAACTTCTAAACTTCAGCCATTAGACCCATTCCATGTCAAATTACCCAGAGCATGGGACCCACTATCACCAATTTTTATAAAAATCAGTGAATTTATAAAGTTTTTAATGCTGATTACAAAAATATCAATCATATTGAAATTGATCAAACGGTTTATGAGTTATGAGCTTTTAAATATCTTCCAAGATGGCCGATTTGCCACCATTTTGAATAGCACACGTGACAACAAAAGTCTAACTCCTTTCAGGTTTAAGCTAGAACTTTCACATTTTTTTTGTTTTGTTCAGAATAAAATAAACTTTTATTTAAAAAGATTTTTGTACAGCTAATTCCATTAAAATGCTGTCAAAAATGACTTTTTGTCATATTTTTAATTAAAAAAAAGGTGTAACTTCAATGGCTGATTTCCCCCATTGCTCCCCCTTCAATTTTCATCTAATTGCATAAATAGGCAGCTCAAAGTATGTTTTGATGCCCGATAGAAAAATTTTACTGGGAATTTCACAGGTATTTTGTTTAAAGAATTTCAATTTTACTGATCTTCCAAATGTAACGAAAAACTCAAGATAATGTTGATATTTCTTTTATTGCCAGAAATATCATACATCTTTACATCTAAAAGTTTGATAAGATTTTATCTTCCATAAAGATATATATATTTTTTAATGTGGCTAAAGAGGGGAATCTCGCAGGAATAAATATGAATGCTAATAATGAATTCCTGCAAGACATAGAAGTATTTTCATGACAAATTGAAATCTATTGCAAAGTTTCAGTAAATTATAAGTAAACTAGTCAGATGTGCCAATCCCAAAATTTTCTTATCTCATACATGTTAATATTTCATGAAAATTGCAGCATAGGAGTGCCACCGGTTAGATGATTTACACCAAAATCTAATCAGCAGCAGTTTATGTCAACTTCTAACTGAATCTGAAGTTTCGTGAAAATCTGTGCATTAGTTTTTAAGTAGAGCTATGGTGGAAATCATAAAATTCTGCACAGCAGCACCACCTGTTGACCTATATATACCAAAATCTAATAAGCAACAACTTAAGTCAACTTGGTAACTGAATCTGAAGTTTGATTAAAATCCGTGAATTACTTCTTGAGATAAAACTATTGTGATAATCAGGAAAAATGAAGTATAGCAGCACCACCTGTTGGGTGATTTATACCAAAACGTTGTAAACACCTACTCATATCAAGGACTAACTGAATCTGAAGTTTCATAAAAATCAGTGTATTAGTTCTTGAGAAGAGCCATTGCAGCAATCGTAAAAAATGCAGCATAACCTGTTGAGCGAATTACACCAAAAACTATTCAGCACCAAGTTATATCAGAGACTAACTGAATATAAATTTTTATTAAATTCCGTGCATTAGTTCTTGAGATAGAGCGCCCACGAAATTTGTATCGCACACACATTTTGTAAAAATATGTTTTTCGGGATCTCTGACCCCTAAAACATGTAAATCCGTTGAAAACCGGAATTCAAAAATTTTCACGAATCCAATACTTTCTTCTTGTAAAGATAGAAGAAAGTAAAAAGAAATGATGGAAAAAATTCAACCAATAGTCGCATTTTATAGGAAAATCATACTTGTATATTATGCAAAATGATAAAATTACAATTTTTAAATAAAAAATACAGTAAGTAAAAATTATTGTATTTTAAAATTATACAAAATAACATTTAACACATACATGGTAAAAATACTATTAAAAATATATCTACATTCAAAATAAATATTAGTTAAAAAAATTAACTCTGTTGTATCAATATTGCAGCTCAGAGTGTTTTGATGGGTAATTTAAAAGTTTAAAATTTATTTCAAAATAAAAAAAAAATTATATATTCACTATCCAAGTCCCAAAAAGTGTAGTTTTGAAAAAAAAAAGTAAAGAACTTACTACTCATGAGGTTCTCATACAAATAGATTTTAGTAAGAATTTTTCTTTTGTATTGCAAGACGAAGCACAAGACTACCATTGGACACATGAACGCTGTACTTTACATGCAGTTGTATTCTATGTAAAAGTAAATGGAAGCAGCTTAAAAAGTAAGCCTTTGCATGCTTTCAGATGATATGAACCATGATGTAACAATGGTTTATCAGACTCAAAAATTAATCATGCAGTATTTAAATAATAGGTATCCCTTAGTTTCAAATGTAGAATAGTTTACTGATGGCTGTGCTGCCTAATATAAAAATTGCAAAACATTTTTGAACCTCTGTTACCATGAACATGATTTTGATGGAATGAAAGCGAAATGGAACTTTTTTGCTGCAAGTCATGGAAAATCTGTTTGCATAAGGGGGCACTGTTAAGACTTGTGACAAAAGCAAGTCTGCAAAGGCCACTGCATGGTCAAGTTACAAATGTGACTATTATGTATGAATATTGCAGACAAAACATTGAAGGTATAACATTTTTTATCATCACTAAAGTGACATTAAAACTCTACATGTCTCAGCTGCTGCAACTTGCTACAACAATTCCTGGAACACATAGTATGCAGTATTTTGAATCTACGGGAAACTTATTAAGTGGGAAAAAGAATAAGTACTGATGAAAATTTTTCTGTTTTTTCATCTTTTGATAGAAATATTAAAGAGACTTTGGATCTCTTAAGTTATGTAGCATGTATATATGAATCAAGTTGGTATGTGGACTTAGTTTCAGAAGTCCACAAAGGGGATGTAACTGTTAAATTCATGCATCCATAATGGCCCATCACCTTCGTACTATTGGCCAGAAAATGACAGTTGTGTTGTGCCTTTCAATCATATCCTTTGTGCATGTGACATTAATACTACAACTGGTAGAACAGATAAACTTAGTGATGCATCCAGTGCTTTAATGAGAAACAAACATGAGATGATAAGGAAATAAGATTGAAAGATAAAGGAAACAAATTTTAAATAAAACAATTTTGTAATTTTCCATCAATATTACAATAGTTACTTTTTTTTAAATTATTTCTTTACTTTAAATTGTTATTGATGTAGATATATTTTAATAGCATTTTTACTGTGTGTGTGCTAAATGTTATTTTGTATAATTTTAAAGTACGATAATGTTTATGTACTGTATTTTTTATTTAAGAATTATTATTTTATCATATTTTGTATAATATACAAGTGGGATTTTGCTATAAAATGTGACTATTTTTAGAATTTTTTTCTATCATTTCTTTTTTACTTTTAATTTACTGAAGCTTTGCAATAGATTTCAATTTGTCATGAAAATACTTCTATATCTTGCAGGAATTCATTATTACCATTCATATTTATTCCTGTGGGGTTCCCCTTCTTTCAGCCACATTAAAAAAAAATATATATCTTTAAGTAAGATAAAACCTTATCAAACTTTTAGATTTAAAGATGTATGATATTTCTGGCAATAAAAGAAATATCAACATTATCTTGTGTTTTCCGTTACTTTTGGAAAGTCAGTAAAATTGAAATTCTTCTTTAAACAAAATACCTGTGAACTGCCCATTAAATTTTTTTTTATCGGGCATCAAAACACACTTTGAGCTGCCTATTTATGCAGTTAGATGAAAAATAAAGGAGGAGCAATGGGGGAAATCAGCTATTGAAGTTACACCCTTTTTTTGTAATTAAAAATATGACAAAAAGTCATTTTTTGACAGCATTTTAATGGAATCAGCTGCACAAAAATCTGTTTAAATGAAAGTTTACTTTATTCTGAACAAAACAAAAAAATTTGAAAGTTCTAGCTTAAACCTGAAAGGAGTTATGACTTTTATGTTGTCAGTTCTGCTATTCAAAATGGCGGCAAATCAGCCATCTTGGAAGATATTTAAAAGCTCATAACTCACAAACCGTTTGATCAATTTCAATATGATTGATATTTTTTGGAATCGGCATTAAAAATTCTACAAATTCACCAAATTTCATCAAAATTGAAAGTGGTGGGTGTCATTTTTAGAAAATTCTGTGTGATTTCACATGGAATGACGCCAAAGTTAATAAAAAATCTTAAAGTACATTAGCGAAAAAGAATCCTAGAATGGCCCTAGAAAAAAAGGCCTGTGTGGTGAAAACATTACTTTGAGAACATCAGAGCTAATGAAAGCTTAGGAATCTGATCTGACTTCATTGACAGTACGCAATTGTTTTGTGAAAGCCGGCTTCAAAACTGATACCAAAGAGGTTTCTGAATCCAATATTTGTTTCTTATATCTGAAGGGAAAATGTCAGCAACTGAAAGACATGGGAGGTCTTGAAAACAACGCAAAGCTCTCTAACTTTCTCAACGTTGATAAAGACATTGTGACAACTGAATATCCTATGCCGTATTGCCTATGACAATGCTGTATTGCAAAGTGTAATAAAATGTAGTGAAGAAACTACAGCAAGCGATGAAAATGGGGATAATGAAGCAGAAATTTACAGACCTTCAAAAGAAGAAATGCTAAAAGCCTTCGATACAATAAGGTGATTCTATTTTTGCAAAAATGTTACAAATTATTCAGATACTTATAAAAGTGCGAAATATTTCATGAACAGTGCATTTTTATAAGAAATCTATACAGTAATAACGTTGATGTCGGGATCGCAGATTAAATACCAGAAAACAAATTAAAATTATTATGAAAAAATGTTATTGAAAAATCTAGTAATCAAATTGCCACTCTGTCATCAGCTATGGCCATGATTGTAACAGTGTCTGAAAAAAAGGTCTACTTGGCAACCAAGAAAATTTTAAGCATTAAAGTTAAATATATTCAAAATAATTAAGAAAATGTTGCCATTAAAATAATCTGTTACAGAAGCTGAAAAATAAAAGGTAATAAATAACCCACCCGGATATGGAAGATACTGTACATAAATTTTATTAAGATTTAAGATGATACTGGTAAATATTGGATGGCCATCCTGACATTGTATAAAAATGATATACACTTCTTTAATTTATTAATTACCAAATCCCAAGATCTGCTGCAACAAAAAATACTTTAGTGATCAGTTCAGTTCAAACAGTTTATGGGCACAAATTTAATCGATGAATTTAAAATGATTGTTGCTATATTCAAAGTCTTTCTAGTTCTATTAGCTTATAGGCACAATTTTAATCGATGAATTTAAATAGTTATTTGCTGTATTGAAAGTCTTTTTAGTTCTAATATGGTAAGTCTATAGATTTATTTTGATGTAAACTGGATTCTGTAAAATATTTATTGAAGAAGTACGGGGCCGTCAGAAATTTGTTGAAGATAAGATCATCAGGAACGAGCAGCAGCCTGCTAAGTCGGTTACATGGAATAGAGTATTTCACTTGGACATTCGATGGAAAAGGATTGTTGAACATACGAAGAGTTCAGATTTCAGCGGGACAAAATCTCGAAGTGAATCCTCAAAGAAGTGCAGTTGAAATGCACGACGAACATCAGCTAAGCAGAATGGGCTGTAGTCATCTCGATGATAAAAATATGCTGGCGAGAGTGATGCACACCGGCAGGCTTCCGTACGGACATCCAAACTTTTATGCAAATCCTTTTAAAGCTATTAATATCATTCTCTAAATTGTAAATCGCCCCACCAGTGGCTGAGAGGTTCTGCTCTCGAAACTGGTAGACGGGAAGTGCTGGGTTCGATCCCAATCGCGCCCGTCGGCCTAATCGTTCGGAGTTTTCGTGGTTTTCTTCGAACCATGGATTTCCATGCGTTAATACGGGTTAGGTTCCCTTAGAAAGACCCCCACGAAGGGCACTCCCCCTCGGGCCTATATCCCTAGTGTAGATAATCGGACATCACAAAATCAACTAAATTGTAAATACGTTTTAAGTTAAAAAAATTGAAGATGGAATGTCATCAGCTGAAATTTTAGGATGTTGAAACTGACCCTTAAAAAGAGATCTAATGTTCGAGAAAAAGGCGTATTTGAAAAAAGATGCGACGTTTCACGATAATTTTTCCGTCTGAGGCCGGAGCCTCAAACGCACAACTGCTCGTTACGCTACATCGTTGACAAGTGAGAGTGACGAGGAGCAGATGGCCCCAAAGACCGTTGTACTGACGCTAAACTCAAAATAGCCAATCAGCGACCGGCACACACGCTTTTGAGTCTGTTCATTATCTACGATCGCGCACTTGCCACGGCAAACCAGACAAATGTGCCTGAACAGTCTCGCAACTGAACGCATCGATAACGATTTTCATCGCAATCCTTCTCTATCATTACTGAGTCACGGAGATATCTCTGCCTGATACAGAATCGAGATGGAGGACAGAGTGATGTCACGATGTAGTTTTTCTGTTGAGAAGAAGCTAAAAGATGGCTATTTGCGTCGGAAGAAAAAAAATGAATCGTGGGGCTTTCAAAACTAACAGAAGTGATTAAATATTGTAATGTGGATATTTCGCTAAATTGTGGTTTAAAATTAGTGAAATTTTAGCAATCGCTTAGAATTAAATAGTAGCATCCAATAAAAATAGTTTGGGAATAAAATAATTAATATTAAATAACCTTTTAAATTTATATTTTCGGAAGTTAGCCATTATTAGAAATGCTTTGAAAATTAATTTAACGTACGGTATTCTGTAATGTTTATATGTTTTTGTACTTATATATTGAAATTTAAATAGGAAAATAATGCAGATGATAAATTAATAATCTTAAATAGGGAAAATGTAACATATACAAAGTAATATTACAGACTTGTTTTAAAATTAAGGATTTGAATTACTGAGTTAAAAGAGAAAAGGTACACTATGCTTCTATTTTTTTTTTTTATTTTAGATATTATTCTGATTAAATTTTTCTCATGGGTACATTGCATAAAAAAGGTTACTACCTGAATTACAATACATTTTTGCAATATTTCTATTTTGCATGTTTTTCAGTTTATGCATGCGTATTTTATTACACAAATTTCATGAATTTAAGTTTATTTCTATTTAACGAATTTTCTTCATAACGAAGTGTTTAAGTGTAACAATGAGACTTTGTTAAATGGAAGTTTCACTGCATTTTAAAAATCTTGTGTATATATATAAAAAACACTGAAAAGCTTTTTTACAAAAATGAGATAATTAGTTGTAGGTGTCTAAAGGCAATAACAAATTATCTCTTGGTTGGTATTAAACGTTAATTTATTTTTGAGTATTTTTTGTGAATTTTTCCTTTTCATCTTTTCAGGGCAAGATTACCTATGCCTGAATATCTAAGTGAACCTGCTCAAAGCTTACTAAGAGCTCTTTTCAAAAGGAATCCTATGAATAGACTTGGTAAATAGTTAACAGCAATTACTTATTTGCAAATTGTTTAACATAGTTAGTCCTTCATCAATTATTTTTCATTTTCTTCATTAGTATCTGGACCAGAAGTTAGACAGCATGTGTTCTTTGCATCTATAGACTTTGAAGCACTTTTAAGAAAGGAATTTAGGCCACCTTTCATTCCAGCAGTTCCTTTTCATTTCATAGATCACTCCAAAGAAATACTTAATGGTAAGATCTGGCTTATACTTGAAAGGAATCTTTTTGTCGCATTTGTTGTTCACAAAGTATGATTATGTATCTATATTATAAAGCAAAAACATGTTCTTGAGTAATGATACATTAACAGTGGTAGTGACCTAACCAATAAATTTTCCTTTTACTGCAGTTAACTTCTAAACGCTGCACAATTTAAATTTTTACACCTTTAAAGAAAAAATAATTTTAACTGCAATTTGTTTAAAATCTGTATCTCAATTAAATATTTTTTTTTTTTTTTTCTAAAATCTGTTTGCAAATTCAGCTTTTGTTTGTTTCTATGTAACATTCCATAATTAAGTTTTCAAATGTAATTTAAACTTCAGAAATAAACAAATAGCACTTATTTACTGTATATGTAATCAAATTAAGTGCTTAACCCACTCAGGACCAGTGAATCATATGTACCACCTGAAAAAGTTCCTCCTTGTGGCCCATAGGTTCATATATGATGCTCATTGAAACTTTGTAGAGTGCTGCAGGTTCAAATATGAATTTTGGAATTAGAATGTTTTAGTAATAATCTTAAACAATACTGGATAGTGTTAGATGACTAAGATTTAAGAGTTCAGTAATCGTCTGAACATTAACCTTCATATCCTATAGATTTTTTCACCCCTAATAGATAAAACGGAGGAGGGGTGGCTTTCTGCTATGTAAATAAAGCATATGAAGTGTTCTGTAATGCTTTATTGCATTCTGTTTTGCATAGTTATCTATCTAAGGTGTGTAATTTACATATAGTGTATTTTATGGGAATGGGGATGAATTTCTTTCAGATTAGAAATATTATCATGAATTTTTTTTGAGTACATAGTCATAGCAAAAAGAGCCATATATGTAACTGAAAACGAAATTTTTAAAATTGTGAATGAATGGATAGCGATAGAGGTTTGGTTAAAAGTATAAATAGAATAGTTTGATTTTCAGAATTGATGGAAGTGTAAGATGTAGGCATTTTATCTGAAATTTCTTTCACATTTTATAACGTTTCTTTAAATTAAAATGAAAATAGTTATCTACACAGTATGTAACCGTTTATCCGGAAACCAGTTATTGAGAATGATACTTCCAATCGACAGTTTTCAAAATCTTTCCAGAAAAAAGTACCATACAATGTCAGTTTGACATGTACATTGCTTGAAACATTACAACATGGTGTAACTTGATACCAACATCTAGAATTTGAAACAGAAGCCTATTTAGTTAGGTATTGGGCATTTTGATTTTTATGCAGTATTGTTATTTACAAGGGATTCCCATAAATTGCCTTCTTTCAAACTCTGGTTAATCTTTTATCTTGTTTAGGTCTAATTCTTAATCGGAGTAACCTAATAATTTGAAATCACAAATAATGCCACAACTCCATACATTTTACAAATCTGATGAAATAGATGTTGCTTTAATGCCCAACTAGTTATCCAGAATGCATATAACCCCAACTATTCTGGATAAATAATTTTGTACTGTAGCTCTATCTTATTTTTATTTCTTTAAGTATTTTAATGCAGTGATTTTTGTGCATTTTCATGTAACTCTTAATAAACAGTGGTGGCCAAAATTGCAGACTTTTTTAAAATTTTCATGTTTTATAACTTTGTGTGCTTGAAGAATATAATAAATTTCACTTAAATACAAATGTTTATATATCAAATTCAAGGAAATTTAATGTAGAATTGAATTTAAAAAAAAAAAAAAAAAAAAAAAAAAAAAACCCATAATCTGCATTACAAAAAATAAGATCTATCTTAGATTTCATTGTATTTTAAAGTTACACTTACACATTCAATATTTAGTAGGATAACCCTTGTTTTCTATTACAGCTTCACAGCGTCTTTTCATTGAGAGAACTAGTGTTCAGAGTTCATCCTTTTTAATCACATGATGCCAAGAGTCAATTATAGCTTCAATAAGTTGCGTTTTATTAGATAGGTGCTTTTTTTGTACAAGGATTTTCAAACGTTACCATAAATTTTCTATAGGATTCAGATCAGGGCTGTTTTCTGGCCACAGTAATAATTGTATGCTTTTATTTTTAAACCATTCTTTGCATATTTTTGCCGTATGGCATGGAGCTGAATCCAGCTGAAAAATAAATGGTGCCTTATTGGGGAAGAGGTCCCTGATGGAAGGTATCAATTTTGGTTCCAGGACAGTTTTGATGTATTTTTTTTTGCATTCAGAATGCTATCAATCACTTGAATGCGACCCACACAATCTGCAGACATACAGGCCCAAATCATGACATTTGTTGGGTTCGTTGTAGTTGCTTCAATACAATCAGGATGCAGCTCTACGTCTCGCATCAAATAGGATGTAGAAAAAAAATTTTTTTTTTTTTAATAAAAATCAATTTTTTTTTTTTTTATTTAAATCAGATTTTTTAAGTTTAAATCTGATTTTTTAAATTTAAATCAGATTTTTTAAAAATTTAAATCTGATTTTTTTTTTTTTTTTCCTGCGTTAAAATACGGAATAGCTATCAATATTTTTAGGTTTCCAAAGCAATTAAACCTCTAATTACTAACATAATCTATGTTTTTAAGCTTTGATTGATTATAATTATTGGTTAGTAATTATGGTAATTATAAAAACTGCATTCATTTTCATCAATTAGTAGTATACAATAATGGTATATACATTAATATTTTCGTAATAATTATGTAAAACCATATTAAATACTACTGATATTTACATTTATTAAAATTATTAATAACTGCATTTAATATTAAATTGTTAACACTGCTTAAAATTAATAATTTTAAAACAATTATCTTATTAGAAAAATATAAACTTTTATGCTTTAATTACTAAAATGATAATTAATAATTTAGTATTCATTCTAGAAAGGAAAAGAAGCAAGGTACTAGTTCCCGAAAAAGGCACTAGTTCAGTAAAAAAAGGGGCATTATTTCATGAGGAAATATATATTAGTAATGTATTTAGTAATGAAATAAGAAGAAAATTATCTAATTCTTCAATATGATAATTAAAGTAACATTGATTTTTAATGATTTTATGAATTACAAATTGAAAAAGACAATGACATGATTTAATAATATCCTGTTTTATCTAAAGAAATAAAGTTCTATAATTTTTGCAAGGATTTGGGTGCACAGATTTAGAAATACAGCAGTATGGGAAATTTCGTTAGAAGAAATTTCTGAAATATAACTAAAGGTAAATTTCACATTTTTAAGCTGGCTGCATTTTGCCAATTTTAAAAAGAGCAAGATGCTGCAACCTTAAAAAATGGTCTAGAGGGAACAGTTAGTAATTACAGAATTAATAAAAACTGCAAATAAGTATAATTTCACTAGTTAATAATAGCACAAATAACAAAACAAATATCATTTGCAGCTCGCTTTGTATTTATACTTAGAAAAATTACTGTTAGTTGCCTAAATGGTAAATTTACACATGTATGATATTTTTTGCTAGAAAAAACAATGGAAATGAGTTGCACCCATTCATACACACCTACAGAGTAAATATAAGAATAGCCAGTTATATTTCAAATCCGCAAAATATTAAATAGAATTATTACCTCCCTCAGAGGGGATTATTAGCTTTCAACAGTTCAAACTTTTTTTAAAAAGAAAAAAGTTTTGTTGCCTTTTCAATCCCTAACCAATTTCTTTATTTGGTATATGAGTTCAAAAGTTAAAAACTCTATTTCAATCGAAGAAGCTTTTTCTGTGCTTAACATTTTTATACCAATTAGTTCTTTTTCTCTTATACACTCTTTTATGATAGTTGTTGAGCAGATGTCATTCTTTCATTCTTCTTTAGGTCCAATTTGCTATAAATTTATTAGTATTGCAAAAGTAGAATGAGGAAATAACATATTGGCTACTACTCATTCTTTTACTTGCAGAAATTTAATATACTTGCTATACTTATTTTATATAAAAGAACGGATAATTTGATCAGTTAAAGGAAATTATGCATTGTAAATTACATTAGATTTAAATATCATTTTTAAATTAAATAATTTTTATACCAGAAAAAAAAAAAAAAAAACTTTACAAACTTACTGTACTTAATTTTTCACAAGTCCAAGGAAAAGTGTATGCTTAGAAATAATTATTTAAAGCTTTCTTTTTATTCATACTTTCCAAATTATGTTCATCTTAAATTTTAGTACTTTTTTATATAATTTTAAACATTGAGAAATTTTATGATTTTAATCAGTTTTTTATCATGATTTAATCACTGATTTAAATCATTTGATTAAAATTATTGACACACTACTACCAAAGAGTGATATTTTACTCTCATCACTCCAGATTATTTGCTTCCACTGATTTTCTGACCAATTAATGTGTTCTTTTGCCCTCTAAACTCGTTTCTTGCATTGCTGAAGATTCTACCTTTCAGTCCAAAACCTGCTAATCTTCTCCTTATTGTTCTTGAACCAATTGAAATACCCATTGCATTCATTTCACATCTAACAGCATCTGATGAAATTCTTTTATCTTTGAGGCATATCCTTTTTATCTTTCTGTCGTCAGGAAGGAGCACTTTTGCATTTTTTTACGGCCTGATTTTGCCTTATTTATCACTGATTTAGTTTCTTCATAACATAAGCACAACTTTCATACGCCAGATAAAGTGACTGATCTACCAACCTGTCTTGCGATTTCAGCATAAGAGAGACTGTTTTCTCTCAATATGACAATTCTGCTTCTTTTTGTAGGTGTCCAATAGGATGGTCACAAGAAATCAATTTTCTAATTTTTTCTGGGGGACCCCCCAAAAAGCTGCCAATAGACTAGAAAATTAGATTGGCAAAGTTTTAGCTCATTTGGAAATGTTAACCCGTGCCTCATTGAGGTTAAAGTTTGAAAAAAACGTGATTTTTCGCAAAAAAAAATGCTGTTTTCCCTTCATGAAATGAATACAATTGAACCTAGAAACATAATGCAGGTTTCATTTTATAAAAAAAGGTTTTGCTTTGAAGAACCACACACCATATTTTCCTCAAAATGTATAGATTTAAATATATGCGTATTTTTCAGGACCACACTTCACGCAAATCCTATAAATTTACTTTTTATGAAAAGGCGACAAAACATTGTAACATTTCATTTCATCTGCTTTCCGCCTTTTTTTTTTCATTTTGTATAGAATAAAGGGTTTAATTTAAAAAAAAAATTCAAAGAATATGAAAAAAATCAAATTTTAAACTGAAAGAATTAAAAAAAATAAGGGGGGGGGGACAAAAAAGTATAAAAATGAGAACAAATAATGCTCAAATGCATTTTATTCATAAATTTGTGTTACAAGAAAGGAAGCATAATAAAGAAAAAAATATTATCCCTTACAATTGTCACGTTAAGGTGGTAACGGTTTAGATAAGGTGGATTTTGAAGAATCTTGAAAAGTTTTTCTACATTCAGATACAACTTTTAACATACGGTTTTTGTTTTTCATCTCTTGTTAAACAGGAATTGAAATCTCGGGTTAATTTTATTCCCCTTTCAGCTGTGTCATTGACAACTTGAAAACCATTCACTAATTTTTTGCTTTCAAATAAGGTTTATTTTTCACACCATACATTGGGATCAGTATTTAAAAATTGCTTATTAATATAAAATCTTTTAAAAAATTTTGCAGTTTAAGATGAAACAAAAACATTGACTTCGTTATTCAATAAATAATCCACTTCGTTGAAACTTTTGTTGCTCTTACATTCCTATCATCATCATCACTTTCTTCTTCGAATGACATTAATTTTACAGCCATGCTTATGTTGGCTTTTTTCCCCAAAGTATCGTCTAAAAATGGAAATTCAACTTGATCCGAGTTAGGTTGCTAAAGGTGGTTTATCATTTTAGCGAGTGTTTTGGCTTCAACCTATTTATCAATTTTTCTGTAGTCAACAAGTGATTTTATTAATTGCAGGTCTCTTATTGGGGGCCAAAGTGGGAGTAATGAAGCACTCTTTTACATAAATATTGATTAGAAATAAGCAAAGCTCTGTAATGCCTTCTTTTTAAAAATTTGTTATTCAGATATAATGCGATATATTTAGAGAGAATAAATGGCCTGTGCTATCCATCTGACATGATTAAAAGCAACAGGTGCCATAAAAGTGTCTTTTGGAGAAAGACGTTTTAAAAAATTAAACAAAGTTGGATAAATTCTATACAATCACCCCTAGGCTGTTAATTTTGTAAAGGTTGTTTAAGAAAACTCAAAATTTCTTCTGAATTAACTATTTATATCTTGTATATCATCATAAATAGAATTTTTATACTTAGTCTGGTTTAATTTAGACCACCCAATCAGAAATTTTCTTAAATATCTGGCTGAGGGGCAATGATTGTGCTCACTTTACAATCAAAAACAGCTTTTAGGATATTTTTTTTAAAAAGGAGGCGACATGGAAATACAGAAGATTTTTCCTTTAACAATTGCTATAGACATATGCAGGTTCCTTTGAGAAGACCTGTGTTTACTGCACAGTTGTATCAAAACACATTGCCTGGATTTTACCAACTTTTCCCCACTGTTCAACTGCTGAAAATACAGCTTTCGCCTGAATTATTCCGATACTATTTTCAAGCTGAAAAACTTGTAGTAACTGTTCTTCATCTCCACAACTAATTAAAACGTCTATCCACTCTACATTTTCTTTATTAAAAAAAAATGAGGAATCAGATTTCCTTCCCAGTGAACGAAATGTTCTGTCTAAATTGGAATTTTTAAATCTGTTTTTAGATGAGCTTAATTCTTTGTTTACGAACTAGTTATTTCCAGAGTCGTATTGCACTTCTACTTAAAATTAAAGTCGGTGGTTAATTGGTGGATGTACCCTAAGTGTAGCAGCTTCTCTGGCGTTCAGTTTCACTTAGCGGATATTATAAAATAAAATACGTAAAATTTGACAATTACATGGTAACTTACTGTCGATGAGACATGTGGCCAATTAAAAAAAAACATTTCTGCCATCATACCTAAAGGGGGAGGTGGTTTTCCGGAATGTTTCGCGAATTCTAAAAATAGATAACGATAGCATGTAACAAACAAGTGGGTAAGTGTGATCACAGATCGCACAGAGGGTTTCGTTTAATATTCCTTTCAAAACACTTTATCCTTTTGAAAAATCTGTTAGTTCCATATTTCAAAACCAGGGGGCGCACTTGATTCTAAACAAACCTGTATCCGAATGAAAATCCGTTTTACATACTATCCGTAGATATATTAGTCGAGGGGATTGGGCCCATAGCACCCGAGATAAGTAGGCGCACCTGGCGGGAAAAAATGGAACTAAAACATGTAAGGCTATGGTGCATAATATGAAAGAATGGTCAAAGGGGTGTCGGCAAAAGTTGGAAAATTTCTTCCTGGGTTAAAAGGGCGCAGGTTAGAAAAATTGCTTAAAATACACAAGTTAGAGCCCAGGGGGGTAAATAATAAAAGACTTTTTGAAAATTTTATGATTTGTCGTGTGGTCTGAGGCATTCAGCTATACGTATGCAAAATTTCATGTCACCAACTTAATTAGGGGCTCTCTTAGAAAGAATTGCTTCAAATACATATGTGGTAGCTCAAAGGGTTAAACATAAGACTTTTTCAAGATTTTATGATTTGTCGCCTGGCCTCAGGTGTTCTGCAATAAGTATGAAAAATTTCAAATCTCCAATTTAATTAGGGGCTCAGTTAGAAAGAATGGCTTAAAATGCACAAGCTGGAGTTGAAAGGGTTAAACATAAAACTTTTTCAAAATTTATTATTTGACGTGAGATCTGAGGTGTTGAGCTATAAGTATGCAAAATTTCAACCTAAATAGGGGCTCACTTAGAAAGAATTGTTTAAAATGCACATGTGGGAGCACAAAGGGTTAAATGTACGACTTTTTCAAAAATTTTATGATTTGTCGTTTGATGTGAGGTGTTCGGCTATAAGTATGCAAAATTTCACGTCTCCAAACTAATTAGAAAGCTCACTTAGAAAGAATTGTTTAAAATATACATGCGCGACTCCAAAGGGTTAAATGTATGATTTTTCCAAAATTTTATGATTTGTCGTTTGATGTGAGGTGTTCAGTTATAAGTATGCAAAATTCCACGCCTCCAAACTAATTAGGAGCTCACTTAGAAAGAATTGTTTAAAATACACATGTGAAAGCCCAAAGGGTTAAATGTACGACTTTTTCAAAATTTTATGATTTGTCGTTTGATGTGAGGTGTTCAGCTATAAGTATGCAAATTTTCACGTCTCCAAACTAATTAGGAGCTCACTTAGAAATAATTGTTTAAAATACACATGCGGGATCCCAAAGGGTTAAATGTACGACTTTTTCAAAATTTTATGATTTGTCGTTTGATGTGAGGTGTTCAGCTATAAGTATGCAAATTTTCACGTCTCCAAACTAATTAGGAGCTCACTTAGAAATAATTGTTTAAAATACACATGCGGGATCCCAAAGGGTTAAATGTACGACTTTTTCAAAATTTTATCATTTGTCTTATGATGTGAGGTGTTCAGCTATAAGTACCCAAAATTTCATGTCTTCAACATAATTAGGAGCTCACTTAGAAAGAATTGTTTAAAATACACATGCGGGAGCCCAAAGGGTTAAATGTACGACTTTTTCAAAATTTTATGATTTGTCGTATGATGTGAGGTGCTCAGCTATAAGTACCCAAAATTTCATGTCTCCAACATGTATAGTTTCTGAGAACGGGCTCTGTGACGGACAGACAGACACAGACAGAGGAGCGAGACGAATAGGGTTTCGTCAGATGAACGAAACCCTAAAAACGTCTTATAATAAAAAGAGAAATTCAGAGGTCTGTTTGAAATGCGCTTCAACTGCAATACAAGTCGAGAAGGTCTCTCTTTCTAGACACAGAACTAGATGACTAATAATTATAATTCGCGAAATATTTTTAACGTTACAAAAGTTGATCAATTTCTATTGCCTATCAATGCAAATAATACAAAAAAAATTATGAAAAGTAATAAAATTATTAATTTGTCATTTTTCACTTATTTTTCAAAAATGCAGAGTTTGAGGGTATGGTTCACGAGCGGACCTGAAAAATACTAAATGTTCATTGTATATAATTTTTTATGAGAGTAAAATTTCAAGACAACAATAGTTTTTATGAAATAA
This sequence comes from Maratus speciosus, assembly GCA_963932465.1. Taxonomy (NCBI): domain Eukaryota; kingdom Metazoa; phylum Arthropoda; class Arachnida; order Araneae; family Salticidae; genus Maratus; species Maratus speciosus. Next base: position 295,206,688 of record OZ010789.1, read on the forward strand.
AACAAGAATCAGGTTTCGAAGACAAATAGTTTTCACTTAAAGAAAGAAAAACTATAATTTTTCGCCAAAAATTGCGAATTTTCAAGAATTCAACCTCGATGAGGCACGGGTTAATGTTATTCAATTGAGCTGAAACTTTTCCAATCTCATTTTCTAACTAATTGGCAATTTTTAGGGGGGGTACCCCAGAAGAAAATGTAAAAAAAAAAAAAAAAAAATCCCCATGTTGCTTGTGACCACCCTAGTGTCCAACCATTTCTTGTTGTTGGCATTGTTTTAAATTATTTGCATTAAGAAGAAAAAAAATAGAAATATTTAAAAACATTATTCTATTTAATTACACTAGTATTCACCCTTCTGCAAAATTCATTCCAGCTAAATACAGCTTTTACAAATCAAAACATACTACAGTTTAGTTACTGACATTTGATTGGCTCCCAGAACAGTCATTGTGATTGGCTAGGAAGCTTTTATTTATAATAAACTTCAGCATTCATGACTAATTGTGTTTGTATTTTAGTCTAAAGCTTTTGTTATGCAGATATTTTAATTCCTTTTTTTTATACTCTGCATTAAATTTCCTAATAATTTGATATATAAACATGTGTATTGAAGTGAAAATTAATGTATTCTATAAGCACACAAAGTTATAAAACATGAAAATTTCAAAAAAGTCCACAGTTTTGGCCACCACTGTATTTCTTTAAATATTAGTATTATAACCAAGATAAATTTAAAATATATACAAATATATCATAAATTAAATTTAACTCTGTCACTCTACTAATGTTAGTATACATTATGTGAAGTAATATTACATTGATAATATTTTTATAGGTGAAATACAAAGAATTATTTTTTAAAATGTTAGGCTTAGCTTGGAAAATGTGCCAGGCCCATGGAGGTAAGCTTTCACCACAATGCACGATCCTGAAAAAGCTTTTTTCTCTGCGTGTTACGGTCTTGAACGGGTTAAACACTGAAATAATCTGAATTACAAGGGTTTTTATTAATAGGAGAATGTTTCGCGATTTACTGCTTATAAGCTTATTTCCTTTAGGCCTGTAAAAATTTAAATACAGTAAGTTTGTAAAAAGCATTTCATATAAAAATATTTAATTAAATCTAATATATTTGCAATCTTATAATTTCCTTTTTAAGTAATTTGTTCATTCTTTTATATAAAATAAGCATAACAAGTATAATAAATTTATTCAAGTAAAGGAAAAAGTAGCCAATCTCCTATTTTCCCATTCTAGTATTGCAAATAAATATATAGCAAACTGGAGCTAAAGAAAAATGAAAGAATAACGTTGCTTCATTGTGAAAGAATGCATAAGAGAAAAATATCAAGCAAGATCTTCTCCAGTAGAAATTGAATAAATGTGTTTTTATTATTTCTTTTGAACTTGTACACACCAAATAAAGAATATGCTTGGGATTGAGAAGTCATCAAAACTTTTCTTTTTTAAAATTTGAAACACGAAATGCTAATCTCCACTGTGGTAATAATGCTGTGATTTAATAATTTGAGGATTTCGGATATAACTGGCCATTTTTATATTTATTGTGTATATGAATTAGAGGGAGTTCGGGATCTTTTTTTGGAGCCCATGCCAGACGATTTGAAATCTGAGCTAATGGTTTCAAGATTTTCTCACATAGAAATAAGTATTCATTTTAAATAAATAAATAAAAATAAAAATCCTTTATATCCTTAAATCTGTTTGAAATAGCAAATCTGTTCATTGTCAACTTAATTTTGAAAAAAATGTTTGCTAGATGACCCATCCAGCATTGCACGAGATCTTGATAACTTTAAATATAACTAAAATCAATATTGAGAATGATTTTATTTTTTAAAACTCAAATTTTTCCAAATGAACCTAATGCTGAGTGTCCTACTACCTGTGGCAGCATATACACTTAAATTCAAATGATTTTGTATTTCTAAATGAAAATCTATCCAAACAAACCTTGACTTAGGGGACCCAATGTTTTCAGCAGTGTAATATGGGCATGCTGCACCTGTTTGGGTATGTTGGCCTTCGGCTTCTAAGGGACACCCATTATAGTAATAGATAATTTCATTTCTGACATTAAGATATATGTTACATTTTATTCCAGGGGAAAAAAAACAGCATCCTGTAGTGGCAGAGTCTAGATCTATGTAAAATTTAATTTCAGACATTTGCATACATTATACTTTCAAATCTGAAGAATAGTTCCTAAAGAAAACCTTGAATAATCGAAAAACAGAGCCCTATAGTGGCAGGTTCTAATCCAATGTTAAATGTAATTTTTGACATTTAGATATCTTACATTTTCAATTCTTTCCTATAGTTTCTGAAAGAAATCTAAATTAAAAAAAAATGTGATTTCTAGTAGCAGTCTAGAGTTATGTTAAATGATAGAGAATTGAATTATATATCCAACTATATAATGAACTATAAAAATCATCCATTTAGCAGCTGAGATTATACAGTGGTCTTGTCCTGCTGTCAGTAGATACAGCCCATCATTGTTTATTAAACCTTTGTTAAATGATAGAGAATTTAATTATGTATCCAATTGTATAAAGCACTTTAAAATTGTCTAATTTGTGTTGGTGAACAAAGCTCAGCTTTGTGTACACGTATGTTAAATGAAAGGGAAAACCTTGAATTAATTTGATTTCTTTTTCCTCCTCAAGAAAACAAAAGATCTCATTTAATGTAAATGCAACACATTGGGCCATCACCATGTAGCTGGCATTCTTATTAATGTTTGAAAGCTGGGAGAAAAGGACTCTTTGAAGTTGCATAACATTTCAGTAAGAGTCAGGTGTGGAAAAGGCTTTTGATAGCCTTGGTTATTGGCACTAGAAAAGGAAAAAAAAAAAAAAAAAAATTGTCATGTGAAACAGGTTTGTTAGATATGATGCCTTAATATCTGTATTAGTAACATAACAGTAACCCATTAGTGCCAGGCATGATCATATGAATATGGTAAAATAATGGAAAAAGAAGTCAGTAAATGTCACTAAAACATTATTTTAAGTCTTAGTTAGACAGCCTATTTTTATATATTTCATTTAATTACATTTAATGATATTAATAATTAGTTTTATTCACAGTAAATGATTTTTCTCCCATCATCATTAACAAGCTGGAAAAATACACAAGTAATCTCCTCCGCAGAGGCCGTCCTTAGGGTGTGTGACAGGTGCGACCGCACGGCGCCTCGCACGGAAGGTCGTCTCTCTGATAGAAATTAATCAATGTTTTTGTTAGGTCTCATTGCTCAAAACCTTTCTCATACACTCTAATATATTTAATACACTCACACTTATTGATATAACTCATTTCCAGTTATTACACTCTTGACATATCTTTGGTTAAAGTTCGTTATATCATACATATACATTGTATACAATAGACAGTATAATTTCACTTTTATTAAAAGCATTTCTTTATTAAATATAATAGCTAACTTACCTTTAAATGCTCATTTATCCTTTTTATATAAATCTTGTTTTATAATTTTTTTTTTAAGTTTTATTTAAAGTATTTGTTAAATTAAAACTTTATTTATGTTTCAAATCTTACATTCGCTGTCGTAACATTCAAACATTTCATAGATTACTTCGTAATCAAATAATACTGGTTTGCCGTATCGGCGACAGATGTCTGAACAGCTGATTCGCTGACGATTGTTAATTATTCATAAACTTGTTGTTCATGTTACTTCCGGGAACATTCTAGCGAATAGGCGTATCCCGGCAAAAGATTGCTGAAAAACGCGAATTTCATCAAAAATCGCGAAAAATGCAAATAGTGTTAAAGGGTTGTGGAAAAAATACGAATTTCGACAAAGAATCACGAAAAATGTGCTGCGACATTTATGTTTTCACTAGATTTTTCTTGCAGCTGAGTGGTAGGTTAAACATTAGCTGCCATCTTTAACTGATGTTTTGAGTTAAAGCTAGTTGCCCAATTCAAATTTTAGGATTGCTGTGCAAAACATTGCATCAGAATAAACTTAAAATAGAAAGTTTCATTTCAGAATCAGAATTACTTATAGTATTCGCATAAATTATTAATTTGACTAGTGTAAATGCTCATCCTAGGACGGTGGGTAAAAATTGTGTTTTTCACTTAAAATTTGAAAAACTGATAAAAAAATAATTGACAATATGGAAGCGTTTAGATGAGCAAAGTTCGGCTAGTTTATGTTCTAATAAACACACAATTAGCTTTTACAATATTTCTGGGTAAACCAGGTTTTACGGCTAATATACTATAACAAAATTAAGATTTCTTAATAAAAGAAAAATTTAATAAATATGCAATAAAAGTGCGTAATTAAAACAGTCTGCTGCAACTATTGAAATAATACTATTTTTTTTAAATAACACTTTGAAATTGTATTTTTATCGTTTACCGCCTGCCCCCCCCCCCCCCCCCCCACACACACACACATTTTTTTTTATATATATATATATGTATATTGATTAATAAATAAGTATAGCGGGTTGAATCCCATCCGTCTAATCCCCTAAGCTTCTGTCCTCCTGATGCAAAGCTATAAATCAAAAATTATTAATTTTACTTTTCATATAAATATTAATTTTTTACTTTTAAAATATGGGATATGTTTTGTTTTTGTTTTTTAGTTTAAATTTACATACATCTATATATAGAAAAGGAAAATATAAGCAATGTGTAATTTAAAAATAAGTTACAAAATGCCAGGACATTATTTCGGGGAGGGGGAGGGGCGACTAATCCCCTAAGCTTCTGTCCTCCTGATGCAAAGCTATAAATCAAAAATTATTAATTTTACTTTTCGTATAAATATTAATTTTTTACTTTTAAAATATGGAATATGTTTGGGTTTTTTTTTTTAAGTTTAAATTTACATACACCTGTATATAGAAAAAGAAAATATAAGTAATGTGTAATTTAAAAATAAGTTACAAAATGCCAGGATATTATTTCGGGGAGGGAGGGGGGGGGGGGGCGACTAATCCCCTAAGCTTCTGTCCTCCTGATGCAAAGCTGATAACACTTTGAAATTGTATTTTTATCGTTCCCCACCCCTTCCTCCCCCTTCCAATTTTTTTTTTTTTTTTATATGTATATTGATTAATAAATAAGTATTGCGTGTTGAATCCCATCCGTCTAATCCCCTAAGCTTCTGTCTTCCTGATGCAAAGCTATAAATCAAAAATTATTAATTTTACTTTTCGTATAAATATTAATTTTATACTTTTAAAATATGGGATATGTTTGGGTTTTTTTTAAGTTTAAATTTACATACACCTGTATATAGAAAAGGAAAATATAAGTAATGTGTAATTTAAAAATAAGTTACAAAATAAGTCTAAAATATTTAAATTGATTACTTTTTTAAAAGAAAGTCAGTTTTATCATTTTTTTGCAGGGAAAAAAAGGATATTTTAAAAAATACCATATCATTGTTTTCCGTAATTAAAATTCCTTACATGTCCCAAAGAAAATTTAATATGATTGCATCTTAATACTTGAAATAATCTCAAGTGACACATGGTGATTTAAATGCGATGTGCCTTCTGATTTGTTAGGAAGAAGTGTCTACCACTGCTCAATAATCAGGATTTGTAACATTGAGAAGTAATTGTGGGATTCTTATTTCTTGTCAACCAATGGGAGAATGGAACCTTTCACCCTTGAGTCTCTTCCTCGGAGACTGGTAAGATTGATGGATTCACCCCGCCCTGCGTTACACTGCCTTTTATTATATAGATTCTCCACCCCACGCCCCCAAATAAAGTAGAATTTAAATACAAATATTGACAATTTTATTGCGAATAAAATAACTTTTGATTGTCTGTTGCGTGACGTCGTGAAAGTTCAGCTTTTTTTTTTGTTCAGGGGATTTTATCAAGTGTTACAAACAGCCGTGTGATTTTGGCTCAGTGCAAAAATTGTGAACGTTTTTAAGTTTTTAAAAAGTACTAGGGGGCTCAGCCCCCTGCTCGCTAACGCTCGCCAACCCCCACGAATTGCTATGCAATTAATATTGGGATCACTATGCGATCCCAGGTCGCTTCGCTCACTCGTCACTATTTATGTCAACTCTAGCCAGAATAAGTGCAATCATACAACGTATTAAATTTACAAATATTTTTAATGTATAAAAATGTAATGGAAAACTGTTGAAAATATAAATAAAAACGTACCTTGGAAACATAATTAAAAACCTTAGAGAAAACACAATAAAGAATATTTTTAGTTGGGCCGCTATGAGATCCGAGCAAGCAACATATGAAATTTACAAATATTTTAATTCATAAAAAAGTAATTGAAAATTTTGTTGAAAATATAAAAATGCATTTATCAAAAGTTTGGCGCTGTGACGCGAACAGGAAATTGACGCCGTTTAAATTTAAATGGCATGTTAGTGTCAGATGGGGTCCTTCTCCTTTCATTTTACCTATAGTATTGAAAATCATGGCTTAAATTTATTTAAAACTATAATAAGACGCTATAAAACATGCTACATATCACGCTATCGAAATGTAAACAAAGCGTTTTCACCTGTGTCTAAATACAACCTTGGATGAAAAAGCTACGTCACTGTAAAATGGACCAATAGCAATTGTCATTCATGTATTGCTCAAACGGTTTTCGTTAAAAGAGAGATCCTGTCTGGATTTTGGTTTGCTGAGTGTTTTGGGACATGTGACCGTAACTACCACTGAGAAACGTCGCTTTGGCTGTTGCCAAATAATAAGCTACAAATACAGCCCTTTTTTAGCGCTACGTAAGAGAAGTATATATATATAATATGTAATAACATCTTTTATATTAACCGCACCTTTTAAGCAAGTTTTTTCTTTGATTTTATTTTGCTGTGGAAATATGTAGTTAAAATGGCTGAAGTTTGGCTATATTTATCTGATTGCAGTAGAAAAAAAGATCGATTTGCTGCCGAAAAAGACCTAAAATATTGGTTTAGAGAAAATAAGGAAAGTTTTGTGAAAGGTTTTATGGTTATTGCTGGATCTTTTGTAACAGAAAACTTAAAATAAGGAAAGTAGAAAAAAAGTCACAATTAACTCTGATTACTATCAGAAATTGCTTTAGCACCTTTTTTCCATAAGACATTCCATCACTTCCCCCAAATAATCTTCATTGTGTTAAGTTCCATCAGGATAAGCTCTAAATCTACTGCTATATTTCAAGAAAAAATTAGAAATGAAACCAGAATTGAGGCTATTCCATTTAAATGTTCCACCCAAGTTCCGTAACGTCTATACTATGGATTACTGTGCATTCGGACTTTTAAAATAAGTGACACCCCAGAATCTTTATGGAGTCTGAAAGATTGTATTTGACAAGTGGAAAAAATCAACCTTGATAATTTATGTATCTTGGAAATCAAGGTATAATAGGATAGTTTAACAAAAGGGTTATCAGATTGAACAGATTATAAAATAAAATTCCTGTCTTTATTTATATATTTCTTTTTCCAAAATCATTATAAAAATGTGACTGCCCACATGCCTAGCTCATGTTCTGCTAAATGAATTTTTATGGGGCTTACATTTGTCAATTAGGTAATTGGTCAGGAGAGGTTTTAGCATATAACATATCATTCTATATTGCTTAGTTATGAGCTATGGGAGAAAGTTGTAATATGTAAGCCGTTTAGGGAATATTAGCTTTTATAAAAGTTCTAGTAAATAGATTTTGATGAGTTGCCCTATTAGTTAGATGAATTTTCAAAAAAAAAAAAAAAAAATGAAAATTTTAGGCATCTCCAAACTTAAGTAGGTAATGTGTTCCGCAAACTTTTACGTAACTTTAATTTTATGTAAGTTGAACTTGTAAATTATTTCCCTAAAATTTTGTAAGAAACTGCTATCTATCTATCTATCTATCTATCTATATATATATATATATATAATATAAATTTTATAATTTATACAGTATTATTTTATAAATAAAATATCATGCAGCAGATTTACTCAGATATAAACTATAAAAGTATGAAAAACATAAAAAGAAACTGAAAAAACACTTTTTAAATAAAAAATATCTTGTGGAATATGGTATTTATAAATTTAAAATTGGTGAATTGATTTATAACAATTTTGAATCTGCTTCAAATGACGATAAAAATAATAATTAAAGAGGAATAAATTACCTCTTCTCCATGAATTTCTGATGGCAAGACAAATAAATAGCTCTCACGAAATAAAATAATCCTTGATAAGCTTGATATTTATTATGAATTATATGACTAACTAACAATAAAGATTAAGTTGTTATGGCAATAACTACTTATAGTATACAAAATAAAAAATGAATTGACACTTGTAACAGCAAATTTAGTTCTGCAGTGGGATAGTCGGTGCTTGAGGTGAATGGTTGTGAGGAGAGATGTTGTTCTGTAACAACTTCTACCACTCTCGATATTGAAGGCTGAGGGTTTGTATCTACTTATAATAAAATCTGAGTGCAGGGGATTGTCGGAACCATGCCGGTGAAAACAGGGTTGCTGGCTTTTAGCTAGGCCAAAAGAAGCCGGCCGGCTTTTTTTGGTTTTAACCACTTAAAAAAAGCTGGCTTTTATTGGAAGAAGTCAGTTTTTATTTTTAAGTTGGTTTACAGTAAATTTGTTTTAAATTTAGATCAATTAATTTTTAATACATTTATAAATATTTTCTACTAAAAAAAATAACTTCTATTAAATTTTATCAAATAAATAAGTCTTTATAACTTCTAGAAGACAACTGTGAACGCATTATCTCTGGAAAAAAAAAAAAAAAATATATATATATAAACATTGAAAAGGATATATGTTAGGCTCCAAACTGGTGTTTTGAAATTCTATATTATATAGCTCCACATATACTACACATTTTAAAGATTATATTTAATTAAAACTGTTCTTAACTGCTCTGCTCAACAAGCGCAAAATGTTTTGACACATTTACAAATTCCTTTTTTAATGGAAAGATGTAAAATTTGAAAGCCTGACCATGAAACATGAAAGCAATTTGGAATCGAACTGTGTTTTCCATTTTTTGATCCATCAATTACCTATTGAGCTATAAAGAGATTTTGATCACGTGACAAACATGTTTTTTCACCCTTTTCTGAGTGGTTTCTTCTTTCGTGTAAAAATTCAGTTCAAAACGCTCACTTTGACACTATTTTCTGAAAAATCTATTGCGTTTGCAAAAAAAAAAAAAAAAAAAAAAAAAACCAGAAAAAACAGTGCAATTACATAGTTTCTGAACAACAACATCTGCTAGTTTCATGCATTTCTGAACAAAAATAAATTAAAACTTAGGTCAGAAAGTTGCCATTTTGGATTTAACAGCCTTAATGACAAAATATAACATATCAAAATGGAAACGCGAAATTAGAAAAGATGTTTTATTTGAGGAGAGTGGTACATAAGTGCATAAAAAATGGAGCATTTAAACCAAAAAAAAAAAAAAAAAAAAAAAAAAAAAAAATTCTCAAAATAAAATTTTGAAAAGCTCGTTGCTACGCATATTCATGCATATGCTATTCATAATGTTTTTAATAGTGAGAAATGGTGGTGTTTATTAATATGACTATGTATAATTTTAAATGTTTGCTAGAAATAAAATAAGACTTGTATGTTAATAGCTCTTAAAAAATAAAACATAACTAAGTAACCATTGTCCTCTTTAATTTTATAAAGCAGTAAAAATAAAAAAATTGGTAGTTGGTATGGCCCTTTTAAAATTTAGCAGACATATTTGCAATTCTGAATACAAATCACTAGCAAAATCATCTAAGTTTTATTCCAGTATTATGTCCTCATTATTGAGAAATTGGGTTACTTATTAAACTGTAAATCAGTTAAATGTCATTAAAACTAATTAAAAACACTTTAAAATGTGTAGTTTATAATTACAATGCTTTATTGTATAAAAGCCAATTATGGCCAAAAAAAGCCAATTTTGGCCAAAAAAAGCCGGTTAAAACCAATAAAAGCCACCGGCCTGGCTTTTTTTAATTTTAGCCAGCTTTTTTGCAACCCTGGGTGCAAACCACTCTGGTGCGAAACGACCATAGCTAAACTCCATGTTAGGCTTAATGAAAAACATATCCTAGCATATGACGACTAAATGATAATTTTTTCTATTTGAAATCATGTCTGTTCAGCATATTTTCACATAAAACATGTGTATATCTATTTATAATGTATTCAGTTCCAAATTAAAATTAAGCTATTATAAACATGGAAATCGGACGTAAACAAACGATACTGCTGCCATTCAGATTCAAATTTCAGCAAATCTACAAACAAACAAATGACTCTTTGAACGCTTCATTAAAATATATATATATATATATATATATAGGTTAAAGCCGATGCGGGTCTTAAAATATTTGTAATAGTTTATTAAAACCTTTAAATATTTTAACTTTGTTTAAAATCTTCAAAAACTGTTAAGTTCTAAACAATTATGTTCTAAATTTAAGGGCCAAATCATCATCAACAACAACAACAACAACAACAAGTTCTAATTTAAAAATCACGGATAACTATCGCCATCTAGGGAGAAAAGATAGAACTTTCGCTCTAAAAAGGTGCGTTCAAGCACATTGCATTACATGTATTTTTAATTTATTCAGAATGATTATTCTTTTGCACAATTTCATATTTACTGTGACATTTGTTTTCTGTCTTATATGACAAAGTAAAAATTATTCAAATTTGAATATCTAAAACTTTCAAATCCATTTACAATAAAGAATTATTTCAATGGCACTTCAGCATTATTTAAAGGGAAATTAACCCTTTATGTACTGAATTATTAATTCATGAAAATTTCATCTTCGAAAGCATTTTTCGTGAATTTTTTAACCAAAATTAGAGGATTTGCATAATCAATAAATAAATTTTAGAAGGATTCATTAAATTTGAATTTATAAGGATTTTGTGTAATATTTATAACCCTACTCAAATCTTTTATTTTATATTTTTCTTTGTATTTTGTAGGAATTAGGAAATCTACAAATATAATGTTCTTACAGTAAAAATATTGAAATATTTCTGATTTGAAAATTCCCCCCCCCCCCTCCCCCTCCAACGCCAAGAAAGCTCAAAAGATGCAAAGGCCAAAGAAATCATCCTTTAAAAAATATTTTTGTTTTGTGTAACCCATAAAGCTTTTGGAACCTCCATAAAGTAATGCATCTATTACTCATTCTAAATTGTATTTCTACTAATCGATGTATTAAATTAATTTTATAACAAGTTATTTTAATTGTACTTATAAGTACCGTCAGTAGATAAAGGGTTAAAGAGGCAATTTTTTCTGTACCGAAGGGTGTTAATTCCCAATAAATTAGGAGCTTACGTTTCTTGCTAATTCTTTTGCCGTCAACTTTCTGTTGTAATCGTACTTTTTTTTACAATGCATTTCATCAGATTTGAAGACATTGCAAATAAAATGAATATTTCTTATCGGTGCAGCATATTTTAGTTATCTTGCAGATAAAATTATGAATTTTAACATAGTTTGTAGCGAAAAAATAAAGTCCCACTAAACAACAAATCTTTAATGTAGAGGGAACCTAAACAAGCATTTTCGTCATAGAATGTGTAGCTGGAAATGGAGCGTTTAAGCGCTGGTGACTAAATTGTAGTTTACATAATTTCTTTGTTCTAATCATAAAAAATCAAAGGATAATACTTTTAGATTAGCAAAATGCATGAGGTATCTTTTTTTTTTTTTCTTTTTAAGTCAGAAAAATATTTTTTTAACTATTGTTTTGCAGATATATCATTTACTTTCCTTCATTTTTCGTCATAGAATGTGCAGCTGGAAATGGCGCGTTTAAGCGCTGGTGACTAAATTGTAGTTTACATATTTCTTTACTCTAATCATAAAAAATCAAAGAATAATACTTTTTGATTAACAAAATGCATCAGGCATCTTTTTTTTGTCTGAAAAATATTTTATCATTAGATTTATCATTCACTTTCCGTCATTTGTGACGGGGATAATATACTAGTATCCTAATAAAACTGTAACTCTCACTAATATATAAAACTATTATGGCTATGGTTTCCATCTGCATATTTTCTTTATAAAATAAATATCAAAAGTATGTAAATGCATATCACCCGTGCTATTGTATTCATAAATGTAATTTTTGAGATTTATTACGTAACTGCAAGTTTACGCAAGTCACATAATACGTAAGTTGGGGGATGCCTGTATATGCAAAATTTGCATTCTGAATCGCAAAACTTGCATAGAATGTAAGTGGAACTGTGGGCAAAGGCTAGTTAAGCAATAAAGTTATTTTTAGTAATTATGCAATAACTAACAATAAATATTGCATACACTGTACCTTGGAAATCTAATTAAATAATCAAATAGCTTACATTTGATTTTTGTACGAAGTTTTTGCAGTTACTTTTAAATATTTTAATTATCTGTTGTATTTTATTTTTAAGATTCTCCTGGTGTACCTCCAAGTGCTACTGCTCATGAGCTTTTTAGAGGTTTTAGTTATGTAGCATCTAACTTCATAGATGAAGAACATCCTAGAACCAATGGAGTTACAAATGATGTATGTATTTAAATTTGGAGAATATTTTATTTGCATTTAATCTATATAAAAAAAATATATACTGTAAAACCTCCATAAGGGATACTTTTGAATAATGCACACCTCTTTTTAGAAGGCACTTTTTCAATCCCCAACACTTTTTTTTTATTTGTATGGTTTTACCTCTGAATAGCAGATGCTTTTAAATAACAGAAATTCTGCACTCCCATGTCTGCTATTCAGAAGTTTTACTGTATTTGAAAAAGATAGTTAGTATTTCTGAAACCCCTATACTTAAGCATTTCAGTAATGCCTAAAAATTATTTCTTTTGCCAATAAACATGTTTATAACTTCAAGTTTTCTCACTGATACATCTGTAGAATTATAATATTACAAGATTAAAATTGCAGAGTCCGTCTAGTTTAGCAGTACTGACCTACCTATTAAACTTCTTTTATACTACTTCAATTGTACAAAAAGAAAAATCTTCTCCATTTATAATTTTTGTTCTGTATTTGTATTTATTTATTTTTGATTTCTATTTTATGCCTATTTTATGCCATTAAAGTGAGAAAAGAGTTAGTTACTTAAAATTAAAATCACTTGTCCTGGGGGTGGGGGAATGCTCCTGTATGCTGATTTTTCATTAATTTTTATGGAATTATTTCTTATAAATCTGCCAATATTGAAATTAGTATATTAAATATTAGTGAAGAGATTCTTTGTGAAAAGTTCTAGTTAATGTCAGTGATTTTCTGTTTCATACACATTTCACTTTCTTAGTAAATGTTTTATTTCTTTAGTTTCTAAAATAATCTAAAAGTTCTAAGTGCATTGCAGTTTTTTATTGTCTTTGTTTTTTGTGTGTAATTTGCAGATTTCCAAAAAGACCCAATACAAAAGTACATTTAACAAAGAATATAAATTGTCTACTGTGCTTGGATTTGGCTCTTACTCAGTATGTAGAAAATGTCAGCATAAAGCTACAAAAAAAGAATTTGCTGTAAAAGTAAGTTTATATTAAAACATTTTTAATCTATAAATACTTTAACATTTTCTATATTACTTTACTCATTTGTAATTAGCTTTTTATAAAATTAAACTTTTGGTCATTTTGTTGGGGTGTGGCAAAGGGCAGTTAAATGTTGTTGTCAAACATACATAAGTTAGTTTTCGTGCCAGGTTGGCTCTGTTTTTCGATGTTGCAGGTAACTTAAAAGAATCACTTGACAAATAACTATCAAAACTGCATGAAATGACCAAAAAATTATTTAAATTTGATACAGTAAATGTTATTGTGAAAATTAGCAGTTAAACATAACATCCAACTAGTCCTGCCTGGGTCTTGTTATGTCTGTCCTGAAACTGCAAATTTTATTTAAAGTCAATATGCAGACCGACATGAATCCGAATAAATAATTTGTCGACCCGCAACTCTGTCCAAACCCACAATACTTCAATCTGAACCTGAAATACATTTCAACTCAATCCAAAATTTGCAATCGGGGAAAATTGAACCACAATTTAATGTAATTGTGGAAACAGTTTATAATCATATTTCCTTTATCAATTAAAACCCAAATAATTTCGCTTCCCGACCCGACCTGAAGTGGGGGATATAGCCCCCAGACCCTTATCTAGCATAGCCCTTGGTTTAAACCTAGTGCAAATAAAGTGAACTTTGCAAATCTTCATATTTTACACAAGCATGGTTCTCATGCCTTCTGTGGCAGATTTGACAGCATAATATAAGTGTATGTATTAGTATATATAAGTGTTGTATATGTGTATCTTCCAGTTTTAAGTAAGAAATTATCTTTAATATACAGTCGAACTTCCCTTTAACGAAGTTTTCTACGTCACAAAGTTTTCTGCTGAACCTTGACTTTGAACACAATTAACATGTAAATTAATCTCGATATTACGAAAAATGTATTCTATATAACGAAGTTTATTCCACTTTTGTGCGTGTACAGCAATCAAATGGGGAGGTTGTTGTTGCGACGTATGTATGAGTTTATTTCAGCGGATTGTATGAAAATGAAATTGTTTACTTATGAAGAAATTTAAAAAGCCTTCGATACAAGAAGGGGATTCCAGTTTCACAAAAATTTTACAGATGAATTGTTCGGATACTTAAAAAAGCTGGAAAACTTTTTATGAAAAGTGTATTTTTTATAAGAAACCAGTAATAAAGAATTATTAAAGACATTTTGAAAGTTAAGGATTTGAAATACTGAGAAAAAAAATAAGTGTTACGCTACGCTTCAGTTTTTGTTTGCCTCTCTTGATTATGTGATTTTTTTTTTTTTTTTTTTTTTAGACATTATTCCAATAAAATTTTTCTCATGTCTACATTCCATTCAAAAAAAAAAAAAAAAACAAAAAAAAAAGAAATCACTGCTTGAATTATGTAATACTGCCTGCATTTTCCCAATATTTCCACTTTATGTATATTTTTCATTTAATGCATATGTATTTTATTATACAAATTTCGTGAATTTGAGTTGATTTCTATTTAACAAATTTTCTTCATAACGAAGTATTTAAATGTAACGACAAGGCTTCGTTAAATGAAAGTTTCACTATATATATATATATATATTTTTTTTTTTTAGCTCATCAATAAAAATGGCAGAGATTGTACTGAAGAAATAGAAATACTGTATAGGCATGGAAAGCATCCTAATATTGTTACTTTGTATGATGTAAGTTTTTTCTTTTATTTTCTATGATATAGTCATTTAAAAAATGCATTGAACTTCTTGCTGATAAACTATGTGTCTTTTCCAGTTTTAACCACTTCACCGTTTGCCCTGCGATAAGTTGGGGGTAAAAGCACTGTTTCCCCATACCTGTTGACGGTGAAGTGGTTAAGTATACAATAAACACAGGTAACCTCTTCATATAAACTCTTAATACTTAGATGTGCATGTACAATCGGCCAAAAAAGCCTTATACGTTTAAATATTGTCTCAGATGAAAATGGAAATAGCCATTCAGTTAGAAATTGTCTTGTTTCAATATCTGTTAAAAACATAAGCATAGGAGCTCGTCTGCATACAGAAATTGTACCAAACTTTGAAATTTTCTCTATGAACATCTAATTTTGACATATAGGGATTTAATTTTTCAATAAATTTTACATTAGGATACCAAATGATTAGCCATTTTGTTGTTTAGTGTTTATGAAGATTTAAAGTTTAGAAGTCTCAATGTTAAATTCATTTGCAATTGTTGCAAAACAGATTGTAATATGGGTAGAATTTTAAACATAACTCAAAGTGCTTGGCTAAATAAGCTGTAATTTTAGATTCTCATATTTGAAGTTTCTAAAAATCATTTTCTGTTAAATTCATAGGTTACATAGGTTTCTTTCGATACATCTACATATTGTAGAAGTGTTGCTTTTTGAAGAATTTGTATTTAATTTTAATCTAATATGGCTAATTAAACTTTTAATATGAATCATATGTCAACAAAAAAGGGGGTAAAATAATTTTTAAAGAGTATATTGTTTTTATAAGTAGGAATGCTTTGTATAAAATTAATGATACGAGGTATATCCACAAAGTAAGTTCTGTTTGGTTATATAAAAAAATCTGGTACAGATACAAAAAAATATTTATTGTACAAAAATCTACAACTGTGAAACTACTTTTCTGCATAGCTTCTGAAATTTTGTAGGCACTTGTCGTAGCATGCCACAAGGTTTTGTATGCCTTCTTCATAGAAGGCTGCCGCCTGTGTTTTTAACCATGTGGTTACATGTTCTTTCAGCTCGTCATCATCGGTGAAGTGTTGACCACCAAGGAAAGATTTGAGGTGTAAGAAGAGATAGAATAGTGAGCCCCTAGGAGCGAGGTCTGGACTGTACAGAGGAAGATCAAACACATCCCTGTCAAATTCCTGTAGGAGTTTTTTTGTGACGTTCGCAGTGTGAGGTCGTGCATTTTCGTGTAAAAAAACAAGACCTTTTGACAGTAATCCTCGGCACTTGTTCTGTATTACGCAGTGTAATTTCTTAATGGTCTCGCAGTAAACATGTGCATTGATTGTTTGGCCTCGTGGTAAGAAATCAATCGGCAAAATGCCTTTTTTGCCCCAAAAAAGATGCACATGACTTTTCGAGGTGTCAGGATTTGCTTAAGCTTAACTTTCGTTGGGGACGAAGTGTGCATCCATTCCATTGATTGGTGTTTACTCTCAGGGGTGTCATAAGAAACCCAAGTTTCATCCCCCGTGACTAGCCAAGAAAGAAATTCATCACCGTCTTCATTGTAGCGTGTCAAAAACTGAAGTGCATTGCCCATCCATTGTTTTTGGTGTTGTTCAGTAAGAATTTTGGGTACCCAACGTAATTTCAGTTTTTCAGTAACAATTTCATGAATTAGTGATCGTGAGATTTGCGGAAATTCCATAGCAAGAGCACTAATTGTAAACTTATGGTTTTGCTTAACCTTCTCATCAATTGCTTGAACCAGTTCATCAGTAACCGAAGACGGGGGTCCACTTCGTTCTTAATCGTGCACTTGATCATATCCTTCATTAAACTGTATGACCCATCTTCTAGCCATTGAATCACTCACAGCATTTTGTCCGTAAACCTCGTAGATTTGCTGATAAATTTCACTTTGTTTAACTTTCTTTGCATTGAGAAAACGAATCACGGATATGATTTCACAAGTGGTGGCATTTTCAATTAAGGCTGACATTCTAAAGAAGCACTACAAATAAGACGCCGGCAGCAGCGATCTGAAAATGGCATACATTTCTTCTGCTTCAGTCAGGGTAACTGCCGCACATGCTCGGAACTGCGATCGCAGCACTACTGCGGATAGATATAGAAACGGAATGGGATACCTCGTATTTTCAAAATCATACATAAAATGATCTTTTTTCAGATGTGTAAAAAACCATGTATACATAGTGTGCAAATTAACGATATGAGAATTTGAACTCAAAGTGTAAGAGTTCTGAATTCAATCAAGTTCTCAAGTGGTCTGAGTTGCATTCAAATAAAAGCCACCTGGCATTCATGTTGGAAATTAAAGTTACATTTTTTACTGTTTTTATTTCTGATACCTCAAATTTTCTGTCTTATTGTAAGATGCTTGATTGAATGCAAGTATTTACATAGTAGACTATTTAATACTGTTTGATCTATTTTCCTATTTAAATTCAGGGCTAGTAGGCACTATTTTAGTTTTAAATTGCAGTATAGGATCTATTATCCAGTGTCCTAATATCCGAAATGCTCTAAAACCCAGAATGCTAAACGAACTGAAACTTAGTCAAAGCTTTCATTTTAAAAAATTTGCAGTATTTTTTTTCCTCCATATTTTATTGAAGAGTTAACATGCTTTATAATTCAATATTTTGAATATTTTTAATTTTTTCTTACACCCCCCCCTCCCCCCCCCAAACATCACCATTCTTAGAATACGCTTTTAAGATCGAAAATCTGATTTTGATGATAATGGCAAGCTCCAACCTTACCCAAAATTAAATTTTATGTTTCATCTTATTTATTTATAATTTTTATTATAGTTTAAAATACTTTTAACCAGTTTTTTTAAAAACAAAAACTTTTACTTAATTATACTTTATTGAATTAATTGAACAAATTTGTAACATAATATTTTTAATATTATTTATGCTAACCTGTATTTCATATTTATGTAAATTTAAAAATATTTGTGGAAATGTTCTGAATTATGGAAAAACCCTTTATCCAGAATGCCCCAGGTCCCAAGGATTCTGGATAACAGATCCTTCACTGTAGTTTTATTACTTACCCATCATACGTAGTATAGGGGAAAATTTGTAATCGTTTTTAAAATAAAAAAAAAAAAAAAAACTTTGACTGATTTACACGTTTCAGAAACTGGAGATTCCGAAAAACATATTTTTAGAAAAAAAAAATTGTCATCCGTCTCTGTAAACGCTCTACCTCCCGAACAAATTGAGATAGAGACTTGAAATTTGGTGTGTACTTAGTATGTAATAATGGGAAGAAGCCTATTTAATAGCAGTAGCCTCGATTATCTGGCACTATTTTTTAGACTCTCAAAATATTCATTCTGATAAAAGGTATATAAAAATTTTTGAAATTGTTTATTTTAAGGAGTGAATGTAAAAGACAATAAAAAACCATAAATTTTGCATAAAAGATGAAGTCACTCGGATAATTAGTTGCCGAGATATTTGTAATCCTATTTTTCACGCTCTTCGATTTTTCATGACCCTGTATTTCATTTACATTTCAATTCAAAGATGTATTTTAATTGGAAATAAGATGCTTAATCCGACGCAGTAAACTGTTAGTTAATATGATTATCATTTTTGGTGTTATAAGGATGTTTCTTTTTTGCAATTCGGTACTACTCAGTTACCCGTCGACCAAAAAACTATCTTCAAACTATTGCTAAATGCCACCTTTATCGCCAACGTGGCGATATTTTGCCAAAAGTGACACCAACTTGGCACTATCTTCCATATTTCACCAAATTTCCATAGACTCCCATTGTAATACATCAGGGTCCTGTTTTGTTTAAAATATTTAAATATGCGTTTAAATTTTATTTTGGAATTGCAATGCATTTTATTAATAGTTTACACAGGTTTTATTTTCTTATTTTATATTATGCATATTCAGGATGGGTAAGTATTACGGTGGTGCCCAACGACTAGTTTTTCATGTGTGTTATGAACTCAGCTAGGCTAAAAAAATTATTTAGTTAAACCTAGTATAAAAAGTTTGATTAAAAAAAAATCATTATAATAATTAAAAAAAGTTGTGTAAATTTCATTTAAAAATATGTAGAATAAAAATTTGAGTGAAAGATACAAAATGTTGCACTCATCCGTTTCAAAGTCTGGAGTAGTTCTCAGTGCTTACCATACTCTAGTGCAAAGTATTTGAGTAAAAAAATCCTACTCTAAAAAGTTCTCAAACATGGGCTTTAACTCCTCAAAATTCTCTGATCGGCCAATCATTAGTGCAAGCAACCATATTATGGCTTAAGATTGTTTATTGATGTGAAATTTAATTACAATTTTCTGTAATTCATCTATAAAATTTTATCATGTTCACAATATACTAAACTGTCATGAAATATCAACATTTGTGGAAGAAAATTTTGAATGAAATTAATGTTGTATCTAATAAAATGTATTAAGTTTTTTTCAAATGTTATATTTACTGCAATGAAAATTTTTGAAAATGAATCGATGCAGAAGTTCTAAAAACAAGACGTGCATTTTCATCTTACTAAAATACGCTTACATGAGTTAAGTACATTTTTACAAAAAAAAAAAAAAAAAAAACTGCTTCAGCGATTATTTCCAGTTATAAAAAAAGGAAATAACTTATTTCAAGTAAATTTATTGAAATGCTTGTAGTTATAATTTGAAATTGAATTATTTAAGGATCATGCCAGGTTAATGTGAATAATTGGTATTGTATTTATCTATTATTTCTAGCAGTTGTGTAGTGTTGGCATAGGAAAAAGAACCTAGAGGGGAAATTGCACTGGGTATAAATTTTTAGGACACCCCCCCGCACACACACACAAAAAAAAAAAAGCAGATCATGGCTATCCAGTTTTCATTAAGGAAGAGGATCAATGTTTTGAATTGCCCTAAGGGCTCAAAGCGTCAAAACCCACTCTATCATCAATCTCTAGTTCCTTGTTTCGTGTGTATCAAAAAGAAAGTATGGAATACAGTATGGAACCATTTATCCGGAAACCAGTTAACCGGAAAACCAGTTATCCGGAATGATATTTCTGACAGACTGATTTCAGAATCTTTGCAGAAAAAGGTGTCACACACTGCCAGTTTAACATAGGCTTTGCTTGAAACAATTGTATAATTTGATGACAACATCTAGTACTTGAAATAAAAACATATTTAGTTGTATTTTAGCTGCTTTAATTTTTATGCAGAGGAAACAGGAGAATTTTTGTTCCTAAAAGATTCCCATAAATTACCTTCTTTTAAACTCTGGTTAACTTTTGATCTTTCTTGCATGTATTTTTTATCCAAGTAATCTAATAATTTAAAATCAGAAATAATGTCACAACCACACATATTCCACAAAACTTATCAAATGGATGCTGCTTTAATGCACAACCAGTTAACTGGAAAAAAGTTATCCGGAATACATCTGACCCCAAGCATTCCGGATAAATGGTTCTGTACTGTATTTTTAAAAAAAAATAATGTACTTAAGTGTTATTTGTGTTGTATTGTAATAGAAATTATTTATATATAAACATTATATCACTATCTATACTAATAAAAGAACAAATCGATCTGTGTGCGATGGCTAGCGAAAACTACTGCACGTAGAAGTCTGAAAATTCAGGAGTGATTAGTCCAAGACAGGTCCTGATGCACCTGAGGCTCAGATTTTTAATTTTTTAAGGGCCGGTGTCCCTGGGCCCCTTTAAGTTTTTATACACTAAATTGTTAATAACATGCCTCTTTTCTATCCGATCTTCGTTTTTTGGGGTGAATTCCCCTTTCAGTTTCTGCCCAGTACAGGGCCCTTTGAAGTTTTAGTGCATTAAATTGTTAATAACATGCCTCTTTTTTCTATCCAATCTTCGTCGTTTTTGGGGTGAATTCTCCTTTCAGTTTCTACCCCATTTCTACATTTCAGTTAAGACCCTGGCATCCTTGCAAGGGGCCCGGTACAGGGCCCCTTGAAGTTTTAGTGCACTAAATTGTTAATAAATTGCTTCCTTTTTATCCGATCTTCATTTTTGGGATACTTTCTCCATTTAGTTATTCTCCCGTTTCTACATTCCAGTTAAGACCATGGGCCTGTCTAGGGTCCCATGGGGCCCAGTCCAGGGCCCCTTAAATTTTTGTGTGCCATGCGTTTTTCACACCCTAATTTTCTCACCTTCGCAGTGCGTAATTTTAAAGTTGAGTCTTGTACTCTTCTCCTTAGACCAACACTCACATATTTTTATTGGGGCCCTTTTTTAAGCATTTCCTCAAATTTTTGCACATTTCTTTCAAATTATATTCTAATGATTAATTCATACCCTATCGTTAATCTTGACTAATCGAAGATCTAAAATGCTAAGTACTAAAACGTTTTAACATGTTTTCATGTTAAGGCCCTGTTCTGAACTATCAGTTGGTCCCTTTTGGGCCCCCTATTACAACTCCCTTAAAAATAGTCCGATTCACTAGCTCTTTTTCCCTAACATCTTAGGTTCTCCAGCTATTATATGAACAACAAAAAAATATTTCAGACTTCAACTACCACCAATTTTGAATATAAATAGTCTTCTTGGGGCCCTTGGTGCATCTTCTTTAAAAATGATCCGAATTCCTTGCAGATTTCTTTACCATAGTTCTAGCGTTCTCTGATTACATTAAAAACTACTAAAAAGTGGTATTTATACCAAACTACATGCCACTTTAAGTACCTTCCCCTTTTTTGCCCGGTACAAGGCCTTTGAAGCTTTTGCACCATAAATTATTAATAAAATGCCCCACTTAATCCAATCTTCATTTTTGGAACCCTTTTTCCATTTAGTTATTCTCCAGTATCTATATTCCAGTTAAAATCCTGGTGCACCTTAGGGTCCTGTAGGGCCCGATCCGGGGCCACTTGAACTTTTTGTGTGTTATGCATTTTTTACACCCTAATTTTCTCACCTTCTCATTGCATAATTTTAAAATTGAGTCTTGGACTCTTCCCCCTAGACTAACACCCTCATATTTTTATTGGGGCTCTAGGACCCATTTTCAAGCATTTACCCCATTTTTGTGCATTTCATTAAAATATTATTCTAATGATTATTTCATACCCTATGATTAATTTTGACTAATTGAGGATCTAAAACGGTAAGTACTGAAACATTTAAACATGTTTTCATGTTAGGGCCCTGCTCTCAACTATCAGTTGGGCCCTTTTGGGGCCCCCTGTTATAGCTTCCTTAAAAGTGGTTCGATTCACGAACTTTTTTTTCTAAAAACTCCTTAGGTTCTCCAGCTACTACATGAACGACAAAAAAAATTTGCAGACTTCAGCTACCACCTATTTTGAATATTAATCGTCTTCTTGGGGCCTTTGTTGCAGCTTCTTTAAAAGCTATCATATTCTATTGCAATTTTCTTTAACATCGTTTTAGCGTCTTCCAGGTGCTTTAAAACCCTTAAAAAAATTTCTTATACCTAACTACATTCCAGTTAAGACACTGGTCCCCAGGACCCAGTCTTTCTTTATACCTCAGCTACCACCTTCTTCGAACATTAATCTCCTTTTTCAGCATCAACTTGCATCTACTCACTTCAGCCGCAAATTAAAAATCGCATTACTTTAAGCAGGGTTGGACTGGGATAGGGTAAAGGGCGCAACAATTTTAACGAACTCACGTCAACTTTACTTGCCTGTGTTGTATCTGGCTTTTCAAGGTTTAACATATTTACAAAGCACCAGGTATAAAAATCGCTTAATATTATAACTTTGAGTCTAGACAGAAGATTTCGCTATATTTTCCGGTCATGTTTAAAGATCGAATAAATCTACAGAATATTACGTAATTTTTTAACTCAAATCATGTTACATCTAATAGTTAGAACACGTTAACAACACACTAACTTATAGTTGATGACTGATATCAAGACTAGGGCCTTCTTATTCAATTCTTTTTTCAATAGATACCTTATAAGAATCATGTAAATAAAAGTGCTTACCTCCTGCCAATTCTTTAAAAAACAATTACCATATAAAAAAAGATATTTACCAATTGATTGGAAATAATATCTACTATTAAATGCTATTAATAAATTTTTCTTTGGGGACTGTCTAAATATTAAAAATTGCACGAATATTGATTTTTCAAATCATAACATCCACTTTTGACACACTTTTTTAAATTTTTTGCCAGCCAGGAAAGAGATACAGTCGAACCTTGTTATCCTGACACTCTAATGACCAGAAAAAAGTGTCGTCATAAGCAGAGTGTTGCGGTAACCGGAATTAGAGGAAAATGTTTATAAAAAGCTGTTTTTCTAATTAATTTAAGGCAATTTTAAATTCACAACTGCAGTTTCTTGCAGTTTTAAGCAATAAAATGTTAATATTAAACAAAAACAAAATTGAAAAGAATAAAAATTAGATTTATGATGAGTTTTTTTTTTTACCTGAAATATTGATGAATTAAGTTTTGCTTGTCCCTACATGTGCTTCCTACAATTTTTTTTTCAATATTATACAATGAACGGTAATCAATATTCATTGTTTCAGAAATGAATGTTAGATAATTTTTGATCGTTTCAATGCAATGCAATGCTTCAGTTTTAGTCGGATGAAAAACGCTATGTAACCACATGAAAGCGCTGCCTGACCAGAACAAAAAGACTGCTAGTAAACTGATACTTCTATCTGGAGCTTAAGTGGGCTATTCATAGTATTATTCATAGTATTTATTTATTCAGATAAAGGATGGAATTAAAATTTCTCATTATCTCAATGAATATTTTAGACACTTTTGTGAAAAGTTTGGCTTACATTTCTTACTGCTTAATTTCCATGCTTATAAGATGGATTATGAAAAATGGACAATTTTCCTAAAGCGTCGGGATATCCTGAGTTGAAAATTAATCAACAACGTAAAATCCGAAGTTTATTTACATTAAAATCATTTACAAAAAATCGAAGACTTTGAAAAACTGGCGTGATAAGCGGGGAGACGTGAAAACCGGGTGTCGGGATAACGAGGTCTGACTGTGTACAGTTTATTATAATTTTCTTAAATCTTAATGCAGTTATAAAAAAAAAGTGTTAGGAGTTGATACATAAATTTACGAAAATAAAATGAAGATCTTACAAAAAAAAAAAAAAAAAAAAAAAAGTACCGAACGTACCCAATGAGTCACCAGTAAAATATACCGGAATTTTAAAGAAAATCCTAAAAAGTGTTTCTGGTATGTTTCCACGATTTTTTTTTTCTGTGGTGCTTTTGATAAAAGAAGACGATCCACTTGTGGAAAGAGAAACTTTCTCTGTATCTCGAAAAACTAATTATTCAAATGGGCTGTAAATTTACACATCGATGTTTTTAACGCTTATGATTTGTTCTATGCAAACATTAATCTAGGTCATATTTCATAATTTTTAATATGATTTTATTAATAGTTTTCATCATTAAAAAATATTTTAAATAGAAATTTTAAATAAAAGTTTTTGAATAGATAAAAAAGCCTGTAATATGTTTGGGATTATTCAGTGTATCTCTAATAAAAAAATCAATCAGATGACTTTTAGGAAGATATAAATTAATGTTTCTCAAATGGGTTAACTTTAACAACCTAAAATTTAAACTTTTCTAGCTCTGTCAAGATTTAAGATAATGTGGATAAATAAGACCTTTTATCTGGCTGCCTCGATCCAAGAAACTCATAGTGTGTAAAAAACGGGTGTTACTGTTTGAAAATTTGAAATTAGAAGTAATGCGGATGACTTCGGAAACAAAATTTACACAGAGATTTAGACATTATTTACAGTCTGTTTGTTCCTTCAGATTTTTAAAATTATTTTTAGCGGAGTTTGTAAAGAAATTACCCCTTTTATTTCACTTATGACTATTGATGTGCTGAAAATTGATAGAAAAACTAACAGGGTTTTTGCAATGAATGCCAAATAAAGTTGTTGCGGTGCTGCTTGGACTTAAACTTTTTTTGAAAGTATATTTCTCTAACATAATGTGAATTAGCTATCAGTCAGTTAAAAAGGAGATAAATTTAATTTCTGTTACAATCTGACAGCAATTACTTTTGCGAGTCTGGTATTTTGTAGGAAGAAGTATTTTGTATCCTTGAAAAATGACTTTTTGTATCCATAAAATGCTGAATTGATATTTTACTATTAAAAGGTTTCTACAGAAAAAGCACACCAAAAAAATCGCTTTATTAGCCTAAAATTACTAAAATAATTAGTAAATTTACACTTCTTAGTATACTCTTCCCATTATTTTCAAAATTCTTATAATTACAGATCAAGAAAAATATTTGTTTCCATAATTGAGAGAAATATCCCAGGGATTGCATTAGACCATGTTGCAGGATCCTGTGGCCAGCGTTTTTTTAATTCAAAAACCATAATTTCTGAGTAGTAATCAGGTTTATTTAACAATAGATTTTTCTATGATTAAATTAAATAATTTCTTTATTGAAAATACGTACTAAAATTGCCTAATAATTATTTAACCATGGAAGTTTGTCATTAAGTAAAGCAAAGATTACTAACCGAAAATTATGGTGCAGATTCTGAGAATGAAAAAACACGGATGGGCAATTCCTTAGCTTGTAGGAATTTAATACAGAAGTGTTATCAAGTTTGTAGTCCTCGAAAAGAAAGATCTGGTTTTCCCATCAACAACAAAATCCCCACAAAAAGTTTCTTTCTTTTCTCAAGTTCTTTTCAAAAAGTACGGTTTGAATTGTAGAAGGCTTTAAAAGAGGGGGCAAGGTACTAAAAGTTAAAGGACTGAAAATATGTAAAATATCTGTTTCAAATCTAAAAGATACACCATTCAAAGAAGCGATGAAAAAAATCTATTCCAGGGTGCCGTGGATATTAAAGCTGTCCCTGGGTGCAGGTTTTCTCTGTCAATCGCATGCAAAGATGCCCATTTTGGTTTCCGATCCGGAAATTGTTTTGATGTATTTTTAATTTTTTTTTATTATAATAAAAAACACCTCTCTTGTACTGTCTGTCTGTTGATTGAGGATTATTCCCTAAAGAAATTCTCCAAATTTAGTACACTTGTCAAATGCATGTGTACAACAAGTGAAAAAAAAATTGGAACAGCTTAGGCAATTAGGGGCGCAAGGTTCTCCCTGGTCGAGGGCGCACTGGCCCTCCAGCCAATGGGTTGGCAGGTCAGTCCAAGCCTGCTTTAAAGGTAACTTTATATAAGTGCTTTCATCTGTTTATTAAATATCGTGTTAATGCTAACAGTAATTTATGAAATTTACAAGGTGAGGGGGCATCTTCCACCACTTGGTGGCACGTTATTTCCTCTGGTTTAAGGGCCGAATTTCAACGGGATTTGCTTCCTTCAACTTGGATTACAATTCAGTTACTTTATGTATTATGAAATTTTATCTGAGGCTTTAGTTACCAACATTTTCTAACATTAATGGTGCATTCTTTTTGGTTTTAGATTGTCTCCAGCACGTGTGAGCACTTCCGGTAAATGCTGCAATAGGTAGTGGGAATCTAGATTACAGGTTCGTTCGGAAAGAAGTTTGATTGGAACACACTAGACGCTACGGAAGGCAATGGGTCCTCCGAAATTAGGTTCATTTAAAAGAATTTCCAAAGATATAAAATCATACAAACTTAAGTTTTGTTTAAGGTTATTATTTACAAACCCCGGGTAATGCCGGGCGGGTCTGCTAGTCTTAGATATTTTAAAACTATGCACACTAGGAAAGTATGTCTTGTTTGTAAGTCAAAATTGCGTTAAAAATGGGTTTACAACATTGAGCATAGATGTACGACCTGCTTCAATTGGAACAGGCTGTGTTAAAATTACTGCCCTGTGCCAAGCTGCACCAAGCAGATATTTTATTCAATTTTGTACCAAATCTGTGGCAAATCGCCATTTCTTGCAACTCCGTGTGAATTGCCGTTTGTTGTCATTGCTGTGTCCATCCCGGAAATTTCAAAGTTCAGCTGGAAAAGCAGAAAATAGGGAAATCTATGCTTACAAAAAAAGAATGAAAAGAAATTCCCAGAAGACTGAATGACTACTCTTTTTATTAGTTTTATTGTTTTATTGAGATGTTGTTGAATATTGATTTAATTTCTAAGGAAATATTTTCTAAAAATTAAATATTTGATTTCTTTACTTTTTGATTAGGTATTTGAAGACGAAGAATATAATTATTTAGTAATGGAGTTGTTATATGGTGGAGAACTTTTAGACAGAATTGTAAAAAAAGAATCCTTTTGTGAAAGGGAAGTTAGTGCTATTTTAGAAGTTTTAGCTAGCACACTCAATTATCTACATGAAAATGGAGTAAGTAAAAACATTATATACATTCTTTTAATTTTTAATTCATATTTTTAATTGACCTGTATTTTCTTTTTATACATGTAAAATATTCATTTAATATTCTGCTTTAACTTGCAAAATATGCAATAAAATATTTTTTTAGGTAATGTATAAATATATTTGAGCAGAAAAAATAGATTCCCTGACTTTGAGCTTTAATAGATTTTTTATATGAATGTTTGATAGCAAAAAATAATGTACGATTTCTCAAAATACTTTATTTTTCACATAATGTTTTAATATGTAGTGTGTGCCTTATCTCTTTTATTTGAACATTTCATTTTTTTAAAGATTGTTCACCGGGACTTAAAACCTTCAAACATAATGTATGCCGATGATTCGGGAAATCCACAGTCCCTCCGCATTTGTGATTTTGGATTTGCTAAGCAAATGAAAGCTGAGAATGGTTTACTCATGACTCCATGTTACACAGCAAATTTTGCTGCCCCAGAGGTGTTAAAGAAACAGGGATATGATGAGGCATGTGATATTTGGAGCCTGGGTGTAATTTTATGCACTATGCTCACTGGGTAAGAATTTGTTCTTATGAAAATATTTCATTGTATTTTGCTCTTTAAATGTGTATAATAGTCCAAAAAGATTTTTAATTCTAAAGATAAAAAATTTTGTGATGAATAGTAATGTAGATGAATATTATACTTTAGTAGATATTTCATTTTTTATATTTATTTAATTTTAGTATTTCCTTTCAATTCATGGGCGTTAGGACCAATTATTAAGCAGCTGGAGCAAATTGCTTCAGACATACAAATCATAAAGGCACAAAATTTGAAAGAGTGAAATAAAGATTTGTAAAAACACTTGCATATTTTTAAAATTATGAATCACAAGTTATTATGGGTGGATCATACTTGTTATGATTGCGTATTCCTATGATATTTTACCATATTTTGTCTTTCGGATTTTTTCGGGTCAGATTATCTGTTCTGTTATTTTAAGAATAATTAAAGTAGGATGTTAGGTAAAAAAAAAAAAAAATAAATAAAATAAAGGGAAAGAAGGATTTTAAATTTAAATTATTATTAAGAATAGGAGTTATAAAAAATTATGTAGATTTAATTTGAATTAGAAAGGAGAAGAAAGTTTACTTATTAATAATTGTGGCCAGTGAACTTTAGTGGCTAGTAAACATTGGATGTGAAGGAAGTAAATAAATATAATCTGAGGAATCTTCATGGTAAAATATAAATAAAAAACTTTAGATCTACCTGAACTGAGATTGCTTTATCTTGCCTGAAAATCGCGATATTGAGCATATTTTAAAATTATGCCAAATATTAAATTTTTACTTTCAAAAGTATGTAATTATTCTATAATATTCCATTGTATAAAATCAATTTGGCACTTAGCAATAAAATTATTAGACACGTAAATAACACATATATACTCAATAAAACGAAATATTTTTATTTAAATGATAATGCAATTAAATGGGGAAAGGGGAGGGAGAAAGTGCACTTACTCAAAAGGAATGATCCAACATTTCATGACACTTACATTTTCAACATACATCAAAGAAGTTATTAATAATCGTCAATAATAAAACCTAAAATCATTCTTCTACATTGTACCGAAAGAAATATTAACATCATCTGTAATCGTAACTTATTGTAATTGTCACCAAAGTTTATATCTCAGATATGAAGAAAAGTTCAATCGTTCTTTAAAGCACTATATTTATCCTGTATTTAATGGTGAAAACACAAGGCGTGGAAATTCCATTCAAAGAGTTTCTCAATTAGAAAAGTTGGATGAAGATAGTCTAATAACTTCATGAAAATAACGAAATGTACTTTACCGCTCCAACGGATATTTTCGTTCCAACGGAAATTGTGGGAGCCGATGAAGAAAAGAATTTCATTTCAACATTAAATCTCAAGATAGAGATTGCTGAATCGTATCGAATCTTGGTAATTCAAAAACAAATGTCAATTGAGAGTACATTAATTTCCAAGGCACTTCATTTTCTATAAGAATGAAAGTAAACATCCATTTCTGCTCCACCTTGAATGAATTTCTTAACTCAGTAAATCGTTTTGATGCATCTTGAGATATTTAGTGAACAAATATTAAAAGGCAGACGATATCACTATCTCCATCAATGGTTTATAACATGATTATTAAAATTTAGCAGAAGATAAAGAGATTATTATTGATCCAACGGACAAAAATGTAAAGTTTACGGAGCGACTCCATGCCCTTCTTGGCACGTTGCCGTCCGAAACTCAAGAGAGTGAAGCGACGCTACGAACGAACGGCATTAGGCGGGAAAGATGCTGATTGGCTGATTTTAAAATCGATGCTACATGGAGTAGAAGTGTTTGAATAAAATATCGTTAAGAGATAAATTCGAATTTTAGATTTGAAAATTATTATAAAAATATTCTATTACGGTAGAAAGTATTAATTTTAAGATTTATTATTTTATTATTGATAATTTTTGACGATCTTTTATGGCGATTAAATTAAATTGTTTTTAAGTGAAATTTAACTGAAAAACGAACTTAACGAAAATTAATGAATATTTAAAGGTAGAATTTAAATTTTGAAAGTAAAGAAGTTTTTTAATTTAATTTAAATATTTTAAAATAGCTTTTTAAATAAATTTTAATTGGAAAGGATGTTATTATATAACATAGGAAAAAATAAAGAGTTTGAAAGATCCTATACTTTGCGTATTGGGTGAGACAAAGGAGAATGGCAGAGAAATTTCAGGGTGAAATGAGATTTGGAGAATTTTTTAAAAAGTAGAAATCTGCCGAAACACATATTATCCCTGAATTCAAGATATTTTAAAGCATTTATGTTTTTTAAAAACTACATTGATTTTTTATTCTTTTGTACAAAAGTGTATGTATCATTAATTTTAATCCATATTCCATGGCTTGAAGACCTAAAAATTTGAAAAATGCTAGCGATTAAATTTTTGCATAGAAATGTATGTGAAATCCTTTAAGAATTTTTATGGAGGTTTAAAAATATGTGCAATTTCTTGCAGAAATTGAGCTGTGGCAGGTTGGACCAGATTTCATTCATTTTTTGCCCGAGCTGGTCACCCATAAATGCAAAAAAGCAAACCACAGCCTGTTTGCTTTTATTACAGGAAATGCATTGGCTTTTAGCTTTTATAACATGGCCGGGCAATAAGTTTTTTTTTTTTTTCAAATTTTTAGCTGTTCTGCTGGGTCTGAAAATGGCTGGCGTCCATTCAAATATCAGATCAGATACACACACTGTTATTTAAAAGAGAGAGAAATAATCAGAGACCAAAAACTTTTTGTTTAAGTAAAGTCACCCCCCCCCCCCCCCTCCCCCAAATTCATTTTAATTTTCGAAGTAATTTATGTTAAAGAATACAATTTGATGTTCACTTTTTATATTGAAATTGTACCAAACTCTGAAATTTTCAATGCAAGCATATAATTTTGACATCAAATTTTAAATTAGGATACCAACTGGGAAATCATTTAGTAAAGTAGTTTAGAATTTATGAAGGTTTAAAGTTTGGAACTCCAAATGTTAAATACATTTGTAATCATTGTGAAACAGATTGTAATGTGATTCTTTTTTAAGTATAACTCAAACAACTTGACGAAATGAGCAGTAATTTTGATTTATATATTCGAAGTTTTTAGAAATAGAATTATATTAAAAAATTCATATTTTATAATTCAAAAAAAAATTTTTTTAATTTGAAAAAAATAATTTTTTTAAAAATAAATTTTCAGTAAATTTTAAATAAAGTTGCAACCTATAATTAAAATCTGTTTTTAGAAGCTTCAAATATACAAATCCAAAATTGCATCTTATTCCAGTAAGCAGTTCTTGAGTTATACTTAAACTACTCTCATTGCAATCTGCTTTACAATAATAGCCAATGAGCTTAACATTAGAAGTTCCAAACTTTAAACCTGCAGAATAGCAATCCCAGGCTCAAATGCATATACCCCCCTTCTCCAGGACCTTCCTCTAGTGTCCCCCTTGGTGAAAATTTTAATTATTTGTAATTGGAAGTTTAAGAATCTGCAATGTTTTAAAGGAACAAAAACACTGCCAGTTAATTATGTATCCAGTATTCATTACACATATTTTAATGCTACATACTTAAATTTGTTGTAAAAAATTTTAGTATAATTTAATATTTTTTAAAACAATTCAGATTATAGAAAAGTTACCTAATTGTAGTGTTGGATGAGTATTTTTTTTATTTTTTTTTTTATGATATTATGAAAGGTTATTTTCTGTTTTAGAATCTAATAATTCAAACTTTTTCCTTCAATTCATTTCTGAAAGTTCAAATTAATGAGTGTTGACTGTACAAAAACTTGTCTTGTTAAAAAAAAAAAAAAAAAAAAAAAAAGCCTTGAAAAAGATTTTGTTGAATTGGGTGTTTTGGGTTAGATTTAAATTAGCTCATAATCAAATATTTAAAAATCCTTGAGCTCTTAATGAATGCATTTTAATAACTATGAAGTGATGTACTGACATATGTTCTAACGATATCAACAAATTGCATTTTGAATATGAAATATGGATTCAAAGCTTGACATTAAACAGGCGGTCATTTTGAAAATTACCGTATGTCCAAATTACTATCCATGTACCTAATGAAATTTAGCAATTTATTCTCGTTTGTGTACGTAATGTTTATAGTTATCAAGAAATAAAGTATAATGGTGTGATTGTTTACAATATAACTTCAATGCTGTACATTTAAAAATGCTATATGTGTATTCTTGTACAGTTGTATTGTACTAAAAAGGTGTTAAAGTTATGTTAAAAAATCAATAATGCAATATAATTTGATTTGCATTTATTTAAAGCATTTCTTTATTACAAAGAAGTCTAAAAGCTAATGTTTTCCCAAGCAGCAAATAATCCCTGACCGAACCTCTGCCGAATGTCCTAATGTGACTACTTTTTGTCCGAATGACCTCACTCACTAAGACTGGTGAGGAAGGCTTTTTGTCCACCCGGCAAACCAAGCATTGATCTATGCATAACAATATTAAATCAATTTTGAAGCTTTTGCCTATTAGTTTCCAATCATTTGACCACTTGGTACTTTTTTGCCGAGTACATTGTGATATCGTATGATATTTTGCCAATTTGACTTCCTGCCAACATTTTCTTTTGATTTATAACTAGAGATATTGCTAGCTATTGTCGAAGATATCGTGCCAAGCTCTCGATAGAACTAACATTCATTTACCGATAGTTCTTATAATAGGCTGAAATTTAGCTGATATCTCTTGCTGTTGGGACTTATTCTTATGAAATTTTGTTAAATATTAATGCATTTTTAACTTGAGCAATTCATAATTAATAAATATTTAATTATTTATGCAGTGTATTATTAATGAATGGATAATATCAATGTGATAAAATATTAACAGTTAAAACTTATAATATGCTGTAATAGGATTTTTAATAGGCTAATCTATTTTTCTTTTTGTTGAGTTAACTTATCTCAGTCCTAGAAACATTAAAACTGTTTTGAGGTCAATTATTACAGAAATATATTAATTTTGAATATAGTATTTATACATAATTTATCTATGTTAAGCAATTATTGAAAAGTTTTTCTTTTGTGCGTGTGTCTGTTTCTATATTCATGAGTGTTTTGCAATTTTATTGTATGATACTTGACTTAATGCCCTTTAGGGGCAGTGAGATAGGTTACATCCCACCTAATTTTAATCAAGATTTGTACCAGAAACTTTTAAATTTTGCTTTTATAACTTGGGTGGAAAAAAATTGTAAAATTGCTTTTTCCTTAATTTGAAATAAATTTTTTCGGGATTTCCGGTGTGAACTTAACATTACATAAACACAATTACTTGCCCCTGAAAGGGTCAACATGTTGTTTCAGCTGTTGACAAAACCCATGTAACCTATTTTATATGCATCTGTCTAAAGTCTTCAACCAATTGGTTATATTATATAACTCTTCATATAAATTGGATCTATTTTGATTAACCATTAAATTTTACCTTATGTATTTTTTCATTGCATAGCAATAGGAGAAAAATACTCATTGTACAACTTCTTCATTTTGGATTATTTTTTCACATATAAAAAGAAGGGTTAGAGAAATTAGAAAATATTTTTCTTCTTTTAACAATAAAAATTATAATAGATTAGCATAATTGCCAGCTTTTTTTTGTTTTTTATTACTTTTTCCAAATAGAAGTCTTTGCCTTATTTAGTCAGAATTTCTACTATGAACACATTGCCAATGGGCAATTTTTATCAAATCTGAATTTTAAAACAGTAGAAGCTCCTCCCTGTTCTGAAAGTCTTTTGTAAATTGGTGTTCTAGATTGGTTTCCCAAGTTTATGCATCAATAAATCTTTCAATGTATGAATTTAATATAAAATGTCTTTCAATCTAATAAAATTATGTGCAACATGTATAAATGCATTTTCTGTAAGGTAGAAGCCACTCCCTTAGTCAATGGTATTTTTTGAATGAAAACCAGAATTCTCATTTTCCGTCGTGAATGTGTTAAGGTATTAAAACTATGATGATTTTTTTTTTTTTTAAGTGGAATGAAAAAAGCATAACAGTTGACAGTTAAAGATTAGCATATGTGTCCATGTAATACAGCACATATTGCTCAATATTTCACTTTATTCATTTATTTTATAGGTATACTCCATTTGCATCGGGTCCAAGAGATAATGTTGAGAAAATATTGATGCATCTTGAATCTGGAAAACTTCATATGAATTCTGGTAGTTGGATGAATGTTTCAAATATTGCTAAGGTATGTAATTCTTTTATTGCACATATGCTTTTTCCCTTTTTGTCTCTTTATATGACAGCATGAATTTTTTCTTTTCTTTAAGTCAGGATTTCATTTTAGATTAATTCCATTTCTGCATGCTTTACTGTATCATGATTTAAAAAAAAAAAGGAATACAGGGACTGCAAAGTTGAATATACACCATTCACTTTTATCTTTGAAAAGTATAAAATATTAAATTTATAGGAATATTTTGACTTTCATTATCAGTTAAATGAATTTATTCATAATTATGTTAAAACAATCCATTTATTTGATTGATAAAAATATTGGACATTGTAAAATATATATATATATATATATATATATATATATATATATAAAGGGCACGTTATAAGTTTGTGCAAACTTAAAAAATTCATAATAAAATAAGCAATGCTCGGAAAAAAACTTTAGTTTATGTAAATGTGATGTAAAAAGGGACATTGGAATTTTTTTCTATGTATAAAAAAAAATTATTCCAAAAGTAACTGAAAGAAGGCACTCATGCGTCATGCTGAGATGTTTCAAGCAAATCAGGCAAACACAGACAATGGAACAAATCACAATAACATGACACTGCATTTATTTTTAAAGAGTAAAAGAAGTTCAACATGACCATCACCACTAGGTGTTAGGCAAATGAGGCACTTTCGCGTGACAGTATTGTGCCTGCATTGCGGGAAAGACCTGTCATCACCTTCATGCAGGATGGTGCCTCGCCCCACTTTGCACGTGAAGTCAAGGCATTCTTCTTGGACACTTTCACTGAAGACCAAGTGATAAATCGAGGTTGTAAGTTTGAGTGGCCCTTGGGGTGTCCGCAAAAAATCAGCTTTTAAAATTTTGAACTCTCACCCGCTAAAAATGCTTTTTCTGTGAATATAAAACACCTTGAATTGTTTCAGAATTAAAAAAAAATATTTAGTGGTCCTCCAAGGTCATTGAACTTGCATAAAAATGGCCAAAATAGTGTGAAATGCAGCATTTTTTTATTAGCTACTGTTATATAATAACATCCTTTCCAATTAAAATTAATTTAAAAAGCTATTTTAAAATATTTAAATTAAATTAAAAAACTTCTTTACTTTCAAAATTTAAATTCTACCTTTAAATATTCATTAATTTTCGTTAAGTTCGTTTTTCAGTTAAATTTCACTTAAAAACATTTTAATTTAATCGCCATAAAAGATCGTCAAAAATTATCAATAATAAAATAATAAATCTTAAAATTAATACTTTCTACTGTAATAGAATATTTTTATAATAATTTTCAAATCTAAAATTCATCATTTAAAGTCATTTCATTCAAAAACTTTTATTACTCTGTGTGGCATCGTCAATTTCAAATCAGCCAATCAACGACGTCCGTTCTAACGGCGGGTTTTTGTAGCGTCGGTTTTTGGGAATAGCGTCTCTCTCTTCCTGCCTGGATTCTACGGTGAGCGGACGTGCTCCGCCTTTTTCTTTTTGATGGCATATCGGCGTCGGGCTAAACGGGTCCTTCGCTCGATATGTCCATTTCTTTTAATTGATAACTTATTAAAAAATAATTTAAATTTTGATTCCTCCACCAACCCAATCCTTTAATAGAAATACCAAATGGATTATATCGACTTCGTTATCATTGGCATCCTGCCGATGACGGCTACGCAATTTTGAATCACAAAAATGAGGTGATGAATACAGACATCGATTCCCATTGAAAGAGTTCCTCTGTAAAAGCAAATGAATCATGTTTCATATGATTGATCATTGCCAAGTAATTTCTTTCGTGATAAATGAATAACAGTATCTGCCAAGGGGAAATGATCAATGCTTAGCGATCTTAAATCTTTGTTTTCTGAGCGTGCTCCAGCGTGACAACTTACTTGTGAGTCTTCATCTGTTATAGTTTTGACGGTGCATATTCGGCGAAATTAGAGACTTCATTAGTTCTACGAACTTAAAGCCGATTTGTATGGAGAAACTCTGACAGTAGTGATTCAATGACTTGTGTTAATGACAACAGACTGAAATGGTTAACGGAGTTGAAGAATCTACATAACATTCAATATTTAATAATTCAAAATGTTTACCTAAATATAATTAAGAGTCAATATCTGTTGAATATCCTTCCAAATCATATATGATAATGTTGGCATCCATGTTAAACAAATGTGTGTTTCATTATTTGATGAATATTCATTTATAGAAAAGAATCTGCGCAGATTTCAGGTCCGAAAATGATAAATAAATATACAATAAAGATTTTTTTTTTGTATATATGTAGTGTTATATTTTGTGTTTTAAATTTATTTAGTGAATTTTTTATGTAAAAATATCATTACACCATGAAGAAAAATGGGTAAGATTTACGAGCAAAAATAATTTGGAAAATGCGTTTGTTATTTCAAATATTCTCAATTTTCACGTCACAGTAACAAGAGTTCAGGTAAGAGGTTTCTATTATACATTTTACCATGAAGATTCCTCAGATTATATTTATTTACTTCCTTCACATCCAATGTTTACTAACCACTAAAGTTCACTGGCCATTAATTAATAGTAAACTCTCTCTTTTCTAATTCATAAATTAAATCTACATAATTTTTCATAACTCCTATTTTTAATAATAATTTAAATTTAAAATACCTTCTTTCCCTTTATTTTATTTATTTTTTTTTTTACATAACAGCTACATTAAAAACCATTGATGTTCAAATGACAGTTTTTTCATTTATGAAAGCTTCTTATATATTGTTTCAAACAAATTTTGTATAAATTATGTTTTTGCTCAGGTAGGAAAAGAGATAATATATTACCGAAACCAAGAAGAATGTGATTTTGCAGACATTTCTACCCTCTGTATAATTATGCACAAAAAGTGAACTTAGGTAAAGAATTATCTTACAATTGGTAAATAAAACTATCGAAGAATGTTTTAAAGTTATCACATACTTATTTACACATTTTTTATCAACTACATTTCAAAACGATTTTGGCGATTACTCTTTACAAAATTTCTTTCTGTCCATCCTTATCTCTACGACTTATAACAAAAATTGTTCTTGCTCTTCGTTATTTGTTGAATAACTGAAGTCATGTATGAATACAACCAGCTTATTCAGCAACATCATTTACACAAGGCGAGTTTTTAGCAAATATTGCAGCTTTTTTATAGAATGGCATTTTGGACAGATCTTTGACTGGTGCACTGAGGAAAAAATATTCAATTTTAGCCGTTTCAAAGAAACTATTAGAAATACATAAATCATCCAATTTGAGAGAGAGAATTTCTAATAGATGTGAATGAGAACTTCTTTCTTTTTTAGTGTTCAAAACTATCTTTGATTTTCGTTTCCCAGAAAGATTATCTGAAAACAAGCTAAGTGTTGCAGTTCTCCACTCACATACTGTGAATGACATAACATCGTTTTTAATCCAATATTGCCTATGTGTTTGACATCATTCTCTTTCGACCTTCCAATCAGTGAAACCTGATTAGGAGGAGCATCAATAGCATATCGGCAAGCAAGCCAAGACTGCAAACATACACACACAACAAACCGTTTAAATTGTTATATACCTTGAAACTCTTGAACAGTTAATACCATTGTGCTTTCATTCCCATTAAACAATAAATTCATTTTCAAGGAATAAATTGTCATCCAGCGAGCTCGGTGAAGAGCACCTGGTTTTCGAATTCTAAATTGAATGTCTAATCCAATCATTAATGATGCAAGATTTAAAATTTCTTTGTAATCATCCCAAAATAGTTTTGTAGCAGTTTTTACCTGATCAGAAGTAAAATTTTTTAAACTGTCTGATGCTTTTATGATGGATACTGATTACTTGCTTGGTTCATGGTGGTTGAGCTTAGACCAGTTTTCTTGGAATCTTTTAAATAAAAAGATTTCAGGCCCAGTAGATTGTCCAAAACACACACTAAATGCATCAGAAAGTAGAACCTCAAACATGTTATGTCTACATGCTATGCACAAAAGGTTTCTGCCTATTTTTTGCTCAAGAATTGTACGTGCTCCTTTGAATCTTCCACTATTTGTATTGGTTGTATCGAAACACATAACATCATCAGCTGCTTCTTTGCCAGTTCCAGACAACAACTTAGAAACTCCAAGAAGCTTAGTACATTTATCTTGCAAAGAAAAAACTAGTATCACTAAATAGCCAATATTTCCTATGCTTTTTGATGACAAATTGGCTAACAGTTTTCCACCTCAATGAACAACTGACTTTGATGTTTCAAACTGTATTTTTAATTGTTGAACGGTTTCTTGGCGAAGATATTGGCGTTCCTAATGAACACTATTTTTTAAAAGCACTATGGATTTTTACAAGCGGGTCAGACGTCATGGTAGAGGAAGAGCGACCTTCTTTGTTTATTACAGATGCTATTATCGTTGTGGATCTTTTATGCTGTTTTATTGTACTTTGTCTCAAATTTTATCTTTGAATCCACTTTTCTTTCATTGGCTGTTTCCTAAAATTTCCTGCAATTTTATTGGCTAATAAACTTTATCATTGAATCCGCTTCTCGTATATATATATTTCAGCAATTTTCTTTTTTGAACAATTATATTTTGCACCGATGACGGTACGCTATGGCTACTGAAACTAGTTTGCAACAAGAAAGTGTTTTGGTGCTTTGAACATTGTTTTTTATTTATATTGTGATTTGTTTCATTGCCTGTATGTGTTTGCCCGATTTGCATCTAATGTCTTATGACGTGTGAGTATCCTCTTTTGGCTACTTTTGGAATCATTTTTTTTATACATGGAAGAAAAAAAATCCAATGTCCATCTGTTCATATTCGTGCAAACCGAAAAAATTTCAGAGCATTACTTCTTTTGCTATGAATTTATTTTTTTCAGTTTGCACAAACTTATGATGCACCCTGTATGTATAGTGGCTTCTATGGGAATCATGTCCAAGTGACTACTGTTTTTATACTAATTGATGCCAAGCATGCATTACATAAAGCAAAAAAGAATACTTAGATTGAAAGGAATTTTGGTTATTTTACATTTTTATTATTTTTTTAAGTTCGATTATATTGACCAATTTAGTTTTATTCTTAAAAAGACCAGTTTCTTTTATAGTCAGTGAAGTTTTAGGTATTTTTCTAATTTTAGGATTTGGTGAGCAAAATGTTGCATATAAATCCCAAGAAAAGATACAATGCATCTCATGTTTTAAATCATAAATTTATTCAAGCAAGAAATAGCCTTCCTGACACTAAATTAAAGTTTCAAGATATCCAGTCAGTAAAGGTAAGTCATTTTAAACTACTCGAATATAAAAGAAAGCAAGTGGATTTTTTTTTTTTTTTTTTTTAAATCTAAGATAGCTTTTTATTTTACTTCCATTGAAATAAAATTTGTTTCACTCTATGCTCAAAATTCTACTTGAGGTAGTATCTCAGGATTGAACTCAAACTTAATTATTCTGATATCTGTCCTGGTTCAGAATCTGTCTTGCATTTTTTTGCTCACAGGCTATCAAAGCCTGAGAGCTAATGTGCCCGCCCGTTATGTATGTATGTATGTATGTATGTATGTATGTATGTATGTATGTGTGTGTGTGTGTGTGTGTGTGTGTGTGTGTGTGTGTGTGTGTGTGTGTGTGTGTGTGTGTGTGTGTGTGTGTGTGTGTGTGTGTGTGTGTGTGTGTGTGTGTGTGTGTGTGTGTGTGTGTGTGTGTGTATGTATGTATGTATGTATGTATGTATGTATCTCTTGATAGAAACATCCGATTTGCTTCAAAATTTTTTCCTATGTTCATTGTGATAAGGCGCTTCCCTGATTAGTTTTGGGAGTTCATTGGTTAAGGATAAAGGGGGAAAAACGGGGTTAGTCCACCACCCCCCCTTAATTCAGAAAAATGGGTTTATCATGCAAAATCATTCGATTTGCTCCGAATTAGGTATACCGGTTTATTATGTTAAGGAACATCCCTGATTAGTTTTGGGGGTTCATTGGTTAAGGATAAAGGGGGAAAAACGGGGTTAGTCCCCCCCCCCCCCCCCCCCTAATTCAGAAAAATGGGTTTTTCATGCAGAATCATTCAATTTGCTCCGAATTTGGTATACCGGTTTATTATGTTAAGGAACATCCCTGATTAGTTTTGGGGATTCATTGGTTAAGGATAAAGGGGGAAAAGGGGGGTTATTCCCCCCCCCCTTAATTCAGAAAAATGGGTTTTTCATGCAGAATCATTCGATTTGCTCCGAATTTGGTATACCGGTTTATTATGTTAAGGAACATCCCTGATTAGTTTTGGGGGTTCATTGGTTAAGGATAAAGGGGGAAAAACGGGGTTAGTCCACCCCACCTTAATTCAGAAAAATGGGTTTTTCATGCAGAATCATTTAATTTGCTCCGAATTTGGTATACCGGTTTATTATGTTAAGGAACATCCCTGATTAGTTTTGGGAGTTCATTGGTTAAGGATAAAGGGGGAAAAACGGGATTAGTCCACCCCCCCCCCCCCCCCCTTAATTCAGAAAAATGGGTTTTTCATGCAGAATCATTCGATTTGCTCCGAATTTGGTATACCGGCTTATTATGTTAAGGAACACCCCTGATTAGTTTTGGAGGTTCATTAGTTAAGAAAAAGGGGGGAAAGGGGGCTAGTGCACCCCTTTTAATCCAGATAAA
This sequence comes from Maratus speciosus, assembly GCA_963932465.1. Classification (NCBI taxonomy): domain Eukaryota; kingdom Metazoa; phylum Arthropoda; class Arachnida; order Araneae; family Salticidae; genus Maratus; species Maratus speciosus. The sequence goes on from OZ010789.1 coordinate 295,247,825, forward strand.
TGGGTATTTCATGCAGAATGATTCGAATTGCTCCGAATTTGGTATACCGATTTATTATGTTAAGGAACTTCCCTGATTAATTTTGGGGTTCATTGGTTAAGAATAAAGGGGGAAAAGGGGGGCTAATCCACCTCCTTAATTCAGATAATTGGGTTTTTCATGCAGAATGATTCGATTTGCTCCGAAGTTGGTATACCGGTTTATTATGTTAAGGAACTTCCTTGATTAGTTTTGGGGGTTTATTGGTTAAAGATAAAGGGGGAAGGGGGGCTAGGCCACCCCCCTTAATTTATATAAACGGGTTTTTCATGCAGAATTATTCGCTTTGCTCCAAATTTGGTATACCGGTTTATTATGTTAAGGAGCTTCCCTGTTTCGTTTTGGCGATTCATTGGTTAAAGATAAAGGGGGGCTAGTCCACCCCCTTAATTTAGATAAATGTTCTTTTTGCAGGATTATTCGATTTGCTCCAAATTTGGTATACCGGTTTATTATGATAAGGGGCTTCCCTGATTAGATTTGGAGGTTCACTGATTAAGTATAAAGGGGGAAACGGGGGCTAATTCCCCTTCACTTAGTTTTTTGAGGGGCATTATTCTTTAAAATAAGTGTATAATATACAATTAGTGTGAATAGCCTGTGAGCTCAATGCCATCAGTTTAGCTGGGCACTTTTCTTTTTTATTAATTTTAATAACTATCTGACATGCCCAGCATTGTCTAGGCCTTAAATACACTTAAAATAAGTGTTGAATGATTTTTTTTAAACTAAAATTTTTCCAACCCACCTAATGTTGGGAGCCCCACTGCCTTCGGCAACTTACACCCTTGAATTTCTAAGATTTTATATTTTTGAATGAAAATCCATCCAAATGAACTTGGGGATTAGAGTCCCATTTCCTTTGGTGGTGTACACCATGTGTACTATGCACACATTAGTCTGTTTTGATTTTATATTTTAAAATTTAAATCTTTCCAATGAAGCTAACATCATTGGCTCTACTGCCTTTGGCTGTGTACCAGTGCACCCTCAAGCTTGTATCATTTTATAAAGGATGGCTCTGAAATGGGGGGGGGGGGCAAAACTTTACAGGGGTGATAGAATACAGCTATACGAGCAAATTTCATTAGAATATATGGTCGGAACGCAAGCAGTAAGAAGTTAAAAGGTAGTTTTCCACTGATGCAGTTAAAGAATTAACACAAGAATGAGAGGAGATACTTCAGAAAACATTTTATTAACAGGAATGTAATTAATGTACATGCTCAAAGAAATTACTCAAAAGATCTTCCGCCAGCTGTAATGCACGCTTCACACCTGCGGAATAGGGACTGTGGGATAGTGGAAAACTACCTTTTAACTTCTCATTGCTTGCTTTCCGACCATACATTCTATGACAAAATTTGCTTGAATAGCTGCATTCTATCACCCTGTAAAGTTTTGCCCACTCTTTCAGATACACCCTGTATTTTTGAACACAAATCTTTCCAAATAAACCTAGAGTTGGGACCACTATCTTCAGCGTCATACACCGGAGCGTGCCATGCACACCCCGATCTTTTTCAAAACATACCTTTAATTTGTATGATTGTATATATTGGGGATAAGTGTGTATTTTCATCCACAAACAGAAGATGGCATTTTAAAACTAGAGAAAAAATGGAAAAGATGAAAATGAACATGAATAAACCTTGGATAAATATTTTTTTTGAAAGTAAATATTAATGTGTTTTGAAATCAGATATCACCAGAACTGGGAAAGTATGCTGAATTAGTAGGTATATTTTGTTTCTTTATCTTTCTACCTGGAAAGCAGTTGTACCAGTTTTAAAATGCAGAAAAAACAGAAAACTTGTTAAGGAATTGTGAAAACATTGACTTTGGAAAATATTTAGTAAAAATAGTAAATGTTAATATTTAAAATAAAATATGTCATTAGAAAGGTAAAAGGAATCCCAAATAAATGGGTATTTTTTCATTTTTTGTATTTTTGTCTTTGGAAGCAGATGTCTGTTTCAAATTGCAGAAAAATGGGGAATGCAAATTGAGATCTAATAAAAATGTTTTCTGAAATAGTAAATATTAAGATTTTTTAAAAACTAAAAATACAATTGGAACCGTGGATTTTTTGGGGGGTGGGAGGAGTGGACATTAATTGCGATATCAAAATGAAAAAAACATTGAACGCTTTGCTTTCATCTGCATGAAGTTCTGCGAGACACCTAGAGAAGGGCCACACAATCAGCAAAATGGAGGAAGCTTGCTATTTTTGCAATGTTCATATTGTTTTTAATATCTTGGCTAATTATCAAAAAATCTAAACTGACTTAGAGGGCATAACTTCAGACATACTGATACAAGGTTGTAGCTAGAAGTCAATAGTACAGGGGGGTCAAGAAAATGCAAGGAAAGTTCATATTTTTTTTCTCTCTCTGACACATGAAGGCACACATATATGATCAAACTATTATATAGAAAGATAAATTAGTGTATATTCATATCGTAGGCACTATGTCTCTTATTAAACGGTTTATAATAACTTCATTTTATGCTAAGAAAAAGAAAGGCTGCTTAATGAAAATTTCCAGTGTACTCGTATATATATAGTGTATAATTATACTGGTGAAATAAGTGATGATGTCAACAAGTAAATATCAAGCTTACAGTTCACCTGTTTCAAAAGAGTTGCAACCTTTAATTTTTCTCTGAATTTTCCCCTGCCCTTAAAGATTCTAAAGTTGTGTTTTTATATGATAAAAACATTAACAAAATCAAGGATGTATTTGGCATTTAAAAATTATTATTGTATCCACTCAATTGCTAAAAATATTTGCATTTAAATAGTCTATTGGCATTTTTCATTAGTATCATTTATAAATCAAGAATCCTAAATAAATAAAATAATATATATATATATATATATATATATTAAATTAGAATGACTCAAATACGAAACAAATTGTTTATCACAAGTATCATATTTACTGTCAAACTCATAGAAAACACTGCAGAATGAAAATTTTTAATAAATTATGTATCAAAAACTGCAGTTTTTATACAAATACTACTATTACTACAAATACTACTATTTAGTATTAGTACAAATACTACTATTTGGTGACCTTGTAATCTTTCTCAGGTAGGGTTCAAAACTTTTTAGGGGGGGCTCAGCCTCCCCTGGCACACCCCTAGCTGTGGCCCTGTACCAGTACCACCTGCATGCCAAATGTTGTACCCCTAGTTCTGCATGCAGTAGTCTTTTCAGAACATGGTACTCATGTACACAGAAAAATTTCTATCTTTATTATTATAGATTTATAATTTTGATGGTTTGAAATATTCTTATTATCAGTATGATGGCATTTTAAAAATTCCTCATTTGCATCTAGTTATTCCTTTTACAATTTATTCAAAAAGCAGAGTTAAAATTCTTCTGCATTTTGGCATGTTTATATTTATTTTTTAATTCTATCTACTTATCTATTTTTTATTTTATTTTTTAATGATGAAATCCAGAATTTCGTCAATTGGTCACAAAAAATCGTAAGTTTTGTCACACGAACAAGAAATAAAACCATAAATTTTGCGAATTGCTTGTGGATTAAAACCAAGAAGCTCATCAAGCAGTTGCGAAGAAAATGGGAATTTCATAAATCGATCACAGAAAAAATTGTGAATTTCACGGGGGAGAAATATTGCAAACTTTGTTAACTGATTGCAGAAAAAATAACGAATTTCATCAATTAGTCATAGACAAAAACATTAATTTCGTCAATCAGTTGCTAAAAAACAAATCTCTTAATTTTGTCAATTGGTTGCAAAAGAAAATCTTAAATTAAATCAAGGAGTCGCGATAATAAAAACGAAAATCAGCATTCAGTCATGAAAATTGCAATTTATTGTCTGCATAAGGATTTAAAAAAATATTCTTAAAAAAATTCCCTTGCCAACAAAAGTTACGAAACTTGAAGTGTTCGGTCTTTCTCCATCAATCTATGCTTTATTAGTTAATTAGGCGTTGCCCAGACCCATCAATTTTCCCAAACAAATCAAACATTTAAGATCTCGATTCATATTTAAAAAGTTATAAATCTCAAAATGAACCTTTGGAACCTTCTGCAGCGCAGACCGTGTGTGCTATGCAGTATGTTCTAAACAAAGCTCTCCAGCACGGATCCAAACTGCCTTCAGCACTATAAAGCAGGTGTGCTGCACATGTGCTGGAAAAACTGAAGAGAATCGTAAGCAGAATTTAAAAAAAAAAAAAAATCTATTGAAATCGGGGCCCACAGAATCAGAGGAAGTGTCATTAATGTTCGAAATTGGTAGTAACTGAAGTCTAAGGTAAACTTTCATAATGCAGAAAGTAGTTGAATAGTAAGCTAAGTTGAATGAATCAAGGGGGAGAAACTTTTAAGGTTTGTTATCAGTAAGGCTGCAGTCTCTAATGCTACACCTATGGGCTTGGAATTGGAATGTATCCATATTTTTCAATTTCTCCTCGGAAAATTAAAATTTTTACCGTCTGTTTTCCATATGCTTTTCTTAAAGAATGTTTCTTTCTTTTTTATTTGCCAAAGTGTTTCTAAAATAAATATATATTTAAATTTATATTTTAAGTGTTAAAATCTAAGTGAAGCAGGCAAGTTGTAAGATTTTAACACTTTAAATAAAACTAATAATGTATTTAAAAAATATTTTGTCCAATAATAAAGGAAAAAGACATTCAAGAAGAGCATACAGAAAACTGAAGAAAATTTTTTTAATTTTAAAGGAGAAATTTGACAATTACGGATGCATTCCAAGCCCATAGGTTTAGCATTATAGAGAATTTTCAGCCTGACAGATGAGGAGCCTTAACTCCTTTCGTGGTATTTATAGTTAGTAAATGCTAATTGAAGCCGAAAAAGAAGGTAGCTTGGGTCTAAAAAAATTTAATAGGTTATAAAACAACCAAAGAGTGTTCTTCTATGTTAAAGAAAATTTCAAGAAAATCTGATCATTTTTAAAGAAGTTGCACTAAGGGGCCCAAGAAGGAGAGTAATAATAAAAAATGGTTGTAGCTGATATCTGAGAAATTTTTTTGTAGTTCATATAGTAGCTGGAGGGCCTAAGAAGTTAAGGGGAAAAAAAAAAAGACTAGTGAATCAGATCATTTTTGAGAGCTATAGTAGGGAGCCCTAAGAGAGTCCAACTGTTAGCTGAGAGCAAGGACCCTAAGATAAAAACTTGTTAAAAGATACTAGTGCTTAGCACTTTAGATTTTCAAGGTACTTCTTAATATTTGTAGTGAATAAACATAAGTCGAAGCTGAAAACAAAGATTAATTCTCGAGAAAGGTGGTAACGGGGGGATTTAAAGAAATTTTTAGTAGTTTATAATGTAGCCGGAGAACCATAGAACTATGTTAAAGAAAAGAAGTTGTTAGGGGGGATAAAAAGCTAGTGAATCGAACCATTTTTAAGAACTATAGTAGAGTAAAGTAGAGTAGTACTAAAGTGCCCAACTGATAGTTGAGAGCAGGGCCCTAAGATGAAAACGTTAAAAGACCCTAGTTTTTAGCACTTGGGGAAATAAAAGATGCAAATTTAATAAAGAAATGCTCCAAAAATGGAAGAAAATGCTTAAGAAAGGGCCGTATGATTCCATTAAAAAAGGCGGTAGAGGCTGGGGATAGGAGTCAAAACTCAAATTTAAAGTTATGCATTGATAGGGTGACATGATGAAAAAGGCATGGTGCACAAGAATTTCAAGTTTTCTAGACTGGGCCTCGTGGGGGCCTGAGTCTTAATTGAAATGTAGAAATTGGGAATAAAATAAATGGAGAAAGAAAGAGTTCCAAAAATGAAGAAGATAAATTAAAAGGGGTCAAATTATTAATAATTTAGTAGTTATAGGCATACAGTTTTCTTTATTAATTCGATCCATTGTCAATATGCTTCCTCCCTTACTCTCCCATTCTCAGACTTAAGTTTTTACATGCATATGTTTAACGATTTTCAAATCTATATCTTAGTTATATTTTCTCATTAGTTTACAATTATTTTCTTTCATTTTTGGAAAGTAAATGGTAGGGATTGGCCAGAAAAAGATATCATTGATTCAAATTTTAATGAATGCCGATCCCTGTCTAGATCATTTTTGAATTGTCTCATCAGTGTTTGCAAAAATTAAGAAAAATTACCAGTTAATTTTTTTAAAAATTTAGATATTCAGATGCAGAAAAATTTTCTGCTTATGCATACAGAGTTTCAAATTCATATCTCAAATAGTTTTCTTAATTTTCACAAATTAATGAAAATTAGAAAGTTCCATCGTCTGTGATTTCAAATGAAAGGTGGTTTTATTTTCAGATTTAAAAAGATTGCATCGAACTGATCATGCACAAGCATGCTTCTGATTTTCAGAAAAAGAATGCATATTTGAGTTCTTAGTCGGCTAATTATCAAAAACTTAAAATTCTGAGCCTCAGATGCATCAGAACAGGCCTTGGATTATCCTCACCCAAATTTTAGCTTTGTATGTGCGGTAGATTTTCCTAACCATCACAGACACGCAGAGAGATACTTTTTTTTTTATTAGTACAGACCAGTCTGCATTTTGTTGTACATATGTATATATTAAATACATTATTTTTCACTTTGAATTTCTGAGTTTTTTCTTTTGTTTAGTTTTTATTTCCATATAAAAGTTTGTTTTTTATGCATCTGTTTCACAATCTGGTCTTGGGTTTAGGAGCCACTTACTCCTTCCAGATTTTGGGAATCTGCACTATATATGAGGTGTTTAGAAGACAATCCCACTAACTCCATTTTAAGTGGCTTTTTTTTTTTTTTTAAACAAAGGAACATTGAAAATTTCCTATGTATTTATACAGTGGTAAAAAGAGTTAACCTTGATTAAAAGAAAATTAATGAGTTCAATCAAAATATCCCTGAAAAAAATATTATAGATATGAAATTTTTATAGTTACAATAACTTTAACTGATTATACTGAACATTTTCATTTGATGGAGTTAATCGATTTGTGCGCTGAACGGTTCATATGATAATGAATTATCCGATGTCACTGTGCAGATACCACTTTGTCATTTCCTTAAACACATTTAAGAGACCAATTGACTACACTTTAGTTCATCACTATTAACACTGTTTTGATAGAAGAACAAATAATATAAAAATTTTGTTTTTAAAGTCAATTCCTACTTAGGTCATCAAAGAAAAATTTAATATAATCCATTAAGCTAATATTAGTTTTTGTTGCATTAAAATATCTCTATGTTGATTTTCTATAAGCAAGTAGGTTTACAATGGAAGTCTATGGGAATTTGACGAAATATTAGAGATATCGCCAAGTTGGTGTCACATTTGGCGACTCATTTTGGTCACAAAATTTGGCGACATATCACCAAGTTGGCGACAAACTTGCCGGTATTTGGCGACATAACAGGGTCCCCCTTTATAGATATGAAAATCCATTAAATGCTTCAATAACCAATGGCTGCCATTTTGTCTCCCATGTAAAACTAAAATTAATAAAAATTTAATTAATAAATTAATATTTGAAAAAACTGTATTAACATCAATTGTCATCCAGTACAAGTTTAAAAAAATTTATTTCAACTTGATAGAATGAATAATAAATATTTTATTAACGATTGAAAATTTGAACAAGATATATATATAAATAAATAAATATAGGGAGAGTGTGAGCTAATAGTAGGAATTGAAAAAAAAAAAAAAAAGATGAGATTAGGATGGGAAAACTCCCTCCAAACTTTTATTTCTAAAAACCTGTAAAATATTTTAAGCTTTTATGAATTGGTCTTTTCTGTGTTGCATCATTAGATACAGCATGTCTCATGTATCCACACACCAAAATATTCAGTCAATTAGTCATCTGTAAAATAACATTCTCTTTCCTTCATCTTTTGTTGAAATTAAAATTGTTCTTTTCATCTTAAAAAAATTCTCATTGGTATTTGATGATATAATTACATGGTTTTGTTTATGCAGTGTTCTATAAGTTGATTTTCCTTGTATTTTTATTCAGGGTGCTGTAAATACTACATTCCAAGCAATGAGAATTTCACCACATTGTCCTAAATTATTGCCTGTAGAAGCATCAGAACTTGCTAGGAGACGTAAAGCAAGAAAAAGACTTGTAGTGTAGATAAGTTTGTTCTGGACACTGGAATTTTTACATTGTTTACTTTTTCTTCTCCCCCCCCCCCCTTTTTTTTTTTTTTTTTTTTTTTTTTTTTTTTTTTTTTTTGACATAGTTTACATTTTAAAACTTTTTTGAAAAGTATTATTTTGTTGACCCAGTATTGGAAGAATGGAAAAGTTTGTAAATAAAATATCTATTTGATTAATAAAAATATAAGAGGTAGAGGTTGAATACAACATCCTCTTAGAATTTCGCAAGTGGCTTATGTTATACAGTTAGATGCATAGAGAAAAAAATGTGAAGATTGTTAGAATTGTGAACTATTTATTTTTCTACAGTTACAGCCTTAATTCTTTTCTTTTTTCAGAAAAAAGATATTGCTTGAAATCCATCTTATAATATTTTTAATTTTTAAAGCTATGTGCATTAGTAATGATTGCCTAATTGATAAAAAGTCTTATTCAGTAATTAGTGTCAACATTTTCAAATCAAAATCAGTATATTTATCTGCAGATTTAATTTTAAATAGTTGTAAAATGTGATTTATTTTTTAAATCTTTAAATGGGTCTTTCCATAATTAAAAATATTTATATTGAGTGTGTATAATTTTTTTAAAACTTTTTTAATAAGCTGTGTTCATGTTTTTTAACATTAGATGCATGATATCTTCCATAATATTTTTCCAGTCTATTTCTAGCTTTATAAATGTTCTAGATGTCTTTTATTATATTAATTCAATGGAAGATTTTTTTTTTTCTTTGTATTGTCAGTCTCTTTCTGACAACATTTGGTCTTAAAAAATTATTCAGAATATTTAAGGATTAAAAATGTATTGTGCCTTGAACCCCCCCCCCCCCCCCCTTTATTAAATCTGGCTTTTAATAATATATTTATTAAATGTGGAATTTTCTTGAATCTTGCTACGGTGAGTTAGTTTTGTCACTGCTTGATTGTTGCTGAAGCAACTTATAAATAGTGGTTCAGTATCAATTGTGAAATACTTATGGTATTGTCTTCAGAAAGCATTGCATTACTCTTTAGTTACAGTAACATTTTAGTCAATGTGATTCATTTTATTCTGTAATTCATGGGTGCCAACTTCCAATTTTAATCAAATTTAGTCAGATAAAGTTGTTTTGACCCCCCCCCCCCCTCCCAAATAATAATAAAATGTGTATTGTTTCTTGCAGTACTTATTTCAATTCACTTCTTAAGTTAAATTTGTGGTGAAAATGTTTGACTTGGCAAAAAATAATTAGTTGGCAACTATGTTATGTATATGCAGTGCTTTACCATCTATTTTAACATTAATTGGTTATGTTATCTCTTGCTCAGATGAGTTCATTAAATATATTTTTAAAGTATTTTTGTTCTATTGCCCTAATGTTTTGTGATGTAATTTTTTTACTTGTATGACACTCTATATTAGTATTAAATTGCTGTTAAATATTTTTATTATATTATTATTATTTTAACACTGCAAAATTACCCTTTATTTGAAGAACGCATAGTAATTTTTTAAAGATGCTGAAATTCTGAAAAATTGGAACAGAAATAACACATTGACCTTCTTTTGCCTTAAAACCCCTGGAATTTTTACAGAAACTTAAATTGTGAAATATTCAAGAAAAGATATTTTTATAGCTAATACCATTTAATAATGAATGTTTAATGCATATTGACTTAGTGTTATTAAATTTGTAATTTTAATGCTAAAATTGATTTTGAGAGAAGACTGGATTTGCGTCTGTTTTTATATAGATTACTTGAAAAATTAGCTTAAAAGAACCAAATTCAAAATATTCTTAAAAATCTATAGTGTTATTGAGAAGAAAATATGTGAAAAATAAATTCTATAAATTTGAATTAATATTCAGTTTCTTTATAAAATCGTGAAGAAAAGAGCAATTTTTGATCTGACACTTATGCCTTTATACTGGTAACTAAATGTTCAAATTTAGTAATTTCAAAACCTGATTGCTAAAAAAAAAAAAAAAAAACTTAAAAAAAAATTTGTACAAAATGATATTTGCACAGAGTTCAAGCATATTTTAAAGAAAGTAAATGATGAAATATATTTTTGTTTCATCACTTGTTCAATAATGCAGCAATTGTCTTCCTTTATTGCAGTTATCTTATTTGTAGCATTTTCTACATTACTGCTGTTATTGTTTATTTGAATAGTTCTAATTTTTTTTCATGGTGTAACAGATGTTTTAAGAATGTCTGTAATAAAATTATTTTGAATTCTTATTAATATAATCTCTTTATATATAATATATCTCTTTATAAATTTTGAATTGTAAAACACACAAAAAAAAAACAAAAAAAAAACATTATCTTTCTAAATTTAACTTCTTTCAATGTGTGCATGATTTTAATCAGATTTATAGTTTTATCCTTTAATTGCAGCATATTATTAATGCAGCGATTTCTTTTTTTGAATAAAGTAAAATTGAAACATCAATATCATGTAAATTATTTTGAATTTTTAATATCATAATTGTGAATTTGTAAGTGGTTTTTAAATACATTGTTGTATGTTTCAACTTAAACATTATTCCATTTTTTGTTGCTTTGATTAACTTGTTTAGCTGCATATTTATTTATTGGATGCAATTAAAATTTTACTGTGAATTTGTGTCAGTAGGTGTAGATTTATTTTTCTCAAAGTTTAAAAGATTGAAAATCATTAATGTCATTCTTGCTTTCTTTGATAAAATGATACTACTGTAGACTTGTGCTTTAATGACCTTCACGGGACTTAGGCAAATCAGACATTAAATCAAATGGTCTTTAAATCAAAAATTGGTAATTTTTTTATTTTTTTTTTTTAATGCAGTTCAATAATACCTAGCATTCCAATGCAATAAAAATTACTGATTTATACAATTTTAAAAAATATATTTGTTGTAATTTGTCTTAATCTTTAGAATTAAAAAATGCATAAAAATTATGGAATAATTTTATAAGAACTAATTTAAACATTTTACAAAATTAAAAAATTACTTGCACTAGTAATTAAATTTTTGTGAAAAATGTTATACTTTTTTGCTTCAAATAACTTCCATAATAGGTCCATGGATCATCTGAAAGTAGTGGTTAGAAATTGTTTACCTTCCAAAAATTTTCTTTCAAGTCTTGATGGCATCCTTTGCTTCTTTTGATGTAGGAGGGTATTTTGGAACATTCCAAATAATTCTTCTGACAAGGAAATTGACAATGTCCTGTTCAGGATTAAGTCATCTTCCAAAAATTCACCCTCAATTTCTAACTTATCATCAATGGCAACAAAATCTTCAAATGTTAGATTTTCCGGCAAAACATGTTTTCGTAATTCTTGCATTAGATGATAGGAATCTTCAGTTTCAGTGTTCTCAGAAAGATTGCTAAATCAAGATTCAAGTTATTTACGAGTCGTTAAGATGAGAGAAGAAAAACATTGTTAGTATTGGAAAATGGTCGGGACCTGATCCAATGGTCACTAAATCGATGGTCGTAAAATCGCGAGTCTACTGTATAATTCTGTGAATTTTTCTATAATGTTAAATGTTTTATAACTTGTATATATGGATACAGTGTTAAACATTCCATCTCTATTTTAATGAATTTTATACTTAAATTTTTGAAATTTATATTCTTAAAATCTAGTTAAAGAATATGGCTTTAAAAGTCAATTTTAATAAAAACATGAAAAATTTTCATATATATATATTCAAAATAAATATTTACTCTTTGACCTCTTTGAAAGGTATATTTTTGTAATTGAATATAGTCTATTGCAAGCAAGTTTAGATCATCTTGGCTGTTTAAATAAGATAGTTTTGTTAATTTTGATTGAGTCTAAAATCTAATTTGTATTAATTTACATTCCATTACTGCTTGTGTTAGCTTTAGAGTGTATATATATAAATCTAAACTCTATGATCAAGGTTTGATATTTACAACTGCATCAGTAAAGAATTATATAGACCCCAATTTTAAAAACTTATGTGAAACTTCTTAGTTTTTTCATAATAGATCAAGGTGCTCTTTGATTAAAATCATAATTAAAGTGCTAAAGTGGAGTTATAGTAACTTAAATCATAATTATCAATAGTAAAGTTTCACACTAGCAAGGCATCAGATTTCAACATACACACTTGCTTAATAACTGCAGTAGTATTTTTTATTATGTTTTTAAAGCTTATTGGTGAAAGAACTAATACAATGAAACTCCAGTTATCCAAACTCCAGTCATCTGAATGAATGTGTAAAAAAAAAAAAATCTTTAAAAAAGGAACTTAGTGGAATGCAAATTTGTGTTTTTATAAAAGTAAAACTTCTTTAAGATTGTTGTAGTTGTTTGTAATAAAACTAATCTTATTAAAAGGTAAACTTAATGCAAGTTGAATGCCTACTTTGGCCAAACTTTTTATTAAATAAAAGCAATTTTAGAAAAGAAAAAAAAATTCCCAATATAAACTTTTTTGTGTTTGTTTGCACCAATTGTCTGAATTTCTGCATATCCTGATTACACCCAGAACAGGAATCTGGATAACTCCAGTTTCACTGTATAAGAAAGTGATGAATTATAAGCTTAAAGCTCTATCATTTAAAAATTGGAATTTTTTATTCTTTGTCCAAATGAAAATATTTTTGGCAGGTGTAACTCTAGTTGAAGTCTTGCCTTGCTTTTAATATTATCTTATTAAATGCCACTCTTATTCAGATATCATATTGCATGTATTTTTAAATCTGCATTTCTGACAGTTTTAGTGTATAAAATCTGAAATATGTTTACCGAAATATCCATGCACCATCAAGAATATTTAATGCTAATACTATGAAAGAATGTATATGATACGGTTCGAGTAAAAATCTGTTTATTAATAGTCACTGGCTATTATTAATACTAAGCATGTCTTTCGGTAAATATGATAAATAATGCACATTAATCTCGTCTACTGGTAAATAATAGTTACCAATGGAATTTGGTCATTGTGACTAGTTAAGCATAATTTATTGAAACCCCAATAAGAAAAATCAACAGCTTACAAGGAAGGTCTCCATACGGCATATTCAGAAAAATCTGAAAAAATTACAGAGTGTTCTTCTCATGTGGATCTATATGTTTATAATTTTTTTTTTTTTGGCGGAACCTCCATAGAACGTTCTTAAAAAAAATAATGAACATTTCGTTTATTTGGCGATTTATCATCAGTTGGCGATGAAATGAAATTTTGAAAAATGATTTTTTATGTCGAATATTCTTTAAGATAAAAATGTTGCATACTGAACTTGTTTAAATAAATTTAATGTAAATAACTTTAGTTTTGTCAGTTTTAGTTTGATTTAACTATAGTTCTGTCATGTATACATATATATGTTTATAATGAAAGTTAACTATCAAATTTTATCAATTAAAACAAAATTAAAATAAATTTAAATTGTTTCAATATCTCAAAATTAAGTCCAATTAAGCACTGTCGATTCAATTTTGTTGCTATGGAAACGACGACTTTTATGATATTGAAATGAATAACTGGTAAATGAATCTTGCCTTTATTTTGGAATACGCTTAAATATATGAAAGTATTTTTTATATATGAAATTGTTTTTAAAATAATAAAATTAAATAACAAGCAACATAAATATGTAATACGAAAAAAAAGTATTTACTAAACTTTCTCATTGTTTATGTTTAAACGCATTAAACACTTTTTACACGCATTCTAAAAATCAATTAACAAATAATTTTCAGGTGCGATAAAATCGTTTGCTTTTGGCGATGAAAAGTACTGCTCGCCAAATCGAGTGACGCTTTCGTCTTTTCGCGCCAAATACTCGAAAATATTTCATTTTTTTACAGACTTTCTACTGTAATTCCGCCGCTAAATTTGACTGATCCTTTATGATATACATAAGTAGTTTAATTGGTATTTTTTCAAAATATTCTGAGTATGCCCAGTAAGGAGACCTTCCTTGTTAGTTAGCAATGAAATTTTGCTAATGTAAAAAATGTTTTATTATAATGGTTACTGTTCTTTGTAAGATACTTTCATTATTTATTATAACAAACAAATTATATTACACATAAACACCTTAAGGCAACAAAAAATTAGATTACATTGCAAATACAATATTGTTTTGCAATTGTTCTTGTATACAATGTTTTGCCAGAAGTCTTCTCTTTCCTTTCCTTAACTTTTGCAAAAAACTAATTATACTCTCCTCTTGTAATTGGGGATTTTTTTTCGATTTGAGCCATGTCCAAATTATTGTCAAAACATGGCTGGGACTTTCAAATCCTCAGCCATTGTGGTTACAAATTCAGCAAAATTTGTAAAAAGTTCAAAACAATTAAGCAAACGCTAGAAACTCTAAACAAAAATAACATCAAATTGACACAACACAGCATGCAGAACAATCGTGATTGTTGAACACGAAGTATTCAAGAGTGTCCCGAAAATGCAGCCACCTACATCTAAAATAAACAATCAACTGATTTTGTCAAACTGTTCCCTACAGTCTAAAACAAATTTGTGCATTCACATAAGCTATCGTACGTTTGCACAACAAGTGAGTGTAATAGAAATCTTCAGCTAAATGTTTTGAAAATTATTGCATTGAAAAAACTTCATTGATAATTATTAATAACAACCAGTTCATGCGATAAATTCTCATAAATTATTCACTTTAACCAGGTTATTTGGTTAATATTAATAATAGCCAGTTATTAATAACAGATTAATCGCAATGACTGTAACATATGTTTATATATTGCATTTAAAGGATAAAGATGATCATACCATGTAAATTTTTATTAAAGTTAAAAAAAAAAAAAAAAAAAAAAAAAAAAAAAAAAAAAAGCAGACTTGCTATTTGAATGCTCAAAAATGCAAGATGTTTGCATAACAATATTTTAAGATTTTTTAATTATTTTGCTCTGAAGAATGCCAAACATTCCTTTTTGTTTTTAAAGCAAATTATTTTGATTTTGTGCATTTTAATTGTATGAATTTGCTCTTGCGATTTCCTTATATTTTCAGATATTTGTGGAGTTTATTTTGTGAATATAATTATGCCTTTGTTGGATCTCTACCATAAAATATCACCCTGCCATGACCTTGCATTTTGCACATTAGTTTTACTTTTAAAAGATTTCATTTATCTTAAGTGTGAGTTGAATGCTGAAGTTAACAGTATTGTTTTTTAACTAGTCATTATATAAAGTAAGTAGTAATTTATTAATTAAAAGTATCTTTCAGTTCTGAATATCATTTCATACCTATGTTTATGGTGGCAATCTTTGTGAGAAAAGAAATTGATTTTTATATACCATGTTAAAAACAGTAAGTTACTACTTTTTAATTTAATATTACAAAAGTAAACATTTTAACCTAATAGTTATTGCATACTAGATCCTTAACCTCTCCCCCCCCCTCCCTCCCTCTTTATATTTTCTATTAGATACATATTACTTAAAGATAACTCCATCTGGGGCCAAGGAGTTAAAACACTACTGCCAACATTGCTAAATTTTTAAGATTCCCAATTACTGAATTTGAAATCTTTTTAAAATACAGGAATACTAGCAATTATAAAAACAATGTTTAAAAATATGGCTTTATCATGCAAATCACTTAAGTGGTGATTGTTCTAGAAACTGTATAAGATTTATAAATTGGAAAAATTTGTGATAAATGTTATTTTTCTTTATTAAAAAGAAACATCAACACAAATTAAATATTGAGGAAGGGGAGGGAATGAAATTAATAAAATTGATTTTACTCAGTGACTTGAAATGAGCTGATTGCTACTGCTAATTTAATTTATTATGCTTATATTGTTTAATATACTGGAATCTATAACTTACGTGAAATTTTTAGGAGTATATTTGTGAAATATTTCATTTGTTGCAATTTATTTCCACTATTTAATATTCCAGAAGTTACTTGTGTTTATTGTAGAATTACTATTCGAAGATGGAATTTTAAAATAACTTTAATAGATTTTAAGTACTTTTAAATGCAATTGATGCATCTAAGTTACCTTAATTTGTTGTAACTTATTCGCTTACTTGAATTGCTGCCATAAATTCTTGATTTTTATTGTAAAGAGATTTTTTTTTATTGCTGTTTATGAACTTCCTTAAAATATATGTGAAATTTTTATCATTTTTTGATATGATTAAGCTTTTCTTTTTAAAATTTTCTTAACTCTTAAATTTTTAAATTATTGCATTTATAATTTTTTTTAAGATTTTTAATTTTATATTGTATGGGCTGAAAAAGAAGTGTGTGATTTTATGCATAATTGCAAAATTTTTTGTATTGTATTAATACTTAAGTTTTAGTGATTGCAATTTGTTTACATACAAATATGAATTTATGCTCCGAAGGAGGCTGATATTTCATAGTTTTTCTGGTTAAATAATTGCTTATCTCATTTGACCAGAGTTTTTTCTAGATCTATGTTTTTAATATTTGTTATCTTGCCATGATTTGTAATTTATTTTACAGTTTTCTGTATTTTTTAATCTCCAAAACCTGTAGTACAATGTATGTATAATTTTGTGTTCAATGAATTTGCATTGTAATTATTAGATATCTGTGATAGTCTTACTTTTGGAATGTTGCAGTTAAAGTTGAATTTACATGGTTTGTAACATGAAAACTCACTTTTAAAATAACTATACTTTGAAGATTGTCTATTGCAGAATAATCTTTAAAGGGTTGCATTTAATGTCATACAAAGGTCAAAATATTACTTTTAGATTTGTTCAGCATTTTAAAAAGAAGTGTTCAGATATGATGGCATTTAAACCCTTCACCCCTTAACTGTCATACTAATCTCTGAAATGGGGAAAAACTTTGAATATTGTCACATTCAAGATTAGAGATCCCATATTATTTAGCAAAAAAAAAAAAAAAAAAAAAAAAGAACCCCTAAAAATCATGTGTTAAGCATAGGTTACAAAATACTTTTCAACACTTCCAGAATAGCTTAATGAAACTTCAGTTTCATAAGTTGAAAGACGATGTCTAAGTAAACTATTTTGAAAACCCATTTTCAGGAATTGCCATCAATAGTTGAAAATTATCATAATTCTTTTGTGGAGCCCTGTATATGACCTATAGATTTGTATATATACTACATAGTATGCTAAAATTTAGTTCAGTTATGAAGCTCATGCTACATTTGAAAATGTCCCTTCAGTGTTTTCTGTTTGAATTCATTACCATATAAATGGAGATGTACTCGATCTTTTGTGCTGCCCTGTATATGATCTATAGAATTTATACTTACCAAGTAATATGCAAAAAATTAGCTAAATTTAAAAAAGCATACCATAGCTGGAAACTCGCTTTCAGCAATTGTTGTTAATAAACAATACTGTAACAAAATTCTTTTGTTTGTCCCTGTAATTGAACGATGAATGCAGTCCTCACCTTATTCTATAGTAAGCCTTCTGTTGTGCACCTCAATGATATATATCAATTTCAATTAGGGATGCAACGGATATCCGGCTGATTTTTCAATATCCGAAATACCGTCGGATATCCGAATCACAATCACCGGATATCCGACTTCTCTGTCGGATATCCGGCAGAGTGCAGCAAAGCGAATATATAAGGATAACAGAAATCGTTTGACCCCAAACAATGCCGAACAATTTTGTTTATAATGTAAAATATGAAAGTAAGTTCACTATTCATGAGTAAAAGGTAATTCTCAAAAGTTTAAAGAATTGCCAGCTTTCCTAACATTGATATTTGAACTCTTTATAATAAATTTAAGAATTTATGTTTACTTCGTTTAGAAAATTGTACCTTTACTTTCAGAGTGTAAAACAAAATTTGAAGTTGTTTATTAAAGTATGACTTTAATTTTCTTTCTTTGTTTTAAGTTTAACAATTAAACAGGCAACTAAACAAACAATTAAACAGGATTTTTAGAAGAAAGTATTGTAATAGAATTTTTTTCGATTTCTGGTTTTCGACGGATTTTGATGTTTTAGGGGTCAGATATCCCAAAACATATTTATACAAAATGTCTGTCTGTCCGTATGTCGCCATCGTACCATCGAAAAGTGAATGAAGTTATGCATAGAATTGAACCATTTTTTGTGAATGTTTTTGGCTATAGCCAGGCGGCCCTCCTTCAATATGGAAACATTCCACTGGAAGGGGGGGGGGGTGCACGGTAATCGCAATTTTTGTGCCATTTTCATTATTGTACCATCGAAAAGTGTATGAAGTTATCCATATGATTGAACAAAATTTTTTGTATTTGTTTTTGGCTATGTCCAGCAGGTTCTTCTTAAATAAGAAATATTCCGCCAGGATGCGGATATTTCCAATAATAGCGATTTTTGCCATCGTAATGAAGTTATGCATAGAATTGAACCAATTTTTTTGCGAATGTTTGTGGCTATAGCCAGGCGGCCCTCCTTCAATATGGAAACATTCCACTGCAGGGTTGGCAAGTTTTTGCCATAGGCGGAAAAAAACCTGGTTAAAACCGTCCCGGCAAAAATAGGTTTTTGCCAAAGTGGTGGCAAAAATAGGCTGTCCATTTAATTTTTTTCTCAGAAAAAGAGAAAAAAAATTCATGAAAGAATAAAGAAACTTAATATTTAGATAAAAGATCAATACTCTAAATTTATTTTTGAATTCTTAAGTTAAATAAGTACTATAATTATGCATTTTATGAAAGAATACTAACTTTTATAACAAAATTATAAATGAAAAAAAATACTAATTTTATATAAATAAATGGAAAACTTGATTATTTATTCATGTTTATACAATTATTAATGATTATATTCACATAATAGAACTGTGGAGGATCTAGATGAGTAAAGCATTTATCTTTATATGTGTTAGAAATTCAAATAAACAATTATATTCAAATAAAATTATATTTAAAGCAGAACACTTAAATTTCAAATAATTGAGCGATATCTCCATCATAACCTAATTTTTGCTGTTTTAGCATAGCATAACAATAAACTAGTTTAGAAAGAGTATTTGTTGACAGTTTATTTAAAATTTTAGTTTGCACAAATGAAAAAATCTTTCAATAATAAATAGAAAATGAATACAATGGCAAACAAAATAAAAGGGCTACAGGCTACTTACTGAAAGTAAAGAATGTAACTTTTTGTCCCTTTCTTAGAGTGTAAGAGGGAGGGGAAAAAACTCTAGTTTCCTAACAAGGCATAACAGGGAGTTTTTTCAATATATAATTTTCAATTCAATTACTTTTTTATCTGTAACAGACTAGTTTCATTAGATAAATAATTATTAATTAGTACTAAAGAACTATTTACATATTTTTAAGACTCGTTACATAAAACAAAAGTAGCAAAGTCATATAAAACCTTTTGATAATTAAAAAAAATACTAATGGTTGAGAAAATACTATACTTAAGAAAAAAATTAGATATCTGATTTTTAATCTGGTTCTTATATTCCTAAGTATTAGACTGAATCCCACCTATTTTATAAAGATTTAAAATATGTAAAATTATTTAATTATATTTATTAATTAGCAAATTAAATAAAAGTATTAAATGATATGTTATTAAATTTAATTGTTTATACCATTATCTTTATTAGCTTAGTTTTAATTACACATTAAAGACAAATAAGAATTTTCCATTTTTGCCGGTTTTTTCCATTTCTGCCCTGGTTTTTTCCAGTTTTTGCCACTGTCATGGCAAAAATGCCAACCCTGTTCCACTGGAGGGGGGGGGGGGGGGCGCTGTAATAACGATTTTTGTGCCACTTTCATTCTTGTACCATCGAAAAGTGTATGAAGTTATGTATAAGAACTGAACTAATTTTTCGGGGGGTATGTTTTTGGCTATGGCCAGCAGCTCTTTTTTCAATTTGAAAATATTCTGCTGGAAATGGTTGCTATAATATGGATTTTTGTGTTATTTTCATTATTTTACCATTGAAAAGTGTATGAACAGCATAGAATTGAATCAATTTTGTGGTGTATATTTTTGGCTATGGCCAGCAGTTTCTCCTTGAATTTGGAAATATTCCGCTAGAAGGTGGCACTGTAACACAGATTTTGGTAAAATTTTCTCGATTTTTCGCAGTTTTTTTGTACTGTATATTGGCGGCTCATGAAGCGAAGGGAACTTCGCATCCTGCTAAGCTGGCTATTCACAAACAGCTGATGTACAACAGAATAATGAAAATTTTTTTGATTTTAATAAATATGATCAAGATTAACTTATTCTTCTTCTGATTAATTGAAACTTCATTATAAATATTTAAAATTAAAAGTAATTTTCTTTTTACTTTTAAATATAAAAAAGTAATTTAACTTAAAATAAAACTAAACATGACTTGGAGCAAAAACAATATTAAATAATTAAAACAGAAAAAGGGCATCAACTAAACCTATGCTTGGAGAAAATAACTCTTTAATCATGGGTATATTAGTAGATATTTTAAGTTTAAATTATTAAAAGAAAGTGTGTAGTATTTCTTTGTGAAAATACTCTACGATTATACACATATTAATTGGTTAAAATTTGTTGTACAAATTATCAGCATTTCATTGTACAAATTATTAGCAATTACCGATATAGGCAATCCTATATTCAAATCCAGTAGCAATTATCAGCATTTCATTGTACAAATAAACAGAATACTTTAATGTTTAAATTACATTTTTTATGCAATATTATTAATATACATTACAGGGCTTGAATGGCAGATACAGGGCTTGAATTTCGAAGCGGGATGGCAGGATTTGTGCCCTATTTATTATGCCCTATTGTGAGTGGGCAGCTCCTGTTTCCAAAAAATCATTTTCCGAAAATGTTTCTTTGTAAAACGACGAGCAAGTCTCAGCACCGACTGACAAATTTCGTGATATTGTCTACTATCGATGGGCAGATTTCACAGTTTCTTCTTACGACAGATTGACAAAATTCATGGTTGTTTTTCTGCATCTGACTGAAAAATTTTGCGCTTTTTCTCCACGACCGACTGACAAATTTCACAATTTTTTCTAGAGACCGATCGATGAATTTCATAATTTTTTTTTTCTCGAGATCAATTGATAAATATAGCAATTTTATTCTGTGACCGATTGGCGAATTTCCCTGTTTGTTTTTGCGACATACTGATGAAAGTAACGATTGTTTTTCTGCATCCGATTGAAAATTTTTGCGTTTTTTCTCTGTGGCTGGCTGAGGAATTTCACAATATTTGCTCATGACAGATCGATTGACGAATTTTGTGATATTTTCCCGCTGCTGATTTCTCCTGCACTTCAGTTTCTTCTTGCGACCGGTCGACAAATTTTTTTATTTATTTTCACCATGATTGACGAAATCGGCGATATTTTTTTATGACCGATTTATGTATTTTGCGATGTTTTTTCCCTATGCCCAAAATAGCAAATAGCTAAAAGGGCAGTAATGGCCACCGGAGACCAAATTGGCCAATAGTCAGCACCCAACAAAATGAGATTACACTTGTGGTGCACATGAAGAAAAAAAAATTTGGTTGAACTTAAAAAAACATGTTTAGAAATAACAAACTAGTTGATTCTTGCAATTCACAGATTAGGACATGACTTTTTGAAATCAACCTTTTATCGTGTAATAGAAAAAATCAATGACTATTTCCTTTTCAAACTTTGGATATGGATTTAAAATTCCAATGCATAGAACATAAGTTCAATTAACAAAAATACCAGGGACTACAGTTTTGACTATAATTCCATTAAGGATATAATAAAACAAGTTTGTTCAGAAGTGACATACAATCACCGTAGGATATTGACAATAGAATCACCAATATGCATTATTCATGCATTTTTAACTTACTGTTAAAAATTAATGCACATCAGATTTTGCAAAGTTTTCTAAAATTTTTTAACAGAGCATAACCATGCATTTCCGATAATTTCTAAAGTTATAAAAGTTGGTCTGTGCTGTTTGTCAAAAGTGTAACTTGTGAAAGAGGCTAAATCACGCAAAATGGAATAAAATCTAAATTAAGAAATTCATTTAGGCACCCAATTGTTAATTGCCCATAACATTAGGTGAAAGTTGAAAGATAGACATGGTATATATATGAAACTTGATTCTGTTCCTTTGTTTTAATAAAAATAAACATTTTGGATAATTATCTTGAGTTGTTAATTTAAATTATTTTAATGGTATTTTGCCATGTCTGTATAAATGTAATTCTTTAAGGGGCACATAAAAAATAACGGGGTTTAAAGATTTTTTTTTCCTTTCTAACAGTTCAACTCCCCTGCATTTTTAAATGTTGGGTGGGAAACTCCCCTCCTGGGGAAAACTTGAATTTGAAGCCCTGATATTCAAAGAGATATAGTTTTTGTAAATTATATTTCAGTACATTTAAAATGTTTTAAAGATGTGTGAAATATGCTTGTAATTTATTGTTCTGAGATGGCGTTATATAAGGAAATAATTCACCATATAACTAAAAACATATCTAGTGCCGGATATCCGAATCTGGCAGGCAAAGGAGCTTCGGATATCCGGTATCCAATATCCGGTGCATCCCTAATTTCAATATGTTTGAAATAGTGCAACATCAGTAAAATACACCACAAACTATTTTTCCCCCATAGACTGTAATATAACTGAATTCTTTTGAGTGTTCCTGTAAACGAATGATAAATTCTGCACACCTCATTTTCAATACTGAGCATACCATAGACATAGTAAACCTCAATGCCATATATAAATTGTATTTCAATCAGAGTATATTTATGTGAGTTAAAGTACAGACGACAGACAGAATTCATAAACATAATTTCTTGGTGTTACTTGAAGTCTGTAAACATTTCTGCAAAACTTTATTAAAAAGTTATTTTGTTATTGATGTGTGTTAGATTTTGGTCCTCCTAACTATTGGGATTTAATTTGGCCTTCGGTCAAAATGTTTGGGGATACTTGCTGTAAACCAAAAATATATTTTTGAAGAAATTTATATTATAGTAGAAAATTGATCTCTAAGAAGTGAATATATACTTTCAAATTTTCTTTCTCTGTTTTGGAACCATGTGATTCTAGTTTAGCTGCAATCTATTATGAATACTTCGTTTTTGCATTGCCAAAATTATTTAGTCAATGAAGTTGTATTTTATGTTAATATTTGTATATATTTATCTACATATATATATAGTGTATATTTTTTGTTTTTGACCAGTGCCAAGTGTGTTATCTTTTTTTCTTTCTCTCTGAAATACTATGGATGCTTCTCTTTAAATTTTGCTTGTTTTAACTAATTTTTAGTTGCTTTTGCCTTTCTACTTAAATTCCGGAGCTTGTATATATTCCTAATTTCTTTTAGCTTAACTGTTTTCATTTAGCTTTCATTGAAAGTATTATCAAAGTAGAATTTCCCTTTAGACATTTACTGCAAATAAGCTAACTTTCTATTTAAACTTGTCTGTAGTTTCAAATGCATTATATTGTTTGTAATGGTCCTGTTTATATTTCCTCTATTCAAAATGTCAAAGATCCCCCCCCCCCCAGACTTTTTGAGAAATTATTAAGAGTAAGAAGCTTTCTATTTTTATATAGTATTGTTTATTTATTTGTTATTCAATTTTATTGAATAATATAGTTTTTATTTACATTTTGACTGCCAGATAAAATTTGTCAATCAACCCAAACCAGTATGAATATTTCTTATAAAGCTACAGGTATAAATTGACAAACTTAATTGCTAGATATTTTCATTTTTCTCCAATCTTTAGCTGCTTTGATATACATATGCAGACCTATTATTTATTCAATAAAGAACCACTGAGTGGACTTTCAAATCAAAACACTCATTGCTATCCTGTAATTTTAGCTATTCAAATTATTCTAGTGATTTTTAATAATTAAATTTTTATTAAAAATTAAAGGAAACTTGCAAGTTTATTACAAATGTTTTCTTTACCATAGACCAAAAGTAAAAGATTAAACTGTACTGACCTCTCTTTTTTGGGGTAATAATTTAAGGAAAGAATTTCTTTCAAAAGTGTGCTTGTTTAATAGTTTTGCTCAAAAACACTAACTTGAGAAGGGAAGAAAGAATTTATGGAACTGATTTTGCTAAAAATGGCAATACATTTTGCTTACATTTGCTAATTACTGTTAAACAAATATTCCAGTTTGATATATAAATCTTAATAATACATAATTTTATTTTTTAATTTATGTGAATAAAACTAATTCAGTGGTACTATCCTTTTAATAATTGATTTAAATTCCAAAGGCTTTGTAAAACGTAACTAGAAATATGTAATTATTTTAATGTTCTCTAGCATATCATAATTTTTTATTAATTTACACCAGTAACAGTTTTATTTTCTACTGATCAAACTATCTATACAAATGGAAAACAAAATCTATTATTTTATAATTATCCTAGTCGCTGAATTGGAATATTAAGTACATAATTCCTATTGCTGATGAAATTATAGCTCTACAGTTTTTAATTTATGACTTTGTCTACTTATCATTTATTTTGAAATATTCTGCATAAAGTAAGCTGCATTGCTAAAAATTATGATACTAAACAGTGTAATATGATAGGATAGACTGTTTAATGTTTTAAGAATTCTATTTTAAAATCTCTGTTGAACAATATTTTATTTATTTATTTTTTTTATTTTTTGTCATTCATTCTCCAAACTAGTCTTATTGTACTAAACAAGTTTTTTAAATGTTATTTTCTTCTTTATACCGATACTTTCCTCCCTTTTCATTTTACTCCAGTACATTTTAATATTTTTGACAGCTTTGCAATTTCTATATCTAGTTTCATGCGATAGAAATTTTTTAATAAATATCTTTTACTAATGGTTAATCCCAAAAGAAATCTAATTTTCAGTTTTTGCATTCCCTTCTGAAATGGCAGTCAATTTGTTAATTAGGTAGAAGAAATCCAAGCAAAATTCTTTTTAAATTCTGTGTAAATTTATTGGACAAAAAAAAATTTTTTTTGAATGTGCTTTATTTATGTACTTAAGATTTTAAATAATTTGTCACATTTCAATTGTTTTAAGTGCATTTTAAAATGTATTTTGCAAATTCTGTGCTGTTAAATTTGTGCTTGTTTTCTATGTTGTCTTTCTTTTTTTTTTTTTTTTTTTTTTCTCTAGACATCTGAAATATCGAAATGGTGTCAAATTCCAATCTGTAATAAATTTTGTGCCTTATTGTTAATGAATAAATGTTGAGATTTAATATAGATATTTTACAAATTATAAAATTTTAATTGATATATATATTTATGTATTTGACTGTAAATTAAAATCATCAAAGTATAAAAGGTGATTTTATGTGTGTAATGCCTTTGAAACTCCTAAATAAAGTAAAAAATTCTGAAAAGTCTTTTGTTGATGATTTTACCTAATGAATTGCAAATCAAAAACTATACTGCATATTTATTTACAACACAAAGCTATAGGATTTTGCAAATATTAAAATAAATGGTTTCAAAATGCTTTCACTGTACCATTAAAAGAAAAAAAAAATCTTAGAAGCAATTGTTTTCAGATTATGTACTGGAATTCTGGTATTTTTACTCAATACCAGAATTCCTGTTTTTCAAGTGTTACTTTTTACATATTTACATCATGAAGTGTCATATTCTCTTAATTATCTTAACTGTTAAGCTCTCTCTCTATTTTTTTAATGGAGTTTGCCAAACGTTTTTATACCTTTTTATTTTTCTTCAGAATTCTCTTACTTTTCTGAATCGGTCGGGAAAATTCCTGCGTCAAAGCAATTACTTCTGCTCTTCAATCTTAGGATGAGTAGAGAAAGCGAAGGTTGTTGGAGCAAAGATGTGTGACGTGGTGCGGTGAGGAAGGGTGGGGTGGGGTTAGGAACAGTCTAAAAGATGATGTGCCATCATTCTCCAAATTGTTCGCTTTTTATACTATTTGATCTTTTTCTGGGTGGTATGTTTTGGAATCTTTACTCCGTCTAGCTCCAGCGCTTTCTGTGGCTGTATGAACACTTTTTCGTTTACCATAGCAGTGTGATTTTGCTATGCCGCGAGTTGTGTTTTAGCACATAATCGTGCTTCTTGCCTTTTTTAAATTTTAGTGCTTTTTCTCCATTCTTATAAAATCATGAAGTTTTTAATCTCAAACAATGATACTGAATCCATAGATTGAGAGAAAAACAAATTATGTTGGGAATGGGTGAATAAAAACCTTAACGAAAAAGTACATGTTTGGTGTAAGAAAATTGATAAGGCAGAATATTGTTTTTGCGTAGTCTGCAGTAATATAGCTAAATATGGTTGTGACAGTGTTAAAGGATTAGTGCAATATTCCAGAATGGTGCATCGAAAAACTCAGACATTGGTGAAAAACACTCAAGTTTTAGGTGTATCTTATCCTCGAGATGAAGAAATATAAAAAGACGAAAGGACTGCCATTCTTCTAACCTGAAAATATAGTGTAGAAGCTGTTATTTGTTCATTTATAGCTGAGCATTCGCTCTCGTTCCTGTTGGCTCCCGAAATAATTAAGTTATGCAAAACTTTAATACAGGCATCTTTCGACTTGCATATTATGCGACTTATGTAAATTCGCAATTACGTAATAAATCTCGAAAATTACATTTATGAACAGAATAGCGTGTTTGATATGCATTTGCGTACTTTTGATAATTATTTTATAAATAAAATATGCAGATAAAATCCACAACCAGAATATAGTTTTATATGTTAGTGAGAGTTATATTTTTAGCGGGATATACAATCAAATCTTTTACTAAACAAACTCAAATCTAGTTAAAATGAGACAAAAAAATTTGGGATTCAAATAATTGTTAGCTGAATTCAAACCAGAACGAAAGCTAATTTTAAAATTTCAATGAAGAGGAACAAGTGTTTTTTTTTTTTTTTTTCCCTTCTAGCTTTACCTGTTTGTTTAATGTAGATTGAAAATTGTTTAAGGCTGTTCTCAAATCCAAAAGGGCAACTTTATGACATAAGTTTAAATTTATTTTTCGGAAATGCATGAAACTAGTAGTTGTTGTTCAGAAACTATATAATCAAGCTGTTTTTTCCATTTTTTGCAAACGCAATAGATCTTTCAGAAAATAGTGTCAAAGTGGACGTTTTGAACCGAAGTTCCCGAAGAAAGCAGAAAAACCAGTCAGCGAAAGGAGAAAACGTCTTTGTCACGTGATCAAAATCTCTAACTCAATAGGTAATTTATTTATAAAAAATTTAAAAACACAGTTCGATTCCAAATTGCTTCCATAGTCAGGCCTTCCAATTTTATCTTTCCATTAAAAAATGAATTTGTAAATATGTCAAAATGTTTTGTGCTTGTTGAGCAAAGCAGTTGAGAACAGCCTTAAATGAATTCATCAATGGTAAATTTATAAATCTCGCATTCCATAAGAGGTTTTTTATTTGAAAAGTATTCTTTGTTTGTTTTTATAATTTTTCATATTTTTATAGTTTATATCCGAGTAAATACAGCTTTATTCATAAAATAATACTGTATAAATAATATGTATATTTTATTTAGGAATAAGATACTGTACTAATTTCTTAAGTCGTTAAAAATTATCATTGTCTTTATCATTAATATTTATATATATATATATATATATATATAATAAATATTGCAGTTTCTTATGAAATTTTATCTGATCAATTTAGAAATTCGACTTATGTAATATTCAAGTTACATAAAAGTTTGTGGAACGCATTACTTTACGTAAGTTGGGGGATGCCTGCAAATGACATGCAGTGTTGTAGTCATAAAAAAAACAGAAGGACACTATAGACAGAGGGTATACGCTAGTCTTTCTTGAATGAGTATACACTATAGTTTTGAGAAGCAGTAGATATATAGAGCTTCTTCAAAAAAAAAATCCAGAAGGTACATGGCATATACCTCCGTATACCCTATACTACACCCTTGGTTACATGCAGTCGCTAAGTTCCATAAAATTGTGTCTGACAACGGTGGTATGTAAACTTAAACATAATCTTTCCAAAATGATCAAAGACGAACAGTGACAAAATTTAGGACACACAAAATTTTCTTTTAAACATAGATGAAAGCACTTCAAGAAGCTCGGAAAGTATATTATCTGTTTAAGTGTAATATTTTTGTAAAAATGAAAATAAGATAATTTTAAGGTATTTGGCATCTGTGAAACTGAACTCTACTTCAGGTTCTATTGCAATTTATTTAGCAATTGGTTCCCTAATTAAAGAAAATAACACTCCTCGAACTAATTTAATGTCCTAATGAATCTCTGTAATAAGATGCGTGTGTGGGAGGAAAGGGGGGGGGTTGCCATTGAGATGGCTTAAAGATAATAAAGCTCTCCATCTCTTAGATATTGACGGTGATACATGCCATACCACCAATAACTGTGCAATTTTCTAAACCTCTTTTTAATATTTGGAAATTGTTTGTGACAATATTATTTTGACCTAAAAGGTAATGATGAAAAGGAATATATTTTTTTTTACTTGTAAATTATTAAATATAAAGCCTCAAACACCTCCTTTCCAGACAAAATCATAGATGGCTATACATCTTGCCTGTTCTGAATAGAATTGTTTCTTTGTAGGATGTCTTGCTGGTATGTATATTTTTGTGATCTAGTGACCAAAATATATATGAAAATAAAGGGGAAGAAATTTTGCAGAAAAAGTAAATCTGATGAACAAGCATTCAGAATTAAAACTATAAATTGCCTGTTGAAAAAGTAACACTTGACTGAGGATGGCAAGCGAAGGAAAGCTAGAATTATAGCTAAGCTTTTTGTTCAACAAAATAAATTGCTATTTATGGCATTTTATCGATTTGTCCTTCCCCATTTAAACAAATACACAAAATTGTTCTAGAACAAAGAGATTCTGTTCCATGAACTGCATGTGCAATTGTTTGAACTGATAAAGTAGATCCTGGTATTTTTCAAACATCAAGTTGTTTCTACATTAACGACATATGATGACATTGTGAAATTCAACATTAAAGATGTTAATAATCATCTTCCAGAAAAATTACTGTTTACTGGTGCCGATTCATCCAAAGTTATTCGCAACTTACATAATGATTCCCTAATGAAAGAAACTGTAGGTGTCTTAAAACAAGCATATTTAAACTGTGTAGAGTATATGTCCTGAAAAAAAAAAAAACTTTGTTTATAAAATTCTCAAGGTTAAAACTGTCTTAGGAAAACCCACAACATTTGGGGCATTTATGAAATTGGCATGGTAAGGTTAGTTGGGGTTGGGGTAACTGGGCCATAAGCTATTTTATAAAAAACTGTTGGTGTTTTTTAAATTTTAGCTTTAGTGAACAATGCCCCTTAATCTCTACTTCCTAAAACAACGTGTATCAACTCAATCATAACTCTCACTTTGCTGTGATAGGTTGTCAAAAATTTACATTTCTTTTTTTAAAAACAACGTCTATATGGTTGAACTTCCTCAGCTGATTATTAAAATACTGTAAGTACTTTTATTAAACAATCATTTTTTTTTAAAGATTAGACATATAACTACATTAATACTATTAGGTATCTATACATATTTACTTCATGTTTCAAATGTAAGCCCGGTGTCCCAGTTACCCCATAAATTTTTCAAGAATGGGGTGACTGGGACATGTATCTGGGGTAACTGGAGCATGCTGTATCCAGAGTTGGGCAAAATACATCGAAAAGTCATTTTCGATACAAAATACATTGGTTTTAAAACCTAAAATACAAATTACAAAATACTTTCTAAAATTAAAAAATCCCAAATACAAAATACATGTATTTTCAAAATACATTTAAAATACAAAATACATTTCGAAATTTCAAATATTGATGCAAAATGTTTTGTTTTTGTTTTGTTTTTTTTTTTTGGGGGGGGGGGAATGTTGCACTTTAAAGAAGAGGGGGGGGGGGTAGATTATGCTCCCGTAAGTGGGTGCCCCAATGGCTACTTCACTGGTTGTGAATAAGTCACTGAATTAAAATTATTGAAGCATTCATAATATACTGAATATCTTCATCATTTATATTATAAAACTATATTATATTGTTATCGTAAAAATATATGAGATTTTTTCAATTAATTTAAAAGCCAAATATTAATCAATTTGAAACTCTCTGTACAATGAACATTAATCTCGGACAAAAACTTTTAATACAATATATAATGACATCAGTTAATAATGAATAAACGTCTTTGATTATCAGTTATAAAATCATACAAAGTAATGTTTTAACAATATTTTTTATTTTATTATAAACACACATGCATAGCGCATATACATAATGTGTCTTTGTAAGATGTATGTGCTTGTGATTGATTAAATTAATAACATATTTGATATTTAAATAAAATTTCTAAACTATCCTAATGCTAAATGTGTAATTTATTAAAAATGCCCTCTGGTGGTGAAACTTTGAATTTTTTTTTCTTTTTTTGCTTAAACAAATTCCTATCTCTTTATTATTTCTTTCAATAAATTTCACAACTTTATGTACAATGGTTTTGTCTGCAGACAACTTTAAAGTATGGTTGTTTAATTATAGACACCCTGTACTTATGGGTACTTTATTAATTGGTTCAAATTTCTATTTTCGTTTTCTGTTGAAACATTAAAAAAAAATCGAAATACGATTTTGTACTGAAAATCTTGCTCGCTTATTGCAAAATCTTCACTGTGTTTACTTTTTCACAAACAATCTGTATTACTAGCAAAAGCCATGCTTTGTTTGTATTCGCGAACCATTATTTAATAAGATAAATATTTGAAAGTAACAATATTTTTTTATATTATTTTTGCATCTTTATTAAGATAAAACGTTATTTTATGTTTTGGTGCATTTTAAATTTAGAAATGTAAATTCAGCCAAATAACTAAGAATTTCCTCGAATTTTTTATGATATAACGAATTTAACAATTAATTTTATTTGTTAACAATTCTTTTGTTGCCACTTTACCAAAAAAAAAAAAAAAAAAATCATAATATAATTATTTTAAATGCATAAACTTGTGACGTCTGATTTCACATAATAAGAATAAATTGTGTATTGGAATTCTTAACACTGAAAAATACTTTTATAATTGAATGTAAATAGTTGAATTTTTACAAATTTTAATTCATTAAAAATGTGCTATAATTTTCATAAAGGGTATTTTAAAAATTTCATAAAAGAAATCGTGAAATTATTTAATTAATCATGATTCTATCTATAGTTACTAACTCCATGATTTATTTTTTTCTTCTGAAAATCTACTTGTTTCATTTTTTATTTGCAAAAATATGTCCGTATTGGAAAAACATGTAAAACAAATGAATTAAAATAATTAATTTTTTAAGGTTATTCTGTAAAAAAATATATAATAATATTGTGCAAATCTATAGTCATAGTTTAGTTCATAGTTTTAGTTCATAGTTAGATCATAGTTTAGTTTTATGTTTAATTTCAAGTCAAAATACTGAATAGTTTTTTTTGTAAAGTGTACGACAAAATGTAATTTGTGTAGCCTAGTAGAGGATTCGCTTCGCTCATCCTAATAAAGCAAAACAGATGGCCGTGATTAACTCTAATATCATATCAATGGTGACAACGACCTTAATAAACATTTTTTTTTCTTTTTCCATTTTTTTACTTCTAAATTAATTCCAGCTTCTAAATATAGCAATAATTGCAATTTTTACACACTGGAATAGAGAAAAAAGTAATTTCAAGTACGATTTCTTTAAAAACAGTATCTCAATTTACCCAGTTTTTAGGGATTTTCTAAAAAAAATTTCAAGTTTAATTTTTTAAAACTTATCTCGCAAATATTCATGTGACCTAATTACGGATGGTTAACCCTTGCACTTAAAATAACGATGCAATTCAGCATTTGTTTATTAATGTGTAATATTCCATAAAGAAATTGCCAAACGAAATTAAAATCTCATAAATATATAAATAACAACACAAATTTAACAGACGTGTAATTGAAGTATGCATTTAAATTCTGAAATAATCAAAATCACAAAGTTTGTTACAAATGAAAAACATCTTTCTCGATTACCTGCTGGTATGTGGCTAATAAGAAAGTCTCAAAAATTCTTTTTTTGTGTAGTTGGTTGGAAATCCAAGAAAATATACTAAACTGAAAATAAATTGTTAGTTTTCAGTTAAAAAATGATTTTCACCTATATATGTTCTGTACACTGCACAGTATATCGGGCATCTTTAATCTGAGTGAAATCTCTGGTCTGTATTAGAAAATAAAAACATTCCCATGAGTAACGATGATATCATATTGACGATACAATGATCTGAATAATAAATTTATCTTTTTACCAAATTTATTAACGTCTAATCCTCCCACAATTTGAAGTCCGTCGAATAGAAAAAAAAATTACTTTGAAATGCAATTTGTTTGAAAACTATCTTAATTTACAGATTTGTTATGGTCTTTTTTCAAAAATTCGAGCAAGATTAAAAAAGGAAAATCTATCGCGTGCAGCCCGATTGCGGAAGATTTACCTGTATGCACTTAAAATGATGTAAATAAGTTCATTACTTGTCCCTTGTTAATATTGTGTAACGGTATTAAAAGTTCATCAAAAATAAATAAATAAACACAAATTTAACCAATGTATAATCGAACTACCATTGAAAGAAGTAGAATAAAAAATAAAAAAAGCTGCTATAATTAGTGAATTCTCTGACGATTTATTTAGCTATTAATCCTTGAAATGTAGCTAATGCGAAAGTACTGTTTTTAATAAATATCAAAACTTTGTTCAAATTCATAATTTATATTTTTCATATAAAATTGCTTTTTTGTACTGTTAGTGAAAAAAAAGTTTAACATAAAAAAAAAGTATTAGAGTTTTTAATAAAAAAGGATTTTCATTTAGTATGTTTTGTACACCAAACAGTATGTTCTGTAAGACAGGAAACAAGTCAGCTTCGCATGTGGATGTGTAAAATAAAAAAATGAAATATCAAGATGTTTTGAAATGTAATGTCAGCCGTGTAAACGATAAACTATAATAAAGCCAAGTCCGCATTTAAACATCCAATATGTAGTATGATCAATGTAAATACAGTTAATGGACATTTGAACACTTTATGATAAATCGAACAACTTTTATATTAAAGTTCAATCTCAATTAAATGAATATCAAAGGTATGGTAAATCATATTAGAACCTCTACGGAATGAATACTAAGAAACTAGGAAAAATGTTAAAATCGATATATGATGGCATAAGACTAAAATCTTACATTTAAATAGGTTTTGAAGTTTGTTTTATCATTCAAAAATTTAACCTATAATAGAACATCTTGTTTTATACTGCTGCTATTTTCCCTTAATTTTTTTGTTATCATCAACAGAACATTAAATATATTTCATGTCTAATTGCGCACATTGTGTATTATTATAATTAATCCTCTTGGTAAATTTTCATTGGGAGATTTAACAATATTTCCATGAGCCTCTGCGGTAACTAACATCATTACACTTCTAATGTATTTTAAATAGGCAGCACCTGCCTATGCAGCAGTGTTCCCACAACATTTTTTTGTAATTTTCATTGAATGTTATGAATTGTAAAAGCTATTTTTGTGACTACTCAACAAAAAAATGCTTCTGCAGAAATAAACATCCGATTCATTAATATGCTAATCGTACATCGTACCAAATGTTAAACAAGGTGTGCATATAAACTTCCAGGAATAAATTCAAAAACTATTCAAAGCAGACAGGCATGTGTTTCCCTCTTGCTAGGATCTGCGGTTTAGATACGACAGCTTGAAATTTCGTGGAATGTATTTTGCGTATTTTGAAAATACAAAATACTTTGAAAAAACATTCCAAAATACATAACCAAAATACATTTGTTTTGAAGGCTTAAAATACAAATTACAAATGTATTTTGAAAATGTATTTCAAATACATGTATCTTCGATACTGCCCAACTCTGGCTGTATCCAGTTACCCCAATAGTTATAAATAATTTTTTTGTGTTTCTCTTACTACGGGAAGTAAATTTCTCCATTGTTTTTTGCTCACAATAAAGAAAATGATAGAATACCTTATTAAAATTATGTAATGAAATTTTAAAAAAGCATATTGAGTGGTATCAAACCAAATTTCTTGGCCCCTTGAGAGGCAGTGATGCCGTTATGGCATCACTTAATTTTAATTGCCACATTGGCACCTGAATTTTATAATGAAAATTTCACCTTTACTAAGTACGCGAAAATATACTTGTTTTCAGATAGATTCTCTTGTAAATATTGATGTCATTAAATTATTTCAACATTTTACGAATGCAAGTACCTTGCCCCTGAAAGCGAGATAGCCAGACCTTGAAATTGTACTATACACAGGGGTCGCATTCTATAGGGAAACTTTTATCGTTCCTACCACTATTTTGAAAATAATATCTTCATCGCACCTTTCTGTAAGGGTTCTGGTAGAAGCAATAAAATTTTCCCTATATAATGTGACCTCTGGATTAAGTACTTACGTAGCCGTTTGTTCACAGATTTACCTTGCTATTTTTTTCCTTAAAATGGCCATGTGACTTTTATACTTATTATCTATACTAAAGTACATAAGTACTTCCTTAAGTTTTATGTTTTTGGTATAAAAAAAAATCTAATATTTTCACTTTTAATGCTTTTTTTTAGACACATTGACAGCAAAGGTTTCCCTTACAATGCTGTTTATTGATATATAATTTACATGATCTGCCTGGTTTAAATTTTTTTTAAGTTGTTTACACATTTTCAAACAGGACCTGATATCCGATATGAAAAAATATGAACGCGTGTGGAACATAGACCCCCTGGTCCAGTTACCCCATTTTTGGGGGCAACTGGACCCATGTGGAAAGAAAGATGAAATATGCATATTTTTAAATATTAAAATGCAGTTTTGAGCATTTCTGTCTGATAGAGGGAACCTAACTGAACACATTTACAGAAGTTCAGACTTTAATTCAAATGAACATTAGTTTTGTAAAGCTGAATTGTCAGAGGCTCCAGAGTCACATTGTAAAATCATGTCCCAGTTGCCCCAACTAACCTTACTTGCCAATTGTGTTTGCATAACATGGTAATTTCTGATTTCATGATCCAATAAAACAAGTTGACAATCATTTGTGTAATTATCCCTCTGAAGATAAAGAAATGGTTAAATACTGGGCAATAGTGTTCAGTATACAAGAAAATGGACAACAAAAATACTGTTTTATCTAAAGTTGATTTTATGCTTGAAATCATTAGAGTCCAGAACATCACTTAATTGTGATAGTTTGGATTATATTCAAACCATCAAATATTTCTTATTATACATAGGAAAAAAGCTCTTGTGAAGCTTTTGGGTAAAAAAAAATCAAACTAAAAAATTTCTGAATAAAGAGTTAAAAAGTAAGTTAATAAACTATTGGCATATTTATCAGAATTCTCTAGAAGGTAATAAGAATATTATACCTATTGTTGCAGCTTTCCCTTCCACAAGTGACGTGCCTAACTTTGATATAAATTTGTGGAAAACCAAATTTAAAGGATTCATCTCTCTACCAGCTAATTATATTCCTGCATTATCTTATGGGGAAAAAAAGGAATTACCATCATGTGAGCAGAATAGTTCTAATTTATCTTCTACAGGCCATAAACGTGAGCAGTATAAAGACTTGTCAAAGACAAAAAAAAAAACTTTTTAAGAAATAATACATTTTAAAATAAGAATACGTTTATATGACTAACCGAGTGGGGTTTCCCATCCAAATAGAATTTCTGATTAAGCTTTGTTTTTATTTTTTAATTAACCGTTTGTGACTCAACTTGAAAAATATTTACTCAGATGTTAGAATACACCATTTTATGCATGCAAAAAATAATAAAAATATTTAGAACATAAAACTGAAAAAATATTGACTAAAAGGTATTCTTTTCACAGCTACAATAAACAGAAATTTACATACTTCTCATCAATATTGTCCATTTTCTAATACAAAATTGTAAAGCATATAAAATTACCTTTAAAAAATATATATTCGGACGTCTCCAGCTTTTATAATTTGACAAAATTTACAAAGTGAATTTTAGCAATATCGACGTGAAACTGCTCAAATGATAAAAAAAAAAACTTTGGCATAAAAAAATTTACTCAGTAAAGCCGTCTGTTGAGAATTCTATGATTTATTTGTTGGGAAATAGGAATAATAAATAAAATCGTGTTTTAAATCTTACTGTGTAAGTAACATTGACTTTTGGGTATGTTGCAGATCTGCAACACTGTGATACAAAGGGTTAAATTTCTTTTAATGATAGGCTTTTAGCATTACTTTTTAAGGATGATTTGATGTTTTGTTTTAACTCCTTTTTTTTCATATATTAATTAGTGCTGCACTCTTTCCTAAATGCAAGGTAAATACTCAATTTAATGACAAAAATTCAATATGTAACTAATCATCTCTGTTCCCGAGCAATCATGAATGCAGTTCATTTACAGATTATTTTATTTATTTTTCTTTAATATGTCTTGGAACTCTGTTTTCTTGAGAGTATAATTATTATTAAGTTATGTAGCAGGGTCAAAAGCATTCATATAATTTCTCTCTTTTCTAGTAACAAGTCATACTCAGCAAATTCTTATTCTTTTTTTTATTATTATAAAAGCTCTTGGTTAGTGAGATCTCAAATTCCCCTTGCTAATGTTAAACCTATGGGAATAGAATGCATTCATATTTTTAAAATAATCTCTCCAGCAGGAAATTAATATGTTTAACTTTTCTTTTTTGAGTACTGTTCTTAAAGGATGCTCTTTCTTTTTTAGTTGTCAAAATATTTCTAAAATACAGGGTTATTACAAATGAATCATCGGGTTTTGATACGTTACTACGTGCGAACTAGGAAATGTATATGTTCCCATGACAACTCAAACGAGAGGGCGTTAACTACAGTTTCGCGCTGCGTATGTGTCATGCGCGTGTGATTGCCATGGTTGCTACGCGAACGTCATATTCAAAATGGCGACTGGACAGCAGAAATTTTCCACACAGTTGGCTGTGGAATGGAAAGTTCGCGGCTAGCGCGATTTGTTGATTTCTTGGGACTACGGATGAAACTCTAACTCGGTTCACTGTTTCTTCAGTAACGCTTGGTCGTCCGGAACTTTTGCCTTTACATAAACAACCGGTTTCATTGAACTGTCGATACCAGCGCAGAATGCTTTGTTGGGTTGGTGGTTTGCATTAGTATGCCTTCCGGAATGCTTTCTGAACGGTTATAAGCGATTCACACTTTGAAAATTCTAGTACACAAAACGCTTTCTGCTGTCCAGTCGCCATTTTGAATATGACCTCATGGCAACAACACGCGCATGACACATACGCAGCACGAAACTGTAGTTAATGCCCTCTCGTTTGAGCTGTCATGGAAACATATACGTTTCCTAGTTCGCACGTAGTAACGTATCAAAACCCGATGATTCCTTTTTAATAACCCTTTATATTTAATTTATAATTTTTATGTCTTAAAATCTTAGCGGAACTGAGTAAGATTTCAACACTTCAAAGAAAATTAAGTTACATATTTTAGAAATATTAAGTACATTTTTATGATGTAATACACTACACGACAACACCTGCACTAATACCTTTTTTATGATATTTATTTCATAAAAATCATAATTTAAACTATGAAAATCCATAAAAGAAAGTTTCATTATATATTTTTCATTTTTTATGTTCCTGTATTCACTAGTGCAGCAAAAAGTGAGATTTTGGTGTATAAAACCTCGCTTAAAATACTTAAAAACTGTTAAGATTCATAGAAAACCCATGTGTTAAAATACGTAAAAACAAACTAAAAGAAAATCATAAAAAAAAAAAAAAAAAAAAAAAAAAAAAAATCCTTAGCATACAATTGTAAAATATGTGAAAGAAAATAGAGAACAACAAAGTGATTCTGCTGTTTTTCATTGCATTTTATTTTGATATGGAAAGGTTGAATCTCCGTTTATGAAACTTTGGAATATGTGAATCAAGTCTGCACGATATATCAATTTCAATATCAGGAAATTCATTATATTGCCAAAAATCACCGGACACTTTCGATTTTGCACATTTTGTAATGTTTCACTTCATATATTTCAGCGAAGGTTTGATGACGAAGGCAATTAGGGGGCAAAAAAAAAAGATGAAGGCGAAAAATATTTGGTATTGCCCTGTAAAGTAAAATGCTCGAAATGATACATTTTTTTTTCAAAAATTGAGACTTGTAAGTAACAGTTGAAAAAAAAAAATCATTCTCCATTCGATTAATATATCCTGCTAAAAAGCAAGTAAAGTAAGTTTTAAATTACAACTTAAAGTTTTCACTTCATTAATATGGATAACTGGACTGACAACACCGCCTTTTATCCAATTGCTTATCTAATACATAAAAATGAAATTCTCTGTCTGTCTGTAATTCTATACACATCTGCAGTTTGGAAGCCAGAATTGTGAAATGTTACGTACATGTGTATTAAAACACGGCCGAGGCAACTAAAGTAATCCGGAATCGAAATAATTTATAGTTAAATTTTAATTAATAAAAAACCACCAATTTAACAGCAATTTCCTATCAAATTTAAACGTTTTTCGTTATGACAGATGCTAACAATTAAAAATTCATAATAAAATTCTAACCTCAACAATTACTTTTCTATTGCAAGATTTCCACGTAAAAAATGAAAATGAAATAAATAGTTTGATGAATTAAAAAGTGACCATTATGTCATATTAGAAATATAATGGACGTCAGCAGGTGAATATATAACATCATATGAGTTTGAAAAAACGTATTGAAACATGATAAAAACCCGATTATGGAAATATTGACATTTTTATTTTTTGAGGTTCTCTGAATTTGTTTTCGCCATTTTTAAATCTATACCATATATATCCGTGCGTGTATTTTTCCACGCACGGATTTTCCAGGAATTTCCAAAAAGGTTTCAAGTCCCTAGAGCTCATTCTTAGTGAAGAACTGAAATAAAAATGGCTTTAATGCTCTTTTTTTATTATTGTTTGTTTTATACTACTGTGTTTAATTTTGAAATTGATTTTTCAAAACAAACATTCTTAAAATTCCGGGCAACGCCGGGTACTTTAGCTAGTAAGCAATAAAATATGACAATTTATTAAGTTTTATTTAATTTAAAAAATGGCGCTTTTTTTTTATGGAATTGTCAAGGTGTTTACAGTTAAACTTTGACGGACTCTATCTAGTATATTGTAAAAGTAAATTTCACGCGAAACCATTTAACACTAGGATATTTGCACACTTTTTGTTCCCCGAGCTATGTAGTATTACGTTTACGGATATATCACGCTTTATTCTACTATAAGTTAGTTCGACTAGTTACAGGAATGGCGAACCTATGGCACGCATGCCACTTTTGGCACACGAAAGATTAGTTTTGGCACGGCCTTTTTTGTGGCTCTAAATCAAAATAAAGTGAGATTACATAAAATCGCGACTGATCTTTTTTAAATTCGTATAAGGGGAAACTGAAAAAATTAATTGCAGCATATTATATTACAATCTAATTGATTATGGTGTCAATTTTTCTTTAAACAAAGACGATATTTGAAAACAATCGGCAAGAATTGGTTATTAGACATTACTAAATTCCGATGGTATAAAGTTTGGCAATTTTGGAATTAATTTCAGAGCTATTCAAAGAAACTGACGTTTTTCACTTTAATAGTTTTTCTGCCTATTTATGCTTTCGAATCACTGTTTTCACAAATGAATAATACCAAAACTCAAGCTGAAAGCACTTATCAGACAAATCCGGTTCAGTTTGCATTAAAATTAACTCGATATTAAGATGTAACAACAGAAATCAAATTACATTGCATTATTAATTTTTTAAATATAAATTTCTAAAATGTGTTTGTTTCCATAATTATTATAGTGTATAATGCCTACATTTCTCCTATTTTTTAAATCATAATAGAAATTTTTAAGTTATTTTAAGCCATGATTTTTCCACCTATTAAATTTGTTTTTTAGTTGGCACGTCATAGTCACGTAAAATATTTTTTGATCAAATTTGGCACGCAGCAACAAAAAGGTTCGCCAACCCTGGGCTAGTATGAACCTTATGAAACAAGATTATCGGACAGAATTGCTTAGTAATATGATTAATAAGCAATGATTCTAAAATAGAATAGAATATCAATTCCCGTACCCCGCTTCGCGAAGTTCGTGCGAACATCAGTGTCCAACAACGATGCTATAAATTTATATTCGTGACAAAATTTTAGCCCATAAAAGCGATAAACTTTACGATATTTTATATCATGTGGTATTCTTTTGGACATTTGTGTTTTTCATTGTTTCGTTCTGTCTCTTTATGAATTGTTTACAACTGCTTTTGGTTCATACTATTGTTCAGTCATTTGTCTGGCTTACAATTTCGAATGTATCCGTAAAAAAGTGACACTGGCATTATTTATTGCTTTTAATATTTCCTGGATTATTCTGCTTTTGAAAAAGAAATGTTCATAATTTTTTTTTTTTTTTCTATCCTAACTTATTCAATGCAAAACAGTTACGAACTCAGGAATATACATATATGCAAAATAATGCTCGATTGGGCTGATAATACCGACGCTAACTATCTATCTTCTATATTATAAAGGACACGCGTATCTGTGCATAACACTGACGTCATTTTGCGAATGGCAACATTTCCCGATGAAATTTCGGTTTTTCAATTTTTGCTACTACAATTTTTTAATCTTCTAAACATCACACAGTTTTCAATTTTTACGCCGTCGTGTAGGGGAAAAAAATCTACTTTCAAATGCAATGTATCTGAAAGCTGTATTTTATTACTATAATTATTATACTTAATTGACTTATTTTTTTTTTCTGGTTTATAAAGTAATTTTCTAGCATGTTTTTTTAAATTTATCTGTATCGCGTGCCGGCTCCATTACGAAATACTTAATAAACAATTTGAACACAAAATAAATAAATGTTCAGAATTTGTCTCCGGCTAATTTTCCATAACGAAATTAAAGCTTTATCAATCAATAAATAAAAGAATAAGAATATAAAAAACCCCACTAATTTAACATACATGTAAACGAACAATTTAAATTTTTACACAGCCGAATTGGGAAAAATATGTGCTTTTCAGATGTAATTTGTATGAAATAGATACGTTTTGAATTATTGTAAGATTTAAATTATTATAATTTTTATAAGAGTTGATAGGCAACTATTAAAGGAAAAGCGAAAAACTAATCTATGTATTTAAAACACAGGAGACAATTTTTTAAGACATCTGCCCTGAACTTTCTACTAAGGTTATTTGAAGACGTGAATTTCAAAACTCGCCTTATGCAGAAAATCAAATTTTGGGAAATCGCGAAACACCTTTGACTGTTTCCATTGATTTTGATTGTAAACCAAGATTTTACAGTGCCAGAAATGCACGATAAAAGTAGTTTTTAGGTAGATTTCGTATGAAATACTACCTATTGCAGTCGTTACCATGGTGTGACTTTTGAAAAATTCCTTCATAACTTTTCATTATAGGGCCCCAGGAACCCAAAACCACCCCCACCTAAAAAGTGTATATAATATATATGTATGTACTAAATTTTGTCCGCACGATAAAAGTCGCAATTATGCACGGATCGTCTTCAAACTCGCCAACAACTTTGAGATGGCTAATATTTCGGCGGGGGATTGAAAATGGGCAAAATCGGCCCAAGGGAATGGAAATGGGGAGGGTTCAAAATTTTGAATACCGTCTTAACATGATTCTGATAAAATCAGCTCTTACACAACAATGACAGAAAAAAATATTTTTCTTTATAGCAGTTGCCAACAATTAAAAAAAAAGCAATAAAATTCTCCCCACAACAATTGCTTTTATTTTGCAAGAATTTCACGTGAAAAATTAAATTAAATAAATAGTTTGACGAATTGAAAACAAATTGAATATTACGTCATAAGTTTTCTAGA
This sequence comes from Maratus speciosus, assembly GCA_963932465.1. Taxonomy (NCBI): domain Eukaryota; kingdom Metazoa; phylum Arthropoda; class Arachnida; order Araneae; family Salticidae; genus Maratus; species Maratus speciosus. The sequence continues at coordinate 295,290,029 of OZ010789.1, forward strand.
GAAAGATTTCCGCATGAAAACTCAAAATGAAATAAGTAGTTTGACGAATTAAAAACAACAACAACAAAATATTGCGTCATATTGGAAATAAAATGGACCTCAGCAGGTGAATAGGTAACGTCATGTGAGTTTGAAGAAACGTATTAAAACATGATAAAACCCCGACTATGGAAATATTAACTTATTTAACACTGTGAAGCTCTTTGAATTTGCTTTAGCTATTTTTTAAACCTATTCCATATGCATGCGTTTGTGTATTCGTGTATATTAGAATTTTCACAAAATGTTTAGCTCCTTAGAGCTCATTCTTAGTGGAGGAACTGGGTTTATCTCTAATCTTGATTTAAGTTTTGTTGGTTAATTTAGTACTTAACTTCGAAATCTACCTCCGCCTGTAAGCCCGAGCCGGCAGGGATTTTTTTTTTTTTTTTTTTTGTGTGTGTGTGTGTGTGGGGGGGGGGGGGCTGATTGTTGTATTTTTTCGATGCAGGTTCACCAATAGAATAGATTGATAGAGAAAACTCGATTTTTTAAATTTTGGAAAAAGCGAGTTTTGAAACTCACGTCCTCATTTGATTGTATAATTAATATTTTTCACATAAAAATACTTTTCAACGTTAGTGGGCAATCTAAAGAAAAACATGTTAAAAATTTAATAAAGTTTTCAATTTTAATTTTAAAAAATGTTTTTCACCTATACTCTGTAACCCGAGAAGCCCGGGTCGATCTATTAACGACTTTCATCTCGTAAAAAATATTTTTCATAAAACAAGTTTTTTAGTTACTAGCTGTACCCGCTCAGTCTGGTTAAATGGAAAACAAAGCAGAGAAAGCGCACGTTTCTAACATGTTTAATTTCACAGTGCTTGTAGCTTGTAGGTATACAATATTATTTGCTGTTCCATTGTCTGTGCAGATATAGTGATTGTCTGGTTTGCAGATTCTAGAACATGCAACATATAATTGTTCGTGTGAGAAGTAATCCGTGTCTAGAACTAAACCGCAGAATTCTAAAGATGGCCCTAAGCTTTGTTGATGGTGATTGCAAACGCCAATCACATTGGGAATTGCAATCTCCTAAATTGAAATTGCATATCCGTTGGAATGCGAGGAATGAAGACATCTTCACCTTTAAAGGTTTTCAAGATTGTTGCTTCAAGACGTTGCTCATATTTTTTTTTTTTTTTTACTGCAAGCCGTATGCTGTTGCAAAGCTTTGGCTGGTAGATATTTCGCAACATGATAACTGGCACGCCGATTTTCAATTGCAGTACGTGCGGTGGCATCCCTTGCATATCGATTGAATTAATTTTTTTTTGGATAATTAACCGCTTCATCTGCTTCCACAACTGTTTCGATGGACTTGTATGTGACTGCCTCGTTTTGAATGTTAGACAGAATAATGTTGTTAAGTTCGTACACGTCTTCGCAGGCCGCGAGAATAGCTTGTTCACTCAGCCAATCGTGATTCTTATAATTGATTTGAATATTGGGAAATACTTTTTCAACCAGTTCTTCTGTTGACGTCACTAAATTGCAGAAATTATGAGGCAATGAAATTCGTCCTGAGGTCAGATCAACAGGCATGGAAACTTGCCGTTCCCAAATTCCAGCAATTGATGTGAGAATATCTCAGCTGATCGATTGTTTTGCAGCTGGACAGGCATATTTGTAGTTAATTTTAACGTCTTTACGTGTAGCCACAAAGTAAAGTATTTTAAGCAAGCATATTATTTCGTCTGCTGGTGTTGATCGAGGAATTACATGTAATATTCGCCTGAAATCTCTTGCAAGCAATATTAATGCTTCCCCTAAAGGTCTGATGTTTACACGTAAATCTTACAATGATCGATCAAGAGCCTCGAAAGATTTTTTGTGCGCTATTGTGCATTCATACCAAACAATAAGTTTGCATTTCTGCCGGATGCTTTAGAAGTGGTGCACATGAGTTTCAATGAATAGCATGTTCAGTGGCAATTTCAAAGCGGAATGAGCAGTTCTTCCACCTAGTAGCAATGTCGCAGCTGTTCCGAACGACACAAGAGCTAAAGCTATGTCATTTTGGGATCAAATTGCTGCCAGTGTCAATCTAATTCGGAACGTTTTACCAGTTCCTCCCGGCTCCTCTAAGAAGAAGATTTCTCCAACTCCGTTATTGACAGTTTGCATTATTTGATCGTAAATGCCTTTTTGCTCAAGTGTTAGCTAGGAATATTTGATTGCACATACAACAAAAGATCACCCGTGTTGTGATTTTTGTTCATGATGTAATTCTATATCGAACGAAGCAGCTGCAGATCTATTCGATGATGGCATTCCCAATGGATTGAGAACTTTGTTCGTGATTTCTAAGCACAAACTTCCAGTCATTATGAACGCTTCGTTGTACATTTCTGCTGTGAAATCCATGTTCGTATATGAATTTCGACGGAAAATATTTTCAGCCATTGTACTATTTATACTTCTCCCATAACTTTGTTGAAGAAGAAGGAGAGCAGGCGATCAATATGATTGCAAACAATGGACGAATTTGATTTGGATGTGACGCGTTGTATGCGTGATTGATGCATAAATCCAAGTGTCGCTCGTTCTCCAATAAATTCAAAGCTTGACATGCACTGCGGAAAGTGCGTTGATAATTCTCACTTGTTGGAAAGATGTTGGACCGGGTACATCTACCAACAGTATGCGAAGAAATGGTGCATTTATCTTGATTGGGATGCACGGTGTACAGTCTGCCTATCATAGTTTCTTTGAATATGCCAGATTGTCCTCTCCTCGTTTGAGTCGTTCAAATGATTTTCTACTCTCACCCCATGTGTAATACGTAGGCACTTCCGAATACAACAGTGTTTTCGTAAACACGTCATTTTGACATAAAGTGAAAAAAGCAATTAAAGTTGTAGCCGGGGGTTTCAGGGATATTTGTTGCACATAATTTTCTACAGCACTCTCAAGAAGTTTCCTTAAAGGACATAATTCATTTATTGACTTTGACAATGCTAGGATTATTTCAAGATAACTTTTTCCCGTTTAATGCAGTTATTCGTGAATCTTTAGAAATTCGTTTAAGGAACCAAGAAATTTGTAATGATAATGTTTCCTTTCTCATTCCTGAAATCTGGCTTTCTGTTTTGAAAGATCTATGAAATTTTTATGGTTTTTTTCCAGCACTTCATTCTTTTTTTAATAACAGATAGCGCCACTGAGTTGTTTTTAAGGATTTTGGATGTTTCTGTTGAACTTTTTCACAGTTTGAATTTGATTTTTTAAGATGTAGCATATAAAGTATTTCTGCCGATTTGTATTTTAGAAATTTTACTCCTGATGAAGTTTTCAAAGATTAAGCCGAAACGTTGAGATTTATTTTATTCATATGTTTATTTTACATCATCTTTTAATTTGTGAATAAAGTGTAGGTTGAATAGCAACACCTATTTTATTTTGTATTAGATATTACAACGTAAAGTCCTTAATTATTATGAAGAAAGAATTTTATAACAAAAACATATAAAATTGAAACAATTAATAAAGGGAAAAAAACGAACTATAAAACAAAGAAAAAACAAAAACATAAAAAATACTAGCTAAATATTTCAGTAATGTGCTCCCTCCCCCCCGAGGGGCAAAGTGAGGAAAGGGGGACGGGAGGTACATAATATGAAAGAGTGGTCAAAGGGCTTTCTAATGATGTACCACATAATGGGGGTCGGTAAAAATTTAAAAAGTGCCCCGGGGTGGTAAATTGGGGGAGGGGGAGGCGAGTTCATAACAGGTATATAAAAACACGCGTGTATTCGAATGCAACGCAATCGGTGAAATTCAAAGCAAACGGTTAAGAACATTCAGAGATTTAAGATTTTGTGCAAATGAACATTTACATTTTTATTTATACGAGTTGGAACCCGTCGAAATTCGACGAACTAAAATGTTAGAAAGGAACTGTCAGATCGAATTTATAATAAACCTACAAAAATAATTACAATAAAAAATTAATCTAACATTGGTTCTCTCACTTTTAAAAAACAAATAATATTTTAACCTAAAATTACCAAAATATTATTTCCACAAACTTCAACTGCTTAAATTATTGAAAAATTAAACTCTATTAGAATACGTAATCAAGATGAGTAATTATGATGAATTTATCGATTGAGGCTTTTATGTTTGTTTTTATGGGATGAAAAGTCAGTAAAAAGGATTTCGTTTTTTCACATCATAAAATCCCCCCCCCCCCCCCCATGAAATCTAAATTGTACGTTATTTTCACATTCCCATACATTTACATACTTACTACTCAAATTCACAATTTGAAAGTATTTTAACGCGTAATAGATTATTAATGAATGTATTTCCAAACTTAAAGTCACGTTTTTCCGATACAACTTTCCATGTGAACATTCGCACAAATTTTAATGTAATTTCAATACCTGCGAAAAAAAAATTCAGAAATTTGCCTTTAGTTGTGATAGTATTGGCCATTTAGTATAGGTCAAATATTTAGTTTTATCAAAATAAATGATCGTTTTGTTTTAAATATGACATAATTTTTACTCACTGAATCATTTTGCCTAGCGTCTCAAACCCAGTATCAGCGTAATGTAAAAATATTGAATACTGATTTACGAAGAAGAATGCGTGTTTTTTTTAAATGTATGATATCATTTTCTGTTCAAATATGATAAAAAAGCTACTTTTATTTGTAATGTGAAAATGGCATCAATACGGATATAATCAATAAAAATAATAAACCATGACTATTTTCCCTTTACTTTCAATATAAGTGGAGTACTTCAGTTGCCACTATTAAAAAATTTGTATTAAAAACTACAAAAAAATTAATATCTCAAAAATAAATTGAGATGCAGTTTTCAAACAAATTGCATTTAAAAGAGCATTTTTTCCTTATACGACGGTGTTAAAATTTAAAATGTGCGATGTTTAGAAGTTTAAAAATTTGCCGTAGATATAACTTCAAAACCAAAATTTTATTTCAAATTTCAAAGTGTTGCCATTCACAAAATGACGTATGCGTTACGCACAGATATGTTTATCCTTTATAATATAGATAGAAATGTGCTCCTCCCAAGGGGAAAAGTGGTGGGAGGGGAAGAGGAGGTGCATAATATGAAAGATTTTTCAAAGGGCTTTCTAATGATGTATCATATGATGGGTATCGGAAAAAATTAAAAAAGTGTCCCCTGGTTTGTGGATGGGGGAAATTGGGGGAGGGGGAACTAGGTTCATAATAGGTATATAAAAACATGTGCTTATTCGAATGAAACGCAATACGTGAATTTTAAAGCAATCGGTTAACTTCGGATCTTTCGGAGATTTAAGATTTTGTACAAACGAACATTTACATTTTTATTTATATAGAAATGTGCACCCTCCCTTTCGGCGGGAAAGTGGAGGAGGGGATGTGCATAATGTGAAAGTATGGTCAAAGGGTTTTCTAATGATATGTCACATGATGGGTGTCAGAAAAAATTAAAAAGAGTCCCCTGGTGGGGGGTGAAAATTGGGAGTGATATTCATAATAGGTATATAAAAACGAGCGTTTATTCGAATTTAACGCAATCCGTGAATTTCAAAGCAATCGGCGAAGAACTTTCCGAGGTTTGAGATTTTTTTTACAAACGAACATTTACATTTTTATTTATCCTTATCCTTATAATATTATAAATATCAATGTGTGTCCGAAAGTTTGAATGGAGTCAATGTCTAAATGATGTTTTATGTTGTTTATGATGTTTAAGGATAAATTAATGTTTTTGTATCTTTGCATATAGGTGTATTATAAAACGGAAACGAACATAGGCCATATTTTATTTAATTTATTCAAATAATTTTCTTAATAATTCAAAATTTCACTCTTTTTCATACAGAATCAACTGACATTTTGCCGATAAATTTAACCATCTTTCTTTCCTGTTGCCAAGAAAATCTAAGTGTGGAATAATAATTTCACCTCTACAATTAATTAAAAATTAAAAGAAAATAAATGTCGTCTGAAACGATTATTTGAAATGAAAGATGGTTACGGGGTTCCGAAGATGGGTGTTTATCTCGGAGGTTATCTGCGGCAGTGTAGTCTTACATTTTCTGGTGACTATCCTCTTCAACAAACGTCTATCCCGGTCGGTCAACTTCGGCTTTCGCCCACTGTTCTGCTTTGCAAAGGACACCTTTACCAGATTTCTGTAAGCTGTCATTACCCTTGACACAATGGTCCTTGAAAAACCCATAAGGTTGGCTGTTCTAAACAAGGACGCTCCAGCGAGGCGAGCTCCAATAATCATGAATCTTTGGACGTCGGACATAATAACGCTTTGTTGTGAACATAATTTTCAAATACTACTTTCAGACCAGCAAATGCTCAACTGATACCTTCCCTTTCGCTGCCACTAGGTGGCAGATTGTAGCAACACGTGGCAAAGCGGTATTGAACGGTCTAAGTAAGACACATTTCGAAGTGGGTGTTTACATTATTTTGTCCAACACCTGTATATAATGCACTTAAAATGAAGAAAGTAAAAAAAATAATAATAAGGGTTACTGTAATTTAATTTTTTGGCGTTATTGCTAGCGCAGTGAGTATAGCCTGGCCAGGATAATACGTATGTACCGAATATAAGGACATAACAATGAGCATCTGTTTCTTGTGAATGGAAAGTAAAAATAAAATTAAACAATGAGGCACTGATAGAAAAGCTTTTTTCACTGCACAATTATACATCATTTGCATCGAAGTTTTTGAGTCGGTAGAGTGGGAGACATTAAAGTTACTAAGAGCAATTTATTTGTTTTTCCGCGGTTGTAATAAAATTAAATATTTCTACATGCATTGGTAAAGCGGTGATGTATTTTTTACTATAATGATGAATCTCTTTTGGATAAAACTAATTTTAACAAATGAAAACAGAGCGATTTTGAAGTGAAGTAAGTCTGTACTACTGGACTATAATTAACTTCTTAGAATATATAAATATCCTAGAATAATAGGTTGGATAAAAAGGAGGCTCCGAGTGCTAAGAATAAAGGAAGATTTGTCAGCCAGCGTTGCGTTGTCAAGATAATGTGGTCTTTCTTCATGAAGTACAAGTGCTCGCAATATTTTTAGTATACATGAACTTCTCTTTACCTCTTCTCTTCAAGTTGCAATGCAAGAAAATATGATTTATAGTCATGTATCTAATATATCTTTCCATCTATTATTGTCAAGGTTCGTTCTTATGATCGTTCTAAGCAATAAAATTTCAATAGGACGTACGGATTACGCTCATGTATATATATTTAGGGATTAACACTTTTTAAAGAATATCGTTAATAACTTTTAAATCCTTAATCAACTTTCATAAACTAAAAGAATTTTTTCACTATGGTAGTAGAATATTTAAGCTTTGCTAAAATTTCAGAAAAAAAACCACTCCCATCAACCAGTTTTCTTAAACATTGATTACTAACTCTTTGATTGTAACAGAGTTAGTGTTCTTGCAGAGTGAATGATGATTTAATAATGAAAGTTTCTTAATTTCAATAATGTAAGATAACAAATAAAAATGGAAAAACCATGTCACTTAGTTGTGTCAGACATTGAGACCATGAATCAATCCTCCATGAATCGATGACAATAGGAGGCGTAGGGATGATTCATGCATCCGAATGCAATTGATCGAACGAATCCTCAAAGGCCCCGTTTCATCAATGACAGAGGACGGGACAGATTGTTGAGTCACGATTCCAAGTGCCATTGACACAACGAATCCTAAAAGGGCAATTCAATCAATGTCAGCAGGAGACGGAGGGATGAGTCATGCCTCCTAATACCATTGACCGAACGAACACTATAAGGATCTGTTCAATCAAAAACCGAGGACGGGACGGAAGGATGAGTCATGCCTTCAAGTGCAACTGACATAACGAAGCCTAAAAGAATCCGTTCAAACATCGACATGAGGAGATGGAGGGATGAGTCATTCCTTCCAATGCAATAGACCGAACGAATCCTAAAAGTATCTGTTCAATCAATGACGGAGGGAGGGACGTTGAGATGTGACATGCCTCCGAATGCCATTGACCCAACGAATCCTAAAAGTTTCTATTCTATCGAAGATAGAGGATGAGATTGAGGAATGAGACTAGCCACCAAATTTCATTGACGAAACAGATACCAAAAAGATTTGTTCGATCAGGGATAGAGGAGGTGGCGAGAAGGAAACAAGAGAGAAGCTTCCGAGTGCCATTGACTGAACGAATCGTAAAAGGCTCCGTTCAATCTATGACAGGGGACTAAACGGAGAGTTGAGTGATGGCTCTTTACGCCATTGACGAACGAATCTTAAAAAGAATCGTTCAACCAATGACGGAGTACGGGGCGTGGAGATGTGACATTCCTTCCAAATGTAACTGACCCAACGAATTCTAGAAGGTTCTCTTCGATCAATGACAGAAGATGGGCCGGTAGAGAAAGATGATACATAATTCCGAATGCCAATCGACTTATGACACAGAACATATTAGGGGATCGAGTCGTGCTTCCAATGCATATAGATCAATGAAAGAGGACATGCTAGAACGATGAGTGACGCCTCGTGGTGCCATTGCCACAACGAATCCTAAAAGAACCGTTCAATGAACGACAATAAGAGACGGAGGGATGAGTCATGCCTCCGAATACCATTGACCGAACGAATCCTGAACGTATCCGTTCAATCAATGAGAGAGGACGGGCCGGAGGGTTGAGTCATAACTTCGTGCAACTGACATAACGAATCCTAAAGGATCCGTTCAATTAATGACAACAAGGGACGGAGGGATGAGTCATGCAACCGACTGCCATTGACTGAATGAATCGTTCAACTAATGAGGGCGTAAGGGGCGAAGGGATGTGACATTCCTTCCGAATGCCATTGACCCAATGAATCCTAAAAGGTTCTCATCAATCAATGACAGAGGATGGGACAGATTGTTGAGTCATGATTCCAAGTGCCATTGACACAACGAATCCTAAAAGAGCAATTCAATCAATGTCAGCAGGAGACGGAGGGATGAGTGATGTCTCCTAATACCATTGACCGAACGAACACTATAAGGATCTGTTCAATCAAAAACAGAGGACGGGACGGAAGGATGAGTCATGCCTTCAAGTGCAACTGACATAACGAAGCCTAAAAGAATCCGTTCAAACAACGACATTAGGAGATGGAGGGATGAGTCATTCCTTCCAATGCAATAGACCGAGCGAATCCTAAAAGTATCTGTTTAATCAATGACGGAGGAAGGGACGTTGAGATGTGACATGCCTCCGAACGCCATTGACACAACGAATCCTAAAAGTTTCTATTTTATCGAAGATAGAGGATGAGATTAAGGAATGAGACTGGCCACCAAATTTCATTGACGAAACAGATACCAAAAAGATTTGTTCGATCAGGGATAGAGGAGGTGGCGAGAAGGAAACAAGAGAGAAGCTTCCGAGTGCCATTGACTGAACGAATCGTAAAAGGCTCCGTTCAATCTATGACAGGGGACTAAACGGAGAGTTGAGTGATGGCTCTTTACGCCATTGACGAACGAATCTTAAAAAGAATCGTTCAACCAATGACGGAGTACGGGGCGTGGAGATGTGACATTCCTTCCAAATGTAACTGACCCAACGAATTCTAGAAGGTTCTCTTCGATCAATGACAGAAGATGGGCCGGTAGAGAAAGATGATACATAATTCCGAATGCCAATCGACTTATGACACAGAACATATTAGGGGATCGAGTCGTGCTTCCAATGCATATAGATCAATGAAAGAGGACATGCTAGAACGATGAGTGACGCCTCGTGGTGCCATTGCCACAACGAATCCTAAAAGAACCGTTCAATGAACGACAATAAGAGACGGAGGGATGAGTCATGCCTCCGAATACCATTGACCGAACGAATCCTGAAGGTATCCGTTTAATCAATGAGAGAGGACGGGCCGGAGGGTTGAGTCATAACTTCGTGCAACTGACATAACGAATCCTAAAGGATCCGTTCAATTAATGACAACAAGGGACGGAGGGATGAGTCATGCAACCGACTGCCATTGACTGAATGAATCGTTCAACTAATGAGGGCGTAAGGGGCGAAGGGATGTGACATTCCTTCCGAATGCCATTGACCCAATGAATCCTAAAAGGTTCTCATCAATCAATGACAGAGGATGGGACAGATTGTTGAGTCATGATTCCAAGTGCCATTGACACAACGAATCCTAAAAGAGCAATTCAATCAATGTCAGCAGGAGACGGAGGGATGAGTGATGTCTCCTAATACCATTGACCGAACGAACACTATAAGGATCTGTTCAATCAAAAACAGAGCACGGGACGGAAGGATGAGTCATGCCTTCAAGTGCAACTGACATAACGAAGCCTAAAAGAATCCGTTCAAACAACGACATTAGGAGATGGAGGGATGAGTCATTCCTTCCAATGCAATAGACCGAACGAATCCTAAAAGTATCTGTTCAATCAATGACGGAGGAAGGGACGTTGAGATGTGACATGCCTCCGAACGCCATTGACCCAACGAATCCTAAAAGTTTCTATTTTATCGAAGATAGAGGATGAGATTAAGGAATGAGACTGGCCACCAAATTTCATTGACGAAACAGATACCAAAAGATTTGTTCGATCAGGGATAGAGGAGGTGACGAGAAGGAAACAAGAGAGAAGTTTCCGAGTGCCATTGACTGAACGAATCGTAAAAGGCTCCGTTCAATCTATGACAGAGGACTAGACGGAGAACTGAGTGATGGCTCTTTACGCCATTGACCGAACGAATCTTAAAAGGAATCGTTCAACCAATGACGGAGTACGAGGCGAAGAGATGTGGCATTCCTTCCGAAAGTAACTGACCCAACGAATTATAGAAGGTTCTCTTCGATCAATTACAGAAGATGGGCCGGTAGAGAAAGATGATACATAATTTCGAATGCCAATCGACTTATGACACAGGACATACTAGGGGATCAACTCGTGCTTCGAATGCATATAGATCAATGAAAGAGGACATGCTAGAACGATAAGTGATGCCTCGTGGTGCCATTGACACAACGAATCCTAAAAGAACCGTTCAATGAACGATAATAAGAGACGGAGGTATGAGTCATGCCTCTGAATACCATTGATCGAACGAATCCTGAACGTAGCCGTTCAATCAATGAGAGAGGACAGGCCGGAGGTTTGAGTCATACCTTCGTGCAACTGACATAACGAGTCCTAAAGGATCCTTTCAATCAATGACAACAAGGGACGGAGGGATGAGTCATGCAACCAACTGTCATGGACTGAATGAATCGTAAAATGAATCGTTCAACTAATAAGGGCGTAAGGGCGAAGGGATGTGGCATTCCTTCCGAATGCCATTGACCCAATGAATCCTAAAAGATTCTCATCGATCAATGACAGAGGATAGTCTAGTAGAGAGCGACAAGACGTGCCTCCAAATGCCATTCGACATGACATAGGACAGGCTAGAGGCATGAACCATGCTTCTAAATATCACTGACACAACGAATCCTAAAAGGATTCATTCAATCAATGATGAGAAAGGACAGAAGGATGAGTCGTGCCTCCTAATGTGATTGACCGAACAAAACCTAAAACGATCCGTTCAACCAATGACAGAGAACGGGACGGAGGTATGGGTCATGCCTCTTAATGTCATTGACCGAACGAATCCTAAAAGGATCCGTCCAATCAATGACAGAGGACGGGACGGAGGGATGTGTCAAGCCTTCAAGTGCAGTTCACGTTCACATAACGAATCTTAAGAGGATCCGCTCAATCAATGGTAAGAGGGGACGGAGTGATGAGTCATTGTTCCGAATGACATTGACCGAACGAATCCTAAAAGGATACGTTCAATCAATGACAGGGGAAAGGACGTTGAGATGTGACATGCCTCCGAACGCTATTGACAAAACGAATTCTAAAATCTCTATTCTATCAAAGACAGAGATGAGACAGAGGAATGAGACTGACCTCTAAATGTCATTGGCCAAACAGATCCCAAAAGATCTGTTTGATCAATGATAGAGGATGTGACGGGACACAAACATGAGACAAGCTTCCGAGTGCCGTTGACTAAAAGAATCGTAAAAGGTTCTGTTCAATCCATGGCAGAGGTCAAGACGGAGGAATGAGTGATGCCTCCGAATGCCATTAACCGAACGAATCGTAAAGTGAATCGTTCAACCAGTGACGGAGTACGGGGCGAAGAGATGTGACATTCCTTCCGAATGCAATTGACCCAACGAATTCTAAAAGTTTTTCTTCGATCAATGACAGAGGATGGGCCGGCAGAGAGAGGTGAGACATGCCTCCGAATGTCAGTCGACTTATGACATAGGACAGACTAGGGTTGCAACCGAATGCATATAGATCAATGAAAGATGACAGGCTAGAGGGATGAGTGATGCCTCCAAGTGCCATTGACACAACGAATTCTAACTGGATCCGTTCAATCAAAGACATAGGACGGGACGGAGGGATAAATCATGCCTCCAAGTGAAACTGACAGCGCGAATCCTAAAAGAATCTGTTGAATCAATGACAGGAAGAGACAGAGGGATGAGTTATGCCTCCGAATGCCATTGACCGAAGGAATCCTGAAAGTATCCGTTTAATGAATAGCAGAGGACTGGACGGAGGGTTGAGTCATGCCTTCAAGTGCAACTGACATAACGAATCCTAAAGGATCTGTTCAATCAATGACAAGAGGGGACGGAGGGATGAGTCATGCCTCCGATTGCCAATCGACTTATGACATAGGACAGACAAAGGGACGAGTCGTGCTTCCGAATGTATATAAATCAATGAAAGAGGACAGCCTCGCGGGATGAGTCATACTTCCAAGTGCTATTGACACAAAGAATCCTAAAATGATCCGTTCAATAAATGACAGAGGACGGGAAGGAAGGATGTGTCATACCTCCGAATGCTATTGACCGAACGAATCCTAAAATGATCCGTTCAATCAATGACAGAGGACGGAACGGAGGGATGAGTCATGACTCCGAATGCCATTGACCGAACGAATATTGAAAGAATCTGTTCAATCAATGTCAGAGGACGGGACGGAGGGATGAGTGATGCCTTCAAGTGCAACTGACATAACGAAGCCTAAAAGGAGCCGTTCAATCAATGACAAGAGGAGACAGAGGGATGAGTCATGCCTCCGAATGCCATTGACCGATGGAGTCTTAAAAGTATCCGTTCAATCAATGACAGAGGACGGAAGGGGGGGATGCGTCATTATTCCAAGTGCCATTGACGCAACGAATTCTAAAAGGATCCGTTGAATTAATGGCAAAAAACGGAGGGATGAATCATTATGCATCCTAATGCCATTGACCGAACGAATCCTAGATGGATCCGTTCAATCAATGACAGAGGACGGGATGGAGGGCCAAGTCATGTCTCTAAGTGCCGTTGACACAACTTTTAGGATTCGTTGTGTCAATGGCACTTAGAGGCATGACTTGGCCCTTTTAGAATCCTTTTAGGATTCTTTCAATCAATGAAGAGAGGGGACCGAAGAGTGGGTCATTGACGGAATAAATCCTGAAAGGGTGCGTTCGACAAAAGACGGAGGAAGGATTGGAGAGATGTGACATGCCTAAGAATGTCAATAACCGAACGAATCCTAAAAGGATCCGTCAATCAGTGACATAGGACGGGACAGAGTGACGAACCATGCCTCCGAATGCCATTCGATCTATGACATAGGACAGTCAAGGGCAGCCATACTCAATCTGCGGCCTGCAGGCCGCATGTGGCCCGGTGACCTTTTATGTGCGGCCCAAGACACAATCGCTAATCCACATTTACAAAATTGATGTTCATAAAAGATATTTAAGATCCTTCTGTTTTTTATATATTTTTTCATGGGAAGAAAACATAGGACCTGTTATTTATAATTAATGTAATGTTATGTTAATACAGTCTAAGTACCGTTTGCTGAGTGAAAAGTTTTTTTTTACATGTTGTCCTAATTTTAGTACAATGGTGTATAGTATATTTCTAAATCTTTAAATCTGATTGGTCATTATTAAAAATTAATTAAATTTCCACTTGTTTCTGTATTTTAGAAAATATATAATGAATTCGTACTGAGCAAAAGACGGATTTATTAAAGATGTAGTTAATACTGATTTTTAGGTCTCGAAAAATTGGCACAAAATATCACAGTACTGTTTCCAAGCAACAATCTTAGCGACATATTTTTGAAACATTTGCAATAGAAATCTATCACAAAGTGTTGTTTGGAAATAGCGGTGTTCAATTTTTAGGTAAAATTTCTTCCTCGACAAACACTCAACCCTACTGATAATGTTAACTTTGTTATAATACTTCTGTTGTAGTTACCTTACTATTTTAATTACCCTTTTTAACACTTTCCAACAAAGTTGAAAAGTGTTTATGCATTCGGTTTGTCTGGCCGTCTGTCCACGCTCTAACTCTCGTAAATATACTCGGATTTTCATGAAATTGATAAAGGTTATTTAAGGTCACCAAAGCATGTTTGCTACTGTATATGAAGTATGTAGGATTAATCCTTCCGTCCGATCAATGACAGAAGACTGCAATGAGAGATGAGACATGTCTCCAAGGGTCATTCCATCTATGGCATAGGGCAGGCTAGGAAAATGAGACGTGCTACTGAATACATATAGATCAGTGTTAGATAACAGGCTAGAGGAATGAGTCATGCCTCCAAATGTCATTGACAGAACGTATCCAAAAAGGATCCTTTTTATGAATGACATACGATGGGACGGAGGGATGAGTCATGCCTCCGAATTCCATTGACATAATTACTACTGAAAGAATTCTTATGATCAATGATAGGGGATGGAAAGGAGAGATGTGACATGCTTCCGAATGCCGTTAACCGAAGGTGTCCTAAAAGGATTCTTTCGATCAATGACACTTTCCGATCAATCATGCGTTTTGTCAGTCACACAGGATGGGACAAATGGATGAGACATATCTGCGAATAATGACAGGGGCAGGCTAGAGGGATGGGACATGCCTCTGAACGCAATTGATTGAACGAATCCTAAAAGGATGCATTCGATCAATGACGGGGGACGGGTCGGATAAATGCCTGAGAATGCCATTGACCGGGGAAATCCTAAAGGGATTCTTTCGATCAATTACATTTTTCGATCAATGATCCGTTTGATAATCACAGATAATGGGACGAATGGAGGAGACATTCCTGCGATTAATGGCAGAGGGTCAGATAGGTGGGTGAGTCATTCCGTTGGCCGAACGAATTCTAAAAAATACTTTCTATGAATGACAGAGGATGCGACGGTGGGATAAGTCATGTCTCTGAATGCCACTGACTGAACGAATCCTAAAATGATCCTTTCGAACAAAACATAGGGCGGGACGGAAAGACAAATGCTTCGAAATGATTCTGGACAGGACTGACGAAGGATTTATGCCTACGAAAGACATTGACAGAAGGAATCCCAATATGATCCGTTCGAATATTGAGGAAATATCGATGGGTACAGCGATGGATGGAGATGAGCTGAGAGTGTGAAAGAACATGGAACTGAGGAGGTAATAGTGACAGAAGATCGTAATAAAGAAACAGAGACATGGCGTGACGCAGTGAGAGAGAACGGGCAGGGGACAAATCATGTCTGAGTATGCTTTTGACTGAACGGGCGATAAAAGGATCAGTTCGATTAATCACGGACTGGACGGAGGGATGAGACATGCCTTTGAATGTCAATGACCAAAAGAATCCTAAAAGTTTCCATTCGATCAATTACAGAGGTTGGAACGCATAAGTGTTTCAGGCGTCCGAATACCTTTACCCGAACGAATCCTAAAATGACCCATTTCATCTATAGCAGAGGACCGGCCGGCGGTTGAATATTCGGCGGCTGCCGAATTATAACAGAGAGCAAACTAGTGGGATGAGTCATTCCTCTGAATGTTAATGACGGAAAAAAATCCTAAAATGATCCGTTTCATCAATGAAAGTGGATGCCTCGGAAGGATGTGGCATGCCTTTTACCGAACGAATTCTAAAATGATACATTTGATCAAGGACAAAGTGCGGTATGGAGGGATGAAACATGCCACCGAATGCCATTTCTTTGATCAATGAAAGAAGACAGACTAGTTGGATGAGTCATGCTGCCGAATGCCATAGTGCGAACGAATCTCGAAAGGATTTGGTTGAGAAATTATAGAGGACGGGACAGAACAGAGATATTGGACATGCCTCCTAATGCCATTCGATCAATGACACAGGACTAGCTACAGAGATAGAGATGTGTCATGCCTCTGAATGCCATTGAAAGGACGAATCATAAAATAATACTTTTGATCAATGGCAGAGAATCTGACTAAAGGTTGAAAAATGCCCCGAATGCCATTGATCGAACGTATCCTAAAATGATCAGTTCGATCAATGACACAGGATAGGATGAATGGATAAGACATGCCTTTGAAGAATGACAGAGAACACGCTAGAGGGATGAGTCATGCCTCCGAATGTCACTAAAAGAACGAATCCTAAAGGGACTGTTCCATCAATGGCAGTAGATGGGACGGAGGGATGATGCATGCCTCCGTATGCAATTGACCGAACAAATCCTAAAATTATTCGTTCAATCAATGAAAGAGGAAAGCCTAGAAGAATGAGTCATGCCTCCCAATGCCATTGCCCGAACGAATCCTAAAATGATCCATTCGATTTATGACAGATTAGGGGGCGGAAGGATGAGTCATGTCTCCGAATGCGATTGACAGAACAAATCCTAAAATGAATAGTATGATGAATGAGGAGAAGACGGGACGGAAATGGGATGCATACCTCCAAAAGCCATTGGTCATAAATGACAGAGAGCGAAATGGAGGGATGAGTGCAAAAAAGTTTGTGAAATGTCTTCAAAAATTTTGCAGATATTTTTACGGTAAATTAAATCTTCAAAATGTCTGTGATATGCCTTCAAAATTTTTGTAGATTATTATAAATGTAAATCAAATCTTAGTGAAATGCCTTCAAAAATTCTGCAGCTATTTTAAAGGTAAATAAAATCTTCAAAATGTCTGTTACATGTCTTAAAAATTCTGCGATTATTTTAAAGGTAAAGCTAAATCTTCAAAATGTCTTCAGATTTAAGTAGAATTTCTGAGTAAAGTGGCGATTTCTTAGGATAATATTAACATTATTTTTAGTGATGGGAACTACGTTGCTCTTTCTACCAATTGTAAAAAATGTGAATTTTCCTTAATCGGTTTCGGTGCATACGCAAAATTAATTTGTTAAAACGGAGGTTTGGATAGAATGAGGCGTGATTTTAAAGATAAATATTGAATGCATAGAGCGTATTTAAATAAAATATGTATTTTTGCTTTTATTTATTACACTATTTTATTACACCAACCCCCTTTTATTTTATAAGGTGGTTGTGTATCGGCTGACATGTGAGCAAGTGTTTTCAACTCTGACACAAAATATTATTATAACCTCTGAATATAGAACGGAACTTGTATGTTACGGAAACATGCCTTAAATTGAAAACTTGATCTCGACAAAAATGCCTAAACTGAATTTTTTTCTGGTGACTTGCCATTTCGCCTTAGTACGATTGACTGTGGGAATGTGAAACTTTATTAGAAGGAATGACTTGTTTAGAATTACACAGAATCTGTCTATAACAGAACCCTGACTTAAATGGAAAAAAAATCCTGGTCCTGGCGAAAAGATTATAATGCTTTTAGTTATAAGGGACGATATGTGCCGGCTAAATCTAAAGCCTGTCTACACTGAATAATTTTTTTGTTTACTTGAGGTTCGTCTCAGAATTTTTTTATTGTATTTTTGTCAGGACCATGAATGTTTCCCATTTAAGACAAATTTTAGTGATATACAGGCCTTTTGTCTAAAACGGAATCCTGCTTTAAGCAGAAAAAATTCTGGTTATGGCAAAAGGACTGACTATGATCGATAATTGCTGGAAGTGTGTTTTCTGGTGTGCTATGCATTTTTAAACTTATCTAATTTTTAAATGTAGTAAGTAATGTGTAAAAATTTTATAGATCATATACAGGGCTGCACGAAAGAACTCGTCCGCATAACCGGATATGGACAGTAATTGCTGAAAATGGACTTTTACTGAGCTATGTTTTTTTTAAATTGGTTATTTAAAATTATTCTCTTCATTGTATGAAAAATTGAATTTTCTTACACTATTCTGATTGTGTTGGAGAGTGTTTCATAATCTATGCCTGATGCTTGATTTTTCGTTCTTGTTTTATATTTTAATCTAGATTCTGATTTCAGTGTAAAAAAGCGATAGAAATACGTACTGAAAATAAATTTTACAGTTTAATCCTTTATGTCCCAAATTATGAATTCATGAAAATTTCATTTTCTAAAGCATTTTTCAGGAATTTTTGAAACTACATTAGAAGATTTACACAATCATTTAATAAATTTTAGAAAGATTTTGCCAGTTAAAATTAATTAAATTTGAACTGATATGGATTTTGTGCAATATTTATAACTCCACTCAAATATCTTTTATTTTAAATATTTTTTAGTACTTTGTAGAACTAGAAAATGTACAAATACAATGTTCTCACAATAGAAATATAGAACTATTTCCAAACTGAACTCCCCCCCCCCCCTACCAATCTTTAAACGTCAAGAAAGCTGAAAAGATGCAAAGGCAAAATAAATCACCCTTTTAAAAAATTTTTTGTTTTGTGCAATCAATAATGCTTTTGCACCAAGATAAATTAAAGTATCTATAACTCATTCTAAACTGTATTAGTACTAATCGATGTATTAAATGAATTTTACATCATGTTATTTTAATGGTACTTTAAAGTACCGTCGGGGCATAAAGGGTTAACAGAAATAAATGCTCTACTATAGATTTA
The DNA here is from genome assembly GCA_963932465.1 of Maratus speciosus. Classification (NCBI taxonomy): domain Eukaryota; kingdom Metazoa; phylum Arthropoda; class Arachnida; order Araneae; family Salticidae; genus Maratus; species Maratus speciosus. The sequence continues at coordinate 295,308,989 of OZ010789.1, forward strand.
ATTGTTCCCCAAAGATCGTTCAAGCACAACATGTTTTAAGGGTGTATCCGAAAAAATATTTTTCCACCCTCAACAGCTCGAAATTTTCTGAGACATTTTCAGACTCATTTTTAACAGTAAAAACATGAAACTTGCTGAGGTGATTTTTGAAGAGATGTATAAGAGACCGTGTGATTTCCTTTTTCTCTCAATTAATTAGAATTCGATTTTTAAACAATTATTTTCTCAGTATGACCACTTTTTTCATTCCCAGATCTCCGGCTTCGGAAAATTCCGTTCAAAACACCAACTTTGACAGCCTTTTTAAAAATATTTTCTGCATTTATCAAAAAATCGAGGAGCACGGCACATTTTGTAGAGTCTAAATAAGAAAATTTCTCAGTTTGATGCGTTTGAGAGCAAAAATGAATATAAAAATGAATCGGAAAATAGGCAGTTTGGATTGGAATACACCCTTAATAGTCATCTTCTTCCCAAATGAAAAAAAAAAAAATCTCAGACAAGTTTCAAAGATTTTAATTAACCGAAATCAAAATTTCCCACGCAAATTGGAGTGAATCAATCAGCAACCCTCTGACCCTCAGATGGAATTTGTGATTTACAAGGTGAGCTTCTCTTATAAGACAAAAAAGTAGGTTATCCCCGAGACCTTCTGGAAATCTTTGCCAAAAGATCATTTTCCGAAAACTTTTTGTTACATATTCTTTCATTATTTGGTAGAATGTATGTGCGTGAAAGTGTTTTCTTAACTTTGAAAGCTATAAAAGCAAAAAGCAGAAATCGCATTGGAAATACTTCACAGCAATCTTCTTTGTATTTTGTTTGCGCGCTATTACAGTAGAGATAGAGAAACTTGCTTCAGGAGAACAGCATTAATTTTTCATTGGACTGGTAAATAGCTAACTTTTTTTTAATACTAAAATAGCCGATTTTTTTTTTTTTTTTTTTTTTTTTTTTGTATTTACTTGTTGTTTTATATGTTATAAAATTGCTATGGCGCCGTACTAAATTAACTACAAAATCTCTTTTATTCTCCATTAAAATATTTTGCTGAAACTATTTAATTAGTATATATCCCATACGAGTTGTAATTTTCCAACTTATTAGTGAGTGTCCGGGCCAGGATTCGAACCAGGAACCTTTGGCGTAAGCTAACAATGCTCTACTATATCCTGGACAGATCTGGCGGGTCCTTTCTCACCCAGATCGAACGAGGAACCTTTGGGCCAATAGATAGATATAACCTATTGTACAGGATGATGGCCCGTGCCCGTACTCTCTTGCATTATGATCTGTTTGATCTTTTTCAAAGAAAAGATTGAATCACATTGAATTAGAACTGGAATAATTCAAAACTTTCCCCTGAAATTTCACTGGAAACATCCCGTTTTCTCAAAATGCATTTACATGCTCTAAGTTATAAGTTAATCAAAATCTTGTGCTGCTTCTCCCCCATATTCATTTTTATTTAAGTGACTAGTGTTGCCAGTGGGCTACTTTTTAAAAATTCGGATTTTTTGATTGGCACCACTTTTTTCAAATGGTAAAATTTACCTTGTTTTCACCTTAACTAATATGTCATCAAATTTGGCGAATTTTACTATTTCAGAAAAGTGGTGCCAATCAAGAAATCTGAATTAAAAAAAAGTAGCCCACTGGCAACACTGTAAATGACAGAGTTGGAGTTGTTTATGGCTTCAAATCACCCGAAAAACGCTGTGTCATTTTAATGATAAAAGCAACACACTGGTCTGCCCAAGGTTCGTAAATATCATGATATTTTTGAAAATATTAAAATATCCGATATTTTCAAAATAGTCTATTTATCGATGATTATAAATATTTTCATACTTAATATAAATTAGAAACTGAAACATATTGAACTTAGCTTTAAAAAAAACTTACTAAACAATACCAGTAGTTCCATGTGAGTCTTTCGTACTGAAATCTTTGAATTTATTTTCTGATACATTTTCTAGTAATTTATAATTAGCTGCAATTTTTTTTTTTAAATTAAACAACTTGTTTTAACGAAATATGAGTGTACTATATCAAAACTGATAAAAAAACCTTTTGCATTATACCTTTTTTTATCGTTATGAGTTTTGTATCTGCGTGGAAAAAGGGATGTTCACACCAGAAATATTATCTAAGATGATACTTAACCTAAAAGTATAAGGTGTCCATAAAAGAATGTCCCAGTTATAAATTTTAATAGTATCAACTGTAAGCGCTGTAGTGTGTTGGTTCAAGGTCACAAATAAAGAGCAATTCAAACAGTTCTAGATAAGCGCATGCGCGAGTACTGCTTTGTTACTGACTCGCTTGCAGTGCCCCATACGCAAAATGGCGACTCCTGAGCGTAAAGCGTTATTGCTGGGCTGAAAATTTAAAAGCAGTTACAGCCATGCGACTTTTTTCCTTTGGGGATTTATGAAAGATCGTGTCTATGTTCCGCCGCTACCTAATGATTTGCCAGATTTGAGACCCAGAATTGAAGAGGCTATATCTGCCATTACCCCGGACTTAATTGTTAACCGAAGTGTGGGAGGAATTGGACTTTAGGTTGGATGTGTGCCGTATAACTAAATGTGCCCATATTGAACATTTCTAAGAAAAACTAGGTTAGTTTACCTTCAATTTGATTCATGATTTGTTGCAAATATAGTCTAATTAAACTGTTATAATATACCATTGAAACTAGGACATTGTTTTAATAGACACCTTGTATAACGAAAGTTCAGTATGCAATGTCAGATATGGGCAAAAAATCATATCCAATGATACCTCATTCATCGTTGTTGTACGCTACATATTAGTTGAGAAAAAGGGATGCTGACAACAGAAATAATATACAGTAAAACATCCCTAAAGCGACCACGTTCCGTTCCAATAAAAATTGATCGCTCTGAGAGGTGGTCTTTTAATGGAGGTCACTTTTAAATCTAGATTTTAATTGTTGAAAAAAAGTAACAATTAACGTTACTAAAATTTATTTTTCACATTAGGAAAAAATATAAAAATTTAAGTATCAAAACAAAAGTTAATTACATAAGTTAATTACTGCAGACTTTAAAAAATGAATACATTGACGTTTGCTTTGATTTTACGGTTTTTATCTTTTATAACTTTTATTTCGAAGTCCTTTCGAAGTTCAGTAAATAAAAGTAATTTTTTTTTTTTTTTTTTTTTTAATGGAAACAAATAATGACGATTTCATTAGTTTATCTATTTCTTTGAGAGTTTCATGACAGAATAGGACAGGGGAGTTTATTGACTGTCATTCTTAATTTGTCATCCGAGTTAAATCCATTGCCTAAAAAGGCACAAAGGGTTTAAACACTTAAAAGTTACCGCAATAATAATAATAAAAAAATCTAAACTTAGTTTAAAAGTTTCATGAATAATGCGCTCTCCGGAATTATTTTTCTAATGAAACCTTCTTCAAGCGACCAGGAAAAAACGGAATTTGTTTCATTTTCTTCAAAGAAATGAGTCGCTCATAGAGGGATTTCAACTGGGATTGTCACTGAATGGAGATAAAATTAATATTGAGCCTATGGGAATAAATTTCGTTTCATGAAAAAATGATCGATCAGGGAGCTGGTCGCTTAATGGAGGTGGTCGCACAAAGAGGTTTCACTGTACATGATTCTAAATGTCTTTTTTTCTTTTTTATATTTATGTAACAAAATTGAAGAACTAATTGAAAACAGACAATTTGCATTTTACATTCACAAAACAAACTATGAGATTTTGTATCAAATCAAGTACAAAGAAAATGTTATGTTTTATACAACCAAATTTAAAATACGAAACAATTATTTTGAATTGAAAAATTTGAACGTAAATGTAAACCTGTCTGCTTTTCCATTCCGTAACCTGTTGTACAATACAAACTACAATACAACTACAAAATCAAAGTTACAAAAGATTCTGTTTTTTTTTAAAGCTGTAAATAACTTATCTAAATCAGACAGTTTTTTCTTTTTGTAATAATTTCAATAGTTGTTCTAAATTCATAGCATTACACTGAAATATTATCTCTCATAATTGTTAGTTATACATTTAAAATTCAGTCTCAAACGTAAAGCGTGTAGAAATAGTATATATGTTCCGCTAAAAAAGTCACTGTCAGATCAAAAGTTCTTACAGAACAATACAGTCAATAACAGTTGAAAAATTCATTTACACTTGCTTTGACTGATAATATCAAAAATATCATACACAATATTTTGAAAATAAATATCGAATATGTGAAAATATATCGAAAATATAAAAAATCAAGCTATTTTGAAAATAAATATCAGATATATATCATGATATATATCAAGATATATATGTCGTAGGCTAATTGAGAAATCAGGCTCTTTGCAAAGAGCCTAGGCTGTTTGCAATGAGCCGGTCTAATTGGAGAATCATCTTCTTTTTTCCAATAAGCCTGATATTTTTCAGGCTTATTGCAAAGAGCCTAAGCAGTGTTAGGCTAATTGAAAACTGACCACTTGTTTCGCAATCAGCCTGCTATTTTTTAGGCTTATTGCAAAGAGCCTAAGCAGTGTTAGGCTAATTGAAAAATGACCGTTTATTCAAAAATGACCACTTATATCCCAATCAGTGTCATTTTTTAGACTTATTAACCCATAACCCGAACCCGAAAAAATAATTACAACAGACCGTGCCCAGATCTGAGCAAGACAAAATAATTTCAGTCTACACGCAACCGGACCGGAACCTGAAATTTCCTTTTGAAAAAAAAACCTGAAATCTGACCCGAACCAAATCTGATAACCGATTAAAAAATATTGCAAAAAACTATCGGATCCGAGCAAGACAAAATATTTTCTGAGGACATGCAACCCGACCCGAACCTAAAAATTCAATTTGAAAAAAGAACGAAATCTGACCCGAACCAAATCTTAACCAGACAAAAATATTCCATAGAACTATAACCCGATCAGAGCAAGAAAAAATAATTTCCGTGGACAAGTTACCCGGTCCGAACCTAAAAATGTCATTTGCAGAAAAAACCCGAAATCTAACCCGAACCAAATCTGAAACCGAAAAAAATATTCCAAAGAACCATAACCCGTTCCAAGCAAGAGAAATAATTTCCCTGGACATGTTACCCGACACGAACATAAAAATTCCATTTGAAAAAAGCCGAAATCTGACCCGAACCAAATCTGAACCCGACAAAAATATTCCATTGAATCATAAACCGATCAGAGCATGACAAAATAATTTCCCTGGACACGCAACCCGTCCCGAACCTAAAAAGTCCATTTGTAAAAATGCCGAATTATGAGTCGAACCAAATCTGAACCCGACAAAAATATTCCATTTAATAATAACCCGATCCGAGCAAGCCAAAATAATTTCCCTCAACATGTTACCCGACCGGAACCTAAAAATTCCATTTGAAAAATAACCCGAAATCTGACGCGAACCAAATCTGAACCAGAAAACCTGATCAGAGCAAGAAAAAATAATTTCAGTGGAGAAGTTACCTGGTTTGAACCTAAAAATGTCATTTGAAAATAAAACCCGAAATCTGACACGAACCAAATCTGAACCCGAAAAAAATATTCCAAAGAACAGTAACCCGTTCCAAGCAAGTTAAAATAATTTCCCTGGACATGTTACCCAACACGAATCTAAAAATTCCATTTGAAAAAAGCCGAAATCTGACCCGAACCAAATCTGAACCCGACAAAAATATTCCATTGAATCATAACCCGATCAGAGGAAGACAAAATAATTTTTCCTGGACACGCAATCCGACCCGAACCTAATAAGTCCATCTGTAAAAAAGCCGATTTCAGAGCCGAACCAAATCTGAACCCGACAAAAATATTCCATTGAATCATAACCCGATCAGAACAAGACAAAATAATTTTTCCTGGACACGCAATCCGACCCGAACCTAAAAAGTCCATTTGTAAAAAAAGCCGATTTCTGAGCCGAACCAAATCTGAACCCGACAAAAATATTCCATTTAATAATAACCCGATCCGAGCAAGACAAAATAATTTCCCTCGACATGTTACCCGACCGGAACCTAAAAATTCTATTTGAAAAAAACCCGAAATCTAACCCGAACCAAATCTGAACCCGAAAAAAATATTCCCAAGAACCGTTCCAAGCATGTGAAAATAATTTTCCTGGACATGTTACCCAACACCAATCTAAAAATTCCATTTAAAAAAAGCCCAAATCTGACCCGAACCAAATATAAACCCGACAAAAATATTCCATTGAATCATAACCCGATCAGAGCAAGACAAAATAATTTCCCTGGACACGCAGTCCGACCCGAAACTAAAAAGTCCATTTGAAAAAAAGCCGAAATCTGAGCCGAACCAAATCTGAACCCAACAAAAATATTCCATTGAACCATAACCAGATCTGAGCAAGACAAAATATGTTCCCTGGACACTGAACCCGATCCGAACTAAAAATTCCATTTGAAAAAAAGCCGATTCCAGAGATGAACAAATCTGAACCCGACAAATATTTTCCAAAGAACCATAACCTGATCCAAGGAAGACAAAATAATTTCAACCTACACGAAACCGGACCGGAACCTGTAATTTCCATTTTAAAAAAACTTGAAATCTGACCCGAACCAAATCTGATAACCGATTAAAAAATATTGCAAAAAACTATCGGATCCGAGCAAGACAAAATAATTTCTGAAGATATGCAACCCGAACAGAACCTAAAAATTCAATTTGAAAAAAGAACGAAATCTGAAACAGACAAAAATATTCCATAGAACCATAACCCGATCAGAGCAAGAAAAAATAATTTCCGTGGACAAGTTAACCGGTCAGAACCTAAAAATGTCTTTTGAAGAAAAAACCCGAAATCTGACACGAACCAAATCTGAACCCGAAAGAAATATTCCAAAGAACCATAACCCGTTCCAAGCAAGAGAATATAATTTCCCGGGACATGTTACCCGACACGAACCTAAAAATTCAATTTGAAAAAGCCGAAATCTGACACGAACCAAATCTGAACCGGACAAAAATATTCCATTTAATAATAACCCGATCCGAGCAAGACAAAATAATTTCCCTCGACATGTTACCCGACCGGAACCTAAAAATTCCATTTGAAAAAACCCCGAAATTTGTCCCGAACCAAATTTGAACCAGACAAAAATATTCCATAGAACTATAACCTGATCAGAGCAAGAAAAAAAAAATTCCGTGGACAAGTTACCCGGTCAGAACCTAAAAATTTCATTCGAAAAAAAACCCCCAAATCTAACCCGAACCAAATCTGAACCCGAAAAAAATATTCCCAAGAACCGTTCCAAGCAGGTGAAAATAATTTTCCTGGACATGTTATTCGACACGAACCTAAAAATTCCATTTGAAAAAAGCCCAAATCTGACACGAACCAAATATGAACCCGACAAAATTATTCCATTGAATCATAACCCGATCAGAGCACGACAAAATAATTTCCCTGGACACGCAGTCCGACCCGAAACTAAAAAGTCCATTTGTATAAAAGCCGAATTCTGAGCCGAACCAAATCTGAACCCGACAAAAATATTCCATTTAATAATAACCCCATACGAGCAAGACAAAATAATCTCCCTCGACATGTTACCCGACCGGAACCTGAAAATTCCATTTGAAAAAAACCCGAAATCTGACCCGAACCAAATCTGAACCCGACAAAAATATTCCATAGAACAATAACCCGATCAGACCAAGAAAAAATATTTTCCGTGGACAAGTTACCCGTCCGAACCTAGAAATGTCATTTGAAAACAAACCCCGAAATCTAACCCGAACCAAATCTGAACCCGAAAAAAATATTCCAAAGAACCATAACCCGTTCCAAGCAAGAGAAAATTATTTCCCGGGACATGTTACCCTATATGAACCTAAAAATTTCATTTGAAAAAAGCCGAAATCTGAGCCGAACCAAATCTGAACCCAACAAAAATATTCCATTGAACCATAACCAGATCTGAGCAAGACAAAATATTTTCCCTGGACACTGAACCCGACCCCAACTAAAAATTCCATTTGAAAAAAAGCCGATTCCTGAGATGAACAAATCTGAACCCGACAAATATTTTCCAAAGAACCATAACCTGATCCAAGGAAGACAAAATAATTTCAACCTACACGAAACCGGACCGGAACCTGTAATTTCCATTAAAAAAAAACTTGAAATCTGACCCGAACCAAATCTGATAACCGATTAAAAAATATTGCAAAAAACGATCGGATCCGAGCAAGACAAAATAATTACTGAAAATATGCAACCCGACCCGAACCTAAAAATTCAATTTGAAAAAAGAACGAAATCTGAACCAGACAAAAATATTCCATAGAACTATAACCCGATCAGAGCAAGAAAAATAATTTCCGTGGACAAGTTAACCGGTCAGAACCTAAAAATGTCATTTGAAATAAAAACCCGAAATCTGACACGAACCAAATCTGAACCCAAAAAAATATTCCAAAGAACCATAACCCGTTCCAAGCAAGAGAATATAATTTCCCTGGATATGTTACCCGACACGAACCTAAAAATTCAATTTGAAAAACCCGAAATCTGACACGAACCAAATCTGAACCCGACAAAAATATTCCATTGAATCATAAACTGATCAGAGATAGACAAAATAATTTCCCTGGACACGCAACCCGACCCGAACCTAAAAACTCCATTTGTAAAAAGCCGAATTCTGAGCCGAACCAAATCTGAAACCGACAAAAATATTCCATTTAATAATAACCCGATCCGAGCAAGCCAAAATAATTTCCCTCTACATGTTACCCGACCGGAACCTAAAAATTCCATTTGAAAAAACCACGAAATCTGACCCGAACCAAATCTGAACCAGACAACCCGATCAGAGCAAGAAAAAATAATTTCCGTGGACAAGTTACCTGGTCCGAACCTAAAAATGTCATTTGAAAAAAAAACCCGAAATCTGACACGAACCAAATCTGAACCCGAAAAAAATATTCCAAAGAACCATAACCCGTTCCAAGCAAGAGAATATAATTTCCCTGGACATGTTACCCGACACGAGCCTAAAAATTCAATTTGAAAAAGCCGAAATCTGACACGAACCAAATCTGAACCCGACAAAAATATTCCATTTAATAATAACCCGATCCGAGCAAGACAAAATAATTTCCCTCGACATGTTACCCGACCGGAACCTAAAAATTCCATTTGAAAAAACCCCGAAATCTGAACCGAACCAAATTTGAACCAGACAAAAATATTCCATAGAACTATAACCTGATCAGAGGAAGAAAAAAAAAATTCCGTGGACAAGTTACCCGGTCAGAACCTAAAAATTTCATTCGAAAAAAAAACCCCAAATATAACCCGAACCAAATCTGAACCCGAAAAAAATATTCCCAAGAACCGTTCCAAGCAGGTGAAAATAATTTTCCTGGACATGTTATTCGACACGAACCTAAAAATTCCATTTGAAAAAAGCCCAAATCTGACCCGAACCAAATATGAACCCGACAAAAATATTCCATTGAATCATAACCCGATCAGAGCAAGACAAAATAATTTCCCTGGACACGCAGTCCGACCCGAAACTAAAAAGTCCATTTGTAAAAAAGCCGAATTCTGAGCCGAACCAAATCTGAACCCGACAAAAATATTCCATTTAATAATAACCCGATACGAGCAAGACAAAATAATCTCCCTCGACATGTTACCCGACCGGAACCTAAAAATTCCATTTGAAAAAAAACCCGAAATCTGACCCGAACCAAATCTGAACCCGACAAAAATATTCCATAGAACAATAACCCGATCAGAGCAAGAAAAAATATTTTCCGTGGACAAGTTACCCGTCCGAACCTAGAAATGTCATTTGAAAAAAAACCACGAAATCTAACCCGAACCAAATCTGAACCCGAAAAAAATATTCCAAAGAACCATAACCCGTTCCAAGCAAGAGAAAATTATTTCCCGGGACATGTTACCCGATATGAACCTAAAAATTCCATTTGAAAAAAGCCGAAATCTGAGCCGAACCAAATCTGAACTCAACAAAAATATTCCATTGAACCATAACCAGATCTGAGCAAGACAAAATATTTTCCCTGGACACTGAACCCGACCCCAACTAAAAATTCCATTTGAAAAAAAGCCGATTCCTGAGATGAACAAATCTGAACCCGACAAATATTTTCCAAAGAACCATAACCTGATCCAAGGAAGACAAAATAATTTCAACCTACACGAAACCGGACCGGAACCTGTAATTTCCATTAAAAAAAAACCTGAAATCTGACCCGAACCAAATCTGATAACCGATTAAAAAATATTGCAAAAAACGATCGGATCCGAGCAAGACAAAATAATTACTGAAAATATGCAACCCGACCCGAACCTAAAAATTCAATTTGAAAAAAGAACGAAATCTGAACCAGACAAAAATATTCCATAGAACTATAACCCGATCAGAGCAAGAAAAATAATTTCCGTGGACAAGTTACCCGGTCCAAACCTAAAAATGTCATTCGTAAAAAAACCCCGAAATCTGACCCGAAAAAAATATTCCAAAGAACCACAACCCGTCCCAAGCAAGAGAAAATAATTTCCCTGGGCATGTTACCCGACACGAACCTAAAAATTCCATTTGAAAAACGCCGAAATCTGACCCGAACCAAATCTGAACCCGATAAAAATTTTCCAAAAAACCATAACCTGATCCAAGGAAGACAATATAATTTCCGTAGAATCGTTACCCGACCCGAACCTAAAAATTCCATTAAAAAAAGCTTAAATCTGAGTTAGTAGCGCACAGAAAATTTAACAAGTTTTGCAATGTGTCCCAGTGTTTGAATTAACTGAACCGTTTATTTTTATTTTAAGTGCATATTTTATCCCCCTATGCGGGCATATCTATCCTATATATATAAAATCCTAATGAAACGAAGTTATGAAACGAATTTATGAATCGACTATATGATACGATTTTATGAAACGATTGATGACTGAGTATGTTTCGCAGCTATTTCTCCTATAATATAAATTTTTCAAAAAAAAATGTTAAACGACTTCAAAAAAAGCACTAAAAAGAATTAAATAATTCTTTAATATTCTCTAATGACGAAATGTTATCCAATAACCGCACATATCATGCATCGGCATAAAAGCATTAAATTTAATATGTAGTATTTTAGTATTTTAGTATTTATTTATTTAATATTTTAGTATCCACCAAACATGTATTTTCTAGGGAATATTTTTTACAAGAGATTAATTTACATATTTGTGATTTAATTAACGAATACATACATATGAAAAGTAATCAACTACCTTTTGAAGTTGGTGCCAATCTATCTTAAGTATAGTAAAATTGTGAATATATTGTACCTATTACAATGAATAAAGTGTCGATGGAAAATATGATACAAAACAAAATGCTCTATTTCTTCTGCAAATTATTTGTTTAATCATTGTCGATTGTGAATGTTTGGCACTAACTTCAAAAAGTAATTTATTACTTGTTTTTATGTAAATGTTCGTAAATGAAATCATAAATATGTGAAATAATCTCATGTACAAAATATTCTCTAGAAAATCCATGCTTGGTGGATATTAAATTATACATATTAAATTTAATGGTTTTTTATGCCGATACATGATATCCGATGTGCGGCTATTTGATAACGTTTCGTCATTAGAGAATTTTAAAGAATTATTTAATTCTCTTTATTGCTTTTTTGAAGTCGGTTAATATTTTTTTTTTGAAAATTTATTTTATTTCCTACTTTTTATTTATTCATACCGTAATACATAATTATTTTGATTTCAATATCTACTTAATAAATAAATAATTTGTCATAGAAATTATAATTCACAACAAGTGGGTAAGTGTGATCACAGATCGCACAGAGGGTTTCGTTTAATATTACTTTCAAAACACTTTATCTTTTTTCAAAATCTGTTAGTTGCACATTTCGCAACCAGGGGCACACTCTATTCTAAACAAACCTCTATCCGAACGAAACACCGTTTTACAACTTATCCGTAGATATATTAGTCAACGGATCGGGCCCATAGCGCCCGAGATAGGTAGGCTACCCTTGGCGCTAAATGTGGAACTAAAATATGTAAGGCTATGGTGACATATGTGAAAGAGTGGTCAAAGTGGGGTGTTGGCAAAAGTTAGAAAAGTGTGACCCGTGTGAAAAGGTTGGACGTTAGAAATATTGCTGAAAATATACAAGTTAGAACCGGAGGAGTAAATAATATAAGACTTTTTGAAAATTTTATGATTTTGCGTGTAATCGCAAGTTTTTTGCTATAAGTATGCAAAATTTCAATTTTCCAACTTAATTAGTAGCTGAGTAAGAAACACTTCTTAAAATACACAAGTTAGAGACCGGGTAAATAAGATAAGACTTTTTTAATTTTTATGATTTTACGTGTGATTGCAAGTTTTCTGCTATATGCAAAATTTCAAGCCTTCAACTTAATTAGGTGCTGAATTAGAAAAATTGCCCAATATACATAAGTTAGAGCCCGGGGGTAAATAATATAACACTTTTTGAAATTTTGATGATTTTTCGTATGATCGCAAGTGTTATGCTATAAGTATAGAAAATTTCATGTCTCCAACTTAATTAAGGGCTGAGTTATAAAATTTGATTAAAATACACAAGTTAGATCCTAGATGGGTAAATATAAGAATTTTTAAAAATTTTATGATTTGTCGTTTTATCTGAGGTTATGATCTGATGATTCAGCTATAAGTTTACAAAATTTCAAATCTTCAACTTAATTAGGGCTCAGTTGAAAAAAAAAGCTTAAGATACACAAGTTAGAGACCGGAGAGGTGAATAATATAAGACTAGCTGGCTTAGTCCACTAAAGGGCCCCTCCTTTTTATGAACCTCTAATAACATGAAATCTCGAATAGAACGAACCTCGAACCGGGTCCCAGCTAATTACAGCAACGTATAGAAGGCGTGCTGCGCACGCACTGCAAAATTTTGTGAAAAAAGCAATCTCGCTCGAATGAACCTTAAACGGGGTCCCCGCTGCCTGCGGCACCGTATAGCAGACGTGCTGCGCACGCGCTGCGAAATCTTTTGAAAAAGTGAATCGCGCTTGGGGGCAAAGTGGGGCGATGAACACTTCGGATGCATAATATGATTAAGTTGCAACAGACCTCTCCAACGATATATCACATGAGGGGTGTCGGCAAAATTTAGAAAAGTGCCCCCTTTAGGGGGGGAGTGGGGGATAGACACCGGAGATGCATAACATGATTAAGCGGTCACAGAGCTTTCCTACGGTATGTCACATGACGGGTATGGGCAAAATTTAGAAAAGTGTCCCTCTTGAGGGGGCAAAGTGGGGAATGGACACAGGAATTGCATATCATGATTAAGCGGTCACAGTTTTTTCCTACGATATATCACATCACGGGTATCTACCAAATTTTGAAAAGTGCCCCCCTTGGAGGGGGGCAAAGTGCGGGGATGGACACTGGAGATGCATAACATGAATAAGCGGTCACAGACGTTTCAAACGATCTGTCACATGACGGGTATCGGCAAAATTTAGAAAAGTGCCCCTCTTGGCGGGGTAAAGTGGGGGATGGTCACCGGAGATGCATAACATGATTAAGCGGCCACAGACCTTTACTACGATATGCCACATGACGGGTATCAGCAAAATTTAGAAAAGCGATGCTAAGGTTTAAAAAGAAATCTTCGCCCCTCCCCCTCCCACCACCTGACCGAAATTTCACACGCCATTCTTTTATAAAAATTTTCTTATGTGTTGTAAACTATCTTAAAATTTCAAACAGATCGACTTGTTATATTTCCTACTTTAAATGAAATCGCGGTCTGTTAGTTCTACATTCCATCACCAGGGAGCGCACTCTATTCTTAACAAAAGCGTATCTGAACGGAACTCCTTTACACAATCTATCAGTAGATATGTTACTCGAGGGGGTGGCTCTCTTCAGCAAGAATTTAAGGGTGTTCTCAAAAGTGCAACAGCAACTTTCTGACATAAGTTTTAATTTATTTTTCTTCGAACATGCATGAAACTAGCTGGTGTTGTCCAGAAACTATGTCATTGAGCTGTTTTCCATTTTTTTTCAAAGGCAATAGATATTTCAGAAAAGAGTGTCAAAGTGGGCATTTTGAACCTAATTTCCGCGCGAAGGGAGAAAGAGCACTCAACAGCGGGCAAAAAACGGGTTTGTCACGTGATCGAATTCGCTTATAACTCAATAGGTAATGGATGGATCCAAAAATGGAAAAAACAGTTCCATTTCAAATCGCTTACATATCCAGGCTTTCAAATTTTATATCTTTCCGTTAAAAAATGAATTTGTAAATACGTCAAAACATTTTGTGCTTGTTGAGCAGAGCAGTTAAGAACAGCCTTAAGATGTTTGTTGCAATTACTATACGGAAATAGTGATAATTTAACTTTTGACATATTACTTAATATTAATGTCCGTATACGTCTGTCTGTCTGTATATTGGTAACAAAATTTTTGTACTCGGATAAACTTTTTTCACAGAGCACTCAGAACGCCGTGAAAGGTGTCAAACGAAAGGTCGTTTTCTCAGGACGCTCAAACTTTTTTTTGCTTAAATATAGCCGTAATTAACCTAATTACGGGCTAATTAAATTCTAAAATTAAATAACCAACCTTTTGAACGCAGGTGCGAACGCACTTTATCCAAATCCTCCTCAGTTTCTCCTAAGGGTTGCCAGTAAATTCAGCGGATGCTCCGTCAAATCAGCCGATGCAGGATTACCACGGTGTAATTTAAGCAATAATTGAAGTGGACATTTAAAAAGCAAAATCGCATCTGCCGAAGTATCGGTCGTACAAATTCGTAACAGGTGTAGAAATACGCGGAAAAAATTGTACTTTATTTTGGTATAAATTTCAAATTTCTGCGTAGGGTAGAACGCAAAAAATCCACTAAAAATCGATCGATAAAAATTTAATTTCTGTATTTGAAAAGACAATGAAAACAGATTTCCATTCACCGGAACGCAGCTGTCGTCATCTCTCAGACATATCGGAGCGAGAGAAATTTAAGCGGGGGAAAGTCTAATAAGAAATTTAAACTTTTTAAATATTAAATTTTTCGATTAAATTTTTTGACATCCGGGCTAGAAATCTCTCGCAGATTTCATACATACCCGGTTCAAAGAGATAGCTTCATTACAAGCTGAGATATTAATTATTATTTTATTAATTCCTTTTATTTCCATCAAATGCGAGATTAAGATGGAGGCACGTGCTTTTTTAACGGAGATTTCATTTAAATTAGGAAATCCAACAATTTGCGTGGGGTATTTCGACGGCGCGCTATGAGATTATTCAATATGAAAAATTTTATAAGTGTTCATCCCACTATTTACGAATAGCAATTTCAGGAAATATCTTAGATTATTGGTTAAGACCACCACTCGATGTGTTTGAAACTTTAACCCCTTGAGGGGCGGTGGGATAAAATATATCCCACCTAATTTAAACAAGATTCTCACCAGAAAATTTTAACTAAATTTTATATTTTTAACTTTGGAGGAAAATAGTTGAAAAATTGCTTTTCCATATTTAAAAATAAAATTTTTCGATTATTCCGGTGAGAATTCAATATTTAAAGACATTTTTGCTTGCCTCTCAAGGGGTTAAGATACTTTATAACACATAAGAAAAAGTGTAAAAAAGAATGGAGTGTGATATTTCGAGGAGTGAAGGGGGGGGGGGGACACTAGATTTATTTATTAAATCTTAGCGTTTGTTCCCGCAGAAAATGTTTTAAATCCTTGGTTAAGACCGCACCGCCACCCTCCTGACCATGTATCTACGGAGAGGTTGCGCAAAGAAGTTTCGTTCAGATATGCTTTTGTTAAGAACAGAGTGCGCTCCCTGGTGGTGGAATGCGGAACTATGTTAAAATTAGGAAATATAACAAGGCGATCCGTTTGCAACTCTAAGATACTTCATGACACATAATAAAAAGCTTATAAAATAATGGTGCATGCAATTTCCTGTGAAGGGAGGGCGGGGGAGGGGCGCTGGATTTCTTTTTAAAGAATTAGCGTTTATGACCTTTTTAGATGTCGTTTTTTGAGGACTATGACATACTCAGACATAGGCTACTTATGAAATATAAAAATGTCAAAATTTTAGTTACCACTATTTCCGAATAGTTCTTTCAGCAAATTTCTTAATTTCTCGCTTAAGACCGCCACCAACTCGAGTAACACATCCACTGATAGGTTAATTAACAGAGTTTCGCTCTGATACACCTTTGTTATGAATAGTGTGTGCCCCCTGGTGGTGGAATATGGAACTAACATAAAGCGATTTTGCTAAAATTAGGAAATCTAACAAGGCGATCTTCTTGAAACTTTAAGGTAGTTCATAACACATTGAGATATATGCTACTTATTAAATAAAAAAATGTCAAAAGTTTAGTTATCACTATTTCCGAATAGTAATTTGTGCAAATATCTTAAATTCTTGCTTAAGACTGCCACCACCTCGAGTAACATATCTACTGATAGGTTGTTTAATGGACTTTCCTTCCGATACAGTTTTGTTATGAATAGAGTGCGCTCCCTGGTGGTGGAATGCGGAACTAACAGAATTCTTGGTTAAGGCAGTCACAATTCCGACCCATGTATCTACGGAAAGGTTGTGTGAAGGCGTTTCGTTTAGATACGTTTTTGTTAAACATACAGTGCGCTCCCTGGTGGTGGAATGCGGAACTAACATAACGCGATTTTGTTAAAATTAGGCAATCTAACAAGGCGATCTGTTTAACATATCTACTGATAGGTTGTTTAACGGACTTTCCTCCCGATACAGTTTTGTTATGAATAGAGTGCGTTCCCTGGTGCTAGAATGTGGAACTAACATAACGCGATTTTGTTAAATTTAGCAGCGAGGACCCGGTTCGAGGTTCGTTCGAGCGGATTGCCTTTTTTACAAGATTTTGCAGTCGTACGCAGCACCCCTGCTATGCGAGGCCGTAGGCAACGGGGACTCGGTTCGACTTTCGTTCGAATTCGAAAGGCTTTTTAAAAAGAGTTTGCAGTGCGGGCACAACACGCCTGCTATAGGGTGCCGAAGGCAGCGGGGACCGGGTTCGAGGTTCGTTCGAGCGAGATTGCCTTTTTTAGAAGATTTTGCAGTCGTGTGCAGAACGCCTGCTATACGAGGCCGTAGGCAACGGGGACTGGGTTCGACTTTCGTTCAAATTCGAAAGGCTTTTTAAAAAGAGTTTGCCGTGTGTGCGCAGAACGCCTGGTATGCGGTGCCGTAGGCAGCGAGGACCAGGTTCGACTTTCGTTATAGCGAAAGGCTCTTTTAAAAGAGTTTGCAGTGCGGGCACAACACGACTGCTATAGGGTGCCGAAGGCAGCGGGGACCGAAATCGCCCACTCGTGGACAGCTGAGGTATAGGGACAATAAGTCCACGAGGGGAAAAAGGGGCTGCCAGGCAGCGCAAGCAGGGTGGCGCACATTTATTACAACATAAAAAGCATGTTACAAATACTGCCTTATTATTGAAGGCAGTGCGAACACATATGTATAAATAAATATTGAAAAATATTTACAGGTTAAATAGAATGTAAAAAAAAAAAAAAAAAAAAAGGATTAAGGTTTAGCTATAGTCTTAGAAATAAACGAAAAATGTTTGTTTAAAATGTCGTAATTTTCTAGAAGTCTCTGGAAGTTGCCTGCGTTGAAAAGAGTGTTATTCAAATTTTCTCTCAATGTTTTGTTTCTGTCAAAATGGAAATGATGTTTCATTATGGGGCAATTTCCAAAGATATAGTGTGTAGCGTTTCCAATACTCTTTCTGCATAAACAAAGTGGTGAGTCTCTTTTTTTAATTTTATGTAGAAACGATGGGAAACTTCCATGACCAGTGATATAGTTAGGTAACGTAGGGCGATCACAGATGAACTGTATGTCAACTTTATTAATTATACTGTAAGTATCGCGACCCTTTGTCGACTGAGTCCATGAGAGTTGCCATTCATCCAGAGTTTTTTGCCTAAAGATATACTTGAATTTGGATTGTGGAAGAAGCAATTCCTGGCAATCGTTGTATTGGTTGTTATCTATAACCGCCTTCGCCAGAGAATCGGCTCTTTCGTTTCCCGGGATACCTATGTGAGATTTGTGCCCCATTTGTGCTTCCTTGGATCATTTTTATTCGGACATGTTGAGGTTTCATGGTTCTTCATGCAATATGCGCAGGTTTCTTTTCTTCTGCATCTCTCTTTTGTATGTCCATAGATTTGACAGTGACTGCACCTTATTATGGGGGCGTACTGAGCGATTTTACACGATAGAAAACCAATCAGCAAACGACCTTGGCGTAGCAATCTGGTTGCCAATCTATCCTCCAAATCTAGCATAAGTTGATAGGTCTTTAGAGATTTTCTTTGTAATTCTTTATGTTCATTAGCTTTTATGTCATATTCAAGATCTTCGCTTAATTTCTCTTTTATTTCTTCTACTGTTATGTTTTGGGGGATTCCCAAAATGATTATTTTTTTCCTTTTTTCCACTGCGAGATTTAAATCTACGAGGTCAAGTATGTTACTGTGTTCCTGGATCTTGTCTGCTATGTTATTCACATCTTCGTCTGTGTTTGAGCGTACTATAATAGTTCGTTTATCTCTGGAAATAGTGCAGTATATTTTCGCAAGATTTACTGTTGTCTTAAGTTCTGTATTTATAAAATCGCGGATGTTGAATAGGGACATATTGGTTGTGGATTTTCTTGTTAACAATATAGCAGACTTTGATTGTTGTGGTGCTGGGGAGTTTAGAGTTGTGGCATATGATGGTTTACATAGAGGAACTGGAGATACTAGTTCATTGGTATGTGTTGTAATTTTTTGTTGAGGAAATTCTTCTCCTGCTATTTGTGCTTGTCTTACTTCAATGAATCTCTCTATTTTTGATTCGTGTTCTTTAAGCATGTTTCTCAGCTCAGTTTTTAAATCCATTTCCCTCGATATTTTACAATGGATATTTTCTATGTAATCCTGTTGTCTTTGCAATTCGCTATTTAAGTCGCGTATTTGCTCTATCTGATTTTCTAAAAGCTGTAGAAGTTGTTGTATATCTTCTTGAAATTTCTGAGTGGGTATTTTGATCAAATGTTCTTCCGTTTCAAATTGTTTTAGTAAATTAAAATGATTTTCGAATTTTTGTGCTAGTTTTGCTGGAGATTCAATTCTTAATTTTCTTTCGAGTTCTTTGACTTTTTCGTCTTTATCTATTAGTTTTTCCGTGAGGTCTTGAACTTCAGTTGATAGGGTATTAAGTTGTTCCTCTTGCTTTAATATTTGTGTCTTTTGTTCCTCATTCTCTCTTTTCAGTTCTTGTATTACATCATTCATTGACTTTTCTTGGCTTTGTGTGTTAATTTGTTGCTTGTCCAGATCTTTTATTCTGTTAAGGATATTTTGTCGATACTTTAATGCCTGTTCATCATTATGGGGCCTGTGTTTCTTGAGATGTCTGAATAATTGTTCAAATTGCTCTTCCAATGGCATATTATCATCTTGCGCTGTTTCAGAATCTATTAGCTTTTTCCCTTGGAGTGGGGATGGAGGTCTCTCATTAGTTTTCTTGTTCTTTTGTTCCATGTCTTTTTCTTTATAACTATGCATTAGTTTTATTTGTCGTCTTTTTAGTATCTTTTCTTTTTCTCTTTTAGTAGCTTCTGGTGATTGAAATTTTTCATGTATTGGATGGTGAAATTTTTTATCTATTGGTAAGCGATTACTATTTAGTATGTGCACTTGATGTACAGGCTGTGAACTTGTTGTTGTTGACTGTAGCCTCTGGGATTTGGGACAGACCATTGAATCAATAGATTGTGTTAACATTTCTCACGATCAATAACAAAAAATTATAGTTTAGTAGAATATAAGTTAAAGCTCAATTTATATTTCCATATTTCTACCAATCAGAATAATATGTACAGGTTAAAAATAAAATTTAAAATATTTACAGTTGAAAGACTTTGTTAAATTTATGGAGTAATTTACAGGGTAACTGGACGGGGGATCACTAGGCCTCTGTCATACATTTTTGAAAGAAAGGTATATAGAAAGTAAATAGCAAAAACCGGTAGTCGTAACTACCGAAAATGACTAAGAAAAAATTTTATTGCCTAAAAGGGGGAAAATTTTTGAATAATAATAATTAAAATAAATAAATAAATAAATAAATGACAGCAGGAAAAAATTTTGCCAAAAAAAAAAAAAAAAAAAAAAGGGGGGGGGGTGGAAATATGTGTCATTGCCTCCCGTGCCCAAAAGATCATGTACTTAAACAGTTAATAATTCCATCATTATTAATATTCTGGTTCAATCAGTGCATTACCTGTATACAGTTATACAGTATATTACAATAATTAAATTGCTATACCAATAATAGCAGATTGATAATGTATGAAACGGTAATATGGTGCATAATTATAAGTATAAACATTATATATGTGCATATTTACAAGTATGTACATTATAAATATATTTCTGCGATTTTATTTATATTATAACCTGTCAGAATATCACATAGTGAAAATAGTAATTAGTAAGAAGATTGCCGTACGGATGGGTGAGTGGACAACCAAAAAGAAGTCAGAAAAAAAATTTTTAGTTTAAAAACAAGGAAAATAGGAATAAGAATAACAATAGTATACTTACCGGTCACCACATGCACTTGCCTGAAAGTGACATGATAACATAATAACCACCAAAATAAAAAAAAATAAGAGATAACCGGTGATAATAAAAGCTTGATAATAACTGAGTGTAAAAACAACTACAGAATAAAATGAAGAGGTGTAAATAACATGAGGAAAGATAGTACCAACACGTGGAGGAAATCAGTGCAGGGACCGCCCGTGAAACAGAGGAGACAACTATGGAAAGTGTGTAATATAAGAAGAAAATTAAATGCGGGACAAGATATAAGTAGGAGCGTAGCATAATAATGGGAAAACCAAAATAAACCTATTAAAAGTTAAAAGTTGCAAATGTTAAGGAAAACGAATAAGAAATGAAAAAAAATATATAGATTGGGGCAACTATCCCACAAGAACAGAACTGCAATAAAGCAAAAAGTAGTACTGTAGTGCAAAAACTGTAGAAGTACCAAATGTTAAGGGAAGCTGGGGTGGAAAAGATATTTTAAATGGTGGGGCAAATATCCACACACCACATGACCACAATGCCGCAAAAAGCAAAGAATTAACCCTAATAACAGAGAAATTGCAAATGTTAAGCGAGTTGAGATGTACTGAAAATGAAAATGTGGGATAGGACAAATCTAGCAAATAGTAGTGAGTAACTACAAGAAAAAATCAAGAAAATATCTAAATAAATAAAAAAGTTCAAAAAGTTACGGAAAATCCTTAACAAATGCAAAAACTGTAAAATTAGAAGCTGGGACGATGAAAGGGAGCAGAATAAGTAATAATAAAAGTGCAACCAAGTCTCTAGCTCAAAAAGCTAAAAAGTAGCCAATGTTAAGGATAAGAGAGGGGGGAAGGCAAGGGTGGCAACAATGAAATAAATTTAGTAGCGATAAAATGTGGAAAGAAAGTGGGCCTAAAGAATATAAAAATTGAAGAAAAAAGCCGATTTGTGGGAGTGCCCGTTCAGCCCCCTCTGACGGGGCCCCAATTGAGCTAGAGAAGAACGGAATAATGGAAAAAAAGGGGGGGGGAGATCACTAAGGCGGATTGCTGTTGAATTCGGCGCGGCAGAAAACCTCTATGGCCAATAGTTTTCGAGATATTTAACAATTTGTACAAATTTCTCGATAAAAGTTTCATTAGAAGGAAGCAAAATGGCGTTTCTAGTGGCCCGATGGCAACCCTAGTAAAATTCTTATATCGTAAAAGATGTAGATAGCCCCCTGAGAACCAAAGCTACCAAAAGAATTTTTGTTTTATAACAATTAGAAAATTATGGAACTAATTTGTAATGTAGTAACATTAGAATGAGCTTTACCAAGAAACAAAATGGAGAAACTCCTGTTTAAAAAACTTACTATTTATAAGTTTTCTGATGAAAGCACCCCGGAAGACCTCTAGAACCCTATTTGGGCTATAATAATTAATTTGTAAAAGCTCCGGTAGTTAAATCTTCTTGTAAATCTTTGTAATTCCTTACCAATGCATCTCCCATAGAGAAAATCATTGTGGCCAAAAATGGCGGCCACGGACCTAAAAGGGCTAAGTGGAGAAACCTAAAAGCACAGCATGACCCCCTAAGACCAGATAAGAACTAAAAAAAAAATCAATAAAAAACCTATAAGTTAATGCTGGTTGTATATAAGATATTAAAACATTAATATTTTCTAAAATTCAGTGGTTGCCGGAAAATTTATCTAATATTTACTTTAACATAGCCAATCACTGTTCAATTATTATGTATGGCGTCAATCGCAATCACTCTTCAATAAAGGTAGTCTAGCTAATTTTTATTTATTTTACTATTCTAATATCGATTTGCCCATAAGAACCAGTACTCGAATTGAGCAACCATTGTCCACCCAACCGCCTCAGAACAAAAATTTACAATTTTAAAATTGAAATTAAAAATATTAAGAATAGGAATAAATTAATACAAGATACGCTACTCAAAAGTAAAAAGAATCAGCTATCAGAAAGTAAAAATAGTTAAGTGAAAGGAACATAATTAATAGTTTAAAAAATGAAATTAAAAAGTAAACAACACAATAGAAACCTATGGGAAATCTGAATTTTCAAAAGCATTTTTAGCACTTTTTCACGAATTTTTTTAAAATATATACAAACATCCTAGAAAGGCATGAGTGGAGGCGAAGAGAAGCTAAAGGACTAAAATAGCCAAATCTGGCGAAAGTTTTTCAAAATAATGTTTTTAAGTTAAAATTTAAGCTATGATAAAAAAAATGATAAAATGCCTCCAAAACCCCATGCCTTTCTATGGGGATAAGGGTTATGGTAAAAGTGCAAAAATAACACATTTTGAAATAATCATTTAATACAGTAAATCACTTTAAAACTATACACAAATGGTACCAAAATGAAGCATATGCTTTGAATTATATGGAATATGCAATATATTTACATTTAAAGTACTTCAATGTAGTTTAATAAGTAATAGAATTCCATTGTTTACCCCATGTTAAGTCTATGGGGAAAAACTGCAAAAATAGCACTTTTTAATTCAATGTTTTAAGGGCTAATAATTAGTGGAAACTTGAAAAAAATGATACTAAAAGATACTACGAACTTTAATTTACATGAATGAAACATAAGTAACTAGTAATCGCTAAGAAATAGAATGAATTAGAGCAAGTGAAAAGCGTTAAAAATTGAAAATGGCTCTACAAAATTGAAAGTAAATTGAGTAAAAAGGGTTAAAATTTTATGAAAAAAGTAACATAGAGATTCAAAACAGGTATTAAAATGAAGCTTAGGAGATAAAGAAGGTGAAACAAGCAGCATTTAATCGTATTGAGTACTTAAACACAGTCAAAATTACAATGGAATTCTATTAATTCTCCCATGTTAAGACTATGGGATAAAAACATGAAAACACTTATTAATATGGATAATAAAGGGATAATAGATAGTGAAAACTTGATAAAAATGGTACCAAAATGTGCTACGAACTTCAATGTATCTAAAATGAGCCATAGTTTTTGGTTTTCGGAAGGATAAATATGTAAATTAAGCAAAATAAAAACACTGTAAAACGAAAATGGCTCCAAAAATTCCAAAAGTACATGATCTTTAGGCAGCGGGGACCGGGTTCGAGGTTCGTTCGAACGAGATTGCCTTTTTTTTACAAGATTTTGCAGGCGTGTGCAGCACGTCTGCTATACGGTGCCGTAGGCAGCGGGGACCCGGGTCAAGGTTCTTTCGCTTCGAGATTTTATAAAAAAAGGAGGGTTCATGAAAAGGAGGGGCCCGCTAGCGGGCGAAGCCAGCTAGTTTATATTTAATAAGTAGCCTGTATCTGAGGACTCCGTCAAAAAACGCACCTGAAACGGTGTTAAACAAAAAGGTAAAAAAAAAAAAAAAAAAAAAAAAAGAAATATTTTGCCCCTCCCTCTCTTCCCACCTGACCGAAATTTCACGCGCGATTTTTTATAAACTTATTCTTAAGTGTTATAAACTATCTTAATGTTTCAAACAGATCACCTTGTTAGATTTCCTATTTTAAATAAAATCGCGGTCTGTTAGTTCCACGTTCCTCCACGAGGGAGCGCACTTTATTATTAACAAAAATGTATCTGAAAGTAACTCCGTTAAACAACCTATCAGGAGATATGCTAGTCGAGGGGGTAGCGGTCTTAACCAAGAATTTAAGATATTTGCTTAAATTACTATTCAAAAATAGTGGTATGATCACTTATAATTTTTTTTTATTGAATATGTAATAGTTTCTCATCACGTCATCAAAAAACCGCACGCAAAACAGTACAAAACGCCCTGTTATACTGCCTAATATTGTTCGCGCCACTTCCGCCCCCCCCGCCCCCCTCCAACCGGAATGTGATGTGCCATTCTTTTTTATAATCTTGTTAAAAATTATCTTAAAGTTTCATACAGATCGCTTTGTTGGAATTCCTACTTTAAATGTAATCGCGGTCTGTTAGTCCCACATTCCATCACCAGGGAGCGCACTCCTAATTTTGTTCGTCCCTACTGCCTAATTTTGTTCGCGCTTCTTCCCCTCACCCCCCCCAAACCGCAATGTGACGCGGCATTCTTTTTTACAATCCTTTAGTATTTGTTATAATTATCTTAAAGTCCCAAACAGATAGCTTTGTTGGATTTCCTACTTTAAATGGAATCGCGGTCTGTTAGTTCCACATTCCATCACCAGGGAGTGCACTATATTCTTGACAAAAGTGTATCTGAACGAAACTCCTTTACACAATCTATCGGTAGATACATGGGTCGGGGGGGGCGGTCTTAACCAAGAAATTAATATATTTGCTGAAATTACTATTCGAAAATAGTGGTATCAATACTTCTGACATTTTTATCTGGCATAACTAACATTTGTTCTGTATTTTTAAAAATCGGACACCGTTCAAAAGAATACTGCAATGAAGCATCACGTGACTGCCTTTTAAAATAAGTATATAATAGAAATAAATCAATTAGTGAAATTAGCGCTCTTCTCCCCCCCTACCCGAAATTTCACGCGCCATTTTTTATAAACTTTTTCTTATGTGTTATAAACTATCTTAAATTTTCAAACAGATCGCCTTGTTATATTTCCTAATTGTAATAAAATCGCGTTATGTTAGTTCCACATTCCACCACCAGGGAGCGCACTCTATTCTTAACAAAACTGTATTGGAAGGAAACACCGTTAAACATACCGTAGATATATTACTCGAGGTGGTGGCGTTCTTAATAAGAAATTAAGGTATTTGCTGAAATTACTATTCGGAAATTGTGGTAACTAAACTTTAGACTATTTAATATTAAATAAGTAGCATATATCTCAGGACTACCTCAAAAAGGCACCTAAAGCGGTCAGAAACGCAAACTTTTTAAATAGAAATCTAGCGCACCCCCTAACCCCCCTTTCCCCGGAATTTCACGCGTGATTCTTTTTTACACATTATCTTATGTGTTATAAAATATCTTAAAGTTTCAAACAGATTGACTTGTTAGATTGCCTAATTTTAACAAAATTGCGTTATGTTAGTTCCACATTCCACCACCAGGAAGCGCACTCTATGCTTAACAAAAGCATATCTCAACGAAACTCCTTCACGTAATCTTTCCGTAGATACATGGGTCGGGATGTTGGCGGTCTTAACCAAGAATTTAAAACATTAGCTGCTGTAACAAACGCTAAGATTTTAAAAATAAATTTAGCTCCCACCCCCTCCTCAAAATATCACACTGCACTCTTTTTTCTTATGTGTTATAAACTATCTTAAAGTTTCAAACAGATCGAGTGGCGGCCTTAACCAATTATTTAAGATATTTCCTGAAATTACTATTCGAAAATAATGAATACTTGTAAACTTTCTGATGATGAATGAGTTATACTTATCCCATAGCGCTGTTCAAAAACCCCACGCAAATTGTTAGATTTCCTAATTTAAATTATTTCGTGTTTAAAAAAGCACCACGTGTCTTCATTTTAATCGGCGCATTTGATAGTAATAAACCGATTAATTAAATAATAATTAATATTTCAGCTTGTAATTAAGATAGGACTTAGAAATGGGTATCAGTGAAATCAGCGAGAAATCTCACGTCGGTATGCCAAAAAATTTAATCAAAAAATTTAATATTTAAAAAGTTAAAATTTCGTATTAAAATATCTTACTATGGAAAACCGCAGCGTCGTCTTGTCTGACACCTGCTTTCCCGCCGAAATGAAATATTTTTTCCTTGTCTTTCCAATTAAAGAAATTAAATTTTTATCGATCGATTTTTAGTGGATATTTTAAGTTATACACATCGCAAAAATGTGAACTTTATACCAAATGAAAGTAGATTTCTTTCCGCGTCTGTCTATACCATTTACAAATTTATCGGACCAATACTTTCTGAGATGCGACCAATCAGAAGCCTGCATATTTGCAAACAGTGAAAAGTTTTTAAAAAATGCAGGCTGCTGATTAGTCAATCTCGCTTCGCAAACAGCGAAAAATCTGTCTCGGTCACGGCCATTGTCTCTACACATGGCAATGCACTTTACGTGCACTGACATGTGAAGGCAATTTTTATCTCCGTCACAATAGGCACCTTCGTACACGGGCACTAGTGCTCTGATATATGAAATTATTTTACTGGTGTATTTTCAGTTTTTCGATACCTACTTCCCATGCCGGGTGGTATTGATGTGGGCTTCCAGTTTGATGGATGCGAGAACTTGTCCTGTTAAGATTTTGCACTTCGGAAAGTTACCACATCCAGAAAATCTTGAAGTCCACATTGCTCACTGTTAAAAATATGTAGCTTTTGCTGCATAGTCATTTTGCCACTTTCATAGAAAACGATTACTTGATGATATTACTGAGCATTCTCATTGGTCAGAATAGAGATATTCTATAAAAGCGATGGAGTGACTATGCAACAAAAGTTGCAGATTTTAACAGCGATACCTACGAACCAAAGATATTTAAGATACATAGACCGGCAATGGAGGATATTCCATCTCCGTTTTGATCACGTGGTCAAGGTAAAAACTTCTAGCGTAAAGAAGGGAAGGCTCCGTAGACGTGTAATGTAAATCCCCGCTAGCCAATGAAACAGTTCATGAGGCAAAGCAGTAGTATCTTCCCTTCTTATCAGTTAGGAGTTCTTTGGGTAAATTACCGGTATCACGTGACTTTTTTCAGCCTCGAACCCATATTTGGAATATCCTCCATTCCCATTCAAAAGCATGCGAAATCATGGCAGCCATCTGAAGTAAATTGATACACCTGAACCGCGAGGTTTGTACGTCAGCTGCGGTTATTTACCATTAAGTGCTATGGCTAGAATGACCTTAAAAATTAATTTTTATTTATATATATGTAGTTTATGGCATATTTTTTTACATAAAGCTATTTTTTATAGCTAAATATGCGTTATAAATATTGAATTTTCAGAAATAACGTTGAATAAGGCGATTTATTACTAATTTTATGGATGGTATGTTTGAAAATGAGTACCTAATTTTAACACGCCTTATAAACCTAAATAAAGACGAAATTTATATGGAAACAGATTGTTAAACATGTCCACCTTTTTTAAGTTTGACTTACAAAAGTAACTGGTAGGGAAATTTAGATTAAAGGTAGCAGCTGTAACATAATATAGTAATTTATAAAATTTTAAATTACTTGTAAAGAAATCTACTTTTTTTAAACTAATTTTTATGCAAAAAGGTAATTAAAAAAATGCATATTAATGAAAGTAACACTATATTTTTATCATTGTAGGGTGTTTATTGAAATACTTACTTGCTATACGAAAAAAAAAAATTGATGAATAATAATTTGGAAGGTATTTTTTAAAAAAATGCGGCCTAAATTAAATAGGGTAGGCTAATACTTAATGATCCGCAATGACAAAATATGCTGATAAAGCATTTCCTTAGGTAAATTAAAATATAAAACATATATACTGCCGTACAAACCCTGTGATCAAAAATCTTCAGTTAAACTGACAGTTTGCAGGTCTATGTATCTTAAAAGCCTTTGCCTAAGGACATCGGAATGGAGGATATTCCATCTACGTCATGATCACGTGGTCAAGGCAAAAACGTCTAGCGTAAAGAACAGCAGTCTCCGTAGGCGTAATGTAAATCGCCGCTAGCTAATGAAACAATTCATGGGGGAAAGCAGTAGTAGTTTCCCGTTTCCCTTCTTATCAGTTACAAGTTCTTTGGGTAAATGGGGGATATTCCATCTACATTTTGATCACGTGATCAAGGTAAAAACTTCTACCGTAAAGAAGGGAAGGCTCCGTAGACATAATGAATAATCCTCGCCAGCCAGTGAAACAGTTCATGCGGAAAGCAGTAGTAGCCTCCCTTCTTATCAGTTAGAAGTTCTTTGGGTAAATTACCGGGCTTTTTCAGCGTCGAACCCAGATTTGGAATAAAGTCCATTACCGGTATTACGTGACTTTTTTCAGTCTCGAACCCATATTTGGAATATCATCCATTGGTTGTTGAAAAGCTTACAATACACCACGAAAGCCCCTTACATCAGAGCGCGGCTATGTTCTTCCATGTGTCAGTGCACAGCAAAGTGACTCTATATGTCAGTGCACAGTGTTTTCTTATGTGTAGTCAAAGCCTTCCGTCAAAAAAAAAACTGACAAGAAAAATGTTAGCAAAAACATCGGCATGCTTCAGTAAATAAACTGCTGCTATCTAATATCCATAAAAGCAGTAATGGCGTCTGAAATGAGTGGTGATGTTTGGATGTCCGAATTATGATGTCCGAATATGATAACCTGAACCTGACTGCCTCTATGTGAGAGTGGTAACATTCGATGCTCAGATTGTGCTTTGACAGATGCTTTTGTCCAAACTATAGCAATCCTGGACATTTTCTATTCCAGAACACATACGGGTGAGAGAATTTAACAAGCTTGACGGTAATGGCAGGCTCACCAAGATGCTTCGTGAAGACAAAAAAAAAAAAAAAAAAAAAGGATTTTGATGACAAAAAAAGAAATGAAAAATGCTTCATGATGACGAAAAAAACAAAAATTAAAAATCGCTTTTGTCTAGTTTCGTCTCAACCAATCAAATATCTCCGTATGACTCCACTTTCCTATTGAAGAATCCTACACGAAAAAAAAAACTGAAATCATTCTGACATCTAATTCGATAACCGAATCTGAATCTAAAGACAGTGTCGCTACACATAGCAATGCACTGTACTGTGTATTGACATATGGAGGCATTTTGTGATTTAAACACAACAGGCACCCTCATACTATAGCGCATAAAATATATAGCGTGGAAATGGACTTTATTCCAAATCTGGGTTCGAGGCTGAAAAAAGACATGTGATACCGGTAATTTACCCAAAGAACTTCTAACTGATAAAAAGGGAAGCTACTACTGCTTTCGGCATGAACTGTTTCACTGGCTGGTGAGGGTTTTCATAACGTCTGCGGAGCCTTCCCTTCTTTACGCTAGAAGTTTTTATCTTGACCACGTGATCAAAACATAGATGGAATATCCTCCATTGGCTATCTCAGTAATACTTAAAAAAAAAGCTAAAATATTGTATCCCTTAAATGTGCAACGATGCTGATGAAATATACAGATCGCAGCGACATCTGCAGGATATTTTCTACAACTGCAAGATATTGCTAGTCTATACAATGTAATATGAAAATCCCGCAGATGTCGCTGCGATCGACACTTGGGATTTTAGCAGCATTGTCGCACATTTAAGGGATACAAATTTTTAACGTTGTTTGGATAGCATATTTCCACACTAGGTATTCTAGACGCTGTACTCTACTATAGCTCCTAGTTTATATAGTATGGAAATTGGCTATTCCTACAATCTCTCTATTCTAAAAAAAAGTAACTTACGTTGTCACCGTTGCCGCCGCCGGTTTTGAATTTTTTGTGACCGGAGGTCTTTCTCCGTTAATATTAAGAAAAATACTGCATACAAAAATAGGAAAAAAGGCGGTATTATAAAGAAATGTTTGATAAACACGCTGATGCAGACAGTTATCAAATCGAATAATTATTTTAAGAGATATTTAATGCTAAAGTTGGACAAAATCGTTCCATTAAAAAAGTTTTATAGGAGCAAAAACTATACATGCGAATTAATTCATTTTTAGATCATTTTATGCGTTAGAATTTCCAGGTGTTCAGACTGCATTCACTTTTTTAATTTGACTCATTTTTTGAGGTTGTATTTCTATTTTAAAATCAAATTTTCAGCATTTCGAGAGATATTTTTTACTTATTTTAGAAAATGGTATTAATGCAAACTGTTGCCAACTGTATAAACAGCGCAAATAATAATGTTTGCTTCAAATTGAAAAATTATTTACACGTGACTATTATTAACAGAAAAAAAACTTTCAAATTAGAATTAAATAATTACGTATGAAAAGCAGGAACTTATTGAAAATTACTTCATAAAAACTATATTTACACGTAAATTTTAAAAGAGAAAGGATATTGTAAAATAACAAATTCATTAACATCCGTTAGAAGTCTTAAATAGGAGAAATTACATCACATTTACGTCACATTACATTTATTATGTAAAATGAACGAAAAGTAATATTGCAAAACTGTTTAAATTTAAAAATTGCGCGAGACATTAATTTAATATTTTGAGATTATCTATATTATAAAGGACAAACATATCTGTGCGTAACGCATACGTCACTTTGCGAATGGCAACACTTTGAAATTTAAAATAAAATTTTGTTTTTGCAATTTTCTTTACTGCAAATTTTTAAACTTCTAACCGTCGCACATTTTAAATTTTTACACCGCTGTATGAGGAAAAAAATGCTCTTTTAAATGCAATTTGTTTGAAAGCTGTATCTCAATTTATTTTTGAGATATTAATTTTTTTTGTAGTTTTTAATATCATTTTTCTAATCGTGGCAACAAAAGAACCCCATTTCTATTGAAAGTCATTGAAAGTAAACGGAAAATAGTCGAAAATAGGAGATACTGTATATTTTGTTGTCATTTTCCCATAAAACCTGAAAAAAAAAAATTAAATTTAAATGCTTGCTTTGTCAGCGATTTTTTAAATTTCTAAATACCGCGCATTTTCATTTTTTACGCCGTCAAATAGAGAAAAAAACCCACTTTCAAATGCAATTTGTTTGAAAATTGTATCTTAATTGACTGAGTTATTATGGTTTTTAAAATAACTATTCGCCCGTGGCGACCAGTTTGGTCTCCCTTAAATGTATCCTAAGCATTGTATCATGTTACTTTTATTCATAATTTAATTTACTTGCTCCATCCTTCGCTAAAGAGGAAGATTATGATAGAGAAATCAAGAACTCGGTATTTTTACGTTAGTCGGACACAGGTGATAAATCGCCAAACATTGTACCCGTTTTTCATATTTCATGATTAAAATGTAATCCTTTCACTCATTTTATTTAAAATGGATAGCTTTAATTTAAAATTGAAACGTTTAAAATTAATGACTTTCACTTAAAAAGAAAATCTTTAAAAAAGAAAAAGAATAAATAATACCATAAACTATTTAATTTCAACATCAAAGCATTGTTTTAATTTACCCCTCGAAAAATAAAAAAAAATGTGCTGGCGAGTTAAAAAATGCCATTGGCGAGAATTGCGTTCAGCTAACATTAAAGTACAAACTCTTTCTGATCATGGCAACTTTTATGTAGTTTTCTTCGAAAAAAAATATTTTGATTAAATAGGTTGCCAGAAAGTGCGTTGCCAAATTTCTTTCCTCGCCATGGACCCTTTCTCTATTTCGCCAAGTACCTATACTGGAAAAGTACCTTTATTTATTTATTGTATTTTAAATGAGATGAAGTCGTATGTTTGTTGTTCGATAAATAAATAAATAAATAAGTAAAAGACGGCACAGATGTCATATACGCACCACGTTGGCGCGATTTTTTTCTGACGCCAATGTCATATACGCACCGGGGTACATAACTGGCGACAAAGTGTCGTTATATTGCTTGATATGGTAACCCGGATGTTGTTGTTTTGTTGTTTATTTATTAATAAATTGTTTATTTACCTTTATTTTATTTATTACATAAATTGTTTTTTCTATAGTTATTAATTAATTTTTTTTTATTTATTGTTATTCCCGTTTAAAAACTATTACACAATAACCAATGAGATGCGTTTCATTCGGGGGTTGCCATTAAACAATTAACAAATAATGCGTACAAACAAATAACAAATAATAAATAACAAATAACCACGTGCGATAGGGTAATATATATATATATAGAGAGAGAGAGATTTTCAAGCATGAATTATTTTTAAATGTATCTCTATCACGTGTAGCTCGATTATGAAATATTAATCCGCTTGCCTTTAAAACAATGTAAAAATGTCAGCATTTGTTTCCGTCTGATGTCCCATAACAAAGTTAAAACTTCCTCTATAGAAAAATAAATAAAATAATGTAAATAAGAAACAAATTTAACAAACATGGGATTGAACCACGCGCTTAAAGCACTGAAATGATCGGAAAGACTGCCTTAAGTCGCAAAATCTTGGGTAAGAACTCCTGGCATGTGAAAGTAACGCTTTTAATAAATTTTAAAACTTTATTTGATTGCATAATTGATATTTTTCATATAAAAATTATTTTTTATGTTAGTGGACAATCTAAAATATATATTACATGTAAAAAAATAATAATTAGAGTTAAAAAAAAAAAGAAATAATTAGAGTTAAAAAAAAAGAAAAAAAAAAGAATTGTTTTTACCTATACTCTGTAACCCGAGGAGCTCGGGTTCGATCCCCTAGTATTAATAAGATTAATATTACTTTTATTGAACGGGTTTAGACTGCTTTCGAGCGACTATTTAGTAATTTAATAAAAATAAAAAAGATTACAAGATGAAAATTAAGTGTCATCAACAAAAAATATGATTTGAAAGAGAAAAATCTGTGAAGCAGAAAATAAAGAAATTGCTTAAATGGTTTAGTTAAGATTCGTTAACTTTCTGTATAGTTTCCGTCAAAAGAAAGCATTGGTATTTGTAAAATATATGTGAATTTTGTTGCAGATTTGCTTATTATATTAGCTTATTTTGAAATGTTTAATTGATTTTATTTAATCAAAGACGAAAACAGCCATTGTATCTTTTAACAGCAGCTGATTTTTCCTTAAAATTCCCCAATCGAAGAGAAATGAATAGAAAACCGTTTATAGGGAGATCGACACTGTTTTTTAAATTATAATTCAATATTTCAAAATCTTTTTAAAGCCTATCAAATTAGAGTGCTTTTGGAGACTGCGGTGTCTGAACGGGAGTTGGCGAGCGTAGCTCGTAGGGGCCGATCCCCCTAGTACTTAAAAAAGTGCTAAAATATTGTAGTCTTAAATGCGCAACGATGCTGTTGAAATATACATATAGCAACGACATCTGCAGGATATTTTCTACAACTGCCTGATATTGCTAGTCTATACAACGTAATGATATTTCCTTTCTAAAAACAAAAGTATTGTGAATGCTAAAAAGAAAAAGAAATCTTTAGTGAAACTTAGGTCAGATATAAAACATTTCAAATGTTTAAATTGCCTGTATTGTATTATGTCAATCGTTCTATAACGCTTTAAAAAAATACCGGGAGGCAAAGACGCTGTATACTTAATTCATTTTATTTTAGCTTCTTTTCAAATGTTTAACTGATCTTTAATCAAACACGAAAACAATCATTGGATGCCTTAACAGCAACTGATTCGGCCTTAAATTTTTGAGGTCAAAGGGAATTGAATGGAAACCCGTTTACAGGGATATCTGCACAAGTTTTTTCATTATAATTCAATCTTCTCTAATATTTTTAAGACCGATCAGGTTAGCGTGTTTTTAGATTCTGCGGTGTCTGAACGGGGGTTGGCGAGCGTAGCTTGCAGGGGGCAGAGTCCCCTAGTATATGTATAAATTAATCCCCTTAAAATGGTATGCGTGTAAAACTTGATTTTGTTTTTGCCTTTACGTGTTTCTTAAAGGAATATATGAAATTAACAATGCTAGGAAAATAACATTATCGCAAATTTCCAACATAATGCCAAAAAAAAAAAAAAAGTCGGAAATTGCACGTTAAACATGGCAATTGAGGTGCGTTAGTACTATAACTAGTTTTATAAATATTTTTTGCACCGCATATTGTACTGAATGTTTATTTTAGTGCACTTCATAAGTGTATATGAATTTCATTCTGCTCGAAAGGCTGTAACATCATTAAAATGCACTTGAAATAATTTTTCCCCATTGCCCGTAATGTAATGGAAAGCTTTTGACTGCCCCTGCAATTAAACTATACATCCGTTTTTCATAAAATTTGAAATGACTCGACAAAATTTTGCAACAATTATATATTTAAAATTTCAACCTGTTAGGTAGTTTATGCTCTGTTATATGCGGACGGACAACCGGACAGACAGACAGAAGGACCGAACGACGACTATAGGTGCTACGTATTTATATAATTACGAACGCACCAAATAATTCAAATAAAAGTGCAAAAAAAAAAAAAATATATTAAGGGTCTTCTCACAAAATGTTTTTTTCTGCGAAAGTTTTTCAGCACTTTTACGGACTCATTTTTAGGTGCGTTCGTAATTATATAAATACGTAGCACCTATAGTCGTCGTTCAGTCCGTCCGTCTGTCCGTCTGTCCGCATGTAACAGAGCAAAAACTACCCAACCGATTGGTCTGAAATTTCAAATATATGATTGTTGCAAAATTTTGTCGAGCCATTTCAAATTTTATGAAAATCGGATGTATAGTTAAATTACAGGGACAGTCAAAAGTTTTTCTTTACATTACGGCCAATGGGAAAAATTATTGCAAGTGGATTTTAATGATATTAGAGCCTTCCGAATGATCTGAAATTTTAAAGATATAATTGTTGCAAAATTTTGTCGAGCCATTTGAAATTTTATGAAAATCGGATGTATAGTTAAATTACACGGACAGTCAAAAGTTTTTCTTTACATTACGGCCAATGGGAAAAATTATTGCAAGTGGATTTTAATGATAATAGAGCCTTCCGAATGGTCTGAAATTTTAAAGATATAATTGTTGCAAAATTTTGTTGAGCTATTTCAAATTTTAGGAAAATCGGATGTATATTTTAATTACAGGGACTGTCAAAAGTGTTCCGTTACATTACGGGGAATGGGAAAAAAATATTGGAAGTGCATTTTAATGTTGTATCAGACTATGCACTTCATGAAGTGCAAAAAATTATACATTCAGTATAATATGGGGTGCAAAAAATGATTATAAAACTAGTTATAGTACGAACGCACCTCATTTGCCAGGTTTGACGAGCAATTTCCAACTTGTTAAACAAAATGCTAAAGCATAATATTAGAAGACGGTTGCCTATTAAATGATTTGGAATCGAATGGTGTTTTTTCGTCTTTTGATACATGAATTACATCTTGATTTATAAGCAATTGTTCTCTCATGACGATCTTTATTGGACTATCACGTCCGGAAATTTGTTTCATAAGGCCAAGTTTGACAGCATTATTTTAAAGTTTGTCTGCTTTTATCGAAAAATAAAAAACTATTCAATTTTCGAATAAGAGCTGTTGTTAATCTTATAAATTTACCAATAAAAATTAACTCATGAATGGGCCAAAAAGTAGCCAGCTGTATTTGGAAAATAACGTAACTGCTACAATATTGCAAACACTAATGTACCTACTTTCGTGTCTATTTTAAATATTAGTTATAAAAACAGCTTTTTCGTTTTTTAAATATAAAATAATAATTTATATTAAAAATATGACGCAAATTTATACAAAAAAGCAAATTAAAATAATTAACTCAAATAGAGGAAATTAGTTATAGATGGGCGATGTACTTTTTATGTATAAAAAATATTCTTTTTATGATACAAATCTTTTTAATCGGAAATTTCTGTTGATTATTAAAAAGTATAAGTACAAATATGGCAAATTAAATCCGTTTTAAAACCAAATGGAAATAAAACTTAAAAAATATTTATTCCCGGAGCACGTGTGACGCCAAACAGTCGGTAGCTCTTTATTGGATACGGGATAAACGACGATGTGTATCATAAGCCACGTGCTATATTTGTGACAGCTGGCGACGAAGAGTCTCTCTGTCTTCCCTTTGTTCTTTGATTCTGCTTTTGTTCAGTTACTTTTTTTCAGCTAAAACGTAATTTCAATCTACTTCTCATTCTGATTAGTATCACTATTTCATTTCAAAGGTTTTATTCAGTTATGCATTAGTACATACTGAGTTGCATTTATAATTTATCTTGTGTATTTTAAACGAGATCGTGCAAGTTTTAGAATATATTTATAAAATAAAACACACAAGGCATTATGGAGGACGGTATACACGGTAGTAACAGTTGTGTAACCGATCCACAAGACGAACTTATTAACATGAAAACAATCTTTAACGAAAAAATGAAAGAATATACTAACAAGAATGATGATGTTGTTAAAAAACCTTGGACAAGTGCATCCATAGAAGACGCAATCCGTGAAATTTTAGACTCAAATAATCCTGAAAAAAAGAAAACTTCTAGACAATATAGATTAACTAGAAAGTACGACACTATGGAAGTTGGCGATAAAAGAGTTTTAATTAAAAAAATGAGAAGTAATGATGATCCTATTGTAGTAATAATCCCTGTTGAAGAATTCTTTGATATTCTTTTGCAGTACCACCGTGCTACTGGACATGGCGGAAGAGATAAAATGTTGTTTGCGTTGAAAAATAAATTTTATGTGCCTAAACCTGCAATTGAAATTTTCCTTTCACTTTGTAAAATGTGCAATATGAAAAAATGCCAACAACATCGTAATATTGTTGTACGACCAATCACAACAAAAGATTTTAATCTTCGAAGTCAAGTTGACTTGATTGATTTTCAATCAACTCCTTGTGATGAATACAAGTGGTTAATGAACTATCAAGATCATTCAACAAAATTTTGTCTTCTTCGTCCTTTGAAAACAAAGTGTGCTACTGATGTTGCACTGGAATTGCTAAAAATATTTTTAGACTTTGGTGCACCTCACATATTGCAGAGTGACAATGGACGTGAATTTACTGCTGACGTCATTAAAGAACTTGTACATATGTGGCCAGATTGCAAAATTGTGCATGGAAGACCACGACATCCACAATCCCAGGGCAGCATAGAGCGGTGTAATCAGTATATTGAAAATATGTTACGTGCGTGGATGAATGACAACGAAAGTACAGATTGGGCAATGGGATGTCGTTATGTTCAATGGCAAAAAAATACCTCAAAACACAGAGTTATAGGACGAAGTCCGTATACAGCACTTTTTGGAACAGAAGCAAAGCTAGGATTAAACTCAACAAACATTCCATTTGAAATATTAGATAAAATTGAAAGTGAAGAAGATTTAGAGCGCTTTAAAGAGGATAAAAAGGAAAGTGAAATCTCAAACGAAGAAGAAGAATATGAAATCGCTAGTAATGAAATAGATTTATGTTTTATTTGTTCAGAGATTTTAGAAGAAACAACAACTGTACCATGCTCCTCTTGTTCTTTGAAGGTACACGCAACTTGTTGTAAAAGTGTTGCCTCCTCTTCTAAGGACAATAACTGCAGTTATCTCTGTGACATTTGCAACAGGCAAGAAAACATAACAACAGAGAGACAAAATGCCCATGCAGGTCAAAAGCGACAAGCCGAAAAAATGATTGAAACTACACGAAAAAAATTGAAACCCGTTACAGTTGGGGAATTTATTTTGCTAAATGTCCCAAAAGTAGATCGTGGCCCTTTAGACTGCCCAAATTTAATTGGGAAAATTCTCAAGATTCAAAATAATGTTTATCAGATAGGAACGAAAGGCGGCATAATTAAAACATGGTTCTCAAGAAGTGACTTCCAAATTTCTGGAGCACAAATCCTGGAAGATATACCAGAGAAATCAATATCTGTTCGTCAAGCTGTAGCGTATGAATCGAAATTTGGAGGTCAGGGATACAACACCTGCAAATGATCTGTATCAAAAATTCGGTGCCAAACAAAAAAGTGCCTCTGTAAGAAAGCAAATCAATTATGTTCTTCGAAGTGCCATAAGAGTGCACCATGTGGTAATAAATGAAGAAAAGACACAAATGATAATTTCTGGTAACTTTACTTTTTATATGTAAAATGAAAATTTGTTTAAATTTATTTACTGGTGTTAACCTACTCTCGTGTTATTACCTTCTTCTTATATTAAGTTCTTTTTGTATTATTGATATAGTAGACTCCCTCAAATCCGCAACTCTAAAATCCGCAATCGCCTAAAATTCGCACATCATCACAGATGTATACAATAAAACTTTCAGTTCAGATGCAGGGGCAAAATTACTGATTTTTTTAGTTTTATATCATTCCGTATGTATATTAATATGTAATTCTCTATAATATGACTGAATTCGTTTTTTTTCATGAAGGAAGTATAATTTTTTTTCTGAAAAAATGAAGATATTGGTGATATCACTGATAATCACAATCTTTTTACGAAATATGTTTATGTATTAATAAAGCTTTTTGGTTATTAAGACTGGCTAAATCTGAAATAAAACTTCCTTACTTTATGATTTTTATGTGAATGTACCTTTATGAAGAAATTTTGATTGAATAATTCATGGAAAATGTATCTCATCTTTATTATCCATATTTAATTATACGTTATTAATTATTTACTTTTAATAATTTAATCATTTTAAAAATTATCTTACATTTAACATTTTAGTTTTTTACTTTACTAATCTGTTTTAATATTTTACTATAATGCAAGCATTTATTATAATTTTGATTGCATTATTACATCCAGATTACTGTTTAAAAAATGTAAAAATAGTATTGACCAGAAATCCACAAAATTCTAAAATCCGCACAACCTCTGGTCCCAAGGTTTGCGGATTTGAGAGAGTCTACTGTAATCTATTCTTGAATTAATAAATTTTCAATTATTTATTAACCACTTTGTTAAAAAAGAAAAATTAAAAAATAATCAATAAC
Organism: Maratus speciosus; assembly: GCA_963932465.1. Lineage (NCBI taxonomy): Eukaryota > Metazoa > Arthropoda > Arachnida > Araneae > Salticidae > Maratus > Maratus speciosus. Next base: position 295,348,279 of record OZ010789.1, read on the forward strand.
TTTCTTTGTTAAAATAAAATTTGTTATTCAACTTTAATTATAGCTGTATTTTTCATATAAGCAATTTGTTAATATGCAATGTTTTTCCAGTTTTACGTAAAAATAATATATCGCGAAAAAAAAAATATAAAATATAAGGATGATATACTTAGATTCTCAGTCGATGTCTTCATTGCAGATTTTTTGGTTTATCTTTACGAGGGGGATGAAATTTTAGCGAAAATAATAATAAAGGTGTTTATTAACCTTAATTATCACTCAGCAGCTTAAATTAATCTGTCAATAAAGAAGTTTTTTTTTTTTTTTTTTTTTTTTTTTTTTTTATAATTTTCATACAGTCACCCATACACTTTTGAGAAAATATTAACTTTCTTCCTTATCTGCAGATTTTATAATTACAGCCCTTTTTTTATTTATTTTTAGCATATTATTTTCATTAAGCAACCCATTTTTCTACATAAAGGTGAAAAATAACATAAAGCCTACCTCATCTGGAAATGTCATTATTGCAAACATTTTCTAAAATATATTTTATAATAAATGCCATTAGGTACGGATCTTTTCTGCGTAATACTGGGATAATTTTAAAATCTGCCTCATCTGTAGATTTCATTATTGTAGACAATTTCTTATATAATTATTTTTATGAGCAACACACCTTCGCTGCGTAAATGTGGGATCTGCAGATGAGCCATATTATTAATGCTTTTCCGGGATTACGTAAAGAAGATAGGTTTTATCTGCGTAATGTTAAAAAAACATTAAAAATCTGCCTCATCTGCAGGTTTTATTTTTGTAGAAATTTTCTTATATGTATATTTTCTTTTCTTGAGCAGCCGATCCTCTCTTCAGAATGATGAAAAATATTTAATTCTGCCTCATCTGTAAATTTAATGTTTGCAGAAAGTTTCAGATGCGGGTGGTTCATAACTATATGTCAAAAATATAAAGACAGGTAGAGAGGACCCAAATAAGCGCATTTTGTATAGGAATGAGGGTACAGAAATGCTGCGATGAGGCAGAGGAAGGCTAGTTAAGTTCCGTGGATGAAAGTGCTTCGCTGGCTTGACGTGAAAAGTGAATAATCCGTTCCCTCACGGATTTTGAGTAACATGCATCGTTACACTAATGCGGAACTTGCCGACATTAAATGTATGGGGCTGCACAAGGAATGGTTCACACCCAACGCATGTCCAACATCTTTTGAGCTTGTCGAAGGACTATTCTCTGTGCGTAATACTGCTTCTTCCACAGCAGGAATTCTGCAACATCTTAAAGTGCCCTTATCACGCCTGGAAGCATACGACGATCCACTCGCGCACAACTCCTAATGAAGACACTCAAATGTTCAGGAATATGGCAGAATCCTACCCGGGAATCGTTAATCTAAATCCCTTGAGCAGCCAATCCATTTCCTTGCGCAATCCCATACATGAAATGCATGTCGGCAAGCTCCGCATTGGTGTAATAGTGCATATTGCTCGAAATCCGTGCGGGAAATGACGGTTCAAGCCAACGAAGCACATCCGCCGCATTCATCAGCGTCCTCTACTGCCTCAACACGGCATTTCCGCACCCACATTCCTATAAGAAACTGCTTATTTATGACTTCTCTACCTGCATTTACATATTTGACATATAGTTCTGAACCACCCTGTATATGTTTTCTAATTATTTTCGTTAGCAACCAATCTTCTTTCTCGTAATACAGAAAAAACATTAAAAATCTGCCTCATAGGCAGATTTCTTTCATACTTCTTGCATAGGTTGTTAACAAAGCATATACCCTTGTAATAAAAATGAAGTATTCACAAAAATTACGGTGATGAACTCTGTCAGCAGCCAACTCTCAAAACAGATTTATAACATATTTTTTATGTTCCTGTTTTTGTGTTACTTAAATAATGCATAATTAATCACTAATTTAACAAGTTCTTAATTAGCCTAAAACTGGATAGGCTCATTGCAATAAACCTGAAAAAAATCTGTGGTCATTTTCAGGGTTTCGTTCATCTGACGAAATCCTATTCGTCTAACTCCTCTGTCTGTCCGTCCGTTCGTCACAGAGCCCGTTCCCAGAAACTATATATGTTGGAGACTTGAAATTTTGCATACCTATAGCTGAACACCCCACATCAAACGGCAAATCATAAAATTTTGAAAAAGCCGTAATTAACGGACGTTATTAATTAACCTTTAACTGATGTTACCGGTCTCATAGACCGGTGCTTTTTTTAATTTTCATAGTTTAACTTGCAAATTTCAGTTTATCTACAAACAATACTGAAATTTTGTGTCGTTTGGAACTTTAGTACTATCACCACAGTCTTTTGAATCGGTGAATTTTAATTATAACACTCCTGTACAAAAAGTTTAGTACAAAAACAACATCCTATGAATTTATCGCGGCTTTTATTCATCTTTCGACGGAGCTTCATACTAGTTATATGACATTTTCTGTGACATCAGTTAAAGGTTAAAAAAACCCAATTACAAGATCGGAAAGGCATTCATAATTCAACAAAAGCATGGATTTTTTATCAAATTACAAAAACGATCTCTTAATTCTCCTTAGGGTTACAATAGAATCAAGGCATGCATGGTTATAAGAGAGGAATGCAAAAGAATGAACTGGACATTTTAAAGCGAAATTGCATCTCAGAAAGTTTCGATCCTAGAAATTTTTAAGCTGTACAGACAAACGCAGAAAAAATCTGCTTTCAGTAGGTATAGAGAAAATTTTTATGCGATGTGAATAACAGAAAAAATCCACTAAAAATCGATCGATAAAAAATCCATTTTCTTTAATTCGAAAGACAAGGAAAATAAATTTTATTTCCGCGGGAAGACAGGTGTTCATTGACGAAATCCCAGACACGTCGGCGCGGGAGAAATTTAAGCAGATCATGTAGTTTTTCATTCTGGAATATTTTAAAACGAATTTTAAACTTTTAAATTATTAGATTTTTTGATTAAATTTTTTTACATCCGGACGTAAAAATCTTCGCTGATTTCATCAATGTCCATTTAAATCTTCTATCTTAATTACAAGCTGATATATTAATTATTATTTAAATAGTAATTAGCTTTATTTCTATCAAATGCTTATTTTAAAATGAAGTAATGAACTTTTTTAACCACGATTTCATTTAACAAGGTTATCTGTTGGAAACTTGAAGATAGTTTATATTTCGGATATAGTTTTATTTTTCGGGTAAGGGGGGAGGGGCGCTAATTTCACTAGTTGGTTAATTTCTATTATATACTTATTTTAAAAGGCAGTCACGTGATGTTTCATTGCAGTATTCTTCTGAACGGTGTCCGACTTTTAAAAATACAGCATAAATGTTACTTTTGCCAGATAAAAAATTCAGAAGTATTGATACCACTATTTTCGAATAGTAATTTCAGCAAATATATTAAATTCTTCGTTAAGATCGCCTCCCCCCCGCCCCGTGTATCTACCGATAGGTTGTGTAAAGGAGTTTCGTTCAGAAACACTTTTGTTAAGAATAGATTGCGCTCCCTGGTGATGGAATGTGGAGCTAACAGACCGCGATTCCATTTAAAGTAGGAATTCCAACAAAGCGATCTGTTTGGGACTTTAAGATAATTTATAACAAATAATAAAAGATTGTAAAAAAGAATGCCGCGTAACATACCGGTTGGGGGGGGGGGGGTGAGGGGAAGAAGCTAAAAAAAATTAGGCAGTATAACAGGGCGTTTTGTACTGTTTTTTGTGCGGTTTTTTGATGGCGTGATGAGATAACTTTTACTTATTCAATATAAGAATTTTTATAAGTGTTCATACCACTATTTTCGAATAGTAATTTAAGAAAATATCTTAAATTCTTGGTTAAGACCGATAACCCTTCGACTAGCATATCTCCTGATAGGTTGTTTAACAGAATTACGTTCAGATACGGTTTTGTTAAGAATAGAGCGCGCTCCCCCGTGGTGGAATGTGGAACTTACAGACCGCGATTTCATTTAAAGTAGGAAATCTTACAAGGCGATCTGTTTGAAACTTTAAGATACTTTATAACACATAAGAAAAAATTTATAAAATGTGGCGCTCGAAATTTCGGGCAGATGGGGGGAGGGACGAAATATTTCTTTTTTTTTACCTTTTTGTTTCATACCGTTTCATATGAGGGTTTTTGACGGAGTCCTCAGATACATGCTACTTATTAAATATAAATATATCAAAAGTTAAGTTACTACTATTTCCGAATAGTAATTTCAGCAAATATCTTAAATTCTTGCTGAAGACCGCCACCCTCTCGAGTAACATATCTACTGATAGGTTGTGTAAAGGAGTTTCGTTCAGATACACTTTTGTTAAGAGTAGAGTGCGCTCCCTGGTGGTGGAATGTGGAACTAACAGACCGCGAATTCATTTAAAGTAGGAAATCTAACAATGCAACCTGTTTGACACTTTAAGATACTGTATAACATATGATAAAAAAGTATAAAGAAGAATGGCGCGTCGCATTTCGAGGGTGGGGGGGGGGGGGTGAGAGAGGGACGCGAACAAAATTGGGAAATATAACTAAACGATCTGTTTGAAACTTTAATATAGCTTATAAAGCATAACAAAAATTTTAAAAATCAGGCCGCTTCAAAAATCAAGGTGACAATCCCCCACTTTGACCCCCCCCAAAGCGGGGCACTTTTCTAAATTTGGCAGATACCCGTCATATGAGATATCGTAGCATTTCGGGGGGGGGGTGGGGGACGAAAAAATTAGGAAATATAACATTGCGAATCTGTTTGAAACTTTAAGATAGTTTAAGAAGGGTTTGCCAAAATTTAGAAAGTCTTCCATGGCGATAAATGTACTGGAGGTTTTAAAAGAAAGTGTTTTGAAAGGAATATTAAACGAAACCGTCTGTGCGATCTATAATCACACTTACCCACTTGTTCAATAAGCCTAACGCTATATACGGCTTTTTGCAATAAGACTTATCGGGCGATAGAAATATTTTTTCGGGTTCGGGACGGATTTCCAAATTACTTCAAATGGAATTTTAGATTGCCTGTCGGCGGAAATTATTCTGTGTTGCGCGGATCGGGTACTGTCGCACGTAACGTTTTTATCCGGTTCTAGTCGGTTTTCGGGTTGGCTTCGAATGGAAATTTTAGGATCGGTACAGTTTGCGTGTCGAAGAAATTTATTTTGTCATTCTCCGATCGAGTTACGGTTCGTTGAAATATTTTTGTCGTTTACAGATCGAGTTCAGGTCGGATTTAATGTTGTCTTCAAATGGAATTTTCGGGTTTTGTACGTATTGCGAGTACAATTATTCGCCTATATATTATTCGTACAATATATCAAATTAATTCGCCTTGCTCGGATCGGGTTAAACACTGATGTATTTTTATTTCGGGTTCTGGTCAGGTTTGGTTAACTTCAAGTAGAACTTTCAGGTTCGGATCTGGTTGCATGCCAACTGAAAATATTTTGACTTGCTCGGATCCGGTTACGGTTCTTTAGAATATTTATGTCGGATTCGGATTTTGTTTGCGTCATATTTCGATTTTTCATATGGAATTTTCAGGTTCGGTTAGGGTTGCGTGTCAACGGTAATTAATTTGTCTTGCTCAGATCCGCTTATGGTTCTTTGGAATATTTTTGTCGGATTCAGATAAGGTTCGGATCAGATTTCAGGTTTTTTTATATGGAATGTTTAGGTTCGGTACGGGTTGCGTGTGAACGGAAATTATTTTCCGTTGCTCCGAAAGTGTTACGGTTCTTTAGAATATTTTTATAGGTATCGGATTTCGTTCGACTCATCGTTCGGGTTTTCTCCAAACAAAATTTTTAGGTTCGTGTCGGGTTGCGTGTCCACGGAAATAATTTTGTACGGTTTTATTCCTTTGGAATATCTTGTCGGGTTCAGATTTGGTTCCGGCCAGATTCGGGTTTTTTTATTGAATTTTTCAGTTCGGGTTTGGGTAACATGTCCACGGAAATTATTTTGTCTTGCTCGGATCAGGTTATGGTTCTTTTGAATATTTTTGTCGGGTTCAGATTTGGTTCGGGTTTTTTACAAATGAAATTTGTAGGTTCGTGTTGCGTTGCGTGTCCACGGAAATTATTTCGTCTTGCTCGGATCGGGTTATAGTTCAATGGAATATTTTGTCGGGTTCAGATTTGGTTCGGGTCAGATTTCGGCTTTTTTCAAATGGAATTTTTAGGTTCGTGTCGGATAACATGTCCAGGGAAATTATTTTCTCTTGCATGGAACGGGTTATGGTTCTTTGGAATATTTTTTTCGGGTTCAAATTTGGTTCGGGTCCGATTTCGGGTTTTTTTTTCAAATGACATTTTTAGGTTCGGACCGGGTAACTTGTCCACGGAATTTTTTTTTTCTTACTCTGACCGGGTTATAGTTCTATGGAATATTTTTGTCTGGTTTAGATTTGGTTCGTGTCAGATTTTGTTTTTTTTCAAATGGAATTTTTAGGTTCCGGTTAGGTAACATGTCGAGGGAAATTAATTTGTCTTGCCTTGATCGGGTTATCATTCAATGGAATATTTTTGTCATGTTCAGATTTGGTTCGGGTCAGATTTCGGCTTTTTTCAAATAGAATTTTTACGTTCGTGTGGGTAACATGTCCAGGGAAATTATTTTCTCTTGCTTGGAACGGGTTACTGTTCTTTGGAATATTTTTTTCGGGTTCAGATTTGGCTCGGGCCAGTTTTCGGGTTTTTTTAATGACATTTTTAGGTTTCGGTCGGGTAACATGTCGAGGGAAATTACTTTGTCTTGCTCTAATCGGGTTATATTTCTATGGAATATTTTTGTCTGGTTCAGATTCGGTTCGGGTCAGATTTCGGTTTTTTTTTCAAAAGGAATTTTTAGGTTCCGGTCGTGTTACATGTCGAAGGAAATTATTTTGTCTTGCTCGGATCGGGTTATTATTAAATGGAATATTTTTGTCGGGTTCAGATTTGGTTCGGTTCCGAATTCGGCTTTTTTAAAAATGGTCTTTTTAGGTTCGGGTCTGGTTGCGTGTCCAGTGAAATTATTTTGTCTTGCTCTGATCGGGTTATGATTCAATGGAATATTTTTGTCGGGTTCAGATTTGGTTCGGGTCAGATTTCGGCTTTTTCAAATAGAGTTTTTAGGATCGTGTCGGGTAACATGTACAGGGAAATTATTCTCTCTTGCTTGGAACGGGTTATGGTTCTTTGGAATATTTTTTTCGGGTTCAGATTTGGTTAAAGTCAGATTTCGGGTTTTTTTTTTCAAATGACATTTTTAGGTTCGTACTGGGTAACTTGTCCACGGAAATTATTTTTTCTTGCTCTGATGGGGTTATAGTTCTATGGAATATTTTTCTCTGGTTCAGATTTGGTTCGGGTCAGATTTCGGGGTTTTTTCAAATGGAATTTTTAGGTTCCGGTCGGGTAACATGCCGAGGGAAATTATTTTGTCTTGCTCGGATCGGGTTATTACTAAATGGAATATTTTTGTCGGGTTCAGATTTGGTTCGGCTCAGAATTCGGCTTTTTTTACAAATGGAGTTTTTAGGTTCGGGTCGGGTTGCGTGTCCAGGGAAATTATTTTGTCTTGCTCTGATCGGGTTATGATTCAATGGAATATTTTTGTCGGGTTCAGATTTGGTTCGGGTCAGATTTCGGCTTTTTTCAAATGGAATTTTTAGGTTTGTGTTGGGTAACATGTCCAGGGAAATTATTTTAACTTGCTTGGAACGGGTTATGGTTCTTTGGAATATTTTTTTCGGGTTCAGATTTGGTTCGTGTCAGTTTTCGGGTTTTATTTTCAAATGACATTTTTAGGTTCAAACCAGGTAACTTCTCCACGGAAATTATTTTTTCTTGCTCTGATCAGGTTGTCTGGTTCAGATTTGGTTCGCGTCAGATTTCGGGGTTTTTTTCAAATGGAATTTTTAGGTTCCGGTTGGGTAACATGTCGAGGGAAATTATTTTGGCTTGCTCGGATCGGGTTATTATTAACTGGAATATTTTTGTCGGGTTCAGATTTGGTTCGGCTCAGAATTCGGCATTTTTACAAATGGACTTTTTAGGTTTGGGACGGGTTGCGTGTCCAGGGAAATTATTTTGTCTTGCTCTGATCGGTTTATGATTCAATGGAATATTTTTGTCGGGTTTAGATTTGGTTCGGGTCAGATTTCGGCTTTTTTCAAATAGAATTTTTAGGTTCGTGTCGGGTAACATGTCCAGGGAAATTAATTCTCTTGCTTGGAACGGGTTATGGTTCTTTGGAATATTTTTTTCGGTTTCAAATTTGGTTCGGGTTAGATTTCGGGTTTTTTTTTCAAATGACATTTTTAGGTTCTGACCGGTTAACTTGTCCACGGAAATTATTTTTTCTTGCTCTGATCGGGTTATAGTTCTATGGAATATTTTTGTCTGGTTCAGATTTCGTTCTTTTTTCAAATTGAATTTTTAGGTTCGGGTCGGGTTGCATATCTTCAGTAATTATTTTGTCTTGCTCGGATCCGATAGTTTTTTGCAATATTTTTTAATCGGTTATCAGATTTGGTTCGGGTCAGATTTCAGGTTTTTTTTAATGGAAATTACAGGTTCCGGTCCGGTTTCGTGTAGGTTGAAATTATTTTGTCTTCCTTGGATCAGGTTATGGTTCTTTGGAAAATATTTGTCGGGTTCAGATTTGGTCATCTCAGGAATCGGCTTTTTTTCAAATGGAATTTTTAGTTCGGGTCGGGTTCAGTGTCCAGGGAAAATATTTAGTCTTACTCAGATCTGGTTATGGTTCAATGGAATATTTTTGTTGGGTTCAGATTTGGTTCGGCTCAGATTTCGGCTTTTTTCAAATGGAATTTTTAGGTTCATATCGGGTAACATGTCCCGGGAAATAATTTTCTCTTGCTGGGAACGGGTTATGGTTCTTTGGAATATTTTTTTCGGGTTCAGATTTGGTTCGGGTTAGATTTCGGGGTTTTTTTCAAATGACATTTCTAGGTTCGGACGGGTAACTTGTCCACGGAAAATATTTTTTCTTGCTCTGATCCGCTTATATGGAATATTTTTGTCGGGTTCAGATTTGGTTCGGGTCAGATTTCGGGCATTTTTTCAAATGGAATTTTTAGGTTCCGGTCGGGTAACATGTCGAGGGAGATTATTTTGTCTTGCTCGGATCGGGTTACGATTCAATGGAATATTTTTGTCGGGTTCAGATTTGGTTCGGGTCAGATTTCGGCGTTTTTCAAATGTAATTTTTAAGTTCGTGTCGCATAACATGTCCAGGAAAATTATTTTCACTTGCTTGGAACGGGTTATGGTTCTTTGGAATATTCTTTTCGGGTTCAGATTTGGTTCGATTCAAATTTCGGGTTTTTATTTCGAATGACATTTTTAGGTTCGGACCGGGTAACTTGTCCACGGAATTTTTTTTCTTGCTCTGATCGGGTTATAGTTCTATGGAATAATTTTGTCTGGTTCAGATTTGGTTCGGGTCATATTTCGGGGTTTTTTCAAATGGAATTTTTAGGTTTCGGTCGTGTAACATGTCGAGGGAAATTATTTTGTCTTGCTCATATCGGGTTATTATTAAATGGAATATTTTTGTCGGGTTCAGATTTGGTTCGGCTCAGAATTCGGCTTTTTTACAAATGGACTTTTTAGTTTCGGGTCGGACTGCGTGTCCAGGGAAATTATTTTGTCTTGCTCTGATCGGGTTATGATTCAATGGAATATTTTTGTCGGGTTCATATTTGGTTCGGGTCAGATTTGGGCTTTTTTCAAATGGAATTTTTAGGTTCGTGTCGAATAACATGTCCAGGAAAATTATTTTCACCTGCTTGGAACGGTTCTTGGGAATATTTTTTTCGGGTTCAGATTTGGTTCGGGTTAGATTTGGGGTTTTTTTTCGAATGAAATTTTTAGGTTCTGACCGGGTAACTTGTCCACGGAATTTTTTTTTCTTGCTCTGATCAGGTTATAGTTCTATGGAATATTTTTGTCTGGTTCAAATTTGGTTCGGGTCAGATTTCGGGGTTTTTTCAAATGGAATTTTTAGGTTCCGGTCGGGTAACATGTCGAGGGAAATTATTTTGTCTTGCTCGGATCGGGTTATTATTAAATGGAATATTTTTGTCGGGTTCAGATTTGGTTCGTGTCAGATTTCGGCTTTTTCAAATTGAATTTTTAGGTTCGTGTCGGGTAACATGTCCAGGGAAATTGTATTCTCTTGCTTGGAACGGGTTATGGTTCTTTGGAATATTTTTTTCGGGTTCAGATTTGGTTCGTGTCAGATTTCGGTTTTTTTCTTCAAAAGACATTTTTAGGTTCTGACCGGTTAACTTGTCCACGGAAATTATTTTTTCTTGCTCTGATCGGGTTATAGTTCTATGGAATATTTTTGTCTGGTTCAGATTTCGTTCTTTATTCAAATTGAATTTTTAGGTTCGGGTCGGGTTGCATAGCTTTAGAAATTATTTTGTCTTGCTCGGATCCGATAGTTTTTTGCAATACTTTTTAATCGGTTACCAGATTTGGCTCGGGACAGATTTCAGGTTTTTTTTTAATGGAAATTACAGGTTCCGGTCCGGTTTCGTGTAGGTTGAAATTATTTTGTCTTCCTTGGATCAGGTTATGGTTCTTTGGAAAAAAATTGTCGGGTTGAGATTTGTTCATCTCAGGAATCCGCTTTTTTTCAAATGGAATTTTTAGTTCGGGTCGGGTTCAGTGTCCAGGGAAAATATTTTTTTTCTTGCTCTGATCAGGTTATAGTTCTATGGAATATTTTTGTCTGGTTCAAATTTGGTTCGGCTCAGAAATCGGCTTTTTTACAAATGGACTTTTTAGGTTCGGGTCGGAATGCTTGTCCAGGAAAAATTATTTTGTCTTGCTCTGATCGGGTTATGATTCAATGGAATATTTTTGTCGGGTTCAGATTTGGTTCGGCTCTGAAATCGGCTTTTTTACAAATGGAATTTTTAGGTTCGGGTCGGATTGCGTGTCCAGGAAAAATTATTTTGTCTTCCTCTGATCGGGTTATGATTCAATGGAATATTTTTGTCGGGTTCAGATTTTGTTCGGGTCAGATTTCGGCTTTTTTCAAATGGAATTTTTAGGTTCGTGTTGGGTAACATGTCCAGGGAAATTATTTTAACTTGCTTGGAACGGGTTACTGTTCTTTGGAATATTTTTTTCGGGTTCAGATTTGGTTCGTTTCAGATTTCGGGTTTTATTTCAAATGACATTTTTAGGTTCAAACCAGGTAACTTCTCCACGGAAATTATTTTTTCTTGCTCTGATCAGGTTTTCTGGTTCAGATTTGATTCGCGTGAGATTTCGGGTTTTTTTTCAAATGGAATTTTTAGGTTCCGGTCGGGTAACATGTCGAGGGAAATTATTTTGTCTTGCTCGGATCGGTTTATGATTCAATTGAATAGTTTTGTCGGGTTCAGATTTGGTTCGGGCCAGATTTCGGCTTTTTTCAAATGCAATTTTTAGGTTCGTGTCGGGTAACATGTCCAGGGAAATTATTTCTCTTGCTTGGAACGGGTTATGGTTCTTTGGAATATTTTTTTCGGTTTCAGATTTGGTTCGGGTTAGATTTCGGGTTTTTTCTGCAAATGACATTTTTAGGTTCGGACCGGGTAACTTGTCCACGGAAATTATTTTTTCTTGCTCTGATCGGGATATAGTTCTATGGAATATTTTTGTCTGGTTAAGATTTGGTTCGGGTCAGATTTCGTTCTTTTTTCAAATTGAATTTTTAGGTTCGGGTCGGGTTGCATGTCCTCAGAAATTATTTTGTCTTGCTCGGATCCGATAGTTTTTTGCAATATTTTTTAATCGGTTATCAGATTTGGTTCGGGTCAGATTTCAGGTTTTTTTTCAAAAGGAAATTTCAGGTTCCGGTCCGGTTGCGTGTAGACTGAAATTATTTTGTCTTGCTCAGATCTGGGCACGGTCTGTTATAATTATTTTTTCGGGTTCGGGTTATGGGTTAATAGGTCTAAAAAATCATACTGATTGGGATATAAGTGGTCATTTTTGAATAAACGGTCATTTTTCAATTAGCCTAACACTGCTTAGGCTCTTTGCAATAAGCCTAAAAAATAGCAGGCTGATTGAGAAACAAGTGGTCAGTTTTCAATTAGCCTAACACTGCTTAGGCTCTTTGCAATAAGCCTGAAAAATATCAGGCTTATTGGAAAAAGGAAGATGATTCTCCAATTAGACCGGCTCATTGCAAACAGCCTAGGCTCTTTGCAAAGAGCCTGATTTCTCAATTAGCCTACGACATATATACTATATCACCGAATCCTGGGTCTGCCACTGAAACAGTGTTATTTAAAATATTTTTTTATAAAGAAATTTTTATGATTTTACTGAAAAATCTGCGGATTAAAATGTCGGTAATTCAATTAAATAACAATATTTTAGATTGAAAATTTCTCATTAGTCATGTCGTGGCATTAGAAAATCCATGTATAACCGATAAGTGCATAACAGAAAGATGACTATGTTTTGGAAAAGCGAAATCACTCTGTGTGATGCTTGTCTCTTCGAGTTTAATTTAATTTTGTAACTTTATTTCAAATGATTACGTTGAAGGTTATTAAAATCTTCAATGGTTCAGTTGTGAAATTTGACAATTTACAAAACCGCTGTCATTTTAATTTTTTTTAATATTACTTTTACATTGTTTGACAAAATTGATTATGAGTGTTTCTTATATGAAGTTAAAAGAATTCTTACTCCATACACAAGAAATTGTATAATAACATTGTGTGAGAACATAATGTTTGATATTGGAAGTAAAAAAAAAAAAAAAAATAGATTAAGTTATTCATTATTTGTGCAGATTAATATAAGAAGAAAATCCTTTGTATTAATAAAAATCTATTATAAGAGCAAATTGATTTTGTATCTTTCTTTTTGAGTATTAGACTCCTAGCAGTTTGATTTAAGCAGAGCATTTTGGAATCTTTATTACATCAAATATTTCTTAAATTGCTTTTGTAATTTCTAATTCTTTTGTACAGTTAGATAATTACGATTTTTGTGGTGATAGAAGAATTATTAAAGTAATTTTTGGTGTTAATACTTAAAAAAAAAAAATCAGTTTTTAATAATTTTTTTTAGCAAATTAGAATTCAGATTTTGCTTGGGAATTTCATTGTTTTATTTTTCAGTTGAGATTTTAGTTCGTAATTTTTATAGAGCAAGTGTGCATATTATTCGTGTTGTATTTACAAGCTACCCATTGCTGCCATATTTTACAAAAAATACCACAGTAAGTATATATGCATACATATATATAGGTTTGTTTAGATGCGCAGTAAGTACATGAACCAATCTGTTTGTTTAATTTTATTACTTTCAGTGTTTTTAAGTTTTTATACAACGGAGGTACACCTCCGTTTTCAAATCTTGCTGTTGATTTTTTACCACTTTTTAAAAAACTATCTAAGGTGGGTATTTCTTTCCAAATGTGAATTATTTAACAAAATTTAAAGTTTAATTTAAAAATTTTTAAATTAAAATTTTCTATACATTCTGCAAAATAATTCTTTTTTGCTTACTTTATTTTTCGTTAATGAGTACAGAAAATAAAAAATATTAATTTGTCCAATGAAAAGCTGACAAAAAAATTCAGGTGAAATATAAATTGAGTTGTTAGTTAGACTGATATTCTGATAATCATAATGAAGTGAGCCGCGTTATTTCAATGCTTTGATGTTTCAGGCATTTGATTGCACAGTTGTCTGTAGGGCCCGACTTTCAAGTTTCTGTGCCCAGGGCACTTTCAATTTTTCGTGCCCCCTTAGATTGGTTCATTTACTTTTTTTTTTTTTTTTTTTTTTTTTTTTTTTTACATATTACACACTTATTCGAAATATGTCAACTGAAAAAAGTTAAGTTTTCCGGAAAATTGAAAAACGGTTCCAGGAATAAAAATAAACTCTTTCTTCTATTTTTTATTGAAAAGTGCTTTTAACCGTATATTGAGATATATTTTTGTTATTCCATCGGATTAATGTACCAAATATGACATTTTTTTAAAATGATGATTGTTTTAATAAAAATTGAGATAAAAAAAAAAAAAATCGTGCCGAGGGCATGGACCTCGTGCGATAGTCAGGGCCTGGTTGTCTGTTGACCAGTAGATCCGTGCGAAGCTATCGCACTGAAATCTTTGAGTTTATTTTCTAATACATTTTCCACTAATTTATAATTAACTGCAATTTTTTTTAATAAAACAACTTGTAAAATTATGCATGAAAATCACTTAAAATGATCCAAACTAAGCTAAAAATTGCTAAAAGTAACAAAAAAGATACTTAAAAGGCATATAAATACCTTTATGCAGATCTACATGTTTCATTGCTCAAACGGCGACATTTTCAAGATCTTTGTTGATGCAAATATTTACACAAAAATTTTTAAAAACGAGAAATTGGTAAATAAAATCACGAGATCACATGTATAATGAAAAACAAGGGCAAACAATAAAATAAAATAAAAATGGATATTCGTGAACGTGAATTAACTTCTACTATTGTTTCTTATTCTGCAGAGATCTCTTTCCACATTTTAGGTAACTCAATGGAGGTTGCATCCTTTCGGATAATGGATGGTAAATAAAATCTTGATGGATAAATCAAGGTCCTTTGCTACATAGTCTGGCCAAAGCTGTAGTTCCCTTGTTGTATTTGATGTCTGTTATATATTCTTTAATTCTAGTTTTCTGTTTGTCATACTCATGTAAAATAGCATTATTCTATCATCTTTGGTGAACGGTACTTCATATACTTCTGATGATTGATTTGGTTCAATCGGATCTATTTTCTTACAGACTATCTTTTTAACACTTTCCAACAAAGTTGAAAAATGTTTATGATTTCGGCTTGTCTGTCCGCGCTCTAACTCTCGTAAATATACTCGGGTTGCCCTGAAATTTCTGGATGTTATTAAGGTTCACCATATCACAATACCTATTTCAAATGAAGTTTGTAGCATGTTTAGTTCATTTACAGAGACAGTCAAAAGTATTCCGTTACATTACGGCCAATATGGGATAAAATCGTTTCAAATGATTTTTAATGATGTTACAAACTTTCAAGCTTAAAATAATTGATATGCATTTATGAAGTGCACTAAAATAAGCATTCTGAAGAATATGCGGTGCAAAGGATACTTATTATTCATTTACAGGGCCACACAAAAGAATTCTGCTAAGTTATAAAATAAAGGTCAAACAAATAAGGAAAAAATTGTCATGAAAAAGTATTCCTAATTTCGTCCCCGGAACGAAAATAAGAACTGCAAGGGGGACGAAATTGGGACCACGCTACTTCCCAATATGGCGGAGCTTCAGTTCGTGTAAGATGAACTGAGCATCCTAATACTCACTGTATGCTACTGTCAGCATCTTACCTACGTAAAATACATGCAATGAATAAGAAATAAATACTTATAGTACAGTAAATAATGTTCTACAAACGACGTAATAAGAAATCAGGTCTTCTAAAAATAGGAAATTCGGCGTCTTTAATTTATGTATGCGTCTTGGCGAACGAAACTTTCAATACTGACCCCTTTTACTTTCCGTCCCCTGTGCCTTGCGTCATAAGTGTCGCCACTTTCGCAGAAGCGGAGAAGTTAAGGGGGACGGAATTAGGTATTGGGACGATATATGGGCACTTTACTCTCTCTATATATATACAGTAGAACCTCGATTATCCGAAATAATTGAGACCGACCCTCTTTTGGAAAATCGAAATTTTCGGATAATCGAGAATGCTTCAATTTTAAGATTAAGGAGAAATATATGCAATATTTCGTATTATAGTAACAAGGGCTTAATAAAAATAAAGCAATAGCAAAATACAAACAACAATAAATTACTGAATTTTAATTTTGAAATTAAGTAGAACCTTTTACATGTATCACAGGGATATGAAAAAAAATTTGTTTGTCGCAGTTTCGATTGCCTTTTCTTCGAAACTCCATCACAGAGTTTTTTAATACTATTGGTTCACCAGTATTACAGTCTCTATGCTGCTAAAGCCATGCCAAACCTTTGGCAAAACATTCAAAAGCTTCAGAATTACTAATTTGATCGTTTTCTTCGTTCCACTCTGCAGCTTACGGGAGACGGGAGCTCAAATTAAATTCAAAGGAACTCTAAGAAAAGGGATCGAAAATATTTATATGTACTCTTAGTTCGGAAAGGACTGCTTGCACACAAGGAATCAAGTAATATGGCAGTAAGAAAAAAAAAAAAAAAAGCTTTCAAAATGGGTTTTGCACACAAGGAATGTGATAGTAAAAAAAAAAAAAAAAAAAACCCTTTAAAATGGATTTCGGTTAATCGAGAGTTTCGGTTAAAAGAGTTTCGGATAAAAGAGGTTATACTGTATTTCAAATTTTACTACAAAAATTGCACTGTTTCTTGATTAAATCATTTTCCTTCATAAAATCAACAAATTGCTAATAAATTATCTTTAAGGAACTGCTCTTAAAGACAAAATGAAATTAATAATAATTACAATTCGTCATCTATTCTCTATTTGAAACATATGGATATTTTTTTCTTTTTCGTTTCCATTATTACAGTTTCAGACGATATTAAAATATTTGTTAAAAAAACGTTTTACTCATCCAAAATACATTTAAATTTTAAATCATAGACGACTGTTAAGTGTTTCCCTAGTATTCCATATTTTAAACATTTAATGTGTTTACAGACGGTCAAAGAATTTATAAATCGATAAAAATTACCATAGTAATTGGAAAAACAAAAATATGCATTTTATCTGTGCGAACGAAATTTTTTAAAAATAAAATCTACGCATTGTGACGCAATAAAAATAAAAATGTCATATTTTATTCGCAAAAAGTGCGTTTTCAGGTGAATCGACACGGACTTATTTTTAAATGCATAAGCATGACATTTTTAGGCCTGACAATTGAAGAGATTTTGGAATCGAATGGTGTTTTCCATTTTTTATTAAATGGATTACTTACAGAGTTTTAAGCGATCCTTTCCCACGGTGCCGTATCTGAAATTCATTTCAAATCGACAAATTTGATAGTATTTTCTGAAAGATTTTCTGCATTTACCAAAAAAATTTAAGGGAAAAAAAAACGGAAAATACCATTTGCTTACACCGTTTCTGAATAAGAACGCCTGCCAATTTCAATCGTTTCAGAACAAAAATGAATTCAGAAATGTGTCTGAAAGTAGCTCTTTTGGATTTCAGAACAGCTTTTAAGAGCGTGTGTGCAATAAATAAATATTTTTAGGAACATTAGTTTCCAGGTCAGCCCCGATACGATAAATAAGATCAAATTCTTAAGTATGATACAGAAGAAAATTATACCTTGAAAAAAAAAAAAAATAGGTCAGTTAATGTAACATGCTTTCATCTAACAAATTTTTTAGAGAATCACAAATTTTCTATTTCAATTAGCTATTTCTAAAGAATTTTTTTTTTTTTTGTATTGCTGAAACTTTTATTTGAACATTGTTCAAGTTCTAGCAAAAAAATATTTTTTATTTATTAATTTATCTGAAAAGCAACAAATGAGACAGTTTTTTTACTTTCTTCTATCTGCAATAGAAGAAAGTATTGTAATCGAAATTTTTTTAGACTTCCGGTTTTCGACGTATTTACACATTTTAGGGATCAGAGATCCACCCAAAACATGTTTATACGAAATGTCCGTCCGTCCGTGTGTCACCATTGTACCATCAAAAAGTGTATGAAGTTATGCATAGAATTGAACCAAATTTTTTGTGTATGCATTTGGCTATGGCCAGCAGGTCCTCCTTGAATATAGAAATATTCCGTCCGAAAGTGGCGCTGTGATAGCGGTTTTTGGATCTTGATTTTTCGTAGTTCTGTTGTCCATCGGCAGCTCGTGCAACGACGAGAACTCGCGCCCTGCTAAACCGGTTATTCGCAAGCAGCTGATGTACAACATAATAACGAAAAACTATTGATTTTAATAACTATCATGATCGAGATGAACTCGTTTTTACTCCAATTAATTGACTGAAGCAGAAATTTAAGATGAAAATCAAAGTTGGTACAGTATGGAACTAATATATTGCAATATTAACATCTGTACCTATTTGTTGAAATATTAAGATGTATGAGATAGAAGAAAGTTTTGGGATAGGCACATCCAAGTAGTTTATTATTAATTCATTACTTTCATTCAATTCTCAAATTTTGTCACATACTGAGTTTAAGAAGAGAGTGGATTCCCAAACTAAGAATTTTCTCTTTTCATTTAAATATTCTATAAATTGTAACTTACATTAAACAAGCATTTTCTAAATGCTTGTATTATTTTTTTTAATAAAAAATATATATATAGTACATAAATTTTCTCTATGAAAGAAGGCTTTTTAAAAAAGAAAATTATACATAAGAAATTCATATTTAAAACTTCTACATGTGATTTCTGTATAATCGAAAACCAGTGGTTATTTTAATTTAAATTCAGCTCCGAAAAGTACAAAATTTTGATGTACAGTCGTGGGGAAAAAAAAGTCAACACCCTCTACTAACTCTGCAACTAATTATAAAAGAAGAAAGTTACTAGTGCCAAAAGATTGGAAGTAAAGTCTACTTTCAAATGATGTATGTAAAAATTGCTTAGGGGGCATCTAAAAATCAAAACCAGACCAAACTTTCTTTTTTTTTAATGGCAACAGCCAATTTTGACAATATATTTTAAATCTTCTGTCCAAAAAGTCATTTGGATGATAAGTTTTTGAATTATAAACATTCAAAGTTTAGAGCTTCTAATATTAAATTACATTTTTATATTTTTATTAATCCCCTGAAATTATAATCATAATGTGATATTTTTTGTATGGTTATAATACTAAAAAACACAAACAAAAATACATTGAATTAGTAATTTTTATAATTTTATAATATGAATTATGAAATTAATATTCGAAAAAAATATGAATTGCAACTTACAATTTTTTAAAATTTTTTATTATATCCTGCTTTATGCGAATTCTCTATTTCAATTTTTTCTTCCAAGTAGTTTTCTAATTATGCTCAATAAACGTCAAAATGATGGTTTAAGGGGCCGTCTATGATGTGCATAAAAGCATAATTAAAAAATATATATATTTTTACTCATTTTATTGAAACATTTGGGCTGGCAATAGTCGAAACACGAGTGAAATGGTCATATTGGCAAAAAATAGTACATTAATAGAAGTGACATATTCATTCTGTAGCATTTCAACAATCGAGTAACGAACTTCAATTTGGAAACAGACCCTAAAATAGGCTCATTTTAAAATAATTTCTCTGAAACTAATCGTACAATTTTCATGAAAATTTGCATTTAAGCATATGAAGGGTGTAGAATTTATTCATGCAGTCAAAATTGGGTATTGCTATTGAAAAACACAAAGTTTGGTCTGGTTTTGATTTGTAGATGGAAGTAAATTTTATATATATGATTTAAAAGTAGACTTTATTTCCAATCGTTTGGTACTAGTAACTTTCTTCTACAATAATTTGTTGCAGAGATAGTAGGGGGGTGTTTACTTTTTTCCCCACGATTGTATATCATACATGCATACACAATGGCACTACAATCCATGTAGGATTTTGACCTCTCTCAGTATACCTCGCCAGACCTTCCGATCTCTGGCCTTTAATTTATAATATGGTTTTGTGTTAGATCTTTCTCTACCTCTTCTATCCATCTCTTCTTGGGTCTACTAATACTTCTTTGCCCAATTAATTTACCATTACATATCTTCTTTATGCTTCTCTCATCCCTCATTCTGATTAGATGACCCAACCATTGTATTATTCTTATTTTAATAGTATTTATTATATCTTTCTCGTTATATAACTGTTCAATCTCCATATTTGTCCTGTCATGTATTGCCTTCCTTAATAGGTCCAAAAATTTGTCTTAGGATCTTCCTAACTTTTCATCTTTTTGTGTAGTGGTCCAGGTCTCACTACCATAAATTACTATTGGTTTTATAACAGTTAAATTTATTTGTTCGGGATAGTAGAGATGATTTTAGAATGTCTCGAAGAGAAAAATAGCATCTATTTCCTGCTGTAAGTCGAGTTTTAATCTCTGCTTCAAACATATTATCAGAGATGATCATCGATTCTAAATATTTAAATTCTGTTACTTCAAAATTGTAATCCATTATTTATTGTTAACGTTGCTGTTACCTGTGATTTCATTCGGTCCATTTTCATGCATTTTGTTTTTTCTTTATTAACCTCGAGGCCTAGTTTTTTCCCCTTTAGTTTCTAGTTTATTGTATGTTTCAATCAAGACTTTCTTATTTCTAGAAATTATATCATCTGCAAATGAAACGATTTCTAGGGAGCGATTCATAATAGTACCTACCCTGTTGTTGTAGATGCTTCTAATTATTTTCTCCAGGCATAAATTAAAACGAATTGTCGAGAGAACATCATCTTGCTTTAGACCTGAATTCACTGTAAATTCTCTTGAAAGTCTTCCCTGTCGATTGTATATCAATTACTAAAATTGTAGAAATATTTACCTGATATTGAGCACACTTTCTACACTGTAAAAATGACAAATGTTTCTTAATCTAGGAAAATTTAATATTAGTACGAACGAAAATATGCACACTAACCTCAACCGAGTTACTCACGATTCTGAAAAACGTTCGTTATCTTTAGAAAGCTCAGTAACTAATGTATTTTCGAGATTTAAAGACGCATTTATAAAAACAGCATTTCTTTTGCTGTCACTGATTTTTGGAAACGTTTCCGAATTGTTACCCAGAATATAGATTTTTTGGATGATGCCCCTTCTCAAGTAAACATTTCCATGTTCAACAAAGATGTTTTACAGACGAACATTATAAGGGTCTCTCGTGGAGAATTACTTATGGAGGCTTTTGATTGTCCATGCAGCGGTGGTTCACGGATTCGATGAAATGCTGAGATAAAAAAAACTCCAACATTATAGGTGAAAGTACAGTCACTGTTTATTCATTCTCAAATGAAAAAAGACAATTCGTAAAAAAATCGAGCCTCAGATATGAAGCTATGTAGAAGTATATTTGTCCATGACAAACTGCTCCGTAACGTCAGAACAGGGAAAAAAACAACAGCGGCCCTTTCACGGACCTTACAGCAGAGGAGTCGGGAGCGAACTGTACTTAATGCGTACAGAATCACATGACTTGGCGTATTACATTATCGTCAACTCACAAAGCTTTTGACGCCGGCATTACAGAGACAAAGCATTGGCGGTAGGTTTAGCAAACAAAATTACGTGGCAGCCTCCCCTTCAGCGCACTCACAGGATGTGAAGCAACCCTACATGTTTCAAGAATAAGTGCGACATGAAGTCTGGCTTTGTTTACTTTAACAACAGATTGCAGTTAAATTTGATTGTGAAATCTTTAACGAATGTATGTAAAATGTAGAAGGTATGATGATAAATGAAATATAATTTGAAACCGCAATTCCAATAAAATACTTTTTTTCTTTATTTCTTTTTACCCGTCAAATTCTAATAGGAATTAAGAGTGGCTTATTTAAAACGCAGATAAAATACGATAAAGAAAATGAAACGTTAAAAAAAAATGCAGATGCACGGAGGTTGTATGTGTCCTTGATTACTTTTAAATAATGACCGTTAAGAAAGAAAAATAATTATGCGAGAATGAGAATTTTGAATAAGTGGAAAAAATAGGAAATTATAAATCTTTATGCGTGTTAAGTAAAGTTCATTGTGAAAGGAGAAAGAAATAAAAATAAATATATGAATGCAAAACTATGAATTGTTTTAGGAAAAAGAATTAAAATAATGAATTTACTTGTTCAAAGTAGATTTTGAGTAACGTGGGGCGGAAACCGATACGTTGCAGAGAAATCTGCCACAGGGTCAATATCTGAAAATTGGACAATTTGCGTCCACTGCCAATAATATTTCATTACCGTATATTTCCGTGTATAAGCCGAGAATTTTCTGACATTTTATTTTTTGCCTCGAAAGTGGTGGATCGGCTTATGCACGGGTCTAAGAAAATTTCCAAATTTGACATTCTAAAATAAAAAATAATGTGAAATATAAAAAAAAAAACATAAAAAAAACGTACAAATTTCTAAAAATAATTTAATACTCCATTCTTTTATAATTAAATTGTCGCCAATCACCTTTTACTATTCATGTCATTATCAAAATTTTGAAGCAATTCCTTAAAATTTCTCTCTCTCATTGGTACATCAAGATGAATATCATCAGTATCTAGTTCATCAACATCGCCAACTTCTTCAAAAATGGCATCATCCTCAGTTGCATCCATCGCATTAACGGTGTGACATTCTTTGAAAGGTCGAAGATCATTACTTGTGGTAATTATAGTCGAGGTTCTTTCACTCATTCAGAAATAGCAACGATGTCAACTTCTTTTTAAATGATCACCAATTATCACAGTTGCATCCCCTGATGGCATCCATAAAATCCATTCCGAACGGGGCCTGTTTGTACCCGACTGTCAAGAAGGGTTATGTGTTACACGCATATCTGGGTATGTGTATTTTTTATACCCTCGAAACATCCCAACGGCTGGATGGATTTTAATGAATAAGGTCTCTATTGATTCGTCTTAACCGTCCGATGCTTATAGGCTAGGATTTGTTTTTATAAATTCAAAATGGCGGTAGACACGAAAAAAGTTTTTTACGCATATCATTGGATAGGTTTTTCAAAATGAAGACGATGTTTCATTGACTATTTTACAGTCAAAAACTCCGTTTAAATATTACACAACCTGGAAGTTGTGTAGGTAGGATCTCTAGCTTTACTGCAAAGCTAACCATCATGGACATCTATAGGCCTGGGATGAGTTCCATATCCTGTGCCGGAAGATTTTTGGCGAAAAAAAATCTCGCCAAAATGTCGTTTTGGCGACATGAAAAATTTTCCAAGATTGCAGAAAAACATCATTTTAAAATCTTTATATTATTTATAAATCAATGATTTTGCACCATTTTTAAAGATAGAAAATGATATAAAAACATGGATTTATAAATTACACAAAGATTTAAAAACGAAGTTTTTGCGCCATCTTGGAAATTTTCTTCCGATACAATTACACAAATTTTAGCAGCATTCTAAATAAATGTCCTTTTTGCGATGAATACTTGTTATTGTCAGGGGGGCTCTGTCCACCTGAACCCCCCGTTCTTAAAACATTTTCGACAATAAAAAAGATAAAAAAACTGGCCAGAAACTTTTTATAAATTTCAATAATATTTCAAAAACTATTATTTTTAAGGGATCCCATTTTTAATGCAGGTAAAATACCGCTCACAACTGGCAAAAAGAAAAAAAAAGTATTAAATCATAGAAAAAATGTATAAAAATAATTTAAAAATGTTTACACAACAACAACAACAACAAAAAAAAACAATCAGCAAGAATTTGTTTATAAAATGATCCCAGTTAGGGTCTGAAACAGGGTAGCAACTATTCATATGAAAAAGCACATGTTTAGATTTATTTAGAATGCTGCTAAAACTTGAAAAAAAAACAATCAGCAAGAATTTGTTTATAAAATGATCCCAGTTAGGGTCTGAAACAGGGTAGCAACTATTCATATGAAAAAGCACATGTTTAGATTTATTTAGAATGCTGCTAAAACTTGTGCAATTGCATGGGAAGAAATTTTCGAAGTGGTGCAAAAACTTCGTTTTTAAATCTTTATGTAATTTATAAATCCATGTTTTTACATCATTTTCTCTTTTAAAAATGGTGTAAAATCATTGATTTAAAAATAATATAAAGATTTAAAAATGATGTTTTTCCGCAATCTTGGAAAAATTAACGAGACTACTTACATCGACCGGCGCAGAGAGTAATCCAAATGTGAGTGTGGCGTCGGCGTGGCCGCGGTAGCAAATTCTTATCTAACGGAATTCAAAATTTGCTCACTAACAGTTCCCGTGATACTAGTAAACCAATAAGCTTCAAGATGTCATGCCATCCAGTCGTCCGGTTTTGAAACCAACTCTAAAGCCGTTCGAACGATCCGAAATCCGACGAACAAACTTAAACCAGATCGAAACATTTATCGCCAAACAAAGCGCGCCAACAAAATCGCCAAATCTTCCGGCACAGGTTATGGGACTCTTCCCATAGGCCTCATCAAAACAGTGTTTATAGATAGGAATTAACAATTAAACACAATTTGAAAGTCATCAATACAAGTAAATAAAAAAAATAGCATAGTAATATAAAAAATAGTTCAACATTGATGAGAAATAATTAATTATTTCGCTTTTTACGCAGTCGGGTTTTTTGATTTTTTAAATTTAATTTTTACTTGTTAAATGATTCTTTAGAAAAACGCCCGAGTGTTGAAGAATAGAAGTAAGGCCACCGGGGATTTGCCGAAGATTTCTAGGATATATTAATAATTTCGGAGAGCGCATTTTTTTTTCAATTAACTTATACAAAAAAAAGTTTTTCGTTCACTGAATTTTTCATGACTTTTTTTTAACGTCGGCTGATATACGGGTTTCCGATTTTGGACGATTTTTCACTGAAAAGTCGTATATTCGGCTTATACACGGATCGGCTAATACACGGAAATATACGGTAATTATACTAAAACCAAAAACTGAAAATTGTAATATATTGTAAAATTTGTTATAACCCTGATACCAACAATAAATGGACATATAATGATGTATACATAATTAATTTTAAGCTTTAAACAAAGTAAATCATCATTTCAGTCCCCGTCCCCAGGTGCAAATATCCAATATTAAATGTATGCTGTAAACATTTCTATAAATATTATTAACTTTTGCTATTATATATTTATACCTATATATATACAGTATGGGAAAATGTAATTCTCCTTTATTAGTATAGATTGTATAGTAAAATATTGTAGTAAATATATTTGTCCCTGAGTTTGACCATCATCTCAGTCCCTCTAAACACGCATTTAGGTTAACAGATACTAAGTGGTGCTGGCAGAATTATTTCCATTGCAATAGCAACTAAAGTTCAACTAGCCACCATGGGTTCTTCTCTTGGTTTCATATTTAGAAATATTTATATTTTGCTCTGAATAGGGATGAGTATTTTTTATAGCATCAATCAACCCCATATTTAACTTTTTGTTTAAAAAAAAAAGCTTGTTGCAACTTTATTTATGTAACATATACGCATAAAATATACATCAAGTGATCTCAAAACACTACAGCATTTAAATGACAAAACATGTATCATAATATATAATTGTATGTGGTAGTTGGTACATTAATTTTAAAAAAATAAAAATTTTGGAATGAAATTGTCCGTTTTTCAGATACTGACCCATAAACTAACAACATTGACATTATCGTAAAAATTAATGTAATTTTGTTACTCGTGCATGATTAATTCCATGAAAACTTGTCATGTCTGTCACACAGCTGAAAATCGATAATCTTGTTGGCTACCAGTGTTTTAGAACGGAAAAATGTGACTTATTTTATCGAAGATATCTCATCAATTGAATAACGCGAAGCAAACTTTTCGAAAATAACGGTGGCCAACAAGCATAGCGATTTTCAGCTGTGTGACAGACATGACAAGTTTTGATGGAATTAGCCGCATGCATAAATTCAGTTATGCAGCTGAAAATGTTTAATCGAGGATGGATAACATCCTAAAAACTGTAATTTCGCTTTGAGGAAATTAATTAATAATACAGTATAAAAAACTACCCGGAAACGTTTCCGAAAACCAGAGGCAGCAAAAGAAACTTTAATTTTTATAAATGCTCCTTAAAATCTTGAAATATATGATTTATAGAGTTTGGAAAAACAAAAAGAAAAAAAAAACTCTTTTCGAAATTGTGGGTAACTTGAAAGAGGTGTTTATATCTTTTTGTTTGTCGTTTATATTATATTTTTCAGATTAAAAAACATCTGTCTTTTTTGCAGTGTACATTTCTTTCATTAAAATTGCATTTGTTATTTATAACTTTGGCATGGGACACTTTAATTATTGGTTATAGGCGAGATTTTAAACTTGCATAAAACTATATAAGTAATATCTATTTATAAAAAACTACTTAAACTATGATTATTAAATTTGATCTGCTTTAAATCACATTGAGACTGGTTTAAGGTGAATCTAGATAAGTCATCAAAGAAAAAGCTAAATAAGGCATTGTTGTTTGATGTACTATTTGTATTAATAGAACATCTTAAAATTTTGTTCATCTACAAAGCCCACCATTGACCATTCCATAAAGGAACATAATTTTTAATTTGTCTTCGCTTATTGATTTCTTCATTTATGATTGTAGAGTTTAGTTTTTTTTTTTTTTTCTGTGAGTTTTAAATTGTAAAATGTTTCATTTACACGTTACAAGCAATTCTTAATTATTTTTATACGTTTTATTTCAAAGTTCATTCTTGATCACGAGAAATAAAAACTGTCTTATTGTAGGTTCTATTTATGCTTCGGAGCGACTAGGATTAATAGATATTTTGTATTTATTATTTTAAAAGATATATTTCACACTTCGTTGGTCTTTTAATAAAGTCTGCAGATGAGGTAGATTTTTATTCATTTTCAATTAATATCTCTTTGCAATTTTTTTTTTCTCTCTCTTCTGTATTAGCGGGGTCCGTTTCTTTTCCATGATCGAAGTTCTTTTCCGTCTGAAGGAATGATAGGGGAAAATACATCTTTAAAAAAATAAGAAAGTCATTATGATGTAATTAAGGAAAAGTATGATGTATCTCAATGAAATTACACATTTTGTTCAAAATTCTAATTCATGGATTTTTTTGTATATTAAAAAAAAAAAAAAAGTCCCTGATTCAATTATAACTTGATAAATATGCATTCAAATCGGAAAATTGCCTAATTGAAATGTTCTCTACTCTTGGTAACAAAACACTTTTTCAGCGAAAATAATAGCTACTTTTTTTCGCTTAAAATTAAAGGAAAAAGAAAGAAAAGTGAAACAAGAAGATAAAGGTGTTTTATCGTAAATCTAACTCTTTTTCCCCTGAAAACAATATCTCACTTGAAAAAAAAAAAAGGGAAAAAAATCTTTTGGAGGGGTGGGAGGGACTAGGATAATTTTCGTGAAGGATTGGGGGATTATGTAGCATAAATTTAAACCAAACACATAAATAAAGCATAATATTAAAATTTAATGATTTTTTTGCTTATTTCATTAACTTAAATTTCTTTTAAAGACATGATCATAATAGACCATGAGCCGGCAGCACAGACAATCACCTCATCGAGTTCACGAATGAAATTCTAGGATTAGTTAAACCTTGATTCGCATATTAAAACACAATCGATCTGCCAAGTCATACCTTGGAGGAAAACACCTGAAAACCCGACTCGTAGGTTTACCATTGTGTTTTCCTGCACCAATAGGTATGAAATAATGGAGGACTGGGAGCAGGAAAACACTATGGTAAACCTACGAGTCAGCCTTTAAAATCGGGTTTTCAGGTGTTTTCCTTCAAGATATGACTTGGCAGACCGATTGCATTTTAATATGCGAATCAAGATTTAACTAATCCTAGAATTTCATCAGTGAAATCGATGAGGTGATTGTCTGTGCTGCCGGCTCTCGGTCTATAATTATATGAAGATTTAAAACCAATGAAATATATTGTTATAATTTTACTATTGTATTCTATCTTTCCACGCGTCGATATTTGTTATTTACTTATTTCAATTACCATGTATTCCTGCGTATAATGCGCTTACCTACGGTTTCCGGCCTTTTTTTACCTTTTTATTTAGGGTAAGGTGGTGCAAGAGTGCGCGGTGTACAAGAGTTTTATCTAATCCCAAAACAGAGTTTTGCATTTACCCAACAGTTGTAAATGATGTAATGGCATGATAAGCTTAAGGCGGAAACAAACTGTGTAGTTTGATGAAATTTTTAATGATTGAAGAGAAAAAGTGATTTTGGCTTTCTCGTTATACTATTTACGATTTTTAAAAACAGGATCATAATAAAAATTACAAAGCTAATTTACTTTTTTTCGTTTTTATGGGTTAGGTTATTATTGGACTACCTGTCACACAAGTGATTTGGATTTGTTTATCAATTGATTTAAAAGATGGTTATCAACTGATGTTTCAAAGATATTTAATGACGATAGTACAAAAATGCGCAGTGCCAAAATGTGCAAGTACTTTCGGAAAAAACTGCTACCGTTGATAAAGCAGGATTTAAAATAACGGTTCTTTTCAAAAATTACATAAAAAAATATATATACTGACTATCCATCAAGCAGCGTCACTGGAAGACCATTAGAATCTAAACTTGTTGAACCACACATGTCAATTGAACTTGAAAATGGGGTGTGCATGTACAGAACACTACACCACAAAACCACTATAACGCAACACTAACACACAAATATACTGAACACTGAAAATGGGGAAGAAATAGAATTGCTTTCAACAGAAAATGATACTTCAGAAAAGACAGAAATATTATGTAAAGAAAAGACGCACGCTCAACGTGAAATAAACCTAACTTCGGTTTCGAAAGGAATAGCTTCGACTTCAACAACTTCATCTTATTCTTACTTTAAATTAACAGAGTTATCACCGTATCCAGAATCATCCGTGCTGCGATAATTAGAGGAACAGAAAGTCTGAAATTTTAAGCAATTCACCACACAAAAGGCAGCTTGAAGATGACGCTGCGTAAAAAAGGCAAAACCTTTACCAAAAGAAAAGAATAAGAAGCCAAAAACTGCACCAAAGAAAAAACTATGGATATCTCCAAGTTGCTCAGAAATGTATAGACGTATAGAGAATCAACTGTAGAGGACTGAATCGAGTGCATTTCTTGCAGAAACTGGTGGCCCGAAGAGTGTACCAGGGGTCGATCCAAGCAAAATTTGGTCCCTATTTAAGACCCCTTCACAAAAATCCATTTAACAAAACAGGCTCCTTCACAAAAATCTATTTAATAAAACAGGCCCCTTCACAAAATTCCTTTTCATAAAACATGCCCCTTCACAAAATTCCATTCCATAAAAGTATACTCTTTATTAAATATTTTTATTTTGTTATGTTTTAAATGTGTAATTTGCAACCAAAACAAGTTCATCTAAAAGGAAAATTTTAGCAGGAGGACTTAAAGAAGTTATTATTAATAAATTTTTGGTTCGAATTCGATTAACAGAATTTCACCTTTCGTTACAAAATGTTATTTTTCACAAAAATATAATAAATTTCTCAAAAATAACTTTTACTTTTCACAAAATGGGCCCCAAGAAAAAAAACCTGGATCGACCCCTGTACACACACTACGCAGATCGTGGCCACTGCAAATGTGATGTTTGTGAGTGAAAAGCTTCCTTTTTAGCTCACAGGCTATCAAAGCCTCAGAGCTTATGTGCCCGCCGGTTCTGTATGTACGTACGTAACGCGATAACTTTTGACAGAAATATCCCATTTGCTTCAAATTTTTTTTCTAGGTTCATTCTGATAAGGCGCCTCCCTGATTAGTTTTTGGGGGTCATTGGTTAGGGATAAAGAGGGAAAAGGGGGGCTAGTCCCCCCCCTTAATTTAGATAAATGTGTTTTTCATACAGAAATATTCGATTTGCTCCAAATTTGGTATACCGGTTTATTATATTAAGGAGCTTCCCTTATTAAATTTGGAAGCTCATTACTTAAGTATAAAGGGGGAAGGGGGGGTTACCCCCCTCAATTTAGATAAATGGGTTTTTCATGTAGAATTATTCGATTTGCTCCAAATTTGGTATACCGGTTTATTATGTTAAGGAGCTGCCTTGATTAGATTTGGAGATTCATTAGTTACATATAAAGGGAAAAAAGGGGGGCTACCCCCCCCCCCCCCCTTAATTCAGATAAATGGGTTTTTCATGCAGAAGTATCCGATTTGCTCCAAATTTGGTATACCGGTTAATTTTGTTAAGCAGCTTTCCTGATTAGATTTGGAAGTCCATTACTTATGTATAAAGAAGGGAAAGGGGCCTACCCCCCCTTAATTCATATAAATGGGTTTTTCATGTAGAATTAATTATTCGATTTGCTCCAAATTTGGTAAACCGGTTTATTATGTTAAGGAACTTCCCTGATTAGATTTGCTAGCTCATTACTTAATTATAGAAGGGGGAAAGGGGGACTAACCCCCCCCCTCAATTTAGATAAATGGGTTTTTCATGTCGAATTATTCGATTTGCTCCAAATTTGGTATACCGGTTTATATGTTAAGGAACTGCTTTGATTAGATATGGAGGTTCATTAGTTACATGTAAAGGGAGGAAAGGGGGCAACCCCCCTTAATTTAGGTAAATGGGTTTTTCATACAGAGTTATTCGATTCGCTCCAAATTTCGTATGCCAGTTTATTATGTTAAGGAGCTCCCTTGATTAGATTTGGAGGTTAATTGATTAAGTATAAAAGGGGGACGGTGGCTAGTCCCCTTTTAATTTAGATAAATGGGTTTTCATGCAGAATTATTGGATTTGCTTCAAATTTGATATACCAGTTTATTCTGATATGGCTTTCTCAATTTGATTTGGAGGTTCATTGGTTAAGTATAAAAGGGGGAAAGGGGGGCAAGTGTCCCCTTAATTTAGATAAATGGGTTTTCCTGCATAATTATCTAATTTAGTTTAATTTTTTTTTCTAGGTTCATTTTGATAAGGAGCTTTTCTGATTAGATTTGAGGGTTTATTGGTTCAGCATAGGGAGAAATGGAGGAGCTAATACTCCGCTTAATTTAGCGAAATGGTTTTTTTCATGCAGAACTATCTAATTTGGGTCAAATTTGGTATGCCAGTTTATTATGTTAAAGAGCTTCCCTGATTAGATTTAAAGGTTCTTTGGTTAAGTATAAAGGGGGGGGGGGGGGAAACGGGGGCTAATCCCTTCTTTTATTTTTCGAGGGGCATTATTCTTTGAAATAAGAGTATAATATACAATTAGTGTGAATAGCCTGTGAGCTCAATGCCATCAGTTTAACTGGGCAATATTCTTTTTATTTATATTCCGCACTCTTGCACACCTGACTGCG
Organism: Maratus speciosus; assembly: GCA_963932465.1. Taxonomy (NCBI): domain Eukaryota; kingdom Metazoa; phylum Arthropoda; class Arachnida; order Araneae; family Salticidae; genus Maratus; species Maratus speciosus. Next base: position 295,379,349 of record OZ010789.1, read on the forward strand.
CACTCTTGGCCTCAATAGATGTACAAGAGTGCGCATTTAAGAGGATAATCTTTTTGCAAATAATACCGAAAGTGTTTCTCATAAGTTGATGAATTCAATTTTTTTTTGTTAGCTTAATAATTTAAGATTATAAACAAAGTATAACATCATCACTTAAATCTCTTTTTATTATTATTTAATGAAATAATTAAAGTGCGCACTCCTGCACCACCTTACCCTATATTTTCTGGTATTACGCGCACTCTTGTCATTGCAAAGAAACCTTCACGTGACATGCAGCGTTAAAATACAATAAAAAACATTAAAAAGTTTAATAAATAGTACGTATATAAAGAGAAAAGTAAGCAAATGTGAAACAAGGATAGACACTGTTAAAAAAATGTTCACATCAAATAAAATATAACCACAGACGAAAATATACAATAACCTTTACTGAAAAGTGATCTTTATATTTTGAAATCTCTCATTTTCGAGAATTAAAGAAGCATTTATAAAAATTAAAGTTTCTTTTGCTGCCACTGATTTTCGGAAATGTTTTCGGATAGTTTTTATAGCGTATTAATCTGTTTTCGCAAAACGGAATTTCGGTTTTTAGGATGCTATCACTTCTCGATTAAACATTTTGAACTGCACAACTGAATTTATGCATGCACGAGTAACAAAATAATATTAATTTTAATGTTACTGTCAATGTTGTTAAATTATCATGACTATCTGTAAAATATGTGTGTCGATCATAAAAAGGGTTACTCGAGAATAGATAGCATCTGAAAAACGTAGGTTCTGGATTGAGAAAACTGATTAATGCATTATATAAAAAACTATTCGGAAACGTTTCCAAAAATCAATAGCAGCAAAAGAAACCTTTTCTTTTTATAAATGCTTCTTTCAGACTAGAAGCGCCATAGCAAGTCAATCTGACTGTTACCAAATATATATATTTCAATTTGAACCAGAAATTTCTTTAAAAAAGAATTAAATATATATACATCACAGAAATATGCTACATGAGTTAAAAAGCTTTAAATAAAAAGTCTGGTGTATCATTTCTTTTTCTTTTTCTTTTTTTTTTTTTAAATAAAACTTGAGGAAAATTTCTGGCGCTTCTAGTGTTAAATATCGAAAATATATTTGGTTTCTGAACATTCTAAAGATAACGAAGACTTTTCGGAATCGTGCGTAATATGGATTAGGATAGTGTATATTTCCGTTCGTGATTATAATCATTTTTCCTGGATTACGAAACATTTGTCTTTTTTTTTTTTTTTTTTTTACTGTGTACGATACTTCCAAGTCTTACCTGAATCTCACAAAGCGTTTGGAATTGTACTGCGTTTCATTCAACTAATAACATTTTCTGTTGTTTTTCATTAATGGAGAAATATTAATTGTTACACTTATTTATCTTTTTTTTTTCATTTTTTAATCTTTCCTTTTTATATCCGGCATATAAGGCGCCTTTAAATTTTTATGAATTTTCTAGTTTCAACAGTGTGCGTTATGCTACGAAATATACGGCAATTTAAATTTAATTCAAAATTATTTTATTCATATAAAGGTAGTTTAAATCATTAAAACATATAACAATTATAATATTAGATTCCTAATTATATTTATTTAAGTTCATTAATTTTCCTTAAACTTTATCGTAATCATATGAAAGTAAACGCATTTAACATAATTAAAATCGTACAATTATAATTTTATTGTTGTATTTTTTTCATTGTTTTTGTATTTATTTTCCGATTTCTCCTTATTCCGATTCTATTTATTATGTTTCTCATTATATTTATATTCAGTCAATTCATTAGATTAGCTTAATTGTATAAAGCTTAATAGCTTAATTGTATAAAGCTTATTGTTAGCTTAATTGTAATAAAATAAAAGTATTCAATATATTTAAAGGAATATTATAATATTACTGTTAGTCAATTTCTTAATAATATCGGTTCAATTATTCGATTTTGTAATATGCTTATTTCAATTAATTTCAATTTAACTAAAATAATTTGATGTTGTCAATTTCTCATAACGTCACTTTGATTTATTTGATTTCTCAATATCCGTATTTAAATTAATTTTAATTTTATTAAAAAAATATTTCAATCTCATATAAATAAAATACTTAACATCGTTAAACATATTATTAAAATTTTATTCTGTCTTTCATTTTGCGATTCGATTTAATGAATTATTCAATATGCTTATTTCAAATAATTTCAATTTCATAAAAAAATTACCTTAACCGCATAAAGTACTTAACACCATTGAAACATATCATCATCCTTTTTGTATTATTATTCGTTTTATCGTTGTGTATTATAGTATTAGATTTATCATATTGTAATAGATTTCGCTTTATATCTATTCAATTTATGTGATTTGTCATTATGTTTATTTCAATTAATTTAAATCTCGTTAAAAATTATCTTATTATAAATATTAAGTACTTAACAATAATCAAAATACATTGTTATAATTTTACTTTGTATAACCGAACTCTCATTATGGTGATTCGATTTAGTTGATTTTTCAATGTACTTATTTCAGTTAATTTAACTTTTATTACAAATTTTCTTAATCTTTCAAAGTATTTAACATCATTAAAACATATTATTATAAAATTGCTTTGTATAAATGACCTCTCGTTGTGTTGATTTTACAATATGCTTATTTCAGTTAATTTAACTTTTATTACAAATTTTGTTACTCGTTCAAAGTATTTAACATCAATAAAATACATTATTTTAAAATTACATTGTATAAATGGAAAACATCTCTCGTTGTGTTTATTTTACAATATGCTTATTTCAGTTCATTTAACGTTTATTACAAGTTTTCTGAATCATACAAAATATTTGACATCATTAAAACATATTATTATAAATTTACTTTGTATAAACTGCCTCTTGTTGTGTTCATTTTTCAATATGCTTATTTCAGTTAATTTAACTTTTATTACAAATTTTGTTACTCGTTCAAAGTATTTAACATCATTAAAACACATTATTATAAAATTACATTGTATAAATGACCTCTCGTTGTGTTAGGCAGATTTCGTATGAAATACTACCTATTGGGATCGTTCCTATGTTGGAATTTCTGAAAAAGTTTTGCAGATCTACACCAATCATGACCCCTAGAACCCAAAACCACCCTCAGTAAAAAACTTTATATCTATCTATCTATATATATATATATATATCACTTTCTCCTGGACACAATAACTTCCACAATTCTGCAAAAATCTCTTCCAAACTGATACATAAAATCAAGGGGCATAAAATCTCGGTCAAGTTCGTTAATGGGCAAAATCGGACCAAGGGGATGGAAATAGGGAGGGGTTTTGTGAAAACCAAAAAAACCCCATAACTTCTTAATTTTTGTGCATATCAAATCAGTTTAAAGTTTTTATTACTACTAAAAATAGGGCCAAAAATTTATATATCACAGATTTTTGATAAAATTAAAAATGGGCTCAAGGGGCGCCAAAAATAGGGTTTTTGGGAGAAAAAAAATCCTAACTTCGTCAATTCTCAAGATATCAAATCCAATTAATTTTATTATACATCTCCTTAATATTATCTACAACTTTTATACTAACAAGTTTTTGATAGGACCAATTCGTACCGCAAAAAAAAAATTAAAAACGAAACAAAAAAGGGGGGCTGAAGAAGACAAATTTCCATAACTCCGTCAATTTACAAGATATAAAATCCCCATGAATTTATCATATATCTTCTTAATATTGTCTTCAACATTTATACAGAAAAGTTTTTGATAAGATCAGTCCTTACAGCAAAAACAAATTAAAAATACATAGCGGTTGAAGAAAAAAATCATCTTATTAAGGGTGTATTCAAATCCAAACTGCTTATTTTCTGACTCATTTTTAAATTCATTTTTGCTCTCAAACGCATCCAATTGGTAGATTCTCTTATTCAGAAACTATATAATGTACCGTTGTGATCGATTTTTTGATAGAGGCAGAATATATTTTAAAAATTGATGTCAAAGTGGGCATTTTGAACTGAGTTTCCTGAAGTGATTGTGTTAGAAACGAAAAATAGTGCCCTACTGAGAAAAATAATCGTTTATTAATCAAGTTTTAATTAATTGAAAGAAAAATAAAAACACAGGTCGCTTATAAATCTTTTCAAAAATCACGTCAGCAAGTTTCATATTTTTTCTATTAAAAATGAATCTGAAAATGTGCCAGAAAATTTCGAGTTGTTGAGCATGGAAATTTTTTTTTAATACCGCTTTAACATGATTCGGATAAAACCAGCTATTATATAAAAATGAAATAAAGACTCGCCAAAAGCGGCCAGATAAAATTGTTAAAGTGGATTTATATCTAATCATGATTTAGTTTTTGTTGGTGAAATTAGTATACTTAAATTTGAAATCTACCTCCGCCTGTAGGCCGGGCCGGAAGGGATTTTTTATTTTACAATATGCTTATTTTAGTTCATTTAACGTTTGTTACAAGTTTTCTGAATCGTACAAAATATTTGACATTATTAAAACATATTATTATAAATTTACTTTGTATAAACGGCCTCTTGTTTTGCTCATTTTTCAATATGCTTATTTCAGTTAATTTAACTTTTATTACAAATTTTGTTACTCGTTCAAAGTATTTAATATCATTAAAACATATTATTATAAAATTACATTGTATAAATAACCTCTCGTTGTGTTTATTTTACAATATGCTTATTTCAGTTCATTTAACATTTATTAAAAGTTTTCTTAATCGTACAAAGTATTTGACATCATTAAAACCTATTATTATAAATTTACTTTGCATAAACGGCTTCTTGTTTTGCTCATTTTGCAATATGCTTATTTCAGTTAACTTTTATTACAAATTTTCTTAATAGTTCAAAGTAGTTAACATCATTAAAACACATTACTATAATTTTACTTTGTACAATTAACCTCTCATTATGTTGATTGGATTTAGTTGATTTTCCATTATGCTTATTTCAGTTAATTTAATTTTTATTAAAAAATTTCTTCATACAAAGTATTTGGCGTCATTAAAGCACATTATTTTAAATTGACCTCTCATTATTTTGATTCGATTTAACTGATTTTTCAACATGCTTATTTCAGTTAATTTTACTGTTATTAAAAATTTTCTTAGTTGTATAAAGTATTTGACACCATTAAAACGTATTATCGTAACTTTATTATTATTATTATTCGAGTTATCATTTAACGTGTGAAAATTAATATTCAGTACTATCTTTTTGGATATAAAATATTTTAGAAACGGTATTGGGAAAACACATATAAATGGTGCTTTATTGTAATTTAAAAAATCATTAATAGTAAAAATAAAATGTGCGTTATTTCTCTTACGTTTAAAGGTCTAAACTCATAATACGGCGAAGCCTACTTAGACGGAAACCCAAGGGACCGGAAAATTTTCGTTTTAGACAGGTTGGATTATTAGCAGATACGCTATCTTATGGCAACTATTGTATACGCCTCGCTGGATTCTTTTTCGTTTAAATCAGGATTCCCTTATATACTGGTTAAGTTTTGACATGTTATACTGCATTCAAACTTTAATAAAAAGAGAATAATAAATCTTATACTAAAAAAAAAGACATTGTTATCTTAGCAAAATATAAGCAGCATACTAACCTGGAAAGCTATGATCATACATTTTTTTTATTTCAAAAAGTATTTTAATATAGACATATTCTAGTTAAATTGAATGATCACCTTTAGGAACTAACTATTCAATGGTCACACAAAGTTAGCGTAAAATAATTAAACATTTTCTTTTTGTTGATTGTTTGATTTTAATTATCCTTCACTCTGTTTCAATGTCATTCATTTGATCGGTAGTACTCTGATTCATTTGATCGGCACTTGTCTGATTCATTTGATCGGTATTTGTTTGATTCATTTGGTCAATGCTGGTCTGATTCATTTGATCGGTGATTGTCTGATTCATTTGATCAGTACTGGTTTGATTCATTGGATCCGTATTGGTCTGATTTTTGTCATTCCATGCAGCTGTCGGCAAATCATATTGCAAATCATATTCTCTGTTTACATGTTCTCTGTCTACATCTTCTTCTTCATCGATTATGCTAAACAAGTCACCTATGTAAGGTATCGAGCGTATAAAACTCTTTATCAAATTGATCTGTTCTTCCATCATTGCTATCTGATCGAAAAACGCTTCCATGCCCTTTTGCACCTCATTCTGAAGGCTTATGTTTTTATTATAAGACAGATTTTGGACATAAAGTTCATTGAAAGCCTTGTCTGCTGTTGCACAGATATCATCGCCGACGTCTTCTTTTGATGTTTCATTTGTCATGAGCTGTCCTTTATAAGTTAGTACGTGGTCTGGGGAACATGTGAACCAGGGAGAACTATTTCTGGTGCAATTAGTACCACCTGAATCGGAAGAACAAAGCACTCGGTAGTAACCATTTGGATCTTCGTAGACGATTGACAAAATGGCAAGTCCCGCACCACCTTGTTGAGGGTACTGCATACTGTCGCACCATGCTATCATATCATTCATGCATATAGTTTTATTATCCGGAATTATTACTTCACCCTCTTGAGTTTTAACCAAAGTTGCACACATAATTAAAACTAGGACAAAACCCAGCATGTTTACAGCTGTATATGAAATTCACAGAGAATTTTCTTTATAGCAAGAGTGATAACTGCAACTGTCATTCGCAAGATATTTCGATCCGAATCGGAGACCGTCTAACGACCATCAAAACATTGGAAAGGGCATGAAATTTACCTTATATACGTCACAGCCTACGCAGCTGACATCAGTATATATTGCGGCAGTGATTGTTTTCTTTTGTCATGTTCCTCTAACACTCATAGCTGTCGCAATAAAGGCTAACTAGTTTCGAGAAGGACGCAGAAATATCGCATTTTTGATGTAAATATAAAAAACAAAGTACACAATGAATTGCAGCTTCGAATATTATTACGCAGCAACAAAAAATGAGATGGAAAAAAGACTTTGCTTTGTTGTTTGTTTTCTGTTGACATCTGTCTGCATACATATGAATTACATGTGGCAGGTATAAGCATAAAATTAGCGGCTCATATTACAAACAGAAGAAAAGACCCTTCGTACTTGAAGTGTTGCAACTTTTACAAATATAAATTGTTGCAATGTAATGACACTAACAAGGAGAGGGTCCGAGGTTGGTCTCACGGAATCCAGCGATCCTTTGTACATTGATAGAGTATAGTTAATAGATAAACATATCAACAGGATAAAGTGCAATATTCAGGAGGGTCGTAAAAAACCAGCCCCAAAGTTCACCCATTATTGACTCTTTAGTATATAACCGGATAAATTACTCGCACTTGCGAGAGGCTCGGTAGTACAGTTGGCAGCGCGCCAGATTTTTTATTTTCTCCTTCTGGGACGTCTGCGGGTTCGGTACTCCAACAAGCTTTTTTTTTTTTTTTTTTTTTTTTTTCAGCCAAAATAATGATCAGTTATTTTCAAACCATAATTAAAAAAATATATCTAATTATTTAAAGTTAGACAAATATTCATAAAAATATGCTTCTGCACGCAGACACACACTTATATATATTATGTGCTTATTAATTTACAGAGATATTGCCGCTTATGCATCTAATGGGGGGGAAAAGGAAAATAACTGAATTATTCAGTCGACAAAATTTAATTTTATTCACATTTATTTATAGGCTTTTCTATGAATAGATACCTGTTGTTTTCAGCGAAGTAAATTAAAATACGCTACATAAAATTAAAATATGCTATTTTATTTTTATCTTGTATTTTAAAATGTTATCATTTTTTAATTTTTTTTAATTTTTTTAATTTTTAAAACATAATTATTTTTTATCATGGGATCTCATGTTTGGAATTAGAATAACTGTTTTCGGTTAAAAACCTTGTAACGTAGATTTGCAGGTGGTTTTTAAGCAAAACAAGTACGCTATAGAAAATTAACAGGGTGGGTTTAAAATGTTTACCTTTCTTTTGTTGAAATTTAAGCACCCATCTGCAGCAAAGCGAATGAGTACGGCATTTTGTTTTTAAAGTTTTGAAGTGATTAGACGTTGTTCTTTATTATAGTGTCATAATTAAAATGAAAAAAGCTATTTTGTAAAAAATGTCTAGTGAAGAAGCTTCTAAATTTACAAATATTGAAAAGCGAATTTCATAATACACAATTCATAGCGAATCATCAAAATTGATATTAAAAGATGTAGTCGTGTATCACACAAAGTTACTCTCTGAAAATAATTTAATTTCATCGGAGTCTTCAGACACTATTTCTTGTGAAGCCAAGCTTATCGGGAATGAACTTTTTCACAATAATCTAGAACTACTTTGTGATAGAAAAACTTATAGTTGAAGCACAGCTTTGGTAAAACTAGGCGACGTTTATTTTTATAGGCAGGTGAAAAATATGATTAAGCGGTTACAAAATTGTAATTGTTTAATTGAACGGAAAAGAGAAATTAATTCTCGCTAGGATTGTATAAAAATTCATTCAATTGTGCATTATCAACTTTCTTCACCTATATTTTGTAACATGATAAAATACGCCTGGCATGCATGGAAACTTTCACATAAAAGAATAATATTTATGAATGTCAATGAAGTGTGTTTTCCAAATGATCTTTTTTAAAACGCCTTGTCCCTGTAAAAACACTTCTTTTATTATTCGTGTACGCTGTCGCAAAAGTTTCTGTTTCATATGTTTTTATGGTAATTATCATCCCGGTTCCTGCCCATAATCAGAACCTAAATTTTAATAGAACACATTTATTTTTTAAGTACATAGTATACACAGAAATGTAAAATAAATTTAAATAAGTGTAAAATAAGTGTACGTCATTGTGAAATATATGTAAGTAATTGTAAAATAAATATAAATGATTGCAAATAAAACTAAATATAAAATTTACAAAAATGTTGAATGCAAAAAAATACGTATATCCTGCATAAGATTCTTGCTTTTTTTTTCATTATATCCATAAGGATGCAATAAAACTGTCTCTCTCTGTAAATAAATAAATATGTGTGAATGCGCCAATATTTATTTTTTTACATTTAAATAGTTATGTATATATTTTTTTAATTGTGGTTCAAAAATAATTTATCATTATTTTGTCGGGAGAAAAAAAATCCTCGTTGGAGGATCGAACCTGCAGATATCCGTAAAAACGAAAATTAGAAGTCCGGCGCGCTGCCAACTGTGCTATCGAGCCTGTCGCAAATGAACTTAATTTATCCGATTATATACTAAAGAGTCAATTGGGTGAACTTTGGGGATCGTTTTTAACGGCCCCCCTGAATATTGCACTTTATCCTATTGATATGTTTATCTATTGACAATACTCTATCAATGTACAAAGGATTGCTGGATTCCGTGAGACCAACCTCGGACCCTCTCCTTGTAAATGAGATTAGATTCATTATCTAGGATGAAAATGATGGAAACATATAAAAAGAGATTCCGGCGTGGTTGAAGTGTTTATGAAAATCACTTGTTCTAGATAGTTTTTTTTTTCCCTCTTCCTAATGCAAATGAAAAAGCATCCGTTTATTTATTTGGATGTTCATTTTAAACTTGTAAGATTTACGGAAACAGACATGCGAACAAACTTTAAAATTTATTTTTAAAGGGAGCGACATTTTTATGTTATCTTATTATTAACTAATGCCTTATCGGGGCTTAATTTCTAACAAAAAAAGTACTGGAGACCTAATATTCTGCAGTACTATCAACCGTAGCGTACCGTGCCGTCATATTCAATCTACATATTTATATTTCATACATCATTTGTCAAATTTAAAGCATTTTTTTCTTTAGCAAAGTAAAAATTTTAAATATATGTATGCGTATGCTTAGCTGTCATCCATTCCACTTTTTTTCTCACTCATTTGCCTAATTTTAATGCTAATTAATTTCATAATTCTGCGTTTAAATATAGTAAGGATTATGATTCAGAAATAGTGTTAACACAAAAAAGGCATGGTTCGCAGTTATACATTTTTATGAAAAAATGAATGAAATTTACACAAATTAATATTTATATGCTGCAGAATGGAACAACGTTTTTCAATTTTCAATAAAAGGTGCATATCTTAAACCATACTATAATCGATTCCTTCTGCATAACAATCTGTTGTGGTGAGTCCCTGAAAATCAGATTAAATTAAAATTTGACACCGTTATCGGAAATATTCGATGCTTTTATAGGAAAAGGGAAACACTGCTCCATTGCTTTCTATCAGAATAACAATACATAGCAATTATATCTACACTGGTGTCCAAAATTAAGGACCAGTCACAAAATGCTAATTTTTAAGTATGCGAATACTCAAAAGGAAATAATATAATTCAAATAATTACTATCCCAACAAAAAGTTTTAGGTAAAAAAAAAAAAAAAAAAAAAAAACACCAAGTTCTCCTTAATGTTTCGGCCAGAAAAAGTAGTGATATCTGAAGTTCGCAGAAGTTAAAAGCCAAACATTCCAAATCTTTCATTGAAAATGGCTTCCTGCGACTTGGCCGTTAATGCCTTCTACAGCATTTGAAAATTAATGATTAGAAATTACGCATTTATGAATTATTTAAATATTAAAAGTAATATTAAAATGCAAAGAGGCAAATTCACATAAAGACATTATAAGTAAAAGATTTCTGATAAATACCATTCAGTTACAACAAACATTATTTTTAATTACAGATCATTTAGTCCACTTGTGGTTTAATTGCCATTTTGTACGATCTAAAGCTAAACTCATTAACGTAAAACCCAAGAAATAAAACAAAATTTACTTACTTCAAACCTCACAATATGTTATATTATATTTTATTGTATAATATTAAAATCTTGTGCATTGGCGAAAGAGATTTTATTCGTTTGAACATTTATTATAGTTTGTTTGCAGACATTAAGAGGTATTCGGTTTATAAACTGTTAAAAGCTGATACTAATTATGTTTTAGCAATTAGGGATATTATCTTCTGAATACAAGTGTTTTGTTATTTTTAAATTCTAAGCATTTAAATAGACTGAAGTGGTTTAAATGCATTTTTTAAATGTGTATTTTATTTCTGTACTTTGTGCCACAAAATGCCTAAAATAATCAAAAAATGTTGTTTGCATGTAGCTCATTTGTACATAACTTTAAAATTAAAAAAAACCCTCTCGAAGGCATTAACGGCCAAGTCGCAGGAAGCCATTTTCAGTGAAAGATTTGGGATGTTTGGCTTTTAACTTCTGCGAACTTCAGATATCACTACTTTTTCTGGCCGAAACATTAAGGAGAACTTGGTGTTTTTTTTTTTTTTTTTTTTTTTTTTTTTCTTTACCGAAAACTTTTTGTTGGGATATCACTACTTTTTGTATGTTTTTTCAAGTTTGTTTTTCTAAACTATATTAATATATAAAAAAACTTAAATTTTGGTACTTTTATGTTAGCCGGGAGCAAATCTCCTCATTAGCATTTTGTTTTTTCGGCAATAGCAGTTTTCATTTTTCACATGTGAAAAATTAGAAATAATGCTTTGATTTTCCAATAAAATATTTTGGTTTATGTTATTATTTCTTATTTATTCATTTATTTATTTCTATGTTAAATATTCTAATAAATAAAATGAGGGAAATGCATCTATTTAGAATGAGATGACTGAAAAGTTTATATTTTAAAATAAAATGAATGCAATATGAACAATGGAGTTGGGAGCAGTATTTGGCGATTTGCCACTTGCGCCCGGCTAACGTAAAAATACCTAAATTTATTTTATTGAGCTTTACAAATTTATACTTTATTTCTTTTTAAATTAAAGTACTAGCTGCCTCTAGCAAGCAGTATTTACTCTATTAATTGCATGTTAAACGTTGCATCATGTTACTGTTATTCATAATTTAATTTAATTGCCCATTCTTTCGCCAAGTCGGAAGCTTTTGATAGAGAAATCAAAAACTCTTTACGATCATGGAAGCACATCATATATTTTGTGCTGTTATGTATTTCATCTTTCGTGACAAATATCTCTTAACTCTCTTATGCATGTTTCCTTATCAGTTACGATTCGTTCTCTAATGCGGAAATTTTTAATCCTATTAAGAAATCTTTTCTAGTTGGGATCACTGCCAATTGTTGTATTTTAACTGATACGATTGGGTACAAGTGAAATGGTTCTTATGAAATCCTTTGACAATGTTTGCATTTACATTAAACCATATCGATGCTAATATCTTTTTGTTTCATGTTAACCTTTTCAATAGACTCGATTACGGAAGAATAGAAGGTCAGCGGGCTCATTGCCATGATCCATTTGAAAATCTATGATTCTTCTCATCTGATCGTGTTGAAGAATTAGCCAATAATGTGCCATGGTTTTAAGATTTTAGCTTATTTTATTCGAAACCTGAAAACTAAAATGCGAGGAGCCGGATTATGCAAGATTCATTCTAACGTAAATATCGATTAACAGGTTACATATTATAGAATTATAATAATCATAAGGAGAACTGGCAGTTTCGGTGCTTTAATAGTTGCCGTAAATTCTCTTTATATAATACAGAAGTTTTAGAAGAGTAAAGATTAACAACATAGTCACAGTAAGTGTAATAACAGTACAATATAATAACAATAGCAGAGGTTTTGTGCAGTGACGAAACTATTGGCACTTTGGAAATATTCGTACGTTATACAATATAACTATTCAGATGATATGCGGAAAAATATAAATAGATGGCTCACATTAATAATTAACTCATTGAAAAATAGCCACTAGCGTCAAATACTCGCAAAGCTTGGCGACATTTAGCAAAGTGTCGCCAAACTTGGTAATATATCATGTCAATTCTCAAATTTGGCGACAAAAATGTTTTCTTTATTCTGACATCATAATGATGCATATGTATTATGTATTATACACATACTTATAATATGTATGATGCAAATGTATTACGTATTATATGCATATGTATGATGCATTTGCATAAAGTTCATAACATCACTAAAGCGCACTTAACGGAATAGTGTTCCATAAATAGTACGGATATTTGCCAGATTGACCAGAGTGCTATTGAGATTGATTCCGACATTTATAACAGACCGGGAGGCGTCTGCACACACCATCACCTCATCGAGTTTACACCTGAAATTTTAGGATTAGTTAAAACTAGATTAGCATATTAAAATGCAACTGGCCTGTTAAGTCATATCTTGGTAGAAACCACCTGAAGACCTCATTTTAGTGGTTGACTGATAGGTTTACTATTGTATTTTCCTGCATCCAAAAGTATGGAAACATGGCGGAATGGGTGCAGGAAAACACAATGGAAAATCCACCAATTAACTGGTAAAATCGGGTCTGTAGATGGTTTCCACAAAGATTTGGCTTGTCAGGCGAGTTACATTTTAATACGCTAATCGATTTTTAACTAATGCTAAAATTTCAGCCATCAACTCGATGGGCTGATGATCTGTGCAGACGTCCCTCTTTCTGTAATAAAATTTGTTTTAAGGATGTAAAAGATAGTAAGATGGACAGATAAACTGAAAGATTTGACTTATTAAGATTTTTGTAAAAACATATAAAAATTCATTCAGCTTGAAATCATGTAACACCTTTATAACCCAGGCTGATTTTCTGTAATCGGATTTTGGCGACCAACATATCTTATCTATAACTATAATCTTTCTTTTACAGGTTTAAAATTAACAATAAATTAACAGTAAGTAGGCTAATAATACAATATAATAACATTAGCAGCGGACTTCGGACGCCGCATCTGTCGCACATCGTTAAAGACAGTTTATCAGTTACACATTTCATTTAATTAAAAGGAGATTTTTAAACTTTCATATGAAATTAGGATATTTTTCCACTATAGGGAACTTGGCATTTAAAAAAAATCTTGGCACAATTCAGACTTCAGAAACTGAGATATGTTGCCAAATGATATAAACAACTACGAAAACAAATCTGATGAACTTTTATGCTATTTACATATGTATTTATATACATGTAAACATTTTATTTATACATGTATAAAATATTCTTTTCTATATACAAATTATTTATGTTGGTATATAAAAATAAATAAACGGGTTCCTTAGATTAAATAAATTGTACACATATGGAAAAAATTGCTTGTGTATATGACACAATAAATAAGTTGCCAGAAAATACGTTATTATCAAATTTATTTTCTCGTCAAGGCTATTTTCTCTATTTCGCCAAGGCTACTATATCGCAAACGTACCGAATTGCGGTTATATTTTGTTAAATGTTTTATTGTTTTAATATCGTAAATATATCATAACCTATACTGATTAAAATTTTTAGGTATATTCATTTTTTCTATTTAACAAACATCTTTGGAAAAGCATATACATAAAATTTTATTCTGCTTGAAATTACGTGACCCCTTCAAAACTCTGTAATCGAGTTTTGGCGACCAACATTGGCACAATTGAATGTGTTAAGGAACTGTTTACGGCCAAATCAACACCCCCTGTTTGAAGGGTTTAGAGGCGGAAATTCTGTGTTTTCAGATTTTTCTGGTTAATTGTGCTACAAACCCGACTTACTTGTGAAATTTCATGATTCTACGACTTTTAGAAGTACATTAGTTATTTGATGATGCGAAGTGAGTCAGTGACAAAAAAGAGCTTTTTCGTAATTTAATATTTCGAAAACTACTAAATATAGAAACATGAAATCGTGGAACCTTAGTTCAGTTTGATCATACGAACATGTGTATAAAAAAAAAAATTCTATATCTCTCCCTAAAACGACGTTATGAAGGGGTGAAAAGTATGCCAAAATGGTTCAGGAAAAGGTAGCTTACGGCTTGTGCGAACTTGGCGGACGCACTGCCGTGCTCCCAGTTAAAATGCAAGATTCATTCTAACGTACATATCGATTAACAGGTTACATATTATAGAATTATAATAATCATAAGGAGAACTGGATGTTTCGGTGCTTTAATAGTTGCCGTAAATTCTCTTTATATAATACAGAAGTTTTAGAAGAGTAAAGATTAACAACATAGTCACAGTAAGTGCAATAACAGTACAATATAATAACAATAGCAGAGGTTTTGTGCAGTGACGAAACTATTGGCACTTTGGAAATATTCGTACGTTATACAATATAACTATTCAGATGATATGCGGAAAAATATAAATAGATGGCTCACATTAATAATTAACTCATTGAAAAATAGCCACTAGCGTCAAATACTCGCAAAGCTTGGCGACATTTAGCAAAGTGTCGCCAAACTTGGTAATATATCATGTCAATTCTCAAATTTGGCGACAAAAACGTTTTCTTTATTCTGACATCATAATGATGCATATGTATTATGTATTATACACATACTTATAATATGTATGATGCAAATGTATTACGTATTATATGCATATGTATGATGCATTTGCATAAAGTTCATAACATCACTAAAGCGCACTTAACGGAATAGTGTTCCATAAATAGTACGGATATTTGCCAGATTGACCAGAGTGCTATTGAGATTGATTCCGACATTTATAACAGACCGGGAGGCGTCTGCACACACCATCACCTCATCGAGTTTACACCTGAAATTTTAGGATTAGTTAAAACTAGATTAGCATATTAAAATGCAACTGGCCTATTAAGTCATATCTTGGTAGAAACCACCTGAAGACCTCATTTTAGCGGTTGACTGATAGGTTTACTATTGTATTTTCCTGCATCCAAAAGTATGGAAACATGGCGGAATGGGTGCAGGAAAACACAATGGAAAATCCACCAATTAACTGGTAAAATCGGGTCTGTAGATGGTTTCCACAAAGATTTGGCTTGTCAGGCGAGTTACATTTTAATACGCTAATCGATTTTTAACTAATGCTAAAATTTCAGCCATCAACTCGATGGGGTGATGATCTGTGCAGACGTCCCTCTTTCTGTAATAAAATTTGTTTTAAGGATGTAAAAGATAGTAAGATGGACAGATAAACTGAAAGATTTGCCTTATTAAGATTTTTGTAAAAACATATAAAAATTCATTCAGCTTGAAATCATGTAACACCTTTATAACCCAGGCTGATTTTCTGCAATCGGATTTTGGCGACCAACATATCTTATCTATAACTATAATCTTTCTTTTACAGGTTTAAAATTAACAATAAATTAACAGTAAGTAGGCTAATAATACAATATAATAACATTAGCAGCGGACTTCGGACGCCGCATCTGTCGCACATCGTTAAAGACAGTTTATCAGTTACACATTTCATTTAATTAAAAGGAGATTTTTAAACTTTCATATGAAATTAGGATATTTTTCCACTATAGGGAACTTGGCATTTAAAAAAAATCTTGGCACAATTCAGACTTCAGAAACTGAGATATGTTGCCAAATGATATAAACAACTACGAAAACAAATCTGATGAACTTTTATGCTATTTACATATGTATTTATATACATGTAAACATTTTATTTATACATGTATAAAATATTCTTTTCTATATACAAATTATTTATGTTGGTATATAAAAATAAATAAACGGGTTCCTTAGATTAAATAAATTGTACACATATGGAAAAAATTGCTTGTGTATATGACACAATAAATAAGTTGCCAGAAAATACGTTATTATCAAATTTATTTCCTCGTCAAGGCTATTTTCTCTATTTCGCCAAGGCTACTATATCGCAAACATACCGAATTGCGGTTATATTTTGTTAAATGTTTTATTGTTTTAATATCGTAAATATATCATAACCTATACTGATTAAAATTTTTAGGTATATTCATTTTTTCTATTTAACAAACATCTTTGGAAAAGCATATACATAAAATTTTATTCTGCTTGAAATTACGTGACCCCTTCAAAACTCTGTAATCGAGTTTTGGCGACCAACATTGGCACAATTGAATGTGTTAAGGAACTGTTTACGGCCAAATCAACACCCCCTGTTTGAAGGGTTTAGAGGCGGAAATTCTGTGTTTTCAGATTTTTCTGGTTAATTGTGCTACAAACCCGACTTACTTGTGAAATTTCATGATTCTACGACTTTTAGAAGTACATTAGTTATTTGATGATGCGAAGTGAGTCAGTGACAAAAAAGAGCTTTTTCGTAATTTAATATTTCGAAAACTACTAAATATAGAAACATGAAATCGTGGAACCTTAGTTCAGTTTGATCATACGAACATGTGTATAAAAAAAAAAAATTCTATATCTCTCCCTAAAACGACGTTATGAAGGGGTGAAAAGTATGCCAAAATGGTTCAGGAAAACATAGCTTACGGCTTGTGCGAACTTGGCGGACGCACTGCCGTGCTCCCAGTTAAAATGCAAGATTCATTCTAACGTACATATCGATTAACAGGTTACATATTATAGAATTATAATAATCATAAGGAGAACTGGCAGTTTCGGTGCTTTAATAGTTGCCGTAAATTCTCTTTATATAATACAGAAGTTTTAGAAGAGTAAAGATTAACAACATAGTCACAGTAAGTGTAATAACAGTACAATATAATAACAATAGCAGAGGTTTTGTGCAGTGACGAAACTATTGGCACTTTGGAAATATTCGTACGTTATACAATATAACTATTCAGATGATATGCGGAAAAATATAAATAGATGGCTCACATTAATAATTAACTCATTGAAAAATAGCCACTAGCGTCAAATACTCGCAAAGCTTGGCGACATTTAGCAAAGTGTCGCCAAACTTGGTAATATATCATGTCAATTCTCAAATTTGGCGACAAAAATGTTTTCTTTATTCTGACATCATAATGATGCATATGTATTATGTATTATACACATACTTATAATATGTATGATGCAAATGTATTACGTATTATATGCATATGTATGATGCATTTGCATAAAGTTCATAACATCACTAAAGCGCACTTAACGGAATAGTGTTCCATAAATAGTACGGATATTTGCCAGATTGACCAGAGTGCTATTGAGATTGATTCCGACATTTATAACAGACCGGGAGGCGTCTGCACACACCATCACCTCATCGAGTTTACACCTGAAATTTTAGGACTAGTTAAAACTAGATTAGCATATTAAAATGCAACTGGCCTGTTAAGACATATCTTGGTAGAAACCACCTGAAGACCTCATTTTAGTGGTTGACTGATAGGTTTACTATTGTATTTTCCTGCATCCAAAAGTATGCAAACATGGCGGAATGGGTGCAGGAAAACACAATGGAAAATCCACCAATTAACTGGTAAAATCGGGTCTGTAGATGGTTTCCACAAAGATTTGGCTTGTCAGGCGAGTTACATTTTAATACGCTAATCGATTTTTAACTAATGCTAAAATTTCAGCCATCAACTCGATGGGGTGATGATCTGTGCAGACGCCTCCCTTTCTGTAATAAAATTTGTTTTATGGATGTAAAAGATAGTAAGATGGACAGATAAACTGAAAGATTTGCCTTATTAAGATTTTTGTAAAAGCATATAAAAATTCATTCAGCTTGAAATCATGTAACACCTTTATAACTCAGGCTAATTTTCTGTAATCGGATTTTGGCGACCAACATATCTTATCTATAACTATAATCTTTCTTTTACAGGTTTAAAATTAACAATAAATTAACAGTAAGTAGGCTAATAATACAATATAATAACATTAGCAGCGGACTTCGGACGCCGCATCTGTCGCACATCGTTAAAGACAGTTTATCAGTTACACATTTAATTTAATTAAAAGGAGATTTTTAAACTTTCGTATGAAATTAGGATATTTTTCCACTATAGGGAACTTGGCATTTTAAAAAAATCTTGGCACAATTCAGACTTCAGAAACTGAGATATGTTGCCAAATGATATAAACAACTACGAAAACAAATCTGATGGACTTTTATGCTATTTACATAAGTATTTATATACATGTAAACATTTTATTTATACATGTATAAAATATTCTTTTCTATATACAAATTATTTATGTTGGTACATAAAAATAAATAAACGGGTTCCTTAGATTAAATAAATTGTACACATAGGGAAAAAATTGCTTGTGTATATGACACAATAAATAGGTTGCCAGAAAATACGTTATTATCAAATTTATTTTCTCGTCAAGGCTATTTCCTCTATTTCGCCAAGGCTACTATATCGCAAACATACCGAATTGCGGTTATATTTTGTTAAATGTTTTATTGTTTTAATATCGTAAATATATCATAACCTATACTGATTAAAATTTTTAGGTATATTCATTTTAGGTAGATTTCGTATGAAATACTACCTATTGGGATCGTTCCTATGTTGGAATTTCTGAAAATTTTTTGCAGATCTACACCGATCATGACCCCTAGAACCTAAAACCACCCTCAGTAAAAAACTTTATCTATCTATCTATCTATCTATCTATCTATCTATCTATGTATCTATCTATCTATCTATCTATATATATATCACTTTCTTCTGGACACGATAACTTTCGTAATTCTCCACCAATCTCTTCCAAACTGATACATAAAATCAATGGCCATAAAATCTCGGTCAAGTTCGTTAATGGTCAAAATCGGACCAAGGGGATGGAAATAGGGAGGGGTTTTGTGAAAACAGAAAACCCCCCATAACTTCTTAATTTTTGTACTTATCAAATCAGTTTAAAGTTTTTATTACTTCTAAAAATAGGGTCAAAAATTTATGTATCACAGATTTTTGATAAAGTTAAAAATGGGCTCAAGGGGCGCAAAAAATAGGGTTTTTGAGAGAGAAAAAATCATAACTTCGTCAATTCTCAAGATATCAAATCCAGTTAATTTTATTATAAATCTCCTTAACATTATCTAAAACTTTTATATTCACAAGTTTTTGATAGGACCAATTCGTACCTCAAAAAAAAATTAAAAACGAGAACAAAAAGGTGGTTTTAAGAAGAAAAAAATCCCTAACTCCGTCAATTCAAAAGATATAAAATTCCCATGAATTTATCATATATCTTCTTAATTTTGTCTACAACATCTATATATACAAGTTTTGGATAGGACCAATTCTTACAGCAAAACAAATTAAAAATACATAGCGGTTAACGAAAAAAAATCATCTTAGTAAGGGTGTATTCAAATCCAAACTGCTTATTTTCTTACTCATTTTTAAATTCGTTTTTGCTCTCAAAGGCTTCCAATTGGTACGTTTTCTTACTCAGAAACTATATAAACTACCGTAATGGTCGATTGTTTGATAGAGGCAGAATATATTTTTTTTAAATGCTGTTAAAAAGGGCACTTTGAACCGAATCTACCGAAGTGGATTGTGTTGGAAAAATTATTGTCACTCAAATCCAAACTGCTTATTTTCTGACTCATTTTTAAATTCATTTTTGCTTTCAAACGCATTTAATTGGTAGATTCGCTTATTCAGAAACTATATAATGTACTGTAATCATCGATTTTTGGATAGAGGCAGAATATATTTCAAAAAATGATGTCAAAGTGGGCATTTTGAACGGAATTTCCCGAAGCGATTGTGTTAGAAACGAAAAATATTGTTCTTCTGAGAAAATAATTGTTTATATATCAAGTTTTAATTAATTGAACAAAAAATAAAAACACAGGTCGCTTATAAATCTCTTTAAAAATCACGTCAGCAAGTTTCATATTTTTTTTATATTAAAAATGAATCTGGAATTATGCCAGAAAATGTCGAGTTGTTGAGCATGGAAAAGTATTTTTTTGAATACCGCCCTAACATGATTCTTATAAAACCAGCTATTATATAAAAATGAAGTAAAAACTCGTCAAAAGCGGCCAGATAAAATTGTTAAAGTGGATTTATCTCTAATCATGATTTAGTTTTTGTTTGTGAAATTAGTATATTTGTCTTCGAAATCTACCTCTGCCTGTAGGCCGGGCCGGCAGGGATTTTTTTCTATTTAACAAACATCTTTGGAAAAGCATATACGTAAAATTTTATTCTGCTTAAAATTACGTGACCCCTTCAAAACTCTGTAATCGAGTTTTGGCGACCAACATTGGCACAATTGAATGTGTTAAGGAACTGTTTACGGCCAAATCAACACCCCCTGTTTGAAGTGTTTATAGGCGGAAATTCTGTGTTTTCAGATTTTTCTGGTTTATTGTGCTACAAACCCGACTTACTTGTGAAATTTCATGATTCTACGACTTTTAGAAGTACATTAGTTATTTGATGATGCGAAGTGAGTCAGTGACAAAAAAGAGCTTTTTCGGAATTTAATATTTCGAAAACTACTAAATATAGAAACATGAAATTGTGGAACCTTAGTTCAGTTTGATCATACGAACATGTGTATAAAAGAAAAATTTCTATATCTCTCCCTAAAACGACGTTATGAAGGGGTGAAAAGTATGCCAAAATGGTTCAGGAAAAGGTAGCTTACGGCTTGTGCGAACTTGGCGGACGCACCGCCGAGCTCCCAGATTCCTACAGCACAGCTAGTTCATATAGCATCTCATTCATGTCACACATGATCACAAGTGTCACAGTCACTACGGTGAAACAAAAAATAGGAAATTCCACATGTCTCATTATGACTCTCAAATGATCACTATGTGTGACTCCACTGAGACGTCAATGTGACTATTGCTTTGTGACGAGTCACCAGGTGACTTTACAATGTAGTTACATTTTTACTCTCATTTGAATCTCATTTTTAGACTCAATTTTAAAGTCATCATGCACGTTGCATTATGATAAGTCACCAAATAATATCACATTATAGTCACAGGGTGACTTTTCACAAAAGAGCACAATGGTGACTTCAAAGTAGTCTCTCTGTCCCCTGAAAGTCATCATGTGACATTATTTGGTAACTTATCAGCGTTCACGATGACTTTGAAATTGAGTCTACAGATGACAGTCACATGAGAGTCACAATGTAACTACATTGTAAAGTCACATGGTGACTCGTTACAAAGCATCAGTCACAGTGACGTCTCACTGGAGTCACATATAGTGATCATTTGAGACTCATAATGAGGTGTATGGAATTTCCTATTTTTTTTGCTTCACCGTAGTGACTGTGACACTTGTGACCAAGTGTGACACGAATGAGATGTTATATGGACTAGCTGTGCTGTAGAGATAGTAATTATTCGAATTATTATTATTTCCTTTTGAGTATTCGCGTACTTGAAAATTAGCAATTTGTGATTGGTCCTTAATTTTGGACACCAGTGTACTTACAAATGAAAGTGACTTCGTATATGTGCAGAGCACAACCTTAGCATGGGCAGTGTTCATGATACAAAATAAATAGAAAAATCACTAACGTGATTTTTATGCTCGTACACAATAGAAAACTAAAAACCTCAAACAAACAAAACCTAAAGCTGATGCTCGTTGACTAAAAACAGAAAATATTCTTTTCAGGTTAGATATCTAACTAAAAAAAAAAAATAATAATAAACCAGTCAATTAAAAATTATCCTACTGTCACAAAAGAAAATCGAACTGAAAGCAAAATCATTGTCCAGTCTCTTGCGTGGCGCCGTATCAACACGTCGCAGTCATCAACGCCTAACATAAATTTGTAAATATCACTAACATAGAGAAACACGATTCCTGTTTTTTCTTCCTTCTGATCAAAATAGCATTAAAATGAAAATAAAATAGAATACGTAATTTTTAAGGAGGAATTTTATTTTACCTATACATGAATAAATATAGTTTTGAATGCAAGACAGATGGAGCTTGAGCCAGCCCAAGCCTAAAAACTGATCTCAAAATTGAGTGCGTTTCATCTCCATCTCCTACGTGTGCGACACATTACCTCATATAGCTGATAAGTAGTGTTTTAATAAAAAAGAATGCAAAAGCTTGGAGATGGGAAGGAAAGGAAAGGGTAATTTAGGCTTCGGTTTTTCGCAAGCGCTATTGCACTGAGCTCCGGAGCGCTGTATTTATGAGCTCCGGTGAATTCTGACCAATATTTAAATATTTACTGAAACAGAGAAGTACCGGAGCTGAGCTCCGGTCGCTCCTGAGCAAATTCAGCCCTGATGTCTATTAACTAGTATTCACAACTTTGATAATTTTTCATGATAGGGAAAAAAGGTGGTGAACGAAATGAGAATATTTATTATGAGTGATGAATTCCCGTGTGACCCGGGCGTTGACATACCTTACAATGCACAGCAATCATGTATTTGGTCAAAAGTTCTTTTTATAGGTTGTCCTATTTGAGTTACAGCACAATGCTTATATTTTTTATCTTTTACTCTAATCAAGCATTATTTAAAATTGATTAAATTTGCACAGAATATTTTTACATTTTAAAAGGATAAAAAAAATTGCATTGAGCAAAAGTCTGACTTATTAAAGAAAACTTCCGAGTTTTTTATCTTTAGAACTTGGAAATTCTGCATTAGTATATATTATTACGTTTTATATTTATATAGCTAACATAGATTATATTCATTTTGCTATATTGCTTTGTTATAGCACTTTTCTTAAAGTACTATTTTAATTAACTTTTTTTTTTTTTTTTTTTTTTTTTTTTTTTTTACATTATTATAATTATTATTATTATATATATATAAGCATAGCGTAATGCGGCCCACCTAAGGTAGCAAACATATGTTTGAGGCAAGGCCCGACTTAGATTCTCTACCGCCCAGGAGCGAGGATTATTTGAGGGAGGGCTTTTATCTATCCATAGAAATCGTTCGTGGATTATTTTGAGGTGACTAGTACTAAACTTCATATCTATTTTATATATAAACTAGCAAAACTACCCGGCTTCGCCCGTGTCTATTATAAGGAGCCTTCCAGGTAAAATAACTTAAAACGAAGTAACACGACAATCACAATAACTGAAACTTGTGCATTCTCATCAACAAATCGTTAAAAAGGCAATCAGAAAAGATGACATTAATGTCTCGGAACCACAGTAAAATCCATGAGCTTTAATAACAGAATGCGCGTTATGTAAGAGAAAAATATGTGATTTTCCTCACAATACGAAAAAAAAAAAAAAATCCACCAAATCGCGCAGCATTTAGTGAAATTCTCGTTTGTATGGTACATATACCGGGTGTCCCAAAAAGGACTGACTGATTTTAAAATTCAATAACTTGCAAACGGTGACAGATATTTAAAAAATTCTTGCAGGAGGGTTATGCATAAGGTCAAAAGTTTTATTACAGTGATTTTCGATTTTAGTTCGAATTACAAACAATAGATGGCGCTGTAAGCAATAGTCGCTAAATACAGGCTCAATTTCTGGTCCTTTCTCTTGTTCCATGCTGAAAAAGGAGATGGAAATGTATTATCCGGGCCACGAAGTACCAAAAATCGAGCCTGAATTCAGCGTCTATTGATCGCAGCGCCATCTATTGTTTGTAATTCGAACTAAAATTGAAAATCACTGTAAAAAAACTTTTGACCTTATGCATAACCCTCCTGCAAGAATTTTTTAAATATCTGTCACCGTTTGCAAGTTATTGAATTTTAAAATCAGTCAGTCCTTTTTGGGACACCCGGTATAAAGTACAAACACTATGTCAGTGCCCCTAAATTGTGCCCTGTAAATTGTAACCCATAAATTGTACCTTTACTGCAATTTTTCTAACTTCTAAACATCACACAATTTCATTTTTACAATGTGGAATAGAAAAAAGTTCTTTCAAATGAAATTTTTTGGAAAATTTTATCTCAATTTTCTGATTTTAATGGATTTTACAGTAATTTTCAAGCATGGATATTTTTAAAGGTGCGTGCAACCCGATTACGAAAAATGAACCCGTTTACTCTTAATGCAATTGTATAAAGAAAAGACATGTCTATGAGTAACGCTGGTATCATATTTTCGGTGGCAACAACATAATACAACAATTAATTTCCCTTTTACTGCAATTTAACCTCTAAATCTCGCACATTCGATTGTTTCAACATCTTATAGAAAACAAAGTACTTCAAGTAAGATTTATTTGTGACGTTTATCTCAGTTTACAGATTTTTTTTATAGATTTTAAAGTAATTTTCAAGCATGCATATTTTTTAAATATGCTTGCAACCCAATTACAAAATATTAACTCAATTGCTCAAAGACATTGTAAATAATTTAGGATTTGTTTGTTTTCGCGTAATATTCGATAACTACATTGGCAAACGAAATTAAAACGTCAAAAATAAAATAAAATAAAACACGAACTTACCAGATTATAGCTGTAGTGAGTTTGACTACACGTTGAAAAGATTTGATAGAATGTTATGTCATATCTAGCCTTTTTTCCCCCCTTGTTCCTAAATTGTTTTCATGAAATTTGACTGTTTGTATTAAAGTAGATATTTTAATTAAAAGAAAAACATTCAAATTAAGGTGCTACGTCATTTTACCGCTCTTATATATAAAATTTATTTTATATATAAAAAATGTGACTTTTCTGTTTAAAATGACGTCAATTTCAAAAATGCAAAAATATAGCGACGCGCTATCGTTATTTTTTTCACATTATTGTGTCATTTTTTAGGGTGTGGCAACAGGAAAGAAACGATTCAATTAGAAAATTTAAAAAGATATATTTCTATAATGTTAAATTATGGAAGATGGTAGAAAAAAGGGATAAATAGTGTTCTGATGATTTTTTAAAGTAGACAGTGATCTTTTCCATGTTCTAAAACGTATGTACATGAAGTTTCGTGCAAATCGGTCTAAAATTGAAGATTTGTATAAAGGACATACACACAGAAAACGGCTTTTATATATATAAATTTCGTAACAAGTATTTAGAGAGTCACAAGAAAGAAGGTTACAATACAAATTTAAGATATGATAGAAAACACTAGGGTAGCATGGGGTAATTTTCAGACAAAAACGAAACTTTTGCAATTACTCAGGAATCAATGACTATTTCTTTTAACTTTTTCTTGGTAAAATCATCACATGCCTGGTGATTATTTTGAAGCATATTCAGATAATTAGCATTGATAATAAAAAAATAAAATTAACAAAATCCTGTCTGAAAATTACCCCGTCATTTGGGATAATTTCCAGACACCTAAGGGGTAATTTCCAGACAACTATTTGTGAAGCTATTTAAGGGTCAGATTTGAACACCAACTACGGTAATTAAGAGACACCATTCTAATATGTTGAATGTTTGGTCATAATATACAGCATATATTATATATCTGATTCTGTAATGGCATGTTTCACTATCTTCACAAATCTCTATCTTTCATCACAAATCTCCCATTTTAGCTTAAACTCCACCCAGTATTTTAATTTTAACTTACAGATGGCTTTTTGAAGTTTTATTTTAATATACAACCCATCTTAAATCACTCGCAAACAATTAATTTACCATGTAAGGATCAATCAAAACACATTTTGTAACACATATCACTGTCTGGAAATTACCCCGAAGGCTGTCTGATAATTACCCAGGTGTTTTTTAAAAGCTACACTTTTTCAAAAACTCAGTTTTTTCCCAGATGGACATCCAAATAACGTTGTTTCCAAAAAGATAACATACCCTAGTATCCAAAAACGAAGTAGCATTTGTGCTAGAGTTACCACACCCGAAAAATTGAAATTTGAAATCAGGGAAGCGAAAAGTTAAACAGTAATTTTTTAAAAGCATTTAGGAAACCAATTTCCTACAAGATAGAGTAAGCTGCTAATTACTAAAAAAATACTAATTGAAACAGAAAAATAGTTGATTTAACTAAAATGCAAACTGTTTTGGCCAGATTTCGATTAGTGTGTGAGTATTACTCCTGTTTGTTAATTACCCCGCATTCCCCTGTCTTAAAAATACCCCAGACAACCCTAATTTATTTTTTACTTTCTTCTACCTTTACAAGAACAAAGTATTGCGGGTTCAATAAAATTTCGACTTCCGGTTTTCGACGGATTTATACGTTTTAGAAAGTCCTGAACATGACTTGACTGTTTTTAAAAAATGTCTGTATGTGAGTCTGTCTGTCTGTATGTGACAAAAATTTTCTGGGAGCTCTATCTCAAGAACTAATGCATGGAATTTAATAAAACTTTAGATTCAGTTAGACGTTGATACAAATTGGTGCTGATTAGTTTTTGGTGTAAATCACCCAACAGGTGGCGCTGATATGCTGCGTTTTTCACTATTTCTGCAATAGCTCGATCTCAAGAAACTAATGCGCGGATTTTCACAAACTTCAGATTCAGTTAGACGTTGACATGCTGATTAGGTTTTGATGTAGAGTGCATACTGTCCAGCAGGTGTCACTTTTATGTTCTCTGGGTTTGAGATCCTACATTAGAGATCTACATTAGATTATCTCTAATGTAGGATCTCTACTTTGGATTGTAATTTTGGCTGCAGACATGCAAGAGGGTGATTGCTGAAATTCAATGATTTGTTTGAAAAACCCGACGCTTATATCTCCTTTTTAAATGCACACAATTCAACGAACCTATACCTTTAGAATTATCATGATGGACATAGATTGTCATTTAATTTTGGCACTGTGACAGCGAATTTCGAAATATTAATATCTAATATGTGTGAAATAGAAGAAAGTTCTGGAATTAACACATCCGAGGAATATAAGGGATCACGTCAGCTTTTGAAGTGTGAATCAATCTTGGTCTTTTAGTCAATCTCGGCTATTTGCCATAATATCATTAAATTAGGAAAAGGAGCGCCAAACTCCCTTCCTAAATCTTTGACAATGTAAGAATTTTGGTCACTTTTGGCCAACTTTAAATCATTTGGCACCCTCGTAACAGTGGCGTAGCTACATATTCAGCGCCCTGGAGCAAGTAAAGTTTGTGCGCCCTCTTGTCTCTCAAAAAAGTTCTGCGTAATTTTGTTTTGAAGTTACACACACACACACATATATGTGTGTAACTAACTGACCCGCCTAGCGTTGCCCGGGCCCGTTATAATAATGTAAACAAAACTCAAGTTTGTGTGATTTTATATATTCATAATATAGTTCAAATGAACCTGGTTTTAGAAGTGGTCCACTGCCTTTGGCAGCGTCTAGTGTGTTCCTGACAAATATCTTTCTGAACGAACCTGTGGCCTGGGTCCCCGCTACCAAAGGCAGTGTATGCCAGGAGTGTTTCATACGCGCCGGAGACAATCGAAAACCAAGTTGAATGAGTAAACCCCGTAGTAATCGATCCCATAGAACCTGAGATAAGAATGCTAATCCTGGCGGTGGAACTATAATCTTTAAAACAATCGTAAGCTAAGTTTAATATACCAATTTCCAGTGAAATAGAGCCCATAAAAACCGAGAAAAGAATGCGCCGTTAATGTTCGAAAATGGTGGTAACAGAAGTCTAAGATAAACTTTCACAATGTAGAAAGTAGCTGAATAGTAAGCTAAGTTTAATTATCCAATTACCGTTGAAATCGGGCACATTGAACCCGAGAAAAGAATGCACCATTAATGTTCGAAAATTGGTAACTGAAGTCTAAGACAAACTTTCATAATACAGAAAGTAGCTGAATCGTAATCTAGGTTGAATGAACCAATTCCTGTTGAAATCGGCCCCCTATAACCCGAGGAAAGAATGGACCCCGAAGCAGTGGAAGGTGCTTCTTACCCCCACCCCCTGTAAATTTAACGAATTGCCTTTAATATTAACGTGATATTTAATTTACAAATGAAATCCCATCCCCTTTAAAGTTAACCACTTACCTTTAACAATAGCGCGAATTTTAATTCACGGCTGTAGTGAGTAAACGTAAGTTGATGCCGTAAAAGAAGATTAATATTCGAAAAAGGTGGTAGCTGGAGTAAAAGAAATTTTTTATGATTTATAAAGTAGCTGGAGGACCCTATAACTATGCTAAAGGAAATTGCAAGACTATCGGATAATTTTTAAAGAAACTGCACCAAGGACCCTAAGAAGGCGATTAATATTCAAAATTGGTGGTAGCTGAAGTGTGAGTAATTTTTTTGTAATCCATGTAGTAGCTAGAGGACCTAAGAAATTGTTGGGGAAAAAATCCTAGTGAATCGGACTATTTTTATAGGGGGACCAAAAGGAGCCTACTGATAATTGAGAGCAAGGCCTAAGATGAAAACATGATAAAAGGTCCCAGTACTTAGCGCTTTAGATTTTCAATTAGTCAAAATTAAGAATAGGGTATAAGTATTAATCATTAGAAATTTTTTTCAAAGAAATGCTTTAAAAAACAGCTCAAGAATCCCAATAAAAATATGAAGGTGTTGGCTCGGGGAGAGAAGTCCAAGACTCAATTTTGAAGTTATGCAATGAGAATGTGACACAATTAGTGGGTGAAAAATGCATGGTGCACAAAAAGTTACCCTATGGGACCACTGTCAGAACTAAAATGTAAAAATGAAAAAAAAAAAAAAAACTCAATGGAAAAAGAGCCCCAAAAGCGAGGATCGGATTAAAAGGGGGCAATTTATTAACAATTTAGGGCACAAAAACTCAAGTGGCCTTGTACCAAGCCACAGGGTCTCAACTGGAATGTAGCTGGGCAAGGGCTCCAAGACGATTAATATTCAAATTTGGTGGTAGCTTAAGTCTAAAAAAATTTTATGTTGTTCGTGTAGTAGCTGGATTTTCTAAGATATTGTTACAAAAAAAAGTTACTGAATCAGACCATTTTTAAGGGAGATATAATAGAAGGTATAAAAGGGGCCAAGTGATAGTTGAGAGCAGGACCCTAAGATTAAACAATGTTAAAAGATTCTAGTACTTAGCGCTTTAGATCTCAATAAGTCGAAATTAAGCATAGGATTTGTATTAACACTTTGCACTCCGTTGTCGCCGCTGCGGCGACATTATCTTTCTTTGCAAAATTTGTTTCAAGGCACCAGTAACAAAGGAAAATAAAATTTGCCTTATTTAATCAGAGCATTTTTGAAATTGTGTACTTGAAGGAAACTTCTTTTAAAAAAGTGGTGCCGACCGAATAAAATTTTTGTAAGAGACTCCGGAGTCCAAAGGGTTAATCATTCGAATAGATATTAAAGAAGAGCGAAAAAAAAGATGGGGGAAATTCTTAAAAAGGACACTAGGTGCCCAATAAAAATATGAGGCTGCTGGACCAGGGAGAGGAATCCAAGTCTCAATTTTAAAGTTATGCATTGAGAGGTTGACAATATTAGGGTGTGAAAAATGCATGGCGCCCAAAAATTTCAAGGGAACCAGTGTTTTAACTGGAATGTAGAAAGGGAGAATAATTAAATGGGAAAAGGTCCCCAAAACGAAGAAGATCGGATAAAAAGGGGGCAAGTTCTGAGCAATTCAGGGCATACAAACTGAAAGGTGCTATAGGGGCGCCGGTCATAAAAAATAAAAAATCTGAACTCCAGGTGTATAAGCACCTGTCTTGGACTACCCTCACCCAAATTTTCAGATTTCTACGTGCAATATATTTCACTAGCCACCACGCATAGAGCGAAACTTTCTTTTATTAGTATAGACTAGCTGACCCACCCGGTGTTGCCCGAGCCCGTGATAATATTCTTAAATGAACCTGAATTTTGTATGATTTTATTTCTTAAGGCTGTTCTTAAATCCAGGGGGGCCATTTTATGATACACGTTTTAATTAATTTTTGCTCAAGAACTGGCATGTGTTGTTATTAAGAAACTTTGTAATCGAAAGGCGTTTTCCGGGTTTTTTGTAAACACAATAGATCTTACAGAAAACATTGTCAAAGTTGACGTTTTAAACGGAATTTACCGACGAAAGCAGAAAAACCAGTCAACGAAGGGAAAAAAGTCTTGTCATATATCTTTAACACGATTTTATCTGAAATACGAACTCGATGACTCCGTGAAAAATCGGCTTAAAATTTAAAAAAAAAAAACAGTCCTGTTCTAACGTATATACAAAATACCTGACCGCCGTTTTGATTATCACATTTACAGACAATATTGAAACAGTCCCGTTTTCATATTAAAATGTAATTTTTAACAGAAAAGAATGTTTAAATTACATTTTCTTTACGAAAATATTCTATATAGCACATTATATATAGCACACTATATATAGCACATATAGTGTATTATATTCTTTTGCACATCAAGCGCAAAAATCAATATAATACACATTTATATAGGGGAAATTATAATCACAGCATTGTACGAATACACAAAGCCTACACATTTCAAACAAATACTTGATAAATGATTTAACAAAAAACTAAATAAAATACGTATATATATATTTAAAGAGAGGCTGCGTTCTTTGGTACCAGACAGGCTGAAAATTCTTGGGGCAGACCATGTCGCTATTGGTCACAGAGAAAATTACAGAATATATACGTTAGGTTTTTAAAGATTTAAATTGTCCTCTGAAGCAAAGAAACTTTCAAGGAAAAAAAAATCAATTCGTCTGCCTTGCAAAGAGAAATAAAAATCATTAATAAAAAATGCTTCAAAAAGTGATTTTTTTTTTTTTTTAAATTATTAAATGGTTTAAGATTTTTCAGATCTGATGCTTATAGCAAATTTTAAAACTATTAGCTTCACCTGAGGGAGGGAACAGCTTTACCTTGTTTACAGCGCACAGATCCACAGGTCGGTTACCCAGCGGGACAGTCTGCCTTATTTAATCCTAAAATTCTGGGATTGAATAAGGTTTAATGCGGAAAAATACTGTTACAAAAAAGTGGTGTAATTTTGCATAGGCTATAATCAGGCTCTAAGGAACACTGAATTTGGTACTTAACTTTTTCTCTCTTTTTGAAGCTTATCGATTCAGCATTTGACATTTGCAATATTTTCAAAATCTCAAAAACAATACTCACAAAATTTAAGTTGTTACTTCCCCTCACCCCCCTCCCGTCTAAATTTTGTCGCCGTTGGCTTATGTGGAATATGTTTAAATTCAACTCTTATTATTGTTTTGTAATCTGTATTCATGCATATTTAGTTTCCACAAAACAAACGAAAAAAAAAACCCTTCAAAATTTTCGTTTTCGTGGATTTCGTCTGTAAAATGGTCACTAATTTTCTTCAACTTGTCAGGCTGTTTTTTTCCAAACCGTAAAATAATTATCGTAAATTACTATTGTTACATCGTACATATAGGTTTCTCAGCGGTGAATTCTTTGGCTACCATTATTTCCACATCATGATAAATTTCTAAAACATTTTTAGTAGAAATGTACCAGAAAGATTATTTTTTGGAAATTGTGGTAGCCAGTAAAGTGACCGATGAGAACCCTGTTAAATAAGTTTTGATTACTTTAAGATCTGAAAATCTTCAACGGGCGTCTCCTGAAAAGTTACAGAAAAAAATAAGGCATGCTGAAACGGTGCTGCAGAAGTTACTTGAGGCTGCAATATGAATTAAAACTTCTTGAATAGAAGTCATTTCTTTCAACTGTGTATGAAAACATGTTTTAAATCGAAATAGTTGAGGTTAAGCACAAGGTAAAATATCATAGGAATACGCTGATTGTAACAAGGTTCATCTATAATGTCTGATTAATAATGAAAAAAATATGCAAATATTTTAAGAAATCTTTATTTCTCTTTTTCTAATTTTGCGCCCTTAGGATTCGTGCGCCTGGAGCAGTCTGCTCCAACTGCTCCACGGTAGCTACGCCCCTGCCTCGTAACGAAAATCTCATGTGGGTCTCTTCAAATGGGGGAACCGGGGCAGCTGCCGCTCATTTCCCTGCATTAATCAGGGCCTGGTTTGAGGCTCAAAAATAATAAGTTGCGTTTGACTCAGATAAAATATTTAATTACTCAATTCATAAACTTGTAAACTGTAAATTTTCATCGTCAAATAGAAATGTCTTCAAATGTTAACTTACACCATAATCTGAAAAAAGACGAAAGGCTTCCGTGGTGAAAGTTAAGTTGCATTTAGCCGAATATGTGCACTTTTATCCATTATGTCACACATTTATTGATAATAGAGAAAAAATAACGTAATTTTCACTTCTTTTTGATTCCACATGTTCGTAAATTAAAATATGTAAAGTTGAAAGAATATTAAAATTTAAATTGCAATTACTCTGCCATGATAACATAAATAAATTGTTTAAAATGTTGGCTGAATTCTTTCTCAATATTACTAAAATGTCTGGATGTTGTCACAAAACCTAAATTTTAGGTCAATTGAATAGTAGGAGAGCTGTTGAACATTTTTGAGTAGGTATTTGAGGCACCCTGAAAATTTGTGCAACACTTCTTTTGTAATGCCTGAATACAAAATCGAATGTCTGGTTGAAGGATCGGAACCCAAAAACTGTGCCAGACACGTGTCAAGTGCCATTTGGCACTTGACACGTGTCTGGCACAGTTTTTGTGCCGACTAAAGTGTCTGTCATTTTCAAAATATTTTTTTCTAAGCATAAATATTATTCTGTCTCAATCTCAGCGTGCCTCAAATACCTTTTTTGGGTAGTCAAAAAATGGCACTTGACACGTGTCTGGCACAGTTTTTGGGCCGACTAAAGTGTCTGTCGTTTTCAAAATATATTTTTCTAAGTATAAATATTTTTCTGTCTCAATCTCAGCGTGCCTCAAATACTTTTTTTTTGGGTACTCAAAAAATGGCACTTGACACGTGTCTGGCACAGTTTTTGGGCCACGATCCTTCAGCCAGACATTCGATTTTGTATTCAGAAATTACAAAAGAAGTGTTGCCCAAATTTTCAGGGTGCCTCAAATACCTTCCCTAAAATGTTTAACAGCTCTTGGACTAGAAATCAAACATTTTCCTTATGAAATATGAATATCTTTAATAATCGATAACTTACGTTAGACATTTGAAACAAACATCTACAGGGTGTCCATAATTAAACGACCCTACTTTAAAGTGGTCTACGGACGAAACTATTGTTCGTAAAGTTGTGAAATACATAATAAAGTATGGGAATTTGTTTTAGCGAAGAAAAAAAATTCAAAATTTTACCACCAGAGAGCATTTTTAATCAATTGCATATTTAGCATACATTTACGATAGTTTAGAAATTTTATCCATTAGCTTTACCTGATTTTAAAGACAGCATTTCACGACATGTTCTTAGCATTTCCCAGAATACACTGCGGTCAACTGTGGAACATGCTATCTTTACGATTCCAGATGTTATCTGTAAATGATGATCGTCATGTGAAACATGTTTGGTTGTAATAAAATTAATAAACTATTATAAATGTATGATAAATGTGTAATTAGTTTAAGAGTTCTCAGGACTCTTAAAATTGGAAAAAATGAAAAAAAAAGCACCATTTTCAATATTTAATATCTTAAAATGTATTTGATTTTAAGACCCGATTTTCTTGGGATAAAATATATAATAAGTATGTTCTTTCATTTCATGTATTTAAAAAATTGCAAGATGCAGAATTAGCATTTACAGGG
Source organism: Maratus speciosus (assembly GCA_963932465.1). Lineage (NCBI taxonomy): Eukaryota > Metazoa > Arthropoda > Arachnida > Araneae > Salticidae > Maratus > Maratus speciosus. The sequence goes on from OZ010789.1 coordinate 295,413,703, forward strand.
GTTTTCAAACTGTTAGACATTTGATGAGCAGAAAATCAGCATAACAGGTTACGCGCAGGATTTCAAAATAAATTTTGCAACTAGAAGGAAAATTTTGGTGCATACTTATAATTCAGATCGTAATGATTAGCCTGACCATAATAAATTTGTATTTAAAGCATTTTTATATTTTTAATACAAAATTGAATTTAGATAATGCAAAATTTAGACAATTTCAACAATATAATCACCTATAAAAAATATTTTTTTTAGCAACTAGGGCGGCTCCGCCCCCCTGCCCGCATAATCACTTCGCGATAGCCCCTATTTTCTAGCCAACCCCAGACGTAATTGTTTCGTGTTTCCATTCAGGATCGCTTCACGATCCCTTATTTTCTATGCATTCAATTTTTAGATTGCACTTGATAAAAACGCGCTCCTCCCCAACTCCTGACAATTTTATTTCCTTATAGCCAAGCACATAATCATTAGACCTCACAGAGTTTCATAATTATAAGAATTATTAAATATAAAATTATATATATATAGTGTTACGAATATTGTAAATAGTTAGTGTTTGTGCTTAAAAATATGTAAATAGTTCAATTAAGCTCTATTCATAAGCTAATATTAGTTTTTGTTGCATTGAAATATCTGAATTTGTTTATTTTCTGCAAGCAAGTAAACCCCATTGGATTTCAATGGGAGTCTATGGAAATTTGGCGAAATACTGGAAATAGCGCCAAGTTGGCGTCAGTTTTGGCGACTAATTTTGGCTACCAAATTTGGCAATATATCGCCAAGTTGGCACCAAACTTGGCGATGTTTGGCGACAGAGCCGCCCCCTTGGTAACCCCCCTTACAGCGTCAGAAAGCTCTGACCAATCAGATGCGTTTCGCGGTATCTGCGCAGATTTTCATTGGTCCATTTCCAAATCGTTACTTTTTTTTATATATAGAAGGATATAAAGGAAATTTTACTTTCAGTTTATACAGACTAACATGAAACATATAGTTTGAAAATTTCATACAAAAAATATTCAGAAGTTTTTGAGATATCGTGCGCGTTATATGCCCCAAAACGTCATTTGGAGGAAAAGACTTCAAAGTTTCGTAAACGCCGCTTCAGCTATTGAGTGGGTATAATTCTAAAAGCCATAGCTTCTGTTCTAATGGGAATTTCAAGGAAACAATCATATCAAATTGTTCAGAAACGATAGAGGTTTTAACATCTAAAAATTCGAAAAATTTAAAGCTTTAAGAGTCCAAAGACTAAGGCCCTCTGACGGCGAAATTTTGAACTTTTTTTTTTATCAAATAAATTTTTATTTCTTTATTATGTCCACAAAATATCCCAACACTATTACAGACAACTTTCAAATAGGGTCTTTTAATTATGGACACCCTGTTTATTATAAAGCATAAACAAGGACGTCAATAAAAATCTCTGAAAACGAAATGCTAAAATTCGAAATTTTCGAAAACACAGAGCAAACTTTTTGATAGTTTTCAATAATATTCCTACATTCTTGTTATTGTTGCTGCTATAATTATTAATATGTACATCTTATTCCTTTGTTCAGAAAAATCAGTGCTAAATTTGTGTCTTACATTAAAGCGTCTAAAAAATGTATTTTTATTTTTTTAATCTTTAAAAATTAAAAAATAAAGAAAAAGAAGAATATTCTTAGCCGAATTTGCATCCTAAAAGTCCATAAAAATGTGATTTTTCTAAATTGTAATTTTAGAGCGTTTTTCCAGCCTTAACCCTTTAAAATTCGATTTAAAAACCATTTGAAGTAAGTGTTAAAAATAACTTATGTTCCAATTTTTAAGCTTCAAGTATTTCTTTCATGATTTTTCACCCGTTTTACCCCTTTAAAATTCGTTTTTGTAAAATCTGTGCTTTATTAGCATTTGATACCGTGAGGTAACTTTCATGCTTCATATCCAATTCCTGGATCGTATTTGGATTCTATAATACAGGGTGTCGAATAAGTAACGGTATTTGGCTATACGTGATACGTCCATAGTTTTGTTATTTTGTACTGCTTATACGAACATGTACGGAAAGCTCATGCTCACAACTGAAGCATTATCTTTTTCTTCCACTACTGTAACAAAGATTTGTTCATATATATACATTTATGGCATTACTTACGATATGAAATGGAACTACAGATTCCATGAAACAGCTCACATCAAGAACGATTAAATAAATTTTAAATTTTTTGCTTTGAGCTACACTATATGTCTAATTTTCGTTGATTATTAAATGATAATTTATAAACTACACAATCTGAACTTTAAACATTTTCTGTTTATTTAAAAAGTGACATAATAATACTACCGATGTTACAAGCTTAAAATGTACATTTTATTAATACTTTCAGCCTGCAACACCCGCAGTCATTGTCAGGGAATATATTGAGTAGTTTGTGATTGAATCAAGGTGAATATTGCATTTCGTCTCATTATTTTATTTGGTATTTTGTGTTTTGTATTTTTAATTTTCTGTAATTAGTTTAATTTATCGTATAATGATAAGAAAAAGAACCAAAATGACGCATATATGGTTTGGCATTTTTTATTTATTTTCCCGAGATTTTTTAGGGTGGGGAAGTGGGGTAATAACATTACCGAATATTAGTATTGTTCAAAGAAACAGACAGTTTGCAGTTTTCTTCTGTGCATCTTATTCACTCTAAGAATGTTTCTTACGGGTCAGATTTATGTTTTTGCAAGTCGGGATGTTGTGATTTTCACAAACAAATTAAGGGTTGGGTTGGGTTGATTTTTGACGGCCAATTATCTACACGAGGGATATAGGCCCGGGGGGAGTGCCCTCCGTGGGGGTCTTTCTAAGGGAACCTAATCCGTATTAACGCATGGAAGATCCACGGCTCGAAGAAAACCACGAAAACTCCGAACGATTAGGCCGACGGGCGCGATTGGGATCGAACCCAGCACTCCCCGTCTACCAGCTTCGAGAGCAGAACCTCTCGGCCACTGGTGGGGCCAAACAAATTAAGGAAAATTGGCATAACTATGCTTCAGACAAATCGAGTTTATTTTATAAAGTTTTTAAAATGTTTGCTATAATTGACATTTTGGTTTTTATATTTGTATATAATATTAGATACTTTTTATTTATTAAAAGATATATTTTCCTATTTTAAACGAATGATTAAGGGCATCTCTTGAAGCATTAATTAAAAATTTTTTTAAGATTTCTTTAATAATATTTAAACGAATTATTAGCTTAATTTCATTTCAGGATGCGTTTCGGCTTTGGGTTGAAGTGTATCGGGTTGGGTTTAACTTCAAATGGATTTTTTCAGGTTAGCGCTACATTTTTTTCGTTTTGGGTCGCGCTTACTTCTAATGTTTTTGCTACGGGTTGGCTTGACTTTCGCTGTTTCGGGTTAGGTTTTGATTCTTGCAGGTTGGATTCGGATTGGCCCGATTTTGCCTAAGAAAATGTTCAAGTACTTTTTAAGGTTTAAAATATATCTAACAAACCTCCATAACGGACATTTCGCAACAGCGGACATCTCTGTTTAGAGAAACGTTTTCAATTTCCTATACTACTATATTTGTAAGCTTTTACCTTTGAATAATGGAAACCTCCAAATAGCAAATTGATTCGGGGGGTAAAACCTTGCGCGCGTGGGGCTGTATCCGACACGAACCAGGAAAATCCATTTTTAGGTCAATTGCAAACTAACTCTAACCTGACAAAATAATTTTTGTCAACCCGGAACGGTGCCCAAGCCAACGCACTTACATCCGAACGCGAAATGAAATGAAACTAATAGTTAGCTTAAACATTATTAAACAAAACCTTTAAAAGAAAATACTAAATTAGTAGCATTAAATTAATGCTTCAGGAGACACGCTTAATTATTCGTTTAAGATTGGAAAATATATTTTTTAATAATTAAAAAGTTTCTTCTAATGCATACGAATAAAATTAAAATGTTTATTAACGACAACATTTTAAAAACTTAATACAGTAAACTTAATTCATTCGAAACGTAGTTCTGCTTTCTTTTATTAAATTGTTTGTGAAAATCCCAACATCCCGACTTGCAAAAATCTAAATCTGACCGCCTAAATCTGAAACATTCTAGAGTGCTTTATGATTTTGTTTAACATGGATGTTTACATTTGTTTCCCCAGCCCAGTACCCCCCCCCCCCCTCTCTCTTAAAAAAAAATCTTTAAAATATCTCAGAAATGCTGAAATTTAAAATATTATGAGATATTTGCACCCTCCCCCCACCCTCACCCTCGAAAAAAAAAAAAAATGCTAGTGTAATTATGCCTATTACAGTAAATAATACAATTTATTTTTGCGTTAATATGCATTTTTTTCTTCTAGCTGCTGTATTTCTTTTGCATTTTATTTCAGATGTTTCGTCGCTTAATTTCTCCAAATATAAAAGAATTCTTAAAAGATCCCTTATTAGGAATTATTCAACCTCAAAATCGAAAATATAAAGAATTATCGTTTTAATAATAAATTTTAAAACATCCTCCTGTTAAAATCTTTTGTGGAAGAATTTAAAATCAAGGCAATTAAAATTTTAAAAGGCTTCTTTTGTTTTTATTTCATGAAGTAAATCTATTAAAATAAATGTAGCATAAATGTGTTATTACTTTTCTGTGTGTGTTTTATTTTAATTTCAAACGTAATACCATTTGTATATCACTAAATACAACGTTAAAACTTTTATGCCTATAAATAAGGAGGTTTTGGCGGGTAAATTTGTTTCTGTCATTCACTGACACTCTATCATTATCTATTCATCCTCTATCAGAAAATTTAGTGCTAAAAATGTAAGTTTCTAAGCCAGTGACCCATAAGTTTTCGAATACAACATTTCTATCACAAAAATAAAATTCAATCAGAAAAATAGTTTTTTTTTAATTATTGGCACTCTTTATTTTACACTTTTTAGTGTTTAAAACATTTCGCTGTTGCAGTATCACATCCATTTGGCAAATTTTGAATTCCGCTGTTTTTGTAACTCGTAAACTGTTATAACCATAAAGATTATCTGGCGATTTATCGCCTGCGGTCGGCTAACAGAAAAATATCTTAAAATCAACTTATTAAATTATAATGTACAGTCCACTCCCTCTAATCCGCAACTTTATAATCCGCACTATATTTCAGATGTAAACAAACAGTTAAAATCTTTTTTTAAGCAAGATAAAATACACTTTGACCGTTATAAAAGTTGACTTGATGATGAATTTAATGAAAATTTTAATGAATTTTAAATGCATTAAAAAATCTTAATGCATTTCTACATTCATCAGAAAGAAATGTTCTGTGTATCTTGTAAATGACTATTAGACTGCTATATTTTGAATGCATTTGACGGCTATATAAAAGATAAAATTGTTTTCTAAGATGGGTTGGCTCTTTTGGATAAACATCTCAGTTTTTTTAGAAAAACAAACTTTTGTTACTGATCAAGAAATCCCGACTCTTAAAAGGCTTCAAGATTAAATTGCAGAGCATAAATTAAAAACTATAAAGTAAACCATTATCACAGCGATGTTTGAGATTTAAAAATAAGTAGAAATGTTTCTATTAATTTTGTATTATTACATCATTTGAATGTTTTTCTAATATTGAATATAGTTTATATATATATATTTAAAAAAAAAGCATTTTTTTACATTTCTGTGTTATTTATTTACAATGTGATTACTATATTTCTTGAGAAATTCCAAATATTAGAATGTAAACAAAAAAATTACCTATAATCCGCAAAACCCTTAGACTAATGTCGCACGAACGTCTTTTTTCACGCTTTTTTCCTTACGTATTATCCTTACACAATGCTAGCGGCGTTGTGTAGGGATAATACGTAAGGAAAAAAGCGGGCAAAAAGACGTCCGTCTGACTCTAGCCTTACTCCCCACCTGTGCAGATTAGGAGGAGTGTGCTGTAATTCTAAAAAAAATAAAAGGTTGCATTGTCATTGCGGAAACACACCTGAGTACATATATTTTCTTTATAATTATAGAATATCAGGAAGTGAGTGAAAAATCTATTATAAAATTCCATTTTGACATACAAAAACCAAGTTAAGTTAAATAAAATAAGAAATAAAAAATCATGCGTCAAGCATACATTATGAAACGCTTTCCAACATATTCAGAATAATGTAACAAAACTGCCCTATTTAAAAAAATTAAATATTACGTCTTATTCAACCATATGCAAACGCATAATACATTTCAAAACACATTTTCAGCTGTTCCCATCTACAATCTCAAAATTATCCGGGTTTTTTTTTCGGCAGCCTTGTATATGATATTTAGATTTGTATCTATTAACTACATGCATGCCAAAATTTAGTTCACTTAAGAAATGCATATACTTCAGTTGAAAATTCCCCTTCAGCAATTTCCTCTAATAATACGTGAATATCTGTGTGCAGCCCTGTATATGAGGTATAGAATTTATATATAACGAGTAAGATGCTAAAAATTAATTAAATTTAAAAGCGCATACCGAATTTTAAACCGTATGCTCCAGCAATTATTACTTAAAGACAGTACTGTAACCGATTTCTTTTGTGTGTCCATATAAATGAATAAAAAATGTTATGAATGCCCTGTTCTAACATGATCGTAGAGAAATTCAGTGATTTATATCTGTTTCAATACATTTGAAATAGCATAATCTCATTAAATACTCTGCAAACGATTCTTTCCCATATACCATAATGTAATGGAATACTTGTGAGTGCCCCTGTAAATGAACGATTAATCCTACATACTTCATATACAATACCAAACATGCTTTGATGACCCTAAATAACCTTTATCAATTGCATGAGAATCCGAGTATATTTACGGAGTTAGAGCGTGGACAAACGGACAGACAAACCGAATGCATAAACATTTTTCAACTTAGTTGGAAAGTGTTAAAAAGTGTAAAAACAAAAGAAAAAGGCCGAAAAGCATTAATCTCTTTTAGCGAAATATCTCTAGTGTTCGAATATTTTTTATCACAGGGTGCTGTGTATTCTTAGAAAAAAATAATTATTGTCAACCTTAAAAAAAAAAAAAAAAAGATTGAGTTTGAATAAAGAAGAAAATCACATTTAAAATTGTTATTAAATAATACTTTTGAGAAACATTATATAAATGTCTAGAATAGTTCCGGGTATGAGCTAAGTTCCATCATAGAGAAGTTCCATTACATTAACGTACGTCTCTCACCAAAAGTTATGAGATTCTGTACTTAGAGAAGTGTCTTCTTATATCCGGAACTGGCAATTATGTTTGTTGTTTTATTCCTTTTGCAGCTTCCTGTGTGTTTTGAATTTGTCGATGCTGAAACTTGGATACTTGTGATTCTTTGCTGATAAATCATGTTCTTGAATAAATTCTTCATCCCGCTTCTTCTTATGAACGGGTTAAAGCCTCCTCAAAATCCTCCTCCTACAGTAATACATCTTATAGCAAGAGGTCCTGCTAAACAACACCCTCCTCAAGTTATTCATCTGATAGCAAGAGGTATGTAAGTGTCTTCCAAATTTAAAAATAAAAACAAGTAAGAGGCAAATAAAACCGCCTTCAAGGGATTGTTTATCACATTATCACAGTGATTCTTAGCCGGTGTGACGTGACACACTAGTACACCAAGAAAGAATCTTAGGTGCGCCGCTAAAATTTTCAGTCAAGTTTTATCAAGATTTTATGAATTAACGATAGTATCGCGATATATTTACATTTATTCAAATATTCCTTAGCATTTTTCGTTTAATTGCATCAGTGGCGCACCCATGATTACGCTTTGGAGGGGGCTAGCATATTTTGAGGTCCACATGTGCCCAGATCTGGTCCAACACGTGGCAGAGCTCGGTCCAGTTTTCTGTCCTTTGACTCGATGGGATTGGTCGGGTCGGGTTATGACTTAAATTTTTTCTGCTGACTTAAGCAGGGCGGTAACCAACCAGAGAAGCCAGAGGGAGCTCTGAAAATGTTTGGTGGGGCTAATTCTGAATGCTTTTAGCGTGTTTGATAATGAAATACTGTACCTGAAATGTATCTTAGTTTTTATGATTTTTGGCGTGTTTCTGTATTTGGATAATTTTAAAGTACGTTTGTAATCAAACTATTTAAAGTTTTAATATTAAAACATTAAGAAGGTTAGAGAGGGCGCAAGAGGTTCCACAGGGGATCAGCCAAACCTGTCTCTTTCTAGTTATGATCCTATTCTTGAGAAAACACTACAGCATGCAAAGTTCTGTGTGTGAAAAATTCAGTTCATAAATAAAGTGCGCTCTCAAAGAAAAAAAGAAAAAAAAATCGTCAAGAAATGTAAAAAGTACAGGTAGTAAGTTGACGGAACATTCTTGTGATTCCATGAGATTTTCTGTTATTTGAAGAGTTTTAAGAAGTCTTTTGACTAGAGAATTTGTAGAAATTTCAGGTTAACGAATATTTCGTATTTTGAAAGGAAAAGGACATATGATAAATTTCGTTTCTAATTCAAAAAGTACTACACTGTAAAAAAAAAAGACAAATGATTCTTAATCTAGGAAAATATACAATGAAGTCTTCCAAATTACCCACGATTCCGAAAAGCATTCTTTATCTTTAGAAATCTCAGAAACCAATCTATTTTCGAGATTTAAAAAAAGCACTTATAAAAAAAGTTTCTTTTGCTGCTACTGACTTTCGGATACGTCAAAGGATAATTTTTCTAGTGCATTAATCAGTTTTTCTTCAACCATGAATATGGGTTTCTAGGGTGCTATCAATTTTCTTGTAAACATTTGTATGTTCAACAAAACATGATTTACAATACACTAACAACATGAATATTAACATTAAAATTAATATTATTTTATTGCTCTTGCATGTGTAATTTCAATCACACATGAAAATATTTGAGAATCGATTGCATCGTAAAACACCGATATCCTTGTTTGAAAAAACTTATTCATACACTATGTAAACTACCCGGAAACGTTTAGGAAAATTAGTGGGAACTTTATTTTTATGAACACTTCTTTAAATCGCGAAAATCTATTGGTTTCCGGGGTTTCTACAGATGGCGAAACAACCTTCTACCCTGCTTTTCAAAAAATGCGATTTCAGTGGGAAAAAATATACAATGTATTCTTTTTCTAGCCTATCAATAATGTCTGTTTCTCTTTTCTCTCCGTGGGTGCGCCATTGAATTGTATTTTACAATGATTTACATTCATCCATGTTTTTATACTCTATTGATAACCTTCCTAAACAGCGTATCGTCACCGACTAACAATTTTTGTGTCTAATTGTAAAAGCTCCCGCTCACTTGCATTCCCTACCAAGGGACTGCTTGGCCAAGTCAAAGTCGAGCCCTGATACTACAGTACTAAACTAATTACAACATATAGGGCAGAGATGGCAAATCTTTCTGCGTGCACGTACCACAAGCTCACAAATAATTATTGCTGACGTTGAAACAGGCCAGACTTTGAAATTTAAAATACATTAACACATTAATTTTTATTTAATAGACTTCGACAGTCGCTCATTGACATCACAGATCTAAATATTCGCAGAAGATAAGGACTATGCAAAGCGGAACACATAAACATAAAGTAGTAACACTGTTACGCCACTAAAATAACGTGATATCATTATAATATTTTTAGTGCGAAATAAAGAATAACGCCATGTCGTATTGCTATCTGCAATAATAATTATAAATTAAACTTTTCTCAGTTGTAAATGTTCATTTTCAAATTGGATTTCTTAGTTTCGTCATTTTAGTTAAAAACCTACAGAATTAAGCATATTTTTTTTTTAATTTTTAAATTACCTTTCAGAGTTTACTTAAAAAAATAGAGCATATTAAACTCATACATAAAACCATGTTATATTATGTTGAACTGTTTGGCGAGAAAAGGTCTATACAAAGTGCTTAGGGACGAATTTATAATGTATTACTTCCTTCAAAATAACTATACATTCAATATACTGTTTGTGTTAAGCACAATTTTAGTTCTTGAAACAAACATGAATTTATTTCATAAATTGGTAAATGCTAATAATTTGTTCATGTGCTACACAGGGCTCGAAGTGTACCGGAGCAGAGCGGAACAATATTCGTGAAAGTATGACAAATATTGTTCCGGTTCGTGAAATTATGTCAGATATCGTTACGCAAATGTATGCAATTATTAAAACATATTATTACAGTTTTGTATATTGTAATCCCTGTAACTTTTTCTTTTTTTTTTAGAACCTTGAATGCATTTTCTAAATGGATTTTGTATGGTTATATATAAATTTGTCTATACTTTAAAAAAAAAATGTTTAGTCAAGAATAATTTTGAAATAGCGTTCCGGTTCGTGGATTCTTCCATTTCGATCCCTGCTGCTACAGAAGATTTCATACGTACCACCTTGGTCATGCTGCCGTAGATTCGTCACCCCTAATGTATGATGTTCAATGAATACAGTACAAGACATGTCACGAGAAAAATATTGCCTCTAATTAGAATATTGGATGCTTGTATTAGAAGAGCTAGAGTAGAAGAAACATTAAAAAAAAATTCGTGTTTTTCAAATTTAAAAGCGTATAACAAGTGAAATGTTTCATGTAATGCAAATTTTTATCGTTTAAAAGAGAATTTAATGCTAAATAAAAAGAAAAACATAATTTAAATAAGTAATGATGATTAATTGCGTTAAATAATACGGGGCCGCCAACTACTACACGTTAGGGGATATGCTTCTACTAGATACTACGTATTGTTTACTGTAAACTACACTTTTTTCAAGTTGTTTTTTAAAGAGGTGTAGAATATTTTAAAGAAAATTATTTAATTGATATTTTGGCCAAATTTTTTTATCTTGTGATGTTAAATAAACAACCTTTCATCTCTCGATAAAATGAATTCCAAACTTGCTTGGAAACTAAACATCGAGGGTCCCGCGTTAGGCTAATCACCTGACCGGGACATATGCTGTACAGCAGCTCGGGGGGCACAGTCAAGAAAACAGGGATTGACACTGTAGGCCCTGATCCTTTATGAATCGTATGGCCAGAGGTTTAGTTTTAGTTTTAGATGTTAAATAAAAATGGACACTTTATTCAACTTTCAAGATGATTTTAAATTCGAAAAAAATTTAAGATACGCATATATGTGTAAGGATTTTGCATTTTTACTAGTAAATTTGAAATAAATGTTGATTTTAATATTATCATCTTTTAGAATTTTCCACTTTGAACGTGTTCATAATTTTACTGACACTTGACACCTTAAAATTACACATTTTCTGAGCTTGAACTACAAATTAGCAGTCAGAAAGATTGACAACCCTGAATAATAATTTAACGCAATTTAACGTATTTTTTAAATATTTTTAATACGAAATGTGTCATTTTAATTTAATCCCAAAAAGGAAATTGCAAAAAGTGTTCGCAACTTCTATCACCGCTGTATCTGCAATTAAGGGGAGTTAACAGTTTTAAATATTAAAAAATCGATTTTCTGTTTTTCAAATTTTTACAAATATACCATATGTACAATTCTGAATCAAATAAAACAAACCGCATTAAAATATTCAAATCAGAACCGGGTCAATTTTAAATTTATAACGTGCACTTTAATACCGGCTTTAAATTATTTTAAACTTTAGGTACATTTTTAACATTCATTTACTTGCAGACAAATCATTTATTTCGCACAGGTAGGTATAAAATAATTACACCTACAATTTATGCCTACTTTTTTTTCAGTTAAATGATGTAAATTTTATTTGTTGCAATTAAATGTGTTTTACAATGTGATATTTATTGTGATTTAAACATATAACATCTGCGCTGAAATATTTTTTTTTTAAATTAGTTGTAGATTTCTAATGTGTTTATTTTAATGAAAACCAAAAACAGAAACTAAAAATTAATTTTTGTGGTGTTAAAATTTCCGCGCAACAGTTGTATTAAATTTCTATTTTTTAATATACTACATAGGTGAAAAGTATCATGAGAGAACTAATGAAAACAAAAATCGATTTTATGCTTCAACATAGTTTCTTTGAAGAGCAATATACTTATTCCAACGGTCCTCTACCAATTAGATACATTTCATATGAAAGATTTTACAAGAACTCCAAAATATACACCTGATTCGCATTCGACATTCTCCATTTGACGAAAATCTCTTTCTGCAACCACCTCTTCAAATTATATTAAACAAATAATACTCGCTGTGCGACAGATCTGGAGAATACGGAGAGTGGTGGAACAATTCGCACTTCAATTCATTAAATTTTGTCATTGTTTTTACGGATGTGTGAGCCGGTGCGTTATCTTTGTGAAATAGCATTTTTTTATTCGCCATATTAGGTTCTTTCTTCCCGACTTCTTTGTTCAAACGATTCAATAATGCTTCATAAATACTTTACTGTGATCAGTTTTCCTTTCTCAAGATAGTCGACGAACATTATGCTACGTGCATCCCAAAAAATACTGGCCAAGACCGTTACAGTTGATTTTTGGGTCTTTGATCTCTTTGGGCAGCTTTCGCCCGATTCAAACTACCCAGTGACTGCCTAATTGGACTCAGGAGTAGGGTTCCCAGATTGTACGTTTTTCCCGCAAGTTGTACGTTTTTAAAGTCTTTTGTACGTTGTACGTTTAAATATGTCCTGTACGACGTTTCCTTCCATTTTTTTTTACCATATCTGAGTTTTAATAATTTTAATAATTTTTTTTCAAATTCAGTTTGCTTCAAAATTTTTACCTTTTTGCCGAAAAAAAGTTACATGCATGCGCTTCAAATGTAAAAAGTCTTGTTACCGATCAGGATGACAAAAATCTTCGGAGAGTTGGGTTACATTAAGAGGGCATGCGCGAACGTTTGGATATACGGGTCGCCACGGCATGCATCTTTGGAGCAACAGAGGAACTTGCATGGATCTGAATAACTTAAATGAATATCAGTTCTCAACCAGCTTCATGTCAATGTTTCTGTTTCGTATCGGTGTTGCATTTTTTTACCGTTTGTTTATTCATTTTTTGCATTTGAGATCTCTGCTTAAGTAAGCATCAAAATTTATTTTGGCAACCCTACTCAGGAGTGTAGTGATCCATGTTTCATCCGTTGTTACGAATTGGTGCAAAATCTCATTTGGATTACACTGAAATATCACCAAATTGCGCTCTGAATCATCTCAACATTGATGTTTTTTTTTTTTTTTTTTTTTTTTTATGGGAAACACGACGCCCATCTCTCATAAAGCTTTTCAAATGCAAATGTTCATGCAAAAAATTCCTCACGCATTCTGTCGATATCTTGACGATATCCGAACTATCTCAGTCACTTTCACTTTGCGGTTATCCAAAACAGTATGTTGGATTTGCTTAGTGTTTTCTGGAGATGATGCCTCAATTGGACGTCCAGAACATGGAACATCATTTGTGCTCGTACGGCCGTATTTAATTTCATTAAACCATTGACAAATGTTTGTTTTCAGTGTAGCAAATATTCTCAATCAGCAAATAATTCTTCAGAAGTCATTTTTGAGTTTAGATTGTATTGTTATTCTCCCAAAAGTAATGTTTAATCAAAACACGAAATTCGGTTTCGTCCATTGTTTTCACAGAGGCAAAAGTAGTGTCACTTACACGACTGCGATCCGTAAAGAAGTAGCCGAAATGTCACATAAATTTGACACATCTTTTGAAGGATGGTATTGTTTAGAGATGGTATGGATAATTTGTTGGTGCTGTCAACTAATAGTGAGTACCGGGAGTTTTCATTTCATGTAGTATGTTGATTGTTTTTCAGTGTAAAGATTTAATTCATTGTATTAAAATTAATAACGGGATATAAGAATTCTGAAGAGTTTGTTACTTGTATTTTCTAATAAATCGGAAGAAAACTGTAAAACATGACATACAGATTTAAAAAAAAAAATCAAATTTCAGTATCGTAAAATTGAAACTTCTTAAAGGTTTTTCAAAGCAAAAATAAATATTTTTGTATTAATATTTTTCAGAACGAATCACAAATCCGATAGACGAGAAGAGTACAACAGCGGCAGGTGAGTATTATGTATGATTAATTGAGGACGTAAGTTTCAGAACTTGCCTTATCCAGAAAATTAAATTTTGGGAAATCGCGAAAAACCCCTAACGGCGTCCATTGGTTTCCATTGTAAACTAAGATTTTACAATGCCTGAAATACAGGATAAAACTAGTTTTTTTTTATACTGCTTATTTTTTTCGATGCAGGTTTATCAATAGAATAGATTGATAGAGAAAACACAATTTTTTAAATTTCGGTTAAGGCGAGTTTTGAAACTCACAATTATAATCTTAAATATTGTTTCTAGCCAAAAGCTGCCCTTGTACCGTAAAATGGGTAAATAGAAACAGTTTTCAACTTTAAGCGTAAAAAACCACTACTAAATATATATATTTTTAAACCAAGATATCGTACCCAGATATTTGGATCTTACCCTCTTTTTTTATTATCAAAACAACAGAAATTTAAAAAAATGAACTATAAATTATATATTGAAAAATATGTGATGTTCCTTCCTCTCAAAAAGTGTGGTGAAAAGTAACGCCTATTAAATCCACGTGTGTTAAAATTTCTACACGTTTAAAATCAAATGATATAGTAACTGTAAGGGCCGAATACGAACATAAAAATTTTATCGCATAAACCATGTATTGCTATTTAAAAATAATTTTTTTAATGTAAACATATATTCCTAGCCCAGAATTTAAAGTCTTTCTTGGCCTAATACAAAAATACATCAGTGAATTCGTTCTCCAAGCTTTTCATTTGCTCAATTATTTCATAATACCTTCAGACATAAGAGAGCCTCGTCTTTCGTTTGAACAAATTTCTAAGTTCTATGAAAAGCTTCTACATACTCTACATCTTGAGGGTGTAAAAGTTTGCTAACATAGAGTCTTCACTGCTCTTTTGGTTTTACCATACTCTTTGACAATGAGATAGTTTCCGGGACAAGCGTTTCAGACTTGGGAAATTTCAAATTCCGTTCTCCCTCAGATGTTCTTGAAAACACAAAGTCTTTGACATTGTCTCGCATGAAATAATACGAGTAATCTGATTGATGATGATTCTTGGAGTAAATCTGGCCTTTTATTGGGAGGGGGGGGGGGAGGAGTCTTTTACTTTTTATAGCTGTTTGATCTGAATAGAAACACGAAAAATATTGTGTTCCTATTTACCCCACACATTCCAATTCTATGACATCACAACAAGAAAGCGTCATTTATATGAACCGTTTAATAAAAATGGAAAAACTAATGTGATGTACTGTTATACAGGCCTTTATGTAACAAAATATTAGTAATGTTAAACCTCTATTAACAGCAGTCTTACACTTAAAGAAGTTTTGGAGAGGTTAAAACCTTGTGATTTATGTTGATGTTGTCTAGTCTTGTAAGTGTGAAAGTAGTCATGCCTACTACGTAAAACTGAATTTCCCAACTCATTGTCATGTTAGTGAAAAGTGAACTGACACAAATAAAGAACTTAAAACGATTAATGTATATATATGTAAGACGGTTGTTTCTGTAGTCTCAAATGAAGTTTTGTTCCTTTTCATCCCATTTTACGGTACCAGACAAATAAAATTAAATTTTAAGCATGTGTTTAAAAGTAACTTTTCGTGGTAAACATAATTATTAAATTTTAATTGGAATTATTTTTTACATTAATGGTGTATGCATGTTGAATGAGAAATTCTCTTTTTAACTTTGACACGCAATAAAATTTGAAAGAGGAGGATAATTAGAATTTATTAAGCTTCCATCAGTTTTAGCCATATTTCTATAGAAGGACTTTAGAAAAGAAAGTGACTCGAATTATCGTTCTGGGTGATTCTATGTCAAGTAGCCTAAATTTGGATATTGTCCCTACTCGACCCCCTTGAATTTTGATGTAAGCGTTACAGGGCATACATAAATCAGATAAATAAATTACATAAATGCCTGAAGTACATCTAAAAACTGTCAGAGTCGGAAGTAGTATAGTTGGGGCACCCAGAGATGCTTCCATAAAGTTCACCATTTCAATGTTGCAGAAAAAACGATCAAATCATCAACTTCGTCCATGCAGCCTTTTGCGGTGAACTTGTTCCTTACTTTAATAAGCTGTAACTACTGATCGAAGCGTTAATTTTTTGATAGAAAATCACTGACTTAAATGCGTTACTAATTGCTTGTAAAAGTATCGATTATAAGGCAGATGTTTATTTTCTAATAAAACTAACCTATGTAAGTAAGGTACAATTAAAACTAACCTATGTAAGTAAGGTACAATTAAAACTAACCTATGTAAGTAAGGTACAATTTAGTTATTTATTACAATTTAGATGAATAAAAGGCTCGATTAACTCATAGGATACCATTTCTGTATTAAACTTATTGTAGAGGACTTTTCTAATAAATATTCACCTATTCAAAAGTCTCTAACTATAGCACTAGGGCTCCAAACGAAACAATTTACTAGTATGCAAAGTTAAACTCCAAATTATAAGTTAAATTTTGAAAACTTAAAACTGTCGGTGATTGGTAATCAAAACATTAACCCTTCACAGCTTCTAATAAAGTTATTTTACATGTAAGACGTCATTTCATACTAAATCGAGAATGTTTTGTAATTGGCATTTTGTCATAATTTTCGAGATAGGGCCGATAACTTCGACATTTCATCACTGGGATTGGGGGACGCTGCCGTCGCACTCATATGATGCAGTCGTGTATACTTGTGAATCTCAAGCAAAATAGGTGTTTTGAAGCTTGCCTTTACCTTATACAGAAAAGGTCCAAAATGAATAAAAAGTTTTCTTTTTAATCAAGATGTGCTGTTTCCAGTGATACTATCGGTAATCAAATCAGAAGTGTCCGTTTTGAGGCTTGTGCATTAGGGTGGACCGAAAAAAACTTTTTTTCGATTTTCGATGATGGGTAGAACGGAAAAGTTGCCACTCGTAGCACTAAGTTCACACAAAACATTTGAGATTTTTCGGACAATTCCTTCATTTGCCGCAAATGGCTTGAAGTTTCGCTCAAATGCTATTTTTGAACTTTTTTAGCAAAACATTTAAAATGTTAAATTAAATTTATTTTCGCTGAATTTACTTGAAATGTCATGTTCAGTGTACGAAGTGTTTAAAAGCTCTTATTATCTATTATTTATTAGTTATGTGTATTTTGAATCAGGCGATTTTTATAGCCTTTTCGCGTATAACTGAGCAAAAATTGTAAGTATTGTTTGGTTCGTTCGTCGGTTTCTCTCTTTTGTCTTTATTATGCTCCTCGCTCTTCCTTCGGGTTTTCGCAGCGTTCAGAGTCCCATACCTGGATGCCGGACTACAGGATGTCTTGACAGTAATTCTGGAAGGAGAGGAGAATGTGGAGTGGAAACCAATGAAAACGCAGTCAGTCATTATGAAGATGATGGAAGAAATAGGAGATGGGAGTAACTGCGAGATGGGATGTTAATTATTTTTTTGCTATAAAATACAGCTATTGTCAGAAGATTAAAAAAGTAGGAACTTCGAAGCAGGCAGTTCGTCTGAATCAGAATTTGAACCAGGGCTTTCAAAAGCAGACACACCCAAACGCATATCTCTTTCTCACACAGCGGTCGCCAGATTTAAAACTGGATATCATATAACTAAATTGCGTTAAGAGCTTCATCTGTGCTTCAGTATGCAGGAATTATGACCACCAGGAATAAGGATCTCGTCATCGATAAAGACTTGGTCAGGAGACAGAAAAAAAAAAGAAAAGCAATTTAACAAATTACAACGACCATTTGGAAAATGATTTTTGAAGTGAAAACTTTTGAAGTGAAAACTTCTTTAGGCGCGTTGAGCTTTTTTGAGATGGAGAAAAACCACTGATTTGGAGACACTGTTACGTAACCGACATGCTAGCATTTTGGCACATAGACACTAGCGCGCCAAGCGGTGAATGACAGGAACTTTTCCCTCTTCAGCTCAATCCGCAAAAGAAGAACGAAGCTAAAACTCACTTTTTCTCCCGGCGTTCACACAGGAACACACACAAAATTTACATTTTCGTTGCAGTACGCTGTTGTGTTTATTGTTAAAGACAAATACTTGATACTTTCATTATTGAAGTGAAAGCTTCTTTGAGCGCGTTTGGCATTTTTTGAGATGGGAAAACACACGTAATTGTTGAAGTTTTCACTTCTACTGGCACTCCCGGAGTGCCACTGTTTTTTTTTTGTTTTTTTTTTTCAAAGACTAAAATTTAAGACATAAAAAATCGCACGGAGTTGATCCTACATTACGTACGCCATAGATTAAACGATAACATTCCTGGACCCATCATGAACAAATTTTAAAAGAAATTTCAGTTTTACAATTTTCGGTACTGTAAATTTTTAAACTTCTACGGAGCTGGTCATACATTACGTACGCCATGAATTAAAGATTAATAGTGTTATTACACGTAAAAATTGCAAGCAAGAAAAATCGCCTGCGACACGTCAGATTTCCTATGAAACTTAAGTAATAGCCAAGCATTTCATTGGCTGTTCGGGAAGATAGATTAACATCCAAGATCGGACATTCCCATAGAGCGTAATGGTAATGCGATTGCGATCATAGCGCCCTTAGTGACAATGGGGAAGAAACTCCCCATCCTTGTAGTATGCTTATTATTGAGTATCTACCTTATTGTGATCTTTCTTTTTTTAATGTTGCATGTTTACGTTTTCAATAGAATCTTACACCGATACATGAACATAGAATAGACATTCCATTTTATATATCTAATATCTATTCTATGCTCATGCACGGATATAAGTTTTTTTTTGTTGCTGCTGTTGTTGTTTTTTCTACATGATTAGTGAACGGTTTTAAGTGCAACGAATACTAGGTAAAAATTTCGTCTTGAATGCTATATATCAAAAGCAATGGTGTAACATAAAAATATACGAAATGTTGAACTCTACAAGTCCCAGAAAATTTCATAATTATTCCCCTTTGGCAGGAAAATTTTTATAGCCCGTGTTTTATAAATTTATCAAGTTTAACGTATTAAACAATCGTTAAAATAATCTTTTAAAATTTATGCATTTTCACTTCCTTACAGATAAAATAAAAATATTATTTTTAATGTAAATAACGTACAGTCAATTCAATAATGTTTATAATATTAACATATAAGAAATAATAATAATAATGTTACAGATAGGGAAAAATTCCTTTCGACAAATTTTTAGAATTGTATAAATCTAAAAGTTAAAAATAAATAGAGGTACTGACGTTACACTCAATAAAATTTTATTCGATATGAATAAATTGACACAATACCTGAATTTGATTTTTTACAATTTAATCTTATAAACTTACATATTTGCATTCTTAACAGAATTTTCTGGTGGCTTTCTTTTATATTATTAGTCTAATTATCATTTTGTAAGTTAAAAATGAACAATACAAGTACGGTAAAAAAAAGCAGCTAAATAAATAAAGCAAGCATGAATAGAATATCGTCTGACACCTGTTTCGTTTAGGAACGAATAGATATTCAAACCATAGAGGATAAACATATTTCTTCAACATAGGTAAATTTCGGAGGTTTGTTAGTTCTTCCCCCTTGCCGATAGTGACGCTAGTACTGTTGCCATTACAGATTTTTCCGTAAATGTCCCATCTTGGTCCTTAATCTATGTTCGGGAAAAGGCTTTTCTATCATCAGATTTCCAAAAAATCTCACGACCAATTTTAAATAAAATTTCATTCTTAAACTTCTAAACATCCGACAATATTAGTTTTTATACCGTCGGATAGAGAAAAAAAATGTACTTTTAAATGCAATTTGTTTGAAAGCTGTATCTCAATTTGTTTCTGATTTATTAATTATTTTTGTAGTTTTTATTACTTTTTTGTCATAGTGGCAACACTCTGTTGTCCATCGTTGTTGAAACCAAAGGGAAATACAGATTACTGTATATACCAATCAGATAACGAATAAATTGCGGATTAAACCAATGAAAACGTTCAGATATGCTTTTGATTTCCTACCCTGACGAGAACAATAACCATTTTCCCAAATGGTTAAAAAGAAACTTGAAAAGAAGATAAAGGAGGAAGAATATCTTGGAAGATGAAAAATTACAGCCATATTTTTTTATGGTAGAAATAATCTAACACGATCTTCATAGAAAAAAGGGAACAAGCGGCACCGTCGAGAGAAATACGAAGCACATATCACTAATGACGTGCGAAAATGTACGTGTCCATTTGTACGAGCCTATTCCTGTTTCATGGACATCAGAAATGCAAAAGGCTGAAGATTTGAGTACTCTATTAATCTAGCTCCGTTTCAGTTGGTAAAGGTCTTAGGTCAAGTGGTTCTACCATCTAGTTTAGACAGTTGATGTCGCTCTCAGAGTGTAAGCTCGTTCGTATGAAGAATAAATATCAAATGTTGCAGTTCTCTTCTTGATTTTTCCAAAGCACACTTTATTCTGGCTTAGAAAATTATGTAATGATTTTGCTATTTCTTCGCAATGACCAGAAGGAGGTGTCAAGTGACCCAAATATTCCGACCCACGTTCAGACAACATAGTGATATTTGTTTCGTCTTTCTGTCGACGGTGCCTTTTTTCTATAAAGATCGTTTTATTTTTTCTACTATCAAAAAAGATGCTTGTAATTTTTTTTCCTTAAAGATCTTCCTCCTTCTGTATATTCTTTCCAAGTTTCTTTTTCTGCCTCCTGACCAAGTCTTTATCGATGATGAGATCCTTATTCCCTGTTGTCACAATTCTTGCAATTTTTGCTCACTTATATGAGAAAAAGCTATAAAAGTCACATAATTCAAAATGCACATAACTATTAAATAATACATAATCAGAGCTTATTTAAACATTTCGTACTCTAAACATGACATTTCAAGTAAATTCAGCTAAAATAACTTAAATTTAACATTTTTTAAATTTTTGCTAAAAAAGTTCAAAAATCAGCATTTGAGCAAAACTTCAAGACATTTGCGGCAAATGAAGAAATTGTCCGAAAAATCTCAAATTTTTTGTGTGAACTTAGTGCCACGAGTGGCAACTTTTCCGCACTACCCATCATCGAAAATCGAAAAAAAGTTTTTTTCGGCCCACCCTATTGTGCATATGGAGTTGAATTTAATCTTGATTTTAAAGATGAATAAATTTATAAGAATTATGCAGGCAGAAAACGCTTTCAGTAGCTCTATGCCAAGTCTACATATAATTAATTGGGCAAGTGGCAAATTTCCAAAGTCCTTTCTTAAGTAGTTACAGCTTGTTAAAAGCAGGGGGAAATTCATCGCGACAGAAAGTATGGCAAAGTATGTAATTACCGAAATACGGTTTTCATCATCAGATAGTAGATGTCAGATGCCGACAAAGTGCGTTTTTAGAAATTGTCTCATGAAATTTTAAGTATTTAAAAATTCTCTATAAACTTCAAAATTTCCTATTGAGTAAATTTTATGATCTTCTTAACTATTTAACATTTAAGGAGATATTTTTTAAAAACGCACCTCATTGGTATCTGGCGTTTACTGTCTGATGGTGAAAAACGTATTTCGATAATTGTATTAGCTAACCAGTAATTGCGATTTTAAATATTTCCATAGGTCAACATGGGATTTAGCGATCGGAGTTTCAGTGGGTCGGCTATTTAAGTCGTGTGTCAAAACCTTGGTTTCTTTCCATTTTTACCGGTATGAACTTTTCAAATGATTATATCAATTCTGGATGACATATTTCTCATATAAAGGTAGCAAGCATTTTTATTCCTATATCTACATAATATTATTAGGATTACTCCTTTCAAGAATGCACCACTTTTGCGCACCATATAATTTTTGCTTAGCTTCGAAGTTCACGTTACAAATTTAGAACGAACATTTCACTGTTGGATCGGCCATAAAGACATACATTATTTCATTTCACTTCACTAGTAAGGGGTATCATCTATCAGCGACTCCTAGTTTATTTTCACATTTTAATAACATTTTCGACATCGTGAGCATCGGCCCAAGCTTCTCATCGCATGGCCAGCATGCTAACTACTGGGGTTGAATATGCCCACAATTTGAAAGGAATAAGGTAAACAATAGTTATATTGCTTATACCTGTAGCAGCAGCGTATAAAATTTTATTTAGAAGAAAGTATATATTTTTAAGCCAAAAGAGAGAAAAAACATACCAAATTTCCAAGGAATAGTTAATTTTTCCAAGCAAGCCTTAACATATTAAAAAGCAGTACACCAACGTTTAAAATGCACAAATAATGCGGGAAAAGCAGCAAACAGCTGTTTCGAATCTACTAGCGAGATTCTTCTTCAGTGCAAGATAGGGAAAAAGGAACAGCGTGCTTGAAAAAGCAAGGCTGAGCAAAATGATAGACAGAGACGCGCTGGCTTATATACCCTGTACGGGTGGCGAAGTCGCCAAAAGCAACCAATGAGAGAAAAGCAGTGGAAATGACTGGTTGGACAAGTAGCGACATCTACCGGAGAAGGAGAGAAAAAGTAACCAAAAAAGGGGGAAATTAAATTAATGCTTTCCAAATACTTGGAAAATCAGGAGTACTAGATAAGTCATTGACTAAAGAGTGAGAATTTTTAATGATGTGGTAAGCTTCCCAAAAATCAAGATCAAGGTTAGAAGTACATTTTTGGATAATGGTGGCTGAGGAAAAATCGAACCTATGTTGAAAAGACCAATATATATATTGGCCAGACTAAACGAGCTCTTAGATTTCGTTTAAAAGAGCATGAAGGTTATGTTAAAAATCAGGAGCTGAAACGTTCTTCTATTGCTCAACATTCTTGGTCTTTTCAACATAGGTTCGATTTTTCCTCAGCCACCATTATCCAAAAATGTACTTCTAACCTTGATCTTGATTTTTCGGAAGCTTACCACATCATTAAAAATTCTCACTCTTTAGTCAATGACTTATCTAGTACTCCTGATTTTCCAAGTATTTGGAAAGCATTAATTTAATTTTTCCCCCTTTTTTGGTTTCTTTTTCTCTCCTTCTCCGGTAGATGTCGCTACTTGTCCAACCAGTCATTTCCACTGCTTCTCTCTCATTGGTTGCTTTTGGCGCCTTCGCCACCCGCACAGGGTATATAAGCCAGCGCGTCTCTGTCTATCATTTTGCTCAGCCTTGCCTTTTCAAGCACGTTGTTCCTTTTTCCCTATCTTGCACTGAAGAAGAATCTCGCTAGTAGATTCGAAATAGCTGTTTGCTGCTTTTCACGCATTATTTGTACATTTTAAACGTTGGTTTACTGCTTTTTAATATTCCTGCACAAAGGCTTATATTGCTATTTTAAAGCCTTAACATATCTACGGAAATGTTTGCAATTTCAGTTGTGATTATCGCCTTCAAATAATTCACATTATCACCAGAATACGTTGCATGCTGTCTTGAATGTATTCCCATAGAGAAAAAAATCACATGGCTGTGTATTTGGTGGTGTAGCTGAACAAGGTATAGGACCACCTTGGTCAGTCCACCAGTACAAAATTTATTTTCGCTCTCAAATTTACAAATCCACGTTTGCTTAAAAAGTAGTTTGCTTATAAATAGTAAAACGTTATGTGTTGTTATTGCATGAAGAAAAATAATTAGACGACCTTGTTTTATTCAGATTTTATTATTTAAATTGTAAAAATAATTCTTATGTGGGAGCTTATCTTCCCCTTATGGAACACTCAGGAACAAATATGTAAGCTCAATAGGTACTGTATTACTAAATGTTAGTCATTTATTTTAATGTTTTTATTAGAACTGTTTTGTTTTACTATTTTAAAGTTAAAATATTGCAAAGGAATATATTTACTTGAAGTTACCTAAAGTCAAAATAATATTATTCAATCATGTTTCAGCTTCATTCATTCACCCAAAATGAAGTGCTATCTAGAGATGACATAAAATAAATAGATAAATCCTTGTAAATGAAACGTTGTAACTCAAAACTTAATTTTCTGTCGAGTCACCAAAAGTGTCACATGTCCAGAAAACAAACAACAAAAGTGTCACAACTCAAAATGATAACGTACTCATTAGTCTATGTTGGGCGGCAAAAGAGGCACAACTGAAAAAAATGGTATTTTTAGTTGAAAATTAGAAAAATCTGCAAGAATGGCAATCTGTAATATTATTATATGCACAGTTCTTCTGAGTGACATCACTAGATCAACTAAAATTTACCTACACAGCCCGGAAACAGTTTTTCGCATTTTCTGAAAAACAGAGTTTTTTGAGTTATGACACTTTTGTAGCAAGGGTGCGATATGTTTTTGGCTATGGTCAGCAAGTCTCAGTTAAATTTGGAGATATTCCATTAGAAGGAAGAGCTGTGATAGTGATTTTTGTGGGATTTTCTTGATTTTTTTAAGTTTACATGGGTATTTGAATCATGAATATTATGACTTTTTTTCGACAAAATTTTATATTTAGATGTAATGTAATAGGCCGAGGTTTGTATAAATTTTTGCAGAAAATTCGCCTGGAGATGGCGTTGTGATAGCGAATTTTGTTCGGTTTTCAGGACAGGACAGCATACAGCAATAGACCAAGCTGTTCAGCTGCTGTATAATACCAGCTGTTCAGAACGCGATGGCCTCGCGGGAGCGGGATGTTCGGGAACTGTTGGTACGTGAGGAACAGTGGCGCAGCCAGAATTCGGTTCAAGGGGGGGGGGGGGGGGGTGAGTTTTTTGATAAAGGTGTTCGCCGGTTATTTGAATCACCGGTTAATATAATCTGTCTTTTTTGAATCAAATCATAATGCTTTTTACCCGTAGTTATACATTAGTTGTGTTTCATTTAAACAGCGTTTACAATATTAGAGTTAGAAAACATAAAATGCACCAATGAAATAACGCCAAACTAGGTTAGATTTATAAAAAGTGCTTAAAAATGATGAGGCAAACTTTAAGAGTTGGAAGTGTACAGTCCAGCAAATGATTTTTGCACAGAAAATAACAGAATTCCAATCCATTTGTTCAACAAAAATACACAGGATTTCATTCCAAGACAATCTCCAATTCTTGTTTTTAACTTTAATAATAATGAAGCCATTTTACAAAATTTTCAATATACTTACCGTGCTTTTGCCAAATGTAACAACATCACGAAAATATGTGAAATTTATAATCATTTACGTCCAATTAGTGCTCAGTTAGGTAATCCATATTTTGGAATGTAGTTGATATTAAACACGCTATTTTATTGTTTTTTTATTGTGCACTTCCAGTACTTTACATGACATCGAATTTGCCATTAAGTAACGTAAATCAGTTGAAAATTTTTAAAACATCGTTATTATTGTTAAAGTTCTCTAAAAATATCCATGTTCAAACTGAAGTCGTATCTGTACTAATATTATTAAGAAGTAACCTTTTTTTTTTTTTTTTTTTTGTAGGTGTTACTTTTGGAACTAGCGAACGGATTTAAAAAGATAATCGGTCGTGTGCGAGCTTAATTCGCATACAAAGGGTTCCATACAAAATATCAGAAATGTTCAAAGATAATATTTACTTGCGTACATATAACAATACCACATGCCATAATTTAATTATACTGGAATGAAAACCGATGAATATTTCTCCCTGTAAAACAAAAACTTTTTACAAAGTTTAAACTTGACAAAGAACCAACCACGCTTTGGAAAGAGGTCGCAGAGATTCTCACGAAAAATCACTTGTCAATCATATTTCATGTAATAGTGGACAATTTTAAATGAATAAAAAAAAGTACCCTTAATAGCATAAAACTTTTCTATTCATTTTTAAAAATAAAAGCATATGCAGACATAATTATTGATGTAATTGCTAATCGAAAAGTTTTTTCATTATAAATGAATTATTTATTGAATTATAAGCAATTTTTGTCTCAAAATTACTGACTTTTAATGTCTTGGAATTATTATATGAATTATCTTTTTAATAAATTACAGACACGTTTTTTCGAAAATCATTACCGACAATCCTTGGAAGATTCTACGTCGATTAGGTACACCGAGTGCCCTCAACTCCCCCGCTGACCAGCAGAAAAATAAGACGCACGAATGATCTTACAATAATTCCGATTTTACTTTTTAAGCGTGGAGTGGAACCTTAATTATAATGGCAAAATGATGATGACTATCTCCGTTTCAATATAGGCTATATTTTACATCGGTAAAACAACGGCTAGAAACATGGAATTTGGCATGGTTGTTAATTTAGATACTTAAATGCATGCCCTGAACAGTTTTTAAAAATTCGAAATTTAAAAGGGTGCAAGAGAGAAAAAAAAACTTTCTAAAATTGCGATTTGTGTGATACATTTTGTATAGAACGTTAGAATCTGGCATGGTGATAACTTTTGGGATGTATAAATGCTCAAGAACGGTTCCTAAAAAAATTCAATTTAAAAAGGATTAAACAGCATTGCATTTTTATTTGTCCATTCCGAAAAAATCGTATAAATTTTAAAGATTTTCAAGAAACTGCATTAATTTTTACTATATGCTGACGAATTAAACAATAAAAGGCTGATATAGAAGTTTAATATTTGGATGAGATTTAAATGGAATTATTTATAGTCATATTGACAAAAATTTCGGAGGAGGATCCAACTTAGGTGATTCCCCCACTGGCTACGGCCTTGCTTCGACTAGATTTATTTTCGGATATTAACATGTATGAGATAGAAGAAAGTTTTGGAATTGACACATCCGATTAGTTTAACCCTTTATGTACTGAATTATGAATTCATGAAAATTTTATCTTCTAAAGCATTTTTTGGGAATTGTTTAAACTAAATTAGAAGATTTACGTAATCATTAAATAAATTTTAGAAGGATTTAGATGGATTTATTAAATTTGAATTTATAGGGATTTTGTGCAATATTTATAACACCACTCAAATCTTTTATTTTAAATATTTTTCTTCGTATTTTGTAGAATTAGGAAATGTACAAATATAATGTTCTTACAATAGAAATATAGAAATATTTCCGAATTGAAAAATCCCATCCCCCCCCCCCGCCCCCTCCTCAACGCCAAGAAAGCTGAAAAGATGCAAAGGCAAAAGAAATCATCCTTTTAAAATATTTTTGCTTTGTGAGACCAATAATGCTTTTAGAACAAGATAAAGATTTGATACAAAGAACAATGCATCTATAACTCATTCTAAACTGTATTACTACTAATCGATGTATTAAATGAATTTCATAAGAAGTTATTTTAATGGTACTTATAAGTACCGTCAGTAGATAAAGGGTTAAAGTCATAAATGTACATTCGTAGGGATAAAAGTACCTGCCCATACTATTTTGAGCTTTTTTGAAACGAAATCGCCTGGTGAATAATGTCTTATTATCGAATATTAATACTTTTTTTCGCATTAGGGGTTGTTTTTATATTAAAAATTATACCACTTTTTTTTTTTCTCTCTTTTCTTTTCTTTTCTTTTCTTTTTTTTTTTTTTTTTTCAAATGATAATGTTCATTTTTGATCTTATTTGAGTTCTTTGGATCCCACCAGCTCAAAAAAGTGTATCTTAGCTTTAAACATAAAATCAATTAAATGTTCCAATTTCTCTTACTAATATTTTTTTTTTTTTTTTTTTTTTGAATGCGCTCTAGGTACACGTACAGGTGAAACATCACCAACTGGTGTTTCTGGCAGTGAAGAATCCATTAGTCCAGGAACATTGATTACCACAGGTACTAACACAAATGAAATTCTAACTAGAATGTAATTTTATTTTCCTAATAAAGGAAAAAAATCAATGCTTAGTTACATTTTTATTTTTAAATATGCAGGGTACACAAATTAGTTGGGAAATGTCGTAACTGAATAATTTGAAACATATCAAGTGAACAATAGTAATTGGACACTTGAAAGCTTTACTAAATTTTTTGACAGACGATATTTTATGTGATTTATTTTTATTATAAATAGAAATATACGTCAAATATTATTACCCGACTGCCAATAAGGGTTATGTGTTTCACGTGTATCCGGGTACGTGGATTTCTTTATACCCTCGAAACATCCCAACAGCTGGATAGATTTTAATGAATGAGGTCTCTATCGATTCGTCTTAACCGCCCGATGGTTATAAGCTAGGTTTTGTTTTCATAAATTCAAAATGGTGGCCGTAAAATACAAATGGCGGTAGAGGCGAAAAAAAAATTTACGCACCCTATTGAGTGAAATATAATTGGATAGGTCTTTTAAAATGAAGACGATGTTTCATTGACTATTTTACAGTCAGAATTTCCGTTTAAAAATTACACAACCTGAAAGTTGTGTAGGTAGGATCTCTAGCTTTACTGTAACTCTAACCTTCATAGACACCTATAGGCCTCCTCAAAACAGTGTTTATAGATATGAACTAACAATTAAACACAACTTAAAAGTCATCAATACAAGTAAATAAAAAAAAAATAGTTAAGTAACATAAAAAAAAAAATAGTTTCACATTGAGGAGAAATAATTAATTAGTTAGCTTTTTACGCAGTTGGGTTTTTTGATTTTTCAAATTTAATATTATCGTCTGTACTTTGAAATTGCTACTACTTCATCTAAATTTCTTTACATTTCTATGTTTCAAGTGAACATAGTCTGGCGCTAAAAAGTTACAACAAATTCTATTCGTAATTTAATCATAAGACATTTTAAAGATGGTAAAAGCATCAGAACTATCGCCCAAACTTGAGTAAGTCATTCAACTTTTTTGCTATTAGAAAACGATGGAAACTACGTGGAACTGTTGAAAAAGCTTTGAAATCAAGAGATCCGCTTTGATCCTCACAAGCTACTTCCAGGAATGAGGAATCGAAAGTTTATTATGCATAAAATCAAGAAAAAACTAAGAATTAGTGTAGTGACATTTACGACAGAACTAGAAAACAGATTTGCAATAAAAGTAAACTCTGAAATTGTTAGACGAGTTATCAGATCATATGGATACAACAGTAGAATTGCCAGAAGAAAATTTTTCGTTAATGAAAGAGCAAGAAAGTTACGTCAAGATTTTGCAAAATCCATGGTAAACAAAGATTTATCGTTTTGGGAAAACGTCATATCTGTGGATGAATCAAAATTTAACATATCTGGGTCTTTATGGGCGAATAAATGTGTAGAGAAAGCTCAACGAAGAGCTCAGTCCGAGAGATCTATTGTCAACTGTCAAACATGGAGGTGGAGGCATAATAGTTTGGAAATATTTTGCTGCTTCTGGTATGGGAAATTTAGTTTTCATTGAAAATAATATGGACCAATATAAGTACATAATTATCCTGAAAGAAACTTGAAAATATCTACCCAAAAACTTGGAATTTAAAACGCATTCAAGTTGTATCAAGATAATGATCCCAGACATACAGGCCTAAATGTTCGCTTATGGCTGCTGTACGTTCCAAAGTTATCAAGACACTCCAGATTTAAACCCAATTGAAAATGTGTGGCATGAACTGGCAGTGGTGACCATCCCCCCCAAACCCAATGACGCAAATTCCCCCCAAAAAAATCTTCATACATTAACACTGAGTCCCCCCCTAAACAGAAAATCAATTGCAAAATATATTCTTATTATTAAATTATTTAATAATAGTATTCTTACGTACTGTCATGCAAACATGAAATAAAAGTTTTAACAGCGTAATAAATAATAAAAGATACGTTTTTTCTTATTAGCAGATTGTTTTCACATTTATAAGTCCTGACTGACAAGCCCGTGTTCACTACATACGTTTTAATAAATAAAGCTACTTTTTTATGAAAATAAAGATTTACTTACAAGTATTTAAAATAAAAATCTTTTAAATTATTGCAAAATAAATCTTAAATACAAAAATTGCATATTGTTTTAAGAAAACTAAAATATTAAAGACGAGTCGTTTATATCAAACGCATATCAAATATATTTGCATGTACATACGCCCTTGTTTAAGATTAAACATTAACGCTTAAGATTTCCCAATCATTTTTTTAATACTATCTAGTCATACAATTTAATCTCACCCTCCCAAAAAAATTCTCTAAATCACCCCCAACCCTAAAATAAACTGTGGATTGAAGCGTTTATATCAGTACAAGTGTTGCTTTATACTGCTTTAACAACATACAATATACTCTTACACAAGTACGGATTCTTATAAAATGGCAGACATTATACCATTAAAACATAGTCCTAATCTATTGTAAGCCCTTGTATTCTGTATAGGTATGTTTTTCTTTCACACTATAATTTTTCAGTCTTATTACCTAGTAATTAATCCTCCTTTCCCTCCCAAAAAATTCTAATTTTTCTATAAATTTATCCCTTCCCCCTAAAATAATTCGTGGACCAATAAAAAAAATCGTAATCGGTATAAAACACAATCGATATAGTCATCGATTACTTCCGAGAACCTGCAATCCAGATGTTCTAAAATCGTTTATTAAAATCATTGTTTTTATATGTTTATAAAGCAGTATTTAGTAAATACATGGTAACTGAAAAGAGATGGATTTAAAAAACAACAAACCGAAGGGAGGCTATAATGGAGCCATAATAGTGGAAAAGTCATGTAACGGCGTTGTTTGGTTGCAAAAAGTTGAAAAGTCGCGAGTAGGTAAGAAATGGTAAGAAGAGTTTAATATCAATCAATAATTAGAAATTTTCGACAATTGGCAGCAAATTGGCCAAAGAAATTAGAATAAAAAGCACCCCTAGTGGCAAAAACATGAACTGAAAGGATGGTAAATAGTATCAATATTTTTTATTGATGTTTTTACTTCATTTGAGATTAGTTCTATGATTTCCCCTTTATTGGAAGACCATCTACTGGAATGCATTAAATGACCCCCCCTGGGGGGAAAGTAGGGGAGGAGCAATAAATGCATAATATGAATAAGTGGTCATAAGGCTTTCCAACGACATATCACATGAGGGGTTTCGGCTAGATTTAGAAAAGTGACCCCCCCGCGGGGTCAAAGGGGAGAAGGGCGCGGGAGGTATGTATATGTACATGAAGTAATAGTCACAGAGCTTTCCAATGATATATCATATGAGGGGGTGACGGCAAAAGATAGAAAAGTGCCCCCCAGGATTCCAACTATTGCGCAATGTATTGTAAATTATTCATCTGAGGGTTCCGTAACAAAATCCGATCTAAAATGATAAAAACGCTACGATTTCAAAAAAGTTCGAAAAGCGCCTCACCCAGGAAGCCAAATTGGGGAGGAGGGAAGAAAGATTCATAATATGAAAGCGTGGTCCGATAACTTTCCAATGACATATCACATGATGGGTCCAAAAAGTTTGAAATTTACCCCTCACCCATTGGTTCACTCTTTCTTACCAGAATACACCCGGAAATCACGCAACCCTCACTTTTAAAGTCTTATATTAAATAAATAATATTTACCGGAGGGCTCCATAAAAAAAACACACTTAAAATTATATTTCTTGTAGAAATCGCAACGATTTAAAAAAATCATCCCCTTACTGCTTCCCCCTCCCGAAATTTACTCCAAGAGGAGAAAGGTTCATAATATGAAAGAGTTGTCAAAGGGATTTCCGATGATATGTCACAGGAGGGGTTCGGTAAAAGTTTGAAAATTAATCCCCCGTCGGTCCATTCTCGCACCTTCCAGAATTCACTCACCTTCCTCTTCTGAAATTTTTATATTTGATAAATAATATTTATCTGAGGGCCCCAGGTATGGGACAGCTTGACAGAGCTAAAGTTAGAGAAACATTGAAAATTCGGGGCAAAATGACACTAAATTCAACAGTAATTATTGAAATTAGGATTATACAGAACTGAATAAATAAACCACTATACCTCCTAACTCATATCGGTTAATAACAAAAAGAGATTGGATAAGCAAATGCACTCCTTCGAGAAACTATGACTTAAACCAGAAATGCGGTAAGTTGACTCTGAAAGCTTCATTTCTCTCTTTCTCTGGCATTTCCGCAAATCTCATCTCGATGATTTTTCACCGGCATCTCGACTTTTGACTTCCCGATTATTCCTCTCGCGCTTTTCAACATTTCGTATGTTGGCCGAGAATGAGAAATCAATTTTCTTCGCTTCTCGATATGTTGTTCTCGATTAGTGCCTTTTCATAGGTTGCCGAGAACGAGAATTCAATTTCTCGTTCTCGGCAGAGAAGAGTGTGAGAAGATTTATCGAGACGAGATAGAGAAAGAGGCATGACAATGAGCTGTGAAATGAAGCCGTAATATTCAAAGTTCCTCTTATTTTAGCCCTATCAAGCTGTCACATACAAGCATGGAACCCTCTGTTAAATACTATTTATTAAATATAAAAATTTCAAAGAGGAGGGTGGGGGGGGGGGGAACAAATTTTTTAAACCGTAGTGATTTCTACAATGAATATAATTTGAGATGTGTTTTTTTGATGGAGTCCTCCAGTAGATATTATTTATTAAATATAAAAAATTAAAAGTGGGGCATGCGTGAATTCCGGGCCGAAAGAGTGAACAAACCGGGAGGGGGGGGGGAGGATTTTCAACCTTTTTTAAGCCCTTCATGTGATATATAATTGGAAAGCCCTCGGATCACTCTTTCATATTATGAAACTTTCTTCTCCCCTTCCCAATTTGGCCCCAGTTTTTGAACTTTTTTGCGTTTTCATCATTTTAATTCGAATTTTTTAAGGAGTTTTCCGAAAAATATTATAATATATGAAATTTCTAAAAGGGGGCTGAACTCCTGGGGGGTTGCGATATTTGGACCCCGGGGGGGGGAGCACTTTCCTAATTTTTGCCGACACTCCTCATGTGATATATCATTAGAAAGTCCTGCAATCACTTATTCATATTAAGCACCTACCGTACCCCTTTCCTCACTTTGACACCCAGGGTGGCACTTTTCTAAATTAACCGAGACCCCTCATGTGACATATTGTATGAAAGGACTGTGACCACTTATTCATGTTATGCAAATCCCGAGCCCCCCCCCCCCACTTTGCCCTCACGGTGGGAGGGGCATTTTTATAAATTTAGCTCGAGACCCCTCATGTCACATTTGGTTGGAAAGGCCTGTGACCACTTACTGATGTTATGCACCTCCGATGTCCCTCCCCTCACTTTCCCCCCACGGGTGGCACTTCTGGAAATTTAGCTGAGACCCCTCATGTGACGGATTGTTTGATAGGACTGTGACCACTTACTCCTGTTATGCACCTCCCGCGCCCCTTTCCCCCACTTTGTCACCCCGGTGTGCATTTTTACAAATTTAGCTCAAGACCCCTCATGTGACATTTATTTGGAAAGGCTTGTGACAACTTATTGTTATACCCCTCCGATGACCCTTCCTCCACTTTGCCCTCCCGGGGACACTTTTCTAAATTTTGCCTATAACCCTCATGTGATATATCGTTTGAAATCCCTGCGACCACTTATTCATATTATGCAGCTCCTGTGCCCGCCCTTTGACCCCCCAAAGGATCCGGTTAAAGTTTCGAGTTCGAGATTTTTTTTATTTACAAGATTTTGCAGTGTGTGCACACCACGTCTTCTATACGGTGCAGTATGCAGCGGGGACCCAGTGTGAGATTTAATATTACAAGATTGCGTATAAATTAGAGGCCCTGATTAAAGAAAGGGCGCACTAGCGGGCGTAGCCATCTAGTCCTTATTAACCTGGCTCATTTCAGCTTTCCGGCAGACGATTCTTGATAAAATCGAATCGGGTATGGTATAAAAGCAATTGGCAAACTGGAGTCATCGAGAAAAATTTTGCACAATCAAAAAATATCGAGATGTCCATACAATCGATAAAATCTATAAAAATATCTCGTTATCGCCCATTACTAGCTGGAAGTCTTTTTCTCTGTACAGGTTGTTTACCTTATACTGTTTTAATGACATACAATACTACTCTTCTAACATCACTAAAATATACTGTACTTAAATCCTAGTTTTCTGAAAATCGTCAAGTAATTTTAGCGTTGTCTCTTCCTCTGAAATGCTTATTTTGTTGTTATTTCTTATCATACCCATCAAGAATGTATTTTTGCACTCGGACTGTACGATTCGACCCTGTCAAACAATATAATAAATTACTTAAGACGCTTTTGGAAAGCTATTCCTTTTATCACGTCTTGCGGTCCTAATTGCCTTTCAGAATGTGTTAAACATTTTCCCACCTGTATACCAAGTATTTTTTTTTATTCCCGCACTTTCAAAGATATTAAGATGCAAAATCGGTTCTTATTGCCCTTATCTAGAATTTAAAGAATTAAAAAAACATGACCATTTCTGGAAATTGAATGTTGAAAAGAAGTTAAAAGTGATATTACAAAAATCAAAAACTTTTTTAATAGTGAAAAAAAAAAGAAATAGTATTAAGATTTTAAAAATCCCCCCAAAAATGTACTTTTTCTCTAAATTCCCCCCCAAAAATAAATTTTATGACGCATTTTGCGTCACCAAACCCCTCTCTGGGCACCCCTGTGAACTGGAGAAAAGAACATTAAAACATGATATTTCTTCGAAAGAACAACTTGAAGGAATATTAACAGAGGAATGGAACAATATTGAACATTCTTACACAAAAAAGTAGTTGCATCCATGCCAAAACGTATTAGAAGTCAGTGGCGTGGCGTGAAAATTTTCGGTGGTCATCGCAATTATTTAAGTTTGTGGTGAAAAATTATTAACTCTAAAATTCAATGGTTGAATGTTCAAAAAAGAAACTTTAAATCTTACCTTCACTTATACATGAACTCCAAATGTTCTGCTAAAACTGGATCGTAGAGTTTTAAAAGCTTATTAAGAGTTTTAAAATATTGCTTGGTCATCGCCGCATCCAGCGATGACCGGACGCCACGCCACTGTTAGAAGTGTAATATCAGCTAAAGGATACCCAATAAAGTATTAAAATGTTTGATTATTGGTATATTTTTATTTACATTTGTTGAATATTCAAAGTGTCCAATTACTTATGTGAGATTCTTCTTAACACTTTCTCAGTAAATTAATTTTTTGAAAAAAAAGTTTTTAATTTATTTTTATTACAATATGTAGGTTTTATAATAGACAAAAGAAAGTTTATGCGAAACATTTTTAAGTAAATCCTTTAATATTTAGATGATGTTTTTTATAAGTTTCAAAAACACGTCCAAAAACAAATGTGAGCCACTGTATGATGACAATGAAATTTAATTTTTGACATCACGACTTTTTATTATACCTGATTGGGAGATTGCGGGAGGCAGATTGTAAAAAAAAGGGTAACAACAGGGAAGAGTCATTCATAGTGAGACAGATATTTTTGTTGTTGTTGTTGTTGTTGTTTTCAAGTTAACTAAGAACTAGATGTTATCGACTGAAGAAATTTTAGCCAATGCATATATAAATTTGCATATTAGGAGCATCTTGAATACCCAACTTACTAGTACACATGGCTAAAAAAAACCAAGAAAAATTACTTTGAAATAATATTAGCATGCGTCTTATTGTGTACCATAACAATCGTGGGAAAAAAAGTAATCACACCCTGCTAACTGTGCAACAAATTATCGCAGAAGAAAGTTACAGGTACCAAACAATTGGAAATAAAGTCTACTTTCAAATGATATATATAAAATTTGCTTAGGGGCCATCTACATATTAAAACGAATCCAAACTTTGTTTTTTTTTTCAATATCAATACCCAAGTTTGACACCATAAATAAATTTTGCACCCCTCAATTAGCCTAATACAGATTTTATGAAATTCGTACGATTAGTTTCCGAGAAATAATTATTTTAAAATGAGCTTATTTTAGGGGCTCTATTCAAATTGAAATTCAGCATTTGATTGTTGAAATGCTACATAATGACTATGTCACTTCTAATGTATTATTTCTTGCCAATATGACCATTTCACTCGCGTAATATGTTTCGACTATTGCGAGCCCAAATATTTCAATATGAGTAAAATGTATTTTTTTCAAATTATGCTTTTCTGCACATCATAGACGGGTTCCTTAAACCATCATTTTGACGTTTTTTAACGATAATTCGAAAACTAATTGAAAGAAAAATTTGAAATTGAAAATTCGCTTCAAACAGGATATAATAAATATAAATCTATCAAGAAAATTGTAGATTGCAATTCATATTTTTTTCGAATATTAATTTCATAATTCATATTATGAAATTTTGAAAATTACAAATTCAATGTATTTATGTTTTGGTTTTTTAGTATTATAACCCCACACAAAATTATCATATTAGAATTATAATTTCAGGAGATATTAATCAAATATGAAAATGTAATTTAACATTAGAAGCTCTAAATTTTGAATGTGTATAATTCAAAAACTAATATTTAAATGACTAGAAAATTCATTTCTAGACATAGAACCAAAGATTTAAAATATATTGTCAAAATTGAGTGTTGTCATTGGAAAAAAACAAAGTTTGGTCTTGTTTTGATTTGTAGATGGCCTCCTAAGCAAATTTTATATACATCATTTAAAAGTGGACTTTATTTCCAATCGATTGGTACCAGTAACTTTCCTCTATTATAATTAGTTGCAGAGTTAGCAGGGGCTGTTTACTTTCTTTTCCACGACTGTACCATATCTAGTACACAGTGAGACAGTGCTGATTGTTTTTTTATGAGCTTTACCCATACATTCATCAGTCTGATATATGGCATGGTTGTGCCTCGATTTATAAACATCTATGCACCTACAGCCATATTAGAGAACATTTTAAAGGGTTCAAAAGTTGATAAATCGAGGGACTGGAGTTGTAGCTGCTGTCTTGCATATAAGATCGGAAAAGTTCTCCCTATCTGTGGCACCTATGTCTCAAAGACATAAAAGCATATTAAAGCAATATACAATGCAGTATTCATTATAAAATGAATATAATGATACTCAAGTAGTCATTGTTTCAGTGTATTCCAGCTTTTCATATCTCACTATGTGCGACGTCGATTTATTGAAAAACTTTCACAATTAGCTGGCTTTCTTCCAACAGTGCTGCCAGGTAAGAATGTTTCCCTTGGTAAACATCACACACGAGCATTTTGCTTACGTCTACATGATGTAAACAAAAATGAGACTCCTTTGTCTACGTGTTCACAGCATGAGTTTACGGCAATGAATTGCAGTGAGCATAGGCACAGAAATGGTGTGATATACTGTTCACCGTACATTGTTGGTCTATTTATGGGAACTTAGTAGTCCCATAAATATACCAACAATGTACGGTGAACAGTATGTTGCAACACATTCCGTTCTTCACCATTGTTAAATTCATTGATAGTTTTAGCTACATTAGCTCGTCGATCCGCGCGAACAAGCCGATGAAGCCTTGATCCCCATTTCCATAAACGGCCCTTGGTGGTCAACACCTTGGCTTTGGCTAAATATTTCATAAATTTGCAACTATCTATGACACTTACTAATTACTGCATATTATGAATTGCTGATTGTTAATTAGACTTGCAATTTACAAATTGTTTAGACAGTCGTTTTGATCACACGTTTTATATACGCCCCAAGCGTTATTTCTTTTAAAAATTGTAATCTTTAGCTAAAAAATAGTAAAAAAAATAAATATTGAAATAGGTAGTGTATACCATCAATGATTTTTTTCTTAATTTTGTTCCTTTTTTAAAAGTTTTTTAATTTATAACTAACAAAATATTCTCGTTTCCTTACTTGCTTACTAACTATTTTTTTATATACAGAAGGCACACTTACAGATAAAACATCGTCAACTGACACTTCTGACACTGAAGAATCCATTAGTACGGCTGCAGTGAATACCATAGACTTTAGCACAACTGAAATCATAACCAGCAAAATATTAACTGACGCTTCTAGCAATAAAGAATTCACTAATCCTACACCAGAGGTATCAAGTGCACCTGAGATTCTTAGCACTGAAGTTATAACAAGTGAAATAACAACTGGCTCTTCTGGTGATGAAGGATCTATTAGTCCTAATTCAGAAGCATCGAATACCTCAAAGACCGAAAATACTGATGTTATAACAAGCGAAATACCTAGCAGCGCTCCTGTCAGTGACGAATCCGTTAGGTTTTCCTCAGCGACTTCAAATACCGCTGGGACTGAAAGCACTGAAGTTATAACAAGTGAAATAGCATCTGGCGCTTCTGGTACTGAAGGATCTATTTCCCCTAATTCAGAAGCATCGAATATCGCTCAGACCGGAAGCGCTGATGTTATAACAAGCGAAATACCAAGTAGCGATGCTGGCAGTGCCGATTCCATTAGCTCTTCTTCAGAGGTATCGAGTGCCACTGAGACTGGAGGCACTGAAGTTATAACAAGTGAAATAGCAACTGGCGCTTCTGGTACTGAAGAATCCATTAGCCCTAATTCAGAAGCATCTAATACCGCTCAGATCGAAAACACGGAATTTATAACCAGTGAAATACCAGCTAGCGCTTCTGGCAGTGCCAATTCCATTAGCCCTTTCTTAGAGGCATCGAGTGCCACTGAGACTGGAGGCACTGAAGTTATAACAAGTGAAATAGCAACTGGCGCTTCTGGTACTGAAGAATCCATTAGCCCTAATTCAGAAGCATCTAATACCGCTCAGACCGAAAACACGGAACTTATAACAAGTGAAATACCAGCTAGCGCTTCTGGCAGTGCCGATTCCATTAGCCCTTCCTTAGAGGCATCGAGTGCCACTGAGACTGGAGGCACTGAAGGTATAACAAGTGAAATAGCAACTGGCGCTTCTGGTACTGAAGAATCCATTAGCCCTAATTCAGAAGCCTCTAATACAGCTCAGACCGAAAACACGAAAGTTATAACAAGTGAAATACCAGCTAGCGCTTCTGGCATTGCCGATTCCATTAGCTCTTCCTCAGAGGCATCGAATACCGCTGAGAGTAGAGCCACTGAAGGTATAACAAGTGAAATAGCAACTGCCGCTTCTGGTACCGAAGAATCCATTAGCCCTAATTCAGAAGCATCTAATACCGCTCAGACCTAAAACAAGGAAGTTATATCAAGTGAAATACCAACTAGTGTTACTGGCAGTGACGAATTCATTAGTTCTTAATCAGAGGAATCGAATACCACTGACAGTGAAAGAACTGAAAACTTTTTTCCAAATATGTGCCGGATATAAAAAAGAAGAAGAAGATGAACTATAAAAAAAATCATAATTAGAGTATGGAAGTTGATATCTTCCTAGCAACTGACATTTATATGCAGTCTATTTTTATATTTTTGTATGACGCATCAACTTATTTTGTTAAAGTCCCGAAAGATGTCATTTCTCCTGATTTACATTATTAAAAATAAAACTTTATATTCATTTAAACAGGTAGATTTTCTTTTCTTTTTTTAAATATAAGAATGTGTATTAGTAATCCTTTTTTGTTTACTGCTTTTTGTCTTTTTACACATCCATTAGTTTTAGTATCTAATGGGTATGCTGTACGACCTCCCGAAAGAAGTTTTGTTTTATATAAATATTACCGTGATCAAAAATGTCATTTAGGGAATTTCACTCCCTCTAAGCTCTCGGATGTCTCAATGTAATTTGTATTAATAACAGGCTATGTAAGGGATAAATACA
Source organism: Maratus speciosus (assembly GCA_963932465.1). Taxonomy (NCBI): domain Eukaryota; kingdom Metazoa; phylum Arthropoda; class Arachnida; order Araneae; family Salticidae; genus Maratus; species Maratus speciosus. Next base: position 295,453,310 of record OZ010789.1, read on the forward strand.
GGGTGGTTAAAATTAAACTGACGGTACTCAGAGGCTCATAGCTCCGGTTCTACTGAACGGATACGAACGAAACTTCAAATATATGTTATGTAGTATGTAGATCATGTGGCCGAGGTTTTCGTTAAAAAAAGTTTGAAATTTTGCCACCAGATAGCACTGTACTGCTGAAACCATATGCAAATGAGTTCCTAACGTAATTTCGCTATAAAAGCGATGCGTATGGTTCAAAGAAATCATTCGTCCGCAGTGAACATGCCGCTGAACAAGAAGGAACACGCATTGATCGTATACTTTCTTATCAGAATGAGAGCAATGTTTCGGCAGAACACTTATCAGAGGATGACAAACTTAAGGAGAAGACCCATGTCCGTAAATGCAGTTAAAGGCATGATTCGTGCACCGGGAAGACGAGGACATCCTTCCGGGGTTTCAACCGTAAGGTTTATGGAACCAAAACCCCGGAGGAAAAACTCCCCCAAAACCATCCAGAGAAAAACAGTCAACGGAACAAGCTACAGTTAGAATATATATGAAAATTAAATAAACACATAATTTCTTTCTAAATTGAAACAAGGCAGCAACAACGCCACAGCGCCTGCTGTAAGCAACTAAAAACTAAACTAGTATTACTTAAACTAAATTAATGTAGTATACTAAATTTTAAACATATCTAAATAAAATTGATAATAAACTAAAATCCATGACGCAGCATGGAAACTAAAATACAACACCAGTAGAACAATATAAGACAATAGATTTGCTGTGCAAAAGTGACCAAATACAGTTCATAAAGTTAAAATAAAGTCAATAAGAACCATAAATAAACTGTAGTTTGAATATCCATTAAGTTCAGATAGTAAGTAGAGTTCGAATAGTGTAGGCAAAATTAATAAGTATCAGAGAATGCACGTAATGTAATTAAATTTGCAAGTTCAGAATTTATAATGAATAAAAGAATATAATTCGTTTAACTTGTTATAGTTAATTCGCAATCGATCATAGTTTTTTGGATTCAATAAAATTCTCTTAAGATTGTTTCAAAGAGTGTCTTGGCGAAAAAATTAAAAAAAAAAAATGCATCAAGGAGCAAAGTCCAAATAAGTAATGCAAAACAGTACCCTTTTCCCCACAGTCGCATTTATATGAAGACCTTTTACCAAATTCTGTGCAAAAACACAGGAAAACTCCCATGAGCCGATATAAAATACTGTATAAATTGGCTTCCGCTCAAAAAGTCACAGTCCACTTTGTTTAATACTGAGTAAGTATTATGTGTTGTTGCAAATCGCTCAACAGGTGGCGCTTCTATGCTGCATTTGTCATGATTTGCGCAATACCTCTATCTCAAGAACTAATGCACGAATTTTCCTCAAACTTCATATTCAGTTAGACGTTGACATAAGTTGGTGATAATTAGGTTCTGGTGTAAATAACCCAATAGGTGACGCTGCTATGCTGCATTTTGCTGGATTTACACGATTTCAGCGACAGTCATACCTGGAGAACTAATGCACGGAATTTCATATTTTTAGAATTCTCATGATGAACACAGATTGTCATTTAACTTGGCACTGAGATAGTGAATTTTGAAGTATTGACATGTATGAGATAGAGGAAAGTTTTGTGATGGCCACAACATACTAGTTCAAGAATGTCTCAAATTCTGCAGATGTAAATTGTTTAGCATTATCTGATACTAACGATATAGGAAAACCGTATCGAACAAAAAGGGAAGAAAGACAAATAATTGTATTTTCTGTAGTTGCACTAGGGACAATAAAAACTTCTGGCCATTTACTATGAGAATCAACCACTAGGAAAAGCATTTACACATAACAGGGCCAAAATAATCAATATGAATTCTTTGCCATGGAGCTGTAGGCCATTCCCAATGATGTGTATCTATACTTTAGGAGGACTATTTTTAAATTTACACAAATAGTGCAATTTCGTGAAAGATCTTCAGTATATTGGTCTATTCCTGGCTGCCATGCAAAACTACGGGCAAAAGTCTTCATTTTTGCGATACCAAAATGATCAAAATGTAATTCTTTTAATATTTGTTTTCTATGAATTTCTGGGATAACTACTCTACATCCTTTTAAAATGTTGAAGAGTAAATTCTTCTTGTTTACCACCAAAAAGTAATTTTTTAGGAATTTTAGAAGCAGAAATGAGGTTATGAAAAATTTGACGTAAAAGGGTATCAGATTTTGTAGCTGAAGCAATAGACTTAGAAGTTATACACAACTTGAAATTGGCAGTCACCACTGAATTTATTTAGAATCAAGAAGCGTTTCCATTTTTCGATAACTGTGCTACAACTTGAGCTGCCGCACCACAAAAATTGGTCCAAAAGATCAACTTTGACAGCATTTTCTGAAAGATTCACTTCTTTTATCAAAATATAAAAAATGCTATTCAATTTCTTAGTTTCTAATTAAGAATACCTGGAAGTTTCATGTTTCTAAGAAAAAAATGACTTCATGTACATGTCAGAAAGCAGCCAATTTGAATTAGAGAACAAATCTGTAGTAAATTATATTTTTAGCAGCAGGGTTCGACTGCTTTCCAAACAAACCTAATGACGAGGGCCCACTTCCTTCGGCAGCGTACACCCTCGAATTTGTATGGTTTAATATTTTTTAATAAAAATCTACCCAAACGAACTAAGGGGCCTTCGTTATAGTGATTCCGACTTAATTTCTGACGTTTAGATATATTCAACTTTCAACTCTGATCAAAAGTTCCTGAGAAAACCTGAATAATATAACCCCCCCCCCCACACACACACACACATACACATACACACACCAATCTTTTAAAACTAAGATATATCTCACTGTTGGAAATACAGAGCTTTCTCAGCGAATGCGCAGAAATGAAACCACTCCGAAAATGTTTCAAAATACAGGTCTGCTCAATTGTCTCATAAATCATTTATGATAGAAACATACAAAAAGTATAGAAATTAAGTACAGCTTTTATATGTGGCATTTGTTTTACAAGAGACCGTATACATATAAAAATACAAAATTTAATTTTTATACAGTTTCGGTGTCATATAAATTATATATTTTTTAAAAAAATGTTGCCCTTTCGTCTAAGGAAGACATTAAAAAAAACCTTTACCAAATTATGAATTTTATGTAATTTCAGTGCTTTTTGGCACTAAAAACAGAAAGAAGTACTTTTTGTACAGGTAAAAAAAAAATCATAAAATTCAAAATATAATTCAGTAAATTTTGGTCGTGAAAGAATGGGTTGTTTTAAGATGTCCTTATTAGATGGAGGAGAACAATTTTTTAGGAACCAGGAATCATATAAAAAATTCCATTTCATATCTTAATATGTGTATAGCCACTTTTAAAACTAATTCTATATCTGAAAGCTGTACTTGATTTGTATACTTTTTTGCAATTGGAAGTATAATTCTATCATGCTGTATGTAAGATATAATCGTGCATATATCTATTTTGAATCAACCGGTATAATACCAAGATTATTTTCAATCTTTTGAATACCTGTTTTACTTTCTTCTATCTTCAATAGAAGAAAGTATTGTAATCGAAATTTTTTTTTCGACGGATTTACACGTTTTAGGGGTCAGCGATCCCCAAAAACATGTTTATAGAAAATGTCTGTCAGTTCATGTGTCCGTCTGTCTGTCGCCATTGTACCATCAAAAAGTGTATGAAGTTATGCATAGAATTGAACCAAATTTTTATTTTAACTTTTTGGCTATGGCAAGCAGGTCCTCCCTGAATTTGGAAAAAAAAATCGCCGGTAGGGTGTGCTGTAACAGCGATTTTGAATATTGTACCATCGAAAAGTGTTTGAAGTTATACATAGAATTGAACCAAAAATTTTTTTAAAGTATTTCGCTATAGCAAGCAGGTCCTCCCTGTATTTGGAAAAAATTCGCAGGTAGGGGTTGCTGTAATAACGATTTTTGTGCGATTTTGAATATTGTACCATCGAAAAGTGTATGAAGTTATGCATAGAATTGAACCAAAAAAAATTTTTTTAAGTTCTTGGCTATGGCAGGCAGGTCCTTCCTTAATTTGGAAAAAATTCGCAGGTAGGGGGCGTTGTAATAGCGATTTTTGTGCCATTTTGAATACTGTACCATCGAAAAGTGTATGAAGTTAAGCATAGAATTGAACCAAATTTTTTTTGTTTGTTTTTGGTCATGGCACAAAGGTCCTCCCTAAATTTGGAAAAATTCCGCCAGAAGGAGGCGCTATAATTGCGATGTCTGTACGATTTTCGTTATTGTATCATTGAAAAGTGTATGAAGTTATGTATATAATTGAACCAAATTTTTTGTGCATGTTTCTGGCTGTGGAAAGCAAGTCCTCCCTGAATTTGGAAAAAATCTGCCAGAAGGGGGCGCTGTAATAGCGATGTCTGTGCCATTTTCATTATTGTACCATCGAAAACTGTATAAAATTATGCATAGAATTGAACCAAATTTTTTGTGTATGTGTAAGGCTATGGTCGGTAGGTCCTTCCTGAACTTGAAAAAATTCCGACCGAAGGAGGCGCTATAATTGCGATGTCTGCGCCATTTTCATTATTGTACCATCAATAAGTGTATGAAGTTATGCATAGAATTGAACCAAATTTTTTGTGTATGTTTCTTGCAATGGCAAGCAAGTCCTCACTGAATTTGAAAAAAAAATCTGCCGGAAGGGGGACGCTGTAATAGCGATGTTTGTGCCATTTTCTTTATTGTACCATCGAAAAGTGTATAAAATTATGCATACAATTGAACCAAATTTTTTGTGCATAATTTTGGATATGTCCAACAGGTCCTCCTTGAATTTTGAAATATTGCGCGGTAAAGGGGCTCTGTGATAGCGATTTTTGTGTACTTTTCTTGATTTTTCGTAGTTCTATTGTTCATCGGCGGCTCGTGTAGCGGCGGGAACTCGCTTCCTGCTAAGCCGGTTATTCGTTAACAGCTGATAACAACAGAATAAGGAAAACTATTAATTTTAACAAATATCATGATATAGATTAACTCGCTTTTAGTCCGTTTAATTGACGGAAGCAGAAATTTAAGAAGAAAATGAAAGTTGGTATAGTATTGAACTAATAATATTGAAGTATTAACATGTGTAACTACTTTTTGAAATATTAAGATGTATAAGATAGAAGAAAGTTTTGGGATTGGCACATCAAACTAGTTTTAGAATGAATTTACAGTAAGAAAATCTTAGAAATTAATGTATTTTCATAACAACCCCCAGGGGGGTACTTTTCTAAATTTAGCCAAGACCCCTCATGTGACATATCGTTGGAAAGGTCTGTGACTACTTATTGATGTTATGCAACTCCGGTGTCCCCCCCCCCCACACACACACTTTGCTCCCACCGGAGCACTTTTCTAAATTTACCCAAGACCCCTCATGTGACATATCATTGGAAAGGTCTGTGACTATTTATTCATGTTATGCACCCTGGTGTCCGCCCCCCCTCACTTTGACCCCACGGGGGCACTTAACTAAATCCGAGACCCCTCATGTGACATACTGTTGGAAAGGCCTGTGACCACTTACTCATGTTATGCACCTCCCGCCCCCCCCCCCCCCCCCACCTCCAAACTTACCTCCACGGAGGCATTTTTATAAATTTAGCCGAGACCTTTCATGTGACATATCTTTGAAAAGGCCTGTGACAGCTTGTACATGTTATAAACACCCGATGTCGCTCCCCCCACGAGGGCACTTTTCTAAATTCATGTGACATGTTGTCGGAAAGGCCTGTGACTACTTACTCACGTTATGCACCTCCCGCACCCCGCCCCCCACTTTGCCCGCACGGGGAGGACATTTTTATAAATTAAGATCGAGACCCCTCATATGACACATGGTTGGAAAGACCTAAAGCCCTGTGACGACTTATTCATATTATGTAGCTGCTGTGCTCTTCCCCTCACTTTGACCCCTCCCCCCAGGGATCCGGTCCGAGATTTTTTTTTACAAGATTTTGTAGTGCGTGCACACCACGCCTGTTATACGGCGCCTTATATAGCGGGGAGACAGTCCGATATTTCATGTTACAAGATTACGTATACATTGAGTCCCCGGTTAAAGAAAGGGCCCGCTAGCGAGCGAAGCCACTTAGTCCTTATTAACGCCGACTCATTCTAGTTCACCCGCAGATGATTCTTGATAAATGTATGACGTATAAAAGCAATTGGCAAACTGGAGTCATCGAGAAAAATGTTACACAATCGACAAATATCGAGATGTCCATACAATCGAGAAAATCGATAAAAACATCTCGTTATCGCCCATCACTAGGTTGTAGCAATCCTGTCCGGTTAGTTTACTTCTAAAACTTAAAAGAGTCATTCCATGTCAATTCAACCAGACCTTGTAACCCGACCCCCAGGGATTTGGATGAAACTCGGTGTATATACTAATTCTATCATGATATGAACACATCAGAAAATTTTCCTTCCTAGACCTCATAGTTTGTGAGATATGGGGGGGGGGGGGGTCCAGTTTTTGGATTTTTCTCAAATCGCACATTTCTGAGTCTGTATTTTTAGACTGCAGTTCCATTTTCAAAAAATTGTTTCTCTGGATCTAAAATGCGAATCATCTTAAAAATATCACAGTAAGTACATCAAAAGATGCAGATTTTAATAAAAAAATATTTAAAAAATTAATTTCAAATATTCAGGGCCAAAAAATTAAACCAAAGTTGAAAGTTATGGTTATTTTTCCAAATTTTTGTGACTTTGCGAAAAAGGCTCTACACAAAAAGGCAAATGAAATTTCCAATTTCTTTTTGTTGTAAATAAAAGTTTACACTTTGGGCTTTCTAGTTATGAAATAAAAATGATGTCTTTCTCATGACTTATGCAAAATTTTGCCCTGTTTTGGGAAACTGCTCCAATCAAGAAAAAAAAAATCTGACTCATTTTAGCTGTGCTACCTAACTAACTACTGTGGTTCCTATGATTTGTTGAATATATTATTCAATGTTTATTTCTTCCTTTCTTTTGCAAAGTAAAGTTTTTGCTTTTTTTTTTCTTTCTTCTGAGTAAAAGAGGGGAAAAAGTCTATGACTGCAGTCTATCCTCCCTCCATTAAATTTTGTGCATAATCCTTATGTTTCCATTATTTATTCATTCATATATTTTCTTTTATTATAAGCATTTTTTTTTTTTAATTTAAATAATCTCTTAATTTTGTGTTTACAATATAACTGTAAACAAAAAATCTTTTGTTGATATAGAATAAGAAAATGCAATAATGACTTTTTAACCCATCACATTTTCAATATGTTTTTTTCTGCGTGTGTATGTGTGTTTGAATTAAAATATTTTATTTATATTTAACATTCTTTTAAAACTTTCTATCTTATTATCTTGGATAATTGTAATCATTTTAAATATGTTTTTTATAGTTTAAATACCTTATATTTAACAAAACCTAGTTCATTTCTACAGTATGAAACATATTTTTACACCTGCCTTGTATAAACAAATTCTGACAAAGGCAGGATAAAATTATTTAGTTAAGGCAGGTGTTTTCGAATCTGTTAATCAAATTATTATTAGTCTGCTGTTTCTCATAATAGAAGGGGGATCTATTTTTCCTTGTGCTGCAAAAGAAAATAATAAATGAATTTCAAGTAACTAATTATGCTGCAAGACTGTCATGATAACTTCTGAGAGAAAAGAGAATCTTGTCTATGCCAGAAATAAGAAAAATTAAAGCCACAGTTACAGGTCCAGAAACAATTGAAAAGTTTTATAATTGTAATGAATGTTGAAGAATCATGACTGGAAAAAAATGTAGTTAGCATTACTAAGAATGTACTATGCACAAAAGCGATTGATATTATGTGTATCTACATGAGTTGTATTCTCTTTTCAAACAGGAATTTCCAAAAAAAATTGAGAATTAATGCTCTAGGTATTCAATCCAGTATTAGCAGCACCGTTCCTTTAAATGAATTTGTGACAAGCTAAGTAAAATATTTGGAAAATGTTATTCCACTCTTTTATAACGAAAGCTAAATCTAATTTCCTAAAAGAAACTAAAGCAAACTTTGGCCCTCAAAAAGCTATCGTTTTGTAGGATTTCAGCAAAAATTTTACTTTCCTTATTCAAGGTGAGGCTTAAAGTTACCATTGGACCAAATAAATTGCACTCTTGATCCAACTGTTATATACACTTTATCTCTCAGTATTAGATTATCAGCAAGCAATATACACATTTTATCTTATGATATGCAACATGATGTCACTCTTGTGTGTTTAACACAGAAGGAAGTGATATCATTTGTAAAAGAAGTATATCCTGATGTAAAGAAAGTCCTTGACTTTTGTGATGAGTGCTCTGGCAATATAAAAATCGCAAATTTTCATAAACCTTTACCAAAATGAAGAGAATTTCCTCTTAAGATATTTAAATTCTTTTCTGGGAGGTGGGGAGAAGGAGGGGAGATAGACACCGATTTAGTGTTTTAGATACTAAATCACGAAGATCTTCTAATATACCGATGTTTTGTTGTGTTATTATGCTTGGAGTTGCAGTAAGATAGAAATATTGCCATATATATTAGAAGGTTCTCAATGTTGCTTATTCATAATAAATATCAATTTTAAATTGCACAAAGAAAGAATGTTGCAAAATAAGTCTAAGAGATACTGCAAAAGTACGTCATTTATTTCTATATTTATATTTAGCTCAGTTATATTTTTTGTTAGGATTTGAATCCCAATGAAAAAGGCGTGAGTAAGTTAGATAAAATTGGGACTTACCCGTTCTTCGGGATACTTATCTATTTCGGTGTAAATCCACACTTTGTTTAATCCAATATGTGTTAGTTGTCATATTTTTAATCAACCACTCTTTATAACCTCCTTTGACAAAAGAAATTGTAGACTATTATATCAAATAAATAAGCAGTGGTAACACTTTAAGCTATTTAATTCACATTGTTTAAATTGTAAAAAAAGAGAGAGCATTTTCATGCCTCTTCTCTGGAATGACTACATTTTCAGAATGAAAAAATATTTACATTATAAGATAATAAATCAGTAATAATAATTGTAATAGCAATATCATAATAATAATAATAAATCAGTTTAATGTCTATGAGTCACTCAACAAGTCATTATCTTTATCAAAGGATTTCCAAGGTTAATTTCTTTTGAATAGATTTATGGCTGAGTTGAAACGACGCATTATTTATGTAACTGGGGAAATTATCTTTAGCACAGTTAAATAGCTTGATTTATGTCCATCAACTCCTCCTTAATTTCTGAAGTTTCATTCTCACACAAATTTAAGTTCCTTCTATGGGTTTGAAAAACAGGTTTGGGAACTGGTTTCGTAAACAGGTCTGCTATCATCAATTTGGTTGGGCAGTACTTTAGGTTGATAGTCCCTTCTTGCTTTAGTTCTTTTATCAGGTGGAACCTAATTTCAATATGTTTAGTCTTACTTGAGTGCTTTTCTAATTCTATCATCTTGATCGTGGACTGGTTGTCTTCATATAGGTCTATAGGTAAGGTTTGCTTTAGGTTTAATTCTTCCAGTAGATTGACTAGCCACTTTATTTCAATTGCTGCATTTGCTGCTGACACATATTCGGCCTCTGCCGATGATAATGCAATGCAGGATTGTTTCTTGGTCAACCATTGTATGGGATTTCTTCCTAACATGTATAGGTTCCCACTCGTTGATTTTCGTGAATCTACATCTCCTCCCCAATCTGCATCCGCATAAACTTCAAGTATCGGTTTCTTTTCTCCGCTCAGAACTAGACTATAATTTTTTGTAGTCTTTAAATATCTTATCATTCTTTTTACTGCATTCCAGTCTTTCATTCTTGGTGATTCATTTCTTCTGCTAAAAATGTTTACTGCTGCACAGATGTCAGGGCTGCTTATAGTTGCTAGATATAGAAGTGCTCCTATGGCTTGTCTGTAATATGTGTTGTTTGGTAAAATGTTATCCTCATCATTAAAGCGTGTGTAATTTGTTTCCATGGGTGTGCTACACGGTTTTGCGTCTTGCAAATTAAATTTATTGATTAATTCTTCTATTTTCTGAGTTTGATTTATCATGTAGCTTTTATTTACTTTTTTAATGTTCATAGATAGGTAGTTACTGATGTCACCTAAATCTTTTAGCTCGTATTCTTTATTTAAGCTCGCGATTACTTCCTCTATTATTTCGTCTTTTCCAGCAATTAAAATGTCGTCTACGTATGTTATTATGTATGTTGTGTTATCACCCCTTTTTCGCGTAAAAAGGCATTAGTCAAATTTGCTCTGACTGAAATTCATCTTTTTTAGTGTTTCTGTGATTTTATTATGCCACGCTCTCGCGGCTTGTTTAAGTCCGTATATGGCTTTGTTTAGCCTACATACTTTATTTTCCTCATTTGGTTTAGCGAAACCTTCTGGTTGTGACATATATATCTCCTCCTCAAGCTCTCCATGTAAGAACGCGGTGTTAATATCAATATGTTTTACATTTAAATTTTGATGCAATGCTGTTATTAATAATGCTCTTATTGTTGTATATGACACGACTGGTGCATAAGTTTCATCATAATCCTCCCCGAATTTTTGTGAATATCCTTTTGTAACTAAACGTGCTTTATATTTTTGGATTTTTCCTGTGTTGTTGCGTTTTAGTTTGTAGGTCCATTTGCAACCTATTATTCTCCTATTTGGTGGAGGTTCTACAATTGACCAAGTTTTGTTTTTCATAAGGGAGTTCATTTCGCTTTTCATTGCATCTATCCAATTTTGTTTATCCTTAAAATTTTCCATGTTTTCGATTTCCTCATAATTTTTTGGTTCAGTAGCGTTTTCGTTCTTAACCATGTATATTAACCTATCAGGAGGTACACCTTTATTAATTCTTTCTGATCGTCTAAGTTCTGCTACTGGTTGATTGGACGTGGATGGTGTCTCATTGCTATTTGAAATTTCTATTTCTACAAAATTTTCTTTAACCCGATTTTCATCTTGTTTTGGTTTGTTTTCTACTTTCTCGTTTCTATATTTAAATTTGTTTTCGAGAAATTTAACGGTTCTCGCGATCTTTATTTCATTTCCTCCTACATATATTCTATATCCTTTGGATTCATTATCATATCCGACGAAATTTCCCTCTATAGCTTTATCGTCTAATTTTTGTCTTCTGGCTTTACTGATATATGCAAAGGCTTCGCAGCCAAATACCCTAACGTAACTTAAGTTTGGCTGTCTGTTTGTCCATAACTCGTATGGCGTCTTTTCATTTGCTTTTGTCGGTAGTCTGTTTTGCAAATGATTTGCTGTGCAAATTGCTTCCCCCCAGAACTTTAATGGTAAATTTGATTCACTTAACATTGTCCTTGCCATTTCAAGTAACGATCAATTTTGCCTCTCTGCCACACCGTTCTGGCTTGCGCAATATGGAACTGTGTGTTGATGTTTTATCCCATTAGCCCTGAGGTAATTTTCTATTTCATCTGATGTGAATTCCCCTCCGTTATCTGTTCTAATTGCTTTCGGTTTTTCTCCAAATTTGCAGCTAATTAACGCGATGAATTTAAGTTTTTCGTAAACTTCACTTTTTCTAGACAATAGTTATATGATCGTAAATCGTGAGTAGTCATCAATAAAAGTCAAAAAGTATGATTTCCCCCCTATTGTTGGTGTTTGAAAAGATCCGCACACGTCGGAGTGAATGAGCTGGAGTCTTTTAGTTGCTCTATACTCTGCAATTTTTGGATAGGGTTCATCAGTTAATTTTGCCTTAATGCACGGTTCGCAATCTATGTTATGCTTACAGTTGTTTATTTGGATTCCTGTAGCTAATTCCTTTTGCGTAATTTCTTTAATTGATGTTAGATTTCTATGTCCTAACCTACGATGCCATAATTCTAGGCAATTTTTGTTGTTGCAGCTTTGTGCTACGTTTGCATAGTTTTGGAATGCCAACTGAACTTCGTATAGGTTATTTACTTTTCTCGCTTCTAAGCATATTTCTCCGTTAAGTTTGAACATACATTTGTCATTTCTGAATATAATTTCACATCCATTTTGCGTCGCTTTGCTAACCGATAATAAATTTGTTTCGATTTCAGGTACTAGTAATACATCTTTAAGTGTTATTTCATGAACTTTGTTGTCTGATGTTCGCGTGTTTATATTTACGTCACCTGACCCGTAACTGATAAGTTTTTTCCCGTTTGCGATGGTTACATTTGTTTTTTCGCGTGATTTTATTTCTGTAAACATTGATTCTGAACACACAATATGGCTTGAGCTGCCACTGTCTACTATAAATGTTTTGTTTTCTATTCCTTGTGTTATAAAGGCGTAATTTTTATTTTTGCTCGCCCTCCATGTATTGTTTTCATTTTCAGAGTGACTGTACCTACGGTTTGATTCTGGTGTTTGTTCACTTCTAAAATTGTTTTCACTCTTTTGAAAAACTAGTGATGTAGAGTAATGTTTTTTGTTTGGTCTAATGTGTTGATTTTGTGGTGTATTTTGTGTTTTGGCTTTATTATGCCAACATTCCTGGGTATAATGGTTTCTCATCCGATAATTGGAGCAGTATTTATTACTTGTTTTGTTGTTGTAATTTTTCTGTGCTTTAAATGCTCTGGCAGGATTTTCTGTTCTCTCATTATTATCATATCGTCGGTTATATTCGTCAATAAGTTTAGACTTAATAAATGATGGTGTGAGTTGATTTTCTTCTCTCGATTCAAGGGCAGTAATAAGAGTATCATAAGATTGGGGTAGGGAGCATAATAACAGTGCAGAAATGTGGTTATCATTTATAACTTCTCCTATGGCCGCTAATTTATCTACTAATTCCATTATTTTTGTAATATGATTAACAACGTTGCCACCTTCCGCTAATTTAATCCCGTAAAGTTTTCTTAAGAGATAAAGTTTGCTAGACAAATTATGTCGCTCATGGATTTCACACAAAGCTTGCCAAGTTTGTCTGGCTGTCTGTAAATTTTTAACATGAGTAATTTGATTATCATCAATTGTTAGATTAATTAGTGCACGGGCTTTCTTATCACTTTTGGACCAGGCGTCCGTAATTGGATCAGGCGGTTCTTCCGTAATTACGTGAAATAAGTCTTCTTTAGTTAACATCATTTCTGCCTTAAATCCAGAGAAACAATTTTTTGAAAATGGAACTGCAGTCTAAAAATACAGACTCAGAAATGATCGATTTGAGAAAAATCCAAAAATTGGACCCCCCATATCTCACAAACTATGAGATCTAGGAAGGAAAATTTTCTGATGTATTCATATCATGATATAATTAGTATAGACACCGAGTTTCATCTAAATCCCTGGGGATCGGGTTACAAACCATAAAGAATTTGGTTGAATTGACATGGAATGACCCAAAAGGAAGGAAATGGAATAAAAAACCTGTAGCACTGATTTAATTTGATCAACTACTGGCAGAGTCACCTTATTTGTCTTATTCGTATAATCTTACATTATCCAGTTCAAAGCCGATGTTGGCAACAAAATAGCTACAATAGCTCTAAAATCGCTGAAGTACATGTGTAACTATCTTTTTAGTAGATTTGTTATGCAGAATTTCTTGCTCCATCTAAAACTGCTGCTGGGAAATGGCAAAATGACCTAAAATTTTCGACCCTCCATCCTCCATTAATACTCATAAAGGGAATTTAAATCGGTGAGATATATGTTTAACTATCTTTTTAGTAGGTAGATTTGTTTTCCTGAATTTCATGTTCTTACATAAAACAACTACATTGAGATGAGAAAATGACCTAAAACTTTCCATACCCTTTTAAGGGGTGAATTTCTAAAATTGCTTAACTATGTGTTTAACTATTTTTTAGTACATATTTTATTCTGAATTTCACACTCCTACCTAAAACTGCTGCGAAGACATGGCGAAAGGACCTAAAACTTTTGACATACCACTAACTCCTTTAAGAGTGGGATTTTTAAAATCGCTGAAATACATGTATAACTTTTTTCTATTCTGAATTTCGCAGTTCTACCTAAAACCCTAAAACTGCTGTTGAGCCAGGGCGAAATGACATAAAACTTTCGATCATTCCATTTAATTCCCCTTCCGGGGATGGGGAGATTTTTAAACTTGCTGAAATATATAATTAATTAGTTTTCAGTAGTTATGTTATCTAGAATTTCACACTTCTACCTTAAACTGCTGCTCAGATATGGCAAAATGACCTAAAATTTTTTAACCACCCCTTCAGGTGGGGGGGGGGGGGAGAGGATTTATAAAATCACGGAAAAATTTGTTAAATTCTTTTTTAGTAGATTTGTTATTTTGTATTTCATGCTCCTACCTAAAACTGCTGCTGAGATATAACGAAATGACCTAAAACTTTTGATCCCCCAATTTAATCCCTTCGAGGGGGAGATTTTTAAATTGCTGAAATACCTGTTAAATTATTTATTTAGTAGATTTGTTATCTTGAATTTTGACACTCCCACCTAAAACGGCTGCTGAGATATGGTGGAATGACCTAAAATTTTCGACCCCCTAGGGAGGAAATTTCTAAAATCGCTGTTTATTTATTTATTTAGTAGATTTGTGTATCTCGAATTTCACGCTTCCATCTAAAACAGCTGCTGAGATAGGATGAAATGACCTAAAACTTTCGACCCACTCTTAAACCCTCTTGCAAAATTTCTAAAAATCGCTGAAATACTTGTTTAGTAATTTGTTATTTTGAATTTCACACTCCTACCTAAAACAGCTGCTGAGATATGGTAAAGTGACCTAAAACTTTCAACTCCCCAACACCCTCAGTGTGTGAACTTTCAAAACTTTCGGTTTTCTTATTGCTTTCCTAGGTGATAACAAAATGAGTCACTAAGTCAGTCAGTCAAGGAGTCTCTCTCTTTATTATATCAGTATAGATAACATATCCAAAAATTGTGTCCATAAGGATTTAGATTAACAAAAATTTACTTTTGTGGTCTTATAATTTATTTGATAACAGATTAAAATAGTCATCAATTTCAGCTCTGTGTTGATGAGTCACTCAGTCAGGAGTCTCTTTCTTTATTATATCAGTATAGATAACATGTCCAAAAATTGTGTCCATAAGGATTTAACAAAAATTTACTTTTTTTTTTCTCTTCTCATCATTTTTTTCATAGCAGAATAAAATCATCACCTCAATTTCCTATTACACTAACAAGTATGTGAAAAAGTCCCATTAATCTAACACTAAAATTGACAGAGTTACGAAATTTTGAATTGCATCACTTATACCAAATTTCTGTATCTGAACATAGATGAATTGGGCCATGCTTCAAGGGATCGTACACAAAGTGTTTAAAGTATTAGTAGGATTTAATTTTGTGTGTACATTTCTGCAATGCAGCCGAAGGGCGTCACTTCGAGCAAATTTTAAGATAACTTGAATTTTTATTAAGTTTTAGATTAGATAATCTGACAAGATTTTAAAATATGTATCGTTTTGTAAATAAATAATTGTGACTGTTGCTTTTCATCATTTCATTTAACAAAAATTCTGCTATTTTTTAACCCATATTTTTTGTACAAGTTGTATATTTTCCTTTAGTATGTCAAGAGTGAAAATAATTTCAAATTTATATTTTATGTTAATTTTACTTTCAATAATTTTTTTTTTAAATATCTGAGGTTTGTTTATATTTCTAATAAATTTGTGAATGACCCCTATTTCACAGCAAAAAAGATATTTCAATGGTTATTACTCGGTGAGTTTTAATTGTAGAAGAATGGGACTTTTTTTGTCACTTTTAAGTGTAATAGGATATTTTTACTAAATATAACTTATAGAACCAGTGGACCGTTTAAAAATTTTAATTTTGTAATTTTTTAAGAAATGTTTTTATTGACCAAATCGCTTTTAAAATACTTCTTTACATCATTTAAAAGATTCCTGCAATTGGAATTATATATATATAGTAGTGATGGGCGACAACGAGATATTTTTTATCGATTTTCTCGATTATCACATCTCGATATTTTTCGAATGTGTAAAAATTTTCTCGATGACTCCAGTTTGCCAATTGGTTTTATACATCATAAATTTATCAAGAATCGTCTGCAGGTGAACTGGAATGAGTCGACGTTAATAAGGGCTAAGTGGCTTCGACCGCAAGCGGGCCCTTGCTTTAGTCGGGGCCTCTAATTTATACGTAATCTTGTAATATGAAATCTCGAACTGGCTCCACGCTATATAAGGCACCGTATAGCAGGCGTGGTGCGCACGCACTACAAAATCTTGTAAAAAATAATCTCGAACCGGATCCTTGAGGGAGGAGGGGTCAAAGTGAGGGGAGGAGCACAGCAGCTGCATAAAATGAATAAGTCGTCATGGGGCATTAGGCCTTTCCAACTATATATCACATGCGGGATCTCGATCTGAATTTATAAAAATGCCATCCCCGTGGGGGGCAAAGTGGGGGGAGGGGCGCGGGAGTTGCATAACGTGAGTAAGTGGTCGCAGGCCTTTCCGACAATACATCACAAGGGGGTCTCGGGTAAATTTAGAAAAGTCACATGAAAGGTCCCGGCTAAATTTATAAAAATGGCCCCCGTGGGACAAAGTTGGGGGGGGGGCGGGAGGTGCATAACATGAGTAAGTGGTTACAGGCCTTTCCAACAATAAGTCACATGAGGGATCTTGGCTAAATTTAGAAAAGTACCCCCGAGGGGGCAAAGTGGGGGGCGGACACCGGAGGTGCATAACATCAATAAATAGTCACAGACCTTTCCAACGATATGTCACATGAGAGGTCTTAGCTAAATTTAGAAAAGTACTCCCATGGGTGCAAAGTGGGGGGGGGCGGACACCGGAGGTGCATAATATCAATAAGTAGTCACAGACCTTTCCAATGGTATGTTACATGAGTGGTCTTGACTAAATTTAGAAAAGTACCCCCGTGGGGTGCATAACATGAATAAGTGGTCACATGCCTTTCCAATATATAACATGAGGAGTGTCAGCAAAATTTAGAAAAATGCCCCGGTGGCAAAGTGAGGAAAGGGGCAGGTAGGTGCTTAATATGAATAAGTGGATTTTCTAATGATATATCACATGAGGAGTGTCGGTAAAAGTTAGGAAAGTGCTCCCCCCCCCCCAAGGGGCCAACTACCGCACTCCCCGGAATACAACCCAACTTTTAGAAATTTCATATATTATAAATAATACCGGATGGCTCCGTAAAAAAATCCGGTCTAAAATGATGATAATGCAAAAAAGTTTGAACCCCCCTCCCCCACAGTGGGAGCAAAATTGGGGAGGGGGGGGACGAAAGTCTCATAATATGAAAGAGTTATCCTAGAGCTTTCAGATGATATATCACATGATGGGTTCAAAAAATTTTTGAAAATTGCTTACCCGACCCCTCTCCCCAGTGGGTCTACTCTTTCGCCCCGGAATCCATGCAGCCCCCACTTTCAAAATGTTTATGTTTAATAAATAATAATTACCCGAAAGCTCCATAAAAAAATCCACATCTAAAATGATATTTATTATAGAAATCAGTACGGTTTTAAAAATTTGTTCGCCCCTCCCCACCTCCAAAATTCAATTTTGGGGGAAGAAAGGTTCATATGAAAGAGTGGTCAATGAGATTTCCGAAGATATATCACATGAGGGGTTTCCTAAAAGTTTGAAAATTACACCCCTGTGGGTCCACTCTCACGCCCCTTAAATACTCCCGGAATTCCCCAACTCTTATTTCAATATATTTATATAATATTATTTTTCTGAGGGCTCCGTTAAAAAACCCATTTAAATGATAATTATTCTAGATATCGCTACAGTTTTAAAAATTTGTCCTCGCACACCTCCTCCTCCCGCATCCTGAAATTCAACTGCGGGTGGGATAAAGGTTCATAATATGAAAGGGTTGTCAAAGAGAATTTCTATGATATATCACATGACGAGTTCGGTAAAAACTTGAAAATCCCCCCCCCCCCCCGAAACTAACCAATCTCTGTCTTTGAATGTTTTTTATTTAATACATAATATTTATCGGAAGGCTCCACCATTTCACCGCTCATTGTCATATCTATCTCTCCCCTCGATATCTCTTCTCGACCCTTCTTGACTGAGAACGAGAAATCAGTTTTTTTGACAATCATCGTGAGTAACATGTCGAGAATGGAAGAAAATTGATTTCTCAGTCTCGGCCTAAGTTAGAACCGAGAAGAGGAATCTCGAGGAAAGCGAGAAGGTTCCATCGAGAATACATTACTCGAGGTAAGTGAGAGGTTTTCATCGAGGTAAACGAAAAGTTTGCATCGAGAAGAAAGTTTGTCAAGGTGCAAGAGAGAGAGAGAGCAATGAATGAGCATATTCCCTCTACGTCATGATTACGTAGTCTGGATTGGCTAGGAACTTCTAGCCTAAAGAAAGGAAGTCACTGAAATGAATGATGTAAATCCCCACTAGAAAAAATCCCTGCCGGCCCGGCCTACAGGCAGAGGTAGATTTCGAAGTTAAGTATACTAATTTCACCAACAAAAACTAAATCATTATTAGATATAAATCCACTTTAACAGTTTTATCTGTCTGCTTTTGACGAGTTTATATTTCTTTTTTCATAAAATAGCTGGTTTTATCAGAATCATGTTAAGGCGATATTAAAAAAATATTTTTCCATACTCAACAACTCGAAATTTTCTGGCACATTTCCAGATTAATTTTTAATAAAAAAAATATGAAACATGCTGACGTGATTTTTGAAAATATTTATATGGGGGCGAGACTCCATACATAACTCACAACTCACTTTTAGGACGAACACTGACATTTATTGAGACGAACACATGAACAAAAAATACAGATATAAACACTCTTCTCGTTCTTTAATTAGCTTAAAGTCTATAATTCAGGACGTCGTTGAATATTTCTCAGATTTTCTTACGTCGTGTAAATATTCAATCTTATTTCACCGTAATATGTTCTGTTCTTTTTTTACAAAACCCTGCGTCGTAAAAACTCATTTCGTTCTCTTTACTTCTTCTGCATTTCCACTTCACACAGCTTCGTTAAGGCTCGTTTCCTTTTCAATCTCGAAGCGGAAAATACGGGGACACACAGTCTAATGCAGGTGTTGCTTGCGAAATCTCCACAAGCGGCCGTCCTGACATCTGGAGCTGCCGCAGCGACATGTGGTAAAATAGAATCTGAAAAAAAAACAAAAACCAGTAACTGTTCTTAGGGGGAAAAGAGAAAGAAAAAAAAATCTGCACGTCATAGTTGAAGTAGCGTAACATCATATGGGTTGACTTATAAAATTGTTACAAACACATAAGAACAAAAGATTTAAAAAAAATGTTTTTGAAGTTTCAGTTATCGTCAGGCCAAGGTTTCATGTATTCAGCACAGGAGCTAGTATTTATCGGTCCTTCAGTTGATGAGATTTTCGTCATGTCGTAGGTGTCGTTAGACTTCACTTTGATTACTTTATACGGACCTAAGAATTTAGATTTCAACTTTAAACCTGGTCCTTGCTGGGTTCTCTTAATTGCTACAAGGTCACCAAGCTTGTACTTACGGGGTTTCTTACGTCGTAAATTATAGTGCTTGCGGTTTTCTTGTTGAATTTCCAGAATATTCTTCTTGGCTTCTTTACGGAGCTCTTCTCTGTCTTTCATGAATTGTTCTTCGACTGCACTGTTTAAGAGGTCAATAATTTGTACATCTTCTTTCTGTTTCATTTTTGTACCAAATAATATTTCAAACGGTGTTCTCTTAATGCTTCTTTGGTAAGTTGAATTAATGACTTGTTGAACTTTAGGAACATGTTTAAACCATTTGGTCGGTTCGTCTTTGGACATTTTAGAGATTACAGAAATTATGGTGGAATTAAGTCGCTCTACTTGACCATTGGCACGGGGAAGGCCAGTTGTAACTGTCTCGTGCTTTATATTTTCATCTTGACAATAATCAGCAAATTCTTTGCTTGTAAATGCAGGACCTTTATCGCTAATGATAATGGAAGTATTGCCAAAAGTATGACTTTGTTGTCGTAGTTTTGATATAACTTCGGTAGCAGAAGTACTTTTACATGGATACAACCAGACGAATTTAGTAAATGCGTCTATTAAAGACAAAATATGTTTATAATTTTTGTTGGTTGTTTCAAGAGGGCCTAAATGATCAATGTGGTAGGTTTGGAGAGGAGTCTCTTCTTTAGGTAAGGGATGCAATTCACCTTCTTGTTTGCCACGTTTGCGATTATACAAAAGGCATGTTACACAATTTGCTATAATTTTATCAATTTTATTTGACATATTAGGGATGAGAAATTCTTCGTTAAGGAGTTCTTCACAGCGTTTACGGCCAAAATGTCCTTTGTCATGAACGTGTTTAATGACATTTAGCTGCATTTCATCCGGCACAACTATCAGATCGATACCTTTATGATTTTTATAGAGAACGTTATTTTTAAGGAAATAGTTGTCATATGGCTTTGTTTTCAAAATTTCTTTGATGGCCTGTATATGTTCGTCAGTGTTCTGTGATTGTATGATTTTGGTAGTAAAACTATCTTGAATGACGATACATATTGGATTTCTACTTAAAGCGTCGACATTGCGCATGCGTGTACCTTGTCTGTGTTCGATTGTATAGTTATAGTCAGCTAACATTAAAGCCCATCGAGCAATCTTGGTGCAAAGATCTTTTTTATTCATAGTAAGGGCGAATGCGTTGCAATCTGTGACTATCTTGAAAGGAATACCTAGAATGTAAACGCGAAATTTTTTAAGGGCTTCTATGACAGCTAAAACTTCTAATTCATAACTCGAATATTTACGTTCGGCATCTGTGGTTTTTTTGCTCATAAAATAGACAGGGTGAAATTGATTGTCAATAGAAGACTTTTGAAGGAGGACTGCTCCGTAACCGTCAATAGATGCATCACAGTGAACTTCTGTTTCGTTACTAGGGTTATAAATGCTTAAAACAGGACCTGAAGAAAGGATGTGTTTCAGCTGATTAAATGCATTTCGTTGCTGGTCGGCAAAGTGAAATTTAGTGTCCTTTCTAAGAAGATCTGTTAAAGGCTTAGCTATTAAAGAGTAATCTTGAATGAATTTACGAAAATATGAAGTTAATCCGACAAATGAATGTACATCTTTTATACTTTTAGGTTTTGGGAAATTAAGGACAGCTTTAGTTTTTAAGGGGGATGGGTGCAGTTGACCATTTTTAATGTGGTAACCCAAAAAATCAATTTCTCGTTGTAGAAAGTGGCATTTTTTGAGATTCAGTTCTAAACCATATTCGGATGCAGTTGTAAGGACGCGTTGTAATTTCTGGAGTCCTTCGACTTCGTTTTCAGCTGGTATTATGAAGTCATCCATATAGACAATAAGTACTTTTTCATTAATGAGGTCTCGAAAAACGTTATAAATATATCTTTGAAACACTAACGGTGCATCGCTAAGGCCATAATTCATATATAAGAATTCAAATTGACCAGAATGTGTTACGAAAGAAGTATATTTTCTACTATTTTCTTCTACTTCGACATGAAAAAAAGCATTTTTAAGGTCAAGAGTAGTAAATACTTTTGCAGAATGCAACTGATCAATAATGTCATCAATTACTGGGAGGGGAAAACGTTGTTTATGTGTTTTAGAATTTAACTTCCTATAGTCAACACACAATCTATATGAACCATCTTTCTTTTTTACTAGGACAATAGGTGATGAAAAATTACTAGTGCTTTTACGAATAATTCCTTTTTCGAGCCACTCAGAAATTTGTTTTTCGACGAAGTTTTTCTCTATTTGCGCCAAGCGCCTGGGAGGACAAGTAACAGGTTCTTCGTTTTCCAGATGAATTGATAATTTAACATCAGTTGTCTTTATTTTTTTAGGAGAATAATTTTGAATAAGTTCTGAAATTTTTGAACGTATTGTTTCATCGGTAATATGAGATAAATCAAGATTAAGATCGTCTAACACATGAGCAATATTAATCAAAAAATTATTGGACGTATCGTCATTTTTCTCGATTTTTTGCATCGAAATATTATTTCCAGAAATTGTTAAAATACTTTGTTGAATGATATCTGTACCAATAATAAGATCAAAAGATATGGAATAATCTGGGACTACATAAACATTAGTTGTATAATTAAAATCATCTATCATAATGTTCGTAGAGAAAAAACCTAGGGGTTTGATTATAGTATTTCCTAAGCCAGTTAATGTGATAGTTGAATGTTCAAGGTTCGAAATTGTAGGGAGTTTGCGATAATTACTTTCCTTTAGTAAACTTCTTTCACTACCTGTGTCTACCAATGATGTAACATTTACAGACGAAATAATGACTTGTTTGGTCATGAAAGTGTTCGACGTGACAGTGGAAACATTGGAGGGTTCTGACTTAACTCTAGGCCTCCTTGGTTGATCACATTGAGCCGATTTATGGCCAAAATTCGAACAATTAAAACAACGAGGGCCTTTATCTTTATGTCTGCATTGACTACTTTTATGATTCGACAAACCACAATTAAAGCAAAAAAGATCAGATTTTGGTCGAAAGGATTTCTCTTTCATTGGCATTTCAGGTTTGACTTTACGAAATTTAGTGTTCTCAAAGTCATGTCGAATTTTGAGCTTTTGCTTGAATTCTACAATGGATTGGCATCCATATAACATTGATTTTCTGAAAACGGGGTCGGGTATGCCGTTTATAATGTATTGCATTAATGCGGAATCCTCGATTTTACCACGCGAGCATATTTGTTTCATGATAAGAAAATATTCTTCTATTGATTCATTTTCTTGCAATTTTCGTTTATTTAATATATCATGTAACTCGGCAGAATTATAAGTGGTGCTAAATTCTGATATTAAGAGTTGTTTAAGTTTGTCATATGAATTGATATGAAATTCTGTTTGTGCTAATAACTGGGCTTTTCCTCGTAATGATCTTTTACAAAATATGAATTTATGAAAGTCAGGTAAATTAAACATATTAGTAACATCCTCAAAATTATTAAACCATACGTGTATATCACTAAAAGAACTACCATCGAAAGGAGGTATTACACTTTCAATATCAGTAAAAGTAATAGACGATGGCATAAAACTTTGAACTGGAAATTGCTGTTGTTTGTCAAAATTTGATAATTCAGTGTTATTACTTGAAGTCATATTATTTGAAGGCAGTTCGGGTTCCGAGTCAGTGTCACTTTCATTTTGTATAATATTATTTTGTAGTAAGGCCAAGTCTGAAAGGTATGTAACTAATCGGGTTGCGAGATCGTTTAAAGATCCCTCATTATCAATACAAAGTAGATTGCACACTGTAATCAGATCCTTTAATGAAAAATCAGTTTGAACTTTAGTTATTTTATTTTTGAATTCGGTGCTGTCGGTTTGAAAACCGAAACCAGTAAAATCACGTATTCTCTTTCTATTAGAGCGATCACCGTCAGCATCAAATAGGAATTTATGCAGCAATTTAATTTTATGCGTTCGTTCGTTTTTAAATGCAACTTCCAGTTCAGGTATCTCAACTAACTTCATAATCAAAATAATAATAATGAACTCACCGTTAGAATAATATCCGGCTTGAATATGTAGGATGAATAACTCTAATTAATCATATTGGTGGGTTAACTGTCACTTCTGACGCCAATTTATGGGGGCGAGACTCCATACATAACTCACAACTCACTTTTAGGACGAACACTGACATTTATTGAGACGAACACATGAACAAAAAATACAGATATAAACACTCTTCTCGTTCTTTAATTAGCTTAAAGTCTATAATTCAGGACGTCGTTGAATATTTCTCAGATTTTCTTACGTCGTGTAAATATTCAATCTTATTTCACCGTAATATGTTCTGTTCTTTTTTTACAAAACCCTGCGTCGTAAAAACTCATTTCGTTCTCTTTACTTCTTCTGCATTTCCACTTCACACAGCTTCGTTAAGGCTCGTTTCCTTTTTAATCTCGAAGCGGAAAATACGGGGACACACAGTCTAATGCAGGTGTTGCTTGCGAAATCTCCACATTTATAAGCGACCTGTGTTTTTATTTTTCTTTCAATTAATTACAACTTGATTAATAAACGATTATTTTCTCAGTAGGGCAATATTTTTCGTTTCTAACACAATCGCTTCGGGAAATTCTGTTCAAAATGCCCACTTTGACATCATTTTTTGAAATACATTCTGCCTCTATCAAAAAATCGATCATTACTGTACATTATATAGTTTCTGAATAAGAGAATCTAGCAATTGGATGCGTTTGAGAGCAAAAATGAATAAGATAATAGACAGTTTGGATTTGAATGCACCCTTAATAAGATGATTTTTTTCTTCAACCGCTATGTATTTTTAATTTGTTTTTGCTTTAAGAATTGGCCCTATCAAAAACTTGTCTATATAAATGTTGATGACAATATTAAGAAGATATATGATAAATTCATGGAGATTTTATATCTTGTGAATTGACGGAGTTATGAAAATTTTTCTTCAACCCCCCTTTTTTGTTGTAATTTTTAATTTTTTTTTGCGGTACGAATTGGTCCTATCAAAAACTTGTGAATATGAAAGTTGTAGATAATATTAAGGAGATGTATAATAAAATTAATTGGATTTGATATCTTGAGAATTAATGAAGTAAGGAATTTTTTTCTCCCAAAAATCCTATTTTTTGTGCCCTTTGAGCTTATTTTTAATTTTATCAAAAATCTGTAATGCATGAATTTTTGGCGCTATTTTTAGAAGTAATAAAAACTTTAAACTGATTTGATATGTACAAAAATTAAGAAGTTCTGGGTTTTTTTCGGTTTTCACAAAACCCCTCCCTATTTCCACCCCCTTTGTCCGCTTTTGCCCATTAACGAACTTGACCGAGATTTTATGTCCCTTGATTTTATGTATCAGTTTGGAAGAGATTTGTGCAGAATTGCGGAGTTATCGTGTCCAGAAGAAAGTGATAACACAATTGCTTCGGGTAATTCCGTTCAAAATGCCCTCTTTGACATCATTTTTTGAAATATATTCTGCCTCTATCAAAAAATTGATCATTGCGGTACATTATGTAGTTTCTGAATAAGCGAATCTACCAATTAAATGCGTTTGAGAGCAAAAATGAATTTAAAAATGAGTCAGAAAATAAGCAGTTTGGATTTGAGTGCTTCCTTAATTCAATGATTTTTCCAACACAATCCGCATCAGGAAATTCGGTTCAAAATGCCCACTTTAACAGCATTTTAAAAAATATATTCTGCCTCTATCAAGAAATTGTCCATTACGGTACATTATATAGTTTCTGAGTAAGAAAACGTACCAATTGGAATCCTTTGAGAGCAAAAATGAATTGTAAAATGAGTCAGAAAATAAGCAGTTTGGATTTGAATACACCCTTACTTAGATGATTTTTTTCTTCAACCGCTATGTATTTTTAATTTGTTTTTGCTGTAAGAATTGGTCCTATCCAAAACTTGTCTATATAGATGTTGTAGACAATATTAAGAAGATATATGATAAATTCATGGGGATTTTATATCTTTTGAATTGACGGAGTTATGGATTTTTTACTTTTTCAAACCCCCTTTTTGTTTTCGTTTTTATTTATTTATTTTTTTTTTTTTTGTGGTACGAATTGGTCCTATCAAAAACTTGTGAATATAAAAGTTGTAGATAATATTAAGGAGATTTATAATAAAATTCATTGGAATTGATATCTTGAGAACTGACGAAGTTATGAATTTTTCTCTCCCAAAAACCCTATTTTTTGCGCTCCTTGAGCCCATTTTTAACTTTATCAAAAATCTGTGATACATAAAATTTTGGCCCTATTTTTAGAAGTAATAAAAACTTTAAACTGATTTGATATGTACAAAAATTAAGAAGTTATGGGGGTTTTTCGGTTTTTACAAAACCCCTCTTTATTTCCATCCCCTTGGTCCGATTTTGCCCATTAACGAACTTGACCGAGATTTTATGCCCTTTGATTTTATGTATAAGTTTGGAAGAGATTGGTGCAGAATTACGAAAGTTATCGTGTCCAGAAGAAAGTGATATATATAGATAGATAGATACATAGATAGATAGATATATAAAGTTTTTTACTGAGGGTGGTTTTGGGTTCTAGGAGTCATGATCGGTGTAGATCTGCAAAAATTTTTCAGAAATTCCAACATAGGAACGATCCCAATAGGTAGTATTTCATACGAAATCTACCTAAAACAGTAATAGTGCCCTTTCTTATGAGTTAGAAGTTCTTTGGGTATTTATTTAGCTTTCACAGTCAGATTGACACTTGGTGCGTTTTTGGTTTAAGTCATAGTTTCTCAATGAAGTATATAGATTAGGAGGCGTGTGATTTTGTTACATATACTTAAGTTGAAAAGGGTTTAATTCTGTTTGTATGGGGCATTTTTACATTTTTACTTTCATTTATCTTTACAAGAAGAAAGTATTGGATTCATGAAAAATTTGTCAGTTTTTAGAAAATATCTGTCTTATGTGACAAAAATTTTGATAACGCTCTATCTCAAGAAGTAATGCACGAAATTTTATAATACTTCATATTCAGTTAGACCTAGATATAAATTGGTGTTGATTTGTTTGTTGTGCAAATAGCCCAACAGGCAATGCTGCTATATTTCAAAAACTAATGCACAGAATTTAAT
Organism: Maratus speciosus; assembly: GCA_963932465.1. Lineage (NCBI taxonomy): Eukaryota > Metazoa > Arthropoda > Arachnida > Araneae > Salticidae > Maratus > Maratus speciosus. The sequence continues at coordinate 295,480,003 of OZ010789.1, forward strand.
CAAACTTCATAAGCTATTGCTAGAGATTGGAACCAATTCCTTGTTAGGCAGGTTCACTCTTAGCAAATATATTTGTCTGGTTCCATTTCTTGATAAGCTCTTTTGTTTTCGATCAACTTTGAAATTCTACTGCATTAGACACTTAGGGGAACTTTGATCTGTATTAAATCGTTTGCCTTTACCAAAAAAAGGAAAATGCTGTTCGATTCTAATGAGTTCGTGAATGTCTCACAAAGTAGCTACTTTGGATTTAGGTACAAATGGGCAACAGTCATGTTAGAGGCCCATTTAGGGACTGGAAATAAATTCCGGTTTAGACAGATTCCGTCTTAGCTGGTTTGTCTAGTTATCCTCCCGTTTTTTGATAAAGATCTTTTTCTTTTGACCAACCAGAAAATTCCACAGAATTAGATATGCATTCAACATTTAGGAACTTTTCCTCTATCAGACCTTTTACTTTTATCAAAAAGTGAAAATGCAAATAGATTCTAGCTAATGCACCTAAGAATAAAAATGAGTTAGAAAAGCGCTACTTTAGATTTGGGTACAGACAATGAAGAGTCATGTTTCAATCGCTAGGAACCAAAGACCAATTCCGTATTATACAGTTTCTCTCTTCCTGGTATGTTTATGCGGTTACCATTCCATTTTTGGATACAATTCACCTGAGAATAAAATTGAGTTTTTAAATGAATCAAAAAGTAACTATTTTGGATTTGAGTACAAACATAAAAAATCATCTTGGAATCATTAGGGAGTGGAAACCGGTTTCCGTTTTAAATAGTTCCCACTTAGCTGGTATATGAGTCCAGTTATCTTTCTGTTTTCCGGCAAAGTTCTTTTTTTTCGATTAATGGTGAAATTCCCCAATATTAGACACGCATTTATGAAAACTTGAACGAAATTACAAAAATTATCAAACATTTGCCTTCAGCGGAAAAAGAAAAATTCTATTCGATTCTAGCTAATACACTTGAGAATAAAAATAAGTTCGTTAATGTGTCAGAAAGTAACTATTTTTAATTGGAATGCAAATTTAAAGTCATTTTGGCATTGATAGGGAGTGGTAACCAGTTTCCGGTTTAGATAGGTTCCCTTTTAGCAAGTATATTTGTCTGGTTTTCCTTCCCCTTTTTCGATAAAGCTCTTTTTTTTCGATCAACGGGAAATCACACAGTATTAGATATTTAGGGGAACTTTAACTTGTATCAAATTTTTGCCTTTATTGAAAATGTGAAAAAGCTATTCAATTCTATTGAATGCGCCATAGTTACGCGATTTAGACATCGCACTTTCATAAAAAATAAAAGGGAACTTATTCCAAAACAAAATTAGCAAAAAGATATAACAATCCTTGAAAAAACTTAAATAATGTTTTTGAAGGTAGATAAATGAACTGAAAGTATTTTCTTAAGTTATTTAGCATTCCAAAGTAGTGTTTTTCTTATCATTACTTTGAACATATTTCTTGATAATATATTGATCTTATATTTGAAAAAACTTGTTTGAAAAGTGCGTTTTCAAAAATTCTGAGGTGTGGGGGTTACAGTATTCAACTCATTTTGCTGGCATCTAGTTCATCTGTAGTACTCTCAATTTACTAGACTTGCATTCATAATACACATTGCCATACATAAAATAAAATTTGATATGAAAATCCATGATACTTATTATTAATATGCTCAAACATTACAAACTTAAAATATTTTACAGTGTTTTATAGAAACATTAGTATGCACACTTCATTAACGAAATTTATACGGAACATATCTTAACGATATTAATCATTTAGAGTTTATTGGCTTGTATTAAAATATAGAATGGCACATAATATTCGAAAGATAAATACTATAGCGGAAATGTTGTAACATTAAAGTTAATTTCTTAAACACATTTCCAACAATTTATTAATTGTCATAAACCATTAGTACAGAAAAGTGGGTAGGTTTAGGGATTAACATTTCTTTCAGAAGGCTTAAAAACTGGTAACATGTATTACATAACAAGTTGTATTAAGATTATTAACAAATGTTAGAATACAGCTTTTTAAAGGCTTCATATCAGGTGCCCCTACATCAATTGCAGTTGAATAAAAGAGATAATGAAATTGACAGCAACAAACTGCATTACTGCTTCTGTTTATTCACAACCTTTCATTTAGCTTCAAATGAAGATTGTAGATGAGGATCTTTTTAGAAAGTCATCCAGCATCTCAGTGTTAAATTTAGATTGATTTCTTGGCATGTTTTTTTACCCCATCTATCTTTAGTTGCCACGTATTTACTGAAAACTTAAGTAATCGATGACTGTATCGATTGTATTTTTTTACGATGACGATTTTTCTCGATTGGTAAAATCTCGAGAATCGCCCATCACTAATATATAGCCTAACAATTTAGGAATTAGATATCATTGAGAGAGGTCACCCTGTATATGTGTGTGTGCACTAAAAAATTAAATCCTTTATAAGTTTGTTACAATGATATTTTTCATCCTGGAAATACAAAACATACCTTCCTCAGAATTAAATGTTACAAAACTGTGGTTTAATATACAATATAAGGTATACACTTCTTTAAAAAGTATGCATAGCGTGTTTAAAGAAAAAAACAATGCCTTTCTTCAATTATTTTTATGGTGTTTTAAAATGTTTTACCTTATTTTCTCAAGATAAAAAATTAGATATGTGCGAACGTGTTTAATAAAGAAACACAAGTAGTTCAAAAATTTTAATACTAAACAACATGTAAAAAATAACAATAATGCAAGAATACAGTGTTAAATTATATTTTCGGTAAACTATGGCTCGCTAGGAATAGGACCTAAAAGAAAAGACATAAAAATAGAATTAATTACTTATAGATAGTCTCTAATTTGTCTATAGATTGTCTTTTTGGCAGCAAAGCAGTCATAGGTAATTGAGGCAGAGCAAAAATCACTCAAATGTTACATATTATAATACAATATAAATACAGTAGAACACCGCTAATTCGAACTAATTGAGACCGGTACCGTTTCAGATTACGAAAAATTTCGATAAAAATGTAAAAGAAAAAGATACATGCTCAAAAAAATGTAAGTTATAAATACTCAATAGTACAGTAAACATCCTCTAATTCGACATCCTAAGGTCCGGCATGCTGGATAATCCGGCACGACTTTCGGAAAAAAAATTGGCATTCCTTGTTTAATCAATCCTGATGTTTATAATAATCCAATGGAAATTCAGAATGAGGAATTATGTAACAACCCATTACAAACAGTTCATAGCTCAACGACTTCACTGACAACAACCGTCAACGACGGGGGAAGAAAAAAAGATTTCTGTAGATAATTTACAAAATCAAATTGTTGAAAGGAAAAATAAATTTTTATCATCTAAATTAAATACTTTTTGCCTTTTAGAAAACAATTTTTTCGTGACGGGCTAAAAAACTAATATTATAGATTCTTTTTAAGATGGCTTCTATGAGTAGGCCTACAGTGCACGTTTTCATTTTATATTTGTGTACATATGTTGTACTTTTACATTATTGATTTTTTTTTTTTAAATTCTATTCAAGCTGTTTAAAGATAAAAAGCATGCTTTACTGCCATTTTTTGTTTAATTCTAACTGCTACACGTTTTTCCCCCCGAGATTCACCCTGTAATCGGGAAAATTTTGTAAGTTAATCTTTTCAAGTACAATTTTTTAATATAAAATCTGTTCGGATTAACCAGAATTTTGGATTAGCGGGGTTCTACAGTATTTATAAGTACATTGAAAACTGCTACAAACAAAATCTATTAAAGATAATTTATATGTGAAATTTATTTTACTTATAGGATTTATACGATGATCCTGAATGTTTACTTTGTAAAACTCCAAACAGGATAGTGCAAATGGTACCAAAAACAACTGTTTTGTTACCAAAAAAGTCACAAGAAAATACGACAAAAAACAACTAGAAAGTACCCCAGGATTAGATTGATATATCTAAAATGTCTAAAATAAAACATGTTTAAAAAAATATACAGATAACATTATTTTTTATTAAATAATCATTCAAGAACTAAAAATATATTTTAAAAACGGATTCTGATAAGCAATTGTTATATGAATTTCAAATAGAATGAACAATACAATTGCCATTCTAATACTGCATATTTTAATGGCTTAACTTTGTCATTGCTTTATACTTATAAATTTTAATTTATGGTTTTATGGTTATCTCTTGTTACCCACATTCAACATTATAGTGTACAAGGGTGTAGTGGAGGGGTATACAGAGCTATGTGCCATATAACTTCTGTTTTGTTTAAAGAAGCTCCTTATACCCTCTGTTTCTCAAATAAAGCTATAGATATACTCTAGATATGGACATTCATGACTATCATATATCCTCTGATTATAGCATATACTTTCTGGTTCTTTTATGACTACAACACTAATTGTGTAGTATTGTTGAAATACAGTAAAACTTCTGTTATCCATCAGCAACTAGAAACAATACATGTACAAAAAATGAAACCTGTGGAGAATCAAAACAAACAATTGTGAGACTTTTTCAAATCCTAATGTAAGTACAGTTGTAATGTAATGTGCTATTTCATAAGTTTGTTTTTATTGTTATTCTTTTTAAAGAATGTTAAAAATTAAATTACTATTAAAAAAAAATGAATAGTATATTTTTAATGTTCTGACAAGTTGGTTTTTGATTTACACTTTAATACAATAATTGTTTTATTTTTTATTGTATAGTAGACCAACGTTGCCTGGGCCCATGATAATAACTCTAAATAAACCTCAAATTTGTATGAATTTATACCTTTAATCAGATTTTGTAAGGATTTATATTTTTAAATGAAAATCTTTCCGAATGAGCCTTGTATCGGGCAACCTGGAACATTCATATTTTTTTTAACTGAATGCATAGCTTTAAAGTAAAATGTATGAAAGTAATGCCTAAAGTAAAATGCATTTAAGTGGCTGTTACATACTTTTACGTATTTTGACAAAAAATAAAGGATTCAAAATTTTTAAGTGTGTGGATTTATTTATTTTTCCCCATACCAGATTGCTTAACATTTAAAAAAAGTTTTTTTTGTTCAAACTCTTTGATATCTTTATAAGTCATAAATATAAGTCTGAAGCCTGTATTAAAAAAATGTGAAAAGATACAGATATTTAGTGGAGAAGGCACTTGTAACAATTTTTTTTTTTTTTTTTTTTAAACATCAGGTCATTTACTAGTTTAAAAAAAAAAAGTTCTTACAATCCAAACTCTATAAAATTGTTATCAGTTTAGAAGCTTGTATAAAAAAACTTAAAAAATATATATATTGATATTTAATTATAAAAAGGCTGTGTTTTCGTCTCACTTTTTTTTTTTTTAACATTGTGTCAGTTAATATTAAAAACAAAACAGTTCTTATCATCAAAACTCTTTGAAATTTGTATGAGTTACAAAGGAAACCTGTGTATAATTATTATTGTTTTTTTTTTGGGGGGGGGGGGGAACACTATGGATATTAAGTTATAAAAACATGAGCAAAAGAAACCCATGTATTCATGTTCTGTGCAAAAATTTTATAGATTTTATGTGTTTAAAAATACTTCTAATCATCCGATTGTTTCAATATTTTTATACATGGTGTAAATTTGTAAATTGAGTGTACATAGAATGTGTAGAAATTTCATTCAGTTACTTTTAGCGTAGAAAAAAAGAGTGTCTGCGGGAGATGTAAAGTGACTTCCAGTCGGGAATTTGTTTAATATTCATATTTTTTAAAACAAATGACACTGTCATAGAGAAGAAAGTATTCAAAGTGGGATTTTGTTTTTCTGTATTTCTAAAATTGACGCAATGCGAGCTTCAGAAAAAAAGGGGGAAAAGAAATCACAACATTTAACTTTTTTCAAAACATGTTTTGAAAGCACTGAAATTCTTATTTTTTTAAAGCAGTTTATGGCATTCAAAAGTAAAAAGTACGAAATTTAAGAATATGTTTTTAGTTTGTCCGTATTTTGAATGTTTCGGCCAATGTGTGTTTAGAAAGATGGGGGGTAAAAAAAGCTGCCTTTGCATTTTCAGGTCTTTGGGTTTTCCACAACAACGTTCCAGCCGCCATGCTGAGAGTTTTTGCACCATTTAGTGATATTCATTATGGTTTTTAATTAATATCTTGGTTAATTAACAAAAAATGAAAAATCTGAGGCTCAGGTGCATCAGGATTTGACTTGAATAATCCTCATTTAAATTTCAAGACCTTTACATGCTGTAGATTTTCTTAGCTATCGCAGACAGACACATACGAACATCTTTCTTTTATTAGTACAGATGATATAGTAGTTTGAGAACTAAGTAGCTATAATAGTGCAATCAATTTTAATTCTAATCTTTATTTTTATTCTACTTCTTACATCTTTGTTTTTGATCACTGAAATTTATTATTTGGCAAGGGATTTTATATTATCCATGTATATTCTCTTATGTGTCACACAGCATTGGTCCTGTAACTGACAGATAATAGAAGTTTTACTGTACACAAAACTTAAATTGAGGCTGTACAATCCATTAAGGATCAGGGCCTATAGTGCACAACCCTGTTTTTTTTTTTTTTTTTTACCTTGGGCCCCAGGTGCTATACAGCATGTGTTACGATTAAATGGTCAGCCTAACACGCAATCCTCAGTGTTTAGTTAGCAAGTTTGGTATTCATTTTATCGACACCAAAGGAATAAAAGGGCGAGTGAACCTTAGACAGTCTGCAGCCGAACTCTGGACCTGCTGTGTGCTCACCAGATGCACTGACCATTGTGCCACTGGGTTACTTTACTGTACATAACATGAGTAAAATATTCTTAAGCATTTGATCTCCAAGTTTATTTATTATTGTCTTTATTTCTAATATTAATATTTTCATAGAATTATACATAAGTGGAAGATTTTGCTATATGATTAAAATACATTCTGAGAAAAAGTCCTGGAATAGTTAAATAAAACACAAAAATTTAATTTATTCACCAAAATTTACTTTATCTTTAAAGAAGGCCCAACAAGTCCAAAACAAACATGCCAGCACTTTACTCAGTCCTCCATACATTTTCCATAGGCTGATTGAGGTATGGCCTCCAGTTCTTTCTGTGAATTTTTTTTATAGTCTCAATTCACTCAAAACTAGAAATGCACCGAATACTGATTTTGGTTGCATTCTGAATATTCGGAATACAAGTAAACCGAATAGAAAATATTTAGCTAGACGAATTAACAGTAAGTATTATTCCATATAATAACTATTTGGCCAGATAGTCCTATATTTCGGAGTTTAATCATATTAAAAAAATTAAATTATAAAGCAATTTTACATAATATACAGATGCTTCTGTTTTGATTAAAAAACATTTACAAGTAATTATAAGACATTTACAAGTAAATTTTCAATTAAAAAAAATAATGCTTCAAATTGCTATTTAAGAAGAGAATAATCTTAAAATTTATTTAATTGATAAAGCTTTAAAATTTCATGGCTTCTTCTGAGAATTAAAATGAATTCTAGAACAAATATTTTAAAATCGAAGAAAATTTTTTAAGGAATTAGAAGGAAATTTTTACAGATATACTTTTTATAGTCAGAAACAGGCTAAAGTATAATACAATCTATGCAAATGGTGTCAACTCAGTAAGAATAATTTCCCAGCTTCTTTTGATTTAGCAAGGAAATTTTTAAATGCACCAGGTTGCAGTGTCTAGAGAGAGCGATCATTTTTGGAGGTTGTAAACATACAGATTGTTTCTAAAATCTTGAAACAAACTTCCAGGGAAAATAATGTGGTCAAGACAAGCATTTTTTTGGTACAGAAAACCAGAACCTCAATCTACTTATTCCATCAAAAATATAATTCATTCAATCAAAAATACAGGGTGTGACACTACAAACTGAAACTGAATTTTTGTTCACAACTTTCACAATAATGAAGATATTTTAGCAAGATTTTCATCATATTAACTTTGCTTGTATGGAATGTGACAATATCATTGGAAGTGACTGACTCTTGGCGGCATCGCCATAATTCACAGAAATCAAATTACAACATTATTGTTAAAGTAACAAACAAAAATCCAAGTTCAGCATGCAGTGAGATAAACTGTATTTTTGATTGAATAAGTGGACTTTGCTTTCCTGGACAAAAATTGTCTGAGTTGACCCTTGCAAGTTTGTTCCATTTGTTTACATACACTCCGTTTGTGAAAAAGCAAGAAACAGATTATTTACCAGGTAATATTCAGGAACTTTCATCTCAACATCATTAATTCCTAAAGGTCATCATTAATGGTTAATTTTCTTAAATGTCACTTTTAAAACAGCAAATAAATAACGTAAAATCATTCTCTTTTATTAAAATAGAATTCTATATCTTAATTATTCTGAATATCTTTATTAATTGACAGTTAAAAGTAGAAGTTGCATAAGGTTTTAATAAATATTTTTTCAAGTACCCGGTTTGGCAAAAACTTTGATATTCGCCAGGCCGAATAGTTTGACATTTGGCCTAATTAAATATTCGGAAGTATGGTATTCGGTAGTATGGTATTCGGTAGTACACCGAATATTCAACGCATCCCTACTCAAAACACCTTCCCTGAAGTGGTAATTTTAGCTTTGAGAACAGGAAGAAGTCATATATCAGGTGAATTAAGAAGCTTGGTCAATGATACTCATTGCATTTTGGCCAAAAGCTATCACAATGACAGCTTTGTGCGATAGAACATTATTGTGGTGCAAAATCCTTGTCCTAAAAATCTGGCCATTTCCAGTAGATATTGAACCGATAGATATGTCAAACGCTTTGTGATGCCTAAATAGTATTTCTTATTAATTGTTTGTCCCATTGGTAGGAATTTAGAGGGAACCACACCATAGTAATCGAAGAAAACAATCAGCATGACCTTGATTTTCATTTAACTTTGATGGGGATTTTTTGGGCTTCAGCTTGTTTTCAATGCTCAATTCTAAAGACTGTTGGCTTCTTTGCATGTTGCAGTTGTAAACCCATGTCTCTTCACCAGTTATGAAGCAAAGGAAGGTGGGGTCCATAGAAGATCGGGAAATCATGTCTTCAGTGACCTACTTTCAATGCTCTTTTTGGACAAAATTGAGAGCTTTTGGCACTAGTCGTGCAGCAATGCGTTTCATGCCTAAAATATCAGTCATAACATTATGAAACAGACTTAAAAGATATATTCACCACCGGAGCCAACTCTAAGATTCATATATGATGATTTTCGAGCACCAGCTTTTTGATTTTATTGATGTTTGAGTTGCCCGTAGATGTTAAAGGTTGACCAGAATGAGGCAAATCAACTATCACTTCACGTTCCTCTTTGAATGTTTTATTTTAGCTTGTGTTTTTGACATGTATAATTCACCGTAGGTCTTTTGCAACATTTTCAGCGATTTGACACATGAAATTGTGTTTGAAATAAAATTGAAGGCAATGTTCAACTAATTTTTCCATTGCAAAAATTGTAGAGCATTCTAAAGTATGACTAAAAAACAGATGCTGCCCCCAGACTATGTCAACAAATGGCAACAAACTCTGTGTTATAACTTGGTACAGTGGTACAAATTTACAGAATAAACAATTGTCATTATATCTTTCATATGTGTCTTAAATGATAAATGTTGTATACTTTTACACAAAATATATTAGGGGATATCAGAGTTGCCAGATTGTATATTTTTCTCATAAATTGTATCCATTCAAGTTATTGTATGTTTCATATTTAAACTATTCCTATAAGATGATTTCTTTCATTTTTGTACAGATCTTTTAATTGTATAGACTTTTAATAATTTCAAGAAATTTTCTCAGTTTATATCTCTTGTTTGTTTCAAAAATGTTATTTTTTGCTGCACTTTTTTGCATGCAAATTAACATAAGAAAAAATTGCGTATGATGAGGAAGACAAAAATTTCAGATGAATTTTACTATATTAACATTGCTTGCTCAAAACCTTTGGAAGCTACCTGATTTTTTTTTTAAGGAAAATTCCTTAAAGAAGATATTACTATCTAATATAACATAGTTTAGTAGGACAAAGCTAAAACAAATTAGTGTCAGTAACAATCTACTTTTTATCTGAGAAATAAATCAGGTGAAATCATTAAAAGATTGGATTCTCAGCAAATCCAGCAGAGACAGCCACAGTGAACTATGGAAGGAAGTGATAGGAAGGATTTTTTTCTTTTTAATTATCTGCTTTACGTAGTAAGAAAAAAGAGTCAAATAATACATACGTTTGCATATGCAAGTGGGACACTTTGATGAAGGTGGAATTCCAATTCTACACCATGGGCCTTCACACATTGGAGTAGGACAACCTGGAGGAACTAAATTGCAACAAGATAAAATATTTTTTTGAAATATTCATATTAATATGTTTAATTTCAAACTAAAAAGCAAAGCACGAAAACACAGCATAACCACAAAAGAGAAAATAAAATGTATGCAAGAATTTTGTAAGGACTGTTTTTGAATCTATAAAAATGCATCATTAATTTATTTGGTAATTTCCAAAAATGATAAAGATCTTAACAAAAAGATACAACAGTATTACTGGATTTTCAGTTTTTAAAAGTGGTTATAAACTGGTGCAGTGTTTCTGTAAGTAAGATATGCAAAGATGCTCTAAGTACACAATGACGCTGACAAAGAGGGCTTGTAAAGTGGTACAATACAATCTTTTTCAAACTGTGGTGGTTTGAAGGTCCTCCCTAAATATAAAAAAATTCCATGTGCAATTTAGGCTGATATACATAAATAAAAAAAGTTATATGTCCTTTAATTTTTTGTTATTTTAGGGCTTTTACCTTTTATCACTTAAATTACTTTCTGGATTTTGATACAATGTGTTGTATGACTGTGTTGGTGTTCCTTCATTAAGCCTGTTATTAATTAATTACTTCTCTAAGTTCTTTTATGCTACATATTGATTACACTTTTAAAAAGCAATCAAGAAAGCAAGAAGACAGAGATAAAAGTCTTAACTTATGCACATGTTAATACTTTTATCTCTGTCTTCTTACTTTCTTGATTGGTTTTTAAGTGTAATCAATATATAGCATAAAAGAACTTAGAGGTGTAATTAATTTAACAGGAAATAATAACAGGTTTAATGAATGAACACCAACATAGTCAAACGACAAATTATATCAAAATCCAGAAAATTATTTAAGTGATAAAAGGTAAAAGCCCTAAAATAACAAAAAATTCAATCACTTATAAATTTTTTATTTAACATTTAAGGATTTTAATATCGATAGAAACATTAATTTTACTACTGCACTGACAGTTGTGTATTGTCTGTTGTATAGTTTTCCAATGTTTAACACTATTAAAAGCCATCAAACAACTACATATGATACTAGTATCAAAATACAAGTTTTATGCCTCTCAGAATCACTTAAAGAATTTTGAGATGTCATTAAATACCAACAGGTTTGATAGAAACACACCATTATGTCATATGATACATTATAACAAGGGGGAAAAAGGGAGGAAAAGAAGATTTCAGTGAAAAATGGCACAGCAAACAAATAAAAGTCTTTAACCCTTCATGTTCTAAATTATAAATCAGAAGTTTGTTCCTCTTCAATAATTATCTTTGTTAATGCCTGAAGATATTCTAAACAACTTATATAATGACAATTTGATTTTTAGATAGATTTTTAAATAAAATTGATTTAATTAACCGGTAGTAATGAGGTTTATTTATTTATTTATTTATTTATTTTGGTAAAATATTTACAAGAATAATTAGATTAATTAACAAAAAAATACTGCTATGGAAACCTCACAATTCTTACAAGAACAATGTAAATAAATGTACTGTGATCCTATCTGTAACAGAGAAGTGTTTTGTAGTTGCAAATTTTTCGTAAAACAATTTTTAAAAGGAAAAAAATCTAAATCCATGTAAATGGTGGACAAAATAACCACATTAAAAAATATTTAGCTTTGACTGTTTAGCTGTGTTTTCTGAATGTAATCCAGCAAAGTATTTTGTAAGAAAAGTACCATATACTTTTATTAGTAGACGAATTAAATAAATTTTATATTGCATTTTCTTTAATAGGACTTAAAAGTCCTGTCAAAGCATAAAGGGTTAATACATTGAAAAATGCAATCATCTAAAATTTTTTTTATCAGCACAAATTTTACACAGGATTTTCTATGCCTGGGTTAGAACCTATCTGGTTACCTACTTTCAAAAGAAGTTAGAGTGTACCACTTTAAAACTCTCCTTGTGACCAATAACCAACATACAGAATGGTGCAGCAAAACGAGTCAGTGCAAGTTTTTTCACAACATTAACACCTTTAAAAACAAAACATAAAGCACAATAAATGTTGAAGAGGACTTACAGCTAACTCTACCTCCGCAAATTAACACTAAAAATTCCACAAATACGTAAGGGTATAAAAAAGTGCATCCTTTACATTAAGAAAATTGCTACCTGTAAAGCTTTCGTTAAATGTAAAGTCAAAGTTATGTTTAATTTGCATTCATTCACTGTTTTCTTTGTTTCCATTTTTAAGGTTTCGTTCATCTGGTGAAACCCTATTCGTCTCACTCCTCAGTCAGTCTGTCTGTGTGTGTGTCCGTCACAGAGCCCGTTCTCAGAAACTATATAAGTTGCATACTTGAAATTTTGGATTATTATTCTTATAGCTGAAGACCTCACATCAAACGACAAATCTTAAAATTTTGAAAAAGTCTTATATTTACCCCTCTGGGCTCTAACTGTTGTATTTTAAGCAATTTTTCTAATTCAGCCCCTAATTAAGTGTGAAATTTTGCATACTTATAGCAGAACACTTGCGATCACATGAAAAATCATACAATTTTCAAACAGTCTTATATTATTTACTACTCAGGGCTCTAACTTCTGTATTTTTAGCAATTTTTCTAACCTCCACTCTTTTCACCTGAGGTGCACTTTTCTAACTTTTGTCGACACTCCTTTGACCACTCTGTCATATTATGCACCATAGCTGTACTATTTTAGTTCCAATTTTTACCGCCAGGGGGCACCTACCTATCTCAGGTGCTATGGGCCCACTCCCCTCGACTAATATATCTACGGATAGTTTGTAAAACAGAGTTTCGTTCGGATAGAGGTTTGTTTAGAATAGAGTGCACCCCCTGGTTGCGAAATGTGGAACTAACAGATTTTGAAAAAGGATAAAGTGTTTTGAAAGAAATATTAAACGAAACCCTCTGTGCGATCTGTGATCACACTTACCCACTTGTTCTATTAATAACTCTTAAACTATAAAATAAGGGGTATACCAATTACATGTAATTTTTCCAGTGGTAGATAAGGCATAAGAAAATTAAAACCACTGAAAAAGTATAAACAAAGATTTATTTACAGCAATTTAGCATGCTTGATAACAGTATCTTTTATTACAAATTTATTGAATGACATACAGTAGAAGCTAAATAATACAAGCCCAGTTAAATCAGAATGTCAGATAAACCAAGCTCATTTTAATTTCATGCAATTCGCAATATTTCCCCTTGCCAACCCCGCAAGGAACATTTCAAAATCTGAATACTGAGTATAACAAATAGAGATCGACAGAAAATTCGTTTTCGGCGAAAATGGTGCTGAAAACTCGGCCGGACCAAAACTAACTGTATTCCAAAAATCTTGTTTCTTCCTTCAGAAATTTTCAACATGACTCATTGATTTGAGCTGTATCAGCTCAAATGAGACACTCTTTTATTTATTGTTATGAATTTCACCGTTTATAATTATCAGTTATGACTGACTCAAGCCATGAGTGCAAATTATAAAGCAAGCAATGCCTATAGGACTAAACTTTGAAGATGCTTTTTACAAGGTCATTAAAAGCTTCAGGCTTAACAGTAATAGAAAATTTTTAGTTTGAAACCACAGAAGTGTTTCAAATACTATTTGAGACAGTATAAATAACAGATGATCTTTTGCAGAAATCATTATAAAAGATAAATCGAGGTATGTATACCTAAAAGATTTTTTAATGAGATGAAATTTGTATAATTAGAAAATCATTCTGTGTCATTGATCTATCAATTACATTTTGGTCACAGGCACAGAGAGCCAACTTGGGCCACACATATAATTAATAATTAAGTATATTCAATAAACACATATAATTAATTAATAATTATGCATATTATGTATGTATTAATTACTTTAAAAAAAATTTTGGTCATTTTTGTTTTCGGCTGAAAATAGAAAGATTACTGAAATTCAGTTCCGGTTTAGGTTTCGGTCGATTATTAATAACAAAGTTCTGTACCAAGAATATACCACTAAATACCTTGGACTCCTTGGGAACCTTTCAAGTGAACGAATCATTGTTAGCTGAAGATTAAAATGCAGATATAAAAATAGTCAAATGAATAAAAAATCAAAATACAGTTAATTTAAGTGCAAAGGAAGAAATTATTGAAAATAAAATTTGAAATTAGATCATGATTGAAAGTTCGAGTGAACTTAAAATATGTCTTACACTGAGAAATCTCACAATGAATAACCTTAAAATCTCGTTAAAACTGCCATGTAACAAACTAAAAAACAAATTTAATTAAATACTTATTTTAAAAGTATTTAAAAATTAACTATAATATTTCTTTAAGTAAATAAATAAAATAGCCTTACCTTTTACAACATGATTTATACTTATGATTTGATTGATAACAGTCCTATTTTTGAAAAAAAGTTTGTTTTTAAAACTTTCTAATTCATCATCATCATAGTCTTCATGGTGTTCCACTGGACCCATTCCTTCTCTTTCAAGATCTTTGTTGAACTCTTGACTATTTTGCTGGAAAGTTTGTTCAACAGGAGTAACTAGAATTACAAGAAAGGTTTTTAATGCTTATATATTGTCTGTGTCGGAAAGATACACTGAATCAACAATGGCATCAATAACACTAATTTTTTTTCTATTTTTTACAATTTAAATGCTTAGTTAATATTATACTACAGTTGAAATATAAGAGTCCTGCATGGGTCAGGTACAAACCAACTGGAACCCAAATACTCCATTTGAAGTCAACCTGCAATTTAACCCAAACAAGAAAACAAATTTCATTGACCCAAACTCGAAACTGAAATTAAAGGAAATTAATTCCTGCTTTAATGCAATTATGAAAGGGAATCTAAAATTATATCTCTAATGTCAATTTTATCTTTTATACAGAAAAATGATATCTATATTCAAATATAGTAAAACCTCTGAATAGCAGACACTTCAGGATTGTTGAATAGAGTCATACATCATGTTAGGTTTATAACGAAGTTTTCTTGAACAGGCGGTTCCTTTTTTGATGAAATCCGAGACACATCAGATGGCTGTAAATTAGATGTGAATTATTTGAATAAAATAACAGGAAGCCATTGAATCAAGAGGGATCAGAGTTAGAATATTTGAAGAATTTTATTATGCACCGGGATCCTTTCTAATACAGCCGAGATTATTCGGGCAACACTGATGCTGGAGAGGAGAGCATAGTTTTACATTTTTTATGTTGTCAGTGTAACAGTGAAAAGAGAAGAGATCAAAATTACATTTTCTCCAAATGATCGAGTATGGCAAGAGTACATATACATTTTTTGCCAATTACGTAGGCTATATGGCGAGAATACAATGAGTGGAGACATGTGGTGAGAGTTCGTTAATTGTAACATAATGAGAGGCGTCAAAAGAGTAGTATGAATTATTTGCCGCCAAATGATACGCATAGAATTTATGGTACGAAAACCACAAAACAACATTCTACAGGGGGTTGCCAAAAGTTACATGGGGGCGAAAGGCCAGAAAGCGAACGTTAGTAAAATAAAACAAATTAAAGACAGACTGCCAATAATGAGATGACTAATATATTGCATCTGGAGTAACGGTTGATAAAATGTAGAAGCACAGAGTCCGACTAAATTCTGCATAGCATAAAAAATAAGGCATTAGCATTAAATCTGAGAAAGGCGTTGCTAGGCGGAAAAAGGATATTATTTCTTTTCTTTTAAATGTAGAGCGCTGAGGTTAAAAGATTAAAGAGAATGAGAAATGACTGCTTAATTTTATGAAAGAAAAGTGTGTTACAAAATAAATTGAATCCAAATGCAGAGATAATTAAATTTAAGAAATTAAAAAGGCATAATTTTAAAGGGGGG
Source organism: Maratus speciosus (assembly GCA_963932465.1). Lineage (NCBI taxonomy): Eukaryota > Metazoa > Arthropoda > Arachnida > Araneae > Salticidae > Maratus > Maratus speciosus. The sequence continues at coordinate 295,496,215 of OZ010789.1, forward strand.
AAAAGGGGAAACTATTAACATTAATATGTGAAGGTAGACACCTTCACAGGGTATTCTTTAATTTTCCTTTTTCGGATCAAGGTGACCATAATTTTCTTTCAAGTTCACTATAGAGTATTTTTTGAAGGTCAGATTTCAGTTTTTGTAAGTCGGGTTGTTAAGATTTTCAGAAAAACGTTTGAGCAGAACTATGTTTCGGATAAAAATAAATGAATGAGTATACAGTCCACTCTCTCTAATCAGCAATATATTTCAGATATAAACAAACAGTTAAGTCTTTTTTTTAAGCAAGATAATGTATACTTTGTCTGTAATAAAAGTTGATTGATCGAAAGAATTTATCAAAAAAAATTTAAGGCATTTCTGCATTCATTAGAAGAAAATATTTTGTGCAGATAACTGACTGCAATAGTCTGGACGCAATCATTAGCTCACATGGTCATAAGTAATGAACTTCTGAGTAGTGCACCATCAAATCAAATCATTTCATTTTGATGCCGAAATCGTGAAAGTTAAAACATGCGGATAAGTGGACATAGTCAATGCACCTACGGAATCATGAAATCGCGAGCGACTGCAGTGAATAAGCTCAACTTACTTCATTGTTATTGACATTATTAGTGTTATCTGTATAGAAAAATCCATGGCCAGCTATGCTGATTATTGATCGTCAAAATGATTCTTCTGAATTAGGGTGGCCCTTATATAGACTATTTTATTTTAATTTTTTTGGTCTCACCCTCAAAACTTGTTCCAATACAGTAAAAAACAAAGTAGAAAAAGTTTGAATGAAAAAGAAATGCATTTAGAGGTGGCTCAAGCTTGCCGAAGTTTGGTAATTATACTTAAAAACTTAGTGATATTGACAAAAGAAAAATATACAAAAATTGTAATTTTTATTATGATAATAAATTAATTTCATATCTTATATAACACTGTACTAAGCATACAAAAAGTTTAATGTTTGAAAGTATAAGTAATTAATTTAATTTGTTAAGCCCAGTTTTCTGAAGTAAGGATACTAATTTACAGAGTTTGTGCACATGACCCGAATTTTCAAAATGGCCTCCCTCAAAACTAAAGCTGGTCTAATAAAAGAATTTATTATAGTATGGTCAGCTATGTTGTTTATTGATCGCCAAAATGATGATTCTGAATCTGAATTCACTGGATTTAGATTATGTATTGCACAAGAAAAAGCAGCTGAATTACTAGAGTTTACAAAAGAGTCATCTTCTCTTTGCAGTTCTGCATTGGAAGAAGACTTAGTTACCTAGATGGCTTTCTTAAGATGAAATCTTGGAGTTATTGCTAATGCAAAAATAATATCTGTGTTGAATTCAGGGGAAAGAGATTCAGAAACAGAAGCTGATACTGAAAAAGATAAAATTGCTTTCGAAGGGGATTTAGCTCTTGAGAATAAATATCTTAGTTTTTTATGAAAACAAGCTTTTGTAACTGACTAAGAAATCCTGACTCTTAAAAGCCTTTAAGATTAAATTCTGGAGCATAAAATAAAAGCTTTTAAGCAAACCACTACTACCTTTGCAATGTTTGATAGATTTAAAAATAAGTAGAAATATAGTGAAATGTTTTCTTTAATTTTGTATTATTATATCATTTAAATGTATTTCTAATATTGAATATAGATTTTTTCAAATTTAAAAAGCAGTTTCTTTCATTTGTGTGTTATTTGTTTACAGTGCAATTATTATATTCGTTAATAAATTCCAAATATTAGATGCAAACAAAGAAATGACCTATAATCTACAAAACTCTAGGTCCCAACCTGTGAGGATTAGAGGGAGTGTACTGTATATCAAATTTACTGCATGATAAAGAAAAAAATATACAAGAAATGTGATGATAGATTATTCTTTCTTTATAATATTGTTAAAAACCCTTTTTAATTCTCTCGAAATATGATAAATATTACCAACATTTCATTTTTGATACACAAAAAACACATATGAGATATCATGAATATTTAAATAAGAAAAAGAAAGAAAATTGTGAAGCAAGCAAAGAAGAAACAGAAAAAAGAAAATCTGTAGCTGAAATTAAAATGTTAAAAGACAAAAAATTGTTGATATATGTGATAGTTTATGCAAAATACAAACAGGTGTTACGTATGTGTAGATTCAGAAGTGTCCACTATTCAGAGGTAAAAGCATTCAAATAATTAAGTTTCAGGAATTGAAAAAGTGTTTGCTATTCAGGAATGTCTGTTATGGAGGTTTTAACCATATATACAGGATTTATACTCTATTTGAATAACAAAATTCACTGACTTTTCCCGGTTTTCCAAATTATATTCCCTAAAATTCCCTGACCACAATTCATGACATTTTTAGAAATATGAATTACAATTCTAGATCTTAATGATTAAACTTATATAGCAAAAGAGAACACATCGATACATTAATAAGAATAAAATGTAAACACCTCTGAAAATGAAAATAAGCTATAAAATTGAAACTAAAAATCTATGTCCTTTGATATTTAAAATATAACAAATTAAAAACAATTTAACAAAGAAACAAAAAAACCTAAAATACAACTAAGAAGGATTCAAAGTAACTTTTCATTTATGTAATTTTAATTTGCACATATTAAACATTCAAAATTTTTTAGACAGTTCTGCTGTCATATCATTTATTTGTGTTGTTTCAGAAGCAGTTTGTTGAGCAAGTTTCAATTTTTTGTCTTTTAACATTTTAATTTCAGCTACAGATTTTCTTTTTTCTGTTTCTTCTTTGCTTGCTTCACAATTTTCTTTCTTTTTCTTATTTAAATATTCATGATATCTCATCCTATTAACATGGTTCAACATTTCTTTCGCAGAGGTATCGCCTATTTGGCAACAAATTTGCATAGTTATAACATCTTTATGTTGAAAATGTGAATTTAGCGAAAATTGTACTTGCAACTGAAAAAGCAGGACTTTTTTGCGGGCGGAACTCGGGGGAATCTTGACACATGATAGTGCATTAAAAAATAAGTAAAAAAAAAAAATAAATAAAAAATCCCTGACTTTTCTAGGTTTAAGAAAAAAAATTTAATTTCCCCTGACTTTTCCATGATTTTTTGTATACTTGCCATTTTTCCTGGCAATTTCATGTTTTTCAGATGCATAGGATATAGATTTTTGACCTGAAAAAATAATTTGGACATTCTTTTAAAAAAATCATGGGAACCCAACCTGCAATAGTCAAAACTAAAACGAACTCGAAACAATGAAGGTCAACCCGACTTGCAAAAAAAAAAAGTCCTTCTGGCCAGTGCCGGGACGAAGAGGTAGCTTTCATATTCCTTTTTTTTAAAAAGCCAACTTATATCATTCAAAAACACGAAGCTCAATTTAGTGGAAACCAAATATAGGAGATTCAATACTAATTTTTGTCAATATAATGAATGAGAATTTCGCGAAATTAGTCAGCTTTATCCAAGCTGCTTTTTTTTAAAGTAACTTTTATTTGGCTGCCAAATTCGGCGATTTCTTAAAGTGCCTGCCATTTTAAGACAACATGGTGGATGAGGCTAACCAGTGAACTTGGTCGAAACCTTAGTAATAGCTGTGCACATGCTCACTCACATCGGAATCGGTTGATATATACGAGTGCTGTTGCATGCAAAAAATCAGATTTTTCAAAATGTCACCCACAATAGAAATTGAAACTGCTATATCTGAGCCATTTTTTAAGGTAAAGACAAACAAAAAATGCTTCTGAATCCTTATATCAAGGTCAAATACTTTTAGAAAGAAACCTTTTTCAATTTCTAATTTTTTTTGCACCTCACTTTAAATATATATATATTTTTTAATTTAAAGGCCGCCATTTTGAAACAAGATGGCTGATGAATCTGGCCAGCGAACTTGATCGAGGTATTGATGCATACTATCCACATGCCTTCTTACATCGAAATAGGCGAATACGTGTGTTATCGCGTGACAAATACAAGATCGTTTCAAAATGTTAGCCATGCTAGAAATTCAAAGTGCTATAATTCAACCATTTTTTAAGATATAAACAAAAGAACAAATTTTCAGAAACAAAAACTGCTCCGGAATCTTTGTATCAAGGCCAAACACATAAAAAAAATCTTTTTCATTTTCCAATTTTTTAATACCTCATTTTAAATTTAATTTTTTTCTAAATGGCAACCCTTTTGAAACAAGATGGCGAATGAAGCTGGCCAACGAACTCGGTCGAGACATTGGTATGTACTATGTACAGACCAAGTTACATCCAAATCGGTTCATAAATACGCCTGTTATCGCGTGACAAAAATCAGGACATTTCAAAATGTCAGCACGCTAGAAATTCAAAATGCTATAACTCAGCCATTTCTTAAGATATAGACAAAACAAAAACTGCTCCGAAATCATTGTATAAAGGTCAAATACATAAGAAAAAAATATTTTTCCATTTTCAATTTTTTGTTACCACATTTCAAATTTTAAATTTTTAAAAAAATTTTAAATGGCCGCCATTTTGAAACAAAATGGCAGATGAAGCTGGCCAACGAACTCGGTCGAGACATTGGTATGTACTATGTACACACCGAATTACATCGAAATCGGTTCATAAATACGCCTTTTATCGCATGACAAAATTCAGGAAGTTTCAAAATGTCAGGCACGCTAGAAATTCAAAATGCTATAACTTAGCCATTTTTTAAGATATAGACGAAACAAAAACTGCTCCGGAATCTTTGTATAAAGGTTAAATACATAAGAAAAAAAAAATTCCATTTTTAATTTTTTGGTACCCCATTTCAAATTTTAAATTTTTTTAAAAATTTAAAATGGCCGCCATTTTGAAACAAAACGGCGGATGAAGTTGGCCAACGAACTCGGTCGAGACATTGGTAAGTACTATGTACACACCGAATTACATCGAAATCGGTTCATAATTACGAGAGTTACAGTGTGACATAGGTCATATATATATATATATATATCAATTTTGAACGGAGGGTGGTTTCGGGGTCTGGGGGTCATGATCGATGAAAATATACCAAAATTTTTTGAAATCGCTTTCCTCCGAACGGCTGCAATAGGTAGCTTTTTGTAATGAAAGCTACCTAATATAGCACATATTTGACCTGACCTTAAGGTCCGATCCAGTCAGGTTGAGATAAAAGTGGGTTACTCGACCCGATGCAAGACTCTGCTGCCATAATAAAGACAACTGCAAAAGTATTTACATATAACTATACAATATGATATTGTATATATTATATTCATACATATAATATGTGTATAGGATATATATACTATATTCATTATGGCAAGGCATAACATACTGCTGGAAATAAAACTATCATCGTAAATATCCTTTATTGCTAAAAGCCACCACCATGATGTTATGTACTTAAGTAGTTAATAAATGTATAATAAATTACTGTATTGTATTACTTTAGTTTGCTTTTACATTATTTATCATTTTTAATGATGTGTTTAATAATTATGGTATCTTTCGGTTAGCCAGACGCCAGTGTTATATATACATATTTATATACATACATATATGTAAATATACACATGTATACATATGCACATATTGTATATATACACACATATATATGTGTATATATACATACATGTATATATAAATATGTATGTATAACACTGGCCCCCGGCTAACCGAAAAGTACCATAAATATATATTAAATGATTGTTTTGAACATGATTGGTGATTGGCAGTGATAAACACGATTGGCAAATAACAACCATTTTTACCGTTCTATCTTCCTGGCAGGTCACAAATTCTAAACTATTACCTTTATTAGTAAATACCTTTAGAAATATATATTTATAATATATATATATATATATATGAATGGCAGAATTTAATATAAATGACATAATTTAATAAAGCAATGCATTAAAAAAAATAATGATAAGATTAATACTTTAAAACTAAGAGTACATTATTCTTAATATCCTAACAGTAAATTAAAGTTATCAGATTTTTTAAAAAATTAAACAAAAATTATTAGCAATTGATCAATGCTATAAATATTCAGATTTTTTTTTACATCATTCTTTATATCAAAAGTTTGAAATTCTTTAAATTTAATGCTTTATATTCAGTACATAGGAATAAAGGAAAGAGTCTAAAAATAATTTTGCAGTGCTTGTTACAGCGACATTTACTGTACAATTTTCTCAACTCTTAAATTTTATGTTAGATATTAAACAGAAGAGTTTGCCCCCCCCCCCCCCCCCCATTAGTCTATTTTAGTATCAGTCCCTTTTGATACTTCACTAACATTGGGTTCATTAGGATTATGAAAACTAATGCTTAAACATTCTTTAAACAATAATCTTGATATTAATGACATTATAAAAATAGATTTAGGAAGAACTCTTGAATTTCCAATCTACATTAAAACCATTTTACATGCCAGTAAGACATCTGAAGAATTTCTTAAATACATTTTTCAATTTTATGCAAATTAGCTTATTTATATTCAATGTTATAATATTTAGGGGGGGGGGGGAGGGGTACGCCCTAAAATCAACACTGATTACATAGGAATATTATTCTGAAATACTGGTTATTAAAAATTCAGAATCAGTGGCATCTAAGTATGATGTTATGCCATATTAGTTTTTAAAATGTTTATTCTTTAAATTAAATTCCTTTATTTTATAACCAATACAAGCTAACAATAAAAGTAATTTCATATTCTTAGTTTTTATACTAAAGTTTGGCTGAAATTTTGCAACTTTCCTAACTTACATATTTATTCTATGATTTTGGATTTACAATTTTCAGTTTCAATAAATAAATTCTGCTTCAAGATTATATTTTATACCTGATTTTTAGGTAGCTTTCATTACAAAAAGTAAAAAGCTACCTATTGCAGCCGTCCGGAGGAAAGCACTTCCGAAAAATTTTGGTGTACTTTCACCAATCATGACCCCCAGACCATCCTACATTCAAATGTGACATACATATATATATCTGATTTTTGTCATGCGATAACTCTCGTATCTATAAACTGATTTTGAAGAGATCAATTGTATGTATAGTGCATACCAATGCCTCGACCAAGTTCGTTGACCAGCTTCATCAGCCATCTTGTTTCAAAATGGTGGCCATTAAAAAAAAAAAATTATTTAAAAGGTAGTGCAAATAAATGAACTGAAAAATATTTTTTTGTAAGAGTTTTATCTTAACACTAGGATTGCAAAGCATATTTTGTTTCGTCTTTATCTTTAAAAATAGCTGAGATATAGCAGTTTCAATTTCTAGGATGGCTGACATTTTGAAACAATCTGATTCTTGTCGTGCTGTAACTCTCGTATTTATAAACAGATTTGGATGAAATTAACTGCATGCATAGTACATACCAATGTCTCAACCGAGTTTATTAGCCACCTTCATCTGCCATCTTGTTTCAAAATAACGGCCATTTAATTTTTTTTTATTTATTTAAAAAGCGGTGCAAATAAATTAAAAACTGAAAAATATTTTTTTCTTAAGAGTTTGATCTTAACACAAGGATTCCGAAGCACATTTTGTTTCGTCTTTATCTTAAAAAATAGCTGAGATATAGCAGTTTGAATTCCTAGGGTGGCTGAAGTTATGAAACAATCTTATTTTCATCATGTGATAAATTAACCGATTTGGATTTGACTAAGCAAGTGTATAGTAAATACCAAGGTCTGGACCGAGTTCGTTAGCCAGCTTAAACTACCATTTTGTTTCAAAATGGTGACCATTTAAAAATGTTTAAAAATTTTAAAAGCGGTGCAAAAAATTAAAAACTGAAATTTTTTTTCTTTAAGTGTTTGAACTTAAAACACGAGTTCTGGTGCATTTTCATTTCGTCCTTATCATAAAAAATGGTGGGGATATAGCAGTTTGAATTTCTAGGTTGGCTGACATTTTGAAACAATCTGATTTTTGTCATTTTTGCATGCATACTTTTTAACCGATTTGGGCATGACTAAGCATGTGTACAGAACATACCAAGGTCTTGGCCAAGTTCATTGGTTATCTTCATCCACCTTGTTGTTTTAAAAAGACGGGGACATCAAGATATCACCAAATTTGGCAACAAAACATAAATCACTCAAAATGAAGTTAACTTGGATAGCTGATTAATTTGGCAAAATTCTTATTTACATTCAGTATTGAAGAAAATTTTTATTGAATCATCTATAATCAAGTTCCACTCATTTTAGCTTCTTGTGTTGAGTAAAATAAGCTATATTGGAAAAAAAAAAATTACCAAGGATTATGAAAGCTACCTTTTCCTCCCGGCACATGCCGAAATGACTTTTTATATTTACCCTAGTCCTCTGTAAATGCATGGGTGACATAAAAAATAAATATCTACACACTGAGTATTTACTCTTCCGACATAACTAGATATGACTAATGATAATATTGATAAAAAAATATTATTTTCAATGAAGCTGTAAAACAAAATTTTCAAAATGATCTGTAATTGCAGCAGATGAGTATGCAGATTGTTTGTGTAAGAATAGCACATAAATTCATATAGATAAAAAAGTTTCTTTTAAAATTCAAAAACTTTCTGCATGTTTTTAATTTATAGCATGCTGGACTTTCAATCAAAATTAAAGTCACTTTCGGAAAACTTGACAAAGTGTAATAGAAATAATCTATTGCAATTAGAATATAAATATATTAAATATTTGATGAAATATAAGCATTTGCAAGAAATAGTTTTTAACTGTACATGTGCAAAAGATAGGACAATTGTTTTTATATAATTTAGTAGCCAACAATGTAGGGCAACTCATACAAAAAAAGCAGATTAATATCGTTAAAATACAGAAAGATATTGGCGATATAGTGAATTGAATGAAGTTGCTTTCTAAAAGTAGCAGGATGATAAGTGATTTTCACACACATTGTAATTTTTCATTCATGCTTTATTTATCCTCAGAAAAACCACCAGAACAAATTCATTAAAAAATTATCAAAATAGAAGCATGCATTTAAAATCTATGCATAGACATATGTTAAATACATAATCTTTTCTTAAAAGTCAGTTAATAAAACAATTCGTGGAAAATCCCTTACATTCAGCTACTTTTAGAAAGCAACTGCAATTCAGCTCACTATATTGTCGAATCTTTTTAAATTTCCATGATATTCCATTGGCCTTTTCGTATGAATTGTCCTATAAAGTTGGCTACTATATTATGAAAAAAAAAAATTTTTTTCATTCACACATGTGCAGTAAAAAAATATTTCATACAAATGCTCATATTTCATAAAATATTTAATAAGTTTATATTCTAATTGCAGCATATTGTTTCTACTGCTCTTTGTCAAATTTCAAGAAAACGGCATTAAATTTGGTTGAAAACTCTGCATTCTATAAACAAAACTTATACAGAATTTTTTTTAAGCGTTTGATCTCTAATGAATATGTGTGCTATTCTACACATAAAGGTTATACAGGACACACATAGTCATGTACTACAGCTACAGATCATTTCAAGAATTTTATTTCACAGGGTGATCACAAATATTTTCTTAATTTTGTTGTTGGTTAAAAAATTGTCCTTCTAAATCTTTGCTGAAAAATATGAGGTCAAACATGCTCTGCTCCAGATAAATTTTCATTGTTTCTCTAGATACTTGACAAAATGCCTAAAATTGAATGTGTCCAGATACTCTTGATCAAACAGTTTATTACACATTTAAGGTGATAACATTAATTGCCAAAAGATCTATTAAATATAAAAATAACTATATAAAAAAATTACATTTATTTTGGCGATTATTAGCTGCATCAGACACATCAGATCTTTTCTGTAAAACTTTCTCTGACTCATCTGCTTCAGATTCGTTGTGAGTATTGTTCAATAAAGGTTCAGTCAAGGACATGGAATTGTTTTCATCAGCTACACGAACTTCTTCAAATCCAGAGTTGACTATAAAAAAGATAACAATTTTCACTTATTATACAAATAAATAATTACAGTAAATATTATGGTTGCCACTTATCTAAGCATCAAATTAAAAGTTACACAAACATTGTAACATCCAACCACAGTTTAGACCACAATTGTAATTTTGCTTGAATTGATGCATCAGCCAGTCAACTTTCAAACCATTAATATGGCTAAGTAAAACAAACTAACTGCTGTAGCAAAGGGAACAGTATGATTAGGGAAGTAACGCATATTCGGCACTATTTGATATTCAACACTTCTGCAAAATATTCAGTTGGCTGAATACTGAACAATATCTGGCCAAATATTGTTGGATGTTTGGACAAATACTTTCAGAATCAGTTGAATACATTTCTCTTTCTCTTATGCAATGTACTTCTCAAATTCAAATAGGATATTTTCCGATACGTGCAGCATGAAGCCATTTTTCTTCTTTAACCCTCTCATGGACAAGCCTGTGTTAATGTTTTCACTAAGCTCCAGGTTTCCTGCAATATAAGCATTATTTATAGTAATGTAATTCTACTGATTTAATGAATTTTTAATAGATTGTAATACTTGAGAGTATTAATCTTTTGTTCAATCATATTCGTAATTAGCTTTTTCATATAATGTTGAAAAAATTCTTTCTTTTTTAGCATTTAAAACAAAATACAGAGAAAACAACATTACAATTTTGCCTTTTTACTAGGCTGTCAGAGGGTTAATGCAGCAAATTTTCAGCTATTATTATTCTATTTACATTTACATTTTTTTTATATTTACATTTACTATTTACATTTTTCTTTGAAACCTAGTCTCAAATACCACAAAAGGTGCTTAAAATATGAAAAATATATTTCAGTCCTTCCTGGACCATTTTCAATTTCTTACTGGTTCAGACTCGCTTTCCGCTGGGCCACTCTTCGGATACCCCTTCCTCTTCTTCCCATATCCGCATCTTTTCGTAATCATTTCTCTCCAACCTTGCTCCACCAGCACATGTTCCATGCGGTTGATCGCATTGTTCTCACTCACAATCTCCACGGCCTCTCTCTTTAAGGCATGATTAAAGTTTTCATAATTTGCTAACTTTTTAGTACACTCAAATTCGATTTCCAGCCTTTCCTCCGCATTGAGCTTTGCTAAAGCTGTTGTTAGTCTTCCTTTTTTTATATCCTCTCTGTGCTCTTTTACTCTCTTTTCTATTCTTCTCTTCGTCACTCCAATATAACATTTTTCGTCCCCATTTTCGTTTTTTAGGTTGATTCTATATACTCCCCAAGTTTTCATATCATCTATTTGGTCTTTTTCGTTTCTTATTCTCTGAAAGATATTTCTATTAGGCTTTATTGGTATATTAATGTTATATTTCATAGTTTCTTTTTTAAGCACATTAGCTGCTCCTTCAGCAGCTAATGTGAAAACTTTCACATTTTTCTTTCCTTTCCCTCAAATTTTTCGAGTCTGCAATAGCTGATGTAATGCAAAAATCATAAAACTTTCGACCTTTTTTTATGAATATGTGGGAATATAAATAAAAGATGGGCAAGAAGGATTGTAAACACAACGGGGAGAAGAGAAATCCATCCATAGGCATTTTCAAAAGGCAGGTTTCTGTTATGCGAATAGATTTGTGCAGGACAGATGAGATGGTTTGCTAGTTTTATACCAATCAGGTTCTGTGAAAGAGTAAAATGTTTAGCAATTTAATGAAATGTTTTCACTTTTTGCAGCATGTTTTGATTTTCAAGTTTTCAGTTCACTTTTTCTGCTAATCATGACAATATTTAAACCCAGAAGGATCAACAGAAAAACCTAGAAATCTGTCTTACACCCAGAATGAAATCACCCTTCATAAATAATAACTGGCAGTTAATAATAAAAATACTTTTCAACATTTGATTTACATTTGCTTAATATTTTCAATAAAGTACTAATGTGACAACAATATAATTAGTATGACATTGGATACTATTTGTTGCTTGACAGTCTCTCAATATCATACAACAAGATAAGACGTTAGCCAGACATAAATGGTTATCTGAAGGACCATTAATCAGTTGATTTCTTAGCTTAGTGCATTTCATTTTTTTTTTTAAGTGTACACATATTAAGTACTGATGAACAGTATTGCCATTTTTTTATGTGTTTCTCCAAGTTGGGATACATATCAATAATTATCAACTAGTCAATAACAATTCTATTTTTTTTTTTTTTAACAACTTGACACTAGCACTACTATTAGGCATGTAGCTCAAAAATGCTGTTAGAGCTCCATCTGTAGAATATTTAGTCAGAGATCTAGGTCCGAAAAGGATTAATATATATAAAAAAAATATATAGACCCGCAAGATGGATTGATGTAATACTGCTCTGGGGAATGTCGGTCAGACAGCTTCCAGACGCAGGCTTCAAATGGCTCATGTGTTGGTATAAATGATGCCAGGTATAAATTAGTGCCTTGGAAATAAAATGCAAAACATTTACTTGTAGATTATGTTTCATAATTTTGTAATGCTTTTTTTTTTCCTTCAGCAACATAATGAAGGGTACTGTATTTATTCACTACAATAACTAAACTAAAATATTAGAAGAAGTAAGTATGTTTTACCTCTTTCTGTACTGGAATCATCTTCAACTGAATTATTTAGTAACTCATCTTCAACTTCAGCAAGTTCAGAATCTGAAGAGATCATTTTTTCTAAGGCAGGAGACTGGACTTCAGAACTGCCCATTCTCATAGGCATCATCCGTATTACATCTTCAGAAGAATCATCTGTTCCTTCACCAGGTTCAAGGGCCTGTTGTACTTCAAATTCATCAAACCCTTGATTCAATTGTTGTACTTGGTTAAACTGTTGCTCTTGTTCAAGGTCATTGCGCTCAAGTTCTGAAACTGAAGGAAATAAACAAAATCAATTACTCCAAAATATGCAATGTTAATTAACAATAATTATGGATTATCAACATATCATCAAGATATAAGTAGTAAAATGTTTATTTTTCCTGTAACAAACAGCATTGTAACATAAAACTTGCAAGGAATAGTATACAGAGTGGGCCATAATTAACTCAGCTAGGTATTTTCTTAATAACTTTTAAACCAATGCAAAATTAATTATATTTACAAAATTAAAAATAAAAGTTAAATTGTGCAAATCATTTACAAGTACAAAAAAGTCCCTCCGGCTTGTACCAGGAGGAAAAGGTAGCTTCCTATGCCTTGCTTTAAGAATTCAGCAAATTTTTACTCAAACACAAGAAGGTAAAGTTTGTGGAACACAATTATAGAATTGATTATTATTATCCCAGTTTTCTTCAATACTTAACTTGAAGATGAATTTTGAAAAACTAGCTAGCTATTGTCAAGTTGGCTTCATTTATGGCGACCTATTTTTGACACCAAATTTGGCAACGTTTTGTTTTAAGTTGGCAAGAATTTCACTCTGGCAGATATAACTATGTAGTTCTAAGCATATGAGAGTTGAAACAATAGTTTTACCAATTAAAGTAAATTTGCGTGAAACCCTGTCTTTGAAAGCTCATAAATGAAACCTGATTATGGAAATACAGCCACCCTATAATATCAAACTATTATACTGCAGCAATTTTTTAAGATATAGGCAAAGAAAAAAAAAAATGTTCAAGGGAAAAAAACTTTGTACACCTTTTTGAATTTGAAATCTTTAAGTAGTCGCCATTTTGGAACAAAGTCGAGGATGAAGCTGGCCAGCGAACTCAGTCAAGACCTTTGTAAGGCCTGAATGAATGCTTAGCAACTAAGTCAGTTCAAAAATACAAGTGTGATACAAAAATCAGATATATATATATATATATATAGTAGATATATATATATATAATAGTAGATATATATATAATATGTAATGTATATATAATAGATATATATATATAGTAGATATATATATATAATAGTAGATATACGTATATATAATATGTAATGTATGTATAATATATATATACCAATATTTGAACTTAGAGTGGCGTTTCCTTGGGGGGGGGGGGTCCATGATCACTGAAAATATACCAAAATTTTACTTAAATGTTTCTCTTGGATTGGCTGTTTTTGTAGCTTCTAACTTTTGTAATGAAAGCTACTTAATAGAAAAATTTTGTTATGTTGAGTGTTAGAAACTTTTATTTTGCTTTCTTGAATTTCTGATTTGACATCGATTAAAAAAATATTATAGCAAGAATAAAGAAATTGTCCATTTTATCTTGAAGTAATAAAAAAAACTTAAAACTAATTAAATAAAAATCTGCCAACATTCAACAGCTAGCTTTTATTCTTTTTTCAATTCATTTACAGTGCTAGAGAAACTTTTGAACTTGACCAAAATTAATGAAAATGAACCATGAATAACTAACAAACCACAAGTCTATTGTAATGAAATACAATTTAAGTGTTCAGTCAATATCAGAGTTGCATAAAATTTATGAAGACACATTTTGAGATACACAGGAATACAATAAATGCCTTAATACCAAGTATAAGATTACTGAAAGTGTAGCAGAGGATTATGAGGAAAATACAGGAGATCTAACAAGTATTTGGATTCACGACAACACCCAAGAAGTAAAATACAGTAGAACCTCTTTTATCCGAAACTCTTTCAACCGAAATCTATTTTTAAAGCTTTTTTTTTTTTTAACTATCACATTCCTTGAGTGCAAAATCCATTTTGAAAGCTTTTTTTTTTTTTTCTTAAGCTATCCCTTTCTGAACTACGAGTATATATAAAATTTTCAATCCCCTTTCTTAGAGTTCCTTTGACTTTAACTTGATCTCCCATAAGCTACGGAGTAGAATGAAGAGCACGAGCAAATTACCAATTCTGAAGCTTTTAAATGTTTTGCAAAAGGTTTGGCGTAGCTGGAGCAGCCGAAAGACTGTGATACTGGTGAACTAATAATATTTAAAAACTCTGTGATAGAGCTTCAAAGCAAAGGCACTCAAAACTGCGACAAACAAAACATTTTTTCAAACCCTTGTGATATATGTAAAAGGTACTTAATTTCAAAATTAAAATTCAGGTAATTTATTCTTGTTTCTATTTTGCTATTGCTTTATTTTTATTAAGCACTTGTTACCACAATAAGAAATATTGCATATACTTCTCCTTAATCTTAAAAATAAAACATTCTCGATTATTCGAAAATTTTGATTTTCCGAAAGATGGTTGGTACCAATTACTTCAGATAATCAAAGTCCTACTGTAAATGTAAAATTTATTATAAAAGGAATGTAAAAATGAAATAAGGAAGTTTAAATTTAACATTCTAATTTGACAGAGCATTCAGTGCAATCACTTGTATTTCTACTTCAGGTATTTCTGTTCAAGTTTCAAAAAATAAAATCTTTTTTTTTTTTTTTTTTTTTTTTTTTTCTATTTATGCTGATTTATCAAAGCTAAATCTTCCAGAAATTACTATTAAAACTGATAAATTAAACTAGTGTCTGGGTTACAAAACATTGGATATCTGCAATCAAACTTCCTAAAGACACACTATACACATTTACAGGAAAATTAAAGTGATTTTTTGGGATATGAATACAAGTATCTGAAAGATTCAGGTATGAAGTTGTAATTATGTAATTTATCATTATAAATGTGTCAGATTATTCAAAACAATTGAAGTAATAAAAAAAAACTAATTAAAACTAATTTAAGAAAAATCTGCCAACATTCAATAGCTAGCTTTTATTCTTTTTTCAATTCATTTACAGTGCTAGAGAAACTTTTGAACTTGACCAAAATTAATGAAAATGGACCATGAGTAACTAACAAACCATGAGTCTATTGTAATGAAATACAATTTAAGTGATCAGTATCAGTCAATATCAGAATTGTACAAAATTTATGAAGACACATTTGGAGGTACACAGAATAACACAGGAATGATTTTCAGAAATTACTATTAAAACTGATAAATTAAATTAGTGTCTAGGTTACTAAACATTGGTTATTCACAATAAAATTTCCTAAAGACACACTATACACATTTACAGGAAAATTAAAATAATTTTTTTGGACATAAATATAAATATCTGAAAGATTCAGATATGAAGATGTAATTATGTAATTTATCATTATAACTATGTCAGGTTATTCAAAACAATTTTAATGAGAAAATAAAGTAGAAAGATTGGAAAACAGCATTCCTGGAGTTTAAATACATTTTCATTGCAACCATAGAAATACTATTTGCACCTGTGGAAAGAAAAGATAATGTTAAATAATTCCTTTATTAGTTACTAAGGTAACCAGACATCAATGAACAAGTGGTATACATAGTGGAAATATTGACATCCAACACCCCATCCCCTCCCCCAACACATATGCAGATGCTCTTCCCATAATTTTTCTCCTTAAATAAAAAAAAAAAAAAAAAAAAAAAAAAATGAAGAACTCAAATACTGAAATAGATTTGAAGTTTACATTATTAACCCTTTTAGGGGCTAAGTAGCGGAATACAGTACTCTGCTACTAAAATGTTGATATAATGCAATGATATTAGACTTTAAGAACAAATTTATTCAAAAATAATTTAAAAGCTTTTCTTCATGTACATTATGGCAGCAAAATTTTATTTTAAAATTCTGGGTGCCATTTGGCAGTTTTGAATTAAAATTAAGTGTTCATGCCATGCAAACACCATTCTTGAAAGGGTTAAATTACAAAAACTTTTTCTTTAAATTTGCTGTTTATTTATTCCTAAGATATACCATATTTTATGGGAGAAACACCGTGGCGTTTACGAGTTTAAAAGTTAATTTTTTTCCAAGTGCGGCGTTTACGCCATGTGTGGCATTTACGATTTTTTAAAAATACCAACTGAGTTTCCTTAATTTAAAAATTCATAAAAATATTTAAAATCGGATTTAAATATTTTAAATAAAACTTCAGACATCTTAAGATATTAAAAGCGAGGCATCCTACACTGCTCAGAAAACTTTGATTAAAGTTAGGTCAATGTGACGCTGTCAAAAGTAGCGTTCCGATGGATGCGGCATTTACAACGGGTGCGGCGATTATGATATTTTTAAGCTTATTCAGGCCAATTTGAGGAGTGCAGCATTTCTTCCATAAAATACGGTACAGATAGATAAAGTTTGAGATTAAATTTTATACTTTCGTTTATTTATATTTTTCTGTTGAATGTTATTCCACTGAATTTATTTTACACAAAGTGAAGTTTTTTAACAGGTTGTCAATGGAGAAATGGAATTTGGTTTCATTGTAAGTTGAATTAAAGAGTCAAGATGGGAGGACAATTAGTCAC
The DNA here is from genome assembly GCA_963932465.1 of Maratus speciosus. NCBI lineage: Eukaryota > Metazoa > Arthropoda > Arachnida > Araneae > Salticidae > Maratus > Maratus speciosus. The sequence goes on from OZ010789.1 coordinate 295,513,451, forward strand.
TTTATCAATTACATAATCAGAAATTAAATATTTTGTAGCAGAATATATGGAATGAGTATTCTATTGTAAAAATTTTAGCAAACAAGAGTGCATTAAAACAGATCATGATAGTTTGTGGGAAATTTGAAATTGCCATAACACAAAGGATAAGTTTCTAAAAAATCTGTAAAAATGAAATAAATTACTTAGATATTTTACTACAATATAATCTAGCAAAGCTGTCCAACCTTTCAGTAAACGTGGGCGCACCACATCTAGAGGGAAGCACTGAAGGACGCCATTATTCACATGACTAGAAACATAGAGCATTATACCCTTACAATAGCTGGACTACTTTTTTATTCATAAATTACGAATTCATACCAGAAATTCCGAAAGAAGAATTTTTAAGTAATCTAGAAATGTCTGTCATTAAAGAAATCAAGAATTACTATTCAGAATTTCTAGTATGAATTTGGGTTTTTTTTTTTTAATAAAAAAGGAAGCCAAACTGACTACTCTGGTAGGGGTAATGGTATGCAGATGTCTTTTAAGATACGCAGACATGTCACAGTTTGAGCCATAAGGCCCTCTACTATTTGATTGATGGAAAAAATAATTGCAGAAAAAATCCTAAATCATAGTAAATTTAGAATTACATTTTTCTGAGAGAAGCCTATCCCTAAAATAATTTGTAGAGAAAGGAAACAAAAATTTAATGCTACCTATGATAAAAAATCATGTGTAACACTAATAATTCTAAAGAAGCATATTTTAAAACAGAGTTTTATTTTTAAACAAGTAAGTAAGTGTGATCACAGATCGCAGAGAGGGTTTCGTTTAATATTCCTTTAAAACACTTTATCCTTTTGCGAAATCTGTTAGCTCCACATTTCGCAACCAGGGGTCGCACTCTATTCTACACAAACCTCTATCCAAAAGAAACTCCGTTTTACAACCTATCCGTAGGTATATTAGTCGAGGGGATCGGGTCTATAGCACCCGAGATAGGTAGGCGCCCCAGGAAATTGCACGGAACATTCTTTTATAAGCTTTTTATTATGTGTTATGAACTATGTCAAAGTTTCCAGCAGATCGACTTGTTAGATTTCATAATTTTAACAAAATTGCGTTATGTTAGTTGCAAATTCCACCACCAGGGAGCGCACACTATTCATAACAAAAGTGTATCAGATCGAAACTCTGTTAAACAACCTATCAATGGATGTGTTACTCGAGTTGGTGGCGGCCTTAAGCGAGAAATTAAGAAATTTGCTGAAAGTACTATTCGGAAATAGTGGTAACTAAAATTTTGACATTTTTATATTTCATAAGCAGCACGTGTCCGAGTATATCATAGTGCTCAAAAAACGACATCTAAAAAGGTCGTAAACGCTAATTTTTAAAAAAGAAATCCAGCGCCCCTCCTCCGCCCTCCCTTCACAGGAAATTGCATGCACCATTATTTTATAAGCTTTTTATTATGTGTCATGAAGTATCTTAAAGTTGCAAACGGATCGCCTTGTTATATTTCCTAATTTTAACAAAATCGCGTTACGTTAGTTCTGCATTCCACCACCAGGGAGCACACTCTACTCTTAACAAAAGCATATCTGAACCAAACTCCTTTGAACAATCTCTCCGTAGATACATGGTCGGGAGGGTGGCAGTGCAGTCTTAACCAACAATTTAAAACATTTTCTGCGATAACAAACGCTAAGATTTAATAAATAAATCTAGTCCCCCCCCCCTTCCACTCTTCGAAATATCACACTCCATTCTTTTTTACACTTTTTCTTATGTGTTATAAAGTATCTTAAAGTTTCGAACACATCGAGTGGCGGTCTTAAACAATAATTTAAGATATTTCCTGAAATTGCTATTCGGAAATAGTGGGGTGAACACTTATAAACCTATAAACTTTTTCATATTGAATAATTAATATTTATCTCATAGCGCGCCGTTGAAACACCCCACGCAAATTGTTAGATTTCCTAATTTAAATGAAATCTCCGTTAAAAAAGCACATGCCTCCATCTTAATCTGGCATTTGATGGAAATAAAAGGAATTAATAAAATAATAATTAATATCTCAGCTCGTAATGAAGCAATCTCTTTGAACCGGGTATGTATGAAATCTGTGAGAAATTTCCAGCCCGGATGTCAAAAAATTTAATCAAAAAATTTAATATTTAAAAAGTTTAAATTTCATATTAGACTTTCCTCCCCTTAAATTTCTCCCGCGCCGATATGTCGAGATGACGATAGTTGCCTTCCGGTGAATGGAAATCTGTTTTCATTGTCTTTAAAAACACAGAAATTAAATTTTTATCGATCGATTTTTAGTGGATTTTTTGCGTTCTATCCTACGGAGAAATTTGAAATTTATACCAAAATAAAGTAGAATTTTTTCCGCATATTTCTACACCTGTTACGAATTTGTACGACCGATATTTCGGCAGATCCGATTTTGCTTTTTAAAGGTCCACTTCATTTATTGCTTAAAGTACTCTGTGGTAACCCTGCACCGGCTGATTTGACAGAGAGCATCTGCCGAATTTACTGGCAACCCTTAGGAGAAACTGGGGAGGATTTTGATAACGTGCATTTGCACCTGCATTCAAAAGGTTGATTGGTTAATTTTAGAATTTAATTAGCCCATAATTAGGTTAATTACCAACTTTTTCAAAAGTTTATAATTTGTTGTTTGATGTGAGATGTTCAGCTATAAGTACCCAAAATTTCAAGTCTCTAACATGTATAGTTTCTGAGAACGGGCTCTGTGACGGACAGACAAACAAAGGAGTGAGACGAATAGGGTTTCGTCAGATGAACGAAACCCTAAAAACTGCTAGTAACAGGAAATATTCGAAAAGGTGCCAAAGAAACTTTTAAAGGAGGCCATGGCACCCGCGGGCGCCACACGTTGGACAGTCCTGGCCTATAGCACTTACTATTGTATGAGCCCATAATTTGTTTAACACTGCATTTATATAACTATACTAGGGGGCTCTGCCCCCTGCAAGCTACGCTCGCCAACCCCCATAGACACCGCAGAATCTAAAAACACGCTAATCTGATTGATTTTAAAAATATTAGAGAAGATTGAATTATACTGAAAAAAGCTGTGCAGATCTCCTTGTAAACGGGTTTCCATTCAATTCCCTTTGACTGCAAAAATTTAAGGGCGAATCAGTTGCTGTTAAGACATCCAATGGTTGTTTTCGTTTTTGATTAAAGAGGATCAGTTAAACATTTGAAAAGAAGCTAAAATAAAATAAATTAAGTATACAGAGTCTTTGTCTCCTGGTATTTTAAAACAATCTCTATAGCTTAAGTCATGTGACTATCATCAACAGTTCCGGGCGGACCACTTCACTTTTTATACTCTAGGTGCCATTTTGGTACTTTTTTGTTAGCCAGGCACAGGTGAAAAGTCGCCAAATATTATTCTATCGCCATCATTTAATCTATATTATAATAGTTCCAAGTCATCAATCGCCATAAACAAATACGGTCTGATCCCTTTGCCTCTCATATGAAAGTTTGGCACAGATGTCATATACCCCATATTGGCGTGACTTTTTTCCGACGCCAATTTGGGGAACGCATCAACAGCATAAACAACAAATCTGGCTTACCATATCAAGCAAAATAACGATACTTTTGCGCCAATTAAGTGCCCGTTCCGTATATGACATTGGCGTTAGAAAAAAATCGTGCCAATATGGGGCCATAAGTTTTCCATTTTGATTAAAAAATCAAATTATTTTTTTCGAATAAAACTACATAAAAGTTGCCATGGTCGCAAAGAATTCTTGGTCCTGTTATGCTAGCCGGATGCAAATCTCGCCAGTCGCTAATAGCTTTTTTTCGACTTGCCAGTTAGCATTTTTTTTTTCCGAGTCGTAATATTTGGCCAGATGTCATATAAACACTGCAGGTTTGACGTGATTTTTATTTATTTATTTATTTTTTTTTTAACGAAAATTTGGCGAAAATCTCGTTTTCAAATACCAGTTACATATGCATTTTTGGTATTACTTAGTTATCCCGCCGACCAAAAATCTGTCGACAAACTATAAGATTAAATGCCAATAATGGTTGATCGTAAATGTCACATTCACTTGACTTTAAGCAAGTTACACCTGTTTACGGCATCAAGTGATTTTTATTTTGACGTTTTATTTGTATATTTATTAATGTTATACTAATTTATTTGTTCTTTTGTTATTTAAAATAAAAATGTCAATTTGTATAATTTGGCGAAATTGGTCAACGGAATAACCAAGTAGTACCGTATATTTTAATTATTTTCTAAAGGAAATATAAAAAAATAATTAATAATTATAGAACAAAATAATTTATATAATTAAAAAAAAAAAAGTAAATAAACATTTATTATTAAATAAACAACAATAGCCGGGTTACCATGTCAATCACAATAATGCCATTTTGGCGCCAATTAGGAACCTCTGTACGTAGATAACATCTGTGCCTAATTTTTTTCTTTTCATTTTGTTTTAAAAACAGAGAAAGAAGTGAAAGCCATCAATTTTAAATGAAAGTTGTGTATTTTAAATAAAATGAATGAAAGGATTATATTTTAAATGAAATTAATGAAATCTAAAAAAATGTGATGGGAAAAATGTTTAGCGAATTATCACCAGCGTCTCGCTAACATAAAAATACAGTCAGAATTGATTTCTCTATCAGAATCTTTCGATTTGGTGAAAGATTGTTCAAGTAAATTGAATTATGAATAAAAGTAGCATGATACATTTCTTAGCATAGATTTAAGGGAGGCCAAACTGGTCACCAAATTAGTTTAAAATAATAACCCTTTTTGAATTATGAAAAAAAAAATGTCTGTTATGATTAAAATTTGAGTTGCCATCATTAGAAAAATGTATTTAAAATTAGAAAAAAATTAATATTTCGAAAACTAATTCAAATTTAAAAATTCTAATACCAGTTTTGAGATCTGCGGATCAATACTGATTTTTGGTGCTAATTTCATCACAAAGTATTCTGTATTTTAGGAGAAATCGCTGTAAAACATAATCAGTTGTTTAATCAGTCATTTCAAAGAATCATTACATAAATTCGTTTCATTTCAGCCATTTCATAAATCCGTTTCATTAGGATTTTATATATATAGGGTAGATATATGAAGAAGTTTTTAAAATATTGTACATATATTCTAAAGCATTAAAAAAATGCATTTAAGAGTTTGAAGTTTTCAGGGCAGGATTTGTTTTCAGAAGGATTTGGATTTGTGTTTAATGATAAAATCTTTTTTTGAAGTAGACAATAATGCTCAAAACTGTGGTATTTAGACTGTTAGGAGTTAACATGTGCAGCAAGTTCCAAATCTTAAAAACATCACCAAATATGTTGAATTCTACCCTGGAAGATTATTATTCAACAATTTTGAAATGAATAGCTAATATAAACTTATTTTCAGTGTTGCATCTCGTTCTTCCCTTTATTTATTTATTTATTTATTTATTTTTATCATGTGGTAATAATGTTTTTTATTTGTTTTAATGCTGAAATATTCAAAACTAAGGAAGCACACGCAGAACCTGTGCCAAATTCAGCTGAGGGAGAAAACATTCATTTGATGTAGTCAAGCAGACATTGATTATTTCTTTTTTTCAAATTATTCATATTAATTATACATATTATATATTAATATAATTAATTAATATATTGACAGCCACAATATACCTGCAATAGCTCTGCTAAAGTTCTTGGCTGTCAAAAAGTATGACCAACAGTAGGCAAACCAGAATTTTTCATTATTATTAAAACATCTATTATTTATTTAAATGTATTGATGTAATCTGTTTTATAATTTCTTTGTCAAGATAGCCTCTTTTGTTTAATAACGGACCACTTTCATAACAAACTTTGTTAACCACGAGGTAAAATAAATAATAATGCAATATCCTAAAAATGTGGCAATCACAATAACAGAGTTCTGTGCATTCATGTCTATAAATCTCTAACATGACACTCAGAAATAATAACATTACTTTGATGCAATCACAGTAAAGTCCCTCAGCTTTGTAAGTGAGAATACACATTTTCTTCGACGCAAGTAATGGAAAAATTTACAATTTCTTTGACAATACCAAAAAAAAAAAAAAAAAAAAAAAATGCAAAAAGTTCAATCAAATGCCATAGAATTTAGTGAAATTCTATTTTATATGCGATTATTTTTAAATGGAAACTTATATTTTCACTCCCAAAATTTTAATCTAGTGATTTTATATGAATGATGTTATTTTCCAGAAGCCCATTGGAGGTAATAGTCAAAGAAGTAGCCAAAGATGTCACCGTTTAAAGAAATTTTCTTGATTTGGATTATTTCAAAGTTTAAGCAAGCAGTTTGATTACATATCTGTTAACTTTGTATTTTATTAATGTTACTCATTTACTTATTTATGGATGAAGTTCATTTCATCATGGAATATCAGCTGGAAACAAATACTGAACTATTTATATTGTTTTAAGTGTAAATGTATCAATCTTGCATAAGCGGGTGATAAAGATATATATATTTAAAAATCATGTTTGCAAAACTGACATCTGTTTAATTAAAAAAAATAATTGTATTTTAAAAGTAAATTTTTTCATCTATTCGACAGTGTAAAAATTTAACTTGCATGATGTTTAGACGTTAATAAATTTGCACAAAAGTGAAATTTTAGCATCGTCACTAGCAGAAAGCATTGTGAATATCAAGTCAGTGTTACTCATGGACATGTTTTTGCTGCATAATCTAGATATTTTTCATACACAATTTCTTTTTGTGGCAACAAGAAAAAAAATGAATTTGGAAATTTAAAAAAAAGGATAGTGACTTTTAGCATTACTTCTGTGTCATTTTTTTATATATATATAAATATCTCAATGACAGGAATTTTTCAGTTTTTTTTTTTTTTTTTTTTTTTTTTTTTACGAAGACAAAGATGGCTGTGGAAACTATTAGTTGGTCATTGGCTGAACAGCTGAGTTTTAGTTACAAAAAAACCTTTGGAATTGTCAAAAAAAGGTTTGCTATCATCAATATGTCAATTAGAGAAAAAGCAAAATAACAAATGTCACTTGCATCTTTCACCATCACAAACGCATGTAGGGCATTCATGCCCAGGCGGAATTTCAATACGACAGCTTGAATCAGCACACAATGGAGTAGGACAACCATCTGCAAAATAAAATTTCAATATTTAAGGGACTAAAATAGTAGTATCAATTCATGCAGTTAATCAAATTGAAAACAACAACAAAAAAAAACTTTTAATCAGATTCATTAAATAAACACAAAATGCCAAAAACAAATATTTTTTGGGGAAAGGGCGGGGAGGGTAACATTGAATAAATTTTTGTTGCAATATCAACAGACACTTTAGATTCAATCTCACTTCCCCCCCCCCCCAATTCTTTATTATTTTATTTTTTTTATAAATCGCAAATCATTATGGAATGCATCAAATATTTATTTCTGAAGGTAAAAATTTTCAAAAGCAATCATTTGAAACTGTTTGGTATAAAGAATAAGAAGCAGTATTCAGAAAATACAATACATATGGTATTAAGCAGGGGTGGGGTGGAAAAATACATCATTTTACTTGCCACTGGCAAGTGGATTTTTTGACAGGCAAGTTAATTTTTAGGCAGCCTTTGAAAAACTGCAGGATATAAAAGATATGCTAAACACTTTTTTTTTTTACTAGTTAGCTATATTTTGCAACTTTCCAAATTACAACAATGTAAACATGGTGCTGAGTTCTATCCTATACTAAACATCCCTCTATTGCATATATATTTCTTAATTTTATAGAAAAAAATATAATGATAATGTATTATAGTAACAACTATTAACTATTTTTACAATCGCGCACAGTTTGTCATAAGTTTTCAATTGTACATCCCACCCCTGGGAGCTTGCTTTCACATACTAAATCAATAGTATTTCAAGAAAATGAAACATTGCTGCATTCTATAACATTAAATAAATAATTTTTTTTACACTATCAACTGACACTTTAAGATTCAAACTCACTTTTTCCCACCTTAATTATTTCAGCATGTAAAAGTTTCCAAAAGTAATTGAAACTGTTTGATAAAAAGAATGAGAAGGAATATTGATAAAGTGCAATACTATTGGTATTACTATTAAGCTTGCTTTCATATACTACATCAATAGTATATTTCAAGAAAATTAAGCATTACTGCATTCATTTCTGGTGAAGAAGTTGAAGTCTATTAGAACTCTTGATAAATTTTATTTTATGCAGCTCTGTTGCTTTGATATTTTTTTGTGTTCAGTTCTCAGAAAACGAAAGCCAACTTAGGTTTCACATAACCATACATGCGCTTCCACTTCTGCTTTCTCTCCTCACACACACACCTCAGTTCTTCGCTAATTACTATGGTATATTTTATTTTTGTGACGAATGTTTGCTGACTTGCTACTATCTTGTAATAAAGTATTTCAGAAATATTTTTAAACAAAAGCAAAAATTTTTAATTTAAAATAATCTTATCTTATCTTTCATGTGCATTTCTTTCTTTTTTTTTTTTTTTTTTTTTTTTGACAATATAAATGCTTTAATTCTAACAGATATAAAAAAAAGGATACAAATATATATCTATAAAGCTGTGCAAAAACATTTTATTATGAAAGTAAAACATGAGTTATGTCCGAAAGAAAAATTTGCTTCTTTAAATTTTGACAATTTCACAATCTAGAATTTTGCAAATGACACATCAAATCACCAAATGGTAATAATTATTTTAATTTTATTTTTGTAATTCAGTTGTTGTGTCAGGAAACCTCAAAATAAAACCTAAAATTTTAAGAGCTTATGTTTCAGATTTTAAAAAGACTTTTCTGTACCAATTTTAAGTATAAAATATTGAAATTGGATGAATACAGAAGCAATACTAAATACATATACATGTAGTATACATTTTCCCAAAAGGAATAAACATTTTGCAAAATTTATCAGCATGTAAAGAAGAAGGACAATCATTATGAGATCTTCTGAGGGATGGGAAGAAGAATAAAAAGGATATTTTGATTAAAAGAAAACAATAATAATGAACGAAAATTGTTCAAAAACTTTAACATAAAATGAATTTTTTTTTTTTTTTTTTTTTTAATGGTACCAGACACTTTAAATTTAAGACGTTTTGTGATATATCTAGAGAAATATTTAATGAATTCATCTGGAACTTCAGGAATATTAAAAATATGCTTGACCTCATATTTTTCAGCAAAGGATTGATCACAAAGGCAATTAAGAGACCAACAATAAATTGAATAAAAATATATTTGTGATCACCCTGCAATTTAAAACATTTGAAATTATCTGTAACTGTAGCACAACTATGTGGATCTTGTACAGCATTTACAAACATTTAAGCAAGACTAGTTGATTAAAAGTTTCTTTAAAAAAATTGAAGAAATTTCTGTACTTTTTTGTTTATACACCACTGCTCATGAATTTCAATACACCCCTTGTTTGTTTTTTTCCCCCACAAAATATACAAAGTACAGTATAGGATCCGTTATCCAGAACGCTTGGGACCTGAGATATTCCAGATAAAGGGTTTTTCCGTAATTCAGAACACTTTACAATAAATGTTAAGAATAGTATAAAATAACGTTATGAAATGTATAAAATATGAAAATACATAATTATAAATTAGTTCATATAAGTTATAAATTAATTTCATAGCTTATTTACACAAAATAAAAAAACCTAAATTACAATTCAAATAAAAAAGAATTACATTAGCATATAAGAGAGCAGAATCCTTTGATTTGGTTTTTTATAACATTTTCATTAAGATTGATTGTTTATAGTGTGCCTTTTGCACTAATTGCTTCTGTATACTGACATGATTTGCTGTTTGTGGGAGTAGCTTGTTTGTTGCATTCCACAAATCAGTTGTTCAATAGAAAAATATTAATAGCTCATTTGAAATATTTTTACCACCTCATTCTGCTTAAACATCATCATCACTTCCATTAGACATATCCCTTGGCATTATGTCACAAATCTCACTGCCAGTTATCTGATCACTTACTGGAGTATAGCCATCAGCAATGAGACAATCTTCTACTGGTTCTTGATCCAACGATTGAGCTTCTGAACATGAACGTTCTTTAGCTTAGTCCAGCAGATCTGTAATAATTTCTTTCTCTTTTTAAATTTTAAAGTCTTTAACTTCATGCTCATTCACACCATTAAAAAATATTGCACAATTTTACACTTTTGAAATGAAACAAATTATTTTTCAGTTATCATTCTGCACTCCGGATTTCGGAGCATTCTGGATATGGGGTTTCCGGATAACGGGTCCCATATTGTAGTAAACTCTTGCATGAATATAATCTTTTATTCAAGCAAAAAACATTTCATTACATAATTTAAAATACACAACAGAATTTTGTCTTAAATCTTCCCTTCATCAAAGTAACCACTTTCAGAAGCAATCACTGTGCACACACTCGGGACATTCTATTTGTTAGTTTGCACGAAATTTTGAATCCAATGTTATTCCAATTGCATTCCATTACCTCACGCAGATTATTTTGTCTTCTAATATTTATATCTCTGAAGCACCTGTCCAAATGGTCCCAAAGTAGTTCAATAGGGTTACAGTTTGGGCTCTGGGACGGCCACACCATATTTTGGAACAGTTGTTGACAATATTTGGATTGAACATAATTTGTACACAGATTTGAAGTATGTTTTGGTTGCTATCCTGTTGTAGAATGAATCCCCAACCAACAAGGCGAATGCCAAAGGGAATAGCATGCTGCACAAGGAAGTTGTATTGTGTGGAGTTCATGATCCTATCTATTTTTACAAGATCACCAACTACACCACCACCAAAACTTCCCCAAACCATTATAGAACTCTTTCCATGCTTGATAGTAGGTTGGATACAAGTGGATAACATATGCTGACCGACCCACATCATGCCGAACAAACTGATGCCAATTAGAACCAAATATTTTGAATTTCGATTTGTCAGTGAAAAAGTACCTCTTTCTACTGATCACAGATTCAATCAATGGGTTTTTTAGCTCAGTTAAACCTTTTCTTTTTATTAATCTGCCGTAGAAATGATTTTCTTGCTGCCACACAGCCCTTTAAGCCAGCGGCTTGGAGGTGACATTTTAGATGATTGATTATTTATTAATAATAAAATAATGAATGAAGAAGAAAAATAAAAAATAAATAAGTAAAGATTTTAAATTTTGTGTGCTAAGGGAAGGAACTACAGGAAGTATTTAGATGATTCTTTTGCTGTTTTTTAAATGGAAATTTGTCAAAATACGAAGGACCCCTATATTTACTGCTTTTTTTTACTTCTAAATTAAAAAGATTTTTAATGATTTTTTTTTTTTTTTTTTTTTTTAATTTTAATTCTCTCAATCTTCTTCAGTTCTCTTCAAATTTATTTCTCTCAAATTTAACTGTTTTTGCTTTTGAAAAAAGGGGGTCTTAAGATCAGGATTTTATGGTACGAGGGCAGTATGATAAATACCTGGCCTCGGCCAGAAAGAGCGCTACTAGAATTTTAAAAATGTTTTATTTCGCAAAGGTGACCTTTCCCAACAACAACTGGCAAATTGACAAGTCGCTACATGTTTTACTTTGTGAGTGGAAGCCATTTAAATAGAACAACTTTGGTGATATTTCAAGAATGGAAAAAGTTGAATTTCGAGCAATGATAAAATACCTGTTTTTTGAAAAAGAAAACAAATGATGAGATTAAGTCGGAACTCAGAGAAGTTTATGGGGACTCTGTACCTTCGTTATAAACCATAAAATATTGGACAGCTGATTTCAAATGCGGTCGTACAAGTATTTTTAATGAAGAACGTCCAGGTCGTCTAACTGAGGTTACGACATCAGAAATGATTGAAAAAATCCACGATATTGTGATAAACGTTCGGAGAGTGAAAGTGCTCAAGATTGCTAAGACTGTTGGCATCTCAATTGAATGGGTACAAAAAATTTTAACAACTCGTTTGGATATGAAAAGGCTTTCTGCATGATGTGTGCTGCGATTGCTCACTATTCACATTAAACACGCTCGTGCGTCAACTTCAAAAGAATGCTTGGCAAAGTTAAAGCGCAATCCAAATGAATTTTGGCATTGATTCATAACTGTTGAGGAACCTTGGACTCATCACAGTACACACCACAAACTAAAGAACAGTCCAAACAGTGAGGTTTTCGTGGCCAACCTGTGCCAGAAAAGGCTAAGGCGATTTTGTTTGCGAACAAAATCAAGGCTACAGTGTTTTGGGATGCATGCAGCATAATTCTCGTCGATTACCTTGAAAGGGGCAAAACGATCAATGGAGAATATTATGCCAACTTATTGGATCGTTTCAACCGAGTTGTGAAAGAAAAACATCCACATTTGGCAAAGGAAAAATTCTCTTTCATCAAGACAATGCACGCGTGCACACCTGTGTCGCCTCCATGGCAAAATTCAATGAATTAGGATACAAACTGCTTCCACATCCACCATATTTGCAAGATTTAGCCCTAGCGATTATTTTCTATTTCCAAATATGAAAAAATGGCTCGGTGGAAAAAAACTTGGCTCTAACGATGAAGTTATTGCTGAAACAAACGGCTATTTTGAAGGGTTGGTGAAACCGTATTTTTCAGAGGGGATACAAAAAAGAGAAAATCGTTAGGCTAAGTGTATTGAACTAAAAGGAGATTATGTTGAAAAATAAAGTACATTTTATACATAAAAATGTATTTTCCTTGTCAAGGCCAGGTACTTATCATACAGCCCTCGTATATTAAATATTTGATGAAACATGAGCATTCATATGAAATAACTTTTAACTGTGCATGTGTAAAAGGTTTCTTTTATCTTTTGCATCATTTTCTAGTCAACTATATACAGGGCAACTTGTATAAAAGGTAAGTCGAACATCATGAAAATTCAGAAAGATAAAATATTGATGATACAGTAAGAGGAATTTCAGTTACTTTCTAAAAATAGCTGTATGATAAGGGATTCTTCAAACAGTCATTTTTAATAACTGACTTCCAACAAAGAAGTTCATATTTAATATATGTCAACCTATAGCTTTGGAATGGGTGCTTTAATTTTAATAATTCTTTTTTTGTTGGTATACAGCATCAATACAAAAATTAAAAGAAAAAAGAAAAGAAATCAACATAAATTTCATTGTAAAATTTTAAACGACGCTATATTCTAAAACCTTGTGTAAATAAACTAATAGATGAGTTCAGATTTAAAATATTTATAAAAAAGTAACAGATTGCTGTTGTACTGAAGCGCAGTTTGCACCATGACTTATCAAATAATTGGAATTTTTATTAAATAGTTCGATGAGTCCAATAAGTCTGTTCCTATTTCAAAAATTCATAAAACAAATTTAAATTTTCATATTGGAGTGTGGATTTTTCCATAAGACTTGGTTAAATGGTCAGGATTTTTGTGGCAAAAAGTAATTAAAAAAAAATCTTACCTATTATTTGCTATGTCACAAAAAAATCCAAACTTTTGAGAAGTGTTATGATGCAAACTGCACTTTGATATGACAAATTGTTATTTTTTAGCGAATTCTTGAAATTTGAATTTACTTATGACATCTTGTACAGTTACCTGGAAGAAGTTCAGGTTCAGCAGCATCCCCTAGCATACACTCATAAGATGGGCAGCACTCTCCTTCTGTATAAACTGCATCACAATTTTCCTCACTAGGAGATGGCGAACAGGTCTGATGAACACAGGTGAAGTCGGGAGGCACAATGCAACTGCATTTCACACAAGGATTATTTATTGAAAACTCTTCACCCACTGGATAAAAACGACTGGCAAAAACACATTCATCACCTATGTTGGGGGAAAAAATGTATAATATGGTTGTGTTCGCCAACATATTTATAGAAAAAGTTTCAGGTTTTATTTGGAAAAGTCTTTGCACTTCAAATATAAATCAAGTTATATTTTTCCTCTTTCTCATATAACAGAGTTCCTAAAAATTTTAGAACAGTTAGCTTCTTATAAAAACATACGTTTATGCATAAACAAAAAAATTAAGGTACAAAATTCTTTTAAATACTTATGATTAAACAATTTCAAACAATTATAATATGTTTAATATTTTACATATTAATAAAATAGCCAGACTTAGCCTACCTAATAGTTTCATATAAAAATAAACTTTGGATAGATTGTCGAAGATTGGTTCTAGGATAATCATGTTTGTTTTAAGGCAGAATCGCGGTGACATGGTGACAATGTTGCAGAATAGGAAAGATTTCTTTCAGAAAATTTTTTTTTATGCGACAGCAAAAGGATCTTCTGTATGTTTCAGTTCTGCAGAATGATATTGGTAAGAGGTGACAGACAATCTTCTGTGTTGCTGCAGATTATTGCCCCCCCCCCCCACCCCCAGAAATTTTTGTTTTCCTCGTTTTGTCCCTTTACACCTACCCACCCCAAGCATTAAAGATGAAAATCTTTAAAATTGTTAAGCTCTAAGTTCTGTCCAGTTTTTTTTTTTTTTAAACTAAGAACTTTACTTTATTGACTAACTGTATTGTTTTCCTCTAGTTTTTTTTTTTTTTTTAAATAACGAATCATCTACATTTCTTCTCCCACTGAAATTTCTGATCATAAACCTCCCTTCCCCTCACACACTGTTTAATAACGTTAAAACTCTGAAGAAAAAAAAAACTGCCTTATTTATTACTTTGATTTAACAATAAATAAATGATTAATCATTTACTTACCCCCAAAAATTTTAGTTCCTCTCTCTTTGCACCCCCCCCCCCCCTCCTCTCTTTCCAGCATTAACCCTTAATTGCTGTGACAAAAACTATTGGATAGAAAGAAAACTATTGGACTGTGAGCAGTCTCTCAGACTGCTTCAACGAAAGATGGATAATAGGTTCGACTAACTCATAGAATACTGCTTCTATATTAATCTTTGTGTACAGGGCTATTATAAATAAAATTCACCAACTAAAAATTCTCTAACGATAGTACTAGAATTCCAAAAGAAACAAAATTTCACAAGTATGTTTAGTAAAAATGCAGAAAAAAGCAGTCTGTGAGATCGGCAAAAACAGTTAAGGATTAAAGTAATTAATTTTCGTAATTCTCAAGTTTTATTTTTTTTTTAATTTGTTTGTTTCTTTAATATTACTCTGCCTTAGTGCTTTTTACTTGTTACTTTGAAGTACAAATGCATAAATAATCATATAGATTTCTTCCTCCTCAAAAATTCTGATCACCTCCCGTTTGCTCCATCTTCGCTCAGTTTAAAACTTTTTAAAAAGCTTTCATTAAAAACAACAAAACCTCCCCCTTTGAAATAACAATAAATGAATGATCATTTACTACCTGCTTCAGAAATCTTAACTTCTGTTCCCTTTCTAATATAGAAAATTTAAAGTATTTAAAATTCTTTATTTTATTTATTTATTTATTTAACTTTTCATAAATGGTAAATAATATATTTATTTATTTATTTATTTATTCTTCCCTGAAATGCATACTTCAGTATAACAAAATGTTCAGAATTATGAAATTATTTTTAGGCCCTTCCTTTTTTTTTTTCTATTTGATGTGTATTAAAAGATTTCCTTTTAAAAAATTTCAAACTTTCAGTATAATCAATGAAAATTTCGTTCTTTTGTCTACATTTAACTTTTTATTTTTGGAAATAGAAGAACGATAAACAAGAAAAACACTGTTTTATTAAATAAAGATTCACTTGTAAACCGAAAAGATATCATGTGATTAATATTTTGCATAACTATTGCAGACAGTTTTCACAAGCTGATCTAAAAATAAGATTTCAATCCAGGTGAGAAACAATGGATATCTAGAACATTGTGTGCAATGCAAAAATATGTTAACCTGAACAATTACAAAAATAATCTCTTCCCATTTAATAAATGTTAAACATTTCAGTCAGTAAATTCATGATGATTTACTGTAGATATTGCAGTGGATATAATAAGTGAATTCTTGAGAAATAAATAATTTCTGTATAACAAAAGTTCACTATAACATACTAAATTCAGAGTTCTCAAATTTTTTGCTATATCAAGACTTTATTGTAATTTATTTAACATACAGATAAATTAGTAACCATTTTGTAGGGAAAAGAATTTAAAAAATTACCTTGTGAAACATTGTAGTTATCCAATGATGATGCATTATTAGAAAGTACAGAATAGCTTACATTATGACTAGATGCTAAAAAATAAAAAGGTACGCAATTAAAATAACAAATTTATTATACGCTTAGTACATTGTATTACAAACAAAGGATGAATTAAAAATCTGAAAGGAAAGCAATACAAAAAAAAAAAAAAAAAAAAAAAATCAATTTAAATAGCCCAATAATAAATATGTGTATTGACTGAGATTTATTTTGAATGTTCTTTGATCAAAACATTGTTGAATTACTGATTACAAAATTTTATATAAACAAATAAAAAAATATCCATTTCCCTTCTCCTCGAAATACATTAATTCTATTTCTCTGAGGATAAACTAGCAGAAATGAGGTTGGTGATTTTAATGGCTGATTATCTGCTGAAGAAATGTAAGACAAGAGTTTTTATTTATTTTATTTTTTTGGGGGGGGGAGGAAGGATGTCCACCATTGGGAAGGGGTCGTTCTAAAGGAACCTAACCCATATTTATGCAAGGTTCAAAAAGTATAACAGAAAATTCCAAATGGTTAGGCCGAACGAGTGCAGCATGGCTTCAAATATAGCACCTCCTGTCTACCAGCTTTAAATGCAGAATCTCTCAGCTACTGGTAAGCACAGAAAACATGGAAAAGTATGTATTATCCAGCAAAATAAATAGGATAATATGCTTGAGTAACCGACCTTACATATATTTCAGGAATAGAATAAAATAGATTACTTCATATTCAAACATGTAAAGCAGTAAAAAATTAAAAAAGAAAAAAAAAAGGGGGGGGGGATCCCTCAACCAGAATTTTTTGGTATCAATCAATTGGGAATAATGTCTGGATTAAGTTTTGAGAACAGCCTATATGTTAAAATGTGGACTATTTTTATTCCATGTTTAAATTTAGGCTCAGATATCAAATTTTAAGTTATTCGGACCAAATGTTTTGTAATTAAAATTTTGAATATCTGACATTAAATTAACCTTAATAATTTTATTTATATCTCTTAAAATAATAATCTTATCCACACTGATTTCTTGTATGAACATACTAATAAAAAAACATAAATCTCTTATAGTGATGCAACGAATAGTGGTTTGGCCGAATAACCGAATACCGAATATTCGGCCAAGTTACAGCCGAATATTCGGCCTATTCGGCCGGCCGAATAATGAACTTATTTTTGCCTAAAAACAAAATATAGTATGCACTATATGCACAATTCTTGTATATTTCACAATTAAAATGTATTGTTTTCTTTAAAAAAATTATTTATATACTAATTTTTAATTTTTAAAGCATTATTTTACTCTGAAAAAATATTCGGCTATGTTCGGCCTAAAAATTGCCTCAATAATATAATTCGGACACCCCAAAAAAATTCTTAGCAAAAGTTCTTCATCAGGTACTGTCTAGTTACATTTTAATAGATATTATGTGTGTTGTTGTTACATTTTAAAATAATGACAAAATTTTAAAAGTACTAGGAAACATAAGTTTCAGCTTTCAGATGAAATAAAATAAAAAAATAAGAAATCTTAATATCTTAAGAAAAACCACTGATAGAAAGGGTGAAAGGAATATCCTCTAAAATGGCGGAAAGAAATCATTGTAGACTTTATAAAGCTCACAATTAACAAAATTTTTATTTATCTTTATTATTTTTTTTTCTTTGCTGTCAGCAGTGAAGCCTCTATAGAAAGTGCCCATCAATGTGAAGAAGTAAAAGAAATTAGTAATTTTCTTACCCAGCCACTACTAGAAAGACAACAGTGTCCTTTGGAATGGTGGGCGAAAAATTCAGAAGACTTTCCAAACCTTTCACAATTAGCCAAAAAGTACCTTTCTGCACCAGGAAATACCATATATAGTGAGAGATTATTTTCAGAAGCAGGTAACATTTACAAAAAAAAAAAAAAAAGAAAGAAATAGACTATCACTTGAGAATGCTGAATTATTATTATTTCTGCATCACAATCTACGTTTATTGAAAACATTTTAATTGTTTTTTAAGGCATTACAATGCTATTCTTGAAAAAAAAAAAAAAAAAAAAAAAATCTAAAACGTAAATGCATACTAATTAAAAGAATTTAGTATTTACATTTCTTTCATTATTTAATAAGAAATAGTAACAGACTTAAAAAAAATAAATTATATTTAACTTTTAAGCGTATTTTACTAAAAGAAAAAACCCTTAAGTATTGCAACATATACGACTTAAATATCTTATACATATAATACATCTATATCTCTAATCAATCATATATTTATGTTCTTTATAGGTATAATTCAAAATATTATTGAAAAAAATATTTTTTTATGTCACAAGGGTTAAATGTTAAACTTCCCATTATGATAAAAAAAAAAAAAAAAAAAAAAAAAAAAAAAAAATTGAGTTAGCTTGTACAGCTGTTGAATAGATTAATTTTAAATTTAACAGAGTATTTTAGCTTATTACAGATACTTTTTGAACTTACTGATACAGCATAAAAAATTTTTAACATGATTCCTAAATTAGCCTCTTATATAAAAATGCGTAGATAAAACTTATTCGGAGTATGAAAGTTAATGGAAAAAAAGTGTTAGTTAATTTCAAATAAAATTTTCATTATATATGATGAATATAAATTGTCAAATTAAAAAGTTATACTGTGTAAATATAAAAACATTTATTACAGTATTATTCGGCCAAGGCCGAATACTGGACTTGATATTCGGCCGAAGCCGAATATTCGGCAGACAGGCCGAATGGGCCGAATATTCGACTTCGGCCGAATATTCGTTGCATCTCTAATCTCTTAGTATTTATACATTTTATGGTATGAATTATGAAATTAATATTTAAAAAAATATATTTAATACTTACTTGATTATACCGTCAACCAATTTCACCAAATTATACAAACTGACAAAATTTTTATTTTAAATAACGAAAGAACAAATAAATTAGTAAAACATTAATAAAAATACAAATTAAAAATCAATTGATGGTGTAACAAACATGTGTATCGTGTTTAATGTTAAGTGAATGTGACATTTACAATCATCAATTATTGGCATTTAATCTTATAGTTTGGCGATAGTTTTTTTGGTCAATGGGATAATCAAGTAGTACCTACCATATACAGTCAAACCTCATTAACACAAACACGCTTAACGTGAATTACTTTTAGCACGAACTGTTTCAGACTGACCCATCCAGCTGTATGTAATGTATTTAAGTTTGGATAACACAAACTACTTTTAACACGAACAAAAAAAAGTTTCCCCTTGAGTATTCGCATTAATGAGGTTCGACTATATCCATTACAACTAGAATTAAACATTTGCCATTTTTTTTTCTTTAAAGGCCAAACTTTGCAGAAAATTTCACACTAAACTTTAAATATTTCATGAAAATTTTGCAGAAAATAAAAAAAGGTAATAAACATAAATTTTGATTACATTAAACTAGTATATAATATCCCCCACATAAAAAAAAATCTGTAATCTCTCTAATAATGCTCTTTTTTTAATCAGTATGAAATCTGACTTACGCACACTCTCACAATTCTTATGACTTCCATTTCAGGCAACACTTCCTAAAATAACAAAATTAGGCCATGTGTTAAATCTATTGTCCATGTTTATTTATTTGTTATTATCCTCTCATCTTTATTCTCGTGATACCTTTTATATATGATGTAACGTGAATCAGAAATTGTATTGTTTATTGTTGTTTGAATATTTTTATGGAAGAAGGTAAAAAGCTTTACCGGTAAATAAATTATTTTTGTTTTGAGAAGTTAATTGACTTCTTTATGTACATTTTAAGTTCATAAATACATAATTGGCGTCCGCATTATATTCTGAAAGCTGGGTTGTTAAAATAACATCCTTTTTGAATGCTTTAATTAACATTGTGACGTCTGGCGCGACAGGACATTTTACAATATTTATTTGAAGCAAAATGTTTCAAGCCGTTAAAAATTTTAAAAAGGTCGACTTAAAGTTCGTGGTAGAAGAGCTTGGGGAAACAATCCCGCAAGATTATACGATTGGGACACTAAAGGAAATTATTTTGAATAGTAATGAATATAAACAGGATCCCGCTTTTGTACAAGAAATTTTATCCAATGCTGTTGCTGAGAGAAAGGAAAAAGAAAACGAGACTAAGAAGTTAGAAAAGGAGAAGTCGGATCAAGAATTAAAAAAGCTAGAATTAAAGGAGAAGTCGGATCAAGAATTAAAAAAGCTAGAATTAAAGGAGAAGTCGAAACAAGAGTTAAAAAAGCTAGAATTAAAGGAAAAGTTAGATCAAGAAGTAGAGTTAAAAAAGTTGGAATTAAATCATCAATTAGAATTAGCAAAGATTCAGTCACAGGGACAAGTGCAATGTGAGTACATTTCAAATGATTACGAAACTAATAATTCTAAAAAGAAATTTACGTTGCCCAAGTTGGAATTTCGCCAATTTGATGGTGATTTAAAGGAATGGTTGCCATTTTGGAGCCAGTTTGAACAGATTCACAATGATCAAGATATTGCGCCAGAAAATAAATTCCAGTATTTGATCCAAGCAACTATCACTGGATCTAGAGCGCGAGAAGTTGTTGATAGTTTTCCGCCAACTGGCGCTAACTATGCCAAAGCTACAGATAGTCTTAAGGCTCGTTTCGGTAGGGAAGATCTTTTGGTTGAAGTGTATGTGCGAGAATTATTAAAATTAATTATATCTGTGCAATCAAAAGGAAAATTTTCTATTACATCATTGTATGATAAACTTGATTTGTATTTACGAGCTCTTGAGACGTTAGGTGTCACAACGGATAAATGTGCTTCAATATTATATCCAATGGTAGAATCTTGTTTTACTGCTGAATTTTTGAAAGCGTGGAATCGAACACATACGAATTCGGTTAGTTCTGATGCAAAAGAGCGCCTAGATAATTTAATGGCGTTTCTCAAATCTGAAGTTGAAGGAGATGAAAGAATTAATTTGGCAGTGACAGGTTTTGGTTTAGCGAGAAAAGATGACGCGATCTTTAGAAAAAACAAAAGTCACAACGATGGTACTAAATATTTACCAACTGCTGCTACTTTATTAACAACTTCTTCAAGACCAGATTTAAGGAAAAATTGCGTTTTTTGCAAAGGAAGACATCTGAGTTCAGAATGCTTTTCGGCACGGAAGATGAGTTTTAATGAAAAGCAGAATATATTGAAGGACAAAAGATGTTGTTTTTTATGTTTGGCAACAGGTCACACAACGAAGCAATGTAGAGCTATCTTGAAGTGTTTCTTTTGTGATAAAAGACATGCGTCTGTGATGTGTCAAATGCTCGATAAGAATAAGCTGAATGAAAAGAAAGAGGAAGACACAGAAAAGTCGCCTGGAAAAGAAGTAAATATGGCCAATTTCAATAGAAATCCTAAAGTGTTCCTTCAGACAATAAAGGCAAAAATATTTTCCGAAAACAAAAAGAAAGATGTTAGACTAATTTTGGACTCGGGTTCTCAGAGATCGTATATTTTAAAACATTTAGCCGAAGAAATGAAGTATTTACCTCTTCGAGAAGAAAAAGTTTCTCATTCCCTTTTTAGCGGAGTCATAACAAAGGATTATAATCATCATTACTACAAGGTAAGATTAAGCGATTTGAAAGAAAATTTTAAATGTAATTTTGAGGTTTTGGATCAAAACATTATATGTGAAAATGTTATGCCAGTAGGAAAAGGATCCTGGTTTAAAGAATTATCGGAAAAAGGCATCACTTTGACGGATGTTGGTGAAACTCCAGAATCTATTCAAATATTGATTGGAGCTGATGTAATGGGAAAATTACTGACAGGTCGTAGAGAAATACTCTCGTCGGGATTAGTAGCACTGGAAACATTTTTAGGTTGGACCTTAATGGGAAAAGTGCCTCAAGATAATGCATCTAAAGAAAATTTAGCTTTGTCAGTTACGTCTATGTTTGTAAAGGAAGCAGAGATTGCTGATTTATGAAAATTGGATTTGCTTGGAATAAATGATCCGATTGAAAAACAATCTAAAATGGAGATTGATCGTCAGGTTAAAGAGCATTTTTTACAGACAGTAAAAATGAATGAAGATAATCGTTATGAAGTTTCTTTGCCATGGTCAGAAGATACACCACCTTTACCTGATAATTTGAGTTTAGCCAAGAAAAGATTGAGTAACGTTACAAACAAGTTGCTTTCCGATAACATTTATCAAAGGTATGAAAAAGCACTTTTAGGGTGGCTTGATGATCAAATTATAGGGGAAATTCCACAGGCTGAAATGAACCTTTATGGAAATTATTTACCTCATCGACCAGTAATAAAAGAGAGCAGTACAACTCCCATTCGTCCAGTGTTTGACGCATCAGCTAGAATGCAGAACCATCCATCTTTGAATCAATGTTTGCATTGTGGGCCAAACCTTATTGAATTAATTCCTGACATTCTCTTACGATTTAGAAAAAATAAATTTGGTGTTGTAGCTGATATCAAGAAAGCATTTTTACAAATAGCTATTCGTAAAGAAGATCGGGACTTGCGTTTCTTGTGGTGGAGCAATCCAGAAGAAAGAAATATTAGAATGTTTCGACATACTAGAGTGGTGTTTGGAGTCAAAAGCTCTCCTTTTCTTCTCGGTTCCGTCGTAGAATATCACATTAAAAACGATGAAGAATACGACCCCAATCTTAAACAGCAATTGCTGAGAAGCTTTTATGTTGACAATGTCGTTGCTAGTGTCCACACACAGGAAGAATTGGAAAGGTTTATAACTGATTCTAAATCTCTTATGGCTAAAGGTGGATTTGAGTTGAGAGGATGGGAACAGACAGAAGAAAGAAACAATATCGAAAATAGCGAAGAAACTGCTGTACTGGCATTACAATGGAACAGACTTCTAGGCGTTTTAAAAGTTAACGTAAGCTGGATGAAAGATATAAATATAGAAAAAATAACAAAAAGAATCATGCTATCAGTTGCACATAAAGTTTTTGATCCAATTGGTTTTACTGCTCCAGTTATGATATGTCCCAAGATGATGTTACAGAAAGCATGGAAAGAAGGAATCGCGTGGGATGAAGAAGTTACTAGTGATATAAAAAATGAATTTATTGAATGGTTTCATGAATTAAATTGTTTACAAGAAATTCAGATTCCTAGATATATTCAGTTCACCCCAGATAATTTAAAAGGTTGTACTCTTCACACATTTTGTGATGCAAGTCAGTATGCGTATGCTGCTGTTATATTTTTGAGGATAGCAACTAAAGATCGTGTTATTCCTTCTTGCAGCGAAATCCCGCATAGGTCCTTTAAAATGTGGAACTATACCTAGAATGGAACTTTTAGCTGCTTTGATTGGTGCTAGATTGGCTAAGTCAGTAACTGACGCTATGTGCTGGGAAGATATGGAAAGATATTTTTGGAGCGATTCCACAACAGTGCTTGCATGGATATCCAGGAAAGAAAACTGGTCTGTTTTTGTTAGAAACAGAGTTCAAGAAATAAAAATTTTGACTGATCCTGTTTTATGGAAACATATACCTGGTGAAATGAATCCAGCAGATCTGCCATCTAGAGGATGTAAAGCAAGACAGCTGGTATCTTTCAAATGGTGGGAGGGTCCATCTTGGCTTAAAGATTCTAAAGAATATTATAAATATATGGATTTCAAGTGCCAAGACATAAACGAAGAAGAAATTGAAAAAGAAAAATTGAAGTCTACAAAATTACTGGTAAATGTTGATGAAAGTCCAGAGAAAAGCTGGTACTACCAGTATTTTTCCAGTTATGAGAAAATCGTACGTCTTGTTGGTTGGATACTTCGTTTCAGATATAATTCTTCTAATCCAAAGGAACAGATCAAAGGAGAATTGATGAATCTTGAATTTAAGAGAGCAGAAACGAAGATAATTTGGATGATACAAAAGGAATGTTTTTCCTATGAAAGTGAGGGGAGATTGAAAACTCTGGAGACGTTTAAGGATGAACAAGACATAATACGTGTAAAGACTAAGATTACGTATAGACAAGACAATATGAATTTCCTCACACCTATGGTTGTTCCTTCAAATCATGAAGTTGTCAAACGATTAATTTTACATTACCACCGCAAAAATTGTCATGCAGGTCCTCAGATTCTTCTGAATTTGCTTAGAGAAAAATACTGGATTTTGAATGGAAGAACTGTGAGCTCTGTTCTATCAAAATGTACCATTTGTAAAAGATTTAATTCGAAGAATTTAGAATCTTCTCCAGTTTCTCTGCCAGAAAATCGAGTGAAAGATGCAGCTGTATTTCAAATTATCGGCATTGATCTGGCTGGCCCTTTGTTTCTTAAAAATAAACAGAAGAGTTGGGTTATCTTATTTACATGTGCCATCTACAGAGCTGTGCATTTGGAGCTTGTGACTTCAGCTTCTACAGAGTCATTTTTAATGGCTTTGCGAAGATTTGTATCTCGTAGAGGAAGATGTTCTGTTATATATTGCGACAACGGTTCCAATTTTGTTGGTGCATCCAATTTCTTAAAAAGATTGAACTGGAATCGCATACAGAAGTATGGAGCAATAAATTCTTTCAAATGGAAATTCAACCCTCCGACTGCTGCTTGGTGGGGCGGATGGTGGGAGAGGCTCATCAGATTGATGAAAGATCTATTAAAAAGAGTCTTAGGAAAAGCCTGTTTGAACTATGAAGAGATGATAACTGTATTAGCTGACTGTGAAAGTATTATAAATTCACGACCACTAACTTATATGTCTGAGAAAGAGTCCATCAAACCCATATCACCGGACATGTTTCTGAAAGATATTCATGAATGTGGTTTACCAGACGTTGATGCGGTTGAGGAAGGTTCTCTCACTAGGAGACTTAAATATAGGCAAGAACTGCAAAAAGAGCTCAGAAATCGATTTGGATTAGAATATTTGGGTCTCCTTATCCAACGACCAAATGGGAGAAGATTGCAACGTTCAATTGCTGTAGGAGATATAGTCTTGGTGGGAGCAGATAACAAAAGAATCAATTGGCCCTTAGGACGGGTTACAGAGCTCATTCGGGGCAAAGACGGAAAAGTTCGTCTTTTGAAGTTACAAACGTCTCATTCGCAGATGATTCAGCCTATTCAAAGAATTTACCCTCTGGAAGTGTCATCAGTGAATTTTACTGAAAACAATTTTCCTAAACCAACTTTGAAGGAAAATCAGGTTGAGCCTGCAAAAGACGAATTGCAAATTAAAAAGACGAGATCTGGTAGAATGATAAAGGTTCCAGAAAGACTCGATTTATGATGTTTATGTAAATGTTGTATTTATTTAATGTGAAGTTTTGATTATAATATATAATCAAAAGGTGGGAGGATGTTAAATCTATTGTCCATGTTTATTTATTTGTTATTATCCTCTCATCTTTATTCTCGTGATACCTTTTATATATGATGTAACGTGAATCAGAAATTGTATTGTTTATTGTTGTTTGAATATTTTTATGGAAGAAGGTAAAAAGCTTTACCGATAAATAAATTATTTTTGTTTTGAGAAGTTAATTGACTTCTTTATGTACATTTTAAGTTCATAAATACATAATTGGCGTCCGCATTATATTCTGAAAGCTGGGTTGTTAAAATAACATCCTTTTTGAACGCTTTAATTAACACCATGAATAAAGATTCATGCTTTACCAACAGATTTGGTTTTCCTTGGATCCGCAAAAAATAAAGCTGAATTTGATGTTTTAAAAAAATTGTGAAAAAAACTTGATTTTTCGATTTTGAACATATTTATTCACTTTAATTAACATAAATAATCCATCATTTCAAATTAAATTTAGGCATTAAAAAATTTGCATTTTTGTATTTATTAAAAATAAAATTTAATTACTTACGACAATAAAATTCTATGGGACAACAAAGGCTTTCATGATATACTGGTATACAACCAGCATTAAGCTTAGATTTATTTCTTTCAAACATACAGTCTTGTTGATAACAGCTAGCATTATCAACACCATTCCAATTTTCGTCGCATATGCAAGTTAGACAAGGGTCATCGGCCGGATAAATTTTAGATCCAAAAGGATAGTATTTGCCATCATATTCACAAGCTGGAATAAAAATTTAACAGAGTTTAAGAAAAAAATTTACAAAGAAGTATATAACATAGGAAATAAAGGATTTAGAAATAAAAAGGAATGAATATAGTGAAAAAACCAATGAAGGAAACACACCAGTATAAAAACAGAAAACATTTCAGGCAGTCAAAACATTGGGTTGATGCATAAGTTTATAGTTTATTTGGTGTAGTCAACACTGCAAAGTTACAATTTTGCTTATTGTTTGTGATCTGTTATTAGCGGTAATGTACTAGTAAATAGGTCTTAAGTTTGTGCTATTTTTCTGTGAAAGAAAATGTGTAGAGTTAGAGAAATGGGGAGAAGAATCCTTCTAACATGTTACCTTTTGAATTATGGATGGAGGGATGCAAGTGCCATTAAATTAAAATAATTTTTGTAGGGATGTTTTAGGGAAGGGGGATTGGCAAATTATTTTCAAATAGAAATTGGAGATGTATTCTGCAAACATACGTTCTTAACATGCTGAATTTATACAGCAATTTACATGGTTTTTTTATGAAAAAAGAACAAAAACATCACTTTAATAGCCTAAAATCAGTAAAATATCATTAAATTTACTCTCACAGTCACATGATTTGGAAAATGTTTATTGTAATTAGAAGAAAAGGGTTTCCATAATTGACAGGAGGGTCATAAAGGTTACAGAACTTTTTCTTTTCCTTGAAAAGTAAGATGTTTTCCAATCAACAACAAAATCCAAATAAGACTATTTTGTCTTCCATTATTTCAGTCTTTCTTTTTTCATGCGATTTTTCAAAAAGTATGGTTTCAATGTAAGTGTATTATTAAACATTCAATAGTTGACAAATTAATAATAAGGCTTTGGTTTCCGTTCCTGCATATTCCTTTGGTGTATTCTTCAATGTCTTTGATTTAATAAAAGAAAAAAAACTCCCTTGTATTATCTGTCTATATATGTAAACAAATTATCAAAATCTTTAAAATAAATCAGAATGTATGTGCACAGAGAAGAAAATTTTTTTATCAGCTAAGGGCACAAAACATGTTATGAACAATGGATAGGATGTCAGGCCAGTCTGAGCCTGTCTAAAATCTTCTTACAGTTAGAAGAGTTCAAACTTTGAGGATGTTAATGTCAAATCCATGTGACAAACTTTAATTTATATCTTCTCAAAAAATCATCTGATTGAATTAATTTTTTTTTTTTTAATGAGATACAATGAATAGATCCATGATTTGAATTTAAATTTTTTTTTAATGAGATACAATGAATAGATCCACACATATTTCAGACTTTTTATTCTATTTAAAAACATTTTTCAATTACGAAAATTATTAATACATTTATATAAAACTATGAATTTTGATCTACATTAATTTTTGCAAAAAAACAACTGCAGTCATCAAATCAAAAACATGTGTGTGTGTGTGTGTTTATAATAGCTCATTCGAATCATTCATTTACAAGATATAGAGAAATTTTACTTTACAACAGTCTAAATTATGATCTGTTATCAAAGATCCACAAAAAAAAAAAAAAAAAAAAAAAATAATAATAATAATATTTAAAACTCCTATATAACTATTATATCTCTTTTTCGGGCTGCTTTGATCCAAGGAACTCAAATAGGGTGTCAAAAGTGGGTGTTACGATTTGAAAAGTCAAAAGTTTGTGCAATTTTTAATATGTAAACAAACAATCCCCCCCCCCCCAAAAAAAAAATAATAATTATGAATAGCATTTAAAAGTAGACATTGTTTCTAGTTTGTTTAGATATAGGTTGGTACCTATATCTTTTTTATACAGTTAAATGCAGGAGAATTAATATCCCTAGAAATACTGTTATTAGGGAGTGATCACTCCCCACCCCCCACCCCACCCCACCCCACCCCCCCACCCCCCACAGGACTGTACATGTCTCATGTAGCTTTACTCTACATTTCAAATTCACAAATTAATTACTAACTTTACCACAATGCCCACCAATTAAAAAAAACATCATTTTGAAAAGTCTTGGAAGTTGTCAGCCCTTAGCAGACTATGCAAATAAAAGTCTGTAGAAGAGTGGGATTCTGTAATTAAGTGTTGTGCAAGGTGGCATAAAATAAGAAACACACCCCTTTTTAGGGCTAAAAAAATTGATTTTTTGAAGGCTCTCCAACATCCTTCCTTAATAGAGATAAAGAAACTTAAAACACATGTGTTGACTATATGGAGAATGCAAAGAAAGAAAATGGGGTACTTTTCTGGTATAGGGTCCTTGGCGAGAGAAGGACGCTATTCTCAACAAGTCACATTTTACAACTGGGCGGAATATTCCGGTAACATGCGATACCTTACAATTCCAGACTGTCTGTGTATGGTGCTGCCATCTATAATTACAGATCATTACTAATTGTTGTATTCTTATTTGAATCGAGATATAACACCCCTCCCCTCATAGTTCAAACGAACTACAGGCAATCTTGTTCTTTGACTTCTTCGAACTGGAGCACTTTTCTGACAGTCCTCGTCATTGTTTTCAGTCAAATTTTCTTTTACAGTTTTATCTGTCGTAACATCATTTTTATTACTTACAACTGTACCTGCCACAATATCATGCGAAGGCTGAGATTGGCTTGGTTCTATATTATTATCATTATTAAGCTGTTCTTTTATTTTTCCATTAGTTCCCGAAAAATGGTTTTGGTTAACCCTTTCATCCTATCATAATTACTGTAATTTTTACCGCTATGTCCCATATTTTCAACTTTGTCTGACATTAGTTTATCATTTCGATTTATCTCTATAACTCTCTCTGGTATTTCATCACGTATCTCTTTATTACGTCTCAACTGATCAACGTGACGTTTACACATTACTCCATCATATTTATTTACTAAAACCCATCTACTCCCCAATAATTTCATAATTTTTCCTTTTACCCATTTCTCCCCTTTTCCAAAATTTTTAACAAAAACTAAATCATGAAGCTTATATTTGTGAAGGGGTTGCTGTATTTTAGGTTTTGATGGTAATACTAAGTGAAGGGCTGTTCGAACTGGCCTTCCAAACATTAATTCAGCAGGAGTTTTGCCAGTCACCGAATGAGGAGTGGAATGATTTTCTAACAAAAATCGTGAAATTGACAATGTTATGTCACTTTTATCTAGCTTTTTAAGGCAATTTTTCACAGTTTGCACATACCTTTCCGCTTGTCTATTCGAAGATGGATGATAAGGTGGAACAGGCGTATGCATAATTCCATTATTTTTAAGAAATTCCTCAAATTCATCACTTGTGAACGCGGCACCATTATCACTGACCAATTCAACAGGTAATCCAAATGTGGCAAAAATTCTCCTTAATACCTTAATTGTAGTTTTACTATCAGATCTGGGTACTACTTCTACCTCCAACCATTTAGTATAAGAATCGACTACTATTAAAAACATTTTACCTTCAAAAGGACCGGCATGATCTATATGGATCCTTTCCCAGGGCAGTTCAGATTTCCATTGCAAGGGTTCCATTTTGGACAATCCCTCGCAAACATCTGACATCTATTACAAGAATTAACCATTTGTTCAATTTCTTTATCCATTTTTGGCCACCAAACTACCCCCCTAGCTTTCGCTTTCATGCTCGATATACCCTGATGAACGGAATGCAGTAATTTTAATATATATTCACGGCCTTCCTCTGGTACGATCACTCTATGTCCCTATAATAGACAATTTTCTAGACAGGAAATTTCCTCCCTTCTACGAAAATATGGTTGATATTCTTCTTGTTTAACCTTCCGCGGCCACCCATGTAACACCCACTCTAAAATTTGTTTAGTTATAGGATTATCAATTGTCCACTTTGCAATAGTTCTAGAAGTAATAGGCCAATTATCATTATTTGAAACAAACATTATTTCTGCAGGGTTACTTACTATATTTACAGTTTCTGGGAGAGGTAAACTACTTAATGCATCTGCATTTTTATTATTTTTACCCTCGCGATACTCAATTGTATAATCATACCCAGCTAACATTAATGACCATCTCAGCATTCTAGGTGATAATGTATCAGGTACCTTTCTAACAGGATCAAATAATTGAATTAAAGGTTTGTGATCTGTTATAATTTTAAATTTTTTTCCAGCTAAATATTGGTGAAATTTAGTGACACCAAACATCACAGATAAAGCTTGTTTATCAATCATAGCATAATTCCTTTCAGTTTTATTTAAAGTTCTCGAAGCATAAGTAATAGGTTTCTCTTTATCCTCAACAATGTGGCTTAAAACTGACCCTATGCCATATTCAGAAGCATCACAGTTTAAAACTATATCTTTGTTTACATCATATAATTCTAAAACAGGAGATGTACATAATAATTGTTTCACTTTTTGAAACGCTTTTTCATGCTTTTCTGACCATGTCCAGTTTACATTATTATCTAATAATCTATGTAAAGGTTCTAAAACATCTGAAATATTAGGCAGGAAGTTTCTATAATAAGAAATTAAGCCTAAAAATGAACGCAATTGTGACACATTATTTGGAATAGGAGCATTCAAAATAGCATTAACTTTTTCTGGAATATGTCTAATTCCTTCCTGAGATATTTTATGACCTAAATATGAAACTTCTGAAACCATAAATTTTAATTTTTTCTTATTTAATCTTATACCATGCTCAGAAAAGCATTTCAGAACATTTTCAACTCCTTCAGAATGTTCTGATTCATTACTAGCACTAATAATAACATCATCTAAAAATACACCAACATATTCAAATTTTTTTTAAATATGTTCAGTTTTTCTTTGAAACATACCAGGAGCACATTTTACCCCAAATGCTAATCGTAACACATTAAACAAACCTTTATGAGTATTTATAGTCAAAATTCTACTACTTTCTTTATCTACAGGTTGTTGTAAATATGCATCTTTTAAATCAAAAACAGTAAAAAATTTACCACCTGATAATTTAGAAAATAATTCTTCCATTCTCGGAAGGGGATAATTATCACTTTCAGTATTAGAACTGTTGCTCTATAATCACCACATATTCTAACAGAACCATTAGGCTTAGGAACAATTACTATAGGACTAGTCCATTCAGAATGATCAACAGGTTTTAAAATATCCTCATTAGTTAATCGTTCCAATTCAACATCAGTAGCTTTTCTTAAAGCAAAAGGAACAGGTCGAGACTTAAGAAAAACTGGTTTCGCATCTTTTTTCAATTTTATTGACACGGCAGGACCCTTGATTGTCCCGATCCCGTCTGCAAAAACATTAGGAAAATTTCTAATTAAATCATCTTTCGAAATGCTTTTAATCATATTTACATTAGGCCAAAATAATTTTGATGCTTTTAACCAAGTTTTTCCGATTAGACTCGGACCCTCCTCTTTAATAACTAATAATCTTAAATCAGGTATACAATGTTCATTAACAACAGCATTTACTTTTAATTCACCCAAAACAGTTAAGGAATCTTTAGTATAAGTTTGTAGCTTAATATTAGATTTAATTAAAGGCAGCTTACCTGAGAACAATTTATGAGCAACACTTTTACTTACGATCGTATGAGCCGCACCGCTATCAATTTCAAATTGTATATTTACACCATTTATTTTAACAGATTTTACCCACAACAGATTATTTGAATTATCGTTCATAAAATTTAAACAGTATTCTTCCTGAACAGTTTTAATTTTTCTGTTCTTAAAAGGTTTCTCACTTTTCATTCCAAATTTTCGATTTCTGCAACAAACTTTAAGATGACCTAATCGATGGCAGAAGTGACATTCTGCAGATTTAAAAGGGCATAACTTGGGGTTATGATTTTTAGAACATCTATAACACGGTTTCTCAGGCGCGTATTTATCTTCTTTAGGCTTAGGTGTATGAGTATACTTCTCTACTTTCGATTTCTCTCCTTTCGGAACACGCACTTGATTGACAGTCGTATTATCTCCAATGTGTAGGGATTTTACTCCAGCCTCAGCACACTCGAAAGACTCAGCTATTTCTATCGCTGTTTGGAACGTTAAGTCTCTAGAATCCAGTAATTTTTGCTGTATCTTCTCATCCTGGATCCCAAATACCAACTGATCACGGAGGCGGTCATTAAGCGTATTTCCGAAATTACAATGTTCGGATAAACGACGTAAATCTCGTACGAACTCGGCTATATTTTCTCCTTGCTTCCTTAGTCGTTTCTGGAACTTAAATCGTTCCACAATTTCACTCGGGCATGGTGAAAAATGATCTTTAGCTTTCTTTAAAAGATCCTCGTAACTCATTTCTTTCAGCGTATTCGGAACAATTATATCACGTAAAATAGCAAATGTTGTTGTTCCCACAGAACTTAATAATATGTTCTCTTTCATTTCATCATTTTTGATGCTATTTGCTGAGAAATAAAAATCAATTTTCTCGGCGTAAATAGTCCAAGGAACATTTGCATTATATTCTTCCAAGCGTCCCAGAGAAATTATTTCTTTATCTGCCATTTTCCGTGCCACTTTTTCTCTTTCGAAAAAAAAATTTTTTTCACAACATTTCACTTTGGGTTAAAATCCCATTTTCGTCGCCAGTATTATAACACCGTTCTCTTATTATAAACTAATTACTCTTAACTAAGGAAGAATGCATAACTATAATATTACTTATAGTTTATTATATACATTATATACAAGCCGCTAAAATGCAGCTATTCTCAACAAGTCACATTTTACAACTGCACGGAATATTCCGGTAACATGCGATAACTTACAATTCCAGACTGTCCGTGTATGGTGCTGCCATCTATAATTACAGATCGTTACTAATTGTTGTATTCTTATTTGAATCGAGATATAACAGGGTACTTTTCCGGTATAGGGTCCTTGGCGAGAGAAGGACGCTTGGCAATATATTTTCTGACAACCTTTTGGTTGTTTCATATACACATGCAATTTCTGCAATAGCCATACAATTTATTTAATATGGAAAAATCATTTATCTATTTTTATATACAAATAGAAATAAATTATATATAAAAACAAGTGGGTAAGTGTGATCACAGATCGCACAGAGGGTTTCGTTTAATATTCCTTTCAAAACAATTTATCCTTTTGCAAAATCTGTTAGTTCCACATTTCGCAATCAGGGGGGCCAACTCTATTCTAAACAAACCTCTATCCGAGTGAAACTCCATTTTACAACCTATCCGTAGATATATTAGTCGAGAGGATTGGGCTCATAGCACCCGAGATAGGTAGGCGTCTCCTGGCGGTAAAAAGTGGAACTAAAACATGTAAGTCTATGGTGCATAATCTGAAAGAGTGGTCAAAGGAGTGTCGACAAAAGTTAGAAAAGTGCCCCCCCGGGTGAAAAGGGGGGAGGATAAAAAATTGCTTAAATTATACACAAGTTAGAGCCCAGAGGGGTAAATAATATAAGACTTTTTTTTAATTTTATGATTTTTCGTGTGATCCCAAGTCTTCTGCTATAAGTATGCAAAGTTTCATGTCTCCAACTTAATTAGGGACTGAGTTAGAAAAATTGCTTAAAATACACAAGTTAGAGACCGGAGGGGCAAATATAAGGATTTTTGAAATTTTTATGATTTGTCCTGTGATCGCAAGTGTTCAGCTATAAGTATGCAAAATTTCAAACCTCCAACTTAATTAGGGGCTCAGTTAGAAAAAAAATCTTAAAATACACAAGTTAGAGCCCAGAGGGTTAAATATAAGACTTTTTCGAAATTTTATGATTTGTCGTTTGACCGCAAGTGTTTAGCTATAATTTTGCAAAATTTCAAGTCTTCAACTTAATTAGGGGCTGAGTTAGAAAAAAAAAAGCTTAAAATACACAAGTTAGAGCCCAGAGGGTTAAATATAAGACTTTTTCAAAATTTTATGATTTGTCATTTGATCGCAAGTGTTTAGCTATAATTTTGCAATATTTCAAGTCTTCAACTTAATTAGGGGCTGAGTTAGGAAAAAAAAAAAACCATATAATACACAAGTTAGAGTGCAGAGGGTTAAATATAAGACTTTATCAAAATTTTATGATTTGTCGTTTGATGTGAGGTGTGCAGCTATAAGTATGCAAAATTTCAAGTCTCCAACATATATACAGTGAAACCTCCCTGAGTGACCACCTCCATTAAGCGACCACCTCCCTGAACGACCATTTTTTCATGGAACGAAATTTATTCCCATAGGCTCAATACTAATTTTACCTCTATTCAGAGACCACCCCAGTTGAACTCCCTCCATGAGCGACCCATTTCTTTGAAGAAAATGAAACAAATTCCGTTTTTTCCTGGTCGCTTGAAAAGGGTTTTATTAGAATAATAATTCCGGAGAGCGCATTATTCATCAAACTTCTAAACTAAGTTTAGAATTTTTATTTATTCCGGTAACTTTTAAGTGTTTTAAACCCCTTTGTGCCTTTTTAGGCAATGAATTTAACTCTGATGACAAAGTAAGGATGGCGGTCAATAAACTCCCCTGCCCTCAAAGAAATAGATAAAATTAATGAAATTGTCATCATTTGTTCCCGTCCAAAAAAAAAAAAAAAAAATTGCATTTATTTACTGAACTTTGAAAGGACTTGGAAATAAAAGCTGTAGAAGATGAAACCGTAAAATCAAAGCAAACATCAATGTATTCATTTTTTAAAGTCTGCACTAATTAACTTCTGTAATTAACTTTTGTTTTGATAGTTAAATTTTCATATTTTTTCCTAATGTGAAAAATAAATTTTAGTAACATTAATTGTTACGTTTTTTCAATAATTAAAATCTAGATTTAAACATGACCTCCATTAAGCGACCACCTCTCGGAGAGACCGATTTTTAATGGAACGGAACGTGGTCGCTTTAGGGAGGTTTTACTGTAGTTTCTGAGAACAGGCACTGTGACGTTTAGACAGACAGAGGAGTGAGACGAATAGAGTTTCATCAGATGAACGAAACCCTAAAAACAATAATAATTTATATAAATAAAATATTTATCTATGTATGGATAAAAGTTCATTAGTTTTGTTTTCACAGCTGTTTATATAATTTGGCAGCAAATCACACTTTTTGAAGCCCAAATTGCAGCAATCTTTTTAATAAAACACCAAGGCCCCTATAGTAGAAAAGTACCGAAAATGGCTTTGTTGATTCAAAGATGGGCGGAGTGGCAAAGATCACTTTGTCACTTTGAGGAAGACAATTGCGTTTTAATAAAAATTTTCTGAACTTTATAATACATACAAAATTTAGCAATCATAAATAATGAAGAGAATGCATTATTTTTTTATGCTATTCACCTCAAATAAAAAAACGCATCAGCCAAAAATGCTATAAACTTTTTTGAATCAACCTAACACATGAATTGAAGATTCCCAATCAATTTTTTTTTTTTTTTTAATACAGAGAACATTTTTTAATTTTAAAATTTTACTTTATTTTATAGAAGGTAATATTCTAATTTGATATATAAATAACTTATGTGATTTCGCTTATTGGAAGTTTAAAAAAAAAATTAAATGTAGACAAATACCTTTTACTACAATACTCTTTAACTTTGCTTTTCTCAAAACGTGAAATTAGTTACAATTTTCTTAAAAACCATGCTATATTAAGACAAATACTTAAAAAAAAATCTTTTAAAAAAGCAGAGAAATGCTTACTTGTGTTTGGAATCATTTCCATTTCACCTTCAACTGAAATAAAAGAGAAAAAAGCTTTAAAAAAATGTACAATAAATAGTTAATAATATATTTAGGTACAAATAATATTGTGTAAGGGAATCTCATTTCATCAGACTTTCTGATTGTCAATAACATAGGTCATGAAGTAAATAGTTACTCAATAGTTCTTAATTAGAAAAATAATCTTTTACAATATAAGTTGGAGATATGCTGCTATATATATACTAGTCGCCCTTGGTGACCTGTTTGGTCTCCCTTAAATGTATGCTAAGCATTGTATCATATTACTTTTATTCATAATTTACTTGCTCAATCCTTCACTACATCAGAAGATTCTGATAGAGAAATCAAGAACTCTGTATCTTTATGTTAACCGGGCACAGGTGATAAATCGCCAAACATTGTTTTCATCACATTTTTTCAGTTTTTCATTAATTTCATTTAAAATATAATCCTTCCACTCATTTTCTTTAAAATAAATAACTTTAATTTAAAACTGCAACATGTAAAATTTGTTTTTCACTTTTTATTTAAAAAGAAAAAAAAAAAAAAAAAAGAAAGAAAGAAAGAAGAGAAGAGAAAAGAAATAAAATAAATTATACCATGAACCATGACATTTAATTTCAACATCAAAGCATTGTTTTAATTTACCACACAAAAAATAAAAAATGCTATTGGCTAACAAATTTCTTTGTGTTCATGGCAACTTTTATGTAGTTATATTCGAAAAAAAATTTTTGATTAAAAATGGCCCTTGCATATGAAAAGCAAAGGGATCAGACCGTAATTTTTTATGACAGTCCCTAGACTTGGACTATTACAATATAGATGAAGTGATGGAAACGGAACAATATTTGGCGATTACCACCTGGGCCCACCTAACAATAAAAGTAGCAAAATCACAGCCTGGCATATAAAAAGTGAAGCGGTCAGCCCGGAACTATTGATGACAATCACGTGACTTAGGCTTTTATTATATAGATATGAGGATGTGAGTTTCAAAACTTGCCTTATGCAAAATTAAAAATATTGTGGTTTCTCTATTAATCTGTTCTATTGGTAACCTTGCATCGAAAAAAACACAACAATCTGTAAAAACAACTAGTTTTATCCTTTGTTTCTTCTGCTGTAAAATCTTTGTTTACAAAGAAAACCAATGGACTCAGAGGTTTTTTGCAACTTCTCAAAATTTAATTTTCTGGATAAGGCAAGTTTTTAAACTCACGTCCTCATATATATACAGTAGAAGCTCTTTAATTCGGCACGTTCGGGGCCACTGCTGTGCCGAATTAGCGATTTTTCCAGATTATCGAACATCAATGCATTTTTTGTATTCACAAATTGTGCAAATTGTATAAATATCTGACAAACGCTGTTCAGTATTTCTTCATTCTGACAGCTGTGAGGATTAAAGAAAAACATAAATACAAAAATAAATTCCAATTATTTAATATATACTGTATATGTACATTACATTGTACATGTAGTTAAAAATTAATATGAACATTACATTTAAAAAAAGTCTATGATGTCACGTTGCTTCCGCAATTCGGATTTCTTAAAAAAATCGTTACGGATTTTACGCATATTTATGAGTTCTGCAGAGTTGTAGCTTTTGTTTTCGGCAAATTTTATGAATGTATCTAAAGCATTAGAAGCCTGTTTCCACATGACTTTAGATTCATCTGCCACGGCTCCTTCTTCATCCAATTCCACCTCCTGAATCTGGGCTTCTTGTGGGTACAAAATACTTTGTATAATCAGTGCATCACTGATTTCTTCAACCAAGAGAGTCTTCGGTCAAGAGAGATTGTAGAAAAAAAAACGCGGGCTAGTGTGCCGGATTACAGAATGTGCCGAACCATAGAATGACGGATGAAAGAGCTTCTACTGTATATATAATATATATATGTATAGTGAATAGGCCAGAAAATATGCATTAAAATTTCCTTTTCTCGCCAAGTCCCTTATCTTTATCTCGCCAAGGGCCCTTATACTGGAAAAGTACCCAATTTTACCTATCAAAACATCCTGGTAGCAGAAAGTTCGAGACAGGAGACGGGCGTCGCAGATTTTCTTTTCTCTTTTGCAGATTCTTTTTCATTGAACCTTTATTTAGCTTCATATTACGTTTAGCTCTTTATTACGTAATACAAAAAGTTCAGATTATTATTAATAAAAATTTTAAAAATGACTTAAAACGCTACAGGTAAGTGATTGTTTAATTAATTAACGCTTCAATTGTAAAAATATTTTACCTGCAGATTATTTTTTGTCCCTGAAGTATCTGTCGCAGACACTTGGAGAATATTCTGCTACTGGGCAAAACATTTGAATTAACATTCTGATTAAAGTTTTATTTTTTGGTACCCAATGTTGTAACTTGGGGTTAGATATGATATAACCTGGGATGCTATTTGGACCTGTCACAAAACATATTTTAAATATGTTCTTGGTCTATATCATGCTGAGAGTATTGACATGGTTCACCAATACTGTAACCACGGCCATAACCAGTCAGTATAGCGAGAGAGAGATTTGAAATTTTTCCTTTGGGGCTAATTCACAGCTTGTCTTTTTCTCTCTACTTGTAGGGAGCAAGCCCCTTACCACCAACCCCCTGTGATAAATGTTTTGATTAGAAATAAATTTTTTTTTTAAGTAATACAGATGATATAAGTATTTAAAGTCTGGGGGGGGGGGGGGCTCAGCCCACCCTGTCCTTGTCTGGTTATGCCGTGACACTAAGAAGTAACAGTAATAGCTAGCAACGCAATAAACTGGCGTTTAAAGTAAAACAATTTTTACTTTGGGTAGAAGTAACCTCAAGTTAACCCCTATAAACAAGGAATAGTACTAAAGAGATGACCTCTTAAGGGAGTAAGTAACACATGGGAAATCCCACATAAAATGGCTGGTACCGAAGGAATCTTTTCTTGGAAATACAGAGGTAATTTTAATTTTAAAAAAAATAGTTTTAGCAGTAGCTTAACTATAAATTGAATGTTTTGCAAGAATTAAAAATAAAATATTCAATACTTATGCGTCTATAATCATAGCTTTAAAATTAATGTTACAGTAAAAGCAATTAGGAAAGAATTTCTCAACATAAATTAGGTAATAATAGTGAATGCAAAGACATATACATCAAAATTTTAAATTCTGCAATAAATTTCCTGTCAAAGAATTTTAGCCATTCTTTCTCTAGCATGCTTTTCCATGAGAGAAAAGTCGAAAAAAATTCTGTGGCTGCATCTGAAGTGATTTTCTGTATAATTTTAGCAAGAGGAACGGTAAGGAATCTAAAATCCAGGGATAGAGTTAAAAAAATAATAACAACCGTAAAAATGTGTGTAGGTTAATTTTTTGCTACATATTTATATAAAACAATTGTCCCAGTTTCAGAAAAAAATTACATCGAATGACTTTTATACTCCAAACGTAAAAATCGGCATCAGGGACACAGGACGGTATAGGAATTTCGTGGTATATTTGGACTGCCAACATCGTCCAACAGACCCTTATTATCGCATGGGCAAATCGGGACTTTGCCCAGGGGCCCCCAAATCCATGCATCAATTTATAAAATATTTACTTTTCTTCCCCAATTCCAACTCTGAAAATTTTCGAATACTAAATACAAATTTCATCTTTAAAAGATTCTACTAAACTTTCTGAAAAGCATTTTGAACTCAAATAGTTGAATCCTTTTGCAAAGCTAACCTCAACCATCATTAAATAAGAAATAATATTTTGACTTTAATAGATTGTATTAGCCATGAAATTAAATCATACCTAAACTTTAGTGGTTGGAAATAATCAGTTCTATTGTCATAAGATAAATTTTCTTCTATATTCAAAGTTTTTTTCTTTTAACTTACAGTTAATTATGAAAAACAAACCCAAAATTGTCATCTTTTTAGATTTATTGAAAAAACACTTTCAACTTCACAAGTAGAAAGTGTTTGATTTGATATTATGTTGTGTGTAGTACAACTTAAAAAAATGCAAAAGAAAGCAACTTGATAAACTCATATTTACATGTTAAGAGTATTTGACACTCTTCCATAAGTTGAAGTTATTAAATTCATGTTAAAGTAATATAACAAGTTGCTAAAGTTATATAAAAGGGTTTTATTCTGTACTAAGGAAAAAAAAAAGAATTTTTTTATTATTTAAGGTACTTAATTTAGAATTGACGGAGCTAAGAATTTTCTTCCATTTAAAATCCAAAGTGTGAAAATATGGTTTATGCATTACACACATGACTGGCCATCAGTTGTATTTAAATAATATTGCAAAGATTCGAATGGGGGCCCCTGATTTATCTTTGCCCAGGGCCCCAATGAGTCATGATCGGGGCCTGTCATCCAAAACTTATTTATCTCATTAATATTGCTATACAGTCATGCAATGGGATGTTTTCCAGTATAAGAAATAAAAAAAACACAAGAATATGTACTAAAATAAAAATTATTCAGGGACTTAAAAGTCAAAATTATGTGAGAATGCCTCATATATCATTACTACATACACATAATAACAAATGTAATCATAAAGACAAAATAATAATAAATGTAAAGACATTCTATTATTAGGATACCACACACGAAAGAGTTAGCCAACCATAAGACAAGAAAACTAAATAAAAGGCATGAAGAAAAAGATATATACTCACTGCATTCAATGCCTACAGGACAACATCTATTTTCCTTGAATACTAAATGACACTGTTTGCCAGATTCATTTTCGAATTCAGGGCATTCTCTAGTCACACATGATATATAAGGAGGAACCCCATCACGACACCTACATGCTTGACAAATATCTGATGTGATGATTTTGGAGCCTACTTTATACTCCTTGTTTTGATATATACAAACTGGAAAATGTAATACAACATCAGAAATAATAAATCAATAACTGAAATTCAATTTTAAAGATTGAAAAACAATTTCTTTTTTAAATAGCTAAACAAACCATTTAACTACTCTAGAAAATAATATTTTACTATATGTGCATATCTTAGTTTTAAAGATAAATTCAACAAGATTTTTTTAATAATTAAAACAAACTTCAGAATTATGCCCATTTTTGATGTACAGTCATTTTGTTACCAATTTCATGGTGTAACAATATAATATTGCATTGCGGGTATCGTAACAAACATATTTGGTGGTTTGACGTTTTGAGTATATTTTGTTTTTTACCTTGGTTTGTGCATCTGTACTGATAACTGGCTGAATGGTAGTGCTGTTATAGATGGTGCCAATGAAGCACTTATTCTGTTTGGTGCCTGGAGTAAGGGGCACGCCCACACTGTCCTTGCTGCCTCTCAATGCATTTCATGTATGGAAACTCAAACTTCTTATTTCAAGTAAACTGATGTTTTTAAATAACAAATAAGTTAAATTTCAAAACTGTTGAAGTAAAAACAAGAATATTAAATAACAAAATTTCTCATTAAATAATTATTTACTCAAAAATCCCACCATAAGTCTACAGAGAAAATCATGAAAAATAATTCTGTGAAATATTTTTCCTTACTGTTTCTTTTAACTATGAAAATAAGAATATGAGACAAATGTGATCTACAGTCAAAAAGTACATCTGTGATGTTATTTTCCATGTTGTATGAGATATAAAATACAAGAAAATTAAAAAATCTAATTACAATTTCTAAAACAGAATTAGGTAACAGGAGTGAATTTTAAATATCCTTTTATTTAATCCTTGCCTCAATCAGAATTTGAAGCTAGAACAATTTTCATAAATTTTAGAGACTGCTGCACAACGAATTTCATGCATGCAGTGATTTTTTTCTGGTTTCATGGGCATGTAGCACTCATACATCAGTTACTGATTGAGGTTTTAACGAATTTCATACATTTTAGAGACTACTGTACAAGGATTTGGGGAGAATAATTGGTCGGTGGGATTTTGGCAATCAGTGACACCGGCTAACAGAAAACTACCAAAACTAAATATAAAATAAAAATAATGTGTGACGAATATATAACTTTTAAATGGTAATTTACTTATGAATGTGTCTGTTAGTCAGAATTTTTCTTTTGTTTTGTGATTTTTTTCCACGTAAATTCAACTTTGCAGAGCATTTTTTCAAAGTCTCGCTTTGTCTGGGAAAATTGTAGTAAACTCTGCCTAAGACAGACCATACTCTTTGAAACACACAAATCTGTTTTATGGGGAAAGATTTTCCAGCCCTGACAAATCCATAACAATACAGCTTGCACAATTACGATATCTAAGGCGGAATACTGTCTATGACAGAAATTTTCTGTTTTGAGGGTTGAGAAGCTGAAATAATTATTCTTCTGGTATATGCTTTTTCATCATAAACTTTAATCATAACAGAGTTTCGCCCAGGTTTAAAAAAAGGCAAGGTGCTGCTAATGGAAAAAAGGGCAGTTTTTTATTCTTAAGGACACTTTTTTTTAATCTTAAGGGCACTTTTTAGATTCTGAAGTCAACTTTTGATATTTTTTTAGGCATTTTTTATTTATTTTTAAAGCCATTTTTAATATTTAAAATTCAGGGGACTCTTTTCAAGACAACAATGAGGAAGTTTTTACTGTGCAAACAAATTCTTTAAAACTAAAAAGAGTAAGGGCTAATTTTTTGGATAAGGGGCAAGAAGGGTGCTATTTTTTTGGATGAGGGGCAAGGAGGGTGCTATTTTGTAAATCAAAGAGTAGGAAGGGTACAATACCCCCCTGAAACTGTCTAGGAGAAACTCTGCATACTGTAAATCAAATGCTTAGGATCACTGGGAAGATTTCCTTTTTTAAGTTCCAGGCATTTTATCCACATTAGAAACATTGCAACAATAGTAGGCAAAAAATATTCACAAACTTGAGAAAAATAATATAAAGCAGAACAAAACACAAAATCTGTAGAACAAACTTGTGTAATTGAATGAGACATGTGCAAAAAACTCCTGTGGGATTTCTCCCTACCTTTCCTTATTTTTCCCTTGATAATTTTCCATGTGAAACATTGTCAAACAATATTGCCAACCAGGCCCGTGGTCAGCATTCTGGTAAAATCATATTGCCCAGCTTGTCGCAACACTGAAATCCACATCCATTTTAAATCTTATTGATGCCAATGTCACTTATTTTGGCGAGCAGTAGATCACGATATATGGAAAATTTTGAGATGCCCCTGTAAAAAACACCAGGCACTATATGATGACTCTTTTACAAACATAAAGTAATACTGTGCATTTTTAAAACTATACTACTCAAAATTTGTGATGAATGGTGAATTTTTACTAATTTTGAGGCCTGTAATAATTTTTTTTTTTTTTTTTAAGACGGAAACAGGCAAGCAGACAAAATTATATTAAAACAAGATCATCTGTGCACAGACTTTTCCAACAACAACAAAAGAAAGTATGAAAATCAGATAAACTGTTCAAATGCTTTGAGTATACATACATTTTAAAAAAGTATACAAACAAACTGCATAACTTCCTGTGTTTGAAGTTGGTTAAAAATAAGTCATTATCATTGCTTTTTATTATATGATGATATTTTTCTTGCTTTTTCTCTGAAAATTTTTTTAGAATTTTGTTGAAGTTTAAACTCTAGCTAATTTGTGATTTAACGGACATAATTGCTAAGCACTTCAAATATTTTGCTTAATTGATGATCTCAAAAAAGTTTTGATCGTTTTCAGCTTAGAAAAATTCCTTTCTCCAGATGTAAACAATAAAAATAGAAAAAATATTCTAAATAGAAATAAATAAATTTAGATATGCTATAGACCTATTGTTGCAAGCAAGGAATTCAAGCATTTGCATGATATTTTGAATCTTTAATGGTGAAATGGACTTTAGTACTTCCATTTCTATAAGAAAGCATGTATCCATTACATCAGCCAGTTTTGCAGTTTTTATCTTGATCCTTTGTTGTATCTGCTCTATTACGCCAACATCCCCACTTTAAAATCTGCTATATATTTTTTCTTAAGGTGTCATTAAACTCTTAAAAAATTCAAAAGAATAAAAAAAAAAATTGACACTTATGCCTCTAGTCAAATAGTTTTCTTTTTTACATAAGTATTTACTTTGAGTCTTGAATATATGATCAACACTTAAGTCTATGGTAAATTCACTAGCAACAATCAAACCTTCATCAAAACTTTTATCCTATGTATCCTGCACCAGTTATAAAGATTTTGGG
Source organism: Maratus speciosus (assembly GCA_963932465.1). Classification (NCBI taxonomy): domain Eukaryota; kingdom Metazoa; phylum Arthropoda; class Arachnida; order Araneae; family Salticidae; genus Maratus; species Maratus speciosus. Next base: position 295,557,659 of record OZ010789.1, read on the forward strand.
AGAGAAAAAAGCAGCTCTGGGGCAACATAAGTGGAATGAATCTGAAGTTCTTTACTCATATAATTTATTTAAAAGAATAAGGAAGGCCAGAAAACTAGTGAGACCAGAAACTTGCAATGTATCACTTGACTGACTCAGCATCATTTTTAGTAGTTGAGCATCATCAGTGTTTTCTGTAATGCTGCTAATGCATTACAAAGTTCAGCAGTTTTATCATACAGTTTTTACACTTTACATTCAAGATGCCAAATGTGTTTAAGAGATAATTTTACAGATCATTGGATGCATAGAAGTTGCACTTCTGAGGTGTGTATCCCTTTATATTGGCTTATATATCCTTGCCTACAAATATTTTCTATACCTTGTCCTAATGTGTCAAGCTCATGTTGTACAAATGTTTACCAGTGCTACTCCCCACCTCTAAAAATTTGATGGAATACCAATATATGTAAAGGTTTCACACAGCAATCTAATATATTTGAGTAATATTTTTTAAACACGGGTTAAAACTTTCAAATAAAAATTATGAACAAAAATACTTACAAACAACATTAGTCAAGCCAGAATATCATCTCATTTATTCTATCAAAGTTACAGTCAAAACTGTTTAAAGATAATGAAATGCACATTCAAGGGAAAAAAAAAAACAGTATTCATATTTTAATTGTATTAGAGAATAATGCCATTGGCTTCAAAAAAAGGGGGGGGGGACTAAGAAAAATAAATTGAAATTTATTTAAACTACAATTAAATATAATAAAATCATACTTCTTAGGCTACATGTGAAATATAACAGCTTCGATAGATTGATGACATCTTTTTTTCCTAAACATTTCAATTTAAATTTTTAATCGTAAATAAAAATTTAAAAATGCATGGAGATGTCACATTATACTAACTTTTTTGTAATTTTTTTTTTTTTTATAAACAGTATTGAGCATGATACAATACGGTATGTTATTTTTGTGACAACACTGATTTGAGAAAAGCTTTTCATTGTATATAAACAATAAATGTTGAGACACTTTTTCATTAATTTCAATCAAACAGCATGTTTTAACAAAATCTGAATATATTTTGCCAGAAAAGGGATAAAAAATCTTTCAAATGATACCTCATTCATCATTGTGTGTTTTGTATATGCATAGAAAAATGGATGTTGACAACAGAAATAATATACATGATACTTACTGAAACATTTTATTGTACACCATCAGCTACATTATCTTTAGCATCAACATTTCATCCTCATAACTAATGCTGTATGAAGAATTGCTACAAAATACTTAAAACCCTTGCTTCACAAAATGATTTATTGTAGAACAGCTTAACTCATTTTATTAATAAGTTCATTTTGGATTCTTCTTTTGAAATAATGACTGTATTTTCCTTATTCTGGATTTTTTGCAGGTGATTTTGCAATAATAAATCAAACTTTCTTCGCAAATCAACAACACCAAGAAAATTTCTATTATGCAGTTTTCATGTGTGTTTCTAATAATTATTAGATTAAGAAACAATTCACTTTAGAAGATAACTCAAAAACTAGTTGTGCTATAAAATCACAAAAACTTGGGTTGTGTACATTTATCACAATAACCGCTGCTGTTCTCTGTAAAGCATGAAATGTGATGTTATATATGTGATATAGGGAATATATGTATTGGTAGATTACATAACAAGTCGAGAGTAGATTTCACTCTAGTCTAGTGTAAGGCACAATTGGCCAAATGGCATAAGATCAGTCTTGGTGTGAACTCAGGTATTTCTTTAGTACATTTCCATGTTTTAGTCTGAAATATCAATGATAGATGATGTTGCACTATTTCAAACTGTTATAATGCTCAAACTTACAGATAAAAATAGAATTTTGTAACTGTTTTTATCCTTCATTCTGTGCACTTGATAAAAAAAAACAAAAAGATAATTTGGATTTTGAAACTACAAAGTTATGCTACATTATTGCACTTTGAGACTATTGCAGCACCATCTATTCATGGTAGGCGAGAGGGGGGTACCTTTGAACACTGTAAATATTTTCCTTTAAATAAATATTTTTTCTGCTTCAATGTAACAAGGATACACAGCTTTATTATTTTGCATGCACACTACTGTCTGAAGCAAGATATGTATATTTTACTTTCTTGAATCTAAACTTAACAAAATAAAGTTGTGAGTTTTTTGTTGATAATCTTGTATCCTTAAAATTATAATTTACTATTTAATACCTAAATAAAGATGTTAGCTTTAACTTATAAGGTTTGTTTTATTCAAATTCTCAAACCTAATTGAGTAAATAGTTGTAATGCTAAACTCGATGTGATGGGACACCATTGAACAATTAAAACTATGAAATAAAGAGTTATAGATGTATCTAAATATTACTGTTGAAAAATTTTTTAAATATGAAAATTAAGAGATTAATTAAGTGTTATTATACTTAAAATGCAGACATGGTACAGGCTCAGCAATAAAAAAGCTGAACTTCCACGGCCTAATGGAATTTTGACGAAATTCACATTTTTTCGCAGCGTTCAGATGAAATTTGCGCCTTTTCTGCGATACATTGACGAAATTAGTGTTTTTCCCCGACCACTTGACGAAAATCACGTTTTTCAGCAATCTTTCGAAAAAATTCGTATTTTTTCTGCTATATTTCGAAGAAATTCATGCATTTACCACGATCTTTCGTCAAAAATAGCACGTTTTCCACGATCTTTTGCCAAAAATCACGCATTTTCCATCATCTTTCGCCAAAGATCCATTTTTTTATCATCCGACAAAAATCGCATTTTTTTGCGATTCTTTGACGAAATTCACATTCTTTTTTCACGATCCTTCGACAAATTTCGCGTTTTTTCCACGACCTTTCAAAGCAATTCGCTATTACACGATCTTTTGCCAAAATTCGCGTATTTTGCACGCTCTTTTGCATATTTTACAAGAATTTGCATATTTTACAAGATCCTTTGGCAAAATACGCTTTTTTCTGCAATCCTTTGATGAAAATCGCGTTTTTCCAGCAATCCTTTGGTGGAAGTCGCAATTTTCCCCGCGATCCTTTGAAGAAATTTGCACTTTTCCTGTGATCGGTTGAAGAAATTTGCTCAATTTGGCACGGTTCATACTCGCGTTTTTGTTGTATTACATCCATTCCCACTAATCCCCCCCCCCCTCTATTAAAAATGTCAACAAATTTTAATGCATATTTGCATCGATCACAGAGATAATAAAATTCACTGCCGAAAAAGCGGAATTCCGCGTTTTCGCGGAAAAGTAACATGTCTGAAAATGGAAGTTGTACTGATGCAGGGCTTCAACTACAGGCAAATTCAAGACACACAACAATAATTCATGCTTTAGCAGATTTATTTAACAAACCCTACACTGTTTCATTTACAATGGTAAATATTATTTCTGGATTTCATAAAACTGGGTTTTATCCATTTTCCAAGGTTAGTAAAAAACCCGGTTTTTTTGGTTTAAATCAGGTTTTTTTTATTTAAACCGGGTTTTTTTTTTTAAACATATTTTCCTATTACATATACATGTATATTTATTGATAAAAATAAACATTGTTGGATATATAAGTAATAAAGTAATATAACTTCATTTAAAAATAATTTAAATTAAATAATTACAATCAATTGTGTAGAAAATTGAAATTATTTAAAATTTAAACATTTTTAGTAAAAGCTATGTCTTATGTTCCATGAATAAAATGCTCTACATAGTGAAACACCGATGCCTTGAAAATCTTAATAAACAATCTTTTGATTACTAGTACTATAAATAAATATGTGGTGTAGTTTCATAAATATAATATACTTTTCCATGGCTATTCAAAGTAATTTCTTTGAAATATTTGCAACCTGAGATATCTGATTTTTCTGTTAGAACACTACATGAACAATTATTATCTTTTATTGAAAGTAAAACTTTTGTAAAGAATTCCTGGAAAGATTCGAATTTAGCAGTAGGGTCTTTACATGTTTCAAGAAGTATTGTGTATTGTCACTTGACACTTTTCCTCAGAAACTGCCATGTTAAAAAAAAAAAAACAGTAAAATAAACAAAAATACCTATTTACCAGCTTTTTAGACTACTGAAAACATTGATCTTAAAATGGAAAGTAGATACGTAAAAGTTGTCATCCACTAAAACATTTAAACAGCCATCAGACTTAATACACAGAATTTTTTTCTAAGCTATTTTATAATAATAGGTATTACTTTTATATGTCTAAATTAAAAATTAATAATATATATATATTTTGCCATTTTTATGAGACTTTTTTCTATTATGTCTCATGCGAACCTTATCTCGATTTTTACCCATTTTTTTGTCAGATCTAAATAGTGGATTCGATTATGCAATAGACGATTTAAATGTCTTATTGCATATTTTAGTTAAAAGTAAACAGGTGTTTCGCTAGCACCCAATTTTTCAATGTCCTCTTATTTGACTTCATATCTTGAGCTTCTTTTTTATTCTTAAGGCTGTTCTAAAATCTGAAAGGACAACTTTATGACATAAGTTTTAATTTATTTTTGTTTCGGAAATGCATGAAGCTGGCAGATGCTGTTGTTCAAAAACTATGTAATAAAATGGTGTTTTCTGTTTGCAAAAAAAAAAAAAAAAAAAAAAAAAACAATAGATTTTTCAGAAAATAGTGTCAAAGTTAGTGTTTTGAACCGAATTTCTATGCGAAAGAAAAATAACTACTCGAAGAAGGTTAAAAATATCTTTGTCACGTATCAAAGTTGCTTATAACTCAATAGGTAATTTATTTATCAAAAATGGAAAACAGTTCGATTCCAAATCGCTTCCAGTCAGGCCTTCCAATTTTATCTGTCCGTTAAAAAATGAATTTGTAAAAGTGTCAAAGCATTTTGTGCTTGTTGAGTAGAGCAACTGAGAACAGCCTTAAAAGATAATCTTCCCAATCAAGAAAATTTTCTTTTGCAGCTTGACTGAAATCTTAAAGGTCATTTTATGTTATTAATTGTAAATAATCTGTGTTTTCTCAAAGGAAAATATTTTATTCAAAATATTGAATATTTTTAATCTATTTTATCTTTGCTACATTCACATGTTTTAAATTTTATCTTTAGAGCTTCAGATACGTTCATCAACACATGGAATATGCATTCTACATGCATACAAATATAACTTAGACTCACTATGTCTCACTGTGACTGCTGGGATAAGACTGTTAAAAGTAGAAATTATTTAGCTATATCCAATAATTTGAAACACTTAAATTACAAAAATGAGAAAATATATATTAGATCTTTTCTAAAAAACCAGTTGGTTAACCAATTGATTTACACTGTGCCAATCCTAATGGTAACAGAATAAAATCATAATGCAAAACCGTAATCCCAATTTAGGAATGCAAGGAAAACAAAAGCTTACTAAACCCAATAGCCATGATACAGCAAAGAAAACTCGCAGCCAATCATTCATTAGCATACAGAACAAAAAATAACCAATGGAGAGAATTACTTCTGATTATGTCATCAATGAGGCATGTGTAATTCTTAGTAAATGTTAACTAATCAAGCAATCTAAGTAGTAAAAGTATTTTTAGATCAAATCTGCCATTTTGGCTATTTTTGAAAATAAAAGGCTTAAAAAAAAGAAGAAAACTAATTACTTAGAAGAACTAATTACTTTTTTTTTTCTTCCCAGCTAATTTTAGAAAAATCAGTCTGCTATGTAGATTTAAAGCTTATACGAATAGTTTGATTGATTAAAAATGTTTGCCACCTTTACAAATTTATTAATTCATCATTTTTCTAAAACTTTGCTTGTAGCTTCTGCATAACTTGGATTTTGCATTTTTCAATGATGTGTAAAATAAAAGAAAACATTAGAAAAAAAAGAGAAAAAACCACATGAAAAAAAAACAGCATGGTTTAAAAAAAAAAAAAAAAAAAAAAAATGGTTTAAACCAAACAACCCTGCCATTTTCTATAACAATTTGAATGTAAATTGTTGCATTTTAGTTCAATTTCATGCAAAAAGAACTCTTCATTACGTTGGCCAGATTAAACTGCTTAATGTCAGGCTTCTTCATAAAAAAGAACATACGATATATTTTCCAGAAGCATCAGATATCAATTTGGTGGATTTTAAAGATATTATATAAAAACGTTGCCACAATTAAACATAATTGGAGGGATCCTCCGTTCTGTCTCAATAATGTGCTTTGATGGATGCAAATTTGGCTTAATAATAAAAAAATAGTAATTTCAGTTAAATGTAATTGTGTAATTTTATACTTATAATTTTTATTTTGGAAAGATACAGTTTTTAATTAAAACTGTCAATATTTTTATACTTTGTTTATTTGTTCAAAGGTACCCCTACATGGGGCAGGTGTGAACAGAAAACTTTCAGCTTTTTAAAGCCTCACAACATATTTAATTTACCTGAAAAACTGTAATTTTTTACTTCAAATGATGCAGAATTACATTCTTTCTCTCACGAAACATTTAAAATTCAATAAATATAATTTAAGTAAGAAATATGTGGATTTTTTTTTTTAAATGTTCAAAGGTGCCCCCCTCTCCCGTACTTGATACTAAAACAAGAAGGCATAATAATAAGGAAATTCATGACTTCACACATAACTCTTCTACAAGAATAAATAACCTTAATAGTCATCACTATTTACTTGTTATTTAATTTTTAAAAGCATTGGTATATAGTGTAGAACACCCAGGTATTAAATGTTTGACTGGCTTACATAATTTAGTTTGGATATAACAATTTGAGAATAAAAGAATTTCTGAACACAATAATGTATGATAGTTACATTTTTAGATGGTGTCATAAGATAATCACAAATCTGGAGTTTTAAACAGAATTTTTATGATTTGATAAATAATTACATTTTTGATGACAGCCCAAAAATTTTAATGTTTTTTAATTGTTTCCAAAGAGTTTAAAATATTGATTGATAAGTTGGTGACAAATCTTGATATATCATCCTGAAAACATATTTAATCACTGAATAATTGAAATTAAGATAAATAAGCTATTTTAAAAAATCTCATGTTATTTTAATTTCTATAAATCACATCCTTTAGAAAAGAAATTTATTATTTCATCATAAAATTCTGCAATCTATACTTCCATTTGTAAAATTGGCTAATGTTACATAATCAGACACACAGCCAGTAAATTTTAGGAAGCGAGATTTGGTATTTTGATACGGTATTTATTTTTTATGGCTATTTTTAATGGAATCTTCATTCCCTTTAAAATAAACTCTTACCATTATCGCTCAAATCTGATTACAGAAATTTAGCTATAAAATTTATAAAAATATAGATAACTAACCTTTGGCGGGAGCTTGCTGAGTTTCATTAACAGGGCAGTTAAACTTCTGTGGACACCCACAGGAATCTGTTTTTTCCAAGATACACTCTTTAGTTTCATAATGTTTGAAATATCTCCAATCACAACTGCAATTGGTATCTGAAAATTAATATATATAACAAGAAATACCTTTAAAAAATTCACTGAATCTAAAAAAGTTATATTTTAGAATGCCAATAATATGATACATACATATGATGATACATATGATAAATGATATATAGTAAAAAAAATTTCAGTGAAATAATTAAACTACACAAATTTGCATATTCACCTTGTGTAATATCTGAAGTATTTCTCTCCGATAAAAGAGATCCTGGAATAGAAAAAAAAAAAGTAAATTATTAAAGAAAATTTATTCATTACAAACTGAAATAAAAAGTAGCTATATACATTTTCTATACTGTAAGATTGAAACAAGCATACATTTAGTAAATACACTACTTTTCTTATAGTTACATTAAACTTCGAAAATGGCGGCAGCATTATTTATATATATTAATTTAGCACGGAATTATAATAACATATTTTTAAAACGACCGCTAAACAAAACAAAAAAGACAAAACTGTAATTTTGGTGTTTGGTTGATTAATTGATTGGGAGGCCTCTTCATTCAACTTCCCACAACAGGGAATGTAAACCTCACAAACCCTTGGATCTGTTCAAGATTGACGCGTAGACCGCGCAAGCGCTCAGGAGCTTGTCATGGAGTAGATCTTTTTGAATAAAGGAATTTTAAAATAATTTAATTATTTCATATTTTTATGGTTCAAAACAGGTAAAACTAACGACTACATTTATTTTTCCTTCCAAAACATGGTTTTCGTAACAGGAATACATGCGTATGTTCACTCATTCACGTGACCTATTTCTCCTACTTCAGCCCCCCCTATTTCTCCTACCATCAGCGTTCAAAACCTGTAAACCAACCCCGCTCAGGCTTCGTGCGAGCCACAGACTTCTAATATAAGTAGACTCCCAATCCCATTGTTCTCTTTGGAAGGTTTTGTCTCCAACATGTTTTGCTTTCATCGCCAAAAGGGTGCCGTATTTTGGCGGTAATCCCTTTATTGGCAAAGCAAAAGTGCGGTCAACTCATGACAGACGATGTTTCGGCGGGAATCTGGAGAGAGATTCCGAGAAGAAAAACCGGTTTGGCGCGCTAAATCTGCCTTCCATCACGTGATGGAGGGCAGGGATGTAGGAGACAAGAAAAGGTTGCCGATTGGGAGTCTACTTATATTAGAAGTCTGTGGTGCGAGCGACCCAGAACAATTTTCTGGGCGATTTGATGACGTGATTGTGCTTTTATTTTATTGGTTATTTGTTTGGTAGGTTGATTGATGCAGTATAACAGTTCAATTGGAGATCTAAAAATGTTCAATTTTTTAATAAGTTTCTTTTTATTTATTTAAAAAAAGATTTATCAGTTGCATTATATTTTTCGTAATAAATAGAGTGCTATTAATAAACCAAGATTGTGATATCAACATATTACGAGATTTATTTGTAATCTACTATACTGGGTGGATTTCAATGGAATTTGCACTGTTAGTTAGACAATTTTTCAGCGAAGGTTTTAGTGTATATATTTCCTATTTTATGATTACACATTTTAATAGCGTGTGTATAACAGACCAAAATACATAATAAAACAAGAAAACCAAATGACACTCAAAATCGAGTTAATATAAGCAAAATACTTATATTTTCAGCAGAAAATTTACAAACATTCTAATCCTACTTTATTTACTACAAAACTAGACGGTAAAACCCATAGTATATTTTATCTCTTTAAAAAATCTGTGTGCAGATATTTTTAGTTGTTAAAATAATGTACATCTATTGCATTTTATCTTATAATATTTGCCATGTTGATTTTAACACCGTAAAATATTATTTGAATCCTAGTCTTAATAAAAATTCACACCTAAATTATTCAGAAAGAACGAGAAATTATCATACGCGCAAACGGATAATTTCGCACTACACTTATTTTTTCATTTGCTTAATATATGCACCCAAAGATATGAAAACATGGAAGACTGGGAGCAGGAAACGCAATGGTAAACCTACCCATAGATTAAGGACCAAGAAAGGACATTTATGGCAAAATCTGTAATGGCAACAGTACTAGCGTCACTATCGGCAAGGGGGAAGAACTAACAAACCTCCGAAATTTACCTATGTTGAAGAAATATGTTTATCCTCTATGGTCTGAATATCTATTCGTTCCTAAAACAAAGCAGGTGTCAGACGATATTCTATTCATGCTTGCTTTATTTATTTAGCTGTTTTTTTTTTTTTTAAACCGTACTTGTATTCTTCATTTTTAACTTACAAAATGATAATTAGACTAATAATATAAAAGGAAGCCGCCAGAAAATTCTGTTAAGAATGCAAATATGTAAGTTTATAAGATTAAATTGTAAAAAATCAAATTCAGGTATTGTGTCAATTTATTCATATCGAATAAAATTTTATAGAGCTGTGCAAGGTGACGTCACGAACAGGTTTTTGCTGCTGCTGTAGGACAGGCATCGCTACCTTTATCAATGCTTTTTCTATTTGTGGGTCCTACAGCTATCTTCATTGTTCTCCGGTAAAAGTCACGTGGTGTGAACTGCTCTATTGAGTGTAATGTCAGTACCTCTATTTATTTTTAACTTTTAGATTTATACAATTCTAAAAATTTGTCGAAAGGAATTTTTCCCTATCTGTAATATTATTATTATTATTTCTGATATGTTAATATTATAAACATTATTGAATTGATTGTACGTTATTTACATTAAAAACAATATTTTTATTTTAACTCTAAGGAAGTGAAAATGCATAAATTTTAAAAGATTCTAACGATTGTTTAATACGTTAAACTTCATAAATTTATAAAACACGGGCTATAAAAATTTTCCTGCCAAAGGGGAATAATTATGAAATTTTCTGGGACTTGTAGAGTTCAACATTTCGTATATTTTTATGTTACACCATTGCTTTTGATGTATAGCATTCAAGACGAAATTTTTACCTAGTATTCGTTGCACTTAAAACCGTTCATTAATCATGTAAAAAAAAAAAAAACATGTATCCGTGCACGAACATAGAATAGATATTAGATATATAAAATAGAATGTCTATTCTATGTTCATGTATCTGTGTAAGATTCTATCGAAAACGTAAACATGCAACATTAAAAAAAGAAAGATTACAATAAGATAGATACTCAATAATAAGCATACTACAAGGATGGGGAGTTTCTTCCCCATTGTCACTACGGGCGCTACGATCGCAATCGCATTACCATTACGCTCTATGGGAATGTCCTATCTTGGATGTTAATCTATGAACCTACCAGTCAACCACTAAAATCAGGTTTGCAGGTGTTTTCCACCAAGATATGACTTGGCAGACCAGTTGTATTTTAATATGCGAATCGAGTTCTGTCTAATCCTGTAATTTCAGCTGCCAACTCGATGAGGTGATGGTCTGTGCAGCCGCTTCCCTGTCTATACAATTTCTTTATCTGTTACCCTCAAAAATATTTGTAGAGCAAATATCATAACATTTAAAGCACTCAAGAATTAGAAAATGTCATTTTCAAGCATATCGAAATCAAGCAGCAGACGATTTTTTATGGTTGTTTTTGGATACATTAAAAAAAAGCAAATTTCTAGAAAAAAAAATTCAATTTTTTTAATTCCACAAATTCCGAATTTTGTTAAAGGCATGTAATTTTTTGCTTTGTTTTTAAGGGGACAGTTTACCTTTTCAACAATTTTGTTTATTTTTTAAAATATGGTTCAAATGGTGAACTCACTGCATTTCAATGTTCAACTAAAAGTACATTTTGAAAAAAATAATAATAAAGTGCATATTTAATTAAAAGTTTTAAAAAAATTGAATTTTTTAAAAATCCCTACTACTTTTTTTAATATTTATATTTTTGCCCAATTTTTTTTTAAAGATTTTTAAATGTGTATTACACAAGACTGCACATGGATTTTTAGATACATTTAATATAATTTTTTTACTGATATATATAGTGAAAAACGATTAATTCTATCACATCTTCATATACTTTTAAATTTTTTTTAAATATCAAAAAACCTGAAGGTTAATTCTATGCGCCGATTTATCACATATGTAATAAAAAACATATACAGAAAAGTTTAAATCTCTATCTCAAATACAAAAAATGCCTTAGCATTTTTAAAACAGGAAAGTGACGAAAAATCTCACGATACAATTGCCTTATGGGCAAAAATGAGGTGTTAAAATATTCACAATCAAACAAGCTTTCATTTAATATTTAAAAAAAAGAAAATCGCTTTTTTGACCAATTCTGAGGTAAACTGTCCCCTTAAGTTAAATGATAAAAATATTATTAGAACTTGGTGATTTTTGTTACTTTTGATTATTTATAGCAGACTTTGCAAATCTAAAACGCCTCACGTAAGCTTTGTTTTCTCAACAGCTGAATGCTACGAAACAGCGATCCCATAATATTTTTGTCTGCTATTATTTCAAGATGAGTAATGCATCCAATAAAAACTTGGAAAAACCAATTTTCACCCTGGAAAACACACATTGCGGTTACTGCCAACATAATTAAAGGGATGAACCACAAGGGTGAAAAAGGCCATCCAAAGAGATCCTATGTGCATTTAAAAAGAAATTAACGGTCAATTCCCACATTAAGTTTTACTGTCTCTGGAAATGTCAGGACCTTAGAATTTTATATTATGTTACGGGGATCTGCCACCTACGGAGCTTCGCTCGCCAACCCCCGTCCAGACACCGCAGGCTCTAAACGCATGCTACTTTGTCCCTATTTTGATAAGTTTAATCGATTATGAAAGTTAAAAAGATATTACTACGACCAGTAGCGATCTTCCGTAATCGGGTTGCCATTTATCTCCCTTGGTGTGGGGGAATATTTCGACCTCCGAGTCCGCATTCACCGCTGTTTCGACAGCTGACGGCTGTTTTCGCGATTGGTTAATATCAATTAGATATTTGAAAATCAGCTTGTATAAAATGGTTAAGTAGAAAAATGTCGCTGCCTCCCAGACTATTGTAACGTCTAGAACTAAATTTTTCTTTTACACGTTATTCGTTTTAAATATAACGTAATTCTCACCAACAATTGTTTTTCGCACGTACTAATTTACTTATTTTAAAGTTTTCTTTCATTTTCCAATATTCACGTGTAAATATATATTTCAATTGAAAATACAATGTTTGAAAATATTATTATTTGAGATTTTTAAAATATGACAAGATGAATAAAAACTGAATAATATGAATAGTAATATAAATGCACATAAAAATATGAATTAAATCTAATCTGATAATGTGAATTTTGAATACAAAATCGAAAAAAAAAAACCTCCAAAGATAGGACAAATTTAAACTAGCCGGATGTGGCAATCCCAAAACTTTCTTCTATCTCATGCATGTTAATACTTCAAAATTCGCTATCACAGTGCCAAAATTAAATTGCAATCTATGCCGATATCATGAGGAATCCCGTGCATTTGTTCTTGAGATATGACTATCGCTAAAATCGTGTAAATTCAGCAAAATGCAGCATAGCAGTGTCAATTTTCGGGGGGATTAACACCAAAGCCTAATCAGCAACAACTTGTGTCAACGTCTAACAGAATCCTAAGTTAGATGAAAATTCAAGCATTAGTTCTTCAGATAAAGCTATTGTGGAAATACTGAAAAATGCAGCATGGCAGCGCCACCTGTTGGACGACTTACACCAAAACATAATCAGCACCAATTTTTATCAAGGTATACCTGAATCTGAAGTTTGATGAAAATTCATGCATAAGTTATTGAGACAGAGCTATTGCGGTAATCGGTAATCATGAAAAATGCTGCACAGCAGCGCCATCTGTTGGGCGATTTACACCAAACGTAAACAGCACCAATTCTAATCAAGTGCTAACTGAATACGAAGTTTGATGAAAATCCGTGCATTAATTCTTGAGATAGAGCTATTGCGGAAATCATGAAAAGGGCAGCATAGCAGCATCATATGTTGGGCGATTTACACCAAAACGTGATAGCACCAATTCATGTCAAGGACTAACTGAATCTGAAGTTTGGTGAAAATCCGAGCATTAGTTCTTGAGATAGAGCTATTGCGGAAATCGTGTAAATCGTGCAAAATGCAGCATAGCAGCGCCCCCTGTTGGGCGATTTACATCAAAAACAATCAGCACAAATTTATATCAGGGACTAACTGAATATAAATTTTTATTAAATCCCGTGCATCAGTTCTCGAGATAGAGCGACCCAAATTTTTGTGTCACATACAGACATTCACAGACATACATTTTGTAAAAACATGTTGTTTGGGATCTCTGACCCCTAAAACGTGTAAATCCGTCAAAAACCAGAAGTCGAAAATTTTCACGAATTCAATACTTTCTTCTTGTAAAGATAGAAGAAAGTAAAAATGATTGAACACTGCACACTGTATATATTCCACTTGAACCACAAATTCAACATTTGCAGCGATCCAAGTATTATTATGGACTAATAAGTAAGGAGTGCTAATTTGCTAATAAATAGTACGGAGTATTGCTACTCTTCTAATGCTTTTCAAGTTTTTACAATAGAAATTTTCTCATGTAGTGCATCTTTTATCCAATAAAACCATTTTAATATAGGGGAGATCAGGACCCGCTTAACACTTAGGAATAGGGGAAGCCCGACGTCACACAGCCCCCCCCCCCCCTATTACTCTACAAATTGCTTTTTTATTTACTAAATCTCTTTTACAAATGATTAAATAATTTGAAATTTTACCATCAAAGTTTAGAGTAAATAACATTTTTAATATTAAACTAAAACTACCTATATAAAAGTATTTTATTATATGTTTAATTGTAAATAACCAATTTATTTTGTAAATGACAAATATAGAACTATAGTTGAGAATACGTGAACTTCAAAATATTTTTTGTGATTTACAAATTGCCATATAGTAAGGGAAAAAAAAAGTTTCGCCAGGAGAAAAAATGTATTTTTTACAGTGACTGAGTTTCTTTTTCCTAAAAATTAGTTTTGAAAAGTAAAATTGGAAGCCCTTTTGTATTTCAGTGGGTAAGCACGGGCTTCACGGGCCTATTTCGTAACAGGCCCTGGGGGAGATGGGGGCACATGTGAACAGTTCGCATAAATATAGCTTTTTCTCATGACTGGATTAATTTCTATAAACAAAACCTATTCAATATAGTAAATAGAACTTTCTTTTATACATGATATTTTTTTTTTAATCACCTGTATAGTTTTTCTTACATTTTTTAATAGTTTTATAAATTTTAAAAATTGTTCACATGTGCCCCATCAGCGGGGTAGTTGTGAACACACGTGGGGCACATGTGAACACAAGGAAAAAATATCCTTTGACATGCTTTTTATTCTGTTATTCATTTGTCATCGTAATCATTAGTTAATTACCTGTGAAATTCACCATAAAGAAATATATATATATATATTTCTCTAGTTTCTGGGTAATATGTTTAAGCAAAAGATTATAAAATGAAAATAAGTAGATTTTGGGGGTAGAGGCTTAGATGATTCATTTAGTATTGCTGAAATAAAATAAAAAAAAATAAAGAAGCAATTTTAAAAAAGAAACTGAAACTTTTAAATTTTGCTTAGAGGTTTTTGTTTGGGGAAAATTTTAGGGAGGGGGCGTTTGCATACTATTTATCTCAAATCTGCCGAAATACGAAAGATTCCCACTGCTGTATTTGCCCTATTTACTTGTAAATTATAGATAAAGAAGGGCTTTTTGATGATTTAAAAAATCTCGACTATAACCCCCCCCCCTCCCCTAACTTTTGCTTTTGAAAGAGGGAGGGGGGTTACAATATGGATTTTATGGTAGTTATCAGTTTAAAAATTTTACTTTCTTAAAATATTACTCATATCTATCTCCATTCAAAGCATCATATCCATAACTGTTTTAGATAAGGAAGTAAGCCATCATTGCAAGTTTAGAACAAATATAATAAAAAAAAAAATTGTATTAACAATGCATAAAAAATATTGTTGTAAAATGTTTAGTAAAATAATATATAACGCTTATTGCATTTTAGAAAGCATTAAATTTATTTAAAGTACAATTGAATGTAAACAAGCTTGTTGCTCTTTATGTATTTGCTGAAATATGTGTTTGAT
Organism: Maratus speciosus; assembly: GCA_963932465.1. Taxonomy (NCBI): domain Eukaryota; kingdom Metazoa; phylum Arthropoda; class Arachnida; order Araneae; family Salticidae; genus Maratus; species Maratus speciosus. The sequence goes on from OZ010789.1 coordinate 295,573,251, forward strand.
GAAGTTTCGATGCAAAATCAACTTTGTGTGAGGAAAATATCTTCTATTTCAGGAAAATTATAGATAATGGAACTGATATTATTTATCATTAAGTTAACTGAAAGGAACAGAATCACAGAATGATTATGTGGGCACTTATGTACTGTTCATGTCTGCCCCCAACTTGTTTGTTCACAAGTGTCCCACATTGCTGCTTCTGTTAAATTGATAAACCATTAACATTTCTCAATTTTAGAAGAAAAAGAACTTTATCAAATTATATTTATTAGTATTCATAGTGCATGTTAAAACACTCAAATTCAAAAAAATGAATAAAGTTCTACGCTTATAAACTTGGAACCAAGATTTTACTTTTCAGATCTAAAAACAGTGTTTTGGCTGCAGAGGACAAACAAAATGTCAAAAAGCTTCAAAAAATTTTTACCATATGTCTACAGGTGCTGTCATCTTTAGTAATTTTTTTCAAATAAAAAAACTTATAATAACTATTGAAAAATTGCGATGTTCACATCTGCCCCCTGTTCACATGTGCCCCCATCTCCCCTACATTAATCTAAGAATCGGAAAATTAGCTTCAACGCAGACGTTGCGTTGTAAGTAAATATTGCGTTATCATAATATTTTTACACTAGTAAAATTTCCTGTAATATTTCCTTTAAATTTGAAAACATTTAAAAACAGCAAGTCCAGACAAACAACTATATCAAATAATAATTTTTTTCCTTTCTTTATACATATTATTCATTATTATTTACATTTTAAGGCATCAATTACTAAGAGATTGGAATATTTTTATTGCTAATAAGTCGTCTAGTACAGAAAAAAGTTGCCCAGTTTATCGCCAAGATCGACTTCTACACTGCCTGTTAGATTACACTTATTACTCATTGGGAAAAATTCGCCTGTAAAAATACTTTTACAGCAAGAGCTGTCGCGTTACGGAAAGTCATTTTTAGGTGCGTTCGTAATTATATAAATACGTAGCACCTATAGTCGTCGCCTGGTCCGTTCGTCTGTCCTCATATAACAGCGGAAAAACTACCCAATCGAATGGTTTGAAATTTAATGTAGGGGAGAGGGGGGCACATGTGAACAGTACACATTACACTCAGTTAATTTGAAAAAAAAAAAAAAAATCCAAAAAATTACCAATAGATGGTAGTACTGGTACCACCTTTTCGATGTATTTTCAGAACAATAAGCCATTTTGATTTCTGGTAGTTGTAATTTGTTTTAGAAGGTGTAAAGTAAAAAAGTCTTCTAAGTTATTGAAGTAAAAATTTATTCAAAACATTTTTTAAAGTAGAGTATCAGCGTTGCATTCTATAGTGGCATTAATTAGGCAGTCTACAAAAAGTATTGTTTCTTTATTTAAATTAAAAATATCATTTTTTTTTATAAGTTAGGCTGAAGTTGGTAGATGGGGCACTTATGAACAGAACATATGGGGGCAGAAGATGTGAACATTTCACAAGTGTATTTTTTAAGTCTGTGCATGCATTTTTTTTTTTTTTAAGTTTAACATTTAATTACCCTTGTCAAACATTGAGCTATAAATTCAATGTTTTTAGGATTGCTTCACAGTTTTAATTTACTGGAAGATAGATAACAATTAAAAGTGGTGTCTTTCTGTAAAAACCAATATGTTTATTTGTTATTATTTAATGATTTCCAGTTTTAAACGTATTTATTTTTTCTTAGTCCATATTAAAGTATTTGTAAGATATTTTATTTTATGAAAGTAAAATTTAGTTGGCCAAAAAAAAAGTGATAAGTAGTACTGTGATAATCACACATTTTTTATCACACTACCAATTTTTAAAACCGTGATGCACAATTTTGTTATACACATCGCACAACATTTAGAAAAAAAATAAAAAACACAATAACAGAATTATTCAATAACTTATTTGTAACACAGTTTTGCTATGCTTGACTCAAAAGGAGTAGGTATATTAGTGAATAATTTCTTGTATCCATGTTGAAACATTTATTGATTTATTCACACAAATAGAAAGAGGACATCTAATTAGTTTTTATTCACAGAAAATTATTTTTGTCTTATTTATGCATGTGTTCACATGTGCCCCAGGTATGTTCACAACTACCCCTCCACCGGGGTACATGTGAACAAATTTAGACAATTTTTAGAATGATGATATAAGTTAGAAATTCTTGATAAATGCATCCAAAAGTTCCACCAAAAAAACAAACAAATTATAAATATTCATATAAATAAATGTTTAATTCAATAGCTCATAATAATTTTGAGAAATAGTCAAAAATGTAAAAATTGTTCACATGTGCCCCCCTCTACCCTATACGAGTATAATCGTTTCAGAATTTTGTCGAGTCAAATTTTATGAAAATCGATTCAAAACTTAAAAAGATATTTATTAATAAAAGTTTTCTTCATTCTATTGAATCCTATCACACGTAAGTAATTCAATGATATCCCATGATAGGTAATGATTCTAGGCTGTCATGGTGATTACGTTCCATTTAAGGATTCCTATTATTTCCATTTTACGGAATTTAATGTATATAATCGTAATAAATTTTGTATTCATGCATTTTTGCATAAGAGTGCAACAGCTATTGCACCAAGATCTGAATATTTATAAAACTGGTTATAGTACGAACACACCTTATTCGCCACGTTTGACGTACAGTTTCTGGCTTGTTAACATTTCGTTTCAAAGTTCAATTTCGCTCAGTTGAAAAATACATAGCAGCACTGAAAAGCATTTGCAGCAATAACTGTCCACAAATCGAAATGTATTCAAATACTTTTCGTACGGCTCTTGTGTAGATTTTACTTACATCCCACCAGAGCCGTCCTTATAGGGGTGTGCGTCAGGTGCGGCCGCCCAGGGCCTCGCGCCATGTAGGTTTCACACACGAAAAAAATATTTAATACGATATAAGCTAAATATTTATTATGTTGTTAGTTATTTATTTCACAATAAGATTTATATGTGTAAACATGCCTATTTATAAAATGTAAAAAGTTTAAATCAATAAAATGTTCGATGCAAGTTGTGGGCGATCGAGAAGAAAATAGATTGTTTGTAGCTAACACGGTTCGCAACGTATAACAGAAATTTTATTGCTCCTAACACTATTTCGAAAAAAAATATTTTCGTGTTAAATTTCTGTAAGATATGCAATCGAATGAAATATATCAATATCATGATATGAAGATTATTGATTAGAAATACTGTCAGGAACAATAAATTTTTCAGTAAATAAATAAATAGAAATGCTTAATTCATCTTTAAAAGTTAAAGTTAAACTTAAAGTTTAATAAATTTTTCTTAAATGCTACGAGCCCCGAGTCTATATTCCGCCATAGGCATTGTTCTCTAGCCTAGGTAGTACCAGACGCACAACAAATGTGGGCAGGTGAATGAACTGAATGTTAATTTGTAAGAGGTCGGTGATGATGATGATGATGATGATTCTGACAAAATGCTCACTATTATTTTAATGCCTATTTGTAATGCAATAAGTATAAAGTAAAAACAGTTTTTTTTAAACACTTTTTTATAAGCCTTCAATGTGCATTGTGAAAATCACGCCTTATTTTTGGAATAAATTTCATGTTTTTTCAAAAAAAAAAAAAAAAAAAAAAAAAAAGCTCGTTACAATACATTAATTTTGCGTGGCCATCGAATTCGATTAGGTAAACTTTATTGATTTTTTTACGCTAGATGGAAAGCACTAGCAAGCGAATTTATTAAAAGAATAAACATATAATTTTGGCTCTGTTTCTTTTTAAGATAGGGCAACAGAAAAAAAAAACTTTATTTAAACTATCTTTTTATGATTTCTATATTTATTTCTCGAAGTATAATCGTAAATTAATTAATATTAAACTATTAACTGATTAAAGCGTATTTTTAGAAAAGTATTACACCCTTCATTTTTTATTTATAATTTATTTTCTATTTCTACTCTTTTAGTTTGTAAAATGTTTCATTATTGCAGTTCATGGTTTTTCAACTCCCATACAATCTACGAGTTCCTTAAAATTAATGTATTAATTTATAATTAAGTTGTAAAAATATTTAAATGTTGTGTTGTCGTCGGAAACACACCTTTGTCCATAATTTTGAGAATTCTAGACTATCAGGAAGTAATGACATCAGCATGTAAACACAAGCGGGGAGGCAAAGGAGATGAAACCCCCCATCACGCAGACTCCGCGACTAAACTAAAGATTTGAAGTCTCCAAATATTATGATTGGTTACTGTTTTTACGGTCCGGCCGGGCCTGTTTTTACTAATTTTTGAACAGGACGAGCCATTAACTGGGAAGTTATAAACGGGGCAAGTCCGGGCTTGGAAATATCGGACCATGCAGTCCTTTGCCTGGACCTCGCTTTGGTTGATCGGACCCTATTGAAAAAGATTTATAAGAATCAAAATTTAAGTATTCTGACGTAATAATAATTAAATGCACTTCAAGACCAACAAACAACACGAAAGTTTAATAAAACACACACACACTACAATATATCCCAAAACACATATAAATAACGCCTGCATTCAACTGTTAACGGTATATATAAATATTAAACAGACATACAACAATAAATATAATAAACCCAACTGGAGTAAAAAATTAGCCAGAATTTGATTTCTGGTTCGATTCCTGGCTCTGGCTAATTTTTCACTCCAGTTGGGTTTAGTTTATCGTATTTATTGTTGTATGTCTGTTTAATATTTATGTATACCGTTAACAAGAAAGTCTGTTTTCAAAAACTGAACTCTAAAATGGAAGGGATGACAAACAAAACAATTAACGGGAGATAAACTTACTCAGAAATCGAGATTTGGAAAATGATAGGGAGAGTGCTTCCATGAAAAGGTTTCGAAACAACACGATATGCTACACTCATTATCCACACGAATTTTAGTGTGTCACCTCTCTCAGAATGCGGTTCATCATGTTAGAAAAGTAAATAAACGGCGTAAAATGTGCCACTATTTCCTCGAGACACTTGTAATAATAAATTGTAAAACGTTATGAGTTTTACAATTTATCCAACGTCTCTACGTCCACTCACATTCTAATTCACAAAATTTTCACAATTTGTGGTATCGGACGATTTACACCATAAGATTTGTCAAAGAGTCTAATTTTTTACTCCAGAAGAAAACAATATTTAAGGCTGTTCTCAAATCCAAAAGGGCAACTTTATGACATAAGTTTTAATTTATTTTTGTTCGGAAATCCATGAAACTAGCAGGTGTTGTCAGGCCCCGATCATGACTAATTGGGGCCCTGGGTAATGATAAATTAGGGGCCCCATTCGAATCGTTGCAACGTTATTCACATAGAACTGATGGTCAGTCACATGTGTAATGCATAAAGAATATTTTCGTACCTTGGATTTTAAAAAGAACACATTCTTAGAGTCGTCAATTCTAAATTAAGTACCTTAATATACGCGTTTTAAATTTAAAGGAAATTGACTAGGAATAAATAATAGATATTATTAAGAAATAGGGAATAGGGAAAGAATGAATATGCCGGAAACTTTGAATAATTTAAATGAATATTGCAAAGTAAAATTTTTATAACCATTATATTATATTACAATTCACCATCTTTTTTTTTTTTTTTTTTTTTTTTTTTTTATATAAAAATTAATAAAGTGAGTATCAAGACATTACACATAATAAAGCTGAATCAACTATTATTAATTTAACTAATCAGTAATGAATTTTTTAAATAAACTTATATCCTAATCACCAATATATGAAGTATTGAAAATTAATGCATTCAAAATTGACGAAAGGAAAAACAACAGGATGTCGAATTCATAAAAAGAACAAGTAAATAATGAAATATATGCAGAAAATCATAAATATTTGAAATATTTTCTAAAACTATTTGTAACTAAATCAATTTAACCAATGAAAAAAAACCCTGAAATAATGAATCATTCTCAGCATCAACAAATCCTTTGCACGAAATGTATGATCTCAAAATTGAAAATTCATTAATTCAAAAAGAAAAACTACAAAATGTACTTAAAATGAGAGAGCAATTATGAATAAAATTAGAACTAATGATTCGTAACTCGTTTTTAAGAGCAATATTCGAAATCATTAGTAATAAGGGGTTAATTTCTGAGGAAGAAATAATAAGCTACAGCTTAAATGTTTATTTCTTCCCCTCCCAATTAACCACACCCATAAAACATGAAAGAAATATATAATTAAACAATATGTAAGACCCGGACAAAACAATGTCATTCACTATAGAAATAAAAATGAAACATGGGAGTTAGAAACTTACTCAGCAATAGAATCATACGATATTTTAAAATACCATATTGAATCTTAATCATATTTACCCACAATCACAGTAAAAACCACATCATATTAATCGGTTTCAGTTAAAATCGAATTCTTACAATTCAAATCATCACACCAAGTAAATAATATTATTAATAATATAAATGTAATAATTATAAATTATTATCGTAATTAATCTAAACATTATAAATTATTTTATATGCTAATAAAAGGATCCCAGAGTAAATCCATTACAAAATAAGACTGAAGAAATACAGTTATTAATTTGAGTGGTAGGAATGACAATTTTATAAGTAGGCAACATAAAAAATGTGAATAATTTTATAATGCTGCCCTCTTTGATGATTCTTCAAGTTATGTAGTTTGAAATAATATTTAAGATAAATATAATTAGTGCTGTCATCTGTCTGAGATTATTGAAATTAAATAGGGAGAATTTTAATGTAAGTTTGCATATCATAACCCCAGATTTATTCTTAATTGTTAAAAACAGCCAAACAGCACATGTATAATTCTAAATCAGCTAATTAGAATATCGATAACAGATAATTGGCATCTATAATGTAGTGTTTTCATAACTGTTTTTAAATTATAATATAGTAGAAATTAAGTAAATAAATAATAATATTAGAAAAGTAAATAAAAAATATAGAAATGCTATACACTACCCGTCCACTTATAAATTTAATTTATAATTTTTTAATTCTTTTTTCTTTTCATTACTTTTCTTTTTTTGGGGGGGGGGGGGGAGAGATTTAACTAAGTATAACATTTTTACATTATTATATACGAGGTGGAACCCGTCGAACTTCGACGAAGAAAAATGTTACAGAAGGAACTGTTTCATTGATTTATAATAAACCTACAAAATTAGCTACAATAGAAAATGCATCTTAAATTGGTTAGTCTAACTCTCAAACAAATATTATTTTAACCTAAAATTAACAAAATATTATTTCTATAAAACTCAGTTGTCTAGGGGTCGCATTCTGCAGGGAAAATGTTATTATTCCTACTACTATTTTGAAAATAATATCTGCATAGTACCTTTCTATAGCATATTTTAAATAAAATAAAATATGAAGATTATTGGTTAATAGTTCTGGTAGGAACAATAAAATTTCCTCAGTGGAATGTGACCACTGGTTGTCTAAATTATTAAAATTAAACTTTAATTGCAGATGTAATCAGTAAAATATAATAAAAAACAGTTATTACGATGAAGTTGTCAAAAAAGTCTCTTAAGTTTCGTTTTCCCGAATCAAAACGATAAAATTTGTTCTGTTTGATACAATCAGATTTTTTTTCCTGTCAAATCTAAACCCGACATCATTTCACCTTCTCATAATTTACATATGTACTTCTCATATCCGTATTCACCATGTTTAAAAAATGGTCTTTTAATTCGATCATTTTAAATTCATTTTAACTCAAAACTTGAAGTCACGATTGTCAACAACATATTTGCATGCGAAGAGTCGCACTCTTAACTTCAGATACTAATCTCAATACCGAAGAGTAAAAATTGTCGTAATTTGTGCTTTTTAGACGCATTTGTGTTAAAATGTTTAGTATTATCTAAGAGATTGATCGTTTTTTTTTTAAATGTGACGTCATTTTCACGTACTTAAGACTTTTGCCTAGTGTCTCAAAATTAATATCAGCATTCATGCAGAAGAAAAAAAATATGGAAACTTTTTAAGGGAAAATGCGTGTTTTCAAAAGCAGTACCTCATTTTCCATTCAAAATATTTTGATGCAACATGTCTCTAATGGGATTTTGCTCCACTTAACCCTATACAACAAAATTTAAATCATAGAAAAAAAGATTTTTTTTTTTTTAATTTTTATCAAAAATGGCATGAATAAAGATAAATAAACCTCATTATTCTCTGAATTCTGCAATAATGAAAGCTATCTAATTACTATCATTTTTGAAGAAATTTCATAAAATATTTTTAAAATTAAAATATTAAAGAGGGGATATTTAAAAAAAAAACAGCTAGTGCGGGCACATATACAAATGAGCAGCTTCCAATTAAAAAAAAAAAAAAAAATAGTAAAATTGGTTCAGTAGAAAGCTCAGGGCAGATGATTAAAAAACGGCCTTGTGTAATAAAATTATAGTAGAATGCCTTAATGAATAGCAGTAAAATTTTATTAGTCAAGAGAATTTTGGACAAATTCCCTTAAACATTTTTTTTTACTAATATATTTTTTTTCCTTTGGACATTTTCCCTTAAAAGTTTCCATATTTTTTTTCTTCTGCATGAGTGCTGATATTCATTTTGAGACACTAGGAAAAAGTCTTAAGTACGTGAAAATGACGTCATATTTTAAAAAAACGATCAATCTCTTACATAATACTAAACATTTTAACACAAATGCGTCTAAAAAACAGAAATTACGACAATTTTTACTCTTCGGTATTGAGATTAGTATCTGAAGTTAAGAGCGCGACTGTTCGCATGCAAATATGTTGTTGACAATCGTGACTTCAAGTTTTGAGTTAAAATGAATTTAAAATGATCGAATTAAAAGACCATTTTTTTAAACATGGTGAATACGGATATGAGAAGTACATATGTAAATTATGAGAAGGTGAAAATGATGTCGGGTTTAGATTTGACAGGAAAAAAAAATCTGATTGTATCAAACAGAATAAATTTTATCGTTTTGATTCGGGAAAACGAAACATAAGAGACTTTTTTGACAACTTCATCTTAATAACTGTTTTTTATTATATTTTACTGATTACATCTGCAATTAAAGTTTAATTTTAATAATTTAGACAACCAGGGGTCACATTCCATTGATTAAATTTTATAGTTCTTACCAGAACTATTAACCAATAATCTTCATATTTTATTTTATTTAAAATATGCTATAGAAAGGTACTATGCAGATATTATTTTCAAAATAGTAGTAGGAATAATAACATTTTCCCTGTAGAATGCGACCCCTAGACAACTGAGTTTTATAAAAATAATATTTTGTTAATTTTAGGTTAAATAATATTTGTTTGAGAGTTAGACTAACCAATTTAAGATGCATTTTCTATTGTAGCTAATTTTGTAGGTTTATTATAAATCAATGAAACAGTTCCTTCAGAAACATTTTCCTTCGTCGAAGTTCGACGGGTTCCATCTCGTATATAATATAATTGTCGTAATTTGTGTTTTTTAGACGCATTTGTGTTAAAATGTTTAGTATTATCTAAGAGATTGATCGTTTTTTTTTTTTTTTTTAATATGACGCCATTTTCACGTACTTAAGACTTTTGCCTAGTGTCTCAAAATTAATATCAGCACTCATGCAGAAGAAAAAAAAAATATGGAAATTTTTTAAGGGAAAATGCGTGTTTTCAAAAGCAGTACCTCATTTTCCATTCAAAATATTTTGATGCAAAATGTCTCTAATGGGATTTTGCTCCACTTAACCCTATACAACGAAATTTAAATCATAGAAAAAAAGATTTTTTTAATTTTAATTTTTATCAAAAATGGCATGAATAAAGGTAAATAAACCTCATTATTCTCTCAATTCTGCAATAATGAAAGCTATCTAATTACTATCATTTTTGAAGAAATTTCATAAAATATTTTTAAAATTAAAATGTTAAAGAGGGGATATTTAAAGAAAACCAGCCAGTGCGGGCACATATACAAATGAACAACTTCCAATTAAAAAAGTCCTTCCGGCCAGTGCCGGGAGGAAGAGGTAGCTTTCATATTCCTTATTTTTAAAAGCAAGCTTACATTATTCAAACACACGAAGCTGAATTTAGTGGAAACCGATTATAGGAGATTCAATACTAATTTTTATGAATACTAAATCATTATGAATGAGAATTTCGCGAAATTAGTCAGCTTTATCCAAGCTGCTTTTATTTAAAGTAACTTATATTTGGTTGCCAAATTCGGCGATATCGTGAAGTTCCTGCCATTTTAAGACAACATGGTGGATGAGGCTAACGAGTGAATTTGGTCGAGGCCTTAGTAATTCCTGTGCACATGCTCACTCACATCGGAATCGGTTGATATATACAAGTGCTGTCACAGGCAAAAAAATCAGTTTTTTCAAAATGTCAACCACATTCGAAATTCAAACTGCTATATGAGCCATTTTTTAAGATAAAGACAAAACAAAAAATGCTCCGGAATCCTTATATCATGGTCAAATACTTAAGAAAGAAACCTTTTTCAATTTCTAATTTTTTTGCACCTCACTTTAAATATATATATTTTTTAATTTAATGGGCTCCATTTTGAAACAAGATGGCTGATGAAGCTGGCCACCGAACTTGGTCGAGACATTACGATATACTATCCACATCCACATGCCTTCTTACATCGAAATAGGTTAATAAATACGCGTGTTATCACGTGACAAATATCAGACCGTTTCAAAATGTCAGCCATACTAGAAATTCAAAGTGCTATAATTCAACCATTTTCTAAGATATATACGAAACAAAAACTGCTCCGGAATCTTTGTATCAAGGTCAAACACACAAAATCTTTTTCATTTTTCAATTTTTTAATAACTTATTTTAAATTTAATTTTTTTTAATGGCAGCCATTTTGAAACAAGGTGGCGAATGAAGCTAGCCAACGAACTCGGTCGACACAATGTTATGTACTATGTACACACCAAGTTAGATCTAAATCGATTCATAAATACGCCTGTAATCGCGTGACAAAATTCAGGTCGTTTCAAAATGTCAGCCACAATAGAAATTCAAAATGCTATAACTCAGCCATTTTTTTTAGATATAGACGAAACAAAAACTGTCCCGGAATCTTTGTATTAAGGTCAAACACATATAAAAAAATATTTTTCATTTTCCAATTTTTTGGTACCTCCTTTTAAATTTTAAATAAAAAAAATTAAATGGCCGCCATTTTGAAACAAGATGGCGGATGAAGCTGGCGATCGAACTCGGTCGAGACATTGGTACGTATTATGTACACACCAAGGTACATCCAAATCGGTTCATAAATACGCCTGTTATCGCGTGACAAATATCAGGTCGTTTCAAAATGTCAGCCACGCTAGAAATTCAAAGTGCTATAACTCAGCCATTTTTAAAGATATAGACGAAACAAAAACTGCTCCGGAATCTTTGTATCAAGCTTAAACACATAAGAAAAAATATTTTTCAATTTCTAATTTTTTTGTGCCTCAATTTAAATTAAAAGTTTTTAAAAAAATTTTAAATGGCCGCCATTTTGAAACAAAATGGCCATTGAAGCTGGGCAACGAACTCGGTCGAGACATTGGTATGTACTATATACACGCGAAATTTTATCCAAATCGGTTCATAAATACGAGAGTTACAGTATGACAAAGATCAGATATATATCAATTTTGAACGGAGGGTGGTTTCGGGGTCTGGGGGTCATGATCGATGAAAATATACCAAACTTTTTTGAAATTGCTTTCCTCCGAACGGCTGCAATAGGTAGCTTTTTGTAATGAAAGCTACCTAAAAAAATATTAGTAAAATTGGTTCAGTAGAAAGTTCAGGGCAGATGATTAAAAAACGGCCTTGTGTAATAAAATTATAGTAGAATGGCTTAATGAATAGCAGTAAAATTTTATTAGTCAAGAGAATTTTGGACAAAAACATAAGGAACCTGATATTATTTTAAACCTCAAATTATTGCACTGATCCTCATTGTATGCTTGTATAACTCGACGAAGCGAATTCATCCAGCGAAAATCATCAAGTTCTTTAAAATATGTCACTATTTTTTGAACAAAGGCTTCCCAATTGAGCATGCACATTGTATATCACTGCTCTTGTATAAAGACAGTGTACATTTTTGTAAAACATTGCGCTTTATCAGCCTGTGATTTCGATTACGTTATTTTTAAAAGAAGTTTTTTCTCCTGTGAAGAATTTCAAAGCAGCTGGAGTGAAATGACGCACTTCTACAAAACATATTTCAGTTTTAAAAATTAAGAAATACGCTTTGTTATAAAATGACGTCATTTGTATCCGTTAAAGTATTCCACTTTTATGATCCAGTCTTAAACAACATCCATATAGAGCTTCTAGAATTCTTAAATTTTGTAGTCAGTCCTACATCTATTCAAAAGTATTCAAATGACGTCATTATCGCAGAACATACATACACAAACTCAACAAAAAGCAATATCGTCATTCAAGACGTTCGGCATAAAAAAAAAAAAAAAAAAAAAAAAAAAAAAAAATCGGGTATTTAATGTTCCATATGCCTTCATTTGTTTTTGTTTATAATAGCTACATGTGTTTTATCAAAAATCATTTTTTTTTTTTCAAAATTCGGAAAATATTACACACGGATAAATAAAATTGTATTCTTTCAACTTTCTGATACGAAATAAGTAATTGTGAAGGAAAGTCACACAGTTATTTAAAATACATTTTCGCAAAGAGAAAGTGTTATATCGTTTGTAAATGTTTTTGCCCTAAACTAAGAAACGTTTAATTGATGAATAGAAACGAAATAAAACCAAAATTCACCGGATTCAGACGGTACTTTTTGACATAGCATGTATTTTAATTTCAATTTTTATGGGGAAATGGCAACAAAAAAGTACAATAATCTGCTATTTTGCCTTTACTTTTAATAGAAATAGAGTACTTCTGTTGCCACAATTACAAAATTGGTACGAAAAACTATAAAAAAATTAATATCTCAAAAACAATTTAAGATACAGCTTTCAAACAAATTGCATTTTAAAAGTACATTTTTTTCCTTATACGACGGTATAAAAACAGAAAATGTGTGACGTGTAGAAGTTTAAAAATTTTCAATATCGAAAATTGCAAAACGAGAATTCATTTCAAATTTGAAAGTGTTGCCATTCGTAGAATGACGTATACGTAACGCACAGATATGTTTGTCCTTTATAAAATTTGAAAGTGTTGCCATTCGTAGAATGACGTATGCGTTACGCACAGATATGTTTATCCTTTATAATATAGATAGATAGATATCATATGAGTCATTCCATGTCAATTCAACCAGACCTTGTAACCCGACCTCCGGGGATTTGGATGAAACTCTGTGTATATACTAATTCTATCATGATATGAATACATCAAAAATTTTTCCTTCCTAGACCTCATAGTTTGTAAGATATGGGGGGGGGGGGGTCCAATTTTTGGATTTTTCTCAAATCGCACATTTCTGAGTCTGTATTTTTAGACTGCAGTTCAATTTTCAAAAAATTGTTTCTCTGGATCTAAAATGCGAATCATCTTAAAAATATCACCGTAAGTACATCAAAAGACGCAGATTTTAATAAAAAAAATATTTAAAAAATTAATTTTAAATATTTAGGGCCAAAAAATTAAACCAAAATTGAAAGTTATGGTTATTTTTCCAAATTTTTGTGACTTTACGAAAAAGGCTCTACACAAAAAGGCAAATGAAATTTCCAATTTCTTTTTGTTTTAAATAAAAGTTTACACTTTGGGCTTTCTATTTATGAAATAAAAATGATGTCTTTCTCATGGCTTATGCAAAAGTTTTGACTTATTTTGGGATGCTGTACCTATCAAGAGATAAATATCTTTAACTTTGCTTATGGTACCAAAATAATTGCTGCACATTTTAAATATACATTTATTAATCATTTTGATTTATTTCCTAAAATGAACCCTTAAAATCAGACTGATTTATTTATTTTCATAACAGTAGAAAATTTGTATCTTATTGGTACATATCACACATTATCTGAAATTGTGTTGTTCTCAATCTTATCGCATATGTTTGTCACATAAATGTACATCTATCATTGGATTCAGTGGTATAGCATATCTGTAAATACTTTCACAAAGGTAGTATGTAAAGAATATGTACAATATTTAATGGAGGGGGTGTAGATATTGAAACCATAGATTTTTTTTCTCATTTTACTCAGAAAAAGCAAAGCTAAAACTTTACTTTGTAAATAAAAAAAAAAGAAGCACTTATATTAAATAAATTCAACAAGTCATAGGGACCACAGTAATTATTTGAGTACCACAGTTTAAATTAGACATATTAGAGATACATTTTTTTTTCTTGAATGGTGCAATTTCCCAAAACAGGGCAAAATTTTTACATAAGCTAGGAGAAAAACTTCATTTTTATTAAAATTGAAATAATCATTAATTAAATCTAATACATTAAATAAAATTGCTTATAAATAATTTAAAGATTTAGATTGTTGTTGTTTTTTTTTTTTTTTTTTTTTTTTTTTTGTAAGAAATAAAGAATTTGTTAAATTATATGCAAATTTTTAAAGCTAAAAAATCAGAATAAACATTATATTTAAAAGATTGAAATTCAAAAATATAACTGAGCTGAATATAAATATAGAAATAAATGACGTACTTTTGCAGTATCACTTAGACTTATTTTGCAACATTCTTTTTTTGTGCAATTTAAAATTTATATTTATTATGAATAAGCAACATTGAGAACCTTCTAATATATATGTCAATTTTCCTATCTTACTGTAACTCCAAACATAATAACACAACAAAACATCGGTATATTAGAAGATGTTCGTGATTTAGTATCTAAAACATTAAATCGGTGGCTATCTCCTCTCCTTCCCCCCACCCCCCAGAAAAGAATTTAAATATATTAAGGGGAAATTCTCTTCATTTTGGTAAAGGTTTATGGAAATTTGCAATTTTTATATTGCCAGAGCACCCATCACAAAAGTCAAGGAATTTCTTTACATCAGGAAATATCTCTTTTACAAATGATATCACTTCCTCCTATGTTAAACACATAAGAGTGAAATCATGTTGCATATCATAAGATAAAATGTGTATATTGCTTGCTGATAATCTACTACTGAGAGATAAGAGTGTATATAACAGTTGGATCAAGAGTGCAGCTTCTTTGGTCCAATGGTAACTTTAAGCCTCATCTTGAATAAGAAAAGTAAAATTTTTGCTGTAGTCCTACAAAACGATAGCTTTTTGAGGGCCAAAGTTTGCTTTAGTTTCTTTTAGGAAATTAGATTTAGATTTCGTTATAAAAGAGTGGAATAACATTTTCCAAATATTTTACTTAGCTTGTCGCAAATTCAATTAAATGAACAGTGCTGCTAATACTGGATTGAATACCTAGAGTTATAATTCTCAAGTTTTTTGGAAATTCCTGTTTAAAAAGAGAATACAACTCATATAGATACACATAATATCAATCGCTTTTGTGCATAGTACATTCTTAGCAATGCTAACTGCATTTTTTTTCCAGTCATGATTCTTCAATATTCATTACAATTATAAAACTTTTCAATTAGTTCAATTGTTTCTGGACCTGTAGCTGTGGTTTTAATTTTTCTTATTTCTGGCATAGACAAGATTCTCTTTTCTCTCAGAAGTTGTCATGACGGTCTTGCAGCATAATTAGTTACTTCAAATTCATCTATTATTTTCATTTGCAGCACAAGGAAAAATAGATCCCCTTTCTATTTTGAGAAACAGCAGACTAATAATAATTTGATTAACAGATTCGAAAACACCTGCCTTAACTAAATAATTTTATCCTACCTTTGTCAGAATTTGTTTATACAAGGCAGGTGTAAAAATATGTTTCATACTGTAGAAATGAACTAGGATTTGTTAAATATAAGGTATTTAAACTATAAAAAACATATTTAAAATGATTAAAATTATCCAAGATAATAAGATAGAAAGTTTTGATAGAATGTTATTGAAAATGTTATTGAATGTGTTTGAAAGAATGTTAAATATAAATAAAATATTTTAATTCAAACACACATACACACACAGAAAAAAATATATTGAAAAATTGATGGGTAAAAAGTCATTATTGCATTTTCTTATTCTATATCAACAAAAGATTTTTTGTTTACAGTTATATTGTAAACACAAAATTAAGGGATTGTTTAAATTAAAAAAAAAATGCTAATAATAAAAGAAAATATATGAATGAATAAATAATGGAAACATAAGGATTATGAACAAAATTTAATGGAGGGAGGATAGACTGCAGTCATAGACTTTTTCCCCCTCCTTTTACTCAGAAAAAAGAAAAAAAAAGCAAAAACTTTACTTTGCAAAAGAAAGGAAGAAAGAAACATTGAATAATATATTCAACAAGTCATAGGAACCACTGTAGTTAGTTAGGTGCCTCAGCCAAAATTAGGCAAAGATTTTTTTTTTCTTGATTGGTGCAGTTTCCCAAAACAAGGCAAAATTTCGCATAAGTCATGAGAATGACATCATTTTCATTTCATAACTAGAAAGCCCAAAGTGTAAACTTTTATTTACAACAAAAAGAAATTGGAAATTTCATTTGCCTTTTTGTGTAGAGCCTTTTTCGTAAAATCACAAAAATTTGGAAAAATAACCATAACTTTCAACTTTGGTTTAATTTTTTGGCCCTAAATATATAAAATTAATTTTTTAAATATTTTTTTATTAAAATCTGCATCTTTTGATGTACTTACTGTGATATTTTTAAGATGATTCGCCTTTTAGATCCAGAGAAACATTTTTTTGAAAATTGAACTGCCGTCTAAAAATACAGACTCAGAAATGTGCGATGTGAGAAAAATCCAAAAATTGGACCCCCCATATCTCACAAACTATGAGGTCTAGGAAGGAAAATTTTCTGATGTATTCATATCATGATAGAACTAGTATATACACCGAGTTTCATCCAAATCCCTGGGGGTCGGGTTACAAACCATAAAAAATTTGGTTGAATTGACATGGAATGACCCATATACAGCATTAGAGTCCACTATTTATAAATTATAATATATAGAAGTATATTAAAATATAATTTAAAATGGTTTTATGCATTATTAAGGAATGCTTATTCATCGCAACCAACAAACTTTGAAACTAATTATTACAATGTATATTTCCATATTATATATATATATATATATATATATATATATATATATATATATATATATATATGCATATATAACCATTAAATAAACATTACCAACCACCATCAAAAATTGTGATTATGAATGAAATGACAATAATACAGTTTCCCCCAACACACTTAAAATGAATACTAAAAACATAGAATATACAAGCTGCTATGTATAAAATATAGTCCCTTGTACTATATTACGAGAATAAATATGAAAGAAAAAAAGAAAAATGTGGATACCGATATATATACACACACACACACACACATATATATATATATATATTTACATTGGATAGGTCGGTTCAGAAAGTGAGAGTATCCTCATAAAAAAAAAAAAAAAAAAAAAACCTGCATACAAAATCGAAAAAAATAAAGGACAGCCTTAGTTATCCAATGCAAAATAAACCATTTAAAAATATTGAAATGCAAAATTCTCCCATTCTATTGAAATGCAAAATAAAAAATTCTCCCTTTAAAGTCCTTGTTATTAAAAGACATTAAAAATATGGAGATTAGGCGACACTTGAGATCATACAACATTTTTCACTTTAAAATATATTACACTATTGTCAAGTGCAAATAAATACTTGTTGGATAATCTCAATATATATAGGTTTTTCTTATTGAGTTTATGTATTTTCAATTTTGAGATCCTACATTTAGTACAAGGGATTTATTGGTATGCCAATGATTCATTTTTCTCTGGTCTTTTTTTCATTGGTTAAAATGTTTTAGTTACAAATAGCTTGACGAAATATTTCAAATATTTATGAATTTCTACATATTTATCTTTATATTCTTTTTATGCATTCACTTTACTGTTAATATTGACCTTTCGCCAATTTTAAATGTATAATATTTTAATACTTCATTTATAAGTGATTGGATCTAGTTTTTAAAAAATTCATTAGTGATTAGTTAATTTAATAATTGTTGATCCAAATTTAATATGTATAATGTTCGTATCATGTTTTGATACTCAATTTATAAGTTTTATTTGAAATGGATGATGAATTGTAATATTCTATAATGGTTATATATATATATATTGACTTTTAATACATCAACATCAATAACCACGTATCGGGGAAGATTTAAAATACCTTTTTTTCACAAAAAATCCAAGTGTTTGACAAATTTTATGGTACAAATCGCACCCCGATACAACAATGTTAATTTTTTATGAATTTTTGAAATGTGAATTTACTTATGGAACATACAGTAAAAATACTAATTACTTTAATCCGTTTGTTCGTTCCTGTACAAATTTCTGCGTGTTGATTTGCTTTTAATATTCCAAGTATTCAAGAATAGATTTAGCTTCAGCCGTTAAATTCGGAAGAGAGAGCGCCCTTCTTTTTAAAACCCAAGAACTCCAGGGAATTCCTTTCGAATTAAAAGGGAAATTCTTTATTAATTTTGTAATATATATATTTTACTGTTAATTCAGGTCATTTAAGGTAAGTTCCTTGTTTATTGGAGTGAAAAATCCCCATGGTTATCAATGAGTGCATTCAGAAGATATCCATGGTTGACCTTCGCAAAAACGGATTAACAAAAGTCAGCTGGGTACACATTGTTATTGTTATTTTAGTGCTCGATGCAGGTTTCCTCTAAACAGAAATAAGCTTTTTTGCATGATTTTTTATCGCATTTTTTTATTTGTGATTAAATGAGGGCTTTGTTTTTGTGGGATTTCAGTTGGGTAATTTATACCAGCTTTTTTTTTTACCTGTGTCTATCTTTCTTTTTTTTTTTTTCTATATAATAATAAAAAAAAATGTTTAATTTTTCTGAGAAATCGTTAATATTCTATAGATATGAGCATGTCGGGGCCCCCTTTTCTCAAACAAATTCATGCATTGTAATTTGACAAACAGCTTTACGTGTATTTTACAATTTCAAACATAGCTATACAAGTATACAATTAGAAAAAAGCAATTGTATTATAGACACATGTAAAAATGCATTATAAATATATGAAGGTAAAATTTTTTACACTATATAGTTTTTTTAGTGAGTAAAACTCTAAACTTATTGGATTGAATGAAACATGTTAGATGTAATATCCGTTGCGTTCCGTTCTTCTCGGAATTTCGAAGTTTACATTACAATTCGTTGTCGTTAGAAAAAAATACCGAGATAGTGTAGTTTACATGAATGAGAAAAAATCATTTTATTCCATGAACTACAAATGGAGATTTGTATTTCCAGAGATCACACAAAATGCATTTTGCAGGCCTCTGAAAATGTGAGCCCGGAGAACGTGCCACTGTGCCCGTCTGGTAGTCAGGCCCTGCTGAGTTCTATAATAATTTAGAATCAATTTCCGAACTATTTCCATTACTTCATTTGAAACACGTGACAGTGGAGATAAATCGGATGTCTCCGGCAGGTCTAGTAAAGCAATAAGTTATAGTAAAGTTTGATCCATGTCCACCATTGGCAGCAATTGCGCATGGACTTGCACGCGTACATTACCTTTACGCAAATGGTAGACACACTAAACATACTTAACTCGATTTTCTTATTAAAATAAATTGTATCTTGCTTACATGTATTAGTTTTATTATTATTACCAAATACAGGGTGTCCAGCGAATAAGACCCTGATTTCAAAATTAAATATCTCAAAAACAAAGATCAATAGAATTATGCAGTAAACGGTTTGTTTATTAGCTAAGCTGTAAAAATGTTATACAGAAGTTTCAAAATTTAGTTACAAAAAACGTTAACAGATGGCGCTGTAATCGCAATACTTGTAAATTATGCTTCGAAGTCCAGAGCACTAGTGTCTCATTCCTAGATGGCTCCCTACGGAAGAAACAATATTGGGAAATATTAGATGATTCTAATCATCTAATATTTCATTCATGCAAATTCATCTAATATGATTTCTTTACCAATTAGAATAATTGTGTTAATATTAATCTAGTGAATATTGGGAAAGTCCACTTTTTCATTGGGGTGATGTGCAAAAGTAGAGACATCTGGTCACAGAATTATTGCATCAGCTTTAATTTTAGGAAATTTCAATTAATAGAATTTTCAATAAAAATTTTAGAAATCATTATATAAGAACCTATTGAAATATTTTATTAAATTCAATTTTTAATGCGTATAATTATTTAAATCAAAATGCATATATTTAGAAAAATAATTTTGTACTTTTTATTTATTTTATATTTTTAAATCATGGCATAATATTTTGATATTATTGTTTATACCTGAATTATTAAAAATAAAAAAGTAATTTTGCACTTTTCATTTATTTTTAAATCACGGCATAATACTTTGGTTTTAGCACAACACATATATTTCTTTTCTTTGTAAACAAAGTTTTAGAGACAGAAATTGTGCATTAAATTATTTCTTTTTTTAAAAGGAATTGATGATAAAAGCAAAAGTATTTTGGATGCTGCATTCCTTTTCAACACTTCGGATCCTATCGCTAGAAGCTGCAACATATTTCTGTGCTCAATGATAAAAAAAATGAAAGCGAGTTTTTAAAATTAAATTTTTTTTTTTTTAATTAAGTTTTTAAAAATAGAAACTTTGAATTTTTTCATTAATTTTCTATAATTAAAAAAAATAATTTATGAATCATTATTAAAAATGCTCAATTATTTTTAAAACAGGGGTTTCTTTTTGCTTAATTAAATTTTAAAACCAGAAACTTTGGATTTTTTTATTCAAACACTCCTCTCCTTGGATTCGATTCCACGATCTACCAATTAGGAGAGAAAAGACATACCACAGAGATACTGGTATCCGGACCGAAGTAGCTTATAACAAAATTTGAAACAAATCTCAATTCTGTCAACACATGGCTCTGCTTCTGCACATTATCCAAATAAAATATTTTAATAAGATCTTATATAATGATTGCTAAACTTTTTATTGAAAATTCTATTAATTGAAATTCTCTAAAATTGAAGCTTTGACCAGATGTCCCCTCTTCTGTACATCACCCCAACGAAAAAGTGGTCTTTCCCAATTTTCGTTCTTCCATAGGAAGCCATCTAATAACGAGACGCTAGTACTCTGGACTTCAAAACACAATTTATAGGCATTGCGATTACAGCGCCATCTGTTAGCGGTTTTTGCAACTAATTTTTCAAACTTCTGTACAACATTTTTACAGCTTAGCTAATAAACAAACCGTTGTCCGCATAATTCTATTGATCTTTGTTTCTGAGATATTTAATTTTGAAATCAGGGTCTTATTCGCTGGACATGGTCTTATTCGCCCTGTATGTATCTCCCTTATAATGCAACAACCACAACTGTTAAAAGTGGTTAGGGACGTACTAAGCCGGTGGTGATTGGCTATCGAAATAATAACATTTCATGGCTTCTAATAAAGCTAGTTTTACATGTTATGGGTCAATATAACAAAATACGGAAATTGCAGTCCGCGCAATAAAATTTCTATTTAATGTTATATAATGCAATTTTCTTTTTTACATTCTAATAACAAATACTCTTAGAAGTATTTTGAAGAGATATTATATTCATAATAACACAAAAACAAAGCAAATAAAAGACTTAAAATTTCAGATTGTCATTTTCCTGGCATGTCACACTGTGATGTGTGCAAAGTAAAAGGCTTTCGGCTATTATGTACAAATATCTTTTTCTAGTTTTTTTAAATTTCTAATTAATAATTATACCTTATATAACACATATGTGTGGAAGGTAACAAGTTCTGTATTTTACAAATAATTTTCCATAACTAAAATATGACTGTCACTGAAAATGAATGTCATTGTCCTGGCCTGCTCATTTTAGTTCTTTATGAGATATAAAGATGGCACCGCAGAGTAATTCTTCTTGTTCATACACATAATTATAATTACATAAAAATGAACTTAAGCTCTTCAAACTTTAACAATTTTACATATAAATTCCTTTATTCAGTTCTTCAACCAACATTTAAAAAAAAAAATCAGAAGCTTTGAAACGATTTAAATTTTCAAAAATTTTGTTTTCAAAATCTCACATTTTGTGATATTCACCCTTATACATATTTTCATATTAAAACGGTAACATAGTACATTTTTGTAATCGACTTTGTTGTTTCATTATTTTTCATACTTTTCAAGATAGCGTCGGTAATTTCCGAAATTTCGCCATTAGGAGCGCTTCCGTCGCTCTTCTATAAGAGTTCCTACATAAGAGATAGATTGGACATTGACGATATGTCCGCCATCTTAGTTACACAGTCGACGAACCGCTGTTGAACGCAATACAATTTCACCAGCTTTTGACACTTTTCAATCTATTAAAATCATGGAAAAATCGCTTTATGTCGCTTCAGAAATACATACAAAACATAAATGTACAGTCGTGGAAAAAAAAAAAAGTAAACACCCCCTACTAACTCCTCAACAAATTATCGTAGAAGAAAGTTACTGGTACCGAACGATTGGAAATAAAGTCTACTTTTAAATGATATAGATAAAATTTGCTTAGGGGGCCATCTACATATTAAATCGAACCGTAACTTTGTTTTTTTTCAATAGCAGTACACAATTCTGACAGCATAAATAAACTCTACACCTTTAATTAGCCTAAAAACAAATTTTTATGCAATTCGTACCATAAGTTTCTGAGAAATTAATTATTTTAAAACGAGCGTATTTTAAGGGCTGTATTAAAATTGAAGTTCGGAACTCGATTGTTGACCGAGAGAGCCTTCATCTTGATCAAGGCATCTTAAGAAGTCAATGAAGCCTGCTAGATTACACGACAGCAGAAGAAATTTCAAAATATCTAGTCGCTTCTATTATAGACGGCCCCTTAAACCATCCTTTTGCCGTTTTTTAAGCATAATTTGAAAACTACTTGAAAGAAAAATGTGAAATTTTGGATTTCCATAAAGCAGGACTTAATAAATCTAATTCCATCAAAAAAATTGTAGGTTGCAATTCATAATTTTTTCGAGTATTAATTTCATAAATCATAATTCATATCATAAAGTTATAAAAATTGCGAATTCAGCGTATTTATGTTTGGGTATATTAGTATTATTGCTACACAAAAAATTAGCACATTAGGAGCATAATTTCTGGAGATATAAATAAAAATATGAAAATGTAATTTAACATTAGAAGCACTAAATTTTGAATGTTTATAATTCAAAAACTTATCATTCAAATGACTTGAAATTCGCTGTCTAGGCACAGTTTGTACCGAAGATTTGAAATATCTCGTTAAAATTGGGTATTGTCATTGAAAAAAAATGAAGTTTGGATTCGTTTTAATATGTAGATGACCCCCTAAGCAAATTTTATATACGTCATTTAAAAGTAGACTTTATTTCCATTCGTTCGGTACCAGTAACTTTCGTATACGATAATTTGCTGAGGAGTTAGTAGGGGGTGTTTACTTTTTTATTTTTTTTTCCACGACTGTGCATGTACTTTCACGTTAAGAATTCTACGAAATGCATTTATTTTTTATTTGGATGAACTAGGCGGCTATTTCGAATCTGATTGGAAGTACGTGAATATCTTGAAAGAGATTAATAAATTTTGATACATTTAAACGGTAAGAGTGAAATACAAAAAATGTACTTTGTAGAAATCAGTTTTTTTTTATTTTTATTTTTTTTTACTTTTAACTCTTTTTTAACAATAGTTATTAAAATTATTGATTGAATAATTTTAATTGAATGATCAAGGTTCGTGCTTTTTTTAATTAAAAATTAAATCTGATTTTTTAAAAATTTAAATCAGATTTTTTCTATTTTTTTAAAACGTTCAAAATATAATATTAAAACTACACGTTTTAAAGTAAAATAATCTTCACTAAATCATTAAAATTAATAATTAGAAAAAAACTTATTTAAATTTATTTGAAATTAAAAAAAAAAAATTATAAAATCATTCACTTGGTTAATTTGAAATATTTTATCCATATAAAAAATAATATATATGTATACAGTGAAATTTCCTTTAAAGGCCACCCCTATTCAAGGGCCACCTCTATTAAGGGAAAAGATTTTTAGGTACGAAAAATTTCCCCATAGACATAATGCTAAATTTACTCCTACTAGGGGCCGCACCTATCCTCATAAAGGCCATTTTTTTTCACATGTGCCTTAAATCCTAAACAGGTGCATTGAATTCCTGAAACAAAAAATAAGAGTTCAGCAAACAACTGCACTTGCAACAAAGAAGGCAAGGGGAGATGGGTAGTGTTGCATCATAAAAAATATAATGCATCATTTCCCATTCAAATTAATTTAAATAATATAATTTATTTCAATTTTACAACTTAAATTAACATTTCCAAACACCTAATTTCTAATCACAAGTTTTAAACTTATAATGTAAATTTTAATGATAAATAATTCAATATTTCCTTATTTTTCAATGTAAACATTATCTCTTATTAAGATTATTTAAGTGCAATTAGTATTTTATTATATTTCAGTAATTTAACTTTCAAATTTCTTTCAACATACATCGCGAATGTGTAAACACATCGGAATTTTCTAAGTCTAAAATATAAAAAATGGAAATCTTTTATTTATCAATATTTCCCTTTTAAATCATATTATGTGGATAGAAATATTTATTTCTAGCCGATTGCAAAATTTTCAGTGACTTGTGATAAATACTTTGGCAGAAATACGCAAAAATGTATTTTCTATCTTTTCTCATTTTTAATTTCGGCGCGCGACGCCATGAGATCATTCTTTCCGACATTTTGAAAGTTCCAACAAGAAGGGTATTCCCCTTTGCCAAACAGACGCTTAGTTCAAAACCGGACGTCTGCTAAATCGTTTAACATTCCTTTTGGAACACGCACGTTCTGTGTGACGTCAGGCGCGGGGAGGATAGGCGTTTTTAATTGGCTGGCGCGCTCTGTAATGGCTTTTCATGTTTGAAACTCTTCTGGAAAAGTCATCATTCTTCACCAGGGAGCCGTTGGAGCAAGTAACTTGTGGGGGCTGCGACGCCGTGCTTTTTTAGCCGGTTGTTGCGGCAGAAGAGTTCTGCTAGCCAGTGAGAAGAGATCGACGTTTCGTTAGGCCTTGGCGGCCGTATATCATCTAAAGGAAATATAATATTTTTCTCTTCAAGAAGCATTTCTAAGTAAATTTCATAGAACATTATTTGGAAGCCCTGAATTGTTCTGCTCATCGACATTTTATGATTCTTCGATTCTTCTTTACTATAAAAACATGAATTGATTATCTGATTTTTTTTGTCGATGCGATAAATGGTAAATTGCCTATGGAGTAGCGAACTGAAATCGTCAAAATCTGCATTCCTGAAGGAAGTTTTCAAACATCCTATTTCCAATTTTCCAAATCCGTAACTTTTCATTCGGTTTGGATTCGCATTTAATAAAAAGAAATAGAATCTACATTCCTGAAAGAAGTCTGTTTACAGCATGTTCCCAGTTCTCCAAATACAAGAGCCCTTCTACGACCCTAGTTGGACTTTACATTCCTGAACTTTAATCCCTAATTTGACTTTATATTCCTGAACTTTAACCCCTAGTTTAACTTTACATTCCTGAACTTCAATCCCTAGTTTGCAAAAAGAAATATTACGTAATCTTCTGCTTTTCCTTAGATGACAATATGTCTCTAATTGTCCAAAATTATAGTAAATTTTACATTCACTTTGATTATCTTTACATAATTCATAATGTAAGAATGCATTCAAATCAGCCAATTTTATATACGTTTAAATAAACGTCATTTGTGAATTATCTTTCTGTGTTCAAGTACTTGGGTGAGTGTTTACTTTTCTTTATTTTTTTTCAGCTACGATAACTAGTAAATATAATTTTATTTGATCTTATATAATTTAAAATAATTCTTAAAAAACACATTAAGCGATGTCAACCACTTACGTCATCGGCTGTAGTGTAATTTTGAGCTTATGAATCGGAATTAATTTTTGTTCAATTCAAACTTTGGATTGAATTTCACTCTCCAATTCATTAAGCCCCAGATTACAGTACAGGTAGGATTTAGTAACACAATGAAGGACCACAGACTTTTCCACAAGTTAGACAAACAGGTGTTCATCACACTTTGTTTGACCTTTCAACCTGTAGGGGTTGGGGTTGGAGGAGAAACTTGATCTTTTGTTGTGGACACACATAGGATAACAGGTTAGAAAAACTGATTCCACATTTACTAAAACTGTGAATGCATATTGAAGCACAAATTTTACACCTGTCAGGAAACGCTAACAGAAATAAATAAACTAATATATCATTCTAAGGCATTAATATATTAAGCAAATTTAAGTAATTTGTTCCATAAAGTAAAAGAATCATTAGAAACCAAAATTGTCTGCGAAAAAATTATGAAAAGTAAACAAACTTCAATAGATTTTTTTTTTTTTTTTTTCAAGGAGCAAGATAAACACAGATTTAATTTGAAAACGACCCAAAACTTTTTGCTTTAACCAAACAAAAAATAAATTAAAAAAAAAAAGTAGAAAACAGTTATCAATGAATTTTTAAACATTATATTCTGGATTTAAATTATACGTACAGTATTCTTTTAAACATAACGAATTTGGAGTACGTATTACATACACACAAAGATGGTCACATGTTATAAATTTCAATAAGTATGAAAAAATTATTCTTTATTTTTAAAATGTTTGAAAAGAAATGCCAATTTTCCAGCTTTATGGGTTACTAAGCAACAGAGTTAGGCTAATGTCAGACGAACGCCTTTTTGCACGCTTTTTTACCTACACATCATCCCTACACATGCTAGCAAGCATGTGTAACAATGATAAGTAGGGAAAAAAGCGTACAAAAAGACGTTCGTCTGACATTAGCCTTAAAGTGAAAAGAAGTTGTATTTATTTGACTTCATTTATTTAAATCAGTTTTTTTAAATACTTTAAAAACTTTAGTTATTAATTAGTTTACATTTATAAGTAGTTAAATTTGAAATTATATTAAATATATTTTATATATTTCAGACTATTACTAACCTTGAAATTATTATTTTTATTTTCCAAATCTTTCCATAAATGCAATATATTGGAAATTAAACAATTTTTTATTTACATGTGCATAAGGACGAATGAGATTTCTACATAAATATTTATAAAAATGCTTTTCAATTACCTATATTTATTTATTCTAAAGTTTTCTATATCCTCACAAAGTTTCCATGTTTTTGGATTAAAAAATTCACGTAAGATTTAGATATTTTCTAATAGGTAAATACATGCATTAATAGTTTAACATTTTTCAGCTGAGATTCGCTATTTTTAATTCAGGATTTCTATTTTTAAATGTGATATTTGATTTAAATAAAATTCAAAAAGCATGAAGTTCTCTGAGTGTCTCCTTCCTTAAATTTACCATGTATTTTTCGTAAAACATAAAATTTATTACAAAATACTTTGACTTAGATTTGATTTTTTTTTTAATTCATTTAAATCAATGATTAAACTAGTATGTTGTGGCCTTCACAAAACTTTCTTCTATCGCACACATGCCAGTACTTCAAAATTCGCTATCACGGTGCCAAATTAAATGGCAATCTGTGCTCATCATGAGAATTCTAAAAAGATGAAATTCCGTGCATTAGTTCTCGAGGTATGACTGTCGCGGAAATCGTGTAAATCCAGCAAAATGCAGCACAGCAGCGCCACCTATTGGATTATTTACACCAGAACCTAATTATCATCAACTTATGTCAACGTCTAACTGAATATGAAGTTTGAGCAAAATTCGTGCATTAGTTCTTGAGATAGAGCTATTGCGCAAATCATAACAAATGCAGCATAGCAGCGCCACCTGTTGAGCGATTTGCAACAACACATAATCAGCAGCAATATTAATCAAGTTATACTTAAATCTGAAGTTTGATGAAAATTCGTACATTAGTTCTTGAGATAGAGCTATTGAGGAAATAGTTCAAAATGCAGCACAGCAGCGCCACCTATTGGGCGATTTACACAAAAACGTAGTCAGCATCATTTCATATGAAGGACTAACTAAATCCGAAGTTTGATGAAAATGTGTGCATTAGTTCTTGAGATAGAGCTACTGCGAAAATAGTGTAAATCCTGAAAAATGCAGCATAGCAGCGCCACCTGTTGGGCGATTTACACCAAAACGTAAACAGCATTCATTCATGTCAAGGACTAACGGAATCTGAAGTTTTATAAAAATCCGTGCATTAGTTCTTGAAATAGAGCTTTTGCGGAAATCTTGCAAAATGCTACATACCAGCGCCACCTGCAGGGCGATTTACACCAAAAACTAATCAGAACCAATTTATATCAGGGACTACCTGAATATAAATTTTTATTAAGTTACGTGCATTAGTTCTTGAGCTAGGGCACCCACAAAATTTGTGTCACATACATACAGATAGACAGGTGGTCAGACAGACAGAGTCACAGACTCACAGACAGGCATTTTGTAAAAACATGTTTTTTGGAATCTTTGACCCATAAAACGCGTAAATCCGTCGAAAACCGAAATTCGAAAATTTTCATGAATCCAATACTTTCTTCTTGTAAATATAGAAGAAAGTAAAAAATCGGTTAATTTAAATCACGATTTAAATCATGATTAAATTCAAGCTATTTAAGTAAACGAACTCTGTGAATTATCGATTTTTTATGTATTTAAATTTATTAATAAATAAGCTCGATTGATTTTTATTTATTAAAAAATAAATAAATAAATAACAAGTAAGAAAAATCATGCGTTAAGCATAGATTATGAAACACTTTCCAACACTTCCTGAATGCTTTAACAAACCTTCGTTATTTAGGGAAATAAGGTATATAAGTGGACTAAGTAAACATTTTAGAAAACGCATAAAAAACTGATTTCAGCAGTTACCGTCCATAGCAAATATGTATTCCAATTCTTTTGAACAGCCCTGTATTTTATCTGTAGGTTGATATATATATACTATATAATGAGGAAATTTAGTTTAGCAAGAAAACGAATAACAGGTTGAAATTTCCCTTTCAGCAATTTATACTAATAGATGGAAACATACTTGTATACTTTTGTACAGCCAAGTAGTTCACCTAGTACCTTTATTACACGCCACTATTTCGCTAAAGTTTAATTCAAAGTAAAACACTTTGAAAACTACTGGAATCACATTTTCAAAAATTATCATTTATAGACGGCCATGTATCCATTTCTTTGCGTGACCCTATATATCATTTTATCTATGTTCTATAAACATTTCTTAGTGAACTAAATGCAGTTCAGCGTAAAAATGGATAACTCATTTAAAAACCACCTTTAAGCAATTTGCAATCATGCCCAGTGACCATTACGAATTCTTTTGTGTAGCCCTGTATATGGATTACAGCATTTATACACACCATATATAATGCAAAAATATATAGTTAAACATAAAAGCACATAACATAATTAAAAATGTATTTCCAGCAATCATCGCTACCGTACAGTACTTCGGATACAATAGAGTATCTCAAATCTTTTGTGTGTCCCTGTAAATGCTATGCACTTCATATTATACATGAAATAAGTTATAGCGAACCTCAACGACGTATATCAATATATTATACATGAAATAATTTAACTAAATTAAAATACGCCGGAAAAAATTCCCTCCATCCCTGTACCATTATGAAACGGAATTCTTTTGTGTGGCCCTGTAAATGAATAATAATTATTCTTTGACCCGCATGTTCTACAGAATGCATATTTTAGTGCACTTGATAAATGCATATCAATTTTATCATGTTTGAAAGCATGTAACATCAGTAAAAATCATTTTAAACTAGTTTTTCCCATAGGCCGTAATGTAACGGAAAACTTTTGACTGTCCCTGTAAATGAACTAAACGTGCTACAAACTTCATTTGCAATAGGATTCGTGCTATGATAGAGGTCACTAACATCCAAAAATTTCAGAATGATCCGAGCATATTTACGGGAGTTAGAGGGCGGACAGACGGCCAGACAAACCGAAGTCATAAACACTTTTCAACTTTGTTGAAAAGTGTTAAAAATGATAATGTTTTGAATAATTTTTTAGAATTACCGAATTTTTAACTATCGAATATTCATTTTAGTAAAAAATTCCTGTTTTTCAGCCGTTATATTTCCAATTCTTTTAACAACAACGCCCTATTTAATTATCACACTTTTAAAAAATTATTTCACCATAGTAGTACTACTCTAATACTATATTTATCGGATCTGTACATTTAGAGGATAAAATAGGAATCTCTTCAGTGTAGACCTTAAGCTAAGATTAAATAGTGTATATTTTTGTAAGATAGATACGAGGAGGCTGAAAAGAAATGCGCACATGCTTGCAGAACACGAATAAAAGCAAATAGCAAGATCGGACAAAAAGTACATTAAAGTATCATTCTTAAGCTTCAAAATCATATTCTTATTTTCCAACGTAAAGCTAACAAATTTCTCCCAACGTGTAACAATTTTTTTTAATTCCGTCACTGACTTGAAGTCTCTCTTGAGTAGAGGAAAAAATAATAATCGCAAGGCGCAAGATCGAGGAAGTAAGGAGGGTGTGGAATCGGTTTAAACTTCAGGTTTCGCAGAACCTCTACAGTGGCGGATTTTACGGTATCTCAATTATTTAATAAGGAAGACGATACGTTCCTTGGATATTCCAATATGGTTTGAGATATACTTTTGAGTTATTCGACGGTCATTTTGAATCAAATCGTCGACGAGTATGCAATGTTTATCGTCTCGGCAGTGATCGGACGTCCGCTGCTTTTTTCATCAACAATTATGGCTTTTCTCGGCTTCCAATCACAAAATTTTACTACCGATCGATTTACGGTAGAATTATCAACAGCATCGTCATCTTTAAACGACCATGAATCTCAGCATGAGTTACTTTTTCAACAGTTAAAAATTCGATAACAGCACGCTGTTTAACTCGCGTTGACATAGCACTAGAACACGTCTCCATACCAAACAAGTTGGAAATTGCTCGTCAACGTGGCAAATGAGGTGCGTTCGTACTATAGCTAGTTTTATAATTATTTTTTACACCCCATATTGTACTGAATGTATATTTTTTTGCACTTCATAAGTGCATAGTCTGTAACATCATTAAAATGCACTTGCGATAATTTTTTTCCCATTCCCCGTAATGAAACGGAAAACTTTTGACTGTTCCTGTAATTAAACTTTACATCCGATTTCCATAAAATTTGAAATAGCTTGATGAAATTTTGCAACAATTATATATTTAAAATTTCAGACCAATCAGAAGGCTGTAACATCATTAAAATGCACTTGCAATAATTTTTCCCATTGGCCGTAATGTAAAGAAAAACTTTTGACTGTCACTGTAATTAAACTATACATCCGATTTCCATAAAATTTGAAATGGCTCGACAAAATTTTGCAACAATTATATATTTAAAATTTCAGACCATTCGGAAGGCTGTAACATCATTAAAATGCACTTGCAATAATTTTTCCCATTGGCCGTAATGTAAAGAAAAACTTTTGAATGTCCCTGTAATTAAACTATACATCCGATTTTCATAAAATTTGAAATGGCTCGACAAAATTTTGCAACAATCCTATATTTAAAATTTCAGGCCATTCGGTTTTGTAGTTTTTGCTCTGTTATATGCGGACGGATGGACAGACGGACTGAACGACGACTATAGGTGCTACGTATTTATATAATTACGAACGCACCTAAAAATGGGTTTCTTGTCACATGACAATTCTTGTTATGAGATATTTACATAATAATATACCAATTCGTAATTTCCGTTAGCAGCATCAAGTAATCATGTATTTTTAGAAGCATAGTTCTAAAAGAAACGTTTCGACGTAAAATGCGGATTCATATGAGAAATTTACATCTAACAAATTTGTAATTTCCGTTTAATGCATGAACAAATAATGTATTTTTAGAAATATTTTAGGAAACGTCAACAACAAGAACAAAAACCCAAGAAATTTTAAATAAAAAAAATCCAATGTTTCAAAATGTCTTCAGGTAGTCAAATTTTTAGCAACGTTCTATTAACAAATCTATCCTCGAAGAAGACTTGGGAAGTAATAAAAATAACTAGACCAAAAAACAGGAGGAATTTCAGAGTCTGTCAAAGTATATACAGTAAACTCCCGACTATCCGGCCTAATGGAAGGGTAGGCCGGATAACAAAAAAAGGCGGATAGGCCGGATTTCTATAAATATTTGCTCCTTTCCTGCCCTCCCTCCTCCATGATATTAGAAACACATGTTACACATTTTAAGATATAAATTTCATGTATACAGTACATACAGTTTCAGAATAAGCAAAACATTAACGTAAACCGTAAACCTAATTCGCAATAAACGGTCAAGTGCGAACATTACTCGCGTACAGAGGATTCCGTAGAATAAATATATGAATTTGTAATTGTATTATAAAAAAGTTGCTAAAAGTATACTAAGACTTTGTAAAAAACTATACAACGTAGGGTTGATTATAACTGTATATATTATAAAAGTGTAAATGGGTATACCATGAAAGTTCAAAGAAATATGGAACCTAAATAATATCAAATATAGCTATTCGTATAACTCTTTTTTTAATATTATCCTAATCTGTTTATGATGAACTTAATTCGGTACTGACAATAAAAGTAGTGCATAGTTAAACTTCATTTGGCATTTCAGGAAACTAAATTCAGCTTAGTAATAACCTTTATTTCTACAGTGTAGCTAAAGCAAAACCTTTGTTCAAAGTTTAAATTTGGCATTGTGCTAAGCGCGCTTCGAATTGAGGTCTCAAATATGCAACGCCGCCTTGGTCAGTGCCGCGTTTTTCCAGATAGGTGTTTAATTAACTTTTAAAGCCACTCGAGGCGTATTGAGAGATACAATCAATGTAAACTATCGCGAATCCCACAGTATTTATGCAATTCATTCTAATTAAATCTTTCGAGGGCGATGCCCTTAAAAAACGGACACCTAATTTTAATTCCAAAACAGACAAACGGCACTAAGAATATTTAATTAAAATTTTCCTTTTATCATGTACGTGAAAATAAGCAAGTTCGCATTTTCTAATAAATTCGTTTATAAATTCTGGTATCAGTTCATTATTTCATAAGTTTATAAATAGAATTATTCCGTGCCGGAAAGGATTAAGTGGTCGCAGGACTCTTAAAGCTTCAAAATTTAATTTTTTTTTTTCAGATGTTAAACTCCTATCTTTTCTGAATATTTTGATATAATTGTTTCCTTGAAATTCCCATTAGAACAGAAGTTTTGGCTTTTAGAATTATACCCGCTCAATAGCTGAAGCGGCGTTTCCGAAACTTTAAAGTCATTATTTTCCAAATGGCGTTTTTTGGGCATAACGCGTAGGACAGGGTTGGCGAACCTATGGCACGCGTGCCAGAGTTGGCACGTAAGCTAATTTTTCTGGCACGGGAAAAATTTAAGTATGGTAATTGTTATACACATAAAATCCATTTTTATTTCTGTTATAACCAATAAAATTTTGTTCCATACGGACAGATCACAAATAATGCAATTATTTTTTGCATCAATTAACACATCGGAATAATTTTATTTTTCTGTGATGCTATGCAGCGTTTTCGACATGTATTTTTCTTTTCTATATGAATAAAAAAAACTGTAATTTTCAAATGAATTTCTTTTGACAGTCACAGCAGTAAAATGGCGGAAAGATTCCATTTAGCTATGTATATTTGTGAAAATAACAAAATATGAACTGGATATCATTTTCCATTGAACGCACGACTGCAAAAATCTTATCAATATATTCTTTGTACATTAAGGCAATTTGGAAAACCGGTATGTTGCATTAATAATACCTAAGTTAAAAATTAATGAAATAAAAACTCGTACTTTCCCCCTTTATTGCAGTATATACCGTATACATGAATAATATTTACGAATTAAATATTCATTTATTTAATGGCTGATTCCAATATACAGAAAAATCGCAATTTGATTTCTAATATTTTTTAATTATTAATTATTAGTGCATGAAAACAACTGTTTTATAACCAGTGTTTCGTATAAACATCATACGCTTCCAAAATATTTTTGTATACGTTTGGCACTTTACATTGTTGTTAGATTTTGTTTGTGAATTTTCGGCACGCGCACGTGAAAAGGTTCGCCGACCCTGGCGTAGGATACCTCAAAAACTTCTGAATATTTTTTCATGAAATTTTGAAAACATATATTTCATGTTAGTCTGTATAAACTGAACCTAAAATTTCCTTTTTATTTTTCAAAAAAAATTTTTTTTAAGTGATTTTACTATTGAAATTTTCAAAATTTTGTATTAGCTAAATGCAACATTGCATTAAAAATATAAAAATGCTTTAAATACAAATTTATTTAACCTTTAACTGATGTGACTAAAATTTGTCACACAACTGATATGATCCGGTCCCTCAGACCCTTCGAATAAAATGAATAAAAAAAATAACTCAAATGGTTGAATTTACTTAAATTTTGTCCAAACAATATCGTTGTACTTCTCTTAGGAGCATGTGAATTAAATTGCATCAAAAAAGTATTTTATTCATATTATTTAACTTCAGTACAGAAAAATAAAAAGCTGTAAAAGTGTTTACAGCTGGGAGTCGCGGGATCTGGCAGACCGCGTGACACCAGTTAAAGGTTAAGTTTAGGGAAATTATTACAATCTGAAGTAAGCACCAAAATTTTCATTCTAGTTGCAATATTTATTTTGTAATCCTTTGCGTAAACTGTTATGCCAATTTTTTGTTCGACAAATGTCTAACAGTTTCGAGCCCCCTATAAATACTAATTCTGTATCTTGCAATTTTTTAAATACATGAAACGAAAGAACATACTTATATCTTTCATCCCAATTAAAATTGCGTTTAAAATCATATACATTTTAAGACATTAAATGTTGAAAATTGTCTTTTTTTCATTTTTTCCACTTTTTAGAGTCCCGAGACCCCTTAAATTAGTATGTTTTTAACAATTTGACGTTTATTGCTTTTATACTGTTACTGGACATTACATTACACATATATATCATTAAAAGTTGTTAACTAGGCATAGAGTACGCCGCCCCTGTCTTTGTGTATGTCCAAACTGACCGTACCTTTAAGGGTTAATGTCTCGGCTAATTACCGATGATTTTTTTCGAAAATCATTATCAACAGTGCTTTTATTCTTCTGCAACGATAGGTATATTCAGCGATGCTCAACAACTTTTCTGAATGCCCGTAAATCGAAATTTGTGTATAACAGAAAAATACTTATTACTCAAAAACTATGTGACCTAGGGTAATCGCTATAATTTTCCGGCAAGGTTTATATTAACGTCTACTACCTCTAATTTTTTCATAATTTTAGTTTCAGTAGATTCGGAATTAGATGGGGGGGGGGGGACATATTTTTGCGCTATATTTTCAACAATATCTTTGAAAATATAATACCGAAAATTAAAAGGAACGTATTTTTCAGTTCAGCGTTACAAAAGCTTTCACAGGATACCCCACATGATATACAAAGAAAATATTTTTTTTTTCAAGTAGCATAATTATCCCTTCTACTTTTATACTAAATATATTTTTGAATGTTTATTAATCTGAAAATATGTGGGTCAATGGTCTTTATTACTTCCCCGAATTTGAACTTTCCACGTTCCATAGTTTACGAGTAAAATGGCTGTGACAGACAGACAGACAGACAGACAGACGAACAGACACAGGAGTGATCTTATAATGGTTCCGTTTTTACTTTTTAAGTACGGAACCCTAAAAAATAAGTAAATCTTATTTTACTGTTTATTAATAAATGATTACACAAATATGATAAGCTGTGCATCAGATAAAAGAGTCAAAACTTAGTTTTTAGTTTTTGAAAAAGTGTTTTTTGTTTTGTTTTTTTTTGCTTCTCTCTGTTAGCCCTCTTCCGCGAAGCAATGCCCCTCCATTTACGCGAGCAGATATCAGCTGGCGTCGCTTCCTCCTGCTGACTAATGTACTGCAGTGCTGCCTCAATCGTTTTGAACACTTCCGAATGTGGGGTGAGATTTTTCCTGCAATCCTCCTCCTGTTTTTCTTCTGTTCCTTCTCCCTCTGACACCATTTCTACAATATCGTTGACAGTTAATTTATTAACTTCGTCGTTTCTCACCCGTTCTGTATTGTCCTCTGCATTGACATCGTCAGAGACCGGTATATTTTTCAACAACGAAAGAATCTTCCACTTCAGTTTCCCGCACGGGTTTATGCCCACCTTTATAGTCCAAAAGAATGTTCCAAGACCTTACAATTACTATGTTTCGAATTCTCTGCTATTGCATTTTGAATTCCCTTCTTGCTCCTTCCTGTCGTGAGTCAGCACTTTCCCACGGACGGGAACCTGCCTGTCTCGGCCACTTACAACTGCTAGTAGTACGTTAAATTTTTTACTAGGCTGGATAGTACGGAGGGCCGGATAATCGGGAGTTTACTGTACTTAGAAAGAAAATATATCCCGAGAAGCTTCTTCAAATTAAAAATTTGAATTGGTTATTTGAAAAGCAACTTGTCGAATGAGATTAAATAACATAAGACAAGTAACCATTTGAAATATACCAATTGCAGTTGGTGGCCCTTACAAAACAATTATTATTGTTATTTTCAATATTTAATCAGAGTGCAATTTTTTTTATGCGTGCATATAGCAGTGAGACTGTTTCCTCTCGGCTTAACATTTATTAGAAGCAGCTATTAATTTCTAAATTTTCACACTATATAAAAGTAGTGGATGCTTCACAGGTCACAGGGTTTTAATAAAGAAAAAAAATGAATAGCTTCTAAAAAATATTTGTATTTCAAGTTTTCGGGATTTACACATGAGAGTCTATCTATTCTAAAAATAAAAAATCCCTGCTGGCTCGGCTTACAAGCACAAGGTAATTTTGAAGTTAAGTACTAATTTCACCAACAAAAACTAAATCAAGATTAGAGACAAACACGGTTTAACAATTTTATCTGGCCGCTTTTGACGAGTTTTTAATTCAATTTTTCTGTAAGAGTTTGTTTTATCAGAATCATGCTAATGCGATTTTTTTCTTCTACAACACCCTCCCCTCTTTCTTTCTTTCTTTATATTTTTTTCTGTAAGACTTGGTCGTATCAAAAACTTGTCAATATAAAAGTTGTAGATAATATTAAGAAGATGTATAATAAATTTAAGAGGATTTGATATCTTGTGAATTAACGAAGTTATTTTTTCCTTCAACCGCCCTCCCTCCTTTTTTCCTGTAAGAGTTGGTTTTATCAAAAACTTGCCAATATAAAAGTTGTACATAATATTAAGTTAATTTATAATAAATTTAATTGGATTTGATATCTTGTGTGTTGATGAAGTTATGAATTTTCTTCTTCTTAAAACCCTATTTTTTTCGCCCCTTGAGGCCATTTTTAATGAAATGAAAAATCTGTCACGCATAAGTTTTTGTCCCTTTTCCTAGAAATAATAATAACTTTAAACTAATTCGATATATATCATAATTAAAAAGTTATGGGATTTTTTCTGTTTTCACGAAAACCCTCCCCATTTCCACCGCCTTCGTCAAATTTTGCCCATTAACGAATTTGAGAGAAATGTTTGGATTATAGGTATCATGATCGGTGTAGATCTGCAAAAAAAGTTCAGAAATTCCAACATAGGGGAGAATCTAAAGGTAGTGTTTTTTACGAAATCTACCTAAGAAAAGTAACTAAGGCTGTCTCATCCGTAAATATTTTTTTTGTGACCGGAGGTCTTTCTCGACTTATATTAAGAAAACTATTGCATATAAAAATATGAAAATTGGTAGTTTTATAGAGAAATGTTCAATAAACACTCTGAAGTACAGATTTTAAATCGAAGAATTATTTTAAGCACTATTTAATGTTGAAGTCGGTCAAAATATTTCCGTTAAAAAAGTTTTATAGGATTTAAAACTATGTATAGCAATTTAACCATCTTTCGCAGGCACATACTTGACGAGCTTGCGGTTTGCAGTGTGCAATCATTTTTTAAATATTTGACCTTCTATTTTGAGTGTGGCTCAAATTTTTATTCAAAATTTCATTATCTTAATAAATTTATTTCATATTTCGAAAAAAGTCATTTTTTACCTATTATTCCCAAATTTAAAATAGCGCAAGTAATAACATTTCCTTTCAATTAAAAAGTGTATTTACACGTAAATGTTAAAAGGAAAAAAAATAAAATAATAATTAAATTATTGCATATTAAAGGTAGTAAATGGGAGGGAATTGCATCATATTTAAAAAGCCCAAATAATAATATTGCCAAGCAGCTTCAATTTAAAAATATATTTACGCGAGAGATTTCGTATTACAAAAAAGTCGTTTTTATTACCTATTATTTCCAAATTTTAAAACAGCACATATAATAATATTTCCTTTTAATAAAAAATGGTATTTACACGTTAAAAAAAGAAAGAAAACTTTGGTGAAAATCAGGTCATATTTAAAATGATACATTTAAAACGCCTTATTTAAAACAATTTTTGTATTGCATCATGATATAATTCCGGGAGGCATCGACATTGTTTACTTAACTATTTCATACAAACTGATTTTCAAATGTTTAATTGATCTTATTTACTCGATCAAGAAAACAGCCGTTAGCTGTCGCGGCAGCAGTGGATTCGGTCTTAAGAGCCGAAAAATCCCTTAGAGGGAAATTAATGACAAGCCGATTACAGAAAATTGCAACCGATCGTTTAATTGAAATTCTATCATCTGTAACCTTAAAAAAAAGAAAAAAAAAAGAAAAAAAAAAGCTAATTAGTGCGTTTTTAAAGCTTGCGGTACCTGAACGGGGGTTGGCGAGCTTAGCTCGTAGAGGGCGGACCTCCCTAGTAACAAAAATTAAAGGAAGAGTTTTAAAGAAATTTCTAAACCATATAATAATGTTTGTTTCGTATTCTTTGTAAAAATGTTATATTTCACTCTTCTTTGCTTTTCTGTCCCCCCCCCCCCAACACACACACACCGCAATTTCACCAGTTGGGCCTGATTAAAGTATGAGCCAACTGATCCCCCTGCTTTTTGGGGCACCTAAATTTTGTATGCAATTTTCGTAAAGCTGTTATTTTAAAATCTGTTTTGAACCTGTCCTGTGTTCTCATTTTAATTAATGTTTTGTACTTTTAGAGTCTGATAAGATTACAAACAAAAAATATATTTGTATTTATATATTCATGTATGCATTCTAACTCCTAGAAAATGTTTAGTTTTTGTGATTGTATAGGTACGAAAGGAGGCCACAAATGAATACCAGGACTTTGGCCGAATGATGAATTTAGGAGTGGCGGGAGAAGATTACCCTCGGAGCATCAAAATCCACCGCCGTAAGATTTACAATACTGTCTTATTGCAGTTGCCCACCGCCCGGGAAGGTTAAAAGCAGAACTTATCAACAAAACAGCGGACAACATTCTTTGTCTTTCTTTACTGGTAAACGCAAGTATCATTTCCTACATATTATGCTCCTGATTTCTCTAACAGCGAATCATATGCGCATATGGCGGAAGAACAGGAATGCCAAACATTGGGGTATTCCGAATTTTGGAATGAAATGATTTTATGAACATTTAATGGCTTTAATAATAGCTTTGTATTTTCATAAAAACATATAAAAAAAATAGTAAAAGAGGTAACAGATTATTTGGATGTAAAGAAAAGTTACTGAAAAAAGAAAAAGTTTGGTTGGATCAGAAATGATAACGATATCAAAACCCCTCCCCCCTAAAGTGATAACGTTATCTATTCACAGCCCCTAAATAAGTAGGCGTAATATGAAGACATAATTGGAAATTTAGCAATGAAGAAATGATAGTGAAAGATTTAGAATTGGGGCAGTTTTTTCTGAATGCTTCGTTTGTCGTTCATATCGTGCAGACATCTCCCTCCTCTACGATAATGATTAGACCGTGTTCCGTTTTCGAGCAAGAGTTTCCTGAAGGTCGGAAATACGTTGGCTTCATTGCCTTCTGTTGTAAGAGGATGAATGAAAAAGTTCGAAGAACAGTTTCAATGTTTCAAATTCTATGTCACTTGGAAAATATGGTACTTTTCGGTTAGCCGGGCGCCAGTGTTATATATACAAATTTATATACATACATATATGTAAAAATACATATGTATACATATACACATACTGTATATATACACACATATATATATGTAAATGTATATGTATATATACATACATGTAATGTATTATACATATATATGTATATATAACACAGGCGCCCGGCTAACCGAAAAGTACTGAAAATATTTTCGCTAAATTGAGTTTTTTGTTTTGTTTTGTTATTTGTATGGTTAAATTAATGTAAAATTGTAACTAGCAAGCTGTGGCCATTACAAAATTTTCTTTTATATCATTCCAATATATTAATTTAAATAACGCTTTTGCGTTAGCATAGTGCATAATATAAAGCACAAAGTTAACACGAAGCAAAACGCAACACCAAACCCAAGGAGTAATTCATGGCTGTAGCCAATGGGGGGAATCGCAAGGGTTTGATCCCCCTCCGAAATTTCTGCCAGGATGACTATAAATATGCCAAGGCATATGGTCAAGATTCTAAAATAAAATACAGTCAAGATTCAAACAATCAAAATTCTACGCTATCATATCTTTATTGTTTGATTCCGTTAGCATGTTGGAAAAATAAATGCAATTTCTAAGAAATTTTAAAAATTCATTAGAATTTTCTCTGTTAAAGCAGACTTTTCAGGCTAACGGAACAGCCGCAAACTTAACTGCCCCGACGTATGCTACCGGAAAATCATTGCTTGGAAATAAAACATTCGATAACACAGGTAAAAACTGTCAAAGAATAATTTAATTGACACTAATCTCAATAGATTACCGAAAAAGCACCTAAATGAGATAATTTTGTTTCCAATGAAAAGAGCCGTACATTTTCTTTTGTAATTATATTAAATTGGATTATTTGAACTCCCAATATAGTTTAATAAAACTCTTGATATTCGCCTCTATCCATTTACCGTATTTTATGGAAGAAACGCCGCACCCGTCATAAACGCCGCACCCCTCAAATTGGCCTGAATAAGCTTAAAAATATCGTAATCGCCGCACCCTTTGTAAACGCTGCATCCTTCGGAACGCTACTTTTGTCGACAGCGTCACATTGACCTAACTTTAATCAAAGTTTTCTGAGCAGTGTAGGATGCCTCGTTTATAATATCTTAAGATGTCTGAAGTTTTATTTAAAATATTTAAATCTGATTTTAAATATTTTTATGAATTTTTAAATTAAGGAAACTCAGTTGTATTTTTAAAAAATCGTAAACGCCGCACTTGGAAAAAAAATAACTTTTAAACTCGTAAACGACACGGCGTTTCTTCCATAAAATACGGTCCTAAAAAAATATCTAAAATCGGAAAAGAATAAAATTCTGGGCTCCAAATCTCCCTCCAAAATAGTTTTTTGGCGACGGCCTTGGAGAAATTCTAATCCGAAATTCTCTTAACATACATATGTTTACTTTAACCCTTCACTGAACGATTTTTTCTATTTTTATAAAAAAAATTATTTGAAATCTATGTATCGGTCTAATAATGAGAAAAATTGAAAAAAAAAATTAAATTTCAAATTTTCAGCTAAAATTTGATATTTTATGGCGTGTACCCTATGTACACAATTAGGGTTTTAAAATATTGTATTGCTATATTTTACAACTAAATTAGCTTAAATTAATTAATTTTATCTGCTTAACACTCTGCAACTTTTTTTAATATTAATATTTGTAAGTATTCAGTAAAAATAATGAAAAGTAAATTTTACCTTAACAGCTTGATCGAATTTTTTTTTTTGTTTCCGAAGAACAAATTCTAATTTTTTTGTCAAATGCAGCCATCTGACCTGCACAAAATAAGTGTTATTTCATTTTTTGGATTGTTCTTGATCAGTTACAGTGATCATATTAGCCAAATTCATGGCACATAATAAGAATTACAGTATTTTTAGGTATGTGCCAGATATGGCACGTGGTGCAGTGAAGGGTTAATAATTTCACGACAAGAACGGAAAATTATAATCAGGCATAGATTATGAAACACTTTCGAGCACCTACAGAATATTATTAAGAAATTTATTTTTTTCATACAATTAAATGAGATATCTAAATAAGCAATTTAAAAAACACATAACTCAATAAATAAATATCCAATTTCAACAATTGCTGTCCATATCCAGTAATGTATGCGAATGCCTTCGTGCAGCCCTGTATATGAACTGTAGAAATTATACACTCCACGCAATACACTAAAACTAAACTAGTATGTTGTGGTCATCACAAAACTTTCTTTAATATAAATCACGTCAATTAAATCATTTAAATAGTACAAGAAATGACATCAATTTAGCACCAATTCATATCAAAGT
Source organism: Maratus speciosus (assembly GCA_963932465.1). Taxonomy (NCBI): domain Eukaryota; kingdom Metazoa; phylum Arthropoda; class Arachnida; order Araneae; family Salticidae; genus Maratus; species Maratus speciosus. The sequence continues at coordinate 295,615,928 of OZ010789.1, forward strand.
GTATCTGAATTTGAAGTCTGATAAAAATTCGTGCCTTAGTTCTTGAGAAAGAGCTATAGCGGAAATTCTGAAAAATGTAGCATATCAGCGCCACCTGTTGAGGGATTTACACCAATACATAAACAGCAATAATTGATATCCAGGTATACATGGATCTGAAGTTCGTTGAAAATCCAAGCATCAGCTCTTGAGATAAAGCTATTGCGGAAATCACAAAAAACAGACTAGCAGCGCCACCTATTGAGCGATTTACACCAAACTGTATAAAATGTCAATTCATGTCAAGGACTAACTGATTCTAAAGTTTGATGAAAATTCGTGCATTAGTGCTTGAGTTACACCTATAGTGGAAATTCTGAAAAGTGCAGCATAGCAGCGCCACCTGTTGAGCGATTTGCGCCAAAACACAAACAGCTCTAATTCATATCAAAGTATACTTGAATCTGAAGTTTGATGAAAATCCAAGCATTAGTTGTTGAAAAAAGCTATTGCGGAAATCGTAAAAAATGCAGTATAGCAGCGCCACCTGTTGAGCGATTTACACCAAAATGTACAAAACTTCAATTCATGTCAAGGACTAACTGAATCTGAAGTTTGATGAAAATCCGTGCGTTAGTTCTCGAGATTGAGCTATTGCGGAAATCGCGAAAAAGGCTGCATAGCAGCGCCACCTGTTGAGCTATTTACACCAAAAACTAATCAGCACCAATTTATATCAGGGACTAACTGAATATAAATTTTTATTCAATTCCGTGCATTAGTTCTTGAGATTGAGTGCCCACAAAATTTGTGTCACATACAGACAGAACATTTTACATTTTTATTGTTTTTACATTTTTTAAAAACACGTTTTTCGGAATCTCTGACCCCTAAAACGTGTAAATCCGTCGAAAACCGAAAGTCGAAAATTTTTACGAATCCAATACTTTCTTCTTGTAAAGATAGAAGAAAGTAAAAATAGATAAGTTTTAAAATGCATACCACGGCGAAAAACGCATTTCCGGAAATTTTCAATCACAAGGGGATAAACCCGGGATTCCCGAGTTACAAAATTTAAGTGAGAACCTTTTTTGTTTTTTAATTGATAACTAATTGATTTTTCACATTTAATGTATATATATTTTTTGAATGCCCACTAACAATACCAAAAATCATATTTATATATGAAAAATAGAAATAATGCATCAAAATAAAATTTTGAAATTTATTAAACGCGATATCGTGCCAAGATTTAACCCTTTATCTACTGACGGTACTTATAAGCACCACTAAAATAACTTGTTATAAAATTCATTTAATACTTCGATTAGTTGTAGTACAGTTTAGAATGAGTTATAGATACATTACTTTATCTTGTTCCAAAAGCATTATTGGTTAGACAAAACCAAAATATTTTTAAAAAGGATAATTTCTTTTGCTTTTGCATCTTTTCAGCTTTCTTGGCGTTGGGGGAGGGGAGGGGGGTTCAATTCGGAAATATTTCTATTGTAAGAACATTACATTTGTACATTTCCTAATTCTACAAAATACTAAGGAAAATATTTAAAATAAAAGATTTGAGTAGGGCTATAAATATTGCACAAAATCCCTAGAAATTCAAATTTAATGAATCCTTCTAAAATTTATTAAATGACTATGTTATCTTCTAATGTAGTTTAAACAATTCAAGAAAAATGCTTTAGAAGATAAAATTTTCATGAATTCATAATTCAGTACATAAAGGGTTAAAGACCGAAGAAATCGATAAAAATCACTCTTTATAATCAGCCTTTTTTAAAAGTTCAATCCTATTTCTCAAATTTGTATTTTATTTATATTTTATTGTTCTATTACTTTATTGATGAATATTTTAATTTCGTTATGGAATATAAAATGGAATCAAATCAAATGATGAAATATTTATAATGATTTAAGGACAAACGGATTTATCTTTCGTAATCATCTGCACGCGATAGAGATAGATTTTTAAAAAAAATTCATGCTTGAAAATTAATTTAAAAACAATAAAAACTGAGTAAATTGCGATACAGTTTTCAAATAAATTGACATATAGTTTTCAAACAAATTACATTTGGAAGAAGTACATTTTTTCCCTATTCGACGTTGTAAAAAATGCGGTATTTAGAAGTTGAAAAACTTGCAATAAAAGTTACATTTAATCGACTGCTGTTGCAACAGTCAAAATGACGTCAGCGTTACGCACGGACACGTTTCTACTTTATAATATAGATATGTTTGAAATAGTGTAACATGAATCAAATACACCGCAAATGATTCCCCGTAGACCGTAATGAAATGGAATTCTTTTGAATGCCCCTGTAAATGAACGATGAATGCTATCCACAACATATCGTATAGTAGGCATCTTGTAGTGTACTTCAGAGATATATATATAAACTTCAATGAGTTTCAAATTGTGAAACATTATTAAAAATCACCGCAAACGATTTTTCCTCATAAGATGTAATGTAACGGAATTCTTTTGAATGTCCCTGTAAAGGAACTGTAACTGCTACACGCTTCACTTTGAATATCGAACATGCCATAGTGAATATCAATAACATACTGTATCAATTTAATGGCGATCCAACTGTATTTACGCGGGTTAGATATAGCGGACAGACAAACCGAAGACAAACAAACCGATAGCAGACAGACAAACCGAAGTCGAACACTTTTCAGCTGAGTTGGAAAGTGTTAAAAAGGATAATAATGAGAAGAATACTAATAAGCAGAGTTGTATAATTTAGACGCATGCGCGCACGCCGTGCGCGGAAAATTTTCTACAAACTTCGGAACTTAGCGGAAAAAAATTTGGAAAAGTAAAACATAATTTTTGTTTTTGTAACTTTTCTTTTAAATACCAAAAAATTAAAAATATTCCCCAACTTTATGTGCGATTTATTTACTGTTCTCGCACGATTAAAACTGCAGGGCTTTTTCGAATTTTTCGAAAATTAAAAAAAAATCTTCCGTCCGAAAATTCCGACACAAAAAAATTGCGAATTTTAAGAAATGGTCGCTATAAAAAAATCTCCAATTTCTTCGAAAAAATCGCGGAAAACACGCAGATTTGGTCAAAGGATCGCGGATAAAACGCAAATTTGTCCAAAGGGCTGCGGAAAAAACACGAATTTCGTCGAAGAGGAACTGAAAAAACGCGAAATTCTTCAAAGGATCGCGGATAAAACGCAAATTTGTCCAAAGGGCTGCGGAAAAAACACGAATTTCGTCGAAGAGGAACTGAAAAAACGCGAAATTCTTCAAAGGATCGCGAAAAAACTCTAATTTCGTCGAACGATCGCAAAAAAATTTGAATTTCGTTAAAGGGTTGAGGGAAAAAACGCGAATTTCAACAAAGAATCGCGAAAAACCGTGAATTTTATCAAAAAATCGCGTAAAAAACGCAAATTTCATCAAAAGGCTCACGTTAAATATGCGAATTTCATCAAATCCTCCCGTAAAAAACGCGAAATTCATCAAAAAGTCGCGTAAAAACGCGAATTTCATCAAAGGGTCGCGTACAAAACGCAAAATTCTCCAAAGGACTGCGAGAAAAACGCGAATTTGCCAAATAATTGCGAATTTCGTGAAATGATCGCGGGAAAAACGCAAATTACTTCAGAGGACCACGAAAAATGCGAATTTCGCCAAAGAGCAGCGAAAAAACGCGAATTTCGTCAGAGCATCGCGGGGGGAAAAAAGGCGAATTTCGTCAAAGCATCGCGGTAAAAAACATGAATTTCGTCAAAGCATCGCGGAAGAAACGTGAAATTCGTTAAAGGATCGCGAAAAAACGCGAATTTCGTCAAAGGGACGCAGTAAAAACGCAAATTTCATCAAAGGGTCGCGGAGAAAACGCAGTGGTCTCTTGAAAAAACAGCACACATACAAACATCTATGATTATTATTATTATAGGTATAATTTAATCTGAAATAGTATATGAACTAACTTTTGAAAAATTAGGTTCGTCTGATCCCAACTTGCAGGAATCTACACTCAACCTGAAATCCACCCGACCCGAAAACAATTACTCGACGAGCAACAAAAACAATTAAATACTCTGCTGTTCCATTCAGAAAATTTGCTTTGAATTTGATTTTTTTTTTACTCAGAATCACCGCTGCCTTCCTATCGTGAATTTTTAGCTTCATTATTTTTTAAACCAAAATAATTATTCTTTAATATAAATTAATTTCAATTTAAATAGTAATTATTTTAAACTACTGTTTTTAATTCATATCGTAAAAATAATATAACACATAATTTTATTAAACATTAATTTGCAGAAAGTTTTTGACCCAATATTTATATGCGCAGAAAGTTTTTGGTTTTATACAAGTCTGCTAATAAGGATACTAAATACTAACTATTTTTCCCAGTATCACAGTATTTGAAGAAAAACAATTCATAAAGCTACTTGGCAATATTTTCATGCAGGTAAATTGTTCCTATATATCGAGAAATTCCTCATTTAGGAGATTTTATTATTGTTTAAATTTGCACTATCCTTCTCGACAGCATCAAGAACTGAAAATCCGGAAATTTTGAAAGCATTTTTTTCCCTATAAAATATTTAAAATTTTCGGCTGCGCTTTGATCCCAACTATTAAACGCTTCTCCGAGTAAAGTGTTTTCATTTCACAGGTCTAATTAATTTTACTTACTCTATAAAATCATAATTATTAGTTTCACATACTAACATCCTCCACTTTGCTACTAATATTTCACTCAATACATACTGAAGAAAATCTTACCTTACCTTATTTAAATTATTGTAAATAGAGAAATATGCCGGAGCAGATGACACAATATCCAGAATCCTTACTCCGATGCCGGAACTTTAACCCATTGAGGGGCAAGCAATTATTTTTCTGTAAAATTAAATTAAAAGTTTCTGGTAAAAATCTTGATTAAAATTAGGTGAGATATAACATATCCCACCGCCCCTAGAGGGGTTAAGGGGACCGTTGACCTTTGTTTGATAAGAAATAGAAACAAAAATCGAAAATTATTTTTGTGCATACTATTATACGTCAGTTTCTTCCGGAGCATTTGTAAAAAACCGCATGCAAATGCGATTATTTTTCGCAAAGTTAAAAGCGTTTGAATTTTGTACACAAACAATTTTTCGGCCATAATATACTTTAAATCTGTTTTTCTCAAAACTGATTTTTCAATGATTTATTTCGTATGAAATACTACCTATTACATTCTCCACTATGTTGGAATTTCAGAAAACGTTTTGTAGATCTACACCGATCATGACCCCTAGAACCCAAAACTACCACCAGTAAAAAAAAATTATCTATCTATCTATATCACTTTTTTATGGGCACGATAACTTCCATAATTCTGCACAAATCTTTTCCAAACTGATACATAAAATCAAGGGACATAAAATCTCGGTCAAGTTAGTTGATGGGCAAAATCGGGCAAAGGGGGTGGAAATAAGGAGGGGTTTCGTGAAAAACGAAAAACCCCATAACTTCTTAATTATAATACATATCAACTAAGTTTAAAGTTTTTATTACTTCTAAAAAAAGGGCCAAAATTTTATGTACGACAGATTTTTGATAAAATTAAAAATGGGCTCAAGGGGTGAAAAAAATAGGGTTTTGCAGAGAAAAAAATTTCATAACTTCGTCAATTCTCAAGATATCAAATCCAATTAAATTTATTATAAATCTTCTTAATATTATCTACAACTTTTACATTGGCAAGCTTTTGATAAAACCAACTCTTACAGAAAAAAAGAAGGGGGGGGGCGGTTGAAGATTTTATTTTATTACTCAAACTTAGCATTTTATTACTCAAATCTAAACTGCTTACTTTCTGACTCATTTTTAAATTCATTTTTGCTTTCAAACGCATCCAATTGGTAGGTTCTCTTATTCAGAAACTATATAATGTGCCGTAATGATTGATTTTTTTTTTTTTTTTTTTTGATAGAGGCAGAATATATTTCAAAAAAGGATGTCAAAGTGAGCATTTTTAACCGAATTTCTCGAAGCGGTTCTGTTGGAAACGAAAAATATACTCCTACTGAGAAAATAATTGTTTATAAATGAAGTTCTAATTAATTGAACGAAAAATTAAAACATAGGTCGCTTATAAATTTCTTAAAAAATCACGTCAGCAAGTTTCATGTTTTTCTTTTTAAAAATGATTCTGAAAATGTGTCAGAACATTTCGAGTTGTTGAGCATGGAAAAATATTTTTTGAATACTGCCTTAACATGGTTCTGATAAAACCAGCTCTTATATTAAAATGAAATTAAGACCTCGTCAAAAGAGGCCAAATAAAATTGTTAAAGTGGGTTTATCTGTAATCATGATTTAGTTTTAGTTGGTGAAATCAGTACTTAACTTCGAAATCTACCTGCGCCTGTAGGCCGAGCGGGCAGAAATTATTTAAAATTTTTGAAATGCTCCATGCGTTATAATTTTTTATCAAAATTTATGAAATTCATAAGGAAGAATCCCGATATTGCTTACAAAGAAACTGTGCATGCATTTTAAAATTCAACATCATTAATCCTTTATGCACTGAATTATGAATTCATGAAAATTTTATCTTCTAAAGCATTTTTCGCGAATTGTTTAAACTATATTAGAAGATTTACATAATCATTTAATAAATTAAGTTAAATAACGCTATAAAAAGTGATAGAATATCTTTATAAAAACATGTATAAAAATCACTGCATATAAGAATATCTTTATTAAGATTGACGATCGTTTCGTCGCACCAAAGGCGACATTTTCAAAACCATTATCGATAGAAAATATTTTCACATAATTTAAAAACAATAAACATAGTAAATAATGTCACGAGACATGATGCATAATGAAAAACATTGCAAACATAAAATTAAATTAAAATTAAATGAGCTATTTGTGAGCGTGGATTAATTTTCATATAATTTAACAAAACAATAACATAGTAAACAATGTCACGAGACAACACATAATGAAAAATATTGCAAAACATAAAATAAAAATAAAATTATCTTGGCTATTTGCGAGCGTGGATTAATTTTTACTATTGTTACTAAAATTACATAGCATCTCTTTCCAAATTTTAGGTAAATCAAGGGAGACTGAATCATTGCAAATATTCTTGTTGCGTAAAAATATCTCTACTGATTCTCGGATTATGGATGGCAAATAAAATCTTGATGTATAAATTAACTTGCTATTTTTAAAATCGATCTGTAAAGGTTCTTCGCTGCATAATCTGGCCAAAGCTGTGGTTCTTCTGTTGTATTTGATGTCTGCTATATGTTCTTTGATTCTGGTTTTAAATTTTCTACTTGTCATACCTATATAAAACTGCTTTGATCCATCTTCTTTGGTGAAAGGTATTTCGTATACTCCTGATAACTGGTTTGACTCTATTGGATCTATTTTCTTGCAGACTATATTTTTTAATCACGATTTTTTAAACGATCGTCAATCTTAATAAAGATATTCTGTCACTTTTTATAGCATTATTTAACTTAATCTGTTTATAAGTGATTATTATATATGTTTTTATAACATTTAATAAATTTTAGAAGGATTTAGAAGGATTAATTAAATTTGAATTTATAGGGATTTTGTGCAATATTTATAACCCCACTCAAATCTTTTATTTTAAATATTTTCTTAGTATTTTGTAGAATTAGGAAATGTACAAATATAATGTTCTTACAATAGAAATATAGAAATATTTCCGAATTGAAAAATACCTCCCCCCCCCCACCCACCCATCCCCCAACGACAAGAAAACTGAAAAGATTCAAATGCAAAAGAAATCATCCTTTTAAAAATACAGTCAAGGATCTATAATCCGCACTCCCGTAATCCGCAATTTCCTATAATTCGCATTGCTTAATGAATGTAAACAATTAAACAAATTTACAAATTCTTGATCCAAAAATGATTTTTTAAAAGAAATATCTGAAAAATTTAAATATAAAAGTGAATACAATCAATTTTTTAATATAAGAATTTGAAAAATGCAATTTTTGAGATAGCATATTAAATTATTTATTATATATCATATTTAAAATAGTGTCCAGAAATAAGAAAAAGACATATACTCCATAATCCGCAATATTCCCTAATCTGCACAACCTTTGGTCCCAACTTGTGCGGATTAAAGAACTTTGCCTTTTTTTATTTTGGTTTTGTGTTAACCAATAATGCTTTTGGAACAAGATAAAGTAATGTATCTATAATCCATTCTAAACTGTATTACAACTAATCGATGTATTAAATGAATTTTATGACAAGTTATTTTAATGGTACTTATAAGTACCGTCAGTAGATAAAGGGTTAAGATAGTTAAATTTGACTTTTAAATTATTAAAAGGCAAAATTTTGATGAAAATCGATATCGAATTCAGAAAAGAATCTCTAAAAAATTAACTATTCAAGGGATTAAAAAATCGATGCACAGATTTGTTCGTAATAGAGTTGTAATTGATTAAAATGCAAAATCGAGGAAATATCTAAAAAAATTATGATGCATTATTTAAATATTTATTTGCCTAATTTTTTTAAAAATCTTAAAATTATAATAAGATTGGAAATTTCTTTTGAGGTGTTCTATATATACTTATGGTGAAATGTATATTTCCACAAAATTTCATATCTATATGATAAAAAAAAAAAAATAAATAAAATAAAATAACGTCCACCGTCCCCTTAAGGGGGCTGGTCACTCAGCTTCCGATTTCCCCTCACTAATGTTAAGTCTATGGGCATTGGATGCATTCGCATATTTAAAATATCTCCTCGGGAAATTCATATTTTTAACATCTGTTTTTTGTGTACACTTCCTAAAATATGTCTCTTTTTTTCTTAGTTCTCGAAATATTTCTAAAGTATAGACTTAATTTTATAGGAAGTGTTAAAATCTTACTCACATTTCGCTCGCTTTTAACGCATAAAATATTAAATTCAGCATAGATTTTAGAAATATTTTCAAAACTAAGAAAAAAAAGAGGCATCCTTTAAGAAGAGTACGCAGAAAAAAGATGTTAAAAATATGAATTTGCCGAGAAGATATTTTAAATAGACGAAGGCATCAAAAGTCCATAGACTTAACATTAAGGAGGAGAATTCCGAAGCTGAGTGACCAGCCCCCTTAAGGGGATCAGAAGCAGAACCTGCTACTAAGAAGTTGTGGTGGGTGCAATGAACCGGGCCCCGTGATCATAGGATCCCTCCATGAGACCAAGACTTTTCTTTTTTTGTTGTTACTTTAAAAAAATATTACGCTCCCAAACAGATTTGCATCGGAGCCTACACTCAACCCTGCTTTTACAGGTGGCCCCAACGGAATATAAAAACCTTTATTACGTTTTAAGAAATGTAGGGCCCACAACATGTTTCTTGCACAAGGTCTTAGCTGGGCTTAAGCACAGTGGTAGGGGATCCAGGCCGAAAGAATTCAAAACATTTGCTTCCCAATGTTCCATATAACTATACTTCTCTTCCAATACCTTAAGAGGCTACTTCAGTCAAATGAAAAGACGCATTCGCTAATGCTAATCCTATGGAAGAAATTTATAAAGATATCTCGGTCGCATTTCAATATTTTTAAATTATTTCTTTTGCATTGAATAGTTGAGATCGATTTGTATGCAGGCCGTTTTTTACTTTTTCGATTTTGATTGCACATATTTTTTATGAGGATGCTTTTACTTTCGAAACCGGTTCCGAAAATGAAAGTGTCCTCATAAGAAATACCTGTAAACAAAATCGAAAAAGTAAACAACGGCCTTTGTACAGATCGATCTCAACTATTCATTGCAAAAGAAATCATTTAAAAATATTGAAATGCGACCGAGATATCTTTATAAATTTCTTCCATAGGATTAGCATTGGCGAACGGTTGTTTTCGTTTGACTGAAGTAGCCTCTTAACACGTTGAATGTCACGGTGACTGACACTGAAGCTGAAAAATTTACAATGTTTTAAGTAACTTTTAAGAAAGTATAATACTGTAATAAATAAAAGGTAAGTAAATTTTAAATAAATTTTCAGTAATTACTTAAAACAATATATACATATTTAGTTTTATATCATATTTTAGACCGTCAGTCATCGGAGAATGACGCGTTCTAAACGGAAAGTTCAGTGTCAGTCACCGGTGGCTGACGTGGCATTTAACGTGTTAATGTTACAAATAATCTTTATGTGAAGTTTCATATGTAAAGCATAAAAAAGGCTTTAATTCCAACAGAACCGAACATTTTGATATAGCAAGTACAATAAAATCTGTAAAAATGGAACCAGTCTATAACAGAATTCTACCTTAATAGCAAAAATTTCATGGTTCAGGCAAGAAGAATGCCATACAAATGTACCCGCTTAAACGGAATTTTTGTTCGGTTCCTTGTCTCGGAAAGTTTTTGCTGTTTTAAAAATGCATAACTAAAGCAATTCTTATTTTCTCACGAGATTTTTAAAAACAGGAAAGGCAGCCAGTGTTTTTCCTAATCTTTACTTGTTTTGCTAGCATGACTGATATATTTATAAGAATACAAATACTATTTAGCATTTTCATATTTTTTTCTCTCATCTATGCCAGTGTTTTTCAGCCTATTTTATTTCATGGCTCATTTGAACATATGATTCAACTTCCGCGGCACGCTAAACTTGTAATTAGAAAAGAAAGAAAAATCAAAATCAAGCGTAGATCATGAAACACTTTCCAACACATTCAGAATAGTGCAACAAAACGTCACCCTTAATAAGGAGAAAAAATGAAATAATTTGGAAAGCTCGTCAGACATTGGAATATCCAATTTCAGCAATGACCATCAATAGTCGAAACAATATTCGATTTTTTTTTTTTTTTTTTTTTTTTTTTTTTTTTTTTTTTTATGAAGCCCTGTACAAGTACATGATCTGCAGATTTGTATATCTACCACATATAGTATGCTAAAATTCACTTCAATTAGGAAACGCATAACACAGTTGAAAATTAACAGTTTCCGTCAGTAAAAGGAAATGTACTCCAATTCTTCTGTGCAGTCCGTATATGATCTATAGAATTTACACACACCAAGTAATATGCATAAAATGAGTTAAATTCAAAAATACATCGAACTTGCAGCAATTATCTCTCATAGACAGAACTGTAACCGAATTATTTTGTGTGTGCCTGTAAATAAATGTAATACACACCGTACTCTACAGTAAGCCTCTTGAAGTGCTCCTCAGTGTGTATATGTAATTTTTGAAATTGTGTAACATCATTAAAATATACTGTAAACTATTTTTCCCATATAATGATAACGCAATTCTTTTGAGTGTCCCTGTACATGAATTATAAATGTTACAACTTCATTTTCAATACCGAACATGCCATAGTAACCTTCGATAGCATATATCAATTACATGGCAATCCGACTATATTTACACGAGTTAAAGGGCATCCCACACTAATTCGACACATAAGACATGTCGCTTGAATTCGCTGGAAAAACAGGTTTGAAACAACTGCGTTCTTTGTGACCGGTTTTTGCGCTACATGTTGCGGCTACATGTCGCTTGTCGTCTCAGTGTGGGATGCGCCTTACGCAGATCCCACACCGAACAGACAAGCGTGCGACATGCGACAAGTTGCAGCGTTCAAACTGGTTTTAACAATGAAGTGACCGGTTTGAACATTACAACTTGTCGCATGTCGCACGCTTGTTTGTTCGGTGTGGGATCTGTCTTAGAGCACAGCCAGGCAAACCAAAATCATAAATATTTTTCAACTATGTTGAAAAGTATTCTAAAAATCTGAAAAGAATACATGCATTTCTTAAATTTACTTAAACTAGCTTGGAATTTATTTGTTTTCTTTATTTGGCTAAAAACATTATTACTAGAGTCAAAGGTTCTTCAACTACAGAACGACACAGTTAATAATAGTTGGAAAATTCATTTACACTAGTTTTGACTTAAAATATAAAAAATATCGTGCAAAGCTTGAAAATAAATATCGAATACATTAAAATATCAAAAATATCGAACATCATGATATTTTGAAAATAAATATGGGATAGTCACTATATAGCCATTAATGACCGTACACTTTCAATTTTAGACATTTTGTCGAATATTTGAAGATATGCATGTTGGATTTTTCTGGAACTTCAGGATTATGAAGAATATGTTCGACTTCATATTTATCAATGGCGATTTGATCAGAAGGACAATTAAAGAGTCAACAAAAATTCAAAGAAAAATAATTTTTTGGGATCACCCTGTAAAATAAAATGCACGAAATGATCTATCGCTATAGCTTAGAAATATGTTGATATTGTACAATATGTGCATTCATTTGTGTAAGAATAGCACGTACATTCATGTTCAAAAAATTCTTGTATGTTTTTTGTTTATATCATGCAGGTTTCCTACTAAATTTAACGCCAGTTACTGAAAATTTGACAAAATATAATAGAAATAAAATAGTGCCATTGGAATGTAAATACATTAAACATTTGATGAAATATGAGCCGTTATATGAAATATATTTTATCTGAGCATGCGCACAGGCTATAAAGTTTTTTTTTTTTTTTTTTTTTTTATGATTTGATATTAAACTTTATGGAGCAACTCATAAAAAAAAATCCAGTCAAATATCGTGAAAATTTAAAAAGATATCGGCGCTAGAGTGAGCTGATTTTTAGTTACTCTCTAAAAGCTGCTGAATGATAAGGGATTTTCCACAAATTGTGATTTTTTTATTAACTGGCTTTCAGCAAAGGAGTTTTATTTAATGAATGTCAACGAGTAGGTTTAGAAAAAATGCTTAGATTTTGATACTTCTTTTTTTTTTTTCTTATAGGCTCGTTCTGGTGGTTTTCCAAGAAGAACTAAAGCATTAATAAAAAGTGAAAAATTAAACAAATAAAAATGAAAAACGACAATTTAAGGAAAACCCCATATCATTTAGCTGTTTTTAGAGAAAAACTAAAAATCAGCTCACTCTATCGCCGATATCTTTTTAAATTTTCACGATATTTGACTGGATTTTTTTATTAGTTGCTCTATAGAGTTGACTATTAAATTACGTAAAAAAAAAAAAACCCTTTGTTATAGTTCGCGCATGCGCAGATAAAAATTATTTCATGCAACTGCTCATATTTCATAAAATATTTAATATATTTATATTCCAATTGCACTATATTGTGTCTTCTACACTTTTCCAATTTTTCTGACACTGGCGTTAAATTTGGTTGAAAACCCTGCATGATATAAGCTAACAAGTAAAAATTAATTTATTTACTTGTATTGATGACTTTTAAGTTGTGTTTTATTGTTGGTTCCTATCTATAAACACTGTATTGGTGAGGCCTATAGATTTCTATGAAGCTTAGAGTTGCGGTAAAGCTAGAGATCCTACCTACACAACTTCCAAGTTGTGTAATATTTAAACAGAGCTTCTGACTGTAAAATAGTCAATGAAACATAGTCTTCATTTTGAAAGACCTATCCAATGATATGTCACTCAATAGGGTGTGTAAAATTTTTTTTTTCGTGTCTTCCGCCATTTTATATTTTACGGCCGCGATTTTGAATTTATAAAAACAAAGACTAGCCTATAACCATCGGACGGTTAAGACGAATCGATAGAGACCTCATTCCTTAAAATCCATCCAACCGTTGGGATGTTTCGAGGGTATAAAGAAATCCACATACCTAGATACGCGTCAAACACATAACCCTTCTTGGCAGTCGGGTAAAAACATGCAAGAATTTTTTGAATAATAATAATAATATAAAAAAATTAATATATCTCCATGAATATACATGCTAGTCTTACACAAATCAGTAAGCATGTTGTACAGTATCCACATATTCGTAAGCTTATAGCGATAGATCATTTCGTGCATTTTAATTTGCAGGGTGATACCAAATATTATTATTTTTCTTTGATTTTCTGTTGGCCCGTAATTGCCCTCCTTATCAAATCGACGTTGATAAATATGAGGTCAAACATATCCTTTATAAACCTGAAGTTCCAGAAGAATCCGACAAGTATATTTTTAAATATTCGACAAAATGTCTAAAATTGAAAGTGTCCGGTGATTAATGACTATATAGTTTATATCTCGATATGCATCCATTAGATATATATACCCACCAAATTCTGGCACGTGTTCAAAATTTTAGTATCATAAATCTAAAATGTAAAAAAAATTTGTTCACTACATTTTATATCATTTTATTTCTAACAATAAAATCTTGATTGAACTTTACTGAGAAATTTTGAGGTACACCTGAAGACCTCTCAGGGCGCACCCATGTGCCTCGACCTCGACACACCGGTTGAGAAACGCTGGTCTATACGATACAATCTCCAGAGTGTTACTTACATATATAAAAAAGCAAATTTCTTTTACTTTTACACGATATAATGCAACAACAGTTAAAAATAGTGAATACGATAACTTTTGAAGAAATTTCTCATTAAAATGGTCGATACTATCACATTTCGTTTAACGTATTTGTTCACTCGAATGGGAATTCCCATTAAACATTGTCTTGGGGTTTTCACTCGATCTTACGCCATTGAAACTTAATTACGGCAAAAATATTACGTTTAAAGAATGAAAGTGCTTCTTTTCTGCTGAACGCAATGCCGGTTTTGTAAATGAAACCGTATAGTAGGGGCAGGCTAACCTTTTCGCATCCGTGTGCCATTTTTTTTTCGAAAACTATATTTTACGTAATCGTGACGTGCCAACAACAAAAAAAATTTAACGTATTAAACAATAATGATTCAAAGTTACTAAAATTTGGATTTTAGAATTTCAAAAATACAGGCAATGTTTAGTGTTATTATTTTAGAAAGTAATTTTTTTCAAATACTATTCCTGTTGTTGCATCTTAGACGCCTAAATAATTGATAATAGCTGAACTGGGGTCATCTGACAAGGGACTACCTGGGTTTGTTTTCCCTATTACTAATTTCCGAAAATAATGACTAGCAGAAAAAATCTGTCAAATTTTCAAGCGCCAGCTCCTTTAAGGGATCTCAGGACTCTTAAAGTTTCAAAATTTCCGTTATTATTATTATTATTATTATTATTATTATTATTAGATGTTAAACTCCTATCTTTTCCGAAAATTTTGATATGATTGTTTCCTTGAATGGCTTTTAGAATTATACACGCTCAACAGCTGAAGCGGCGTTTCCAAAACTTTGAAGTAATTTTTCTCCAAATGACGTTTTTGGGCATGGCATAACGCGCAGGATATCTCAAAAACTTCAGAATATTTTTTCCTGAAATTTTCAAAACATATGTTTGATGTTGGTCTGTACAAACTGAACCTAAAATTTTCTTTTAATTGTTCAAAAAAATATTTTTTTAGTTGATTATACTGTTGAAATTTTGAAAATTTTGTATTAGCTAAGTACAAGTTTGTATTAAAAATATAAAAATTCTTTAAATACAAATATATTTAGGTTCAGGGTAATTATTACAATCTGAAGTACAATTAGGCGCAAAAAATTTCATTCTAGTTTCAAAATTTATTTTGTAATCCTGCGCATAAGCTGTTATACCAATTTTCTGCTCGAAAAATGTCTGACAGTTTAGAGCCCCCTATAAATACTAATTCTGCATTTTGCAATTTTTTAAATACATTGAAATGAAAGATCATACTTATATCTTTCATCCCAATAAAAATTGTGTTTTAAAATTATATACATTTTAAGATATTAAACGATGAAAATACTTTTTTTTTTCTTTTTTTTCAATTTTAAGAGTCCTGAGACCCCTTAAACAGTTCTTCGTTTCTAGAATCGAATTCCAAGTTGTCACCTTCGGCATTTTTGTTTATAATGCCTTATAATCTTTTCTTTTTAATAATCTCTTAATCTGAAAATATTTTTAAGCCAATATTGAACTGGATTGGAATTCATTAAGTTGCATTTCAGTTTCTTCAATCTGTATGACAACGACAACCAATCGAATAATCCAATTCAGACAAATTCAGCAAGTCTAAATTAATGCATTTTGTGCAATTTTACCACATTTTGATGTATTTTACTATATTTGGATTTGAGAACCTGAATATATGCCATGTCGAAAATAATCTGTCACGTGCCACTTATGGCATGCCTGCCATAGGTTGGCTGTCAATGGTATAGAGCAGGGCTGTTCAAACGCGGCGCCCTTTGAAGATTTTTTTGTTGCTCTTTTGAACGTTTTCTGTTATTAAACATTTAGAAATAAAATCCCATTATAAAGAATGCTTTCTTTAAAATCATTGATATTTGCATTAGAGACATTTTCGAAACCTGTGAAACGCATTAAAAAACAGAAACATACTTTGAAAATTTAATCATGCATATTGTCACGATTTGTAGTTATTGTTTATAAAGTGATGATGATTATATTATGATGGTTGATATTATGATGGTTAAATTTGGTAATGATTGGAAAAAGCTCTTTTTAATACTTAAGATGTAACATAAAAATAAACGTTTTCACCTTCCCCCGCCACTTTGACGACACGTGTGCATGAAAGTTCAGCCTTTTTCTTTTTGCTGTGGCTGTTTTATACGAGGATAAAGGGACTTAGTTTTTTTTTCTTGACTTTTAAAATTTTAGGGTTTTTTTTTTCAATTTACTTAGAAAAATTAATAAAACATTGCAGAATGATTTCCATCTATGAAAGCACTTCTAGACTATCTCTCTGGAACCACCCATATGGGTTGGTGACCATCATGCCTGTCTTTGTTTTTGTACTTTTTACAAAACTAAGTTCACGCTTTCAATAAAAATAAGTCAAAGCATATTTTCACATCCTAAAAGAAACCTAGCAATATCTCTGATTTCCATGTTAATTTTAATTTTTTTTTTATGTTTTTATTAGGGGCGCGATTAAAGTTTCTGGCACCTTACCCTACAAACATTTTTGAGATAGACCTCTCGTAGAAAAATGTATAAATTGAAATTTAATACATGTAACTCCAGAACCGCAGTGGCATTTTGTTTACCGCTGTAAGATTCATTTGAATTGTGCGAGTATACCAATACCGTGCAATAATATTTCCGCATATTTTCAGCCATGTGAATAATGGCGTCCATTGAGTAGCAAGAGCTGAAGTGCGCCCCTGCTTTCTGAAAAGTTGTACAGGCCTGGTATAGAGCATAGACGGTGAACTTATGGCACGCGGCATATTATTTTCGGAAAGACATAGATTGAGGTTCTAAATCAAACTGTAGTAAAATTGCACAAATTTTATCAATTCAGACTACATGAGCTTACCTGAATTCGGCTAGTTCGATCGTTGTTCGTTGTCATACAGATTGAATAAATTGAAATACAACTTAAAGAATCACAATCTAGTTCAATATTGGTTTTAAAAGTTTTTATACTTAGAGAGGATTAGGAGATTATAAGAAATAAAAGATTACAAGGCATTATAAACAAAAATACCGACGATAAAATCATGACAACTTAGAATTTAATTGCAGGTCCTAAAAACTGGTTAAAGAAGCTGGCGATTGATATTTTGACAAATTTTTTTTAGAGTCATTCTTTAAATAATACGAATATAATACGAAATAAGTAATACGAAATGACTCCAATGCATCTTACATTCTCTTAAAAATGTCAATACGAAGCAGATATAAGTTATTTGGCATCTAAGATGCGACAACAGAAATAATATTTTTAAAATTAATTTCGAAAATATAAAACACAAAATATTACCCACATTTTTTTTAATTCTAAAAACTAAAATAAACACTTTTAATTCATTATTCCTTGATCCACTAAATTTTCAGATTTAAAAAAAAGAAAAAACAAGTGTAGCATATAGTATTCAACGAGAAATTACAATTATCTGGATTAACGACAATTACAGTGGGTGAAGATTACTGTAATAATAAAAAAGAAAAGTGTCCAGTTAAACTGATGGCATTGAACTCACAGGCTATTCACACTAATTGTATATTATACTCTTATTTATGTCTATTATTCATAAAATAGAACTAACTCTTTTTGAGCAAAACGGTAAATAATCAGGGAAGCGCCTTATCAGAATAAACTGGTATACCAAATTTGAAGCAAATTGGATAATTCTGCATGAAAAACCCGTTTATGTAAATTAAGGGGGGAGGATTAGCCCCCCCCCTTTATACTTAACCAACGAACCTCCGAATCTAATCAGGGAAGCGCTTTATCGGAATAAACCGGTATACCAAATTTGAAGCAAATCGTATAATTCTGCATGAAAAACACATTTATCAAAATTAAGGGCGGAATTAGCCCCCGTTCCCATCCTTTTATACTTAACCAATGAAAATAAACTTGTATACCAAATTTGAAGCAAATCGGATAATTCTGTATGAAAAACCCATTTATCTAAATTAAGGGGGTATTAGACCCTCGTCCACCCCCCTTTTATACTTAACCAATGAACCTCCAAATATAATCAGGAAAGCGCCTTATCAGAATAAACCGGTATACCAAATTTGAAGCAAACCGGATAATTCTGCATGAAAAACCCATTTACCTAAATTAAGAGGGTGAGAGTCGCCGTTCCCCCCCTTTATACTTAATCAATGAATCCCCAAAACTAATCAGGGAAGCGGCTTATCAGAATGAACCTATTTACCAAATTTGAAGCAAATTGGATATTCCTATCAAGAGTTATCGCGTTACGTACTTACATCCGTACATACAGAACCTGCGGGCACATTAGCTCTGAGGCTTTGATAGTCTGTGAGCTAAAAAAGACCGCCTACGTTGTTACAGTAAAAGAGAAAGTCTAAAGAGCCTGTAAATCAATATTTGAGCATCGTAGCTCTTCAGATAATGAATTCATGAAGCATTATTTCCCTCATAGACTGCAATGCAATAATTGCATTGGATAGGAAAAATGAGTGGACTAACATTGACCTTATTCATGCGCTATTGTAACATCCTTTTGTACATAGTAGTGATACAAAACCAGTTCTGTGTTGCCCTTGATGAAATATACAATAGTGTTCCAAGAATTAATTTTTAGAGGAATCAGTAAAATAGCAATAATTGTCGTTTCATAAAGTATTTTTATGTATTGGCAGAATTAAATTAATAATACTATTGTATTCCAGCCACTTTCACTTTCTTAAACGTTTTTTAAGGACCAAAATTGAGAAATATTTTATAGAATTATTTTTTAGATGAATCAGTAAAATAGCAATATGTCGTTTCATAGAGTATTTTTAGGTATTGACAGAATTAAATTAATACTATTGTATTTCAAGTACTTTCACATTTGCAGATTTTATTTATGCATCATAAGACCAAAATTAACAAATATTATTTTATTTTTATTTTAAAAGTTATATTTTATTTACTTGAATGCACCAAGAAAATCTGAAGGTGAGACAGATTTTTAATGTTTACGCACAAATTAGATGGAAATGTGGTCCCTGTGTAGAAATAGCTGAAATTTTGAAATATTGCATTTCATGCGATACTGATCAAATATCTCAATGCGCCTAGTTCGAAAAAATGGCTATCTTTGATGCTATGAGCCAGGGCTTAATTTGCGCCGAGCCCACAGGAGCCCAGCTCCGGTACTTTTCTGTTTTTAGTAAATATTTAAATACTGGTCGGAATTCACCGGAGCTCATAAATACAGGGCTCCGGGGCCCAGTGCAATAGCGCTTCCGAAAAACCGAAGCCTAAATTACCCTTTTCCTCCCACCTCCAAGTTTTTACTTTCTTTTTAATCAAAACACTTATATAGACGTAATGTGTCGCACACGTAGGAGATGGAGATGAAACGGGCTCAATTTTTCTATCAGTCTTTGGACTTAGGTGGGCTCGAGCTCAATCTGTTTTATATTCAAAATTTTATTTATTCATGTATAGAAAAAAAAGAACTTTTCCCCCTTAAAAACTACGTATTCCATTTCAAATCATTTTAATAATATTTTGATCAGAAAGAAGGGGAAACAGAAATCGTGTTTTTCCATTCCAGTGATATCTGCAAATTAGGTATGGCTGGCATTGATGGCGGTAACGTGTTGATATGGCGTCACTCAAAAGAGAGAACAATGAATTTGCTTTCAGTTCGATTTTCTTTCGTGGCAGTAGGATATTTTTTAATTGGATCGTTTATTTTTTTTTTTTTTTTTAGATATCTAACCTGAAAAGAATATTTTCTTTTGTTTTTATTCAACGAGCATCAGTTTGAGGCTTTGACTATTTCTGGTTTTCGTGTTACATTGTGTACGAGTATGAAAATAACGTTAGTGTTTACATTTCCTATTCATTTTTCATCATAAACGCTGCCCATGTCAAGGCTCTGTTTTGCACATTTACGAAGTCACTTTCATTTTAAAATAGATATATATGTAATTGCATTTATTGTTTGTTATTCTGATAGAAAGTAAACTCCCTTTTCTATAAAAGCATCGAATCTTTCTTTTTTGTGTTAACACTATTTCTGAATCCTTACCTTATTTAATTGCAGATTTATGCGATTAATTAACCTTCAAATTAGCCAAAGATTTCTACTCGGAAGGAGTGATAAACTAAAAAGTGGAACAGCTGACAAGTATATGCAGACAGATATATATTTTAAAAAATTTGTTTAAAAAAATGCTTTACATTTTGCAAATAATATGTGAAATATAAATACTGATCAAATTGGAGTTGGCGGGGGCACGCTGCGGTTTTAGTACTGCAGAATATTACGGATACGGTACTTTTTTTTTCGGACAACCTTAACCCTTTATGTACTGAATTATGAATTCGAGAAAATTTTATCTTCTAAAGCATTTTTCGTAAATTGTTTAAACTACACTAGAAGATTTACATAATCATTTAATAAATTTTTGAAGGATTTTAGAAGGATTTAGAAGGATTAATTAAATTTGAATTTATAGGGATTTTGAGCAATATTTATAACCCCTCTGAAATCTTTTATTTTAAATATTTTTCTTATTTTGTAGAATTAGGAAATGTACAAATATAATGTTCTTACTATAGTAATATAAAAATATTTCCGAATTGAAAAATCCCCCCCCCCCCTCCCTCAATGCCAAGGAAGCTGAAAAGATGCAAAGACAAAAAAAAAAAAAAAAATCATCCTTTTTAAAATTTTTTTTTTTTTGTGTGTGTGTAACCCATAATGCTTTTGGAACAAGATAAAGTAAAAGTATCTATAGCTCATTCTAAACTGTATTACAACTAACCGATGTATTAGATGAATTTTATAACAAGTTATTTTAATGATACTTATAAGTACCGTCAGTAGATAAAGGCTTAATATTACATAGCTGGCAACCGTCCGGTTTTTTCAAGTCCAGTAACCATACCTTGAACCAAAGAAATTGTTTAATGAAATATTTCTCTTTAATGAAAATATTAACGTTTCCAGTTTCAACATCTAAGTAACACATACCTTTTTTAAGAAAATTGTTTGTACTCTTCCCTTTTCTGATACTAGCTTGAAATTGGTATGTTGCAGACAAAATATATTTTTATTTGAATTATTGATTAAGAGTTATTATTAAGGTAAGCATGGGACAGCAAAAGAATTTTTAAATTAACCCGAGTTTCATGAGCATTTTTATAAAATGCATGAAGAATTTCGAATACTGCCGAAAAAGAATAATTCAAGCTACTATTTTGACTTGAGGGGGGTGGGGGTCTGAAAAGATGCTGGGCCTTGGGCCCCAGGCAATTTTAATGTAGATCTGGCACAGACAAACATAAAAAAAAAAGAAAAAAAATACAGCGTGTGTAGAGATGGGAATGCTTGGAAAAAACCCGGAAATTAAGGAAAAGAAACTGTTTTTTTTTACGGATTTTTTCCGAAGGGTTATTTTTCAAATTTTCCAAATTGTAAAAATTGAAATTTCATTTATAAAATAATATTTTCAAAATTTTGTAATAGCTACATTTTAACACTTTTTATTATATTTATTTTTATGTTAAGTGTCTCATATGAAAACATTAATGTGGGATATCTGATCTCTAAGCAGAAATCTGTTTAAGAAAACTTGAGTCCTGTAAAAGATCTTTCACATTTATTTTTTTACCTTAAAACACAAGACTCTTCACAAAATTTCTCTTAAAAATAGATATTTCAGAAAAAATTTTAATCTCCAAATTGAATCTTTCACAAATGGAATGATTGAAGAAAAGAAAATTTCATGTCATATAACAGCTGGCGCTAACAAATGAATCTTATCTAGTTGTATACAAGTATGGAGGAATTTATTAAAAATGTCTAAATAGGAACCTAACCCAGCAAAGAAAGAAACAGTGGGCCATCAGCTGGAAAAAAGATGGCAGCCAGCAGTGCTATCAGCGGTAAAGTGCAAGGGTGCCATTACTTAAACGTGTCGAAAAGTGTCCAAGTCCAATGCAGCTGGCCCATCAGCGATGACCAACAGCAGGCCAGCATTGGTATGCCATCACATTACTTCAATCCGGCACTTTTCCTGCAGTGCTAGCACCTATCCCACTGCTATTCCTTTGCTGGCCCAGCACTTTCCCTTAAAAAAAAAAATTATAGAATTTTATTAAAAAAAAACAAAAAAAAAAACAAGGTATTATATAATTATGGCTCTTTTTTCTATAAGCTAGTTTCACCAAGAGCTATAGAAATATCTGCAGAAGTGTCTATAATAGAAATGTCTGTAGAAATATTTAAACTGCATGTGGTCACCCTCCCAAGTACTGACCGCGCTCGATGGTGCTTGGTTTTAGTAATCGGACATGAACAAGTGCTTTCAGCGTACGCTACGATTGTTCGTGGTTTTCGAGCTCTCATTACACTATTTCAAGTTTGTTTTTCTTGTGATTTACGTTCCCAATCATTAAACTGGTATAGAAATTATTCTATTGTATAGAAATCCTATGTATTTTATACGCTTTTTTTTATTATTGATTCTGAACTGCGTAAATTATGAAAACCGAAATCCTTTGTAACCTAGTAAAACCAGATTTAAGGAGAAAAAAAAAGTGCGTTGAAATGAAGAATTTATTTATTTATTCATTTACTTATTTATTTTGTTGGTGGCAGTGGTGCTATATTTTTTACAGTTTCAAAAAAAATTAGCTTCACAGCTTAAATTGTGTTAAGATATTCATTTTAGATTTGTGTTCAAATACTCAATGTCTTTGATATTCGCAGCGCCAACTAGCGTAAGAGTTACCAGCAATAATACTGCAAAAGTTCGTGCACTTCCATGTAGTGGTGGGCCAGCACAAGAGATAAAATGGATGCCCACCAGAATTTTATCTGATGATTTCCAACAGCAAAGTTGACTGAAGCTGTCCAGCAGTGGTCATGCAGTGGTAGACCATCAGCCAGCACTTCTTCATCATTGCCAGCACCTATCTTGCTGCTGGCCAGCAATTTCCTCTAAGCTGGGAAATATAACGATAATTTCTAATTCACCAAATTTGGATTACATTTTGTACAAGTATATAAAAAAGTTCACGATTTCACAAAAACAGGATTATGTGAAAAAAAAATGCAGAAAGATGCTTGGTAAGAAGATAATTAAATTCAACTTCTCTTCAACTTCTCTCTATTCTTGTTAAAAATGAGTTCATGTGCAAAATTATTTCAATAATTAGCCAATTAATGGAAAAGTTGAAAATCTAACATAAAATTTGAAACGTGCATTCATTTTTAATGCTATAACTGCAATTAATCATGTAATCAGATGGAAATTTATAAAAATATTTAACTAATTAGGAAAACAAATATTTTTAAATAACAACATGCATTTGAAATTACTCTGTTCAAGCACTTTTACTTAAATATAAATTCTCAAGCGTATTTAACATTATGTTTTTCATATACACATATATATTAAATAAATTTTTCAAAGAAAATGTAAACAATTCCCTGATCAAAATTTTGTTGACGGCAATTTTTATACTTATTAAGAAATACAAATGCTTTTATAACTTTCACTTTAAAAAAATTATTGTATTTTTATTACTTTCATATTAAAGAGAGAGAAATAAAACATTTTTAGTTTCTAATTTCTCAAACTTATTACAAAATTTAGAGTTGATTTCATTAAAGTCTTCATTCTTAGTCAGAATCTGAATTAGCTGATTCTGCACTGCTAACACTGTGTGTCTCAAGTCTGAACTAAGTGTTTGGAAAAGTATGTATAAAATGTTTTGGTTTAGTTTTATAACATAGGTCTGAAAAAAAAAAGTTCAGCTGCATGTGATATTTTTGGTTAATTGTAAGTTTTTCACGGTGCTGAATCCAAAAATGACCTTCATTTCCCGCCATCACATACAATATCGTTGAAAAACAAGGGGAGTTTACATTAGAAAAGCACAGTTGCGATGAAAAAAATCAATATTTTATTATAAGTAACTGTGTTCTAAATTACTTTCCCCCTTGCTTTTCACACTTTGTATTTCCGTAGTTGTGTAAATCGTAGTAGAAGCTTATGTCTGTGTGCAACTGTTTTTATTTGTTCCTTATTTTTCACGCTTTTCCTATTTGTACTGTTATGTTTTGTAGTTCATATCTCTTAAGTGTCACTGAAAGAAATATGAAATTAGCATATGGAATCATTATTGGATATGGTTTTCTACTCGAGAATAGGATAACAGATTTCAGGTTAAAAAGAGAAATGTTACGCGTTATTAAACTAAAGACATAAGTTTTGCAAGGAAAACTGGTGTGATGGATTTTTTTTTTTAATCCTAAACAGTTTTTTATTTGCAGACCTGTGTAATCCAAACTTAAACTAAAATTTAGTTTTGGTTTGACTTTAGACTGTAAAACTAGACCAGAACTTTTTTATACTCGGTTTGAGTTTAGAATAGAAATCTATACCAAAATTAAATATATATTTTGACTGGAAATTAAAAGTATAACTGTCAGAAAGAAAAATGTAATATTGCAAAAATTACTATTTTTTAAACAATAGAAGATTTGAATACTGATATGTATAACAATAACAGAACTGCAACAATTTGTTTCTTTAAACTAGCATAATTTATATACTTAAAAATCAATACTATGTAGATGGGATGTATAATGCATTTGATTTCAAACTGTGGGGTTATTGGCGGAAAATTATGAGGTTTTTAGAATATTCTACTGGTAATTAAATGTAACTGAAAAAAAATATTTCAACAGTGACATGATGTAATAAACAACAGCGTTAAATAAAGCGTGAATGTTACTGCGAAAATTCCGAGATTGAAAAACTAATTTTTAAAAAGCAGGCCTTTGCCCTTTTTTTTTTTTGTAATAAAAAGTGAAAATAATTTTCTTTTAATGTGGATAAATGAAAAAAATGCTTATTATTTAATATTTTCTAGGAAAATATCATTTATTTGGGAGAAACATTCGTAAAAAATAAATTTTTCCAACTTTTCCAATTTTTCCGAAAAAATCCGGAAAAAAACGCTTTTTTCTGCCTCTTCAATTTACATCTCTAAACGTCGCTACAAATTTTACCTAACGGGTAACGTCACTTTAACGCACTGAAATTTAACGTTTTTCGGGTTTTTTTTTTTTTTTTTTTTACATTTTTCGGGGTTTTTTTATGACATAAAAATAATCGTTTATAAAAATCTATTCACACTAAATTATTATATATAAAGTAAAAAACTTTTATTTTATTTTATTTTAAATTGATACATTAGCACGTTCACTGCCCCTATAGGAATTTAAAGTGATCACCAGGGGGCCAAACTTAAAAAGGCTAATTAAAGTGTTTTTAGCTCCTTTGACGCGAGCGTCTTTTACAGAATTTTTAATCTTTTATCACTGATTTTTCAAAACAGAAATTTTTGCCTAATTGAATCGGGAAAATTCTCAGATTAAATAAGGCAAAATTTACAATAAAAATTTACTGGTGAGAATAATCAAAGATCTAGTGAGAATAATCCGGTATACGCGCTGCGTATACCGGTCGCTCGTCCCCAAGGGGTTAAAGGGTTTATTTGTTGGGAAATAAATACAGTATACATAATTCGGAGTAAGTTCACAAAAATATAGTGAGTTACAGTTATCCCAGAGTGCCACATACAAATATAAAGTCATTGTTGACCTGCCCACGATTTTGATTTAATATTATATGGCACAGACTGAAAAAAAAATTGATATCCACCGGTGATGCTCATGGCAGTGAACGTGTTAAAAAATGCTGGCTTGACAACTGATGGGCGGAAGCGCGTCGAAAGAGACGATGAAGCAGTAGGCAATAGGCATGATAATTCAAGGAAAACCAGATACTATTAATATTTCAAAAAAATCCTATTTCACTAGAAAAATAGGTGAATTTTCAAAAAGATCGATTGAAAATTGGTAGAGCATATCTAATTTTAAAATACTGTTTTGAAGAAGAAGAAAAAGAAATTTAAAGTCTTATTTACTGTTTATTCTTGCAGTGGCATGCTCTATTTTTATAGCTCCAAAATTACCATTTTACTTTTGCTGTTGATTTTAAACTAATAAAATATGATTTTCGTACGCGTAAATAGTACTTTAAGAAACAGATTTTTTTTTTTTTTTTTAATCGAAGTTTTGAACCGGCAAAGTGATATTGCCCTTAATTCAAAATGCGTACTAAACAATTAAGATAACATTCCGTGAGAACTAAAGAAGAGTAAGGTTTTCTCTGCTATTTATATGATCATCAATCATTTTCAATCCACAACTGGATGTAGGTCTACCCCAGATTTTTCCACTGTTTCCTGTCTAGAGCTTTAATCCTCCAATTAAAACCTGTCACTTTTCTGATTTCGTCGCTCCATCTTACTTGAGTTCGTCGTTTTCTTGGTCATTTATATTATTTTACTGTGGACTTCTTTGCATAATTGCAACCTTTTTTTTTTTTTTTTTTTTTTTTTTTTTTGATGAAAATTTCGAAGTGTACTACAATAGCTTGTACAGTAGGGTAAAAACACTTGTTTTATGCAGTCTCCTGAGAGCTCTCGAAAAGACTAAAGTATGCTTCTTAAGGTTTGAAAAATAGGTTTTGAAAAAAACATTTGCTTCTGGTCCCTATGCGTCGCATTTATAGGGTATCCCTCACACTCTCTTTTCAAAATATATAGAGCCCCAAACATTTTTGCGTCCGGGCCTCTTTAAAAAAGAAGGATGACTCAGATTGGACAGTTTTGTTCAGGGCTGCGAAGTCGGACCCAATTTTGAGCAAAAGAGTCGGAGCTGTTAAAACTCTCGGAGTCGGAGTCGTCCATTTTACAAGCAGGTCTGCATTGTCGGAGTCGGCCCATTTTTGAGCGAAAGAGCCGGAGTCGGATCGGTTAAAATTCCCGGAGTCGGAGTCGTCCATTTTTCCCACAGACTCCGCAGCCCTGGTTTTGTTTGTAAGAGATTTTATTTCCCCCGGATGAAACAGTTTACAAAAGTAAAAGTTCATTTTGAAATTTTATCAGTTTTCAGTTCAGATAAGAATCTTTCATACGTCACTGGAAGTCTTCGTAAAATAATGAGAGGTGGTTACCCCATAAGTATTCGTTGTAGAAATGGATGAGTCAAACAGTTGTAGGAAGAGAAAACTCTTTATCCACGAGACAAGTCGGCGATAACGGTGGGCGCAAAGTCAACGCGGACAGCTGATGTTATACTAGTGTTGTAATACGGCGTAGGACGGTATGAACTTGCTTTGTCAGAGAATGAATTAAATTAAGGTATTCACGAAGCAGGATAAGCACTCATATTCCACAAAAATACTTGTATAATAGGGAATTACGAAGAAAAAACACAGAGACTTTATATGTTTATAATAAGCTGTATTTTTAATTAATTAATGACAATTTTAAATTCATAACTGTTCTTACAATTTTAAGCAATAAAACATTATTATTAAACAAAATGAATACAAAAGCAAAATTGAAAATAATAAAAGTCAGATTTATGATGACATTTTTTTATTGTTACATGAAATATGGATGAATTTACGATTTGCTTGTCCCTAGATGTGCTTCCTAAAATTCTTTTTTTTTTTTTTTCAATATTATACAATGAATTGTAATCAATATTCGTTGTTTCAGAAATGGATGTTAGATCATTTCTGATCGTTTCAATGCAATGCAATGCTTTGGTTTTTGTCGGATGAAAAACGCCGTGTAACCACAAAAAAGCGCCACCTGACCAGAACAAGAGACCGCGAGTAGATTGAAACGTCTATCTGGAGCTTAAGTGGGTCACTCATAGTGTGCGGGTTTTTTTTTTATTACCAAATTTTTTTATAACCAAATTATAAGGTCATAAAACATGTTAATAAGAAAATGATATACAGTCGAACCTCTATTTAACGAAGTCGCTAAATCCCGGAAAAAAGTTCGTTATATGGAAAATTCGTTAAATAGAGATTCACCTTTTAAAATACTTTAAACTACATAAAATAGATTTTAAATTCATAAACACTAAATATTTTTACTAAAAGTAATTAATCACATTTTTTTTGTAAGTTATATCGATTTGTTTTATTTATTTTACCCACCATTATCCCTTATCAATTCATTTTTTTTCTATGTGTTTAAATCTTTGAAATCTGCAAGGAAAACAAAACATTGTCCAGGAATACACTGTATTTTCTGTTTAAAGTAATTAAAATTAACGAATTTTAATGGGCTTTTAATGGAATTAATTAACGAATTTTAATCATCATTCGAAGTTTTGTGAATTCCTGCATAAAGTTCATTTCCATCATCATCATCATATTCGTCTTCATCGCAATTCATTGCTGTATTGTTTTTATTTTTCACACTGTCGAAAATATCCAATTTGGATAGTGTTTCCGAGATCTCAATTTCAGAATTA
The DNA here is from genome assembly GCA_963932465.1 of Maratus speciosus. Classification (NCBI taxonomy): domain Eukaryota; kingdom Metazoa; phylum Arthropoda; class Arachnida; order Araneae; family Salticidae; genus Maratus; species Maratus speciosus. The sequence continues at coordinate 295,644,726 of OZ010789.1, forward strand.
AGTGAAATACAATCATCAACCAGCACATCATGGTTAATTTCTTCTTTTTTTCTCATCTGTATCCACATTTTTTTTTAAGTTAAAGGGGTTATCGTCTTCGTCTTCCGTACTTACCGAATTCTCACTGCTGACAAAGAAGGCGCCTGGTAAAACCAGTTCAAGGCCATTGAACATCATAAAATGGGTTTAAACAAAGAATAAGTTTGAAATGTCCAAAAATATTTTGAGAAATGGGGAGGAAAAAAAAATTAGATCACAAGAAAAAGTTCGTTAAATAGAGAATGCACTTCGCTATTTGGAGGTTTTTTTACGAAGAAATTCGCAAAATGCTTTTGGTTCCAAGGACAAGTTCGCAAAATAGAGGTTCGTTAAATAGAGGTCCGACTGTATTGCATAGAAATAACGAGAGTGAAAAGTATAAAACAGTAGGTCTCAAAAGCTGTCGTATCATTAAACTATTAAATTAAAGGGACAGTTTACCTTTTCAACAATTTTGTTTATTTTAAAAAACATGGTTCAAATGGTGAACGTACTGAATTTCAATCTTTAACTAAAAGTACATTTTGAAAACAAAATTTCTTTTAACTGCATATTTAATTAAATTTTTTTAAAAGTTTATAAAAATTTGAATTTTTTAAAATCGCTACTACTTTTTTTAAGAATTGATATTTTTGCCCAATCATTTTTTTATGATTTTCAAATGTGTATTAAACGCAGACTGCGCATGGGCTTTTAGACACATCTAATATTACATTTAATGTAATTTTTTTACTGACATACATAGTGTATAACCATGAAATTAACGCATCTTCATATACAGTCGAACCTCGTTATCCCGACACTCTAATGACCAGGAAAAAGTGTCGTCATTAAGCGGAGTGTCGCGGTAACCGGAGTTGGAGAAAAATATGTTTATAATAAGCTGTATTTTTAATTAATTAATGACAATTTTAAATTCATAACTGTTCTTACAATTTTAAGCAATAAAACATTATTATTAAACAAAATGAATACAAAAACAAAATTGAAAATAATAAAAGTCAGATTTATGATGACATTTTTTTATTGTTACATGAAATATGGATGAATTTACGATTTGCTTGTCCCTAGATGTGCTTCCTAAAATTCTTTTTTTTTTTCAATATTATACAATGAATTGTAATCAATATTCGTTGTTTCAGAAATGGATGTTAGATCATTTCTGATCGTTTCAATGCAATGCAATGCTTTGGTTTTTGTCGGATGAAAAACGCCGTGTAACCACAAAAAAGCGCCACCTGACCAGAAGAAGAGACCGCGAGTAGATTGAAACGTCTATCTGGAGCTTAAGTGGGTCACTCATAGTGTGCGGGGTTTTTTTTTTTTATTCAGATAAAGGATTGAAGTAAAATTTTTCCTTTAATGGGTCAATATTCATCATTTCAATGGGTATTTCAGACACTTTTGTGAAAAGATTGGTTAAGGCATTTCTTATTCTTAATTTCCGTGCTTATAAGATAGGATTATGGAAAATGGACAATTTTCCCAAACCGTCGGGATATCCGGGGTTGAAAATTATTCAACGACGTAAAATCCGGAGTTTATTTACATTACAATCATATACAGAAATTCGGGATTTCAAAAAACTGACGTGATAAGCGCGGAGTGACGTGAAAACTGGGTGTCGGGATAACGAGGCCCGACTGTACTTTTTTTTTTTTTTTTTTAATAACAAAAACTTGAAGGCTAATTCCATGGGCAAATTTATTCCATATAAAATAAAGAACATATGCAAAAAAGTTTAAATCTCTATCTCAAATACAAAAAAAGCATTAATATTTTTAAAACATGAAAGTGGAGAAAATATGAACATGAAGAAAGAGTCATTTAAAATTTTAATTTGTGTGAGTAATTGCGCTGAATGTATAAACAAAATTTACAATATCTCGCGATATAGTTCCCGTAAGGGTAAAAATGAGGTGTCGAAATATTCACAATTAAACAGGCTTTCATTTAATATTAAAAAAGAAAAACCGCTTTTTTGACCAATTTTAAGCAGGGTTGGCATCGTTTAAACCAAGTGTTTTTAACTATGGTTTCAACCATGTTTTTTTTTTTGGGGGGGGGGTAAAAAAACATTTGGTTTTTTTAGAACAAATTTAATATAATAATTTCTCTTTTTTTGTAATTTAAGTGTTTTAAATTATTGATAGAAGTAATTTCTACTTTTAACACTTCATCTCAGCAGTCAACATGAGATACAATGAATCTAGGTCATGTCTCTATGCATGTAAAATGAAAATTAGCATGCGCTGATGAACATGTTTGTCTAGTACTCTAAAGATTTGTCTTAAAACACATAAAATTAGAAAAGATAAAATATATAAATAATTTTCAATCTTTAGAATAAAATATTTTCAATTAAAAAATTGCAGATTATTAACAACTGTTAATAACAAAATACAACGATCTTTAAGATTGTCAAGTTGAAAAAGAAAATTTTCTCGATTGGGGGAGATTACTCTTAAAGAATTTTAAAGTGCTAGTTATAGCATTTCAATAATCCCATTCAATCTTTTTTGTTACTTAATTAATCTAATGGTCAAAAATGTTGACTTGAATACTTGGAGTTATCACTCAGAAAACAAAATAACCAGAAGTATTTGTATATTTAAAAAAAAATAATAACAACAATCACAGAACAATATATTATACTCATGAAACGTCATCAAATGTTTATTGATTATTATATTATTAATCAAAAGATTCTTCATACGATTTTCAAGGTATCAATGTTTCACTATGTAGAGCAGTTTATTCTTTGAACATACGGCATAGCTGTTACTAATAAATATTGTTTAAATTATATATTACTATTTAAATTTTCTACTTAATTGACTGTAACTACTTAATTTGAATATTTTCAAATGAAGTTATATAATATCCAACAATGTTCATTTTATCAACAGATATGCATCTGTATGCAATGGAAAATTATATTTAAAAAAACCCGGTTTAAACCAAAAAACCTGGTTTAAACCAAATAAACCGTTTTGTTTTTGGTATTTTACAAAAAAAAAAAAAAACTGTTTTTTACCAACCCTGATTTTAAGGTAAACTGTCCTCTTAATGTGGGGTTGCAAAATTTGAAATATTTGTTGCCACCCTTTTCCCCTTGCATGTGTAAATGGTCAAATAAGTCACCGCATATTTTCGTTTAAAAATATTTTTTAAACAAAATCCATGTCTTTAAAATCTGATTTTGAAAGGAATTAAAAAAAGAAAGGATCTAAATTATAATAGAACAATTCATGTGACTGTCTTACGGATGTCGGACATTTTTTTCTCAAAATTATTTTTTCGAATAAAACCGCATAAAAGTTACATTTTCAGAATGGTCGTTATAAAAACTTAATTTTCCAGAGATGAGTTATATTCAGATATGTGTATATTTTCAGATATCTTCAGTTAAATATCGGCTGACGCTGACAGCCCAATATGTCAAATAAACCCAAGAGATTTGTTTTTCCTTAGAATTTCGTTACGCCGGTTCTGATTGCATTAATTGTTTAAAAATCAGAATTAGCTTTTCTGAAATTTTCGCACATGTATAGGTGGAAATTGCATCGTAATTCTGTCTTACTATATATATTTTACTCGAAGTACTTCAAGCATTAACTTCTTTTAAATACGACATACGATGCTTTTTTAAAAATATACGGAAATGTCACTTCTGAAACAATCACAAGCTATTAATCTTCACCATTCAACAATTCAACAAAGATGCGATCATAAAAAACAAATCATTTCAAGGTTGCTTTTTTACATGCAAAATTGAAAGAGTCACGGTTTAAAACAACGCAACCAAACTTTCCTTTTCATTTTTTCATTTACGAAATACACTATACAGCCATTAATCACCGGACAATTTCAATTTCAGACATTTTGTCAAAAATTGAAAGATATACTTGTCGGAATTTTCTGTAACTTCAAGATTATGAAGAATATGTTTGACTTCATATTTATCAATGGCGATTAGATCAGAAGGGCAATTAGGGGACCAAAGAAAAATAATATTTGGGATCACCCAGTAAAATAAAATGCAGGAATTGATCTAACTGTAGTACTTGAATATGTGGATATTTTACAATATGTGTATCCATTTGTGTAAGAATAGCACGTATATTCATGGAGATTTGTATCGATTTTTTTTTTTTTAAGTTCAAAAAAATCTTGCATATTTCTTGTTTATATCATGTGGAGTTTTCGACTAAATTCAACACCAGTTTTAGAAAAATTGACAAAATGTAGTAGAAATAATATAGTGCAATTGGAATATAAATATATTAAACATATGATGAAATATGAGCAGTTGTATGAAATATTTTTTTTTATCTGCGCATGCGCGAACGACAACAAAGATTTTTCTTTTCATGATTTAATAGTCAACACTATGGAGCAACTCATAAAAAAACAGTCAAATATTTTGAAAATTCAGAGAGATATCAGCGATACAGTGTTCTCTAAAAGAAGCTAAGTGGGATTTTTCATAAATTGTCTTTTTTAATTAAATTTTTTTTTATGCTTTAGTTATTCTTGGAAAACTACCAGAGCGAGCCTGTTCCAAGGAAAAAAGAAGTAACAAAATCGAAACATTTGTTCTAAATCTACTCGTCGACATTCATTAAATACCAACTCCTTTGCTAAAAGCCAGTTAATAAAAAAACGACAATTTGTGGAAAATCCCTTATCATTCAGCAGCTTCTAAAAAACATCTAAAAATCAGCTCACTCTATCGCCGATATCTTTCTGAATTTTCACGATGTTTGACTGGATTTTTTTCTTTTATGAGTTGCTCCATAGAGTTGACCATTAAATTATGTAAACAAATCTATATTGCCGTTCGCGCATGCGTAGATAAAAAAATATTTCATACAACTGCTCTTATTTCATCAAATGTTTAATATATTTATATTGCAATTGCACTATATTATTTCTACTGCATTTTGTCAAATTTTTTGAAACTGGAATTAAATTTGATTGAAAACCCTGCATGATATAAACAAAAAACATGCAAAACTTTTTTAGAAAATCGCTATATTTCCATATATACGTGCTATTCTTGTATAAATGAATACACATAATGTGCAATGTCCACATATTCGTATTCTACATCGATAGATCATTTCGTGCATTTTATTTTGCAGGGTGATCCCAAATATTATTGTTTTGCTTTGATTTTTTGTTGCCCCCCTAATTGCCCTTCTGAGTTCCAGAAAAATCCGACAAGCATATCTTTAAATGTCTACAAAATGTCTACAACAAATGTCAAAATGTCTACAATTGAAAGTGGCCTGTGATTAATGGCTGTATAGTGTATAAATTTACGAAAAATTACATTAAAATCTTTTCTCTAAGAAAGGGGGGGAAACAAGAAAGTTGCATTTATTTATCCCAAGGGAGTTAAAATAATTAAATATTAAGAGCAAAAATATATGATTGTTGACAGAAAAAATGTTTTTACTGATTACACAAGCTAACAAAAATCTTTTTGTTTGCTTCTTTAATGAGAATAGCCAATCTTTACTAATTTGGGATCGAGAAACCCGAATATGAGCTCAATTGTATTATTATTATTATTAGCTCTGCTTTTTATGATACAATACTACTGCTATAATGAACTTAAGCAATAAAAACCTGTAAGGTGTTATTCTGTGATATCTGTAAATCAGTTTTCCCCGTCTGTAGTCTATCTTTATTAATTTAGTCGATAAAATCGAATATGACCTTAGAATTTTGCTATTAGCTTTAATTTTGTAAGAAATAGGTATTGGTATTATTGGCCATTATTGGTATACGAACTTATGTAGTAAAAAACTATACTGTATGAATATAAGATATAGTCGGCATTAGCATTACTTTTAATCCACTAAATGTACAGGTTAATTATAATTAAGTTTTAAAAAAAAATCCAGTTTTTTTTTTTTTTTAATTGTAGCACATTTCATAACATTTAGCTAACTCAGCATTTTAAATGTCATACTCGTTTTTCCCAAGCCCGAATTATATAGAAACAACTATTTTCATATAAGAAGCATCTTCAACGTTGACTATCGTTATTAATATGACATCACAACCCCCCCCCCCCCCAAAAAAAAAAAAAAATGTTCCCCTCGCTCTATTTTCGTACTGCCGACGGTCATTGTTTCAGTTGCTTGAAGTTTTGTATTGGTATAACTGACAAAATATGACTACTTTTTTTTTTTTTTTTTTTTTTTTTTACCGAAACTAAAATAATGCTACAAATACACATTCATTGTTTTTCCAAAAACAAAATGACATCGTAGATCAGGGTTGGCGAACCTATGGCACGTAAGCTAATTTTTCTGGCACGCGAAAAATTTAAATTTGGTAATCGTTATACAGATAAAATCCATTTTTTATTACTGTTATAACTAATATATATATATATATATTTTTTTTTTACATACGGGCAATGAATTTTTTACATACACAAATAATGAATTATTTTTTGCATGAATGAACACATCAGAATAATTTTCTTTCCCTGCTATGCTATGCAGCGTTTTCGCCACGTATTTTGCCTTTCTATACGGATTTAAAAAGCTGTAATTTTCAAATGAATTTCATTTGACAGTTACTGCAATAAAATGACATATGAATTCAATTTAGATATGTATATTTGAAAAAATAACAAAATATGAACCAGATGTAGAGCATTTTCCATCAAACGTACAACAGCAAAAATCTCACCAATACATTATTAGCACATTGTTTAATGCAACTTGGAAAATTATAACCGAGATGTTGCATTAATAAAAAGTTAAAAATTAATTAAATAAAAACTGGTATTTTTTCCCCTTATTACAGTACATACCGCATAAATGAATCATATTTACGAATTAAAAATTCATTCATTTAAAGGCTGATACAGGAAAATCGCATTTTGATTTTTACTATTTTTTAATTGTTATACATGAAAGCAACTAATTTTATAACCAATAATTCGTATAAACATCGTACTCTTCAAATTTTTTTTTTTTGTTTGCATAAGTTTGGCACGTTGCAATGTTGATAGATATTGTTTGTGAATTTTTGGCACGCGCACGTGAAAAGGTTCGCCGAGCCTGTCGTAGATAATAGAAAAAAGAAAATTTCTAAAATTGATCCTTTAGGGGACTAGTAATTTAGGTTCATAAATATGGATCTAAATCTACAAATCCTCTTAAAATATCAATTTAATTATCACTAGCTTAAATTCACACAATCACAAAGTTATGGGCTTTAAACAAGTGAATAATATATACAAACCTTCAAAAATTTTTTATTGTAAAAGATTTAAGTTAAATACTTGTGAAAATTTTTCACTTTCTTGGCCACACTGTCTTGAAGGCATTTTGCAAACTCAGATGAAGATAACATTTATTTTATGAGGAAATCAGCATAGATATCGTCATTTATTGGTTTACTTTTAAAGCAAAAAACATTCAGCTATTAAGAAGTGAAGTCCTCAAAATGTAAAAAAAAAAAAGGCTTAGTTTTCATGATAAAAAGATTAGAGGCTCACATATGTGGACCCAGGTAGTGAAGGGGTTTTAAGCAGAAAAGTTGATTGTTGGCTTCAATCGCCCGGGAAAATGTCCTGCCGTTCCTGATAAAAGAAACCATTGTTGTATGGAGAAAACAGACCGGTCTGGTTTTTTGTTTTTTTTTTTTGCTTCGTTGGAAAAAATAAATTCGTATTAATATTACGTGTTAATTGTATAATATTAAGTTAATTTTGGCATTGAGATATGTAGAGCAATTGATAGTAGTAATTAATTGCAATGATATGCCTGTTTTTAATATTTTTATTATCTTTACGGGTCTTATGAGTAACGGTTAATATAAGGACTTTTAAAATTCTCTTGCTTCTTTTATTAACAGAGTTCGACAGTATATTATATGAACGGAAAATTGTCGAATAAAAAAGAAAAAACAAGTGGGTAAGTGTGATCACAGATCGCACAGAGGGTTTCGTTTAATATTCCTTTCAAAACACTTTATTCTTTTGCAAAATTTGTTAGTTCCACATTTCGCTTCCACATAAGACTTTTTCAAAATTTTATGATTTGTCGTTTGATGTGAGGTGTTCAGCTATAAGTATGCAAAATTCCAAGTCTCCAACATATATAGTTTCTGAGAACGGGCACTGTGACAGACAGACAGGCAGAGGAGCGAGACGAATAGGGTTTCGTCAGATGAACGAAACCCTAAAAATGGAAGAGAGGGGGAGTTTCCATACTATTTTAGCACCAAATTATGGCAGAGAGTTGCGAGAGGTACTAATCGACAGGATATTGTGTCTACTTTGCAAATATGAACACAATTTTTGAAATAGGGGTCATCCACATAATGAAAATCTGTACAAAATTTAATTTTTCAAATGGTAACACCCAGTTCCCCCCCCCCCCCCAAATTCCGAATGCTAATCGTTACATTATTAAACACCAAAATTCTAGATTAAATAAGTTAAATATCAGTATTAAGAAATAGTGGTTCTGACTGCGCCCTCTATTGATTGATCTTAACTACTCTAGCGCGTTAATAAAATTTAGCGATTAGGAAGATTTTTCTTTTTTCCAAATAATTTTCAGCATTAATTGTTTTTAAGCATAACAGACAACGCAAAAAAGAAAACGGAAATGTCATTAGAGGTTTGCACGGACACGAGGCATTCTTTTTCTGCAAATTCGGGTCGGGCTTGAAGTTTATTCTCTTCCCCGTGACCATGTTGAACTGACATTTTAATTAGTGATTTATTTTTATAAAATTTAATAGTGATGTTGCACATTTGTTGAACGAAATCTTATGAATTTAATTGGGTTTAATAAATTACAGAAACATATTTTTTTAAATGTACTTTTTTTTCTTTATAGAGCTTTAAAATTGTGATATCCTTTAACAGTATTTTTCTTTCGTTCTAAACTACATTGATTTTCTTACCGAACCTTCATTTGAATACAATTGTCTAAGTCAATTTTTAATAAGTGTTTACATACGTTAGTGTCTAAGTGGTCATTAACCCCTTCGCGACGGGAGCCCTTTACGAAATTTTTAATCTTTTGTCACCGTTTTTTAAAAACAGAAATTTGTGTTTACTTGAATCCAGAAAATGCGCTGATTAAATAAGGCAAATTTTACAGTAAAATTTTACTGGTGAGGAAAAACAAGGATTCTGAGCGCTTCGTGCGGCACCTATACGTATCGCTCGTCCCCAAGAGGTTAATATCTATTATAGTTTTTCTGTATACCATGAACTGCGGACATGCAGTAAGCTGAAGATAAAAATTATCCATAAGTAAGTGTGCTTTTGGAATAATTTTAAATGTAGGTTAACGTTGCTTGGGAAATATCAGCATGTATCGCTGAAAATGAGTCCGGCTGAGCCCGTGTCGAATTTTTAGATTTCATAACGGGCCGGTCCAAACTTTTAGCTTTTATACAGGGACGGGACAGTAAAGTTTTCATACCGGCCGGGTCCGGGTCGGATATTTAGATTTCACAACGGGCCAGGTTGGGCTCGGACCGAACTTTTAGCTTTTATACCGTCGAGTAGGATCAACAAAGTTTTTGACGAGACGAGCCGGGAGGGAGCTTGAAAATTTCAGCCCATGCAACCATTCAACAATTTAACGAAGACGCGATGCGATTACAGAAAAAAAAATCATTTCAAGGTCTCTCTGAAATAAAAACTGAAGTAATCACTATTTAAAACAACGCAACCAAACTTTCTTCTTTTCATTCACAAAATATAAGTTTACGGAAGATTATAAGACGCAGTTCGTCTGACCAAAGAAAAGAATTAAACGAGAAAGACGAGAATTTAACATGACAACAAACAAAAAAGTGTGCTCTTTAGAAAAGTCCTTTTCTTCTTATTTTTTCAATCATTAAAAAAAGAGAGAGAGATAGACAGAAAGAGGCGATGATAGGTGCTGAGTGTGACTGAATTATCACAAATAATGAGGGTGAAAAGAAAAAAATCCCTGCCGGCCCGGCATACAGGCGGAGGTAGATTTCGAAGTTCAGTATACTAATTTCACCAACAAAAACTAAATCATGATTAGAGATTTATCCACTTTAACAATTTTATCTGGCTGCTTTTGACGAGTTTTTATTTCATTTTTATATAATAGCTGGTTTTATCAGAATCATGTTAAGGAGGTATTCAAAAAAATATTTTTCCATGCTCAACAACTCGAAATTTTCTGGCACATTTTCAGATTCTTTTTAATAGACAAAATATTAAACTTGCTGACGTGATTTTTGAAAAGATTTATAAAAGACCTGTGCTTTTATTTTTCGTTCAATTAATTAAAACTTGATTTATGAACAATTATTTTCTCAGTAGGACAATATTTTTCGTTTCTAACACAATCGCCTCGGGAAATTTCTGTTCAAAATGCCCACTTTGACATCATTTTTTGATAATTGACATTGATAACATCATTTTGATAACATCATTTTTTGATATAAATGTTGTAGACAATATTAAGAAGATGTATGCTACATTCATGGGAATTTTATATCTTTTAAATTGACGGAGTTGTGGATTTTTTCTTCTTCAACCCCCCCTTTTTGTTTTCGTTTTTAATTTTTTTTTTGAGGTACGAATTGGTCCTATCAAAAACTTGTGAATATAAAAGTTGTAGATAATATTAAGGAGATTTATAATAAAATTAATTGGATTTGATATTTTGAGAATTGACGAAGTTATGAATTTTTTCCCCAAAAAACTCTATTTTTTGCGCCCCTTGAGCCCATTTTTAATTTTATCCAAAATATGTGATACATAAATTTTTGGCACTATTTTTAGAAGTAATAAAAACTTTAAACTGATTTAATATGTAGAAAAATTAAGAAGGTATGGGTTTTTTTCGGTTTTCACGAAAACCCTCCCTATTTCCATCCCCTTGGTCCGATTTTGCCCATTAACGAAATTGACCGAGATTTTGTGCCCCTTGATTTAATGTATCAGTCTGGAAGAGATTTGTGTAAAATTGTAGAAGTTATCGTGTCCAGAAGAAAGTGATATATATATATATATATATATAGATAGATAGATAGATAGATAGATAGACAGATAGATAAAGTTTTTTACTGGGGGGTGGTTTAGGGTTCTAGGGGTCATGATTGGTGTAGATCTGCAAAAAAATTTCAGAAATTCCAACATAGGGGAGAATGTATAATAGGTAGTATTTCATACGAAATCTACCTAAAAAACGGAGAGAATAATAATGATTGTATACTTCTGCAAATTACAATTTAAACAATGAGGGTAATAGCAGGATCATTACTTTGTTAAAACCCGACATTTATCATAAAGAAAATGAAGTAATTAATCTTTTAAATATACAGCCATTCTCACACATTTTTTTAAATCATGTCTTACCTTTTCAATTTTCAACGTGACTGATCGTTACAATTTGGAGTGCTTACATGTCTGTTTTTTTTTTTTTTTTTTTTTTTTTTTTTTTTTTAGACAAATGGGGCTCAACAAATTAAAAATATCTGGTAGGCAGCAAATATTTTCAGTCGCAAGTAAAAATAATTATTACATACCCCCTCTCCCATCGTTGTCGGGTTAGGATCCTTTAGAAAGACCCTCACAGAGGGCATCCCTCCTCGGGCCTATATCCCTAGTGTAGATAATCGACCGTCATAAACAACACCAACACCCATCGTTGCCAGTTTTCACTTTTTTTTTTTAATTTTATCGTGGATTTTCAAAAAAAACCTAAAAATCAATCCTTCTATGTATAAAAAAAAGTTTTGATTTGGAAATGGACCAATGAGAATCTGCGTAGATATTCCGGGAGAAAATTTTGATAAACACGCTGATGCAGACAGTTTTCAAATCGAAGAATTATTTTAAGAGATATTTAATGCTAAAGTTGGACAAAATCGTTCCATTAAAAAAGTTTTATTGGAGCAAAAACTATACATGAGAATTTAATCATTTTTAGATCATTTTATACGTTATAAGTTCCTGGTGTGCAGATTGCATTTATTTTTGTTATTTGACTCATTTTTTGATGTTTTATTTCTATTTTAAATTCAAATTTTCAGCATTTCGAGAGATATTTTTTATAAATTTTAGAAAATTTAAACTGTTGCCAATTGTATAAACAGCGCAAACAATAATGTTTACTTCAAATTAAAAATTTATTTACGCGTGACTATTAGAAACAGAAAAAAAAAACTTTAAAATTAGAATTAAATGATTACATGTTAAAAGCAGGAAAATTACGTCATAAGAACCATATTTACACTTAGACCAATGTCAAACGGGCGTCTTTTTTGCTGCTTTTTTGCTTATGTATCATCCATTCACAATGCTAACATTGTGAATGGATAATACATAAGGCCTTAAAGTTCCCGAATCAAAAAGAAATGAATAGGAACCCGTTTGTAGGGAAATCGCCACTGTTTTTTAAATTATAATTCAATTTTCCGAAATTTTTTCATAGCCGATCAAATTAGCGTGCTTTTTGGATTTTGGTGTGACTGAACGGGGGTTGGCGAGCGTAGCTTGTAGGGGGCAGAGCCCCCTAGTTGATTAAAAAAAAAAATCACGATTATAGTTATAGCATAGATGCCAACATCTTAATTATTCCGGAGTCGGATATAAAATTTGCATTTTCAAACCGGAAAATATATGTAAAAAAATTGTGTATTCTTTCTATGAGGTACATTTTCCATTTCATTTTGAAATTTTTGGTTAAATAAAATTTCCGGTTGAAAACGCCTTCATCTTGAACCTCACTCCGGAATAATTAAGTGATGTTGGCACCTATGGTTATAGTATATATCGATATTGCCATAACTCTTACATTCAGTTTAATAAATTAATTTACAAAGGTAATATAAATTAATTTCCTCGAGGAAACTTTTCAAAATGATGTAATTCTTGGAAAAAAAGAAATATACATTACAATATTTGAATAAATTAAGTAAGCAATACCATGAAAAATGATTTCCTTTACTATTATTATTATTATTACTTTCAAGAAAATCATTTTAAAAGAAATTACTAAAATTAATATGAGATATATAAATATAATAATATATAATAATATGAATAATATGATGATATGATTAAAATGAGTATTCTTAAAATATCAGCTTAAGGGCACCTTAGATAAGAATTTTACAAATACTTTTTCTGACATGGTTCTTCTAAGTCTGCATTTTCTACATTTTACTTTTTTTGCATATGTTTTTGTGCGTGTTTAGGGTTTTGTTCATCTCACGAAACCCTTAATAGTCTCGTTTCTCTGTCTGTCCGTCCGCTCGTCCGTCACAGGCTCGTACTCGGAAACTATTTAAGTTACAGACTTGAATTTTTTTTTTTCACATAAAGCTGAATACCTTTACAAAATCATAAAATTTTGAAAAATTCTTATATTATTAGAGGTTTTATGAATTCGACCATTTCTGCGATATTACATAATCTTAATTTTAGCTGATACATTCGTAGAAGTTATAGCGCAGTTGGTAAGGTCAATGGGTTTGTATGAACAAAGTCGTGAGTTCAAATCCCGCCGATTTAAGTTATAATTTTTCAAACTTAAATTTGTAGTATTTTTTTCGGAATTTCTTTTTAAAAGTAAATATGCAAAGTATTATGTGTTCCTCCCCCTTCCCCCCACCCCCCAAAAAGAATAAATATTTTAAAAGCATTGAAAATTTTTTTAACTTAAATTTGTAATTATTTTAGAGGAATTTCTTTTTAAAAATAAATTTGCGTAGTATTGTGTGTCGAACCCCCTTCACCCCCTCCCCGAAGAAAAAATGAAGAAGGAAAAATCCTAAATAAAAAGTTAAAAAATGTTTAAAAACTGTCCACTTTTAAATGTCAGAAGAATAAATATTGAATTCCCATGATTTTCTTTTTTTGGTGCTGCCATCTACTGGCAACTTTTTGAAATAACACACTTCTTATGAATTTTTTCCCATGTTATCTATATGCATTCATGGGGAATTAAAGGGTATTTTTTTTTTTTCGATTTTTAATATATTTTAACGTTCTCTTTTGGCACTATCTAGTGAGTTTTTGAAAAGTGAAAGAATTAATGTGGATTTTTACTGAATTATTTCAGTTTTTTAAATATGTTTTAAACATTTTTTTGCTTTAAAAAATATTACTTTTATTTATACCTCCGCTAAATTTTTTAACTTGATGATTTAAAAATGCTCAATTTTTTTAATTTTATTTAAATAATTGAATATTTTTAATATGATTAAAATATATTTTTTAATTCATTTTAAAATTAAATATAATGGTGCCGCCATTTGTGTAAGATTTTAATAATTATAAATTAACAATTTTGATTTATTAATTTAAGGATAAAGTGTTTTAAAAGCCATATTAAACGAAACCCTCTGTGCGATCTGCGATCACACTTACCCACTTATTTTAATATTAAAAGTATTCTGCAGATTTCTATGTTTATAATCATTAAGTATAGGACCGTTCAAATGAATTGTCGTTAGATCATTCAATCTGATGCTTCCAGTCTCCAGTTAAAATATTTTGGTCGCCAGTAGCGACCTGGCGATTGAATTTGTCGAGGCCTGTGCAAGACTATTGCATGGATTTTTGTAAGCAGAAGTGCAAAATTTGGCGCGGTGTGCCACAGGGTACCTAACTAAAGATATCGAATTAAAAAAATCGTAATAGAAAAAATCCATTCTTTCTATATTAAGACTGTTCTCAAATCCAAATTGGCTACTTTCTGGCACATTTTTTAATTACCCCCCCCCCCCCTATTCAAGACACACACACAAACGTATCAAATTCGCAGATTGCTCTTATCAAGAAACTAGTACGTATTATAACTGTTTTATGCGTTTTCCAGTAAAAGCAAACTATCTTTTAGAAAATTCTTTTAAAGTGCGCGTTTTGAACCCAGATTTTCGGACGCGACAGCGCAGAAAAAAATCGCAAATCTGCAATTAAGTGAGGGGAGAGAGGGAATCCCGCAAGCTATCTCAAACCCTATTATTTAGAAAAGTACTTTGGATTAAACTTTTTCAAAAAAAAAAAAAAAAAAAGAGAGAGAGAGAGAGAGAAGAAGAACAGGAAGTGTCTTATTTCAATAAATATACGCTACGATTCACGATTTTCCGTTTGAAATCCTCATAAATTTCCATACAGATGTTAACTTCTGTAGAAAACCCGCAGAAATATGTCGTTTCTAATTCTATCTGTAGTATGATCAAATGTCATTGACCGCACGGTTCCTTAGAAAAACCATTACTCGAAAACCAGGAAAGTCGTAAAAATAAACAACTCTACGAATGACATCTCTTCTGACATTCTGAACGTAGTTAGAAAATTTTGTTTTCACATACGTACATACTTAAAATTTAAAAAATTAGACAAATTTTCATTTTGGTCATTAACATTTTTTTGTAAAATTAATAAATAAACCAAAAGTAGGATGAAAAGGGTCAAAGAAGGAAATAAAACAGAATAATTATTATATTTTAATTTTTTAAAAAGTTCCTCGGTTTTTATTTGTAAAACAACTCTTTACAAAAAAATATGACCTACTTCCTTTCCTTATCCGGTTTATTTTCATGATTTTTTTGACGTGTAAAGAGAGATATGTGGAGAGTAAAATAAGGTACCTAGGTAAGTAAACATAAAAAAATAGTCATTAATAAAGGGAAATGTTGAGTGTTGTTATAGTATTCCATATTATTTTATTGTAATCATATTTAGGAATTTTTTCGACGGTGTAAAGAGAGATCTGTGAAGAATAAATAAGGTACGTATGTAAGTAAACATAAAAAATAGTCATTAATGAAGGGAAATGTTGAGTGTTATAGTATTCCATATTATTTTATTGTAATTATATTTATGAATTTTTTTGACGGTGTAAAGAGAGATTATGTGAAGAATAAATAAGGTACGTAGGTAAGTAAACATAAAAAATAGTCATTAATAAAGGGAAATGTTGAGTGTTATAGAACAAGTATCTTTCTATGTCTCTGACAAATGCCATTAATGTTTTTTTTTTTTTTTTTTTTTTTTTTTTTTTTTTTTTTTTTTACGAAGATTGCAATTAGTTCTTTTAGTCAATATTAACTTAATTTAACTCAAAGTTATTCAAAATTAAATAATATTTTTACACAGAAGACTTAATAATATAAGTCATAGGTGATTTTATTATCTACAAAAATTATTTACAATTATGTATAACCAAAATCAGTCCATCACATATTTTAAAACAAACTTACAATATAATTTAAATAAATATTTACTAGTTAAAGATTGTTCACATAAATAAATTATTAATTATTTATGAAAAAAATCTTTTAGTTAACAGAAATGAAAAAAAAAAAAGTCCTTCCGGCCAGTGCCGGGAGGAAGAGGTAGCTTTCATAATTCTTATTTAAAAAAAGCCAACTTATATCATGCAAACACACGAAGCTCAATTTAGTGGAAACCGAATATAGGAGATTCAATACTAAATTTTATCAATATAATGAATGAGAATTTCGCGAAATTAGTCAGCTTTATCCAAGCTGCTTTTCTTTAAAGTAACTTATATTTGGCTGCCAAATTCGGCAATTTCTTAAAGTGCCTGTCATTTTAAGACAACATGGTGGATGAGGCTAAGCAGTGAACTTGGTCGAGACCTTAGTAATTGCTGTGCACATGCTCACTCACATCGGAATCGGTTAATATATAGGAGTGCTGTCGCATACAAAAAATCAGATTTTTCAAAATGTCACCCACAATAGAAATTGAAACTGCTATATCTGAGCCATTTTTAGGGTTTCGTTCATCTCACGAAACCCTATTCGTCTCGCTCCTCTGTCTGTCTGTCTGTCTGTCTGTCCGTCACAGAGCCCGTTCTCAGAAACTATACATGTTAGAGACTTGAAATTTTGGGTACTTATAGCTGAACACCTCACATCAAACAACAAATCATAAAATTTTGAAAAAGTTGGTAATTAACCGAATTACGGGCTAATTAACTTCTAAAATTAACCAATCCACCTTTTTAACGCAAATTCAAACGGACTTTCTCCAAATCATCCGTGTTTCTCCTAAGGGTTGCCAGTAAAATCAGCCGAATGCACGGTTACCACGGAGGAAATTAAGCCGAAAAACGAAGTGGAGATTTTAAAGCGAAATCGTATATCAGAAAATATTGATGCGAGAAATTTGTAAATGGAATAGACAGACGCAGAAAAAAATCTACTTTCATTTGGTATAAAGTTCACATTTCTGCGATCTGTATAAGTTAAAATATCCACTAAAAATCGATCGATAAAAATTTAATTTCTTTAATTGGAAAGACAAGGAAATAAAAAGATTTCAATTCGGCGGGAAAGCAGGTAGACATGACGACGCTGCGGTTTTCCATAATAGCATATTTTAATACGAAATTTTAACTTTTTAAATATTAAATTTTTTGATTACATTTTTTGGCATCCCGATGTCAAATTTCTCGCTGATTTCATTGATACCCATATCTAAGTCCTATCTTAATTACAAGCAGGCCCGTAGCTAGACAATGCCTCCAGGTCGGGCAAATGTTTTTCCAAGAGGGGCAAAATTACTTCGTCATTTTTTTTTTTTTAGTCTTTTACGATCTTTAAAAAAAATATATTACGTATTCAGAATAAGTTTTAAAGCTCTTCCGAATGTAGTTGAAAAGTTATATTCTTTCATCTCGCCGTCTATCCACAAACTAATTTTTGTAAATATGGATTTCCCCAAAAATGTGAGATGTTGTTGAGGATTGCTACAAACAGCGCCACTAACGGTTCCCCTCCCCCCCACCCACACACACATACACACATCTCCGCAGAAAAATAGAGACTTGCATTTTTATGTTTTATTAATAATAAACTAATAATACAGCATTCCAAGAAATTCATTTACAGCAAAATCTTTAAAAATGGAATAGCAAGGGATAAAAAAAAAAAAAAGGCAAGTTTCCATCTTAGCAAGCATAACTGCAGTGTTGTATTTAGGCACTTGTTTCCGGGAGGGTTTACTGATACTCCCGGTGTGGTATGACAGCGTGGAGCGGGTGAGAATTGCACTTCTACAACTTTAATAAGCACAAAATTACAAAGCTTCCGGGAGTGACATTTCGATGCTCAGAGAAGAACCCTCCTCCCGGATTACCCCCTAAATTCATCAATTATTGTATGATATTCCTTTCAGCGGGACCATGAAATGCTCTCATGTAAGACAGGATTTTGTTATGTACAGGTTCCATTTACGCAGGTTTTACAGAATTTCTGGAATTTTAGATGATTTAAAATTTAATATAAAGAAGGCCCTGGTAATTACGCTAATAATGTTATTTATTTACGAATCAGGTAACTCTCTCACAACTAAATATCAATATATTTTCACGAATTTCTTACGCATGCTTCAAAACCATAATATGTGTTTATAACTAATAACAATTTCAAACAGTTTGGACAGAAAAAAAAAAAAAAAAAAAAAAAAGTTTTCTTACCAGCGTCTTACTAGTAAATATCAATAGTTTTCCACGAATCTTGTGTACAGGCTTTGAAATCATTATATTTATGACTCATAAAAATTTTAAAGAGTTTTGACAGTAAGAACTATTTTTTTTTTTTAATATTAAATGTCTGTTGAGTTAAAGAAAAAATCCGCGCCCTTTAAAATTCTAAATCCGCTATTTTTTGTTGAAATACGGAAAAATATGCAACATCCTTTAACGAGCGCATATTTTAATTTTACTTTAAAATGTCCTATTCGGTATAAATATTGCGGGGCCTCCCATTCGAGGTTCGTTTGGAAATATTTTTGTTTAAAAGTATAATTTTTTTTAAAAATCGGATTAAAGATATAAACTAAAACAAATTTAAGGTTAATATCATCAGATCACGGGCGACGCCGGGCTGGTAAGCAAGTATCACACAAATAAAAACCATCATGAAAATACATGTCAACATAATTCACTATTATGGCCTCCATTCGAACTCTCTATCCTCTAACACAATCACAAAGTCATTTTTATGCTTAAATGCCTTAAAGTTGCAATTATTTTTATTCTGACCCACGATAGCAAGTAGTGTTTTCTGTTTTCTATAAAAACAAAGGATATTTCAGAAAAAAGTGCAAAATATGTGTTAAAAGTCAATATTTGAGGCTAGGAAAGATCATCTGAGATAGAGGTCTGCACGGGGCCGGGCTTTGCCCCGGGGCCCGTACCCCGTCCAGCAAAATGAAGGTGAAATTTCAAAAAGGCCGGGCCGGCAGAATCATGATAATTTTTTCAACGGGCCGGGCCAATAAAAAAAATTAAGCGGGCCTACCGGCTCAATATAAAAATTTAGACGAAGCCTATAAAGTATGAACCATTTTCAATGAATATGACTTTCCCGAGAATAAGTATAAATGTGCGTCACGAGTCTATGCTAGTTTTGCAACATCAATACAGAAATGTAACATGTCCAGCATAGATATCGGCAGTGGATAGTTCCATTGTGTCTGAACCCGGGCTTAATTTTTTCAGAAGACTCGTACCGGGCCGAGAACAGGCTTGCATTTTTTTTTCTCTACATAGTCGAGCCGGGCCGGAACTGCACTTAATTGTTCTCAGGATGTGTAGAGCAGGCAATATGTTTTGTAAAAATATTAATAGCGATAATGAACTTCTGTAACGGAATCTTTGGAAATATACCTTAAGGTCGTCCTCAAATTCTCTACTCAACAATGCGAAAGTTTCTGACACATTTTCAAACTAATTTTTAACTGCAAAGGCATAAAATTGACAGGCCTGCTTATTGAAGGGATTTGGAATCGAATAGCGTTTTTCATTTTTGATAAAGAAATTACTTATCGAGATACAAGGTATTCTTGTCACGTGATTGCAGGTTTTTCTCCTTTCCCGAGCTGTCGCTTCCGGAAATTTTATCCAAAACGCTAACTTTGACAATATTTTCTCACTTGACATATTGCCTTTATCAAAAAATGTATAACGTCATTCAATTACATAGTTTCTGAGTAAGAATACCTGCTAGTCTTATGCGTTTCCGAATAGAAATGAACTCAGAAATGTGTCAGATATTAGCTCCTTTGGATCACAAATCTACTTTTCATTATACAGCTTCAAAAGTTATCAGGATTTTAACCCTCCTTTTTTTCTTTTATTCTAAACTACATTAATTTTTTAATGCATCCTTATTTGAATGTTGAAACGTCTAAGACTCCGAGTAATCGTTAATGTTGCTATTGTGTATTTTCTGCCTTGCGAACACATCGTAATTTAAAAATGCTCTTGCAGTATTCTTTAAAAAAATTCCAATTGTATGTTAGGAAAAAACTGATTTTTTGTAGAAGTTGAGTCAGGCCGGATTGGGAATGATTTAATTGATATTTCTACGGGCCGGGGCTGGAAATTGCACCCCGTGCAGACTTATAATCTGAGACACAATCGTTTAAAGCTCAAGATTCCAAAAAAGATTTGTCAAAAAATGAGAAATGCTATTTGATTCTAAATTACTTCAATAATTTTGCCTGCGAATGTCATGCTTTTACATTTAAAAATAAGTCCGCGAACACATTATAAAGTTTCGCATAGCCGAGCAAACAAAAATTTTTTCTACAAAAAGCCTTTAGATAAAAATGAGTATTTCATAGTTTAAAAATATTAATGTTCGTTTAGTATTTTAGTTAATTTTTCAATTTATATTTCCGTTTCACAATCCTACATTTATTTCCCCTTTTCCATACAGAAACTATGTGACTGATTTAGATATTTATAGGAAGAAAGGAATAAAACAACTAAAAAGTAGAATAAATAACATAGGGGCGGGGAAGCACCAGAAGAAACAAACACTTTTTGTACTTATAAAAAGGATAAAATTAATTTCTGTAATATTCTCGTTTCTAAATTACATTTATATCATTTAATTAACATAAAATATTAAATGCAAACAGTCATAGATGCCATTTATAATGTAATTATAAAACCCCTTTGCTCTGAAAAACACATTCTAGATATTGCGATTCTGTGTGACACTGTGACACTGATTTTACAAACTTTTATAATTTACAACAGTGTCAAGAAATCTCTCAAAAAAAATTTCCACTTTTGTTGAAAAGCCCCAAAAGCAACATAGAGAAGTTAACAATCACAAAATCACATGATTGTAACACATGATAGTTGCATATTTTGTGTAACCTGTCCTGTCAAGCCATAAATAGGTAGCCAACTGCAACCTGAAATCCATGCCTTTGGTTTTCCGTACCCGATTACAATAAATTTCATGTACGACAGTTGTACAAAGAAAACGATTTTCGCGGACATCAGTTAATCAGTTTGAGGAAAGGACAAGGAGTTAGAGGGTAATCTCTAAACCCTATTATTCTCTAAAGACTGCAGTTTGACACATTGGGGAGGCAGTAAGTTAAATTTCTACAACGCAACAAAGCGAAAAATGTCCTTCAGCTCTTGGAATGAAAGAAAAAGAAAACTCTTCACAAATGAATTTTTTGTTAAAATTGTTTTGTTTGAATGGAGAAGTTTTAGGAATGGGTGTCTGTTAGTTAAGTTACGGTCTATTCTAAAAAAAAAAAAAAAAAATTAATGAGGGAGAGAAAAGTTCGGAAATTTAATGTGTCGATCAGGTTGTCTCATACTGAGGGTTGTCTAGTCAATTCTGCTAGGACGGGCAAAATATTTTTCCAGGTCGGGCACTGCCCGACCTGGCCCCCTCCTAGCTACGGCCCTGATTACAAGCCGAAATATTAATTATTATTTAATTAATCGGTTTATTCCTATCAAATGCATCGATTAAAATGAAGAGACGCTTATTTAACCACGAATTAACTTAAATTAGGAAATCTAATAATTTGCCTGGGCTTTTTGAACAGCGATATGAGATGAGTATAACTCATTCATCATCAGAAAGTTTACTTCATACCACTATTTTCTAATAGTAATTTCAGGAAATATTTTGAATTATTGGTTAAGACCGCCACTCAGCCTGTTTGAAACTTTAAGATAGTTTATAACACATAGAAAAAAGTGTAAAAAAGAATGGAGTGTGATATTTCGAGGGGGGGGGGGGGGGAGCTAGAATTATTTTTAAAATCTTAGCGTTTGTTACCGCAGCAAATATTTTAAATTCTTGTTTAAGACCGCCACCATCCAACACCGTCTCGATATATAGACCGTGGGCCGAGCTGGAAAAAGCTTTTTTAATTTACTTTCGTTACAAGTATTGAGGGGCAATCTGAAAAGTTTAATAATAATATAATTACTAACTAAATAACTGAAAGACACATTTTTCTGGAAACGAAGTTTGCACATTATTTTAAAATATTAAAAAATATAGCGAACTTATAACTTATTAACCGCTTTACACCTGTACTATCAAATCATACTACTCTCCAATCATAATGCACGAAATATTCATTGCTTCTATGACGACCAATCAGAGTCATTACAGTGGCCGTTTTTAACACTTTCCTCACTTCTGTTTGTAAACAAACTGAAATTTTCGTTATATCTTTATATCCACAAGTGAAGCGAAGCTACAAACCTCATATTGAGCGTAGGCTACGATAATAAATAAATATATTAGTTATATTTAGTTAATACCTATGTATATAGTCCATTTTAAATAATTTTTTCTTATAGTGAAATACTTTAGCATTCAAAATACTTTTTAAATGTCTGCGTATCTTGTTTTGTTTTCATATATGTTTACAAATATGTGGCATATGTTTCGTGAAAATTGAAATATTATCTCCAGAGACTTGCTTCATACCTGAGAAATATTTATTTTTAATGTAAATTTAGCATTCTTAGTAATTATGTTTCATTTCTTAAAAAGTATTAGAATAAATTGTCTGCAGTAATTTTAAAATGTCAGTTTCTGCTCCAGAGACTTGTTGTTTACATTTAACTGATGTGGTGGACAAAATTATACCATTTTCAAAAACAACATGGACTAAGGTTACTAATTGCATTCCTAAATGGAACCCTTTGGGTGGTGCAGAAGCAGAAATTGCTTTTAACTTGCAGAATATTTCAGTGGACAATGAACTGAATATTCCCAATGATTCTGCTCTTGGTTTCCATCAAAAGTGTTATAATAAATTCACTGATAAAACAAGAATTGAAGCTGCAGAAAAACGATTAATTCGTCGGCAAAAAATTCCTCAACAATTACTACAGCCCAACAATCAAACAAATATCGGTAACTTAACTTTGGATGCTCATCAACCGAAGCGTCATTTACGAAGCACAAATATAGGTATTCGGTCCGACAACAGCCACACCATTTTACCAGCTATATGTATTATTTGTCGCACAGAAAAGTACACTAAAGAAAAACACTCTGGTAAAAGAAAGCGAGAAAAGCTTGCAAGATGTGAAACGAATGATAACCTTTTATTATCTGCTGCCACTTCCAAAAATGATGAAAATTTACTTATGGAACTTAGATGTAAGGATATGGTTGCAATTGAAGTAAGATATCACCGGTCATGTTATAAACGATATATTAGTAAGTTTACATCAAAGTATACTCCCATGTCTGGTGATAATAATCATGAAGAATCATTTAAAGAGTTTTGTTCTGAGGTTATTGAGAAAAGAATAATGGAACAAAAAGAGATTTTACGGATGAATAGGGTGACAGAATTATTTGTGAAAAAAGTGTTCGAAAAGGAAGGCATTGATATTACAGGATATAGAAATTTTTGTTTGAAACTGCGAATTCAAAAACTTTATCCTAATGTACGTTTTATTAAACGTTCAAAAGTTAATAGTTGTGAACTTGTTATCTGTGAAACAACTAGTGATAATGTATGTCATTTAATAAATCCTAGCAGC
The DNA here is from genome assembly GCA_963932465.1 of Maratus speciosus. Lineage (NCBI taxonomy): Eukaryota > Metazoa > Arthropoda > Arachnida > Araneae > Salticidae > Maratus > Maratus speciosus. The sequence continues at coordinate 295,668,620 of OZ010789.1, forward strand.
ACAACAGAAACAGAATCTGATGAAGAACGGTCTCGAGCATCATATGTGCCCTCAGCGCATAATTTATTACGAGACTTATATTCTTCTGCAACAGCATTGAAAAGCATAATAAAGGATTTTTCTAAATTTTCAACTTGTTGGCCACCAAATCTTTGTGATTTATCTTTAGATGCTGCCTCAAAGATTGTTCCTTCTGAGCTTTTCAATTTTTTAGCTTGGTGTACTGGTGCGTCTGAAGATGTGATGCTAGAAAACTTTGTGGATGTAGAGATTGACATCAAGCGAAAAATTCTTTCTATTGCTCAAGATATTATTTATATGTCATTTAATGGAAGACGGCAAACTCCCAAGCATTTAGCTCTAGGCTTGACAATTCGCCATCTAACAGGCTCTTCACAATTAATTGGATTATTAAATGGACTTGGGCACTGTGTATCCCATTCTACAGTATTACTTCATGACACAGCATTGGCACTAAAGCAGTTAAAGGAAAATGCTTTAATTCCAGATGGTTTCCAAACTGAAACATTTACAACACTTGTTTGGGATAACAATGATTTCGGTGAAGAAACGTTGTCTGGATCAGGAACAACACACAACACTAACGGAATTATTTTACAATGGCAAGATGAATCTCAATCAGAAACAATGCAGGAAAAGGAAATTAGCCAGTTCAAAAATAAAGGCAGGAGGCGAACCCTTGATGTACCCCCAACTGTAATAAGTTTTTTCTCTGGAAACAAAAAGCACTGTCCACCCATCTATAATGTGCTACCTGAAATGAATGTATATGACCATAAAGAAATTCAAGAATTTCCTCGAGCAATGGATGATCTATTTTATTTATCTAAATTTACATATTTCCCAAACCAACCACTTCCAGGATGGACGGGTTTTAATACTTTAATTTCAAATGCCACAACAGCTACAATGAAAACTAATATTGGCTATTTGCCGGTATTAGATTGTAATCCAACTGAAATGTCGACCATCAACACCTTACTAGAACGAAGCATAGAAATTGCAAATCATTTGAAAATTGATAGTCTTGTAATAACTATGGATCAGGCCATTTATTCCAAAGCCCAACAAATTCGATGGCAAAATGATGTTTTTCAAAGGAGGTTAGTTTTACGACTTGGAGAATTTCATACAACGATGGCATTTCTTGCACTGATTGGTAAACGGTTTCAGGATGCTGGCCTTCAAGATATTTTAATTGAATCTGGTATTGTTGCTCCTAATTCAATAAATCGTGTATTGAATGGTAATCACTACAATCGAAGTATTCGTGCCCACAAACTCTTAGCTGAATCATTGCAAACATTTCGCTTGCAAACCTTTATTGAAGAACAATATTTTGAAGAGTATACAATTGTTGAGAGAGCCATGCAGCTACTTAATGAACAGTTTCCACACATACCTGCCACAGACCTTATTTCTCCTGATATCAAAATTTTTTTCCAAAAGTATAATGAATTTGTTTTACGTAAAAACTCTGAGAATCTCACATTTTGTTTTTGGAGTAGTTATTTGGAAATGGTGGAAATATTACTTTTGTTCATAAGAGCAACAAGAGAGGGAAATTGGAATCTTCACTTGTCTGCAATTCGATCAATGCTACCATGGTTTTTCGCTTATGATCGAATAAATTATTCACGTTATTTAAGCATCTACTTCTGTGAAATGTTAAAATTGAATGAAACACATCCAGATGTACTTCAGGAGTTTTTGAGAGGTAAATTTTCTGTTCAACAGCAAGGATCCTACAATTTTGCTAAAACACCGTGCGATCAAGTAATTGAACAGACTTTAAATCGTGACAGCAAAACAATGGGTGGATTAATTGGCATAACTTGCAATAAGGCTGCTTTGCACCGCTGGGTCCTCTCACATCATTCAAGAGCTTTGATTTACCATCAATGTAAAATTATGGCAGGGAAGGATGATTTTACAAGGATTAGAAGAGAACTTGACAAATCTCGGATTAAACAAGATGAAGCAAGCATCAAAAACATCTGTGATACCATTAAGTCCATGTGTAACCCTTTCAATAATAATTGTGACAGCAATGAACTTTTGAACATTGTAACAGGACAGATTGCACCTTGTGACGTAAAAAAAGATTTGCTAACTGCTATTGAAGTTGGAGAATCTTCTCTTAAAAGTTTCCTAGATAGACTCATTGGTGCTACTGGACTTGATTTTTTTTCTCCTATTAAACATTTAAAACTTAAAACTTTCTCTAACATAGGAAAAATAATGGATATCAAAGTAAAAGATCAAACTTTTCAACTACAATCAAACAGAAACTTACTCACCCGTCTTCTTGTTCTTGCCAAGGTGCAAAATTTTGACCTAGCTACATTAATGACTTACTCCCTCAGTCCAGTTCCCCTAGCAATTGGTAATTATGATGGTACCAAAACAAAAACAAACAAAGCGACAATCATTCATCACATTGAAAAAGTTTGTGTGGGTTCAGCGGTTTCTGTTTCTGCAATTCCTTCTAACTCAGCTCTCATTGTTGATGGAATGGCACTAATCCAGCAGATGAAACACACAGCTACTACATTTGGTGAGTTTGCTTTGCACGTGTTTATGTCTCTTATTAAGTTGGCTAAACAGTTCAACAGCAAACGCATCGACTTCGTTACCGACAGATATCCGGAAGTCAGCATTAAAAAAATGGAGCAAAATAGAAGAGCGACTTCCGGAATACAAAAAATAAAAATTCTTAATTCTAATCAAAAGACACCTAAACAAATAAAAAAATTTTTGGCATCAGGTTCGAACAAGGAAAGTTTGATTGAATTCTTCTTCCAATTTTGGAAGACTTTAAATTCGAATTATTTTGAAGATTTAACTGTTATGGTTGTACATGGGTTTAAATGTCACTGCTTTTATGGGAATTCAAATGGAGAGGTGATTGTTGAGGATATATGTGAACTCCAATGTAATCATGAAGAAGCAGACACTAGAATGTACTTACATGCCATGCATGCTTCAAAAACTCATGAGACTATCATTATCAAAAGCCCAGATACAGATGTTTTGGTTCTTGGAATAGCTTTTGCACATACAATAAAAAAACAACTTTTTTTTGTACGAGGTCCATCACAAGAAATCAGCATACTTGATGTATCATCTATATCTAAATATTTAGGAAATGACATTTCTTCAGCTTTATTGGGTCTTCACGTGTTTACTGGTTGCGATTCAGTAAGCTCTTTTAAAGGTAAAAGTAAAGTTAAAGCTTTTGAATACATGAAAGATTCAAAAGAATATATTTATGCATTCAAAGAACTTGGTACTAGTTGGGTAGTTACTGGACATTTAGTTCAAATTTTTGAACAGTTTGTATGCTTACTATATGGACAAAAAACGTGCAGCAATGTTGACCTGTGCCGATACAACTGCCTGATATTAGGTTTCAAAACCGATAGTCTGATTCCACCCAATAAAGATTGCGTTTTAAAACACATATACAGAGCAAATTATCAGGCTGCCATCCATAGAAGTAGTCTTAAAAATGTTATGGATATTCCATCGCCTACCAATCATGGTTGGAAATTAAAAGATGGTGGCCTAGAAATAGATTGGATGTCTGGTCAACCTGTGCCAGGAAGTTTAATTCATCAAGTACATTGTAAATGTAAAAAGACTGCTTGTGCTACAGCAATGTGTTCATGTTTTAAATTAAAAGTTTCATGCACTGAGCTTTGTACCTGCATTAGCTGTGAAAATTGTGAAACTGATCCTGATAATGAATCTGATCATGAAATTGATGTAAATCCTGAATCAGATGACGAGGACTGTCTACCTACCACTTTTAAAACTCAATGAAATTTTTCTGATTTTTAATTACTTTCAAAATAAACATATGCAAGCCAATTTTTACTTTCTTCTATCTTTACAAGAAGAAAGTATTGGATTCGTAAAAATTTTCGACTTCCAGTTTTTGACGGATTTACACGTTTTAGAGGTCAGATATTCTGAAAAACATGTTTTTACAATATGTCTGTCTGTGACACAAATTTTGTAGGCGCTCTATCTCAAGAACTAATGCACGGATTTTCATCAATCTTCAGATTCAGTTATTGACATGAATTGACATTTTGTACCTTTTGGTGTAAATCGCTCAACAGGTGGTGCTGCTATGCTGCATTTTTTGTGATTTCCGCTATAGCTCTATCTCAAGAACTAATGCTTGTGTTTTCAACAAATTTCAGATTCAGGTATACATGGATATGGATTAGTGCTGTTTATGTTTCGGTATAAATCGCTCAATAGGTGGCGCTGCTATGCAGCATTTTTCACTATTTCCACAATAGCTCAATCTCCAGAAATAACGCACGGACATTCATCAAACTTCAGATTCAGTTAGTCCTTGACACGAATTGACATTCTGTACCTTTTGGTGTAAATCGCTCAACAGGTGGTGCTGCTATGCAGCATTTTTCACGATTTCCACAATAGCTCAATCTCCAGAAATAACGCACGGACATTCATCAAACTTCAGATTCAGTTATTCCTTGATATGAATTGGTGCTGGTAACGTTTTGGTGTAAATCGCCCAACAGATGGTGCTGTGATGCTGCATTTTGCAACATTTTCGTAATAGCTCTATCTCAAGAAATAACGCACAGATTTTCATCAAACTTCAGATTCAGTTAGCCCTTGACATGAATTGACATTATATACATTTTGGTGTAAATCGCTTAACAGGTGGCGCTGCTATGCTGCATTTTTTGTGATTTCCACAATAGCACTATCTCAAGAACTAATGCTTGGATTTTCAACAAACTTCAGATTCTGGTATCATAGCAAACGCGGTAGCGTTAAGCTATAATATGATTAAGAAATAGAAAATGCAAACGACTTTCTTAAATTTCTGGCGAACCAGTTGACGTGCGACAATGATTTTTCTTTTGAAAGATAGAACTCGACGAGACGAATAAACTGATAGCATTTAAAAAATTACTGTAGCTTTCAGTAGCTTTTTATTCAACCTGAAACGAAAATTTGAAGACACAAAATTCAACAAAGTGTAGCTAACGTTCCAGTGGGTGGATTAACTTCGTTTTTGTTTTATTTTGATCCTCTTGTTAAAACTTAGAATAGGTTTTTTTTTCATCTTTGTATGTTTGACGGTCGCTGAGAAAATCGAATTTGTCTTTTATGTCTCCATAAAATTATAGAAATCTCTCCTTTTCATTTTCTAATTTTCTAATTCAATAACTTATTTCGTGTTGCCACTCCCTAAAAAGCAGTACAATAATTTAAAAAAAGGGATAACACGTGTACTTTTGTTTTCATTAGTCAATAAAAATTGAAATTCAATTGACAGATTTTTGTACTTTTGAAACCGACGTCAACCTAAGCAGATAATGCATAATTTTCATAAATATTTATATAAACTTTCTTGATGAATGTTTTGAACTGGAGTAATAGACACAATGGAGTACAAACGAGTTGATAGGAAAAAAAAAACAGGGTAAATCCCAAACTTCTGTTCAGAAGCTAAATGTAATTTTTTTTAAATTATCATCATAACATTCTGACTTACACAAGCGATAGGTATGCAGTAATATAAATACTTCACATACTAAGCATACCTTAAAAAATACCATTCCATCTATTTTAAATAAGGAAGATATGTCATATACGCACCAGAGTACATAGCTGGCGCGATAATGCATTATTTTGCCTGATACGGTAACTGAGCTATTGTTGTTTATTTATCAATTATTTTTTATTTACTTTTATTTTATTTATTAAAAGTATATAAATTGTTTGGTTCTATAGTTATTAATTAAACTTTTCATTATTTATAGTTATTTCTTTTTAAAAGAATAGAAAGTAATTTAAAAATATATCTGTAACTGCTATTCGAAAACGAGGTTTTCGTTAAATTGGCGTAAAAAAACCCCGCGCCAAACCCGTTGTGTATATGACATCTGTGCCTTAAATAATTAGGGTTTCGTTTAACTTTGGGTACTTTTGCTTGAGATATTGTCGAAAATGTACAGCAAAAAGATTCGGTACTACTTGATTATCCCGTCAACCAGTTTCGCCAAACTATTCGTCAAATGATACAAACTGACGTAATTTTTATTTTAAATAACGGAAGAATAAACAAATTAGTAAAACATTAATAAAAATACTAATAAAAACTTGGGCACAGATATTGGCACGATTTTTTCCAACGCCAATTTGGCGAAAACATCGTTCATATATCATCTATATCCGGATTACCATATTAAGTAAAATAACAACACTTTGGCCCCAGTTAAGTACCTAGTGCGTATATGACATTGGGGGCGTCAAAAAAATCGCGCCAATATATGATATATGATATATGTGCCAAAACTTGAATTAAAAATCACTTGATGACGTAACAAACACGTGTATCGTGTTTAATGTCAAGTGAATGTAACATTTGCTATGATCCATTATTGTCATTTAATCTTATAGTTTGGCGATAATTTTTTGGTCGACAGGATAATCAAATTGTAACAAGTATGGTACAGATGTCATATACGCACCACGTTCGCGCGATATTTTTTCTGACGCCAATTTGGCGAAAACCTCGTTTTCGAATACCAGTTACATATATATTTTTAAAAAGGAATTAACAATAAATTTAAAAAAGTTTAATTAATAACAATAGAACAAAACAATTTATATAAATTTAAAAAAGAAAATAAAAGTAAATAAACAATTTATTAATAAATAAACAACAACATTCGGGTTAACATATCAAGCAAAATAATAAAACTTTGGCGATAGTAAGTACCACTGTGCGTATATGACATTGGCGTCAGAAAAAAATCGCGTCAAGGTGATGTTCATATGACGTCTGTGGCGATTCAAGTACACTTCGGAACGTTACTTTGAAATCGGTGAGTTTCATCGCCAAAATCGCCAAGATGCTTAATGATCATCGCCATCGAATATATAACTAATGTCATATTTGCAAACTTATAGGTCAAAATATAAGGGGAACCTCGGTTCACAACCACCTCTGTTTATGACCAGTTCGGTTTATGTCCAACTTCGATGATCAAAATTTGACTTGGTGGGCGTGCAATATTTCGGTTCACGACCAAGGCTGCCGAATAGTTCAGCTGGCAACCTTCACATAACTGTTGTTATTAGTCAAGTTTGGAGTAAGGTGTGCATATCAGAGAGCTTTGTGTACCTTTATTACTGTAAAAAAAAAAAAAACTTTTTGTTTTACTTTTACTCAGGTTTGCGCTAATATTAGCTCTCATTATGGCTTCTAAGAATGAAAAAGTGCTTTGTGATAGCAGTAATAGAAGCTTAAGCGAATTACTGTTCAATAAAAGAAATTATAGCAAAACATGAGAACGAAGTTAGTATAACCGGTCTAGCTAAACGATACGATGTGGACTCAGCCTTCGATTTCCAAGATAATCTATATATATATTACGCTATCGTATGTGTCACAGAAATCGCGATTATTTGTTAATTGTTTAATGGCAACGCTCGAATGAAACGCATATCATTATTTATAGAACAGCATTTAATGCATCTCCATACCTATGAGGGGGGTGGGTTACCATAGGCTGGACCCTTTTCTATCGCCAAACACAGCCAAATTTGTCGCCAACTTGGCGATATATCACCAAATAACTGTAGACTTCCATTGTAAACCAACAGGGTTTACTTGTTTAGAGAGAATCAACAAATTGAGATATTTTAATGCAACAAAAAATAATATCAGTTTAAGGAATTATATTAATTATATTTAAGGGAGCCCAAGTAAATTAAATTATGAATAAAAATAACGTGAATTTGATTAAAAAACTCTGAACCTCTTAAAACAGTGTGCATTACTTGGTTAAATAGTGCATTATTGTGCGAAATAAGAAAAAAAGTATTGGGAATATTTTAAAGCAACTCAGGTTTATTTATATTCAATATATAATTATCAAAAAATTTAAATGACTAGTATTAAAAAATGCTCTGACGAGCACCAAAAAAGGCTAATATGTTTTTAAGTATGAAAAAGGGTTTGACAAGTGCTTCTAATTGAGCATGAAAAAGGACAAGGGGTCCCTTCTTGGCTGCAGCTCACTGTCAATGCCAACTTTTAAAAAATCATATTTGCGCTTTTTCCATATAAAAAAAAATCAGCCACAGTTACGATAAAAATGTGTAGTGTAAAGACACAGCCAGCAAAGACGCAGCCTGATTAAATATTAACGTAAGGCAACTTAGTACCAAAAATCTTAGTTCCTGCAGCATATCACACTCATGCAGTGCCACCAAGCACGCCCGCAGTGTAGAACAGAAAACTGACAGAAAACTGTACAGAAAACTGATTTCTAGTGCAGTGCAGACTGTTGCAGCACTCTGCACAGGAACAATTCTACATGTGCACGCATAACACTATAATGGATTCATTGATTGTTGAAATTATATCCAAGTGGCTGTGGCTGTAAGATGTACTATGCAGTACAACAGTGCATATGTAAATTATAAACCAACATTAGACGCATACACCTTTAATACGGAAGTACAAAAGCACAGTGTGAGTGTGCGCTGAGGTTCAAAAGCATAATAGGAATGTACATTGTAGTATAATTTGTAAAGAAATAATGGTACACAGTGCACTGTACAAAGTTGCATTGCAGACGTATGCGCAGTACAATAGTAGGACAGTGGAGTTAAGATGTAAAGCGCGGCGGAAAATTTTACTAAAGTACTGCGAATTTATTTTATATGTTATAAGCGCAAATATGATTTTTTCAAAGTTGGCATTGACAGTGAGCTGCAGCCAAGTACGGACCCCTTGTCCTTTTTCATGCTCAATTAGAAGCACTTGTCAAACCCTTTTTCATACTTAAAAACATATTAGCCTTTTTTGGTGCTCGTCAGAGCATTTTTTAATACTAGTACTTTAATATGAATTAGTGCTGTTTATGTTTTGGTGCAAATTGCTCCAGGTAGCGCTGCTATGGTGCAATTTTCAGAATTTCCCCTATAGCACTATCTCAATAACTAATGCACGAATTTTCATCAAACTTCAAATTCAGATATACTTTGATATGAATTGGTGCTAAATTGATGTAATTTCTTCTGCTATTTAAATGATTTAATTGACGTGATTTATATAGAAGAAAGTTTTGTGATGGCCACAACATACTAGTTTTCTTTAATTTAGAAGTATACAATATTGAAATTAAGCATATAATTCAATATAATATGATATTGTATACTTGGAACAGATAATGAGAATTTTTCTCATTTTTAAGAATCTAAAAATATAATCTGAATGCATTATTTTATGTAAAATATCGGATAAATTTTTGTATTTGAAATTAATATGTGTAGTACTATATTATATTTAGAAAGTATATAGTATGGTTAATTCTAATGATAAATTTTGTGAAGCAAACATTTTTTTGAAAAGTAAAGATGAATTGCAGAGGTAAGATATATATTTAATAATATTAAATATTTATATAAAATTGTAAAACAATGTATTACTTTGAAAATTGAAAAAGGCAAATAATTTTTAATTTACATTAAAAGAGATCAATTTTTATTTGTAATTTCTTATTTTCTTCAACTTAATTTTCAATTCACATCTCTTTATAGTTGAATATGTTGCCTTATTCTTCATGAAAAATTTTATTTTATAATTTTATTCCCACTGTATATTTTATAAAGATGCACAGAATTTAAAATGTGAGTGATTTCTTACACAGTGTGTTTACATTTGCTAGAAACCAGGGTTGGGTTTTAGCCGCCAAAAGCTGAAAAAACAGTTTTTGACGTGGCATAGGTCAATTGTCAAAAACACAAATATTTAAGTAAACAACAGAACAAAAAAGAAAAAATGCTGTTAATATAGCATCGCTTTTGTTTAATGATAGTGAAATATAGCTTTAGTATACATTAAATTGTAATCAAATATGAAACTGACGATCCTGAATTTTCCTTCCAGGAATGAAAATACTGGAATTTGTAATTGTAGCACAGACATTATCAACTTACAATCTTTGTTAGACTTTATACATAGCCGACACTAGACTATTTGTGTCTTATCTAGGGTGCCAATGATTTTAATCAACTGATTTAAATTAGCGATTAAATCATGATTTTAATCAACTGATTTTTTTTTTTTTAATCATTGATTAAAATCAAAAATTTTCAAAATGTTTAAAATATTAAAAAAAGTTTTAAAATCTGAGAGATGAACGTAATTTGAAAGTTTCTACAGGTATTTTTACTTATGAATAAACAAAAAAGAGCTTTAAATAATTGTTTCTAAGCTTAATTCCTAAGTATTGTAAAAAATTAAAAACCGTTAAGTTTGTAAAAGCATTCTTTTTATCCAACATAAAACAGTTTCATTTAAAAAGGATATTTAAATCGAATATAATTTGTAATATCATAATTTCCTTTAGGTAATCAATTTATGCATTATTTTATGTAAAATAATCATAGCAAGTGCATTAAATTTCTGCAAATAAAAGAATAAATAGTCAGTGTTCCAGTTTCTCGTACTACTTTTGTAATAATAAATTAATAGCAATCTCGAGTGAAAGAAGGATGAAAGACTGACATTTCCTCAACAGCTAAATTGTAAGTGACTGCATAAGAGAAAAAGAACTAATTGGTAAAAATGTTAAGCACAGCAAAAGCTTCTTCGGTATAGTTTGAATAAATGTTTTTTAACTTTGTAACTCATATATACTAAATAAAAAAAAAAAAAAGAAAATTAGGGATTGAAAAGGCAGCAAAACTTTTATTTAAAAAAAAAAAGAAATTGAACCATTGAAAGCTAATAATCCCCACTGAGAGGTAATAATAGTGTTATATAAATATTTTGAGAATTTCAGATATAACTGGCTATGCTTATATTTATTCTGTATGTGTGTTTGAATGGGTTTAACTCGTTTTCATAATTTTTTTGGTTAGCATACACATACAAATGTGTAAATTTAGATTTTGGTGATTAACAGTAATTTTTCTAAGTACAAATGCGAAACAAGCTGCAAATATTTGTTAGTTTTGTTGGACGGGAGCCTCCCGCCCGCGATATACTTTTGGGCGCGAATCCTGCCATCCCGCCCTGAAATTCAAGCCCTGATAAATATTAAATATCACTAGTATTTAATAAAGTTTTACATAATTACTACAACACTAATATATATAAGATTATTGTATGATACTAACATTAATGAAACTACTAATTTGGAGTTTTTATAATTTCTGTAATTAATAACTAATAATTATAATTTTATTAATTAAAGTGTAAAACATTGTTTGTATAAAACATACATTGTTTTATAGCTGTCCCATACCCTCTTGTTAGTGGGGAGATATGGGAAACATTTTGAAATTTACAATTTCTTTAATTATAAAACTGTTTCTGCAAATTATGATTCTATATTGTTCAAGAACATTAGAAAGTGTTTCATTTTGTATTCTATAAATCGAAATTTTTCTTTTAATGCCAAACAAAGTTGATTTTCTTATTTTTCTAAAAAGTGTCCCATTCCTCCCCACTATTCCCTATGTACTGTTTATGATGTATAAATATTTTTTAAACCTCATTTTCATAAAAATCTGTGTATTTTTTCTATGATTTGTGATTATTTGTTAGATTCATTAAAAATAATCTTTACATATATACATATTTAAAAATATTGCTATTTTAAAATAAAATATGCATTGTTTATCATGTATAATTATTTGAAAAATGTTTTTTTCACAAATGAACTTGAATTTTTATACGATTTGCTATTATTTTATTACTATTTGTTGATGACCCATGTGTTTGTTTACGTTTTGACGGATGCACGATACGGCATCGCAGATAATACGGCTACGATGATTGGTTCTCCAAGGAGGCATATTATAGTACGCTGCTTTTGATTGGACTTTGTGATGCGGTCAAGACAAAAATAGTGCATTTTATTTTTAATAATTTGTAAATAATGTGCAACTATTTCATCCAGAAAAGTAAATATTTCAATTGATATAACATTTTAGTGGATTTTAAGATGTAGATATAATTGCCCCTGAAAACTTGTAACGAATATGTACGATAGCCAGCTCGGCCCACGGTCTAATATTATAACATGCCTCTCCACGGTCATAAAAACTATCCGTGACGTCACGAGAGAAGTGTTTGCGTCTCCCTAAAGAAGGAAAGACTTTCCCTCACCCCTACGAAATTCAGTGGGCTCTCTGCCCCCGCGTTAGTTTAAATTATTTCCGTTGTGTTGTTGTTTGTGACGCTGTTATGGGCCTTGTTATGTACGAATGGATAATTAACGAATATTTGTTTAGAAGATTGTCTAATTGTTCAGAAGTTAGCAGTTTTTATTATCATAGACATTTAGCTAGCTGGAATGGCTGTAGTAATTGAATGTCAAATGTCCTATTTAGTTCTATGGCCAAATCAGCTAGAATTCCTTTCAAGTTGGGAATGCATGGCCTGCAGATGTATTTCGCACTTACTTAATTGCGCTAAATTATGCGGTAAGCAATTACAGATTAATTTTATTTGATTTTTTTCTTATTTAGTGAGACTATAAATGCTTTAATATTGAAATGTAATTAAATTTCATGTGCAATTTTTTTTTTTTTTTTTTTAACATTTGTTTATATCGTAAATTATTTCAATGTTTATATAAACATGACAGTTATTATAATATTTTTTATCACATACTTTATTTATTAAAAGTAAAATAAATATTAAACTTTAAAAATGTAAAATTTTAATACTGATTACAGTAATAATAATTAAACTCACAATGTGCTTCCAACTTGTATTGTTTAAATGATATGAATGGTATATAATAAATATTGCTGAAATTGATTATGAAGCTGAATGGATAATTTTTTTTAAATACTTGAATTAGCTTTTTAAGGGGGGGGGGGGGGAGGAGGATATTCTTTTCCACTACTTCAAAATTTTCGAAAATTTTATTATTTTAATTTCAGGCTTTTAATTTAAAAACACGGGTATATCTTATCCTCTATGAGAAGCATTTATTTTTTACAGTTCATAGTGAGATGAATGAGACAAAAATTACTTCATTTATATTTTTGTTAAATAAATAAACTATATTATTTATGAAAGTACATATATATATATATTAACCTGTGACTAACTAAATCAAAGATTATTATTCGTAAACAGTGGTACTCATTTTACATCCTTGCATCTGATGAAATTAAGAAAATATAATAAAACATATTTGTGAATGCAACCGTATATTTTAATTTGAGGCTTTTTATTTAAATAGTATAGATTATTATTATTCTCAATGAGAAGTATGTTTTTTTTACAGTTCATAATGGGATAGATGAAATGAAAATTACTTCTTTTATATCTCTATTAAATAAATAAAACTATATTCTTATCAGGGTATCTTTTCTTACCTTGATTATGTACGACAAAGATTACTTATCTTTTCTTTCCTTCATTATATAAGACAAATATTACTATTCGTGAATATTGGTACTTATTTTTAAATAATTATTCATATAAATTTTTAGGCTGTATTTGAGTTTATTAAAAGAATAAAATTTTATAAATGAAAATTAATATTATAAATAAAAAATAGAATTATTTTAAAGACATTAATTACTGAATATTAACTCGAATTATATTATTAAAATGTTAAATATTCCCGTAATTAAAAAAATCAAAATCCGTTTTTACTGAATATTAACTCGAATTATATTATTAAAATGTGAAATATTTCCGTAATTAAAAGAAATCAAAATATGTTTTATTTTAAATAAAACAATGAATGTAGTAATAGTAAAATTTAAAATGTATGAATAGCAAAATTTAAAATGAAAATCAATTTGATAAAATTTCTTGTTTGAAATTAATTTTGTTAGTCGTAAAAAAGAAATTTTTGAATTCATGATTAACAATAAATCTTTTACTATCGAATTATTCTTTCTCGGATACTTATTTTGAAATAACTGTCTATGCAATGCTTGAACTATATTTGACTTCACTGAAAGAATAAAATTTTACAATTGAAAATTAATATTATAAATAAAATAAACAAATTATTTAAAAGGATATTTCTGAATATTAACTCGAAATTGATTAAAACGTGAAATATTTCAAATATTTCCATTAAAAAAAAAATCAAAATTTGGTGTGTATAAATATTAAAGGTGCTTACTGCTTTATATTTTGTTCAAATAATATATTTAATTGTAATATAACTATTAGAAATAATATCATATAATATTAGAATATACATCAGAAAATAAATAATAGCTTTTTGAGGGGAAAAAGTATAAAATTCTTTTCCACCACTACAAAATTTTATTTTTATTTTACTTTAATTTAATTCCAGGCTTTTAATTTAAAAACCATACATTATTATCATCCTCTATGAAAGTACTTATTTTTTATAGTTCATAGTGAGATGGATGAGGCAAAAATTACTCCATTTATATTTCAGTTAAAAAAATCTTTCCTATTAAAACTTAAAATGTAAATCAATTTGATAAAATCCTTTGTTTGAAATTAATTTTGTTGTTAATCGTAAAACAGAAATTTTTGAATTCATGATTACCAATAAAACTTTTACTAGCTAATTATTTTTTCTCGGATACTTATTTTTAAATAATGCTATGTTTGAACTGCATTTGACGTGAGTGAAAGAATAAAATTTTACGATTGAAAATTAATATTATAAAAAAAAAATATTTAAAAGAAAATTTCTTAATATTAACTCGAAATTGATTATAATGTAAAATATTTATTTCTATTATTGAAAAAAAAAAAAATCCATTTTGTTTTAAATAAAGCTGTGAATGTTATAAAATTTAAAAGCAAAATTTATTTTAGACTTTTAAATTTTCGATTGCTTGAAAATTAATTTTATTGTTAGTCATGAAAACGAAAACTTTTATTTCGGGATTCCCAATAAAACTCTACTGACGAATTAACCTCTGTTGGATATGTAATTTTAAATAAATATTTATATCAATATTTGAACTGTATTTATTTTACTGAAAACATAAAATTTTATAATAGAAAAAAATTATCATTAAATAAAACCATATAATTATTTAAACGTTATTAATTATTGAATATTAACTCGGAATTATGTGGTTTAATTATGAAATATCTTCATGATTAAAGAAAGAAAAAAAAATCAGTGGATGTTTTTCGTATTCTGTAAAGTTTATAATGGAAGAAATAAAAAGGTAAAAAAGGTCGTTAAAAATTTGAGTAAATCTTTTTTTTTTTTTTTTTTCGAAAATAATTCTTATTGTTAGGTATAAAAACAAAATTTTCGAATAGAAGATTCCCAGTAAAAAGGTTACTGGCGAATGATATTTTGCTGTATACATTTTCTTCCTAGCACTTCATTCTCCGCCATATTTAATGGGTAGATAGGCCTGTCTCTTCGAGACGGTATTGCACCATCCCGACCCATCTATCTACGGAAAGATTGCGTAAAGGAGTTTCGTTCAGATATGCTTTTGTTAAGAATAGAGTGCATTCCGTGGTGGTGGAATGTGGAACTAACATAACGCGATTTTGTTAAAATTAGGAAGTCTAACAAGTCGATCTGTTTGAAACTTTAAGATATTTTATAACACATAAGATAAAGTGTAAGAAAGAATGACACGCGAAATTCCGGGGGGGGGGGGGGGGGCGCTAGATTTCTATTTAAAAAATTAGCGTTTCTGACCGCTTTAGGTAACTTTTTGAGGGAGTCCTGAGATATATGCTACTTATTTAATATAAAATTGTCTAAAGTTTAGTTACCACTATTTCCTAATAGCAATTTCAGCAAATATCTTAATTTCTTATTAAGACCGCCACCACCTCGAGTAACATATCTACTTATAGGTTGTTTAACGGAGTTTCCTTCCGATATAGTTTTGTTAAGAATAGAGTGCGCTCCCTGGTGGTGGAATGTGGAACTAACATTTTTGTTAAAATTAGGAAATATAACAAGGCGGTCTGTTTGAAATTTTACGATAGTTTATAACACATTAGAAAAAGTTTATAAAAAATGGCGATGAAATTTCGGGAAGGTGGGGAGAGGGGGAGGGGAAAAATATTTCTTTTTTGTTTCATACCATTTCAGGTGCGTTTTTTGATGGAGTCCTCAGATGCATGCTACTTATACTTATTAAATATAAATATGTCAAAAGTTAAATTACCACTATTTCCGAATAGTAATTTCAACAATTATCTTAAATTCTTGCTGAAGACCGCCACCCCCTCGAGTAACATATCTACTAATGGGTTGTGTAAAGGAGTTTCGTTCAGATACGCTTTTGTTAAGAATACAGTGCGCTCCCTGGTGGTGGAATGTGGAATTAACAGACCGCGATTTCATTTAAAGTAGGAAATCTAACAATTCAATCTGTTTTAAACTTTAAGATACTTTATAACACACGATAATAAATTATAAAGAAGAAGGGCGCGTCGCATTTCGAGGAGGGAGGGGGGGGGGGGTTGAGGGAGGTGCGCGAACAAAATTAGGAAATATAACTGGACGATCTGTTTGAAACTTTAATATGGCTTATAAAACATAACATAATTTTTTTTAATCAGGCCGCGTCAAAAATCATGGTGACCATCTGCCCACACCCTCCCCCCCAAGGGGGGCACTTTTCTAAATTTGGCAGATACCCGTCATTTGATATATCGTAGCATTTTGGGGGGGGGGGGGCGAACAAAATTAGGAAATATAACAAGGCGAATATGTTTGAAACTTTAACATAGTTTAGGATGTGTTTGCCAAAATTTAGAAGGTATTCCATGGCGATAAATGTACTGGACGTTTTGAAAGAAAGTGTTTTGAAAGGAATATTAAACGAAACCCTTTGTGCGATGTATGATCACACTTACCCACTTGTTTAAGGTAAAGACAAACAAAAAATGCTCCTGAATCCTTATATCAAGATCAAATACTTAAGAAAGAAACCTTTTTCAATTTCTAATTTTTTTGCACCTCACTTTAAATATATATATATATTTTTTAATTTAATGGCCGCCATTTTGAAACAAGATGGCTGATGAATCTGGCCAGCGAACTTGGTCGAGGTGTTAATATATACTATCCACATGCCTTCTTACATCGAAATAGGCGAATACGTGTGTTATCGCGTGACAAATACAAGATCGTTTCAAAATGTTAGCCATGCTAGAAATTCAAAGTGCTATAAATCAACCATTTTTTAAGATATCAACAAAAAGAACAAATTTTCAGAAACAAAAACTGCTGCGGAATCTTTGTATCAAGGCCAAACACATAAAAAAAAAATCTTTCTCATTTTCCAATTTTTTAATACCTCATTTTGAATTTTAATTTTAATTTTTTTTAAATGGCAAACCTTTTGAAACAAGATGGCGAATGAAGCTGGCCAACGAACTCGGTCGAGACATTGGTATGTACTATGTACAGACCAAGTTACATCCAAATAGGTTCATAAATACGCCTGTTATCGCGTGACAAAAATCAGGTCGTTTTAAAATGTCAGCCACAAGAGAAATTCAAAATGCTATTACTCAGCCATTTTTTTTTTAGATATAGACGAAAGAAAAGCTGTTCCGGAATCTTTGTATTAAGGTCAAACACATACAAAAAAAATCTTTTTCATTTTCCAATTTTTTGGTATCTCATTTAAATTTTTTTATTTTTTAATTTTTTTAAATGGCCGCCATTTTGAAACAAGATGGCGGATGAAGCTGGCCAACGAACTTGGTCGAGATATTTGTATGTACTATGTACACACCAAGGTACATCCAATTCGGTTCATAAATACGCCTGTTATTACGTGAGAAAAATCAGGACGTTTCAAAATGTCAGCCACGCTAGAAATTCAAAATGCTATAACTCAGCCATTTCTTAAGATATAGACGAAACAAAAACTGCTCCCGAATCTTTTTATCAAGGTTAAACACATAAGAAGAAAATATTTTTTCAATTTTCAATTTTTGATACCACATTTCAAATTTAAATTTTTCTTAAAAATTTAAATGGCCGCCATTTTTAAACAAGATGGCGGGTGAAGCTGGCCAACGAACCCGGTCGAGACATTGGTATGTACTATGTATAAACGAAGTTACATCCAAATCGGTTCATAAATACGCCTTTTATCGCGTGACAAAATTCAGGACGTTTCAAAGTGTCAGCCACGCTAGAAATTCCAAATGCTGTAACTCAGCCATTTTTTAAGATATAGACGAAACAAAAACTGCTCCGAAATCTTTGTATAAAGGTCAAATACATAAGAAAAAAATATTTTTCCATTTTCAATTTTTTGGTACCACATTTCAAATTTTAAATTTTTAAAAAATGTTTAAATGGCCGCCATTTTGAAACAAAATGGCGGATGAAGCTGGCCAACGAACTCGGTCGAGAGATTGGTATGTACTATGTACACACCGAATTACATCCAAATCGGTTCATAAATACGCCTTTTATCGCGTGACAAAATTCAGGACGTTTCAAAATGTCAGCCACGCTAGAAATTCAAAATGCTATAACTCAGCCATTTTTTAAGATATAGACAAAACAAAAACTGCTCCGGAATCTTTGTATAAAGGTCAAATACATAAGAAAAAAATATTTTTCTATTTTTAATTTTTTGGTACCACATTTCAAGTTTAAATTTTTTTTTTAAATTTTAAATGGCCGCCATTTTGAAACAAAACGGCGGATGAAGCTGGCCAACGAACTCGGTCGAGACATTAGTATGTACTATGTACACACAGAATTACATTGAAATCGGTTAATAATTACGGGAGTTACAGTGTGACATAGGTCAGATATATTATATATATATATCAATTTTGAACGGAGGGTGGTTTCGGGGTCTGGGGGTCATGATCGATGAAAATATACCAAAATTTTTTGAAATCGCTTTCCTCCGAACGGCTGCAATAGGTAGCTTTTTTTGTAAAGAAAGCTACCTAAAACTGCATCAAAACTGAAATCTCGCATATTTGGGCCTTCACCGTACATAAAAAAATGAAGATTTTTACTGTTCTGTTGTTTCTGAGCAGAGTCATGCATTTCCGTTATGGTTTAGGGGGAAAAAATTCATTGGAAAAAATACGAAAATATCTTGAACATGAGAAAATTATTTCACATGCGCTGAAAATATCGTTAGTAAAATTTTTCGCCAAAAATAAGTATTTTTTCGAAAATTTTATGATTTATTCGCATTTGGCATGCTGGCAAATGGCTAATGCGGGTACTGGAATAATGCTAATCAAAACGTGTATTAATGTGGCATTAAAAATCGATAAGGGATACAGTATGTCTTCGAAAATAGGCCAACTTCAAAAATCCGGCATCAAAGTCGTCTCCCACCCACCTTTTATTTTTCTACACTTTCAGCTTAAGAGAGGACGAAAAATAACAATTGTTTACGGAATAAAAACTTTGAGTTCAAAAGAAATGACTTAGCAAATAGAGAGATCGCTGACGCTGTTCTTAATAGAACAGTCGATAACGCTGGTAGCAGTTCAAAGGAACTAGGCGCCGCCGACAGAAGAAAAAATGTTACTGGAAAAATACATACATTTCACTGGAAAATTAATATCTGTTTTAGAGAACAAGACTGTATTTCCGAAATCAATATTCTTCAGTTGTATAAAATCATGGAAAACTTGTTAAAGAACGGCCGAAAAATATTGAAGCAAATAAAATTGACATCGATGTTTCGGAAATTACAGTAGAGAAATGATTTCACTGTTTATTAGGATTTATATATACATATATAACATAGAAAATATCAATTGAAGCAAGTTTTTTATTTATTTATTTACTTTTATCTTTTTATCACATAAATATCACTTGGCTGTGAATTAAATTATCAATAAAGGCAACATTAATAATATCGGAAGTACTTTTGATATTCTTATAGAAATCCGATATTTTCAAAAATCCGGCTTAGTCTAGTCTAAGTCCCGACGATGCCGCATTTTCGAGGTCGCTCTGTATTTCGATTGGAATGTATCACCATTATGAAATTAATTTTTTCTTGGAAGACAGAAATAACAGTTAAAAGTAAATTATAGGGTTCAGCTTTCTTTATCTTATTTTTATTGTAAAAATAACAATGCAATCTATTTTTGAGTAGCACATTATTATCAAAATATTAAAAAAATTTTTGCTTATGTGAAATTATTAAACGCTTTCACTTATCCTTGGCATTTTTGTTGTGGATCAAATCATGCCACGGATTTTTTCCCCTCATTTTCATAATCTTATTATTACATAATTATACCATATTGATGAGCTATACTTAACCCTTTCGGACCCAATTTTTTTTCAATTTTGAGAACAAAATTACTTATGTTAATAACGTTAATCGTAGCTATCCAAATAGATTTACTGAAGTTTAAAGAATATCTCATTGTCTGAAATCTAACGAATGCTATTTTGCGTACTATTCGATTCATATTCATACTATAACAATGGGCTGAGTAAGAATTTTTGAAGATGTTTGGAAAATATCGTATTACAACAATATATTTAACAGATATTACAAATTTCTAATATTTTGTGTGTTATTGCACATGATTCGTTCAGAAAAGTAACCTGTATTTTAAATTTAAAGAGCGAAATATATGTTCAAAATAAAGGAATCGCTAACGGGGCAAAGAGAATGAAGCAAACTTTTATTGTTATTATTATTATTATTATTGTTACTAAATGATAATACATAAATGAAGTCATAATAAGAAATGCATATACATATACTATCATTACTATATGTAGATATAGTAACGACAGTAATTGTTAAGAAAAATAATACTCGGTGAAAACACATGTACTATTAATACAGTAAAACCCCGGTTATCCGAAAAGCATGGGACCAAAGCATTTTCGGTTAATCGGGGTTCCATGGGAATTTTCGAATAACCGGGAGGCTTATGGGGAAAACTTGTGTGATGAAAAGCTGTGATCGTAATTTAGAAGATATTGAAAGACAGATATCGAAGAATATTGAAAAACAAAAGAAAATCACAACATATTTTGTAAAAAAAATGAAGTGTTGTATGTGTTTATCTAATAAAATGCCCAAAATAACGCAATGCACCAAATAAGTAAGTTAACTCTGTTTATTTCCTAAAGAACGTGATTTTTTAACACTATTTCTACCAGTGTCCAATAACACTTTTCAAAGTTTTGATTGTTCTTATTTTGCTTCTTAAAGCTAATAAGTATTAAAACAACTGTCCAATATATTAAAAATGATTGGGAATTGTTTTGATCTGAAACTTACAAATAAAATAGTAATCATAAATCAAAATATGTTCAAAGAGCCATTTGACATCTGTAAAAATAGTGTTGACAACAAAATTTTTCACATTTAAAAAGGACTTTAAGGAATTTTAAGGTCTTTCGGGTAAGTCGATTTTCGGATAACCGGGGTTCTACTGTAGTACACCAGACCCGAAAGGGTTAATTATCCATTTCTCCAAAACTTACTGGTTTTCTCCACTGGGATGAGAAATATTAGTGTCAAATGAGAAAAACTGAACTCTGTTAAACGGTCACTTCCGATTTACTTTTTTTTAAGCTGTAAAATGCTAGGGAACAAAATGTAATACGGAATTAAGCATAAACCTCCTTTTTTTTATATCGCTGACTAGGTCCTCACATACCGGGGAAAAGTGATTAAGGGGGCTGGTCACTCAGCTTCGGAATTCTCCTCCGTAATGTTAAGTCTATGGACTTTTGATGCATTCGTGTATTTAAAATATCTTCTCGGGAAATTCATATTTTTAACATATTTTTTCTGTGTACTCTTCTTAAAGGATGTCTCTTTTTTTGTTAGTTTTCAAAATATTTCTAATTTCTATGCTGAATTTAATATTTTATGTGCTAAAAGTGGGCGAACTGTGAGTAAGATTTTAACACTTCCTATAAAAGTCTATACTTTAGAAATATTTTGAGAACTAAGAAAAAAAGAGACATCTTTTAGGAAGTGTACACAGAAAAATAAAGTTAAAAATATTAATTTGACGAGGAGATATTTTAAATATACGAATGCATTAAATGCCCATAGACTTTACATTACGGAGGAGAATTCCGAAGCTGAGTGACCAGCCCCCTTAAAAGACGACGACTTACTCATTGGATAGAAACCAACAATGCCAAAATTATAAGACGCTGTAGCTTCATTTGTACCTGAGATACTATTTTTTAGTATCTCAGCATTTTAATAGTTTTAGTAGTATTTTAATTTCTTTAGAGCGGTGGGGGGAGGGAGAGAGAGGTTTTCCAATGCTAATGAAATTAGAAAATAAAATTAAATCACTGAAACCAAACAGAAAACACACTTGCTTGACATATTTCTTTGGATCATATTTTTTGTTTTAGAAGCATCTACAACAACAGAGGAGGTACTATTATGAATCGCTCCCTATAAATCCTTGCATTTTCAGATGATGTTGATATAATTGCTAGAAATAAGAAAGTTTTGCTTGAAACATATAATAAGCTAGACACCGAAGGGGAAAATCTAGGCCTCGTGGTTAGTACAGAAAAAACAAAATACATGAAAATGGATCGAATGAAATCACAAGCAACAGCAACGTTAACAATAAATAATGAATTACAATTTAATGAAGTAACAGAATTTAAATATTTAGGATCTACGATCCCCAGTGATAATATAGTAGAAGCAGAGATTAAAACTCGACTTGCAGCAGGAAATAGATGCTATTTTTCTCTTCGAAACATTCTAAAATCAATTCTAATATCCCGAACATCCAAACTTATAATTTATAAAACTGTTACAAAACCAATAGTAATTTATGGTAGTGAGCCCTGGACCACTACTACACAAAAAGATGAAAAGCTACTTATCACCTGGGAAAGGAAGATCCTAAGACAAATTTTTGGACCTATTAAAGAAGACAATACATGGCGTATAAGGACAAATATGGAGATAGAACAGTTATATAATGAAAAAGATATAATAAATAACTATAAAAATAAGAAGAATGCAATGGTTAGGCCATCTAATCAGAACGAGGGATGAGCGAAGCACAAAGAAGATTTATAGTGGTAATTTAATTGGGAAAAGAAGTATTGGTAGACCCAGGAAGAGATGGATAGAAGAGGTAGAGAAAGATCTTGCACAAAACCAAATTATAAATTACAAAGTAAAGGCCAGATATCGGAAGGTCTGGAATGGTATATTGAGGGAGGTCAAAATCCTACATGGATTGTAGTACCATTGTGTATGTATGTATATTTTTTGTTTGCTAAATTCTTATACAATGTAATCCTTTTAGCAATCATGTAATTTTTCATTTATTAAGCCTTTTAGGGGAAAGTAATTGTGTTTCTGTAATGTTGAATTCATACCGGTATTTTCGAAAATTTTTATTTCAAAATAAGGAAAAGCAATTTTACAATTTTTTTCTAGTTATGAAAATAAAATTTAATTAAAAGTTTCTGGTACTAATCTGGATTAAAATTAGATGGCATATAATATATCCCACCTCCCCTTAAGGGGTCAACGGTTGTAAAATAAATGTTCTGTAGTGGGATCTCCAGAAGAATTTTCTCCTTTTAATGTTTTTTTTTTTTTTTTCTTTAAGTGTACTGTAAAAGAGAATTAATCTTATTATGAAATAAATAAACAAATGGTTAAAGTTTCAACATCAGGGTCATTAAAAAAATTAATACAACTAATTTAACAACGATAAATAACTTCACTTGTAAAGTCACCCCACTTTAAAAGTTACAATAATCGGATCGGAAGAGATGGAGGTTTAACGGGATTTCACTGTGTAAAAGAAAGCCATAGAAAACTTTTTTTTTTCCTCCTGAAAAAACTGAACTGTTCTCTCGGGCATTTCTTACGGCGGGCAACAAAGGGTTAATAAACCATAATAAAATTAAAACAAAAGCCTTTTTTCCCCCTCAGACTTAGTCTTATTAAAGCTTGTAAAGAATAAAAGTACTCCTGTATGGTGGTCCTAATGCCTTCAAGTTACAACACAGCAGCAAGGTTACGGCGACCTTTTCAGTCTGATAATCAGCTCTCACGAAAAGTGTATGCAAAAACATCCAAAATAATCAACGACCTCCGTGAACTTCAGTTAGCTAACATGTTGGCAAACGTATCTGATCAATCTCGCCAGGAAGGTTGCATTTTGGCGTTCAAATTACTTTTGTATGGCTTCAGCTACTACCATTCAGCAACTTACTGGACGTAATTCATACATGAAAAGAAAGTTCTCAGAGAAAGTAGCAACAAATGCTTTTTCCAGATTTATTTTATTGATAAATGAATTATGGAGGTAAAATGGCACTATTTGAGTCAGTTTCGTTTATAAAATACAGCTTATTATAAACAGAGGCGGCTTATCCATTAGGCTGAGTAAGCTGAAACCTAGGGGACCAAGAGAGGAGTCCCCGCGCTGGGAATTTTCTTCTCTTTTTTAAATATATATCGAGTTAATATACAGGGTGAGTGCATACGATGGATCCGATTTAAAAATATTACATTTTCGAAACTACTGCACATATTACAATAAGTGATACATAAATTTAAAGAGAAATATACACAAGGTTTTTTTCAGTTACAAATGTTCGATGTGTGACCCCCTTGTTACATGGCATACGTCCAATCTGTAATCCACTTCTTTCCAAGCATTTTGTAGCATCACTCTGTCAATGGTTCTGAATGTTGCACAAACGCGTTCTTTAAATTCTGGCAGTGTTTTCTGCATTTTTGGCACATAAATAATGGCCCATACAATTTTTTTTCATGACATCGCACAAAAAAACATTCACTTTTGGTGAATCTCTATGAAACTGCATAATCTCATCAGGATTTTCACTTCCCCACACTCTGACATTATGATGATTTACATGTCCTGATAAAAAACTTAGTATATTTCTCTTTAAATTCATGTATCACTTATTGTAATATGTGCTGCAGATTCGAAAATATGATTTTTTTTTAATCGGATCCATCATTTGTACTGTACTCACCCTGTATTACGCAAAAGAGGAATGATGTGCAATACTCATTGCTTTACTAACTTATCAAATCATGTATTCATTAAGATGTAGATTGCATTCCAAACACTACTTATTGTCTTTAATTTCTTCTATATTCATATAAAAAAAATATTGGATTCGTGAAATTTTCGGCGAGGGTTTTGTTTTTTGTTTTTTAAACACAATAATTAAATCAAAGTTTCGGTTAATATGCAATGTGAAATTTATTCCGAGAACATTTATTGCTAAACAAAAAAGTTATTTTAGAGTGAGAGTATCTGTATAATAGCGATGCACCGAATAGTGATTTTGGCCGAATACCGAATAATCGGCCAACAGGCGAACCGAATAGTAACTGCTGGGGCGAATACCGAATATTCTGCTTGTCGAATAATTTTATATTTCAAAATTTTCAGCCATTAGAATGTTAAATTTTAAAACAATTTTACATAATATTTAAAACAAACTTTCATTCTGATAATCAAGAGCTTTTTTCAAGTAAACTTTATGCTGAAAAAAATCTGCTTTGAGTTATTTAAGAAGAGGATAGTTATAAAACTTTTTTAATTAATAAAATTTTAAATTTCATGGCTTCTTCTGTGAATTAAAACAAATGAATACAATTTTCATAAATTCTAAAACAAAGATTTTAAAATCAAAGAGAAATTGTGAAAAAATTGAAAGAAAAATTGTACAGGATCATATATTATTTATTTATCAGGAAGAGACTAAAGTAAAAGTCAAATAATACAATCTAGCCAAATATTATATGATGGCAACTCAGCAAGAATAACTCTTTTACTCCCTTTGATAAAGCAAGGAAGTTTTTAAATGCATCCTAGATCGGTGTCTGGAGAGGGCAATCATTTTCAAAGATTGTAAACGTTGTTCTTAAAATCTTAGCAAGAAACAGATTATTTACTGGACAATATTCAGGAACTTGCATTTATACATAATTAATTCCTATGAAAATCCACGTGATTGGTTAATTTTCTTAAATAATACTTAACAAACAGCAAATAGATAATGTAAAAACATTCTCTTTTATTTAAATATATGATTCTGTTTTTAATTATTTTGAATATCTTTATAAGTTGACTGTTAAACATAGAAATGGTATCAGGTTTTCAAAAATATGTTTTAAAAGTTTTTTTTAAGTATTCGGTTGGCCAAATATTTCGATATTCGTAGAACATAATATTCGGCAGGCCGAATAGTTTAATATTCGGCCAAGCCGAATATTTTGATATTCGGCCAAACCGAATATTCGGTAACATGGCCAAATACCGAATAGATACCGAATATTCGGTGCATCCCTACTGTATAAAAATATATTTATTTGCAA
Organism: Maratus speciosus; assembly: GCA_963932465.1. Lineage (NCBI taxonomy): Eukaryota > Metazoa > Arthropoda > Arachnida > Araneae > Salticidae > Maratus > Maratus speciosus. The sequence goes on from OZ010789.1 coordinate 295,694,990, forward strand.
ATTTACTGCAAATTTATTTGGAAAGAAAATGTGCACAAAATATTCAAAAATATTCTCATAATTGTATTATGCAGTATATTGCTTTGAATGAGGAGAGGGGTGCCCAACAAAAAAGTCCAGATTAGGGGGCCGGTAGGTGGTTAATCCGCCTCTGATTATAAAATGTATAGATGCAGTGGCGCCAACTTATATGGACCCGGGGAAGCGAGCCCACCCAATAATTTGATCTCTCCGCCCATCCAATTTCAATGGATTTAATTCGTAATTTATTTTTTTAATTATTTAACCGCTGAAATGAAATTTGTTTTTATTAACGTTCTCAAAATAGTTTTGTTTGAAAAATAGTGAGGACATCCATTAGACTTACAGGAGCACTGAAAACCCCTTCAGCGGATGTACAGTTAAATTTCTCACGAAAACAAATTTCTTGCATATTTTGCTATCTGTTTTGATGTCTTGAATTGATAAAGCACTTATATATTCTCATATCAAGCACTCATATATTCTTTACTTGATATTTAGTTTTTTGTACTTTCAATAGTTAGCAATTCCAATGTTATTTAAAATAAATATTAATGTATGTAAAAGGAAGAACTTATAAGAGTATAATTTAATAAAATTATTCATTAAATTATAATTAAATTATAATAAATTAAAAATTTTCTTAGAAAAAACATAATTTAATTTCGCATTATCATTCGCATTATCATTCGCTTCCCCCCCCCCCTCTCTTTCTCCACACACATACACACTAAGGGAGAAAAAAATATGTGTTATTTACGGACGCATCGAATAGTGATTTAGGCCGAATACCCAATATTCGGCCAACAGGCGAACTGGACACCGAATATTCGGCCTGCCGAAAAGTAACTATTTTGCCGAATACCGAATATTTAGCTTGTCGAATACTTTTATATTTCAAAGTTGAAAGGCATTAAAAAGTTAAATTTTAAAATAATTTTACATAATATTTAAAACAGGAACTTTTATTCTAATAAACAAGAGCTTTTTTTCAAGTAAACTTTATGCTGAAGAAAATCTGCTTTGAGTTATTTAAGATGAGGATAGTTATAAAAAAATTTTTAATTAATAAAATTTTAAATTTCATGGCTTCTTCTGAAAATTAAGACAAATTAATAAAGTTTTCTTAAATTCTAAAACATTTTAACATCAAAGCGAGATTGTGAAAAAATTGGAAGAAAAATTGTACAGGATCATACATTATTTGTTTGTCAGGAAGAGACTAAAGTAAAAGTAAATAAATAATACAATAGATTCAAATTTCATATGGTGGCAATTTAGCAAAAATAACTGTTCTACTCACTTTGAAAGGCAAGGAAGTTTTGAATGCATCCTAGATAGGTGTCTGGAGTGGGCAATCATTTTCAGAGATTGTAAACGTTGCTCTTAAAATCTTAGCAAGAAACTGATTATTTACTGGATAATGTTTAGGAACTTGCATTTGTACATAATTCCTATGAAAATCCTTGTGATTGGTCAATTTTCTTAAAAAATACTTAACAAACAGCAAATAAATAATGTAAAAACATTCTCTTTTATTTAACTATGATACTGCTTCTAATTATTCTGAATATCTTTATAAGTTGATTGTTAAACGTCGAAGTTGTATAAGGTTTTAAAAAATATGTTTCAAAAGTTTTTTTAAGTATTCGGTTTGGCCGAATATTTCGATATTCGACATATTTGCTATTTCGGCATATTTGCTATTTGCTATTCCGAATAATTTGATATTCAGCCAAACCGAATATTCGGTAACATGGCCAAATAGGCTGAATGTCGAATAGATACCGAATATTCCGTGCATCCCTAGTGTTATTTTACTCAAAAAACTTTGAGCCCAACCAATATTTTTGAAAAGTTGGCGCTACTGTATACATGGATGTAACTAATTAGGATATTTTTTCCTGGGAGGGAGGAGGGAAGCATCGTAGTGCAAAGAACATAAAAAAAATATATATTGTCCAAAGTTTAGTACCTGTGCTAAAATTTAGAATGGATCGAATATTTTATACACATAAAAACTCTCAAAAGTTGTGGAAAGTATCTGAAATGTTTTCAACTTTATTAAACGAATAAAAAATTTACTACAGTACACACAAAATTAGGTTCAAAATGTGCTATAACGCTTGAATAATGTTGAGCAGAAGTTTTCTGTTAAATTTAAGAAAATTTGAGTAATCATGCGCGCACATTTTCATATCACTTTATCAACTTAAACGTTACTGTTTAACACAGTTCATTTTTATATTCTAAACACAATAAAGTATATTCTATTTATAAAATAAACGTTATTCAGAGTAAAGAAGAAATAAAAATATTTTAAAATTTGTGCTTTCCAAGTATGTGATGTTGAAAATTGTGATTTTATTTTATTATTTTTATTCATTTATTTATTTATTTATTTTTTTTTTTCATTTTACTGATTTGCTTAAAATTTTGTAGGTTAGTACAGAATCCAAGGTATGGCATCCTTGAAGTAATAATGTGTTTATTGCATTACACTTGTGTTTGTGTTATATGGTTGCAGTTGTGTTCTCTACTTATGTTTTTCGTACCAAAATAACATTCTTTCTTACCTTATTGCAGAGATTTTTACTTATTGCACGACAGTTGGCATATTTTAGTAAAGGTAGTTTGGCAGAACAATTAAAGGGTCCTTTGTTAATTATGGCTGTCACGCACATTTTGTGTGTGTGTGGGGGGGGGGGGTAACCTCTCCTTTATTCTTATGTCTCACGTTGTCACACTTGAATGAGACCCCCCCCCCCCCCTTGGACGTCACATTTTCTGAAACTATTAATTTAATGCTAATTTTATGTAAAAAAAAAAATTCTGTACGATCTATTACTTATGAATACTAAACCGTTAAGGTTTTGTGGGCTTTTATTTTAAACTGTTGATATTCAAAGGAAAGGGTAAAATATGTATCATATTTTACTTCAATAAAAATACCCATTTTTTAATGAACCTTATTACACAGGTCATACATTTTTGCAAAACGAAATATATATAAACAAAGGTAAGAATTTTATTTTCTAACATGTTCAGTTTAACAGCCCTTTTATTTATATTCAACTATCCTATTACATTTTTTATTTCCAAGATAGAGCTTTTCTTAAAATATAAAGGCTGATTTTGTTTCAATCTTCAACCATAATCTTCCAAAGTCCATTTAATGTTTTGGGATGCTTGTTATAAAGAGCTTGCCTTAAAAGTACAAATGGACAGTAATCTATAGGGTGCACATCGGGATATTGAATGGGATGCATTTTTAGGTGCGTGTGCGTTCGTAATTATATAAATATGTAGCACCTACAGTCGCCGTCTGGTCCGTCCGTCTGTCACATATAACAGCGCAAAAACTACCCAACTTAATGGTTTGAAATTAAATATATATAATCGTTGCAGAATTTTGTCGAGTCATTTCAAATTTCCTGAAAATCGAATCAAAACATTAAAAGATATTAATAAACGTTTTCTTCATTCTATTAAATCCTATCATAGGTAGTTAATTGAACGATATCCCATGAGGTAACGATTCTATGTTGTCATGGTGATTACTTCCTACTTAAGATGGATTCATATTATTTCCGTATTACTGAATTTAATATATAGAATCGTAATAAATTTTGTATTCATGCATTTTTGCATAAAAGTGCAACTGCTATTGCACCCAGATCTGAATATTTATAAAACTAGTTATAGTACGAACGCACCTCATTTGCCACGTTTGACGTACAATTTCCGACTTGTTTACTTTTTGTAATGAAAGTTACTTAAAAGATGATTATCTGGTCAGCTTGTTCTAATTTCAAGCAATGTATCCTCATTTTAATGTTTCAAAACTGAGTAAAATGCTTTGAGCATTGTTCTCGAAAAATGAGGAGATCTAGCCACCTTAACAGAGAATTTTGTGGCAATCCTTTATTGTTCTCCATGCCACTTTAAATCCTATCGTTGCCAATATCTTTCATTCTGACCAGCAGCAGACAATTCTATATTAAAACTTTTTTATTATTATATTAAAACTTTTGACGCAAAATAAAAACTATGCACGATATGTCGAATGCTTGAAAAACTATCGTACTATATAGCATACACGATACGTCGACTATTTTAAAAACAAAGTACTGTGTACTTTAACAACATATTTTAATATCACGATAAATCGATGTTTGGCGAATTTTTATGAAAGTTACTACAGACAACATAACATTTCTGAATTCTAATAAAATTGAAACGAGGCTACCATCATAATCGAGCCTTTTCCAAAAAGAAAAAAAATGAAACTTGGGAGAGTCTGTTCGAAAATTATGCGTAGACTTGCATAAAAATAATAATAATAATTAATAAATAACCAAACGGACGGTTTTCTTGTATAACCTTCTTTGGTGGAAGTCGGTTAAAATTAGGTTTTAGAGTTAACTCAACCCCCAAAATATTTACAACTTGTTGGTCGGATTGGATCTGGATGAAAAGGATAGGGCGCTAGTCACTAAAAATGGCATTTGTTCAGTAGAAAAGGGCGCTATTGCAAGACAACATATATTAATTGCCTTTAGTTGTGATAAAAAAAAGGGGGTAATTTTTAGGTACTGTCAAAAGTAATATTAATTTTGAATCATTTTATGAATTAAAAATAAAAAGTACAATTAAATTAAAACATGATTGAATAATTTCCAGTGTTTTTCCTAAAGAAATGAGAGCGTGCTATAATATTTGAAAATTTTCGATAACATGAATTTAGAAATACAAGGAAGTAAGGTGAGAGTTAGTAGGAAGACATTTTTAACTAGAAATCTTTAGGTACAATTAGTGGTGCATTTTACAATTTTTAAAAAGGGCAGGGGAACAAGTTAGAAGCACACGGGTATTCGCATAAATAGCAAAATGACCTCAGGCCAATCTTGGATGCAATAGTATAAAAAATAATAACAACTAAAGAACATAATAATAACCAACTGTCTTTTAGGCGGAAGCTTTGGCGATGTTGTATCCACTTCCTAAAAAGACAAAGGCATTCCAATGTAAAAGATACGAAATGATTTCCTGTAGGTAATGGAAGAATATTTGTGTGGTAAAATTCTGACCATCCTAATTTTTCACCTTATATAGGTGTGACAGAAAAATGTCTAATTAGAAGGAAAGTTTTTGCAAAAACTGTTGTCCTCCGGTGTACTTTGGATTTCCCTTGTACTTACTAAAGACGGGACTTTTTTACGGTCTATTACGTTTTTACAGATTTTACTCTATAACGATGAACCAGTCTATTAACAAAACAATGTGTTCCAATTTGGGTTCCCGAGTTACAAAATACTGGTGAACAGAGTTGTATAATATAGACGCACGCGCGCACGGCGTGCGCGGAAAATTTAAAAAAAAAAAAAAAAAACCTAATTTTTGTTCTTGTAACTTTTTTTTTTTTTTAAATACCGAAAAATTAAAAATATTCCCCAATTTTATGTACGAGTTATTTATTGTTTGGCAGGGATGATTCTTTTCCGAAAATTTAAGGCATTCGGTTCCGAAAATTGGCCATCAGTCCGAAAATTCAGGCATAAAAAAAATATCACCTAAAAATATTGTGAATTTCAACAAATGGTCGCAGAAAAAAAAACAATTTCGTCATTCGTTCGAAGAAAAAAATCTCCACTTTCGTCAAAGCATCGCGAATGAAGCGCGAATTTCGTCAAAGAATCGCAGATGAAACGCAAATTTCGTCAAAGGAGCGCAGAAAAAAAAAATGAATTTCGTAAAAGCATAGCGGAAAAAGCCCGAATTTTGTCAAAGGATCGCCAAAAAAATGCAAATTTTGTAACAGAATCGTGGAAAAAAAATTAATTTCGTCAAAGGATCGCGAAAGAAACAACAAATTTCATCAAAGGGCCGCGGGAAAAGCGCGAAATTTGTCAAAGGATCGTGAAAAAAAACACAAATTTTGTCAAAAGATCGCAGAAAAAACACGAATTTCCTCAAAGGATCTCGGAAAAAAAAACTAATTTCGTAAAAGGATATCGAGAAAAAAACTAATTTCGTAAAAGGAGTACAGGAAAAATCCCGAAATTTGTCAAAGGATCGCGAAAAAAAAAACACGAATTTCGTCAAAGGGCCGTGGTAAAAAGCGCAAATTTCATCAAAGGATCGCGAAAAAAGCGCGAATTTCGTCAAAGAATCTAAAAAACGCAAATTCTGTCAAAAGAACGCAGAAAAAAAACAGATTTCGTAAAAGCATAGCGAAAAAAGCGCGAACTTTGTCAAAAGATCATGGAAAAAAATGCAAATTTGGTCAAAGAATTGCGGGAAAAACTAATTTCGTCAAAGGATCGAGAAAAAAACGCGATTTTCGTCAAAAGATCGCGAAAAAACACGAATTTCCTCAAAAGATCGCAGAAAAAATCCGAATTTCGTCAAAGGATCGCTAGAAAAAACTGATTTCGTCAAAGGATCGCAGAAAAAACGCGAATTTCGTCAAAGAATAGCGAAACAAACCGGGAAATTCCGTCAAATGATGGCGGAAAAAACGAACATTTCGTCAAAGGGCAGCGGTAAAAACTCACCAGTCTCTTTAATGATGATACCTATGAATGGACCTCTCCCTATAAAATGTGATTCAGTTGTTTCAGAAGCAATGCCGCATTATTTCTGTGAATAGAGTGACTGGGATTTTGTGCGAAGAGGTTACAATATTATTTAATTTAATTGGGCTGTTTCTAAATGCATTGACAAAATAATTGATAAGATTTTTCTTTCTTATCTTGGATTTTTAGCTTTATTATTTTTTAACCAAAATAATTATTCTTTAATTAATATCAATTAATTTTAATTTAAATGGTAATTATTTTAAAACTACTGTTTTTAATTCATATCGTCAAATATTTTAATTAAACATTATTTTATTAAACATTAAATTAATTTGCAGAAAGTTTTTGACCCAATATTTGTGTGCGCGGAAAGTTTTTGGTTTTATACAAGTCTGCTGGTGAAAACCATATATGTATAGGTTTTTTTAATTGAACTAGGGGGCGCTGCCCTCTACGAGCTACGCTCGTCAACCCCCGTTCAGATACCGCAGACTCTAAAAGCACGCTAATTTGATCGGCTTAAAAAATATTTCGGAAGATTGAATTATAAGTTTAAAAACAGTGGCGATCTCCCTATAAACGGGTTTCTATTCATTTCTCTTTGATAGGGGAATTTTAAAGCCAAATCAGCGGCTGTTAAATGATACAATGGCTGTTTCCGTCTTTGATTAAATAAAATCAGTTGACATTTCAAAATAAGCTAATATAAAATGAATTAAATAAACAGAGTCTTTGCCTCCGGGTATTTTTTAGCAAAGTGAAAAGAAAGTTTTTTTAATGTATAGTTTTTAATCTGACGTAATTTTCACTAAACTTTTCTTTCTCCTTTTACTATTCACGTGAAAATAATTTTGTTAGAAATGAAATATTATTTGCGCTATCCTAATAAAAAATAGTTGAGAATATCATCTTAAAATATTACATAAATGTCTCGCGCAATTTTTAAATTTAAACTCTTTTGCAATAATATTTTTTATTCATTTTACGTAATGTGTAATGTGACGTAATTTCTCCTATTTAAGACTTCTAACGCATGTTAATGAATTTATTATTTTACAACATTATTTCACTTTTAAAATTCACGTGTAATATGGTTTTATGATAATTCTCAATGAGTTCCTGCTTTTTATATTTTCTTGTTTATAATAGTCACGTGTAAAATAAATTTTTAATTTGAAGCAAATATTATTATTTGCGCTGTTTATACAGTTGGCAACAGTTTAAATTAATACCATTTTCTAAAATGTGTAAAAAAATATCTCTCGAAATGCTGAAAATTTGAATTTAAAATAGAAATAAAACCTCAAAAAATGAATCAAATTAATAAACTGAGCGCAGCCTGCACACCAGGAAATTCTGACGCATAAAATGATCTAAAAATGATTAAATTCCGATGTACAGTTTTTGCTCCTATAAAACTTTTTTAATGGAACGATTTTGTCCAACTTTAGCATTAAATATCTCTTTAAATATTTCTTCGATTTGAAAACTGTCTGCATCAGGGTGTTTATCAAACATTTCTCTATACTTCCACCGATTTTCATATTTTTGTATGCAATATTTTGCTTAATATTAATGAAGAAAGACCTCCGTTTACAAAAAATTCAAAACCGGCGGCGGCGGCGGTGACAGCGGTAGTTACTTTTTTTTTAGAATAGAGAGAAACTAATGGATTTTTTACATTTAATACATATTTTTTAGATTTAACAGTAACAGTGCGAACAATCATTTTAATATATTAGTAATTATGTATTCAAATAAAATTTTGAAATTTATTAAAAGCGATACTTTCGTATTGGTCTCGTGCCAGGAATTAACAGTCGGAGAAAGATCGGCCAAAGATCGCTTGCCTACTTTATCCTGATAATTTCAGTGGTTTAAGCGTGGTTCGTTTACTTGCCTTAAATTTTTATTTACACATATTTTTTAATTTATGGATTGATAAAGTTTAAATTTGACTATGAACATAAGCCGAAAACAAATCTTCAACTACTGTAAAAGCACTTATTTTCGCGAGCCGTAAAGCTGAAAATTTCGCGAATTTTATATGAACTGAACCGAAAGTTGAAAAATTCCGAAACTACCTAAATAGAACCCCTTTTGCATAAGATAATTTAAGAAACTTCCTTTTGTCCAAAAAGTTCTTCACCCCCTCCCCTCCCTCCTCTAACCATCGCTCTAAAAATGAATGGCTTCAAAGAAGCTGATATAAATATTGTAAGTGAATGCGCTGCATTCTATTAGTTGTATTATTGTTTTTATTCAAGAAGTAGTTGTATAGTATTCAAGAAATAGTTGTAAGTATTCAAGAAATTTTTGTACTTATTTCTTATTTAAGTAACTGTAATCATTAAGTAAGTGAAAAATTTCTTATTTTTTATTATCATTTGAGGCGAAAAAAAAAAAATTTTTCGAGAGGCTTAAATTTTCGCGATTACGATGGGCTCGCGAAAATCGCGAAAATTAAAGCCTCTCGAAAATAAGTGCTTTTACAGTATTCTATTTATATTAATTTAAGTACAAACATATTTATCTTTTGAAATCGGCTGTCTACAAGTGACAGAAATAGATTTAAAACTATCATGCCTTGAAAACTATTTAAAAAAAAATAAAAATTGAGTCAATTGCGATACAGTTGTCAAACAAATTGGGTTATAATTTTCAAACAAATTGCATTTGAAAGTACATTTTTTTTCTCTATTCGACAGTGTAAAAATTTATAATGTGCGATACATTAAAATTGTCCTTCGCAAAATGGCGTCAGCGTTACGCACAGATACGTTTGTCCTTTGTAATAGAGATAGATGTGAAAGAAGAGTATATGAGTGATAGATTTCTTATATTTTGTAGTATAGACATTTCTACACGAAATTTAGTTATTGGGAAAAAAATTAATTTACATTTTGACTAAGTCATATTTAAGTGCATAAACCTTTATTTTTAGGAAAATCAAAAGTTTTGTAATACAGTAGAACCTCTTTTATCCGAAACTCTTTTAACCGAAACTCTCGGTTAACCGAAATCCATTTTTAAAGCCTCTTTTTTTTTCTTTCTTTTCACTATCACATTCCTTGTGCGCAAAATTCCTTTTGAAGACTTTTTTTTCTTTTTTTTGACTATCGTATGCCTTGTGTGCCAGTGGTCATTTCTGAACTGCGAGTACATATAAATATTTTCGATCCCCTTTCTTAGAGTTCCTTTGAATTTAACTTGAGCTCCCGTAAGCTGCGGAGTGGAACGAAGAAAACTAATAAATTAGCAATTCTGAAGCTTTCGAATGTTTTCTAAAAGGTTTGGCATGGCTGGAGAACTGCGATGCTGGTGAACTAATAATATTTTTAAAAAACTCCGTGATAGAGCTTCATAGCAAAAGCAATCGAAACTGCGACAAACGAAACATTTTTTCAAACCCTTGTGTTACATGTAAAAGGTACTTAATTTCAAAATTAAAATTCAGGTAATTTATTCTTGTTTCTATTTTGCAATTGCTTTATTTTATTAAGCACTTGTTACCATAATAAAAAATATTGCATATATTTCTCCTTAATCTTAAAATTGGAGCATTCTCGATTATTCGAAAATTTCGATTTTCCGAAAGAGGGTCGGTCCCAATTACTTCGGATAATCGAGGTTCTACTGTACTTACAAAGTAATCAATGTAATTGATAATAAAAAAATGATCAGAATAACTTCGACATCAAAATGAAAGTAACTGTGCAACTTGTGAAGCGCATTATAGTGATTGTGCAAAACATGAAAAATACGTAAAATAATTCAGGCAAATTAGAAATATACTTCATGTAGATTGCTAATCACGATTGAGAAATAATAATACAGGAAGCACTGTAGAGTTTCGAAATACGATTAAGATTGTTAGTAATAAATGACATTTTATAATAATAAAGGAAAATACAGAAAAATAAGGTTTAACAATAATAATAACAGCTTTAAAGAAAGGCAATAACAAATTGGTGAATAGATATTTGAAAAAAAAAATCTTAATCATATACTACTGTTTTTGAAAAATTTAAGATAACATGTACATATAAAAAAAACACGTCTGTCAGAACAAAAATAGAATAATTAAAAGCGCGAATAGAAAAAGAAACAAAGCAACAATGAAACGAAAATAAAGTCAAGAATGAAATGACTTTAAACAAATCTGCAAAAAAATACTTAATTATACGTATGAAAAAGTGATTTAAAGAAAATTAAAATTTGGCGATAAAAATAAATGTGTAAAAGAAGAAAATGTGCTGAAATAATTATAATTTTAAAGAGCGAAATGCAGTTGAAAATACAATGTCTCATTCTTTATACAAAGTAATGATGTATAGCAGGGATGTAATGAATATTCGGCTCGACTTCATTGTATACTAATAGCCGAATATTTCAGCCTAATATCTGTGGCCAAATACCGTTAAATATTTATCCAAATAAATTCAGTATAATATATATTCTGCCCCCTGCGAGCTACGCTCGCCAACCCCAGGTTCAGACACCGCAGACTCTAAAAGCACGCTAATTTGATCGGCTTTAAAAAGATTTCGGAAGATTGATTTATAATTTAAAAAACAGTGGCGATCTACCTATAAACGGATTTCTATTCATTTCTCTTTGATTTTAAGGCCAAATCAGCTGGTGTTAACAGATACAATGGCTGTTTTTGTCTTTGATTAAATAAAATCAGTTAAACATTTCAAAATGAGCTAATATAAAATGAATTAAGTAAACAGAGTCTTTGTCTCCCCGTATTTTTTAACAAAGCGAAAAGAAAGTTCTTTTAAATAAGACATTTTAAAAGTATCGTTCTTAATCTGTCGTAATTTTCATCAAACTTTTCTTTATCTTTTTAATATTCACGTGAAAATACTTTTGTTAGAAATGAAATATTATTTGTGCTGAAATAGTTGAAAAAATCATCTCAAAATATCAAATAAATGTCTCGCGCAATTTTTAAATTTAAACTGTTTTGCAATATTATTTTTTTGTTCATTTTACGTAATAAGTGTAATGTGACGTAAATGTGACATAATTTCTCCTATTTAAGACTTCTAATGCATGTTAACGGTGTTCACAAATCCAAAAGGGCAACTTTCTGACATAAGTTTTAATTTATTTTTGTTTGAAAATGCATGAAACTAGCTGGTGGTGTTGTTCAGAAACTATGTAATTGAGCTGTTTTTTCCATTTTTTTGCAAACGCAATAGATCTTTCAGAAAAGAGTGTCAAAGTAGGCGTTTTGAACCGAATTTCCGCGCGAAGAAAGAAAAAGCACTCAAGAGCGGGCGAAAAACGGGTTTGTCACGTGATCGAAATGGCTTATAGCTCAATAGGTAATTGGTTGATCAAAAAATGGAAAAAACAGTTCAATTCCAAATCGCTTCCATGGCCAGGCTTTCCAATTTTATATCTTTCCGTTAAAAAAGGAATTTGTAAATGTGTAAAAACGTTTTGCGCTTGTTGAGCAGATCAGTTAAGAACAGCCTTAATGAATTTGTTATTTTACAATATCCTTTCACTTTTAAAATTCACGTGTAAATATAGCTTTTATGGCGTAATTTTCAATAAGTTCCAGCTTTTTATACCTAATTATTTAATTCTAATTTGAAGGGGTTTTTTATGTTTATAATAGTCACGTGTAAATACTTTTTTATTTGAAGCAAACATTATTGTTTGCGCTGTTTATACAGTTGGCAACAGCTTAAATTAATACCACTTTCTAAAATATGTAAAAAATACCTCTCGAAATGCTGAAAATTTTAATTTAAAATAGAAATAAAACCTCAAAAAATGAGTCAAATTAAAAAAAATAAATGCAGTCTGCACACCGGGAACTTCTAACGAATAAAATTATCTAAAAATCATTAAATTCCCATGTACAGTTTTTGATGAAAACTTTTTTAATGGAACGATTTTGTCCAACTTTAGCATTAAATATCTCGTAAAATAATTCTTCGATTTGAAAACTGCCTGCATCAGCGTGTTTATTAAACATTTCTCTATAATACCACCGATTTTCATATTTTCTTATGCAATAGTTTTCTTAATATTAACGAAGAAAGACCTCCGGTCACAAAAAATTCAAAACTGGCGGCAACGGCGGTGACAGCGTTTGTTACTTTTTATTAGAATAGAGAGATGCCTTTCTCGAATACAAACTTGATTACATTCTTATTGTTATACTAAAAATTCGAGTAGTAGCTTTTAAATTATTTTGAAAGCTAAGAATAATTTAGAAAATTATGTTAAATTTGGAGATTTAATTCAATAGAGACAGTAATGGGAAACAATCGATTACACACGTAATACAACTATAGAAAAATGAAAAAAATTATTAAATTCTAAAGCACTTGAATATTAATGTCTGTAAATTTCTTGCATATATAAACACGGCTTTGTTAATGTGTCAAAAAGATTCGCAGAGTTCAGCAATGTTAATCTTTTTAGAACAGCCTTAAATATAAAAGATATTTTGCCGAGTAATTACACTAGATTTGTTCGTTTCTACAATTTGAGTAATAGTTTTCCCGAATAGCACCTGACCCGACTTGACACAAACCACGGGTGGGTCGGGTTCGGGAAAATTGGGTGGCCCTATCTGATGCAGTATTGCAATTCACATTCATTTTAAATCTTATCAATGCCAATATCACTTATTTTGATGTGCAGTGGACAATCATTTATTAAAATTTTTGAGGTATGCCTATAAAATAATAATAACAACAATAATAATAAAATACAGCGATATGATTATTTTAAAGTATTGCTGGGTACATTAACAGCATATTAAAATTTCGTGACGATTGATCAATTTTTACGAAATCTAAAGCGTATAAAGTCAAAAACAAGATAATAAGATAAGTCAATAATATAGATTATTTAAACATGCCTGTAAAACTAGTTTTACAGCATCAATATTGCTACGGTGGGAAAATCATTTTGGCATTTCGCTCAATTTAAAAAAGCATAACATCAGAGGGAATCACTTCAAGCAATAATCGCCCACAGGTGATAATTATTCTTGTACTAGTGTAAATGCCCGTCCTAGGACGGTGGGTAAAATTGTTTTTCACTTAAAACTTGAAAAACTGATTAAAAAAAAAAAATAATTGACAATATGGAAGCGTTTAGATGAGCAAAGTTCGGCTAGTTTATGTTCTAATAAACACACAATTAGCATATTTACAATATTTCTGGGTAAACCAGATTTTCCGGCTAATATACTACTATAACAAAATTAAGATTTCTATAAAAACAAAAATTTAATAAATATGCAATAAAAGTACGTAATTAAAACAGTCTGCTGCAACTATTGAAATAATACTTTTTTTTTAATAACACTTTTGAAATTGTATTTTATCGTTTACCCCCCCCCCCCCTCCAAATTTTTTTAAATATGTATATTGATTAATAAATAAGTATCTCGGGTTGAATCCCAACCGTCTAATCCCCTAAGCTTCTGTCCTCCTGATGCAAAGCTATAAATCAAAAATTATTAATTTTACTTTTCGTATAAACATTAAATTTTTACTTTTAAAATATGGGATATGATTTTTTTTTTTTTTTTTTTTTTTTTTTTTTTAAGTTTAAATTTACATACACCTGTATATAGAAAGGAAAATATAAGTAATGTGTAATTTAAAAATAAGTTACAAAATAATAAGCCTAAAATATTTAAATTGATTACTTTTTTAAAAGAAAGTCGGTTTTATCAATTTTTTGCAGGAAAAAAAAGGATATTTTTAAAAATACCACATCATTGTTTTCCGTGAATCACTTTATATGAGAAATAAATTAAAATTCCTTACATGTCGCAAAGAAAATTTAATATGATTGCAACTTAATACTTGAAATAATCTCAAGTGACACTTGGCGATTTATTTTGTTGGTTTAATGCGATGTGCCTTGCATTGATTTGTTAGGAAGAAGTGTCGACTACTGCTCAATTATCAGGACTTGTAATCTTGAGAAGCAATCGCGGGATTCTTGTTTCTTGCCAACCAATGGGAGAATGGATCCTTTTCCCCTTGAGTCTCTTCCTAGAAGACTGGTAAGATTGATGGATTCGCCCCGCCCAGCGTTCACTGTAAAAAAAATTTTCCGCAACGTTCCTGCGAAAAAATGGGCAGCTGAGTTGCCCATTATTTTCAAGAAACATTTCTTGAAAATGACTGGAACTTTACTGTATATGTTAAAAACAGTGGCGTGGCGTGAAAATTTTCGGTGGTCATCGCAATTATTTAAGTTTGTGGTGAAAAATTAACTCTAAAATTCAATGGTTGAATGTTCAAAAAAGAAACTTTAAATCTTACCTTCACTTATATATGAACTCCAAATGTTCTGCTAAAACTGGATCGTAGAGTTTTAAAAGCTTATTAAGAGTTTTAAAATATTGCTTGGTCATCGCCGCATCCAGCGATGACCGGACGCCACGCCACTGGTTAAAAACTTTCTACAGAAATGCCAGTAAGTTTCCTGCGAAATACCAGGAATATTTCTGTCGACAGCAAAACATTACTGACATTTCACAGCATGCGGGATCCGCAGACGATTTTTACATTTCCAGATGACAATTTTCGCTTTATTATCATTATTTGTTAGAATGAAAAAATATTTTGAAATTGACATCAAAATTATTATTTATAATTTACACGAAAAAATAAATTTTCAGTTAAAATTCAATAAAGTAAATATATATATGATATATTGTTTCTGAACTTTGCTTAAAATATAAAAATATATAAATGTAAATAATAATTAGAAAAAAAATCTAGACATAAAATATTTTGGATTTTCGTCAGTAATTATGTTAGTTTACAAGTTAAATAAAATACATATAAATTTTCATGAAAAAAAAAACCTAAACGTAATTGTATATTTTTTCCGAAAATAAAAAAAAAATTCAAATTTGCAGCAATTCAAAGTGTCAAATATATATCAAATTTAAATCGAATTGTAATAAAGTGTTAAAATATAAAATTAATTAAAAAAGAAAAAAGTCAAGAGGTATCATCGAACTCGGGCCGTACGGGTGGCGTGCGAGCTTTCTGCGTCCACACCAAGAAAGACACGTTGAGAGCTGCAAACTAATGGGTATTTGAAACGTATGCTAAACCTCGGCATCTAATTTCTGAATATCTAAGGCCCATTTGAAGAAATCCTTTCACAAGAATAATTAGAGATAAGAACTCTAAAACATACTTTAAATTAATCAAAATCAGTGAGAATCATGTTTGATGGTCCCCTGGTTAATGGAGATCCAAATAATAGGTGTATTTTTTTTACACGGTCTGCTCGTTAAACATTCCACAGACAAGTACGAGAGATAATCTCTTAGCGATGCCACAGAGGTATTGTATTTTCATCTGAATTGTCTTGACAATAGAGACGTAAAGGATTATGTCGTCTATTGATTTATTTGCATTCCATATTGATTTTTTTACACTCATTTAAGGAATTCGTTTTCGACACTCGCGCGCGAGCAACGGATTATAGCAAAAAAATAATAAATGGCGGCCGCAGCGTTTTGCTGTTTCCAACTTTTGTTCAGGAACGTTTCAGATAAGAAAACCAGAATTTCACAGGAAAGAGCTAAATTATTCTGAAAACCTGAGAAAAGGCGAAACGTTCCTGGATTTTACATGGAACGTTACCATTTTTTTTTTACAGTGTTACACTGGCTTTTATTATATAGAGATATTTTAATCCTAGAATGACACACATATATTTTTCGAACAAATCTGGCACACTGGGGTCTAGAAAATCCCAACACGTTTTTGGCTTTTTTTACTTACCCATCATACTTGAGGGTTAAAATCGTTAAAAAAAAAAAAAAAAAAAAAAAAAAAAAAGACGGATTTACACGTTTCAGACACAGGAAATTAATAAAAACATATTTTAGAAAAAAAAATTGCTGTCCGTCTGTCTATGTGTGTGTGTGTGTGTGTGTGTGTGTCTGTAAACGCTCTATCTCGCGAACAAATTGAGATAGAGACTTGAAATTTGGTGTGTACTTAGTATGTAAGAATGAGAAGAAGCTCACTGAATTTCATTAACCTCGATTACCCGGAACTATTTTTTTCGGACTCTCGAAATATTCGTTCTGATAAAAAGTACATAAAAATTTTCGAAATTGTTTATTTTAAGGAGTGAATATAAAAGACAATAAAAAACATAACTTTTGCATAAAGAATGAAGTAGATTGGATAATTAGTTGCCGAGATATTTGTAATCCCATTTTCCACACTCTTCGATTTTTCATGACCCTGTATTTCATTCAAATTTCAATTCAAAGATATATTTTAATTGGAAATGAGAGCTTAATCGGACGCAGTCAACTGTTAGTTAATACGACCATCATTTTTGGAGTTATAAGGATGTTTCTTTTACGCGATTCAATAATAGAGCATTTAAAGTTTATGATGTCATCAAGCTACTATTTTAAACACTATCTACCGAACAAATTGAGATAGAGGCTTGAAATTTGGTATGTACTTAGAATGTAATAGTGCGACAAAGCCTATTAAATTTTAGTAACCTTAGTTATCCGGAACTATTTTTTCGGACTTTCGAAATATTTGTTCTGATGAAGCGTATATAAAAATTTTCGGAATTATTAATTTTAAAGAATGAATGTATGTAACATGAATTTAACATAAAGAATATAATTTTTACATTATTTTATATTACGCATATCCATGACGGGTAAGTATTACGATGGCTCCCAACGACTAGTTTTTTGTTGTTATGATGAAAACATAACAGATTAAAATAGTGTTGACTCTAGGCCAATTTGGCAGGGCGCAGCGCACGGCGGCCCTTTTTGACTACTTTATGCTCCCGGCAGTCCTTTTCGAAATATTTTATGTACCCAGTGGCCCTTATTGCTCATTTTGACATACCCTTTCTCGAGAAATATGTCAAATGCTCGTAAGAAAAAAATTGTGAATTTCGTGAATCGGGGAGAGAAAAAATAGCGAAATTTGTCAATTGGCCGATGGGAATGGGGTGGGTGGACTACGAAAGTATACAATGTGAAATTCGCTGATCGACTGCGGTAAAAAAAATTCTCAAAATTCATGTATCCAGCGTGGGGGAAAATTAATGAAATTTGTCAATCGCTCGTGTAGAAAAAAATGGAAAATTCGTCCAGCGATTGCATGAAAAAAAAAAAACTTACCGAGTTTTACCAAATAAGTCGTGGGGACAAATCCGGAAATTCACCGTGTCGCCAATTGTGTGAAAAAAATTGCAAAATTCGTCGATCGATCGCGGAAAAATATCGCGAAATTCATCGATTGGTTGAGGGAATATGTTTCGAAATTCGCCAGTTGTTCGGGGAAATATCACAAAATTCTACTGGTAAAAGGGCACTCTAACTAAACCAGTTCAAAATATGTTTTAGGAACAAGACACAAGAGTGCCCTTTTTTATTAAATTAGCGGCCCTTTTGTTCTAGAGTCAATACTATAATCGATAGGGAAAAAAAAGATGAAAAAGCAAAGAACACACACATATATTTTTCAAACAAATCTTACACACTGGGATCTAGAAAACCCAAAAGGTGTTTCGGCTTTTAAAAATATATATGTATATTGATAAAAAATTAATCGTGTTAGTTTTATGTAAGACTAAAAGATAGGGAAAAAATATGAAACAAGAAAAAAAAATCATGCCTCAAGTATAGATTATGAAACATTTTCCAAAACTTCCTGAATTATTTACCAAAACTTTGCTGTTTAAAAAAGTAAAAAGTAAACATGTTAGAAAACTCATTAACACACTTGAAAACCAGATTTCAGCAATTACCGTACAAAGCGTAAAAGAAGTTCAACTATTTTGTGCAGCTCAGTATTTAATCTACAACTTGTACATATTCTACAAAATACGCTAAAACTTAATTTAGTAAGAAAATACATAATAGGTTGAAAATACACGTTCAGCAGTTTCTATCAGTATACGGAAACATACTGGAATTCATTTGTACAACCCTGTATATTACCGACAGATTTTTATATGCCGCTACATATTAAGTTAAAGTTTAATACGGGTTAAAACATAATTAAAACTATTCAAATCACACTTCCAAACATTATCCTCCTTAGGAGGTCATGTATCCATTTCTTTGCATGGACCTGTATATCATTTTATTTATATTATACAAAAATTTCTTAGTATACTAAATATAATTGAACTTGAAGTCCATAACTCAGTTAAAAGCTGCCTTTAAGCCATTCACGCTGATAATCGGCAATACTTGCTAATTCTTTTGTGAAGCCCTGTATAATGATCTATAGCATTTATACACACCACATACTAAGCAAAAATTTAGTTAAATACGCATACCATAAATGAAATCTCATTTCCAGTACGTATAGCTAATAGACAGCGTATTTCAGATACTTTACTCTATTCGAATCTTTTGCGTGCCCCTGTAAATGAACGATATATGCTATGCACGTCATATTATACAACAAGTATCTTGTAGCAAGCCTCAGTAATGTACATCATTTTCATTCTATTTGAAATAGTATAACAGAACTAAAATACGCTGCGAACATTTCCCCGCAGACCATTGTGTAACGGAATTCCTTTGTGTGGTCCTGTAATTGAATAGTAAATGCTTTGCCACCCATATTCTTCAAACTCTTCAAAATTATTCAGAGCAGAGCACTACATAAAAGCTTATCTATTTCATTATGTTTCACATTTTCTAACATCATTAAAATTAAATTGAAACGATTTTTTCTCATAGACCGTAATGTATCGGAAAACTTTTGGCAGTCCCCGTAAATGAACTAAAATTGCTATACACTTCACTTTCAATAACGATCATGCTATAGTAAGCATCAACAACATACAACAAAATCAGGCAATCCGAGTATATTTACGAGAGTTAGAGCTGGGACAGACGAACGGACAAACTGAAATCTTAAACACTTTTGAACTATGTTGGAAAGTGTTAAAAAAGACTGCGAAATATAAAACGAAATATAAAACTGCACTGATTAGCAAGTTCTTGTATCTCTCCAACATTCCACATCCAGTTATCCGAAAGCTTGCAGCGATTCTAAACGATATCGAAATCCGTGTCGAATATCTGTCAATCCATTGTAACAATAAGGGGCCCTTTATACTCAAAGTGTGAGTGGTTGTCAAAAATTGTAGGCACTGGGAGTTTGTGAGATCCCAGTGTGTCATTCTAGGAACCGACAAAATTAAAACTCGTGGGGTTTATGAGACCCCAGTGTGTCATTCTAAGATTAATAACATAAAACAATTCCATTACATTTGAAATAGTATGTTTTAAAAATGCATTTCGAAGAATAGCTGCCAATTAGTTATAATGTATCCGAATTCTTTTGTGTATATTTGTAACAGAACTGTAAATGCTACGCATACCATTTTAAATAGAGAATAGCGATGAATTCCACGAGAAGTTTTATCAGAGAAATCTTATTAACCCTTTGAGCTCTGGTGAGTGAGTTGCTTAAAAATACCCAAATGTCACATTGGCACTACTATTTTGCAAACAAAAAAATCGGTTTATTATGTACACGAAAAAATACATTAATTCATTTTCAAATAAATTTGTTCGAATATTCCGGTGCCATTGTGACATTTGGAGATTAAAATTATATGGGAAGAAATTCACCCAGCAGAGCTCAAAGGGTTAAGAAAAACAAATCGGAAATTGTACGTCAAACATGGCAAGTGCGTTCGTACCATAACTAGTTGTTATAAATATTTAGATCTTGGTGCAATGGTTGTTGCACTCTTATGGGAAAAAGGCATGAATACAAAATTTATTACGATTATAACATGACTCGATCTGAAATAGGACGTAATCACCATGGCAACCTAGAATCATTATCTATCATGGGGTTACTGTACATATTTTCATTATAAAAGTTTAGTCCTTAACAGTTATTATTAGTAAGGACGGAGCAGTTTTGAACTGCTAATGGTTCTAGGTTAAAAACATTGAAACGAAAATGCCTCCGTACTCCATTAAAGCTTGTTTCTCGAAATAAAGTTCTTAGAGACATGCTCCGTTTTAACAGTTTTACTGTATATGTTTTCATCAAAAAAGTTTAGTTCTTAACAATTATTATTAGTAAGGCAGAAGCGATTTCGAATTGATAATAGTTCTCTGGCTAAAAACATGAAACGAAAAGGCCTCCGTACTCCATGCATAAAACCTAATTCCCGCAATAAAGTTCTTCTTTACCTTTTCATGTTAACAGGTATTTATCAGTTTTATTTTCTGTGTCTTTCGCATTAAAAAAAATCCCAGACAGTTAGCTAACTCTGCATGTATGAGATTTTAATTCCTCGAGTTCGTTACCTCCACTTGTTAGTCTTCCGGTTTTGTTCTGACATCCACGTTGCTGACGTAAATACATGTCAGATTCCATTAAAGTCTTTTTTTGGGACTCCCGCCTTTGTAGGCTGCGATTAAAAATTCAGGTCTCTTCTTTTAAAAAGTGTTATATATTTTGACACGGCATTTCAATTGTAAGTTTTGCTTATGGTTCGTGTTGCTTATACATTATTTATTTTGATCTTATGTTAATGCGTGTTTACGTAAAGAAAAATAACTCAATCTTTATTAATGAAACAAAGAGTTTGAAAAAGGAAAGGCCAAAAATAGTAATTTGCAGTGATACTACGTGACTTAAAACAGGTATGGGTGTTCAAGGTGAGGTTCTAAGACATTACCGAAGCATTTTTAAAAATTAGTTTGAAGAATTTTTGTTATGTTTAGTTGTTTCATGCTTGATTCGGTTTACTGTAAGAAACTTAACAATGAGTGATGATCGAGGGCCTAAAAAGCTTTAAAAGATCTGAAAATAATGTAAAAAAATCCCTGCCGGCTCGGCCTACAGGCGGATGTAGATTTCAAAGTCAAGTACTAATTTCACCAACAAAAACTAAATCAAGGTTAGAGATAAACCCAGTTTAACAATTTTATCTGGCCGCTTTTGGCGAATTTAATTTCATTTTTCTGTAAGAGCTGGTTTTCAAAAAAATATTTTTCTACGCTCAACAACTCGAAATTTTCTGACACGTTTTCAGACTCATTTTTAAAAGCAAAAACATGAAACTTTCTGACGTGATTTTTTGAAGGGATTTATAAGCGACTTGTGTTTTTAGTTTTCGTTCAGTTATAATTAGAACTTGATTTACAAACACTTATTTTCTCAGTACGATAATTTTTTTTTTTCGAATTGCTTCGGGAAATTCGGTTCAAAATGCCCACTTTGCCAGCGTTTTTTGAAATATATTCTGCCTTTATAAAAAAATCGATCAATACAGCCCATTATATAGTTTCTGAATAACAGAAACTGCCAATTAGGTGCGTTCGAGATCAAAAATGAATTTAAAAATGAGTCAGAAAATAAGCCGTTTGGATTTGAGCAGTTGGATTATTTTTTCGTCAAACTCTGTTTTTGTTTAATTTGCTTTTACTGTAAGAATATTTCCTATCAAAAACTTGTCAATATGAAAGTTTTATATAATTTTTGAATTTTAGAATTTTTTTCCCTTTTCCTAGAAGTAATAATAACTTTAAACTGATTTGATATATATTGTAATTAAAAAGTTATGGAGTTTTTCATGTTTTCACAAAACCCCTCCCTATTTCCACCCCCTTTGTCCGATTTTGCCCATTAAGGGGGCTGGTCATTTGCTTCCGATTTCCCCTCACTAATGTAAAGTCTATGGGCATTTGATGCATTCGTATATTTAAAATATCTCCTCTGGAGATTAATATATTTTAGAGATTTCCGAAGCTGAGTGACCGGCCCCCTTAACAAACCTGACCGATATATTCCACTTCTTGATTTTATGTATCAATTTGGAAGAGATTTGTACAGAATTATGGAAGTTATCGTGTCCATAAAAAAGTGATATAGATAGATAGATAGATAGATAGATAACTTCTTGAACTGGTGGTGGTCTTGGGTTCTAGGGGTCATGATCGGCGTAGATCTACAAAATTTTTTCAGAAATTCCAATATAGGGGAGAATGTAATAGGTAGTATTTCTTACGAAATCTACCTAAAATGTCTTTAAGGCTCCTCATCAGTCGGGCTGGAAATTCCCCTCTCTAATGCTAAATCTGTGGGCTATGAATGCATCCGCATTTTTCAAAATTTTCACTGGAAAATTAAAATTTTTACATTCTGTTTTCTATATGCTCTTCTCGAAGAATGTTTTTCTTTACTTTTTTATTGAACAAAATATTTTAAAAATACATTGTTAGTTTCATTTAAAGTGTTAAAATCTCACTTACAACTCGCCTGCTTCGATTAGACTTCAACGCTTAAAATATAAAATTAAATATCTATTTTAAAAACATTTTTACAAATAAAAAAGAAAGAAACATTCTTAAAGAAAAGCGTACAGAAAACAGGAGGTAAAATTTTTAATTTTTCGAGGAGAAATTTGAAAAAGACGGATACATTTAAAGCCCGTAGGTTTAACATTAGAGGGGGAAATTTGCGTCTTAACTGATAACATGCTTTAAGGCTCCTATCCCTGCAGGCGAAGACACTCGTTGAGCTAATGCTAAGGCTATGGGGAAGTCATTTTCTAATATCTCGTTGGCATTTCGACATTTTTAAATACTTTTTTCTTTGCATTGGATAGCTAAGGTCCATCTCTACATCATCACTTCTTTTTTACTTTTTCGATTTTGGTTTCAGATATTTTTTAGAATGACACTTTTAATTTCAGAACCGGTTTCGAAATTAGCGCACACTAGCAGCGTGGAGCCTTAAACTCATGATTCTGTAAATCGAAAAAGTAACTTTTAAAAAATCTTATAGGGAGGGCCGAGTTACTGTCAAATATGACGGGTCGGGCGGTTAAGGTTTTCGTACAAGCTCGTCCTGTGTAGTTCTCTAACAATCCCCACTATCTAGCATACTACTTCTAGCAATATGTAAGTTTTCCTCTGTAAATAAAGTTCAATTTTGCACATCTTTTCAAAAGTCCAGGGTATCCTAAAATGGACGGACTGTCTGATTTTAAAATTCAATAACTTGAAAATGGTGACAGCTATTAAAAAAATTCTTGCAGGAGGGTTATTTAAGATGTCAGGAGTTTTTTTCTTTTTCTTTCTTTTTTTTTTTTTTTTTTTTTTTTACTGTGATTACCAGTTTTAGTTCCAAATCATCGGTAGATGGCGCTGCAAGCAATAGGCGGTAAATCGAGGCCCGATGTTTTGACTTCGCTCTTCTCCCAGCATTGATGCGAAGGAAAGAGGTTAAATATATGGAGTGGGTCCTGAAGAACAAGATTGCATTAGAGACTGACCACTCCATATATTTAACCTCCTTCCTTCGCATCAATGCTGAAAAAGAGAGGGCAAAAAATTGCGCTTCGATTTAGCGCTATCTACCACAGCTATCTGGAACTAAAACTGGTAATCTCAGTAAGTAAAACTCTTGACATGCTACATAACCCTCTTGCAAGAATTTTTTTAATAGCTGTCACCATTTGCAAGTTACTGAATTTTAAAATCAGTCATTTCATTTCAGGACACCCGGTATATTTCTTTCAAGCTTATATAAATTCCTATTTCAAAATAGTGTTAAATAAGCTATGTGTCGTTTTAGAAAGACAGTTTTATGCAGAATTCAGAACTTAATTCGGAATCGGAACTTAATTTTGAAGTTGAAGCAATTTTAGTCCATTAAATTTTGTTCTAAATCATATAAAATGATCGTTATATTTCATTATATAGGGGAGACCGGGGTACAGTGGTCCACTTTTGCAGTTAACATTTTTTTTTCTCTTTAACGGAGAGACCAATCTACCTGAAAATATTTTTGAATATTCTTTAAACCTTTCTATATGCCTCATAATTTTCGCAGAAGATAGTTCCCAATACCTTTTTCAAAAGAAAAATTTTTATATACATCCGTAAAGTAGACCACACCAGTGTACCCCAGAAGGGGGTACACTGGTCAATCCACTGGGGCACAGTGGTCCACTATTAGTTATTGTCTAAAATACAATATAAATATATTTATAATTAATCTAATTCTTTTTTATTTCCCCTTTACCTCCAAAATAATATAATAATACAGATTTGCAAGTAGCATTTTGAAACAAAAAACATAAAACTAAAGAATTATCAAAAAAATTATTGCATTTTGAAAATAACAATATAAGATACAGGAGTGATTGTAAATAAGTTATTAAGTACAAAAAAATAAGCAAACATTAAGACAAATATGATGATGAAAAATTTATTAGAAGCTCAAAATAGTCAGGATAAAATAGTTCATTATGAGCTAACCATGTGCTCTGAAGCTATAAATAACCATCCAGTAAGCAGGGGTGCAGAAAATGTTTCTACTCCCAACATTTCCCCCAATCCACACAAAAATTTCCCCCAAATTTTACGGTATGTTATAAGTAAATGCTTACTGTAGGTATAGAAAAGTAGGTATTTATTTTTCAAATATTTCGCAACTTATGCGCGAGTATATATGGCAGGGGGATTCTGAGTGAAAAAAAAAATCCTAAAATTCACAGAAATTTTTCTGAAAGGTTACAGCAGAGTGGGGGAAATCCACTCCCACACTAACTATGTATTTTTCGCGGCCCTTTGACGCAATTCGCATTTTTTCACGATCTTTTGACGAAATATGCTGGTATTTCTCCTTCCTTTTGACGAAATTCGCGATTGTTTGGCGAAATTTGCGGCTATTTCGTGATCTTTTGACGAAATTTGCAGTTTTTTGCAATCTTTTAATGAAATTTGCGGTTACTTAGCCTCTTTTGACGAAATGCGCGGTTGTTTCGCGATCTTTTGACAAAATTTGTATTTATTTCGCGATCTTTTGAGTAAATTTGCGTTCATTTCGCGATCTTTTGAGTAAATTTGAGTCCATTTCGCGATCTTTTGACGAAATTTGAGTCCATTTCGCGATCTTTTGTCGAAATTTGCGGGGTTTTTTTTTTTGCTTTTCTTTAACAAAATAGAAGGTTATTCGCCATGTTTTGACGAAAATCACGGTTTTTTGACGAAATTTGAGATTTTTTTGTGATCTTTGACGAAATTTGCGGTTGTTTCGCGATCTTTTGACGAAATTTGTAGTTGTTTCGCGATCTTTTGACGAAATTTGCGATTGTTTCGCAATCTTTTGACGAAATTTGCTGTTTTTCGCGGTCTTTTGACGAAATGTGCGTTTATTTCGCGATATTTTGACAAAATTTGCGTTCAGTTCACGATCTTTTGACGAAACCTACGGTTCTTTCGTGATCTTTTGACGAAATTTGCGGTTCTTTGGCGATCTTTTGACAAAACTTGCGATTCTTTCGCGATCTTCTGACAAAATGTGCGGTTATTTTGCGATCTTTTGACGAAATTCGAGGTTGTTTTGTGATCTTTTGACGAAATTCGAGGTTGTTTTGTGATCTTTTGACGAAATTCGAGGTTGTTTCGCGATCTTTTGACGATATTCGAGGTTGTTTCGCGATCTTTTGGCGAAATTTGCGGTTGTTTCGCGATCTTTTGACGAAATTTGCGGGGTTTTTTTTTTTTTTGCTTTTCTTTAACGAAATGGTTTTTCACCATGTTTTGGCGAAAATCGCTTTTATTTTCGCCCCTTTTGACGAAAATCGCGGTTTTTTGACGAAATTTGAGATTGTTTTGTGATCTTTGACGAAATTTGCGGTTGTTTCGCAACTTTTTGACGAAATTTGTGCTTGTTTCGCGATCTTTTGACGTAATTTGCGATTGTTTCGTGATCTTTTGACGAAATTTGCTGTTTTTTCGCGGTCATTTGACGAAATGTGCGTATATTTCGCGATATTTTGACAAAATTTGCGTTCATTTCACGATCTTTTGACGAAACCTACGGTTCTTTCGTGATCTTTTGACAAAACTTGCGATTCTTTCGCGATCTTCTGACAAAATGTGCCGTTATTTTGCGATCTTTTGACGAAATTCGAGGTTGTTTCGCTATCTTTTGGCAAAATTCGAGGTTGTTTCGCGATCTTTTGGCGAAATTCGAGGTTGTTTCGCGATCTTTTGGCGAAATTCGAGGTTGTTTCGCGATCTTTTGACAAAAGTTGCGGTTGTTTATCGAGCTTTTGACAAAACTGGCAATTGTTTTGCAATCTCTCGACAAAATTTGCGGTTGTTTCGCGATCTTTTGACGAAATTTGAGATTTTTTTCGCAATTTTTTGACGAAATGTGCGTTTATTTTGCGTTCATTTCACGATCTTTTAACGAAACCTACGGTTCTTTCGTGATCTTTTGACGAAATTTGCGGTTGTTTCGCGATCTTTTGACAAAATATGCGGTTCTTTCGCGATCTTTTGACAAAACTTGCAGTTCTTTCGCGATCTTCTGACGAAATGTGCCTTTCTTTCGCGATCTTCTGACGAAATGTGCCTTTCTTTCGAGATCTTCTGACGAAATGTGTGGTCATTTTGCGATCTTGTGGCAAAATTTGCATTTTTTCCGTAATTCTTCGACAAAATATGCAGCATTTTTGTGTCCGACTTTTCAGATTGATGACCGATTTTTTTTTTTTTTTTTTTTTTTTTTTTTTGAACCGAAAGTCTTAAATTTTCGGAAAATTTGGAACAGAATTACCCCTGATATATGGTACATATTATTCGGAGATCGATTTTGTGAAGGGCGCCATACGGAATTTTATTATTTGTAGTAAAATATTTCTATCTCAGGGAATTATGGAATTCGTTGTTAAAATCAAAATCAATTGTATATGTTTCGGCAAAATTTCCCCAGGGGGTTAAAATTTCCCCCGATCCTAGATCGCCGGATCGGACATATTCTGCACCCCTGCCAGTAAGGTCATCTATTACTTATTAGTCTACAGTTATATTTTTCAAAGGCAGTAAATACAAATACAAAACAAAATATTTCTTAATATGTTAATTCTACAATGCATGATTTTCATTTGTCTCCCCCCCCCCCAAAAAAAAAAAAAAAACTGCTATATTGAACAAGAAAACTTATTTTTAAAGTCACACATGAACTGTTATCCATAATTTAGGATAAAACTAAAGTGTCAGATGGCTACATTATAATCTGAACAACATATAACATAAAATTTAAAGTGTGCCAAATGGCTACTCTATGCATTGTAGGGTTAAGTAAATTGTCGTTTTTCTTTGTTTACTTTATTTTTTAGTTAAATAATTATTTTAAAACAATATTTCTTTACAGACAATAAGCAATTATTAAATAGTTTGAAAATTCTTCATTACAGGAGGAGTATTCATTGTGGACCACTGTACCCCAGTAGTGGGCGATCCACTGTGCCTCATGTTGAAGTTCAATACATACTCATAAAAATATTATTTAAAGTTTCCTTTTAAGCATATAAACTTTTAAATTAAATTAATACCAGTGTCTTACCTTTTCAAAAAAGTTGTTTTATTTATTTATCCATAACCTTTAATTACTCAATAAAGAAAAATATGATGATCAAAATTTTTACTTTTAGGAGCTCAAAACAACCAGTCATGATAAAAGGGTTCATTCTGAGCTAACGATGTTTTCTGAAGCTTATAAGTAATCAATCCAGTGCTATTATCAATTAGCCTAAAAGAAAAGCTTTAAAAATCTAAAAATAAGTAAAATATAAGGGGTGGTCCATTGTACCCTACTCTCCCCTATACATGAAAGGATAAAAACCCATTCAAAATTCAAATTAAATTTCAAAAATTTAAATTAAAATCCAAACTTTCTTTCTCCTAACTTTAAATCTCATTCTAAAACCAGTTTTACACCTTGTAACTTTGTTTCCCAGCAATACATCTTATTACTTTTAGATATCATTTTCGGACAATCCTTAACCCCTTCGGAATCGGCGGCTTTTACACAAATTTTATTCTGTGGGCACCACTTTTATTTAGAAAGTTGCCTGTACTTAAACAATCACGAAAACGGTCTAATTAAAGAAACTAAATATTACTTTTCTTTTTTAGTGGTGGCTGAAACAAATTCTGTATGCTCTTTTTGAGGGTGCATATATGCACCCATGGTTCCGAACGGGTTAAGAGTAAAAATAGCTGAGTTGCAAATTTTGTAGCCACGTGTGATTAGCTCATCCCCGGGCGAGCCAAGCCCAGTTCTGGCATCTGAGCCCGGACAATCAATCAAAAGCTAATCAACCAATTAAAGAAATGTTCCTCCCAAATTTACAACTGTGCCCTCTGCTGGAAAACATGATAAGCCCCAAGATATTAGCTAACGCGCGCTCCAAAAAGTGGAGATCTTGCAGATTTGAGAAGCCTGCAAAACCTATGCTCATGTAAATTCTCAAATCGTCAACGTAACTGGCTCGCGGGACCTCCTATAGCACTGTAAGATGAAGTACGAAATAAATGAATTCGATCCACCAAGAGGTTCCAGAGTCCAATTATTATCCATGTATGACAACCCCAAGATGTCCTTACATATTAAAGCCGGCTGTACGGTCTTCTGCGGGGAAATAAACTGGTCGCGACCCCTTACTGGTCTGGAACATGCGATACATTACATACATTATAAATATGTATGACAAATCCTTATTTATAAAAGTGTATTTATTTAAGTTAAACTTTCTTAAACAAGTTCAGCATGAAAACGTTTTTCCTTAAAGAGAGACCTTCCTTGTAAGACATCATACATCACTTTATTAACCTTTAACCGATGTGACTAAAATTTGTCACACAACTGATGTGATCCGGTCTCTCCGACCCCTCGAATAAAATGAATAAAAAAAATAACTCAAATGGTTGAATTTACTTAAATTTTGTCCTAACAATATCGTTGTACTTCTCTTGGGAGCATGTGAATTAAATTGCATGAAAAAAGTATTTTATTCATATTATTTAACTTCAGTACAGAAAAGTAAAAAGCTGTAAAAGTGTTTACAGCTTGGAGTCGCGGTGTCTGGGAGACCGCGTGACATCAGTTAAAGGTTAAATTGTGAAGTGCGTGCTATTGTGATATGCTATTCGGAATGCATTGGAAATGGTTTCATAATCTATGCTTGACGCATGATTTTCCGTTCTGGTTTCATTTTTGTTTATTTATTTAATGAAATCGATATAAAATTATCTATGCATTGATATGTATTCATTTCCTTTAGATTTAAGTTAATTTTAAAATTTTAGATGCACAAAATGCTTATTTTAATAGTACCAAGTTGTGAATTAATTGCGGATGAATCTTTTATAAATATTCTTACTCTTTGATTTTACTTAATGGATAGATTTGTGATAATCTGATCACCGCTCAGCCGCTTCATTTTTTGTAGTCCTCTTTTTCTTCTTTTCGTTTATCGTTTATTAGAGGGGGTTTTTTTTCCTTGTTCAAGTTTAGCTATCCGCGATTATTATACTTTGATTGAATTGTGAAGCAACATAAAATTCTACAGACTTGATCAAATTTAGTAAAAGAAACAAAACTGGTATGTTGTGCCCATCACAAACTTTCTCTTATGTAAATCAAATCAAATGATTTAAATCATTCCAAAAATTACATCGATTTTAGTTAATAGGTTAGTTTTAATATACCTGCTTAACTTTCTAGTGCATGATTTTTTATTTTTTCCTGTAAAAAATGTATTTGATTCCTTAATGGGCATACATTAAAGGAAAAATTCTAAAAAAATTATCACTTTTATATTTTTCCGTATTTTGGATTTTTTTAAACGATTGCCAAATGGCAACACCATGCATTAAGCGTATTCTAAGCATATTCTACGATATTTCTCTGGTGTTTTTTCTATCAATTGTCGGGTGGCATTTTGCAGCACGGAGTTCTGTTTTTTCTTATTATACCAAGGCACGAAATTACTTTTGATTTAAAAGTGTCATTATGTTCACTGCTGTTTAATAGTTATCAAAATACAGTTCATGCTTTACAGGTTCAACAACTGGATGAGTTAGTCTAGGATTGACTAAACCGCTAACCTCCATGTCCACCTGGCAGACTGGTTATATTTTTTTCGCAATAAATATCAAAACTGTACACAAATCTTGATACTCCTGCGAAAAATAACAATTTAAAACCACATTTATGAGAGTTTTTTTTTTTTTTTTGGGGGGGGGGGGGGATATACTGCTTCATATGGTGACAAGCCTTTGGCGCACTTATTTGCTCATAAACACAAAGAGATTTTTTTATGGGAATGGATAAGAATTTCCATTCAGGGTACCGACTGTTGGTCTCAACTTTAATAACTTATCTTTCCCATTAGACAATGTATTATCGTTCAGATGGGAAAATTGTCGTATACCGTATGCTTTCAAATGCATTCAAGATCATAGTACGACTACCTGGTGATACACCAATGACAGGGTTCCCAAGCAATCTTATGATTTTAGAATTTGCCACGCTACTCAAGATACAAATCCTTAGATACTTTTTTATATCTTTCGAGCATATATTGAGTGGCTTTTGAACATGTTTTAAAACACTATACAGACTTGTTTGTCGAGAGATATGCTCGAAACGTACTGGATGGAAAAATACAAAAATTATTTATGTGGTGTTTTTAATGATAAAACACTTTCAGGCAGAGAAACATCTCCAATAATCTTTATCCAAGAAGGATCTGGCTGAAGAGTTTGAGGCTTTCACTTTTTTCTGTTTACGTTTACCTGGCTGCTTTTGTTTTGATGTAGATGGAATATTGACTATCCCAACGTTTGCATAAAAATTCTAGTCAATTTCATTAGCTGATTTATCTGCTTGTAAATCACAGTCAGTCTCATCATAAGTGTCTGAACCGTTTTTGAACAGAAGGGTTTGGATCAAAAGGTGGATCGTCATCCCTGTCATTGTAAGAAATGTCACTTTCACTAGACAATCCAATTCAAATTTCTTCTGTTGACATTTTTTTTAATATCTTTGCTTTAAAATGTATGTTTAAAATGATGAGGCTCTATCAGAACAAATTTTTTGATGAAAAAATAGACAAAAAGCAAGATGAAACAATCAACAAATTCATTGAACAGAATATTAAAAATGTAAATAAAAGCGGAACTCAATTCATGGTGTTGCCAAATGGCAACAAACGTATATTCGCATGCAAACGATATTTGTTGCAAAAAACTTTACTGAAAATTATTTAAAGTCACTTTTAAAAGCATATTCTTTTGAAAAATATTTTTTTCAAATGAAATTTTGCATGTTAAATATTTTTTGTGTGTGTGTGTGTTAGAAATCCTTCTATGGCTAGGAAAATGGAAGGCTTCAAAAATTCCTTTTTATTTGTAACTGATAAACAACTACTATCACCTATGGTATTTTTTATGTACTAAACTTAAGTATAGGATCAAAATGAATACATAAAGCATAAAGTTATCAAGAGGCAAAGGTAAATAAACGATAAGGAGAGAAAATTTAATTTGTTGCCAATTGGCAAAAATACGCACTAGAGGGTTAATTTGCGCCGGAGCTCACTTCCAGTACCTTCTTTGATTTTAGTGAATATTTAAAAATTGGTCAGAATTTACAGGAGCTCATAAATTCTGCTCTCTGAAACCCAGCGGAATAGCGATTCCGAAAAACCGAATCCTAAAAATTTTTATTTGCATTTCTTGCTATCAAAGCGCTTACACGTGTGACATAGTGTGTCGAATAAGTAGTAACATACTTGCATCTAGCGCTCGCAAGTGTAGACTGAATGATTTTCTGCCTCAATT
This sequence comes from Maratus speciosus, assembly GCA_963932465.1. NCBI lineage: Eukaryota > Metazoa > Arthropoda > Arachnida > Araneae > Salticidae > Maratus > Maratus speciosus. Next base: position 295,727,288 of record OZ010789.1, read on the forward strand.
GTTTCCCAGTGGCGACGAGGAATGCCAGAATCAGAATTAACTCTAACCTTATCAACATTTCTTACTCGTGGTCGTGTGGTGTTTACTCATAGCTTTTTGTTCGTGTTTGTAAAACATTCTTATTGATATTTTTTTAGCTCCATGTGGTGCTTAATTTTCACCAAAGCTCACAGGAACGCAGTTCCGGCACTTGTTTACTTTTAGTGAGTATTTAAACATTAGTCAGAATCATCCGGCGATTATCAATACTGTGCACCGACTGTGTGTTGTATTTATTGCTTGTTCATACAAAAAAAATCCTTGGCAAGTAGGATTTTCTGAAAATTCCCTAACTCCTGATTTTAATGTTTTTGCTCAGTCCAAATATAGTCAAAATCGCTCTGTTCTAAAAAAAAAAGTAAATAACGTTGTCACCGCCAGCGCAGGGCTGCCACATGCGACTATTTTTTAATTCTACCTCCCACCACTTTTTAAAAACAAAAATCTTTCACATACTCTTTGACAACAGGTATAAGAGAAATATACTGCAAAATTTGTATTTTAAAAATAGTGGAACGAATAAAATATAAAAATAGTCGCCTGTGGCAGCCCTGTCGCCGCCGCCGTAAATGATTTTTTTGTGACCGGGTGTCTTTCTTCGCTAATATTAAGAAAACTACTGCATACAAAAATATGTAAATGGGTAGTATAATAGAGACTTGTTTGATAAACACGCTGAAGCAGGCAGTTTTTAAATCGAAGAATTATTTTAAGAGCTATTTTATGTTAAAGTTGGTCAAAATCCTTCAATTAAAAAAGTTTTATAGTAGCAAAAACTATACATAGGAATTTAATCATTTTTTCTAAGTATATACATTAGAAGCTCGCGGTGTGCAGACTGCATTTATTTTTTTAATTTGACTAATTTGACTGGGTTTTTTTTTTCAATTTTAAATTCAAATTTTCAGCATTTCGAGAGATATTTTTTACATATTTAGAAAAAGTTATTTTAAATTGTTGCCAATTGTAAAAACAGGCAAATAATAACATTTCCTTTAAATTAAAATTTTATTTACACGTGACTATTATAGACAAAAAAAAACCCTTTCAAATTAGAATTAAATGATTACGTGTTAAAAGCAGGAAAACATTAAAAATTACGTCATAAAAATTGTATTTAGACGTAAATATTAAAAAAGAAAAAAAACTTTAAAAATTATGAATTCATTATATGTTAAAAGAGGGAAATGGGAAAATTAAGTCCCATTTAAAAGAGAATAAAGCGTCCCAAACAATAAAATTGCCAAACAGTTTAAATTAAAAAATGTATTTACACATTTATTTCATATTTCGAGACGATTTTTTGAACTATTGTTGCCAATTCTATGACAGCGCAAATAATATTTCCTTTCTAACAATGAAAATATTTTCCCGTGAATATTAAAAAGAGAAAGAAAACTTTTCTGAAGATTACGTCAAATTTAAAACGGCACATTTAAAACAATTTTCTTATAGCGTAGTTAAAAAAATACTGGGGGACTCTGTTGGCTTAGATCATTTTATATTAGCTGATATTTAAATGTTTAAACTAATCTTATTTAATCAAACACGAAAACAGCCATTAACAGCAGCTGATTCGTCCAGTAAAAGGGAAATTAATGAAAATACGTTTAGAGAGAGATCGCCACGAATGAAGTATGATTAGATAGGATTTTTTTTTTGCCCACATTTGACACTGCATACTCAATTTTCGTTATGTACTTTTAGGTTAAGGGGGTGGTCCGGGACACAATTTTTTTTTTAATTTTCTATTTAATTTCTCTGTTTTTTTTTCTGCTTAAAATGAAGCTTACATCATGTTTCTATGTTAATTGGAACAGGAAATATTCATTTTTAGGTTTTGGTTTGTTTTCAAAATCTAGTTTTCAGCAATGGTTGTCATGAAAATGTCTTTTTGCGAAAATGCGTTTTTCTTCATGATGGGTTTTTTCACCATATCTTGTATTTAAATTCTTATGAGTCAAAAACCGTTAAAGATAAATGGTTCAAATTTGGAACATATATTTTTCAATTATTTTACTTTAATTATGATTCAGCAAATTTGAAAGAAATATTTGCTTTTGAAAATATGATTTTTTTTTTAAAGTTACGTCATTTTTTTCAAATTTTTACTTTAAATATTTTTACTTTTTATTTAAATTAATATTTTTTAAAATGCTGAATCTAAATTAAAATTTATATATTTCTGCTTATTTAAATGCAAAAAAATTGAAATTCTACAAATAATATTTCGAGTTATAACGATTTTAAACTACCCCACTTTTTTAATAAAATTTAAATTTTAAATTAAAAAAATGACAAGTTTTATCATGTGATTTTATTTACAAATAATATGGTTAACCATCACAAAAAATTTCAAAATTTTAACTCAATAAATAAAAATTATTTGAAAATGCGTCCCGGACCCCCGTAAGTATCATCATACAATATTATTTCTAATGTCAACATCCAATTTTCTATACACATATAAAATGCACAACGATGTTCTACTCTATAGTAATAACCTTGTAGTGGAATTCAACGATTTATATCAATTTCAATAGATTTGAAATAGCGCAATGTTATTAAAATAAGCTGCAGACGATTTTTCCCTATTGACCATAATGTAACGGAATTCTTTCGAGTGCCCCTGTAAATAAACTATTAATGGTAGGGGACAGTGGGGATGAATGGGACACTTTTTACAAAAATAAGAAAATCAACTTCATTTGACACAAAAACAAAAATTTCGATTTATAGAATGTAAAGTGAATGTTCTTGAACAATAAAGAAACATAATTTGCAGAAACAATTTTATAATTAAAGAAATTGTAAGTTTAAAAATGTGTCCCACACCTCCCCACTAACAGGCAGGTATGGGACAGCTGTCAAACAAAGTATGATAAGGCACAAATAGTCTAGTGTCGGAGACATATACAGTTTGACAAAGATTTTAGATTGATAATGTCTGTACCACAATATCAAATTCTAATATCTTCATCAATGGAAGGAAAATTCAGGATTGTCAGATACAGATGACATTAAAAAATCAACAGATTAGTTTATTTACATTTTGAAGTAAATTAATATATTATCAATGTATAATTAATATATTACCCTCTAAAAATATTTGCTTATTAGTAATTTACATTCATATTATTAAAAAAAAAAGAAAGAATTGGACTTGTCACATTCCTCCCTTTGCTGGCATGTCCCATTCCTCCCCGCTACCTTCTTTTATGTTAAACTTCTTGTATAAATAAAAATGCTGCTTTTAGACTTAGTTTAAATTATATACGGTATAATGTTCCATAAATAGAGAAACTATTACATATATGCATAAACAAGTCATTAATATACAGCAAGCATAAAAAAGTATATGAAGCAAATTTACTTTTGATTCTTGAACTAATCTTTTTCTTTATGCAATTGCAAGCTTATGCAGATCAGCAAGTTTTTTTGGCTGAAAATTGGGCTGCTATTGCTTCATCTAGTTCGTGATGGATGAAATGTTTAGAATGATACATAAAGAGACAAATCTAGTGTCCCTTTCCTCCCACTGTCCCATTCCACCCCACTCTCCCCTACACACTTCATATTAAATACCGAACATGCCATGGTAAACATCATTAACATCTATCTATTGCATGAAAATCCGAGTACATTTACGCGAGTTAGAGCGTAGACGGGACAGATCGGCAGACAGACGGCCAGACAAACCGAATTCATAAACACTTTTCAACTATGTTGGAAAGTGGTGTTAAAAAAGAAACGTGAATGCCGGAAAAAAAGTGTACGACCTTGCAGAAATACTTTCTCCGTTGAGTCATTAAAATACCTTGACCTTTTGGTATCTTACAAGAATCTTTATTGTATGTGCAGTTAAAGAGTTCTTTTAGAAGAGAATTGGTTAAGTGGTGTCCCGAATTTGAGATTTTACTTTTCTCAAAGAAATACTTGTTCTCTTTCTTTCTCAAGCGACCGAATCTGGGGAATAAATGATGTAGATGGATTTGCATTTGGTCTAAGAAACTTAATACAGTGGGAACCGCTTAAGGCTGTTCTCAAATCCAAAAGAGCTACTTTCTGACACATTTCTCACTTCATTTTTGTTCAGAAACGCAGGAAATTAGCAGGTGTTCTTATTCAGAAATCGTTGGCGTTTTCCATTTTTGGGCAAGTCAAAAAATCTTTCAGAAAACAGTCTCAAATTTGGCGCTTGGAACCGAATTTCCAACGCGACATCGCGGAAAAATGAGAAAAGCCGGTCGTCACCCGACAACAATGGCTTATAACTGGATAATTTATTTATCGAAAAATGGAAAACACTGTTCGATCCCAAATCGCACAATTTTATAATTAAAGAAATTTTAAGTTTCAAAATGTGCCCCCCCCCCCCCCAAACTAAGAGGGAGGTATGGGACAGCTTTAAAACAAAGTATGCTGAGGCACAAATAGTCCAAAATTGGATACATATACACAGAGCCATCGCTAAGACTTTTTATTCGGGGGGGGGGGGGGGGAACCTTAAATGGCCAAGTCAGATTTCAGTATTTGCCAACTCATTGAAAAGCAAAAAATAAATAGTTCTCGACATTTGCCAAATAGTTTTATAATTTTGCCAAGTTATCACAATTAGAAAAAGTAATATGGATCTTATTTGTAAGAAGCTTAATAATATTCCCAATTATATTTGTAACTTTTTGCCAAGTCTAGAAATAGAGTGTATTATATATTTTTTATTAAGGTTTTAAACAAATTTGCTAACTAAGTTTGTAAATTTGCCAAGTGTAGCAGAAAAATTTATTTAAAAAATTAATTTTAAATTAAAATTAAAATTATTTTAAAAAATAAACTTTTTGCTTCCAATTTTTTTTTTAAATACTTTCAACTAGCAAACCCGCCTGTCGTTGCCCGTGTTAACTATGGGGGCCATACGAGCAAAATAAATGAAAATGTAATAGCCTAAAAATACGGCGATCACAAAAACGACGCTTTGTGCATTCGCTCCCTTAAATATAATTAAAACGAAAATATGGGGAAAAAAACGAAATAAATGCAACGAAATTCTATCTCCGCATGGCTTGAAAATAAAGTATTTATAGATTATGGACGTTAATTTCAGAGGAGCAAGGTGACGAAAAATATAATTTTTAAATGGAAATATATATTGTCATCCATAAAAATAAATTCCACAATGATATCATAAAAATAACGTCATTTACCTTTTCTTCTTTTTTTAATTAGTGCAGATTCTAATTTTAATTTTTGAATCTGTTTTATGTTTCTTCATTCGAAAATGACGTCATATTTAGAATATTTTTTTTTTCTAAATTTTTTTCTTAAAATTGAAATGTTTTTATTTCATGGTAGATGTTTTAGTTCCAATTACATTTAAAGGAAGGTACTATGTCATTTTAACGCATTTATAGTACGCTTTTTAAATTTTATATACGAAAAATGCGCTTTATCTACTCAGAATGACGTCAGTTTCGGATGAGAAAATACAACGAGCTAGTCTGAATTTTTATAGACTCATAAAATTGCCCATACGATGATTTTCTTTGTAGCAACAAAATAAGAAAAAATGCATTTGAAAATTTTAAAAAATTGGTTTGTATAAGATGAATTAAGGCAGGTATAGGTGAAAAAACGGTTGAAGAGTGGTCTGAGAAGTTTATAAAGTTAGCCAGTAATTTTAGCCAAGTTCTAAAACATACATGAAGATGTGAGTTTCAAAACTCGCTTTATCCAAAATTTAAAAAATAGTGTTTTCTCTATCAATCTGTTCTATTGATAAACCTGCACTGAAAAAACACTACAATCTGCAAAAAAGTACTTTTATCTTGTATTTCTGGCATTGTAAAATATTAGTTTACAATGAAAACCAATAGACGCAGTTAGAGGTGTTTCGCGATCTCCCAAAATTTGACTTTTTTGATAAAGCGAGTTTTGAAACTCACGTCCTTTATATGTATATCAAGTTTCGTACAAATAGGTAAAAAATTGTAGATTTGTAAAAGGAACATGCACACATACTTTGTTTTTTTATATAGATAGATATATACATATTTACAATAAAATTTCTAAATGCTAATTTTGAAATTATCTATCAATAACATAGTATTTTTTTCAAGCTGAATTCATTTTATATAACACAGAGATTTAATTACTTTTATAGAAATTAAAAGTTTTAAAAGAAAAAATCTATCCAAAGGAAGGCATTTTACAAAGAGAACAAGCTTCCTGTTAGAAATAGAATCAGTAAGGAGCCATAAATGGATTAATTTTATATCGGCTGTTTGTTTGTGCTTTTCTTTACGCTTTCATATCGCGATACATCACTTATTTACCACAAGACATACATAAACAGCGAATTTGTTCATTTTGTATTTTTTGTGATTAAAAATTGTTCAAAACCCCTCCCAAAAGAAAATCCTGGTTGTATCTTAAATGTTAACTCACACTAAAAAAAAAAAAGTTGGTTATATAGAACGACCATTGCTTACAGCCAAATATTAGCATTAGCAGCAGCATTACAGCCGTGTAGTCAATATATACATATCGACCTCAAGTAAGATGAAGTGATGAAATCAGAAAAGTAGCCGGTGTAAATTGGATGACTAAAGCACTAGACAGAAAACATTGGAAAAATCTGGGAAAGACCTACATCCAGCAGTGGATTGAAAACGGTTGATGATGATGATGATGATATATAATATATATATATATATTGACAACACGACACTTTCTGACGCATTTATGGACTTATTTTTAAACGTACAGGCATGAAATTGGTAGTCAGGACAACTGATGAGATTTGGAATTGCTTTTATCATTTTTCGATAAATGTATTACGTCTTAAATAATCGATTTTTGTTTCCTGGAGGCATTTCTTCGGCTGCAACGCCCGGACATCTGGTGCTTAAAACGCCAACTTCGACGGCATTTCCTGAAAAATCCTCTGCCTTTATCGAAAAATGATAAGAGCTATTTGATTTCGTAGTTTCTTAATAAAATACCTATCAGTTTTATAAGATTGAATTGTATAGGGCAAAACTAGGAAATTTCATTAGCTGCCACTGGCCGGTAGGACTAGTTTTTTAAGTGGCCACTTCCTTTAAGCTAGTGGCCACTTTTTATTTAAAAATACTAAACAGTAAAATTTCTATAAGTATTAATCTAAAACTGAATAGCCCAAATAAATATGTTAATATAAATATATTGGAACCAAAAAAAAGTAGAATCCTTGATGAAATGTAAGAAAATTTTATTCTCTCCTTGTAAAAAAGTGGCCTGAAGGTGGCCGCTCATAGACAATTTTTCACTAGCCACTTTTTCTCATTTACTGACCTGTGATAAAGATCTGCATGGGCCGAAATTTCCAGGCTCGGGCCCGGCTCGACTCACAGAAAAAAAAAATTGGCCCGGCCCGACCCGGTAAAAAACTTAAAAGTTCGGCCCGGGCCCGGCCCGAAAAAAAGTTAAAATCTCGTTCCGGGCCCGGCACGAGTGAATTTCTACAAAACATTGATTTTTATGTCGATTTGGTTAAAAAATTGTCTCGTACTAGGAAATCTGACCAAAAATATTTATCTTAACCTTTTTTTTTTTCATGTTTATAGTCTTCCTTTTCACAGAAGTGTATAGGGCCGCAGGCTGCGATATTTATTTTTTTAATGAATCTCTATTTCTTGTATGCTTCAGTTATCTTAATATTGTTAATCCATATTCCATGTGTAGTGTTAAAAATTTGAAAAATGCTATACAGTAAAATCGGAGTTGCATATAAAAGGGAAAAAAAGGCGTTATAGACAAATTCCCTTCGTAGCAAGTGTAAATGTATTATATATTCTTTTCTTACGTATTAGTACATTAATTTTGGCACACGTTTTTCAGTTTAAAACAGGGTTCCGTCATAGGCAGGTTCCTTTTTACACGTTTTACTATATTTTAAGAAGCGCAGAAATCTAGTATTCTTTAAAAAGAATAAATTTTAATATTTCAGTGTATAATAATGGCGATTTAAAAATGTATGCATTTTTTGCAAAAATTTTTGGGCCAGGCCTAATTTTACAGACTTTTGAATGGACCAGGCCACGCTGAGACAATGATTTTCATTACGGCATACGGGCTGAGTCAAAACTAGGACCGAAATTTTTGGGCCATGAAGACTAGGAATGAAATACCAGTCCCGGCTCTGTATACAGAAAAAATAAGTTAGGCCTGGCCCGGGCCCGGCCCAGCCCGAAAAGAGTTGACAGCAGGCCCGTTCTGAGTACCATGAATGAAAATCGACTCGAGCCCGGGCTTCGGGCCGACCCGTGCAGGTCTCTGCCCTGTGGCCGGTGGCTAGTGCTAATTTTGCCTTTTATTGAATTGTAAAAGGAAGTCTCGAAAACAAAACACGTAGAACCTTTATAGGCGCTGATGGGTACATTTTTCCATTGCTTCTTATTATATTAATTAAGGGTGTAGATCCTTTTTATAACTCCAAGCTATACTAACCCAATCAGCCGGTTATGAAACCGGTCATAGGATCTTTTGACCTTCAGCAGCGAAAGCAGTGTTGAATTCCAACACTTTTTTTTTTTTCCGGAAGAGATTTTTGAAACTCCGAGGAGGGGGTGGGGTAATGTGGAGTTCCGGGGGAATTTACACTTTTAAACCATTAATGTAATTTAATTGCAAATACAAAAAAAAGAAAAGAAAAGTATAAAATTCACCAAAAAATTACTATTTTCTTAAAACTATTTACATTTAAAATTATTAAATATAAAAACACTTTTATGAATTCTATATAATAATGTTATACACGAACTAAACTATTTTTATGACAACAGCCAGAGTACTATTTAAAAAGTTATAAGGTATAAGAAGACAAGCAACGCTGAAATTTCCTGAAAAAATGTAATAATTTATATATAAAAATTGTATAACTCATAAACTTTTCGATAATTCAGTATAATAGTCTACTTCCTTTGAATATACATTTAAAACATAATTTGAAAATTTTGTAGTAATTGAATTATTATTTATCGATTTATGACAATTTTTCCAACACAATTTTACAAAAAATTACTTTTACGAAAAATCATAAAACAATTTTTAACTTAGCTTTTTTTTTTTTTTTTTTTTTTTTTTTTTTTTTTAAGTTTGTAAGCAATATAAATGTTTAAAAAGATCGAAAATAAAAAGAAAAAATAATTTTATATTAATTTTCTTTTAATTGAAATTTGATCGAAATTGACGCTTTAAAGGAATACTGATACTTTAGAAACGAGATCACCAAATGTTTACAGGAAATTTTTCTCACCACAACTTTAAATTTGCGTCTGAAGGATATATGAAGCTAAACTTAATAATAATAATAATTATTATTATTATAAATCTGAAGCCTCAAAAGATTGAAATTATTTTTATACATTGCTAACTGTTTACCGTTCCCATAGTAAAGTGTGATGAACATATCTAACAATCAGTTTACATAAATTGATAACAGCCAAATATAAATATTTGCAAACAGATGAAGATAGTAGATAATGTAAAATAGTTCAACCAAAAGTGATATAAATAATTCAGCAAACAGCTGAAAAATTAGCAATAAAAATAGTCAGTAAGTTTAGCAATAGCAAAAAGTTTTTCGTTTTTATACTACTAAAAATATTTGTTACCTCGTCCCAAACTTAATTCTATATACGAGGACGTGAGTTTCCAAACTCGCTTATCCAGAAAATCAAAATTTGGGAAATCGCGAAAAATCTCTGACTGCGTCCATTAGTTTTCATTGTAAAACAAGATTTTACAATGCCAGAATTACACGATAAAGTTTTTTTTTCTTTTTTTTTTTTTCTTAGCAGATTGTAGTGTTTTTTTTATGCAGGTTGACCAATAGAATAAATAGATTGATAGAAAAAACTCGATTTTTTAAATTTTGGATAAGACGAGTTTTGAAACCCACTTAGAGATGCAACGAATATTCGGCCGAAGCCAAATATTCGGCCCATTCGGTCTCTCTGCCGAATATCAAGTCCATTTATTCGGCCTTGGCCGAATAATACTGTAATAAATGTTTTTATATTTACACAGTATAACTTTTTAATTTGACAATTTATATTCATCGCATGTATAGTGAACATTTTATTTGAAATTAACTAACACTTTTTTTCCATTAACTTTCATACCCTGAATGGGTTTTATCTACCCATTTTTATATAAGAGGCTAATTTAGGAATCATGTTAAAAAAAATTTTATGCTGTATCAGTAAGTACAAAAAGTATCTGCTTGTAATAAGCTAACATAATCTGTTAAATTCAAAATTAATCTATTCAAAATTGTTTTAATACATCTGTACAAGCAAATTCAAAAAAAAAAATTTTTTTTATCATAATGGGAAGTTTAACATTTATCCCTTGTTACCTAAAAAAATATTTATTTCAATAATATTTTGAATTATACCTATAAAGAACTCTAGTGCTATCTGCTGACAGCAAAGAAAAAAAAAATAATGCTAATAATAAATGATAAAAATGTTTTTGTTCATTGTGAGCTTTATAAAGTCTACAATGATTTCTTTCCACCATTTTAGAGGATATTCCTTTCATCCTTTCAGCCCCACCAGTGGCTGAGAGGTTCTGCTCCCGAAGCTGGTAGACGGGAGGTGCTGGGTTCGAACCCAATCGCGCCCGTCGGCCTAATCGTTCGGAGTTTTCGTGGTTTTCTTCGAGCCGTGGATTTTCATGCGTTAATACGGATTAGGTTCCCTTAGAAAGACCTCCACGGAAGGCACTCCCCCTAGGGCCTATATCCCTCGTGTAGATAATTGGCCGTCAAAAATCAACCCAACCCTTTCATCCTTTCTATCAGTGGTTTTTCTTAAGATATTAAGATTTCTTATTTTTTATTTTATTTCATCTGAAAGTTGAAACTTATGTTTCCTAGTACATTTCAGATTTTGTCATTATTTTTAAATGTAACAACAACACACATAATATTTATTAATATTTATTAAAATGTAATTAGACAATACCTGATGAGGAACTTGTGCTAAGATTTTTTTTTTTTTTTTTTGGGGGGGGGGGGGGGCGGGGTCTGAATTATATTATTGGGGCAATTTTTAGGCCGAACATAGCCGAATATTTTTTCAGAGTAAAATAATCCTTTAAAAAATTAAAAATTTGTATATAAATAATTTTTTTAAAGAAAACAATACATTTTAATTGTGAAATATACAAGAATTGTGCATATAGTGCATACTATATTTTGCTTTTAGGCAAAAATAAGTTCATTATTCGGCGACCGAATAGGCAGAATATTCGGCTGTAACTTGGCCGAATATTCGGTATTCGGTTATTCGGCCAATCCACTATTCGTTGCATCACTAAAACCCACGTCCTCATATGAAGAACGTGTAAAACTAATTTAACAATATTATTTTTTTTTTTATGTCTGAAATCGCAAAATTCAGAAATAGAGTTCATAAATTGATTTCCAAGTTATTGTAGGAAGAAAAATTATCCAGCTACCAGATTAATTTACATAAATCAGAAGATTAAATATTGCAAAAAATAAACGTTTACAAACAGAGGACAATAACTTACAGAAAACATAAAATAACTCTGCAAAGAAATAGTATAAGTAATCCAGCAAACAACTTAACCCCTTGAACGGCGGTGGGATACATTATATATATCCGAATTAATTTTAATCAAGATTGGCACCAGAATTCTTTTAGAATTTTAATTTTTTAATTTTTATGAAAATGCGCTGTAAAATTGCATTTCCTTATTTCAAATAATTTTTTTCGAAATTTTTGGTGTGAATTCAACCTTACAGAAGTACAATTAGTTGCCCCTGAATGGAGTTCATGGGGAATTTACACTTTTAAACCATTAATGTAATTTAATTGCAAATATAAAAAAATAGTATACAATTAACCAAAAAATTGATATTTTCATAAAACTATTTAAATTTAAAATTATTAAACATAAAAACACTTTATGAATTCTATATAATAATGTTATACAGGAACTAAACTATTTTTATGGCAATAGCAAGAGTACTATTTAAAAAGTTATAAGGTATAAAAAGACAAGCAACGCTGAAATTTCCTGAAAAAATGTAATAATTTATATATTAAAATTGTGTAACTCATAAACTTTTCGATAATTCAGTATAATAGTCTACTTCCTTTGAATATACATTTAAAATATAATTTGAAAAATTTGTAGTAATTGAATTATTATTTATCGAGTTATGACAATTTTTCCTACAAAAAATTACTTTTGCGAAAAATCATAAAACAATTTTTAACTTAGCTTTTTTTTTTTTTTTTTTAAGTTTGTAAGCAATATAAATGTTTAAAAAGATCGAAAATAAAAAGAAAAAATAATTTTATATTAATTTTTTTTTTTAAATTGGCGCTTTAAAGGAATACTGATACTTTAGAAACGAGATATCACCAAATGTTTACAGGAAATTTTTCTCACCACAATTTAAATTTGCGTCTGAAGGATATATGAAGCTAAACTTAATAATAATAATAATTATTATTATTATAAATCTGAAGCCTCAAAAGAATGAAATTATTTTTATACATTGCTAACTGTTTACCGTTCCCATAGTAAAGTGTGATGAACATATCTAACAATCAGTTTATATAAATTGATAACAGCCAAATATAAATATTTACAAACAGATGAAGATAGCAGATAATGTAAAATAGTTCAACCAAAAGTGATATAAATAGTTCAGCAAACAGCTGAAAAGTTAGCAATAAAAATAGTCAGTAGCAAAAAGTTTTTCGTTTTTATCTTACTAAAAATACTTTTTACTTCGCCCCAAACTTAATTCTATATACGAGGACGTGAGTTTCCAAACTCGCTTATCCAGAAAATCGAATTTTGGGAAATCGCGAAAAACCTCTGACTACGTCCATTAGTTTTCATTGTAAAACAAGATTTTACAATGCCAGAAATACACGATATAGGGTTTTTTTTGTTGTTGTTGTTGTTTTTTTCAGATTGTAGTGTTTTTTTTTTTTTTATGCAGGTTGGCCAATAGAATATGATTGATAGAAAAAACTCGATTTTCTAAATTTGGGATAAGACGAGTTTCGAAACTCACGTCCTCATATGAAGAACGTGCACAATTTAACAATACTATTTTTTTTTAATGTCTGAAATCGCAAAATTCTGAAATAGAGTTCATAAATTGATTTCCAAGGTATTGTAGGAAGAAAAATATTCAGCTATCAGATTAGCTTACATAAATCAGAAGATTCCATATTGCAAAAAATAAATGTTTACAAACAGAGGACAATAACTTACAGAAAACATAAAATAACTCAGCAACGAAATAGTATACGTAATCCAACAAACAACTTAACCCCTTGAATGGCGGTGGGATATATTATATATATATATCCCAATTAATTTTAATCAATAGTGGCACCAGAATTCTTTTAAAGTTTTATTTATTTATTTATTTATTTTTTAAGGAAAATGCGCTGTAAAATTGCTTTTCCTTATTTTCAAATAATTTTTTTCGGAAATTCTGGTGTGAATTCAACCTTACAGAAATACAATTACTTGCCCCTGAAATCGTTAAAGAAAAGTTTTTCATTTTTATAGTACTACTTGAAAATATTTGTCAATTGGTCCCAAATTTAACTCTAACCGCACAGCTGCCAACTTTTTCGCTCTTTTGTTTACCACTTTTTTCGAAAAGAAAATTTTACTTTATTTAATCTCAGAATTTGTATGATTAAATAAGACGATTTTTTTTTTTTTCTTTTTTTTTAAGTAGTAACAAAAAAGAACAAAAGTTGGCAGCTGTGTTTACACGAAGGACGTATAACTAAATTGGTTAAATACTAAATAAGGTATAAGAGCTAAAATTGCAAAATTCTTAAATAGAACTTTGATTTTCAAAATTATTCCGTATTACCGGTTTAATCTGTGATGACATTATATCCGGCAATCCGTTTACATAAATCGAATATCGAGAAAAATAAACATTTACAAGCAGATGAAGATCGCTTACAGATAAAAACAAACTATTTAAATAATAAGTACTTACGGCAATACGCCACAGCTATGAAAATAGAGAAGATTGAACACTTTGTAATGAATGCCATCTCTACAAATTTCGGTGATCAGTTCACTAATGCAGAATAACTTTAAATATGAAAAGACTTAAAACCACTTGTCACATTTAAACGAGTTTTTCATGGTCAAGAAAAGATGAACGAAACGTTACAGAATTTCCGCTACGCATGACAAACAACTGAAGAGCTGACAGAATTGTAATTTCCTTTCGTTTTTCTTTTTTTCCCCCAATCATTTTCGCTTGGCGAAGCGAGGGTTGCTAAGCGAGTTTTTGATCGCCATATATTGTAATTGACATCACTCCTTGTTTGGTTTGGTTTGGATTATCAAAATATTTTGTTTAGTTTAGACAAGGTGGTTATTAAATAGTGACTAACTTTCTGTTCTTTCGGCTTCCGCTTGACAAGCATCGTTCTTATAAATGTTTATTCAGTTGAATTTTTTCGCAAATAGCTCGTTTACTAAATGTGCGTTACATTACACAGGACAGTGTGAAGCCCGGTACAAGAGAGAATACACGGAGCTTTGTTTCTGGGAAGAGGGTTGGGGGCAGCGATATGCACGGGCCGGCCCGGCCCATACTTTTTTCTGAAGACTCGGGCCGAGCATAGTGATGACTACTGTTTACGAGCCGGGCCGGGTTCAGGCTTAACTTTTTTTTTATACAGAGTCGGGACTGGTTTCATTCCTAGTCTTCACGGCCCAAAATTTCCAGTCCTAATTTTGACCAAGCCCGTATCCGCATGAAAATTATTGTCTCGGCGTGGCCTGGTCTGTTCAAACGTCAGTAAAATTAAGCCTGGCCCAAAAAAATGCATACATTTTTAAATCGCCATTATTCTACAATTAAACATTAAAATTTATTCCTTTTAAAGAATAGTAAATTTCTACGCCTTTTAAAATATATCTAAATAAAAATATAATAAAACGTGTGAAAAAAACCTGCCTATGATGGAATCCTGTTTTAAACTGAAAAACGTGTTGATCCATGCAAAATTAATATACTAATACGTAAGTAAAGAATATATATAATACATTTACACTTGCTAAGAAGAGAATTTGTCTATAACGCATTGTTTTTTCTTTTCAATGCAATTCCGTCTTAGAAGATTTTACTGTATAGCATTTATCAGATTTTTAACACTTCAATACATGGAATATGGATTAACAATATTAATGATAACTGAAACATTTACATACAAGAAATAAAGATTCATTTTAAAAAATTATATCGCAGCCTACGGCGCTTCTATAAAAATGAAGATTATAAGCATGAAAAAAAGAGTTAAGCTAAATATTTTTGGTCAGAACTCCTCCCACGAGACAAATTTTTAACCAAATCGACGTAAAAATCAATGTTTTTTTAACTTTATTTCAAAATGGATATTTAACAGTGTCCAAAATGGATACACAATGGTAACCAAAACAGGCATATGGACCCAAATTGGGTAACCTCGTAACTAAGAATCTTTCTACCCAATTCGGGTATTTTTGTACCCTTTTTAAGTCTTATTTTTTTTTTTTTTTTGTGTGTGTGTGTATTCTTCGGTAACAAGTTATGCCAGACATCTCGAACAACCGAAAAAAAAAAAAAAAAAAAAAAAAAAAAACTATTTAAGATTAGGTAATACTAATACAAATATTTTAAGGCCCAAGGTCGTGAGCAAAAGCATTAAACTTTCAAAACAAGTGGGTAAGAGGGTTTTGTTTAATATTCCTTTCAAAACACTTTATCCTTTAATTAATAAATCTAAATCGTTAATTTATAATTATTACATCCTTAATATTTTTCAATAAGAACATAGATGGCAGCAGCGTTTTTCATTTTAAAATTATTACAATTGGAAGATTTTTTTTTTTTTTAAATAAAATAAAAAATATTCAAGAACTGCTTTTTAGACACTATCTCTACAATCTGTATCTGTTAAAATTGTAACAGCATATTCTTCTATATCTGAAAAGCATATTTAATTACATAATTTAATTTTATCTTTAAAAAAAAAAAAAAAAAAAAAAAAAAAAAAAAAAACGAACGTTTTTTTTAATTAAATCCGTTGGATAATGAAATGTAATCAATTTAAAATTTCGCAATTTCTCACAAATAGAATTTTTGAATTAAAAAAATAATTGATAAAATATTTTACAACAACTTTTGGGCTTAAAATAGCAAAAAAGATTACAAAAATTCCGTAAAATTGAATCTATTATACGATGAAATCTATTCCCGCGAAAAAATTTTGAACTCCGTCACTGAGCTTTGAACCGGGGATCTTTTGATTAGCAGGCAAATGCGCTACCGCGGAGCTATCTAGCCTGCGTGAAAAAGACACTTCTGTAAAATTGATGTTATTAGATATTGAAATCTGTTCCGGTGAAAAAATGTCACACTCCGACGCCGAGTATCGAACCGGGAACTTTATGATTTGCGAACAGATACGCAACCACGGAGCTATTGAGCCTGCGCGAAAGAGACAGAAATTAAGGTTCTGTTTTAAAATCTAAATAGCAAAAATGGTCGGATGGCATTAAATGAATTCATTTAATAAAAAATAATATAAGACTTTTTCAAAATTTTAAGATTTGTCACGTGATTGGATAAGTATGCAAATTTTCAAATCTTTAACCTATACAGTTTCTGAGAATGAACTCTGACAGACAGACAGAGAAGTGAGACGAATAGAGTTTCGTCAGATGAACGAAACCCTAAAAACAATATTCTTTATATCTCTGTTATGTTAGTGTAGTTATTTAAATGCTGTAAATTGATGCAAATCAATTTTTGTTACGTACATCATAACATGTTAGCCAACCAACTGGAAAATCGCGACATTCTTTGCTTAAAAATAAAATAATAATAAAATGCAAATAGTCAATTAAAAGAAATTACTAATTAATTAAGGACACAGATGACATCTCCACAGTGTGAACGAAGCAAATTTGTCATATGTTTAAAAACCATGTAATTTATTTTTGAATAGCTGACAGATATACCTGTCAATGGCGGATCTAAGGGGGGGGCGAGGGGGCGATCGCCCCCCCCCTTGAGCAAATAAAGGGTTTGCGAAACGGCATTATGCATCCTTATTGGAAATGACTTGGGGCGGAGCTCGGCGCGACCCGGCCGGGTCGCGCCAGTTTAAGTTCACGAGACTTGGCCTGGGTAAGATCTTCTCTCTTTTAGAGTCTGGCCGTGCTCTGATCTTAAATTGTTTTACAAATTTGGGTCGGGCCAGACTTCTTTTTCTTCCAGGTCGAGCCTGGCCTGGACTTCATTCATCCTAGAAGTCTGCACTGGCCAAAGTTTCCAGGGCGGGGCTCGGCCCGGAATAAAAGCTAAACGTTCGGTCCGTGTTAGGCCGTATGATATACAGTATTGCCCAACCGTGAGCCGTACACTTATCTAAATTCTTCTCCCTGAGCCCAAGTTGGTCTGGCAGTTTACTTATTTGTTATTCGTAAGAATTATATTTATGTTGTACATTTATTTAGCGAAATTTTTAAAAGTTTAATTTGATTTGATAAGTTACAGAGATGCATTTTTAAAAATCTACTTTTTTTTTTCTTTGTAGAGCTTTAAAATTGTGATTTTCTTTTATCATTCATTTCTTTCATTCTAAACTCATTTTCTTACTGGATTTTCATTTGAATGTATTTGTCTAAGTAATGATTTTTACGTTGGGTTTATGTACATAATTCCTTTAATAGTAATTAATATTAATGTTTTTCTGTATTCATGAATTTCGAACATAAACTAAAATAAAATACACTGGCCTCCAAAAGGCCTCCAAAATACACGGACTAAATGCGTTCGATTGCACACGTTTTGTCGAATATCTACAAAACTTATTGGCGAATTGTTCTTGAACTTCTGGGATGAAAATAACATGTTTCATTTCATATTTCTCGGAGAAGATTTAGTCGGGGGTACAATTAGGGGACTAATAATAAATTTAATAATAAAATAATATTTGCGATCACCTATGTAACAGGAAAGGCTGGAAATGGTTTGTCACTGTGGTAAATGACTGTTTGAATCCTGTTCAACGTTTGTATACATTTGTGTAAGCATAGCACTCATATTCGTGAAGATGTTAACGTTTTTGTGAAAAACTCAAACTTTTTTTTTTATATAGCATACAGAGTTTTCAACCAAATTTAACACAACTTTCCAAAAACCTGACAAAGAACAGTAGAAACAGTATACTGCAATTAAAACATGAATATATTGAAAATTTGATAAGATATGGGCATTTTTATGAGATAATTTTTAACTGCGCATGCGTGGAAGATTTCAAAATTTTTATTTCATAATTTGGTACTCAGTATTTTGGGGCAACTTCTATAAAAAGTCCAGTCAAATGTTGTGAAAACTTAGGAAGTTGTAGTGAGCTGATTGAAAAGTTGTGTAAAATACCTTATAATAAAGCTATTTTTAGGAAGCAACTCACTATATCGACCCCATCTTTGTGAATTTTCGCGATATTTGACTAGACTTTTTATATAAGTTTCCCTAAATAGCTGACTACCAAATTCTGAAATAAAAATTTTGAAATCTGTCGCGCATGCGCAGTTAAAAATTATCTCATAAAAATGCCCATATCTCTTCAAATATTCAATATATTCATGTTTTAATTGCAGTATGCTGTTTCTACTGTTCTTTGTCAGGTTTTTGGAAAGTTGTGTTAAATTTGGTTGAAAACTCTGTATGCTATAAAAAAAAAGTTTGAGTTTTTCACAAAAACGTTAACATCTTCACGAATATGAGTGCTATGCCTACACAAATGCATACAAATGTTGAACAGGACCCAAATAGTCATTTACCACAGTGACAAACCATTTCCAGACTTTCCTGTTACATAGGTGATCGCAAATATTATTTTATTATTAAATTTATTATTAGACCCTAATTGTACCCCCGACTAAATCTTCACCGAGAAATATGAAAGGAAACATGTTCTTTTCATCCCAGAAGTTCAAGAACAATTCGCCAATAAGTTTTGTAGATATTCGACAAAACGTGTGCAATCGAACGCATTTAGTCCGTGTACCTTAACTTTTGGAGGCCAGTGTATGAGCATAAGTGTGCTTTATGAATAATTTTAAATTGCGGAATGCAGGCTGGGCTGGAGTCGATTTTTTAGCTTTTATACAGTGCCGGGCTAATAATTTTTTTTGTGTTTGTGGGTTGGGCCTGGGCTTGGACCTGGAAATTTCAGCCCTGGTAAACCTCCAACTGACCTATTGAGGCCAGTTTTAATTTTTTTTAAACTAGGGGGCTCGGCCCCCTACGAGCTACGCTCGTCAACCCCCGTCCAGACACCGCAGACTCTAAATGTATGCTAATGTGATCGGCTTTAAAAATATTTCGAAAGATTGAATTATAATTTAAAAAACAGTGGCGATCTCCCTATAAACGGATTTCTATTCATTTCTCTTTGATTAGGGAAATTTTAACGCCAAATCCGCTGCGGTACTACTTGATTATCCCGTCGACTAATTTCGCCAAATTATATAAATCGCCAAACCACTCGCCAAATTATAAAAATTGACATAATTTTTATTTTAAATAACGAAAGAACAAATAAATTAGTACAACATTAATAAAAATACAAATAAAACGTCGAAATAAAAATAACTTGATGACGTAGACACGTGTAACAACATTTCAAAATAAGGTAATATAAAAGGAATTAAGTAAACAGAATCTTTGTCTCCCGGTATTTTTTAACAAAGCGAAAAGAAAGTTCTTTTAAATGAGACATTTTAAATTAATCGTTTTTAATCTGACGTAATTTTGACCAAACTATTCCTTCTCTTTTTAATATTCACGTGAAAATACTTGTGTTAGGAATAAAATATTATTTGCGCTTTCCTAAGAAAAATAGTTGAAAAGTATCCTCTCAAAATATCAAATAAATGTCTAGCGCAATTTGTAAATTTTAACCGTTTTGCAATATTATTTTGTGTTCATTTTATGTAATAACTGTAATGTGACGTAAATATGACGTAATTTCTCCTATTTAAGACTTCTAACGCATGCTAATAAATTTATTATTTTACAAATTCCTTTCTCTCTTAAAATTCACGTGTAATTATAGTTTTTATGACGTAATTTTTAATAAGTTCCTGCTTTTTGTACATAATTATTTAATTCTAATTCCAAATGTTTTTTCTGTTTATAATAGTCACGTGTAAATAAATTTTTAATTTATTACACGTATAAATATATATATATATTTTTTTTAAGCAAACATTATTGTTTCCGCTGTTTATACAGTTGGCAACAGTTTAAATTAATATCACTTTCTAAAATCTGTAAAAAATATCTCTCGAAATGCTGAAAATTTGAATTTAAAATAGATATAAATCCTCGAAAAATGAGTCAAATTAAAAAAATAAATCTATTCTGCACACCGGGAAATTATAACGTATTAAATGAACTAAAAATTATTAAATTCCCATGTATAGTTTTTGCTACTATAAAACTTTTTTAGTGGAACGATTTTGTCCAACTTTAGCATTAAATATATCTTAAAATAATTCTTCGATTTGAAAACTGTCTGCATCAGCGTGTTTATCAAACATTTCTGTATAACACTACCGATTTTCATATTTTTGTATGCATTATTTTTCTTAATATTAACGAAGACCTCCGGTCGCAAAAAATTCATAACCGGCGGCGGCGGCGGCGGCGGTGACAGCGGTAGTTACTTTTTTTTTAGAATAGAGAGATGCCTCTTTCAGCAATCATCCCATAGCTGTGTCCTAAAGTGGACCTGTTGATTTACAATTCAACAACTTGCAAATGGCGACAGCTGAAGCAGGGGTGATCCTGTTCCGAATTTTTCGAAAATTGAACCCTCTCGCTGCGCACCCGCGATTTCCACGGCGAACGTAAAGGTTGCAAAATTTGCGCAACCCGCAATTTCCGCAGCTAATCTTTTTTTATGATCTAATTCTATTTAAAAAAGAAACTCTTTCACAAAGATTTTGGACATATTTAAACTCGAAAATATATACAAATTTGAAATATGTAATAAAATAAATGCGCAATTTTTGAACCTATTTTCATAATGTATATATATATATATATATATACTAGGGGGCTCGGCCCCCTACGAGCTACGCTCGCCAACCCCCGTTCAGACACCGCAGTCTCTAAAAGCACGCTAATCTGGGAATTTTAAGGAAAAATCAGCTGCTGTTAAAAGATACAATGGCTGTTTTCGTCTTTGATTAAATAAAATCAGTTAAACATTTCAAAATAAGCTAATATAATAAGCAAATCTGCATCAAAATGCAAATATATTTCACAAATACCAATGCCTTCTTTTGACGGAAACGACACAGGAGGTTAACGAATTTTAACTAAACCATTTAAGCAATTTCTTTATTTTCTGCTTCACAGATTTTTCTCTTTCAAATCATATTTTTTGTCGATGACACTTCATTTTCAGCTTGTAATCTTTTTTATTTTTATTAAATTACTAAATAGTCGCTCGAAAGCAATCTAAACGCGTTCAATAAAATTAATATTAATCTTATTAATATAATCTCAAAATATCAAAATAATGTCTCGCGCAATTTTTAAGTTTAAACTGTTTTGCAATATTACTTTTTGTTAATCTTACGTAATAAGTGTAATGTGACGTAAATGTGACATAGTTTCTCCTATTTAAGACTTCTAACGCATGTTAATGAATTTATTGTTTTACAATATCGTTTCTCTTTTAAAATTCACATGTAAGTATAGTTTTTATGAAGTATTTTCAATAAGTTCCTGCTTTTCATACGTAATTATTTAATCCTAATTTGAAAGTTTTTTTTTCTGTTAATAATAGTCACGGGTAAAATAAATTTTTAATTTGAAGCAAACATTATTATTTGCGCTGTTTATACAGTTGGCAACAGTTTAAATTAATACCAATTTCTGAAATAAGTACAAAATATCTCTCGAAATGCTGAAGATTTGAATTTAAAATAGAAATAAAACCTCAAAAAATGAGTCAAATTAAAAAAGTGAACGCAGTCTGCACACCGGGAAATTCTAACGTATAAAATGATCTAAAAATGAATTCATTCCCATACATATTTTTTGCTCCTATAAAACTTTTTTAATGGAACGATTTTATCGAACTTTAGCATTAAATATCTCTTAAAATAATTATTCGATTTGAAAACTGTCTGCACCAGCGTGTTTATCAGACATTTCTCTATAATACTGCCGATTTTCATATCTTTGCATGCAGTATTTTTCTTAATATTAACGGAGAAAGACCTCCGGTCACAAAAAATTCAAAACCGGCGGCGGTGATGACAGCGTAAGTTACTTTTTTTTTAGAATAGATATACATATATATATATATATATGCAGCGACAGGGTTGAGGCATTCGGTTCCCAAAATTAAAAAAAAAAAATCATCAATCCGAGAATTCGGACATAAAAATAATCACGAATTTTGACAAATGGTCGCCATAAAAAATCTATTTCGTCAATCGTTTGCAGAAAATAACTTCAATTTTGCGAAAGAATCGCGGAAAAAACTCGAATTTGGCAAATACCGCAGAAAAAACGCGAATTTGGTCAAAGGGCCGCAGAAAAAACGCGAATTTGTTGAATGGACCACGGAAAAAAGCGAAATTCTTCAAATGATCAGGGAAAATGCGAATTTTGTCAAAGGATCGCAAAAAAGGCGAATTTTATCAGAGGGTCGCAAAATACATGTGAATTTCGTCAAACGGTCGCGAAAAAAAGCTCAAATTTCGTGAAAGGACCGCAGAGAAAACGCTAATTTCTTCAAAGAAACGCGGAAAAAAGCTAATTTCGTCAACGAAGCACTTAAAAAAAACGCGAATTTCGTCAAAGGATCGCAGAAAAAACGCGAATTTTGTCAAAGGGTCGCGGAAAAAAACGCGAATTTTATCAAAGGGCTGTAAAATTAGGCTAATTTTGTAAAGGAGTTAAGGAAGAAACGTAATTTTCGTCAAATGTTAATGGAAGAAATGCGAATTTCATCAAAAGGCTACAAAAAACGCAAATTTTCTCAAAGGGCTGCGAAAACATGTGAATGTCGTCAAAGAGTTGCGGAAAAAACGCGAATTTCGTCAAAGAGTCGTGGAAGAAATGCGAATTTTGTCAAAGAGTCGGGGAAAAAATACAGTGGTCTCTTTAGAAAACAACACACATGCACAGACCTAGGTTTATTATTATAGGTACAGTTTTTAATCTGAAATAATATACTGAACTAACTTTTGAAGAAAACGGGTTAACCCAAACCCAGCTTGCAGGAATCTACACTCACTCTGAAATCGACCCAAGCGGAAAAAACGCGAATTTCATCAAAGAGTCGTGGAAGAAATGCGAATTTTGTCAAAGAGTCGTGGAAAAAATATAGTGGTCTCTTTAGAAAACAACACACTTGCATACACCTAGGTTTATTATTATAGGTACAGTTTTTAATCTGAAATAATATACTGAACTAACTTTTGAAGAAAACGGGTTAACCCAAACCCAGCTTGCAGGAATCTACACTCACTCTGAAATCGACCCAAATCGAAAACAGCTAACCCGACCTGCAACAAAAATAATTAGTACCAGAAGGGAATCCCCCCCCCCCTTTTGCTGTAACATTTCAGAAAATTTGCTTTGAATTTCAGATTTTTTTTTTTTTTTAACTGAGAATCACTACTGATCAGGGGTTTTTGTTACTGCGATTCTTAATTTTAGTTTAAAATAGCAACGACAGATGGCGCTGCAAGCAATGGGCACTAAATTGGTGCCTGCTTAAAGGATATTGTTTGCAGCGCCATCTGTCGACGCTATTGTAAAGTAAAATCAAGAATCGCAGTAAAAAATCTCCTGACATCTTACATAACCCTCTGCAATTTTATTTTAAATTGCTGTCACCATTTGCAAGTTAGCTGAATTTTAAAATCAGACATTCCATTTTAAGACACCCGATATGTCTTTTTAATAAGTTTCAGAGCATTCTTTACTGAATTACAGTTGACCTTGGACATAAAGAGGCAAGCAGCCTTATACAAAATTAGTATTTTTTACATAATCCTGAAGATTAAAAAGTATTATTAAATATTTGTTCGGGCGTGCCCGTTATGGAGCTTTTACTGTATATAGTTTTTGTCTTCAAAAATATTTAGACTTTCTTTTCAAAATTCGGGTCGGCCCGAACCCTTCTCGCCAGAATGAAAACCCAATCAGAAACAGACCCAAACCCGAAATAATGTATGTCAATCTGCCCCAAACCCGACCCACAGCAGAAAAGTAGAAGTCAACCGGACCCAAATCCGATCCGCAGCAAAAGTAGAAGACAACCGGACCCAAACGCGACCCACAGCAAAAAAGTATTAGTTAACCCGACCAGAAGCAAAAAAAAGAAGTCAACCGGTCCCAAACCCGACCCACAGCAAAAAAATAGAAGTAAACCGGACCCAAACGAGACCTGCAGCAAAAAGTAGAAGTAACACGACCCGCAGTGAAAAAAAATTATCCCCGACTCGCGCATCAGACTGGAGTCTTCAAATTTCTAAAATCGCCCCCCCCCTTGAGGACTCTCCAGATCCGCCCTTGATACCTGTTGAATTACTTTTCCATTAAAAGTACACATTAGTTTATATACAGGGTGTCCACTCTTAATGGTGTCCAATGGCTAAATAGTAAACCGTTAGTCATAGACATATAGTTCCAATTACAAAAACGTTTTAAATGAGGTAATGAAGTATTTTTAAAGCGATTTGGGTCAATAAAAACATTTCTTTAAGAAAATACAAAATTAAAATTTTTATACGGTTCTCTGGTCCTGTAAGTTGTGTTTAGTAAAAATATCTTTTTACTCTAAGACGCAAGACAAAAAAAAAAAAAAAAAAAAAAAAAAAAAAAAAAACTTCTACGATTAAAACTGACCGAGTAATAGCTGTTTAAAGTTGAAGCCTTTTTTGATGCGAAATGTGGGCTATCCACTAATTTACTAGAAAATAAATAATCGTCAGATATAAAAAATATAACAGTAGAGAGTGAAATTAACATAACAATATAAATTTGAAATCTATCTTCATTCTGACATATTAAAGCAAAATATACAACTATCTTGAAAAAATAGGAGAAAAAATTGGAGAATTTTTGTTAAAAGAAATGATGTAAATCAACAGTCTTAATTCTTTACAAAATAAAACATATGTTAAAATACAATTATTTGAACCAATCTGAAACTTAATTAATAAAAAATAACACCATCGTAATACTTGTACGATGTGACTAGATACACGCACATATTAGTGCAGATACACGCGGAATATAAATTCTTCTAATACTTTAAGCTCTTTGTGTACGATCCCTGGAAGCATGGCACAACTCATCTGTGTTCAGATGCAGAAAATTCTTGTAAGTCTTGCAATTCAAAGTTTCATAACTCGGTCCTTTTTAGTGTTAGATTAATGGGACTTTTTTTTCTCACCTGTTAGTGCAATACGAAATTTTTACTAAGTATCACTTATAGGACCGGGGGCCATACAAAAAATTAAATTTCATAACTTTTTAAAAAATGTTTTTATTGATCTAAACGACTTTTAAAATAATTTTTTACCTTATTTAAAACATTTTTGCAATTGGAACTATATGGCTATGACTAACGGTTTTGGAATTAGCCATTGGACACCAATGAGAGCGGACACCTGTATATAAACTAAAGTGTATTTTTAATGACAAAGTAATTTAACAGGTATATCTGTGAGCTATTCAAAAATAAATTACATGGTTTTAATACTAGAACTACCAAGACCGTCATTTTGACGGTTTTCAAATTTCATGCTTAAAAATTTGATATAATTTATGTATTGTTCTAGAATTTTGTGATACGACTTCAACATCTCGAAACTTTCTGACACATTTTCAGATTCATTTTAAAAAGTAAAAACATGAAATTTGCTAACGTGATTTTTAAAGAGATTTATAAGCGACCTATGTTTTTATTTTTCGTTCAATCAATTAGAACTTCATTTATAAATGATTATTTTCTCAGTAGGACCATATTTATCGTTTCCAATACAATCGCTTCGAGAAATTCGGTTCAAAATGCCCATTTGTACATCTTTTTTTTTTTTTTTTTTTTTTTTTTTTTTTTTTTTAATATATTCTGCTTTTATCAAAAAATCGACTTTTGCGGCACATTATATAGTTTCTGAATAAGAGAACCTACCAGTTGAATGCGTTTGAAAGCAAAAATGAATTTAAAAATGAGTCAGAAAATAAACAGTTTGGATTTAAGTACATCCGTAATACGATATTTTTTTCTTCGACCTCTATATATTTTTGTTTTTACTGTAAGAATTGGTCCTATCAAAAACTTGTCAATATAAAAGATGTAGATAATATTGAGAAGATATATAATAAATTCATGCGTATTTGATATCTTGTCCTTGTGAATTGACCAAGTTATGGATTTTTTTCTTCTTCAACCCCCCCCCCCCCCCCCCCCCACCTTTTTACTTTTCATTTTTATTTATTTATTTATTTATTTATTTTCCGGTATGAATTGGTTCTATCAAAAACTTGTCAATATAAATTTTTAGTTTTATTAAAAATCTGTCATATATAAATTTTTGGCCGATTTTTTAGAAGTAGCAATAACTTTAAACTGAGTCGATATGTATCATAATAATTAAGAAGATATGGGTTTTTTTCTTTTTTCACAAAACCCCTCCCTATTTCCCGAACTTGACCGAGATTTTGTGTCCTTTGATTTTATGTATCAGTTTGGAAAAGATTTATGGAAGTTATCGTGTCCATAAAAAAAGTTATACATATAGATAGATAAAGTTTTTTACCTGGGTGGTTTTGGATTCTAGAGGTCATGATCGGTGTAGATTTGCAAAACTTTTTCCGATATTCCAACATAGGGGAAACCCCAATAGGTAGTATTTCATACGAAATCTACCTGAAAGATTGCTTCTTTTAAAAATATTTTTATATTTGTATACTTTTGGGATTATATTAAGTCAGCGAGTTAGGTACACCTTTCTAAATATACATATGGGAACAAACAATTCTTTCTTTGTTTCTTTAAGTAAGCAATACGCTAATAATCAACATTATCATGAAATTTTCATTAGACGGGAGATAAAAAAAAAAATAAGAACGCCCGAACAGGGACTCGAACCCTGGACCGTTAGGTTAAAAGCCTAACGCTCTACCGACTGAGCTATCCGGGCTCGAAACACTCTTCCCCTTTTTTGGCGACATTCTACGATCTTTTATTTTTTTATTATTTTATTTTTTGCACAATTTAAAAATTTGACTTAAATTAGCTGACTGTGTCCTCAATTAATTAATATATATATATTTTAATTGACTAATTGAATTTTATTATTACTTTATTTTTAATCACAGGGTACTCTACCGACTGAGCTATCCGGGCTCGAAACAGTATTCCCCTTTTTTGGCGACATTCGACGATGTTTTATTTTTTTATTATTTTATTTTTTGCACAATTTAAAAATTTGACTTAAATTAGCTGACTGTGTCCTCAATTAATTAATATATATATTTTTAACTGACTAATTGAATTTTATTATTACTTTATTTTTAAACACAGAATGTCGCTATGCCCCAGTTAGTATATAGTGCAGGGGTCGCAATCTATTGCCCTTGACTTATCACTGAATTCATCTGCAAAAATATACATCGAAGTTGGGGAAAATTTTCTAACACTCTACCGACTGAGCTATCCGGGCTCGGAGTAATCTTCTCCTCTTTTGGCGACATTCGACGATTTTTTATTTTTAGTATTTTATTTTTTGTACTGATTTAAAACTTTTGTACTAAATTCATCTTCAAAAATTTACAGCGGAATTGTAGGAAATTTTTACATATCTTAAACATTTAAAAAAGAAAACTATTTGCAAAACAGAATCACTCGTAGTCGGTAGGATTCGAACCTACGCGGGAAGATCCCAATGGATTTCTAGTCCATCGCCTTAACCACTCGGCCACGACTACACAGCGTTGTCTGGCAGGCAATAGTATAAATTTGCAATACAGCATAGTGGTATTTGTAAATAATTACACCTAAATTTATTATCAGGCTGTGATGGATGGATATGTCGTAGGCTAATTGAGAAATCAGGCTCTTCGCAAAGAACCTAGGCTGTTTCCAAAGAGCCGGGTTAATTGGAGAATCATCTCCCTTTTCCAAATTACCCTGATATTTTTCAGGCTTATTGAAAAGAGCCTAGACAGCGTTAGGCAAGGCTAATTCAAAAATTACTACTTATTTCCCAATAAGGGTGATTGATTTTTTTAGGCTTAACCCATAACCAGACACGAACCCGAAAAATAAATTACAATAGACCTACAGACCGCACCCCGATCCGAGCAAGACAAAATAATTTCTGTCGACACGCAACTTGGCCAGAACCTGATAAAAAAAAAAAATTGAAATCTTAACCAAACCAAATATGATAACCGACAAAAATATTCTAGGGCACCATAACTCGATCCGAATAAGACAAAATAATTTCCGTGAACACGCAACTCGACCCGAACCGAAAAATTCCATTAGAAAAAACCCGAAATCGGACACGAACCAAATCTGAACCCGACAAAAATATTCCAAAAACCATAACCCGATCCGAGCAAGACAAAATAATTTCCGTGGACACGCAACCCGACCCGAACCTAAAAATCGTGTTTGAAAAAACCCCGAAATATGACCCGAATCAAATATGATAACCAACAAAAATATTCTAAAGAACCATAACCTGATCGGAGCAAGACAAAATACTTTCCGTGGACACGCAACCCGACCCGAACCTAAAAATTCCATTTGAAAAAAAAAAACCCCAGAAATCTGACCCGAACCAAATCTGAATCCGACAAAAATATCCCCCAAAACCATAACCCGATCCGAGCAAGACAAAATAATTTCCGTGGACACGCAACCCGACCCGAACCTAGAAATTCCATTAGAAAAACCCCGAAATCTGAATCCGACAAAAATATTTCAAAGAACCATAACCGGATCCGAGCAAGACAAAATAATCTCCATCGTAATGCAACCCGATCCGAACCTGAATGTTCTACTTGAAGTTAACCCGAAATCCGAACAATACCCGAAATAAAAATACATCAGGTCCCGATCCGAGCAAGGCAAATTAATTTCCGTGTACACGCAATACGACCAGAATCTGAAAATTCCATTTGAAGTCAACCTGAAACCGACCGGAACCCCATCTGAAAATGACAAAAATATTTTAAAGAACCGCAAACCAATCCGAGCAAGACAAAATTATTTCCATCGACCGAATCCAAACTAAAGGTTCCATTTGAAGTAAACCCGAAAACCGACCATAACCCGGTTTCGGATTGAGTTCAGTTAGAACTTTCAAGTTCGGATCGGGTTGCCTGTTGGCAGAAATTATTTAGTCTTGCTCGCATCGGGGTATAGTTCTTTGGAATATTTTTGTCGGGTTATGATTTGGTTCGGGTCGGGTTTCAGGTTGACTTCAAATGGAATTTTTAGGTTCTGGTCGTGTTGCGTGTTCACAGAAACTAATTTGTCTTGTTCGGATCCAGTTATGGATCTTTGAAATATTTTTGTCGGGTTCAAATTTCGGGTTTCTTTCAAATGAAATTTTTAGATTCGGGTCGGGTTGCGTGTCCATGGAAATTTTGTCTTGCTTGTAATGGATCTTTGGAATATTTTTGTCGAGTTCAATTTTCATTTTTTTTTTCTTTTATGAAACTTTTAGGTACCGGTCGGGTTGCATGTCCACGGAAATTATTTTGTCTTGCTCGGATCGGGTTATGATTCAATGGAATATTTTTGTAGTGTTTAGATTTGGTTCGGGTCAGATTTCGGATTTTTTTTTTTATCAAATAGAATTTTTAGGTTCGGCTGACATGTCCACGGAAATTATTTTGTGTTGCTCGGATCAGGTTATAGTTCTCTGGAATTTTTTTGTTGGGTTCAGATTTGGTTCGGGTCAGATTTCTGGTTTTCTTCAAACGGAATTTTTAAATTCGTGTCGGGTTGCGTGTTCACGGAAATTATTTTGTCTTGCTCGGATCGGTTATGGTTCATTGGGATATTTTTGTCGGATTCAGATTTGGTTCGGTTGAGATTCCGGATTTTTTCAAATGGAATTTTTAGGTTCGTGTCGCGTTGCGTGTAGACTGAAATTATTTTGTCTTGCTCGGATCGGGGTATGGTCTGTTGTAAGTTGTAATTTATTTTTTGGGTTCGGGTCGGGTTATGGGTTAATAAGCCTAAAAAAATCATCCTGATTGGGAAATAAGTGGTCATTTTTCAATTAGCCTAACGCTGTCTAGGCTCTTTGCAATAAGCCTGAAAAATATCAGGCTAATTGGAAAAAGAGAGATGATGCTCCAATTAGCCCGGCTCTTTGCAAAGAGCCTGATTTCTCAATTAGCCTACGACAGATACACCTAGTGTTTCTTTTAAGCACGTCTCCGGGGCGCACAACCTTACCCCGGGGGGGATTTTAAATTGTTACAATACAACTAACGAAACGACAAACGAACTACATTCTTCAAGGCTGTTCTTAAATCCAAAGGATCTACTTTCTGACACATTTCTGATCTCATTTTCGGTCGCAAGCGCATGAAATTGGCAGCTGTTCTTGTTCAGAAACTATATAATCGAATTGAGTTTTCCACTTTTTTTTTTTTTAGGTAAACTCAAAAGTTTATTCAGAAAATGCTGTCAAAGAGAGCGTTTTGAATCGAATTCCTGACGCGGCAGCGCGAGAAAGGAGAAAAACTTGTCGTCCCGTGACAAGCTTATAACTGCGATAAGTAGTAATTTATTTATCAAAAATTGAAAAC
This sequence comes from Maratus speciosus, assembly GCA_963932465.1. Classification (NCBI taxonomy): domain Eukaryota; kingdom Metazoa; phylum Arthropoda; class Arachnida; order Araneae; family Salticidae; genus Maratus; species Maratus speciosus. Next base: position 295,758,273 of record OZ010789.1, read on the forward strand.
GCTATTCGATTCCAAATCACTTCATTAGCCAAGCCTGCCAATTTCATGGCTTTACGTTTAAAAATAAGTCAAAGTTTCGAGTTGTTGAGCAGGGAATTTGAGAACCATCATAAATTCATGCAATGCCTCCCTATCGCAGGGCGGCCGATCAAGTCAAAGAGAGAGCACGGCGTGTATTCATTCATTCGGGACTGCATTTCGATATTTTTAAATGATTTTTTTTCATTGGATAGCTGAGGTCGATCTCTACAAAGGACTTTTTTTTTTTTTCCTTTTTCGATTTTGTTTACAGGCCTTTTTATTAGTATACTTTCACTTTCGGAACCGGTTTCCCAAAATAAAGGTATCCTCATAAAAAAAAAAAAAAAAAAAAAAAAAAAAAAAAAAAAACCTGCAAACAAAATAGAAAAAAAGAGTAAAAAACGGCCTTTGTAAAAATCGACCTCAGCTATCCAATGTAAAAAAAATAAGAAAAAGAAAAGAAATCGTTTAACTATATCGAAATTCAAACGAGATATTTTAAAAAAATTCTCCCATAGGATTAACAACATTAGCAAACGGGTGTTTTCGCGTGAGTGAAGTACTAACCCCTTAAGGATGTTGATGAGTGAGATCTTAAATTCCTTTCGATAATGTTCAAGCTATGGGCTTGAAATGCATTCTTATTTTTTTAAATCTTATCAGGAAATTAATATTTTTGACTTCTTTTTTCTGCATACCCTTCTTAAAAGATGTCTCCTTCTCCTTTTTCAGGTTACACAACATTTTAAAAATATGTACTTCATTTTATTTGAAATGATGGAATGTTGCTAGTAGCTCCTCAGCTTTTAACCCATAAAATAATAAATTAAGCATATATTTTAGAAAAGTTTTATCAACTAAAAAAGAAAGAAAGATCATTTGAGAAGAATATACGGAAGACCAAACACCCTTGAGGAATTAAAAGTGTTACAATACTGCAAGCAGTACCTAGATGTAGACTTAATAATTAATACATAACGTAACGCAACATCACGTGTTAGTATTAGCAGTAACATAACGAAGCCGTGGGATGTCCCTTGTCTAACCTCCTTTTATATTTGAAGTCCTTTTGTCCAGAATTATTGGGAAAACAAAACTAGTGTCTTTTTGTAATAGCTGTATAATGATATTTTAAAAGAACAAGAAATGTGACTTTTGAAGATTTCTACCAGGGATTGGGTATAAATAACAAATTTTCTATTTTAAAAAACGTTTCAGGGACATTGAAATCACAAAACGTCATGGTGGCAGGACCGTGCGAAGCGGGCGGTCGCCCCGGGCGCGGAAATTGTCGGGGCGCGAAATTTATACTACAAACCTTGCTTTTTCTTCTTTTTTGTAAAATAAATTATATATTTACCTATTGGGAATTTGTTACCGAATAAAAGTACGTTCATTTTTCGTTTCAATGTTATTACATGGTCCCTTATCCTACACCCGAATACAAATTTATTAATAAGGACTTCTTTCTTTTTAAAATTTGTTTTAGGTTTTGTCTTAGTCTCTTTCATTAATCTTCTCTTTTCTGAGTCTATAATTTTCTTTCTGTGCTTGTGACAAAAACACATACTCTCAAAACAGTATGGGGTTTCCTTCTGGGAACACAAAAAGGTTGTAAACTGCTGCTATAAAGTTATAAACATTTTTTCTACATCCATTTCCCAGATTCTCTTTGAAAAATATAAGTGCAATTTTCTTTTATGTTATCTAGTAGTTTGGAGTTTCTGACTTAAAATTAAGCATAAAGTTACAAAATAAACGCGAAATATGTATTCAATAGAATTTATCTTTAGTGTGTGTGTATATATGTGTGTGTGTGTGGGGGGGGGGGGCGCCAAATTGAAACTTCGCCCCGGGCGTAGTTTTCTCTTCCCACGGTGCTGCATTGCGGAGTGGAGTACTTCGAATTAAAAGTTATTCCTATGTAAGAGAAGATTTTTAAATGAGAGAATTAATTTTAAAACAATTTTAAAATGTTATTAAACATTTTTCAACCCCATCACGTCACTATCGGCCTCGGCCTGATGACACAAAGTTTTCAGGGCGCGGATTTCAAATCATCGAGTACCGAAAACAGAACCCGAACTCTCATTTGCACCCGCTGAAAAGGAAACTTGTCTAAAATGTTTTTTTTTTTATTATTATTATTGCATAATATAATTTAAAAAAAATTAAGAATTAAATAAAATGTCTTGTGATGAGGGTAACGAATTGTGAAAATGCATTTACATTTGCAGTTTTTGCTCTGCAGGAAGAGAAAAAAAATGCTGTTGATCACTGAACAGAATATTTAGTGCTGCCATCTATTAATAAAAATTAAAAACATTTCGCGAGTCAGAAATGACAGCACGAATGATCTATGCCACAAGCCACATCATTGAATATTCCTGTGGATTTCTATAAGACTCGTGTGAATTTTTAAAAAGTATGTTATTCAAATAAATGAACATCCTAAGAATGTCCTAAGTATTTCCTTAGTCCTTACATACTTTGTTAGATCACATTTAGAAAGCAAAGTGAAACAGTCAAAGCTAAATATATTTTTTTAAGTGGTGCTTTTCTGGACCATTTACATGGGTGTAGTTTTTCTCTAATTAAAAAAAATTATATGAAACATTGAAGCTACAAAAAACTTTCCATTTACAGATAAGGATCACGATACATTTATTTACATTATTTTTCATAAGAATTGCGAGATTTCTAATTTCCATAACAGTATTTTAATTAACCAGAGAGGCGCCAGGATTTGATCGACGGAGATTGCATGATCTCCCCGACAGGGTTGGTGGGGCGTAGTAAAATTGTTAATAATATATACATATACATATCTATGTTCTACACGTTTCGGATTACACTCAATAATTCTATTTCAACCCGGGCCGAACCTCAGACGCAAGAAAGACGTTCGAAGTTAGTTCGTTAATCTGAGGCCCGAACCCGACAAAAAATTTTATCGATCCGTAGCCTCTGACCAGCACCGTGGGAAGAGAAAACCGCGCCCGGGGCGAAGTTTCAATTCCCCCCCCCCCCCCCACACACACACACACTTTTTTGAAAAGTGCAGAAATAGAGATAAATTCTATTGAATACATATTTCGCGTTTATTTGTAACTTTATGCTTAATTTTAATTCAGAAACTCCAAACTAGATAACAGTAAAAGAAAATTGCACTTATATTTTTCAAAGAGAATCTGGGAAATGGATGTAGAAAAAATGTTTATAACATTATAGTAGCAGTTTGCAACCTTTTTGTGTTCCCAGAAGGAAACCCCATACTGTTTTGAGAGTATGTGTTTTTGTCACAAGCACTGTGAAATTTCGCAAATCCCTTCTTTTCTCAGCCAGACTGATTAGGCGCCAGTGATGATCAGGTCACGTGGTCTGACTAGAGAATTAATATTAATAAAAAATTTTTTTTCTTTCTTGTTCCTTTTTTTTAGTTTAGTTTGTTATTGCGAATGTGAATCTCGAAAGCAGCATGCTGGCTGTGTATTTCTTGATCTTCCGAAAAGGTAGAAATAAATATTCTTGAACATATAAAAGAAATTATCTTGAATTCCCAGTGTGAAATATTTACATGTTTTTAAAGAAATATTATCCAAATGTTTTCATTGTAAATACTGTAAATATTTATAAGTGTAAATAGAATTAACAAAGTTTTTAATCATCCTGTGCTTGACTTGGACTTATACTGAACAACATCAGCGCCATTTTCAGTTGTGAAAATATGCTCGATTAATTTAATATGATTTAATTCAGAATAATGTGATTTTACATGAATCGTGAAATTTTCATCTAATAAGCTCTCCCAACTTTGATTTGAATTGTGATAACGTGAAATTTCATGGAATATATGAAGATTATTCTTCAAGCACAGAAAGAAAGAAAATTACAGACTCAGAAAAGAGAAGGTTAATGAAAGAGACTAAGACAAAGACCTAAAGCAAGTTTTTAAAAGAAAGAAGTCCTTATTAATACATTTGTATTCGGGTGTAGGGTAAGGGACCATGTAATAACATTGAAACGAAAAATGAACGTATTTTTATTCGGCAAAAAATTCCCAATAGGTAAATATATAATTTATTTTACAAAAAAAGAAGAAAAAGCGAGGTTTGTAGAATAAATTTCGCGCCCCCACAATTTCCGCGCCCGGGGCGACCGCCCTTTTCGCACGGCCCTGCCTTTGACACACTTTAACTTAAAACTGACCCAAACCGAAATAAAAGAAAATTAATCCTTATTTTAATGTAATTATGGAACAATAGTCTGCAATTATATCTTTAAATTTAAGCAGAAAAATAAGCATATATATATAGTCATTAACATTCAAATATATAGTATTTTATCTGAAAAAATATTCAGAACTTCCTTTTGAAGAATCGGATTAACTCGAAACAGTCAAAACCCAACCCAAAATTGACCCAAAGCCGAAACGTTTAAAGTCAACTCTACCCGCATCAAATATAATTAGCGTCAACCCATCCAACCCAAACCGAACGGTGGCGGTTTGAGTATGTATTGGATAAAATTAGGTTACCCAATCCGTCACAGAACTCTGCGTGAAATCGTTTGTCTGTGTGCATTACAGTAAACAGATTACAGATACATCGATACACACTCACAGGAATCGCGCATCAAATCGGGTAACCCGATTTCTTATCGGGTCAGTTTGATTTATTTTTTTTCTTCACCGCGGTCAGTTGACTTTAACCCTTTCCGGCACAGGCAATTTTTGTTGTAAAATGATGAAATGATTGAGTGACACCGGAATTTATAAACGACTTTGTTAGATATTAAAAACGTGATACTTTAAATGTTCATTGTAAAAGCAAAATTTTACTAAAATAGTCTTGGTGCCGTTCGTAAGTTTGGAATTAAAATTAGGTATCCCGACCGCTTTTTCAGGAAGGCTCACGTTTTCAGCACCAGCCTTGGCGAGTTGGCGAAAGCGAGAACGTTCAGCCAGCTCTAACGCTAATCGTCGTCTTGTGTTTTGTTTTGAACCGAAATGGCGGAAGACGAACTAGCATATTTTAGAATAACAGTCCTACCTAAATTAAAGAAATATTTTCAATTATGTGTTCTAGAAAGAAATCTTCTTCGAAAGAAATTGTATTACGAACTCTTATACTCTGTTTTATCAAAGGCCTTTATTACTTTTGATGATGTAGACTAAAATTTTGATTACTTGATCCCCTCCAAAATCTACATTTTCATTCAATTGAGTATTATTAATTCAATACCTGTTAAACAAAAACTCATTACCTTCATAAATCTAGATATTTGATTATATATAAAGATGGGTTTATGGGGATGATGAACTAATGCAGTTTCAGTGCATTTTGTCTTATATAAGCACAGATTTAAAAAAATACCTGTGACAGAAAATTATTATAATTTCTGCGTTGAACTTATATAATTAATTTAATACCAAATAATTCTGCAGAAACAGTACCCAAGTCGAGTGAAAATAGGCTAAACCAGGAAAGAAAAAAAAAAAAAAAAAAAAAACCTATCACACCCCCAACCAGGATGTTTTGAAATTGCCTTTTTAATGTGATATAAAATTCTTAAGGGGAGGTGGGGGAGAAGGAATATTGAATGACTATCTTTTGTTACTTCAAAATAACAAATAAAATCACTAGAGAAATTTTTTAACTATGTATGATAGTTAGGGGCTGTAGATTTAAATAGTTAAATTTATCAATTAACAAATAGAAAAATAAACCAAAAAATTAAAAACTTGGAATATTTAACTTTTTTTTTGGGGGGGGGGGGGGGTGAAAGAAAAATAAGCTTTTCTTTTTTTTCGGGGGGGGGGGAGAATTTGAATAATGGGTTCTTTACTTATAGTTGCTTCAAAGTAATAAATAGGACAGAAAAATTAAAAAAAATGTAAAGAATTAATAAAAAAAAAATGAAAGCGTGTGCACAAAAGGTTAATCCTGATTTTTTTTTTCTTAATCTTTCCTTCTATTTTTTTCCTTTTCTTTTTTTTTATGGTAAATTATTTATTTGTTATTTAAAAATAAACAGATAGAGCAAAACACAATTTTAACTAATCTTTTCTGCAAGGCAACAATGAATTTTAAATGGTCAAAAAACAGTGTGCTGGAGGAGAGGGGGGGGGGGAGTAGAGAAAATTCGAAATGCGAGGTTGCCTCAGACGATTGATCATTATTTTATTGCCACTTCAAGTTAATAAATAGTGCAATATGTGTGCAGAATGACGAAAAATGGAATGTGTGTGTGTGTGTAGGGGGGGGGGATGGATTTTATCCGAGAGAATTTAGATGATTTATTCAAATATGACGAATGACTATTTTAAACTAACAAATAAAACAACTAGGACGAAATAAATTTTAAAATAAAAAACTGAACAATTTTAAAGATTTTTAATTTTGTGCACTAGGGGCAGACCAATGTTTTTTTTTTTTTTTTTCATAAAAACTCAAATAATGATAAAGATTTAACAGCATTAAAATGTAATAGTAATTGATTTAAACTGATTGATTTAATTGCAGGATACAGCTAAATAATTTATGATTTATCGTTCAATCTAATTATAATCGAATTGATTTTAGTTTCAACTTCCTATTAACGTCTAATCGCAATTAAATTAAGAACAATTAATTTTTAATGAATTATTTCAGTGAAAATATGTTTTATTAATACAATCAACAAGTCACACAATTATGCCGCTTAATTAAAAAAAAAAAAAAAACTAAATTAATTCAGTAGTAATAATAATAAAACTAAGTTCAATTGGTTCATGAAAACATGATTAATAGAATTATATTTATTACAAAAAAAATCTTTACCTCTATTTTTATTTTTCCTAAAAAATAAAATACGTTCTCAATTTCTTTGAACATAACGAATTAATGAAATAAATGAATATTATTGAACTGAAAAACATAACTTATGTTTGAATTATATATATTGTGCAATTAAAAGCATTTTAATGCGAAAAAGCTCTTCGTTTTAAAAACAGAAAGCTCTCAGCAAAGGAATGGGGTTGCTGTTCGTTACGCGTAAGACGTCATGAACGAGAAAGGGTGTGTAGCATTGAATTCATCCCCGCGCCAACCGTTACTCTGGCGATAAAGTGCTCAAAACGTGAGCCTTCTTGAAAAAGCATCCCGACCAGGGCCACTGCGTCGGAAAGGGTTAACTGTTTCGGAATCAAGTTCGGTTTTGACACTTATGGGTAGGTCGGGTTCGATTTGATACGATTTCTTAAAATAATCTCCAAAATAATTTTCAAATGGAAAACTGTGTTTGAATGTTAATGACTCTATGTATATTGATCCGAATTCCCCTCATTAATGGTAAGTCTATGGGGGATGGGATGCATTCGTATATTTAAAATATCTCCCCAGGAAATTAATGTTTTGAATTGCTTTTTTCTTTGTAATCTCCTTGAAAGATGTCCCTTTTCTCCTATGTGTTAAAAGCTGACGAACTGCGAGTAAGAGTTGAACACCTCACATAAAATTAAGCGTAGATTTTAGAAATATTTTGAGAACTAAGGAAAAAAGAGACATCCTTTAAGAAGAGTACACAGAAAAAAGAAGCTAAAAATATTAATTCTTCTTAGGAGATATTTTAAATAGACCAATGCATCAGACGCCCATAGACTTAGCATTACAGAGGGGAATTCGGAAGCTGAGTGACTAGCAGCCTTAAAAGATAAAATTGATACTTGAGGTATCATTGCATTACGATATGGAATAATTTTATTTCATTCCGGTCGGCGAAAATTATTTTGACGGTTTCGGGTTTGGTAGCGGGTTAATTAATTCGTTTTTGTCTGTCTTGGAATAGTGTCCGGGTTGACCTGATATAGAATTTCCGGTTTCGAATTTGGTATAACTCGAAGGACGCCGATCTCTAACACTCACTCTGTTATTTAAATTAAAAATGAATTGCAAGAGGCCAAGCGATTTTTATTAATGCATAATTTTCGCAGCTTGTTGAAGAATAACGTTGAGAAACGATGTGGAAAGGTTATTCTTGAAACACCTCACCTTTTTAGGTGGGCAAAGAAGAATCTTGGGCAAATCCAGAAAGAAAAAAGTTCCACACAATTTTGTACTTTACCTTTATACTTATGAAATTTATTATAACTTACTTTCTATTTTCTATAAAGTAAGAAATGTAAAAATTCATTCACTAGGTGCATTAGCTAAGATTCATTTTCAAGAGGAATATCAATTTATTCCAAGTACAACAGTACATTGAAAACAGAACTGGTGTCAAACTAGATACTCACTAGGTGGCACAACTTGTTTTATGAAGATGGTTTTATAAATGTTTAAATATAAATTTTAAATATTGAGCAAAATAATTTTTTAATTCTATAGTTTTCACTTTTTATTTGCACGATTATTGGCTTTAATATGTAACATTATTATGTATATATTTTTTAATTTACATCTTCCTTCATTCATGTTGTTATCAGTTTCTGTGTGATTAAACAAAACGGGGGACGAAGGATTCCGCGAAAAAAAAAATAGTTCCGAAAGTGACCGATAGGGGAATATGTGGCGCTGTGTAACAGAAAAGAGTTTTAAAAAATGCAGAATCAATACTAAAATCGTTAAATGCGCTAAACAAAAGGCAATTTTTGTTTAAAAAGCAGAGATCTTTGTACTGAGCACTTCTCTGTACAAGCAGAGGTCTTGTTTAATGTTCTTACAAAATTTGGCGCCATTCTCTCAACTAGATCGCGCCACAGAACACTCCGAGTACCGTCAGAGATCTTGTTTAATCTTCTTACAAAATTTGGCGCCATTCTCTCAACTAGATCGCGCCACAGAACACTCCGAGTACCGTCAGTTTAATTATGGCCACCTTGTATGTATAGTAACTTTAACCATACTTTTTGCTTTAAAATAATTTGTAATTTAAGGCTTGAAGACTGATTTCAGAACAGGCTCATTCTTGCAAATTTGTTTATCATTAGGGACACAAACTCTCCACAATAAAATTTACTTGATTAAAGATTATTTCAGAAAATATCTCCTCATGAATTATGAGAGAGTGAGTGTGTAAGAATATTATTGATTTTGAATGCAAGAAAGGATAAAAGTATCATTTGATAGTAAAAGTGAAATAATTATTTAACCTCTTCAGTTCCGAAGCTGAAATAATAATACAAATGCTTATTCATTGTTTTTTTCCAAACAAAATAACATCGTAAATGACAGAAAAAATATCTGATCTGAAATTGATCCTTTAGGCGCTTAGTAATTTAGGTTCAAAAATATGGATCTAAAACTACAACCCCCCTTAAAAACATCATTTAATAACCACTAACCTAAATTAACGCAATCACAAATTTAAGAGCTTTAAACAAGTAAATAATCTACAAATCCTCAAATTTTTTTATTGAAAAAGATTCAGGTTATTCTTATGATTACTAATGAAAATTTCTCGCTTTCTTGGTCATACTGTCTTTTGGGCATTTTTAGACATTTTGCAAACTCAGATGAAAATAGCATTTATTTTATGTGGGAATCAGCTTAGATGCTGCCATTTACTCGTTTGCTTTGAACGCAAAAAACATTCAGCTATTAAGTAGTGATGTGAAAATGTAAAAAAAAAAATCGGACATTTTAGTTTTTATAATGAAAAGAACAGGGGTCCCCGTATGGGGACCCAGGAATCGAAGAGGTTATACTTTAATGGAAATAACTTACCATTCTGACTTACTGAAAATCATTTTGATATATCTTAGAATAAAAAAGATAAAATGCAATTTCGTAATTTTTTGTTGTAAAAAAAGTTTTTCAAATTTAAAAATATAATTAAAAAATACCTTTAAGAGTAGTTCATGAATGAGTTTGTATTTTAGGTAAAATGGTTATGAATTGCTTTCTTGTAGGTAAAGCATGGGTGCAAGAAGTTCATTGAAGTCAAGATTGAAAACTTTTCACAGTATTAGGAATAACCAAATGAAAATGGACTAGAAAATTTCTATATCTTGCATTATGGCTAAAAATCGATTTCTTACAATAAAAGAAAGCGATTTAAAGTTCTTGATAGTAAAATTGCTATAATTAAAATATATAAAGTAGAATTTACTATCAGTCAAAAATTTCCCTTGAGAGTGAAGGTCTTGCACCCATGAGATAAAGTTATGATATTATAATTTAGATGTAGTAAAAGCTGTTTTATTAGCAGTATCAAGGTGTTTGAAATGTTACAAGAACAAGAAATACATCAAGTTATTAAAAAATTTAAACAGATTAATAATAGAACTAATTTTGTATTTAACTTTTTTTCCACTTTAAAATTCTATGTATACAACCATTAAATAAACATTACCGACCACCAACAAAAGCTGAAATTATGAATAAAATGACATTATATATATATATATATGACCATTAAAAATCAATATAAATTACCATCAAACATAAAAAAATAAATAAAATGAGCAGAAAAAGAAAAATGGATATTTGTAGAACTTAGAATCTTCAGGTCCAAAATGCCTAAAGTTCCACAAATAAAGTGGGTTGTTTCATCTTCATATTAGCCATAAAAAAGCTAAAGAATATGAATTTTGGACTACCACACACAGAAAACCGGGAAATAAACCATTGAACACCAATTAAGTTAAAAATGAAACAAGATTAAAAAGGATAGAGGAAAAAAAAATTACCAAATTAAAATCCATACTGTCATAGCATTGCCGAATATTCGGTATTCAGCCAAATCACTATTTGTCCCATCCCTACTTTTAAAATCAGCTTTTTGCATTATTTAAATTGCAGCAACCAATAACCATTTTTGATTGACGGATTTCTGGTATCAGAAAGAGTTAGTTAGATAATTGAAGAATCAGTTTTAATTTCACATTCCCAAGCAGTGCGGATTTGAGAGAGTCTATCGCATTACATTCCTTGAGGAGGCAACTCTTCTCCTAGCCTCCTCCAAATGGCAATCCTGTTTCCAAAGAACCGCACGTATGTATTCACATATAAGGAGGTAAAAATCTAGAAAATATTAATAATATTGATTAAATTCATTATTTTGAAATTAATATCATATAAAATCAAATTAACATATAATCAATAATCATGTACTATCATTTCTATGCAAAATATTTTTCAGATAACGAGCATTTAAGGAAACTCTTCACTCACTTGAACACATCCGCTCGGTAATGTTTAAACCTACAGGCAGTTTTTTTTTTTTTGAAATTCTAGTTTAAATTTGAATATTTTTAAATGATTTTTTTTTTTTTTTTTTTTTTTTTTTTTTTTTTGCATAGGATAGCTGAGGTCAATCTTCAATATGGCTATTTCTTACTTTTTCGATTTCTGTTGAAGATATTTTAAATAAAGGTACTTTCACTTTCGGAACCGGTTACTAAAAAAAAATCAGCAACCAAAATCGAAAAAGTAAAAAATGGCCCTATTAGAGATCAATCTCAGCTATTCTATGCACAAAAAATAGTTTTAAAATATTCAAATTTAAAAGAGAAATTCGAAAACAACCTACCCGTAGGTTTAACATTACGAAGTGGGTGTCTTCGCTCACTTAAAAGTGAGTGAAGAGTCCCCATAAATGTATGTTTTTCTTTTGAGCTATAGAAGCAAAGCAGATGAAATTTTCAACACTAAAGAGGTTTTGCATATAGTGGATTACATTATTTTTACATGGAATATTTTTTTTGAGAGGTCAGAGAGAGGAAAAAACTTTTAAGTAGCTCACTTCAATTAATTCAAATGCAAAACATTAAAGAACTGAAAATCTGTGTATAGTTAAAAGTTAAATATCAATTATTTGATTTGTTCTTAATTTTTTAACTACAATCAAGCTCCGATTTAAGGAATCTCGATTTAGCGAATTTTTTTATGGCCCGATAAAAATACTTCGATTTAACGAATAACTTTCGATGGCAAAAATTAAATATTGAAGAAACTTTCTAATATTTATATTTAAAAAAAAAAATCTAAATATGTTATCTTGTGATGCAGAAATATCTACATGCGAAAATGTACATTAAAGCATACTTGCCAATTTTTGAAAATTGTAAAGTGTAAAATGACGCGTGAAGAGCATTTCACATTTTTTTTTTTTTTTTTTCACATTTTCGAAAGTCTCATGTAACACATTTTTAAAATAACACATAAACAACTTTTTTACAATCTCTAGAAATATATAATAGATGAAAATTGTTGAATAAAACAGTAATGACCATTACAAAGGTAATTTGATGAGAAAAATATGAAAACAATACCACGCTCATTAAAAACTGATTTAAAAGACATATAAATAGTTTTGATTTAAATTTTGCTGTTTACAGGGTTCATACAGAGTTGGGAAGAAAAAATCCAAGGAGTCCAAAAAATTTTAAGGATTTGCCTTTTTTTTTTTTTTTTTTTTTTGTTGGAAAACGTCACAGTGTAAGTAATTTTATGTCAAACATCACTTCGCTTGTGAAATGACGATTTCTTCGTGATACGTGCAACGCGTCTCTTTTAGTTGTGAAATATGTTCCAAGATGGCGACACTTCCGTGAGCCATCGTAGCGTAAGGTCACAAACTAAAGAAGGATTGTGTAAAAGACTTGTGTTTCGAAAAGGCGTCAACAGATCGCAGCACCACAGACATTTCCTGATAAACTGATTTTAAATAGAACCTTTTTGCTTATTAAGCAGACTGTATTGTTTCAAGTTTTCTTTTACTCTGTTTTAACTCTTGTGGGCCCCTATTACTTCTACACTTCTAGGCCCGATTTCGTGAGGCCAAGACGCACGGTTTTTTGGTGCGTTAACTCTCAGTCCAATGGAAGATTTGCATCTCCTACTGGATTTTAATGTTATTGCTTCTATAGTACCCACACTTAACTCTTTTATTTTATTCCTTTTTTTTAGTGTGTATGTGTTCGTCCGTGTAACCTAGACATCGCCGTGCATTAAATAGTTTTTCTGTACCAGCGCATTCCCATCATTCTAAGAAGATATTTTTTCACATCCAATAAATAAATAAAATACATAGTTTGTTTTCACATGCAGCAAACCAGCATATGTCTGCTTTACCAGAAAGGTAAGAAAATAAATTTCTATCTTTCATTATTAATGAAAAAACTTTTGGTATAACTATTTATATTTATACTGGGTCTTTAGCTACACGCTAATCGCGAACTCACCCCTTCTAGATATTTTAATAGATTATGAGAGATGAATTGAAGGGGAAAGTAAATAAATAAAAAAAAAAAAAAAAAAAAAAAAAAACCCAGTAATAAAAATTTGTTTATCTGATTGTGATAAAATGATGAACAAGATGCACATATGAGATATGAAATATTGAACTTTATACATGAAAATAAAAATAAATGTGCATGAATAAATAACGATATATATAATATCGCAAAAAGAGTATTATTGTGAACGAATATTGATTGATTATTGTGAATAACTGATCATTTTATTTATATTTATGAATATATTCTAAGAAATTATTTTAAGAAAGTCACAAACTTCTTATAGTAAATATATTTGTTATCAAAGAATTTTTAAAACTTGAATAACACGCTATGTCAGCCACAAAAGAAATTACGGCAGTGGAGAAACTAAATGATAATAATTACAGTCATTGGTGTTTCAAATTAGAAAATCTGTTAATTAAAGACGATTTATTTAAATATATAACAGAATCTCCACCTGCCACACCCGATGATACATATACTAAAAACGCGGCTAAGGCGAAAGCCATAATTTGTTTGTGCATTGAAAATACACAAATCGTGCATATTAGACATTTGACATCTCCCAAAGAAATTTGGGAAAGATTAAAAAGTGTTCACCAAAGGGCGAATTTATCATCCAAATTATTCCTTTTGAGGAAACTATATTCGCAAAGGCTCAATGAGGGCGGAGACTTAAATCTACATATCAACAATATTTTAACTATCCGCGACAAACTCGCTGCCATTGGAGAGCTCATAAATGATTCGCACATCGTGGCTCTTATGCTTTGCAGCTTGCCTCAGTCATATGCTCCTCTTATAACGAGCATGGAGGCTAGAGACGAAAAGGATCTAGACCTCGAGTTTGTGAAAAACAAACTCATCGACGAGTACTCTCATCGAACCGAATACAAAAACACCAGCACACGACCAAGGGACACAGCATATAAAATTGTAAATAAAGGTAGCAAAAAGTATTGCAGCTACTGTCAACGAGATGGGCACGCTCGTTCAGAGTGTTACAAATTAAAAAACAAACAGAAAAACAATTACCAAAGAAGTGAAAATTATAACAGTAATAAATTTAACAACCATGCCAACTTTAAAGCCAATTCGATAAACCCCAAAAATCAACACAATGGTAGTAAAACAGACTCCTCGAATTTTTGCTTTAACAGCAAATCAAATATAGAGGATGAGGTCAACCAATCGATCATTCCTCTCTTCCCAGTGGAAAACAATTTTGAAATTGAGTCAGTAAAAATTAACCAAACACAAACAACAGATCCAAACACATATATCATTGACTCGGGTTGCACCAGGCACGTTGCATCAGCAAAAACAAATTTTGCTACATTCACAGCCGGGAATTTTGGGAATATAACAATCGCTAATGGAAAAAGGCTTAATTCGGAAGGTATGGGCGACGTAAAAATAAAAACAGACAAAAACCACTACATTACACTAAGAAACGTCTTGTACTGTCCAGAACTAAAGGGCAATTTATTGTCAGTTAAGAAAGCCACTGAAAATAATATAAAGGTAATTTTCGAGAAAAATGCATGTTTATTTGTCAAAGATGATAATATAATCTTGACAGCTAAATTAAATGATAATCTCTACGTATTAAACCCTGAAGATGATTACGGCTATACTATAAGTACTCAAACTTTCTGTAACAATACAAATTGTATTTCATTGTGGCACCGAAGACTCGGACACAAAAATTTTGATGATATTAAATACCTCGTTAATCATGAATTAGCCAATGGGATAACAATTAACAAATGTAAACATGACACGCGATGCACCAAGTGCATTGAAGGGAAACTTTCCGCTCTGCCCTACCCTAAAGTAGCCACAAACAGAAGCAAAGACATCGGTACCCTCGCACATTCCGATATATGTGGCCCCATGAATACTGAAACGATAGGAGGGAAAAGGTACTTTATAACATTCACGGATGATTATAGCAGGTACACAATAACATACTTAATCGCGCATAAGTCGGAAGCCGTTATCAAACTGAAAGAATACATAGCGCTAACAAAAAATAAATTTGGCAAGTTGATAAAGGCAATCAGGTCCGATAACGCAAAAGAGTATATCAGTGACGAATTTGAAAACTGCCTGATAGAAAACGGGATAGAGCGTCAATTGAGTGTTCCCTATTCTAGCCCACAGAACGGTGTTTCAGAAAGAAAGAATAGAACGATAGTGGAAATGGCTAGAACCATGTTGTCGGACGCCAAGTTACCTAAGCAATTCTGGGGGGAAGCTGTCATGTCCGCCACCTACCTCATCAACCGTCTACCAACAAAGGCTAACAAAAATAACATGACACCCTATGAACTTTGGCATAAAAGAAAACCCGATCTCTCGAACATCAAAACATTCGGATGTAAGGCATTTGCCTATGTCGACAAACCTAAAAGAAATAAATTAGATGAGAAAGCCATCGAGGGAATAATGTTGGGATATGATTTCAGAAGCAAGGGCTATAGGATATATACGGGTGAAAATAAAATTATAATATCTAGAACCGTAAAATTCTTCGAAGAAGGTATAAAAGATGAGGAAATTATAACCGCCAAAGAAAATCAAAACATCGAACAAACTCCCGCAGATAATATTGAAATTGATCTAGAAGAGCGCGACGATGATCAGAATAACACCCCGACCGACACATCCCTTGAGCCGAGAAGATCGCAGAGACAAAATCGTGGTGTACCACCTAACCGTTATGGAATAAGCGCAAACCTGTGTCACATTCAGGAGCCAAAGTCATGGACAGACCTACAAAATATCAATGACGCAGAAACTAAAGATAAATGGCTAAAAGCCACTAGTGAGGAAATAGATTCTCTGAAGCAAAATAATACTTGGAGATTAATAAAACCTATCCCGGGAAAACGCGTCATAGGTTGTAGGTGGACGTTTAAGGCAAAAAGGGGAGCGAACGGGTCTATAGAGCGATATAAAGCCAGATTGGTCGCTAAGGGATATGCTCAAAAATATGGAAGCGATTTCGACGAGACCTACGCACCCGTTGTAGCGCATACCACCCTACGAGCATTCTTAAACGCAGCGGTGTACAAAGATCTTAAAATAACTCACCTAGATGTCAAAACTGCTTTCTTACATGGCGATTTAGAAGAGGAGGTCTATATGCATCAGCCAGAGGGATACATAACAAAAGGGGAAGAAGATAAAGTCTGTAGTTTAAACAAAGCGATTTACGGCCTTAAGCAGGCAGCTAGGGCATGGAACCAAAAAATAAGTAAATCTCTAAAAGAACTAAATTTCGTTGAATGCGCGTCAGACAAATGTCTGTACAAAAGAGTCCAAGATGGAAAAATCGCATACATAATAGTGTATGTTGATGACATCTTAGTCGCAGGAGACAAAACAGACACACACGAAATATACACTGAATTATCAAAGCAATACGAAATCAAAAATTTGGGTCAAGTCACACAATATTTAGGCATAAACATAAAGGAAAAAGCAAACGGTAATCTAGAGTTAGACCAGGAACACAAAATAATACAAATCGCAGAAAAATTCAATTTGTTAAATGGTAAGCCTACGTATACACCCATGAATACTAACTACTTTAATCTAGATCCAAACGGGAAACTAATGGGAGATAACGTAAAATTTAGACAGGCTATAGGAGGGCTTCTATACATTGCAACTTTAACTAGACCCGACATAGCATCAGTCGTTAACATCCTGGGAAGAAGGAATGAATCCCCAAGGGAAGTCGATTGGCAAGCTATCGAGAAATTAATTAGATATCTGCTTACTACCAAAGATCTTAAATTCGTCATAGATAAAACAAAACCTCCGATCCTAACGGCATATAGCGATGCCGATTGGGGAAACGACAGAATAGACAGGAAATCCACCACTGGAAACTTGTTCAAATTAGGAAATAATATATTGGCATGGTCATCGAGGAAGCAGAGTTGCACAGCACTCTCCTCCACGGAGGCTGAATATATCGCTGCCTCTAATGCAGGTCAAGAGATTTCGTGGTTGTTAGACCTATTAAATGACCTCGAACTGCGTCAACAACTACCCGTAACGTTGTACGAAGATAACTTATCAGCCATAAGATTGACCGAAAACGAAAAGGCACAGACAAGGACTAAACACGTGGAAGTTAAGTATCACCACATCAGACATCTATGCCAGAATGGTATAATCAAAATAACTTATTGCCCATCGAAGTTAATGCTGGCAGACGTACTCACCAAGCCGTTGCCTAAGCCTCATTTCGAGTGTTTGAGAAACAAGTTAAACATTCTACGCTCGTCGGTTTGACATAAAAAGCGGGGGTGTTGGAAAACGTCACAGTGTAAGTAATTTTATGTCAAACATCACTTCGCTTGTGAAATGACGATTTCTTCGTGATACGTGCAACGCGTCTCTTTTAGTTGTGAAATATGTTCCAAGATGGCGACACTTCCGTGAGCCATCGTAGCGTAAGGTCACAAACTAAAGAAGGATTGTGTAAAAGACTTGTGTTTCGAAAAGGCGTCAACAGATCGCAGCACCACAGACATTTCCTGATAAACTGATTTTAAATAGAACCTTTTTGCTTATTAAGCAGACTGTATTGTTTCAAGTTTTCTTTTACTCTGTTTTAACTCTTGTGGGCCCCTATTACTTCTACACTTCTAGGCCCGATTTCGTGAGGCCAAGACGCACGGTTTTTTGGTGCGTTAACTCTCAGTCCAATGGAAGATTTGCATCTCCTACTGGATTTTAATGTTATTGCTTCTATAGTACCCACACTTAACTCTTTTATTTTATTCCTTTTTTTAGTGTGTATGTGTTCGTCCGTGTAACCTAGACATCGCCGTGCATTAAATAGTTTTTCTGTACCAGCGCATTCCCATCATTCTAAGAAGATATTTTTTCACATCCAATAAATAAATAAAATACATAGTTTGTTTTCACATGCAGCAAACCAGCATATGTCTGCTTTACCAGAAAGGTAAGAAAATAAATTTCTATCTTTCATTATTAATGAAAAAACTTTTGGTATAACTATTTATATTTATACTGGGTCTTTAGCTACACGCTAATCGCGAACTCACCCCTTCTAGATATTTTAATATTTTTTGTCGATGTTTTTATATGCTGCATCGTTATGTGGTATGAATTAGGAGTGATTCTGAGGGGAAAAATTTTTTCGGAAATTCACATCGCATTTTCGGAAATGCATCGGGGGGGGGGGGGGGCACGCACCTATGACGAAATTTGCAGGTTTTTTGCGATTTTTTGACGAATTTTGCGGTTTTTCGCGATCTGTTGCCGAAATTTAGGGTTTTTCGCGATATGTTGACGAAATTTGCTGTTCTTTCGCGATCTATTGACGAAATTTGCCGTTTTGCGCGATCTTTCGAGGAAATTTGCGGTTTTTTGACGAAATTTGACGTTTTTTTCGCGATCTTTTGACGAAATTTGCGTTTTTTATTCGCGCTCTTTTGACGAAATTTGCCGTTTTTTTCGCGATCTTTTGACGAAATTTGTGGGTTTTTTCACGATCTTTTGACGAAATTTGCCGTTTTTCGCGATCGTTTGACGAAATTTGCCGTTTTTCGCGATCCTTTGACGAAATTGGCGTTTTTTCGCGATTCTTCGACGAAATTGGCGTTTTTCCCGCGATCCATTCACGAAATTATTTTTTTTTTGGGGCGAACATTTGTTGAAATTCGCGATATAGTTTATGTCCGAGTTTTCGGATTTATGACCGTTTTTTTTTTTAATTTTCGGAAATGACTGCCTTTATTTTTCGGAAAATTCGGAACAGAATCACCCCTGGGTATGCACACTCCAATTTTTAATGCCCAATTTGGAGAGAAAAACATTTCAAAAACAAATTTTACTCTATTAGAATCTAATTGTTAGCGCTGAAGTGGCACAGTATTCACAATATATTGTTTATTGATTTCGTAAGTTTAAATACAAAATTGACAATCTACTCTTTTATGCAGTGACCAATGGTCATGTCACAGGGGTGATTCTGGGTAAAAAAAAAATTCTGAAATTCACACCAAATCTTCTGAAAAGTTACACCAGAGAGGGGGGGGGGGAGGGGAAAATCTACTCCCGGCACTAGCTATGCGTTTTCTCCATGGCTCTTTGATGAAAGTTGTTGTTTTTTCGCGAGCTTTTGATGGAAACTGTGTGTTTTTCGCGATCCTTTGACAAAATTTACAAATTTTTTTCGCGATTGATTGACGAAATTTGACGGTACTTTTTTTTTTTAACATATTTGCGAAAAACGTTATTTTTCCGAGATAATGCCAAGCATCGATAAAATTTAAAATAAAGGTCGGCTAACAGTGTCGAAAAACGGACTTAATAATTGAAAAACGACCTAGTGGGAGCCCTGCTATTAAGATTACCCTACCCAATCAATGTTGTGCTTCAGATGAATGACGTGCATAAAGGTTTTACCGTGCGTTTTTCAATCACGATTTTTTTTTTCCTCGACAGCAATATCGCTTGCGTCCGAAGCCGCAATAGAATATAAGGAGTTTCTAAGTAGTAGTTTGCTTATCTAAGTAGTTCTAAGTACTACTTGGGAATGTTTTCATTTCTAAGGAGTTTCCAAGGAGTCTGTGCGAACCCTGTGTTTAAAGAAAGTCTGAGAAAATGTATTCAAAACATTACTTTTTAGACATAACGAATATTAAAAGATTCTTTCTGGTGATTATTGACAATAAAACCCGAATTCATTTCTTTGACAATACTAAATTTCCCCATTGCAATCAGAATTTACTGTTATTAAAAGGAACTAGAAAGCAAGTAATTCATAATTTAAGAAAAGAAAAATGAAACTTAGTAGAAACTTTGCAAAAAAGTGTAAAGATAAGTATCCTAAGTGTAAAAAGTGGCCAAAATGTGTAAATTTTACACCTAAAGTGTATAAGTTGGCTAGTATGTTAAAGCGAGGTTATTAATAGCACTAGTAGCGGATCGGATGAAGAAGATGAAATAGAGATGAAGCATACAACATTCAAAGAAACAGTTAGCAGTTTGGATACTTTGAAACAGAATTTGATGGTGCGCGATATTGACGACATTGTTTTCAAAGCTTCAGGAGAAAATCGATAAAGAAGTTTGAAATACAAAATCGACACAAAGCAAATAAACATCTATAAAAGATATCTTATAATTTATCTATAAAATTTCAATAAATGAGATTTTTTCTTAATTGTAATGTTTGTGCCTTATAATAGCACATAAAAAAAGAATTTCTATGCAGTTTCCTTAAAGCAACAAATGTTTAACATCATTAAGGTAAGTACCTAAGCAGGGGCCGCGCTAACCATTCGTCAACTCGCCAAATGCGAATACAATGAAATTGGCGAGAAAAAAATTATTATGGCGAAAAAGCTGGCGAATGATTTTTTGGGGTTTCTTTTGTTGTGTAATCATGTTTTGGAACGTAAATGAATTATCGTTTTTAGCGCGAGTTCGCGTACGTCCTTATTTCCACTCTATATTCCTCCTCTTCTTCTCGGCCGGCCAATTAGAGGTGATTCTGTTCCGATTTTCCCGAAAATTTAAGGAATTAATATCCGATAATTAAAAAAAATCGGTCGTCAATCCGAAAATTCGGACATAAAAAATATCGACAAATGGCCGCCGAAAAAAATTAATTATGTCAATCTGTTGCAGAAAAATTGCGAATTTCGTCAAAGGATCGCGGGAAAAATACAAATTTCATCAAAGAATTGCGGAAAAATGAAAATTTTTGTCATAAGATCGCGAATAAACCGCAAATTTCGTCAAAAGACCGCGAAAAGACCTGCAAATTTCGTCAAAAGATCACGAAAAACCGCGAATTTCGTCAAAAGATTGCGGAAAAACACAAATTTTGTCAAAAAATCGCGAAAAAACACACAAATTTTGTCAAAAGAGCAAAAAAACCCGCAAACTTCGTCAAAAGACCGAATATACTTTTTACCGAATTTACTTTTGGCTAATAATAGATAAATTTGGCTAATGTGTTGGCGAATAGTCTTAATGTCTTAGCGCGGACCCTGCCCAAGGATTGTTCTTTTTATTTATAGCCATTTTTTTTTTTTTATGTGTTCTGTTGTATAAAAAAATTCCTTTGATTATCCCGATTTAACGAATACAGTTGCTAGTCCTAAACGATTCGTTAAATCAGGTTTCGACTATACATTGTTAATAAATGCCTATGACTCTGGATTGTTATTAACAGGGCTTGAAATTCAATTTTTCCTAGGAGGGGAGTTTCCCTACCAACATTTATAAATCGGGGGGGGGGGGGGGGAAGTTGAGCTATTTGGGAGGGAGAATTTTTTTTTTTTTAAACCAACTGTTTTTTAAAAGCTATTTAAAGAACTACATTAATATAGACATTGGCAAAATACCATTGAAGCAATTTAAATCAACAACTCAAAATAATTATGTAAAATGGTTTTTATTTTAAAATGGAAGAAAGTAAAGCTTTTATGCAGTGTATTTTTCAACTTTCAACCAAATGTTTTGAGTCTTTTATATTGGGGTTTTTTAATGAAATTCTGAATTTAGATTTTAATTCGATTTTGGGCCTTGAATCCTCTTTCACAAGCATAGGCGTAGCGTGACCAAAAATTTTGGGGGGGGCACCAAGGTCGTGCGAAATAAAAACGGCGCCCCGGGCGAATTTTCAATTTTGCACACCCCCCCCCCCAAAAAAAAAAAAAAAAAATAAATAAATTAAAAAATCTTTATTTTTGTGATAGGTGTAATAAAACTGATAAAGTGCAGAAACATAAATAAATTCTATCGAATAAATACTTTTCGCGTTTATTTTGGAACTTTAAAGGGTTTAATTTTAATTTAGGAATTCGGAACAGCTAAATAACATAAAAGAAAATTGCATTTATTTGTTAGAGAGTTCATGATGTTTAGCGACAGGGGAAAAAATGATCAAGAGAGAAAAAGAAATTCCCCGAAAAATGAATAAATAAACAAAATCGTGGTTTGCAGCGTAAATTTCGCGCCCGGGGCGCTCCTTTAGACGCTCTTTGCACGGCCCTGAGGGGCACAACAGAGGTCTGCACGGACCGCAATTCCAAGGCCCAGGTCCAGCCCAGCGAGAAAATTAAAAGTTCCACCCGGGCTCGGCCCGTTTATTTTTTCACAGTTTACCAGGCCCTGCTCGTACAAAAATCAATGAAAACAAGCCCGGCCCATGAAAAAATCATTTAAATCAGTCCCGGTTCGGTTCGGCTCGACACAATTTCTCAAAAAATTCCGATTTTTCTTAACATACAATTGCAGGGCTGCCACTTGCTACTAAAAGCGACTATTTTCAGCATCGGCGGCTATGGCGACTATTTTAGGCCAAAAACCATTAAAAAGCGGCTATTTCAAGAAAAAAGGCGACTTTTTCCGGATTTCAGTGACTATTTTTACTGAAAATATTTGATTTTTTTCTTCAAAGCACCTGTAAAGTCATCTTCCCAAACACACTTTTTCAACGGTTGTTTGAAGAGATTCGCGATTTTTTCCTCGACGAATTTCAAAATTCTCGATTTCGCCCCCCCCCCCCCCCCTCCAATCTATTGACGAAAATACTTATTTTTTTTTTCGAGATCTTTTTATACAATCGTTGAAGGAGATTTTGCGATTTTTCCGCGATCCTTTGCCAAATATCGCAAATTTTTCTACGTCAGATTGACGAAATCGATTTTTTTTCCGCCACCACTTGTCCAAATTCGCGATATTGATTTTCCGCGACCGAGTGATGGTCGTTACTATTTGTTTCAGAGATCTTTTGACGAAATTCCCGATTCTTTTCCAGATCGTTTGTCAAAATTCGTGATTTTCTTTTCATGACCGAGTTATAAAATTCGTGATTTTTTGCGCGATCATTTGGTTAAATTCTCAATTTTTTTGACCAAATTTGCGTTTTTTGCCCGCGACCATTTGACGAAATTTGAAATTTGTTTTGTGATCGTTAGACGAAATTCGCAATTTTTTGTCCATTCTTTTGACGAAATTTGCGATGATTTATCCGCGACCGAATGACGAAAATCACCATTTGTTTCCGTGACCTTTGGCAAAATTCAAGATATTTTTTACAGTTGTTTGAGGAGATTCGCGATTTTTTCCACGACAAATTGCGAAATTCGCAATTTTTTCACCAATTGACTAATGATAATAGTTATTTCTTTTTGCTATCTTTTGCTACGATCGTTGAAGGATATTTCGCAATTTTTCCTATGACCTATTGCAAATTTCTCAATTTTTGGGGGGCGATCGTATCACGGAACTCATAATTTTTTTTCCGTGTTCCTTTGCCAAATTTCGCGTTTTTGTTTCCGGTGATCGTTTCACTGAATTCACGATTATTTTTCCGCGATACTTTGCCAAAATTCGCGAATTTTTCTAAGACAAACTGGGGAAATTTTTTCTCCGCCACCACTTGTCGAAATTTGCGATATAATTTTTTTCCGCGACCGATTGATGGTACTCGCTGTTTGCTTCAGATATCATTTGACGAAATTCGTAATTCTTTTCCGTGATAGTTTATCGAATTCGTGATTTGTTTTTCAAAATCGACTTACGAAATTCTTGATTATTTGTTTAAATTCTCGATTTTTTACGCGATTATTTGACCAAATTCGCGTCTTTTCAGGGGTGATTCTGTTCTGAATTTTCCGAAAATTTAAGGCATTCGGTTCTGAAAATTAAAGAAAAAATCTGTCATCAATCCTAAAATTCGGGCATAAAAAATATCGCGAATTTCGGCAAATGTTCGCCGAAAAAATGAATTTCGACAATCGTTTACAGAAAAAAGTCGCCAATTTCTTCAAAGGATATCAGAAAAAATTAATTTCGCCAAAGAATCGTGGAAAAAAACGCAAATTTCGACAAGTGATCACGAAAAAACGCAAACTTCGTCTGGGAATCGCGAAAAACACACACATTTCACCAAGGGATCACAAAAACGCAATTTTTTTCAAAATATCGCCGAAAAGCGCAAATTTCGTCAAAGGATCGCGATAAAGAAACGCAAATTTCGTCGAAGAATCGCGGAAAAACGCGAATTTCGCTAAAGGGCAGCCGAAAAAACGCATAATTGGGGCCCGGAGATTTCCCCCCTTTCACTCCTCTGCTGTAACCTTTCAGACAATTTGCTGTGAATTTCAGATTTTTTTTTTTTTTTTTTTACTCAGAATTACCCTTTTCGTCTTTTTGCCCGCGAATGTTTGACGAAGTTTGCTATTTTTTTTTCTCTTGGTCGTTAGACGAAATTCGTAATATTTTGTGCATTCTTTTGACGAAATTTGCGATGATTTTTTCGTGACCGAATGATGAAAATCGCCATTTGTTTCCGCAACCTTTGATAAAATTAAAGATATTTTTCCACGGTCCTTTTTGGAAATTCGCGATTTTTTCGACGACGAATTACCAAAATTCGCATTTTTTTTTTCCGCCTATCGTTTTATGGAATTCACGATTTTTTTTACACGATTCTTTGTCAAATTTCATGAATTTTTCTATGACCGATTACGCGAAAATGATATTTGGTATTTGTTTCAGAGATTTTTTTGACGAAATTCGCCATATTTTTCCACGATCTTTTGTCGAAATTCGTCTTTTCTTTTGTCGACTGGCTGAGGAAGTTCAAGGGCAAGGAGGCAAAAAGAAGTGAAAAGATCATTTGGAGGAGAAAGCCAGAGGCGGCTTTATTAGCCATGGCGCCCTGTGTGAGATTTTTTATTGTACCACTGCAAATGCTATACTCATTTTTTTTCTTTTAAAGAGTTTTACTAAAGCATTTTACTTTGTGCACTCCTTCCAGGTCCGAAACTAGCTATATTTTCACCCGGGGCAAACATGGATTTTGGCGCTCCCTCCTTCCTCCGCAAAGTAAATTTACAAAGCGAAATTTACGAAAGTTTCTATTAGAGGACTTATTTTAAAATTTAAAATGTGTAACAGTAAAATACGTAATAATATTGAAATATATAACCAGCTTTGTCAAATATTTATGCATTAAAACCTGTGAAAAAAAATCGAAAGGAAACGGAAATAATCCCGCTTTATACAGGTTTCCGTCTTAGCAGATATAACTTTTGGTATTATTTCTGTTGGAACCATGCAGTTTTATTCGTTTAAGACAATGTTCCATTACAGACATATTTCATTTTTCTAGATGTTTAATATTGTAGCATTACAAATTATTACAATTGAGGTACTTTAATGTGATAGTGATATGAGTCACATTGTTTCAGGAATTAAAAAACCAGGATTTACTGTAGGCATAAAAATGAATTCCAGCATTGTAAAATATCTTCCTGTACTATCTACACCAGTTTTGTGGAATTATCACTTATATGACTCTTCTTATTTATAGATTGATATGTCTACATACTTTCCTCAACTTTTCAAATTTAATTTTCAAAGCTAATTTTCAAATTTATGTGTGATTCAAAACAACAACAACAAAATTATTAAATTTTTACTTTTCAATTTGTGAATTTTCGACCGCTTGGTTTTTATTATCCCAGTCAGCCATCTGACCTCGCCCCATCTCAGGCCAGATATGGTGATATGCATGTAAAAAAGTAATTATAAGAAAAAGAATAGAGTTATTCATTTGCTGTCTTGTATATTGTAGGCAAATCTTTTTATCTATTCGACAATTTTAATGCACTTTACTCAGCTTTTCTTTTTGATTTTTCAGCTAAAAAATATTTTTTTTACACAAATTTCACACACACATATATAGATTGTATAAAACGGTAAACCAAATTTTCATCTGGCGCCCCCTTCGCGTGACGTCCAGGGCACATGCTCCCTCTCCACCCCCTTAGTTTCGACCATGACTCCTTCTCCCGTTAATTTTTATTGTCCCGGGCAGCCTGGGTGGGGCTTGTTGAGCTAAAGCCAATTGCTAGGTCTCCCCACTTAGCCTAACCTGTCCCGGGCAGCCACCCGATCTCGCCCATATCAAGACGGGAAAAATGAAAGCTCAACACTGCTCAGGATGAGAGAGAAAAGAAAATTGATCAGTCTTCATGGAATCTATTCATCAGAAAAGTCAGAGTCAAACAAAATCTTCATTTGGCGCCCCTTCGCCTTTTGGCACACTTCGAATTGAAGAAAGAATAATGCCTAAAAAAAAAAGCTCTTTTTTCCCAATTCATTTGCAGTCTTCTATTATAGATGAATATTTCTTATATATTTGTAAATTTCAATGCATTTGGTTCAGTTTTACTTTTGGATTTTCCGGCTGTAAGATATTTTTATGCAAATTCCATGTAAATGCATATATATTTTTGTATGTAAAGACAAAAAAAATCTTCATTTGGCGCCCCTTACGCTTTCTGTTCTGGCGCCCAGCGTGTAGAAGGTTGGGGGGGGGGCACACGCCCCCCCCCCCCGACGCTACGCCTATGTTCACAAGGTAAAACTTATGACAGACAGCACAAGCACAACATTTATAACTTTGGAGATTATTGGAAACATATGGTTATGTTCTCTTCAAAAAGTTTCAGAAAACTTTGAAAACGTGCCTTCATTTTTAACTACTTGCATGAACAATGTATATTCATTGATGACATCATCAATATCCATTCTGAACGAAATACTTTTATTATATCCTTAACGGAATTATAGTCAAAACCCGACTCCTGGTATTTTCTTTGAACAAGATTCTATGAACTCAAATTTTAAACGAAGTCCAAAGTTTTAAATGGAAACTGTTGATTCATTTCTTCTATTACACGAGAAATGTAGGTTAACTTTAAATTGTTAAATCCTAATTTCGGTGATCAACTAGTTTGGTGTTTCTAAATATGTTTAATTGGAGCTCAAAATTTCATGTGCACCACAAGGTCTTTGAAGTCCTTCTAATCTTATTTTTGCTTAGTACTGAATGCAGACCAATGTGGCAGAGCGCAGCATACGGTGACACTTACTGTTCTTTTTTGGTGCACTCTTTTGGATATTTTCCTTTTCCTTTCATGGGAAAAAATATCGTGAAATATGTCAATCAGGCGTAGGAAGAAAAAAATTTAAATATTCGCGATCGGTCGAGGGAAGAATATCGTGAAATTCGTTGATTGATTGCAGGATAAAATAGCAAAATTCGTCGATCTGACGCGGGATAAAACTGTGAATTTCGTCAGTCTGTCGCAAAAAGTAACCGTGAAATTTTCATTTGATTCCGAGTAAAAAAAAAAAAAAAATCTGAAATTCACAGCAAATTTTCTAAAAGATACAGCAGGGGATATAGAAAGGGATTGGAAAATCCTCTCCCGGCGCTAATTCTTTTTTGTTGCAAGTCGAGTAAACTTTTTTTTTTTGTTTGGTTTGATTTCAGGCTGAGTGTAGATTGCTGCAAGTTGTGTTCTGGTTAAACTCACTTTTTTCAAAAGTTAGTTTAGTATATTATTTCAGATTAAAAAATATGTCTATAATAATAAACATAAATATTTGCGTGCTGTTTTTTTACTAGAGACTGTCGCGTTTTTTTCCGCGATCTTTTAACGTAGGGGTGCACAACCTTTTTAAGAGAAGGGCCACTTACAAAAATTTCTGAGTTGTCGAGGGCCACATCAGTAATACGGAGAGAATTCTATTTGGAGGAGTTGATCTATGGTCTGTAATCAGATAAAAATTATGGTTTCAGAGGGGGGGAGTGAGTTTTACCCCTCTAGGTTCCCCCAAACCGTCAACATATCCAATTTAGTTGGCAAGGATATTTCAACAGTTTACGTTTGTATATACAACAGAAATGTAGCAGGGATTATTTAGAACGAGTGATAATTTTCCTTGACTTTATTCGAGGGTGTAAATTTTCTTTTATTAAAAGTACTAAAAAACAAACAGGCATGAAACTGTCTAGTGGCGAAAAAAACTGTGAACTTAATGAAAGAAGAGGGGAGGAGGAGCCGATCAACGAAACTTACAATTTTTCCGCGCGTGATCAACGAAATTTGCGATTTTTCCGCACCTAATAGACAAAATGCGCAATTTTTCCGAAGCCGGTGGACAAAATTCGAAATTTTTCCGCACCTGACTGACGAAATTTGCGATTTTTCCGCTCCTGATCGGCGACATTCGCAATTTTTTCGTGTCCGACCGACGAAATTCGCGATTTTTCGAAGCCTGATTGACGAAATTTGCGATTTTTTTCGCATCCGATCAACGAAATTCGCGATTCTTAAATGACTCTGGCGAAATTTGTAATTTTTCCGTGCTGTAAAATTGACGAAATGCGCGTTATTTTCTTGCAATAAACTGATGAAACTCGCGATTTTTCACAGCCGATCAACGAAATTTTCAATTTTTCAGAGCCTGATCGACAAAATTCTGGATTTTTTTCCCGTCCGACTAACAAAATTCGCAATTTTTCCGAGCCCGAATGACAACACTCGCAATTTTTCCGTGCCATGAAATTTCCAATTTTTCCGCACCAGACAGACATATTTGCTATTTTTCCGCGCCTGATCAACGAAATTCACGATTCTTAACGGACTAAGACGAAATTTGCAACTTTTCCTGCGGCAAATTGACGAAATTCACGATACACAAACGAAACATGCGATTTTTCCGCAGCCGATCAACGAAATGTCAGATGTTTCTGCTCCTAATCGACATAATTCGCCAATTTATCTGCACGCGATCGACGAAATTTGCAATTTTTTCCAGCGCAAATTGACGAAATTCGCGATTTTTTCTCGCGACTGACGAAACTCACGATTTTTCCGTCCTTGATCAAAGAAATTTTTGATTTTTCCGCGCCTGATCGACAAAATTCATCATTTTTTTTTGTTCGATCAGACAAATTTGCGACTTTTCCAAGCCTCATCGACAAAATTTGATAGTTTTTCGCTTCCGATCAACGAAATTCGCGATTCTTAACTGACTGACGAAATTTTCAATTTTCCCGCGGTAAACTGACGAAATACACGATTTTTTTCTTGCGACGTATGGACTAATATTGCAATTTTTTCCACTTATAAATTGACGAAATTTGGCGGGCCACACGTTAACCCATCGCGGGCCACTTTTGGCCCGCGGGCCACAGGTTGATCCCTACTTTAACGAAATTCGCGTTTTTTCCCTGCGATCCTTTGACGAAATTCGCGTTTTTCCCGCGATCCTTTGACGAAATTCGCGTTTTTCCGCGATCTTTTGACAAAATTCGCGTTTTTTCCGCGATCCTCTAACGAAATTCGTTTTTTCCCGCGATCCTTTGGCGAAATTCGCGTTTTTTGCGCGATCATTTGACGAAATTTGTGTTTTTCCGCGATCTTTTGCGGAAATTCTCGTTATTTCCGAGTTTTTTTGGCGAAATTCGCGTTTTTTATGCGATCCTTTGATGAAATTCGCGGTTTTTTTGACGAAATTCGTATTCTTCCGCGATCTTTGACGAAATTCGCCGGTTTTTTCGAGGTTTCTTGACGAAATTTGTATTTTTTCTGCGATCCTTTGACGATATTCGCGTTTTTTCGCGATTCTTTGACGTTTTTCTGAGATTTTTGACGAAATTCGCGTTTTTTCCGCGATTCTTTGACGAAATTTGAGTTTTCTCCGCGATATTTTGATAAAATTTGAGAGGTTTTTTGCAATCTTTAGATAAAATTTGCGTTTTTTGCAATCTTGATAAAATTCGCGTCTATTCCGCGATCCTTTGACGAAATTTGCGTTTTTTCTGCGATCCTTTGACGAAACTCTCGTTTTTTCTGTGTTCCTTTGACGAAACTCTCGTTTTTTCTGCGATCCTTTACCAAAATCTGCGTTTTTTTCGCGATCCTTTGATGAATGTCGCGTTTTTTTCCCGCAATCTTTTGCGAAAATTGCGTTTTATTTGCGATTATTTGACGAAATTCGCTTTTTTTTCGCGATCCTTTGCGACGAAATTGGCGATTTTTTCTGCGAACAATTGACAAAATTTATTTTTTCAGCGATCATTTGTCGAACTTCGCGATATTTTCTGTTGTAAATTTTTTTTTTTTTGTCCGTCAATCTTCCGAATTGACGACAGATTTTTCTTAATTTTCGGAACTGAATACCTTAAATTTTCAGAAAATTCGCAACAGAATCACCTCTGAAATCGCCAATCGCTCGCGGGAAATAACGCGAAACTTGTCAACCGATCTCGGGAACAAAAAAAAATGTGAAATTTGTCTATCGGTCGCGGGAAAAAATCGTGAATTTCAATTCAACGATCTTTCGCGGTAAAAAAATCTCGCAAAATGTATCAATCGGTCGCGCGAAAATATCACGAAATTCGTAAGACGTTCGAGGGAATTGATCGTAGTTTCACAATGGAAAAAATTCCTGAAAATGGTGAAATATTTAGCCAGTGTTATTCGACAGTAATTTCTGTCTCATTTAATGCCCATATTACACTTAAATTTTCTTATACCTATATTTCAGGCATTATAGTAGCCACCAGTATAGACACTTTTACCACATTTGTTTTACATTAATATATAAAGATTCATGACACTTAATTTTCATTTTAAAAAATCCTTTATCTTTCGTTTTGTACATATTAAAATCGAAGATTATATTTTACATTTCTTTACTTTTCTTAAAACACATTTTTTTACTTAAAAAGGACATAAATTCCGGTATATCGTTAAAACTATGCTATTTATAAATATATACTGCATTGTCCATACTCTTTGGCACTTCTCTGAAAAAACGTTTTCGTCCATTTCTTGGACTTCATCAGTTTCAATTGGCGGCTCGCAGTTTTATTTTCGACCTTTTATCATCTCTCTCTTTCCATTTTTTCCCCTTCTCCCTTTCCCCTTCTTTCCAGCATTTTTAGCCAACGGGAGTCAACATTTGCATGCGCCATATCGTTGCATACTGGTGCTATACTGGTGGCTACTATAATGCCTGAAATATAGGTATAAGAAAATTTAAATGGTGAAATATTTTGGGCGGGAGCCTCCCGCCCACGTTATTCTTTTGGGCGGGATTTGAAAATTTTGGGCGCGAATCCCGTCCTGAAATTCAGGCCCTGTATAAAGTAATAAAATATAAAAGCTGTATTATTATTTATATTTTGTTTTTTACTTTAAACTTATACATACACGCCCACATATGTATAATTACTTTAAATTTATTTTTAAGACAGTTTCGTTTTCGGCCGAAACTAGAAAGATAAATGAAAAATATAATGCATCCTATTATTCTATAAAATACTGCAGCTTAAGAGAAGAGAAAATATAATTAGCAATAAATATTGAATATTCTAGTAAAATTTTTATTAAAAAAAAAAAAAAAAAATTGGTACTACTTGATTATTCCGTAGACCAATTTCGCCAAATTATACAAACTGACGTGATTTTTATTTTAAATAACGAAAGAACAAATAAATTAGTAAAACATTAATAAAAATACAAATAAAAAGTCTAATTAAAAATCACTTGATGACGTAACAAACATGTGTATCATGTTTAATATCAAGTGGAACTGTTTAAAATTGCTTTTGCAACAACATTAAACTTACAATTTTTCATAATTTTTAGTTTTAGATGCTTTAATAAACTTTTTGACAGTTTTAGAAACTAAAAGCCACATATTCTGTATAAAACTCAAAACAGTTTTTGGTTCAAAAGTTGCTTAGAAAATAGTTGTAAGCTATAAATATAGTATAAAAAATAATTAAGAGCATCGTTACATTAAAAATATAAACTAATCAAACTATGGCATACTTTAATTTTTAAAAATGAAATTACATGGTGAAAATACTTGTATAATTTAGTGTATAAAATTACATATAAATATGCATATTTTTATTTTTATACTGCTTTAATGTTAGTCCCATCCTAAGTGTTTTCCACAAACAAATGATTAAGGATAGACTTATAGCTACAAACTTGAAATAATATGCTCAAATAAGAAAAAAAAAATTAAACTATTTTATAACGTATAGGGGAGACCAGGGTACAGTGGTCCACTTTTGCAGTTAACATTTTTTTTCTCTTTAACGGAAAGACCAATCTACCTGAAAATATTTGTGAATATTCTTTAAACCTTTCTACATGCCTCATAATTTTCGCAGAACATAGTTTCCAATACATTTTTAAAAACAATTTTTTTTTTATATACACCCGTAACGTGGACCAGTGTACCCCGGAAGCGGGGTAAACTGGTCCATACAAATTTGCAAGTAGCATTTTGGAACAAAAAACATAAAACTAAATTATTAAAAAATTTATTATATTTTGAAAATAACAATATAATATACAGGAGTGATTGCAAATAAGTTATTAATTAAGTACAAAAAAAAAAAAACCCAGCAAACATTAAGACAAATATGATGATGAAAAATTTATTAGAAGCTCAAAAAAGTGAGGATAAAATAGTTCATTATGACCTAACCATGTTCTATGAAGCTATAAATAACCAATCCAGTAAGGTCATCTATTACTTATTAGGCTACAGTTATGTTTTTCAAAGGCAGTAAATACAAAACAAAATATTTCTTACTATGTTAACTTTACAATGCATGATTTTCATTTCTCTCCTTCTCCTACCCCCCCCCCCCCAAAAAAAAAAAAAAAAAAAACTGCTATATTGAACAAGAAAACTTATTTTAAAAATCACACATGAACTGTTACCCATAATTTAGGAGAAAACTAAAGTGTCTGATGCCTACATTATAATCTGAACAACATATAACATGAAATTTAAAGTGTGCCAAATAGCTACTCTATGCATTGTAGGGTTAAATAAATTGTCATTTTTATTTGTTCACTTTATTTTATAGTTAAATAACTATTTTAAAACAATATTTCTTTATAGAAAATAAGCAATTATTAGATATTTTGAAAATTCTGCATTACAGGAGTAGTATTCATTGCGGACCACTGTACCCCAGCAGTGGGCGGTCCACTGTGCCCCATGTTCTTTTAAGCATGTAAACTTTTAAATTAAATGACCTAAATTTACCTTTTCAAAAAGTTGTTTTATCTTATTTATCCATAACCTTTAATTACTCAATAAAGAAAAGTATCATGACGAAAATTTTTACTTTTAGGAGCTCAAAACAACAAATCAGGATAAAAGGGTTCATTCTGAGCTAACGATGTGTTTTGAAGGCTATAAGTAATCAATCCAGTGCTGTTATGAATTAGCCTAAAAGAAAAGCTTTAAAAATTTAAAAGTCCTTCCGGCCAGTGCCGGGAGGAAGAGGTAGCTTTCATATTCCTTATTTTTAAAAAGCAAGCTTATATTATTCAAACACACGAAGCTCAATTTAGTGGAAACCGATTATAGGAGATTCAATCCTAATGTTTATCAATACTAAATCATTATGAATGAGAATTTCGCGAAATTAGTCAGCTTTATCCAAGCTGCTTTTATTTAAAGTAACTTATATTTGAAAAGCAGAAAAACCAACGTTTAAAATGCACAAATAATATATGAAAAGCAGCAAACAGCTGTTTCGAATCTACTAGCGAGATTCTTCTTCAGTGCAAAAGGAACAGCGTGCTAGAAAAAGGAAGGCTGAGCAAAATCATAGACAGAGACGCGCTGGCTTTTATACCCTATGCGGGTGGCGAAGGCGCCGAAACAACCAATGAGAGAGAAGCAGTGGAAACGACTGGGTGGACAAGTAGCGACATCTACCGGAGAAGTAGAGAAAAGAAACCAAAAAAGGGGAATTAAATTAACGCTTTCCAAATACTTGGAAAATCTGGAGTACTAGATAAGTCATTGACTAAAGAGTGAGAATTTTTAATGATATGGTAAGCTTCCCAAAAATCAAGATCAAGGTTAGAACATTTTTGGATAATGATGGCTGAGGAAAAATCGCAATTTTTTGTAACTTATATTTGGTTGCCAAATTCGGCGATATCTTGAAGTTCCTGCCATTTTAAGACAACATGGTGGATGAGGCTAACGAGTGAACTTGGTCGATAACTTAGTAATTCCTGTGCACATGCTCACTCACATCAGAATCGGCTGATATATACAAGTTCTGTCGTAGGCAAAAAATCAGATTTTTCAAAATGTCACCCACATTAGAAATTCAAACTGCTATATCTGAGCCATTTTCTAAGATAAAGACAAAACAAAAAATGCTCCGGAATCCTTATATCATGGGCAAATACTTAAGAAAGAAACCGTTTCCAATTTCTAATTCTTTTGCACCTCACTTTAAATATAATTTATTATTTAATTTAATGGCCTCCATTTTGAAACAAGATGGCTGATGAAGCTGGCCAGCGAACTTGGTCGAGACATTACGATATACTATCTACATGCCTTCTTACATCGAAATAGGTTAATAAATACGCGTGTTATCACGTGACAAATATCAGATCGTTTCAAAATGTCAGCCATGCTAGAAATTCAAAATGCTATAATTCAACCATTTTTTAAGATATATACGAAAAAAAACTGCTCCGGAATCTTTGTATCAAGGTCAAACACAAAAATCTTTTTCATTTTTCAATTTTTTGATAACTCATTTTAAATGGCAGCCCTTTTGAAACAAGATGGCGAATGAAGCTGATCAACGAACTCGGTGGAGACATTGGTATGTACTATGTACACACCAAGTTACATCCAAATCGGTTCATAAATACGCCTGTTATCGCGTGACAAAAATCAGGTCGTTTTAAAATGTCAGCCACAATAGAAATTCAAAATGTTATTACTCAGCCATTTTTTTAGATATATGCGAAACAAAAACTGTTCCGGAATCTTTGTATTAAGATCAAACACATACAAAAAAATTTTTTTCATTTTCCAATTTTTTTGGTACCTCATTTTAAATTAAAAAAATAAAATTAAATGGCCGCCATTTTGAAACAAGATGGCGGATGAAGCTGGCGAACGAGCTCGGTCGAGAAATTGGTACGTATTATGTATACACCAAAGTACATCCAAATCGGTTCATAAATACGCCTGTTATCGCGTGACAAAAATCAGGTCGTTTTAAAATGTCAGCCCCGCTAGAAATTCAAAGTGCTATAACTCAGCCATTTTTTAAGATATAGACAAAACAAAAACTGCTCCGGAATCTTTGTATCAAGGTCAAACACATAAGAAAAGAATATTTTTCAATTTTCAATTTTTTGGTACCACATTTCAAATTAAAAATTTTTTTTAAAAATTTAAATGGCCGCCATTTTGAAACAAGACGGCGGATGAAGCTGACCAACGAACTCGGTCGAGACATTGGTACGTATTATGTATACACGAAGGTACATCCAAATCGATTCATAAATACGCCTGTTATCGTGTGACAAAAATCAGGTCGTTTCAAAAGTTCAGCCAAGCTAGAAATTCAAAGTGATATAAGTCAGTCATTTTTTTAAGATATAGACAAAACAAAAAATGCTCCGGAATCTTTGTATCAAGGTCAAACACATAAGAAAAAAATGTTTTTCAATTTTAATTTTTATTTTACCATATTTCAAATTTTAAATTAAAAAAAAATTTAAATGGCCGCCATTTTGAAACAAGATGGCGGATGAAGCTGGCGAGACATTTGTATGTACTATGTACACACCGAGTTTCATCCAAATCGGTTCATAAATACGAGAGTTACAGTGTGACAAAGATCAGATATATATATATCAACTTTTGAACGGAGGGTGGTTTCGGGGTCTGGGAGTCATGATCGACGAAAACATACCAAAATTTTTTTAAATCGCTTTCCTCCGAACAGCTGCACTAGGTAGCTTTTTGAAATGAAAGCTACCTAAAAATAAGTAAAATATAAGAGGTGGTCCACTGTACCCTGGTCTCCACTATATAAAAATGAAATTTAACAAACAAATTGTTCTAAATAATTAAACTGAAACTAAGATAATAAAATGAAGATATATTATATACGTGTAAATATTGAAATTAACAAACCACTTTCTCGTAAGTTATTGATTTAAAGAACGTTTAATTAGATTGATTTCATATTATAATTCATGTAATTATTCAGAGAACATTTGTGATGCAATTGTGGTTTATAACTAATGTTTATGTACAAAAACAAACATTTTTAGAATAATTAAAAATAGACCAGGAGGAGGCAGTACAGACAATCACCTCATCGAGTTGGAGGCTTAAATTCCAGAATTAGTTAAAATTCAATTTGCATATTAAAGTGTTATTGGTCTGCCAAGTCATATCTTGGTGAAAAACATCTGCAAACCCGATTTTAGAGGTTGACTTGTAGGTTTACCATTGTGTTTTCCTGCTCCTAATCCTTCATGTTTTCATACCTTTCGGTGCAGGAAAACACAATGATAAACCTACGAGTGAACCACTAAAATCAGGTTTGCAGATGTTTTCCATCAAGATACGACTTGGTAGACCAGTTGCATTTTAATATGCTAATCGAGTTCCGTCTAATCCTGGAATTTCATCCTCCAACTCGATGAGGTGATTGTCTGTGATGCCACCTCCTGGCCTAAAATCTAGGTAACTTATTGTCAGTCAGTGAATAGTGACCACTTTAGCTTTACAAAAGCTTTTTTTAAAAGCATAAATTAGTTTTTTGTTTTTTTTTTAATAGCAAACTGAACATATAACAGTAGTTTCAATATTTTTAGCTATTTTTCCGAGCATGCCAATTTACAAATAATTAGAATTATGATATATAATTTTATAACAATAACAAGTTAAAAGTAGTACAACTAAACAAAAATAATTTATATAAATTATTATTTAATCAGTTTTTAGCTTGAATTTAATACAGTAGATGATTTTTATAATGCAAACCTAAAAACGCAAGGTTGTGCATTATATATAGAATTTTGCATTATATGGATCCCTTTTCACACATCATTAAATTTACCTTGTAGTAAACATGACAAAATATATCTGAAACATACAAAAATAATTAGAATAGCTTTATGCTGTATTCCTTGTTGCCAGGAGTTATACAGATTATGAAATCTTGCATAATATAGATCATTCCACACATTGTTAAATTTACTTTATAAACATAGTCCAGATATACTTGGACCAAAACCATTCATTATATTACTCATTTTAAAAAACGTTTATTGTAATAATAGCAAATTTTTCATTAAAAAAATCTTCAATTAGAAGATAAAGTTGAACTAATGTATCAAATTTAGTCCTCTAAAGTGTAGCAATTTTTTACAATGGAGGAATGCAGGTGCATTCTTAACTACAAAATTCATTGTTTACGCCTGAGAAGTTATGCATTATATGGAGAATTGCGTTATAAAGATCTTTTACTGTGTAAAATTACACTAATGATTGCTAAAAAAATGTGTATAAGGTTTTTTAAATGTCATGTCAAAAAACACTTTTTCACGTCAAAAACCCAACCCTGATAAAAATATAAATTCAGAACTAAAGTAGACATAATTAAATAATCTGAACACAATAGATAACAATATAAATTTTTAAAATAGTCTTTTATAAATGGAAACTTGCTAAAGCATAGCTCACTTTCAATGATATATGCATTAGGGTGGAGCGTAGAATAAAAATTTTTTAATTCAAAATCGGCCCGGTGTGCGAAAGTTGCGTAGTGTATTGCTTATTATATAAAAAAAAAAATTCCTCCTCCTAAATTGATATCTTCATGCACCCCAAGGGGCGTGAAATTCCCGAATTTTAGCAAAATTACGCTAATTTTCCTGAATTTTAATAGCTATTTAAAAAAAATAATTTGTTATTTGCCCATTGTGGATACAATGCTATTATGTCCTCCCTCTTACCATATGTAAAAAGTTTCAAATCCCTACAATATCATCTTCATGCGCACCAACAGGGTTAAATCATTATGAAATCTGACAAATTTCATTTATTTCAGGTTTACTTGAAGATATTATTAAATAATAAAAAGCAATATATACATGTTTGACATTTTTATTAATTTCGACTACAATATCATGTAATATATGTTCTTTTTCCATGTTTACATTTAACTCCTCAGTTTTAATAAGCAAATGATAATTATAATAGGCAAGAGTAATACGAGATTTTAAATACTTTCACTTTGTACTTTGTAATCTCATTTTGTATCAAAAGTCTTTATTCTGGAACATGACTCAATTTGAATCCCAATTTATCGTTCCCTTCTTTCATATCTTGATACTGATTCAAAGGGTTATGTTACTAATTTAACAGTTCTCTCAGTTAAATGTAATTAGAGTGGAGTCTCCATTCGTTTTTTCACATCTCTCTCTAATCTTTGATTCCCATCAAATAAATTGACATAGTCTGCTGCTGCAAAATCTATTTTTGGAACCCTAAACTTCCTTTTATTCCTGTTTTGTAGCGGTCTTCTCTGCTGACTCTCATCGTTTTCTACTTTTATGCATCTAAATACGAGTTCCCTACTATGCTTCATATCATCTGCTAACATAGCAAGGAGTTTTCCTCATGAGCCAAATTGTTGTTTCTCTAGATCAGAACGTCAATAATATCCCTCAAGTCAGACTCCAGATACATGGAATTAATATAAACAAAAACGGGCGCTTATAACAGTGATATGTGTTCTTTTCTTAGTGTGATTCGAAATAATTTCCTATTTTTTCTTGAAACAACGTATTGTCCTTATGGCCATAATAAAACATTGCAGTTAATAAAAAATTCCACTGTGATGATGACATATCCTGCCTTAACTTCTGACGTTCCCGTCTTACTTTATTTCAGAAGTATCAGTATCGTGGATGATGTCAAAGCCAGCCGCAAAGCCATCAGCAAAACAGAAATTTCAGGAAGATTACGGTTCCAAAAATAAATTCTGAAGCAAAAGACTGTGTCAATTCAATTGATGGGAATAAAAAATTAGAAAAGGGATGTGAAAGAACGAATGGAGACTCCAATTACCCAGGGACAGAAGAAATTGAAAGGTTCAAGTATGGTGCACTAGGTGCAGGGATTAAACCTCTTTCAAACCTGTTGAAATTGCCAAGTCACACTCAAGCAACAAAGAGAACTGTTAAATTCGTAACAGAGGCCTCCGAAGCAGTATGTGGATATGAAAGAAGTGATGGATACATTCAGACTCAAATTGAGTCACGTTCCAGGAGAGGGACTACAAAATCAAAGTGTTTAAAATCTCATATTACTCTTACCTATTATAATTATTTGATGCTTATTAAAACTGAGGAGTTAAATGTAAATATGGAAAAGGAACATAAATAGCCGAAATTAATAAAAATTTGTGTAAATCTTGATTTTTATTATGTAACAGTATCTTCAAGCAAACCTAAAATAAGTCAATTTTTGTCAAATTTCATAATGTTTTAACCCTGTTGGTGCGTATGAAGATGGGATTTGAAACTTTTTATATATGGTAAGGGGACATAATAGCATTGTATCCACAATGGGCCAATAACAAATTAATTTTTTTTAATAGCTATTAAAAGTCAGAAAAATTAGCATAATTTAGCTAAAATTCGGGGATTTCGCACCTCTTGGGGCGCATGAAGATGACGTTCCAAGGGATTTGAAACTTTTTACATATGGTAAGGGGACATAATAGCATTGTATCCCCAATGGGCCAGTAACAAATTAATTATTTTAATAGCTATTAAAATTCAGGAAAATTAGCTAATTAATTTAGCTAAAATTCGAGGATTTCGTCCCCCTTGGGGCGCATGAAGATATCAATTCTGGGGGTGGAATTTTTTTTTTTACATAATAAGCAATACAATGCGCAACTTTCGCACATAGGGCTGATATTGAATTCAAAAATTTTTATTCTACGCTCCACCCTAATACACATTCATTTAGTACAAACACAGAAAAATTAAAGTAACATTTATTTTATTAAAGAGAAAATAAATGTTGGGGAAAAATGATTAAAATATATTTTAAACCTTTTATCCCAAAATTAATTTTTGTTAGTGACTGACAATCGCCACTTACTGATGAAATTATCTTACTTAGGGAATATCGCTTGAAATTAGGGACAAGTGAATAATTCACCATTGCAATAGGAAAAAAAAATAGTCACTTAACTGAGTTTGAAACCTGTTCCAAAAGTGAAAGTATCATATAATAGTAATAACAAAAAAACTGCAAATGAAATCAAAAAAGTAAAAAATGGCCTTTGTTGAGATCGATAATAGCTATCCAAAGCAAAAAAAAAAAGCAAATAAAAAAATATTGAAATGTAAACTAAATATTAAACGGAATTTCAAACAAGATATTTTTAAAAGATCTCCTATAGGATTAACATTAGCGGGTGGATGTTTTTGCGTTAATGATGTAGCCCCTTAAGGGGATTCTTCACTCACTTGAAAACATCTGCTCCATAATGTTAAATCAATGGAGGTTGTTTTCGAATTTCTCGTTTAAATTTGAATATTTTTAAACGATTTTTTTTTTTGCATAGGATAGCTGAGCTCAATCTTTAATATGGCTCTTTTTTACTTTTTGATTTTGTTTGCAGATTTTTTCTGAACCTTTGAGTATTTTGCCAGTATTTTTCAGTTTCCCCAAATCAACTTTAATCTGTTCTAGACAAAAATATCTTAAACAAAATTGTATTTCAAGATGCATATCAAATAAAGGGGAATGAAATATATTTTAGAAACAAACAGGGAAAGAAAATTTTAATTAAAATTATTTTTATAAGCATTTTTATGAAAACGCAGGAAAGCCCCCCAAGACGCTTGAAAGGTTAAAAAGGTACTTTCAGTTTCGAAACCAGAGCGGGTGCTTTCAAGTGAGTGAAGAATCCCCTTTAAGGAAACCCTGTCCATAAGACCATAGTAGAGGGAAAGCAAGAAAACTAAGTTTGTGGCAATAGCATAGCAATATACTGTTTTGTACTGGAAGGGAAATATCTTTGAATTTGCTCCATCTTAATGAAAGTAAATATGCTCATTAGATACCAATTGTGATAGATTAGTTTCTGCATCTAAAAATCTAAACAATTTATTTACCTCTGCAAAATTTAGATTAAACCTACATAATTTAAATGATGACAAATAATTAAGGATTTATTAACTGTTCATCTTAAAAGCATGCATTATTCAAATAATAATTAAAAAAATCATGCAACAATCTATTTGCAGTTTACCATATTCTATGCAAATAGCAGAGTTGTATAATATAGACGTACATGCAAATGCCGTGCGCGGAAAAATTCGGGACTTTGCAGAAAAAAGTTACAAAAAGAAAAACATATGTTTTGTTTTTGTAACTTTTTTTAATACCAAAAATTTAAAATAATCCCCAATTTTATATACAATTTATATATTGTTTGTCCACAATTCAAAGTTTAAAGACTCAAAACATTGTTGTGACATCACAGACCCTTTTATTTCTATCTTCTGCAGACTAAAACTTGTCGCCGATCAGTTTTCCATCTGCAGCTGCAGTGACAATTTAGCCTGGCAACGGCATAATTTCGTGAAGAGTGACTGGCATTTTGTGCAAAGAGATCACAATATTAAGGATTGGGTTGTTTCTAAATGCATTGACGAAATAATTGAAAAGAATTCCCCTTCCTATCATTGATTTTTGCTTTATTATTTTCAAATTAATCATTCTTTAATTAATATTAATTATTTTAAACTATGATTTTTAGTTCATATCGCCAAAATAATATAACACGTAATTTTATTAAACATTAAATTAATTTGTGGAAAATTTTTGACCTAATATTTATGTGCGCGGAAAGTTTTTGTTTTTATAAAAGTCTAGCAAATAGGTTACAAGAATGTATTTGTGCAGTTTTAATATATTTATGCAGTTTTATTTAGAATTCAAATTCACTGATTAACGTCTAACTCTGCTAAATAATTTTTTTGATATATTTTTTAATCTAAGTTTTTGGCATGACGGCAGGGTCGGACTGGGCCAGGGAAAAGGGCGCAGACCTTGGATTTTCAGGGGGCGCAAAAATTTTAGCGAACTTATGTAAATTTTTCTTGTTTGTGTTGTTCCTGGCTTGAGAAGGTTTAACACATTCACACAGCACCAAGAATGAAAGTGGCTTAATATTACATCTCTGAGTCTAAGATAGAAGATTTCGATATATCACCCGTGCAATTTTAAAGTTCTATCAAATCTACACAATGCTACGCAATTTTTTAAAATAATTCCGAGTTGAACACATATTACTTTGTAGCAGATGACCGATATCAAGGCTACAGCTTTATTACTTTGTTAATATGTACCTTATAAGACTCACGGGGAAAAAAGTGATCTGCCCTACCAATTCTCTTGCAAATGACTGCATAAAAATGACATAGGTACCAATTTGGAGATTGTCTAGGCATTATAAAATGCACAAACGTTAATTTTTCAAATGGTGAACGTTGATTTTTCAAATGGTAACATCCACTTTTGATACCCTATTTGGATTCTTTGCCAGCAAATAAAGAGATAGAGTTTATACAATTTTCTTACAGTTATAAAACAAAAAGTGTTAGGGGTTTATCCTTAAGTTTCGGAAAATAAAATGAAATATCTTACAACCGAAAACACTCAATTACTCACCAGTCAAATGATACAGGGATTTTAAATTTATTATAAACTTTATATTAAAGAAAATCTTACAAAGTATTTATGTTAAGTTTCTACGATTGTTTTCAGTGGCTCTATTGATAAAAGAAGACGGTCCCCTTAAATTATGAAAAGGCAAAATTTTTCCGTATCTCGAACACTAATTATTCAAATTAGCTATAAACTTACACATTGATGTTTTAAACGATTGTTCTTTATTGTATGCAAAAATTAATAAATTAAAGTAACGAAAATAAGGTGTCTAAAATGGGCGTTATTGTTTGTAAATTCAGAGTTGGTGCAATTTTTAATATGTAGACGAGTTCGGAAACATAATTTATATATAACAATAATAATTAGTAGACATTATTTACAACCAGTTGTATCGATAGACTTTTTTACGAAGATTTTTAGCTGAATTAGCAAGGGTCATTTATCCCCATTGACGCACTGAAAATCTGTACAAAAACTAACAAGATTTTTCGCACCAGGCACCAACTAGAGTTGCTGCGGTGCTTCTAAGGGTTTCAACCCTTTTTTAAAGTATACTTCTTTATAAAATGAATTAATTATCAGTCAGTTTAAAATGAGATAAATTCAATTTCTGTTACAATCTGACAACAATTACCTTTTATTTACTACAGTTTTTTTTTTTTTTTAAGTAGAATTTTTAAATATGGTATCTATCGGTGTCTCACTCATGATATACAAAAACACTTAAAATTTCTTTCAATCTAAAACTAAAATGTATAATACTTTTCATATAAAAGTAGAAATTTTGAAAACTAAAGCTTGTGCTTCTTTTGTTCTTTTATAAAAAGTACCACATATTATAAGGTATTTAAATGTTGAAACATAAGGATATTTAAACATTCAAATAAACATCCCATTAAGGAATTTGAAAATAACACTTGCTTGTGAAAATAATGCTTATTACACTTGCAGCATTTATATAAGGCGAATTATGTATTTTGTAGGAAGAGACACTTTGCGTTTCTGTCCTTAAAAAAAGGACTTTATGTATCCGTAAAATGCTGCATTAATGTTGCACTACTAAAAAAATTATACACAGAAAGTAGACCAAAAATGCCACTTTGTTAGCCTAAAAATCACTAAAATATAATTGAGTAAATTTATTCTTTTCAGCACCATCTTCCTATGATTTGTAAAGTTCTTATCCTAATTAGAGATCAAGGGAAATATTTAAGTTTACACAATTGAGAGAAATGCCCCAGGAATTGTATTCATACAAGCTGCAGGATTCCGTGGCAGCGTTTTTTTTTATTCGAAAAGCCTATTATAATTTCTGAATAGTAGTCATCGCTTTATTTAATGATAATTTTTTCCGTGATTAAAATAAAACAACTTTTTATTTAAAATACATACTAGAATTTCCTAATATTTATTTAGCCACGGAAAATCTGTCATTAAATAAAACAAAGATTACTAACTGAAAATTATGGTGTAGACTTTGTGAATGAAAAAACGGTAGCCGCAGGATTGTAATCCAGAAGTGTTATCAAGTTTGTATTCCGCGAAAAGAAAGGTCGTGTTTTTCAACCAAAAACGAAATCCGCACAAATAGTTTTTTTTGTCTTCAGATATTTATCACTTTCTTTTCTTAAGTTGTTTTCAAAAAGCAAGGTTTCAATTGTAGGCGCATTCATGGCCGTCATTAAAAGTGTAGGGACAAGGTACTAAAAGCTAAAGGCCTGAAAATATGCAAAATATTTGGTTAAAATCTAAAACGTATCATTCAAAGAAGTGATGAAATAAATCTCGCCCAGGGCGCTGTGGCTACTAAGCTTTCCCTCCGTGCGTGTTTTACCTCTCAATAGTATGCAAAGATGCCACCATTGGTTTCTAATCCTGAAATTGCTTCGATGTATTTTTAATTTCTTTGTGATAAAAAATA
Organism: Maratus speciosus; assembly: GCA_963932465.1. Taxonomy (NCBI): domain Eukaryota; kingdom Metazoa; phylum Arthropoda; class Arachnida; order Araneae; family Salticidae; genus Maratus; species Maratus speciosus. Next base: position 295,802,888 of record OZ010789.1, read on the forward strand.
CCTCTCTTGTGCTGTATCCCTAATGATTATTCTGATGTTTATTTCTAAACGAATCCTCGAAATTTAGTACACTAGTCCGAATGTATGTGCACAACTTGGGGGAAAATATTGGAGTGGCTTAAGGCACTTAGGGGCGGGAAGTTTTCCGTGGACGAGGGCGCACCGGCCCTCGGGCCGATGGGCCAGTCCGAGCCTGCATGACGGTTTTAACCATGGTTAAAATTTGTCTGAACCATTGCATGTCAAAAACCTGCCAACCCTGATTTTTATGGACCAATAATTTGCAAGGTATTAATTAATCCACTCACAGTGGATGAAGTAATTCTTTGGCATTAATCTTTTGTAAAATGTACAAGAACAAGTATTTGGCACATCAAACAAATTTGTATTTATACTCAAAACAAAATCTGTGTTATTTTTCCACAATTATGAGATGAACAAAACTTGGCTTAGATGTATATTATAATCCTGCATCCGTCACCTTGGATTTTTTTCTTGCATGAAAAGTCTTTTTTCGCCAAGTAGTAAATGTCGCCAATGGTTAAATATTGTTGATAGATTAATATAATATTGAAAAAAAACTGGAGTATAATAATTATAACTATTAATTAAAAAACAATTTTTAATTCATGCCAAGAAAAAACTTAAAGATGGCGGATGCGGGATTATAATACATCTGTTCCCAAAACTTTTTCAAGATTGATTCTAATTATTTTAATACTCGGTCTTAAAAAAATTAACTTTACTACTTTATTTACATCAAAAAGGTTACTGACCGATAATTACCCCAGAAGTGACCAAGAATCATCCCGATTCCTAGGTAATTCCTGGTCACTTAAAAATTATAATTATTTCAATGGTAAGTGCATATTTAAGCAAGCATTTTATTATACAGACACCAGAGGGTGCTTATTTCATACCAAAATTGGGAACAATATCTTTAATAGTTTTTATAATAATTGGATGTTGATTTATGACTGTCAGGAATTACCCCGGGTGACCCTACCACAGTCGAATACATAAAGAAAAACTCAATACAAGGGTCGATGCAGGTTTTTATTCTTAGGGCCCATTTTGTGAAAAGTAAAAGTTAATTTTGTGAATTTTATTATATTTTTGTGAAAAATAAAATAACATTTTGTAACAAAAGTTGAAATTTAGTCACTCGAATTTGAACCAAGGATTTATTAACAAAAACTTCTTTAAATCCCCTTGGTAAAGTTTGTTTTTCATGACCTGGTTTTATTTACAAATTACACATTTTAAAACACTTTTTATGAAAAAATGTTACGAAGGGGCCTATTTTAATAAAAGGAATTTTGTGAAGGGGCCCATTTTATTAAACTTATTTTTGTGAAGGTGTCCATTATATTAATTTTATTTTTGTGAACGGGCCTATTTAATTAAATAGACTTTTGTGAAAGGGCCCTAAATATGTCCCAAATTTTGCCTGGATCAACCCCTGCAATACTTTATCATTGCATAGTCTGTTTGTGACCCTACCATAAAGTATACAAAGTCGAATAAATAAGAAAAACTCATGTTTTATTATTGAATAGTCTATGAACACATAATGAATTTGGCGATTTTTTTCCAAAACACATTAAAATGCTACTTTTTGAAAATGATTGCCAATCTGAAACTCCGAGATAAACGAATACATATGACGGTTATTTTCAAAGCGAAAGTGACTCTATCGAGAATAAGTTAATGTTTTAAAATTGATCACCATACTTAAAAATAAAATTTCCTCATAGTTTTGTAATTACGCTCATTTTCACCAGTAAGCAAAAACAGAACAGATGTGTTATTATCCCGGGGTCCGCCATCTTGGATTTTTTTCTTGGCTTGAATTAAAAATTATTTTTTTATTAATAGTTACAATTATTATATTCCAGTTTTTTCAATATTATATTAACTTATCAACAATATTTAACCATTGGCGACATTACTACTTGGCAAAAAAGCAGTTTTCATGCATGAAAAAAATCAAAGATGGCCGACCTCGGGATAATAACACATCTAAGCCAAATTTTTCAAGTTATAAGTACAGATTTAAAAAATAAAGAAAAATGAATAATTCTGATTTTAAAAAATCAAATGTAAAAATATCCACATACAGGTTGTGAAAAAAAAAAAAGAAATACAAAACAAGATTGAAACTTTTATAACCCTTACGAAACAATACAGCAAGCTATGGTTGCCATGAATATAACAGCTCATCGCCGAAATTTTAACTTCTTTTCGCAGGTTAATTTTTACTTTTTTTTGCAGACAACAAACATATCTATTCCCATAGTCTAGATACTATCTATATCCACACATTTAAAAACAAAGCAAAACTCAAATAAACTTAAATCTTTTATTTGTCAGATAAAGGGAAATACACACAAAATTTAGAATATCATATTCTATTTAACATAACTGTCAGCAAGCACAGATATAGTGCCTCAATAATAAAATATACTGTCTTAAAACTTCCTTCTTACTGCACAATACTACTATATAGTAAATTAATCTAATTTAATGTCAGTAATGTTCATAATGCTTTTTATTTAATTTCAATAAGATTTATATAATAAAGAGCGTTTGTCATAACTCGTAACATATCTGTCAATCTTGCTCAATTATAAATTACCTTTTATTGATGCTTCATCCAAGACAGAAGAACTGCAATTCAGAACTTCTTTCATTAGAAACAAAATATAAGTGACAGAGCTAAAATTGCTGGAAACATACTCCTTTAATGACTAACAAGGAGAGGGCCAACCTTGTTAATCACAGATTTTGATTATTTTAATATATGTTGTAGGGCAGAGGCCCCTTAGTGTCAGGTTCAACGGATTTTATCAGTTCTTGAGAAACCGGGGGGTCTAATATTAGTGCACAACTTAAATACTTACTTTGCTACAACAATGATAGGTCAGTCGTAGCTCAGTTGGTATGGTGTTAACCGGCTGATTGGCGGGCCCGGGTTCGATACCTGAATGCGCTACATTTGTTTTTCTCATTTTTTGTTTTATAAATTTACTTGTAAGTATAACTTAATAATCTCACTGTCAATTAAAATTTTTAATATTGTATATCAATTATAACTTTAACCTATTTAATTTTTTACTTTTAACTGAATAGTTGTAATAAAACATCATAAAACTTTTTTTTTTTTTTTTTAAATCACTTTTAAAATGTATTTCATATATTCTTTATCGTTGCAATGATATTGAGCAATTGTGTCAATTCGTGATTTTAAAGAAACATCATTTACGCATTGCTTTAACAAAGGCAGTCAATGAGATAATACTATTATTCTGTTTTTAAAGTAACAAGCATAATCATATTAAAAATTAGCATCAGAATTAAATTACAACCGATTTTTTGCATATTAAAGATTTTTAAATTTGTAATAAGTATGCTTGCGCTTTCAATTATTTTGCTTTCCCCTTTATCTTTTTTCTGCTTTTATCTTATTTGAATATTCCTTTTTTTTTTTTAATCATAACTAGATGGCACCACAACAGAATTTGTCACGATTTTGGAATTTTTATCATTCAATAATAGATCAAATTTCTTTTTAAACCTCTTTAATGGATGAGAAATGATAGTTTACAAATAAGAAATGATAAATTTAAGTTTGTTAACATTATAATTAATGTTTGGTGTTAAAATTTTTAATTGAAATTATTAAATTATAATTATAACTATATTTATAAAACAAAAAATGAGAAAAACAAATGTAGCGCATTCAGGTATCGAACCCGGGCCCCTCGGATCAGCCGGCAAACGCCATGCCAACTGAGCTACGACTAACCTGTCATTTTTGCTGCGAAGTAAGTATTTAAGTTGTCTACTAATATTAGACCCCCTGGTTTTTCAAGAACTAAGGGGCATTGGATAAAATCCGTTGAACCTGACACTAAGGGGTGTCTGCCCTACAACATATATTAAAATAATTAAAATCTGTGATTAACAAGGTTGGCCCTCTCCTTGTAAGAATAAAGAATGATAAACTGCAAACAATAACTTTCAATGTTATAACATAAGTAGAATTTGAATTTAACAAACTATGTTTAAAAAAATCATTTAAACTTGCTTTCTAAGCATTTAGTAAAAATGAAAACTGATTGTCAAAGACCGTACGTACATCATACAAAGGTATTACATTACTAACATTCTAAAAAATCATATGCATTTAATATATTAATCAAGTGTAACAAATCAGTAATAAAATCATGCATTTGAACTGAATTGATTAAAGGTATTGTATTTGAAATATTTCCTGTTCTATTCTTGAACAGATTACATTAAACGTAGATACTAAAAAAGTTATTCTGAATCGGAGGCTTTGTCGCTGTCATAGCTTTTTCTGTCTCTAGGTAAACTGGCAGTCTTTCGAGGACGTGCTTCACTATCACTTTCTTCTTTAATTGATGATCGCCTTGGGCTTCTAGATTTAGATTTAGATCTCTTATCAGGAGTAATGGAACGGGATTTCTTTCTGGAATGTGCACGCTTGTCACTTCGAGATTTATATTTAGAACTGCTGGGAGTAAGTGATCGTTTTGATGAGCCTCGTCTGCTAGATTTCCTGGGGGATCTAGAACGATGGCGTGACAAACCAGATCTACGAGACCGACTATAATCTGGACTAGAAGACCTATCGGATCTGGACATGCTCCTTCTTTTCCGAGGAGACCGAGAATGGCGTCGAACTCTTGGTAATGAATCCCTTTTACGAGAAGATTTACGATCAGAGCGGATGGACAGTTTACTGCGACTCCGAGATCTTGATCGACTTTTAACTCTTTTACTTCGGCTACGTGATCTTGATCTGCTTTTGATTTTTTTGCCTCTGCTACGTGATCTAGATCTGCTTTTAATCTTTTTACTCTTGCTGCGTGATCGAGTTTCTCTATCACTTTTAGGTATAACTTTAATGTCTAAAGTATCTTCATTTTTCTCATCAAGTTGTTCATCAATACTTTGTTGAATACTGTTCGTTTCTTTTGTCAATTCACAAATATTTGAAAGACTCATTTCAGATTTAGAATTTGTATCAACATCCATGTTTTCAACTGGATTAATTGTATCTTGTGTTTGCTCAGTTGTGTCACCGGGCGATTTCTGATCCATACTTGGTTTTGAAACACTGTTTTCATCCCCATCTGTGACACTCTTTTTCAATGTATCTTCATTTGCTGACAGTGGGGATCTAGATCTAGCAGGAGAAATTTTCACTGAATCATCCTTATCAGGTTTCTTTGGAACTGAACCGTTCTCTAAATCAGAAACTTTACTTCTTGATCTTGAACGAACAGACCTTTTACTTTTAGAAATAGATCGCTTGCTCCTAGACCTAGATCTTTTACTTCTTTTTGAGTCACGACTACGAGATCTAGCACTCCTTTTCGATCGAGATGTTTTACCCCTTGATAGCGATCTTTCGTTTCTTTTGCGACTGCCTGATCTTGATCTACCAATTCTTTTTCGACTTGATATTCCACTTCTTGAACGAGATCTTCTTCTAGAACGTGATCTTCTACTTCGAGATATAGAACGCCTTCTTTTATCAAGCTTACTTTTTGAACGTGACCGCCGGCTACGAGATCTATCACGTCTTTTTGCTCTTCTAGATTTACTCCTTGATCGTGATAATCGACTTCTAGAGTGAGAACGTCTTCCTTTACTTCTAGATCGAGAATGTCTGGCACGAGAACGAGAAATTTTACTCCTTGAACGAGATCTTCTATGTCTTGATGATGATCTACGCCTTTTTGAACGAGATCTCCGATCTCTAGATCTAGATCTTTTATCTCTTTTGGGTGATCTGTGAGAAGAACGGGATCGTTTTCTTGAACGGGATGATGAACGTCTATGTGATCTTGATGAACCTCTGATTTCAGGTTCAACTACACGAGCAATTAAACTTTCAGCCTCTTTTAATTTCTTCATAGCTTCTTCAGTTTCTTTCTCTGATATAACATCAGATTCCTTAGGAGGTTTTACAATAGCAGAACTTGAATGTTGAATTTTTAATTTATTACCTTTTAAAGTGATTCCATCACACTGGAGGGCTTTAACAATTGATGCTCTGTCTGTGAATTCAACAAATGCAGACTGTGTCATATTAGGTTCATTTCCTGCCATTCGAAGGTATTTCACTTCTCCAACAACTCCATTAATAAAATCTAGCAGCTGTGAAGCAGTTACCTGGGGGCTAATATTTTCAATATACACAGTACGGCGAATTTCTTCAATCGTGTTTGGATCATTATCAGCAGATAAAGGTGGATATTGTGGAAGTCCTAATATATCCAAATTTGAATCGATAGAAGTAATAACCAAATTACCATTAACAGCAGCAATATCATTACTTACATCTTTAAAATTAGATGTTAGCAATCCAGGTAAAGCAGATGTTGGATTTAACAAATCAAATGATGTATTGTCTTCACTAGGTATGTTGTCACCAGGTATCGCAACTACAACTAAAGCTCTGTCAATGAAGACAGTATTTGTCAAATGCAATGCAACACGAACACTCCATGAATCCGTATACTTGATGTAGCAAACTTTAAATTCTGGCTGAACAACAGACATAGTAGGATACATTCTTATATCCTTAATCTTTCCCATATAGCCAAACAATTTTTTCATTTGTTCAAGGGTAGCAAGACTAGAAACATTGCTCACTTGGGCAATTAGAGGCATGTCATCAGCCATGTTCAACATTAGAGAATTGTAATGATAGTCGAATTACACAAATTCAACCAAAAGAGTAAATAAAGACCAAATCGTAGGTATTTAACACTTAAAAAAATGTTTCAGAATAGTCTATACAAAAACTACATAAATTTATAAATATGAGAACATGATGAAAACTTTTCATTATTCACTCACAACATCGCATTAAGAACACTATAATGTATTTGAAATATTAGCAGCTAATAATATTGTTATGGCAAGAATAAATTAAATTTTGAAAAATACCGTTAACGAGACTTTAGGGAACAAAATATTGTCAAGTAAACATAAATATGATAACCGGAACAAAAATCACAAATGGTATTTCAGAAAATCAGAAGCACAATATTAATGCGGAGTTGAGATGTTTTGTTCTTTTTCCGTGATCCAGTTAGATTTTTCGCTGGGTGTGTTCAAGATGGACGCGTGAGATCAGGAGACAAGAACATGAAGTAGGTCTTTATCGTGGATGGATTAAACACTCAAGGCGTTCAGGAACAGGTCATGGATTTCATTAATTATAAGGAAAGGGCATGTTTACAAACAAATACTTCCGTCAACTAATCTACCAGCTATATTTTTGCCATAAAGAATAGTCTTGGCGAACAGGAATAGTCTTGGCGATGTAGGCCAATCATATCAGAAGACCAATCAAATTTCCCTAGCTCATGCGTACAGGTAGGAGTCATAAAGAACGGACAGGTTTTCTTGCTGACCCAACAGTGACGTCAGCTGCCCTTTCCTCGAGGCTAACCAGAAAGACAGGCTACCGCGGTGGGTCCGATTCTTCTTTTTTAACAGACCGCTGGAGTCACGTGATGCTCTTTTCGCACACCTTCATTGGTGCATTCGAGCATCACGTGACTCCAGCAGTCTGTAAAAAAAGAAGAATCGGACCCACCGCGGTAGCCTGTCTTTTTCGTTAGCCTCGCCCTTTCCTTATAGTGCTAATTATAGAGATAACCTGTTGGAACGAACTGAAGTGTGAGCTATACGGCTGAATGGATAGAGCAATGAACTCGAGACTAGGGATTATAGGTCCGAATCCTTCGCATCCCAAATTGTATTTGTGACTTTTTTTTTTTTTTTTTTAATTGATTGCTTTATATTTTTTATATAAAATAAGATATTTTTGATAAAGATAAAATTTTATATTAATAACACAGAAGCACAATTTAATTGATTGCTTTATATTTTTTATATAAAATAAGATATTTTTGATAAAGATAAAATTTTATATTAATAACACAGAAGCAAATTTCTATTATAATAATTAAATATTTAAATACGAGAAAATGAGGTATTTCTCGATGAAAGTTTTAGATTTGAAAGCCTTTTGGGCTGGGATTACGGTGCCTCACTTAAGATGAACTTAGAGACTTACGATATAAACAAAACGTAAACGGCATTACGGTGCCTCGCGATCTTACGACAGCTTGGAAGCAGCCGTAAGTTAAGACAGAAGTGGATGCGCGCGCAACCACAACAAATGTAACTGCGGCCTGTGAATGGCTGACTGCAGGAGGACTTACACCGAAGCACGAGGACTTGCGGCGAGGCACCGTAATACCAAGTTACGACTGATCGCAGGAACGCCTATCCTACGATCGAGCGTAAGATACGGTCGAGCGAGGCACCGTAATCCCAGCCTTAATATTCAAATTCAAAGTTTCGTTTCAAAGTGATATATATGTATATATAGGGTTATATATATATATTAAGCAAATGAAAAAATAAGTATTGTGCGAAAATATCCGTTTGAGCGTAGGGTAATTTCTTGATGTTTTTATTTATTTTTTAACCATTTGGAAAAATGGTTATTGTTCTCGTCAGGGTAGGAAATCAAAAGCATATCTGAACGTTTTGATTGGTTTAATCCGCAATTTATTCGTTATCTGATTGGTATATACAGTAATCTGTATTTTCCTTTGGTTTCAACAACGATGGACAACGGAGTGTTGCCACTATGACAAAAAGTAATAAAAACTACAAAAAAAAAATTAATAAATCAGAAACAAATTGAGATACAGCTTTCAAACAAATTGCATTAAGTAGATTTTTTTCTCTATCCAACGGTATAAAAAGTAATATTGTCGGATGTTTAAAAGTTTAAGAATGAAATTTTATTTAAAATTGGTCATGAATTTTTTTGGAAATCTGATGATAGAAAAGCCTTTTCCCAAACAACCAATGAAATGCTTGGCTATTACGTAAATTTCATAGGAAATCTGACGAGTCACAGGCGATATTTCTTGCTTGCAATATTTACGTGTAATAACACTATTAATCTTTAATTCATAGCGTACGTAATGTATGACTAGCTCCGTAGAAGTCTAAAAATTTACAGTACCGAAAACTGTAAAACTGAAATTTCTTTTAAAATTTGTTCATGATGGGACCAGGAATGTTATAGTTTAATCCATGGCGTACGTAATGTAGGATCAACTCCGTGCGACTTTTTATGTCTTAAAGTTTAGTCTTTGAAAAAATCATTTTCCAAATGGTCGTTGTAATTTGTTAAATTGCTTTTTTTTTTTTCTTTTTTTGAGTACTTTAGGAGTGAATTTTTATCGATAACGCTAATCATATTTTATTGTATTAAAAAATCAACATGAAAATATTATAAAAATAAAATGTAATAGATGTACATTATTTTAACTAAAAATATCTGTACACATATTTTTTAAAGAGATAAAATATATGGGGTTTGCCGTCTAGTTTTGTAGTGAATATAATATGATTAGAATGCTTATAAATTTTCTACTGAAAGTATAAGTAAGTATTTTGCTTATACTTATACTAACGTGATTTTGAGTGTTATTTGTTTCTCATGTTTTATGATGTACAGAAAAACCTCCCTAAAGCGACCGCGTTCTGTTCCAATAAAAATTGGTCGCTCCGAGAGGTGGTCTCTTAATGGAGGTCATGTTTAAATCTAGATTTTAATTGTTGAAAAAAGGTAACAAATAATGTTACTAAAATTAATTTTCACATTAGGAAAAAATAAAAATATTTAAGTATCAAAACAAAAGTTAATTACTTCAGAGTTTAAAAAATGAATACATTGACATTTGCTTTGATTCTACGGTTTTATCTTTTATAACTTTTATTTCCAAGTCCTTTCAAAGTTCAGTACTCTACAAATGATATCATTTAAAGAAGCTACAAAGTTTTAATTAACCATTTTGTCTATTTTTTCCTCTTAATTCTTAGCACCCACCACTGCCCATTCATTGTTAAACTAAGAAGGTTATTTTCAGGTTAGAAATGTGAAAAACATCTCCAATCTGGTTCCAATTTTATCTGAGTGAACATAGGTATGTATTCCTGTTACGAAAACCATGTTTCGGTAGGATAAAGAAATATAGTCGTTGGTTTTACCTGTTTTGAATAATAAAAATAATGAAATAATTGAAAATTCCTTTCTTCGTTAAAACCTACTCCATAGCAAAAACTCCTGAGCGCGCGTGCAGCGTTAGCTGCACTTCTGAACAAGACCGGCTGTTAACAAAACGAGATCGACCAATCAGAAATCTGCATTTTTGCAAATAGCGAAAAGTTCGCAAAAATGCAGGCTTCTGATTGGTCAATCTCCTTTCGCTAACAGCAAAAATCTCTCTGGATTGCAGCCAACGAAATATTACGTTCACAAATAGTGAACAAATCACGCTTTTCTAGGTCGGTTTTTCACAGATTATGCTTGATTTATTTAATTTATATTTAAAAAAGAAGAAAGAAAATGTATGGCTCTGGGACCTCCCCCCCCCTTACCATCTGCTTGTTTCGACCATAGATTAAGGACCAAGATGGGACATTCAAGGCAAAATCTGTAATGGCAACAGTACTAGCGTCAGTACAGACAAGGGGGAAGAATTAACAAGCCTCCGAAATCTACCTATGTTGAAGAAATATGTTTACACTCTATGCTTTGAATATTTATTCTTTCCTAAAACGAAGCAGGTGTCAAAGGTTATAGCGTCTAGAATACATAGTGTGGAAATATGCTATCCAAACAATGCTAAAAATTTGTATCCCTTAAATGTGCGACGATACTGTTGAAATAGAAAGTGTCGATCGCAGCGACATCTGTGGGATTTTCGTATTACATTGTATAAGGCTGGGATTACGGTGCCTCGCTCGATCGTAGGATAGGCGTTCCTGCGATCAATCGTAACTTGGTATTACGGTGCCTCGGCGCAAGTCCTCGTGCTTCGGCGTAAGTCCTCTTGCAGTCAGCCAATCACAGGCCGCAGTTACATTTGTTGTGGTTGCGCGCGCATCCACTTCTGTCTTAACTTACGGCTGCTTCCAAGCTGTCGTAAGATCGCGAGGCACCGTAATGCCGTTTACGTTTTGTTTATATCGTAAGTCTCTAAGTTCATCTTAAGTGAGGCACCGTAATCCCAGCCTAAGACTAGCAATATCTTGCAGTTTTAGAAAATATCCTGCAAATGTCGCTGCGATCTGTAAATTGCATCAACATCAATGCATATTTAAGGAATACAATATTTTAGCGCTTTTTTAAGTATTACATGGATAGCCAATTTCCACCATAGAAGTACCAATAACGAGAAGGAAGACAAGAAACCGGATTAGCTATGAAGCGCGCAGGGGCTGACGGGATTTAACGAAGACGAACTGCTTGCAACTCCCCTAACTCTTCACCTTACTATCCAATGGGCTTTGTTACTATCACACATTTTGCCGCAAATGCTGATGGGGATTAACGAAAGAGAAATTATTCGGTGGCAAACAGCAGGCAGGGAAGATGCAATGCAAAGATATGCTTGCCTTCCTTCTCGTTGTTTGTAATTCTACGATTTAGGGGGTTGCAAGCAGTTAGTGTTCGTGAAATCCTGTCAGCTCCAGCGCGCTTCAGATCTAACCTGGTAGCTTGTGTTCTTTCTCGTTCTTGTATAATTCTATGAGAAAAACCATAGAGAAGAGATATGGGTGAAGAGTGCTTTGGTAATCCTATAGTGGAACAAACATAATAGTCACGTAACTTTTACCGCCAAGGGCTAGCATATGTTTGCTAAAGGAAAATAAACAAATTACCGTATCGTTAAATTAAAGTGAGAATCTTCTTTTACTAATTTAAAACAGAATTTAAGTTGCTTTGTTTTACTTAGTTTATATTTTTGCACTACTTCACATGCGCAATGTGGATGCTGAGTATTTTTATATATATATTTTTTTCACGACGAGCAACAATTTTCAAATTGCCAAGCAAGCGATAAAGAGCGAAATTTGGAAACCTTTACAAGAGTAGTGCCGGTCATGTTGATGCCGCTTTTCAACGGAATTCTCTACGGAAAGCACACTCCACCCCTATCTCTTCTTTATGAGAAAAACCTGTTCATTCATTTATTACTCCTACTATCCACATGAACTCCGGAAATTTGATTGGTCTTTAACATATTGATTTAACAGATCTATCGAGGCTAACGAAAAAGACAGGCTACCGCGGTGGGTCCGATTATCCTTTTTTTACAGACCGCCGGAGTCACGTGATGCTCGAATGCACCAATGAAGGTGTGCGAAAAGAGCATCACGTGACTCCAGCGGTCTGTAAAAAAAGAAGAATCGGACCCACCGCGGTGGCCTGTCTTTCTCGTTAGCCTCGAGATCTATGATGTGATTGGCCTACGTCGTCAAGTGTGTTTCCTGCAATGATCACTAAGATAAAAATGTAGTAGTAGATTGGTTGACGAAGTGTTTGTTTGTAAACATGCCCTTTCCTCATATGCGTAACATCAATGCATATGACAAATCGATTGATGCATGGAGCTAAGATTAAAAGAGTCGAGCATGACGTCATTTGATGCCGTTGCTACAAAGAACGTCCCCCTTTTCCTTGTCCGCCATATTTAGCAGTATCTTGCACTGGAGACTCCTATCGGACACATTCAAATATGGCGGACGAAGCAGAATGGGAAAGAACTCGCTTTAAGGCATCAACACGTTCAACAGAAGATTGTTATGAGAAGAAGATCTCCTTTTCTATTCATAGCTCCATGATAACTGTCGATCGAAGGTGAACAAGAGACTACTGTAGAATCTGTATTGGTTCATTCCGAAACGAGATCGATTAGCCAGTCGCCTATTTCTTTCCAAGATCAGAGACCGCAGTTACATTTGTAGCAGTGGCGTACCCAGTATTTTATTTCGGGGGGTGGCCGACTTAAATTTCCATAATGTTCTATATCTTACAAAACACGCTGAATTGTGTTCTAAACAGAAATCATTTTTGACAATAAAACAGTACACTGTTAAAAATCTGCAGCTTTTGCAGCATAATCATTCGTCTGCTTTTATAGAAAACGATTACTTACTTCATTATATTATGGAGCATTCTCATTTGCCAGAATAGAGATATACTATAAAAGCGGTGGAGTAACTATGCAGCAAAAGCTGCAGATTTTTAACCAGGGATGTAGTGGAGGGTATACGCCGTATACCCTCTGGATTTTTTTAAGGAACACCGTATACCCTCTGTTTCTCAAGAAAGCTATAGTATATATACACTAGGGTATACCCTCTGCTTTTTTTACGACTACACCACTGTTTTTAATAGTGTAGTCAGAGGTGGGAAAGGGGGCGGGGCAGGGGTCATTATGTTCCGAAAATTAAAAGAAATCTGTCATCAGCCGGAAAATTCGGACTTAAAAAATATATCGTGATTTTTGATAAATGGTCGCCGAAAAAAATCTCCAATTTTGTTAATGAATCGTGGTAAAACGCAAAGTTTGTCAAAGAATCGAGAAAAAAGGCGAATTTCGACAAAGGATCGCGAAAAAACGCGAATTTCGTCAAAGGACCGCAGAGAAAACGCGAATTTCATCAAAAGGCCGCGGAAAAAACGTGAATTTCGTAAAAAAAAAAAAAAAAAAAAAAAAAAAAACGCGAATTTTGACAAAGGATCGTGGTAAAAATCAGAATTTCACCAAAGGATAAAATGCAAATTTCGTCAAAGATTTTTGTCGAATTTTGTCAAAGGATCGAGAAAAAGTCAAATTTCGTCAAATGATCGACGAGGAAACGCGAATTTCGACAAGGGATTGCGAAAAAACACGTATTCCGTCAAACGGCCACGGAGAAAACGCAAATTTCGATAAAGGATCGCGAAAAAATCGCAAATTACGACAAAGGATCGCAAAAACGCGAATTTCGCCAAAAAGACACGAATTCTGACAAAGGATCGCAAAAAAGCGCAAATTTCGACAAAGGAACGCGGAAAAATTTGAATTTCACCAAAGGATCTTAAAAAAAAAAAAAAAAAAAAAAAACCGCGTGCTCTGCCAAAGGGCTACGAAAACATAAGCGAATTTCGTCAAAGCATTGCAAAAAAAAAAAAAAAAAAAAAAAAATGCGAATTTCGTCAAAAGGCCGCGGTATAAAGCAAATTTCGTCAAAGGATCGCGGAATAAAAGAAAACATAGAGGCCTCTTTAGAAAACTGCACACATACAAGCAACTATGTTTATTATTATATGTATAGTTTTTAAACTGAAATAATATACTGAACTAACTTTGTAAAAATATGATTAACCCGAACCCAACTTTCAGGAATCTACACTCAGCCTGAAATGAAAGCAGAGTTAACCCAACCTGCAACAAAATAATTAGCGCAGGGAAAGGATTTCACCCCCCCCCCTCTGCCTTAACCTTTCAGAAAATTTGCTGTGAATTTCCGAATTTTTTTTTTACTTAGAATCACCCCCAGAGGTTAGTTGTGGTACAGGTCCGATCCTGAGGCCGCCCCATGCCGAAATAAGTTAAAAAGTGTGAATGTTTTTGTTTTATATACTTTCATTTAAAGAAAAGTTATCGTGGCTACGGTTCATGCTTAACAATAAATTAATATTGCTTTGACCAATCTCATATATATTTCTTTTCATCAACTTTTTTCTATTTGAAAACACGTGGGGCACTTTCCCAGAACCCACAGATTTAAGCGGCCCAAAAATTTCTGATGTTTCAAATGAATTTTATTGTAATCAATCTTAATGGTATAAGAAATTAAATTTTATAGATTCATTACCACATTTGTGTGTTAAAATTATCAGTGACATCGTAATTGTATTTATGATTTTTCTGCATATTCAAAGTTTTAAGTCAATCATGTGTACCAAAATATTTCTGCTTCTTTATGTGTGTTTTAAACTTTCAGATGTATCTTTTAATTCTATGACTATCTTATCTATAAAATCCAATTTTCTTTGGGATGCATATGTTTTTCCAAGTTCGTGCAGCAATAGTTTATGCTTATTTAAGGCCCCTATCCCCGAAACTCGTATCTTGAAATCGACAATAATGAATTTTAGTTCAAATTTTGACCTGTAGAGAAGGGCGGTACTTATGTGAAATTTTGCACCCAATCACAGTGAAAAAAAATTGCTCCACTGTCAATTTATAGTGATTTATTAAATTTAAGGCGTGTTTTATCAACACCTAGTTCACGCGATATCATTAGGGTGTATTTTTCCCCTTCGATGAACGTGAACCCTTCGGACAAATTCACACTCCGTCCCTTTATTGTCGGAGAACACAAGACAGGTGTCCGGTCCGATTAGCGATTACCCTTCGTCCCACGAAAGAAAACCTTTTTCTGGCTTACTAGTCCAGGGAAATGTACATTTTACCTTGCAAAAGGTCGGGTAGAAGTTTTTTTCTTTCCCAGACTTGTTTATAATGATGCCAACATGGAAAAATCAAGTTTTCTAACAAAATTTAAAGCTAAATTTTCTGTGGCCAAAAAACAAAGTTTTGGGGCATTTGAATTTTTTTTTTAAATATTTCGAGACCCGTTGCCGTAGCATATTATTTGTCAGCTACAATATTGAACAGGACAAAATTCTCTACAACTTTTTTATACACTCAATAGCAAGCGCAGTACACCATTTCAAAAATAAGACAATTTTTTTCAATTTTCTTTTAAACCGTGAAAGACGCAGTTTTGCCCCGATTATTCAAATGTTCTCCGCGGATTTAATCGTGTATGTCGACTTCTAAAAATTGGCAACAGTAAATTATCTATTATTTGTACACTCACGTCTTTATTTTCATCTCAACAGACATTTTATATACAATAAATTTTATAATCTTAAAAGTAGGGCAGATGGTAGATGAATGAGACAATTTTCATATTTAGACAGTAACTTCAAGTGTATATAATGTTAACTTCAAAGCATTGTTTAAAAGAATACTTCAATATTTAGTAACTTATTGGCACAATAGTTTCAATTAAGAAAGAATTCTTGTTTAATTTTATTAATTTTAATCATTTTTATAATGCATACATATATTTCGAGGTATCAATGGGGTAGGAATGAAACTTTGCAAAAAACATATTTTATTCCACACTACAATGGTATATTTTATTTACCAATTATTGATACCAATTACATATGTTTTGATATTTTACTGTTTTAAAGATAACAAACATTGGATTGTAGTTACATATAAAAGGGGGGGGGGGCTCAAAAAATAAATATATTTTATGTAAGAAATACTTTTACTTTATAAAATAGCTACAACAAAAATGAGAACAGATTATTTCACTAATTAATGTTATGCATTTATCTCTTGTAAATTTAAAATTCTGCCAATAAAATATTTGAGATCACTTTAAAGGGTGGCGGGGGGAATAGGTCGCAAAAATCCATGTTTGCCACAAATGCAAAAAAGGCTAGTTTTTTCTCCGAAACACATGATTTACTGTTACCAATATATAGAAGTTGACATAGACGATTAAATCCGTGGGAAACATTTGAATAATTGGGGCAGAACTACGTTTTTCAAGGTTTTTAAGAAAATTGAAAAAATTGTCCAACTTTTGAAATGGCGTACTGCGCTTGTTATTGAGTGCATAAAAAAGTTGTAAATATGAAAGTTGTAGAGAATTTTACGCTCTTTAATATTGTGACAAATAATATGCTACAGCAATGGGTCTCGAGATACTTAAAAAAAATCATAAAACGTCCCAAAATTTTGTTGTTTTTTGGTCACAGAAAATTTGGCTTTTGGTTTTTCCATGCTGGCATCATTATAAACAAGCCAGAAAAAAAATCTTCTACCCGACCTTTTGCAAGGTAACCCCCTTTTTTGATACATTTCCCCTGTACTATACTACAAACAGAATTTTCTTTTCAATAGTGAGGAAAGTAATTAGAAAGAATCCTTGTTTCCTTAGAAGTGTGAAATATTTACTTTATTATAAATTACTTGCATATATTTTTTCCTTATTTTAACATAAATAATATATATCATGTGTATATATTAACATAGGGATGCAGCTAATAGTGAGTTTTGCCGAATACCGAATATTCGGCCTACCTGCGTATATTCGACTAGCCGAATGTTAACTGTTAGTCCGAAAACCGATTATTCGGTCAGCCGCATAGTAACTATTCAGCCGAATACTTTTGTATTTCAAAGTCATTAAAGTGTTAAAATTTAAAACATTGTTACATAATATTTAATACGGCAACTTTCATTTTGATAAACAAGAGGTTTTTACAAGTAAACTTTATACTGAAAAAAATCTGCTTTGAGTTATTCGAGGATAGTTATAAAACTGTTTTACTAAACTAAAAATAAATAAATAATACAATCTATTGAAATTCTGGCAATTCAGCAAGAATAACTTTTCTACTCACTTTCATTTAGCAAGGAAGTTTTTAAATGCATCCTACATCAGTGTCTGTTTAGAGACTGTAAACATACAGGTTGTTCTTAAAATCTTTCAACAAACAACAGCTCAATCCATTTATTCCATCAAAATCACAATACATTTAATCAAAAATATTGGATATGTAACTACAAGCCGAAAATGAATTTTTGTTCACAACTTTATCAACAATGAAGATATTTTAGCGAGATTTCTTACATATTAATTTTGCTCGTATTAAATGTGATGATTGAAATTGACTGAATTTTGACCAGTGACACAGTATAAGTACTTTCAACAGCGTTTTGAATAAAGGAATGTCTAGCTCACAGTTATTTAGACATAAATGGTGGTAACTTCCATCACTTCTCATATCATATTTCACAGAAATCAAAGCACGACTGTTATCTTCATTATTGTTAACCCCTTGAGGGGTTGTGGGATATGTTATATCCCAACTAATTTTTATTGAGATTCACACCAGAAAATTTTAATTAAGTTTTACTTTTATAACTTTGGTGAAAAAAAACTTTGAAAATTGCTTTACCTTATTTTGAAATAAAATTTTTCAAGATTTCCAGTGGGAATTCAACATTTCAGAAACACAATTGCTTGCCCCTCAAAGGGTTAAAGTAACAAACGAAAATCCATGTTTGACCTCAATTATGAGTGAATTGTGATTTTGGTTTCTTGGGCAAAAATTGTATGTCTTGATGTCTATATCAAAACTCGGAACGTTTTTCTTTTTTTTTTGGAAACACCCTTTTTTTTTGTGAAAAAGCAAAAAATAGATTATTTACAAGACAATGCTCAGGAATTTGTATTGGTAGATCATTAATGACTATGAAAATTCTCCTTTATATGGTTAATTTTCTTAAGTGATACTTTAGAAATAGCAAGTAAATAATGTAAAAAGGTTCTCTTTTATTTAAGTATGATTCAGTTTCTGATTATTCAGATTATCTTTATAATTCAAAATTTGGGCTGTGACAACTCTTTTAACTGATCATTTACAGTAGGACTTGTAAAGAATAATAAAGAAAATTTCATATATTTTTTTATAATTATTTTCATTAGCAACACATCTTCCTTACTTAATGCTGCGAAATCAATTAAAAATCTGTCTCATCTGCAGATTTAATTAATATAAAAAAATTTCATATATATTTTCCTTCATAATTATGATTAGCAACTTATCTCTGCATTCTAGCAATTCTAGGAAAAATAAACTAAAAATCTGCCACATCTGCAAATTTAATTAATATAAAAATTTTCATATAATATTTTCATAATAATTTTTATTAGCAAACCATTTTCTCTGTGTAAATTTAGAAAAACAAAAATCTGCTTCATCAGCAGATTTAATTAATAAATATATATAAAAAAATCAGATATAATTTTCATCATAATTTTCATTAGTACCCATCTACACTGCGTATAATTCTGGGAAAACATCTGTCTCACTTGCAGATTTCATTCATCCTTAGAATATAAAATGTTCATTTTTAAATATTAGAGGGGGGAAAATGGTATTTGTAATGTAATTATAGACTACTTTTCATAGTTGCATTAAAAGATGACTTAATTTACTTTCATTTAATATTTGGGTTGAAGGATTTCGGGTTTTGGTTGAAATTTGTTGGGTTTAGGGTAGACTTCAATTAGAATTTGCAGGCTCCGGTCTGTCCGAGTCGACGGATATAGTTTTGTTTTTCTCAGATGGGTCCGCGTCTATGGAAATTGTTTTGTTTTTGTCAGGTGGGTTTACGTTTTGCTGGATTTCTTTCGGGTTCTTATCAGGTTTCAGGTTGACTTCAAATGGAATTTACAGGTTCTGAGAGGATTACGTTTTGGTGGAAATTATTTTATCTTGCGCAAATCGGGTTACGGTTGGATGGAATTTTCTTTTTTGTCGGGTTCGGATCGGGTTTAAGGTAGACTTTAATTGGAATTTTCATGTTCTAGTCGGGTTGCATTTCGACGAAAATTATTTTGTCTTGCTCGGATCGGGTTATGGTTTGATAGAATGGAAACAAGTGGTCATCTTTCAATTATTCTAGCGCTATCTACCTAGCAATGAACCTAAAAAAAAAAAATAGGCAATTTGAAAAATAAATTGTCTTATTCCAATTAGCCTAACTTTCTTTAGGCTCTTTGCAATAAGCCTGAAAAATATAAGGCTAATGGGAAAAACGGAGATGACTCTCAAATTATCCCCGCTCTTTGCAAAGAGCCGGATTTCTCAATTAGCCTACGACATATATATATTTTAGCTTAGTCCTAATATTCATGTATCAAAAAACAAATTCAAAGTTTCAAAATATATTCTTCGGAAAAAATGAAAAATAAAAAATGTTACCTCTTTATGCTTCAGTAGTGGGCTAACAATTTTTGATGCATGAACTTTTAAATTTTCGGTTTATCCAATAAAATATTTACCATGTAATAGTGTATGTCAATAGCAGCTTAATTTAAAATAAAACATAATATTAAAGGAACTCCGAGCTCAACTCACATTTTTCAATCATAAATTAAATGATAATCAAAATGTCTTATCGAAATTTTCATTTGAATAAACTTGTTTTTTTATTAAATGTGATACTAACATATAAATAGTTGGAAACGCATTATCTTTCGGTCGGTAATACCGTATATACAGACAGAAAAGTTACCATACAATTACGAAAAATCGCTAAAATTCGCATTAAAAATCTCTAAAAATTCAAAAAATAGCAGAGGACAAAGTTTACTATATTAGGCTAAAAAGTTGGAACCGCATTCTCTTAATGAAGGTCAAAAAACTAAAAATCACATAAAATATCGCGAAAAATTAAAATAGTGCTGTATTAATTCTGAATAGATTTTATTGAAAAGTGGGCAACATTTACCATGCAGAGAATAAAATTTCCTATAGTAGACTTTGTAACATTCTGATCAAATTTCCTTTTAAGGATGTAAAAAAAAAAAAATTGCCGCAAAACGTGAAAAAATCCTCAAAATCGCATAAAAAATTAAAAAAATTGCTCTGTGAATTCCAAATAAAATTTATTAAAAAGGTGGCAACATTTATTACATTGGGCCAAAAGATTAAAATCTGAATTCTTTTTACTAATGTGGAACCCCCCCCCCCCCCTAATAAATCTTTCAAGCATAATATAAATTACAAACAAAAATATATTGCATTTAACAAGAAAATTTAACCAAATACTATATTAAAAGTGCATTTGCTTTTCCTTTTCTTTTTTATTTCACTTAGAACAATATTGAAGATCAACTAATTGAAAACAATTTTGTTTATACACATACATAATGCTTAAAAAAAAGGGCTATAGGATTCAGTATCAACTATCAAGAAATCAGAAATTTATGAAACAAAACTTTTATACAAAACATTTTTGTAATTAAAAGTTTTTAACATAAATATAAGATTATCTTATTTTTTTATTCCCTAACATCTTATACAGCTTAAACTGAACTAAATCAAAACCAGAAGAGATTCTTTTCTAATGAAGCTGTATATAACTGAATATCTAAATTAGACAGTTTATTGTTTAGTGCCTGTTCTGAATTAATTATGTCCCACATAATCTACAGTTAAAAGTTAAAAATTCGAACAAAGCTTGAAAAAGATATTTGTTTTCCTTTTTGGCTTTAAAAAAAAATCATTACCAGAGACAAAAGTTCTTTATCTACACAGTCAATAATAGTTGGAACTTTCATTTACACTGTTTTGACTGAAAATATCAAAAATACCTTGCACAGTGATATTTTGAAAATAAATATCAAATGACATAAAAATATTGAAAATATCATAAATCTTGATTATTTTGAAAATAAATATCGGATATATATCATGATATATATCAAGATATATATCCATTGATTATATCAACGAACCCTATTGTAATTGCATTCCTTTATGTGATAAAATCATTGCAAAATGCGAAAATGCTCTAAAAATCGCATAAAAATATTGTGAAAAATTAAAATATTTATAAACAAATTTCGAATAAATTTTATTGAAATGGGGAATGTAATGAAATCATTCACTATATTGAACTAAAATATTAAAATCGGATTCATTTTATTAATGAGGAAAAATCGGCGTAAAGCATTTAAAAAAAAAAAGAGAAAAAGGTTAAAATCGTCAAATCCGTAGTTCTAGCAATTTTTTTCAACGCCAAAAATATAATTTCATCAATATTAGGATTACAACACAATATATTTGCATATAATAAAAATTAAGATATAGGCAATAAATTTGCAAAATTTAGCCCCAATCAAATATATTTTTAAATTTAAACCGTTTGGCAATATTATTGTTTGGCCGTTTTAAATAGGACGTAATTTCCTCCATTTACGACTTTGAATGCATGAAAATTAATTTATTTTTTAAAAATTTTCTTTCTCTTTTAAAATTCAAGTGTAAATACAGTTTTTATGACGTAATTTTCAATATTTTCCTGCTTTTAATACGTAATCATTTAATTCTAATTTGAATTTTTTCTTCTTTTTATAAGTCACGTGTAAATACATTTTTAATTTGAAGGAAATATTCTTTGCGCTGTTACTGAAATGGGCAACAATGTAAAATAATACCCTTTTATAAAAAAAATGTAAAAAATATCTCTCGAAATGCTGAAAATTTGAATTGAAGAATTTAAAATGGAAATAAATCCTCAAAAAATGAGTCAAATTAAAAAAATGAATGCAGTCTGTGTTAAATCTATTGTCCATGTTTATTTATTTGTTATTATCCTCTCATCTTTATTCTCGTGATACCTTTTATATATGATGTAACGTGAATCAGAAATTGTATTGTTTGTTATTGTTTGAATATTTTTATGGAAGAAGGTAAAAAGCTTTACCGGTAAATAAATTATTTTTGTTTTGAGAAGTTAATTGACTTCTTTATGTACATTTTAAGTTCATAAATACATAATTGGCGTCCGCATTATATTCTGAAAGCTGGGTTGTTAAAATAACATCCTTTTTGAACGCTTTAATTAACATTGTGACGTCCGGCGCGACAGGACATTTTACAATATTTATTTGATGCAAAATGTTTCAAGCCGTTAAAAATTTTAAAAAGGTCGACTTAAAGTTCGTGGTAGAAGAGCTTGGGGAAACAATCCCGCAAGATTATACGATTGGGACACTAAAGGAAATTATTTTGAATAGTAATGAATATAAACAGGATCCCGCTTTTGTACAAGAAATTTTATCCAATGCTGTTGCTGAGAGAAAGGAAAAAGAAAACGAGGCTAAGAAGTTAGAAAAGGAGAAGTCGGATCAAGAATTAAAAAAGCTAGAATTAAAGGAGAAGTCGGAAGTAGACTTAAAAAAGTTGGAATTAAATCATCAATTAGAATTAGCAAAGATTCAGTCACAGGGACAAATGCAATGTGAGTACATTTCAAATGATTACGAAACTAATCATTCTAAAAAGAAATTTACGTTGCCCAAGTTGGAATTTCGCCAATTTGATGGTAATTTAAAGGAATGGTTGCCATTTTGGAGCCAGTTTGAACAGATTCACAATGATCAAGATATTGCGCCAGAAAATAAATTCCAGTATTTGATCCAAGCAACTATCACTGGATCTAGAGCACGAGAAGTTGTTGATAGTTTTCCGCCAACTGGCGCTAACTATGCCAAAGCTATAGAGAGTCTTAAGGCTCGTTTCGGTAGGGAAGATCTTTTGGTTGAAGTGTATGTGCGAGAATTATTAAAATTAATTATATCTGTGCAATCAAAAGGAAATTTTTCTATTACATCATTGTATGATAAACTTGAGTTGTATTTACGAGCTCTTGAGACGTTAGGTGTCACAACGGATAAATGTGCTTCAATATTATATCCAATGGTAGAATCTTGTTTTACTGCTGAATTTTTGAAAGCGTGGAATCGAACACATACGAATTCGGTTAGTTCTGATGCAAAAGAGCGCCTAGATAATTTAATGGCGTTTCTCAAATCTGAAGTTGAAGGAGATGAAAGAATTAATTTGGCAGTGACAGGTTTTGGTTTAGCGAGAAAAGATGACGCGATCTTTAGAAAAAACAAAAGTCACAACGATGGTACTAAATATTTACCAACTGCTGCTACTTTATTAACAACTTCTTCAAGACCAGATTTAAGGAAAAATTGCGTTTTTTGCAAAGGAAGACATCTGAGTTCAGAATGCTTTTCGGCACGGAAGATGAGTTTTAATGAAAAGCAGAATATATTGAAGGACAAAAGATGTTGTTTTTTATGTTTGGCAACAGGTCACACAACGAAGCAATGTAGAGCTATCTTGAAGTGTTTCTTTTGTGATAAAAGACATGCGTCTGTGATGTGTCAAACGCTCGATAAGAATAAGCTGAATGAAAAGAAAGAGGAAGACACAGAAAAGTCGCCTGGAAAAGAAGTAAATATGGCCAATTTCAATAGAAATCCTAAAGTGTTCCTTCAGACGATAAAGGCAAAAATATTTTCCGAAAACAAAAAGAAAGATGTTAGACTAATTTTGGACTCAGGTTCTCAGAGATCGTATATTTTAAAACATTTAGCCGAAGAAATGAAGTATTTACCTCTTCGAGAAGAAAAAGTTTCTCATTCCCTTTTTGGCGGAGTCATAACAAAGGATTATAATCATCATTACTACAAGGTAAGATTAAGCGATTTGAAAGAAAATTTTAAATGTAATTTTGAGGTTTTGGATCAAAACATTATATGTGAAAATGTTATGCCAGTAGGAAAAGGATCCTGGTTTAAAGAATTATCGGAAAAAGGCATCACTTTGACGGATGTTGGTGAAACTCCAGAATCTATTCAAATATTGATTGGAGCTGATGTAATGGGAAAATTACTGACAGGTCGTAGAGAAATACTCTCGTCGGGATTAGTAGCACTGGAAACATTTTTAGGTTGGACCTTAATGGGAAAAGTGCCTCAAGATAATGCGTCTAAAGAAAATTTAGCTTTGTCAGTTACGTCTATGTTTGTAAAGGAAGCAGAGATTGCTGATTTATGGAAATTGGATTTGCTTGGAATAAATGATCCGATTGAAAAACAATCTAAAATGGAGATTGATCGTCAGGTTAAAGAGCATTTTTTACAGACAGTAAAAATGAATGAAGATAATCGTTATGAAGTTTCTTTACCATGGTCAGAAGATACACCACCTTTACCTGATAATTTGAGTTTAGCCAAGAAAAGATTGAGTAACGTTACAAACAAGTTGCTTTCCGATAACTTTTATCAAAGGTATGAAAAAATACTTTTAGGGTGGCTTGATGATCAAATTATAGAGGAAATTCCACAGGCTGAAATGAACCTTTATGGAAATTATTTACCTCATCGACCAGTAATAAAAGAGAGCAGTACAACTCCCATTCGTCCAGTGTTTGACGCATCAGCTAGAATGCAGAACCATCCATCTTTGAATCAATGTTTGCATTGTGGGCCAAACCTTATTGAATTAATTCCTGACATTCTCTTACGATTTAGAAAAAATAAATTTGGTGTTGTAGCTGATATCAAGAAAGCATTTTTACAAATAGCTATTCGTAAAGAAGATCGGGACTATTTGCGTTTCTTGTGGTGGAGTAATCCAGAAGAAAGAAATATTAGAATGTTTCGACATACTAGAGTGGTGTTTGGAGTCAAAAGCTCTCCTTTTCTTCTCGGTTCCGTCATAGAATATCACATTAAAAACGATGAAGAATACGACCCCAATCTTAAACAGCAATTGCTGAGAAGCTTTTATGTTGACAATGTCGTTGCTAGTGTCCACACACAGGAAGAATTGGAAAGGTTTATAACTGATTCTAAATCTCTTATGGCTAAAGGTGGATTTGAGTTGAGAGGATGGGAACAGACAGAAGAAAGAAACAATATCGAAAATAGCGAAGAAACTGCTGTACTGGGATTACAATGGAACAGACTTCTAGACGTTTTAAAAGTTAACGTAAGCTGGACGAAAGATATAAATATAGAAAAAATAACAAAAAGAATCATGCTATCAGTTGCACATAAAGTTTTTGATCCAATTGGTTTTACTGCTCCAGTTATGATATGTCCCAAGATGATGTTACAGAAAACATGGAAAGAAGGAATCACGTGGGATGAAGAAGTTACTAGCGATATAAAAAATGAATTTATTGAATGGTTTCATGAATTAAATTGTTTACAAGAAATTCAGATTCCTAGATATATTCAGTTCACCCCAGATAATTTAAAAGGTTGTACTCTTCACACATTTTGTGATGCAAGTCAGTATGCGTATGCTGCTGTTATATTTTTGAGGATAGCAACTAAAGATCGTGTAGAGTTATTCCTTCTTGCAGCGAAATCCCGCATAGGTCCTTTAAAATGTGGAACTATACCTAGAATGGAACTTTTAGCTGCTTTGATTGGTGCTAGATTGGCTAAATCAGTAACTGACGCTATGGGCTGGGAAGATATAGAAAGATATTTTTGGAGCGATTCCACAACAGTGCTTGCATGGATATCCAGGAAAGAAAACTGGTCTGTTTTTGTTAGAAACAGAGTTCAAGAAATAAAAAATTTGACTGATCCTGTTTTATGGAAACATATACCTGGTGAAATGAATCCAGCAGATCTGCCATCTAGAGGATGTAAAGCAAGACAGCTGGTATCTCTCAAATGGTGGGAGGGTCCATCTTGGCTTAAAGATTCTAAAGAATATTATAAATATATGGATTTCAAGTGCCAAGACATAAACGAAGAAGAAATTGAAAAAGAAAAATTGAAGTCTACAAAATTACTGGTAAATGTTGATGAAAGTCCAGAGAAAAGCTGGTACTACCAGTATTTTTCCAGTTATGAGAAAATCGTACGTCTTGTTGGTTGGATACTTCGTTTCAGATACAATTCTTCTAATCCAAAGGAACAGATCAAAGGAGAATTGACGAATCTTGAATTTAAGAGAGCAGAAACGAAGATAATTTGGATGATACAAAAGGAATGTTTTTCCCATGAAAGTGAGGGGAGATTGAAAACTCTGGAGACGTTTAAGGATGAACAAGACATAATACGTGTAAAGACTAAGATTACGTATAGACAAGACAATATGGATTTCCTCACACCTATGGTTGTTCCTTCAAATCATGAAGTTGTCAAACGATTAATTTTACATTACCACCTCAAAAATTGTCATGCAGGTCCTCAGATTCTTCTGAATTTGCTTAGAGAAAAATACTGGATTTTGAATGGAAGAAGAACTGTGAGCTCTGTTCTATCAAAATGTACCATTTGTAAAAGATTTAATTCGAAGAATTTAGAATCTTATCCAGTTTCTCTGCCAAAAAATCGAGTGAAAGATGCAGCTGTATTTCAGATTATCGGCATTGATCTGGCTGGCCCTTTGTTTCTTAAAAATAAACAGAAGAGTTGGGTTATCTTATTTACATGTGCCATCTACAGAGCTGTGCATTTGGAGCTTGTGACTTCAGCTTCTACAGAGTCATTTTTAATGGCTTTGCGAAGATTTGTATCTCGTAGAGGAAGATGTTCTGTTATATATTGCGACAACGGTTCCAATTTTGTTGGTGCATCCAATTTTTTAAAAAGATTGAACTGGAATCGCATACAGAAGTATGGAGCAATAAATTCTTTCAAATGGAAATTCAACCCTCCGACTGCTGCTTGGTGGGGCGGATGGTGGGAGAGGCTCATCAGATTGATGAAAGATCTATTAAAAAGAGTCTTAGGAAAAGCCTGTTTGAACTATGAAGAGATGATAACTGTATTAGCTGACTGCGAAAGTATTATAAATTCGCGACCACTAACTTACATGTCTGAGAAAGAGTCCATCAAAGCCATATCACCGGACATGTTTCTGAAAGATATTCATGAATGTGGTTTACCAGACGTTGATGCGGTTGAGGAAGGTTCTCTCACTAGAAGACTTAAATATAGGCAAGAACTGCAAAAAGAGCTCAGAAATCGATTTAGATTAGAATATTTGGGTCTCCTTATCCAACGACCAAATGGGAGAAGATTGCAACGTTCAATTGCTGTAGGAGATATAGTCTTGGTGGGAGCAGATAACAAGAAAAGAATCAATTGGCCCTTAGGACGGGTTACAGAGCTCATTCGGGGCAAAGACGGAAAAGTTCGTCTTTTGAAGTTACAAACGTCTCATTCGCAGATGATTCGGCCTATTCAAAGAATTTACCCTCTGGAAGTGTCATCAGTGGATTTTACTGAAAACAATTTTCCTAAACCAACTTTGAAGGAAAATCAGGTTGAGCCTGCAAAACACGAATCGCAAATTAAAAAGACGAGATCTGGTAGAATGATAAAGGTTCCAGAAAGACTCGATTTATGATGTTTATGTAAATGTTGTATTTATTTAATGTGAAGTTTTGATTATAATATATAATCAAAAGGTGGGAGGATGTTAAATCTATTGTCCATGTTTATTTATTTGTTATTATCCTCTCATCTTTATTCTCGTGATACCTTTTATATATGATGTAACGTGAATCAGAAATTGTATTGTTTGTTATTGTTTGAATATTTTTATGGAAGAAGGTAAAAAGCTTTACCGGTAAATAAATTATTTTTGTTTTGAGAAGTTAATTGACTTCTTTATGTACATTTTAAGTTCATAAATACATAATTGGCGTCCGCATTATATTCTGAAAGCTGGGTTGTTAAAATAACATCCTTTTTGAACGCTTTAATTATCAGTCTGCACACTGGAAATTTCTAATGTATATCCCCAGAAAAAACTATTACATTCCTATGTATAGTTTTTGTCCCGATAAAACTTTTTTAATGGAACGATATTGACCAACTTTAACATCAAATATCTCTTAAAATAAACATTCAATTTAAAAACTGTCTGCATCAGCGTGTTTTTCGAAGTACCATCGATTTTCATCCCGGTCACAAAAAATTCGTAAACAGTGGCGGTGACAGCATTAGTTACTTTTTGAATAAAGAAATTGAGCTTCTTTTGATTTCAGTATTTTCTTCTTTTACAACTAAGTAGCAGTAGTCGTTGAGTTCATTTTAATTAACTTTTGGTTTGGCTTTTAATTTTCTTGCACAAAACAAATGTAATGCAAATTAAAATAGTTTTATTAAACGAACTCGTAAATGAAAAAAAGTTTTTAAAATCTTTTTTTTTTTTTTTTTTTTTTTCCATTTGAACTTGATTTCATAATTTTATCTAGAAAATATGGATCGCAATACATTTGCTTGGACTATAGATGAAACCATCAGTAGAAACAGTTGATTTTTCAGTAAAATTGTTTAAACGTAAAGATTCAAAAAAGAAAAGAAAACCTTCTGAGATAATGCTACAATGTTGTCCAGTATTAAAAACAGATGTGCAAGTTGAACCCCCCTTTACAAACAGACCTGCGGAGTGCATCGGTTTCTCTCATCAATCATGTGAAATAGGCGGAACTTATCTGGGGTGGACATTCTGGAGAATTTGCTTAAATTTTCATTAAAATTCCCAATCGGTTTCGCTGATTTTACATTCCCTAATTGGTATAAAATTGTGAAACAAAGTTATCTGAAAAGTTCAAAGTTTACGCTAGGGGGCGTTGCTTTTTAATTTTCAGAATTTTTCATAGATAACATTTTACAAAGCTTTGAATGAAAAAACACCTCTGTTTTTCATGTTCCAAAATTGTAAGTCATATCATAATCAAACAGCAACAAAAATCGAAAATTTAATCAACGGGTACCCTTCATTATGATCTCATATATCATGTGCAAAAAGAAAAATTCAAAAATATGCAAATGCGCATGAGAAATCAGCGAAACGGTCTCTCATAGGATTAGCATTAGCTTGCGAGTGTCTTCGCTTCCAGGGACAGGAGCCTTAACATACATTTGAGTCTGCCAAGTTATTTTTTATGAAGAAATTTCAAAAATAATAATCCAACTTCAGTTCACAATGATTCGCAGTAGAGTCCTGCATAGGCCAGTTTGTATCCGACCCGAACTTGCAAATTCCATTTTAAGTCAACCCGAAAAAATAATTTTTGGCAACCCACAACCCAATTCAACCCGGGCCCGACCCAAAGTCGCAATGAAAAGAAAGTAAATCATGTTTTAATGCCATTATGAAAAAAATTTTTACAATTGTATCTCAAATATCATTTTTATATTTTCATAGAATTAACAAATCTAAATTCTTAAACATCCAAATATAGTAAATGCATGTTTCAAATTTTATGTTAAATTTTCAATTTTACCATTTCGATTAATTGGCATATTATTGACATAATTTTGCACATGAATTCATTTTTAACAAGAAGTTGCATTTAATTATCTTATCTACCAGTCATATCTAGATTTTTTTTCCATGTAATCCTGTTTTTTGTGAAATTGTGAACTTTTGTATATACAGTAGAGCGCCAATTAACTGAACTTCCAATTATCCGAACAGGTTATTTCTCTCAAAAAAATTTTTTTAACTGAACTTCCATTTATCCAAACAGCCTATTTCTCTCAAAAATTTTTTTTTAATGATGATGAGATTGTGGATGAGATTTAAGATGAAAAAGAAATTGAAGAAATGAAAACGAATGCTCTGAAAATGACCCAGGTCCATCACATAATGAAACATTTGAATGTTTGGAAACAGCTATCGAACGGAGAAGAACTCTGATCCTAATTCAACTAATGTATTTAAAAATAATTCGAGAAATGGCAGCATTGGAAAGAATGTCTCTTCTTTGAAGCAAGCAATAATCGAATGCTTTTTTTGCTTAAATTATGATCTCTGGAGTTCAGAAAATGATAAAAAGGAAATTCTAAATGATAACAAAAAAGTTTTTAAACACGCTAACATTAACTGATGCTGCCAGTCCCAAGCCTGGATAAAGCATGAACGTTTTAGTATAGTCAGGAACATCCCTTAAATTGTCTGTCCATTTATCCGAACTTTTGCTTATCTGAACTAGGGTTGGTCTTGACTTGTTCGGATAATCAGCTCTCTACTGTACTTGTACAAAATGTAATCAAAATTTGTGAATTAGAAATTACTGTTATATTTAGGTTCCTATTTAGACATTTTTTATGAAGTTCTTCACACATATACATACAACTTGATAAGATTCAGCTGTTATATGACATGAAATTTTTTTTTCTTCAATCATTGCATCTGTGAAAGATTCAATTTGGAGATTAATTTTTTTTGAAAAGCTATTTAAGAGAAATTTTGTGAAGGGTCTTGTGTTTCAAAGTAGAAAAAAAACGAAGGATCCTCTAAAGGATCTTTTCAAGTCTTCTTACAGATCAGATTTCTCACATTAATGTTTTCGTGTGAGACATTTAACATAAAAATAATAAAATTTTAATTTAAATAAAATAAAAAGTATCAGAATGTAGCTATTACAAAATTTTGAATACATTACTTTATAAATGAAATTTTAACTTTTGCAGTTTGGAAAAAATAAAAAATAAGCCTTCGGAAAAAAACTGAAAAACAATTTTCCCAACTTTTCCGGGTTTTTTCCTAGCATTCCCATCTCTATTAATAACATTCATGAAATATATGCTGTAACATGATTTTATTACTTAAGAAAATTATGATGTACATTCTATTATAAAGACTGGGTGCAACAAAAAATACAACCCATATATTGCATAATGTACCATACTATGTTACAGAATTTGTTATTTCCTGAGACATTGCAAAAAAGACAGGAACAAACACCTTAAACAATTTCATTTTTTAACTCCAATCACACCACAAGCCAATCTTCCTCCAGCATTTCCAGTTGTTTTACTAAGTTCATGACCACCTTTGCCCAGATCATCAGGATCAGCATGGACCTGTAAGATGAAATTCACAAAAGAGTGCGTTAAAAAAAAAATCAAATATATAACATAAAAAGACAGGAAGATTAAACAAATTTAACACTTTACTAGGTATGTACATATCTGACAAATACACAGGAGGTTCCATAAGAGTAAAATTTTTGTATCAAAAGAAAAATAGTTTAAAGAGAGATCCATAAATAACTTTATGTTATACTTCAAATATTCACAAAAATTTAAAACTGTCGTACTGGAGTGCAGTTAATATCACAAGACTTGGAGAAAAAAAAAAAAAAAAAAAAAGATTTTTTGTGGCAAATGAAAAAAATAGTTCAAAGAGTTCAATAAATCTAGTCATTTACATTTTTAAAAAATCAAAAGTTTAACAAACTGAAGTATTTGAGTGCGGTTTTCACCACGAGACTTGCCAAACTGTCTGAAAGTTTTTGTAAAATAGTTGAACTAATGAAAATTGAACATTTTTTTAGGCTTTGCCATAAAAAAAAAAAAAAAAAACAAGAAAGAAAAAATCATGCGTCACACATAGATTATGAAACACTTTCCAACACATTCAGAATAATGTAACAAAACTGCCCTGTTTAATAGGTTGAAACGTTATGTCTATTTCAACCAGGGTTGGCAAGGTTTTTCCCACCCCCGGTAAATACCATGGTAAAAACTGGTATTTACCGTCCTGGGAAATACTATGTTTTTTCCCACATGGGAAAAATGATTATTAAAAACATAAATATAAATTCAAAACAACCTTTAAAAATGTCAAAATTGGGTTCCAAAAAATAGCTTGAAAGGTAAAAAAAAAAAGAAAAGGAAGATCTACAAAAACAGACAATGGAGTGCATTTATTTAAATATTCACACACTAGTACACAGATTCCCAAACATTTATCAATCATAATCGTATTCATATTCTTCGTCTTCCACATTGGATTTTAGCATCATATAACAAAATACTAATTTAGAGACTTTTTCTAAACCCAGTCTATTTCTAATCTTGTTTTGGATGAAAGAAAATTTAGAAAAAAACGCTCCAAAGATGCTGATGATGCAGGACATCCCTGAAGATGTTTTATGCAATAATTCTTATTTATTTATACAGTAGAAGATCTTTATTGTTAAATATTATTATGAATTTGTTACATTAGTTCAACTTTATCCCCTTAATTTAGAACTTTAATGAAAAGAAAAATGGTATTATTACAATATACAGTCGGACCTCTATTTAACGAAGTCGCTAAATCCCGAGAAAAAGTTCGTTATATGGAAAATTCGTTAAATAGAGAGTCACCCTTTAAAATACTTTAAACTACGTAAAACACATTTTAAGTCCATAAACACTAAATATAATTAAAAAAAGTAATTAGTCACACTTTGTTTATAAATTATATCTATTTGCTTTACTTATTTTACCCATCAAAAAGAAATCTACAAGGAAAATAAGAATGAAACAAAACATTGTCTGGAAATACATTGTATTTTCAGTTAAAAAAATAATTTTACATTAAAATCACGATTTTTTATTATGGTTGATAAGCTGTTTGGAGGAATATCATATTTTAAAGCAGCATTCTTTTTCTTCATGTCTTTATCCACCTCATCAATAATAATTTTCTTTGATACTCAAGCACTTTCGCTTTGACATTTTTGAGCTACAAGAACCGAAATTACCAACACGATTGATCATGATCAACAATCTAGAAAACGGGAAACTATAGTTTAAGGACACGGGGCAGCTCCATTGAGGGTTAAAAGGGGATATTGAAAGTTTGCTCCTCTTGGATGGAAAGCAAAGAATCACAACGATTTTACTGCTCTCGGTGAGTTAGGTGCCTGGTAAGACCTGTTCAAGGTCATTATCATCATAAAATTTGTTAAAAGAAAGAATAAGTTTGAAATGTTCAATAATATTTTAAGAAATAGGGAGAAAAAAAATTTAGATACCAAGGAAAAATTCGTTAAATAGAGAATACACTTCGCTATTTGGAGGTTATTTTACGAAGAAATTTGCAAAATGTTCTTGGTTCCAAGTAAAAGTTCGCAAAATAGAGGTTCGTTAAATAGAGGTTCGACTGTATTACTCATTTTCAAAAAATGTTTAATGAATGATTTGGTCCAGGTATAGTTGACCATGTTTATAAAGTATATTTAACAATATGTGGAATAATCAATGTTATTAAAAAGTTCATAATCTGGAAAACTCCAGTGGACAAGGAATGCAGTATAAAGATACTCTAATATAATTTCATATATGTTTCAGACATATTTCACCTTATTTCTAACCCTTTAAGACCGGACCCGCACGATCGTGCGGATTAGGCAATAACTAAAATTCTATCTTCCTGTGGTATCTATTCCATAAATGCCGGAATCGAGTGATTGTGCTGGTTAACAGAAACTATATTATATGAATTTTATCAACATATAGTAAATTTTCAGTTATATCATTGTTTTCAAAAAAAACACAAAAAGCTGCCCGGTCTTAAAGGGATAAGGTAAATTTAATGATGTGCGAAATGTGACCCATATAATGCACAACCTTGCATTTTTAGGTTTTCGTTATACAGATCTTCTACTGTATTCCTTTCTTACAGAATAATTTTAAACCTAAAGGAAATTTGTAATAATTATGTATTTCCAACTTTCATTTTACACATCAGATTCAGAAAACCAGAATATTTCTTACATATTGTCATTTGGAAGTTTTTTCCAGTATTTACTACTTTTTCCCGGATTTACCACTTTACCCCAGTATTTACCAGTTTTTCCCAGTGGGATGGGAAAAACAAGTTTTGGACGGGAAAAAGCCAACCCTGATTTCAACCACATGGAAACACAACACATTTGAAAATCCAATTTCAGCTGTTCCCAGCTACAATCGGAAAATTATCCGAATTTTTTCAGCAGACCTGTATATGATATATAGATTTGTATCTATTAATTACATGCATGCCAAAATTTAGTTCACTTAAATATATGTACCTCAGTTGAAGATTCCCCTTCAGCAACTTCCTCTAATGGGGAGAATGGTACGTGAATATTTTTGTATAGCCCTGTATATGAGTCTATAGAATTTATATATAAGGAGTAACATGCAAAAAATTAGTTATTTACAATTGAAAAGTGCATACTGAATTTTAAAACGCACACTCCAGCAATTATTACTCAAAGACAATACTGTACCTGATTTCTTTTGTGTGTCCCTGTAAACGAATAAAAAATGCTATGAATGCCCTGTTCTAACGTAATCGTAGAAAAATTCAGAGATGTATATCTGTTTCAATACATTTGAAAAAGCATAATCTCATTAAATACTCTACAAACGATTTTCCCCCATATACTATAATGTAATGGAATTCTTTTGAGTACCCCTGTAAATGAACTATTAATCCTACATACTTGATATACAATACCAAACAAGCTTTGGTGGCCCTAAATAACCTTTATCAATTGCATGAAAATCCGAGTATATTTACAGGAGTTAGAATGTGTCCAGACGGCCAGATAAACCGAATGCATACACACTTTTCTTCTTTGTTGGAAAGCGTTAAAAACGATTTTGAAGTCTACTACAAGTCATACTCTAGTAATTTTACCTATAATTTATTTATTGATTTGATAAATTATGAATTTTTGTAATGTGAACAAACTTATAAGACAAGTAAGTACGAGCTTACATGAAAGCTCAATTTTGTAATTTTTCTCCTTACAGAAGTTTTGCAACATATGACCTTATAACTGTAGCCACCTGCTACATAAAAAAGGTGTATCTTTAGTTTGGGATTGGACTTCGACTTTAGTGTATATAAAAATCGAAATGTTGGTAATATTTTTCGTATTTCAAAAAAAGATCAAATAGTTCCTAAATGTAAAGAAAAAATAATTATGATCACATTTCTTATAACATTTTATTTCTGATGCGGTAAATGAATATCTACTCATTCATATTCAAATACGTATTTTCATCTGAAACATAGTTCTGGCCAAACTTTGTGAAAATCTCAACAATCCAAATTGCAATAAACATAAACTTGACCCGCAAGAATTATTCTAGGGTGAACCTGACCACCAGAAAGAAAACTAGTCACTGTGACTCTAAATAAGAAAATTAGAGACAATCCCACCCAAAACAGAACTCTAACTCAACGATCCCAAGGTGTCCGCTATTCAGAGGTTTTATTATGTTCGAATATTAAAGAATATAGATATGTCAATTTCTCTGTACAAAAAAATAGTAGATATAATTGTAGATTACTTTTCATAACTGCATTAAAACATGATTTGCTTTTCTTTTATTTCGGGTATGGTTCTGGTTACAGGTTGAAGTATTTTGGATTCAAGTCGAAACAGGTTTGATTTTGATAGGTTTGTGTTGATTTCAAATGGAATTTTCATGTTCGTGTTGGGTACAACCCAACCCATGCAGGATTCTATACTTGATTCCACCTTAAGTTGGCAGCATTGGTTATGCTGCGAATGCTGAATTGCAGCCGTTGCCATAGCAACCAGGGTTTGCTTAAAGAGCAAAGGATCACTAGTAACCAAGGAAAAGTGCCACTTTGGCAGAAAAGTATAATGCATGTGCAAAAGTCTGTACGTTTTGAAGTTCCTATTAAATTAATTACATAATCTATTAAAATAACAAATTGCATTATTATTCTTTTCTTATTTTTACATTTTTTATACTGATTTTAGCACTATTTTATATTATATTAGCTGATCCGCTCGACGTGGCCCGGCCTGCCAAATGCAAAAATTTTTTTAAAATAGCGAAAACTTTAAAAAAAAGGTGCACGAATTGTGGAAAAACTTTATTGAAAAAATGCCAAAATTTACTGTTTTAAGCTAAAAGTTTGAAGTCGAATTCCATGTACTAATGTCAAAAAAATCACATCGGGGGGAAAAAAAAAAATCGCATCGAAAATTGTCTAAGAAATTTAAAATCGCGAAGGGCAAAATTTTCTATATTTAAGCTCCAAGTTTAAAACAGAATTCCTCTTACAAATGTCAAAAAATTGCCGCAAAAAAATTTAAAAATCACAATCGAGAAAATAAATCGCTGTACGAATTCCGAATGAATTTACTGAAAATAGAACAGTATTATCTATATTGGGTTAAAGGATTAAAACCAAATTATCCGGAAATCTATTTAAAACAGAAAATTTGTTATTTATACCAAAACCTCTGGCAGGCTAGATCTCACGCCCTCACACTGAGCCCGTCTCATTTTTAATGTACATTTTTAATTATAGATATTAAGGTGTAAAAAAGTCATGATTTTTTAAAAATCAAAATAAGTTGATTTTTAAATAATTAAAAACTGCATTTAATATTAAATTGTTAACACTGCTGAAAATTAAGGGACTATTTCACTCACGCAAAAACAAAAAAATTTAAAAATCACAAAAAAATCGAGAAAATCTCTGTACGAATTCTGAATGAATTTACTGAAAATAGAACAGTATTATCTATATTGGGTTAAAAGATGCTTGCTAATTCTAATCCTATGGAAAAAAAAAAATATCTTGTTTGCATTTCAGTATTTTAAAATTTTTTTTTCTTTCGATAGCTGAGGTCGATCTCTAAATAACCTTTTTTACCTTTTCAATTTTGTTTGCAAGTTTTTTTTTTTTTTTTTTTTTTTTTGGGGTGGGGTGGGGCTGCTTTGATTTTCAGAACCGGTTTTGAAAGTGAAATTATCCTAGTAAAAAAAGCCTCAAAACAAAATAAGAATGATTTTTAAATACTGCGAATGAGATGTTTTTAAACATTTCTTCCATATAGCGAGCGGGTGTTTTCATGAGTGAAGTAGGCTCTAATAATTATTAAACAACTGATTCTCTAATTAGGAGCATAATATATAGTTTTATGCTTTAATTACTAAAACGATAATTAATAATTTAGTATTTCAATACTGAAAGAAAAAAATGGCAGTATGTCAGTTCCAATATATGTTTAGTAACGGTTTACAGGAAAAAAGTAAATTCTTTAAACAGCCGATGTCATTCTTTCATTCTTCTTTAGCTCCAATTTCCTATAAATTGATTATTGCAAAAGTAGAATCAATAATAATAATAATAAAATACCAGCTATTTATTCTTTTACTTACTGGAATTTATCATATTTTCTATGCTTGTTTTATAAAAAAGAATGATTAATTTGATTACAGTCAAACCTCGTTAACACGAACACACTTAACGTGAATTACTTTTAGCACGAACTGTTTCCAATTGTGCCGTCCAGTTGTATGTAATGTATTTAAGTTCGGATAACACGAACTACTTTTAACATGAATAAAACATGTTTCCCTTTGAGTGTTCGCATTAATGAGGTTCGACTGTACTAGGAAATTATGACATTGCAAGTCATATTGGATTTAAATATCTTTGTTAAATGAAATGCTTTTTATGCCAGATAAAAATTTCTTTTTATAAACTTACCGTGCTTATTTTTTTTACAAGACCAAGGATAATACAAAATAAGGTTGGTTGGTTGATTTTTGACGGCCGATTATCTGCACTAGGGATATAGGCTCGAGGGGGGGGGGGGGGTCTTTCTAAGGGAACCTAACCCATATTTATTTACGCATGGAAATCCATGGCTCAAAGAAAACCACGAAAACGCCGAACGATTAGGCCGATGGGTGCAATTGGGTTCGAACTCAGTACCTGCCGTCTACCAGCTTCGAGAGCAGAACCTCTCAGCCACTAATACAAAATAAGGAGCTTACAAAAATTTTACATTTTTTGTCGTTGTTTTGTATTCATAAGGCAAAATGCTTATAGAAACTTTCTAAATTATGTTCATCTTAGATTTTAATACATTTGTATTTCGTTTAAACATTTAGAAAATTTATGATTTTAATCAATGATTTAAAAAAAAATTGTTCATTAAAATCACGATTTAATAACTGTATTAAATCATCTGATTAAAATTGTTGGCATCTTAATAGTTATACATATAAATAATAAATTCAAAAAGTTTAAAGTATAAAATAATTTAAATCATCAAAATGAATAGTTTTTTTTTTTACGACAATTTGTAAAAATAAGAATATTTATAAATATACTTACTAAAGATTAATATCTGTATGTTCTCATGTATCCTCAGAGCTTATTAGTTCTGAATCACTGTCACTAGAGTCACTATTTAGAGAAATAATAAGTTTCTGTTTTTCACATACTTCATCTACCAGTCCATCAATTTCCTACATATCTTTCTCTTTATCTGTTACCTCTCTAATGCAGTTCCTCCAGTTTTCAACTGATACTCTTTCTATTCCTTGAATTACAAGATCCTTCACGTCATTAAGTTTAAAGCTTTTATTTTCACGTGCGACATATCTTTTAATTTGGCTCCAAATCATCTCAATTGGGTTTAGCTCACAATGATAAGGAGGCAGTCGTAAAATTTCATGTCCATATTTCTCAGCAATTTCTTCCGCTCTATATTTATCGTAAAAATGTTTCACTTCGGACACTTTTTGAAAAAGTTCGATTTTTAGCATATCTTCGCTCCAGTTAATATTCTTCTGCGATAGCCATTCTTGAATCGAACTTTTTGTATAAGATTTTGTGGGAATTTTTTCCACTTTCACAGAATGGTAGGGAGCATTGTCCATCACAATTATACTGTCTGATTTTAATTTTGGGAGGACATTTTCAAACCATTTTTCAAAATGATTGCCATCCCTTTCTTCATGATAATCACCACTTTTTTCCCCGACAAAAATATCTGCTCCATCACGAACGAAACCTTCCCAGCTTCCAATGTGAGTAATGATGAGCCTCTTTCCTTTGCCTGTTGGTGCCTTCAAACCTACTGTTAAATTCGAAGAAGAAGCTTCATAGCTGCTGTTAATTGTTGTATCTCGCCATACTCGACTCTGAGTATGCCCTTCATTTACCCATGTTTCATCAAGATAATAAATAGCCGCATTTTTTTTTCTTATACTCTAATTTTTCTCAAATAGTTTCTGCGCCACAAAATAATATCTTGCCTCACAAGAAGAGTTGCCTCTCTTTTTTGTTTTTCAAAAGAGAATCCCAAATCTTTTAATATTCTGTACAATGTAGTCCGGCTAATATTTTTCGAAAAAAATTTCTTTATCATTGTTTACAACTTGTAAAACTTTATCCAAAGTTGGTATTGATGTCATATCGCGGCATTCTTGTCGATATTGAAATAGGGCATAGATATCAACGTTTAAAGTCGTTTTGCTTTGCGGCCCAATTCTGAGACTGCTCGGTATCGATGTTTGTTTTCTAGTTTAGCTACGAAATCTTTTCAACTTTTAACTTACGAGCGTTTCGTTTTTATGACGATATGACGTCATACATTTACGAATTTCACGCATCTGGAGATGAATGACTGAATTCCAACTTGGGTATTGCGTCATCGTGCCGATGACGTACGCTGGTTTCTAATTGGATGATTTCTATAACTGCATGTTTCACTGTTAGTTACGAAGTTGATTTCTGTTTGTATGGTATATATTGGAGCGACTTCATGTTCAGATTGCTCGTTTTGTATGCTATGTTTTTCAGCAATGTAACTGATATAAGTAAAAGTTCGATAAATGAGCTGTTTAAGTTCTTGGCCGAAGTTATGGCCATATATTGTTATATTTAATATCTTTAATAGTGTTTTTAATTGGTTTTAATAAAGTTATGTTTGAATCATATCCTGACTTATTTCTGCATGTCAGTGGACACTTATTCTTAAACTCTGCTTTAAGTTGTTGTGGCTTCTAGGCCTAATTTGCCCTAGCAGCCCGTTAGGTATATCATTTCTGCGAAAAAAAACTATGGATTTTTCGTCGAATGCAAGATAACGTGAATTCGTCATATTTTCCCAGCCTTCTGCGTTTACCCACTGCACCGGGTTGTTTCTTTCCGGGTGTACTTAAACGACTAAATGCCTTTTTCTCTTTTTTCAAACGAAAAATTGTTCTTTTCGAAACACCTGTAAGTTGGGAAACTTTCTCTACGATTTCATTAATTGAATGTTGGGGATTTTCTTGACGAAGTCTGG
The DNA here is from genome assembly GCA_963932465.1 of Maratus speciosus. Taxonomy (NCBI): domain Eukaryota; kingdom Metazoa; phylum Arthropoda; class Arachnida; order Araneae; family Salticidae; genus Maratus; species Maratus speciosus. The sequence continues at coordinate 295,843,144 of OZ010789.1, forward strand.
AATAAATATTTAATATATTTCTGAGAGCTGCACTTTTGATTGACTTTCCTAGCCTTGAAGGTGTGTAAAGAGTGGATGGAGATAATGCTTTATCAGACATGTTATAATTCAAATAAGTTTGATTCAAATAAATATTTAACTATGTAAAAAATTTCTATGTTATAATTCAAATAAGTATGATTCAAATAAATATTTAACTATGTAAAAAATTTCTATGTTATAATTCAAATAAGTATGATTCAAATAAATATTTAACTATGCAACAAATTTTAGAAATACTCAGTTAATAAATGAATAAATAATAACAATAATTAAATAAATAGTAGTAAAAATAAAAAACTATGAACACATTAAAAAGAAAAGCAAAAGCAAGCAGCGAGTATTATTAAAACTATTCATAAGAACAATAAGAATACGCGGAGTAGCAGAGCACTAAAGCGCGCCAGATATTTAACCTTGAAGATTTGTTCCTCGCAAAGGAAAGTTTTTTACGTCACGATTTTTACTTTATACGTTCGCTTTAAATACAAAATACTTTAACAGAGAAATTACATTAAATATATGCTTCAAAATACCGAAATTTGTAATTTATAAACATAATCATATAAATTTGTATGCATTTTCACCATTTAAGATTAAAAAATAACGGAGAACTACTTTTCAAAGCGGTTACTGTTTCTACCTATTACAGTGCTGCCATTTTTGAGTTGGAATAGAGTATAGTTTGAGGCTAAACAATGAGGAGCCACCATTTGTGATTGGCACTTATGGATCTCTCCACTGCCCACGTCCTTCGCCAAAAATTCTTCAAAATATTCATTCATACAGGAAAAAAAAAGGACAACAATTCTTATTTATTCTTAAAATATGAGAGATAATTTTGGTTTAAATCCTCTCTGAAACTACCCCCCACTATTTAACCATTTTGTGCATCCTTTCAGCTACAGTGAAATATGTTTAACACGAAAACGCTCAACACGAAATGATATAGCGGCCCGGACAGTATACGATGCAATTTAATACATTTTTGTTCTTTTAACACAAAAAAAATACGCTTTTGAGCTAGTTAGTTTAAGTTGAAATTGGTGAATTTTGTGTTAAAACCACTGAATGTTTGGTGAAAATCAGAGAATTTTGTGTTTTTGGTAAATTAGCTTATGTTTTATGAGCATAATGGCTGAGAAATCGGTGCGAAAACAAACTGCTATTTCGCTTCAAATGAAGATGAAGCTGCTTAATGCAGTTGATGAAAAAAAAGGACGAAAACAGATATCTGCAAAGAGTTTTGCATTGCCAATTCTACATTATCAACAATAATAAAAAACAGGGATCTCATTACGTTAATGTTTGAGCGCAGTATGTTTAAGCCTGAGAGAAAACGTATGAGAACTGCTAAGCACGAAGATTTAGAGAGAGCTTTGCTTATTTGGTTCAAACAAGCTAGATCTCAGAATCTTGAAAAAGACACTTCAAAAAAAGATATCTGATTTTTCCCCACAAAACAATATTTTGTTTACTTGCTTTTTATCCTAATGGTTGCAACTTACAGGAAATCGAAGCAAAATTTGATGACGTCGAAAATATTTGTGAGTTTTGTTCTTTTTTAAAGAATCTTTTAACGCGAAATTCTTTTAACACGAAAAATTTTTTTGGTCCCCTCAGTTTCATGTTAAGCGTATTTCACTGTATGTAATTATCGAAGGTACAAAGTGTGTTGAGCCATCACTAGAAACATTTACAAAAGCTTGCTCTCTGTTTATTAATTGGATATAACAAAATATTTTTTACTAAAGAAACATTCACGCACAAAAATCAACAATTTTTATTTATTGTCAAAATATGAGAGATAATTTTGGTTAAAACCTCTCTCTATTTGGCGTCCCTTGGCAGCCCCCCCCCCCCCCCCCCACACACACACACACTACTAATAGCACTAAATATGTAGATAGGTTGGTATTATATTTCCGAGTCTGGATAGGAGACTGTATTTATAGTGCATATTTGAAATTCTATCAAAACCATTTTCTACACAAATTCCTATAGTAAGTCTTCTGGTATTCCTAAACACCAATGCCAGTAATTAGTCGACCACAGATAAGTTACAGCAGATTGACAGATGATTACCTATTTTGACATGCTTGTGTATATGAATGTGAAAAAAAAAAGTCCTTCATTTGCATTGTTAGTAATAAGTAATATCTACCCAAGAATAACTATAGGTTAAGGATTACCTATAGGTAAGTTGACCCTATCTACATATTTAAAAAAAGAGCTGAAATTTTAAGACCAATTTTAGATGATCTGAGCATGCACAATGAGAATTTTAAGGTGTCTTTCTGTCACTAAATGGAATGGAAAATTCTTATGAGATCAATGAATAAATGCGCATATTGTCATTTTAGGGTGTTTTTCTGTTACAATACAAAGCTGGGGATTCTTATGATGATTCATTCCTACAGCTGCTTACATGCTGCTTTGGTAAACTGGGATTACACCTATTAGGCATTTTATTTTGATTTGTTGCATGTCAATTTGGATTATTTTGTTCATTTTATTCATTTAGAGAGCCCATTTCGAACTTTTCTTTTGATTTAGTTATTTAGTCTTAATGAGTTCTTTAAATTCTATGATATTAGTGCCTTATAATGTTCGTGAAACTGTACCAGAATGGTACACTGAAATTAATTTAGTGTGCTGTCGGTATGTTTGTATAGTATGACCGGTTCATTTTCTTAATTTATCTTTTGTCCCTATTCATGTAAAGGGAGTTTAATGTGCCACCAGCACCCAATCAGTTTATAAAAGGATAGGTTTTTATTTCTTTTAACTATTACTAAAAAATATTCTGGAAAAATTTCTAATATTTTAATGATGTTATGAACTGTTTTTCTATGGAGCATGAAGATGTCAAAACTTGGCAATAAACAGGTACTATGTAGTAATATTTAATACTGTTGTAATAAGACATTTTCCAAGCTGTCTTCAAAGATTAGCTGGCTGAAACATTAATGGTAAAATAACTGCAATCATGTTCATAAATTAAGGATAATGTCAGCTTCGCCAAATAAAGGATCGGAAACAAAACAAACCTGACTTCGTGACTTATTCATCAAGCCCACTTATTAAACAAAAGATAAAGAACAAAAATGATGGTGTATGTATAACACCATTAATAAAAACCACAATTGTTGCTCCCTGGAGCAATTACAAAATGCATATCCTTCACAAAAAATTAACATTACATGGTTGGTATGATGGTTAATACATTCGATGAAATACAGTCCGTACAATGCCTAGGCAGGCTGAGTATCAAATTATAGAGCTGATCTTGGAGAAGATTACTCCACTCAGCAAGCAATGCTCTCCGAAGTTTCGGTACACATGTAGGAGGTGGTTGACAGGCTACAACTCGCCGGCCAAGCATGTCCCACACATGCACTATCGAACTCAAGTCAGGTGAGAAAGCTGGCCATTCCATACGGGTGATATTCTCAGATTGAAGGCATTCGTTTACGATGTTTGCTCGGTGAGGATGGGTGTTGTCATCCATAAACTCAAATTCTGAGCCCATGGCACCCTTAAACAAACGTAAATGTTGTTCCAGAATGATGTACTGATAAATTTGGCCTGTCATGGTTCCAATTTGAACATGCAGATCTCTTCTGAAGGCCAGTATAATTTTACCTCAAGCGAGCAATCCTGCACCACCGTAACGGTGTCGTTCAATGATGTTGTCTTGGTGGTAACAGGTGTCTGGCGTTCTACATATGAAAGTCTGACATGAATAAGACTGCAAACTAAACCTGGACTCTTCGGAAAACATCACAAAAGCCAACGGTGACGATGTCCACATTGCATGTTCTCTACTCGAGGCTAACGCCAGGCGACAGTCAGTTGCCGTGAACGGAACACATATGATAGGCCTGCGAGTATATAGACCAATATTTCTTAAACGTTGGTTTGCCTTGAAACAGTCGTACTCGTGGCTGAAGATAGCCGACAAGACAGGTCCGATGCTGTGCTTTGTCAGCTTATATTGGCAGCTACTGCCAAATACTGGTCTTCATTCGGCATTGTAACTCGGGGACGACCTGTACCATGACATCTACTATTGACATTTCTATCATCTTGGAATCGTTGCCAAAGTCTGGGAGATGACACTTTTGGCAATTCCAAGTTCCTCGGATACTTCCATCCGAGTACGCCCACTGTGATGTAGCAATCACATTTATTATTTATTTTTAAAATTGTAATGCAACATTATTATCTCATGTTTTAAACTATTTATTTTCAATGCAAAACATCGTTCAAATCGCTTTTTTTCTTTCCTTTTTACCGCAGTTTTGATTTCAGCTTTTCCCCCTCTTCCTGTTCTATATTTAGAATCAGCGTGACGTCGACCGCGTCATATTGGAGGTGTGTCTTCGAACGTAGTTTCGTTTTCCCTGCTGTCATTCGTTCTACAATTCATACGCAATTTTAATTTAACGAATAGATTTAAATCATCTCTGGAAGTAGTTTTGTAAACCCCTTTTATGCAGTATATATATATCAATGCAGCCAGTTTTTTAACAGATTTTAAGATCGGATCAGATTTTAAGATTTACGAAAGTATGTATTATTTTTGACAACGTGATTGGTCTTTTTTGAATTTCGGGCCTTAGCGCCTAAATTCAAAGAGCGATGTTTCTCAATAGCTATTATCTCGATAGCTAAAAGTTTATCTTCGGTCTCTGGCTTTTTATTAATTTAACGCATATTTGATTTCTGACTTTTTATTATCAAGACCTTCTCTAAAAAGTGATTTTAACCAGCATGCAGTTTTATCATGGAATTACTTCAAGTTTTTAATAATTCTACGTGGAACTTTTTTTAAATGTGTACAGTGACCTACTTCTACTAATTGCCTTCCACCTCTCAAGTGAAACAACGAATAAAGAAGATTTTTTATAACTGCTGTCTCTTCAATGTGTCTACTGTTGTCATTTAAGTAAGACTATTCATTTTATTTTTACTGCAAGTCAACCATATCATCTTAGCTATACGATACTCCATTTACGGGTTTACGGCATTCAAGAAAATGTTTATTCTCGCCCCACTTATGTTTATTCTCAACAAATTAACTCTTTTTATTTACTTAATTCTCCTCAATATATTAATTAACACCACATTTGGTTTCCGTGACAAAAAAGAACATTTCGGCGTTGTTTCTTTTTGATTACAACGTAATGCCTTAGAAAAAATAACTTAATGCCTTTTTTTTGACGATTGATGCATTCTTTTAAAAGAAAATTTTTGTTCTCAAATAGAAGAACTGCTCTTTTTAATGAAATTTTGAAAATGTTTCAACATCATATTTGCCGTTATTCTTTTTTTCAATATTTTCTGTTCTTACAAAAAAAAAAAAAACGTAATCTTTTTTAATCTTAGAAGAAATTTTGTTCCTGAAAATTATTCCTAACTGAATTTTCTTTTGCATAAAATTTTGAAGATTTGTTTTATTGAAATATAATGAAAGAAATTCAAATAAATTGTTTTAAAATTATTTTTTAATATGGAATTTTAAGAAAATTATAATATTCTGCTGTTCTCAGATGGAACATTTTGCTGTTTTAACGGCTGAAGATCGATCAAACATCGTAATGAAATTTTTGTTCTCAAGTTTTATTTGCAATACTTATTCCATGATTTAAAATTTTTGAGCATAGTATAATTTAAAAAAAAAAAAAAAAAATCCGTTACTGGTTTTCATTTTAAGATATGTCTTGACAAAATTATTGCTGTTTTTAAATTTTTGAAGAATAAAATATTATTTTAAAAATCAAGAAATTTATTTATTTATTCTCTAATTTATTTATTCTTATGGTGCATTAAAATATTATATTTATCATAGAAAGTCTTTAATGAATTGTGAAATTCTGAAATGAATTCTAAAAATTGTTCTCTGATTTTAAGAACAAATTTATTTATCAAGAGGCTATGGTTTTTATTCTCATATTGGGTTTTTAAATTTTATTTTATGGCACTTATACAATGAAATATTTAATGAATTTGAAGATATATTATGAAAATTAAGATATTTATTGAAGCAAATTATTTTTTTTCCCCTTGGAATCTGTGATAATTATTGAAGTTTAAAGTATTTTACTGAAATTGTTTACATCTATTACTTGCAAAGGAGCTGAAGTTCTTCATGAAATTCGTAGCTGTAATATATCCTGCATAATTTTTTTGAAGTCTTCTCTGCTTTTAAATGTATCAATTTATAATTTTATTCCAAAAATACCTTCAATAACTTTTCATAAAAAAAAAAATATATATATAACGTGTTCTTGTACCACCTTCCACTTTTATTCTCAAGATATTTTTGTCATCTAATGCACGATTTGACTGCTAATATCGATTTTGGTGTTTGGTGAGTGCAGTGTTCTTTTACTAAGTTAAATTTCAAGAACTCTGTTTGCTTTCTACAAACTGTTATGATAACTGTCAGTGTTTCAGTTTTCCAGAATTATGTGGCTTCATCAAAATTAAAAAATTCATTCTCCTGTATTATCCTCATGACTGAAATAATTTGAAAAATTTTTATTCTACATGATTTAAAATGACAATAGTTTTACTCATCTTTCTTATTCACATTTGCTTACCTACTGAAGTTGCCTTCAAGAGTGTTGTTATTAATCCATTTTTTTGAAACGCTTCTCTGGTGTGTGGAAATGTTGTTCTGAAAGTACTGAAAATATTATAATACATACCTGCAAAAAAAAAAAAAAAAAAAAAATCTGTTCCTCATTTGCAGCAACCAATAAAGATTTGTGCTCCATTTTCGGCTTTGATGTTCCTGGTGAATTCTCAGTAATTTATGTAGTAAAAAATCCATTTATTTCTGATCTTCTCCAGTGTGTTTTTGAAGTTGGTTCTGAAGCTAAATCAGTATATATATTATTTTTTCATGAACAATAGAATTTCCCAGTCAACGTTTACTTGTGAGCGGAAAATTTTCATCCTTACATAAGGGTAAGCGGCAAAGTTTCATCCTCGCATTGGAAATGTTTGACTTCTACATTATACCATATTCTACAAATATTTATAAAATTTACTGTTATTTGATCTACAGGAAATGTTTAAACTCAAGAATGTTTGTTTATTTATTTATTGCTGAAAATTTTTATCTGTCAATTATTATCATAGTGCCTTTTCCCTATTTCATAACCCAATTGCTTCAAAATTTTTAATCTGCCATATGCTTCACTTTTTCAATTTATGCAAGAAAATTATTTTAAATTGATCATGAAGATATATTTTTTTTTAAATGAAGAAATTTTTTATTTGCACCTTTTATACGAAGAAAAGCACAAATTCTTAGTGAACATATTTACCAGCGCATCTTTTTTTGAAGTGTTCGTCAGTGAATCTTCAACAATTCTCTAAGAATCATAATTAAAAAGTGCTTCTTCACTACCGATCTTGTCCTTTTTTTTTGCCAGCAGTGTCTACCGATTTTTCCTTCAAAGTATATTTATTCACCATATTCTGCTAAATATTCATAATTGGTGATGTGTTGTTGTGTTAACTGTGCCTTTTTTTTCAACAAAATAGAAGTGTTTGAATAGTTCACAGTACTATTCATATCCAACCATTTGTGGTTTATACCAAGAGCTTCTTTACATCTGTAAAATACACTATTTTTTTTCTCTTTTTCTATGTTGATTATTTGATTATCTCTTGCACAAGATCTCAGAGGTCTCTTATGCGCATTGGAGTCTGCTGTATTTTTGTGTTTTGTATAAATGTGTTTACAGAGTTCCTGAATGTGTCCACTGATCAAGGTATCATGAAGGATTGTCTGTTTACTCTACAATATTTTTTAAATTTTTGCAGCTCTTTAATTTAATTTCAACTGTTGTTTAAAGTTAATTTAATATAATTTTTCTTTACAAGCATAGAAATTTAAATTTTACTATTAAATTATTGAAGGAATTAAACTAAATATTTTTATGGTACACTTGTTTGGTAATTTAAAAATTTTTTTCCTGATTATGACAATTTTTTTTTAACTATTATGATTAATGAAATTCAAGTCCTAGGTTATCAGAATATACAAGTAAAATATTCTCGACTTTCTCATTGCAATTTATTTTTATAAATGTGCGGAAATTGATTAGTAGAAATGATTTATTTATTCATTTTGAATGTTTCAATATTTACGAGAAAATTGATTAGTAGAAATGACTTGTTCATTTTGAATGTTTCAATATTATGAAAAAATTGATTAGTAGAAATGATTTTTCATTTCGAATGTTTCAATTTATGATTTATTTTTCCTAGGCAGTCAGCGTATTCAGAGAGGGTACTTCTGACTTTATGTTGCTTTACTTTTGCAACTTTATAAATTTTGATTCTTATTTTTATCTTATTGAATTCAAAAATTTTTTTGTGGTCTCTTTTGGCTAAAAATTTATTTAGCTTTTGGATTTATTATTAATTTTAAAATGTTATAAAAGAGTAATATTTTAATTTATAGAGATCATTTCACACAGGAAGGTGCCTTTCTTTACCTGTGATTGCAATGGGGCTTGATATTAATATTATTGTATACTATCATGTTATGTATACTATTGAAATTTGAATGTACTACTTGATGTATATTCTTTTTCTTTCTCTTTAGGTCACTGTACATGTACATTCCCTAAATGTGCAAATGCACTTAAACTTAAATTTTATTTTAAAGTTTTTTTTTGCTCCTTGGATTTTAAAATTTTGTTTTCCCTTTGTTGAAAAAGCTCTTTCAAGATTTACCTTTTTCACCTTTTGGTCATCCAAAATTTTGTTCGGCAAATGGGGGTAATGTGATGTAGCAATCACATTTATTATTTATTTTTTAAATTGTAATGCAGCATTATTATCTCATGTTTTAAACTATTTATTTTCAATGCAAAACATCGTTCAAATCGCTTTTTTTCTTTCCTTTTTACCGCAGTTTTGATTTCAGCTTTTCCCCCTCTTCCTGTTCTATATTTAGAATCAGCGTGACGTCGACTGCGTCATATTGGAGGTGTGTCTTTGAACGTAGTTTCGTTTTCCCTGCTGTCATTCGTTCTACAATTCATACGCAATTTTAATTTAACGAATAGATTTAAATCATCTCTGGAAGTAGTTTTGTAAACCCCTTTTATGCAGTATATATATATCAATGCAGCCAGTTTTTTAACAGATTTTAAGATCGGATCAGATTTTAAGATTTACGAAAGTATGTATTATTTTTGACAACGTGATTTGTCTTTTTTGAATTTCGGGCCTTAGCGCCTAAATTCAAAGAGCGATGTTTCTCAATAGCTATTATCTCGATAGCTAAAAGTTTATCTTCGGTCTCTGGCTTTTTATTAATTTAACGCATATTTGATTTCGGACTTTTTATTATCAAGACCTTCTCTAAAAAGTGATTTTAACCAGCATGCAGTTTTATCATGGAATTACTTCAAGTTTTTAATAATTCTACGTGGAACTTTTTTTAAATGTGTACAGTGACCTACTTCTACTAATTGCCTTCCACCTCTCAAGTGAAACAACGAATAAAGAAGATTTTTTATAACTGCTGTCTCTTCAATGTGTCTACTGTTGTCATTTAAGTAAGACTATTCATTTTATTTTTACTGCAACTCAATTTATCTTATTCACGGCATCTCATCAAAATATTAACTTCGTCACACCCACATTTCAGACAGCCGATAATTCTACCATGTAAAACATCATCCACATTCGTCCTCTGTGTTAACTATTCGGTTATGGCACTGAGCGGCTTACAGAATGCTTGTTAACAATTTTACTTCTTTGCCACCATTTCTTATATATGCTTCTCTTACACTCTCGTCATTGTGATGTACTATCGGCACCATCTGTTCGCTTTCTGTGATTTGTATATTAGTCTTGAAGATGTGTGTGATAATTCTACAGGTGAAATTTTTACTTTAGAGTTCGATTTCCGTGTGATTTTGAATTATCCTTAATTTATGGACATGAATGTATACTGATTAGATTTTAGTAAATCACATATTAATTTCAATAAAAATTTGTTATCATATGGATAGCTACATTTAATATCTTAAACCTAAAAGTAATCCCCCCCCCCCCCAAAAAAAAAGATATCCGAAAAGATTAATTATTTTATTATATAATTATCTTAATAACAAAATATTAAAGGTTAATGCATTAGACACAGTGAATGCTTTAATTGCAATAATTTGAATTAAGAAAGCCTTATATAAGTAAGCTTAAAATAAATTAAAAAATTTCATCTAAGGATTTATTTTTTGCAAAAAAAAGATACTCAAAAATTTGTTAAAAAAGAAACTATAGCGGAAAAACTGATGAGAAAAAAACCCAGGTATTTTTTGTCCCGATTGTGATATAGGACTTTGCTTATCTCCATGTTTTAAAATTTATCATACAAAAGCTGAGTTTTGAAGTTTAAAATGCATGCTCTTTTCTCACATCCATTTCTGTCAAGTATTCATAAAAGTTCTTGTTCGGAAAAGCCATCTTTAAGTAAAAATGCTAATCTTTCACTAAAAATTATTAAATTCATATTTGTAACAGTTTTGACAGCTGATTTGAATTTATATAATCGATTTGAATACAAAATTGTGCTTGTTTTTGGACACAGTATCACAGAAAAAAGAAACTTAAGGGGTTAAGCATTTAGAAAGCAATTATTTAGGTACTTAACCCTCTGACTGCTTATTTTGTGATTTCAATGGGCAAGGCATTTGTAGAAAAAATTATATAATACACAATTTTTGAAGCAATTTTTTTTTTCTTTTTTAATTCCACAGTCAAAGGGTAAATGCACATGGTAAATATTCTACATATATTTCAAATACCTGACAATTTGAAATATGTAATAATAGTTAATTGTAAAATCATGTAATATTTGTTTGTTTTAAAAAGTTAGGCTGTCAAAGGGTTAACCTTGCATTGACAGTTCAAAGTTTTGTACAATATTAGAAATGTAAAAGATTTCTAAAAATAGATTTTCTATACAAAACAAATAGGTGTTGCTATCCAACGTACAATTTATTCACAAGTTTAACATAAAACTCTACGTTTCGGTTTAATCTTTAAAACCTTCATCAGGAGAAAAATTTTCTAAAATATAAATCGACAACAAACTCTTTACATGCTACATTTTGAAATCAATTCAAAATACAAAACTTTCTAACGGAAACCTCTTACTCCCAAATAAACAGTTCAGTGGCGCCATCTTTTAACCAAAGATGCAAACGAAGAAAGAAATGTTGAAAAAAGTGGAATTTTCATTGACTTTTCAAAATTGAAAGCCATATTTCTGGGATGTGAAAGGAAACCGCCACTGAACGGTTTATTTGGGAGTAAGAGGTTTCCGTTAGAAAGTTTTGTATTTTGAATTGATTTCAAAATGTAGCATGTAAAGAGTTTGTTGTCGATTTATATTTTAGAAAATTTTTCTCCTGATGAAGGTTTTAAAGATTAAACCGAAACGTAGAGTTTTATGTTAAACTTGTGAATAAATTGTACGTTGGATAGCAACACCTATTTGTTTTGTATCGATATTACAACGTAAAGTCCTTTATTATTATAGATTTTCTATTTATCATTTTTTTAGGAGACAAATATTTTTCTAAATTAATAGTATTAAAATATTTTATAAATCACACAATTAAATTTGGGACTCCTAATAAAGGTTGGGGTCCCATTGGTCCACCTACCATTTAAAAAAGACATTTAACATAAGTATTTTAAATATGGAGGAATTTTTCATTTTTAGCAATGAAAATTTTCTTTAGGAGTTATTTCTAGATTACCAAATTACAGTGAAACTCGTTTAAGTTCTAAATCCAGAGACTGAAAGCATTTCGTATCTTAAGCGGGATCGTAGCTTAGCCGGATTTCATAGATTCTCGAGTAATAATGCAGATAAAGGCACTGCACATTATTATTAATGTATTTCAGCCATTTATAACTCTCATTTTATCCATTTCTAATGATTTTTAGATATTCAATAAAATTTGAGTTTAAGATTTTGAAATAAAGAATAACTTTCTTTTACTCCAAAATTTTATTGAGTCACCGTTTGTACAACAAAAATGTTAAAATGCCTTTATGCCTTTATGCTCTGAGAAATTAACAAAATATAATAAAACAAAATTTTTGTTAATCTTTAGAAAACAAAAACTAAAATACATTACATACTTAAAGAGGGAAAATAATAAATGTTCATAATTTATTTCTAGAAAGAAAAACTAAATGTATGCAAGGAACTATAATTGTTTGATACATTATCAAAATTAAAGTACGTGAAATAGTTTTCGTTTGTTGAGAAAAAGTCGTTTACTTTGGTTTGGTTCAACGTAGGGTGAGATTTTAATCACAAAGTTTTCTGCCTTATTGATGTGATAGAAAAATTCTTCGAGGGGGGACTAGAATCCATCGAAGAGGCAGGCGTACAGTCGCAGTAAGCTGAACAAGATCATTAAGATGCGAATGATGGTATGGCTGATACACCTGTTTCTTCATCTGCGTCATCTTCTGCTTCTTCTGAAGGCCTAGGTCAGGGTTGGCGAACCTATGGCACGCAACCTAATTTTTATGGCACGGGTAAAATTTAAATTTGATAATTGTTATAAAGATAAAATCCATTTTTTATTTCTGTTATAACAAATAAAATTTTGTTCCATAGGAACAGACGATCACAAATAATGCAATTATTTTTTGCATGAATTAACACACCATAATAATTTTCTTTTCCTGTGATGCTATGCAGCGCTTTCAACATGTATTTTGCTTTTCTATATGAATTTAAAAAGCTGTAATTTTCAAATGAATTTCGTTTGATAGTCATTGCAGTTAAATGACAAAAGAATTCAATTTAGCTATTGTAAAAATAACAAAATATGAACCAGATATAAAGAACTTTCCATTGAATGTACGACAGCAAAAATCTCATCAATACATTCTTAGTACATTTATGCAATTTGGAAAATTATAACCGAGATGTTGCATTAATAATAAGTTAAAAATTAATTAAATAAAGACTCGTATTTCTACCCTTTATTAAAGTACATACTGCATAAATGAATCATATTTACGAATTAAAAATTCTTTCATTTAATGGCTGATCCCAGTGTACAGAAAAATCGCATTTAAAAAAAAAAAAATATTTTTAATTATTAATTATTAATGCATGAAAGCAACTGATTTTATAAACAGTGTTTCGTATAAACATCGCACTCTTCAAAATTATTTTTGTATATGTTTGGCACGTTAGATTGTTGATAGATATTGTTTGTGAATTTTCGGCACGTGCAAAGGTTCGCCGACCCTGGCCTAGGTTCATAGAAATTTTTGACGTCTGCGATTATATCCGCGATAGAATGAACTTCACTTACAACCTGAAAAATTGTTTGTAAAATGTTTTGTAACCTGTTTTGTAAAATGAATCTTTGAATTCTTCTTGATGTTGTTCCTCTTCTGCAATGCCAACGTTTTGCAAAGTGCCGTCAACGTCAAAGGCTTCACAGAAGCAGTTCTCAATGGTAGTTGATGTTACGTCTTCCTAGGATTCACTCAGGAAATGCATGGCGTCCAAGACGTTAATAAGCTTACATGTTGGGGTAGGACAAATCCTTTTCGCGATGATCTATTTAGTGTAGAAGACGTACGACACGAATTTGTATTTCATTTTGAGAACATGAATTATGCCTCGATCCATGGATTAAACCTGTTAGGAAATATATTTATATTTCCCTCCTATTCTTATCTTTCCATTCAACCTCTTTCATTCAACCTTTAACTTTTACCTTGAATCACTTCTGCATATTTTTATTTAATTGAGCATCTGTATTTACTCATCAGCCACGTTCTTTCTGACATTACGTAATCACTCTCTCAGCTTGTCAACAGACATCGTTCGTTCAGTCTCGTAAAATGAGGAGTTACGATGATCATTGACAGATGGCGTTGCTTGTCCAGTACACGTGTCTATCTCTAGTGGCCGATCATAGTGGTTCGCATTTCCCTGGATGGTTCGAGATACCGGAAGTGGCGTTTTGACTTGGCGCTCGGGAGTCACGTGAGGGGTTGTTGTCGGCAAAGGGAGTGAGCTATTTATATCGTAGGAGCGAGCTCATTGAGAGCTTCGTTTTTCTTTTAGACAGATACCTAGTTGCATGTTGGCTGCATAATGTTTACGCTTACTGTTTTAAGATAGAGGATGGAATGTGATGTGCTGGATATGAGATAATGGTGTCAGTTTTACTTAGTAGTTTTTAATGTAATACTCTCGCTTTTTTTTCATTTGATATGGAGACTGTGTAAAGAATTAACTGTGTCAACATGGTACTGGTTTCGCTGGATGAAGGATGGTTAATAAAAAGACGTCAATTGATGTTAAGGAGTTCGTCTGGATAAATGCGTCGAATTTTTTAAAGCTTTTCCTAGCATACAGAAAGCGGGCCATCGCCGACATGTCAGTTAGTTTATTTATTTATTTTATTTGAAATAGAATACTTTTCTTTACAGTAACTTTCTCTCCCTCTTTAAAACATATTTTTGGTTTGAATTACTTATGGTAATTATTTCAATGGAGATTAATCTAGTCAAATTCCTTTTAGTAAGTGGATTGTGAACTGTAGGGTTGTAGATTGGTTCCAAAGGGATCAGGGATGTTTTTCCCGTCTTGACGCTGCAGATCGGTCGTAGCAATAGTGGTTCAAGACCTACGCCTTCTGGAAATATGTGCGAGGTACTTGGAGTTGTTACTGACTGACAGTGTTGGGATTTTTGCAATTCCTTTGAGATCTTACAGACGGTTTCGTTACGGATCTCTGGAGAGGTTTGCTACAGTTTATGATTTCATTTATGCCCTTTTCAAGTTTACTTTAGTTCTCCCATTTTTTTTAACTTCTAGTGGCAGTATGAAGTATTTGGAGATTTGCATTAAGCTTTTGAATATAATGAAGTTTGACTTGACTTTAAGTGACAAATCTTTTATGGAGAGAAAGATAATTTAAATGTGATTAATTGGAGATAAACCCTTTTAGCTATCTATAATGTTTTAAAGATAATTTGATATTTTTTTAATTTAAAGTTTAATGCTATTTAAAGTTAATTGAAGTAAAGTAATTAGAGCAAAAATTTAAACAAGTTTTTTTTTTATATTTTTGCTTTGAAATAGTTTTTAGCTGTTGGTGCTCTGATTCATTAAACATTGATATAGAGTGATGTTTCTCTGCACGGTATTATACTAAGTGCTTATGTTAATTGGGTGCTTAAGAGAACTTGAGAACTTATGTCGATTGTTTATACATCTACTTTTATCGTTATGGTTTTATTTTCATTTTGTTTTTATTTAAATTTGTTTAATAAAATTGTTATTTGTTTTTAAATCTGTTTGATCATTCTTTCAAAATACTTTCTAGAATATTTCAGACTTTACAAATTTCTTGGGAAAACAGTTACAGCTTAAACGCTCCATATGCGTAATATGCTTTGCTTCCTTTTTATATCTTTTCCAATTACCTTTTGTTAATTGGATAACAAGGTTATGGGCCTCTTTCTGTTTTTACCCAAGTTAAAAGTACTTTTCATTGGAAATCCTGTTCTGTAATTTTTAGTTCAGTTTTGTTTCTGAAATACTTGATTGCAGACGGCTCACCATGAGTAGAGTTGTGAGAGAGCTTTGCGATTGGTGGGCCGTATGAGAATGTATTAGTGTCTATGAAGTTTTAAAGGACATTAAAGTTTTTGAAAGGATTTAATGGTTAAGGGTTTCATAGTAGATATAATTTTTAGAGAAACCTTTCAATTAATGGTAATCTATTTTTGAAGCTTACTTATTTTTTTTTACATGTCGTCCGGTGGCTTTGCTGTTGGCTATATTTTTCACTAGTGAGACGAGAATCTACATTGTGAAAGTCTTTCAAGTGTTTAAAGTTTTGACCGTTATTTTTAAGACGTTGATTCTGCATGTCTTCTGTGAAAGAAAGTGCTATTTAGTGATCTAAAGATTCCAGCTTGACGCCAGTTTGTCTTTATCGAATAAATTGTGTAAAGATGGCCAGTTATGATTTTGGTGTTGTCATGGTGCTTGATCTTCATCATTTGTCCAGTGTTGTTAGAGAAACGCAGTGGTCCGCGTCCTGGGCCACATTTTTCTGCATATTTTTCAATCTCATCTGTGTAACTGATAACGGCGTTTTGAAAAGGATCAACACTCATCTTATAAATGTGATAAGTGGACATATTCTTTTAGACTTTCATCTTTTTAACGCTTTTGAGATAGTGCATCGATTTTTATCGGCCTATGGAAATATTACAGATGAAGATTATACCAAGGGAGCATTACTCATCAGTAAATTAGTTTAAGAATATCTAGTTTTATTTTAAGATTTAGAGCTAGATATACTGAATTTTTATTATAAATAATTTGATAAGCTAAAAAAAAATGCAAAAATTTTTAAAGACTTGTTTTGATTAATCAGTTAGAAAAGATAAAAAATTTTAAACATTCTCAATGGAAAAGTTTTGAATTTTTGTTAGATATAAGTAAGCTGAAGAATTTAATAGAATTTTTAATTAACTTAATATCTGTGATAGTAGAAATGAGGCACTTATCTCTCTCTGAGATTCAGAAGTTTTAATGAGTTTAAAGATTTTTCTATTACAGCTGGTAAAGTTTAAGAGTTTGAATTTTTGAAAATATTAAAAGCATAACTGTGATATTTTTATAGAAACAATAATTTTTAATGAACTTATTTATGTTTTTAATTAGGTTATTTCTGTATTTTTGATGGTAAAATTTGAGGACATTAATTTACTATGCCAGAACTTAATGGTCATATTATGTAAGAATAATTAATAAACCTGTCTACAGTTTGTCCTTTCTAAAGTTTAACATTTGTTTTAATTGATAGTTTAAATTAATGTTCATTATCTTTTATTTTTAGAGGGGGGAACTTATTTTCTATAATATATTTGTTAATTATTATTATTTTTTTTATAATTTGAAATAGAATTTTTTGGGAGTCCAAAAGTTTAGAATCTGTAAACTTTTGATTTCAATAGGTATTTATCTCTTGTTTCAGGTTTTAAGAGAATTACCTTGAATATTGAGTCATGGGTTTTGCACTATGGTGCTGTTAGATTTAAATGTAGGACTTCCAGATAGTTTTCCATTTTTAATTTTTTTTTTTACCTCCTCTATTGTTTGTTAAATTTTTATAAAGTTCAAATTTATGCTGTATGATAACTTATTTAAATTTTATTACAGATTTTTGATTGTTTAATGACATTTAAGTATTTGATTACTTTTGTACTGTTTAACTAATGGAATTTTTTTTTTTTTTTTTTTTGGTGCATTACTATGATGAGGTTAAGTTATATAATGATTGAAATTCAATGCTAATGAGATTTGCAGTTTAAATTGTCATTTTTGAGAAAAACCATATGTGTAATAGAATCTCATGGATAATGGCTGAAGTTTAGTGCAGATTGATTTGGCAAATTGAATTGTCATTTCTAACGAGGGAAATTATTACAGTAAACATTTGTGGGATATGTTGGAGGAATGTTAGAAATTTTTGAGGTAATTGCACCAATTTTTAGATACTGTTAATTTTTATTTATATATCCGAAAGAATGTTGAGGTTGTGGCAGGTTATGTAAATGTAAATAAATCTTTCTGTTGGTGACCATGTTGTGAATTAGCATGTGCCAGTATTCAATTGAATTGACCCTGTTTAAAATTTTCTATTTGAGTTGAATAGCTGCATTTAATTTTTAGTTTATGGAATGCGAAAGCTATACTCAATGGATTATATCCATTTTGGGATATTGTTAAAGTTGTGTAATTTGACTAGTTTGATATGCTTCAGGGGGGTGAAATTTTTGTATTGATGAGACAGCCATTACTGTAGAGAAATGCCTGATGACAATGAGTAACAGATTGGATCTTGTTTAAATAACTTTTGAGAATTGCTTCCTTTAATGCTTGACTTATTTTTATGGCTCATTTTCATATAGTGTTAGAATGTGTATTGTTATATACATATTATGTTAGAAGTAGAGCTTTCTTTTTAAGAGTTGAGCAGTGAATAAAAGGGGGACATTTTTTTTATATAATCGTTTTAGATTGTCAATCTTCTGTTTGAAGAATTAAGTAAATGATTTGCATACAAATTAGGTATGTTGGGTAATTGGCTTGTCTGTAAATGATTCAAGATTAGTTTTAGACTGAATATTTCTTCTGGGATCTCTGATTATGAGAAGATATTTCTCTGGGATCGGTATTGTTGTTCATGCTCCATTCTTCAAGATAAGTTGTATGTAAAAGTAGGATTGTTAATGTATTTGCCTCTATATTCCTGAATTATTGAATCCGACACTACTCATATCCATTGTCTTGTTCGTTGGGTATGAAAGGATTGTATGAAAAACCTTGGCCAAGGTAATGGATATGAATGAATGCATGCTTTTCGCATTTAGTGTTGTATGGATTTAGTGCATAAGGATTCTGTCACAAAATAAATTTTTAAATTTTTTTTTTGCAGGATATCTTGGATATAGAATAGTTATGAATTTCTGTCTATCTTTTTACGGTTAATGGAGAATGATTGACTTTGTTCAGATGATATTGTTTTAAGATGAATTGAATTTGTAAGAAATGGTTCTTGGATCGGGAGATTGGTGTTAGAAGTGAATTTTGTTTCACCTTACATGGAGTATGATAGATTTGAGTCTAGAATATAGTTTTTGTTAAGGGTCAAAGGGTTAGTATATGTATCTGAATACTAGTTTTAAATCGTTAAAGTGTAAGATTATGTGTATTAAGGTATTGATTTAATTTTTGAGATGGTATGATACATATATTGAAATACTGAATAAACTGATGAAATGTTAGAATCAATTTTTAATTATTAAAGTGTTAGAATATTTTTAGAATTTTAAATTCTGAATGTTAAAGTGTTAGAATTTAAGTATTTGTGTTAGAACTTAAAATTGAAAATTTTTAAAAATCAAGATTTTGCTCTCCTTGTGGTCTAAGAATTTTTAATGTGTAATATTTACTTATGTAAGACTGTATGTTAGTGATGGGCGATAACGAGATGTTTTTCTCGATTTTCTCGATTGTATGGACATCTCGATATTTTTCGATTGTATAAATTTTTTCTCGATGACTACAGTTTGCAAATTTCTTTTATAAATCATATATTATGTATTATATACGTCATACATTTATCAAGAATAGTCTGCGGGTGAACTGGAATGAGTCGATGTTAATAAAGACTAGGTGATTTCGACCGCTAGCGGGCCCCTCCTTTAATTGGGGCACCTAATTTATACGTAATCTTGTAATATGAAATCACGAACAGGTTACCCGCTATATACGGCACTGATATATGATAGCAGGCGGGTGTGGTGTGCACGCACTACAAAATCTTCTAAAAAATATAATATCGAAACGAATGAACGTCGGACCAGATCTCTTGGGGGAGGGGTCAAAGCAGCTGCATAATATGATTAAGTCGTCACAGGTCTTTAGGCCTTTCCAACCATATGTCACATGAGAAGTCTGGATCTGAATTTATAAAAATGCCCTCCCCGTGGGGGGAAAGGGGGGGAGGGGTGCGGGAGGTGGATAACATGAGTAAGTGGTCATAAGCCTTTCCAACAATATGTCACATGAGGGGTCTTGGCTAAATTTAGAAAAACACCCCCGTGGGGGAAAAGTGGGGGGGGGGGGCGGTCACCGGAGGTGCATTACATCAATAAGTCGTCACAGACCTTTCCAACGATATCTCACATGTGGGGTCTTGGCTAAATTTGGAAAAGTGTCCCCCGGGAGGGGCAAATTGGGGGAGACTGTCACCGGAGGTGCATAACATCAATAAATAGTCACAGACCTTTCCAACGATATCTCACATGAGGGGTCTTGGCTAAATTTGGAAAAGTGCCCCCCGGGGGGGGGGGGCAAAGTGGTGGTGGGGACACCGTAGGTACATAACATCAATAAGTAGTCACAGACCTTTCCAACGATATCTCACACGAGGTGTCTTGACTAAATTTAAAAAAGTGTCCCCCAGGGGGGGGGCAAAGAGTGGGGGGGCTGTCACCGGAAGTGCATAACATCAATAAGTAGTCACAGACCTTTTCAACGATATCTCATAAGAGGGGTACTGACTAAATTTGGAAGTGTCCTCCGGGGGGGGGGGGGGCAAAGTGGGGGGGCGGCCACCGGAAGTGCATAGCACTAATAAGTAGTCACAAACCTTTCTAACGATATGTCACATGAGGGGTCTTGGCTAAATTTGGAAAAGTATCCTGAAATTTCATATATTATAAATAATATTTAGCGGAGGGCTCCATAAAAAAATCCGATCTAAAATGATAAGAGCGGAAAAAACTACCCTCGCAGTGGGGGCCAAATTGGGGAGGGGAGGAAGAAAGTCTCATAATATGAAAGAGTCATACGAGAGCTTACCGATGACATATCACATGACTGGTCCAAAAAAAGTTTGAAAATTGCTCCCCCTCTCTCCCCCCGTGGGCCCACTCTTTCACCCCGGAATTCACACAGCCGCCACTTTAAAATTTTTATGTTCAATAAATAATATTTACCGGAAGACTGCATAAAAAACCCATATTTAAAGTGATATTTAAATTTATTATAGAAATCGGCTACGGTTTTAAAAATTTGTTCGCCCCTTCCCACCCCCCCTTTGGGCGAAGAAAGGTTCATAGTATGAAAGAGTGGTCAAAGGGCTTTTCGATTATATGCCACAGGAAGGCTTCGGTAAAATTTTTAAAATTGCACCCCATGAGTGCACTCTCACGTCCTCCTCCCTCGAAATCACCCGACCCACCTTCCTCTTTGAAAATTTTATATTTAATAAATAATTTTTATCGGAGGGTTCCAGGTATGTGACATCTTGGTAGGGCTAAAATAAGAGAAACTTTGAAAATTAGGGCTTCATTTCACAGCTCATTGTCATGCCTTTTTTTCTATCTCGTCCCTTGGTACTCTCGATAAATTTTCTTACTTTTCTTCTCTGCCGAGGACGAGAGAAATCCTCGAAAAGCTTCTCATAGCGAAATGTTGAAAAGCGCGAGAGAAATCCTCGAAAGGCTTTTCATTGGGAGATTTCGAAAAGGACGAGAGTAACAAGCGAGAGGCTTCCCATCGAGAAAGGTTGAAAAGGGCGAGAGGACACTCTCGAGAGACTTCCCATCCCGAAAGGTTTAAAACCGCGAGAGAACCAACCATCGAGCAGATTCCCATCTGGAAGCGTCGAAATGCTGGAAAAATCATCGAGATGAGATTTGCCGAAATGCGAGATGGAAATGAAGCTTTCATAGTCGAACTTACCGCATTTCTGGTTTAAGTCATAATTTCTCAAAGGAGTCCATCTGCTTATCCAATCTCTTTTTAGCTCACAGGCTATCTAAGCCTGAGAGCTAATGTACCCGTCGGTTCTGTGTGTATGCATGTACTGTACGTACGTATGTATGTACGTAACGCGATAACTCTTGATTAAAATGTACGATTTGCTTCAATTTTTTTATGTCCATTCTGATAAGGCGTTCCGCTGTTTAGTTTTGACGGTTCATTGGTTAAGGATAAAGGGAGAGAGGGAGGGCTGGTCCCCCCCTCTCCTTAATTTAGATAAATAGGTTTTTCATGCAGAATTCTTCGATTTGCTCCAAATTTCGTATACCGGTTTATTATGTTAAGGAGCTTCCCTGATTAAACTTGGAGGTTCATTAGTTAAGTATGAAGGGGGGAAAGGGGGGTAGACTCCTCCTTAATTTAGATAAATGGGTTTTTCATGCAGAATTATTCGATTTGCTCCAAATTTGGTATACCGGTTCATTATGTTAAGAAGTTGCCTTGATTAGATTTGGAGGTTTACGGGTTAAGTATAAAGGGGGAGAAGGGGGCTAGACCCCCCCCCCCCTTAATTTAGATAAATGGGCTTTTCATGCAGAATTATTTGATTGGCTCATAATTTGGTATACCGGTTTATTATGTTAAGGAGCTTCCCTGATTAAACTTGGAAGTTCATTGGTTAAGGATAAAGGGGGAGAAGGGGGGGCTAGTCCGCCCCCCCCTTAATTTAGATAAATGGGTTTTTCATGCAGAATTATTCGATTTGTTCCAAATTTGGTATACCGGTTTATTACGTTAAGAAGTTGCCTTGATTAGATTTGGAGGTTTACGGGTTAAGTATAAAGGGGGAGAATGGGGCTGGTCCCCCCTTAATTTAGATAAATGGGCTTTTCATGCAGAATTATTTGATTTGCTCCAAATTTGGTCTACCGGTTTATTATGTTAAGGAGCTTCCCTGATTAAATTTGGAAGTTCATTGGTTAAGGATAAAGGGGGAGAAGAGGGGCTGGTCCCCCACTTAATTTAGATAAATGGGTTTTTCATGCAGAATTACTCGATTTGTTCCAAATTTGGTATACCGGTTTATTATGTTAAGGAGCTTCCCTGATTAAACTTGGAGGTTCATTAGTTAAGTATAAAGGGGGGAAAGGGGGGTAGACCCCCTCCTTAATTTAGATAAATGGGTTTTTTATGCAGAATTATTCGATTTGCTCCAAATTTGGAATACCGGTTTATTATGTTAAGAAGCTGCCTTGATTAGATTTGGAGGTTTATGGGTTAAGTATAAAGGGGAGGGGCTAGTCTCCCCTTAATTTAGATAAAAGGGTTTTTCATGCAGAATTATTGGATTTGCTTCAAATTTAATATACCGATTTATTCCGATATGGCGCTTCCTTCATTAGATTTGGAGGTTCATTGGTTAAGTATACAAGGGCGAAAAGGGGGCAAGTCCCCTCCCCTTAATTTAGATAAATGGATTTTCATGGAGAATTATTCAATTTACTCTAATTTTTTTTCTATGTTTGTTCTGATAAGGAGCTTTCCTGATTAGATTTGAAGGTTCATTAGTTAAGTATAAAAGGGTTAAAGGGGTTAGACCACCCTTAATTTAGCGATATGTTTCTTTTTTTCATGCAGAATTATCTGATTTGCTTCAAATTTGATATACTGATTTATTATAGTTAAGGAGTTTCCTTGATTAGATTTGGAGGTTCATTGGTTAAGTATAAAAGGGGCAAACGAGGGATATTTCCCTCCATTTATTTTTTGAGGGACATTATTCTTTGAAATAACAGTATAATATACAGTTAGTGTTAATAACCTGTGAGCTCAATGCCATCAGTTTAACTGGCACTTATCATTTTATTGCTATTAACCGATGTGGGTTATGAAGCATAGTAGTTTATGTATTCAGTTCTGTATAGTCCTAGTTTCAAACTTTACTGTTAAATTTAGTGTCATTTTGCCCCGAATTTTCCATGTTTCTCTTATTTTAGCTCTGCCAATCTGCCCCATACCTGGGGACTCAGATAAATACTATTTATTAAATATAAAAAGTTCAAAGAGGAAGGTGAGTGAATTCTGGGGTGCGCGAGAGTGACAAAGGGAGGGGGGGGGGGTAATTTTCAAACTTTTACCAAACCTCTCCTTGACATATCATCGGAAAGTCCTTTCACCACTCTTTCATATTATGAACCTTTCTCCTCCCAGAGTTGAATTCCGGAAGGGGTTCGGGGTGGGGTGGGGGGGAGCAGTGCGGGGGTGACTTTTTTTTTTAATTGTAGAGATTTCTACAATAAATATCATTAAATGAGGTTTTTTAATGGAGCTCTCCAATAAATATTATTTATTAAATATAAAATTTTAAAAGTGGGGCTGCGTGATTTCCGGGTATATTCTAGGATAAAAGAGGGAACCCACGTGGGAGGGGTAGATTTCAAACTTTTTTTGGACCAGTCATTTGATCTATCATCGGAAAGTTTTCGGTTATCATCGCAAAGTTACTCTTTCATATTATGAACCTTTCTTCTTCCTTCCTTAGTTTGGCGGCCCGAGAGAGGCACTTTTCGAACTTTTTTGAAATCGTAGCGTTTTTAAACATTTTAGATCGGATTTTTTTTTACGGAGCCCTCCGATAAATAATTTTTAATATATGAAAATTTCAAAGAGAAGGATGGGCAGGGTATATTTCGGGGGGGGGGGGGGAGCACGATAATTGGAATCCTGGAAGTTGGGACTCTTTTCTATCTTTTGCCGACACCCCTCATGTGATATATCATTGGAAAGCTCTGTGACTACTATTTCATTTTATATATCGCCCGCGCCCCTCCCCTTACTTTGCCCCCGAGCGGGGGCACTTTACTAAATTTAGCCGACACCCCTCATGTGCCATAACGTTGGAAAGTCCTGTGACCACTTATTCATATTATGTACTTTCCTTGCCCCTCCCTCCTACTTTGCTCCCCGCGGGAGTTCGTTTAATGTATTCCAGTCGAAGACTTTATAAAAATGGGGAAATTAAAGATCCAATCTCAAATGACGTAGAAAAATCAATAAAAAATTTTGATCCCTTTTATCATCCTTTAGTTCATATTTCTGCCACTAGGGGGTGCTTTTGATTCTTATTTCTTTGGCCATTTTGGTGCTAATTGCCGAAAAATTCTAATTTTTGATACTTAAACTCCCCTTACCGCTTCATAGCTACTCGCGTTTTTTCAGCTTTTTTCAACCAGGGACTTTTTCAACCCTTACAAGACTTTTCCAGTCTTATGGCTCCTTTATAGTTTCCCTTTGGTTTGTTGTTTTTTTATTCCATCTGTTTTCAGTTACCCTATATTTAATAAAATCTGCCTTATATATATGTAAAAACAATGATTTCAAATAATCGATTCTAGAACATCTCCTTTGTAGATTCTCGAAAGTAATCGATGACTGCATCGATTGTGTATTTTACGATAACGATTTTTTCGATTGGTAAATTTTCGAGAATCGCCCATCACTAAGCCCTATCACTACTATGAAATTGTCGGCCAGAATAATAGCTAAGTTTTCCAATAACTGTTTTTAGCTTTTCTCGTTATAATCGATTGTAAAACATCTCGATTGTAGATTCTATGAATTAATCGATGGCTGTATCGATTGTGATTTTTTACGATGACGATTTTTCTCGATTGTTGAATTCTCGAGAATCGCCCATCACTACTGTATGTTTTCCTGGACCAGATGTGCTTAGATGATGTTTTTAAGATGTCCATATGTTAGCCACATGTACATTATTTTATATATATATAGGTATTGTGTTGTGTATAATTTATATTGCTTTATTTTTTGCAGTTTTTATGTATGGACTGGAGCCCAAAAGTTTTTTTTAGTTTTTCAGCCTTCATGTAAGGTGACTTGTAGTGTTGGCATATAGGTTTTGTATTAAAATGGTGGATAATGGATGCCAAGGATGGATTGGTTAGATGGTTGCAGTTGTGGTCAAGTATAAGTATATTATAGCTGAATTTCTGTTGCAGTTTCAATGGTTGGATGTATATGGTAACCAAGGTGTACCAATGTGTGGGTTTTTCGTGTAAGATAGCCTCTTTCTGGTATATGGGTTTGTAATTTAGTGAGTTTTTCATGGAAATGATAAGAGGGGGGGGGGGGCTTTTGTTAGGAAATATATTTATATTTCCCTCCTATTCTTATCTTTCCATTCAACCTCTTTCATTCAACCTTTAACTTTTACCTTGAATCACTTCTGCATATTTTTATTTCCTTGAGCATCTGTATTTACTCATCAGCCATGTTCTTTCCGACATTACATAATCTCTCTTTCAGCTTGTCAACAGACATCGTTCGTTCAGTCTCGTAAAATGAGGAGTTACAATGACCATTGACAGATGGTGTTGCTTGTCCAGTACATGTGTATCTCTAGTGGCCGATCGCTAGTGGTTCGCATTTCCTGGGATCGTTCGAGATACCGGAAGTGGCGTTTTGACTTGGCGATTGGAAGTCACGTGAGGGGGCGTTGTCGGCAAAGGGAGTCAGCTATTTATATCGTAGGGGCGAGCTCATTGAGAGCTTCGTTTTTCTTTTAGACAGATACCTAGTTGCATGTTGGCTGCATAATGTTTACGCTTACTGTTTTAAGATAGAGGATGGAATGTGATGTGCTGGATATGAGATAATGGTGTCAGTTTTACTTAGTAGTTTTTAATGTAATACTCTCGCTTTTTTTTCATTTGATATGGAGACTGTGTAAAGAATTAACTGTGTCAACGTGGTACTGGTTTCGCTGGATGAAGGATGGTTAATAAAAAGACTGTGGTATAACTAATTAAAGTGCCGTGATATGAAAGGTATAATTAAATTTGAAGTTCTTTTTAGTTACATGCGTTGTGTAATGTTTGCAATAAAACCCTCTGTTCTTTGAGGTCAGCAATTGTAAAAAAAATAGAAATAAATGAAACTTCTTACTTGGATCGTGTAGTCTGTAAAATAAATGAAGAGGAGACTTGATAACGATATAAATTAAATGTTTATTTCCATCTTTTTAGAAGAGAAGAAAAGGCTTCCTGTTGGTCACCGTTCATAAATTAATTCTTGCCAATAAAAGCATCTACTCCACTTGAAGATAGATATTTCTTTTAAGAATTAAAGTGCAGCATAAATCAAGAAATTATCAAGAAATAATTTAACCGGAGTTGTTAAAATCGCAGACATCGTTTACGCAAAAGCTTTTCACCGGATTCCACATTCATCGGTAGACAGACTGGAGCCGGAGCCCGCGATCTTTTTAAAACCAAAACTAAGTCATGACAGCTCTCCAACAAAACAGATTCTAATTTAAAATTAACGGAATTTTTAATTTATAGTAAGAATACGGGGACTTCAAAAGTTACTGAAAGAAAAGATTTAAATCTATTAGAGAATTTAAAATATTAGCTAATGTCTTAATAAACAAATCCAAAAGAAAACATTTAAAAAGCTTATTTTTCATTTGCTCCATGCACGGCAAATAGACACACCTCCAAAAGATAGCCACCCATTCAATGCATATGCCATGAGAGGCTTGCTCCGATGACGTCATCACAATCGTACAAAGTTCAAAGGAGAAGCATCCCATACCAGGGGCAGCCGAACGTCAGCGAACTTGCCGATGTGCGATCGAAACGAATCGCCCGTGCAAAAATAAATATGGATTTAAGTTTAAAGAACATCGATGTATAAGGCCAAAAGAAATAAAAAAAGTAACATGATTTAAACACTGTGAGATTTCATCTCACAATACCCCCATTTACCGAGTAAAATTTTGGCAGAGCAAGTGATGTAAAAGGTAAAATGAAATAAAAACCTTTTACAGAAACGGGATGACAAAATTTTAATTGCCAAAGACAGAGACAAAAAATCAAAGTTAAAATATTAAAATAAAGCCAAATGTTTAAACTGCTGCAAATAAAAATTATTAGTGACCAAAAGGGAAGTGAGAAGAAAAAGAAAATACATCAAAAGTATACATAGTATATTCAAACAGTATACATAAAAAATGCCAAATCTTTCCATTTATGGCAATTGCAGATGACGTCATAAACTTATCTTTAAAAATAATACTTAAGTACAAATGCTAAAGAAAATGAATTAGCATATATAAAATCTTATGTATTACTTAAGTAAAAATGCTAAATAAAATCAGAATTAGCATATATAAAGTGTTATGCATTACTCAGAATTAGCATATATATAATGAGAATTGGCATATATAAAATGAGCTCATTATCAAACATTTAATTAAATTGATATACCATATAAGAAAAGTTGCATTTTACAAGCAACAAAGATCAAAATAACTTTAGTATTTGATCACAGCCTAGGACTTATAACTCATAAAATAGAGCATTTATTTTTTTTAATTACTCTAAACTGGCCATACATAAAAAATATCTTTAGTAACATTTTCACAATATGATATTCATCACTTTTTTTTAAAAATTCAATTTAGTACTAAATATTTTGACTTCAAACAACCAGCTGTACTCCACATGAACAAGTAGCCAAATCGTGCACTAAATGACCACTCACATGTAAAACACAGATAGTTAAAGTAGTTGCAACAATATATATATATGAGAGAGAGGCATGTCTAAAATGAATTAAGTGTTTTACTGTTGAATCATATATACTCTTACCACTTTTCATAGAACCTGAAAATATGTATTGCAAAAGCAATATATCAACAAACACTAATACTTTTTGTACTCATCAAAAATTTTCAAAGTATATACTACTCTTTAAAATATGAGACATCACTTAATACAATTTTTAAATATGCATAAAGATAAACTCATAAATTTATAGACAAACCATGGTTTTAAGAATAAGTAGGTTTTTGGTTGAGTGGGTGGGGATCCCCAGAAAAAAATAAATGCTTTTTCATATACAATGAAAGAAAATTGACACTATCATGGGAGATTTAAATTTTTAAGTGTACCATAATATAAACATTATAAATCATTTACATAATGCAGATTTCATGCAGAAAAATCAAGAGAATTATGTAAAAAAATATACTATCATCTACAATCATAGAACAATATACACTGTGACTACTCATGTTTTACTCAAGGTTTCAGGTGGCTTGGATTTTCCCTAAACAGGGCTCCTGACACCTTGTGCAAAAAGAAAAAAAAATAACTATATACACTAAATAGCACAATATACCATCCCATAACTGCAAAAACAACAGCAATGTCCTTCTTTACAGATCCTTGATTCCTTAGTGTTATAAACACAATTTAAAGTTTGCATGAAAAATAAATAAATGTTATCAGAATGTTAAAAAAAACACGCTGAAAGTTTTGGTACACTAAAAGACATCAGTTATGTATATTGTTGCAAAGGTGTAAACATTGTGTTTACCATGTAGAAACAGGTGCATATCTCTAGATGACATACACAAAAAGGCAACATCAACTTAACAGTTGAATAGACATTTTACAGGAACATTGGACGAGAACTTTTTTTTTTTTTTTTTTTGGCGACAACACATCTGTGTGCTTCACTTCTTTTGAAGCTAATCATTAACTTTCAGTAATCACTATTTTCGGACACACTAAAAGGATGAATTATAGAGCACTGATGAAGAGAAAATGATGTTGTATTTCATGAGAATTGATGATGTATTCACACACACATCTTGGGAAAAAAAAGAGACATAAGTAGGTAGGTGAATATATCAATAAGCACTTTTTCTTTAAATTTCTTAGTAATTTTGAAGATTCACTAAGGAACACTTCTATATTAAAACGCGCTGTTAAATAGTTACTAAGAACTGTGCTTTTCTTGTCTTTTTATGTAATCTTGTTTAGAAATTGATTTGATGCTTAAAAAATTTTTAATTTCTTCATTAATAATAATAAAATCTTCAGAATTCATTCAATTACTTGTGTAAAAATATGAGGCATATGACAACATAAAAATTTAGAGACTTTGGGTATATTCACAAATGAAAACAAAGGCACAATAAAATTTTTGAAATATGGGGAATTTAGACAGAAAATAAATTGATCTTGAGAATTCCTGAATCAAAATACAACTCTTGTAATTGCAGGTATATGTAAGAATCAATATTGAAAGTAACTAATTTTATAATATTTCATAAATTTTCTTGATTTAGCAAAAAAAAAAAAAATAGCAACACTGACTTATAGGAGCAGACAAGTCAACCAATCCACTTAGTAAGGATAAATTACATCTCACAAGAGAAAAGGCAAACCAACAACACTTCCATAATCAGGTCTTGTGACAGCTATTACTTGAGAAAACATCTGAGATTACTCGTAAATCTTATTTAGCTTTAAAGACAAACAGCGAAGATATTGAATTGAATCAGACATTGTAAGGATAGAATGACTCAAACACGACATGACTCTTCTTCAATAGTTACTTCAGTGTTGAAAATGAAGCATAAATTTTAAAGTTATTGTTATAAAACAGTTAAGCAAGTAAGTAAAGTATTAATATATTTATCTTCTACCGTAAAACAAGCAAAATACTAGAGAAGAGGTCAGCACAAATGGATACAACTCATCAGTGAATGGCCAACTTCATCAGGTAAGAAACTTGAAAATGAAGCAAAGTTTTTTTGCAGGTGAGTATATATATATTTTTTAACAGGTTGGAAGAGAACTCTTAGAGCAGCATATGTAGAGAGACAGTCTTTAAATATGGGAAACAGCAGTAACACAGTTAAAATTATTGCAGAAAACACTGACAATATGAGAACTTATTTTAAAAGCTGTATAAAACCATAAGATTTTTTTTTTTTTTTTTTTTTAATAGATGATGTAAAATAATTTCAAGAATATAACTGTAACAGGAATGAAGTAGCCATGCCCACTTCTTCTCAAGAGTAAAAAAAAAATAATGCTGCTTTCATTCTTTTTCTGAGAGCAACATGAGAATCTTGTCTGTTGAAAACAGTTATAGTCTGCACATACGATGAAGTGGAAAGGTCTTGATGTCAAAATTACAACTTGCCATAAGAATATATTTTAAAAAAAAATGAAGCAACAAGAATTTTTCAAATATAAAATTTTGTCAGCTGAGAATTCTTTTAGAAACAACATGAGAACAGTTGTATAATAAATGTGAAAATATTCTTAAATGCATACATTCTTAATTTGTAAATTGCAGATTATCTTTGCACTAAGCCAAACTGTATGATTATAATGAACATCACAGTCCAGATGGCATAAGAATAAATCTATGAACAAACTCTTGTATTCAAATTATTGTTAAAACAAAATATCTTGATTTGAAATTTGTAGAACAGAAGCATAGAAATCTCCAAGAATGTTATATAGGATATTTGCAACTACTAACTTCTGTGAAGAATTTCAGCTTCAGAATAATAAGTATGACATTAGAATAAAATTTCTCAGTACCAATAATCATGATTTCAAAAATAATGCTTCTTATAAATATATATAGAATTTGCAAATTTTGCAATTTAATAGTGCCATAAAAAAAATTTTAATTTAAAAACCCAAAGTCACAGCCTCTTAAAATATGAAATATGTTCTTGAGAACAATTTTATTATTTCAAACTCATTAGAATTTTTCTAAGAACAATATATAATTCATTTCAAAAAATATATATGTATCAAATAATCATTCTTTAAAATTATGTTCTCTAATAATTCATTACAAATAAAAGAATATGTAGATGAAATTTTATTCAAATAAAACTATTAAATAGAATAATAATTATGCATCATCAAAAATATGACTATTCTTCAGTAGGAAATTGATCTGAATTTAAATAATTGTTTAAAAAAATTTGACAAACTTAGTAAAATATATTATATTCTTCAAGATGGAGTAGAACAAATTCATTATAAAATTTAATTCTTCAAAATAGCAAAAATCTATGCAAGAAATTTTTTGAGAACAGAAACTTCCAATATTAAAAAAATATTGTCATATGTAGTTATGCAAAAATTCTTGCATAAAATATTCCATATTTCTTAAAATTCACTAAAAGAACAAATCTTGAATTTTATTGAACACATCAAAAAATTTTCAAAAGTTATTCTGAGAACAAAAGTTCTAAAATATTACGAATTTTCTTCAAATCAATCTAAATTTTTCTTAAGAACCACTGTTTTTGCGGCACCAAAATGTGGTATTACTGATAATGTGCCGTGATATGAAAGGTATAATTAAATTTGAAGTTCTTTTTAGTTACATGCGTTGTGTAATGTTTGCAATAAAACCCTCTGTTCTTTGAGGTCAGCAATTGTAAAAAAATAGAAATAAATGAAACTTCTTACTTGGATCGTGTAGTCTGTAAAATAAATGAAGAGGAGACTTGATAACGATATAAATTAAATGTTTATTTCCATCTTTTTAGAAGAGAAGAACAGGCTTCCTGTTGGTCACCGTTCATAAATTAATTCTTGCCAATAAAAGCATCTACTCCACTTGAAGATAGATATTTCTTTTAAGAATTAAAGTGCAGCATAAATCAAGAAATTATCAAGAAATAATTTAACCGGAGTTGTTAAAATCGCAGACATCGTTTACGCAAAAGCTTTTCACTGGATTCCACATTCATCGGTAGACAGACTGGAGCCGGAGCCCGCGATCTTTTTAAAACCAAAACTAAGTCATGACAGCTCTCCAACAAAACAGATTCTAATTTAAAATTAACGGAATTTTTAATTTATAGTAAGAATACGGGGACTTCAAAAGTTACTGAAAGAAAAGATTTAAATCTATTAGAGAATTTAAAATATTAGCTAATGTCTTAATAAACAAATCCAAAAGAAAACATTTAAAAAGCTTATTTTTCATTTGCTCCATGCACGGCAAATAGACACACCTCCAAAAGATAGCCACCCATTCAATGCATATGCCATGAGAGGCTTGCTCCGATGACGTCATCACAATCGTACAAAGTTCAAAGGAGAAGCATCCCATACCAGGGGCAGCCGAACGTCAGCGAACTTGCCGATGTGCGATCGAAACGAATCGCCTGCGCAAAAATAAATATGGATTTAAGTTTAAAGAACATCGATGTATAAGGCCAAAAGAAATAAAAAAAGTAACATGATTTAAACACTGTGAGATTTCATCTCACAAAGACGTCAATTGATGTTAAGGAGTTTGTCTGGATAAATGCGTCGAATTTTTTTAAGCTTTTCCTAGTGTACAGAAAGCGGGCCATCGGCGACATGTCAGTTAGTTTATTTATTTATTTTATTTGAAATAGAATACTTTTCTTTACAGTAACTTTCTCTCCCTCTTTAAAACATATTTTTGGTTTGAATTACTTATGGTAATTATTTCAATGGAGATTAATCTAGTCAACTTCCTTTTAGTAAGTGGATTGTGAACTGTAGGGTTGTAGATTGGTTCCAAAGGGATCAGGGATGTTTTTCCCGTCTTGACGCTGCAGATCGGTCATAGCAATAGTGGTTCAAGACCTATGCCTTCTGGAAATATGTGCGAGGTACTTGGAGTTGTTACTGACTGGCAGTGTTGGGATTTTTGCAATTCCTTTGAGATCTTACAGACGGTTTCGCTACGGATCTCTGGAGAGGCTTGCTACAGTTTATGATTTCATTTATGCCCTTTTCAAGTTTACTTTAGTTCTCCCATTTTTTTTAACTTCTAGTGGCAGTATGAAGTATTTGGAGATTTGCATTAAGCTTTTGAATATAATGAAGTTTGACTTGACTTTAAGTGACAAATCTTTTATGGAGAGAAAGATAATTTAAATGTGATTAATTGGAGATAAACCCTTTTAGCTATCTATAATGTTTTAAAGATAATTTGATATTTTTTTAATTTAAAGTTTAATGCTATTTAAAGTTAATTGAAGTAAAGTAATTAGAGCAAAAATTTAAACAAGTTTCTTTTTAATATTTTTGCTTTGAAATAGTTTTTAGCTTTTGGTGCTCTGGTTCATTAAACATTGATATAGAGTGATGTTTCTCTGCACGGTATTATACTAAGTGCTTATGTTAATTGGGTGCTTAAGAGAACTTGAGAACTTATGTCGATTGTTTATATATCTACTTTTATCGTTATTGTTTTATTTTCATTTTGTTTTTATTTACATTTGTTTAATAAAATTGTTATTTGTTTTTAAATCTGTTTGATCATTCTTTCAAAATACTTTCTAGAATATTTCAGACTTTACAAATTTCTTGGGTAAACAGTTACAGCTTAAACGCTCCATATGCGTAATATGCTTTGCTTCCTTTTTATATATTTTCCAATTACCTTTTGTTAATTGGATAACAAAACCAAGCTGGTTGCATTTGGTGGTAAAAAGAGTAGTTCGATGTTTAGTAAATTGGGGATATCCTTGGATGGGCGGGACAGTTGTCGGCGAGACGCAATACTTTCCTGGACTCCTTTTTCATTCGTTCATCGAACTTGTGTATCCACTTAACGAATATGTAGCTTGCCATCCATGCTTTGGTTTGGCTTTTATAATTGCAGGGTAGATTTCCAGCATTTTTAAAGTAGCGAGGATTCCGCGACTTGCCAATGACAAGGGGTTTTAATTTATCCGTTCTGCTCATATTTGATCCAACGATAACAGTGATATGTTCTTTGCTCAGTTTGCCTCCAGAACATTTCTCACCCTTAAATGCCATTGTTTTATCAGGCATTAATTTAAAAAAAAAAGCCCATCTCGTCGACATTGTAAATATTGCATCTTGAGTACTTTTTCAATAGCGACGCGAGTATGCTATTTTTCCAACAATTGATATAATCTACATTCACAGCTGTCGACTCTTCGCATACCTTCCTATTAAACTATGCCGTATCTTTGTCTGAAGCGGTCTAGCGAGCTGTTTCTAGACGTGAAATCCACTCCAAGACGTATAGCATTTTCGCAGGCCAATGATCCATTAGTTGAGATGTTCGTCGATCGGTTTTGGGTGAACCACTCAAATAAAATCTTCTCCAATTCTTCAAATTTTGTCACCTTAATTTCCTTTCTGACTGTTTCAGAGCCTACAAATGATTCACTAGTTTCTGTCTATTTTTAACAGAGCTCGAAGTGTTGACTTGTTCTCCACATATTTTGCAAAGACGATCTTGCTTATCACATTTTTGGCGTCGTTATTTCCTTAAGACAAAGAAAGTGCTTTTCTCTTTACTTTAGGTATTACATAAGTACCATTTCGTAAATTAAGCGGGTTTTTTGACATCAAGGGACAAATTTTCTGTGTATATTAAGCGAGATCGTATCTTAAGCGTAAGTATATTAAGCGGGTAATTTTACACAGGTTTAATAGGCATTTTTCAAGGGGCCGAAGATAATTCGTATCTTAAATGGGATCGTATTTTAAGCGGGCGTATCTTAAATGAGTTTCACTGTATTACTTGCACAATCCTTTCCCCCTCCCACATAATTTATGCACCCTGTACTTTTAAAAGAAAATTGCGCCCCCCCCCCCCCCCCTCAAAAAAAGTTTGAAATAATGAAACAGGATTTCATTTTAGTATAACAGCATATATTGCTAGCAATTTTGATTTCCTAATTTGATTTATAGACAATTTTGAATTCTGTGTAGTTAAAGGAATGTATTCCATTATTTCACCTGCTGCAAGACTGCAGGTGATTTTATGACCAAGAAAGCTGCATCAAAAGATGCGAGATATCAGTACTTTCAATTAAAAATTAAGAAGTCCAAGTTAAGCCATTTGACCATAATGTTGTAAAATTATAATGGCTAAAAATTAAAGTTTTATAAAAGACATTAAATTTAGAACAGTAAAATAGCATTTTAAATTTCTTCTAAGGCTCTCTTCTATTATTATTATCCTAGAATGCCCTTAAAAACTAAATAAAAGATTGTGTTCGCTGTTTTTAAAAATGTCACTTAAATAATTGATACAACTGTAATTTATATTTTATACTAATTATAGATATCTTAAAAACATTTCTTTAATTACTCTTAAGTTTTCTACAAGGAAATTTAATAGCAATAAATACTTCCAAAAAAAAAAAAAAAAAACCCTGCATATTTTTCCACACCTTCCACTTGGCACCAAAGAAATGCTAAAAAAATATGTGCAAAATATGCAAATAAATACAATATTTCCTTTGTACCTCCTTATTACCTCCAAAAACAGATAAACTTTCCAAACTGAGAAAATATGAATTCTTAACAATAATATCCTTATACATAGTATAATTCAAATAATAAATCCTTTATAATCTCAACATGCACATATTTCTTGCCTATGTTATTTAATAGGTCTATGGATAGCGTGAAACAAAATTTAATTGATGGGGATGTTGAGCTTGAAAAGTTAAAGACTCATAGTTTATAGCTTAAGCATTTCTTTAGCAGTAAAAAAAAAAAAAAAAAAAACAATTTGAATGAGAAAAAATAAGTTATACGCACCACAGCAGATCTTCCAATTATCGATAAAGGGCCAGTAAGTGATATCAGCTTATCAGTTATATTAACTTTAGCTACTCCATCATCTCCTGCTTCTACATTGCCTAAATCACCAACATGTCTAAAAGAGGAAAGAAACAACCATAAATATTTCTGAAAATTATAATTTTACAGATCTTTTAAACTTCTTTACATTACAAAAAATAATTTGTACGCCAGACATAGATAGAATTCTTTAAAACCAACAGATAGAAAAAAAAAAAAGTTTTTCTATAAGTTTTGAACTCAGTGTTTAAATATTTAAAGAAATTTGCTCTGCCCAAAAATTAATCATATGCGATACAAACATTTCCAATAATTTCAGGATTTTAAGAAAATTGGTATTGACTCGGTCATTTATTGATGTTTTATAAAAGCAAAAACATTCAGCAATTCAAAACATGAAAAATTCAAATGGTTTAATTAAATATAGGGATTTACATGTTGACCTTAGAACCAAAAGACGTCGTAACATCAATATATATATATACATACAGGGTGTCCCAGAAGTAATGGGACAAACTTTAAAGGGAGGTAGGGGACATCACAAGGATTCAGATTTGCATAGCAACCCAGGGTCGGAAACACTTTCCTATCGCGGTAGTGACGACACAAAACATAAGAAAGAAAGGACACGAACAGGGAGAGAAAATATGTTTATTATTCTTAGTACCGCAAAAATGCCGGGACAATGTTGGAAAGTGTTGAGGAACTTGTTGCATGCATCATGGCAGCTGCTGGGGAAGCCCGGGGCACTCCCAGTATTTTCGAGAACATTAGATCTTCCATACGCCGGAGATTCGCTTCCATGCATCACGGCCCGGGGCGTAATTTCGAACACCTATTTTGATGACGATCGTTGTCCTTTTAATGTTCTTTCTTCTTAGTTTTTTGATGTACAAAGGATAATAAACATGTTTTCTTCTCTTATTCGTATCATGTCTTTCTTGGGTTTTGTGTCGTCACTACCGCGCCAGGAAAGCGTTTCTGACCATGGGTTGCTATGCAAATCTGAATCCTTGTGATGTCCCCTACCTCCCCTTAAAATTTGTCCCATTACTTCTGGGACAACCTGTATATATTTATTAGGATAAGATGAAAAAAACTTTTTTTTGATTTTCATTGATGGGTAGTGCGGTAGCCACTGGTGGTTCACACAAAAAAAGTTGAGATTTTTTAGACAATTCCTTAATTTGCTGCAAATGTCTAAGTTTTGCTAAAATGCTGATTTTTGAACTTTTTTAGCAAATTCTTTAAAATGTTAAATTTAAATTATTTTTGTTGTATTTACTTGAAAAGTTATGTTTAGCGAGCCAAATGCTCAAATAAGCTCCGATTACATGTTATTTCAGTGCTATGTACTTTAAAAATGTACAGCTTTATGTTGTTTTGCATTCGGAATGGAAACAACCCAGAACCCATCACAAGAGGTAGCTGCATGCAAGTTTCATTCAAAAAATGTTTCTAGGCTACGAAGTCCTCCTTCGAAATGCATTTTGGCATCTTTTTCATACTTGCAGTTTTGATCTGATAAAGGCATCTCTTCCTTCATTCCCTCATATTTTTGATGCAGCTTATCATAATTTTAACACTCTTTCTACAGCCTGGGAGTGACTTGGAAAGCAGATTAACAACTAATCTAACATGGATCCTGTAATGAAACCTGTTGTCTAATTTCTTCTGATAAGACTTTTGATTATTCGAGTCTCGCTGATTTTGGTGGAGACCCAGTTGACATCGTGCCTTAAAGTTCAGCTTTGGAACCTGAAACTCTTGCACTCTTGTTTTTTCTTTTCTGAACTGCAGCATCTTTTAATTCGTTTCCATGCAATTCTTCTAATATCTTGGTTATCGCCAGTTGCCACTGCTACTAGTAAATTCTCGGGATGACCACTGTATCTATTTCTTTGAACGATCAAATGGACTGTCTTTTTTAGATCAAACATTGAGAGTTGAACAATCTGCCACAGATAACTATGTCCATCTACGCAATGTGGCCATTTCCTTACAGAAAATCACACTTTTGCATAGACTCGTATCACATACTCCACAAGATATTTCAGAGCTTCACCAGGATTCGAACTACTGAAGTACAAGCGTAAAACTCTGCAGGCAGTTGTGTTCCATCTCGATTGCCATTTGGTTTTGACTGTTTTCAAATCCTCGAGAACACAGTCTAATTGAAACCACTGCACAAATATCAAATATTTTTGATCTGTGCTCAAATCTTTAGTCTTTTGCATTTCTGATATCCATGAAACGGGAATAGGCTCGAACAAAACGACACATAGATTTTCGCACCCCATTAGCCTATCTCTGATTGGTTTGGCTAATGCCTTAGATACGAAATAATATCTGGATGCGAAAGAATCAAGTTTGTAAAATCAATAGTTAAAAATTTTTGTACTGCTATCATCAAACCATAGTATAAAAAATACCTCTTTTTCTTTCCCTGTCAGGTGGCCTGCTGTGGAAAAAATGCAATCTGAAATTAATTATCAAAAAAGTTAATTATCTTCACTCCCGATTGTTGAAATTAAAAAATAAAAACATATTCTGAAAGAGAATGAAATTTTACGTTGGATGGCGCAAAAAATCGTAGCTTAAAAATCGATATTTAAAAAAATTTGGGTTTTGTATAAAAATTTTGTGTTTGTTTCTGATCCCAAAGGCGCACCTGTTTTATAATCTCTTATTTACCATCGAAAATTCAATTTCATCAGACATCTGTCGCCTTCACAAATGAAGGAAAATAAAAGATTTTTTTGATTTTTAAAGAATTTGAGTTTTTATGGTATGATCGAGATAATTTAGAATTTCTGAAAGCTGATTTTTCCCCCCGTCTTATGGTACTAATTTCGAATTTCTGGGATACGTAGAAAAAAGTAATCGTGCCTTAAAAGAATCGCCAGTCCTTATCTGCTGTTAAAATGACACCTGTTTTAATACGTGGAAGAGATCGTTTTTGTAATTTGATAAAAAATCCATGCTTTTGTTGAATTATGAATGCCTTTCCAATCTTGTAATTGGGGTTTTTAATTAATAACGTTCGCTAATTATGACTTTTTCAAAATATTATGAGTTGTCGATTGATGTGAGGTGTTCAGCTATAAGTATGCAAAATTTCAAGTCTCCAACATATTTCTGAGAACGGGCTCTGTGACAGACAGACAGAGGAGTGAGACGAATAGGGTTTCGTCAGATGAACAAACCCTAAAAACTGCATTCATTTGTATTAGTTAGTAGCATACTTATACATTAATATTTTGTAATAATTATATAAAACTATACTAAATACTACTGATATTTACATTTATTAAAATTATTAACTGCATTTAATATTAAATTGTTAACATTGCTTAAAATTAAAATCAATAATTAAACAATCAACTCTCTAATTAGGAAAATATACATTTTTATACTTTAATTGCTAAAATGATAATATATACACAGTAAGTAATTATAGAATTAATAAAAACTGCAAATAAGTTTAATTTCATTAGTTAGTAGCACAAATAACAAACATCATTTGCAGCTCATTTTGCATTACTGTCAATCGTCTAAATCTAAACTTACGCACATGTATGTGTATGCTTGCTAACCAAAAAAATTATGAAAATGAGTTACACACATACAGAGTAAATATAAAAATAGCCAGTTATATCTGAAATCCTGAAAATATTAAATAGCAGCACTATTAACATCCAGTAGGGATTATTAAAAGAAAAAAAAAAAAAAGGGTTTTGTTACCTTTTCAATCCCCTAACTAATTTATTTAGTGTATACGAGTTCACAAGTAAAAAAAATAAAAACATTTATCCAACCTCTATCAAAAGAAGCTCTTTCTGTGCTTAACATTTTTATACCAGTTAGTTCTTTTTGTTTTAAACGTTTTATAATAGTTGTTGAGCAGTTGTCATTCTTTCATTTCGTTCATCTGACAAAACCCTATTCGTCTCACTCTTCAGTCTGTCACAGAACCCGTTCTCAGAAACTATATATGTTGGAGACTTGAAATTTTGGATTCTTACAGCTGAACACCTCACATCAAACGACAAATCATAAAATTTTGAAAGTCTTATATTTACCTTTCTGGGCTCTAACATGTGTATTTTAAGCTTTTTTTTTTTTCTAACTGAGCCCCTAATTAAGTTGAAGACTGTGGTATAAATTTATTATGATTGTTGCAGTAGAAATAATATGAAGCATTAAATATATAAAAAGAGTTAATTTGCTGTTGGATAAAATAAACAATCTGGAGTGCCGTAAATGGATTGTATAGCTAAGATGATAAAATTGACTTGCAGTAAAAATAAAAGAAGCATGAATAAGTAAATGTAACGTTCTTACTTTATGGTGAGATAACACATTGATGAGACAGCAGTTGTAAAAAAAAATCTTTATTCGTTGATTCACTTGAGAGGTGGAAGGCAATTAGGAGAAGTAGGTCACCGTACACAAAAAACGTTCCACGTAGTATTATTAAAAACTTGAAGTAATTCCATGATAAAAATGAATGCTGGTTAAAATCACTTTTTAAAGAAGGTCTTGATAATAAAAAGTCCGAAATCAAACATGCGTTAAATTAAAAAGCCAGAGACCGAAGATAAACTTTTAGATATCGAGATATAGCTATTGAAGAACATCGCTCTTCGAATTTAGGTACAAAGGCCCGAAATTCAAAAGACAAATCACGTTGTCAAAAATACATTTTAAACTTTCGTAAATCTGTTAAAATCTTACAATCTGTTAAAAAACTGGCTGCATTGATATATATACTACATAAAAGGGGTTTACAAAACTACTTCCAGAAATGATTTAAATCTATTCGTTAATATTAAAATTGCGTATGAACTGTAGAACGAATAGCAGCTGGGAGAAAACGAAACTATGGTCAAAAGGCAAGAGGAGACACACCTCCAATATGACGCGGGCGACGTCACGCTGATTCTAAAAATAGATCAGGAAGAGGGGGAAAGCTGAAATCAAAACTTATCTGCTACTTGCGGTAAAAAAGAAAGAAAAAAAGCGATTTGAACGATGTTTTGAGTTGAAAATAAATAGTTTAAAACGTGAGATAATAATGCTGCATTACAATTTAAAAAAATAAATAATAAATGTGATTACTACATCACAAAGACTTGAAATTTTTGATACTCATAGCTGAACACCTCACATCAAACGACAAATCATAAAATTTTGAAAAAGTCCTCTGGGTTCTAACTTGTGCATTTTAAGCAATTTTTCTAACTCAGTTCCTAATGTGAAAATTTGCATATTTATAGCAGAACACTTGTGATCACATGAAAAATCATAAAATTTTCAAAAAGTCTTATATTATTTACCCCTTCGGGGTCTAACTTCTGTATTTTTAGCAATTTTTCTAACCTCCACCCTTTTCAACCAGGGTGCACTTTTCTAACTTTTGTCGACACTCCTTTGACCACTCTGTCATATTATGCACCATAGCCGCACATTTTTTATTGCCAAGGGCACCTACCTATCTCGGGTGCTATGGGCCCGATCCCCTCGACTAATACAGGGTGTCTACAGAAATTCTAAAAAAAAGTTCCCTGATTTTTCCATGATTTCCCTGACTATTTTTATCAGACTTTCCTGATTTCCATTATTAACAATACACATATGGTATTTTTCATGTATGCCGATTCCTCATATAACACACTTATCCAGGTTGCTAATATCTCATTTGGGAGAAAAACATAAAAATTGACTAATATTCATTAAGTATTGGTTGACAGTTTTATAAATCCGAACTCAACTAACTTCATAAGTCTAATATCATATAGAAGCCAATGGATATAAGGTGACCAGAAAGTTTCCTCATTTTCTGAAAAATATTCAATTTTAAGACTTATCTAAATCTGATGGGATAACTAATTGGATTAAGCTGGGCACCTGGTCAGGTTACGCTAATGTATCATTTAAAAATTTTAAAAATGTGTAAATTGTCTTCAATATAAGTGCTATGTACAGAAAATCAGGACATCTGGTCACCTTAATTTAAGTTAAATATCAAAAACTCATACCATGCACATCTTTTAAAAAATATTGGAAAAGATTAATCAGCATGTGAAAAAATATGGTACATAAAATAGACGAATCAGTCTCGTTGGCAAGGTGAAAATGCAAATATTTTCGCAATATAGACAAATTTCCCTGATTTTCCAGTATTTTTACAAAGTTCCCTGACATTTCCCTGAGTGGTAAACCTCCCTGATTTTTCCATGATTTCCTGATTTCCAGATTCTGTAGACACCCTGTAATATATCTACAGATAGTTTGTAAAACGGAGTTTCGTTCGGACAGAAGTTTGTTTAGAATAGAGTGCGCCCCCTGGTTGCGAAATGTGGAACTAAAAGATTTTGCAAAAGGACAAAGTGTTTTGAAAGGAATATTAAACGAAATCCTCTGTGCGATCTGTGATCACACTTACCCACTTGTTTTTCTTTAACTCCAATTTCTGTAAATTTATTATTGCAAAAGTAGAATGAGAAAATAACATACTGGCTACTTATTTTATTCTTTTACTTGCAGACATTTAATATACTTGCTGTGCTTATTTTATATAAAAGAATGAATAATTTGATTATTTGAATGAGATTATGACATTGTAAATTAGATTTAAATATCATTTTTTAATAAAATGCTTTTATGCCAGACAAAAACTTGATTTTTACAAACTTACCGTATTTAATTTTTTACAAATCTTAAATTATTTAAAGTTTTTTTTTTTTTTTTTTTTTTGTTTATTCATAAGACAAAATACACTATAGAAACTTTCCAAATTATGTTCATCTTAGATTTTAATATTTTTTTTATGTAATTTTAAACATTTAGAAGTTTATGATTTTAATCAATGATAAAAAAAGAAAAAAAAAATCATTTTATTAAAATCATGATTTAATCGCAGATTTAAATCACTTGATTAAAATCATTGACACCCTAATTAACAGACAGCAAATTAACAATAATACCAGTAAATACTTTGTTATAGAAAAAAAAAAAAAAAAAAAAAAAAAAAAAAAACTGGCTTTTTTTTTATTTTCTGCTATCTTCAATAGGAGAAAGTATTGTAATTTAATTTTTTTTTTTAATTCCAGTTTTTGACGGATTTACATGTTATGGGTCAGAGGTTCCAAAAAACATGTTTATAGAAAATGTTTGTCGCCATTGTACCATCAAAAAGTGTATGAAGTTATGCATAAAAGTGAACCAAATTTATTTTTTAAGTGTTTGGCTATGGCAAGCAGGTCCTCCCTTAATATGGAAAAAATCTGCCAAAAGGGGCTAAGTAATAGCAATTTTTGTGCAATTTCGAATATTGTACCATCAAAAAGTGTTTTTGGCTATGGCAAGCAGGTCTTCCATTAATTTAGAAAAAATCCACCAGAAGCGGACGCTGTAATAGCGATTTTGAATATTGTACCATCGAAAAGTGTATGAAGTTATGCATAGAATTGAACCAAATTTTTTGTGCACGTTCTTGGCCATGGCAAGAAGGTCCTTCCTGAATTTGGAAATATTCCGCCGAAAAGGTGCACTATAATAACAATTTTGGTGTAATTTTCTTGATTTTTCGTATTTCTATTGTCCACCGGCGGCTCATGAATCAACGGGAACTTCCCATCCTGATAACCCAATAATTTGCGAACAGCTGATATACAACAGAATAGGGTGTAAAAAAATCATGATCTTTTTTTATTTAAATTCGATTTTTTTGATTTTTTTCCCTGTGTTAAAATATTAAACTCTATCAAGAATTAAGCATTTCAGAAATGAATAACACTTCCAATTACTAACATAATCTATGTTTTTTTGCTTTAATTAATAAAATTTTAATTATGCAATTATAAAAATTACAAAAAACTGCAAATAAAAAATTTCTTTAGTAACATACAACATTATGTGCATTAATATTTTATTTTGTAATAATTATGTAAACCAATATTAAATACTGCTTATATTTTAAAGTTATTGATAAATTGCATTTAATTTTAAATTGATGATACAGATTAAATTTTGTAATTATTAAACAATTAACTGTTTAATTAAGAACACAATCTACATTTTTGAAAAAGTGGTTGAAAAAAGGTGATAAATAATAGTTTGATAAATTCATAAAGCAGCCAGAAATTTCACACAGGTTCTAAAGCGTATGTATATCAAATTGATCAAAAATTGTAGCAATGTATACAGCAAACTCACACTTAATTTATAAATAGATTACAAAAATTCTATTTTTGAAATTTAAATCAGAT
Source organism: Maratus speciosus (assembly GCA_963932465.1). Taxonomy (NCBI): domain Eukaryota; kingdom Metazoa; phylum Arthropoda; class Arachnida; order Araneae; family Salticidae; genus Maratus; species Maratus speciosus. The sequence goes on from OZ010789.1 coordinate 295,887,300, forward strand.
TTTTTCCCCACAACATTAAAATATTTGAATAGCTACTAAATGTTATAATGTTTTGAAGTTATTTAACATTTAGATGTTTTTTAAATGTATAATACATCTTTTTACACATTTTAATATTGTTATAATTAACAATAACAAATATTACATTTTTTACAAGTGATTTAGAATCGTTTTCATTATTGATTATAATGCTTTTTCACACCATTTTAAAAAATCAGAAAATATGCGATTTTATCATCTGATTTAAATCAATTTATTAAACTCATTAACACTCTATTGCTGTGTTTATTGTATATAAAAGAATGAATAGCTCGATTATTAAAAGGAAATTACGACATTGTAAGTTATATTAGATTTAAATATCATTTAAAAATTAAATGCTTTTTATGTTTGTTAGATAAAAACCATGCTTTTTACAAACTTACTGTACTTAAAAATTTTCACAATACTCAGGAATTACGCTTAGAATTAAAGCTTTGTTTTGTGTAGTCATAAGTCACAATACCTGTAGAAGCTTTCCTAATTATGTTCATCTTAGATTTGAATACTTTTTTTTATGTCATTTTAAACATTTAGAAAATTTTTGATTTTAATCAATGATTTAAAAAAAAATCACTTGATTAAAATCATGATTTAAATCATTGACACCCTACAACAGAATAACAAAAAATTTTGATTTTCATATATATCATGATTGAGATTAACTCGTTTTACTCTGATTAATTGACTGAAGCAGAAATTTAACATGAAAGTCAAAGTTGATATAGTATTGAACTAATAAAAAGGAAATATTGACATTTGTAAAAACATTTTGAAATATTAAAATATATGAGACGGAAGTTTTGGGATTGTACCTCCAACTAGTTTTAGATTTAAAGAACCTTAACAAAAATTTAAAATAATACCAACTTTATATCTTACTTCAGATGAGTTTAAAAAATAAAACACTGGGACAAAATTTTTCCATTTTAAAACCGTTTATTCTTAATGCTATTTAAGTAAAACTGCAACAAAAATGAATACATATAACATATAATAATAATTATTAATAGTTCTAAAAAATGAGAGATTTAAAAACTAAGATTTTAAATATGTATATATATGTTCTAATATGTTAGTTTTTTAACTTCATATTAGGTATTCTATATATAAATCAAACATATGCCATCTTAACACTGGTAATTTTTGTCAGGTTTTGTTAAAAGAACTTGTCTTTCAAAGGTATTACTTACACACACACTAGAGGTCTGCACGTGCCCGGGCTTGGGCCATACCCGGTCCGACAAAAATTCAAACAGACAGGGCTGGCAAAAAAATTTAATGGGCCTGCCAGCCAATAAAAAAATGTAGCGGGCCTACCGGCCTGAGATAAAAATTTAAACAACGCCGATAAAATATGAGCCATTTTCAATTAATATGACTTTCGCGAGAAGAAGTATACATGTGCGTCATGAGCCGATGCGAGTTTGACAACATCAATACAGAAATGTAACATGTCTATCTTCGAGATCGGCATCGGAAGGTTTCATGGTGTCTAATTCTAGGTTTTTTCCAGCAGATTCATGCCGGGCTGAGATTGCAGGCTTGCATTTTTTATTTAATACATAGTCGTGCCGGGACGAAACTGGTCTTAATCATTCTCAGGATGTATAGGGTAAGGGTAGGCATGTTTTGTAAAAATATTAAGGGCGATAATGAATTGTTGTTAACAGTATTTTTGGAACAGTTACATACACAGTACCTTATAAGGTGGTCCTCAAATTCACTGCTCAACAATGCGAAACTTTCCGACACATTTTTAACTGTAAAGGCATAAATTGAAAGGATTGACATTAAAGGGATTTGGAATTGAATAGAGTTTTCCATTTTTGATAAATTACTTACAGATATAAGATTCTTGTCGCGTGACTATGTTTTTATTCTTTCTTGTGCAATCACTTCTGAAAATTCGATTCAAAATGCTAACTTCGGCAGTATTTTCTAAAAGACATATTGCTTTTATATTAAAAAATCAGCCATTTACATAGTTTCTGAATAAAAATACCTGCAAATCTTACGCTTTTCCGAAAAGAAATAATTCAGAAATGTGTCAGAATGTAGCTCCTTTGGATTTGAGAAAAGCCTTAAAATGACAGAAATATTCTCACGAATCTACTTTTCATTATACAGCTTCAAAAGTTATGTTTTTAACATTTTATTCTAAACTACATTTATTTTTTTAATGAATTCATGTTTGAATTTTGAAACGTCTAAGACTAAGTAATCATTAATGTTACTATTGTGTTTTCTGTTTTGCGAACACATAGTAATAATACTAAAATATACAGAAAAATGTTCCCATAAATATGCATGTAGTATTCATTTAAAGAATCTTAATTGTATGTCAAGAAAACATGGAATATTTTGTAGAAATTGAGTCGGGCCGGGCCTGTTTTCGGGCAGAACTTTTAATTTTTATGTCAGCCCGGGCCAAGATATCTTTCATTCGGGTCGGACTGGGACCTGGATGTTCCGGCCCGTGCAGACCTCTAACACACACACACATATGTATTACCTTTTGAAGTTTGTATAAACAAATCCCTAAATGAAGATGGCATGTAATAATGTTAACATCAATTGTTATACGAAAATAAATAATTATGTGCCAAGATATCTTTCATTCGGGTCGGACTGGGACCTGGATGTTCCGGCCCGTGCAGACCTCTAACACACACACACACACACATGTATTACCTTTTGAAGTTTGTATAAACAAATCCCTAAATGAAGATGGCATGTAATAATGTTAACATCAATTGTTATACGAAAATAAATAATTATGTACAACTTTTTAGCAAATAGAACCCACCAGTAAATCTCAATATATTAATATTCATAAACATTAAAATATAAGAATGATACCAAAAAAAAAAAAAATAAATAAATAAAAAAAAAATAAACCAGGGAATTTATATTTATAGATTATATATTTGCTATAAATTTTCTTAAACATGAATTTTTTACTTTTTTACTATTCAGAAATAATACGATGAAAAAAAAAAAAATAAATAAATCTTGTAACTATATTTAATTTTTTATCCCTCTCCTTTTAGATAACAGCACTATTTAAACAATGTTTTTTGGGTATGTCTATAAAAACATTTGAAAATTGACAGAAATAAAAATTATAGGAATATATATATATATGTAAAAACTGGATTTCTAAAAAAATCACTTTCAAAAATTCACGAAAAATTCTTAAAGATTAAAATACCCATTCTATCAATTAGAAACAAATTCTAAAATCTTTTAAAAATAAAGCACTGAAAGTTTTCTCAATTATTTCTGGGTTTTTATTTCACTACTGATATAAAACAAAATCTTAAAACACAATTTCATGTTCACTTCCAAGCCAGAAGATATTCATTATCCTGCATCAACTCCTAACATGAAAAGAAAGAGCAGCTGGAGGGAATCTTAAGTGTATGGAAACAGGTGAAAATTATTCTGTTTTGAATTTACTTACAGGATTATATTCAAGATAATGAAACAGAGCTGTTTATTCTGTAGCATGTGCTACAAATTACTCAAAAAGTACTCTTGTTATGCCATATTCTGTAATAGTTTATGCTGTGGATATAGGTTTTTCAACCTTTTTTTTTTGTCCAACAGCACACTACAAAATTCAGTTAAGCTTCTATGAAATACTTATATTAAAAAAACATAATAAAAAGGGAACAAGAACTTTTTGTCACTTTATTTATTAATTGAAATACACACAGGAAAATCCAATGGGAAATCTTTCAATCAACCACTAAAATTGGGTCTGCAGGTGGCCTCCTCTAAGATATGACTTGGCAGACCAGTTCCATTTTAATATGCTAACCAGTGTTGCCAGCTTTTAGCCAGGCCAACCGGTTGGCTTTTTTTCTTCTTTGTTTTAACCACTTAAAGCTGGCTTTAATTGAGAAAAGCCAATTTATATTTTTTTTTTAAAAAAAAAGGTTGTTTACAGCTAATTCATATTAAATTTGTATTTTATAAATTTCTGTTAAATTTTGTCAAATAAATAAGTCTTTCTTGCTAGAAGGCAACTAACTGTAAAGACAATATGTCTGATGGGGAAAAAAAAATGAATAAAACTAAATAGCATTATATGTATTTAATAAATGAAATTATCTGATCTTACTTGAGAACACTTCTGGTTCTCTGTTAACTTTTAAAAACGATTCATGTAAAAAGTTTTTTGGCTACTTAGCAATTATGTAACTTGTAATTTTCCAGATATGTCCATATTAAAAATGTTCATTTTTATATTTTAAAAGTTTTTTATGAAATTTCTTCAAAATGGTGGCAATTTGATTATAAAAGAAAAATAATGAAAACTATTCAGACACATGGCTTTTTGGATGCATTTTTTCAGTTTAAAGTTATTTTCGGTAACCCCCCCCCCCCCCCCCCCTCAAAAAAAAAAAAAAAAAAAAAAAACATGTACATTTACTTTAATTTTATAAAGGAAATAAAAATTATTTATTGTGACATCACGAGAATATTGTCCATTGGGTTTATCTTATTTTTATGCATTACGACTTTATTATCTTTTTTCATAATAATTAAATTGAATATTTTTTTATTTGAATATATTGTGGTTAAGCATAAAAGCATGTACATAAAGTATGTTTGAAAAGTTTGTGCCTAGCTTGAAATGTATTTTTACATTACTAAATCTAAAGAGAAAGATTGATATGATTGTGCCAACATGATTGTAATTTTCATGGATTTTTCATTTCTTAATTCTAAAGATTAGAATCGAAGCCATTATTGATCGGTGAACTATTTCAGAAAATTGAATATTGAGTTAAAAAAAAATCATCATTTGCATTTGTAGACTTGTCATTTTTAAAATGTACTTTTTGACAATACAAACATTTCAATAATAAAATCTTCATGCTGTTTGTTTCTAAGAAGTCTTATGAAAATGAAACGCAGATCAACATTCTGTCATTTTTGATGGGAGTGATATACTAGTATGATAATAAAAAGGGTACAAGAACTTTGTGCCACTTTTATTTATTTATTGAAATACTTAGGCAGTCAGTCTTGATAAACAAGAAAAAAAAAAAAAAATCTTTAAGATATTTTATGAGACACTCAAAGTCTTCAATAGATATTTAAATTACTATTTGATCTCTCATATATTCAGTGTAACTGAAACACATTCCATAAGATTTATCACAATGATACAACTGGAGAAAGGGAGAGACAACAAATCTCTCCTGAAATAAGGAGAAATAATATAAAAAAATCTTAAAATAAAATTATGGACATCAGTATATTTTACATATTTAAAATAACAGTTTACAATGATTAAATCGCCTGAGCTACTACTTGACTTCACATCTCACTTGCACTAATTCTAATATGAAAGAAAGGAAACCGCAGGTTGCAGACTTTTAGATATGAAACAAAAGGTGAAAAGGTGCTTAAAAATTTATTAAATATTCTATTACAAATGAACTGGTCTTTAAAAACTTGAAAACCATTGATAGACTGAAAATGATTGCGTTTGTGATCAAAAGACTTCGGGACGTATGTAACATCTTTTCTTTACATATGATTTTTAATATCAACGGATTTTAAGATTTTAAAGACCAGTTCATTTGTATTGTAATGGAATATTCAAAAAAGTTTTAAGCACCTTCTTAGTAAATAGATTTTTATTTTTAGTTATTTTAACGCAAGGTGAATGTATCATTTCACTCTGAACTCGTTTTGAGTTTTTCTATTCCTTTAGAGTTGCTTATTTTTCTGTAAATCTTATTTTTGGATAATTCTTTTTTTTTTTTTTTTTGAATGCAGTTTGCTGCAATGATATATTTCACCTAAATGCCATGCTCAGGGCTAGTACTAAGGTTTTTCACAATTTTAGGGAGGAATTTTTCCCCAAATTTTAGAAGCATTTGCGATATTTTTAACATTACAAGTATATAATAACAGTATTTTTGTGCTAGTCAGGCACACATGGTACACTGCCAAAGAATATTCCCATCATTCCAATGAATTCAGCCCTTGTTCCATGTGCTAGCTTGCTTGTTGCGAATGAGGGCATTTAAATTTGTGCAATAACTGGCTTCATATTGCAAACCGTTTTGACGGCTTATGCTTACTGCAATTGTATTAATTAGAATTTTGAGTTCCTGCATCATTGAGCATAACCAGAATGAATGAGAATACAGTAGAGCGCCGATTATCCGAACAAGTCGGGACAGACCCTAGTTCGGATAAATGGACAGACAATTTAAGGGATGTTTCTCACTATACTAAAACCTTCACACGTTATTTAAGTTTAGGACTGGAAGTGCCAGTTAGTGCTGGCTTGTTTAAAAATTGTTTTTTATTTATTTATTTATTTATTGTCTTTTTAATTATTATTTTTTTTGCATTTTTATCATTGAAAAGACATTTTTTTTCCTCTATCATTTTCTGAATTCCAGAGATTATAATTTAAGCAAAAAACTGATTGTTGCTTGCTTCACAACGAAGACATTCTTTTCAATGTTGCCATATCTCAAATTCTTGTTAAATACGTTAGTTGAATACGATTAGCGCTCTTCAGCCGTTCGAGACATTTCATAGCTGTTTTCAAAGATTCAAAGGCTTCGTTATGTGATGGACCCGGGTCATTTTCTTCAATTTCTTTTTCATCTTGAATCTCATCCACAATATCATCATCTTTTAAAATCTGATTTCCAGGGTAATGCACGTCACTATTTAACGGCTCGTTAATTTCATTTTCTCCATAGCTTAGGATTCTTCCCATCTTCCTTTATTGTCTTACATTCCTCATTTTCTAATCCACTAGTTTTTTCTTCCATCAGTTTTTTCTTTATCTAAAATTTATTCGAAGGCAATAGATAATTGGTAGTTCGGTTAAAAATTTTTTTTGGGAGAAATAGGCTGTTCGGATAACTGAAAGTTCGGTAAAAATTTTTTTAAAGAGAAATAGGCTGTTCGGATAATTGGAAGTTTGGTTAATTGGAGTTCGGATAATCGGCGCTCTACTGTACTCTCCTTCTCGCTCTTTTGGATGTTCTCGGTGAACCTAGAGAACAAGAGATAGGAAGCACGGGTGATTATGAGAAGAAAAAAAATTCTGAAGTTCACAGAAAAACTTTTGAAAGGTTTTTTCACAATTCTTTGTCGAAATTTGCATTTTTTCTGCGATATTTTGACGGAACATGCATTCTTTTTGCTATCCTTTCATGGAATTCGCCTTATCTGCACGATTTATTAACAAAATTCTACGTTTTTTCGTGATCTTTTGACGGAATTCGCGCTTTTTTTCCGCGATCTCTTGGTGGAATTTGCGATCTTTTGATGGAATTCGCATTTTTTTTTTTTCAAGATCTTTTGATGAAATTCGCGTTTTTTTCTGCGATCTTTTGACGAAATTTATATTTTTGTGTGATCATTTGACGAAATTCGCCTTATATGCACGATTGATTGACAAAATTTCACGATCCTTGAACGAAATTGAGTTTTTTTTTTTCTTCAAACATTTTTTTAATGAAATTCGCGTTTTTTTATGCGATTTTTAGACGAAATTATCCTTTTTCCTTGAATTTTTGATGAAATTTGAAGGTTCCCCCCCCAATTTTTTGACGAAATTTGTGTTATTTTAGCGATTTTTTGACGAAATACCCGTCTTTTTCGGTGACCATTTGTTGAAATTCACGATATTTTTCGGTGAAATTTTGGCGATCTCGAATTTTTAGGAAGACGAAGAAAATTTTAGGAATTTTAGGGGGAATGAAAGCCCTGCATGCTTAATATCGTTCTGTCATCCTGCAGAGATGTTTTCTTTTGTCTACCAGATCTTACTAGGTCATCTGTAATTTTTCTGGGGACAAAATTCTATAAATACCCCACAAAGATAACTTTAAAGCTAAAATCTTGATAACCTACTACTTTGAAATCTCAAATTGTCACCATTTTGTCAAAATTACAAAAACACCAAACCATACCATAATTCTAGAACAAGTTTAACAGTTATCCTACCATATAAAAGTGGTAAAATTCAGACGACAGTTATTTAAAAGAATTTTTTCTGAATTTTTAATCATTACTTCCTGTTTTTTATAATAAGTTGGAATATACCCATTTTTGAAAAAACAATCATTTCTGCAAGTACATAAATTATACTTTAGTTTTAATACAATTTTCAATTTGTGTTTACACTTTTGGGACAGGGTGTAGTAATGGAATACAGATTAATACTTCTGTTCTTAAATCCAAGCTGTCCAATTTTTTGACACATTTCTGAATTTAATTTTGTTTGCTAATATATAAAATTAAAAAACCACTTCAATACATGCAATGGCTATACTTTTATGCTTAAAAAAAAAAAAAAATCTGTAACTGCTTCAAAGTTTTGCATTGTTGAGCAGAGGAAAAATAAATATTTTTTTTGAAAATCATCTTAATGACTATGCTGAGAAAGAAGATGCCATAAGATATATTGACAAAAAGGTTTTTTTTTTAAAACCAAAAAGCTATTTTTATATTAATGCGAGCTTTCCCATCAATCTTCATATCTCTAGAACTTATGTGAACTACAGAAACAGGGCTAATTACAAAATACTGATCAATATACAAACCTATTTTCATCTTCAGGAGCACCATGCTCTTTTCCATGAGGATTAAAATGAGCACCAGCACTTATACAGCCTAAAATATTAAAGAAAGAAAAAAATTAAAAACTCAACAAATCCATGTAGTGATTCATATTCAATAAATATAAAAAAAAATTCCTTATGTTATTTTCTACCATCAATAATTTTTCCATATCAAATTATTCAAACATTTTAAATCAATTACCTCCCCTGCCCCACCAAAAAAAGGTAATCTGAAAGTAAAATTAAACATTGTATATATGAAAACAAAATTATTTAATTTTTCCACTTAACCTTAGTTGCTAGAATTAAAAACTGTCTTCAAGCACAAATATTTGCCCAAAAAGCTGCTGAATCATATAAGCAGATATACATGTCACAAAAATGAAAAATTTTATAAACTTACTGTTGCATTACTTATAATATATTAAATAATTATTTACTTTTAAAAATCAAACAAACCCTCTGGCAGAAAAATTGTCATTTAAGAATTAACAAAAAATTCCTCACAAGTGCGACAACGGGTTCTGAACAAGCAAAATGTATATCGTTGATTATCTTATAAAAAAAAACCTAGTCTATATTCTCAAACTCTGCTCTTTAATAATTTATTTTTTAAAGTTTGTATATTTTTTCATTATTATTTTTTTTGTGTTTGAATTTGAATAGCTGCTTCATTATCTTAGTTTGATTTCATTATGACATCATGAATCATGTAACTAGTAATGGTAGCTTGCATTTCTCAGAGTAGCTGATCAGTTTTCCAGATTTTGAACTCTCTCCTAAGATTTTACAGCCAACCCCCCTCCCCCCCCCCCCTTACGTAGATTCCCCTGTTCCAGATTCCCTTGAGGATTAAGAACTCTGCATGCTAACAGAAAACAACTGATGACACCAATTCCTCCTGGCCGAATATAGCAGTAGGGCAGGTCTCAATTGGTCTGGACAAAAGCTTCTTTCATTTGAGAAGACACCATAAGGGGAGGGAAGAGTGACCAAGATTTCCTCACAATTTTTATCGATACTGGCAGTGGAAAATCTCCCAGCTTATTACATCACTTCTGCCTCCAACCTCCAAAATGTAATTCACTGTTCACACTACAAATTTTATTATGTAGGTTTTACAGCAGACATATAGAGCAAACGGCAATGCAATGTTTCCAAGAGTTACCCTCCACGTACTGTATATGCATTCTGATGACAAGATCTTGGTTATTACACATTAAACGGTTACTTAATACCCGAAAATCATTAGATCTTACTAAACATATAGGTAGGACTGGGTGAATCCAACTTATTTACTTGGAGGTTGTCACAGGTAGCTATTAAACAAAGAAAAGTGACTGTATGGGCCTAGCTAGAAATAAAACAAACTTAAGATTTAAAATCTATAATTAATATTATTAGTATTGCATTGTGTTATTCATGGATTTTTAACATAGTCCTAAGTAGGTAAAAGACCATTAATTAATTGATCTTATTTACCCCAGCCTTAATACTATTTCTCATTTTCAAATGTTGGCAGGTCTGTATATAACATAAATTATTATTTAATCAACTTTTAGCTTGATTTAATATAAAATATCGCTAATGATTGCTAAAAATATGTGTATATGGTTTTTGACGTCAAAAATCCAACCCTGCCTTACACCCTTCAAGATTTTCTTCCTCAACAAACCATTTCATCTGCTCTGTAAATGACAATTCTTTTTCCATATGGTACGAGTCATGTTTGTTATTGCCTGGCACCAATTAGACAACCTGTTATAGTTAAAATGTTGCCAATTCTGGTTTGGGTATTGAAATGATGAAAGGCTTATTAAAAAATGGGCAAGGGCCAGGACAAATTAAACGGCTAAAATGGAAATGGGCTGGGCACATTGCAAGAAGACAAAACAATAGATGGAGCACAAACACCCTATAGTGCCCAGAGATGTAAAATGACCAAGATGACAACCTCAAGTAAAATGGTGACAAAATCAGAAAAGTAGCCAGTGTTAATTGGATGTCTAAAGCACTAGACAGGAAATAATGGAAAAATCTGGGGGGAGACCTACATCCAGCAGTGGAAGAAAATTGATGATAATGATTAGGGATTGACCGAAGCAGCAATTTTGCCGAATACCGTAGCTTCGGTCGAAGTGTATACCGAAGCTTCGGTATTTGGCAACCGAAGACTTGAAACTTTTTAATACGCATTTTTGCATATATTAGCTTTTTTAATAAGCTTTAATTGAAATTAAATTCTCAATAATTTAATTCAGTTACATCTAAAATCTAATTACACAAAAAAATTTAATGACTTCTTTCCATTCGCAAATTCATTAACCCACCGCTTATTTTGTATTATTTTATCACTAGTCAATACCAAAAAATAACCTATGACAATATTAAACTAGACAGGGAATTATTAAGGATAAGGATTGCCAAAAAAACAAAAGTTCATTCAAATAATAAGAAACAATGTTGTCATTAAGCTGGTTTACTGATTGTCTAATTATAAACATATTGAATAGGAATGTTCTAAAAATACAAAAGGTATTATATCAATTTGTACATTTAACTATTTTCTGTGAAATTATTGATAGAATATTTATATTTTGATTAATATTTTAACATTGTAGCGGTGAAGATAAGAAATTTAAGCGATTTTGATATAATGGTTATAAAAGCTATAGGATAGGCATAGTGGTATACTTATTTGATGTGTTATTTTCTTTAATATACACCTTAGATATACAGATATGAACTCTGATATACTTATTTGATGTGTATATTAAAGACAAGTTGGAAATTGCTCGTCAAACGTGGCAAATGAGGTGCGTTCGTACTATAACTAGTTTTATAATTATTTTTTGCACTGCATATTGTACTTAAAGTATATTTTAGAACACTTCATAAGTGCCTTTCCTTTTCATTCTGTTCGAAAGGCTATAACATCATTAATTTGCACTTGAAATAACTTTTTCCCATTGGCCGTCATGTAACGGAAAACTTTTGACTGTCCCTGTAATTAAACTATACATCCGATTTTCATAAAATTTGAAATGACTCGACAAAATCTTGCAAAAATTATATATTTAAAATTTCAGACCATTCAGAAGGCTGTAACATCATTAAAATGCACTTGCAATAATTTCTTCCTATTGGCCGTAATGTATCGGAAAACTTTTGACTGTCCCTGTAATTAAAGTATACATTAGATTTTCATAAAAATTGAAATGACTCCACAAAATTATGCAACAATTATATATTTTAAATTTCAAACGATTCGGTTGGGTAGTTTTTGCTCTGTTATATGCGGACAGACGGGCTGAACGACAATTATAAGTGCTACATATTTATATAATTACGAACGCACCTAAAAATACACATTAAATAAATTTAAATTTTAAAAAATCTAACGTAGAAGTAAATAAAATTAAATGATAAGGGAAAGATGCGCATCTTCCTTATTTTTTTTCTCTGTTGTAGACAGTTGTTTTGATTTTGCACCTATGTAGACTATTTTAGGAAGGACAAAGTTTTTTTTAAATAAAAAATGGCCTTTGACTTGTTTTTTGTAGTGCAGCTGAACTCTGAACTCATGCACATAATATTGAAACTCATTGTTTAGCCTATTCTACTGCTAAGTAAAAGAGAATTCTTTTACTTCTAAGAAAATACTTATCTGCAATTATTCGGCTGAAGCCGAATATTCGGTTTACATGCCGAACCACCGAATACCGAATCAACTATTCGGTATTCGGTGAATCCCTAATAATGATGATATATGTAATAAAATCAACCACACAAAAAATCTTATTCATTTGTTACCAAAAGAATTAACAAGTTTTTGTTCAAGAGATATAAACATCTGTAGATTTATAGCTTTCATTATCTTTATTCTGCTTTTCTGTGCCCATTACAGCCTACAACACAACCATGGATAAACCAGCTGTAATATATTTTAAATTAAGTTAAAAATATTAATTTGTTAAACAAATTATATCAATGTTGTCATCTCAAATAGCATTTAAATGATGAATATAATAGTAAAAATGGCATTGGTAATAAAGCAATATAATGTCAAAATGGATTTTGGGTCATTTTTTTTTCTGAAAATGCCATCACGGATCACGCTCCTAGGATGGATCTTATTTACCTCTTTAGTTAGTGCTATCAGGAGAAAGAAAAGGAATTAGTACAAGCAAATACAATTGGGAATGTAAAAAAGCCATTGTTAGCATTTCTGTTTCCTTTTCTCTTCCCCCCTATTTTAGCACATTTGACTTAACATGTAGGCTGTTTAAGTATTATTATATTCGAAATCCATGCAAAGCTACAGATTCCAAAATAATGAAGATTTCAATATTGAATTAAATAATAATAAAAAAAAATCAGAGTGATTTAAATCTGAATTGTAATCAACCTGATTTAAATTGCATACCCTGGTTTAAAAAAATCATTGCTGATACATATAATTTTATTTGGGATAGTAAACATTTTAAAAATAAACATATACTTGCCATTAGTATTGTCACCAAATTCATGAATATGAAAGCCATGAAGACCCTTGCTAAGAGAATTTATTTCACCAGTAACTACAACAGGACTATCAGCATTCTGTAAAATCAATTTCTATGTCAATAATAGTGAATAAATTTTAAAAGGATCAAAAACAATTTTAGTCAAATTATTTAACTATAAATTAGCTATTTTGTTTATGACTTTCAACCAACAGATCACTTTGGAACATACATTTACACTTTTAAATGAGTTACCTAAATAATTTTAAAAGTTTAAATTAGGGATGCAACGGATATCCGGCAAATATCCGATATCCAGCAAATATCCGATATCCGGCATATCCGGCTGATTTTTCAATATCCGAAACACCGTCGGATATCCGGATCACAATCACCGGATATCCGACTTCTCTGCCGGATATCCGGCAGAGCGCAGCGAAGTGAATATATAAGGATAACAGAAATATTTTGACCCCAAACAATGCCGAACAATTTTGTTTATAATGCAAAATATGAAAGTAAGTTCACTATACATGAGTAAAAGGTAATTCTCAAAAGTTTAAAGAATTGCCAGCTTTCCTAACATTGGTATTTGAACTCTTTATAATAAATTTAAGAATTTATGTTTACTTCTTTCAGAAAATTGTAGCTTTACTTTCAGAATGCAAAATAAAATTTGAAGTTTTTTATTAAAGTATGACTTTATTAATTTTCTTTCTTTTTTTAAGTTTAACAATTGAACAGGCCAATTTTTAGGAGAAAGTATTGTAATAGAAATTTTTTCGATTTCCGGTTTTCGACGGGTTGGGTTGGGTTGATTTTTGACGGCCAATTATCTACACGAGGGATATAGGCCCGGGGGGAGTGCCCTCCGTGGGGGTCTTTCTAAGGGAACCTAATCCGTATCAACGCATGGAAGATCCACGGCTCGAAGAAAACCACGAAAACTCCGAACGATTAGGCCGACGGGCGCAATTGGGATCGAACCCAGCACCTCCCGTCTACCAGCTTCGAGAGCAGAACCTCTCGGCCACTGGTGGGGCCCCGGTTTTCGACGGATTTAGATGTTTTAGAGGTCAGCCTCCTTCAATATGGAACAAAATTTTTTGTAATTTTTTTTATCTATGTCCAGCAGGTTCTCCTTTAAATTGGAAATATTCTGCCAAAATGGGGCGCTGTAATAGAGATTTTTGTGCCACTTTCATTCTTGTACCATCGAAAAGTGTATGAAGTTATGCATAGAATTGAACCAATTTTTGGGGGTATGTTTTTGGCTATGGCCAGCAGGTCCTCTTTCAATTTGAAAATATTCTGCTGGAAGGGGGCGCTATAATACGGATTTTTGTGTTATGTTCATTATTTTACCATTGAAAAGTGTATGAAGCTAAGCATAGAATTGAACCAATTTTGTGTGTATATTTTTGGCTATGGCCAGCAGTTTCTCCTTGCATTTGGAAATATTCTGCCAGAAGGTGGCACTGTAACAGAGATTTTTGTAAATTTTTCTCGATTTTTTTTTTTTTTTTTTTTTTTTTATTTATTTTTTTTTTTTTCTGTGCTGTATATTGGCGGCTCATGAAGCGGAGGGAACTTCGCATCCTGCTAAGCTGGCTATTCACAAACAGCTGATGTACAACAGAATAACGAAAAAATTATTGATTTTAATAAATATCATGATCGAGATTAACTTATTCTTATTCTGATTAATTGACTGGAGCAGAAATTTTAGATCAAAATCAAAGTTGGTATAATATTGAACTAATAATATTGAAGTATGGTAACATTTGGAACTACTTTTTGAAATATTAAGATGTATGAGATAGAAGAAAGTTTTGGGATTGGCAAATCCAACTAGTTATTTTTGTAACTTCCTTATAAATATTTAAAATTAAAAGTAATTTTCTTTTTACTTATAAATATCAAAATAATTTAACTTAAAATAAAACTAAACGTGACTTAGAGCAAAAACAATATTAAATAATTAAAACAGAAAAAGGGCATCGATTAAACCTATGTTTGGAGAAAATAACTCTTTAATCATGGGCATATTAGTAGATATTTTATGTTTAAATTATAAAAAGAAAGTATGTAGTATTTCTTTGTGAAAATACTCTACAATTATATGCATATTAATTGGTCAAAATTTACTATACAAATTATCAGCATTTTATTGTACAAATTAATTAATTATTAGCAATTATCAATATAGTCAATCCCATATCCAAATCCAGTAGCAATTATCAGCATTTCATTGTACAAATAAACAGAATATTTTAATGTTTAAATTACATTTTTTATGCAATATTATTAATATACATTACAGGGCTTGAATGGCAGATACAGGGCTTGAATTTCGAGACGGTATGGCAGGATTCGTGCCCTAAAGATTATTATTGTGTCCTATTTATTATGCCCTATTGTGGGCGGACGGCTCCTGTTTCCAAAAAATCATTTTCCGAAAATGTTTCTTTGTAAAACAACGATCAAGTCTCAGGACCGACCGACAAATTTCGTGATATTTTCTACTATCGATTAGCAGATTTCACAGGTTATTCTTACGTCAGATTGACAAAATTCATAGTTGTTTTTCTGCATCTGACTGAAAAATTTTGTGCTTTTTCTCCATGACCGACTGACGAATGCCACGATTTTTTCTAGAGACTGATCGGTGAATTTCTTAATTTTTTTTCTCGAGATCAATTGACAAATATAGCAATTTTATTCTGTGACCGATTGGCAACTTCCCTGTTTGTTCTTGCGAAATACTGATGAAAATAACGATTGTTTTTTGCATCCGATTGAAAAATTTCGTGTTTTTTCTCTGCGACCGGCTGAGGAATTTCATGATATTTACTCGTGACGGACTGGCAAATTTCACTATATTTTTTCATGATCGATTGACGAATTTTGTGATATTTTCCCACTGCTGATTTCCCACGAACTTCAGTTTTCTTCTTGCTACCGGACGACAAATTTTGTTATTTATTTTCACCATAATTGACAAAATCGGCGATATTTTTTTTTATGACCGATTTATGTATTTTGCAATGTTTTTTCCCTGTGCTCAAAATTAGGGATTGACCGAATACCGAATAGTCGATTCGGTATTCGGTGATTCGGCATGTAAACCAAATATTCGGCTTCGGCCGAATACTTTTAAGTATTCGGCCGAATAATTGCTGGTAAGTATTTTCTTAGAAGTAGAAGAATTCTTTTTTAATTAGAAGTAGAATAGGTTAAACGATGAGTTTCAATATTATGTGCATGAGTTCAGTTGCACTACAAAAAACAAGTCAAAGGACATTTTTAATATAAAAAAAACTTTTTCTTTCCTAAAATAGCCTACATAGGGGTGAAATCAAAACTATCTACGATGAGAAAAAAAAAAGTAAGGAAGGTAGGCATCTTTCTCTTATAATTTAATTTTAATTATTTCTACTTTAGTTTTCTTAATTTAAATTTATTTAATGTGTATTTTCTTTAACATATATCTCAAATAAGTACGTCAGATTTCATCTCTGTATATCTAAGGTGTATATGAAAGTAAACGCATCAAATAAGTATACCTCTATGCCTATCCTATAGCTTTTATAATCATTAAAATCGCTCAAATTTGTTATCTTCATCACCACAATGTTAAATTATTAATCAAAATATAAATATGTATCAATAATTTGACAGAAAATAGTTAAATGTATAAATTGATATACCTTTTGTGTTTGGGAACATTCCTATTCAATACGTTTATAATTAGACAATCAGTAAATCAGCTTAATGAGAACATTGTTTCTTTTTATTTGAATGAACTTTAGTTTTTCTAACAATTCTTACCCTTAATAATAGCCTGTATAGTTTAATACTTTCATAGGTTATTTTGGGTATTGACTAGTGATAAAATAATAAAAAATAAGTGATGGGTTAATGAAATTGTGAGTGGAAAGTAGTCATTAAATTTTTTTGGTGTAATTAGATTTAAGAATAAAAATGTAACTGAATTAAATTACTAAGAATTTAATTTTAATTAAAGTTTATTAAAAAAGGTAATATATGAAAAAATGTATATTAAAAAATTTTAAGTATTCGGTTGCCGAATACCGAATATTCGGTGTACACTTTGACCGAAGCTTCGGTATTCGGCAAAATTGCTGCTTCGGTCAATCCCTACTCAAAATAGTAAATAACTAAAAGGGCAGTAATGGCCACTGGAGACTGGGCCCTACCAAATTGGCCAATAGTCAGCACTAAACAAAATGAGATTACACTTGTGGCGCACATGAAGAAAAAATTGCTGAACTTTAAAAAACATGTTTAGAAATAACAAACTAGTTGATTTTTGCAATTCACAGAAATTACCCAGTAGCAGAAAATTCTCCAGGTATCTGCGATAGATATTTCAAAGACAAAAAATAATTTGCAGGTAAAATACTTTTACAATTGAAACGTTAATTAATCAAACAATCACTTACCTGTAGCGTTTTTATGCATTTTATAGTTTTTTATTAATAATAATCTTAAGTTTTTGTATTAAGTAATAAAGAACTAAACATAATATAAAGCAAAATAAAGGTTCAATGGAAAAAGAATCTGCAAAAGAGAAAAGAAAATCTGCGACGCCCGTCTCCCGTCTCGAACTTTCTGCTACCGGGAGAAATTAGGACATGACTTTTAAAATCAACCTTTTATCGTGTAATAGAAGAAATCAATTGACTATTTCCTTTTCAAACTTTGGATATGGATATAAAATTCCAATGCATTGCAATTCCATGCAAAAAAATCTGCAACCGAAATCGAAAAAGTAAAAAAACAGCCGTATGAAAGATCGAGCTCAGCTATCTTATGCAAAAAGAATCTTTTAAAACTTTTCAAATTTAAACAATTTAAGAAAACCCCCTGCCCATTGGTTTAACATTACGGAATGGCCATTTTCAAGTTAGTGAAGGGTCCCCTTATAAATATTCAACTGTGTGATGTGAATGAAAAAAAAAATTAAATTTGGTAACAATATTATGATAGTGTTAGAAAGTGTTTTACAATGTATGACTAATGTATGATTTTTTGTTCTTGCTAAAATTTCCCATGGGTTAATATAGAATTTCATGATTTGAGAAGGGAAAACCAGTTTCACTGGAATGTCCCCTTAACAAAAGAAATTACTTTGAGGAAATAAATGTTTCTTAATCTTACAAAAATAAAGTATTTCTTAACAAAAATAAATAAATAAATAGGAAGGATTCACAAGGAGTTTATTTAATATTATCAATTCATACTCAATAGATTGAAAAAATTTCAATATAAGCATAACATTTATTCATTAATCTTTCAAGTACAGTAAAACTCCGGTTATCTGAAAAGCATGGAACCAAAACATTTTTGTTGACTGGGGTTCCATAAGAATTTTCAGATAAATGGGAAGCTTTCTTATTTACCCTACCAGATGCCACTACTCAGCCTTCTCCCCCCCCCCCCCCAAATCTATAATTGCAATGAAACAAATTTGAATAATGAAATATTGCCAAGCTACACATTAGCTTCTGGAGCAGAGAACGGCTCCTTGAGAAAATTAAGAGACATTACAGGAAAAGGTTGATACAGTTTTTGATTGAAGGACTGACTGATGGAGCAGAAGTTGTTGAAAATTTAAAACTTGTGGATATGAAGAAAGTTAACTACTGGTTAGATTCTTGATGGGAGTGAATGAAAGTGAATTAAAATGTTAGTAACATTTTTACATAAGTTATGGCCTAACGTTGAGTTGCTAGTCTTTGAAACACAGTTGCAGTCGGCAGAAACTGATGTCATTGGAATTGTGGACAGAAATGATGACAATATATACACTGAAGTGTTTTCGGACATGTTGAATGCATTTAAAATTCCATAGTTCAATTTTAACGAAAATACCAGGGATTACAGTTTTGACTATAATTCCATTAAGGATATAATAAAGCAAGTTTGTTCAGAAGTGACATACAATCACCGTAGGATATCGACAATAGAATCACCGATATGCATTATTCATGCAAGTAAGTTAAAAAAATAATGCATATCAAATTTTGCAAATTTTTCTAAAATTTTTTAACAAAGCATAACCATGCGTTTCCGATAATTTCTAAAGTTATAAAAGTTGGTCTGTGCTGTTTGTCAAAAGTGTAACTTGTGAAAGAGGCTAAAACATGCAAAATGGAATAAATTCTAAAATTTATTTAGCAACCCAATTGTTAATTGCATGTAACATTAGGTGAAAGTTGAAAAATAGACATGGTATATATAAAACTTGATTCTGTTCCTTTGTTTTAATAAAAATAAACATTTTTGATAATAAATTATCTTGAGTTGTTAATTTAAATTATTTCAAAGATATTTTGTCATGTCTGTATAAATGTAATTCTTTAAGTGGCACATAAAAAATAACGGGGTTTAAAGATATTTTTTTTTCCTTTCCAACAGTTCAACTCCCCTGTATTTTTAAATGTTGGCTGGGAAACTCTCCTTCTGGGGAAAACTTGAATTTCAAGCCCTGATGTTCAAAGAGATATAGTTTTTTGTAAATTATATTTCAATGCATTTAAAATGTTTTAATGATGTATGAAACATGTTTGTAATTTATTGTTCTGAGATGGCGTTATATAAAAAAATAATTCACCATATAACTAAAAACATATCTAGTGCCGGATATCCGATCGGGTATCCGGCCGGATATCCGAATCCGGCAGGCAAAGGAGCTTCGGATATCCGGTATCCGATATCCGGCAAAATCAATATCCGGTGCATCCCTAGTTTAAATTAGGGATGCACCAAATATTCGGTATTTGGCCATACTACCGAATATTCAGTTAAGCCAAATATCAAATTATTCGGTATGCTGAATATTTGGCTTGGACGAATATCGAAATATTCGGCCAGACCGAATACTTAAAAAAACTTAAAATATATTTAAAAACCTTAAAACAATTTCTATTTTTAACTGTCAATTAATCAAGATATTTAGAATAATTAGAAATAGAATTGTATTTAAATAAAACAATGCTTTTAGATACCCCCCCTCCCCACCCCCTATTGGAAAGTATCATGTAAGAAAATTAACCAATAATGATGATTTTAGTCCCTTCCTGACAAACAGCACAGTAAAATTTTTCTTCCAATTTCTACAAAATTTCACTTTGATTTTAAAATATTTGTTTTAGAATATAAGAACATTTTATTCATTTATTTTAATAGAGGTCAGAGAGGTAACAGAGAAATTTAAAATTTTATCGAATAAAAGCTTTAAAACTATCCTCTTCTTAAATTCTTAAGCATAGATTATTTTTAGTGTAAAATTTACTTGTAAAAAAGATCTTATTTATTAATATTCAAGTATGTGTTAAATATTATGTAAATTGTTTTAAAATGTAGCTTTTTAATACTTTCAAACTATGAAATTTAAAAGTATTCATCAAGCCGAATATTCGGTTTACCTGTTGGCCGTATATTCGGCCAAAATCTCTATTCGGTACATCCCTAGTTTAGATTAATCAGATATGCACATACACTAAACTCTTGACTATCCAGCCTAGTAAAAAAATGAATTTACAAGTGGCCAAAACAGGCAAGTTCCCGTCCGTGGGAAAGTCTCGAATTGCGACAGGAAAGAGCAAGAAGATATTGCAGAATGCAATAGCAGAGCAACGACAGACAAGAAATGAGGGGAGGGGGAGTTAAGGCTTGATAACCTGTTTCATCAGTTATGCTTCGGATGTTAACAAGTGTGGACATTATTTGCCTCTGTTACTGGTTACGTTCGTATATTTTGGTGCGCTTTGTGTTTATTGAAGATTAATGAAGAAAATGGATAAATGAAAAAAGGTTATAGTGACCATAGAGGAGAAATTATGCACTATAAATCGACTGCAGTCAGGGGTAACGGCAAAAACCACTGCTTCGCAGTTAGGACGCAGTGACCCGGAGCCAAACAATTTTTGATGCTCCAGCTCCGCTCCTAGATAAAATGCTGGGGCTCCGGCTCGGCTCAGATTTCGCACTTTTGAGTTGCAGATTTCAATTTACACATTTAATTTTTTGCTCACAAATTCTTTCTGCCTTTACTTTCATTAAAGATCTGAAAAATGCATTTTCCTTTTCATCAAACTTGAAATGCTTGTTCAAAAAATGACATCTTTTAGCTTTTGCTTTTAAAATAGAAAGTTTGGTGGAATTTTAAACACAAAAATCTTAAATTTCTTCTACACTTTTCAAACAACCAAAATTATACAACTACACATGTAAACAACATGCGGCCATATTTTCCAATAGTGTTGTCACTTAGCTTAAGTAGAAAGTAGAAGTAAAGTAGTGTTACCATGTTTTGAGAAGTTTTCCATCTCTAATATAAAAAAAACCCCTAAAAAATGATATAATTAAAATACTGAATAATGATGTAATTAAAATATTTTAAGCCTGTAAATTTAAAGACTGAAAAAAAAAAAAAAAAAAAAAAAAAAAAAAAAAAAATAAAAGAACATTAAAAACTAAAGGAGCCCTGGAGCAAGGGAAAATTTAGAGCTCCAGCTCCAGGGAAAACACTCTCTGGTTAGGAGTTAGTAAAAGTACAGTGGGTGAGTGGAAGAAAAATCAAGCAGAAATTGAAAAGTGGTGTGCTGCCCAAGCCTGTGGAAGTGGAATGATAAAGAAAAGTCCTTCCGGCCAGTGTCGGGAGGAAGAGGTAGCTTTCATATTCCTTATTTTTAAAAAGCCAACTTATATTATTCAAACACACGAAGCTTAATTAAGTGGAAACCGAATGTAGGAGATTCAATACTAATTTTTATCAATACTAAATCATTATGAATGAGAATTTCACGAAATTAGTCAGCTTTATCCAAGCTGCTTTTATTTAAAGTCACTTATATTTGGCTGCCAAATTCGGCGATTTCTTAAAGTGCCTGCCATTTTAAGACAACATGGTAGATGAGGCTAACCAGTGAACTTGGTCGAGACCTTAGTAATTGCTGTGCACGTGCTCACTCATATCGGAATCGGTTGATATATACGAGTGCTGTCGCAGGCAAAAAATCAGATTTTTCAAAATGTCACCCACTTTAGAAATTGAAACTGCTATATCTCAGCCATTTTTTAAGATAAAGACAAACAAAAAATTGCTCCTGAATCCTTATATCAAGGTCAAATACTTAAGAAAGAAACATTTTTCAATTTCTAATTTTTTTGCACCTCACTTTAAATATAATTTTTTTTTTAATTTAATGGCCGCCATTTTGAAACAAGATGGCTGATGAAGCTGGCCAGCGAACTTGGTCGAGATATTGATGTATACTATCCACATGCCTTCTTCCATCGAAATAGGCGAATAAGTGTGGTATCGCGTGACAAATACAAGATCGTTTCAAAGTGTTAGCCATGATAGAAATTCAAAGTGCTATAATTCAACCACTTTTTAAGATATAAACAAAAGAACAAATTTTCAGAAACAAAAACTGCTCCAGAATCTTTGTATCAAGGCCAAACACATAAAAAAAATCTTTTTCATTTTCCAATTTTTTAATACCTCATTTTAAATTTTAAATTACATTTTTTTTAAAAATGGCAACCCTTTTGAAACAAGATGGCGAATGAAGCTGGCCAACAAACTCGGTCGAGACATTGGTATGTACTATGTACAGACCAAGTTACATTCAAATCGGTTCATAAATACACCTGTTATCGCGTGACAAAAATCAGGTCGTTTTAAAATGTCAGCCACAATAGAAATTCAAAATGTTATAACTCAGCCATTTTTTTAGATGTAGACGAAACAAAACCTGTTCCGGAATCTTTGTATTAAGGTCAAACACATACAAAAAAAAAAAAATCTTTTTCATTTTCCAATTTTTTGGTATCTCATTTTAATTTTTTTAAAAATTTTTTTAAATGGCCACCATTTTGAAACAAGATGTCGAATGAAGCTGGTCAACGAACTCGGTTGGGTTATTTGTATGTACTATGTACACACCAAGGTACATCCAAATCGGTTCATAAATACGTTTGTTATCACGTGGCAAAAATCAGGACGTTTCAAAATGTCAGCCACGCTAGAAATTCAAAATGCTATAACTCAGCCATTTTTTAAGATATAGACGAAACAAAAACTGCTCCCGAATCTTTTTATCAAGGTCAAACACATAAGAAAAAAATATTTTTTCAATTTTCAATTTTTTGCTACCACATTTCTAATTTAAATTTTTCTTAAAATTTTAAATGGCTGCCATTTTTAAACAAGATGGCGGAGGAAGCCGGCCAACGAACTCGTTCGAGACATTGGTCTGTACTATGTATAAACGAAGTTACATCCAAATCCGTTCATAAATACGCCTTTTATCGCGTGACAAAATTCAGGACGTTTCAAAATGTCAGCTTCGCTAGAAATTCAAAATGCTATAACTCAGCCATTTTTTAAGATATAGACGAAACAAAAACTGCTACGGAGTCTTTGTATAAAGGTCAAATACATAAGAAAAAAATATTTTTCCATTTTCAATTTTTTGGTACCACATTTCAAATTTAAAATTAAAAAAAAAATTTTAAATGGCCGCCATTTTGAAAGAAAATGGCGGATGAAGCTGGCCAACGAACTCGGTCGAGACATTGGTATGTACTATGTACACACCGAATTACATCCAAATCGGTTCATAAATACGAGAGTTACAGTGTGACATAGGTCATATATATATAGATATATATATATATATAAATTTTGAACGGAGGGTGGTTTCGGGGTCTGGGGGGTCATGATCGATGAAAATATACCAAAATTTTTTGAAATCGCTTTCCTCCGAACGGCTGCAATAGGTAGCTTTTTGTAAAGAAAGCTACCTAAAAACCATGCTGAAAAGTAAGCATAAAGAAGTTGAGGAAGCTTTATTTTTGTAGCATCAACACTTATGAGGCTTGCCTGTTACTGGGGCGATATTACAGAAAAAGCACTGCTATTTCCCCGCATATAAGAAAGAGAAGATTCAGAGTTTACTGCCAGTGAAGATAGATCGTTTTAAAAAATGATTCGGTATTCACCAGATTACCACATATGGGGAGGCTTAATTTGCTGACAAAGATGTTTTGTTCAAAGACTACCTTGCTAAGGTTATTCAACAGGAGTAAATTTCTCGGGAGCAGTTGTACAACTGCGATTAAACCGGTTTAAATTATAAGATGTTCCTTACAAAAACGCTTGCATCAAAGAAAGAAGCTGCTGCTGCGGGTTACACAAGAAAAGCAAGGAACGCGTCACCATATTGGCTTGCAGTAATGCAACCGGCAACCATAAACTTAGGTTGACTTTAACAGGAAAGTCAAACAAACCTAGAGCTTTTAAAAAACTGAAAAATCAGGAATCATTATCCCTATATTACACACATCAAAAGAAAGCATGGATGAATTCAGAGATCTCTAAAGGCTGGTTCCAAAATTAATTCGTACAGACTATAGAAAAACAAAGACAACAATTTGTCAAGAAAAGTTCTGCTAATTCTTGACAACGCACCTTCACATCCGTCCATTGATGAACTCTGAGATGGAGACATTAAAGCTGAATTTTTACCATCCAGTGTGACCACTATTTATCAACCGATGGAACAGGGCATCCTTTAAATAATTAAGAACAAGTAATATAAAAATTTAGTTTTGAAAGTCAATTACTTGGGCCATCCAAGAAAAATGTAATAGAATCCCCTTAAGCTAATCTTAGTTTTTGTTGCATTAAAATATCTCAATTGTTTGATTTTCTATAAGCAAGTAGGTTTACAATGGGACTCTATGGGAATTTGGCGAAATATTAGCGATATCGCCAGTTGGTGACTCATTTTGGCCGCCAAATTTGGCGACTGAACAGGATCTCTCCTATGGTAACACCTTATTGAAAATACTTTCATTGATCTTCAATAACCAATGGCTGCCATTTTGTTTCCCATGCAAAACTAAAATGAATTAATTAAAATTTAATTAATTAATTAATATTTGAAAAAACTGTATTAACATCAATTGTCATCCAGTATAAGTTTAAAAAAATTTATTTCAACTTGATAGGATGAATAATGAGTATTTTATTAATGATTGAAAATTTGAACAAGATAAATATATAAATAAATAAATATAGGGAGAGTGTGAACTAATAGTAGGAATTTAATGAAAAAGTATCGCCGGCGTCTTCTCTGTTCATTGACATCAGTGATTGATAATAAAGACTACATAACCATTCTGAAAAAGATTGACATGTTAGATGTCATAAGATGGGTGGCAGAAGGATGTGAAGAAATTCCAAGCATAATAATTGCAAGATTAGAGAGCTAACAGAGAGCAGCATAATAATTGCAAGATTAGAGAGCTAACAGAGAGCCTTCTTTTGGACCATAAAGGTGAACATAAATCAGTGTGGGAAATTAAAGTGGAAGAGGAGAGCAATAAGCTTCTTTAGTTGAAAAATGTACGGGGCTTTGACGACGTAGGTGCAGAGGACATTACAGAATGGATGGCAAATGGAGTTAATGAATTAACTGACAACAATACTGTAGAAAAGGTGACACAGGGAGAAGTATCAGAAGGAAAATAGGAAGAGCTAGGAAAAATCTCATCCCACATTCAGATAGCTTCAATATGATTGAGACAGCACTGCAGTACATTAGTCAGCAGGGGGAAGAAGCGACTCCAGCTGATATCTGCTTGAGTAAATGGAAGGACATTGCGTCAGGAAGAGAGCTAACAGAGAAAAGCTGGACTTTTTCAAAAATTAAATATTGTAAGTCTTGTCTCTTATGTCTTATCTTATGCATAACTTTTCACATTTGTGCAATCCTTTATTAATAAACAGTAAAATAAGATTTACTCTTTTTTACGAATTAGGCTTACTATTTATGTTAACGTTTTGCTTATATGAAGACACTGTATGTAGGGGAGAGTGTTGTACCTTGGGACGCTTGTACTTCGGGACATTGACAATTTCTAGTAAACTATTGGCAGCAGTTATCTTTTGTTTATTTCCAATAGTGACCTATAACCAACAGATCTCATCATAGTAACAGACAATATCAGAAGCATCAAATTAATGGCTTGGTGAAAAAAAAAAGAATTTCATTAGTCCAAAGTAAATATTTTCTCCCATTCTAATTTCATTTTTATCCTATGTATTTTTACAACAAGTCAATTGCAATTTATTTTTTTATAAAAGAGAAGATTTTTAAATGTTTTGGTTATGAGAAAATAATGATAGTGCTTCTAGATTTACTACCATTTTAATTTTATTTAAACCGTGTGGTGATTGTACCTTGGGACAGTAAAATATGTTGTACCTTGGGACATGTCCGATGGTATTACAAATACATGGTTCATTATAATTTGGATAAATAAAAGTATTTTTATTACTTATTTTACGGAAAATTCCACAAATCATGTGAAATTCAATAAATAAAACAATTCATCTTTACTTTGGATATATTTTATAATGATTGAAGTTTGTAAATAAGAATCTGGCTATTCCTGATAAACCTCTTACTTTCCGTTGTCTTTCCATGTGATGCAATGTTCTAAAGAGCACATGTTCTGGTGTATTTTTCCGCGTTTTGAATCAATTTTAAAGGTACATTTAAGTATTTCACTATGTTTGTTAATCATGGATAACATAACAGCCGTATTCAGATTATTACAACAGAGAAATGCCGGGAAGTTGGAATTCTTTTGTTTACAATTCCTATCTATTCTTCCCATAAAGTACAGCCACTTGATTGCACCTACTGTCTTTGGGTCGTAGAAAACATACTACAGGACTTTTGCTAATGAATGGATGCTGTCACATCCTGGATAGCCAATGACAATACATGATGTAGCAGAAGTAATTGGAAATGCATTTTATAAAGATTTCACACCATCAAATATCATTAAAATTTTGAATAGACATTTATTCAATCGATGAAAACGGATTCAGTAAAATGAATTTTTTAACATAATATGTAACCAACAGACCACTTGATTCAACTGAAATGCTTAATGAAACAGCTGAATTTACAGCAGCAAATGTGATATCAGATGTATATGTAACAAGTTTATCTTCACATTCTCAAAATGTTACATCCCAGATCATTTTCCAAAGTTGCAGCTTGTAAAAGGAATGTCTGTAGAAGAAAAGGGAAATCTTGCATTTTAACAGTTTCTTTAGTAAAAGCTGAAATTGCTGTAGCAAGAAAAGGAATTATAAGATCACCTCCAGAAGAAAATAGCAATTCAGAATCTCTTAATGATAAACTCATTTTATCTAGTACAAAAGATGACAGTATTGATTATGATCATTGCAAAAGATGTGTTAGAAGTAAGAAAACAAGAAAGTGGAAAAAAAAACTTCCCTTCTATGCATCTCAAGTTAGTTGATGTCCTTGCCAATGATGAATTTCAAGTAAAAATTTTAAAGCGCATAAGGAACAGCAGTAAATTTGTTCACTGAACTGATGATTCCTATTCTATGATATTTGCTTATCAGATATTGAGTGTTAACTCTCACATCCAATTTCCACAGGTGGGTGAGAACGACAAATCACACAGCTATTTTTCCAATTTTACTTTATATCATATAATGTTAAATAATCAGGACTTTTGTATTTTGCTGTATTTAAAAATCTTTCTTGAACTTGAGTTTCATCCTCTATTTCCTTGAAAAATAAAAAAAAGTTTTTGTTTGTTGGCACAAAATTAGTTATTGTTATTGTATAAAATATTGTATTAGTAATTGTACAAAATTATTGATTAGTTATATGCCTATTGCCTGAATTATGCAGTATGTCCCAAGGTACAACATTGATGTTGTACCTTGGGACAGTTTGCCTTACCTACTTTAAATAAATGGCAATTATTTATTTTCAAAGTGCCTGAATTTCTAAAATTATATTATAGAGAAATATGTTGGTGTATCGAAATGTTGCCTTTAAATTTTAAATCTGTTTATAATCATCGAAGTAAAAAATTAAAATGTGAAAATTGTCCCAAGGTACAACACTCTCTCCCCTACTGTATATATATAAAAATGATCGGTACTTTTCGGATAGTGGGGCGCCAGTATTATATATACATATATATGTATATTTACATATATATGTGTGTGTGTGTATACACAATATGTGTATAGGAATACATATGTATATTTACATATATGTATGTATATAGATATGTATATATAACACTGGCGCCCGGTTAACCGAAAAGTACCAAATGATCTTAAAATATGTAACATGTGTTTTTATTATTATGGCGGGGGGAGGGCAGGAAGAGAATAATAAATACTTATAGACAGAGTTGGGCAGTATCGAAAATACATGTATTTGAAATACATTTGTAATTTGTATTTTAAACCTTCAAAAGAAATGTATTTTGGAATGCTTTTTCAAAGTATTTTGTATTTTCAAAATACTCAAAATACATTCCTCCAGATTTCAAGCTGTGTTGTCTAAACTGCAGATCTAGATTTCAGCTGGGAAACATATGCCTGTCTGTTTTGAATAGTTTTTGAATTCGTTTCTAGAAGTTTATATATCACATTGTTTAACATTTGGTATATAAGCATATTAATGAATCAGATGTTTACTTCTGCAGAAGCATTTTTGCTGAGTAGTCACAAAAAAAGTTTTTATAATTCATAACATTCAATGAGAATTACAAAAAAAACTGTTGTGTGAAAATGGTTGTATAGGCAGGTGCTGCCTATTTAAAGTACATTAGAAATGTAATGCTGTCAGTTACCGCAGAGGCTCGCAGGGTTGCAAAAAAGCCGGCTAAAATTAAAAAAAGCCACGCCGATGGCTTTTATTGGTTTTAACCGGCTTTTTTTGGCCAAAATTGGCCTTTTTTGGCCAAAATTGGCTTTTATACAGTGAAGCATTTTAATTATAGACTACATATTTTAAAGTGTTTTTAATTAGTTTTAATGACATTTAGTTGATTTAAAATACAATAAGTAACCCAATTTCTCAACAATGAAGACATAATATTGAAAAAAAATAAAAAAATAAACTTAGATGAATCTGCTAGTGGTTTGAAGTGAGAATTGGAAATATGTCAACTAAATTTTAAAAGAGCCATACCAACTGCTTTATCTGGTTTACACTGACCTTTAACACCCCCCCCCCCCCCTTTTCTTCTTCATTTTTACTGCTTTATAAAATTAAAGAGGACAATGATTACTAAGTTACATATTTTATTACTTAACAAATTTTAAGAGCTATTAATATACAAGTCTTATTTTATTTCTCATTAATATTTAAAATCATACATAATAATATAATAAAAATACAAGTTCTCACTATTAAAAACAATATTATGAACAGCATATGCATGAATATGTACTCTTAAATAGCAGCAAACTTTTCAAAATTTTATTTCTATTTTACTTACAGAATGCATTTTATGTATTTATTTAATTTGCATAATTGCTAGATTTACTTTTATACACTTATGTACTAAACTCTCCTTAAATGTTATACCCTTTTCTAATTTCTCTTTTTACGATTATAACATAATCTCTCCATATGGACACGTAAGAATTAAGAATGTCTCCATTTTGATGTGCTACATTTTGTGATTGTTTAATTAAATATAATCTTTAAAATGTGTAGTATATGTGGGGCTATGTAATATAGAATTTGAAAACACCAGTTTAAAGTCTAACTTATATTCTTTTCAATATTTATAATGTTTTTATAGATATAACACCTTCTATGTTGAAATTTATAATTCTTGTAGTAGAAAATATTTATAAGTGTTTAAAAAAATAATTAATCAAAATTTAATATGAATTAGCTGTAAACGAACTTTTAATAATAAAAGCCGGCCTTTTTTAAGTGGTTAAAACCAAAAAAAGCCGGCCGGCTTTTTTTGGCCTGGCTAAAAGCCGGCAACTCTGGAGGCTCGTGGAAATAACGACTAAATCTCCCAATGAAAATTTACCAAGAGGATTAACTATAATAAATACATAATCTGCGCTATTAGACATGAAATATTTTTAATGTTGTGTTGATGATAATAAATTTTTTAGGGAAAATATCAGCGGTATAAAACAAGATGTTTGATTATAGGTTAAATTTTTGAATGATAAAACAAACTTCAAATCCTATTTAAAGGTAAGATTTTAGTCTTACACCATCATATATCGATTTTAACATTATTTTTCTTAATTTCTTAGTATTCATTCAGTCGAGGTTCTAATATGATTTATCGTGCCTTTGATATAAAAGTAGTTCAATTTATTCCTAAAGTATGAAAATGTTCATTAACTGTATTTACATTGAGCATATTAGATATTGGATGTTTAAATGCAGACTTGGCTTTATTATAATTGAGCATTTCCACGGTGACTTTGCATTCTAAAACATCTTGACACTTCATTTTTATTTTTTAGCCCCTGGTATGCTATTTCTTTCTCCCAGCTTATTTTGTGTCGTCTCCAAAAAATAACGTTACGATGTATAAGCCAGCCATAAAACAAAACAGAGGCATCATTGCACTGTTAAATACTCTTCTGCAATTTTTTTAATTTCTAAGCATCACACATTTTCAATTTTTGTACCATCGTATTTGGAAAAATATGTACTTTTAAATAATTTGTTTGAAAACTGCATCTCCATTTACTTTTGAAATATTAATTTTTTGTACTTTTTAGAGCGATTTGCTTCATACTGGCAACGGAAGACGGAAGTATTCCATTTCTGTAGAAAGCAAAGGAAAAAGTTGCGAAATAGTAATTATAGTGTTTAAGAGTGGATCGTAAATGGGTTATTCTCTACAATAGTGCAAAAAGTGTTTCCCAGTCATATAAATGCTCTTAATTTCACTACATTTGTATTTATTTTTATTAGAAGATCTAAACATAGTTTATTAGGGACAGAAAGTAAAATTTAAAAATAAATAAATTTAGTATTTAAAAATGTAATATATATCATGCAAACATCATTCTCTCACCTTTCCCCCACCTGTACTACCATATTTTATTCAGGGTTGCAAAAAAGCCGGCTAAAATTAAAAAAAGCCAGGCCGGTGGCTTTTTTTGGCCAAAATTGGCCTTTTTTGGCCATAATTGGCTTTTATACAATGAAGCATTGTAATTATAAACTACACATTTTAAAGTGACTTTTAATTAGTTTTAATGACATTTAATTGATTTCGAGTTTAATAAGTAACCCAATTTCTCAATAATGAGGACATTAATACTGAAATAAAACTTAGATAGTTTTGCTAGTGATTTGTAGTCAGAATTGCAAATATGTCAGCTAAATTTTAAAAGGGCCATACCAACTGCCAGTTTTTTCCTTTTTACTGCTTTATAAAATTAAAGAGGACAATGGTTACTTAGTTACGTGTTTTATTACTTAATTTTAAGAGCTATTAATATACAAGTCTTATTTTATTTCTAGTAAGCATTTATACGTAGTCATATTAATAAAAACACAATTTCTCACTATTAAAAACATTATGAATATGCTTAGCAAAAAGCTTTTCAAAATTTTATTTAGAGAATTTTTTTTTCCCTGTTTAAATGCTCTATTTTTTATATACTTATGTACCACTCTCCTCAAACATTATATCCTTTCTAATTTCTCTTTTAACAATTATAACTTAACCTCTCCATATAGACACATAAGAATGTTTCCATTTTGATATGCTACATTTTGTCATTAATTAAATATAACGTTTAAAATGCATAGTATATGTGGTGCTATGTAACATAAAATTTCAAAACACCAGTTTGTAGCCTAAGTTATATTCTTTTCAATGTCTATAATTTTTTTTTTTTTTTTTTTTTTTTTTTTTTTTAATTATTATTAGACATAATGCCTTCACAGTTGCCTTCTAGAAGTTATATAAAGACTTGTTTATTTGTCAAAATTTAATAGAAATCTATAATTTTTTCAGTAGAATATGTTTATAAGTGTATTAAAAATTAATTGATCCAAATTTAAAACTAATTAACTGTAAACAAACTTAAAAAAATAAAAACCGGCTTTTTTTAAGTGGTTAAAACCAAAAAAAGCCGGCCGGCTTTTTTTGGCCTGGCTAAAAGCCAGCAACCCTGATTTTATTGCTTATTTTCTTCCACCCAGAAATAAAAATAATTAAAAATACCCTAAGCAAAATAAAGTTCTTATTTGGTACATTACGAAAAATAATAAAATTATTATTCTTTACTATTATTATATAGTCTACTCAATCGATTATATGTTTCCCCATGTTAGACCATCATTCCCTCACACACTGCTATTATCTCAAATATCTACCACTAAAGAGCAGTAGCAGTCTAGCACTTTTCACAGAGAAGAAGCCATTTTGAGCACTTGTCAGTCCAGCAACATAAATTGGTGGTGTAAGATTTCGTTAATTTTTCAAAAAAAAATTTCAGTCAATATATCTGGAAGCGTTTTTATTGGCAGTCATTCCCTCACACAGAATACTAATTTTTTTACAAATATCAAAAATTTTAATTTTATCATACATTATATATTAAGTGTTGCTCTTAAAGGAAACAGTTTGGATTTCTTCATAATTTTGCATTTTCCCCTACAACTAGTAAAAATGTCTTATTTCATCATTCCCTCACTTGTCATTCCCTCACATTTTTTTTAGGGTTTTTATTTTATTTTTTCCACAAATTTTTATCTTATTTTTTTTTTTGTTGTCAAATTTTTAAAACAATTTCTGCTGCTATTAAAATCTCCAATAATTGATTTAATTTCTTACCATTTATCTAATTTTTATGAAAATTTACATATCTATCATTCAAGTCAGACTGCTTGGCCAAATTTGCAAGTATTGTAGAGAACAACCCAAATGTGGAATTCTTAAGCGGATGCGAATGATGTCTATTTACATAAAAGCGTAAACTTTAAGTCTTAAAATTGAAATATTTTTTGTACTATTTATATATAAATATATATTTTTTTCATCGGGGGCGACGCTTAATTCTGAAAAAGCAGAATTCCTGTTTTCTAGTTATTTTTATTTATTTATTTATTTTTGTTAGCACATGCGAAGCTATAATTCTGGCTTCCTGGCTTAGAGAACATACTGCTTTGTGTACAAAACATGGATGAAAATCATTTTTAGTTAAAAATTCTAATACATTTTTTTATGTTTAACTTTTTTTTCACTAACAACAGAAAAAAGCAATTTTATATGGAAAATATAAGTTATACATCTAAACAAAGTTTTGATATTTATAAAAAACGGTACCTTTGCATTAGCTACATGTCAAGGTTTAACAGCCAAAGAAATCGTTATAGAATTTACTAATAGCAGATTTTTTTATTCTACTTATAATCGGTTAAATGTGTTTATTTATTTATTTATTTTTGATGAATTTTTAATATCGTTATCGAATGTTAACCAAGGGCAAATTATGAACTTATTTACATCGTTTTAAGTGCATACAGGTATACCTTCGCAATCGGGTTGCACACAATAGAGATTGTTTTTTAAAATCATGCTTGATTTTTTTTTTAATGACAAATCCGTAAAGAAAGATAGTTTTCAAACAAATTGTATTTGAAAGTACATTTTTTCTCTATTCAACGGTATAAAACTTCAAATTGTGTGATGATTAGAAGTTAATAGATTTGCTAGAAAGAGAGTTATTACTCTGATCGTTGCTATCGTCAATATGACATCCGCATTACTAATGGCCAAGTTTTTGTTTTATAATACAGATCAGCGATCTCACTCAGTTAAAAATGCCCAATGTGCAGTGCATAGAATAGAGGTCTGCACGGGCCGGCCTGGCCCGGGCTGATTTTCGTTCACTGCACTCGGGCCGGGCCATACTTTTTTCTGAAGGCTCGGGCCGGGCCGGGTCTAACTTAATTTTTCTGTACAGAGCCAGGCCTGGTTTCATTCCTAGTCTTCATGGCCCAAAATTTTCAGTCCTAGTTTTGAGCCGACCCGTATGAAAATCATTGTTTCAGCGTGGACTGGTCCATTTAAAGGTCAGTTAAATTAAGCCTGGCCCAAAAGTTTTTGCAGAAAATGCATACATTTTTGAATCGCCATTATTCTACACTTAAACATTAAAATTTATTATTTTTAAAGAATAGTAGATTTCTACGCATATTAAAATATAATTAAATTAAAATACAGTAAAATGTGTGAAAAGGAACCTGCCTATGACGGAACCCTGTTTTAAACTGAAAAACGTGTTGATCCATGCAAAATAAATATACTAATAAGTAAGAAAAGAATATATAATACATTTACAGATTTACACTTGCTAAGAAGGGAACTTGTCTATAATACATTTTTTTTTTTTTTTTTCTATGCAATTCCATCTTAGAAGATTTTAATGTATAGCATTTTTCCGATTTTTAACACTTCTATACATGGAATATGGATTAACAATATTAATGATAACTGAAACATTTACATACAAGAAATAGAGATTCATTAAAAAAAATAAATATCGCAGCCTGCTGCACTTTTATAAAAATAAAGATTATAAACATGAAAAAAAAATTAAGAAAAATATTTTTGGTCAGAACTCCTCGTACGAGACAAATTTTTAACCAATTCGACGTAAAAATCAATGTTTTGTAGAAGTTCACTCGGGCCGGGACCGGGCCGAGATTTTAACTTTTTTTCGGGCCAGGCCGAACTTTTAATTTTTGTATTGGGCCGGGTCGGGTCGATTTTTTTCCCTCTATGAGTCGGGCCGGGCCCAGGCCTGGAAATGTCGGCCTGTGCAGACCTCTAGTATAGAACACAGTTGAAAATATTTTTTTATTGAAAACTAATAATTTTTTTTTAATTTAGTATATTTTCTCAGATTTCCAATCAACTACACTGAAACAGCGTTTTTGAGACTTTCTTATTAGACTACATACCAGCAGGTAATCGCAAAAGGTTTTTATCATTTATAGCAAACTTTATTATTTTGATTATTTCAGTATTTAAAAGCGTTGTTCAATAACAAATATGTTACATTTGTATATTATCAATATATTAGTGAGACTTAAATTTCATTTGGCAATTTAGTTATGGAATATTACACATAAACTGACAAATGCTGAATTGCATCGTTATTTTAAGTGCAATGGTTAATCTCCCGTAATTGGATTGCACGAATATTTGTGAGAATGGATTAAAAAAAATTCAAGCTTGAAAATTATTTTTAAAATCCATAAAAGCTGGGTAAATTGAGATACAATTTTTAGAGAAATCGCATTTGAAAGTATTTTTTTTTTTTCTTTTCCACTATGTAGAAATTGCAGATTATGCGATATTTAGAAGTTACAAAAATTCAAAATGTTTATTTAGATCGTTGTCACTATTGATATGACATTAGAGTTATTCACGGACATGTTGTTGCTTTATAGTATAGATTCACGGCAGGGTTGCAAAAAAGCCGGCTAAAATTTAAAAAAGCCACGTCGGTGGCTTTTATTGGTTTTAACCGGCTTTTTTTGGCCAAAATTGGCCTTTTTTGGCCAAAATTGGATTTTACACAGTGAAGCATTTTAATTATAGACTACACATTTTAAAGTGTTTTTAATTAGTTTTAATGACATTTAACTGATTTAGAATATAATAAGTAACCCAATTTCTCAATAATGAAGCCATAATACTGGGAAAAAGAATTAGATCAGAGCTGCTAGTATTTTGAAGTGAGAATTGGAAATATCAGCTAAATTTTAAAAGAGTCATACCAACTGCTTTATCTGGTTTACACTGTCCTTTTACCCCCAACTCCCCTTTTTTTATTCCATTTTTATTGCTTTGTAAAATTAAAGAGGACAATGATTACTCAGTTACTTAAGGAATTTTAAGAGCTATTAATATACAAATCTTATTTTATTTCTCATTAACATTTAAAATCATACATAATCAGGGTTTGCCCAAGTGGGCCCACTTGAAAAAACCCATTGTGGGTTTTTTCAAATTTTCTCATGTTTTCACAACTGTAAAATTATTTAATCTAAG
Source organism: Maratus speciosus (assembly GCA_963932465.1). Classification (NCBI taxonomy): domain Eukaryota; kingdom Metazoa; phylum Arthropoda; class Arachnida; order Araneae; family Salticidae; genus Maratus; species Maratus speciosus. The sequence goes on from OZ010789.1 coordinate 295,923,418, forward strand.
GTATGAGAATAGGTGAAAACTGGAAAATTGGGTTAATAGCCAGGGGCTGTTAGACAGGGTTTGACCAAGTGGGCCCAGCCCGAGAAAACCTGTCCAGGCTTTTTTTGGGCGAGCCCACTTGAAAAAACCCATTGTGGGTTTTTTCAAATTTTCTTGTGCTTTCACAACTGTATCATTATTTAATCTAAGGTATGAGAATGCAAAGATAAATGCCGATTCAAATATATTTCAAAATAACCAGATTTAAAGGAATTTCTATGCAGAGATAAAATGACCAAAAAAGACATTAGCTGTAAAGGAGGAAGATTTTCATGCCTGTAATCTAAAATGCATCCAAATACTTTACATCTTAATGCATGCAAAAAAAAAAGGCACTTGAACCCCATCCTGATTGTTTACATTGTTATAGCTTTTAAGATTAATCATCCATTTATTATCCTGCTTCAATGTTCCATGAAAGTGTTATGTAGGAGTTTTCAACACAAAAAGGGTTCAGATTAGGGCAAAAAAGAGTGAAACAGATAAGTTTCCTCCTGGATTTTGTCAGTTTTTCATTTCTTTACATTCTTTCCTTTACTTCACTACTTCTGCTTCAATGGAACAATGCTTTTCTACATTTGGTCTGGTTTGGAGCAAGTTATGTAATCATTTTGGAGTTGATAAAGCAGCAAAGCTAGTAATAAGTATATCGCCATTTGCAATCTAAATTTACAAATATCACTGACACTGACTTTCATGGCAATCTAATTTAACATTTAGTACTATTGCAATATGTAGCAAAATTTGCTAAAATTTTCAAATATATTATTACAAATCCCATTTCTTAAAAAAAAAATCTTCAACTGATTTCTGATTTGAAGTGAAGGAAAGAAACTATATAAATTTAACATGTTTAACTTAAGGTAAGAATTATATAAAGAAATCCAGTTGTGGTTCACTTAATATATCCTTAGTGCAGCAAACTAGTCTAATGGAGAATTTAGGTATTATGTAGTATATGAAAATTAAAAGTTTAAAGTGTTTGACAAAAAAACTCAAAAGCCCGAAAAAACCCGGGGGTTTTCAGAAAAACCCGGGTTTTAGACAAGTGGGCCCAGTGGGTTGGGTTTTTTCGAAAAAACCCGGGTTTTCTAACCCTGTACATAATCACAATAAAAACAATATTAGGAACAGCATATGCATGAATATGCACACTTTTAAATAGCAACAAACTTTTCAAAATTTTATTTAGAGAATGTATATTTTTGTTTCGATTAATTGCTCGATTTATTTTTATACACTTATGTACCAATCTCTCCTTAAGCATTATACCCTTACTAATTTCTCTTTTAATATTTATAACATAATCCTTCGTTCTCTCCATACGGACTCTTAAGAATGTTTCCATCTTGAAGGGCCTCATTTTTGTTATTGTTTACTGAAATGTAATCTTTAAAATGTGTGGTATATGTGAGGCTATGTAATATGCATTTTAAAACACCAGTTTAAAGTCTAATTTATATTCTTTTCAATATATCTATCTATCTAAATATATATTTTATATTAGACATAATGCCTTTACAGTTGCCTTCTAGCAGTTAAAGATTTATTTGACCAAATTTAATAAAAAATTATAATTCTTTTAGTAGAAAATATTTATAAGTGTATAAAAAAATAATGAATCCAAATTTAACACAAATTAATAGTAAACCAACCTTTAATAATTAAAGCCGGCTTTTTTTGAGTGGCTAAAACCAAAAAAAGCCGGCCGGCTTTTTTTGGCCTGGCTAAAAGCCGGCAACCCTGATTCACGGACATGTTTTTTCCTTTATAATATAGATTGTTCGTAAGGTAATTAACACAGTGAAGATATAACTTAGCTGAGCAAGTTTTTCAGTCCAAAACCGTATTTAGATTCTTCTTTGAGTTTCAATAGAAAACGAAAATGAAAATTTTAACCAATTAATATAATATCCATATGTATATACAAATATGTTATTAGTTTAACTAATCACAAACACATACATCTTTCAAAGACTCATCATTATGCATATGTGGGTATGTACTGTGCATGTATTTGTTTAAAATAAAATCGAAAATGTTATTAAAACATTATTTTGTATGGTTTTATAACTAATAATCAAAGAAGTTTATTAATTTTTAACTGATGTTGTTATTTATGCATTAAAAGTTTGAAAACCGTAATTTATTTTCATTGTACACAGAGTTTAAAATTGTTTAATATTTGGCTTTTAAATTAACTGGAAAATATCAGGAAAATATTTTTTACGATAATAATGTAATATAGTTTTATAATATAAATGATGAAGATATTCAATATACAGTGAATTCTCGATAAGTCGAAGTCTGATAAGTCGAATATTTGTTTAAGTCAAAATTTACACGAAGTCGCAACCCCTTTATTACAAATCAATGTTAAACTTTTTCGTTCTGTCGAAGTCTACAATCTTTTAAGTCGATTTTTTTTTTCAGAAAGATAAATAACAGTAATTGTTCGAATTTCTTAATTTTTCAGCCACAGCTCAGAAATACTGACACTTTCTGTTACATAAAACTTTTCTGTACTCCCTCGTTGGCTTTGAAGAACGCTATTTTTATTTCCCACCTTGGACAGTGAGAGGAGTCTGCGAGTTTGCAATTTCGGTGGCAATCGTTCACCCTCCCCCATTCATTTCTCTTTTGCGTATTCCCTTTTCTCAACTTGAATTCTTTCGAAACAGAACAGGTATTGTAATTTGCCAAATTTCTCACGCTTTTACGAAAGGATTTTTTTTTTTTTTAATCTTTCGATTCCATTATTGAGCTTTCATTGGGGTTCTTTGTTTTAATGTTGAGTCTTGTCATTTTAGCATTTATTGCTTTCACATCGTGATAGGCTTTTAGTTGGGTGTTTTAAAATGTCGAAGCAGAAATTAGAAATTCTTACTTTAGAACAAAAAGTAAATTTGATAAAAGATATTGAAAAACATCCTAATTTAATGAAAGGGTAGATCTAGCCTTGAAAAATGATATCTCTTCCAACATGCTATCTAACATACTGAAAGATAAAGACCGCATTTCCAAAAGACGCAAGTCAAATGTCAAACCAAAATGCAAAAGGATGAATACGTGTGTCTCCCAGATATGGAAACAGACCTCGTAAAAGGGTTTACATATTACAGTACATAGAAGAGTGTAATTCGTTTAAGTGGTGCGATGTTACATGAGAATACTTTGGATTTCACAAAATTATTGAATGTGGAAGGATTCCCTGCTAGCACGGGATGGCTGGAAAAATTTAAAGATAGACACAACATTGTGTTTCGGACATTAGACACTGAAGCAAAAGATGTGTCCGATACGCTGTGTGATGAATGGAAGACAGTTTCATTACCCAAACTTCTTGCAAGCTATAGTGCGGACGACATTTACAATGTGGATGAAATGGGAGATTTTTACAAATGTTTTCCTAGCAAGACAATAACGTTTAAGGGGTAATCATGTTCCAGTGGGAAGTTAAGTAAAAACGTTTAAATGTGCTTGTCGAAGCAAATGCTTCTGGAACAGAAAAAATTCATTTACTGGTCATCGCTAAATACAAAAATCCTCGCTGTTTCAAACGCAAAAAGTTACTTCCGGTGGAGTGCAGATCCAATAACAAGGTTTGAATGACACTGCTATTGTTTGAGGAGTACATCAGAAATTTGGATGTAGTGTTTCATGCAAAAAAGTGTAAAATGTTGATCTTCAGTGATCCGTGTACATCTCACGATCAATATTTGAACTTGAAATCTATCAAGTTAGAATTTCTCCCTTCTAACACAACTTTTAAACTACAGCCAGCAGACTAGGGGATAATTAATGTTTAAAATATTCCTACAGAAATGGGTGGAAGGCAATCGAGGATGACGCAAATGGGAAAAAATCAAAAGTGTGATGTGTTAGAAGCAATTAGATTGATTTCAAGTGCCTGGAACAATGATGTGAATCAAACCACTATCAAAAATTGTTTCAGTAGATGTGGCTTCTTTGCAAGCAATGCGCACTGATGTGTTATGAATGAAAATCTACAATATCAAGTTATTTCTGAAGATGACGATAATGAGTTTTTGAATATTGACGAAAATGTCACAGTTTGTGGAGAAATTAGTAATTCAGATATAGTTGAAGCAAGGGAAATGGTGGTGAACGATCCTGAGTCTGAGGATGATGAGGAAGTAAATTGCGTTTCACCTCCAAACAATCAAGAAGCACATGCGGCAATGGCGACACTACAGCAATATCTCGAAAGTAGTGACGGTGTGGACGATTCTCTTTACCTTTGTTTACATACTTTCTGACATGTGAAAGACAAAAAAGTTTCTTCAAACAGTCATCATTAACAAGTTTTTTTTATAGAAAACTTGAGTTTGCAAGTACCTTATATGTGCAATTAAATTATATCTCTCTTTAGCGCTCATTTTGCCAGACTCTGTTATTACAGTATAATTGCAATCCCTATGTATATGACTGAATTATTTTTCATACATTTTCTGTATGTATTTAAGGATTTTCGATAAGTCGAACTTACGATAACTCTAATATTTTTGGTGGTCCCTTCGAATTCGACTTATCGAGAATTCACTGTATTATGAATGTTTAAGTAACTTTAATTCAGTGACTCATTCAAAACCAGTGGACTAGCCCATTGGGATACCTTCTTGACAGGTGGAGCATGATAATGCCCCCCCCCCCCTCCTTTTAACTAGAAAATTACCTCCCCAAAAAAGACTGCATCAATAAATTTTTGAAATTTCTAAATGTATTTTGTATTTTCAATGTATTTTGTATTTTGATTTTTTTAAATTTTGGAAACAGGGCTTGAAATTCAATTTTTCCTAGGAAGGGAGTCTCCCTACCAACATTTATAAATGGAGGGGAGTTCAGCTATTTGGGAGGGAGAAAAAAAATCTAAAACCCACTGTTATTTTACGTGTTACTTAAAGATTTACATTAATTATTTTGTCATGTCTGTATTAATACAGACTGTCAGGGTGTTTCTAAAAAAAAAAAAAAAAAAATTGGAAAGTCACAGCAAATTTCCTGAAAGGTTACAGCAGAGGATGAGAAGGGATTAGGAAATCCTCTCCAGGCGCTAATTATTTCTTGTTGCAGCTCGAGTAAACTTTTTTTTTCTTTTGGTTCGGTTTGATTTCAGGCTATTTTTTTCTGCACCCCTTTTGACTAAATTCGCGTTTTATCCGCTATCTTTTGACCAGGAGTGATTCTGTTCCGAATTTTCCAAAAATTAAGGCAGTCATTTTCGAAAATTAAAAAAAAAATCGGTCATAAATCCGAAAATTCGGACATAAACTATATCGCGAATTTCGACAAATGTTCGCCGAAAGAAACCAATTCTGTCAAAGTATCACGGGAAAAGCGCCAGAGGATCGCAAAAAAAAAAAAAAATTTTGTCAAAAGATTGCAAAAAAACCAGCAAATTTCGACAAAGGGGCGTAAAAAAAAAAAAAAAACAGTGCCAGGAGTGGACCCCCCCCCCCCCCCCTCTGTTGTAACCTTTCAGAAAATTTACTGCGAATTCCAGAATATATATCTTTTTCACTCAGAATCACCCCTGCTTTTGACGAAATTCGCGTTTTATCCGCGATCTTTTGTCGAAATTTGAGTTTTTTCGCGATTCTTTGATGAAATTTGCGTCTTTTTCAGCGGCCCTTTGACTAAATTCGTGTTTATTCCGCGATCCTTTGACGAAATTCGCGTTTTTTCCGCGTTCTTTTGCCGAAATTTACGAATTTTTTGCTATCCTTTGATGCAATTTGCGTTTTTTTGCGATGCTTTGATGAATTTCGAGTTTTTCTCGCGATCTGACGAATTTCACGTTTTCCGACGATCCTTTGACAAAATTTACGTTTTATTCGGAATTCTCTGCGACGAAATCGGCGATTATTTCCTCGAACGATAGACGAAATTGATTTCTTCGGGGATCATTTGTCGAAATTCGCGATATTTTTCTGTTAAACTGATGACCGATTTTTCATAATTTTCGGAAAATTCGTAACAGAAACGCTTCTGAATTCGCCATTTGGTCGCGGACACTTGTCAACCGATCTCAAGAGAAAAATAACGAAATTTGTCTATAGGACGCGTGAAAAATTCGTGAATTTTAACGATCTTTCGCGGTAAAAAAACCCCGCAAAATGTGTCAATCGGTAGCGTGAAAATATCGGGAAATTCGCAAGGCGTTCACGAGAGTTGATCGCATTTCAAAATGCAAAATTTTCAGGAAATTGGTAAGATTTTTTGGACGGGAGCGTCCCTCCCACGATATTCTTTTGAGCGGGATTTCAAAATTTTGGGCGCGAATCCCGCCCTGAAATTCAAGCCCTGTATATGGGTTTAAAAGATAACGAGTTACCAAAAAAAAGTATGAATGTTTTCTTCAGAGAATAAAAGAAGAATGAAGCATTAGAGCATCTTTACTTTCAGCTACCATCTGTTCATCCAATATTTATTTAAATAGTGTAATGGAAAACTGAGTCTTCAGACGATGAATTTATTCTAACACAGTTAAAGACCCTGAAAATTATCTATCAACAGACAAAGAGATTGCGCTTTCAGCTAGAAAGGTGATGGAACATCACATGTCTGAGTGTTCTGATGATTTCATAAGACTTTCTCTCTTTAAATGGGAGAAGACAAATTGTTGTAAGAGCGATTTACATTGATGCAAGTCCTTAAGAAGCGTTATGTAAGATGAGAACTTACGATTTTTAATGAAGATGGTGTACGACTGTCAGACTTTGCAACAAGAACAACAGAACTCTTACCTCATATGAATATAAGAAAATCATTGTTAAGCTTTTTCCCGAAAAATGAAATGACAATGATGACTATCCCAAGGGAAAAGAATGGCTTCACAATTTACAAGTAGTGAATGACAGTCAGAACCAGAGATTAAGCTTAATGGAGATTTCATTAAAATCGTAACAAATCATGAAGATTAAAAGCAATTCTTGCTGCAGGTTGTAGAAGCCAACAGAAAATGATCAGAAATAACGAAAAAATCAGTTTTAGACACTATTTTGTATTATTAAAGACCAAATATGATTACCTTTCTATTTTTTACTTCTATATTGTTTTATTCTTTTTCAAGAAATTAATTTTGGAGGTCTTTATTTTTTTTAAAACAAATATATAGAAAAATTTGAGTGAAACACACAAGCTTATGCAGTTAGTGGGTCTTGCAGTTGAAATATGAAGTTCAAATTCTGCCAGAATATTACTATACACAAGTCTAAAAAAATTGAGGGGTGGTCTGGTATATTAGTGAAAGTTTATTTTTTTACATAGACGGCTGAACCACATTACTGAGGACGTATAGTATTTGCAACCCATATCTGAAAACATCTAGCCCGGTAATCACATTGGTACTTTTCGATTAACCGGGCACCAGTGTTATACATACATATATAGTACAGATGTAGATATACATATATATGTGTGTATATATACAATATGTGTATATGTATATTTGCATATATGTATGTATATAAATATGTATATAGGGTGAACTTCCAGTAATTGACCAAAAACACATTTATGTGTTAAAAACAAGAATCAATGTGTTGATAAAGAATTTTTGAATACTGAATAAAAATATCTAACATCCAGTGAATTGCATAAGAAAAAATTACTTTTGCTATCTATATTCTTATTAAATGTAAAAAATTAAAGAAGATGCACCTTCTAACAATATCAAAAATGAATACATTCTGTAATAGTAGTGTTGTTTTGTGAGTTGTTTTATTAATTTTGCAGCATCAAGTTTAATTTAGTTCCATTGGTTCATCAAATGAGGTGTGTAGTTCATTTTTGTTTGTTTTAAGTTAATCATTATGCATTTAATAATAAATTCATAAATTAAATGACGTTAAGGGGGGTGGTCAACTACTAGATATGTGAATGTTGAAAGCATTCAGTAATTGACCAAAATGGTCAACTACTGACTTTTTGTTTGTTTGCATCCATTCCTTTTGATACTTAAAAAAAATACATAGATTTCTATTATAAAAGCAATATTCACCATTTTTTTATTTAAAAAATGAGTTCTTTCAGTAGTTGACCAGGGTGGTTAATAACTAAATATGCTTGGTCAATTACTGATCAAGCAAGCACACATTTGTTATATTAAGAGGGTCATAACACATTTATATAATAATAATGCAAGAAAAGTGTAATTAAAATGTAAAGATAACAAAATTAGTATAGTGAGGCTCTAAATATCATTAGGGTTTGTCACACAAATCTTATAAAAAAAGTTTTACCACCATCAGCTCCAAACATAGTTTGTGGTAGATTTCTATTACAATTGTTGTGGAAGTATGCTCTTAAAATTGCTATATAAAATGTTTTTTATGCTAATTTTATCCATGACAAAGTTCAACTCTAATTAACTGCAATTGTATAATAATAAAACATAATAACAATACAGAATTTACATTAACATTACAGTAAGTTTTGAGGGACAAAAGTAGAGTGTTGATTGCCAAGTGCTTCAGAAATGTATGCATAACTGCAGCACAAATAGGACTACAACTAAAAATTTTTTTTCACTAAACGAAAATGGCATTTAGAATATTTAAACATAATTTAAAATTAATTATAAATAACATGACAGATTTTGTCATCCCACAAAAATATAAAGCAATGGGAAAATCTTAAATATATTTTGGGCATATTATTTTCCACAGTCAATATAGTCAAAGCACAAATTTTCAAACTCACTACTTTCAGAAAGAAATAAATTCAAAACTGTGTGAAGTGACTGTTAGTAAAGAAAACTACTATGCAGTTTATTATGATCTACAATATTATATTGGAAAAGTGATAGATGATAATGAGGAAACGGTCAAAGTGAAATTCTTGAAAATAGGACTTGGACAGACATATGAGTGGCCAAGATCGGATGATGTAGAAGAAATTGAAAAGCAGTTTATTTTTTATGGCCCTATAACTTTGCAAGGATCTGGTCCATTTCAAGTTATCGAGGAGAAAAAGATCATCAAAGCTTATAACAAAATAAAAAAATCCTTTGTAAACAAAAGTTGTTGATAGAATAAAACTAATAATCATCTTTAATTGCTTGTCTTTTGTGTAAACTTTATTACATTTTACTACCATTTTGAATGTTTTGCTTAAGGATATTTAGAAATGTCAGTCAGTTACCAATTTGTTGTAAATTGCTATAATTCTTTATTTTATCATTTTTTTTTTTAACTCAAATGCCATAAGTTCAAAGCTTATTAGCTGTTCTGTGACCCCCAATGAAACTTTATTTAAAATTCATTATAATTTCAGAAGAATCTCTAATTGAGTCTGTGTTACTTTTCATGTAGGTTGCATTAATGTCAGTCAGTTACCATGCTTTTAACTAGTTTTTTTACAATTAATAAAAAATTATTTTGGAAATTCAATTATAACATTGGATTTAGCTTAAAAAGAGGCAATAAATCAGTGAAAAACTAATTTAAAAAAGGTATATTTTGTGTGGTATGTTACAAAATACTTATTGTTTTGCTTTGTGAATGTCAGTCAGTTACCCGTGGAATTGCCCTTTTATGGATATATCATTTTTATAAAAAATAGAGATTAATGATTACGTATCTCGGGCCACAAATAAAAGATTACTGGGCCATATGTGGCCTGCAGGTTGAGCATGGCTGCTTTAAAGCATGACTAAATTATTGGGAAAGTAAAAAGAAACAGAAGAAAGAAGACATGGAGTAAGGCATGTTAAAAAATTAAAGAAAACAAAACAAAAAAAAAAAAGAGGTGAAAAAGCAGCAATAAAGACTTCTACATATAAGCAAAGTCTGACAAATGATTGGGTGTGAAAGGCATGTGAAGAAATCTGGATGGAAGAAGATATGATAGGAATTAAAGAAATCTGGTATGAGCCCTATCATACTAAAATGTGCGTCTACGAGACACAGGCAACAATTTGCATTGGATGACAGAGTGACAAAGAATTTGACTTCATGTGTGTCAGTTGTTTTGGTGAAACAGATGAGGATTAAATTTCATTTTTGTGTTAACTTTAATAATTAATGGATTTTTTTTTTTATAAATAAATTTCGAAATAGTAACTATTCTTTCCTTGTCTATATTTGCATATAAATATCATGTTTTACCACTAATTTCAATCTCACAAAACATTGTGGAAATTCACTAATATGTTTTCTGTTCAGAAAGTTAATTTTTTTTTTTACAAAAAATCTCTTGACTAGTTTTTAAAAAGCAGATCATGATGTGCTCATATAGGGTAGATGTGCCAGTAATGGACACCCTTAAGGAATTTCTTTAAAAATTATTTTTTTATTAATAGTTATAATTATATTTCAGTTTTTTCAATATTATATTAATCTATCAACAATATTTAACCATTCTTATAGCCTCATTTCCCCATATGAATAGAAATTTAATTTTAAATAACAGAAATACATCAAAACACCCAAAAGCCCAGTAATGGACACCCTCTGGCCCAGTAGTGGACATCCTCTGTTACAGTAATGGACACCCCATAAAAAGTAATAAATATAATTGTTTTTATGACTGTATTTAGAACCAGAATTTAATGAATACATACTAATGAAACAAAATAGTTATTTTTAAATAAATTTAATAATTAGGATACCAGTAATTAATAAAATATTTGTGATAATCATTTACTGTTTGCACCAATTATTGTAATTATAAGAATATCGATGTTTTAATTATTTTCGATGGATAGTTTAAAATACTAAATATCAGACAATTACAGCTATCAAATTATTGAAACAGTGGTGGATTTAAAAGATAATAATAAAAAAAAAGTCTTGGAATATTAATGTTTAGTTTTGTGTCACTATTTTTAACAATCTTCCAGAGATTACTTGATATATCATTTATAATAATTAATATTACAAATATGAAAGAAATTATATTGTGAGTTGAATATTTTAAATACTAAATAAAATAATTTCAAAATAAAACTGTAGAACTGATGTTTGAGGCCACTGATCTGCAGATTTACTAGTTTCATGAATATTACCTATAACTTTCATTAATAGTCTTACTTTTTTTTTTTTTTTTTTTTTTTAATAAGGAAACATTTAAGACAGAAAATGAATTTTTAATAGCTTCTGTAACTTAATTGTTTTTATTTAAATGGAGAAGGATTAAGCCCCTCTTTGACTGTGCTCTTAAACAGTATTTTCTGCTTCCTGGCTGGCTTGATTGCCAGATTATAAAATATGTGAGGTATATATATGTGCTACATAAAAAAAAATAATAAATAAAATAAAATATCGAAATTTTATTAATCACATAAAATAACTTAAAAGCAGCTATTTATAAAAGTTTTGGTGTTATTACATTTTGGTAAGTATAATTTAAAAATTAAATTTGATTATTTAGGTTTGCAGTACAAAATATTTTATGCATTTATAAACATTAATGAAATTGCATTTTTAGCAATGTCTACATGGGATGTCCATTACTGGAAAATGACTAATTAACCATCCCAGTAATGGACACCCCCTCTTAAAACCTTAAAAAGAAATGAAATTTTGTAAATAGCCATTAGTATATAAAATTCAAAGTTTTCTATTGCTACTCAAACAAAAGCATTCAAATTTTGCAAGAAAATAAATGTATAAATTAATTAAATGAAGCCAGCTCTTAACCTCTTCATTAAGATTTTCACAGAAAAACAGCAAAACTTTGAAACATTATTTTCTGCTTCCTGATTGGTTTGATTAAAAGTGTGAACAATAACATAGTTTTATAAAACATGCAAGGGAGAATTATAAAAAAAATAATTAAAGCTAAATATTTATTAGTTATTTTTTTATAAACCAAAAACATCAAGGGGTGTGCATTACTGGCACATCTACCCTATATAGAATGTACATCTATATTTTCCATACAGAGTCACTGACTAGCCAAGTTCAGTGATGAATTTCCGGCAGATTCCCAAAACAGCCGAGACACCCCATTTGGCGACTTTTCTGACAAGCGCCAACTACCCCACATGCGGCAACCTGAAAACTAACGTGATTGGTCCACTTTCCTGAATGCTTCCAGACTATTTTTTACTACGTCATCATCCTGGAATCATGGGAAATAGAACATTTATAAATAACGACGTATTAGAAAACACAGGAAAGCTGATTTTTATGAGATTAAAAATAAAAGAAACGATTTCAACATAAGTTTATTGAAAATGTGAAATTTTTAAAGTACCTTTCCAAATCAGAGTAACGATATAATGATTAAAATTTTCATTTCTCAACAACTTTTAGAAAAAATCATGGGGTCATTTAATATTGAAAGTACGTGCCTATATTATAGTAAACATTGAACAATTCATTTCTAATTTAAAGAAGTATGAACGCTTCACGTTCATAAAAAAATAATATTTATCACTGAATACAGCAACCTAGTTCTGCAGCAATCTGAAAAACGCAGGAAACTCAAAGCGGCAATCAGCGTACATGTATGAAACGCTTCGCGTTCATTAACCGAAAAAAAAAACATCACTGTCACCAGCAGTTCTCGCTGTGCAGCAATCTCAAAATTCAGCAGTTCTCGCTACCAGCAATCTCAAAATTCAGCAGTTCTCAATGCGTAGCAATATCAAAATTCAGCACTTCACGTTGCGTAGCAATATCGAAATGTACAAAACTCGTAAGGTCAGCATACATGAGAAATATACAATAAACGGCTAATATAAAACACTATACTAAAAAATACATAAAATTATTAACATACCTTAACAAACATCTCCTTTCTTGAAAACCAACTCTATAAAATGTTGAATTGCCATAATTTCGTAAATTTCTAGTCGTCGATAAACTTCATTTAACTTTCCAGCAAAAAAAAAATGAACAAATACTCACAATTTCAAACTAAATTACACAGGTACTTTAACTTTCAAATTTTACAACTAAAAACAGCAAAATATATTAACAATAACATACTCTAGCCTTACCGGCATTTAATTTTACAATTACAAAACGTCTGTCTTCAACACCTCGTCACGCAACTCGTACACAAATTACAAAACATGCGGAGTTGAGTTGTCAAAGGTAGGCGTAGCCATCCAATACACAAGAAATCAACCAATCCAAATTCAAGATAACACAACTGAAGGCGTGGAAAGAATTTACGAAACGAACTGGTAACAACAAAGATCCATTTATCGCCTCGCCAAATTGAACGATGCCAAGTGTCTCGGCTGTTTTGCGATTCAGCCGAATTTCCTTTACTTTTCTAGGTTTTCCATGCCAATAAAAACAATTGGTACTTTTCGGTTAGCCAGGTGGCAACAATTTTTCAGGTGTCGAGATTGTGTGATATTGCATACCAAAAACCTTAATAATTGCCAAGGAAAAAGAGTAAAAGAGGATAAGCAAAGAAAAAAAGAAAATATCTATAAGAGGTTCGAACAGTCCTTATAAAGATCACGGCTACATATTTTGCTACTACTGCAATTTAAAAATCCTTGGCTTTATGATTGAAATTCTTTTTCTAAGAAATTTCTCAGAAATTTCAAATTTGTCAGTTTTTTTTTTTTAGAAATTTGAAATTTCCCTGATTTTTTTCTGTCTGTCCAGGAGGCTAGACATCCAGTTTCTGTAGAATAAAACTTGGCAAACTTCCTCATTTTTTCATATGATTAATTTTAAGAAGGTTTATCAGTTCAACTTCAGAGTGGTCAATTACTGACACAGTGGTGGTCATTTTCTAACATTAAGTGGTCAATTACTGGCAAAATCTCACTTGACAACTATTATATTAAATAAAATAAAATTGCAAAAAAGTAGACAAGAAATGTTTATTTATTGTGCTGTCCTCTAAAAAAAACCCACTTTTTGAATTTTTCTCTATATAAAATTTAATAAAAAATACAAAACAATTTGAAGTAGCTACATTGTCACAGCTTGTTGTTCTGACTAAGATTTTAATGTATAGTATTTTTGATTCTGTCAATATATTACAAAATGGCAGTCAATTAAAGAAGAATTTGAAAAAAAACCCCACTTTTTCCTAAAAATAACCCATGTTACCTAAAAAAAAACCCACATGTAAAAACACTTCTAGAAACCAAAATATTAGACAGTAAAGTTTTTTTTTCATTATTAATTATTTTTAAAACACAATTCTGCAAAAAAAAAAGTTTTTTTTTCAGTTTTTTTGCAATCAAATCCAAAGGGGCAACTTAATCACACAAGTTTTAATTAATCCTTGTTCAGAAAGTAGAAACGCCTGAAATTGGCACCGTGTTATTCAGAAACTACAGAAATGTTCCATTTTTTGGTAAACATAAAAGATCTTTCAGAAAATAATGTCAAAGTTGCCGCTTTGAACCAAATTTCCAGACAAAAGGAGAAAAACCACCCAAAGAAAGGCGAAAAACCAGTCGTCATGGGACCCACAATCGCTTGTAACTTGATAAGTAATTTATCAAAAACGTAAAACACATTTCGATTCTAAATTGCTTAGTCAGCCCTGTCAATTTTGTACCTTTATGTTTAAAAATAAGTAAATGTGTCAGAAAGTTTTGTTCTTGTTGAACAGTGAACTTGAGAATCGCCTAATAAAATTTGCATAAAAAAGCAAAATAATGATTAGAATAAAATAAGCTGGTAAACATTAAAACAATGTATGATATAAAAGTAAAAGGATATCTTTGTGCACATAAAAAAAAGGCGAATGGGATTTTTGCAAAAACAAAGGGGGTGGGGGAGGTATGACATAACTTGTACAAATTCTTAAAAATACAAAATATGCATTAAATTTGCATAATTTATTGGGTTTTTTTCCCTTTAATTAATTTTTTAAAGAAAAAATGTATGCTCCACCATTTATTTATATATAATAATGTGGGTTTTTTTCTAGTTCTCGCATGGGTTTCTTTACCTCTGTTTTCAAATCGTCACAAACTGAGCCAAACGTAATATAATAAGCTGAAAATGGTGCATTTTAATTCACATATTAACGGATTAACATAAAAACATCTGAAAATTGATGTACATCATTGTAACATGTCATATTATAACAAGAAAAACTGAAAATGAAGCTCTTTTTTTGCTAGAATTCTGTATTATTAGCTTATTTAAAAAAAAAAAAAAACTAAATAAACACTTCTAAAGTAATTTTAAATAATTTTATTATTGTAAATGGCATATAGAAACAGGACAAAAAGAAAATTTTACTCCAGTGATTTTTTTGATGAAGTTCTAGGGTGGGTTTTTTTTTAGGATACATTTTCCTGTGGGTTTCTTTTAGAGGACAGCACAATATTATTGATCCTTATAAGTGATTGTTGCTTTTAAAAAAAACTTTCAAGAAATATTTCCTTAAATTTAGCACAGAAAAAAAAAATGTGAAGACTTTCACTAAATGGTCAATTACTGGGTAGTTCACCCTATAACACTGGCGCCCGGCTAACCGAAAAGTACCATCTCATTTTAGTAAATGTGTTAGTAGGATACAGGAATACAACTAAGTATGTTTGCTACATTCAATCAGTTCTGCCATGTGATGACGACAACTTGGATTCCAAGATACGGGTCATGAGCCTCAAACAAGTAGACGAACATGCTACGTCTTCAAGGATGAAATGAAATGGGCATTTTCATCCTATCCAAAACATAAATCTTAGGAATTTTGCCAGACCCACAAAAGATTGAAAAAAATAACCCCCCAGAAAGCTGATGGTTGTTTTCCCAGGATCAGTGGCTGTTTTTGAAAAAGCTTAGAACAATTTCCTAAACAATAACTTTGTTGTTAACTTGTAGTTAAGTGCTTTATTAAGACTTGGGAAGAGTCCCATAACCTGTGCCGGAAGATTTGGCGATTTTTTTGGCGATAAATGTTTCGATCTGGTTTAAGTTTGTTCGTCCGATTTCGGATCGTTGGAACGGCTTTAGGGTTGCTTTTTTTCGGAAATGCCTTTTTAAAACCAGACAACTGGTTGACGACTATCTTGAAGCTTATTGGTTTACTAGTATCACGGGAACTGTTAGTCAGCAAATTTTGAGTTCGGTTAGATAAGAATTTGCTCTGACGCCGCACTGACACTCGCATTCGGATTACTCTCTGTGCTGGTTGATGTAAGTAAAGTCTCGTTAATTTTTCCAAGATTGCGGAAAAACATCATTTTTAAATCTTTATATTATTTATAAATCAATGATTTTACACCATTTTTAAAAAGAGAAAATGATGTAAAAACATGGATTAATAAATTACATAAAGATTTAAAAACGACGTTTTTGTGCCACTTTGAAAATTTCTTCCGATGCAATTGCTCGAATTTTAGCAGCATTCTAAATAAATCTAAACATGTGCTTTTTCAGATGAATAGTTGGTACCCTGTTTCAGACCCTAAATGGGATCATTTTATAAACATTAAATTCTTACTGTTTTTTTTTTGTGTGTGTGTGTAAGCATTTTTAAATTATTTTTATACATGTTTCTATGTTCCATCTTTTCTATTATTTCTTTAAATTATTTTTATACATTTTTTCTATTTTTATACTTTTTTTCTTTTTGGTAGTTGTGAGCAGGATTTTACCTGCATTAAAAATAATAGTTTTTGAAATATTGTTGAAATTTATAAAAAGTTTCTGGCCAGTTTTTTTCTCTTTTTTTATTGTCGAAAATGTTTTAAGATCGGGGGGTTCAGGGGGGCAGAGCCCCCCTGACAATAACAAGTATTAATCTCAAAAAGGACATTTATTTAGAATGCTGCTAAAATTTGTGTAATTGTATCGGAAAAAAATTTCCAAGATGGCGCAAAAACTTCGTTTTTAAATTTTTGTGTAATTTATAAATCCATGTTTTTATATCATTTTCTATCTTTAAAAATGGTGCAAAATCATTGATTTATAATTAATATAAAGATTTAAAAACGATGTTTTTCTGCAATCTTGGAAAAATTTTCATGTCGCCAAAACGGCATTTTGGCGAGATTTTTTTTCGCCAAAAATCTTCCGGCACAGGATATGGAACTCATCCCTAAGACTTTTTAAACAGAAAAACAGATATGCTGAGCACTGATTTGAGTTAATTTAGTTAAAATAAAATACTAAATAAAGTTTGTAATTTTCTAATTGATTTTATAACATTTGTTTATGCGATGGGTAATTCTGACCACTAACAAATACAATTAAATGCAGTTTAAAATTCTTTGACATCAAATCAAAGTTCTAGTGGTCTCAATTACCTAAAAGAAATGTGTATAGGCAAGTATAAAGAGAAAATATAGTGGTCATAATTTCCTTACCAGTGGTTTTAATTACCCCAAACTTTTCTTTGAACCGAAATGGCGCCAGACAAGATTGCTTTAGGAAAGCCGGATAAGTTATTCCTGACTCAGAAAATGACAAAAGGGTCACTTGAAGGAAAAAAAAAAAAATGTGAAAATGAGGTACAAAGTTTAATTAATGACTTAAAAGACAAAGCAACGTGCACGACCGAATCTAACATTTCTGTGGACATTTTGTTACAGCTATATACCATGATGTGGAAAGTGATAGTGAAAATAAAGATGACCACGATTCTGCAATGTACAGGGGTGGGGAATTTTTAGAAAATCTTACTCGCCAAGGCCAGCCAACTACCAGCCAACAAGACTTAAGGTACAGTATAAGATAAATAAGAGAAAGTTTCGTATAAGGTAGAACTTAGTACCATGTTTACATTGCGGTAAATTTGAAAAATATAGCCAACAATTAAAATAAAAAAGTTTTTGGCATATCTTCTACAGTCTGTAGTTTTTAAAAGATTGCCTAAAAATTCACTCGCCCTGTCAGGAAATCTACTCGCTAGTGGCGAGTAAAATGATGTATTTCCCCATCCCTGGCAATGTACGACTAGTACATTTTTTCTTTTGGTGTTTTGCATACGGTGGAATATAATATTGTCTATGATGGAAAGTTTTCCCTATCAAAATCGATGTCGCCTTAGACAAAGTTTACAGTATTTTTATGAATTCAATGGAAAGAACAGAATTTTATCTTAATTTGTAAAATTCGTTCTTACACGTAAATAAGAACAATATATAAGAACGTACATAGAAAACATTTTCAATAAACAAAAACTTGACATTTAAAAGAAGAATCTGAAAGTAATTTATTATGAGAGCAGAAATTAATCATAAAATTACCTCTTGCGTAAAGAAAATTGTGCCTTTGACTTTTTCACCGGAAAGAACACACACAGCATTCATTTTTTACTAATGAAAAAAATCTGAATTATTATTTATCAGTGGAAATTTTTAGAACATTAATAAGTATCTGACACTAAAATACAAGAATTTTCACACCGTTGCGAAGCAAACTTTTAAATTTACAGCCGCTCGGAAAACGAAAGCACAGCAGCAGAAAAGAGAGAGGTAAGACCATGGATATAATTTATAATTCGAGATGAATTTCGCGATCCAGGTAGATTTTTCACTGTTAGCGAAACGAGATTGACACCCGTATTCTTGCAACATGCGAAACGAATTTGCGGCGAATTGTGACGTCAGGTGAAAACACTCTTTCGTATCCTATGCCATTTCGCATCTGGCGAAAAGTGCTATTCTGGGATCAGGTTTCCGTACGTTCGAAAGTGATTATGGATGCACGATGCCATTCGAAAAGGCGGAAATAGCTCCGCCCAGATATTACGATATAACCAATGGGAATCAATCATTAATCGAAATAATTTTTACTGCTGCCCTCTGTGGATAGAATAATAAAATACAATTATATCCTTGTAATGTATTTGATGGAAAAATATTTCTTGTAATTTACTATCAAATATTAATTACATACGAGAATTGTTTTAACTAGTTGTATAAAATTAATTTGTAGAATTTAATTTTGCATTTAAATTTCTTAGATTCTAATTTATAATCAATAATAAATTATTAATTTACGCTTTTTGTAAAATAAGTTAAATTAAATAGTTATAAAAGTAATAACATAGCCCATTGTGATATTTTTACTGCTGAAAAATGGTCATCAAACCATGACATGTTAAATTCTACAAAAATAAAATAAAAAGAAGATGAACGAAGAAGAGCTGTTATTCTATTCAATTAGTTTATAAAATGATAACTAAAAAGAAATTTTATTTTATTTAATACATTTTTACTTATTAAGTAACAATTCAGAATTTTATTAAAAAAATATATATTTTAGAGAGGTCTCCCAGATCAAATTTTTATTGTTTTCTTACCAATGTGTTAGCAGACTTAATACACAAAAGGTTAATCAATTAAGGCTTTCATAAAAAATAGTTAATATTTCCAATTAACCAGCTGATGAGTTTTTTTTTTCATAAGCTTTTCAAATTAATTTAATTTTAACGATTTAGTGAAGGGTATTTTACTTTAAAATTATACTTTTTAAATTAAATTTTTAGGTACTTTTTGGTTAGCCGGGCGCCAGTGTTATATATACATACGTATACATACATACGTATACATACATATATATACATACATATGTATATAGATATATATATATATGTATGTATATATACATATATTTATATATATATGTATATGTATGTATGTATATATAACACTGGTGCCCGGCTAACCGAAAAGTACCAATTTTTATTTTAAAAAAATCACAAATCCTGCTTAGAGAGTAAAAGAAACATTTTTTTTTTTAAATTCTTTTAATAAATTTATCAGGATGATTAATATATTTAAAGAATCAAAACATTTACATGGTGAGTAGAATGCCTTACCACAGAATACAATTCTGAGTCTTAAATATTTCATTAACACTGCAAGTTAGATTTCTAGAAAGCTATTTGATCATGAATATTATTATTGAATCACTATTTCAATATTACAGCATACACACATACACTCACACCCTCCCTACCAGCCTAACATTATACAGTAGAAGATCTTTATAACGCAAACCTAAAAACGCAAGGTTGTGCGTTATACAGAATTTTGCATTATATGGATCACATAATTAAATTTACCTTGTAAATATGGCCAAATATGTCTGAAACATATCAAAATACATTAGAATATCTTTATACTGCATTCGTTGTTACCAAGAGTTATTCAAATTATAAATTTTTGCATAATATAGATCAGACATTGTTAAATTTACTTTATAAACATGATCCAAATATAACTGACACAACTATCCCTTATATTAGACATTTTCAAAAATGTTTATTGTACTAATAGCATTTTTTCATTAAAAAAGTCTTGAATTAGGAGATAAAGTTGAACTAATGTATCAAATTTAGTTCTCTAGAGAGTAGCAATATTTTTACAATGTGAAAATGCAGGTGCTTTTTAACTGCAAAATTCATTGTTTACATCTGAGAAGTTGTGTGTTATATAGAGAATTGCGTTATAAAGATCTTCTACTGTACTTACATGTAAAAAAGAAAATTTTCATTCCTTTTCATCTTATTAAAATAGTGATTGATAGTTCTGAAAGTCAAAAGACTCATTACTGCAACTTATTTTTAGCTTTATATACATATAACTCCAATAAAAGGGCATATTTTCAATTGTAAAAAAATAAAAGAATGGTTTTAAAAACCTCCAAGAAATTTAACTTTATATTAAGTGTCAGAGCTGTTTACCTTTATCCTTTATGCAGAGATAATTAGCAGAAGCTTTCAAGTTATTATTTGTTTTCACTGGTAATGTATTTTTTATATTATCTTTCATATACATAATACAATATTTTGCAGCAGTTCATGTTTTTCTCTGTTTTTTTTTTCTTTTTTTTTTTTTTTTTAAGTACATTAATAAAAGCATCTAATAAAGAAATGTATTTTATTTTTAATATTTATTTGCAAAAGAAAATAATAATAAAGTTTTTTTTTTTTCTCAACACTGATGAAAATAAAAATTATAATTTCTATTTTTCAAGGATTTTTCAAAAATCAAGGGTAAAGAAAAATCTAAATCTCCCAAAATATATCTGCGTGAAATAAAATGCCTGCAAATTTAATTTTTAAAACTTTCAATCACTATTTCAGTATAGTAACACATCATAACCTGCATTTCTTTTTTCTGTTATTTTTACAGGAACATCAATTAATATTTATTTATCATGCATGTTATTAAAATAGTGATTGCAAAGTTTAAAAAGTGAAACATATTTTTTTCAAAAGCTTAATACCTTCTTTTTTATAAAAAATTATATAATGTAAGAAATACATTTTCAACTGCAAACAAAACTCTTATTGAACTTTACTCCTCTGTATTACATTTACTATGCAGTTGATAAGTACATGCAAGTAAGTCATTTGTCTGCTTTAGATATTACTTGAACAATTTTTATAAAATCAAGAAAAATTACTGCTATTATTTTTTTTTAAGTTCAAACTTTCTGCTTTTACAGCAATCAAAATATTTTCTTGTATATTTATATCTGTGATTAATGTATAAAACACATGAATAAAAGTTTCACATTCCTAATATATAAACATTTTTAAAAATTTCTCCCAAAAAGGGAAGAAAAAAAAATTCATAAAAGCAGTTTTCAAAGAATATAAACCACAAAAAAGAAGTAATCAAAGCTGCTTATATAACATTTATAGTTTTTTTTTTTTTTTTTTTTTTGTCTGAAAATTTTATTCTTGCATGTATAAATTTGATTTTGTAACTGTACTAAAAAAGATTATCTAAATTATGTTTTTGAGTATCTTTTCACTGGTATTTTAACTTTTAGATTATCATTACTATATAATATGCAATATTAAAGAAAAGAACTTCAATAATTAAATTCTACCATGTGTTTATTATTCAGTTTTTGCCTTGTTATATTAATATTATTGGAAATGCATAAATATTTAGTAACAAAGCCATTCAAATTTAATAATAGTGCTAAATAAAATTACTACTATATTTGAAAAGATAATTTTATGAACTTTATTTATTTTCATATTAATTAATGAAAACAGAATTGTAACATACAATAATAAATAATTAAAATGAAGTTAAAAAAACATTTTATTCTTCACCATTTTTCAAAAATACAAGAAGGTAATGGTATGCATTTTTCTTACACAGAGAACATAGATATAACAATTTTGAAAAATTATATTAATATTAAAAATTATTTCAACCAGTTTAATGTACACCTCAGTACAGATTATTTCATATTCTTGGCAACTTCAATGGGAAGAGGTGCACTATAGAAAACATTTTCAGCTAAGCATTCATCAAAACCTAAGATTATATGTAAAATAAATAAATAAAATCAAATATTAATAGCATGTATTTCTTGAGATAGTATTATAGTTAAAACTATGTAACACATAACAATTAAATTATTATACTCTTTGTATAACTGCATTTGTAGGAAAGCATCAACTCCAAACCCTTGAATTTTGAAGTTATTTTTTTCAATGATTAAATAAAAAGGGAAAAAAAAAAGAGTTTACCCATTTGACTTAAAATAATTAAATATAGATAAAGCAGTTATGATTGAAAGCAAAGTGCTTTTATTTATTATAATAATTATCATCAATTTGCTGAAAATTCTCCCCTCTCTTGGATTTTGATCAGACGGTACCAATGCCATCAGAATTTCTCAGATTCTTCATATTATTTAACAAGTAGTAAAAACTATTTTGCCAATAGGCATTTTCAAATAGATTAATAACTGTATATTTCAACTGTACTGTATACTATTATCTCACAAGATTAAATTGAAGGTGGCGAAAAAAACGACCGTTCGATAGTAATTAATCTGATGTATCATAAAACTGTAAGTAACATGAGATTTTCAAATGGTCATGACCGATTTATGACATCCATGTAATCTTTTCCTGGCTAAAAATAATCTATGAAGATATATTCTATATTTTAATGAATATTTCTATATAACTCTTTCAATTCACATTTATCGCCCTTAAATGTATAAAAAAACTTTATTATTTTCAAGCAATTGCCTATAAACACACACACATTTTTTATTTTATAAATATGTATGCATTTCAATCCATGATTTATCTCCATTTAAAAATAATTCTACAACTTTAAAATCGTCTCCTAACATCTGTTTTTTTAAATAAAAGTATTTTTTATAATGTTAATATTTTATTTCAAAATAATTAAATAATAATAATAATAATAATATATATATATATATATTTATTTATCAAACGTCGATAAATGCAAGCAAAATATCAACAAATCCTCCACACATCAAAATAACAGAATAAATACTCATTTTTTTAGCAAAATTTTTACCAAATACACTATAATATTCTTCACAAATGCAATAAAGAAGCTCTAACACAGAAAAATACTAGAAACTTACTTATTTAAATGTCCTATCGTTTGTAAACAATCATAAAAGTTGCATCCGAAATGGGCTTTTCACATGCTTTTCACCTACTTTGAGATGGCGAAAAGAGCAGCCGAAAAAATGTAAACATTCGAAATAAATTTTCGCATCTAACTTTTCGCCAAATACGAAAAGAAGTGCTCCAGAATACAGTTTTCCCTTTTGTGTGCCACGATGACGTCAAAGTGATGTCGCGAAGGGGGGCGTTCCGCCAAATTTTCGCATTCGGACGAAGCGAGAATACGGGTGTGAGTTTCACAAGGCGAAATGTTTTCAGTGAAAAGTTCGCAAAAATATAGGCTTCTGATTGGTCAATTTCATTTCACTAACAGCGGAAAATCTACCTGAATCCCGGCCCACGTGCCTTGACGTCTCGTCTCAGGGAGGGAGTTCCTTTTTTGAGGTCCAGCTGCATCTAAATTTCGCTAGTTACAAGCTTTAAAGCACTTGAATTTTAGAAACTACTCATATTTCGGCAAACTATAGAATCATTAGTTTTGCCGGCATACCTACGAAGTAGTCAAATACGTTTTGTATTTTACTATTTTGTTTGTTTATGAAAAATTTCAATTAATTTAAGTTGTTAATTTGTGTCCGTAATAGCAAGATGCTATTCCAACGTATTTCTTTTTTGAAATTTTGTCGCAACGATTTCATTGTTCCAAAAGTTTTTATGTCTGCCCAAAGTAGAAAAGATTTTGAAGCTATTATGACTTATAATAAACTACGAAAGAAACCTATCGTTGCAGATCCAACTTACTCTCATAGCGAATTAAAACGCATGAACAATTATTTTGAACGGGTTCTTGAATATAGAAAGCGTTCAGAAGAAGGATTTAAACCATCGAAATTATTTATGGTTTGGAGAATTGCATCTTTAGTTGGTAGACCTAAATGGGAGAAAGAAACTATGATTAAGCTTGGACTAGTTCATGATAAAGTCAAGTATGCTATTGTTAAAAACACTGCCTCAAACAATGAAATTTTGTGGTCTGTTAAGCATTTAATAAGGGTAAAACCAATCATATTTCCTGATGGTTTTCCCTCTGAAAATGATTTGTATAAAACATACTTAAAGCAAAATGGTGAACTTATAGTAGAACCTAGACTTCATGTTGACTGTGAGGAATTAGAAAGAGATGCTGAGCTAAAGAAGAAAACTCTAGATCATCGATATATTCAAGAAGACTTAAGGTTAATGTGGTGGAAAGGTTATCCAAAGATGTATTAATGAAGCTTTTTCTTGTGTATTTAAAAATTAAAATATTTCTGAAATAATTATATTTCCGAGTAAAATTACTGAAGCTTTAAGAATAGATGTGTTTCCACAATGCAGCGGTATTTAGCGACTTATTGATTTGCATGCTGTCCTACTCCACGCCAAAGGGCAATTCTGTGCCGAGAGTCACACACGTAACACATGCTTTAATTTTCATTTGTTCAATTATATATTAAATTTTAATTGTGATTTTAGGTGGTATGGTAAATAAGTTATTACCATATTTTTTAATTTAAATGTGTGGAAATAAAACTCACAGAAGTAGGGTAGATGTGCCAGAAATGGACACCCCTTGATGTTTTTGGTTCTTAAAAAAATAACTAATAAATATTTAGCTTTAATTATTTTTTTTATAATTCCCCCTTACATCTTTTATAAAACAGTGTTATTGTTGACACTTTTAATCAAACCAGTCAGGAAGCAGGAAATAATGTTTCAAAGTTTCACTGTTTTTCTGTGAAAATCTTAATGAAGAGGCTAGGAGCTGGCTTCGTTTAATTAATTTATATATTATTTATTTTCTTGCAAAATTTGAATGTTTTTGTTTGAGTAGCAATAGAAAATTTAGAATTTTATATACTATCGGCCATTTACAAAATTTCATTTATTTTTAAGGTTTTAAGAGGGGGTGTCCATTACTGGGATGGTTAATTAGTCATTTTCTAGTAATGGACACCCCATGTAGACATTGCTAAAAATGCAATTTCACTTTCAGTAATGTTTATAGTGCATAAAATATTTTGATTTAACCAGTGACCCGGAGCCGAACAATTTTTGATGCTCCAGCTCCGGCTCCGCTCCTAGATAAAATGCTGTGGCTCCAGCTCCAGCTCCGACTTCGTGCTTTTGAGTTGCAGATTTTAATTTACACATTTAATTTTTTGCTCACAAATTCTTTCTTCCTTTACCTTCATTAAAGATCTGACAAAATGCATTTTCCTTCTCATCAAACTTGAAATGTTTGTTCAGAAAATATGACACCTTTTAGCTTTTGCTTTTAAAATAGAAAGTTTGCTGAAATTTTAAACACAAAAATCTTAAATTTCTTCTACACTTTTCAAACAACCAAAATTGTACAACTACACATGTAAACAACATGCGGCCATATTTTTTCAAATAGTGTTGTCACTTAGCTCAAGTAGAAAGTAGAAGTGTAGTAGTATTACCATGTTTTGAGAAGTTTTCGATCTCTAATATAAAAAACCCCCCTAAAAATGATATAATTAAAATACTGAATAATGATGTAATTAAAATATTTTTAGCCTGAAAATTTAAAAGACTGAAAAAAAAAAAGATTTATAAAAGAATATTAAAAACTAAAGGAGCCCTGGAGCAAGAGAAAATTTAGAGCTCCAGCTCCAGGAAAAACATAGCTCCGGCTCCAGCTCCAGCTCCGGGTCTCTGGATTTAACTGCAAACCTAAATAATCAAATTTAATTTTTAAATTATACTTACCAAAATGTAATAACACCAAAACTTTTATAAATAACTGCTTTTAAGTTATTTTATGTGATTAATTAGTGTTGACTCTAAGCTGCTTTTGCAGGGCGCAGCGCTCGGCAGCCCTTTGTATTTCTTTTTTGCACCCGGCGGCTCTTTAAAACCCTTCTGATGTGCCCGGCTGTCCTTTTAAACACTTCCTATGCGCCCCGTGACAATTCAATTGATCCTTTGAAAATATCGCAAATTCTAGGGACTCTAAACAAACCAGTTCAAAATATTTTTTGTGAACAAGGTACAAGTGTGCTTTTTTTGAAAAAAATGTACCCATTTTTAGAATAGTGTACCCTTTTTGAAAAATCC
The DNA here is from genome assembly GCA_963932465.1 of Maratus speciosus. NCBI lineage: Eukaryota > Metazoa > Arthropoda > Arachnida > Araneae > Salticidae > Maratus > Maratus speciosus. The sequence continues at coordinate 295,949,854 of OZ010789.1, forward strand.
CTGCCCGGCGGCCCTTTTTTTCTAGAGTCAACACTATTAATAAAATTTCAATATATATATTTTTTTTAAGTGTAGGGTAGATGCACCAGTTTTGGCCACTGTACCAGTTTTGGCCACATTGGATCAATTTGTCCAATATTTAGCCTATGAATTAATGCTAACAAATAATAGGCATTCTTACATTTTAAGCAAACTCTCTTTTATCATTTACAATATCATTTGTTTATTTTTTGATAAAATATGACTTGCAAAAAAAATAAATGTGTGAAACTGTAGTGTGTGCTTACATGTATTAAGATTTTTGCTTAGCTGACAATTTTTCAGAATCTTTCAACATTAGGCACTTATTGGGTTCTATTTGTTCTGAAACAAATTGCTATTAGGTTTTATGAGGTAAGCTTTCTCTCTACTGCAATTTTACATTTCATTTAATTATTTTAACAGTTTAATGGGGGGTGGCCAAAACTGGTGCATTAAATTTGCTATATGTACCAGTTATGGCCATGGGGGTGGCCAAAAAGGGTACAACATTATGTTCCACTTTTGGCCACACGATTCATTATAGAGGGAATTTTATCCATTTAATAAATTTAAGAACATCTGGAAAAATCAATTTAATTTTGTTTTATATAGTAATGGCTTCAATAATAATAAAAGCAAGGGCAGTTCTTATAAAAGAGATTTTGTTATTCTCTGTCCAATAGATAATTCACTTTAGAAAGAAGGACATTGTGCTAGTCACTAAAGAATGATATTGCTAAAGAAAATATAGTATTGTGTTTAGTATTGATAAAACAAAAGGGAAGGCGATATGTAATGTTTAGATATGATAAATAAACTAAAACATAAATTTTGAAAGATTTTACAACTTATAAATTAAAAAGTTCAATAAAATTATAGCATGATTTAATTGCTTGTATTTTTCCTAAAGAAATGAAGTTCCATAATTTTTGCAATATTTCAGGCACACGGATTTAGAAATACTAAATATTGTGAAAATCTTTACTAGAGATATCTAAATACAAGTAAGAATGTATTTCACATTATTTAAAAAAAAACAAAACAGGATTCCTTTTACCAAGTTTAAAAGAGATTCTGTGCTATTAAAAAATGGCCTAGAGGGAACACTGCTCTAAGATAGGAAGTAAAATTAAGGCCATTCAAAATGTAATGCCAGCACTACAAGCTAGCAAAGTTTTGGAGTAACCCGTTCTTGCCTTACATCACAAGTTTGCAGGACGGACACCACTTTTCTCTAATAATGTTGAATCTCAAGTAGTAGATCTAGGAACTAAGAATTGAAGTTAAAAATCAATTAGAAAAGTGGATTTTAGATATTGTCAGAATACTATTTCCTATAAAAATGGAATAACTTTTAAGATTCTGCCCAGAAAATTGTAGCCGGCAAGATAGAAACTCCATTTCAAGATGGAAGACCAGGTATGAAATGGTATGATTTACTTCTGAAATCACACCCTAAAATAACTTGCAAAGAAGCAAGGTATTTAAATAAGGCACAAGCTAATATAAATCAAAAGATGATTTCATAACTTTTTGATGAAAATCAAACAAAAATCAGAAAATGCTTTCAAGAAATATAACTCTTTGATGAAGATTCAAGTGTTCTAAACAAGTCACAATCCATGAATAATTATAAAAGATTAAATAGTTAATCTTTATGTCCTATAGGCACTGTTGTCCCTTTTATTAATCAAATTTAAATATATTTTTTGTTTTTTAATTGAAATTTTGTTAAAATCAACATAAGTATATTTTATTTGATGTTTTTATCAATTCATGTACAGAAATTTGCAAAATTCTCTTAATACAGCAAACAAATATATGTGTGGTAAAATAGATGTTGCATAAAAATGCTTTATTTTTACTTATTATCAATTAAAATGTTTGTTAAACTACATGATATTGGAGTGGCCAAAACTGGTGCATAGAGATGGCCAAAACTGGTGTAGGGGTGGCCAAAACTGGTACAAATTGGAATAAATTACTTGATGAGTTATTACTCACAACCTAAAATATTCTGTAGAAAGTCATTATAGTTAACAGAAAGACAATTAAATTTACTAAAGAATGATGTTATTATGATTTAATATGCTTCAATTGATCAAGAAATGTAAAATTTCTATTTCAAATTTTCTCTAAATGTGGCCAAAACTGGTACATCTACCCTATATGTACCTTGCATATTTTATAATCTGGCAATCAAACCAGCCAGGAAGCAGAAAATATTGTTTAAGAGCACAGTCAAAGAGGGGGTCATAGGGCTTAATCCCTCTCCGTTTAACTAAAAACAAGTTACAAAAGCTATTAAAAATCTATTTTCTGTCTTAAATGTTTCCTTATTCACCTCTGACAAAGAAAAAAAAAATAATAATAACATAAACGTAATATTAATGAAAGTTATAGGCAGGGTTGTTTGGTTTAAACCAAAGGGTTTTTTAAAAAAAAACCATGTTGGGTTTTTTTCATGTGGTTTTTTTTTCTCTTTTTCCCTAATGTTTTCTTTTATTTTACACATTATTGAAAAATGCAAAATCCAAGTTATGTAGAAGCTACAAGCAAAGCTTTAGAAAAATGATGAATTAATAAATTTGTAAAGGTGACAAACATTTTTAATCAAACTTTTCTTATAAGCTTTAAATCTACATAGCAGACTAATTTTTCTAAAATTAGCTGGGAAGAAAAAAATAAGTACTAGTTAGTTATTTTTCTTCTTTTTTTAAGCCTTTTATTTTTAAAAATAGCCAAAATGGCAGATTTGAGTTAAAAATACACTTTTACTACTTAGATTGTTTGATTAGTTAAGATTTACTAAGAATTACATATGTCTCAATGATGACATATTCATAAGTAATTCTCGCCATTGGTTACTTTTTTGTTCTGTATGTTAATGAATGATTGGCTGTGAGTTTTCTTTGCTGTATCATGGCTATTGGGTTTAGTAAGCTTTTGTTTTTCTTGCATTCCTACATTGATATCTGGGTTTTGCATTATGATTTTATTCTGTTTCCAGTAGGATTGGCACGGTTTAAATCAATTGGTTAACCAACTGGTTTTTTAGAAAAGATCAAATATAATATTTTCTCATTTTTGTAATTTAAGTGTTTCAAATTATTGGATATAATTTCTACTTCTAATAATTTCTACGACTGTCTACTAACAGTCTTATCCCAGCAGTCACCATGAGACATAGTGAGTCTAGGTTATATTTGTATGCATGTAGAATGCAAATTGCATGTGTTGATGAACATATCTGAAGATCTAAAGATAAAATTTAAAACATGTGAATTTAGCAAAGATAAAATAGATTAAAAATATTCAATATTTTAAATAAAATATTTTGCTTTGAGAAAACGCAGATTATTTACAATTAATAACATAAAATGACCTTTAAGATTACAGTCAAGCTGCAAAAGAAAATTTTCTTGATTGGGGAGATTATCTTTTAAGGCTGTTCTCAACTGCTCTACTCAACAAGCGCAAAATGCTTTGACACATTTACAAATTCATTTTTTAAGGGTGTTCTGAAATCCAAAAGAGCAACTTTCTGACATAAGCTTTAATTTATTTTTGTTCGAAAATGCACGAAACTAGCTGGTGTTGTTGTTCAGAAACCATGTCATTGAGCCGTTTTTTCCATTTTTCTGCAAACGCAATAGATCTTATGGAAAATACTGTCAAAGTGGGCGTTTTGAACCGAATTTCCACACGGAGGAAGAAAGAGCACTCAAGAGTTTGCGAAAAACGTGTTTATCACGTGATCAAAATTCCTTATAACTCAATAGGTAATTGATTGATCAAAAAATGGAAAGAACAGTTCAATTCCAAATCGCCTCCATGGCCAGTCTTTCCAATTTTATACCTTTCCGTTAAAAAAGGAATTTGTAAATGTGTCAAAACATTTTAAGCTTGTTGAGCAAAGCAGTTAAGAACAGCCTTAACGGAAAGATAAAATTGGAAGACCTGACTGGATGTGATTTGGAATCGAACTGTGTTTTCCATTTTTGATAAATAAATTATCTATTGAGTTATAAGCAATTTTGATCACGCGATAAAGATGTTTTTAACCATCCTTGAGTAGTTATTTTTCTTTCGTGCGGAAATTCAGTTCAAAACGCTAACTTTGACACTATTTTCTGAAAGATCTATTGCGTTTGAAAAAAAAAAAAAACCCTGGAAAACACAGTTCTATTACATAGTTTTTGAACAACAGCATCTGCTAGTTTCATGCATTTCCAAACAAAAATAAATTAAAACGTATGTCATAAAGTTGCCCTTTCAGATTTTAGAACAGCCTTAAGAATAAAAAAGAAACTCAATATATGAAGTCAAATAACAGGACATTGAAAAATTAGGTACTAGCAAAGCCAAAGCACCTGTTTACTTTTAACTAAAATATGCAATAAGATATTTAAATCGTCTGTTGCATAATCAAATCCACTATTTAGATCTGACAAAAAAATGGGTATAAATCGAGATGAGGTTCGCGTGAGACATAACAGAAAAAAGTCTCATAAAAATGCCTAAAAATATATATTATTAAATTTTAGATTAGACGTATAAAAGTAATATATGTATTATAAAATAGCTTAGAAAAAAATTCTGTGTATTAAGTCTGATGGCTGTTTAAATGTTTTAGTGGGTGGACAACTTTTATAAATCTACTTTCCATTTTAAGATCAATGTTTTCAGTAGTCTAAAAAGCTAGTAAATAGGTATTTCTGTTTATTTTACTGTTGCCCCTTTTTTTTTGTTTCTGAGGAGAAATGTCAAATGACAATACACAATACTTCTTGAAACGTGTAAAGACCCTACTGGGTTGTTTTCTACAATACTTGCAAATTTGGCCAAGCAGTCTGACTTGAATGATACATACGTAAATTTTCATAAAAAGTAGATAAATGGTAAGCAATTAGCCAATTATTGAAGATTTTAATAGCAGCAGAAATCGTTTTAAAAATTTGACTTAACAAAAAAATAAAATAAAAATTTTAAAAGTGAGGGAATGATGAAACAGATATGAGGGAATGATTGTTTACAAAACAAGTTAATTAACACATTATTTTTTAATATGAATTGATACAATAAAATAGTATAAAATAAAATTAAATAGATGAAAACTGATGATCTATTATCACATGGCTGAGGGGGCTCAGTCTTTCTTTCCACATAAGATGTGTGGTAATTATGTTCATCTTTTTACTTTCTTCTATCTTTACAAGAAGAAATTATTGGATTCGTGAAAATTTTCGAATTCCGGTTTTCGACGGATTTACATGTTTTAGAGGTCAGATATCCCGAAAAAAAAAATTATTTTACAAAGTGTCTGTCTGTATGTGACAGAAATTTTGTGGGCACTCTATCTCAAGGACTAATGGACGGAATTGAATAAGACTTTAGATTCAGTTAGTTCCCAATATAAATTGGTGCTGATTACTTTTTGGTGTAAATTGCCCAACAGGTGGCGCTGCTATCATACATTTTTCGTGATTTCCACAATAGCTATATCTCTAGAACTAATGCTTGGATTTTCATAAAACTTCAGATTCAGTTAGCACTTGATATAATTTGGTGCTTATTACTTTTTGGGGTAAATCATCCAACAGATAGCGCTTATATGCTAACATTATTCATGATTATTGCAATAACTATATCACAAGAACTAATGCTCGCATTTTTATCAAACTTAAGATTCAGTTAGTCTCTGATATAAATTGGTCCTGATTAGTTTTTGGCGTAAATCTCCCAACAGATGGCGCTGATATGCAGAATTTTTTATGATTTCTGGAATAGTTCTATCTCAAAAACTAATGTACAGATTTTCATCAAACTTCAGATTAAGATAGACTTGACATAAGTTGTTGCTGATTAGATTTTAATGTAAATCATCTAACCGATGGTGCTGCTAAGCTGCATTTTTCAGGAAGTATTAACATGTATGAGTTTTGGGATTGCCACATCTGACTAGTTTTGGTTTGGTTAATTATAGTTTGTGTTTCCCAGATCCATTTCTTCAGCTTTAATAAACTTGTTTCATCCTCAGTAGTTTATAAAATTAAGTTGCTTTTACAATTCTCACACTTGCTTTGAAGGCAGGTTATATTGTTTTTCTCACAACATAATTCTAGTAATACATCAGGTGTTTTAAAATTTATTATTCCTGTTTCATTAAGTTTTAATACAATTATTTTTATGTTGGAATGAGCTTCACAAGCAGCTGTATCTCTTTCTTCAACATTAGGTTTTTTCACCTAAAGTGGTTTCGGGCGACAGAATGATGAATAACTCAAAACATAATTAACTTCTTTGAGAAACTTCTTGTATAAATATTTATGTGTCTCTCATAAAAGCCTTCTTTTGTTTCTTTATTTTGCTTTTTGAGGTATAATCTTTTTTTCCTGGACAAAGTTTTTAGCAAAAACTTAATATATCCTGTTTAACTTTATTAAATAGGTAATTGCCTCTCTTACGATAAGTAAAGAGATAACCTTCGTTGCTAGCAATATTCTTCAAGCTTCGATGTCTAAGAATATATATATTTTTTGTCATATGTAGCAATCTGTATTTTTTCAAAATACTTCCCTTAAAATTCTGTAGTACATTTGTCTACCTTTTTGACTCTTTCCCATATTGCTAAAAGTTGATGCCAATGCTGTGTAAAGAACGTCTCCAAATAAAAGCTTTTTTTAATTTTGGATGATACGTCTTTACAGGGTTCGTACGGTCCTTGAAAGTCCTTAAAAGTGCTTACATTTTTCAAAGGAAATTTTTGGTGCTTAAAAGTACTTATTTTCATGCAAAATCTGAAAAAAGTCCTTAAAAGTGCTTAGTTTTACTCTCATATTAATTCTTAATCAAAAGTGAAACTCTTCTGCATTATTTTTTATTTCTGATTTAAAAAAAAATCTTAATCCCGCCTTGCCTCCCCTTCTTCTGAAATTTCACTTCCCCCTTCGTAATATCAAAGTTAAAAACTTCATTTTTTTAAAACCTTTTTCTACTCTCAGGGATGTAAGACCTGCGCCAGACAAAGCCAAAATCGCTTTACTGCGCCAAGCTTCTACGAAACCGCTATTTTTTTCCATTTTGCGCCAAAACGTACTTAGTGCCAAGATGAAATTTAGCACGATTTCGTCGATCCAAGAAACAAAAAAAAAATCCATTTTTAACCCTTTTCTAGGCCGCTAATCGCGTCAAAAAAAGCAAAAAGCCACGGTCAAAAGGTCTCGAAAAACACGCGATGTTTGTCAAATGATCACGAAAAAACGTGAATTTTGTCAAAGGACCGCTAATTTCGTCAAAAACGAACAAAGCGTGGTCAAAAGATCGTAAAAACGATATTTTTTTTTAAAGATGGCGAATAAAACCGGCAAATTTCATCAACAGGTCGCATAAAAACCATAAACTTCGTCAAAAGATCGCAAAAACATGCAAATTTCGTCAAAAGATCGCGAAAAACACGCAAATTTTGTCGAAAGATCGCAGAAAACGCACGATTTCGTCAAAAGATTGCGAAAAACGTGCAAATTTTGTCAAAAGATTGCGAATTTTGCCAAAGGATCACTAATTTCGTGAAAAAAACGAACAAAACATGATCAAAAGATCGTAAAAACGCTATTTTTATTAAAAGATGGCGAAAAAACCCCCGCAAATTTCATCAAAAAGTCGAAAAAAAACACACGAATTTCGTCAAAATATTGCGAAAAAAATGTTCATTTTGTCAAAGGATAGCTGACTTAGTCAAACTAGTTGGATGTGCCAATCCCAAAACTTTCTTCTATCTTATACATCTTAATATTTCAAAACCTAGTTACACATGTTAATACTTCAATATTATTAGTTCAATACTATACCAACTTTGATTTTCACCTTCAATTTCTGCTCAAGTCAATTAAACGGACTAAAAACGAGTTAATCTATATCATGATATTTGTTAAAATTATTAATTTTTCCTTATTCTGTCGTTATCAGCTGTTTGCGAATAGCCGGCATAGCAGGAAGCGAGCTCCCGCCGCTGCATGAGCCGCCGATGCACAATAGAACTACGAAAAATCAAGAAAAGTATACAAAAATCGCTAGCATGGAGCCCCTTTATCGCGCAATATTTCCAAATTCAAGGAGAACCTGTTGGCCAAAGCCAAAAACAAGCACAAACATTTTGGTTCAATTGTATGCATAATTTTATACGTTGTTCGATGGTACAATAATGAAAATGGCACAGAGATCAGAATTATAGCGCCCCCTTCTTTCGGAATTTTTTCAAGTTCCGGGAGGACTTGTTTGCATAGCCAGAAACATGCACAAAAAATTTGGTTCAATTATATGGATAACTCCATACACTTTTCGATGGTACAGTAATGAAAATGGTACAGACATCGCAATTATAGTGCCCCCTTCCGGCAGAATTTTTCCAAATTCAGGGAGGACCTTCGTGACATGACCAAAAATAAACACATAAAATTTGGTTCAATTCTATGCATAACTTCATACACTTTTCGGCGGTACAATATTCCAAATGACACAAAAATTGTACAAAAATCGCTATTACAGCGCCCTCTACGAGCGATTTTTTTACAAATTAAGGGAGGACCTCCTTGCCATAGCCAAGAACTTAAAAATTTTTTTTTAGTTCAATTCTATGCATAACTTCATACACTTTTCGATGGTGCAATATTCAAAATCGCACAAAAATCGCTATTACAGCGCCCCCTAACGGCGAATTTTTTGCAAATTCATGGAGGACCTGCTTGCCATAACCAAAAACTTAAAATAAAAATTTGGTTTAATTCTATGCATAACTTCATGCACTTTTGGACGGTACAATATTCAAAATCGCTATTACAGCGCCCCCTACCGGCGAATTTTTTGCAAATTCAGGGAGGACCTGCTTGCCATAGCCAAAAACTTAAAATAAAAATTTGGTTTAATTCTATGCATAACTTCATACACTTTTGGACGGTACAATATTCAAAATCGCACAAAAATCGCTATTACGGCGCCCCCTACCGGCGAATTTTTTCCAAAATCAGGGAGGACCTGCTTGCCATAGCCAAAAACTTAAACTAAAAATTTGCTTCAATATTATGCATAACTTCATACACTTTTCGATGGTACAATATTCAAAATCGCACAAAAAACGCATTTACAGCGGCCCCTACCGGCGAATTTTTTCCAAATTCAGGGAGGACCTGCTTGTCATATCCAAAAACTTAAACTAAAAATTTGGTTCAATTCTATGCATAACTCCATACACTTTTGGATGGTACAATATTCAAAATCGCACAAAAATTGTTATATCAGCGCCCCCTACCGGCGAATTTTTTCCAAATTCCGGGAGGACCTGCTTGCCATAGCCAAAAACTTATAATAAAATTTTGGTTTAATTCTATACATAACTTCATACACTTTTTGATGGTACAATGGCGACAGACAGACGGACGGACGGACACACAGACAGACAGACATTTTCTATAAACATGTTTTTTGGAATCTCTGACCCCTAAAACATGCAAATCCGTCGAAAACCGGAAGTCGAAAAAAATTTCGATTACAATACTTTCTTCTATTTAAGATAGAAGAAAGTAAAAATGAACAAAACGGGGTCGAAAGATTGTGAAAAAATGCGAATTTCGTTAAAAGATCGCGAAAAATACGCAAATTTCGTCAAAATATTGCCAAAAATACCCAAATTTTGTCAAAATATTGCCAAAAATACCTAAATTTCGTCAAAAGATTGCCAAAAATATGCAAATTTCGCCAAAAGATCGCAAAAAACATGTGAATTTTGTCAAGGCGAAAAAAACACCCCGTTAATTTTGTCAAAGGATTACCAATTACAATTTCGAAAAAACGCAAATTTCGTTAAAAGATCTCGGAAAAAAACCCCCACAAATTTCATCAAAAGGTCACAAAAAAACGCAAATTTTGTCAAAAGATTAAAAAAAAAAAACACGCTAATTTCGTCAAAATAGCGAACAGCACACTGATTTCAACAAAGGCTAGCAAAAAATATGCGAATTTTGTCAAAAGATCGCGAAAAATACGCGAATTTTGTCAAAAGATCGCGAAAAATATGCGAATTTTGTCAAAAGATCGCGAAAAAATACGCGAATTTTGTCAAAAGATCGCGAAAAATACGCGAATTTCGCCAAAAGATCGCAAAAAATACGCAAATTTCATCAAAAGATCGCGAAAATACGCAAATTTCTTTTTTATTAGCATTAGAATTTCAATTTGCTCCAAAAACAGTTTTATGGTTACAAAATTAATTTTTGCTACTACAAAAATGGATTTTACTGCTACAAAAGCAGATTTTTGCTGCTACAAAAATAGATTTTTCTGCTCCAAAATTCGATTTTTGCTGCTACAAAACGGCTTTAGTGCACTTTCATCCCTGTACCCTATTTCTTACTTTATACTGACTAAATAATCTGTCCTAAATTTCTGTAACAATTCATTTCATCACATTTCATTAAAATTTCATCTGAATTTCACCCTCAGAATTTTTCTTCCTCCGTTTTTCTTTGCTCCCCCACAGTACTCAAAGTTTAAAAACTCTTCGAAACTGTTTAATTAAAATTTTTTTTGCTTTGTCATTTTATTGCCACAATAAATAATCAATCAAGATTTCTCTTCCCACCCGAAATTGGAATTTTCCTTTTGCACTCCCCCTTCCTTCCCCCCCACCACCCCACACACACATTTAAAGAACACATGGAATTTAAAGTCTTTAATACTCCTCTTAGTTTTTTTTTCTTGTAAGTTTTTAGTAAGGTAAATAAATAAGTCATCTAATAAACTCCCTCCCTCCCTTAAAAAATTAAAAAAATATGCTTGTCCCTTTGCCCCCTCAACTTATAAAGTTTAAAATCTTAAAAATCATTAATTTTTTAAAACTTTTTCTGCTCCATTAGTTAATTTATTGTAACAATAAATAATCGATCATACAGTTTTACTCCCCCCCCCCCTCCACCGAAATTGACGTTTCCCCGCCCTCCCCCTTCCTTACCAAGCATACAAAATTTAAAATCTTTTAAACTGTAAGTTAATTATAAGTCTGTTAAACTACCCCCCCCCCCTCCCCTCAATAATAAGAAAAAATTATGTTTCTCCTCTTTGTTTATCTTTACAATAAGAAAGTATTGGATTCGGGAAAATTTTCGACCAATTTACACGTTTTAGGGGTCAGATATCCTGAAAAATATGTTTTTACAAAATGAGTCTGTGACGCTGTTTGTCTGTATGTGACACAAATTTTGTTGGTGGTGTATCTAAAGAACTAATGCACAAAATTTAATAAAAATTTATATTCAGTTAATCCTCGATATAAATTAGTGTTGATTAGTTTTCGATGTAAATCGCCCAACAGGTGGTGCTGCTATGCTGCATTTTTCATGATTTACGCCATAGCTATATCTCAAGAACTAAAGCACGAATTTTCATCAAACTTCAGATTCAGGTATACCTTGATAATTATATGTACTGATTATGGTTGTGTGTTAATCTCCCAACAGATGGTGCTGCTATGCTGCATTTTTCACGATTTCTGCAATAGCTATATCGCAAGAACTAATGCACGGATTTTCATCAAACTTCAGATTGAGTTAGATGTTTACATAAGTTGTTGCTGATTAGGTTTTGGTGTAAATCACCCTATAGGTGGTTCTGCTATGCTATATTTTGCAGGATTTGCATGATTTTAACAATAGTCATACCTCAAGAACTAATGCACGGAATTTCATATCTTTAGAATCCTCATGAGGGGCATAGACCATTTAATTTTGGCACTCCGATAATGAATTTTGTAGTATTAACATGTATGAGATAGAAGAAAGTTTTGGGATTGGCACATCTGACTAGTTTTTTCTTCTGCTGTATGTTATTTTAAAATTTTCTAAATTTCCAATGCCAAATGGTGAAATCACCCCCCTTCCCTCTTCCCGTCCATTTGAATATTTAAAACTTTTACAAAAAGGAAATTGTAGACCCTTTATTAAAAAAATGCATGTTATAATTTATTAGTTTATTTAATTTGAAGGTCCTTAAATTTTTTTGGTTTTGGTCCTTGAAAGTCCTTAAAAGTACTTGATTTTTATTTAAAGAAATGTGTACGAACCCTGCTTTATTTCCAGTTATTTTTTCTTCTAGGAGTTAACTTTTAGATGTTTAAAAAAAAATTTTAAGTAAGACTTGGTAAAATACTTTTTGTATTTTGATTATCTCCTTTTGCAGCATTACAGTTGAACTTTTAATGACTGATTTTCTCGAAATAGTTTTAATCTGCCACGTCTAATTCTTTTCTCCAAGCACTCTGCCTTGAAAGAGGACGTTCAGCCTCAGAACCACTAAAACTTGCAGAATCTGTGTTACCACTATTTGATGGAGTCTGGGGAGAAAGAAATTGCTCAATTTTCTTATTTTTCTTAATATTTTCTCTATAATTTTTTTAATTTTTCTTCCACTGTTTCCTTTTTTTAACATTGTTGTCTAGAATCTAGAACTCATCTCCTTTACACTTTTAACTTGGCCTTTCTCTTTTAAATACTTCAGTTTTTCAAGCTTCAAAGAATTATTTTTCATTTTCTCTCTTAAGATTTTTTAAAACTCAATGTATTTTAATCGCATAAAAAATGTAAAATGCTAATCAACACTATTCTACGTATATGCATAATTTTTCACTAAGCTACTCTGGCGTATTTATAAATTTCTCCAAGAACAGTTTAAATAAAATGTTTTAGTTAGTTTGAGCCACATAAATTTAAAAAATAACATGCTATTAGTATAAATTTTAAGCAGGAAAACTAAATCCATCATTTAAACAGAAAGCACATCATTCCCTGACTCATCTTGTCATTCCCTCATAATGGTAAATGTGAGGGAATGACAAGTGAGGGAATGATGAAATAAGACATTTTTACTAATTGTAGGAAAAAATGCAAAATTATGAAGAAATACAAACTGTTTCCTTGAAGAGCAACACTTAATATATAATGTATGATAAAATTAAAATTTTTGATATTTACAAAAAAATTAGTATTCTGTGTGAGGGAATGACTGCTAATAAAAACGCTTCCAGATATACTGACTGAAAAAAAATTCTGAAAAATTAACAAAATTTTACACCACCAATTTATGTTGCTGGACTGACAAGTGCTCAAAATGGCTTCTTCTCTGTCAAGGATGCTAGACTGCTACTGCTCTTTAGTGGTAGATATTTGAGATAATAGCAATGTGTGAGGGAATGATGGTCTAACATGGGGAAACATATAATTGATTGAGTAGACTATATAATAATTGTAAAAAAAAAATATATATATATTTTTATTATTTTTTGTAATGTACCAAATAAGAACTTTATTTTGCTTAGGGTATTTTTAATTATTTTTATTTCTGGATGGAAAGAAATAGGCAATAAAGTATGGTAGTACAGGTGGGGGAAAGGTGAGGGAATGATGTTTGCATGATATATATTGCATTTTTAAATACTAAATTTATTTATTTTTAAATTTTACTTTCTGTCCCTAATAAACTATATTTAGATCTTCTAATAAAAATAAAAATAAATAAAAATGTAATGAAATTAAGAGCATTTATATGACAGGGAAGCACTTTTTGCACTATTGCAGAGAATAACCCTACTGCTAGATTCAAATCGTTCCAGGAATTCTTTATAAAAAGCTTTACTTTCAATTAAAGATAATAATTGTTCATGTAGTGTTCAAACAGAAAAATCAGATATCTCAGATTGCAAATATTTCAAAGAAATTATTTTGAATAGCCATGAAAAAGTATATTACACTGGCCTCCAAAAGTTAAGATACAGGGACTGGATGCTTTCGATTACACACGTTTTGTCGAATATCTACAAAAATTATTGGCGAATTGTTCTTGAACTTCTGGGATGAAAAGAACATGTTTGATTTCATATTTCTCGGTGAAGATTTAGTCGGGGGTACAATTAGGGGGCTAATAATAAATTTAATAATAAAATAATATTTGCGATCACCTATGTAACAGGAAAGACTGGAAATGATTTGTCACTGTGGTAAATGATTATTTGAGCCTGTTCAACATTTGTATGCATTTTTGTAAGCATAGCACTCATATTCGTGAAGATGTTAACGTTTTTGTGAAATACTCAAACGGTTTTTTTTTTTTTTATGGCATACAGAGTTTTCAACCAAATTTAACACAACTTTCCAAAAACCTGACAAAGAACAGTAGAAACAGTATACTGCAATTAAAACATGAATATATTGAATATTTGATGAGATATGGGCATTTTTATGAGATAATTTTTAACTGTGCATGCGTGGAAGATTTCAAATTTTTTATTTCAGAATTTGGTAGTCAGCTATTTAGGGCAACTTATATAAAAAGTCCAGACAAATATCGCGAAAATTCACAAAGATGGGGTCGATATAGTGAGTTGCTTCCTAAAAATAGCTTTATTATAAGGGATTTTACACAACTTTTCAATCAGCTCCCTACATCTTCCTAAGTTTTCACAACATTTGACAGGACTTTTTATAGAAGTTGTCCCAAAATACTGAGTACCAAATTATGAAATAAAAATTTTGAAATCTTCCGTGCATGCACAGTTAAAAATTATCTCATAAAAATGCCCCTATCTCATCAGATATTCAATATATTCATGTTTTAATTGCAGTATACTGTTTCTACTGTTCTTTGTGAGGTTTTTGGAAAGTTGTGTTAAATTTGGTTGAAAACTCTGTATGCTATAAAAAAAAAAAAACCGTTTGAGTATTTCACAAAAACGTTGTAAAACCTTCGACTAACAGGTGGAAGTGGTAGCGTGGAACTTCAGTCAAGCGGAGGCCCAAGTAATACTTAAATCAAACAATTTATTTAAATGCATAAGATAAATGAATATTTCTTGATTAATTACTTGTATTTACAACTAAATTATATTTTTGGGTACTTTCAGCTGATGACAATGTTCATTAAAGACTTAATGTTCAGTGTATAAGATTAACATTCAAATTCTATTAGCTTCTTTCTCGATACAAATCCAAAATCTTGTCACGATAGTCTGGTAAGAAACAGCTGCCTCTGTTTTCTGGTGTATATCAGTCCGTTGTCAACTACACAATATCTCGCGGTTTCCACTGGAGAAATCTTACCCAGCCCGAAACGGCAGATTCTTATATCCCTTCGGATCTATCCGAAAACTCAACTCCCAACTCAGAGAGCAGCTCTCTCCTTGGGATTCAAAAACGCATCTCCCCCTTTTCTCTGTTCATTCAAATTCACCTTTTTAAAACAAAGGCTATCTATGGCCCAGTCAGAGTCTAGGTTGAATGACATCACTAACAAGCTTCAATCTCATAGGCCAAGAGAGACCCTCGTTGCTAGCGTGAGAAAATTTCGCATCTAGTTTCATTTTTAAATTGTCCTGGGAAAATATCGGCAAACTTGCTACTTAAAAGGAATTCCATAACTCCTATTCTTTTCACGCCATTCTCCTTTTCAGTCAACCTTTAAGATTGGTTTAGATGGATTGATTCTTTTTATCATTTCCTGCAGAACCTTGAGACTGAGACTTAGAAATATTTTGAGCTGGTATGCTTATACATTGCTCTTCCTATCTAGAGTTCTATTTGAAAATATATGGGACTTTTTTTGTGAATCCCATTGGATTCTTCACAACGTTAACATCTTCATGAATATGAGTGCTATGCTTACACAAATGCATACAAACGTTGAACAGGACCCAAATAGTCATTTGCCACAGTGACAAACCATTTCCAGCCTTTCCTGTTACATAGGTGATCACAAATATTATTTTATTATTAAATTTATTATTAGCCCCCTAATTGTACCCCCGACTAAATCCTCACAGAGAAATATGAAATCAAACATGTTCTTTTCATCCCAGAAGTTCAAGAACAATTCGCCAATAATTTTTGTAGATATTCGACAAAATGTGTGCAATCGAAAGCATCCAGACCCTGTACCTTAACTTTTGGAGGCCAGTGTATGTTTATGAAACTACACCACATATTTATTTATAGTACTAGTAATCAAAGGATTATTTATTAAGATTTTCAAGGTATCAATGTTTCACTATGTAGAGAATTTTATTCATGGAACATAAGATATAGCTTTTACTAAAAATGTTTAAATTTTAAATGATTTCAATTTTCTACACAATTGATTGTAATTAGTATTTAATTAAAATTATTTTTAAATGAAGTTATATTACTTATATATCCAACAATGTTTATTTTTATCAATAAATATGCATGTATATGTAATTGGAAAATATACTTAAAAAACCCGGTTTAAACCAAAAAAAAACGGGGGGTTTTGAAAAAAAACCCGGTTTTTTACCAACCCTGGTTATAGGTAATATTCATGAAACTAGTAAGTATGCAGATCAGTGGCCTCAAACATCAGTTCTACAGTTTTATTTTTAAATTATTTTATTTAGTATTTAAAATATTCAACTCACAATATCATTTCTTTCATATTTGTAATATTAATTATTATAAATGATATATCAAGTAGTATCAGGAAGATTAATTGTTAAAAATAGTGAGACAAAACTAAACACTAATATTCTAAAACTTTTTTTTTATTGCCTTTTAAATCCCCCCACTGTTTCAATAATTTGATTGTTGTAATTGCCTGATATTTAGTATTTTAAACTATCCATCTAAAATAATTAAACATCGATCTTCTGTTAATCACAAATATTTTATTAATTATTGGTATCCTAATTGTTAAATTTATTTGAAAATAACTATTTCATTTCATTAGTATGTATTCATTAAATTCTGGTTCTAAATACAGTTATAAAAACAATTAGTGTAGGGGAGTACACAGTGAGACATGGTACACAGTGAGACAGCAGCCACTTTGACATGTAGTTGTAACTTTTTCTTCAAGCTGGCACACACACATAACGACCTCATCTTATGCAGCACGTGGATATAGTTTCGGCACTTCAGTTACTCATCTGACAAAACAGTGAATAATTCCTTATTTTATAGTGATTAAAGTTACATAAGCGTATATTTTAGAGTTTATTTCCTTCAATATGAGGTATATTTACTTAACCAAATCTAGCTGTATCTAATAATAGACTATTTTGGCAAAACGACATAAACTTTTTAAAGCGATGAAATTGATGTAACAGATGTGGCATCCAGTTTGTTATAATGAAATGAAAGTACAGAGTGAGACACACAGTTGTGGTACACAGTGAGATGTGTCTTATATGGTGTACCTACTATGTGGTTCTGATGCTAAAAAAGTTATTTATTAATAAAAGAAGGTTTTTCTCTTTTTCTCTCTGTGTGTGTGGGCATGCGATGGCTAGGGAAATTTACTAAACATAAGAGGCTGAAAAATTTGTATGAAGGTAGCCCAAGGTCTACCATTGTCCAGCCAAGACTCATATTTTTAATATTTTAAAAATCTATAAATATTAAATAGAAATCATAAATTGCAGAAAATTATTGATAGAGTGTAAAAATGTATGATTTATGAAAATATATACATTGTCTCACTGTGTACCGGGTTATTCTCTGCAATAGTGCAAAAAGTGCTTCCCTGTCATATAAATGCTCTTAATTTCATTACATTTTTATTTATTTTTATTTTTATTAGAAGATCTAAACATAGTTTATTAGGGACAGAAAGTAAAATTTAAAAATAAATAAATTTAGTATTTTAAAATGTAATATATATCATGCAAACATCATTCCCTCACCTTTCCCCCACCTGTACTACCATACTTTATTGCCTATTTCATTCCATCCAGAAATAAAAATAATTAAAAATACCCTAAGCAAAATAAAGTTCTTATTTGGTGCATTACAAAAAATAATAAAAATATTTTTTTTTACAATTATTATATAGTCTACTCAATCAATTATATGTTTCCCCATGTTAGACCATCATTCCCTCACACATTGCTATTATCTCAAATATCTACCACTAAAGAGCAGCAGTAGCAGTCTAGCAACCATTATGAGGGAATGATGTGCTTTCTGTTTAAATGATGGATTTAGATTTCCTGCTTAAAATTTATACTAATAGCATGTTATTTTTTTAATTTATGTGGCTCAAACTAACCAAAACATTTTATTTAAACTGTTCTTGGAGAAATTTATAAATACACCAGAGTAGCTTAGTGAAAAATATGCATATACGTAGAATAGTGTTGATTAGCATTTTACATTTTTTATGCGATTAAAATACTTAATAATAATACTTAATAATAGTTTTAAAAAATCTTAAGAGAGAAAATGAAAAATAATCCTTTGAAGCTTGAAAAACTGAAATATTTAAAAGAGAAAGGCCAGGTTAAAAGTGTAAAGGAGATGAGTTCTAGACAACAATGTTAAAAAAAGGAAACAGTGGAAGAAAAATTTAAAAATGATAGAGAAAATATTAAGAAAAATAAGAAGATTGAGCAATTTCTTTCTCCCCAGACTCCATCAAATAGTGGTAACACAGATTCCGCAAGTTTTAGTGGTTCTGAGGCTGAACGTCCTCTTTCAAGGCAGAGTGCTTAGAGAAAAGAATTAGACGTGGCAGATCAAAACTGTTTCGAGAAAATCAGTCATTAAAAGTTCAACTGTAAAGCTGCAAAAGGAGATAATCAAAATACAAAAAGTATTACCAAGCCTTACTTAAAAAATTTTTTTAAACATCTAAAAGTTAACTCCTAAAAGAAAAAATAACTGGAAATAAAGACGTATCATCCAAAATTAGAAAAAGCTTTTATTTCGAGACGTTCTTTACACAGCATTGGCATCAACTTTTAGCAATATGGGAAAGAGTCAAAAAGGTAGACAAATGTACTACAGAATTTTAAGGGAAGTATTTTGAAAAAATAAAGATTGCTACATATGACAAAATATATATATATATTCTTAGATATCGAAGCTTGAAGAATATTGCTAACAATGAAGCTTATCTCTTTACTTATTGTAAGAGAGGCAATTACCTATTTAATAAAGTTAAACAGGATATATTAAGTTTTTGCTAAAAACTTTGTCCAGGAAAAAAAGATTATACCTCAAAAAGCAAAATAAAGAAACAAAAGAAGGCTTTTATGAGAGACACAAATATTTATACAAGAAGTTTCTCAAAGAAGTTAATTATGTTTTGAGTTATTCATCATTCTGTCGCCCGAAACCACTTTAGGTGAAAAAACCTAATATTGAAGAAAGAGATACAGCTGCTTGTGAAGCTCATTCCAACATAAAAATAATTGTATTAAAACTTAATGAAACAGGAATAATAAATTTTAAAACACCTGATGTATTACTAGAATTATGTTGTGAGAAAAACAATATAACCTGCCTTCAAAGGAAGTGTGAGAATTGTAAAAGCAACTTAATTTTATAAACTACTGAGGATGAAACAAGTTTATTAAAGCTGAAGAAATGGATCTGGGAAACACAAACTATAATTAACCAAACCAAAACTAGTCAGATGTGGCAATCCCAAAACTCATACATGTTAATACTTCCTGAAAAATGCAGCTTAGCATCACCATCGGTTAGGTGATTTACATTAAAATCTAATCAGCAACAACTTATGTCAAGTCTATCTTAATCTGAAGTTTGATGAAAATCTGTACATTAGTTTTTGAGATAGAGCTATTCCAGAAATCATAAAAAATTCTGCGTATCAGCGCCACCTCTTGGGAGATTTATGCCAAAAACTAATCAGGACCAATTTATATCAGAGACTAACTGAATCTTAAGTTTGATAAAATGCGAGTATTAGTTCTTGTGATATAGTTATTGCAATAATCATGAATAATGTTAGCATATAAGCACCATCTGTTGGGTGATTTACCCCAAAAAGTAATAAGCACCAAATTATATCAAGTGCTAACTGAATCTGAAGTTTTATGAAAATCCAAGCATTAGTTCTAGAGATATTGCTATTGTGGAAATCACGAAAAATGTATGATAGCAGCGCCACCTGTTGGGCAATTTACACCAAAAAGTAATCAGCACCAATTTATATTGGGAACTAACTGAATCTAAAGTCTTATTCAATTCCGTCCATTAGTCCTTGAGATAGAGTGCCCACAAAATTTCTGTCACAGACAGACAGACAGAGACTTTGTAAAATAATTTTTTTTTTCGGGATATCTGACCTCTAAAACATGTAAATCCGTCGAAAACCGGAATTCGAAAATTTTCACGAATCCAATAATTTCTTCTTGTAAAGATAGAAGAAAGTAAAAAGATGAACATAATTACCACACATCTTATGGGGAAAGAAAGACTGAGCCCCCTCAGCCATGTGATAATAGATCATCAGTTTTCATCTATTTAATTTTATTTTATACTATTTTATTGTATCAATTCATATTAAAAAATAATGTGTTAATTAACTTGTTTTGTAAACAATCATTCCCTCATATCTGTTTCATCATTCCCTCACTTTTAAAATTTTTATTTTATTTTTTTGTTAAGTCAAATTTTTAAAACGATTTCTGCTGCTATTAAAATCTTCAATAATTGGCTAATTGCTTACCATTTATCTACTTTTTAATGAAAATTTACGTATGTATCATTCAAGTCAGACTGCTTGGCCAAATTTGCAAGTATTGTAGAGAACAACCCTAAACCACTTGTGGTACACAGTGAGACAATTTTCGATACTCCGTTATGCTGCTTCTGTGCTTTTTTAAATAATTTTTTTAAAACCATTTGTACATTAATGTGTAGCGCATTTGTGTAGCTTAAGGATGTAGCAAAAATTTTTTCAAAAGAATAAAAATTGTCGCCATTTGTTAAGTAATAATAATTTTCGTCTCTCTGTGTACTACCCTCCCCCTATATTTATTACTTTTTATGGGGTGTCCATTACTGGGCTTTTGGATGTTTTGATATATTTCTGTTTTTTAAAATTAAATTTAGATTCATACTGGGAGATGAGACTATAAGAATGCTTAAATATTGTTGATAGGTTAATATAATACTGAAAAAAACTGGAATATAATAATTATAATTATTAATAAAAAATAATTTTAAAAGAAATTCCTTAAGGGTGTCCATTACTGGCACATCTACACTATATCATTTAATTTCATTACTCAAAATTTGCTTTTTTTCTAATTCACACACATGTAACGTTTTTAAAAAGCTATTTAAAAAATAACTATCAAAATGTTAGTTTTTTGCATAAAAGAATATGGTAAAGTGTATATTTTTTAAAGAACTTTTGTTTGGATTTTTGAATAAGAAATATATCGAAAAATCCTTGATTAATTAGAATTTTTTTTGTTCAAAATGTCAGACACGTAACATGGAATGGCCCCAAACTACTGTTTTCAGTATGTCACCATCTTTTATTCATGGGAAAAGGAAATACACTATTTATAAATAAGGACGTATTAGAAAACACAGGAAAGTTCATTTTTATATGACAATAAAAATAAAGCAAAAATACCTGCATTATTTCATTCTTTTAAACTGCACACTGCTACATCAAAAATACTTCTTTGTCACTGACAGATATAAGAACTATTTATGCATTAGGGAAAAAAAGAAAGCAAAATTACAGTGTACATCTATTTCTACAAATGTAATATTAATTATAGGGTACAATTCAAGATTGCGTCGACAACCAAAGTAATGCGAAATGGGTATTCTACTGAAAGTGGATGCACGTAATCCATTAAAGCCGCGCTCACTAGTGCAGTAGTAGGGTTGGGCAATTTTTTTTCAAAATGGTATTTTTGTCAGGACTAGGGATTGACCGAATACCGAATAGTTGATTCGGTATTCGGTGATTCGGCATGTAAACCGAATATTCGGCCGAATAATTGCAGATAAGTATTTTCTTAGAAGTAGAAGAATTCTCTTTTACTTAGCAGTAGAATAGGCTAAACAATGAGTTTCAATATTATGTGCATGAGTACAGAGTTCAGCTGCACTACAAAAAACAAGTCAAAGGCAATTTTTAATTAAAAAAAAACTTATTCCTTCCTAAAATAGTCTACATAGGTGTGAATTCGAAACAACTGTCTACAACAGACAAAAAAAAAAAAAAAAAAAAAAAAAAAGTAAAGAAGATGCGCATCTTTCCCTTATCATTTAATTTTATTTACTTCTACATTATTTTTTTTTAATTTAAATTTATTTAATGTGTATTTTCTTTAATATGCACATCAAAAAAGTATATCAGAGTTTATATCTGTATATCTAAGGTGTATATTAAAGAAAATATACACATGAAATTAAGGTTACATTTTATGCCTATCCTATAGCTTTTATAACCATTATATCAAAATCGCTCAAATTTCTTTTCTTCATCAGCAGAATGTTAAAATATT
The DNA here is from genome assembly GCA_963932465.1 of Maratus speciosus. NCBI lineage: Eukaryota > Metazoa > Arthropoda > Arachnida > Araneae > Salticidae > Maratus > Maratus speciosus. The sequence goes on from OZ010789.1 coordinate 295,972,205, forward strand.
AATCAAAATATAAATATTCTATCAATAATTTGACAGAAAATAGTTAAATGTACAAATTGATATGATACCTTTTGCATTTTGAGAACATTCCTATTCAATATGTTTATAATTAGACTTAGACAACCAGAAACTTATTGACAACATTGTTTCTTTATATTTGAATGAACTTTTGTTTTTCTGACAATCCTTATCTTTAATAATACTCTGTATAGTTAAATACTTTCATAGGTTATTTTGGGATATGACTAGTGATAAAATAATAAAAAATAAGTGATGGGTTAGTGAATTTGTGAGTGGAAAGAAGTCATTAAATTTTTTTGTGTAATTAGATTTAAGAATAAAAATGTAACTGAATTAAATTATTGAGAATTTAATTTCAATTAAAGCTTATTAAAACAGTTAATATATGCAAAAATGCATATTAAAAAGTTTCAAGTATTCGGTTGCCGAATATCGAAGCTTCGGTATACACTTCAACCGAAGCTTCGGTATTCGGCAAAATTGCTGCTTCGGTCAATCCCTAGTCAGGACAGTAGAAAAAACTGGCAAAAAAGGCTGGTTTTAATAAATATAACTAAAATAATATAGTTTTGTATATATTATACAGTAGGATCTCTAAAATCCGCACATCATTGCAGATGTAAACAATGACACTTTCAGTTCAGATGTAGGGGCAAAATTAGAGAATGTTTTAGTTTTATATCATTTCGTATGTATTTTAATATGTAACGCTCGATAATACGACTGAAATTGAAGTTTTTCATGAAGGAAGTATAAATTTATTTCTGAAAAAATTAGGATATTGCTGATATCACTGGTAATCACAATCTTTTTCCAATATATATTTATGTATTAATGAAGGTTTTTTGGTTATTAAGACTAGCTAAATCTGAAATGAAACTTCCTTACTTTATGATTTTGATGTGAACGAAAAGGGTGCCTTTATGAGGAAAGTTCCATTGAATAATTCATGGAAAATTAATCTCATCTGTATTATGCATATTTAATTAAACATTATTAATTATTTACTTGACCTTTACTTTTAGTAATTCAATCATTTTTAATATTATCTTACTTTTTATCATTTTAGTTTATTACTTTACTTAATTATTTTAATATTTTACTACATTATAATTTAGATTGCATTATTACATTCAAATTACTGGTTAAAAAATTTAAACAAAACAAATACCAGAAATTCACAAAATTCTAAAATCTGCACAACCTCTGGTCCCCAGATGTGCGGATTTGAGGGAGTCTGCTGTAATTAAGACTTAAATCAGAATATCAGTTAGATATTTCAATAATATTAATTTTATTAATTAAAATAATTTTCCTTGATAATAGCAAATGAAAAAAATCCCTGCCGGCCCCGCCTACAGGCAGAGGTAGATTTCGAAGTTAAGTATACTAATTTCACCAACAAAAACTAAATCATTATTAGATATAAATCCACTTTAACAGTTTTATCTGTCTGCTTTTGACGAGTTTTTATTTCCTTTTTAAAAAATAGCTGGTTTTATCAGAATCATGTTAAAGCGATATTAAAAAAATATTTTTCCATACTCAACAACTCGAAATTTTCTGGCACATTTTCAGATTCATTTTTAATAATAATAATAATAAAAAAAATATGAAACATGCTGACGAGATTTTTGAAAAGATTTATAAGCGATCTGTGTTTTTATTTTTCTTTCAATTAATTAAAACTTGATTAATAAATAATTATTTTCTCAGTACGGCAATATTTTTCGTTTCTAATACAATCGCTTCGGGAAATTCTGTTCAAAATGCCCACTTTGACATCATTTTTTGAAATATATTCTGCCTATATCAAAAAATCAATCATTACTGTACATTATATAGTTTCTGAATAAGAGAATCTAGCAATTGGATGCGTTTGAGAGCAAAAATGAATTTAAAAATGAGTAAGAAAATAGACAGTTTGGATTTGAATGCACCCTTAATAAGATGATTTTTTTCTTCAACCGCTATGTATTTTTATTTTGTTTTTGCTGTAAGAATTGGCCCTATCAAAAACTTGTCTATATAAATGTTGAAGACAATATTAAGAAGATATATGATACATTCATGGAGATTTTATATCTTGTGAATTGACGCAGTTATGAAAATTTTTCTTCTTCAACCCCCCATTTAGGTAGATTTCGTATGAAATACTACCTATTGGGATTGTTCCTATGTTGGAATTTCTGAAAAAATTTTGCAGATCTACACCGATCATGACCCCTAGAACCCAAAACCACCCTCAGTAAAAAACTTTATCTATATCTATCTATATCTATCTATATCACTTTCTCCTGGACACGATAACTTTCGTAATTCTGCACCAATCTCTTCCAAACTGATACATAAAATCAAAGGGCATAAAATCTCGGTCAAGTTCATTAATGGGCAAAATCGGACCAAGGGGATGGAAATAGGGAGGGGTTTTGTGAAAACCGAAAACCCCCCATAACTTCTTAATTTTTGTACATATCAAATCAGTTTAAAGTTTTTATTACTTCTAAAAATAGGGCCAAAAATTTATGTATCACAGATTTTTGATAAAGTTAAAAATGGGCTCAATGGACGCAAAAAATAGGGTTTTTGGGAGAAAAAAATTCATAACTTCGTCAATTTTCAAGATATCAATTCCAATTAATTTTATTATAAATCTCCTTAATATTATCTACAACTTTTATATTCACAAGTTTTTGATAAAACCAATTCGTACCAAAAAAAAAAAAAAAAAATTAAAAACGAAAACAAAAAGGGGGTTTGAAGAAGTAAAAAATCCATAACTCCGTCAATTCAAAAGATATAAAATCTCCATGTATTTATCATATATCTTTTTAATATTGTTTATAACATCTATATAGACAAGTTTTGGATAGGACCAATTCTTAAAGCAAAAACAAATTAAAAATACATAGCGGTTGAAGAAAAAAATCATCTAAGTAAGAGTGTATTCAAATCCAAACTGCGTATTTTCTGACTCATTTTACAATTCATTTTTGCTCTCAAAGGCTTCCAATTGGTACGTTTTCTTACTCAGAAACTATATAATGTACCGCAATGGTCGATTTTTTGATAGAGGCAGAATATATTTTTAAAAATGCTGTTAAAGTGGCCATTTTGAACCGAATTTCCCGAAGCGGATTGTGTTGGAAAAATCATTGCATTAAAGATGCACTCAAATCCAAACTGTTTATTTTCTGACTCATTTTTAAATTCATTTTTGCTCTCAAACGCATTTAATTGGTAGATTCGCTTATTCAGAAACTATATAATGTACCGCAATGATCGATTTTTTGATAGAGGCAGAATATATCTCAAAAAATGATGTCAAAGTGGACATTTTGAACGGAATTTCCCGAAGCAATTGTGTTATCACTTTCTTCTGGACACGATAACTTCCGCAATTCTGCACAAATCTCTTCCAAACTGATACATAAAATCAAGGGACATAAATTCTCGGTCAAGTTCGTTAGTGGGCAAAAGCGGACAAAGGGGATGGAAATAGGGAGGGGTTTTGTGAAAACCAAAAAACCCCCATAACTTCTTAATTTTTGTGCATATCAAATCAGTTTAAAGTTTTTATTACTTCTAAAAATAGCGCCAAAAATTCATGCATCACAGATTTTTGATAAAATTTAAAATAGGCTGAAGGGGCGCAAAAAATAGGGTTTTTGAGAGAAAAAAATTCCTTACTTCGTCAATTCTCAAGATATCAAATCCAATAATTTTATTATACATCTCCTTAATATTATCTACAACTTTTATATTCACAAGTTTTTGATAGGACTAATTCGTACCGAAAAAAAAAAAAAAATTAAAAACGAAAACAAAAAAAGGGGATTGAAGAAGAAAATTTTTCATAACTCCGACAATTCACAAGATATAAAATCTCCATGAATTTATCATATATCTTCTTAATATTGTCTTCAACATTTATATAGACAAGTTTTTGATAGGGCCAATTCTTACAGCAAAAACAAATTAAAAATACATAGCGGTTGAAGAAAAAAATCATCTTATTAAGGGTGCATTCAAATCCAAACTGTCTATTTTCTGACTCATTTTTAAATTCATTTTTGCTCTCAAACGCATCCAAATGCTAGATTCTCTTATTCAGAAACTATATAATGTACAGTAATGATCGATTTTTTGATAGAGGCAGAATATATTTGAAAAAATGATATCAAAGGGGACATTTTGAACAGAATTTCCCGAAGCGATTGTGTTAGAAACGAAAAATATTGCCCTACTGAGAAAATAATTGTTTATTAATCAAGTTTTAATTAATTGAAAGAAAAATAAAAACACAGGTCGCTTATAAATCTTTTCAAAAATCACGTCAGCATGTTTCATATTTTTTTTTTTTAATTAAAAATGAATCTGAAAATGTGCCAGAAAATTTCGAGTTGTTGAGTATGGAAAAATATTTTTTTTAATATCGCCTTAACGTGATTCTGATAAAACCAGCTATTTTATAAAAAGGAAATAAAAACTCGTCAAAAGCAGACAGATAAAACTGTTAATGTGGATTTATATCTAACAATGATTTAGTTTTTGTTGGTGAAATTAGTATACTTAACTTCGAAATGTACCTCTGCCTGTAGGCCGGGTCGGCAGGGATTTTTTTGTTTTCGTTTTTGATTTTTTTTCCCGGTACGAATTGGTCCTATCAAAAATTTGTGAATATAAAAGTTGTAGATAATATTAAGGAGATGTATAATAAAATTATTGGATTTGATATCTTGAGAATTGACGAAATAAGGAATTTTTTTCTCCCAAAAACCCTATTTTTTGCGCCCTTTGAGCCTATTTTAAATTTTATCAAAAATCTGTGATGCATGAATTTTTGGCGCTATTTTTAGAAGTAATAAAAACTTTAAACTGATTTGATATGTACAAAAATTAAGAAGTTATGGGGTTTTTTCGGTTTTCACAATCCATCCCCTTTGTCCACTTTTGCCCATTAACGAACTTGACCAAGATTTTATGTCCCTTGATTTTATGTATCAGTTTGGAAGAGATTTGTGCAGAATTGCGGCAGTTATCGTGTCCAGAAGAAAGTGATAACACAATTGCTTCGGGAAATTCCGTTCAAAATGCCCACTTTGACATCATTTTTTGAAATATATTCTGCCTCTATCAAAAAATCGATCATTGCGGTACATTATATAGTTTCTGAATAAGCGAATCTACCAATTAACTGCGTTTAAGAGCAAAAATGAATTTAAAAATGAGTCAGAAAATAAGCAGTTTGGATTTGAGTGCATCCTTAATGCAATGATTTTTCCAACACAATCCGCTCCGGGAAATTCGGTTCAAAATGCGCACTTTAACAGCATTTTTTAAAAATATATTCTGCCTCTATCAAAAAATCGACCATTACGGTACATTATATAGTTTCTGAGTAAGAAAACGTACCAATTGGAAGCCTTTGAGAGCAAAAATGAATTGTAAAATGAGTCAGAAAATACGCAGTTTGGATTTGAATACACCCTTACTTAGATGATTTTTTTCTTCAACCGCTATGTATTTTTAATTTGTTTTTGCTGTAAGAATTGGTCCTATCCAAAACTTGTCTATATAGATGTTGTAGACAATATTAAGAAGATATATAATAAATTCATGGGAATTTTATATCTTTTGAATTGACGGAGTTATGGATTTTTTACTTCTTCAAACTCCCTTTTTGTTTTCGTTTTTAATTTTTTTTTTTTTTTTTTTTTTTTTTTTTTTTGCGGTACGAATTGGTCCTATCAAAAACTTGTGAATATAAAAGTTGTAGATAATATTAAGGAGATTTATAATAAAATTAATTGGAATTGATATCTTGAGAATTGACGAAGTTATGCATTTTTTTCTCCCAAAAACCCTATTTATGCGCCCCTTGAGCCCATTTTTAACTTTATCAAAAATCTGTGATACATAAAATTTTGGCCCTATTTTTAGAAGTAATAAAAACTTTAAACTGATTTGATATGTACAAAAATTAAGAAGTTATGGGGGGTTTTCGGTTTTCCAAAAACCCTTCCCTATTTCCATCCCCTTGGTCCGATTTTGCCCATTAACGAACTTGACCGAGATTTTATGCCCTTTGATTTTATGTATCAGTTTGGAAGAGATTGGTGCAGAATTACGAAAGTTATCGTGTCCAGAAGAAAGTGATATATATATATATAGATAGATAGATATATATAAAGCTTTTTACTGAGGGTGGTTTTGGGTTCTAGGGGTCATGATCGGTGTAGATCTGCAAAAATTTTGCAGAAATTTCAACATAGGAACGATCCCAATAGGTAGTATTTCATACGAAATCTACCTAAAACAAGTAGGTACTACAACAATCAATTTTGTAAATAAATGTATGTGATGGAGACATGAGGTAAAAACTATTTTTTTTTTTTCTATTAAATTAATGTGTAGTAATGTTGCCTTAAAAAGTAATATGTACCGGGTGTCCCAAAAAGGACTGACTGATTTTAAAACTCAATAACTTGCAAACGGTGACAGATATTTAAAAAATTCTTGCAGGAGGGTTATGCATAAGGTCAAAAGTTTTCTTTACAGTGATTTTCAATTTTAGTTCGAATTACAAACAATAGATGGCGATCAATAGACGCTGAATTCAGGCTCGATTTTTGGTACTTCGTGGCCCGGATAATACATTTCCATCTCCTTTTTCAGCATGGAACAAGAGAAAGGACCAGAAATCGAGCCTGTATTTAGCGACTATTGCTTACAGCGCCATCTATTGTTTGTAATTCGAACTAAAATCTAAAATCACTGTAATAAAACTTTTGACCTTATGCATAACCCTCCTGCAAGAATTTTTTAAATATCTGTCACCGTTTGCAAGTTATTGAATTTTAAAATCAGTCAGTCCTTTTTGGGACACCCGGTATATATATTAAAAACTGTCAACGGTTTCTACATTTAAGAAACCATAATTAAAAACAGCATTCATACATAAACATTTGTCAAATCAATCTTTATTTGAGCCTTTAGGTATAACTTTTACAAATAATTTATAGAAGTAAACTTCAAATTCCTATAACTTTTTTTGGGGACTGGTATTATAAAAAAAAAAAAAAAGCATGGACCAGATGAAATTAATATGTAAGGGGATCATTAAATAATCAATTAAAATTATTCTACAATATATGAGGGAGGGTAGAATGATTTTAATTGATTATTTAATGTTGTAAATATAAGCAAATTAATCTTTTAAGTATTTTTTCAAATCAAAACTTGTAGGTATAAATAGAGTTTCAAAACTTGTTTATTGTTATGCGAAGTTGAAAGTTGAAACAACAAAAAATGTGCCCTGATTCAATTAAATTTGATGAAATTTAAAACTACTGTATAATTCTTTTTGTAATTAAACGTAATAATTTAATATGAGATGTACTATTTTTTGGGGTTTCGTTCATCTGACGAAACCCCATTTGTCTCACTCCTCTGTCTGTCTGTCACAGAGCCCGTTTTCAGAAACTATATATGTTGGAGACTTGAAATTTTGCATGCTTATAGCTGAACACCTCACATCAAATGTCAAATCATAAAATTTTGAAAAAGTCATAATTAACGGGCGTTAGTAATTAAAAACCTCGAATTATAAGATCAGAAAGGCATTCATATGAGGGCTTTTCGAAAAGTAAAGATACAATACTGCATACATACACACTTAAAAAAATCTTATTTGATAAAATGTCTATTGAGAGTTATTTACAGCTATCTGGGAGTACGGCAGTGCGTCCGCCAAGTTCGCACAAGCCGTAAGCTACCTTTTCCCGAACCATTTCGGCATACTTTTCATCCCCTCATAACGTCGTTTTAGGGAGAGATATAGAAATTTTTCTTTTATACACATGTTCGTATGATCAAATTGAACTAGGTTCCACGATTTCATGTTTCTGAATTTAGTAGTTTTCGAAATATTAAATTACGAAAAAGTGCTTTTTTGTCACTGACTCACTTCTCATTATCAAATAACTAAGGTATTTTAAAAAGTCGTAGAATCATGAAATTTCCCAAGTAAGTTGGGTTTGTAGCACAATTAACCAGAAAAATCTGAAAACACAGAATTTTCGCCTCTAAACCCCTCAAACAGGGGGTGTTGATTTGGCTGTAAACAGTTCCTTAACACATTCAATTGGGCCAATGTTGGTCACCAAAACTCGTTTACAGAGTTTTGACGGTGTCACATAATTTCAAGCAGAATAAAATTTTATATGCTTTTCCAAAATTTTTTATTAAATAGAAATAATAAATATTCCTTAAAATTTTTAATCAGAAAAAAATGGCAACCTATTTTACTGTTTCATGTACGCAAGCAATTTTTTCCATATGTATACAATTTATTTAATGTAAGGAACCTGTTTATTTATTTTTTATATGCAAACAGAAATAATTTGTATATAAAAAACAATATTTTATACACGTATAAATAAAATGTTTATATATATATATATAAATACATATATAAACAACATAAAAGTTTATCAGGTTTGTTTTCATCGTTGCTTATATCATTTGGCGACATATCTCAGTTTCTGAAGCCCAAATTGCATCACGATTTTTAAAAAATGCCAAGGCCCATATAGTGGAAAAATATCCTAATTCTCATATGAAAATTTAAAAATCTCCTTTTAATTAAATGAAATGTTTAACTAATAAAGCTGTCTTTAATGATTCGGCATCCGAAGACCGCTGCTAATGTTATTATATTGTATTATTACCCTACGTACTGTTAATTTATTATTAATTTTAAATCTGTAAAAGAAAGATTATAGTTATAGATAAGATATGTTTGTCGCCAAAACCCGATTGCAGGAAATTAGCCTGAGTTATAAAGATGTTAATGATTTCAAGCTTAATGAATTTTTATATTCTTTTACAAAAATCTTGATAAGGTAAATTTTTCAATTTATCTGTCCATCTTTCTATCTTTTGCTTCTTTAAAACAAATTTTATTAAAGATCGGGAGGCGTCTGCACAGATCATCACTTCATCGAGTTGACGGCTGAAATTTTAGGATTAGTTAAAAATTGATTAGCGTATTAAAATGCAACTGGTCTGCCAAGTCATATCTTTGTGGAAACCACCTACAGACTAGATTTCACTGGTTAATTGCTGGATTTTCCATTGTGTTTTCCTGCACCCATTCCTCCATGTTTCCATACTTTTGGATGCAAGAAAACACAATAGTAAACCTACCAGTCAACCACTAAAATTAGGTCTTCAGGTGGTTTCTACCAAGATATGACTTGGCAAACCAGTTGCATTTTAATATGCTAATCTAGTTTTGACTAATACTAAAATTTCAGCTGTAAACTCGATGAGGTGATGGAGTGTGCAGACGCCTCACAGTGGGGCAAAATCCCGAAAAGTTGGCCAAAATATGAAAACGTTATTTAAATGCCACGAAATTTCGTACACAGGTGTTTCTCAGGATGCTTATCTCGATTCTAAAATTAAAATTCCAAAAAACAAAATGGCGGATCCAATATGGCGGACTTACAATTAAAATGCTTTGAAAGTTATTCAATTTCTATGAAATTTCGTATATATGTACTTTTAAGGATGCTAAGTACGATTAAAAAATTAAATTTTAATAAATGGCGAATTAAAAATAAAAACAATTAGATTTAAATAAAATATTTCGAGTTTCGAAATTAAAAATATTCGCGGCTAAACGTTACAATGTATTTTCAAGGACCAAGATATTTTTAACCGAAATTAAACAGTGAATATTTATTTATGAAATACAAATAAGTACATTAATGAAAAATAAAATACTACAAGGTTTAATTTCTATATATTATTAAAATAAAACGAAAGGATATTCTGAAATTCATCGTCTGAATCATCTGTAGTATGCTAAGTAGACTCTTCAGAAGGGGGGCCGAAATATTTTACAGAAGTTTCTGTGCCTCTAGGGGCAAGGATATGAATTTCTTGAGTGGTAATTTACGTAAGCTTGAAATGAAGGGATCTCATTACATTAAAAGCCGCAAAAAAAATATTTGTTTACGTCCTACTGTATTTTAGGGAGAAATCTCGATACTTTTTGATCAATTTGTTGCACGATTCTTGAGCGTCTCCCGACATTTTCCCAACAGGCAATAATGAGGAAGCTATTATTTCTGTGCCACTGAAGTTGGCATATAGGACTAGGAATACAATTCGACGAATTTACAAGCTGTTTGTGATCTATAATCCACGAAACTGGTCAAATGAGTGTTAAGAAATTACTTGTAATATGACGTGGAATCGTTTGATCAAATCTTTGTCACTCTCCTTATGAAAGCAATATTTGGGTTTTCAAAGAATCGACGAGCTGTATTGTAATCATTTGTGCTTCCAAATCCGAACTTTGATTTATCTACGAGAAGTCCTAATTGTAAATGAAATCTTTTTTGTAAAATTTGTTTTTCAATTTTAATATTTTTCTTCTCGTCAGGAGTGCACACTTGCCATTCCTTTATATCCCGTTTGTATGCCAAATGCAAGCTACACTCAAAGCATCTTATACAGGCATGTAACGTGGACATCCCGAATTGTAAAGGATTTTCCTTCACTTTTAGTTTGAAAATGTTATCAAGATTATTAAACTGTTTTGAAGTTGCCTGATATAGGTATCAACGTTGAGTTGACAAATTACTAGTAATGGCATTAAAAATTTACAATCAATCATCGTTAAAGCTAGTTTGTAATTAACGCCTACTTATTTTCTATCAATGATTGTTTTTAAAAGAATAAATTTACTCTCCTGATCTGTAATATAATTCATTTCACAGACAGTAGCTTCCATATTTTCGTGCAAAAAATGGATTCTGATGGGTCTAAAAAATCGAGAAGATGAAGATCTCGAATTTTTCCAGATCACGATATCTGAATTATTCGCAACACTTACGAGTTCTAGTGGCACTAGAGAAGTGAAAAAGTTATTTGAACCTAATTTCTACCATCATCAACACTGAACTTTTGTTTAAAAGTACTTTGACCAGATGTACTATCACATCCCCACTTGCAAATCGAATTCAGATTGCTAATGTTCTCGGAAGTCAGATTCTTAATAATTTCCGTTTGCACTAATAAAATACGTTCAGTAGTATGATCTAGCAAAGATTGCAATTGACAAGATAATTCTTCTAATTACGATAGAATACACAAAATTATTAGCTATAAAGATAAGAAAATGTATTTCTGTCGGATCTATGATGGAGAATAATTTTCATTTTTTTCTACTAATTTTGCTTATCAAATTCATTTATGCTTATGATTATAATATTTATTTGTAACATAATACATAATAATCTATCACAAAGCTGAATAATCTAAAAATTTCAAAAATGTTTGCCAGCTAAATTACTGTGAAAAGTTTATATTTCAGAATTTTTGAAGCGATTAAAAAATTGACATTTTTACTTGTGGTTGCAAAAATATGCACGAAATGCAGAATGGCAGTTTATGGCAGCTGGTTTTTCATGATGCATTAGATAATAGTTCAGGCTATTATTTCCATTAAATTTCGTTGCGGAACACCGTGGAACTTTTAAACTTTTTGATATTTGAAAGCAAAAAAATAATATTTTTTGAAAATTTTTTTATCAAAAATAATCATGAAATTATTAATTTTTATGTACTTAATATAATTTTTGTAACATGAGCAAAAAAAGTACACACTATCATCGTGTGAATTCATTTTAGAGCATTAAAATCGGATGATATGGAAAAATGTAGCGCGTGTTTAGAAGAACCATTGTTTTGGTCTTTGTGTTCGCCTCAGATGATAATCCTCCAAGCGACACTTTTGAAATGATACAGGCTGCCAAAGAAAAATGAAAACTTTTTTAGAAATACAGATTCTGACCCTTTAAACATTATTCTAGCCATCTGTATAGTCAAAATTTCCTAAATAGTAACTTTATTTTTCGACTTTTGGACAGCTTTTTGGGATTTTGCCCCACTGTGCGCCTTCCAGTCTATTTATAAATGTCGAAATTCTAATCTCAATAGCACCCTAGTCAATCTGGCAAATACCCGCTACTATTTATGGAACACTATTTATTCCTTTAAGTGCGTTTCAGTGATGTTAATGAACTTTATGCTTATGCATCATACATATGAACTTTATGCAAATGCATCATACATATGCATATAATACTTAATACATTTGCATTATATATATTATAAGTATGTGTATAGTATATAATACATATGCATCATTATGACGCCAGAATAAACAAAACATTTTTCGTCGCCAAATTTGAAAATTGACAGGATATATTACCAAATTTGGCGACACTTCGCTAAATGTCATCAAGCTTGGAGAGAATTTGACGCTACTGGGTATTTTTCATTGACTTAATTATTAGTGCGAACCATCTATTTATATTTTTTCGCTTATCATCTGATTAGTTAAATGGTATAACGTATAAATATTTACAAAGTGTTAATAGTTTCGTCACTGCACAAAACTACTGCTGTTGTTATTATATTGTACTCTTATTATACTTACAGTTACTATGTTGTTGGTCTCTACTCTGTTAAAGCTTCTGTATCATATAAAGAGAATTTGCAGAAACAATTAAAGCATCGAAACTGCCAGTTCTCCTTATGATTATTATAATTCTATAATGTGTAACATGTTTATCGATATGTACGTTAGAATGAATCTTCTATAATCCGGTTCCTCGCATTTTAGTTTTCAGGTTTCGAGTACAATTGAACCACTAATTGGAAGAAGGGAATAAACGCCACTATTTGACACATTCATTTTTCTACATTTTTACATTCTTTAGACGTGTAGCGCTTAATTGTGAGTTCGAAGAAAATAACAAAAACCATTCGCTTCGTATGTTTTTTTAATTTTCTTCGAACTTACAACTAAGCGCTACGTCTAAAGAATGTAAAAGTGTAGAAAAATGAATGTGTCAAAAAGTGGCGTTTATTCCCTTCTTCCAATTAGTGGTTCAATTAGCTAAAATCTTAAACACGGCACATTAGTACATTGTTCAAGACGATTAGATGAGAATAATGACAGATTTTCTAATGGATCATGGTAGTGCGCCAGTAGATTTTCTATTCTTCCATAGTCGAATCTACTGAAAAGGTAGCGTGAAACAAAACGATATTAGCATCAATATGTTTTAATGTAAATGCAGATACTGTCAAAGGATTTCATAAGAACCATTTCACTTGCACCAAATCGTATCAGTTAAAATACTATAATTGGCAGTGAACCCAATTAGAAAATATTACTTAATAGGATTAAAAATCTCTGCACTAGAGAACGTATTACAACTGATAAGCAAACACACATTAAGAATAAGTGAGTTAAGAGATATTTATCACGAAAGATGAAATACATAACAAAACAAAATATAATATATGATGTGCTTCCATGATTGTAAAGAATTCTTGATTTCTCTATCAAATGATTCCGATTTGGAGAAAGAATGGGCAAGTAAATTATGAATAACAGTAACATAATGCAATGCTTAACATGCATTTAAGGAGAAAAACTGTTTGCTAGAGGCGGCTAATACTTTAATATAAAAAGAAATGAAGTATAAATTTGTAAAGCTTAAAAAATAAATTTAGGTATTTTTATGTTAGCCGGGCGCAAGTGGCAAATCGCCAAATACTGTTTCCATCTCCATTGTTCATATTGCATTCATTTCATTTAAAAATATAAATTTTTCAGTCATCTCATTTAAAATAGATGCCTTTCACTCATTTTATTTAAACCATAGAAATAAATAAATAAGAAATAATAACATAAACCAAAATATTTTATTTGATTCTGATCAAAGCATTGTTTCCAATTTAAGCATGTGAAAAATCAAAACTGCTATTGGCGAAAAATCAAAATACTATTGAGGAGATTTGTGCCCGGCTAACATAAAAGTACCGAAATTTTAAAAAAAGTTTTATATTAATATCGTTTAGAAAAACACACTTGAAAAAACATACAAAAAGTAGTGATATGCAACAAAAAGTTTTCTGTAACAAAAAAAAAAAAAAAAAAAAAAAAAAAAAAAGCGCCAAGTTCTCCTTAATGTTTCTGCCAGAAAAAGTAGGGATATCTGAAGTTCGCACAAGTTAAAAGCCAAACATCCCAAATCTTTCATTGAAAATGGCTTCCTGTGACTTGGTCGTTAATGCCTTCTACATCATTTTCAATTTAATGATTAGAAATTGCGCATTTATGAATTATTTAAATATTAAAAGTAATATTAGAATGCAAAGAAGCGAATTCACATGAAGACATTACAAGTAAAAGATTTCTGATAAATACTATTGAGTTTCAACAGACATTAGTTTTGATTACAAATCATTTAGTCAACTTATGGTTTAATTGAAATTTATTTTGCACGGTCTAAACCTAAAGTCATTAACATGAAATCCAAGAAATAAAACAATATTTACTTTTTTCAAGTCTCACGATGTGTTACATTATATTTTAATGTATAATACTGAAATCTTGTGCATTGACGAAAGAGATTTTTTCATTTGAACATTTATTATAGTTTGTTTGCATATATTAAGAGGTATTGCAATAACCCTAGAATGCACTTATTCGCTTTAACCCTTTCAGGGGCAAAGCTCTTCTATTAGTAATACTAGGGGATCGTACCCGGGCTTCCCGGGTTAAAGAATATAGGTGAAATCATTTTTTTAAATTGAAAACTAATAATTTTTTATTTTCCATAATATTTTTAGATTGACAACTTACATTTAAAAAACATTTTTCATATGGAAAATACGAATTATACAATCAAATAAATTTTTTTAAATTTATCAAAAGCGATATTTTCTTATTAGCCGCATGCTAAGAGTTATTTGCCTAGATTTTGCTACTTATGGCATCCTTTTATATTCTGATAATTTCAGAGCTTATACATGCCTGGTAAATTTGTGTTTTATTTATATTATTTTATTTATTTATTCACAGGGAATTTTTTTAATGGATACTAGCCGTAAGAAAATCATGAAGTCTGTATTTTGTTTTAAGGGCAAACGGATTAATCTTTCGTAATCGAGCTCCGCGCGATATAGATAAATTAAAAAATATTTCATGCTTAAAAATTGTTTTTAAAACTATAGACAATCAGTAAACTGAGATGGACTTTGCAAAGTTATTCCATTAAAAAAAAATCCTATTTGATGATCTAAAAATTTAAATTGTACGATTATAAATATGTTATATTTGTTGTTTTTTCAATATTATTCAATTATTTGTTTATAAAAGAAGTATTAATTTCGTTAATTTGTCTTTCACAAATATGTTAGATCGGTGGTTTTTTTAATATTATTCTTTTATTTGTTTATAAAGGAAGTATTAATTTCGTTATTCAAAAATAGTCAGAAACAAATGCCGAAAAATGTTTGTTGCTTTATGTGAAAAATGTTTATTATTATTATGTATTGAAACCGGCACGTGATAAGATAAACTTAAAAAAATCATGCTTAAAAATTATTTTAGAAAATATAATACATCAGTCAATTAAGATAAAGTTTTTAAACAAATTGCATTTGAAAATAATTTTTTTCTCTATGCGACGAAAATTGAAAATGTAACGATGGTCAGAAGATTGAAAAATATACTTTATAAAGATACTCTAAATTTTTGTAAAACATTGCGTTTTATCAGTGTGTGATTTCGATTACATTATTTTTAAATGTGAAGCATTTTCACCTGTGAAGAATTTCAAAGCAGCTGGGCTGTAAAAATGACGCACTTCTACAAAACATAATTCAGGTTTAAGAAATAAAATACACGTTTTTTTATAAAATGACGTCATTTGCATCCGCTAAAGCAATCCACTTTTACAATCCAGTTTTAAACTTCGTCTATAGAAAAGTGTGCATATGACGTCATTATCACAGAATAACAGACAATATTCTTGACATAGCCCATATTTTAATTTTAACCTTTTTTTTTTTTTAGGTTTTATGAGAAAATGGCAACAGAAAGATATCTCCTATTTTCGACTATTTTCCGTTTACTTTCAATGACTTTCAATGAAATGAGGTACTTTTGTTGCCACGATAAGAAAAATGTTATTGAAAACTACAAAAAAATTAATATCTGAAAAATAAATTGAGATACAGTTTTCAAACAAATTGCATTTAAAAGAATATTTTTTTCCTTATACGACGGTGTAAAAATTTAAAATGTGCGATGTTTAGAAGTTTAAAATTTTGCAGTAGTAAAAATTGCAAATCCAAAATTTATTTCAAATTTCAAAGTGTTGCCATTCGCAAAATGACGTATGCGTTACGCACAGATATGTTTGTCCTTTATAATATAGATACTAAAATGAATGAATGACACCGGAATTTACAAAAAAATGTATTTGAAAATAAGGAGAAGCTTTTCTTCACGTACTAACTATAACGATAATTTTCAAATCAAAATTCTGGTGTCAATGTCCCATTTAGGGATTAAATATAAATGGTCCAAAAATAAACCACCGCCCTTGAAGGGGTTAAACTGTTGAAAGCGGATACTAATTGTGTTTTAGCAATTAGCTCTGTTGGAATATTATCTTCTGAATACAGTTATTTTGTTATTTTTAACTTCTAAGCATTTAAATAGACTGAAGTGGTTTATATGCTTTTTTTAAATGTGTATTTTATTTCTGTACTTTGTGCCACAAAATGCCTAAAGCCCTCAAAAAATGTAGTTGGCATGTAACTCATTTATACATACTCTAGAATTTGGAAAATCCTCTAGAAAGCATTAACGGCCAAGTCGCAGGAAGCCATTTTCAATGAAAGATTTGGGATGTTTGGCTTTTAACTTGTGCGAACTTCAGACATCACTACTTTTTCTGGCCGAAACATTAAGGAGAACTTGGCGCTTTTTTTTTTTTTTTTTTTTACAGACAACTTTTTGTTGGGCTATACCTTATTTTTCAACATAGTTGCCGCAATTGTCCAAGCATTTGTTTAGTCTGGGTACAAGCTTCTGTATCCCACTGTCATAGAAGTTTGCTGCCTGTTGTCGAAACCACATTTCAACTTCAATTTCGACCTCATCATCGTCGTGGAAATTTTGCTTGCAAAGTGTCTCCTCAGGTAAAGGAATAAGTGGAAGTCACTGGGTGCAAGGTCAGGACTGTATGGCGGATGACTTAAAATTTCCCACTGGAATTTCATCACCTGCTTTTAACAGCGCGTGAGGAAGTCGAGAGTGCGTAAGCCCATTCTCTTCTTTTTGTGTTCTTCCGTTAACATTTTCGGAACCCAGCATGCACACAATTTACGGTACCCTAAAGTCACAGTCACAACTTCGTAAAGATTTGTCATAGGAACTTCAGGTATGATTTTATGTAACTCTTTCGTTGTGAGAAGCCTATTTGCTCGAATCGCTTCCTCCTTCCTTTGAAGAAGGGCATCAGAGATGGTCTACCTGTTCTGGGTTCTTCATGAACATTGGTCCTACCACTAGGGAAAACAGCATTTCGTAAATTTTGTCGATTCATAATGTTCCCATAGACAGAAACAATTTCTTTGTGAATTGCCACTAAACGCTTCCCTTTTGCATGAAGAAAACATATGACAAATCAAACTTCACATTTGGCGGAATTTTTAATTGCTACAGCCATTCTAATCATTCGCTACACGAAGCAGGACCACCATAGAATTAACGAATGACTGCGAGGAAAAAGTCAAAGGTTCAAGGCTACAACCTGTGCTGCCAACGCGCTCATTAAAACTTTTTCTCCCCTATCGTCTGAGTTGTATCTTTACTTTTTGAAAAGCCCTCGTAATTCAACAAAAGCATGGATTTTTTATTTTTTAATGTATTTACTATACTATATTATAGTCATATTATACTATTTAATTTTTACTGTGTAACTTGAAATTACTGTTGTTCTCATAGTATAGCAAAATTGGTATTATTTCTCTCTCAGACTTTGTTACAAAATTAACTGAAGCATGAGGATTAGTTGTATAATAATTATGACAGTTTAAAATAAAGTCATTAAGTTGTTTACTAAAGAGTGAATTGATTTGTACTAAAGTATTTTACTAAAAAATACAACTACTTAGATTACTGTTTCAATGATGCATTGAATATTCTAAGGTAAATAAATCAGGGTTGGCTTTTTGCCGGTACCATTACATGGCAAAAAGTGGTAAAAACCTAAGGATACAATAAACTCTAATAGTCATTAAACTTTATTTTCATGTAATTGATGTGTTTATATATTATATATGTAACATTAACTCAAATCCTGTCGTGTTAATTGCAGCATTATGACTGTAGGCTAGTTATGAGATTATGACACTCAACATTTATAGATTATTACATGTTGAAAAGAGGCAGTAGAAAAATCACTCGTGTAAATCACCAACCAGAATGATTAAAGTGCAGTCGTACCTTCATGGTTAACAGTAAGGCAGGATGTAGTCAAAGTGTACGCTCGTGTAGGATTTCAATTAAGTGCAAGCCATCTTTGGGAAATTATTTGCTTTTCAATGGATATGCCACAGACAATTAAAGTTATAATTGATCCACTAATCTAGCCCAATACCTTTTTTTCCTATCCGGAAAACCTGCTGAGTGGCATGGCATGGTAACTGATGATCGGGAACACATCCGCGAACTAGGATTTCGTAGAATCCTTAAAGCTCGAACACAAGTGGAGAAGTTAGACGGTTTCAAGTTCTTGCAATCAGTTTTAGCGCAGCAAATTATATTGATCTGATTCAGTGGAATGGATAGAAGTTAGAGGACAACTTATTTTTAGTAATCTCTCATGCGGTAATTTAAACATGTACATTGACAAACATTATCGTGAAGATATCATTTCTTTTGCTGAGTTTCCATGCAACACTCAAAGTGTAGAAAGGTGTGTCAGAGTGGTTACTGAAGCTGCCGCGACTGCTTATGGCGCAAGCAACATGGATGGATACATAAGATCCATTATGCTATATTTTGAGACTTTGAGACGTCAGTCTTTGCAGGAAAATATCACAGAATCTGCCAATCAGTTGCGGTAAAATATCGTACGAATCTCTCAAGGCTGTTACTGATGATGAGCTAGAAGCGGCTAGGAGTCGTCTGGTAGCTTCATATCCTTAGTTGATTTCTGGGATAATGGTAGAAGCCGTAAGATTAAATCAAAAGATTTATTAGTGACAGGTAGATTATTCCAACTCCACTAGTATTGCAGTTACTCATTTTCGAGTAGGGTCACATTTCAATAATAGCTTTAAGGTGTTAAACTGATCAGAAGCAATATCACAAATAAATGACAAAACGCTCTCCAAGTGACGCAGGTTTTTTAAGTAACATAAAATCGTACAAATCTGGTCTCGGAAGTCAATGAAACTGCATAAATACTAGACAAGCATGTACGGCTACATCTACATGGCAACAAGCCAATCTAGCAAAAAGAGGGGGGAGCGTAATAGAAAGGCTCGCCAGCAATCAGGGTTGCCGGCTTTTAGCCCGGCCAAAAAAAGCCGGCTGGTTTTTTTTGATTTTAACCACTTAAAAAAAGCCGGGTTTCATTTTTTAAAGTTGGTTTACAGCTCATTCGTTTTAAATTTGGATCAATTAATTTTTAATACACTTATAAATATTTTCTACTAAAAAAATTATAAATTTTGTCAAATAAATAAGTCTTTATAATTTCTAGAAGGGAAATGTGAACGCAGTTATGTCTGAAAAAAAAAAAAAAAAAAAAAAAAAAAAAAAAAAAAAAAAAAATATATATATATATATATATATATATATATATATATATATAAATATTTCAAAGAATATAAGTTAGACTTCAAACTGGTGTTTTGAAATTACAGAATACATAGCTCCACATATACTACACATTTTAAAGATTATATTTAATTAAACAATGACAAAATGTATTATATCAAAATGGAAACATTCTTATGTGTCCATATGGAGAGATAAAGTTATAAATGTTAAAAGAGAAATTAGAAAGGATATAATATTTGAGGAGAGTTTGGTACATAATTGTATAAAAACAGAGCATTTAAACAATAAAAAATAAATAAAATTTTGAAAAGCTTGTTGCTAAGCCTTATTCATGCATATGCTATTCATAATGTTTTTAGTAGTGAGAAATTGTGTTTTTATTATATGACTATGTACAGTCGTGGAAAAAAAAAAGTAAACACCCCCTACTAACTCCTCAACAAATTATCGTAGACGAAAGTTACCGGTACCGAACGATTGAAAATAAAGTCTACTTTTAAATTATGTATATAAAATTTTCTTAGGGGGGCATCTACACATTAAAACGAATCAGAACTTCCTTTTTTTTTCAATGGCAATACCCAATTTCAACGAGATATTTCAAATCTTCAGTTCAAATTATGCCTAGACACCAAATTTCAAGACATTTGAATGATAAGTTTTTGAATTATAAACATTCAAAATTTAGTGCTTGTAATGTTAAATTACATTTTCATATTTTTATTGATATCTCCTGAAATTATGCTCCTAATGTGCTAATTTTTTTTGTAGCAATAATACTAATATACCCAAACATAAATACGCTGAATTTGCAATTTTTATAATTTTATGATATGAATTATGAATTATGAAATTAATATTCGGAAAAATTATGAACTGCAACCTACAATTTTTTTGATGGATTTAGATTTATTAAGTCCTGCTTTATGGAAATCCAAGATTTCACATTTTTCTTCCAAGTAGTTTTCAAATTATGCTTAAAAAACGGCAAAATGATGGTTTAAGGGGCCATCTATGATAGAAGTGAGTAGATATTTTGAAATTTATTCGTCTCCTTCAGGTGCCTTGATCAAGAAGGAGGCTATCTCGGTTAGCAATCAAGTACGGAACTTTAATTTGGATACAGCCCTTAAAATACGCTCGTTTTAAAATAAATAATTTCTCGAAAACTTATGGTACGAATTGCGTAAAAATTTGTTTTCAGGCTAATTGAAGGGTGTAGAGTTCATTTATGCTGTTAGAATTGTGTACTTCTATTGAAAAAAACAAAGTTATGGTTCGTTTTAATATGTAGATGACCCCCTAAGTAAATTTTATATACATCATTTAAAAGTAGAGTTTATTTCCAATCGTTCGGTACCAGTAACTTTCTTCTACGATAATTTTTCGAGGAGTTAGTAGGGGGTGTTTATTTTTTTTCCCACGACTGTACCTATAATTTTAAGTGTTTACTACAAATAAAATAAGACTTGTATATTAATAGCTATTAAAATTAATTAAGTAATAAAACATGTAACTAAGTAACCAATGTCCTAAAAATTGGGGGGGGGGGGTTAAAGGTCAGTGTAAACCACATAAAGGAGTTGGTATGGCCCATTTTAAATTTAGCTGACATATGTGCAATTCTGACTACAAATCACCAGCAAAACCATCTAAGTTTTATTCCAGTATTTAGAAATTGGGTTACTTATTAAACTCTAAATCAAATTTCATTAAAACTAATTAAAAACACTTTAAAATGTGTAGTTTATAATTACACTGCTTCATTGTATGTATAAAAGCCAATTATGGCAAAAAAAAAAAAAAAAAAAAGCCGGTTAAAACCAATAAAGGCCACTGGCATGACTTTTTTTTAATTTTAGCCGGCTTTTTTGCAACCCTGGCAGCGATAGGATTAAACTCTGGGGAGGGGGCGGGGAAGCATGACGTGGACACAGGACTCCTTACCTAATGTTGGAACTTTTAAATGGTGAACAAACTAGAGCGCGAAAACTCTCGCAAGGCACTCTGGGATATGGAATCAATGATATTTCAATAAAGATAAAATGGTATTAATAAACCTTCGAAAGGAAAAAGAATTTGTCTCAAAATATGAAAGAATAAAAGAAATTAGTGGGTTTTTACAAAGAAGTATAGCTATTAACAGATTAAGATTTTTAGAATAAGAAATAAAAGAATGCGCTGGATTAAAGGCATGATATTAAATTATAAAGGATATTTAAGGTATTATTAAAAGACAGGTAAAAAAGATGTATAAGAATTTGGAATAACTTAACTAAGGTTTAAAGGGCGAAATTTTTTTATTATTACATATACCGTAATTTCCGGCGTATAATTCGCAGTTTAAATTCTGTTTTGACCCAGAAAATGTATTCAGTAATTGAACACAAATATTTACTGCGATCTAAAATGTTACATTTTACTTAAAATAATTTCTGGATCGAAACTTCACTGTTTGATCTGTGGATTATACACCGGAAATTACGATATATATATAAAAAGATGGGAAATAAAGAATTAGTTCTCCAAAGCTGCTGATACAACACTTTAATCATAGAGATTTTGCCATATTTTCTATTTCCCATCTATAAATAGAACAACAGATGTTTACTATTTGTTTCACAAAGCAGGTTCCCATTCCACTTGTACTATTATCATTTCCAAGGAGCTTCTTTAAAATAAAAGATGCAAAAGCCAAAGTTTGGTGGAAAACATTAAATAACAAAGAAATAAATCCTGAATTCATACATTTAATGGTGAATCTTCACACCATATCTTGTACTCCTGAGTGAATACTTCTCCCATAGAACGAATTTTCCCATATCCACGGTAAATTCAGAAATAGACTTGGTGTACAGAAAGTTGTAAAGCTTGTATTTTGTTATAGAGTGCTAAGAGGCTCCAAGGACATAGATTGGTAAAATTTACCTACCAGCATCTGTACAAACTACACTATGTGACAATTAATATTTGTAAGTGGTTTTTATTAAAATGATTAAGGTTTTTAAGTGTGATAAAAGTGTACTTATAATTTTTCCTTTTGCTTTAAGTAAAAATTAGTAAACTAGTCTCCATTAAGAGGAATATAATCAATATTGTAACGTGCATTTTCATAATAATAGTTATAATAAATTTTAGGCTTCATAATGATATTATGTACAGTAGTATAGCTTTAAAATTTTGAATTTTTGTAGGGGGGAAACACAGGTGAAAGTTTTCCTGGCTATTTATGTTGGAATATAAACTTATATATCCTTAAAAACTGCTATTTTCGTGTAGTATTCTTTTACTTACCTAATCAGAAATTAAATTAGGTGAATGTATATGGAATTATGGCCCTTTTTAACACTTTCTATGCGCCCCGTGGCCTTTAAGAGAGTTTCACAGCGCCCAATTGCTCTTCTTTATAATCAAAATCCGCCATTTTCTTTTCTACTATAAGCATTTGCACGAAAGCAAGTGCATATTTTTCTGCCCGGTCCCATTCTTAGTGATGTAATAATGAGAATTTCGTGCATGGGATATGAACTAATCGGGAACTGGATTGGATTCGGATTTTTATCCCGCGCAAGTTTCCCGTCAAATTTACTTCAACTCTTCAGGCTTTGCATGGACACCTAGTGAGCTGTACGGTTCGCTCTAGGAAAAGTGATTTTTGCTCAAATGATCTCGTGAAACAGTGCAGTTGGAAATCGATGCTGTTTCTTTAGGCCTGACTCTGCTTTGTCATGATGAGTAAAAATGACAGTGAATGAATGGTTTACAATTATGCGCAAAAATCGTGTTACAGTCAACTGTGTGTGTGTGGGGGGGGGGGGGGGAGGGGAGGGAGGCAACCCTGTCGAAACACAATCGAAATCGTGGGAAGTGCGAAATTCAATTGATCGCGGAAAACATCGCAAATCCTATTAGGGGACGCTAATCAAACCACTTCAAAACATTTTCTGTAAACAAGGGTACAAGTGTGCCCCTTTTTTAGAATAGTGTGCTCTTTTTGAAAAATTCCCGCCCGGCTGTTTTTTTTTTCTACAGTCTACGTATTTTTACTAGGACAGTTTTAACCCCCCCCCCCCTCCCCTTGGTTTTTACCACCTCTTGCAAAAACGTGCCAACCCTAGCATGTATGAGTGCTGCTTGCCCATGAAAACAACAACAAAAAAAGCATTACTACAAAATGTAGATAAAATTCTCAATATACATTTTAACAACAATAATCGTTTAAGGTATTTGCCTACGTTCGGAGCACTCTAAAAAAATATATATACAGTATGGAACCATTTATCCGGAAACCAGTTATCCAGAATGATGTTGCCAATTGACTTATTTCAGAGAAAAGAGCTATACAGTGCAACTTTGATATACAAGAATATATATGATATACTTGTATATATTTCTTTAAACATTACAACATGCTTGATATAACTTTATTCGAACAACTAAGATTTGAAATGAAACCATATTTAGTTACATATTGGACATTTTGATTTTTATGCAGAGGAAACAGGAATTTTTGTTTGCAAGCTATAAATTGCATTCTTTTAAACTTTGATTAATGCCTGATCTTGTTTGGACCGGATTTTTTCGGAGTAGTCTATTAAGTAATTTGAGATCAAAACACTGTCATAGCCACTTATAGTTATAATCTACAAATCTTATCAAATAGGTGCTTTGTTAATCCCCAACCAATTATACAGAAAAATTAGTTTTCCGGAATACATCTGACACCAATCATTCTGGATAAATGGTTCTGTACTGTATGTATGTATAATATTGAATAAGTACACATATTTTTTAGTTCAATTGTGATACAGAATGATGAAAAAATATAAAATCCTAGCAATATCTTCATGACCTTATATATATATATTTTTTTTTTTTTGCTATTTTTTAGCAAAATTTCATGCTTATACCAGATAGCGTACACCATACTTTAGAAACTATTGTTCTGAAGTAGTGATAATATAAATTAGACTATTTCAATGAGCTATAAGTAAGCTACGAGTTACTTATAGCTCTTTGTATTAATTAAATGTTCTTTCTCTAACAATATTTTCATACTGTCGTTTTCTTTTTTCAGTAAGGTAAATGCACCTATAGTGGGCCACATACCAGTAGTGGGTCACTAATTTTTAAAGTTTAAAAACAAGCCCAAAATGCATTTCTGAAAAACAACTGAAAGAAATCTGATTGACTAATTTCCTTAAATGTTAACTTTCCAAATAAAATCATAAGACAGAAGACAGTACAGCAGTTAAACATTTTCCTCTGCGCAAATTTAACATGAAACACAACTTCGACTATCCAGCTACACATTTAACTAGTATGTTGTGGCCATCACAAAACTTTCTTCTATCTCATACTTGTCAATACTTCAAAATTCATTATCACAGTGCATCTATGCTCATCATGAGGATTCTAAAAAGATGAAATTCCGTGCATTAGTTCTTGAGATATTACTGTCCATGAAATCGTGTAAATCCATCAAAATGCAGCATAGCAGCGCCACCTATTGGGTGATTTACACCAGAACCTAATTATCATCAACATATGTCAATGTCTAACTGAATATGAAGTTTGGGGAAAATCCGTGCATTAGTTCCTAAGATAGAGCTATTGCGCAAATCATGACAAATGCAGCATAACAGCGCCACCTGTTGAGCGATTTACACAACCACATAATCAATATCAACATTTATCAAAGTGTACTTGAATCTGAAGTTTGATGAAAATTCGTGCATTAGTTTTTGAGATAGAGCTATTGAGGAAATAGTGCAAAATGCAGTATAGCAGCGCCACCTATTGGGCGATATTCACCAACACGTAGTCAGCATCATTTCATATCAAAGAGTAACTGAATCTGAAGTTTGATGAAAATATGTCCATTAGTTCTTGAGATACAGCGATTGCAGAAATCGTGAAAAATGCTGTATAGCAGCGCCACCTGTTGAGCGATTTACACCAAAATGTCAATCCATATCAAGGATTAACTGATTCTGAAGTTTAGTGAAAATTGTTGCATTAGTTCTTCATATATCGCTATAATGGAAATTCTGAAAAGTGCAGCATAGCAGCGCCACCTGTTGAGCGATTTGCACCAAAACACAAACAGCACTAATTCATATCAAAGTATACATGAATCTGAAGTTTGTTGAAAATCCAAGCATTAGTTGTTGAGATAGAGCTATTGCGGAAATTGTAAAAAATTCAGTATAGCAGCGCCACCTGTTGAGTGATTTACACCAAACTGTACAAAACTTCAATTCATGTCAAGGATTAACTGAATCTGAAGTTTGATGAAAATCCGTGCATTAGTTCTTGAGATAGAGCCATTGTAGAAATCATAAAAAATGCAGCATAGCAGCGCCACCTGTTGAGCGATTTACACCAGCACGTAATCAGCTTCAAGTCATATCAAGGACTAACTGAATCTGAAGTTTCATGAAAATCCGTGCATTAGTTCTTGAGATAGAGCCATTTCGGAAATCATAAAAAATGCAGCATAGCAGCGCCACCTGTTGAGCGATTTGCACCAAAAACTAATCAGCATCAATTTGTATCAGGGACTAACTGAATATGAATTTTTATTAAATTCCGTGCATTAGTTCTTGAGATAGAGCGCCCACAAAATTTATGTCACACACAGACACACAGACAGACGGACAGACAGACTCACAGACAGACATTTTGTAAAAACATGTTTTTCGGGTTCTCTGACCTCTAAAACGTGTAAATCCGTCGAAAACCGGAATTAGAAAATTTTCATGAATCCAATACTTTCTTCTTGTAAAGATAGAAGAAAGTAAAAATGAAAGTGACGTATGAGACAAAGTGGTGTAATAAAATAAATAGAACTGCAGTTAATATATACATATTTTCTCTACTCAATCCAAGGGACTGCTACTTCTACTTTCAACTCAAATAATTATTGGCTCTGCCATTTCAAAACGAAGTGACGTATTTGTATAAATGAACAGCAATTAGTTATTAAAATATTTCTTTGATGATGGTGTCGAGAAAATGCAGGCCGAAAGTACTAAGAAGTTTTAAATAAAATGCATATTTTAAACTTGTATCATCTATTTTATTATAATAAAATCATAGGACGAAACGCAATATTTCACCTTGATTCAAACATAAAATATGTAATATGAACTTTAAAAAGTTCACTGTTTTACTGAAAAGGCGACTAAGATAATAAAAGAGAGATGTTACAATTTAAAAATATACATTTTATTTAAAAACGTCTTAGTACTTTCAGGCTTTACAAAACCCTTCATCAGAGACTATTATAATAACTAATTGCTGTTTATTTATACAAATACGTCTTTTCGTTTTGAAAACGAGAGACAGAGAGCCAATAATTATTAGAGTTGAAAGTAGAGGTAGCAGTTTCTTGGATTGAACTTAATTAGAGAAAACATGTATTATTATTAACTGCAGTTCCATTTATTTTATTGCATCACTTTGTTCTCATGCTTCACTTTCATTTTAAATGTGTCCAGCTACACAAATTTTTTGAGTGTCTCTGTAAATGAACCGTAATGGCTAGATACTTCATTTACAATACCGAACATATCATAGTAAGCTCCAATAACACATATCAATTTCATGGCAGTTTGAGTTATGTACGCATGCTTATTTATTTATTGAACACATATCTGACTTGTGTGCTTGACATCAGGTGTCCGCTTATAAGTCATCGTTGGTTGTTACATACAATGTTGTTATATACAAGGACGAGATAGCCAGAAGGAATTTACAATACCGGAGAATTAACACCGAGAGCTCCACAAAAAGTGTGCAACAGAGCAAGCGTGAGTTGAACCCGCTGCCCACCTACGCTCTGAAGCGATTAACGGTGTGGTGCCTTAAGGGTGTATTCGAAAAAATATTTTTCCACCCTCAACAGCTCGAAATTTTCTGAGGCATTTTCAGACTCATTTTTAAAAGTAAAAGCATGAAACTTGCTGGGGTGATTTCTGAAGACATGTTTAACATGCCGTGTGATTTCATTTTCAGCTCAATTAATTAGAATTTGATTTTTAAACCATTATTTTCTCAGTACGACCATTTTTTCATTCACAGATCGCCCACTTCGGAAAATTCGGTTCAAAACGTCAACTTTGACAGCGTTTTTTACAGTATTTTCTGCATTTATCAAAAAATTAAGAAGCACGGCACATTATATAGTCTCTAAATAAAAGAATTTCCCAGTTTGATGCGTTTGAGAGCAAAAATGAATTTTAAAATGAATCAGAAAATAAGCAGTTTGGATCGGAATACACCCTTAATCATTCAACCACGGTAGGTCCTACGCGAGACAGAGCACAAATAGACAGACAAACCGAATTCATAAACACTTTTCGACTATGTTGGAAAGTGTTAGATTCATTTTACCTAAAAGGGAAGTAATATAGATATTTTTTCAAAAAATAATTTGAAATACAGGGTGTCACCTAAAAAAATGTGTACATCATTAAACTTATTATAGCGTATTTTTTTATTAACACACACTTTATTTTGAATTGTGAAATAAAACTACAATAATGAAAATTTACATAATTAACACGTTTATTGAAACTGGCCTTTCTGGGTAAAGCACTGCTGATAACCTGAAGCAATGGAATCGCAAAACATACTCTTAATTTGCGGGGTTATTGATGACCGTGGTCTTGCCGAACATTGTTATGAACACTTTTGAAGAGTTTCGTCTTTTTTTTAAACTCATGTCTTATTCTAGCAATTGTAAATCATCACGTAAGGGGGATCCTTTGAAAATTGAAACTATCTGCTAAACTGTCTTTGCGCTTCAGCTAGAAGTTTTCGAACTTTTGGTAACATTTTAGAAAAGATTTCTTTTGTTCAGAACTTAGTCTGGTTTCAGCTATTATTTTAAGTTAGTTAAACCTGAAAGAAAAATTAGAATATGCCAGTTAGTTAGAAAATAAATTGTGTATATAATCGTGGGCTAATTGCGAAATCCGGCTCTATAGATTTGTTGAGGACACACCATATAATTTTTTGCAAATGAATTTAAACCTTGTTTGATAAACCTCATTTTAAGTCCTCATTTTACACCATAAGACAATTGACAAAACAGTAGGTGGAAATTATAAGCATGATTATTTTATACAAATCTGTGCAAAAGAAAAGAAAAAAGTATGCCTGCAAGTTTTTTTTTCTTTTTAAGTGTGCGTAAGTATTGTAAAAATTCATCCCTACTTCAACATCCGCAAATCAAAAAATCAATTGAAGTCTGTGTTAAAGTAGACATAGCAATATCAAATTGACACGGCTCTAATTTGATTATTTGCTTATGGTTTGTTTTGTTCGGTTCGGAATTGTATAAATTTAACATATCTACAAATACAGGGTGCGTCAAGTATTTGAGAACAAATGTTATAGGTGAAATATCACCCTGTATATCATAGTTACTAATCTTTTTTTGTTGCATGTATGCATGCCAGAACCTAAACTAACTGAAGATATGAAGAGGCATTGGTGTCATTGGCTTAAGAACTCTTCGATTTAGAGATTGCCACATTCTTGAAGTTCACCCGGTCATTCATCTTTAGTGTAAGGAGAGAACTGAAGGCTGCAGTTTTCATATGGCAAACGTTTCATGTAGGAAATGATATTGTCAGCAATAGGAAATCATCAAGTCACCGGAATTCGTCAGTCAAGTCGATGAAAATCCTACGAAGTCGATTAGGGCACTTGCGGGTTGATGAGGCCACAATCTGATGTGTGATTCATGAGGACATTTGTTAGAGGTCGTACGTGAGGAGGAGAGTACAGTTCTTGCCCGAGGGAACCAGGGATATCCGCCTGACCAGAGACAAGCGCCTAATTAACAAGCTGAAACATCAAGAGGAGTCAGGAATGCTCTTGTTCTTTTCCAAAGAGAAAAACTTTGTCCAGGTCAAGAAATGAACCGCAAAAAGAACGGTGATGGTGTAAAATCGCCGAAGAGGTTCTGACAGACATTTGCATCGCCGAAGAGGTTCTGACAGACATTTGCAGAATTTTTTTTACCTCACTGACGATTCTGAGGGAAAGGGGGGGGGGGTATTGAGTCCTGAGAAGCGAGGACGATCTGATGCCTCCACATTGCATTCTTCAAGGTGCCAGAGTCAATGCCGTTGCTTATACAGAGGTGTTAAGAGGCTACTTCAGTCAAATGAAAAGACGCATTCGCTAATGCTAATCCTATGGAAGAAATTTATAAAGATATCTCGGTTGCATTTCAATATTTTTAAATGATTTCTTTTGCATTGGATAGTTGAGATCGATCTGCATGCAGGCCGTTTTTTACTTTTTCGATTTTCATTGCAGATTTTTTTAGGAGGATGTTTTCATTTTCGAAACCGGTTTCGAAAATGAAAGTGTCCCCATAAAAAATATCTGTAAATAAAATTGAAAAAGTAAAAAACAACCTTTGTACAGATCCATTTCAGCTGTCTAATGCAAAAAAAAAAAATCATTTAAAAATATTGAAATGCAACCGAGATATCTTTATAAAATTCTTCCATAGGATTAGCATTAGCGAAAGGGTCTTTTCACTTTACTGAAGTAGCCTCTTAAAGCACTAAATTACTTCTCTAACACGCGCGAGGCCGGACGTGTTTTAACAAGACTGCACTATCCCATACAGCCCATACAAACCAAAAATGGATGGCCAAAACATTCATGGCAATGTCAATCTCAACTTGTCGGGCCCCCAGCAGTGCTGTAGCTGGGTGAGAACGCCTTTTATTTATTTATTTATTTTTTTTTTTTTAAGCGAAACGGTAATTTATGCTAGTTTTAAGAAGATCCGTTTCACTTATATTCATAAGCCGCTTTAACCGAGTTATTTTCTTCTGATGGACTGATGTGGCTTCTATTATTATGAAACTCTTTTTATGACTGCTCTTTCATCTTCACCTAATACTTCATTTATAATGGCTGTTTCATAATAATAGAAGCCGTCAGCCCATCAGAAGAAAATGATCCATTCCAAAGGTGTAAGTTCGACTGAAAAAAACTATACTTTGAGCAGAAAGAAGAGGCTGCACCTGCAATTTTCATAACACTAATAGAATCACATAGAAATCACACATCAATTTGTACGGTTTTGTTACCTCTAAAATTTAATAAAAATTTTTGCCATATTTAATCGTTGACAATTGTTAGATTTCGGCGATTGAATTAGACGAAATTTACTGGTAAGTTTTAGTGGTAAGAAAAAATCTTAGAAATTGGTATCTATGCAGTAGCGTAATACTGCAGCAAAATTCACATGTTACAAACAAAAAACTTTCAAGGGCTTTTTCAAATAAACAATTTCATTCCCCGTTTTTCTCAAAAGTAACGGAAATGTACACCAAAGAAATGTTACTAGTACAATAAAAATGAATGAATTAAGTGAAAATTTATATTTCATCTCCCTAGTTGGTCACGATTTGTGTAAATCCGGTTTATCCGAGGTGAGCTTGGTCCATATTAACTCGTATAATCGGCAGTCTACTGTAATAATTATAACTGTTAATTGAAAAAAGTTGGCTTTTGGCTAAATGTTTTAAATTGGATTTTGGCTTAGCAAAAATCCGGTAGCAACAACATCTACTCTATGAAAAGATGACTTCCCACAGATATTTTTTTCCAACTGCAACACTGCCCCCCCAGTGACCCAGATATTAACCGAATGTCCTATTACGTATGTGGCGTAGTTGAGAGGGACTCCAATAGTCATCCACACAACAATGTTGCGACTCTCAAGGTCAAGGCAGCCGTTGTGTAATGCAGTGGCAAATGTTCCAACACTCATCTGATCATTACCTGCGGTCAGTTTTGAGAGCCTGTAAGAGGCGGTTATTGCGGCTGGCAGTGGCTTCAATGAGTGATGTCCTCCAGTGTGTATGTGGTCACCTGTACAAACCTATGAAATAAAAATAATGCTCGATCTCTAGTGTATATTCTTGTTTGAAAGCAGTCGTTGATTTGTTCTCAAATACCTGACGCACCCTGTATATATGAAAAACAAAATATAGATTTTTTTAAAAGCTTATGACTAATGAATCTTCTTAAATACGTACTTGTATAGATATTAACTGCTCTATATTGTTATGAACTGATTTCTTCTTTTTTTACATTTTATCAAAAACTGTCCAATTATTTTAGCTTAGTTCATTTCCGGTTAATTAGTAATACTTGTTAATTATGAACTTCTGTCGCATATTTTTACGAACACGTCGATTGAGACCTTCTTCTACAGAGCAAAAGGAAAGAAATTTGAGATAAACCTGAAAAGAATTCGATGGAAAATTCAATCGGTTTAATTAATATTTAAAAGTAAAATCTTGATTTTTCAATTCACGTTGTTTTTGTCATTATGTCTAGAAAAATATCATGTAGATGATCATGATTTTAAACTCGTTTTAGTTTGGTATGAAGGATGTTTCAAATCAAATTCAAGACCAGAATTCTGTTAAGAGTTTATGTATAAACTGTGCATAAGGTTTGATTAAAAAAAAAAAAAATTCCAGTTTCTATCTGTTTATTGAATTTATCAGTATAAAACAGGCTCGGCGAACCTTCTTACGTACGCGTGCCGAAAAGTCACAAACAATATCTATAAACAATGTAACGTGCCAAACTTACGCAAAAATAATTTTGAAGAGTTCGATATTTATACGAAACACTGGTTATAAAATCAGTTACTTTCATGCATTAATAATTAAAATAATAATCAAAAATCGAAATGCGGTTTTTCCTGTATACTGTTAATTAATGAATTTTCAATTCGTAAATAGGATTCATTTATGCGGTATGTATTGTAATAAGTGAAAAAAATACGAGTTTTTTTTTATTTATGCGGTATGTATTGTAATAAGTGAAGAAAAAAATACGAGTTTTTTTTCATTTATGCGGTATGTACTGTAATAAGTGAAAAAAATATGAGTTTTTTTTCATTAATTTTTAACTTATTATTAATGCAATATCTCCGTTAAAATTTTCCAAGTTGCATTAAACATTGTACTAATGATGTATTGATGAGATTTTTACTGTCGTACGTTCGATGAAAAGTGCTTTAAATATGGTCCATATTTTGTTAATTTTACAAATATACATAGCTAAATTGGATCCATTTGCCATTTTATTGCAGTGACTGTGGAATGAAATTCATTTGAAAATTACAGCTTCTTTAATTAATATAAAAAGGAAAAATACGTGTCAAAAACTCTGCATAGATTGACAGGAAAAGAAAATTATTCTGATGCGTTAATTGATGCAAAAAAGTAATTGTGATCTGCCCGTATGGAACAAAATTTTGTTGGTTATAACAGATACAAAAAATTGGTTTTATCTGTATAAACGGTTACAATTTTACAAATAAAATTTTTCGCGTGCCAGAAAAATGAGCTTACGTGCCAACTCTGGCACGCGTGCCACAGGTTCGCCAAACCTGGTATAAAATAAAGATCTAATTCTATTATAACGAAGCGAAATAATTCATGTTTTTTAATCACATATTACAGATAGATAGAGGGAGAGAGGCAGGAATTTTACACATTGGAGAGTTGTGAATAATATTTTCGTTCATTCGTAATCTAATTTCTAATACATTAGCGTCCCACTTAACTAGTCTAAACGGCACCGAGGTTAAGAGAAAAATCAGTTAAACCGGAGAAGTAAAAAAATTTAAATAAGTAACTGCTTATTTAATTAATTAAATGCGTAAGATGCATTTGGTTTTTTAATTTGTGTAGTTTTAAAAAAGTACATATTTTCTATATTTTGTGAGATGAATACTAGTTGTAATTAACTGAGTTGAAATAAAAGTTATCAATAATAACAAATAATGAACAATATTTAAAACAAATTAAATTGTTCATTATCTTGTCACATACCTTTATAAGAAGTTGAAATTATTCTACATTATGTAAATTTGAGTTAAATAACCATAAAGAAAGGAAAAACGAAATTTTCCTATCCGAATTTTACCTGATGTTGGTAAAAAAAGTCGGCCGGTTAAGAGGAGGTCGGTTAACAGGGAGGCTACTGTACTTCTTTAAATTTGTAAAAGAGGAAATTCAAACTTAAAAAGTTATTTGTTAATAATATTTTCATAATTTAAAAAGAGTTTCGTTTCTCTTTTTCTATAGCGACAAAATTATTATAGTTTCTTGAGGAAGGCTTGGAAGTTTCGACTGAGATATAAACTAATATAAGCTTAATTGCGTGAATGGAATTAAAATTTTAAATTAAATCTATTTTTACATTCTTTATTTAGCTCAACTTGGTTTTTATATATAAAGAAGCTCAACTTGGTTTTTATATATAAAGATGAAATTCTGCAGTCGATTTTTCAAGCATTTCTTGATATATTAGAATTATAAAAATTACGTTCACACATATTTTTCCGATGATAATACAGCCTTGCAATATTTATAGAAATTAATTATAAATTAATCAATTAATTAAAAGGATTTTTTGCTTTAACCCACCCCAGGCGTGATGAAGGGTTAAATCGATAAATCTTTAGGGTTACAATTGTATACGAGTTAACCCTTTATATCCGAAGTTATGAATTCATGAAATTTTCATCTTCTAAAGCATTTTTCTTGAATTTTTCAAACAACACTAGAAGATATTCATATTCAAAGCTGGAGTAGCACAGTTGAAGTTTATTCCAACAGAGCGAAAAATGTCCAGACCAGGGATCGAACCTGGATACTTGGCGTGCCGTGCCAATGCCTTACCTGTTAGGCTATCCGGACCGTTACCTGGCTGACATAATTCTCTTATTAGTTGGACTATATGGAAATTATGTCAGCCAGGTATCGGTCCGGATAGCCTAACAGGTAAGACATTGGCACGGCACACCAAGTATCCAGGTTCGATCCCTGGTCTGGACATTTTTCGCTCTGTTGGAATAAACTTCAACTGTGCTACTCCAGCTTTGAATATGATTTAATCCAGTTGGAAAAAATATTCGATCCCCTCATTATTAACACTAGAAGATTTACACTATCATTTAATAAATTGTAGAAGGATTTTCACAATTAAAATTAATTAAATTTGAATTTATAGAGATTTTGTGAAATATTTATAAATCCAGTGAAATATTTTATTTATAATATTTTTTAAATAGTATTTTATAGAATTAGGAAATGAACAAATATAATGCTGTTGCTATAGAAATATTTCCGAACTGAAACTTTTGCACCACAATCTTTCAACGTCAAGAAAGCTGAAAAGATGTAAATGAAAAAGAAATCATCCTTTTAAAAATATTTTTGTTTTGTGCAACCAATAATGCTTTTGGAACAAGATAAAGTAAAGTATCTATAACTCATTCCAAGCTGTATTGTTACTAATCGATGTATTAAATGAATTTTATAACAAGTCATTCTTATGGTACTTTAAAGTACCGTTGGGGCATAAAGGATTAAACAACAATGGATTTGATTATGCGCCAAATCAGGCCCGCCAAATCAGGCCAACAGAATGTGAAACAGCAGCAAAGAAATATTCTAAGCATTAAAAAAAAAAAAAAAAAAAAAAAAAAAAAAACTATAAATATAAATATAAAATAAAGAGTGTAGCATATTTTTTAAAAATATGTTTTAATCAATTAATAGTTTCATATAAATTAAATTATTGATTATGCGTTTGGAAATCAATTTATAAATCTTAAAAAGGTAGTTTAAATAATGCTTAATTTTTTCTTTCCTGATACCGTAACTTAAAAAATAAATAGACCAAAGATTATAATTTTTGTAAATAATTTCACTAACCCATGCTTTCAATCAAACGTAAAAAATGCAGCGAGTTTTCCACAATCGAGTTCGGTATCCACTCCAAATTAACGTACAGTCGTGGATAAAAAAAAAGTAAACACCCCTACTAACTCATCAACAAATTATCGTAGAATAAAGTTACTGGTACCGAACGATTGGAAATAAAGTCTACTTTTAAATGATGCATATAAAACTTGCTTAGGGGGACATCTACATATTAAAACAAACCCAAACTTCATTTTTTTTTTTCAATGACAATACCCAATTTTAACAAGATATTTTAAATCTTCGGTTCAAACTATGCCTAGACACCAAATTTCAAGTCTTTTGAATTATAAACATTCAAAATTTAGTGCTTCTAATGTTAAATTACATTTTCATATTTTTATTAATATCTCCTGAAATTATACTCCTAATATGCTAATTTTTTGTGTAGCAATAATACTAAAATACCCAAACATAAATACGTTGAATTTGCAATTTTTGTAACTTTATGACATGAATTATGAAATGAATATTCGAAAAAATTATGAATTGCAACCTACAATTTTTTTAACGGATTTAGATTTATTAAGTCCTGCTTTATGGAAATTCAAAATTTCACATTTTTCTTCCAAGTAGTTTTCAAATTATGCTTAAAAAACGGCAAAATGATGGTTTAAGGGGCCGTCTATGATAGAAGTGACTAGATATTTTGAAATTTCTTAGGCTATCTTGTAATCTAGCAGTCTTCAGTGACTGCTTGAGTGGCGCTTAAGATGCCTTGATCAAGAAGGGGGCTCTCTCGGTCAACAATCGAGTACCGAACTTCAATTTGAATACAGCCCCTAAAATACGCTCGTTTTAAAATAATTAATTTCTCGGAAACTTATCGTGCAAATTACATAAAAATTTGTTGTAAGTCTAATTGAAGGGTGTAGTGCTGTCATTTATACTGTCAGAATTGTGTACTGTTCTTGAAAAAAAAATGGTTCGTTTTAATATGCAGATGGCCCCCTAAGGAAATTTTATATACATAATTTAAAAGCAGACTTTATTACCAATCGTGTGATACCAGTAACTTTCTTCTACGATAATTTTTTGCAGAGTTATTAAGGGGTGTTTACTTTTTTCCCCGCGACTGTACGTTTTATGGTACATTAACGTAACGAAAGTTTTGGGGAAAAAGATAATTTGCAGTCATGAAATTAGATGAGATTTTCAAGATAAACATTGGATGCTTATCCTCTTCGTTCTCGAAGCTAAAATAATGCTACAAATACTCATTCATTGGTTTTAAACAAATAAAATGACATCATAGATGACAGAAAAAACAACTATCTTTCTGAAATTGATATATTAGGGGACTAGTAATTTAGGTTTACAAATAGGGATCTAAAATTACAAATCCCCTTAAAACATCAATTTAATTATCACTAACCTAAATTCACACAATCACAAATTTAAGGCTTTTAAACAAGTGAATGATATACAAATCCCCAAAACATTTTATTGTAAAGGATTTAAGTTCAATAAGTATGAAAATTTCTCAATTTCTTGGCCACGCTTTCTTGAAATCATTTTGCAAACTCAGATGAAACTAACATTTATTTTATGAGGAAATCAGCATAGATGTCGCCATTTATTGTTTTGTTTTTAAAGGAAAAAAAACCCCAAAAAACAACAACAGCAACAACAACAAAAAAAAAACAAACATTTAGCTATTAAGAGAAGAACTCAAAATGTAAAAAAAAAAAAAAAAAAAAAAAAAAATCAAACACTTTAGTTTTTATGAGGAAAAGAACAGAGGTCCACATATGTGGACCCAGGTAGCGAAGAAGTTATAACAGAGTGGTTTTTAAAAAACCTATTTTTATTTTTTACCCGACTGCCAAGAAGGGTTATGTGTTTTACGCATATCTGGGTATGTGGATTTCTTTATACCCTCGAAACATACCAACGGCTGGATAGATTTTAATGAATGAGGTCTCTATAGATTCGTCTTAATAGTCCGATGGTTATAGGGTAGGTTTTGTTTTTATAAATTCAAAATGGCGGCCATAAAATACAAAATGGCGGTAGAGACGAAAAATAATTTTTGTGCACCATATTGAGTGGCATATCATTGGATAGGTCTTTCAAAATGAAGATGATGTTTCATTGACTATTTTACAGTCAGAAGCTCCGTTTAAAAATTACACAACCTGGAAGTTGTGTAGGTAGGATCTTTAGCTATACTGCAACTCTAACCTTCATAGACATCTATAGGCCTCATCAAAACAGTGTTTATAGAGTGGAACTAACAATTAAACACTATTTAAAAGTCATCAATTCAAGTAAATAAAAATAGGTAAGTAATATAAAAAATAGTTTCACATTGGTGAGAAATAATTAATTAGTTTGCTCTTTACGAAGTCGGGTTTTTTGATTTTTTAAATTTAATTATATATTTATTCATTTAAGAAATGTTATACGTTTCTTATAATTACTTCACAATTCTCTTCCTAATTTTTATTGTACTAGGGGGATCTGCCCCCTACGAGCTACGCTCGCAAACCCCCGTTCAGACACCGCAAACTCTAAAAGCCACGCTAATTTGATCGACTTTAAGAAAAATTCCGAAGACTGAATTATAATTAAAAAAAAAAAAAAAAAAAAAAACAGTGGTGATCTCCCTGTTAACGGTCTGTTTTCGTCCTTGATTAAATCAAATCGGTGAAACATTGGAAAATAAGCTAATATAAAATTAAGTAAGTAAGCTGAGTCTTTGTCTCCCGGTATTTTTTAACAACGCTATAAAAATGTTCTTTTAAATAAGGCATTTTAAATGTATCGTTTTAAATCTGACGTAATTTTCACCAAAGCTTTCTTTCTCAATTTAATATTCACGTGAAAATACTTTTTTTTTTTGTTAGAAAGGAAATATTATTTGCGATTTCTTAGAATTCACAACAATAGTTTAAAATACTATCTCAAAATATGAAATAAATGTGTCGCGCAAATATATTTTTAAATTTAAACTGTTTGGCAATATTCCTGTTTGGCCATTTTAAAGTATGATGTAATTTCCTCTATTTACGAATTTAACGCACTTTTTAACTTTATTTAACTTCATTTAACTTTATTATTTTACAATTTTATTTCTCTTTAAAAATTCACATGTAAATATAGTTTTTATGACGTAATGTTCAATATTTTCCTGCTTTTTATACATATTCATTTAATTCTAATTTGAAAGTTTTTTTCGTTTATAATAGTCACTGTAAATAAATTTTTTATTTAAAGGATATATTATTCTTTTCGCTGTTTTAAAAATTGGCAACAATTTAAAATAATACCCTTTTCAAAAAGATGTAAAAAATGTGTCTCGAAATGCTGAAAATTTGAATTTAAAATGGAAATAAGTCAGCAAAAAATGAGTCAAATTAAAAAAATAAATGCAGTCTGCACACTGGGAACGTCTCATATACATCCCCAGAAAAAATTATTACATTCCTATGTATAATTTTTGCTCCTATAAAACTTTTTTAATGGAACGATTTTGACCAACTTTAACATTAAATACCCCTTAAAATAATTGTTAGGTTTAAAAAGCATTTCTCTATAATATCACCGATTTTCATATTTTTGTAATGCAGTAGTTTTCTTAATATTAACGAAGAAATACCCCCGGTCACAAAAAATTCAAAACCGGCGGCGGTGACAGCATTAGTTACTTTTTTTTAGAATAGAGAGAAACTAGCTTCCCTGCGCGACGAAAATATATTTTAAAACTAAAAAACAGGAATTCTGCCTTTTCAGAATTTAGTGTTGCCCCCGATGAAAAAAAAGTTATATGTATATAAATATAGATAGTACAAAACATATTTCAGTTTTAAGACACACGCTTTATTTTATACAAAATGACGTCATCTTCATCCGAGGAATTCTTCACTTACGATCCAGTCTTAAACAACATCTACAGTAAAGTACGCAAAGGACGTCACTATCGCTGAATAATACCCAAATCCAAATAAAGAGATGCCGTCATTAAAAAAAAATCGACTATCTAATGATTAATATGCCTTCATTTGTTTGTAATATTGATATACATACTTAAAATTAAATTTGGTTTATAATAGCTCCATGTTTTATCAGAAATCATTCATTCATATTTTTTTCAAAATAGCATGTATTTTAATTACATTTTTTTAAGTTGTTGTGGGAAAATGGCAACACAAAGATATAATTGCAATTTTCCATCTATTTTTCCTTTATTTTCTACATAAATGGAGTATTTGAGTTGCCAAAATTAAACAAATGGCGCTAAAAACTACAAAAAAAATTAATATTTCAAAAATAAATTGAGATGCAGTTTTCAAACAAATTGCGTTTAAAAGTATTTTTTTTCCCAATACGGTGGTATAAAAGTGAAAATGTGCGATGCTTAGAAGTTTAAAAAATTGAAGTAGAGTATTTAACCGTACAATGATACATCTGATTTGTTTTACGGCTGCCTTATACAGCGGAACGTTATATTTTAGAGACGACACTTTAATAGCTGGGAGAAAGAAATAGCATACCGGGGGCTAATAAAAATGGACAAGAAAGAAAAATCATCCGTCAAGCATATAGTATTATGAAACACTTCAAGAATACTTTAACAAAACTTCGCGATTTAATAAGGTGAGTAAAGATATTTGAAAACTCAATTTCAGGCATTACCACCAATAGTCGAAACAATGTCCGATTTCTTTTGTGCACTCCTGTATATGATCTATAGATTTGTACATGCACGACATAATGCTAACATTTAGTTCGATTGTGAAACAGATATCACAGTAGTAAATCCCCCTCCAGCAATTTCCGTCAATAAACGGAAATGTACTCGAGATCATCTGTGCTGCCCTGTATATCATCTGTAACATGTATATACACCAAGGAATAAGCAAAAAATTAGTTTAATTTAAAAAACGTGTACCACAACTTAAAACGCACTTCCAGCAATTATTGTTCTTAGACAGTACTGTAACAAAATTATTTTGTGTGTCCCTGTAAACGAACGATACACACTATGCACACATATATATTATATAGTAAATATCTTGTAATGCACCTTAGTGATACATGTAATTTTCAATATATTTGAAATAGTGTAGCATTTATAAAATATACTGTTAATGTTTTTCCCCCGTAGGCCGTAAGGTAAAAGAATTCTTTTGAGTGTCCCTGTAAAGGAACTATCAACACATACACTTCATTTTCAATACCAAATATGTCATAATAAACCTCAATAGCATATATCAATTGCATGGCAATTTGAACTTTGTTTTAAAAATATTTATTAATCGTAGCCCCATAAAGTCTCCTTTTCTTTTCTTTTCTTTTTTTTCGATTTATTGAATTTATCATATGTGAAATATTTTCTAAATCATCTTTGCAGTAGAAAGGAGTTTTGAGATTTGAGTTCTGAGGAGTTTTGAGATTCAGAGTTTTGAATTTCAGTTTTATTTACAAAGAAAGAGCAAATTATTTTTGCAATTTTTTTTCAGCTTAATTCATACAATATCACTTTCCAATATTTATTTAAAACTACGTCTGACGAAGTATAAACAGCCTTCTGTTAATGAAAAATTACGTTGAAAACACTGCATTTATCTCTATATTTGCACTTTCTTTTTTATATTATTTATTTTTGTTACTTCTTACCATATCTAGGGCTCCCGAATAATGTGCGTGGTTTTTTTTTTTTTTTTTTTTTTTTTTTTTTTAAAGTATGCATTGATATTTATTTTTCTTCGATGAGAATTACGATTGATCGAAGGATTAATTATCGCTCTATGACAGACGTGATGTTTTAATGAGGAAAGATGAACTTTGATATTGTAAGATATTTTGTTTTGCCTTTAAGTGCACGGCGACATTCCACTCAAGTCGTCCTCAAGTATTCTAAAAGGTATAAATGAGTAAGCTTAGCTTAAGAGAGTCTAGTACGATTTTGCAAACATTTACCTGGAAATATTAATTAGTGTTAGTAAATTAGTTGCTTGTGTCAAGCAAAGCTGCTTTAACTTTTTAATTCTGAGTTGTAATTACAAATTTACTTAGAGTATTTTGTATTTAGAGTTTTCAGCCCTTTATATCGGAAAAAATTCACTTTGAGAAATAAATTATTTCAATATGAGAAATGTCATTTAAAAAATATAACAAGGAATATAAATTAAAAATTTAAGTAATACGCTTGCAATCCAAAATTTAATGCATTATTTAATTAAATGAATTTAATTTCGTTCAAAATTTGAACAAACATTAAAAAGTACGTTCCTTACAATGCATGGATATTACAATGTCCTTAGCATTGAGCTTGTGTACAACATTTAGTACATTGAGCTTGTGTACACATTAGCATTGAGCTTGTGTACAACATTTGAGTAAAATCTGTTTGTTAGCAATGTAATTTCAATCGAAAAGTTAAAGATACGGCCCTGGCAGTACACGAATATTGCATTTTCATCACCGTTGTGCATATGTGCAACACTTGAGCAAAAACTGTTCTTTAGCTATGGGATTTCAATCAAAAAATTAATAAAAAGAAAAGTGCCCAGTTAAACTGATGGCATTGAGCTCTCAAGCTATTCACACTAATTTTATATTATACTCTTATTTCAAAGAATAATGCACCATCAAAAAGTCCTTCCGGCCAGTGCCGGAAGGAAGAGGTAGCTTTCATAATCCTTATTTAAAAAAAGCCAACTTATATCATGCAAACACACGAAACTCAATTTAGTGGAAACCGAATATAGGAGATTCAATACTAATTTTTATCAATATAATGAATGAGAATTTCGCGAAATTAGTCAGCTTTATCCAAGCTGCTT
The DNA here is from genome assembly GCA_963932465.1 of Maratus speciosus. Lineage (NCBI taxonomy): Eukaryota > Metazoa > Arthropoda > Arachnida > Araneae > Salticidae > Maratus > Maratus speciosus. The sequence goes on from OZ010789.1 coordinate 296,014,585, forward strand.
TTCTTTAAAGTAACTTATATTTGGCTGCCAAATTCGGCAATTTCTTAAAGTGCCTGTCATTTTAAGACAACATGGTGGATGAGGCTAAGCAGTGAACTTGGTCGAGACCTTAGTAATTGCTGTGCACATGCTCACTCACATCGGAATCGGTTAATATATAGGAGTGCTGTCGCATGCAAAAAATCAGATTTTTCAAAATGTCACCCACAATAGAAATTGAAACTGCTATATCTGAGCCATTTTTTAAGGTAAAGACAAACAAAAAATGCTCCTGAAACCTTATATCAAGGACAAATACTTAAGAAAGAAACCTTTTTCAATTTCTAATTTTTTTGCACCTCACTTTAAATATATATATTTTTTTTAATTTAATGGCCGCCATTTTGAAACAAGATGGCTGATGAATCTGGCCAGCGAACTTGGTCGAGGCGTTGATGTATACTATCCACATGCCTTCTTACATCGAAATAGGCGAATACGTGTGTTATCGCGTGACAAATACAAGATCGTTTCAAAATGTTAGCCATGCTAGAAATTCAAAGTGCTATAAATCAACCATTTTTTAAGATATCAACAAAAGAACAAATTTTCAGAAACAAAAACTGCTCCGGAATCTTTGTATCAAGGCCAAACACATAAAAAAAATCTTTTTCATTTTCCAATTTTTTAATACCTCATTTTGAATTTTAAATTTATTTTTTTTTAAATGGCAACCCTTTTGAAACAAGATGGCGAATGAAGCTTGCCAACGAACTCGGTCGAGACATTGGTATGTACTATGTACAGACCAAGTTACATCCAAATAGGTTCATAAATACGCCTGTTATCGCGTGACAAAAATCAGGTCGTTTTAAAATGTCAGCCACAAGAGAAATTCAAAATGCTATTACTCAGCCATTTTTTTTTAGATATAGACGAAAGAAAAACTGTTCCGGAATCCTTGTATTAAGGTCAAACACATACAAAAAAAAATCTTTTTCATTTTCCAATTTTTTTGTATCTCATTTAAATTTTTTTATTTTTTTATTTTTTTAAATGGCCGCCATTTTGAAACAAGATGGCGGATGAAGCTGGCCAACGAACTCGGTCGAGATATTTGTATGTACTATGTACACACCAAGGTACATCCAAGTCGGTTCATAAATACGCCCGTTATTACGTGAGAAAAATCAGGACGTTTCAAAATGTCAGCCACGTTAGAAATTCAAAATGCTATAACTCAGCCATTTCTTAAGATATAGACGAAACAAAAACTGCTCCCGAATCTTTTTATCAAGGTCAAACACATAAGAAGAAAATATTTTTTCATTTTTCAATTTTTGGTACCATATTTCAAATTTAAATTTTTCTTAAAAAATTAAATGGCCGCCATTTTGAAACAAGATGGCGGGTGAAGCTGGCCAACGAACCCGGTCGAGACATTGGTATGTACTATGTATAAACGAAGTTACATCCAAATCGGTTCATAAATACGCCTTTTATCGCGTGACAAAATTCAGGACGTTTGAAAATGTCAGCCACGCTAGAAATTCAAAATGCTATAAATCAGCCATTTTAGGTAGCTTTCATTAAAAAAGCTACCTATTGCAGCCGTTCGGAGGAAAGCGATTTCAAAAAATTTTGGTATATTTTCATCGATCATGACCACCAGACACCGAAACCACCCTCCGTTCAAAAGTTGATATATATATATATATCTATATATATATATATATATATATATATCCATATATATATATATATATATATCTGATCTTTGTCATACTGTAACTCTCGTATTTATGAACCGATTTGGATGAAACTCGGTGTGTACATAGTACATGCAAATGTCTCGACCGAGTTCGTTGGCCAGCTTCATCCGCCATCTTGTTTCAAAATGGCGGCCATTTAAAATTTTTTTAAAAATTTAAAATTTGAAATGTGGTACCAAAAAATTTAAAATTGAAAAATATTTTTTTCTCATGTGTTTCACCTTAATACAAAGATTCCGGAGCATTTTTTGTTTCGTCTATATCTTAAAAAATGGCTGAGTTATAGCACTTTGAATTCCTAGCTTGGCTGACATTTTGAAACGACCTGATATTTGTCACACGATAACAGGCGTATTTATGAATCGATTTGGATGTACCTTGGTGTATACATAATACGTACCAATTTCACAACCGAGTTCGTTCGCCAGCTTCATCTGCCATCTTGTTTCAAAATGGTGGCCATTTAAAATTTTTTTAAAAATTTAAAATTTGAAATGAGGTACCAAAAAAATTGGAAAATGAAAAAGATTTTTTTTGTATGTGTTTGACCTTAATACAAATATTCCGGAACAGTTTTTGTTTCTTATATACCTAAAAAAATGGCTGAGTTATAGCATTTTGAGTTTCCATTGTGGCTGACATTTTGAAACAACCTGATTTTTGTCACGCGTTAACAGGCGTATCTATGAACCGATTTGGATGTAACTTGGTGTGTACATAGTACATACCAATGTCTCGACCGAGCTCGTTGGTCAGCTTCATCCGCCATCTTGTTTCAAAAGGGCTGCCATTTAAAAAAAAAAAATTAATTTTAAATTTAAAATGAGTTATCAAAAAATTGAAAAATGAAAAAGATTTTTTTTTTATCTGTTTGACCATGATACAAAGATTCCGGAGCAGTTTTTGTTTCGTATATATCTTAAAAAATGGTTGAATTATAGCACTTTGAATTTCTAGCATGGCTGACATTTTGAAACGATCTGATATTTGTCACGTGATAACACGCGTATTTATTAACCTATTTCGATGTAAGAAGGCATGTGGATAGTATATCGTAATGTTTCGACCAAGTTCGCTGGCCAGCTTCATCAGCCATCTTGTTTCAAAATGGAGGCCATTAAATTAAATAAAAAATTATATTTAAAGTGAGGTGCAAAAGGATTAGAAATTGGAAAAGATTTCTTTCTTAAGTATTTGACCATGATATAAGGATTCCGGAGCATTTTTTGTTTCGTCTTTATCTTAGAAAATGGCTCAGATATAGCAGTTTGAATTTCTAATGTGGGTGACATTTTGAAAAATCTGATTTTTTGCCTGCGACGGAACTTGTATATATCAACCGATTCCGATGTGAGTGAGCATGTACACAGGAATTACTAAGGTCTCGACCAAGTTCACTCGTTAGCCTCATCCACCATGTTGTCTTAAAATGGCAGGAACTTCAAGATATCGCCGAATCTGGCAACCAAATATAAGTTACTTTAAATAAAAGCAGCTTGAATAAAGCTGACTAATTTCGTGAAATTCTCATTCATAATGATTTAAGGTTGATAAAGATTAGGATTGAATCTCCTATAATCGGTTTCCACTAAATTGAGCTTCGTGTGTTTGAATAATATAAGCTTGCTTTTTAAAAATAAGGAATATGAAAGCTACCTCTTCCTCCCGGCACTAGCCGGAAGGATTTTTTTAAGATATAGACGAAACAAAAACTGCTCCGAAATCTTTGTATAAAGGTCAAATACATAAGAAAAAAATATTTTTCCATTTTCAATTTTTTAGTACCACATTTCAAATTTTAAATTTTTAAAAAATTTTTAAATGGCCGCCATTTTGAAACAAAATGGCGGGTGAAGCTGGCCAACGAACTCGGTCGAGAGATTGATATGTACTATGTACACACCGAATTACATCCAAATCGGTTCATAAATACGCCTTTTATCGCGTGACAAAATTCAGGACGTTTCAAAATGTCAGCCACGCTAGAAATTCAAAATGCTATAACTCAGCCATTTTTTAAGATATAGACGAAACAAAAACTGCTCCGGAATCTTTGTATAAAGGTCAAATACATAAGAAAAAAATATTTTTCCATTTTTAATTTTTTGGTACCACATTTCAAGTTTTAATTTTTTTTAAAAATTTTAAATGGCCGCCATTTTGAAACAAAACGGCGGATGAAGCTGACCAACGAACTCGGTCGAGACATTGGTATGTACTATGTACATACCGAATTACATCCAAATCTGTTCATAAATACGAGAGTTACAGTGTGACATAGGTCAGATATATATATATATATATTGATATATATATATATATATCAATTTTGAACGGAGGGTGGTTTCGGGGTCTGGGGGTCATGCTCGATGAAAATATACCAAAATTTTTTGAAATCGCTTTCCTCCGAACGGCTGCAATAGGTAGCTTTTTTGTAAAGAAAGCTACCTAAAAGTAAATGAAGAGGGATCAGCCCCCATTTTCCCCCTTTATACTTAACCAATGAACCTCCAAATATAATCAGGGAAGCACCTTAACATAATAAACCGGTATACTAAATTTGAAGCAAATCAGATAATTCTTCATGAAAAAACCATTTCGTTAAATTAAGGGGGGGGGGTCTAACCCCCTTTTCCCCTTTATACTTAACTAATGAACCTCCAAATCTAATCAGGAAAGCTCCTTATCAAAATGAAATAGAAATAAAAATAAAGTAAATTGGATAATTCTGCATGAAAATCCATTTATCTAATTTAAGGGGGATGGGACTTGCCCCCCTTTCCCCCTTTTATACTTAACCAATGAACCTTCAAATCTAATGAAGGAAGCACCATATCGGAATAAACCGATGTATCATATTTGAAGGAAACCAAATAATTCTGCATGAAAACCCCATTTATCTAAATTCAGGGGGGGACTAGCCCCCACCCCCCCCTTTATACTTAACCAATAAGATTCCAAATTTAATCAAGGCAGCTCCTTAGCATAATAAACCGGTACACCAAATTTGGAGCAAATTGAATAACTCTGCATGAAGAACCCATTTATCTAAATTAAGGGACTTCTAGCCCCCCTTTCCCCCCTTTATACTTAACTAATGAATCTCCAAATCTAATCAGGGAAGCTCCTTAACATAATAAACCAGTATACCGAATTTGCAGTAAATCGAATAATTCTGCATGAAAAACCAATTTATCTAAATTAAAGGGAGAGGACTAGCCCCTCTTTTCCCCCTTTATACTTAACCAATGTACCCCCAAAACTAATCAGGGAAGCGCCTTATCAGAATGAACCTAGTAAAAAAAATTGAAGCAAATCGGATGTTTCTATTAAGAGTTATCGCGTTACGTACATACATACAGAACCGGCGGGCACATTAGCTCTCAGGCTTTGATAGCATTGCCATCAACATTGCGCTTGTGTGCAACATTTGAGCAAAATCTGTTCACTAGTTAAGTAATTTTAACCGAAAAAGGTAATAAGTTACTTTTCTTACAATGCATGCATATTGCGTTGTCATCAACACTGCGCTTGTGTGCAGCGTTTGAGCAAAATCTGTTCGTTATACATGTGATTTCAATCAAAGAAGTAAAAACTACTTCCTTTACAGTACTTGAATATTGCATTGTCATCAACATTGCGTTTGTGTGCAACATTTGAGCAAAATCTGTTTATAAGCTATGTGATTTCAATCGAAAATGTAAAAGGTACGGCCTTGACAGTATATGGATATTGCATTGTCATAGAGATCTCAACGGGCCTGGGCTTGGTCCGAGTCCCGTACTAGACCCGTCCCGCGGGCCGGCGAAATGAGGGCGAACTTAGCCGATAAAAAAATTTAAGCGGTCCTACCGGCCCGATATAAAAATTTAAGCGAAGCCGATAAAATATGAGCCATTTTCAATGAATATGACTTTCGCGAGAAGCATAAATGTGCGTCACGAACCGCTGCGAGTTTGACAACATCGACACAGACATGTAACATGTCCATTGTAGAGATCGGCATCGGACAGTTACATGGTGTCTGATCCTAGGTTTAATTTTTTCAGCAGACTTGTGACGCACTGAGATCAGGCTTGCATTTTTTTTCTACATAGTCCTGCCGGGACGGAACTGGTCTTAATCGTTCTCAGAATGTGTAGAGCAGGCATTATGCTTTGTAACAGTATTAATAGAGATAATGAACTTCTGTTAACATTATCTTTGGAAGTATACCTTTAGGGTGATTCTCAAATTCCCAACTCAACAATGCGAAACTTTCCGACTCATTTTTAACTGTAAAGGCATAAAGTTGTAAGGCCTGACTATTGACGGGATTTGGAATCGAATAGCGTTTTCCATTTTTGATAAATTACTTACAGAGATATAAGAGATTCTTGTCACCTGACTGTAGGTTTTTCTCCTTTCCCATGCTATTTCTTCCGCCGATTCAAAACGGTAACTTTGGCAGTATTTTCTCAAAGATATATTGCTTTTATGAAAAAAAAAAGTCATTTACATAGTTTCTGAATAAGAATACCTGCCAATCTTACGCGTTTCCGAAAAGAAATGAATTCAGAAATGTGTCAATATATAGCTCCTTTGAATTTGAGAAAAACCTTAAAAAATGACAGAGAAATATTTTCACAAATCTACTTTTTGTTATACAGCTTCAAGAGTTATCATGTTTTTATCCCTTTATTCTAAACTACATTAATTTTTTAATGAATCCTTATGTGAATTTTGAAACGTCTGAGACTGTAAATAATCATTAATGTTACTGTTGTGTGTTTTCTGTTTTGCGAACACGTAGTAATCTAAAATATACTGTAAAATGCTCCCATAAATATGTATGTAGTATTCATTAAAAGAATCCTAATCGTATGTCGAGAAAAAACGAAATTTTTTATAGAAATTGAGTCGGACCTGGAAATTCCGGCCCGTGCAGACCTCTACATTGTCATCAACATTGTGCCTGTGCCCATCATTTGCTCACTAGCTATCTGATTTCAATCAAAAATGTAAAAGGTACAACCCTGACAAATTCCATGTACAATTCCGTCGCTTCTTATTCCCTTTATATATCATTGGTCGCAGCGACTTCTGAAATGAATAAAAAAAATAGAGAGAAGGAAAAAGAAGAGCGAAATATCGTTTATCAGGCATAAATCAGGAAACACGTTCTAGCACAATTAGAATATTGTGATGAATTTTCATTTTTCATACAATGAAATGACATACCTAAACAAACAATAATAATAATAATAATAATAATTTAAAAAAAAAACGCATAACACAATTCAAAGTCCATTTTCAGCAATTGCATTTCGTAGCCAGTAATATATGCGAATTCTTTTGTAAGCCATGTTTATGATCTATATAGTTTTATATCATGCAGTAAATCTAAAATTTAGATGAGCTGAAAAACGCATCAAGCAACTAAAAACACTTTTCTGGGAATTAACGTTCGTAGATGACAATGCATCTCGATATGTTTTTGTGCAGCTATACAGGGTGTATCTGAAATGCTTCAACAAACTTAGAGGGTTGATAGTACTCATGAAGACGAACAAAAAATGCAATGGAATAAGGGGTCGCAAATGAGGTTTAAAGGATGAAAATAGAGAAAATGCGTCTGGAAATGGATAAACTGAGACAAGAAAGAAACACTCCAGAAAATTATTTATTATACAGAATAGGTACAACACAGCTCATGACGTCCAGCGCAAACAAATATTTCACAACAATTGTTCAAAGTGTCGGTCGCGGACACCAGAGTACATCTGCGGAGGAACGACTGGTGGATGCGCTCAAATTTGCATACGTGGATTCCTGCTCACAGATTTGTTTGGGTTTCTTCCAAGGTTTTGTTATCTCTTTCTGACCGGATATGCACAAAGTGAAAGGAAAACCAGCTTCGTGCTTCTAGCCAGTTCTGCAGAAAAGCAGCATGCGAGATTTCGATATTTTTATTAGTTTTGAGATTTTCACCCTTTAAACGTCATTTGCGACCCCATGTTCCATTGCATTTTTTGTTCGTCTTGAGTACTATCATCCCCCCTAAGTTTGTTGAAGCATTTCAGATACACCCTGTATATATGAGTTTATTTATATTATACCATACTAACAACGTATAATATAGTAAAACTTCGTTGAGGTGAAAAACACGTAAAAAAGTGGGAAAGTACACTTTCAGGAAATCAAGCCTATGCGTATTAAACTGTTTTCTTTTAGTTAGACCTCTATCTGTAGATTTTATACACATCACGCTATACTAAATTTTTATTCAACTGAAAAACGCGTAACGCAGTTATAAACGCACGTTCAATAATTATATCTATCGGTGGTTATGTGTGCAATTTCTTTTACGCAGCCCTGTATATGAATTTAATTATATTCTTCTTCTACATGCATCTCTACTAAAATATAGTCCAGTTGGAAAATGTATAACACAGTTAAAAACACATTTTATGCAATTCACGGACAATGCTTACGAATACTTCCGTGAAGCCATTTAGGAGAGACTAAGGGACGGTTGACCATACGGGAGGCTTGACCCACCCATCAATTTTCATATTTAAAAGAATTTCAGAGTTTTATCAATAGGTGTACTGGAATGCTCAAACAACAGTCTTCGTTTCATAGAGATAATCGAAATAGGTGTGGAAAAAATCAATTGTGAGGCGTTTTCAACCTAATACTTGTGTTTTTTAGAAACATTCTGTAAGCTTTTTTCAAATAAATTATAGCATAGAAATTTAATTAAGTAAGTTTAAAGTAATGCAGAAATATCGAGCTTTCATTCCAGGCATAAAGACTATACAGTAAGTTAGGCTTGCATAACAATGTGGTATTCTTTAGAAAAGGTCTATGTAGGGAGGCTTGACCCAGTCAATCTGAGGGAGGGTTGACCAGATGCTCAAGGCTCCCTTAATTAAGTGGATTTGGAAATATTTTTATTATGCACTGTGCATAATGAAACGTTAATAGGATATACATAAAAGAATGTAAATTTATTCTGTAAAGCTTCAGTAAAATAGTGTGATGGAAAAAAAATGTTTAAAACTGACTATAGAAAAATGTGAAAAATTGCTAGAAAATGGAAAAAGTTGATAGGAGCTTTTTTCATTTAAATATTGCTTACAATAGGTAAATAGAAACAGTGGGAAAGACTAGAAAGGACTTGAAAGGATGAAAGCAGCAGTCTTAACCCTTTGGGGGGCAGTCGTATGTTTATAAAACCACTTAATTTTAATTCCGAAACATCACAGTGACACTAGAATTTTGCTAAAATCTTTTCATTTAAGATGTATTTGAAATATAGCCTTTTTCTTATTTCGAAATAAATGTGTTCATATATTCCGGTGCCAGTCATTTATTTCAACATTTTAGTAGTGAAAGTACTTTGCCCCTTAAAGGTTTAAATCATGTTAATGATAAGTTAAGTGCTCATGCGGTTGCAAAAGAACATAGCATCGATCGAAAAACTTTAGGAAGGTATGTAGAAAAATTTCACCAGGATGAATACAGTGAAATGAAGCCAAACTATGTGACAACTAGATTTGTCAAATCGAGTGTCACAAAAAATAGAACAAGGAGATAAAAAAGCGGGACAGTGGCTCCTAAATCCGGACATAATAGCATGAAACACTATGAAAACGGAGCCTGTCTCTAACAGAATATTGCCTTAAATGTTAAAATTTCATTTTCTCTGCTGTACAATTATACCTGCTCAGACAAAATCCTGTTTAAAAGAAAATTTTTCTCCTCTGACTTGCGATTACGTCTTAACAGGTTTGTTTAAGCCTCATATTAAAAAAAAAATATTTTTTTATAATAATTAAAGCATGTAGAATAAAGTTATTATGCTTTTTTTAAACTGATTTTATTTCTCTTCACAAATAGTGCAATATAAAACAAAGTGGGTCAAGCCTCCCATATAGTGGGTCAACCCTCCCATATGTGGGGAGCCTTGACCCATTATTTTTTCATGAATAAAATCAATCATTTTTCAAATTTCTTATATGTTACACTTATATAGCAATTTTATTTTGATAACTGATTGTATAACGAATAAAATGATATATAAAACTTTATTCTACGTTCAATATTTAAAAAATAAAAAATTACTTTGTAAAAAGTGGGTCAACCCTCCCTAGTCTCCCCTATAATGATTTATAAAATTTATACACACTGCATAATATACTAAAATTTAGTTGAGGTTAAGACCAATGTCAGACGGGCGTCAATTTTGCTGCTTTTTTTGCTTAGGTATTATCCATTTACAATGCTTTGTGAATGGTGAATGGATAATACCTAAGCAAAAAAGCAGCAAAAAAGATGCCCGTCTGACATTGGTCTTAAAGTACGAGTACACACCACAGCTGAAAACACACTTCCAGTAATTATCGCTCTTAGTCAATCCTGAAACTTAATTCTTTTGTGTGTCTCTGTACAGCTACGCGCTTTATAGTCTGTAAAAGCACGTTGTAGTACACCCCAGCGATGCCCATAAAATTTTATGTTAAAGTAGTGAAACATAATTAGAATACACTGCAAACTATTTTTCCTATAGACAGGGCCCGACATAGACTCTCTAGGGTCCCGGGGCAAGCATCACTTGGGGCCCCCATCAATCTATTCCTAGAAATCGTTCATGAATTATACTGAAGTGACTAGTACTAAACTTCATACCTATTTTATGTATACATAAATTTCGTACCAGGAATTATTTACATTTGTATACATAGTATCACAAGAAAGATGGTCAAGACTTTAAAAAACATACTTGTAGCAAATTAGTAGGAAACTGTCGAAAAAAATTTATAATTGGTTGACGCGAGTATATCTATGTAAACTTACTTTGCTTATATACGTATGTCAAAAGGTGTCTAAAAGAAAAATGCTTCCAATAGGTCATCATTAATAGTTTTAACTTGCCTCGTGAAGAAAACGTCAATAATTAATTATTTTAAAAAACAATGGACTACTAAGTTGTTATAATAAAATTTTAATAATTAATTTTCCAATGAAATAGTTCTTTCTTTTTTTGCAATGGGGGTTGGGATACAGCATTGAGGAGAAGGGAAGGAACTAACTCCTTTGCTACATTTTTGAAAATGTATGAATTTTGGTCACATTTGGCCACAGCTAACCAGGGATGTAGTGATGGGTATACGGTAGTATACGCCGTATACCTTCTAGATATTTTTAAGGAACACCGTATAGCCTCTGTTTCTCAAAAAGCTATAGTATATACACTGTAGGGTATATCATCTGCTTACAGCGTATGCCCTCTGCTTTTTTTACGACAACACCACTGCTGCTAACCATTTAACACTTTTAACGAAAATCCTGATTACTCCCATGGGGCACCCCCTCAAGTGAAGGGTTCGGGGCAATTGCCCCGCATGCTCCTGTATATTAGTCAACCCCTGCCTATAGACAAGTGTGTGTCTCTGTAAAAAACGGAGTATTACATAGCTGCCAATTTTTACGCTTTCTCCATACCACTGAAATTTAATTGTAATTTTTTCCTTATTTAATCGTCGTAATCTTAAGATTAATTAAGGCGAAAATCTCTATAAAATTTTAGTGGTAACGAAAAAGCGTAAAAGTGGCAACTAAGCTATAAATGCTACGCACTCCATAATCTAAAGAAAACACGTTGTGCACTTGAAAGTGATGTATATAAATTTCATGTTTTTTCAATTATCGTAACATCATCAAAATGCACAGCAATCGATTTTCCCTCATAGACCATAATGTAATGGAATTCTTTTGTGTATTCCATACTTAAAAAGGAACATGCTGTAATAAATCTCAATAACATATATTGATATCGTGGAAATTTAAGTACATTTGCGAGCATTAGAATACGGACAGACGGCCAGACAAACCGAAGTCATAAGCACTTTTCAACTATGCACTGTAAAAAAAAAATATGTAACGTTACTCTATAAAATTTGTGGCAGCATGCTGCCACCAATTTCATGGAGTAATTTAATTTATATAATTGTGTAATTTAAACTGATATAACTGGTGTAATATTACACCATACTTGACATTGACTGCTTTGAGGCCTATAGCAACTACGGCTTTCACCTCGATTGATCCTCATTATACACAGAAACAACAACAAGCAACAACAATTTTATTTCTTTTTCCATTACATATTTATATAACTATAAATAGACATTCACACAAGTACATCCATGTCTTGCCAGCAGATTCGAACTCGTGCCCCTGCCGTGGACGCAGCTGTCGCTACCGACCACGCCACTAGGCGACATTATCACACCATACTAATTTGAAAATAACATTAGTAATCACATTAGAATTCACATTATTATGGTGTACTTAACACCAGTTATATCGGTTAAATTACTCTACAAAATGGAGGCAGAAAGGCTGCAGCCAATTTTATGAGTAACGTTACACTTTTTTTTTTTTTTTTTTACAGTGTATAAAAAAAAAAAAAAAAAAAAAAGAGCTTCATTCATTCTTTCAGCCAAACCATATATTAAGATATTATAAGTTAGGTTTTTAAACGCAAGCAAACCAACAAAATTCATTTGTTAAAACGATATAAAATCTCTAATAATTTCATATTAAAATAATTATCATTTAATAATTATCTCTCCATTCCTAATTATTTTATATTTTTCACGCAAAAATTTTTCTAATATACTTTTCATGGTGTTATTTTTTCCCTGACTAATCTACAAAACTACACATACCTTACATTATTAACCTTGTTTACATGGACTGATATTTCCGTTTATGTCTTTCTTCAATCTTAGTCTACCCTTAGTTTTATTTAAGCACATAAATAGTTTTGATAATCTCCGAGTTTACTGATACGCCTATATTTATTTTCCTTTATTAACAACATCGCCGTCCACGTACGCCCGCGTGAGATTCTAACATACGACGTGAGTTCCTTAACTAAATAGAGCTGTAACAGGTCTTTTGTCTTTCGCGTTAAAATCACAGATTGCGTCTAGCAAAAAAGATATTCAATCGATTGTGCAAAGATCATACGTGAAATATCAGGATGATATAAACAGCCTGATGTTTATTGCAATATGTGTGGGAAAATATGTGAAATTAATAGTTGAAATTGATAATCAGATTATTCAGGAGACTATAAAAAATGATGTTAAAAAAGAGATATTTTTCAACTGCAATAACTGGAAAAGCGTAGGAAAGTGAGGGGCTTATGTGGCTCAAATCTTCTGACTTTAAAATTTAAATAACCAAGCAATCCGATCCGGTCTTCCCGGGTTGTGGTTAAAGACGCCCAATATCCGGCGTACAGAACTTAGATGAAAGTAATTTTTTATTGAAAACTCTTCATACATTTTTTACATTTAGTATATATTTTCAAAAAAAAAAAAAAAAAAAAAAAAAAAATCTGATTTTTTTTTTTTTTTTTTTTTTTTTGCAGCCCTGTATCTGTACTATAGATTTATCATTTAATACATAGTATGCTAAAATTTAGTTCAATTAGAAAACGCATAGCACAGTTGAAAATTCCCTTTAGTCATTTCCATCAACAAACGGAAATGTACTTCAGATGTTTTGTACAGTCCTGTATGTGATATCTAGAATTTATACACATTAAGAAATATGCAAAAAAAGTTTAATTTAAAAGCACGTACCAGAATAGAAAACGTACTACTTCCAGCAATTATTGTTCATAGAGAGTAACCGAATTATTTTTGCGTTCTTGTATATCAATGATGAATGCTATCCGGATCACATTCTATAGTAAATATCTTGCAGTGCATTTCAGAGATAGATGTACAGGGTTTCCTAAAAGTCTCCGTAAAAAAATAATAGGCCTACATGAGATCCTTTCGTTGCACGCGACGTTTCCATGCGATGAAGCATTTCAACTGCAAATTCGAAGCGTTTCGCATAATCATCAGTTTGAAACGCCTGCACAATCTGAATTTTGTAGATTAAAAGTTGTAATCGTTTATGAAGCACTCTGTGTGTTGCGTTTTTTGACATAATAAGCTCTTGCGATGCTTTTCGAATTGATTTTACAGGGCTCCTAGAAAAAGGTTTCATGTACTCTTCCGCACTTGTTGAACTGCTTCATCGCATGGAAACGTCGCGTGCAATGAAAAGATCTCATGTAGAAGTATACTAAGGTAGTAGAAAAAAAACTTTTTGAGTTACTCTATGTATTGTTGTAATTATTTTTGCTGTAGGCCTATTATTTTTTTTGTAATAAATTTTTGAAGTTGTACGGAGACTTTTGGGACACCCTGTATATTAATTCCAATATGTAAAATAAATAAAATACACCGCAAACGATTTTTCTCCGTAGACCGTAATGTAATGGAATTCTTTTGAGTGTCCCTGTAAATTAGGGGTGCACAACCTTTTTAAGAGAAGGGCCACTTACAAAAATGTTTGGGTTGTCGAGGGCCACATCAGTACACAGAGAAAATTCTATATCGGGGAGGTAGGGGGGGGGGGGGTAATAAGTCTTTATTCTTGATGAATAATTATTTTTTTGTCTATAATAAAAATAAACAAACGGAAGTAAATAATTGTATGAAGGAATGCAGGGCTTCTTCACATCTGTATAAAAAAACATTCAACACTTTATGAAGACTAACAGTTCCTTCTTGACAAATGGTAACTTGAAGAAAAAAAATTACACAAAATTTCAAAATAATTGAACGTTATTGAAAATTATAAAAAAAATTATTGAAGAATAACTTCATCCATCTATCTATATTATAAAGGACAAACATATCTGTGCGTAACGCATACGTCATTCTGCGAATGGCAACACTTTGAAATTTGAAATGAAATTTCGGTTTTGCAATTTTCGCTACTGCAAATTTTTAAACTTCTAAACATCCCACATTTTAAAGGTTTACACCGTCGTATGCAGAAAAAAATGCACTTTTAAATGCAATTTGTTTGAAAGCTGTATCTCAATTTATTTTTGAGATATTCATTTTTTTATAGTTTTTAATACCAATTTTCTAATCGTGGCAACTGAAATACTTCATTTCTTTTAAAAGTGGTTTAGTTATCTATATTGATTATATTCTTACTGATGTCATTTTCTCATTAAAATTAAAAGTATCTTTTTTTTTAAAATTTGTACAGAAAATGACGTTACACTTTAAAAAAGACACAATTTCCCTGATGATGCTGTTATATTTCCCTATTTTTTCATTTCGCTGATATTGAGTTTGAGACAATAGGCTAAATATTTCAGTGACTGAAAATGACGTCATGTTTAAAAGAAAACGATAATTTTATTTGATAAAATGAGATATTTCCCCTTGAATACGTCTAAAAGTTATAAATTTCTGGAATTTTTACGCGCAGGTACAGAGATTATACTAAGACCTTAAATCACGAGTGGGAATTTTAACATGGAAAGTTGTAATAGTTGACAAACGTGACTTCAAGCTTGAAAATATATTTATTAATAACCTATTGGGCGTTAAAAAAATTTTAAATGGTTAATATGGATGTGAAAGGTGGAAAATGACTTGATTCGGTTTAGATTTAAAGGGGGAAAATTCTATGATTATGTCAAGGTGAAATCATTTTTGAGGATTTTTCATTCCGTAATACCAAGCATCAATTGATAACTTAATCAAAATTACTTATCTTGATTATAGATTACTTACTGATTACGTATATGAATAAAGTTTAATTTTTCAATAATTTTAACAGTTGAAGTTTATGAAAAAAGTATTTTGTTAATCTTAGGTTAAAATATGTCTTTGGAGAGTTAAACTAACAAGTGTAAGAAGGATATTTTATTGTAATTATTGTTGTCGATGTATTATAAATTTGATTGTGCAGTTCCTTTGTAAACATTTTCTTTCGTCGAAATGCGTTGTTATGAAGATATGTTAATAATGTAGCGAACCGTCGAAGGCTCCAATGGATGTATACAGCGGAATTACTTGCATAGATTTATTCACACATAACTTATTCTATTTAGGTTACAGATACAAGTACGACACAACATCACATAAACATAAGTTTCAATATGAGCTCTTGTTCTAGGTTAATTTCGGTTACAGTTAATGTCCTAATACCACATCTCCCTTTCTTCAAAGATTCAATTTCTGCGGAGGGCGAACAACTCTTCCACTTCTGGTGATATACTGATCTTGATGCTTTCGTGGAGACATAGAGTTACGTTTATCATTGTTACAGGATGGATGAAGATTCTGAGAGCTTTGTTTCGTTGGGCTAGGAACTTTCTGTGGTATTGGAAACTCATTACTGGAAACGTCTGGTTGAAGATCATCCACATCATCAGTTTCCGGCTGGAAATTAGTTGATGGAACAAGATGCATTCTGTTTCGACGATATACGCTTTTTCCAGATTTGACTATGTACGAACGTGGATAATCTAATCTCTGCTGAACCGTACCAGTAGCTCGCTTGTCTGTGATCCACACTCCATCTCCAACATCAAGATTACTAAGGTCTCGTACTCCGTGACTTTTGTTATAGTTTTCTCTTTGCCGTTCTATTCTCTTCTCTTCCTTCCTTTGAAGTTCAGCCCTGTTTTCAATTTTTGGCTCTAATTGAGATCTTGCAATTGGCAGTGTTGTCTTAATACGACGATTCATGAGAAGCTCCGCCGGACTGAGGCCATTCTCTAATGGTGATGCTCTATATGCCATTAAAGAAACGTAAGGGTCTTCAGCTTTTTTGAGTCGCATCTTGATGGTTTTTACTGCAGATTCAATGAAACCATTACTTTGAGGATACCTAGGACTTGATGTGATATGACGAAATCCATAAAGCTTTGAGAATTTTGAAAATTCAGATGAGTTAATTGGCTCAAATTGTGGACCATTGTCAGATCTAACCACATTAGGGATCCCATGTCTGGCAAAGATTGATTTGCAGTGGAGAATTACTTCCTCCGAAGTTAATCTTTCCAGTTTGGCGATTTCTGGATATCTTGAGAAATAATCGGTCACGATTAAGTACCAAAATCCATAAAGCTTAAAAAGATCCATGCCCACAGTTTCCCATGGTCGTTCAGGAAATTCGGTAGGGATAAGTGGTTGATGGCGATAAGTGGTCTCCTTGATACATGATGGGCAATTCTTTATCATTTCTTCAATTTCTCTATTTATTCCAGGCCAATAGACAGATGATCTTGCTCTTGCACGACATTTCGTAATTCCCAAATGTCCCTCATGAATTTGTTCTAGAACCTTTTTTCGCTGACAGGCAGGAATGATGATTCGACAGCCCTTCATTATGAGTCCATCTTGGATCGATATTTCATATCGATGATTCCAGTAAGGTAGACAACTTGGTTCTATATTTTTCCTTGATGACCAACCATTCAGGATTAAATTTTCTAGTTCTTTGCATGTTGCATCAGACTTTTGGGATTGTCGTAATTCTTCTAATCTGTTGCATGAAGCAGGTAATGAGGAAATTACCATACGAACATACGCATCAATTTCTTCCTCCAATTCTTCAACATTTTCTCTAGTTTCTTGAGGTTGTCTTGACAAGGTATCAGCTGCATACAGTTTCTTTCCTGGTATGTGGAATATAGAATAAGAATATCGCATCATCCTCATCTTCAACCTTTGCAACCGTGGAGATAAATCTTCAAGGTTTTTCTTTGAGAAGATTGGAATTAGAGGTTTATGATCGGTTTCTAACCTAAAGTGAGTTCCAGTTAGGTAATCTCGAAATTTCTCACAACTCCAAGCTAGAGCAAGTGCCTCTTTTTCTATTTGAGCATATCTCTTTTCAGTAGGTGTGAGTGTTCTGGATGCATATGCCACGACAGAAATTTCTCCATTTTCTTGTTCTTGCCTCAAGGTGGCTCCTATTCCATAAGAAGAAGCGTCTGTTGTGACAATTGAAGTTTTCTGTGGATTATAAACCTTTAAAACAGGTTGAGATGTCAGGACATTCTTCCAATTTTGAAATGCTTGTTTTTGAGGTTCGTCCCAGACAAACTCATTCTTTTGACTTAACAAAGATGTTAACGGTGAAAACATTTCTGCAAAATTTGGAACAAATCTAGCGAGGAAATTTGCCATGCCTAGCATTTGCTTTAATTCCTTTTTGTTCTTTGGTGGTGGATATTCTTTCGCTGATCTAATTTTATCTTCATCAGGATGGATGCCTTTGTCATCAATAATATGTCCCAAGAATTTGATTCTCTTGACTGAAAACTTACATTTCTTGTCATCTAGAGTAATACCAGCTTCTTTAAGTTTATTCAGTATAATCTTCAGTCTTTGGTCATGCTCAGTCTGATTTATTCCCCACACTAAGATGTCGTCCATGTGACAAATAGCACCTGGGACATTTTCTAGCAGCTGTGACATTCTACGTTGGAAATGTTCTGGTGCAGATGAGATTCCAAAAGAAGTGATGAAAGTCGTGAGATATGACGAAGATTCATCAAGTGGAATTTGCCAAAAACCTGAATTAGCATCCAACTTTGAAAAAATTTTAGCACCTGTCAGTAGATTCAATGAATATTCCACTGAAGGCAATGGATGAAATTCCCTTTCCACAGATTTGTTTAACTGGACTAAGTCGACACATAAGCGAACAGTACCATCACTTTTAGGAACGATAACGACCGGTGAACACCATTCTGTCGGTTTGGTTACAGGAACAATAACTTTTTGTGCAATCATCTTCTTGATTTCCATTTCAGTTTTCTTCAGCAGTGGAATTGGTATCCTTCTTGGAGCTGAAATAGCAAACGGGACAGAGTTCGGCTTAAGCTTAATCGTATAACAACCCTTCAGTAGCCCCAGGCCTGTGAACAGTTCAGGAAAATTTTCCTTAGGACTTATTGTGATTTCTGAAATATTCGGTCCCAATCCAAAAGCTAATATCGCAGGTTTTCCCAATAAGTAGCTCTGCAGTTCTTCAATTACATGGATTTCTTCGGTTATTTTCTTTTCCTTGTATTGGATCTCCTCAATAAGTTTTCCTGTGTGTTTTAGTATTTTCCCATCCGGGCCGCAAAGCTTTTTGTCTGGTTTTAAGATTTTCGAATCCTTTAAAATCGATGAAGTAGCAGGAATAACAGTGTGATCTGCTCCGCTATCTATTTTGAAGCGAATGGTTTTACCTTTTATTTGAATAGGTACTGACCATAACAAATCATTACTATTATTAGAGCGTGTTTCCCTAATTGTTCCTAAGAATGAAATTTCAGATTTATTTTTCCTACAAACTCGTGCATAGTGCCCTAATTTGGAGCATTTCAGACATTTAGCATCTTTTGCTGGACATATTTTTCTGTTATGTGTAGATTTACCGCACCATTTGCAAAGATCAAAGGGTTTTGGATACTCTTTTTTCCCATTATTCCTTTTATCAGTTTCTTTAAACCGTGGATTTTGACTGGATACCCTTCTCTTAAAATTCACCTTTGTTTTGTTTACACTAGAAACTCTATGGACAGAAGCATTACTAGAAGTAAGAATCTCTTGTTGCTTTTTAATTGATTCCGATAACCGAACTTTTTCTATAGCTTTGCTCAAAGAAAGGTCTGGATCCAATTGTAATTTCTCACTTAATGATTTATTTCTAATACCGACAACTATTCTATCGCGTATCAGTTCATCATGAAGAACTCCGTAATCACAATGCTCAGCTAGTGAATAAAGTGAAGTTATAAAATCATTAACAGATTCCCCTTCGTTTTGAATGCGTTGATTAAACTGCGCCCGCTCGAAAATTGTGTTTTTCTTTACTATAAAATGATCATCAAAATGTTTCAGAACAATGTTATATTTCTGCTGGTCATCTTCCGACAAGTTATAAGACGCAAAAATATCTTCTGCTTTATCTCCCATGAGATAAATAAGAGAATTTACCTGCTCTACCTCTGTTTGATTTTTTAAACCCGAAGCGAATCGATACCTTTCGAAACGTTGCTTCCATTTTAACCAAAGTGCCGGTGATGAAAAAGTAAATGATTCTGGCGGTGTAACCTGATATGAATTTCTATACTCTATATCTTTAGACATTTTAATTCTTAATAAATGAATACATATGTGTCGTATAATTATGCAAGAAAAGGAAACTTCTTACTTTAAGATATGAATCCGTTTTCAGTATTCAACTGTAGTAAACATCGTTTTAACCGACTGCCACCATGCGTTGTTATGAAGATATGTTAATAATGTAGCGAACCGTCGAAGGCTCCAATGGATGTATACAGCGGAATTACTTGCATAGATTTATTCACACATAACTTATTCTATTTAGGTTACAGATACAAGTACGACACAACATCACATAAACATAAGTTTCAATATGAGCTCTTGTTCTAGGTTAATTTCGGTTACAGTTAATGTCCTAATACCACAGACGGGTTCCACCTTGTAATAATAAAGAAAGAAGTTTGTGTGTGAGTGAGTGAGTGTGTCGACGGTGTTCTGAAGAGACCACTGCACGTAGAGCTACAAAATTTGGGGAAAAGGTACGTCTATATAGGAAGTTTTGCACCTCGAAGCCCGATTTTCGATTTTTTGATTAGATTTTTTTTATTTAATTTTTTATGCGATTTTTAGCGCTTTTTTATGTTTCGAGGCGATTTTTCCATATAAGTGAGAAGAATATGGTTTCTTTCTTTTAACCCAATATAGTAAATTTTGTTTTCTTTTCAAAAAAGTTTATTCGGAATTCGTGCATCAATTTTTGAATTTTTAGCGAATTTTTTATGCAATTATTGAACAGCATTTAATGCATTTCCATATAAGGAGGTTACCGTAGAGGGACACAGTTATGCCGCCAAATTTGTCGCCAACTTGGCGGTATATCGTCAAATTTGGTGACCAAAATGAGTCGCCAAAAGTGACGCCAACTTGGCGATATCTCCAATATTTCGCCAAATTCCCATAGACTTCCATTGTAAACCAATATGGATTACTTGCTTACAGAAAATCAACAAATTGAGATATTTTAATGCAACAAAAACTAATGTTTACTTAAGGGATTATATTAATTCGATTTTTTCACATTAGGAAAAAGAATACGGTTTCTTTCTTTTAACCCAATATAGTAAATTTTGTTCTCTTTTTAAAAAAGTTTATCCGGAATTCGTACAGCGATTTTTGAATTTTTAACGAATTTTTTATGCGATTATTGAACAGCATGTAATGCATCTCCATACGTATAAGGGGGTTATCGTAGGGGGGATCCGGTTCTGTCGCCAAATAACTCCAAGTTTGTCGCCAACTTGGCGATATATCTCCAAATTTGGCGACCAAAATTAGTCGCCAAAAGTGACGCCAACTTGGCGATATCTCTAATATTTCGCCAAATTCCCATAGACTTCCACTGTAAAACAATAGGGTTTACTTGCTTACAGAAAATCAACAAATTGAGATATTTTAATGCAACAAAAACTAATATTAACTTAAAGGATTATATTAATTATATTTAAGGGAGGCCAAATAAATTAATTACGAAAATAAAAGTAACATGTTCTAATGCTTAGCATGATTTCCAAAACATAAATTTTAAGAGAGTCCACAGGTCAAAGGAATTAGATTTGAAACTTTTATTCAATTATAGTAAATTTTGACTTTCGTGATTTTTGAGCTTTTTGTGATTTTTAATGCGATTTTTACGTTTCTTCGCGATCTGCTGCAAATTTTTGACATTCCATTTTTGACCTAAAGTACATTCTGCCCTCATTTCAATAAAGTTTATTCGGATTTCGTATAGCAATTTTCGAATTTTTCGGGAATTTTGTATGTGATTTTTAGTGTATTTTAGAGATTTGCTACTATTTTTCCACATTAGTGAAAGGAATCAACTTGCAATCTTCGAACACAAAATATAATTTATTCTATTTTCAAAATTTGAGAAGCGATTTAAAATTTTTTCGCGATATCTTATTGTGATTTTCAGAACTTTTCGTAATTTCTGCTGTTTTTTGACGTACCCAGGCAACGCCGGGCAAGTTCGCTAGTTTAAAATAAAAGGAAACTTATTTTTGAAATAACAAAGCATGATGGACTAATTATGCATTTTTTTCGTCAGACTATTAACAAAGCTCGTTTTATTCTTCTTTTGTCAATCAAGTGTGACTGATTGACGAAATTTACGATTTTTTATCAACGACCGATTGACAGATTTCGCGGTAATTTTCCATTGCCGATTGGCAAAATTTGCAATCTTTTCCAACAACCAATTTGCGATACTTGCGATAAATTGACGCAATTCGCGATTTCTTTCAGCGATAAATTTTCAAATTTCGCGATATTTTTTCCACAACGGATCAACGAAAATTGCGATTTTTTTCCGCCCCCGATCGAATTATTTTGCGACTTTTTTGTTCTGTGATCGATCTTCGAAATTTGCAAGTTTTTTCCATGAACGATTGACAAAATTCGCGATTTTTTTTCATGAGTGATTGGCGAATTTTGCGATATTTACGTGACACATTGACAATATTTGCAATTTTTTTCCAATGACCAATCGACGAAACGTGATTTTTTCCCTGATATGTGTAATTTGCGATTTTTTTCGCGCAATAAATTGGCGAATATCGCAATTTCTTTTACGCGAACAATCGATGAAATTTGCGATTTTTTTTCTTACGACCAATGGTTTTTTATTTCATGATATTTTTTGGGACCGACACACAAATTTTGTAATTTTTTCCATGAGCTGTTCACGAAGTTCGCGAATTTTTGGGGAAATTCACGATTTTTTTCACGAGCGATTGACAAATTTCGCAATATTTTTGCGACCAATTGACAAAATTTGTAATTTTTCCTATCAATTGTCAAAATTCGTGTTTTTTTTCCGCGACAGATTGACAAAATCGCGATTTTTCCCCAGTCGATCAACGAAATTTGCAATTTTTGTACCTCATCGACAAAATTCGCGATTTTACTGTGCCCGATTAACAAAATTCGTGATTGTTAACTGACTCTGGTGAAATTTGTAATTTTTCCCGCGGCGAATTGACGAAATTTCCGATTTTTTCCTGCAATAAGCTAACGAAACTCGCGATTTTTCCGTAGCCAATCAAGAAAGTTTGTAATTTTCCCGCAGCTCCTTGACAAAATTCGCAATTTTTCCGCTTCCGATCCGACATTCGCGATTCTTAACTGACTCTGAAGAAATTTGTAATTTTTACGCGACAAATTGATGAAATTCGACATTTTTTCTCGCGATAAACTGACGAAACTCACGATTTTTCCGCAGCCGGTTAACAAAATTTGCAATTTTTCCGTACCTCATCAACAAAATTCGCGATTTTTCCTCTCGCGATCAACAAAATTCGAAAATTTTCCGCGCTCGATAAACAAAATTTGCGATTCTTAACTGACTCTGACGAAATTTGTAATTTTTCCCACGGAAATTGACCAAATTCCGATTTTTTTCTCACGATCAACTAACAAAACTCGCGATTTTTCAGCAACCGATCAAGGATTACATAATCGAAAAAATTCGCGATTTTTAACGCGTCCGATCAACGAAATTCACGATTTTTAATTGACTTTGACGAAATTTGCAATTTTTTCAGCGGCAAATTGTCGAAATTCGCGATTTTTTCTCGCGATAAACTGACAAAACTCGAGATTTTTCCCCTGTTGATCAACGAAATTTGAGATTTTTCTGCGACTCATCGATAAATTTCACGATTTTTCCGAACTCGATCAACAAAATTTACGATTCTTAATTGGCTCTGATGAAATTTGCAATTTCTTCCCAGGGTAAATTGGAGAAATTCGCGAATTTTCCTGCGACATATGGAGAAAAAATTGCAAATTTTCCAGTTATAAATTGACGAAATTGTGTCAAAAAACGAAGAAATTATATAAATTGTGATCGCGGGCTACAAGTTAACCCATGGCGGGCCACTTTCGGCCCGCGGGCCACAGGTTGTGCATCCCTACTGTAAATGAATAATGAATGCTATCATACCATATTCTATAGTAAGCATCTTGTAGTGTACTTCCAGAGCTATATATAAATTCAATGAGTTTGTAATTGTGAAACGTTATTAAAAACCACCGCAAACGATTTTTTTCTATAGGCCGTAATGTAACGCAATTCTTTTAAATGTCCCTGTAAAGGAACTATAATTGCTACATGCTCCATTTTCAATACGAAACCTGCCGTAGTGAGTATCAATTTCATGGCGAACCATCTATATTTACGCGAGTTATTTTCCGGACAGACAGTCGGCAGACAGACAAACCGAAGTCATAAACACTTTTAAACTACAGTGAAACCTCCCTGTGCGACCACCTCCCTGAACGACCATTTTTTCATGGAACGAAATTTATTCTCTTAGGTTCAATACTAATTTTACCTCCATTCAGAGACTATCCCAGTTGAACTCCCTCCATTAGCGACCCATTTCTTTGAAGAAAATGAAACAAATTCCGTTTTTTTCCTGGTTGCTTGAAGAAGATTTTATTAGAAAAATAATTCCGGAGAGCGTATTATTCATGAAACATCTAAACTAAATTTATTTTTTTTTTTATTCCGGTAACTTTTAGGTGTTTAGACAACTTTAGGCCTTTGTGCCTTTTTTAGGCAATGAATTTAACTGTGATGAAAAATTAAGAATGACGACTAATAAACTCCCCTGTCCTACTCGGTCAGGAAACTCCCAAAGAAGTGAATAAATTAAAGAAATCATCATTATTTGTTCCCGTCCAAAAAAAAAAAAAAAAAAAAAAAAAAAAAAAAAAAAAAATGCATTTATTTACTGAACTTCGAAAGGACTTGGAAACATAAGTTATAAAAAGTAAAACCATAAAATCAAAGCAAACGTCAATGTATTCATTTTTTAAACTCTGCGGAAATGAACTTATGAAATTGACTTTTGTTTTGATACTTAAATTTTTATATTTTTTCCTAATGTGAAAAATAAATTTTAGCAACATTTAATTGTTACCTTTTTTCAACAATTAAAATCTAGATTTAAACATAACCTCCATTAAGAGACCACCTCTCGGAGCGACCCATTTTTATTGGAACGGAACGTGGTCGCTTTAGGGAGGTTTTACTGTATATTGGGAAGTTTTAAAAATCATCAAATGAGTGGAATGGAGGGAAAACATTTCTATAGATCATTTCCACTAGGATTTTTCTAAAACTGTCAGTATAAGAAATTTAAATTTGGCATAGAGATAAATCTAAGTTGCAGATATGCACACGAACAAAGTGTTTTTTTTTTTTTTTTTTTAAATTAATTAAAACAAGAAAGAAAAATCATGCGTCAAGCATAGATTATGAAACACTTTTCAACACATTCAGACTAATGATAGAGAACTGCACCGTTTAATAAGTTAAAATATCATGTCTAATTCAACCCTATGGAAACGCATAACACATTTGAAAACCTAATTTCAGCTGTTCCCCTCTACAATCGTGAAATTATCCGAATTCTTTGATCAGCCGTGTATGTATTGTATTGCCCTATTGTATAGTAATAATCTTGTAGTGAAATTCAGTGATTTATATCAATTTCATTTGAAATAGCGTAATGTCATTAAAATACACTGCAAACGATTTTTCCCCATTGGCTATAATGTAACGGAATTCTTTTGAAATGTTCCTGTAAACGAACATGAACTATTAATCCAACACACTTCATATACAATACCGAACATGCCTTGGTGACCCTAAATAAAGTTTATCAATTGCATGAAAATCCGAGTATATTTACGGGAGTTAGAGCGTGGACAGACGAAGCGAATGCATAAACACTTTTCAACTTTGTTGGAAAGTGTTAAAAAGATGAAAAGAGAAAAAAACAAAATTGCTTGTCATGTCAGTATTAGCTGCAAATTTTCGGATCAATAAGATAAAACGCAAGTAACAGTACTTCTATAATTAATTAAAATGATAGTAATAAAGAAATATGATTGCCAACTAGTTAAGGTATACTGGCTGTTAAAATCTAACGTCCACTCAACCAATCAGGGATCTCTTTGCCTGCTGTGAACCCCACCAGAGTAAGATCGGCAACCTCAGAGGTCAGAATAAGATGGCCCAAACTACGCAGGAACTCCAAATGCTTGTTTGACTCGTTTTCCAATGTTTTGTGATCAACTCATAAAACTGCTACAGAAAGCAGTGGAGAAAGCAGTAATCTAGGCTTATCAGTTCAATGAAAGGGGGGGGGGGGATATAAAGAAAAACTTACTAAGACAAAATTGAAAAAGACAGGGGAATTTTTCGTTTTAAGCAGGTTTTTGTCATAACAGGTAGCGCAATTCTAATACAATGAAATCTGCTTAGACGGAATCACATGGGACCAAACGAATTCCGTTTTAGACAGATTCCGGTCTTACAATAAAGGTGCAGATTCCCAAAATCTCGAAGGGCCCAGTGGCTTCTAAACCCAAAAAATCCAGTGACCACATTGTGAAACAAATGAATAAAAAAAAATAGTGTTTATAGGGGGGGGGGGGGGGAAGGGAACTAAAAAAAAACCCCTCAGGAGTTCAAAGTGAAAAATTTGAAATTGGATGTATGACATGTATGTACATGGGTAATGATATTAAATGAGACGAAGGATTACTAGTTTTTGGATATTTAGCAACATGTAATGAGCTGACCGCCTATGAAAAAAAACATGTAATTTTTCTCTTTTTGATCTTAGTTCAGTTTATATATGTTTTTGCACTAAACATGTAACAATTTGTTCGCGTGACCTTAATTGATTTATGTACTTGAAACTATAGTATATAATTTATTTAATAAATATTTCAACATTAAAACAAAAATTCAATATTTTAATTTTTAATATTTGATATAAAAAGGTTAATTCTAAATTAGAATCTAAAGTGTGTAATATGACTGAATGAATTTATTATTGCTGTTGCGATTCATTACTATGAATTTTCAAATTAATAAACAATAGTGCCAATTTTGAGTAATATTTCAAATGAAAATATGACTATTTCGATAAGTGCAAAAGCTATTTTAAAAAAAATA
This sequence comes from Maratus speciosus, assembly GCA_963932465.1. NCBI lineage: Eukaryota > Metazoa > Arthropoda > Arachnida > Araneae > Salticidae > Maratus > Maratus speciosus. Next base: position 296,041,296 of record OZ010789.1, read on the forward strand.
TATATCAAAATTGGTGTTTTGAAGCAATTTTTCAGCACAGACAAAGCGAAAAAAAGGTCCCCATGAGACATTAATCACACATGACATAAACCAAAATGAAATTGCAATGCATTTATCGAACAATAAAAAACGACATTCCATTCCAAAGTACAATTTGCTAATTTCATGCTTTATGTTTAAGAATGAGTGTGCAAATGTCAGAAAATTTGTCACTGTTAAACGAATTTTTTTAGGAAAGGGGAGGGTATGTTTGGTTGGGTTGATTTTTGACGGCCGGTTTATCTACTCGAGGGATAGGCCCGAGGGAGAGTGCCCTGTGTGGGAATCTTTCTAAGGGAGCCTAACCCGTATTTACGCTTGGAAATCCAAGGTTCGATGAAAACCACGAAAACTCCGAACGATTAGGCCGACGGGCGCGATTGAGTTCGAACCCAGCATCCCCCGTCTACTAGCTTCGAGAGGAGAACCTCTCGGCCACTAGTGGGGCGGGGGGTGGAGATTAAGTATAATCTACTTTTAAGTATACTGTTGTACAGGGCTTGCCTTCACCTTAAAGTTAAAATAAAACGGAATTTAGATCTCGTTAGGTGTAGGGCATAGTGCAAACCTTTTTAAGACCCAATTTATTTAATTCTTTATTATGTTTTTCATGTAGAAAAAAACGTTTTTTAGTCTCATCGGAGGTCCCTATAATTGCGGGGCCAGGCTGCATTACACCTGCCACATCCCTTTGTTGGTGTCCTTTTTTTTGTATTACAGAATATGTCAAAATATACCCATAACAGTATGTGTTTACCTAAAAGTGCGAATTACATGAAAAAATATTTTTATATATTAAATACTCGTAAGAATCATTAAAACATTTGCAATTCTAGATTTCGGTTAACCTTTTTCAAAAAAGCAATAAACACATTAATTTCAAAATTTTTATGCCTCCTGAAAATTCATCATAAAAGAATAATAAGCATCAAATACATATTAAAAATAAAGTAAAATATATATTGTGGCGAATTTTGAAAATCATTGAAATATTTTTACGATTTATCTTCGCAATTTTTATGCTGTTCTAAAAAGATTTTTTATGTGTAAAGAAACAAAATAAACTTAATAAGCATTAAAATTTTCAATCGGGAAAAGAATAAATAAAGGAAATTTTTCAAAATCCATACGATACAATACAGTGTTCACATATTCAAGATTAAAAAGATGACGTGACATTAGCAGCAATAGTAAAAGGCAAGATCTGGGATATTTACTCATTGTTAATTTAAAATGCCTTATCACATATGAACAGCTACTTTGAAATTTTCATTTAAAGATGTTCTCAAATCCAAATTTGTCTACTTTCTGACGCATTTTTTAATTCATTTTGTTCGCAAACGCATGAAATTGGCAGTTGCTCTTAGTCAAAAACTATGCAATCAAATAGTTTTTTTCCTTTTTTTAAAATCTATTTTTGATCATTTCCTAGCATGTCCAATTTCTATTTTTTCTATTTCATTACATTTTTCATTATTATTTAATTATTTATTTTTCAGCCTGGAACAAAATTTATTTTACCAATGACCATCTGTTTTCGTTCTCTAACTGACACCCAGAAATCCCAAATGACTGAAATGTTTTGCTCCATGTTTAACTTTTTGCCTTTTCAATTTGTAGTTATATTCATAGTATGATGAAATTATAAATATTAGTGTCTTTATTTGGAAAAACCCGCGAAAATATAATTTGATAAAATTACAACTTTATTAAAACGTGGTAACTTGATTTTGAGTTGTCATCTTTCACAATTTGTCCACCTGTCAAAGAAAAACAAACTGGCCGTGCCATTTTACTAAAATCGTTTTGAGCCCACTCAATATTTTTGAAAATTTGGAGTCACTGTTATGTGTGATTCATGTCTCATGGGGACCTTTTTTTCGCTTTGTCTGTGCTGAAAAATTGCTTCAAAACACCAATTTTGATATATATTTTTTTTTAAAATAGCTTTTGCACTTATCGAAATAGTCATATTTTCATTTGAAATATTGCTCAAAATTCGCACTATTGTTTATTAATTTGAAAATTCACAGTAATGAATCGCAACAGCACTTTAGATTTTAATTTAGAATTAACCTTTTTATATCAAATGTTAAAAATTAAAATATTGAATTTTTGTTTTAATGTTGAAATATTTATTAAATTATATACTATAGTTTCAAGTACATAAATCAATTAAGGTCACGCGAACAAATTGTTACATGTTTAGTGCAAAAACATATATAAACTGAACTATTTTCAAAAATAAAAAAATTACATGTTTTTTTTTTCATAGGCGGTCAGCTCATTACATGTTGCTAAATATTCAAAAACTAGTAATCCTTCGTCTCATTTAATATCATTACCCATGTACATACATGTCATACATGCAATTTCAAATTTTTCACTTTGAACTCCTGAGGGGTTTTTTTTTAGTTCCCTCTCCCCCCCCCCCCCCTTATAAACACTATTTTTTTTTATTCATTTGTTTCACAATGTGGTCACTGGATTTTTTGGGTTTAGAAGCCACTGGGCCCTTCGAGATTTTGGGAGTCTGCACCTTTATTGTAAGACCGGAATCTGTCTAAAACGGAATTCGTTTGGTCCCATGTGATTCCGTCTAAGCAGATTTCATTGTATTAGAATTGCGCTACCTGTTATGACAAAAACCTGCTTAAAACGAAAAATTCCCCTGCCTTTTTCAATTTTGTCTTAGTAAGTTTTTCTTTATATCACCCCCCCCCCCCTTTCATTGAACTGATAAGCCTAGATTACTGCTTTCTCTTCTGCTTTCTGTAGCAGTTTTATGAGTTGATCACAAAACATTGGAAAACGAGTCAAACAAGCATTTGGAGTTCCTGCGTAGTTTGGGCCATCTTATTCTGACCTCTGAGCTTGCCGATCTTACTCTGGTGGGGTTCGCAGCAGGCAAAGAGATCCCTGATTGGTTGGGTGGACGTTAGATTTTAACAGACAGTATCATATTTAGCCTCCCACTGCATAAAAATGACTGTTAAATATACTAAACCAATTTCAAAAACTAAACCAATACTAAATCAAAACTCATTTTAAATAAAAAAAATTTTTAACTTTTTTAAATGGCCGCCATTTTGAAACAAGATGGCGAATGAAGCTGGCGAACGCCCTCGGTCGAGACATTAGTATGTACTATGTACACACCAAGGTACATCCAAATCGATTCATAAATACGCCTGTTATCGTGTGATAAATATCAGGTCGTTTCAAAATGTCAGCCACGCTAGAAATTCAAAGTGCTATAACCCAGCCATTTTCAAGATGTAAACGAAACAAAAACTGCTCCGGAATTTTTGTATCAAGGTCAAGCACATAAGAAAAAATATTTTTTAATTTTAAATTTTTTGGTACCACATTTCAAATTTTAAATTAAAAAAAATTAAATGGCCGCCATTTTGAAACAAGATGGCGGATGAAGCTGGCCAACGAATTCGGTCGAGACATTGGTATGTACTATGTATAAACGAAGTCACATCCAAATCGGTTCATAAATACGAGAGTTACAGTGTGACAGAGATCAGATATATGGGAACGTCCACGGCAGAGCAAAAAAAAATGCTGAAATTTTTTTTAAACGGAAATATAAGTGGGATACATCAATTTAAAGCTAAAGATTTGAAGTATATGAATTTATAAGTTTTAATTTCATAAGAGCAAGAGTTTACTGAAAATGAACTAGATACTAACAGTATAAAACTACATATACTATTTGAGCATAAAATACAACTTATTGAAATGTATGATTTTTTTTTACTTTTAGAATTCAATAAAATTACTATGCGTTCAAATCAACAAACTCTTATCTTATCTTTAATATCTACATAGATAAAATCTTTTAGATAATGTCTTTAATATATTTTTGGCTGTATTTAAACGTTAATACTTAAATGGTCACAAGAGTAACGGAAAACATACATATGTTTTAATTAAAAAAACTACTTAAAATTTTTACCCAAAACTTCTAATTCTCTGATTTCAAGGTATAAGACATGTTTTACATTAAATATTTTGTTTATGCTATGCATGGAATAGGCTCTGGGGAGTTGTCACAAGAGTAACACATAATACTTTTGTCGATAGTTTGATATAAAATTGTGTTACAACCAAAACAAACAGACTGCTTAAAGTTGTGTTGTTTTTTCTCTGCTATTAGAGCAGTTCTTGAAACAACCAAAACAAACAGACTGCTTAAAGTTGTGTTGTTTTTCTCTGCTATTAGAGCAGTTCTTGAAATAGTTTTAGGTATAACTAAGGTTATTTTATTTTGTAAATTTTAAGGAAGATAAATTATCTTTATTAGTGTTTTATTAATGGGGGGATTTATTTTCATTCATTTTTGGTATTACTTAAGATTATAAAATAATCATGACAAGAAATTAAAGATATAATAAAACAACTCAACTCGTGTCATTTTTGTGTGCTTTCTTTTGGTTTGAAGCGTACGGTCTTTGATTAGATATTTTATAGGCTTTGTAAAGCTTCGTTTACTAAATTCTGCTGTATAACCTACAGAGGTTCTTATAGTAACTCTTATGGAAAGGATTCTGATAGTATATTTTAAAAGAAAGATTTTAATATTGCTTCTTATACACGACATTGTTTTAAAGAGCAGGAAGAATTCTGCTAAGCGCCAAAAATTGTAGTGAAAAAATAAGAATGAAATTGAATATGTTGTTGTGAGAAAGAAGCAAAACAAAATATATTACGATAAGGTGAAGAAAAGTCTTAGAACCAGCAAAAGCTTCAGCAAGAAAATGGAAATATTAAGAAAAAAGAAAAAGTAGAGAACTAGCTAACCTCAGATACTGTAACGAAAAAAAATCTAACTCCACAGCTTTGGAGAATTTTATGTTGATGAAGATTTAAAAAGAGGTCATTCTTCAGCTAAATCTACGTTAGTTAAGCGCGAAAAAGTCACATAATTTCATCAATTCTAGGGGACATTTAATAAGATAATGCGTTTTTTGTTTAAAGAAGCTTTCCTAAATTGAAAAATTGGAGATTCCTTTGCAGCTTTAAAGCTTAGTTTCATAAAACAATAGAACATTACTCATCAGAATATCTCCATTTGTCGTTGTCACGAAAACATTCAAGCAATTCATAATGTAGTAACTGGTGTATTTCCTGCATTAAACATTCCTGTGATGGATTTGATGACTTTGTCTGCCGAGATACATGATGATTAGAATTTAGGAATTCAGAATGTCTAATTTTCGGAGATAACATCGAAGAATTATTTGAAACGGAAGTCCATAATATAGAGCTTCTTATAAGTTATTGTAAATAGCCAAACGTTGATAGACGTTTTGCTATTGACAAAACGTTTATCAACATCTTCTCAATACTGTTAATTTTTCAAAACGTTGATAAACGTTTGGAAAAAGTAACAGTTAAAGAAACCATTTCTGATATTTTAAAAATTTTCGAAAGCAATTAAATACATTTCTGCGGCACACATTCATTGAAACGTGTACAAGGGATTATTTTCGTAATGCCAAAAAAAAAAAAAAAAAAAAAAAAAAAAAAAAAAAAAAAAAAAATTTCTCAAAGAATAGTTATGCCAGTGGATTTTCTGGAAACTGGTTTATTTCTATGCCAAGACGAAATTTTGGTATGAAATACTACATTACTGGTCAAATCCACAAGCGACTGTATTTTCAGCTTTTTATTTAGTATGATCCCAATAAAGTAAACTCTTATGCTATTATTTTAGACAATGTAACTCATAATAAATTTTTTGTAAATGCTTTCGTATGTAAAATTTCAACATTGCATCTTTAAGGGAATTCGGTTGGTTGGTTGGTTGTATTTATGACGGCCAATTATCTGCACGAGGGATATAGGCCCAGGGGGGAGTGCCCTTCGTGGGGGTCTTTCTAAGGGAACCTAACCCGTATTAACGCTTGGAAATCCAATATTCGAAGAAAACCACGAAAACTCCGAACGATTAGGCCGACGGGCGCGATTGGGTTCGAACCCAGCACCTCCCGTCTACCAGCTTCGAGAGAGAACCTCTCAGCCACTGGTGGGGCTTAACCCTTTCCGGCGCAGACAAATTCTATTCGCAAAATGAGAAAATATTGACTGACACCGGAAATTGCAAACGATTTCTTTTACAAAATAAAAACTCCTTAAATTAAGCTTTCACTGTAAAATCAAAATTTTGTTAAATATTCTTGGTGCCATTTGCAAGGTTGGAATTAAAATTAGGTGTGTCCAGACTGGACACACTGCGCCGGAAAGGGTTAAGGGAATTCGTATTTTCCTAAAATGTACCTGTTTTACTTTTTTATATGATGGTTGTGCTTTCCAATTTAAACAAAAATATAACTATGCAAATATGCCTGCAATGAATCAGACTCCTTTCTCAATTAACTTAATTGGGCATATTTTTTTTAAATACTCCTCGTATAGATGCTGTAGATTTATTTTCTGTTGTTGTATAATGATATATATGGAATGAAGTGCGTGCTAAAAAAGCAATTATAAGATGTACTGCTTATTTTGTCAAAAGAAATAAAACAATAAAGTTTCATTACTTTGCGAGAAAATACCAACAGCGAAGGGCATTCAACAAATACAATTTATTAAAACCATGAAAAATGACACTATCTACTACAAACCTTACACTAACATGATTCGTACAAAGAATTTGTGTTTCATTAAATAAATCATGATACAGGAGAAGTTGCAAGGGATATTATTGATAATGAAGACAATGACTTATTCTGTTAAGTAGCAGAAACTGAGAGGTTGCTATGCGGTTATAGTGTTTGTTAATTTTAGAATTTTTTACATTATTTTATGTTATTTTAAAATTAAACCATCATTAAAAGTTGTTCTGTATGAAAAATAATTTTTTTTCAACTTATTTTAATTATTTTGTTTAGTATTTAAACTGAATTTTTGCTAAAATTACATTATGGACAAAATGTCACAAGAGTAACACTTAGCATTTTGAAAAATCAAATGTAACTAATTCATGTGTTATCAGATGAGTTCAATGATTAATGCTTTTTAAAAAGATATAATTACTCTGCTATATTCTGTAAATTTTATTTCTATAGTCTCATATAATCCACAGAATTTATGCGTCAAGCGCAATTTTTGAAAATTTCATTTTTTTGTGGTCACAAGAGTAACAAAATTTTCATTTATTATCTAGGCAAGTAAAATGCTTTTTGTTACAAATTGCATATCGTTTATGAAAGTAAAATACATGTATTTTTAAGAAGTTGCATCAAATTTATCTTAAATATATTTTGTAATAAAAGAATTGGAAATATATATGGAAATTTGCTCTGGCGGTCACAAGAGTAACAGTGGACGTTCCCATATGTATATATATATATATATCAACATTTGAACGGAGGGTGGTTTCGGGGTCTGAAGGTCATGATCGATGAAAATATACCAAAATTTTTTGAAATCGCTTTCCCCCTAACGGCTGCAATAGGTAGCTTTTTGTAATGAAAGCTACCTAAAAGGATTATTTAACAATTAAAAAAAGGTAAGTGTTTTATTTTGATAAATCTTATTTTTTTTTGTATGCATTTACTTATTTATATTACTTCTAATACTTTTGCCGGCTTCTGATATACAATACTGAACATAAGCTATAACTTACCACGTGTTTGGACGCTAGAGTGCTGCGTAATATCTGTTTTTAATTATTATATTTAAAAAAAAACCCAATTATTGCTTCGGATTTGAAATGCATTTGTGTTTTTTTAAATGATACATTTTACGGCCATTTTTTTGCTTTTAATTATTATATAGAATACATTTTTAAAATAATTTTTTAGTTTGATAGATAAATCTAATGTGCATTATATTTTTCTTTTAACAATTAAATTAAATTTTGGTACTATAAGAAAGATATGTAACTTTACTATTGTAATTCGTTTATTTTACTATTATAATTCATTTATTTTACTATTATAATTCATTTATTTTTCTATTGTAATTCATTTATTTTACTATTGTAATGCATTTATTTTACTATTTTAATTCATTTATTTTACTATATTTTAAGTTATACAGTTAAAAGTTGAACAAAATTTTTAAATATAAATAATAATAGTAGTAAAATCGTAAAATATTTAATGTAATTTAAAGTTTAGTCTGACTATGAAAAGATTTTATTGTACTTTTAACAATGATTTGAGGATTAGTCAACGACATTTCATTTGGTATATTATTTTTATTGTTTAAATTTTAGAATAAATACTAATAATAGTCAGATATGAAATTTAGTGCGATTTCTTTAAAATAAAATTAAACTTCATTAAGTAATGGATATTTTAGTATTAAGATTTGTTTATTTTATACTTTTTAATTTTACTAAATGCTTCCTTTTTAAATTGTTGGTATTTTAATTTACAAATTTTAGTTTTGGACATATTTTAAAATTTATCGAATGTAAATAAAATCTATTATTTTAGGATGTACATAAAATTTATTTTGAGTTTATTGCCAATTTATATGGATTAACTTCTACAAATTTCAGTTATATAAATTATTGAATAAATACTAATAACAGGTTTTTAGTCAGTTAGGCAATTGTATTGTGCATTTTTTTAAAATTTAATAATAAAAGTGAACTTTAAATAATGTATAATATTATTAAAACTTTATCTATTTAATTAGTGTCTTATTTAATTTAACATTTTCTAGGTCTACAATACTATTGTTAGAGCTTTTCAAAATTAATCAAAATTTAATATTTTAGTTTCGGATTGTAAAAAATGATCTATAGAATTAATAGTAATAACCATAGTAATATTACTATATGCACTTAGATATTTTAAGATAATTTATGTTCAAAGTTACCAAAAGCAAGTAAAATTTTTGAAGAAAGTGATTAAATAAATACACAAAAAATTAAGAATTTATCAAAATAAAAGACTAATCTTATAATAATAAATATCCTCCTACTTAATGGGAACAACACTTTGTTAGTTCTATAAATTAATTAATAAATGAAAACCAGTTAAAAATATGAACCATTTTCATAAAAAAAAGAAAGAACAAAATGAGACTCTTTGAAGAAAATATTTAAATATTACTTTTCAGAAATAAATAAAACAATTATATTTAAACATAAACAATCTTAGAATATTGAATAAATTGAAATTCCAATAATTTTGCAAGAGAATTTTTTTTTAAATAAAAAATTATTTTCACAAAAATGTTATTTTTGAAACAGTTTTTTGTCTTTTGGTATAAAACTATTTTTTATAAATTTACAAATTGGCTTAGTTATTTAAGTAATTAAAGAATAACATTTCTTCGAAGGTTTTTCAGCATTTTCAACAAAAGAGAGAGAGAGAGAAAAAAAAGGAAAAGATTCGTATTTATCCACGAAAAATGATTTTAAAATGAACAATCTAGTTCTTTCTCTTCTTTTTTTTTCTGATGCATTATTTATAATAATTAAAGAATGTTTTACCCTATGCAAAATAAAAAGTTTTATTTGAAAGGGTATTATTTATCAGAATTTCAGTAAAGCAAGCAAACATGAAAAACTGATAAATATGTTTCTGTTAAAACTATTCAGTAATGAAGTTGAAGTTATCACCACGATATACATATACTATATATATCTACATAATAATAGAAATAGTACATTAAATCAATTTCATATTTTATAATTAGGTAATATTTTAACATTTCTTCCAAAAATTAACAGAATCTTCAAGCAAAAAAAAAAAAAAAAAAAAATCAAGAGGCAGAAAGAAAAAAAAAATCTGTTTTTCAGAGTATTGAAAATTTGATTTGAAAAAGCTTTTTTTTTTTTTTTTTCAAATGCCTTATTTATAATAATTTTCAAAGGTTTTGTTGCCTTTTCAACAAAAGAGAAAAAAAAGAAAGAAAGAAAGAAAAGAATCCTATTTTTCCTCGAAAAATCATTTTGAAATGAACAATCTAGTTCTTCCTTTCTTTTCTTTTCTTTTATGATGCTTTATTTATAATAATTAAAGATTATTAAAACATTTCTTCAGAATATTTACGGGAGAGTGGGGATGAAAGGGACATTTTGTCCTTATAAGCTCATAAAATAAAATAATGACATTAAAAGATATTACTTTCAAATTTGCGCCTAATTCTCATCTAAAACCTTTGCTTTGATACTATTAAAATCTATTATCCTCAATTACAGTAATTTAAAATATATACGCATTTTTATAAATTGGGAGAAATGTCCCTTTTAGCCCCATTGTAGGGGATAAAAGGGACACTGTGCGGGGTTGAAAGGGACACACATAAATAAAACACTTTTATGAACATTTTTTTCGTTTTATTTGCAGTTACATTATTCAGAAATAAAAGATAATTATAAGTAGGGGAAAAAGGACAGTTCAACCCCAGCAGGCGGTGGCGGTGGGTGGATGTGGGTGGAATCCACCTTGTGGATGGAGGAGGAGAGTGGAATCCACCTGTTGGGAGACTTATCCTATAGTAGGAGGGGTTAAATGTTGGAGGGGGCTTAATTTTTGAGGGGGCTTAATTTTTGAGAGGGGCTTATTTTTTTTTTTTTTTCGAATCGACTTAGAGTAAAGATGGAAATATCATACTATAACATAGGTCTTTTCGAGAGGAAGTATGAAGACACTAAATTTTTCGATGGGCTTAATTTTTGAGGGGGGCTTATTATTTTTTTTTTCGAATTGATTTAGTATTAGAATGGAAATATCATACTATAACATAGTGAGTTAGGTGTTTTCGAAAGGGAGTTTGAGGGGGTCTAAATATTTTAGTGGGGCTTATTTTTAGGGGGGGCTTAATTTTTTTTTCTTCGAATCGACATAGAGTAGAAATGGAAATATCATACTATAACATAGAGATGTAGGTATTTTCGAAAGGGAGTTTGAGGAGCCTAAATTTTTTAGAGGGGCTTATTTTTTAGGGGGGCTTATTTTTAGGGGGGCTTAATTTTTTTTTTGAATTGTCTAAGAATTTGAATGAAGATAAAAATGTCTTATGTTTTCTGAAAAAAATTTTTGATGCTGCCATCTGTATGCGGTAGTGCAAATTTATTATTGAAAATAGTATTTTATTTTTGAAAAGTTTTGAGGAAGGTTTGAACCTGCAAAATAGTCTCTTGGCTCGATGATATGTTGAAGACTTAACTAATCGAGCCAAGAAACTATGTCTATATGTTTAGATTTTAGATGTTTCAAAACAAAAAATTGTATTCCCCCTTCTGTATGCGCAAAGAGAGGTTGGTTTCTTAAGATAACTCATTAATACCTATTTTAACTGCTCACTCTGCGAATTCTTTTAATGTGTATGATTTTTATTTTTAGTTTAACTGATTTTATCGATTTTGTGAATGAGAGTTTGATTATTTTACCAAGCTAAGGTTTCGAACCTGCGAACTCCGATTCAAATTTAATTTTTTGTAACCGATAAGCTATCCACTATCCAGACCGCGTCCCGACAATTACTGAATTACTTTTGAACACTATATATTTTTAAAAATACCTACCTCTTCCTCTTTCTTATACTAGGAAAGTTAATACAATTTATGTTTAAATTGAAGAAATATTTAATTTTTTATATTTCTTTAATAAGTAAGTCATTTTTGTAGATCGATTAGAAGGCTACCAAACGATTTGAATTAAACATTGTTTTTACCAGTATTAATCCTCTTACCTAATTTTAAAATTATACTTTTTCTTGTGAACCATATCATATTCATTTAATCGTCTGAAATTCATTTCCTAAACCCTCTTATCAACGTTACTCACTATCTATCACAAACATCCGATTAGTCTAATCAGCTTTTTTCAACAGAAAATAGCTAATATGTAAATATTGATAACTATTGAAGAGATTATTTCACTTGTTTCCAGATTTTAAATGAAAGTTTGAACAGATTTTCTATTTATCGATTATTATAAATTGAATCAACTCATAGTTTGTTATTGCAATAGATAATTATTTGATGATTCTACACTAGTTCTAATAAATTTTAAAACTACTGCCTCACTTCAACTCATTCTTTTATACAGTTTAATAAATTTAGTATGAATTAATCCATTGGTTTGTCATATATTTCACTGAAATAATAAAATTAATGTGTAAAACCTTAGAATGACGAATTCAAAAACGTAGTGTGATGAATCATATACTTTTTAAACATTACATAAAACCTTTGGATTGATTCACTTCCTGTGAACTTCCTACACATACTTTTTTATGCCACGTGTTTTTCTGAAATGTTTGCACCAATCATATTACATGATTTGCACTATCGTAATAATTTTTAAACATGCGCCCCCTATGATTATATATAAAATTGAATGAAACGAGACTTTTTAATTAGTGTTTGCTATTTTTTGAGTGTGTGAAGACGCTTTTTTCACTTAGGATAATATGGCTAGTTTTCAAGATGGACATTCTACTATGTTAAGCGATGATGTATCACGTTTGAATAATCAATATTTTTCATCGAGATTAAATGATCAAGGCATGGTATTAATAGTACAACCTAAAGTAGAACCCGTTTCAGATAATGAAGCGGAATTCTCCTCATCAGAACTGAAGAAACAGAAGCCACCTTTTTTGTGTACTGTTTGCAGCAAATCTTTTTCACGAAAAGGCAATTTAAAACAACATTTGATGATTCATTCAGAAGAAAGACCATTTATATGTGACATCTGACAAAAAGCATTCTCTAGAAAGGCTATTTTGAATCGTCATAAACTATCCCATTTAAAGATTCCTTCCCAACATAAATGTGAATCGTGCGGTGAAGCATACTCAAGAAAGTATGACTTATTAAAACACATGAAGATCCACAAGTCCTCCAAAAACGATAAATGTATTCAGCGTAGTGAAATATTCAATCCCAACTCCGATTTTTTATATCATTTGAAAACTTCACAGAGAGTTAGATGCAAAATTGATAATTCATCCTCTTTAAAAGATATGTTTTTTGAGAAGGTTAAGCATTTTAACCTTCCGTCTACCAGACGGGTCCATTGGACCCGACATGTACATTCAAAATATTTATTCAAACCAGAAATTTCTTCAAAACAAACTAAATGTATAAATCAGACAATAATAAGTTAAATAAACAAATTAAATAGTTTTAAGTAAAAATTCTGGTGTAGAATGTTTTTATAAAACTTGAGTAAAATTTCCGGTAGTTCTAGGGTTAAAAGGCAAAATGCGTTAAACATATTTACTAAAACTGTAATCAACTCTAACGAGGAGAATGTTACAGACTTTAACACATTTTTTAATAGTATTCATTCGCACGTTTTAAACGAATTAAACTACCAGATTCAAGTTAAAAGATCGATGAAATGGTATGCAAGTGTACAAGTTGTTGTATATCGTGTAACACAGGAGGATGTATTAGAGATTGCCACACCCTATTTCCATTCAAAAACTATACTTGAATTAACGAAACAAAACTTATCTGAACATGTTGAGGATACCTTTGCAAAAATTATTAAGTCCTATGAGAAGTCCACCAGACGTGGTTTTAATTGGACATTAGATAAAATATTGAATTTAGAACTATCTACCTTTAAAATATAACATGATTTGAAATGTTTATACCTTTTTGAAATATGTGTACTCATGTTCTCACTATTGTAACTATTGAAAATGACGAATAAATAATGTGTAAATGAAAAAGCTGTTGTCTGTTTATTTTTGTTAGAACAACTTGTGATTTTTAATAACTCATGAAGTCGTAACGACTTTACTTACTATTTTTTTTTCAATTTCTTATCAAATGAATAATGAGTTAACTATCTTTTACTAATTTCATGTTGAAAGTCTGAAATTATCCCTTGAAATAGTTATTTTTCAATATTTCTAATTTTTTATAATTATTTTTAAAGTTTAATATATCACTCGTTGTTTGTATAAACAATTGTTATTGCTCAATAATAATAATATTATCATTTATTACCATACAATTCTTTAAAAAAGCATAGAACCATTAACATAATATATCATTAACCACTTTTTTAAAAACTGTTACCTTGTGTTGACATTGAATTCTTCAAAACAAAAAAGAATAAAACTAAAATCATTATCATTAAATATCATACACCACTTATATAAAAATTGTTACTTTGTGTTGCCATACTATTCTTCAAAAAAAGAATAAAATTAAAACTATTAACATTAAATATCATATACTGTAAATATAAAAATTGTTACCTTGTGTTGCCATACTATTCTTCAAAAAAGGATAAAACCTTTGACATAATATATTATTCACCACTTAAATAAACTGTTTATATATATATTTTTAGACTTAAACTAAAATTAATGGCATTACTAATTCTTTTAAGTGTTTATCTGTAACCGACACTGATTTTTAACGTATATTAAGGGATGTGCTGTTTCTAAACATTCAGTTTCCAACTGATTTTTGTTCTAACTTCATCTAATGCTACCTTTATTTTTTGAAAATGGGTTCTGTAGTAAATATGTTAAAAAGATCTTCCGACAAAGTGGCTTCTTCTTCAAAGTATCAACGTTTAGAAGAACCTAATGATCCCACTTCTGCGAGTGAATTAAATATACCAAGATTGGAAATTCCTAATTTATTAAACACTGACTGTGGAACAATATCACGTGATTTATCCACTACTGATTACTCACCGAATGTGAAATCTGAAATCGATATGAATTTTTTTATCCCAAACTTTGATGATGATACTACATCTTTCAAGAATTCATGCCAAGAATCAATTTCTGTCGAGGACTATTTGAATATATTTTTCAAAGACATGAATTTTGAATCCGCTTTAACCTCGAGCCCAGCTAGTAACATAATTTCCCAAGACGAATCCTTTCAAGAACGTACTATTGACCAAGAGGTTTCTGATTCCCAACCAAGCAACCTTTCTAAAGCAAGTGATGAATTACAAAGCACAACCCCACCTACGAATGTCATTCCACAGTCTAAAACTAGCAAATCCAATCATCCTATTGTATTTCGAGAAGAACTCAGTGACTGTATCTTTTTAATTTTAATGTTGCATAATAGACAATTTCATATTCATATTCGAGAATTTAAACGCAGTGGGCTTACTAGTGAAGAAATTCTAACGAAAAATGGTATTATTATGGATGTTAACAGCTGGTTCGAATTTTGCAAGAAATTTTTTTCATTTAATTTGAGATATAAAAGTTCCTCATTTGTTTCTAATAACATGATATTAGTGTTAAATTTTAATAATTCTATCATGCGAATTAAAAATTTAAAGAATTATTCTCATATTGACTTAAACGAGTATCAGTTGCTGAAATTAAAAGAAAAAATACATGATTTGAATAAGGAACTTCTTCAGCATATATATGTAAACCATATACCAAGCTTAATTAGGCAGAAATATATCATTGGTCATATATCTACAGAAAATGAACTCATGTTGCAGTCTAAACTTATAACATGTATTGAGAATAATGTATTAACTATACTAAACCGCATTTTTGAATGTGATGGATGTATTTTTAATCAGAAATCTCAAAGCCCTCATTCCTGTTGTATACTAAATAATCGACAAAAATTTGAAAAACTAGGAGAGATATTATTAACACTTATAGATTTAGATTTTGTTATTTCCTCATTTTTAAACGGAGTGGATTGTGTTAGTGAAAACTTTTTATCAAACATTCATGTAGAAACAATTCAAAACGAATTGTTTAAAATAATAAAATAAAATGTATTGCTATCCTTTTTAATACGTGTGTGTTTATTTTTCTAAAGTGTATGTTTATTTTGTTATGTCTTTTAGAACTTTTAATACAGTGTTAGACTTAAATTTGCATATGTATATAACTAAAGAAATCAACAATTCTTTAGCAATTAAAAAATTAACACAAGTTTAAAATATTAAACTAATAATCTTAATAGTATAATTTCTACTTTCTAATATATATATATATATGTGTGTGTGAAACTTAATTATATAAAAAAGTTTTCAATAATAATAATAAGTTTAGAAAATTAAAAAGTTTAAAAAACAAAATTAAGAAACTCATTAAAAAAAATATTTGAAAAGTTAAAAAAAATAAAGTTTTCAAATTAAAAAATCTTTATAAAAAAATAATAATAATTAAAAAAAATTAAAAAGTTTACAAAAGTTAAAAAAAAATATTAAAAAGTTTACAAAAGTTTTAAAAAAAACTTGGAAAAAAAAACTCAAAAAAAAAAAATTAAGTTATCAAAATTAAAAAAAAAAAAATTATAAAAACTTAATACATTAAGTTTTCAAAAGTGAGTTTACCTATTCATATATGTATACATGCATGTGACTTTCATTATGTTTCAGTTTAATACTTCTTTTTATCCTATAAAAGTGTTAGATTAATATATACTTATAAAAATATTTGTAAGTTAAATTAAAAAAAAAGTAACTTATAAAAAAAAAAAAATGTTTACAAAATTAAAAAAAACAAAATCTTTCTAAATAAAAAGTTTTCAAAATTAAAAAAAAACTTTTTAAATAAAAAATGTTTTCAAAATTAAAAAAAAAAAACTTTTTAAATAAAAAATGTTTTCAAAATTTAAAAAAAAAATTGTAAATAAAAAAAAAGTTTTCAAAATTAAAAAAAATACTTTGTAAATAAAAAAAAATATTAAAAAGTTTACAAAAAAAAAACTTTTTTTATAAAAAATATTTTGAAAATTAAAAAAAAAATTGTAAGTAAAAAAAAGTTTTCAAAATTAAAAAAAAAATAATTTGTAAATAAAAAAAATATATTAAAAATTTTATAAAATTTAAAAGTTAAAAAAAAACTTTGTAAAAAGTTTTCAAAATTAAGTTATCAAAAAAAAAACTTAATAAATTATGTTATCAAAAGTCAGTTCACCTAACTGTATATGTATCTGACTTTCATAATTAAAAATGTTATCAAAAAGTTGAATTAGATTGCAAATACAATCAATCATATATCAATCAGTCATAGCAATTAACCAATCAATGATATCAATCAATAAATCAAACCAATCAATCAATCATATTAATCAACCAAACAATAATATCAATCAATCATATCGATCAATAAATCAAACCAATCAATCATGTTAATCAACCAAACAATAATATCAATCAGTCATATCGATCAATAAATCAAACCAATCAATCATATTAATCAACCAAACAATAATATCAGTTAATCATATCAATCAATAAATCATATTAATCATATCAAGCTATCATATCAATCATATCAATCAATCAACCAATCATTCATATCAGTCAACCAATCATTCATATTAATCAATGATTCATATTAATCATATCAATCGATTAATCAAGATACTGAATACAAGTATTCATACAAATAAATCACATCAATTGCAGTTCAAGTATTACAAGTTAGTATAATAACATTATAAGAAAGTTTTGAATTAATACAATGATTAACTATCAACATTTTGTAACAGCACTTTTACAAAAGCAATGTATGAATAAATATTTTAGTTACAAAAATATTTAAAATGCTTTTGAAAGTTAATAAAATTATTTTCCAAAAATGTTAAAAACATTACAAGCTGCTAAAACCTACAATTTAACAAGAATGAGTTGTCCTATATTTCCTTTGTATTTGCATGTCCTATATTTCCTTTCTATTTGTATTTGAGTATATGTATACGGATTCCTCCTTTTAATTATGTTTTGTAGTATACACTTAAAATATATATAGTATATATAAAACATTAAATTAAAATATTCTTTAGTTATTAAAAAGTTTAAAAAATCAGCAATTTTTTTAATATTATAAGATAACAAAAATTATTTTGTAATTTATTAAAAGTGAATTTACCTATCGCTATATATGCGTTTCATAAGATAAATCTTCTTTATGTTAACATCCTACCCACATTTTATTTTATAGTTATACACATCGAAACGAAAAAAAAAATAAACAATCTATTATTAAATTCTTCAATTTAAAATTTTAATACATACATACTTAAACATTTATATAAAAATAATGAACTCACCATGTTTGAACTCAGAAAAGAGATGATGAGCTTATCACGTGGTAGATTGTGACGTAATCAATTAGATATCACGTGCCTTCCTCGTGCCTTTTGATTGTCTTATCTACAATCAGATTGTATTATCAATCACGTGATCTAACTGATATGAGTCTATACCAAGACACTAGCCATTTTCACTTCAGTCATCGAATATGTAGGTCGTATATTTTTTTGAAAGTCTTTTATTTTATGGAATCTTCAGCAACATGACATCAGATATTTGCAAATAAAATCCTATTAAAATCTTTCTGACAATTGTGAACAAAGATTAATTTTCATATTGTTTAAGTATAATCATTGATTATTTAACTGGATAATAATATTTTTTAGAAGTAACTTAAATTTCTTATAAAAACGGAAGTATTTATTGCATCATTCATAGAATTCAAGTTTGAATATTAACCAAGTTTTTTAAACTTTTATAAACTCTTTATACTAGAATATATACTGGTTTTTACTAAGTACTAGTATATACTAAATACTAGTATAAATTATAAAAGTTTAAAAAACTTGGTTAATATTCAAACTTGAATTCTATGAATGATGCAATAAATACTTCCGTTTTTATAAGAAATTTAAGTTACTTCTAAAAAATATTATTATCCAGTTAAATAATCAATGATTATACTTAAACAATATGAAAATTAATCTTTGTTCACAATTGTCAGAAAGATTTTAATAGGATTTTATTTGCAAATATCTGATGTCATGTTGCTGAAGATTCCATAAAATAAAAGACTTTCAAAAAAATATACGACCTACATATTCGATGACTGAAGTGAAAATGGCTAGTGTCTTGGTATAGACTCATATCAGTTAGATCACGTGATTGATAATACAATCTGATTGTAGATAAGACAATCAAAAGGCACGAGGAAGGCACGTGATATCTAATTGATTACGTCACAATCTACCACGTGATAAGCTCATCATCTCTTTTCTGAGTTCAAACATGGTGAGTTCATTATTTTTATATAAATGTTTAAGTATGTATGTATTAAAATTTTAAATTGAAGAATTTAATAATAGATTGTTTATTTTTTTTTCGTTTCGATGTGTATTAGGGTGGGCCGAAAAAAACTTTTTTTTTTATTTTCGATGATGGGTAGTGCGGAAAAGTGGCCACTAGTGGCACCAAGTTCACACAAAAAATTTGAGATTTTTAGGACAATTCCTATATTTGCTGCTTTTGGCTTGAAGTTTTGCTAAAAGGCTGATTTTTGAACTTTTTTAGCAAAAATTTTAAAAATGTTAAATTAAACTTATTTTAATCGTATTTACTTGAAAAAGCATATTTAATGTTCCAAATGTATAAATAAGCTCTGATAATGTATTATTTAATTGCTATGTGCATTTTAAATTAGACGATTTTTATAGCCTTTTCGCGTTTAAGTGAGCAAAAGTTGCATGTATTGTTTGAATATTTTAACGGTTTCTCTCTTTTGTCTTGTTTATGTCCCTTGGTTTTCCTTATTTTTTCGGTGCTTTAAGGGTCATATATTTGAGTAACGGACAGCAGAATCCCTCAGAAACAGATCTGAAAGGAGAGAAGGGGGTGAGGCGAGAACTTAAGCGAACGCAGTGGCTCATCGCGAGGTTGGGGGAGTGAAGGAGGAAATACAAGAGGGAAGAAAGTGCGATAAGGGATGCTTATTATTTTCAGTGCTCAGTTTCCCTGAGACATGGCGGACGCTGTGTGAGACAGGAATATGCGCTTAGGAGTGTTTGGCTTTGAAAGGCCTGGTTCAAATTCAGATTCAGTCGAACTGCTTTCTTGAAAGCTCCCACTACTTGAATCTCCCAACAATATAACTGTCTTCCATCTGGATCTAACTCCACTCGTTGAAGGATTTGTCGCAGAACCACTATTCCTGGTTGAAATTGTATCCCTTTTCATTTTCCGCGATATTTTCTTTGCAAGAGTTTTGCTTGTTTTTAAATCAATATTTCCGATAAACATTTTTCGAACAGTTCTTTGATCCTTCAAGAAGTTCACCTCCCGATGTGGAACTTTACGTCTGATGTCGCAGCTACAATTGTTCAAGCCTCTACACATACAAGCTGCAATGTCAAAGAGAGAGGTTTCCGCATTTCGTTCGAAATCTTCGCAGGAGCTTTGCCTTTAACGCCTGTATGATTACAAGATTTCTCCAAAGATCTACACTCATTGTAATAGTTTTTAATCCTCCCATTAATTGTTCGTTGGGGAACCACTGGTATGGAAGATTTTATTCAGATTTCGGAAACTTTTTCACCTACCATTTTAATAATATAATCCACTGGTTGAAGATAAATATCTCGATTTTCTTCTACATCGCTTCGCAACCAATAGTAGTGGCGCATGATGTCACCAATAGTTGGCAATTGCCTTTCAATTTGCATGGTGCCTCAAAATGGCTATTTTTCACGCTATCACATGTCTTTACATGATCAGGAACTTTCGCACTAGCCATTTCTAAACTCGTCGTAATAAAACGCACAAAACACAGTAAAGGCACGTTAAACGATCCAAAAAGCAATGTATTGCAAGAGAAAAAGGTTTTACTTTTGCACTGAACAAATGTCACAGGGAAACCGAGCACTGAAAAATAATAAGCATCCCTTATCGCACTTTCTCCCCTCTTGTATTTCCTCCTTCACTCCCCCAACATCGCGATGAGCCACTGCGTTCGCTTAAGTTCTCGCCTCACACCCTTCTCTCCGTCCAGATCTGTTTCTGAGGGATTCTGCTGTCCGTCACCCAAATATATGACCTTTGAAGCATCGAAAAAAATAAGGAAGACCAAGGGACATAAACAAGACAAAAGAGAGAAACCGTTGAAAGATTCAAACAATACATGCAACTTTTGCTCACTTGAACGCGAAAAGACTATAAAAATTGTCTAATTTAAAATACACATAGTAATTAAATAATACATTATCAGAGCTTATTTATACATTTGGAACATTAAATATGCCTTTTCAAGCAAATACGATTAAAATAAGTTTAATTTAACATTTTTAAAATTTTTGCTAAAAAAGTTCAAAAATCAGCCTTTTAGCAAAACTTCAAGCCAAAAGCGGCAAATATAGGAATTGTCCTAAAAATTTCAAATTTTTTGTGTGAACTTGGTGCCACTAGTGGCCACTTTTCCGCACTACCCATAATCGAAAATAAAAAAAAAGTTTTTTTCGGCCCACCCTAATGTGTATAACTATAAAATAAAATGTGAGTAGGATGTTAACATAAAGAAGATTTATCTTATGAAACGCATATATAGCGATAGGTAAATTCACTTTTAATAAATTACAAAATAATTTTTGTTATCTTATAATATTAAAAAAATTGCTGATTTTTTAAACTTTTTAATAACTAAAGAATATTTTAATTTAATGTTTTATATATACTATATATATTTTAAGTGTATACTACAAAACATAATTAAAAGGAGGAATCCGTATACATATACTCAAATACAAATAGAAAGGAAATATAGGACATGCAAATACAAAGGAAATATAGGACAACTCATTCTTGTTAAATTGTAGGTTTTAGCAGCTTGTAATGTTTTTAACATTTTTGGAAAATAATTGTATTAACTTTCAAAAGCATTTTAAATATTTTTGTAACTAAAATATTTATTCATACATTGCTTTTGTAAAAGTGCTGTTACAAAATGTTGATAGTTAATCATTGTATTAATTCAAAACTTTCTTATAATGTTATTATACTAACTTGTAATACTTGAACTGCAATTGATGTGATTTATTTGTATGAATACTTGTATTCAGTATCTTGATTAATCGATTGATATGATTAATATGAATCATTGATTAATATGAATGATTGGTTGACTGATATGAATGATTGGTTGATTGATTGATATGATTGATATGATAGCTTGATATGATTAATATGATTTATTGATTGATATGATTAACTGATATTATTGTTTGGTTGATTAATATGATTGATTGGTTTGATTTATTGATCGATATGACTGATTGATATTATTGTTTGGTTGATTAACATGATTGATTGGTTTGATTTATTGATCGATATGATTGATTGATATTATTGTTTGGTTGATTAATATGATTGATTGATTGGTTTGATTTATTGATTGATATCATTGATTGGTTAATTGCTATGACTGATTGATATATGATTGATTGTATTTGCAATCTAATTCAACTTTTTGATAACATTTTTAATTATGAAAGTCAGATACATATACAGTTAGGTGAACTGACTTTTGATAACATAATTTATTAAGTTTTTTTTTTTGATAACTTAATTTTGAAAACTTTTTACAAAGTTTTTTTTTTAACTTTTAAATTTTATAAACTTTTTAATATATTTTTTTTATTTACAAATTATTTTTTTTTTAATTTTGAAAACTTTTTTTTTACTTACAATTTTTTTTTAAATTTTGAAAATATTTTTTATAAAAAAAGTTTTTTTTTTTTTGTAAACTTTTTAATATTTTTTTTATTTACAAAGTATTTTTTTTAATTTTGAAAACTTTTTTTTATTTACAATTTTTTTTTTTAAATTTTGAAAACATTTTTTATTTAAAAAGTTTTTTTTTTAAATTTTGAAAACATTTTTTATTTAAAAAGTTTTTTTTTTAATTTTGAAAACTTTTTATTTAGAAAGATTTTGTTTTTTTTAATTTTGTAAACATTTTTTTTTTTTTTTATAAGTTACTTTTTTTTTAATTTAACTTACAAATATTTTTATAAGTATATATTAATCTAACACTTTTATAGGATAAAAAGAAGTATTAAACTGAAACATAATGAAAGTCACATGCATGTATACATATATGAATAGGTAAACTCACTTTTGAAAACTTAATGTATTAAGTTTTTATAATTTTTTTTTTTTTTAATTTTGATAACTTAATTTTTTTTTGAGTTTTTTTTTCCAAGTTTTTTTTAAAACTTTTGTAAACTTTTTAATATTTTTTTTTAACTTTTGTAAACTTTTTAATTTTTTTTTAATTATTATTATTTTTTTTATAAAGATTTTTTAATTTGAAAACTTTATTTTTTTTAACTTTTCAAATATTTTTTTAATGAGTTTCTTAATTTTGTTTTTTAAACTTTTTAATTTTCTAAACTTATTATTATTATTGAAAACTTTTTTATATAATTAAGTTTCACACACATATATATATATATATATATATTAGAAAGTAGAAATTATACTATTAAGATTATTAGTTTAATATTTTAAACTTGTGTTAATTTTTTAATTGCTAAAGAATTGTTGATTTCTTTAGTTATATACATATGCAAATTTAAGTCTAACACTGTATTAAAAGTTCTAAAAGACATAACAAAATAAACATACACTTTAGAAAAATAAACACACACGTATTAAAAAGGATAGCAATACATTTTATTTTATTATTTTAAACAATTCGTTTTGAATTGTTTCTACATGAATGTTTGATAAAAAGTTTTCACTAACACAATCCACTCCGTTTAAAAATGAGGAAATAACAAAATCTAAATCTATAAGTGTTAATAACATCTCTCCTAGTTTTTCAAATTTTTGTCGATTATTTAGTATACAACAGGAATGAGGGCTTTGAGATTTCTGATTAAAAATACATCCATCACATTCAAAAATGCGGTTTAGTATAGTTAATACATTATTCTCAATACATGTTATAAGTTTAGACTGCAACATGAGTTCATTTTCTGTAGATATATGACCAATGATACATTTCTGCCTAATTAAGCTTGGTATATGGTTTACATATATATGCTGAAGAAGTTCCTTATTCAAATCATGTATTTTTTCTTTTAATTTCAGCAACTGATACTCGTTTAAGTCAATATGAGAATAATTCTTTAAATTTTAAATTCGCATGATAGAATTATTAAAATTTAACACTAATATCATGTTATTAGAAACAAATGAGGAACTTTTATATCTCAAATTAAATGAAAAAAATTTCTTGCAAAATTCGAACCAGCTGTTAACATCCATAATAATACCATTTTTCGTTAGAATTTCTTCACTAGTAAGCCCACTGCGTTTAAATTCTCGAATATGAATATGAAATTGTCTATTATGTAACTTTAAAATTAAAAAGATACAGTCACTGAGTTCTTCTCGAAATACAACAGGATGATTGGATTTGCTAGTTTTAGACTGTGGAATGACATTCGTAGGTGGGGTTGTGCTTTGTAATTCATCACTTGCTTTAGAAAGGTTGCTTGGTTGGGAATCAGAAACCTCTTGGTCAATAGTACGTTCTTGAAAGGATTCGTCTTGGGAAATTATGTTACTAGCTGGGCTCGAGGTTAAAGCGGATTCAAAATTCATGTCTTTGAAAAATATATTCAAATAGTCCTCGACAGAAATTGATTCTTGGCATGAATTCTTGAAAGATGTAGTATCATCATCAAAGTTTGGGATAAAAAAATTCATATCGATTTCAGATTTCACATTCGGTGAGTAATCAGTAGTGGATAAATCACGTGATATTGTTCCACAGTCAGTGTTTAATAAATTAGGAATTTCCAATCTTGGTATATTTAATTCACTCGCAGAAGTGGGATCATTAGGTTCTTCTAAACGTTGATACTTTGAAGAAGAAGCCACTTTGTCGGAAGATCTTTTTAACATATTTACTACAGAACCCATTTTCAAAAAATAAAGGTAGCATTAGATGAAGTTAGAACAAAAATCAGTTGGAAACTGAATGTTTAGAAACAGCACATCCCTTAATATACGTTAAAAATCAGTGTCGGTTACAGATAAACACTTAAAAGAATTAGTAATGCCATTAATTTTAGTTTAAGTCTAAAAATATATATATAAACAGTTTATTTAAGTGGTGAATAATATATTATGTCAATGGTTTTATCCTTTTTTGAAGAATAGTATGGCAACACAAGGTAACAATTTTTATATTTACAGTATATGATATTTAATGTTAATAGTTTTAGTTTTATTCTTTTTTTGAAGAATAGTATGGCAACACAAAGTAACAATTTTTATATAAGTGGTGTATGATATTTAATGATAATGATTTTAGTTTTATTCTTTTTTGTTTTGAAGAATTCAATGTCAACACAAGGTAACAGTTTTTAAAAAAGTGGTTAATGATATATTATGTTAATGGTTCTATGCTTTTTTAAAGAATTGTATGGTAATAAATGATAATATTATTATTATTGAGCAATAACAATTGTTTATACAAACAACGAGTGATATATTAAACTTTAAAAATAATTATAAAAAATTAGAAATATTGAAAAATAACTATTTCAAGGGATAATTTCAGACTTTCAATATGAAATTAGTAAAAGATAGTTAACTCATTATTCATTTGATAAGAAATTGAAAAAAAAATAGTAAATAAAGTCGTTACGACTTCATGAGTTATTAAAAATCACAAGTTGTTCTAACAAAAATAAACAGACAACAGCTTTTTCATTTACACATTATTTATTCGTCATTTTCAATAGTTACAATAGTGAGAACATGAGTACACATATTTCAAAAAGGTATAAACATTTCAAATCATGTTATGTTTTAAAGGTAGATAGTTCTAAATTCAATATTTTATCTAATGTCCAATTAAAACCACGTCTGGTGGACTTCTCATAGGACTTAATAATTTTTGCAAAGGTATCCTCAACATGTTCAGTTAAGTTTTGTTTCGTTAATTCAAGTATAGTTTTTGAATGGAAATAGGGTGTGGCAATCTCTAATACATCCTCCTGTGTTACACGATATACAACAACTTGTACACTTGCATACCATTTCATCGATCTTTTAACTTGAATCTGGTAGTTTAATTCGTTTAAAACGTGCGAATGAATACTATTAAAAAATGTGTTAAAGTCTGTAACATTCTCCTCGTTAGAGTTGATTACAGTTTTAGTAAATATGTTTAACGAATTTTGCCTTTTAAAATGCTTAACCTTCTCAAAAAAATATCTTTTAAAGAGGATGAATTATCAATTTTGCATCTAACTCTCTGTGAAGTTTTCAAATGATATAAAAAATCGGAGTTGGGATTGAATATTTCACTACGCTGAATACATTTATCGTTTTTGGAGGACTTGTGGATCTTCATGTGTTTTAATAAGTCATACTTTCTTGAGTACGCTTCACCGCACGATTCACATTTATGTTGGGAAGGAATCTTTAAATGGGATAGTTTATGACGATTCAAAATAGCCTTTCTAGAGAATGCTTTTTGGCAGATGTCACATATAAATGGTCTTTCTTCTGAATGAATCATCAAATGTTGTTTTAAATTGCCTTTTCGTGAAAAAGATTTGCTGCAAACAGTACACAAAAAAGGTGGCTTCTGTTTCTTCAGTTCTGATGAGGAGAATTCCGCTTCATTATCTGAAACGGGTTCTACTTTAGGTTGTACTATTAATCCCATGCCTTGATCATTTAATCTTGATGAAAAATATTGATTATTCAAACGTGATACATCATCGCTTAACATAGTAGAATGTCCATCTTGAAAACTAGCCATATTATCCTAAGTGAAAAAAGCGTCTTCACACACTCAAAAAATAGCAAACATTAATTAAAAAGTCTCGTTTCATTCAATTTTATATATAATCATAGGGGGCGCATGTTTAAAAATTAATACGATAATGCAAATCATGTAATATGAGTGGTGCAAACATTTCAGAAAAACACGTGGCATAAAAAAGTATGTGTAGGAAGTTCACAGGAAGTGAATCAATCCAAAGGTTTTATGTAATGTTTAAAAAGTATATGATTCATCACACTACGTTTTTGAATTCGTCATTCTAAGGTTTTACACATTAATTTTATTATTTCAGTGAAATATATGACAAACCAATGGATTAATTCATACTAAATTTATTAAACTGTATAAAAGAATGAGTTGAAGTGAGGCAGTAGTTTTAAAATTTATTAGAACTAGTGTAGAATCATCAAATAATTATCTATTGCAATAACAAACTATGAGTTGATTCAATTTATAATAATCGATAAATAGAAAATCTGTTCAAACTTTCATTTAAAATCTGGAAACAAGTGAAATAATCTCTTCAATAGTTATCAATATTTACATATTAGCTATTTTCTGTTGAAAAAAGCTGATTAGACTAATCGGATGTTTGTGATAGATAGTGAGTAACGTTGATAAGAGGGTTTAGGAAATGAATTTCAGACGATTAAATGAATATGATATGGTTCACAAGAAAAAGTATAATTTTAAAATTAGGTAAGAGGATTAATACTGGTAAAAACAATGTTTAATTCAAATCGTTTGGTAGCCTTCTAATCGATCTACAAAAATGACTTGCTTATTAAAGAAATATAAAAAATTAAATATTTCTTCAATTTAAACATAAATTGTATTAACTTTCCTAGTATAAGAAAGAGGAAGAGGTAGGTATTTTTAAAAATATATAGTGTTCAAAAGTAATTCAGTAATTGTCGGGACGCGGTCTGGATAGTGGATAGCTTATCGGTTACAAAAAATTAAATTTGAATCGGAGTTCGCAGGTTCGAAACCTTAGCTTGGTAAAATAATCAAACTCTCATTCACAAAATCGATAAAATCAGTTAAACTAAAAATAAAAATCATACACATTAAAAGAATTCGCAGAGTGAGCAGTTAAAATAGGTATTAATGAGTTATCTTAAGAAACCAACCTCTCTTTGCGCATACAGAAGGGGGAATACAACTTTTTGTTTTGAAACATCTAAAATCTAAACATATAGACATAGTTTCTTGGCTCGATTAGTTAAGTCTTCAACATATCATCGAGCCAAGAGACTATTTTGCAGGTTCAAACCTTCCTCAAAACTTTTCAAAAATAAAATACTATTTTCAATAATAAATTTGCACTACCGCATACAGATGGCAGCATCAAATTTTTTTTTCAGAAAACATAAGACATTTTTATCTTCATTCAAATTCTTAGACAATTCAAAAAAAAAATTAAGCCCCCCTAAAAATAAGCCCCCCTAAAAAATAAGCCCCCCTAAAAAATAAGCCCCTCTAAAAAATTTAGGCTCCTCAAACTCCCTTTCGAAAATACCTACATCTCTATGTTATAGTATGATATTTCCATTTCTACTCTATGTCGATTCGAAGAAAAAAAAATTAAGCCCCCCCCTAAAAATAAGCCCCACTAAAATATTTAGACCCCCTCAAACTCCCTTTCGAAAACACCTAACTCACTATGTTATAGTATGATATTTCCATTCTAATACTAAATCAATTCGAAAAAAAAATAATAAGCCCCCCTCAAAAATTAAGCCCATCGAAAAATTTAGTGTCTTCATACTTCCTCTCGAAAAGACCTCTCGAAACTTTACTCTAAGTCGATTCGAAAAAAAAAAAAAAATAAGCCCCTCTCAAAAATTAAGCCCCCTCCAACATTTAACCCCTCCTACTATAGGATAAGTCTCCCAACAGGTGGATTCCACTCTCCTCCTCCATCCACAAGGTGGATTCCACCCACATCCACCCACCGCCACCGCCTGCTGGGGTTGAACTGTCCTTTTTTCCCTACTATTATACGCAAATAAAAATAAAATATATTGCAACATATGATAAAATATAAACAAGAAAAATAACATGTTTAGGCCTACTTGACTAAGAAAGATTTAGCTCTAGCTGTCTCACCACCAGTTACGGGTTAATTAACTTCACCACAATATTATTAATATTCACGTCATTCATGTCAATAGTATCAGTAAATACAAAATGATTTTATTCTGCTTTTTTTTTCAGAAAAGATGTACTTTGAATTCATTACGAGTGTTTTTCTGGAGTTTGTGGCTACAGTGCGACAGGAATATCACCATAATTATTCCATTACCTTTTGCAATATTTATTGTCTTAATATTTATATTGCTTTCATAATTATCGAATAAGAGAAGCGCAGAATCAGTTTTGGAACAACTAGAATATTTAGTTAATTCACAATTGCTTTAAAAAACTTCTGCGGTCATTGACCAACTGTGATGAGCTGAGCAAGTCCAAATTTTTGGGATGAAGCCCCTCCGACTATGAACTCGATGAAATTCTTTCTTGGTAAAACGAATACTATTGAACAGAGTTACCTGATGTAGAAACAAAACATAAAAGTGTGACAAGTGTGCCACGTTCTGCTGATGTTACGTGAGAAAATTGTTTTTTTACTACGTTTTGCTGCTATATTAGGTGGTTTGTGCCCTGTCATTAAGCCTCTTTTATCTCAGTTATATATTATGTTCTGTGTAAATTTATAGCGATTCATAACTAACTGAAGGTTTAAAAAATATATCAACATTAGCTTTGTTGAAACTTGTACTTTTTGTTAAACTAATGGCTATAGGTTTCTTAAGAGAAAGTAATGACTTTCGTTGAATAAAATCTTGGAACCAAAAAATTCCAGCTTGCTTCTTTGTTTTCAAGATAGAGATGTATTTGGAGAGTTCAAAGCAATTGAATACTCATATGCAGATTTGTCAAACCATAGTTGATATTAGGTGCTTGGAGCAAATATGAAGCTAACTCTTTTTATTGAGCTTCACTTAAGGAAGCTTGATAGAAACAGCCTGAGGGTCAATCTGAGGGATTGAAAAGGGCATGTCCCTTTCAACCCCTCAGTTTCTGTCCCTTTCAACCCCATACAGATCTAGCGAAATGAAAAATGTATTCATGTATGAGAGTGTTTTACCTAACAAAATATACTGATATTCACATAAAGTGCATACTTTACAGTGCTAAATAACATAAATATTATAATGCTAAACACAGTATTACTTTATTAGAGAAAAACAGAAAAGCAATATCAAAGTTTACTTTGTTATATCAAAAACAGGTTTTGCTTTCATCACCTACAACCATGCAATTGCTGATGTTAGTTATAAGGATTATTAAGACAGAACAGGTATCGTTATCGATTGAGGCAAATTGAAACTTTGTACAGTCGTGGAGAAAAAAAGTAAACACCCCCTACTAACTCCTCAACAAATCATCGTAGAAGAAAGTTACTGGTACCGAACGATTGGAAATAAAATCTACTTTTAAATGATGTTTATAAAATTTTCTTAGGGGGTCATCTACATATTAAAATGAATCCAAACTTCATTTTTTTCAATGGCAATACCCAATTTTAACGAGATATTTCAAATCTTCGGTTCAAACTATGCCTAGACACCAAATTTCAAGTCATTTGAATGATAAGTTTTTGAATTATAAACATTCAAAATTTAGTGCTTCTAATGTTAAATTCCATTTTCATATTTTTATTTATATCTCCCGAAATTATGCTCCGAATGTGCTAATTTTTTTTGTAGTAATAATACTAATATACCCAAACATAAATAAGCTGAATTTGCAATTTTTATAATTTTATGATATGAATTATGAATTATGAAATTAATATTCGAAAAAATTATGAATTGCAACCTACAATTTTTTTGATGGATTTAGATTTATTAAGTCTTGCTTTATGGAAATTCAAAAATTTCACATTTTTCTTCCAAGTAGTTTTCAAATTATGCTTATAAAACGGCAAAATGATGGTTTAAGGGGCCGTCTATGATGGAAGTGAGTAGACATTTTGAAATTTATTCTGCTGTACTATAATCAAACAGGTTTCATTGACGCTTAAACGTGCCTTGATCAAGAAGGCGGCTCTCTCGGTTAACAATCCAGTACGGAACTTCAATTTGGATACAGCCCTTAAAATACGCTCGTTTTAAAATAATTAATTTCTCGGAAACTTATGGTACGAATTGCATAAAAATTCGTCTTTAGGCTAATTGAAGGGTGTAGAGTTCATTTATGCTGTTAGAATTGGGTACTGCTATTGAAAAAAATAATGTTTTGGTTCGTTTTAATATGTAGATGGCCTCCTAAGCATATTTTATATACATCATTTAAAAGTAGATTTTATTTCCAATCGTTCGGTACCAGTAACTTTCTTCTACGATAATTTGTTGAGGAGTTAGAAGGGGGTGTTTACTTTTTTTTTTCCACGACTGTACATTTTATTTTCTTCCTGAAATTTTGAGTGTCCCTTTCATCCCTTGCCCCTTTCATCTCCAGTCTCCCCTACACATTTCTTTAAAAATTTTGCTGCATTTTCAATCACCCCCCCCCCCCCCAAATAAATAAATAAATAAATAAATAAATAAATAAATAAATAAAGAGAGAGAAAGAAAGAAAGAAAGGGAAAAAAATCCTGTTTTTCAGATTACCGAACTTTTGATTCTAAAATGAAGAATCTAGTTAAAAATATTTTTATATAAAAGATATTTTTGAAATTAGTAGTATTTATCACGATATCAAGGAAATTCAGCAAACATAAAAGTCATGATAAATGTGTTTCATGTTAAAATTTTTTAGTTACGAAGTTTAATTTATATGTCAGTAGCAATTTATCGATGTACAATCAAGCTTACAATTCTATTATTAGATCATTTTAACGCTTAGTGGTTTATATAGAAAAACATAGCAGTATTAAACTTTACTTTATCAATGTGATATACAGATTGTTCACCTCTTGCTGCTGACGTCACCAACCAGCAAGAAGGCTTTGTATTCTAGGTGGCAATGACTATGCACGATCTCTTTATTCATGTCACGTTTTTATAGTGGGCTGCTTCCAATCTGTAGATAATATACAGAGCTGTATAAAATATTTAGATCGCATTTCCGTCTATTGGCAGAAATCGCTAAAAGTGAATTTTCAACAGTACTAAGCGCTTTCAAATTTAAATACATTTTAGCAGACTACGTAGCATATAAGCAAATCTATAGATCGTGTACAGGATTGCACAAAAAAATTCGACTACTTTTCTAACTTTATGGACGGTAATTGCTGAAATTGATTTTTTAAAATGTGTTATGGATTTTCTGCTCTGTTTACCTACATATCTTCTTTCATCTTATTTAACAAGGAAGTTTCGTTACTGAACTCTCTAGGAAAATGTTTTATAATCTATGCTTGAAACATAATTTTCTTTTTCGTGTTTCTTTCTTTCTTTCTTTTCTTTTCTTTTCTTTCTTTTTCTTTTTTTTTTGGGGGGGGGGGCTATGTGTTGATTTTTTATTCTTTCATACCTTTATTTTTTAGACTATTTTCCATAGATGCATTTAAATATCACGTTAATTATTTTTTCATTTTGGGGTTTCGGGTTGGAATACATTTGGGTTCGGTTTGTGCGGTTGCGTCGACGAAAATTTCTTATGCGGATCAGGGTTTATTTTAGAATATATTTGTTTTTTTCTTAAATATAATAAGTATTTGGCTCGAATTTCGGGCCTATTTTTAAATCCAATTTCGAGTTCAGGTGGGTAGTAAAAGCAATATTACAAACTCGTGTCATGATTGGAAGAATCAAAAATAAATTTTAAATTAGAGAAGTAATATGCATATATATATATATATATATATATATATATATATATTAAAAATATCTATAGATGGCAGTAATACAAATTTCGCCAAATGCTTTTAAATCCTATTTAATACATGCATTTCTTCAATCTTATTTTTTTAAATAAATGCCTCTAAATTCTTTTAATTAGCGTTAAAAATAAGTTATGTTTTTTTTTTATTACAATAATATATTTAATAATTATTGCATTAATATTATTAGTAGTTTTTCCCTCCATCATTTGCAAATTTTAAACTGTCAATTTTCGCTGTTAACTGTAACTGCTTCTTACCCCACGTGAAAAGGGATTTACAGTGTAAGCTTTGATGATTGATTATGTGGATATTCAGCAATTTTAGCTGCATCATTTATTTCTATTAAAACAGTAAGTTTTTCACTTACATGTTTCATTTTTTAATATTAGTTATGTCTGGCTTGATTATGTCTAAATCTGTTGGATACGGTTAATTGGACAACGAGAGAAATATGCATGCAAGCATTGCTTCCTATTTCTCTTTCAGAAACAGTACTTTACTTATGATGTAGAAATATTTCCTCTTAAGACGAGTTTCGCATCATAAGTTTCATTTTTATTCATGTATCGTTCTCCTTTTTGAATTCCTTTTGTAATTTTTCTTATTGAATTTATATACAATCGAACCTCGTTATCCCGACACTCTAATGACCTGAGAAAAGTGTCGTCATAAGCAGAGTGTTGCGGTAACCGGAGTTGGAGAAAAATATGTTTATAAAAAGCTGTATTTTTAATTAATTAATGACAATTTTAAATTCATAACTGTTCTTGCAGTTTTAAGCAATACAACATTATTATTAAATAAAATAAACACAAAAACGAAATTGAAAATAACAAAAATCTGATTTATAATGACAATTTTTTTAAAAATTGTTACATGAAATATTGATGAATTAAGGTTTACTTGTCCATAGATGTGCTTCCTACATTTATTTTTTCAATATTATACAATGAATTGTAATCAGTATTCGTTGTTTCAGAAATGGATGTTAGAGAATTTCTGATCATTTCAATGCAATGCAATGCTTCCGTTTTAGTCTGTTGGAAAACGCCGTGTATCCACAAGAAAGCGCCGCCTGACCTGAACAAAAAGACTGAAACGTCTATCTGGAGCTTAAATGGGTCATTCATTGTGTGTGGGTTTATTTATTCAGATAAAGGATTGAAGTAAAACTTCTCATTTATCTTAATGGGCATTTTGAACACTTTTGTAAAAAGTTTGGCTAAGACATTTCTTACTGCTTAATTTCCGTGCTTATAAGGTGGATTATGAAAAATTATCAATTTTCCTAAACTGCCGGGATATCCGGAGTTAAAAATTATTCAACGATGTAAAATCCGGAGTTTATTTACATTACAATCATATACAGAAAATCGGGACTTTGAAAAACTGACGTGATAAGCGGAGTGACTTGAAAACCGGGTGTCGGGATAACGAGGTCCGACTGTATTTACCAATATGATATACTGCATTTTGGACAATGGTTTACTATCAATGATTTAATTTTTTTCTGGTGTTTTTTAATTTGTTAAAATGTTTTAGTTACAAACAGTTTGACTATGTATGTCAAATATTTATAATTTCCAATATTTTTTTTTTGCATTCAACTTTCTGTTCGTATTAATCTTTTTCCAAATTTATAATGTTAATCTTATTTAATACTTCATTTATAAATGTTTGGTTCTAGTCTTAAATTTTCATTTATAATTACTTCATTTAACATAGCTGCCAACTTTTACACTTTTTTACTACCACTAAAATTTAACAGAGAGTTTCTTCTTGTTTAATTGTGAGATTTCGACGATTAAATAAGACAAAATTTACTGTAACATTTTAGTGGTAGGAAGAAAGCGTAAAAGTTGGTAGCTATGATTTAATAGTTGTTGTTCCAAATTTAAAATTTATAATGCTTGTACCTTTCTTAAAACTCAATTTATAATTTATATTAAAAATTGATGATAATTTGTAATATTCTATAATGGTTTTATATATATATATATATATATATATATATATACACACATATATACGAGTATAATATCAGGTACATAAATATCCGATAATTTAATTTATTATTTTTGAGAATTTTACTTTTAAGAAAGAAAAAAATGAACCCTAACCTTTCATGCTATTTTTACGTTACAAGATATAAATATTGCACCATTTCATGCACTTATCCAGTGTGACTTTTCGAATCCTTTGACAAAATAGCTGGATAAACTGAAGGCAAAACGTAGACGGTATAAAGTATTGCTTTAATAAAAGCGGAATTAATCTTTTTTATGTTATTACAGAGTGGCACGTGGATCATTTAATATCGATTCCTGAAATTGTACGTTAAGAATATGTGAATACATGGGTACAGGAAAGAATAAATGAATGAATTCTTTAAAAGGAAAGAAAAAAGAAGAAGTTTGAGGATTTTACCGGATAACCGTATTTTCAGAATATATTATACTCAAGAAATTCTGAAAGAAATAAGATAACAATGTTATGTCACTTGTACATCTAAAAGCAACGAACAAAGTTTTCTTTGCACGCAAGTTTTTTCCTACGAGAAAAATAAGTATCAAAGTAAAAATAGTTTCGAAAAAAAAAATCACTCCTTTCGCGGACCTGATAGAGGTCTGCACGGGCCGGCCCGGTCCGAACAAAAGCTATCTTGCCCCGGCCCCGTGTAAAAATTAAAAGTTCGATCTTGGGCCGGCCCGTTTACACTTTCGAAGTTCACGGCCTGGCCGGGCCCGTACGAAAATCAGTAAAAAGAGACACGACCCGTTCAAAAAGCAATTAAATCAGGCCCGGTCCGGCCTGACTCAATTTCTATATATATATATATATATAAAAAAAAAATCAGATTTTTTTTAACATACAATTAAGATTCTTTTAAAGAATACTGCATACATATTTTAGTGAAAATTTTACTGTATATTATAGATTACTATGTTTTCGCAAGACAGAAAGTACACGGTAGCAACGTTAATAATTACTTAGATTTTTCAACATTCAAATGAAGATTCATTGAAAAAAATAATGTAGTTTAGAATAAAAGCAAAAAAGAGGGTTTAAAACATCATAACTTTTGAAGAGGAATAATAAAAAGTAGATTTTGGAAAATAGTTCTCTCTAATTTATTTAGGTATATAATTAATAAATATATAAGGTATAGAACTAATAAAGATAAGGTAATTTATTAATGATAGAATTTTTAAATATACATAACAGAAGTTCATTATTGCTATTGCTATCTTTACAAAGCACATTGTCCGCTCGACACATCTTGGGAACAATTAAATTCAGTTCTGGCCGTTCTCGACTATGTAGACAAATAAATGTAAGCTTGATAAAATTAATCCTGTGTTCAGACACGATGTAACTGTTCGATGCCGATCTCTACGCTGGACGTGTCATATTTCTGTATTGATGTTGTCCAACGAACTTGGTCTGGTGCAACACATTTATACTTATATTCTCGTGAAACTCATATCCATTGAAAATTGTTCATATTTTATCTCCTTCGCTTACATTTTCATATCGGGCCGGTCGGCCGCTGCATTTTTTTTTATCGGCCCGGCTGGCCCGTTTAATGTTTTTGTCGGTGCGGCCCGTTAAAAAATTGTCTTTATTTTTACGGCCCGTTTAAAAGTTTGCCTTCGTTTTGCTGAACCGGTCCAGGTACAGGCCTTGGGCCAAGCCCGGGACCATGCAGGTCTATAGAACCCGAACTTAATTATGATTTTTTTTTCACTTGGTTCACAAACTTGTTTCACTGAATTTCACTTGGTATAAAACGCAAGCAAGTGAATTTATTAAAAATATATGTAGTTTTTTTTCTTTTTTTACGATAGGGTAACAGGAAAAAAAATTAAACATGATTTAAATTACCTTTTTTGGGATTTCTGAATCGATATCTCAACGTATAATCGTAAATGAATTAATATTAAACCATTATTTGACAAGAGCGTATATTTTAAAATGTTACACTCTTCATTTTTTTATTTATAATTTTACTTTTTTTAACCTTTAAAATGTTTCATTGTTGCAGTTTCACAGCCATTTGCCATATTTTGGAGCATCATTAAATCCATTATTGCTTCAACTCGTATAGAATTATGTAGGGTAGACCGACCAATAAATGAACACTTAAGCACATTTAAAAAGAAAATGATTTATTATATTTTAATTAGTGATGTAACGAATAGTGATTTGGCCGAATAGCCGAATACCGAATATTCGGCCAAGTTTTAGGCCGAATACCGAATATTCGGCGGCCGAATACTGACTTTAATATAAATGACTTTTATTTTAATTGTTTAATTTTTTTTCAATTTTAAAATAAAAAAATTAAATTAAGGACTAATTGAAATTAATTTTTTGTTTGAGTTTTCAAAAATCATAACAGCTGAATATATTTTTTGTTATACTTTAAAAAATACTTTACAGATAACATACGACTTTTAAAAATGTAAATAATAATTTAATTCATAATTTTTTATTTAATCCATAGATAGTTCTAGTAATTTATATATATATTATATACTATCTAAAATAGAACTCATTACCTCTGTAAAAATGAAACTTTTTTTATTTTAGTAAAATCCTTTCACCCCCTAAAAATAAGAACTTGCATGTGTCTTTTTATATCCTTTTTCATGCAACTTAAACTTAGTAAATTTACACTCTGTATGTCAAAAGAAAAGGTTATTTTCTTAAAATATAATTATTCATTCCATTAAAATATTATATATTCTTTTCTGCTACCAAGATATACTTTTTTCTTTTCTTTTTCTCAAAATTAACAACCCCCTCATAATACTTCCTCCACACCATATTTCAGAATGAGATCTTTTTCTTATAATAATTAATGTATTTAGGTATAATTTTTTAATATTGTTTGTCGAAAATATTTAAAATCATATTTTGTTTTGATTTTCTGGAACATATCTAACCAAATATCTTAAAATATTCGGCCAAATATGCCACTATTCAGCTACAGGTATTCGGTCAAATGTCCCACTATTCGGCCACAGGTATTCGGCCGAATATCTGTTCAATATTCGGCCGGCCGAATATTCGGCAAAAGGGCCGAATAGGCCGAATACCGAATAGTGGCCGAATATTCGTTACATCCCTAATTTTAATAAACAGTACCTATTGGTGTTTGACAGTGCAAATGCATTTGTTGGTTTACAAATGATTAAAAAACAACGAAAGGAATTTTATATTTTATTTGTTTGGGATGCTAGGAGTGTCTTAATAGAAATAGATACAAAAACCAAGTAAATGATCAGTTGTTAACAGTGAATGAAGGCAAAATTTTCCAGTGAATGAACAGGCAGCAATTTAAAAATACTTAAATTTCATAGTTCTTTATTTATTTTACAACTTGTACAAATAACTTATAACATGTTTTTACTGAATTACGGTTTTTTTTAAAACCCAGAACGACAATTAAGTAGCTTGAAAAATTGTCACTTTTCAGTTTTGAAATTAATCATAATTACAGATTAAAAAAATAAAAAAAATATGATTCTATTTCCTGAAATCATTGGCCCTGTACTTCTCTATTTCAGTAATAATCCCAGACGAACGTGAGGATGTAGCAGAAATAAGTTCAGGTGTTTTATTATGCCTTTCATAAGATGCTTAAAATACCAGATCTTATACGTTACTCCAGGCCACTTCCAATTCCACCACCATGTGGTCCACATATTGTTCCGGTGCTTACTTCATATTTCCAACTTTTGATGCTATTTTAAAAAATGAGTCATCCATTTCTCCCCTGGATGTTTGTCTATAAATGGATTTTTCCTTCCTGTTTGTTTCATGACATTGTAAAAGTCATCTTTTACTTCATCCTTATGCATTGTAAATTCAATTTTCCCTTTCCAACTATCCAATGTTCAAGGAGTTTTTCTTCTTCAAAGGACAACACAGGCAATGTCCCATACGCTTACTTTCAATTGTTTTCCCTCGCAGTTTCACAGACAAAGTTGCTTTTAAAATATTAAAATGAAGAGATGCCTTCTTCAAATTGAGCTGACCTGACCCTCATAGCTTGTCCATCTTCAAGGTCCTCTGTAAAGTACTTTAACCTCCCGTATTTTCCTTTTTGTGGAATCTTCTTGGCCATCAGTAAGAATATTTCTATCAATCATCTGAAAACATAGGAAATTTAAAATTTGAAAGTCATCAATAATTATTATCTTCAAAAATGTGCGTGTATATGTCCTTTTGTTACTTTTTATATCTGTTAACTTTTCATTTGTTACCATTATTGTTGAAAAATCACTTAATTCAAAATATAGAAATAAAAGCAGCCACAAAAACATAAAGCCCAAAACAGTTCATTCACTAGAAAAGTAGCCTAATGTATTCCTCCCAGTGAATGAACAACTGTTCATTCATTGGATTTTTAACATTTGCCTAACCAGTTATTAAACATCCCTATTCTCAAATTCTACATATTCAACAATGTTTAAAACAATCAGAAATATGTCTATAATCCATATATTTAAAATGTATGTACAGTCGTGGGAAAAAAAAGTAAACACCCCCTACTAACTCCTCAACAAATTATCGTAGAAAAAAGTTACTGGTACCGGACGATTGGAAATAAAGTCTACTTTTAAATGATGTATATAAAATTTGCTTAGGGGGGCATCTACATATTAAAATGAACCATAACTTTGTTTTTTTCAATAGAAGTACACAATTCTGACAGCATAAATCAACTCTATACTCTTCAATTAGCCTAAAGACGAATTTTTATGCAATTCGTACCATAAGTTTCCGAGAAATTAATTATTCAAAACGAGCGTATTTTAAGGGCTGTATCCAAATTGAAGTTCCATACTTTATTGTTAACCGAGAGAGCCCCCTTCTTGATCAAGGCACCTGAAGTGCCACTTAAGGAGTCAATGAAACCTGTTAGATTACAGGACAACAGAATAAATTTCCAAATATGTACTCACTTCTATGATAGATAGCCCCTTAAACCATCATTTTGCCGTTTTTTAAGCATAATTTGAAAACTACTTGGAATAAAAATGTGAAATTTTGGATTTCCACAAAGCAGCACTTAATAAATCTAAATCCATCGAAAAAATTGTAGGTTGCAATTCGTAATTTTTTCGAATATTAATTTCATAATTCATAATTCATATCATAAAATTATAAAAATTGCAAATTCAGCGTATTTATGTTTGGGTATATTAGTATTATTGCTACAAAAAAATTAGCACATTAGGAGCATAATTTCAGGAGATATAAATAAAAATATGAAAATATAATTTAACATTACAGGCACTTAATTTCGAATGTTTATAATTAAAAAACTTATCATTCAAATGACTTGAAATTTTGTGTCTAGGCATAGTTTGAACCGAAGATTTGAAATATCTTGTTAAAATTGGGTATTGCCATTGAAAAAATTAAGTTTGGATTCGTTTTAATATGTAGATGCCCCCGTAAGAAAATCTTATATACATCATTTAAAAGTAGACTTTATTTCCTATCGTTCGGTACCGGTAACTTTCGTCTACGATAATTTGCTGAGGAGTTAGTAGAGGTGTTTACTTTTTTTTCCACGACTGTACAATAGAAATAGTGCATAATGCAAATAAAAGCAATAAATTCTTATGAAACATACGAAATGACATAGCACTTACCTTATTATTTTAGCATAGAAACAATGTGTTTCTCAAACATGAAAAATACAACATGTTCTCAGAGTAAAGTAATGTGACTTCAGTAACCATTCAGGAATGTGATAGCTTCCTATTGAATAGAATTAAGGCAATGTTGTAACCCCATTTAGTGGGGATGTTTTCAAACCTTATTCTATTAAAATATACACCAATTGTTCATTCACTGGGGGCTGTTCACTTACTGGTCGGACTACCCTATGACCGTAACGATATGTACGTACTAGTTACAGAGAATATTTGTCTATTTATCACCTGTGGCGGGCTAACGGAAAAATACCTTAAAATCAACGTATTAATTTATAATTTAGTCCGAAAAATATTAAAATGTTGTATTGTGATCTGAAACATACCTGTGAACGTAATTTTTTATAATTCTATCCAGTCGGGAAAGATTAAAAATCGGTTACAAAATTCCATCTTTACATACAAAAAACCAGGTTGAGTAAAATAAAAGACTGTTAATATTATGTTCACAACATGGAGAACCTTACTGTAGTTACTCCCTAAGACAGCATTTTATTTTATTAGGCAGATTTCGTAAGAAAGACTACCTATGATATTCTCACATATGGTGGAATTATTGAAAAACTTTTGCAGATCTACGCCGATCATGACCCCTAGAACCTAACACCACCCCCAGTTCAAAATTTTATCTTGATCTATTAATCTATCTGTCTATCTATCTATATCACATTTTTATAGACACGATAACTTCCATCATTCTGCACAAATCTCTTCCAAACTGATACTTATCAAGGGGCAGAACATCTCGGTCAAGTTCGTTAATGGACAAAATCGGACCAAGGGGCTGGAAATGGGGAGGATTTTTGTGAAAACAGAAAAAAAAAACCCCATAACGTCTTCATGATGATACATATCAAATCAATTTAAAGTTATTGTTGCTTCTAGGAAAGGGTAAAAAAATTATGTATGACCGTTTTTTGATATAATTAAAAATGGTCTCAAGCAGCGAAAAAAAATAGGGGTTTGGGAAGGAAAAAAATCCATAA
Organism: Maratus speciosus; assembly: GCA_963932465.1. Lineage (NCBI taxonomy): Eukaryota > Metazoa > Arthropoda > Arachnida > Araneae > Salticidae > Maratus > Maratus speciosus. The sequence continues at coordinate 296,082,515 of OZ010789.1, forward strand.
CTTCGTCCATTCACAAGATATCAAATCCGCTTGAATTTATTATAAATCTTCTTAATATTATCGACAACTTTTATATTGACAGGTTTTTGATAGGACCAACTCTTACAGAAAAAAAGGGTTGGAGAAGAAAAAAAATCACATCTCCGTTAATCCACCACTAAGGCGATAAAAAAGTATCATTGGCGTGATGAACATTTTTGACAATCCCCAGAGCTGCTGTATATAGGGATGCATTAATGGAGTACATTGGGATAAAAAATCGGCAATAGCGGCCAGATAAAATTGTTAAACTGGGTTTATCTCTAATCTTGATTTAGTTTTTTTGTTGGTGAAATTAGTACTTAACTTCGAAATCTACCCGTGCCTATGCTGGTAGGCCGAGCAGGCAGATTTAAAAAAAAAAAAAAAAAATGAACTGTATATGGACATTTTTAGCACAGAAAAACTGCTGTTAAGTCTTATACTGATTCATGTTGTTTGGCTTTATCTTTTCTTTGCTCTTTTCTTTGCTTATTTACATAGAAATTTAAAGAAATCACCGCTCTACTCCAACACAAGTCGAGTTATACAGGGTGATTCATAAATATCGAAACAATAGGCTATCTTCTTAAATATTGTCCCTAGGCATATACTTCCAATTGAAAAGTTTCATAAAAAAAGGTGCAAAATTTGATGAGATAAGTTTCAACTCCATGGGGGGTCAATATGAGAAAATACAAAAATTAAATTTTTATACGGGCCCCGTAGAGTAAAATTCCCAATTAGGAATTTTTTCCTTATCTATTCCTGAATCAAACACACAAAAAAAAATTCATCTCGATCTCTTTAAAATTCGCAGAGATATCAAAATCCAAAATTTGTGACTTACACCATTTATCCATGCCTCTGAGCGACGAGTTTTTGACTAATTTTGAATGCGAGATAGGGATCAGCCACAAATTGTACATTATTAAAAGTCGATATAAGACAGTGCCTCTCCTTTGGACATAAAATAGGCAGCGTATAGATTTTACGTTAAACTTGTTTTCAAAGTATGCTGATGGTCTACACTAGAGGTCTGCACGGGTCGAAATATCTAGGTCTGGTCCCGAACCGACCCATAGGAAAGAAAGTTCGGCCCTGCCTGGAAAAAAGTTCAAATCGTAGCCTGGCCCAACCTGACTGAATTTCTACATAGTTTTTTACATCGATATGGTTAAAAGTTGTTTCGTATGGAGGAGTTCTGATTAAAAATACTTATTATATCTTTTATTTTTTCATGTTTATAATTATTATTTTTAAAGAAGTGTCAAAAGCTGTGATTATTTGTTTTATTAATGAATCTCTATTTATATGTAAATGATTCACTTCTCCTTTAATAACGTTAATCCATATTCCGTGTGTTAGAGACAATGAAAAATGCTATAAAGTAAAATCTTTTACAATGGAATCACATAGGAAAGAAAAAAAAAGCGTTATAGACAAGTTCCCTTCTTAGGAGTTGTAAATGTAGTCTATTTTTTCTGAGGTATTATTATATTCATTTTCCATGGATCAACAATTTTTTCCGTTTAAGAAAGGATTCCGTCATAGGCAGAATCTTTTCACTAGTTTTACTGTATTTTAAATTTTTTGCCTTAAAATCTACTGTCCTTTAAAAATATGAATTTTAAAATTTTATTGTAAAATAATGGCCATTTAAAAATATATGCATTTGTTGTAAAGGTTTCTCGGCTGAGCCAAATTTTAGTTATTTTTGCACGGGTTAGGTCAGTCAGAGATAATGATTTTAATATGGGTTGTCTCGAGACCGGGACTGAAAATTTCGCCCAGGGGAGACCTAGGAATAAGGAAGCCAGTCCCGGTTCGGTATAACCAGTGGCCGAGAGGTTCTGCTCCCATGCTGGGTTCGAACCCAATCGTGTCCTTCGGCCCAATCGTTCAGAGTTTTCAGTGGTTTTCTTCGAACCTTGGATATCCTTGCGTAAATACTGGTTATGTTCCCTTAAGAAAGACCTCCACGGAACGCACCCCCCCCCCCTCGTTTTGGGCCCACATCCCTCGTATAGATAATTGGCCGTCATATAAATCACACCAACACCCGCTTCGGTATGAAAAAGTCCTTCCGGCCAGTGCCGGGAGGAAGAGGTAGCTTTCATATTCCTTATTTTAAAAAAGCCAACTTATATTATTCAAACACACGAAGCTCAATTAAGTGGAAACCAAATGTAGGAGATTCAGTACTAATTTTTATCAATACTAAATCATTATGAATGAGAATTTCGCGAAATTACTCAGCTTTATCCAAGCTGCTTTTATTTAAAGTAACTTATATTTGGCTGCCAAATTCGGCGATTTCTTAAAGTGCCTGCCATTTTAAGACAACATGGTGGATGAGGCTAACCAGTGAACTTGGTCCAGACCTTAGTAATTGCTGTGCACATGCTCACTCACATCGGAATCGGTTGATATATACGAGTGCTGTCGCAGGCAAAAAATCAGATTTTTCAAAATGTCACCCACGTTAGAAATTGAAACTGCTATATCTGAGCCATTTTTTAAGATAAAGACAAACAAAAAATGCTCCTGAATCCTTATATCAAGGTCAAATACTTAAGAAAGAAACCTTTTTCAAATTCTAATTTTTTTACACCTCACTTTAAATATATATATATTTTTTAATTTAATGGCCGCCATTTTGAAACAAGATGGCTGATGAAGCTGGCCAGCGAACTTGGTCGAGATATCATGGAAGACGGTAGTATTCCGAGTGACGCAGCCTTAAGCCTAAAATCGTATCGTATCGTATCGTTAAAATCGTATCGTATCGTATCATAGAATTCGTAGATGGCGGAACTCATATATACAGCTAACTCGACATCAAAGAAAACGCGAAAAGCCGCCTTTTAATAACTCAGCAGATATATGTCTTATTGTTCTGAATTTTCTAGAACAGTCTTATATCTGCAGTCTAATCGTATACTGAAATTTTTACATTTCTACGTGCAGTATATTTTGAGATCTAAATAGCCATTTTTAAAGTGAAAACGTTGGTATGATATCGAGGAAGTTCCTAATTTGAAAATCTCGAAAACGGTTCTAACGATTATTTTTAAATTGATACATAATATAAATGTGATTAAGGCGAGGTGAATAACACTTTTCTTTTTTCTGGGAAAACTCTCGTTCGTTAAATAATTCGATTTTTTTTCTCTCGAAAATGACACGGGCGATTTTTTAAAAATCAAATAAATATGTTTCAGATGAACCAAATAACAATTTACTTGTTTCCAGCAAGACTCTTGTTCGTTTTATAATGCGCATGAAAAATCGGACTATATTTCTTCGCCATTCTATGGAAATTTCACCGAAAATGCATGACACTGTATTCATACACATGCTTTCTTTTTAACCACTTTTGGGGAGAAAAATTTTGTCTTCCCACTGGCTGAGTGGCTAAGGGCCATCGTTTACTGATCTTACGATAGGCAGTTCGATACTCTCTGATACGTGTTTTCAGATGTGAATGTGTGTTTTTTTTTTTTTTTTTTTTTTTTTTTTTAAGTCTGCTAGTTGACCATTATTCTCAGTTCCTTTGTAATTTTTTTAATTGCTATTAGGTTAAATAAAATTACAATTATAATGACGCCAATTTGATGATGATTATTTCTTGGCAATTTTTCAACAATAAAAATATTACCATAAATTTTATAAATATATTTTATTTCAATCACTTTACAAAAAATATACATTAATAATTATTATTTGAATATAAATCACACGATCAGAAACGTAAAAAAATAATTCATTTCAGCTCTTCTTTTTATAATATCATTTTTTATTATTATGACGGTCAATCAATATATAATCACTGACATCCATAATATTATTTATTATTATAATTATTATTTTCCTTGCATAAAAGTTATTGTGATGTAATAATTCTTTTATAATAAATAATTTAGTTGAAATGTTTTATTTATAAATATCAATGAAGTTTGATAACCCCGAGACAATTGTTTTTATATAAGCATATCAGAATTCTGGTGTCGCCATCTTTTGACGCAATTGCGTAGTATTATAGAGAAATGTTTGATAAAAACGTTGAAGTAGACAGCTTTTAAATCGAAGAATTATTTTAAGAGATATTTAATGTTAAATCTGGATAAAAATGACTCATTAAAAAAGTCTCATAGGAAAAAAAATATACATGGGAATTTAATCATTTTCATTCAATTTAATCATTCAATAGAAACTCGAAGTTTGCAGAGTGCATTTATTATTTTTAACTTGCCTAATTTTTTGACGGTTTATTTCAATTTTAAATTAAAATTTTCAGAATTTCCAGAGATATTTTTTACATATTTTAGAAAAGGTTATTTTAAATTGTTGCCAATTGTTAAAACAGCGCAAAGAATAATATATCCTTTAAATTAAAAATTTATTCACACGTGACTATTATAAACAGAAAAAAATCCTTTTAAATTAGAATTAAATGATAACGTGTTAAAAGCAGGAAAATATTAAACATTACGTCATAAAAATTGTTTTTACACATGCTTACTTAAAATGAAAGAAAATTATAAAATAATCAATTATTTTCAAATTAGAATTAAATGATTACGCATTAAAAGAAGGAAATCATTGAAAATTACGTCATAAAAATTATATTTACACGTGAATATTAAAAGAAAAAGAAAATTTTTAAATAATAAATTCATTGATATGTGTTAAAAGTCGTAAATGGAGGAAATTACGTCATATTGGCCAAAGTGGCCAAAACAGTTTGCAAAACATATTGCAAAACATATTGCAAAACATATTGCAAAACAGTTTAAATTAAAAAATATATTTATATGAGAGATTTATTTCAAATTTCGAGATGATATTTTTAACTATAGTTGCCAATTTTAAGGTAGCGCAAATAATAATATTGTCTTTCTAATAATAAAAATATTTTCAGTTGAATGTTACAAAGAGAAAGGAAAGTTTGGTGAAAATTATGTCAGATTTAAAACGTTACATTTAAAATCTCTTATTTAAATTCATTTTCTTATAGCGTTGTTAAAAAATACCATAAAGCAAAGACTCTGTTGACTTAGTTCCTTTTATATTTGGTAATTTTCAAATGTTAACTAATCTTATTTAATCAAGCACGGAAACAGCAACTAACATCAGCTGATTCGGTTTTGAAATCCCTCAGTAAAAGGGAAACCCGTTTACAGTAAGATCGCCATTGATTTTTTAATTATACAGAGCAGCCTCGATTATCCGAGCTAATTGGGACTGTTAGTAAATCGGAATCGGAAACCTCGGTTAATAGAAACTGTGTGTAAAAACTCGCCGTGCTTGCGAATTTAACATCTCTTTTAAAAAAATATATAGAACGTTTTTTAAATAATAAAAGTAAATATATGTAAAGTTCTGTTTCACAGCTTAACAAATTTAAAAAGAAAATCAACTACCAGTAGTAAATTTTAAAATGCAAATTGAAAAATTTACGAAAGTTCACACAGCCACTGGAAACAAAGCATTGTTCGCTATTGACTTCTCAGGGTCCAATGTTTCTTTGGAGTTGAGTGCTTTTGGGGGCAGAAGGGCCTGTATAGCACAGACAGTGAGCTAAAGAGTGTGGTTATTTTTAAGGCTCATTCAAAAGGAAAAAAAAATCAGACTTTGTTATCGGCTCGGTTAACAGAAACCTCGATTAATCGAAGCTCGGTTAATCCAGGTTCTACTATAATTCAATCTTCCGTAATCTTTTTAAAGCAGATCAAATTAATGGACTTTAGCACAAAGTCACATAGCTGATAACTGCCATGCTTGTTGGCCACCTTTTTTTCAAAAAGTTTGCTTCACCTTATTCAATTAATGAGATATCTCCGATAAAATAAGTCACATTTTCCCGTTCTAAAATACTGGTATCCAAAAATCGTAGCATGTAACTGACACTACAAGTACTCATGGAACTAGACTATTTTAAGTCTTATTTTTATTATAGACTATATAAAATTATTAAAAATATATATTATGATAGGAACTAGAGGGCTTCGTCCGCTATTTACGTTACGGATATAAAAATCATGTTTTTTTTTTAGGGAAAAAGAAATAAAAACCTATTTGACGATAGGTTTATAAAGACACATTTTGTATTTGTTGTATTTCCGGGGATGAGGAGGGGGGGGGGGCTATTTTGATTAAATATCGCAATTAGTCTACATGGCAGATATAATTATGATAGACACTAGCGGGCTTCGCCCCTCTATGGCGCCTTATGGGTCCAGCTTCCATAACTCAGAAACTACATTTCGGACATCAATGCAACAGATTCCAAACGTTATAATTAACTTAATAATCACCCTATATAGCATTAAAGTAAATTTATGAGTACTGCATACTATTTTTTATCGTAATTTCTGAAGAGAAAAAATTATTTCGGTTCCATTCTTAGGTACTGGTCTGAAAAATTTTGAAAAAGGGGGGGAAGGAGTGGACATGAGACTGCTGTTTGTCAAACAACCCAACGGGGTCTGGCTTATTCAACTTGGTTTTTGATGACTTCAATTGGAAGGTGGTTTGTTTAAAAGAGTGCGTTCCCTGCCCCATGAAAACTGGAACTATTGGTGCACCATCTATGTAAGGATTTAATAATTATAAATTAACATTTTGGATTTATTAATTTAAGGATAAAGTGTTTTTAAAGGAATATCAAATGAAACCCTCTGTGCGATCTGCGATTATACTTACCCAGTTGTTTTTATATACAAACTGCTATAAGGAAAATTGTAATAAAATAGTAAAAATTAAATCTGCATTAAATTCCATAAGTATCCTTTTTTTAATCATTTTATCACTAACCTAAAAAAAGTAATGATATCAATGCAAAAACCCTTGACGGGTTAAAAGTTTCTGACGCAGCACTTTATCTTATGCTCTAAGAATTTTAAATATGGAACTTAAAAATACTGATATCAAATTTTGAGTGACGTTATGCTATTTCTTAAAAGATATATTTGTATTTATTTCATCATTTTATTTTTGTTTTATTTATAATCGCATGTGCAAAAGTTATGTTCAACATGAAAAGCTGCATAAAATTTTATTCGCTGTTGCTTTATCATTTACATCTCTCATAAATTCAAAATATGAGTTTTAAAAGATATGATATAAAATTTAAGTGACGCCTTGATGTGACTTTAAAAGGTTTGTTTTAAAATTCAATTTAAATTATTTTTGACTTGGTTAAAATATTTGTTTACATCTACACAATACTTTTAATTTTCCAATTCACTGTTAAATATATCACTTTCATTGAATCTATAATATGCATTGAAATGTATTTATTTCAATAAATTGATTTATCTTTTGTGTCACGCTATTCAAAATTGTGAGTAAGATTTATGTATGGTTTCTTTGCGTCATTGTGTTCAAACTACATGAAATGTATGAAAAAGGATAGTTTGACGCAAATAAACCATTTACATAAATCTTACTCACAATTTTGAATAGCGTGACACAAAAGATAAATCAATTTATTGAAATAAATACATTTCAATGCATAGTATAGATTCAATGAAAGTGATATATTTAACAGTGAATTGGAAAATTAAAAGTATTGTGTAGATGTAAAAAAATATTTTAACCAAGTCAAAAATAATTTAAATTGAATTTTAAAACAAACCTTTTAAAGTCACATCAAGGCGTCACTTAAATTTTATATCATATCTTTTAAAACTCATATTTTGAATTTATGAGAGATGTAAATGATAAAGCAACAGCGAATAAAATTTTATGCAGCTTTTCATGTTGAACATAACTTTTGCACATGCGATTATAAATAAAACAAAAATAAAATGATGAAATAAATACAAATATATCTTTTAAGAAATAGCATAACGTCACTCAAAATTTGATATCAGTATTTTTAAGTTCCATATTTAAAATTCTTAGAGCATAAGATAAAGTGCTGCGTCAGAAACTTTTAACCCGTCAAGGGTTTTTGCATTGATTGATGTATACTATTCATATGCCTTCTTCCATCGAAATAGGCGAATACGTGTGGTATCGCGAGACAAATACAAGATCGTTTCAAAGTGTTAACCATGATAGAAATTCAAAGTGCTATAATTCAACCACTTTTTAAGATATAAACAAAAGAACAAATTTTCAGAAACAAAAACTGCTCCAGAATCTTTGTATCAAGGCCAAACACATAAAAAAAATCTTTTTCATTTTCCAATTTTTAGGTAGCTTTCATTACAAAAAGCTACCTATTGCAGCCGTTCGGAGGAAAGCGATTTCAAAAAATTTTGGTATATTTTCATCGATCATGACCCCCAGACACCGAAACCACCCTCCGTTCAAAAGTTGATATATATATATATATATATATATATATATATATATATATATCCATATATATATATATATATATATATATATATATCTGACCTTTGTCATACTGTAACTCTCGAATTTATGAACCGATTTGGATGTAATTCGGTATGTATATAGTGCATACCAATGTCTCGACCGAGTTCGTTGGCCAGCTTCATCCGCCATTTTGAAACAAAATGGCGGTCATTTAAAATTTTTTTTTAAATTTTAAATTTGAAATGTGGTACCAAAGAATTGAAAATGGAAAAATATGTTTTTCTTATGTATTTGACCTTTATACAAAGATTCCGGAGCAGTTTTTGTTTCATCTATATCTTAAAAAACGGCTGAGTTATAACATTTTGAATTTCTATTGTGGCTGACATTTTAAAACGACCTGATTTTCGTCACGCGATAACAGGCGTATTTATGAACCGATTTGGATGTAACTTGGTCTGTACATAGTACATAGAAATATGTGGACCGAGTTCGTTGACCAGCTTCATCCGCCATATTGTTTCAAAATGGCGGCCATTTAAAAATTTTTTTAAAAAATTAAATTTAAAGTGAGATACCAAAAAATTAGAAAATGAAAAGGTTTTTTTCGTATGTGTTTGACCTTAATACAAAGATTCCTGAACAGTTTTTGTTTCGTCTATATCTAAAAAAACGGCTGAGTTATAACATTTTGAATTTCTATTGTGGCTGACATTTTAAAACGACCTGATTTTTGTCACGCGTTAACAGGCGTATTTATGAACCGATTTGGATGTAACTTGGTCTGTACATAGTACATACCAATGTCTCGACCGAGTTCGTTGGCCAGCTTCATTCGCCATCTTGTTTCAAAAGGGTTGCGATTAACAAAAATTAAATTTAAAATTTAAAATGAGGTATTAAAAAATTGGAAAATGAAAAAGATTTTTTTTATGTGTTTGGCCTTGATACAAAGATTCCGGAGCAGTTTTTGTTTCTGAAAATTTATTATTTTGTTTATATCTTTAAAAATGGTTGAATTATATCACTTTGAATTTCTAGCATGGCTAACATTTTGAAACGATGTTGTATTTGCCACGCGATAACACACGTATTCGCCTATTTCGATGTAAGAAGGCATGTGGATAGTATACAGCAATATCTCGACCAAGTTCGCTGGCCAGCTTCATCAGCCATCTTGTTTCAAAATGGCGGCCATTAAATTAAAAAAATATATATATTCAAAGTGAAGTGCCAAACAATAAGAAATTGAAAAAGGTTTCTTTCTTAAGTATTTTAAGTTTACTTTTTCTTAAGTTTCTTTCTTACCTTGGTATAAGGATTCAGGAGCATTTTTTGTTTGTCTTTATCTTAAAAAATGGCTCAGACATAGCAGTTTCAATTTCTAATGTGGGTGACATTTTGAAAAATCTGATTTTTTGCCTGCGACAGAACTTGTATATATCAACCGATTCCGATGTGAGTGAGCATGTGCACAGCAATTACTAAGGTCTCGTACAAGTTCACTGTTTAGCCTCATCCACCATGTTGTCTTAAAATGGCAGGCACTTTAAGAAATCGCCGAATTTGGCAGCCAAATGTAAGTTACTTTAAATAAAAGCAGCTTGGATAAAGCTGACTAATTTCGCGAAATTTTCATTCATAATGTTTTAGTATTGATAAATATTAGTATTGAATCTGCCATATTCGGTTTCCACTAAATTGAGCTTCGTGTGTTTGAATAATATAAGTTGGCTTTTTTAAAATAAGGAATATGAAAGCTACCTCTTCCTCCCGGCACTGGCCGAATGACTTTTTATACCTCATTTTAAATTTTAAATTACATTTTTTTTAAAAAATGGCAACCCTTTTGAAACGAGATGGCGAATGAAGCTGGCCAACGAACTCGGTTGAGTTATTTGTATGTACTATGTACACACCAAGGTACATCCAAATCGGTTCATAAATACGTCTGTTATCACGTGGCAAAAATCAGGGCGTTTCAAAATGTCAGCCACACTAGAAATTCAAAATGCTATAACTCAGCCATTTTTTAAGATATAGACGAAGCAAAAACTGCTCCCGAATCTTTTTATCGAGGTCAAACACATAAGAAAAAAATATTTTTTCAATTTTCAATTTTTTGGTACCACATTTCAAATTTAAATTTTTCTTAAAATTTTAAATGGCCGCCATTTTTAAATTAAATGGCGGATGAAGCTGGCCAACGAACTCGGTCGAGACATTGGTCTGTACTATGTATAAACGAAGTTACATCCAAATCGGTTCTTAAATACGCCTTTTATCGCGTGACAAAATTCAGGACGTTTCAAAATGTCAGCTTCGCTAGAAATTCAAAATGCTATAACTCAGCCATTTTTTAAGATATAGACGAAACAAAACCTGCTACGAAGTCTTTGTATAAAGGTCAAATACATAAGAAAAAAATATTTTTCCATTTTCAATTTTTTGGTACCACATTTCAAATTTTAAATTTTTTTAAAATTTTTAAATGGCCGCCATTTTGAAACAAAATGGCGGATGAAGCTGGCCAACGAACTTGGTCGAGACATTGGTATGTACTATGTACACACCGAATTACATCCAAATCGGCTCATAAATACGAGAGTTACAGTGTGACATAGGTCAGATATATATATAATACTTTATATTTACAGCATGTCGGTATACCACAAGGCGGTTGTACTTCCAGTTTACTCTCAGACTTATACTTATATCATTATGAACGTAATTTTACTAATAATAATCTACATTTATATCGTTATATTGATGACATCATTTTAATTGATACTGATCAATCTGCAATTACTCGATTTCCAGTTGATTATCCCACTAATTTGGCATTAACGGAAAACCTTTTATCTAACAATACAATTAACTTCTTAGATCTTAAAATTACAATAAAAGACAATAAAACAATCACAGATTTATATGACAAACGTAAAGAATTTAAATTCAAAGTTAATACATTTACAAATTTTAAATCTTGTCTACATCATTCTGTATTTCGGAATATAATACTTAATCATTTATATAGAATAAAATGTTTATGTTCTTCTCCTCTAATTAACAATAATATTAAAAAACTAATTTATGATGCATTAAATCATGGTTTTCCAAAAAAATTCATATATTCATTAATATACAATTAGTACTTTTCTTACATGATCTATTAAAACAAACTAACACATGCGTAAACAAAATTACAAAAAAAATTATGAAATAAAAAAAATATCTATAAAAAATTAAAAATTGTAAAATAATATAAAAAAAAATTATAGGTTGGTTGGGTGGGTAGATGTTAGAGTACGGAGGAGGGTGGTGTTGTCTGGATAATACGCAATGGTTAATTATATATATAAAAAAATGGTGGCTCTTGTATTATTACTATATTTTTGTTACGTATTTTATATGGATGTTGATTTGATATTTTATATGTAATTGGAGAATTTCATTAATATTATACTTAGCCTAATTATTGATTAATCTAATTTACAATTATTTATTATTAAATTTTAAATTTACTAAGGACAATATCATATTAATTACTAATAGTATGCCATTCTTATAGTGAATAATATACATATAAGTATGTTTAATATAAATATAGTTATACTGTATGCATTAAAATTGGGTAATTATTTTTATTATTATTACTCTATTCTTTTTAATATTTATTATCGGTTTAATGTTTTTGAATGTCCCACATTCATACTTTATGGTTTTTTATGGATGTCTGAAAATAATCCACACTCTATATTTGTGCTTTTTAAGTAATGGGTATTTAAGTATCATTTAACCTTCTATTTACTTCCACATTTTTTTTATTTCCTGTTCATTATATAAATATCTGATATATAATTCATTAAAAAATAATTTTTATATTTAACAATTATTTATATTAATTATTACTGAATTTATTTTGTTTTATAGCATATAGCTATATGCTATATATTATCAATGTTCTAGAATTATTTAAATTCTTAGTTTAGTTTAAATAAGTTAGCTAATAGAATATATTGTATGCTTTTAAATTTTATTTACAATAGTTTTTAAATACATTCTGTGGTTTATATTCAGTTTATAATTCTCTATATATAAGGATATGTTTGGTTTTGCTGTTTATACAGTTATTTACATTCAAATGCTTACAATTATTTATACAGTTATTTACATTCAAATGCTTACAAATATTTATCTTGCGTTAGTTGTTTAATAGAAGTAATACTAGATGGCAGCACTACATTTGTCTCTTTTAGATGGCTCTAATTTTTAATTTTTCTAGCTCCATTTCAGTTATAATTTAATACACCAGGGGGTATTTTTAGCTAAATTTTGACGATATTGTTAAACTGTTATTAATTTAATAGTGCATTTTAAATAATGTAAGTAATATCTATTTATTTTATATTAGATTAAATGTGTTTAACAAGGTATTTCAAATTTTATTTCAAATTTTATTTCAAAATGTATTAACTGCATCCTTTGGTATCATTTACTGTGATTTCTTAACTGTTTTATTCACCTTAATCTTTTTGATATACTGGCAGCCATGTGCAGGTGGATTTTTGTAAAATACTGAAATATTAATCGGTATGGTGTTTATTATTTATATTTTATATCCTATAAATATTTAAATACGTTTTATTGATTCTTCCATTTCATATTATTTGTTTCTATTCTTCTTTCATTTTTAATCAATTCACTTGATTTTATGGTTGTTTGGGCACAGGGGAAAATAACTTTTAGCTTTAGCTTATTTTTCCCACAGAAAACAACCATTTTGCTTATATCATTGAATTCTGTGCCCTTGATAACGTAATTCAATGTATAAGCTTTTCAATTTTTGTCGGTGTCCACTTTTTTCTTTTTCTTCCATAATAATTCTTATATTAATTTTTTTTTTTAATACTTACAGCTTTAATTCATAATAATTGACGGTGGAAGGTTATGTTTAATTAATGGTTATATATATATATATATATATATATATATATATATATCAATTTTGAACGGAGGGTGGTTTCGTGGTCTGGGGGTCATGATCGATGAAAATATACCAAAATTTTTTGAAATCGCTTTCCTCCGAACGGCTGCAATAGGTAGCTTTTTGTAAAGAAAGCTACTTAAAAATACGATCGGCCCGACCTGGCCGAGTCTTCAGAAAAAAGTCGCCAATCCCGGGTCTGGTCCGGCCCCTGTATACAGACTTTTTTATCGGCCTCGCCGGGGCGATAAAAAGTCTGAATTTGTAAGGGCTAAAATTATGAAAAACTCTTAATCGGCATGTTCAAAAAGCATTGTTTCAAATTCTACATTAAACATTTATTTATGGGCATTTAGTACAAAAAGGTGGTGGAAACGGCAAAAGTTAAACTGAATCGGAAGTTTAAGCTAGCGAAAGAAGTGACTTTTTCACGTGCAATTTTTTAAAATGCATTTAAATATTTTATGAGGAGCCAATCAATGTTTAAAACTTTAAATGCGTTTTTCTGCATGGTGCTTTTTTAATCGTAAATTAAATAGGTGATCTCTTGGAACATGTCTTTTTTCATTATTTTACATTAATTTTGTTTCGGCAAACTGAAAAAAATTTACTTTTGAAAATATGATTTTTTTAAAAATAAGTTACATATTTTTTAAGCAAATATTTTTAATATTTTTAAAATTAAAATTAAAAAAATTCCTGAAACAAAACTAAAATTGTACTTTCCTCTTTAATTAAATGAAAAAAATTTGAAATCCGATGAATAATGTTTCGAGTTATAAAGATTTTAAATTAAATCCTCTTAAAAAATACTAAACATTTAAAATTTTAAAAAACTTTATGCGAAATATTAGGATGTGATTTTGTTTGAAAATTATACGGTTAACCATCACAAAAAAAGAAAAAAAAATCAAAATTCTAACTCAACAAATATATTTTTTACATGTTTCCTAGAACTCTTAAACTAACATTGTTTCTTCGATTGCACGCATTTCAATTTGTGTCTAATCCCTTAAAACCTTATGAATTATTTAAACGGCCATAACTCTGCGAGTTTTTCAGATATGAAGATGCAATTTTTTGTGCTTAATTCAGGAATGGATAAGGAAAGTTTTCTTGATTGGAATTTTTTCGCCACGGGGGCCGTATAAAAATTTAATTTTCGTATTTTTTCAAATAGACTCCCTATGGAGTTGCAACTTATGTCATTAAATTTTGCACCTTTTTTTATGAAACTTTGCAATTGGAAGTATGGGTCCAGGGGCAATATTTAAGGAAATAGCCTATTGTTTCGATATTTATGAATCACCCTGATGTTTCAGAAAACCTGGATGATTTCACTTACATTTAATCGCCAAGACAAACTTTGAATGATATAAATGTTGGCTAATTAATTGAATCGGTAAACTGTTGTCGGTGAAATCAAAGATTACTTTTTGAGTCTTAATAATTCTTTGTGATTAGGTTATTGTGTTCCGGCCTTTTTTTTTTTTTTTTTTTTTTTTAGGACTTTTACTTTCTTCTAAGTATTGCAATCGAAACTTTTTTCGATTTCCGGTTTTGACGGATTTACACGTTTTAGGGCCAGTGATCATAAAAACACGTTTTTACAAAATATCTGTCTGGTCGTGCGTCCTCTTTGTATCACCGAAAAGTGTATGAAGTTATGCATAGAAAATAAACCAAACTTCATACATATGTTTTTGGCTATGGCCAGAAAGTCCTAATTGAAAATGGAGATATTCCACCGGAAGAGGGCGCTGTGATAGCGATTTTTGTGTTATTTTCCGTATTGTGTATGAAGTTACCCAATAAAAATGTGAAAGTGTATGAAGTTATGCATAGAACTGAACAAAACTTCATGTATATGTTTTTGACTATGACCGTCAGGTCCCAATTGAAATAGGGGATATTCCTCCGGAAGGGGGCGCTGTGATGGCCATTTTTGTTCGATTTTTCTTTTGTATCATCGGAAAGGGTATGAATTTCGAAGAGAATTTAACCAAACTTCATATATACGCTTTTGGCTATAGACGTCCTGTCTCAGTTGAAAATTGGGCTATTCCCCCCAGAATTGGACGCTGTAATACGATTTATGTGGGATTTTCTCGATTTTTCGTGGTTGTGTTCTCCAGTGTTGCTTGTGCAGCAAAAGGCATCCAGGTAACCCGGCGAATCGCAAGCAGCTGAAGTACAACAGAATGACGGAAAATATCAATTTTATTGAAAAGTAATGATCGAGATTAACTCCTATTTACTTCGATTAATAAAAGGAAGCAGAAATTTAAGAGGAAAATCAAAGTTGTGGTTTGCGCAGGATGCTCGTGCAGCGACGTATTTCCAGCTTTGGGTTGTTTCCAATTTTTTGTCATTTTGTTTGTTTCTAAAATGCATAATTTAAAAAATTACGCTGTTTGAAGTAGTAACATGTATGAGATAGAAGAAATTTTTGAGATTGGTACATCCGACTAGTTTTAATATGAATTGTTAATAGTGTATCGTGGTTCTAGAATATTTATTAAACGAAACACAATTTTTTAATTAGAACCCCCCCCCCCCCCTCCGTGTATTAAATACTAAACCTCCTTGCACCGACAACAAAACCAGAAAATTTTGCAGTAATATGCATGTATCAAAATTATGTTAGAAATACATGATTTTAATGTTACAATATCACACTGTAGAAAGGTAAGTTGTTACAAGACGTAACTCGGCAAAATTCTAGTCCATAGCATTTTAATTTTAGAAGCGTACTTACATTTTAAAATAATGTGAATGGAAACATTGGAAAAACAACACGAACTGTTACAAAATGCGATCAATACGCTTAGAATAGAAAATTCTTTACAATATTTTATAAACGTAAACGAACATAACTTTATTTCATAGTTTATGGGGAAATAAATCAATTTTCTCAACAGTCAAAATGTTTTCTCAAGTACTTTACTTTTGAAAAAAAGACAAGAAAGGACTATTTTTTTCCCTTATTTAGTACTAAAATTTTTCTTTTCAAATATTAAGAAAAATCATTTTAACCTCTTCGGTCCCTAGGTTCTCATACGGGGTCCTCTGTTCTTTTCCTTATATAAACTAAAATGTCCGATTTTTTAATATTTTCACGTCACTTCTTAATAGCTGAATGTTTTTTGTGTCCAAAGCAAACGAATAAATAGCAGCATCTAAGCTGATTCCCACATAGAATAAATGTTATTCTCATTTGAGTTTGCAAAATGCCTAAAAATGCCCAAAAGACAGTATGGCCAAGAAAGTGAGAAATTTTCACAAGTATTTAACTTAAATCTTTTTCAATAAATTTTTTTGAGGATCTGTAGATTATTTACTTGTTTAAAGCTCTTAAATTTATGATTGCGTTAATTTAGGTTAATGGTTATTAAATTGATGTTTTTAAGGGGTTTGTCGTTTTAGATCCATATTTTTGAACCTAAATTACTAAGCGCCTAAAAGACCAATTTCAGAAAAGGAATTTTTTTCTGTCATTTACGATGTCATTTTGTTTGGAAAAACCAATGAATAAGCATTTGTATTATTATTTTAGCTTCGGAACTGAAGAGGTTAAAAAGAAAACTAGAGATGCAAAACGTTTTAAGGTTAAAAATAATTTAATGTTGAAAATGTATAAGCATAGGTATAGGTATATCAGCACAAGTATTTAAAACTGGTCTTTATCCCGAAACCACCCTACCTTGAGGTTACATTTTGATATCGAAGAAAGATGCTGGGTTTCATGGCAACTTGTCATTAGAAATCATTTGGTGTATTTTTTTTTTTTTTTTTTTTTTTTTTTTTTTTTAAGGAAAAAAAAAAACGAGTAGGGACACACACACAGAACGGATGATCATACTGGAAACTTTTCCCAAACTATACCAACCTTCATTACGAAACTTCATGATATTCATTAGGACCTTTGGTTAGATAAATGAGTAAACAAACTTGATGATAATGACACGATATAAAGATATGTATGATAATCACTTATAATGAAACAAACTAAGCTAAAAATGCTATAAAAGTGATAAAATACCTTTATTTAGATTAACGTACGTTTCATCGGAACCAGGCTTCGAGTAATCGTAATCGTGTAATCGTAATCGAATATAATCGATTACAAAAAATGCATAATCGCATTGTAATCGTAATCATAAATTTTGATTTGGAAGTAATCGCAAAATAATCATAATCAAGAAATTTCACTCAGATTACAATCGTAATCTAATCGTGATCGCAATATAAGCTAATATCTATGTAATCTGTATCGAAAAGATGGGTAATCGTAATTTCGTACAAACGATTACGATTACAACTTTGTTTTTCCCTTTTTGCTTCCTATCCTAAAAATACCCGATTAGCTAAACATTGTAACAAGAGGATATGTTTATAATATATATACATATTCAGTTTTTCATTCAGATTTGTAAATTGTGAATGTTACATGAAGATATTTACAAAATAATTTCGAAAAAGAGGAGTTCGTAATATGCAGATTGTGAAATCAGTGTAATCATATTGTAATCGTAATCGGCTATTGCGGTAATCATAATTCATCAAAATTTATTTAATCGTAATCTAAAATTTTAAAAACGGATAATCGAAGATGTAATCGTAATCTAACTTGCACAAATAGAGACATAATCGTAATCTGCTTTTAGAAATTCAAAGTAATTGTAATCTTAATCGATTACAGTCCTCTGTACTCGACTCGATGTCTGATCGGAACCACAGCTTTGGCCAGATTATGCAGCAAAGAACCTTTACAGATCGATTTTAAAAATAGCAGAAAAATTTATCCTTCAAGATTTTATTTACCATCCATTATCCGGGAATCAATAGATATATTTTTTACGCAACGAGAATATTTGCAGTGATTCAATGTCCCTTGAGTTACCTAAAATTTGGAAAGAGATGCTATGCAGGTTTAGTAACAATAGTAGAAATTAATCCACGCTCACAGATATCCAATTTCATTTTATTTTATGTTTGCACTGATTTTAATTATGCATGAAGTCCCGTGACATTATCTACCAAGTTCTTGATTTTAAAAAAGCTTTTGTGAAAATATTACTATCAAGAATGATTTTGAAAATGTCGCCGTTTGTGCGATGAAACGTGCATTAATCTAAATAAAGGTATTTTATCATTTTTATAGCATTTTTAGCTTAGTTTGATAATGACATGCTTTCCAAGTCTACTATAGAGTGCTGCACGAAACTGATTGTATCCGACTCGAACCGACAAAAAAAAAAAAAAAAAAAAAAAAAAAATTGTTAACTCGAAACTTGGCTTGAACCCGACACGTTTCAACCCCAAACCGACCCAATCCTGAAATAGAGCCTATATCCCTCGAGTAGATAATTGGCCGCCAAAAATGAAAAAAATCAACCCGATCCTGAAATATTTAAACTCAAACCCGAAGTGAAAGAAAATTAACCCATATTTTAATAAAATTATGAAAAAATAGTCTACGATTATATTTCTAATAGTATCAATTTTATCTTTCTTGTATAGAAATGAATACACATACACTCATTAACATTCAAGCATATTTTTTTCATTAAAAAATATTCAGGACTTTCTTTTGCAATGTCGAGTTAACCCGATCGCCCACTCGAAGTAATCAAAACTCAACCCGACTCAATTCCGACATGCACCCAAGCAAGGGAACGTCGACCCGACTCGACCTGACCCGATGCAGGACTCCAGTCTGCTAATCATATAAAATCATATCAATAAATCGTATTTTACAACCCATATGTTGCTACTCTCTTAAATAAAGTTATTTCTGGGTAATTTAATCTTGAAAAATATTTCAGAAACTGGAAAAATAAGTAGGGTAAAGTGCCCATATTTCTTCCCCCTGTCACTTTTAGGCCCCAAACGTTGTAATTTTCAGTGAAAACCTACCAAATTTGGATTTTACATAGACTGACTACCCACGCACATCGAAACATACGCAAATATCGTACAAAAAATTTTAACAATGCGAAAAATTGTTTTTTTAAAAGTATCTAAAAAATGCAAAGGAAAGAAAAGCTTCTTATTTCGTCCCCCCAAAAAATCTAATACGCCGAGACTTAACTTATAACTAAATCAAAATTTATTTCTAAATGAGTAAGTAATTTAATTTACATTAAAGTAAGGCACAAAGAAATGTCCCAACTATCAGTGGAAGAATAACATAACGAAACATTAGCCATCCAAACATGAGGAAAAAATTGTAAAAAATGCCATGAAGAAGCATTCCTAATTTCGTCCCCGGGAAGAAAATAAGAACTACAAGGGGGACGAAATTGAGACCACGCTACTTCCCAATATGACGGAGCTTCAGTTCCCGTAAGATGAACTGAGCGTCATAAAACTCATTGTATGTTACTGTCAGCAGCTTACCTACGTAAGATACATGAAATAAATAAGAAATAAATACATAGAGTGCAGTAAATAACGTTCTACAAACAACGTAATAAGAACTCAGGTCTTCTAAAGATGGGAAATTCGAAGGGGACGAAATATGGGCACTTTACCCTACACTGGAGGGAAAATTAATTGAACAGCTATAAACTGGTCGGATGTACAAATCTCTAAACTTTCTTCTATCTCATACATATTAGTACTTCAAAAATCGCTATCATAGTGCCAAAATTAAATAACAATAATACCGCGGGTTAAGCCCATCATGAGATTCTAAAGTTATGAAATTCCGTGCATTAGTTCTTGAGATATGATCGCTAAAATCGTGTAAATCCTGAAAAATGCAACACAGCAGCGCCACCTGTTGAGGATTTACACCAAAACCTAATCAGCAACAACTTATATCAACGTCTAACTGAATTAAAAGTTTGATGAAAATCCGCGCATTAGTTTTTGAGATAGAGCTATTGAGGAAATCGTGAAAAATTCTGCATTGCAGGGCCACCCGCTGTGCGATTTACACCTAAAACTAATCAACACCAATTTATATCATTGCCTAACTGAATCTGAAATTTGAGAAAACTCTTGCATTGGTTCTTGAGATATAGCTATTGCGGAGATCGTGAAAAATGCAGTATAGCAGCGCCATTGGGCGATTTACACCAAAAAGTAATCGGCACCAATTTATATCAGGGTCTAACAGAATCTAAGGTTTTATTAAATTCTGTGCATTAGTTTTTGAGATAGAGCGCCCACAAAATTGGTGTCACATTACAGAGTCCTAGACTCACCGACTTATAGACAGACATTTTCTAAAAATAGTCAAATCGTGTTCAGGACCTTCTAAAACGTATAAATCTGTCGAAAACCGGATGTCGAAAATTTTCACGAATCCAATACAGTAAAGCACCAATTATACGTCTTTCAGGCGACCATTCTAAAGCAACGTATAACTGAGGAAGACGTACAATCGAAATTGTAGTCACCTGAGGTATGACTGTATGAGGTTTTTGACTGTAAAAATGCTGTAATTATGATAATGTTGCTGTAATCATACGAACTTAATTTTGCTACTATTTTCAGTTGCAAATATATTGAGCAAAAAGTTAAAACATTGAAAAAAAAATAATTAAATAATTATTTGAAAATTAAAAAATAAAAGTTATTAAAAAAAATCCCTGCCGTCTCTGCCTACTGGCGAAGGTAGATTTCGAAGGTAAGTACTAATTTCACCAACAAAAACTAAATCAAGATTAGGGATAAACCCATTTTATTTGGCCGCTTTTGATGAATTTTTAATTTCATTCTTCTGTAAGAGGTCTTATGAGAATCATAATAAGGCGGCATTGTGAAAAAAATATTTTTCCACGCTCAACAACTCGAAATTTTCTGACACATTTTCAGACACATTTTTGAAAGTAATACCATGAAACTTGCTGACTTGACTTTTTGAAGAGCGCGCTGTGTTTTTATTTTTCGTTCAAGTAATTAGAACTTGATTTACAAACAATTATTTTCTCAGTACGACCATTTTTTTCGTTTCCAGCACTATCGCTTCGGGAAATTAAGTTCAAAATACCCACTTTGACAGCATTTTTTGAAACATATTCTGCCTTTATAAAAAAAAAAATCGACCAATACAGCACATTGTACAGTTTCTGAATAAGAGAACCTGCCAATTGGATGCGTTTGAGAGCAAAAATGAATTTAAAATGAGTCAGGAAATAAGCCGTTTGGATTTGAGTACACCCTTAATACATTAATTTTTTCGTCAACCACTATTTTTGTTTAATCTGTTTTTGCTGTAGGAGTTGATCCTATCAAGAACGTGTCAATAAGAAAGTTGTAGATAATATTGAGAAGATGTATAAAAAATCTAAGCTGACTGGATATCGTGTGAATTGACAAAGTTATGAATTTTTGTCAATTTATGCTTTCCAAGTCTACTATAGAGTCCTGCACGAAACTGATTGTATCCGACTCGAACCGACAAAAAAAAAAAAAAAAAAAATTGTTAACTCGAAACTTGGCTTGAACCCGACACGTTTCAACCCAAAACCGACCCAATCCTGAAATAGAGCCTATATCCCTCGAGTAGATAATTGGCCGTCAAAAATTAAAAAAATCAACCCGATCCTGAAATATTTAAACTCAAACCCGAAGTGAAAGAAAATTAACCCACATTTTAATAAAATTATGAAAAAATAGTCTACGATTATATTTCTAATAGTATCAATTTTATCTTTCTTGTATAGAAATGAATACACATACACTCATTAACATTCAAGCATATTTTTTTCATTAAAAAATATTCAGGACTTTCTTTTGCAATGTCGAGTTAACCCGATCCCCCACTCGAAGTAATCAAAACTCAACCCGACTCAATTCCGACACGCACCCAAGCAAGGGAACGTCGACCCGACTCGACCTGACCCGATGCAGGACTCCAGTCTGCTAATCATATAAAATCATATCAATAAATCGTATTTTACAACCCATATGTTGCTACTCTCTTAAATTAAGTTATTTCTGGGTAATTTAATCTTGAAAAATATTTCAGAAACTGAAAAAATAAGTAGGGTAAAGTGCCCATATTTCTTCCCCCTGTCACTTTTAGGCCCTAAACGTTGTAATTTTCAGTGAAAACCTACCAAATTTGGATTTTACATAGACTGACTACCCACGCACATCGAAACATACGCTAATATCGTACAAAAATTTTTAACAATGCGAAAAATTGTTTTTTCAAAAGTATCTAAAAAATGCAAAGGAAAGAAAAGTTTCTTATTTCGTCCCCCCAAAAAATCTAATACGCCGAGGCTTAACTTATAACTAAATCAAATTTTATTTCTAAATGAGTAAGTAATTTAATTTACATTAAAGTAAGGCACAAAGAAATGTCCCAACTATCAGTGGAACGAAACATTAGCCATCCAAACATGAGGAAAAAATTGTAAAAAATGCCATGAAAAAGCATTCCTAATTTCGTCCCCGGGAAGAAAATAAGAACTACAAGGGGGACGAAATGGAGACCACGCTACTTCCCAATATGACGGAGCTTCAGTTCCCGTAAGATGAACTGAGCGTCATAAAACTCATTGTATGTTACTGTCAGCAGCTTACCTACGTAAGATACATGAAATAAATAAGAAATAAATACATAGAGTGCAGTAAATAACGTTCTACAAACGACGTAATAAGAACTCAGGTCTTCTAAAGATGGGAAATTCGAAGGGGACGAAATATGGGCACTTTACCCTACACTGGAGGGAAAATTAATTGAACAGCTATAAACTGGTCGGATGTACAAATCTCTAAACTTTCTTCTATCTCATACATATTAGTACTTCAAAAATCGCTATCATAGTGCCAAAATTAAATAACAATAATACCGCGGGTTAAGCCCATCATGAGATTCTAAAGTTATGAAATTCCGTGCATTAGTTCTTGAGATATGATCGCTAAAATCGTGTAAATACTGAAAAATGCAACACAGCAGCGCCACCTGTTGAGGATTTACACCAAAACCTAATCAGCAACAACTTATATCAACGTCTAACTGAATTAAAAGTTTGATGAAAATCCGCGCATTAGTTTTTGAGATAGAGCTATTGAGGAAATCGTGAAAAATTCTGCATTGCAGGGCCACCCGTTGTGCGATTTACACCAAAAACTAATCAACACCAATTTATATCATTGCCTAACTGAATCTGAAATTTGAGAAAACTCTTGCATTGGTTCTTGAGATATAGCTATTGCGGAGATCGTGAAAAATGCAGTATAGCAGCGCCATTCGGCGATTTACACCAAAAAGTAATCGGCACCAATTTATATCAGGGTCTAACAGAATCTAAGGTTTTATTAAATTCTGTGCATTAGTTTTTGAGATAGAGCGCCCACAAAATTGGTGTCACATTACAGAGTCCCAGACTCACCGACTTATAGACAGACATTTTCTAAAAATAGTCAAATCGTGTTCAGGACCTTCTAAAACGTATAAATCTGTCGAAAACCGGATGTCGAAAATTTTCACGAATCCAATACAGTAAAGCACCAATTATACGTCTTTCAGCCGCCAATTCTAAAGCGACGTATAACTGAGGAAGACGTACAATCGAAATTATAGTCACCTGAGGTATGACTGTATGAGGTTTTTGACTGTAAAAATGCTGTAATTATGATAACGTTGCTGTAATCATACGAACTTAATTTTGCTACAATTTTCAGTTGCAAATATATTGAGCAAAAAGTTAAAACATTGAAAAAAAAATAATTAAATAATTATTTCGAAAATTAAAAAATAAAAGTTATTAAAAAAAATCCCTGCCGTCTCTGCCTACTGGCGAAGGTAGATTTCGAAGGTAAGTACTAATTTCACCAACAAAAACTAAATCAAGATTAGGGATAAACCCATTTTATCTGGCCGCTTTTGATGAATTTTTAATTTCATTTTTCTGTAAGAGGTCTTATGAGAATCATAATAAGGCGGCATTGTGAAAAAAATATTTTTCCACGCTTAACAACTCGAAATTTTCTGACACATTTTCAGACACATTTTTGAAAGTAAAAACATGAAACTTGCTGACTTGACTTTTTGAAGAGATTTATAAGCGCGCTGTGTTTTTATTTTTCGTTCAAGTAATTAGAACTTGATTTACAAACAATTATTTTCGTTTCCAGCACCATCGCTTCGGGAAATTACGTTCAAAATACCCACTTTGACAGCATTTTTTGAAACATATTCTGCCTTTATAAAAAAAAAAAAATCGACCAATACAGCACATTGTACAGTTTCTGCTTAAGAGAACCTGCCAATTGGATGCGTTTGAGAGCAAAAATGAATTTAAAAATGAGTCAGGAAATAAGCCTTTTGGATTTGAGTACACCCTTAATACATTAATTTTTTCGTCAACCACTATTTTTGTTTAATCTGTTTTTGCTGTAAGAGTTGATCCTATCAAGAACGTATCAATAAGAAAGTTGTAGATAATATTGAGAAGATGTATAAAAAATCTAAGCTGATTGGATATCGTGTGAATTGACAAAGTTATGAAATTTTTTCTTCCCCCCCCCCTTCCCCATTTTGTTTCGTTTTTAATTTTTTTTAACCATTTGGAAAAATGGA
This sequence comes from Maratus speciosus, assembly GCA_963932465.1. Classification (NCBI taxonomy): domain Eukaryota; kingdom Metazoa; phylum Arthropoda; class Arachnida; order Araneae; family Salticidae; genus Maratus; species Maratus speciosus. Next base: position 296,107,402 of record OZ010789.1, read on the forward strand.
TATTGTTCTCGTCAAGGTAGGAAATCAAAAGCATATCTGACGCTTTTTATTGGTTGAATCCGCATTTTATTCGTTTTCTGATTGGTCTATACAGTAATCTGTATTTTGCTTTACTTTCAACAGAGATGGATACTTCTGTTGCCACTATGACTAAAAAGTAATAAAAACTACAAAAAAGAAATTAATAAGTCAGAAACAAATTGAGATACAGCTTTCAAACAAATTGCATTTAAAAGTACATTTTTTTCTCTATACGACGTGTGTAAAAAGTAATATTGTGGGATGTTTAGAAGTTTAAGAATGAAATTTATACCACCTATCACAAACTCGTCAATATAAAAGTTGCAGATAATATTAAGAAGATTCATAATAAGTTTAAGTGAATTTGATATCTTAAGAATTGACGAAGTTATGAATTTTTTTTTCTAAAACGATTCTACAACGATTATATGAGGACGTGAGTTTCAAAAGTTATCCAGAAAGTAAAGATTTGGGAAATCGCGAAAAACCTCTGACTGCGTCCATTACGTTTCATTGTAAACCAAGATGTTACAATGCCAGAAATGAACGATAAAACTAGTCTTTTTGCAGATTATATTGTGTTTTTGATGCAGGTTCACCAATAGAAATAGATTGATAGAGAAAACTCGATTTCTTTAATCTTGGATAATACAAGTTGTGAAACTCGTGTCCTCATATACAGGGTGTATCTGAAATGCTTCAACAAACTTAGAGGGATTATAGTACTCATGAAGACGAACAAAAAATGCAATGGAACATGGGGTCGCAAATGACGTTTAACCCATTTTGGACCGCTGTCCTATAAATAGGACAGCTAATAAAACATTTAAAAAAATAAAATTCGTAAGAATTTTCTGGATGCATTTTATTATGACGTCTTTAAAATACATAAAAGTATAACATATAAACAAAAAAACAAGTAACCAATTAAAATGTAATTGAAAAAAATCTATTTACCGTTATTATTATCTTTTTATTGGAGAAATCATAGAGTATCTTTGTACAACATAAATGTATTTTTAAAGTAAAATAAAATATTTGCTCATAAAATTAATTTATGTATGCATTTTATATGTCCTTGCTATGTGTCCTACTATTATGTCCTCTTTATAAGACAGCTAGTTACTTAAAAAATTAAAAACTTTTTTTCAAAATTTTGCTAGTATCTACTTAATTACACCATATTAATGATATAATCGAAGTTTTGAAAATTTTCAAAAATATTTAATCGGCGTGGTCCAATATGGGTTAAAGGATGAAAATCGAGAAAATGCGTCTGGAAATGGAAAAACTGAAACAAGAAAGAAACACTCCAGAAAATTATTTATTGCACAGAATAGGTACAACACAGCCCGTGATGTCCAGAGAATACAAATATTTTACAAAAATTGTTCAAAGTTTCGACCGCGGACATTATTACACAGAGTACATCTTCGGAGGAACGACTGGCGGACACGCTCAAATTTGCATACGTGGATTCCTGCTCACAGATTTGTTTGGCTTTCTTCCAAGTTTTTGCTATCTCTTACTGACCGGATATGCACAAAGTGAAAGGAAAACCAGCTTCGTGCTACTAGCCAGTTCTGCAGAAAAGCAGCATGCGAGGTTTCGATATTTTTATTAGTTTTGCAATTTTCACCCTTTAAACGTCATTTGCGACCCCATGTTCCATTGCATTTTTTGTTCTTCTTGATGAGTACTATCATCCCCCTAAGTTTGTTGAAGCATTTCAGATATACCCTGTATATTACATTTCAACCATTCGACTGGGTAGTTTTTGTGCCGTTATATGCGGACAGATAGACGGAAGGACCAGACAACGACTATAGGTCCTACTGTAGGAACTGTAGCTACATATTTATATAATTACGAACGCACCTAAACACATACAATCCTAAACATACGCATACAAAAATATATAAAATAATAATAATTATTATTATTTAACTGTGCTGGAGTATGTTTCAATATGTACTTGTATTTTAAACTGATTTTAAAATAACATAATAATTAAACGAATCTGTCGTAATGATAGCTTTTCCTTTTAATGAGCTACGGCATGATTATTATATTCATTTATCTTGACTTAAAGACTCTTCACAAGATTTAATTAAAAAGGCCTTAATAATACGATGCTCTCGTGAAATTTGTAAAAGCTGTTATTTATTTCAGTCATGTTACACAAATGGTTGACGTGAAAAGTGGAATAGTGAAAAGAGAAGCCAACGAAATCGCGATGCGAGACATTTGTATAAGTTTTCTTTTATCCTCAGAATAAATTGACGTAATTATTACTAAAATTATTACTTCTTTAAAAAAATTCATTGAAATAAGTGTCTAACATGTTATGTATGTATAGAATACATGTATACATGTATGTATAGAAGTGAAAGATTGCGTGACAATTAAGGCATCCTCCTCCTTTAAAATGACCGTTTTCGTGAAAATTTTCGAATTTTTCGTAACTGTTATATTTTATAGAGCCATCTTTTACGATTACAAATCTGTTTTAATTTTATTCCTATGATGATTAGAAGAGGAGTTATGGCTAATTTAATAAACAGGAATTAATGAGTCAAACACCGGAAGTGTTCGTAGGAAGGCCAGGAGAAATATAAACAATGTTTCTATGTATCATTTTCCTACCTTTTTTAACATAAAAACACTAATAAAATTTAATTGACACTTCTAGATCAATTTTATATGTATCTGAAAGATATGAAAGAAATCTTTAAATATGTCTTTAAAACCAATTTTTCCATAATTTCAATCTTCGATAAACTTCATGACATAAAATGTTTTAAACATATTTCAGTGAAATTTTTTTCAGAATGCTTTCCTCACTATGTTCTGAACTAGAATCTAAGATCTATGTGATTATTTTATCAGTACTCGAATAAAAAATAAACGGTCAAGGGCGAGTATTACTCGCGCTCAAAGGGTCCCGTGCAATAAATATATGAATAATTAATTGTATTATTAAAAAAAAATCGTTGCTAAAGGAATACTAAGACTTTGTAAAAAAACTATACAACGTGGGGTTGGGTATAGCTGTATATATTAGAAAAGTATGAATGGGTATACCATAAAAGTTCAAAGAGATATGAAGCCTAAATAATGTCAAATATTGCTATTCTGTATAACTCTTTTTTTTTTTTTAATCTTATCTTAATTTGTTTATGATGAACTTAATTCGGTACTGACAATACAAGCAGTGCATATTTAAATTTCATTTGGCAACGTAGTAATAATCTTTTCTTTTTACAGTGTAGCTAAAACAAAACCCTTGTTCAAAGTTTGAATTCGGCTTTGTGCTAAGTGTGCTTCGAAAGGAGGTCGCAAAGTTGTAACGCCGCCTTGGTTCGTGTCACGTTTTTCCAGGTAGGTTTTAACTATCTTTTAAAGACATGGGAGGCGTATTGAGAGATCCACTCAATGCAAACTACTCGCGAATCCCATAGTATTTATGAGATCAATTCTAATGAAATTAGTCATTTTTTTTAACAATTTGTCGTTTATTCCTTTTATACTGCTACTGGGCATTATAAAAACACATGGCAACACTGGGCATTATATACATTACACAATTATGTCATTAAAAGTTCCTAGGATTTGAAAGCCGATGGTACATAAGAGTGCGCCGGCACTGTCATTATGTATGTCCGAACCATCTCTGTCTTTAAGGGTTAATATCTCAGCTAATTACCGACGATTTGTTTCGAAAATCGTTATCAACAAGGCTTTTATACTTGTGCTACGATAGGTACCTGCAGCGCTTCTCAGCACCTTTGCTGAATGCCTGCAAATCGAAATTTGTGTGTAACGGGAAAATGCGCTTTTCTCAAAAACTATGTGACCTAGGGTAATTTCTATAGTTTTCCTGCAAAGTTTAAATCACAGAGTATGGCGATTTAAATCTCCATACTCTGTGGTTTAAATTAACGTCTACTACCTCTAATTTTTTTCATAATTTTAGTTTCAGTAGATTCGGAAATATAGGGGGGAGAGGACATATTTTTGCAGTACATTTTCGACGATATCTCTGAAAATATAATACGTAAAATTAAAAGAAATGTATTTTTGAGTTTAGCGTTACAAAAGCTTCCACCCGATACCCCACGCGATATACAGAGAAAAGATTTTATTTTTCAAGTAACTTAGTTAATAGTGTTTATTACTTCCCCCAATTTGAACTTTCCACGTTCCATTCGTTTACGAGTAAAATGTCTGTGACAGACGGACAGACAGACACAGGAGTGATCTTATAATGGTTCCGTTTTTACTTTTTAAATACGAAACCCTAAAAAATGGTAATTTTTAATAAAAAATATGTATTTTTTTTATATATTTTGATATATTTCAGTTAATTTTTAAAAAATTGTAAAACTCCCAGTTCAGTGCACAGGTAAGTATAATAGTAGTATACAGGGTGTCCGGTCTCAACGGTGTCCAATGGCTAATTCTTAAACCGTTAGTCATAGACATATAGTTCCAATTGTAAAAGTGTTTTAAATGAGGTAAAGAAATATTTTAAAAGCGATTTGAGTCAATAAAAGCATTTCTTAAAAAATTACGAAATTTAAATTTGTATACGGTCCCCCGGTCCTATAAGTTATATTTAGTAAAATTTTCCTTTTACACTGACAAGTAATACAAAAAAAGTTCCGTTATTCTATGATTAAAATTGACCGAGTAATAACTGTTTAAAGTTGGAGCGTATTGTTTGCTGCAAATTGGGGGTCATTCAAAAATTTAGTCGAAATATAATTTCGTCAGATATATTAAAAAATGGTTGATAGTAAAATTAAAATTGGAATATAAATTTGAAATCTTTAATCATTCTGACATATTAATGCAAAATATACAATTTATAATAAACATTTAAGAAGAAAGAAAAAACAGAATTTTTGTTAAATAAAATGATGCTAAATTAACAGCCTCAATTCTTTACAAAATGATACGTACTTTAAAATATTATTAGATTGCACTAGCCTGCAAAAGTTGGGTTATGTCGTGTATTTTAGCTTTTGATAATTGATTCTTATATATTCTGTACCGCTGAATCCGAAATTGACCTTCATTTTTAACTATCACATCAGGATTTTCGCAAATTGCAAATTTCAAAATTAAAAAGTTCAAAGTTAAAATTGAATCTCCTCCTCCATCTCATCGGACCATTCAGCCGTTTATCTGTAAGAATCTCAGGATAAGCAAAAAATATCGAATAAATTATTGAATAAAATAAAACAAAAAACGTTTTACATATGTTTTATAGAATGAGATTTTCGCTATATTTTAACTTACACATTTGCGATTTGCAAGAAAATTCTAACGTGATGTTTAAAAATGAAGGTCGTTTTCAGATTCAGTGCTAAAAAGTACGTAAAATATCAATTATCAAAAGTTAAAGTTCAACTCCTCTACTTTATAGTATACGATTTTTGTTATTCTTTAAATTTGACAATTTATGATTTGCGAAATATCCTGACATGATGGTTAAAAATTAAGGTAATTTTCGGATTCAGTGCTAAAAAATACATACAAGTTTAAAAACCCATCAATCGCAGTCTTGTATTACCTAATCTAAAACTTTTTTCTTAAACTTCTTGGTGGTAATCTATCCGAACTTTTTTGTGTTATTCTGTAAAATAAGTATAAATGGTAACCACCGAAAATCATAATAATATTTGATTGTTATCGGTTTTGCGCCAGTATGTAAAATGTAATCTCGATCAGATATTTAAAAGTGGGTTAATGTTCGAGTACTAATTTTGAACTGGAAAAACAGACATACGATCGTTGAAGTAACATAAAAACTTATAAAAATAACATAATTTTTGTTAAAAGAAATGATAAAAGAAACAGTCTCAAATCCTGACAAAATAAAACATACGTTATTTTAGCCAATTTGAAACTTAACCGTAATACTTATACGATTTTTTTCAAAGCGCAGATACACATGAAATAAGATCTTCGAATACTTTAAGCACTTGGTATATGACCCCTCAAAACCAAGCTGAACTCATTTGTTTTCAGAGCAGAAAAGTGGCTTAAGTCATGCATTTTTAAAGTTTCATAACTCGCTGAATTTTAGTGTTATATGAATGGGACTTTTTTTGTCTTACTTGTCAGTGTAATAAGAAAAATTTACTAAATATAACTCATAGGACCAGGGGACCGTATAAAAATTTAAATTTCGTAATTTTTTAAGAAATATTTTTATTGATCAAAATCGCTTTTAAAATATTTCTTTACCTGATTTAAAACATTTTTGTAATTGGAACTATATGTCCATGACTAACGGTTTAGGAATTAGCCATTGGACACCGTTGAGACCGGACACCCTGTATAGTACAAAGGAAACTACAATATATTTAGTTGAAGCGAGGGTATGCTGTCTGGCTTACGCTTGAAATTTTGGTAAAAAAATGGCAACACCCATCAATTGTTTAAAAGGTTCTGAAGATATTGCTAGGATTTTATGTTTTTTCATTCTTATGTATTACAGTTGAACTAAAAATATGTGTATTTATTCAATATTGCGCACTTTTAGGGTTCCGTACTTAAAAAGTAAAAACGGAACCATTATAAGATCACTCCTGTGTCTGTCTGTCACAGCCATTTGACTCGCAAACTATGGGACGTGGAAAGTTCAAATTGGGGGGAAGTAATAAAGACTATTAACCCACATATGTATAGATTATTAAACATTCACAAATAAATTTAGGAAAAATGTAGAATGGCTAATTAAGTTACTTGAAAAAAAAAATATTTTCTTTGTATATCGTGTAAGGTATCACAAGAAAGCTTTCGTAACGCTGAACTCCAAAACACATTTCTTTTAATTTTAGGTATTATATTTTCAGAGGTATCGTTGAAAATGTAGTGCTAAAATATGTCACCCTCCCCCCTCTATTTTCGATTTTATTGAAACTAAAATTATGAAAAAATTAGATGTAGTAGAAGTTACTCTAAACCTTGCAGGAAAATTATAGCGATGACCTTAGGTCACATATGTGAAGGCGATTTCCTGTGAAAGGCGTTTTGGTTCGCCACAAACGGCGGTTCTGGGTTCGTAAATAAAAGGGAAAACTCCAGTAATACATGCCGACATAAATGTTTTTTATTTAGATAAAAGCGAGAAAACAAACATAATGTAGAACACAGTTAAATCCAGTTGTATATATGTAAACATGGAGACGTGAGGGAAAGTGCTCCGTAACGTTAAAAAAAAAAAAAAAAAAAAAAAAAAAAAGCAGCGGCTTCTTTATCGGGACCTTATAGCACAGCCACAGTGGGAGAAAGCCAACTGAACTTTTTGCGTACTGATTCACATGACTTGGCGTAGTACATTATCGCCAATTTACAAAGTTTTTTGATGCCGGAATAAAAGAGACAAAGCATTGGCGGGAGGTTTAGCAGAATATAATGTGGCCGCTCCCCCTCAGCACTCACTCACGGGATGTAAAGCAACCCTACTTTATTTCATGAGTAAGAGCGACATCAAGTCTGGGTTTGTTTATTTTAACACCAACAAATTAGCTTAAATGTGATTGTGAAATCTTAACGAATGTATGGAAATGCAGAGAAAAAGCATATGTGCTAAGATAAATGAAATATATTTAAAACCGCAATTCCCATAAAATATATATATTTTTTTTGTTATTTCTTTTTAACCGTCAAATTCTAGCTGCACTTAAGAATGACTTATTTACAACGCAGATAAAATACGATATAAGAAAGTATAATGTTAAAAAAGACAGTTGTACTGAGGTTTATGTTTCTTTATTTGATTACTCTTAAACAAAGACCGTTAAGGAAAACAAATAAATTATGTGAGAACAGAATTTTGAATAACTGGAAAATGAAATCATAAATCTTTGTATTTGAACGTGTTGAATTAAGTTCGCTATGAAAAGGAGAGAGAAAAAAAAACCATGTAGATAGAATCACGTATTTTTTAAGAAAATGAATTAATTTAATGATTTCACTTGTTCAAACTAGATTTTTAAGTAACGGGGGGCTGGAAATTGATATGTGCAGAGAAGCTGCCACAACATAGTTTTTGAGAAAAACGCACTTTTCCTTTACACGCAAATTTCGATTTGAGAGAATTCGGCAAAAGTGTTGAGGAGCGCTGGAGGTACCTATCGTAGCAGAAGTATAAAAGCATTGTTGATAATGATTTTCGAAAAATAGCGCCTGTAATTAGCCGAGATATTAACCCTTAAAAACACGGACGGTTCGGTCATACATAATGACTGGGGCGGCGTACTCTATGTACCATCGGCTTCTAAATCCTAAATAACAAATTTTAATGATATATTTATATAATGCAATGCCCAGTAGCAGTATAAAAACAATAAACATCAAATTGTTAAAAACAGACTAATTAGAATTAATAATATAAATACTATAGGATTTGCGACTAGTTTGCATTGAGTGAATCTCTCAATACGCCTCCCATGTCTTTAAAAGTTAATTAAAACCCTATCTGGAAAAATGCGGCATGGACCAAGGCGGCGTTGCAACTTTGCGACCTCCTTTCGAAACGCACTTAGCACAATGCCGAGTTTAAACTTTGAACAGGGATTTTGTTTTAGCTGCACTGTAAAAAGAAAAGATTATTACTATGCTGATATTAGTTTTATGCAATGCCAAATGAAGTTTAAATATGCATTACTTTTATTGTCAGTACCGAATTAAGTTCATCACAAGCGGATTAGGATAAGATTAAAAAAAGAGTTAAGACAGCATAGCTATATTTGGTATTATTTAGGCTTCATATATCTTTGAACTTTTATGGTATAACCCATTCAAACTTTTCTAGTATATACAGCTATACCCAACCCTACGTTTTATAGTTTTTTACAAAGTCTTATTATTCGTTTGGAAAAGATTTTTTAATAATACAGTTAATAATTCATATATTTACTGTGCGGAACCCTCTGAGCGCGAGTAATACTCGCAATTGATCGTTATTTATAAATCGCTCCTAACGTAATCAGATACCTTAACGATCATCAAAATGATCTTAAAGAATTTTTATATCCATATTATAAAGCGAAAATATGTCTACGAGTAACACTGACGTCATAATGCCGGTGCAAACACCTGACCCATAAATTTTGTTTTTACTGCACTTTTTTTTAACTTCTAGGCTTTGCACAATTTTAAATTTTAAACACTCGAATAGCCAAAATAATATAAATAAAATAGTATAAATAGAAAAAAAATTTAGCAGACATGCAATCGAAGTACGTGCTTAAACCACAGAAATTATCATAATCAAAAAAAGCTGCTGTAAGTAGCTAAATCTTTGGCGATTTCTTCAGCTATTAACTCCTGACATGCGGCTAATTCAAAAATATCGCTTTTAAGAAATTTCAAAACCTGTATTTGAATACTAGTGACGATTTTTACATAAAAATGCTTTTTGGTATTACATTAGTGAGAAGCCTAAAAATATATATTAAATCTAAAAACCTATATTTCCATTTTTTCATTATTTACTGTATTTTTATTCCATGTTGCTCTTGTTATAAGGATCTGTTTAAAAGAATTTTATAATGGTTTATACATCATTTTTAATTTGAATAATTCCTTTATTATTTATACATTCACATTAGTTATTGATAACTTTCACTGGTTTATAATGGTTATATATATATGTTACATTATTAGATCTAATTCCGCGATTTCCTTATCTTATTCTAAATTACTACTTTATATTCACTAAATCCTTATTCTTAAATAATCTCTATCGTTAATTCTGTTAAATTCCCTTTAATTTAATGTCTCACTTGTCTAAATTACTTAAATATTACGCTTTTAGTATTCTTAAATTAAATGTTCCATTTCCGCTCTTTTTTCTTTAAGAATGTTCTTTTAGCAACCATTTTATTTTTCCGCGCGCATTCCGGCGTTATTCTTTTTACCTTCAAATTCATTTACTCGCTCTGTCAGCACTATTTCCATGGCGTGGTATTCTTAATTATTAATTGGTTGAGAGCGCGACCTACGTCATATTTGTGTCCCTACACTTGACGCACAAAAAGCCGATGCTCGCTGTGTTTCAGCGGATTATAGTCGTATTTCCATTTTTCATACCAGCCCCTGGTCACCATCCACGTATTCGATTATCTACAACTTGCTTACTCCCTAAATTATTACTATGAAGCGATGGCTAATATTCTTGGTGGAAACTGCGCCGCCAAATGATGTTTTAATAAAATGATGAGCTGTCTTTACGTTTTGTCTCAATTATTTCTGGGGAAACTTTCACGGAAAAATGTATTCAATGGCCATCACTCGTCGACTGATAATCATCCTATAACGTCAATGTCGTAGTCTTAACGCGACAGGATTCCAATCTTCGTTATACTAGTACAACAGGAATGAATTTACCTGTTCTGACAACTTATACTACTCCATTAATGCTGGACGTGATCCACTACTGATATCGTGACAGCCAGTTACTTAATTCTAACTAGAAAAACAATCCAATGTTGCCATAATGTAACACATATATATATATATATATGTGTGTGGTGACAGGAAATGGACTCTGTACCGCAAAGCTAGGCAGATTCTTTAGTGAGCCTCTGGAAGATAAACCTAAACTACCAAACAATAAGAAAAGTGCTGAGGCTACAGTTAAAATCGTGAGAATGAGAGAGACGACACTTGATTGCGCCTGCGAGCAGACGTGCCACTGACGACGGCGTGCTTTATGAAAACCGGGGCAGACCAAAGCCGCCTCAAGACTACAAGCCAAACACAAGGTTTCGTGACGTCACGACGCGGGGCTTAGATCAGCCGTGGAGAGCACATGCGTTATTTAAAACATTAACTCTTGCCTCCATATTTCAACTTATTATCACAGCATATGGGAAAAAAAATAAAAACTTATAGTTTAAAGACGCTAATTAAGTGCTTTTTAATCAATTTCGATCACTCGAAACAATAATAACGATAACACAAAAACAATATTTATGAAGTAATATCACTGTGTCAATGAAAATGTGTATCAGAATTAAAGATACATTAAAGAAAATTCGTTCGTTAATGAAAAAAAAAATCCCAAGTATTAAATTTATTTTAGTAGACAGTTTTTATTATTTATTCTACTTTGAAATTCAGAAACAATATCAATTATCTATTTGGTATATATTCAAAAACAAGACATTATACATTATTACACACACACACATATATATATATATAAATTTGCAGTTTAAACACATAAATTGAATTATTTTGCTTTCAATTATTTCAAAATAAATAAATAACAATAAGTGCGCCAATCAAAACCCACATTTAAAAATTAAATTAAAGTGGAAGAAAAGTGAATGTTAAATGAAAACAAATTCAAGTTGTGTTCTATTTTTATTTTTAATTGGGCTTGAAATTATACAGTAAATATCCTATTAAATATTAAGTGATTTGAAACCTGCATATAATAAATAGTAAAATTAAAGTATACATGAAATTTAAGTATTCTTATAAATAAATTTTCGTACTGTAAACTTTACTTATCAGAAATGGGTAATTTTCACATAAAATCCATTAAATTAAAAAACATAAAACTGTCATAATACTAAAACAACGCAAGTTCATGAAACAGAAAATTATTATTTAGTTTTGTATTAGTTTGATATATTATGCAAGGTACAAGCAATAGATTTTTTAAAACATGTATTGACATATGAAGAGAAAAATAAAAGAAAGAAAGAAAAGACTTTCATCAATTGGAATTAAAATATTCCTAATTTATGTTCATTTTCCTCGAATGTTTAGGTAATAGCTGATAAAAAAAAAAAAAAAAAAAAAAAAAAAAAAAAAAAAAAACCATCGAAAAACACAAAAACCTTCCACGAAAATATTTCATTTCCAAAATAATGTTGTGTGGGTTCTTAAATGTTTGTTCACATCTTTTAAGCTTAAAATAATCAATTTTTATGAGATGAAAAGCAGTGGCGTAGCTACAGATTCAGCGCCCTGGAGCAAGTTAAGTTTGTGCGCCCTTTTGTCACTTAAAAAATTCTGCATAATTTTGTTTTGAAATTTAAAATTTATATACTATTCTTAATTCGATTTAAAACTTACTTTTATTTGAAAGTCAAAGTATAGTAACAACGTATTAAATACAAATAATTAAAAGTAAAAAATGAAATGTTTAAGTCCGGGGTACCTAACAATAGTTACTGCGAATCGGAGGGGGGGGGGGGGGTGGATTTTTATTTTAAATGCGCCAATGGGCCAGTACAATCTGCCGCCCTTAATATTTGTTTTTCCTTTCAAAAGTTTCGAAGCATTGTAAAATAATAATAAAAACACACTGTTGTCACGATTTATATATATATATATTTTACTTTTTACTTACAGTGAGCAAAAAAAGTATTTGCACGCAGACGATTTTTAGCATAAGTAACCATAGAAAGCAAATTTGATACTATTCTCTTAATTATTCATTTATTTAAATAAGAAGAAAATAAAAATAACTACCCATTTTCCTTAAACAGTAATATTACACATTTAAAAAAATAAATTAATATTTTCTCATACCTAAAATGTATTTGCACAAGAAGCATTGACTGTTAAAAAAGGCATTAAATGTGAACATTATGCAAATGTTTAGCATATCAGTCCTGCAGTACATTAGACCTGCACTTTAAAGTCACGTAATATATTAACTGGAGCAGGGATTCTGGGGAGTTTTTGTTCTAATGGCGCCGAAAACCTGTGAACTGTCTGTTGCTACCCGTGAGAAGATTATATTTCTTCACAATTTTGGATTAAGTTACCGAGGAATAGGTAAAAAATTAAATTTAAGCTTTTCTAGTGTTCGTTATGCAATTAAGAAGAAAAAAGAAACTGGTTCGACAATAAATAAGCCGAAAACTGGGCGTCCAAGAAAGCTAAATACCAGGCAAAGGAGAGTCATCATAAAAGAATCTTCAAAAAACCCTTTTCTAAGTGCTCGAGAATTGTCTGTTGATGTCGCTTCAACGTCGGGAACAATAGTTACACCACAATCAATTAGGAATATTCTTCATGATGCAAATATTCGAGGAAGAGCCCCTCGAAAAAAACCATTTATTAGTGAAACAAATAGGGTGAAAAGACTTGAATTTGCAAAAGCTTATGTCAGCAAACCACTAGAGTTTTGGAAAACTGTTATTTTTTCCGATGAAAGCAAGTTCAATATTTTTGCCTCAGATGGTAAGAAAACTGTATGGCGAAAGCCAAATACTTCTCTTCAAATTAAAAACTCGAAACCAACTGTAAAACATGGCGGTGGTCATGTAATGATTTGGGGATGCATGTCTTTTAACGGAGTTGGTGAAATTACCTTTATTGAAGGCAATATGAATGCTAAACAATATATTAATATATTGCGAGATCATTTATCTAATAGTGCTCTGAAATTAGGAATTCCTAATTCATATTATTTCCAACAGGATAACGATCCGAAACACACTGCATATATTACGAGGTTGTGGTTGCTTTATAATGTAAAAAATCAATTGAAAATGCCACCACAATCACCAGACCTCAATCCGATTGAAAATTTATGGCATATTTTGGATGTGAAAATAAGGAAAAAGAAAATTTCTAACAAATCAGAACTTAAGCAAGCTCTTAGGGAAGAATGGCTACAGATCAGCAGGGAAACATGTCACAAATTAATAGAATCAATGCCCAGACGATTACAAGCTGTAATTGAAGCAAAGGGCATGCATACTAAATATTAGCATTGTTTTTAACTTATAAATAATTCCTCTAGTTCTATTTTTATTGCTAGTGTGAAAATATTTTTTTGGCAGTACAAATGCTACTTTTTTACGTTTTCATATTTTAAATATAATTATTAAGTCAGATATTAAATATGTTTATATGTTTTGTAAAAGTGTTGGTATTTTTAATTCTTAGTTGCTTTTTATTTATTTATGCATATGCTACAACAATTTTACCTGGTGCAAATACTTTTTTTGCTCACTGTATAGATGAAGTACGTTTTCTATTTTTAGTGCCAGAAAATACTAAAATTTCCTAAAATTCAAAGTATAACAGCTCAGTAAGTTTTGGTCGCACGAAAGAGAATTTTTTATTATTTTATCTGCTAAAGTACGGAGAAGATTTTTTAGATATAACGTATGGAACCAATGACCAAATAAAATGTAACCCTCGTAACTTTTAAAGAATAACTATTTTGACATAAAATTCTTTTAAAAGGATGAGGACACTTTTCTACGGGAAGGATTTCTGTGGCTACGAAGGGGCTGGTGGGGGGTGGCATGATACAGTTCCGTGGGGGAAATTGCATTTTTTGACTATTGAAAACACAAAATCACAAATCTTCCGAGGAACATCTCATTGTTCCGGGGTGAGGGGAGTTCCACCCACCCGAGCCACCCCTGAATTCAATACTGAGAACAACGTTGAAACTTTTTTGCTATTAGAACTATATTTCTACAACCAATGATTTAGAAAATTAGCCAATGGACAACGGTAAAAGTTGACACCGGGCTTCTTATTGGCTTTTGAACAAGCTAAATTCAAATAACACAGAAAAGGTTTAATCGTAGAATTACATCATTGAGATTGTCACCGAAAGAAAAAAAATCTCTTACAATTTGGCGATTTCAATCTTTAGTTTTCTCTCCAAATAAATCATTTTGGCGCAGTGGCGATCGGCAGCGAGAACCCTGATTGACCCCAATTATTCACGACTACAGTTTTTACTTTCTATACACATACAATGCAAAGAAGGAAATAGGAAAGTATTGTATTCACAATAAAAATAAATGAAAATAATGGTATATTTTAGAACAACATTCAGTAAACAGAACAAATTTTATTTACAAATTCTGGTATAAAAGGGATTGTGAACCCTTGAAGAGCTGCTAGTGCACGAAGGGTCGGACTAGCTTATTGTCAAATACGCAGACCTTGGATTTTTGGAAGGCGCAACATTTTAGAAACTGATTGCTTTATCACCTTGCTAGTAGAATCCAATAATACCCATTACAATTCCAGTTTTTTTGCGGGGAAAGGGGATGCTTTTTCAACTTCGGAATTGGAACCGAAATTGAAAGTGCCCTTAGAAAAAAAAAAAAAATCGAAACAGTATACACATAACCATTTAAACGCCAACCTCAGCTTTCTATTGAAAAATATCTTTTTAAAATATTGAAATGTAAATGAGAAATTTATAATGAGCGCTGTCATTGGTTTAACATTAGCTTGCGAGTGGCTAGTGTAGGATTCTAAGTGTACAGAATTTTAGTACTAATTAAGAATGTTTTTATTAATAAAACCTATTTTAAACTTTTTCTGGAGCGGTCAAGATAAAAACTCTTAATGCTGTTTAGTAAAACGTGTAAATATTATTAATTTGATTTTAAAGAAAAGTACCTTCAAAATGGATTTTTATACAGTAAACTCTGTCTAAAGCTCTAGGTTAGACAGATTTCCGTCTCATGCAAAATCCGCTTTAGGCAAAATGTATAAAAAACCCCCCTAACAACAGGGGCGCAAACAGAACCTTGAAAAGGCGCCGCGTTGAGCAGTCCTGTTCTAACAAGAAAATAGCTGACCGCCGCACGGTGGGTGATTTACCGATTCTAGCTGGCCAAAAGTCGATTTTTAAAAATTTATCCTAACGTAATTTATTTTTTGCCTTTTGTAGCTCAATAGTTAGAGCGTTGTACCCTGCTATTGGTTTTGATATAAATATAATTGTATGGTCCATAGACTAATGCAGAGTTGGTGCTTCTTAGTTGGGAATGATTCAATAAATTTGAGTAGAGTTCTTTAATCTGTTATTTGAAGCGGAATAAAATATACTGCTCGATTATGGACACTTCCAAACAAAATATGGACGTTATTTTATCGGATTTCTGTGCATAAATTTTGCACATATAAGCTGTTATTTCATATTTAATGTCGCAAAAAACTGTGTATTTTTTTTTACAATTTTTCCGTTTTAATATAGAAAAATCTATATGATAAAGCACGATTAAGCTCAGTTTTTGATATGATTAAATAGTTTAGAGTATTAACTTTTCGTTCTAATTTCATTTGTCTGGCCTTAGGTGCCTCCCTAGTTTTTAGAATTGTTTTTAGTTTATTAAGTCTAAATATTTTTCTTTTATTATTTTAGTTCAAGTACCATTTTTTTAAAAATCAAAGATAGCAGAATTTAAGTTAGTCACATAAATAAACTTTTGCACCATTATGGAACGGCAACAAGATTTAAAATTTAACGAAAATATGAATTTGGTTGAAAATGTTTTGTTTATAGAGCGAAATTACAATGAAGAGCACATGAAGTTTTGCAAGCACAATATGTTTAAATTTATGACCAAATCTGGACAAAAGTTACCAGATGTACGTAGATATCTCAGGACAAAATGATGTAAAATATATTGGTTGCAAATTTCGAGTGGTTACAAAATTGATCCAGTCAAAATCCTCCAAATTCAGATTTGATACAATGCAAAACATAATGTAGACATTTTCCCATGATATCTTATGATCCCCATTCTTTATATAAGGTTCCTCTGTGCAGAGAAATATAAATATACAACAGAATATACAACACAGCAATTTTCATTAAAGCTGACGAATGTTTGTTCCGTATCTTAAATTTTAGAAAAAGAAATTTTAGGATTTGTTATAATAATACAAAAATAGTTTTATCACTTTAGCTCCCACACCGTTAAGAAAGTATCATTAAAATTATCTAGAAGAACGTAAAATCATGAGTCAATCAGATTATGAAACACTTTTCAACGCATTCGGACTACTATAATAAAACTTCATAGCCTAATAACGTAAAAAAGATGTCTAAGTAATAATTTGTAAAACATAAAAACGTTTGAAAACACAATTTCAACGAAAGTAAAAAAAAAAAAAAAAAATTCTGCATTTGAGATTTAATTTTTTTTCAAAATCTCAAAAACAATTTGGCCGCTGCCCCCTCTCCCCTCTACTTTAAATTTTGTCGCCGTGGACTGATGCGAAATATGCCTAAGTCGCGCTCTTATTGTTTTGTAATCTGTATTAATGCATGTTTAGTTTCCACACACGCAAAAAAAGAACTCTTCAAAATTAAAATTTTTTTTTGGTTGTTTGTTTGTAAAATGGTCAATAATTTTCTTTAACTTGTCAAACTACTGTTTGTCTTTTTTTTTTTTTTTTTTTTTTTTTTTTTTTTTTTTTTTTTTTGAAATCTTAAAATAATAATATCTAATTAAATCTGAAAATAGATAAGGCAATCTGTTGCAACGTAAATATAGGTTTAGCAGCGGTGACTTCTTTGGCTACCATTTTTTCCCGTATAGTAATCATTATAAATTTCTAAAACATTTTCAATATAAATGTATCAGGAAGATTATAGTTCAGAAATAATGGTAGCCAATAAAATGACCGATGATAGCCCTATAAATAAGCTTCAATTACTTTAAGATGTGAAAATCTTCAACTCTTGTCTACTTTAAAGTTACAGAAAAAAATCAGGCATGCTGAAACGGTGTTGGGGAAGTTACTTGGTTTGCAATATGGAATGAATTAAAACTTCGCGAATAAAAATAATTTCTTTTAACTGTGTATAAAAACATATTTTAAATAGAAATAGCATAGGTTAAACACTAGGTAAAATACCATAGGAATATGCTGATTGTAACAAGATTACTCCATTCCATATGATTAATAATGAGAAAAATATGCAAATATTTTTACAAATCCTTATTTCGCTCTCTCTAATTTTGCGCCCTTAGAATTCGTGCGCCTGGAGCAGGTTGCTCCAACTGCTCCACGGTAGCTACGCCCCTGATGAAAAGTATTTCCTGACTAGATCTAAAAGTAAATTTATAATTATAGAATAATAATTTTATTTATTGTTATTTTTAATTAAACATTAAAATGTATATGAAAACATAGGATTTTTGCGAAGAAGGTGTGTGTGTGTGGGGGGGGGGGGGGGGGACTGCTGTTTTGCATAAGGGTACTAACAACCCTTACTCTAGTCTTGTAAATAAATTGTTTACAGTTGTGGCAAAAATAGAGAGATTCAAAAACATTATCCCCATAGCTCTATTTACACAGTACATAAGCATTTATAATTTAACAAAAAATTATAAAAAGAATTTTTATTAAGATAGCAAACGTTTAAGATTAAAAAACAACAATAAATTGATACAAGTATATCGATCACGGTTTGCTTTAAAAGAAGTAAGCAAGATAAAAATGCTATGTATTCACAGCGACTTTTATGAAAATTTCTAGAATATTTAAATTTTTAAGTATGAATATATATATATATATATATATATATATATATATATATATACATAAATTTGTTGTCAAATTAAAGTCCAACTAATTCTGCATACAAAATAACCCGAGTTATTATTCACACGATAAGTGTCTTTTAATAAATGGGCGTTAATTAAAGGTCACTCTAATGAATTAGAGAAAACAGAACAAATTATAAAGAGATGATGGTGTGACAAGATACAAATTAAATGATATAAGTCTTGACACGATTTAGGGATGTTTGCCATTTTAAATTATTGCTCTATGTGGAAAGAAACAGAACTACAATAACGTCGTTTCGTTTTGAGATACGGTATTATTGATCGAATCGTACTAGGATTTGCTAGTTAATTTATTTCAAAGAAATTAAAAATAAAAGATTTTGAACACAAGAAATAAAACTTGTGCTGATAGCATATAAATATAATTTGAAAATAAAACTTACCTTGGAAAAAATATGTTATTAGGCTAAGTAAAACGCACGTGCACGTAAAATAGGAAGATACAAAATTCAAATGTTCGGGGCTGGCGCGTTGGCAGTTAGCCAGCCCCGGGCTGTGACGTCACATGTGGGGGGATGAAGGGCGTGTCTGGCTTGTAGTCTTGAGGCGGCTTTGGGCAGACGGACCTGGAATAAGCGGAATATCTCCGGCCAGCTAGACGAGCTGTGCCTTAGTAATGTTTTATAGGCAGACGGTCTATTTTGATACGTTCATATTTAACTTAAATGTAATCATCCATGTTGTATATATATTCATCCATCTGTAATCAAGAAATTATTAAAACTTCGTTATTAAGCTAAAAAGAAGACTCCTAGATGACTCATGCCATTTACATACACTTTAAACTTTCCATCTCTAATCCGAAATTATCGTTTTCCCCACATATATAATATCAATTTTCTGGAAATTCAAAGACATGCCTAAATTCGAAAGTTTTTGAAGACTTTTTGGAACAGTATGTAGCCGAAAATCTTCATATATATACATATATATAAATATATATATATATATACAGGGTGTCCGGTCTTAACGGTGTCCAATGGCTAATTCCTAAACCGTTAGTCATAGACATATAGTTCCAATTACAAAAATGTTTAAAATCAGGTAAAGAAATATTTAAAAAGCGATTTGGGTCAATAAAAACATTTCTTAAAAAATTACGAAATTTAAATTTTTATACGGTCCCCCGGTCCTATAAGTTATATTTAGTAAAATTTTCCTTTTACACTGACAAGTAATACTCAAAAAGTCCCGTTATTCTACGATTAAAATTGACCGAGTAATAACTGTTTAAAGTTGGAGCATATTTTTTGCTGCAAATTGGGAGTCATTCACAAATTTAGTCGAAATATAATTTCGTCAGATATATTTAAAAAATGGTTGAGAGTAAAATTAACATTGCAATATAAATTTGAAATCTTTAATCATTCTGACATATTAATGCAAAATATACAATTTGTAATAAACATTTAAGAAGAAAGAAAAAACAGAATTTTTGTTAAATAAAATAATGCTAAATTAACAGCATCAATTCTTTACAAAATGATACGTATTTTAAAATATTATTAGATTACACTAGCCAGCAAAAGTTGAGTTATGTCATGTTTTTTAGCTTTTCATAATTGATTCTTATGTATTCTGTACCGCTGAATCTGAAATTGACCTTCATTTTTAACCATCAAATCAGGATTTTTCGCAAATTTCAAAGTTAAAATTGAATCTCCTCCCTCATCTCATCGGACCACTCCGCTATTTAGCTGTAAGAATCCCAGGATAAGCAAAAATATCGAATAAATTACTGAATAAAATAAAATAAAAAGCTTTACATATGTTTTATAGTATGAGATTTTCGCTATATTTTAACTTACACATTTACGATTTGCAAAAAAATTCTAACGTGATGGTTAAAAATGAAGGTCATTTTCAAATTCAGTGCTAAAACGTACGTAAAAATAAATTATCAAAAGTTAAAAAACACAACCATCTCCTCTACTTTATAGTATCTGATTTTTGTTATTCTTTAAATTTGACAATTTATGATTTGCGAAATATGCTGACATGATGGTTAAAAATTAATGTAATTTTCGGATTCAGTGCTAAAAAATACATAAAAGTTAAAAAAAAACAACAATCGCAATCTTGTATTATCTAATCTAAAACTTTTTCTTAAACTTCTTGGCGGTAATCTATCCGAAATTTTTTGTGTTATCCTGTAAAATAAGTATAAATGGTAACCACCGAAAATCATAATAATATTAGATTGTTATTGGATTTGCGCCAGTATGTAAAATGTAATCTCGATCGGATATTTAAAAGTGAGTTAAAGTTCGAATACAAATTTTTAACTGGAAAAACATACATACGGTCGTTGAAGTAACATAAAAACTTATAAAAAAAACATAATTTTTCTTAAAAGAAATCATAAAAGAAACAGTCTCAAATCCTGACAAAATAAAACATATGTTATTTCAGCCAATCTGAAACTTAATAAATGTTAACTTAATCGTAATACTTGTACGGTTTTTTTTTTCAAAGGGCAGATACACATGAAATAAGATCTCCGAATACTTTAAGCACTTGGTATATGACGCCTCAAAGCCAAGCCGAACTCATTTGTTTTCAAAGCAGAAAAGTGGCATAAGTCATGCATTTTTAAAGTTTCATGACTCGCTTAATTTTAGTGTTATATGAATAGGACTTTTTTTTGTCTTACTTGTCATTGTAATAGGAAAATTTTACTAAATATAACTTATAGGACCGGGGGACCGTATAAAAATTTAAAATTCGTAATTTTTTAAGAAATGCTTTTATTGACTCAAATAGCTTTTAAAATATTTCTTTACCTGATTTAAAACATTTTTGTAATTGGAACTGTATGTCTATGATTAACGGTTTAGGAATTAGCTATTGGACACCGTTGAGACCGGACACCCTGTATATATAATTGTTGACAGATATATTGTGAAATATAATCTCCAAACAAGGACATAAAAATAATCAAGTGAAGTAAATTGCTTTTCATGTGTCAAATGTGATTTACAAAACTAATTATCGAAAGTGTTTACGATCTAAAAGAAGGAAGTGAAACTGAAAAGTGATTGCACAATCATAAACAGACATTTTATTATAAACAATTTTGCAATACTCAAGAACTATAAAACATTTATTAACTCTAATTTTAAATTACCGTAAATATAAATATTGATACAAATTATTTGTTATTCTGATTGATGGGATTAATTTCCTGTTTCTTTATTGTTAATAATATTTTATTCATGTATTCTTTTCTCTACTTCGAGTTGTAACTAAAACTCTCAAACTGAGAGATGTATGCCTTAAAGCTCTTATTAAATGTAATTTTACTTTTCTATTCATAAGTTTCGGCACTAATTTAACTTCATAAGACACTCAAAATATGCGTCTTTTTAAACAACATGAAGTTCAGACCATTAGTCACATATACGGAATAAATAAGAAATACAGGAGCAAGATATAGATTTATTTACTCTATCCGGTGGAAAAGAAAAATACCAGATGTCAAAAAGGATATACATAAATATAAGGTAAGCCCAATTTATCTTACCTATGCTTTTTATATTGAGAAATAGATAATTAATTTTGAGGATAAAGATCGAACATCACGCAAATTTTATGTTAGCAAAGATTAAATATTGCTAACAAATTGATTATGAGAACGAAAAAAAAAAACAATTTCTCAATAAAAATACAAATCTGGTAATAGTCCAATAGAGTAATTTATTTAAAAAAAAAAAAAAAAAAAAAAAAAAAAAAAAAAAAAAAAAAAAAAAACGAATCTTAGCAACATTATGGCCTCTTCTACAAAAGATAGCACGACCATTGAAAAATTGAACGCCAACAATTATACAAATTGGCGGTTCAAGGTCGAAATGCTATTAATTCGAGACGAACTTATTGAAGTTATTACGCAAGAGGCCCCCACTCCATTGAACGATGCTTGGACCAAGAAAGACAGAAAAGCAAGGGCTTTAATAAATTTGTCCATTGACGACAGTCAAATAGTGCATGGTCAAAAATTTAAATACAGCTAGGCAAACATGGGACGCACTCAAACAAATCCATGAGAGATCTAATCTCTCTAGTAAGCTGTACTTGCTACGAAAACTGTACAGTACAAAATTAACTGAAGGTGGCAATATGGCAGCCCACATTACTAAAATTTTAGAGATAGTGGATAAACTGTCAGCGATTGGTGAAAACATAACTGACTCGCACATTTCAGCACTGCTGCTGTGCTCGTTGCCGCCGTCCTACGATACCCTAGTTACTGCTCTGGAGGCCAGAGATGAAGCTGAGTTAACCGTACAATTTATAAAAAGCAAGCTTACGGACGAATATACTCGTAGAGTAGATAATCGTGAAAACTCCGAAAACAGCAATAAAGCCTATAAAACACAAGGTAAATTTAATCATTCGGAACAGAAAAGAGGCAGCAATAAGTACTGCTCACACTGTAAAATGAAAAACCACTCAAATAAAGACTGCTGGTTTCTAAAAACGAAAAACAACAACAGTTACACTAATAACAGATACTATAAAAATAAAAACAATTCAACATCACTAGTTTTTGAAGAAAATAATTTACATAAAAATGCGGAACATGAAGAAAGAAAAAACACAGTAAATGAAAACAACAGTGTCGCTTTACTAACCGAAGAGTCCGAAAATAAAGGCACTTTTATAGTGGACAGTTCCAGTTCCAGTCACATAGTAAATTCAAAAGAATTTTTTACCAAAATTACAAATAATAATGAAACAAACGTCACAGTCGCTAATGGTAATAAACTGATTTCATATGGATCTGGAGAGGTAATAATTCATACCGAAAATAAAAACAAACAAGTTATATTGCATGACGTACTATACGTTCCTGACATAGAAACTAACCTGCTGTCAGTGAGTAGGGCAACTAAAAACGGTTGCAAAGTTAAATTTGAAAAAGATAAATGTGATATAATTCACGAAGGAAACGTTATAATTCAAGGTAAACTTAAAAACAATCTGTACGAAATACATGTTAGTAAAGATGAAAATCACAAGCACTATGCAAATGTCACCTACAACTGCTCAAACGCAAATTGCATAGATTTGTGGCATAGGCGAATGGGGCATAGGAGCTACGACACAATAAAGTCCATGTTATCAAAGGACTTAGTCGAGGGAATTAAAATCAACAACTGCAAACATAACGCTAAATGTGAGGTATGCATCAAGTCAAAAATCAGCGAGACCCCATTTCCTAAATCAGGTGCATATAGAGCTACAAAAAGGCTCGAGTTAGTTCATACTGATGTATGCGGACCTATAAATACACCCACAATTGGGGGGAAAAATACTTCGTCACTTTTATCGATGATTATACACGATTTTGCGTAATTTATTTAATGGCAAATAAAAATGAGGCTTCAGAAAAGGTGAAAGAATACGTCTCAATGGTGAAAAACAAATTCGGAAAAATGCCTACTGAGATCAGATCGGACAACGGTGGTGAATATACGGGGAACGAAATAGAAAAATATCTAAAAGAAAATGGGATTCATCATCAACTTACCGTACCATTTAACCCAAGCCAAAACGGCATCGCAGAGCGTAAGAATAGGTCCCTACTTGATATGGTTAGAAGTATGCTAAATGAAGCAAATCTCCCGCACAAATTATGGGGGGAAGCCATATGTACCGCGAATCACTTACAGAACCGGCTACCTTCAAAATCGGTAAGCACCACACCCTATGAATTATGGATGAACAGGAGACCAATTTTGAAATATCTCAAAGTTTTTGGCTGTACTGCATATGCCTACATACACAAATCAAAGAGAGGAAAATTAGATAATAGACCGGAAAAAGGCACTTTTGTCGGATACGACAGTCGCTCTAAGGCGTACAGAATCTATACAAGTGACGGAAGAGTAATATTGGCCAGAAGTGTAAAATTTATAGAAAATAAAAATAATCCAGATACTAACGAAAATCTAGATAGAAGAAAATTAATCGCGGAAACAAACAAACAAACACAACAGAAAGACACGAATGAAATGGAAATAGATCTGACACCAACACAAAATGAACTAAGTCCACCACCCGCGTCACAACAACAAATTCCACAAGTGAGAAGATCAGAGAGAACCAATAGAGGTGTGCCGCCGGACAGGTTTGCTTATGCAGTCCGGCACGATCCAGTATATGTACCTAACAGTTGGGAAGATATGATGAGTATAGAAAATCCTATAGAAAAACAGAACTGGATAAAAGCGACAGAAGAGGAAATGAATTCCCTTAATGGAAATGAAACCTGGTGTTTAGTTGATCCCCCACAAGGAGCAAGAGTAATTGGATCGAAATGGACTTTTAAAGCGAAATATGACGAATTCGGAAAAATCAAGCGTTACAAAGCGAGATTGGTCGCACAAGGATTTAGACAAAAATACGGAGTAGATTTCGATGAAACTTATGCGCCAGTAGTTTCCCACACAAGTTTAAGAGTCTTCATACCTGCCGCAGCATACCACAATCTCAATATTAGGCAGATTGACATCAAAACTGCATTCTTACATGGTGAATTGGAAGAAAATGTCTATGTATCACAACCTAAAGGGTATATAAACACTACAGAACCCAATAAGGTTTGTAAGTTAAAAAAAGCGCTAGATGGACTAAAACAAGCTGCAAGAGCATGGTATTCAAACATTAGTGAAAGACTAAAGGAATTAAAATTTAAACAGAGCAATGCTGACAATTGTTTATTTATAAGAAAAGAAGGGGAAAACACGGTTTATATAGTAGTATACGTGGATGATATTCTGATCGCAGGAAAAGATGAAAATATAAATGAGATAATAAATAAACTAAAATCTAAGTACGCACTTGAAGATTTAGGTCAAATTTCTAATTACCTCGGGATAAAAATACAAAAGACTCACAACGGCTTTAAACTAAATCAAACAGCAAAAATAATAGAAATCGCAAAAAAATTTAATTTAGAAGATTCTAAGCCATATGGCACTCCAATGGAAACAGGCTTTCAACGATTAGACGACGAAGAAACACAAATGCCAAACAACACTAAGTACCGACAAGCAATAGGTGCGCTGTTATATGTTTCTACAATAAGTAGGCCCGATATTTTAGTAGAAGTAAACATCTTGAGCAGAAAAAACGAAACGCCGTCTGAAAGAGATTGGAAAGGTGTTAAAAGATTAATAAGATATCTATATTCAACAAAAGACTTAAATTTAGTAATTAGCACGGAAGAACCACCCATCCTAGAAGTATATACTGATGCGGATTGGGGTGGAGATCCAAAAACAAGAAGATCGACAACAGGCAATTTGTTCCTTTTAGGAAAGAATCCAATACAGTGGATAACAAGACAACAAACGTGTGTGGCACAATCATCCGCAGAGGCAGAGTTCGTTGCAGCGGCGAGCGCAACACAAGAATTGATATGGCTGCTAAAACTATTAGAAGATCTCGATATATCACAAAGATTGCCTATAGTAATTTATGAAGATAATAAATCTTGCATAAAAATGATAGAATCCGAAAAGTTTTCTAATAAATCGAAGCATATTGACATCAAATATAATGTGGTTAAACAGCTGAAAGAAGATAAAATTATTGAATTGCGTTATTGCCCAAGCAAGTCAATGACGGCTGACATACTTACAAAACCAGAGCCCAAGCCTGAATTTCTAAATAATAGAAACAAACTGAAATTACAGAACAATCCTCGTTAGGAGATTAAGGAGGGAATTGTTGACAGATATATTGTGAAATATACACTCTCAGAAATGGATACTCAGATTTCACGAAATTTTCTTCATTTTTGACGAAACCATTTCCTGGGATATGCTCCGAGCGAATATTTCGTCATATTGAGAAAATTACTTTCCTCGCTTGTTTGAGGATAACAATTTCGTCAAAAGTGCTTATTTGAAAAGTGCAATCAGAGGTCTGGTGGTGCCACCTATTGAACAGTTTGGAAGCTGTTGTATCGACAGGAGAAAAAATAATAGCTTCGGTCTTCGGGTTGATTCGAACTCACGACCTCCTGTGTGGGAGACGGTCACTCTAGCTATTACGCTATTGAGTCCTCGAACAGATACGATTTTACATGCATGTAATGGATTCTACTGTATATTTATATTTTTATAAGGTTGGTTGTAATTTTATCGATGGTGTTATAATTCTTGCAAGTTTTAATTAGTAAGACTAATTTATTATTATTATTTCCTATGGTTAATATGAATAATTATAATATGGTTTGATTAATATAATTTATTAGGAAAATTTTCTTTGCTCGATGAATGATTAAAATATGGTCTGGTTAATTTGTTGCTCAGAAATAACGAATTTTAAAGTATATATGGGGGAGATTTTATCAATTTGAGTAGTTGGTTAAGATTTTAACACTTTACTGTTCACAGAAGAGAAGGGAGAGGGATCAATTATGCATATTTAATTTGATAGTTATGTGAATATATTTCTTAAATGAAAAAGAGATCTTGGAATTTTGAAACTTTATTGACCAAATTTTCTTTTTGAACGATTTTGTAAAACACAGGAAATTTATTCTTTTCGAATTAAACCATAGCGAGCAAAGTAAAATAATAATAATAATAATAATAATAATAATATAAATAATAATAAACATTCTTAAAAACTTTAACAGCTAAAAAAATAACTAATGCAGAAACAATAACTACCCGTGTTTCAGCATTTTCTGAAAAGCGCTAAAAAGTGCAATTTTTTAAATAAATTATGACAGGAATAACATAATTTTTTTAAATAAATTATGACAGGAATAACATAAACAAGCAAATATTTGCTTGCTAAAGTCGCAGGATTTGAGGAGGTACGCTTTCCTTAAAATGCATTGAGTCTGGCCGTGAGTGAAGAAACACCTTCGTCAAATATTTGAGAGTTTACGTGTCGTTAAAAGTCACGTGATTTTGATACGAAATGATTGTCAAAAACAACGAAATATAGCTCGAGGACTGCTGAATCGTCAAAATTGAGAGTTTTATTTCTGAGAGTGTAATCTCCAAACAAGGACATAAAAATAATCAAGTGAAGTAAATTGCTTTTCATGTGTCAAATGTGATTTACGAAAGTAATTATCGAAAGTGTTTACGATCTAAAAGAAGGAAGTGAAACTGAAAAGTGATTGCACAATCATAAACAGATATTTTATTATAAACAATTTTGCGATACTCAAGAACTATAAAACATTTATTAACTCTAATTTTAAATTACCGTAAATATAAATATTGATACAAATTATTTGTTATTCTGATTGATGGTATTAATTTTCTGTTTCTTTATTGTTAATAATATTTTATTCATGTATTCTTTTCTCTACTTCCAGTTGTAACTAAAACTCTCAAACTGAGAGATGTATGCCTTAAAGCTCTTATTAAATGTAATTTTACTTTTCTATTCATAAGTTTCGGCACTAATTTAACTTCATAAGACACTCAAAATATGCGTCTTTTTAAACAACATGAAGTTCAGACCATCAGTCACATATACGGAATAAATAAGAAATACAGGAGCAAGATATAGATTTATTTACTCTATCCGGTGGAAAAGAAAAATACCAGATGTCAAAAAGGATATACATAAATATAAGGTAAGCCCAATTTATCTTACCTATGCTTTTTATATTGAGAAATAGATAATTAATTTTGAGGATAAAGATCGAACATCACGCAAATTTTATGTTAGCAAAGATTAAATATTGATAACAATAATGGCATATATATACAGGGCTGCTCAAAACAATTAGGGGAGCACATGGTTTTAACGAAATTACGCAAATATTTACATCGATAAGTAACGTAAAATAAAACATCCATAATTTAAAGTGCTGTAGAAAACAGATAAAGAAAACTTCACACGTAAATTAAAGTTTATGACGTCAAAAACTGGAAAAAGGTGTTAAGTGCAGAAATCGGGATTTTGCACAAACGTCTGTTTCACTGCCTCAATTGTAAAATTCAATTGCTCAGCTTGTGTTTTGAGAAAAGGTGGCTTGAAAATGTCACAACAACATGATTTACCGCAATCCATGGCTTGGCGTGTTATCGGGACAGTTGAATTTGGGGAAACACAAAGAAGTGTAGTGGGCGCTGTTGGAGTCGCAAGAAGTGTCCATGAAAGGCTGTGGAATCGATTCCAAGACACATGGAATCGTAGTTATCGACAAGTGCAAGGTCGAAAATGTACTAACGCAGAAACTGATGACCTATATATCCTGTTAACAGCCCGTCGAGACGGAACGGGCAATGCTACTTAGCTGCAAACACAGTTGTTCTTGGCCAAAGGATGAAGGGTGTCCAGCCAAGCAGCCCGAAATAGGCTTCATCAGGGAGGTCTATGCACGTAAGCCAATGGACTGTATTACGTTGACCTCAAGCCACTGTGCGGCCCAAAGAAGATGGGGAACTGAACATCGAGTTTAGTGGCAACGTTGTTGGAGTGAAATTCTATTTACAGACGAGTCCCGATTCAGTCTGGATGTAACATCTGATGCGTTTTGGCATGGAGAGAAAGAGGCACTCAAAATAATCCCACATTCGTTCGTGAAAGATCACATTACAGACGAGGTGGGTTGATGCTCTTGGCTGGAATCAGCATAGGTGGACGTACGGGCCTGCATATCATTCGGAATGGCGCTTTGACGTTCCGGAGTAATACAGACGAGATACCGAGACTTCATACCGTATTTTATGTTGCAGTAATTAGTTATTTCTTTTTTTCCATGCATGATAATGCCAGACTTTATACAGTTCGTCTTGTGGAAAACATGCTTGAAGCTAAAACAATACAGCGTATGGAATGACCAGCATGCTCTCCTGACCTGAATCCGATCGAACATGCTTGGGACATACTCAGACGATGCATTGCTGCGAGACCGAGGCCTCCTTTTGTTGTCCGGGACATGGATATTGCAATTCTTGAGCAGTGGAACAGTATTCCCCAAGCCTTATCGATAACCTCATCGCATCCATGGAAAACTGGTGTGCAGCAGTCTTAGCGTTTCGAGGAGACCACACGCCATATTAAAACTCTTGCATCATTTCTAAACAATACTTTTTTTTTATGATTTGCATGAAACCAAATTGTTTCCCTAAACCATCTTTTCATGTTCTTTTCATCTTTTCAAAAAATAAAAGCTCCCTTACCATTTTTTTGAGTCTTTTTTTATGTATTGCGCATTTCTACACGTGTACTAACCATTTTATGCCCATACATTGCTGTTTTGCACTGTTCTCTTCACTTTTTTGCTTGCTCCCCTAATTTTTTTGAGCAGTGTATTTAGGTGCAGTATGCACCTAATGTAGCCATACCTTCGGTATGGTCACATTGGAACATTTCATATAGAAGGAACATTCACATATGGTAGGTAATGGCATAGGTTATTGGTATGGTAGGTAATGGCAGGTAATGGCAGGTATTAGGTATGGTAGGTAATGGCATAGGCACCTAACATACCGAAGGTATGGCTAGCCATACCTTCGGTATGTTAGGTGCCGAAACCCACCGCCACTACTGCATAATAATTTGTTGTGTATGGTACTTAGTCTGAAACATTGCTGTGTTTTTATAAAATACACACTGCAGATGAGGCCACAGCTTTTCGGTTGTATCTGTTGAAATTTCTTTGATATTTGTTGTTTGTTCTCAGTTTAATTATGGTGCGACATTCTGGGTCTGCCGAATACATTTTATACATAATGTGCTATATCTACCGGGTGTCCTAAAAAGGACTGACTGGTTTTAAAATTCAATAACTTGCAAACGGTGACAGATATTTGAAAAATTCTTGCAGGAGGATTATGCATGAGGTCAAAAGTTTTTTTACAGTGATTTTCGATTTTAGTTCGAATTACAAACAATAGATGGTGCTGTAAGCAATAGGCGCTAAATACAGGCTCGATTTTTTGACCGATTTCATCTTCCATGCGGAAAAAGGAGATGAAAATGTATTGAGTGGGTCCCGAGTGACCAAAAATCGAGCCTGAATTTAGCGTCTATTGATCGCAGCGCCATCTATTGTTTGTAATTCGAACTAAAATCGAAAATCACTGTAAAAAAACTTTTGACCTCATGCATAACTCTCCTGCAAGAATTTTTTAAATATCTGTCACCGTTTGCAAGTTATTGAATTTTAAAATCAGTCAGTCCTTTTTAGGACACCCGGTATATATATATATACATAATGGCATGTATTTAAGTGCAGTATGTAGCCAAAAAATCTTCAGAAACTTTCGAATTTGGGTATGTCTTTGAATTTCCAGAAAATTATTTGATGACTAACTTTTCGATGCTTCCCTAAGTTTTGTGTTCATTATGAGATGACAACTGTACATGGAGAATACTAATATTTTTTCACGATTTATTGTTAGTAGTTTTAGAAGTCCTGTGTTTAAAAGTCGTCAAGGAATTATCGGTTCAATATCAGTACCCATTGCACACGACTGTGTGTGGTGCTGTAACAACCAAACAAAATTAATACAAACTAACAACAACAGAAATTGAATATATTTGCTTTATTTAGAAGTAAATAACCAAAAACCAGTTGAATAAACGAAAATTGTTCTTGTAGATCAGTTTTAATAAATGAAGGGGTAAAAAATCAAAATCGAATTTTTTTTTTTTTCGGCCAAAGTTTAATTTACATCGAGCAATAAAAATAAGTATAATGCATTAATAAATAAAATGAAATGAAATCGGTTAATACACTGTAAAAAAAGACAGTATTTTTTAATCCGAGAAAATATAATATAACCAGAAACAAAAATGTACAATAACCTCTTCCAAGTTACCCACTATTCCAAATGTGCTCTTTTTCTTTAGAAACCTCAGAAACCAATATATTTTAGAGGCTTAATATATAATATAACCACAAACGAAAATATATAATAACCTATGCCAAGTTACCCACCATTCCAAAACGTTCTCTTTAGAAACCCCAGAAGCCAATATATTTTAGAGGTTTAAAATTTAATATAACCACAAACGAAAATATACAATAACATCTTTCGAGTTATTCACTATTCCAAAGCGTGCTCTTTATCTTTAGAAACCTCAAAAACCAATATATTTTAGAGGTTTAAAATATAATATAACCGCAAACGAAAATATATAGTAATATCTTCCGAGTTACCCACTGTTCCAAAACGTGTTCTTTATCTTTAGAAACCTCAGAAACCAATATATTTTAGAGGTTTAATATATAATATAACCACAAACGAAAATATATAATAACCTCTTCCGAGATACCCACTATTCCAAAACGTGTTCTTTATCTTTAGAAACCTCAGAAACCAATATATTTTAGAGGCTTAATATATAATATAACCACAAACGAAAATATATAATAACCTATGCCAAGTTACCCACCATTCCAAAACGTTCTCTTTAGAAACCCCAGAAGCCAATATATTTTAGAGGTTTAAAATTTAATATAATCACAAACGAAAATATACAATAACATCTTTCGAGTTATTCACTATTCCAAAGCGTGCTCTTTATCTTTAGAAACCTCAAAAACCAATATATTTTAGAGGTTTAAAATATAATATAACCGCAAACGAAAATATATAGTAATATCTTCCGAGTTACCCACTGTTCCAAAACGTGTTCTTTATCTTTAGAAACCTCAGAAACCAATATATTTTAGAGGTTTAATATATAATATAACCACAAACGAAAATATATAATAACCTCTTCCGAGATGCCCACTATTCCAAAACGTGTTCTTTATCTTTAGAAACCTCAGAAACCAATATATTTTAGAGGTTTAAAATAAAATATAGCCACAAACGAGAAGATATAAGAACCTTTTCCGAGTTACCCACTATTCCAAAGCGTGTTCTTTATCTTTAGAAACCTCAGAAACCAATATATTTTAGCGGTTTAATATATAATATAATCACAAACGAAAATATATAATAACCTCTTCTGAGTTATCCACTATTCCAAAACGTGCTCTTTATCTTTAGAAACCTCTCTTTAGAACGCTTTTCGAAATAGTGAATAACACGGAAGTGGTTATTGTATATTTTAGTTCGTAGTTATACTCCAATTTCGTAGATTAACGAACGTTTTTCTCTTTCTACAGTGTATATAGAAACAAGTATAGAAATATAATCTACACTACCCTGCCAAAATATATAATCTCTCTTTTTATATCAGCATATAAAATTAGACAAATCCTCTTTTGTTATGAATATTTCATTTGAATTAAACGTTATTTACAAGCTCATAAGACAAAGAAAAAATATTCTCCCCTCAGAATTCTTTAGACAAAAATACCGACAAAACAATTGCTGTATAATATCACTGTTGATGACACAGCAAAGTATCGTCAAAAAAGTTACTTTTTTGCATAAACGTCTATTAGTGGATACGTTTGTTAAGCGAACAAAGCAACAAACCTAAGCACCCTGCAGTATTTCTCTGTTAAACTGCTGCTAAATCTCTTGCGCATAGACTTATTAAAACCAAGATGGGAGATCAATCTCTTATAAACTATGCTATTTTTCTTTATATCATCTCATTTCAAGCTGTTTAATAAACATGAGATGTGCCCGTATGGTCTTGTTTTAAAAGTAAGTGAAAATTCTCTTTTTGTTAATAAAAGGACCCGGTGAGTATTCTTTAAAAGTGCATGCATTATTTTTTAGCAAGTCTTTGTTACATTTACCGTAGCTTTTAAATTGAACAAAAATCATTATTTGAAAAATAAAATATAACATGGAAAAGATTTCTCCCATGTGGCGTATTAGCTTCAACGCTTTCATATTTAACGTCAATAAATGTGTCAATAAACATTTTGTTGTCAGGCAGTTGTTTGCGAATATAACTGAATTGAGAAAAACTTGAAATTACTTCAAAAAGCTTTTTGTTAATAAAAGAGCTCAGTGAGTATTCGTTAAAAATGCATGCATTATTTTTTAGCAAGTCTTTTTTACATTTATCGTAGCTTTAAAATTTAACAAAAATCAACATTTGAATAATAAAATATAACATGGAAGATATTTCTTCCATGTGGCATATTAGCTTTCAATAAAACATTCACTTAAATTGAAAAAAAGAAATCCAAGAATTACTTTAATAACGCCGAGCAAATGCTTTCATATTTAACGTCAATAAACGCGTAGCTAAACATTTTGTTGTCAAGCAGTTGTTTGCGAATATAAATCAATTAAAAACATACAGTATGCTATTTCCTTTATTTTAAGATAAAGTTATATTCAGTGTTTGGCATTGAAGCAATTACTACACATTTGAGGCTGATCAGAACAATTGTCACAGTACGTGGAAGTTAGATATGCTTTTTCTGGCTTGTTCATGACCTTCTGTCTTAGAAATGTTGATACAGCATATATGACATTTACGTCGCAACTTTTTACCATTTTCATGGACCCTATCAATCAGGTGGTGACAATGTTTTACTTGTTTGCTCATTACGATCGGGATCTATAGCCATACCAAGCAGCTGAAAAACCAAGCTCTCCCTAAATTTACGAATTTTCATTTTTGATTTTGTTACATGTCGATATACAACCCATGCGTTAACTACTGCAACTCCTAACAACAATTCTAATCCTAGTTTTCTCTACCATTTAACACCTTTTCTTAGTGTTGTGGCATAAGCACCCATCTAATCTACCAAATCTATGCCAGCTTTGCCTTTATTGTACGACCGTATGGCTTCCGGTTTCACCAAAGCCATTCGAGTGCTTTTTGTGTTGGTTGATGGCATGCTTTGTGGAAAGCTTTGGCTGGTTGAAGTAGTTGCAGCAGATTGATTTATATTATCCACTTGCTCCATTAGTAATGCCCGTTTTTTCCTAAGTGCCACTGGAACAAATGTGGGTGCGTGTTTTGTGCTCAATATCCGCACATCACGGGTGTCCTTCCATTTTAACACAACAATGCCATTCTCGTCTTCTCTGGAAATCATTTCTACTTTCTTTAATTTTGCTTGGAGGACTTCCTTTAGTTTATCTCTTTTATTTGCTCTTAGTGTTCCAACAACATGCGTTTTTGTATCCAGCAAACACTTTGCCAATTCATAACTAGTATAAAAATTGTCTATATACAGTTCTACCTTTATTGAGAAGTAATTCTGCTAGTTCCATACACACGTTTTTTGCCAATCCGGTTTTACGCTCTCCAGATGGAGGCTTTCCAGTATACAATTTAAGACCCCATGTACATCCATCAACTGAACACAGCTTGAACACTTTAACTCCAGAACGATGGGTTTTATTTGGAATATATTGCCTGAAAATTAGGCGTCCTCTCCGTCTTCATGGGACAAGAGTTTCATCTATAACGAAATCTTCCCGCGGGTAAAATAGGGCTTTGAACCTTTGTTGTAGCATGTCAACCAGGTGCTGTATTTTTCAGTCTGTTGCTTGTATCGCTTTTTCATTGTTATCGAAATGAAGCATAGTTAGTAATACCTGAAAACGATTCCGAGACATTATCCCACGTGGAATTGTCATGTTGTAGACTCCGTTTTGTGACCAATAGTCGACCAAGTGGCACCAAACCCATCATATCATTAATTCCAAGAATTTTTTTTTATTTCTTCATGATTTGTTTCATGCCACAGATTTATTCTGGAATGCTTCAATTTTGGTTTCGATGAAATATTTTGCCCTGTAAATCCATTTGTTTCAACAACAATGTGGTTAATCATCTCTTCATCAACAATTAGTACAAATATATCCAATGGTGTGCTCTGTTGCGAAATGTCTGATTGTAAACCATGCTTGCCGACAAACGCAAACACTTTTTGTCTGCCTACATATTCCGTCCAACCTTCGGTAGTGATTTCATTGTTCTCCTGGTCATAATCGTCAGGTGGGTCTGTCAAATCCTCATTTTCTTCATCAAATACTCTAGCACGAATAACATCTTCTATAGCATTATCAATATGATAGTCTATATCAGTTTCGTCAGATGAGATTTCAGGGGAATAAGCCGGATCCGTGACAGAATTAAATAAATCAAAGTCATCTTCATCCCATGATGAATCATAACATCTCACAGCAGCAGCTTCAATTTCTTCCAAAGTTAATTTTCCCTTGCTCCTCTTGCTCATTGTAATAAAAATTCAAATAATTCTAACCTAAAAAGAAATAATAGAAAAAAAAATGAAATAATAGAAAAATAAAATAATAGAAAAAGTAATAGAAAAGAAAAACTAAAACTATAATCCCCCAAGCTCACCCTTTCATACATTTAAAAATTTTCCAATTTAAGAGATTACACTATAGAAACATAAATCTAAATAAATAATTTTAGTGATAAATGACAAATTTAGCTGGCTATCAAATAAGATAGCTATGGCCACTCATGGAAGAATTTACACTAACTTTCGTGGGGTGCTTTGGCTATCATTTTTGGTAGCCAGTATGGAAATCTCTCCATGTGTTGCAAAATGAGTCAGATTGAAAAATATCATTTCTATATATGTATATATTATGTTCAAAAAATACAAATTACAGAAAATTTTTTTTGGGCCCGTGGTGAATATTTGCAATTTTCGCTTGGCAGTCAAAGTGTTATAAAACAGTCGAGTTTGTGAGTATTCTTTATAAGTGCATGCACTATTTTTTAGCAAGTCTTTGTTACATTTATCGTAGCTTTAAGGCAGTGTTGGACGGTATTTACCGTCTGATGGTTTTTACCGGTTATTACCATGGTTTTTACCGTCTTTGGAAAAACACGTTTTTACCGAGGTTTTTACCAGTTTTGAAAAACTTATTAGTTTGACTGTTTTTTGTCACTTTTATGAAAATTTATCTTCCAATTTTTCATTTTCCCTGGGGTGAAAGTTTTCTGGGTATTTAATACCACTATTTCCATACAACAATATTCACCTAATTTAGTTTCGGATTAGGTAAGTAAAAGGCTTATGAAAATAGCAGTTTTTAAGAAGCTCGAAGACATTCATCCATGTTTACCTTCTACAAGAATTTAAAATTTAAAATATATTATTGCACATTTATCATTATTAAAACCTAACCTTATTATAACTATCATTATGAGAATGCACATTACAATATTTATCTTAATAGAGACTAGTTTACTCATTTTTACTGAAAGGAAATGTAAAATTATCAGTACACTTTTATCACATTTAAAAACTTTAATCATTTTAATAAAAACCAAGTGCTTACATATATTATTTATCACATAATATAGTTTGTACAAATGTTAGTACAGTTTACTAGTATATGCTCTTGAAGCCTTTTAGCATTTTACAAAAAGCTTTGTAGCTTTCTGTACCCTTCTTAATTTACTGTGGATATGTGAAAAGTTTGAAAAACTTAGATCTATGGATGAAGAACTATAAGGTATGGAGTGAAGATTCAGCATTAAATATATGAATTCAGGATTAATTTCTTTGTTATTTAGTGCTTTCCACCGAACTTTGGCTTTTACATATTTTGTTTTAAAGAAGCTTCTTGGAAATGGTTGTCCTTCAACTTCATATATGCCAACAGGAGTGAAAGAGAATTTGGCATAAAATCTATGAGCCATTCCCTTTCCATTTCCTTTTGTGCTTCACTTAATAGATCAATTTTGTGCACTGGATTGGTCATACATGCTAAAAAGTGAAAGGGTTCTAAAGCCAAATTGTAACATATTATTCAGAATACGGGGTGGAAACTATTCTTATGTTACGAAATGAAACGGGATAACTTATCATTGACTAATAAGTTTTAATATTTACATCGTATTTACATATTACTATTTACAAAATAACTCAGTTAATTTAAAATACGGCATAGCTCAAATGCCTTGTCGGCAACAACTTTGTAAACATTCTTCTCACTCATAAAGTCTAATTTACTCAGCTTGTCAGTTCTTTTGAAGGAAAAGAAAAAAAGAAAAGGAGAACAAATATGATGCAGTGCGTATTGTTCGAGCGTTACACTCTTCCCCTCACACTGCATTACTGGTCCCTCAGATGCAGTGTGCACTTCCTGGGTGGATTCCTTCGGGATGCTTTCTGGTGCATAAAATGCTCTATGGCTCTCGTGTTTTGTGGTCCTTTCGTAAATATTTGCTGGCTGGGCGTCTGATGTTTCCCGGGTCTGCCTCTAGGACGAATAAAGCCTTTAGAAGATCCACCATCATCTTGCGTGTAAGGACACAAAGCTGATATATGATAATTTCCTAAGGGAGAAAAGGGGTTTTCTTTAGTGGCAACGGTATAAAAAGTAGGAGATCTTTGTTTTAAAATAACATATGGACCATCTCGACGGGGCATGAATTTAGTTGTTTTGTTATTTTTCTTTTGACTAATCGGATGCAAAGTAACCCAGACGTGGTCGCCTGGTTTATATTGTTCAGAAGCTTTTAAATGCTTGTCAGCATAATATTTATGCTTATCTTGGCTTTGTTCTATGCGATCTCTTATCTGCATAGTAATTTTAGAAAAGTTTTTTAAATAAGGAGTTATTTCGGGTATGAAATTATCATTCGCAATTACAGGCCGTAAGTCATGAGCAACATCATCGGAGGTACGTAATTCACGACCGAACATTAAATATGCAGCTGTGTGACCTGTGGAACTACACCTTGCAGTATTAAGGGCAAAACGGATTACTGGTAATTTTTCACTCCAAGTTGTATGATCATCTCCAACTAGCATCGCTAAGCGGGGTTTTAGATCGCGGTTTTTTCTTTCAAACGGATTTGCTTGAGGGTGGTACACCGGAGTTAAACTTTGATCTATCTTTAAGAGAAAACAAACTTGTTGCATCACAGCACTGATGAATTGCGGACCATTGTCGCTAATGATTTTTCTTGGAAAACCATATCTTAAATACACTTCCTCAATTAAGGTAACAGCACATTCCGTGGCTGTTGCGTTATTTAATGCAAAAAGTTCTACCCATTTTGTGCTACAGTCTTCGATTATAAAAATCTACTTTTTCCCATCTGCTGTTTCTGGCAAGGGTCCAAATAAGTCTATTGAGAGGGTCTCAAATCTTTGACTATGAACAGGTGTTTGTAAAAGTCCAGCAGGTTTTTGGTTACTCACTTTATAACGAATACAGTCTACACAATGTTTAACATAATCTGCGATATCTTTTCTCATTCCGGTCCAGTAATATCTCTGGGATACTCTGTAATAGGTTCCCTCGGCTCCATAATGGCCTGCGGTCGGTGAATCATGGTAATTCTTCAAGACTTCTTTCCGTTCTTGAACAGGAACAACCAATTGTGCTTCTTCTGAATCTGATTCTGGAGAGTAACGATATAAGACTCCTTGGTGTAAGAGGTAACCACGTTCAGTCCAATTAGCAAAATCTGTATTATTTTCTTTAGATTCAAACGCTACGATAATTTTCTTTAAATCTTCATCCTTTAATTGCTCTTCTCGGATATCTTTAGGAGATCTAATAGGCATATCAATCGAAATTGTGCAAATTTCACAAGAAGGTTCTTCATGACTGCAAACAGGCCGAGACAACATATCAGCAACAACGTTTGCTTTTCCAGGGATATATTCAATCTTGAGGTTGAAAGATTGTAACTGCAAAGCCCATCGGGCTAGTCTGCCTGACGGTGACTTTAAACTCATCAGCCATTTTAGGGGCTGATGATCGGAGGCAACTCTTATTTCATGTCCTTCAATATAGCCACGGAATTTATTTAAAGGCCAAATGACAGCAAGTGCTTCGCGCTCGGTGGTAGAATAGTTTCTTTCTGGTGCAGTTAACAAACGACTTGCATATTCTATTGGATGCTCTTCTTCTCCCTGACCCTGGAGGAGGACAGCACCTAGAGCATATCCACTGGCATTTGTACGAAGAAGATGGGGCTTGGTTGGATAATTTTGTTTTAGTACTGGAGGATTGATTAATGAAGTTTTCAATGTTTCGAAAGCGCTTTGTTCTGCTTCTTCCCACTTCCAAGTTGCATCTTTCTTCGCAAGATTACTTAGAGGTTTAGCTATATCTGAAAATTTGGGAATAAAACGTCTGTACCAGGAGCAGGACTGCACAAAAGATTGAACTTGTTTTACAGACTTAGGAGCAGGCATTTGTTGAATTGCAGCGGTTTTTCCAGGATCAACTTCGATTCCAGAGCTTGTTATCCAATGTTCTAAATATTTAACACGGGGGCAAGCAAAATTGCATTTTTCACGATTAGCATGCAATTTGAATTCTGATAGTTTATGAAAAACTGCTTCTAAGTCAGACAAATGTTTCTCAAAACTTTCCGACAAAATAATAATATCATCTAAATAAGACAATATAAAGATGTCTTTGAGGGGCTTTCTGAAGTTATCTATTAATCTCTGAAAGGTTGCTGGGGCATTTTTCAATCCGAAAGGCATTCTAATGTACCGAAAAGCTCCGAATGGACAAATAAATGCAGTTTTGTCTCTATCAGCGGCATTTACTTCAATTTGGTGGTATCCAGACTTCAGATCAATAGTGGTCATATAAGGGGTATGTTTGGCTTCATGGAGCAAATCATCTATTCGCGGTAATGGATAATTATCTGTCTTTGTGATGGCATTCAATTTTCGATAATCGATGCAAAGGTGAATTTTTCCATTTGGTTTTGGGACCAATACTACAGGAGAGGCATAAGGAGACTCGCACTCTTCAATTATATCCTTAGAGAGTAATTCGTCTAATTCTTTACGCAAAATTTCCTTTCTCGCAGGTGACATGCGGTAAGGGGGTACTGCTACAGGAGGGTGTGATCCAGTATCAATATAATGTTTAACTTTAGGTGTAGCCTCTTCTCCTAGTTGGAAGCTACTAGTAAATTTTTCAAGCCGTTCATTCAACCTAACTTGTTGCTCTGAAGTGAGATGTCTACCTTCATCTTCTCTAAGAAAAACGGTGTCTAATTCAACGGATTTTATCGCTAATTCACTGGGAGGTGTATATGTATCTTCAGCGAATCTATACTTCCATCTACATCTATCAGCGAAGAACCATTCTTGATTTACTACATCCAAAACAATTTTTGCTTTGCGTAAAAAATCGATTCCTAAAATTGTACGATTATTTCTGGCATTCGGCAGAGCATAAAGTGTTGTTTTAATGTCGCGACCTTCAATTTTAACATGAACTTCTGTTTTATAAACTTTGGTAGTGTTTTGTAGCCCATCCGCTAAGACTACGATCATTTGAGTTTTTTCAAACTTCACACCTTGGTCTTTTAATAAAGAATACAAACCTTCACCCGCAACGCAATGTGTTGCGCCCGTGTCAGCACAAGCTGTGCCAGAGAGACCATTTATGCTTATTTTTACCAATAATGTTGGCGATGTTTGCATATTACATGTACGAAATTCTAGTGATTGAAAGTGCACCGATACATTTTTCGGAGAACAGGTTGGACATTTGGATTTAATAACTCCCTGGTTTCCACAACCATAGCAACTTAACATTGGTCGATTTAAATCCGAAGGATAGTTAATTTTATTTCTGTTGGACTCCTTTTGATTGCCAATCTTACCAAACTCATTTCT
The DNA here is from genome assembly GCA_963932465.1 of Maratus speciosus. NCBI lineage: Eukaryota > Metazoa > Arthropoda > Arachnida > Araneae > Salticidae > Maratus > Maratus speciosus. Next base: position 296,148,322 of record OZ010789.1, read on the forward strand.
TTTAAAATCTAAAGGCGTTTTTTCAAAGCGATTAGAATTCCCGACCTCCCTGATTTTATTTGATCTCTTTATTTCTACTTTGTGTGACCTCAAATTATGATATAAATTTAACTCAACAGCTAATTCAACAGGATCTGTTAAATTCTCCCATTGGTCTAAATAATGTTCTTTGCAATCAGGGGAAACCTTTTTCTTTAATTGGTCAGCAATAATTAATTCCGATAATTTTTCAAAGGAATTTATATTTAATTCGGATAGCCATCCCTCAAAATAGCTTCTGATTTCAAAATAATATTCTTTCCAGCTAATATCGGTTCGCTTTGGATGTCGACTAAACAAAACTCTAAACCTTTCAGCTGTTAACTTGAACCTCTGTATATATCTTTAATATAAGAATAATCCTCAAATTTTTCTTCCGGTTCACGCGCTATTAATTTACCGATTTCATTTGGAAGGACTCCAATTAAATACGTAATCCACAGTTCTTTAGAAACCTTTAAAAGTTTCATTTGCCTCTCAAAAGTTATTAAAAATAAATTCATATCATCCTTTTCAGGATTGAAATCGGGTAAAACCTTTTTCAAGCCAACGCGGATTGAAGAAGTTTCTAGAGGGTTGCTTGTATTTGCAACAACATCTCTTGTTCCTGCTTCTAACCTGAGCTTCTGTAGCTCAAATTCTCTTTCTTCGGCTAAACGTTTCTCTTCCTCAAGAGTCTTTCTTTCTTCTACGATATTTTCAAAAATTCCCTGTACAAAATCTACGTTATCTTTAAATGCCTCATTATTTACAATTTTATCACGTAATTCGAGGACTTTATCATCGCTACTTACTTCTACTTTTAATTCTGAAGCTAATGTGATTAAATCAATTTTCTTACCCTTTGAAAGAAACGCCATCATTTGAACTAAATATGTTTTAGCTAACTTCAAACTTAATTCGTGTTACGAATAACTCTTAGCAAAATACGTAATTTTAACATATATAGAACATAAATAAGATACAATATCTTTCAAAACTCAATATAATGACACCAACTATTTGCCTTTTTTTTTTTTTTTTACACAATAATATCAATCATATAATAATTAAAAAAATGCCAAGCACTCATTTATAGTAATAACTTCATAATAAAATAGCTCAGTGCAACTATATAAATGTATAAAATAAAGCAAACGATTTTTATTTTTCAATAATAATTATTAGAATTATTTCTCTTATGAATATCTTCATTTAATTCAGATACTAAAATACTTGAAGCTGCAGACGACTTTTCGTATTTCAATTCTAAGGAAAATATCATTCAGGCTGAAAAGAACAATTCCAAAATATTTCGATTCTGGACGAATCAAATACAATTTTCAAAAATCATCAGATTCCGGATGAATCAAAAGTACTTTTGTATAAATTTTTGTACTTTAGTATCTAAATTTTCTTATTAAAACAGTTTAACTCAATTTAAAATAATACTTATCTTCATATCTTGCTTCTATTCGTGCCAGACGTTGGGGAGCCACTTCTGTAACATATTATTCAGAATCCGGGGTGGAAACTATTCTTATGTTACGAAATAAAACTGGATAACTTATCATTGACTAATACGTTTTAATATTTACATCGTATTAACATATTACTATTTACAAAATAACTCAGTTAATTTAAAATACGACATAGCTCAAATGCCTTGTCGGCAACAACTTTGTAAACATTCTTCTCACTCATAAAGTCTAATTTACTCAGCTTGTCAGTTCTTTTGAAGGAAAAGAAAAAAGAAAAGGAGAACAAATATGATGGAGTGCGTTTTGTTCGAGCGTTACAAAATCAATTTGTTTTTTTGATAGTGCATTAATTTCAGCCACTCAAAACAAGCATCTGCTCTGACAAATACTTAAGGCTTTGGTCACTGGTTGTAGCTGTTGAAATAGATCCTTTACTTGTTTAAATAATCATTCACTAATCTTTGAATTCTAATATCAATATCTTTTGTATGATTTTTACAAATGTTAAGTAATGCAGGACTGCTCTTAATAAATGTGGAGATATATTCTATATGGCTATTCCATCATACTTTGCTTAGCAAGGTAAAATTTCTATGATTTAAGTACTATATCAGCAGCTTTAGAGAATTAATTCTTTATTTCCCATCTCTTATATATATATATATATATATATATATATATATGCATCAGTTACATGAAAATACAGCTTCAATCAATAGTAGTTAATACAGCTTAATGACTAGTAGAGTTTATAGTATACCCAGGTTTTTACCCCTTTTTCCCAGGTTTTTACCGGTAAAAAGCCAACCCTGCTTTAAGGGGGCGGATCACGTTGATGGTTTAAAAAAAAAAAGGATTTTTCACAAATTTCAGAATGGATACCTTCAAAAGTTACAAATCCATTGCTAAAAGAATTTTACAAAAATACCAATTAGAACAGAAGTTATGGCTAAAAATATATTGCATAAAAGCAGTTATTGTAATGCTATAAGTTATAAGCCAACTTTGAAGCCGTTTTTCTAAAAACTGATTTTTTTATATTGTATGCACTCTCATTTAAAAACTAATCATCATAGAACCTTGAAATTATGTATATTCTTAGTTTCCATCCGTTAGTTTATGCTGAACCTCAATTTAGTCTGATTTTTGTCACAGAAAATTGTGGATTGAAAAAATAAGTATTGCACTTTTTGGTGAAATTTAGTGGATATGATTAGAAAAGCAATTAATTATGCTAAAGAATTTGAATATACTTTCAAATTTACGTTCAGTGTATAGTATTATATGTAACAAAATATGAAACATGTAACATATATCTGCAATAGAATTTGTAAAATCGTGCGCGCAAAATACATATTTCAATATTCATATTTTTGAAAAGCTACTTTTGTCGTTATGATTTAATTAATTAATATTACTAAATATATGTGTATTTGAATATTTTATCAAACCATAAGAATGTGTGAAAGTGAAGAAAAAAAATGTTGCGTTTCAATTGGTTAAGAAACTACAGAGTTTTTCGTGCTGCTTTAAATACGGTCCTTTTCTGGCTGCTCAACTTGATCTACCCCCTTAAAATTGAACAAAAATCAGAATTTGAATATTAAAATATAACATGGAAAATATATCTCGCATGTGGCATATTAGCTTTCAATAAAATATTTACTTAATTGAAAAAAAAAATCCAAGAATTACTTTAATATTGTAGAGCAAATGCTTTCATATTTAACATGAATAAAGGTGTCGCAAAGCATTTTGTTGTCAAGCAGTTATTTGCGAGTATAACCCAACTGCGCAAACTCGAAATTACTTCAAAAAGTTTTTTTGTTAATAAAAGAGCTCAGTGAGTATTCATTAAAAGTGCATGAATTATTTATTAGCAAGTATTTGTTGCATTTATCGTAACGTTAAAATTAAGCAAAAATCAGAATTAAAAAAATAAAATATAAGATGGAAAAGATTTCTCACATGTGGTATATTAGTTTTCAATAAAATTTTCGTTAACTTAAATTGAAAAAAATATTCAAGTATTACTTTAATAATGTCAAGCAAACGCTTTCATATTTAACTTGAACAAACGTGTCGCTAAACATTTTGTTGTCAAGCAGCTGTTTGCGAATATAACTTAAATGAGAAACACTGTAAATTACAAATACTTCAAAAAATTTTTAATAAAAGGGCCCCAGTGAGTATTTTTAAAAGTGCATGCAGTATGTTTTAGCAAGTCTTTGTTACATTTATCGTAGCTTTTAAATTGAACAAAAATCATAATTTGAAAAATGAAATATAACATGATAAAGATTTCTCCGATGTGGCATATTAGCTTTCAATAAAACATTCACTTAAGTTAAAAAAAATCCCAAGAATTACTTTAATAATGTCGAACAAACTCTTTCATATTTAACGTGAATAAACGTGCCGCTAAACATTTTGTTGTCAAGCATTGGTTGCGAGTATAACTCAATTGAGAAAAATTTGAAATTACTTAAAAAAGTTTTTTGCTAATAAAAGAGTTCACTGAGTATTCGTTAAAAGTGCATGCATTATTCTTTTACTTTTTATTAGTCTTTGTTACATTTATCGTAGCTTTAAGGGGACAAGGGACCTTGAAACTCATTTTTTTTTTTTTTTTTACTTTTAAAATTGCACTTTAATTACTATTCAAATTCGCACTATATGAATTATGGCATGCATTTATCACACAAGAAATTACAAAAACATCTTTTTGGAGAAAAATAAGGACATATCCCGAATATTTTAAGCGTTATGAAGAACTTTTCAAAATGTTCCATGTGCATTCCATATCAATTAAAATCACTAACATTTTTTATGCCAGTTTCGTTTACATGTACAAATAAAACTGTGCATAGTTTTATGAAACATTACATATAATTAGAAAGGTTAAAGGTAGTTAAGTGTAGAAATAGGATGCAAAAATGCTGAAAATTTAATAAAATTTAGAATTTTTTTTCCTTACGTTTTTGTTCAAATATATAAAATTCGGTGCTCAGTTTTATTTGTATTGGTAAACCACACTGGCATAAAAAATATCGGTGATTTTAATTGATATGGAATGCGCATGGGGCATTCTGAAAACTTCTTCATAACGCTTAAAAGATTCCGGAAAACTCCTTCTTTTCTCCAAAAGATTTTTTTTTAAATTTCTTGTGTGATAAATACGATATGCGATAATTCATAAAATGTGCCGTTAAATAGTATTTAAAAAAATGTGCCTTTAAATAGTATTTAAAGAGTAATTTAAAAAGAAATAAAAAAATAAGTTTGAAGGTCCGTTGCCCCCTTAAAATTGAACAAAAATCAGTATTTGAAAGCTAAAATAAAACATGGAAAAGATTTCTCCCTTGTGGCATATTAGCTTTCCATAAAATATTCACTTAAATTAAAAAGAAAACTCAAGAATTACATTAATAATTCCAAGCAAACGCTTTCGTATTTAACCCTTAAATGCCTGGTGTTGCTTTTCGGCAACATACCCAATTTAGGCTCTAAAATACTGTTAGAATAATATTGAAGCTATAATGCCTAATGTTGCCAATAAAATACATTCTGAAGATATTATTAAATCGATTTTGAACATGCAGATGGCAACACTTGTGCTGTTTAACAATAAAGATAGATTTATTTTTTTCAATTGTTGCTACTTTTTCTTTTTGTTTTGTTTGGAAGCTTGCGAAATACCCTATTTTGACTTGCAGTGAGCAAGTAAAATTTATTTCTTATTATAGTTCCTAAAATTCTTGTGTATTTAATATTATAGAATTTTATCAAGGGAAATTATTTTTTCAATTAAACACCAGTATTGCCAATTAGTAACAAACTGTTTTTTAGCCGTAAACTATACTTAAAACAAAATGTGATTTTTTTTAGTATTTTTCCCATGATTTATTTAAAAAATGAAAGCCGAAAAACATTATTACAATGATTTTTGAAAAATCAGGCATTTAAGGGTTAACGTGAACAAACGTGTCTCTAGAGATTTTGTTGTCAAGCAGTTGTTTGAGCATATAACCCAATTGAGAAAAATTTGAAATTACTTCAAAAAGTTTTTTGCTAATAAAAGAGCTCACTGAGTATTCGTTAAAAGTGCATGCATTATTTTTTTACTTTTTATTAGTCTTTGTTACATTTATCGTAGCTTTAAGGGGACAAGGGACCTTGAAACTCATTTTTTTTTTACTTTTAAAATTGCACTTTAAATACTATTCAAGGGCACACTATATGAATTATGGCATGCATTTATCACACAAGAAATTACAAAAACATTTTTTTGGAGAAAAATAAGGACATTTCCTGAATATTTTAAGCGTTATGAAGAACTTTTCAAAATGTTCCATGTGCATTCCATATCAATTAAAATCACTAACATTTTTTATGCCAGTTTCGTTTACATGTACAAATAAAACTGTGCATAGTTTTATGAAACATACATATAATTAGAAAGGTTAAAGGTAGTTAAGTGCAGAAATAGGATGCAAAAATGCTAAAAATTTAATAAAATTTAGAATTTTTTTTCCTTACCTTTTTGTTCAAATATATAAAATTCGGTGCACAGTTTTATTTGTATTGGTAAACCACACTGGCATAAAAAATATCGGTGATTTTAATTGATATGGAATGCGCATGGGGCATTCTGAAAACTTCTTCATAACGCTTAAAAGATTCCGGAAAATTCCTTCTTTTTCTCCAAAAGATTTTTTTTAATTTCTTGTGTGATAAATTATATGCGATAATTCATAAAGTGTGCCCTTAAATAGTATTTTTAAAAAAAGTGCCTTTAAATAGTATTTAAAGGGCAATTTAAAAAGTAATAAAAAAATAAGTTTGAAGGTCCCTTGTCCCCTTAAAATTGAACAAAAATCAGAATTTGAAAACTAAAATATAACATAGAAAATATTTCTCCCTTGTGGCATGTTAGCTTTCCATAAAACATTCACTTAAATTAAAAAGAAAATTCAAGAATTACATTAATAATTCCAAGCAAACGCTTTCGTATTTAACGTGAACAAACGTGTCGCTAGACATTTTGTTGTCAAGCAGTTGTTTGAACATATAACCCAATTGAAAAAAACTTGAAATTACTTCAAAAAGTTTTTTGTTAATAAAAGAGCTCAGTGAGTATTCGTTAAAAGTGCATGCATTATTTTTTAGCAAGTTTTTGTTACACTCATCGTAGCTATAAGGGACAAGGAAGCTTCAAAATCAACAAAATCTCTTGAATTATGAAAAAAAAAAAATAATTTGTTCATGTCCACAAAAAATCAAGTTCCGGTGCTTTCTTCCCCAAGTTGAATTCTTGCAGTCGATGATTTTTTTCGCATTTTATTTACATTTTTATAATGAATTAACGGCCCTCGTGATCAGCTGATCTGTGTTTTAAAATTTTTGCAACTGCATTTCTTTTCTTTCTTCTCCTAATCAACCGTTTATTTTTAATTTTCGTTCAGTTAAATTTATTTCTGTTTCTGCACTTTATCAATTTTGTGACACCAGTGACCAAGAGAAGGAGTGCGGGGAAGCGCAAAATAGAAACTTTGCCTCGTTTCAGTTTTTACTTACACAGCCCTGGTATAAAACCATTAATTTTATGAAATTACTCAGTAAACTTATTGAATCTATGATTATATTAGAATTTATCCAAATAGAAGGCATGTTGTAATGTTTGTGCTTGTACTAAATATTAAAATTCGCTTTTCTTATCAAATGTCATCGGTATCCATTATTTCAAAATGCTCCATGCACATAACTTTTCCTCTGAAGGCTTTGGAATTTTCTGTAGTTGTTTGTCATTATATAAATATTGCATTAAATTTTAAACAAAACTTTTTGCATATATTTTGGTTTTAAGGCTCCTGTCCCTGCCGCCGAAGACACTCACGAGCTAATGCTAATCCTATGGGGAGGATTTTTCTAATATCTCGTTTGCATTTCGACATTTTTTAATAACTTTTTTTTACTTTGGATAGCCGAGGTCCATTTCTACATCGGACCTTTTTTATTTTTTTGATTTCGATCGCAGATATTTTTTATAAAGTTACTTTCGCTTTCAAAACCTGTTCTGAAAATAAAAATGTCATTCTAAAAAATATCTGCAACCAAAATTGAAAAAGTAAAAAAGGTGTGATGTAGAGACGGATCTCGGTCATCCAATGCAAAGAAAATTATTTAAAAATGTCTAAATGCAAACGAGATATTAGAAAAATCCCTCCCTATAGGATTAGCATTAGCTCGTGAGTGCCTTCGCCGGCAGGGACAGGAGCCTTAAGTTATAAGTAGGTGTGTTATGATTCTATTTCCTTCAAAAATTCTTTTCTATATGCATTAGGGTGGAGCGAAAAAAATGAATTTTTTAAAATCAAAAACGGGTAGGTGCCAAAAGTTGCCTTTATACAAGTACATCATCTGCGTGCAATATTACCGCTGAAAAAAAAATGGCTTGAGTCTGCGCTTTTGGTCCAAAAGTCAAAATTTTGGGTAAAAATTGACATTTTTTCAAAAAAATCAAAAGATTCCTATAGAGCTGGCTATTATTTAAAAGTGTTATTTAAACCTTTATTATTAATGACTTAATATATTTAAACGATAAAACGATATCTTTGTTCTGTATAACGGGAGCAAAACTGACAACTTTTGGTAAAAAAAGGCTTTTCCACTCTGTTGTGTCATAGAACTAATTGTTGTTTGTAATACGTAGTTGCTTTGAAATCTACCCAGGAGGTATCACGTGGAGGTGGCTGCATTTCATAACACAACAGTGCATAGCTCGACCACGCTTCCATCTGAGCACAATGTTTTATTTATATATAGAATTGTGATTTTTTTTTATCAAAGACTGGCATAAGTATTCTATGTATCAACCTAGTCCATCTCTTCTCTGTATCCATAGACGTTGGGTGATGCTGCTGTGACACTCCTTCATGTATATTTCTACTGCTTGTGTATGATAAGGTAAGCAGAATAATGCAGTGTAATTAATGAAATCTATTCAGCCCTCTAGTATCTTCACCCAAATTGCATGCAGTTACTGCATAGTGATTGGGAGTTCTATTCCGACAACATTTTACAACATTAAGGTATTTCATCTTTGAGTATGCCATCATTTACTCTACCTCTTGCATTTTTTATATGCTGATAAGCTTGTTGTTTAATGTGATGGCGATCGTCATTAAAATTGCAATAAGAATTTGCTCTCGATGTGAAAAGCTACCATTGTCCTAAATAATTTTTTTTAGTATTTGTCTTTGCCGTTTTCTGTGATGTTTAGTAGCTGGGTAATTTCCCATAAGTTTTTAGATCAATTTTTTAGATGTGGATTATATTTGGTGTAAACCATCCTGCGGCATAAACGTGGATTATATACTTTGTGAGTGAACCAGACTCTGAGGATCAATCAGTGCTTATATGAAGATGAATAATTTTATGCGCCTTTGTGAGCCATCTTGCGTAGGACAAGTTTCTTGGGTTCCTATTCGCTAGTTCTTCTGAGCAATATCTTGATGAAATAGCTTTGTAAAATTCTAGCAAGTATTTGTGGTATGTGGTGAGTACTTTTTTCTCGAATTCAGGAAATAATGTTTGAAAATTACTGTCTATGGCCTGAAAAATTGAAATAAGAAGGTAATAAGCACGTGGACAAAGATTTTTCTATTGGTCCGGCGAATCCCTGTGGGTTAGAATCTAATTTTTGCTAACGATCTTCTCTAAAAAATGATGCAGAGGAAATTCACTGGACTTGGAGATGGCATATGATCAGTTGTAATGGTTCATTTTAAACATGTCTCTCGCAGAATAGATGACAACGACTAACAGATTTATCCAACTTCGATGGGCACTCACCGCCCATCAGTGTCTCTACGTTCACTCAAAAAGTACTATGCTATCCAAGTTTGGCCCCAGGATAGTTTACAATCAGATGTAATCCACAGCTAAAGAAGGGATCTAAAAATTCATCGGAAATTACTTGGCTACTGAACAACATACAAAACGGAATAAAACAAATACTAAAAAAAGGTTATTTAGGACAATGGTCGCTTTGCATACGCAGAGGAAATTCTTATTTCAATGCTCTCTGACGATTGCCATCATATTAAACAGCTGGCTGCTCAGCACATAATAGTTGAAAAATGAGAGTAAATGATGGCATACGCAAATCTGAAATATCGACAATCAACTTTGAAGCGGATAATTATATAAATCTAATTCATTGGAAAAGTGTCGTGGTAACAGAACCTTTAATCAATATGCATTTATCGGGTGCAATCTTGGTGAAGATAATAAACGGCTGAATAGATTACATTAATATCATCCGCACTGCATTACACTGTTTGTCTTCTCTTACACAAACAGTAGAAAAATACGTAAAGGATATGACAGCAGCAGCATCCAAAGTCTGTGGATTCAAAGAAGAGATGTACTAGGTTGATACATAGAAAACTCATGCCAGTCTTTGATAAAAAAATCACAATTCAATATATAAATAAAACATTGAGATCAGATGGTAGGGTGGTCGAGCTATGCACTGTTGTGACATAAAATGCAGTCATCTCCACGTGGTACCTCCTGGGTAGTTTTGAAAGCAACTAGGTAAGAGCTGCATTCTAAACAACAATTAGTTGTATGACATAACAGAGTGGCAACGCCTTTTTTTCACCAAAAGTTGTCAGTTTTGTTCCCGTTATAAAGAAAAAATATATCGTTTTATCGTTTAAATATGTTAAGTCATTAATAATAAAGGTTTAAATAGCACTTTTAACTAATAATCATCTCTATAGATTATCTTTTAATTTTTTGAAAAAATGTAAAATTTTACCCAAAATTTCGACATTTGGACCAAAAGCGCAGACTCAAGCCATTCTTTTTCAGCGGTAATATTGCACGCAATTGATGTACTAGTATAAAGGCAACTATTGGCACCTACCCGTTTTTGATTTTAAAAAATTAATTTTTTTCGCTCCACCCTAATATGCATAATTTAGAGTTTTATTATGCGCGCAGCACTTAATAACGCATTAGTGAGATGAATTTTCAAATTTAAAATTTAAATAATAATTTTGTACATAAAACATTTATTTTTCTGGGTAATATAGTTAAAGCTATATACAGTAGAACACCCGTAGTCCGAACCCCGCTAATCCGAAATTCCGGTTAATCCGAACCGATTTTATTTTCGAAAATTATACATAAACAGATTAACTGAAAAGAATTTTTCGGATTAAAAGACGAATGTCGGGAAAAACGTGTAGAAGTCAGAATTAAACAAAAAATGACAGTAAAGTATGTTTATTATTCTTTGACCAGCTTGAATAAAATAAAAAAATGATGTAAAAGTACACCATACGTACACGAATATAAAATGAAAACGTGCACTGTAGGCCTAGTCGTAGAAGCCATCTTCAAAGAATCTCGAATATCAGTTTGTTTACCAGTCACTATAAAATCTTTTGTAAAATGCAGAATGTATTTAATTCAGATGATAAAAATGTATTTTTCCTTTCAACAGTTTGATTAAAAAAAAAAATATCAACAGAAATGTTTTTTTCCTTCCCTCCTCGTTGACATGGTGGCTGAGCTATTCATACATTCGAGATTTTTATAGATATAAGAATATATTTATTCCAAAGAGATTTTGAACTGTTTGTACTGTGTTGTTACGCAATTCCGCATATGAAGTTCCATTGGATTGTTATAAACATCAGGAGTGATTAAACGATGAATACTATTTTTTTTTTCCGAAAGTCATGCTGGACCTTAGGATGCCGGATTTGAGGATGTTTGTTGCACTACTATGTATACTTAAAACTTGAATTTTTAGCACTTATCTTTTTCTTTTCTATTTTTATTGGAATTTCGGATAATCCAAATTTTTTGTAATCTGAACTGGCACCGGTCCCAATTAGTTCGAATGAGCGGGGGTTCTACTGTACTTTCAGAGATGTAGTGGAGGGTATACGGAGGTATACGCCGTATACCCTCTGGATTTTTTTAAGGAACACCGTATACCCTCTGTTTCTCAAGAAAGCTATAGTACATATACACTAGAGTATACCCTCTGCCTTGAGCGTATACCCTCTGCTTAGAACGTATACCCTCTGGTTTTTTTACGACTACACCACTGTGTACTTTAGGCAGAAAGGAAAAAAAAAAGATATTGCATATAGTTTGTGTTTTGGTACTTTGAAAAAGGCAATGCTTTTGATTGTTTTGACAAACTCAAAGGTCTTGTGCCCTCTTAATGCTATTCTAATTGAGTTATCTGGATAGAGAGGTGTTGTTTGATTATGTTAAAATGCATGTGTATCTACACTTCCATCGTTTAATGCGTCTTCCTTTTACCTGCGGCTTGTTCTGTTGTGTTGTCTACATGACACAGCAGATGCAATTTCCAAAAGGTTGCCTGAGTGGATTGCAAAGGCGCCAATATGATTAATTTTAGGGGGGCGGGATGAGAAAAATATAAACTTCCTTCAAAGCTATCATACATTTTAGTTATTTCTAAAGCAGGGCAATTCCATCGTAACTGACCTAACATTTTATCATCGAATTTTGTTTTCAAATCTATGTAGAAAATTTACTAATAAAGCTAGAACAAATTTTTATAATTTAAAGTATTTTGTACTAAGGTCTTAATACCCAAATACCTGCAGATTATTTCAATCTCTCTTTGAGTCCCAAAAATTGCTATTCAAAATTCTGTAACTAACGTAACATAAAATATACAAACATTTTTTCTGCCTTCACTGAAGTGTAAAAATTATCAAAACTATCCAGTTAAAAGAAGTCATTTAATGTTCTCAACAACACTAAGTAATGCCAAATTATAACAGTAACTTGTTTAATTAATTTCTGAATAATAAAAAAGAAAAAAAATGGCATTTACATGTGTAACTGACGTAAATTTTATTGTGTAACTGACGTAACATTATGACTTTACAAAGACAATAATGGTACTTACCTTATTTTGTAAACAGTAATTTACAATGCCTTTTTATTAGGATTTCTCTATAGAATATAAAAATATCAAGTTTTCCAATCATATCCTTAAATTAAACATATTATAAATTTTGCTAAAATTTTCGATCTTTTTTCACGAAATTTTTACACGAGCTGCAAAATCGCTATATTTATAACCGGTAAAATTTTCAAAGAGTTCGGACAACAAAAACTATTTATTTACTCTTTTAATTATAAAACGACCAAACGTGAAAAAACAAGATAATGCCTTCTAACGAGAGCTTCTAAAAATTAATATTTTTGCATGATTTTTTCATTTAAAAATATCAGACAAAATGGAGTTAAATATATTAAGTAATACAAATTTGAGGTTCATTTAAGGCTATTATCAAGGGCCCGGGCAACGCCGGGTGGGTCAGTTAGTTTATAATAAACAAAGATTCTTTAACAACATTTATAAGAATTAATAGAAATAATTGACTAGAATTAATAGAAAAGGTCGACAAAATTTATTTTGCTGTGTTCCGGTAGATTTCAGATAGAACATTCGGGTTCGGGCAGCGTATAACCCGACACATTCAGGATTTCAATCCATATTAGATTCGGAAAAATGAATTTTTCAAATAAAAATTGCACTGCATCATTCTCATCTTATTGTTAAATCTGTTTCTAATTTGTGAGCGTTTTGTTCACAGAAAATGATTTGTACAGTTATACCTGTGAAAATGGATCCTGTCTATAACGAAATCCTTTCTTATGCTGAAAAGTGCTATCGACAAGTAGGAAAAAAACACACACACAGTTACGTCGGCTGAGATAAAAATCCATCTAATAGGAATTTGTTTCCGATCTCGTGTTTTCTCTCGTTGTAAAAAGAAGACTATTCGAAAGGACTATTCGAAAGGACTAATTAAAAACTTATAAAAATAGAACCTGTCTAACAGAATCTAGCTGCAAAAATATCATGGTTATGACAAGATGAATTCCCAACAACTATACCTGCTAAAACAAAAACCCGTCTAAAACGGAAATTTCTTACGATGCTTTCTGATCTTGTCTATGCAGGGTTTACTATGCTTTGTTTTTGGAAGATAAAATTAAAATTTTCATATCTTGCAACTAATTTATAATGAAAAAAAAAGCTTGACTGTACCAATATCTAGGCTAACGTCCCCTCCCTTGCCCCCCATATAGGCGCCCTTGGTGGATTGTGTTGGCCGGTTGTCGTTCCAGGTAGCTCAGTTGGGAGAGCATTGGTAATTTATGTCAAAGGTTCTGGTTCTAATACCAGCTTGGACAATTTTTCATTCAGTTGTAAAATTTTTACGAGGGTGGTTCAATAATTATTGTCCCGAGTGTGTATAAAATATTTGTACTGCGATGGTTGATGTGGAATATCGAAGCCTAATGTCTTAGATGCCTATATGCTAAATTTCAGAACCGTAGCTGCTATATTAACATATTTTTTTCGTTTCAGGTGTGAGAGGTGGCACCTAGCTTGAAGAGGGAGGGTTGGGGGGGGGGCTGGTTTGGAGCTTATTGGACCAGACCTGATTCAGTTCTGTGATAGATTTGTGACAGTGGATGAGATGTTTCTACTGTCGTTTGGACTCGGGATCATCTATCACATAACTGCTTCAGATCTGACCCCATAAGCTCCAAACCAGCCTTTCCTCCACAAGCCCCCCTCTCCCTTCAAGTAGGTGCCACCTCTCCCATCTAAAACGAAAAAAATATGTTAATATAGCAGCTACGGTTCTGAAATTGAGGATATAGGCATTTAAGACATTAGGCTTTAATATTCCACATCAACCATCGCAGTACAAATATTTTATACACACTCGGGGCAATAATTATTGAATAACCCTCGTAAATCATGCAGGCTTTTACAGCCGAACCCCGCTATAGTGAACCGTCTGTGGACCCAGCAATATGTCCACTATAACCGATGCTTCACTATATCCAAATTCTTTAAAAAAATACTTTTTTAGCATATGATATAGTATTATTAAAAACAGTGACTGCAATAGTACGTAATTTGCTTACAAATTATTAACGAATTAAATAGATAATAAATCGAATATTAACAAGAAAAATAGTTACTTTCAAAAATTTTATTTTATTTTTACGTTCTATGGAAGAAATTAGGGATTTTTAATTGAATACAATTCGATTTTATGTCGAGTTCATTAATTTTCTTATCGCCCCACCAGTGGCTCAGAGGTTCTGCTCTCGAAGCTGGTAGACGGGAGGTGCTGTGTTCGAACCCAATCGCGTCCGTCGCCCTAACCGTTCGGAGTTTTCGTGGTTTTCTTCGAACCTTGAGAAACCTTGCGTAAATACGGGATAGGTTCCCTTAGGAAGACCCCCCAAAGAGAGCACTCCTCCTAGGACCTATATCCTTCGTGCAGATAATCGGCCGTCATAAATAACACCAACTAAATAACACCATTAATTTTCTTATCAACAATTAGTAAAGAATCCAACATTTTCTTGTCCACATTTTCTGTAGTAAACAAAATATTCGGGATATTCGCTGCCGATTTCACTTCCGAGATAGAAGGTGCCGAAATTTCAAGTTCTTCTTCAACATCGTCTTTAAGTCCTCTTCAATATCGTTCTTTTGTTTTAATTCAAATACAATGCCATCATCAGTAGGGGTGCCAGAAGTGTAGACTTCAACATTGCAAGATTCCGTCTGCTCAGTAACGTCCCTTGGAAAAATGTTCACACTATGCTATTCCAGGCACAGAGCTATTGGTAAGTTGTCTTCATCCTCCACGTTGGCATCTTTTCCTTCCAACAATACATCCTTTAAAGGGCCTGCGCGTCGGAAATAGTTGCGAATTGTTGGTGATGTTACCTGTTTCCATGACTTTTGCAACAGAACGATTGCTTCCAAAAGAGAGATGTTTTATTCCATGTTGTTCTCTTCGTAGTTCTCTAAAACACACATCACTAGCTGTTTCCTATAATGGGACTTCAGGCAGCGAATAACGCCCTGGTCCATGTGTTGCAGCACAGAATAAGGATTTGGAGGCAAAGAAATGAGCTTAATCCCTTCAGATTTTCTAAGTGGGGATGAGCTGCGCAATTGTCGACAAGGAGAACAATTTTACGTTTTCATTTAAACAAATCATTGTCCCATTGTCGAAGTTCTTTTTAATTGGGAGTCATCCATGATTTTTGATTGGTTTTGTATTTGAAGTGCGATTTTTCATTTTTAAAACACCTCGGCTTTTGAGATTTACCTACGACAGTTAATTTTCCCTTTTCTGAGCCGTTCATATTTGCACATACAAGAACAGTTATTCCCACATTCGAGAGTTTCCCGTTAGTGCACTTTTCTCGATTAAATTTTAACGTCTGATTGGGAGTCATTCTGTAAAACAATCCAGCTTCATCAGCATTAAAGATATCATTCTCTTCATAATCCTGGATTGCATCCGACCACACTTGAGCTTTCCCCTTTTCCACATCTAATGCACAAACAGTCGTTGCTTTCCACAACCTATCCAGCCATCTGTTAAAGCTTACAAAATTGTTTTCTCCGAACCTTTCAGCAAACTCATTCGCTTTGATTTGAAGCATGGGTCTGGTTACAGGAAGATTTCTATCCCACTGAATGATGGACCTTTTTAACAGAGCTTCTTCCACGTTTTCCCTTTCAACCCGACGTAGTTTCTTCGTAGACTCAAAATTTTTTTCGTGTGCAGCACTGCGATTTTTCCAAATGTTTGAAAGTGTAGATTTTGACAAAGAAAATTCCTTGCACAGTGCCGATTGATTGGTTTCATCTTCAATATGTTTAGTGATTTTAATCTGATCCTCAATCCAATCGAAAATGCTTTCTTTTTTGCTGAAGTCGCCATTTTCAAAAACATTTTAGCTACTCTTGAAAATATGTCTTCTTATCTCAAATCAATCATAAGAATAATGGAGAGAGAAAGTGTAAAACGAGGGACGTTCTTGGACTGTTCCAATTATACCGAAGGCCGGGGGACGGAGTTAGCAAGGTCACATCTAATGCAAGTTTAAAGTTGGAGAACTGAAAAAAAAAATCTGGGGAAATAAAATTTGAGTTTACTATAAGCAAACTACCAAATTCTCAACTGTCCACTACAAGCGTATAAAATAACATTAGTTAAATGGGAGTTCGGACGGGACCACAAAAAATGTTCACTGCATCCGAGTATTCACTATATCCCGAGTTCATTATAGCGAGGTTCGATTGTATTTTAAAATATAGTTTTTTACACATGCTTTACTGTTTAAATAATTAATATTCTCTACTCTCTACACTTTTATGACTACATCTGGATGGGATACCCCATCCAGAAAGCGTTCTTCATTGAAATATAGTTGCCTATTTGGTTTAATTTTTCTTTAACAATTATTAATATTCGTTCTCTGCATTTGTATGACTACATCTGGATGGGGTGTCCCATTCAGATTATAATCTCTGACTAAACTTTGATGACAGTGCTTTAGCATTTCTTTTTGTAGATGATTTTCTGTTTTCTTTTAATTCCTTTTTTGGCACAGCATGTCCCTAATGGAATTTTGCACCAGTAAACTCCAACCAAACAACCAGTTATAAAATTTTCAACTTGTAAGAAATAAAATTGTTTCATTATCATGATTTAAAAAATAAATTTTGCTATATTTTTCTGTTTTCTGGTTATGTGACATTTTCCAAGTGAACATTAAGATTTTTGTACTGAACATTTTTAAACTCATGTTCAGTTTAAATCGCTTTTCAAAAAATTGCTTTAAATCTTTGAAAATTTTTAAAAAAGAACCTGCTGAAATGTACCAAATTTAAAAAGAGTGTAATTATTCAAATTAAAATACTGGAGAAAAATTGGAAAATTTTTAGTATCTCTTAATTAATAGATGTTCAATTAGTTTTCTATTTTAACTCTAAATAATGGTAACAATAGTAGAGAAATTACATTAATTTCAATTTATACTTTGAAATGCATCATTAATTGTGATAACTCCATTATAAAAAATATGTGCTTCATTGCAATTCATACGTATTCCGTAACTTAAAAAATGTTTTTTAATAGTTTCTCTGAGAAGTAAATTGAAGAAAAGACTCGTTTCTTTGCATAGACACTTCAAAAAGTTCTAATTAGTGACTTTGTAGCAATGGCGGCTCTTAAAATTAATGGAAATGCTGTGCAAAAGAAGAAGAAGAGGGGGAAAAAATCCTGAAATCTGCAAAATTTAGTAAGGAGGAATTTTCATTTTGTTTAAGGTTTGTGTTTACAACTGGTTTCAAAGCACACAACATTTTCCATTTATTTTATGTTTAAACAGATTTTCTTGAAATGTTTTGAGTAACTATGCTGGTATTTATTTAATCAAAGCATGAAATTTGTATTCTTATACATCTTAAAATGTAGAATAAATCCTTTTATAATGATATGGTTAAATTTTTCTTGAACAGTGTACGATGTTTTTTTTAATTTTTAAAATATTGCTCATATTTTTGGTTAAAAAAAATCAGATAAACATGAAAAATCATTTTTGGAATGTTTCGATCTTTATCAAATACTTGAGTAACTAACTTTCTTTACACACTCTCCGTCTAATAGTTTAAAATTTTAATTTTGAACTCTCGTTTTTTTTTTTTTTTTTTTTTTCTTTTTTTCAAGAAAAAGATTATCAAAATAATTTAATTAACTGAATATTGATGATATTTTAAACATACAAAAATTAACACTTAAAATTCCTTGAAAGGGATTTAACTCCTTCTTGAAGGACGGAGTGGTATATATTTTCCTCTTAACTTTTAATTCCTAAATGCCACAATGGCACCAGAATTTTAGTATGGAACATTGCTTCAATATTGTACGAGAAGAAAAACTTTTATTTATTTTAAAATAATTTTTTCGCAAATACGGTGTCATTCAACCATTTCAACATTTTGGTAACAGAAGTAGTTTGTCCCTAAAAGGGTTAAACACATGTTCGGCACTGCTTAAGCAACAGTGCTCTTTTTTATCGTGTCGCTTTTTATTTCTAACATATGTGCATGTGTACAACGGCCAAAAGTCTTTACAATGGAATTGTGAAACTCATAATTGAACGCAATTTTTTTTTAATTTTTTCATGAACTAAGAGATGATTATTGACATGCTGCTTTTTTGACTCCTAGTTTGTAATTTAGGTATTGTGCTCTAATAATTTTTAATATCCTGTGTGAGGCGTATCTTTCTTTAGATCTCTTGGATTTTTATTTTCTATTTTCTGACGTGTTTGCGTTTTATGGAGCTACATTTTGTCATTTTAGGCTTAATGCCGACAAAATTGGATGAAATAACGCATCTTTTATGAATGAACCCACAAGCTCCTCTGAAGATTCCGTGGGTTATTCATAGTTTCTCATTTTACATACTGGTATCCTAATGTTCATTTCTAATTCATCTTTAGAACTTTACCAATTTGTGTCATATATTTGTGATTTCAAATTTATTATATACATATATATATATATATATATATATATAAAGTTTTTTACTGAGGGTGGTTTTGGGTTCTAGGGGTCATGATCGGTATAGATCTGCAAAATTCTTTCAGAAATTCCAACATAGGGGAGAATGCAATAGTAGTCCAGGCAATAGACACCGTATAGGGACTCTACCTAGCAAAATTAATGGTAGTACTCGAAATCGGCTTTCTAGATGTTTTTTGGGTCGCTGAATCCGAATTTGTAACTTCCTACCAAAATTTCTCCTGGCAACCCCCCAAATTTTGGTAAAAAGCCCCCCAAAAAAAGGTTTTTATTTAAAAATTCCATTTTTTATTGTTTTAGGGGAAAAGTATCTAGAAATTCAGAAAGTAGACAAAATTTGCAACAAATTAGATATATGACATTATGACTTAGGATGAAGGGGAAGGGGGGATCTGCCTCGGAACATGCGCCGCAATGTTGCATAGACTAAGTTGCGCAATTCCACTTAACCACTCACACGTTTACATTAGCCCTCCCATCTTCCCCCGAACTTTCTCTATAAGGTTTACTTTAAGTTTTTTGGGTCGCTGAATCCGAATTTTTAACTTACCCCCAAAATTCCCCCCCCCCCCGACCCCCCCCCAAATAGTTGTTTTTAACTTAAATTTCTTACTGTTTTAGGGGAAAAGCATTACGAAATTCAGAAACTAGACAAAATTTGCAACAAATAGAATATATGACATTATGACGTAGGATAAACGGGGAGAGAAGGGGCTGCCTCGGAACATTCGCCGCGCGCTTTTCTCAAAAACCAAATTTTTTCCAAAAATCAATTTTTTGGGGGGTTGCCGGGTGAAATTTTGGTGGGAAGTTGCAAATTCGGAATCAGCGACCCAAAAAACATAAAGTGAGTTGAAATCCAGAACTAGTATTAATTTTGCCAGATAAAACCCCCTATTGCCTGGACTTCATAATTTAGTGCACGTAGCGCCGCAGTGCATGTTCAGAGGCAGCCCTCACCCTCCCCGTTCATCCTAATTCATAATGTCATGTATCCTATTTGTTGCAAATTTTCTCTAGTTTCTGAGTTTCGTAATGCTTTTCCCCTAAAACAGTAAGAAATTTAAGTTAAAAACAACTATTTGGAAGGGGGGGGGGGATTTTGGGGGTAAGTTAAAAATTCGGATTCAGCGACCCAAAAAACTTAAAGTAAACCTTATAGAGAAAGTTCGGGGGAAGATGGGAGGGCTAATGTAAACGTGTGAGTGGTTAAGTGGAATTGCGCAACTTAGTCCATGCAGCATTGCGGCGCATGTTCCGAGGCAGATCCCCCCTTCCCCTTCATCCTAAGTCATAATGTCATATATCTAATTTGTTGCAAATTTTGTCTACTTTCTGAATTTCTAGATACTTTTCCCCTAAAACAATAAAAAATGGAATTTTTTAATAAAAACCTTTTTTGGGGGGCTTTTTACCAAAATTTGGGGGGTTGCCAGGGGAAATTTTGGTAGGAAGTTACAAATTCGGATTCAGCGACCCAAAAAACATCTAGAAAGCCGATTTCGAGTACTACCATTAATTTTGCTAGGTAGAGTCCCTATACGGTGTCTATTGCCTGGACTACTATTGCATTCTCCCCTATGTTGGAATTTCTGAAAGAATTTTGCAGATCTATACCGATCATGACCCCTAGAACCCAAAACCACCCTCAGTAAAAAACTTTATATATATATATATATATATGTATATAATAAATTTGAAATCACAAATATATGACACAAATTGGTAAAGTTCTAAAGATGAATTAGAAATGAACATTAGGATACCAGTATGTAAAATGAGAAACTATGAATAACCCACGGAATCTTCAGAGGAGCTTGTGGGTTCATTCATAAAAGATGCGTTATTTCATCCAATTTTGTCGGCATTAAGCCTAAAATGACAAAATGTAGCTCCATAAAACGCAAACACACCAGAAAATAGAAAATAAAAATCCAAGAGATCTAAAGAAAGATACGCCTCACACAGGATATTAAAAATTATTAGAGCACAATACCTAAATTACAAACTAGGAGTCAAAAAAGCAGCATGTCAATAATCATCTCTTAGTTCATGAAAAAATTTAAAAAAAATTGCGTTCAATTATGAGTTTCACAATTCCATTGTAAAGACTTTTGGCCGTTGTACACATGCACATATGTTAGAAATAAAAAGCGACACGATAAAAAAGAGCACTGTTGCTTAAGCAGTGCCGAACATGTGTTTAACCCTTTTAGGGACAAACTACTTCTGTTACCAAAATGTTGAAATGGTTGAATGACACCGTATTTGCGAAAAAATTATTTTAAAATAAATAAAAGTTTTTCTTCTCGTACAATATTGAAGCAATGTTCCATACTAAAATTCTGGTGCCATTGTGGCATTTAGGAATTAAAAGTTAAGAGGAAAATATATACCACTCCGTCCTTCAAGAAGGAGTTAAATCCCTTTCAAGGAATTTTAAGTGTTAATTTTTGTATGTTTAAAATATCATCAATATTCAGTTAATTAAATTATTTTGATAATCTTTTTCTTGAAAAAAAGAAAAAAAAAACGAGAGTTCAAAATTAAAATTTTAAACTATTAGACGGAGAGTGTGTAAAGAAAGTTAGTTACTCAAGTATTTGATAAAGATCGAAACATTCCAAAAATGATTTTTCATGTTTATCTGATTTTTTTTAACCAAAAATATGAGCAATATTTTAAAAATTAAAAAAAACATCGTACACTGTTCAAGAAAAATTTAACCATATCATTATAAAAGGATTTATTCTACATTTTAAGATGTATAAGAATACAAATTTCATGCTTTGATTAAATAAATACCAGCATAGTTACTCAAAACATTTCAAGAAAATCTGTTTAAACATAAAATAAATGAAAAATGTTGTGTGCTTTGAAACCAGTTGTAAACACAAACCTTAAACAAAATGAAAATTCCTCCTTACTAAATTTTGCAGATTTCAGGATTTTTTCCCCCTCTTCTTCTTCTTTTGCACAGCATTTCCATTAATTTTAAGAGCCGCCATTGCTACAAAGTCACTAATTAGAACTTTTTGAAGTGTCTATGCAAAGAAACGAGTCTTTTCTTCAATTTACTTCTCAGAGAAACTATTAAAAAACATTTTTTAAGTTACGGAATACGTATGAATTGCAATGAAGCACATATTTTTTATAATGGAGTTATCACAATTAATGATGCATTTCAAAGTATAAATTGAAATTAATGTAATTTCTCTACTATTGTTACCATTATTTAGAGTTAAAATAGAAAACTAATTGAACATCTATTAATTAAGAGATACTAAAAATTTTCCAATTTTTCTCCAGTATTTTAATTTGAATAATTACACTCTTTTTAAATTTGGTACATTTCAGCAGGTTCTTTTTTAAAAATTTTCAAAGATTTAAAGCAATTTTTTAAAAAGCGATTTAAACTGAACATGAGTTTAAAAATGTTCAGTACAAAAATCTTAATGTTCACTTGGAAAATGTGACATAACCAGAAAACAGAAAAATATAGCAAAATTTATTTTTTAAATCATGATAATGAAACAATTTTATTTCTTACAAGTTGAAAATTTTATAACTGGTTGTTTGGTTGGAGTTTACTGGTGCAAAATTCCATTAGGGACATGCTGTGCCAAAAAAGGAATTAAAAGAAAACAGAAAATCATCTACAAAAAGAAATGCTAAAGCACTGTCATCAAAGTTTAGTCAGAGATTATAATCTGAATGGGACACCCCATCCAGATGTAGTCATACAAATGCAGAGAACGAATATTAATAATTGTTAAAGAAAAATTAAACCAAATAGGCAACTATATTTCAATGAAGAACGCTTTCTAGATGGGGTATCCCATCCAGATGTAGTCATAAAAGTGTAGAGAGTAGAGAATATTAATTATTTAAACAGTAAAGCATGTGTAAAAAACTATATTTTAAAATACAATCGAACCTCGCTATAATGAACTCGGGATATAGTGAATACTCGGATTTCAATTGCTTGTATTTAATCGTGAATTATTTCGATAATTGTTTTTAAGTATTGCGTGCTCGTCTGTATCAAAACTGGCGCTTTTTTAAATTTAGTTTTTATTTTTAAGTAACACGATATCATTGAACTTACAATTTGCAATTTTCATATTAGGATAGTGTGTACAGTCGTAAAAAAAAGTAAACACCCCCTGCTAACTCCGCAACAAATTATTGTAGAAGAAAGTTACAGGTACCAAACGATTGGAAATAAAGTCGACTTTTAAATGATGTATATAAAATTTGCTTAGAGGGCCATTTACATATCAAAACGAACTCAAACTTTGTTTTTTCAATAGCAACATTCAAGTTTGACACCATAAATAAATTCTGCACCCTTCCATTAGCCTAAATTCAATATTTCATGAAATTCGTACGATTAGTTTCAGAGAAATTATACTTATCTCTATAATAATAGCCTAAGTCATGTGACTGTCATCAATAGTTCCGGGCTCACCGCTTCGCTTTTTATATGCCAGGTGACCATTTTTTACCTTTTTTATTTTTCGCGTGGTAAATTAAAACAATGCTTTGATATTGAAATTAAAAGTCATGGTTTTTGGTATTATTTATTTCTTTTCTTTTCTTTTTCTTAAAAAAGGGAAAGAAAAAGTGAAAGTCATGAATTTCAAATTAAAATTATGTATTTTAAATAAAATGAGTGAAATTATTATATTTTAGATGAATTTAATGAAATATGAAAAAATGCGATTGGAAAGACAATGTTTGATGATTTATCACTTGCGCCTGGCAAGCATAAAAAGGTACTACTTAGTTATACCGTCGACCCATTTCGCCAAATTATATAAATCGCCAAACCACTCGCCAAATTATACAAATTGACGTAATTTTTATTTTAAATAGCGAAAGAACAAATAAATTAGTATCATTAATAAAAATACAAATAAAAAGTCGAAATAAAAATAACTTGATGACGTAAACACGTGTAACTTGCTTAAAAACAAGCGAATATGACATTTACGATCAACCATTATTGATATTTAATCTTATAGTTTGGCGATATATTTTTGGTCGACGGGATAACCAAGTAGTACCCATAAAAATACGGAGTTCTTGATTTATCTACTAGAAACTTCTGATTTGGCGAAGTATTGAGAAAGTAAATTAAATTTTGGATAAAAGTAACATGGTACAATGCTTAGCACACATCTAACGGAGACCAAACTGGTCGCCAAGGGCGGCTAGTTTTAAAATAAGCTTGTTTTAGAGGCTGTATCCAAATTAAAGCCCCTCGATTACTCGATTGTTGAAATGCTACAAAATGACTATGTCACTTCTATTAATGTATTATTTCTTGCGAATATGACTATTTCACTCGCTTAATATGCCAGCCCAAATATTTCAATAAAATAAGTAAACTATATTTTTTCAAAATATTCTTTTCTGCACATCATAGACGACCCCTTAAACCATCATTTTGACGTTTTTTAATGATAATTCGAAAACTTTTACTTGAAAGAAAAAAATTGAAATTGAGATTTCCCATAAAACAGGGCATAATAAATATAAGTCTATCAAAAAAATTATAGGTTGCAATTAATATTTTTTTCGAATATTAATTTCATAATTCATATTATAAAATTTTTAAAATTGCAAATTCAATGTATTTATGTTTGGGTTTTTTAGTATTATAACCACACACAAAATTATCACATCAGGATTACAATTTCAGGAGATATTAATAAAAATATGAAAATGTAATTTAGCAGTAGAAGCTCTACATTTTGAATGTTTATAATTCAAAAACTTATCATTCAAATGACTAGAAATTTCGTTTCTAGCCATAGTTTGAACCGAAGATTTAAATATATTGCCAAAATTGGGTGTTGTCATTGAAAAAAAAAACAAGGTTTGATCTGGTTTTGATTTGTAGATGGTACCCTAAGCAAATTTTATATACATAATTTAAAAGTAAACTTTATGTCCAATCGATTGGTATCAGTAACTTTCTTTTATTATAATTAGTTGCAGAGTTAGTAGCGGGTGTTTATTTTTTTTTCCACGACTGTAGAGTAATTCCGGGATTTATGCCGCACATTTTTTTGAATTTGTGTATAAAGTCCCATGGTGGACATAAAAAAAAAAAGCATGCTGTGCTATTTAATGTTAAATGTACAACACGTGTACTGCGACGAAAAAATTCAAAACAAATAATTAATATTTTTTAATAATTTTTTTCTAAAACCTTAACACTACGGCGCGTCACCCGTACATTCAGGCTGAGACGCCGCTCTTGTAATAAGAACAAAATGAAATTATAAATAAAAATATTAAAAAAAATATTCATATCTGGACTAAATGAAACTAAACAATGACTACAAAATGAAACTAAATGAGTACAATGAAACGTATTAGTAGATTCAAATTAATAATTGTTAGCTTACTTTCACTATTAAAATTATCGACTTATTTTTTTACATTAAATTTTAATTGTTATTTCAGCAACAACGTAACATCAATGTATTAGAGAGGGAAAAGAATAAAAGTAAAATTGTGTTTACATAATTTATTTGTTAACCCTTTCGGGACCGGTGGCTTTTACACAAATTTTATTTGTGTTCAGCACTTTTTAAAAAGAAGTTACCTTTGCTTAAATAATCATGAAAGCGTTCTAATTAAAGAAAGCAAATGTTATTTTTATTTTTTACTGGTGCAGAAAAAAATTGTATGCTCTTTATGAAGGTGCTTACATGCACCTATGGTCCCGAATGGGTTAAAGACCTGTTTTTTCCACTACAATCTACAGAAAAAGTGTCGAAAATGTGCAGTCTTTATGTAACTACATTTTACCCACGATGCAACGAAGCCAATTACACTTCCTCTTTTTTGGAGTTGTTTTCTAAACATTCTTTGCAAAGAACGTCTACGTTACGCGTAATACAATTTTTCATTATTATCATCTTGACTTGCATCTTTCTTACCCTTCTTACTTTTTATTTTTCCCCTTTTCTCCTTTGGTTTTAGTAAACTTGATAACATGCCTAACATGGTTAGTCTGTACAAAAAGAAAAGGAAAAGTGAATAACACTTCATCATCGCGTACAAAAGAAACTGCGGCATGTATACCGGAATTTCAGTGCGGCATGTATCCCATTTTGCATGGTGCAGACGTCGGACATCACAGTTACTTGCCATCGCTAAGGGGGATGACGTAACCATACACACAGTACTCTATACAAACGCTACACTTAGTTTTGACTTCGAAATCATGCATGCATTCAGTAATTAGTGTATGAAAAGTATTTAAACATAACGTGTTTAAAAGTTTGGACAGTGAAATCATGCACTTACGTCAAAATAAGGATTGTACTTCTACAAGTAAACATTGAAATGGGATTCACGCTATACACTGGTTAAAATAATCTTATTGCGTACCTATACTGTGCGTTTGACGACCATCTATCGATAATTACAAGAAATACAAGAGGTGCGGCATCTATCCCGAATGCGGCGACTCTCCCGGAGTTACCCTACATTAAAAATAAAGCATTTTTCTGAAGCATACTAAGACATTAACATTTTTATGTGCATATGTAGCATAATTTGAAGTGCGTTTTAACATTATGTATATAAAAAAAATGCCTTTCTATGTATTATTTTTTGAAACAACAACACTTAACATAATCATTTTTCAAACTATCCCAGATAGCATGTACATTAGCAGCAAGTTTGATTTTTCTTGATATTATCTCGCCATGACAAATTTGATTTGACAAATTTATCTCACACAAGGTATTACATTACCCACTTTTATGAGTAGTTTGTTGTGAAATTGATGCAAGACTGTCTTTAATTCACGAAAGTAACGAAAACAAAAAATCCCTCTGTTGAGAGAATAATCAATCAGCACATGCGCAGAAATTGCAGAAATTGGGTGCTACTCAAAAGCAAGACACACACATCATCGTTACTGTATGGAATCTCATTTTCATTGATGCAGGGCTCCCACTCAGTCTGTTTTTTGAACACCAATTTTATTTAAAAAATAATCTATCTTATAAATTTTGCAAAAACATACCAGGTATGTCGCTTTTCGTGCAATTGTTGCAGAAACCTACCACGAATTTCTTTCTAAAAAATTACTGGTTTTCAAAAACGCACCTGTGGGAGCCCTGTGATTGGTTATGTTAAGGAACCCAGAAAAAGGTATTTATTATTTTAACTCTTCAAATACAGTTATTTTTTGTTAAGTAACATTTTACCTATAATCACTTCATAATAATCACTTTATAATTCACGTATTTCATGTAAAAAATCTTACAAATTAAAAATTTTTGTTAATTTGCTAAGTTTTATTTACGTCTTCGGGCATTTTAAATTTATATTGAAAATTATAATTTTAAAAAGAATTTTTCTCTTGAATGTTTTTAAAATATCGTTTTAACACATTGCCGACGGGCAATTTTTTTTCAAATCTGAATTTTAAAACAGTAGAAGCTCCTCCCTATTATGAAAGTCCTTTGTAAATTGGTGTTCTAGATTGGTTTCCTAAGTTTATGCATCGGTAAATATCTTTCAATGTACGAGTTTAATATAGTGAAATGTCTTACAATCTGTAAAAATATGGGCAACATGATATAAATACATTTTCTGTAAGGTAGAAACCATGCCCTTAGTCAATGTTGTCTTTTGAATGAAAACGAGAATTCTCGTTTCCCGTCGTGAATGTGTTAATTAATATTTATTTATTTATTTGTTTATGCCTTTAACCCAATTCGAGTCTATGATTTTTAAACCTTTCGGGACTGCATCCCTTACACAAATTTTATTCGGTTGACACCGCTTTTTTTAAACACTATACTTATCAAATACAAAAAAGACTCTAACTTATAAATACAAATATTACCTTTATTCGTTAATGTTGATAAAAGCGGTGGACGTACCTGCTGATGGTGCGTATACGTCAATGTGCATGCATCGATAGACCTGAAGGGGTTAAACTTGCAGTGTAACAGTTGTAAACAGAGAAGTGTGGTACCGCTGCCAGTTTGGTCTCCATTTTTATTTCGAAATTTTATATTCACACAAGAAATTTTGAAAAAAGAAGCTGTATTAGCTTGCACGACAAGTTAACTGCAAGTTCAAAGTGTGGTGACTTCGGCGCTTGCGTTATCTTGCTGCAGTCTTTTTATGAAATGCTCAACTTGCTGCAACTTTGCAGGTTTGCAAAGCAAGAATGCTGCAAATTTTCTGCAAACTAAAATTGCTATGTGGGATTCCTTTCGAATTTTTAATCATTCAAAATCGACATTTAAAAAATGCATATCTTCGTTTTTAGTAAACCAATTCTGTGTTTAAAAGGTAAATTTCAGAAAATCATCAAAATTGAACTTTTGGGTACAAACTGTTTTAAGAATAAGTTATTAAGATAACAGCACAAATCACACGAGGTAACACTGGGATAACAAACATATTTCACTTTTATTTAGGTAACATACAGACACGACATACACACGAAATCAAAACATTCTAAGTCTGTTTACAACTATATGGAAAATAGTTATTTTACATTAGTGGCGTAGGAATACTTATGGCGCTGCCGTCTACAGATTTTTAACCCGATCAAAAACATTACAGGGTATTTTCATGTTTTGCGGAATTCCGTTACAAGTAAGCGTATTCTAAGTACAGATGGGAAAAATCGTTACTTTTTATTAATAGGTTTCATAGTTACACAAACAACTAGTTACAATAACCTATTCATCTTGTAATCTACAACAACGATCTCCATATTATTGAAATTTGCATTTTCTTTTTCAAGTATTTTTATATGTTTTTTATGGCATTTTTTTAGGATGAGGGCATTTTTAAAATATAAATTTTTGGGATTTTTTTAACATTCGAAGTACATTTTTTGGACCTTTTGAATAAGCATTTTCATTTTCTATCTTTTTAAAATCTTAAAAAGATACTAGTCTCGAATTAACCCCCCACCCCAAAAAAAACAAAAAAAAACCGGTGCTTTACTGGATAATATTATGTAATAAAATCTGTAATTGGTTTGATTAGGACATGATCTCCAACAATGAAAGAATAGAGTCGATTTGCCATGAACCCCACCAGCGAGTCGGGATCAGCAAAAACGAGTCACCCAACCCGCTACACGACACACAAAACTAGATTAACAAGAAACGGTAAAAATTTAACCCTCCGAGCGTCTTGAGGGCTTTCCTGCATTTTCATAAAAAAGCTTATAAAAATAATCTTATTTTCAATTTTCTTTCCTTGTTTGTTTCTGAAATACACTTCATGTATTTGACGTATATTTTAAAATACAATTCTGTTTAATTTTTTTTTTCTAGAACAGATTTAAGTTGTTTTGGGGAAACGGAAAAATACGGGCAAGTCGCTCAGAAGGCCATGCGCAGATTTCGTAATTACCTTCGATTTCGCTCTTTCAAAGCCCACTGTATCCTTAATTGCATTCAACATAATTTTAAATTATGTATCAATTGAAAATTGTTTATCTGTTCTCATAAATCGAAACCTACCCTAATTATATTGTTGAAATACACTACAAAATGTTTTATCAAATGAAACTGGTTACAAATACAATAACAACTCTGTATTAGCATTATTTTTGGAGAGGTTTTTCCTATTTTTTCGAATCACTACAGTCTACACAGGGTGTAATGATACTATATGAGATGCATTACTTTATTTCTTATAAGCCTCTTTAAAAGTATTCCATTTAATATGGTTAGAATGACTTCCAAAACACAAAAATAATTTTAGTACAATATTATCAATGGATATTTTTTTCCTTCTTTTTTTTTTTTTTATCTCTTTCTTTTTTTTTTCTTTTCTTTTCTTTTCTTTTTTTTTTTTTTTTTTTTTTTTTTTTTTAATTGATTCGCAAATTCATGAAATTATTCTTGAAAGGACAAATTATGAAATTTATTCTAATAACCTTCAATTTCAAATTATCATTAAAAAAATTCTTTTAATGCAAATTTATCAATTTGTTTATAACGTAACCTATAGCTTAACAATACAGAACCTAATGAGAAAATTCCAGCACATATCAAAAATAATTATTTACTTTGAGAAATGTCAACGTATATTTCACGCTACAGTCATTATATTTAAAATTTTAAATTCTGTTGTATTTTATTTTGTATGCCTTGTTTAACACCTACACTCACGTTAAAGGTAAGTATGCCGAACGCCCACAATCTGCTATCATGTCTCGTCTTTATTAAAATAAATTTTTGCAGTTTAGTATATACATTTGCGCATCTTTTAACGATGTTCATTTTTAAAAATTAATTTAATATAAAAAAAATCATAATGTAATTTTGGAACAAAAAAATCATCGCGCTGTTCTTTTTTAAAATGATTTTAATTTCAGAAACTTAAAAATAATAACAATATAACTTTATCAACGAGATTTTTTTTTCCATTTATTTATCTTACTGGATGCAAGATTAGCGTAAAATTATATAGAGAATACTATTACAATAAATTTCAATACAGTAGAACCTCGATTATCTGAAGTAATTGGGACCGACCATCTTTCAGAAAATCGAAATTTTCGGATAATCGACATGCTTCCATTTTAAGATTAAGAAGAAATATATGCAATATTTCTTATTATGGTAACAAGTGTTTAATAAAATTAAAGCAATAGCAAAATAGAAACAAGAATAAATTACCTGAATTTTAATTTTGAAATCAAGTACTTTTTATGTATATCACAAGGGTTTGAAAAAAAATGTTTTGTTTGTTTCACTTTCGATTGCTTTTGCTTTGAAGCTCTATCACGGAGTTTTTTAATGTTATTAGTTCACCAGTATCACAGTCTTTCTGCTGCTCCGGCCGACCCAAACCTTTTGCAAAACATTCAAAAGCTTCAGAATTGCTAATTTGTTCGTTTTCTTCGTTCCACTCCGCAGCTTATGGGAGTTCAAGTTAAATTCTAAGGGACTCTAAGAAAGAGGATAGAAAATATTTATATGTAACCGTAGTTCGGAAAGGACCGCTTGCACACATGATACTTAAAAATATACAATACAGTACTTAAAAAAATAAAATATGATACTAAAAGAAAAAAAAAAAGCTTTTAAAATAGATTTTGCACACAAGAAATGTGTTTAAAAAAAATGGATTTTGGTTAAAAGAGTTTCGGATAAAAGAGGTTGTACTGAACAACGAATATAACAGTGTCAGCAACTCGAATCGTTTGATTATCTATTATTTCCTTTATTAACGACGAAAATGATTTTTATTCTAAGAAAAGAAAAACCTATTATAAGCGCTTTTTAATAATTTTAGCACAGATGTTGAATACTACGTCTGAATTTGATTCTAAATTCAATTGGTGTTCCAAAGTATATTTTTTATTGTTTTTAGGGAGAAAATTTTATCACATAAATTTAGAATACGAAATATATATACGCAACGATATCGTCAGTCAGTGATAAAAAATAAATTATTATTATTTTCTTTGACCATAGGAAACGCTCATTTTTATATGGTTACGGAAAGTGTACAAGCATTAAAAATTGTTTCATATTTATTATTCTTTGAAAGGAATGATCAATATCACCTTTTTTCTGACTTTTTGGATAGTTTTGTTTGAAAACTACTCCCAGGATGCACAATAAATACTACAAAAAAGGATTCACTCAAAACTGACCCACAAAACTGCTATAATTTGACAAAAAAAGAAAGAAAAAAAATGCAATTTAACAAATCACAACGACCATTTGGAAAATGATTTTTTTAAAGACTAAAATTTAAGACATAAAAATCTCACGGAGTTGATCATACATTACGTACGCCATGGATTACATTTTTCGGTACTGTAAATTTTTAAACTTCTGCGGAGCTGGTCATACATTACGTACGCCATGGATTAATCATTAATATTCCTGGACCAATTTTAAATGAAATTTCATTCTTAAACTTCTAAACATCCCACAATATTACTTTTTACACCGTCGTATAGAGAAAAAAATGTACTTTTAAATGCAATTTGTTTGAAAGCTGTATCTCAATTTGTTTCTGAGTTATTAATTTTTTTTGTAGTTTTTATTACTTTTTTGTCATAGTGGCAACAGAAGTATCCATCTCTGTTGAAAGTAAAGGGAAAATACAGATTACTGTATAGACCAATCAGAAAACGAATAAAATGCGGATTCAACTAATAAAAAGCTTCAGATATGTTGAGATTTCCTACCCTGATGAGGACAATAACAATTTTTGCAAATGGTTAAAAAAAGATTAAGTTTTGAATTCATAATATCTTTTTTTTTTCAGTTATACGTCAAAACTGGAGAAATGCTTATCATTTGCGACCAAATTATATTATAGATAAAGTCATATAGTCCAGCATCGTAATATCATTTTTTTTTTTTTTTTTTTTAAGAGAGTACAAAATGTATTCGTTAGGATATACTACAACCATATTTTCTGTCCACTTGAAATGAACTAATATTTTCCTCCATTTTTCAAATACTATATTTCCAAAGATACTAAGGTAAATGCGCCTGTGTGAGCCACTCATTTTTTAAAAACAAGCCCCAAATTGCATTTCTGAAAAACGACTGAAAGAAATCTGGTGGACGAACATCCTTAAATGTCAACTTTCTATAAACTGTTTGGAATAATTGCTTTTTTTTCTGCTGGTATATTCTTTTGTTTTCTAGAACGTCTTCAAAAACAGATTTTATGACAAATTTTTAGAGATTTCATTAAGAGATAAGATTTTATTTAAAACATTGTTTCTTTAATATTATATTTTGTTTTAAGTTAAACTACTGTTTATATACTCTATTACATTGTAAATAATTTATTGGAGAAGCAGAAAACTTAAAGATTGACGCATCATCAATTTACTAGGCCTGCTACTGGAGCATAGAGGAAGGTAACAATTTATAGTTTTAATTTTTTCCCCAAGAATATATTTTGAAACTTTGAACGTTTATTCTGATACATGAAAATCCGGACTAGTCTAAAAAATATATATATATCTTTCGGAATTTTCTAACACTAATAGTTAGATAAATGTCTTTAAGTAGACCACTACTGGTGCATTTACCTTATCGTAATGTTGTGATTTATTTATATTGAAATATATTGTAACAGAACATTACAAAATTATTAATTATTTTTAACAGAATTATTACCACATTTTTGATAAAAAAGTACTTTTTTTTTTTTTTTTTTTTTTTTTTTTTTTTTTTTTTTTTTGGTGCAAAACCATTTTTTGATTAAATTTTGTTTGTTTTTGGTTATGTTATAACTACCTATGAGTTATTTTTAGTTTTTCGCGTTTTAGCGATCGGATTATAATCTTTATATAAAATATAGTATATTATCGCTTTTCCATAAACTTTGCATAAAAGTTATGCACGAGATTTTACAACCACAACATTCTATATCATGATGCAAAATGCATTTGACAAGGTTTTGTATGTTAAAAAGAAATGCCTAATGGTAAAAATGAAAGTTTATTTTTTTTTATTTTTTTTTATGAAATATTCCGGCATATGGATAGATATATTCACTTTAAATAATACTAGTGGAGCTTCGCGCTCTGGTTCATTTTCCCAAACGAAACTGGAATTAAACGAATTTGTTGTTGGGGGTCCCACTACCCTCGGTAATGTACACCCGGTGCGGTAGAGGTCTACAAGGACCGGAATTTCCTGGCCCGGCTCTAACGAAAACGATCTTCGGCCTGCTGCTGTAAAAACTAAAAGTTCGGCCCGGGTCGGTCTGGATCGTTTATAGTTTTGCAGTTCACGTTCCAGCCCGTTTATATTTTCGCAGTTTACGTCCTGGTGCGGTTTGTATATAAAAAAATTAAATCAATCCCAGCCCGGCTTGACCGAATTTCTAAAAAACAAATTCCGATTCTTCTTAACATACAATTAAGATTCTTTTAAAGAATACTGCATACATATTTATGGAGAAATTTTACCGTATATTTTAAATTACTAAGTGTTCGCAAGACAGAAAATACACAATAGCAACATTAGTCATTATTTAGACGCTTAGACTTTTCAACATTCAAATAAAGATTCATTAAAAAAATTACTGTAGTTTAGAATAAAAGAAAAGAAGAGGGTTAAAAACTATTCCTAACTTTTAAAATTATATACAGAAGTTCATTAGCGCTATTACTATTTTTACATGCCCTAGGAATAATTAAGTTCAGTTCGGCTCGACTATGTTGAAAAACAAATGTAAGCCTGATCCCGGGCCGGCACGATTATGTGACATGTGCTGCTCTGAGACAAGCCCGTGCTGAGACATGATGTAATTTTCCGATGCCGATCTCCAAGTTCGTGATTATATTTCTGTATTGATGTTGTCAAATTTTTAAAAAAGTAATTAATACATACATAATGTAAATAATTATTAATTAATTATACGAGTTTATGAAATATGCATAATTATTAATTAATTATACGTGTGGCCCAAGTTATTTTTGCTTGTACTTCTGACCAAAACTTTTTCTTTTCATATAAAATAAAATGTAATTATTTCATCAACGACACAGAATGATTTTCTAATTATACGAATTTGATCTAATTAAAAACTGTTTTAGGTATACGTACGTCGATTTATCTTTTATAATGATTTTTGTAAAGGATCATCTGTTATACTAGAACTTGTTCAAAGAGTATTCGAAACACTTCTGTGGTTTCAAACTAAACGTTTTCTATTGCTATTAAATTTTAAGATTTAAATGAGCACGTTGAAAGCGTCTTCAAAGTTTAGTCATGTATGTATCGCTTTTTTGTAATTTGCACTCACGTTTTGAGTCAGTCATGACTGATAAACAGAGAAATTCATAGCAATAAATAAAGAGTGTCTCATTTGAGCCGATACAGCTCTAATCAATTGATAATGTTGAAAATATCCGAAGGAAGAAACGAGATTTTTGGAATACAGATAGACTTGGTCGAGCTTCGGTCCGGCCGAAACTTCGGCAGCATTTTCGCTGAAAACGAATTTTCGACGAAACTCAGATTTTAGGCCGAAAACGAAAATGAAACAGAATTTTTGTCGATCTCTATTTATATCCATTGAAAATGGTTCATATTTCATCGGCTTCGTTTACATTTTTATATCAGGCCGGTAGGCCGGCTTAATTTTTATACCAGCCCGGCTGTCCAGTTAAATTTTTTTGACGGCCCGGCCCTTTAAAAAATTATCTTTATTCTACCGGACCGACACGTTTGAAAGTTGTCTTTATTTTGTAGGGCTGGGACGTGTTCGGGCCTCGGGCCAATCCCGGCCCGTGCAGACCTACACCTTGCGATCTCGAATCAAAGAATCTTGAATTATTGTGTTTTATTATGTGGACCAAGATTAAATTCAAATTTTCACCATAGTCATTCACGTTTTTCTAAAGGAACAGATTTAATATTCTTTCAACTTGAATTTAAACATGGCAGTAGCAAAATTTACAGATTAACTCTTTCCGTTTCAGATTAAAGCAGTAAAATCGTCACAAAAGGAGAAAAGAATGCTAAAATCACATGAAAAATATATCAAAAATAGCAGAGGGAAAAATTTTACTACATTGGGTTGAAGCATTGAAACCGAATTTCTTTT
Source organism: Maratus speciosus (assembly GCA_963932465.1). Classification (NCBI taxonomy): domain Eukaryota; kingdom Metazoa; phylum Arthropoda; class Arachnida; order Araneae; family Salticidae; genus Maratus; species Maratus speciosus. The sequence continues at coordinate 296,183,917 of OZ010789.1, forward strand.
ACTAATGTCGCAAAATCAGCAAAAAAAGCTAAAAAACCTAAAAACCGCGTAAAATATTCGCGAAAAAGTAAAAAAAAAAAAAGCAGTGCACAAAATTTATTATATTACGTTAAAAGATAAAGATTCAGAGCAGATTCCTTTTACGAATCTCAAGAAATTGCCACGAAACGCGAAAAAAGCTAAAAATCGCATAAAATATATATGTCTAATAAACTGAAACCGGATTTCGTTTAATAATTCGGATAATCACCGCAAACTGCGAAAAAACGCTAAAAATTGCTTTGAAAAATTAAAAAATATCTAATAACCTCCTCCCCTGTTTCGAGGAGCATAACTTCAGGCAGACAGGTACATTCCTACAAAATTTTGTAGGCCTCAGCCGTTTCTCAAGAAAACAACACGCAGACACGCAAACATTTATCTTATTATTATAGACTATTGGGTCGATCAGAAAGTCGTGTCGTGTAGGGAAAATCAATTCGTACCGGAAAATTCTATCATTTAATTATTAGATATTGATTCCGATATCTAATGTCTAATAATTATCGGGCAGAATTTTCCGGTACGAATTGATTTTCCCAACACGACACGACTTTCCGATCGACCCAATAGCAATAAACGCGTTCTCCGCAGGGAGAAAGTATTCATGAACCCTAGCCTAAGCATAGAAAACGCAACACCACTATCCATGAATCTGATATATGTAAAAGTATATCGGCAATTTCATCAATTACATCGATTGTTTATAGGAGATGTACCTTTCACTTTTACTTCCCGCCTAGACTAAGATTAACGTTCCGCATTATAAAAGTAATTTTTTTAAATTTCCATAAATAAAGCAAGCAGTGAAGCTATTCAAAGGGGCTACATGGTGAAAATTCATCATTGAAATTGAGTCATTTTCAAAAGGAAGCGTGCATCTCAATACACGAATTTGAAGCATTTTGCTTACAGTACTGCGCCGGAAAATGAAGCATTTTCCCTTTAAGTATCAGAATTTTTACTATAAAAACAAAATGTTGTAGTTTAGTATTTTTCCCCTCAAAATTTAAAAGGTGGGGGAGGGGGGGGGTGAAGTATCATTAAAGTTACAGTGCTGTGCAAAGAAAAAAATAATCATTTGCAGTTTGCCATTTATTGAAACTATAGTATATACGTATACGCTGCAGCGATCACAAATTTTTCTTCTTTATTCTTCTAAGTATATTAATTTAAAAAGCGCTGTTACACACTAACAATTACGAAATAGAATGCATTTCTTTAAATTTACATTGGAGTTACACTGACCAGTGAATGAAAAAAGCGCAGTTCAACAATGCTCCATGTTTGGGTATTCAAATACAAAATTAGAAAAAATATGTATATTTTTATTTCAAAACTTGAATATAAAATTTTTGTGCCTTTTTACCCAACAGAAGCTGAAATACAGCTATAATCTATGTCGAGACTTTTATATCGCCACACTCTTATTATTATTCTTAACTAATTACTTTTAACTAAGGAAGAAGGCATAACTATAAGATTACTTATAGTTTTTATTTACATTATTTACAGCAGCTGCTAAACGCAGCTCTCAGAACAAATCATATCTTACAACTGCGTGGAATACTCTGGTAACATGCGATATCTTACAAACAGATTGTGTAGTGCTGCCATCTATTAACGCAGATCTCAACTATTGTTGGATTGGGATATGACACCCCTCCCCTCATAGTTCAAACGAACTACAGGCAATCTTGTTCTATGACTTCTTCGAACTGGAGCACTTTTCTTACAGTCCTCGTCATAAGTTTCAGTCAAATTGTCTTTCGCAGTTTTCTTTGTCGTAACATCATTTTTATTACTCACAACTGTACCTGCCACAATATCATGCGAAGGCTGAGATTGGCTTGGTTCTATAGTATCATCATTATTAAGCTGCTCTTTTATTTTTCCATTAAATCCAGAAAAACGGTTTTGGTTAACCCTTTCATACGTATCATAATTACTGTAATTTTTACCACTATGTCCCATATTTTCAACTTTGTCTGACATTAGTTTACCATTTCGATTCATCTCTATAACTCTCTCTGGTATTTCATCACTTATTTCTTTATTTCGTCTCAACTGATCAACGTAACGCTTACACATTATTCCGTCACATCTATTTACTAAAACCCATCTGCTCCCCAATAATTTCACAATTTTTCCTTTTACCCATTTCTACCCTTTTCCAAAATTTTTAACAAAAACTAAATCATGAAGCTTATATTTGTGAAGGGATTGTTGTATTTTAGGTTTTGATGGTAATACCAAGTGAAGGACTGTTCGAACTGGCCTTCCAAACATTAATTCAGCACGAGTTTTACCAGTCACCGAATGAGGAGTGGAATGATTTTCTAACAAAAATCGTGAAATTGACAATGTTATGTCACTTTTATCTAGCTTTTTAAGACAATTTTTCACAGTTTGCACATATCTTTCCGCTTGTCCATTCGAAGACGGATGATAAGGTGGAACAGGCGTATGCTTAATTCCATTATTTTTAAGAAATTCCTCAAACTCATCACTCGTGAACGCGGGACCATTATCAATGACCAATTCAACAGGTAATCCAAATGTAGCAAAAATTCTCCTTAATACCTTAATTGTAGTTTTACTATCAGATCTGGGTACTACCGCTACCTCCAACCACTTAGTATAAGAATCGACTACTATTAAAAACATTTTACCTTCAAAAGGACCGGCATAATCTATATGGATCCTTTCCCAGGGCAGTTCAGATTTCCATTTCAAAGGTTCCATTTTGGGACAATCCCTCGCAAACATATGACATCTATTACAAGAATTTACCATTTGTTCAATTTCTTTATCCATATTTGGCCACCAAATTACCCCCTAGCTTTCATGCTCGATATACCTTGATGAACAGAATGCAGTAATTTTAATATATATTCACGGCCTTCCTCTGGTACGATCACTCTATGTCCCCACAATAGACAATTTTCTAGACAGGAAATTTCCTCCCTTCTACGAAAATATGGTTGATATTCTTCTTGTTTAACCTTCCGCGGCCACCCATGTAACACCCACTCTAAAATTTGTTTAGTTACAGGATTTTCAGTTGTCCACTTTGCAATAGTTTTAGACGTAATAGGTCAAATACCATTATTTGAAACGAACATTATTTCCGCAGGATTACTCACTATATTTACAGTTTCTGGGAGAGGTAATCTACTTAATGCGTCAGCATTTTTATTATTTTTACCTTCGCGATACTCAATTGTATAATCATACCCAGCTAACATTAACAACCATCTCAGCAATCTAGGTAATAATGTATCAGGTACCTTTTTAACAGGATCAAATGATCTAATTAAAGGTTTTGATCTGTTATAATTTTAATTTTTTTCCCAGCTAAATATTGGTGAAATTTAGTGGTACCAAACATTACAGATAAAGCTTCTTTATCAATCATTGCATAATTTCTTTCAGTTTTATTTAAAGTTCTTGAAGCATAAGCAATAGGTTTCTCTTTACCCTCAACAATGTGGCTTAAAACTGACCCTATACCATATTCAGAAGCATCAGAATTTAACACTATAATATATGTTAACATCATATAATTCTAAAACAGGAGATGTACATAATAATTGTTTCACTTTTTTAAACGCTTTTTCATGCTTTTCTGACCATGTCCAGTTTACATTATTACCTAATAATCTATGTAAAGGTTCTAAAACATCTAAAATATTAGGCAGGAAGTTTCTATAATAAGAAATTAAGCCTAAAAATGAACGCAATTGTGACACATTATTTGGAATAGGAGCATTCAAAATAGCATTGACTTTTTCTGGAATAGGTCTAATTCCTTCCTGAGATATTTTATGTCCTAAATATGAAACTTCCGAAACCATAAATTTTAATTTTTCCTTATTTAATCTTATACCATGCTCAGAAAAGCATTTCAGAACATTTTCAACTCTTTCAGAATGTTCTGATTCATTACTAGCACTAATGATAACATCATCTAAAAATACACCAACATATTCAATTTTTTAAAAAAATATGTTCAAATTTTCTTTGGAACATTCCAGGAGCACATTTTACCCCAAATGCTAATCGTAAGACATTGAATAAACCTTTATGTGTATTTATAGTCAAAATATTACTACTTTCGTTATATACAGGTTGTTGTAAATAAGCATCTTTTAAATCAAAAACAGTAAAAAATTTTCCACCTGATAATTTAGAAAATAATCCTTCCATTCTAGGAAGAGGATAATTATCATTTTCAGTATTAGCATCAACTGTTGCGCTATAATCACCACATATTCTAACAGAACCATTAGGCTTAGGAACAATTACTATAGGACTAGCCCATTCTGAATGATCAACAGGTTTTAAAATACCCTCATTAGTTAATCTTTCCAATTCTACATCAGTAGCTTTTCTTAAAGCAAAAGGAACAGGTCGAGACTTGAGAAAAACTGGTTTTGCATCTTTTTTCAATTTTATTGACACGGGAGGACCCTTGATTGCCCCGATCCCATCAGCAAAAACATTAGGAAAATTTCTAATTAAATCATCTTTCGAAATGCTTTTAATCATATTTACATTAGGCCAAAAAAATTTTGATGCTTTTAACCAAGTTTTTCCGATTAGACTCGGACCCTCCTCTTTAATAACTAATATTCTTAATTCCGGAATACAATAATCATTAACAACAGCATTTACTTTTAATTCCCCCCAAACAGTTAGAGTCTTTAATATAAGTTTGTAATTTAATATTAGATTTAATTAAAGGCAGCTTACCTGAGAACAATTTATGAGCAACACTTTTACTTACGATAGTATGAGCCACACCACTATCAATTTCAAATTGTATATTTACACCATTTATTTTAACAGATTTTACCCATGACACGTTATTGGAGTTGTCGTCCATGAAATTAAAAAAATATTCTTCCTGAACAGTTTTAATTTTTCTGTTCTTAAAAGGTTTCTCACTTTTCATTCCAAATTTTCTATTTCGACAGCAAATTTTTAAATGAACCAATCGATGGCAGAAATGGCATTCTGCAGATTTAAAAGGGCATAATTTTGGATCATGATTTTTAGAACATTTGTAACACGGTTTCTCAGGCGCGAATTTATCTTCTTTAGGCTTAGGTGCATGAGCGAACTTCTCCACTTTCGATTTCTCTCCTATCGAAACACGCACTTGATTGACAGTCGTCCTATCTCTGATGTGTAGGGATTTTATTCCAGCCTCAGCTATCTCAAATGACTCAGCTATTTCTACCGCTGTTTGGAACGTTAAATCTTTAGAATCCAGTAATTTTTGTTGCATCTTTATCCTGAATCCCAAACACCAACTGATCACGCAGGCGATCATCAAGCGTATTTTCGAAGTTGCAATATTCGGATAACCGACGCAAATCTCGTACTAAATCGGCTATATTCTCTCCTTCCTTCTTTAGTCGTTTCTGGAACTTAAATCGTTCCACAATTTCACTAGGGCGTGGTGAAAAATGATCTTTTGCTTTCTTTAAAAGATCCTCGTAACTGATTTCTTTCAGCATATTCGGAACAATAATATCTCGTAAAATCACAAACGTTGTTGTTCCAACAGAACTTAGTAAAATAATCTTCTTCATATCATCATTTTTTATGCTATTCGCTGAGAAATAAAAATCAATTTTCTCGACGTAAATAGTCCAAGGAACATTCGCATTATATTCTTCTAAGCGTCCCAGAGAAATTATTTCTTTATCGGCCATTTTTCGTGCCACCTTTTCTTTTTCGAAAAAAATTTTTTTTCACAACATTTCAATTTGGGTTAAATCCCATTTTCGTCGCCACTTTTATATCGTCAAACTCTTATTATTATTCTTAACTAATTACTCTTAACTAAGGAAGAAGGCATAACTATAAGATTACTTATAGTTTTTATTTACATTATTTACAGCAGCTGCTAAACGCAGCTCTCAGAACAAATCATATCTTACAACTGCATGGAATACTCTGGTAAGATGCGATACCTTACAAACAGATTGTGTAGTGCTGCCATCTATTAACGCAGATCTCAACTATTGTTGGATTGGGATATGACAGAGACCATGATACAGTCATCGCAAAGAATAGCTTAGCACTTTACTGAATACGGTTATGAACGGACAAACCCACACTGTCAAAAATTATTTAACGTTGCTCCATAAAATTGGTGGCAACCTTGCTGCCTCCATTTAATTGAGTAATTTAACCGATATAACTAGTGTTACGTTACACTAATGTGTAATATTACACCAGCTATATCAGTTTATTACACCATTATAAACGTTCAAATTACTCCATAAAATTGGAGGCAGCATGTTGCCACCAATTTTATGGAGTAAAGTTACATAAATATTTTACAGTGCAAAATTGAATCAACATAATTTTAAATAAATATTTTACATATTAAATCTGGCGAATTTCTCATAGATTCCAAGAGATACCTATCACGGAAACCGTGATCAAAAGCACAGCACAGCAGCCTCTTGCGTTGAGTGAATGAAGCCAAAATTGAATGAAGGTAATTTTTAATAAATATCTTACATATTAAATTTGGCAAATTTCTCATAGATTCCAAGAGATACCTATCACGGAATCCGTGATCAAAAGCACAGCACAGCAGCCTCTCGTGTTGAGTGAATGAAGCCAAAATTGAATGAAGATAATTTTTAATAAATATCTTACATATTAAATTTGGCAAATTTCTCATAGATTCCAAGAGATACCTATCACGGAAACCGTGATCAAAAGCACAGCACAGCAGCCTCTTGCGTTGAGTGAATAAAGCCAAAATTGAATGAACATAATTTTTAATAAATATCTTACATATTAAATTTGGTGAATTTCTATCTCATATAGGTAAAATATAGCTATCACAAAAACATTAGAAGCACAGCACAGCAACGGCACATGTTGAGCAAGATAATGCTCAAACCCATTCAATATCAATTTATGTCAAGGTCTAACTAAATACGTAATTTGATCAATTCCATCCCATTGATGCCAAGATTTACTTTTCCCGGAACTCGTGAATAACGGAGCATAGCAGTGTCACCTTTTGGGCTATATGCACCAAAACTTTACGAGCATTTATATGTGCCAAGATCTAACTGAATAGGATGCTTGATGAAATTCCGCATTATATGGACTGAGATATAGCTGGCACAGAAAACGTTAAAAAAAAAGCATCATAGCAGCGTCACCTATTGAGTGAAATACACCCAAAACTAATCATCAGCTGCTTTTTTTAACGTATAACAGAATATGAAGTTTGATATTTCGTGCATTTATTCTTGAGATAGAGTGCCCCTATAGTTGGTGTCATACATACAGACGACAGACAGACAATTTCTAAAAATAATTAACCCCATCCCAAAACGTGTAAATCCTTCAAAATACGGTAGTCGAAAATTTTCACGATCCTAATACTTTCTTCTTATTTAGTAGAATATAGAAGAAAGTAAAAATGAAACTCGAACTATTATTTTCACTTTTCTTGGGATTTCTTGATATGTCATAAGAAGCTTATTATTGTCATTTTTAGGCTTAAAGCTGACACCATTCCAGGAAATAATATATCTTTACTATGAATTATTCTTATGAAACTTCTCTGAGAAATCTATAAGTTATTCATAGTTTCTCTATAGTCTAATCTATTCATAGTTTTTATTTTCATTTTCATTTTATTGTGTTTACTTTTTAGCTTACAGGCTATCAAAGCCTGAGTGCTAATGTGATCGCAGGTTCTGTATATACCGGGTGTCCCAAAAATGACTGATGGATTTTAAAATTCAATAACTTGCAAACAGTGACAGATATTAAAAAAATTCTTGCAAGAGTGTTATGTAAGATATCAGGGGTTTTTATGCTGCGATTCTCAGTTTTAGTTACAAATAGCATCGATAGCGGCTCTGCAAGCAGTAACCGCTAAATCCAGGCTCGATTTTTTGGCCTCTCTCTTCTTCCATGCGAAAAAAGGAGATTAAAATACATTGGATCGTGATATAATGGATCGTGAAGTACCAAAAATCGGGTCTGGACTGAGCACCTATTGCTCTCAGCGTCATCTAATGTTTGAAATTCGAACTAAAATAGAGAATCACAGTAAAAAAAAAAAAATAATAAAAATTAAAAAAAAATAAAAAAACCTCCTGATATCATACATAACTCTCCTGCAAGATTTTTTTAAATATCTGTCACCGTTTACAAGTTATTGAATTTTAAAATCCATCAGTCATTTTTGGGACACCCGGTACGTATGTATGTACGTAACGCGATAACTCTTGATAGAAACATCCGATTTGCTTAAAATTTTGCATATAGGTTCATTCTGATAAGGCGCTTCCCTGATTAGTTTTGGGGGTTCATTGGTTAAGTATAAAAGGGAGGACGGGAGGCTAGTTGTCCCCCTTAATTTAGATAAATGGTTTTTTCATGCAGAATTATCCGATTTGCTTCAAATTTGGTGTGCCGGTTTATTCTGATAAAGCACTTCCCTGATTAGATTTGGAGGTTCATTGGTTAAGTATAAAGGGGGAAATGAGGGAGCTGATCTCCAACCCCTATTTCGCTAAATGGGGTTTTCCTGCAGAATTATCCGATTCTCTCCAAATTTGATATACAGTTTTATTTTGATAAGGTGCTTTCCTGATTAGATTTGGAGGTTCATTGGTTAAGTATAAAGGGGGGAAAACGGGGGAGGGGCTAATCCTCCTCTTAATTTACTTTTCGAGGGGCATTACTCTTTGAAATAAGAGTATAATATACAATTAGTGTGAATAGACTGTGAGCCCAATGCCATCAGTTTAACTGGGCACTTTTCTTTTTTTTTTATTATATTATCTTTTTCTTTGAGCTTCACACGTATGATTTCATTTTAACTATATATATATATGTGTGTGTGTGTGTATGTAACTTCAAATGCAATTTGTCTGAAAACTGTATCAAGAGAATCTCAATTTTCTGATTTTTTATGGTTTTAAAAATAACCAGTCTATCCAATTCGGGCTCTCAGGTCTACAGAATATAGGTGAAAATAATTTTTAATTGAAAACTATCATAGATGTTTCATATTTATATTATATTTTTTACAGTAACCACTATTAAAAGGAAAAAAAAGTATATTAAAAATATGAATTATGTATTCGAATAAAGTTTTGAAATTTATTAAAAGATATAAAGCTTTTCATATTAGCCAGATGTTAATAGCCGAAGAAATCGCCATAAATTTGTCTATTTATCGCCGTTTTTTATTTTTAAATTTCGTTTACTTCGGTGTTTTAGTGTGCAGTTCAATTATCTGTTAAATTTGTGTATTTATTTATGTATTGGTGAAGTTTTAATTTCTTTATGGAATATTAGCCAGATTGTTGATTTGATATTTTATGTGCAAACGGATTAATTTTCCGTAATTGGGATGCACGCAATGGATAAAATTAAAAAATCTTATTTTTAAAACCATAAAAAATATCAGTAAATTAAGATACAGTTTTCAATACATATGTGAGTAATGACATAAAATTGTATTTTTTTAATAGCTTTTATATATATATATATGTTACCGGCCAAACCCGATTTTAGGCCAAACTAGATTGGCCAAGGCCAAACTAGTTTATCCTAACGCGCATCGGATAAACTAATTTTTCCTAGGCCAAACTAGTTCATCCTAACGTCCATAGGATAAACTAGTTTTTCCTAGGCCAAACTAGTTTATCCTGACGCCCATAGGATAAACTAGTTTTCCGTAGGTCAAACTAGTTTGGCCTAACGCTCATAGGATAAACTAGTTTAGACTGCTATTCATTAGTCTGAACTAGTTTATCCTTGGCCGATCTAGTTTATCTTAGGCCAATTCAATTTTGTGTGCTCTCATTGATCCCAAAGACCGCTTTGGCGCCAACATTTTAGTTTATCCTAGGTCAATCTAGTTTATCCTGGGCCAATTCAAATGCAAATTCAATTTCTCGAAAATAAGTCAAGTTCACGCTCAAATTCAAAATTTTTCAAATGAATCCGCTCAAATTAAACACATCTATTGAAGTGAGCAAAGTTAACTAAAAACTCGTTTTTTTTTTTTTTAATATATATAATAGAAGTTTAGAGTCCAAATTTACAAAATTTTGTGAGCTAGTATTTTGGTTATTCGATGTAAGGTCTTTACGGGCAGGCCAATTTTCCTTTCCGACACTCGGTCCGATCTTTGTTTGGGGACTACTTTTTTCGAGAGGTTCGAACCATGATGGACCGGGACTCAATTTTTTTCGGGACTGGACTGCTTTCTTCTTGAGATCTGGACAGGCAGAAATTTTCAGTTCAATTTTCAACGCAGCTCATAATAAAATCATTTGGACCGGCAGGATCTCTGGTCTGTTTAGTAAAAATATCACTTGGCCGTGCCCAACTTTTTTTTTTAACGTACGTATTTTTAAATGGCTATTATTCCACAATTAAAATTTATATATTTATTATTTTTTTTAAGATGTGTAGACGCATTTTTAGGTAATAAAATTAAAGTGCGTTATAATCTGAGAAAAATAACCTGCTTATGACGGAATCCCCTGTTTAACAGCAAGAACAACAACAAAATGTTGATCTATGTAAAATGAGGATATTAGTACAATAAACATCCTCTACTCTGGCACGTTCAGGACTTGCAGCATGCCGGATTACAAAATTTTCCAGATTACAGGATGAATGTCGGAAAAAACGTGTAGAAGTTATAATTAAACAGAAAATACCAGTAATGCATGTTTTTTATTTTTTAAACAGATTGAATAGAATATTAAAAACACTCAATAATGTAAGTTTTGTACAACATATGTACACGAGTATAAAATAAAATCGTGCACTGTAGGCCTACTCGTAGAAGCCATTTTAAAAAAATCTCGAATATCAATTCGTTTTGTCGTAGTCTCTTCATTTTATTAGGATGTTATTTTTCACGATGTCAAGTTTAATATTTTCCGCATGGTTGGGGGCCCCACCAGTGGCTGAGAGGTTCTGCTCTCGAAGCTGGTAGACGGGAGGTGCTGGGTTCGAACCCAATCGCGCCCGTCGGCCTAATCGTTCGGAGTTTTCGTGGTTTTCTTCGAACCGTGGATTTCCATGCATTAATACGGATTAGGTTCCCTTAGAAAGACCTCCACTGAAGGCACTCCCCCTAGGGCCTATATCCCTCGTGTAGATAATTGGTCGTCAACAATCAACCCAACCCAACCGCATGTTTGGGACTGCGCACAGAAAACCTGATACTAAATGTATTCGAGGCTTGATTTCAACTGATGTTGTTTAACTCGTGCACATCATATTCATCCGAGCCAACGTCTTTGGGGAGTGTTAGGTTAACACTCTGAATGATGGCCTCATCAGTCAAAATTTCAACTGTCGGTTCATCAAAATCTTCTTGAACTCACTCCTTTATAATTCTTCGCGATTCAGTTGGTTTCCGAAAGTCGTGCCGGACATTAGGATGTCGGATTAGAGGATGTTCACTGTATTTGTAAAGATAATATAATGCACTTAATACAGATGATGAACCTTCTAATAAGGGAACCTGCCTATAACGGATTTTTCTTCTTTCCTATGCAATTCCGACTTAGAAGATTTTATTGTATGGAAATTTTAAAATTTTTTAAATTTCTAAGCCACAGAATGTGGATTAACGATATTAATGGTTCTATTGTAAACTATATTGAGTTTTTAATGAATCTCTATTTGTATGTAAATTTCTGAATAATTACTAATACCATTAATTATTTTACACGACTTGGAGACTTGAAAATCTGAAAAAATTTATATAGAAAAACCTTCTGAGACAGAATCACATAGGTGAGGAAAAAACTTCTTTATAATTAAGTTCCTTTTTTAGCAAGTCCGCCATCTCTAGCAAATGTATTATGGTTTTTTTTTTTCTTTCAAACGAATCATTATATCCAATTTGCAACGATTAAAAAGCAAATTTCCGTTTAAAACAACATTTCGTCATACACAGATTCTTCTAATAGGTTTTGCAGTTCTGTATCCCCATCCGTATAATTGTATATGTACTATTATTTAAAAAGAGTTTTAATTGTGGAATAATAGTAGCTTAAAAATATATGTATTTTAGGACAAACTGGGACCGGGACTTCGCCGGATTTTTAAAAATTCCAGATATTTGAAAGAATATCAAATGTACTTCTGATATTCTTATGGTGCATTTATTCATAATTAATTCAAAGCCAAGTGATATTTACGTGAGAAAAAAAATAAATCAATGTTTTTTTTATATATTTTTTTGTCACATATATATCACTTGGCTTTGAATTAATTATGAATAAATGCACCATTAGGAATATTAAAAGTACATTTGATATTCTTTCAGAAATCTGGAATTTTCAAAAATTCGGCGAAGTAACGGTCTCGACGATGCCGGATTTTCGAGATTATACTGTACATTATTAATCAATCCTCTGAACTCTTTCTCTTTTAAATTTTATGATAACCTCTCATCCCATTCTTTGGTCCTCCAGCACACAATTTGTCATATGGAACATATTTCATAACTACCGGCGGCGGTGAAATGAGGGAAAATAGGGGGATAGTATCCCACTGCCTATCGATTAAAATATAATTATAGAGGGGTGACGGCAATATTACTTTGCACAAGGTTTGCGACGGAGCGGTAGTTGGGATTAATAAAAGTACGTCAAATTGCATTGGCCTAGGACTAGAAGGTTAGCGGCGGGGCGGTCTTTGGGATCAATAAAATTACGCCAAATTGAATTGGCCTAGGATATACCCGATTTTAGGCCAAACGAGATCGGCCTAGGATAAACTAGTTCGGACCAATGAATAGCAGGCTAAACTAGTCTATCCTATGAGAGTTAGGCCAAACTAGTTTGGCCTAGGAAAAACTAGTTTATCCTGTGAGCGTTAAGATAAACTAGTTTGGCCTAGGAAAAACTAGTTTATCCTATGGGCGTTAGGATAAACTAGTTTGGCCTAGGAAAAACTTTATCCTATGCGCTTTAGGATAAACTAGTTTGGCCTAAAATCGGGTTTGGCCGGTAACATATATAACAAAATGTCACAAATTAAAAATCTCTAAAACTAAAATAAATATGCAAATCACATGCATACGCTAAATAAAAGACACACATGGATTTAACATCATATTTATTTATACACAAGAGCTTAAAGCTGTAGAACAAAGTAAACAGTTCTAAGGTAAAAGGGAAGAAAAAAATGGAGATTTGCAAATAAATATCACAAACTGAATGAAAAATACAAGAACAGGAACTACAATGTAATAAATAAGCATATATTTGAAGGAGAAAATACGGACTAGATTCTAAAAAATATCATGTGTTATAAAAAGGTTTTCAAGGGTGACACAGAATGAAAAAAAAGCAGTCTATGTGAGTGTTGGCATAGTGGCATTGAGATGTACGAAACACAAGGCTAAGGAACAATCATAAATTAAGTAAATATTTTCTGACGTAATATCCAATCGAGGTCCCGGTAGGGGGTGTATGGATTTTCAGAACTTCTCTCTAAATAATCCTTAAGGGCCATGAGCATCCTGGAAAAGAAAAAAAAGAATATTATTGAAATATCGCTTCACCACAGTAGACTCGTGCGAGACTTTCTCGCTCCAATATTTGAGTTTATTTTATGGTATATTTTTCAATAAGAGGGGTCTGGGGGACACATTTTTAAATAATATTTATTTATTGAGTTAAAATTTTGAATTTTTTTGTGATGGTTGGCCATATAATTTGTAAACAAAATCACATGATAAAACTTCTAATAATTAAAAAAAAATTTTAATTTAAAATTCATTAAAAAGGAGGGGTAATTTAAAATCGTTATAACTCGAAATATTATTTGTCGAATTTAATTTTATTTAAATAAACAGAAATATGTTTGTTTTAATTTTGATTCAGCATTTTTAAAAATATTAATTTAAAAAAAATTAAATATTTAAAGTAAAATTTTGAAAAAAAAAAAAAAAAGATGTAACTTTAAAAAATAAATCATATTTTCAGAAGAAGATATTTTTTTCACATTTTCTGAATCAAAATTAGAGTAAAACGATTGAAAAATACATTTACCAAGTTTGAACTATTTATCTTTAACGGTTCTTGACTTATAACAATTTAAATACGACAAATGGTGAAAAAACCCATCATGAAGAAAAACGCATTTTCACAAAAAGTTGTTTAAATGACCACCATTGCTTAAAAGCTAGATTTTGAAAACAAACCGAAACGAAAAAAATAATATTTCTTGTTCTAATTAAGATAGAAACATGATTTAAACGTTATTTTAAGCAGAAAATTACAGAGAAATTTTTAATGCAATAACGTTTTCTTTTTTTAGAAAATTTGAAGATTTTTGTGCCCCAGGCCCACTTAATTTTATAATTAGTAGCAATCTTTTTAATCAAATAACTTGTTTTAACGAAATGTGTGTGTACTATGATGTCAAAAGCCTGTTTATACCTCATTCATCGTTGTGCGTTTTGTATGTGCATAGAAAAAGAGATGTTTTGACATCCAAAATAATATATATGAGGATATTTAACCTAAAAGTATAACGACAATTCAGTATGTAATGTTAGATGTAAGCAAAAAATCCTACCCAATGATACTTCATTCATCGTTGCACGCTACATACCAGTTCAGAAAAAGGATGTTGTCAACGGAAATAACATAAGGTGTCCTGGGGTAATAACGCCACATTAAGTTTCTACCAATTTTCACGGCTTAGTTTTAGATTTTTTTTTTCAAACAAATATAGGATGTGATACAGCAATTTATTGACTAGAAACATGATAATATAAATTTCATTAAAAAAATGCACAGTAGTAGAAACATATTTTTATATATCGGATAGTTATTGAACAACTCAACACTTTAACAGGGGAATTCTTATTCTCTTCCGTACGTAGAACGGGTTAAACAGCTAGTGTGATTAAAATACCCCGTAAAAAGTTTTTCGCCATAAACCAAAATGTTACTGAATACTTTTGACTGCCCCTGTAAACGAGCTATAAACGATACACACTTCATTTTCAATACAGAACAGCTATAGTGAACATTAATAAAATATCAATTACATGTCCATCCGCATACTTATTAGAGTTAGAGCATGGACTGACAGACAGACCACAAAATGGCCAGACAGACGGCCTGACAAACCGAATTCATAAATACTTTTCAGCTATGCTGGAAAGTCTTAAAAACTGATTAAAAATCATGCCTGCGCAATTCTTAGCTTTAAAGAAAAATGCGAAAGAAATTTGATGCCACATCGGTGCACAGAAAGTTAATAAAAATGTGAATATGAATAAGAGAGCAGATGTTGTTTAGAGCTAATTTTGAATTACAAATTTTTGAATTATTATTTTTTTTACTAAAATAAATACCACAAAATAGTCAATATCTTGCGTCATTTTAAAAGCTAGCAATTTAAAAGAAAAATATATCTAGCACTTCTAGTTTTAAAATGCGTATGTTTTCGAAAATGCGAAATGCATTTCGAAATGCATTGCGAAATGCATTTCTTTTCTTAGTCAAGGCCTAAATTAAAAAAAAAAAAGTTATCAACTTTTTGTTACGTGAAATAATCCGCGAGCGGATGATCTACGGTGCGGTTTATCAGCAAAACGATTTTTTTTTTTTTTTTTTTTTTTTTTTTTTTTTTTTTTTTATAAATTCAAACCAACAGCAAGAAAAATACAATAAGCCCTACTAGTAAATATAAACAGAAAAATTCATGTATTCGAAAGTAATAGAAGAATATTTCTAGATTCGGTTGCCATGTTTAAAATATCAGATATATGATATGAAATATCTTGATGTCTTTTCTTGATTTTATTAACAAAACGTAAACACAGCAATTAAAATATTTAACAATTAAATAAGACTATTATAATAAATTCCAGGGGAGCATATCAAGAATAGCTTCAGTTTTGAGATAGAAAATGTGTTTCCAAAGCAAGAAGCAAAAACAAGTGACTGATTTTTTTTAAAAAGGTTAACTCAACATTTTTTGTACAGCATGTATGGCATTGTTTCTTGTTTACTGTTCTTTATTTTAGTGATTTAGACGTAAAGCAAAGGTTTCTGCTGTATTGCGCATATATATTTTAAACGTTTTATTATGTTTTTTTTTTTTTTTTTTTTTTGTGCACTAAAACATAGTTTTTACGTACGTTGAATTTTCTTTTTTTCGTGCTTGCACCCCATTTTCAGACTTTTATGGGGTATCCGTGATTTTTGTTAACCGTGGTGCCCTTGCTACCCGATTCCTCGGATAATCGGGGCTGTACTGTATATATAAAATGATTAAAAATGAATGAATGGATTCATGCAAATGATTAAACGAATGAATAAAAATGGACGAATGAAAAAAAAATGATTGAATGAACTAATGAACAAATGAATTAATGAAAAGGAATGAAGGAATAAAAATGGACGAATAGATAAAAATGATTGAATTAAAATGAATGAATGATAATGAAAAGGAATGAATGAATAAATTAAAATTAATAGAGGAGTGAATGAATGAATGAATGTGTGAAAATGAAAAACAGACACACAGACAGAGTGACTGATAGAGAGACAATCATATTTTATGATGTAAAGATTTTTATAAAAAAAATATTCCCTGTTGTAAAATTCTTTATTTTTCAGAATAATATTTTACGATGTAAAAGTTCTTAATTAAAAAAAAATATATTCTATATTGTAAAAATCATTATTTCTTCAGAATAATATTTTACGATGTAAAATTTCTTTTTCTTTTTTTTTTTTTTTTTTTTTAAAGCAAACATTCTATGTTATAAAATTCACTATTTTTTCACAATAAAATTCTATGCTGTGAAATTCATTATTTTTTCACAATATTCAACGACGACGTAAAATTCTTTTTTCTTCTGCAATTTAAAGTCTTATTTTTTTTTTTTTCAAAAATATTCTGCACTGTATAATTTAGTATTTTTCTAGAATAATATTGTACGCTGTAAAATTCATTACTTTACCACAATAAGAATGTGCGATGTGAAATTTATTTTATTTCTTAAAAAAATATTCAACGCTTTAAAATTCATTAATTTTCCACAATAACAATTTACGAAGTGAAATTAATTTTTATTCTTAACAAAAAATATTCAACGCTGTAAAATTTATTCCCTTTTCACAAAATGTCTAAAATTCATTATTTTTTCATTAAAATATCCTGCGTTGAAAATTTAATTAATTAAATATATACATATATTTATTTTTACTAAAAATATTCTACGCTTTAAAATTCAAAATGTTTTCGCTAAAAATATTTTTCGATGTAAAATTTATTACGTTTTCACTAAAGATATTTTATGTTGGGAAAGCAATTTATTAGTTTATTTCAAATGTTCATTGACATTACGGAACTATTCCATATACGTTTTGAAAAATTAACAGTTTACAAAGGCAGATTGTTTATACTTTCTTCAGAATATGGAAAGAATTAAAAGATTTCAACTTGTGCGTCTGTGAATGCTCTTAAATTAGTAAAAAAAAAAAAAGTATTTCTATTATTTAACTGGAAAAACGAAATGAGGAATAATGTTATACATTAAAAAGAACGTAAAATCATGCCTTAAGCTTAGATTAAGAAACACTTTTCACCAGATTCAAAATAATCTATACTAATATTATAAAGAAGTAGAAATTGTTTGTTTGTTAGAGGTAATCTCTGGAGCTACCGAACCGATTTCAAAAGTAATGGTATCAAAATGATGGTGTTAGTCCAACTTAGAACATAGGCTATATATTATGTCAGTGCCACTACCCCAAAGGAGGTGCAGGAGCAAAAAAATTTCTAAAAATGCGATTTTTGCGTTACTGAAGGGCCTAGAAATATGACATTTGGAATATTAGCTACTTATCAGATATAAAGGATTTCTAAGAACAGTTCTCAAACAATTCAAAATTTAAAAAGGGTGAAAATGCGTGATAAGCGTTCCAAAAAACGTTCTACATGGTATTTTCCCTACAATCTCGCGAAATACCAAACCGATTTAAGAAATAAAGGCGTCAAAATGATGGTGACAACCCTTGCTCCAAGATAGGCTATATTTTATATCTGTTTCCACTACCCCAGAAGAGATGCAGGAGCAAAATGCGCGAAAAGCGTTCTAAAAACGTTCTAAATGCCGATTTGTCAGCAATATCTCAGGAAGAATCAAACTGATTTCAAAAGTAATGGTAGGAAATTGATGCTGACAGCCTCTGCTCTAACATAGATGCTATTTTATGTCGGTATCACTATCACCTAGACGTTGCAGGAGCAAAAAAGCGTTCTAAATTTCGATTTTTGTTATCGGTAGGGGCTAGCAACTTAAAATTAGGCAAGGTACATATTTATTAGATATAAATGATCTTTAAGAACAGTTTCGAAAAAATTAGAAATTTAAAAAGGGGTGAAAATGCCCGAAAAGTGTTCTAAAAACGTTCTAAATTGCGATTTCTACTCAATCTCAGGAAATACCAAAGCTATTTCAAAAGTAATGGTTTCAAATCAATGGTGACAGTCCCTGATATAACATAGATTATATTTTATGTTGCTGTCACTACCATCTGACGGTTGCAAAAGCAAAACATGTTCTAATTTGCGTTTATTGCACAACTGAGGGGGTCTAACACTTTGACGTCTACCATGGTATTTGCTTACAAGATGCAACTGCTTTCTAAGAACTGTCGAAAGAAAATTCCAAATTTAAAAAGATGAAGTGGGCGAAAAGCGTTATAAATTACATTTTTTATGCAATCTTATCAAATACCAAACCGATTAAAAAAAAATAATGATGACAAATTGTTGGTGATAGAACCTGCTCAAACATAGGCTATATTTTATGTCTGTGCCACTACCACCAGAGGGTTCCAGGAGCTAAAAACTTTCTAAATTGCGATTACTGTGATACTGAAAAGGCCAGAAACTTTAAATATGGCATGGTAGTTACTTATAAAATATAAATGCCCTCGAAGGACTGTCGAAAATAAATTCGAATTAAAAAGGGGTGAAGTGAAGGGGAGGTGCGAAAAGCATTCTAAAAAAGTCCTGAATTACGATTTCTATATGCAATTTCAGGGAATTTAAACAGATTATAAAAGTAATAGTTGCGAATCAATGGTAACAGTCTCTGATCCTACACAGGCTATATTTTATGCCGATGATTCTACCACCTGGGGTTCACAGGAACAACAAACGTTCTAAAAAAGGCCTTTAAAAGCTTTCTAAATTACGTTTCTGTGGAATATTAGGAAATAACAAACCTATTTCAAAATTAATGTTGGCAAATTAATGGCGATAGTTCGTATTTCAACATAGCCCTTTATGTTGAGAGAGGTGGTAGAACTTGGAATTTGACATGATAGTTAATTTTAAGATGTAAGAAGATGGTTTCTAAAAAATTCAAAACTTCAAATGAATACTGAAATGAGCGTATTAATTGAGCATAAAAGTTTCAAAATATTTTCGAAATTATCATTTATTTAGTTTCATTTCGTTTTATTAATTTAAGTCTCATTTCTGCCTATTTCAGTGTAATAAGGATGTTTAGTCAAACTGTGTTTTAAATAGTAATTTTTGAATTATTCCTAAAAGTAATAAGTACCTTTTAATAAAATAAAATATTACCTTTTAATGAAATAAAAATTTAGTTAGTACCTTTTAATAAAAATTAGACATATAAATATCACTTGGCATATTTCAAATATTACGCGAGCAAAGCCGCGGGGTTTGCTAGTTCTATAATAAAACTTCACAGTTTAAAATGGTAAAAAAAGATGTCCAAACAAACAATTTGTAAAACGAATAACGCATTTCAAACCTTAATTTCATCAATTCCCATCAAAAGTTTAACAAAATAATAATAATCATAATAATAATACAATTTAACAAATTACAACGACCATTTGGAAAATGATTTTTTCAAAGACTAGAATTTAAAACATAAAAAATCGCACGGAGTTGATCCTACATTACGTACGCCATGGATTACATTTTTCGGTACTGAAAATTTTTAAACTTCTACGGAGCTGGTCATACATTACGTACGCCATGGATTAAACATTAATATTCCTGGACCCATTTTAAATGAAATTTCATTTTTAAACTTCCAAACATCCCACAATATTATTTTTTACACCGTCGTATAGAGAAAAAAAATGTACTTTTAAATGCAATTTGTTTGAAAGCTGTATCTCAATTTGTTTCTGAGTTATTAATTTTTTTTGTAGTTTTTATTACTTTTTTGTCATAGTGGCAACAGAAGTATCCATCTCTGTTGAAAGTAAAGGGAAAATACAGATTACTGTATAGACCAATCAGAAAGCGAATAAAATGCGGGATTCAACTAATAAAACGCTTATTTTTTTGATTTCCTAACCTGACCGAGGACAATAACCATTTTTCCAAATTGTTAAAAACAATAAAAAAACCTGTATTTTTTTGCGCAGCCCTGTATATGAACTATAGATTTATTATATAAATACATAGTACGCTGAAATTTAGTTCAATTACAAAACGCATATCACAGTTTAAAATTCCCCTTCAGCCATTTCCATCAATAAACAAACGGAAATGTACTTCAGATGTTTTGTACAGCTCTGTTTGTGATGTGTAGAATTTATACACACTTAGGAAATCCTTTTAAAATAAGTTTTATTTAAAAACGCGTACCACAAAAGAAAACGCACTTCCAGCAATTATTGTTCATAGAGAGTACTGTACCCGAATTATTTTGTGTGTCCCTGTATATCAGTGATGAATGTTTGCAGATCAGATTTTATGGTAAATATCTT
Organism: Maratus speciosus; assembly: GCA_963932465.1. Taxonomy (NCBI): domain Eukaryota; kingdom Metazoa; phylum Arthropoda; class Arachnida; order Araneae; family Salticidae; genus Maratus; species Maratus speciosus. The sequence continues at coordinate 296,204,784 of OZ010789.1, forward strand.
GCAGTGCACCTCAGAGATTCCAATTCAATCATTCTAAGAATTATTATAATATTCATATCTCAGAGTTTCGGATAAAAGAGGTTCTACTGTATGTATAAATTTCAATTAGTTTGAAATTGTGAAACATTATAAAAAACCAAAGCACACAATTTTTCCTCATAGGCTTTTGAATGTATCTGTAAAGGAACTGTAACTGCTACAAGCTTAATTTTCAATACCAAACATGCCATGGTGAATATTAATTTCATGGCGATCCGACTATACTTACGCAAGTTAGAGCATGGACTGACAGACGGCAGACAGACAAATTGAAGTCATAAACACTTTTCAACTATGTTGGAAAGTGTTAATAAAAAAATAATAAAAACAATCCAACTTTTTTCACATTTGAATAATGAAAGTTACGAATGGCTAGACATGTTTTAAATTACATAAAATATATAAAATAAAATTATTAAGACAAACTTAAATCATAAATTCTTCGAAGACGAAATTCTTTGAAAAATAATAGTTAAACAGATATTGGAAAGTAATATTTAGAAGTCAGCAAGTATCTTAGCGAAATATTTAAAAACGAAAATAATATTTTTAGATAATTTCGCTTTTTTAAACACCTTTTTATGAACATATTTATGTTATACAATAAACAATTTCTTAAACTAAATCTACTTCACTAAACATCGTGTAGGTGCTAAGTAAATTTTCAAAAATCATTGTTGCACCGAAGTTTCCGAGAAATCAAACGAGACAATATATGTCCAAAGTTCCTTTCACGTCCTTTGCATTTTATCTCGAAAAATTCCTAGTAAAGCACTTCGATAGCATTCAAATAGTCTGTTTAAGACATATGTAAACGCGAGAATCTCTCTGGAATGCAAGTCTGAAAAGAAGAGTAAACGCTGATGAAAACACTGAACAGAATATCAAGATTACACTTTCGACTCAAACATTAAACGCTTAACTGTATAATATTTGGCTTTAAAAAGAAAACAATTCATAAAAGTTAGACGTTGAAAATAATAATAAATAAAAATAAGAAGGAAAAATACCACTTTCAATGAGACTCCTATACCATAAAAAATATTGTTTAACCCATTTGTACCTGAATTTTGTTTTTCTAAAATATTTTGGTAAAATCTCTTTAAAATATTGCAAAATGAACTGGAAAAATACTAAAGAAAATTACGCTAAAAAATATTTGTATTTATTTGATAAAATGTAAAAAGAACTAAATAAGAGAGTATTTCTAGCAGAATAATATGCATAATTATGTGTTTTGTCTACATTTATATTTAAAAAGTTTTTAAATTGTATATTATGTGTTATAATTAGTATTTTTATGAACTACTAAAAATATATATTTCTTTACAGAGACTAATAACGCTATAACTATTATTAATAATAAAATAAGAATAATCGTATTACAGACTTTAAAAAAAATTATAAAATAAAAAAATTCATAAATATCTTCAAAAGGAGTTTACCTAAATAACTGTCTCCTAAATGTCTAAAAAATATATGTACCCATTCGTGCCTAGAGCCCTATATTTTAGACGTTACAAAAATGCATAAAAAATAGGCTAAAACTTGAATTTCGCAATTAAAAAAATATATTTCATAAAAGTCTACAAGCTAAGATTATGATTAATTTATTTGGATCCTTGATAGAAAAAATACAAGTAAACTTACTTTTACATTTCGCCATCTTGAAAAATTAAAAATTTATAAACATCGAAAAAAGCCTTCATTAAGCTAAGCAAATAAATATCCACCGTATGCTGTCAGCTGTCATCTCTTGGTAATAGATAAAGACATTTTTAAATAATTATCTCATACAACTTTTATGTTATAAAGGAGAAGAAAATTATACAAGTTTATTGAAATTTGAAACGTCCCAAAAACAGCACAAATGGGTTAAAATCAACCTGAAACCCTACCAAAATAAATTTCGTCATCACAAAACACTGCCCGAACGTGACATGCGTCAACCGAAATGAAAGAAAATCTATATTTTATCACAGATATTGTAAAATAATATTTAAAAGTCATCAAGTAACTTAGCGAAACATTAAAAAACGAAACAATGTTTTTACAGAGTTTTGCTTTTTTAAACACCTTTTTATGAACATGTTTATGTTACACAATAAACAATTTCTTAAACTAAATCTACTTCACTAAACATCGTGTAGGTGTTAACCCTTAAATGCCTGATTTTTCAAAAATCATTGTAATAATGTTTTTCGGCTTGCATTTTTTAAATAAATCATGGGAAAAATACTTTAAAAAATCGTATTTTGTTTTAAGTATAGTTTACGGCTAAAAAACAGTTTGTTACTAATCGGCAATATTGGTCTTTAATTGAAAAAAATAATTTGCCTTGATAAAATTCTATAATATTAAACACACAAGAATTTTAGGAACTATAATAAGAAATAAATTTCACATGCTCACTGCAGGTCAAAATAGGGTATTTCGTAAGCTCCCAAACAAAACAAAAAGAACAAGTAGCAACCATTGAAAAAATAAATCTATCTTTATTCTTAAACAGCACAAGTGTTGTCATCTACATGTTGAAAATCGATTTGATACTATTTTCAGAATGTATTTTATTGGCAACATTAAGCATTATAGCTTCAATATTATTCTAATAGTATATTAGAGCCTAAATTGGGTATGTTGCCGAAAAGCAACACCAGGCATTTAAGGGTTAAGTAAATTTTCAAAAATCATTGTTGCAGAGAAGTTTCCGAGAAATCAAACGAGACAATATATGTCCAAAGTTCCTTTCACGTCCTTTACTTTTTAACTCGAAAAATTTCTAGTAAAGCACTTCGATAGCATTCAAATAGTCTGTTTAAGACGTCTGTAAACGGGAGAATCTCTCTGGAATGCAAATCTGAAAAGAAGAGTAAACACTGCTGAAAACACTGAACAGAATATCAAGACTACATTTTCGACTCAAACATTGAACGCTTAACTGTATAAAATATTTGGCTATAAAAAGAAAACAATTCATAAAAGTGAGACATGGAAAATCATAATAAATAAAAATAATAAGGAAAAATACAACTTTCTATGGCAGTCTTATACCTTCAAAAATGTTGCTTAAAATAACACGAAACCCAACCCAAACCCAACCAAAACAAATTTTATTATAGAAAAGTAGCATACAGTTTTATCTCTAACAGCACTTTTGTCTTGCATAAAAATGAACATTTATACACTCATTCATATTTCATAAAATGTTTGATATATTTATATTCCAATTGCACTATATTGTTTCTGCTACATTTTGCTATTTTTTTTAAAGTAGCGTTAAATTTGGTTGAAAACCTTGCATGATATAAACTAAAAACATGCAATAATTTTTTTTACTTAGGAAAAAATCACTATATCTCTATGAATGTACAAGCTAATCCTACACAAATCCTACGCATGTTGCCCAATATCCACATATTTGTATTCCGCAGTGGTAGATCATTCCGTGCATTTTAATGTACAGGGTGACCCCAAACAATACCATTTTTCTTTGATTTTTTGTTGGCCCTCTAATTGTCCTCCTTATCATATCGACATTGATAAACATGAGGTCAAATATATTCTTTATAATCCTGAAGTTCCAGAAGAATCTGACAAGTATATTTTTAAATATTCAACAACATGTCTAAAACTGAAAGTGTCCGGTCACTAATGGCTATATAGTGTAGATATATAAATAAAACCAATCAAATAACTTAATTAGCCCCGCTAAAATTTTCCAAAAAATATTCGTGACTGGCTAATATAATCTATAAATATGTGGGTAAATAGCCTTTATAACTCTGGCAAGTTTGAACTTTCCATGTTCCATAGTTTTCCAGAAAAAAAAATGTGAGAGACAGACACACGAGTGATCTTCTAAGGTTCTGTTTTTACTTTTTAAGTACGGAACCCTAAAAATGAAGAAAAGAAAGAACAAGGTTTTGACCAGTGTATGCAAGAAAAAGAACTATATATCTCTATTAAATATTTGCATTTACACTGAGTCGCTTTCTGTAATCAAAAATTTTAATTATTGACGCCCGACTTAAATTATCTGTAATTTCTGGTAACTACACTTTTCAGCAACTGAAAGAAACAACTATAATTTATTTTGCGTTAAAAATATTTTTTTAAAAAAAAATCTTACTTTTAGATATGGAGTAAAAAAAAAAAAAAAAAAAAAAAAAAAAAAAGTTTATGTAAACATCTTAAAAGAAAAATTAAGTTCATGCTGAGTTATTTAGAGAATTTATTCCAAATATTTCAAGTTTAGAATTTGAAATATTTTATTTTAAAAATAAACTACAAACATTGAAAAATTTATGTTTATAATTCTTCTTACAAGCAAAAAGATTCTATTTCCCTCGCATATGTGATAAATCATATTTGCGGTGGAAATTTATCGTCGCGTTGTGATATTCATTGATATGCGGAAGTCGACTTCTTTTGGCACCTTGCTAAAATATTGAATTCGAATAAATGCAGGCAATCACATAACGAAATTTGTTCAGTAAAAACATTTTGGGTTTGAAAATTCTAAAACTGCTGCAACTTTCATAAGAGAAAATTTAAATACAAGAAGTTAAAAAATTTAGATTACTTTTCATCTATCTATCTATCTATATATATATATATATACACACTAGTGGGCTCCGCCCCTTGCGCACTTCGTGTGCCAATCCCCGGGCTGTCAGCAAACTTACGCGTAGCGAATTTGTTCCTAATTCATTCATTGTTGGAAAGATATTGTAATCCGCTATAATAACAAAGTAAAATATCGTGGATTAAGAGCATCTTAAGAAATTTAACTTGTGCTTGGATGGACAGGCCGACATATTAGTTAATTACACCTTGCGTTTTTATGTAACAACTTAGTTGATAGTTACTTTAGAATAATTTTTATATTCATAATTTAGAACTTTGTTTGGATTATAAAATGAATACAGATTCAAAGTAATCACCATAATTGTCTTCATAGAGTAAAATTAAAAAATAAATTTGATTTAAATGTAGATAACATATTTTCCGCCAGTGCCTGTCATGTAAATTATTTTTATCGAAACAAAATTTACACAGCAGATGTTTATTGTGAAGATTTGTTGAAAAAACATAAAAATTAATTTTACTTAAATTTGTTACCCTATTTCTTACCAGGGGACGTTATAAACGGAAAAGAAAATTGTGTTGAATCTGTGTTACGTAATTATAACTTGGAGTATGGTTCTCACATAAGAAAATATCAAAAAATCCATTTAAAGTTTTAGTTATTCAATTTTCCACCAGTGGCGCAAACAACGTAAAAAAAAACCTATCATTTGAAAAATTTTATCAAAAAATAAATTTTCAAGTGTCAGAAGGTTATTCTGAAGATTTATATATATATATAATAAAATAAATAAAATATCAAATTTATTTAAATTTAGCTACCTTATTTCTCATCAGGGGGCGCTATAAATACTAAAAGAAATTGTGTTGAATTTGTACTACTTATGAATGAATAAACCTAAACACTAAAATAAAAAAGAATTTTGTTCTAATTGTAAAAAGGATAATCACAATCATGACTATTGTTTTCATATAAAGGGTCTTAATACTAACAAACCAAAGACAAATTTTACTCAAAATAGATCGCGCCAACAGTTTAAGAAACTAAACAATTTTTCTGCTTCTACTGCAAATAGCCAAAATGAAAAATTAACAGAATGTTCTCAAAACAATTATGAAATAATAGAACATTAAAATACTTCAGGATTTGTTATACAATTTCAAGAAAAAGGGGGAAAATGTCTTTTGTTATTGATTCAGGTGCGTCTGTTCATTTAGCCAATTTTTTAGTACCCATAAATGAGAAGATATATAGGGCTTCAGACATATTATTTGTTTGTTCTAATGATAATTGTATTTTAAAATGGCCCCAGAAGCTAAACCACATAAATTTGGAATCCATCAAGAAAATTCAAAGGCATTATTTAGCTGTAGGTATCACTGTGAATAACTGTCCTGATAATGCTGAAATTCGAGTTGCAGCTAAGCTAACCGAAAGATCATTACCGAAATAAACATAATACAGAAATATAAAACCACTCGTCTTAGTATATATGCACTGATGCATGTGGTCCTGCTGAAACAGAAGGCATAAAAATCAAAAAGATATTTTGTTACATTCATTGATGATTACTCTCAATATACACAACTATATTTTATTTCCTCGAAAGATGAGATATTTGATAAATTAAAATAGTATGTTGCTTCAACAACGAATACATTTAGATTGAAGATTAACTCCTTGCGTAGTGACAATATAACTCAATACGCAACGAATATGCGATAGAATCCTTAAAAACTTAAAAATAATTCATCAAATTACGACGCCATATTCCCCATCCCAAAATGAAATCATAGGAAGAAATAATAACTTGAAATGTGCAAAACCATGCTTATAAATGCAAAATTACCAAAAACATTCTGGGCAGAAGCCATAGCTACAGCAGCGTATTTACGGAACATATTACCCACAAAATCAGCCCATATGAGCTGTGGAATGGGCATAAGCCAAATTTGAGTCACCTTAAAGTGTCTGGATCCAAAGCATGTTCATAAACAGAAGAAACGAAAATTTTGACGAAAAAGCCACTAAAGGAATTTTTGTTAGTTATGGTTTCAGAAGCAAGGAATATCGAATTTAAGGCAGTTCAATTTTTCAGAGGAAAATATTGAAAAATTTTGTGAAGCTATCCCAATAGATGAAAATACTGCAGAAGAAATAAAAACTGATGAAAAATCAGAAGAAAACTCAGCAGCAAATGAAACTGAAGATAATTCTCAAGGAAGAATTTCAAACTAAGAAACGAAAGGAATTCCACAAGACAGATTTTCTTACAAAGCTGAAGACTGTAATTCCAAAAATAAAGATCTCGAAACATTTAAAGATGTCTTAAAATTACCATCAAAGGATCAAAAGAAATGGTTTCAAGATATGAAGTAAGAAATTAACTCACTATAAGAAAATTAAGTAGGGGAAGGTGGCCTAAAATGATCCTAGCGGGCAAAACGATCCACATACGTTTTCTTCCAGACAGGTCGCGCTATCTATCGGGTAACACATAAATTAATTGGGCCAAGGGAAGAAGAAGCAATGGCGGTATTCAAGCGATCACAGTATTTAGTGTCTGAATAGAATAGACACTTTCAGCGTGACGTCAATCATGACATTTTGCTTGGAAACTGACTCCAAACAAACGGTTGCTATGTTTCATATCGTATTAAATGTAAATTTTAGAAAATGTTACCACTGCATATAAAGTATTAAAACATATATCTATGAGATATAGCTTCAAAATATAGCTATAAAATATAATATAAATAGAAAACACAGCATAGCAACGGTTTGTTTGGAGTCAATATCCAAACAAAACGCCATATCTGACGTCACGACTAAAAGCATCTGTTCTTTCAAAAAATGGGTTTTATAACATCTGTTATAAGGTTAGCACTAACTTTCATATTTATTTAGATATACTGTCTTTCATGTACAGAAATGTGACTTGGTTTACTTAATAGAGTTTATTTTTAGATGTCAATTACACTTGCTAAGTTTGTTATGTTTCTCAGCGTTATCCAGTAATATGACCGAAAATGGGCGGCTATGTTGCCGGTAAAAATTTTCCTATCATTGTGGCAACACTTTCCAATTCTGCATGTGCTCCTTTGTGATTGGTGTTTATCTTACAGCTAGCGTCACCTGTCGCACTCTTTGTAAGCTGTCCTATTTCCCCTTTCTGTTCGTTTGTGACCTTGTGCCCTTATGGACACATGTTTACAGTAGCTGATGACGGGCTGCTATATTTTCCAGTTCGAAACACGTCCTGTGAATTGCTTTGATTTTATGGTGATTTATATAACGTTTTATTAATTTAATTGTGATTTATCGCCAGTTCTTGGTGCTGTTTCAACTGAAAAACCATTTTGCCCTTTGGTGAGGGTAAAATGATCCTTTGGACACTTTTTGAAAAATCCATTTTTTTCGTTACTTAATTTTTATTTAAAATATTATTAAAGTATGCTCATAATGCAAAATATCGTGTAAAGCATACTAGCAAAGAGCCAAAGTTTTATTTAAACAGTTATGTTATTTTACACAAGTTTTCCCCATAAGGGGATCATTTTAGGCCTCCTTTCCCTATTTGGACTTGTTGGTTCACTTAAAGTTAAGAACGAAATTGACTGTAATTGGGTTTACAAAGGTAAATATGATGAAAAAGGCGAAGAAATAAAATGCAAAGCACGATTATTTGTGAATGGTTTCACACTAAAACTAAGCACTGGATATGATGAAAGTTTCCCTCCTGTTGTCAAACATAGAACTATTAGAGTTTTTCTTACCTGGACAGCTTATCGTAAAGTCAAATAGATGTAAAAACAGCTTTATTACATGTTAAACTAAATAAAGAAGAACAAGCATCAACTGGAAGGTTTTAATGTTGATGAAAATAAAGACAAAGTCTACAAATTAAAAAAAGCTGTACATGGTCCCAAACAAGCCGCTAAGTGCTGGAATTAAGAAATAGAAAATACTCTAAAGACATATTAATTTAAACAAAGTTAAACAGACTATGTATGTTCAACCTCCCATATTTGTAGATGATATGCTGATAAGCTTAGAAGATGAAAAGAAAGTTGATGAAGTAATAAAATATTATTATTTTTTTTTTATCCCATAACATCATTAGGAGAAGCAAAATACTTTTTAGATAAAGGAATTCGCAGAAAAAAAGACGGTAGTTATCTACTTCTACAAAAAAAGTAAAATGCATCAATTAGTTAAAGATTTTCAACTTGAAGGAACAAGACCAACTTATAACCCAATGGAAAGTAATTATTATAACAGTTTAAAAAAAGAAGAAATCTTTTGCCATCGAATGAAAATTATAAACAAGTTGTAGGAAGACTTTTATGTATTTCATCCTGCACAAGATCTGACATTACTGCTTCCACACACATACTAAGTCGAAGATGCAATAATACAAGACAAAAGGATTGGAATGCTGTTAAGAGAGTAATAAGGACTTGAAAACGACTAAAGATCTTGATCTCCATATTTCTTCAAAAGAACATCCTAATATAGTTGCATACTCAGATGCAGACTGTGGTCAAGATGCTACAGACAGAAAATCCATCTCAGGAAATGTAATTTTCTTGGGAAATAGCTGCATTCCTTGGTTCCCAATAAAACAAACATGTGTGACGTTATCGTCAGAAGAAGCTGAATATGTGGCACTGTCACAAGGGACTCAAGAGGTGTTATGGATCTTAAAATTATGTAAAGATTTCAACTTACAACATTCTCCAATTAAAATTTTTAATATAACCTATCAACAATTAAATTGGTTGAAAGTGAAAAATTTAAATCACGAACTAAACTCATCCCTACAAAGTATCATTACATACGAGATTTAAAAATGAAAAATATGATAGATGTTAAATATCTATCAACAAATGAAGTGATAGCAGACATAAGGATGAAGCCGCTGTTTGCTAGCTATCTGGTCTATCACTGATACATTTTTTACTTTATTCATGATTGTGGATTCTTCCAGTTGTCCTCTTACCTGTGTTTAAGTGGTTCTGTTTCTGTCTTGATTCGGTCGTCTTTTTCTATTCATGGTAATGTTTTTGTTTCTTTCATTCAGTTTAGTTTTACTTTTCTCATAAATTTCGCTACATTTTTTTTATGTATGTGATGGAAAAAACAATATACTTATTCGAAACATGTAACATTTAATTTGCAATTACGGAATTTATATTTAAAAAAGCGGAGGTTCACTTACTTTTTTATGTTTTGCAATAATTTAATATTATTTTGAATTATACTTTTAAGTTAAAGACCAGTTGATTTGTTTTCCTCATTTGATATAATGTGGTGTCTATAGTATCGCGCTACCTATCAAATACCGTCTGAAATTTTCTTCATTAGTTATGACGTTGAAATCTGAAGGGGATAGGTGGGAACAGGGCCAAAACCAGCCTTTTTTGCACCCGGGCAAACATTATTTTTGCCCCCCCCCCCTCTTCTGAAAAGTATATTTACAAAGAGAATTTTACTAATTTTCTAATAGCCGACTTATTTTTAAATTTAAAATATGTAATCATGAAATATGTAATACTGAACTACATAATTACGTAATCTACTGGCGGATCCCAAGGAGGAGGTCACGGGGGGGTCATGATCCCTCCCCCTCTGAACATCAACAAAAATGTTCTAAAGACCATTTTTAAAATGAAATATACAGTAGAGTCCCGATTATCCGAGTTTCCGCTTTAACAGAGTTATTTTCTTCTGATGGACTGATGGCTTCCATTATTATGAAACAGCCATTATAAATGATATGGTTCATTATAGATGAAAAAACAGTCGTAAAAAGTTAGAACTCTGATTTTCTGGTCAGAATGGGGAAAAAATGGTCACCATTTTTTCCCCCATTCTGACCAGAAAATCAGAGTTCTAACTATAATGGCTGTTTCATAATAATGGAAGCCGTAAGTCCATCAGCAGAAAATGATCCATTCCAAAGGTATAAATAAGTTCGATTGAAAAAAACTATTTAATACTTTGACCAGAAAGAGGCTACACCTGCAATTTTCATGACACTAATAGAATCGCATAGCTACCAATTTGTACGGTTTTGTTACCTCTAAAATTTCATACAAATTTTTGCCCTATTTAATCATTGACAATTGTTAGATTTCGGCGACTGAATTAGGAAAAATTTACTACTAAGTTTTAGAGGTAAGAAAAAATCTTAGAAATTGGTAGCTATGTAAGTAAAGCAGCGTAATACTGCAGCAAAAACACTGCTGCAAAATTGACATTCAACAAACAAAAAACTATCAAGGGCTTTTTTAAATAAACAATTTCATTCCCCGTTTTTCTTAAAAGTAACGGAAATGTACATCAAAGAAATGTTACTAGTACAATAAAAATTAATGAATGAAGTGAAAATTTATATTTCATCTCCTTTGTGGGTGACGATTTGTGTAAATCCGGTTTATCCGAGCTTTTTGCTTTCCCGAGGTGAGCTTGGTCCCTATTAACTCGGATAATCGGGAGCCTACTGTAATAATTATAACTGTTAATTGAAAAAAGTTGGCTTTTGGCTAAATTTTTTAAATTGGATTTTGGTTTAGCAAAAATCCGGTAGCATCAACATCTACTCTATGAAAAAGAAGGTTCCCACAAGTATTTTTTTTTTTCTCCAGCTACAACACTGGTTAGTTATGACGTTGAAATCTGGCGGGGATAGGTGGGAGCCCTTTTAGGTAACTCCAGAGCATTCCGTATCAAAAATGACTACTTGCCTTAAAAACTGAGCGAAACGTGCAAGGGACATCATGCTTCCAACATTTGATTTAAGCTCCATCGGGGCTTCTGACGGGCTCGACTTCCCCAGCCGCCGGCTCGGGCACAACTCTGCAAGAAGATTGGGTGCAGGTGAACAAAAAAAATAATAAGCATTAAGTATGTGTGCATTAGTATTACTTGTGCGTTAAAATTAAAAATCAAGTTGCAGTTATAAGTTTATTAACAATAATTGAGAATCAGTTCAAGGAAAACTGTGATTTAAAAATTATCGATACGAAAAAAAGTGAGATGAATCTTATGAATTTTCACTTATTCAGAATTTCTGCTCTTTGTAAAATATTTAAATTGAAAAGAAATGGACTACATATACTTCCATTATTTTAGGTGTACATTGTTTTACAAAAGTTCGTTAAATGTGCATATTTCTTATATAGTAAAATACGTAGTATTTTTTGGATGTTCTATCATAAAATAAATATATATGTATATCCGTGCACTATACACACCTAGACATAAATGTACATGTATAGTGTATGCGTGATTTTTTTTTCATGTGTGTGCGTGCGTGTACGTGACAAAAAATGAAGAGAAGATCAATATGAGAATAACAGCAAGAAAGAAAAGGGAGAAAGAGAAAATGAGAGTTAATATATTAAATTATAGTGTGACGGAAAAAAGACTGAGATCAAATGACGCAATTAGCTTTCACTTACTTTACAGGTCAATTAAATATCGATATATAGATGTTATATAAAAATTTACTTCGCGATATTCTTTCTAATTTTCCGGCATATTCACCATTTCCATATTTCTTAATAACATCTATTATTTATTCCTATTTAATTTCCCTTTAATTTTAAAACGCGTATATTAATAATTTTCTTATTCAAAATCTTAATATAAAGCTTTTGGTCTCTTCATAAATTTTATCAGCTATCCAATCTATAATATTCTGAGAGAAGTTAGTTTTTTATTTTCGAATATTTAAAAAAAAAAGCCATTTTGTTATTTTTTTTTTTCAATCTTCATTCCACGAATCTGATTTCCCGCGGATTTCAATGCTAGGTTTTTTTATTTAATAAACATTACTTTACTAGGTAAGGAACTTTTTCGCCTTAGGCCACGCCCCTCTCGCGCTATTAGCTTAGCTTCTCATCTCTGAGCGTGCGCTTTTCACTGATTTGTTCGTTTGCGTGCTATGTCGGCATTTGTTTTCTTCCGAGAGTTTAACAAAAAGCCCATGCACTGAACTCTGAGCTCAGATTCTGTTTTGTTTCAAGTGCTCAAGAAAATGTTATCTGGTGTCTATTAATCTTGTAATTTTCTAAATTGCACCTGAAGATCTTACAACATGACATAGAGCCTCATGCCAAAGCCTGAAGGCTTCACGGAATTTTATTAAAATGTGAGACTTGTTTAAATATTTATGTAATGAATAAACGTCTTCGATCAACAAGCTGGCTTATTTTTTTTTAGTGGAGAAATCTCCGAATTCCTGAGTTCGTTGCCTTGTTTATACTTACGCCATGACCGTATGAATTAATAATACGACTGCAAACAACCATTATGTTTTCTCACTTGGAGCTATACTTTAAGACATCGAAGCATTCTTCACATCGATCGAATAAATTACCATCCTAAGCCATGATTTAGCAACTAAAATGTTCGATTTGCTATTAGCTGTTACCAACAAACTTTGCATGTACAGTGGCGGTCAAAAGTTTCCGGCCAGTTAGTTTTTTTGATTTGTTTGACAGAACGTTTTAGCGAAGAAGAAGTTCACTTGCTCCAAAAGTTAGGAATAAGCAAATTACCTCTGACCAAGTGATCATTTTGATTGGTTACTTAAGATACTTGATGCAAAGGGGGGGAATTCAAAATTCGCGCGTGCAAGAGTTTCCGGCCATTCGTCATTCATTAGTTTTTGCTATCGCTAAAGTGTTTTTTTGCCCATATTTGTTAATTAATCAAGGTGAATAATGTATATGAAATTAAAAATGAAAAGTTTAACAATTTATTGTTATGAGTGATTTGTTTGTCGCTAAAGGGACAATCCTCTCGTGAGATTGCGGCAAAGTTGTCGATCGGAAAATTTGCTGTAAACGATATTTAAAAAAAATATATATAAAGATGGTCATGGCTTTCGGAACTTTCCACGGTCCGGGGGACCCCGGAAAACGACTATTCTTGTGGACAGAATTATTAGAAGAAAAGCAGTTGATGACCCGCGTAAAAATGCCGCTGCAATTCCACGCCATTTATGGTGTTAAAAGCGATTTATGGTATTATATTTATTGCTGAAACAAGTCTATCTACAGTGTCAAGACGCTTATGTGACGTAGAACTTTATGGAACAGTCGGCGTTAAAAAACCTTTCATAAGTAAAAAAATTCAGAGGGCCCGACTGGCGTTTGCCAAGGAATACAAAGACTGGTCTAGTGAAAACTGGAAAAAAGTACTATTTTCAGATGAATCGACGTTCAATCTTATTGTGAGTGATAAAAAACTTTACAACCGACGACCTAAAAACAAAAGATAAGATGCGAGATATATTATTCATACAATGAAGCAAGGCGGAGAACACGTTATGCTGTGGGGAGCATTTTCTGGAAAATGCGCCTGTCCGTTATTTAAAATCCGCTGCAAGATGAATAGTGCAATGCATAAGGATATCTTGCAAGATCATTTGCTGCTTTATTGGAGGAAAAATTGTGGTCGCAACTATTTGTTTCATCATGATAACGACCAAAAGCATACAAGCATGCTCGTCAAGCAGTGGCTCTCGCACAAAAAAACTTCGCTTTTGAAAGGGACAGCCAAATCATCCGATCTGAATATAATAGAAAATCTTTGAAACTAACTTGAAAACGTGTGTGGAATTATAAATATTCCAATTTAGCAGCATTTTCACAAAAATTGCAAGAACCGTGGATAAAACTTTACATTGATGATCTACAACTGTTCATTGAATCGATGCTACGTTGCTGCGCCGCAGTACTTATTGCTAAATGTATGAATATAAAATACTAATTGTAAATGTTGTTGATCACTGTTATTTTCTGTTATAACACCATTTTTTTCCAAACTTGCCAAGGTGGCCGGAAACTTTTGAGAACATGCGTTTTCTTTTGCAATTAATTTTGTCAATTAAATTTATTAATATTTAATTTTTATTCCATAAATAAGTTCTTAACTGTTATGTCAATAATGTGTATAAGTATCACTTTGAGATTCCTCTTCATATGGGTATACTTACAAATTAACCAAAAATTTTATGCTGGCCGGAAACTTTTGACCGCCACTGTACACTGGTGTGCAAAAATTAAGGACCAGTCACAAAATGCTAATTTTCAAATACGCGAACACTCTAAAGGAAATAATATAATTTGAGTAATTACTATCTCTAGAACACAGCTAGTCCATATAACATCTCATTCATGTCACACATGGTCACAAGTGTCACAGTCACTACGGTGAAGCAAAAAAATAGGAAATTCCATACATCTCATTATGAGTCTCAAATGATCACTATATGTGACTCCACTGAGACGTCAATGTGACTGCTGCTTTTTGACGAGTTACCAGGTGACTTTACAATGTAGTTACGCTGTGACTCTCATGTTACTGTCATCTGTAGACTCAATTTCAAAGTCATCATGAACGTTGCATTATGATAAGTCATCAAATAATATCACATTATAGTCACATGGAGACCTTTCCCAAAAAGAGCACAATGGTGACTTCACAGTAGTCTCTCTGTCACCTGAAAGTCATCATGTGACTTTAATGCGACATTATTTGGTAACTTATTCCAATGTCGTTGTCGTCCAATGATGAAGATCGTCCTCAGCTATCCTGCGCAAAAAAAAATCATTCGAAAATATCAAAATTTAAGCGAGATATTTGAAAATAATTTCTCCATAGGATTAACATTATCATCCAGGTCTTTTTGAGTGACTAGTGTGGCCTCTTAAGTTTGTAAAAAAAAAAAAAAAAAAAAAAAAGGTTCCCAGTCCATTTATTTTGCGCAAAGTCTTAAAATGCGCTCTCCTACTTCAACCGCAGAGAATTCGGTGTTGTGTGAGGCCAGCCCCAGTTATTTGCATACAATACATTTTTTCGCGGTGATTTTCCAGTGTTTATGCGTATGCAGAAAACGAAAGTGTGGCTTTGACCTTATAGTAAAACTAATTACTTCAACAGATGAAGAGTTTATCTCATCACGGCACTGACGTGATATCTACTATTGTCATTCGAGATCTACATGGGACGAAATTTTCCGATTCGGCCCCATCCCAAAGAAAGGCTATCTTACTGAGCCCCGACCCTGTGTAAAATTTGAAAGTTCGAACTGGGACCGGGCAGTTTATCTTTTTGCAGTCCGTGGACCTTCTTGGTTCGATCAAAAATAAATGAAATTAGCACGATACGACCCGAACCGAGTCAAAGTTTTCTACAAAATTCCTATAAAAAATTTCGATATTTTTTATCTAATATTATACCAATTAAAATTGTATTTAAACAATATGCGTACATATTTATATAATTATTTTCAGATTTTATTTTGTTTTTGTTTGGAAGTCAAGGAATGTGAAATTATAGTATTAATGGTTATTTAAGCAATTATAACTAAGTTTAATTTGGTTTAGAAGGAAAGAATGATCACAATTTTGAACTCTAAGAATTAAATTATTTCTTTCTATTATCTTATATTCTATTCTATTTACCTTAATAGCTCTATAAATTAAACAAGTAGATTAAAAAAAAATATTTTTAAAGTATAATTTAACACAAATTTCTAAAGATTCCGTTAACAGATGCACAGTATCAACATTACTTCAATCAAATATATACAGGGCAAGAGAAATTATACAGGGTGTCACAGAAGTAATGGGACAAACTTTAAGGGGAGGTAGGGGACATCACAAGGATTCAGATTTGCATAGCAACCCAGGGTCGGAAGTGCTTTCCTGGCGCGGTAGTGACGACACAAAACACAAGAAAGACAGGATACGAATAAGAGGAGAAAACATGTTTATTATCCTTAGTACATCAAAAAAACTAAGAAGAAAGAACATTAAAGGGACAACGATCGTCATCAAAGTAGGTGTTCGAAATTACGACCCCGGGCCGTGATGCATGGAAGCTCATCTCCGGCGTATGGAAGATCTAATGTTCTCGAAAATACTGGGAGTGCCCCGGACTTCTTCAGCAGCTGCCACGATGCGTGCAACAAGTTCCTCAACACTTTCCAGCATTGTCTCGGTATTTTTGCAGTACTAAGAATAATAAACATGTTTTCTCTCCCCGTTCATGTCCTTTCTTTCTTGTGTTTTGTGTCGTCACTACCGCGACAGGAAAGCGTTTCCGACCCTGGGTTGCTATGCAAATCTGAATCCTTGTGATGTCCCCTACCTCCTCTTAAAGTTTGTCCCATTACTTCTGGGACACCCTGTATATATGAAATAAACCAATTAAACGTAATTAATTCTTATTCTTATTTAGTTGAGTATGTATACTTTTTTCAGATAATCTTACTTATTGAGCAGTTAAATAGTAATAATCCAGATGTGAATTGGGCAGGAGTATTTAGGAGAAGGCAGAAATGGTTAAAGAATTCGGTTACATAATGGTCTACGGGGAAAAAAATGTTTGGAGCGTATTTTAACAATGTTACACTATTTTAAACATAACAAAAGTTATATACATTATTGAGGTGCACTACAAGATACGTACTGTAGAATATTACGTGCATAACAGTTATTGTTCATTTACAAGGACACGCAAAAGATTTCGGTTACAGTACTGTCTATGACGGACAAAATCTGGAGGTGCGTTTTCTTACGTAGTATGCAATTTTATGTTTAATTAAATTTTCGAATATTGTGTGGAGTGTATAATTTCTCATAGACCATGTTCAGGGCTACACAAAATAATTTGTAAACATCACGATGTATAAACATGAATTGCTTAAAGATGTTTTTTAATTAAGTTATGCATTTTCCAGCTGAATTATATTTAGTGCACTAAGAGAGTTTCGTAAAATATAAATAAATTTATACAGGGCTGCACAAAGAACCGGATACATTGCCTTCTATAGACAATAATTTCAGAAAGTACGATTCCAGTTGTGTTGTGCAATATTTTCCTAAATTAAATTTTAGTTTAATATGAGGAGAGTATAAAAATCTGTACATAATATACAGGGCTGTACAAAATTATTCTAGTGTATTTCCATATATTGCTAGAAATCGCTGAATGTTAATTTCCGACTGTATTCTGCGTTTTGTTACTAAGCTAAATTTTAACACACTATGTAGTGTATATACAGATCTATCGATAATATACAGAGAGGCACAAAAGTTTTTGAGTGACTTTTCTGTTGTAGGCGATAACTGTGCTGAAATCTACTTTCACCATTCTAAACGGAAAAGTTTCGTTGCAGTATTCTTGGAAGTATTGGAAAGTGTTTCATAATCTGTGCTTGACGCATGAATTTTCTTTCTCATTTATAATTGTATCATATTTGTATAGCACGTATCATGAAACTTTCTGTTAAAGATAGGTTTTCATTATAGTAGACAGGTTCCGTTTTAACAGGATTTACGTAATGTTTAATTTTTAGTTTAAAATATAGACACATCTAAACACACTATGTAATGCTATAAAGAAATCACATGAACACATTCCACATTTACACAAACATATATCTCAGCACATTTAAATATATGCAGCATTTACACACCTGCGCTACACCTACATCTAAAATATTTATACAACTACATATCCATATGTCTATACTTATATACACCTAAGTCTGCAGTATATATATCTACATTAACATCAATATCAACATCGACATTTAAACATCTACAAATCTGCACATCTCAAATCTCCATAACCCATCGCAAATTTAAAAAGAATAATCGGTCATGTGAAAGTTTTACTCGCGTACAAAGGCTTCCGTACAATATATTTATTAATTACTAATTGCAATATTACAAAAAATCGTTGTTTGTTTTTCAATAACTGAATACAAAAGAAATGAAAAATGACTATTTATCACTATGATAAAGTTGATTATTTATCACTATGATAAATCTTACCTAAAAGAGAAACTTGTACAACGATTAAGCTTGACACAGGAGGTCACAAATTTGCAACACTGCTTTGGTCCGTTGCACGTTTTTCTAGATATGTTTCAAATTACTATATCGGCTAATTACGGACAATTTTTTCGAAAATCATTATCCTTGGATGATTTCGCGTCGGTGTGTAACGAAAAAATGCGGATTTTCTCAAAAACTATGTGATCATGGATAATCGCTACAGTTTTCCTGCAAGGTTTAGATAAACTCATACTACCCTTAATTTTTTTTCATTATTTTAGTTTCAGTAGATTCAGAAATAAGAGGGGTAGGGGTATATTTCTGCAGTACATTTTCGATATTATCTCTGAAAATATAATACCTAAAATTTAAACAAATATATTTTTGATTTCGGTATTATGACATCTTTCGAATGATACCCCACATGATATATATTATATATATATATATATTAAAAAATCAAGTAGCTTAATTAGTCCCCCTAAATTTTTCCTAAAAATATTTGTCAAAGGCTAATAATCTATAAATATGTGAATCAATAGTTTTATAACTCTGCCAAGTTTGAGCTATGCACGTTCCATACTTTTCGAGAAAAACGGCTGTGCCAGACGGACAGACAGTCACACGAGTGATCTTAGTATAATTGTTCCGTTTTTACTTTCCTGAAAAAAGCCTCGATTCAATTAAAACTTAATAAATACACATTTAAATTGAAAAAAAAATTGTAGACTGAATATTAGTGTCCTAAGTTTTGGTAACAATGCTTTTTTTTTCAACAAATGGAAAGAATTAGCGATATTACTTACCATTTGATATTATTAATTTAATTTTACTAAAATATTTTTTAAGTAGTACATATATACTTTTTAAAATATTCCCAGAGCACTTTATGAGAAAGAAAAAATCTATTTGATTAAACAACATGGCGAGTTCAGAAGAAAGTTGATACATCTTTGCACGTACTTGTAACATTTAAAGCTCAGTTTATTAATAGTTTAAAAAATATTTTGCTGTCTGAAGTGTAAGCTGAGAAAAATAACTTTAAACAGAAAGTTCTTTGACATTCTGACAGAGTATTGTTCATTACTTTACAATAACTTTTAACCTTAAAGGAACAGGCCTGGAACTGTTTCTTTTAATTTCAGCTTTTGAATATTTATTTTTGTTAAAAAAAACCTGCCATAAAATGTGATGGTTTTAAGTGTCAGTTTGTTATTTTATAAAATGCAAGATGCAATTATGTAAAACATAGACAGTATTTTCAACAAATAATAAATTATTATTAAATAGTATTTTTTATTTATTTTATTTTTTAGAAATTGCATTAAAGGGGTAATGATTTTTTCCCTATCAAACAATTATTTCCCCCTTCATTAAACATCTAAAATATACTCTGTTTAAGGCTGTTCTCAAATCCAAAGGTGCGACTTTATGACTCAAATTTTACCCCTTTATCTACTGACGGTACTTATAAATACCATTAAAATAACTTGTTATAAAATTAAATTAATACATCGATTAATAGTAATACAGTTTAGAATGAGTTATAGGTGCATTACTTTATCTTGTTCCAAAAGCATTATTGGTTACACAAAACAAAAATATTTTAAAAAGGATGATTTCTTTTGCCTTTGCATCTTTTCAGCTTTCTTGGCGTTTGGGGGAGGGGGGGATTTCAATTAGGAAATATTTCTATATTTCTATTGAAAGAACATTATATTTGTTCATTTCCTAATTCTACAAAATACTAAGAAAAATATTTAAAATAAAAGATTTGAGTGTGGTTATAAATATTGCACAAAATCCCTATAAATTCAAATTTAATTAATCCTTATAAATCCTTCAATCCTTCTAAAATTTATTAAATGATTATGTAAATCTTTTAGTGTAGTTTCAAAAATTCACGATAAATGCTTTAGAAGATAAAATTTTCATGATTTTATAATTCAGTACATAAAAGGTTAATTCATTTTTGTTCGGAAACGCATGAAATTGGCAGGTGGTGTTATTCAGAAACTGTGTGATCGAAAGACGTTTTCCCTTTTTTGGTAAACGCAAGAGATCTTTCAGAAAATACTGCCAAAGTTGCCGTTTTGAACCGAATTTCCGAACGAAAGGAGAGAAACTTCTCAGAGAGAGGAGAAAAACATGTTGTCACGTGAGCCCAAATCACTTATAACTCCATAAATATATATATTTTTTTAAATCGAAAAATGGAAAAAGTATTTCGATTCTAAATCGCTTCCGTAGTCAGCCCTGCCAATTTCGTGCCTTTACGTTTAAAAATGAGTAAGTAAATGTGTCAGAAAGTTTCGCGCTTATTGAGCAGTGGACTTGAGAACAGCCTCAATGCAAAGTAGAATGGAAACAAAAACGAAATTAAAAAAAAGAAAAGGCCAAGATCTTAGTTCTGATTTTATATATGTACCATAGTAATTGAAATAAGTAAATAAATATTTTTTTTCTATTGTTATTTTAAATACTAAAGACTCAGACCCATACGAGTGACCCTCTCCAATTCCTATCCAAACAACGCATGGTCTAAAAACATGCTAAATTGCTATGTTTTAAAATGATTACTCGATTACGAATGATCAAAATATATTACCACGAGCAGTGGCGATCTTCCGTAATCGGGATTTTCCTGTCCCTAAGATCGCGGCCACCGTTTTTTCGACAGCTGATGGCTGTTTTCGGAATTGATGAGGTAAAATCAGTTACATATTTGAAAATCTGCTTGTAATAATGGTTAAGTACAAATTGTCGCTGTCTCCCGGAGTCTAGAACAAAAGTTTTCCATTAGACGCTATAAGAAAATTGTTTTAAATGTCACGTTTTAAATATATCGTTTTAAATATGACATAACCGTCATCATTTAATCTTTTTCGCACGTTACAGTTTAGTTATTTTAAAGTTCTCTTTATTTTTCAATATTCAAGTGTAAATATATATTTCAGTTGAAAACACACTGCTTGGAAATATTATTATTTGGGCTTTTTAACATCTGGCCACAGTAGATAAAAACGGTTTTTTTCATAATATGAATTAAATTTCTATTCAGATAATAAAATTTAAAATTAAAAAAAAGCTAAAAAAAATTAAGCAAATTTAAAACAAAATGATTAGACATTACACACCGCAATTTAGTCAAGTACATGCCATGCCTGGTTAAAACGCTAAGCACAGTTTTTGATCCCGTAAAATTTATGTAACTGAACTATCTAGAGAGATTTCAACATTAAATAGCTCTTAAAATGATTCTTTGATTTAAAAATTGTCTACTTCAGTACGTTTATCATACATTTTTCTAAAAAAACTAACAGTTTTCAAATTTGTATACGAAATATTTCAGATTTCTGGGCCAAGTCTGTGAACTGCAAACAACACAAGGCCTATGAGGACATATTGCACAAAGCCTGTCGCTCCGCGCATCACGTGCGTACGGCAACGCGACAGCATCACCCGTCGCTCGTCCGACGTGAAACGAGACGTATTCCTCATAGGTGGTTGAGTACTTTATAGGGCCTGATAAAGCCAAAGAAGGACCCAGTACCTGGTATACATTCGGGTAGCGCCCTTTCTATATCGCAAAATAAAAATGAAACATATTTTTGCCTCAGAATACTTATATTTATATATGTTTAGATAAATTTATATACAGGGTGTCCGGTCTCAACGGTGTCCAATGGCTAATTCCTAAACCGTTAGTCATAGACATATAGTTCCAATTACAAAAATGTTTTAAATCAGGTAAAGAAACATTTTAAAAGCGATTTGGGTCAATAAAGACATCTCTTAAAAAATTACGAAATTTAAATTTTTATACGGTCCCCCGGTCCTATAAGTTATATTTAGTGAAATTTTCCTTTTACACTGACAAGTAATACAAAAAAAGTCCCGTTATTTTACGATTAAAATTGACCGAGTAATAGCTGTTTAAAGTTGGAGCCTATTTTTTGCTGCAAATTGGGGGTCATTCACAAATTTAGTCGAAATATAGTTTCGTCAAATATAAAAAATGTTTGGGAGTAAAATTAACATTGCAATATAAATTTGAAATCTTTAATCATTCTGGCATATTAATGGAAAATATACAATTTGTAATAAACATTTAAAAAGAAAGAAAAAACAGAATTGTTGTTAAAAAAAATTATTCTAAATTAACAGCCTCAATTCTTTACAATATGATACGTATTTTAAAATATTATTAGATTGCACAAGCCTGCAAAAGTTGGGTTATGTCATGTTTTTTAGCTTTTGATAATTGATTCTTATATATTCTGTACCGCTGAATCCGAAATTGACCTTCATTTTTAACTATCATATCAGGATTTTTCGCAAATTGCAAATTTCAAAGTTAAGAAGTTCAATGTTAAAATTGAATTTCCTCCCCATCTTACCGGACCACTCAGCCGTTTAGCTGTAAGAATCCCAGGATAAGCAAAAATATCGTATAAATTTTTTAATAAAATAAAATAAAAAATGTTTTACATATGTTTTATAGTATGAGATTTTCGCTATATTTTAACTTACACATTTGCGATTTGCAAAAAAATTCTAACGTGATGGTTAAAAATGAAGGTCATTTTCAGATTCAGTGCTAAAAAGTGCGTAAAAATCAATTATCAAAAGTTAAAAAAACACAACCATCTCCTCTACTTTATAGTATTCGATTTTTGTTATTCTTTAAATTTGAAAATTTATGATTTGCGAAATATCCTGACATGATGGTTAAAAATAAGGTAATTTTCGGATTCAGTACTAAAAAATACATTAAAGTTAAAAAACCCAACAATCGCAGTCTTGTATTATCTAATCTAAAACTTTTTCTTAAACTCCTTGGCAGAAATCTATCCGACATTTTTTGTGTTATCCTGTAAAATAAGTATAAATGGTAACCACCGAAAATCTTAATAATTTTATATTGTTATCGGATTTGCGCCAGTATAAAATGCAATCTCGATCGGATATTTAAAAGTGGGTTAAAGCTCGAGTACAAATTTTGAACTGGAAAAACATACATACGATTGTTGAAGTAACATAAAAACTTATAAAAAAACATAATTTTTGTTAAAAGAAATCATAAGAGAAACAGTCTCAAATCCGGACAAAATAAAACATATGTTATTTTAGCCAATTTGAGACTTAATCATAATACTTGTAGGATTTTTTTTCAAAGCGCAGATACACATGAAGTAAGATCTTCGAATACTTTAAACACTTGGTATATGAGCCCTCAAAGCCAAGCCGAACTCGTTTGTTTTCAGAGTAGAAAAGTGGCATAAGTCATGCATTTTTAAAGTTTTATAACTCGCTCAATTTTAGAGTTATATGAATGGGACTTTTTTTGTCTTACTTGTCAGTGTAATAGGAAAAAATTACTAAATATAACTTATAGGACCGGGGGACCGTATAAAAATTTAAATTTCGTAATTTTTTAAGAAATGTTTTTATTCACCCAAATCGCTTTTAAAATGTTTCTTTACCTGATTTAAAACATTTTTGTAATTGGGACTATATGTCTATGACTAACGGTTTAGGAATTAGCCATTGGACACCGTTGAGACCGGACACCCTGTATATAAAATATATATATTTGTTTTAATAGTATCCTATCCTAAAAACGCACAATATTTATTATGTTCAGCACAAAAATAGATTTAAAATATCAGCTTTTCCAAAATTGCACATCAAATGTTGGGGCCCCCGAATTCAGAGGTCCCAGTTAAACTTAATCAGGCCTTGGTACTGTGGGGACGCCATCTCCCACAGACAATATATAACGAGTTTCTAGCGGAGAGCAACTGAGCTAGCCTTTTTGGTCGACGCTATAGCGCTCATCTGCTGTTCCGGGATCCTTTGTTCGATTCTTGCACAGCCTGCACATACTACAACTTTTTGTGCGCGTGTATTTTGAAATTGTATAGCTCCGGTAATGAAGAAGACATCATTTTAGTAGCGTCGATTTAAATAAGTCGTGTAACAACCCACGGTCTGTTATCTTTATTTTTTTTCATAACTGTGTTCAAATATTTTCGTCTCTGTCACTATATTTATTAAATGCTGTTAGTGTGATTTAACATTGTTCCGTAATTTAATCCACTCACTCAAATACCATTGTTTCCAATACCATTCATTCTTGTGCGCAAGAGACGATCATATGTTAACTTTTTTTATTTGTCCTTGTAATAAAGGTTATATATGATACGACGACGATTTTAAAAACATGAAGTAGTATTGTGTATCTTAACAACATATTGAAATTTAGCGGTAAACGGACAATTTTTACGAAAGTTAGAATCTTTAAACTAAAAAACAGACAGAAAGACAAAGATATCTTTTTTAAATACTTGTGAAATCTATACGGGATCACCACCAAAAATAGTCCTTTCAAACAACAACTACAAAAAAAAATCCCTGCCGGCTCGGGCCTACAGGCGCAGGTAGATTTCGAAGTTAAGTACTAAATTCACCAACAAAACTTAAATCAAGATTTTAACTAAGAATGAGCTCTAGAGAGCTAAACATTTTATAAAAATTGTAATATACACGAATAGATACTCGTATGTCTATGGAATAGGTTTAAAAAATAGCTAAAACAAATTCAGAGAGCCTCAGAGTGTTAAAATAAGCTAATATTTCCATTGTCGGGTTTTCATGATGTTTTAATACGTTTCTTCAAACTCCCATGACGTTACCTATTTACCTGCTGAGGTCCGTTTTATTTCCAATTTGATGCATTTTTTCTTTTTAATTCGTCAAACTATTTATTTCATTTTGAGTTTTCATGCGGAAATCTTGCTCTAGAAAACTTATGACGTAATATTCAATTTGTTTCAATTATTCAAACTATTTATTTAATTTAATTTTTCACGTGAAACCTTGCAATAGAAAAGTAATTGTTGCGGTGAGAATTTTATTGCTTTTGTTTAATTGTTGGCAACTGCTATAACGAAAAATATTTCTTTTTTTCTGTCATTGTTGTGTAAGAGCTGGTTTTATGAGAATCATGTTAAGGCGGTATTCAAAATTTTGAACCCTCCCCATTTCCATTCCCTTGGGCCGATTTTGCCCATTTTCAATCCCCGCCGAGATATTAGTCATCTCAAAGTTGTTGGCGAGTTTGAAAACGATCCGTGTATAAGTGCGACTTTTATCGTGCGGACAAAATTTAGTACATACATATATATATATAAACTTTTTAGGTGGGGGTGGTTTTGGGTTCCTGGGGTCCTATAATGAAAAGTTATGAAGGAATTTTTCAAAAGTCGCACCATGGTAACGACTGCAATAGGTAGTATTTCTTACGAAATCTACCTAAAAGAATTATGAAAATTGGTATATCCATTCAAAAGTTACGCGTGGATATACATAAAAAAAAGAAAGAGTCGTACAACTTTCTTTGTTGGAAGTTGGTTAGGGAGGAATCTTCCATAATGCTAAACGGCAATACAACAATCTCTACAACTATGTTTTTCCCCCCTTGCTCGAGTTGTTTAAATGACACGGCGTTGTTCTATCAGTTGAAAACACTAACCAACTCTGTCGATTTATAAATAAAGTAAGATTGAAAGATTTTTTTTACAAGTTTCGAAAATTTCGACATTCTACAATAAATTTCTACGAAATAGACAGGAATCGCATAAACAGGTGAAGTTACTTACCCTGCGTCCCTCAGGCAGATCGGCCTGCATCGTCCTTTCTCGCATATTCTCGTGCAGCGTCGCGCTTCCGACGTGCTGATGTCGCAACTGAGAACAATCAAGAGAAGGAAAATGCACACCACATAACTGGACTGCGAACGCATGGTTTTCTTTCTGAGGCTGTAAAAGAAATTTGAACACAACTTATTTTAACATGAAAATAATTTTAATGTAAGCCTAGGAAATTTATTATTGCATTTTAATAAATGTTTACTTTAATTATTAAAAAATAGATTAAATGATTTTTTTTAATTTAATTATTTAATCTAATTATTTAAATCTAATTATTATAATCTTTTAATTTAATTATTTAAAAATCTAATTGATAAAAATTTTTTACAAAAGAACTGGTAATAAAGATCGACTGATTTTAACTAACTGACTTAATAAAAATCAAAACAAAACTCTAAAAAAGTGAAAACGCTAGCGAAAGGACAGAACACGCAACATTAGGATTACAAATGCAAAATCTTAACCAGCCCTAGTCTTGACCTATTCAGCTAGATCATTCATACGCTTTTGTTACCAAAATACCATGTGCCGGCTTTACACGGTATTTTACTCTTATACTTGTCCTTTCAGGGAAAGAAGTTCCGTTCAATTTCATCGGCTATCGGTGAAGCGATAGCCAATGAAATTGCAGGATTTCGCACTAATGCTAAAAGTCTTATGGAAAGCCAAATTTCGCACGTCGTGGTTCATGCAAGATGGGGCTCGTCCGCATCGTACACAAGACGTTTTTGACTTACTGGACGAATATTTCGACGATAGAGTTATTGAGTTAAACTATTCAACTTTGAAGAGAAAAAGCATGGAGTGGTCTCCGTATTCACTCAAAATCATTCCCTACGATTACTTTTTGTGGGCACTTTTTTACTTGCACACTAAAGGACATTGTTTACCGGGACAATCCTTTAACACTCGGCGAGCTAAAAGAGGTTATTTGTCAAGCTTGTGTGTCGATTTCCGGTGACACACTACAGAGAGTCACTGACAATTTCATCCTGCATTTGTGACATGTCTGTTGTGTAAAAGTTGCACATTTTGAATAACTTTTAATGTGATACAGCCTATTTATCACAGCGCCATCTATCGGCGCTATTTTAACTACATTTTGAGATTTATGTATAAGATTCTTACGATTTTTTTAATAAACATACCACTGGTTTCATCACCTATCTAACACCGTTCCCGAGTTATTGATTTTTAAAATTAGGGGTTCTTTGCGAAATACCCTGTATATGGGAAAGCATAACCGGTAATCGGTAGGTGCTGTTGTACGCTAGTACTTGTATTTGCCCACCTCATTCACTTGCTTTATCCAACATTGATTTCTTTCTATGGCAAACATCCAAAGCCATTATGTACAAAATACGTGCTTGCTTTTGATATTGGACTTTGTCGCAAGAATTGCCACCACCGTTGCTGTAATTTGCGGAACTCTAGGTAAATTTGAAAATGCCCGACAATCCACGCGGCGTCCTTGTTAGACACAACAAATTTGAACATCCTTGTGAAATTACATTCTTCAAACAAGGGTTCCTAAACTTTCAGACTGGTGTATCACTAAATTAAAATGTATACCTTTGCCGTACCACCAGTTCACAAAGATATTGCTTATAGGGGCTAATTAACCAGCAAGATACAGCACGCATTGATTTTGGGCTCCTACTCTGAAAGGGGGCCAACACACTAAAACAAGACTAATAGCAGAATATATATATATATATATATTGTTCCTGTAGTTCATTATTACGGATCATGCATTGATTAATTATGGTAATTATGGCATGGTAAATTTATACTTTTTGGATTATGGTCGATAGGGTACATAAAGAAATTCAATATTTAGCTTATAGCTGGATTCTTTTACAGAAATCGACTATGTATTGCTTTTTTAATTAATTTTTCAACTACTTTTCAGCAGTGAAAAGTGCTGAAAAGTAGTTGAAAAATTGATTAAAATTGTATATTCACCGATGCTGGGTTAATTTGTGTCTCATGTTTCGCCACTAGAATGTGTGCTCATGATGACTTTTCCACCTTATGCTGCGGTTGCAGCCTTACCGACTTATATAAGTGAGAGATGCCAAGCTGGGCATCGTCCTTGTCGTTGAGCACTGGAGATCTATTCCAGGGGCCCGGGTTCGATTCGCGGCTTGGGCATTTTTCACTAAGTTGGTTTACGACTCGTTAGCATTGTGATTATTCACGTATTTAATATTATGTATTGCTTATATTTGTATTTCATGTAACCCTGCTGAAGTGAAATGTAATATAAGCTTCCTGATACATCCATCCAATTGATCTTTTATTTGTTTATTATACGTCTTTTAATGGTTCAACATTATTTCGCTGGTTGTTTGTAACTTTTGTCTTTAATTGGTTATTGCGTCAAATTTGGGTGCTTTTTCATATGATTTAAATGAATTAGTCGTCCGCAATGTGCTAGTGAATTAGTGGTATTGTACTTGATTTTGTGTTACAAGTCATAGATTCCATTTTTATTTTGTATAATGTCAGTGTACTGTATTGCAGCTAAATTTATTAATTTAATTTTAGTAAATGGAAATAGATGATGAATTGTAATTATATAATGGTTATATATACAGTGCTCTTGAAGAGTGAGAAAGAGGGGCAGCTCAAATAAGCATCTATGTCCAGGGTTCCTATGTTAATAAATCGTATTTTTAATACTGCTGCTTAAACTTTATGTTTCTATTAATAAAATTATACTTAAATTGCAATGTTGTATTGACATTAATAATATGGAAAATATCGTAAAGCAATTTGAAGGTAGGGGGCATTACTGCAACTTATTATTCATTGGCAAGAGCTTATGCATGTAATATTGGTTACAGGGACTGATCAAAGCACGGATCCAGAGACTAAGTGCCGATTAACTCTACGTGAGGTCTGGGGCAAACTTTGGAGGACCTCAGTTGGGACCCCATAATGATTTTGTATTGGCAACAGGTAGCAATACACTACAATAGAGGTTCTACAAAAGAAAATACGCTACTAGAAATAGAACATAAAGATGGACTGTCAGAAAATTCTTAAAAACACAGAAAAGAATCGAAAAGTGAGTCTGAGAATGATATATGCTCATTTTATACTACTCGGTGGAAGATTACAAAATAATGTGTATGTTATATTTATGCTGGGAATATATATATAAATGACATAGATTTGCATTAATTTAATAAATGCAAATTAATAAATTAATATTTAATAATTAATTAAATGTAAATTATTCATCGAGTTGATGGCTGAAATTCCAGGATTAGTTAAAACTTGATTCGCATATAAAAATGCAACTGGTCTGCCAAGTCATATCTTGGTGGAAAACACCTGCAAATCCGATTTTAGTGATTGACTGGTAGGTTTACCATTGTGCTTTCCTGCTACCAGTCCTCCATGTTTTTATACCTTTGGGTGCAGGGAAACACAATAATAAACTTACCAGTCAACCACTAAAATCGAGTCTGCAGGTGGTTTCCACCAAGATATGTTTTGGCAGACCAGTTGCATTTTAATATGCGAATCGAGTTCTGTCAAATCCTGAAATTTCAGTCGTCAACTCGATGAGGTGAAGGTCTGTACAGGCGCTTCCGGGTCTATATTTCTAGATAAGAAAAAAATGCTTTAAATTTACTGGAAAATATAGCTGAAATCTGCTATATAGTATTTACATTATTAATTTACATCTCATAAATTAATTCTGAATGCATTTAATTTTAATATTTCATCCTCACCAGTAAAATTTTACAAGAATAGAAAAGTTGATATTGTTCCGAGCATTTTTCTTTTTCTTTTCTTTTTTCATTTGAGCTCAGGAATTGTTTTTTGTTCCCCCGCCCCCCATTAAACTTTAAGTTTTCTCCCAGTACTACCATGATTCAGCTCCTGTTAGTGTTTCCAAAGTATTACTGTTGGGGATGTGGGGCATTGGCCCCAGGCTCCTCGAAAATCTGTCAGAAGTTAGACATGCAAAAGAACGATTTTTCATGAATAATATTACTTTGGAATGAGTAGAGAAATTGCGTGGAAACGCCGAAAGATCTTATTTTATTCCACTTAATTTAGAATAGGAGGCTCGCTTACCAGTACTGCTATGCGTATCGCAGTTTGGAAGACCCCGTTCTGTAGAATGCCCTAAAAAAACTGGTGTTTTTTAAAATTCAATTAGTAAACGATGGCGGCAGCTTATGGAAGTTTTTCTTACATAAGATTAATATGTGCAGACCAGAAATATCATTACTAAGCTTCCTTGTTTTAGTTCCAACTATCATAGATGGTGCTGTACTTTTCAACTGGTAATGTTGTTCAAAGTAATCTTACAATATGAAAACCCAAACCTTTCTTTTTCTCCACGTTTCTACAACTAAATAGAACGAAGATTAAAAGCTGAGTGAATTTAATACGTTAGATTGAGCATTGTAACAGTTTGAGATAGCGCAGCGTCATTTATCGCTGATAGTTGGAACTAAAACAAGGAATTTTAGTAGCGAAATTTCTGACTTTACACATTAATATCCTGTAAGAATAACTTCAACAGCTGCCACTGTTTACTTATTATTACATTTTTTAAATGTTCAATTCATTTTAGGATGCCCTGTGTGAGGGTTCTCACTGGCTTTTGATTAACCTTAACATTTTGGCTAATCATTACAAAAAAAACTTTAGCCAAATGAAAGCAATGTTGGTAATAGCTTGATCATGGACACCTTGATTCTAAAATCTTCTTTTAAACTCCCAAACATATTCTACAGTGGCTGAGTCGTAAGCTTATCATTGTGTTTGTCCTACAAACAAAGGTATGAAAACATGGAGGATAGTTGTAGGACAAACTCAATGATAAACCTACGAGCAAACCACTGGTGGTATTAATTTTTGGCTTATGCGCCACTTCACTTCCGGTAGACATGGATCATTAGATTTCCCTACTTCTACTCTCCCATAATATAAAGGCTTTTTTCTTGTGATTGATAACAGAGGTTTTTGTGCTGTCGGCTCTAGGACTATAATGATCTAAATTGAACTATCGGTTATAGAAGCTAATAAAATAAATGCATTATAAATGCTTTGCAAAGACGAGAAAAAAATTCTTGCCTGATTTATTTCCCAATAGTTTTATGAACCAAACCCCAAGTTAACTCGGGATACGGGATATCATGCTAGTGGGTTAAATAAAAACAAAAAAATAAATAAATAAATCTCCATGAGTTAAAAAAATACAAGCTATAAATGACACAGACCAGCTTTCAATCATTAAAAAAGATCAGTGTTACTGAAAAGAAAAATTAACTCTCGAGATTTGGCGATTTTAATCTTTCGTTTTCTTGCCAAATGAAACGATTTGTCGTGATTTGGCGCAGTGACAATCGGCAGCGAGAACTCTCTCTGTATGTTTACCAGTTGTTGAAGTTCCGAATAATAAAGCAATATGCAGTATTTTCTGTATTATATTATTCAGACGTCTTTGGATCTGTTCTATTGCTTGTGGGTTGCATTTCTGGTCAGGGCCCGACTTAGAAGACTACGTAGGGTCTCGGAGCAAGCATCATTCAGAGGTAACCCCCCCCCCCCCCCCCCCCGCGCGCGCTTCTATCTATCCATTGAAAATTTTCCTGAATTATGCTTAAGTGACTAGTACTCAACTTCATTCCTTTTGTATATATACATAAATTTTGTACCAGGTACTATTCACATCTGTATAGAGGGTATCACAACAAAGATAGTCACGTCACCACTTTAAGAAATATACTAGTAGGAAAAGAAGTAGAAAAATGACGGATTAGTTTATGAAAGTATTTATTTGCAAACTTTCTCTTTGCTTATCTACGTGTGTCATAAGATGTCTAAAAAGAAAACGCCCCCAATTGGTCGTCATTAAGAGAACTTCAATAAGGTATTTCTCTTGAAAACAATGGACTGCTAAGTTGTTATAATGAGATTTTAATCGATAGTTTTCTAGTGATGTAGCTCATTTTTTTGTAGGCGAAGAGGGTGTGGGGTATAGGAAGCTGAGTGGGAAAGGGGAGGACTGCATTACGTCTCTGAATCTCTGAAAATAATTTTGGTCAGAAAGAATTAGGGCAATTTTTGGCCAATGTTTACCATTTGGCACCCTCTTAACGAAAATCCTAATTACTCCCATGGTAGGCCCCTTAAATTCGGGGAGGGGGGGGTCAGCTTCCCTGCATGCCCCTGCATTATCAGGCCCTGTTTCTGGTCGCATGTTTTTCTGCGTAAATATATGATTCATACTTATACCTCCTCTTAAAGTTATACCTATTGAAATTGACTCGAACTTTAAATCAAATTTCCTCAAACTGCTAAACTGCAAAATGGCCTCACGATAATTGAATTGAGGCATTTTTATCCAGAAGGGAGATTTGCAGCTCGGGGAAGAGGGGGGGTGGGGGTCCTGTGGAGTTCCGAGGCTTGCATTTTCAGACTATTAACAGTATAGAATCAGAAAATTTCCGGGGTGACACTTTGATGATCCACGTGCGAATGTCCTCTATCGGGCAACCCGCTGAATTCATAGCTGGACTTTTTCAAGATTATTTTGAAATTGCTTTGTTATGCCTAATAATATACCCTCTATGCTAGATCTTGAAAAATACTTCTTTATCTGATTTTTTATTCATTTAAGAAATATTTTTACCAATATTTTTATAACATTTTTTTAATTTTGAAGTTTTTGAATTTAAAGGTCTCTTTCTTTACATGTTGTGGTGTTACCAGAGTACGACTAGATACATATATAGTACATGAATACATTTTTATAGATAAAGTATCAATAATTTTAAAACTATAATAGACAAATATTTAAATTTACCATTTTCAAATAAATCCAATTTAAAGTTTGAGTTTTATCTAACTGAAACGGGGTATAACTTATAGATAAATTGAATAACTATTATCAATGTCTGAATTCGGTTTTCTGCATATTTTATCACTCTTTAACTATTCAAAATACATAAAAATTGAAATTTGATTTTTTTTTCCCCCTTTAAGGTTCAAAGTCTTACGCGGGATCTTAAAAGCTTATAGTCTGTACTTTTGAAGATGATAGAACGCTATTATACTTTCAGATTCAAATTTTACCAGAATAAAATAGCATCCTAAATAATAAAATAAGGTAGAATATATAGCAATTTAAATGCATGTAGTCTGACTATAGGCAGACAAATTTTTGCAGAAATTTATAATAAATAGGCGCAATGGAACATAATAGAAAATAAGATGATGAGATAATGTGATTGTGAAGTAATACATATTTTAACATATAGTATTACACTCTTTTATTACATATAGTAAGTATTACAATCTTAAAAACTAGAAGAAACAAGTCGGAAATTGTACGTCAAACGTGGCAACTGACGTGCGTTTGTACTATAACAAGTTTTATAAATATTCAGATCTTGGTGCAATAGCTGTTGCACTTTCTGCAAAAATGCATGAATACAAAATTTATTACGATTATATGTATTAAATTCCGTAATACAGAAATAATAGGACTCCATCTTAAATAGGAGGTAATCACCTTGGCAACCTAGAATCGTTACCTATCATGGGATATCATTGAATTAATTACATGTTATACGATTTAATAGAATGAAGAAAACTTTTATTAATATATTTTTAAGTTTTGATTCGATTTTCATACAATTTAAAATGACTCGACAAAATTATGCAACGATTATATATATTAAATTTCAAACTATTCGGTTGGGTAGTTTTTGCGCTGTTATATGCGGACAGACGGAAGGACCAGACGACGACTACATGTGCTACGTATTTATATAATTATGAACGCACCTAAAAATATCATACACTTTGCTTTCAAATTTTCAATACACTTATAACGCAGTAAATTTTTGTTTAAAAAAAATCATTTCTTGATTCAAATCCATACCTTACATTCAAAATAACAAGTGGATGAAAGATTTTTAAAGTTAGTTAGATTTAAAGTAAAGATTAGTCTAAAAAAATGTATTTAATTAAAAATAAAAAGATGAAACTACAATTCCGAGCAAATTTTAATGCTATTGCTTTTTATCAAAATTTAAAATGCTCTTGAAATTAGTAAAATATATTCAACATAAAATCAAAATCTGTCTTTTCGTTCCTACATTCAGTTTTACGCCAAAGCGCGGTATCTAATAGTTAATTTGACCTTATTATCAATCTGCTTTTATTTTTTTTTTTTGTTAATTTATACTAATCACTCAATCGATAATTGTAGTAATTCTACCTGTAGTTACTTTTCATTATTGTAGCTCATTGTTGAGACAGATTTCAAAAAATTGTTCTTGAAAATTATTTAAAAAGTCTTAAAAAAAAATCATTAAATTGACTTCACTGTTAAAAAAAAAAAACAAAAAAAAAACCGTAATTTTACAGAAAAAAAATTGATATTTTTTACAGGAAATAGTAGATTTTGTAATTTTTACAGAATAAGTATATATTTTTTTTACAGAAAAAAAATTGTTTTAATGAACAATTACAAATTTTTTCTGTAAATTAAACGGTTTTCTATTGCGCCAAAATTGACAGTTTTTTTTCTTTCAATTTGAGAGATTTTTTTAAGTGTTTTTTCAAATAAGTTTCATTCGAAAGAAGCTTTTTCCCCTTTTCAATTATGTGAAAATGGAAATTATGTCATATTTAGGAGCGATATATGAATGATAAAAACTACAGCGATATTAGGTTGTTCCCCATGGTTATACATTAAAAAATGGATACAGCTAGGATGACCCAGTCAGTAGTTGATCAAATAAGGTCGGAGCTACAGAGTTTTTATTATATTTCCTTCCTTTTAAGTTTTAAAAGTAAACTAATCTATAACCCTTAATGAATGAACTATAATGGGCAAAAAGGAAATCTACTGAAATTAAAAAGCAACAAAATTATAAGTAAATAGTTTCTTTAATTGCCATTTTCCCAGTAGTTGATCAATCGAAGAAATCAGTCGAAAATTGAAAAATTAATCTTTAAAATATCATGCTTAAGTTGTGACTAAAAATAATTCATATAAAACTATTATTTGAAATAGGCAAGATGGAAGTGAATTACGAGGGCCGTTTTTTTTTCAACCTCCGATGGGCCATAAAAAAAAGACAAGCATATATAGAAAGATCATTTTATTACTAAAAGTTATGTACACTTATGGTTATTTTTCAACATAATCACCTTGTAAATTGAGGCACTTGTCGTACCTGTGGACAAGCTTTCCAATACCCTCTTCATAAAAAGTGTCCGCCAATGAATTCAAATGATTCTTGACGCTGTCTTGAAGCTCCACGTTACTTTGAAAACGCTTCCCTCCTAGCCACTTTTTAAGTTCAGGGAAAAGATGGTAGTCACTCGGAGCTAGGTCGGGACTGTATGCCGGGTGATCGAAAATTTCCCACTGAAAATGCTGAAGTAGACGTTGGGTTACAGCAGCAGTGTGAGGACGGGCGTTGTCATGGATCAGAACAATTCCAGAAGTCAGCATGCCTCTTCTTTTGTTCTGAATGGCTCTGCGTAACCGTCGTAAAGTTTCACAATAAACAGCTGAAGTAATCGTCGTCCCTGGCTGCATGAACTCAACAAGCAACACACCTTTTTGATCCCAGAACACTGTAGCCATAATCTTTCTGTTGTTGAAGGTTTGTTTGAACTTTTTTGGTCTGTTTGGCGAGTTCGTATGCATCCATTGTTGAGATTGACGTTTTGTTTCAGGTGTGTCATACTGAACCCAGGTCTCATCACCTGTCACAATTGATTTCAAAAAGTCTTCTCCTTCAGCGTCATAACGGGTGAGGAATGTCAAGGCTGAGCCCATTCGTCGTGTTTTGTGGTTGTCCGTCAACATCTTTGGGACCCAGCGAGCACAAATTTTTCTGTAGCCTAAATGTTCCGTCACAATAGTGTACAGAGAAGACCTCGAGACTTCTGGAAATTTTATGGACAAATCATTTATAGTGAACCTTCGGTTTCCTCTAACTTCTTCGTCCACTCGTTGAACAAGGTTGTCTGTGGCTACAGACTTGCGTCCTTGACCTCCTTCATCATGCACATCGGTTCGGCCATCTTTAAATTTTCGGCACCATTCACGCACAACACCATCGCTTATAAAGCTTTCTCCATACACTCGGCTCATTCTTCGATGAATTTCAGCTGCACTATTCCCTTCAGCTTGCAGGAATCGAATAACACTTCGTAATTCGCACTTGGCGGGAGAATCAATTAAGGCAGCCATGTTTACGTGGCTACAGCTCGCCTCACAATGGCGTCAATGAAAAGGCAGTCAAAGAGGGTGATGTGGGGAACATGCGCCGTCGCTCTATGCGCATACCGACTTCCTGCCGCTCGCCTAACGTTGATGCTGTGCAATCGGAGGTTGAAAAAAAAACGGC
Source organism: Maratus speciosus (assembly GCA_963932465.1). Taxonomy (NCBI): domain Eukaryota; kingdom Metazoa; phylum Arthropoda; class Arachnida; order Araneae; family Salticidae; genus Maratus; species Maratus speciosus. The sequence continues at coordinate 296,241,394 of OZ010789.1, forward strand.
CCTCGTATTTTAATTTACCGTAATTGTCTCCAACTAATCAAAAACTAAATTTTTGCATATTCTTATTTAAAAAAAATCATAAAATGGTTTCTCTTACAGCAGGCGGCTGACAACAATGTGACAATAAGTGCTCCAACATTCAAACAAAAATATTATGTCTAGTGCCACGTGTAAAACTCATTTCCGCCTGAAATGGCGTAATATTTCAAAAAATTGATCAACTAGTAGAAGAGTATCAACTACTAGAAGGGTTGTAAAACCTTCGACTAACATGTGGAAGTGGTAGCGTGGAACTTCAGTCAAGCGGAGGCCCAAGTAATAATTAAATCAAACAATTTATTTAAATGCATAAGATAAATGAATATTTCTTGATTAATTTCTTGTAATTACAACTACATTATATTTTTGGGTACTTTCAGCTGATGACAATGTTCATTAAAGACTTAATATCAGCGTATAAGATTAACATTCAAATTCTATAGTTTCTTTCTCGATACAAATCCAAAATCTTGTCACGATAGTCTGGTAAGAAACAGCTGCCTCTGTTTTCTGGTGTATATCAGTCCTTGTCAACTATACAATATCTCGCGGTTTACACTGGAGAAATCTTACCCAGCCCGAAACAGCGGATTCTTCTATCCCTTCGGATCTTTCCGAAAACTCAACTCCCAACTCAGAGAGCAGCTCTCTCCTTGGGATTCGAAAACGCATCTCCCCCTTTTCTCTCTCCGTTCAAATTCACCTTCCTAAAACAAAGGCTATCTGTCGACCCACTCAGAGCCTAGGTTGAATGATATCACTAACAAACTTCGATATCATTGGTCAAGAGAGACCCTCTCTGCTAGCGTGAGAAAATTTTCCATCTAGTTTCATTTTTAAATTGTCCTGGGAAAATATCGGCAAACTTGCTACTTAAAAGGAATCCCATAACTCCTATTCTTTTCATGCCGTTCTACTTTTCCGTCAACCTTTAAGATTGGTTTAGATGGATTGATTCTTTTTATCATTTCCTGCAGAACCTTGAGACTTAGAAATATTTTGAGCTGTTATGCTTATACATTGCTCTTCCTATCTAGAGTTTTATTTGAAAATATATGGGACTTTTTTTGTGAATCCCATTGGATTCTTCACAATACCCCCCGCCTTTAAATGATATTTCGGCTGCAAGACGTAATATCTGCAAAGAAAAGGTTAGCTCATATATTAGAGTGGCCCTCCTTTATATATCTCACTCACCCTTTTCACAAAAAACTTTTCATACAATTTACATTTAACTTACTAATGCTGAGTACCTTTGATTATGAAATTTCACTTTTAAAAGACAAAACACATTTAAAATTTTACACTATGACATTTACACAAAATAAGATAAATTTAATATGTACACCTAGTTAAATCGAATTCGACTCACTTATGTACACTTAGTTAAATCGAATTCGACTCACTTGATCCGGCGCTAAATTTCTAACTGCTAGAGCCTGTCATGTGAAGGCCTATTTCTATATTTAGGATAGTGTCTCGGACGTGAATCTTCGCTTGTCAACCTATTTATTTTCTCCGCGTTTTTTTCTTGTGGTTTTTGCCTATTTACACGATAATTTTGCAACTTTTCGTGTCTACCTGTGGCGCTCGCCACACAATAAGCCGGGGACATTTTAGAGTCGCCCGTCCTCCGACTAATCCGTCTCGTAACACTTTCGCGCTCTTTATTCCCGTCCAAATCCTTTACTAGATTTTCTGACCTGAGATACTTTTTGTTCTCGTTATTTCTAAACCAAAATTCTCTTTTGTTCCTTCTCAGTGTTATTTTCACCGACGTATCCCTTTGATTATCCGATCTATCTATACTTTGACACGCCCTATTTGCTTGTGTTAAATCCTCACACTCATGATGCGATTTTTCTAACCCCTTTTTCAGTTTGACTTCTCGTATGGGGCAACCCATCTCATGATCCCCTTTGACATCTTTCTTTTTTCTTTTATTCGATCCTAAAACCTGATCTTCCTTTTTCGTGGGTGATACAGTATTATCCTTCCTTCCCTCCCAATTCTCATATCTCGTTTTTGACCGGGTACCTCCCATTTCCTTCCTTTCTCCCAAGTTCACGCTCGTCAATTTTGAGTAGTCCTCTCTCATCTTATTCTCTTCCCTTCGGGATGGATTCCCGTTTTCGTTTTTCGCTTTCGCTATGTTATGGATGACCACTGCATCTGAAATCTGCATTTTTTTCCTTTTAATATCATCAATTAATTTTTGAGTTTTGTTACCCAAAATATAGTAAGACAAATTCGTCTTTCTGTCCGTCACGATAGCTTTTGTTTTTAGTCTCCCGAGTCCTTCAATTTTTAAAACAACTTCGGCGGTCGGTAAGCGACGAGTATTGTTCATTAACGGCTGTCTAACTCGAATGGTGCCACCGTCTAATTGATTGCGTTTAATAAATCTCCTCGAAATTACATCATATTGACTTCCACTATCTCTTAATGTTGTGCATTCCCTTCCGTTGATTAGCGCGCGGCTTAGATAAGGCTTAAAACTTTCTTCAAAATTTGTACTTCCGCTAATATGATGAACGCTGGTAATTTGCTCTCCATTTCTTTTGTTTTCGGGACAATTAACCTTCAAATGGTTTGGGCTCGAGCAAATGAAACACCTAATAGCCCTTTTGCGCTCAAAGATTTTTTTCCTTTCTTTCTCTATATTTCGTTCTCTCCAGTTAGTTCTGGTTTCGGAATGCCCCCCTCTCGTTTCGTCTTCATTTTCCATTTTCTCATCCCGCGAATTTTCTTCGAATTTTAGCTTTTTGTTCCACGATTTTTTTGACGCCCCTTTTATAGTTTCGTATTCATCCAGATCCTTAGCTAGTGTTCCTGGATCTTTATATTTGGCCCACGAATCTATAAAGTGCTCCCTTAATTCTGCTGGAGCACGCCTCTTAATCTGTTCGGTGATTAGCAAATCTTTTAACTCTTTAAAATTAGTAACCTCAAGATCATTTAACCACCCTTCTAGAAAGCTATTTAGTTCAAAAATGAGGTCTTTCCACGGGCTATTCTGGTCTCGCAAATGCTTATCTAATTTTTGTCTATAAACCTCGCCACTCAATCTAAAACGAGCTAACAGGATTGACTTCACATGCTGAAAATTGTCAACTCGGTCTGTCGGTTCGCGCAAGATCAATTCAGCTATCTGTACGGGCAACAAAGCTAATAAATGCGTGACCAGATCCTCATTTTCTATCCCAGACCTTAATGCCTGTCGTTCAAACAAGTTTAAAAATAGAGTTATGTCCGAACGCTCTGGATCAAAACGATGCATTATAGTTTTTAGCGCTAATTTAGGTCTTTCCGATCCGTTACTGGAAATCGAGTTACGCCTCCCTGAGTTTTGCGTTAATTTTAATTGCTCTAATTGAAAATTTCTCTCTTTTTCTATCTCTTCTTTTTCTTTTTTCTCTCTTTCTAAAAGTATTAGATCTCCCCTATCTTTCACTATATATCCCACTTGCGTTAATGCAAAGTCGGCATCATAATCGTCCGCGCCCTCTATCTTTTGGATAATCGTCGCGATTATGTCACTTTCTTCTATCTGAACTCCTAATACCTCTGCTAAATTTTGCAGATCAGCCTTTCGGCAATATTTCAATGCCGTTATTTTCGCCATTATCTATCGATTTTATATTCCTACCGATACTACAAAGATAACCTAACGATTTCCCTCTTCATATATTTATTTATATATTTTTTTTTTTCAACTACCTCAGAAGATGTGAATTTGACACTTCACTGAGAATATTCTAACCTTATCTACCGTTATAAAATGTTTTCAAACGTATTCACAATATACATAAATAAATTAGCAATACTATAATAAATTTCAGACATTCTACGTTTTAGTGTTAGTTTCGAAAAGAAAGTATAATTTTTCCACTTTTTACATTCCCTACACACACAAAATATAGAACATAAAAAAAATATTTCCAAATGCTATAGGTAAACAATTTTCCCTATTTTACTCAGAATTTGAACACTCCTTGCAACCTTTTCATATGCTTTTTCTATTTTGAATATAAGTATATATTTAGGAAAATCAATCATTAAACAATCCAAATTGATTCTAAAATATTTTTCAAGCAAACTTTCCTCACAATGGTACTTTTCTTACATGACATCTAATTTTTTTTAAGAATCTAGTTCGATTTTAGTTTTCTGTATTCTTAATTTAAAAAAAAATTTCAAAATTTAAAGCCAATGACAAAGCCTTTCAGCTTCCTTGTACTATAATTAATTAATAAGTTAATAATTTTCTTATTTTAACTAACCAATTTTTCAATTTTAAAATTTTCATTTACCTCAAAACAAAAGTTTTCCTTTAAAATATTAATTTCTTATCAACATTTCAATTAATTAATAAATTAAGAGCCACTCAAAATAATGAGCTTACCTTTTGTTTTGCTGGGGCATTTTCTCTCGGGAACTGTACTGCACGGCACTGCACTGCACGGCACTGCACTGCACTTTAGTCTCCTTTCACTGCACACAGTCTTGCATCTGGATGTCGTCTAAAGCACCTTTTTGGGGAACTGTCCGGCACGATACTGGTGTCACTTTTCTCTACGCACAGTCTTGCGTCTGGGGGAATTGTTCTTAAGGGAACTGTCCGGTACGATACTGATGTCGCTTTTCTCTACACAGTCTTGCGTCTGGAGCACTTTCTTAGGGGAACTGTCCGGCACTATACTGGTGTCGTTTTCCTATGCATACGGTCTTGAATCTGGAGCTCTTTCTTAGAGGAACTGTCCGGCACGATGCTGGTGTCGCTTTTTTTCTACACACGGTCTTGCGTCTGGAGCACTTTCTTAGGGGAACTGTCCGGCACGATACTGGTGTCGCTTCTATGCACACGGTCTTGCCTCTGGAGCTCTTTCTCTTAAGCTAGTCTTTTAATGTTCAGAGTCCTTGCTGTGCATACCACCTTCTGCCACCAAGTTGTAAAACCTTCGACTAACATGTGGAAGTGGTAGCGTGGAACTTCAGTCAAGCGGAGGCCCAAGTAATAATTAAATCAAACAATTTATTTAAATGCATAAGATAAATGAATATTTCTTGATTAATTTCTTGTAATTACAACTACATTATATTTTTGGGTACTTTCAGCTGATGACAATGTTCATTAAAGACTTAATATCAGCGTATAAGATTAACATTCAAATTCTATAGTTTCTTTCTCGATACAAATCCAAAATCTTGTCACGATAGTCTGGTAAGAAACAGCTGCCTCTGTTTTCTGGTGTATATCAGTCCTTGTCAACTATACAATATCTCGCGGTTTACACTGGAGAAATCTTACCCAGCCCGAAACAGCGGATTTTTCTATCCCTTCGGATCTTTCCGAAAACTCAACTCCCAACTCAGAGAGCAGCTCTCTCCTTGGGATTCGAAAACGCATCTCCCCCTTTTCTCTCTCCGTTCAAATTCACCTTCCTAAAACAAAGGCTATCTGTCGGCCCACTCAGAGCCTAGGTTGAATGATATCACTAACAAACTTCGATATCATTGGTCAAGAGAGACCCTCTCTGCTAGCGTGAGAAAATTTTCCATCTAGTTTCATTTTTAAATTGTCCTGGGAAAATATCGGCAAACTTGCTACTTAAAAGGAATCCCATAACTCCTATTCTTTTCATGCCGTTCTACTTTTCCGTCAACCTTTAAGATTGGTTTAGATGGATTGATTCTTTTTATCATTTCCTGCAGAACCTTGAGACTTAGAAATATTTTGAGCTGTTATGCTTATACATTGCTCTTCCTATCTAGAGTTTTATTTGAAAATATATGGGACTTTTTTTGTGAATCCCATTGGATTCTTCACAGGGTCACCTTATATTTATAACCGATTAAAATTTCAGAGGTTTCGGACCAAAAGAACTATTTTTCTACGTTTTGACCCGATGCGGAAAAGAAAAGCGAGAAGAAAACATATTTCTTTTACAACTAGATATCGATAATTTTTTCGCGAAATGTTTGCACGGGCTGCAATAAAAACTCCAGCTAGGTAGAAATTTAAAAAAAATATTCTCAACACGTTTTACTGCAGAAAGTTCTGTTCTTCCAAAAGATATTCAGTTGATGCTAGTATAAACAAACATGATCTTTGCCTAAAAAAATCTTCTTTCTTTCTAAATCATTTTTCAGCGTACTGAAGTATTTTCTGAACTTTGTTTATCATAAAATTTTTGCCGGTTAATAGATCTAATTCTAAAATAACTAAATATGATACAACTCGAAGAACAGATCTTATAATAAATTCAAAATCTTTTAAATAATTCGAAAACTTTCATAAAACTGCATCAAAAGTTTTCACTGTATGGTAAATTCAATAGCCTCAGTTCACTCAAGCATGCCGTCTTGAAGGCAATCAGAGCTTTCAATAGTTTTTCACAAATGAAAAGAAAAAAAAAAACTTTCTGAAAACATTTTTTTTTTCATTTTTAATCGATTATTTCAAACGATAAAAAAGAAAATAGCAATAAAAGAAACTTTTTTGATACATTTTTCTATTTTTAATAGAATATTTCAAACAATAAAAGAGAACATGGACTTTTCAGAATTTTTTTTTAAACTACTATTATATTAATCAAAAGAATTTGTTATCAACCATTCAAAAGATATAATATTATATATTTAAAAAAATACCACTTCTTTTAATATATACTGATTAAGTTTCATAAATTATTTTTCTAAAAAATTCAAAGAATCATTATGAATCAAAAAATTCTTTTACACCATGCGACTCAATTATAAATAAAATATCCGAATAACTTTAACTATTAAAAAAAAAAAAAAAGGAATTCGTGGATCTCACAGCATGATATCGACTGCTTAGTAAATCAAAGAAGCGATCATAGGAAAAAATCTTTTATTAGCAAAATGCTTGTGAGGCCAACAGCAATGAACAATGGATATACGAAATTAATAACTTGATTTAGGGTGTTGTATTTTGAATAACAATGGCTGAGAACAAAATTAATTTTCCGAAGTTTCATAAAGCAATGTAATTTTCAATATAATGTTGTAAAAAGCGTGATAAAGGGGGATTTTAAAGACATTAAATTGGAGCTTTCCGCTGTTTACTAAATTAATAGAACATTTTAAAGCTGACATTTCGCATTGTTTTGATTTTAATAGAAATTTTATTTTTTAGAAATGTAATTAATTCAGGATAAAGTTGTTGATTTTTTAGATAAAAATTATAAAACTTTAATCAGCTATTTTTTATGCTTAATATTTATTTTAGGTAGTTCATTATTTTTTATAACGTGATACATATAGATATTTTCAGTGTAAAATTACATTATATGAAATGATGTATTATTTAGAGTTTTCGTTCATTAAAATATTTTTCACAAATTTCTTATACAAATCTTTAGATTGATTTTTAACTGGAGTATATTTAACTTCCCTAGTTTTGATATTTAAAACTCGAATATGTTTTTCTTCATCGTTTCATCCACTTCCCCCCTCCTTCCCCCTCTTTTTAAAGTTTTGGTTTCTCCCTGCAATATTTAAACCAGTGTGCATTCTGGAAGTTTGCTGATTTCTTCTCATTTCACCCCTTGATGATGACCAGAGTTTGGTCGAAAGCACTCGGGGCTCCGGCGAATTCTTTCATATTTGACATCTGTAAATTAGTTTTAATGTCTTAAAACATTTTAATTGTTTTTTTTTACACCTATTTTAGTAATAAAACTGTGAATCATTTGATGCATTCATGTTTTTAATTAATGAACATTTACTATTCGGAAATGTTGATGGGAGTTTGCTCCTGTAGTAATCATGCCCTGAGCCTTGGTAGTCTTATATGACACACATGTCTTATACGTTGAACATATATTTCATTGTGGTAGACATAGGTCTCTACTGTTCATAAATTTCATATAAAAATAATTTAAAGAGATATAACATAAAGTAGGAAATTCAGAATAATATTATTCTGAAAGCGATTGGGAGATTAAAGGGGTGGGAGCTACATGTAAAAGGTTTTGTAGGGGAAGGAAACAGAAATCTCTTAATAATTAATTTAAAAAATATATGCAAATATTATTTACTTTTTTAAAAAGCATTCTTTAACATTGATCTTTATCATTACGAAAACTTAGTGACATACGAAAGGGCTCCAAGAAAACCTTCAAAGAGCGCCATGGCGCCCGCTTGCGCCTCGTTGGACAGCCCTGTATAGAGTATAAAATATATGAAAAATAACATGCAAATTCTTTCACGTGTAATGTGTATAATTATTTTTAATACATTCTCCGTTAATTATATAAACTTTTCCTATAAGAAATCAAGCTAATATTAACTTTTTACGCTAAAAAACATTTAAAGACAAATTTAGAGCAATAGCATCATTATTTTACACAGGTTAATGTTGTTTTGAATTATATAGAGACGTTTGGGGCCCCTAACAAGACTTCGACTGGCGCTGGGCATTTGCCCCGTTTGCCCGATGGTTGTGCCTGCCCTGTTTTTGCCAGCATATAGTATTACTAGAAATAGTTAAAAATCTGTCCCAAAAAATCCTTTGTAAAACAATTTTTAAAATATTTCGAACATTTCATCATTACCGAGATAGCATCTTCCTCGTTGTAAATCTTTAATCTAACCAAAACAGTTTTTTCCTATTATCGGAAACATAATGTTCTCCTTAAGGAAAAAAGGCCAATCCCAAAAGTCTTTAAAGATGTCAAAAATACACGGTAGTTCAAAATAGTTTAAACGAATTTTTACTTACTTTTATTTAGTATGTATATTTTACCATGTTTGCTATGGGAGGGGTGGGTGTATGTAAAATGAAGCAATAAATTACAATAAGAAGCTGTAAAAACGAAACCTTTTTATAATGAAGGCCTGACTTGAATAAAAAAGTTCATGGTACTGGTGAAAAGAAAACACTATAGTTTTAAGAGAACGCACCAGCTACATCAGAAAACTATCTATAATATTTAATTTTCTTCCGGTCGATTGTTATTTCGTCTTAGCAAGTTTTACCTCATAAAAAAGTAACAAAAAGCTTTTATATTACTTCCGCTCAAAAATATGATTAAACTGAAAGTACATTTATGAGCACAATTTTTAAAGAGCACGAATAAATTTCATTTTTACTTTTTATTGTTACATACTGCCTACCCGCAAGAAAAGTGATGCAACTACAAAAATGCATTTTGCATTTTATTCCACTAATAGGTCTGATTTAGGTGCGTCTTGCTACAGGAAAAGTGTCATAAATTTATTTATCCGAAAGACCGCGCTATGTGTCACTTTCCCACCACAGAAGGGGGAAAGGCAAAGCTGGGGGGTATAATTACCCAATCCTCCCCATCTCCTCTACTTCTTGATCTTAAGTGTGTTGATCAGCGAGATCTAAAATTTCCCTGTCTAATTTTAAACCTAGCGTGGAATTCATTCTTATTTTTTAAATATCTCATCACGAAATTAAATATTTTAACTTCCTTTTCTCAGGTGTACTCTTCTTAAAGAATGTATCTTTATATTTTAGTTGAAAAAATAATTAAAAACTACATACTTAATTTTATTTGACTTGTTGAAATCTTACTCAGCTCGCCAGCTTTCAACACATAAAATATTACATTAGGCATGTATTTAAGAAATATTTTGTCAACTATAAAAGAAAGAGACATTTTTTGAGAAGAATATACAGAAAAAAGAGTTTAAAAATATTAATTTTCTGTGAAGATAATAAAAAAGTGGGAATGCATTTCACGCCCATAGGTTTAACATTAGGCAGATGAATTCGAGAACTCACTGACCAACACCGTTAAGGGTCTTACTTTTTTACTCGTATGTACGCTTTTACAGCTGTATGCATAACTAACTGCTATAGTTTCTCTTGCAACTCTTAGAGCCCATATAGAAACAGAATAGCTTTCAAAAATGATATCATCTATATAACATTTAAATTTTGTAATCAAAAGTTTTGTGACATTGGAGAGGGATTTGTCCTCTACTTCGATCTATATTTATATCATTAAACTAGAGGAGATAAGACAAGCTGTGAATTACCACCAACAAAAAATTTCAAAGCCCCTTCTGACTTTACCAACTGGTTACAACACTGGAAAAAAAAAAAAAAAAAAAATTACAAATCTTCTTTTGTTTTTCATGCGAAATATAATGTTATAATGCTTTTGAGTCGTGTCACTTTTCTTGTGGGTAAGCGATATGTACTTTCTTACGATCGCAGAATATTTTAGTGAATAAAATGTAAAAAATCCGAAAACGTCCATTCTTGTTGCCAGATATTCAAATTTGTTATAGTAAGCACGTTCTCGTTTCCAATGAGAATGCTCCTCCGCGTCTCTAGCGCTTTAAAATGCTACAATTCCGCCTACGCTTTGCAAGGTGAAGAATGTTTATTTCGACGAATTGCAGCATCTTTTAAAATTTGTTCGGTTAATTTCTAAACATCTAATTTACAGAATAATTCATGTCAGCTTATGCAAACACCTGACATCGAAATATAGTTCATTTAAACTGATTAGTTACAGAGGCTATTCGCACATTTTAGATGAGTTGGTTTTGGAGTAAAAAAATCGTCTGCATAGAGAAATTATTTTTCATAACTAATATGTTTTTGAAAGCATAAATTCTCAACTATAATTTTTGTTTACATGCAAAATGGCACTTTTAAAGAACCGATGGATAGAAGACTGCATTTCTACACTTTTCGAAGAGAATTATTCGCATTTGGTCATTAAAAAACACTGTGAAAGGTATGGTTTTTCTATATCTAAAGCCACGGTAGGTAATATTTTCAGTAAGACAGCGAAAGAAATCTGAATTTCTGTCTTCAAATGAAATAATTGTTCCAAATATGTACACAAGAACAAAAAGAAACTCTTGGAATACTGCAAAGATAAGATCTTTTATGGTAAAAGAAAATCCTCTAAATCAAAGGACTGTTGCTAAATCATCAAAATGTTCAGTGTGAACTGTTATCAAAATCATTAAGATTTATTTAAATTTTAAAAACGCCAAAAAATACAATGTTAATCGTCTTTCTCCACGACATATCTCCGAACATATAGAACACGATGCAGAATTCTTTAGGACAACAATCCAATCGGAGAAAAATGGAAAAAAGTTGTTACAATAGATGAAGCTTGAGTCTATTTAAACGATTGTAATAAAAAGACATCCATTTATTATCATCAAAGAGGATAAAAAATTGTTAAAACAGAGTTCAATGTATCTGAAAAAGTTTCAGCAAAGAATTTTTAATTGTTGCCGGCTTTGCATGTAGCGGCAAATCAAAAATGAAGAGATTGGAGAAAAATGTTAAGATCAACGCCACATACTATCGGAAACATAGTTTACTGTCAATTCTTTAAACCTGAAATACCATCTCTTTACCCCCGGTACCATCAATCTGTTGAAATCAAGATAAACGCAAGCAGCCACGCATCACAATCCACTGCTAGTTTGCTGGAAAAATTAGAATGAGAAACGTGTATATCAAGGCTATACCCGTTAAATCTCCCGATGTATCACCCACATGTATTTTGTACTTTTGTACTTTAAAAAAAGTGCGTTATTTAAACATCGACCTACTACTTTTCATGGACTTTGGAAAACTGTTCCAGAAGAATGGGCCAAAACACCTCTTCGAAAACTACAAAAGGCATTATAGATCAGTTTCAACCACGTGACCACATGCCCACCAATTTTCCACCAAACAATCAAAATCACTGATCTTTTAGCACTCAACCAATGAAAGTGGAGAAACCCGGGAAATTTGGGAGGCAAACAAAAAACATTCACGAGGTTGTCAAGCTGGTTGCTAGGGTGTGACGTCAGTTGAAAATGATCTATTTTCACGGAAATTATGGTGTAGAAAGGTAGTTAAGAATAAGGCTTACCAAACTGAACATTTTAAACGCAAATATTTACACGAGTACTTATTGAGTAAATTCAAAGATAATACAAAAGCTTTATTTAATTAGTTCTAAATAAAACCATTCGGTACCCGCGAGTTTGTTAATTCAGTATTCAAAGAATCTATATTGCAAAAACAATCACTAAAGATAACGCATTAACAATAATGCTAACGATCTGAGCTTTCACTTTTACCGCACACACACACTGACTTCTAAATTTCGCATAATTTCAATTTTTACGTCATCGAATAGAACAGAAAATATACTTTAAAATGTACTTTCCAACTAAATATGAAGATACATGGAATTATGTGTATTCGTTTTGAAGCTACAGCGTCCAAAATATTCGAGTAATACACAAACGGAGATACATCTGTCCAAATAAGATTAAATCGTAGTCAGATCATTTTCATCAATAACTAAAATGCGTAACTTTCATGAATCGCATAATTTTTTCTGATAAATACAGAAGAAAGTTTTAAAAATCATAATGTACATGATATAAAAACGTCAATTAATTTCGTTTTGTCTTTATAGATCCTATCCTTACTAGAAGCTTGAACATTCTGAGCTGAAAGAAACTTAAAAATATGTTATTACTTTATATCAAATTTCAATTAATATCTATATTATTTTTTAATCGAGAATAACAAGTTTATATTAAATTTAAGTAATGATTTATGAAAACAAGTTATTAAAAAATAAATAATACTGAAAAAATTGCTTATTTTTTTTATATTTAATACTTATTGCACGCCAGATTTGACATAATCAGTTTTTTTTTTTTTTTTTTGACAACCTGTTTTTGTTATACACATTCACTGTACACCCTGCTGTTGTTAGCACAATTCAAATTTAAGAGGTAACAGACAGTTATGTATTTAATTGTGTCTTCAATCCTTGTATAAAAAAGTAAATCATGTACGTTTGGATAATTATTTTTAAAACGTGAAACAGTACTTCTTTAATAATATATTTGAATTTCAAGGCAATTGGAGAATTTTTACGAAAACTAGAGCCTAAATACACAGCCAGACTAAAAAATATATAAATATACCACACTTCCAAACAGGAGGCGTTATAAAGGCAAAATGAAGTTGCGTTTTATCTGTCCTACTATATTTTAACTTTGGTACGACTGCGATACAGTGACACAAAAAAAAAAAAAAAAATAAGTATGGTTAAATTAATTTATCGCTAGGGGATATTTTCGAAGGGTAAAGGAAAGCTGAGTTTAATCAGTCATACCTTATTTTAAATTGGAGTACAGTTGCCATAAGAGAAAACACACTTTAAAATTCATTTTAAATTATGCAATTTCCCACCAGTGGCGCTACCTGCGTAAAGCATAAATTTGACCTTAGCAGACGCTTATTCTGAAGATTTCATTAAAAATTATATATAATCAATTTTATTTAAATTTAGTTATTTTATTTCCCGAAAGGGGCACTATAAACAACAATAAATTGTTTTGAATCTGTTCAACTTATGTTTTTAACTTGAGAGCGACTTCCTAGAGTAAAACATACCCCCCCCCCCCCCCACCGAAAAAAAAACCTAAATTTAGTTTCTGTATTTCCCGCTTGGGGCGTTACCCGCGTAAAAGAACGTTGAGTTCAATCTGCCTTATGTGATTTAACTTGGAAAATGGTTGCCACATCAGAAAAAAATCTATTTCAAAAAATTAGTTATGCGATTTCTTGCAAAGGGGCGTGCCAGTGTAAAAAAAAAAAAAAAGTATCATGTTTAAAATTTTTTTCAAAACATAAATTTGACCGTGGAAGAAGCTTATTCTAAATATTTATTAAAAATTTATAAGATTAATTATATTTAAATTTAGTTACGGTATTCTCCGTCAGGGTACGCTACAAAGAAAAAGAAAATTCTGTTGAATTTGTCAAACATATGTTTAACTTGAGTACGGCTTGATATAGTAAAAGTTGAAAAAATAATTTTTATTTTAATTTAGTTACCCTATTTCCCTCTAGCGAGTGCCAAAGTAAATAAAAATTGTGTGGAATTCGTCCTACCTATTTTTAACTTCAGTACAGGTGTCATACAGTAAAACATACAAAATCAATTTTACTAATATTTGGTTATTGTGCATTTCGCTAGAAGGTGTTATCGGCGAAAAAGAACAGTAAGTTGAAACCGTCTTACCTACTTTTAACTTGGAATATGGTTGCCATTTGAGAAATCATAAAAAAATTCCATTTTAAACCTTTAGTTATGCAATTTCTCACCAGGCGAAAACGTAAAAAAAATTGTAATGGGTCAATTTTTTTCAATACATAAATTTGGCAATAGTGGAAGCTTATTCTGAAGATCTGAGCAAAATTCGTTGTAGGAAGTCAGCTGAAAATGCGTTCGAAAAGTTAGTTAAAGAAACAGTTATAGTGCACATCGAGATACATCATGAGGCATCATAAGTAAGTTAAATAAAGATAATAGAAAATAGTTTTTCCGATAGTGATTGGTGATAAAGTGTAATGCATCTGAATTATTTTTGTTGTCCTGTAAAAGAACTATAAATATTACACGCCATACATTTTCAACGTAGAACATGCCACAATAAGTCTCAGTTACATAAACAAATTTCGTAGAGTTTCAAATTACATAATGAAACTAAAATGCATTTAAAGTAATTTCTGCCCATAGCAGTAGTGTAATAGAATTTTTTGCGCGGCCCTGTACAATAACTATAAATGTTAAATACATCCTGTTCAAGAAAACACTTGCTGTAGGGTGACAGTAACAATATACTAAAATTTATTTCCGGCCACTATTCTATAAATCCCGCATTCAAGCGTTTCATAAGAATGTTACTTAAATTCATTTCAAAAAATCGTTTTATAAATTCATTTGATAAAATCGTTACATGAAATCGTTTTATAAATTCATTTCATAAAATCGTTACACAAAATCGTTTTAGTAAATCGTTACATTAGGATTTAGGATTTTTATATACAGGGTGCAATATGTTATCTATCGCCGACCTTTAATTTCTCAACCGTTGGTCGTAGACATATAGTTCCAATTACAACAGGTTGGAAATTGCTCGTCAAACGTGGCAAATGAGGTGCGTTTGTACTATAGCTAGTTTTATAATTATTTTTTGCACCCCATATTGTACTGAATGTATATTTTTTTGCACTTCATAAGTGCATAGTCTGTAACATCATTAAAATGCACTATAATTTTTTTTCCGATTCCCCGTAATGAAACGGAAAAATTTTGACTGTCCCTGTAATTAAACTATGCATCCGATTTTCATAAAATATGAAATGGCTCGACAAAATTTTGCAACAATTATATATTTAAAATTTCAGACCTTTCGAAAGGCTGTAACATCATTAAAATGCACTTGCAATAATTTTTCCCATTGGCCGTAATGTAAAGAAAAAATTTTGATTGTCCCTGTAATTAAACTATACATCCGATTTTCATAAAATTTGAAATGGCTCGACAAAATTTTGCAACAATAGTATATTTAAAATTTCAGACCATTCGGAAGGCTGTAACATCATTAAAATGCACTTGCAATAATTTTCCCCATTGGCCGTAATGTAAAGAAAAAATTTGACTGTACCTGTAATTAAACTATGCATCCGATTTTCATAAAATTTGAAATGGCTCGACAAAATTTTGCAACAATCATATATTTAAAATTTCAGACCATTCGGTTGGGTAGTTTTTGCTCTGTTATATGCGGACGGACGGACAGACAGATTGAAAGACGACTATAGGTGCTACGTATTTATATAACTACGAACGCACCTAAAAACGTTCCAAATGAGCTAAATATTCATGTTGTGGCATTATTTAAAGTAAAAAATCAATTTTATAAAAATTACGAAATCTAACTTTTTATACGGTCCCCCAGTCTCTATAGTTATATTTAGTAAAAGTTTACACATATCATAACAGATATAACACAAAAAGTTTGACATCTGTACTACAAAAATTGACACAGTTATTAAATTTCAAAGTTTGAGATTTTTGCACATGATTTTGTCTTTCATTGAGGGATCAGTTAAAAGATGAATTCAAGTAATTCGTGATCAAAATCAAGGTGCAATGTCTTTTTTACGGCAAAATCACTTTTAGCCGGTATCGTCAAATCGAGCTATCACCAAAGACGGTTATTTCATCTAAAAATTTGAGCTGACTTTTAGGGGTCGTATACAAAGCGAAGAATGAAATATCGAAATTAAACAGAAAAATAAATATTAATTTATTATAATATCAGAAAACGGTCTGCTATAACAAATGAATCCATCAAACGCCGGGATCTACTACGGATACTGCTCAAAGTGCTCCCCATTGGTGGCAATGCACAATTGAATGCGTGACAGTACTGAGTTCTGGACTCGTTGGAGCATAACAGGTGTAACTGTGCAACAAGCAAGGATGTTGCGCTGCTTCAGATCAACCAGAGAAGTAGGATGCACGGACATTTGATGCTTTATGCGGAGGGGCCCCATCATGTTGAAGCCGCACCCGGCATGTACAGTCGTGGAAAAAAAAAAGTAAACACCCCCTACTAACTCTTCAACAAATTATCGTAGACGGAAGTTACTGGTACCGTACAATTGTAAATAAAGTCTACTTTTAAATGATGTATATAAAGTTTGCTTAGGGGGCCATCTACATATTAAAACGAACCCAAACCTCAATTTTTTCAATGCCAATACCCAATTTTAACGAGATATTTCAAATCTTCGGT
Source organism: Maratus speciosus (assembly GCA_963932465.1). Taxonomy (NCBI): domain Eukaryota; kingdom Metazoa; phylum Arthropoda; class Arachnida; order Araneae; family Salticidae; genus Maratus; species Maratus speciosus. Next base: position 296,258,071 of record OZ010789.1, read on the forward strand.
CCAAACTATGCCTAGACACCAAATTTCAAGTCATTTGAATGATAAGTTTTTGAATTATAAACATTCAAAATTTTGTGCTTCTAATGTTAAATTACATTTTCATATTTTTATTTATATCTCTTGAAATTATGCTCCTAATGTGCTAATTTTTTGTGTAACAATAATGCTAATGTGCCCAAACATAAATAAGCTGAATTTGCAATTTTTATAATTTTATGATATGAATTATGAAATTAATATTCGAAAAAATTATGAATTGCAACCTACAATTTTTTTGGTGGATTTAGATTCACTAAGTCCTGTTTTATGAAAATCCGAAATTTCACATTTTTCTTCCAAATAGTTTTCAAATTATGCTTAAAAAACGGCAAAATGATGGTTTAAGGGGCCGTCTATGATAGAAGTGAGTAGATATTTTGAAATTTCTTCTGCTGTCCTATTATCTAACAGGCTTCATAAGGTGCCTTGATCAAGAAGGGGGCTCTCTCGGTTAACAATCGAGTAACGAACTTCAATTTGGATACCGCCCTTAAAATACGCTCGTTTTAAAATAATTAATTTCTCAAAAACTTATGGTACGAATTGCATAAAAATTTTTTTTGGGCTAATTGAAGGGTGTAGAGTTTATTTATGCTGTCAGAATTGGGTATTGCCATTGAAAAAAATGAAGTTATGGTTCGTTTTAATATGTAGAAAGTCCCCTAAGCCAATTTTATATACATCATTTAAAAGTAGACTTTATGTCCAATCGTTTGGTACCAGTAACTTTCTTCTACGATAATTTGTTGAGGAGTTAGTAGGGGGTGTTTACTTTTTTTTTTCCCACGACTGTACGTCGTAGAGACAGCTCTTCATGCCTGTCACGTACCGTGTTTTGTAGTAGGTGCAGGTAACGATCGGCAGTTTAGGTCCTATAGTACTTTTATGGGCCGAAAACATCCAACCGCAAAGTAGGTAGAATAGACAACTGGAAAATAAAACATACTTACTAAGGATTAGATAAATGATCACGGAATGCAAACTACCAGTTGAGCAACGAGCATGAAATTTGGGATTATGTAAATTACAATAGTACCGCAGCGCCACACGTTCGGGATAAAGCACGAACCATCTAACAGTGGACATGCTAGACAGCGCTGAGATCGTGATGGCAAGTATACATACAATATGCCGAAATAAAACGTATTTATGATGAATGTCAAAGGAATGCCAGAGAGGCTACGAGTGTTTATTTAAAACGTTCCCTAAGGATCTACATCCAACGCATAAAACTATAGCTGATGCATTGCACCATCTTAGAGAGACCGGTTCTGTTTCACCAAGACCCAGAACAAGTAGACGGGCAAGTTGTAATGTTCAAGTGACACCGGAGGAGGTGCTGGCATTCGCCCTTTCAATTTCACAACTGAGCACGGTGAAAATAAACGAGGCATTTGGTCAACATGTCTGGCATTTGTTACATGCATATGATGCACATCCTTACCATCCGACACTGGTGCAAGAATTGATGCTGGGTGACCACGCACGACAATTTGATTAATGTAATTTCATGCTCAACACCTTAGAGGAAAATCCGCCATTCCTTTGTGACATTCTGTAAACAGATGAGTCAATGTTTACACAGGTTGGCATTGTGAACGTGCACAATTTGCATTACTGGTCTCTGGAAAGCCTCCACATTGCCCGCACAGTGCGACACATGTGGTGCTGCGGTATATGGGGAACCCAAATTGTTGGAACCATCTTCTACAGTGGAACCTTAACGGGCGATCGTTAACTACATCTGCTACAAAACACGGTACGTGACTGGTATGAAGAGCTGCCTCTACGACATGCATTCCGGATGTGGCTCCAACATGATGGGCCCTCTCCTCATAAAACATCAAACGTACGGGCGTATCTGGCCACCGAATTCGGTCAACAGATCCTTGAATGTGGTGGTCCGGTAGAGTGGCCGCCGAATTCGCCGGACTTGACTCCCATGGCCTTCTATCTCGGGGGTTACATCAATACATAGGTATATGTGACTGAGACTACTTCTCTGGTTTATCTGAGCAGCGCATCATCCTTGATTGTCGCACAGTTAGCACACCTGCTATGCTCTAACGTATCCAGGACTCAGAACTGTCGCGCATTCAATTGTGCATTGTCACCAATAGAGATCATTTTGAGCAGTATCTCTAGTAGATTCCGACGTTTCATGGATTCATTTTTTATAGTAAACCGTTTTCTGATGTTATAATAAATTGATATTCATTTTTCTGTTTAATTTCAATATTTCTTTCTTCGCTTTGTATACGACCCCTAAAAGTCAGCTCACATTTTTAGGGGAAATAACCCTCTTTGATGATAGCCTGATTTGGCGATACCGGCTAAAGGTGGTTTCGCCGTAAAAAGGACATTGCACCCTGATTTTGATCTCGAATTACTTCAATTCATCTTTTAACGGATCCCTCAATGAAAGACAAAATCATGTGCAAAAATCTCAAACTTTGAAATTTTATAACTGAGTCAATTTTTGTAGTACAGGTGTCAAACTTTTTGCGTTATATCTGTTATGATATGTGTAAACTTTTACTAAGTATAACTATAGGGACTGAGGGACCGTATGAAAAGTTAGATTTCGTAATTTTTATAAAATTGATTTTTTACTTTAAATAATGCCACAACATGAATATTTACCTCATTTGAAACGTTTTTGTAATTGGAACTATATGCCTACGACCAACGGTTGAGAAATTAAAAGTCGGCGATAGATAACATATTGCACCCTGTATACTAGAGGACCCTGCCTCCTATGCGCTTCGTGTACCAAGCCCTGGATTTTTTTGGTCTGCATGTGTCTGTCTGGCTCTGACTTTCTGCACCTCTGTCTGTCTATCTACTGTCTACCTGTTGTCTATCTGTCTGCTGTCCGTCTGTCTTCTCTCTCTGTCTCTCTGCCTATCAAAATTATACTTCAAACCGCGATTTTAAATTCTTCATAAGTTCGTTTCATGTATTCGAATTTGCATATTTGTCGCTTCACAAAATCACTAAACAAATTCGGTACATAAAACCGTTTAATTAGCAGTTTATATATCCATTTTGGTTAGATCTATGTATATAGTACATATATCTCTGTGTGTAAGCGAATTGCGTAACCTCTTTTGTTTAAAATCATTGTTGAAAAAATAGCCTTACAGCGAAATTTCAGATTATTACAATTCAGTAAAATACAAGCTAATATGTCAGTATTTATTCAATTAATAAATACGTAGGCATTCCAAAGCTTTATTTAGCCAGCTTTAAATAAAATCGTCTGACACCTATGAATTTGTTAATTCAATATTCACAGAATGTTGACTAATGCATAATCAAATCGCCGAATGAAACTGATATATTCAGAAACTCGAATAATCAGATAATGTATTTAAACTATTTATGCATTAAAATTGGGAATCAAAACCTCGGTACTTAAATAAACTGACTAATTCAGCGGTACTTGAAGATTTTTTTTAAATCTGGTGTAATATTCTGAATTATGGAAATATTATTTCTCATTTTTCGTTTATCTGTATTATTTCTAGGGTGTAAAACAAAATTAAAAAAATCGGATTTTTTTTATTTAAATTAGATTTTTTTTATTTAAATCGGATTAAATTTTTTTTCCCTGTGTTAAAATACGGAAAAGCTACCAATAATTTTAGGTTTCTAAAACAATTAAACCTCTAATTGCTAACATAATCTATGTTTTTAAGCTTTAATTAATTATACTTATTAGTTATTAATTACTGTAATTATAAAAACTTCTATAATTTTTGTAAAGTCATGAGCACACTACTGACTTAGAAATACTGTGGTTTTGGGGAATTTTTTTAGAAGAAATCTATGTACAATAGCTAAAGGTGAATTTCACTATTGTTTATCTATTTTTTTTTTTTTTTTTATTAAGCAGGGCGCTTTTTGGAATTATTAGCATTCAATGCTTCAAATAAATAAAAAAGAAAGTTTTGTTGCCCTTTCAATCCCTAACTAGTTTCTTTATTCAGTGTATATGAGTTAAAACAATTTATTCAACCTTTATCAAAGAAGCTCTTTCTGTGCTTAACATTTTTTATACCAATTAGTTCTTTTTCTCTCATACATTCTTTTGTAATAGTTTTTGAGAAAATATCATTCTTTCATTCTTCTTTAGTTCCAGTTTGCTATAACTGTATTATTGCAAAAGTAAATGAGAAAATAACATACTGCCTACTTATTCTGTTGCTTGCAGAGATTTATTATACTTGCTATGCTTATTTTATATAAAAGAATGAATAATTTGATTAGTTAAAAGAAATTAGGACATTTCAAATTATATTAGATTTAAATATATTTAAATGAAATGCTTTTTATGCCAGGTAAAAACTTGCTTTTTACAAACTTACTGTACTTAATTTTTCTACAAGTTTAAGGAATAATTTAAGCTTAGAAATAATTATTTAAAGCATTTTTTTTTTTATTCATAAGGCAAAATACCTATAGAAACTTTTCAATTTATGTTCATCTTAGATTTTAATACTTTTTTATGTAATTTTAAACACTTAGAAAATTTATGATTTTAATCACTGATTAAAAAAAACAGTTGATTAAAATCACGATTTAATCGCTGATTTAAATCATTTGATTAAAATCGTTGGCACCCTAATTATTTCAAAAAAGACTTCATAGCGACAAAGAACGTTTTCTCAAAATGAAGAATGAGTTCCTTCCTACTTTTTAACACTTTCAAACATAGTTGAAAAGTGTTTATGAATTCGGTTTGTCTGTCCGTTTGTCTGTACGTGCTCTAACTTGCATAAATATAGTTCGATTGCCATGAAATTGTATATTTTATGGTGTTTAGGGTGGCATGTTCGATATTGAAAATGAAGTGTGAAGGATTTTTGGTTTATTTACAGGACCTCTCAAAAGAATTCCGTTACATTACGGGATATATTGGGAAAAATCGTTTGCCGTGTATTTGAATGATATTACACTATTTTAAACATATTGAAACTGATATATAACATTGAGGTGTATTACAAGTAGGGATTGACCGAAGCAGCAATTTTGCCGAATACCGAATACCGAAGCTTTGGTCGAAGTGTATACCGAAGCTTCGGTATTCGGCAACCGAATACTTGAAACTTTTTAATAGGCACTTTTGCATATATTAGCTTTTTTAATAAGCTTTAATTGAAATTAAATTCTCAATAATTTAATTCTGTTACATTTTTATTCTTAAATCTAATTACACAAAAAATTTAATGACTTCTTTCCACTCACAAATTCATTAACCCATCACTTGTTTTTTATTATTTTATCACTAGTTAATACCCAAAAATAACCTATGAAAGTATTATCTATACAGGGTATTATTAAGGATAAGGATTATCAGAAAAACAAAAGTTCATTCAAATATAAAGAAACGATGTTGTCATTAAGTTGATTTACTGATTGTCTAAGTCTAATTATAAACATATTGAATAGGAATGTTCTCAAAATACCAAAGGTATCATATCAATTTGTACATTTAACTATTTTCTGTCAAATTATTGATAGAATATTTATATTTTGATTAATATTTTAACATTGTGGGGATGAAGAAAAGAAATTTGAGCGATTTTGATATAATGGTTACAAAAGCTATAGGATAGGCATACGGGTATACTTATTTGATGTGTGTATTTTCTTTAATATGCACCTTTAGATATACAGATATGAACTGTGGTATACTTATTTGATATGTATATTAAAGAAAATACACATTAAATAAATTTAAATAAAAAAAAACTAATGTAGAAGTAAATAAAATTAAATGATAAGGGAAAGATGCGCATCTTGCTTACTTTTTTTTCTCTGTTGTAGATAGTTGTTTTGATTTCACACCTATGTAGACTATTTTAGGAAGGAAAAAGTTTTTAAAAATTAAAAATGGCCTTTGACTTGTTTTTTGTACTGCAGCTGAACTCTGAACTCATGCACATAATATTGAAACTCATTGTTTAGCCTATTCTTCTGCTAAGTAAAAGAGAATTCTTCTACTTCTAAGAAAATACTTATATGCAATTATTCGGAAAATACTTTTAAGTATTCGGCCGAAGCCGAATATTCAGTTTACACGTCGAACCATGGAATACTGAATCAACTATTCGGTATTCGGTCAATCTCTAATTACAAGGCTCTTACTATAGAATATGGTGTGCATAGAACTTAATGTTCATTTCCAGGGACACACAAAAGAATTTGGCTATAGAAGAATATGAGCAATAATTGAATTACTGAAGCCTACGAACAATAACTGCTGGAAGCGCATTTTCAGTTGTGGTATGCGTTTTTAAATATAATTATTTGTTAAATATTACTTGGCGTGTATAAATTCTATAGATCATATACAGGCTCGCAGAAAAGTTCTCAAAAACATCCGTTTTTTGGCGGAAATTGCTGAGTGGAATTTTTCAACTGTGCTATGTATTTAACTGAACTAACTTTTAGCATACTATGTAGTATGCTTACATATCTGTAGATCACATACAGCGGTGCACACACAAGCAAAAAATCGCATATTTTAATGCCTATTCATGGTTAGCAGAAATCAGGTTTTCAAATGTATTAAGCATTTTCCGAATTGTTCATTTAGACAGTCGTGAAAGAGTTAATTTGGTTGCAAAAGGGCTTTATAAATTACTAGATAGTGCCCGTGAAGATTTGACGGTAAATAACTTGAATGTTTTATTAGAAAAATTCTTGAATTTTTAATTAGTTGCTTTTAAATTAATTATTGAATGACGAGTTACGTGACGAATTTCTATATTGCATAAGTGATTCCTATTTCTTTAAGGTGATAGATGGTTCTGTCAGCCTCACCTATTCAATGAACTGAAAGAATTTTAATTTTATAATTTACAAACAAATATGCTTGCTTTTTTATCAGAAATTTACCTAAAAATAGCGGGTAAAGAATTTATTTTTACTTACTACGACCTCTTTTTTTTTTTTCTTTTTCTTTTTTTTTTTTTTGTTGGAAAAATAACAATATTTATTTTCATTTATTTATTTATTTATTTAAAGCGACACGACCATTAACACGACCGTATCTAGCTCTTAATATCGACACAATAAATTTTTGAATTGTTAATAATGCTGAAAGAGTGAAATAATATTAACTTTGTGAAAGAAAGAAAAGCTCGTTTACAGTAAGATCGAATAGCAGACGAACTTAAAACAACTTCTACCTGTGATGTGATAGTTCAACTCAGCGAGCATCTTTACGCATGTGCAGCGTGTCACTCCAAAGGCAGACTTACACTAATATACTGCGCATGCGCAACTGTAGAATTTTAATTTTAAAATTACGACTAATTAATAAAATATTTGAATAAACGAATGTACGATAACAAATCTGTGACCAAATATCTTTCATTTACAAAAAAAAAAAAAAAAAAAAAAAAAAAGATTCGTGTAATTTGATGTAGTAGTTTCTTCTCACGGGCTGTCCAAAGAAAACGCTTAGCGTTTTAAATATATACAGGGTGGTTATAATTAAACTTCCCCTATAAACAGCATCCTACAGCGCAAACGGGTGAACGGAATGCAACGAAATTTGGTATATAGACTATACACGAGATGCGCTCACGGAATTTCGAAAAAAAAAAAGAGTTCCAAAATGTCCACTAGAGGGCGCCTTTTCCGGAAAAAACATTAAATTTAACACAATAAAAGGCCAAAACAGCTGGTTTTACATTTTATTATTCATAATTCTTGTTCTGGAATGTTAACATTGTTTCTGTATTCCTTTTTGTTCATTTATTGTGTTAAATTTAATGTTTTTTCAGGAAAAGGCGCACTTTGGTGGACATTTTGAAACACATTTTTTTTTTTTTTTTTTTTTTCAAAATTCCGTGAGCGCATCTCGTGTGTAGTCTATATAACAAATTTCATTACATTCCGTTCACCCGTTTGCGCCGTGTGATGCTGTTTATAGGGGAAGTTTAACTATAACCACCCTGTAGATAAACTGTTATTTTATACTGTAAATACTAGTAATATATGTTCGATTGTATTGTTAGTCTGTGCGGAATGATGTTCTTTATATTTTGTAATTTTTATTTTATATTGCATAAATAAAGATAGGGGCATTTTTGCGTAAGTGTTTCTGAAAATATTTTAAATCAAAAATTTAACAAAATGTGTGAAAATTCGCATAAAAATAGACAAAAATTAGCGGAGGAATAATTTTTATGTAGATAAATTGAGTTAAAAATGTATCATAGGGGAGAGTAGCCGAATTTCGACCACTTCACTTACTTTCAGGTGTAACTCACTTCATTATTAGAATATTTGTAAAATATCCCTATACAAGGTCAATTTATTCATCTAGAAACTAAATAAAACTTTAGAACAATTTCTTGAAAATCTTAAGTTTTATTTTAATTTGAAAAATTTATCAAAAGTGGTCCAAATTCAGTGACTGGTCGCCTAAATTGGACACCGAGTCTCCTAAATTGGCCCAAAGAATATTAGGCTGTTTAAATGAGTAGTGAATATAATTAATTTTATTTAAAGCAAAATTTACAATTTATGAAACAATCAAACAATACAACAGCAATGAAATGTAATGAAATCAGATATCTGAAAGTAAGAATATTTGTTTTAAATCAAAATGTATTCAAAATATAAATCAAAGTTGTAAGTAATTGAGAAATAAAATTGCGTAATTAATTACCAGTTACGTGAATATCATGTAAGAAATGATGCGAGAGTTACATTTTATTTCTCTTACAAATTAGGAAAAACCAACCTTTACTGTCTTGATTTTTCTTTTTTACTTTTCTAAGTCATTAACCTTTTTTTTTTTTTTTTTTTTTTTTTTCAGCAGAAGTTTTCTTTACCTTAGGGGCTGTGCATATATAACGTTATCAACATTTTTCTAATTTTGGACCCCCTCCCCCCCTTACGATATCATCCGTTATCATTCGTCGAACCCCCCCCCCCCCCCCCCCCCCGATGTTATCGTTATCAATATCCAAAAAAAAAAATTCATCCTTTTCTTTCTTTTTTTACGCTGTGACACGTGATATACGCATCTGATTATACATTTTTTAGTCGCATACTTTACGAATTCAATAAGTCAATAAAATATCAATATACGAAATAAATTTATCAAATAACATCTAAAAGAGTTAGCTACTATTTAAAAGTATTTTATAATAGTTTATTGTTACATAATGCATTCAAAAGTAATATTGTCTTCTTGCACTTGCCCCCCGCTCAGGAAGGTTAAAAGCAGAACTTATCAACAAAACAGTGGGCCACATTCTTTGTCTTTCTTTACTGGTAAATGCAAGTATTACTGCCTACATATTATGCTCCTGATTTCTCTAACAGCGAATTATATGCGCATAAGCGAAGAAGAGGAATGCAAACGTTGAAGTATTCCAAATTTTGGAATGAAATGATTTTATAAAAATGTACCGGCTTTAACAATAGCTTAGTATTTTCATAAAAACTTATAAAAATAGTAATAATAAAAAAGAAAACAGACTATTTGGATGATAAGAAAAAGTTTCTGAAAAAAGATAAGTTTGGTTGGATCGATCCCCCCTCCCCCCAGCGATATCTCACGATATCAAGTGCCAGACCCCCCCCCCCTCCCCCCTAAAGTGATAACGTTATATATGCACAGCCCCTTATGTCTGTAGTTCTGCCCTCTCACCATTTTCTTTCCAATTAAATTACGCCTATATCTTAAAACTTGATGTCCCAATTGCTTTTGTGCTTTGAGAGCTACCTTTGTGTCGTTCTTTTATTTTTTTTATTTCAAGGTTTACTTTACATGGCGAAGATGTTAAAACAGCTGTTTTTTGGCACCCCCTGTTTTTAACTTAACTGATTTTGGCAAAGAAGATAACATTTTTAATGATTCGTTGACTTTTTTTTGGGGGGGGGGGGGGGGAGGACTTGTAGCTGCAGCTTACTTGCAGGTCAATCTCTCCACCTTACTCTTTCCTTTTCGTTTCCTATATCTTTAAGCAACTTTTGCTGTTACTGATGTTTTTCTTCCAGACTGTTTGCCTTTGACGTTTTCAAATTTATGATCGTATATCTGGTCAATTTAAGCAACTCAAACTGGTCCAATTAAGGCAACTGCGCCATTTTTAAAAGAAGATAATCTCAAGCATTAGAACAAAAACTAAAGCGAACAAATCCGCGCGAAAAATATGCGCAGTAAACACATGAATTTGGATATGTATATGAAAACATAACAACTTGCCTTAGTTTTAAAGTATTCTCTTACGCTTAGTAGGAAAAAATTAGATCAAAGCAACTAATTTTAGGTTTTTTTAAATTGTCTGAAAACAGCGCGTGGAAGGTGGGTGTTTTTTCTAATTATAAATTACATCATTCTGATGAGTAGGATTTCAGTGGTAGATTCTATTTCTTTAGTTAACGGTAGAATTGCAGCGGTCCCAATATGGCTACTCTCCCCTATAAAATATGTTTATACGTGAAAAAAATTATTATTACATTTTGTTGAAGTTGTTGTCAACACATATTTGCTTAAAAAGAAAACAAAAATTATCACTGTAAATCAGTAATAAAAACTCTAGCTTTTCTGCTATAGATTTCTGTTAATTTAAATAAAATTAAACACAGAAAAAATAATTATGTTTTATTCAGCGTTGAAATCTTGCGGCTTTTCAAATTAACAATTCTTTGAAAGGGCTGCATTTCCTTTTCCTTTTCCTTTTTGTTTTAAGTTTGGCAGTTCTTTCTCATTTATATAAGAACATTATGCTTACAATGTAATAGTTTTTATCCTGTTTCTTGTCTTATATATATATATATATATATATATAGCTTTATTGCTAATATCCAATGTTTTGATAATAATTCAGTAATAAAAAAAATCTAAGACTCGCATTCCTTTGAACATTCGACTTTAGGAAGAATTCCTTAGATTGTTATCCACAAAATATCAAGCAGTTTGGTTGGGCGCCTGCAAAAACAAAACTCGGGGAGATAGTTACATGACGTGTTCATCATAGATCTATCCAAAAGATTGACATATATTTCCTGTTAATAAAATCCTCGAGTATAGTGATAATAAAAAATTACAGTTAGGGTTATTAATGTTTCAAAATTGTCTTAAACATATCAGCGGCATAGAAATAATCGGCTGGAAGATGAGGATATTTTTGGTGCATCGGAAAAATGCTGCTGTTAATTAATGTTTTTTTTTCTTAAAAAAAAGGATAAACAGTACAAATAGTTCAGCTTTTCTTTCCCGATAATATTCTATTAAGAAATTAAAACTTCATCAATAAATAAATAAGTAAATAAAATGAAATAAATACAAATTTAACAGATATGTAATGGAGCTACGCGATTAAACACTGAAATAATCAGAATAAAAAAGGGTGCTGTATAACAAAATCTTCAGCAATTTCTTCAGCTATTAATCATTTGCATACAGCTAACACGAAAGTATCGTTTTTAATAAATTAAAAAATATTTACTATTGTTATAAAGAAGTAATGTTTGTTTGTGTGTTTATAGGGGGTAATCTCTGGAACAATCGAACCGATTTCAAAATTAATGGTGGAAAATTGAGGGTGATAGTCCCTGTTCCAACATATGCTATATTTTATGTCGGGCCACTATATCCCCAAGGGGGGTGCAGGAACAAAAAAGTTCTAAAAATGTGACTTTTGTGTTAATGAAGGGGTTACCTAGAATTATGAAATTTGGAATGGTAGTTACTTATAAGATATAAATGCTCTCTAAGAGCTGTTTCTAAAAAATTCGAAATTTAAAAGGGGTAAAAATGCGTGAAAAGCGTTCTAAATTACGATTTCTATGAAATCTCAGGAAATACCAAACCGATTTCAAAAGTAATGGTTGCAAATTGATGGTGACAGTCCCTGTTCCAAGATATTTGATGTCGGTGCCACTACCACACCAGGGTTTTGCAGGAGTAAAAAAATTCCAAATTGCAATTTTTGTGATACTGAAGGGCCTAGAAACTTGAAATTTGGCATGTTCGTTACTTATAAGATAGAAATACTCTCTAAAAATTGTTTCTAAAAAATTCGAAATTTAAAAAGGGTAAAAATACGTGAAAAGCGTTCTAAAAATGTTCTAAATACGACTTCTATGGAATCTCAGGAAATACCAAACCAATTTCAAAAGTAAGGTTTGCAACATAAGATATATTTTATCTTGATGCCATTACCACGAGGTGGAGGGGGGGGGGGGGTTGACCGTTAGACTAGAAGCCTTAGAATATGGAATGATGGTTACTTTTAAGATGTAAATGCGTGCTAAAAACGGTTTCTAAAAATTTCAAAACTTCAAATAAAAACTGAAATGAGCGTAAAAGCTTCAAAATACATTCTAAATTGTCATTTATTTAGAGTAAGTTTTATGACAATTTTTGGGATGATTGTATTCAAAACTCAGGATTTGGAAACTATCGAAATACTTGCGGTGTTTTGTCTTTCTCCAAACCATCTGATTCTACTCAAATTTTCATTAGAAATAGTTTTGTTATTGCATCAATACATGAAAGACATGGTTCTTCTCTAGCCACTCCACACACACAAAAAAATATCCCTGTAAAATTACGGGCAGAGTCCGGCAGCAGAGATTCCAGTCATACCCCGTGAAAAAAAAAAAAAAATCCATATCCAATTACCAATCCGTATTTTTGCTAACAGATGGGCTAGAACTATAAAAATATGTGGATTGCCCTTAATTTTTCTAAGGGATAATGCCGCTTATTTAATGGATCAGACCGTTTTTCATCAAATAAGGCTGTTGTTTTCATCGAATAAGGCTGAAAATTGAAAGGCAAACGCTCATAAATTTACAGTTTTTTCTGAGAGTGCAGAAGGCCCTATCCAAAGGCCTTCCGTAGAAAAATAAAACAATTGGATATAAAAACCTGGAAAATATCGTATTCTAACTAACTAAAGGTAAATTATCAGCTAAAAGTGTTAAATTATCTAAAGTAAAAATCCACTTCTCAATGATTCTGATTCTAGTTTTTTTAAAGACAGCAACTCTGATCCTGTTCTTATTCATTTAAGTCTCATTTTTGACTAATGCAGAGTAATAATGAAGTTATGTCAAACTGTAGCTTAATTGCCGAAACGCCAGTGAAGGCTTACTGTGGAGACACGAAAAGTTTTGGTTTCTGTTAGTCCGTCTGTCTGTTAGTCTGTCTGTCTGTTCCGCGATAACTGCCGCAAAAAGCATCCGATCGGCTTGAAATTCACTGGGCATGTTGATGAGGTACCTGGACTTAGCTGTATAGTTTTTGGTTAAATTTGGTTCATTCGTTCGGGAAATATGGAACATTTTATTTTGCTCTATAATGCTTTTCAATGGCAAGTCAGACGATTTTCAGATTTTCATTTGTTGAAAGAAATGGCTCATATGAAAAATGGATTTAAATGGTAAATTTTTGATGCTGAAATTTTTAAATAACATCATTAAATTATTCCAATAAATTATGTCAATATATTTGCGAGATTTTTTAAATTAGGTTTATAATATTGGGGGGAATTTTATGCATGTTTTGCAATAATATAAAGGATTTTGTTTTATCAATTTGACATAATGCATATTTCATTTTTTTCCTTTTCTTTCTCTGTTGCCTAGCAACATATTTGGTCCCAATAATATTAGTATAATTGCGTGTATAATGCTTGAGTAAAGCCAACGTCAAAACAGATGAATTAATGCATTTGTATCTTTGCATATAGAAGGATTTTAGCCCAGAAATAAAAGTAGGCAATATTTCTTTTATTTTATTGAAATATTTTGCTTAAAAATACAAAAGTTCATCATTTTCATAGAGAATAACGTAACATTTTCCCATAACATTTACCAATATTTCTTTAATTGTTGCCAAGAAAATCAAAACCCGGAATAATATTTTCTTTTAAACAATTTTCAATTGAAATGTTTTGTCGTGAAACAGGAAAATGGAAAATAAAATTAAGAATAGAAAAATTAATATGGCGGCATATTGGAAATAAAAAGAAAACTCTCGAGTATTTCTTAATATAACAAGATAAAAAGTTTTGAGTAAGTACGCATAGCAGGTGAATTAGACGTCATTTATCGAAAATGAAGCCCCCCTGAGAGCCCCCCTGAAGTAATGCAATTTTTGATTTAAAAAGTTACCAGAATAAATAGCTCATCAGAATTTCAGAACATCAATGTACAACCACTTGTTTAACACTTTTAATTTCTGAAACTTTACGAAGTATCTTGTATGCTCATAAATATTTATGTAATTTGAAAACTTTAAAAAGCGATTTGTAGGAAGTTGAATATTATGCAATGAGTGTTAAAAAACAATGACTTGCAAAGATGACGTTGAGGCTCCTGATCTGCAGATTTACTAGTTAGAATGTTGCGGAGCGTTTGCTGCTTTATTTTACATCGTTCCATGACCTATCACCCAATATCACCACATATATATATCAATTTTTAGGTGCGTTCGTAATTGCCGAAACGTCAGTGAAGGCTTACTGTGGAGAAACGAAAAGTTTTGATTTCCGTTTGTCTGTCTGTCTGTCTGTTCCGCGATAACTGCCGCAAAAAGCATCCGATCGGCTTGAAATTAATTGGGCATGTTGATGAGGTACTCGCACTTAGCTGTATAGTTTTTGGTTAAATTTGGTTATTTAAATGGTAAATTTTGGATGCTGAAATTTTTAAATAAGATTATTAAATTATTCCAATTAGTTTGAAATTATGTCAATATATTTGCGAGATTTTTTAAATTAGGTTTATAATTTTTGGGGGAACTTTATGCATGTTTTTCAATAATATAAAGCATTTTGTTTTATCAATTTGACATAATACATATTTCATTTTTTTACCTTTTCTTTCATCAGTTGCCTAGCAACGTATTTGGTCTTAATAATATTAGTATAAATGCATCTATAATGTTTCAGTAAAGCCAACGTCAAAACAGATGAATTAATGCATTTGTATTTTTGCATATAGATGGATTTTAGCCCCAGAAATAAAAATAGGCAATATTTTATTTATTTTATTTAAATATTTTGCTTAAAAATACAAAAGTTCATTATTTTCATCGAGAATAATGTGACATTTTTTCAGAAAATTTATCAGTGTTTCTTTAATCGTTGCCAAGAAAATCAAAACCCTGAATAATATTTTCTCTTAAACAATTTTCAATTGAAAGATTTTGACGTGAAACAGGAAAATGAAAAAAAAAAAAAGAATAAAAAAATTAATATGGCGACATATTGGGAATAAAAAGAAAACTCTCAAGTATTTCTTAATATAACAAGATGAAAGGTTTTGAGTAAATACGAATATCAGGTGAATTAGACGTCATTTATCAAAAAAAAAAAAAAAAAAAAAAAGATGTTGGAATAAAAAGATTTTGACTAAAATAAAATTAACTATTATTCACGGAGGAAAGAGATAGATGGAGATGCAGTATGCCGTAAAAACAGTTTGCAATATGATGTGCGTTATCGCTCAGATTTAAATGCCCTCATTCGGCCCAAACAAAACAAGCACGTGCAACAGGGACCGAATTCTTTGACTTCATCCGTGCATTTTTTCTGAATGAAAATTATCTGCTTATATTTAAGCATTCTAAAGTAGCATTTCATCGTATTATGAATTAAAAACTGTATTACTAAAAATATTTTTCTTTTGTTTCTTTCTTTTTTTAAGCACGCCGTTGTGTTTGGGTCGAATGTAGCGGATTTTAACCCTAGATCTACCGGGAATTTTATTCAAGTTTTAATAAAACGTTCTACACCAGAATTTTTATTTAAAACTATTTAACTTATTTATTTACCTTATTTTTGTCTGGTTTATATACTTAGTTTATTTTAAAGAAATTTCTGGTTTGAATGAATATTTTGTATGTACCTGTCGGGTCCAATGGACCCGTCTGGTAGACGGAGGGTTAAGGTTACATTTTTGGCGTCACTTCAAGATTTATTGTTTGCGTACGGTTAACATGAGGATTTTATTTTAAATTTTAAATTTATTAATTTATAAAAAAAAAACTTATGCTTATCCTTATAAATCACAGCGTAAAAAAAAATCTATGATATACTATAACCATCCGCACAATCAATAAAAAATTACGAATGTAAATTTAAATAGACTACGGGGGGTTCAGGGTGGCAGAGCCCCCTGAAGAAATGCAATTTTTGATTTAAAAAGTTACCAGAATAAGCAGATCATCAGAATTTCAGAACATCAGTGTATAACCACTTGTTTAACACATTTAATTTCTGAAACTTTACGAAGTATTTTGTATTCTTATAAATATTTATGTAATTTGAAAACTTTAAAAAGCGATTTGTAGGAAGAGGAATATTACGCAATGAGTGTTAAAAAACAATGACTTGCAAAGATGACGTTGAGGCTCCTGATCTGCAGATTTACTAGTTAGTAATTGCCGAAACGTCAGTGAAGGCTTACTGTGGAGACCCGAAATTTTTTGGTTTCCATCTGTTTGTTTGTTTGTTAGTTAGTTAGTTAGTCTGTCTGTCCCGCGATAACTGCCGTAAAAAGCATCCGATTAGCTTGAAATTAAGGATGTATATTGGTGAGCTCCCCGGATTTAGCTGTATAGTTTTGGGTTAAATTTGGTTCATTCGTTCGGGATATACAGAACATTTTATTTTGTGACATAATGCTTTTCTATGGGAAGTCAGACGATTTTCAAATTTTCATTTGTTGAAAGAAATCGCTCATATGAATAATAGATTTAAAAGGTAAATTTTGAATGCTGAAATTTTTAAATAAGAGTATTAAATTATTCCTTTTAGTTTGCAATTTTGTCAAAACATTTGTCAGAGCTTTTAAATTAGGTGTATAACTTATGATGTAATTTTATATATGTGTTCGAATAATATAAAACATTTTATTTTATGAATTTACTTATATTTCATTTTATTTCTTTTAACTGTTGCGTAGCAACTATACCTCATCTAAAAATATCATAAATGTGAAAGTATGTATGGTTTTTAAAGTCAAATCAAAGTTAAAAGGAATGAATTAATGAATGCCTTTGTATAGATATTTGCATATAGAGTTATTTAAACGCAGAAATGAAAATAGTATTTATATACTATATAGAATAATATTTTTATTTTATGTATTCAACTATTTTGATTATAAATGAAAAAAGTTCGTTATTTTCATACAGAATAAACTGACATTATTCTATTAAACTTTATAAACTTCATTGTTGCCAAAAAAAAAAAAAAAGGAATAACAATTTCTCCCAAAGAGTTAATTTTAATTTGTAAGATTTTCACGTGCAAAAGGAAAATTGAATAAGCAAATTACAAATAATAAAAAAGATAATTAGGAAAGGAATGAATACATATAAACATTTCACACCAAATACCACTTAAAATAATTTTTGTAGTTGTATTTTCCCAACACTACGAAGAAAGATTCCTCGATTTACACGATTTTACTTGGCCTTCCTTTTCTCATTGGTTGCCATTTCATTTTCGCAATTGTGTATATTAATTGGCACAAAATTTTAACATTTTTATGACTGAGGTATATGTAAGGCCATACAAATAAGAAATTCCGTATTGTCTCCTATAAAATGTGATAAAGTGTTAGTTAACTATATATGTTTCTATTAAGAGGAGCAGAGCTGCCAATCCTCCGGCGTTCTGGATACCAGTATTTTAATACAAAAAAATGTTACTTTATTTAATTGAAACATTTGCGCGATTTAAAAGAACAACATTTTCTGTAAGATAATAGTGTTGTGCAAAAAGCCTGAGACTTGCCATGTCTGGTGGGGAGTGAAATGTTTTATTTAATGCATTTATCTCTATTTTAATGATACGTGAACAACGTTCCGTGTAACAGCTTGTAGACTGTAAAATAAATTAAATTATTAAAATAATCCCTATTACGAAAAATGAAACAAAATGCCCGGCTAAGGGAAATAAAAGGTTAGTTAACCTTTCGTAATTTGACCTGAACACAGGTGTGCGTCAAATTTCAACGGTGTTTGTAACATCACGATTTTAAATTAAATGTGGATACTATTAAAAGGCTATCACAAAAAATACTTAACGGCGCCAAATCACGTTTATCTATTTAGTCAATTGGAAGTGGACACGATGATGAATTATTAACCATTAGGTTTAGAAGTCCCCCTACTTTAGGGTGATTTTAGTAAGTTAATGCTATCGAGTACATTTTTAGATATTTAGATTAGATCTTAGATATAAATATTGCAGAATGGTAATCAAAATTATTTTTTGGAAACAAAAATTATAAAGGTATTAGATTTCTAAATTAGATGTCTCAGTTTACATTTCCAAAAGTTCTTTATCCATTAGATACAGGTGTTTGTGGTTAGCAGGCAAGTAAATACTGCTGTATGGATATTAGGATAACGTAAAATGCTTGACCAAATTGTTGCTTATCCTTATAAATCGCAGTGTAAAAAGGAATCTAAGATATAGGATAATCATTAACTCAATCAGTAGAAAATTACAAATGCAAACACAACGGGGGGTTTACACAACGGGGGGTTCAGGGGGGCGCCCCCCTGAAGAAATTTGCTTTATTATATAAAAATTACTAGAATAAGTAGCTCGTGAGAATTTCAGAATATCATTACATAACAACGTGTTTAATTTAACGCTTCTAATGTCTGAAACCATCGAAATATTTTATTTTCCTTTTATAAATGTTTGTGTAATTTAAAAAGTTTAAATTTTGTTTTTGTAGAAAGATTAATATTACGCAAAGTTTACTAAAAACAATAAGTTGCAGAGATGACGTTGAGGATCTTGATCTGCAGATTTACTAGTTTTTAAATTATTCGTAGCAGTATAATTTCTTCTAATGGAAATAGGCACACAAATACCACTTGGCATATTTCACCTATTACGCGAGCAAAGCCGCGGGTTTTACTAGTAATTGATATTTTGATATAAAAATACTTTTTGGTGCTGTTAGTCGGCAAACTAAAAAATATACATTAAAAGTAAAAAATCTATTAGTTTAAAAAAAAAAAAAAAAAAGATTTTTATCTATCTTCTGTTACAGTGAGCAGTATGCTTAAACCCGGAAAGTCCGTGTTGGACCCATTGCTTATTATAATAATACTTTTTCCCCCAATTCATTGAGTAGCATACGCACTTTGGCAGGTTATGAAAAACAGTTATTTAAATAAATGTATTATTTTTATTATTTGAAGGAAATTAAATTATTCGAAACTATAATTTTATTAAACTAACTTTCTATATCGAAGGCTCGGCTTTTACTCCGCTTTCACACAGGGTTCGGAGATATATATCAATGGATATATATCACGATATATATCATGATATTTATCTGATATTTACTTTCAAAATGTCATTATGTTTGATATTTTTTATATTTTCATATATTTGATGTTTATTTTCAAAATATCATTCTATATTATATCTTTAGTTCCAGTGAAAACAAGTGTAAATGATTTTTTCAGCCTTTATTGGTTCTGTCGTTTTATAGATAAAGAATTTTTGTCTCTGTCAATGACCTTTTTTACACCCCCCCCCCCCCCCAATGTCCCCCGAATAAAAGTTTTTCCTAAGTTTTATTTGAATTTTTAAATGTGGAACTAATAATTATGCGAGAAAATATCAATTTGGGACAGCCATTGAAAGGTAAAGTGTCTAACTTAAGTAAACATTTATTTACAACTTTATTAGAAATAATTCTTTTCGGGTTTTGTTTTAGTTTGGTTTAAACTACATAATAGGTTAGGGAATAAAAAAAAAGCACACGAACATACATTTATGTTCAAATTATGAATTTAAAAAATCATTTTGTATTTATAATTTTGTTGTATAAAACATAAAATGTTCACAATGCTTGATACCGAGTCCTATATTTTGTTTTGTTTTTCAATCAGAGAAAGAAACGGATTGTTTCTGTTATCAATTAATTGATCTTCAGTTTTGTCGCAAGTGGAGAGGAAAAAAAAAGGAAAATACCATTTAGAATATTATTATTATAAGCATTCAGTGCAAATTATTTATTATTAGTAATAATTAGTAATAATTGTTATAATTATTAGAATATTGTTTTAACAAGTATTCAGTTTAATAAGTTTATGTTAAATGCAATATATTGAAGTTTCAAATTTTTTTTAAGTCTGAAAACATTTATAATCGGCAGTAAGTTGACCATTTTGAAAATATCAAAAATATACATAAAAAAAAAAAAAATATCGAATATATATCAGTTTGGGACAGCCATTGAAAGGTAAAGCGTCTAATTTAAATAAACATTTATTTACAACATTATTAGAAATAATGTTTTCGGGTTTTGTTTTTTAGTTTATCTTCAGTTTTGTTACAAGCGAGGAAAAAAACCCATTAAAAAAAAAAAAAAACATTTAAAATATTATTTTAATAAGTATTCATGTTAAATGCACTATATTGAAGTTTCTAATTTTTTTTAAAGTCTGGAAACATTTATAATCAGAAGTAAGTTGACTATTTTGAAAATATCAAAAATGCATAAAAAATATCAAATATGCATCAATTTTAGACAGCCATTGAAAGGTAAAGTGTCTAATTTAAATAAACATTTATTTGCAACATTATTAGAAATAATGTTTTCAGGTTTTGTTTTTTAGTTGATCTTCAGTTTTGTTACAAGTTGGGAGAAAAAAACGAAAAAAAAAAAAAAAAGTTTAAAATATTATTTTAATAAGTATTCATGTTAAATGCACTATATTGAAGTTTCTAATTTTTTTTAAGTCTGAAAACATTTATGACCAGGAGTATAAGTTGACTATTTCGAAAATATAAAAAAAATATAAAAAATATCGAATATATATTAATTTGGGACAGCTATTGAAAGGTAAAGTTTCTAATTTACACAAACATTTATTTACGACATTATTAGAAATAATGTTTTCGAGTTTTGGTTTAGTTCAGTTTAAACTACATATGGAAAAAAAAGCACACGAACATACATTTATGTTCAAATTTTGAATTAAAAAAATTGTTTGTATTTGTAATTTTGTTGTAAAAAACATAACATTTTCACAATACTTGATACTGAATCCTATATTTTGGTTTTCGATCAGTGTAAAAAACGAATTGTTTTTGCTTTCAATTAGTTGATCTTCAGTTTTGTTGCAAGTGGGGAGGGGAAAAAAAGGAAAAAAACATTTAGAATATTAGGTAGATTTCATAAGAAATACTACCTATTGCAGTCGTTACCATGGCACGACTTTTGAAAAATTCCTTCATAACTTTTCATTATATGACCCCGGGAACCCAAAACCACCACCACCAAAAAAGTTTATATATATATATATATATATATATATGTATGTATGTACTAAATTTTGTCCGCACGATAAAAGTCGCAATTATGCACGAATCATCTTCAAACTCACCAAAAAGTTTGAGATGGTTAATATCTCGGCGGGGATTGCAAATGGGCACAATCGGCCCAAGGATGTGGAAGTAGGGAGGGATTTTATGAAAACCGACAAAATCCCATAACTTCCATAATCGAGCCTTATGCTAATTGCTATATATTAGGGAGGTTGGTTTGACTAAAAACCATTTTGTTGTAACCTTTTATATCTATCTATCTATAACCTTAACTGTGGGTTCGATTACAAAAAATAATAATCTAATTAGCGATAAAAAGCGGAAAAGTGAAAAATTATCGTATTAACATGATTCTGATAAAACCAGCTCTAACGGAAAAATGAAATTAAAAACTCGTCAAAAGCGGCCAGATAAAATTATTAACTGGGTTAATCTCTAATCTTGATTTAGTTTTAGCTGGTGAAATTAATACTTGACTTTTGAAATCTACCTGCGCCTGTAGGCCGAGCCGTATATAAAATATATAAATAATGTCATGTATCAAAATATCGAATATATATTATAATGTCGGATATTTTTGATATTTTCGAAATTATCATCATATTTACGAATCCTTCTTTCACCTACTTAATCGTCTCTAAAATATCTTGTTGCAGAATTTGGAAATGCCTCAGCCTATGCAGATATATTTGTAAATTATAGTTTTTAGACTTTATAAAAATTAATATTATTATTTTATTACTATCCCAGGCATATAAAATACTTTTAATTTTCACATATCGTATGCAGCAATCATATTAAGCTCTAGGCATTATTGTTATTATTATTATTATTATTATTTATAAATACTGAATTCGAAATAGATTGGAAGCAATGCAGCGTACTTGTTTGTATCACAATTAAAACATACTCAATATGTATGTTTTAGCAACGACGCAATTGAACTCATACGCAATATGGATATCTTAGGGACATCCACAGAAAGATTTCATGAACATCGCAGGGATATCCGCAGAAAGATTGAAGCCTAACTGTCTTCTACTGGTTACGGTTGAAAAAACGTTGCGTTCAAATTAAATCAGACGGTGCATGTTTTTTGCCTTTGCGGGTCTTTGACCCTACCTACATTATGCCTTACTATTGCATTTCAAACTTAAAATATATAAAGATTATATGTTCACTTATAAAGAAATAACATTTAACAGTTTTAAGGAGGAATTTTTAGTATATTAAAACCAGTAGGCGAAAATCTACAACTTATCTACCCATGTCATTTTTTGATACATGAGTAATTCGATTCTGTAATCGAGGAAGAGGGGGGTAACATCATAATCCACCCTCTTCGGCTATGACCCTGACTTCATAAATATTACTTCATTTTTTTAAATATACCTAATGGAAAAAATAAATAACAAAATTTGAACAGTATATTTTAAATGTGAGGGGGGGGGGGGCAGAAATATGAAAATGACTAAAGGAAAATATATATACGAGAATTCAATTCGAATCACATATTTTGAAAAATCTTATATACTACAGGTATTTTTTAGTCAAAATTTTAAAAATAAGTGTTATTTACATACAAAAAAATCAAGCTGTGTTTCAGTTGCTAAACTAAATTATTTTGCTGTTTGTAAGAAATAAATACAGTAATGTCGGTTCATTAAACAAGCTAATAAAAGAAGTCTAGGAGAAAAGATAAGAAGTATTGACATAAACTACTATTGTTTTTATTGTTTTACTTATTAATATAGATTTCTACTATATAAATATATTTTTTTTTAAATGTGCGTTTCTTTTTTTTATTTATTTAAATGTTTTATTACATTGAAATAAATGGTGCTAAGTTAGTTATACTTGCATATTAGATAAGAGTAAAAAAGTTTTCGAACTTACATAAATGTTATTCCATCCGATAAAAGAGGCAAAATATCATTATGAATACCGGAAAATACAGTACTGCTGCTGTCATTATTTATTCTAGTCGCTTATCAGAGTATTTGGAACATAACCAAGGAAAAAATTTCTGAGATTTTTTGCTGTACTTTTTCTTCTCTTTTCTGAACAACCCTTTGTTTAGCTTTGTTCAAGAGCTTAAATAATAATAATATTTTCATTTTCATTTTGAAAATGGTATTTAAAAAAATTCTTAATATCTCCCTGTTATTAAGAATGACTATTGTTTTAAAAAGAGTCTACTTTGAGAATAATTTGGTTAGGGGAAGGTTAGCTAATGCGGAGGGCTTTCTGGGGGAAATTTTAAAAGTTTTTAGTTACTTAATCCAAACTCAAAAATTACATTTTAAGTCAAGTAGCAATCTACAGCCCCACACCACCCCCCCCCCCAAAAAAAAGAAAAAAAAATTCATTTAATCTGCAAAATAAAACTGGCCAATCAAGTGAAAACATTGACTAATTAGAACTGTTGTTAAAAGTCAAATTGCCTCAGGGAAGATGTTGTAAACCTCATTAAATTAGTACTTAGTACCACAAAACGTTATAAATTTTGTATGTTATCTCAGGGGAAGGTGTGGGGGGCTTTCTTCAAAAATACAATCATCAGGTAACAATCATCTGTAATAAAAATGTGTTAAATTTACATCTGAAGAGGGGGAGAAAAAAATAATTTTGAATTCGAATAAGAACATCTTAATTTGTGCATGTATAGATTTTCTTTCTCTTTTTTTTGTGATAAAAAAAAAATGTTTATTTTAAAGTGAAGCACACGGCTAAATTCAGTATTTTGTGCGATTATATTCGTATTTCAAATTACTAAACTTTGCAGAATAGCAAATTTTTATTTACATTCAGACTCATGAATGAATGATTTCTTTCTAAAATTAATTTTTATAGTGAATTAATTAAACCAATAATGAATAATATGTTGCAAGCTAATAAAGAAATAACACTTCTCAATCAAAATCAACATTTCAGATACTCTAACAGAGTAAGGACAATTTAACTTTGTGTAGCTAGAAAATATAATTCTTATATTCATATGGAGAAAAAGGGTAACTCGTTATGTTTTTCAACTTTACTTTATTACTGAGACTTGTAAATTAGATATTAATTAAAGGACAGAATATATATATAGATATTAGTGGTGAAGATTTAATACCACTGCATTTCAAAACCATTCATTCATTCTTTCAAGATATATAGAACGCTTAATATTTAAAGAAACTGTTATTGAAGTCCTGTTGTCGTTGTGTTTTTTGAAATATATGTTTTATAAGCTTACTTTTTACAGGGATAACTTATTTTATTTAAAATAGTTTGAATTCTTAAAGTGAAATGGTTGCAAGTAGGTCTTGACAAATGCGATCGCCAGGTCGCCACTGGTGACCAAAAAGTTTGATAAAATGTTTTACCAAAAATGACGAGCATGTTTTTGGTATAGTCCCATCCCCTCAACTTTTTGTTTTTAAAACAATATTAATTTTGTTGTAAAAAACATAACATTTTCACAATACTTGATACTGAATCCTATATTTTGGTTTTCGATCAGTGTAAAAAACGAATCGTTTTTGCTTTCAATTAGTTGATCTTCAGTTTTGTTGCAAGTGGGGAGGGGAAAAAAAGGAAAAAAACATTTAGAATATTAGGTAGATTTCATAAGAAATACTACCTATTGCAGTCGTTACCATGGCACGACTTTTGAAAAATTCCTTCATAACTTTTCATTATATGACCCCGGGAACCCAAAACCACCACCACCAAAAAAGTTTATATATATATATATATATATATATATATATATATATATGTATGTACTAAATTTTGTCCGCACGATAAAAGTCGCAATTATGCACGAATCATCGTCAAACTCACCAAAAAGTTTGAGATGGTTAATATCTCGGCGGGGATTGCAAATGGGCACAATCGGCCCAAGGGTGTGGAAGTAGGGAGGGATTTTATGAAAACCGACAAAATCCCATAACTTCCATAATCGAGCCTTATGCTAATTGCTATATATTAGGGAGGTTGGTTTGACTAAAAACCATTTTGTTGTAACCTTTTATATCTATCTATCTATCTATAACCTTAACTGTGGGTTCGATTACAAAAAATAATAATCTAATTAGCGATAAAAAGCGGAAAAGTGAAAAATTATCGTATTAACATGATTCTGATAAAACCAGCTCTAACGGAAAAATGAAATTAAAGACTCGTCAAAAGCGGCCAGATAAAATTATTAACTGGGTTAATCTCTAATCTTGATTTAGTTTTAGTTGGTGAAATTAATACTTGACTTTTGAAATCTACCTGCGCCTGTAGGCCGAGCCGGCAGCAATTTTTTTTTTTAATGTTATTGTTGTAATTCATGTTAAGTGCAATACACTATTGAAGTTTTTAATTTCTATTATGTCTGAAAACATTGAATAGGTCATTTTGAAAAGGGGTCAACTTCTATGGAATAGCATAGGAGTTGTCCACTTTTCAAAATGACCGATTCATTTATAATAAGCAGTAAGTTGACTGTTTTGAAAATATTGAAAATATATAAATAATGTCATGTATCAAAAGATCGAATATATATTATAATGTCGGATATTTTTGATATTTTCGAAATTATCATCATATTTACGAATCCTTCTTTCACCTACTTAATCGTCTCTAAAATATCTTGTTGCAGAATTTGGAAATGCCTCAGCCTATGCAGATATATTTGTAAATTATAGTTTTTAGACTTTATAAAAATTAATATTATTATTTTATTACTATCCCAGGCATATAAAATACTTTTAATTTTCACATATCGTATGCAGCAATCATATTAAGCTCTAGGCATTATTGTTATTATTATTATTATTATTATTATTATTATTATTATTATTATTTATAAATACTGAATTCGAAATAGATTGGAAGCAATGCAGCGTACTTGTTTGTATCACAATTAAAACATACTCAATATGTATGTTTTAGCAACGACGCAATTGAACTCATACGCAATATGGATATCTTAGGGACATCCACAGAAAGATTTCATGAACATCGCAGGGATATCCGCAGAAAGATTGAAGCCTAACTGTCTTCTACTGGTTACGGTTGAAAAAACGTTGCGTTCAAATTAAATCAGACGGTGCATGTTTTTTGCCTTTGCGGGTCTTTGACCCTACCTACATTATGCCTTACTATTGCATTTCAAACTTAAAATATATAAAGATTATATGTTCACTTATAAAGAAATAACATTTAACAGTTTTAAGGAGGAATTTTTAGTATATTAAAACCAGTAGGCGAAAATCTACAACTTATCTACCCATGTCATTTTTTGATACATGAGTAATTCGATTCTGTAATCGAGGAGGAGGGGGGTAACATCATAATCTACCCTCTTCGGCTATGACCCTGACTTCATAAATATTACTTCATTTTTTTAAATATACCTAATGGAAAAAATAAATAACAAAATTTGAACAGTATATTTTAGATGTGAGGGGGGGGGGGGGGCAGAAATATGAAAATGACTAAAGGAAAATATATATACGAGAATTCAATTCGAATCACATATTTTGAAAAATCTTATATACTACAGGTATTTTTTAGTCAAAATTTTAAAAATAAGTGTCATTTACATACAAAAAAATCAAGTTGTGTTTCAGTTGCTAAACTAAATTATTTTGCTGTTTGTAAGAAATAAATACAGTAATGTCGGTTCATTAAACAAGCTAATAAAAGAAGTCTAGGAGAAAAGATAAGAAGCATTGACATAAACTACTAATGTTTTTATTGTTTTACTTATTAATATAGATTTCTACCATATAAATATATTTTTTTTAAATGTGCGTTTCTTTTTTTTTATTTATTTAAATGTTTTATTACATTGAAATAAATGGTGCTAAGTTAGTTATACTTGCATATTAGATAAGAGTAAAAAAGTTTTCGAACTTACATAAATGTTATTCCATCCGATAAAAGAGGCAAAATATCATTATGAATACCGGAAAATACAGTACTGCTGCTGTCATTATTTATTCTAGTCGCTTATCAGAGTATTTGGAACATAACCAAGGAAAAATTTTCTGAGATTTTTTGCTGTACTTTTTCTTCTCTTTTCTGAACAACCCTTTGTTTAGCTTTGTTCAAGAGCTTAAATAATAATAATATTTTCATTTTCATTTTGAAAATGGTATTTAAAAAAATTCTTAATATCTCCCTGTTATTAAGAATGACTATTGTTTTAAAAAGAGTCTACTTTGAGAATAATTTGGTTAGGGAAAGGTTAGCTAATGCGGAGGGCTTTCTGGAGGAAATTTTAAAAGTTTTTAGTTACTTAATCCAAACTCAAAAATTACATTTTAAGTCAAGTAGCAATCTACAGCCCCACACCACCCCCCCCCCCAAAAAAAGAAAAAAAAATTCATTTAATCTGCAAAATAAAACTGGCCAATCAAGTGAAAACATTGACTAATTAGAACTGTTGTTAAAAGTCAAATTGCCTCAGGGAAGATGTTGTAAACCTCATTAAATTAGTACTTAGTACCACAAAACGTTATAAATTTTGTATGTTATCCCAGGGGAAGGTGTGGGGGGCTTTCTTCAAAAATACAATCATCAGGTAACAATCATCTGTAATAAAAATGTGTTAAATTTACATCTGAAGAGGGGGAGAAAAAAATAATTTTGAATTCGAATAAGAACATCTTAATTTGTGCATGTATAGATTTTCTTTCTCTTTTTTTTGTGATAAAAAAAAAATGTTTATTTTAAAGTGAAGCACACGGCTAAATTCAGTATTTTGTGCGATTATATTCGTATTTCAAATTACTAAACTTTGCAGAATAGCAAATTTTTATTTACATTCAGACTCATGAATGAATGATTTCTTTCTAAAATTAATTTTTATAGTGAATTAATTAAACCAATAATGAATAATATGTTGCAAGCTAATAAAGAAATAACACTTCTCAATCAAAATCAACATTTCAGATACTCTAACAGAGTAAGGACAATTTAACTTTGTGTAGCTAGAAAATATAATTCTTATATTCATATGGAGAAAAAGGGTAACTCGTTATGTTTTTCAACTTTACTTTATTACTGAGACTTGTAAATTAGATATTAATTAAAGGACAGAATATATATATATATATTAGTGATGAAGATTTAATACCACTGCATTTCAAAACTATTCATTCATTCTTTCAGGATATATAGAACGCTTAATATTTAAAGAAACTGTTATTGAAGTCCTGTTGTCGTTGTGTTTTTTGAAATATATGTTTTATAAGCTTACTTTTTACAGGGATAACTTATTTTATTTAAAATAGTTTGAATTCTTAAAGTGAAATGGTTGCAAGTAGGTCTTGACAAATGCGATCGCCAGGTCGCCACTGGTGACCAAAAAGTTTGATAAAATGTTTTACCAAAAATGACGAGCATGTTTTTGGTATAGTCCCATCCCCTCAACTTTTTGTTTTTAAAACAATATTTTACAATCATGTAAAGAGTTTTATTATGTCCAAACATGCCTGTTAGTTAAGCCTTAATATATAGAGTAGGTGGGGGTAAAGATACGCACTGACTGATTTAATACGAAGAAACATTTCTAGAATCATGACCGCTAGGTGGTAGTTTGGTCTCAAGTGTCGTAGTTGTGTGTTCAAACCTTATTAAAAAAGTAGCACGTCGTGCCAAGAAAATGAGGTAAGTTTAAATGTTCGCATTTTGATCTAATATTTTTAAATTTTCACTTTATTGTTTAGCTGACAATATTTCGAATTTTTACAAATCCAAAAATTCAGTGGAGAACGGAAGCTCTATAGCTTCTAAATGCCGTATAGTTTACCTCGATCGCATTTGTTTAAACTTGTCAGTAGCCGGTTAAGTAAAATACTGCAGAATGGGGTAAAAGTACGCATTCGTCTTGGGGCAAAGATACGCACAAGTTTAAGATTCGGGGCTTTGTCCTATCGAGCTAGATGCAAACCTTTCCTCAATTACGCTGTGGAAAGTTTTATTTTTTATATTGTACAAAATATAATAGCTACTTAATTAATATAAGCTAGATAACTACCTTTTCCTTTTCTAGTTAATTTTTTTTTCAATATAGAACGTAGTTATCTACCTACCTATTTTTAAAAATCAATATTCTTTTTTCATAAAACGATTAAGTCTTAGCCCTTAACTCCTGTTAACGATCCTACAGACCGCTGCTATATTCAGTTTTCATAGCTTATTTTGTAATTTTCAATTTAACTATTGATGTTAGTTTAATTTTGATTCGTTTGGAAACTTAGTATAGCTAAAGACTTCTAAATGAGGACAATTTTTATTATAATAGGCCTTTACATAAAGTTTAGCGCAAAAACAGTATCTTATGAGTCAATCAACCCTTTTATTCATTCTACGATCAAAGGGTCTTTGGGACCGCTCACAGTATTTATGCAACAATTTTTGTCACAGTAGTTAGAGATTAACTGCTATTTGCGATCTCACAGACCGCTGTTTTAATCTTTTTTTTTTTCATGGTTTAACTTACAATTTTCAGTTTAACTATAAATACTAGTGAAATTTACTAATGTTTTTGCATAACTCATTCGTTTTAGTGGAAATGGGGCAAAAACCCACAGTAATTGGGCAAAAAATACGCACTGCGTATCTTTGCCCCACCACTGCGTATTTTTACCCCAATCGATGGGGCAAAGATACGCAGAGCAATGTTTTTTGAAAATTGCAATTTCTCGCAGAATTATAATTTGATAGAATGTCGGTTGATCTCTAATGTAACATTTTAATCACTCATTACATAAGTTTAGACCAACGTGTGCGTTAAAAATCAAAATGTATGGAAAGGGCGTATCTTTACCCCCACCTACTCTTTCATTCCCCCCCCCCCCCTTAACTTAGTTTCTAATATCTTTCTAAATTATGTACTATTCTAAACTGTGTTTCTTGTTATTCTGTCTCAAATAATTAATAAAAATTTTGTTCTTTTTGAAAATCAATGATTAAATTTAAAATACAGGGCGTGACAACGGAGGGGGTGTTAAATATATTTTACTGATGACTAAAATTTTTTGCTAGCGTCCAGATTTTTTCAAGTTTAGAGCCCTCGTTACAAGGATCGATCACACATACTTAATAATAACAATAATATAATCACTTTACGTACAAGCCGATAATTAAAAGAAAATTGGGTAAATTGCCTTATAATTAAGTTGAATAAAAATGTGAGCAATATTCTAAATATTGTTGTCTTGTGCATTATAATGCTTAGATGATAAGTGGCGTAAAAAATAAAAATAACATTTAGAAAAATAAATGTTTAATATTACTTTTGGATGTTCCTTAAAATATTAGTATTTCTTTTTAAGAATAACTTTGAAGATCCGCCATTGTAAACATAAATATTGTAGGAATGTGTTAACTTTCATTTTATTTTAATAAGCGAGAAATGTGTTTTTAACACTTTCCAACATATTTGAATAGTGTTTTTGACTTCGGTTTGTCTGTCAGCCGTCTATCGTCTATTGTCTGCCATCTGACCGTACTCGAACTCACGTAAATATACTCGGATCGACATGTAATTGATATACGGTATTCAGGTTTGACATGGCATGTTCGGTATTGAAAATGAAGTGTGTAGCATCCATATTTCGTTTACAGGGGCATTCAAAAGAATTCCTTCACATTATGGTCTATGAGGAAAAATCATTTGGGATTATAATTTAATAGTGTTACACAATCTTAAACATAATTAAATTTGCGTACATTATTGGGGTGCACTAGAAGATGGTTACTATAGAATATGTTATGTTTGACGCTTACCGTACGCTTATAGGGGAACTTAAAAGTATTCCACTATATTATAGTCTATGAAGGAAAATCGTTTGCGGCGTATTTTAGTGTTGTTACTTTGTCACAAAGGTAATGAAGTTGATATGAATTTCTGAGGTGAACTAAAATATACTTTCTGTAGAATATGCGTATTTAACAATCATTTACAGGGTTACACAAAAGAGATCGGTTATTTAATGGTCTACGGGAAAAAACTTTCAGCAGCGTATATTTTAATAATGTTAAACTATTTCAAACATGATGAAATGGATATATATTACTAAGGTTTACTACCAGATGTTTGCTGTAGACTATGATGTCCAACGCATCTATCGTTCATATTCAGGGACACATAAAAGATATCTGACACAATACTGTATCCGAAGTATTGTCTATTTGGGATGAAAGTGCGTTTCCATGAATGGTATGCGTTTTAAGCTCAACTAAATTTTTGCACACAACGTGGTGTGTATAAATTCTATAGACCATATACACAAAATAATTTGTAAGAATTACTGATAATGAGCGTGAATTGCTTAAAGGTGTTTTTTTTTTAATTTGTTATTTATTTTCAAGCTCAACTACATTTAATATACCAAGAGATGTTTGCGACATATAAATAAAATCATATACAAGGCTATGCAAAATACTGGGTACATGGCCGCCTATGGATAGTAATTCCTGGAAGTGTGATTTCAGTAGTTTTAACCGCTCCCCTTACCAATTTTTTTTTGAAAAAAATAAATCCAAAAAATCCTCACATTTTTTGCAATCGCATAATTGCATTTCATATCACAAGAATTGAAAAACGGCCAATCAAATATTATGTATAATTTAATGATATATAATTTATTATATTATAAAATACTATTTTCTTTCTTTTTAAGCTTCAGGCCGAGTAAAAACGTGATAAAACAAATCGTAGTGACAAATTATGCCACGTCCGATTTTTCTCCGGATATTAATTAATTATACTATGTACGAACCCGACATAACTCGGGATAATCAGGGAAGTGGTTAAGCGAGTTTTTGCCTGAATCAAATTTCAGCTTAATATGTAGTTGTATATAAAAATATGTAGGTAATATACATGTCTGTACAAAAGAATTCAAGTACGTTTCCGTCTATTGGTAGAAATTGATAAAGGCGAATTTTCAATTGTATTATGTGCTTTCAAGCTAAACTAAATTTTATCATAATATGTAGAACATATACTAATCTCTAGATCATATACAGAGGTGTACAAAACAATTGGAGTACCTTTTTGACTTTGCACAGTAATTGTTTGGTTTTCAAATGTGTTATGCGTTTTCTAAAATGTTTACTTATGCATCCTTTTTACCTTATTAAACGGCGAAGTTTTGTTAAAGTATTCTGGAAGTGTTGGAAAGTGTTTGATAATCTAATCTTGACGTTGCATTTTTCTTTCTCGTTTTTTAAACGAAGTTCGAAAAGATTTTCTTGTGATGTTTTAACAAGTCATTAATGAACATACAATCATAAAGCATAGTACATCATGCCATTTTTTAAAACATGATGCGAGAAAATTGAGTATAGGATTTATACAAGTTATACCGTGATCGGGTCTGCTACCGTTAAGGGCAGTGTAAAAAGGAAAGGATTGCCAGAAAGGGTTCCGTGAAGTAGAGGTGGTCGGTAACAACATACATACAAACATACACAATACTTACAAAACAGTGACAAACAGTCTTCTAGCTAGATAGTATAGGAGATGATTTTCAAGAAGCGTCTAGCCAAAAGAGAACCTTTGAACCATTTCAACAAATCCTCGTTTACAGCAAGAGGGAGGTATAGGTCGCTGCTTCTTCTAGTAATGTTTTTTCATGGATGAGATGATGGTGGATGATGATCATGATTTTTAGCAATGTTTTTCATGAATTTCAGGCATGTTTATGATTTCTACGTAATAAGCTTGCTGCACCCAGTGATTTTTTTTGTCTTGTTTTCATGAGCGCGAAGCGCCCATGTATGCCCTACTACTCCAAAGGCCCACTAATGCCTTTTAAGGATCGCAGCATTACCGAATGTCATTCATTTTTATTATTTACCTTATTTTTGCTTTTATTGTTATTATTATTATTATTTTATCTACATCTTTTATTTAAACCCTTTATTCATTAATATTCCTTGTCCTTTTACTCATTTTCAAATAAGCTCTAATTTATGTCATGGTCTAATAAAATAGAGGTTTTACGGAATGAAATGTATTAGTGCTTGTGTACAACGTTCACAAAATTTGTGCAACATAGAAACAGAAATAGAAGTCTAAAAATAACAAAATTCGTATGAAGGCCTTTCCAAAACGTGTAAATCTATCAAAAATTGAAGTCGAATCCGATTACCTTTTACATACGAACGTAGAAGAAAATAACAAAATCTACTAATGCAAATAAGTCATAGGATGGAACGCAATATTTCACCTTTATTCAAACATAAAACATACAATATGAACTTTAGAAAGCTCATTGTTTTACTTAAAAGGCGACTAAAATAATAAAAGAGATGTTACAAGTAAAAAATATACATTTTATTTAAAACTTCTTAGTATTTTCGGGCTGTATTTCACAAGCCCATCATCAGAGATTATTTTAATAACTAATTGCTGTTTATTTATGATACGTTACTTCGTTTTGAAAATGGGAGCGCCAATAATTATTAGACGAATTATTAAAACGAAATGACGTATTTGTATAAATAAACAGCAATTAGTTATTAAAATATTCTCTGATGATGGGCTTGGGAAATACAGCCCGAAAGTACTAAGAAGTTTTAAATGAAATGTATATTTTTAACTTGTAACATCTCTTTTATTGTTTTACTCGCCTTATAAGTAAAACAGTGAGCTTTTTAAAGTTCACATTGTACATTCTACTAATGCATTTCTTATTTCCTAAACCCTCCCAAATATACCATTTTCCCTAAAAATGTAGTAATGTACCGCAACTCTAAAGCGATGATTATCTTGCATTCTCATGGACACGTAATAAAGTAGTCTCATTATTAGGATATTCACCTCCAAACAAATTCTGAACAAAACCGAAGACTTCCCCTGTTCTCCTTATGATTTCTTGAACAGTAGAGACATGATTCTTCAATAGCATTTCTCGTGGGGCCTATAGGACAATCAATAATGAAGTCAATAAAACTGTATGAAAATGATTCGTAGGCGCCCGCAGAACAAAATTCAAAGAGGGACAAAAAAATTCAACATATTTGACGCTAGGCTGCTACCTAAGCCGTGTTTTTTTAAAATGGAGACTATATAAATGTGAAATAAATATAATCTAAGATTCTTTTGGTCAGAACAGCCCCTCCCCCTCCCGTATAGAAGAATCTTTAAACTTGCCAATATAAAAAGCAATACAGAAATATAAAAAAATGAGAAGCATGAAAAGTTCAAAAGTAAACTTCTACCGAACCTCTTTTTCAAAATGAAGAATTGAAACAGTCCATTTATCTTTAGAACAAAAATCTTTAGTTGTTTTTCCTCTCTGTATTTATATAAGTTATTTGAAAAGAATAAATTTTACTATTTTTTTTAAAATCCTCACATAAAAAGAAAATTTAGTTATTAAGTTTTTATTATAAAGTTATTATATTATAGTTATTATATAGTTCGTTTATTATAGTTAAGTCCAGGGTGGGGCAATTACCCTCTTCCATTTCTATTGCACGTGTAATGAAGTCGTCTCATTGTTAGTATATTCGCCCCAAAACAAATCCTGAACAGAACGACGACCTTCCTATTCTCCTTATAAATCATCCATTATTAATGGGGGAATTTTTCTTCAAATATGGAGACATGATTCTTGGGCAGCATTTCTTGGGGCGCCTCTCGGACAATCAATAACGACATCAATAAAACTGGATGAAAAGGATCCACTTAGTCTACCACGCCAAAGAATTTTCAAGAACTGATTTAATGAAATTAAGAGCAAACACTTATTATTTCTTTACAACTCTGAAGCAACAAGATTTATAATGCTTTTATGGTTTTAATTGTGAGTAGAGAGGAAAATAAGTATAAAAGTAATAAATATAAATGTATTTTTTTTTTTTTTTAAACACATGATTTCATTAAAATTCACAACAATGTAGAGAATATATATGTTTTTCTAAATGTACTAAAAAGTAGAAAAGTCTTGAAAAAAAAAAACTTTAAATGCACGGAGTTTAAATTAAATTGCGGTGAGCTCGATTATGGAAGATTAATGGATTTAAATGGGAATTTGGCCAGCTATCGCCAATTTGGCAACTTATTTTTGTCGCCAAATTTGACGATATTTCGCCAAGTTGGCTAAAATTTGGACTATAGTGCTAACTCTGTCATTAGTACCTTTAAACAAACACTCATTGTTGAAGTTGGTGCTGATTTCTCCATAGGAAATCAAATGTAACCATTAAGTAAATTTGCCCCCCTTAGGGATCGAATTTTTAAAAAAATCAATGTCCAATTCATGTATTGCCCTCAGGAAGACATATATATTCCAAATTTTAAAGCTGTATGTCAACCGAAAGTGGGTGAAAAATGAGTGAAAAGATTTGACTGCCATAGACAAACAATAATTGTAAGTTAAAAGAAAGCCTGTAATAATAAAAATTGCTTTTTAAAACACTCTTTTATAAGCATTCAGTGTTCATCTTGAAAATCGCGTCTCATTTTTTTCACTGCATTTCATGTTTTTTCCGTAAAATTTCCGTTGCAATACATTCATTTGGCGTGGGCAGCGAACTCGATATGAAAAATTCACTGTTTCTTTTACGTTTGGTAGGAAGCGCAAGCACGTGAATTTATTTTAAAATATATAATTTTTGCTCTGTTTCTTTTTTAAGATAGGGCAATAGGAAAGAAAAATTAAATATAATTTAAATTATCTTTTTAGAATTTCTAAACTGATTTCTCCATATATAATCGTAAATTAATTAATATGAAACTATTTCGGAAAAATCAAATTTTGTTATAAATATTTTTCTCTTGTATTTATTATAAATATTATTTCTTGTTTTTTATATTATATTTCTTTTCTACTTTTTAGCATTTAAAATGTTTTATTGTTGCAGCTTCTCAGTCATTTGACCTATTTTGGTGAGCTTTTGTTAGTGCTTCATTAAATCTGTTGTTGTTTCAACTTCCATAGGATTGCACGCGTTACAGAGAATATTTGGCGATTTATCACCTCTGGCAGGCTAACGGAAAAATGATTTAAAATTAATGTATTAATTTATAATTAAGCTGTAAAAATATTAAAACGTTGTATTGCCATCGGAAACACACCTGTGGACGTAATTTTTATAATTCTAGCCCATCAGGAAGTCGTTTAAAAATTGATTACAAAATTCCATCTTTACATACAAAAAACAGGTTGGGTTAAATAAAAAGGGGGTAAAAACGGGTTACGCATGAATAGCTTTTCATAATCATTATTATAGTAATTTCACTACTAGGTTGAGCGAAAAGTTCTGGGAAATTTGAGAAAGTTGCGTTGTTATGCGCAAATTAACAACAAAAGCAACAAAGACTATCCTTCAAAGTAGAGACCATCATAGTCCACGACTTTCTGTCATCGTTCTGCCAGATTCCGGATTTACTGGAAGTACCATGGCGGCTCCTTGGAATCGAAAAACTCTTGACATGCTTCTTCAACTTTATTAAAGGATTAACTTCATCCACGGCCCTTGAAAAAAGTGTTGCATTGATCGAAAGAAGCCATAATCGGATTTCCTATTATGGCTATAGATACACCACTAGTCCTCATATATACGATACAAATTCTGGTTATAGGTCTGGTTATATATAACTATTAGATCAAAAATTTCCCAGAACTTTTTGCTCAACCTAATATATAAATCTATCAATTTCAACTCAATATTTAATTGATTTTTTCTGATCAATTCCATTTTATATTCCAGATCGATCTTTAATCATTTTAGTAATAGACTAGCTACTATTTTCAATCATCCGAAAAATGGCGATAGATTTTTGATAAAAATAAAATATCCCGATCATGGAAAGGAATCTCTATGAATTTTTCAAGTGAGTGGGTAGCTATTAAAGTAGCTCCTTTATAACGCACATATCGGGAGACCAGAAAACAGAGCTGTATGTATAGGAAAGCGCGACATCACCAAAGGGCATTCAAAAAGCCTCCAGTATGATATCCAACAATTAGATATTTTAAAATGTCATTTTACATACATTTTACAATTCTTTTATAAAATCAATGAAAAATTTTCATTTTACGGACAATCAATAACGCCATCAATAAATGGCATGATAAGGATGAGTAATCAGTTTGATGAATCAAGCTAAGAG
The DNA here is from genome assembly GCA_963932465.1 of Maratus speciosus. Classification (NCBI taxonomy): domain Eukaryota; kingdom Metazoa; phylum Arthropoda; class Arachnida; order Araneae; family Salticidae; genus Maratus; species Maratus speciosus. The sequence goes on from OZ010789.1 coordinate 296,295,586, forward strand.
TTTTCAAGAACTGATAGAATGAAATCAGAGCCATCGCTATATAGGACTTACTAGGGGAAAATATCCGAATACCGACACCTTAACGTCAGCTTGAAAAAATAAGGTTATAAATGATCATATATATTCGAAATTGGCACCATTCGTTGTTCGGCGGGGTACCAGAAACAGCTGACTGAAAATTTTCAGACGTATTGATTCCCTACAACAGGAACTTAATTTTTTTTTTCTGTACTTTGTAGGTGCAACGATGAACCCCCCCCCCCCCCCCCCAAAAAAAAGGGCATTCAACTACGCAGTTGATTTGATCAAAGTTGCTGATTTTGCGATTGTTTTGATTAGTACTAGTAGGAAGAAATTAGATAACACGAGCAGCAAGCAAGCACGTTTTAAAAATATTTTCTGACGATAAAGCAGAAGTGCGGCCCTGCCCCTACATGCCTGCAACAGTCTTAAAACTGTATTTTCGAATGGAAGAAAACTCTGGTCATAATATCCACTGACCAATTGATATGTTAAACTCACCCTCCTCTTGCTTTTGGGGGTACTAAGAGATACCAGTTTTCGAACTCATTGTCAGTAGATTGAAATGTGGTCATTGCATTGTCAGTATATTTTTAGTTATTCTTATTATTCTTATATATGGCTCAATTACACATGCAATATGTCAAATATTTGTTAATAAAGAGTTTTCGATGATTTTTTCAACTTTTCTTTCGTATGTCGACATTAGCTACGTTAGGTGTTGGCATTAGGAACATCCGCCTCTGAAGGTGTCGGAATAGGAGCAAAAACACACTTTTGAATTTTAAGCATTAAAATTTGAAACCCTAACAATTTAAAAATTTTTACTAGTGAATTTTGTAGAGGGGATCTTGATGAACATTTTGAGGTCATTAGGATCTCGTTTTGTTGGAAAATAACAAACACAGCTTGGAATATGTACAAAAATTTCCTTTAAGTGTCGGCATCCGGGTACTACTGAATGGTAAGGAGGGAGGGGGATCCTAAAAATTGCCAAGTCAATTATCAGTTTTGCTAACAGTGTCTATTTCACCAGAAAGTGCATTACAGTAAAACGTGTGAAAACGAAACCTGTATAGAATAGATACCTGTCTTAAACGGAAGTATTTTATGGCCCGGTGTAATAGGAATAATATACAATTGTACCTGCTAAGATGAAAATCTGTATAAAATAAGGTATTTATTTCTCTTATGATTACATTTTCATAGGTTTTATACTGTATATATTCTTGGGGAAAAAGCGGGGAGAACGTTTTGCAAATTTTTCAACTAAGCAATGTGTTTTTGCCAAGTCTAAAAGAATTTATCAACTTTGGGGGGTGTGGGCTTTCCTCATCACTATTAACGACGGCCCAGAATGAAATTAAGAACAAACACTCATTTCTTTATTTCTTTCAAAGTCTGAAGCAACGAGATTTAGTATAATGCTTTTATAGTTTTATTTGTGGATGAAAAGGAAAATATATATGCTACGTATGGACTGATTTTCTTAATTACGCCCCATATAATAATCATTATAACAGTAACTTCATCCTATAAATTTATTAATACAGATCCCCTTCTTATCAATTATTCATTTAATCTTATTACAATGTGTCCTCTTTAGGTCATTATGATTTTAATGATTATCATTATTACATTTATTTAAATTACTTTCAAGTTCTAGGTTGTAAATGTCTAGTCGTACAATATTCGTCAATATTATGTTTATAGTTTTCATTGGAAAACCGTTGGTAAAGTAAAAATAATATCCTATGCGGAAAACGAATTAAGTATTTAGTTCTTAATGTCTCAAGTGGCAATTAATATATATATATATATATATATATATTGCCGCCTCAGAGCAACAGTAGGACATCTAGTAAAAATCGAAAATGAGATGTCTGACTTACTGCTATGAAAAACTGTGTCTGCATCCAGTAGAACAGTAGGGAATTTTTATAAAACACATCTGAGATATAGCATTAAACATAACTTTGTGTTTCAGAAGTTGTTCCATTAGATGCAAACACAGTTTCTCATAGCAGTAAGTCAGACATCTCATTTTTTATTATTACTAGATGTCCCAATGTTGTTCTGAGGCGACGATCCACTAGATGTAAACACAGTTTTTCATAGCAGTAAGTCAAACATATCATTTTTTATTATTACTAGATGTCCTAATGTTATTCTGAGGCGACGATCCACTAGATGCAAACACAGTTTTTCATAGCAGTAAGTCAAACATCTCATTTTTTATTATTACTAGATGTCCTAATGTTGTTCTGAGGCGACGATCCACTAGATGCAAATACAGTTTGCAAATACAGTTTTTCATAGCAGTAAGTCAGACATCTCATTTTTTATTATTACTAGATGTCCTAATGTTGTTCTGAGGCGACGATCCACTAGATGCAAATACAGTTTGCAAATACAGTTTTTCATAGCAGTAAGTCAGACATCTCATTTTTTATTATTACTAGATGTCCTAATGTTGTTCTGAGGCGACGATTCACTAGATGCAAATACAGTTTTTCATAGCAGCAAGTCAGACATCTCATTTTTTATTATTACTAGATGTCCTAATGTTGTTCTGAGGCGACGATCCACTAGATGCAAACACAGTTTTTCATAGCAGTAAGTCAAACATCTCATTTTTTATTATTACTAGATGTCCTAATGTTGTTCTGAGGCGACGATCCACTAGATGCAAACACAGTTTTTCATAGCAGTAAATCAAACATCGCATTTTTTATTATTACTAGATGTCCTAATGTTGTTCTGAGGCAACGATCCACTAGATGCAAACACAGTTTTTCATAGCAGTAAGTCAAACATCTCAATTTTATTATTACTAGATGTCCTAATGTTGTTCTGAGGCGACGATCCATTAGATGCAAACACAGTTTTTCATAGCAGTAAGTCAAACATCTCATTTTTTATTATTACTAGATGTCCTAATGTTGTTCTGAGGCAACGATCCACTAGATGCAAACACAGTTTTTCATAGCAGTAAGTCAAACATCTCATTTTTTATTATTACTAGATGTCCTAATGTTGTTCTGAGGCGACGATCCACTAGATGTAAACACAGTTTTTCATAGCAGTAAGTCAAACATATCATTTTTTATTATTACTAGATGTCCTAATGTTATTCTGAGGCGACGATCCACTAGATGCAAACACAGTTTTTCATAGCAGTAAGTCAAACATCTCATTTTTTATTATTACTAGATGTCCTAATGTTGTTCGGAGGCGACGATCCACTAGATGCAAATACAGTTTGCAAATACAGTTTTTCATAGCAGTAAGTCAGACATCTCATTTTTTATTATTACTAGATGTCCTAATGTTGTTCTGAGGCGACGATCCACTAGATGCAAATGCAGTTTGCAAATACAGTTTTTCATAGCAGTAAGTCAGACATCTCATTTTTTATTATTACTAGATGTCCTAATGTTGTTCTGAGGCGACGATTCACTAGATGCAAATACAGTTTTTCATAGCAGCAAGTCAGACATCTCATTTTTTATTATTACTAGATGTCCTAATGTTGTTCTGAGGCGACGATCCACTAGATGCAAACACAGTTTTTCATAGCAGTAAGTCAAACATCTCATTTTTTATTATTACTAGATGTCCTAATGTTGTTCTGAGGCGACGATCCACTAGATGCAAACACAGTTTTTCATAGCAGTAAATCAAACATCGCATTTTTTATTATTACTAGATGTCCTAATGTTGTTCTGAGGCGACGATCCACTAGATACAAACACAGTTTTTCATAGCAGTAAGTCAAACATCTCAATTTTATTATTACTAGATGTCCTAATGTTGTTCTGAGGCGACGATCCATTAGATGCAAACACAGTTTTTCATAGCAGTAAGTCAAACATCTCATTTTTTATTATTACTAGATGTCCTAATGTTGTTCTGAGGCGACGATCCACTAGATGCAAACACAGTTTTTCATAGCAGTAAGTCAAACATCTCATTTTTTATTATTACTAGATGTCCTAATGTTGTTCTGAGGCGACGATCCACTAGATGCAAAGACAGTTTTTTATAGCAATAAGTCAGACATCTCATTTTTTATTATTACTAGATGTCCTAATGTTGTTCTGAGGCGACGATCCACTAGATGCAAACACAGTTTTTCATAGCAGTAGGGTGTCAACGATTTTAATCAGTTGATTTAAATCGGCGATTAAAATAATGATTTTAATCAACCAATTTTTTTTAAAAAATCATTGATTTAAATCAAAAATTTTCTAAGTGTTTATAATGTCAAAAAATATATTAAAATCTAACATAAACATAATTTGAAAGTTTCTACAGGTATTTTGACTTATGAATAAACAAAAAAGACTTTAAATAATTGTTTCTAAGCTTAATTCATGAGTATTGTAAAAAATTAAAAACAGTTGAGTTTATAAAAAGCATTGTTTTTAAGTTTTTATCCAAATTAAAACGGTTTAATTTAAAAATGATATTTAAATCTAATATAATTTGCAATGTCATAAATTCCTTTAGGTAATCAATTTATGCATTATTTTATATAAAATTACACATAGTAAGTGTAATGCATTTCTACAAGTAAAAGAATAAATAGTAATTAATAGCAATCTCAAGTTAAAGAAGAATGAAAGAATGACATCTTTTCAAAGCTAAATTGTAAATGGATGCATAAGAGAAAAAGAAATAATTGGTATAAAAATGCTAAGCTCAACAAGAAGTTCTTCGGTATAGGTTGAATAAATGTTTTTAACTTTGTAACTCACATAATACTAAATAAAAAATAATGATTAGAGATTGAAAAGGCAGCAAAATTTTTCTTAAAAAAAAAAAAAAAAAAAAAATGAACCATTGATAGCTAATAATCCACACTGAGATGTAATAATGCTGTTACTTAAATATTTTGAGGATTTCAGATATAAGTGGCTAACTTAGATTTATCCTATATGAATGGGTTTAACTCATTTTCATAATTCTTTTGGTTATCATACACATGCATGTGTGTAAGTTTAGATTTTGGTGGTTTACAGTAATTTTCCAAAATACAAATGCAAAACGAGCTGCAAACAATATTTGTTAGTTTTGTTATTTGTGTTACTAACTAATGAATTACTTATTTGCAGTTTTTATTAATCCTGTAATTAGTTATATTATTTCTTCTAGGACTTTTTAAAATGGTGCCGCACCATGCCCCTTTTGAAATTGGAAAAATGCACAGTGCCTTAAAAAAATAGTTGAAATTCACCTGTAGTTGTAGCCAGAGATTCCTTGTAAAAAACTTTCCTATTCAACAGTATTTCTAAATTCATGTGGGCAAGATCTCGCAAAAACATAGAACTTTATTTCTTTAGAAAATACAGGATATTATTAAAATGTTATTTAATTGTATTTTTCAATTTGTTATTCATAAAATTATTAAAAATTAAGGACATTTTATTTATCATACTAAAAATTATTCTTTTTTTCCCCTTATTTCATTACTAAATACATTACTAACATATTTCCTCATGAAATAGTACCCTTTTTTGGAACTAGCATCCTGTCCCTTTTCCTTTCTAAAATGAATACTACATTATTTTATCATTTTAATAATTAAGTCTTAAAAATGTATAATATGTTCCTAATTAGAGAGTTAATTGTTTAATAATTATTAATTTGAAATAGTGTTAACTATTTAATATAAAATGCAGTTAATAATTTTAATAAATGTTAAATATCGTTAGTATTTATAAAGTTTTACATAATTATTACAATATTAATGTATATAACATTATTGTATGATACTACCTAATGAAACTACTAATTTGCAGTTTTTATAATTTCTGTAATTACTAACTAATAATTATAATTTTATTAATTAATGTGTAAAACAATAGATTATGTTAGCAATTAGTGGTTTAATTGTTTTGGAAACCTAAAACTCTTGGTAGCTATTCCGTCTTTGAATGCTGGGAAAAAAATCATAAAAATCCGATTTAAATAAAAAAAATCTGATTTAAATAAAAAAAATCCGATTTTTTTTATTTTAAAAAAAAAATCATGATTTTTTTTACACCCTACATAGCAGTAAGTCAAACATCTCATTTTTTATTATTACTAGATGTCCTAATGTTGTTCTGAGGCGACGATATATACATTTTTTTAATATTCTGGTATTTCCTTATTTTTTGTAATCATTTGGTCTAACTTCAGAAAAGTATCTACATCCCATTTTAAAAATGTATTTTAAGAGCAGATAACACGCAATTTCCAGAAATTCAATAAAAATATAATAATAATAATAAAAGACTGAGTGAACTTTGATCCATCTTTATACGTTAGTTTGAACATTCTTAGTTTCAGACAGCTCATCTATCAGAGACATTTGGCAATATAAAACAAGAAGCACACTAAAAAAATTCCGAATTTCACACATTAATCTCTTGCAAAAATAACTTTAACATCTGTCACCGTTTGCTTCTTATTCCATTAAAACCAAAACCTGTGTGAAGAGGACATTATAGATCTTGTGCGTAATTTTAAGGAAACATATGTATATTACTTATACAGATGGATGATGTAGTACATGGCGGGAAAAAAAATTCTACTACAACAGTTCTGACACTTCATCTATTCAAGTTAGGTTTTCAGACCCGAAATATATACTATATCCTACCGACGTTAACGAACTCAATATTTAACTTACTCAAAAAAGTGCTGATTTTTCAGAAACTAATAGATCTTATTCTTCTATAAAAATGGAGATTCTTCCAGCAGTCTCGCATTAATTTCCGTGTTCTTTTCTTGTCTATGAAATGTTCTAAAATAAATTAAGAAAAATTTCTAAAATTCTATCCGAATCCTGCTAGTTGGAAATATATAAATTAAAGTTAGTAGCGGATAGGGACAGCTTAATGCAACAATGTTAAAACTTCGACTGCATAACGAATGGGGGAAAAAATCCAAAAATCCCTAGCCGGCTTTGGCACGTTGTTTTGATTGCGTTGGTGTTCGTTTGTACTTGGTACTTTAATTATCCAAGTGTTTTATATTTTATTGTGTGTTTATATTTTATTTTTCTCATATTTTTATTATAATTTAAGATGTTAATACTTGAAGAGAATGCATTATAATGATTAATATTCTAAGGTTAAAAAGTTTATGAGATGCTCTCATTATACATTTGCTATGAAATAGGAACTGAAAGAATCATAAAATTAAAATATGTTTAGTTCAACGTAATAATTTTTTTTAAAAAAATGAACTGTGCACTCTCAATTGGGATTTTTTTTTTTTTTTTTTTTTTTTTTTTTTTTTTTTCCAAACAAAGAAACATGTTAAATTTGGAACAAAGAGAAAAAAAATAGTAACAGCTTTCAAATCTTTCTAAAGTAAGAAAAAAAAAATTAAGCCACATTGACGCATTATATATAATAATAGTTTCATATGCACAATTATACTTACGGAACAAGTATTAAATTATGTATATTTTAATTATAGAAGTGTATGTTAGTTAACTCATATTTACTGTTTTTTAAAGCCTTGACTGACAGCAAAGTCAAAAGATTTAGCTTAATATAAGAAATAATAATTTTATTGTATCCCTTGGAAATTAATTTTCTTAAAGCTGTTAGAACGCCACATACACATCTCTATCAATTCATTTATATGAAATGAGTTAATTAGTAAATAACATTATTATGACATAAAAGATGAACTGCTTTTAAATTTTAAAAGTAAAAGTTGTAGATAATTGTTTACTTATTTAAACATTCCTTACTACAATGTTGGAAAGATTATGTTCTAAATATTTCGTTTTTAATATTATTTTCAAATATTTTTGGTAGGTGGCGCCAGTAAAAATGCAAAAGCTTATTATTATTTTATTTTTTTCCCCCCTGTGCTTCGCAGGTTTGAAGAAATCCCTACGAGATTTCTTTCTCCCTTCTTCGATTATGCAGGCACTTTTTTAACATTGTTGCATTAAGCTGTCCCCATCCGCTACTATTAAAGTTGAGCTAAATCAAAATAAAAAAAATTATGCTTGGAATTATAAGAACAATGGAACAATGTGAGCAGCTGAATGGATTACCTAGTTGCATTGCAACTTTACATCCAGTGGATAAGATAAATAAAATAATAATAGTAATAATTATAAATTAGTATTTATTAGTGGTGTGAACTAAATTATATTTTAACGAATATTGGCTGCTCTATCCGATGGTACTTTGGATGTAATTCTGCTATAATTAGAAAAAAAATTAAGCTTATTGCGATCAAAATAAGGGGAGATAAATAGTTGAATCGAGACTATTATCGAAATAGTTTCAAGACTTGAGAAAACCCTGTATAAATTTAAATAATTTTAAATATCTAAGTCAGATTTATTAACATATCTTCGAATTTAAAAAATCTCAGTCTTTCACCTGGAGTATGTCGTGCATAATTTCTTAGTCTTCGGTCCTGCAGTCATATAGTAGTGTAATTAATGATTATAAACAGGCAAAATATTTCGCTTTATTAATATAGATTTATTTATTGCATTATTTATTTATTTTTTAGCAAGGTATTATGTAGAAAAGAAGCAAAATGATATACAGAGTGTATCAAAAACCATTATTATTTTTTAGTTTAAATCAATTTTATTTAAAAAAAATATCCTAATCCCATAGTTAAAATGATGCTCTAGACCTCTAAAATGCACTCCTATATTACTGAAATTTTATTTGACCCTTCATCATGTAAGGTATGGAATTTAACTTTCGAATATACCCCGTTAAAAATCTGTAGCAAACTGGCCCGTCATTCGACCGTTTTTAAAGTAATGGTTATTTGGCCATATTATTAAGCGTATTTGACTAAATTATTGACCACATTATGTTCAAAATTAAGTTCAGTTACGGTTATGTAACCAGTAGCGCCAACGATTGAAACATATTGGGTGGGCTCAAAAGTTTTTGAATAAAATAAACGTTACAATTTATTTTTACCTTAGTGAGTGTGTGTGGAGAGAGGGACGGCGGCGGTGGAGTGAATGGCTAAAGATGAAAATTCAAAGTCAAATTGTGGTTTTTCTAACTAAAATATAAAATTATAATTTAATAAATAATTTTATTAAATTATATCATTCCAGGTTCTTAGTTATAAATACATCAATATTTATTATAAATAAGATAAAAATTGCTAACTCTTAAAAGTGCAAAAAACTTAAAGTCAAGAAAAACATACATTCTAGACTCCTGGTTGTTTTATCGACTCAAGATATTAAAACAGATGGAAAAATATGTAGGAAATCTGTTTTTGAGAGAAATTTAATTGTACATCCGCTGAAGGAGCTTTCAGTGCTCCTGTAAGTCTAATTAATGTCCTTTGTTCCCTGTTATTTACAAACAAAATTATTTTGAGAATATCAATAAAATCAAATTTTATTTCAACGATTAAATAAATAAATAAATGACTAACGGAATAAATAGATGGAAATTGAGTGGACGCAGAAATAAAATTATTGGGTAGGCTTGCGCCCCACGGGCCCATATAAGTTGGCGCCACTGTATGTAGCCGTTTTCAATAACAACGGTCGAACTCGCCTCAAAAACTTATAAAAGGTGTCTCACTGTACCTTTAATAAAATTGCCCGAAAAATTAGCCAGACAATTATGTGAGTTGTAATTTTCCAACTAGACGAAAAATGTGCAAGTCAGGATTTCAACCAGGGATCTTTTTGCTGAAGTTGCCGATGCTCTGCCAATTGAGCTATCCCGGACGAATCTGGAGGACCTAATTCACCCAGTTAACCTCATTGATCATAGCATCTGAATCAACTCAACAGAATAAATCGCAGGTAATGGAACTCCAGTAAACGCTGGACACGTAATTACACTAGATTAATTTCAACACAATTATTATAATTGCTAAATACAGGGTGGTCATAAAAAAACTTCCCTGATATATGAACCCCTAGCGGTTAACCACTCAACCAATCGCAAAGAAATTTTAGGTATACCTATTTGAAGGTATGCGTTAGAGATCGCGATGATTTAAAACAATAGAGCTCTCATGGTTGCGGTTACAGTGAAAATAATTCGAATTTTTCGATTTTTTTTTTTTTTGTTGTTGTTTTATTTAATTGAGGTTTAAGTTTAACTTGCGAGTTTAATTTTCCTTACAGTTTTACCTATCTAACTTTTTATTTTCTTCTAAATTTTTACTTATAATGAATTTGCATAGTACCCACAGGACATTCAAATAAGAAATAATAACAATGTAGTAATTTTAGTATAAATTTTGGTATAACATTGTCTTAAAGGGGGTTAAAGAAGGGACGATATGGTAAAAAAGAGGGACTGTATAGGAAAAAAGGGGACTGTACAGGAAAAAAAAAGGGATGGTAAGGATGGGACGGTAAGGAAAATTATCGCATATTTTTAAGCAAATCATGTTAAGACTAAGTGATAGCTACAATGTCCATTAATTTTCAGAAACAGTTATTTGCACGGTAAGAATACCAATAAAAACACGAGGCTTGAAATTGATATTTAAATGCTGATTTAAATTCTGCAGTAAATTTCCTGTCAAAGTACTTTAGCCATTCTTTCTCTAGCATACTTCTGCATGAGAAAAAAGTTGAACAAATTCTGTTGCTGCATCTGAAGTGATTTTCTGTATAATTTTAGCAAGAGGGATGGATGTTAAGGAATCTAAAAACCAGGGACAGAGTTAAAAAAAAAATAACAACCGCAAAAATGCGTGCAAGTTAATTTTTTGCTTCATCTATACTTCTATACTAATATTATAAAGAGATAAAAATTGTTTATTTGTAGGAGGTAAGCTCTGGGACTACCGAACCGATTCCAAAAGTAATGGTATCAAAATGATGGTGTTTGTCCAACTTACAACATAGGCTATATCTTATGTCCGTGCCACTGGCCAAAAGGAGGTGCAGGAGCAAAAAACGTTCTAAAAATGCGATTTTTGTGCTACTGAAGGGTCTAGAAACATGAAATTTGGACTGGTATACTTATAAGACACTAATGATCTCTAAGGACATTTCTTAAAAAAAATCGAAATTTAAAAGGGGTGAAAATGCGCAAAAAGCGTTCTAAAAAACGTTCTAAATGGCGATCTTTACGCAATCTCAAGAAGTACCAAACCGATTTAAAAAATAATGGTGACAAAATGATGGTGACAACCCTTGATCAAACATAGGCTAAATTTTATGTCGGTGCCACTACCCGTAAGGGGTGCATGAGCAAAAAAGCGTTCGAAATTGCGATTTTTGTGTTACTAAAGGGCCCAGATACATAGAATTTGGCCTGGTAGTTACTTATTAGATATAAATGATCTCTAAGAACATTTCTTAAAAAATTCGAAATTTAAAAGAGGTCAAATTGCGCAAAAGGCGTTCTAAAAAACGTTCTAAATAGCGATTTTTACGCAATTTCAAGAAGTACCAAACCGATTTAAAAAATAATGGTGTCAAAATGATGGTGATAATCCTTGCTCCAACATAGGCTACATTTTATGTCGGTGCCACTACCCCTAAAGGGGGTGCAGGAGCAAAGAAAAACGTTCGAAATTGTGATTAATGTTGTTACTGAAGGGCTCAGATACATGGAATTTGGCATGGTAGTTACTTATTAGATATAATTGATCTCTAAGAGCATTTCTAAAAGAAATCGAAATTTATAAGGGGTGAAAATGCGCAAAAAGCGTTCTAGAAAACGTTCTAAATGACGATTTTCACGCAGTCTCAAGAAGTACCAAACCGATTTAAAAAATAATTGTGTCAAAATGATGGTGACAATCCTTGCTCCAACATAGGCTACATTTTATGTCCGTGCCACAATTCCTAAAGGGGGTTCAGGAGCAAAAATACGTTCGAAATTGCGATTTTTGTGTTACTGAAGGGCCCGGATACATGGAATTTGGCATTGTAGTTACTTATTAGGTATAAATGATCTCTAAGAACATTTCTTAAAAATTTCGCAATTTAAAAGGGGTGAAAATGCGCGAATAGAGTTTTAAAAAACGTTCTAAATGGCGATTTCTACACATCTCAGAAAGTACCCAACCGATTTCAATGGTTGGAAATTGATGATGACAGCCCTTGCTCCAATATAGGAGCTACTTCATTTCAGCGTCACTACCATCTTGCTGTTGCATTTTAAAAAATGTTCTAAATTATGATTTTTGTGATACTGAAGGGCCTAGCAACTTGAAATTTGGCATGGTGATTACTTATGAGATATAAATGCTCTCTGAGAAGAGTTCCTTAAACATTTGAAATTTAAATGGAGTGAAAATAAACGAAAAGCGTTCTAAAAACGTTCTAAATAGCGATTTCTACGCAAATGCAGTAAATATAAACCGATTTCAGAAGTAATAATGGTTTCAAACTAATGGTGATAGTCCCCGCTCCAACGTAGCCTATATTTTACTTTGCTGTCTCTACCACCTGGGGGTTACAGGAGCAAAAAATGTTCTAAATTGCGTTTTTTTGTGTTAAAGAGGGGATCTAACATTTTTAATTTGGAATGGTAATTACTTCAAAGATACAAATGCTTTCTAAGAATTGTCGAAAGAAAATTCAAATTTAAAAGGATGAAGTGAGCGAAAAGCGTTCTATAAGCGTTCTAAAGTACGATTTTTATGCAATCGTATGAAATACGAAACCGATTTCAAACATAATGGTTGCAAATTGATGGTGATAGAACCTGCTCAAACATAAGCTATATTTTATGTCGGTGCCACAACCCCTAGAGAGTTGCATGAGCAAAAAACTTTCAAAATTGCGATTTCTGCGGTAATGAAGAGACTAGAAACTTTAAATGTAGCACGGTAGTTACTTATAAAATATAAATGTATTCTAAGAACAGTCGAAAATAAATTCGAAATTAAAAAGGGGTGAAGCAAAGGGAAGGAGCGAAAAGCATTCTAAAAGAGTCCTAAATTACGATTTCTATGGAATCTCGCGAAATAATAAACAGATTACAGAAGTTATTGGTTGCGAATCAATAGTGATAGTCCCTGATCCTATACGGCCTATATTTTATGCCGGTGTCACTACCACCTGGCTGGCAGGAACAACAAGAAAGCCTTTAAAAACATCTAAATTCCGTTTTCTATAGAATATCAGGAAATACCAACCTTTTTCAAGGTTATTGTTGGCAAATTAATGGTGACAGTCTCTGTTTGAACATTTTTCGAGACATTCTGTTTCAACTCTTTTTCGGCATTTTATGTTGGTGCCACTAACACCAGAGAAGTGGTAGACTGTTAGACAAGAAGCTTGGAATTTGACATGATGGTTAATTTTAAGATGTAAATGTGTTAAGATGGCTTCTAAAAACTTCAAAACTTCAAGTGAATACTGAAATGAGCAGAAAAGTCTCAAAATATTTTCTAAAATATCATTTATTTGGAATTAGTCTTAGTCCTTCTTATTAATTAAAATCTCATTTCTGTTTATTGTATTTTATAATGAAGTTTAGTCAAACTGTGGCTTAATTTGTAATTTTTTAATTTTCCAAAAAGTGTTTTTCTAATAAAAAATAGTCATGCAAATATCACTTGGCATATTTGATCTATTACGCGAGCAAAGCCGCGGGGTTTGCTAGTATTTATATAAAACAATAGTCCAAGTTTTAGAAAAAAATTACATCGAATTACTTTTATTGAAACAATTTTATACAGACAGCTCCAAACTTAAAAATCAGCATCAGGGACACGGGACGGTACAGGAATTTCCTGGTATATTTGGACCCCTAACATCGTCCAAAACTTATTTATCTCGTTAATATTGTTATACCGTCATGCAATGGAATGTTCCCCAGTATATATTAAAAAAAACAACAACAGCAAAAAAGCAAGAATGTGTATTAAAATAACAGTTATTATTAAGTCAAAAGATTGTGAGAATGCCCCATGTATTATTATATCTAAAGAAAATTGGGTGATTAAAGCATTGATTTGGTTTAGTCGGAGCAGACGTATAAATTCAATATTTGGCTCAAGTTAAGATACTGTGGGGTGATTAAAGCCATACGCAGTTCAGTATAAAAATACACAGATGAACAAGAAATATAATATTTATTTTTAGAAAGCTAAAAAAAATGAGAAAGCATCATTTATACAGAGTTCTTAACACTAAGTTTAGATAAATAAATGAAATGCATATTTTCATCTTCTATTACAATTAAATATCAATTCTGAAATGTAAAGTTAAAAAGCCCCACAAACAAAAACAGGTTGCACAATGACATTTTTTTTTTAAATGTCCACTTCTATGACATCGTCTACAACGGAAGACGCGCGTTTTTTGTGATGATTTTGAACTTTTATATAAGCATTTTACTCGCACTTTTTCTTCATTTGATATAGTTTCAGTAACAATACCATAGAACTTTTTAGATTTTTCTTTTTATCTTTTTTCGTTGAAGACAAGCTCAACGAAAAGGGGTATTTAGATGTCTGGTTTAAATTCCCCCACTTGTACAATGCGTTTCTTTCGAGATTTAAGAATTTCTTTAGCATCAGGATTTGTACTACACAGTCAATGAACAACAAATTATTAAAACAAATCAGCATAATGTTGCTGCGAATGCTCACCATCATTGACATGAGCTACTTTTTAGGGGTGGCTCGTTTTAAATCTATAGTGACACAACCGATCACATGCACACACACACACACACACACACACTAAAATAATAATAAAAATAATAACAATAACAATAAAATAAGTTTAGAAATAAAAATAAAAATAAAAATAGTTTTAAAAAATTCTATTATAAGTATTCAATGTTTGTCTTAAAAACCACACCTAATTTCATGGTTGCAATTCGTGTTTTTCCCCAAACAATTCCGTTAAATACATTAATTGGCGTGGAAACCGAACCCAATTATGGAAAATTAACTGGTTTTGTTTCAAAGCTTGGTAGAAAGCGCGAACTTATGAATTTATTAAAGAAAATATAATTTTTGCTCTATTTCTTTTTTTAACATAGGAAAACAGGAAAGAAAGAAAGAAAAATATTATTTAAACTACTACCTATTCAAGATTCCAAAATAGTTTTCTAAACTTATTATCATACTTTAATATTAAACTTTTAATTCATTCAAGCGTATTTAAATATATATATATATATATTATACTCTTAATATTTTTATATTTTCGACTTTTTATTGCATAAAAATTTTCGTTGTTGGAGTTTCACAGCCAGTTGGTCTATTTTGGCACGCGTAGTTTGGCTTATAATGAGCTCCATTACTTTTGTAACTCGTATATAGTTGCATAGTAACCCTATAAAAAATGTTTGGCGAATTATCACCCGCAAACCGGCTAAACGAAAAATGCCTTTAAATTCATTTATTAATTTATTATTAAGTTTTTAAACATATTGAAATACTGTATTCACATCGGAAACACACCCGTGTACATACTTTTATAATTCAAGAATATCAGAATATGGATGAAAAACAGGTTACAAAATTCCATCTTTACATAGAAAAAACAAGTTGAATTAAATAAAAGAGTGCATTAACAAGTTCGAGTTTCTCCTGTGCGAACAGGCGGCGGAAAGTGAATTTTGAAGTTAGAAAAAAGCATGAATTAATCATAAAATTATTATTGTCACTATTTATTACTATTATTATAGAGAAAAAGTCCTTCCGGCCAGTGCCGGGAGGAAGAGGTAGCTTTCAAATTCCTTATTTTTAAAAAGCTAGCTGATGTTATTCAAACACACGAAGCTCAATTTAGTGGAAACCTATTATAGAAGATTCAATACTACTTTTTATCAATAATAAATCCTTATGAATGAGAATTTCGCGAAATTAGTCAGCTTTATCCAAGCTGATTTTATTTAAAGTTATATTTGGTTTCCAAATTCGGCGTTATGTGAAGTGCCTGCCATTTTAAGAGAACATGGTGGATGAGGCTAACCAGTGAACTTGGTCGAGACCTTAGTAATTCCTGTGCACACGCTCGCTCACATCTGAATCGGTTGATATATATGAGTGCTGTCGCAAGCAAAAATCAGATTTTTCAAAATGTCATCCACATAATGAAATTCAAACTACTGTATCTGAGCCATTTTTTAAGATAAAGACAAAACGAAAAATGCTCCGGAATCCTTATATCAAAGTCAAATACTTAGAAACCTTTTTCGATTTCTAAATTTTTTGCACTTCACTTTAAATATATTTTTTTTTTAATTTAATGGCCGCCATTTTGTTTCAAGATGGCGGATGAAGCTGGCCAGTGAACTTAGTCGAGACATTGCTATATACTATCCAAATGCCTTCTTACATCCAAATAGGTTAATAAATACATGTGTTATCGCGTGACAACTATCAGATCGTTTCAAAATGTCAGCCATGCTAGAAATTTCAAAGTGCTATAACTCAAACTTTTTTTAAGATGTAGACGGAAAAAAAAACTGCCCTGAAATCTTTGTATCAAGGTCAAACACATAAAAAAGAACCTTTTTCATTTTCCAAATTTTTCATACCTCATTTTAAATTTTAAATATTTTTTTTTTAAATGTTCCCTTTTGAATCAAAATGGCTAATGAAGGTTGCCTACGAACTCGGTCGAGACATTGGTATGCACTATGTACACACCAAGTTACATCCAAATCGGTTCGTAAATACGCCTGTTATCGCGTGACAAAAAGCAGGTCGTTTCAAAATGTCAGCCACAATTGAAATTAAAAATGCTATAACTCAGCCATTTTTCTAGATATAGATGAAACAAAAACTGTTCCGGAATCTTTGTATTAAGGTCAAACACATACAAAAAAAAATCTTTTTCATTTTCCAATTTTTTGGTATCTCATTTTAAATTTATTTTTTTTAAATTTTTTTAAATGGCCACCATTTTGAAACAAGATGGCGAATGAAGCTGGTCAACGAACTCGGTTGAGTTATTTGTATGTACTATGTACACACCAAGGTACATCCAAATCGGTTCGTAAATACGCCTGTTATCACGTGACAAAAAGCAGGTCGTTTCAAAATGTCAGCCACAATTGAAATTAAAAAGTCCTTCCGGCCAGTGCCGGGAGGAAGAGGTAGCTTTCATAATCCTTATTTAAAAAAAGCCAACTTATATCATGCAAACACACGAAGCTCAATTTAGTGGAAACCGAATATAGGAGATTCAATACTAATTTTTATCAATATAATGAATGACAATTTCGCAAAATTAGTCCCCTTTATCCAAGCTGCTTTTCATTAAAGTAACTTATATTTGGCTGCCAAATTCGGCAATTTCTTAAAGTGCCTGTCATTTTAAGACAACATGGTGGATGAGGCTAAGCAGTGAACTTAGTCGAGACCTTAGTAATTGCTGTGCACATGCTCACTCACATCGGAATCGGTTAATATATAGGAGTGCTGTCGCATGCAAAAAATCAGATTTTTCAAAATGTCACCCATAATAGAAATTGAAACTGCTATATCTGAGCCATTTTTTAAGGTAAAGACAAACTAAAAATGCTCCTGAATCCTTATATCAAGATCAAATACTTAAGAAAGAAACCTTTTTCAATTTCTAATTTTTTTGCACCTCAATTTAAATATATATATTTTTTTAATTTAATGGCCGCCATTTTGAAACAAGATGGCTGATGAATCTGGCCAGCGAACTTGGTCGAGGTGTTGATGTATACTATCCACATGCCTTCTTACAACGAAATAGGCGAATACGTGTGTTATCGCGTGACAAATACAAGATCGTTTCAAAATGTTAGCCATGCTAGAAATTCAAAGTGCTATAAATCAACCATTTTTTAAGGTATCAACAAAAGAACAAATTTTCAGAAACAAAAACTGCTCCGGAATCTTTGTATCAAGGCCAAACACATAAAAAAAATCTTTTTCATTTTCCAATTTTTTAATACCTCATTTTGAATTTTAAATTTAATTTTTTTTTAAATGGCAACCCTTTTGAAACAAGATGGCGAATGAAGCTGGCCAACGAACTCGGTCGAAACATTGGTATGTACTATGTACAGACCAAGTTACATCCAAATAGGTTCATAAATACGCCTGTTATCGCGTGACAAAAATCAGGTCGTCTTAAAATGTCAGCCACAAGAGAAATTCAAAATGCTATTACTCAGCCATTTTTTTTAGATATAGACGAAAGCAAAACTGTTCAGGAATCATTGTATTAAGCTGAAACACATACAAAAAAAAATCTTTTTCATTTTCCAATTTTTTGGTATCTCATTTAAATTTTTTTATTTTTTAATTTTTTTAAATGGCCGCCATTTTGAAACAAGATGGCGGATGAAGCTGGCCAACGAACTCGGTCGAGATATTTGTATGTACTATGTACACACCAAGGTACATCCAAGTCGGTTCATAAATATACCTGTTATTACGTGAGAAAAATCAGGACGTTTCAAAATGTCAGCCACGCTAGAAATTCAAAATGCTATAACTCAGCCATTTCTTAAGATATAGACGAAACAAAAACTGCTCCCGAATCTTTTTATCAAGGTCAAACACATAAGAAGAAAATATTTTTTCAATTTTCAATTTTTGGTACCACATTTCAAATTTAAATTTTTCTTAAAAATTTAAATTTCCGCCATTTTTAAACAAGATGGCGGGTGAAGCTGGCCAACAAACCCGGTCGAGACATTGTATGTAGTATGTATAAACGAAGTTACATCCAAATCGGTTCATAAATACGCCTTTTATCGCGTGACAAACTTCAGGACGTTTCAAAATGTCAGCTACGCTAGAAATTCAAAATGCTATAACTCAGCCATTTTTTAAGATATAGACGAAACAAAAACTTCTCCGAAATCTTTGTATAAAGGTCAAATACACAAGAAAAAACTATTTTTACATTTTCAATTTTTTGGTACCACATTTCACATTTTAAATTTTTAAAAAAATTTTAAATGGCCGCCATTTTGAAATAAAATGGCGGATGAAGCTGGCCAACGAACTCGGTCGAGAGATTGGTATGTACTATGTACACACTGAATTACATCCAAATCGGTTCATAAATACGCCTTTTATCGCGTGACAAATTTCAGGACGTTTCAAAATGTCAGCCACGCTAGAAATTCAAAATGCTATAACTCAGCCATTTTTTAAGATATAGACGAAACAAAAACTGCTCCGGAATCTTTGTATAAAGGTCAAATACATAAGAAAAAAATATTTTTCCATTTTTAATTTTTTGGTACCACATTTCAAGTTTTAAATTTTTTTAAAAATTTTAAATGGCCGCCATTTTGAAACAAAACGGCGGATGAAGCTGGCCAACGAACTCGGTCGAGACATTGGTATGTACTATGTACACACCGAATTACATCGAAATCGGTTCATAATTACGGGAGTTACAGTGTGACATAGGTCAGATATATATATATATATATATCAATTTTGAACGGAGGGTGGTTTCGGGGTCTGGGGGTCATGATCGATGAAAATATACCAAAATTTTTTGAAATCGCTTTCCTCCGAACGGCTGCAATAGGTAGCTTTTTTGTAAAGAAAGCTACCTAAAATGCTATAACTCAGCCATTTTTCTAGATATAGATGAAACAAAAACTGTTCCGGAATCTTTATATTAAGGTCAAACACATAATTAAAAAACCTTTTTCAATTTTTTGATACCTCATTTTAAATTTTAAATTTTTTAATTTTTTTTAAATGGCCGCCATTTTGAAACAAGATGGCAGATGAAGCTGGCCAACGAACTCGGTCGAGACATTGGTATGTTCTTTGTACACACCAAGGTACATCCATATCGGTTCATGAAAAGGCCTGTTATCGGGTGACAAAAATCAGGACGTTTCAAAATATCAGCCACGCTAGAAATTCAAAGTGCTATAATTCAGCCATTTTATAAGATATAGACGAAACAAAAACTGCTCCGAAATCTTTGTATCAAGGTCAAACACATAAGAAAAAAATATTTTTCAATCTTCAATTTTTTGGTATCACATTTCAAATTAAAATTTTTTTTTAAAAATGTAAATGGCCGCCATTTTGAAACAAGATGGCGGATGAAGCTGGCCAACAAACTCGGTCGAGACATTAGTATGTATTATGTACACACCGAGTTTCATATAAATCGGTTCATAAATACGCCTGTTATCGTGTGACAAATATCAGATCGTTTCAAAATGACAGCCACAATAGAAATTCAAAATGCTATAACTCAGCCCTTTTTTAAGATATACACAAAACAAAAACTGCTCCGGAATCTTTGTATCAAGGTCAAACACATAAGAAAATAATATTTTTCAATTTTCAATTTTTTGGTATCACATTTCAAATTTTAATTTTTTAAAAAAAATTTAAATGGCCGCCATTTTGAAACAAGATGTCAGATGAAGCTGGCCAACGAACTCGGTCGAGACTTTGGTGTGTACTATGTACACACCGAGTTTCATCTAAATCGATTCATAAATACGCCTGTTATCGCGTGACAAATATCAGGTCGTTTCAAAATGTCAGCCACGCTAGAAATTGAAAGTGCTATAACTCAGCCATTTTTTAACATATAGACAAAACAAAAACTGCTCCGTAATCTTTGTATGAAGGTCAAATACATAAGAAAAAAATATGTTTCAATTTTTAATTTTTTGGTACCGCATTTCAAATTTTAAATTTTTTTAAAAATTTTAAATGGCTGCCATTTTGAAACAAGATGGCCGATGAAGCTGGCCAACGAACTCGGTCGAGACATTGGTGTCTACTATGTACACACCGAGTTTCATCCAAATCGGTTCATAAATACGAGAGTTACAGTATGACAAAGATCAGATATATATATATATATATATTTTTTTTCATTTTATATCTTATAAATATTTTAATAGGTTTTATTGTTTTTTCCATTTCATATTATTTGTTTCTATTCTGTTTTCATTTTTAATCAATTCACTTGATTTTAATGGTTGTTTGGGCACAGGGGAAAATAACTTTTAGCTTTAGCTTATTTTTCCCACAGAAAACAACCATTTTGCTTATATCATTGAATTCTGTGCCCTTGAAAACGTAATTCAATATATAAGCATTTCCATTATTTGTCGGTGTCCACTTTCTTATTTTTCTTCCATAATAATTCTTATAAATAATTTAATCTTTTTTTTTTTTTTTTTTATATACTTACAGCTTTAATTCATAATATTACGGTTTTTGATGGTGGTAGGTTATGTTTAATTATTGGTTATATATGGATATATATATATATATATATATATATATATATATATATATACAGGTGGTTATCAAAATAATGGAAACACCCTAGATTTTGAAGGAATTCTTTATTAATATGGCGTAGGACCGCCTTTGGCATGTAATACAGCTTGAATTCACCTGGGAATCGAATCATACAAATTCTGAATAGTGTTTAGAGGGATATTGTACCATTCTTCATGGAGATATTGTGAAAGTTCCGTGAGAGATGCCGGTGGAGGATATCGATTCCGGATTGAAAGCTCTAAAATAGACCACAACGATTCGATTATGTTGAGGTCTGGGGACTGTGCGGGCCAAGGTAGATGTTCCACCTCATCCTCATGTTCATCAAACCATGATTGGACAACTCTGGCTGCATGAATAGGGGCATTATCATCCTGGAAAATTCCATCTCCTGCAGGAAACAAAATTTGCATCATGGGATGGACCTGGTCAGCTAAAACTTCTCTATACTTCTCCCCTGTGATCCTTCCTTTCAGGGTTACGATTGGACCAGCAGAAAACCATGACACGGCTGCCCATACCATGACCGATCCACCTCCATGCTTGACAGTTGGACGGAGGCAATCAGGATCATACGCTTGTGCAGGTGTTCTCCAGACATGTACCCGTCCTGTTGTGGGGAACAATGTGAAAGATGATTCGTCTGACCATATAACAGTCTTCCACTTATCAATCGACCAGGTTTTGTGGTTGTGGCACCACTCTACACGACGTTTGGCATTAGCATCTGTGACAAGTGGCTTGGGAATTGCTGTTCTGCCGTAAATGTTCTCTTTATGAAGGTATCTCCGAACTGTAATTGTTGACACTGGAGAATCCAGATGCTGATTGAGCTCTGCGGTCACTTTGGCTGCAGTTGTTTTCTTTTTAGACATTACAATCCGCTTCAATACCCGTCGGTCTCTTTCACTCAGCTTCTCCTTCCGTCCACTATTTTGCTTTGCTGAGCTTGTCTTTCCGCGCTGTGTGTATGCTGTCATGACTTTAGACACCGTACCTCTAGAAACGCCTATAAGCTGGGATGTTTCGGTCACCGTTGCTCCAGCTAGCCGGGCTCCTACAATTTGGCCTCTTTGAAAATCTGTGAGGTCCAGGGTCGTACTGGCCCACCGGGCAACGAGGCAAATGCCCGGTGCGCCCATCGTCTTTTTTTTTTTTTTTTTTTTTTTTTTTTTTTTTTTTTTTTTAAGCACGCTTAAAGTTGTGTATTCTGAAAGGCATAAAATTTTCAAAAATTTTCATTTGGAAAATTAAAAAGTAATGCTTTTTATTTCTTAAAGTATAGCATAAGCAAACTATGTGTGATCAAAGACAATTAGATAACACAATTTCGAGATAACAGAAGTTATCGACAATCAGATATGCCATTATTACCCATGGTATCCTGGACCAGACTTTGTTTCAAAGCTTGTACTGAAGATAAATTCTAAGAAAAATAATATTAAGTATTAACTTATTTAGATATACGCCTAAATGAGTTCTGCTCTAAGAATGCTTCTAATAAGTCTGCGTCTAATATGTTTGCATATTTTCTGCGTCTAAGTATTTAGCGACCCTGGTGTTGTCAGGTATTTTTGTATTTCTGTCTTTTGTGCAAGTATAAGCGACGAAACACTGTATAAGAAACATATTCTCATTTTAAATGGATTCATTGGCAGAGAATTTGATAGTCATGGCGCCCTGGTCCAGATTTTATTCAGTACCCCGAAGAATAGTAACTTCCACATAAATTAATATTAGTATTAATAACGTATTTAGCATATTTTCTGTCAAATATTAAGCGCCCGGGGTTGCTGCCCGGTAGTTTGATATTTCTGCTTTTTGTAAAAGTACAAAAGACAAGAATAAAAAGGGAATGACAATTTAAGACAGCATATTTTTATTTTTATTTCATTTGGTCCCATTGTCAGAGGCGGCTTTGGTAATCATGACGCCCTTGTTCTGATTTTTTAAAGCGTTTCTGTAAAAATAACTTTCAAAAAACTAATATCGTGTTTTTGTAATCATGGCGCCCTTGGTCAGATATTTTTCAGTGCCTCTTTAAAAATGCCTTTCAAAAAGTTATTATCGTGTTTTTCTAATCATGCGCCCTTGGTCAGATATTTTTCAGCGCCTCTGTAAAAATGCCTTTCAAAAAGCTATTATCGTGTTTTTCTAATCATGCGCCCTTGATCAGATTTTTTTCAGCGCCTCTGTAAACCTGCTTTTCAGAAAACTATATCGTGTTTTTGTAATCATGGCGTCCTTGGTCAGATTTTTTCAGCGCCTCTGTTAAAATAAGGTAAAAAAAATAACTAATATCGTGTTTTTGTAATCATGGCGCCCTTGGTCAGATATTTTTCAGTGCCTCTGTAAAGATGCGTTTCAAAAAGCTATTATCGTGTTTTTGTAATCATGACGCCCTTGGTCAGATTTTTTTTTGGCAACTCTGTAAAAATAAATTTCAAAAAACTAAATCGTGTTTTTGAAATTATGGTGCCCTTGGTCAGATTTCTTCAGCGCCTCTGTAAAAATAACTTTCAAAAAACTAACATCGTGTTTTTCTAATCATGGCGCCCTTGGTCAGATATTTTTCAGCGCCTCTGTAAAAATGCCTTTCAAAAAGCTATTATCGTGTTTTTCTAATCATGCGCCCTTGGTCAGATTTTTTTCAGCGCCTCTGTAAAACTGCTTTTCAGAAAACTATATCGTGTTTTTGTAATCATGGCGCCCTTGGTCAGATATTTTTCAGCGCCTCTGTAAAAATGCCTTTCAAAAAGCTATTATCGTGTTTTTCTAATCATGCGCCCTTTGTCAGATTTTTTTCAGCGCCTCTGTAAAACTGCTTTTCAGAAAACTATATCGTGTTTTTGTAATCATGGCGCCCTTGGTCAGATATTTTTCAGTGCCTCTTTAAAAATGCCTTTCAAAAAGTTATTATCGTGTTTTTCTAATCATGCGCCCTTGGTCAGATATTTTTCAGCGCCTCTGTAAAAATGCCTTTCAAAAAGCTATTATCGTGTTTTTCTAATCATGCGCCCTTGATCAGATTTTTTTCAGCGCCTCTGTAAACCTGCTTTTCAGAAAACTATATCGTGTTTTTGTAATCATGGCGTCCTTGGTCAGATTTTTTCAGCGCCTCTGTTAAAATAAGGTAAAAAAAATAACTAATATCGTGTTTTTGTAATCATGGCGCCCTTGGTCAGATATTTTTCAGTGCCTCTGTAAAGATGCGTTTCAAAAAGCTATTATCGTGTTTTTGTAATCATGACGCCCTTGGTCAGATTTTTTTTTGGCAACTCTGTAAAAATAAATTTCAAAAAACTAAATCGTGTTTTTGAAATTATGGTGCCCTTGGTCAGATTTCTTCAGCGCCTCTGTAAAAATAACTTTCAAAAAACTAACATCGTGTTTTTCTAATCATGGCGCCCTTGGTCAGATATTTTTCAGCGCCTCTGTAAAAATGCCTTTCAAAAAGCTATTATCGTGTTTTTCTAATCATGCGCCCTTGGTCAGATTTTTTTCAGCGCCTCTGTAAAACTGCTTTTCAGAAAACTATATCGTGTTTTTGTAATCATGGCGCCCTTGGTCAGATATTTTTCAGCGCCTCTGTAAAAATGCCTTTCAAAAAGCTATTATCGTGTTTTTCTAATCATGCGCCCTTTGTCAGATTTTTTTCAGCGCCTCTGTAAAACTGCTTTTCAGAAAACTATATCGTGTTTTTGTAATCATGGCGCCCTTGGTCAGATATTTTTCAGCGCCTCTGTAAAAATGCCTTTCAAAAAGCTATTATCGTGTTTTTCTAATCATGCGCCCTTGGTCAGATTTTTTCAGCGCCTCTGTAAAACTGCTTTTCAGAAAACTATATCGTGTTTTTGTAATCAAGGCGTCCTTGGTCAGATTTTTTCAGCGCCTCTGTAAAAATGCCTTTCAAAAAGCTATTATCGTGTTTTTCTAATCATGCGCCCTTGGTCATATTTTTCAGCGCCTCCTTAAAGATGCGTTTCAAAAAGCTATTATCGTGTTTTTGTAATCATGGCGCCCTTGGTCAGATTTTTTTTCAGCACTTCTGTAAAAATAAATTTCAAAAAACTAAATCGTGTTTTTGAAATTATGGTGGTGCCCTTGGTCAGATTTCTTCAGCGCCTCTGTAAAAATAACTTTCAAAAAACTAACATCGTGTTTTTGTAATCATGACGCCCTTGGTCAATTTTTTTTTTCAGCACCTGTGCAAAAATAAATTTCTAGAAACTAATATCTTGTTTTAGTAGTCATGGCGCCCTTGGTCAAATTTTTTTTCAACGCCTCTGTATAAATAACTTTCAAAAAATTACTATCGTGCTTTTGTCATCACGCCATTCTTGATCAGATTTTTTAAGCGCCTCTGTAAAAATAACTTCTAAAAAACTAATATCGTGTTTTTGTAATCATGGTGCCCTTGGTCACTTGGTCAGACTTTTCAAGTGCCTCTGTAAAAATAACTTTCAAAAAACTATTATCGTGTTTTTGTAATAGCAACCTCCCCCCCCCTCCCCCCACAGACACGCACACACATACTTACATACACGTTCACTCTTCACAAACAGACACATAAATTGATACTCTTGTTCTACTAAAGTGGAGCATTCCATAGTTTCCTAATGATAATATAAGTGTTAGACCGTCAAGACTAATTCTTCACAAGATTTTGCAATGGAAACTTATATAAATTTTGCTTTCGAAAGAAGAAAACGTTAATTTTTCATATATATTTAAAAATTCGATTATACTTTTAGCATCCGAAAATGCCAATATCTAAAAACGTTTTTTTAAAACCGGATCTGCTTAACCGCTTTAAACTTCAAACACTACCTCGATTTATAAATTGAAAAATACACATGTAATGAAAATAAATAGACAAACCACTAAAATTGTAAAAGATGTTTTACAAAAGAATGGGTGAATATAAGTAAAGAGAAGTGCAGTTTGTGTTCAGTTTTCAATGCTGAGTCAATAACGTGGGATGGGATCTTGTTCCTAAGAAGACAAATTACCATTTCTGCGGGGTTTCGAGTTAACTAGATAATGGGTTCTATAGACACCCAATGGTTTCTGTAGTAATACCAGATGTGACACTTTTTATTGATTATACTGTATTCTGAGATTTCTGGTGCTCAATATCTTTCTGCTGGAGGTATTTTCCCATGAAATACTAATTAACGCACGACACAAGATTCTTCTTCTTCTTTTAATTTTTTTTCCACATTAAGCAATTAATGGGGTTGGTCACCCAGCTTCCGATTTCTCCTCACTAATGTAAAGTCTATGGACATTGGATAGATTCATATATTTGAAATATCTCCTCGGGAAATTAATATTTTTAACTTCTATTTTTTGTGTACACTTCCTAAAAGTTTCTTTTTTTTCCTTAGTTCTCAAGATATTTCTAAAGGTATAGACTTAATTTTATATGAAGTGTTAAAATCTTACGAGTGTGTCAAGTGTTAAAATTTTAAAAAGAATTCACAGAAAAAAAAATGTTAAAAATGTGAATTTTCCGAGAAGATATTTTAAATATACGAATGCATCAAAAATTTATAGACTTAGCATTACGGAGGAGAATTTGGAAGTTGAGTGACGAGCCCCCTCAAGTATTTCTATTTTCTTTGACTTTGTTTTTTATTTTGTAATACAATGCTTAAATATAATTTTGATACATATTACTTTTGAAAAATGTAAATATATTTGAAATTATTGCCTCTTTTCTGGTGCGTTTTTTGTGCGTGTGAGTTGCGGCGAACATTGTAGTTTAAATTTAGCTTATCTGAAATTAAAATATACAGTAATTTTTAATTAAATATGACTTATTTTAGTGACTAGACGGGACAAAGAGTGGAAATTACGAAAAGCTTTTTTTATTTTTTATTTTATTTTTATTTTATTTTTTTAATGCTGATTATTTGAAGAGGGTATTCAACTTTTACCGTAGAAAAATACTGATTTATGATGATAAAAAAAAAGTCCTTAATGCACTGCATAATTATATAAGAAAAAAAGCTGACAAAAGTAAAACAATTCATTATTATTATGTAATCGTGTCATAGTCAACAATTTAAAAATTCAATTTTGAGAAAATTTTTATTAGTTTAAATTTTATGTTATAATTATAATATAATGCTTATTGTATTTATTTTTTTTTTCTTACATAGAATCGTCTATTCCAGATTTTGGCCACACAAAGAAGTTTTCCGTGGATAAAGTCGCTAAAATAAAACTCGATTTTCTGAAATTTATAAGTTATGATTACGTGGTAAATCCTTAAAGCGGTTCTCAAAGAAATATTTTTTAACGTTAAATAATGCGAAAAATTCTGCTCATTTACAAACATAAAAATAGTGTTCGACAGAAACCGAATTTCGTTTACCTTCCTAGTTTCGACCGAAAACGAAAGCGAAACTGTTTTAAAAATAAATTTAAAGTAATTAACCTAAACATACATATATGCATGTTATCTGAATAATGTTTTGAGTAGAAACAGCAGTACATAATTATTAATTAAAAAATAATTTGATTGAAACAAAAATAATTCAATATAAGGTGCTATAAACATAAAAAATTGTTAAAAAATAATTTAATTTAAAAATAACGATTAGTAATACCTTCTAAATTTATCCCCTTGTATGTGAATACATACTATGTGCGGCTCAATAGATGGGAGTGCCGTTTGGGGGAGGCTAGGGAAGGGCAGTTATAGTAATATCGAATATTCGCCAGTACTTTCGCCGAAACTAAGATTTTGGGCTGAAAACAAAAATGAAACCGAATATTCGGCCAAACTGTACATAAAAGAAAAGACTTGTAGTAGAGGTCTGCACGGGCCGACATTTCCAGGCCCGGGCCCGGCCTGACTCAGAGAAAAAAAAATTCGGCCCGGCCCGTACAAAAAAAAATATTGGCCCGGCCCGGTAAAAAAGTTAAAAGTTCGGCCCGAGCCCGGCTCAGCCCGGTATAAAAGTTAAAATCTCGGCCTGAGCCCGCCTCGGCCACAGTGAATTTCTACAAAACATTGATTTTTACGTCGATTTGGTTAAAAATTTGTCTCGTACGAGGAGTTCAAGCCAAAAATATTTATCTTAACTTTTCTTTTCATGTTTATAATCTTCATTTTTATAGAAGTGCCGCAGGGTGCGATATTTATTTTTTTAATGAATCTCTATTTCTTGTATGTAAATGTTTCAGTTATCATTAATATTGTTAATCCATATTCCATGTATTGAAGCGTTAAATATCTGAAAAATGCTATACAGTAAAATCTAAGACTGAATTGCATAGAAAAGGAAAAAAAAAATGCGTTACACACAAGTTCCCTTCTTAGCAAGTATAAATGTATTACATATTATTTTCTTACGTAGTAGTATATTAATTTTGCATGGATCAACACGTTTTTCAGTTTAAAACGAGATTCCGTCATAGACAGGTTCTTTTTCACACGTTTTACTATATTTTAATTTAACTGTATTTTAATAAGCGTAGAAATCTACTACTCTTTAAAAAGAATGAATTTGAATGTTTAATTGTAGGATAATGGCGATTTAAAAATGTATGCATTTTTGGACAAAAAATTTGAGCCAAGCCTAATTTTACTGACATTTGAACGGACCAGGCCACGCCGAGACAATGATTTTCATACGGGCTGGGTGAAAACTAGGAATGAAAATTTTGGGCCATGAAGATTAGGAATGAAACCAGTACCCGGGTGTGTGCAGACAAAATAAGTTAGGGCCGGCCCGACCCGAAACTTCAGGGAAAAAGTAAGGCCCGGCCCGTAAAGAGTAGGCTAGGTCCGGCCCGATTGCCGTGAATGAAAATAGATGCGCGGCCCGATCTCGGCCCGCGGCCGGGCCGGGTGTTTATTAGTTTGGATTTTTGTGAAATTTTCAAAATTTGTCTAATGTATTTCTTTATTTTCTCTTTATAACTGTTGCGAAAAAATAAAAAATCCCTGCCGGCCCGGCCTACAGGCGGAGATAGATTTCGAAGTCAGGTATACTAATTTCACAAACAAAAACTAAATCATGATTAGAGATAAACCCACTTTAACAATTTTGTCTGGCCGCTTTTGACAAGTTTTTATTTCATTTTTATATAATGGCTAGTTTTAGCAGAATCATGTTAGGGTGGTATTCAAAAAAATACTTTTCCATGCTCAACAACTCGAAATTTTCTGGCATAACTCCAGATTCATTTTTAATAAAAAAAAATATGAAACTTGCTGACGCGATTTTTGAAGAGATTTATGAGCGACCTGTATTTTTATTTTTCGTTCAATTAATTAAAACTTGATATATAAAAAATTATTTTCTTAGAAGGACAATATTTTTCGTTTCTAACACAATCGCTTCGGGAAATTCCGTTCAAAATGCCCACTTTGTCATCATTTTTTGAAATATATTCCGCCTCTATCAAAAAATCGATCATTACGATAGATTATATAGTTTCTGAATAAGCGAATCTACCAATTAAATTCGTTTGAGAGCAAAAATTAATTTAAAAATGAGTCAGAAAATAGGCAGTTTGGATTTGAGTGCATCCTTAATACAATGATTTTTCCAACACAATCTGCTTCGGGAAATTCGGTTCAAAATGCCCACTTTAACAGCATTTTTTTAAATATATTCTGCCTCTATCAAAAAATCAACCATTACGGTACATTATATAGTTTCTGAGTAAGAAAACGTACCAATTGGAAGCCTTTGAGAGCAAAAATGAATTGTAAAATGAGTCAGAAAATAAGCAGTTTGGATTTGAGTACACCCTTACTAAGATGATTTTTTCTTCAACCGCTATTTGCAAGACATTATTAGAATGACACTTTCATTTTCAGAACTGGTTTTGAAAGTGAAAGTAACTTTATTAAAAATATCAGTGACCAAAATCGAAAAAGTGAAAAAGGTGCGCTGTAGAGATGGACCTCGGCAATCCAATGCAAAAAAAATTATTTAAAAATGTCGAAATGCAAACAAGATATTAGAAAAATCCCTCCTCATAGGATTAGCATTAGCTCGTGAGTGTCTTCGCCGGCAGGGACAGGACCCTCAAGTCATCAGTTCGGGTTTCAGTTGTTGATATAGAAGTTTTCTAGTGAATTTGGCGCCAGTTTGTCTTTGATTTTCAATGTTTCTCTTATTTTAGCCCTCCTAATCTGTCCCATATCTCTTAATATTAGAATGCTATTGTTAAAACAAAATTGCACTGCAAATTATGTGTTTTCAAGATTTTAAGTGTCGCGCCTCAGGGAAGAGGATTTTTCAAAATTATTTTACCCCACTCATGTAACGTATTAAAATAAGGGTAATCTCATAACCTTTCTATATCTGCCTTTCTTTTGTCAATCCACCGTTAATTTTAGACCTCTGGGCTTAAAATGTTCTAAAGGAATATACTTAGCGGCGGTTTTTTTTTTCGTACTCTGGTACGGTATCTTCCACTCATAGGAAAATTATAAGACTAACATAAAATTGTGTCTAAAATCGAATAAAGAATATGGACATATGTTTCTTAATTTTAACTCCCTTCTTCGCCTCAAGAGGGCGCTTTAAAGTTTTGTTTCTTCAAACCTTTAGTATACTGTTTGTGCAAAAATTATAAAATTCACAAAATAAAGTCTTTTCACACTTCCCTATCTTTTCGTATCAATTTTATTTTTACTACCACCAGGGGACGCCGCCCAGTGAAACATTTTACTTTTAGCCTCAGGCTATTGGTATTTTTCATCTGTTTTTCATAATATTTTGCCTCATTATTTTTCTTCATTGTAGATACTATTCTCCAAGTTCTTGACACATTCTGACAACTCGGGCACTCATTCTGGACCAGCTGTGGCCCATCGGGCCCCTCTCCATTTGTCTGGCTCTAATCACACGCTTCACTTGTTCTTTTACCATTTTTCTTTTTCTTCAAATTTTTTCTTATTCAGTGGTTTGGTTTTTTTTACCATTCTCAATTTCCCTAGTCCTCTCTTACATGAAGTTAACTTTCATCCTTGGTCTGCCCTACTGTCAATTTGGGGCCTAATGCCGCTTCGGGGGAGGGGGGGGGGCGTTTTTACTACCTTTTCCAGACCCATCATCTAATACCACGTTGGTAAGGATTGGAAGATTAAAATTATCCAAAATACCAAAAATGAAGTCCATTGAAGTTTTATTTTAGTTATAGAATTCCCTATTAGCGGATATATTTGTCTGTTTACCTTTCTATTTTTCGATAACGCTCCTTTGTCTTCTATAAACGGAGAAATTCAACATCATTAGACACACTTTAGACATTTAGGGAACTTTAACTTGTATCAAACCTTCTGCCTTTATCGAAAAGAAGAAAATGCTAATCGATTCTAGCTAATGCGCCTAAAATAAAAAATGAGCTAGTAAATGTGTCAAAAACTAGCTACTTCGGATTTCGATACAGACTTGAAGAGTCATGTTGGAATCGCTAAGGCACTGGAAAACAATTTCCGTATGAGACAGGCTCCCTCTTAGCAGTTATATATGTCTGGTTATCCTTCCGTTTTTCGATAAAGCTGTCTTGTTTTTGATAAACGGAGAAATTCCACAGCATTTGATACACTTTAGACATTTAGGGAACTTTAACTTGTATCAAACCTTTTGCCTTTATCGAAAAGAAGAAAATGCTAATCGATTCTAGCTAATGCGCCTAAAATAAAAAAATGAGCTAGTTAATGTGTCAGAAACTAGCTACTTTGGATTTTGATACAGACTTGAAGAATCATGTTGGAATCGCTAGGCACTGGAAAACAATTTCCGTGTTAGGCAGGTTCCCTCTCAGCAGTTATGTATGTTTGGTTATCCTTCCGTTTTTCGATAAAGCTGTCTTGTTTTTGATAAACGGAGAAATTCCACAGCATTTGATACACTTTAGACGTTTAGGGAACTTTAATTTGTGTCAAACCTTTTGCCTTTATCGAAAAGAGGGAAATGCTAATCGATTCTAGATAATGCGTCTAAAATAAAAAATGAGTTTTTAAATGAGTCATAAAATAGCTACTTTGGATTTCGATACAGACTTACAGAGTCATGTTGGAATCACTAGGTACTGAAAAACAGTTTCCGTGTTAGACAGGTTCCCCCTTGGCAGGTATCTTTACTATCCTTACGTTTTTCGAAAGAAACTTTTGTTTTCGATCAATGGGGAAATTCCACATTATTTGACATTTAGGGGAACTTTAAACTGTATCAAACCTTTTGGAGTTATCTAAAAAGTAGAAAGGTTATTTGATTCATCAAATGCGCCATAGTTACGCGATTTGGACATTGCAGTTTCATAAAGAAGAAAGGGGAATTTATTCCAATGCAAAGAAAATCATTTTAAAATACTGAAATTTACATGAGATATCTTTATAAATTTCTTCCATAAGATTAGCATTAGCGAGCAGGTCTTTTCGCTTGACTGAAGTAACCCCTTAAGCCTAAATCGAGAGCAAATAATTGCGATAGCAGAATTATCGATCAAGCCCTATGACTACTATGAAATTTTCGGCCAGAATAATAGCTAAGTTTTCCAACAATTGTTTTTAACTTCTCTCGTTATAATCGATTGTAAAACATCTCGATTGTATATTCTAGGAATTAATCGATGGCTGTATCGATTGTGATTTTTTACGATTACGATTTTTCTCGATTGTCGAATTTTCGAGAATCGCCCATCACTATTGCTACCTACGAACTAAAGTGAATAATAACGAAACCTGTAGTAATAATGTTAAAGAATATTTTCTTTCATGCAATTTCAGACTATATATATATAAACTGTTCAAATAGCGGGATTCAAACCAAATGCTTCTCTATGATAATTTTTTAATGTTGAAAAAATAAAGAAATAAAACAATTTTTTAAAACAATTCACGTAAAATAGACGTCATTCTTGCCCTAAACCAAAATTAATTTTCTGAAATTTTTTACACCATAAATAGTATTTGTATCCTAGAGATTGTATTATATAAAATGTTATTCAATTGTATAAAATAATGTTTTGCACTTTTGAGTTTTGACCCAACGAAATTGTTTTTGTTTGTTTTATTTTAATATTTTATTTTCCATTTGGAGATAATTGTATGGAGATTGTTATTCGGATATTCGGGCTAAAGTTTGAATTAACTCATTAGATAAGGTGAGCAGATTTCGAAAATAGAGATAGCTTTTTTAGAAAAGTGTGGTGGAAAAAAAAAATACCTCTAAGTTGGCAACACTGGTCTAACATCAGAAGTGCAATGTTTTGCGGGGAACTATTTTTGTGTAAATTACATTTCTGTAGTATAAAATACTAATTTGGTTGTCATAATTATTTTAGGAATAAAGTTTTCGCTATAACAAAATAGTCGTATATATTTTTAAAGTATTTTTTTATACATAATTTGTATAGTATGTATGTGTGTGTGTGTGTTCCAATAAAAATTGGTCGCTCCAAGAGGTGGTCTCTTAAGGGAGGTCATGTTTAAATCTAGATTTTAATTGTTGAAAAAAGGTAACAATGTTACTGAAATTTATTTTTCACATTAGGAAAAAAATATGCAATTAACTTATGTTTTGATACTTAAATTTTTATAAGTTAATTACTGCAGAGTGTAAAAAATGAATACGTTGACGTTTGCTTTGATTTTACGGTTTTATCTTTTATAACTTTTATTTCGAAATCCTTTCGAAGTTCAGTAAATAAATGCATTTTTTTTTTTTTTGGATGCCAACAAATAATGACGATTTCATTCATTTATCTATTTCCTTGAGAGTTTCCTGACAGAATTTGGCAGGGAAGTGTATTGACCGTCATCCTTAATTTGTCACCAGAGTTAAATTCATTGTCTAAAAAGGCACACAGGAGTTTAAACACTTAAAAGTTACCGGAATAAAAAAAATCTAAACTTAGTTTAGAAGTTTGACGACTAATGCGCTCTCCGGAATTATTTTTCTAATAAAACCTTCTTCAGGCGACCAGGAAAAAACGGAATTTGTTTCGTTTTCTTCAAAGAAATGGGTCGCTCATGGAGGGAGTTCAACTGGGATGGTCTCTGACAGGGAGGTAAAATTAGTATTGAGCCTATGGGAATAAATTTTGATCTATGCAAAAATGATCGTTCGGGGAGGTGGTCGCACAGGGAGGTTTCACTGTAAGTGTATATAAGGTGTGTCCCACCGAAATAAAGCCACCGTGATTGTGTGCTGTAATTGGACACGAAAAAAACCAATAAGAACGAAACAAATATATTAAGAAAATATATATACAAATACATATTTACAAGGAGTAACTCACTCTCTGCCTTACTTGGGCAGGAAAAAAATGTATTTGTAAAATAAGGAAGGGGGGGGGGGGGAGTGTCCCGCCGAAATAAAGCCACTACTGTTAATAGACAATATATCCACCATGGTTATATATGAGGTGGAATATACGATGTGGCATACCATTTACCAATCCTTGGAAGAAAATAGCATCAATATTCTCCCACGCTTCAATGATGACGACCTTCAATTTTGTCAGAGACTGAAACTGTCTGTTATTGGCATATACAGCCCTACTGAGGATACCTCATACATTTTCTTGGGGATTGAGATCAGGAAAAATGTACAGGTGATTCCATGACATGTACCCGATTATCCAAAAACCATTCCCAGGAGGATTTTTGAACGTGAATGGAGGTCTTGTCCGCCTGGAAGATCCAACTTAGTCTACAAAGTCTCTTTGCAAATGACAGTAAATGGTTTTCTAGCATTTCTTGGTAATCGGTAGGCTTCATGCGGCCTGAGAGAAAAGCCAGGTTATGTTTATCTCCATAACCGATGCCTCCCCACACCGTTAATGAGCCTCCACTTTGCTGTCTTTTGGAAAAAATTTCTCTTCTTTCCTCATGTCATACCAATAGAAAGCAAGGTCGTCTGGCCCATCCAAATTAATGTTTTTCTCATCTGAGACTATAACACGATGCCACTGGTCCTTCCAGGTTCGATGATATTTGGCCTAATCGACTTTCCATTGCATGTGGATAACTTTCAACATGGGCAGCTGTTTCCTTTTCTTGTGTTGTAAGATGCCTATACGTTTTTCAATTCGTTTCAAGGTTGATTCTGTCACAGGGATGTTATCTTCGTTTGTCAACTGTTTTAGGGAAATACCATCTCGTGAAGACGACGCAAAACTTCTCTTTTCTGCCTGGAAGTCATTTTTCTGCATGTACACCACTTTTTTTTTATACCCGTACGTATTTCCCTGATTTACAAAATTGTTTGTTACGGTTTTAGATCGTTTGATTTGCTTAGATATTAGTCTATGTGAAAGACCTTTTTCCTTAAAAGTTGTTATTTGTCCTTTTTCGAACTTTGATAGGTGGGTTTTCATTCCCATTCCAATACTGAAGGAGAAATAGAAAATTCAGCCTTCTAAAGCCTGCAGAAATTCCGACTGGCTCAGAACAAGTATTTGACAACTTCCTGACATCATAAAAATGTTGACCTGCAGCAGCTCGAATGTCGGTAGTTACCAATACATACTAATATTGACTGTGGCTTTATTTCGGCGGGACACTTTTTCCCCTCTTTTTTTACACATTCATCTTTTTCTCCTGCCCAGGTGGGGGCAGGGAATGAGTTACTATGCATTATGCATTTGTATATGGACTTTCTTAATATATTTGTCTTGTTCTTATTTGTTTGTTTTGTGTCCAGTTACGGCACAGAATTAGGGTGGCTTTATTTCGTTGGGACACACCTTATATATATATGCATTTGGGCCTTTTTGTAAGGCAATCGGCGCCCTTTTTATCCATTTTGCCACCGCCCTAACAGTTATGCCAGTACGACCCTGGTGAGGTCTGACATTTTACGCTTCTGACAAAAAAAATCAAAACGTAGACAACTCTTCTAGATCTGTCTCATACTACCTAATACATGTACTTTTTATATTAAAAGAAATCTGGTAGCTAAGATTATATTTTAATGCTTACGAAGGGAATTCTTAAATGTCCCTTTCATTCACAAGTGTTTCCATTATTTTGATAACCACCTGTATATATCAACTTTTGAACGGAGGGTGGTTTCGGGGTCTGGGGGTCATGATCGATGAAAATATACCAAAATTTTTTGAAATCGCTTTCCTCCGAACGGCTGCAATAGGTAGCTTTTTGTAATGAAAGCTACCTAAAAGTAATAAAATGTAATAATTTAAAATGAAAACAACTTCATAAAATAAATAAACATTTGACATTCGTTTTAGATTTATCAGAAAAATGTTGTAGGAACCTACTTTGTAAATAGATTTTCTTTGCAAATGTTATAGAAATTTGACACAAAGATTATTGTTCGGAAAAAATGGTAGAAAAAAAGTGATCGCGCTGACTCCTGTGATAGCAAGTTCTGTGTGTTCGTTTTAAAACTTAATTTTTAAAATAAATAATATTTAAAAAAATTTAATACTACCTTAAATGTAAAAAAAGAAATAAAAAAAATTATTCAATGGTTGGTTATTTTGCAAGTCCTTAGAATATCTTTATTGAATTTAAGATACGGAGTTTAGAATACTGAGAACATGTAGCATGCTTATTATTATAAATATATTTCGAAATTTAATTTCAGCCATCTGTATTCGAGGATTATAAATATTCATAGCACATCTCTGTTATGTTTCAACAATGTTAAATATTAATATAATTTTAAACCATTTGTGTAAAAACCTAAAAATTGTATAAAAATCTATTAAACTCGTATGTATTAAAAAAAAAAAAAAAAAAAAAAAAAAAAAAAAAAAAAAAATTTATCTGGTGAACGTGTTAAAAATTTAAGGTTAGGTTTTCATTTTTATCACATGGAAAGACGTAGACTTCACAAAGAATATTTTTGTGAAAGGTTAAAAAAAGTAACGCGTAAAAAGGTAATAAGTAAACAATACGTTATAGAAAATATATCAGAATTATAGGGGGGAAACATTTATTCAGTATTATAGATTACATTAAGACTTTACGGATATAGGGATAAAAATTATCTCACCCTTAAAGAGCTTTGTAGTATGATGCAATTTATCTAAAAATATTCATTGAAGTTAAAGAAGATAGAATGTTTAGAACAGCTTTAGATATAGATAGATAGGCTAATAAAAGAAATAAAACAGTATATTATTCAATGAATGGTTCCTCTTTTTTGTAAACTGTTATACAGTAGTGCTTAAACATCTTTATTAAAAAAATATATATGCTTTTTTTTTAATGTGCATAGCACAAATATGTATGCATATATTTTTAATGTAATTTAGCTAAAAATTATTGTTTCAGAAACAATTGCCGAAGAACAGGGATGGAGAAATTTTAGACCATCTTATCAGCTAGGACGATGTAACGTACAGTCGAAAACTGTCCCAACGGGATAACGATTGTACAAATAATTCATTTCAATGCATTTTCATTCTAAAAAATTTATAAAATTCTTGTATAAAATTAAAAAAAGATATATAAGAGGAAAGTCTAATCTTAGTTTGCCATTTGACTAAGAAACGCTGCATGTAAGACTTACAGGAAAAATAATCAAATATGTTACTTCGAATTGTAATTACCAGACAGTGAATTATATATGCACTTAAAAACTGCCAAAATATGCATTCTGATATGCACTAAAAAAGCTTCAAGTATGCAGTTATGGTTCTAAAATATGCACATCTCTTTTAAAGGAAAAGACCAATTTCCAATAAATGCAGTTCCGGTTTTCTGTAAATTTTCCTATATATCCGAGCTAGCCAAATCAATATTTAAAGGGTATTATTTATAACAACTTTATTAAAATACATGGGCACATCCCCATAAATTTATATCTTATTACCAGTAATTTTTATTGAAGTACATAAATACGCATTTTTCTAAATTTTCAACAGTGATATTTTGTCCTTTATCATCTAAAACAATTTTAGATGCAGAAAATGTTTTTTTTTCTTTTTTTCAGCTTTACCCGATGGTTACTGGGCGGTATTTATAATATCTCCACCACCTTTCAAAAAGTCATTAAAAAAAAAAATTGAATTTTAACATAAAATAAAATAAAACTTTTCTCTGATTTTTGCTCTTTTAGCAGACTCAGGAACGACGTAAATGCACTTTTTTAACTTTATTTTATGAACAAAATCTTTTAACTGAAAGTTCTTCTATTCTAGATTTGTGATGACTTGAATTAAAAAAAATGTTTCTATATCATACAGAGATTTTTCAGAAGATATCTATCATTTTAGCACTTCTTAAAGTGGGGTTCCATTTCGTTGGATCAAA
Organism: Maratus speciosus; assembly: GCA_963932465.1. Taxonomy (NCBI): domain Eukaryota; kingdom Metazoa; phylum Arthropoda; class Arachnida; order Araneae; family Salticidae; genus Maratus; species Maratus speciosus. Next base: position 296,334,083 of record OZ010789.1, read on the forward strand.
ATTTTCGATTTTTTTTTCGTTTTTTGCGTTTCCCAAGTGTTCAGAATTTTGCCTGAAGCGGTTTCGTGGTAACCCAATTCCTCACAATATATTTTGTACATTGAACGTAACACCGCTTTATCTAGAAAACGGCTCTCTACGCGAAACTCTATACGGTCCATGTTTATTGCGTCTCGAAACCAGGTTGAAAACCACGCTGAAAAAAAAAAAAATCTCGAAACTATTTTTTTGGAAACTGTGTTTTTTAAAGGGGGGGGGGGGGGGGTACCATTTTTCTCGAGATCTTTCGATCCCCTTTCTGCATTTTTTTTTTTTTTTAAGATATAGTTTTTTCTGCAACTTAAACTACCAACTATCCACATCTAGTGGTTTTCATATTTAGAAATTCTGAATTCATACCGGAAAATTTTGAACGGTAATTTTATTTTATTTTATTTATGGAATATTTATTATTTTATCAAGCAAAAGCAACTATTAAAACTTTCTGATGAGAATAAGGAATGTCTAACAAAAAAAAAAAAAAAAAAACCAGTCAGATGCGGCAACACTGGTACCCACTATAAATTTCATCGATTAATTGTTTTTTCGAGCTTGCAAAATATAAAACGAAGGCGAAATAGTCACCTTTTTTGTTCAAATGGTCGCCATTGTGTCAAAAATTATGTTTTTAAACTAAACGTTGGTACAAGCTTCAATGAATTTAATGCCCTTTCATATTTTGACAACCACATTTGTTTCAGATGCTTGTGACCAGAGAAAAATTCCGGGCCCGAATGGAAGTTCACAGTGCTCGCATGCACGTACTCTCCATCGCACTGGGCGTATTACTCATTTCTTTTACTCACAAAAATTTAAATATATAAGTAAAATGTCAATAAATTTAATGCAAAAAAGAAACCGAGGAAAAAAATCCACAAAAAAATCACGTGAATTTTAGGCTTAAACATAGAATCTTCCCTTAACGGTGAAACTGAATAAGAGTCTGAACTTATCAAAAGTATTACTTGAATATAATGCTGTAAAGAATTATTAATTGAAGCAAAGTGTTACTGATCGTAATTAAAATCTCCCGTACGAGGGCGCTGTGTCAGCGCCGTAATTTTATTTATTATTCCAATCGTCTGCGTGTTGACGATAGATTGTAATTTAGTTACTAGTGAGTGGAAACACTGAATTTTTGTTGTTGTTGTTATTGAGATAATGGAATGTTTGATTTGGAAACGGCCAGAGAGACTGTTTCACTCTTAACAATTATTGTTTTAAAATAAAGAAATATACAGTTCACTGCGAAGAGTTCCTTAAAAATGGTGTCATTGAGTAACTTATTGTTTTATTCTTAACAAAAATTGGTCCTTCGAGGCCAAAGTAAACGGATTTATCGTTTGCTTTTAGAGTCAAGAATCAGCGACGAGACTTGGTTTCTTCGAATAAGGTAGGACTTTTTCTTTAACATGTCTACTGAATTAAAAAATATTTTGACAAAAAAAAGAGTTTTAAAATGTAAAATTACTAAATTTGTGAGTGAAATTAAATTAAGTGACTCTGATGAATGTTCTTTAGAACTTGTAAATACGAAATGTGATCAATTCAATACAGAATTGAAAGAAATGTTTGATAAAATTTATTCATTGTGCGATGAGGAGGAAATTGATAAATATATCGATGAACAATCATCGATTGAAAAAGAGTTAGATGAAACTTGGTTAAAAATTAAAAGAGCGAAACAAAAACAAATAAATGTTCTTAATGAATCAAAGCCGAAACAAGAGAATAGTGTAACGGAAGTTCGACTTCCCACGATTAATCTACCTTCTTTTAGTGGAAACGTACAGGATTGGATATATTTTAGTGATCTTTTTTAATCTAGCGTTCACAATAATAGCGCACTTTCGGGTGCTCAAAAGTTATCATATTTGAAATCTTCGCTTCATTCTGAAGCTGCAAAAGTTGTACAAAGTATAACGATTTCAGATGATAATTATCAAACAGCGTGGTCCTTATTAGAGGAAAGATATTCCAATAAAAGACAACAAGTGTTTGCTCACATTAAAAAATTAATGTCCATTAATTCAATACAAAGTGAAACACCTAGTGCTATTCTTAATTTAGCAGATACCGCCAGTGAATGTATCAGATCTCTAGAAATTCTCGATCAAAAAATTGAAGGGTTTGCGGATACAATAATAACTTATATATTGTGGCAGAAATTAGATGGGTCCACAAAATTATGGTTTGAACGTGAACAAAAAAAAGACGAGCTACCAAAATTAAAAGAATTAATCGAGTTTTTAAAAAGACAAGCGAGAACACTGCAAGTTTCCAAACCTCTTATAAATAATGTAACTCCTAAACGCAATGCTCAACAACGAATCACTAGTATGGTATCTACATCTAATGGTAAAAACTCAAAAACATTTAAATGTGTTAAGTGTCAGAGTAATGAATTCCACGGTTTGCACAAATGTCCAGAATTCTTAAATCTTTCAGTGGCTTCTAGATATGAATTCGTAAAGAAAAATAATATTTGTTTTAACTGTTTAAAATTCCACTCGGTTAGAAATTGTAAATCTACTTATTCTTGTCGGAAATGTATGAAAAAACATTCGAGTTTACTGCATTTCGAGAATGAAAATGAAAAGCAAATTCAAAACAGCGATAGAAAAAATGAATTTATTTCAAAACCCGAGGTCAGTGATTGCAATACCCAAAACCAGAATCAAATCATAGCGCATTCAAATCTAGACCCGAATGCTGCAACATTTCACATTTCTAACGAAAGAGTATTTTCAGGTACATCTGTTTGTGAGATGAATTATTTAAGTTCTGGCATCTTATCAACTGTCATTGTTTATATTAAAAATAAATTTGGTGAATTTAAGCCGTTAAGAGGTTTGATTGATGCTGGATCAATGAGTAGTTTCATTACGATTCAGTGTGCTGATTATTTAGGAATTAAGAAAGAAAAAATAAAAGTTGCGGTTTCAGGATTAAATGGCATCTCCGTGAATATTAACTCCAAGGTAAAAGCATTAATTTCGAACAATTCAAATTTTAAGGCGGAAATAGAACTTCTTTGTGTACCAAAAATATCGGATACTATTCCAGTAAATCGGATTAACGTTCCAACAGAACAATACCTTAATAACATTAAATTAGCGGATCCAGAATTTTACAAACCTGGAAAAATTCATGTTCTTTTGGAAGCTCAAATATTTTATGATCTTTTAGAAGTCGGTCGAATTGAAGTCCCCAATTCTAATTTAAAATTCCAAAACTCGGTATTTGGATTCATTGCCTGTGGAAGCGTATTAAATCCTGACAATCAAATCACGCAAAATACTCATTGTGGGCTTGTTTGTAACTATGAAGATTTGACAAAAGAAGTTCAAAAATTCTTTCAGTTAGAAACATTAGGGATAAAAGACGATCCCACATGTACTGACGAAGATAGAGCATTAGAAATATTCGAAAAATCTGTATCTTATAAAAATAAACGTTACGAAGTTACCTTACCATGGAAAAAAGATTGGCGAGAAATGAACGACAATCTCAAAATAGCCAATAATAGACTAAACTGTCTTAAAGTGAAAATGAAGCGAAAATTAGAGCTTCGTGCTCAATATTGTGAGACTTTGAAAGATTATGAAAATAAAGGAATCATAGAAAAAATAACGGAAACGCACAAGCCAGTGGAGAAACCACTTTTTTATCTTCCACATCAACCTGTCTTTAGACAAAGCCTGACAACAAAAATGAGAGTAGTCTTCGATGCCAGCTCACACGATGTTGGCGAATTATCGTTAAATGATTGTCTTTGGCCAGGTCCAAATCTAAATCCAAACATATTCGATCTACTTATCAATTTTAGATTAAACAAAATAGCATTGATAGGTGATATAGAAAAAGCCTTTCTGCAGATATCCCTAGCGGAGAAAGACAGAGATGCAGTGAGGTTTTTATGGATTGGAGATAGAGGTATAGAAATATATCGCTTCAACCGAGTTCTTTTTGGTATGAATGCTTCCCCGTTTCTTCTTGCTGCTACTCTAAGAAAACATATCAAGAAATTTCAAGTTAGATATCCTACAACAACAAAGTTATTAGATAGGTGCCTCTACGTTGATGATTTCATCGCTGGTGCTGACAACTTGCAAGATGCGTTAGAAATCTCTCGAAATGCTGTTTATATTATGAGCGAGGCAAGTATGAAACTCAGAAAATGGTCAACTAATGATAACGATTTGATGGAGCGATGGAAACAAGAAGGGTTTGATACTCAGCCTCTACACAACCCAATTGAATTAGGATTTGACTCAACAAAGGTTCTAGGAATGTCTTGGCATACGAGTGAAGATTGCTTTATCGTAGATGTAAAAGGCTTATTAGAAATGTTATCAAAAAATGAAAACACCAAGCGCTTCATCCTGCGTGCTATTGGAAAAATATTCGACCCTCTTGGCTTGCTCACTCCTTATACTATTCGCATGAAATGCCTATTTCAAGATCTGTGGTTGAGGAAAATTGCTTGGGATGAAGATCTACCAATAGATGTTAAAGAAAAGTGGCTTCAATGGTGTTCTGAGATCCCACGCCTCTCCGACCTAAAAATTCCAAGAATTGTGCTAAATTCATCGAAAGAAGAAAATTCAGATGTGGTAGAGATTCACTGTTTTTGCGATGCTAGTAAGAAAGCCTTCGGCACTGTCATATACCTCAGAATTGTAAAAGAAAATGCTATTGAAGTTAACCTTGTGACTTCAAAAAGTAGAGTTACACCTCTTAAAAAAATCACTTTACCAAGATTAGAGCTATTGGGAGCTTTACTTGCTGCCCGACTAGGTAATGCAGTCAAGAAAATAGTAGATCATAAGAAGCCATCAGATGTGTTCTTCTGGACAGACTCGAAAATCACTTTGTACTGGATTAGAGGTTCTAGTAAAAGATGGAAATCATTCATAGCGAATCGTGTCAACGAGATTCAATCTTTGACTGACTCCAATTCGTGGTTTCATTGTCCGGGAAAGTCTAATCCAGCCGACCTCCTTACCAGAGGCGTCAGTGTTGATATGCTCTTAGAAAAGGATTTGTGGTTTAAAGGTCCCCCCTTTTTGAGAGAAACTGTTCTCCCAACTAATGACTGCAACATCCAAAATTCGCCAGATGACTATTCTGATGAACTAAAGAAAACAGTTAAATGTGAAAATGATAACTCTTTAGTTACTCTAGCTATTTATGATCAAAATTATTTATTAGATTATATTATTAGTGTTAGTAATAATTATAGAACTATCATTCGTATTTTATGTTATGTGCTTAGATTTATTCATAACCTTCGAAATGTTAATAGAGTGAAAGATAGTCTTACTTCTAAAGAATTGAATGCTGCAGAATTATCACTGATAAAGATGGTTCAACAAAGTGAGTATCAGGAAGAAATAAAATGTCTTCAGAAAGGTAATTCAGTACCAAATAAAAGTAAACTAAATTCTTTAAATTGTTTCTTAGATGAAAGTAATATTTTAAGAGTTGGGGGTAGATTGGGTAACTCATATTTGACAACAAATGAAAAACATCCTATGGTTCTGCCAAGTAAGCATCCCCTTACTTTAATTATTGTAAGATATTTTCATTTAAAGTATTTACATGTAGGATCACAAACATTGTTGTACCATATTCGTCGTAAATTTTGGATAACTAATGGTAGAAACATCTGTCGCAAAATAACATATGAATGTGTCACTTGTTTTAAAAACAAGCCTGTATTAGCGAGTCAAGTTATGGGTGACTTGCCCAAAGAGCGTGTTACACCTTCATTTCCATTTTCCATTATTGGAACTGATTATTGCGGCCCTTTTTACATTAAATTCAAAAATCAAAGGAAAGGTACATATAATAAAGTGTATGTATGTATATTCGTTTGTCTCTGCACCAAAGCTATTCATCTAGATTTCGTTTCAGATCTCACTTCTGCAGCCTTCATTGCTTGTTTTAAGCGCTTTGTTAGCAGAAGGGGAAAGTGTTCAAAAATATTTTCTCACAATGCAAAAAACTTTGTAGGGGCAAACTTAGAATTGAAAAGGCTTCACAATTTGGTTAGACACCCAGATGAAGCATTAGCTGATTATTTTGCAAGGGAAAATATCGAATGGAATTTTATTCCTCCGAAAGCGCCGAACATCGGTGGTCTTTGGGAGGCAGGGGTTAAATCATTCAAATTCCATCTAAAACGTGTAATTGGTAACGCGCACCTCACTTTAGAGGAATTTCTGACAGTAATTCTAGAAATTGAAAGTGTTTTGAACTCAAGACCTCTGTCCCCATTATCATCAGATTTCGACGATTTCGAGACTCTGTCACCGGGTCATTTTCTTATAGGTAGGCCCTTAACGTCTATTATTGAACCCCAGCTCACTGAAATTTCGGAAAACAAACTTAGCAACTGGCAAAAAATAACAAAATATAGCCAGCAAATATGGAAATTATGGAAGCGGGACTATCTGAACACCTTGCAGCAACGTAATAAATGGCAAATAAATAAAAACAATATAAATGTTGGTTCTCTCGTATTGATCAAAGATGAAAATATGCTCAGCACAAAATGGGCAACAGGTAAGATTTCCGAGATATTTCTCGGTAAGGACAAAAAAGTTCGAGTAGTGAACATTCGTCTGCCTAACGGTACAATAATAAAGAGAGATGTGAGAAGTATTTGTCCTCTTCCAATTAATGGAAACTAATTTCTTTAATGTATATATTTGGTATATTTTGAATATATTTTGTTGTTTAATTTCTATAGTATGTTTTATTGTATTCAAATGTAAAGTAATTTAGCCATTTTTCCTTTGTTATTAATTATATCTTTGCATTGTTATATGTAGTATTATGTAATTTTATATTATATATTAGAGTAGTTTTGAAACCTGCAGGTTTCAACGGTCGGGAGTATGTTACTGATCGTAATTAAAATCTCCCGTACGAGGGCGCTGTGTCAGCGCCGTAATTTTATTTATTATTCCAATCGTCTGCGTGTTGACGATAGATTGTAATTTAGTTACTAGTGAGTGGAAACACTGAATTTTTGTTGTTGTTGTTATTGAGATAATGGAATGTTTGATTTGGAAACGGCCAGAGAGACTGTTTCACTCTTAACAATTATTGTTTTAAAATAAAGAAATATACAGTTCACTGCGAAGAGTTCCTTAAAAATGGTGTCATTGAGTAACTTATTGTTTTATTCTTAACACAAAGCAAACTGGAGATGCTGAAGGCTAAAAGGCTAAAATCAGGGATGTAGTGCAGGGGTGTACGCCGTATAACTTCTGGATTTTTTTAAGGAACACCGTATACCCTCTGTTTCTCAAAAAAAGCTATAGTATATACGCTCTGGGGTATACCCTCTGCCTTGAGCGTATATCCTTTGCTTAGAGTGTAAATCCTCTGTTGTTTTTTTTTTTTTTTTTTTTTTTTTTTACGACAGCACAGTTGGCTAAAATTATGCATTTAAACGCACTTTTATGGTATTTAATGCATTTATATGCTTTATCATAAAAAAACCTAACATACACAGTTGCATATAATCTGCTTTCTAGTAATTACATTAAACAGGATGAATAAAAACAATGTGGCAAATAACAAATTTCAAATTTTCGTTTCTTCAAATATAAAATACACATAAGGGATTATATTCTCTGTAAACGCATTCTACTCCTAGTTTTAATTTGTTAAATAGCTTAGACAGCCTGCACTATTAATAATTAAAAGAAAAAGAAGAAATGACACTTTATTTTACTCTCTAAGAGTGAAATACAAAAATTAAACCGATCTTGAGCCATGTTTAGCCCACAACAATTTGTAGTTAAGCGAAAAATTGCCAACATAAACGAATATGTAAAATTTTAGTATATATTCCATAACCTGCAGTTGAAAAAAAAAAATGCCTAGAAAAAGTTCGCTAGTCGCGAGTAATTGATATTACCCCGCGCCCACGCTCCTGTCCAGAACGATCAATGTTAAATATGTATCTTTTAAAAAATGTTAACTGTGTAAAGCATTTTTAGCAAGCTGTTAAAAAAAACAGAATACCTTAAGTAAATGCACTAAATATGATTCAATAAAACTATTATTAAACTAAATTATATCATCTTATATATAAAAAAAAACATGTTAAGATTTATTTATTTATTTCGAAATTTGATTAAAAAACACTATACGTATTAAAATAAAAAATATTATTCAAGTAAACTAACCTATAATCTAAACTACCTATATGATTTTATCCAGCGAACACACAAAAGAATTTTTTAGAAACCTCATCCGTATTACAGAAATCTATTTAATCCTTCTATATATAAAACTAGGGGGCTCTGCCCCCTACGAGCTACGCTCGTCAACCCCCGTTCAGACACCGCAGACTCTAACAGCTCGCTAATTTTATCGGCTTTAAAAAGATTTCGGAAGATTGAATTATAATTTGAATCTGACAATTATAATCTGACGTAATTTTCACCAAACTTTTCTTTCTCTTTTTAATATTCACGTAAAAATACTTTTGTTAGAAATGAAATACCATGATCATCTTAAAATATTAAATAAATGTCTCGCGCAATTTTTAAATTTAAACTCTTTTGCAATATTATTTTTTGTTCATTTTACGTAATAAGTGTAATGTGACGTAAATGTGACGTAAATTCTCCTATTTAAGACTTCTAACGCATATTAATGGATTTATTATTTTACAATATTCTTTCTCTTTTAAAATTCACGTGTAAATATGGTTTTTATGACGTAATTTTCAATGAGTTCCTGCTTTTTATATTTTCTGTTTATAATAGTCACGTGTAAAATAAATTTTTCATTTGAAGCAAACATTATTGTTTGAGCTGTTTATACAGTTGGCAACAGTTTAAATTAATACAATTTTCTAAAATATGTAAAAAATATCTCTCGAAATGCTGAAAATTTGAATTTAAAATAGAAATAAAACCTCAAAAAATGAGTCAAATTAAAAAACTAAATGCAGTCTGCACACCGGAAAATTCTGACGCATAAAATGATCTAAAAATGATTATATACCTATGTACAGTTTTTGCTCCTATAAAACTTTTTTAATGAAACGATTTTGTCCAACTTTGGCATTTAATATTTCTTAAAATAATTCTTCGATTTAAAGACTGTCTGCATCAGCGTGTTTATCAAACATTTCTCTATAATACTACCGATTTTCATATTTTTCTATGCAACAGTCTTTTCAATATTAACGAAGAAAGGCCATGCTTAAGCATTCAAATTGGATGCCGATCTGCCGGGAATATCTACGCAGATTTTAATTGGTCCATTTCCAAATCAAAACTTTTTTTTATACATAGAAGGAAAAAGTAGCGATTTGGAAATGGACCAATGAAAATCTGCGTAGATACCTCGGAACGTATCTGATTGGTCAGAGCTTTCTGACGCTATAAGAGGATTACCAAGAAGGGGTCACCAAACATCGCCAACTTGGCGCTATTTCCAGTGTTTCGCCAAATTTCCACAGATTCACATTGAAATCCACACTGTTAAAAATGTGCAGCATTCTGTCCAGTCATTTGACCGTTTTTTCCGAAAACGGTTACACATCTTAATTTAACACTATTCTGACCATATTATTGGCCATTTTATGGTCAGAATATAGTTAAATTACGGTTATGAAACCGTTTTTTCAAAAAGCGGTCGAATGACTGGACAGAATGCTGCAAATTTTTAACGGTGCAATAGAGTTTACTTGCTTGCAGAAAATCAACAAATTGAGATATTTCAATGCAACAAAAACTAATATTAGCTTAGAGCTTAATTGAACTATTTAAATTATTTTTAAGCACAAACACTAACTATTTACAATATTCGTAACACTATATATATAATTTTATGTTTGATTATGTGCTTGGAGATAAGGAAATAAAATTGTCAGGAGTTAGGGAGGAGCACATTTTTACCAAGTGGAATCTAAAAATTGAATGCATAGAAAATAAGGGATCGCTAAGCGATCCAGAATGGAACAACGAAACAATTACATCTGGGGTTGGCTAGAAAATAGGGATTGCTTCACGATTCCGCGGGGGGTTGGTGAGCGTAGCAAGCAGGCTGGCGGATCCTCCCCCTAGTTTATTTAAATAAAAATATTATTAAACTTAAATTACATAATTTCACTTATAGAACGTGCAATAATAATTAAAAGGTTTTCTTTTTAAACTTTAACACCATTACGTGAAGATCTATAAAATTTACTCATTTGAACAAATGCCAATATAAAGTACATGATTTGATCTAGGGAATGTTTTAAAATTTCAAGATTTCTATAAGGGAATTTAAAAAAAGAAAGTGTGTTTACAAAATTGAAGTATTTACAAAAGTTGCTCACGGGAGTAGTCACATTTTAATGGCTCTTGTAAATAGTGAAAAGAATGTCTTCTTAGCACCCCGCAAGTGCTTAAAAATTAAATAAAAATAATAATGTGCTGTTTCATATAGAAGATACAGAAGAATAATTATTGCATAAACTACTACTTCACGGCACGCAATTGTGCCGTAAGAATGTCTTGGAGGCTGTTAAGGGAAATATTAAATTCATTTTAGATTATAATGGTCTTTGTGTTAAGAGGCATTTTAAAAAGCTCTGTATGTTTACCATATGTCATTACAGGCTATTTATAGTATTATGTACAATATTTATTATAATGCTTAACTATACTAGAATTTTTATTTGTTAAAAATTTCTATAAGAGGAGGTTTACTATCTTTGGTAGAGGAAAAAGAGTAAAAATACTTTTATTAAACGCGCGCTCTTTTATAAATATTCAATTGTCAAATGAAAATCGAATTCCAAATTATTTGCTTAAAAGGCGCAAAGGCCAACCTAGTGAAAAGAATTCCATGCCGGGACTCGAACCCGGGCCATCAGCATAACGCACTGACGTTTAACCGACTAAACCACATGGAACGATATCCCAGCCTGGAACTTCTCACTATTACAGGTTGGCAAGGCTACAAACGCAGTACAAGATGGAATATTTTTCCGTGAGCCACCGACATGGGGCAAACACAGATACTTAAATCCAGCATCGACTGAATCTATATTAATATTCGGAAATTTTTTTCCAGAGAGAAACGTTCGCCTTGCATACAATATTTCAAATGAAAATCAAATTTCAAATTATTTGCTTAAAAGGCGCAAAGGTCAACCTAGCGAAAAAGATTCCGACTCGAACCCGGGCCATCAATACAGCGCACTGACGTTTAACCGACTAAACCCCATGGAACGATATCCCAGCCTGGAGCTTCTAACTATTATTCTATCGTTCCATGTGGTTTAGTCGGTTAAATGTCAGTGCGCTATACTGATGGCCCCGGTTTGAGTCCCGACATGGAATCTTTTTCACTAGGTTGGCTTTTGCGCCTTTTAAGCAAATAATTTGAAATTTGATTTTCATTTAATATATTGTATGCAAGGCGAACGTTTCTCTCTGGAAAAAAATTTGGAACAGATGTGTTATTATCCCACCCTCCGCCATCTTGGATTTTTTTTTGGTGAGAAAACCCCTTTTCCGCCAAGTAGTAAATGTCGCCAAGCACCCGTTTATACGCATGTTTGGCTCAACGAAAATAAAATGTAAATAATAAACAAAATTCGCTAAACTGGCAATCAGTAATCCTTGTATGAGCGCTTCGCGCACATTTAACGGAAAAAAACATCGCCGAATTCAGCATTCTCGCGATATAGCATTCTCAAAATTCAGCAGTTCTCGTCTTGTAGCAATCTCAAAATGTAAAAAACTCTTAAAACAGCAAAATATACCTAAAAAACGAGACTCGCTAAAGTGGCAATCAGCAATAGTTGTATGAGCGCTTCGTGCTCATTTTCCGAAAAAAAAATCGCCGAATTCAGCATTTTTCGCGATATAGCATTCTCAAAATTCAGTAGTTCTCGTTTTGTAGCAATCTCAAAATGTAAAAAACTCTTAAAGCAACAACATATACATAAAATTATCAACATACCTTAACAGACATCTGCTTTCTTGAAACCTACAGCACAAAATATAAGACCGCCGTCATTTTCCAAAATAGGCTTAATACGCATTAACACGCTATAAACAAACCCCCCTTTCATGTCAAAATTTCCTCATATTTCTTAATTACTTCAGTAAGAGCGTTTAAACGGACTACAGAAACTATAGTCAATGAAATACATCCAATAAATTTAACATAAAAATAAAAAGACAGCCATAGAACACGATATCAAAGAGTATCTCGTACAAGAGTCAACCAACCGTCAGCAACGACACCCGGCAGTGAAATGAATATTAGATGTAAATATCCAACTGGGCGAAAAATGTCCGGACCAGGATTCGAACCCGGGACCTCCTGGCTGAAGCCGCCAGTGCTCTGCCATCTGAGCTATCCCGGACGATTCTGGTCGAACTTTTTCACCCAGCTAACCTTGATGATTACAGCTCGACCTTGATGATTACAGCTGAAAAAGTTCGACCAGAATCGTCCGGGATAGCTCAGATGGCAGAGCACTGGCGGCTTCAGCCAGGAGGTCCCGGGTTCGAATCCTGGTCCGGACATTTTTCGCCCAGTTGGATATTTACATCTAATATGATTTGTTTACCAATTAGAATAATTGTGTTAATATTAATCTAGTGTAATTTCGTATCCAGCGATTTCTGGAGTTCCATTACCTGAGATTTATTCTGTTGAGCTGAACCAGGTTTCAGACCAGACGCTGTAATCATCAAGGTTAGCTGGGTGAAAAAGTTCGACCAGAATCGTCCGGGATAGCTCAGATAGCAGAGCACTGGCGGCTTCAGCCAGGAGGTCCCGGGTTCGAATCCTGGTCCGGACATTTTTCGCCCAGTTGGATATTTACATCTAATATGATTTGTTTACCAATTAGAATAATTGTGTTAATATTAATCTAGTGTAATTTCGTATCCAGCGATTTCTGGAGTTCCATTACCTGAGATTTATTCTGTTGAGCTGAACCAGGTTTCAGACCAGATGCTGTAATCATCAAGGTTAGCTGGGTGAAAAAGTTCGACCAGAATCGTCCGGGATAGCTCAGATGGCAGAGCACTGGCGGCTTCAGCCAGGAGGTCCCGGGTTCGAATCCTGGTCCGGACATTTTTCGCCCAGTTGGATATTTACATCTAATATGATTTGTTTACCAATTAGAATAATTGTGTTAATATTAATCTAGTGAAATGAATGTTCACGCTCTCGCGTCGTAAAAAAGGGGGTTGCCATAATAAGTTACTAGACGCCAAACGCCGGGGTTGCCAGAGCGATAAAAATCGCCAAATACTCAACATCGCGGAGGGTGGGATAATAACACATCTTAGCCAAAAATTTCCGAATATTAATATAGATTCAGTCGATGCTGGATTTAATTAAGTGTCTGTGGTTGCCCCATGTCGGTGGCTCACGGAAAAATATTCCATCTTGTGCTGCGTTTGTAGCCTTGCCAACCTGTAATAGTGAGAAGTTCCAGGCTGGGATATCGCTCCATGTGGTTTAGTCGGTTAAACGTCAGTGCGCTATAGTGATGGCCCGGGTTCGAGTCCCGGCATGGAATCTTTTTCACTAGGTTGGCCTTTGCGCCTTTTAAGCAAATAATTTGAAATTTGTTTTTCATTTGAAATATTGTATACAAGGCGAACGTTTCTCTCTGGAAAAAAATTTCCGAATATTAATATGCATTCAATTGTCATCTTGAAAATACCGCCTAATTTTTTGTTAGCCCCTGGTATGCTATTTCTTTCTCCAGAAATTAAAGTGTCGTCTCCAAAAAATAACGTTCCGTTGTATAAGCCAGCCTTAAGAAAAATCAGATGTATCATTGTACTGCTAAATACTCTACTGCAAATTTTTAAACTACTAAGCATCGCACATTTTCAATTTTTATACCGTCGTATTGGGGAAAAAAGTACTTTTAAATGCAATTTGTTTGAAATCTGCATCGCAATTTATTTTTGAAATATTATTTTTTTTTGTTGTTTTTAGCGAAATTTGTTTAATTTTGGCAACTTAAGTACTCCATTTCTGTAGAAAGTAAAGGAAAAATAGTTGAAAAATAGTAATTATATCTTTTTGTTGCCATTTTTCCATTAAAAAAATGTAATTAAAATACGTGCTATTTTGAAAAAATGTAAATGAATGATTTCTGATAAAACATGGAGCTATTATAAACTAAATTTAAATTTAAGTATCTATATTACTATTACAAACAAATGAAGGCATATGAATCATTAGATAGCCGATTTTTTTGTCAAGTTTCTCGAACGACGATATTTCTTTTTTTGGATATGTGTATTATTCAGTGATAGTCACGTCCTATGCATATTTTACTGTAGATGTTGTTTAAGACTGGATCGTAAATGAGGAATTATTCCTCCGAATGCGAATAACGTCATTTTATATAAAATAAAAGCGTGCGTCTTAAGTCTTAAAAGGGAAATATATTTTGTACTACAGTAGAGTCCCGATTATCCGAGTTATTTTCTTCTGATGGTCTGGTGGTTTCCACTATTATGAAACAGCTATTATAAATGAAGTGTTAAGTGAAGATGAAAGAGCAGTCGTAAAAATTAGAACTCGGATTTTCTGGTCAGAATGGGGAAAAAAATGGCCATATTTTTTTTCTTTTTACGGCTGCTCTTTCATCTTCACCTAACACTTCAATTATAATAGCTGTTTCATAATAATGGAAGCCACCAGTCCATCAGAAGAAAATGATCCATTCCAAAGGTGTAAGTTCGATTGAAAAAAATTATGAATTAATTAATAAATGAAGTGAAAATTTATAGTACATCGACTTAGTTGATGGGATGTGTGTAAATCCGGTTTATCCGAGTTTTTTGCTTATCCGAGGTGAGCTTGGTCCATACTCGGATAATCGGGACTATACTGTATCTATATTTATATACATATATATTTTTTTTTTCACCGGGGGCGACACTAAATTCTGAAAAAGCAGAATTCCTATTTTCTAGTTGACTATAATTCTTGTTTACTCCCCCCCCCCCCCTCAAAATCCTATTACAATACATTAATTTGACGTCAGCCATATACTCGATTATGAAAAACTCACTGCTTTTTGTACACTTGGTAGGAAGCTAAAGCTAATGAATTCGTTAACAAATATGTAATTTTTGCTCTATTTGTTTTTTAAGAAAGGAAAGGAAAGTACTTAAACTATCTTTTTAGGATTTGTAAATGGATTTCTCAATGTATAATCTTAAATTAATTAATTAATTAATTAAAGCTATTTATAATATAGCCATCCCTCGACTTACGCATACCTGCCAACATGTCAATTTTGAAATCCTTACAATTTTTATGACATATTCTTGGGTGCTTAAAAATGCATAACATATGCACATGCAATGAAAAAAGTAATACTTCATAACATTTTCTATGCTATATTCATGTATAGTCTTTTTTTTTCCAAAATAAAAACGTGAGATATCAAAAGAAAAATTTTTTGCATGGAAAATTCTAAAAAAAAAAAAATCTGAAATTCACAGCAAATTTTCTGAAAGGTTACACAGCCAAAGGATTGGGGAGGAAAGGGGGGGGGATTCCCTTCCGGTCTAATTATGAGTTTTTTCGAGGCCCTTTGATGAAATTCGCGCTTTTTCCTTGATCCTGTGAAAAATTCACGTTTTTTTCACGATCCTTTGACGAAATTACTGTTTTTTTTCGCGATCTTTTGACGAAGTTTGCGTTTTTTTCGCGATCTTTTAACGAAATTTGCATTTTTTTCGTGATCTTTTGACGAAATTCGCCGTTTTTTCGCGATCTTTTGACGAAATTTGTGTTATTTTCGTGATCTTTTAACGAAATTTGCGTTTTTCGCAATCTTTTGACGAAATTTGCGTTTTTTTCGCGATCTTTTGACGAAATTTGCGTTTTTTTCGGAATCTTTTGACGAAATTTGCGTTTTTTTTCGCGATCTTTTGACGAAATTTGCGCTTTTTTCCGCGATCTTTTGAAAAAATTACCGTTTTTTTTGCAATTTTTTGATAAAAGCGTTTTTTCTGCTATCTTTGACGAAATAAACATTTTTCTCGCAATCTTTTGACGAAATTCGCATTTTTCTCGCGATCTTTTGACGAAATTCGCATTTTTTTACGAGATCTTTGACAAAATTCGCGTGTTTTTTACGTGAACCTTGACAATATTCGCGTTTTTTGACGAGATCTTTGACGAAATTAGCTTTGTTTCAAAGATTTTTGTTCGAAATTAGCGTTTTTACGCGTTTTCTGACAAAATTCGCTTTCTTTTCACGATCCCTTGACGAAATTAGTGTTCTTTCCCCGCGATCTTTGACGAAATTCGCGTTCTTTTCACGATTCTTTGCCAAAATTAGTGTTTCTCCTGCGATTTTTGACAAAATTCGCGTTCTTTTCACGATCTTTCGACAAAAATAGTGTTTTTCTGCGCGATTTTTAACGGAATACGCGCTTTTTTCGCGATTCTTTGACAAAATTTACTTTTTTTCAAATATCTTTGATAAAATTCTTTTTTTCCCCGCGATCTTTGACGATATTCGCTCTTTTTCTCGCGAACTTTGATGAAATTCGCGTTCATTTCCCGATCCTTTGAACAAATTCGCGTTTTATCCCGACGATTTTTGACGAAATTCGCGTACTTTTCACAATCCCTTGTCGAAATTAGTGTTTTCTCCCGCGATCTTTGACGAAATTAGCGGGGTTTTTTTTCGAAAATTAGGGCTTTTTTCAAGATTCTTTGAGAAAATTGGCGTTTTTCCGCGATCCTTTGACAAAAGTAGTGTTTTGGAACGGATCTTTGATGAAATTAGCGTTTTTTCAAGCAATCTTTGACGAAAGTAGCGTTTTTTCACGCGATCTTTGACAAAATTCGCATTTTTCAGCGATTGTTTTTCCCGCGCGCAAAACCGTACAATCGTACTGTTCATCCGTACAACCGTACAATGAGAACAAAATCCGTACATTGTACGGCCAATCCGTACAAGTTGGCAGCTATGCTTACGTATTATGAGACTTACGTAAATTCGCAGTTACGTAATAAATCTCGAAAATTACATTTATGAACTCAGTAGCAAATTTGATATGCATTTGCATACTTTTGTAATTATTTTATAAATAAAATATGCAGATTAAAATTACAACCATATCATCGTTTTATATATTAGTGAGAGTTATATTTTTATTGGAATATACAATGAAACTTTGACGAAACGAACTCAAATCTAATTAAAATGAGACAAAAATCTGGAGTTCAACCGTAACAATTGTGTTAGCTGAATTGAAACCAGAATGACTGAGAAAAAAATGACTATTATTTGAAAAAAAAAAAAAAAGTTATAGCCATTTTTTTCTCTCATTCTGACCAGAAAATCAGAGTTCTAACTTTTTACGACTGCTCTTTCATATCCACTTAACACTCCATTTATAATAGCTGTTTCATAATCATGGAAACTATCAGTCCATCAGAAGAAAATAACTCGGTTAAGCGGAACTCGGATAATTGGAACTCTACAGTAGTACAAAACATATTTCAGCATTAAGACTTAAAACACACGCTTTTATTTTATGTAAAATAACGTCATTCGCATCCGCTTAAGAATTCCACATTGACGATCCACTCTTAAACATCTACAGTAAAGTATGAACAGGACGTCACTATCGCGAAACAATACACAAATGCAGCAAAAAGATGCCATCATTAAAGAAACTCGAAAATAAAAAAATACGGCTATCTCATGATTCACAGGCCTTCATTTGTTTGTAACATTAATATAGATATACTTAAAATTAAATATAATTTATAACAGCTCCATGTTTTAACAGAAATGATTCGTTTATATTTTTTCAAAATAGCACGTATTTTAAGTACTTTTTTTCAGTTCTTATGGGAAAATGGCATCAAAAAGATATAATTGCTATTTTGCAACTATTTTTCCTTTACTCTCTACAGAAATGGAGTACTTGCGTTGCCAAAATTAAACAAATGACGCTAAAAACTACAAAGAAATTAATGTCTCAAAAATAAATGGAGATGAAGTTTTCAAACAAATTGCATTTAAAAGTACTTTTTTCCCCAATACGGTATAAAAAATTAAAATGTGCAATGCTTAGAAGTTAAAAAAAATTGCAGTAGTGTACACAACAGTACAACGATACATCTGCTTTGTTTTAAGGTTGTCTTATACAACGGAACGCTATTTTTTTGGAGACGACACTTTATTAGCTGGGGCTAAAAAACGTTTGTTTTGGGGGAATTTTTTTTTCTTGAAATAGGATAAAGGTATTAGGCTTTTTGAATCATGTTATTAGAGTTTAGAAAAGCAGTATGAATTTTTTCAATCGAAAACGTTTGAATTTTTGCTTCAGATGTCGATGTGTGCGCTGTAGAAAAAGGCAAATGTTTCTTAATCTACGAAAATATACAAAACCTCTACCGAGTTATCCAGAATTCCGAAAAGCATTCTTTATCTTTAAAAACCTCAGAAACTAATGTATTTGTGAGATTTAAAGAATAATTTATAAAAACGAAGTTAAATATAAATTTGTAAAACATAATTTGAAGAATTATTAATATTATGAGAATAATTAATCTCATATAATTAAAGGTCTGAATCTCACAGAATTGAACGAAATACTGAAAGTCTTCTTATAGTGCTTGCATATTACAAAGTTGCTTGCAATTTTTGGACTATTGAAGTCTGTTATTCTTTAGTGGTTTTTTTTTTGTTGTTTTTTTGTTTTTTGTAATTATTCTTTATTCATGCTATCACTTTTTCATTTTAAGTTATTTGTGCTCTTTAAATTTTTCGTCATACACAACAATATTTTCATTAACCTTCTAAAACTATTATATATTTCTCATTATTTTAATATTATTATTTTCCTTCATACTTTCAGTTCATGATCTTATTACATGATCTTAATTTTAGCTTTAAATTTTAATCGCATATGTGCTCCAACATAAATTCTTATTTTAAATTTAACGCATGATGCATGGAAGGATTAAAAAAAAAATAAACATATAAGAAAACATTTTTAATCGAAGGGTTTTATTTTCTATTTAGTTTTTTTAAAAAAATTTCGAGTAATTATCGATGCAATTTCTTATTTTCGAGTTGCGGTGACACATGATTGCTTAGCGTTAAACTACAAGTTAAAAGAATGACATTTTATTTCTGAATTATGTGAAATGTTGAAACTTTAAAACAAGAGAAATGGCTAAACTTTTGCGTATTGGGAGTTATAGTTTAAAGTAATAGTTGTTTCAAGAGTTAAATAGAATACAGCAGTTTACAGCCAAATTTTTATCACACGTAAATTATTTTGGGGTATTCATTTTAAGTTATTCTAACATCTAACTTTTAAATTATCGCATTTTTAACACTTTTCAACATAGATGAAAGGTGTTTTTGAATTCGGTTTGTCTGTCCTTGCTCTAATTCACATATATATAGTCCGATTGCCATGAAATTGATATATGTTATTGGGGTTTACTATAGCATGTTCGGTATTGGAAATGAAATGTGTGGCATTTTCGGTTTATTTTCAGAACCGCTCAAAAGAATTCCCTTACATTACGGTCTACAAAGGAAAATCGTTAGCAGTATATTTTAATGATATTACACTATTTGAAACATATTAAAGCTGATATACGCCACTAAGCTGTACTACAAGATTCTTACTATAGAGTATGATCTGCAAAGAACTTATCGTTCAATTAGAGGGACACACAAACAAATTTGGTTATAGAAGAAAATGAGCAATTAATGCTTACGAACAATTGCTACAAATGCGTTTTCAGTTGTGCTATGCATTTTTAAATGTAATTATTTTTAAATTTTTACTTGGTGTGTATAAATTCTATAGATCATATACAGGGTTGCACAGAAGTTCTCAACAGCATCCGCTTACTGGCGGAAATTTTCAATTGTGATATGCGTTGAGCTGAACTAACTTTTAGTATTCTATATAGTATGCATACACATCTATAGACCATATACAGGGCTGCACAAAAAATCGTAAATTTTAACTATTCATGGTAATAACAGTGAAGCTTTGTTATTGTATTCGGAATGTGTTGGAAACTGTTACATAATTTATGCTGGACGCATGATTTTTTGTTTTTGTTTATTATTAATATCGATTTATTATCCTTAACCGACTGGGAAAAGTAATAATATTCGAATAAGTAATTTACATTAGAGGTCTGCACGGGCCGGAATTTCCAGGCCCGGGCCCGGCCCGGCCCGGCCCGGTGTAAAAATTGGAAGTTCGGCCCGACCCCGGCCCGGCCCGTACAAAAAATCAGTGAAATCAGGCCCGGCCCGGCCCGACACAATTTCTATTTAAAAAAATCCTTTTTTTCTCAACATACAATTAAGATTCTTTTAATGAATACTACATACATATTTATGGGAACATTTTACAGTATATTTTACATTACTATGATGTTCGCAAAACAGAAGACACACAATAGTAAACATTAACGATTACTTATATTGTTTTAGTCATCGTGTTTACAGACATTTCAAAATGGAAATAAGGATTCATTAAAAGATTAATGTAGTTCAGAATAAAGGATTAAAAACATGATTACTTTTGAAGCTGTATAATAAAAAGTAGATTTGTGAAAATATTTCTCTCATTTTTAAGGCTTTTCTCAAATCCAAAGGAGCTACATTTCGACACATTTATGAATTCTTTTCTTTTCGGAAACGCGTAAGATTGGCAGGTATTGTTATTCAGAAGCTATGTAAATGTCGTTTTTTTTTCATAGATAAAAGCAATATATCTTTCTGAAAATACTGTCAAAGTTAGCGTTTTGAATCGAATTTCCGGAAGCGATAGCACAGGAAAGGAGAAAAACGTACATTCACGTGACTGGAATCTCTGTTATCTCTGTAAGTAATTTATCAAATATGGAAAAAGCTATTCGTTTCCAAATGCCTTCAATAGGCAGGCCTGTCAATTTTATGCCTTTATAGTTAAAAATTTTGTCAGAAAATGTGTCTGAAAGCTTCGCATTGCTGAGCAGTGAATATGAGAACCACCTTAAGGTATATTTCCAAAGATACTGTTAAGAGAAGTTCATTATTACTATTAATACTACAAAACACAATGACTGTTCTACACATCCTGAGATCGATTAAGACCAGTTCCGTCCCGGCACGAGTCTGCTGAATAAAAAATTAAACTCGGAATCAGACATCTTGTAACTGTACGATGCCCTCTACGATGGACATGTTACATTTCTGTATTGATGTTGTGAAACTCGCATCGGCTCGTGACGCACATTTATACTTCTCGAGAAAATCATATTCATTGAAAATGGCTCGTATTTTATCTTTTTCGCTTAAATTCTTATATCGGGCCAACAGGCCCGATTAATTTTTTTGCCGGCCCGGCCCGTTTGAAAATTCGCTTTCATTCCGCCGGGCCAGGTACGGGCCTCGGGCCAAGACCGTGCAGACCTCTAATTTACATTTGTGATGTGATAGATTTTTTTTTCTCCTCCAAAAAAATATTTAGTTTTTTTCACTGAAGAGGTATCTAACGTCTATTTTTATCAGAAAAGTAGGTCAATGTTTTTGACCGTGGATAATGTACGATTCTGTATACTCCCATAAAAGGAAACAGTTGTGTGTATTCTAATAAATGTGGTACCAAATTTCCCTTTGGCCTTCCCTTTCCAAATAATTATAGCCTATAGCTTACATAGCCTGTGTTTCCTGTGTATCTCCAAAATGAACATGAGTGGTTATTCCATTAAGAAGTAAATTTTGAAGTTATGAAAATTTTATAATTGTTCATCGCCAAGCATAATAAAATGTTAATGAACAAATAATAAACAAATTAATCAAAAAATTAGGAATGAAACACGAAATCATAACGGCTGTTCTATTGAGAAGTGTATTTTGAGGTTATGAAAATTTAACATTTTTCATCACCAATTTGAATGAATGATAAACAAATTACGAATGAAACATAAAATCGTACATCTGTGCTATTAAGATTTGTAGTTTGAAGTTGCGAAGATTTAACAATGTTCATCGTCAATCATAATAAAATGCTAATGAATAAATGATAAACAAATTAGAAATGAAGCTTAAAATAGCACAGTTGTTCTATTAAGATTTATATTTTGAAGTTATGAAAATCTAATAATTTTCATCGCCAATCTGAGTGAATGATAAACAAATTAGCAATGAAACATAAAATCGTACTGCTTTTCTATAAAGACTTGTAGCTTGAAGTTGCGAATATTTAATGTTGTTCATCGTCAGTCATAATAAAATGCTAATGAATAAATGATAAACAAATTAGAAATGAAGCATAAAATGGCACAGCTGTTCTATTAAGATTTATATTTTGAAGTTATGAAAATCTAATAATTTTCATCGCCAATCTGAGTGAATGATAAACAAATTAGCAATGAAACATAAAATCGTACTGCTTTTCTATAAAGACTTGTAGTTTGAAGTTGCGAATATTTAATGTTGTTCATCGTCAGTCATAATAAAATGCTAATGAATAAATGATACACAAATTAGAAATGAAGCATAAAATGGCACAGCTGTTCTGTTAAGATTTATATTTTGAAGTTATGAAAATTAAACAAGTGTTCATCGACCATCATAATAAAATGTTAATGAATAAATAATAAACAAATTAGGAATGAAACACAAAATAGTACGGCTGTTCAATTAAGAAGTAAGCGTATTTTAAAGTTATGAATATTTAATAATTGTTCATCGCTAATCATAATAAAATGTTAATGAATAAATAATGAACAAAGCAAAGAAACAAATTAGGAATGAAACGTGAAATCGCATGGTTGTTCTATTAAGAAATATATTTTGAAGATATGGAAATTTAATAGCAGTTCATTGCCAATAATATCAAATGTTAATGAACAAATAATAAATTAATTAAAGAATAAATAGCAATAAAACTTGAAATCCTACGGTAAAATAAAATAATTTAACTATTTCTTAAAAATAGAATCTTTGTGCTTTTTTTTTTTCGTTTAATTTGAAATGATTGATTTAATGTCATGTGTGGAGGGGTGTACGCCGTATACCTTCTGGATTTTTTTAAGGAACACCGTATACCCTCTGTTTCTCAAAAAGCTCTAGTATATACGCTCTAGGGTATACCCTCTGCCTTGAGCGTTTATCCTTTGCTTGGACCGTATATCCTTTGCATAGAGTGTAAATCCTTTTTTTTTTTTTTTTTTTTTTTTTTTTTTTTTTTTTTTTTACGACGGCACCGTTGGCTAAAATTATGCATTTAAACGCACTTTTATGGTATTTAATGCATTTATATGCTTTATCATAAAAGACTAAAAATACGCAGTTGCATATAAACCGATTTCTAGTAATTACATTAAACGGGATGAATAAAAACAATATGGCAAATTTCAAATTTTCGTTTCTTCAAATATAAAATACTCATAAGGGATTATATTCTCTGTAAACGCATTCTACCCCTAGTTTTAATTTATTAAATAACTTAGACAGCCTGCACTATTCATAATTAAAAGAAAAAGAAGAAATGACACTTTATTTTACTCTCTAAGAGTGAAATACAAAAATTAAACCGATCTTGAGCCATGTTTACACCACAACAATTTGTAGATAAGCGAAAAATTGCCAACATAAATGAATATGTAAAGTTTTGGTATACATTCCATAACCTGCAGTTGAAAAAAAAATTGCCTAGAAAAAGTTCGCTAGTCGCGAGTAATTGATATTACCCCGCGCTCACACTCCTGTCCAGAACTATCAATGTTAAATATGTGTCTTTTAAAAAATGTTAACTGTGTAAAACATTTTTAGCAAGCTGTTAAAAAAAAGAGAATACCTTAAGTAAATGCACTAAACGTGTTTCAATAAAACTATTATTAAACTAAATTATATGATCTTATATATATATAAAAAATGTTAAAATTTATTTATTTATTTCGAAATTTGATTAAAAAAACACTGTACGTATTTAAATAAAAAATATTATTAAAGTAAACTACCTATAAACTAAACTACCTGTATAATTTTATAAAGCGATCACACAATAGAATCTTTTAGAAACCTCAGCCGTATTACAGAAATCTATTTAATCCTTCTATATATAAAACTAGGGAACTCTGCCCCTTACGAGCTACGCTCGTCAACCCCCCGTTCAGACACCGCAGATTTTAACAGCACGCTAATTTTATCGGCTTTAAAAAGATTTCGGAAGATTGAATTATAATTTGAATCTGACAATTATAATCTGACGTAATTTTCACCAAACGTTTCTTTCTCTTTTTAATATTCACGTAAAAATACTTTTGTTAGAAATGAAATATTATGATCATCTTAAAACATTAAATAAATGTCTCGCGCAATTTTTAAATTTAAACTCTTTTGCAATATTATTTTTTGTTCATTTTACGCAATAAGTGTAATGTGACGTAAATTCTCCTATTTAAGACTTCTAACGCATGTTAATGAATTTATTATTTTACAATATTCTTTCCCTTTTAAAATTCAAGTGTATGTATTCGTAACACTATATATATAATTTTATGTTTGATTATGTGCTTGGAGATAAGGAAATAAAATTGTCAGAAGTTGGGGAGGAGCACATTTTTACCAAGTAGAATCTAAAAATTGAATGCATAGAAAATAAGGGATCGCGAAGCGATCCAGAATGGAACAGCGAAACAATTACATCTGGGGTTGGCTTAGAAAATAGGGATTGCTTGGCGATTCCGCTTGAAGTTGGTGAGCGTAGCAAGCAGGAGGGCGGATCCTCCCCCTAGTTTATTTAAATAAAAATATTATTAAACTTAAATTACATAATTTCACCTATAGAACACAATAATAATTAAAAGGTTTTCTTTTTAAACTTTAACAACATTACGTGAAGATCTATAAAATTTACTCATTTAAACAAATGCCAATATAAAGTACATGATTTGTTCTAGGGAATGTTTTAAAATTTTAAGATTTCTATTAGGAAATTTAAAAAAAGAGAGTGTGTTTACAAAATTGAAGTATTTACAAAAGTTGCTCACGGGAGTAGTCACATTTTAATGGCTCTTGTAAATAGTGAAAAGAATGTCTTCTTAGCACCCCGCAAGTGCTTAAAAATTAAATAAAAATAATAATGTGCTGTTTCATATAGAAGATACAGAAGAATAATTATTGCATAAACTACTACTTCACGGCACGCAAGTGTGCCGTAAGAATGTCTTAGGAGGCTGTTAAGGGAAATATTAAATTCATTTTAGATTATAATGGTCTTTGTGTTAAGAGGCATTTTAATAAGCTCTGTGTTTACCATATGTAATTACAGGCTATTTATAGTATTAAGTACAATATTTATTATAATGCTTAACTATACTAGAAATTTTATTTGTTAAAAATTTCTATAAGAGGAGGTTTACTATCTTTGGTAAAGGAAAAACAGTAAAAATACTTTTATTAAACGCGCGCTCTTTTATAAATATACAAATGCCAAATAAAAATCGAATTCCAAATTATTTGCTTAAAAGGCGCAAAGGCCAACCTAGTGAAAAAGATTCCATGCCGGGACTCGAACCCGGGCCATCAGTATAGCGCACTGACTTTTAACCGACTAAACCACATGGAACGCTATCCCAGCCTGGAACTTAATTTCATTCTAACTTTTAAATTATTGCATTTTTAACACTTTCCAACATAGAAGAAAAGTGTTTTTGAATTCGGTTTGTCTGTCCTTGCTCCAATTCACACATATATATATAGTCCGATTGCCATGAAATTGATATATGTTATTGGGGTTTACTATGGGATGTTCGGTATTGGAAATGAATTGCGTGGCATTTTCGGTTTATTTACAGGGCCGCTCAAAAGAATTCCGTTACATTACGGTCTACAACGGAAAATGGTTTGCAGTATATTTTAATGATATTACACTATTTGAAACATATTGAAGCTGATATACGCCACTAAGATGTACTACAAGGTTCTTACTATAGAGTATGGTCTGCAAAGAACTTATCGTTCAATTACAGGGACACACAAACAAATTTGGTTATAGACGAAAATGAGCAATTAATGCTTACGAACAATTGCTACAAATGCGTTTTCAGTTGTGATATACGTTTTTAAATGTAACTATTTTTAAATTTTTACTTGGTGTGTATAAATTCTATAGATCATATACAGGGTTGTACAGAAGTTCTCAACAGCATCCGCTTATTGGCGAAAATTTTCAATTGTGATATTTGTTGAGCTGAACTAACTTTTAGCATTCCATATAGTATGCATGCACATCTGTAGACCATATACAGGGCTGCACAAAAAATCGTATATTTTAACTATTCATGGTAATAACAGTGTAGCTTTGTTATTGTATTCTGAATGTGTTGGAAAGTGTTACATAATTTATGCTGGACACATGATTTTTTTGTTTTTGTTTATTATTAATATCGATTTATTATCATTAACCGACTGGGAAAAGTAATAATATTCGAATAAGTAATTTACATTTGTGATGTGATAGATTTTTTTTCTCCTCCAAAAAAAGATTTAGTTTTTTTCACTGAATAGGTATCTAACATGTCTATTTTTATCAGAAAAGTAGGTCAATGTTTTTGACCGTGGATTATGTACGATTCTGTCAGTGGCGTGGCGTGAAAATTTTCGGTGGTCATCGCAATTATTTAAGTTTGTGGTGAAAAATTATTAACTCTAAAATTCAATGGTTGAATGTTCAAAAAAGAAACTTTAAATCTTACCTTCACTTATACATGAACTCCAAATGTTCTGCTAAAACTGGATCGTAGAGTTTTAAAAGCTTATTAAGAGTTTTAAAATATTGCTTGGTCATCGCCGCATCCAGCGATGACCGGACGCCACGCCACTGGATTCTGTATACTCCCATAAAATGGAACAGTTGTGTGTATTCTAATAAATGTGGTACCAAACTATCTGCCTTCCCTTTCCAAATAATTATAGCCTATAGCTTACATAGCCCGTGTTTCCTGTGTATCTCCAAAATGAACATGAATGGTTATTCCATTAAGAAGTAAATTTTGAAGTTATGAAAATTTTATAATTGTTCATCGCCTGGACCGTCCGTCTGTCCTCATCTAACAGCAAAAAAACCACCCAACCGAATGGTTTGTAATTTAATATACATAATCATTGCAGAATTTTGTCGAGTCATTTCAAATTTTATGAAAATATAATCAAAACTTAAAAAGATATTAAAGTTTTCTTCATTCTATTAAATCCTATCATACTTAATTAATTCAATGATATCACATGATAAGTAATGATTCTTGGTTGCCATGGGGATTACGTCCTATATGAGATGGAGTCCTATTACTTCCGTATTACTGAATTTAATATACATAATTAATCGTAATAAATTTTGTACTCATGCATTTTCACATAAGAGTGCAACAGCTATTGAACCAAGATCTGAATATTTATAAAACTAGTTATAGTACATTTGCCACGTTTGACGTACAATTTCCGGCTAGTTGAAAGAAAATCTGGGTAAAAAACAAAGATTACTGTAATTTTTGCTTCAAGATTATGAAATATTTTAAGATAATAAAACTGCATGTGTCTGCAATATTTTCATTTTTCAATATTTCAATTTGGTTATTTAGAATACATTCCCTGTTGTCAATTGTAATGGATTATTATTTTTTTTTATTATGGATTCGATTCAGATTCATGTTGAAGTGTGTTATTCCAAATGACGATTTTGTTGGGTTCGGATAAGGTCTTCGGTCAGGTACATCCCAGGACTTTAACTCTGTATTATTATTATTGT
This sequence comes from Maratus speciosus, assembly GCA_963932465.1. Lineage (NCBI taxonomy): Eukaryota > Metazoa > Arthropoda > Arachnida > Araneae > Salticidae > Maratus > Maratus speciosus. The sequence goes on from OZ010789.1 coordinate 296,361,943, forward strand.
TGTAATTATTAATTTAACGAAGTTCTTGTGTCTTCTTCGGCTGGTAGCATAGATATTATCAAATTAACTCTTTTACAAACCAATGATAATAAATTTTTTATCAATATTGCTTTCCGCTGCAGTTTTAGAAGATAGCTACAATCATTTGATAAAAGTTAACACAAACAACTTTTCATATACAAACACAAAAAAGAAAGCTTAACACAACTGATATTTAGAATTATTTTCAATCATTTTCTCTTCAAACCATCTGCTAATAACATTAATTTGCGGAAAATGTAATTCAATATTTCTTGTAAAACATGGAACAAACGTATGGCACATATATTTTTTGTCCCCTTCGTCAAATGTATTTAATTTTTACAAGGACTTTATTTCTATACATTATGGTCAAGACGAAGTAAATACAACAATAGTTTATAAATTCTTATTGGAGCTTGAACTAGATTCTATTAATTTATAGGGATAATGAATGTAAATTTTGTGTATCAAGGAAGATTGATTAAAGAGCAAACTTAATTAAATAGGAATTAATAAACTAATGAATTTAATTGTATTAATACAACAGCTGTATGTTACTAAACCGAAAAAAATCGTTTTAATTCCGCTGTTGAATCAGGTCGATGGCTATTTCAGTAATTAATAAGATAAAAAAAATATATAGAGAGAGATATCTTGAATAACTCGCAACTTTAAGGAAAATCATAAAATTCTAAGATAAGTAATGAAAACAGCAATAGTAATTTGATAAATTCCAAATTTTTATCCATGTAAACATACTGAGATTCACTAAAAAACAGTGGCTGTACTGATTCTATTTTTGTAGTAATTTCGTACATGTTAGTCTGAAGAAGAAATATTTTTTCTTCCGAAACACATGACCTTTGCTGTGCTTTTTGATGTATTCAATAAATTTGCATTACAAATTATGTAATTAAATTAATAAAATAATATTAAAATAATAATAAATCCATTCTTCCTAAATTTTTCTAAGTTTTAATATCTATTAAATTCAAAAACAATGCATCAAACAAGAATACTATACAATCATAGCAAACGTTGTAACTGCAAAAATCGAAACCTTCCTAAAGCGATTTATTCTTCGGTCCCATGGAATTTCTTAGCATATTTTATATCGTACATATGTAGTTATGCGTAAATGTTAAAAATTTTTGAAATCAAAATTTTCTATTGCACTTCAAAAAAAATATATATGTATAAAAAGAAACTAGTCGGATATACCAATCCCAAAACTTTCTTCTATCTCATGCATGTCAATGCTTGAAAATTCGCTATCACACTACCAAAATTAAACGGCAATCTATGCCCATCATGAGGTTTCTATAGATATGAAATTCCGTGCATTAGTTCTTGAGATATGCCTATCTCCGAAGTCGTGTAAATCCAGCAAAATTCAGATTAGCAGCGCCACCTATTGGGTACTTTACACCAAAACCTATGTTAAACAAAACTACCAAGCAACCACTTACGTCAAAGTCTAACTGAAGTTTGGGGAAAATCCGTGCATTAGTTTTTGAGATAGAGCTATTGCGAAAATCATGAAAATGCAAGCATACCAGCTATTGGACGATTAACACGAAAACCTAATCAGCAACAACTTGTGTTAACATCTAACTAAATATGAAGTTAGATGAAAATTCGTGCATTAGTTTTTGAGATAGAGCTATTGCGGGAATCGTGAGAAATGCTCACAGCAGCGCCACCTGTTGAGCGATTTACACCAACACGTAATTCGCATCAAGTCATATCAAGGACTAACTAAATCTGAAGTTTGATGAAAATCCGTGCATTAGTTCTTGAGATAGAGCCATTGCGGAAATCGCAAAAAATGCAGCTTAGCAGCGCCACCTGTTGAGCAATTTGCGCCAACATGTAATCAGCATCAAGACATATGAAGGACTAACTGAATCTGAAGTTTCATGAAAATCCGTGCATTAGTTCTTGAGATAGAGCCATTGCGGAAATCATTAAAAATGCAGCGTAGCAGCGCCACCTGTTGAGCGATTTTCACCAAAAACTAATCAGCATCAATATGTATCAGGGACTAACTTAATATGAATTTTTATTAAATTCTGTGCATTAGTTCTTGAGATAGAGCGCCCACAAAATTTGTGTCACACACAGACACACAGACAGACGGACAGACAGACAGACAGACAGACTCACAGACAGACATTTTGTAAAAACATGTTTTTCGGGTTCTTTGACCTCGAAAACGTGTAAATCCGTCGAAAACCGGAATTCGAAAATTTTCATGAATCCAATACTTTCTTCTTGTAAAGATAGATGAGAAAGTAAAAAGAAATGTCTTTTTGTCGAAATGTGAGCAAAAAATATTTAATCCCACCCAGAAGTGTGTAAAAAAAGAATCTTTCTGAAACAATTACAAAAATAGGTAATTTAGATTTTTTTAGTACACTATGATCCAAAAATTACCCATGACTTTTCTAATAACTTTTTAATGGGTGAAAATAATGCATACCTGTGGTTGCAGGTGAACTTGGATCAAACCATGTACAACAAATGGCGCTAGTCCAACGCGCAAGATTACAGTAAAATCTGCCTAAGGCGGAATCGATCCGGAGCAAGAAAATCTTTCCGTTTTATACAGATTTCCGTCTTACACAGAGTCTGCCGCAGGCAGAGTTTACTGTTTTTTTTTTGTTTTTTTTTTTAATACGTTAACCTGAGAAGAAAAATCACGAAATGTAGCTGTCGTTAGAGGAGAGGTGCTTCATCGTAGAAAATTACTTCAAAACTTCGGCTTAGGTTCAATCGCATAGAGCAGGCCTGTCCAACCTTTCAGAAAGCAGGGGCGCACCCCAGATTCTTTCAGACAATGAAGGGGGCCATTATTTATATGACTGGAAACATAAAAAACTGTCTCATTTTGTTAGTGTTAGCGACACACGCACATCTTTTATGATGCATTATATACATCTCACAATAATAAACATGCCCATTTAAAAATAAACTGCGGAGAAAATATAAATCATAGTAAATTTAAAATTACATTTCCGTGAGAAGTTCTCATCTCAAAAACGTTTGTGGTATAAGGAGCCAAATATATTAATGCTGCCTGCAAATATTAATGATTTTAAAATAAAATAATTTTTAATGGATTTTTATACTTTAAAAAAGTTAGTAAGAGAAAACTTTCGAAAGAAACAGACGTGTCTTATTCGATGCGCATACATCTCATCGTTACACCCATACCATTTTAAAACACTACAGAGAAGACAGAAATCATAGTAATTTTATAACTACGTTTCCCTGAGAGGAGCTTATCGTAAAAACTTTTGTATATTAAAGAACCACAAACCTTGATGCTGCCTACAATAAAACAAAAAACTTGCAAATATTAATATTTTACAGTTTTTAAGTATTTTTAAAAATGGATTTTATGTTTTTTAAAAAGGTGGCAACAGGAAAATTCGAATAGACGCCAAGAAATCCTTCGAAGTGTGCCATGGCGACCGCGGTAGCCGGATTGGACAGCTCTGGCTTAGAGAGTTTGCCAGCCAGAAATATGCCAACGAAGATGAGAATTCAAAATTTGGCGAAGAAATTTAGAGAAATGAGTCCTGTAACGGACAAGCCTCGATAAGGCCATAGCCGATTGGGGGGCTGGGGGATCTCAGCAGGGTTTGATTCCTCTCCGAATTTTCTGTCAGGATTACTATAAATATGCCACCAACTATCAGGCAAGATGGTCAAGATTCAAAAATCAAATACAGTGAAGATTCAAATATCAAATACAGTGAAGATTCAAAAATCCAAATTCTACGCTAGCATATTTTTATTGTTTGATTCCGTTAGCATGTTGAATAAATAAATCCAGCATGTTGCATAATGTTGAATATGTTGAATAAATAAATGTATTTTCTAATAAATCTTTAAAATTCATTCGAATTTTTTGGAATGGGACTGCAATGAGAGCGCTGTTTCTGTGCGCTTCGGCGTTCATCATTTATAAGCTCTGGTGGATACCAACTAATTTTTAAATATTCACTAAAAATAAAGAAGTACTAGAGCTACACTTCTGTGAACTTCGGTGAAAATTAAGTACTGCGTGGAGCTAAAAAGTTGATTAGTAAAAATATTTTATAAACAGGAACTACAAGCGGCGTGCGAACGTAACATGACACTTAGTATAAACGGCAGATACGGTGGAAGTTTATTCTGGCATTCTTCGTCGCCGTTCGAAAACCATTGAATCTGTACTTGCTAGTCCTAGATAAAAGTATACTCCTCGTCTCGACTCGCTACGTCACTACGTAAGTACTTTGGTAAGAAAGACATAAAGGATGTAAGATGGTTGGAAAGAAAAAAAGATAATTTATACTTTTTTTTTTCAGAAGTGCTGTTCCGCTGGGCTTCAGAGTGCAGTATTTATGAGCTCTGGAAAATTCTGAAAATATTTAAATATTCACTAAAAATAAAGAAGTACCGAAGCTGAGCTCCGGTGAGCTCCGTCGCAAACTAAGCACTGTGTTACTAGTTCCATTGTAGCAGTTTATATGAGATATTAACAAGCAATTTCAGAGACAGAAAAAATGATGTTGTCTATGTTCCAATAGGAGATGAAAAATCTAGAATATACAGATTCCAAGAGTAAATAGGAAAGCTGGGATACATGCATACGTTTACAAAACAATCGATATAAACTCGTTAATTTAATTTTCGGAGACAGAAAGAAGCTGCCCTGTTTATAGGACGCTGGGTGTAAATAAGTTAATTTGTAGTAAAAGTCCTGGGTTAAATCAGAAAGGGCTAAACAACTTTGACTTGATATTGCAAAATTTGAATTCTTCTGCATGCGTCTTAAAATTAGAAATGCTATTCAAAAAATAGTTTTGTGCTTAAGTTCAGCAACAATGGAAAAGTAATCAGTTAATACAAACCTTTCAAGGAATTAGATTTCTCATGTTTGTTGTCTTTTCTGTCTTTCTGAAGTAAAAGTGCTCAGAGCAGAAAATCTTTCTCTTTTGTTTTAAGAGATCTATTAATTTCCCAATTATCCTAATGGCGATTATTTGCACAGCCATGAAATAAAACTCCCACACTATTATATTTTTTAAAGCTTGGAAAATCAATTTAGAAAGTGACAGTATTCAAATTAACTCTTAACAAGAAATCAAACATGTTAGTCTTTAATTTATTCATATTAAGATGTCAATAGCAAAGGCACTATCTCAGTAATTTCATATAAGTTGAGAGGAAATTGTGAAACACAACATAATTTTTAATGGAAGTAATTTTTTTAACATACAGACACATATTTTTCGAAAAATAAAATATTTTTCTCTATATTGATAAGAAAGCTAATATCTCTCTTATTTTAAACAAAAAATAAGATACAAAAGAGATTATACATAAAAGTAAAGAAAATAATAAAGTTATTATACTTAAAAAAAGAAAGAAAAATAATGCGTCTAGCACAGATTATGAAACACTTCCCAACACATTCAGAATAATGTAACAAAACTTCATAGTTTAACAAGTTAAAATATTACGTCTAATTCAACCCTATGGAAACGCATCACACACTTGAAAACTCAAATTTCAGATGTTCCCATCTACAATCGGAAAATTATCTAAATTCTTTGATCAACCCTGTATATATTGTATTGCCCTATTGTATACTTTGAGTAGCACTCTATATCATTAAAACAGTTAAATTTACAAGCGCAAGCCGAAATTGAAAACGCACTTCAGCAGTTTTTACTCAAAGACAGTATTGTAACCGATTTCTTTTGTGTGTCCCTGTAAATGAAAGACAAATGCTATGAATACCCTATTCTGTCGTAATCATCTTGTGGTGAAATTCAGTGATTTATATCAGTTTAAATGCATTTGAAACCGCGTAGTGTCATTAAAATACTCTGCAAACGATTTTTCCTCATATACCATAATGTAATAGAATTCTTTTGGGCAGCCCTGTAAATGAAATATTAATCCCACATACTTAATATGCAATACCAAACATGGTTAGGTGACCCTAAATGTGAATTATAAATTGCATGAAAATCCGAGTATATTTACGGGAGTTAGAGTGTGGACAGACAGCCAGACGGCCATACGGACAGACAAACCGAATGCATAAACACTTTTCAACTTTGTTGGAAAGTGTTAAAAATGAACGAAAAATTAAAAATACAAAAGCTCTTTGTACTTTAAACGTTAAAAATTATTAATATAGAGTAAGTAGTATTATATTAAAATTTTAGAGGGAGATGGTAGGTCAAGTTACGTTTATAAACAGGGGATGCATGGTATCGTTATATTTTATTTTACAGAAAATATGCATTCTCTGTTCAGAAGTTCTTGTGTCTAATATTTTTCTTCTGTTTCAAAGTTTTCGCCCATTTGAATGAAATTCCTAAAAAACTAACTTGAACACTGAAATTTTTAAGTTTATAATCTAAAGACTAAGTTTTCTTTTAGATTTTAAGTTACAAAATAACATTTCTTAAAATAATCTTCTAAACTTTAAAATGGTTTGTCCCCAATAGAATATTTATAGCGGAACTTCATTCAGAAAAGATATTTTTAAACGGCCTACAATTAATATCCTGACTAAAACACTTTTGAATTTTAAAACTTTAATATATAATATAATAAATATATTAAATAATATACAGGGTGATTAAAAAAAAAGTTTATAAAATGACATGACAAATCAGGCATACAACAAGGATGAAAAATCACATAGGAACGTAGGGTCGCAAACCACTTATTTAGTCACAAATACATCAGGATGTTTCACCATAACTCAATTTGAGTTGACGGCAGGGATGTAGTGGAGAATATACGGTGGTATACGCCGTATACCTTCTGGATTTTTTAAAGGAACACCGTATACCCTCTGTTTCCCAAAAAAGCTATAGTATATACACTGTAGGGTATACCCTCTGCCTTGAGCGTATACCCTCTGCTTAGAGCGTATGCCCTCTGCTTTTTTTACGACTACGCCATTGGTTGACGGTAATAACTTTCAGAAAACTGAAGTATAATATAATAAAACGTTTAACAGACATTCTCAACTTTGTTGTAAATGTGATAACACCAAACAAAAGTGGTAGGAATCTGCATTATACGCGTCAGCAGTATGCACTTGATGCCCCACATTTTGGACTGTGATTATCAATTATTCATACGGTATCATCGATTGGTTGAGTAACATGTTTTTCTGGATCTTTTCGTGATGTTATCACATTGTTATCTGAAATGACCCGCTCACTAATGTTACTCCTGTGGAAGAAATTTTTAAATATATCTCGTTTGCATTTCAGTATTTTTTAACAATTCTTTTTCCATTGACTAGCTGAGATCGATCTGTACAAAGGGCGTTTTCTACTTTTTCGATTTTCTTTGCAGATATTTTTAATGAGGACACTTTCCTTTTCAGAACCGGTTTCGAAAGTGAAAGAATCCTCTTGACAAAAAATTGCAAACAAAATCGAAAAGTAAAATAAAAAGGCAGATGTAGAGATCGACCTCAGCTATCCAATGCAAAAAAAAAACATTTAAAATTATTAAAATGCAAACGAGATATCTTAAAAAATTTCTTCAATAGGATTAGCATTAGCGAGTGAGTCTTTCCAGGTGACCACCCCCTCCACCCTAACGCCGCCCACAGCACCCAAAAAACGGCTGTGTACCCGCAGCTCTATATGCTCAATGTTTATTGCGACTGGTAATCATGTCGAAACCATGTCAAAAATGCTTTTCGAAACTGTCGAAAACAAAACATCGCGAAACAATATTTTGCAAACTGGATAACCATTTTTCTCGAGAACCATTATTCTACCAATTTTCTTTTCTTTTCTTTTTTCTTCTTTCTTTCTTTTTCTTTTTCCTTTCTTTTTTTTATTTTAAGCAATGTACATTTTTTTTTGCTAGATCACCACCGAAAAGTATAACTCTTACTAGCCCCTGATATGCCATTTCTTTCAGGCAACAATTAAAGTATAGTCACTAAAAAATAACTTTACGTTACACAAGCCAAACGTAAAACGGAGCAGATGTATCATTGTACGGTTAAATACTGATAATCTCTACTGCAATTTTTTTAACTTCTACGCATCGCACATTTTCAATTTTTACACCTTCATATAGCGGGAAAAAGGTACTTTTAACTGCAATTTGTTTGAAAACTGCATCTCATAAAGTACCCCATTGCTGTAGAAAGTAAAGGGAAAATAGTTGGAAAATAGTAGATTACTACACCTTTTTGTTGCCATTTTCTCATAACAGCTGAAAAAAAAATTATAATTAAATACGTGTTATTTTGAAAAAATATAAATGAATGATTTCTGATAAAACATGGAGCTATTATAAACTATATTTAAGTATCCATATTAATGTTACAAACAAATGAAGGCATATGAATCATTAGATAGCCGATTATTTTGTCGATTTTACGACATCGCTTTTTGCTGGATTTGTGTAAAGCTTCTATATAATAGGAGTTCTAGGTTTGTGTATTATTCCGCTAAAGTGACGTCATATGCCTTTTTTTTTCTATGGATGTCGTTTAAGACTGAATCGTAAATGTGGAATCCTTTAGCGGATGCAAATGGCGTCATTTTATATAAATAAAGGCGTGTATTTTAAGTCACAAATATGTTTTGTACTATGTATATTTATATATTTGATTTCATTGGCAGGCGATACTAATTTTGAAATGTAGAATTCCTGCTTCCTGCTTGTTGATTAATTATTTGTTCAAGCACGCAAAAGGTTTAAAAAAAAAAAAAAAAAAAAAAAAAAAAAAAAAAAAAAAAAAAGGCGAAAATGACATATTTGTGTTCAAATGACCGCCATTTCGTCAAAAATCAACTTTTTCAACTAAATGTTGGTATAAACTCCAGAGGATTTAATGCCCTTTCATAATATGACGACCAAATTTGTTTCAGATGCTTGTGACCGAAAAAAAAAGATCATCCGATTGGAAGTTCACAATGTGCACCTTCAGGTGCTCAAAACAGAAATTTAAATAAGCGAAATGTCAATAAATATAATGCAAAAAGTCCGAAGATAATACTATCTCTCGTTGTAACCGAAAACAAAATCGTACAAATCACGTGAATTTTAGGACAAAGATCTAGAACCCTCCACCCCCCCCCCCCCCTTAACTATATTGGACATCATGTTTGCTGAATTCTAAACATTCATCTTAACTATTTTTAAAAAGCTGTTCGCCATCGAAAAGTTATTTGCTTTAACTTCGGGATTTTTTCTTTTTTTTAGTTTAGCAGATAGTATTGGTATAATGTGATAATGCACCTACGAAATTAAATTGATGTAATGGGGTGATTTCTCATTCATACGACTATTTTCGTAGGTTCCTTACAAGTTGTATAAGTGATAGTCACTGTATTCCTTTGTACGGTTTTACTGTCAAAATAATTTAAAAATAGATGGTTTTCTGAAAAACATCATTATGTAATTGAAAGACTTCAAAGTTTTCTTCGCTATATTTTTTCTCGAAAAAACGAGGAAAAGATAAAAAAGTACAAATATTTTTGCTATTATAGAATCCCTTGATTGTATACATAGAATGCTATCTGATCTCATGTATTGTTTTAATAATCTTACATTAATACTGCGATTTCAAAATCTTCTGAGCAGTAATGCTAGAAAGAAAAAAAAATATTTTGTCCAAATTCAGTTACTATGAAAAAGTAATCAGACAATACAAACCTTTTAACAATATTGAATTTCTCATGTTTGTTCAGGTCTGAATGTTTACCTTTTCTGTATTTATCTGCAGTAAGAATAGGTGGGGCTAAAAATAAGTATTTTGGCTTTGTTTTAAGAGATGGACTAAATTTACAAAGATCTCAAGGAAGCGTAGTTCCACGCCCTTCCCCCCCCCCCCCCCCAAAAAAAAAACCCTCCGAATAATTGTTTTTTTTTGTAAAATTTAGAAGGTCAGTTTAAAAAATTCCAATTTGTAAAGTAAATATATTGAGAAAACAAGTTTGTTAACCTTTAATTTATAAACTTCCAAATATGAAAATTCAGATTAATTATTTAGAAATTTCTTAGGCAGAAAACAGATTTTAAAAATATATGTATACATTCTATGACGATAATACGCATGCTATGCTTCTTGAAAATTTATTTTTTTTCCAGTATCAGAGTATAATATATGTGAGCGTAATTTTTAACATCTTCTACAATAAATGGAAAATGTTAAATCGCTCCCTGTTAATCTTCTACCGTTTTTGTGGGCCTCTCATTATGGAATTGTGTCTGTGTTATAGGCCGGGATCTATACGTGCACCATACGGATCTCATATAGTTAATATAAACAATCATAACAAAATGTAACAATTTTAAATTCCGAGCAGAAACAATTACAGAAGCTAAACAATATTTTTGTCTAAATTCAATTTAGAGTCCTGCATCGAGTCGGGTAAACCGCTTTTACCCGCACCCGACTCGACCCGGGTTGGCGTTGTACTTTTTCATTGCGGATCGGGTTGACTTCTGTTTTTTTTTTTTTTTTTTTTTTAATGCTGCTGGTTTGGTTGACTTTCATTGTTGCTTCTTCGGGTCGGTTTCGGGTTGGGTTTTGACTCTTGCGGGTCGGGTTCGGTTTGACCCGATTTTTCAAAAGAATGTCCGAATTATTTTTTCACGTTAAAAATCTATATACAATAAGACCTCCATGATGAACACTGCCAAAAAGGGACATCACTATTTAGAGAACACTTTTTTAATTCCTATAACTTATATAAGAGGTTCCTATAACTTATATATTCGCTTATACCTCTGAATAATGGGCACCTCCCAATCTATACGTAACATGTGTATGTGCACATAAGATATCACAAATACATATATATGTTTTTGTGTGTATAAAAAATGAAATGTTGGTAATATTTTTCCATATTCCGAGAAAACAAAAAATGTTTCTTAACTGTACCATACAGAAAGAATAATCTATGATCAAACTTCTTATATGTATTTTATTTATCATGGAGTAAATTGTATATATACTCATTCATACTCAAATACGTATTTATTTTCATCTGAAACATACTTCTGCTCAAACATTTTGTGAAAATCCAAACAATCTGACTTGCGAAAAACCTAAGTATAACCCGCAAGATGTATTCTAGTATGAACCTGACCCGAAAAAAGAAAATTAATCATCCCAACTCCCAAAAAGAAACTTTAGGGACAACCCGACCCGATGCAGGACCTTATTCAAAGATCCCAAGGTCATTTTTCTAAATAAAAGATAAAATTGGAGATTACGTTTTCATAGTTGCATTAAAACATGATTTACTTTTCTTTCATTCGGGTTCGGGTCGGGCCGCGAGTTGAAGTATTTCAAGTTCGAGACGGGTACGGATTGAAGTGTGTTGGGTTCGAGTCGAGTTGCGGGTTGCCGAAAAGTATTTTGTCGGGTTCGGATCGGGTTGAAGGTCGAGGAAATACTTTTTGTCGGATTCGGATCGGGTTGGCTTCAAATGTAATTTTCGGGTTCGGATAGGGTACAATCCGACCCGTGCAGAATTCTTATACAATTACTATGAAAAAAAAAAATACAAACCTTTTAACAAATGTTGGCAATTTCATGTTTTTTTCAAGCCTGAATGTTTATCTTTTCCATCTTTTTATGAAGCAAAAGGGTATTAAGCTGTAAAAATATTTTGCTTTGTTTTAAGAGGTAGCCTAATTTTACCAAGATCTACCTCAATGACGATTATTTTCTTGGTCCAAAAAACTTTTGTAACTCAAAACTTTTATAAAAATTTAGGATATCAATTTGGAAAATGACATTTTGTAAATTAAATGCTAATGCGAAAACAAATTAAATCCTAATGAGAAAACAAGTTTGTTAATCTTTAATTGATAAATTTCAAAATATCAAAGTTCAAGTTAATTATTTAGAAATTTTCAAACCAGATAATACATTTTTTTAATGTGATATTCATTCTATGACTATAATACACGCACCATGCTTCTTGAAACTTTTCCCCACTAATATCTGAGTATAATACATATGAGGGTAGTTTTTTAACATCTTCTACAATAAATCAAAAACGTTAAATTGCTAATCGTCTACTTTTTTTGCAGGCCTTTCATTAAGAAGTCGCATGTGTATTATAGGCCAGGATCCACTTGCTTCATATACGGATCTTATAGTTAATATCAACAATCATAACAAAATATTATAACTTTAAATTACTGTTAGAAACAAATGTTAAAAAATATTTTAGTCTAAATTCAGTTACGATGACAAAGTTATCAGGCAATGCAAAACTTAACAATATTTAATTTTTCACATTTGTTCAAAGTCTGGGTGTGTCTTTTCCATCTTTCAATGAAGCAAAACGGTATTAGGCGGAAAAAATATTTTGCTTTGTTTTAAGAAATCGGCTAACTTTCTTTACTAAGATCTATGTCAATGACGATTATTTCTACGGCCCAAAAAACAAAACTTCTAAATAATGTTCTTTTGTAAAATTTAGAAGGTCAATTTAGAAAATCACATTTCTGATAGAAACAAATCTTAAAAGATATTTTAGTCTAAATTCAGTTACGATGACAAAGTTATCAGTAGATGCAAAACTTAACAATATTGAATTTTTCATGTTTGTTCAAGGTCTGGATGTTTATCTTTTCCATTTTTGAATGAAGCAAAAAGGTATTAGGCTGAAAAAATATTTTCCTTTGTTTTAAGAAATCGGCCAATTTTACAAATATCTATCTCAATGACGACTATTTCTACAACCCAAAAACAAAACTTCTAAATAATGTTCTTTTGTAAAGTTTAGAAGAATAATTTAGAAAAATGACATCTTCTAAAAGAAATCCAACGAGAAAACAAGTTTGTAAATCTTTAATTTATAAAATTCAAAATATCAAAGTTCAGGATAATTATTCAGAAATTCTTTAATTTAATTAAGATATACACTGCTCAAAACAATTAAAGGATATTGCAGTTTTAGGTGGATTTTGTATCTGGTAAACTGTTTAGTTGATTGATACATGGTCGACAGACATAGTAGGTTATATGAGAATAAATTACACATGTTTGGCAGAAAAAAAATGCATTTTATTGCGCATTTGTGTACTAAAGGAAAAAAACACAATTTGTGCATATGAGAAAAAAAAGAATAAGAAAAGGTGTTTTCTTCAAAGAAAATCATTTTCAGTAGGGGGTATTGTTTCCACGGGCGGCCAGCAGCGTTGAACACCTTTGAGGCATGGACTCAATGAGGCTATTAATGACGAGTTGGGTATTCTGCCCCACTCTTCCAGAAGAGCTCTTTCCAGTTCATGGAGAGTTTGTGGGGGTTGTTGGCGGCCAGAAACTCGTCTTCCAAGAGCGTCACAAACGTGCTCGATTGGATTCATGTCTGGAGAACACGCTGGCCATTCCATTCGAACGATTCCTTCCTCGAAAAGGAAATCCTCCACCAGGTTTGCACGATGTGGCCTGCAGTTATCGTCCATTAAAATGAAGTTATCTCCGATTGCTGCAGCGTAAGGGACTACAATAGGTATGAGGATCTCATCCCTATATCGGCGACCAGTTAGAGCTCCATCTCGAATGATGTAGAGGTCAGTGCACCCGTCAATGGAGATGCCACCATACACCAACACTCCTCCACCGCCAAATCTGACACTTTCGTGCACGAACGCAGGATTATTCCTACTGCCACGGTCCCTCCAGATGAAAATACGCCTATTATCCGGATGCACAGAAAAACGGGACTCGTCAGAAAACAGAATATTGCTCCATTCATTTCTCCTCCAGTTGACATGCTCTGTTGCCCACTCCCTGCGGTCGCGACGATGCCTTGATGTTAATCTAACACATACCATCGGTCGGCGAGCATACAGACCTACAGCATGGAGCCGGTTTCGGATAGTCTGAGTTGAAATCGTGGTGCCTGTAGCCGAGCGAAGGTGTTGTTGGAGAAGAGTAGCGTTCATGGTTCGGTGTCTCCGAGATGTTAACGCTAAATACCGATCTTCATTGGGCGTTGTTGCCCATCTACGACCTTGCCCTGGTCTTCGGCCTGCACATCCACTCTCCAAAAAACGGTTCCAGATCCTGGAAATGACACTTTGTGACACTCCAATGGCTTGCGCTACTTCGGCTTGAGTTTGGCCCCCTTCTAACCTACCAACAATTCTCAAAGCTTCTGAATCTGTCAAATGACTTCGCTGAGACATCGTACTCATCGAAACAAAGCAATCACTGAATGCCGATCATCCTTGTCTTCATTCTCTTTTATCCAGTTGAAAGTCAAATTTCATTCGCTGCCGCTGAAGCGACGTTTTTGGCGTCGAACTCAAAATTTGCATACTCCACAGTTTGAAAACCAGAAAATTTTGCATTTGTGATTCTCTTCTTCTATTTTCGGCAAAAAAAATTTCGTTTATATCTTTATTTTATATAAAACTTCAAATATCCTTTAATTGTTTTGAGCAGTGTATATATATAGTATATATATTCTATAATGATAGTATGCTTCTCAGTGTAATTTATTTATTTTTTATTTGAATATTCTATAAGCATGACTATCATAGACAGTATAATCAGACAATGCATTGCCTTTATTTCGTTTAAGGGGTTATGGGATCGTGACAGACGTCTTTGCTTGAAAACTGATTATATTTTATGAAATTTTTGCCGTTTAGGAACGTCTCTTTCTGCATAAAAAGCACATACTTTGAACTTAAAAAAATATTATTGAAAAATTAGATTTTCGGACTGTGTTTTTCTGGATGTTGCGCTTCGTGTGTATCCCTCAAAATTTCTCTGAGTGGAACGAAAAAAAAAAAGCATGCTAAAATATATACCTTATTTACTCGTTTAAATATTCCATCCCCACTCCAAAAAAAAACTAAATAAATAAAAATAAATAAATAAATATTAGGGCTAAAAAGCGGGGTGGTACGCATTACATGCGGAATATATCCGACCACTATATGCAAGCCCTGTGAAACTTTTCACCAACTTACCAAATACAAAATATAGCTGTATTAGAGATGAGTTCGGCCTGCTTTTTCAGAACTCGAGCTAGACGATTTGAAATCCAAGCCTGCCCGAATCCGAAAAAGTTTGTGTCACCACAGCCCAAGTCCGATACCGAAAGTACGCAGTAGAAAACTGTTATTTGTTCGTACCACCGCTTCTTTATCTTACTGACACTGACCGTGTAAAGGCTTAAGAATCAGATCGAATATTTCTTACATCACCTCAATAACATTTCAATTGCCTTTCAAATTCATTTTTAAAGAATTCTAAAACACTTTAAGAAATTTTAGACAAGATTACATTCTTGTCTCAGAATTAGCGAGTTTTTTCCCTTTTTTTTCAATTTGTGGATAGGTAGTAAAATTTTCATTTTGATCCCGAGTCCTCCCGAGTACGAAGATTGGTATATAACCGAGTCCTAGCTCGTTTCGGACTCGAGCTGAGCCGGTCTCAAATTTTTGAATAGGTAGTAAAATTCTCATTTTGATCGCGAATCCGCCCGAGTACGAAAATTGGTATAAAAACCGAGTCCTAGCTCGTTTCGGACTCGAACCGAGCCCGTCTCACCTATAATAGATCAATTTGTGAAATAGGTAGTAAAATTCGCATTTTGATCCCAAGTACGAAGATCGGTATAAAAACCGAGTCCTAGCTCGTTTCGGACTTGAGCTGAGCCCGTCTCACCTATACTATCGATTTGTCAATAGGTAGTAAAATTCTCAATTTGATCACGAGTCCGCCCGAGTACGAAAATTGGTATAAAAACCGAGTCCTAGCTCGTTTCGGACTTGAGCTGAGCCCGTCTCAAATTTGTGAATAGGTAGTAAAATTCTCATTTTGATCACGAGTCCGCTCGAGTACGAAGATTGGTATAAAAACCGAGTCCTAACTCGTTTCGGACTCGAAATAGGCTTTTCACCTATAATAGATCTATTTGCGAATAGGTAATAAAATTCTCATTTTGATCACGAGTTCACCCGAGTACGAAAATTGGTATAAAAACAAAGTCCAAGTTCGTTTTGGACTCGAGCTGAGCCCGTTTCATCTATACTAGATCAATTTGTGAATAGGTAGTAAAATTTTCATTTTGAGCCCAAGTCCTCCCGAGTACGAAGATTGGTATAAAAACCGACTACTAGCTCGTTTCGGAATCGAGCTGAGCCCGTCTCAAATTTGTGAATAGGTAGTAAAATTCTCATTTTGATCACGACTCCGGCCGACTACGAAGATTGGTGTAAAAACAGAGTCCTAAGCGCGTTTCGGACTCGAACTGAGCTCTTCTCCCCTATAATAGGTCAATTTGTGAATAGGTGGTGAAATTCGCATTTTGATCACGAGTACGAAGAGTGATATAAAAACCGAGTCGTAGCTCGTTTCGGACTCGGACTGAGCCATTCTCATCTATAACAGATCGATTTGTGAGTAGGTAGTAAAATTCGCATTTTCATCCCGAGTCCGCCCGAGTTACGTAGATTGGTATAAAAACCGAGTCCTAGCTCGTTTCAGACTCGAGCTGAGCCCGTCTCATATATAATAGATATTGTAATACAATTGTACGAATTCAGAAATAATAAGTCAAATAAGCAAACTAATACGACTTTTACAGGCTGTAATTTGTTTATTACAAGCAAATACAGAGCAAGTGCTCGCTTCTGCGTTTTTTGCCCAAATGATCGTAAAAAGCAAATAGTTTATCTTATCTTCAATCAGCATAAACGAAAAATAAATAAATCAAAATTTACCAAACAGAAATTAATCATGCATTTTTATCATATTACAAAACTAAAACGGTAGGAAAATAAAAATATGCACACTTTCATAATTCGCTACATGTAGTGTCACAAACACCCATTCCCTACTATTGCTGGAATCGTCACTAGCACTCCCAGCTACCGATTTACAAATTTGGGGGCCCGAGCACGGGTGCTTACGGGCCTCCCTTGCACCGATGCTTATAGGAGGCTTGATTAAAAAAAATATTGAAAACGTTACTTAGTAAGGTAACCACTATTGACTTAAATAATTACTTCAAAATATTCTTTACAAAAATTAAATTCGATAATCGTTAATTTACTTTTAAATAATTATTTCATAATTATGAAATTTTAATCAGTAGACGTTTTATAATAAATTGCGTAGTGTTGATTACTTTTTCCTATGAAAGTCCATACATCTGGAATGATAAAGTATGCAACAACTAATAATAAAATTTCCGCACTACCAAGTTACAATTATTTAAAATATTAGGAGACTGCCGCCTGCGAGCTACGCTCACCAACCACCAAAAATTCGACGAGACCAGGAACAGAATTAAGTAAAACATGAAAATACAATATATTTTTTAAGTGATAAAGATAAAAGAAAATATTCTAATAAAGTAATTAAATATGGATGCTTCAGACAAAATGTACGATTTTATAAAAGTACAATACGAACACAATAGTATGTAGAATGAAATGTACAACTATATCAGATTTTGGACAATAATTTAAAAACCTTCAGCAGCATTTGGGGCCCCCTGAAAATCAATTGGCCCTGGGCCCGTGTCCCCAATACTCTGCCTTAAATCAGGCACTCAGCACTCCTTGTATTAGGTAGATTTCGTATGAAATACTACCTATTACGTTCTCCCCTATGTTGGATTTTCTGAAAATTTTTGCACCGATCATGACCCCTAGAACCCAAAACCACCTTCAGTAAAAAACTTTATATATATATATATACTCAAAATGTTAATGGTAACTAACAAGAAACTTCCCTACTATCCATTGTTTAGATCATCAATTAACTAATTGTAGATTAAGGAATATATGAATTTCTTAGGAAAACCATTATTTAATGCATTAAATATTAATTGTTTAATGTTTTTATTTATAAGATGTGAGGAACATAAACTCTTGATTCTGTACAAATGATTAAGTAGTATATTAAGATAAACTGAAATATGTAGACAGGATTTAAAATGAGTAAAAGTATTAACTTTAAATTGAAAGTCTTTACGTTTGTCATAAAGATCAGTAATTGTTTTGTTTTGTACGATTTTGATTTTTAGATCTAAAAAGTTTATTGTATTATTTGTTAAAAGGTTTTCTGTCAATTCTAAATTAGTAGGATAATCTACTGGAAATTGAGAAATATTTGATTGGTTAGTGTCAATTAAAATTATGTCATCAATGTAACGATACATAAGAATACTATCATTACAAAAATTACGTTCATATTGATATAAATATAAATCTGACATCAGGCTGGACGTTGATCCGCCTTGGGGGATTCCGACTATTTGTACATAAATAATATTATCTTATAAGATGTAGTTATTGTATATTATGAAATTAGTTAAAGTGCGAAAATATTTTATATCCATATATTGAGGAAGAGTTAATTTATTTTTATATGTTTTAAATAGTTTATTAATTATATTATGCAGGTCTGTAAGATTTATATTATTAAATAGATCTTTGAAATCATTACGTATATTTTTTACACATTTAATGTCTTTAAGTACACTAACCAATTGATGACTATTTTTTATACAATGTGTATTATCTATTTCTATCGTTAGTTTATAAATTTGACTTAAAATTTTTAATAAAATATTGTTAGCATAATTGTTATGTGTATTACATCCAATTGTAACTGTTCTGAATTTAATTGTTGTCTTATGAAATTTAGGAATAAGCACTAAATAAGGATAGTTAAAGTTAGTAGGTATAAGTTTATAATAACCAATAATTTTACGATTGTTAACTATAATATCATCATTAGTTTTTTCGAAAGATTTATTTGATGAAATACAAGATGTAAGAAGATGGTGATAATAAGATTTGCTGATGATTGCATAATTATTTGCGGATTTGTCAATATAGGTAATTACATAGTTTTTTTGAAAATTATTAATTTGTTAAAAAATTGTGTTTGGTACTGACTTTAACAAGACTGGATTCATTTGCCCTAAGATATCAGTTAACTTATCAATAACCAATATTTTCCACTGAGATAAAAATGCAATAGGTTTATTGTAATATATAGAAATTTTATGTATAAATAAATCAATATCATAAATTAATTGCTTTATAATTGAATTTAAATATAAATATATATATATATATGATCTTTGTCATGATGTAACTCTCAAATTTATGAACCGATTTGGAAGTAACTTAGTATGTACAAAGTATATACTAATGTCTCGGCCGAGTGCCTTGACCAGCTTCATCAGCCATCTTGATTCAGAATGGTAGCCATTTATTTATTTTTTTTTTTTAATGAGGTACAATAAAATTAGAAATTGAAAAAGATTTTTTACTTAAGTGTTTGACCTTGATACAAGGATTCCGGAGAATTTTTTGTTTCGTCTTTATCTTAAAAAATGGCTGAGCTATAGCACTTTGAATTTTTTGTGTGGCTAATATTTTAAAACAATCTGATATTTGTCACGCGATGACACGTGTACTTATTAACCGATATGGATGTGACTAAGCATGTACATGTACATACTATATAGCAATGTTTCGACGAGTTCGTTGGCCAGCTTCATCCGCCATCTTGTTTCAAAATACCGTCCATTTAAAAACAATTGAATTTTTAAATTTAAAATTTAAAGTGAGATACAAAATAATTAGAAATTGAATTTTTTTTATGTCTTAAGTGTTTGACTTTGATGCAAGGATTCCGGAGCATTTTTTTTTTCGTCTTTATCTTAAAAAATCGCTGAGATATAGCACTTTTAATTTTTAGTGTGGCTGACATTTTAAAACAATCTGATATTTGTCACGCGATAGCACGCGTATTTATTAACTGATTTAGATGTGACTAAGGATATGCATAGTACATAGCAGTGTCTCGTCCGAGTTCGTTGTCAAGCTCCATCCTAAATTTTGTTCCAAAATGGCGTCCGTTTAAAAAAATTTAAATTTAAAAAGAAGTAAAAAAATTAAAAATCGAAAAAGATTTTTTTCCTTAAAAAATGGATGAGATATAGCAGTTTTAATTTCTAATATGGCTGACATTTTGAAACAACCTGATTTTTGTCATGAGATAGCACACCAAGGTCTCGACCGAGTTCGTTGGCTAACTTCATCCGTCATCTTGTCTCAGAATGAGCGCATCTAAAAAAATTAAAAAGGGGTACAAAAAATTAGAAATTTAAAAAGTGTCTTTTGTTAACTGTTTGACCTTGATGCAAGGATTCCGGCCCATTTTTGTTTTGACTTTATTTTAAAAAATGGCTGAGATATAATAGTTTGAATTTCTAATGTAACTGACATTTTGAAACAATCTGATATTTGTCATACGACAGCACTCGTATATATTAACCAATTTCGATGCGAGTGAGCGTGTATACAGGATTTACCAATGTCTCGACCAAGTTGATTGGTTAGCTTTATGCACCATGTTGTTTCAAAACGGCGGGCACTTCATGATATCGCCGAATTTGGCGATCAAACATAAATAGCTTTAAATGAAGCCAGCTTGGATATAGCTGACTAATTTGGCATAATTGTCATTCACATTCAGTATTGACGAAAACTTGTATTAAATCTTCCATAATCGGGTTCCACTAATTTTATCTTCGTGTGTTTGAGTAAAAACAGTTGGTTTTTTTAAAAATAAGAAATATGAAAGCTACCTCTACCTCCCAGCACGGACCGGAAGGACTTTTGAAATCTAATGAATTTAAGATGGGAGTGAAAGAATAATAGTACGATGCGTTAAAATTATTGGTGAAACGGAAGAAAAAGTATTTTAAGATAAGATATAATAAATTAAAAAGGAAAAAAGTTTAACGACGTCAGGACGTTAATATTTCTTACCTTTCTATACAGCAAACGTTGTGTAGTGCTGAGAAGTTTTTATTTTATTTTAAGAGGTCGACTAATTGTACATATATCTTAATGGCATTTATATTTTAAACAGTCAAGAAATAAAATTACGATAAAATATTCTTTTGTTTAAGTTTAGAAGATCAGTACAGAGAACGATATTTTGTAATTTTAAGTTCAATGAGAAAACAATCTTCTTACAAGGGAACCACTTTTGGTGTTGCTCGCACCTAGCATTGAGACCTGGTGCATTTTAAAGCCCTATATTATGAAGTTTGAGAATTGATAAAATTTTTCTGTTAAAATAATATTTCTTGATTATACAGCAGCATAACTTTCTGAAAATGCAATTTTCGAGACCACTTATCGGACTATTAACATTGAATTTTTTTAAAGAAAAGCATTTAAAAATAAAAATTAGTTAATAATAAGTATAAAATATTGAAAAAAGTTTGAAAATTCCTTCAAAAACCCACGAATTTGATTTTGAAAAATTGAAACTTTATATTCATATTTTTGGCGGGGAAACAGTTGGCATTTATTTTCAAAAGTAGAGCTTTCCGGCAACCCTAGCCAAATGTCATAGCTGAATTTGTAATAGGTAGAAATTGCAATGTCCGACTTATTTCACCACAGTAATTTTTCTAAATTGTGTAAAAATAATTATTTACTTTATGATTACTTTTACCGAAGGACCATTTAATACAGCAACATTTCATTTTAAACATTCGAAACTTTATTTCATTCTATTTCAAAAGAAAATGGTTTGCTTATTTTGTATTTCACCAAAAAATAGTTTTCAATGATCTTCGAAGCTTTTATACAATTATATTTCTTACTTATATATTTATCGTCTGCATAAGAAAAAAAAAAATAAAAACCTAATATTTGTTTCTTTTATGCTATCAATTATAAAAAAAAATCGCAATCTGATATACACTGGCTCAAAACAATTAAAGGATATTTAAAGTTTTATATAAAATAAAGATATAAACGAAATTTTTTTTTGCCGAAAATAGAAGAAGAGAATCACAAATGCAAATTTTTCTAGTTTTCAAACTGTGGAGTATGCAAATTTTGAGTTCGACGTCAAAAACGTCGCTTCAGCGGCAGCGAATGAAATTTGACTTTCAACTGGATAAAAGAGAATGAAGACAAGGATGATCGGCATTCAGTGATTGCTTTGTTTCGATGAGTACGATGTCTCAGCGAAGTCATTTGACAGATACAGAAGCTTTGAGAATTGTTAATAGGTTAGAAGGGGGCCAAACTCAAGCCGAAGTAGCGCAAGCCATTGGAGTGTCACTAAGTGTCATTTCCAGGATCTGGAACCGTTTTTTGGAGAGTGGATGTGCAGGCCGAAGACCAGGGCAAGGTCGTAGACGGGCAACAACACCCAATGAAGATCGGTATTTAGCGTTAACAGCTCGGAGACACCGAACCATGAACGCTACTCTTCTCCAACAACACCTTCGCTCGGCTACAGGCACCACGATTTCAACTCAGACTGTCCGAAACCGGCTCCATGCTGTAGGTCTGTATGCTCGCCGACCGATGGTATGTGTTATATTAACATCAATGCATCGTCGCGACCGCAGGGAGTGGGCAACCGAGCATGTCAACTGGAGGAGAAATGAATGGAGCAATATTCTGTTTTCTGACGAGTCCCGTTTTTCTGTGCATCCGGATAATAGGCGTATTTTCATCTGGAGGGACCGTGGCAGTAGGAATAATCCTGCGTTCGTGCACGAAAGTGTCAGATTTGGCGGTGGAGGAGTGTTGGTGTATGGTGGCATCTCCATTGACGGGCGCACTGACCTCTACATCATTCGAGATGGAGATCTGACTGGTCGCCGATATAGGGATGAGATCCTCAGACCTATTGTAGTCCCTTACGCTGCAGCAATCGGAGATAACTTCATTTTAATGGACGATAACTGCAGGCCACATCGTGCAAACCTGGTGGAGGATTTCCTTTTCGGGGAAGGAATCGTTCGAATGGAATGGCCAGCATGTTCTCCAGACATGAATCCAATCGAGCACGTTTGGGACGCTCTAGGAAGACGAGTTTCTGGCCGCCAACAACCCCCACAAACTCTCCAAGAACTGGAAATAGCTCTTCTGGAAGAGTGGGGCAGAATACCCCAACTCGTCATTAATAGCCTCATTGAGTCCATGCCTCAAAGATGTTCAACGTTGCTGGCTGCCCGTGGAAACCATACCCCCTACTGAAAATGATTTTCTTTGAAGAAAACACCTTTTCTTATTCCTTTTTTCTCATATGCACAAATTGTGTTTTTTTCCTTTAGTACACAAATGCGCAATAAAATGCATTTTTTTCTGCCAAACATGTGTAATTTATTCTCATATAACCTACTATGTCTGTCGACCATGTATCAATCAGCTAAACAGTTTACCAGATACAAAATCCACCTAAAACTGGAATATCCTTTAATTGTTTTGAGCAGTGTATTTCTAGTAATATGTTCTGTGCATTTTCTCTTTGGATAAAGCGGACGGAAAAATTGTAGCGCCCTATTTGGCGACTTAACTCACTTTTGGCGTGAAGTAAACAAATAAATATGTAATAATAAAAAATTAAAAGTATATAAAATATTATTTTAACAGAGAAATTTTTTTCGTTTCTCTAACTTTTATGTATAGGGCTACAAAACGCACCAGGTGTCGATGCTAGGTGCGAGCAACACCAAAAGTGTTTCCCTTGTTAGTCTTAAATTTACAAAGTTCAAAATATCAGGGTTCAAATTAATTATTCAATAATTTTGTATAAATAAATAAACATTTTTCTCCACACCTGAAAATTTATTACTGAAGGGAATATTTGAACAGAAAACTGGTGTTTTGCTTTTTTTTTTTAAAAACCTAATGAAATGTTCTTTGCAAAAACAAATTACGGATCTGGTATTTGCTTAATATTAAACTATTTATTAAAATTTGTCTTAAAAATTATAATAATATTCAGTGAGATTATTAAATGATAATTAAATTTTAATCATAAATAATTTTCAAACTTGTGTACACAATATGATATCGCATTTATATGATGGTAGCAATTTCTTCAAAGATATAAATGTAGTGTTTGTTTTTGAACTCGATTCTACTATCGATTATTTTCATCACGTATGTGTAAACGTCACAAAAGAAAAAAAATATGTGTAAACTGCGTATTTCTATTACTAGAAAATTGAAATCAATTTAATTTGTTGTTGTTTCATATAATGCTAAGAATATATTCTATCCATTATTGTTTTTTATACGTTGTATATGTAAAATTAATTATTTCTTAATCGTTTTCAACAATCCCTTAAATTTTTAAAAAAGAAGTACTAGTAGCAAAATAGCAATTATTCAAGAATTTTGTGAAAATCGGTTAAAATTCTCAAACTGAAAAAAATATTAATAAAAGATTCAGAAAATATAAAAATATTGTTGGCAGGAATATGTAAATAAAAAACGCAACTTAGAACAAGTTCAATTAATTTCTCAATTTTATTACCTCACACTCATATGCATTTGTCGCCGAAAATTACACCACAATTGTGGCTGAAATTTTCCTTAATGTTATTTACTTTATTTTAAAAGATCGACTGATTTTACAATCATTTTAACACATTCACCGCCGCATATTTTCGCCTTTTTTAACAGTTACCTCCCCTTTGAGCGTTGATCTTATATGTTACATTATTTAACAAACAAGTCGTAAATTGTACGTCAAACGTGCAAATGAGGTGCGTTCGTACTATAACTAGTTTTTATAAATATTCAGATCTGGGTGCAATAGCTTTTGCACTCTTATGCAAAAATGCATGAATACAAAATTTATTACGATTATATATATTAAATTCAGTAATACGGAAATAATAGGACTCCATCTTAAATAGGACGTCGTCACCACGGCAACCTAGAGTCATTACCTATCATGGGATATCATTGAATTAATTACGTATGATAGGGTTTAATAGAATGAAGAAAACTTTTATTAATATCTTTTTAAGTTTTGATTCGATTTTCATAAAATTTGAAAAGGCTCGACAAAATTCTGCAACGATTACATATGTTAAATTTTAAACCATTCAGTTGGGTAGTTTTTGCGGTTGTTATATGCGGGCAGACGAACAGACAGACAGACGGACGGACAAGACGACGACTGTAGGTGCTACGCATTTATATAATTACGAACGCACCTAAAAAGACTTTATGTATTCGTGTTTGTACTAGATGGATATATGTAATAATGATACTATTTTTAAACGATATATTTATATGCATAGTATATTCAATCTTTCAATACGAATATCGTGTACACTTATGTGTATACTTTTTTTTTTTTTTTAAGTTTAGAAGATCAGTTTAGAAAATGACATTTTGTAAATTCAAGCCTAACAAAAAAAAAAAAAAAAAAAAAAAAAAAAACCCGAACTTTTTAGTCTTTAATTTACAAAGTTCAAAAGTCAATGTTCGAATTAATTATTCAAAAATTTTGCATAAATAAGCATGTTTTGTTCAACACAGGGAAAGAATTACTAAAAGGAATATCTGAACAAAGAATGCGTGCCTTTACCTAATTCAGTATTCTTTGCAAACACAAATTACGGATCAAGTGATTTGCTTAATGTTAAACTATTTATTTAAATTTGTAATAAAAAATTATAATACTATTTAAAGAGATTACTAAATTATAATTAAAGTGTGATCATAAATAATTTTCAAAATTGTGTTCACAATGTAACATTTTATTTATAGGATGGTAGCAATTTCTTTGTAGATAAAATATTAAAACATAGCGCTTGCTTTTATTCTTACTACTGTGCCCGGTACTATTATTGATTATTTTTATCAAGCATTTGTAAACATTTCAACAGAGTAAAAAAATAAAACAACGTATTTATATTACTAGAAAATCTACCCTATTAAAATCCGTGCGCGTATCTATGTAACCTCAAAAACTCGGAAACCGCAGGGCTACGAAATTTGGCACACGAGTTGCTGGTAGGGGGCCCATGAACGATTGGGACAAAAAATTCGAAATTTTTAAATAGATTTTTTTATTTTATGTTTGTGACGAATTTTTGCTTTTTTTTAATGTTTAACCCGTAATCGCGGGAGTTCTAATCAGTTCTAAATTATATTCAAGGCTTAACAGGTAAGGCATTGGCACGGCATGCCAAGTATCAAGGTTCGATTCCCGGTCTGGACGTTTTTCGCTCCGTTGGAAAAAACTTCAACTGTGCTACTTCAGCCTAGAATATGATTTAATCCAGTTGGAAAAAATATTCGTTCCCTTCATTATAACAGTTCTAAATGTTTACTGCGGTGTGAAATATACATATTACGTACTGCAATACTAAGAAGCTGTAGCGGTCATTGCGATAATTCTTTTACCTCGAATACAAATATTAGAGATTATTTAACTGCGCTTAATTATACCTTTTTTAAAAAAAATATAGAAAAACATTTTATCACAAACATCAACAAAACTTTTTATTCTATTTATTCCCCTTGTCGTTTTATCGTCTGCTGCCATTGCAACATGATAAATTAAATTTCATTATAAAGAATGCACAGTAGTAGAAAAATATTTTGTAAATCGGATAGTTATTGAATATGAACTTCCGTGCGTAAAACGGGCTAAACACCTAGTTTATATTATTTTTTGTTTTATTTTTAATGCTAAGTGTAAGTTTACACTTAGTATATATAGAATATTTTTTAATCGTTATTTTTCGTTTTTAGATGCGTTCGTAATTATATAACTACGTAGCACTTACAGTCGTCGTCTAGTCCGTCTGATCGCATATAACAGCGCAAAAACTACCCAACCGAATGGTTTGAAATTTAATATATATAATCGTTGCTGAATTTTGAAGAGTCATTTCAAATTTAGTAAGTACGGTAATACGGTATGTCAATATCATAACAATGGTAGTAACGGCTTGCGCTATAGCTTTCACTTTTATCGCTTACACATCACTTCTAAATAGAGCATAATTTCAATTTTTACATTTATCGAATGGTATTTAAATGCACTTTCAAATAAAATTTGTTTGAAAACTGTACCTCAGTTTGGTGACTTATTAAATAATTTAAAGTATCATTATTATTATTAAATCTATTTCAACGACGATCATTTATTTGCAACAAGAATGTAAATTAACTAGTGGCAGATTTGCTACAGCTGGTAATTGATAGCCCACAGCAAATAAAAAAAGTGTCTTCTTTCTTATTTTTTTAAATTATATGAATCTTCCGTAATTTGGTTGTAAAATAGTTGCCGTCATGGCTACAATGTAATTGAATCGTTGATTTAAAAAACTATATAAGTCCAAGTTTTAAGATTTTTCAGAAAACAATAAAAACTGTACTGCACACAAATAGTAGATATTTTAAGAACTTGACTATATTATAAAAGGACAAGCGTGCTCGTTCGTAATGCTGGCGTCATTTTGAGGCTGGCAACACCTGATGATTAAATTTCGGTTTTGTAACTTTCGCTACTGCAATTTTTTCAACATTTAACTGATGTCACAGAAATTGTCACATAACTAGTGTGATCCGGTCTATGAGACCGCTCCATCTAAAGATGAATAAAAGCCGCGATTAACTCATAGGATGTTGTTTTTGTACTAAACATTTTGTACAGGAGTGTTATAATTAAAATTCACCTATTCAAAAGTCTCTGGTGTTAGTACTAAAGTTCCAAACGAAACGAAATTTCAGTAGTGTTTGTAGATAAACTAAAATTTCCAAGTTAAACTATGAAAATTGAAAAAAGCACCGGTCTGTGAGACCGGTAACATCAGTTAAAGGTTAATTTCTAAACATCGTGCATTTTCAATTTTTTCACCGTCATATAGGGGGGGGGGGGGATATGTACTTTCTAATGCAATTTGCTTGAAAACTGCATCGCATTTTACGCCTTTATTGCGGTTATTAAAATAATGTTCAAGCATGAATTTTTTAAATCTATCTCCATCGCGTGCAGGCTCCATTATGAAAGGATAATAACTCATTCGCAATGAAAACAATGTAAATATTTCAGGATTTATCTTCGTCTAATTTGCCGTAACGAAATTAAAACTTCATTAATAAATAAGTAAATAAATAAAATAAGGCACAAATTTAACATATATATTACAAAATTTCAAATCCTTTTTCGCCAAGGTTAACATTATTCTATATAAATTTTCCTTTAATAATATTCCACATATTATACCGGCTTATTAAATTAAAAACCTATTCTTTAACTAATCTATCAATCTCCATATGTAAAGGTATAAGATCTTAATCCGCCTAATAACATTTATTCCAAATTGCTTAAATCTAAAAATGGCACTAACTACTTATATTCTTTAAATAAAACCCTTTTATTATTTAAATACCTATTAAAATTCACTATTATTTCTCGTGTATATCAAACCTCTCTAAATTCTTTATTTAATAGCTAAAATGTCATACGTCTGAAATTATCCCGTTCTAAAAAACCTATTTATTTCAAATCATTCTCTTATTAAAATATCAAAATGTCTATTATAATATTTCAATGCTTTAGTATTCTAATTTTTATTCCACATCAATAAGTTCATTTATTCTTTTCTGTTAAGATTATCTTCTGGCAATCTAAAATCTATTTTTAGCCAGCACTCTCCAGCTCAGAGCTTATTTTTTATTTATATATTGTGTATCTGATTCGATACTATAGAGTGTTCTAGAAAGAATTTTTTCGCACTATGGAGGTTAAATCTAAATCACCTCAAGATTATTCCACAGGAACTGTTAATAAGTCTCTATTAAAGCGGTTGTTAAATACCGCTATAAGACCATATACGATTATATAACATTTGTCTAATTCTACAGTGCGTTAAGAAATTATAAGACCACTTTGATTTTGAAAATTATGAAGTAAATAAAGGTTCTAATTATAGTTTAAACACATGAGATATCAAAATACAACATATTTATTAAAATTAGTTTGCTATAATTTTGAACAATGCAATAAATAAGTATGTTAACAAAAATATAAGCAACGATTGAAAAATACACTGTTAACAAATTATAAGACCACTTGTCTAAAAACAAAAATAATATGTAAATTAATGTCATATTGGTCCTCCATTTTTCCTTATAACCTCAAACAATTTGTTTTTCATAGAAGTGACCTGGTGATTAAGTACAAATTCAGAAATATTGTGCCATTCTTTTACAATGGCTACTTCTAGTTCATTGGCAGATAAAAACTGCTTATTATTAGCATAAACTTTGCGACTTAATACGCCCCAAAGATTTTCCATAGGGTTCATGTCTGGACTTCGATTTGGCCATGGCAAAACATGATTTTTTTCTTTTTTAAACCATTGCTGGGTGAATTTAGACACATGGCAAGAAAGAAGCATTGTCCTTCTGAAACATCCAGTTAGCACCACCTAAAAAAGGTCCAAACGGTATCAAATGATCATATAGCATAACCATAGCTGATATTGGGCACAGTTCATACGTCCCGAAATTCGGGTTAAATCGCATAATCCATCATGACTAAAAGCTCCCCAAATCATTACTGATCCTCTCCCATTTGCCGATTGAAGCATTGTTTCTGTTCCTTCCTCAAATCATGCCAATAGTGTTTATAACCATCCGGACCATCAATATTAAATTCTTTTTCATCTGAAAATATCACTTGTTTCCATTTCTTGTCGCATGACATGACATTTTTAGACCATTTCAGTCTTTCTTCTTTATGATGTTTCATTAACCTGGGTTTTTTCATCAATTTCATACATTTTGCATTACTATTTGATTTCAGACTCTTCCAAACTGTTACGTGTGAGGTTCTTTTTCTGAAACGGTTCGAAATTTCTCGAGTTGAAAGACCTTTTTGAGTTGATAATCGAAATATTTGTCGATCTTCCCGTGATGTCAAAATCCTTTTTCTTCCAGATCGTTTAATTTTATTAGCCCCCGGTACGGTATGCTATTTCTTTCTCCCAGCTTATTTTGTGTCGTCTTCAAAAAATAACGTTACCTTACAGAAGCTAGCCGTAAAACAAAGCAGTGCGATTAAATACTCTATAGCAATTTTTTAAACTTCTAAGCATCGCACATTTTCAGTTTTTATACCGCCGTATTGTAAAAAAGAAAAAAGTACTTTTAAATGTAATTTGTTTGAAAATCGTATCTCCATTTCTTTTTGAAATATTATTATTATTATTATTTTTTTTTTTTTTTTGTAGTTTTTGGAGCCATTTGCTTAATATTGGCAACGGAAGTACTCCATTTATGTAGAAAGTAAAGGAAAAATAGTTGTAAAATATTAATTATTTATTTTTGTTGCCATTTTTTCATAACAACCGAAAGAAAATGTAATTAAAATACGTGCTATTTTGAAAAAATATAAACGAAGGATTTCTGTTAAAACATGGAGCTATTATAAACTATATTTAATTTTAAGTATCTTATGTTAATATTACAAACAAATGAAAGCCTATGAATCATTAGACAGCCTTTTTTTTTTTTTTTTTTTTTTTTTTTTTTAATTGATTGAGTTTCTTTAATGACGGCATATTTTAGTTGTAATTGTGTATTATTTCGCGATGGTGACGTCCTATGCCTACTTTTCGCTTTGGTCGTAAATGTGGAATTCTTAAGCGGATACGAATGACGTCATTTTACATAAAATAAAAGTGTGTGCTGTAAGTCTTAAAATTGAAATATGCTTTGTACTATTTATGTATACATATATATTTTTTTTTCATCGGGGGCGACACTAAATTCTGAAAAAGCAGAATTCCTGTTTTCTAGTTTGAATCCTTTTTTCTAATTATTTCATTGTGAATTGCAGTTTTAGAACGCTTCATTAACCGAGCTGTTTCCCATTCAGATTTACCAGCACCCTTATAAAACCAAATTTTCCTTACTTCGGTCGCAGACAACTCTTTACCACTCGGCATCTTCAAATATTTCGTAAATAACACTATTTAAACCTGCACCCTGCATCTTTGCTTCTCGGGAATACTTTCACGATATACAAACGCGTACGTTTTATAGTGATTCTGATGTGAGATATAATATCCTAAATTTCCTCAGGTGGTCTTATAATTTTTTAACAGTCACCTTATTTATGTTTTTTAAAAAAATTAGAAGATCTTAATAAAATGTAACTTAAATTTTAATGCAGCAATTATAACAGAAAACGTTCTACGATCAATTATAAATACACATGCTAAAAATTTGCATATTGTGGCTTCTTCTTCAGAAGGGCACCAATTAGTTAGTGGTCTTATAATTTCTTAACGCACTGTATATAAATCCACAGTTTGGAAGCGAGAATTGTGAAATATTACGCAACGTCGTGGGAAAAAAAGTAAACATCCCCCTACTAACTCTGCAACAAATTATTGTAGAAGAAAGTTACTGGTACCAAACAATTGGAAATAAAGTCTACTTTTAAATGATGTATTTAAAATTTGCTTAGGGGGCTATCTGCATAACGAAACGAACCCAAACTTTGTTTTTTTTTCAATAGCACTACCCAAGTTTGACACCATAAATAAATTCTGAATCCTTCAATTAGCCTAAAAACAAATTTTCATGAAAATAGCACGATTAGTTTCAGAGAAATTTATTATTTTAAAATGAGCCAATTTTAGGGGCTGTATCCAAATTGAATTTTGGCACTCGATTGCCGAAATGCTACAGAATGACTATGTCACTTCTATTAATGTATTATTTCTTAACAATAGGACCATTTCACTCGCTTAATATGCTTCGAGTATTGCCAGCCCAATTGTTTCAATAAAATGAGCAAAATATATATTAAAATGAGTAAAATATATATTTTTTCAAATTACGCCTTTCTGGACATCATAGATGGCCTCTGAAACCATCATTTTGGCGTTTTTTAAGCATAATTCGAAAACTACTTGGAAGAAAAATTTGAAATTGAGAATTCGCATAAAGCAGGACATAAAAAATATAAATCTATATAAAAAAAAATGTAGGTTGCAATTCATATTTTTTTTTCGAATATTAATTTCATAATTCATATTATAAAAATTTTTAAATTACAAATTTAACGTATTTATGTTTGGGTTTTTTAGTATTATAAAAACACGCAAAATTGTTACATTAGGATTGTAATTTCAGAAGATATTAATAATAATATGAACATGTAATTTAACATTAGAAGCTCTAAATTTTGAAGGTTTATAATTCCAAAACTTATCTTCCAAATGACTTGAAATTTCGTTTTTAGGAATAATTTGAACCGATCATTTAAAATATAGTGTCAAAATTGGGTGTTGCTATTGAAAAACACAAAATTTTGGTCTGGTTTTGATTTGTAGATGTCCCCCTAAGCAAATTTTATATACATCAATTATAGTAGACTTTGTTTCCAATTGTTTTGTACCAGTAACTTTCTTCTAATATAATTAGTTGCAGAGTTAGTAGAGGGTATTTACTTTTTTTCACGACTGTACAGTACATGTGTACACGACCGAAGCAACTAAAGTAATCCGGAATCGAAATAATTTATTGTTAATTTTTAATTAATAAAAAATCTAATATATAAAAATTAAAATTTGTCTGTCTGTAATTCTATACAAATCCACAGTTAGGAAGCGAGAATTGTGAAATGTTACGTACATGTGTATTAAAACACGGTCGAGGCAACTAAAGTAATCCGGAATCGAAACAATTTATAGTTAATTTTCAATTAATAAAAAACCACCGATTTAACAACAACTTCCTATCAAATTTAAACATCTTTCGTTATACCAGTTGCCAACAATTAAAAATCCACAATAAAATTCTTACCACAGCAATTATTTTTCTGTTGCCAGATTACCACGTGAAAAATGAAAATGAAATAAATAGTTTGACGAATAAGAAAAATTGAATATTACTCATAACTTTTCTATAGAAAGATTTCCACGTGAAAAATGAAAAGGAGAAAATAGCTTGACGAATTTTTTTATAAAGTGAATATTACGTCATACTGTATATATAATGGACGGCAGCAGGTGAATATATAACGCCATATGAGTTTGTAAAAACGTATTGAAACATAATACAAACTCGATTGTGGAAATATTGGCCTATTTTAACATTTTTAGATTATCTGAAAAATTGTTTTCGCCATTTTTAAATCTATTCATTTTCCCATTACATGGGCAGTTTTATGTTGCGTGCTCAAGAGTTGACTTTTCAAGAAATTTGTGTGTATTCGTACCCGAATCAAGAAACAAGAAATATACCTTTGGTCCTACTTTGGTCCATCACATAAAAAAGGTGTTTATTCTTTGTATTGAACAAACAATATAAGATAATTTGGAGTTTTTGCCCTTGAAAAATATTTTATACCTTACTATAGGATATTTGAATAGTTTGGGGTAATTTTAATTTTTATAAGTGGCAACACTGGATGTGTTTGCAAACAACTGCTTTCGTGTGTAAATTTTAACTCTCCAAACTTTCTATGGGGAAACAATCTGGATAAGAGCTACAAATAAGGTAAGTGTCAAAATATTACTTTTAGTAACCTGTTACACATGTGTGATCACAGTTCTTCCTATAACTTTTTATTTTGACAGGAAATGTTTAAGTTTTCATAGAGCTAACATAAAAACTAGTTTTTCGGGGCTACTTTGTGCCAGGCCTGGTTTGGTCCGAAGTAGCCACAGTTACTTAGAAATGCCTTTTGTACAACCAAATCGCTTTTAAAATGTTTTAAGTAATTTTTTTTTTTTAGTTACTGTAGCAAAATGTTATATTAATTGTTTTTGTTCCAGCTGGTGAGGATAATATGACGAAATCTGTTTCTCATGTCTTTAATATTTACAATTGGTTTATTGTGTTTAAATGTAAAAAAAAAAAAAAAAAAAAAAAAAAAAAAATGTTTATTGAGTTCCCAGTGTTAATTATAGCAGATCCTATTACAAGAGGGTTTCAATAGTCCAATATATAAAATGTATTCAATTTATATGAAACTAAGTGAATGGACCAAAGAAGCCCCTAGCTACTTTGTTCCAAAACTTTAAAGACAGTTAAAAAATATAAAAATTTAAAAAAAATGTCTCTTTAAAACCATACAGTTTGCTTCGTTGTTTCCTGTTAATTGTTTACAACTCAATTTCGACGTTGTAAAATCAAATATAATATTTTTACTTCCTTCTATCTTTACAAGAAGATAGTATTGGATTCATGAAAATTTTCGAATTCCGGTTTTCGACGAATTTACACGTTTTAGGGGTCAGAGAACCCGGAAAGCATGTTTTTACAAAATGCCTGTCTGTGAGTCTGTCTGTGTGCGACACAAATTTTGTAGGCGCTCTATCTCAAGAACTAATGAACGGAATTTAATAAAAATTTATATTCAGTTAGTCCCTGATATAAATTGGTGCGGATTAATTTTTGGTGTAAATCGCTCAACAGGTGGCGCTGCTATGCAGCATTTTTCACGATTTCCACAAGAGCTCAATCTCCAGAACTAATGCACGGGTTTTCATCAAACTTCAGATTCAGTTAGTCGCTAACAGGAATTAAGGTTTTATATATTTTGGTGTAAATCGCTGAACAAGTGGCGCTGCTATGCTGCATTTTTTGTGATTTCCGCAATGGCCCTATCTCAAGAACTAATTCTTGGACTTTCAACAAACTTCAGATTCAGGTATACCTTGATATGAATTACTGCTGTTTATGTTTTGGTGCAAACCGCTCAACAGGTGGCGCTGCTATGCTGCCTTTTTCAGAATTTCCACTATAGCTCTATCTCAATAAATAATGCGCGAATTTTCATCAATCTTCAGATTCAGATATACCTTGATATCAATTAGTGCTGTTTATGTTTGGTGCAAATCGCTCAACAGGTAGCGCTGCTATGCTACATTTTTCAGAATTTCCGCTATAGCTCTATCTCAAGAACTAATGCACGAATTTTCATCAAACTTCATATTCAGATATACTTTGATATGAATTGGTGCTAAATTGATGTAATTTCTTGTATTATTCAAATGATTTAATTGACGTGATTTATGTAGAAGAATATTTTGTGATGGCCACAACATACTAGTTTAATAATGGAAATGTTAGTGGGACAGGAAAAGTGGCCCAAAGTAGCCCCTGTTGACGGTAGTTTATGAAGCTGCTTTGAAATAATTGTTTTTTAGTTCGTTCCATCATGTACAGTTCAAAGACAGTTTGACATTTTTTCTTTTTATCTTTTACTGCTCCAATAATGAATGGAAATAAGCTCATTTATAGTTGTATTCTTTTGCGTCTGTTATATAAATATATACATTAATTTTATATTGGGTTTTCATATGATTCATGTGTATAACACTTCAACTGCTTTTTTTTCATTCTTTGTTTTATATTGTGTATTTAATTTTGAAATTGATTTTTCAAAACAACCATTCTTAAAATTCTTGGCAACGCCGGGTACTTTAGCTAGTAGGGTAAAGTGCCCATATTTCGTCCCCTTTCCTAATTTCGTCCCCCTTAACTTATCGTCATCTGCGAAAGTGGCGCAGCTTATGACGCAAGGCACAGGGGACGGAAGGTAAAAGGGGTCAGTATTGAAAGTTTCGTTCACCAAGACGCATACATAAATTAAAAACGCCGAATTTCCTATTTTTAGCCCTGCGTTCTTGTTAAGTCGTTTGTAGAACGTTATTTACTCTACTGTAAGTATTTATTTCTTATTCATTGCATGTATTTTACGTAGTTAAGATGCTGACAGTAGCATACAGTGTGTTTTAGGACGCTCAGTTCATCTTACGGCAACTGAAGCTCCGCCATATTGGGAAGTAGCGTGGCCCCAATTTCGTCCCCCTTGCAGTTCATATTTTCGTCCCGGGGACGAAATTAGGAATGCTTTTTCATGACAATTTTTTCAATTTTTTCCTCATGTTTGGATAGCTAATGTTTCGTTATGTTATTCTTCCTCTGATAATTAGTACATTTCTTTGTGTCTTACTTTAATGTAATTTAAATTACTTACTAATTTAGAAATAAATTTTGATTTAGTTATAAGCTAAGCCTCGGCGTACTGGACTTTTTGGGGGACGAAATAGGGACCATTTTTTTCTTTTGTATTTTTTAGATCTTTTGAAAAAACAATTTTTCGCAAAATTTTGTTATACGATAATGTGATACGATTTTCGTTAAAATTTTGTTATACGATATTTGCCTATGTTTCTATGTGCGGGGGTAGTTAGTCTATGTAAACTTCTAATTTGGTAGGTTTTCACTGAAAATTGCAACATTTAGAGCCTAAAAGTGACGTGGGAGACGAAATATGGGCACTTTACCCTATTATATAAAACCCTTAACATAGGCATATGTGACAATATTTTTAAACAATGCACATTCGTTACATGCATATCTAAATTAATGGTGTACAAAATACACCAGCGCAAGTAATTAAAGGTTAAGTAGTGACATAGGTGTTAAATATTTGGTAATTTTGAATACCACTGTTACCGAATAATAATATTCGTTTTATAGAATTGCAGAATTCTGCGATTAAATTATGCAGAGATTAATATTAAAACATAGTGGTAATTAAAATCTTTATTAATCCTTAGCAACTATCCATTAAGTAACATTATCATATACACTACGGTGTTTGATCATATGTTCTTGTTGTTTTGTTGTTGGCCATTGTATATCGGTATTGTCATTGACTAATGTTGTTTTTGGAATAAATGACAATTTTGAGTGGCAACAGATAATTAAACCTATGCATTTTTTTACTTACTAGGGGGCTCGGCCCCCTACGAGCTACGCTCGCCAACCCCCGTCCAGACACCGCAGACTCTAAATGCACGCTAATTTGATCGGCTTTAAAAAGATTTCGAAAGATTGAATTATAATTTAAAAAACAGTGGCGATCTCCCTATAAACGGATTTCTATTCATTTCTCTTTGATTGGGGAAATTTTAACGCCAAATCCGCTGCGGTACTACTTGATTATCCCGTCGACTAATTTCGCCAAATTATATAAATCGCCAAACCACTCGCCAAATTATACAAATTGACGTAATTTTTATTTTAAATAACGAAAGAACAAATAAATTAGTGCAACATTAATAAAAACACAAATAAAACGTCGAAATAAAAATAACATGATGACGTAGACACGTGTAACAACATTTCAAAATAAGCTAATATAAAAGGAATTAAGTAAACAGAATCTTTGTCTCCCGATATTTTTTAACAAAGCGAAAAGAAAGTTCTTTTAAATGAGATATTTTAAATTAATTCTCAAAATATCAAATAAATGTCTAGCGCAATTTCTAAATTTAAACTTTTTTGCAATATTATTTTGTGTTCATTTTATGTAATAACTATAATGTGACGTAAATATGACGTCATTTCTCCTAAGACTTCTAACGCATGTTAATGAATTTATTATTTTACAATATCCTTTCTCTTTTAAAATTCACGTGTATACTTTTTATGACGTAATTTTTAATAAGTTCCTGCTTTTTATACGTAATTATTTAATTCTAATTTGAAAGTTTTTTTCCTGTTTATAATAGTCACGTGTAAATAAATTTTTAATTTGAAGCAAACATTATTGCTTGCGCTTTTTATACAGTTGGCAACAGTTTAAATTAGTACAATTTTCTGAAATCTGTAAAAAATATCTCTAGAAATGCTGAAAATTTGAATTTAAAATAGAAATAAAACCTGAAATAATGAGTCAAAATAAAAAAATTAATGCAATCTGCACTCCGGCAAATTCTAACGCATAAAATGATCTAAAAATGATTACACTGCCATGTATAAGAGATTCATGTGAGCTTAGCGTGACATTCAAAATATGTAGAAAAAAAAAATTATTTTCGAAAAAAAGTGGACTTGTGTAGTTTTTGAAAGCACAGACTCAATTACAATGGCTACAATGTAATTTAAACTAAATGCGTATACTAATAAAGGTTGGGGGGGGGGGGCATTCTTCACACATATCGCCCTTCTTTTTCTGTGGCAAGAATTCAGGGACACCCTATATGAAATCTATATTATAAAGCAAAAACATCGTTATATTGACGGTGGCACCGACCTGGATAGTATATTTTGCTTTTTCAAATTTATTAATTATTAAACATCGCACAATTTCCATTTTTACATCCTCGAATAGAAGGGAAAATGTACTTTCAAAATGCTATTTGTTTGAAAACTGTATCTCAATTTACTGATATTTTATTTGTTCTAAAACAGTTTTCAAGTACGATTTTTTTTTTTTTTTTTTTTTTTTTTATCTCTATAATTTGCAAACCTTCTTACGGAAAATTAACACGGCTGCACTCAAAACATAATAAATAGTTCAGTATTTGTTTCTGGCTAATGCTCTATAACGAAATTAAAACGTCGTAATTTTTTTTTAATAAATAAATCACAAATTTAACATACATACAATCGAACTATTCGCTTATAAGCTGAAATAATTAGAATAAAAAAGGTTTCTTTAAAAAGTGAAATCTTTGCCCCTTAACAACTGACATGCAGCAAAATGACATGCCATGTTTAATAAAGTTCTAAGCTTTATTTAACCCTAGAGCGGTATCGTGACTATCAGCACATTAATAGTATATATACGCCTTCTAGGTGTGTTCTCTAAAAATATAGATTATAATAACCCATTTTAATGTTGTTTTTTTTCCATTCTATTTTATGATATTCCTTTTCAGATATCCTTTCGATTTCCTTTTCAGGATAGTTTAAAAATAGTTGGCACCTGTTTTTTAGGTGCGTTCGAAATTTTATAAATACGTAGCACCTATAGTCGTCGTCTGATCCGTCCGTCTGTCCGTATATAACAGCGCAAAAACTACCGAACTGAATGGTTTGAAATTTAATATATATAATCATTGCAGAATTTTGTCAAGTTGTTTCAAATTTTACGAAAATCGAATCAAAACTTAAAAAGATATTAATAAAAGTTTTATTTTCATTCTATTAAATCCTACCATACGTAATTAATTCAATGATATTACATGATAGGTAATGATTCTAGGTTGCCATGGGCGATTACGCCCTATTTAAGAGGGAGTCCTATTATTTCCATATTACAGAATTTAATATATATAATCGTAATAAATTTTGTATTCATGTATTTTTGCATAAGTGCGCAACATCTATTGCACCAAGATCTGAATATGTAGAAAACTAGTTATAATACGAACGCGCCTCATTTGGCACGTTTGACGTACAATTTCTGACTTGTTTCTACATCCACGCCTCAAAAACGTATAAATATCGTTCTAGTGTTAATACATAATTGATATTTTTCTTATAAAAATGTTTTTAGGTTTTGTAAGTGGTCAATTTAAAAAATATATTAAATGTAAAAAATCTATTAGAGTTTTTCCTTACAAAAAAATTTCATCTATGCTGTGCACACCGAGCAGTATTTTTCTGTAACCCGGGAAGGCCGGATTGGGTTTCCCTGGTTGTTTTAAAATGGTGAAAAGTTATTCAAGATTTTCATATTCACATTTCACAAATGACCTGACTTGAATCAACGAAACAACGAAAGAATAATGGGGCCCGGTAAAAAGAAATATAGGGAGGGGCAATATTTTGGAACGACTGTTGTCAGATTTATTAAATGGCGAATATAAACATAAATTTAACTAATCTAAGATTTTTTTTTTTTTTTTTTTTTTTTTTAGTTAGAACTTCTCCTGCAAGATAATGAATGTTTAGACATATCAACATAAAATTCAATGCAGAACTATTAAGAAATATTAAATATTCAAAAATAAATTTCTATCAGCTTTTATTTTCAAAATAGAAATTGAAACTGTTCATTCTTCTTTCGTCAAGTGTGTGTGTGTGTGTGGGGGGGGGGGGGGGGGGCTTTATCCTCCTGAACTAACTCCCTGCTTAAAATAAGTTTAAACGTTATGTGTTTCGTTTTCTATTTTTATAGAAAAACTTAATTAAAAATTCTCTTCTATGGACGGATTCAGGAGGCAGAGCCCTCCCCATCCCCCCTGACGGAAAATTCTCTTACTTTTTCTTTCTCTTAGTGCTGACTTATTTTACGTCACTTGCGATAAATAAATTTTACTTTTTTTTTTAATCATCAGAGGAAATAAAAACTTATCAAAATCATGGGAAGGGCAATAGTCGTCTATTCCCCCTTCCCCTCTTTCGGGCGTCTATAGTAAACTAGTATGTTGTGGCCATCACAAAACTTTCTTCTATATAAATCTCATAAACAGCACTAATTGATATCAAGACCTACCTGAATCTGAAGTTTGATAAAAATTCGTGCATTAGTTCTTAAAATAGAGCTGTAGTGGAAATTCTGAAAAATGCAGCATAGCAACGCCACCTGTTGAGCGATTTACACCAAAACATAAACAACACTAATTCATATCAAGGTGTATACCTGAACCTGAAGTTTGTTGAAAATTCAAGCTTTAGTTCTTGAGATAAAAGTATTGCGGAATTCGCAAAAAATGCAGCATAGCAGCGCCACCTGTTGAGCGATTTACACCGAAATGTATAAAACGTCAATTCATGTCAAAGACTAACTGAATCTGAAGTTTGATGAAAATCCGTGCATTAGTCCTGGAGATTGAGCTATTGCGGAAATCGTGAAAAATGCTGCATAGCAGCGCCACCTGTTGAACGATTTACAGCCAAAACTAATCAACACCAATTTATATCAGGGACTAACTAAATATAAATTTTTATTAAATTCCGTGCATTAGTTCTTGAGATAGAGTGCCCACAAAATTTCTGTCACATACAGACTGACAGACGGACGGACAGACAGACAGACTCACAGACAGATATTGTGTAAAAACATGTTTTTAGGAATCTCTGACCCCTAAAACGTGTCAATCCATAAAAAAACCAAATGTCGAAAATTTTCACGGATCCAATACTTTCTTCTAGTAAAGATAGAAGAAAGTAAAAATGAAAGATTAAAAGGAAACGCCCTGTCAAGCAAACACTTTAAGGCTCTTCTAAGGTGTCTTTATAGATTGCAGAAAGAAGCTCTAAATGAGATACGTGAGATGTTTTTTCCGCTAATGATGCTGAAATATTATAAAAAACTACCGATGTTTTCCGACGCTAAATCCTCCTGTTTAACACGCAGCTGGGTATATCAGCCATTTAACGCCATCATACGCCTTCGAACGTGAAGCTAATTCTCTGTAACCTATATAAATTAAATTCGCCGACAATGTGTTTAGATGACAGAAGACATATTTATGACCGCTTATACTGGGTTATAGTGTCCATTCAAGTAAAAAATAATATGTAGAAAGAATATCGAAAATAGGACTTGCTTAATTGGTTATGTTCGTCAGTTTATTGCTTTAATAAAAGCTTATATAAATTCAATTTTTTAAGTAAAAATAGTTACATTTAATGGAGAATTTTTATCTATGCAATTTTATGTATACATACATTTTTATATATACATTATTTGCGAAAGCATTTTATGTGCTGTACCAGGGGTCTCTGCTCCCTACGCTCTTAGTACGCAAATCTCCGTACTCAACCACCCCCTCACCCCTCAGCAGCGGACTCGCGGGTTGCAAAATTGCTTCTGATTCATCCATTGGTGGAAACACATTGTAATTTACGCCAAAAGCAAATTCAAAATTCTTGGTTTTGAAAGCATTTTAAGAAATTTAAATTCTGTATGGTCGAACTGGCCGGTAAACAGATTAATTGCCTTGCGTTTGACTGTTTTATGTAACAACTTATTCACAGTTTAGTTTCGGTAAAAAAAAAAATCTACTTTTTAGATAACATAACTAACATTTCATAACTTAAAATTTTGTTTGCATTATAAAATGTGTTTAAATTCAAAGTAATCACCGTAAATGTTTCGTACAGTAAAAAATAAGGAATCAAGTTTATTTAAATGTAGATATTCTATTTCTCACAGGGTCCGGTATAAACGAAAAAAAAAAAGTGTTAAATCACTTTTACTTGTTTTTATCTTAATGCAGTGATACAGTGATACATGGCGTTTTTTAAATTTTAAGTTTGGTTAATTTTTTTGTCGCCAGAGGGTGTTAACAGCGTAAATGAAAGTTGAGTTGAATCTGTCCTATCTAATTTAAACTTGTAGTATGGTTGCAATATGAGAAAATATAAATAATCCATTTTAAAATTTTAGTTGCGCAATTTTATATCAGGGGCACTACCAGCGTAAAAAACAACAAAAAAAAAGGGGGGGGGGTGATTTTTTATTTTTTTAAACCATAAATTTCACCGTGGCAAAAGCTTATTCTGAAGATTTATTTAAAATAATCTAAACTAATATTATAACGAAGTGACGTTTGTGTGTTTATTTGTGTGTTTGTAGGGGGTGATCTCTGGAATTACCGAACCAATTTCAAAAGTAATGGTGGTAAAGTGATGGTGACAGTACCTGCTCCATTTATGGCGGTGTCTCTACCCTCAGGGGATGTAGGAGCAAAAAAAGTTCTAAAAATGTGATTTTTGTGATACTGAAGGGGCTAAAAACTAGAGATTTGGCATGGTAGTTATTCATAAAATGTAAGTGCGCCCTAAGAACAGTTTCTAAAAAAAATCGAAATTTAAAAGGTGTGAAAATGCGCTAAAAACGTTCTAAATTACCATTTCTATAGAACTGTTAAAGATAGAAACTTCAAATTTGGCATGGTAGATACTCATAAGATGTAAATGCTCTCTAAGAACAGTTTCTAAAAAATTCCAAATTTAAAGGGGTGAAAT
Organism: Maratus speciosus; assembly: GCA_963932465.1. NCBI lineage: Eukaryota > Metazoa > Arthropoda > Arachnida > Araneae > Salticidae > Maratus > Maratus speciosus. Next base: position 296,404,555 of record OZ010789.1, read on the forward strand.
GTGCGAAAAGCGTTCTAAATACGTTCTAAATTACGATTTCTATAGCATCTCAAGAAATACCAAATAGATTTCAAAAATAATGGTTCCAAATTGATGGTTGACAGTCCCTGCCCCAACATAGGCTACACTTCATGTCGGTGTCACTATCACCAGGGGGTTACAGGAACAAAACATTTCCAAAATTGAGATATTTTTATACTGAAAGGGCTAAAATCTTGGAATTTAGCATGGCAATTACTTATAAGATGTAAATGGTCTCAATGAACAGTTGAAAAAAAAATTCGAAATTTAAAAGGGTCAAATGAGTGAAAGGCATTCTAAAAATTTTCTAAATTTCGATTTCTATGGAATTGTTAAAGATAGAAACTTGAAATTTTATTTGGTAGTTACTTATAAGATATAAATGCTCTCTAAGAACAGATGAAGAAAAATTCGAAATTTAAAAGGGCGAAATAAGCGAATAGCGTTTTAAAAAAGTTCTGAATTACGATTTCTAACTAAAGATAGAAACTTAAAATTTGACATGATAGATAGTTATAAGTTGTAAATGCTTTCTAAGAACAGTTTGTAAAAGATTCGAAATTTCAAACGATAAAATGAGCGAAAATCATTTTAAAAATATCTAACTTACGATTTCTATGGAATATCAAGAAATACCAAACCGATTTCAAAATTAATGTTGGCAAATTGATGGTGATAGTCCCTGTTCCACCATAGGGTATATTTTATGTTGGTTATGCTGGTTGTTTTGAAAATTCAATAACAGATAAACAGTGACAACTACTCACGTTATTCTTGTAGATGATGAATGTGTGAAGCGAGGAATTTCTTTACTGCGCTTCCTTTTTTTGGTTTTAAATGTCACCGATAGATGACGCTGCACTGTCTAAAATTGTTGGAACGTGTAAGCTAGTATATAAAAATGGATCAAAATTTACTCAGATTTTAACATTTATTCTCTTTAGCTGTTGAAACGTCAAAAAACGGTTTGAGTTTAAAATTGCAAGTTTATTTTGACTCTAATATAGTTTAGAGAGTGAAGAGTCATCTATCGTTGACAATTGGAATTAAAACGTTAATTTGGTAAAGAAATTCCTGACTTCACACATTGATCTAGCACACGAATAGCTTCAGTGGCTGTCGCCGTTTACTAGTTATTGAATTTTATAAACTCTCAGTCAATTTTAGAACACTGTACATATCAAAGATTATAAAAAGAAAAGCAAACATTCCAATAAAAAAGTTTTTAAGAGTATGATTTTTCTTAGCATAAAAAATTCAAATAGAAATTCTAAAAAACATACAACATTACTATCAAAACAATTTTCTGGATTATACTTCTTTTTTTTCCGAATTTGTTTTCATGCTACCACAAATAGCAAATATCGCATTTTTTCCTCATTATTTCGACGAAAACAAAGTACTGAAAGTATATAAATAAATATTAATTAAATTTTCTAATTCCTATAACTCAAGTATTCAAATTTATTAAAAAAGGCACATCATTTAAAAACCAAACTCCAGCTGAAAACAATTTTTTTTAAACCAACAAACATCTAAGGAAAAAAACACAATTCCTTCAATACATCTAATTTAATTAGAAATTTTACTGTAAGTGATCGCTCTAATTCAATAAACAGAGAAATAAAATTGTATCTGCAGCTGAAATTAGCTGTGTTTTCCTTAAATCAATCTTGCGGCATTCTTGTCCTAATAATAAAACATTTGTATGTCGTCAGAATTTTAAATTTAGTTTATTGCCTTTCAACAACATCAAAAAATGTTTAAAGGTTATTTACCTGCTATTGAATAAAAACTGAATATCTAATAAAAATGAAAACTATTTCGGATAACAGGTAGAAAACAAATCGATAATTCCTTTTAAGAATGGCAGTCAGTTCCCTTTCATAGGTAGATTTCGTATGATATACTGCCTATTGCAATCTCCAATATGTTGGAATTTCTGAAAAAATTTTGCAGATCTACACCGATCATGACCCTTAGAACTCAAAACCACCCACAGGAAAAAACTTTATATATATATATATATAAAACCATTAATTAAACATAACCTACCACCATCAAAAACCGTAATATTGTGAATTAAAGATGTAAGTATAATAATAATAAAAAAAAATGCCAAATAATTTATTATAAGAATTATTATGGAAGAAAAAAGAATAAAGTGGACACCGACAAATAATGGAAAAGCTTATATATTGAATTACGTTATCAAGGGCACAGAATTCAATGATATAAGCAATATGGGTGTTTTCTGTGAGAAAAATAAGCTAAAGCTAATATTATTTTTCCCTGTGCCCAAACAACCATTATAATCAAGTGAATGAAAACAGAATAAAAACAAATAATATGAAATGGAAAAATCAATAAAACCTGTTTAAATATTTATAGGATATAAAATAGAAATAATACACAACATACCGATTAATATTTCAGTATTTTTCAATATATCCACACGCACATGGCTCCCAAAATATCGTAAAGATTGAGGTGAATAAAACAGTTAAGAAATCAAAGTAATTGAGACCAAAGGATGCAGTTAATACATTTTGAAAGCACGTGAAAAATAAAATTAATATAATATAAAATAAAATAAATAGAAAGTAATTACATTATTTAAAATAACTAAAATGCACTATTAAATTAATTAAAAACATATAGCAATATCGTCAAAATTTAGCTTAATAATCCACCTGGTGTAGTAATTTATAACTGAAAAATGAGTTACAAAAGACAAAAGTGATATCTTATTGTCAAAAGACAAATTTTGGTGCTACCATCTAGTAGTATTTTTATTATTCAGATGTCACAAGATAAACATTTGAAATCCTAAGAATGTAAAATTTTTTGATTAACAGCAAAACCAAACAAATCCTTATATATAGATAATTATAAACCTAATATAAACCGCACTATATATTTTTTAAAAAACTATTGTTAATAAAATTTAAAAAAAAAAAAAAAGGAAACAAATTTTTCTGTTATCTTACTCATTTAATCTACACTAAGAATTTAAATAAGGCTATAACATTGAGAATTTATAGCATATAGCTTTATGCAATAAAACAAAATAAATTCAATAATAATTAATAAAAATATATTAAAATTAATATAAAAATCGTTAATGAAAACTATTTTATATAAGATAATTATAAAATGAACAGGAAATAAACATATGGAGGTATATAGAAGATTATCAGATACTTAAATTCCCATTACCTAAAAATCTCAAATATAGTGCGTGGATTATATTCATACAGCCATAAAAATCCTAAAAGTATGAGTGTGGGACATTCAAACACATTAAACCGATAATAAATTTTATAACACAAAGTGAAAATAGATCAATATTAAAAAGAATAGAGGAATAATAATAAAAATAATTACCCCATTTTAATACATACAGTATAACTTTATTTATATTAAATATACTTATATGTATATTAAACGCTATAAAAATGGCAAACTGTTAGTAATTAATATAATATTGTCCTGAGTAAATTAAAATTTAATAACAAATGATTGTAAATAAGATAAAACAATAATTAAGCTAAATATAATATTAATGAAAGTCACCAATTACATATAAAATATCAAACCAACATCCTTATAAAATACGTATCAAAAATATAGTAATAATACATAAGCCCCATTTTTTTTAATTAACCATTGCATATTATCCAGACAACACCACCCTCCTCCGTACTCTAACATCTACCCACCCATCCATCCTATAATAATTTTTTTATATTATTTTACAATTTTTAATTTTATATATATATTTTTTTTATTTTATATATTTTTTGTAATTTTGTTTACGCACGTGTTAATTTGTTTTTAAAGATAAGTAAAGTACTAATTGTATATTAATGAATATATGAATTTTTTTGGAAAACCATGATTTAATGCATCCTAAATTAGTTTTTTAATATTATTGTTAATTTGAGGAGAAGAACATAAACATTTTATTCTATATAAATGATTAAGTATTATGTTTCGAAAAACAGAATGATGTAGACAAGATTTAAAATTTGTAAATGTATTAACTTTGAATTTAAATTCTTTACGTTTGTCATATAAATCTGTGATTGTTTTGTTGTCTTTTATTGTAATTTTAAGATCTAAGAAGTTAATTGTATTGTTAGATAAAAGGTTTTTCGTTAATTCCAAATTAGTGGGATAATCTACTGGAAATTGAGTAATTGCAGATTGATCAGTTTCAATTAAAATTATGTCATCAATATAACGATATAAATGTAGAGTATTATTAGTAAAATTACGTTCATAATGATATAAGTATAAGTCGGATAGTAAACTGGATGTACAACCGCCTTGTGGTATACCGACATGCTGTAAATATGAAGTGTTATCTTGCAATATATAATTATTATAGATAATGAAGTTTGTTAAAGATTTAAAATATGCAATATCTATATTAGATGGTAATTCCAGATTTTTATAATACTTTTTAAATAATTCATTTATAATTTTATGTAAATCAAATAGGTCTATATTATTAAAAAGATCTTTGAAGTCATATGTCGTTATATTATATACACAATGAAGATTTTTTAAAATATTGACAAGTTGATAGCTATTTTTATACAATGTGTATTATCATTATTTGTAGTAAGTACATATATTTGATTAAGAATTTTTAAGAGAAGTTTATTGGCTTTATTATTATATGTATTGCAACCAATAGTTACAGTCCTAAATTTAATTGGAGTTTTATGAAATTTGAGAATAAGAACTAAATATGGATAATTAAAGTTAGTAGATAAAATATTTAATAGTTTATAATAACTTCGAATTTTACGATTATTTACAATTACATTTTCATTAGTTTTTTGAAATGACTTATTAGAAGAAATACAATTTGTAAGAAGTTGGTGATAATATTAATTTGCATATAATAGCATAATTATTAGGAGATTTGTCTACATATGTTATAACGTAGTTTTTTTTTTTTTTTGTAATTTAGTAATTTGTTGGAAAAAATGCTTTGTATTAATAGAAACCAAATCAGCAATATTATTTTTTAAAGCGATAGTTAATTTTTCAATTACTAATATCTTCCATTGATTAAAAAATTCAATAGGCTTATTATAAGTGATAGAAATTTTATAAATAAAAATATCAATATCATATGTAAACTGTTTGATAATAGATTTAACATTAAATTTAGATAGAAGTCTATATTTAGTACCATAACCCATTAGTTGTTTCAATTTAAAATCATTAACAATATCAAGATTTCCAGTGATTATATGTCCATGATCATTGTTTATGTATTTTTTTAGAGTGGGGTCATTGCATTTACACGGAAAATTACTAGCAACAGATGTATTTTTTGAAAATGTGTTGTAGTTAAAAATCTTTCTACCAATTGCATTTGGATATTTAAGGGTTTTTAATATATGAAGATTATTAATGGGAAAAAAAGAATTTTTATCATTAATTATAGAATTGATATTAATATTATTAAATATGTGATTTGAAAAAGTAATTATCATTTGAGTATTCATGTTTTGTATTTTATGGTTTTTTTTTTTGTAAATTAATATTTAAAAGATTAACCCTAGTCATAATGAGGTCAAAATAAATATCAGAGAAATGTTTAGAGAAAGATTTACTTAGAAATACATTTAAATATTGTCCAATCTGTTTCTTTTTAATAGCAAAGATGTTTTTTCGAATTAACAACCAGTTATAATTCTCTAAATATTTATTTTGTAGATCATTTATTTGTTTAGTGATAGATTTTTTGGAAACTACAACTAATGATGAACCCTTTCCACGTTTGTTACGTGTTGTTTTACAATTTAAATTATGATTAAGAGTAGGATAGATTGGAGAATAATCAATATTGTTATTTATAGATGTGAAGACTTTGACAGGCCTGTTAAATACTTCACTGTTAAGTCCATAAGGATAAATTGTGTTGTAATATTTCATATATGATGATTGATATAAAGACGTTCTGATTTATTTTTTAGAATTTGAAGGATTTCAATTGTCGTATTTTTAAATTGATGTTTATGAAAATGTTGAATTTCAGCTGTAGATTGTATATTTTTTGCTTTGTTATTATTAGAGTCTGAACGATGATGATTGATACGTTTATGAATTGGACCTGATGTTTCACCAATATATTTCATGTTACATATGTTGCACTTTATACAATATATAACATTAAATGCTTTACAAAAACTAGAATAGTTAGGATCTGAGACAATTTGTGTCTGAGAAGTGTATGGACATGTCTTGCACCGAGCATCATATCATAACACTTACGAAAAAATAAAGGACGAGGTGGAGCGTATAAATGGTCGCTGGATGACGATCCAGGAACAACCCAATTATTGTTCCTGTACCGGGCTCTACACTGCATAGATGCTAAGTGTATCTTGCCAGGATCGAGATGTTTACTAAGAACTGCCATATAAAAATTATGTTTGGAAAATGCAATAATTGCAATAAAAATAAGAAAATTTAATAATATAAAAATTAAAAATTTAATTAAATTAGTCTTGATTAAATTATAAATCTTGAGTATGGAAAAAAGAAAAAGAAAAAATATATATATATACAATATTTACAATAATAGAAGCAGAACTCAAAAACGATCTTCAAAATTTCCATAACCAAATAATGATAACCCTAATTTCGTAGACTAAAAAAAGCAAGAAACCACTGGACTTTTTGATAACAAATAAGTCAAAAATAACCGCATCTAACATCCAAAACCTAGAAAAACAAAAACCTTGCAAAGACAACCAAAACGCTTTCCCAATTAACTTCTCAGATCAAAGAAATATGAATTTAAACTGCTAAAGCATATTAGCATTAAATCTATGAATAGAAATAATTATTGCTACCATACTGATATATCTATATATAATGATTATCTCTTCAGAATAAATTATGTAAAGCTAAAGCAAAATAAATAGAGATTGTATAGGACAATATCATACACTTACAACAAGAAAATACAGATAAAATTATAACTAGAAAATTAAATAACATTAAATAAATCTTTGCAATGATAGGAATGAAAAAATTAATGGAATCCTAAAATAGGTATCAGATAACTACATGGTAGAAATCAAATTGATAATACACATAGATAGTGCGCTATTGCAGCAATGATCTAAGCGTATAATATTTAACAGATTGCTAAATCATTTAGCGACCTAGGAATATATATATAAATATATAAAAGATACCAAAAGGAAAAAATACTTCAAAATGAATTGTTGACATTCAAAATGAAAAGATATATTTAAAAAACATCATAAAAAGCTTACATTCATAATTGCTTGCGCAAATGCATCATAGTAATTTGAATGCTAATATATAACCATTAATTAAACATAACCTACCACCATCAAAAACCGTAATATTGTGAATTAAAGCTTGCCAAATAATTTATTATAAGAATTATTATGGAAGAAAAAAGAATAAAGTGGACACCGACAAATAATGGAAAAGCTTATATATTGAATTACGTTATCAAGGGCACAGAATTCAATGATATAAGCAATATGGGTGTTTTCTGTGAGAAAAATAAGCTAAAGCTAATATTATTTTTCCCTGTGCCCAAACAACCATTATAATATATATATATATATATATATATATATCACTTTTTTATGGACACTATAACTTCCATAATTCTGCACAAATCTCTTTCGAACTGATACATAAAATCAAGAGGCATAAAATCTCGGTTAAGTTCGTTAATGAGCAAAATCGGATGAAGGGGGTGGAAATAGGGAGGGGTTTTGTGAAAACCGAAAAAAAAACCCATAACTTCTTAATTATAATACATATCGAATCAGTTTACAGTTATTATTACTTCTAAAAAATGGCATTAATTTATGTATGACAGATTTTTGATAAAATAAAAAATGGGCTCAAGGGGCGAAAAAAATAGGGTTTTGGGGGGGGGGGGAATCCATAACTCGTCAATTCTCAAGATATCAAATCCAATTAAATTTATTATAAATCTTCTTAATGTTATCTACAACTTTTATATTGACAAGTTTTTGATAGGACCAATTCGTACCGCAAAAAAAAAAAATAAATAAATAAAAAGGGGGATTGAAGAAGTAAAATTTCCATAACTCCGTCAATTCACAGGATATAAAATCCCCATGAATTTATTATGTATCTTTATGATATTATCTACAACTTTTATATTGACAAGTTTCTGATAGGATCCATTCGTAGAGCAAAAATGAATTAAAATTACACAGCGGTTGAAGAAAAAATAATCGTATTAAGGGTGTACTCAAATGGATTTTGGTCAAATGCATTTTGGATTTCCAAACTGCTTATTTTCTGACTCATTTTTAAATTCATTTTTGCTCTCAAACGCATCCAATTGGTAGGTTTTCTTATTCAAAAACTATATAATGTACCGTAATTATCGATTTTGTGATAGAGGCAGAATATATTTCAATGATGTCTAAGTGGGCATTTTGAACCGAATTTCTCAAAGCGATTGTGTTTGGAAACGAAAAATATTGTCCTACTGAGTAAATAATTGTTTATAAATCAAATTCTAATAACGAAAAAAAAAACAAAAAAAAAACAACAACAAAAAAAAAAAAAAAACAGGTCGCTTAAAAATCTCTTCAAAAATCACGTCAGCAAGTTTCATATTCTTTCTTAAGTGAATCTGAAAATGCGTCAGAAAATTTCGAGTTGTTGAGCATGGAAAATTATTATTATTTTTTTTAATAACGCCTTAACATAATTCTAATAAAACTAGCTCTTATATAAAAATGAAATTAAAAACTCGTTAAAAGCGGCCAGATAAAATTGATCTTGATTTATCTCTAATAATGATTTGGTTTTTGTTGTTGAAATTGGTACTTAACTTCGAAATCTACCTGCGCCTGTAGGCCGAGCCGGCCGTGATTTTTTCTTTTGAGTAATAAGATATAGATTTTTAAAGTTCATCTAATTATTGCAACAACTGCATAATTAAAATACATGTAAGGCTTCTGTTCTATACACAAAATGCGTAACAATGTAATAGATGAAAATGTGTTGGTTTCAAATGTATTTTAATGTTTGTCTGTATTTATGCAAATTACACTGACGAGTAAAAATAAATGTTTGGTAACTTTTAATGTTTCGGCATTTATGGAAAATGGGTAAATTTAAATTAACATATCACTCTAGAAAACGAACTCTGATTTTCATTCATAATTTAAACATGAATTAAGATATCTTTGTTTTGTTTTATTTTATTATTTATTTATTAACTATATTATTATTTATTATTTATTTATTAACTATATTTTATTAATTTATTTATTTCTTTATTTTTATTTTATTATTTATTTATTATTTATTTTATTATTTATTTATTTAATATGAAAAAATGGTTATTGTTCTCTGTCAGGGTAGGAAATCAAAAACATATCTGAGGCGTTTTATTGGTTGAATCCGCATTTTATTCGTTTTCTGATTGGTCTATACAATAATCTGTATTTCCCTTTACTTTGAACAGAGATGGATACTTCTGTTGCCACTATGACAAAAAAGTAATAAAAACTACAAAAAAAATAATAACTCAGAAGCAAATTGAGATAGAGCTTTCAAACAAATTGCATTTAAAAGTACATTTTTTTTCTCTATACGACGGTGTAAAAAGTAATATTGTGAGATGTTTAGAAGTTTAAGAATGAAACTTCATTTAAAATTGGTCGTCAGATTTCTTGGAAATCTGACGATGGAAAAGCTTTTTCCCGAACAGCCAATGAAATGCTTGGATAATACGTAAGTTTCAGGAAATCTGACGAGTCGCAGGCGATTTTTGTCGCTTGCAATTTTTACGTGTAATAACACTATTAATGTTTAATTCATGGCGTACGTAATGTATTATCAACTCCGTTCTATTTTTTATGCCTTAAATTTTAGTCTTTGAAAAAATCATTTTCCAAATGGTCGTTGTAATTTGTTAAATTGCTTTTTCTTTTTCTTTTCTTTTTTTTTTTTTTTTACGTCTAAAAAATAGACGCTCAAATTAAGGAATGGCACTAAAATAGAGTAAATTTAATGTATTATTTTTGTATTTTCTGTGTGTGGGGGGGAGGGGGGAGAAATTGATATATTATCTCCAAAAATTATTGTATTATCTCTCCTCCTTGGCGTTTAGTTTAAATCCCTATATCTAATCTCAGAATTTCCTGAAGGATTTTTTTTTTTTTTTTTTTTTTTGCATTATTTATGTTATACTAGGAAAATTAAAATAACTATAAACACTGGATTTCGAATAAACTATTTATTTTATAAGATATTAACCCCTTTCACGCATAAATTATTTTTCATTATTTTCCATTATTCACAAAAAATCTTTTTTGTGATAAATGAGAACCCATTATAAAACAATTTTATTATTGTGATGCATGCTAGCTATTATCTGGTCCACAAATCAGATCTCCATAAATGATTACTGATTTTTTTTTTTTTTTTTTTTTTTTTTTTTTTTTTTTTGCTTTATAGAGCAATACATATCTGTCCTCATGTGAGGCACGTCTGAATGAAAGGGTTAAAAAAATCTAAAAGTAATTTTTAAATCACAGGAATTCCTGAAAGATTTTTTTTTTTTTTTTGCATTATTCATGTTATACTAAGAAAATTAAAATAACTATAAACACTGTATTTTGAATAAACTATTTATTTTATAAGATATTTAAAAAATCTAAAAGTATTTTTTTTAAATGACAATCATTTATTTCTCTATTCTCAAAAAAGTAACTAACGCTGTCACCGCCGCCGTTGCCGCCTAAATGAATTTTTTGTGACAGGAACTCTTTCCGGCGCTAATATTAAGAAAACTACTGCCTACAAAAATATGAAATTGGGTAGTATTACAAAAAAAATTGTTGATAAACACTCTGAAGCAGACAGTTTTTAAATCGAAGAATTATTTTAAGAACAATTTAATGTTAAAATTTGTCAAAACAGTTCCATAAAAAAAGTTTTGTAGGAATAAAAAATATGCATAGGAATTTAATTATTTTTCTAAGGGTACACTTCACTAGCTTGATGTGTCCGGACTAGACTTAGTTTTTTTATTTGATTTTTTGAGGGCTTTTCTTCAATTTTTTATTCAAACTTTCAGCATTTCAATAGATATTTTTTTCATATTTAGAAAAAGTCATTGTTTTAAATTGTTGCCAATTGTTAAAACAACTCAAAGAATACTATTTCCTTTCAATTAAAAATGTATTTGCACGTGACTATTAAAAACAGGAAGAAATTTTTAAATAAGAATTAAATGATCATGTGTTAAAAGCAGGAAATTGGGGGAAATTACGTCCTAATATTTACACGTGAATATTAAAAAAGTACGAAAACTTTAAAATAATTAAACTACTACACGCAAAATTCATTTTATGGTGACAATAACGTCATATGTAAAATGCCCAAATGTTAAATATCGTCATATTTTAACTGCCTAAAATAATTAAATTATTACTAGTAAAAAACTTTTAATGGTGAATATTAGGTTACATTTAAAAAGCTCGTATAATAATATTCGCAAACACTTTTAAATTGAATAACATATATACACGTAAATCTTAAGAGAGAGAAAAAACTTTAAAATAAATAAATTATTACATTATTATGATATATTTAAAAAGAGTTTCTTCCTAAAACTTTAATGTGACGTCACATGGTATAAATGTAAAAATGGCATAAAGTAAACAATATGAAAAAAGGATAACACATTTGAAAATCCGATTTCAGAAATAACCATAGACTAGATAGTATGCCAGAATTTAACCCAGTTAGCTCACCAATAACACAGTTGAAAATTCCCCTTTAGCAATTTCCGTCAATAAGCAGAAATGTACTCGAACTCTTTTGTGCAGTCCTGTATACAACCTGAAGAATTTATATACTCCAAGTAATATGTAAAGTATTAGTTAAATTAGGGCATACCACAATTCAGAACGCACTTCCAGCAATTATTATACTCATATGCAGTACTTTAACTGAATTATTTTGTGTGTCCTTGTAAAGGAACGATATATTCTATCACACCCTGTTGTATATAGTAATCAGTAATATATATCAATTTCAAAAGTGTCAAAATAGAGAAACATCATTAAAATATATTGCAAACGGTTTTTCCCAATACGCCATAAGTGTGTGCAACGAAATTCTTTTGCGTGTCCCTGTAAATGAATTATAAATTTAAACATTTCATTTTCAATACCGCCATAATAAACCTCAATAACAGATATCAATTACATGGCAATCCGAGAATATTTAAACGAATTAAAGTTCTGACAGACGAACAGACAAACCGAATTCATAAACACATTATAACTATGTTGGAAAGTGTTAAAAGGATGATTAGAAATAAATGCTTTATATTTGTCACGTTTGTTTGCATCCATAATTACAATTTTACTTACAAAAACGACCGTAGAGAATTAACACTTATTTTAATCAACACTTAAGAAAGTTAATTAAATGTTACGATTAAGATAGACTTTATTTTTTCGGGAAACACAGAAAAAGATTAATGTATTCGAATGTGCGACATAACGAGGTGTGGTATAATTGGGTCTGACTTATTTTTTACACACTTATGTGAGAAAGCAAAATAACTAAGCACGTAAACTAAAACCTGTTAAATTGCAACTTATTAAAGGAAAAATAATGTTGTAATATAAAACACGAAAAACGAGCTCGCGTTTTAAAGTTTCTGCAAATAATTTCAAATAATACATATTGAAATGTAAGCTATTCAACTTGGTAACAAAAATAATCCTTTCTTTAGATAATAAATTTAAAATAAAAATTAAACAAAAATAGATAATCAATGAGATATTTGTATCGATGTAATTAACTCTCGCAGTACTAAGATGGGGTCAATTTGACCCCATCTGGACATTTTGCAGTTTTTTTCTCATTTAGAACATGTATGATAAAATTATTTTCTTCGAATTATCCTATAAAGGTCTCTTTTATGATTTTATCTACTTAGTAAATTTCATACAGTTAATTTTTTTTGTTTTGTTTTGTTTATTTGTAGAAATTGCGAATGGGATCACATGGGCCCCATCTTAGGCAATCAGGGAATAAATGAAAGCTTTCTATCATTTATCACATTTCAAGAGAAAGAAAGATAATTTTTTACATCATGCCAAATGTAGTTCGTTGCGGGTACACCGTTACCATGCAAGCAAATGTAGGTCCCTCCTTCATTTTGTTATTTCTTTGTTCTTGTGTTCAGTTGTGGTAAATTTCGCTATTCAGTTAAATGAATCGTCGCATCGTATGAACATTAGAATTACTTTTGGGGGCCTAAATTACCTATAGGATCATCCTTTTTTAAATCTTATGCATTTAAGCAATATTTTTATTTTAGTACTGCGAGATTAAGTAATCAAACAATAATTACTTCATATTTAATGTAAAAGAGAGGATACACTGCAAATAGAGGCGTCTTAAATTCAGACACATATGTGACTGAAAAAGTATTTCAGACACTTAAGTGTCTGAATATGAAATTTCAGACATCATAGATGTCTAAATTTAAGACACGTAAGTGTCTTACTGTGATCATGGTATGGATGAACTAAATAAAGTGTCTTAAAAATGATAATACGTCTGAAATTAAGACATTTAGAAATCAGACACTTAAGTGTCTGAATGTAATACAATTGTATCATATGTATGATGACTGTATATACAATTGCAATATAAATGTAAGCAGAATTAGAAAACGCTTTCGAATGGTTGAAAGACGTTTAAAATTCCATGCATAAAATTTGGTATTACTTTATAAAACAAGCAACGTGATTAGACCATGGAGCGTTTGTCAAAATTGCAATACTAGTTCGTTTACTAAGTTTTGGAACTAGGTTATTTTTAGTGCAATAAAGTAATTAACGAATTGCCTTTCACAAAATATAAAGTTCTCCAAATAATTGTATTAAAATAACGTACCAGCTAGGCACCACCCCCTCCCCCCGACACACATGCTCACCTAATGGCTTAGCGTAGGTTTTTGTGCACCAGAAGCAATTTAAAGTACTGCGACCCTACCTTAGTGGCTATTATAGTTTCATGCTATAATTTTTATGCAACAGTTGCTGCCCGCCTTAACTAGTTTCTATCGGGGTAATTCTCCTCTGCTTCCCATATGCTAAGTCAATGTCCCTTAATAAAAATCTTCTGCCATATTTACACATTACTGTTTTATAATTAGATAATAAAAAGTATGGTATAAAGAGTCGCTATATTAAAATAATCCCTGGATTTACTAAGTTTAATTTGAAATGTAGCAATTTATTACTAATTTATTAAAATTTGATAAGTTATTTGAAAGTTTGACGACAAAATATTTATTTTATGCCTTTGTCTGAAAGCGTCCTAACTGTAATAATTATATCTTATAATAGATAATTGTAACGCATTAAAAAATATACTAATGAAGAAAAAAAAATTGTATTCGTTATTCCTACATTATTTCATTTCCCGATGATAAAAATCAACTGAAATTCATTCTGCAAATCAGAACCGAGTTTGAGCTGCCAGTCTCTCAGCCAACGATTGCGTCATTAACGGAAATAATGGGCGCGGAAAAATATGCTGACAGGGTATTTCTATTGTGAAGATGTGTCTAATGTAAGATTGTTGGCCGATTAATATTTCAAGTGACGGTAATTTTAAACGACCATTAGCTTTGTGATAAGCTCCTGATTTCTTTAGTTAAATGCAGTTTTCTTTAGTTGTGCAGTGCTTGACAGAAATATTATTACAATATTGAAACACCATGTATTTTTAATATTTCAAGTGACGGTGATTTTAAACGACCATTAGCTTTGTGATAAGCTCCTGATTTCTTTAGTTAAATGCAGTTTTCTTTAGTTGTGCAGTGCTTGACAGAAATATTATTACAATATTGAAACACCATGTATTTTTAATATTTCAAGTGACGGCGATTTTAAACGACCATTAGCTTTGTGATAAGCTCCTGATTTCTTTAGTTAAATGCAGTTTTCTTTAGTTGTGCAGTGCTTGACAGAAATATTATTACAATATTGAAACACCATGTATTTTTAATATTTCAAGTGACGGTGATTTTAAACGACCATTAGCTTTGTGATAAGCTCCTGATTTCTTTAGTTAAATGCAGTTTTCTTTAGTTGTGCAGTGCTTGACAGAAATATTATTACAATATTGAAACACCATGTATTTTTAATATTTCAAGTGACGGCGATTTTAAACGACCATTAGCTTTGTGATAAGCTCCTGATTTCTTTAGTTAAATGCAGTTTTCTTTAGTTGTGCAGTGCTTGACAGAAATATTATTACAATATTGAAACACCATGTATTTTTAATATTTCAAGTGACGGTGATTTTAAACGACCATTAGCTTTGTGATAAGCTCCTGATTTCTTTAGTTAAATGCAGTTTTCTTTAGTTGTGCAGTGCTTGACAGAAATATTATTACAATATTGAAACACCATGTATTTTTAATATTTCAAGTGACGGTGATTTTAAACGACCATTAGCTTTGTGATAAGCTCCTGATTTCTTTAGTTAAATGCAGTTTTCTTTAGTTGTGCAGTGCTTGACAGAAATATTATTACAATATCGAAACACCATGTATTTTTAATATTTCAAGTGACGGTGATTTTAAACGACCATTAGCTTTGTGATAAGCTCCTGATTTCTTTAGTTAAATGCAGTTTTCTTTAGTTGTGCAGTGCTTGACAGAAATATTATTACAATATTGAAACACCATGTATTTTTAATATTTCAAGTGACGGTGATTTTAAACGACCATTAGCTTTGTGATAAGCTCCTGATTTCTTTAGTTAAATGCAGTTTTCTTTAGTTGTGCAGTGCTTGACAGAAATATTATTACAATATTGAAACACCATGTATTTTTAATATTTCAAGTGACGGTGATTTTAAACGACCATTAGCTTTGTGATAAGCTCCTGATTTCTTTAGTTAAATGCAGTTTTCTTTAGTTGTGCAGTGCTTGACAGAAATATTATTACAATATTGAAACACCATGTATTTTTAATATTTCAAGTGACGGTGATTTTAAACGACCATTATCTTTGTGATAAGCTCCTGATTTCTTTAGTTAAATGCAGTTTTCTTTAGTTGTGCAGTGCTTGACAGAAATATTATTACAATATTGAAACACCATGTATTTTTAATATTTCAAGTGACGGTGATTTTAAACGACCATTAGCTTTGTGATAACCTCCTGATTTCTTTAGTTAAATGCAGTTTTCTTTAGTTGTGCAGTGCTTGACAGAAATATTATTACAATATTGAAACACCATGTATTTGGATGTACACTACGTATTACGTTCTTCTTAAAGAAAGAAATGTCTAGTTATTTTTGACTGTGTGTTCAGAAATGCATGCGGATTTTTAAATCTCGCATTCGTAATGATTTTTATTATGTAGCGCATTAAAAAAATATGTTGTATCACGATAGAAGTATGCAGTATCAAGAATATATTTAAAGTGCATATAACTTTTTTAAAAATAGTGTTTTATCGCTACTTCGTGAAATACTTTATTTCATGTTTGTAAAAATGGATTACACTGGTAAAGGGTAAGAAATAACCCTTTTGTACGATTATGTGAACTCTATTTCAAGCTGAAATTTTATAGGAAAATAGTGACTTTTATTAGATAATTAAACATATAATGCTATTTAAAATCTAAATTATTTTTATTTTAATAATTTGCATATTTGGTTCTTTTTTACATCCAATAAAATTAGTTTTGTTTTAAAAGGCTTGTGTGTTCATTTGTGTGTTTTCAATAAATGCATATCATTTTCAAAATAATGAATTTGTTTAATATTTCTTTAGACCTCTATTTTATAAATAAATATTTTGTAGTCCAGAAGTAATTTTCCCTGCTTGTTATTAAAAAAAACAAAGCATATATTTAGATATTAATGCTTGCTAAATAGCTTGATCAAATTGCAATTATCATTTAATCTATATAAACAAAAGCCCATACATAAATAAAAAGAATCTAATTTCAAATGATATTTCATTATTAAGTTCTTTTTTTTCAACTTTCAATACTTTATATTATACTTAATTTTACACATTAATTTTCATTTTTTGCAACAATGACAAGAGTATCATTTCATTTCATTCTCTTACAGAGTATATTTTCGAAGTAAATGCTTCAATATTATCAAATTTAACCTTATATATGATTTATTCCAAGCTGTGCTAAAAAATTATTTTAAAAAATAAAGTTGAATAAAATCCTATTGAAAAATGTGCTGATATTTAATATTTTAAGAAGGTAATGAGGTTTGAAAATATACACTCTATTCCAACTCAACTTGGCAGCACTGTGAAAGGTAGAAACAGTAACATTCCGCCTTGAAAAGTAGTTCTCCGTTATTTTTTAATCTTAAATGGTGAAAATGCATACAAATTTATATGATTATGTTTATAAATTACGAATTTCGGTATTTTGAAGCATATATTTAATGTAATTTCTCTGTTAAAAGTATTTAATTTAAAAGTATTTTGTATTTAAAGCGAACGTATAAAGTAAAAATCTTGGCGTAAAAAACTCTCCTTTGGCGAGGAAGAAATCTTCAAGGTTAAATATCTGGCGCGCTTTAATGCTCTGCTACTCCGCGCATTCTTATTGTTCTTATGAATAGTTTTAATAATACTCGCTGTTTCCTTTCGCTTTTACTTTTCCTTTTAACGTGTTCATAGTTTTTTTTATTTTTACTGTTAATTATTGTTATATTTATTCGTTTATTAACTGAGTATTTCTAAAATTTGTTACATAGTTAAATATTTATTTGAATCATACTTATTTGAATTATAACATAGAAATTTGTTAAATAGTTAAATATTTATTTGAATAAAATTTATTTGAATTATAGCATGTCTGATTGATAAAGCATTATCTCCATCCACGCTTTACACACCTTCAAGGCGAGGAAAGCCAATCAAAAGTGCAGCTCGCAGAAATATATTAAATGTTTATTCCAGACTTCGTCAAGAAAATCCCCAACATTCAATTAATGAAATTGTAGAGGAAGTTTCCCAACTTACAGGTGTTTCGAAAAGAACAATTTTTCGTTTGAAAAAAGAGAAAAAGGCATCTAGCCTTTTAAGTACACCCGGAAAGAAACGACCTGGTGCAGTGGGTAAACAAACACAGAAGGCTGGGAAAATATAACGAATTCACGTTATCTTGCATTCGACGAAAAATCCATAGTTTTTTTCCCAGAAATGACATACCAACTTTGGATAAAGTTTTACAAGTTGTAAACGATGATAAAGAAATTTTTTCGAAAAATATTAACCGGACTAAATTGTACAGAATATTAAAAGATTTGGGATTCTCTTTTGAAAAACGAAAAAGAGAGGCAGCTCTTCTTGAGAGGCAAGATATTATTTTGCGGCGCAGAAACTATTTGAAAAAAATTACAGAGTATAAGAAAAAAAATGCTTCTATTTATTATCTTGATGAAACATGGGTAAATGAAGGGCATACTCAGAGCCCCCCCCCCTCCCCCCCCCCCAAAAAAAAAAAATTGCAAACAAAATTGAAAAGGTAAAAAAGGTTATTTGTGGAGATCGACCTCAACTATCCAACGCAAAAGAAAAAAAAAATAATTTAAAAATACTGAAATGCAAACGAGATATTATTTTTTTTTCTCCATAGGATTAGAATTAGCAAGCAGGTGTTTTTGCGTGAGTGAAATAGCCCTTAATTTTCAGCAGTTTTAACAATTTAATATTAAATGCAGTTTTTAATTATTTAAAATCAGCTTATTTTGATTTTAAAAAATCATGACTTTTTTACACCCTAATATCTATAATTAAAAATGTACATTAAAAATGAGACGGGCTCAGTGTGAGATCTAGCCTTTTCCGAATTTCTGCCACAGGTTTTGGTATAAATAACAAATTTTCTGTTTTAAATAGATTTCCGGATAATTTGGTTTTAATCTTTTAACCCAATATAGATAATACTGTTTTGTTTTCAGTAAATTTAATTCGGAATTCGTCCAGCTATTTTTTAAATTTTCTCGATTTTTTTTAATCTGATTTTTAATTTTTTGCTTTTTGCGGCAATTTTTTGACATTTGTAAGAGGAATTCTGTTTTAAACTTGGAGCTTAAATATAGAAAATTTTACCCTTCGCGATTTTAAATTTCTTAGACAATTTTCGAAGCGATTTTTTTTCTTTCCGATGTGATTTTTTCAACATCAGTACATGGAATTCGGCTTCAAATTTTTAGTTTAAAACAGTAAATTTTGACATTTTTTCAATAAAGTTTTTCCACAATTCGTGCACCCTTTTTTAAAGTTTTCGCTATTTAAAAAAAAAATTCGCATTTTGCGGGCCGGGCGACGTTGGGCGGATCAACTAATATAATATATTTCTAAAATCAGTCTAAAAAATGTAAAAATAAGAAAAGAATAATAATACAATTCGTTATTTTAATAGATTATATAATTAATTTCATAGGAACTTCAAAACGCACAGATTTTTGCACACGCATTATACTTTTCCGCCAAAATGGCGCTTTTCCTTGGTTACTAGCGATCCTTTGCTCTTCAAGCAAACCCTGGTTGCTACGGCAACGGCTGCGATTCGGCATTCGTAGTATAACCAACGCTGCCAACTTGAGGTGGAATCAAGTATAAATATTCTTATAATTATGTTTGATCTGCACATATATTTTTATATTATCATCATTTTTTTTCCTTTCAATTTTCAGTACATTTTGTATTTATGATATAATTTTACATATTACTTTTCATTTTTTGCAACAATGACAAGAGTATTATTTCATTTAATTCTCTTACAGAGTATATTTTCGAAGTAAATGTTTCAATATTATCAAATTTAAACTTATATATGATAAATGTTGTGATTGCTTTATATGATGGATGTAGAACATGAAAGGAAATCGTGAAAGCACCAGAGTGAAGTTATTTGGAATATCTGAATATTTTATAAATATTTTTTAGTTTTTCCAATGGAAAATAAATCCTACCTCTAAAGTATTCATTTTTTTTTTTTTTTTTTAATAATTCTACCGAAAGTTTACTTAAAAGGTACAAAATCTGCTTTGATTTTCTGTGTTCCATCTCAACAACATATTTAATTTTCAAGCCGCAGAGTCATCTTGAAAATATACTTTAAACAAGGAATAGAAATCGTTGTAATTAATCAAAGCTGTGCTAAAAAATTATTTTAAAAAATCAAGTTGAATAAAATCCTATTAACAAAAATGTGCTGATATTTAATATTTTGGGAAGGTAATGAGGTTTGAAAATATAAATATTCTTATAATTATGTTTGATCTGCAAATATAATTTTATATTATCATCATTTGTTTTTCTTTTTCTTTCCTTTAAATTTTCAGTACACTTTGTATTTATGATATAATTTTACATATTAATTTTCATTTTTTGCAACAATGACAAGAGTATTATTTCATTTAATTCTCTTACAGAGTATATTTTCGAAGTAAATTTTTCAATATTATCAAATTTAAACTTATATATGATAAATGTTATGATTGTTTGATCTGAATATTTTATAAATATTTTTTAGTTTTTCTAATGGAAAATAAATCCTACCTCTATAGTATTCTTTTTTTTTTTTTTTTTTTTTTTTTTTTTTTTTTTTTTTTTTTTTTTTTAATAATTCTACCGAAAGTTTACTTAAAAGGTACAAAATCTGCTTTCATTTTCTGTGTTCCATCTCAACAACATATTTAATTTTCAAGCCGCAGAGTCATCTTGAAAATATACTTTAAACAAGGAATAGAAATCGTTGTAATTAATCAAAGCTGTGCTAAAAAATTATTTTAAAAAATCAAGTTGAATAAAATCCTATTAACAAAAATGTGTTGATATTTAATATTTTGGGAAGGTAATGAGGTTTGAAAATATAAATATTCTTATAATTATGTTTGATCTGCAAATATAATTTTATATTATCATCATTTGTTTTTCTTTTTTTTTTCCTTTAAATTTTCAGTACACTTTGCATTTATGATATAATTTTACATATTAATTTTCATTTTTTGCAACAATGACAAGAGTATTATTTCATTTAATTCTCTTACAGAGTATATTTTCGAAGTAAATTTTTCAATATTATCAAATTTAAACTTATATATGATAAATGTTGTGATTGCTTTATATGATGGATGTAGAACATAAAAAGAAATCGTGAAAGCACCAGAGTGAAGTTATTTGGAATATCTGAATATTTTATAAATATTTTTTAGTTTTTCCAATGGAAAATAAATCTTACCTATATAGTATTCATTTTTTTTAATAATTCTACTGAAAGCTTGCTTAAAAGGTACAAAATCTGCTTTGATTTTCAGTGTTCCATCTCAACAACATTCTTCATTTTCAAGCCGCAGAGTCATCTTGAAAATATACTTTAAACAAGGAATAGAAATCGTTGTAATTAATCCAAGCTATGCTAAAAAACAGCTGTGCTAAAAAATTATTTTAAAAATTATACTAATAAATATAATACTATAAATATTACTAAAATTAACTTCGTAAATGTCGTCAAATTAAAAAAAACTTAAGACTATCGAAAATAGATTTGTACAGTGATATTTACTATATTATTTATCGCTTAAAAAGTGTCAAATAGGCATGCTGTCCATCCAGAATCCTATAACTACTGTTCGCCTTAGCCGCCGATGTGCGGTTATCAAATGTTTCTGTATTTATTTGTATGATAAATAGTATAATAATAAAAACGAAGAGACATAAAAAAAAGTAAGAGTTTCTTTCTCAATTTTTTTTTTTTTTTTTTTTTTTTTTTTTGGAATCTCATATACTTCCAATTTTGTGGAATCTAGTGTTAGATTTTATTTAACACAGATATGAAAACGCAAAAAAAATTAATTCACTGGAAATATCTAATTTAAATGGGAAGAAAATTGTTCAACAAAACAAGGATGGGTTTCATTCCGAAAGGGGTGAATCATTTTTTATAAATGGGAATAATTTGTTACCATAAAGCAGAGCTGATTGCAGCGTGGACAAAGTGGTCTGTTTCTATGGGTCTTTTGCTTTACGGGCCCCAAAATTTGGCATTAAATTTCCATAAAGCTGATATTTTAAATTTGTTTTGACCTTATACATATTTTAATAAATATTTTGTACTTTTAGATCATTATTAGGTTAAAGAAAAGGATATATTTGTCCAAATATGTATTTGATGACATCGAATAGGCTTAATTTTTTTTGTAACAGTATATGAAGGCGGTGGGGGGGAGAAGGAATACCAAGTCTCTGGCCTAGAATTCATTTGAAGTTGTCTTTAAAAGTAATTAACATTTTTGACGCCATAGGGCATATATGATATCACGTAAACACATATTTAGGTGAATATACTGATTATAATCATCCCAAGGTCAAAACATATTTAAAATATCAGCTTTATGAAAATTTCATACCCAATTTGGGGTGCCCTAAATTCAGGGGGCACAGAAATATCCCAGTTTTCTCACGCTGCAATCAGCTTTGCTTTATGGTAACAAATGATTCCCATTTGTAAAAAATGATTCAATGTGGTCAAACATGGCTGCGTATATGGTTTAGAAAGAAAAGTGGTCAAAGATGGCTTCATATTGGCAAAAAATAACGGGACAAAGATGGCCGTAATTAAGACATTTGAAATGTCTGAAATTCAGACGCAAGAAGTGTCTAAAAATTTTAAGACATTTTAAAACGTCTGAAAATCGAACACTGCTGTTTCAGACACTTAAGTGTCTGAAATTCAGACGCAAGAAGTGTCTGAAAATTTTCAGACATTTTAAAACGTCTGAAAATTGAACACTACGTTTCAGACATTTAAGTGTCTGAATTTCAGACATTTTAGTTTACAGTGTATCTATATTATGAAGCAACAACAAAGAATAATCATGCGTCGAGCATATATTATGAAACACTTTCTAACACATTCAGAATACTAAAACAAAACTTCGACGTTTAATACGTTAGACAGATGATATAATTTGAAAAAAAAAAAAACATAAAACATATGGAATCTCAATTTCGGCAGTTACCATCTATAGTCAGAAAATAATTCAAATTCCTTTGTGAATCGCTATGTACGATCTACCGATTTGAATACACGAGGAGTGGCTAATGCTTCTACAGAAGAACTGCGCATGCGTCAAATTTGTACGACCAATAGTTGTGTTGTGTAGCGCAAAGCCTTCTGTATCGATTTTACGCCTCTAAATTGGATGTATTCCAATTAATCTGGTCGAGACTTTCATTTGCTCTGGAACCTGTTTTAGTGTTTGTCGGAAAATTTTTGAATGTTTTAACCCCTTGAGGGGCAGTGGGATATATTTTATCCCACCTACGATTAATGAATATTTGCGCCAGAAAAAAATTATTAAATTTTACTTTTCTAACTTCGGTGGAATAAATTCGTAAAATTGCTTTTCCTTATTTTGCAATAAATCTTTCTCCACATTCCAATGTGGATTCGACATTACAGAAACACAATTACTTGCCCCTCAAAGGGTTAAAAGAGCAACGAATTCATGGAATATTTTTTTTTTTTAACTTGGATAATCCGCCACTGAAACTCATCTTTTGTTAAGAGACGTATATGACAATGAATGCTTATTACGTGCGTGGGTTTGTGAATGGTTTAAGCTTTTCCAAGATGGCTGAGAAGTCATTGAAGATGATGTTCCCCCGGATCGCCCTTCCACGTCAACAACGGAGAAAATTGTCGATATTCATGGGATTGTGTACATTCAACTGGGTTCCTGAAGGTAAAACTACTAATCAAAATTACTACCTTGAGGTTCTTGCTCAACTCTATGAAAAAATACGAAAAAAATGGCCCGAATTGTGGAAGAACAAGTCATGGGTGCTTCATCAGGACAACGCACCTGCTCACACTGCGTTGTCTGTAATACCCTGTTCACACTAGAAACTTAAGATATCTTAGACCGCCGGTTTTGAAGTGGTACAATCCCGGAATTGGGTGCCTGTTCACATCGAAAAACTTACCTAAGATATCTCAGTAGCGTCACCGTGTCTGTGATCTGAACAAAAGTAAAGTATGCACATGCGCTTAAAATAAAAAACGGCCGCAACAGCCAATCAGTAAAAGCGAAGCTTCATAGCCAACGAGAGTGAGTGGTCGTTCCTGTATCTAGCAGAAGTAAGTCGAAACTCACGAGAGAGTTTGCGGAACTCTCTCAGAGAGTTCGGCGGCCTAAGATATCTTAAGTATCGTAGTGTGAATATAGTATAAATACATTTCTAGCTAAGTATTACATCCTCATCCTAGTTTTGGACCATCCGCCTTAAGCTGCGAATGGGCCATCCTTCTAAATATTATCAGTATCAGCGTCTTTTCTTGTGGCCATGCGGTGTTTTTTTTTTTTTTTTTTTTTTTTTTTTTTTTTTTTTTTTTAATCTTATCTTTAATGACTTTAAAAGGAAAGGGACTGATGTCCTGCAAAAGAGAAACATTTCCTCCAAGTAGGGTTGAGCTCCTTATTTCCTGGCCCATTGTTGATTCTCCTCATTCTTTTGTGAATAAACCGCAGAAGGGTCCTGAACAAAGGATTTCCATGAAAACTGTAGAAGGATGGCAAAAGAAGAGTCTAAACGCAGCCTTATTCGCCTGACCTGGCACCATCTGACTTTTATGTGTTCCCCAAGGTTAAATCTACATTAAAAGGAACCAGATTTCAGATCGTTAAAGCTGTGAAAGAAAAAGCGGCACGCGTCGTGAAAGAACTCACAGAAGAAGACTTCCAGCACTGTTTCAAACAATGGAAAACTCGCATGGAGTATTGTAAGGATAATGGATGGGTGTATATTGAAGGGGATAAGAACAAAATATGTATAAAATTAAAATAAAATATTTTACAGTATTAGTCTCGTTATTTAATAGCCACGGCTCGTATAGAACACATTCAGTAAGGAAACACTTAACACTGTATAAAAATCCCTCTAACAAAAAAAAACGAAAATTTATTCGAATTGTTTCGTACAGTTCTGTATATGATCTATATAATATATGCACACCAAGTAATATGAAAAAAAAATAGCTATATTTAAAAACGCATACCACAACTGAAAACACACTCTTCCAGATATTATACAGTACTGTAACCGAACACTTTTGTCTGTCCCTGTATATGAATGATAAATGTTATGCACAACACATTCAACAATGATCACTTTATTGTGCTGTTTAGTGATATACATCAATTTTATCTGTTTGAAATAGTGTAACATTGATAAAATACATTGCAAACGATTTTTCCAAATAGACCTTAATGTAACCGAATACTTTTTAGTTTCCTTGTAAACAAACTATGAATGCGACACACTTCATTTTCAATGCCGAAAATGCCATAATATATCCCAATAACATACATTAATTAAATATAAATCCGACTATATTTACCCGAGTTAGAACTTGGACGGACAGGCAAACCGAATTCATGAACGCTTTTCAACTAACAAATAACTAAAAATTACATAAACGTTCTAAAAACACATATATCTACCCCATATATATAAAATCCTAATAAAACGAATTTATGAAACGACTGAAGTGAAACGAATTTATGTAACGATTCTATGAAACGACTGATTAAATAACAGATTATGTTTCACGGCGATTTCTCCTAAAATATGGAATACTTTGCGATGAAATTAACACCAAAAATCCGTATTGATCCACAGATCTCAAAACTGGTATTGGAATTTTTAAATTCAAATTAGTTTTCGAAATATTAATTTTTTTCTCATTTTAAATAATTTTCTCTAGTGATAGCAACTCAAATTTTAATCATAACAGATATTTTTCTTTCATATTTTAGAAAAGGTTATTATTTTAAACTAATTTGGCGACCAGTTTGGCCTCCCTTAAATGTATGCTAAGAACAAAGTTTTTTTTTTTTTTTTTTTTTTTTTTTTTTTTTTTTTTTTTTGTATTTCATTATTATTTTATTTAATACAAAACCTTGATTTAAAACTGAAACATTTAAAATTAATGGCTTTCACTTCTCTTTTTTTTTCTTTTTTAAACGAAATGAAAAGAAAAATATTAGGCTCAGATGTCATAAACGCACCGGGGTACCTAATTGGCGCCAAAATGGCGTTATTTTGCCTGACATGGTAACCCGGCTATTGTTGCTTATTCATTTTTACATTTAATAACTTTTTATTTAAAAAAAATGTTATAGATTGCTTTGTTCTATAGTTATTAATTATTTTTTTTATTTATTGTTATTTCATTTTAAAAATAATAGACACAGTCAAATGAATGCAACATTTACGATCAACCATTATTGACATTTAATTTTATAGTCTGGCGATAGATTTTTGGTCGATGGGATAACCAAGTAGTACCGTTTTAATTTACCACTCGAAAAATAAAAAAATGCTAACTGGCGAGTTAAAAAAAAAGCTATTGGCGAGATTTTAACCCAGCTAACATAAAAGTACCAAGAATTCTTTGCGATCATGGCAACTTTTATGTAGTTTTATTTGAAAAAATAATTTTGATTCTTTAATCAAAATGGAAACCTTTCTTATGAAAAGCGAAGGAACTGTTGATGATAGTCACACGACGTAGGCTATTATTATAGAGATTGTTTTTAATTCTAAAAACAGCGCAAAGAATGATATTTCCTAACGATTACAAATTTATTTACACATGGCTATTAAAAACAGAAAAAACTTTAAAATTACTATTAAATGAGTTCGTGTTAAAAGCAGGAAAATATTGAAAATTATGTCTTGAAAATTGTATTTACACGTGAATATTAAAAGAGAAAGGAAACTTTAAAATAATAAATACATTAATATGCGTCCAACCCTTTCAGGTGTAGGGTACTTCTATTCGTAACATGTTGAAATCAGAGAATGGCACGGAATTTACAAACAAATTTCGAAATGCGAAAATGCTTTTGTTCACTTACTTGGTCACCTGGCCAGGACGCCAACCGTGAGGTTGATGGACTGAATGTCCTGGCAGGAAAAAACCCCTCTACCATCCAGCTTCACCCTGTCCCTGAAACGGGCTAAACCAGCGACAATTATTTAACATAAGAAAAAGAACAGGTGCATAATCCTAATTATGCAAATAGCAGCTCGCTATGACAAAAAGTACAAATCATGCAAGTTTATAGGATTCTTGCAACAAAACTAAATTAAACAACAAATGTAGGTTTATAGGTTACCTACAACTAACATAAAATACCAAAATTGGGACAATTTACATAGTTTGAGGGTTTGAGGTAACCCACAACTGAAAAGTAAAGTTCATAAAGTTCATAAAGAATCAATAGCCAAACTTCCTTAACAGGTAGCATGTCAGAAAGTCTCAAGTAAACTGCAGCTTCTTAGTAGAAGAACATTTCTGTAGAAGATGTCTAGTAACAAGCAAATTGAATGAAGTTTTCACCAATCGAAATATCAACTTCACATGTGGAGAAGAAGAAACAGTATTAAAAAATTTCAGTATATATCAGGCTTTTCCAAAAACAGTTAAACTTAAAATCTGATATTCATATAGATTCTAAACAAGTGATTAAGGTTTAAAAGAGAAGTTCACCACTTGAGTGTTGAAAAAAAAAAAAATCAAAGTTAAGTCAATAAAAATGAAATGTCCAGACACCCTCAGAGAATATTCCCAATCAGGAAATGCCACTATGAAAAAAAAAAAAATCATAATACCAAATCTTCTTATAAAGGTTCAAAAGGATTAAGTGGTAGGTTTATAACACTTTCTCTAACAAAAACATTGCAACTGGAAATCACATGATAAAACATATTAAACTGCTGTTAAAATTGTTCAAATTCCAATAGTACAAAGCAATAAAAAGATAATCCAATAAATCCCAATGATAGGGAAAAAGAATAATCTGTTCTATTCTAATGATGAGGTTCACAAAACTAATCAAAAGAAGGTGCACTAAATACTTGGTGACTGCTAATAATGATGTCTACCAGCTTGGTTACGGTAAACTTTCCAACAAGAAACAAGTAATAGGTTCAAACTTATCGCATGTAAAAAAGTAGTCTTATACTTTAAATAATAAGGTAAAAGAATAGTCCATCTATCCCAATAATATCATATGATAGTTTCATATAGTATCACTAATACAGAAGATGAGACACTGATACCAGTAAGAACACTGTAGGTAGTAGACCATCTGTCATGTATTACACATTATATTATAGTTGAAATTGTTCTGACTCCAATAATATAGAGCATTAAAATGATAGTTCAATATATCCTAAAGATAAGTTAAAAGAATAGTCCATTCTATTCAAATGAGAAGAATCTATGAGTTATGCGAAAAAAGGAAACATCACATACTTGAAAACTACTATCAATCAGCTAGATAAATGTCAATATGTATTTTTTTTCTCTTTTTTTTCCCTTCTTTTTCTCTAATACTCATACAACCGTTCAAATATTGAAATTAATAATATGCTTAAATCAAAATGATCCACAGTTATAGACTTTCCAACAAAAAGCAGGTAAATGGTTCAAACAAGAGGTACGTCAGTAACGACTTTTATTTTCATAAAGTAAGTTAAAAGAATAGTCAATCTATCCCAATAATTTTCATGATGACTTCCAATAAGTATAGAACTTTAAAAAGGTAGTTCTGTATATCCTGATGATTAAGTTAAAAGAATAGCTCACTCTATTCAATCAATATACCCACAGCAACATATCGGCACTCTTAGTCAAGCCTAAGATACAGAATGCGAAACTAGTAAAAGAGAATAGTCCCATTACAACACTAAAATTTATATTTAATAAACGAATAATGTTCGTTTAGAGAATTATAAATGTGGCACAATTTTCGATAATTATCTTGATTAAAAAGGACTCTTTTAATATTTGTACTAATACTTGCAGAGTTGTCAAAGTAGAAAAAGTAGTGGACCAGAGGGCATCTTCCAAAAAGGTAGTGTGTTGTGTCACCTCTCTTGCCACAATCGCAGTTTGGGATGCCACGCTTACCAATTTTATTAAGAAAAACAGGAAAACTTCCATATGAGGTTATAAAGTATTGTACGATCTGATTTGCGCAGATATATTTAGTGTCTACTCTTTTCATAATACTTCATCATAATTGTTCACTTACTTAATAAAAGGAAAATTTTCATTCCAATATTCTGGTGCCAATGTGGCATTTATGAATTAAAATTAAGTGGTCCAAAAATGAACCACCGCCCTTGAAGGGGTTAAAGCAGAAAATTCTAGTAATTGTAGTAAATTGTATTATGTCAATAGTTTTATAACGCTGTTAAAAAATACCGGTCGGCAAAGACTCTGTTTACTTAATTCATTTTATTTTATCTTCTTTTCAAATGTTTAACTGATCTTCTTTAATCAAATACGAAAACAACCATTGGATGTCTTAACAGCAACTGATTCGGCCTTAAATTTTCACAATCAAAGGGAATTGAATGGAAACCCGTTTACAGGGAGATCGCTATAGGTTTCTTCATTATAATTCAATCTTCTCTAATCTTTTAAAAACCAATCAAATTAGCGTGATTTCAGATTCTGCGCTTTCTGAACGGGGGTTGGCGAGCATAGCTTGCAGGGGCCTGGGGCAGAGCCGCCTAGTCATTTTATAAAAACTTTACTGAAGGTGTTTAAAATATACACTTTCTATACAAAACTGTATTTTCATATAAACCGAGCGCTTTCGAGCAAACACTTGCTCATCATCAGGGTTACAAACGAACACAAACACACAATCAAATTGTGTGTCTGAATTGTGTATTTGTGTTCACTTGTAACCCTGATGATGAGCAAGTGTTTGCTCGAAAGTGCTCGGTTTATGTGAAAGTACAGTTTTGTGTATCGTTGCCACAGAGCAACAGTAGGACATACAGTAATAATCGAAAATGAGGTGTCTGATTTACTACTATGAATAACTGTGTTTGCATCTAGTGGAACAACTTCTGAAACACAAAGTTATGTGTTTTATAAAAATTTCCTACTGTTCAACTAGATGCAAACACGGTTTTTCATAGCAGTAAATCAGACATCTCATTTTCGATTATTACGAGATGCCCTATTGTTGATCTGAGGCGACGGTATAAAGTATGTATTTTAAACACCTTCAGTAAAGTTTTTTTTAAATGATATATGCGTATTTAGAACATTTATGTACTTTTAGTCATTTGTTTGTAATTAAGTTGAATCTGAATTCCATGAGTGTGTTTTTTTAGTTTTTTTTTACAACTTTTCAACTATGTTGGAAAGTGTTAAAAACATGTCTGTGAGTAGCGCTGGCGGTATATTGCTAATTACGACCTTCTTTATGCAAATCAGTAATACGATGTTTTGTAAACTCCATTATGTCGGACGAACGACCCATGTTTCACAAAAAATGAAAACAATGATGATGCAAAGCTTTTTTATCACTTAAGAAGAAGTCCCGCAGAAGCTAATTTTATGCTGAATTTATGCAACCTTCTAAACCAATCAGGAAAATTCATAAGTGTTTTCTAATTTTTTGAACTGCACATTTTATTATTCTAATATTTTGAATAATGAAAATAATTTTCCAAAAATACAATATCCATTCAAAATTTAATCTTTTACAGTTTTAATTTTCTTTAATAACATGCAAATTTATTAAAACATTAACCATTGTTCTTTTCAATTGTACTACACTGAAATAAATCTAAATGCAATTCCAAATGCAAATGAAATAAATTATTCTAATCTTTTGACTTAGAACTGTATTTTATCGATGTTTTGCACACTGGGCAGCATACCTGTCATCTTTATTGTCTGATATTAATAACTGATATATGGAAAAAGTAATTGAATATAAAATGATAACTATGAAAAATAATTGATTTTGATGTGGTGAATATAATTACAAATACTAACACATAAAGCCAATTAATTTATCTGAAAACTGGTTTAAATATTGATTCCATCATAATAAAAAAAAAAAAAAAAAAAAATTGCTAGAAGCAAGATTATAATATACTAGGTTTTTCTGAATGTCAGCCTACACATTGACGTTATTGAAATGGCATTTAAATTGCATGAACTTTCAATGACAGGTTTTTAAATGTCGTATTTATTCGCATAATTTTCGCCTCTTTCTGTTTTACGCACCGTCTGCTTTTTGAAATAAATGTACAGAATGGCAAAAGTTTTGCGTCAACAGTATTGAGGTAACTTGAATTGATAAAATGGAATTTTATACTAATATAAAAGCACTTCACTGCTTACTCCACCCCATTTCCCTGCTGCATTTTTCTTCATAGTAAAAATTTGATGCAAACTGTCTAGTCCTTCAGCCTTTCTTTTATAGAAAACAGTTAAATAACTGTAATTTATCTCTACCCTATTAAAAGTTTCTGTAAAAATACAGAAAAAAAGAGACTCTCTGTAAATTTACACTATTTCTCAGTTAAATGCATTCGACTGAGTTTCTCGGTCATCATTTCACAAGCATTTCCCTTTTCTTATATAAAATTCCCTTTGGGAATATCCATGTCTTTATTTAGAGATATTTTAATTTTTTGTTATAACCTGTAAATTCAAAATACACACTTTTAAAATTCTTTTACAATTATATTAGAAATATTAAAGAAGAAAATGCCGTTAAAAAATTGTTTTATTAAAGATTAGAATATTTTGGAAAGGGAAAATTTCGTCTCTGCGAGTTAGGGGGGATTTTTATCGACGATCACTTTACAGCTGATTCATTCACCATGTGCATGAAACTTGGTAACATGAAAATAAAATTAAAAATAAAAGTATTTCCCCGCTGAATCATAAAAGACATCCTTTGCTTGCAGTAATAACAGCTGCTATAGCACAGTCAGTTAGGTGTTCGTCCACAACCCAGATCACTCGCGATGAAATCCCAGGTCGGCTAGAATATCCCGGTGGTAGGGGAGGGGAAAAAGGCCGAGTTCGGAATTAATTAGGGGAAAACTAGAAATTGTTTTATTCCTTTCGACTTAGGTCAGAAATTAACAAAAACACGTGTATATAAAAATTGGAACTAGGGTGCACTGATAACTTGGTCTCTCCTGGCTTCAAACTGTTGATAGTGATTAAGGCAAAATTTTGAAATAGAATTTCGACCTTAATTATGAACAAAAATATTAATGTGGGTACTCATTATATTAAGAATTTTAAGCCCTACAACAGTTGTACTGATAATGTTTTTCATAGAGTTAGCTGTTTTGAGATATTGTTAAGTTAACTTGGTCTCTCCTGGCTTCAAGCTCTTGATTAGTGATTAAGGCAAAGTTTTGAAATAGAATTTCGACCTTAATTATGAACAAAAATATTAATATGGGTACTCATTTTATTAAGAATTTTAAGCTCTACAACATTTGTATTAACAATGTTTTTTTTATAGAGTTAGCTGTTTTGAGATATTGTTAAGGTAATTAAAAAAAAGTGCTTTTCGAAAATAAATGTGTACATATTTTCTAACGTTTACCAAGTACGAGGAAGGAAACATAGTACGTTCATTTTATACCTAAACTGAAGGGATTAAAACAATTTCCAGTTTTCCCCTACTTAATTCTCAGTTCAACCCCCTGACCACGGGGATAAAACTTTGAAGTAGAATTGTGACCTTAAAGTTCAACAAAAATATTAAGTGTAGGTAATCATTTTCCTCAGAATTTTAAGCTCTACAACATTTGTATTGGCAACGTTTTTGATAGAGTTAGTTGTGCGATATTGTTATGGTATTTAAGAAAACGTGTTTTTTTTTTTTTTTTTACTATAAATCTATACATATTTCCTAACGCTCGCCTAGTACGGGGGGGGGGGGGGGACATAGCATATTCATTCTAGACCTAAACTGAAGGGATTAAAATAATTTCCAGCTTTCCCTTAATTAATTCCGAATTCAATGCCCTAACCACTGGGCTAGAAATAAACATTGTAAAAATGAAATGGTACAGCAGTTCAAATTCACTCGAAAAATTCTAATTCTTAAAAGTTCAAAAATGTGCTAATTTTTAAAAATAAATTAAATTATTATTATTAAAAATAAATAAATTTACAGGGTCTTGTGTATTTTTATCAATATGAAATTATAGAGTCTACTGTAAATTTTCCGAATAACTTCTCCCTTATTTAACAAAATCTCTTATCTACTTATCTCTGCAATTTTACATAAGAGTTGATAATGGATTACCATTAGATTCTTTGTAATTTCACACAAAAATTTTTAACAGTGTAATCTGACCAATGGGAACGCGTCATAATATGATTAAGTAACCGTTATACACTGTTCAAAACAATTAGGGGAGCACACGTTTTTAACCACATTACGCAAATATTTATAGTGATAAGTAACTTAAAATGAAACATCCATAATTTAAAGAGTAGTACAAAACAGATAAAGAAAACTTCACATGCAAATTAAAGTTTATGACGTGAAAAACTAAAAAAAGGGTGATAAGTGCAGAAATCGGGATTTTCCAGAAACTTCTGTTTCACTGTCTCATTTGTAAAATTCAATTTCTCAGCTTGTGTTTTGAGAAAAGGTGACTTGAAAATGCCAAAACAAATGCCAAAACGAAGGGTGTCTAGTCAAACAGTCCGAAAAAGGCTTCATCAGGGTGGTCTCTATGCACGTAAGCCAATGGTCTGTATTCCGTTGACATCAAGCAACTGTGCGCTCCAAAGAAAGTGGGCAACTGAACATCGAGTTTGGAGGCAATGTTGTTGGAGTCAAATTCTGTTTATATACGAGTCACGATTCAGTTTGGATGTGATAACAGATGTGTTTTGACATGTTAAGAAAAGGGTGCTCAAATAATCCCCCATTCGTTTGGGAAAGATCACATTACAGACGAGGTGGGTTGATGCTATGGGCTGGAATCAGCATAGGTGGACGTACGGGCCTACGAATACGAATCATTCGGAATGGCAATTTGGTGGTCCGACGTTATACAGACAAGATACTGAGACCTCATGTCGTATTTTATGTTGCAGCAATTGGTAATTTCTGTTTTTTCAAGCCAGATAATACCAGACAGCATACAGCTTGTCTTGTGGAGAACATTCTAAAGTTGAAACAATACAGCATATGAAATAGCCAACATGCTTTCCTGACCTGAATCCTATCGAGCACGTGTGAGACACACTCGGACGACGCATTGCAGCGAGACTGAGTCCTCCTTTTATTGTCCGGGACTTGGAGATTGCAATTCTTGAGGAGTGGAATAGTATTGCCCGAAAACATATCGATAATGTCATCGAATCCTTAGAAAACAGGTAAGCGACAGTTTTACCTATCCGAAGGGACCGCCTGCCATATTAAATATTTTGCGTCATGCCTAAACAGTACTTTTTTTTGTCATTTGTATGTAACCAAATTGTTGCCTTAAACCATTGTTTCAAAGAATTGAAGCTCTCTTGCAAATTTTTTGTATCTTTTTTTCTGTATTGCGCATTGATACACATGTTACTCTCAATTGTATGCCAATGATTGGCTGTCTTGCACTGTTCTCTTCACTATTTTCCCTGCTCCCCGAATTTTTTTGATCAGTGTATATATAAAATCGGTTAAATGACTGGGCAGTTTGCTGTAAATTTTTAACAGTGTTCATCTATATCAATGATTTATTTTAACCAATGTTGTTAAATGTTCGATTGTACGTTACATTATTTATTTGTGATAAAAACTACACAATTTTAATAGTATATGAACAACTAAAGGGCAGTCGGGCAGCAATAGAAAAAAATATGAGAGATTCTCAAACAGTCATTTTCAAATCCTTTGAATTATTATGATTATCAATAAATAAAATATTTAGGAGAATAATTAATCGCTTAAGCTAATTATTAGCGTCATTATTCCAAGATCAATATTTCTATGTTTTGTAGTTTGTATGCTTTAAAGTTTATGTCACTATTTCTATTATTTGAAATATAAAAAGATAAAGATATTGAATTCTAGAGAGTTGCGAATATTAAATTAATGTGAAAACGAGGAACGCATGCAGAACCCTCTCTTCCCTGGTGTAATACCTTTTTTTTATATATACAAAAATTAAGCTTTTGTGGAATAATGTATGTAACCGTATTTCGCGTTACATTTTGCAAGAGTTATATCTCAAGATACTACTTAGTAACAATGATATGAAAGAAATGATACTGTGGGTTGAAAATTTAAATGTCGAATAAAACAAATTTAAAAAAAAAATTGCGATTTGCGGAGTTGAGTTTGAGGTTACTGATCGTATTAGTCTGAAATGTAATCAATATTTACAGTGGGTTTTTTTTTATATAAAAAGATGTTTTTCCAGAGATGAATTATCAAACATTGAAGACAGGAAATAATAGTCTTTAGAACAAACAACATAATGTGCCTTAAAAAAAGTCTTTATTCGAATGGGAAGAGCAAAAATTTCACGAGCTCCTCACTTTCCTACGCTTCATAAGATAAAATATGAGCTCGGAAAATACTGCATTTAATCGCACAATTTACGAACTTTTGTATTTTTAAATATTTTTAAACATCAGAAGCTGTTTGCATAATGTTTAAATAAAAAACACGAGATAATCTGAATTTGTGAAATTAGTTTCTTTCGAATGTAACTAGCGGGAAGATTTTCGTTTTTCAACCTCAACCTATGCTAAAGCTAAATTTCTGTTTAGTTTGTTTCTTTACAACAATTTATTATTTGTTGAAATAACTTTCCTGGTACGATATGTAATGGCTCCATTCGCCAGTCTGTTTTTTAATACAATTAACGGAGATATTTTGTTGGAACTACTTGAAACTTTTGCAACTGAAATAACGTCATCGTCTGCATTAAACTTTGTCCTGTGGAGTTATTGTTCGGGTAAAATAACTAAAGAAATATTTAATTTAATAAAACAAGCTTAAAAATACAAATGTTTCTGCCACGCAATAAAATTGATGAGTTATTGATTTTTAGTTGGCACCGTTATTTGAAGGGAAAACTCAATAAAAGAAAATACAATGCAGATATACTGACATTATTCCAACTGTACAGAATTCACCGAAGTAGCTTCCACAAAACGACTTCGCCATTTGCTTTGAAAAGTAGACTAAATGATAAGAGTATTACATGTCATTTGAGGAAAGATATTTCGAAAAAGAATACGGTATTTTGTGC
Organism: Maratus speciosus; assembly: GCA_963932465.1. NCBI lineage: Eukaryota > Metazoa > Arthropoda > Arachnida > Araneae > Salticidae > Maratus > Maratus speciosus. The sequence goes on from OZ010789.1 coordinate 296,440,794, forward strand.
CTTATCTAGTATATTTCTTGTTTTTTCTATCATTTTATTCTGGATTATTATGAAATGCACTTTTTATAATCTTGACATGAAATCCATTTACATAAACCGATTTGAGTCAGTTTTCTCCCCACATCCTCACTTTATTCTGGAGATTGAGAAGACTAAGATTTAGAGATGAAATAATGCTGATGTAAGAAAAGTATCACTACGTATCGCTACAACCGTCACACATTTAACTTTCATAAGTTTCGGATGGACGAAAATATATTCTGTACTAGTACAGTCGAACCCGGTTAAGACGCTCACGGTTAATACGCGATCCCGCTTAATACGCGTATTTTTTCCTATCCCTTGAACATCGCCCATAAGGCTAATACAAAAATATCACGTTTAAGACACGAACGGCTATTACGCGATCCCGCTTAATACGCGATAAATTTTCGGCCCTTTGAGGAATAAATCCCGCTTAAGACGCGAATTCATTGATATGTGAATTTCTTCTACCGGGTGTCCTAAAAAGGACCGACTGATTTTAAAATTCAATAACTTGCAAACGGTGACAGATATTTAAAAATTTCTTGCAGGAGGTTTATGCATAAGGTCAAAAATTTTATTACAGTGATTTTCGATTTTAGTTCGAATTACAAACAATAGATGGCGCTGTAAGCAATAGTCGCTAAATACAGGCTCGATTTTTGGTCCTTTCTCTTGTTTCATGCAGAAAAAGGAGATGGAAATGTATTATCCAGGCCACGAAGTACCAAAAATCGAGCCTGAATTTAGCGTCTATTGATCGCAGCGCCATCTATTGTTTGTAATTCGAACTAAAATTGAAAATCGCTGCAAAAAAACTTTTGACCTTATGCATAACCCTCCTGCAAGAATTTTTTAAATATCTGTCACCGTTTACAAGTTATTGAATTTTAAAATCAGTCAGTCCTTTTTGGGACACCCGGTATCTTCTCGAGTGTAGCCAATTTAGCTTATTTTTTTATTCAGATAAAAAAACACTATTTCCGAATATTTTTATTTGCCTTATTTAATAACATATTAATTAAGGGGGAAATTACTAATTGGAAATAGTAGTACATATTTGAATAAAACAAAACCCCGCTAAATTAGTAAAACTGTAGTTCTTTGAACCCGCCACCTAACGTTCTTTGTTTGTATGTTTTTACTGTAGTAGAGAGATACAGACGAATACAGGTTGCTCATGTGCGTCAAAAAAATTATTATGATTAGAGATGATCATACCTGTTAGTGAGCTTTTAAATGTACGTTATTCTACTATGTTTTATAATGCATATTATAGACAACAAAAAATGAAACTCGTAAAGATTAAACAAACACGACTGCGGTTAGATAAATCTTTTATGTTTTCTTTACTTTTTGCTGTGCTAACGATATAAAAATATTTTTTACAGAAAGATTAATAAGGATAGTTTTTTTCTTATATTAAAAAGAAGGGCAGATTATAATGATACTCATTATTACAAGTATTATATTATAATGATACTCATTAGTACAAGTATTAAGTATGATTTTAAAAACTGAGCTGTGCTTCAAATATTTAATACTTTTTTCTTTCTTTTAAAAAAATTAGTCTAATAAGAAAATTATTTTTGTTGTTTTATTTTTGATTGCAATGTATTAATCGACAATAAACCCATGTTGGAATCCATATTTATTTTCCGTTATTAATCCAGTCGGTCCTATAAAAAGAAACAATGAGTTAAAATGGAATGCAATTAAATTTTGACCTCATTATAAGTAAACGATACGATTTTCGACCGTAAACAGATAAATGAAAGCTGTAAAGTTAGTTTATACGATTAGATGTGAAAAAAATCTCAGTTTCTGCAACATTATACAAATCACGTTTAATACGCGATCCCGCTTAATACGCGAACTTTGTCCACTCCCTTGAAACGCGTCTTAACCGGGTTCGACAATATATACATTTCCATGTTAAAAAGTTTGTTAAATTTTGCAAAGCAGTTTTTGCTGCGTTTTATAGTAAGGCTAGATGTTTGAAATTTGGCATGGCAGTTACTTTAGATACATAAATGCTCGAACAGAACAGATCTTTTTTCATTTTTATGGAAATTTAAAAGCGTTCAAAAGCAAAAACCGTTCTAAAATTTTGATTTATGTGATATAGCTGATATAGAAAATTTAAATTTAGCATGAGGTTACTTTTAAGATGTGGGCTCACTAAGAACGATTTCTAAATAATTCGAAATTTAAAAGGATGAAATGAGTGCAAAACGTTCTAAAAATGTTCTAAATTACGATTTAATTGGAATTTTTAGGGCTAGAAACTAGAAATTCAGTGTAATGTTTTCTTTAAAGATAAAGAGGATGGCTCGGAATAAGCAGTGGATTATCCCTTTCGAGACCAGCATCCTATACATGAATTTTATTCGGTTGGTACCACTACTTTTCAAACAATTACCTTTACATACTTAATTGCAAGAGTGCTTTAATTAAATAAGGCAAAAATTATTTTCTTTTTTATTGGTGCCAGAAACAAATACAAAATGCAACTTTTGAAGCTGCATAATATGCACCCATGGTCCCGAAGAATTTAAAAATTCGACATTTAAAGATGTGAAATGAACGGAAAACGTTCTAAATTACGGTTTATTTAGAATAGTTTTTACAAAATTCGAAATTTAAGAGGGTGCAGAAGCAAAAAAGTTCTAAAATTGCTGATTTATGTGATGCTTCGGGCTAGAATCTCGAAATCCGACTTGGTGGTTATTTTTAAGATTTAAGATCTAAGAACGGTTTCTAAAAGAAAAAAATCGAAATTAAAAAAAAAAAATTGTTGTCAGCTGGAAACTTTCTAAGAACCTTCTAAACTATTATTTATTTGAAACTGTTACTGATAAAAATTTGAAATTTTATATCAGTGTTATTTTAGAGAAGTAAATGCACCCACAGAACAGTTTCTAAAAATTTAGAGATTTTAAAGTGTGCAGGAACAAAAAACTTTCTAAAATTGCGATTTCTGTGATATAGGTGATATGTGCTTACACTCTCAGAAATACTTTCTTCAATTCACGGAAATTTTCCTGGCAGCAGTGCTGCCAGGATTTTTCTGTTTATAGGCGAATATCCGTTTCTTTTTTACTCCGTTACAGGACGTAAAATATACGTGAATTGAAGAAAGGGGGGGGGGGGAATAAAAGTTGCTGACCTTGGATTCGAACCAGCTACCTTAGTGTTACAGTTGTATAGTAGTGAAACAGTTTGAAGTAAATAAGCTTCCCTCAGATGGGTATGCCTCGAATAACTTCTTCAAAAGCTTTGAATTTTGAAATTAATTTTGGGTAAATTTCGTCTTTAATGAGATTTTTTTAATACTTTAGTATTAAAGTAGAATAAAAATATGAATTATAAATATTTTTATGTACATTGCTAGATGTAAAATATGATTATTATACTTTTACGCCAGAGTTTTCTTTTCTTTCTTTCTTTATTTATTTTATTTATTTTTTTTTTTTTTGAGTAAAATCGATTTTTTTCCATTTAATAGTTTAATTAAAATATCTATTTTAAATATGTTCGCATAAAATATATTTTATATGCGATTTTTTTTAATTTTTTTTTTTTTTTTACAACTTTAAAAAATAAACTGTGAATACTTTTAAACGAATAAGAAAATTAATTGTTATTTATTTTTAAATTCGAAAGTATTTCTTTTCTTTGTTGTTGGTTTAGGTTTTTTTTTCCCTCTAAATTAAATTAGAAATCTTAATTCATAGAATTTTTCGTTTTTTAAATAAATTCGGATTTTAATATTAACGAGAACCCGTCGAAATTCGACGAACTAAAATGTTTAGAAAGAAACTGTTAGATCAAAATATGATAAACCTACAAAAATAATTACAATAAAAAATTCATCCTCCATTGATTGTCTAACTCTTAAAACAAATAATATTTTTAACCTAAAATTACCAAAATGTTATTTCCACAAACTGCAACTGCTTAAATTTTTGAAAAATTAAACTCCATTAGAATACGTAATCAAGATGAATAATTATGATGAAAGTATCGATAGAGGCTCTTGCGTTTGTTTTTACGGGATGAAAAATCAGTAAAGTGGATTTTGTTTTGTCACATCATAAAAATTCCCCGGTAAAATCTCAACTGTGCGTTATTTTCACATTCTCAAAGTTTACATACGCACCACTCAAGTTCACAATACAAAAGTATTTTAACGCGCAATAGATTATTAATAAATGTATTTCCAAACTTACAGCCACGTTTGTCCGATACAACTTTGCATATGAACATTCTCACAAACTTTAAGTTCTAATCTCAGTACCCGCGAATAAAAAAATCAGAAATTTGCCTTTAGTTGTCATAGTATTGGCCATTTAGTACTGCACAAATATTTAGTTTTATCAAAGAAAATTATCGTTTTGTTTTAAGTATGACATCATTTTTACTCACTGAATCATTTTGCCTAGCGTCTCAAACTCAATATCAGCGTAATGTATAAATATGGAAATGTAACTAATTTATGAAGAAGAATGGGTGTTTTTTTTTAATGGCTGACGTCATTTTCTGTTCAAAAATTATAAAAAAAAAATTACTTTTATTTGTAATGTGAAAATGGCATCAATAAGGATATAATAAATAAAAATAAATAAGCTATGACTATTTTCACTTTACTTTTAATAGAAATGGTGTACTTCAGTTGCCACAATTACAAAATTGATACTAAAAGCTATAAAAAAACTAATATCTCAAAAATAAATTGAGATACAGCTTTCAAACAAATTGCATTTAAATGTAAATTTCCCCCCCCCCCCTATATTACGGCGTAAAAATTGAAACTGTGCGATGTTTAGAAGTTTAAAAATTTGCAGTAGCGAAAATTGCAAGACCGAAATTTCAGAGTGTTGCCATTTGCAGAATGACGTATGCGCTACGCACAGATATGTTTGTCCTTTATAATATAGATAGATAGATAGATAGATAGAGACAACATATATGCGTACTAGGAAGGAACAGAATTTCTCCCTCTTTTTGAGACTTTCGGGAAGAATTCATGGATAAAACATGTTTTCTAAGAGTACGGAAATTATTTGTTAAAAAATGAAGAACAATTTAATGTATATAGACGAGTTTTCCAGACAGTGTACTTTTAAGAAGTAATTGCTCGATAAGAACGGTTAAAAGATTCGCAATTTCAAATGAAAACAGAAATGAGCGGAAAACCTTCAAAATACATTCTAAATTACGATTTGTTTGCATTTAATTTTAGATTTTCTCATTAATTTAAATCTCAAGTTCGCCTAATGCAGTAAAGGAAAGAAGTTTACTCAAAATGAGGCTTAATTAGTAATTTTTGCATTATCCGTAGCAGTATAATTTCCTCTAATAAAAATTAGGCATACAAATATCCCTTGGCATATTTAAACAATCACTCGTGCAAAGCCGCTTGTTTTGCTAGTAATACATATTTTAATAGTAACTCCACTAAGAATTTAACTAGAATACTAACTTCAACTAAATAATTATTTATGAAATAAATAGGCAATCAATGTAATTCGACAATAGAGAGTTATAAATAATGCATCTCTTAATACATTAGAAATTCATAATGGTCGAAGACCAGAATCGCAACCATGAAATTAAGTAAGATGATTATAGATATGCTTTAACAGTTTACGGACAGTTACTCCAAGCAGGCATATTTACCGAATAAAATGCAATGTGATTAATAAAGTTAATGCGTAGTATACATATATGTACATTCATTATTTATTTAGCAATATTTTCATGCAACACTCTTGAATAGCAAATATGCATTTTTAAACGACTTAATCTCCACGCCCTCCTTTCAAAATTTATTCCATTTAAAAGTTTTTCTTTTTGTTCCTTTCTGTTTACTTTCTTGTATCTTTGCAAGAAGAAAGCATTGGATTCGAGAAAAAAATTCAACTTCCGGTTTTCGACGGATTTATACGTTGTAGAAGTTCCTGAACACGATTTTACTATTTTTAGAAAATGTCTGTCTGTCTGTACATGGCTCAAATTTTGTGGGCGCTTTATCTCAAGAACTAATGCACAGAATTTGATGAAACTTTAGATTCATTCAAATCTAGATATAAATTGGTGCTGATTAGTTTTTTTTTGGTATAAATCGTCCAACAGGTGGCGCTGCTATGCCGCTATTTTCGCGATTTCCGCAATAAATCTATCTCATAACATTATATTTATTCTATTTTAGACCAATTCTGTTCGGAAATGGTCTTTTTCCCAATGATTTCATGTAAATTTTAATAAGATCCAAACACGGAATGTTTGAAATTCGTATAAAGCACAAATAAAGCGTACTAAATTGCTTTTAGGTGCATATATATAAAATAAAATTATTTAAAATACATTAAAAATACATTAAAAATCAAATTTAAATCTCAAAGCGTTTTCGGCCAAATTCCCACAGTCATCGTCAGTGGTTATTTATATGTTGTTATTTCTATTTGCACTTATTCGTCAAGGAGAGATCATATCAATTTAAGGGTGGTATGGAAGATAAGTTGAGAGGAACAGGTATTCAATTTTTTAACAAAACAAGCTTTTATGTACTAGAAATTTTTTTCAGACTCCATGTATATCATATGACAATGCACCGTTACATACTATATCTTTATTGGAAATTATTTCAAGGGATTCTCTTATAATTGCTTCCTAGTAATTACTTGTACGAAAGATAATTTTGGATTTATTGAAATCTACATTTATAGGCTGAATTCGAGATAATCTTGTTAACGCAGTATGGGGTTTATTTGGGTGATTTTCAGAGAGTGTCATGTTTTACTGTCCTTTCACATTTGCACAGAAAAATAGTTAAATTTCGTGCTTTTTTAATTATTGCATTTTAACTATCATGTTTTTTAATGATAATTTACAGATATATTATTATTTATAAAAATTTTAAAAATAAGAAATATATTCTTTTGTAGTCAAAATGTCATTACCGTAGGTTGGCCCATCAAGCAATTTATTGGGTAAAGATTTGACTAAGTTCTATTTAAAATAGATTTTTAATGCATTTTTATTTATTAAGATGCTACTAATTAAAAAAATATTTATTTTCATTAATTAACACTAGAAAGACTGAAACTTAGTATATACCTATATTGCCCAAAAGCAGTCAAAATGACTGCATTGTGAAAGAATAACTATGTGTAAAGAAATTTGTTTAAAGCTAATTTTTTATATTTTTTTATATTATTTACAGTTATATAACAAGTTATTAGTAAGTATTAACAATAAATTAATCTATGAATTATTTTTTGTACATTTTACGCAAATGAAAGTGGAAATCTTTTTATGTGTACATCTTGCGCAAACATACTTTTGACATTTTTCAAATATATTATTTGTTTTGTTGTTGTGGCAAAGTCGTACTGGAAAAATTTTTCATTTGTTAGAATGGGTTGCATTTGATGATGTTGCAGTTGATCTTTGTGGGTCTTCATGTTCTGATGAATTTTTCTGTCTTGGAGCTCTGTATTCGGTGGAAAGCTCTTCTGCTAATTGAAACAATAACTCTTTTTGTTGTATTTGTATTCATGTCGTTTCTTTGTAAAGGATCCAAGCATTTATAACAGCCAAATCTAAAATATTGAAAAATATTTGGAGGGGCCATCTACGAGTACAAGCTTTTACTGTATATTTTTCGGCCATTTGATCTGCAATATCAAGTCCATATTTTGTGCTGTTATAAAATTGAATAGATTCCGATAACATTTTTTTATTACTTTTATCAATTTTCATAAATTTATGCTTAGAACTTAGAATAGCTACTTTTTTATTTGGTTTGCTTTTATATATTGTAAGAACACAATTCTCTGATTTATATAGCAGAGTGGGAAAACGAGGCATGTTATCCTTCGTTTGTTTGGCTGCTTTAGGTAGTTCTCTTTTGTTTCCGCTAATAGTTCCAACTAGATTTGTTTGTTTGACAAATAATTTTGTCGCGAGTGACATGCTAGTGAAAAAGTAATCGGTCGTGATATTTCTTCCACAGCTTGTATATGACACGACAAGTTTCAGAACAACGTGTTCACTGAGAAACATTGACGATGGTCGTTGTTATCTTTTCTCAAATAAGGAAAGCCATTCAAAACATATTTGCTACTAACATCTGATGCAAGCCAGAATTTGATGCCAAATTTGTTGGGTTTATTAGGCATATACTGTGTAAACCTGAATCTGGCTTTTGACGGAAATAATTGCTTGTCAACTGTTATATTTTACCTTGGTTGATAGCAAGCTTGATTATTTTCAATGAACTTGTCCCATATTTCCGAAACAAAGGCAAATTTATTTGTTTGTTTGTAGGCGCCTACTTCTTTCGGTTCTTTTGTCAAAACGAATAAACCGTGGGATTTGCTTGAACTTTTCTCTAGCCATAGTTTTTCTAAAAAATTCGGGACTCCACTTTGCTGACCATAAATAACTCAGTTTTAAATTTTTTGCCTCGTAGGCTCCACGAGCATATAATATCCCAATAAATGCACGTATTTCCGGTAATGCTGTTATCCAATCATTCCTCAAAATTCGGCGGCCTTCTTCTTCAGTGCACTTTTTTATATGTTTGATAATATAGTTATCTATTATCAACGAGAATGCACTGATGGGATTATCTGCCATAATGTTCCTTTTTGCGTAGCCTGTTGGCCCTTTCACACCCTTGAAAATACAAGTAGGTGGTAACCTTCCTGGATTACCACCTTTGTCAAATTTTGACCACACAGTACCATTGGCAGCCGTTTCGGTCTCCTGAAAGGTGTTTTCAGTTTCTCCATTAGAGTCTGAACTACTTACCACCCTACACCTTTTCCTGGGCATATTGATGACAGTTTCATTTTCATCATTGGTGATTGACTCTTCATCACTGTCTTCAGTGTCAGATGTTTCACTTTGAATATAATCCGCTTCATCTTCAGATGATAGTTCAGAATTTGTTGCATCTGATTCTATATCGGAGCACTCATCACTTATGTTCGTCAGCTTTTCCAATAACTCACTTCTATTCGACATTTCTTTCGTGAATTTAGGGCGCAAAAGAAAAAACAAACAACTTGTTAGAACAAGTATCACTGCATAAAGATCCTCATAACAAGTACTACTCTACCTTACTGAGCAACTGCAACTTATCAAGTATACGCCCACATCGATAATTTATCATGTGATGGTAATAGAAAAAAAATGAAAACTGTTATTTCAATACAGACCCGAACTGGTCATATAAGAATTTACTCAATTCAAGAATAAGAGTCATTTGATTATTAAAAATTTCCCAAGCAGTCAAAATGACTGCTTTTGGGCAATATAGGTATAACACATATATATATACCGGAAATGAAGGAGGGTGAGCTAACTACAATTATTAATAAACTCATTTATATGTTGTACAAAAAGTCACAAAATTCTAAGAAATTGTGTCATTATATACATAATTGTTTTTCTAATTGAAATTAAAAAGCAGTCAAAATGACTTCCTTGGGCAATCTAGTGTTAAACTTATCTATAATTCTTAATAATTATTTTAAACCGTGTTCTAAGAAAGAATGTCATTGTCATGCTTCTGACAAAAAGTTCATCTGGAATTTTTTAGAGGACAGCACATGCCTTTTTATGAAGGCAAAAATACTCCTTAAAAGTCAAGTTGTTATCAGGTTTAGGTGAATAGAGTGAATAGTTTCAATAAATTCAATTACAGGGTTCGTACGGGTGCTTGAATTTCCCGACTAAGAAATTCTTCGGTACCAGTATTTACTTATGAAAAATCTCTCCTGAAATAAGACGAAATTTCGTCTGTTTAAACTAGATTTATTTTTCTATACAAAAATTCTGATATTTGGCCTTGAAAATAACGGTACCCGTACGAACCCTGAATTAGGTCAATTCAATAGTTCAATTAGGTGAATAGTTTGAATAAAACAAGCAAAGATTTTGAATGTTTCGGTCAGTATTATTTTGTACGTCATTACCGTACCCACTTCTAATTGATAATTAAAAGAACTTTTATTTCTTAATCTGCTTTTATTATATAAGAAATAGAAAACCATTGTATGGGCCAGAAGATATAATGGCTACCATTTATACCTGGGGAAAAATAAAGATATTTTGTTTAATTTGTTATTACCTTGCTCACTTATGTTCATTACCAAGTTCATTAAAATTTAAAAATTTGTTTTAAAATGTTAAATTAGTAATTTAGTCTCTGCTGATGCTTGTATATTAATGTTTATGAGGTAAGGTAATTATTTACAAAAAATTAAAACATTCAATTATTTCTAAAAATTGGATTTTGTTATTCCGAAACATGGACAGATTTTGAAAATGACCCATTTAATCTGAACTCTGCTTCATGTTCTTTTATTCTATCTCGATATTTCCTCATTGTAATGCCTATATAAAGAACATCTTTATTATCTTTTTTGAAAGGTATAATATATGCCCCTGATTTATTGATGACTTGAACTGGATGAATTTTTGTATTTAACAGTTCTTTTAACTTTGAGGGAGGAACTGCAATTAATTTGACACCATATTGAACTAGTGTGTTGTGGCCATCACAAAACTTTCTTCTATATAAATCACGTCAATTAAATCATTTAAATAGTACAAGAAATTGCATCAATTTAGCACCAATTCATATCAAAGTATATCTGAATTTGAAATTTGATGAAAATTCGTGCATTAGTTCTTGAGATAGAGCTATAGCGGAAACCACAAAAAATGCAGCATAGCAACACCACCTGTTGAGCGATTTACAACAAAATATATAAAACATCAATTCATGTGAGGGTCTAACTGAATCTGAAGTTTGATGAAAATCCGTGCATTAGTTCTGGAGATTGAGCTATTGTTGAAATCGTGAAAAATGCTGCATAGAAGCGCCACCTGTTGAGCGATTTACACCAAAACATAAACAGCACTAATTCATATCCAGGTATACCTGAATCTGAAGTTTGTTGAAAATCCAAGCATTAGTTCTTGAGATAGAACTACTGCGGAAATCGCAAAACATGAAGCATACCAGCGCCACCTGTTGAGCGATTTACACCAAAATATATAAACGTCAATTCATATCAAGGACTAACTGAATCTGAAGTTTGATGAAAATCCGTGCATTAGTACTGGAGATTGAGCTATTATGGAAATCGTGAAAAATGCTGCATAGCAGCACCACCTGTTGAACGGTTTACATTAAAAATTAATTTGCACCAATTCATATCAGTGACTAACTGAATATAATTTTTTCTTAAATTCTGTACTTGAGATAGAGTGACCACAAAATTTGTGTCACATAAATACAGACAGACAGAATCACAGACTCACAGACAGATATTTTGTAAAAACATGTTTTTCGTAATCTCTGACCCCTAAAACGTGCAAATCCGTCGAAAACCGAAAGTCGAACATTTTCACGAATCCAATACTTTCTTCTTGTAAAGTTAAAAAGGATATGCCTCATAATTTTAGTTTGTTTGTATGTCTGCGTGTCCGCCATTCCGCGCTTCAACTTTTTTTTCTTTAAATATACAAATTCCTAAGACATTTTGATATATTGTTAATTTTATAAACAGTATTTTCCCTTTTGAAAAAATACCATTGATAGCCTATTTACAAAGGCGCAGTTTAAATGATTATATGTCAGACTAGATATCAAGGAACAAAAACCAGGCCACACGAAATTAAAGTATTCACTATTCCTTTCTTCCGCCGCCAAAGATATAGAATTTAACCTCTCCCTCCACCCCCCCCCCTCCTCACCCAAAAAAATGAATATATAAATAAATAAAGGAAATTATTTTGAAAGTTTTCGAATGCGCATACAAATTTTGAATTTCATTAATGGGGCACGATCTGGAAACTGGGCAATTTCACTCCAGATTTTTTATGTTTTGAATTAATGTTCCAACTTCCAAATACAATATAATTATCTATGATACATGTTTTGTCATTTGAATGCTGTAGTGTTTTGAGATCAAGGATGTATATTTTATGCGTAGCATAAACTTTTATAGAAGAAAGTGTTTTTTAACACCATAATCAGTGTCTAATAATTGGGACTGAGATGATGTTTTTGTCTTAACAGCTAGCTGCATAGACATTTTGTTGGATTATTTTGCACACATGTAAATTATTAAATATGCCATGTGATATTTGTATGTTACATAAATAAAGTTGCAATAAGTTTTTTTTTATATATATATATCAATATAAATTTAAATATGGGGACATGAATGATGCTATAAAAAATACTCATCCCTATTCAGAGCAAAAACTAAATATTTCTAAATATGAAAAAAAGAGAAGAACGACTTACCTTCATCCATGGTGGCTAGTTGAATTTTAATTGCTGTTGCAATGGAAATAATTCTGCCAGCGGCACCTAGTATCTGTTAACCTAATGTAGGTTTAGAGGTACTGATATGATGGTCAACGTCAGGGACAAATATATTTACTACAATATTTTACTATACAATCTATGCTAATAAATAATAATTATATTTTCCCATACTGTATATATATAGGTATAAATATATAACAGCAAAAGTTAATAATATTTATAGAAACGTTTACAGCGTACAATTAATATTGGATGTTTGTACCTGGGGACAGGGACTGAAATGATGATTTCGTTTGCTTAAAGTTTAAAATTAATTATTTATACATCATTATATATCCATTTATCATTGGTAATTGTTATAAGAAATGTTACAATATATTACATTTTTCAGTTTTTGGTTTCAGTATAATTAGTCCCTTCGGGACGAGCGTCTTTTACAGAATTTTTAATCTTTTATCACCGTTTTTTTAAAACAGAAATTTTGTCTCATTGAATCGGGAAAATGCTCGGATTAAATAAGGCAAAATTTACAATAAAAATTTACTGGTGAGAATAATCACTGATTCTGATCACCTTACGCGGCACGAATACCGGTCGCTCGTCCCCAAGGGGTTAATGAAATATTATTGGCAGTGGACGCAAATTGTCCAATTTTCAGATATTGACCTTAATAATAATTTCCAAAAATCATTCTCTTTAAAATTTCGGCTCATTCATTTATACTTTCTTCTATTTTTACAAGAAGAAAGTATTCGGTTCGTGAAAAATTTCGACTTCCGGTTTTCGATGGGTTTATACATTTTAGAAGGTCCTGAATACGATTTGCTGGTTTTTAGAAAATGTCTGTCTGTGAGTCTGTTTGTCACTGTGTGAGTCTGTATGTGACAAACATTTTGTGGGCACTCTATCTCAAGAACTAATGCACGAAATTTCACAAAACTTTAGATTCGGTTAGACCTTGATATAAACTGGTCCTGATTACTTTTTGGTGTAAAAACCCCAGCAGGTGGCGTTGCTGTGCTGCTTTTTTCACGATGGGGGCTGTGCATATATAACGTTATCAACTTTTTGATAATTTTGGATCCCCCCCCCCCATACGATATCGTACGTTATCATCCCTCGAACCCCCCCCCCCCCCCTAATGATATCGTTATCAATGTCTAAAATTTTTTTTCTTTTGTTTGCAGTGATATATAAATATGGTTACATTTATTTTTCGCATACTTTATTGATTCAAGGGAAGTCAATAAAATATCACTTTATATATGAAATAACTTTTTATCAAATAAAACTTAACAGAAATAGTCACTATTTAAAAGTATTTAATAACATATTTTGTTACATAATGCATTCAACAGTAATAATATCTTCTTGAACTTGGGGGGGGGGGGGGACAGAACTTTTTATTAATAAAACAGGCGGCAAACATTCTTTCTATTTTATTTACCAGTAAACACAAGTATCATTTCAAACATACTTCGCATATGATTTCCCGAACAGCGTATTATATATATGCATACACATATGACAGTAGAATAGAAATGCCAATCGTTAAGGTATTCCATATGATGGAATTAAATAGTTTTATAATAATTTAATGATTTTAACAATATCTTTGTATTTTCATAAAAATAGATAATACACTAAAAAAAGATGACATACTATTTTGATGTAAATTCAAAGTTACAAATAAAACGAGAAAATTTGGGTTGTATAAAAAATGATAACGATATCAAAAGACAAATCCCCCCTCCCCCTAGAGATATGCTACGATATCATGTGCCAGACCCCCCTTCCCCCCTAAAATGATAACGTTATATATGCATAGCCCCATTTCTGCAATAGCTGTATCTCAAGAACTAATGCATGGATTTTCATAAAACTTCAGAATCAGTTAGTCCTCGATATAATTTGGTGCTGATTATTTTTTGGTGAAAATCGTCCGACAGGTGGCGCTGATATGCTGCATTATTTATAATTATCACACTAGCTCTATCTCAAGAACTAATGCACGAATTTTCATCAAACTTCACATTCAGTTAGTCCCTGATTAAATTAGTGCTGTTTAGTTTTTGGTGTAAATTGCCCAACAGGTGGCCAGAGTCTACATCGGACCCTTGAGGTCTGGTGATTCTGTCCCACTTAGGCAATAAATAAATAAATAAATAGCTGTATCTCAAGAATTGATGCATGAATTTTCATCAAGCTTCAGATTCAGTTAGTCCCTGGTAAATTGATCCTCATTAGTTTTTGGTGTAAATCACTCAAAAGGTGTCTCTGCTATGTAGAATTTTTTACGATTTCCGTAGTAGCTATATCTCAAAAACTAATGCACGGATTTTCATCAAACTTCAGATTCATTTACAAGTTAACATAAGTTGTTGGTGATTAGATTTTGGTGTAAATCTCTTAACCGGTCGAGCTAATATGCTGCATTTTCAGAAAGTATTAAACGTATGAGATAGAAGAAAGTTTTGGGATTGCCCCATCCAACTAGTTTAAGTATCCCGAGGAAAAAAAAAGAAAGAGAAATCCTGTGTCAAGCATAGACTATGAAGCACTTACCAACACATTCAGATAATTCTAAGAAAGACTCACCGTTTTAATAAGGTGAAAAATGATATTTAAGTAAACATCTTGGAAAACGGATAACACATTTGAAAACCGAATTTCAACAATTTCCATCTGTAGTCTGAAAAATATCCCAAGTCTTTTATGCAGCCTTGCATAATGACTTATGTGATGATTTGTACAATCGTGGAAAACAAAAAAGTAAACATCCCCCCCCCCCCCCCAATAACTCTGCAACAAATTATTATAGAAGAAAGTTTTTGGTACTAAGCGATTGGAAATAATATCTATAAAATTATGTATATAAAATTTGGCTTAGGGGGCCATCTATATTTCAAAACCTACTCAAACTTGTTTTTTTTTCAATAGCAATACCCAATTTTGACACCATAAACAAAATCTACACCCTTCAATTAGCCTAAATACAAAATTTTCATGAAATTCGTACGATTAGTTTCAGAGAAATTAATTATTTTAAAATGAGCCTATTTTAGGGGCTGTATCCAAATTGAAGTTCGGTACTCGATTGTTGAAATGCTACAGAATAACTATGTCACTTCTATTCATGTATTACTTTTTGTAATATGACCATTTCACTCGTGTTTCGACTATTGCCAGCCAAAATATTTCAATAAAATGAGTAATATATATATATATATATATATATATATATATATTCAAATTATGCTTTCCTGCACATTACAGGCCATCATTTTGAGGGTTTTTAATCATAATTCAAAAGCTACTTGGAATAAAAAATTTGAAATTGAGAATTTGCATCAAGCAGGATTTAATAAATATAAATCTATCAAAAAAAAAAAAAAAAAAAAAAAAAAAAACCGTAAGTTGCAATTCATATTTTTTTCGAATATTAATTTCATAATTCATAATTCAAATTATAAAATCTTTAATATTACAAATTCAGTGTATTTATGTTTGGGTTTTTTAGTATTATAACCACACAAAAAAATTATCACATTAGGATAATAATTTCAGGAGGTAGTAATAAAAATATGAAAATGTAATTTAACATCGAAGCTCTAAAATTTGATTCTTTTTAATTCAAAAACTTATCATCCAAATGACTTGAAATTTTGTTTCTAGACATAGTCTGTACCGAAGATTTGAAAAATATAGGCAAAATTGGGCGTTGCTATTGAAATAAACAAAGTTTAAATTCGTTTTGATATGTAGATAGCTCCCTAAACAAATTTTATATACACCTTTAAAAAGTAGGCTTTATTTTTAATCGTTTGGTAACTGTAACTTTCTGCTATTGTAATTAGTTGCAGAGTTAGTTACGGGTATTTACTTTTTTTTTCCCACGACTGTACTTATACTACATAGTATGAAAAAATTTATCTCAGTTAGGAAACGGATAATACAGTGAACATTTCCTTTCAACCTTTTCTGTTAATAAGGAAAAATGTACTCGGATTCTTTTCTGAAGTCCAATATATATGATCTTTAGAATTTATACACACCAAGCAATTTGTAAAATAGTGGATACATTTGAAAACACACAGCAGAATTGAAAACGCACTTCCAGCAATTATTGCTGGTAGGCAATACTGTAACCGAATTCTTTTGCCTGTAAATGAACGATACACGTTGTGCACACATATATTCTATAGTACTAAGCATCTTGTAGTTCAACTCAGCGATTTATATCAATTCCAATACGTTTCAAAGAGTGTAATATCATTGAAATACACTACAAACGATTTTTGCCCACAGACCCTAACGTAACGGAATTCTTTTGCGTGTCTCTGTAAATGAACAATAAATGCTACACACTTCATTTTCATTTCCAAACATGTCTTAGCAAAACTCAATAACGTACATCAAATACATGGCGACCCGACTATACAGTGTGTCCACGTATAACCTGACCGACCTTTATTTTCGTAACCGTTGGTCCTAGATGTATACTTCCAATTACAACTAGTCGGATATACCAATCCCAACACTTTCTTCTATCTCATGCATGTTAATACTTGAAATTAGCTATCACACTAATAAAATTAAACGGCAATCTATGCCCATCATGAGGATTCTATAGATATGAAATTCCGTGCACTAGTTCTTGAGATATGGCTATCTACGAAGTCGTGTAAATGCAGCAAAATTCAGCCTAGCAGCCCCACCTATTGGGTGCTTTACACCAAAACCTATGTTAAACAAAACTACCAAGCAACCACTTACGTCAAAGTCTAACTGAATCTGAAGTTTGGGGGAAATCCGTGCATTAGTTTTTGAGATAGAGTTATTGCGAAAATCATGAAAATGCCAGCATAGCAGCGCCACCTATTACACGATTAATACCAAAACCTAATCAGCAACAACTTGTGTTAACATCTAACTAAATCTGAAGTTAGATGAAAATTCGTGCATTAGTTTTTGAGATAGAGCTATTGCAGGAATCGTGCAAAATGCAGCACAGCAGCGCCACCTATTGAGCAATTTACACCAACACGTAATCCACATCAAGTCATATCAAGGACTAACTAAATCTGAAGTTTGATGAAAATCCATGCATTAGTTCTTGAGATAGAGCTATTGCGGAAATCGTAAAAAATGCAGCGTAGCAGCGCCACCTGTTGAGTGATTTGCACCAACACGTAATCAGCATCAAGTCATATCAAGGACTAAGTCATTCTGAAGTTTCATGAAAATCCGTGCATTAGTTCTTGAGATAGAGCCATTTCGGAAATCATAAAAAATGCAGCATAGCAGCGTCACCTGTTGAGCGATTTACACCAACACGTAATTCGCATCAAGTCATATCAAGGACTAACTAAATCTGAAGTTTGATGAAAGTCCGTGCATTAGTTCTTGAGATAGAGCCATTGCGGAAATCGTAAAAAATGCAGCGTAGCAGCGCCACCTGTTGAGCGATTTGCACCAAAAACTAATCAGAATCAATTTGTACGCGACCCGTAATCAGCATCAAGTCATACCAAGGACTAACTGAATCCGAAGTTTCATAAAAATCCGTGCATTACTTCTTGAGATAGAGCCATTTCGGTAATCATAAAAAATGCAGCATAGCTGCGCCACCTGTTGAGCGATTTGCACCAACACCTAATCACCATCAAATCATATCAAGGACTAACTGAATCCGAAGTTTCATGAAAATCCGTGCATTAGTTCTTGAGATAGAGCCATTTCGGAAATCATAAAAATGCAGCATAGCTGCGCCACCTGTTGAGCGATTTGCACCAAAAACTAATCAGAATCAATTTGTATCAGGGACTAACTGAATATGAATTTTTATTAAATTCCGTGCATTAGTTCTTGAGATAGAGCGCCCACAAAATTTGTGTCACACACAGACACACAGACAGACAGACTCACAGACAGACATTTTGTAAAAACATGTTTTTCGGGTTCTCTGACCTCTAAAACGTGTAAATCCGTCGAAAACCGGAATTCGAAAATTTTCATGAATCCAATACTTTCTTCTTGTAAAGATAGAAGAAAGTAAAAATGGTTTAAATAAGGTAAAGAATTATTTTTAAAGCGATTTGGGTCAAGAAAAATATTTATTAAAAAATTACGAAATTTAAATTTTTATACGGTCCTCCGGTCCTATAAGTGATATTTAGTAAAAATTTACTATGACACTAACAAGTAAGAAAGAAAAAGTCCTATTCACCTAACATTAAAATTGACCCAGTTATGAAACTTTAAAATGCATGACTTATATCACTTTTTTGCATATCAAAACAGATGATTTCGACCATGCTTTCAGGAATCGTATATAAAGTACCTAAACTTATTTCAAGGTATCTGCGGTTTGAACGAAATTGTACAACTATTACGATTTAGTTAACTTTATTAGTCAAATTTCAGATTAGTTAAAATAATTGTATTTTAACATATGTTGTATTTTATAAAGATTTGAGGCTATGACTTCTTTTAACAAAAATTATGTTATTTTCATAAAGTTTTATTTAACTTGCAACGATCGTCTTTCCAGTTTAAAATTTGTACTCGAACTTTAACTGACTTTCAAATGTCCGATCGGAGTTAAAATTTTACATACTGACTTAAATCCGATTATAAAGTAATATTATTATTAGTTTTGACGCTTACCATTCATACTTATATTAGTGGATAACATAAAATAATTCGGATAGATTACCGTCAACAAGTTTAAGAAATGGTTTTAGATTAGATTACATAAACCTGCGATGGTTGTGTTTTTTTAACTTTTATAATAAGTTTTATGTATTTTTTAGCGCTAAATAAAAAAATTACCTTCACTTTTAACCATCATGTCAGGATTTTTCGCAAATCGTAAATTTAAAGGTTAAAAAATAGCGAAAAACCTGAAACTAAAAGTAGATGTAAGACTTTTTTATTCAGTTTAATTTTATTTAATTCAATAATTTATTCAATTTTGTGACTTATACTGGGTTTCTTACAGCTAAACAGCTCAGGGGTCCGATGTGGTTGGGAGGAGAGGGGGAATCAATTTTAACTTTGAAATTTGCGATTTGAGAAAAATCCTGACGTGATGGTTTAAAATGAAGGTCATTTTCGGATTCAGCGCTAAAAAATACATGTGAATCAATTTTCAAAAGCTAAAAAACGTGGCACAATCTAAAATTTGAAAGACGGTGTAATCTAACAGCATTTTAAAATATGTATCTTTTTGTAAAGAATTGAGGTTGTTGTTTTTCATCCTTTTATTTAACAAAAAATCTGTTATTTTTATCCTCTTATATGTTCAGTACAAATTGTATATTTTGCAGTAATATGTGAGAAGGATTAAAGATTTCAAAGTTATATTGCAATGCTAATTTTACTCTCACCCATTTCTTTAATGTATCTGACGATAATTATATTTCTACTAAATTTGTGAATGATCCCTAATTTGAAGCAAAAACTATTCTCCAACTTTAAACAGCTATTACTCAGTCAATCGTAGAATTTTAATCGTAGAATTTTAATCGTAGAATTTTAATCGTAGAATAACGGGACTTTTTTTTTTGCCTTACTTGTCAGTGTAACAGGAAAATTTTACTTAATATAACTTACAGGACCGGGGGACCGTATAAAAATTTAAATTCTGTAATTCTTCGCTAAATTGTTTTTTCACTTCAAACTTTTTTTTATCTTAACTCTGCACCTAATTTTGACCACTTTTGTAATTGGAAGTATGCATCTAGGACCAACGGTTGCGAAAATAAAGGTCGGTCAAGTTATACATGGACACACTGTATTTACGCGTGTTAGAGAACGTTCAGGCAGATGGATAAACAGAATTCATAAACACTTTTTAACTGTATTAGAAAGTGCTAAAAGGATACAGATAAAATTTTACACTTTCATTTATTCCCACTCTTTTGCTGAATGTTGAGTCCTTCGAAGGAAAAGAAGCTATTTATTTATGTATTTTTTTAAACTGGATTTGTAGAAATCGAGATAATTTAGGGATTTCATTAAAAACCGGGAAGAGTAAGAAAAGTGTCGGGACGCTGAGATGTTAAGTTTGCAACCCGAATTGTCCCCGGGACATCTGGTCCTCGTAAATTTTTGAAATATAAATGTGAATTTATTGCCATATATTGATATTTGATACAACCCCTCATATTTTTGTTTCTTTTTGGGAACAACGGATTTCGAGCTTATTCTATCGACGATAATTTTCAGAATTTTCAAGCTATGATTTTGAGACTTTCACAAAGGTTGCTCTGTATACTTAGCTAATACATTATGCATATTATATTTTGATTGCATTCGCGCATGCGCAGTGAAAAAAAATTTGTAAACCTGCTCATTTTTCATCCAATTTTTATTATTCTTTAATTCTGATTGCAGAATATTGTGTACAATGTTGTTTACCATATTTTCTGAAAAGAACTTTTTTTTTATATTAAGAACTCTGCAAATTATAAGCTAAAAACTTGGCGAAATTTGGGACTGTTTTTATAAAAACCTTAATTCCTCTACGAGCATACATGCTATCCCCTATAAAAATGAACACAGTATATTACAATGAGCCACTTATTAATAATCTCGAGTTTGAACGCTTTTGCTACATTAGTTTTTACAGGGTTATCCAAAAAATATTCGTTCATTTTCAATTTGTTGACGGTGCCCTATGGGGTTTCGGGAAAAAATCTTCGCGGAAATATATGACCTTATATATACTGTTTACCCACCTGCAGTTTCAGGTTAATTCCTCATGTATTTTTCTAGATATTTAACAAAACGTCTAAAATCGCAAGTGACCAGTCACCTTTGGCCATATAGTGTATATGGCATCTGTTTACACACTTGGTTCACTGCTGGAGTGAATAAAACAGATTTTATGCACCGTCTAAATGGACTATATCAATTTTGTTTATAAATGGTCTTGGTGTACCATGGTTGTGAACCACTCATATAGGGCATTAAACGAATGTGTTATTAAAACGGAAAAAAAAACCACATTCATTAAAAAAATCTAGTAATTTTATTTTAAACTGTCCGATTAAGCCAAGATTTCCGGCATTGTAATAAGGACAAATTAGATCAGTGTCCAAATTCCTGT
Organism: Maratus speciosus; assembly: GCA_963932465.1. Lineage (NCBI taxonomy): Eukaryota > Metazoa > Arthropoda > Arachnida > Araneae > Salticidae > Maratus > Maratus speciosus. Next base: position 296,462,291 of record OZ010789.1, read on the forward strand.
TAGAATTTAAGTTTTCAGGCATTTATATGGATTTAAAAATATTTCCAGTTCAATTATTTTCATCTCATCGGAGACCGTCTGAGAAAGAAAGCGCGGGTTCTCTATCGAAAACGCTTCTTTGGAACAAAAAGTGGTATAAATTTGTTGGTAACGCAGAAATTGCATTTTCTATTATTTAAAAAAAGGATTGAAACTTCGAAAATTGGGCATGGAAGTTGCTAAATTAAGGGCTAGGCTACCTTTGTGCCCAAATTTGGTAGATTTCTGGGCAGCCGTTCGCCCACAATTCAGCAGACAGATACATACACACGCAAAGGGAGAGACGCACATTTATTTTTATTTTAGTTGTGTCTTCGAACAAGACTTAAAAATTTAATTCTTGCCTTATAAATATCTATATTATAAGGGAGAAACCTGTCTGTGAATAACTCTGACGTCATTTTGCGAATGGCAACAGCAGCTGATAAAATTTCGCTTTTACTGCATTTAATTTTTTTTAAAAGCTCCTAAACATCATACATTTTCAATTTTGATACTGTCGACTAGGGAGAAGAATGTACCTTCAAACGCAATTTGTTTGAAAACTATATCGCAATTTGCTTGAAAAATGTATCGGCATTTACTCAACTTTTATTGTTTTTGGAATTATTTCCAAGTATGAGTTTTGTTTTTTTTTTTTCAAATCTATATATAATTGTTGGCAGACTATTGGGAAATATAAATCCGTTAGCACTTAAATTAATATAAATAGCTCATAATTTGTTTCCAGCTTATATTCTATATCGAAATTAAAACATACATTAATTAGTATGTAAAACAATAAAATATAAATAAAACACAAATTTAAGACATTTAACAAAATTTCGCGCTTAAACTACTGAAATGAACCTAATCAAAAATTCGATTGTAAATAGTGATCTTTGGCGATTTCTTCGGCTGTTAAATCTTGAAGTGAGAACAATAACGAAATATTGCTTTGAATACATTTCCGAACTTTATTTGAATGCATTATTGTTGTTTTTCATATGAATATGATCTTTAGTATTTTTAATGGGCATGCTAAAAAAATGTGTTGAACGTAAAAAAAAAAAAAAAAAAAAAAAAAAACAGTAGATAGGTGTGAGGTTTTCTCAGCGCAAACATTTTTTCATATCAAACAACGCTTTTTAACGATACATAAGTATACTACATCAAAATTCGCTTTCGGAATCTTTCGAAAAATACCTCATTCATCGCTGTGCCTTTAGTACGTAAAGAGAAAAAAAATGTTGACATCTGAAATAATATATATGATGGTTTTTACCTATATTCTGTAACCCGGATAGCCCGGGTTAATCTACTTAGTTTCTTTAAAGTGTCTCAGCGCTTTTAAAATAGGAAAAAATGAAAAAAAAAAGAGAACATTTTCAACGTTTAATATTTTAAAATGAATATAATTTTAAGAAACGATTTTTATTGAGCTGAAAGATATAAGTATGTTCTTTCGTTTCATGTATTTAAAAATTGCAAGATGCAGAATTAGCATTTACAAGGGGCTTCAAACTGTCAGCAATTTGACGAGCAGAAAATTGCTATAACATAGCTTACGCGCAGGATTACAAAATACATCTTGCAACTGGAATAGAAATTTTGGTGCCTACTTATACTTCAGATTATAGTACCTACCCTGAACCTAAATAAATTTGTTTTTAAAGCATTTTTATATTTTTAATACAAAGTTGTATTAAGCTAATACAATTTTTTGAAAATTTCAACAGTATAATCACCTAAAATATATATACATATGTATATATTTTTTTAACAATAAAAAGGAAATTTTAGGTTCCATTTATACAGACTAATATGAAACATATGTTTTGAAAATTTCATTAAAAAACATTCAAAAGTTTTTAAGATATCCTGCGCGATATGCCCAAAAACGTGATATGGAGATAAATGACTTCAAAGTTTCTGAAACGCCGCTTCAGCTATTGTGCGGGAATAATGCCATAACTTCTGTACTAATAGGAATTTCAAGGAAACAATTACATCAAAATGTTCAGAAAAGATAGAAGTTTGGCATCTAAAAAAATTAAAATTTCGAAAATTTTGAAGCTTTAAGAGTCCTGAGAACCCTTAAGAGGACTGGTAGGACTACAACAACTAAGAAGTTGGAAATTCAGTCTATTCTATTAAAGCCAATATCTCGTTCAAATACGCATGCAGTATTATGATTCTTTTCTTATCCTAGTTTAGTAAGAACTTTATAAATATTTAAAGAAAAAAAAATTAACCATTTGGGTTTAAAGATAAATTTAAAATAGCAATGTAAACAAACATCTTTTTTCCTCGTGAAAGTTTTGAGGTATTCACTTTGGTACACTTAAAAAAAAACTAATGAAAATCTTACCTTGAAATCTTCTGTGATGATGAAAAAGTACTTGATTTTACATAATAAACCTATTTTAATCTTTATTGAATATTCTCAAAAAATTTAAAAAACTGATACATTTTCACTTATCAGAAATTTGCATACTTTTGTCATACACATTCCCCATTTACAAAACAGAAAAATAGGTTCACAAGATGCAATAACACTTACTCTATCCTATTTTTTAATTACAGAGATGTACTTGCATTAGATTTTGAACAATGTGTACCATTACATGAAAAAAATCACATTTTGAGAAAAAGGCAAAAACACTTATCCCTTTAAATGGGATTTAAATGTTTGTTTACATTTTTAAGGTGGTATTAATCACTGTTAGAGAATTAAAAGGTACATATATTACATATTTTTTAATCTGTCCTAATTTTTATGCCACAATTTGAAAAATCGATTTTTTGTAGGTATTTGACGTCCCAGTACTAAAAATAAACTTATACAAAACACAAAATGTACGCATAAATTTTTTAAATAATGTAGCACCTATAATTTTCAATGGGTTGCAATAGACTACGGGGGAAATGAAGGAATAGTTCCTCCTCTCCCCTGGAAAAAGATTCCAACTCACCTGAGGCTTGACCTAGCTACAAGCCTGGATACTCCACCCCATCCGCGTATTTACACCGTAATGCAACTGCGCCAGAAGACAAATATTCAGTATAGAGTCTAGATTATCCGAGTTAATACCCAGATAGCATGAATATTAGCAACAATTTTGATTTTTTCTGACATTATCTTGCCGTGACAAATTTGAATTGAGAGATTCGAAGCAAATTTCCCGCAAGGTATACCATCCCCTACTTGCATGAGTAGTTTCTTGTGAAACTGATGTCAAGACTGTTTTTAATTCACGAAAGTGACGAAAGCAGAAAATCCCCCTGTTGAGAGAATCGACAATCAGCACATACGCAGAAATTTCAGAAGTTTTATACGGGTGGCACCGCTTTTTCTAAACGCTATACTTATCAAATACCAAAAAAGGCTCGTATTAAAAAGCACAAATATTACCTTAACTTGTTTATGGTGATGAAAACGATGCATGCACCTTCTGACGGTGTGTTCGCATCAATAGACCTGATCAGGTCTATGCACTCCTCCGAAGGGATTAAACTTATAGTGGGGCATGGAAAGATTACTGCTTTGCAGTAAGTTTTCAGTATTTTTGATTACTTGTTTGCTGTTAATTTGCAATACATTTGATACAGCATGAATTTAACTTGCACGACAAGTTATCTGCAAGTTCAAAGTGTGGTGACTTCGGTGTTTATGTAATCTTTCTGCAACTTTGCAGGTTTTCAAAGCAAAACTGCTGCAAATTTTCTGAAAATGAAAAATGCTATCTAGGTAAGGACCACTCACCTCGGTTAAGCAAAAAACTCGGATAAATCGGATTTATATAAATCGTCACTACTTAAGGAGATGAAATATATATATTTACACACAATTTATTAATTTTTATGGTACTACTTAGAGTATTTTGATGTACATTTCCTTTGCTTTTATAAAAATGGGGGAATGAAATTGTTTATTTAAAGAAGACCTTGGTAGTTTTTTTGCTGGACAATGAACGTTTCTTTTTTATAATATTACGCCATTACATAGCTGCCAATTTGTACGGTTTTTTCTTAATATTAAAATTTAATTGTAAATTTTGCCTAATTCAATTTTGCCGAAATCTAACAGTTTTTAACGACTAAATAAGGCAAAATTTTCTATTAAATTTTAGCGGTAACAAAAAATCATACAAGTTGGCAGCTATGCTACTGCATTTGTATCACCAGAACTGCAGGCGTAGTCTCTTCTTGCTTCTAAATGTATTCAATGTTTTTTTCAATTGAATTTTAACCTTCGAAGTGCCAGTGCGTCATTTTCTTCTGAATTGAAACGGACATTGTTTTCAGCGTTAAGGAACAGTAATTGTCAGGGCTCGAAATGGAAAAATCCATGAACCGGAACGCTATTCCAAAATTATTTTTGACTAAAAAATTTCTTTGAAAGTATAGACACATTTGTATCCAACTATAGAAAAACAACTTTAAAAAAACATTCAAAATTCTAAATAATAATTTTTAAAAAAAAGTTGCAGAGAGAGCACAATAAGCTATATAATAAAACTGTAATAATATGTTTTAATAATTGCACGAATCGGAATTATATTTACCATAATTTCACGAACTGGAACAATATTTGTCATAATTTTACGAACCGGAATATCGTTCTGGTTTGCTCACACTGTTAAAAATTTTGCAGCATTCTGGCAGGTCATTTGACCGTTTTTTGAAAAAACGGTTTCATAACCATAATTTAACTATATTCTGACCATAAAATGGCCAATAATATGGTCAGAATAGTGTTAAAATTACGGTTGTGTAACCGTTTTCGGAAAAAACTGTTAAATGACCTGCCAGAATGTTGCAAATTTTTAACAGTGCACGTAGATTTCGATCCCTGGTAATCGTCAATGGAATGTTAGGTGGAGATAAAAGAGTAGATGTAAAAAATTAGAACTCTGATTTTCTAGCCAGAAAAGGGGGGGGGGGATGGCCATATTTTATTTATTTATTTATTTATTTATTTCAGTAACTCAGTTAAAGCGGAAACTCGGTTAAGCGGGACTCAGATAATTGGGACTCTACTATATTAAATTTTAAAAGGTTTATTTATTTATTTATTTTTATTTTTATTTATTTATTTATTTTTTTTTTTGGAGAAAAACATATAAATGAGATTAACAATTTATTTTCAAAAAATAAATGTGATATATTATTATTATAATACATAAAAAATAGTTAAGACCTAAACCCATAAAAGCATAGTTGTAAAAATGTATGATGGTTTTCATTGCATTTACATTGTAATACATTTATGACTAAAACAATTGCACTGAATTAAAAAGATTTAATTTTATAAAACATATATAGAAATATTATGTGGGGGAAAAGTATATAATAAGGAAGTCATAAAATATTTTTAGTGTTCCAGAAATAAATTATACTTTCAAAAAATGCTAAAATTCATAAATAACAACAATAACAATAATTGTTGTAAACATATACGCGAAAAACCGTGTGAACGATGCTCCGCCGTATATTTACATTGTAATATAACTGTGCTAGGAAACAGTTGTAACAGATTAAAAAAACATTTAGTTTTATAAAATCCTAATAAAGATTATGTACTCAAAATAATCTAATAGAGTAATCAGAAGATTTTGTTTTATCAGAAGAATATAAATTATAAATTCAAATCATTTGAAGAAATAAAATTAGGTGTAATGTAAAGAATTGTGTGCAGTTCTTTGCACTCCTTTTGTATGCATAATTTCTTAAGATTCATTATCAGTACATGTGGGTAAAAATGTGAAATATTTTAGTTAAAAAAATTAAACTACATCATTTATGAATGAACAACAAACTCTGATTCTATCATTTCATAAACTGTTGTTTTTACTTTCAATTCATTATATAATTTAAAGATTGTAAAAGAATAAATAATGGATTAGTAATGAAAATTAATGCTCCTCCTCTCTTAAATCACATAATTTAAAACAGCAACAATTTAAAACTGTCATTGCAACAGAGTTGCAACCTACTATTCGAACCAAAAAAAAATATTTTTCACTAAATACATAAAAATATAAAGAGAAATGCATATTCATTTTGCATGCAAATTACTTCACGCGCCTTACCAGGTTTTCCCAGAAATTTTCCCCGAAAAAAAATTCTCTGCACAGCAAACGATAAATTCAAATGACACTTGTTGCTTCAAAATTATGAAGCGTTAATTTCTCAATTAAACTGTTTTCTCTTTTAATTTGAAATTAGATTTTAAAAGATATATATTTTTTTTCTTTTTAAAAAGAAATTATTAAGAAAAATAAAGTGCAAACTTACTGTTGCGTCTTTAAAGATAATTTTTTTCAAAGAAAAATATTATTTCGATGATATCTGGGGAACTGGAAATGTTTATCAGATACTCCTCACAGTTATATGATGTGAACAGCAAGAGCATTGGATTTAAATAATGCGAACTAGCTTTTGCAAAAGCGCCATCTGGCGCGTAATCGTTAAAATACGCTTGTGAATGGGCGTGCGATGAATGAAATCTTAAGAAAAGCTCTTCGGTGTAAAACCTTTATAGGAATGATGCGCGTACATACAATATTAATAAATCTATCAATTTCTGTACGTGGTTAGTTTTTTTTTCTTTTTTTTTTTTACATACACATTATAGTTAAAATATTCAGGGCCGAAACTAGCCTTTTCTGCACCCGGGGCAAACATGGATTTTGGCGCCCCCTCCCCCCCCTCTTCCACAAAGTATATTTTCAAAGAGAATTTTACTAATTTTATAATAGACGACTTATTTTAAAATTTAAAATATGTAATCATAAAATATGTAATACTGAACTGCGTAATCTACAGTGGCGGATCCAAGGGGGAGGTCATTCTGAACATCAACAAAAATATTCTAAAGATCATTTTTAAAATGACATATTCAGTAGAGTCCCGATTATCCCGCCTAACCGAGTTTCCGCTTTCACCGAGTTATTTTCTTCTAATGGACTGATGGCTTCCATTATTATGAAACAGCCATTATAAATGAAGTGTTAGGTGAAGATAAAAGAGCAGTCGTAAAAAGTTAGAACTCTGATTTTCTGGTCCGAATGGGAAAAAAAAATGGCCATAATTTTTTTTTTTAATGATCCTTTCCAAAGGTATAAACATTCATTTGGCGCCCGGGGCACATGCCCCCTCTGCCCCCCTTAGTTTCGGCCCTGAAAATATTAGAGAATCAGTAAATTAATTTTCGTAGTAGCTCATCAAAAAGGAGGGAAAATCGGGCAGGTCGGAGTGGGAGTGGGAGATTTTCGTTCGGAGAAAAAGCGGGCGATGAAAGATAAGAGCAAAGTTCTGAAGGAAGTTAAAGATAAAGCATTTCAAAAAAGTGCAAATATTTCTTAACCATTTATCTACTGACGGTACTTATAAGTACAGCAGAACCTCGCTTATCCGAAGTAGTTGGAACCGACCCTATTTCGGAAAATCGAAATTTTCGGATAATCGAGAATGCTTCAATTTTAAGATTAAGGAAAAATAGATGCAATATTTCTTATTATGGTAACAAGTACTTAATAAAAATAAAACAATTACAAAATAGAAACAAGAATAAATTACCCGAATTTTAATTTTGAAATTAAGTACATTTTACATATATCACAAGGGTTTGACACAATGTTTTGTTTGTCGCAGTTTCGATTGCCTTTGCTTTGAAACTCTATCACGGAGTTTTTAAATAGTATTAGTTCCCCAGTATCGCAGTCTTTCTGCTGCCCCAGCTATGCCAAACCTTTTGCAAACCATTAAAAAGCTTCAGAATTGTTAATTTGTTCGTTTTCTTGATTCAACTCCGCAGCTTACGGGAGCTCAAGTTAAATTCAAAGAAACTCTTAGAAAGGGGATCGAAAATATTTATATGTACTTGTAATTCGGAAAGGACCGCTTGCACAGAAGGAATATGATGGTTTAAAAAAAAAGCTTTCAGAATGAATTTTGCACACAAAGAATGTGATTGTAAAAAAACGTACAATCAATTCAATAATATTTATAATATTAACATACTAGCAAACCCCGCGGCTTTGCTCGCGTGATATTTGAAATATGCTAAGTGATATTTATATGTCTAATTTTTATTAAAAGGTACTAACTAATTTTTATTTTATTAAAAGGTAATATTTTATTTTATTAAAAGGTTTTTTTTATTAAAAGGTACTTATTACTTTTAGGAATAATTCAAAAATTACTATTTAAAACACAGTTTGATTAAACATCATTATTACACTGCATTAGACAGAAATGAGACTTAAATTAATAAAACTAAATAAATGATAATTTAGAAAATATTTTGAAACTTTTATGCTCAATTAATACGCTCATTTCAGTATTCATTTGAAGTTTTGAATTTTTTAGAAACCATCTTCTTACATCTTAAAATTAACCCTCATGTCAAATTCCAAGTCCTACCACCTTTCTCAACATAAAGGGCTATGTTGAAATAGGAACTGTCACCATTAATTTGCCAACATTAATTTTGAAATTGGTATGTTATTTCCTAATATTCCACAGAAACGTAATTTAGAAAGCTTTTAAAAACCTTTTTTTAGAACGTTTGTTGTTCCTGTGAATACCAGATGGTAGAATCATCCGCATAAAATATAGCATGTATAGGATCAGAGACTGTTACCATTGATTCGCAATTATTACTTTTATAATCGGTTTATATTCCCTGAAATTACATAGAAATCGTAATTTAGGACTTTTTTAGAATGCATTTCGTACCTCCCCTTCGTTCCCCCCCCCCCCTCTTTTTAATTCGAATTTATTTTCGACAGTCTTTTGAAGGCATTTATATTTTATAAGTAACTACCATGCCATATTTAAAGTTTCTAGCCTCTTCAGTATCACAGAAATCGCAATTTAGAAAGTTTTTTGCTCCTGCAACCCTCTGGTGGTAATGGCACAAACATAAAATATAGCCTATGTTTGAGCAGATTCTATCACCAACAATTTGTCACCGTTATTTTTTTAAATCGGTTTGGTTTTTGATAAGATTACATAAAAATTGTAATTTAGAACGTTTTTAGAACGCTTTTCGCTCACTTCATCCTTTTAAATTTGGAATTTTCTTTCGACTGTTCTTAGAAAGCAGTTGTATCTTGTAAGTAAATACCATGCCATATTTCAAACTGTTAGACCCCTCACTTGTGCAAAAAACGCAAATTAGAACATGTTTTGCTCTTGCACCCCCAGATGGTAGTGACAGTAACATAAAATATAGCCTATGTTGGAGCAGGGACTGTCACCATCAATTTGAAAATATTACTTTTGAAATAGGTTTGGTATTTCCTGATACTGAGTAGAAATCGCAATTTAGAACGTTTTTACAACGTTTTTAGAACGCTTTTCGCGCATTTTCACCCCTTTTAACCCTTTCGAGGACAGTGTCCTTAAAAAAGGACACCTAATTTTAATTTCAAAACTTAGAAACGGCACCAAGAATATTTAATTAAAATTTTCCTTTTATAATGTACGTGAAAATAAGCAAGTTCGTATTTTCTAATAAAGTCTTTTATAAATTCTGGTGTCAATCCATTATTTCATCAGTTTATAAACAGAATTACTCCGCGCCGGTAAGGGTCACATTTCCAAATTTTTCAAAACTGTTCTTGAAGATCATTTATATCTAATAAATATGTACCTTGCCTAATTTCAAGTTGCCAGCCCTACCGATCACAAAAATCAAAATTTAGAATTTTTTTGCTCCTGAAACCTCCATGTGACAGTCACACCGACATGAAATAGCGTCTATGTTGGAGCAGAGGCTGTCAGAATCAATTTGCTTACCATTACTTTTAAAATCAGTTTGATTCTTCCTGAGAGATTGCTCACAAATCAGCATTTACAACGTTTTTAGAACGCTTTCCGCGTATTTGCACCCCTTTTTAATTTCAAATTTTTAAAGAAATGTTCTTAGAGATCATTTATATCTAATAAATATATACCATGCACAATTTCATGAATCTAGGTCCGTCTGTAATTCAAAAATCGCATTTTTAGAACGTTTTTAGTTCCTGCATCTCCTCTGGGGTGGTGGAAACAGATATAAAATATAGCCTATCTTGGAGCAAGAGCTGTCACCATTATTTTTACACCATTATATTTGAAATCGGTTCAATACTTCCTGAGATTGCATAGAAATCGCAATTTAAAATGTTTTTTACAACGCTTTTCACGCATTTTCACCCTTTTTAAATTTCGATTTGTTTTAGGAAATTTTCTTAGAGATCATTGATATCTTATAAGTAACTACCATTCCAAATTTCATAATTCTAGGCCCTTCCATAACACAAAACCGCAATTTCGAACGTTTTTTTCTCCTGCAAACCCAAAGTGGTAGTGATACAAACATAAAACAGGGCCATGTTAGAGCAAGATCTGTCACCATCAATTTACAACCATTACTTTTGAAATTGATTTGATACTTCCTAAAATTGAGTAGAAATCACTTCAGAGCGTTTTTTAGAACCCTCTTCGCACATTATCACCCCTTTTAAATTTCGAATTTTTTAAGAACTGTTCTTAGAAATCCTTTATATCTAATAAGTAACTAATATTTCAAATTTCATATTTCTAGGCCCATCAGTAACGCAAAAATTGCATTTTTAGAACGTTTTTTGCTCTCCCCCTTTGAGATAGTGGCACCAACATGAAATATAACCTATCTTGAAGCAAGGGTTATCGTTATCATTTTGACACCATTATTTTTTAAATCGGTTTGGTATTTCCTGAGATTGTGTCGAAACCACCATTTAGAACGTTTTTTAGAATGCTAATTGTGCATTTTCACCCCCTTTTAATTTCGAATTTTTTAAGAACTGTTCTTAGAAATCCTTTATATCTAATAAGTAACTATTATTTCATATTTCAAGGCCTTTCAGTAACGCAAAAACCGTAATTTAGAACGTTTTTTGCTCCGGCACCCCCTTTGAGGTAGTGGCACCGACATAAAATATAGCCTATCAGGGAGCCAGGATTGTCACCATCATTTTGACACCATTATTTTTAAAATCGGTTTGGTATTTCCTGAGATTGTGTAGAAACCACCATTTAGAACGTTTTTAGAACGCTTTTTATGCATTTCCACACCTTTTAAATTTCAAATTGTTTAGAAAATGTTCTTAGATATCATTTATATCTTATAAGTAACTACTATTCCAAATTTCATGATTCTAGGCCCTTCCATAACACAAAAATTGCATTTTTAGAAAGTTTTTTGCTCCTGCACCTCCTTTGTAGTAGTGGTTCCGACATAAAATATAGCCTATGTTCTAAGTTGGACTAATACCATCATTTTGATACCATTTCTTTTGAAATCGGTTCGGTAGCTCCAGAGATTACCACTAACAAACAAACAATTTTTACTTCTTTATAATATTAGTATAGGTACTAATATTATAAAGAAGTAAAAATTGTTTATTTGTAGGAGGTAAGCTCTGAAACTACCGAACCGATTCCAAACATAATGGTATCAAAAGGATCGTGTTAGCCCTACTTAGAACATGGCATGGTAATTACGTATGAGATGTAAATATTCTCTGAGAAGAGTTCCTTAAAAATTTGAAATTTAAAAGGGGTGAAAATGAACGAAAAGCGTTCTAAAAATGATCTAAATAGCGGTTTCTACGCATTCTCAGGAAATATAAATGTTCTAAATTGCGTTTTTAGTGTTACTGAGGGGTGTCTAACATTTTAAATTTGGAATGGTAATTACTTCAAAGATGCAAATGCTTTCTAAGAATTGTCGAAAGAAAATTCCAAATTTAAAAGGATGAAATGAGTGAAAAGCGTTCTATAAGCGTTATAAATTACGATTTTTATGCAATCGCATGAAATACGAAACCGATTTCAAACATAATGGTGGCAAATTGATGGTGATGGAACATGCTCGAACATAAGCTATATTTTATGTCGAGGGTTGCAGGAGCAAAAAACTTTCTAAATTGCTATTTCTGCGGTACTGAAGATGCTAGAAACTTTAAATATAGCACAGTAGTTACTTATAAAATATAAATGTCCTCTAAGAACAGTCGCAAATAAATTCGAAATTAAAAAGGGGTGAAGCGGAGGGAAGGAGCGAAAAACATTCTAAAAGAGTCCTAAATTACGATTTCTATGGAATCTTAGGAAATAATAAACCGATGACAGAAGTTATTGGTTGCAAATCAAGAGTGATAGTCCCTGATCCTATTCGGGCTATATTTTATGCCGGTGTCACTACCACCTGGTTGGCAGGAACAACAAGAAAGCCTTTAAAAACATCTAAATTCCGTTTTCTATAGAATATTAGGAAATACCAACCGATTTCAAGGTTAATGTTGGCAAATTAATGGTGACAGTTTCTGTTTCTCCACAGTCTCTGTTTCATCTGTTTTCGAGACATTCTATTTCAACTTTGTTTCGGCATTTTATATTGGTGCCACTAACATCAGAGAGATGGTAAACTGTTAGACAAGAAGCTTGGAATTTGACATGATGGTTAATTTTAAGATGTAAATATGTTAAGATGGTTTCTAAAAAATTCAAAACTTCAAATGAATACTGAAATGAGCGTATGAAATGAGCATTAAAGTCTCAAAATACTTCCTAAATTACCATTTAATTGGAATTAGTTTTAGTTCTTCTTATTAATTAAAATCTCATTTCTGTGTACTGCACTTTTATAATGAAGTTTAGTCAAACTGTGACTTAATTTGTAATTTTTTAATTATTTCAAAAAGTGTTCTTCTAATAAAAAATAGTCATATAAATATCACTTGGCATATTTCAACTATTACGCGAGCAAAGCCTCGGGGTTTGCTAGTATGTATTATAAAACATATAGCAGTGATATAATGTTCATTTAAAATCTCGTTAACAACAGGTATAATTATCTCTAATATTTTTATGATGTATCTGAGTATACTGAATTTGTCCATCTCTCTCAACTTACAGTAAAATCATACTCAAAGCGAGATACAAAGAATGTTAGTACACGGGATTAAAGAAAATTGCTAATTCAGCTGAGTTTTTTTCATTCAAATATTATTTACTATTATAAATATTTGCTTTAATAATTTGTTAATAAATAAAGTAAATATTACTATACAGAAACAGGGTTTTTTATCTGAATAAAAAAATCCGCTAAATTGGCAACAGTGGAGAAGAGAGAAGGAATTAGCATGTTCATCAATGAATTTGCGTCTTATAGACGTGGTTTTTATCTCAAAGAGCCGAAAATCTATCGCGTGTTAAACGGGATAGCATAATAACCGTTCGCGTCTTAGACGTGATATTTTTGCATCAGCCTTATGGGCGATGCTCAAGGGATCGGAAAAATCCGCGTATTAACCATGAGCGTCTTAACCGGGCTCGACTGTATTTAAAATATTACGTATCAACGGGTTTTATTGATACATCATCGAGAGGCGAGAAGAAAAATATGTACATGAAATTTAAAAAATAAGATGTTCTCTAATCCCAGCACTCAGACGCACAGCGCGCTTATTTTTGTTTGAAGTGCTTTGTAGACTTAAAATAAAAATAAAATAGCTACTAATCTCAGGCACTAAGGATTGTAAATCAAAGCTGTCAATTATGCTTTTTTCTTATGCATTTCTTCTTATTATTTTCATTCAGCAACCCATCTTTTCTATGTAAAGCTGGGAAAACATTAAAAATCTACCTTATCTGCATATTTTATTGATACTTCTGCGTGAGGTGTTTCCACAAAACGTACCCTAAAATATTAAAGTATTCACTAAACTTATACCCAGGCATCTAAATAAAATCTGTCAATGAGACAGTTTTCTTACACTTTCTTTTATAAACATTTTAGTTCCATATTGTATTTTGAATACTAAAATTATGCACAAACATTCACTAACTTAAATTTATCGCAATAAGCCTGTACCAAACCATGTTGTTTGGACAGACATTTGGCCATTTTCTAATTAGCCTTAAAGTTGCACAGGCTCTTTGCAATAACATGCGCAGGGCTCAACAATTACGATCGCCAATGGCGACCAAAATATTTCAACTGAGTGACGACTGGAAGCATCAACGTTGAATTATCTAATGATGATTCACTTCTTGTACGGTTTACATAATGGCTATAAACAAAAGAAAACTATTAGATAGGTGGTACTTTATGGATTTAAAGACACACACAAGGACATATGCCAGCAGTTAAGAAGCAAAAATTTAAAAATTGCACATTTTGAAGAACCATGACAAAAAAAGCGTTTGTAAAACACTTATATAACGCAAAATTCCCTAAAGCTGACACTTTAGAATATTGGTCTGATATTTTTTCTAAGTAATTTCTTCCAAATAATTTTCTTTAAAAAAATTATTATTTTAGTAAAAAACAATTTTTTTTTCTTATGATTTCGCATACTTTATTCAATCAAACTTTATAATGTACTTATATTAAATTTTTTTAGTATAATTTTTATAAGTTTCGCCGGAAAACTTAATTTATATTAACTTTCTAAATGAATTTATGAGGTAGAAGAATTAAGCAATTCAGGCTAATATTATTACTCTGCTCATGATTATACTTTTTCAATCACTTCATAAAATAAATTTAGTGTTTTTTGAAAAATCCATGATTAAATGAAACAGTGGACAAAAATTGACAACGAGGTGGAGGTAAATACATGGTGTGGCAATTAATTTCCAGTACTGACGTAACTGTGCGAGAACCGGAAATCGTCAGAACGCGGTAATGCTTATATTTGGAAGACCGTTTATCTGGGCATGTCCAACAACTTAGGTGCTCTTCAGAAGCAAGTGGTTGACCTTGAAACACGCAATAAAATGTAGCTGTTAAATTTTGTTGTCGAAGTCGACATGGAGCAAAGAATAAATATTAAATTCTGCTTCAAATTTGGTAAAACTGCTACAGAAACCCATGAAATGTTGGAACAAATGTACGGAGAGGAAGCATTATCCCGTTCACGCACTTTTAATGGTTTAGCTGATTTCGGGATGGCCGCGAATGTGTCGAAGATGAAGCACACACATTGGATTACCGCATTCCGTGCGCACGCCAGAAATAATTGAGAATGTTATTGAGCTTGTGACTTCGGTTCGCCGATTGATCATTCAAACTGAACAATGAACTGAACATTTCCAAAGAGGTGGTTGGGCAAACTTTGACACAAGACCTATTTGAACAAGATTTGAGGGTGTCGAAGCCATCAAGAAAATGGTGACGTCCACATTAAAGAACATTCCGAAAGAGGAATTTAAAAGTTGTTTCCGAAACTTATACAGCCGATCACAGAAGTTCATTAAGGTAGATGGGAGTTGCTTCGAAATATATTAAATAGATTTCATATTATATTTTCTGGAATTATTAAACCAGTCCTGGAAATTAATGACCACACCTTTTATATTTTCTGGTGATCAGAAATTTTTGCTGGCTATAATAGACACTACCTATATTGTGATAATTATTACTCTGACTAGAAAGATAGCCCGTCAAAAATGATGGAAAATGAATTATAAAGATATACCATACAACACATGAGTAATAATGTGTTTTTCTCGCTTGTTTCGCAATGATAGATGAAAATAACACATTTTAAAAAAGAAACACATTTATGAAAAACTATGTATGTAATGAATACATTAAAAATGCAATTTAAGGATAAATTAAACTTTCACCACAAAACTTGTTTTTTTTTCTTTTTTTGGCAAAAACACTTTTATTAATTAAATGCTGTCCTTGCTCTTCAGTATCTTCAATATGAGTTTTTAAGTACCCTTCCTCTTTACATCTTGAAATACTTGCATATAATTGTCCATGAGAAAAAAACAGTTCTTTTAAATACAGCCCAACTGTAGAAAATGTTTGTCCTTGTGACTTATTCAACGTCATTGCAAATGACAGTATAACTGGCGATTTCATTCGTATCAATTCATTTCATTCATTAGTCATTCATTTCAAATGCGCCAATGCACTTTAACTTTTTTATGATATTATATTATATTATACTAGCAAACCCCGCGACTTTGCTCGTGTAATAGTTGAACTATGCCAAGTGATATTTGCATGACTATTTTTTATTAGAAGAACACATTTTGAAATAATTCAAAAACTACAAATTAAGCCACAGTTTGACTAAACTTCATTATAAAAGTGCAATAGACAGAAATGAGCTTTTAATTAATAAGAAGAACTAAAACTAATTCCAATTAAATGATAATTTAGAAAGTATTTTGAGACTTTTATGCTCATTTCATACGCTCATTTCAGTATTCAATTGAAGTTTTGAATCTTTTAGAAACCATCTTAATACATTTACATCTTAAAATTAACCATCATGTCAAATTCCAAGCTTCTTGTCGAACAGTCTACCATCTCTCTGGTGTTAGTGGCACCAACATAAAATACCGAAACAGAGTTGAAATAGAATGTCTCGAAAACAGATGAAACAGAGACTGTGATGAAACAGAGACTGTCGCCATTAACTTACCAACATTAACCTTGAAATCGGTTGGTATATCCTAATATTCTATAGAAAACGGAATTTAGATGTTTTTAAAGGCTTTCTTGTTGTTTCTGCCAACCAGGTGGTAGTGACACCGGCATAAAATATAGCCCGAATAGGATCAGGGACTATCACTCTTGATTCGTAACCAATAACTTCTGTAATCGGTTTATTATTTCCTGAGATTCCATAGAAATCGAAATTTAGGACACTTTTAGAATTATTTTCGCTCCTTCTCTTCGCTTCACCCCTGTTTAATTTCGAATTTATTTTCGACTGTTCTTAGAGGACATTTATATTTTATAAGTAACTACTGTGCTATATTTAAAGTTTCTAGCATCTTCAGTACCGCAGAAATCGCAATTTAGAAAGTTTTTTGCTCCTGCAACCCTCGACATAAAATATAGCTTATGTTTGAGCAGGTTCTATCACCATTAATTTGCAATCACTATGTTTGAAATCGGTTTCGTATTTCATACGATTGCGTAAAAATCGTACTTTAGAACTTTTATAGAACGCTTTTCGCTCATTTCATCCTTTTAAATTTGGAATTTTCTTTCGACAATTCTTAGGAAGCATTTGCATCTTTGAAGTAATTACCATTCCAAATTTAAAATATTAGACCACCCTCAGTAACACAAAAAACGCTATTTAGAACATTTTTTGCTCCTGTAACCCCCAGGTGATAGTGACAACAACGTAAAATATAGGCTATGTTGGAGCGGGGACTGTCATTATCAAGTTGAAAACATTACCTCTGAAATCCGTTTATATTTCCCGAGATTGCGTAGAAATCGCTATTTAGAAAGTTTTTAGAATGCTTTTCGTTTATTTTCACCCCTTTTTAAGTTTCAAATTTTTAAGGAACTCTTCTCAGAGAGTAATTACATCTCTTTACAAGTAATTACCATGTCAAATTTCAAGTTGCTAGCCCCTTCAGTATTACAAAAATTACAATTTAGAACGTTTTTTAAAATGCAACCGTAAGGTGGTAGTGATGCCGACATGAAATAGATCCTATATTGGAGCAAGGGCTGTCATCATTTATTTCATCCATTGCTTTTGAAATCGGCTATGTACTTTCTGAGATTGCGTAGAAATCGCAATTCAGAGCATTTTTTAGAACGTTTTTCGTCCATTTTAACACCTTTTAATTTTCGAATTATTTAGGAAATGCTCTTAGAGATCATTTATATCTTATAAGTAACTACCATGCCTAGTTTCAAGTTGCTAGCCTCTGCAGTATTACAAAAAACGCAATTTAGATCGTTTTTTACTCCTGCATCCCTTTCGGGTAGTGGCACAGACATAAAATACAGTCTATGTTGGAGCGAGGGCTGTCAACATCGTTTTCACACTATTATTTTTTAAATCGGTTCGGTATTTCCTGAGATTGCGTAGAAATCGCAATTTAGAAAGTTTTTTAGAACGCTTTTCGCTCATTTTCAAGCCTTTTAAATTTCGATTTTTTAGGAAATGTTCTTAGAGATCATTTGTATCTTATAAATAACTGCCATACCTAATTTCAGGATTCTAGGTCCTTCAGTAACACAAAATTCGCAATTTCGAACGTCTTTTGCTTCTGCAACGCCTAGGTGGCAGTGACATCGACTTGAAATAGAGCCTATATTGGAGCAAGGGCTGTCATCATCAATTTCCAACTGTTACTTTTGAAACAGGTTGGGTACTTTCTGAGATTGCGTAGAAATCTCCATTTAGAACGTGTTTTAAAACTCTTCTCGCACATTTTCCCCCCTTTTAAATTTCGAATGTTTTAAGAAATGTTCTTAGAGATCATTTATATCTTATAAGTAACTACCATTCCAAATTATATGTATCTGGGCCCTTCAGTAACACAAAAATCGCAATTTCGAACGTTTTTTTGCTCCTGCATCCCCTTGGTGACAACACCGACATGAAATAGAGCCTATATTGGAGCAAGGGCTGTCATCATCAATTTCCAACCATTACTTTTGAAATAGGTTTGGTACTTCTTGAGATTGCGTAAAAATCGCCATTTAGAACGTTTTTCAGAACGCTTTTTGCGCATTTTCACCCCTTTTAAATATCGATTTTTTTAAGAAATGTTCTTAGACATCATTTATATCCAATAAGTAACTACCATGCCAACATATATCTGGACCCTTCAGTAACACAAAAATCGCAATTTTGAACTTTTTTTTGCTGCTGCACCCCCTTTAGAGGTAGTGACACCGACATAAAATGTAGCCTATGTTGGAGCAAGAGTTGTCACCATCATTTTGACACCATTATTTTTTAAATCGGTTTGGTACTGCCTGAAATTGGATAAAAATCGCCATTTAGAACGTTTTTTAGTACGCTTTTCGCGCATTTTTACCCCTTTTTAATTTCGATTTTTTTTAAGAAATGTCCTTAGAGATAGATCATTATTATCTTATAAGTAACTACCATTCCAAATTTCATGTTTCTAGGCCCTTCAGTAACACAAAAATCGCATTTTTAGAACGTTTTTTGCTCATACACCCCCTTTTGGCCAGTGGCATGACGTAAATTATAGCCTATGTTCTAAGTTGGACTAACACCATCATTTTGATACCATTACATTAGGAATCGGTTAGGTAGTTCCAGAGCTTACTTTCAACAAATAAACAATTTTAACTCTTTATAATATTAGTATAGATAGATTATATTATACTATATTTTTTTATTTTTTTTTACATATTTTTTTTAGTCTTATTTTAAATTTATTTTAATCTTAAATTTTTAGTCTTATAGTGCTTTATAGAAATTTTAAAATTTAATATTTAAACTCCCCCCCCCCTCCCCAAACAGATAGTACAAACTATGGTTACAGATAGTGCAAAGTAATAGGGAATTTGTTACTTTTCCACCATAGGGGCATTGGTGTTTCTTTAAAAAGCTTGGCGGAATTTGGGCATCAGAAAGTGAGATTTGTTGCCAAATGATATAAACAGCTATGAAAACAAACTTGATGAAATATTTTGTATGTTTATATATATATTTTAATTAAATGTATATTATTGTTTTTTTTATGTACAAACTAGCAGATCTACCCGCCTTCGCTCATGTCAATAATAAGGGTCCACCCGGGTAAAATACATTAAAATGAAATAATACGGCAATGACAATAACTGAGATTGGTGCATTACCGTCCACGAATCGTTAAAAGACCGATAAGAAATATAAGTAAAATAGTTTTAATTGCGTCTACTATTAACTATACCATAATAATGTATATTCCAAACAAATGTCATAACATATATTAAAGTACAATTATTTGCTTAAAAAGCGTCATTTAAATAAAAAAAAAACATTAAAAATATTAAAATTTTACATGTTTCGACTCTTTCATTGAGTCATCTTCAGAATATATATATATATATATATAAACTACAAACACAATGCCAATTGTGACATTATACTGATGATGGCAATGACTTAACCCATAAATTTTGCTTTTACTAAAAATTTTTTACTTATGATCATCATACAATTTCGTTTTTCACATTGTCGAATAGAAAAAGCTTCTGTCAAATGATATTTATTTGAAAATTGTATCTCAATTTCTTTCATGTGAATGGATTTTAAAGTAATTTTCAATTATGGATATTTTTGATTTGCATGCAGCCAGGAATAAGATTTCCGCATTTTTTCACACCAGTATTTTGTTAGAGTAAATGATATTTCATTTAATCGGGAGACTCTCTTGATTTAACAGAACAACATTTTCTTTAAGAATATACCGGTGTGCAAAAACGTGGAAATCTCATCCCTACATGCAGCCCAATTACGAAAGATATACCTGTTTGCTCTTAATGCAATATTATAAAGTAAAGACATTGATGAACTATGAGTAACTCTAGCATCATATGGTTGGTGGCAACAACCTAACCCAACCATAAATTTAACTTTTACTGCAATTTCACCTTTAAATATCGCACATTAGATTATTCCAAAATCTAATAGAATACAAAAAGTACTTTCAGTAATATTTTTTTGAAAAGCTTATCTCAATTTACGGATTGTTTATCCATTTTAAATTAATTTTCAATCACGGATATATTTTTAAATATACATGTAACCCAATTCAGAAAGATATATCCGTTTGCTATTAATGCAATATTATGAAGAAAAGACATATCTATGAATAACGCCTAGTACCATATTGTTGGTGGCAACAACTCAACCGTACCATAAATTACGCTTTTACTGCAATTTGATCTCTAAACATCATGCATCCCGTTATTTCAACGTCTAACAGAAAAGTCTGTCAGTCATAAAATTTTGTTTAAAAAAGAAAAAAAGCTTACCCTAAAAAATAGTAGCTATAATTTCTATTTAATATAAATCGTAGAAAAATCGTATTTTATATAACCGTATTCGATACAAATCGTAGAATGTTATCACTGCATTTCAGGTATTAAAACATTTATCTAAATGATATAATTAAAGATTACAAAGAAATAGGGAATAAATTGTAGCATCCAGTTTTTAGAGTCAGTTTAAAATTATATTGACGACATTAACGTCATATCTAGCAAACGATTTTTTTTTTTTTTTTTTTTTTTTTTTTACTATTATCATTTTCCCTAATTGATTCTTAATATTGAAACGACTTCATTAAAATAGATTTTTTTAGATTCAACTAAAGTACTTCTAAGGTCATTTTAAAACATGCTTAGTTAAAGTTTTTACATAAATATATGAAAAATGTGCATTTTCTGATTAGAATGACGTCGATTTCAAAAATGTAAAAATATAGCGGTCGAGTCTGAATTTTTATTGGCTAATAAAACAAAGTACTCGCGTTATCATTTTTTTTTTTTTTTAATTATTGAGCAGTTTTTTAGATGTGTGGCAACGGGAAAGAAGCTATTGAATTTGAAAATTTAAAATGAGATATTTCTATAATGTTAAATTATGAAAGATGATAGAAAAAAGGGATAAATACTGGTCTGATGATTTTTTAAAGTAGACAGTGATCTTTTCTAAAACGTATATGCAGCAAGTTTCGTGCAAATCCGTCTAAAATTGAAGATTTGTATAAAGGACATACACACAGAGAACGGCTTTTATATATATAGATTACTTCTGATTCTGCATAAAATTAGATAAATGGCTTCTTTATATTAAATAAATTGTATAAATATTGCAAAATAAATGTGTGTGTTTATGAAATGAAATAGTGAATAAGTTGCCAGAATATATATTGTAAAATTTCCTTCTTCGCTAAGGCAGTTTTCTCTATTTCGCAAAACCCCTGTACTGGAAAATTACCGAGAATTTAATTTCTGCATCCGGCTACGTAAAGCACATTAAAATCGGATAGTTAAGAGCTCAGATAGTACAGCGCCGTCTAGTGGCGGTTATTTTATTAGCAGAATCGGGATGAAGATGTAAAGACGTACATTTTCGTATACTATTACTCTTTAAATTCTGACCCATAGATTTAAAAAAAAAAAATACCTTAAAAGCGCAAGACTTTTTTTATTAATTATGCTAATTTTATTAATAACTAAATTATGGTGAGCTCGATTATAAAGATTAATGGGTTTCAACGGGAATTTCGCTAAATTAGCCAACTATCGCCAAGTTGGCTTCATATATGGCAACTTATTTTTGCTACCAAATTTGGCGATATTTTGCCACATTGGTTAAATTTTGGCGCTATTGTAGTAACCCTGTATTAGTACTTTTCAACAGTTACTCATTGTTGAAGCTGATACCATCTCCATAGGAAGCCTCACATGGCCACGATTAATGAGGTGGTCCAACCAGAATTGTGAGGGACACACAGAGACTTGGATTTTATGTAAATAGATTTTAATGCGCCACACGTGAAGATATAAATATATGAGGCATTTTCACAATCTTTTGACTTTCAAGAATAAAAATCTGGTGAAATTAAACTTGCTAAAATAACATTTTAATCTGATAAACGGATGCCTTAATGATTCAAAATAAAGAAAAAAGGGTCAGCAGCGAAAAAATTTTTATTTAACTGAGGTTTAAGTTAAACTTGCGAGTTTAATTTTCCTTACCATTTTACCCCGATAACGTTTTTTTTTCTTCTAAATTTTTACTTATAATGAATTCGCATAGCACCCACAGGACATTCAAATAAGAAATAATAACAATGTAGTATTTTTAGTACAAAATTTTGGTATAACATTGTCTTAAAGGGGTGTTAAAGAAGGGACGGTAAAGTAAAAAAGGGGTAAGGTATAGGAAAAAAAGGGACGGTAAGGGAAAAAAAGGGATGGTAAGAATGACACGGTAATGAAAATTACCACCTATTTTTAGGCAAATCATGTTAAGACTAAGTGATAGCCTTATCATAAGGCTTTATCATATAATTTGACTGATTAGAGTAATATGATCATATTATTTGAATGATTATCATATAATCATAAGTTCATTGATTTATAGAAACAGTTATTTACATTGGATTAAATTTAAAATAATAATTTACCTCGAAAAGTGCAGGAATAAACCTTAGGGACGTTAAGACTACCAATAAAGCCACGATCCTTGAAACTGATATTTAAATGCTGATTTAAATTCTGCAGTAAATTTCCTGTCAAAGAATTCTAGCCATTCTTTCTCTAGCAAACTTCTGCATGATAAAAAACTTGAAAAAAATTCTGTGGCTGCATCCGAAGTGATTTTCTATATAATTTTAGAAGAGGGACGGTAAGGAATTAAAACCCAGGGACAGAGTTCAAAAAATAATAACACCATAAAAATGTGTACAGGTTAATTTTTTGCCGATATAGGTGCGTGATACCGGACACGATATAAGATTCAGAATCAGTTCACCAGGATACTTCACATAATATTAACTTGAATATTTATTTACAGTGCACTTAAATATTTACAACAAAACACAATATTTTCATTTATAGTCACGGGTATAGCAGATCCTGCCCCACATTAAATGGCACTTTGAGTTATTATCTACGCACTAGGTTATATCTCTATAAATATACTATTACTGTCTCTCTTGATCGTACTCAGCTAGGCTTATCCAACACTACGACCACACAGGTCTGTCCGAATTCTCAACACACACGTGCACTTCTCAAGAAAAATACATCGTGCACCCAGTAAGACTAACAACCTTCAACTCTGTACTTACAACTTTCTTTCCTTACCCCATCTTCTCCATTCAATGGTATCTCTCTTCTATTATTACTGGAAATTCCACGTGTTGTTACTTGTTTCTCGCCCAGTGACAAATCATCATAAAAGATTATCTTTTGTTGACAAGTCTTTCTTCCATCACTAGATACCTAGCTATTGTACTAGGTATATTCCAATAGACAATAGTAACCGATTTTTGATATTTCCTTTTGTACATTTCACTCAGTTACGTAGATAATGATATACAGATAAATACAATGCATAAAGAAAATATTTGCAGAGTCATAGTGATGGTTGATAGGGAAGGGGATATTAAAATAACTTAAAGATAAATTATCGATACCTACGTTCGGCCACAAAGGACAGTTAGTTCTGGAAAAAAAAGTCGGAAGGTGTAATCAATCCCTCCTTTGAAATAAATGGGAAAGGATCTATATATATATATATATATATATATATATATATATATTAAAATAAATAAATAAATAAATAGCTGTTGTAACTAAAAACCTATAAAACCACTCGGCTTTCAAAATTCTGGTTATGAGTATGAAATTTAGTTTTTTTACTATTTAACATTATTCGTGAAAAACAAAAAGACAACGGAAATCTGGAGACATTCAACAGTTTTTTTAAGCAATGTTAAGGAATGAAAACAGGTAATCTAAAATAATAATACGGCTCACATCTGAAATGAAATCTAACGGTCTAACTAAATAAAACTTTAAAACAAAACTTTCGTGTAATGAAATAGCAGCCATGCAATTTTCTTTTCAATCACAAGGAGCTTTTTATATTTGGATTACCCGAATACTTAAATTTTTACCTTTTTATAGGGTTTCGTTCATCTCACGAAACGCTTATAAACTCGCTTCTCTGTCTGTCCGTCCGTCCGTCATAGCCTCGTACTCGGAAACTAATTAAGTTACAGGCTTGATTTTTTTTCCTACATAGAGCTGAATACCCCCTGCCATACCCAAAATCATAAAATTTTGAAAAAGTCTTATACTTTTTAATTAAATGAGTTCATTCTTTTTCGATTTCAACACATAATCTTAATATCAGCATATTTAGCTGAGTGTCCATAGTGTAGTAGTAAAGCGCATTCGTCTTCCTCGCAGAAGATTGTGGGTTCGAATCTCCCAGTCGGAAGTTTAAAATTTTGATTTTTATTATTATTACAGGTGGATTTAATTAAAAGAAAATTCCTTTTTTTTACCATTTTAAAGGCTTATTTTATTGTTTTCCGCAGCGATAATTTTTAAAATCTCTTTTTTTTTTTTCAGACTGAGGAAATTTGGAATTTCAATCTAAAACCAATATTTTTTTTTGTTTGTTTGTTTGCTGCTGCCATCTACTGATTATTTTTTTTAATAATAGGGCAACTTTTTTCATATTATCACTAGGAGAATTTTTTTTCCTTTTTATTTCGAATTTTAGTAAATGTTAACATCCTTTTTTGGCGCCATCTAGTGAGTGTTTGGAAAGTCAAACAATTAATATGGATTTTTTCCAGAATTATTTGAGCATTTTAAATATGTTTTAAACAATCTTTTGCTTTTAAAAGTTTTACATTTTATTCATACCTGCGCTAAATTTTTGAAATTTCTAAATTTAAAAATATTCAGATTTTTTTAATTTTGTTTAAATAATTTTTCTTGATTATTTTAATTTGATTTAAATAATTTTTCTTGATTATTTTAATTTGATTTAAAAATATTTTTCTAATTATTTTAAAATTAAATGCAATGGTGCTGTCATTTATGTAAAGGATTTAATAATTATAAATTAACAATTTTGATTTATTAAAGGTTAAAGTGTTTTAAAAGAGATATTAAACGAAACCTTCTGTGTGATCTGCGATCACACTTACCCATTTGTTCCAAAGGGGTAAAGCCCTGTTCCTCCCTGCACCCCCACCCCCCACCTCTTGACGTACGCTACGCCCATGGGAATAGCCCCCCCCCCCCCTAACAAAAGTTTCATTTCATTTAAAAGCTTCCATAAAGAGGCTGTGCATATATAACGTGATATATTTTGGACCCCCTTCCCCCTCCTTACGATAGCATACGTTATCATCCCTTGAACAATTTTTGTCTTTTGCTTGCAATGACATGCATAAACAGATCTTATTATACATATATTATTCGTATACTTTATTGATTCAAATTCAGATAAGTGAATAAAATATCACTATTATATGTACAAGGGGATCGTACCCGGACTTCCCGGGTTACAGAATATAACTGAAAACCAATTTTTTTTTAATTGAAAAGTAATTTTTTTTTACATGCAATATATTTTTTAGATTGCTCACTGCAAATAAAAAAGCATTTTTCATATGAAAATATGAATTATACAATCAAATAAACTTTTGAAATTTATCAAAAGCTATTTTTTCGTATTAGCCGCATGCTAAGAGTTATTAGCCCAAGATTTTAGTGCTTGCAGCATCCTTTTATTTCCTGATAATTTCCGAGCTTTAAGCGCGTAGTTCAATTACATGTCTGTTAAATTTGTGTTTTATTTACATTATTTATTTAATCATAGAAGAAGTTTTATTTTTGTTTACGGAATATTAGTCGTAAGAAAGTGATGAACTATTTATGTTGTTTTAAGGGCAAACGGATTCATCTTCCTTAATCGAGCTCCACGCAATAGAGATAAATTTAAAAATTAACCTCTCATACCCGCAATCACCCTTTTTAAAAAATTGGTATTTTAATTTGATCATTTTAAAATCATTTTAACTCAAAACGTGATGTCTCGATTGTCAGCAAAATCTTTGCATGGGAACAGTCGCACTCTTAATTCGAGATCCTAATCTCAGTACCGGAGAGTAAAAATTGCCATAATTTATTTTATTTTATTTTAAGTATTGCGCGGCAGCGCAATACTTGTTTATTTCCAGTGTCACTTCTCAATGTTAATTTAACATAGAAAAGCCTATGGAGATCATAACTTTTTCATTTTTTCTTCCAACCTTTTTGTCCCTGATGCCAGTCATTTTTTATTCTTGACTAATTCTAATTATATTATAAATTTAAAGTGTAAAAACGTTTGCCTGACGTCAGGGTCAAAACGAATGGTAAAATGCCTTTGCATATGGGTGAATTATAACCCAGAGAGAAACATGGGCCAATTTTTGTTTACATTATTCAATTATTTTTCTTAATAATTCCAATTTTCGCTTTTTTCATTGAAAATCAACGGACATTTTTTCATAGAAAATGTAACATTTTTACTTCATTGTTACAAAAATTTCAAAAGCCGTAATAATAATAATTTATTTCTTTTTAGTTGAAAGATTTTCACGTGAAATATTAAATTGAGCTAGTTTTTTTTTTTTTTTTTTTTTCAAAAATTAAAAAGGTGAATATGGCGTCATAGTGGAAATAAAAAGCATATTTTCAGAATAAGTTTTTGCTTTGGTCAAGTTTATATTTTAGCAAAAAGTTTCTAATGGATAGCTATTTTTACGCAGGTAGCGAACTTAGTGGGGAATTACATAACTTAAATTTTAAAATGCATTTTTTTCCGAGATGAGAACTATTTATACCCCAAGTTAAACTTAGGTAATAATTTTCTGATGTGTTTACATCACCCCTTGGGAGAGATTAAGGCTTAAAATTTTAAGTAAAACTTAAGTAATTTAAACTTAAGTAAACTTAAAAATTTAAGTAAAGTATTTTTTATTGCATCACAGCTATAATATTGTTAAATATTTGTAGTAAGGATTCAACACAATTTACATTTACATTCATAGCGTTCCTGAGTGGGAAATAGGGTATCTAAATTTAAGTGAAGTTAATTTTTTATGATTTGATTATAGATTTTTTATGTTCAGATTGGAAGTTTTTGTCCAATCTACCGCAACCTGCATTACTTCAGTGCTAAAACATTTTGAATTATACATTGGTAAACTGCATCCCACATTGTGATGCAATACCGCATACATCAGAGCCTGATGATGATACTCTCTATTAATTTTGAAATGCGTTCGTCTGAGTGCAGTAGTTATTGAAAAACTTGACATATTAAACAAAAACATAATTTGAAGAACAGATTAAAAAAACGAAATTTATTTCCTACATTGTTTAAGCCCGAGAAGGGACAGATATTAAGTTATTTCATTCAATTAGTTCTACATTTAATGTTTAATTTTTGTAACAAATTAGTTAAGCCAATTGAAGATTAAAAAATAAAAATAAAATTCATACAATATGATATTTAAAACACCCTAAAAAATAGATTACGTTCAAAGGAAATCGAAATAAATCTTAGACTTCTTCCATTTTGAATTGAAAATATTTGTATTGCAGATTTTGTATTATGTTTACGACAATTGTGCATAAAATGATAAGATGCATGCAAAATACAAAACTTAAAAAAATTTCTAAGCTTTATTTCGATTTCATTTGAACGGAATCTAATTTTTTAGGGTGTTTTAAGTATCATATTGTATGAATTTTATTTTTATTTTTTAATCTTCAATTGGCTTAACTAATTTGTTACAAAAATTAAACATTAAATGTAGAACTAATTGAATGAAATAACTTAATATCTGTCCCTTCTCGGGCTTAAACAATGTAGGAAATAAATTTCGTTTTTTTAATCTGTTCTTCAAATTATGTTTTTGTTTAATTTATTTATTTATTTATTTATTTATTTTATTTATTTATTTTTTTTTTTTATGCATTTGTGTTAAAAAGTTTGGTTTTATCTAAGAAAATCACACAAGTATTTTAATTTCAATTTTTTTTTTCAGTTTTTATGAGAAAATGGCATTTAAAAGATACAGCAATTTACTATTTTCTTTTTTTTTTCCCCTTTACTTTCAACAGAAATGGAGTACTTCAGTTGCCACGATTACGAAAAAAGTAATAAAAACTGCAAAAAAATTAATATCTTAGAATTAAATTGAGATACAGCTTTCAAACAATTTGCATTTAAAAGAGCATTTTTTTCCCTATACGACGGTGTAAAAATTTAAAATGTGCGATGTTTAGAAGTTTAAAAATTTGCAGTAGAGAAAATTGCAAAACCAAAATTTTGTTTCAAAAGTGTTGCCATTCGCAAAATGACGTATGCGTTACGCACAGATATGTTTGTCCTTTATAATATATTTGTCCTTTATAATATAGATAGATAGATATGAAATAACTTTATATAAAATAACACTTAAAAGAAATAGCTAATATTTAAAAGTATTTAATAATAGCTTTTTCTTACATAATGCATTCAACAGTAATAATGTCTTATTGCACTTGCCCTCACCTGGAGACAGAACTTCTTATCAGCAAAACAGGTCGACAACATTCTTTCTCATTTCTTTTCTTTACTATGTCTTATATTTACACAACAAGTAAATTTCAAACATACTTCGGAATGGCAGATTATATATTCATACACGCATGAAGATGAAGAGGAATGCCAAATTTTGCGGTATTCCACATTTTGGAATTAAATAATTGTATAATAATTTAAGGATTTTAGTAATAACTTTGCTTTTTCTTAAAAACGGATAACAGACTGAAAAAAGATAATAGACTGACTATTATGATGTAAAGAAACAAAAAAAAAAAAAAAAAAAAAAAAAAAAAAAAAAAAAAAACTAGAGAACAGGAATTCTGCTTTTTCAGAATTTAGTGTCGCCCCCGGCATTTCCATTACTTCATTTCCTTCTGGTGGACTGGTGGTTTCTATTATTATGAAACAGCCAACATAAATGAAGCGTTAGGTGAAGATGAAAGAGCAGCCGTAAAAAATTAGAACTCTGATTTTCTGGTCAGAATGGGGAAAAAAATGGCCATATTTTTTTTTTTTTTTTATGGCCATTTTTTTCCCATTCTGACCAGAAAATCAGAGTTCTAACATTTTACGGCTGCTCTTTCATCTTCACCTAACGCTTCATTTATAATGGCTGTTTCATAATAATAGAAGCCACCAGTCCATCAGAAGAAAATAACTCGGTTAAGCGGGACTCGGATAATCGGGACTCTACTGCAAAATATATTTCAATTTTAAGACTTAAAGCACACGCTTTTATTTTATGTAAAATGATGTCATTTGCATTAATATAGATACTTAAAATTAAATATTGTTTATAATAGCTCTATGTTTTATCACAAATCATTCATTTATATTTTTCTCAAAATAGCACGTATTTTAATTATTTTTTTTTTTAATTTTTATGAGAAAATGGCAACAAAAAGATATAATTGCTATTTTTCAACAATTTTTTCTTTACTTTCTACAGAAATGGAATACTTGAGTTGCCAAAATCAAACAAATGTCGCTAAAAACTACAAAAAAATTAATATTTCAAAAACAAATGGAGATGCAGTTTTCAAACAAATTGCATTTAAAAATACTTTTTTCCCCAATACGACGGTATAAACATTGAAAATGTGGGATGCTTAGAAGTTTTTAAAAATGCTGTAGAGTATTATTTAATCGTACAATGAAACATCGACTTTTGTTTTACGGCTGGCGTATACAAGGTAACGTTATTTATTGGAGACAAAATAAGCTGGGAGAAATAAATAGCATACCGAGAACTAAAAGGTTGTATCGAAAATGATAACGGTATCGAAAGACATACCCCCCCCCCCCTCCTCACCCCTAAAGGGATAACGCTATATATGCACAGACCCAAACAACATAGTTTTGGTGAACAATGGCGAAATACTAATTTTAGATTAAATTTTAAAATCGCTATTTCGAAAACAAAATTAAATTCATGTGAAAATTAGAAACCTTAATTAAAAGTTGTGTAAAAACTTTTACAAATTATTCCGCACGAAGCTTTTAGGAGTCAAATCTAATTTATTGTTTACGTGAGAAAGGAAACGAATTCTTTTAAATGGAGTTGTTGAAACAGAAGGGATTTCTCACCTTTTACTTTCTTGGTTCTTTGTATTTTTATAGGTAGAAAAAAATAATTACTTGAGAATAACTAAATAAAGAAATTTAGCAAAATGCGAAAAGTTCATTATCTTAAATCACATTTCTTTAAACAAGAGCACAAGTTAGTTTAACACTTGTCACTTCTAATTTCTTCTTTAGTCTCTTTAAAGGATGATGCCACCTTTGAAGTAGGAAAAACAAATCGAAAGAAAAATAATATATATGTAATATATAAAGGCGGATATGTCGTTTTTATGAATGGGATTTTACATATTAAAATAAAAACAAAAAAAAATCTTAGAAAAAAGACAATTTTAAGCATTTACTATCTATATTACGAAGGATAAACTTGTCCGTGTACGTCATTTTGAAGGTGGAAACAGCAGACGATTAAATTTAGCTTTTACAGCAATTTTTTTAACTTCTAAACAAAGCACATTTCAATTTTTAGTTGCGTTCGTAATTATCCGGGTGTCCCAAAAAGGACTGACTGATTTTAAAATTCAATAACTTCCAAAAGGTGACAGATATTAAAAAAATTCTTGCAGGAGGGTTATGCATAAAGTCAAAAGTTTTTTTACAGTGATTTTCGATTTTAGTTCGAATTACAAACAATAGATGGCGCTGCGATCAATAGAGGCTGAATTCAGGCTCGATTTTTGTTACTTCGTGGCCCGGATAATACATTTCCATCTCCTTTTTCTGCATGGAACAACAGAAAGGACCAAAAATCGAGCCTGTATTTAGCGACTATTGCTTACAGCGCCATCTATTGTTTGTCATTCGAACTAAAATCGAAAATCACTGTAATAAAACTTTTGACTTTATGCATAACCCTCCTGCAAGAATTTTTTTAATATCTGTCACCGTTTGGAAGTTATTGAATTTTAAAATCAGTCAGTCCTTTTTGGGACACCCGGTAAATACGTAGCACCTATAGTCGTCGTTTGGACCGTCCGTCTCTTCGCATATAACAGCGCAAAAATTACCCAAACGAATGGTTTGAAATTTAATATATATAATTGTTGCAGAATTTTGCCGAGCCATTTCAAATTTTATGAAAATCGAATCAAAACTTAAAAAGATATTAATAAAAGTTTTCTTCATTCTATTAAAGCCTATCATACCAAATTAATTCAATGATATCCCATGCTAGGTAGTGGTTCTAGGTTGTCATGGTGATTATGTTCTATTTAAGATGGGGAGAAAAGCTTCTGTTCGGAAATATTTCTATATTTCAATTGTAAGAATATTATATTTGTACATTTCCTAATTCTATAAAATACTAAAAAAAAATATTATAAATAAAAGATTTGAGTGGAATTATAAATATTGAATTAATCCATATAAATTCAAATTTAATTAATTTAATAGACGAAATTCCTCTAAAATTTATTAAATGACTTTGTTTTAATGTAGTTTCGAAAATTCACGAAAAATGCTTTAGAAGATGAAATTTTCACGAATTCATAATTTCGGACCTAAAGGGTTAAGAGGACCCGGCACCAAAAAAATTTATTTTGTAACGATGCCCTATATTGTGTTTTTAGAATCATGTTTGAATAAAGCATAGTCATAATAGATCATAAAACGTGTTAAATTCTCAATATAGCAATAACTTTTTTTTAATTTTTTTTTATTATTATTTAACAATTTAAGGGGGTCCAGGACACATTTGAAATAATTTTTATTTATTGAGATAAAATTTTGAAATTTTTTGTGATTCTTAACCATATCGTTTGTAAACAAAATCACATGATAAAACTTCTCATAATTTTTTTAATTAAAAATTAAAATGTATTAAAAAAGTGGTGTAATTTAAAACTGTTATAACTCGAAATATTATTTGTAGAATTTCATTTTTTTTTCATTTAAATAAATAGAAATAGTTTTAATTTTGATTCAGCATTTTAAAAAATATTAATTTAAATAAAAATTAAAAATATTTAAAGTAAAAATTAAGAAAAAAAAAAGATGTAACTTTTTAAAAAAAAAATCATATTTTCAAAAGTAAATTTTTTTTTTCAAATTTTCTGAATCAAAATTAAAGTAAAACAATTGAAAAAGACATGTTACAAGTTTGAACCATTTATCTAAGATAAACAGTTCTTGACTTATAACAATTTTAATTGGGAAAATGGGGAAAAAACTCATCATGAAGAACAACGCATTTTCAAGTCGTTTCCAAGAGAACCATTGCTTGAAAGCTATATTTTGAAAACAAACCAAAACGAAAACATTAACATTTCCTATTCCAATTAAGATAGAGACATGATTTAAACGTCATTTTAAGAAGCAGAAGAAAACAGAAAAAATTTTAATGCAATAAAATTTTTTTAGAAAATTTGAAGATTTTTGTGTCTTGGACCTCCTTAAAAATTCCTTCTTCTTTTTCATTTCTCATACTTGGAAATAGATTTTTTTATCCTTTATTCAGAGTACTTTTTTCTGTACATCTAAGTATCGGATTTTTGATGAGTCCATTAGATTAGCAGAAAAAAAATTAGTGAATGTGTGGATGGAAAATTAGTGGATGGGAAAATAGCATGTTTTTAAGTTCATAAATTAAAACAAAAAGTTACAAACAGATCAAAAATCCGATATTTACAAGGAAGGTCTCCATACAAGGCATACTCCAGAATATGTTGAAAAAACTGATAGTGAAGCTACCCATGTATGTAATAAAGGCAGACCTGCCAACTGCTACAAAAAATCGTAGTTGCTACGATTTGGATCTTTAAATTACGATGCTACGAAAATCGGTCTCAAACTACGATTGGGAAAAAAAAAAAAAAAAAAACGCAATTTTTTTTTTTTTTTCCAGTTGATATTTTTAGTCTATGCAGTACATTTTGAATTTCTTCAAATGATCATGGGAAAATATCTGATATTTCGTCAAAGATCTCAGAAACAAATAGTGGTTATCTTCAATTGTTCGCTGAATAAAATCTAATTTTGTTAAGAGTTCAGAAAAAAATTGAAAAATTCGTGAAAAAATTGCGAATTTCGATAAACTATTGAGGGAAAACATTACAAATTTCTTCAAAAAGTTGCGGAAACAAGTAGTGAATTTTGTTAATTGGTCGCGAAAAGATATAAAAAATTTTACCAATTGGTCGCGAAGAACTGTTGCGAATGTTGTTGATCGGTTGCACAAAACTGTTGCGAAATTTGCCGCTCTGACGCTATAAGCTGTCGCGAATTTCGGCAAATGACCGCTTAAAAAATCAATTTCGTCGAAGGATCGCAGTAAGAATGTGAATTTAGCCAAAATATCGCAGAAAGAAAACGCGAATTTTGTCAAAAGATCACAGAAATAAAGCGCAAATTTCATCGAAAGATCAGTAAGAAAACACAAATTTCATCGATAGGTCAGTAATAAAACACAAAATTCATCGATAGGTCAGTAAGAAAACGCAAATTTCACCGAAAGATCGCGGAAAGAAAACACGAATTTCACCAAAGGATCGTGTAAAAACGCAAAATTCATCAAAGGATTAAGATAAAAAATGTGAATTTCGTCAAAAGTTCGGGGTAAAAAGTGCGGATTTCAACAAAGAATCGCGATTGAAAAACTTGAATTACGATTGTGGGGAAAAAAATTGTGAATATCATGAAATGATCACGGGGAAAAAAAAAAAAAAAAAACGCGAATTTTGTCAAAATTTACTGGACTGAGCTAAAAAGTTGGAACTGGGCTCCTTTTATAAATGTAAAAAAAAAAAAAGCTGCAAAATGAGAAGGAGCTCAAAAAATCGTATAAAATTTTTCAAAGTAAAAAATTGACTATATTGAGTTGAAAAACTGAAACCTTATTCCTTTTACGAATGTCAAAAAATGGCTGCAAAACACAAAAAACCAGCCAACCAACCTCCAGATTAATTTTAATTTTGAGTGCTACGATTTCTCATTTTCAAAAGTTGGCAGGTCTGTAACGGGTCAATTAAATTTAGCGGCGGAATTCCAGTAGAAAGTCTGTAAATAAATAAAGTATTTTCGAATATTTGGCGCGAAAAGACAAGCACACGGGATTTGGCGAGCAAGATTTTTCCTCGCCAAAAACAAACGATTTTAATGCATCTCAAAATTGCTTGTTGATTGTTTTTTAGAATGTGCAGTATTTAACGAATTTAAACTTAATCAATGAAAGAGTTTATTTCATATATTTTTTTCTTTGTATTACATATACATGTTGTTTGTTGCAGTAGTTATTTAATTTTATCACTGTAAAAATATTTTCCATGTTTTACAAGTTGCATATATCTATTTTAAGTTATAGCCATCTGACATTTGATTTTTAATTATTTAATTTGTTTCTTTT
The DNA here is from genome assembly GCA_963932465.1 of Maratus speciosus. NCBI lineage: Eukaryota > Metazoa > Arthropoda > Arachnida > Araneae > Salticidae > Maratus > Maratus speciosus. Next base: position 296,497,187 of record OZ010789.1, read on the forward strand.
ATATTTTTCAAGTTTGCAGGGCTCGAAATGTACCGGAGCAAACTGGAACGATGTTCCGGTTCGTGAAATTGTGACAAATATTGTTCCGGTTCGTGGAATTATTTAAAAAATATTATTACAGTTTCATACATATACCTTACTATACTCTCTGTAACCCCTTTTTTATACAGTAAAGTCCCGATTATCCGAGTTACAAGGGACCAAACTCACTTCGGATAAGCAAAAAACTCGTATAAACAGGATTTACACAAATCGTCACCCACTAAGGAGATGAAATATAAATTTTCACTTAATTCATTCATTTTTATGGTACTAGTAACATTTCTTTCATGTACATTTCCGTTACTTTTAAGAAAAATTGGGAATGAAATTGTTTTTTTCAATCGAACTTATACCTTTAGAATGGATCATTTTCTTTTGTTGGACTGATGGCTTTTATTATTATGAAACAGCCATTATAGATTAACTGTTAGGTGAAGATGAAAGAGAAGCCGTAAAAAGTTAGAACTCTGATTTTTTTGGTCAGAATGGGAGAAAAAAAATGGCCATATTTTTTTGAAAAAAGCGCGTTTAGGGGAATCTCCTCCCGGTGCTAATTGTGCGTTTTTTCCGCGGCCCTTTGATGATATTCGCGTTTTTTCAGCGGTACTTTGGCGAAATTCGCGTATTTTTCGCAATTCTTTGAAGAAATTCGTACTTTTTCAGAGATCTGCTGACGAAATTAGCGTTTTTTGCGCTATTCTTTCGCGAAATTAGCGTTTTTTCCGCAATTGTTTGGCGAAATTCGCGTTTTTTCTTCGATCCTTTGACGAAACTGCGTTTTTTTTTCCTGCTATCCTTTGACGAAATTCGCGTTTTTTCGCAATTCTTTGACGAAATTGGCGTTTTTTGCACGATCCTTTGACGAAATTCGCGTTTCTTTTGCGATCCTTTGACCTGCGAACGATTGACGAAATTGATTTTTTTCGACGACCATTTGTCAAAATTCGCGATAATCGGTCGATTCATATTTTTTTAAGGGGGCTATCGCCCCCCCTCCCCCCCCCCGTGCATCCGCGCCTGCCCAACGCGTGTTAAAATCATTGTCTCTAACTGACCTGATTCGTGCAAAAATCAGTAAAATTTGGTTCAGCACAAAAATTGTTACAAAAAAATGCATATATTTTTAAATCGCCATTATTTTGCAATTATACTTTAAAATTCGTTTTTTTTTTTTTTTTTTTTTTTTTTTTTTTTTTTTTTGAGGATAGCAGATTTAAAAACAGAAAAGTAAAAATACAACGAAAAAGAACCTGCCTATGACGGAATTCTGTCTTAAACGGAAAAATGTGTTGATCATTGGAAAATGAATATAATAATTATACCTGAGAAAAGAATAGACTGCATTTACACCTCCTAAGAAGGGAACATAACGCATTTTTTTCTTTCCTATATGTCCCACCAAATACATACCTTTCGGCACACGGTTGGACCGCAGCCGGCAGTGTCGGTTAAGTGGCGGCATCGGCACAGTGATTTCGGTGAACTGTGGGCAGCATGTCGGCAACTGAAACTTAAGAATGCTTTTTCGACTGCCGGTTACCGTAATCGGTCCCCTTATTGTTATATATCGGCTATTGTTATATATTGTTATTTACCGGCAAGTGACGCAGTACTGGTATGTGATTTCTGATAGTGGCCCGATTAGATTTGTCAACATCGGTCCGAATTCGGACTTTTTAGTCTTAGCCGGCATTTTTCTTTTTCTTAATTTTGTTTGAGTTTGAGTTTTGATAAGAGATGTATATTTCATGTATTTCATATAAAATTCTAACAGTGATAAATAGAAAAAATGTCAAAAATAGCCTATATTTATGTATTTTAAAAAAAAATTCATTGAAATTATTTTTAAAAGGACTTACAATTATTTGAAAAATTAAAATAATTTTTTAAATCGCTCCTTAAAATTATTATTCATTATAAACTTAATCGTAGAAAGAAAAAAAAACTTACTTTCTAATTATAAATTCATTTTAAAAGCAATAGCTATGTTTCTTATTTTATTTAAAAATCAAATTATTAAAAAGTGTTTAAAATTATTTTACAAGCTATTAAAATATTTTTAAAAAACTAACCATCTACTAAATTTTGGCTACTACTAATTCTACTAAATTCATCTACTAAACTAAATTTTAATGCTAGAAAGCATTAAAATTTAAAAGAAAGATTCAGAAATCTTCCACTTCTAAAAAATTATTTACCGAAAAAAAGGATAAATTAATATTTCTATTTTATTTTAAGATTTAAAAATGTTGATAAGTAAAAGAATTAATATTGATACATAATCATTAAAAATATATTCTACATTAAATCATCAAAAGACATGAATTCTTATTCTAATTAAAAGTGATTAATTACTAACTTATTTTTTTTATTAAAATTAATTTTTCTATGTTACAAATATATATTTCTTGAATTAACACATTTAATCTTGTACTATAATGCGAGCAAAAATTATGTGTGTATGTAAATTTTATCTTAAAAACGGCAATAACGATTTTGATGAAATTTTGTATTTTTATTATTTTCGGGCATGAAAAGACCATTGTGCTAGAGGTCTGCACGGGCCCGGGCTTGGGCCGAGGCCCGCGGGCCGGGCCGGCGGAATGAAGGCGAATTTTTAAACGGGCCGGGCCGGCAAAAAATTAATCGGGCCTATCGGCCCGATATAAGAATTTCAGCGAAGCAGATAAAATACGAGCCATTTTCAATGAATATGATTTTCTCGAGAAGTATAAATGTGCGTCACGAGCCGATGCGAGTTTAACAACATCAATACAGAAATGTAACATGTCCATCGTAGAGATCGGCATCGTACAGTTGCAAGATGTCTGATTCCGAGTTTTTTTTTTTTTTTCAGCAGACTCGTGCCGTGACGGAACTGGTCTTAATCGATCTCAGGATGTGTAGAACAGTCACTGTGTTTTGTAGTATTAATAGTGATAATGAACTTCTCTTAACAGTATCTTTGGGAATATACCTTAAGGTGGTTCTCATATTCACTGCTCAGCAATGCGAAGCTTTCAGACACATTTTCTGACAAAATTTTTAACTATAAAGGCATAAAATTGACAGGCCTGCCTATTGAAGGCATTTGGAAACGAATACTATTTTCCATATTTGATAAATTACTTACAGCGATAACAGAGATTCCTGTCACGTGACTGTACGTTTTTCTCCTTTCCTGTGCCATCGCTTCCGGAAATTCGATTCAAAACGCTAACTTTGACAGTATTTTTAGAAAGATATATTGCTTTTATCTATGAAAAAAAAAACGACATTTACATAGCTTCTGAATAAGAATACCTGCCAATCTTACGCGTTTCCGAAAAGAAAAAAATTCCTAAATGTGTCGAAATGTAGCTCCTTTGGATTTGAGAAAAGCCTTAAAAATGAGAGAAATATTTTCACAAATCTGCGTTTTATTATACAGCTTCAAAAGTTATCATGTTTTTAATCCTTTATTCTGATGAACTACATTAATCTTTTAATGAATCCTTATTTCCATTTTGAAATGTCTGTTAGACACGATGACTAAAACACTGTAAGTAATCGTTAATGTTTACTATTGTGTGTTTTCTGTTTTGCGAACATCATAGTAATGCAAAATATACTGCAAAATGTTCCCATAAATATGTATGTAGTGTTCATTAAAAGAATCGTAATTGTATGCTGAGAAAAAACTTTTTTTTTTTTTTTTTTTTTTTTTTTTTTTGTAGAAATTCTGACGGGCAGGGCCTGTTTTCAGTGATTTTTGTACGGGCCGGGCCGGGCTCAGGCCGAACTTCCAATTTTTACACCGGGCCGGGCCCGGGCCTGGAAATTCCGGCCCGTGCAGACCTCTACATTGGGCTAGGTCATGTGTTCAAGAAATTTCGATTAGGGGATCATTTTGGGTCATAATGGGTCAGGGTCAAGCTAATTATATCTGAAAAACGGCTCAATCGATTTTGACTAAATTTTATATCCAACCGTTTTTGGGCACGAGAAAACTATTGGGCTAGGTCACATGTTCGAGAAATTTCGATTAGTGGGTCATTTTTGGGTCACTTTGGGTCAAGCTAATTTTATCTAAAAAACGGCTCTAACGATTTTGACTAAATTTTGTAATCTACTGTTTTGGATTACGAGAAGACCAATGTGCTAAGTCTCATGTTAAAGAAAATTCGATTAGTGGGTCATTTTTGGGTCACTGTATGTCAAGCTAAGTTTATCTAGAAAACGGTTCTAACGATTTTGACGAAATTTTGTATTCTATAGTTTTCAGGCACAAGAATACCATTGGGATAGGTTGCATGTTCAAGAAAATTCGATTAGTAGGTCATTTTGGGTCAAGTGTCGAGCTAATTGAATCTAAAAAAAGGCTGAAACTGACAAAATTTTGTAATATACCGCTACTGGGCATGAGATGACTATTGGGCTAAGTCACATGTTCAAGAAAAATCGATTAGTGGGTCATTTTGGGCTACTGTGGGTCAAGCTAATTGTATCTAAAAACCGAATCAAACGATTTTGACAAAATTTTGTACTGTACCGTTTCTGGGCATGAGAAGACCATTGGGCTAAGTCACATGTTCGAAAATGTTCGATTTGTGGGTCATTTTTGGGTCACTGTGGGTCAAGCTAACTGTATCTAAAAACAGACTCAAACAAGTTTGACAAAATTTTGTATTATACCGTTATTGAGCATGAGAAGACGATTGGGTTAAGTCACATATTCAAGAAAATTCGATTACTAGGTCATTTTTGGGTCACTATGGGTCAAACTAATTGTATCCAATGAAAGGCTCAAAACATTTTGACAAAATTTTGTATTATACCTTTTCTGAGCCTGAGAAGACACCATTGGACTAAGTCACATGTTCGAGAAAATTCGATTAGTGGGTCATTTTTGGGTCACTGTGAAACAAGATAATCGTATCTAAAAATCGACTCAAGCGATTTTGACAAAATTTTGTATTATATTGTTTCTGAGCATAAGACCATTGGGCTAAGTCACATGTTCGAGAATATTCGATTAGTGGGTCATTTTTGGATCACTGTGGGTCAAGCTAATTGTATCTAAAAAACGACTCAAACTATTGTGACAAAATTTTGTATTATACCGTTTCTGGACACGAGAAGACCATTGGGCTAAATCACATGTTCTAGAAAATTCGATTAGTGGGTCATTTTTGGGTCACTGTGGGTGAAGATAAATGTATCTAAAAAACGACCCAAACGATTTTTACAAAATTTTGTATTATATTGTTTCTGAACATAAGACCATTGGGCTAAGTCACATATTCGAGAATATTCGATTAGTGGGTCATTTTTGGGACACTGTTGATCAAGATAATTGCATCTAAAAAACGACTCAAACGATTTTGACAAAATTTTATATTATACCGTTTCTGAGCGTGAGAAGACACCATTGGGCTAAGTCACATGTTCGAGAAAATTCAATTAGTGGGTCATTTTTGGATCACTGTGGGTCAAGATAATTGTATCTAAAAAACGACTCAAATGATTTTGACAAAATTTTGTATTATACCGTTTCTGGACATGAGAAGACCATTGGGCTAAGTCACATGTTCAAGAAAATTCGATTAGTGGGTCATTTTTGGGTCACTGTGGGTGAAGATAATTGTATCTAAAAAATGACTCAAACGATTTTGACAAAATTTTGTATTATACCGTTTCTGGACATGAAAAGACCATTGGGCTAAGTCACATGTTCGAGAAAATTCGATTAGTGGGTCATTTTTGGGTCACTGTGGGTGAAGATAATTGTATCTAAAAAACGACCCAAACGATTTTTACAAAATTTTGTATTATATTGTTTCTGAGCATAAGACCATTGGGCTAAGTCACATGTTCGAGAAAATTCGATTAGTGGGTCATTTTTGGGTCACTGTGGATCAAGATAATTGCATCTAAAAAACGACTCAAACGATTTTGACAAAATTTTATATTATACCGTTTCTGAGCATGAGAAGACACCATTGGGCTAAGTCACATGTCCGAGAAAATTCGATTAGTGGGTCATATTTGGGTGACTGTGGGTCAAGATAATTGTATCTAAAAATGACTCAAACGATTTTGACAATATTTTGTATTATACCGTTTCTGGACATGAAAAGACCATTGGGCTAAGTCACATGTTCGAGAAAATTCGATTAGTGGGTCATTTTTGGGTCACTGTGGGTCAAGCTAATTGTATCTAAAAAACGGCTCAAACAATATTGACAAAAATTTTTATTATATTGTTTCCCACCACGAAAAGACCATTGGGATAGGTCACATGTTCGATAAATTTAGATTAGTGGGTTCCTTTTGGGTTACCGTGGGTCAAGCTAATTTTATCTATAAAACGACTTTAACAATCTTGACTAAATTTATATTCTATCGTTTTCGGATTCGAGAAAAGCATTGGTTAGGTCTCATGTTCGAAAAAATTCGGTTAGTTGGTCATTTTGGATCACTATGTCTCAGGATCATGCCAATTGTATCTAAATAGCAATACAGTGAGAATAAAATATCGTCTTGAACACAAGGCTAATTTTGACCGAGCTTAGCTCGGTCATCCCTGTTAGTTATACATTATAATTCCTAAAGAGAAAATTGTATTAACAGGAAAAACTCTAAAGTTCAATTATTTTATTTAATACTGACATTCTTAAATTTATAAGAAAGATTCAGAAATATCCCCCATTATAAAAATTATCTTCCGAAAGAAAAAAAAAAATATGTAAATTAATATTTTTATTTTATTTTTAAATTAAAAATATTGATAATTAACAAATTAATATTGCAACATAATCATTAAAAATATGTTCTACTTTAAATCATCAAACGACTTAAAGTGAGTTCTTATTCTAATTAAAAGTTATTAATTACCAACTTATTATTTATTAAAATAAATTTTTCCATGTTAGAAATATATATTGTAAATTAACTCAACGCATGCAATTACATTATAATTTCTAATAAGAAAATTTTATTAACTGAACCAAACCTCTAAAGTAATTTTATTTCTTTTAAATACTTAATTATTCTTAAATTTATAAGAAAAACCAATTCGTTTGCTTTAACTGATTCGCTAACATATTTATTTCATTCAGTTAAGCATTAAATTAACTTTTAAATAAACGCACATAAGACAATTACAAATAAATAAATAAATAATAAAATAAAAACACTTCAAAATTGGAACTTTTCCCATCTACCATTTACCTTCAACGACAAAATATAACTTATTGAAATATCTGCCCCTTAATACTTCACAGAATCCTCCCGTCAATAAACCTCAGTGATCAAGTGGTTAGACCAATGTCAGACAGGCGTCCTTTTTGCTTATGTATTTTCCATTCACAATGCTTCAGACCGGCGTCTTTTTTGCTTACGTATTATCCATTCACAATGCTATAGCATTGTGAATGGATAATACGCAAGCAAAAAAGCAGCAGCATTGTTAATGGATAATACGTAAGCAAAAAAGCAGCAAAAAAGACGCCCGTCTATGCTTTAGCATTGTGAATGGATAATACGTAAGCAAAACAGACGCCCGTCTGACATTGGTCTTAAGGCTTTTACCTTCTGTCCTCGGGGTCGTCGGATTCAAACGAGTCAATCGGAGTCAAACTCAGCCTCTTTCAGAGCCGAAATACGTTCCTTTCAAATGTACATGCCACGATGACTCGTAGATGGCGCCATAAAAACTTTTTTAGGTAGCTTTCAAAACGATTCCGAAAAATTTTGGTATATTCTCACCGATCATGACCCCTGGATGGACCCCGAAACCACAATCCGTTCAAAATTGATATATATATATATATATATATATACATCCATATATATATATATATGTGTGTGTGTGTGTGCGTGTGTGTGTATATATATCTATATATCTGATTTTTGTCATACTGTAACTCTCGTATTTATGAACCGATTTGGATAAAATTTCGTGTGTACATAGTACATACCAATGTCTCGACCGAGTTCGTTGGCCAGCTTCATCCGCCATCTTGTTTCAAAATGGAGGCCATTTAAAAAAACTTAAAAATTTTTAAATTTAAAATGAGGCACAAAAAAATTAGACATTAAAAAAGATTTTTTCTTATGTGTTTGGGCTTGATACAAAGATTCTGGAGCATTTTTCGTTTCGTCTATATCTTAAAAAATGGCTGAGTTATAGCACTTTGAATTTCTAGCATGGCTGACATTTTGAAACGATCTGATTTTTGTCACGCGATAATACACGTATTTATGAACCAATTTGGATGTGACAAGGAATGTACATAGTACATAGCAATGTCTCGGCCGAGTTCGTTGGCTAGCCTCATCCGCCATCCTGTTTCAAAATGGCGGCCATTTAAAAAATAAAAAAAAATTAAATTTAAAAGGAGGCACAAAAAAATTATACATTGAAAAGATTTTTTTCTTATGTGTTTGGGCTTGATACAAAGATTCTGGAGCATTTTTCGTTTCGTCTATATCTTAAAAAATAACTGAGTTATAGCACTTTGAATTTCTAGCATGGCTGATATTTTGAAACGATCTGATTTTTGTCACGCGATAATACACGTATTTATGAACCGATTTGGATGTGACAATGAATGTGGATAGTACATAGCAATGTCTCGACTGAGTTCGTTGGCCAGCCTCATCCGTCATCTTGTTTCAAAATGGCGGCCATTTAAAAACATTTTTAAAAAATTAAATTTAAAATGAGGCACAAAAAAAAATTAGAAATTGGAAAATATTTTTTTGTTATGTGTTTGGGCTTGATACAAAGATTCTGGAGCATTTTTCGTTTCGTCTATATCTTTAAAAATGGCTGAGTTATAGCCCTTTGAATTTCTAGCATGGCTGACATTTTGAAACGATCTGATTTTTGTCACGCGATAATACACGTATTTATGAACCAATTTGGATGTGACAAAGAATGTGCATAGCACATAGCAATGTCTCGACCGAGTTCGTTGGCCAGCCTCATCCGCCATCTTGTTTCAAAATGGCGGCCATTTAAAAAAAAATTTAATTTAAAAGTGAGGTACAAAATAATTAGAAATTGGAAAAGATTTTTTCCTTATGTGTTTGAGCTTGATACAAAGATTTCGGAGTATTTTTTGTTTCATCTATGTCTTTAAAAATGGCTGAGTTATAGCACTTTGAATTTCTAGCAAGGCTGACATTTTGAAACGATCTGATTTTTGTCACGCAATAATATGCGTTTTCATGAACCGATTTGGATGTGACAAGGCATGTGCATAGTACATAGCAATGTCTCGACCGAGTTCGTTAGCCAGCTTCATACGCCATCTTGTTTCAAAATGTCGGCCATTTAAAATTAAAAAAAAAATTTAAATTTAAAATGAAGTACAAAAAAATTATAAATCGAAAAAGATTTTTTTTCTTATGTGTTTGAGCTTGATACGAAGATTCCGGAGCATTTTTTGTTTCGTCTATATCTTAAAAAACGGTTGAGTTATAGCACTTTGAAATTCTATTGTGGCTGACATTTTTAAACGATCTGATTTTTGTCAAGCGATAACACGCATATTTATGAACGGATTTGGATATAACTTGGTGTGTACATAGTACATACCAATGTCTCGACTGAGTACGTTGGCCAACATCATCCGCCATCTTGTTTCAAAATGGCGGCCATGAATTTTTTTTCTATTTTAATTTAAAATGAGGTACAAAAAAATTAGAAATTGAAAAAGATTTTTTTCTTATGTATTTGACCTTGATACAAAGATTCTGGAGCATTTTTCGTTTCGTCTATATCTTAAAAAATGGCTGAGTTAGAGCACTTTGAATTTCTAGCATGGTTGACATTTTGAAACGATCTGATTTTTGTCACGCGATAACACGCGTATTTATGAACCGATTAGGATGTGACAAGGCATGTGCATAGTACATAGCAATCTCCCGGCCAAGTTCGTTTGCTAACTTCATCCGTCATCTTGTTTCAAAATGGCAGCCATTTAAAAATTTAAAAAAAAAAAAATTTTAAATGAGGTACAAAAAAATTAGAAATTTAAAAAGATTTTTTTCTTGTGTGTTTCAGCTTGTTACAAAGATTCCGGATCATTTTTTGTTTTGCCTTTATCAGTGGCGTAGCTACATATTCAGCGCCCTGGAGCAAGTAAATTTTGTGCGCCCTCTTGTCTCTCAAAAAAGTTCTGAGTAATTTTGTTTTGAAGTTACACACACACACACACACATATATATATATATATGTAACTAACTGACCCGCCCGGCGTTGCCCGGGCCCGTTATAATAATGTAAACAAAACTCAAGTTTGTATGATTTTATATATTCATAATATAGTTCAAATGAACCTGGTTTTAGGAGTGGTCCACTGCCTTTGGCAGCGTCTACTGTGTTCCTGACAAACCCCTTTCTGAACGAACCTGTGGCCTGGGTCCCCGCTACCAAAAGCAGTGTATGCCAGGAGTGTTTCGTACGCGCCGGAGACAATCGAAAACCAAGTTAAATGAGTAAACCCCGTAGTAATCGAGCCCATAGAACCCGAGATAAGAATGCTAATCCTGGCGGTGGAACTATAATCTTTAAAACAATCGTAAGCTAAGTTTAATATACCAATTTCCAGTGAAATAGAGCCCATAAAAACCCAGAAAAGAATGCGCCATTAATGTTCGAAAATGGTGGTAACAGAAGTCTAAGATAAACTTTAACAATGTAGACAGTAGCTGAATAGTAAGCTAAGTTTAATTATCCAATTACCGTTGAAATCGGGCACATTGAACCCGAGAAAAAGAATGCACCATTAGTGTTCGAAAATTGGTAACTGAAGTCTAAGACAAACTTTCATAATACAGAAAGTAGCTGAATCGTAATCTAGGTTGAATGAACCAATTCCTGTTGAAATCGGCCCCCTATAACCCGAGGAAAGAATGTACCCCGAAGCAGTGGAAGGTGCTTCTTACCCCCACCCCCTGTAAATTTAACGAATTGCCTTTAATATTAACGTGATATTTAATTTACGAATGAAATCCCATCCCCTTTAAAGTTAACCACTTACCTTTAACAATAGCGCGAATTTTAATTCACGGCTGTAGTGAGTAAACGTAAGTTGATGTCGTAAAAGAAGATAAATATTCGAAAAAGGTGGTAGCGGGAGTAAAAGAAATTTTTTATGGTTTATAAAGTAGCTGGAGGACACTATAACTATACTAAAGGAAATTGCAAGACTATCGGATAATTTGTAAAGAAACTGCACCAAGGATCCTAAGAAGGCGATTAATATTCAAAATTGGTGGTAGCTGAAGTGTGAGTAATTTTCTTGTAATTCATGTAGTAGCTGGAGGACCTAAGAAATTGTTAGGGAAAAAATCCTAGTGAATCGGACTATTTCTATAGGGGGACCAAAAGGAGCCTACTGATAATTGAGAGCAAGGCCTAAGATGAAAAGATGATAAAAGGTCCTAGTACTTAGCGCTTTAGATTTTCAATTAGTCAAAATTAAGTATAGGTATAAGTATTAATCATTAGACATTTTTTTCAAAGAAATGCTTAAAAAAAGAGCCCTAGAATCCCAATAAAAATATGAAGGTGTTGGCTCGGGGAGAGAAGTACAACACTCAATTTTGAAGTTATGCAATGAGAATGTGACACAATTAGTGGGTGAAAAATGCATGGTGCACAAAAAGTTACCCTAGGGATTTTTTGTAAACACAATAGATCTTACAGAAAACATTGTCAAAGTTGACGTTTTAAACGGAATTTATAGACGAAAGTAGAAAAACCAGTCAACGAAGGGGAAAAAAAGTCTTGTCATATATCTTTAACACGATTTTGTCTGAAATACGAACTTGATGACTCCGTGAAAAATCGGTAAAAAAAAAAAACAGTCCTGTTCTAACGTATATACAAAATACCTGACCGCCGTTTTGATTATCACATTTACAGACAATACTGAAACAGTCCCGTTTTCATATTAAAATGTAATTTTTAACAAAAAAGAATATTTAAATTACATTTTCTTTGCGAAAATATTCTATATCAATACTTTTGCACATCAAGCGCAAAAATCAATATAATACACATTTATATAGGGGAAATTACAATCACAGCATTGTACGAAGAATGTACACGAAGCCTACACATTTCAAACAAATACTTGATAAATGATTTGACAAAAAACTAAATAAAATACATATATATATATTTAAAGAGAGGCCGCGTTCTTTGGTACCAGACAGGCTGAAAATTCTTGGGGCAGACCATGTCTCTATTGGTCACAGAGACAGGAGCGGATTTATGAAGTGAGGGGCCCCTCTCACTGGAACTTTTTGGGGCCCTTCCCTCTTGAAAAATTGGGTGCATTTATAATTTAAAAATAATAGATATTCAAAACTTAATTACAATAATTATTTACAAATTAATTAAAATGTATTCAAATCATTAAGGATTAATTACTTAGATACTGTTGAGGATAAATGTGCTAAAGTTATGTATCTTATTTTCCTTTCCATTTTTAAGAACATAAAATGATAACTTAAACTTCAAACCAAGGTAAATCAGAAACTAAGGAGACAATGTTTTAGTATCTGCCTAGCTATAACTGAAAACCTCTTTTCGCTTCTTTTCGTTTTTGGCTCATTTATGACATGAAATAAGATATAAATGTATGGTGTTTTAATACATGGGACTGCAGCGGCCTGCACTGCAACCCATTATCTTGCTTGCAATTTTAATTTAATGTTTTAATAAAACAATTTCAGAAATCAAATAAATTCATCAATTGTAATCAAATTAATTTATATTTTCTTTTCTTTCTACAATTGCATTCAAAGAATGACAAATGCTTTCCCGATGTAAAAAGAATTCGAAGCTCCACGAGTTATTTTATAACCATCTGCACTGCATTTTTATGTAAATACATTTTTTAAACACCAATTTAATTAACTAATCTGTATATAGGTTTGTAATTGAGTGTGTCTTAATAACGAATTCATAAAATATGGCCCAAAAAAATGTAAAAGTGGCACTTCCATAACTGTGATATGCGAAACATCTGCTAAAATGCAAAAAAATTCATATTGAATTTAACTATGGGGGACATGGTCTTTGACAATCATGGTATATCTGATTATCGTGTGTCATTTTTTATCTGGATGTGGCGAATTTTTTTGAGAGAGCAAAAGTATGAACACTGACAAAGATTTAATAAAATAGTGATTACTGCTGATCCGCCCGGCATTGCTTGGGCCCGTTATAATAACCTTAAACAAAACTCAAATATGTATGATTTTATATCTTAGGAAAATCGGGGCCCCAATGCCTTCGGCAGCGTCTAGTATGTTCCCAACAAACCTCTTTTCGAACGAATCTGTGATCTGGGTCCCGCGGCCTAAGGCAGCGTATACCGGGACCGGGAGTGTTTCGCACGCGCTGTAGACAATCGAAAACAAAGTTGAATGACAAAACACTATACTAACAGGGCCCATAGAATCTGAGATAAGAATGCGCTTTTGGCGGTGGAAAATGGAACTAAAACCTCTAAAAGAATTGTAAGCTAAATTGAATGAACCAATTTCCATTGAAATCGAACCCATAGAAACCGAGAAAAGAATGCGTCATTAATCTTTGAAAATGGTGGTAAAAGAAGTCCAAGATAAACTTTCATAATGCAGAAAATAGCTGAATCGTAATCTAAGTTGAACGAATCAATTCCCGTTGAAATCAAACAGATAGAACTCGAAGAAAGAATGCGGTCCAAAGCGGTGGAAGGTGTCCCCCTCTCCAATAAATTTGCCAAATTATACCTTTAACATTAACCCAATATTTATTTTATGGATGAAATCACCTCTTATAAAGTTAACGACTTACCTTTAACTGTAACTTTTTTTTTTCTAAATTTACGGCTGTGGTTAGTAAACGTAAGTTGATGCCGAAAAAGAAGAATAATATTTGAAAAAGGTGGTAGCAAGGACATAAGGAAATTTTTTAGTAGTTTATAAAGTAGCCGGAGAACCATAGAACTCTGCTAAAGAAAATTGCAAGAGAATCGAATTAAGAAGCTGCACCAAGGGCTGCAAGAATGCGATTAATATTCAAAATTGGTGGTAGCTGAAGTCTGAGCAATTTTTTTGTCGTTCATGTAGTAGCTGAAGGACCTAAGAAGTTGCTAGAAAATAAAAAGCTAGTGAATCTGACTATTTTTAAGGGAGCTATAATAGGGGGATCAAAAGGTGTCAACTGGTAGTTGAGAGCAGAGCCCTAAGATGAAAACGTATTAAAAGGTATACTTAACTCTTTAGATCTTCAATTAATCGAAATTAAGCATAGGGTATGAATTAATCAATAAGATAAAAAATTTAAGAAATGCGTAAAAGGTAGTGGAAAATTCTTTAAAAAAATAGTCCTAGGGCACCAATAAAAATGTGAGGGGTAGCTGGAGGTCCTAAGAAGTTGTTAGAAAAAAAGTTAGTGAATTAGACCATTTTTAAAGGAACGATAATAGGGGGTCCAAAAGGGACCAACTGATAGTTGAGAGTAGAGCTCCAAGTTAAAAACATGTTGAAAGGCTCTAGTACTTAGCACTTTAGATCTGTAATTAGTCGAAATTAAGCATAGGGTATGAATTATTCATTTGAATAAAATTTTTAAGGAAATGCGCAAAAAGAGGGGGGCGGTGCTTAAAATAGGGCCCTAGTGCCTCAATTAAAATATAAGGGTTTTGATCCGGGGAGAAGAATCCAACACTCAACTTTAAAGTTATGCTCTGAGTGTGTAACACAATTAGGAGAAGAAAAATGCATGGTGCACAAAAGTTTAAGGGGCTCCGGACTGGGCAAGGCCCTAACTAGAATATAGAAACGGGGGAATGACTAAATGGAAAAAGTTCCCCCAAAACAAAGATCGGATTAAAAAGGGTCAATTTATTAAGAATTTAGGGCACAAAAATTCAAGGGCCCTGTACCAGGTGTCAGTGGGCCAGGGTCTTAACTGGAATGTAGTTGGGTATAAGGAAAATTGTTAGTAGTTTATAAAGTATCCGGATGACCCAAGAACTATCTAAAGGAAAATTGCAAGATAATTGGATTATTTTTAAAGATGGTGCACCAAAGGGCCCCAAGTAGACTATTAATGTTCAAAATTGGTAGTAGCTGAAGTCTGAGAATTTTTTTGTCGTTCATGTACTAGCTGGAGGACCTAAGAAGTTGTTAGAAAAAAAAAGCTAGTGAATCGGACCATTTTTAAGGGAGCTATCATAGGAGACCCAAAAGAAGCCAACTGATAGTTGGGAGCAGGGCTCAAAAATGGAAACCTGTTGAAAGGTGCAAGTACTTAGCGCTTTAGATCTTCAATTAGACGAAATTAAGCATAGGGTATGAATTAATCCTTAGAACGAAATTTTAAAGAAATTCGCAAAAAATGGAGGGAAATGCTTTAAAAGAGGCCCTAGGGCCCTAATAAACATATGAGAATGTTGGCCCGGAGACAGGAGTCTAAGAATCAACTTTTAAATTATACATTGAGAGGGTGTCACAATAAGGGGGTGAAAATGCATGGCGCCCTAGAGGGACAGCGTCTTAACTGGAATGTAAAACCGGGAGAATAACTAAATGAACAAGTCGGAAATTGTACGTCAAACATAGTAAATGAGGTGCGTTCGTACTATAACTAGTTTTACAAATATTCAGATCTTGGTGCAATAGCTGTTGCACTCTTATGAAAAAACGCATGAATACAAATTTATTACGATTATATTCATTAAAGTCAGAAAAGCGGAAATAATATGACGACATTTTAAAAATGACGTAAACAATTTAGAATGGCAACCTGGCAACCAATGGCAACCTGGAATCATTACCTATCATGAGATATCATTGAATTAATTACGTATGATAGGATTTAATAGAACGAAGAAAACTTTTATTAATATCTTTTTAAGTTTTGATTCGATTTTCATAAAATTTGAAATGACTCGACAAAATTTTACAACGATTCTATATATTAAATTTCAAACCTTTCGGTTGGTTAGTTTTTGCGCTGTTATATACGGATGGACGGACCAGACGATGACCGTAGGTGCTACGTATTTATATAATTACTAAATTTCCCCATAGATCATACACTGTAAAAAAAACGGACTAAAAAACGGAAATACTACTGGCAATCTAGACGCCAATACTATTTCCGTTTTTTTTACGGAATTTTTAACCATAAATTACAGAAAATTTTCCGTTTTTAATCAGAAAAACGGAAAATTTTCTGTAATTTATGGGTAAAAATTCCGTAAAAAACGGAAATAGTACTGGCGTCTAGATTGCCAGTAGTATTTCCGTTTTTTAGTCCGTTTTTTTTACAGTGTAATGTAATGGAATACTTTTGAGTGTCCCTGTAAATACTATGTGCTTTCTATTATATAGGAAGTTACTTGTAATAAACCTTAGAAACGTATATCAATTTCATTATGTGAAACAGTTTAACATAATTAAAATACTTCACAAATAATGTTTCCCCCAATGCCATTATGTAACGGAATTTTTGTGTTAACAAAAGTGGCCCTGTAAATGAATAATAAATATTCTTTGCACCGCACATTCTGCTGAAAGTATATTTTAGTTCACTTCATAAATTCATATTAATTTCATTATGTTTGAAAGGCTGTAACATCATTAAATTGCACTTGAAACTATTTTTCCCATTGGCCGTAATGTAACGGAATACTTTTGACTGTACCTGTAATTGACCTATAGATGCGATTTTCATAAAAGTTCAAATGACTTGACAAAATTCTGCAACGATTACATGTTTTAAATTTTAAACCATTCGGTTGGATAGTTTTTGCGCTGTTATACACGGGCACATGGATGATCGAACCAGACAATGACTATATAGGTGTTACGCATGCATATAATTGCGAACGCACCTAAAAGAGGGACCAAAAACGAATATCGGATTAAAAGGGGGTAATTTATTAACAATTTAGGGCACAAAAACTTCAAGGGCCGCGTACCGGGACACAGGATCTTAACTGAAATGTAGAAAGGGGATAACTAAATGAAGAAAGAGCCCAGAAATGAAGATAATCGGATAAAAAGAGGGCAAGTTATTAAAAATTTAAGGCATAAAAACTTGAAGGGGCCCAGGGGACACGGGTCTTAAAGAATTAAAGATCTGACCCTCAGGTGCATCAGAAACTGGCTTAGACTATCCTCACCCAAATTTTCAGACTTCTGCGTGCGGTAGATTTTGCTAGCTATCGCACACAGACACATAGAGCGAAACTTTCTTTTATTAGCATAGGTAATCAGTAACAAAGTAAAAATACATTTAAAATATCAGCTTTATGAAGACTGCATTCCAAGTATGGGGCCCCCAAAAGTCAGGGGCCCCATGGTGACGGCCCATGATTTAATCAAGCTCTCAATCTGTATAATTAAATCGTCATAGAAGGTCTTTTAACTGGGTTCTTTTCGGCTCAGACCAGGTTCCACCCCATCCCTCCATAACCGATCATAGTCTTGATAATTTATAACAGAAAAAAAGATAAGGGAAAGCTAAAACATTCTAGTAGTAGCAAATGGTAGAAAAAATTCTATTTATTACATGAAAATTGTGTAATATTAACCGAAAATTTTAAAAAGAACACTAAGAATACCCTTTTTTCAAAACGTCACATTTCTTTTTAAACTCAAAAGAGGATTTCGGGGCCCCTGGGATGCGGGGGCCCCTCGCGATTGCGACCATCGCGACCCCTTAAATCCGCCCCTGCACAGAGAAAATTACAGAATACATACGTTAGGTTTTAAAAGATTTAAATTGTCCTCTGAAGCAAAGAAACTTTCAAGAAAAAAAATCAATTCGTCTGCCTTGCAAAGAGAAATAAAAATCATTAATAAAAAATGCTTCAAAAAGTGATTTAAAAAAAAAAATATTAAATGATTTAAGATTTTTCAGATCTGATGCTTATAGCAAATTTTAAAACTATTAGCTTCACCTGAGGGAGGGAACAGCTTTACCTGGTTTACAGCGCACCGATCCGCAGGTCGGTTACCCAGCGGGCCAGTCTGCCTTATTTAATCCTAAAATTCTGAGATTGAATAAGGTTTAATGCGGAAAAATACTGTTACAAAAAAGTGGTGTAATTTTGCATAGGCTATAATCAGGCTCTAAGGAACACTGAATTTGGTACTTAACTTTTTCTCTCTTTTTGAAGCTTATCGATTCTGCATTTGACATTTGCAATATTTTCAAAATCTCAAAAACAATACTCACAAAATTTAAGTTGTTACTTCCCCTCACCCCCCCTCCCGTCTAAATTTTGTCGCCGTTGGCTTATGTGGAATATATTTAAATTCAACTCTTATTATTGTTTTGTAATCTGTATTCATGCATATTTAGTTTCCACAAAACAAACGAAAAAAAACCCTTCAAAATTTTCGTTTTCGTGGATTTCGTCTGTAAAATGGTCAATAATTTTCTTCAACTTGTCAGGCTGTTTTTTTCCAAATCGTAAAATAATTATCGAAAATTACTATTGTTACATCGTACATTTGGGTTTCTCAGCGGTGAATTCTTTGGCTACCATTATTTCCACATCATGATAAATTTCTAAAACATTTTTAGTAGAAATGTACCAGAAAGATTATTTTTTGGAAATAGTGGTAGCTAGTAAAGTGGCCGATGAGAACCCTGTTAAATAAGTTTTGATTACTTCTGATTAGATCTGAAAATCTTCAACAGGCGTCTCCAAAAAATTACAGAAAAAAATCAGGCATGCTGAAACGGTGCTGCAGAAGTTACTTGAGGCTGCAATATGAATTAAAACTTCCTGAATAGAAGTCATTTCTTTCAACTGTGTATGAAAACATGTTTTAAATCGAAATAGTTGAGATTAAGCACAAGGTAAAATATCATAGGAATACGCTGATTGTAACAAGGTTCATCTATAATGTCTGATTAATAATGAAAAAAATATGCAAATATTTTAAGAAATCTTTATTTCTCTTTTTCTAATTTTGCGCCCTTAGGATTCGTGCGCCTGGAGCAGTCTGCTCCAACTGCTCCACGGTAGCTACGCCCCTGGCCTTTATCTAAAAAAAAGGCCGAGATATAGCAGTTTGAATTTCGAATGTGTGTGACATTTTGAAAAATCTGATTTTTTGCCTGCAACAGCACTCGTATATATCAACCGATTTAGATATGAGTAAGCATGTGCACAGGAATTACTAAGGTCTCGACCAAGTTCATTGGTGAGCTTTGTTGCACCCATTATGTTGTTTTAAAATGGCGGTCTATCACCGATAATTCGGGTTAATATAATTATTACTATAATTCGGGCTATCACCGAATTTCGCGACAAAAAGAAAAAAAAAAAAAAAAAAAAAAAAAAAAACAACTTTGATAACGCTGACTAATTTGGCGAAATTTTCATTCATATTCAATATTGACAAAAATTAGTATTTAATCTTCTATAATCGGGTTCCACTAATTTGAGCTCCGTGTGTTTGAATAATATAAGCTGGCTTTTAAAAAATAAGGAATATGAAAGCTATTTCTTCCTCCCGGCACTGGCCGGAAGGACTTTTTTTCAATTCATGATGGTGTCGGGCTGCGGCCGACATTCATATGGATAGCTGTCGGCATAGTGTTCTGCCGCTACCGGACCGGCTGCGCGCCTCATGAATCGGGCCGCATTCGCGCGGCGAATCAAAAAAGATACGGAACCGGTATCGTGCCAATACCGCCGGTAGTGGCAAGCGGCTGTCAGCCGAATGCTTACCGATAGCTCTGTGTTCGTCTTAGAAGATTTTACTGAATAGCATTTTTTAAAATCTCCAATATATGAAACATTGTTTAACGATATTAAATGATAAGTGAAACATTTACATACAAATAGAGATTCATTTAAAAAAAATAAATATCACAGCCTTTGGCGCTTCTTTGAAAATGAAGATTATAAACATGAAAAAAGAAAAGTTATAATAAGCCTTTTTGGTCAGAACTCTTCCATACTAAATCATTTTTAACCATATCGACGTAAAAAACTATGTTATATAGAAATTCAGCCAAGCTCGGGCTAAGATTTTAACTTTTTTCCAGGCGGGACCAAACTTTTTTCTATGTGTCTGCTCGGGACCGGGCCTGGATATTTCGACCCGTGCAGGCCTCCAGCATATTTTGAAAGCAGGTTTAACGTAAAATCTATACGCTACTATTTTATGTCCAGAGGAGAGCCACTGTCTTAAGTCGACTTTTAATAACGTACAATTTGTGGCTGATGTCTATTTTTCATTCAAACTGAGTCAATAACTCGTCGCTCAGAGGCATGGGTAAATGGTGTAAGTCACGAATTTTGGATTTTAATATCTCTGCGAGTTTTGCAGATATTGAGATTATTTTTTTACTTTCTTCTATCTTTACAAAAAGAAAGTATTGGAATCGGGAAAGTTTTCGAATTCCGGCTTGCGACGGATTTACACGTTTTAGGGGTTAGAGACCCCGAAAAACATATTTTTACAAAATGTGTGTCTGTGTGCGACACAAATTTTGTGGACGTTCTATCTCAATAACTAATGCACGGAATTTAATTAAAATTTATATTCAGTTAGTCCCTGATATAAATTGGTGCTGATTGGTTTTTGGTGTAAATCGCTCTACAGGTGGCACTGCTATGCTGCATTTTTTACGATTTCCGCAACGGCTATATCTCAAGAACTAATGCACGGATTTTTATGAAACTTCAGATTCAGTTTGTCCTTGATATGAGTTGGTGTTTACTATGTTTTGGCGTAAATCCTCCAACAGGTGGCGCTGCTATATCGAATTTTTGACGATTTTCGCAATTGCTCTGTCTTAAGAACTAATGCGTGGATTTTCATCAAACTTCAGATTCAGTTAGTCCTTGATATGAGTTGACGCTGACTACGTTTTTGTGTAAATCGCCGACAGGTGGCGCTGCTATGCTGCAGCATTTTTGCTAATTTCCGCAATAGTTTTATCTCAAGAAGTAATGCACGGATCAGGCCCGGACTGGCCAGGTCGGCTAGTCGGCGATTGCCGAGGGCCCCCGGCACAAGGGGGCCCCGGAGGGGCCTCCAAAAATGAATATACTAGTTTATAATTAGTTATGCCAGATTACTTTGACTGTTTCCCCGTAAGTTTAACGTAATCTTACGCATTTACAATAAATTTTAAGCAGCTGCCAGTTGGTTTTTGTGTATGGTAGCCTATGTAAGGGGGGCCCCGGTGGGGGTCTCCAAAAATGGATATACCACTTCATAAGTAGTTACATCAGAATAACTTGACTGTTTTCCCGTAATCTTAAGCATTTACAATCAATTTAAGCTGTTGCCAATATGGTTTTTGTTTATGGCAGTCAATGTAAGGGCCCCCGGAGGGGGGGCTTCAAAAATGGATATACTACTGCATAACTAGTTATACCAGAATAATTTGACTATTTTCCCGTAATCTTATACGCATTTACAATCAATTTAAGCTGTGTTGCCAGTTGGTTTTTGTTTATAGTAGCTTATGTAGTAGCACCGGTAGTGCCATCGTGCCGTTACATCAGAATAACTTGATTGTTTTCCCGTAATCTTACGCATTTACAATCAATTTAAGCTGTTGCCAGTTGGTTTTTGTTTATGGCAGTCAATGTAATGGGGCCCCGGGGCGGCCTCCAAAGATGGATATACTACCTCATAACTAGTTACATCAGAATAATTTGACTGTTTTCCCATAATCTTACACATTTATAATCAATTTTATGCGGTTGCCAGTTGGTTTTTGTTTATGACAACCTATGCAAGGGGGGCTCGGAGGGGCCTCCAAAAATGTATATACTACCTCATAACTAGTTACATCAGAATAACTTGACTGTTTCCCCGTAATCTTACACATTTATAATCAATTTTATGTGGTTGCCAGTTGGTTTTTGTTTATGACAACCTATGCAAGGGGGCTTTGGAGGGGCCTCCAAAAATGGATATTCTTCCTCATAACTAGTTACATCAGAATAATTTGACTGTTTCCCCGTAATCTTACACATTTATAATCAATTTTATGTGGTTGCCAGTTGGTTTTTGTTTATGACAACTTATGCAAGGGGGCCTCGGAGGGGCCTCCAAAAATGGATATACTATTTCATAACTAGTTACATCAGAATAATTTGACTGGTTTCCCGTAATCTTACGCATTTACAATAAATTTTAAGCAGTTTCCAGTTCATTTTTGTTTATGGCAGCCAATGTAAGGGGCCCCCGGAGGGTCCCTCCGAAAATGGATATACTACTTCATAACTAGTTACATCAGAATAATTTGACTATTTTCCCGTAATCTTATACGCATTTACAATAAATTTAAGCTGTTGCCAGTTGGTTTTTGTTTATAGTAGCTTATGTAGTAGCACCGGTAGTGCCATCGTGTAGTTACATCAGAATAACTTGATTGTTTCCCCGTAATCTTACACATTTATAATCAATTTTATGCGGTTACCAGTTCGTTTTTGTTCATGACAACCTATGCAAGGGGGCCTCGGAGGGGCCTCCAAAAATGGATATACTTCCTCATAACTAGTTACATCAGAATAATTTGACTGTTTCCCCGTAATCTTATACATTTATAATCAATTTTATGCGGTTGCCAGTTGGTTTTTGTTTATGACAACCTATGCAAGGGGACCTCGGAGGGGCCTCCAAAAAATGGATATATTTCATCATAACTAGTTACATCAGAATAATTTGACTGTTTCCCCGTAATCTTACACATTTATAATCAATTTTATGCGGATGCCAGTTGGTTTTTGTTTATGACAACCTATGCAAGGGGGCCTCGGAGGGGCCTCCAAAAATGGATATACTATTTCATAACTAGTTACATCAGAATAATTTGACTGTTTTCCCGTAATCTTACGCATTTACAATAAATTTTAATCAGTTTCCAGTTCATTTTTGTTTATGGCAGCCGATGTAAGGGGGCCCGGGAGGGCCCTCCAAAAATGGATATACTACTTCATAACTAGTTACATCAGAATAATTTGACTATTTTCCCGTAATCTTATACGCATTTACAATAAATTTAAGCTGTTGCCAGTTGGTTTTTGTTTATAGTAGCTTATGTAGTAGCACCGGTAGTGCCATCGTGTAGTTACATCGGAATAACTTGATTGTTTCCCCGTAATCTTA
Source organism: Maratus speciosus (assembly GCA_963932465.1). NCBI lineage: Eukaryota > Metazoa > Arthropoda > Arachnida > Araneae > Salticidae > Maratus > Maratus speciosus. Next base: position 296,520,380 of record OZ010789.1, read on the forward strand.
CACATTTATAATCAATTTTATGCGGTTGCCAGTTGGTTTTTGTTTATGACAACCTATGCAAGGGGGCCTCCAAAAATGGATATACTTCCTCATAACTAGTTAGATCAGAATAATTTGACTGTTTCCGCATAATCTTACACATTTAAAATCAATTTTATGCGGTTGCCAGTTGGTTTTTTTTTATGACAACCTATGCAAGGGGGCCTCGGAGGGGCCTCCAAAAATAGATATCTTTCATAACTAGTTACATAAGAATAATTTGACTGTTTTCCCTTAATCTTACGCACTTACAATAAATTTTAAGCAGTTTCCAGTTCATTTTTGTTTATGGCAGCCGATGTAAGGGGGCCCGGGAGGGCCCTCCAAAAATGGATATACTACTTCATAACTAGTTACATCAGAATAATTTGACTATTTTCCCGTAATCTTATACGCATTTACAATAAATTTAAGCTGTTGCCAGTTGGTTTTTGTTTATAGTAGCTTATGTAGTAGCACCGGTAGTGCCATCGTGTAGTTACATCGGAATAACTTGATTGTTTCCCCGTAATCTTACACATTTATAATCAATTTTATGCGGTTGCCAGTTGGTTTTTGTTTATGACAACCTATGCAAGGGGGCCTCCAAAAATGGATATACTTCCTCATAACTAGTTACATCAGAATAATTTGACTGTTTCCCCGTAATCTTACACATTTATAATCAATTTTATGCGGATGCCAGTTGGTTTTTGTTTATGACAACCTATGCAAGGGGGCCTCGGAGGGGCCTCCAAAAATGGATATACTATTTCATAACTAGTTACATCAGAATAATTTGACTGTTTTCCCGTAATCTTACGCATTTACAATAAATTTTAATCAGTTTCCAGTTCATTTTTGTTTATGGCAGCCGATGTAAGGGGGCCCGGGAGGGCCCTCCAAAAATGGATATACTACTTCATAACTAGTTACATCAGAATAATTTGACTATTTTCCCGTAATCTTATACGCATTTACAATAAATTTAAGCTGTTGCCAGTTGGTTTTTGTTTATAGTAGCTTATGTAGTAGCACCGGTAGTGCCATCGTGTAGTTACATCGGAATAACTTGATTGTTTCCCCGTAATCTTACACATTTATAATCAATTTTATGCGGTTGCCAGTTGGTTTTTGTTTATGACAACCTATGCAAGGGGGCCTCCAAAAATGGATATACTTCCTCATAACTAGTTAGATCAGAATAATTTGACTGTTTCCGCATAATCTTACACATTTAAAATCAATTTTATGCGGTTGCCAGTTGGTTTTTTTTTATGACAACCTATGCAAGGGGGCCTCGGAGGGGCCTCCAAAAATAGATATCTTTCATAACTAGTTACATAAGAATAATTTGACTGTTTTCCCTTAATCTTACGCACTTACAATAAATTTTAAGCAGTTTCCAGTTCATTTTTGTTTATGGCAGCCAATGTAAGGGGCCCCCGGGAGGGCCCTCCAAAAATGGATATACTACTTCATAACTAGTTACATCATAATAATTTGACTATTTTCTCGTAATCTTATACGCATTTACAATCAATTTAAGCTGTTGCCAGTTGGCTTTTGTTTATAGTAGCTTATATCGAAGCACCGGTAGTGCCATCGTGTCGCTGGCGAAACGGAGGAGGGCTGTTGATTTACTCATCGTGCTCTGTGCAGTGCTCGTGAGTAGGGAAAGAAGGACAGTTCAGCGTCATAAGGCGGATTGCGGATTGTGTGGATGTGGGTGGAATCCACCTTGTGGATGGAGGAGGAGGGTGGAATCCACCTGTTGGGAGACTTATCCTATAGTAGGAGGGGTTAAATGTTGGAGGGGGCTTAATTTTTGAGGGGGCTTAATTTTTTTTTAAATCGACTTAGAGTAGAAATGGGAATATCATACTATAACATGGGTCTGTTCGAGAGGAAGTATGAAGACACTAAATTTTTCGATGGGCTTAATTTTTGAGGGGGGCTTAATTTTTGAGGGGGCTTAATATTTTTTTTCGAATTGATTTAGTATTAGAATGGAAATATCAAACTATAACATAATGAGTTAGGTGTTTTCGAAAGGGAGTTTGGGGGGGTCTAAATATTTTAGTGGGGCTTATTTTTAGGGGGGCTTAATTTTTTTTTCTTCGAATCGACATAGAGTAGAAATGGAAATATCATACTAAAACATAGAGATGTAGGTATTTTCGAAAGGGAGTTTGAAGAGCCTAAATTTTTTACAGGGGCTTATTTTTTAGGGGGGCTTATTTTTAGGGGGGCTTAATTTTTTTTTTTTTTTTTTTTGAATTGTCTTAGAATTTGAATGAAGATAAAAATATCTTATGTTTTCTGAAAAAAATTTTTGATGCTGCCATCTGTATGCGGTAGTGCGAATTTATTATTGAAAATAGTATTTTATTTTTGAAAAGTTTTGAGGAAGATTTGAACCTGCAAAATAGTCTCTTGGCTCGATGATATGTTGAAGACTTAACTAATCAAGCCAAGAAACTATGTCTATATGTTTATATTTTAGATGTTTCAAAACAAAAAATTGTATTCCCCCTTCTGTATGCGCAAAGAGAGGTTGGTTTCTCAAGATAACTCATTAATACCTATTTTAACTGCTCACTCTGCGAATTCCTTTACTGTATATGATTTTTATTTTTAGTTTAACTGATTTTATCGATTTTACGTACGATAGATTAATTATTTTACGCACAAATGTATGATCATTTTAGAAAGCCGTGGTTTCGAACCTGCGAACTCAGATTCAAATTTCATTTTTTGTAACTGATAAGCTATCCACTATTCAAACCGCGCCCCAATATTTTCTAAGTTACTTTTGAACACTCTTTCTACATATATTTTTTTAAATACCTACCTCTCCCTTTTTCTTATACTAGGGAAGTTAATACAATTTATGTTTAAATAGAAGAAATGATTAATTTTTTTATATTTCTTTAGTAAGCAAGTCATTTTTGTAGATCGATTAGAAGGCTACTAAACGATTTGAATTAAACATTGTTTTTACCAGTATTAATCCACCTAAGTTTAGAATTGTACTTTTTCTTGTGAACCATATCCTATTCATTGAATCGTCTGAAATTTCAAATAGACTTCCTAAACCCCATTATCAACGTTTCTCACTATCTTTCAAATTTTCTATTTATCAATTATTATAATTTCAATCAACTCATAGTTTGTTATTGCAATAGATAATTATTTGATGATTCTACACTAGTTCTAATGAATTTTAAAACTACTGCTTCACTTCAACTCATTCTTTTATACAGTTTAATAAATTTAGTATGAATTAAACCATTGGTTTGTCATATATTTCACTGAAATAATAAAATTAATTTGTAAAACCTTAGAATGACGAATTCAAAAACGTAACAATTATACTTTTTTGTGAACCATATGTTTCATCTGCTATTTCAAATCGACTTTATACATCACCCTTCCCGCAGATGCTTACTGACTTATACAAACATTCGACAAGTAATCAGCTTTTCAACACAAAATAACTAATATGTAAATAAGGATAACTATTGGTTTTAGGAGAGATTATTGCACTTAGACACAAATTTCAACTATCCGAAAAAGTTTGGTAAATCTTTACTTCCGTTTATAAACATGATTAATCTCATCAGCAGATATCAACTGTCTTTGTTATACATTTGATAAGCGAATACTATTTAGGAAAATGTTATCTAATTCGTTTTAATTGTCTTTTTCGTGGGAAATGTAACTGCTTACTTCATTCTACAATTATTTACTCGGATTTTTCGAAGAGATTTCAAACATAAACTTATCGACTGTCTTTCTTAATCATGTAATAGGTGAATGGAATCTTTTTATCAGGAAATAGTAATTATTTCAAAAGTGAAAATGATTTTTGGAGATATTTTAATAGTTTTTAACAAATTCTACTTTCAGAAAAGATAGCATTTTTTTGGATTGTAACACAACCTTTTAATATACTACGTGAATTGAAATATTTTATTTTCTGCATTTAAGTGACCAAAACTTTCAATTTTAATACATATATTTTAGTTTTATAATTTGTTTTTATTTAGAAGGGATTTTCGTGAATTCTTATCTTTTAACCAGAAATGACGAAATCGATAATTTATCATTATTTTCACATTCATCATAGTAAAACTATTTTAATTTTTAGCATTTTAATAAACAGAAAAAAAATGATTGTTTATTACCAAAGCACTACTTATTAGAATTTTTCCCTATAAATTACTTTTTGAAGGTTTTTTAAAAACCCATTAATCGATTACACTAAAGGCGATATTTTTGAAGAAACATTGTTTGATTTGCTAAAAGTTAGGAATAATTTAAAATCAATTAGAATAATTTCATGTAAGTTAAAGAATAATAACTTATGTTTTTTACACAAATAAGTTTTTTTAATCGAAAATTACTTTTCTGAAATACAGCACTCCTTATTTTTACCATACTTGATACTTTTAAAAGAAATATATTTATTTAGAAATTTGTTTAACTGTTCTTAGAATCGACCAACTTTTGCTTCTGAAACACAAATAACATTTAGAGAGAGAGAAAAATTTGTGAATAAGCATAAACTGAAATTCGAAAAATCCTAGTCAGGTTTAAAACTTCCTTGTTGAATATCATGAAACACAATATTAAAATATTTTATCATAAAAAATGTTAATTTTTTAACTCTACTTTCATAATTCGTTACACTTTTTAAAATTGTTCAATTTTATTTTATTTTATTTTATTTTATTTTTTGGATTTGAATAATTTCTCAATAATAACATTTCAGAAGAAAGAATTTTTTGAAATAGGGCGTACTCGAGTTTTTTAAACAATAATTCATAAACATTAAAATTTTATCACATAATATTTTAGATTATTTTAAAACTGTACTTACATAATTCACGAACTTGCTGAAACTCTAACCCTTTGATCCAACTTCTTAATTTAAAATGAAAATTTTCTAAGTTCTTATCAGCTAGTTTCCCGTTAATCACGTGATATCCCGAGTGACCACGTGTTTTCCTATATAGTTTCGTTATAAGTGATTTCACTTGCGTTATCGCACCAGTGATTAGTTATTTCACAGTGATCTTTTCACGGAGGTTTCTCTTTCCGATTAGGAAAGTTTTATCTTGATAATGTGATAAGGGTTAGTATAAATGTACGTCAACTCGACCAAGTGAATGTATCATTCTCTTTCGCTTAGTTACTTCGCCTTGTCTTCTCGATTCACCCCTCGTTTTACTACCTTTAAAAAATGTCTTTTTTTAACAACAGTGAAAATGAAAAGGATGTTTATTGTTTAGGGGAAAGACCAGAATGTGCATCTTTAGAAGAGGAATGGTTCACCCGAACGTTTCACGAATTGGATGCGTATATCCCTTTTTGTGAGTGTATTGGTGAGGAAACACTCGTTGAAGTGATCATGGTGCCGAAGAACAGCGAATTAAAAGTTTATATTCGAAAATATAAAGAGGATGTGGATACCGGTGAATTTTTTCCTACTTTAGAAGGTGTCAGTTTTTCCTCTGCAGCATTTGACTTTCTTCAAAAGAATATGAAAAACTTTCATTTTTCATCAGAGAAAGACACTTTTGTAGTCAATAATGAAGTTTTAATAGTTTTTGTAGATGACCGATCATGCCTACTTCAACAATTAATTAAGACGGATGAGATTGAATATTCACTTAAACCGAACTCTCTTCAGCTAACCAAAGAACAATTTAAAAATCTTGAAAAAATATGTACTGAGGTTAATGATGTCTTGATTACAACCATCCTTACAAAGGTTATCCCCATTGAAGTGATGACTCATCTTAATGACTGTCGACATTCTCACTTAAGTTTGATTAAAGCCAAAGAATTTTTCATTTCGTGTTTTACACGGGTATTACAACAATCTGTGGTTTGTGAATTTCATTGCACTTCCTGTGTTCAAGGAGTTTCAACTGTTAGTCCTCACATATGTTTGCAATTGAACCTACGTCAGAAATTCGATTTTTGTAGTGACAGTGCATTGCTAAAATTTAATATACAAAAATTTATTTTATACTTGTCAGAAAAGTGTTCATGTGAGTATACTCATTCTTTCTTTGCATCAATGAATTTAGATATGTATTTAGATTTTTTGGTTAATGTTTTCGTCGTGTAATACAATGCAATTCTTATAAAATTCCATTCAAAGCTTTGAATCGTTTTATGTGTTATTTTAATTCAAGCTTTTTTAATGAATTCAAATTCATTTTCAAAATATTTTATCGTTGTTTGAAGATTTTGTTTATTAAGAAAAATTGTAATTTTTGAATAAATACTTTGTTTATTTATTTTTAACTTTTCTCTGTTTTATTTAATCACCTACTCTTTTTTCAGCTTTTTCAATTTTTAGTGGGGAGAAAGTAATTGTTTCATTTTGAGGGAGGAACTTAGAAATGATTTGAGTGTTTTTAAAAACATGATCTTTTACAGATTTTCAAATTAATCAAGAATGAGTTTATTCTTTTATCGTGTTGAATCATATAATTTGTTTAATTGCTTTCACTTTGCTTGGTTTTTAAGTCATTTTAAAAAAATAACATTTTTTGTTTTAGATATGAAATTTAAATTAAGTTTATTTTTGTGAAATCATAATTTTTACTGTTAAGTCTTATTATTCAAAAATCATAAAGAAAAAAAAATCACAAGTTTTATTTTTTGAAGTATATTATCCTCGCACCAGTATTATACATTTTTAAACTTTGATAATTATGTAAAAGCAGTGGTATAATGTTGTTTTTTTGTTTGTTTGTTTGTTTTCAACAAAGTCTGATTTATAATAACATAAAAAAGCTTATCTCATGGAATATTTTTGAAAACAATGTAGCACTAGATTTTTTTTTCTTGATAATAAGTTTTAAAATTTGTTTTTATCAAATGAGTCATAAGATGTATGCTTACAACTAGCATGAATTTTCTGAAAAAATATTTTAATTTAATTTGAGATATAAAACTTCCTGATTTGTTTCTTTTAACACGATATTAGTGTTAAATTTTAATAATTTCATCATGCTAACTAAAAAATTTTAGAATTATTCTCACTTCAACTTAAACGAGTATCAATTAGAGAAATTTCAAGAAAAAGTATATTACTTGAATAAGAAACCTCTTAAGCATGTATGTAACACATATACTCAATCGTTTAACAATTTGATCAACTAAAAGAAATGTTATTGACACTTATACATTTCGATTTTGTTATTTGATCGTTTTTTAACGAAGGTTATTGTGATAGTGAAGTAGATAGTGAAGAGATTGTTTTTAATAATAATTACCTTTTGAACTTTTAATATAGAGTTCGAATTTAATTTGTTCATGTATAACTTAAGAAATCCTCAATTCTTTAGCAATTCAAAATATATAACATAAGTATAAAAATAATAATAATAAAAAAAGTTATAAAAATTAAAATCATAATGATAAAAACAATTTATTCTAAAAGTTTTCAAAATTAGAAAAAAAAATGTTTGTAAATAAAAAAAAGTTTTCAAAATAAAAAAAAAGTTTGTAAATAAAAAAAAGTTTTCAAATTTAAAAAAAAAGTTTGTAAATAAAAAAAGTTTTCAAAATTAAAAAAAAAAGTTTGTAAATAAAAAAAGTTTTCAAAATTATAAAAAAAAGTTTGTAAATTAAAAAAAAAGGTTTCAAAATTAAAAAAAAAAAAGTTTATAAATAAAAAAATTTTTAAAAATTTTTAAAAAAAATTCAAAATTAAAAGTTTTCAAAATTAAAAAAAAAAGTTTGTAAATAAAAAAAGTTTTCAAAATTAAAAAAAAAGTTTATAAATAAAAAAAATTTCAAAATTAAAAAAAAAAGTTTGTAAATTTAAAAAAAAAAGTTTTCAAAATTAAAAAAAAATAGTTTCTAAATAATAAAAGTTCTCAAAATTAAAAAAAAAGTTTTCAAAATTAAAAAGTTTATAAATAAAAAAAAATTATAAAAAAATTACAAAATTAAAACTTTGAAAAAAAGTTTTCAAAATTAAGTTATCAAAATTAAAAATAAAAAACTTAATAAATTATGTTATCAAAACTCAGTTTACTTATCTGTATATCTGTGTATGTGACTTTCAAAATTAAAAAAGTTATCAAAAAGTTGAATTAGATTGCAAATTCAAGTATACAATCAATAATATATCAGTCAGTCATAGCAATTAATCGTTCAATCAATTAACCAATCAATGATATCAATTAATCAAACCAATCAATCAATCATATTAATCAACCAAACAATAATATCAATTAGTCATATCGATCAATAAATCAAACCAATCAATCATATTAATCAACCAAACAATAATATCAATTAATCATATCGATCAATAAATCATATTAATCATATCAAGCAATCATATCAATCAATCAACCAATCATTCATATCAGTCAATCATATCAATCAACCAATCATTCATATCAATCAATGATTCATATTAATCATATCAATCGATCAATCAAGATACCGAATACAAGTATTCATACAAATAAATCACATCAATTGCAGTTCAAGTATTACAGGTTTGTATAATAACATTATAAGAAAGTTTTGAATTAATACAATGATTAACTACCAACATTTTGTAACAGCACTTTTACAAAAGCAATGTATGAATAGATATTTTAGTTATAAAAAATATTTAAAATGCTTTTGAAAGTTAACAAAATTATTTTCCAAAAATGTTAAAAACATTACAAGCTGCTAAAACCTACAATTTAACAAGAATGAGTTGTCCTATATTTCCTTTGTATTTGCATGTCCTATATTTCCTTTCTATTTGTATTTGAGTATATGTATACGGATTCCTCCTTTTAATTATGTTCTGTAGTATACACTTAAAAAATATATAGTATATATAAAACATTAAATTAAAATATTCTTTAGTTATTAAAAAGTTTAAAAAATTAGCAATTTTTTTAATATTATAAGATAACAAAAATTATTTTGTAAAAGTGAATTTACCTATCGCTATATATGCGTTTCATAAGATAAATCTTCTTTATGTCAACATCCTACCCACATTTTATTTTATAGTTATACACATCGAAACGAAAAAAAAAATAATAAATAAACAATCTATTATTAAATTCTTCAATTTAAAATTTTAATACATACATACTTAAACATTTATATAAAAATAATGAACTCACCATGTTTGAACTCAGAAAAGAGATGATGAGTTTATCACGTGGTAGATTATGACGTAATCAATTAGGTATCACGTGCCTTCCTCGTGCCTTTTGATTGTCTCATCTACAATGAGATTGTATTATCAATCACGTGATCTAACTGATATGAGTCTATACCAAGACACTAGCCATTTTCACTTCAGTCATCGAATATGTAGGTCGTATATTTTTTTGAAAGTCTTTTATTTTATGGAATCTTCAGCAACATGACATCAGATATTTGCAAATAAAATCCTATTAAAATCTTTCTCGCAATTGTGAGCAAAGATTAATTTTCATATTGTTTAAGTATAATCATTGATTATTTAACTGGATAATAATATTTTTTAGAAGTAACTTAAATTTCTTATAAAAAACGGAAGTATTTATTGCATCATTCATAGAATTCAAGTTTGAATATTAACCAAGTTTTTAAACTTTTTATAAACTCTTTATACTAGAATATATACTAGTTTTTACTAAGTACTAGTATATACTAAATACTAGTATAAATTATAAAAGTTTAAAAAACTTGGTTAATATTCAAACTTGAATTCTATGAATGATGCAATAAATACTTCCGTTTTTTATAAGAAATTTAAGTTACTTCTAAAAAATATTATTATCCAATTAAATAATCAATGATTATACTTAAACAATATGAAAATTAATCTTTGTTCACAATTGCGAGAAAGATTTTAATAGGATTTTATTTGCAAATATCTGATGTCATGTTGCTGAAGATTCCATAAAATAAAAGACTTTCAAAAAAATATACGACCTACATATTCAATGACTGAAGTGAAAATGGCTAGTGTCTTGGTATAGACTCATATCAGTTAGATCACGTGATTGATAATACAATCTCATTGTAGATGAGACAATCAAAAGGCACGAGGAAGGCACGTGATACCTAATTGATTACGTCATAATCTACCACGTGATAAACTCATCATCTCTTTTCTGAGTTCAAACATGGTGAGTTCATTATTTTTATATAAATGTTTAAGTATGTATGCATTAAAATTTTAAATTGAAGAATTTAATAATAGATTGTTTATTTATTTTTTTTTTCGTTTCGATGTGTATAACTATAAAATAAAATGTGGGTAGGATGTTGACATAAAGAAGATTTATCTTATGAAACGCATATATAGCGATAGGTAAATTCACTTTTACAAAATAATTTTTGTTATCTTATAATATTAAAAAAATTGCTAATTTTTTAAACTTTTTAATAACTAAAGAATATTTTAATTTAATGTTTTATATATACTATATATTTTTTAAGTGTATACTACAGAACATAATTAAAAGGAGGAATCCGTATACATATACTCAAATACAAATAGAAAGGAAATATAGGACATGCAAATACAAAGGAAATATAGGACAACTCATTCTTGTTAAATTGTAGGTTTTAGCAGCTTGTAATGTTTTTAACATTTTTGGAAAATAATTTTGTTAACTTTCAAAAGCATTTTAAATATTTTTTATAACTAAAATATCTATTCATACATTGCTTTTGTAAAAGTGCTGTTACAAAATGTTGGTAGTTAATCATTGTATTAATTCAAAACTTTCTTATAATGTTATTATACAAACTTGTAATACTTGAACTGCAATTGATGTGATTTATTTGTATGAATACTTGTATTCGGTATCTTGATTGATCGATTGATATGATTAATATGAATCATTGATTGATATGAATGATTGGTTGATTGATATGATTGACTGATATGAATGATTGGTTGATTGATTGATATGATTGATTGATATGATTGCTTGATATGATTAATATGATTTATTGATCGATATGATTAATTGATATTATTGTTTGGTTGATTAATATGATTGATTGGTTTGATTTATTGATCGATATGACTAATTGATATTATTGTTTGGTTGATTAATATGATTGATTGATTGGTTTGATTAATTGATATCATTGATTGGTTAATTGATTGAACGATTAATTGCTATGACTGACTGATATATTATTGATTGTATACTTGAATTTGCAATCTAATTCAACTTTTTGATAACTTTTTTAATTTTGAAAGTCACATACACAGATATACAGATAAGTAAACTGAGTTTTGATAACATAATTTATTAAGTTTTTTATTTTTAATTTTGATAACTTAATTTTGAAAACTTTTTTTCAAAGTTTTAATTTTGTAATTTTTTTATAATTTTTTTTTATTTATAAACTTTTTAATTTTGAAAACTTTTTTTTTAATTTTGAGAACTTTTATTATTTAGAAACTATTTTTTTTTAATTTTGAAAACTTTTTTTTTTAAATTTACAAACTTTTTTTTTAATTTTGAATTTTTTTTTATTTATAAACTTTTTTTTTAATTTTGAAAACTTTTTTTTATTTACAAACTTTTTTTTTTTAATTTTGAAAACTTTTAATTTTGAATTTTTTTTAAAAAATTTTTTATTTATAAACTTTTTTTTTTTAATTTTGAAACCTTTTTTTTAATTTACAAACTTTTTTTTATAATTTTGAAAACTTTTTTTATTTACAAACTTTTTTTTTTAATTTTGAAAACTTTTTTTATTTACAAACTTTTTTTTTAAATTTGAAAACTTTTTTTTTATTTACAAACTTTTTTTTTTATTTTGAAAACATTTTTATATACAAACATTTTTTTTTTCTAATTTTGAAAACTTTTAGAATAAATTGTTTTTATCATTATGATTTTAATTTTTATAACTTTTTTTATTATTATTATTTTTATACTTATGTTATATATTTTGAATTGCTAAAGAATTGAGGATTTCTTAAGTTATACATGAACAAATTAAATTCGAACTCTATATTAAAAGTTCAAAAGGTAATTATTATTAAAAACAATCTCTTCACTATCTACTTCACTATCACAATAACCTTCGTTAAAAAACGATCAAATAACAAAATCGAAATGTATAAGTGTCAATAACATTTCTTTTAGTTGATCAAATTGTTAAACGATTGAGTATATGTGTTACATACATGCTTAAGAGGTTTCTTATTCAAGTAATATACTTTTTCTTGAAATTTCTCTAATTGATACTCGTTTAAGTTGAAGTGAGAATAATTCTAAAATTTTTTAGTTAGCATGATGAAATTATTAAAATTTAACACTAATATCGTGTTAAAAGAAACAAATCAGGAAGTTTTATATCTCAAATTAAATTAAAATATTTTTTCAGAAAATTCATGCTAGTTGTAAGCATACATCTTATGACTCATTTGATAAAAACAAATTTTAAAACTTATTATCAAGAAAAAAAAATCTAGTGCTACATTGTTTTCAAAAATATTCCATGAGATAAGCTTTTTTATGTTATTATAAATCAGACTTTGTTGAAAACAAACAAACAAACAAAAAAACAACATTATACCACTGCTTTTACATAATTATCAAAGTTTAAAAATGTATAATACTGGTGCGAGGATAATATACTTCAAAAAATAAAACTTGTGATTTTTTTTTCTTTATGATTTTTGAATAATAAGACTTAACAGTAAAAATTATGATTTCACAAAAATAAACTTAATTTAAATTTCATATCTAAAACAAAAAATGTTATTTTTTTAAAATGACTTAAAAACCAAGCAAAGTGAAAGCAATTAAACAAATTATATGATTCAACATGATAAAAGAATAAACTCATTCTTGATTAATTTGAAAATCTGTAAAAGATCATGTTTTTAAAAACACTCAAATCATTTCTAAGTTCCTCCCTCAAAATGAAACAATTACTTTCTCCCCACTAAAAATTGAAAAAGCTGAAAAAAGAGTAGGTGATTAAATAAAACAGAGAAAAGTTAAAAATAAATAAACAAAGTATTTATTCAAAAATTACAATTTTTCTTAATAAACAAAATCTTCAAACAACGATAAAATATTTTGAAAATGAATTTGAATTCATTAAAAAAGCTTGAATTAAAATAACACATAAAACGATTCAAAGCTTTGAATGGAATTTTATAAGAATTGCATTGTATTACACGACGAAAACATTAACCAAAAAATCTAAATACATATCTAAATTCATTGATGCAAAGAAAGAATGAGTATACTCACATGAACACTTTTCTGACAAGTATAAAATAAATTTTTGTATATTAAATTTTAGCAATGCACTGTCACTACAAAAATCGAATTTCTGACGTAGGTTCAATTGCAAACATATGTGAGGACTAACAGTTGAAACTCCTTGAACACAGGAAGTGCAATGAAATTCACGAACCACAGATTGTTGTAATACCCGTGTAAAACACGAAATGAAAAATTCTTTGGCTTTAATCAAACTTAAGTGAGAATGTCGACAGTCATTAAGATGAGTCATCACTTCAATGGGGATAACCTTTGTAAGGATGGTTGTAATCAAGACATCATTAACCTCAGTACATATTTTTTCAAGATTTTTAAATTGTTCTTTGGTTAGCTGAAGAGAGTTCGGGTTAAGTGAATATTCAATCTCATCCGTCTTAATTAATTGTTGAAGTAGGCATGATCGGTCATCTACAAAAACTATTAAAACTTCATTATTGACTACAAAAGTGTCTTTCTCTGATGAAAAATGAAAGTTTTTCATATTCTTTTGAAGAAAGTCAAATGCTGCAGAGGAAAACCTGACACCTTCTAAAGTAGGAAAAAATTCACCGGTATCCACATCCTCTTTATATTTTCGAATATAAACTTTTAATTCGCTGTTCTTCGGCACCATGATCACTTCAACGAGCGTTTCCTCACCAATACACTCACAAAAAGGGATATATGCATCCAATTCGTGAAACGTTCGGGTGAACCATTCCTCTTCTAAAGATGCACATTCTGGTCTTTCCCCTAAACAATAAACATCCTTTTCATTTTCACTGTTGTTAAAAAAAGACATTTTTTAAAGGTAGTAAAACGAGGGGTGAATCGAGAAGACAAGGCGAAGTAACTAAGCGAAAGAGAATGATACATTCACTTGGTCGAGTTGACGTACATTTATACTAACCCTTATCACATTATCAAGATAAAACTTTCCTAATCGGAAAGAGAAACCTCCGTGAAAAGATCACTGTGAAATAACTAATCACTGGTGCGATAACGCAAGTGAAATCACTTATAACGAAACTATATAGGAAAACACGTGGTCACTCGGGATATCACGTGATTAACGGGAAACTAGCTGATAAGAACTTAGAAAATTTTCATTTTAAATTAAGAAGTTGGATCAAAGGGTTAGAGTTTCAGCAAGTTCGTGAATTATGTAAGTACAGTTTTAAAATAATCTAAAATATTATGTGATAAAATTTTAATGTTTATGAATTATTGTTTAAAAAACTCGAGTATGCCCTATTTCAAAAAATTCTTTCTTCTGAAATGTTATTATTGAGAAATTATTCAAATCCAAAAAATAAAATAAAATAAAATAAAATAAAATTGAACAATTTTAAAAAGTGTAACGAATTATGAAAGTAGAGTTAAAAAATTAACATTTTTTATGATAAAATATTTTAATATTGTGTTTCATGATATTCAACAAGGAAGTTTTAAACCTGACTAGGATTTTTCGAATTTCAGTTTATGCTTATTCACAAATTTTTTTCTCTCTCTAAATGTTATTTGTGTTTCAGAAGCAAAAGTTGGTCGATTCTAAGAACAGTTAAACAAATTTCTAAATAAATATATTTCTTTTAAAAGTATCAAGTATGGTAAAAATAAGGAGTGCTGTATTTCAGAAAAGTAATTTTCGATTAAAAAAAACTTATTTGTGTAAAAAACATAAGTTATTATTCTTTAACTTACATGAAATTATTCTAATTGATTTTAAATTATTCCTAACTTTTAGCAAATCAAACAATGTTTCTTCAAAAAAATCGCCTTTAGTGTAATCGATTAATGGGTTTTTAAAAAACCTTCAAAAAGTAATTTATAGGGAAAAATTCTAATAAGTAGTGCTTTGGTAATAAACAATCATTTTTTTTTTCTGTTTATTAAAATGCTAAAAATTAAAATAGTTTTACTATGATGAATGTGAAAATAATGATAAATTATCGATTTCGTCATTTCTGGTTAAAAGATAAGAATTCACGAAAATCCCTTCTAAATAAAAACAAATTATAAAACTAAAATATATGTATTAAAATTGAAAGTTTTGGTCACTTAAATGCAGAAAATAAAATATTTCAATTCACGTAGTATATTAAAAGGTTGTGTTACAATCCAAAAAAAATGCTATCTTTTCTGAAAGTAGAATTTGTTAAAAACTATTAAAATATCTCCAAAAATCATTTTCACTTTTGAAATAATTACTATTTCCTGATAAAAAGATTCCATTCACCTATTACATGATTAAGAAAGACAGTCGATAAGTTTATGTTTGAAATCTCTTCGAAAAATCCGAGTAAATAATTGTAGAATGAAGTAAGCAGTTACATTTCCCACGAAAAAGACAATTAAAACGAATTAGATAACATTTTCCTAAATAGTATTCGCTTATCAAATGTATAACAAAGACAGTTGATATCTGCTGATAAGATTAATCATGTTTATAAACGGAAGTAAAGATTTACCAAACTTTTTCGGATAGTTGAAATTTGTGTCTAAGTGCAATAATCTCTCCTAAAACCAATAGTTATCCTTATTTACATATTAGTTATTTTGTGTTGAAAAGCTGATTACTTGTCGAATGTTTGTATAAGTCAGTAAGCATCTGCTGGAAGGGTGATGTATAAAGTCGATTTGAAATAGCAGATGAAACACATGGTTCACA
Organism: Maratus speciosus; assembly: GCA_963932465.1. Lineage (NCBI taxonomy): Eukaryota > Metazoa > Arthropoda > Arachnida > Araneae > Salticidae > Maratus > Maratus speciosus. Next base: position 296,536,349 of record OZ010789.1, read on the forward strand.
AAAAAGTATAATTGTTACGTTTTTGAATTCGTCATTCTAAGGTTTTACAAATTAATTTTATTATTTCAGTGAAATATATGACAAACCAATGGTTTAATTCATACTAAATTTATTAAACTGTATAAAAGAATGAGTTGAAGTGAAGCAGTAGTTTTAAAATTCATTAGAACTAGTGTAGAATCATCAAATAATTATCTATTGCAATAACAAACTATGAGTTGATTGAAATTATAATAATTGATAAATAGAAAATTTGAAAGATAGTGAGAAACGTTGATAATGGGGTTTAGGAAGTCTATTTGAAATTTCAGACGATTCAATGAATAGGATATGGTTCACAAGAAAAAGTACAATTCTAAACTTAGGTGGATTAATACTGGTAAAAACAATGTTTAATTCAAATCGTTTAGTAGCCTTCTAATCGATCTACAAAAATGACTTGCTTACTAAAGAAATATAAAAAAATTAATCATTTCTTCTATTTAAACATAAATTGTATTAACTTCCCTAGTATAAGAAAAAGGGAGAGGTAGGTATTTAAAAGAATATATAGAGAGAGAGTGTTCAAAAGTAACTTAGAAAATATTGGGGCGCGGTTTGAATAGTGGATAGCTTATCAGTTACAAAAAATGAAATTTGAATCTGAGTTCGCAGGTTCGAAACCACGGCTTTCTAAAATGATCATACATTTGTGCGTAAAATAATTAATCTATCGTACGTAAAATCGATAAAATCAGTTAAACTAAAAATAAAAATCATATACAGTAAAGGAATTCGCAGAGTGAGCAGTTAAAATAGGTATTAATGAGTTATCTTGAGAAACCAACCTCTCTTTGCGCATACAGAAGGGGGAATACAATTTTTTGTTTTGAAACATCTAAAATATAAACATATAGACATAGTTTCTTGGCTTGATTAGTTAAGTCTTCAACATATCATCGAGCCAAGAGACTATTTTGCAGGTTCAAATCTTCCTCAAAACTTTTCAAAAATAAAATACTATTTTCAATAATAAATTCGCACTACCGCATACAGATGGCAGCATCAAAAATTTTTTTCAGAAAACATAAGATATTTTTATCTTCATTCAAATTCTAAGACAATTCAAAAAAAAAAAAAAAAATTAAGCCCCCCTAAAAATAAGACCCCCTAAATAATAAGCCCCTCTAAAAAATTTAGGCTCTTCAAACTCCCTTTCGAAAATACCTACATCTCTATGTTTTAGTATGATATTTCCATTTCTACTCTATGTCGATTCGAAGAAAAAAAAATTAAGCCCCCCTAAAAATAAGCCCCACTAAAATATTTAGACCCCCTCAAACTCCCTTTCGAAAACACCTAACTCATTATGTTATAGTTTGATATTTCCATTCTAATACTAAATCAATTCGAAAAAAAATATTAAGCCCCCTCAAAAATTAAGCCCCCCTCAAAAATTAAGCCCATCGAAAAATTTAGTGTCTTCATACTTCCTCTCGAACAGACCCATGTTATAGTATGATATTCCCATTTCTACTCTAAGTCGATTTAAAAAAAAATTAAGCCCCCTCAAAAATTAAGCCCCCTCCAACATTTAACCCCTCCTACTATAGGATAAGTCTCCCAACAGGTGGATTCCACCCTCCTCCTCCATCCACAAGGTGGATTCCACCCACATCCACACAATCCGCAATCCGCCTTATGACGCTGAACTGTCCTTCTTTCCCTACTCTCGTGGGCTCAGGTTCAGAGCACATGGCGACACTGGCTAAGCCTCCCTACGCAGATTTACTGCACATGCTCAATTTCTGCTGAAAATAGTAACCAGGATTGGCAAGACAGCTGAAAAAAATTGCCAAAAGCTTTTTGTAATTCTTTCAATTCGATTATACTCTGCTGCATTTCGTAGGAATCTGGTTTTTAAAAAATGCTTTTATTCTGCAAATGAAAAAGTAATTTGCCCTATTTTAAGTTGTACAAACTATGACTGAGACTGTTTGAATTTAATTCCAACCTCTTAAACGTTTCTTATATACTACCACGTTGTTGTTATTCTCGCGCTTACGAAGCGAGAGGTTGTTCACGCTACTATTCCTAATTTAATATGTAACCTTTGCTTATTAAACTAATATTTAACTTTAAATTGTGTCAGATAGTACTCAAGATGCAGATGTTATGGACCGGCTGCAATTTGCGTCCGCTATGTCGTTCAAGGAAAGATATATGAAAGCCTTTAGAAATAACAGTAGTCGATAATTCATCTGGATTGACTTTGTACGAACTTATAAAATCAGACCAAGTGTGATTTGCAACATCAATTATTATTTCTTATTCATTTGACGGAGCAACAAATATAAAAGGCTGCTATAATGGTCTGCAAGTTTAATTCAAAAAGGAAACAAAGATTTTATTTACACTCACTGTACAGGAAACGTACTGAATTTGGTAGTAGCTGATTCAACAGTAACGTTGCTCCTAACAGAAAACTTATTTAGGTTGGTGTAAGAATCTACCGTTTTTCTAAGCTCATCTAAAAAAAGAATGGCTGCATGAGAGAGGGAAACAAACAGCAAATGTATTGTACACGAAAAACTGCACAGGTTGCAAAAAATAGGAGCCACAAGTTGGAGGAGCAAATATAAAGCTCTTTCTTCGATTATCGATGAGGGAATTTTAAGATATGAGGAAAGTGTAAACACAGGGAAACTATTCCATTTTATTACCGTTTTAAAAGAAATATCAAATGGAAGTTTTGAATGCAAATCTAAATTCATGGCAAAACATTTGATTAATAAATAGTCTAAATTTGAAAACCTATTTATCTGCATTGTTTTACTATATTTATTTCTTCTTACATCTCCTACTTCAAATTATTTACAAGGTCTTTTATCCCTTACTATTATAAAGTAAGGGATAAAAGGTAGAGGTATAAAGTAAGGGATAAAATACTATAAAGTAAGACTATTCTACAAACTGAAACTTGGTACAGAAGCTGCTTCAACAAGTAAAGGATAAAAAGGAGCGATAAACACTTTCAGGTTCTGTATTCAAAAACAAAATATTATGCAAGTACATGTAATAGCAAATTAGAAGATAACAATATTTATGTAGAAGTAGAGTAATGCCTGTTGAAAAATCAATAGACGAAGCTCCTTGACTCTCAACTGCTCAAAACTATAAATTGGTCTTTTACAGTGTTTTAGATTGTGCCAGGACAAGTATCGAAGGAAGATTTAGTCGATTGACTCCTAGTTAGAACCAAAGAAAATTAATGAAATCACAATGCTCATAATGAAATCATATAGCTTTTTAACGGAAGTCCTTTGTAGTATTTCTAAACTTTGTAAAGTTGAAAGAAATCAATTATTGTTAGAGCTGAAATATTTTGTAGATCAGTATGAAAGTTTTTCAATGGCTGAAAAAACTAACATTGAAAGAAAACAAGACAATCTTTGAATGGAGCTGAAGAAATCTGTGAATATGACGATGTAGAATGTGAATTTGATGAAGGCTAAAAATTTTATGTTTACTCCTCTGACAAGAAACAATGTTTTCTGTGTTTTTCGAACTCTCACACAATCTTGAATGTTTATCAACCTGTATGCAGCTTACAAGGTCGTATAACCATACCTTATGGGAAAGTCACCTTTGAAAGGGTGTTTTCTAGGCTTAAAATAGTTAAGAATCGACTTAGGTCTACTTTAAGCCAAGACCTTATGTCTAATCTTCTTTTCATGAATTTATAAAGAGACTTATTTTATAATTTGAGTAAAGCTGTTATTATAGATGACGTAGCCAGGGTCAGTGAAGAACTGACCAAAAAGCTGTTAGGTTAGTAAGCAGCCATTCAGAATTGCATAACCTTTCTTACTTCGCTGTATCTGTACCAAGATACAGTACAGCTATTTTTCTGTTTGTTATAAAATCTATTATACAACTTGTAACAATGAAATCAAAATTAAAGAGGACATTTATAACAATATGCTTGTTTTTTATTACCGCTATTTATCTTTTAACACTTTACAACATAGTTGAAAAGTGTTTATGAATTCGGTTTGTCTGTCCGTCTGTCTGTTCATGCTCTAACTTGCGTAAATATATTGAGATTATCATAAAATTGATCTATATGTTATTGGGGTTTACCATGGCATGTTCGGTATTGAAAATGAAGTGTGTAGCGTTTACGGTTCATTTACAAGCACACTCAAAAGTATTCCGTTACATGACGGTCTATGGAGAAATATCGTATGCGATGTATTTTAACAATATTACACATTTTTAAGGATATTGAAATTCGTGTATAGCACTGAGGTGTACCACAAAGCTCTTATTGTGGAATCTGATGTGCATATAATTTATTGTTAATTTACAGGGACACACAAAAGTATTTGGTTATAGTACTGAATATGAAGAATAATTGCTGTGTGTTTTCAGTTGCGATACGTGATTAAAAGTTTAACTATTTTTTTGCATATTACTTGGCGAATATAAGTTCTATAGATCATATACAGGGCTACACAAAAGATCTCAAGTGCATTTCCATTTACTGGCGGACATTGCTGGCTAGGAATTTTAAACTGCACGATGCATCTAATTTAACATACTTTTAGCATACATCGTAATATACGTACAAATCTATAGATCATATAGAGGGCTGCACAAAAACATCGGATATTTTTGCGATTATTGATGGTAATTTCAGTAGTTGTAGCACTATTGTATTATGCATTTTCTAAAGTGTTCATTTAGACCTTTTTCACCTTAATAAACTGCAAAGTTTATTATAGTTCCTGAATGTGTTGGAAAATATTACATAATCATTGCTGGACGGATGATTTTTCGTTCTTGTTAATATTTACTTAGGTATTACAGTAGGATTTAGATTATTATGGCTTCAACATAGAGATTTGGTTGCCTAAAACTAAAGACATTTTCCCCTCTCATTTTTAAGTTACAAACATCTCGTAATTAGTATATTTATTTTTTCTAACATGGAACTAATTTAGTTACTGTATACAGTAACTAAACTAGTGATAAAATGACATAAATATTGATTATGAAAGTAAGTAAATTACAACAGAAGATTATTTTTTTACTCAAGTGTTAGGGTGTATCAAAAGTATTTTCGTTTTTAGGATACCTCTATATCGATATGAAAGGCTACAGATAGCACTATCTTATAATTAACGACCAGTGCAAAATATTATATTAACCTTCTCACCGCCATGAACTGATATATCCGTTCACTAAGCTGCAGGTTTCACTGCAATAGAAGCATTATATCTACCCTATATATATAAAATCCTAATGAAACGGAATTTATGAAACGAATATATGAAACGCCTGAAATGTATCGATTCTTTGAATCGACTGATTAAACAACTGTCTTTGTTTCACGGCGATTTCTCCTAAAATATGGAATACTTTGCGATGAATTAACACCAAAAATCCGTGTTGATCCACAGATCTCAAAACTGGTATTAGATTTTTAAATTCGAATTAGTTTTCGAAATATTAATTTTTTTCTAATTTTAAATACATTTTTTCTAATGATGGCAACTCAGATTTTAATCATAACAGAATTTTTTTTTTTCATAATTCAGAAAAGGTTACTATTTAAAATTAATTTGGCGACAGTTTGGCCTCCTTTAAATCTATGCTATGAACAATGCTTTTTTTTATTTCGTTATCATTTTATTAAATACAAAACTTTCATTTAAAAATGAAACATTTAAATTGATGGCTTTCACTTCTTAAAAAAAAAAAAAAAAAAAAAAAAAAAAAGCGAAAAGAAAAATATTAGGCACAGATGTCATATACGCACCGGGGTACCTAATTGGCGCACAAATGGCATTATTTTGATAGACATGGTAACCCGGCTATTGTTGTTTATTTAATAATAAATGTATATTTACTTTTATTTCTTTTTTAAATTTATATAAATTATTTTGTTCTATAGTAATTAATTATTTTTTTTGCTATTTCCTTTTGTAAATAATAGAAAATAATTAAAAAATACGGTACAATGTAGTAGTTATTCCATCACCCAATTTCGAAAATTATATAAATCGCCAAACCACTCGCCAAATTGTACAGATTGACAAAATTTTTATTTTAAATAACGAAAGAACAAATAAATTAGTATAACATTAATAAATATAAAATATAACGTCGAAATAAAAATCACTTGATGACGTAAACACGTGTAACTTGCTAAAAGTCAAGTGAATGTGACATTTACCATCAACCATTATTGACATTTAATCTTATAGTTCGCGATAGATTTTTTGTAGACCGGATAACTAAGTAGTACCAAAAATACATATGTAACTGGTATTTGAAAACGAGGTTTTTGTCAAATTTTCGTTAAAAAAAAAAAAAAAAAAAAAAAAAAAAAAAAAAAAAATCATGCCAAACATGATATATGACAGTATATGACATCTGTCGAAATATTAAATTATGTAACAAACCATGGCATTTAATTTCAACTTCAAATCAATGCTTTAATTTACCACTCGAACAATAAAAAAAATGCTAAATGGTGAATTGAAAAAAAGATATTGGCGAGATTTGCACCCGGCTTTTTTTCTTTCGGCACAGATGTCACATACGGCCCCATATTGGCGCGATTTTTTTCTGACGCCAATGTCATATACGCAACGGGTACTTAACTGGCGCCAAAGTATCGTTATTTTGTTTGATATGGTAAGCCGGATATTGTTGCTTATGCTGTTAATGCGTTCCCCAAATTGGCGTTGGAAAAAAATCGCGCCAATATGGGGCGTATATGACATTTGTTCCAAACCTTCATATGAAAGCGAAGGGATCAGACGTATTTGTTTATGGCATTTGATGACTTGAACTATTATAATATAGATGAAATGATGGGGATAGAATAATATTTGGCGACTTATCACCTGTGCCTGGATAACATTAAAGTATCAAAGTGGCACCTAGAGTATAAAAAGCAAAGTGTTCCGCCCGGAACTGTTGATGATAGTCACATGATTTAGGCTATTGTTACAGAGATTGTTTTAAAATATCGGCTGACAAAGACTCTGAATACATAATTCATTTTATTTTAGCTTCTTTTCAAATGTTTAACTGATCCTCTTTAATCAAAAACGAAAACAACCATTGGATGTCTTAACAACAACTGATTCTCCGTTAAATTTTTGCAATCAAAGGGAATTGAATGGAAACCTATTTACAGGGAGATCTGCACACCTTTTTCAGAATAATTTAATCTTCTCTAATATTTTTAAAACCCATTAGATTTTTAGATTCTGCGGTGTCTGAACGGGGTTTGGCGAGCGTAGCTTGCAGGGGGCAGAGTCCCCTAGTAAATTAATATAATTCTACAGATATAATCCTGATTTGAAAGATTGAGTTCAAATTAATACTGTCAAGCATTCTATTCCTATACATATTTAAATCTTTTACATCATGTTGAAAAAATTATCTTTTTTTAGCATTTAACAAAATTAAAGAGAAAACAACATTACAATTCTACCCTTTTGATCGGCGGTCAGCGGGTTAAGAGTATATTGTCCTCCATATTATTTACGCTAATGTCTATTCTTTTATCTATTTATAGGTAATATAATGGCTGATACAAATATTGAAATATTATCCATCTTAAGAATTTATTTTAAAAATGGTCATAAAGTTGCTGAAGCGTCTCGTAAAATTCGTGAAGTTGAAGGGGTGATACGATTAGCAAACGTTCAGCCCAAAACTATTGTTAATCTGGAAGCTTTGAAGCAGAGTGGAGATTAAACCAACCACCAACATACGGAAACTTTCAGAGGAGCTAGCTAGGACCGTCCAAGGATACGATATGCCAAGCTTTACATAAACTACAGAAAACGTACAAAAACTCTATATAAGTTGTTTATGAACTGACTATGCAGCAAGCAAATCACAGAGTGGAAATGTGCAAAATTCTTCTGGAAAACTTACAGGATTTGCGGTTTTTCAAACGCAAAGTGACATATGATGAGAAATGGATATATCTACGGAACCCAGATAATCGAGAAATAATTGTTGGATGTGGGACAATTAGTCCAGCATGTTACAAAACAAGCGCGGTTTGAAAAGAAGTTCATGATCAATATCTGGTGGAATTTTGAGCATGTCATTCATTTTTAAATCAGTCCACATGTTCGATCTGTCAACTCTGAAATTTACTGTGAACAGATGGACAGGATGTATGCTTCTTTGCAAATGGCTGGCTAAAAGCTGCTTACTGACCTGCTTTAGTCAACAGAGAGAGACATCTTCTCCCACAAGACAATGCAAGACAGCACACGTCTCGCAATAAACTAGAAGAGCTTGACGGAATTACCTCATTTCCCATATAGTCCGGACTTTGCTCCTTCGGTCTGCCACATGCTCCATCCAATGGCATCATGATCCACGTCTGGTGGAATTTTGAGCATGCCATTCATTTTTAAATCATTCCACATGTTCGATTCTTTCCACATGTTCGAACTTTTAGGAAGATGGAAAGAAACCATAGAATTTCATGGTTTATGCATTGATGTGACGCTCTTATTTTTCGTTAAAATATTGCAACAAAGATTTCATTGTGAAATCGAAATTCATTTGATACAACCTATTATTTTCCAAGCAAAAAAATAGCTAAATGTGGTTTTTGGGCAGGTAAGCCTAATTTTCAAAAAATAAATATTCTAATATTGTATTCTCTCTAAATTTCCCGGTAAGGGGTCCCTTTTCAATCTCTAGCCGAGGGCCCCCAAAGGCGCCAGTCCGGGCCTGGCACGGATTTTAATCAAACTTCAGATTCAGTTACCAAGTCGACTTAAGTTGTTGCTTATTAGGTTTTGGTATATATCGTCCAACAGGTGGCGTTGCTATGCAGAATTTTTTACGATTTCCATCATAGTTCTAATCAAAAACTAATGCATGGATTTTCACGAAACTTCAGATTCAGTTAGAAGTTGACATAAGTTGTTGCTGATTATATTTTGGAGTAAATCATCTAACCGCTGCTATGCTGCATTTTTTAGGAAATATTAAGATGTATGAGATAGAAGAAAGTTTTGGGATTGCCACATCCGACTAGTTTGTGTTTAATTCAGGTATGGATAAGGAAAAAATTCCTAATTGGAAATTTTACTCTGTGGGGGCCGTATAAAAATTATTTTTTTGTATTTTCTTAAATAGACCCCCTCCATGGAGTTGCAACTTTTGTCATTAAATTTTGCACCTTTTTTATGAAACTTTGCATTTGGAAGCATGTGTCTAGGGGCAATATTTAAGAAAATAGCCTATTGCTTCGATCTTTATGAATCACCCTCTAGATATCTTTATTAATGTCATTTTCTCATTATAATATAAAGAATTTTTTAATATATATTTGAGTAGCTGGTACTTCAGTTAAAACGTCAAAAGAGCGTCATGAACTTAAAATTAAAATCGAGTCATTTTTAACACTTTCCAGCATACTTGAAAAGGCTTGTCAAGTAATTTATATATGTTATTTATGTTTACTATGACATGTTCGGTATAGAAAAGGAAGTGTGTGGCGTTTACAATTATTATTTTAGAGGGACACTCCAAACAATTCCGTTACATTATGGTCAGGGGCGTGCCGAAGGCTGTTTTAGTGGGGGGGTGCGAGGTGAATTTTACCGACTGCAAGATCGGGGGTGAGAAAGGCTTTGTGATAGCCCCCCCCCCCCCCTCAGCTACATATTCTACATTCACCGTAGCAAAATAAAACAAAGACCATGTAATGGATGTACCATTTATATATTGCTATTTTCATACACATTTTTACTTAAAATTACAAATGAAATGCGAAAAACATGTAGCATGCAAATTTACTCCACATTTTTTGACAAAGGGTATTGCGAAAGTACTTATTCGTGTTTCGTTTTTGAATCACTGGGCAGATATAGGGTTAAAAATTAACAGCAAAAGTATTCACAATTAGAAAACTTTTTAAATTTTTTCATAAGTATTTAAATGCTGTAACACTTAACTCTTTCCGGCACAGACAAATTCTGTTCGTAAAATGCGAATTTACTGACTGACACCGGAATTTACAAACGACTTTTTTAGAAAATAAGAACTCCTTAGTTTAAGCTTTCATTGTATAAGCAAAATTTTATTAAAATATTCTTTGTGCCGAATGCAAGTTTGGAATTAAAATTAGGTGTGCCCGGAGTAGGACAACTGTGCCGAAAGGCTTAAAAGTAAACAAATTTAGACTACTGAATATCGGTACTCACTAACCTTATTCTTAGATGTCGTCTGTTCTTCAGTTCTAATTTACTAATAGAATTACTATTACAATTAGAATACTATTTTATTCACTCAATGACGATCGCAAAACACAGAATTGATCAAAGAAAGCCCGTAAACTCTGAAGCATCTATACTACAGCGCCTAGGAGATACAGTGTGGAAAACGGCTATTCCTATAATGCTTTAAAAAGTGCTAAAAACTTGTATCCCATAAATCTCCAACAATGCTCAGCGGCAATATGCTGATTCGAACGCCATCTCGTAACTCTTTTCAATATAAACCCTGTGTTTTCAAAAATTATAGAATGTTAAATATCGGAAACTATAAATATAAGATATTTTAGTCTGTTATAAGCTAATTTAGTTAAGGAATGACGTGAAATAGGTTAGTCTCTTTTAGAATGACTATCGTTTTTAAATCACTACGATGGCGCTACGGTCGACATCTTGTTATTCAGCATCGCTGTACATTTATGGAAATTTTTTAGCACTATTTTGTAGCCGTTTTCCACACTGTATCTTCTAGGCGATGTATCTATACTATACTAGCGTCTCGATATAGCTTCGCTCCTTACGGAGAAATCTGCCTGGTGTACTCGAAACAAGATTTGGCTACGTATTGCTAGTTTGGCGAATAATAAGAAACTTAGCATATCTAAAACAATTTACCAATTTTTTTTTTAGTATTTTAATAAATAATATGAATTCAGTCACTTAATTCTTCTATAGGAGTATAGTAAACAAACCTCAAAATTTATTATTAGCCCCTGATTGCTTCCCTTATCCCAAAAATGCGACTATTATTAAGGCTGTTCTCAAATTCAAAGCTACTTTCTGACACATTTTTTAATTCATTTTTGTTCGGAAATTCATGAAACTGGCAGGTGTTCTTATTCAAAAACTTTGTAATCGAAATACGTTTTCCATTATATATATATATATATATATATATATATATATATATATATATATATATGTATATATTTGTTAAAGGCTTTCAGAAAATACTGTCAAAGTTGGTGTTTTTCAATGAATTCAAGAGGAAGCAGAGCTAAATAATAATCATGCAAAAGTATTCCTTTCTTGAAAGATTCAAGAAAGATTAAGTACTCTCATATTGAAAATTTCAAGAGAACATGGTCTACCCCCTACCCCCTCCCTGCGACAAAAAATAATATTTTTCTTTGTCTTCAAATAGTCATAGATACTAAAAATTTTGGACACAGTTAGAACCAACCTGAAGAGTGATGATGCTTAAATGCTCTGATTTTGGAATTTCCAACGAATGAGGTTTAAAGATGGTCGCCCCCACCCACTCACAAAAAAGTAACACGTACTTTAAGCATGATTACTATTCCAGATGTACCTGTGTACAAAATTCATGTGTCTATGACAATTTGAAGAATAAAACCGGCTTTTTTTTTTGGGGGGGGGGGGGGAGAGAGGCTATACAGGAGCCTTTTCAAAAGATAATTTTACATCTGGATGATCTGTTTGAATATGACTATGCAGGCCTCTAATAGAAATGCAGAAATATCTACATATTGTACATTGAATCCGTTTTCCGTTCTGGAGGTCGATGTTTTCATTCGGATGAAATTTTCTTATATGGCGATATAATTTTTTTTTTTCTGTGAAATGTGTGTGTACACAATCACAGTGTGTGCATAAAATTTTCACTGAATTATCCGCCATCATGCGACAAAAACAAACTTTTGCAAATCGCTCTTCTGCTGTGTCCGTGACTTCATCTTTTAGATGCAGCAACCACAAATAACTAGCGCCAAATCCAGAGCCAAGAGGTCACCAAATTCTAAGAATCAGTCCATAGCAGAAGGGAGCAATTAAAGATGCTACACGGGAAAACTAACAATATAGATTGAAATACCCTCCCCCCTCCCCCTTCCTTTCACGAAAGTCTCAAATTCTCAGAAACGCGATTATCTATCTATCACCTCCGCTCTCTGATAACCCCTCCCTCTCACACAGAATCATACACAATCTTTCGCGAGGAAGTTCTTTCTTTTCCCCTTTAAAAACGGACAACAGAGAATTGAGATGATACTGACGACGGGAGAGGAGACTTTTTACAGGGTGTGTTCTTAACTTTCCAACTATTCTAAATTTTACCAACTCTTCCAAATAAGTGGGGGGGGGGGGTTACACCCCCAACACCCCCCCGCTAGGCACGCCCCTGATTATGGTCTATGAAAAAAAATCGTTCGCATGGTATTTTAATGATGTTACTCTGTTTCAAACATATTAGAATTGATATACACTACAAGAAGCCTACTGTAGCATATTGTGTTTATTGCATTTTTTCGTTCATTTACAAAGACTCACTAAAGTATTCTGTTACAGTATTTGCCTATGAGTGATAATTACTGGAAGTGCATTTGCAGTTGTGATATGCGTTTTTAAATGTAACTAATTTGTTTCATATTACTTGGTGTGCATAAGGCTGCGTTTAGAAAGGAAAAATGCTGTCTCTTTCTAAAGCAATATAACCTTTCTTTTTCAACCTTATTTGCAGTTTTTAACAAAAAGACGAGATATTCAAGAATGGATTCAATTCAACAATCAAAAAGAAATAAGAAGATTAGATCGAACTTGAAGGAAACTCTTCCCTCCTGCAGGATGTTCCTCAATTTCTTTGTGAAGCTATTAAAAAGATGAAAAACACTGCGTGACCACGAAAAACCAGCTTGACCAGAACAAAGAGACCGCGAGTTGAATGACACGTCTATCTGGAACTTAAATTCTATAGATCGTACAGAGGGCTGCACAAAAGGATTCGAGTACATTTTTGTTTTTTGACGGAAATTTTTGAAAAAGAATTTTCAACTATGTTGTGCGTTTCCTAACTGAATGCACTTTAAAATAAAATTTGTTTGAAAACTGTAGTCCAATTCAATGACTTGCAAAAAAAAAAAAAAACTAGAAAACATGAATTCTGCTTTTTCAGAATTTGGTGTTGCCCCGATGAAAAAAAAATACATGTATATATAAATAGTACAAAACACATTTCAGTTTTAAGATTTTAAAGCACAAACTTTTACTTTATGTAAAATGACGTCATTCGCATCCGCTTAAGAATTCCACATTTACGATCCACTCTTAAACATCTACAGTAAAGCATGCATAGGATGTCACTATCGCGAAATAATACACAAATGCATCAAAAACATGTCGTCATTAAAGAAACTCGACAAAAAAACCGGCTATCGAATGATTCATATTCATTCATTTGTTTGCAACATTAATATAGACGATTTCAGTCGTGACGTTAGTCATGACGTTTTGATTGGAAACTGACACCAAACAAACACTGTAAAAAAAAAAAAAAAAAAAAAAAAAAAAAAAAAAAAAAAACGGACTAAAAAACGGAAATACTACTGGCAATCTAGACGCCAGTACTATTTCCGTTTTTTTACGGGAATTTTTACCCATAAATTACAGAAAAATTTCCGTTTTGAATCAGAAAAACGGAAAATTTTCTGTAATTTATGGGTAAAAATTCCCGTAAAAAAAACGGAAATAGTACTGGCGTCTAGATTGCCAGTAGTATTTCCATTTTTTAGCCCTTTTTTTTTTTTTTTTTACAGTGAACGGTTGCTATGTTGTGTTTTCTATTTTGTTTGTGTGTTGCAACTATATCTTATATCTATATCTCTCATCTAAGTGTTTTAATACTTGATATGTACTGGTAACATTTTCCACGATTTATATTTAAAAAGAAATGACGCATAGCAACCGTTTGTTTGGAGTCGGTTTCCAACCAAAACGTCATGACTGACGTCACACTGAAAGCGTCTATAGATACTTAAAATTAAATATAGTTTATAATAGCTCCATGTTTAACAGAAATTTTTCGTTTATATTTTTTCAAAATAGCACGCATTTTAATTACATTTTTTTTCGGTTGTTATGAGAAAATGACAACAAAAAGATATAATTGCTATTTTTCAACTATTTTCCCTTTACTTTCTACCAAGGAAGTCTTGCTTTCTACATTAATGGAGTACTTGAGTTGCCAAAATTAAACAAATGGTGCTGAAAACTGAAAAAAAAAAAAAAAAAAAAAAAAATAATAATAATAATAATAATAATAATAATAATAATAATATTTGAAAAATAAATGAGATACAGTTTTCAAACAAATAGCATTTAAAAGTAATTTTTTCTTTTTTTTTTTTTTTTTTTTTTTTTTTTTCACTACGACGGTATACAAATTGAAAATGTGCGATGCTTGGAAATTTTTAAAAATGCTATAGAGTACTTAATCGTACTGCTTTGTTTTACGGCTAGCTTCTGTAAGGTAACGTTATTTTTTGAAGATGACACAAAATAAGCTGGGAGAAAGAAATAGCATACCTTACCGGGGCTACTATATATATATTTTAAAGCAAAAACGTAAAAATAAATAAATATAAGAATTCGCTTTTAAAATACATTTATCCAAACCTATAGAGCAGGATCGGCGAACCTTTTTACGTGCGCGTGCCAAAAATTCACCAACAATATCTATCAATGGTGTAACGTGCCACATTTTGACATAAAATAATTTTGCAAAGTACGATGTTTATACAAAACACTAGTTAAAAAATCAGATGCTATTTCTCTGCATATTTGAATAAACCATTAAATTAAAATTTTAATTCGTAAATATGATTCATTTATGTAATAATTTTCACTATGATAAGGAAATAAGAATACGAAATTTTATTTTAGAAATTTTTGACCTTATTATTTATGCATCTAGTTATGATTATCCAAGTTGCATTAAGCATTGTATCAATAAATTATTGATGAGATTTTTACTGTTGTATGTTCGATGGAGAATGCTTTATACCTGATTCATATTTTGATAGTTTTATAAATTGGATCCATTTGCCATCTTACTGAAGGGACTGTCTAAAAAAATTAATTTGAAAAATACAGCATTATAAAAATCATACAGAAGGGCAAAATACATGTCGCAAACGCTGCATAACATTGCAAGAAAAGAAAATTCTTTTCATGCAAAAATAATTGCCTTATTTGTGATAGTCTGTCCGTATGAAACAAAATTTTATTCATTATAATAGAAATTAAATTTCATCTGTATAATAATTATAAAATTTATTTTTTCGCGTGCCAGAGAAATTGTCTTACGTGCCAACTCTAGCACGCGTGCCATAGGTTCGCCAACCCTGCTATAGGGTACTGCTAGTTGTACAAACTGTGTAGGTATATATTTGACAAGAAATTGAAATATAATTTCTAAATACAGTTTTATAATTACGTGCTACTAAGAAAAGAAATATAGTTTTATTAGTTCGTGAATATAGATTATTTTTCAGAAGTTTTTTTTTTTTTTTTTTTTTTTTTTTTTTAAGTCGTTGGCCACCAAACTTTAAAAATATCAAAAATAGTTTAAGAAAAATTCCCTTGTTTATGAGCAAGCCTTTATATATAGAAAGTAAGAGTAAGCCAAACTTAAATTTTTATTGTCTTGAAGTACATTTGCTGCTCAATTATCAGAAAGTTTTCTATTTCGTGTAAAGATTTTTTAGTCTGTGTTAGAGATGGGAAATATAGTTATTTTTGGTTAACAGGTTACATCGTTCCACACTTGTACAGGTAGCAGGTTCCAACAATCTGTTATTTTTATAACATATAATTAATCGCTGTGTATGCGGTCGACGGATGTTTTAATTAGAAGGCCTTTTAAACGAAATGTTTGGAATAATTTTTTGTCGTAATTATAAATGCTGTTTTCTATTGAGATGAATCAAAATTAGTTTGTGGTTTTTTTACAAGACAAAAACTTACCTAGTTATGATACTTTGAATTTCGTGCATTTTTAGCGTTTTCTGACACTAAAAACGTGTTTTTCCATTTATGGTGATTAAAAGCTTGAAACTTCATAAAATTCCAAGTATCATAACTCAGTAAGTTTTGACCATACAAGAATATTTTTTTTTTTCTGTTTTACTTGTTAGAACATGGAAAAACTTTTTATAAATAAAACTTATAGGACCCAGGCATTGTATAAAATTTGTAATTTCTTATCTATTTAAAAAGTAATTATTGTAATCGATTTTTATGTGATGCAGAACAAAATTTGAAACATTTTTGCAACTGGAACTATACGTCTAAAACTAACGGTCTAGAAATTAGTTATTGATAAACGACATGAGACAACCTGTATAATAATTAACACAGGTTTAACAACACGATTTCTAACCCCCCCCCCCCCCCTCCAAAAAAAAATTATGCATACAGATTAGAAACACTGATTATGAAACACTTTCCAACACATTCGGAATACTATAACAAAACATCACAATTTACAAAGGTGGAAGATGACGTTACAATGAACAATTTGGAAAATGCGTAAATGCAATTGAAAACACGATTTCTGCCATTACCATCAATAGTCGTTACAATATACGATTTTTTTGCAGCCCTGTATACGATCTACAGATTATGAAACACTTTCCAACACATTCAGAATACTATAACAAAACATCACAATTTACAAAGGTGGAAGATGACGTTTTAATGAACAATTTGGAAAACGGATAATGCATTTGAAAACACGATTTCTGCCATTACCATCAAAAGTCGTTACAATGTGCGATTTTTTTGCAGCCCTGTATACGATCTACAGATTATGAAACACTTTTCAACACATTCAGAATACTGTAACAAAACATCACAATTTACAAAGGTGGAAGATGACGTTTTAAGGAATAATTTGGAAAACGCATAATGCATTTGAAAACACGATTTCTGCCATTACCATCAATAGTTGTTAAAATATACGATTTTTTAGCAGCCCTGTATATGATCTACAGATATGTATGCATACTACATAGTACGCAAAAAGTTAGTTCAGTTAAAGGTATAATAGATTTTAAAATTTCCGCTCAGGAATTTCAGCCAATAAACGAATGTTGTTGAGAAATGTTGTTCGACCTTGTATGTGATCTAGAATTTATACACACCAAGTAATATTTAAAAAATAGTTAAATTTAAAAACTCATATGACAATTGAAAACGTACTTCCAGCAATTATTGTCCGTGGCTTCAATAGTTCAATTATTGCTTCTATATCCAAATACTTTTGTGTGTTCCTGTAAATAAGCGATAAATTCTATGCAAACCATATGCTATAGTAAAAACCTTGTAGTACACCTCAGTGATTTACATCAATTTCAATATGTTTTAAATATTGTAATATCATTAAAATACACAGCAAGCGATTTTCCCCATGTACCGTAATGTAACGGAATTCTTTTGAGTGGCCCTGTACATGAACCAAAAATGCTATACACTTCCTTTACAATACCGTACATGCCATACTAAACCCAAATAACATATATCCATTTCATGGCAATCGGACTATATTTACGCGAGTTAAAGGAAGGACAGACAGACGGAAAGACAAACTGCAGAAAATTTTAACAGATAAATAATTGCAAAGATTTTCTATTATTTGTATTTATTCAAAGATTCCAAGCGGTGAAATGATCATTTTGTATGCTAAGAACTCCATTCACTGATAGAGTAATTCAGAATGAATTAAGGAATTATCTGTGGTTGGTTTCCAATTGTTGCAGCTGCTTTCAGTTGAAATCAATCTGAAGTTTTAATGTACCCGTTTTAAATGCGCTAATTAATTAAAATTTATAAATTCATGGATTTTATTCGAATGTAGAAAACCAATGTTATGCTCAGACTTGTATAAAACCAAAAACTTTCTGCGCACACAAATATTGGGTCAAAAACTTTCTTCAAATTAATTTAATGTTTAATAAAAAAAAACTTGTTATATTATTTTGACGATTTGAATTAAAAACAGTAGTTTTAAAATAATTGCCATTTAAATTAAAAAACAATTGATATTAATTAAAGATTAATTACTTCAGTTAAAAAAATAATAAAGCTAAAAATCCATGATAAGAAAGGGTAATTCTTATCAATTATTTTGTCAATGCATTTAGAAACAGCCCAATCCTTAATATTGTGACCTCTTCGCACAAAATGCCAGTCACTCTGTTCGTAGAAATAGTGTGGCAGTGCTTCTGAAATAACTGAATCACATTTTATAGGAAGAGGTCCATTCGTAGGTATCATCATTAAAGAGACGGATGAATTTTTACTAGAGACTCGGAGCTGGAGCTGGAGCCCGGAGCCGGAGCTGTATTTTCTATGGAGCTAGAGCCGGAGCTGGAGCTCTAAATTTTCTCCTGCTCCAGGGCTCCTTTAGTTTTTAGTATTCTTTTAAATCTTTTTTTTTCAGTCTTTTAAATTTCCAGGCTTAAAATATTTTAATTACATCATTATTCAGTATTTTAATTATATCATTTCTTAAGTTTTTTTTAAATTATTATTATTAGAGATAAAAAACTTCTCAAAACATGGTAACACTACTTTACTTCAACTTTCTACTTGAGCTAAGTGACAACACTATTTGAAAACAAATATGGCCGCCTGTTGTTTACATGTGTAGTTGTACAATTTTGGTTATTTGAAAAGTGTAGAAGAAGTTTAAGATTTTTGTGTTTCAAATTCCACCAAACTTTCTATTTTAAATGTAAAAGCTAAAAGATGTCATATTTTCTGAACAAGCATTTCAAGTTTGATGATAAGAAAAATGCATTTTGTCAGATCTTTAATGAAGGTAAAGGAAGAAAGAATTTGTGAGCAAAAAATTAAATGTGTAAATTAAAATCTGCAACTCAAAAGCGCGAAGTCGGAGTTGAGTTCGAGCCGGAGCCACAGTATTTATCTAGCAGCGGAGCTGGAGCGTCAAAATTGTTTGGCTCCGGGCCACTGGTTTTCACCGCGGTCATTTGACGAAATTCTCGTTTATTCCGTGATCGTTTGACGAAATTCCCGTTTTTTCCACGATTATTTGACGAAATTCCCGTTTCTTTCGCGATCCTTTGACGAAATTCGATTTTTTGCGATCCTTTGACGAAATTCGCTTTTTCTCGCAATCCTTTGATGAAATTCGCATTTTTCTGCAATCTTTTGACGAAAATAATATTTTTTCTTGATCCTTTGACGAAATGCTCACTTTTTCCGCGGCCCTTTGACGAAATTCGTGTTTTTTGCGATCCTTTGACGAAATTAGTTTTTTTCCTCGATTCTTTTACGAAATTTATGTTTTTTTTCGCGATCCTTTGACAAAATTCGGTCTTTTTCCACTATGCTTTTACGAAATTCGTTTTTTCCTGAGCTTCTTTGACGAAATTTGCTTTTTTCTGCGATTCTTTGACGAAATTCGTTTTTTATGCTATCTTTTAACGAAATTAGTGGCTTTTTACGATCCGTCGACGAAATTCGCGCTTTTTCCGCACCCCTTTGACGAAATTAGTGGTTTTTTCGCAGTCCTTTGACGAAATTAGTTTTTTTTTGCGATCTTTTGACAAAACTCGCGCTTTTTCCGCTGTACTTTTACGAAATTCTTTTTCTCCTGCGTTCCTTTAATGAAATTTGCGTTTTTTCAGCGATTCTTTGACGAAATTATCTTTTTTTTTTTCACGATTCTTTGAAGACATTTGCGTTTTTCTACTGCCCTTTGACAAAGTTCACGCTTTTTCCACCATGCATTTACGAAATTCCTTTTTTTTCCTGTGCTATTTTGACGGAATTTGCGTTTTTAGTGAGATTCTTTGACGAAATTAGCTTTTTTTTCGAAATTAGCTTTCTTGGCGTTCTTTTTTCGAAATTTTTCAGCGATCTTTTCACGAAATTAGTGGTTTTTTCCCCATCCTTTGACGAAATTCTTGCTATTTCAACGGCCCTTTGACGAAATTCGTGTTTTCTTTTCTCGATCCTTTGACGAAATTAGTTTTTTTCCTCGATTCTTTTACGAAATTTGAGTTTTTCTTTCACGATCCTTTGACAAAATTCGATCTTTTCCACTATGCTTTTACGAAATTCTTTTTTCCTGAGCTCCTCTGACGAAATTTGCTTTTGTTCTGCGATTCTTTGACGAAATTCCCTTTTTTCTGCGATCTTTTGACGAAATTAGTGGGTTTTTTGCGATCCTTCGACGAAATTCGCGCTTTTTTGCAGCCCTTTGACTAAATTAGTGGGTTTTTTACGATCCTTTGACGAAATTAGTGGGTTTTTTGCGATCCTTTGACGAAATTAGTGGGTTTTTTGCGATCCTTTGACAAAATTAGAGTATTTTTCGGGTATACTTTTTAAAAAATCTATTTTTTTCCTGCGTTCCTTTAATGAAATTTGCGTTTTTCCAGTGATTCTTTGACGGAATTATCTTTTTTTCCCCGATTTTTTGCAGAAATTTCCGTTTTTTCGCGGTCCTTTGACGAAATTCGCGGTTTTTTCGCGATGCTTCGACAAAATGGGTGATTTTTTCTGCGAACGATTGACGAAATTTTTTTTTCGGTGAATATTTGTTGAAATTCGCAATTTTTTTCAGTGATATTTTTTTATGTCTGAATTTTCGGACTGGTGGCCGATTTTTTTAAATTTTCGGAACGGAATGCTTTAAATTTTCGGAAAATTCGGAATAGAATCACCCCTGGCAAATAATAAATAAATCGTACATAAATTTGGGGATTTTTTTTTTTTTTTTTGGTATTAAAAAAAAAGTTACAAGAACAAAAATTGAGTTGTTTTTTTTTTTTTTTTTTTTTTTTTTTTTTTTTAATTTTCGCAAAGTTTCGAGTTTTGCGGAAAATTTTCCGCGCACGGCGTACGCCTATATTATACAACTCTGGTATCTAAATAAGAATTCTAAGCAAAATTATGTATGGTGCTATCTATATTGTATATGCAGCCCTTCCTGGAGTACCTAAAACCTGATATGATGGAAACAAAACATATTGCATTAAAGGGAATGCATGATGTGTGAAAATCAAAATAATAAAAGCCTGAAGAGATAAAAATATTTTAGAATGCAACTGTTTCTAGATTGCACAAGATAAAGTAAAAAAACTAAAACCCAACTACGACAAAAAACTACGCTGAAAAAGTATAAAAGTACCCCATGAATACAGGTAAAGTCACAAGCAAATGCTAGTAATATATAGATATATTCAAAATGTACAAGTAAAGCGCTTTTGAATGATACCAAACACGGCATATTTATCTTAACTTTATTTTTTGACGTATGACGCTTCCAGTATTTGGTAGTAGTGACGCACATATCCGTCGATGGCAGCAAATGGGTAATGGACCGATTAGTGGATGAGGTCGTTAGTGTAATGTGTAAATGTGTAATGTAGATTGAAGGTTTCATGTATTAAGATGACCTAGGAAGATTTCTTAATCTATCTAATTCTGCTAACGATTGACTGTCATGTGGATTTTTAAGCAACTTATTATGATCCAAGGCACTTATAAACAAACCCTCTATGGTTTTGAAGTGAAGCGCTTTAAAATGATACCAAACACGGCATATCTAGCTTAACTTTATTTTTTTACTCTGTATATTTTGTCCGCTAGAAGGCGCCACATTGAATTTGGTGAAAATCTATATAGCCTATAACCAGCGGACAATTAAGACGCTTCTAATGATATGTCATTTGTCGAATTCTGATTAGTGGTTTAGAAGTTACGAGGGAACAGATGAACATACATACATACATACATACATACATACATACATACATACATACATAGCCTGTCAAAATCATAACCCTCCTTTGGCTTTGCCGTAGTCGGGTAAAAATAGGAGTTCTTTTTCACAAAATTCATGAAAGAGAAACATTAACAGCAAGGCCTGTGTACATCTGTTACCACAGTTTCTCGCTTTTTATTCTGATGATTAAAATTGGTCTCCGATTATTAAGCCTTAAAACTGCTCAATGAAATTTATTTTGACTACTTGGGCTTTCCATTACATTAGTTTTTACACATTCCTGTACTTACTAAAACTATTTTATAAACATAAAAAAATGAAATTATTCATTTTATGATTCGTAACCACTATCATGCGAAGAACTTAGCTGCACCATTGTATTAAAGATGATTAAAATTGCATTAGCAAGAATAAAATGTGTTATGGAATTTGAAAAACTACATATACAAAACAAATAAAGGATATTTGTAATCTAGAATACAAAAATTTTGAATATTACACAGAACATATATTTAGTCCTACAATGTGTATACTTAACCATATATTTAATCCTACATTATCCGCATCTGTATGTTATTTCAATGAGAAATGTGCATCGAGATAACATACACTAATATTCAACAAAAGTATGCTAATAGTAAAATGGATTTCAAATTTAAGTTGAAATTTTGTATATCCAATATCATGAATTATTCGTCAATCAAAATACAAAATTAATAAAAATTATAACAAATAAATCAGTGTATGATTAATCATTGATACTTAATTCATCCGATTTAAATATTTCATCATTAACGTAAGAATAACTAAACCAGGAAAAAAAAAGAAAAACTACTGAAAGTTAAAAATAGAAAAACAAAAACAATAGTAATATTTTTTTCAGCGAGCGATCCCCCAACTCCCTCAGTCTTTTTTTAGAAATATTTCATACAGCACTGAAAAGCATTTTATTTTTCTTTAGGTATTCACTCAGTTACGCAAATTTATTCGAAAATTATTATTCTGATTAAAAGCTCCTCGCTAGCTAAGCGAAAACAATAAATAAACAAAAATAATGTGACGTTTATGTTCATTCTGATTGGTTTCTTCACTCTTCAAAGGAATGGAGGATATTCCATCTCCGTTTTGATCACGTGGTCAAGGTCAAAACTTCTAGCGTAAAGAAGGGAATGCTCCGCAGACGTGTAATGTAAATATCCGCTAGCCAATGAAACAGTTCCTGAGGCAAAGCAGTAGTATCTTCTCTTCATATCAGTTAGAAGTTCCTTGGGTAAATGGAGGATATTCCATCTCTGTTTTGATCACGTGGTCAAGGTAAAAACTTCTAGTGTAAAGAAGGGAAGGCTCCGTAGACGTGTAATGTAAATATCTGCTAGCCAATAAAACAGCTTATGAGGCAAAGCAGTAGTATCTTCCCTTCTTATCAGTTAGAAGTTCCTTGGGTAAATTACCTGTTTCATGTGACCTTTTTCAGCCTCGAACCCATATTTGGATTATCCTCCATTACCGGTATCACGTGACTTTTTTCAGCCTCGAACCCATATTTGGAATATCCTTCATTTGTGATGTCACTTCCTTTCAAAAGCCACGGAATGGACTTTGCCCGAGGCTAACGAGAAAGACAGGCTACCGTGGTGGGTCCGATTCTTCTTTTATAGAGACCGCTAGAGTCACGTGATGCTCTTTTTGCACACCTTTATTGGTGCATTCGAGCATCACGTGACTCCAGCGGTCTGTATAAAAAGAAGAATCGGACCCACCGCGGTAGCCTGTCTTTTTTGCTAGCCTCGGACTTTACCCGAGGTTAACGAGAAAGACAGGCTACCGCGGTCGGTTGGATTGATCTTTTTTTACAGACCGCTGGAGTCACGTGATGCTCGAATGTACCAATGAAGTTGTGCGAAAAGAGCATCACGTGACTCCAGCGGTCTGTAAAAAAAGAAGAATCGGACCAACCGCGGTAGCCTGTCTTTCTCGTTAGCCTCGGACTTTACCCATGTGACGTCAGCCGCGGGTAAACAGAAGAAAACACCAGTAGACGGGAAGAAAATGTTAAACAATCTTTTTCGGAGGGTAGCAGCCCGCAGGGGCATGGCTGTTGCCATTCGCGGGTAAAGTCCATAAATATCGATTATTCCGAATTCGGAATTTGACTAGGGGAGAATCGCTCTTTCCATTCGATCCGGAATAATAGCCATATTCCGGGTGAACCTGTCTATGGGATGAACTTAATTCCGATTCCGTTCCGCTCCGGAATAAGGGGAGAATACAGCCGTACGTATTCTAGACGCTGTATCCTCGACTTTACCTATGTGACGTCAGCGGCGGGAATACAGAAGAAAAAAAACCATTAGGCTTGAAGAAAATTTTAACACTGCTTCCCCTCTGTCCAATAACCAGTCTTTTTCGGAGGGTACATTCCACAGACTTCTAATATAAGTAGATTCCCAATTCCATCGTTCTTTCGGGAAGGTTTTGAGGACTCCAACATCTTTTGCTTTCATCGCCAAAAGGGTGCCGTATTTTGGCGGTAATCCCTTTATTGGCAAAGCAAAAGTGCGGTCAACTCAAGACAAACGCTGACAGACATGGATGTATTATTAAATTTAATAATACATCCATGCTGACAGACGATGTTTCGGCGGGAGTCTGGAGAGAGATTCCGATGAGAAAAACCGGTTTGACGCTCTAAATCTGCCTTCCATCACGTGATGGAGGGCAGAGATGTAGGAGTCAAGAAAAGGTTGCCGATTTGGAGTGTACTTATATTAGACGTCTGTGGTACATTCCCGCCTCCGCAGATATGTGGCTGTTGCCATTCGTGGGCAAAGTCCCTTGGAAAAGAAGGGACTGAGCATGCGCGAGGCGCCTCCGGCGGTTTGCAACGAATTATAGCCTTTTTAATGAATTTTTAATTGATATCTCATCTAATCATCAAAATATTAAAAATCTTAGCCTAAAGTGCATCAGGATCTGCCTTGGTCTATCTTTATACAAATTTTCATTAATTATTTAGATTTTCCTAGCCATCGTCAACACAGACAGAACGATCTTTCCTTTTATATAATATATGTCTTTTATTTACTATAGATTAGCACATGAATCCATCCAAGTATCATTTGGTTTAAAAATTCGCTAAATGTTCAGAAACAGTACACTTGCCATTTTTTTTAAAACACCCCTATGTTTTAAATATGGATTTATTGTCCGACAGCGATTATTTGAATACCATCAATCAAACAGTTACGTTTGTGACCTTAACCGTTATCGTTTTCAGATTTTATTTTTATTAATGTTTACCATTTGTGTATTACGCTTCACGTTTAAGCTTATTCGATTGAAAAATAAGAAAGTTTTTAGTAATTGAACGTGGTAATGGGAATTCAGAGTAAGATTAGAAAAAATCAAAGGCGGAAAATTAACAGAAAGAATAAAACTCGTTTTTTCGAAAAAAAATGCTTAGAAATAAATAGACCAACAATGGAAGATTTGATTGTGAACGCTAAAGAGCATAACATTTTAAAGAAATACTGCAAGCGGCTGCAAGAACGTTTTGATGTTCAAATTAGCATGCCCAAAACTACATCATTAGACTCTGATGTTATTTTTGTGTCTATAGAAGGACTCGATTCAAATAGGGAATATGTAAAAGTAAGTTATCAATTATCAATAATACAGTTTTTCTGATAATTTCTGAATTTATGCAGTGAAGTAAATTAGTTTCTATTACTAAAAAAAAAACTAAACTAAACCTGTGGCTATACGTTCCATGAAGGATCAGGGCCTGCAGTGCCCAACTCTGTTTACTTGACCCTGGCCCCGAGATTTTTATTCTCGTATGAAGTCTCATCTCAGGTGCTTTCTATTACTCAATCGCATATTTAGAATTGTGCGAAATTGAACCATAGTCACTTTATTACCTTTCTTAACATACATACTACTTTTCAAAGAAATGTGTTATTTATGTTGTTGAAATGAATTTTGTTGTCAAAAGTAATGCAAATGTTATGATGTATTAACATTAGTATCTAAATTATCTATGTATTTGATGCGTAAGATTTTTTTATTATTTATTTCTTAACATAAAATTAGCCATTTATTTGGAATTTGTGTAATTGCATACTATTGTGGCTTTCTTGTGCAGCATATTTTGCTCACAAATGGGAGATTTAACAGTCATCGTCTTTTATACATTATTATTTTAATAGTACCATACCAGTGATCTGTCCAGGAAAAATTGGGGTCCATTAAAGAACTCTTCACAATTTTTTTCAAAACAGGACCCTTCACAAAAATTCTCGGCTTAAAACTGGACCCTTCATAGTTTTTTGTCTTAAAAATAGACCTTTCACAAAACTTTTCCACTTACAGACTGAATCTTTCACAAATGTAATCATTTAAAAATACAATTGGGTGTGTCATAAAACGGCTGAATTCATCGAAGGACATATTATAGCTTTTTTTCAAGGAAAGAGTTTCATATCCTGTTCTGCTGGTTGGCACGATTGGCGAAGGAATCCAAAATGGTGCCAAAAGTCCATTTTAACATCTTACCAAATTTTTCAAGATGGCAGAAAAACATGGTTTTTAAATTTTTATAAACATATATATTTGGCACAGATGTCATATACACACTATGTTGGCACAATCTTTTTCTGACATATAGGTCAAAATTAACATTTTTACCCACTGGCCACTGCATTGGCCAGTACACTGATTTTTTTCACTGGCCAGTTTTTTTTTATCACTGGCCAGTAACAAAGTTATGTACGCTCCATACAAAATTGTGTTTTTTCTAAGTATCAGCATTGTAATTTACTAATATATATTACTTACCATTCGTTATGATTACACTCAACTAAAAAATTTTATTTTTACTATTAATTGCAATGAAATAAATTCACAGGAAATTTTCAGAAAGGTTACAGCAGAGAGGGACCCCCCCCCCTCCCCTCCCCGCTAGGCACTAACTGATATGCATTTTTCTGCGACCATTTAACGAATTTTGCTTTTTTTTTCACGAACTTTTGACGAAATTCAAGTTTTTTCTTGACCTTTTGCAAAATCTGCGTTTTTTCGCGATCTTTTGACGAAATCTGTGTTTTTCCCGCGATCTTTTGACGAAATCTGCGTTTTTTCCGTGATCTTTTCACAAAATTGAGGGTTTTTTTTGTAATCTTTTAACGAAATTTGTAAGGTTTTTTTTGCCATTCTTTGAAAATATTTGCTTTTTCAAGATTTTTTGACAAAATTTGCGTTTTTAGGCGATCTTTTGACGAAATTTGTGTTTTTTCCGCCCTCTTTCGATGAAATTTGTTTTTTCTGCAATCTTTTCGTGAAATTTGCGTTTTTTCACGATCTTTTGACGAAAGATGCGTTTTCTCCGCGATCTTTTCACGAAATTTGCATTTTTTCTCATGATCTTTTGACAAAAGTTCCATTTTTCACGAAATTTGCGTTTTTTCCGCGATCTTGTCACGAAAGTTGCGTTTTCTCCGCGATCCTTTGATGAAATTTGTGTTTTTTCTGCGATCTTTTCTCAAAATTTGTGTATTTCCGTGATCTTTTGACGAAATTTGCATTTTTTCCGCGATTTTGTCATGAAATTTGCGTTTTATTTGCGATTTTTTCACGAAATTTGCGTTTTTTCATGATACCTAGAATAATTTTGTGATTCTTTTTCGCAATTCTTTGACGAAATTCGCATTTTTTGCGATCTTTTCACGAAATTTGTGTTTTTCCCGCGATTTTTTCACGAAATTTGCATTTTTTCCACAATTTTGTCACAAAAGTTGCGTTTTCTCCATGATCTTTTCACGAAATTTGCGTTTTTTCCGCGATGTTTTGACGTAATTCGCGTCTTTTACATGGTCCTTAGGCGAAATTCACGTTTTTTTTCGCGGTTCTTTAACGGAATTGGTGACTTTTTTCTGCGAAAGATTGACGAAATTGATTTTTTTCGGCAACCATATCGAAATTAGCGATATTTTTATGTCTGAATTTTTGGACTGATGCCCGTTTTTTTTTTTTTTCTCCGGAAACCGAATGCTTTAAACTTTCGGGAAAATTCTAGACAGAATCACCCCTGCTACTTTCTTTTCTTGCGTTCGGGAGAATCGCCGATTTGGACGCCGTAAATTCCGAACGAATCTCACCCCTTTCCTCCCTGGCATCGATCTTTCAACCATCGCGTTTGGCGAGTGGTGCCCATTGAGTTTGGCGAGTGAGGACAATAAAGTTAATCGCCATGTTTTAAGTGTTACTCAACACCTGGCGAGTGCTAATTTTGTGCTATATTCTGACGCCAATGTCATATGCACCGGGAGTACTTAACTGAGTGTCAAACTGTCGTTATTTTGCTTGGTGTGGTAACCTGCATGTTGTTTATTTATTAACAAATTGTTTATTTACTTTTTATTTTCTTTTTTAAAATTATATAAATTGTTTTGTTCTATAGCTATTAATTAAACTTTTTTTAATTTATTGTTATTCCCTTTTTAAAAATATATAGTATGTAACTGGTATTCGAAAATGAGGTTTTCGTCAAATTGGCGTCAGAAAAAAAATCGGGAACAGATGTCATAAATTCCCGGGGCTGCCATCTTGGAATTTTTTTTGGCGTGAAAACCCCTTTCCTGCTAAGTAGTTAATGTCGCCAATCACCGGTTTATAAGCAGCGTTCGAAATCCTTGGTGGTCCGCTGGTCCGAGATCACTAAAAATTCAATCGGACCACTAATTAAAAAAATTTAGTGGTCCAAAGGACCAGTAACTAACAGTAACTTTTTCCCCTCTTTGACAGGTAAACGTAAATTTTCCCATCCCTGAGAAAACTGCAACCAAACATTACAATAAGCATAAAATTTGCATAAAAACTTAGTCAGTTAAAATAAATAAACGGAAATAAAAAACATAATAATTTCAGTTTTTGCTTATGTACTATTTATTTAATTTTTAGCAAATTATAATTTTACATTTTATTATGCCGAAAATTTTGGGTAACTGAAAGGTAGTTTGGTTTATATTCTCGGAGGAGGAGGGGGGGGGGGGGGTTCACTCAAAGGGTTAAGGTACTTATATAATTTTATGTAGCAGTCCAGTGACGATGTCTGCAGACCAGTAAACTCTGATGTTTACTGGTCCTTGGGATCAACGATTTTTTTTTTTTTTAATCAATTCTACCGCAGAAAATAGTCAGGGTTGCAAAATCGCTAAAAAAATGTCGTCATAACAAAAAAAGATGACAGTCGATCAAGGGAGAATATGCAAGGGATATACAAAAACTCATTCAATTGCATTATAAAAATTAACATAAGGTTAACAGATGATAAGATTAAAAATTCAAAACAATATTCTTGTATTTAATAACATTTGTTATAATACTTGTCCCCAAGCAGCATTAGCGATAAATACAAAATATTATTTTGTCTTCAAAAACATCGGTAAATTAGAAAAATTTTGGTTAAAAAAAAAAAAAAAAAAAAGTCCTTGCTAACAAAACATGCTAACAAACAAAATACCAAAGTTCTCCAAAATGTTATTTATGAAAAGAGAGAGAGAGAGAGATGGGGGGGGGGGGGGAGAAATTTGTAAAAAGCAAATAGTATAAAATTTTGTAATGATAATGATTCTGAGATTCATATAAATATTAAAATTGATCTAACAAGGAGAGGGCCAACCTTGTTAATCACACATTTTGATTATTTTAATATATGTTGCAGGGTAGAGGCCCCTTAGTGTCAGGTTCAACGGATTTTATCCAATGCTCCTTAGTTCTTGAGAAACCGGGGGGTCTAATATTAGTACACAACTTAAATACTTACTTTGCTACAACGATGATAGGTCAGTCGTAGCTCAGTTGGTATGGTGTTAACCGGGTTTGATAACTGAGTGCACTACATTTGTTTTTCTCATTTTTTGTTTTATAAATTTACTTGTAAGTGTAACTTAATATGCTCACTGTCAATTAAAATTTTTAATATTGTATATCAATTATAATTTTAACCTATTTAATTTTTTACTTTTAACTGAATAGTTGTAATAAAACATCATAAAACTGTTATTTTTTTTTTTATAAAAAATCACATTTAAAATGTATTTCATATATTCTTTATCGATGCAATGATATTGAGCAATTGTGTCAATTCGTGATTTTAAAGAAACATCATTTACGCATTCCTTTAACAAAGGAAGTAAATGAGATAATACTATTATTCTGTTTTTAAAGTAACAAGCATAATCATATTAAAAATTAGCATCAGAATTAAATTACAACCGATTTTTTGCATATTAAAGATTTTTAAATTTGTAATAAGTATGCTTGCACTTTCAATTATTTTGCTTTCCCCTTTATCTTTTTTCTGCTTTTATTTTATTTGAATATTCCTTTTTTTTATCATAACTAGATGGCACCACAACAGAATTTGTCACGATTTTGGAATTTTTATCATTCAATAATAGATCCAATTTCTTTTTAAACCTCTTTAATGGATGAGAAATAATAGTTTACAAATAAGAAATGATAAATTTAAGTTTGTTAACATTATAATTAATGTTTGGTGTTAAAATTTTTAATTGAAATTATTAAATTATAATTACAACTATATTTATAAAACAAAAAATGAGAAAAACAAATGTAGCGCATTCATGTATCGAACCCGGGCCCTCGGATCAGCCGGCAAATGCCATGCCAACTGAGGTACGATTAACCTGTCATTTTTGCTGCAAAGTCTATTTAAGTTGTCTACTAATATTAGACCCCCTGGTTTTTCAAGAACTAAGGGGCATTGGATAAAATCCGTTGAACCTGACACTAAGGGGTGTCTACCCTACAATATATATTAAAATAATCAAAATCTGTGATTAACAAGGTTGGCCCTCTCCTTGTAATTGTAAGCCCAATAAAAAACAATGATGTTTTCAAAACAAAATACTAAAATTTTCCAAACGTTATTTCTAAAAAAAGAGAGGGGAAAGGGAATTTGTAAAAAGCAAATAGTAAAAAAATAAACAAAAAATTTTGTGCATGCATGTGGCAGTAAGTAAAAAATACTGCATGTATGAGCACTGCATGCCCATAAAGCAAAAATTCAAAACAATATTCTTGTATTTAATAACATTTGTTAATGTTTGTCCCCAAGCAGCATTAGCGATAAATACAAAATATTATTTTGTCTTCAAAAACATTGGTAAATTAGAAAAATTTTGGTTAAAAAAAAAAATCTATTCAATATGTCTTTTAACATTCCGATGAAGCAAGTAACTTTTTTCCCTCTCTGACAGGTAAACTTAAATTTTCCCATCCCTGACAAAAACCGCAACCAAACATTACAATAAACATAAAAACTTAGTCAGTTAAAATAAATAAACGGAAATAAAATAACATAATTAATAATTTCAGTTTTTGTTAATGTACTACTTATTTAATTTTTAGCAAATTATAATTTTACATTTTATTATGCCGAAAATTTTGGGTAACTGAAAGGAAATTTGGTTTATATTCTCGGAGGAGGAGAGGGGGCGGTGGGGGGTCACTCAAATGGTTAAAGGTACTTAATATAATTTTATGTAGGGGCCAGTGACGATGTCTGCGGACCAGTAAACTCTGGTGTTTACTGGTCCTTGGGACCAGTGACTTTTTTTAATCATTTCTACCGCTGATAAGCATGTTAGGCTTAATGAAAATAAAATATAAATAAACAAAACTCGCTAAATTGGCAATCAGTTAATCATTGTATGAGCACTCCGCGCTCATTAACCAAAAAAAAAACATCACTGGATTCAGCAGTTCTCGCTAGTGTAGCAATCTCAAAATGTGCAAAACTCGTAAGGCAACAAAATATACATAAAATTATCAACATACCTTAACAGACATCTGCTTTCTTGAAAGCTCAAGCTCGAAATACCTGCTAGTATAACCGTCATTTTCCAAAATAAGCTTATGAATACTCACTGTAAACAAACCTCCTTTATTCGTAAAAATTTCCTCATATTTCTTAATTACTTCAGCAAGAGCGTTTAAACGGACTACAGAACCCATATTCAATCAAATAATCCAATAAATTTAACATAAAAATCATTGACAGAAACATACAACATGATATCACAAGCAAAAACGGCCTTGCGTACTTGCAACACAATCTCAAATGAAAAACAGGGTTGCCAAAACACGCCACGCGGGGTTCCACATATCAATAAAGATCTCCAAGAAATCTCAAAACATCCAACAGGCGGCTATCTGAGAATACAGTACACTCCCTCTAATCCGCACAGGTTGGGACCAAGGGTTTTGCGGATTATAGAATTTTGCAGAGTATAGGTCATTTCTTTGTTTACGTTGTAATATTTGGAATTTATCAACAAATATATTAACCACATTGTAAATATGTAAAACAGAAATAAAAGAAAACTGCTTATATATATAAATAGTTTTACCATGTTTTTGTGAGAAGTTTTCCATCTCTAATTAAAAAAAAATCTAAAAAATGATTAAATAAAATAACTAAATAATGATGTAATTAAAATATTTTAAGCCTGGAAATTTGAAAGACTGAAAAGAAAAAAAAAAAAAATATTTAAAAGAATATTAAAAAAGTAAAGGAGCCCTGGAGCAGGGGAAAATTTAGAGCTCCGGGTCTCTGGCGATAGGCAAGCTCATGAAGCACTAACATACTGTATGCATGTGTAACAGAAATATAAAAATTAATAGTATTGAAATAACTAATATAGTAAGAACAGATTAGTACAATCAATGTTTCATAACAAATACCAATTTCTTGCAAAGCTTCACAAGAAGAACAACTTTTTAATGTTACACATTACTTTTTCTTACCATATATCGCTCACACACAAGAAAAGTAGCACATCTCGATAAAAGTAAATTTCACAGGAGAGGCTAAAGAAAATTTGCATAATTTTACTATAATATTAAATTGCAGCACTTAGCTCTGCATGCAGGAATAAAAACTTTCATAAAAGCATAAAACCCTTGAGAATGAAGACGTAGTATGAGGCTTGAAGGGTTTGATAATTTTACCTCCCCACACAATCTTAACCCTCTTCTGTGGTTACGCATGGACATATAGCGTAATAAAGGGATTTTCTGTATAACTACACTTAGGAAACTGTTTGTGTAGCAATATGTATCTATGACAGACCTATAAGTGGAATAAAACGCAAAATGAATTTTTACGAGATGTGTAACTTTTCTTGCGGATGAGCGATATAATTGTTTCTTACACCAGTTTATGGGTGTTAATTCCTCTGCCCAATAGTACATAAGCCTTAAAGCAGTTACGAATGGCATACTCAAACCACTAAATGACTTAGATATGTGTTTGTGGTCTGGGGGGGGGGGGAGAAAAAAAGTGAAAATTATCATTCGAAAAAAGGGAAAATTTTGTCGATAATCTTTGTGTTTTTTCCCTATGTGAATGGAGAAGAAGAAGTCCATTTATTTGTTCATTCTCTACTAGCTAAAGTACATGGCGTTGCCTGGAATTTTAAGAATGTTTGTCTTGAAAAATCAATAATTGCGTGTTAATTTATGTAATTTTCACTCCTTTTTTTCATTTAATCAGGACGACAGATTACCTTACTTAACTAAATATAATCTGTGATCTGGATTGAGACCGAGATTAAAACCTATTGATGAAAAGTTGTTTCAGAGTATTTTGTTATTTAAATAATTTTTTCATATTTAAAGAAAAATGGCAAGTACAAAAATTCTATGGATTTTATTTTAAAAAAAATCTGAAATCTTTATTTCAGTTTTTCACTAAGAATGAGCTCTAGGGACCTAAACCCTTGTGGAAATTCTAATATATACACATATATATATGGAATCGATTTTAAAATGGCGAAAACAAATTCAGAGAACCTCAAAACGTTAAAATATGCCAATCGTGTTTTTATCATGTTTTCAATACGTTTAGTTCAAACTCATATGACATTATATATTCACCTGTTGATGTCCATTATATTTCCAATATGACGTAATATTCATTTTTTTTTTTTAAATCGTCAAACTGTTATTTAATTTTTCACGTGGAAATATTGCAATAGAAAAGTTATGATACAATTTTCACTTAAATAAATAGTTTGACGAATTTTTTTTTTTTTTTTCATTTTTCATGTGGAAATCTTGCAATAGTGTAATGATTGTGGTAACAATTTTATTGTGTATTTTTAATTGTTGGCAACTGCTATAATGGAAAATGTTTAAATTTGATAGGAAATTGCTATTAAATTGGTGTTTTTTTTATTAATTAAAAATAACTATAAATTATTTCGATTCCAGATTACTTTAGTTGCCTCAGCCGTGTTTTAATGCACATGTATGTAACATTTCACAATGCTGGCTTCCAAACTGTGTAGGGGAAGATAGGGATACTTGAGCCACTTTTTAAATTTCAATTTTTTAAAATTTTTTATACTTTCTTAGAACAAAATAAAGTATTGTAGTTGAAAATTTGATATTTTTTCTTCAATTGAAAACCATTTTCAATTAATTTTGAATTATTTTTCTTTGTTTAATAAATTTTTGGTATGATCCATGTCAATTCAGGCAGCCAAAGAAAAAATC
Source organism: Maratus speciosus (assembly GCA_963932465.1). Taxonomy (NCBI): domain Eukaryota; kingdom Metazoa; phylum Arthropoda; class Arachnida; order Araneae; family Salticidae; genus Maratus; species Maratus speciosus. Next base: position 296,570,792 of record OZ010789.1, read on the forward strand.
TTACCTTCAAAGTCTCAGAAGTTTTTGAATTGAACATATGTTAAAATTCAATAAAAAATAAGATACTTGTATATTTTGGTTTTGCCCAAAAAAATTCCTGGCTCGAGATACAGGCCGCCAAACATGGCATCCCAGGCACCATTTTCAATTCGCCATTTTCGATAAAAATTTTAAAGTGCTCTATCTCTAGAATGGTGCAAGATATTTTGTTGCGTTTTTTTTTTATTTTAAAGATAATATTCTTCTGTTTAAAATGATATACCCAATTTTGAAAAATGTATTCAACTTTTCTTGTGGCAACCTTTTGAAAAAAAAATTAAAAAAAAAAAAAAAAAAAAAAAATTCCTACTAAAAAAGCCTACTATATATCCTAAACAAGTTAGAAATTGCAATATCAAATGTGGCAAATGAGGTGCGTGCATAGTATTAACTAGTTTTATAAATATTCAGATATTGGTGCAATAAGTGTTAACCTCTTGTGCAAAAAGGCATGAATACAAATTTACTATAATTCCATATATTAAATTCAGTAATACGGAAGTAATATAATATGAGTCCATCTTAAAAGGACTTAATCGCCATGGCAATCTAGAATCATTGCCTATCATGATATATCATTGAATCAATTATGTATTATAGGATTTTTAAATAGAATGAAGAAAACTTTTATTAATGTCTTATGTTTTAATTTGATTTTCATAGCATTTGCAGTGATACATACTTTATTGCAGAGGTTTACAAAAAATTACTTCCTGTGTCATAGAAAGTGCATAGTGTTTACAGGGACACACAAAAGATTTCGGATACTTTACCTTATTGGAATTACTGTACATTAGCGATGATTGCTAGAGGTGCATTTTTAGTTGCGATATGAGTTTTTAAGTTTAATTAAATACAGTCGAACCTCATTAACACGAAATTGAAGGGGCTGCGAAATTTTTTCGCGTTATCCGGGAATTCGTGTTAACCGTCAAAATAGTGGTGCCATCTATATTAGAAAAAAAACCCTAAATAAATAAGCTTACAAATATATCCCTGCTAAAATCATAAATTAATAAGAAATAGAAAATTTAATTAAGAAATAAAAAAATTGGTCATCATTTTAGGTAATAATAAGTTTATTTACCTGCTAATCACTTTTTAAAGAAGTCCGTTATTGACTTTTGTTTCAATTTTTGTAGACTGCTTTTTTCTAGAAACGTATGGACCTCATCTAATTTGCCCAAAGCTCGGGAAGCATTCTCTTGTTCCATAAGGAAACGTTGTACAGTTTTTAATGCTGCGGTAGCTTCATTTAATGACACTGAACTTTTCAGTTCTGTGTCGAATTCTTCATCCTCGTCTGAGATGTCAATGTTGTCATCTTTTTTTTTCAGTTAATGAAGCAATTATTTCTTCGTCTGTCGTCACATCCGAAGTCAGCACATCTTTATCTATGCAAATATACTCGACGAACAATGTCTGCGAAATAATTCCCCGTTTTTCAGCTTCTTCTATTAAATCAGTCGTCATTTCAGATTCTGTTTCATTAGTTTCTTCATTTATCTCATGCGTAAATCGCGCGTGTCGGAAACAATTTTTCACAGTTCCAGTAGTGATACTGTTCTTCTTAGATAAGTTATAGAGTCTAGTAAATTCACAGAAAATTCCGTTTTATTATCAAAATATTGAATCATTTTATGAACAATTCTTTTTCTGTACTGCACTTTTAAGCATTGGATAATTCCTTGGTCACAAGGCTGAAGTTTTGCTATAGTGTTCGGAGGAAGAAAGACACATTCAATTGCTTTTAATATTGGAACATCTTTATGAGCGCTGCAATTGTCCAGCAATAAGCAGATTTTTCTTTTTCCTCGGTAGAATTTTAAGTCCAGATCAAGTAACCATTTCGTAAAAATAACATTGTTTATCCATGCATTTGTGCTGGAAATGTAGCAAACTGGTAAAGTTTTCACGTTTTTGAAACAACGTGGTTTCGCCAACTTACCGATCACGAGCAATGGTAACTCTTCACTTCCGTCCATGTTGCAGCCGACTATAATCGTAATTCTTTCTTTGCTGAATTTTCCTCCAGTACATTTTTTTCCTTTTAAAGTAAGTGTTCGGGAGGGTCGTGCTTTGAAAAAAAGCCCGGTTTCATCGGCGTTAAAAATATCACGTGGTGCATAATTTTATTTAACGTCTAACCACTTTCCTAATAAAAAAGACTGTATAGTACTCATCTGCGGCAGATTCCTCTCCACATATCTTTTTGCAGACAATTCTATGACGCTCTTTAAATCATGTCAGCCATCCGTTAGAACATGTGAAATCGTCAGCATCAGCAAAAGCCTTTGCTTTCTCTTGCAAAACTGCACCAGTTAAAACAATGTTTTGGCTTCTTGCTTCTTTTATCCACCGTAAGAGAGCAATTTCAATTTCTTCATTTTTTTTCTGTGCGCATCCGTTTTCTTGCTGGTTCGAATTGACTGACAGCATAAGCCGCTTCAATCTTTTCACGATTCTTTAAAATTGTAGAGAGTGTGCTATTGGGTATTCCATATTTTGCTGCAATTTCTGATTTTTTCAGCACTTTATCGCTGATTTCATTTAAAATCTTTTGCTGTGTTTCTAAAGATACAGCTTGCTGTTTTCGACTCATCTTTCAAAGAATACTACAGAGCAACTGCGAACAGAGTTTCACTAGTCAGGTACAGAAGTAAGGACTGTCACTTCTATTTCACACGAAGATATGGAATTTCGGAAAATAGTTTATGCCACTATCAATAGAGTCAAACAATTAATGGAACAATCACATTCAAAAAAGAAACTGCTTCACCCAAACATTCATAGTGCCGATCTATAGCTCAGAGAGAGAATTTGTCCACATAAAAGACCAAACAGATAGCTAACAGATACGATTTCTAAAGGTCAGAGGTCAAGAGCAAGAACCCCTAACAGTTCGGACACCTCTCCTTTCTTTTGCTCAACTCTCCTTTTCTTTTGTCGATGACCACAAAATGTAATTCGAAAAGAATAGGAAGACATATGATGATTCTCATCTCAGGCATACTTGCTCAGGATGTCAATAAATGCAACTTAAGTGAAGGGGGGGGGGGATGCGGAATATCAGAAGATAAAGAAAAGCAGAGATTAGCCAAATATTTCACCATTTTTTGAAACCCTTTCCCTCTTTGTCATTTTCAAACAGTGAGAAAAATTCCATTTTTAGTAAATAAGATGTGACATGTAAGTTTGAAATATTGAAAACTTCGCTTAAGAAAGAATGCTTTGATTTTCGAGCAAAAAAAATTTTCGCCTTAAGCAGGAATTTGCGAAATGCTATTTCGTGTTAAACGAATTAATTTACATTGGTTTTCAGACTTACCTGACGGGACCTCAGTATTATTTCGTGTTAAGCGATTTCGTGTTAACGAGGTTCGACTGTATTTCCATATTACGTTGTGTGTATAAAGGCTGTTGATCATATACAGGGCTACACAAAAGAAATCTTAATGGTTTACTGAGTATGAATGAAAGTAGCTTAAAGGTGATTTTTAAATGAGTTATGCATTTTTACACTGAACTACATTTAGTAGGATACTATACTAAGATATGTTTGGAGAATATAGATAAAATGATATACAGGTCCACGCAAAGAATTAGATACAGTCGGACCTCTATTTTGCGAACTTTTCCTTGGAACCAAGAACATTTTGCGAATTTCTTCGTAAAATAACCTCCAAATAGCGAAGTGCATCCTCTATTTAACGAACTTTTTCTTGTGATCAAAGAATTTTTTTCTTTCCATTTCTCATAATATTTTTGGACATTTCAAACTTATTCTTTCTTTAAACACGTTTTATGATGCTCAATGGCCTTGAACTGGTTTTACCAGGCGCCTTCTTTGTCAGCAGTGAGAATTTGGTAAGTACGGAGAAGTAACTTACCCTTAGAGTAATCCCTTAGAGTAACTTGCAAAAATGTGGATACATTAAGAAAAAAAGAAGAAATTAACCATGATGTGCTGATTGATGATTGTATTTCACTTAATTCTTCAATTGAGACCTCGGAAACATTATCCGAATTGGATATTTTCAACAGTGTGAAAAAAAAAAATACAGCAATGAATTGCGATGAAGACGAATATGATGATGATGGAAATGATCATGATGCAGGAATTAACAAAACTTCGTATGATGAAATGCTAAAATCATTTGAAACAATCCGACGCGGATTATAGTTAGAAGAAAATACGCATGAAGGGGTTTTGGGTGTATTGCAAAGATGCGAGACGTATTACGAGGGAAAGCACTTTTTAAAAGAGAAAACTCAGACAAAATTAACAGAGTTTTTCATTAACTAAATTTAAGGACTCATATGTTAATGTATGGATAAAATTACTTGTTATAATAATAATAAATACGATAACGTCATTAAAATTCATTAATTTTAATGTAAAACTATTTACTTTAAACAGAAAATACAGTGTATTCCCAGACAATGTTTTGTTTTCCTTGCAGATTTCAAAGATTTACACACATAGAATAAATGAATTGATGATGGATATTGGAAGGTAAAATAAATAAAACAAATCTATATAATTTATATAAAAAAATGGGATTAATTACTTTTAGTAAAAATATTTGGTGCTTATGAGTTTAAAATCGACTTTATGTAGTTTAAAGTATTTTAAAAGGTAGATCTCTATTTAACGAATTTTCCATATAGCGAACTTTTTTCCGGGATTTAGCGACTTCGTTAAATAGAGGTTCGACTGTACATGGCCGTCTATGGATGATAATCTCTGGAAGTATGATTTCACTAGTTTTAAGGATGTTTTAATCTTTATTAAATATTAGCTAAATAGTGGCATGTATATAAAGATAGTAGGTAAAATACAGGGTTGTATGAAAGTATTCAAGTATGCTTCCGTCTATTGACATAAATTTCTGAAAGTCAAATTCCGACCTATTTATGTGTTTTTAACAATTTCCAACATAGTTGAAAGTCTTTATGGATTCGATTTGTCTGCCCATCTGTCTGAACTCTAACTTGCATTAATATAATTTGTATTGTTGTGTAAATGATATATGTTATTGAGATTGTTTTACTATGTTCGGTATTGAAAATAAAGTATGTATCACTTCAAATGCTATGAAAATCAAATTAAAACATAAAAGACATTATTAAAAGTTTTCTTCATTCTATTTAAAAATCCTATAATACATAATTGATTCAATGATATACCATGATAGGTAATGATTCTAGGTTGCCATGGCGATTAAGTCCTTTTAAGATGGACTCATATTACTTCCGTATTACTGAATTTAATATGTAGAATCAAAATAAATTTTGTATTCATGCCCTTTTTGCCCAAGAGTGTAACTTATTGCACCAAAGATCTGAATATTTATAAAACTAGTTATAGTACGTACGCACGCACCTCATTTGCCATATTGCAATTTCTAACTTGTTTAGGATATATAGTAGGCTTATCCTTGCAAATATGATACAAATAAGCAAAAATTCAGTGACTTTTACTGGAACTGTATATATACAGTTCCTGTAAACTTCTCTGAATTTTTAAAATGTTTCTAAAATTTGTTAAACTCAAAAGTGGAAGTTCTCCTTTACAGTGAAGGTAGTTCCCAATGGTATTGATCAACAGCAAAAAAATCAAAATTTTTGGGATTAGCATTTCCAAAAAAAAATTTTTTTTTGAAAAAAAATTTTTTTTTTCAAAAGGCTGCCACAAGAAAAGTTGAATACATTTTTCAAAATTGGGTATATCATTTTAAACAGAAGAATATTATCTTTAAAATAAAATAAACCACAACAAAATATCTTGCACCATTCTAGAGATAGAGCACTTTAAAATTTTTATCGAAAATCACGAATGAGAAAAGATGCCGGGGATGTCATCTTTGGCGGCCTGTATCTTGGGCCAGGAATTTTTTTGGGCAAAATGAAAATATACAAGTATCTTACTTTTTCTTAAATTTTAACATATGTTCAATTCAAAAACTTCTGAGACTATGAAGGTAACCCCCCTGCCTGAGTTGATATGGATTCAGCCTTTTACTTTTTCTTTTACATTGTGGCTCAAGTATCCCCATGAGGGGGATACATGAGCCATGGTGAAGGGATACTTGAGCCAATACTAAAAAATATCTACAAAAATAATAATTTTCTTTTTATTATTTTATAAATGTTTTACATAGTGATAAATTAAGATACACTAAGTCCTTCGAAACCAGTTGTGAAAACAAAACTAGTAATCACAATCATTTTTTGTAGTGATAATTGGTGGTCAAAGGATCATTTCAACTTGGGCTTCATCGATGTTAGCAACATCCTCAGTTGGTGGCAGAGTTGGAAAAAAAATCATGATTTTTTTTTTAAAAATAAAAAAAAATCAGATTTTTTTTATTTAAATCAGATTTTTTTGATTTAAATCGGATTTATTTGATTTTTTTAGAATTCTATTTTTAATTATTGTGTTTTTATGTTTTTACAATACATGGAACAGTTTTTTTATAATAAATAACTAAAAAAGAATAAATAATATTTATAATTTATAAAAATAACAAGAAATAATTACATAGTTTAGAAAATACTATATTCTAGTTACTGATTGGTACTAAAAATTAAACATCTAGGCTTTAATCTAAAGCTATTCTATTATTTTGTAATTGAATTGTTGGTGGTTAAGGTTTTTTTTTTTTTAAGTTACAGTAACAGAGGTTACAATTTCACTATACAATATTTAATCTTAAAATATTACATTGACAAAATATTTATTTTAATATTTTGGGCCTAACTAGTTAAAATATTAGAGATTATGACCAGTAAAATCAGTTTAAAAAAAGTGATTTTAATATTAGTCAAAAAGTAAAATTGAAAACTATGCCTACATTTATCTAAACAGACTATTTTGTTAGTCAAAATGAAAAAAAAAAAATATTTTCATTGACAAAATATACATTTTTATTTTAAACATATGTTTTCAAATTAAGTCCTTATTGATTATTTTTTAATGAAAAAAAAATTAAAAGAGTTCTTCCCCATTTTACCCAGAAAAAAAAAATCTATCTGTGAACATGAAAAAGACGTATTTTTTTTGTTCACCCATAAGTCCTAGTAAGGATGGTTGAGCATGGCTCATGTATCCCAAATCTCAGTGGCTCAAGTATCCCCACTAGTACTATTTTTGTTTATCAGACTTTTACTAAGTAATGCATGCAACTATTTGAATTATTTTAGATTCCAAATACAACTGAAATTATACTTATTAAATCTATCTATATTGCAGCTTAAAATTAAACTTTGATTATAAAAAACACTCACCTAAATATTTACTTCTGATAGGGAAAAAGCAACTATTAATCACTATACTTTCAAAATAGTATCAAGATTAGGGATTGACCGAATACCGAATAGTTGATTTGGTATTCGGTGGTTCGGCATGGAAACCGAATATTCGGCTTCGGCCGAATACTTTTAAGTATTCGGCCGAATAATTGCAGATAAGTATTTTTTTTAGAATTAGAAGAATTCTCTTTTACTTAGTAGTAGAATATGTTAAACAATGAGTTTCAATATTATGTGCATTAGTTCAGAGTTCAGATGCACTACAAAAAACAAGTCAAAGGCCATTTTTAATTAAAAAAAAAAAAAAACTTTTTCCTTCCTAAAATAGTTTACATAGGGGCGAAATCTAAACAACTGTCTACAATAGAGAAAAATAAAGTAAAAAATATGCACATCTTTCCCATATCATTTAATTTTAATTAATTCTACATTTGTTTTGTTTTTAATTTAAATTAATTTAATGTGTATTTTCTTTAACATACACATCAAATAAGTATATCAGAGTTCATATCTGTATAGCTAAGGTTATTAAAAGAAAATACACGCATCAAATAAGTATACCCATATGCCTACCCTATAGCTTTTATAACCGTTATATCAAAATCGCTCAAATTTGTTATCTTCATCACCACTGTGTTAAAATATTAATCAAAATATAAATATCTATCAATAATTTGACAGAAAATAGTTAAATGTACAAATTGATATGATACCTTTTGTATTTTGAGAGCATTCCTATTCAATATGTTTATAATTAGACTTAGACAATCAGTAAATCAGCTTAATGACAACATTGTTTCTTTGTATTTGAATGAACTTTTGTTTTTCTGACAATTCTTATCCTTAATAATAGCCTGCATAATTTAATATTTTCATAGGGTATTTTTGGGTATTGACTAGTGATAAAATAATAAAAAATAAGTGATAGGTTAATGAATTTGAGAGTGGAAAGAAGTCATTAAATTTTTTTGTTAATTAGATTTAAGAATAAAAATGTATCTGAATTAAATTATTGAGAATTTAATTTCAATTAAAGTTTATTAAAAAAGCTAATATAGGCAAAAATGTTTAAGTATATGCAAAAATGCGTGTTAAAAGATTTCAAGTATTCGGTTGCCGAATACCGAATATTCGGCATACACTTCGACCGAAGCTTCGGTATTCGGCAAAATTGCTGCTTCGGTCAATCCCTAATCAAGATATGTGATTTTTTTTTTTTTTTTTTTTTTACATGTGCAGAACTATAAATATATTATGTTGCTAATTTTAGAAAGAAAAATTAACCTACTGTAGAGAAAATAGGGGTGGCTCAAGTATCCCCACTCTCCCCTACTTGTATAGAATTACAGACAGACAAATTTTCATTTATATATGTTAGATTACACAGGCATGAGATTCTTCTGCGGATCCGCAGTTTTCAGCTTTTTTGTCATTTTTGAATTTCCATTTTTTTTCAAATTTTCGCTTTTTTGCCCTTTTTTCGTTTTTAATTTCTCATTTTTCAAGAATTTATTTCGTGCAGACATCCGTTTTTTATTCGTTTAAATAATGAAAAAAAAAATATTATAAAATGATTTTAATTCGAATCAAAGTATGCCTATATTTCAACACTTCAACTACGAGAAATCATTTATCGTGCGCGGTGGTTATCCTATTTCATCGCTATAGCTAAACCAGGGATGATTCTGTTCTGAAAAGTCCGAAGAATTACGGAGTCATTTCCGAAGAAAAAGAAAAAAAATCGGTCATAAATCTGAAAATTCGGACATAAAATGTATCGCGAATTTTCGACTTATGGTCGCAAAAAAAAAAAAAAAATCAATTTCGTCAATCGTTCAAAGAAAAATCTCCAATTTCGTCAAAAGATCGGGAAAAAACGTCAATTTTCGTCAAAAGATCTCTAAAAAAACGGCAATTTTCATTAAAAGATCGCGAAAAAACATCAATTTTCGTCAAAAGATCACGAAAAAACATCAATTTTCATCAAAAGACCGCGAAAAAACGACAATTTTCGCCAAAAGATCATGATAAAATGGCAATTTCAGTCAAAAGATCGCCAAAAACGTGAATTTCCGTCAAAAGATCGCGAAAAGAAACTTGGATTTCAGCCAAAAAACGTCAATTTTCGTCAAAAGATCGTGAACAAAACGGCAAATTTCATCAAAAGATCTCGAAAAAATGGCAAATTTCGTCAAAAGATCGCGAAAAAACGCAAATTTCACATTAATGTTCTGTATCTTGGTAAAATAAATTTTCATTAGAGTACGTAAATAATTTGTCTAATTCGGGTTAATAATTTCTTTTTAATTTATGCAAAACTAAATTGTATGTAAATTATATATATATTAAAAGCAATTAAATTTTGTTGCTCTTGAAATTCATAACTGTCATTGTTAAAACATCATTCGCGCAGTTTCAGCTTTTTTGCTTTTTGGTCAATTTCATTACAGTTCTATTATTACTATCTACATGATGCTATTTTTCTTATTTACAGAAGTTCTTGGCTGAAAAAATGAAAGAGTTATCCCGTAATCCCACTCCTGATAAAGACTGTGTGACTTCTGATAAGGACAATGTCGACGTTGTTACTTTGTCAGACAGTGAAAGTGAATCAGAAGATATTTCTGTTATTAGCCTTGAGAAATTTGAATGCCGTGATGATTCTGTTTGTATAGGTAACTGTTCCACAAATTCACCAAGTTTAAAAAACAATGCTGGCAGTGAACAGCCAAAAAGAAATAAAAGAAGAGCTGAGAATATGAAGGTAAACTCTCATGAAGTTTTATCATTTGAAGCTTCAGACTTAAATGAAGTCAGTAGCACAACAGATGATGATATGGTAAGATATTTAAAAAAAATATGTATATGTTACCGGCCAAACCGGATTTCAGGCCAAACTAGTTTATCCTAACGCGCATAGGATAAACTAGTTTTTCCTAGGCCAAACTAGTTTATCCTAACGCCCATAGGATAAACTAGTTTTTCCTAGGACAAACTAGTTTGGCCTAACGCCCATAGGATAAACTAGTTTAGCCTGCTATTTACTGGTCCAAACTAGTTTATCCTTGGGCGATCTAGTTTATCCTAGCCCAATTCAATTTGGTGTGATTTTATTGATTCCAAAGACTGCCCCGGTGCCAATCTTCTAGTTTATCCTAGGCCAATTCAATTTGACGTGCTTTTATTTATCCCAACTACCACTCCGGCACCAACCTTGTGCAAAGTAGTATTGCCGTTACCCCTGTTTAATATATTTTATTCAATGGGGAGCGGGATGCTGATCCTTATCTTCCCTGCCGCCGGTTGTTACAAAATATGCTCCATTTGACATATTGTGTGCTGGAGGACTGAAGAAATGGATGAGAGGTATCATAAAATTTAGCAGAGGTAGAATTTAGAGGATTGATTATGTACAGTATAACTTCGAAAATCCGGCATCGTCGGGACCGGGTCTTGGCTGGATTTTTGAAAATTTCAGATTTCTGAAAGAATATCAAATGTACTTCTGATATTCTGAATGGTGCATTTATTCATAAATAATTCAAAGCCAAGTGATATTTATGTGAGAAAAAAATAAATATAAAAAAAAACATTTATTTTCTTTTCTCATATAAATATCACCTGGCTTTGAATTAATTATGAATAAATGCACCATTAAGAATATCAGAAGTACATTTGATTTTCCGGTACTTTTCGGTTAGCCGGGCACCAGTGTTATATATACATATGTATGTATATCTATATATACATATATATGTATATTTATACATATATAGAAGCTATATGTATCATACATATATATGTGTGTATATATACGTATATATAGATATACATACATATGTATATATAACACTGGCGCCCGGCTAACCGAAAAGTACCGATTTTCCTTCAGAAATCTGGTATTTTCAAAAATCCGGCGAAGTCGCGGTCCCAGTTCGGCCTAAAACACACATATATTTCAGCTACCATTATTCCACAATTAAAATTCTCTTTAAAGAATAATACATATACATTTATATGGATGGGGATACAGAACTGTAAAACCTGTTAAAGAATCTGTGTATGACGAAATTGTGTTTTAAACGGAATTTTTTTTTAAAATCGGTGCAAATTGGATATAATAATCCGTTTGAAAAAAACATAATACATTTGCTAGAGACGACGGACATGCTAAAAAAGGAACTTAACTATAAGGAAATTTTTTTCTCTCCTATGTGATTCCGTCTTAGAAGGTTTTTCTGTATAAAATTTTTCAGATTTTCAAGCCGTGTAAAAAATTAATGGTATTAGTAATTATTCAGATATTTACATACAAACAAAGATTCATTAAAAAATCAATATACTTTACAATAGAATCATTGATACCGTTAATCCTCATTCTATGTCTTGGAGATTTAAAAATTAAAAAAATTCTATACAATAAAATCTTCTAAGAAGGAATTACATAAAAAAGAAGAAAAATCCGTTATAGGCAGGTTTCCTTATTAGAAGGTTTATCTCTGTTGTAAATGCATTATATTCTTTTTACAAGTACTAATAGTACATTTTACATAGATCAATATATTTCTTTTTGTTAAACACAAGATTCCACCATAGGCAGGTTATTTTTCTCAGGTTTTACCATACTTTAATTTTATTACCTAAAAATGCATCTACTCATCTTAAAAAAAATTAATAAAAATAACTAAAAAACAGGAATTCTGCTTTTTCAGAATTAAGTGACGCCCCAGATGAATAAAAAAGTATATAAATATAGATAGTGCAAAACTTATTTTAGTTTCAAGACTTAAAACATATGCTTTTATTTTATATAAAATGACGTCATTCGCATCCGCTGAATAATTCCTCATTTATGATCCAGACTTAAACAGCATCCATAGTAAAGTATTCATAGGAGGTCACTATCGCTGAATAATACATAAATCCAAAAGTCTTCATTCAAGAAATTCGACAAAAAAAATCGGCTATCTAATGATTCATATACCTTCATTTGTTTCTAATATTAATATAGATACTTAAAATTAAATATAGTTTATAATATCTCCATGCTTTAGCAGAAATCATTCATTTATATTTTTTCAAAATAGCACGTATTAGAATGTCCCAAAAAAATCAACTTTTAAAATAGCAAACTCTCACCCACTAAAAATGGTCTTCCTGTGAATATAAAACACCTTGAATTGTTTCAGAATTTTAAAAAAATATTTAGAGGTCCCCCAAGGACATGGAACTTACATGAAAATGGCCAAAATAATGTGAAATGTGGCATTTTTTTTATTAGCTACATTAAAAACCATTAATGTTCAAAGGACATTTTTTTTATTTATGAATGCTTCTTATATATTGTTTGAAACAAATTTTGTATAAATTATGTTTTTGCTCTGGCAGAAAGAGATATAATATATTACTGAAATCAAGAAAAATGTGATTTCGCAGACATTTCTACCTTCGGTATAATTATGCACAAAAAGTGAACTTAAGTAAACAATTATCTTACAATTAGTTAATAAAACTGTCAAAGAAGAAGGTTTTAAAGTTATCACATACTTATTTACACATTTTTTTACACATTCAGACATTTTTTATCAACTACATTTCAAAATGATTTTGGCAATTGCTCTTTACAAAATTTCTTTCTGTGCATCCCTATCTCTACGACTTGTAACAAAAACTGTTCTTGCTCTTCATTTTTTGTTGAATAACTAAAGTCATATATGAATACAACAACTTGTTCAGCAACATCATTTACACAAGGCAAGTTCTTAGCAAATATTGCAGCTTTTTTATAGGATGGCGTTTTGGGCCAATCTTTGACTGGTACACTGATGAAACAATCTTCAATTTTAGCCGTTTCAAAGAAACTATTAGAAATACATAAATCATCGAATTTGAGAGAAAGCATATCTAATGGATGTGAATTAGAACTCCTTTCTTTTCTCGTGTTCAAAACTACCTTTGATTTTTGCTTACCAGAAAGAAGATCTGAAAACAAGCTAAGTGTTGCAGTTCTCCACTCGCATACCATGAATGATGTAACATCGTTTTTAATCCAATATTGCTTATGTATTTGATATCATATTCTTTCAACCTTTGAATCAGTGAAACATCATTAGGAGGAGCATCAACAGCAGATTGGCAAGTAAGCCAGGAATGCAACTATGCACACAAAACAGTTTAAATTGTTGTATACCTTGAAACTCTTGAGCAATTAATACCATTGTGCTTTCATTCCAATTAAACAATAACTTCATTTTCAAGGAATAAATTGCCATCCAGCAAGCTCGGGGAAGAGCACCTGGTTTTCGAATTCTAAATTGAATGTTTAATCCAATCATTAATAATGCAAGATTTAAAATTCTTTGTAATCATCCCAAAGTAGTTTTATAACAGCTTTTACCTGATTAGAAGTAAAAGTTTTTAAACTGTCTAATGCTGTTATGATGATGGGTACTGATTGCGTTTTTGGTTCATGGTGGTTGAGCTTAGACCAGTTTTCTTGGAATCTCCTAAATAAAAAGATTTCAGGCCCAGTAGATTGTCCGAAACACACACTAAATGCATTAGAAAGTAGAACATCAAACATGTGATACCGACATGCTATCCACAAAAGGTTTCGCCCCACCAGTGGCCGAGAGGTTCTGCTCTCGAAGCTGGTAGACGGGAAGTGCTGGGTTCGAACCCAATCGCGCCCGTCGGCCTAATCGTTCGGAGTTTTCGTGGTTTTCTTCGAACCTTGGATTTCCAAGCGTTAATACGGGTTAGGTTCCCTTAGAAAGACCCCCACGAAGGGCACTCCTCCCTCTTAGGGCCTATATCCCTCGTGATGATAATTGGCCGTCATCAATACAGAAGCCACAAAAGGTTTCTGACTATTTTTTGTAAAAGAATAGTACATGCTCCTTTGAATCTTCCACTATTTGTATGGGTTGTATCGAAACACATACTTAAGAGTTAAGATTCACATTTTAATGATTTTAAGAGCTCAAAAACAGCATCAGCTGCTTCTTTGCCAATTCCAGACAATAACTTAGAAACTCCAAGAAGCTTAGTATGTTTATTTTGCAAAGAAAAAGCTAGTACCGCTAAATGATCAATATTTCCTATGCTTTTTGGTGACAAATTGGCTAACAGTTTTCCATCTCAATGAACAACTGACTGTGATGTTTCAAACTGTGTTTTTAATTGTTGAATGGTTTCTTGGCAAAGATATTGGCTTTCCAAATTAACAGTACTTTTTTTAAAACACTGGATTTTTACAAGCGGGTCAGACATCATGGTAGAGGAAGAGCAACCTTCTTTGTTTATTACATATGCTATTATCATTGTGGATCTTTTAGGCTGGTCTTAGTTCAATCTAAAACACCAGCAATTTTGGAGTAATAATGGATCTGCAACTGCAGAGCTTAGATTTATTTCCTTTGGGCTTTGTATTATCATCTAAATGTATTTTTACTACAACTTCTTCCTCAGAGGTTTATGCAGAAGATTTATTGGCTTCATCAATATCCAAAACCGAAGACTTATAAATAATCAAGGAAACTTTCCTTTAGCACCTGCTTGAGCTACCATCTATTATTAATATTAGAAACATTGTAGTTCATGATATTAATTTAATGAAATCCGGTAGATTAATAAAGATTGAAGAACATTAGAAGAGTAATGATAAAAAAAATGAAACATGGTCCTCCAATAGTAATTTTATAAGTTTTTATAAAAAAATGTAATAAAAATATATCATCAAATTAAATCATTTATAAACATGATAAAGTGTTCTTAAACAAATGTTAGGATAAAAAAAATTGTAAGAGAAGCGTGTTAGAATTCTGATATCCTGCATATTAATTAGAAATTAAAATTTTCCATAAATTCCCAATTTTCTATTAGCTTGGGGGACCTCTAAACCTTTGTGAAATGACTTGAATTTTTTTGTAATATCATATTATGACAGAAAGAACATTTTTAAAAGGTGAGACTTGACATTTTTAAACTTTTTATTTTTTTTACCTTTCCTGGGACACCCTAGCACGTATTTTAATTACATTTTTTTTCGGTTGTTATGGAAAAATGGCAACAAAAAAATATAATTACTATGTTGCAACTATTTATCTTTTACTTTCTACAGAATTGGAGTACTTGAGTTGCCAACATTAAACAAATGACGCTAAAAAGTACAAAAAATTAATATCTCAAAAATAAATTGAGATGAAGTTTTCAAACAAAATGCAGTTAAAAGTACATTTTTTTTCTAATACGACGGTATAAAAATTGAAAATATGCGATGCTTAGAAGTTAAAAAAATTGCAGTGGAGTATTTAGCCGTGCATTGATACATCTACTTTTTTACGGCTGGCTTATACAACGGAACATTGTTTTTTAGATATGACATTTTTATTGCTGGCTGAAAGAAATAGCATAATGGGGCTAATAAATGTATAAATTTTAATTGTGGAATAATAGCGATTTAAAAATACGTGCATTAAAAAAAAATTGGGGCTGCCCAAATGTTACTGATATTTTTACTGAACAGACCAGAGATCCTGCCGATCGAAATGATTTGCATATGAGCTGGGTTGGAAATTAGACTGAAAATTTCTGCCTGTGGCGACCTCAAGAAGAATGCAGTCCAGTCCCAACTTAAGCTGAAAAAAAATTGAATCCCAGTCCATATCGGTCCGAACCTCTCGAAAAAAGTGATTCCCAAACCAAACCCGGACCTAGTGTCGGGAAGGAAAATTGGGCGGGCCCGTAAAGACCCTTACATCGAATACCAAAAGACTAGCTCACAAAACTCTGTAAATTTGAACGCTAAACTTCTGTTATATTTAAAAAATAGAAAATAAAAAAACGAGTGTTTAGTGAACTTCGCTCACTTCCATAGATGTGTTTGAGTTGAGCGGATTCGTTTGAAAATTTTTGAATTTGAGCGTGAACTTGATCATTTTTTAGAAATTGAATTAGAATTTGAATGAGCTCGTTTTGTTTTCTTTCTTACTTTTTTTGTGAGCTTGCTCAACACTGGTTGGCATCAATTAAAGCACGTCAAATTGAATTGGCCTAGGATAAGTAGAAGGTTGGCGCCGAAGCGGTCTTTGGGATCAATAAATGCACGCCAAATTGAATTGGCCTAGGATAAACTAGTTCAGACCAATGAATAGCAGGCTAAACTAGTTTATCCTATGAGCGTTAGGCCAAACTAGTTTGGCCTAGGAAAAACTAGTTTATCCTACGGGCGTCAGGATAAACTAGTTTGGCCTAGGAAAAACTAGTTTATCCGATGCGCGTTAAGATAAACTATTTTGGCCTAAAATCAGGTTAGGCCGGTAACATATATATATATATTTGCACATATATGTATATGAACTTGTAAGACAAATCAGCTTTTGACATCCTGTTTGTTAACTTTTATTGTAACTTAAAGCATAGAAGCCAACATCTCCAGAAGTTCTAGAGCTTCTCCGGAAATGTAAGATAAAGTGAAGTAGAAAATACAGAAATTTGTGCCTAAAGGGAAAAAAAAATTCCCTATAAAATTTTGATTTGTTTTCCTCTGTCCGCAATGTGATTTTCCTGCAAAATAGCAATATTCCGTGAGTATATATAAAATTTTATAGACTTCCATAAAAGCAGCATTTTGGAATTAATAGGTGTAAAGAAAAAAATTTACTAGCCAAAAAGTAATTTTGAAATAATTTTACATTTCTCATAAACAATTAAACATGCCCTCTGATCATTGAAAAAAAATCACAAATTTTGACAATTGTTCCCTGGAAAAATAACGAATTTTGCAAATCTTTCATGGGAAATAGTAAATTTCATTGATTGGTCATGGAAAATAATTGTGAATTTCGTCAATTTTAGTCATAAAGAAAAATAAAATACGAATTTCATCAATCATATCAAGAAAAAACTGCAAATATTTTCAGTTGCTCATGAGAAAAAAAATTTTTGATTTTCGCCAATTTGTTGCAGAAAATAACCGGAATTTCCTCAGTCAATTTTGAAAAATATTGTGAATTTTGTCTGTAGGTTGCTGGAAAAAAAATTTGCAAATATGGTCTCTGAGTTGCAAATTTTGCTTTCCACTTACGGCAAAAAATTGCGAATTTCGTCATTCTCTCATGGCAAAATTTCGAATTGCGGAAAAAAAGCAAATTTTATCAGTCAGTCATGTATTTTCACACAGTTATATTGATTATAAATTTTTGATTTTGTTGCTATAACAAATAAAATTCAGTAGTTTATTGGTTAGCGTGTTGTGCTATCACGATACAGTTCCGCAGTTCTAATCCTGTCTTTGGACTGGTGAAAGTTCACTCAACTTTTCATCCTTTCGATAAAGTGAATATCAAGCTTATTTGGGAACTAAACTCTGAGAGTTCCGCATTAGGTTAACCATCTGACTGTGATGTGTCTGTATAGCACCTCAGGGCCTATATCAAGAAAACAGGCCTGGGCACTGTAGGCCATGATCCTAAATTGATTTTAGCATTCCAGGTTTAGTTTTCAGGTATAACAAATTAATTTTTTTATAAATTTAATTCCTTTTTTATAAATTTATTACAAAAAATCATTTATATTTAAAAAGTAAAAGTAAATTATGTAAGTGCAAATGCTTTTTAAGAGGTGGGGATTCAAAGAATATTTGAAAAACTATTAAAAAGTTTAGCTTGGAAATAATTGTATGTCTCTTGAAATACATACTAATATTTGACTCTTGAAGGGTGTCTAAAACTCCTGAAAACTATTTTTTTCCCTGGTGTAGTCTTTACAGTGTTTGCATCTATGCTTAAAACTGCAATTTTCTATTATTAAAATTATTAATTTAAAACAATGTTTTCATATACTAGCTTTAGCAGAAATTCTAAAGTCGGAATTTTATATGCAGCCCACTTGTGGGTTGTAAAGTTAATGTGTGCGTGGCTTTTGGTAAAGTTGTCGTTTATCTTGTACTGCCTATACCATTCTTTTTATTTATTTATATGTTAGCTGTGCAGCAACCCATTGTGTTGCATTTGTATTTTATAAGATTTTTTGAGTTTTTGGGAGAATACTCTTACCAATCCAGTTTTTAAATTAAAATGTATAAGTCATAAGTTAAAAATGTAATCTTTGTCATTTATAAATCTTAACCCTTAAATGCCTGATTTTTCAAAAATCATTTTAATTATGTTTTTCGGCTTTCATTTTTTAAATAAATTCCAGGAAAAATACTAAAAAAAATCATATTTTGTTTTAAGTATGGTTTACGGCTAAAAAACAGTTTGTTACTAATCGGAAATACTGGTCTTTAATTGAAAAAATAATTTTCTCTGATAAATTTCTATAATATTAAACACACAAGAATTTTTAGAACTATCATAAGAAATAAATTTTATTTACTCACGGCAGAAGAAAATAGGGTATTTCGCAACCTTCCAAACAAAACAAAAAGAACATTTAGCAACATTTGAAAAAATAAATTTCTCTTTAATCTTAAACAGCACAAGTGTTGCCATTTACATGCTGAAAATCTATTTAATAATAATTTCAGAATGTATTGTACTGCAACATTAGGCATTATAGCTTAAATATTATTCTAATAGTATTTTAGAAGCCTAAATTGGGTATGTTGCGGAAAGGCAACACCCGGCATTTAAAGGTTAATTAGACCTTTCAATCACTGTAAGGTTCTTTAAAATTGATAAATTAGTTTTCAAGTTTTCTGGCTGTGAAAGATTGATTCTCTTAGTTTTTCCCTCTTTTCTCATAAACTATTTTAGATATTGGAATGTGATAAATTGCAGTTTTAGACAGAATTATGTATGAATCTTAATAATTAGACCTTTAAATCATCGTACGATTCCTTAAAATTGATTAATTAGCCCCTAAATTTTTGAGAAATGCTGAAATTGTAAACTGAATTACTGAACTGTGTTGAAAAATTGGTTGATTGTTTGGTTCTGAGGTTTTCCATGTTTTCTCAAAAACTATTTTAGATATTGGAATATGTCAAACTGCATATTGTAGCCAGAAATATTCTCTTTTTGCACCTGATGTGTTTAGTGTTTGTTATGAAACTTTTTCTGAGCCTATTCCAGACAAAAATAGACAGACAGGCAATTATATTTTTAACTGTTATTTTGTATTATACATTTTCTAAATAGTTGAACTTAGAAATAGGTGATTTTCTGAAAATCAGACACTCTCAATTTTATGTATTAGTATATATTCAATGGTACCTTGGTTAATTATGGTAATCCACTCCAAGATTGGTGCCCCTAGCCTAAGCAATTGTTATCCAATACCAAAGCGTGATTTCCTATAAGATTTAATTAATTTGTTCTTACCACTCTCCACAAACAAGAGTCCATATTAAAAATGCAGATAAAATTCTTTTAAAGTGCCCCCAAAATGTAATAAATATAATTTTTACTTTCTTCTATCTTCAATAGAAGAAAGTATTGTAATCGAAATTTTTTTTACTTCCGATTTTTGATAGATTTACATGTTTTAAGGGTCAGAGATACCAAAAAACATGTTTATACAAAATGTCTGTCTGTTCATGTGCCGCCATTGTACCATCGAACAGTGTATGAAGTTATGCATAGAATTGAAACAAATTTTTTGTGTATGTTTTTACTTTCTTCTATCTTTACAAGAAGAAAGTATTGGTTTCATGAAAATTTTCAAATTCCAGTTTTCGACGGATTTACACGTTTTATGGATCAGAGATTCCAAAAAACATGTTTTTACAAAATGTTTGTCTGTGAGTCTGTCTGCTTGTTTGTCTGTATGTGACACAAATTTTGTGGGCGCTCTGTCTCAAGAACTAATGCATGGAATTTAATAAAAATTTATATTCAGGTAGCCCCTGATATAGATTGGTGCTGATTAGTTTTTGGTGTAAATCACCCTGCAGGTTGCGCTGCTATATAGCATTTTGCAGGATTTCCGCAAAAGCTCTATCTCAAGAACTAATGTATGGATTTTTATAAAACTTCAGATTCCGTTAGTCCTTGACATGAATGGATGCTGTTTACGTTTTAGTGTAAATCGCCCAACAGGTGGTGCTGCTATGCTGCATTTTGCAGGATTTACACTATTTTCGCAGTAGGTCTATCTCAAGAACTAATGCACACATTTTCATCAAACTTCGGATTTAGTTAGTCCTTCATATGAAATGATGCTGACTACGTGTTGGTATAAATCGTCCAATAGGTGGCACTGCTGTGCTGCATAGCTCTATCTCAAGAACTAATGCACGAATTTTCATCAAACTTCAGATTTAAGTATAACTTGATTAATATTGCTGCTGATTATGTGTTGCTGCAAATCGCTCAACAGGTGGCGCTTCTATGCTGCATTTGTCATGATTTCCGCAATACCTCTATCTCGAGAACTAATGCACGAATTTTCCTCAAACTTCATATTCAGCTAGACGTTGACATAAGTTGGTGATAATTAGGTTCTGGTATAAATAACCCAATAGGTGGTGCTGCTATGCTGCATTTTGCTGGATTTACACGATTTCAGTGACAGTCA
The DNA here is from genome assembly GCA_963932465.1 of Maratus speciosus. Lineage (NCBI taxonomy): Eukaryota > Metazoa > Arthropoda > Arachnida > Araneae > Salticidae > Maratus > Maratus speciosus. Next base: position 296,591,666 of record OZ010789.1, read on the forward strand.
TACCTCGAGAACTAATGCACAGAATTTCATATTTTTAGAATTCTCATGATGAACACAGATTGCCATTTAATTTGGCACTGAGATAGTGAATTTTGAAGTATTGACATGTATTAGAAGAAAGTTTTGTGATGGCCACAACATACTAGTTGGCTATGGCAAGCAGGTCCTCCTTCAATTTAGAAATATTCCGCGCGGAAGGGGGGGGGGCTATAATAGCAATTTTTGTGCCATTTTCAATATTGTCCATTGAAAAGTGTATGAAGTTATGCATGGAATTGAACCAATTTTAAGTGCCAATGTGATACCTGTAATGACATGCAATAAGTGAATATGGTTGGATGACAACCAAAATATCTCATTCATGGTTTGATTATTTCTGTTATACAATGTTTATTTTTTTATCATTTTTATAACTCTGTTTATATTTACAAACATTATAAGTATTAATTTATTTCAAGAATGTTTCATTCAATAATTTATTAAAGTTTTGCATGTTTAATATGTTGGTATTTTATCATAAATGACCAATAATCACCCCATTGTCGGGATGATTACACAGATAAACAAGAAATTTTTTCTTGGAAAATTTTAACATATTTAAGCAACCATACCCATGGGAATTTAGGAAATATTCACAAAAAAGTGAAGTTGGTTTCCGTTGCAGAGATATCTGTGTTTAAATACAGTGAAACCTCCCAGTGCGATCACCTCCATTAACCCCTTAATTCTCCCTCCCGTCAATAGCACGGGCTGAGGTGTCGTCCGTTATTTCTCGTTCCCGTCATATTTCCGGGCTGGAGATTTATTGCTGGAAAAAACTTCTGGAACCAGAAAATTTTAACTGGCATTTCGGTGTGAAAGCTGTGAAGTCTTTGAATACTAGCGTTTGGGTTTGGTTTTTGTCGCTGGTTGTGATGTTGGACTTTATATTGTATATTTCGAAATATATCACACTAAAAAAAATTATTAATAATCAAAATTTAATCTATATTATATTATTTCAAATATTATTTGTAAAAATTTGTTTGATGATGATAAATAAAAATTTAGAATGTGAAAAATAAAGGTCTTATTCGCATTAATTTGTATGGTGTAAAACAAACATTAAAACACCGAATTCTCGCATGATGGCTTTTCCACAAATGTGAATTTGTTCTATAACATCTTTTTTTTTTCGCCTTAAAAAAAACTAATTGCATATTTTATTTAGAAACCTTATAATTAAATTTCTGTAATAAAAAAAATAGGTAATTTTTTGATGTTTTTTCCAAATATTAAGCGACCACCTCTTTGAACGACCATTTTTTCATGGAGCAAAATTTATTCCCATAGGCTCAATACTAATTTTACCTCCATTCAGAGACCATCCCAGTTGAACTCCCTCCATGAGCGACCCATTTCTTTGAAGAAAATGAAACAAATTCCTTTTTTTCCTAGTCACTTGAAGAAGGTTTTATTAGAAAAATAAATCCGGAGAGCACATTATTCATCAAACTTTTAAACTAAGTTTAGATTTTTTTTTTCTTTTTATGCCGGTAACTTTTAAGTGTTTAAACACCTTTGTTCCTTTTTAGGCAATGAATTTAACTCTGATGACAAATTAAGAATGATGGTCAATAAACTCCCCTGCTCCATTTTGTCAGGAAACTCTCAGAAAAATAAATAAATGAATGAAATCATCATTATTTGTTTCCATCAAAAAAAAAAAAAAAAAAAAAAAAAAAAAAATTGCATGTATTTACTGAACTTCGAAAGGACTTGGAAATACTAAAAGTTATAAAATCGTAAAATCGAAGCAAGCATCAATGTATTCATTTTTTAAACTCTGCTGTAATTAACTTTTGTTTTGATACTTAAATTTTTATATTTTTTCCTAATGTGAAAAATAAATTTTAGTAACGTTAATTGTTATCTTTTTCAACAATTAAAATCTGGATTTAAACATGACCTCCATTAAGAGACCACCTCTCGGAGCGACCAATTGTTTTTTTGGAACGAACGTGGTCGCTTTAGAGAGGTTTTACTGGATATCTCATTATGTTATTTTATTCCCTTTTAAAGTACTTTGTTTCTATATTTTAATGAACCTGAAATTGAACAAATATCTGCTACTTATAATACATCTAGGCACCAATAAGATGTGTTTCGTCCATGTAAAAAATACAGCACAGCAGCACAACCTGTTGGGCGATTTACACCAAAACATAATCAGCACCAATTCATATGAAGGACTATTTTAACTTTGTATACTTTTAACAGGGGATGGAGAAAGCAGAAATAGATATATATCGATAGAATAATGCAGGGTTTGTACACATTTCTTTAAATAAAAATCAAGGACTTTCAAGGACCAAAATAAAAAAAGATGTAAGGACCTACAAATTAAATAAACTAATAAATTATAATATGCATTTTTTAATAAAGGGTTCCATTTCTGCAAATACAAGTTTTAAACATTCAAATGGCCGGGAAAGGGGAGGGGGATTTCAGTGTGTGGCAGTAGAAATTTAGAAAATTTTAAAATAACAAATATAGCAGATGAAAAAACTAGTCATATGTGCCGTACATGTTAATACTACAACATTCACTATCAGATTGCCATTAAATGGTAATCTATGCTCATCATGAGGATTCTAAAGATAAGAAATTCCGTGCATTAGTTCTTGAGATACGACTGTTGCTAAAATAGAGTAAATCCTGCAAAGTGCAGCATAGCAGAGCGATATAATGGATGATTTACACTAAAACCTAATCAGCAACAACTTGTGTTAACATCTGACTGAATCTGAAGTTTGATGAAAATCCGCGCATTAGTTTTTGAGATAGAGCAATAGCGAAAATCGGGAAAAATGTGCTCAGCAGTGCCATCTATTGGGTGATTAACACCAAAACCTTATCAGGAACAACTTGTGTCATCGTCTAACTGAATCTAAAGTTTGTTGAAAATTCGTGCATTTGTTCTTGAGATTGGACTATTGCAGAAATCATGAAAAATCCAGCATAGCAGTGTCACCTGTTTGGCGATTTACACAAAAACCTAATCAACCCCTATATTTATCAAGGTATACATGAATCTGAAGTTTGATGGCTTTCATTCAAGGACATTGTGCATAATTTCTTAGGGAATAACAAAGCAACGAATTACAAGTGAATAGTTCAAAATATGGTAAACAATTTAATAAAGCTAAATTGCCAAATGTCATTAAAGCTTCATTTCTTGCACTCTGACATTGACTTTTTCCCAGATAATATGGGAGCAATTAGCGACGAGCATGGTGAACGATTTCACTAACAAATTTCTGCTATGGAGTCTCGTTAGCGATCGCAATGGAATGCAGCAATGCTTGCCGATTACTGTTGGTTCATCAAGAAAGAAGATACTGAACATAAATATAAACGCAAAAATAGGTACTAATGTACTCAAATTAATGCATTCAAATTCTGTTCAGCTGAGTAAAATGTGTATAAAGTATGTGGAAAATGTGTATAACAATGTAGAAGTATACTGCTGGTAAAGTTAACGTTTATGTATTATTATTATGCATTATTGTACGATCTCCTAAATTGTGATATATTGTAATAACCTATAAATACATATCCTTCGTTTAAAAAAAAATAAGAACCAAGTAAAAATACCTAATATAATTTTTGTTTACTCAAGAGTGTATATAATTGGAATATTAGCTTTAAATTTAAGAAAAAAAATAAAAAGTCAATTTTTGTTTATCAGTGTTATTGGTCAGACATTTTAAAATTTTATTAATATTATATATATATTTTTTAAACTATAAAACTAATTTAGATTGTTAGGGATTAGATTATCTCTCAATGAGTATAAAATATTGTTTCACTTTAATTTAGTTACTGAGTTATATGGATCTCTATGAAAAGGGACCAGTAATCACCCCTCTCTGCCATAGTCATTCTTAAAGACTAACTGAGAATAAGCAACCCAGCATTTTTCATTACGACTAATTATCGCCTACTTCTTGGTATCAGTTCACAAGACACAATATTCTTATGATATAACCATGCACCCAAAAAAGTCAACCAGAAATCAGTTCCTTATTCCAAAAAGAACCACTACTGCTCCCAGTAGCAGAAAGTGCATGACGTGCGTTGCAGATTTATTTTGGACCTTGCAGATAAATTTGCCAACTTGGGGGAAAAAAAAAAAAGTATGAAAATTCTGACAAAAAATATCGTGAATTTGACAAATGGTCGCCGAAAAATATTAATTTCGACAATCGTTTGCATAAAAATTCGGTAATTTATAGCCAAAGGGTCGCTATAAAAATGCGAATTTCGTCAAAAGAGCCGGGAAAAAAACATGAATTTCATCCTAGGGTTGTGGAAAAAATGCAAATTTCTGTCACAGGATCGCGGAAAAAATGTGAATTTCGTCAAAGGATCGTGGAAGGAACGCGAATTTAGTCAAACAATTGTGGGGAAAACGAAAATTTAGTCAAACGATTGCGAAAAAACGCAAATTTATGTCATAGGATTGCGAAAAAACGCAAATTTATGTCAGAGGATCGTGAAAAAACGCAAATTTATGTCAAAGGATTGCGGAATTTCGTCGAAAGATCTTGTAAAACGTAAATTTCTGCCAAAAGATCACTGTACAAACTTGAATTTTATCCAAAAATCCTGAAGATAAAACTTTAATTTCGTTCCAGGGGCACGAGAAAAACGCAAATTTCTGTCACAAAACCATGGAAGAAACTTTAATTTCATCAAAGGATCGAGGAAAAAATACGAATTTAGTCAGACAATCGCAGAAAAAATGCAAATTTCTGTCAAACGATCGCGAAAAAACACAAATTTCTGTCAAGGGAGATTCTCAAAAGGTAGGATCATTAAACGTTAACTATATGTAATTTTTAAAAATTTTCAAATTTAAGACCAATTTCTTTTTAATTGTATAGTATTTTTTCTATAAATATAATATATAAATATTTTTAATAGTATGTCTACAAAATTGTACACAAACATTAAAAGACAGCAACTATTCTGGAAAATTAATTATTAAAGCATTTAATTAGCAGTTGTGTACGTTACAAATTTTGGACATTTTTTCGCACGTACGTTACAGATTTTGGACGTTGCTCTTAGTATTTAAAAAATTCTTAAGACTAAGAATGTTGTAAATGTGTCCTATAATTGTATGTGTATACATATATGTATGTATAATTAACTTTTTGTTATCCAATAATAATAGTAATAAAATCAAAATCAAATGCTTTGTTACGTACGTTATTTTCGGACATAACAAAATACAGAAAAATTCTATATAGAAAAGTCCTTCTATCTTCAAAAAAGCAATAAATCAGCCTGCCATCTCTTAACGAAATTATCAACAAAATCATCCGTTTCCTTAATGCATTCATTGTTTACCATTAGATCCACCTGGAAAAAAGTTAAAACTCTTTCTTGGTGGTACATTGGAGCAGTTAACGCTATGGATGTCTGAAATTGGCCTCTTTAGCATAAAATTTTAAGATATTTATACAAAGCTTTTACAATAAATTGTCATTTTCTGTCTGTGAATAGAATTAAAAACTCAGTGTAAAAAAAAAAAAAAGTCAATGATAATTAAAGTTATGTTTGAAAGGCTTAAAGTTATGACGTGTGTCCAGTGCCCACCTTTTGAGAATCGCCCTCAAAGTATCATGAAAAACGCAGATTACTGTCAAAGGATCATGGAAAAAAGAAAATTTATGTCAAAAGATTGGAATTAAATTTGCGGAATTTCATCAAAAGATCATGAAAAACGTAAATTTCTGCCAAAGGATCGCTGTAAAAACACGAATTTCGTCAAAAGACCTCCGGAAAAACGTGAATTTCGTCCCAGGGATGCCGAAAAAAGGCAAATTTCTGTCACAGAATCGTGGAAAAAACACGAAGTTCGTCAAAGAATCGAGGAAAAAACTCAAGTTTCGTAAAGGATCAAGAAAAAAAGCTCATTTTCGTCAAAAGATCGAAAAAAAACCCCAGCAAATTTCGTCAAAAGATCATGAAAAAAAACAAGAAATTTCATCATAAGATTGCGAAAAAACGGCAAACTTTGTCAAATGATTGCGAAAAACGGCAAATTTCATCAAAAGATTGCAAAAAAAAATGCAATTTTCATCAAAAGCGCATGAAGAAAAACACATAGTTAGTGCCTGTAGTGGACTCCCCCCCCCTCTGTTGTAACACTTCGGAAAATTTGCTGTGAATTTCAGAAATTTTTTTTTCACTCACAATCACCCCTGGTATTAATCAGTAAGAACGCTTTTTATTTTAACACTTATTTTACAAACATTAGTTTGTACATAAGAAAATGTAACACGCTACTCCCGCAGACAATTTTCATCTTACTAGATTGCTGTCGCAGACACAACCATAACTTTCTGCTATTGGGCTACTGCTCAAGCAGCACAGTTAAAGCATCTTAGTGCAAGTTTTGACTTTCACTTAGAATAAATCATCCATGTGCTGGATGATGTAAGGGTTTCTGACTTGAGGTCCTAGATTAGTGTATTCATGAACAATGTCCTCATAAGAAAGCACTAACTTGTGCATGGCGAGTTATTTTTCATATTGAAAGATCACCTACACAAAATTAGCAGGATGAACAAAATCTCTATAATCTTAACTTTATGGTAATTGGCGTTTTTGATCTTTTATTTTGTTGTAAAGTATTTTCCATTCAGATGTAACAGAAAGCTTTTCTGGATGAAAGGTATAATTTTTCTTGCAACTGTTTTGTTCTGTATTAAAAATGCTCTCAAAAAATTATTTTATTTAGTTTTCAAAGAAAGCAAGATTATCTGAATCTGTGATAATAATAGAAGAACATGGTACTTGTAGTAAGCCAGCAGAAGAGTTCATTCCTTTGATAGTATCTGGAAATAAGCCTATAGGACAGAAAAATGAATCTGCTAATGAAACCTCATGTTCTAAGTCAAAGAACTCAAATGGAATTAATGATGATAGTATAATAATTATAGATGAACCTCACTCTACTCTTGCACCTCGTCAGTTAAGACCAGTAGTTATAGATGGAAGTAATGTTGCAATGGAGTAAGTTACTTTTAAGTATTTCATAAATTTTTAAATTTGTCTTTTATCAACAAACTTTAGCGATCTCTGAAGTGCTCATAGATGTATAGTTACTTATTTTAAAATGCTTTAAATAATGCATTTATAAAGGATAAGTTTTTTAAGCTATTAAATGCATGTTCTTTGTAATTTAGATTTATTTGATAATTGATGGTTATGTATATATGATGTGAATATGTATATATATGAAAAAAATTCTCATTTTTTTTTTTTAGCCTTTTAATAGTCACTTTATAAGATTTCTTATCTCAGAACGAAACATAGACACTGATAGTAACCAATTAATTCTATGATACTAGGAAGCATGGCATAAAACAATTAAGGGTAGATAAATGAATTTTATATTTTAACAAGTTTTATAACTAAATACAGAAAACTTTTTTGATTTTGGTAGGAGCTTCCCACTAGGGCTGATTTATTTAACAATTTTTTGTGTAAGTTTGCTAATTTACAATTGAGATCACTTATTTGAAATTTAAATTTCATTGTATATGTATGGATTGAAATATGTATGTATGGATAAAAAGATTGATTGTGGCTGAAAGTAATGCTTTTGATTTAAGAACAACTTTAAATAACTTATATTTTACCTTACTTCATATCATATATACCCACAAGGATGATTTGTTCACATGAAAATTTAATGTTGATATGTACTGAGTGGGATTTAATCTCCTTTTCTCTTGAATCATCATCTTTCTTCTTTTCCCCAGTGTAAGGCGGCATTCCTATAGCCATACAATATGGCTGCAGGTTAACTGCCTAAGAGGGGTACATAAACATTTAATACCATACTCTGCTGCTTAGTGCCTGGATTAGTATCTTAGGCCATGGTGCAGAGAATCTTCCTTGATATATACCTTTAGTTCTGATAATTTTGATAACATAAGATTTTGAAGCTTTATGGTCTTCAAAATTCTGAAACATTATGTACTGTGAAATAACACTTTTTTGAATATTTGTGGTACTTATGTATTATCCAGGCGAGGTGTATACTGTATAGATCGCCAAAAATGGTTGTCAATCACCAGTTTTGTTTATTGTTGCCAATCGGCAATTGTGCTCAAAACGTTACTTTAATGTACATTTAATAAGTACATAAAATCGTTAAAAATGATAACTATAAAAGCAAACTAAAATAACACAAAACAGTAATTTAGTATACATTTATTAAATATATAACATCAAATTGACTGCTTTTAGAAGTAAACGATATTAACAATGGTAATTTAAAAAAATGTCCAGCATTTTGTTATGTCTACCAGGATGAATATAATATAAATATTATGTTACATAAATATACATGTATTGATGATTATAATACAGTGACCTCTCACTTATACGACTCTCAGTTATACGCCGAATTCCCTTGGTCCCGACCATGTTTTATGGGAAATAATGCTGAATTTCTCTTAGTTAGACGACTGCTTCTCTCACTTATATGACACTTTCAACGGTTCAGGTGATTTTACATTTTTCAGTCGAGAATTTATTTTTATAATCTTCAAAATACAAATCATTCGCATTTTCTTACCTTTATCCTTTTACTATTGTTATAGTCTGTATCAATAATGAATAAAATTTCTTATCTACCTTCGTGTGTTATTAACATGGAATTTCCTTGTGCCTGTCATTAACAATGCTATTAACAAAAGCCAAATGATCACCTGCATATCACGTTGCTGTATAGTACCGAATGAGAAATCAGGGTTTTTGCAAAATCCATTTTCCTGGAAGAAATCAACAGCTTTTAGGAATGTGTTGTCTTTTATGAATGTGATTGTTTTAAGAAAAATAGACTTTTATTTCAAACTTAACAAATCGAAAATGGCAGTTCGTGAAAGTCACAAGGAAAATATACTAAAGCGAGAACATATCAGAAACACATCCCAAGCTAAAATCACACTAAAAGACTGATTCGCATACAGCCAACGCCCCTTACATATTTGAGATACCCTCTAGATACTCGCACTCTTGCTGAGAAATATGGAATCGAAAATTTTTCAGCGTCTTGGGTGTGGCTCGGGGCGACAAGACATGGATTTTCGCATCTCCTCATCACAAGAGAAAGCACATGTGTTGATGAAATGATATGTGGCAATGGTTGCAAAATCTACCTATGTTAATGAAGGATTATAAACCTAAAGACATTTTTAACTGTGATGAAACGGGACTGCTTTTCAAACTGATGCCACGTAAGAGATTGTCATACTAAGGAGATCCATGTCATGGGAGCAGAAAAAGTAAAGAAAGATTAACGATCATTTTTTGAACAAACAATGATGGTTCAGAAAAAATAGAACTAATAATAGGAAAATCAAGAAAAGCTTAATGCTTTAAGAATATAAAAAAATTGCCATGTGGCTACAGAAATTTAAAAAAAAGCATAGATGACATCACAGATTTTTACTGACATTTTAAAAGAGATGGATGATAAATTTCAAAAACAACAAAGAAAGGTTTTATTTCTAATCTATCATTGTCCATCACATCTAGATGTAAAAGATCAACCATTTCTGCAGCAAATTAAAGTTCAAATTTTGCAAGCAAATTCTAAAAGCAGAATACAGCCATTAGATTTAAGGATTATAAAGAATTTCAAAGTAAACTAGAAAAGGAGTTTGATTTGTCGTTTTATTTGTGATCGGGAAAACAAAAATAAAACTAAAGCAATTTCCATTTTAGATGCTATGCATCTTACAGCATCTGCATTGAAAAGGTGACATCGCAGACAATTAAGAATTGTTTTAGACAATGTAGTTTTTCACAAGACCAAACTTCTAGTTCAACGAATGAACCTGATTTTGAGAGTGTATCAGAATCTTTTAATGACGAAGACTGGGATGAAATGTTTATGGGTGAAGGTATTAATTTCAAAGATTATGCAGAATGTGATGAAAAAATTCTGTCAGAACCGAGAACTGCTGAAGAAATCTTTGAGGATATCAATGATGAAGACGTGAGTGAGGAGGATGACAAAGATAAGATCAATATTTCTGCTGTTGTAAATTCTTTAGAAGCAAGTGCTGCTTTAAATACATTAATGAGTAATGTCCATCAAAATTATTATTCCCAAAATAGCTTAAAAGCTTTATTAGACTTAGAAAAAGACATTTTCTCTTTTCGTCTTTTCGGCAACAGAGACAAATTAATATCCCTTTTTTGAGAAAATCTGTTTTGTAAATCTTTAAACTAAACATGGTGGTAACTTTGGTGTGTGAACTTTTAACTATATTTTATCATTTATTTTTTAATATATTTTATAAATTTTATTAAAATCTGTTCTCAGTACTCAAAACTTATCGTTTTTAATATAGGTAAAATAATTAATGCATATAAATTTTGAAATTTGTATAATAAGATGGTCTCACTTATACGACTCTCTGTTATATGACTTTTTTCTACGGTCCCCTGAAAGTCGTTTAAGAGTGAGAGGTTACTGTATATCTATACTATATTATATTATATAGTTATACATATTATATAAATGCTTCTGCCACTGCCTTTAATATGACAACTATATAATATTAACTATGCACTTAAAATGAAGATAGCAAAAATAAATAAATGAAAGGGTTACTATAATTAATATTTTCGGCACCACTGTTGGCACAGTGAATATAACCTAGTCCAGATAATATATAAGTGCCATGTTTGTTCTTAGCTTGAAGTATATCCATTTTTTTTTTATATGTATATTAAATTTTCTGTTTTTTAATTTTTTTTTTTTTAAAGATGATATGAATTTTGTGCTATAATTTTGTTTAAATTTTGTATTATTTTTCTTATAAAAATTATGAATATGTAACTTTTTTATTCCCTTTGAAAGGATTAAGCTCTAAAAAGTTTGATTATTTAAAAAAAAAATCATACCAACTTTATATATTCTTATGTAAATGTTCTTTTTCTTTTCTTGAGGTTACAGCCTGTTAAATAAGGTATTTATTGGTTTAAGGATATTTCAAAACTATAGCAATAATTGAAATTATTTACCAACTTGAATTGAAATGAATTTGACTTTAATTGAAATTATTTGTTTATGTAATTGGCCATTGTGAAATAATTTTGATAATTGGAATATTTATTGATTTTTAAAAGTTGCTAGATATTCTTCAGTTTTATACAGTCGAACTTGCTTACAGTGAGCGCGAAAGGACCGTGATATTTGATCGTTATAACCTGGTTCTTGTAAAAAATTATAAAATTCATACATACATACTTTATTATACATACTTTATTTATTTTTTATTTCTGTACAGTACAAAAAAAGTAGGTTAATTTGCTCTAAACTGTCTTATTGTCTCTTTCTTGTGTTATTGTTTTTCGTAGAAGACTCATGGCCCAAAAAAATATCGTCATTTGCACCCCAGGCTTCGAAAAAGTTTGAAGTTTTTTTGTGCACTCAAAAGCCGTTGAGTATGTTGGGAGCAGTTCTGCTTGAAATTCCTCAAATTCGTCGTTATCATCGCAGACCTGCCAACTGCTGCGAAAAAATCGTAGTTGCTACGATTTGGACCTATAAACTACGATGCTACGAAAATCGGTCTTAAACTACGATTTTTTGCAAAAAACAAAAAAAACTCATTTTTTGTTTCTAATTGCGATTTTTGTCCCGCGCAGCATATTTTTCAGGAATGATTCTGTTCCAAAATTTCAAAGTATTCATTTCCGGAAGTTTTAAAAAATTTGTCATTAATCCGAAAATTCGGACATTAAAAAATGCTCATGGGAAAAAAAAATCTGGGCTGCAAAACAAACTTGTTAACATAAAACCCTCTTTATGTATATCAACCACAAGTGAATTGTGTTTCTGTAAATATTTATACAGGAATTCCCTTCCTTAGAAACAGGGATGCCATTTTAAGAATTTCTGGAGAGGGGGGGGGGGCGATCTTTGAGGGGCAAGATTTGAAATAGTGTGCAAAATCGCACGATTTGTACTATTTATTATTAAATATTTCAATTTACGAATTATTATTAAACATTTCAATTTTGTGTGGTAAAAAACACAAAATTCGTCAAAAGTTCAAGGTAAAAAGTGCAGATTTCAACAAAGAATCGTGATAGAAAATTATGAATTACGATTGTGGGGAAAAAATTGTGAATATCCTGAAATGGTCGCGGGGAAAAAAGATTCGAGAATTTCGTCAAAATTTACTGCACTGGGCTAAAAAATTGGAACCAGGCTTCTTTTACAAATGTAAAAAAAAATGCTGCAAAACGAGAAGAAACTTTAAATATCGTATAAAAATTTTCAGAGGAAAAAATTTACTATATTGAGTTGAAAACTGAAACCTTATTCCTTTTACGAATGTCAAAAGATGGCTCCGAAACACGAAAACCAACCAACCAACCTCCAGATTAATTTCAATATTCTGTGCTACGATTTCTCATTTTCAAATGGCAGGTCTGTCATCGTCACTTTCATCAATTTTTTCATCTTTAACTTGAATTTCAGCTACAATATACTCAAGAGTAGGTATCTCGGAAGTGATATCATTGGTGTCAACAGATATATAATTTTCAAATTCTTCTCTACTCATATCCAAATTTTTCAAGTTGTCTACTTTTTCTCCTTCCTCAGAGATTTGCCGCTCTTGAGAAATGTCTAATCCAGCAATTGATAAAGCAAGTTGATGCAATGTTTTCCCATGCATCGTTCATTAAACGTATCTCTTCCAGTATGTTTACATTAGCATTTGAGGTTTTTCCTATTTTTTCTCTTCTATCAAGAAGCATCAAAATCAAGTGCTTGTGAAAGTTTGATTTAAATCTTCTGATGACCCCTTGATTCATAGGCTGGATAACACTTGTAGAATTCGGTGGTAAAAATTCAATCCTGATGTTTGTACGTCAAGTGATTTCAGGATGTGCAGAACAATTATCAATTAAAAGGAGAATTTTACACTTTTTTTCCCTTAGTTGGATCTCCCATTTTGAAATGAATTTTGTGAAAATGTCTGCAGTCATCCAGGCATTCCTGCTGTGGTCATAATCAACAGGAAGCATTTTTACATACTTAAAACACCTAGGGTTTTTGGTTTTGCCAATAACCAACAGTTTCTTCTTGTCAGTGCCTGACATATTAGAGCACACTAAAGCTGCCAATCGATTTTTGGAGAGCTTGCCTTCGACACACTTTTCACTCTTGAACTTAAAAGTCTGCTGTTGGGTTATGTTGTAAAAAATGCCTGTATCATCGACATTATAAATGTCATCTTTTGTGTATCCTTCTTTGATAACTGCCCACTTTTCACTCGTCCATGTTGCAATATCCGCCATATTTACATACTTTGCTTCACCACAAATTTTTCCAAAGGTTATCCCGTATCTATTCTTAAATCGATCAAGCCATCCATTCGAACATACAAATCCAGAATAGTCAAATTGTGCAGCAAATTTTTCTGCTTAAACTTTTAAAAGTGGACCACTTACAGGTAAATTTGCACTATGTTGCATCTTCATCCATTTCAAAAGAGTTTCGTCCAAATCCTCTTTAGCACATTTCTTCAAACATTTACAGTCATTCTTATTTTGATCATATGCAACATTTATTTTTCCTTGTTCTTTAAAAAAGTTGAAACAGTAGAAGAAGATAAATCATACTTTTTGCAGATTTCTGAATTTTTTAAGCCATCCTCTAATTCCTGTAAGAACCTTGCTTTTTCGTCAACTGATAAAATTTTATATTTCAACATCGCAAGATAAAATATGACGAGCATACTCTATGAATGCAGATCAAAAAATGACTTCCACACAAGTCCCTTACCCTGCCACTCCTACGCAGAGTAAACTTCCATCCAATCAGCAACCTCCATCCTCTCCATACGTCTCCTCAAGGTTGTCGTGGGAGGTCCTTGCACGTGCATTCCACACAATGAAAAATGCCACTATCACTTTTTCGCAGGATTTATGACTCATCACTAATTTTGGGTTGACTTTGGAATGTTAAAGGAATTTTTCCAAGAAACGATTAGCTGAGATGGAGAGGTGGAAGTCAATAGAAATTTTATAAATCACAAAAATATTGCTCGGTATAACCGTGGTTCGCTTGTTAAAAGCAAGTTATGCTCCCATAGACTTAACATTGTACCAATGAAGTATTTCTGATTTTCTTGTTAAATAAGGGCACATTATAAGTGAGTTTGACTGTAGTTAATTTCTTCTGCAATTAGTTAACATCTTCACAAATAAAAACGTTAAGCTTTCAGTCATGTTGTTAGCATTTATTTATTGTTATAAGCCAAGCTTATCAATAGACATATAACATTTATATAAATGGCCAGATGAAGCTACTAATTTGTGTGAAGAACTATGAAAGCTCTGATCATAGTAGTTTAGATGATTTTAATTTTGACAATGTCCATTTCTTTACTGTTATCAAGATTTGACTTAGCCAAAGATTTTTCTTTTAATTAATGTTGAGATAGCTATAGTTAATTTTATTTAGTGCATTTAATTAATTAAAAAATCTTTAAAATTACGATTACAATATGCAATACAGTGGAGTCCAATTGTAACAAACCTGATATATAGCGAATCCCCCATTATAAAAAACAGATAAAATCCCATTTTGTTTAATATGCTTTACAGTGCTATTTTTAATATATATAACAAACGTCAGTGTTATGGATATAACAAACCCTTGCTTATAAGCGTCCTCAATCATTGTCTACTTTTTCAAAAATAAAGATATTTTTCCCTCAAATTACTGGCACAAATCAATCACCATTTTTCAAATTGACAAAATGCTCTTATCTTAATCTATAATCCCTCTGTGTGCTACATTTTTAACTGTCTGCTTTTGCTCTCCTCTCTTCACATTGACACTTTGCCTCTGCATATAAGAGAGTAAATAATGCCTTGTGTGAAGAGTGCTTGACAGATCTTATTCTTTGAAAAAAGAGTATTTAGGTAGCTGTATCGTTGTGTGAATGTATAACGTGTGAATGTATACAATTGTGTGAACAATACAACACCTGTGTGAATGTATACAATTGTCTACTGGATCCGTGGATGTAAGACAAACAAAAGTGACAAAATGTTTTTCGACATAAAGGTATGCTTTATAATCTACCCTTTATAAAATCATTCTCGAACAACACTGAACTTTTTTGGATAAATTTATGATTTAATCATTAAATATAAATTTTGATGCTTATATTAAAAAAATCAAAATAAAATGTGTAAAATTATTTTAAACCTATAAAACATTCATAAAGATTCTTGTATATAGTTAAAAGCTTTTAGAGCACTACTTATTCTAAAAAGTCGTAAATCATTTATAACAAACCTCAGATGTGTCGAACGAAGTTTTGATGGTCCAGCCAGGTTCGTTATAAGCAGGCTCGATTGTATATAAGTTTCATAGTTTATATGCAAGTTCTAATTCTCAGTGCTATAACAGAATTTTTGAAATGTTATTTTATAATAAAGTTTGATTTATATATATATATATATATATATATATATAATGAGCCAGATTTTTATCATAAGGTTTAGAAGTTTATAAAGTCTGGTGTGTGACCAACTGCTAAATGATTATTAAAGTTGTTTATTGTATGTGAGAATTTCTTGTAGGTTTTCAAATTAAATTAAGTTTCTGATAATTCTCATTTTTATTTGTTACTAACTTACTTGACCTGTGTTGCCTGGTCTCGATATTATAATCTTAAATGTACCTAAAATCAATATTAAATTCAGACTTTTTTTCCAGGATGGATTTAGGGTTGGGGGCCCCTACTGCCTTTGGTGGCAAATATCCTCGAATTTGTATTGATTTTATATTTTTAATAAAGATATATCCAAGCAAACCTAGAGTTAGAAACACCACTGCCTTTGTCAGTGCACACTTGGCCTGGATGTGCACATAGTGCTGCAGTCTGTTTTTGCAAATAAATCTTGAATTTTTATCATTTTATATTTTTAAACAAAAATCCTTCCAAAATAAAGGGCTTCCATTATAGTGATTGGTCATTTAATTTCTGACATTTAGATAAAAGGCAAAATTAACACTAACCACCAGCCACTAGGGCTGGGCGATGTCTGGAATTAAATATCATGATGAATCGGCGTCTTTATATCATGATATTCCGATATATCGATATTGCGACATAGGAACAAAGTAGTAAAATTTCTCAATTTTGCCCTTTTCATTTAGATGCATTACACTTTCAATTCTGACTAAAAGATCCTCAGAAAATGCTAAATAATAATTTTTAAAAAGCACCCTCTAGTGTTATTGATCTTCATGTAACTTATCTTATTATTTTCTTCTCTTTAAATATAGAAAATTTGTTAAAAAAACCTGCATTAAAATCAGTCATTTAACTGCGGAATTATTAAATTATGATATTTCTAACACGGCAGAAAAAAAAAATCCCCCTCACTCAATCTCTTGCTCTCTTTTACGATATCTTCAGAGGATTTCTCAGACATGTGCAAAAGCAATTGCCAGCCTATTAGCAAGCTCCCTCTTTTAAAATGCAAAATAATTGTTTCCAAATGTTGAAAATAAATACGATTGCTGGCACAATATAAGCTCATTCGTAAGTGTTAAATTAGTGTTTTATATGAAATCAATATTTAAAAAAAAAAAAAAAAAACTTTTAAATAGTAAATATTAATATTTTTTTAAATAAAAGATATTGTTACAAACTGATAAGGTATCCTGAATAAGTGGATATATATTTCTTTTTCCCTAGTATTTCAATCCGGAAAACATTAATGGCATTTCAAAACCGCAAAAAATATGAAATCGATCTCCAGAAAATATTTTTTTGTTTAAACAGTGAATATTAATATTTTTATTAAACAAAGGATATCTTTACAACTAGAAATGTACCATGAATAAATGGATATTTTTAATTAATTTTTTTATTTCTGTAAACAAAAGTTATTATTACAGCCAGAAATAGTACTGTTGGTATTTTTCTCTCTATTTGTAATTACCCAGTAATTACGATTTCAAAACGCAGAAAAGACAGGTTATTTACTACGCCTGTGAAAAAAAATCACGGATTCACAAGCAATCTTATCTGGCAAACTGCCACAAAATTGAAACTTGTTTATTTGTTTTTTTAATTAATATCTTAGCTAATTATAAAAAAATGAAAATTCTGAGCATCAGATTTATTCGGGCCTATCTTCGTTTATCCTCATGCAAATTTGCAGACCTCTGCACAGGGTTGTAATGGTTTTAACCGCCCTGGTCAAAATAGATTTTGACCATCAGTGGTCAAAACTCACTTTGATTGGGAAAAGAAATTAAATTTATTTTCTTAAATGATAAATTTAGTACACCATTTGAAAGGGTTTGTCAAAACAGCATTTAACAATATTTAATACAACATTTGGAAGTGTTTGCAAGTATTTTACATGATGTTACTGTTATACTTAAATTTTCATAGCTTTTTAATTTAAGAGTGCAAAAATTTTTAAAGATAGGCAATTGTCATAAATATTGAAATATTTTTAATAATTTGATTGCATATTATACACAAAATTAGCACTCGCCAGGCATCGAGTAACACTTAAAACGTGGCAATTAACTTTATTGTCCTCACTCGCCAAACGCAATGGGTACCACTCGAAAAACGCGATGGTTGAAAGATCGATGCCAGGGAGGAAAGGGGTGAAATTCGTTTGGAATTTACTGCGTCCAGATCGGTGATTCTCTCGAATGTAAGGAAAAAAAAGTAGCAGGGGTGATTCTGCCTCGAATTTTCCGAAAATTTAAGGCATTCGGTTCCGGAAAAGAAAAGGTCATCAGTCTGAAAATTCAGACATAAAAATATCGCTAATTTCGATATGGTCGCCGAAAAAAATCAATTTCGTCAATCGTTCGCAGAAAAAAATCACCAATTCCGTCAAAGAATCGCGAAAAAACGTGAATTTCGCCCAAGTACCACGTAAAAAATGCGAATTTCGTCAAAAAATCGTGAAAAAACACAAATTTCATCAAAAAACTAATTTATTTGATAAATTTAAATATTTTTATAAAGATTCTGTACACATTTCTTAAATATTCTGTAAATATGCAAACATTTCTTGATTGGTAACTGCTCTCATGCTCTTGCTACATTTGAAACCATCACCACATTGCTGCCAGCATTGCTATTGTTTGATGTCAAGTTTCGCGATATAGTCATAGTCATACAGGGGTCGATCCAGGCAAAATTTGGGGCCTATTTAGGGCCCTTTCACAAAAATAAATTTAATAAAATGAGCCCCTTCACAAAAATAAATTTAATAAAATGAGCCCCTTCACAAAAATAAATTTAATAAAATGGGCCCCTTCACAAAAATGAACTTAATAAAACAGGCCCCTTCACAAAGTTCCTTTTAATAAAATAAGCCCCCTTTGTAACATTCTTTTTCATAAAAACTGTTTTAAAATGTATAATTTGTAAATAAAACCAGGTCACGAAAAACAAAAACTTTAGCAAGGGGATTTAAAGAAGTTTTTGTTAGTAAATTCCTGGTTCGAATTTGAGTAAATGGATTTCAACTTTCATTACAAAATGTTATTTTTCACAAAAATATAATAAAATTCACAAAAATAACTTTTATTTTTCACAAAAATATAATAAAATTCACAAAAATAACTTATTTTTCACAAAATGGGCCCCAAAGATAAAAACCTGCATCGACCCCTGTCATACCAACTTATGGAACTTTAGCTTGGTCGTCTATAATCGTCCATAGTTGCATTACCTTCACTAATCGTGTTACACGGCTTCACCAGTCTTCATTAATAGATTACATGGACAATATAATGTATAAGGACAATGTACATATATAAAGTACATATTTAAAAATTATCAAAACTAAAAATCTTCATTAATGTATCACATAAAAGCAAATCTAAATGTAACAGTAATTTTTAATGTGAATAATTTGTTAATTAGAGATGGGAAATAGTTACTTTAGGTTAACAGGTTGCATCCATCCACAGTTGCACCTAGGCAACAGGTTCCAACAACTTGTTATTTTTGTAACATACAACTAATCACTTTGTATGCTGTCAACTGAGTTATATTTGGAAGACCTGTAAACAAAATGTTTTAAATAGTTTTGGTAAGTAAGTATAGACGCTGTTTTCTGTTGGGATGAATCTACACCGTTAAAATCAGTTTGTGATTAAAAACTTAATTTTTGCAAGACAAAAACTTACCTAGTTATGATACTTTGAATTTCATGCATTTTCAGCTCTAAAAATATGTTTTTCCATTTTTGGTGATTAAATATTGAAAATTCATAAAATTCTAAGTATCATAACTCTGTAAGTTTTGGTTTTAAAATAGTAAGCTTTTACTGTTTTACTTGTTGAAACATGGAGAAACTTTTTCTAAATAAAACTTACACGACCATAAAATTTGTAGCTTCTTAACTATTTAAAAAGTAACTATTTTTAAGTAAATCGATTTTCATATGATGCAGAACTAAATTTTAAACATTTTTGCAATTGAAATTACACTTCTAAAACTAACAGTTTAGAAATTAGCTATTGGTAAATAATAAGCAGAGACACAGTGTATAAAAATAAATGCAATTTTAACTATGGGATCTGTAAAAAAGAGAAAATTTATCCCCGACTTCATTACAGCCATATCTATCAACTGATATCCAAAGTGAATACAATAAGAACATGAAAATATTATTTGGACACTTTTAATCAAAGGTTATTCATCCAAACAAATTTCGTACACACAAATACGTTTTTCAAATTAATTAGAATGTATTAAAATTAAGTGTCCACAAATTATACGATAGAGGAAAAGGTCCAAATACCGGCTACTCGGTGTTCTGAGAACTGTGTGCAGCGCAGCCTAGCGGTGATAGGGAGGGTTTGTACCTTTAATTGAGAGAATAATGTTACGAGAAGTACATCGCTGAAGTCTGTCTCATGTACAAGCATTAACAGCAAATGTGTCGAAACAACGAAACCTGGGACATCAAAAGTTTTTCAAGTATAGGTTTCTCATTTTTTCTTAAAATACTGGTCCTATATTGGCCTGAATTGATGATTAAATTATTTTCTAGACATATTTAGCTCTCAGATGTCGCACACAAGTTGTTATTGGTATTTTACTATATGAATGAGTAATACTGCTTTTAACTTAAACATAGCAGTGGTCCGAATACCGGCTACCTAGAGTGGTCTAAATTCCGGCTAGCCGGTATTTAGACTACTTGAAAGGGGGAGGGGGGAATAAATTAATTTATGGCGTCACGGATGCAGTATTGCTTTGATGCGTCCTTTGACTGTTACAATGTATCGCTTAAACAGATTTTTTTTTTTACCTTTTTGAATGTCTAGAAGTTGTTTATTTACGTACAAAAAGAAGAGAATTCAACGTAAAACTCAAAACAGTCTATCGTTCAACATTTATTCATAAAACAAACATAATGGCACATACAGTTCAATTAAACAGAAGAGTTAAAGCCATCTAATAACACAGATAGGAAATAATGTACATTTTTCTACAATTTGGATATTCGCGAACACACATTTCGGTGCTGGTTTGATGTAGGCTTAGATCTTTTCAAACATAACTTAGAAACGTTCGTTACTTTTAAAGAATAAACAACCGTAACTATGAGCAACTTATTTAACATTACTCAGAAAATATCTCGAATTTGTTTCTTTATATTTTAATCCGGTATTTGTGCTAATTTGTTGGAGGGTAAGAGAACAATATTTGTGCAGTGGAACCTCCTTGTTTATTAAAAAAAATTGTCTGTACATAAGAAGTATTATTAATCAATAAAATTTATTAAAACAATGTCCTTATCCCTTAATAACTGAAATTAGCATTATTTGTGTGATTCGTTTGGAAAAAACTTAGGTAGCCGGTATTTAGGCCCCATTTTCAAAACTCAAATTTTGCAGAATTTTGCATTTTTTAAACAGAAAATGCCTTTTAAAATGATTTTTTTTCGCTAATCAGGTGTAAAACATATCAAGGTATCCTTACGTGCCTTTTCCATTTACTAATTTTCAAAATTGTAGGATTTAGATTGAAAATAAAAGTGGTAGCCGATATTTGGACCTTTTCCTCTACTACTTTTTTTTTTTTTTTTTTTTTTTTTTTTCAGTAAAATAAAATCACAGAATAATTTCCAGCTCTCATTTTCTAAAAATGCAATAATGACAAAGTAAAATAATAATTAGGATGAGCGAAGCGAATCCTCTACTAGTCTACACAAATTACATTTTGTTGTACACTTTACAAAAAAACTATTCAGTATTTTGACTTGAAATTAAACATAAAAATAAATTATGATCTGTAGATTTGCACAATATTATTTTTTTTTTACAGGATAACCTTAAATTATTATTTTAATTAATTTAAAAAAAAATTTCCATTATGGGCACATTTTTGCAAATAAAAAATGAAACACGTATATTTTCAGAAGAAAAAATAAATCATGGAGTTAGTAATTATAGATAGAATCATGATTAATTAAATAGTTTCACGATTTTCTTTATGAAATTTTTAAAATACATTTTTTTTATGAAAATTATGGCATATTTTTAATGAATTAAAATTTGTGAAAATTCAATTATTTACATTCAATTATAAAAGTATTTTTCAAAGAATTCCAATACACATTCTTATTATGTGAAATCATTTACGCAGACGATACTTACGCATTTTAAAAGAATTATATTATGATTTTATTTTTTTGTAAAGTGGCAACTAAAGAATTGTAAACAAATAAAATTAATTGCTAAATTCGTTATATCATAAATAAAAAATTCCGAGGAAATTCTTAGTTATTTGGCTGAATTTACATTTCTAAAATTAAAATCCGCCAAAACATAAAATAACGTTTATGCTTAATAAAGATGCAAAAATAATATAAAACATATTGTTACTTTCAAATATTTGTTTTATTAAATAATGCTTCGCGAATCCAAACAAAGCATGGCTTTTGCTAGTATATTAATAAAAGAAAAACATATGCCCCCCTCCGCCTCCCAAAAAAATAGAAAAAATCTAGCATCAGAAACCTCGCCCTCCTCCCATAAATCGATGAGCACATAGCAATATCCATTTTAAACATTAAATTCAAAGAAATTGCCATTTTAGATGTAAATTTCTAACTGGGCAAAAAATGCCCGGACCTGGATTCGAATAACAATTAGAATATTTGTGTTAATATTAATCTAGTGAAATTGCCATTTTCCAAGCCAACTAATTACACAGGCCAAAGATGTCTTCTGCATTAGTTCTACCAAAATGCAATGAGATCGAAATTAAAATGAACTTACCATATCATCTTTGCATATCCTTTACTAAAGACTACCATTTACTTGCTATTTCAAACAACTCTATCAACCACACTACCCTATTTATCTATGCAGCAAATTGTAATTATTTTAAGTTTTATCACTCTGAAGTGTTAAAAAGGTCTCTGCTTTGTGCTGAACAAAAGCAGTTACATTATTAAAATCAACAATAGTGATTACTTGCAATAAAATAACTGTCATTATGTCTTTATATATTTCTTTTAAACTGTAACAGTTACAAAGAAATAAATAATCAGACAGATGTTTCCTAGCAAGAGACAAAGCGTATTCTGATTGGTTGCTCACGAGGTAAGATTCTCAGCTGCTAAACTCTAGTGAATTGTAGCACCTCATTTTCATGACAGCGGTAGTACTTGGAGCCATTTAATGACTTGAAATGGTAGATTTTTACTGTGATTTCGGTTGTTTATAATTTTGTTTCTGCATTTTCAATTTGACAATTTCACAAACATTCAAACTGAACTTTTTTTATTTGAAATTACATTTTTTAAAGCTAAAATTAATATTGAAACAAATTTCGGAAATTTTTTACTTATTATAATTGGAATATGTATTTCTAAAAAAACTATTTTTCAGCTTTTTTTTTAATACTTTGCAGATAATGCATTCCAAATTTAACAAAGACTTTCCATTAATTTCTTACTAAATAATAAACTATAAAACAATAGCATTGTTATTTATCCTAATACGTTAAATAATGCCTGTATCATTAATGTAACAGTAAAATGTTACAATGTATCGAAATCATTATAAATCATACATTATATAATTGAAGTATGTAAGCAATTGTTAATTTGAAAATAAAATTAATGTTTCTCAAACTTCAATGATGAAAAACAAATGAGTGTGAGTCGCTATCAGGGCAGAGTAGAAAGGAAAATAAATAATAGCTTATCCACTGAGATCTTGGACAAGGTGTGCTAAACCCGACTATATCTGTGCTATATCTGTGGTTTTCAGTGAAATGGGCTTGCTTTCTGTAATTTCATATGCCACAACAATACTGTCTAGGACTAAGTTCCATGGGGGATTTCGATGTATGAATTTCGTCCCCTATTGTCACTGTTTTGTGTCAGTAACATATTTTAAACACTTTTTATTGTATGTATCATATATTTACTTTTCTTGTTGCAAAATGATTAAATGCTGTTCTTGTCAAAAACATAGTAATTTTTTTTTTTTTTTTTTTTTTTTTTTTTTTTTTTTTTAAATATAAGTAACAATATTCAGAACCTCTGGTGACACCAGTTAATATTATGCAAATGACAAAATATTTTTCTGTCATACATTTGAGTTTAAAGCAGAGTCAAGCAAATTTGCAATTCCAGTTATCTGCAATGTAATTAAAGTTTAATTGTATGTAATTAATTATAGTTAAAATTACATGCCATAAAAAATTCCTGCAGCACTGTAACCGGAACCTCCCCCATCCCATTATTTGACAAAATTTCTGTGTTTGAATGTGTGTAACTATAATTAACTACCTGCGATTAACCTTTAATTACACTGCTAATAATTGAGATTACAAATTTGCTCAGCTCTGGTAAAGGTTGTAGGGTGTCACTTTGAAAATTTCAAAGTTGAAAAATAAAGACCACCCTAGAAATATATATAAACAGTCACTTGTTTTATGCAAACAATAATAAAACGAGGACACAGGGGTGCAGAAAATGTTTGTACTCCCCCACATTTCCCCAAAATTTTACGATATGTTATAGGCTTACATAAATTCTGTAATACTGTTGGGTCATTCCATGTCAAATCATCCAGCAATTTTACCATCTCAGATTTTGACGAAACTTGGAACATGAAAACATACATGTATAAGATGCTACCACATGAAATTTTAATTGAATCCAATTAAAATATTTCAAATTATAAGCATCTGAACATGTGACACTTTTCTTTTTCTATGGACATTTTTAAAGTGTTTATTTTCTGTATGGTTCTACAAAAAACTTCATAACTCTTTACCAAATAATTAAAATGGTTAAATTTTTTGGCGGAACTTTCTCTATATTATTTATTTTATAAAGTAATACCAATTTTTATTTTCTTTTTACAACAAATATATTTTTTTAATTTTTGAACTTTTGAATACCCAGATAAAATTGACATTTCATATATGAATTTCACAAAAATATTTTTAGATGTGCTACCCATTTTATTTTGCTAAATATTTTTTTATGAGCTCTTTATTAGTCAATCTTTTCTCAATAAAAAAATTAAAGAGGTGTTTTTTGAAAAACTTGA
This sequence comes from Maratus speciosus, assembly GCA_963932465.1. NCBI lineage: Eukaryota > Metazoa > Arthropoda > Arachnida > Araneae > Salticidae > Maratus > Maratus speciosus. The sequence continues at coordinate 296,616,345 of OZ010789.1, forward strand.
GAAAAAAGTTTTTCTTTGAGATTTTTTGAATATTCATATAAAATTGACATTTCATGTATGAATTTCAAAAGAGAAAATATTTTTAGGTGTACCACCCATTTTATTTTGTTAAATATTTTTTTATGAGCTATTTATTAGTCAATCTTTTCTAAAAAAAAAAAAAAAATAAATAAATAGGTGTTTTTTGAAAAAGTTGAGAAAAAAAAATTTCTTAGATTTTTTTTATATGCATGTATTTTGAAGACATATAAACATATAAAGAAATAATCTAGCATAAAGATGATCTGGAGACTGATAAACTTTATTAATATTCAATCAATTCGTAAATTCTGGACGCCCCTCCCCTTACATTCCAAATATTCATGAGATACATATTTAGATAGATTTTTCAATATCCTGTCAAAATAAACATAAGTGCCATATTTTTCTAACTAATGCTAGATTTAAACATTTATTTTTTGGGAGGGGGGGGGGGGGGGTGGCATCTTGACAGTTTTTGTCAAAATAGTTTTCAATTATTAATATATGATATTATAAGAGGATTGACTTTTAAAACTAACATCAAGTCTTTTAACTTCATAAACAGAAATAAAATTATTATAAATAAATTAAGTAGAATTAGTAGCAATTCAAGGTAAAAATAATGAAGTTATTAAAAAAGCAAATGAATAAAGATTTATTTTGATAAATTTTGTGTATAATTTAACAATATGTTACATAAAATTCTAATTTCTATATCCTGCAATAAAATCATACTTTTTTTTTTCTTTGTTACTGATATAATATATACATACAAAATTTATACATATATGAGACAGAAGTTTTTCAAGTTTTAACCAATTTCAAATATTAGATTTATTTCTGTGCCAGATTTGCACTTTTTATAATTGAATGGTTAAAGGTGTTTATGATAAATTTAAATGGAAATAGGAAATAGAAATTCACCATATTATTTCACTAGATATTGCTTTTTCTAAATGCTCCACTTACGATTGATTGTTTCAGTAGATTCTTTTGAAAGAGCATATGGCTGTCCTGTTGCAGTAGTCAATTCAGTGCTACTATAATACAGTAGAAGATCTTTATAATGGAAACCTAAAAACGCAAGGTTGTGCTTTATATAGAATTTTGCGTTATATGGATCACATCATTAAATTCACCTTGTAAACATGGCCAAATATGTCTGAAACATATCAAAATACATTAGAATGTGTTTTATACTGCATTCCTTGTTACCAAGAGTTATCCAAATTATAATTGTTTGAATAATATAGTTCTGACATTGTTAAATTTACTTTATAAACATGATCCAAATATAACTGACACAACCATCCCTTATATTAAACGTTTTCGTTAACTTTCTGTAACAGAAATATGAATTTTATACTTTAATTTATTTAAATAACATTAAAAAAGGTTTTTAGAAACAAAATTATAGTTTAATTATAATATTTGTTTATTATTATTACACGTATTTTTGAAGAATTTTGAACTTTAACAATACTTTAGATATATTCTGTAAAATTAACAAAAAAATTTTTTTCTCAAGAATTTCAAAAAACACCTTTCTAATTTTTTTATTATTAAATGGTTTCCTTTTAAACTATATATATAAAAAAAATCAGCCAAATCAAATGGGTAGCACATGTAAAAAAAAAATGAATTACATATTTTCATATTTTTCTTAACTCCTTAGATAAAGTATTTTTTAAAAACAATATTCGAGTTCTAAAAAGTTTTATAAACCATTCTTTTAATAAAATACATTATTAAGAATCTCTAAAAAAATATATAGCTAATTTTATTAATAATATTTAGAAAAATGAGCATTTTTATCCGACATTACATGTGTAACGGAAGATCATTTTCTGCAAAAAATTGAGTGAGAGGGGTATTTTTAAATGCTTGTAACTCATGAAAAAATTATTATTTTAAACTGAAATTTCGTGTAACAGCATATCTTTAGACATTGTTTTTGTGTTTAAAATTTCATAGAAATCTGTGACGGTGGGTGACATGGTCTGGATGAAGTGACATGGAATGACCCTGTTGGTATAGAAATTTTTTTTATTTTTCCAAAAATTTTTAATTTATGCACGAGTAGATACAGTACATATTCTGAGATCGATTTTGTGAAGGTCACCATATGGATCTTTTTATATATAGTGGAAATTTTTCTTTCTAGGGGGAATTATGCAATTCATTCTTGAAATCAATTGCATATTTTTCTGCAAAATTTCCCCAGATGGCTAAAATTTCCCCCGATCCTAGATCGCTGGATCGGGCATATTCTGCACCCCTGCAAGGACGCTGTTAAAGTGAGCAATTTGCACATTAAGAAAGATCATTTAATATGTATTAAGATTTTCCTGCTTTTTATGAGCTACAAAAGCAGTATCATGACTAATACGAGTTAAACCTTTTTTCATTTTAATGTAATTTTCAGCAAAAAGTAGGGTAGAATTATCAAAGAAATCTTTCTTTTCGAACACTTCTCTCTCTCAGCGACATTTCTGCATTGCAACAGTAGTAATTTATCAGTTTTTGTTTTATCAGACATAATTTCCATCTTCAAGAGCCTCTCCCCCCTCTAAGAAAATGCAAAGGAATGTCCTGAGGTCTTTGAAGAGTAAAAGAAAGAAGGAAGAAATAACAAATTTCAAATACAGTCTCTTTTATAAGATTTACACTGAGCCATGAAAAGGAAGGGCATAAAAAAATTGTTTCTTAAATATGGACTCGTATTAACTAGCCTTTTAAATCAGGGTTGCCGGTTTTTAGCCAGACAAAAAAAAAAGCCGGCTGGCTTTTTTTTTTTTTTTTTTGGTTTTAACCACTTAAAAAAAGCCTGTTTTTATTTTTTTTTAATTAGTTTACAGCTAATTCATAATAAATTTGGATGATTTTTTTTTTAGTACACTTATAAATATTTTCTACTAAAAAAATTATAAATTTCTATCAAATTTATCAAATAAATCAGTCTTTGCAATCGCTAGAAGGCAATCCAAAGTGATGTTTTCAAACTCTATATTATATAGCTCCGCATATACTACACATTTTAAAGATAAAATTTAATTAAACAGTGACAAAATGTAACACATCACAATGGAAACATTCTTACATGTCCATATGGAAAGATTAAGTCATAGAATTTACAGTGTTGAAAGAGAAATTAGAAAGGATGTAATAGAGGAGAGTTTGGTACATAAGTGTATAAAATAAACAGAGCAATTTAAAAAAAAAAAAAAAAAAAAAAAAAAATCTCCAAATAAAATTTCTTGAATTAAAATTTTGAAAAGCTTGTTGCTATTTAAAAGAGTGCATATTCATGCATATGCTATTCATAATACTGTTTTTAATAGTGAGAAATTGTGTTTTTGTTATATGACTTTATGATAATGTTAAATGTTTATGAGAAATAAATAAAACTTGTATATTAATTGCTCTTAAAATTATTTAAGTAATAAAGCATGTAACTGAGTAACCATTGTCCTCTTTAATTTTATAAAGCAATACAAATGGGGAAAAAAAGAGTAGGATTGAAGGTGAGTGTAAACCAGATAAAGCAGTTGGTATGGCCCTTTTAAAATTTAGCTGTTATATTTGCAATTCTAACTACAAATCACTAGCAGCTCTGCTCCACCTGTGTGTTATTCCAGTATTAATGTCTTCATTATTGAGAAATTGGGTTATTTATTAAATTCTAAGTCAATTAAATGTCATTAAAACTAATTAAAAGGCACTTAAAAATATGTAGTTTATAATTAAAATGCTTCACTTTATAAAAGCTAATTTTGGCCAAAAAAAGCTGGTTAAATCCAATAAAAGCCAGTTAAATCCAATAAAAGCCAGTTAAATCCAATAAAAGCCAGCGGCATGGCTTTTTTTAATTTTAGCCGCCTTTTTTGCAACCCTGCTTTAAATGCTTCTTATTGCACTGTTAAAATGAAAAGACTATGTTAAATAAATAGATAAAAAATTGCTATGACTTTTGCAATGTTAGTCAAATTTTTTCGGGAAAAGGGAAATGATCAGTTGCAATACTGTATGTCATTTATGTTCTTTGGATTTACTAATTCTGTAAAGACTTTGACTCCAGTAGTATTGATTCTGATTAAAGAAAAAAACCTGTCTAAACAAAATATCATTCACAAAGGTAAGGCTGAATATTTTATGTTAAGTTTGTGATATTAATTTTATTTTAGCATTGAGATAATCAGAGTAATTAATAATAATACAGTTGAAGCACTTTATAATGAATTATGATATAATGAAAACCACAATATAAGAAAATCCTCATAATCATTTAGTTGGTTTGTCTGTTAAAGAATACTGAATTTGAAACAATATAATGAAATATGTATAACGAAAAGAATTCAAGCATGAAAAGTGAGAAAAAAACAATATAGCGAATTTTTAACTTTTTTAAAATTAAAACACAGTGCAAGAAATATAATTTTATTTCTTAAATATTAGCTATTTTTTCCAGAATGTAATCTTCAATATTTTTCTGTGTTGCCAATCACATATTTTCAAAACTTCCAAGAGAGATTTGGGGTGAGGGGCAACAGCTTAGCTGAACTGGCTTACATTTCTTTTTTATTCTATGGCCTATTTCAATGACTTTTGCTTTTCCTGTAAATTTATTGCATGCTAATTTGTAACTCTTTCTGCTCTGGCCATGCCTGGCAAAAGAAAATGTTTGAATTTAGAAAAGAAAGGTGAAATTATAAAATGCGTCGAGAATAATGTTAAAAAAGACGATGTAGCGAAATCAAAAAATTCTTAAAATATTCGAAAAGAGTGCAGTTTCCTCGTTGTTTAAATGTACACATACAGTGAAATACACAGATGTGGAGGAAGTATTACTTTCATGGTTTAAAAAGGCAATATCCAAAAACATTCCTATTAGTGGAAGTGTTTTTGCAAGAAAAAGCATATGCGTTTGCTGGAAAACTTGGATATAAAGACTTTCATGTAAGTGATGGCTGGTTGAGGAAATTAAAAAAAAAAGGTATGAAATTATGTGGAGAAGCAACCTCTGTTTCAGAAAAAACAATTGAAGAATAGAAGAACGAAATCTCAAAAATATTTGAGGATTATGATCAAAAGCTATATTTTACATGGATAAAACTGGATTGTTTTTTCCGTTGGATGCCTGATAAGTACTTCAATTTAAAAAAAAGAAACTTGTCACGGTGGGAAAAGGAGCAAAGATCGGCTTTCATTAGCATTATGCTGCAATGCTGGGGCTCTGAAAAGTGAAAACCTCTTGTAATTTGAAAAGCAAAGAATCCACATTGTATTTCAAAAAATGTAATAAAAACTTTGCCTGTAATGTACAGGCATAATTGCAAAGCTTGGATGATGAAATGTCTTTTTGAAGAATAGATTTTAGATTTTGACAGAGAAATGCAAAAAACTCAAAAGAAAAGTTCTGCTTATTTTAGACAACGTCTCTTCACATGTAATCTGGTTGTAGATATGAAAAAAAAATTGCAAATTATGATAAGAATGTACCGATTGGTCAGTAACTACTTTATATTAATACAATGCATATAAGAGGGGTAGGCATCGTCTAAAGTCATATGAATTCAAAATGGCAGCTGTAATTTAAAATGACGTCATTTTCTGATTTCTCTTGCTACCCATTGTGTTGTTTGATGACAATTTCAATGTGTTTTAGGTCACAAATTGTAAATATACTCAGAGTATCATGTAATTGATGTATATTATTGAAGTTTACTATAACATGTTCGGCATAGAAAGTGAAGTGTGTATTTTTTATAGTTCGTTTACAAAGGAATTCAAAGAATTCCGTTACATTATGATCTAAGGGAAAAAATCGTTTACAATGTGCTTTAATGATGTTACACTATTTGAAACATATTGAAATTGATATATCGCAGTCAGGTGCACTACAAGATAGTTACTATAAAATATATGGAGTATAGCAGTTATCTTTCATTCACAGGGATGTGCAAAAGAATTCGGTTACAGTACTGTCTACGAGCAATAATTGCTGGATGTGCTTTTTTAATTGTAGTATGTGTTTTTAAGTTTAACTCCTTTTTTTGTACATTTCTTGGTATGTATAAATTTCATAGATCATATACAGGGCTTAGCAAACGAGGTCATATATTTTTCCATCTATTGAAGGTAATTCCCGAAATTGTTTTTTTAATTGTTTATGTGTTTTCCAAATTGTTTGTTCAGACATTATATTTCACCTTATTAAATGGTGAAGTTTTGATATAATATTCTGCATGCGTTGGAAAATGTTTCATAACTTATGCTTGTTGCATAATTTTTCTTTCTTGCTAATTTCAGAAATATGCTTAAAATCAACATAGGAGAGCTTCTAAAGTAGTTTTTTCCCCTTTATAGTAAATAAAATGAAAGGAATGGATAGATAACAAAAATGCATAATTATTAATGCCTTAGTTACAGAATTAAAAAAAAAATATTTCATTGAAAGTTATCGAATTTAAAAACTTCAGATTGTAACATGTCATTTCTGGCATTTGTTTTTGCTGTTCACAATAATGGGCAAGATAGTCTAACCTTTCTACGGTCACAGTTATTTTTACAGATTTTATACATGCATTTTACATTAATAATTACAAGTATCTGCAATCACTGGCAACTATGACCTTTTCATTTTCCATGTTAAATTATCGAACCTCCAACCCCATTTGTTTGGAGAGTGTGCAAATACTCCACGCTCGTCTGCTTGTCGCCAAATATTTCCAGTTTTGTAAGTACTACATAAAAAAATATGGTGGTGTAGTGCACCCTTTATTGGTGTAAAATGTTCAAAAGGACGGTTTTTTTTTCATAAACAATTCTTGTCTTGCATAATTGCCACTAAGGCTGTTACTTGATGAACATTACAACAAATTTTCTAAAATATTGTCAAGCATGGAAGTTTGTTCTTTCAATATTAGTGGCTTCTTTAAAGGTAATTAGTGTTTTCCAAGATGACTTTTTCATGATATCAGGATATCTATCGCTGCCTGTGAAAGCAAGAAATACTAGTAAAGCTTTTTCTCTTTTAATGACTGAAGCTTTTTCATAAACACTAATAAATCTGTATCTCTTCCCTATTACAAATACAATCCAAATATATTTGTTTGTATCCACAGAGCGTAGTATAACATTAATTTCCAATCTCTTTTTTTACCATGCCTTTGAGATGCATCATTATCCTTGAATCAGCTTCTCCATAACCAGGACAATTCATTCTAAATAATGAGCTTAGAGGAATAATATTTCCTGACGTAAAGTTCTTTACCTGAAGAGGCTATAACTTGTATATATTTATGGTATTTATTGCTATGTTCCAATTAAAGAGCTCTTTTTTGTTAATTGCATTTCTAAAGAAATATTTAAAATTTCTAATTAATCTGACATGCAGTAGCAATCACCACTTGGTTAGTGGAACCTGCATCCGTCTGACTTCACCTTGTAGTAATGTATCTATTCCACAGCAAAGCAATTCTTTGGCAACCAAAACCCTCAATGTCATTACAATTATGTGAGGATGTGTTAATATAGTAATCATTAAATGTCTTTGAAGTTTGATGATGCTTTTAAAATATTAATGAACTGACTTATTATAAATTAATGTTTTACTAAAAAGACATTGTCATTCTTTTCAACAGTTTCCTTTAAAAGATGTACTAGATCACTTTTATAGCTGTGTCAAAATTCTCCATTACTGAAAAATGCAGGTAGAAATGGTTGCTTTTTGTGTTTGAAAAAAACTCTACATGTGTAACTATTAGAAGCCTGGAAATCTGAGGGAAGTCTTTTTTTAAAAACCATCAGGACTGGCTTTTCCTTGCTTATTCATTTTGCTGGAGTACTAAAGAGGGAATTTTGTTATTTTTCAATTGTTGAAATAGTGTTTAGTCATTTTTTACTAGGCATTCCTCAATGAAATAGTGAAGTTGCTTAAAACCAGTTGACTCAGCTGATGATCTATATAATTTATACACACCGAGTAATATAAAAACGACAGTTAAATTAAAAAACCCACCCTGCAATTGAAAACACACTTCCAACAATTATTGCTTGTAGACAGTACTGTAACCAATTAGTTTTATGTGTCCCTGTAAATGATTGGTAAATACTATGCACACCATATTCTATAGTAAGTATCTTGTAGTGCACTTCAATGATGTCTGTTATGTATTAAAACCATTATGTAACATTTCCAATTCAAAATTACCATAATTTTTTCATAAAATAAGTTTTTATACTTTGTTTATTAAAATGAACAGAACTTCAAATTCAACCTCAACTTAAGAACTTTATTTCGCTAAAAGTAAAATAAATATTCTCAATAATATCTCCTATTTAAAATTAATTTCCATTATCTATATTATATATTTATTAAATTAAACAATAGTATCATTTACTTTAGCAATCAACAAACTTCGTATTTACTTTTAAAAAGATTACGATATCAGGTTGATAACAATATTAACTAAGATTAAGATTTAAATATTAATAATAGAAAACCTTTACAGTAGACTCCCTCAAATCCACACGGCTTGGGACCAGAGGTTATGCAGATTTTAGAATTTTGCAGATTCCTGGTGATTGCTTTGTTTACATTTTAAACAGCAATTTCAATGTAATAATGCAATCAAAATTATAATAAATGCTTACATACAATATTGTAAAATGTTAAAATCAAATAATAAACTAAAATAATAAAAATTAAGATAATTAAAAAAATTATTAAATTATTAAAAGTAAATGTCAAATAAATTATTAATAATGTATAATTAAATTTGCATAATAAAGATGAGATACATTTATCTTGAATTATTCAATGAAACTTGCTTCATAAAGGTACCCTACTAATTCACATCCAAATCATAAATAAGGAAATTTGATTTCAGATTTAGCCAGACTTAATAACCAAAAAAGCTTGATTAATACATAAATACATTTGGTAAAAAGATTGTGATTACCAGTGATGTCAGCAATATCTTGAATTTTTTCAGAAATTAATTTTTGCTTTCTTCATGAAAAAGCTTGGGTTCAGTCATATTAACAAGAATTACATATTAAAATATCTATAGAATGATATAGAAATAAAAAAAAATTGTAATTTTGTCCCAACATCTGAACTGAAAATTTCATTGTTTACATCTGTGACGATGTGCGGATTTTAGGCATTTGCAGATTTGAGGGAGTCTACTGTATTTATAAATATTCAATTTCAAATCATATTTAATGGATTAAAATATTTATTCTCATTCCTCTAGCAAAATTTCAGCGTAATTGCTCTTCAACTTTGGCTAATAAATGAGAAAATGTATTCTTTTTGCTTTTCCTATCTTTAAATGGCGCAGGCTTTTGGTTCTCTAGATCGACTTTGCCATTACGCCCACACATTTCAGAACAGTATCTTTCCCCCTGCAAAAAGTCTTTTGTATGCCATCTTGTGCAATGCTGAACGGAAATACCAATGTCACGTGATCTAGTTCTTAGAATCGCTAGCGTCTGTGAAAATTCCGCGCGATTTGCTGTTGCCATTCGCTAATGCTTTTTGCTGTAATGCGAGCTCAAAAACCTGCTATATCTGCTATGCTTCTGACAGCCCTTTTTCAAGCTCTCTCATTGGCTCTTCTCGCCGAGAACGTAATTCCAGACAACGCTGAACTTTTCAAATTTGAGATTCAGTTCGTTAGTTTTTTAGAAGGGTTCACTTTGCTATTTTTTCTCGGGAATTTTTGTAGCCATGGATCCCAATGAGCATTTCCCATCAATAGCAAAATATTTCTGTGAAACCTTAATCAGATGTAAATTATAAAGATATTATAAAGAATTAGCATTGCTTTGCGAACTTTCCAGGACTACTTCAAATAGTGCATTACTTAGTCTTCCAACGGCTTCAAGGAAATGCTTTAGTGAAGTTTTGTTCCATCCAGAATGAATTTTAAAGTTATCAACAGTCATTTACAACTCCTATGCGAACTGTCCCCTGCCACTTGATTTTGTTGCATCTTTTAGAGATGATATCTCCCAGATGACAGTATCGACCAAATCACAATAGATCGTTTTTACACTTCCACTGTTTCATTGGGATTCGCAAATATTTCTCATTCGCCTTAGAACAGCCTTTTGAATTGGAAATCATCGTTTGGAAATGGCTCAAATTCAGAAAGTAATGTTGAAGAAACTAGATTTCGCTGATTTTTGAGGCTACCATGGCAATTGTGTCTGAGGTATCAATAGTAGATAAATTTAATAACATTTTATTGGGATCCAGCTTTAAGTGCATGAAGCTTTGCATTCACACACACACACACATCCACTCCTTTTTTTAAAACTCTGGTAACTTCCATATTGAATGACAATTTAAATTAGAAAATCTTCATTCTAATCCATAAGTTTCATAAATCATAGCAATAATTCGAATTCAAGGATAACTATTTTTTTAAAATCATATTTCAAAAGAGAATAATAAAACAAGTTCAGCATATTGTACATTTACAAATATTTATTATGTTTAATTTATAACAGGAACTTATAATTAATTCAAGAACTGTAAAAGAAGAATGTATTTCATGAGTAAATGTCTAACTAATAATTTAATAATAACTGAAAATTAATAATTTTCAACTTTAAATATCTCGTTTAATTTTAACGCATTAATCCTGGCCGCTGCACGTAATTGGCGGTTGTGTATCTCTGGATTCATAAATTGGAGGTATTCTAGTGCAATTTTATTTAATATAAATATTTATAGTATTTAAATTTATATTTAATATATTTAAATTTATGTTTACATTTTAAAATTTATTCATATTCATTATTTAATTCAGAGACATGTTACAATGTCAATGAATTTTAATATGTTTGAAAGAGTGTAACATTATTGAAATACACTGCAAACGATTTTTTCTCATAGATCATGGTGTGACAGAATTCTTTTGAGTGTGCTTGTAGGTATACAAACTAGAAAAGCTACATACTTCTTTTTTTATACCGAACATTTTATGGTAAATGTCAATAATATATATCAATTACCTAACAATCCGAGTATATTTGCAATATTTACAACGCTGATAGACAGGCAGACAAACAGATAAACTGAATTCATAAACACCTTTCAAAATATTTGAGAAGTGTTAAAAACAAAATATTTGACCTAAAAAGCATTGAAATTGACATCATGTTTTTAATGATGGATAGTAAGAAAATTCAGAAAATGACATCATTTTCAATTACAACTGAAATCTTGAATTCCTATGATTTTACACAATGCCTCCCCCTCTTATATGCTTTATATTAATATAAAGTAGATACTGACCAATTGGTATATTCTTATCACGATTTGCAGTTTTCACCTTATTTTGGTCGTATAGCACTTGAACTAATGTGACTTCTGCCCGTCTTAAATGTATCTAATTACTTTTTTTGCAACCTAACACTACAGCCAAAATACAAACAATAGACCAAGGAATTATTAGTTTGATTAAAGGTAGATACCGGAAGGTGCTTGTGAAAAAAATAATTGCGAATTCAGCTGACAAGAAAGAAACTAAAATAGATGTTTTGAAAATAATATAAAGATAAATAAAGCTTGGTGTGATGTTTCAAAAGAAACTATTTTTGACCTTTTTTTCAGTTTCAGGAATTTTCCTATCACTTTCAAATAATAATGAAACTGTTTCTTTACCTGAATTGGAAGATACAGAAGAACTGATTTCATCCTTAAATGTGACTTCCGACTTTAATTTTGAACAATACGTTAATGTTGATGAAGACATAATTTTAAATGAAGAGTTCAATAAAGAGAATATCATCAAAAAAAGTGCAGAATATGAGTCATTCGATGGCAGTGTCAGTGAGTCAGAAGAAATCATAGAAGATGGCAGGAAACTTTTACCTTCTGCAACATTTGAGTATTTACAGAAAATTGTGTGTAACTTGCTAACGAATGAAATTAACATGTATGTTGACAAAATAGAGTGTACATTATTAGACAATATTGTTAAGAAAATAAAGCAAAGCTTGTTAACTTCATTCTTCAAACCTATATAGGTATGTAAAATTATCCTTTTAGAGAATTAAATCAAAAATATTTTTTACATTTAAATTTACTTGGGTTTTTTTTCCCTTGTAGCATAGTAATATATGTATACTGTAATATAAGTAATATACAGTAGACTCCCTTAAATCTGCAAATGCCTAAAATCCACACATCATCGTAGATGTAAACAATGAAACTTTCATTTCAGATGTAAGGGCAAAATTACAGATATTTTTAGTTTTATATCATTCCGTATGTATTTTAATATGTAATTCTCGATAATATGACCGAACTCATGGTTTTGCATGAAGGAAGGATAAATTTATTTCTGAAAAAAAATCAAGATATTGCTGATATCTCTGGTAATCACAATCTTTATACCAATTATATATATATATTTATATTAATCTATCAAGCATTTTTGGTTATTAAGACTGGCTAAACCTAAAATAAAGCTTCCTTACTTTATGATTTTGATGTGAATTAATAGGGTACCTTTATGAGGAAAGTTTCATTGAATAATTCAAGGAAAATGTATCTCATTTTTATTGTGCATATTTAATCATACATTATTAATTATTTATTTGACCTTTTAATAATTTAATCATTTTTTAAATTATCTTGCTTTTTATCATTTTAGTTTATTACTTTACCTAATTATTTTACTATATTGCAAGCATTCATTACAATTTTGATTGCATTATTACATTCAAATTGCTGTTTAAAAAATGTAAACAAAGCTATGACCAGACATCTGCAAAATTCTATAATCTGCACAACCTCTGGTCCCAAGTTGTGCGGATTTGAGAGAGTCTACTGTATACAGTGTGCCTGCTAAAATCCGTTGTCATCCCAATAATTTCTGAACGGCAAGAGCTATAGTCAGAAATGTGGGGTCTAGGTATAGTAAAGTTGCCATGTGTTACTGAATGAAACTGCCTATGGCACCACCTGGTGGAAAACTGCAGAGTTAGCATTCCTATCTTCAAAACGGAAAGAGATATGGAAAAAAGGTGATTTACAAAGTTGTAGAACATCATTGATGTAACACAAAAAGACACCTTGTGAACATTAATGCGAAGAATAGAATGGTTAAAACACGCATTTGTTTTTTCGTGATTTCGCACTCTGTGATGTCACGAGGCTTGGACAAAAGGAGAAATGATTATCTTTCGGACAAATGTGCATTGCAGCTGATGTTGAGAAGTTTGAACATCTCAAATAAAGGTATATTGTTATAACTAGTTATTTTTATCTTTCTATGATTGTTTTGTCACGTCACAATGTAGGAAATTACGAAAAAACAAATGCACGTTTTAACCATTCTATTCTTCGCATTAATGTCCACAAGGTGCCTTATCATACTAAATTGATGATGCTCTACAACTGTGTAAATCACTTTTTTCCCCTCTCTCTATCCGTTTTCTAGATAATGCTAATTCTGTAGTACTCTACCAGGTGGCACTGTAGGACGTTTCATTCAGTAGTGCATGGCTACTTTACTATACCTGTACCCCAATTTTATGATTGTAGCTCTTGCCGTTTAGACATTATTGGGATAACAACGGACTTTAGCGGGCACACTATATATATGTATATATGTGTGCATACATATATATATTAACTTCATCTAATGTTACCTTTATTTTTTGAAAATGGGTTCTATAGTAAATCTATATATATATATATATTTCTCTCGCATGGCGCTAAAAGAGGGCTGAATTTGTAGCTTGCTGTTTGGTAACAACCGCAGTAATGCAATTAATTTGTTTTATTACATTCCACCAATCAGAAGCGTGATTTCATCATTTAAACTTGTCGTATTTAAAAGAAAAAATTCAATAAAATGTAAACATGTTAAAACGATTCTGTTTAATTATGCACTAATCGCGTAAGAGCAGTAAACAGATTATTTATTGAGAAATAATATTAAGTAATCTGTGTAAATAAAGTGACAGTGAATAATCTTTCATAGTAAGCAGTACATAGAAACGAAATGTTTCGGTGAAGATAATGACGTCGTTTAGAAAACAAAATATGCATTTCCATCCATGAGTTAAAATATTTTACTATAACTGTGTCAGTGATGACGTCATATTCCTGGTCCTTATTCCTACACATAAATAGACTGGACTCTTGCTATTTATTTAAAAATCCTTGGTATACACAAAATAAAATATTTCTGAAAATTGCATAATTTCTAATTAATTAAAATGAATATTTAATGAATCTCAGGAAGTTTAAAACAGTTACTTAAGTGACGCTTTAATCTCGGAAGGATGGAATGGTTCTGGTGGTGAAAATGATGTTATATTTGAAAGAAAGGATTAACTCGCATATGGGCAACAAAAGTATCATGACACCAGTAGAATTGTTTCAAACAAACAACCGATTTCTGGGAAAGTTTCCCATAGTGTGAAGGAGTTATCTCCCGGAAAAAAGAGCAGAAAAAGCCAGGGAATGCACAATTGAAGGATTTGTTCGGAACTACCAATGACGTCATGAACTTTAGAGTCTGTATAAAACTCAAATATTATAGTATGGTTTTGCCCATATGGCGTCATATTCACTGGCCTTTAGATCTAATTCAGAAAATTAAAATTCAGAGCAGGAGCTCTTTTTAAATGACACAGTACTGTGTAAGTGGCTTTTTAATTTACACAGTACAATCTTTTGGAAGATGTAAGAATAGCAATGGCCATTGGTTTCTTTTACCTTCACGTGATGCATTCAGAAAATCAGCTTTTTGATCAAAAGTTTCTGTTAGACACATCAGAAAACGTGTTCTTTACATTTTGTTTACTTGACAAGTGTCTGAGAGACATTGTATTTTTCACATTGAATGAACTTTAGATAATGTTTGTTGATTTATATTGAATTATCTTGGTATCAGGTAGTGTTTTTCCAAGAGTTTTCGAAAGAAATTTATTTAGCACCAACAAAATGCATTTTTAAATGTGATTTCAACGAAGTTTTCAGTTACTGTTTTTTACCTTAAATTAAAATTTTCAAAAGTTAAAAGGATTTATGATAGTACTCATTATGGCTAGAGTTGCTGCAAAAAGTGTTGAGCAAGCAAAGCGAGCTGGGAATACGTAGCGGCTCCAATGTGAATTGCATCGCAATTCACGAGGGTTGGCGAACGCTAGTGAGCAGGTGCAGAGCCCCCTAGTATGTTAAAAAAATCTTATGACAAAGTGGCTTCTTCTTCAAAGTATTAATGTTTAGAAGAACCTAATGAACCCACTTGGCACATTGCAAGAAAACAAGACAATAGATGGAGCACAAATATCCTACAGTGGTATTCTAGGGATGTAAGACGACCAAGAAGACTACCTCAAGTAAGATGGATTGACGAAACCAGAAAAGTGGCCAGTGTTAATACGATGACTAAAGCACTAGACAGGAAACATTGAAAATATCTGGGGGAGACCTTCATCCAGCAGTGGCTTGAAAACAGTTGATAATGATGACGATGATACCGTTAAATTAGTACAACAAAACTCTAATTATCTGAAATTCAATCTATAACAAAAAAATTTTAATTTTGTGTTATGGATTGTACATATTTATTAGTAAAAATATAATTTCCTTGAAATCCTCATTTAAACCAACAGTTTTCTTCTTTTTACTATTTGTAGTAAAAGTGATAATTCCCACGAAGGCTTAATATATTGTAATATGAATACAAAGCCCCCTTTTTTTTTCATTAAAAAAGTGATTTTAGGAGACATCTTTATGTAATTTTGTCTTTTTTATGATTTTCTCCATTATCTGGTCTTCTGCATAGACAGGTTACGGTCAGACCACATTAGTTTGGGTAATTGGAGTACTGTATAACAAAATAATTTGTTATACTGTTTTAACGAAATAATCCGTTATAACATTTTAATGAAAACATGTTATAACGAGCAAATCTTTGGAGTATTTTCGATTTTGTTATAAGATGCTTTGACTGTACTGTAATTATGTGTGTTTTTTTTTTTAATTTTTTGTTATCTTCAAGGGCATTATGAGTAACAGTTAATACAAGGATTTTAATAATTCTGTTACTTGTCGTATTAACTGAGTTCTGACTGTATATAATTATTTTTGATTTGGAATAATTATGTTTATTTTGTTATAATACATTTGATAAAAATATAATGTTTGATTTTGATGGTAAGTATTACTTAGATATTTCTTAATATATATTAAATAATTTATACTCTAATATTTTATTCCTTAAAATCTAACACATAGATAAACTCTAGATAACTACTTCTAGTCCCAAATTAGTTCATAGATGGCAGTGTTGTAGCTATATTTTGAACATAGAGTTGGTACATTTCAATATTTTAGATTTGAAAAAAAAAAAAAATTACTCAATTTATTCCCTTTTCTTTAATTATTCACACGGTTTGTAATATTTAATATTTTAATCTGTTTATACTTATTTTATGATTGTTCCAATATAAAATTACTTTATTTACTTATTTTTGTACTTATTTGCAATTGGTTGAATTAACTGCAAACTGTAACTTTGCTATGATCCCATGTGCTCCTCAGTTTTAAGGTGGGATGATAGCTTTATGCTTCTCTGTTCATCATTTCTGTATGGAATTGGTTGGTAAATGTGTTTTTTTTTTTTTTTTTTTGGTAATTTTCTATTAATAATTTTTTTTCATTATATTTCATGGAATTTAATAGTTTTTTTTTCTAGGTTTTGACTTATTTGTATATCTAGTATCACTGTTGATTGGGCAATTCGAGAAATAGCTCTTAAATGCAATGCATGCTTTTCTCAATTAGAAATCTATTGTGTTTTACTTATATTTGTGGTATATTGCCCCTCATGAAAACTTCCACAATATAAGTGTTATTTATATTCTTTCTATTCATGGTATTCATTAATCTTAGCATTCCTTTCGTAAATTTTTCCTCTAACAGATATTGCTCCTCCGCTTTTTGAAACTAAATTTTTCCACTTTTGTTTTATTCCACTATTTTATAGAATTTGATAGTATAATGTTAAACTGTTTAGGTTTTTCATTTTTTTTAGATTTCTTAGTGGGTTCTGTATGCTGATTAGCTTTACTATAATATTGTTTTAGTATAATGATTAATGTATAATATTATTACATACCATCTTCATTAAGAATTTTGGTTAACATCGTTATATGAACTTGTAAGATAAATTTTAATTCAAAAGTTTTTTTACCGGGTGAGCCAAAAGTTCGTAAAAACTCATAAAAAAGGAATAAATTATGATAAAGGAGTGCGGTTTGCAAGAAAGGGCTCAGAAGGTAGTCTAATTTTTTTTTAGCAGCAAAAAAAAAAAAAAAAAAAAAAAAAATTTTAGTTAAAAAATCACATGTAGGGGGCGCTGACAACCCTAAACACAATGAACGGGACAACAGTTGTGTCGTAGAATGCTCTGGAGATCATGTTGAACATTTGTTATTGGAAGAACAAATGAATGGAGTGTATTGCTGTCCTGTTCATTGTGTTTCGGGTCGTCAGCGCCCTCTACATGTGATTTTTGAACTACTTTTTTGCTGCTAAAAAAAAAATTGACTATTTTGTAAGTCCTTTCTTGCAAACCTCCTTTATCATAATTTCTTCATTTTTTATGAGTTTAAAGTTTAACGAACTTTTGCCTCACCCGGTATGTATATTTATATATGTATATAAAATATAATGTTGTTATATCATTCAGGAAATATTTAGGTACTTTTCTGTACATTATGCTTATTGTACTGTGGCGTTAAGTATTACAAAATTGCACAGTAGATTAATTTTTCCACAATTTTTTTTTTTTTCCTTTTTAAATAAATAGTGTATTTCCTTTAGTCATTTTAATCTACTATTAATTTACTATTAGCTAATTACTTCTGATAAAAGAATTTTTCTCTTGTGAAAAAAAACTTATTTTTTAAATATAAGAGCGTCTTATTACAAATGAAAAGGTTTCTAAGCTATTTAATCTACCTAGTTTTTTGTGCCTCCAGTGGTATTTTTATGTCATCATTTTAAATGAAATCTGATTACATTATGTAGCTATGGTTTGTGGCAGACAATCATATGCATGTAAAATCAGATTGAAGCTGATAGTTTAAAGTAGAAGCACTGGACAGCAGTTCCTGTATGCTCTTATACTTTCATTAGACAGATTAAAGGGCTCTTTTCTAAGTTTTGTCTATTACTGTTATTTATATTCTATTTAAATTTTTTAGGCATGGAAAATCATCTCGTACCTTTTCAGTTAAAGGCATTAAATTGGCTATTGATTATTTTTTGAATCGGGGTCATACACAGGTCACTGCTTTTGTTCCAAAATTTCGTAAAAGTAAAAATCCCAATCGTTCAGTTCCTACTACAGATGTAGATGATCTTGATGAATTGGAAAGGAAACAGCAAGTTGTCTTCACACCTTCTCGAAGAGTTAATGGCAGAAACATCAATTCTTATGATGATAGGTAAGAAATTTTATAAATATTGAGTAATAATTAAATTTACCTTTTTAATGGAAATGGTAAAACTTCCTAGTTTAATGTAATTTTAGTATTTAATGCAAAAGTATGTACAGATTTCCCCTCCTATTGAGGACCAATAGCTAATTCCTACACCAGAGATGGCAAACTTTTTTTATGTGCACATGTCAAAAATTCATAAACAATGTTTATCACCATTGTAACATGCCAAACATTTACATTAATGTTGGGTTATGCTGAGATGTTTTAATCGATTTTCTATGTTTTTTCAATTGTACCTGTTGTATCTCGATGACTCCAGTTAATCAATTGCTATTTTTATCCCATTGTATCAAGAATCGTCTGCAATGGATGAATTGGGGCAATCATTAAAGGCATTAGAGATCAAATTCACTCTTGAGTGTAAGTTTTCTGTCAGATGATGCAATTCCATCTTTTTTATGTTTAAAAAGATCAGAACTTGATGTAGCCCAGTGGTTAGGGAGTTGAATTCGGAATTAATTAGGGGAAAGCTGGAAATTGTTTTAATCCCTTCAGTTTAGGTCTAGAATGAATATGCTGTGTTTTCCCCCTCGTACCAGATGAGCGTTAAGAATTATGCATAGATTTATAGTCAAAAAACACGTTTTTTTTAAATACTATAACGCTATCTCGAAATCATTAACTCTTTCGAAAACATTGCCAATACAAATGTTGTAGCACTTAAAATTCTGAATAAAAGGAGTACCTACACTCAATGCTTATGTTGAATATTAAGGTCACAACTTCAAAGTTGTAGACCCATCATCAGGAGGATGACCTCAGAATTAATTAGGGGAAAACTGGAAATCGTTTTAATCCCTTCAGATTAGGTCTAAAATGAATATTCTATGTTTTCCCCCCTCGTACTAAGTGAGCATTAGGAAATATGTACGTATTTACATTCGAAAAACATGTTTTTCCTTAATTTTTTTAACTATCTCAAAATAGCTAATTCTATCAAAAACATTGTCAATGCAAATGTTGTAGAGCTTAAAATTTTTAATAAAATGAGCACCCACATTAGTATTTTTGTTCAAAATTAAGGTCGCAATTCTAATTTCAAAATTTTGCTTTAATCGCTAATCAAGAGCTTGAAGTCCAGAGAGACCAAGTTACCTAAGAATATCTCAAAACAGCCTAGTCTATCAAAAACATTGTCAGTACAAATGTTGTAGAGCATAAAATTCTGAATAAAATGAGCACCCACATCAATATTTTTGTTCAAAATTAAGGTCGCAATTCTATTTCAAAATTTTGCCTTAATCACTAATCAAGAGCTTCAACCTAGAAGAGACAGATTACCATAACAATATCTCAAAACAGCTAACTATATCAAAAAATTGCCAATACACATGTTGTAGAGCTTAAAATTCTGAATAAGATGAATACTCACAATAATATTTTTGTTCAAAATTAAAGTCGCAATTTCAGATATTGTTAAAAATATTAAAGAAAAACGTGTTTTTCGAATGTAAATGTGTACATATTTCCTAATGCTCACTTAGTACGAAGGGGAAAACATAGAATATTCATTTTAGACCCAATCTGAAGGGATTAAAACGATTTCCAGTTTTCCCCTAATTAATACTGAGTTCAACCCTCTGACCACGGTGCTAAAACTTTAAAGAAGAATTGTGCCTTAATATTCAACAAAAGTATTAAGTGTAGGTACTCATTTTATTCAGAATTTTAAGCTCTACAACATTTGTATTGACGATATTTTTGAAAAAGTTAGTGATTTCGAGATAGTGTTATGGTAATTTAAAAAAAGACGTGTTTTTTTACTATAAATCTATGTATAATTCCTAACGCTCACTTAGTACGAGGGGGAAAACATAGCATATTCATTCTAGACATAAACTTAAGGGATTAAAACAATTTTCAGCTTTCCCCTAATTATTTCCGAATTGGGCCTTTTTTTTGCTCCCCTACCACTGGGCTAATTTTAAAATGTATTCATCTCTGACTAGATATATTTTGCCAGGTAGTCTGAACCTTGATGAAATTATGTCTGATTGAATCCTTACATACAAGATAATAAAAAATATCTTAGTCTTAAATGATTCAATTGGAAATCAAACATGCCTGCACAGACCTATAGTATTGCTGTCATAGTTTATTTACTTATATATTGTTATATATAAACTAGCAGGGTGTCAGTTTATGTCAGGTTTAAACTGTCATGTCAAAAACCATCTGTCAAAAACCGCGTTAAAAACCTCAAATACTATATTGATCTGTAAAATTTCACATTAAATGTCACACATAATATTTAAAATTCACTATTACTGTATATCAATAATCAGTACATAGTTAGTAAAGTGTTATTGTTAAATGCAACTTTTTAATAGGGTAAAATTTTTATTTATTTATTTATTATTTTTTGTAAAATTGTGCTTTTCTAAAATGCAGACATTAAGCTCCCCTGAACTGTACATTTTTTCTCTTACTTAAAATCGTTTTAATTTCTCTATTACTTTTGAAAGCAGCATTACCTAGTTTTATTTTTTTATTTTTTCTTTTTTCTTAAGAAAAAAAAAATAGAAAATAGCAGATTTTTTTGTTTATATAACAAGAAAATGTACCCCAATTTTATTCTAGTCTAAGCAATAACCATCCCATTCAAAATTGAAATTGGATTATTAATCTTAAACATTTACAAAATAAGAGAAGTGATTTTTTTAAAAAAAGCTTAAAGCCAGAATCTTTTTAAAACATGCTGTCTTTAAATATATGAAAATGTTTTCGATTTTAAAACTGAACAAAACTGGCTCGGTTTTCTAAAAAAAAATTCACTTAATTATATTGAAAAAGTGCATAATAGAAGGGATCAAATCATGAAACCATGCCATTATTTGGCTTACATTTTGCATCTCAACCATCAGGGTGGGGGCAAGGGTTGACTGATGTATCAGTTGATTCAACTCGCGCTTGGGCTACAGGGAGAATTTATGGTTGCTTATCCATACTGATTGTGTATGAAGCTAAAGAATCCCCTTTCCTGTCTTCTTATTTCAGTGCTATAGTGAGGACCCAATTACTTGGTGGAAAAGTATCGATATTATTAAATGCTATAGCTTTTTGGCTGAGCCTGCTTCAAAGCTTGCCTGTCTAGCAATGCTTTTACTATCAAGTCCTACTACCTCAGCATCAATTAAGAGACAGACTATTTTCTAACGCTTCATACACTCTAAACTCAGAAATCATTTGGGTGTAAATAAATGTGCTAAACAGGTTGTGTGCTGCAGTATGCTGTGGGGCAAAATTGATCCAGATTATTTAATTGTACAAAATGATTTTCTTCTGATTGAAAATTCGAAAAAATCAAAATATTTTATTGCAATTAATAATTAAATTTTTTTTATATTATTAAATTACATTAATTTTAAATAAAATATAAATCACTGACTTATTTAATGCTTACCTATTGTTGTTAAAATATGTTTTTGACGGTTTAAACCAGTTTATGACAGTTTAAACCAGTTTTTGGCGTCAAAAACCCAACCCTGTAAACTAGGGGGCTCTGCTCCCTGCAAGCTACGCTCGCCAACCCCCTTTCAGACACCGCAGAATTTAAAAGCACGCTAATTTGATCGGTTTTAAAAAGATTAGAGAAGATGGAATTATAATGAAAAAACCTATAGCGATCTCCCTGTAAATGGGTTTCCATTCAACTCTCTTTGATTGTGAAAATTTAAGGCCGAATCAGTTGCTGTTAAGACATCCAATGGTTGTTTCCGTGTTTGATTAAAGAAGATCAGTTAAACATTTGAAAGGAAGCTAAAATAAAATGAATTAAGTAAACAGAGTCTTTGCCTCCCGGGTTTTTTTAACAGCGTTATAAAACGATTGCCATAATACAATTTACTACAATTACTACAATTTACTGCTTTCACCACTTCAAGGGCGGTAGTTCATTTTTGGGACCACTTAATTTTAATCCTTAAATGCCACATTTGCACCAGAATATTGGAATGAAAATTTTCCTTTTATTAAGTAAGGGAACAAAAGCATTTTCTATTTCGAAATTTGTTTATAAATTCTGGTGCCATTCACTGATTTCAACATTTTACGAATAGAAGTACCTTGCTCCTGAAAGCGTTAAACTCTTATTAATGTATTTATTATTTTACAGTTTCCTTTCTCTTTTAATATTCATGTGTAAATACAATTTTCAAGACATAGTTTTCAATATTTTCCTGCTTTTAACACTTACTCATTTAATAGTAATTTTTTTTTTTAAATTTGTTTTTAATAGTCACGTGTATATAAATTTTTAATCGTTAGGAAATATTATTCTTTAGAATTGAAAACAATCTCTATGATATTAGCCTAAGTCATGAGATTATTATCAACAGTTCTGGGTGGATCCCTTCTTTTTTTTATATAATGTTAGCCAGCCACAGGCGATAAGTCGCCAAATATTATTCTATCGCCATCATTTCACTTATATTATAATAGTCCAAGTCATGTAACTGCCATAAACAATTACAACCCTTCGCTTTTCATAAGAAAGGATTCCATTTTGATTAAAGAATCAAAGTTATTTTATCGCAAAATTATTTTATCGTTTATAGTTATTTTTTATTTTACTTAAAGGATTAAAGTTATTTTATCAAAGTTATTTTATTCACTTGACTGTAAGGAAGTTACACATGTTTACGCCATCAGGTGATTTTTATTTCGATGTTTTATTTTTATTAATGTTATACTAATTTATTTGTTCTTTCGTTATTTAAAATTAGGGTGTCAACGATTTTAATCAGTTGATTTAAATCAGCGATTAAAATCATGATTTTAATCAACCGATTTTTTAAAAAAAGTCATTGATTTAAATCAAAAATATTCTAAATGTTTAAAATGTCAAAAAAAGTATTAAAATCTAACATAAACATAATTTGAAAGTTTCTATAGGTGTTTTGACTTATGAATAAACAAAAAAGAACTTTAAATAATTGTTTCTAAGCTTGATTCATGAGTATTGTAAAAATTTAAAAACAGTTGAGTTTATAAAAAGCATTGTTTTTAAGTTTTTATCCAAATTAAAGCAGTTTCATTTGAAAATGATATTTAAATCTAATATAATTTGCAATGTTATAAATTCTTTTAGGTAATCAATTTATGCATTATTTTATATAAAATTACACATAGCAAGTGTAATACATTTCTACAAGTAAAAGAATAAATAGTAATTAATAGCAATCTCAAGTTAAAGAAGAATGAAAGAATGACATATTTTCAAAGCTAAATTTAAATGAATGCATAAGAGAAAAAGAAATAATTGGTATAAAAATGCTAAGCTCAGCAAGAGCTTCTTCGGTATAGGTTGTATAAATGTTTTTAACTTTGTAACTCATATATACTAAATAAAAAATAATAATTGAAAAGGCAGCAAAATGGTAATTAATAATTCACTCTGAGAGGTAATAGTGCTGTTACTTAAATATTTTGAGGATTTCAGATATAAGTGGCTAAAATATTTATCCTATATGAATGGGTTTAACTCATTTTCATAATATACATACATGTGTGTAAGTTTAGATTTTGGTGGTTTACAGTAATTTTCCTAAATACAAATGCAAAATGAGCTGCAAATAATATTTGTTAGTTTTGTTATTTGTGTTACTAACTAATGAAATTACTTATTTGCAGTTTTTATTAATCCTGTAATTATACTATTTCTTCTAGGATTTTTTTTTAATGGTGCTGCACCATGCCCCTTTTGAAATTGGCAAAATGCACCGTGCCTTAAAAAAAAATTGTTGAAATTCACCTGCAGTTATAGTCAGAGATTTCTTGTAAAAAACTTCCCCATTCAACAATATTTCTAAATTCATGTGGCCAAGATCTTGCAAAAATATGGAACTTTATTTCTTTAGAAAATACAGGATATTATTAAAATATATTTAATTGTATTTTTCAATTTGTTATTCATAAAATTATTAAAAATTAGGGACACTTTATTTATCATACTAAAAATTCTTCTTCTTTTTTTTTTTTTTTCTTTCTTATATCATTACTAAACACATTAGACATTACTAACATATTTCCTCATGAGATAGTACCCTTTTTTTGGAACTAGCATCCTGTCCCTTTTTCTTTCTAAAATGAATACTACATTATTATCATTTTAATAATTAAGGCTTAAAAATGTATAATATGTTCCTAATTAGAGAGTTAATTGTTTAATAATTATTAATTTGAAGTAGTGTTAACTATTTAATATAAAATGCAGTTAATAATTTTAATAAATATTAAATATCACTAGTATTTATAAAGTTTTACATAATTATTACAATATTAATGTATATGACATTATTATATGATACTACCTAATGAAACTACTAATTTGCAGTTTTTATAATTTCTGTAAGTGCTAACTAATAATTATAATTTTATTAATTGTGTAAAAACATAGATTATGTTAGCAATCAGGGGTTTAATTGTTTTGGAAACCTAAAACTCTTGGTAGCTATTCAGTATTTGAACACTGGGAAAAAAATCATAAAAATCCGATTTAAATCAAAAAGATCTGATTTAAATTTAAAAAATCCGATTTTTTTTTTTTTTTTTTTTAATCATGATTTTTTTACACCCTATTTAAAATAAAAATTACGTCAATTTGTATAATTTGGTGAGTGGTTTGGCGATTTATATAATTTGGCAAAATTGGTCGACAGGATAACTAAGTAGTACCATTAAAACATTGCTTTGAATTTGAAATTAAATGTCAGCATTTGTTGCATTATTTAATCGGGTTTGGCGTGATTTTTTTTTACGGCAATTTGACGAAAACCTCATTTTCGAATACTAGTTATATATGTATTTTTAAATTATTTCCCATTATTTTTAAAATGAAATAACAATAAATAAAAAAATTAATTAATAACTATAGAACAAAACAATTTATAACATTTTTTTTAAATAAAAAGAATATAAATGTAAATAAACATTTATTAATAAATAAGCAACAATAGCCGGGGTATCATGTCAGGCAAAATAACACCATTTTGATGCCATTTAGGTTCCCTGGTGCGTATATGACATCTGCGCCTAATATTTTTGTTTTTGTTTCGTTTAAAAAAAAAGAAAGAAGTGGAAGGCATTGATTTTAAATTTTTCAGTTTTAAATGAAAGTTTTGTATTAAATAAAATGATAATAAAATACAAAAAAAAAAAAAAAAAAAAAAAAAAAAAAGCATTGTTCTTAGTATACATTTAAGAGAGGCCAAACTGGTTGCCAAATTAGTTTAAAATAATAACCTTTTCTAAAATAAGAAAAAAAAATATCTGTTATGTTTAAAATTTGAGTTGCCATCATTAGAAAAAAAAGTATTTAAAATTAGAAAAAAATTACTATTTCGAAAACTAATTCAAATTTAAAAATTCCAATACCAGTTTTGAGATCTGCGGATCAGTACGGATTTTTGGTGTTAATTTCAGCGCAAAGTATACCATATTTTAGGAGAAATCGCCGCGAAACATAATCAGTTGTTTAATCAGTCGTTTCATAAATTCGTTACATTTCAGTCGTTTCATATATCTGTTTCATAAATTCATTTCATTAGGATTTTTTATATAGGGTAGATTATGCATATTTTATTAGAGTGAGTGTTATGGAAACATATTACTGTATTTCTGTCCTGTGTAATTTTATGCCTTTCCCCCATGAATGTACTAACACCATACTGTTTTTCCTTTTCTTTCCTCCCTCCTATGTCTCATACTCATTGGAGCAAGGTCAGTCTTAGGTTTTTGTTTAAAATACAGCAAACAAACCTCTGTGTAATATAGGCTCAGACTTGTCAAGTCTCCGGCTTTTTCAATTATATTTTAATCTCTCGTTTGTTTCTTGAGGTTGAGTTGACCCATTTTTTTAAGGGAAAAAGTCCAGAATATTGTCTCAGATGAAGAAAATGTATTTGAATAATATAAGTAAGATTTTACATGTTAACTTTTCTAGATAAAAGCAGTGATGAAACAGCTATGCCAAAACTATTATGGTGCGCATTTCTGCATCAAATCGACCCCTTTTCAATGAAATTGCAAGTACAAATGAATTTTTCTACAACCTTTTGATAAAATTTGTGGTTTTTTTCTGCGATCGTTTCACGATTTCTTTTCTGTGATTCTTTGCTGAAATTTGCGATTTTCTTCCGCTACCGATTAACAGTAGACATTTTTTCTGAGACCATTTATCGAAATCAAATCCATGACCGATCGAAGAATTTCATGATTCTTTTCCACGATCTTTTGTCAAGATTCAAGAGGTTTTTTTTTTGCATGGCTGGCAAAATTAACTCTTTTTTGTACGATCTTTGATGAAATTCTTGATTGTTTTGTGCGATCTTTGATGAAATTCTCGATTTTTTTGCATAAATGTTTGACTAAATTAGAAATTTTTATTTTCATAATCGCTTGACTAAACTTGCAATTCTTTTCCACGATGATTTGTCAAAATTCACGCTTTTTTGCACAATCTTTGATGAAATTCTGGATTTTTTTTTTTTCCTGCGATCTTTAACGAAACTCTCGATTGTTTGATGAAATTCTCGATTTTTATGCAAATGTTTGACTAAACTCGGGGTTTTGTGTTTTCCACAACTTTTTGACCAAATTCACAATTCTTTTCAACGATCATCTGTCAAGATTCGTGTTTTTTTTTCTGCAATCGACTGACAAAATTCATGTTTTTTTGCACGATCTTTGACAAAATTCTCAATTTATTTATTTTTTATTATTTTTTTTTTTGCGCAATCTTTGGCGAAATTCTCGATATATTTTGCATGATTGTTTGACTAAATAAGTGATTTTTTTTTTCCCAATCATTTGACTACATTCACATTTTTTTTTTTTTAGATACACATCGATAGATGAAATTTGCGATATTTTTTCCCACATTTGTTCGTTGAAAAGTGTGGGGTTTCTTTTTAGCCACCGATCAGCAATTTCTGTGGCTGATTAATGAATTAATTTTGTAAAATTCTGCAAAGTAAAAAAAAAAAAAAAAAAAGGTCATGCACTACCCTGAAAATTCAAAAAATATTCGCAGCACCTGTAATAGAAGTTGAAGGGGAAAAATCCTGCACAGCATTTTTTATTATGTGGGATTTTCCTATTTTGTATGCAATTTGCTGCAATCCTGTTCGCTATTTCAAAATCTGCCCCTCAAAGACCACCTCCCCCCTCCAAGAAACTCTTGAAGTGGCACCTTTGGTACTAAGTCTTTGCTAAGTATTCATTGCGATTCGAAACTTGGTGCACATACACACCAATCAATTTAACCCCTTTTTTCTGCTTGGATTAAGTCTAAAGTTGGGCTTAGTCCGGTCCTTTTAAATTTTTATTCATATAATTTTTTTATCAGCCCAACAGGCCTGTTTAATTTTTGTTTCTTTTTAATCGGCCAAGACTGTTAAAAAATTGTTTATGTTCTGTTGGCCTGTTGAAGATTTGTCTTTATTTTGCTCTATGTCTTAACTCTATCCTTATCTTTCTCCCTAGAATAATTATTCACGACCATTTTTTTTTTTTCTCCTAAAAAAAGCAACTTTGCTGCTCCAAAATAGTGATTTTCTTCTCCAAAAAAGCATTTTTGCTGCTCCAAAATGATGTTTTTGCTCCTCCAAAATGGCTTTTTGCTGCTTCAAAATTATGTTCTTGCTGTTCCATCACTGTAAAAGATAAAATTCACTTTAGTAGTACAAAAGAACTAAATTTTATGTTTGACATTAATAATTAACAATATGTAATCAATATTTAATCTAATTTTAATGCTCAACAGGAGCCTGTTATGCTGTGCTTAGCTCACAGGCTGTCAAAGCCTGAGAGCTAATGCGCCCGCCGGTTCTGTGTGTATGTACATTGTACATACATACATATGTACGTAATGCGATAACTCTTGATAGAAATATCCAATTTGCTTCAAATTTTTTTTCTAGGTTCATTCTGATAAGGTACTTCCCTGATTAGCTTTGGGGGGTCATTGGTTAAGTATAAAGGGGGGGGGGGGGACTGGGGGCTACTCTCCCCTTAACTTAGATAAATGGGTTTTTCTTGCAGAATTATCCGATTTTCTTCAAATTTGGTATACCGGTTAATACTGATAAGGCACTTCCCTGATTAGATTCGTCATTCAGATACTTTGTCATTGCTAGTGTGCAACTCTGTTAACAATTGATTGGATATTTTCTTAGATGCATTAATTTTTAGTGTTTATATTGTATTGCAAATAATTTTTTTTGCTGTTATAAATATTAAGGTATTAATTATATATCAGTGAAATTCTTTGAAAAAAGTATTTTTTTTTTTTTTTATTGGCTTAAAAAATCCTTTGAACCTTCCTGAATTCATTGGTATCCCCAGCTTTTTTTTTTTTTTTTTTTTTTTTTTTTTTTCCTGACCATTAGAAATAATTGTAAAAATTCAAGGAAAGACAAGACTGGGACACCACACCTACTCACACTAAGGAAAGACACGACTGGGATGCCGCGTCCACTCACATTAATTTTACTATAGCATTTTATACTCATTTATTATATATAACTAAACTTTATCCAAGTGTTTATATATACTTAATTCATGTGTTTGATAAAACACTACAAGAGCTTCACACAAATTAGAAATGTCTAGCTTTTCGAAAAATTGTAATTTTCTTCAGCTAAAAACCCCATTAACTCCTAAAGTATTTGAGTGATTTCGATTTAAAAAAAAAAAAAAATGTTAGTAGAGAATAAATATAAGATCGTATATGGCAGACAGTTTAAAAAAATTTTAATTAGTTAAAATAAAAAAAAAAAAATTTCTGAAAAAAAAAAATTCTGAAAAATTGCCATTGCTCTAAAATAAGAAGTTTTAGTCGCAGAAAAAAAGTGTCTGCCATAAGTCGTGAGCATTACCCAGTGAATAGGGATTCAGAATTTCATTAAAATTGGTCTGATAGTTTCTGAAGAAACAGGTCTTAAAGCTCGCATATCCCCCCCCCCCCCCTCCCTATGATTGCATCCATTCTTGTCTTCCCTCAAAAACACTTTTTGGCTTTCTCGATGAAATTCTCGATTTTTTATGCAAATGTTTGACTAAACCCGGGTTTTTGTGTTTTCCACAACTTTTTGACCAAATTCACAATTCTTTTCCACGATCATCTGTCAAGATTCGTGTTTTTTTTTCTGCAATCGACTGACAAAATTCATGTTTTTTTGCACGATCTTTGACAAAATTCTCAATTTATTTATTTTTTTTTTTTTTTTGCGCAATCTTTGGCGAAATTCTTGATATATTTTGCATGATTGTTTGACTAAATAAGTGATTTTTTTTTTCCCAATCATTTGACTACATTCACATTTTTTTTTAGATACACATCGACAGATGAAATTTGCGATACTTTTTCCCACATTTGTTCGTTGAAAAGTGTGGGGTTTCTTTTTAGCCACCGATCAGCAATTTCTGTGGCTGATTAATGAATTAATTTTGTAAAATTCTGCAAAGTAAAAAAAAAAAAAAAAAGGTCATGCACTACCCTGAAAATTCAAAAAATATTCGCAGCACCTGTGATAGAAGTTGAAGGGGAAAAATCCTGCACAGCATTTTTTATTATGTGGGATTTTCCTATTTTGTATGCAATTTGCTGCAATCCTGTTCGCTATTTCAAAATCTGCCCCTCAAAGACCAGCTCCCCCCTCCAAGAAACTCTTGAAGTGGCACTTTTGGTACTAAGTCTTTGCTAAGTATTCATTGCGATTCGAAACTTGGTGCACATACACACCAATCAATTTAACCCCTTTTTTCTGCTTGGATTAAGTCTAAAGTTGGGCTTAGTCTGGTCCTTTTAAATTTTTATTCATTTAATTTTTTTATCAGCCCAACAGGCCTGTTTAATTTTTGTTTCTTTTTAATCGGCAAAGACTGTTAAAAAATTGTTTATGTTCTGTTGGCCTGTTGAAGATTTGTCTTTATTTTGCTCTATGTCTTAACTCTATCCTTATCTTTCTCCCTAGAATAATTATTCACGACCATTTTTTTTTTCTCCTAAAAAAAGCAACTTTGCTGCTCCAAAATAGTGATTTTCTGCTCCAAA
Source organism: Maratus speciosus (assembly GCA_963932465.1). Classification (NCBI taxonomy): domain Eukaryota; kingdom Metazoa; phylum Arthropoda; class Arachnida; order Araneae; family Salticidae; genus Maratus; species Maratus speciosus. The sequence continues at coordinate 296,646,970 of OZ010789.1, forward strand.
AAAGCATTTTTGCTGCTCCAAAATGACGTTTTTGCTCCTCCAAAATGGCTTTTTGCTGCTTCAAAATTATGTTCTTGCTGTTCCATCACTGTAAAAGATAAAATTCACTTTACAGTTATGATAATAGGCTATTTTTCAACAAATGCATTAAAATGTGGATAATTTTTTGATTTCGTGTTGACTGTGAATAGAATTTACAGTATTGGGGTGAGTATAACCTGACCTGTGAAGTAATCTACCTATTATACATAAGATGAAATCACAAATATATGAACAAATGGTAAAATTCTAAAGATGAACAAGATATGAACATAGGGGACCAGTATGTGAAATAAGAAACTATGAATAACCCACAGAATCGTCAGAGGAACTTGCAGGTTTAATTCATAGTGAAGATGCGTTATTTCATCCAATTTTGTCGGCATTAAGCTTAAAATGACAAAATTTAGCTCCTAATAGCACATCATAAAGCAGAATAAATTATAAAAAACCAAGAGATCTAAAGAAAAATAACCCTCACAGAAGATATTAAAAATTGAAAAATGATTGGAGCACAATACCACAATTATAGACAAGAATCCAAGACTTAAGAAAGTTGACTCACAATATTGTAATATGTGAGAATGCAGGGCTGCCAAAGTCCCCCTTCCCCCCCCCCCCAAAGTCCCCTTTTTGGATAATGGTCCACTTTTATGCATTTTGGTCCCCTTAGTCCCCTTTCTGTGGCCTTTAAAAGTTTACTAATGTGGAAAAATTGCCGCAAAACTCAAAAAACTCTAAAAATCACAAAATTTCAAATATTACGTTTTACTATAGATAGCTAAAACATTGTAACTGGAATTCTTTCATGAATATCAAAAAATTGCCGCACAATGTGAAAAGATGTTAAAATACGCATTGAAAATCTCATTAAAAATCACTAAAAATTCAAGTTAGAGGACAAAATTTTACTACATTAAGCTAGAAGTTTGAAACCGAATTTCAAAAAATCGCCATAAAATATGAAAAAAAGAAAGAAAAAAAATTTCAAAAATTGTTATAGGAATTCAATTTTATAGAAAAGAAAACAAAATTTAATAAGTTTTGCAAAAAGATTGAAACTGGAATCCTTTTACGAATGTTAAAAAATCTCATTAAAAATTCAAAAATTGCTGTAATAAGGTTTATTGAAAAGAGGACAACATTTACTGAACTGGGCTAAAAAATTTAAACTGTATCCCATTTACTAGTGTGAAAAAGTCACTGCATAAAAATCCAGAAAATCAGAGAAGTCAAAATGTACTATAGTAGGGATAAAGCATTGTATAAGGAATTTTTTCACAAATAGGGGAAAAAAATCCTTGTGGGATGTGAAATTTCTTTCTTTTTTTTTTTTTTTTTTATCGCTAGGATTTTAAACCAGAGGATGCAATCATAGAAAGACAAAATTTACTACATTAAGGTTAAAAGTTTTAAACTGATTTTTTTTTACAGATGTCAAAAAAACACTGTAAAATGCCAAAAAACAATGAAATAATTGCAAAAAATTTTAAAATCACTTTATGAATCCCAAATAAACTTTATTCTAAAGAGGACAAAATTTATTACATTCTGCTAAAAAATTTAAACCAGATTCCTTTTACAAATTTGGAAAAATTGCCATAAAACATGAAAAAAGGCTAAAAAATTACAGTTAAAAAAACTACCCAAAAAAGTCCAAAAATTGATTTCTATGTGCATAACTTTAGAGATACAGCTACCTTCTTGCCAAATCCTCTAGCTCTATGCGAAGCGATCTTGTCAGCTGAAAGACACATAGACAAACCTCTATCTTTATTAGATTAATTTTTAATACAATTATTCAATTGGTAAATAAATCATATCAGTTGTAAATTTCCAAATGGGGGAAAAAAGTCTGGCCAGGATTCGAACTAGGAATGTCTTGACTGGAGCTGCCAATGCTCTACGTACTGTGCCATCCCGGACGAATCTGGAAAAGTAATTCACCCAGCTAACCCTAATGTTGCCATAATATGCTTTTTCCATTGAACATTATAGCTTATTTCAGCTTTTATTGGGTAGTACAAAGGAACTAAATTTTATGTTTGAGATTAATAATTAACAATATGTAATCAATATTTAATCTAATTTTAATGCTCAACAGGAGCCTGTTATGCTGTGTTTTTTTAGCTCACAGGCTGTCAAAGCCTGAGAGCTAATGCGCCCGCCGGTTCTGTGTGTATGTACATTGTACATACATACATATGTACGTAATGCGATAACTCTTGATAGAAATATCCAATTTGCTTCAAATTTTTTTTCTAGGTTCATTCTGATAAGGTACTTCCCTGATTAGCTTTGGGGGGTCATTGGTTAAGTATAAAGGGGGGGGGGACTGGGGGCTACTCTCCCCTTAACTTAGATAAATGGGTTTTTCTTGCAGAATTATCTGATTTTCTTCAAATTTGGTATACCGGTTAATACTGATAAGGCGCTTCCCTGATTAGATTCGTCATTCAGATACTTTGTCATTGCTAGTGTGCAACTCTGTTAACAATTGATTGGATATTTTCTTAGATGCATTAATTTTTAGTGTTTATATTGTATTGCAAATAATTTTTTTTGCTGTTATAAATATTAAGGTATTAATTATACATCAGTGAAATTCTTTGAAAAAAGTAATTTTTTTTTTTTTTTTTGGCTTAAAAAATCCTTTGAACCTTCCTGAATTCATTAATATCCCCAGTTTTTTTTTTTTTTTTTTTTCTCTGACCATTAGAAATAATTGTAAAAATTCAAGGAAAGACAAGACTGGGACACCACACCTACTCACACTAAGAAAAGACACGACTGGGATGCCGCGTCCACTCACATTAATTTTACTATAGCATTTTATACTCATTTATTATATATAACTAAACTTTATCCAAGTGTTTATATATACTTAATTCATGTGTTTGATAAAACACTACAAGAGCTTCACACAAATTAGAAATGTCTAGCTTTTCGAAAAATTGTAATTTTCTTCAGCTAAAAACCCCATTAACTCCTAAAGTACTTGAGTGATTTCGATTTAAAAAAAAAAAAATGTTAGTAGAGAATAAATATAAGATCATATATGGCAGACAGTTTAAAAAAATTTTAATTAATTAAAAAAAAAAAAAAAAAAAAAAAAAAAAAAATTCTGAAAAAAAAAATTCTGAAAAATTGCCATTGCTCTAAAATAAGAAGTTTTAGTCGCAGAAAAAAAGTGTCTGCCATAAGTCTTGAGCATTACCCAGTGAATAGGGATTCAGAATTTCATTAAAATTGGTCTGATAGTTTCTGAAGAAACAGGTCTTAAAGCTCGCATATCCCCCCCCCCCCCCCCCCCCCTATGATTGCATCCATTCTTGTCTTCCCTCAAAAACACTTTTTGGCTTTGTCATTTTGTAACACAAAGTGCAAGTTCAAAAAATACAAGTCACAGTTTAACACAAAACAAAATACAAAAAGTTGGCATCTTTTGATTGAACAATAAGAAAATTTTAAAAAGGTGTACAAAATTTTGACCGACTATTGACACTCCCAACGTCTGTTCTGTCGATACGTAATCAGAAAACTCAATTTGTCATTCGCAAAGAGCGAGAATTGTGAATATTTATGTTTTTAAAAATCCCATTATCTCATAAAGTACTTGAGCGATTTTAATATATATATATTTTTTGTGGTAGAGTATAAATATAAGATAACAGCATACATATGCAGCAGACAGTTTTTAAAAATGTTAATAAAATTTCTGAAAAATTGCCATTGCTCTAAAATAGAAAGTTTTAGTCGCAGAAAAAATCTGTCTGCCATAAATCTTGAGCATAATCCAGTGAATATGGATTCCGAATTTCATCAAAATCGGTCAGGTAGTTTCAAAGAAAACGTCTTCAAGCTCACATATTTCTATAGAATTGCACCCAGTCTTGTCTTCCCTTAATAAAGCATCAATTTAAATTAAAAGCTCCTTTAAGGAGAGTTATCAATGTGAGTACTAAATATTGGAATACGTCCTATCTTCTTGCAGTAGAATATTTAGCTGAGTGTATAGCTGAGTTTAATAACCCATTTTTATAAAGATAACCAATTAACATATTTTTGGGGGTAATTTTTAAAATTTTGCTTGCATATTTAGGGAAACTCGGTGCAGTATTTTTAGACATGGTCCCCCAAAGTCCCCCTTTTTAATACAAATGGTCCCCCAAAGTCCCCCTTTTTAATACAAATGGTCCCCCAAAGTCCCCTTTTAAAATAAAAATGGTCCCCTTTCCCCCTTTTAGGAGGCTAAAATGTGTTGGGAGCCCTGGAGGATGCAATCAGATTTAAGACTATTAAATTTATGTGGCCAGCAATTAGTTACTGAAAATGAAAACATTGCTGCCATCTGTTGGGAAAAAGGAAAACTATATCGTAACTAGATTTTTAACAAAAATGTCTGGTGCTTCCATCTATGCCCATAAAAAAGTGAAATAAATTGAAGAAATCAAGAAATGACTTAAATTAACATTTATTTAAAGTAGAATGAAAAAATAGGAATAAACTTAATAAGTAATGTGTAAATATAAAGAAAATAAATAAATAAAAGGACATTGATTAAATTAACCATTTTAAAACAAATACAGTCAAACCCTGCTATAGTGTACCCTCAAGGGATCGAAATTTCGGTTCATAACCAGGAGTTCACTATATCCGTTCTGCAAACAGTTTTAACTAAATGGTTCCGAACTCCTCCCTCAAAATACATGTTATTTAAATAAATGACCAATAAAATAAAATACAAAAGGACTGAAAAATAATAACAAAAAACATGTTTTTTTACTCACATCTTGCATACAAAAAAAGTAATCTTTAGTTGATGAGAGGCTGATTCAAGAAAAAATTTATCCTTACTTCTGTCGAAGGGCCGAAATGTTTCTATCACTCTCAGCTCTATATTTTGACTTGAGTACACAAAAACTTGTTCAGCACTTGAGTTGCTGCTTTAGCGTATAATGAATACCCATTCCTACGCGTCTCCCCTGAATTTCCGGGAATGGATATTCAACCCATTGACTTCTTACAGGTGCAACATCTGCCAGGGATGGCGTTTGTTTAGGGAAGGTGAAGAGAGATAAAAGAGGCAAATAAGATCGCTACATTCTTGTCGCTCCATTCCAGTCTATGGATTGTTTTAATAACCGGTATATGTATTTATTTTGAAGTAGCAATTTTAAAATTATTACAAAAAAATGAATGTATATATGATCTTTCATTGCTTTTTTTCAATTATTCTTTGTAGATTGATTTTTTTGTAAATTTTTGCTTTTTTCCCACTTTTGCGGTAACTTATTTGACTTATATTATGTGAGTATGGCATTACATGCATGAGCAAATTTTTTTTCACCCAAAACGTATTCAAATTAAGTAATCTTCATTCTTTTTAAATTGGAAATACATAATATTCCATACGTTCTGTGTAAGAAGTACCCAAAATTGTTAAATAAAACACAAAAAATTTATTTATTCGTTAAAATTTATTTAGTCACCTTTAAAGTAGGCCTTAACGAGTTCAATACAAATATGCCAGCACATGATCCAATCCTCCATATATTTTTTCTAAGCAAATTGGGATGTGGCTATTAGCTTCTTTAGCGAATTTTCTTTTATGTCCAAGGATCATTATAAAAATTAAAAAGTGTAACTTTTTAAAAAATAATGCAGGGCTATTTCATCATACGTCCTACCTTATTTTGAATGCATTTACCATTTACATTGCCTATGTATAGCCAGCAGGTAAAAAAATTAAAGCACATTTCAATGATACCTTCTCTGTATTTTAATTTTTTTCATGTAAATGAATAGTACATGAAAACTCATGAAACACACGTCCACCCTGTTATTTAAAATTGAGTTCAAGTAAAATTTGAATTATTTGATCATAATCCATATATGAAATATCTTAAGTTTGTTCTATAATTAACTGTATTTAAACTCATAATTTCTACACAAGTTTAACACAAATACTTCCAGTTTGATGAACAAAAGCTTTTCACAGGTAAATTTTACACCAAAGAAAGTTCTATGCTTTGAATTGTTATTTAAGAAGTGGATAGTCTTAAAACTCTTTAAATTAATAAAAGTTTTAACTTCATGGCTTCTTCTATGAATTAAAATAAATGAATAAAATTTTTTTATATTCTAAAACAAGTATTTCAAAATCAAAGAGAAATTTTTAAGGAAAACTTTACTGTTATACAGTGTTTATTTGTCAGGAAGTGAGTGAAAAATAAAATACAATGTGCATATTAAAGTTGTTCAGATGTGAATGGTGATCATTTCTAGCACTTCTCGTCATAAATTACCTAAATCAACGCATGTTGAAGTAAGGTTGAATGATGGCAATTTCCAGCACATTTCTTTATATCATAATCATATTTCACATAAAACTCAATAAGTTTGTTGAAAACATTGTTGCAATAACTTCATTATTGTTAAAGCTAAACGAAAATTCAAGCTCTACTTGAAATGAGATATACTATAAAAAATTGTAGGGCTTGTTGCCTATTATCTTTCAATTTGTTAAGAAATGGTCAGTTTTTGAAAAAGCAAGAAACATTACCTGACGATATCCAGGAACATTTATTTATGTATCATTCTTTTCTGAATATCTTTATTTATTGACTGTTAAAAATAGAAATTGTCTAAGTTTTTTAAAAATATTTTTTAAAACTTTTTGGTTTGGCTGAATATCAAGATATTCGGCCAAACCAAATATTTGGTAGACTGAATACTTTGATATTTGGCAGACCAAATAGTTTAATATTTGGCCTAACCTAATATTCGTAAGTATACAAATTACTGAATATTCGATGCATCACTAATATGTAAAAATATGCATTATATGTAAAAATATAATACTTTAATCATTATAAAAAATATTATAGTAAAGCTAATCGGCATACAGAACCCACAAAGAAAACTCAAAATATTGAAAATCCTAAATAGTTTTATATTATAATATCGCAAATCTTATAAATTATTTGAATAAAGCAAAAGAAGGAAAATTTAGTTTCAAAAAGTGTAAGAGCAATATTAGTCAGAGTAAAAATTCACAAAAGGAAAGCAAAGAAAAAGGAATATTAAGAATATGAATAACACTTACATTGCGGAACTTTTTATCAGGGGCAATATCCCTCAAATGTAAGCAAAACATGATCGATTTCTAATTGAGAAAAGCATGCATTGCATTTAAGAGGTATTTCTTAAATTGCCCAATCAATTGTGCAACCAGATTTACAAGTAAATTAAAACAAAGAAAAATAATCAAAACAAAACAATTAAATTCTATGAAATATAATGAAAAAATTAATTCAACTCTGAATTAAATTATAGGATTAATAATTAAACAGAAAGAATGTAACAAGTTGTATATTAACTATGTGAAATAATTTTAAAAGAAATTTTGTTTAAAATGATATTGAAATAAATTTTAAATGTAGTATTTAAATTATATGAGATAAATAATGCGAACTTATATTTAATATATCTTTAAAATAAATAATTAGATTAAATAATATATTGAAATAATGTAATATATTTTACACTGATAATTTTAATTTGTTAGAAATTTTACTTAATTAAATTACTAAATAAATTTTAAATATTTATTATATTAAAACACATGTGAAAAATAATATATTGTATTATATATTTATTTAGTAATATATTTCATGAAAATTCTTATATATCTTGGTTGGAGCCAATTTTCTTTACATAAAACTCCTTGTGGTCAGGTTACCTTGTGCAGCAGTAATGAAATTGAAGTTCTGAATAGGTAGGGTTATACCACACTCGAGCCTGGCATACTTCAATCTAAGCCCAATCCAAAATCCGAAAGAAAAGAAGATTAATTGTTATTTTAATGCACTTATAGAAAAACAGACTTTTGTTCTATCTCTTATATGAATTTTATCCTTTTTATCGAAAAATTAATGTATACATACTTAATCATATTCAAATATATAGTTTTTTAATCTGAAACAATATTCTGCTCGTTCTTTTAAAAAACGGGGTTAACACAAACCTGGTTTGCAAGAATAAAAATCCAACTCAAAATCGACTCCCACAAAAACAATTTATTAGTGTCAACATGACTCATACAAAATAAAATAGTGGTGATCCAACACAAACCCGCAATATCTGTTTAAAGTCAACCCACAACCTGACTCAACCAAAAAAAGAAAGAAAAAAAATTCATGGCCCACAGACTGACCGAAATCTGTCAAAAAAAAAAAACTTGTTGATCCGACCTGAAACCCACAATCAAAGAAATTTGATCCACAATTTAATGTATTATCGAAAAATAATCTATAATGATATTTCTAACATTAATAATGTAATTATTTTTCTTTTATGTTGAAGAAGTCAGAGAGTCAGTTAAAATCACTCAACTGTTTTAAAAATGAATGCACGTTCAGTGATAAGCTATGAATACCTTTTTTTGTTTAAAATACAAATTGCACTTTTTAAAATACTTAAAAACTTGAAATTTTTGTACGTTTGATTCAAAATTTTTTGTGATTGAATCTTATCGCATCAAAGGGAGAAAATGCTTCTGATGCCAGAATACAAAAATGAACTTTAATCTCATGCTTAAAACTAAAAATAAATAAATAATATAAAAGCTGTTATGTCTCATAATTTTGTTTAATATAGCTTTTATAAATTTGAAATTTTCTTGAACATATTGCATTCTTCAGCAACATGATCAGTTCATTGAGTGGAAATGTTTTCACTGTAATTTCTAGTATTTTTAATTAATTGTGCTAGTTTTTTTTTTTTTTTTTTTTTTTTTAATTGTAAACTAGATCTAACCACCCGTTTAGACACTACAGACTCTAAAAACATGCTAATTTGATGAGCTTTTAAAAGATTATGGAAGATTGAATTATAATTAAAAAACCAGTGGCGATCTACCTGTAAGCGGATTTCCATTCATTTCCCTTTGAATGGGGAATTTTAAGGCTGAATCAGCTACTGTTAAGAGATCCAGTGGCTGTTTCCGTCTTTGATTAAATATGATCTGTTAAACATTTAAAAATAAGCTGATATAAAATGAACTAAATAAACACAGTCTTTGCTTCCTGGTGTTTATTAACAATGCCATAAAAAATTGTTTTTAATAAGACATTTTAAATGTATTTTTTTAATCTGACATAATTTTCACTAAAGTTTTCTTTCTCTTTTTAATATTCACGTAAATATACTTTTGTTGTTAGAAAGGAAATATTATTTGCGCTGTCTTAGAACTCATAACAATAGTTAAAAAGATCATCGTAAAATATGAAATAAATGTCTGGTGTATTTTTAAATTTAATCTATTTTGCAATATTATGATTTGGTCATTTTAAATATGATGTAATTTCTCCCTATTTACTGCTTTTAAAGCATGTTAAATTTATTATTTTAAAATTTTCTTTCTCTCTTTAATATTCATGTGAAAATACTTTTGTAGCTAGAAAGGAAATATTTTTATTTGTGCTGCCTTAGAATTGGCAACAATAGTCATTTAAAAATGTGAAATAAATGTGTCGTATAAATAGGTTTGAAAATATTATTATTTGGTCATTTTAAATATGATGTAATTTCTCCCATTTATGGCTTTTAATGCATATTAATGTATTTATTATTTTAAAATTTTCTTTCTCTTTTAAAATTCACATAGAAATATAGTTTTTATGGTGTAATTTTCAATATTTTCCTGCTTTTAATACGTAATCCTTTAATACTAATTTGAAAGATTTTTTTCTTTGTATAATAGTCATGTGTAAATAAATTTTATAATTTGAAGGTAATATTATTCTTTGAACTGTTTTAAAAATTGGCAGCAATTTAAAATAATAACCTTTTCTAAAATATGAAAAAAAAAAAAATCTCTCTCAAAATGCTGAAAATTTGAATATAAAATGGAAATAAACCATCAAAAAATTAGTCAAATTAAAAAATAAATGCAGTCTGCACATTGGGACCTTCTAATGTAATATCCTTACAAAAAATGATTAAATTCCTATGCATAGTTTTTGCTCCTATAAAACTTTTTTAATGGAATGATTTTGACCAACTTTAACATTAAATATCTCTTAAAATAATTCTTCAATTTAAAAACTGTCTGCATCAGCGTGTTTATCAAACATTTCTCTAATACCATTGATTTTCATATTTTTGTAAATATTAATGAAGAAAGACCCCGGTCACAAAAAATTCATATTCATTGTCAGCGGCAGTGACAGCATTAGTTACTTTTTTTTAGAATAAAGGTATACCTGAACACTTTTTAATGATACTTAATGGCATGTAATTTAAACAGGTTTATTGTTCAACTTGCTGCTTCAAATGGAGGTGTTATAGTTTCAAATGATAATTATCGAGATCTATTAACTGAAAATGAATCCTTTAAAGAAGCAATTGAGCAACGGTAAGTTTATTTCTATGTAGCTCTTGTATTTTTAGGGTCATTGATAAGATTGGACACATTTAAAAAAAAAAATCATATCTCCAAAAGTGAATGAGGAAGCACAATAATTTTCTTTGCAAAAGTACTTGGCAATTCTCTGAGATTTGTTAGATGTAACTGTTTTTGCATCTAGGATTTTCAAACAATGCACAGAAGTTATGCGTCATGTGTGGTGAAAGAGGCCTTAGGCTGTCCAACCTTTCCAATGATCCCAGAGAACTTATAAGAAGTATTGCCAGCCATTTAAATGAATAGCCTAAGCCAAAAACAAAAACTTTGAATGTAGGTGAGATTTGCATTTTCACTGTGCATTGCTTCTGTGTATTGTTCATAGCTACCAACTTCTACGCTAGAATCATATAAAAACATTTTGAATTAAAAGAAAATATTTAATAAAACGTGTGTTGCATTATTTGAGAAAATGTAGTATATATATATATATATTATTAATTAAAATTTCTTGTTCAGATGTGTTTATGTGATTTAAACAAGTGTAGAAATTGGCAGCCGTTTATTTTCTGAAAGTTACAGCTAGGAAACAGTCGCAGCTAATAAATCTCAGATAATTGCCAAGTACTTTGCAAAGAAAGTTATTGCATTTGCTCAATTATTTTTGGAGCTATGACTTTTTTAAATTGTGTCCAACTTTTTTTTATGACCCTTTATTCTAAATGAAATATCTATAGCTTATGCCAGGACTGTCCAGCCTTTCACCTCATCTCTTGGCAAACATTGAAGAGCGGCACTATTAACGTGGCTCAAACATGCATCAAAATAATCTCACACTATTAGTAGTGATACACACACATTTTGTATGCTGTAAATGCATAGCACAGTCTAAGACGAAAGACCTCCGTCTTTCAAAAGCTCCACGTAAAAAAAAAGTAAAAATTGTAAAAGAATTTGAATTATGCATTTTTCTGCAAGGGACCTGTTTCAAAAGTTTTGTAGTGGAAGGAGTCAGAAACTTTATTTTCGCCTATGAGTAATTGACCCGCCCGGCAGTGCCAGGCCCGTGATAATATTCTTACATGTAACTAGTTTTTTTTAGGTAGATTTCATAAGAAATACTATTTTTCCCTATGTTGGAATTTCTGAGATTTTTTTGCAAATCTACGTCGATCATGACCCCTAGAACCCAAAACCACTCCCAATTCAAAACATTATACATACAACTTACATAAATATCCACAACTCTCTTCCAATTGATACATATAATCAAGGGGCAGGAAACTTCAACGTTAATGGGCAAAATCAGACAAAGGGGGTGGAAATAGGACGGGTTTTTGTGAAAACAGGAAAAGCCCTATAACTTCTTAATTACAATATATATCAAATCAGTTTAAAGTTATTATTACTTCTAAGAAAAAGGCCAAAAATTTATGTATGACAGATTTTTTATATTAAAAATGGGCTCAAGAGGCGAAAAAGATAGGGTTTTAAGAAGAAAAAAATTCATAACTTCGTCAATTCACAAAATATCAAATCCACTTAAATTTATTATATATCTTCTCAGGGTTGGCATTTTTGCCAGGACAGTGGCAAAAACTGGAAAAAACCAGGGCAAAAATGGAAAAAAAATGGCAAATTCTTATTTGTCTTTAATGTGTAATAAAATCTATAAGCTCATAAGGATAATAATGGTATAAACAATTAAATTAATAAGATGTCATTTAATATTTTTATTTCATTTGCTAATTAATAAATATAATAAAATATTTTTACATATTTTAAATCTGTATGAATTAGGTGGGATTCAGTCTAATACTTAGGAATTTAAGAACCAAATTAAAAGTCTTATACAGGGAAAGTTCTTTAATCCACACAAGTTGGGACCAAAAGTTGTGCAGAATATGGAATATTGCGGATTATACAGTATTATGGATTATATGTCATTTTCTTATTTCTGGACACTATTTTAATTCCATATTCAGTATAACATGAAAAGAAAAATATGAAATATATTAATTTAATATGCTATCTCAAAAAATGCATTTTTCAAATTCTTGTATTAAAAAATTGATTATATTCACTTTTATATTTAAAATTTTAAAATATTTCTTTTAAAAAATCATTTTTGGATCAAGAATTTGTAAATTTGTTTAATTGTTTACATTCATTAAGCAATGTAAATTATAGAAAATTAATATGCTATCTCAAAAATATATTTTTCAAATTCTTGTATTAAAAAAATGATTATATTCACTTTAATATTTAAAATTTTCAGATATTTCTTTTAAAAAATCATTTTTGGATCAAAAATTTGTAAATTTGTTTAATTGTTTACATTCATTAAGCAATGTGAATTATAGAAAATTGCAGATTATGGGTTTGCGGATTATGTATCCTTGACTGTATCTAATTTTTTTGTTCTTTAAGTATTTTGTCAGACATTAATATTTTTTTAATTATCAAAAGGTTTTATATAACTTTGCTACTTTTGTTTTATGTAATGAGTCTTAAAAATATGTAAATATTTAAGTCTTTGGTACTAATTTATAATTATTTATCTGATGAAACTAGTCAGTTACAGATAAAAAAGTAATTAAATTAAATTGAAAAAACTCTGTTATGTCTTGTTAGGAAACTAGAATTTTTTTTTCCTCCCTTTTAACACTCCAAGAAAGGGACAAAAGTTACATTCTTTACTTTCAGTAAGTAGCCTGTACCCATTTTATCTTTTTGTACTATACCCCCCCCCCCCCCCCCAATTCTCTTCTGAAATTCTCAAATCCAACAGTCCATTGTCAAATGATCATGAGACAGATAACGAAACACCAAAGTATTGCACCTTGCTTTATAGTTAGTCAATGGCAAAGTAAGCCTGCAGGTACACAGGTTTCATTTATAATTTTGTCATAAAAGTTAGTATTCTTTCATAAAATGCATAATTATTCTTATTTAACTTAAGAGTTCAAAAATAAATTTAAAATATTGATTTCTTAACTATTAAGTTCTTTTTTTCTTTCATGAAATATTTTTTTCTCATTTTCTGGGAAAAAAATTAAATGGACAGCTTATTTTTGACATCACTTTGGCAAAAACCTATTTTTGCTGGGATGGTTTTAACCAGGTTTTTTCCATGGTTTTTTTCACCTATGGCAAAAACTTACCAACCCTATATTTTTTTAATGTTATCTTCAAATTTTATATTGACAATTTTTTGGTAGGACCAACTCCTTACAGAAAAAAGGGGGTGGGGTGGGGGTGAAAAAGAAAAAAAAAATTAGAACTTTGTCAATTCACAAGATATCAAATCCGCTTAAATTGATTATAAATCTTATCCCATCAGATATAGATCTGTCTTAGAATTGAACATTCTTCAGAAAATATGAGGATATGAGCACTTTATGTTCATTGACCACTACATGAAGTGGGGCTAAATTTCGTGTTTGGATTTATAAAACTGACAATACTTCATGAATATTGTGCAGTTTTTATGTTTTTCTTCCAAATGAATTATTAGCAAGTTGGATAAGTATGTTATATGAGGAAGACACATACATTAACAAATACCATATGTGTATTGTATTGTTATAAGAAATCTGGGAACTTTTTTTACAATTTCTGTATCCTCCCTGTTCCATTCAATTGTTATCTATCATATAGCTAACTCAAATAACATATATTTAGGAATTTTGACATATTTGAAAAGTTTAATGTCATTAAAATGTATTGCAACTCTTGAGAGCTAACTGTTCTCTGCACATTAATGTTATTTCAATGTTAAATGTAAGTCAAAATGACATAGGATAATTTTTTAGTATTAAACAGCTACTACTACAAGCTAAATTTACTGACAAATAAATTAAATTGACAAATTTAGTTTAACCGAAACAAAATTCATCAACTGGAGTAAAAAAATAACGTAAAACTGAAGGGAAAAGTCTTTTTGACTTGTACAGGGAAGAAGAAGTAGCTTCCCTATTCCTTGTTTTTAAGAATTCAGCTGATTTTTCTGAAACACAGGGAGTTAAAATGTGTGGAACCCAATTATAGAAGATTCCAATATTAAATTAAATTGCAATTTCAAAAAATTTGTCAGCTATTGCCAAGTTGGCTTCATTTATGGTGGTTTATTTTTGTCACCAAATTTGCCAGTGATTCGCCAAGAATTATTAAGCTTGGCGAGAATTAGTTGCTGGTGAATATGACTATGTAGTTTTAAGGGGGCTTATCTGATGGGAAAGAAACGTTGTCAATTCCCATGTTATCCAATGGGAAAAATACTTGTTCATTCAAATTTGGAAATTTCAACAATATTTTTTTTTTTTTTTTTTTTTTGCCACGTAGGTAGAAAGGTTCTTTATCACTCTGTAACCTTAAAATATTTTAAAGATAATAATGAGTATTTTAAAATTTGTGTTAAAGTTTCAAGAAATTCAATTCCGAAAAGTATATTCTTTACTCATTTGTAACTTATGATTGGGGGGAAAAAAAAATAAAAAAGAATAATAAGGTTACAGAGAAATAAGGAACCTTCCATCTATGTGGTGAAAAAAAATATTGTTGAAATTTCCAAATTTGAAAGAACAAGAAGGATAAGTATTTTTTTCCATAGGATAACATGGGATTCCACTTTTTTTTTTCCCCACCATGTAAGTCTCCTTAAGGGTATGAGAATTGAAACAATGTTTACAACAATGAAAGAAAATTTACGAGAAACCATGTTCAATAAAACTCAAAAATTAAACCCATTTATGGAGGAATCCCTTATTTTTAGTCTGTTACCTTGTTTCAAAATGTTAGCTACCATAGAATTTCAAACTTCTATACCTCATCCACTTTTTAAGATAGAGGCAATACAAAAAATGCTCCAAAATCCTTGTAGTCCAGAGCAGCGAGACATAAAACCCTATGTTATCAGATACAAGTAAAAAACTATATTTTATGTAAAAGTAGAAATAGGGAAATCTAATAATCCATGTCTGCCAGAAGTGAAGTGGTGCCTAAGCCAAAAATTAATACCACTTGTGATGTATTTTTAGATGCTTATCCTAAGTTATGTAATACTAGATAAAGAAAATATGGAAAATGTTGAGTTCATTTAGTACTATAATAATATCCTGGTCTGCCTTATTGCAACCGTTGCAACATGGCAGACATATTTTTATCGTAATTATATTTAATGTTTACCTATGTTATCGAATACAAGGATAATTTGTGTTTTAAAATTAAGTTTAAATAGTGTTATTACCGAAAGACGAGGTCTGCTAACATTCAGCTCTAGCTAGACCTTCGACAGACCAATTTATAAAGTGTGGGTTCATATCATTTTATATCGATTTCATCGAATGAAACTACATCATTTGAGAAAGTTTTGCGTCACTTTCTTAATACCATGGATCCCGGGCGCAGAATCGGCACAACGCTGCGACGCACGTCGCAGACTCTTGAGAGGGTCTGCAGACTATTTTTCAACTGTTAAAATTTAGGAAAAAAAAAAGTTTGTTAGAAATTATTTGCCATGTGCCATAATAATACGATCCACGCCACATGCGATTGACGAAGCTCCGATTCCCTTTAAAATATAAAATAATTTATAAAATAATAATTGTATAATTCACGGAGAAAACTCTAGACACGCGATCGTGAAACGTCCATTATTAAATGAGTCGATCCTCGTATGGATGATTTCTTTAGAAATTTATAAAAAATTGGTCATTAGTCTGAAAGTTCGGACGTAAATAGCACGAATTTCGACAAATGTTCGCCGAAAAATCAATTTCGTCAATCGTTTGCAGTTAAAATAGCCAATTTCGCCAAAGGATCGCGAAAAAAACGTGAATTTCGTCAAAAGATCGCGAAGAAAAAACGAAATTTTGTCATAAGATCAAGAAGGAAACGTCAATTTCGTCAAAAGGCTGCAGAAAAATAGCAACTTTCGTCAAAGACTGGCAGAAAAATGCGGCTTCTGTCAAATGATCGCGGAAAAAACACGAACTTCGTCAAAGGGCTACGGAAAAATAGCAACTTTCGTCAAAGGATTGCGGATTTTATCGAAGGATCGCTAAAATATGATATCTTCGTCAAAAGATCTTGGAAAATTGGCGAATTTTGTCAAAAGATGGCGAAAATATTGTCACACGATCGAAGAAAAAAAAACCCATTTCGTCAAAGGGCTGCGGAAAAATAGCAACTTTCCACAAAGGATGGTGCGAAAACGCGAGTTTTGTCAAATGATCGGGAGAAAATGTTAATTTTGACAAATGATCGCGGAAAAAGCGTGAATTCTGTCAAAGGATTGCAAAAAAAAAAAACACGAATTTCGTCAAAAAATCGCGGAAGAAACGCGCATTTCGTCGAAAAAATCGCGGTAAAAGTGAATTTCGCGCAAAGATTGCTAAAAAAATGCGGATTTCGATAAACGATCGCGAAAAGCACATATATCGTCAAAAGATCGCGGAGAAAGCGCGAATTTTTTTCAAAGGATATGCGGAAAAACGCGAATTTCGTCAAAAGATCGCAAAAAAAACGCGAACATCGTCGGAAAATCGCGGATAAAAATGAACATCATCGAAAGATCGTGAAAAAAACGCGAACAACGTTGAAAGATCGCGAAAAAACGCGAACATCGTCGAAAGATCGCGAAAACGCGAACATCGTCGAAAGATTGCGAAAAAAAAGGCGGACATCATCAAAAGATCGCGAAAACGCGAACATCGTCGAAAGATCGCGATAAAAAAACGCAAACATCGTCAAAAGATCGCGATAAAAAAGGCAGACATCGTCGAAAGGACGCGAACATCGTCGAAAGGACGCGAACATCGTCGAAAGATCGCGAAAAAATGCGCATTTCGTCAAAGGATCGAGGTAAAAAAGGTGAATTCCGTCAAAAAATCGCGAAAACATTTGCTGCAGCATTGATGTTTTCACGAGATTTTTTTACAGCTGAGTGGCAGATTAAATATTAGTTAGCCATGTTTTGAGTGAAAGCATGTTAAATTTTGAATTGCACAACTAGCTAATATTGCTAAATAAAACACTGCCTTAGAATTACTTATAGTATTTGCATGAATTACTCAAATTTGATTTTCTAAGAATTTCAATCTGCGCCAATAGCAACTGTTATTGTTAAAAAATTAGTCTTTTGCTGCTTCAAAGTGGCTTTAGTGCACTTTCATCCCTGTATTATCAAATCTATATATAATTTTTGATATTATCACATTGTATCAATCTTTTCAAAAATTTTAGAAATTGGTGTTTATATGTTATTTTTACTGTTATTCTGTTTTCTAACTTCACAGAAATTTTGACAAATTTTATGAAAGATTTTTCAGATAGTGGTGTTAAAAATTTTGAGGACAAAGACAAATTATTTTAAAAAGTACTTTCCTTTTATGTTAATCACAAATACTGGGGGGGGGGGGGGGGGGTATGAGGGATTAGAAAGAGGTCATTTGTCCTTAAGTTCTGCAGACTGTTTTTAAAGTTTCTACTTATGTTGCAGACTGCAGAAAAAAATTCTGCTGCTGGGCCATGGATGATGTGGAATGCTTGAGAAACCTAATGCTGTTATATTTTGATGGGCATCCAGATTGATGTTTTGCTACTGTCGAAACCAGACTGACAAATTAAAAGTCTGCATTTTGTAAAACTTTCAAAAAGTGGGAAATTTTCAAGCATTCTGCACAATTTAATTTGCGAAAGTAGTTTTCATGTCAATCATGGTGGAAAGTTTGATTGCTCGCGTCATATAAGGTCAGACAGACATCATAAGTTCAGTGAATGGAAAACGATAGTAAAAAAAATAAGCCAGACACTTTTTTTGTCGAAAATCGATTTATCCGTAAGTATAACCAAATCAGAAATCAGGGTTCGCAAAAACCTGATTTTTTTCATGAAAAACCCAATTTTCCCCGGGGAAAATCGGATTTTTTCAAAAGTATAATGTATGCATAATTACATTATTGTATACTATATTTTCTATATATTATATACACTATACATAAAAAAATACATTGTTCCCTTATATACAATATAATTGTAATGCTATTTTACAAATTATAAAATGTATAAATTTAAATTAATTAAATGCAGTGTTTCTCACAAATTAGTTTTAAATATAATAGAAGATATAAAATTGTTAATTTGCTTTAAATTCAAATAATGAATAGAATATTAAAATTTAAAATACATAAGTAGGAAGAAAAAAAGGGGTAAACTAGACAGATGTGCAAATCCCAAAAGTTTTTTCTATCTCATACATGTTAATAATTCAAAATTCTCTAGCACAATGCCAAAATTCAGTGACAATTTATGCCCATCATGAGGATTGTAAAATATAGATTCGTTGAATTGGATGCATTTAACAAGGAGATATAAGTATCACTTTTTGTGTAATTTACAACAAAACCTGATCAGTAACAGTTTATGTCAATGTCGAACTGAATCTGAAGTTTGATGAAAATCCATGCATTATTAGTTCTTGAAATATAGCTATTGCAAAAAGTGAGATAAATGCAGTACAACAGCGCCACTGTTAGGCGATATACACCAAAAACTAATCATCACCAGTTTATATCAAGGTCTAACTGAATCTAAATTTTTATTCAATTCCGTACATTTGTTCTTGAAATAAGAATATTGCTGAAATCGTGAAAAATGCAGCATAGCAGCACTACCTGTTGGGTGATATGCACCAACATTTAATAAGCAACAACTTAACTTGTAATTGAATCTGAAGTTTTGTGAAAATCCATGCATTAGTTCTTGAGATAAAACTATTGCAAAAATTGAGAAGATGCAGCATAGCAGCGCCACCTGTTGGGCAGTATACACCAAAAACTGATCAGCACCAGTTTACATCAAGGTCTAACTCAATCTAAAGTTTTGTGAAATTCTGTGCATTAGTTCTTGAGATGGAGCACCCACAACATTTTTTTCACTACTGACAAACATTTTCTAAAAACCGTCAAATCGTCTTCAGGACCTTTTTTAAAACGTATAAATCCATCATAAACTGGAAGTCGAAATTTTTCATGAATCTAATACTTTCTTCTTGTAAAGATAGAAGAAAGTAAAAATACATATTTTTTAATTCCATGAATATAATAGTTGATTTGAATTTTTTATATAGAGACATTCTTATGATATAACCTTTACCTATAATTATGTACTATTATGTTGCCTACTAAGTTATATGTTAGTAAAGTATTTCACTGTGCTGGAATATATTTTTATTTTACTTCAGATGTGTATGTAATGGCTTTTAAATATTAATTTTTTTTTTTTCAAAATTAACTGAAATGACTTACATTCATTAAATGTATATGTTGTTTAAATTTTTTAATTATTTCTGAAAATTGAAAAAACCCACATTATGGGTTTTTCAAGTGGGCCCATTCTGAAAAAACCCACCAGGTTTTTTTGAACTGGGCCCAGCTTTGCGAACCCTGTCAGAAATGCTCTTTTTATCATTTCTTGTTGAACATAACATGCCATTAAGTGCAGCTGACCATGCAGACCATCTATTTAGAGCAATGTCCCTGGATTTGGCAATATGCTAGCGCTCGCACAAAAATGACAGCCATTTTAAAATGTATGGCAAGTAAAACCTGCTCTGATATAGTTACTATTGTAAAACGTATGTCATTTTCAGTGGCAACTGATGGCAGCACTGATCAAAATGCTGTTAAACTATATCCCATTTGTTTGTCGAAAGGTATAAGAATCAACCAAAACAAAATTTCAATCGAAGATTTTCAGTTAAATTTTCATAATGAATATATATTGGAGTAAAACGTAGGCTTTATATTTTGATTTGTAAAATCTCTTCTATTTTAATATATTTGATATTTAAATCAGTGTATTTCAAAAAAGTGTTATTTATAATGTATTGCTAATAATTTTGGGCTTTTTTAAATGACTACACTTGATTCCTTAAAACTATACATTTTTTATGTTCAAACTACACATTTGTACTTGCAGAAGTTGGCAGCCCTGACTTGGGATAAGCCTTTAAAAATACACTGGAAGTGGTATTAATTTTTGGCTTAGACACCACTTCCGGCAGACATGGATCATTAGATTTCCCTATTTCTACTCTTACATAAAACATAGTTTTTCCTTGTATCTGATAACATAGGCTTTTATGTCGTCACCTCCTGGACTATTGTATGTATATCAAGGTCGAAAACTTAAGTGATTTTTTTTTTATAATTTTTTTATACATGTTTTTCAATTTGAAATCTTTAAGTGGCTGCCATTTTGAAATAAGATGGCAGATGAAGCTGGCCAGCAAACTCTGCCGAGATTTTGGTAAGTCCTATACACATCCAAACTTGTTCATAAATACGAGTGCTGTAAAAGCAGACATATCTATATTTAAATCAACATTTGAATGGAGGGTTTTGGAGTCTAGGGGTCATGATTAGTGAAAGTATTCTGAATTTTTCCGGAATTGCTTTCCTCCGGATAGCTGCAATATGTAGCTTCTTATTTTTTGTAATGGAAGCTATCCAAAATACTTTTCTGCTAATTCCTTCTTCATATGTATTCAGTTTTTTTTATATATATAAAGTTATCTTTACTCCATGTGATTATGTACACAGAAATGTTATCTGTTTTGAATATGTAGAATTTCTAATTTAATGTAGTATTATGTTATTTCTTGAAGTTTTCATTATTTTTATTTTATAGATTACTAATGTTCTGTTTTGTGGGAGATGTTTTCATGGTGCCAGATGATCCTCTTGGTCGGAATGGCCCTAAATTGGATGATTTCTTAAGTTTTCCACCTGAAGACCAGAATGATAAAAAATAGTTTGTGTAATGGAAAATTTTAATGAGAAGTTGAAGCACAAAATTATTATCAAACATTTAAAGAGCCTCCTCTATAATCTTTACTTAAATTTTTAAAGGCTGACTACCAAAGAAAAAGACTTTTATTACTCAAATTGATTCATTTAATGATAATTAAAAAAAAAAAATCTCACTTAAGTAAGTGTTGGTTTAGTAATACCAACCAAAAAAAAAAAAAAAAAATCTTGATTACTTGTCATGAAAATTATTAATGCTGTTTTTAAGGTTACTGTTGTATATAAATACCAAATTAAAAGCATTCTCATTGCATAGAAATAATTTTTATTTTTGTTTTCTAAACACTAAAGAATTAATTTTATGTATCTTCTTTCAGATATAAAATATTTTAGGCAATTAGTAGATTTAGAATATTTCTGTTTTGTTTCTCCTGCAAAATTTTATATAAAATAGTTTAATATGCTTATTTTGTACTTATATATTTTCTTAAATAGACATAATGAGCTTAAAATTTAGAGAGATTATTTTTTAAGAAATCAGTGTTATAAGTTGACTGTCTTAATAAGTAGCACAATGGGAGAGGGGAGAGTGAGTAAAACAAAGGTTTTCTAAATTTGGTGTTTTGATCATCTACTGTAGTAACAAGGTATGCAAGGTGTAGGAAATACATAAGTATACTGGTTATTTTGGCATTTTAGGTGTTTGGGTATGTAAATAAACAACAATAAAAATAAATTAATATGTTTTACGATAAAAAAAAACGGTACTTTTCGGTTAGCCGGGCGCCAGTGTTATATATACATATATATTTATGTATACATGTATGTATATATACATATATATATATATATGTATATATACAATATGTGTATATGTATATATGTGTATATTTACATATATGTATGTATATAAATATGTATATGTAATACTGGCGCCCGGCTAACCGAAAAGTACCAAAAAAACTTAACAACTTAAAAACTTTAAAAAAAAACTGTCACTATATATGACATAAGAAAAGTTCATCTTTAAAGTAATTATAAATGGTTAAGCAGATTGCCATGAAATTTTAGCAACTTGTATAATGTATGTGCTTAACGACCTAAAAATTTGAACCTCTAATTAATTGTTCTAAAATAACATTTGTTTATGCTTTTAAAATGCCTCAGAAATTCTTTATGATATATTTATTTTTTATTATTATGAAAGAATAAGATTTGTTTTCATAGTAGGTCATTTTAATTAGATACTAGTAGTCGAAAAAGTAAATAAATAAAAACTCATGGTTGAGATATGTTAGTGTTTTCCTTCTTGTAATGCAACAAATGTGCATCTATTTCATCTGTTTATGACATAAAATTTTTAAAAATTAAATATATTTATTTTTTAAAAAGAGCAAAATTCCAAGACAACAGCTTTACAACTTTTAACATTTCAAAGACACTTGATCCCTTAAGTAGGATATACTATCAACTCCATTGATGGCTTTTGAAATTTTAATTGGTCTTTTATGTTGTGATTGTAATGTTAGATATAAAATTCTTATTTCAAATACATTTTTGTTCTAGATGCTTTAAATTTCTTCCTAAATATATTATAAGTTTTGAATAATGTATTGTTAATAATTGAGGTGAAAACCAGAGTAGGCTATTCCACATTTTTTCAAAAATTGAGTTTCAAGTGTCAAAGCATTGTATGTCATGCCATTTATTGGCTGCATAATGAATTTTATTAATTTAAAAATTATATTAGAAAAGTGTTAGAGCTAGTTTAAGAGATAGTTTAACGTAACTTGAATATCAAGTTGCCAGCAAGAGTGACTAAGTTGCCTGGTCCCCTCTGGCACTGCTTACTTAACCACCATATGCTTGCTAAAGAAGCTTGGTCTCTTCTGGCATTGGCAAAACTGACCTAAAAGTGTTCGACAAAATTTGTAGAAAATTTGAAAAGAGTTTTTCTCAAACTAACAGCTGGCGAGGTTGGTCCACTCTTTTTCTCAACAGCTCAATTTAAAATCGTTTCATTTAAGCACAGAATTGTATTTTTGAAGTAATATTAATAAATTCATTTATTATGTAAATTTAAAACTGTTAATGTAAACTATTTAGGTTGGTCTTTTCTACAGATTTTTTTTCCTTAAGTGCAACAGACATCTGCTGCCTCACATTTTTTATAGTTAGTTATTACTTAAAATTTGGCAAAAATTACGAGTTACTATTTTATTGATTCACTTTCCCTCTACATTCTTTCTTGAAATTTACTTGAATTACATAAGTACTATTAAAGTTTTATTCATGTTTTTATTTTTTGACAATTCATGCTTAGTTTTACTCTTTTAGTGGTAGTGTTTTGAATTGTGGAGAAATTGCACTAAGAAACAACATTATGTCTTCATTCTAAAGTTAAAGTAAAAATTTCAGTTTTCTTTGTAAAAAGTATAAAGAAACTGTAAATTTTACTTTTAATTTTTAAACATGAAAATAGATCTAAACGGCTTTTTCATATATAAAATTTATCATTGACCCTAAAGAAGACTGTAAAAGCTGAATTTTTTTTTCTGTCACAACTCCACTAAGTGACTTGACAGTAAGAATATCAATTTAAACTTTAAAGAACAAAAGAAAAAGCAAAATATTGCATCAAAAATATTGTGTGAGCAAATCTTCCCCTTTAAGAAATGGAATTCAGTTATAAACTTTTATTAATTTGGTGAAACAATGATTTTGCTAGAGAGTTTTGAATTTGTAAAATTCAGTTGCTCTGAATCATTCAACTGCTATCAGTCTCTTTTGTATTAAGAGTTGTCTCATTAATGTGTTCTGCCTCAGCTTGACAAACTCCATTTCTTTTAGCATTTTCTTTATGAATAGTAGTGATGAAAAACTTTTGCAGATCCACAGCTTTCTGCTTTTTTGACCTATTGGAAAACTTATAATTTCTGCATTTTCAAGAATTTTGATATTGTGCTACGTTGATTAAAAAGTGCTAGCAAATAAGTAGATTTGTCTTGACATTGATTCAACAATGTTTCTGTAAAATTTAGGTTACTAACAGGAAGGCAAATTTCCCTTTTCATTGATTTTGATATATATATATATTGTTGTTAAGTTAGCATTTTCATCCCTTTTTAAGGGGGAAAAAAAGTAGCAACACAACTTATTGAGTTGCTGAAGCAAAATACTTAACTGCCAAGTGATCTATCTATTTAACTGCAATAAACTATTATAAAACCCCAAACACCAGTTGCATTCTCGTGTAACTCATGAAACTAAAGTAAAAGGTATGCCAAAATTTTGTGTAATTTTTTTAAAAATTTAAATTAAAAAAGAAAGAAGTTAAACAATTGTTTCAATTCAATTTTGACGAAAAGAAAAAAAATTAATATAATGTAAAATATGGTAATAATTTATACTTATTCACTGAAAAAAATATTTGTACTTTTTGTCTAATAGGACTTTTATTTGATGTCAAACATATGATGTTGCACAATAGAGATAAATAATCAAAATTTGCTAAAATGTTTTTCTATTTCGGAAACAAATACTGTATGATTCTAAATAAAGTAGAGTTTTTTTTTTTTCTTTTTGATGTCTTTGTTTACCCGTCTTACTGGCCTTTGTTTACACCCCCCCCCCCTCCCCATTTAAATAAGATTATTGTTCTCAATTTTTCTTTTTTTGATTGAAATCCATAATTCAGCTAGCATTTTTTTTTTTTTTTTTTGCTTAAAATAAGAAAAAAATACTGCAGATGTTAAATATATGAGATTAGTGCATTTATTTTTATTTTATTTATTCTTACAAAGTTTCCTTTATTTAATCCTTCTTATGTTAGACATATCCCAATAATCAATTATAATTGACTATATAATATTCTCACAGAGTACGATAGTATGTTTTTGACAGCTTAAAGATTATAAAAGAATTTACATTTGAAGAGCATAAACTGAAATATATTTTACTTAGCATAATATGCTAAGAAGTGATTATTGAATAGATGATAAACAACCCTTTGTCTTGATATATTTTCAGTTAGCAAATTATGTCGTGACAGTCATTGTCAGTTTTGTTTATTAAATCATCTTCTGTTTAAATAATCTAATTTCATAGTTATATGCTATTCTTTTTTAGTTATTAATTTAACAATTATATTTTTTATCTGTTAGAATGTTGTTTGTAGTCTTATTTTTGATCATTTTGATCAAATCACTCGAAAATTTGAAACAGTTCTGCTTAATTATAAAATTTTTCAAGCATTTTTGTTTGTTTATATATAAGTATTTAATGATAATATATTTTTAAAAAACTAATAATATCAACTTAATTTATTCAAGCCAAATTATATAGAGCTTGCTTCAGACTTTAAAATTTGCATATCAAAATTATTTGCTATCAATAAAACTTAAACTTGCATTTTTTAGAAAAATGTCAGTTTAAGTGAGTTTTTTAAATACATAGCGATTTACAAATAAAGAAATTGACAAGACACGGTCAAGAAACACTTTTTAAATATTATGCTAAAGTTTCTGTATACCAAAAAATAAGATGTCATTAAAAAGCACTTAAAAATAACTTCTCATACATAGTGATATATCCGAGTTTCGATAAGTAGTGTTGCATAGACTGTTGTGTATTTTATTTTATTTTTATGTAGTCCCATAAAAGAATTGTAAATGTAAAAAAAAAGTTACTTTAATTGGGATATAGATGTAATGAACCAACCTAAATAAGAAAAATAATTTAAATTTTATGCTTGACCAGTCATTTTTACCAAAATTAGAACTCTGGCATACCAATGTAAATGAGCAGGCAAACTCTCAAACAGAAAGTCATTGGCTTTTTACAACTGTATTATAAAAAATTAAAAAGCTTGAGAGAATGCAATTTCAATGAAATGGGACAGCTTGGATAACAAATTAGATTGTTTATTATTAGTTTTCATGTTTCAAATAAGATTCTTTGTTAGAAAAGCTCTTAGTAAATCAAAACACATTTTGATTTTCATGCAAAATGCAAGTAAGATGCAAGCCTTGTATATACATGAATGTGTTTAAGAATATTTAAATATATATACATCTATAGTCTAGAACTGTATAAATAAATTTCATTATTCTGTGTTTAACATTTTTACCACTGACATTTTCATTGGAAAGTAAAGACAATATTTTGTACATAATTATTACTTGTCTTTGTAAATATAAGTTTTTAGCATTATATTATCTATTTGCATTGAAACTTAAGATCTTTCTAAAAATAAAGTGTGCATATAAATATAACATTTTATTTACATTAACCAGGGTTATAAAACACTTTCATATCTATTGTATCTTTTTGAAATTGTATATACATATATATGTACAGCATTTTGTTATAATTTTTTTAAAATAAAATGTTTGATTAATATGCGATTCTCATTTATTTATAAACAATGTTATTATACAATCAAAACTACAGATGAGGCAGATTTTTAATGTTTCAACTGATGATTAACCCTTTATGTATTGAATTATTAATTCTTGAATTTCTGAATTATGAAAATTTTATCTTCTAAAGCATTTTTCGTGAATTTTTGGAACTACATTAGGAGATCATAAACATTTAATAAATTTTAGAAGGATTAATTAAATTTGAATTTACAGGGATTTTGTGCAGTATTTATAACCCCACTCAAATCTTTTATTTTAAATATTTTGTAGAATTAGAAAATGTACAAATATAATGTTCTTACAATAGAAATATTTCCAAATTGAAAAATCCCCCCCCCCCCCCCCCCCAAACACCAAAAAAGCTTAAAAGATGCAAAGGCAAAAGAAATCCTTCTTTTAAAAATATTTTTGTTTTGTGTAACCATTAATGCTTTTAGAACAAGATAAAGTAATGCATCTGCAACTCATTCTAAACTGTATTACAACTAATTGATGTATTAAATGAATTTTAAGCAAGTTATTTTAATGGTACTTATAAATACCGTCAGTAGATAAAGAGTTAAAAGCCTCTATAAGTTATTACAAACTTTAAATGATTATTTTTACATTTTTTGGTACCAATTCTGACTGTCATCATGAAGAAAACCATTTTGTCACTAAAAATATATTTTGTACTATTCTTACACAGACTCACCAGTGTCATATTTCAAATGTGTTAAAATTTGTCTCCTCAGTGTTGAATCCAGATATTTGTATGTAGGATGAATTTCTGAAGCTCTGGAAAGTATGCCTCCCTTGAGCCAGATCCTGAATTCATCACTTCTTAATCAGGTTTTCTATATCGCAAATGCTCTTCCACAATAGTAGTAAAAAACAGTTTCTCAATGTTTGTCTTAATGTACTTCATGAAGAATGATTATTTCTTCATTGTGGTTGATATATTTCCTCCTGAATTGACATTGCTATAATGTTGCTGTCATAATATTTAATCTTATTTGCAATAATTTTAACACATTTGAAATATGACAGTGGTAAGTCTGTGTAAGAATTATATAAAATATATTTTTAGCGACAGAATGGTTTTCTTCTGATGGTAATCAAAGCATTGGTACCAAAAAATGTCAGCAACTTGTTATATCATCATTTTAAGTTTACACTAACTTAGAGGCTTTTTCACAGAATTGGCAGGTTATTAAAATATTATGGTTTATTAATTATAATCGTGTTAAGGACATCCCAAGAAACACAGAGCGAGCAGGCCATTGATGGTTTTGTTAGCCTTGGCCCAAAGTGTTCAATGGGGGCCAGCTATCTTTGGCCTTAATAGCTCCGTTAAAAAAGTGTCATGCCGGCCGAAATGAAGCTGCAATACAATTGGCTGTAAATACATGAAAATGCCCACAATTATGCCACTAATTTTTTACCAAAAATGCTATATAGCCTCAAACTGGCCACATTTATTCTTTTAATGGCCATTAAAAATAAAAGCTAGCTGTAGCCCTCCCATTTGTGGTTGTCAAGAGTTACATTTAGCCCAAAGCTACCCATAAAAATCCTTTGTTTCTTTTATATGTAAACTAGCCAAAAGCCTGCCATTGTAATGCCATAAAGATTATTTGGGTATAAATACAAAATTTGTTCTATTAAAAATACTTGTTGGAAGACTGTTTAAATGATAAAGTGCTTTTGCATGAAAAACAAATATATTAACAATAATTTCGGTACACTTAAAAAGTATATATAAATTTACTTACCTTGATCTTTTTCAAAAAATTCCAAAACACAATACTTGACATAGTGAATTTATTAATTTGTTTATTTATTCAATTATATATTTTAAAGATTTATATGTAATACCATTTTTAAATAGTTTCATTTCATATACATTTAAAATTAATTGAAAAAATAAATTAATTCCAAGCATTGTCTTTGAAAATATTTTTAAAAAGTTCAAGATAAGTAAATTAAACTTTTTCTGTAAAGTGCACCTAAATGATTATTAATATGATACATAGTTTTTCATGCAAAAACACTTTATCATGTAAACGAGTATTATTTATAGAACAAATTTTGAATTTATCCTTAAAAATGTATATATTAACATATGTTAGGTATGTTTTATTAAAATAGAATGTGTTTGTGATTTTTTTAACACTTATTTGTAAGTCTGTTAAATATATTTGCTGTTCATTCATTAAAGCCTTATTAAATCATAATAAAGAAACAAGTTAAATATTTCTGAACCATTTTTATTTTATAAACACAAATTTTCACACAAGTATTATAGACCGGGAGCTGGCAGCACAGACGATTACCTCATCGAGTTCACGGATGAAATTTTAGGATTAGTTAAATCTTGATTTGCATATTAAAGTGCAATCGGTCTGCCAAGTCATATCTTGGTGAAAAATATCTGAAAACATGATTTTAGCGACTGAATCGTAGGTTTACCATTATGTTTTCCTTCTCCCAGTTCTCCATGTTTTCATACCTTTTGGTGCAGGAAAACACAATGGTAAACGTACGAGTCAGCCGCTAAAACCAGGTTGTCAGGTGTTTCTCACAAAGATATGACTTGGCAGACTGATAGCATTTTAATATGTGAATCAAGATTTAACTAATCCTAGAATTTCATCCGTGAACTTGATGAGGTGATTGTCTGTGCTGCCGGCTCCCGGTCTATTATTAAAAAATAAAAAATGCAGTTTTATGTTTATATACGTCCAAAATGACAACTTTTTTTACAATCCTTTATTGTTCTAATATATATATATATTATTTTGTTTAATATCAGATAACATTAGATTTACCTATTATAGTTGAATAATCAAATTATAATAGAAATAAAAGTTGGAATATATGTATTTTAACCTTTTTTTCTGAAAACTATTTTTAGATATTTCAAAATTTCTTGAGTATCTTAATGAGTTTTTTTTTTTCCTTACTCTATTTTTCCTTATAATTGTATTAAAATTATTCAGTTGTTTAGTTGTGACATTTCCTCTGAGGACAAATTATTATCCGATATCAGAAGAAAAGAAAAAAAAAATATTTCTTTTTCAAAGTCACATTAAAAAAAAAAAAAAAAAAAATCAGTTATGACATTAAATCAATTTATTTCAAATAAACTAGAAGAATGATGAAAGTGAGAAATGAAGAAAGTGGTATAAATAATTCACAATGTTTAAAATTACTTTATACACTTCAACACTAGGCAAAAAAAATCATTAAAAAAAACTCATTGAATGATACAACTGAATGAAATTTTTCACATTAAAGAAGGAAACTGTATTTAAAAAAATAATAATAAATAGAAAACAAATATTATCCTACATTTGCATAAACAAAAATACCTTTAAAAAATCAGAGTGAAATTGCAAATTTTAACATTTTACATCATGTAAGTTCATAAAATAATAACTAATAATCTTAACACTTAACTTTACATACTTATTTAATATAATTCTTTTATAAAAATCAGTGCAATATAATGGTACAGAAATATTGCGAATTAAACTGATTTAATGAATATGCAAACAGAATATTCAGACTTACAATATTTTAAATATTAGAGATCCATTAAATATTGATCTCGTACAAACAGCGTCAGAAGTCGAAATGAAAAATCAACAGTGACAACAAGTGATTTCAAATGATTCAGCAAAAATCTTGACCCCTATATGTCATTGAACAGCTCCCCGAAACAAAGCACTCCAACTAGCTCCAACTCCGTCACTGAAATATCAAAAACGCGGGAGGATGAAAAGAAAAACATGCAAAATAAATGCAGTAAACTCTGTTTAAAGCAGAATCGATCGGGACCAAGAAAATTTTCCGCAGTAGACAATATTCTGCCTTAGACAAATTTTACTGTATATCTATGGATTCGCAAAGGCTTGAGAATCTTTCTGAGTTAGACAGATTTCTGTCTTACACAGAATCTGCTTTACAGAGAGTTTACTGTACAGTATAACATCGATTTAAAGGTTATATCTAATTAAAGATAATCTCAATTTAACGATAAATTCTATTTTAGTCGGATTCATCTTCTCATATTTGTGTGTGTTATGATTCCCATTTTAATGAGACTTTTCCCAATTTAACGATAACACTTGTGAATTTAAAATATTTTAAACACCTTCTCAGTTATTTTTTTCTCTTTAACCTTTATCTACTGATCGACCAAAAAAGGATAAGTTTTTTTATAGAATTATATTTAGTGGATACCTGAAATTGTAGAATTTATGTAATCCTTTTGAGACAAATAAGATCCATGTCACACTGGTTTAAGTCAATATACGTATATATATAGATAAAACATTTTTATGAAAGTTACAGGTATATATTTAATTCACTGAAAAAATAAAACTTACTTAAATACTACTGATAATTAAATTTTTAAAAAATTAATAACCCACTTTTATGTAATTTTGATCTATTTATTGTGTTTCTTGCTTTAAGGAAAATCCTGATTTAACAATGAACCACAGCAATCATTAAATTGAGTTTCTACTATAGTTTCTGGGTTAATGTTTATATTGTTAGGAAGTTCAGTTGTTCTATATATAAAGTGAACCCTGCTTAAGAAGTTTCGCAAGGGAATAGAAGGGAAAAACTTCTTAATCAACAGTTTAAGTATTGATATTCAGGAGAGGGTTTATTTTATCTTAGTAAAATAATACAAAGAGTACTTTCCCTAAAATTGAGTTTTTCTTAAGAAATTTAAACACACTTAAAAAATTAGCTAATAAAGTAAAAATACATAATCACCTAGGAAACTCTTTATTTAATCCAATACAATAAATTTCTCTTTAAGCATCATTTGATGTGCTTTGCAAAAAAAAAATCGGTTATAGATTTTTGTTTCTGTTTTTTTCTCAGTAACCTTTAATTGATAACAGTCTAATTGTTTTAAGCTTTTGAAAACTTCTTCAGACACATTTTCTTTAATAATTTCATATTTCCCTCTTCTCACCTTTTCAATTTTTTGAGATTTATCAGAAGAGTTTAAAATGAGATCTTGTTTTGCTACAATTCCATTCAGAGTAGTCACTGGTATGTTCAATTTCTTTGCAATTTCAACTCTTGTTATTTTCAAGTTACTATCAACTTCTTTCAAAATTTTGATTTTGTCTTCAATTGACAAGGCTTTTCTTTTAATTGTGTTATCCGACATTTTTTTTTTTGGGGGGGGGGGGGACAGAATTTTTTGTTCATGTATTTTCTAACAAGAAAGCTTTGATGTTGTTATGACTTAAAAACTTCGAAATGAATGAAGCAAACACAGCTTTGGTTTATTCCACTCATGGAAGAGAATCTGTTGCAAAATAAAGTAACTATTTAACTGAAAGAACTATCCCTTGGTAAGGCGGACCAGTTCCATTTTCTCCTTATCAATCACTATTGTTACAGCGACAAGGGACCTCTATCCACATTCCAGCACACTTGTTAGTTTAACTGAAACAGATTTTAAGATGCAATAAAGGTGACCACAACTGCTATCAGTCCTAAACGTTGACCTTTTTGAATATCGAAGAATATAAAGAAAGACATTTCCAACACAGAAAATAAAATAATAATCAAAAAGACTATACAAACGTCTTTTGAAAGTAAAAATAGAAGGAAAAATAAAACTTTTTAAATCTGAAAGAGTTTTGAACTTCTTAAACGAGGTATTTTAACGTTGTAAGAATAGGTGAAAAATAGGAATCGAAAATATAAACTTCTTAAGCAGAAACATCTTAAACGGTTTTACTGTATATATATTCCACTGAATAAATGGGAAACTTTCTGACATATTTTGTAAGTCATTTTTAAACGTAAATATATGACACATAAAAGAATGATTATAGAAACAATTTGTCATCGAAAAGTTTTTTTTTTTCATTATTTCATTTTTTTCACTGTATATGAATTACATCTTGTAAGCGATTTTAATTTTACATGGTTCGTACACTTTGGAAAAAATAGAAAAAGTGCTTGGAAAAAAGTATTCATTTTCAAGGAATGAAAAGTGCTGGAAAAAAATATGTTCATTTTCAAGGAATAAAAAGTGCTGGAAAATATCGCGAACTTCGACAAATGGTCGCCGAAAAATATCAATTTCAACAATCGTTCGCGTGAAGAAATCGGTAATTTCGCCAAAAGGTCTCTAAAAAAATGCGAATTTCGTCAAAAAGTCACAGGGGAAAAGCATATTTCATCAAAAACTAGAGAAATCGATCGCGAATAAAGTGCAAATTTCGTCATAGGATCGGGGAAAAACTCTAATTTCCGTAAAAGATCACAAAAATATGCGTGTTTCATAAAAGATCACAATAAAAAAACAATGCCAATTTCGTCAAAGGATCGCGGAGAAAACACGAACTTCTTCAAAAGATCGTGGAAATGCGAATTTCGTCAAAAGATAGTGAAAAAAAGGAAAAAAATTTGTCAAAGGATTGAGGAAAAAATAAAAATGCCGTCAAAGAATCGCAAAAATTACGTGAATTTTGTCAAAGGATCACAGGAAAGAACGCAAATTTTTGTCAAAGGATCGCGGAAAAATGCAAATTTTTGTCAAAGGATCGAGAAAGAAACGCTATTTTTCGACAAATGGTCGCGAAAAAACGCAAATTTCGACAAAGGGTCGCGGGAAAAAACGAGAACTTCTTCAAAGATCGAGGAAAAGCGAAATTATTTCGTCAAAGGATTGAGGAAAAGATACAAATTTGTCAAAGAATCGTGAAAATAACGCGAATTTCATTAAAGGATCGCAGAAAAAATGCGAATTTCGTCGTAGGGTCGTGGGAAATAAGGCAAATTTCGTCAAAGAATCGCGGAAAATGCAAATGTCTGTTAAAGGATTGCAGAAAAAAGCAAATTTTTGTCAAAGGATTGCGGAAAAAAAACGGGAATTTCGTCAGAGAATCACGGGAAAAGCGTGAATTTCGTCCCAGGATCGCGGAAAAAAACATAAATTTTTGTCAAATGTTCACGGAAAAAACACGAATTTTGTCAAAGGATCCCTGAAAGAACAGGAATTTCGTCTAAGGATCGCAGAAAAAACTAATTTCATCAAAGAATCGCGAAAAAAATTCAAATTTCGTCGAAAGATTACGAAAAAAGACTAGTTTTGTCAAAGGGCCGCGAACAAGACGCATAACTAGTGCCGGGAGGGGATTTCCCACCTCCCCTCTCTTCGGTAATCAGGCATGAAAGAGTTCTTCCTAAAGAAGGAATTCCACCTTTTTAAAAGCAAATTTGGACATTCTCTGGATTGATGCAAAAATGCAAAGAAAATATTAGAAGCATATGGGGGAGGTGGAATCTAGAAAGCTTAATAATTAGACATTTTGTCTTCTCAAATCCTTGGAGTTTGTTTCTAAATTGCTGTACTATCAAATTAAAGGCAAGCTTTTATTATAAGCATCTGTAAGTCATTTAAATTAAGTTCTTTAACTAGGGAAAGGAAGTTTCCATAAGGTTCTTTTGGAATAGAATACTTTATTCTATTTATAAAACACTTCTGGGTAATTTCAGTGATGCATTTTTGTAAATGTATTTCTGGAATAAAGATCAATTTGGCGTGCATATATTTACCATAGAGATTTTTTTTTCTTTTTAAAGTAAAGTCTTAATAAGTCAAATCATTCAAAATAATACATTTATTTAGAAAAATTAATCTCTGTACTTCACATAAGTTCATCAGATACATTTGGATGGATTTATGCTTTCAGCAAACTGTTTCAATTTTCTTTTTTGATTTAATGAATTTAGACATTGTTATTTACTTTTTTTCTTCTTTTAATACTTTCTAAATTACAAAAAAAAACATGTACAGTTGTAATTTATTTTCTTGTATGAATAATTGTTGAAATGCATCTAAATTATAGAAGTTTGTCCGTATTGTACTGATGGAAAAAAATTTCCGCCTTTTTTTCCATTTCCCACTTTTATGCCAGGGCAATCTTTCAGAAAATTTGCTATGAATTTCAGAATTTTTTTTTTTTTTTTTTTTTAATTCAGAATCACCCTTGTAAAATTTGCCAATTATAAGTTGAAAAAATCACAAATTTCTTCAATCTGTCATTGAAAAAAAATTGCAAATTTTATCAATCCACCAGGGAAAAATACCACAAAATTCGTCCATTGGTCATTGATAAAAAATGCAAATTTCGTCAATTTGTCAAAAAAAATCGCGAATCTCGTCATTTTGATACCGATTTTACCTCTTGCTCCCCCTCCTAATATGGTCAATCGGTCATTGAAAAAAAATTGCAAAATTTGTTAATCGGTTGCAGGAAAAGATTGCGAAATTTGTCAATTGGTCATTCATAAAAATCGCGAATGTTTTCAATTAATAAAAACCACAGAATTACATTAATTACAAATTTTTCACTGTGTAACTTATTATAAAATTTTTATTCCTTTTTATAAATTCGTTTAAAAAAAATTGTATTTAAAAAGTAAAAGCAAATTATCTAACCTTTATTTCAATTATTTTTGTATGGATAAGCTTAAATGCTGTAAGAAAGAATTCAGTAAATATTCATTAAAAATATTAAAAAGTATAACTTGTGAAAAACTCTGCACAACTCCTGAAATGCTAATATTTGACTCCAGGTGAGTGTTCAGAATTCCTAAAATTTAACTAGTTTACTCCTGCCGTCTACTCTTGTAGTGATACCATATCTTTTATTTCTTGCACTTAAAGAAAAAAATATCAAGCTCTGTTTTCTTAACTTTTTATTATATATGAAATTTTCTTTCCACACATTATTCTTTAAAAATTCTTTAATAATTTCTTGAAAATGCCTTTTATAAAAATTAAAAGATTTGATAAGATTTCTTTGAAATAGATAATCAGTGGGGTGGCTATTTTTCTTATGTGTTATTCTATACCATTTTTATGCATGTATCTAAACAGTCCTTGAATAGTGCTGGAATAGTGCTTGAAAAGTACTTGAATTTTATTTGTTCTCGAGTGTATGAACCATGTTTTACAATTTCAGTTTTTTCCCCCTTTTCCTCCCAACCAGTGCTGTTGCAAAATTTTTTCGAGTCTTTTCAAATTGTATGAAAATCGGATGTATAGTTTAATTACAGGGACAGTCAAAAGTTTTCCGTTACATTACGGCCAATAGGAAAAAATTATTTCAAGTGCATCTTAATGATGTTACAGCTTTTTGAACAGAATGAAATTGATATGCAATTATGAAGTGCACTAAAATATACATTCAGTACAATATGCGGGGCAAAAAATATTTATTAAACTAGTTACAGTATGAACGCACCTCATTTGCCATGTTTGGCATGCAATTTCCAACTTTTTTTTTTTTTTTTGGTGGCACGAAAAGGACTGATGTTGCTGCTAAATAAATACCCTGAGTTAAATTTAGGTAACAATTTCATCTTGCATTTACATCGCCCCCTGGCAGGAAATAGGGTTGCAAAATTTAAGTAAAACTGTTTTTTTCTTTTTTTTATTTTACTGTGTAACAGCTATACTGCTGTTATAATATTATCAATTAAGAATTAAGGATATTTTTGCATTCATAGCGTACCAGAGTGGAAAATGTGGTAACTAAAATTAAGTAAAATTGTTTTTTTTATGTTTTTATTAAAAATTTTTTATGCTCAGACTGGAAGTTTTTGTCCAAACTTTGCTCTACTGCACTGATGAAACATTTTGGATTAAATATTGGTAAATACACCACAAGTGATACGATACCTTGTAGATCAAACCTCATGATGATACATCCAGTTAATTTTTAAATGAGTTGGTCTGAATGCAGTAGTTATTAAAAATGTTGACATATTAAACAAAAACATAATTTGCCGAACAAATTAAAAAAACAAATTTATTTCCTACATTATTTAAACCTGCGAAGGGACCGGATATTAAGGTATTTCATTCAGTTAGTTCTACATTTAATGTTAAATTTTTGCAACAAATTAGTTAAACCAAGTGAACAACGTAAAAATGAAATTCAAACAATATGATACTTAAGCACCCTAAAAACTTAGATTCCGTTCAAATGAAATCGAGATAAATCTTAGATTTTTTTTGGAAGGTTTGTATTTTAGATGTGCCTAATCATTTGTTTTCACCTACCGTAAACAATACAAAATCAGCAATAAAAATATTTGGAAAAGAGTAAGATTTATTTTGATTTGATTTGAATAAAATCAAAGTTTTTATGGTGTTTTAAGTATATTGTTTGAATTTCATTTTTACCTTGTTCACTTGGTTTAACTAATTTGTTACAAA
This sequence comes from Maratus speciosus, assembly GCA_963932465.1. NCBI lineage: Eukaryota > Metazoa > Arthropoda > Arachnida > Araneae > Salticidae > Maratus > Maratus speciosus. The sequence continues at coordinate 296,683,903 of OZ010789.1, forward strand.
AATTTAACATTAAATGTAGAACTAAATGAATGAAATATCTTAATATCTGTCCCTTCTAGGGCTTAAATAATGTAGGGAATATGTAGTTTTTTTAATTTGTTCAGCAAATTATGTCCTGGTCCGGACATTTTTCGCCCAGTTGGAAATTTACATCTCATATGATTTGTTTACCAATTAGAATATTTGTGTTAAAATTAATCTAGTGTAATTTCGTATTCAGCGATATCTGGAGTTCCTTTACCTTAGATTTATTTTGTTGAGCTGAACTATGTTTCAGACCAGATGCTATAATCATTAAGGTTAGCTGGGTGAAAAAGTTCCACCAGATTCGTCCGGGTTAGCTCAGATGGCAGAGCACTGGCGGCTTCAGCCAGGAGGTCCCTGGTTCGAATCCTGGTCGGGGCATTTTTTGCCCAGTTGGAAATTTACATCTCATAATTATGTTTTTGTTTAATTTACATATATGTAGATACATAATATTATTTATTATTCTCTTCTGAAAGTTTTATTTTTACCGACATGTTCGGTTCAGTTGAAATTTTACATCTAGATGAAAAATAAATCAGAAAAGAAAATATAGGGTTGCCACAAGCAACCAAATGCCAGATTTGGCTAGTATCGCTTAAGGAGGCATTCTTAACAGAGTACAACTGGAGAAAATGTCTTGCTGTAGTCAATGCCAGCTCTTTGGGAGCAATCTTTGACGACCAATCTTGATTTATAACATTGAGAGTTCCATCAGCACTGTGCTTAATTTTAAATATTTACTTTTAATAGGTTTATGGCCAGGAGGAAGTGGCACGAGTTGTCATGTTTTATTTCGCTTGTGTGCTTCAGAAATTGACCCTTTTCATTTCACAGCATTTGCATGATTAAGAGCATTAGTATTATAAGATTATGGAATATTAGTAGTCTGTTCTGTTTCATCATCTAATACTGTCAGTGGCGCCAACTTATATGGACCCGTGGGGCGCGAGCCCACCCAATAATTTTATCTTTCCACCCACCCAAGTTCCATTTATTTATTTTTTTAATCAATGAAATATTTTTTTTATTGGCACTCTCAAAATAATTTTGTTTGAAAAATAGTTAGGACATTATAAAGGACTTATAGAATCACTGAAAGTCCCTTCTGCTGATGTATAATTAAATTTCCCTCGAAAAAGAAATTACTGCACCATTACCATTTGTTTTAATATTTTAAATCGATAAAGCACTTAGGTGGCTAAAATGTATGTATTTCTTGAGATTCAATTTTTGCACTTTCACTAGTTGACAATTTTTATGCTATTTATAATAAATATTAATATATTTATAAGGAAGAACTTATGATAATATAATTTTATAAATTATTTATTAAATTATAATTATTTTATAATAATTTTGTATTTTACTTAAAAAAAAAAAAACATAATTTTACTTTGAATTATCTTCTTTAGTCATTCACTCGTTCCCCGTCCTTCTCTCCACACACACGCACGAAGGGAAGAAAATTGTTTGTGTTATTTTACTCAAAAATTTTTGAGGCCACCCAATATTTTTCAAAAGTTGGCACTACTAAATACTGTAGATAATACATGGCATTAATGCTGTTCTGTAGATATATCATAGTATTGGAGGTAAGATGGCATCCTTATTTCACGCTTGGATCTTTTTATATCAACATCACTTTTAGATTCTTCACAAGTTTTTCTGGGAGTTTGCTTTAATTTCTGAAGCATTGTCATCATCCACTTCTGAATTTACAGAAACATCTTGTGGCTGCTGATATAGAAAAAAGTATGTTATCTTGATAAACTCCAGACGTTGCCCATTTTTTGAGGCACATGAGGAGATATAATTTACTGATTTTTAAAATGTTGCATCTCTAGCTTCAGTAATCTTGCATCTGTTAGAATCCATGAGTCTGTAACCACTTACTTTCTTTGGCTTTATTGTCCCATTTCTTGCATTGTGATTTTGGTATATGAGAAAAAGCAAATTTTCATATGTTGTAAATTTGGCTTTCACCGGTCTGTGCTTCAAAAGGAATTTTTCCATTTACAGGAACTGTAGGACTTCTATTTTTACAAAATTTGCAGCGTTTATAGCTTCTGCCGAAAATTGTTTGTCTAAATTAGCTTGATTGAACTTAGAACGCTCTCTCTACAAGTGTGCGATTACATCTTTCAGAAAATTCCATTCTGTTCAGGGCTGTATGCAATACTTGTTTGGTGAATGATGCCTTCTCTTTTAAAAAGTTCTTCATTTGAAGGTTTGTGAATTCAGTACCTCTATCAGTAATAAATACTATGAACAGTTTTCGACTTCTTGTTGGTTTGTTTTCAATGTAAGTTTTGAATTCAGAAATTTTTTGGAAAACTTCATCTTTTGTCTTCAGGAAACTGACAAAAGTTATTCTGGTTTTATCATCTGTCACTGTAAGAAAATATCTTGCACCTCCATGTGACTGAATTTCCATTGGTCCACATAAATCGGGGTGAAAAAGCAGAAGAATTTCAAGAATGAGCAATTCTTTTGTCATATTGATTAATTCAACTTTTGTACAAATCAAAGCTGCACTTCTTACAGTATCCAGATAGTACAAAGTGTTATCTTTGGAAGTACCCGTAGTGAGGATTTTTCATATGTGCTTATCAATTAATTTGCAATTATTAACATCCAACACAGTTACAATATTAACCTCTTTGCAAGGTATTTCACAGAAACTAAATTAGCGGTTAACTCAGGAACATAGAAAACTTTATTCAGAGTTACCTCCACAATTAAATCATTCCTTTTTAATACTGAGTATTGCGCTCCCTTCACTGTGAATGATTTTTCCACCAGTCCTCACCGGGCATGGGGCTAAACCATCAAAATCATTGAAGCAGTCTCCATGGGATGTCATGTGTCTCTTTGTTCCAGAATCTATAATCCATGGTTCATCATATGTAGGAAATTTTTTTTAAATATTTGCAGCTACTACTTGATCAGGATATGCAGGAAGAATAGTTCTCATTTTAATACCGATGGAACACATCTTTTCAATATATTCTGCCATATTTTTACAGTTTTCAAATTTTGTAACAAACATGTCTTGGTTTAATGTGATAAAACGTTTTTTTGATACAAAATACATTAGTTTTAGAACCTAAAATACAAAATACTTTTTGAATTAATAAAAATCCAAATCCAAAATACATGTGTTAAATCTATTGTCCATGTTTATTTATTTGTTATTATCCTCTCATCTTTATTCTCGTGATACCTTTTATATATGATGTAACATGAATCAGAAATTGTATTGTTTATTATTGTTTGAATATTTTTATGGAAGAAGGTAAAAAGCTTTACCGGTAAATAAATTATTTTTGTTTTGAGAAGTTAATTGACTTCTTTATGTACATTTTAAGTTCATAAATACATAATTGGCGTCCGCATTATATTCTGAAAGCTGGGTTGTTAAAATAACATCCTTTTTGAACGCTTTAATTAACATTGTGGCGTCCGGCGCGACAGGACATTTTACAATATTTATTTGAAGCAAAATGTTTCAAGCCGTTAAAAATTTTAAAAAGGTCGACTTAAAGTTCGTGGTAGAAGAGCTTGGGGAAACAATCCCGCAAGATTATACGATTGGGACACTAAAGGAAATTATTTTGAATAGTAATGAATATAAACAGGATCCCGCTTTTGTACAAGAAATTTTATTCAATGCTGTTGCTGAGAGAAAGGAAAAAGAAAACGAGGCTAAGAAGTTAGAAAAGGAGAAGTCGGATCAAGAATTAAAAAAGCTAGAATTAAAGGAGAAGTCGGAACAAGAGTTAAAAAAGCTAGAATTAAAGGAAAAGTTAGATCAAGAAGTAGAGTTAAAAAAGTTGGAATTAAATCATCAATTAGAATTAGCAAAGATTCAGTCACAGGGACAAATGCAATGTGAGTACATTTCAAATGATTACGAAACTAATAATTCTAAAAAGAAATTTACGTTGCCCAAGTTGGAATTTCGCCAATTTGATGGTGATTTAAAGGAATGGTTGCCATTTTGGAGCCAGTTTGAACAGATTTACAATGATCAAGATATTGCGCCAGAAAATAAATTCCAGTATTTGATCCAAGCAACTATCACTGGATCTAGAGCGCGAGAAGTTGTTGATAGTTTTCCGCCAACTGGCGCTAACTATGCCAAAGCTATAGAGAGTCTTAAGGCTCGTTTCGGTAGGGAAGATCTTTTGGTTGAAGTGTATGTGCGAGAATTATTAAAATTAATTATATCTGTGCAATCTAAAGGAAAATTTTCTATTACATCATTGTATGATAAACTTGAGTTGTATTTATGAGCTCTTGAGACGTTAGGTGTCACAACGGATAAATGTGCTTCAATATTATATCCAATGGTAGAATCTTGTTTTACTGCTGAATTTTTGAAAGCGTGGAATCGAACACATACGAATTCGGTTAGTTCTGATGCAAAAGAGCGCCTAGATAATTTAATGGCATTTCTCAAATCTGAAGTTGAAGGAGATGAAAGAATTAATTTGGCAGTGACAGGTTTTGGTTTAGCGAGAAAAGATGACGCGATCTTTAGAAAAAACAAAAGTCACAACGATGGTACTAAATATTTACCAACTGCTGCTACTTTATTAACAACTTCTTCAAGACCAGATTTAAGGAAAAATTGCGTTTTTTGCAAAGGAAGACATCTGAGTTCAGAATGCTTTTCGGCACGGAAGATGAGTTTTAATGAAAAGCAGAATATATTGAAGGACAAAAGATGTTGTTTTTTATGTTTGGCAACAGGTCACACAACGAAGCAATGTAGAGCTATCTTGAAGTTTTTCTTTTGTGATAAAAGACATGCGTCTGTGATGTGTCAAACGCTCGATAAGAATAAGCTGAATGAAAAGAAAGAGGAAGACACAGAAAAGTCGCCTGGAAAAGAAGTAAATATGGCCAATTTCAATAGAAATCCTAAAGTGTTCCTTCAGACGATAAAGGCAAAAATATTTTCCGAAAACAAAAAGAAAGATGTTAGACTAATTTTGGACTCAGGTTCTCAGAGATCGTATATTTTAAAACATTTAGCCGAAGAAATGAAGTATTTACCTCTTCGAGAAGAAAAAGTTTCTCATTCCCTTTTTGGCGGAGTCATAACAAAGGATTATAATCATCATTACTACAAAATAAGATTAAGCGATTTGAAAGAAAATTTTAAATGTAATTTTGAGGTTTTGGATCAAAACATTATATGTGAAAATGTTATGCCAGTAGGAAAAGGATCCTGGTTTAAAGAATTATCGGAAAAAGGCATCACTTTGACGGATGTTGGTGAAACTCCAGAATCTATTCAAATATTGATTGGAGCTGATGTAATGGGAAAATTACTGACAGGTCGTAGAGAAATACTCTCGTCGGGATTAGTAGCACTGGAAACATTTTTAGGTTGGACCTTAATGGGAAAAGTGCCTCAAGATAGTGCGTCTAAAGAAAATTTAGCTTTGTCAGTTACGTCTATGTTTGTAAAGGAAGCAGAGATTGCTGATTTATGGAAATTGGATTTGCTTGGAATAAATGATCCGATTGAAAAACAATCTAAAATGGAGATTGATCGTCAGGTTAAAGAGCATAGAGCATTTTTTACAGACAGTAAAAATGAATGAAGATAATCTTTATGAAGTTTCTTTGCCATGGTCAGAAGATACACCACCTTTACCTGATAATTTGAGTTTAGCCAAGAAAAGATTGAGTAACGTTACAAACAAGTTGCTTTCCGATAACATTTATCAAAGGTATGAAAAAGTACTTTTAAGGTGGCTTGATGATCAAATTATAGAGGAAATTCCACAGGCTGAAATGAACCTTTATGAAAATTATTTACCTCATCGACCAGTAATAAAAGAGAGCAGTACAACTCCCATTCGTCCAGTGTTTGACGCATCAGCTAGAATGCAGAACCATCCATCTTTGAATCAATGTTTGCATTGTGGGCCAAACCTTATTGAATTAATTCCTGACATTCTCTTACGATTTAGAAAAAATAAATTTGGTGTTGTAGCTGATATCAAGAAAGCATTTTTACAAATAGCTATTCGTAAAGAAGATCGGGACTATTTGCATTTCTTGTGGTGGAGTAATCCAGAAGAAAGAAATATTAGAATGTTTCGACATACTAGAGTGGTGTTTGGAGTCAAAAGCTCTCCTTTTCTTCTCGGTTCCGTCATAGAATATCACATTAAAAACGATGAAGAATACGACCCCAATCTTAAACAGCAATTGCTGAGAAGCTTTTATGTTGACAATGTCGTTGCTAGTGTCCACACACAGGAAGAATTGGAAAGGTTTATAACTGATTCTAAATCTCTTATGGCTAAAGGTGGATTTGAGTTGAGAGGATGGGAACAGACAGAAGAAAGAAACAATATCGAAAATAGCGAAGAAACTGCTGTACTGGGATTACAATGGAACAGACTTCTAGACGTTTTAAAAGTTAACGTAAGCTGGACGAAAGATATAAATATAGAAAAAATAACAAAAAGAATCATGCTATCAGTTGCATATAAAGTTTTTGATCCAATTGGTTTTACTGCTCCAGTTATGATATGTCCCAAGATGATGTTACAGAAAACATGGAAAGAAGGAATCACGTGGGATGAAGAAGTTACTAGTGATATAAAAAATGAATTTATTGAATGGTTTCATGAATTAAATTGTTTACAAGAAATTCAGATTCCTAGATATATTCAGTTCACCCCAGATAATTTAAAAGGTTGTACTCTTCACACATTTTGTGATGCAAGTCAGTATGCGTATGCTGCTGTTATATTTTTGAGGATAGCAACTAAAGATCGTGTAGAGTTATTCCTTCTTGCAGCGAAATCCCGCATAGGTCCTTTAAAATGTGGAACTATACCTAGAATGGAACTTTTAGCTGCTTTGATTGGTGCTAGATTGGCTAAATCAGTAACTGACGCTATGGGCTGGGAAGATATAGAAAGATATTTTTGGAGCGATTCCACAACAGTGCTTGCATGGATATCCAGGAAAGAAAACTGGTCTGTTTTTGTTAGAAACAGAGTTCAAGAAATAAAAAATTTGACTGATCCTGTTTTATGGAAACATATACCTGGTGAAATGAATCCAGCAGATCTGCCATCTAGAGGATGTAAAGCAAGACAGCTGGTATCTCTCAAATGGTGGGAGGGTCCATCTTGGCTTAAAGATTCTAAAGAATATTATAAATATATGGATTTCAAGTGCCAAGACATAAACGAAGAAGAAATTGAAAAAGAAAAATTGAAGTCTACAAAATTACTGGTAAATGTTGATGAAAGTCCAGAGAAAAGCTGGTACTACCAGTATTTTTCCAGTTATGAGAAAATCGTACGTCTTGTTGGTTGGATACTTCGTTTCAGATATAATTCTTCTAATCCAAAGGAACAGATCAAAGGAGAATTGACGAATCTTGAATTTAAGAGAGCAGAAACGAAGATAATTTGGATGATACAAAAGGAATGTTTTTCCCATGAAAGTGAGGGGAGATTGAAAACTCTGGAGACGTTTAAGGATGAACAAGACATAATACGTGTAAAGACTAAGATTACGTATAGACAAGACAATATGAATTTCCTCACACCTATCGTTGTTCCTTCAAATCATGAAGTTGTCAAACGATTAATTCTACATTACCACCGCAAAAATTGTCATGCAGGTCCTCAGATTCTTCTGAATTTGCTTAGAGAAAAATACTGGATTTTGAATGGAAGAAGAACTGTGAGCTCTGTTCTATCAAAATGTACCATTTGTAAAAGATTTAATTCGAAGAATTTAGAATCTTCTCCAGTTTCTCTGCCAGAAAATCGAGTGAAAGATGCAGCTGTATTTCAAATTATCGGCATTGATCTGGCTGGCCCTTTGTTTCTTAAAAATAAACAGAAGAGTTGGGTTATCTTATTTACATGTGCCATCTACAGAGCTGTGCATTTGGAGCTTGTGACTTCAGCTTCTACAGAGTCATTTTTAATGGCTTTGCGAAGATTTGTATCTCGTAGAGGAAGATGTTCTGTTATATATTGCGACAACGGTTCCAATTTTGTTGGTGCATCCAATTTCTTAAAAAGATTGAACTGGAATCGCATACAGAAGTATGGAGCAATAAATTCTTGCAAATGGAAATTCAACCCTCCGACTGCTGCTTGGTGGGAGAGGCTCATCAGATTGATGAAAGATCTATTAAAAAGAGTCTTAGGAAAAGCCTGTTTGAACTATGAAGAGATGATAACTGTATTAGCTGACTGCGAAAGTATTATAAATTCGCGACCACTAACTTGCATGTCTGAGAAAGAGTCCATCAAACCCATATCACCGGACATGTTTCTGAAAGATATTCATGAATGTGGTTTACCAGACGTTGATGCGGTTGAGGAAGTTTCTCTCACTAAAAGACTTAAATATAGGCAAGAACTGCAAAAAGAGCTCAGAAATCGATTTAGATTAGAATATTTGGGTCTCCTTATCCAACGACCAAATGGGAGAAGATTGCAACGTTCAATTGCTGTAGGAGATATAGTTTTGGTAGGAGCAGATAACAAGAAAAGAATCAATTGGCCTTTAGGACGGGTTACAGAGCTCATTCGGGGCAAAGACGGAAAAGTTCGTCTTTTGAAGTTACAAACGTCTCATTCGCAGATGATTCGGCCTATTCAAAGAATTTACCCTCTGGAAGTGTCATCAGTGGATTTTACTGAAAACAATTTTCCTAAACCAACTTTGAAGGAAAATCAGGTTGAGCCTGCAAAAGACGAATCGCAAATTAAAAAGACGAGATCTGGTAGAATGATAAAGGTTCCAGAAAGACTCGATTTATGATGTTTATGTAAATGTTGTATTTATTTAATGTGAAGTTTTGATTATAATATATAATCAAAAGGTGGGAGGATGTTAAATCTATTGTCCATGTTTATTTATTTGTTATTATCCTCTCATCTTTATTCTCGTGATACCTTTTATATATGATGTAACGTGAATCAGAAATTGTATTGTTTATTATTGTTTGAATATTTTTATGGAAGAAGGTAAAAAGCTTTACCGGTAAATAAATTATTTTTGTTTTGAGAAGTTAATTGACTTCTTTATGTACATTTTAAGTTCATAAATACATAATTGGCGTCCGCATTATATTCTGAAAGCTGGGTTGTTAAAATAACATCCTTTTTGAACGCTTTAATTAACAACATGTATAAAATACATTTAAAATTTAAAAAGTTTGTGCATAAAATTAGAGGTCTGCATGGGCCATGCCCAGCATGCCAATTTTCATTCACGACACTCTGACTGTGCCGGCGTGGTCTTCACTTTTTTCTGGTCGGGAACTGGTTTTATTATTTTTTCTGAAGGTTCAGTCCGGGAAGGACCTCAACATCACTCTTTCCGGGCTGGACCTGACTTCTTTTTTTCGTGCCGAATCAGGTCTTAACTTCATTCCTCATAGAGGCCTGTACTGTCCAAGATTTTCAAGCCCGATCCCGACCAAGAACATATGAAAATCTTTGGCCTGCACTGGCCCAGTGTGTCCTATGCAAAAATTAGTAAAATGTGGCCCGGTCCAACAATTTTTGCAAAAAATGTATATATTTTTTAATCGCCATTATTCTACAATTAAAATATTAAATTTATTATTTTTAAAGAATAGTACATACATTTCTAGGCAGTAAAATTAAAGCACAGAAAGAAAAACTGTGAAAAAGTACCTGCCTATGACAAATCCTGTCTGAAATGGAAAAATGTGTTGACCTTTGCAAAATAAATATAATAATACGTGCAAAAAGAATATAGAAGGAAACCTGTACATAATGGATTTTTCTTCTCCCCTGTCAATTCCGTCTTAGAAGATTTTACTGTATAGCATTTTTCAAAACTCAGTGTGCTTTTTAAAAATTAAAGACTATAAACCTTTTTAAAAAAAGCTAAACTAAGTATTTTTTGTCAGAATTCCTCATACAAGACGATTTTTTAACCTTGTTGACGTAAAAAATCTATATTTTGTAGAGATTCAATTGGCCAGGTTAATCAAGGTTTTATACGGTCTTAGATCGGGCTGGGCTTGTTCTGAGTTTTTAGCTTTTATATCTGGTTGGGCTTGGACTGAACCTTTAGCTTTTATATCGAGCTGGGCCAATACAGTTTTTGTACGGGCTGGACCGAGCTAAAAAGATTTTTCTACGGGTCGGGCCCAGTACTTTTGGCCCGTGTATGTTTGCATAGTAATAGTTAGACAAATTTTTTTCATTCGAAACAATATTACAAACTTTTTTTTAAAAATAGGTCTCCAAACCAGGGGTGTTGTGGAGGATATACAGAGATATACACCATATACCATCTGGATTATTTTTAAAAAGCTCTGTATACCCTCTGTTTCATCAATAATGCTATAGCATATACCTCTGGTTTCACAGTCTAAGAGTGAGTGCTCAGACGAGACTAGGTCTGTAGAGCATAGACACCCTGCTCCCCTCCTCCCCAGTACCTTTCATTAAGCTTTTTAAAAAGTATAATTTTCAGCTGGAGCTGAATCTGCCGGTAACTGCAACTTTTCTTACGATTTCAGCACTGCATCAAACCTGTTCTGCAAGAGCAGACCTGAACCCGAAATAGGGCCAAGCTAACTTGAACCTGACCATCTATGAAAAAATTAGATTCCACCTGACCCAAACGACACTGAGTTGATTTGCATTCGGATAAAATCTAGTTACTTACCTGGTGCTGAACTGTAATTCACATTCATTTGAATTCCCTTAGTTATTTTATATCGCTCATTTCGACATGCAGTACACGATAATATATTAAAATTCCGTGACAATATCGTAATTTTTTATGAAAGTTAACGCTTATAAAACAAAACTAGTCGGATGTACCAATCCCAAAACTTTCTTCTATCTCATACATGTTAATACTTCAAAATTCGCTATCACACTGCCAAAATTAAATGGCAATCTATGCATCTCATGAGGATTCTAACGATATGAAATTCCGTGCATTAGTTCTTGAGATATGACTATCGCTGAAATCGTCTAAATTCAGCAAAATGCTGCCTTGCAGCGCCACCTATTGGGTGATTTATACCAAATCCTAATCAGCAACAATTTATGTCAACGTCTGACTGAATCTGAAGTTTGGAGAAAATGTGTACATTAGTTTTTGAGATAGAGCAATAGCGAAAATCGTGAAAATTTCTGCATAGCAGCGCCACCTATTGGGTGATTAACACCAAAACCTAATTAACAACAACTTGTGTCAACATACAACTAAATCTGAAGTTAGATGAAAATTGGTCCATTAGTTCTATTGATAGAGCTATTGAGGCAATCGTGGAAAAGGCAGCAGAGAAGCGCCACCTGTTGGGCGATTTACACCAACACCTAATCAGTAGCAAGTCATATCAAGGACTAACTTAATCTGAAGTTTGATGAAAATCCGTGCGTTAGTTCTTAAGATAGAGCTATTGGGGAAATCGTGTAAATCCTGCAAAATTCATCATAACAGCGCCACCTGTTGGGCGATTTACACCAAAACGTAATCATCATCAATTCATATCAAGGACTAACTAAATCTGAAGTTTGCTCAAAATCCGTGCATTAGTTCTTGAGATAGAGATATTGCGAAAATCGTTAAAAATGCAGCATTGCAGCGCCACCTGTTGAGCGATTTACACCAAAAACTAATCAGCATCAATTTGTATTAGGCACTAACTGAATATCAATTTTTATTAAATTCCGTGCATTAGTTCTTGAGATAGAGCGCCCACAAAATTTGTGTCACATACACACAGACAGACAGACAGACTCACAGAGTCACAGACAGACATTTTGTAAAAACATGTTTTTTGGAATCTCTGACCCCTAAAACGTGTAAATCCGTCGAAAACCGGAATTCGAAAATTTTCATGAATCCAATACTTTCTTCTTGTAAAGATAGAAGAAAGTAAAAAGGTCTATGTTATTGTCTTAGTGAAATTGAAACGTTGTCACCTGCAAACTGAAACCTTTCTAAAAAAAAAAAATAAGAGTGACAGCAAGATTGAAAATTGAAGCATTAAGTTCAAGAGTTATGTGTGGATATAAATAAATTGCATAACCTCCTTCATTGGAAGTTGCTTAAAAAATATACATAATTCGTTAATGTTTGGATCACTGCAATGCAAATATGAGCGCTTCCCATGATTAAAAAACAAGAAATAATTTAAAGATATATATATATATAAAAAAAAAATGCTCAATGTTTTTGTTTAAATCCTAGGAATATCATAATGTGTGGAAATGACACCAAGTAATGTTTTTTATTGTTTTTCTTTTAGTAGTGTGTTTTATCAATGTTCTTTTAGTGTTCAATAAATTAAAAGTGCCTCCCATCAATGCATCGTGCTTTGTCATGGTCTGTTTTAAAGTTCCTTCAATTTTGATAAGTGATTGTATTAAAATGACTTTAAATATTCATAACATATTGACTATCGCTGTCATTTATGTTGTAAAATTGTATTTAAACATATGCATATATATTTGTAATTATCAATAAATTGAACTATTTATAACAAAATTCACTCTCAATTAAATGAAATCATGAATGGGGTAAATTACACCTAAACGTTGATACAATGAATACAAAGGAACTGGAAAAAATAATGTTTCAATCAATGTATAATGGTATAAAACCAAAAATCTTGCCTTTAAATGAGTTTTAAAGTTACTTGTGGCTTCGAAAGTTCCACTTATAATGGTAGACCTTATTTTATACATTTGGTATGTTGCCTTAACTTTAAGATTATTATTAACAGAATTTTTTTTTTTTAATTTCCCGTTTAATATAGCGCAACTAACTGTATTATCACAATTAACTACTTCACTCGATACATTATCATCGGGAGCTGTTCTACTGTAATATGACTTTTCTCAATTGTGGTATGAGTTTAATAACTAATTTTCATTTTTTCAGTGTGCCCAAAAGTAGAAATATATTTTGAATTAGGCGAAGTTGTTATTGTTAAGTTCGTATATAGCATAGAACAAATTTTAACCGATTTTTAAGAACAGGTTAAATAACAGAAAGCTATTTTTAAAATTATTTAGGATTACAACAATTGCATAAAGATGATTTTTATTTATTTAGTTACATAAACAATAGAGATATTTTATAATATTTTAACACAGATTTTTTCATTAACTTTTTGTTATTTTTTTTGGGACAAACATACACACAGAGAAAAACAAGCATTTCTTTAATGTAACATTTTATTCACACTAATGCAAAGGGAGAATATTTAAATATGAATATCAACATGTTAAAAATATTGATACTTTTTAAGATTCTGAAAGATTTTAACACAAACATTAAACCAAGTATATTTTCTTCCTAGTAGCACAAGGGTAAAAAAATCAATTTATGCCAATGCATATATACATTTAAATTACATGATAGCACACAAACAATAACATGCATATACAGAAGCATCTAATACTTCCACTAAGAAATAAATAACTTACCAAATAATTCACCAGTATAACATAAAAATCAAAAGCAATTATCAACAGTATGTCTTGTTTGTATATAAAGTTGATTAATAAAAAATATAAATAGACAGTTGTATGCATTAAGTTGATAGCACAGGGGATCTACATATAAATGCTCACAAAAGGCTGTTTTTAAACTTCAAGTAGTTTTTTCATATTTTTGTCTAATTACTTTATAAATATTTTTAACTTTAATGGGAGGAAAAAAATCAAGAAAAAAACCTCTAACTACTTTTAAAGCTCATTTTCTTTCTTAAAAAAGAGGAAGGTTAAAATTATAGCTTACAAGATTGTTGCATAAGGCTTTATTGTAAAGTTAGAATAAACGTTATTTGGATGAATTATCTTCCACTCACCAAATTTATTATTTTTAAATGCTATATATGAAATCCCTTTATACACATCGGACTTTATTTTTATATACCATTTTTCTTAGAATCAAGACTTAAGATACTTTACATATATATAGTGTGGTCCAAAACTAGCCTACCATTATTGAAAAAAACGTATCTTCCAAACAGAAATATCGATAAATATGTGAAATGAACACATATCTGCTTGCCAACAAGCATATTTTGGAAATGTTACAATTTTAACAATATACTTAAGCAAGCAACATTAAAAATTTATATGTAATGAAAGATGTTCTGTAATGTTTTTTATACACAATTTATTAACAAATAAAATAACATGCAGCTGAATTAAATATAGTGACTTTTCAAAATGAAAAACTCATTAATAAGCTATACTATATAGACTTAATTTATAACATGTCCCCACTCCCTTTACAAGATTTACAATACTCCCCAATTTTAAAGAATTTTCCAAATCAGCACATATTTGCAAGAATGGAAATGTATGTCACATGTAGTGGGATTTAAATTAAGGCATGTTCCATGTGTCTCTCATATTCTGTTCTATTCTATCCTGGTTTCAAATGTTCTTCGATGAATGTATATTTTGATATTTTCGTGATTTTTTCTTGAAGCTAATTGTAAGAAAATGCCTTGTTTGTAATGTAAAAGAAAGCAATGAATAGTATCAACTGGGTTTATTACTTACACAATTACTGACCTGGTACCTAATATTTGGACCACACTTTCTAAACACTACATTTGAATTACATGTAACACAAACAATAAATGCTACAAAACAATACAAATTGGAAATCATTTAATGAATAATGTGAAATAAATAGATAAATGGATGAAATTAATGATAAAGATAGTATGATGCAGGAAGTTGATAGATATATATGTCTAAGCAAGTAGTTTAACAACTTAACAGTTTCATCTTTCTGCCACGTCGTCAAAACTATACACCTTTTTTCTAAATAATTTTATATTAAAATCGACTCTAAACTGCCAAATGAACTGTTAAAAGTGTAGAATTTATTTCATATAGCTTTTTTTTATTAATAGCATTAAAATGGAATTTTTATAAACAAATTGACTAATGTTGAAAAGATGTTGCCCAAGCAGTGCTTGGGCAAAACTGTTAAGTGGTTAAAGTTGAAAAATTTCTTTTCCTGTCACTCTTTATCTATTATGTCATAAAAAGTATGTACAATGATGTACAAAAGTTAGCAACAAACAGAAAAATTAACATTTGGTAAATAAAACATGTAGCCAAAAGAAATCTCAACACATAACAAGAACATAAAAGACAAAACAATTTTTTAGTATACTAGGGGACTCTGTCCCTATGAGTTACACTCGCCAACCCCTGTTCAGGCATCGCAGGTTCTAGAAACATGCTCTATTTTTGAAAGATTATGGAATTTTGTAAAATCAGAATGATCAGCTGGGTTGAAATTTATTTCCCTTTGCCTGAGGGATTTTTCAGCTGTTTAGGCTGAATCAACTGCTGTTGCAGCACCTAACGACTGTTTTCGTGATTGATTAAATAAGATCAATTAAACATTTGAAAATCAGCTTGTATAAAATGGCTGAGTAAACAATGTCACTGCCTCCTCGAATTTTGTAACAACGCTTAAGAAAATTGTTTTAAATAGACATTTTAAATGTACTGTTTTAAATATAATTTTCACCAAAGTTTCTTTTCTCTTTTTAATATTCATGTGTAAATACATTTTTTAATTGAAAAGAAATATTATTTTTGCAGTTTTAAAGTTTGGCAACAAAAGGAAAAAAAATGACTTTTTTGAAATATGAAATAAATCTCTAATCAGATCATAAAATTTTGAATTAAAGCCTGTAAAAATTAGTCAAATATAAAGAATCAATGCACACCACAAGCTCATAAGTATGTGCCTGCGAAAGAGGGTTAAATTGCTGCATTGTGTGTGATACTATAAAACTTTTTTAACGGTGCTAATTTGGCAGACATTACATTACATTAAATATTGCTTAAAACAATTCTTTGATTTAAACACTATCGGCTTCAGAATGTTTATCGAACATTTCTATGTAAAACTACCATTTTTCTTTTTTTTATATGCAATAGTTTTCTTAATATAAGCAAAGAAAGACCTGCTGTCACAAAAAAATCATTTATAGTAGCAACAGCATCATTAGATGTCTTTTTTTTTTTTTTTTTTTTTTTTTTTTTTTTTTTTAGGATAGAGAGATACTGATGGTGCTGGTGTTCCTAATAGAGGTCATTACATTACGTACTGAAAGACCAAAGAACTTATTTGCTGTTCAAAATTCTATATGCTTGCATGTTCTTATTATTAAATTATTTATTAATTATTTTGTTTAATGTTCTCAATTCTCATGACATTTATTATATATTGACACTGTGAAATTTTCAATGAATTTGAATAATTGTTTTTTCTTCTTGTTGCTTAACTTTTGGATACAAGAAGTTTAGTCTCACCAAACTTATGATTATAGGCACATGAGCAAGTAATACATAATTTAGAACTAAAAGATTGGGTTTATATAGGAATGCAAGCAACGAATTTCTATACATAAAAATTTGTCTGTGTGTGCACACACACATATATATATATATACACACATACAAACTGCACTTAAAGGCATTATATAAATTAATCTACCTGAAATTCAACTGAACATGTTTATGAAATAGTGGGAAACTAATCATGTTATATTTCCAGTGACTTGAAAAGTCTAGTTTAATCTGGCATTTACAGCACCTTTTTTATTGCAGCATCAGTGAGGCAAATAAAAAACTAAGATAAAATTATAAAGTTAAAGTACAGTAGAACTGTACTGAGAAACTGAAAATTGTTGATAGTCTTAAGTATAATGAACTGTCAAAAATTGTTAGCTATATCCACAATTTTACACCATAATGCTAATGTGAAAGAATTTTCAGCATTATAAATATATATTAAAGAACTAACTTTAAATCTAATATGTTAGTGATGACATGAAAAACTTTTATTGCCTTCTGAATTTGCATAGTAGCTATTATAATTGAAAATTCGATGAAGTCATTTTAAATATAGTAGAGTCTGTTATGATAAAGCATAATATTCCAAAAACTCTCTATTTATATATTTAAATACTTAATAATTATTGGCATTATAATACATTATTACCTTTTAAACTGTTTCTATTTTTAACAATCAAAATGTACATATTTGAAATCAGTGTTGTCAACTTCTACTAACGATTTTCCAGTAGACACAAACTAAAATTTCTTTACATTTGGATGAAAACTCTCAAAAATTAGTTACGTCATCTATATCAATAATATAATATAGGGTTGCCGTCGTTATATAATAAATAAAGAATTCGTAGTATTGGTATATTTTCTTCTGTAACATGAGTAATTTCCTATCCTTACCAGTCAGTTTGCTTATATATGTCAAGTATGAAAATAAGATTTCTTTTTTTTTCTTTAAGAGAAATTTGAATAAGTCAAATAAATGTGAAAATCTCATTGGATTTCTACATGAAAGGAAATTCTATTTACCCTTAATGATTAATGAAAACACCTAAAAAATTTTAGTCTTCCAAATGCCTCCTACCCACAAATTTTCTCCCTAAATATAGAAGGAACAATACTCCCAAGTTGACAACAATGAAATACTACTACAATATTTTTATTATTTAATTTTTTTCGCACAAAAAATTCAGTTTTTCTTCCTCTTTAATTTGATATCTCTTCTAAAAGTAACTGCCATGTAATGTCCTAAAGTCTGTAATATTCTAACCTTGCACTTTTTAAGAACTTGGAAAAGGAAAACTAATTCTGCACCAATGAAGAGACTTAATAAAGAAAATTATCCTTTAAGACAATGATTTTTTATCTTTTTGCATACATTTCCCCCTTTTTGGTTTTTACCATGCTCTGCTTTTTAAAACTATCTCCAAATTAATATGATAGACCTGGAATTATAGACCACTCAATATACCAACTTATTCTCGGTCAACAGAAATAACATAAAAGAATAAAAGCAAATTGTGAATAGCAGAGGACAACCGAAAAAGAAAATAATAATAAATTCTTTGATTTCTTTAAAAAATATTTAAATACTGAAATTAGAAAATTATTGATATAGCACTCATATGTATACATCTTAAAATTGTTTACTGTTTGATATAAGTAAAAGAAAAATTTCTTCACAACTCTAAGAATTTTTATATATATAATTTTCACTATTAAAATAAAATTTTACACAAAACCAGATAACCAGTTTAAATGAAGTAAATATTTTGAAATATAAATTCATGTACAATTACGTTTTGTACAAAAAAGTAACTAACATCTCTTATGAGTAAAAGCTTTTGGAAAATAAAAAATAAAAAGCTCATTGAGAAATGTACATTGAAGTATCAACAATTTGAATGTACTAATATGTTAAAAAAACACAAACTGAGAAAAATGAACTTAATTATCTATATAAAACTGACTATGTAGAAAAAATGAATAACAATGCACACATACAGAAAGGAGATACACGGCATTTGTAGTCAGAGCGGACCACCTGACAATTTTGATATAAAATAACTATTGCATTCTAACAGTCATTTGTAAAATCAAAATTAATGTTTCTCTATTTCTTTGAAAGATAATGGCAATTTTAAATTTAAAGTATCATAACATTGTGAGTTTTGGCCATAGAAGAATAGAATTTTTATCATTTTACTATTATCAGAGCATAGAAATACAGATACTTCTATAATACCTTGATCTAAAATTTTCAGTGTCACAAAGAATAAAGTCTATTCATTTTTAAAACTATCAGTAAGTCATATTTAACTTCCAATATTCTTATAACTTATTTTTTCAAAACAGTTAACTTAGCTGCAATATCAGATTACTAAGGTATATTCAAAGGATAGTCTTAGGGGGCTCAAACCTCCTCTCCTCCTGAAATTATCTTTCTTTTTATGTGGTTATAGTTACAGTCTCCTCATTTTCATAATCCTAGGTATGGTTTCCCCAAAACAAGATACGTACTGGATACTCTACTGTAATCTACACACCTACTCTACTCATTTCATAAATAAGAAGTGTGATTGTTGACAAATGCTATAAACTGCTATGAAAATTAAACTCTTGAAGTATCATTATTTGCTTATGTATATGTTAAATTGCTTCAACAGGGGGTCTCAAAAGGATTGAAACACATTAAAAAAAGTTACTTTTTAAACAATAGCTGGATTCTATAAATTATAGTTAGAAGCATTTTCTCCCATGTTTTGATAAGTAAAACAGCAAAATTATGTTCTACAATTGAAACTCAGTTATGATACGACACTTTAAATTTTATGAAATTTTTGAGCTTTCTGCACTAAAAAATTGCCTGTTTTTAGTGCCAGAAACCTTCAAAATTTCATAAAATTTAAAGTTTCATAACTTAGTGAGTTTTGTTCATAGAAGAATAGAATAGATCAGTTTCAACTCCCATCAATTTTCACAAACTAACCAAAATCACTGATTTTTTAGCCAATATTACCACTTAACCAATCAAAGTGGAAAAAAGTAATAGGCAAACAAAGGTTGTCAAGTTGGTTGCGAGGGTGTGATGTCAGTTGAAACTGATCTATTTTTACCATTTTGCTTATCAGAGCGTGAAGAAAATGTATCTAAATATAACTTACTAGTAAAATCAGCAGCTTTGCACTAGTAGTTACTGAAATATGCCAGTTGACATTTATGTGTTTATGTGCCTACTAACATCAGGGGAAACTATACTGTTACAGATTATTTATATATTACAAATTAAGTCATATTTTGAGGAAATTTCATTCTTGTACTACATTATGTGAACATGCAGAATAAAAACAATACTTGTAATTAATGAGAAAATTTTTATTCCAACCCATTTGCAGCCAGCCCTTTTCCATAAACAGATACAATGCAGTCTACTTGGGAATGCCACTTATCAGCTATCATACAGTGAAAGAATCTTTAAAATCAACTCAGTAGTTTGAGTCTATTTCCTACTAACAAATGTCTCTTTTTTATAGTACTGGTATACCTTGATTCACCATAAAAAGCAAAATATCATTAAGGTGCAAAAACACATGTTTAGTACTAGGTTGAGCAAAAAGTTCTGGGAAATTTGTGAAAGTTGCGTTATTATGCACAAATTAACAATAAAAGCAATTCTTCAAAATAGAGACCATCATAGTCCACGACTTTCTGACATCGTTCTGCCAGATTCCGGATTTGCTGGAAGTACCATGGCAGGTCCTTGGAATCGAAAAACTCTTGACATGCTTCCTCAACTTCATGAAAGGATTCAAATCGACGGCTCTTGAAAAAGTGTTGCATTGATTGAAAGAGGCTATAATCGGATTCCTGAACTCCTATAGATATACCACTAGTACTCCTATAAACAATACAAATTCTGATAACTATTAGATTAAAAATTTCCCAGAACTTTTTGCTCAACCTAATATATTTAATTTTCATTTTTGTATGACAAAAGGCTAAATATGAGTAATTCCTTATCTAGATAGTAATCATGTTTCTTAGTTATTTTAGTTACTTCAGCTTTTTATCCCATTGCGGCATGGCAAATAACTGATTTTTATTCTCTTTCGAAATTTTTAACATATATGTATGTATATATAAAACATAGTTCGTGCATACCTTCATTAAGAAGTTATCTGTATGCCAAATTTAAGGATGTATTCAAATCCAAACTGCTTATTTTTTGACTCATTTTTAAATTCATTTTTGCCCTCAAATGCATCCCATTGGCAGGTTCCCTCATTCAGAAACTATATAATGTGCCGTATGGGTCGATTTTTTCATAAAGACAGAATATATATTTTTTAATTCTGTCCAAAGTGGGTGTTTTGAACCGAATTTCCCGAAGCGAGATAGCTGGGAATTAAAAAAAGGGTCATACTGAGAAAATGATTGTTTATAAATCAAGAGCGGAAAATGAAAACACGCGGCCGCTTACAAATCTCTTCAAAAACCACATCAGCAAGTTTCATGTTTTCATCTTTAAAAATGAGCCTGAAAATGTGTCCAAACGTTTTGAGTTGTTGAGCGTGGGAAAATATTTTTTTGAGTACACCCTTAAAGTTTCTAGACTGACAGTTTCAGAAAAATCATAATGAAAATAAACTGTAGAATGCTGTTCTCTCATTTCAACCATTCAGAATTCTATTTTTTTTTTTTTTTTTTTTTAATTTTTCTTTGGGAACATCATGTTTTTATAATAAACCTGCATGTCAAATTTAAAATTTCAAGTCTCAATAGTTTCAGAGTATTCATGATTATACAGAATTTTCCAATCATTTCATCCTTTTAAATACCAATATTTTAATAAATGATCTTGGTGAGCATTTAATTCTTAAAAGTAATCACCATACAAAATTTCATGTTTTTAGCCTCAACAGATTTAAAGAAATTGGAATTTTAGAATATTTTTTACTCTTACACTCCCTTGAGTTTTACAGAGATAATTTAACACAGTTTTTAGTTTGACAGAGATAAAATAAAGATTATTTTTAAGCAGAGACTGTCATCATCCTGAGAGAAGTTTTGAAATTAGTTCTGTAGTTCCAAAGTAATCATGATTTTCAAATGCTTTCAGCCTTTTAAATTTCAAATTTTTAGAAACTGTTCTCGGTAAGCATATACTTAAAAGTAACTACCATGTCAAACTTCATGTTTCTAGCCCTAACAAATCATAATTTAGAACTTTTTAGAATCACTTTTAGCAAGCACTCACAACTTAAAATTAACCCACATGTCAAATTTCCTGTTTATAGCCTCAACATATTCAAAGGAATCAAAATTTTAGTATGTTTATCGATCTTGCATCCATTTGACAGCAGTCAAACAGATTAGAAAAAACAAAACACTCAGTTTTAGGCCAAGACTGTTACCAGTATTGTCCTGAAAGAATTTTTTAAATCTGTTCAGTATTGAACTACTGACATAGTATATATAAGTAACTGTGATTTTAGAAAAAATTTTGTTCATTCCAGCCTTTTAAATTTTGAGTTTTTTAGAAACTGTTCTTTATGAACATTTACCTCTTAAAAGTAACATCAATATCAAATTTGAAGTTTCCAGCCCTAACAATTCCAAATAAATCATAATTTAGGACGTTTTCAGTTCATTTCACTCTTTTAAATTTTAAAGAACCATTTACATTTTAAAAGTAATCGCCAGTTTAAATTTCAAGTTTTTAGCCACAACAGTATTACAGAAATTACAATTTTAGAATGTCTTTTGCTCCTACACACCCTTGGAGATAGTGCATCATATAATATAGTCCAAGTTGAATCGGAGACTGGCACCATAATTTTTCTGCCATTATTTTTTAAATGAGTTCAGTAGTTTAAGAGATTATCCCCTTAAAAGCAAACAAGCATTTCTGATTTATAATATTAATATAGATTAGATTCAGGGATCACATAAAAATTTTCAGAAGCGAAACTCATAAGCATAATCTTAAATCCTACATTATTTTAAACAATTTTGCAATTATCATTGCATTTGTACCTCCAAAAGGTAAAAAAATTAAAAGTGTCTTTCAATGCTTTTGAACACCCTGTATATGCACATGTAAGATACATCGCTTCTGTATATGTATATTAAATAGTGTAAATATTGAACAAATTAATTATATATATGAAGTAGTAAATAGTTTGACAAATGCTTATGAAAAATGTCTTTCTCTCAACAAGACATTTTTCTTTATTTTGCCAAGGCCAATTTAAAAAGAAAGTATTGAATATTTTGTTATTCATTTACAACTGTGTGCTCTTATTGAAAGAGATGCAGTCAGTGACCTGCAGCCGAACAATTTTTGATGCTCCAGCTCAGCTCCTAGATAAAATACTGTGGCTCTGGATGCGGCTCCAACTTCGCGCTTTTGAGTTGCAGATTTTAATTTACACATTTAATTTTTTGCTCACAAATACTTTCTTCCTTTACCTTCATTAAAGATCTGACAACATGCATTTTTCTTCTCATTAAACTTGAAATGCTGGTTCAGAAAATATAACATCTTTTAGCTTTTGCTTTTAAAATAGAAAGTTTGCTGGAATTTTAAATACAAAAAATCTTAAATTTCTTCTACACTTTTCAAACAACCAAAATTGTACAACTACACATGTAACATGTACAACATCAGGCGGCCATATTTGTTTTCAAATAGTGCTGTCTCTTAGCTCAAGTAGAAAGTAGAAGTAAAGTAGTGTTACCATGTTTTGAGAAGTTTCCCATCTCTAATAATAACTAAAAAGAACCCTTAAAAATGATATACAGTATGGAACCATTTATCCGGAAACCAGTTATCCGGAATGATATTTCTGATAGACTGATTCCAGAATCTTTGCAGAAAAAGGTGTCGTACACTGCCAGTTTGACATAGGCTTTGCTTGAAACAATTGTACAATTTGATGATAACATCTAGTATTTGAAATGAAAACATATTTAGTTGTATTTCAGATGTTTTAATTTTTATGCAGAGGAAACAGGAGAATTTTTGTTCCTAAGGGATTCCCATAAATTACCCTTTTTTAAACTCTGGTTAACTTTTGATCTTTCTTGCAGTGATTTTTAATCCAAGTAATCTAATAATTTAAAATCAGAAATAATGTCACAACCACACATATTCCACAAAACTTATCAAATCGATGCTGCTTTAATGCACAACCAGTTAACCGGAAAAACCAGTTATCCGGAATACATCTGACCCCAAGCATTCCGGATAAATTGTTCTGTACTGTAATTAAAATACTGAATAATGATGTAATTAAAATATTTTAAGCCTGGAAATTTAAAAGACTCAAAAAAAAAGATTTAAAAGAATATTAAAAACTAAAGGGGCCCTGGAGCTGGGGAAAATTTAGAGCTCCAGGGAAAACACAGCTCTGGAGCGCTCCAGCTCCGGGTTTCTGGAAGCAGTTGAACATTTTAGTATTTATATACAAGATCATTATATGTACAGAGTTCTTATACTGTTTTTTAATTCCTTCCAAAGAAAAAAAGAAACATAAAATGAAAACAAATACAGAAAAAGGTAGTGATCTCTATTGCATCTAATGCACAAAATAAAAATTAAAAAGTAACATTAATTAATAAACAATGCACTAAAAATAGAACAGCATATGACTAAATAGCAGAAAAATTAGTCCTCAATAGACATCAACAATCATCAACTTTTGACATCATAAGTAAATGCATTGTATGGCAGTAACAAAAGAAATGCATGATCCAGCAAACCATGTTTATGTACAGACAACTTTTTCTTCTTGGCATGAACAAAGGTAACATAGAAATGTTAACTTCTAATTTCATGAGGTGATTATTCAAACATATATTTTTAAAAAGAAGAATACTGCTTTCCTAAAGAAATAAAGTAGCTGTTTGCTAATCTTTTAATAAAGTACTAAACTGTATAATCATTGCAGTAAGCAAAAAGAACATTTATTAGAATTATATAAAAACCATGGTTTTACAAGTGACAGTATATTGTGATTAGATAAAAAAAACATGATTATGTGACTGATGATTATGAAGGTAATTATTGCGAAAAAAAGAAGCCAAATGAAACTGGTAATGCCAAATAACAAAATATACCTAAGTAAAAGAAGCACTACTCACAAGGAAACCACTTTTGGTATTGCTCGCACCTAGCATTGAGACCTGGTGTGTTTTAAAGCCCTATATTATGAAGGGCATAGATGCCTATCTTCCCTCAGCCGTTGATGTTTTAAATTGTTTGGTGATTTTGTGTTGGCGGTGTTTACAGATATGACAAACTCGATATGTAAACCCCGTGTGGCGTGTGTGTTGTGACGTGTCGTGGCAGCCCCTGAGAAGCTTAGAATTTTGTGGATGTATTTTGATGTCGTGTTCTATCGTTGTCTTTTTATTTTTATGTTAAATTTATTGGATGTATTTCATTGACTATAGTTTCTGTAGTTCGTTTAAATGCTGTTGCTGAAGTAATTAAGAAATATGAGGAAATTTTGACAAGAAAGGGAGGTTTGTTTATAGCGTGTCAATGCGTATTAAGCCTATTTTGGAAAATGACGGCCATGTTATGAGAGATATTTCGTGCACTGGAGGTTTCAAGAAAGCAGATGTCTGTTAAGGTATGTTGATAATTTTATGTATATTTTGTTGCTTTAAGAGTTTTTTACATTTTGAGATTGCTACAAAACAAGAACTGCTGAATTTTGAGTGGTATACCACGGAAAATGCTGAATTCAGCGATGTTTTTTTTCGGTAAATGTGCGCTAAGCGCTCATACAACTATTGCTGATTGCCACTTTAGGGAGTTTTGTTTTTTATGTATATTTTGCTGCTTTAAGTGTTTTTTACGTTTTGAGATTGCTACAAAACGAGAACTGCTGAATTTTGAGAATGCTATACCACGAGAAATGCTGAATTCGACGATGTTTTTTTACGGTAAATGTGCGCGAAGCGCTTATACAACTATTGCTGATTGCCACTTTAGAGAGTTTTGTTTTTTAGGTATATTTTGCTGCTTTAAGAGTTTTTTACATTTTGAGATTTCTACAAAACGAGAACTGCTGAATTTTGAGAATGCTATACCGCAAGAAATGCTGAATTCGGCAGTGTTTTTCTTCGGTAAATGTGCGCAAAGCGCTCATACAATGGTTACTGATTGCCAGTTTAGCGAATTTTGTGTATTATTTACATTTTATTTTCGTTAAGACAAACATGCGTATAAACCGGTGCTTGGCGACATTTACTACTTGGCGGAAAAGGGGTTTTCACGCCAAGAAGAATTCCAAGATGGCGGCCAGGAGAACTTATGACATCCGTTCCTTATGAAGTTTGAGAATCGATAAAATTTTTCTGTTAAAATAATATTTCTTGATTATACAGCAACATAACTTTCTGAAAATGCAATTTTCGAGATCACTTATCGGGCTATTAACATTGAATTTTTTTAAAGAAAAGCATTTAAAAATAAAAATTAGTTAATAATAAGTATAAAATATTGAAAAAAGTTTGAAAATTCCTTCAAAAACCCACGAAATTTGATTTTGAAAAATTGCAATTTTATATTCATATTTTTGGCGGGGAAACAATTGGCGTTTATTTTCAAAAGTAGAGCTTCCCGGCAACCCTAGTCAAATGTCATAGCTGAATTTGTAATAGCTAGAAATTGCAATGTCCGACCTATTTCGCCACAGTAATTTTTCTAAATTGTGTAAAAAATATTAATTTACTTTATGATTACTTTTACCAAAGGACCATTTAATACAGCAACATTTCATTTTAAACATTCCAAACTTTATTTCATTCGATTTCAAAAGAAAATAGTTTGCTTATTTTGTATTTCACTAAAAAATAGTTTTCAATGATCTTCGAAGCTTTTATAGAATTATATTTATTATTTATATATTTATCGTCTGCATAGAAAAAAATAATAAAAACCTAATATTTGTTTCTTATGCTATCAATTATAAAAAAAATTGCAATCTGATATAATTCTAGCAATATGTTCTGTACATTTTCTCTTTGGATAAAGCGGGCGGAAAAATTGTAACGCAATATTTGGCAACTTAACTCACTTTTGGCGTGAAATAAACAAATAAATATGTAATAATAAAAAATTAAAACTATAAAAAAGTATATAAAATATTATTTTAACAGAATTTTTTTCGGTTCTCTAACTTTTATGTATAGGGCTACAAAACGCACCAGGTCTCGATGCTAGGTGCGAACAACACCAAAAGTGGTTCCCTTGTCAGAATGACTTTAACATAAAAGTACTGTAACTTGGGTTACTTGAGTCCAAATAAAAAGTGCTTTAAATCAGCCCTGGGCGTTCTGTGCTACTAGTTAGTGCTGTTATCTCTAGACTGTTGGCAGTGGTACAGAAATGGAGAAGGCAGACACAGAAAAATCCATAGAGTATATTTTCTTATCCCCTACTATAAGTTGTGAATAATTTTTCCAAAACATATCTTTCATAGAAATCACAAATAGTATATAATTATAAATTAATGTTAATTTGTAATTAATAAAATTATTAATTGAAATTATTTAATTAAATAATAAATTGTTATAAACATTGTAGTACATATATAATTAAATAAATTCACATATGTGAAAATAAATTACTATAACCATAAGAGAAACAACATTCACTAAATTCCTATATATACGTGGGGGGCCCTAAGAAATTTAAAGGGCGCAAGTTGGCTCTCTGCACATCTGAGAATGGGGAATCATGTCAATACTTTCAATACAGTACATCCTGGGCTGATTTAAAACACTGTTCTTGTTTTGGGTTCAAGTAACCGATTTGCAATACTTATTTTCTACAATTACAAAATCATAGTTTTGTTTTTTTTAGTGGGGGAAAGGAGGCAGAAGATGAGATCCTGATAAGCATCTTCTTTTGGGATGTTAAATGGAGAGTTCAGTATACCTATAAGATATACAGTATGGAACCATTTATCCGGAAACCAGTTAACCAGTTATCCAGAATATTTCCAATTGACTTATTTCACAAAAATAAGCCATATAATCCCAGTTTGATATGTATATTGCTTTAAACATTACAACATGCATAATATAACTTGATTCCAACAACTGAGATTTGAAATGGAAGCATATTTAGTTATATATTGGGCATTTTGATTTTTATGCATAGGAAAAATGGGAGTTTTTATTTCCAAGGTATTTCTATAAATTGCCTTCTTTTAAACTTTGATTAATATCTGATCTTGTTTGGATCTGATTCTTTCT
This sequence comes from Maratus speciosus, assembly GCA_963932465.1. Taxonomy (NCBI): domain Eukaryota; kingdom Metazoa; phylum Arthropoda; class Arachnida; order Araneae; family Salticidae; genus Maratus; species Maratus speciosus. The sequence goes on from OZ010789.1 coordinate 296,711,598, forward strand.
AAATAGTCTAATAATTAATTTGAGATCAAAACACTGTTATAACCACATATATTCAACAAATCTTACCAAACAGATGTTTGTTTAATGCCCAATCAGTTATCTGGAAAACATCTGACCCCAATGATTCCGGATAAATGGTTCTGTACTGTATATATATATATAATCTATAAGAATTCAGAAACAATATAATTACAAATTAATTTGAGCAATGCTGTATCACAGCACAAATAAGCACCAATTTAACCATCTAATTTTAATTAATGAAACATTTCCAAAATTTGAGTAATTACTGTACAATCTTCGTATTACAAGTGCTATATGAGGTAAAATTTTTATTTATTCATAATGTAAGAGACAAAGCTTTAATTTGTACTACTCGCAGATATAAAATACAAGAAAGTTAGTTCAGGTGGTCAATATTTGTACAGTAAACTTCAGAAAGGATATCCTTCTAGTTTATGAAATTATTCAGATTAAATCTTAAGGGGTTAAACTTTGGTTTTTTATAACACACTATTTCAAAGATAAATGTTTATTATACATAATATAATAAATAATATGTTAAGTAACATTTACATAACAATAAATTCTTTTAGTTAACTTATATTTAAATAAAAAAGCTCCAAATTCTACAAAATAAGCAGTCTCTATGCAAGTTTCTTTATCCCTTTTTTTAAACGCATCAATAAATTAAAGAACAGGGTGACCATAACTAAAGAGTGTGTGTTTGAAGGACTCTACAACTTACCCCCCCCCCCCCCCCCCCCAGAAATTATCAAAAATCAGTGGGTTTTTTCTTTTTAATCTGATTTTGAGAATTTTCCCCATTTCTATGCTCAGTAGTATTCAAAGTAATAATACTTGTACTTGTATAAATATGTTAAATTGATAGTTCACAAGGATATATTAATGAATAAATAAATAAAAGAAAGGAAAAAAAGAGATAACAAGCAAATACTGAAAGTAAACCTATGTAAATGACTATAATGGGAACTGCTTATAATAAAACTGAAAATTATTCATTATAATCAGTTTCCTATCTGAGATTTGAAGGGCATTTAAAAAAGTTTGTATTCCAATAATTCGATTTAAGTGAGCTTGTATTATCTGAGTTCTACTGTATCACAATAACAGCTCAAGGAAATATGTATCATAATATTTTTATAAATTTAGCGTTTTTTAAAAAGGCAAACAGGATTTTCTTCTACAATTAAAGATATATTTCCATTAAAGTCGCCTCATATTTCTGGTGCCAAATCATCAAAAAAAGGAGCACTCTTTCTCCAAGCTTTTTTTTTCTTCCCCCCTCTCCCCCCCAAAAAGGCAGAAAAATAAAATAAAATAAAACTACAAAAAAAAAAGTTATATTTATTGCCACTTTAATAATTAAATAAAATAGGTAAAATTAAACTAAAAGATAACAATTTATAAACACTAATTGGTACCTGCCAAAACTTGACAGCTTGGTGGCAAATTATTTTCTTAACTGCAGAAGGCAAATTTTTAGCTTCAACGCTAACTATTCATCTGTAAGATAAATCTATGACAAAATAATTATACAAAGTCCCATTCATATACAGTTTTACTAACAAACTCTAACCTAATTTCACATTGCCTGTTTTCTATATTATAAGTACAATACGAAACAGTGCAAAATAGGCAATTTCCATCTTAGATAAATATACTACCTTCCATCTTGTGAGTTTACAATATTACTAACAATGTCTAACCTGATTTTGCATTGCCTGTCTTCAATATTATAAGTACAATATGAAACAGTGCAAAATGAACAATTTCCACCTTCAATAAATATCCTACTACTCTCCATCTTGTGAATATAGTCAAAGATAAAGTCATTATAGCATGCTACTAATTCCCCAATGAAGTCTAAGAATCAACAAATTTTTTGTTGTTGTTTTTTGCTTATTAATATGTAAATTAATCTAGAGAATTGCATATGCACTATGAATATAAAGTTAGCGTCAAACATTAGTGGTGGTCTGTCAGACAAAGTAGGTGAAGAGGATCTTCATCTAAAATTTTATTAAAAATCTTTTGCTTAAATATATTTTATTCTGTTTTCTTTTTCTTTTTTTAAATACAGTAGGGTACTGCTAACCCACAAACATATAATTTGCAAACATCCACACTGTATAAATGAATGTAAACAATGAATTTTATTAATTCTTAAAAAATAATTTCTTAATGGAACAACTTTTTTAGTTTTGCCCCCAGCCTTAATTTTATATGAAGAAAAATTATTTCCTTTTAAAAATTTGTTCTTAAAAGAGTATTTGTACAGATGAAAGATGGTTACTTAGACAATATATTTAATAATTTAATTTTTTACCATTTTCATTTTTTTTTTCAATATTCTAATACTTTACTTTAAAGCTATCAATTATTCCAACTGGGAGTAAAAGAAATGTAATGCACTACTTTTATGATTTATTTTTATTTGTATGATTTATTTCACTACAGTAGAGTCCTGATTATCCGAGTCCCACTTAATCGAGTTATTTTCTTCTGATGGACTCCATTAATTATGAAACAGACTTTATAAATGATGTGTTAGATGATGATGAAAGAGCAGTTGCAAAAAGTTAGAACTCTGATTTTCTGGTCAGAATGGGGAAAAAAATGGCCATAATTTTTCTTTGGAAAAAAAAAAAATTATGGCCATTTTTTAAAAAACATTTTTTAAAACTTAACTTGAAACATATATATTCCATAAAATCCAAAAATAGTGGCTTGTTCTTTTTAATCAATAGCAGTTGGTTTTTTAATAAAAAGAATAAAACTAACAGAAGACATAAAATTAAATGCACTTAGATAATAAGAAAAAATTCTTCTTAGAGATACATGCAATAACAACACATAAATTCAATTAAATAAGAAACTACATTATGGCAATGAACATTGCCTCTATGGTGTTTCTTTATTGCAACATCTTGTACAACCCCACAAGCTGTCAATAGATTGGGCAGTATGGCAATCTGTATCTACCAGGTGTCCTAAAATGGACAGACTGATTTTAAAATTCAATAACTTGTAAATGGTGACAGCTATTTAAAAAAAAATTCTTGTAGGAGGGTCATACAAGATGTCAGGAGTATTCTTACTGCGATTCTCGATTTTAGTTTAAAATAGCAGCAATAGATGGCATCACAAGCAATAGATGCTAAATTATTGCCCAATTTTTTACCTCTCTATTCTCTCAGTATTGATGCAAAAAGATGTTAAATATATGGAGTGGTTCTCAGTCACTAAAGCAATTTTGTCCTTAGGGGCCCATTCTATATATTTAACCTCCTTCTATTGTATCAATACCGAGAAGAGAAAAGCCAGAAATTGGGTCCCGATTTAGTGCCTATTGCTTGTGGCACCATCTAATGCTGCTATTTTAAACTAAAATCGAGAACTGTAGTAATAAAATTTCTGACATTTTACATAACTCTCCTGCAAGAATTATTTTAATAGCTGTCACAATTTTCAAGTTATTGAATTTCAAAATCAGTCAGTCCATTTTAGGACACTCGGTAGGTTAACATTAGCTACTTTGGCCTTGTATAACATTTTAATTAATGAGGTGATTATCTGAATTCAAACGTTTTTTTCCGAAGAATATAATATTCTTGAAGAAATAAAATGGCCATTTGTTCATCTTTTTTTTTTTTTTTTTTTTTTTTTTTACAAATTCCTAATTATGAAATTGATTACCATAAACAAAAGAACAACTGTTAGATGAAAAACAGTGAGCAATAATTATAAAGACAATTACTACCAGGAACAAGCCACGTCAAACTGGTAATGCCTGGCTTCAAAGAAATAAATAACTGAAACAAAAGAAGTGTTAAGTGGCAAAACTTTAATGGAAAAGTACTCAATTAAGAAACATTTAAGGTGATCCAAAATCAATCAAAAAAAGGTAAAAATTCGATAATTAAAAGAATATAGAGAATAGCACAATGTAGTTTTCACATTAATGTACAGAAAGGTAAGAATTTTTTAATAATGAAGGATTTTATTGAAGAATAGAATAGGTAGTACACTTGTTACTGATAGAGGTGAACTAATAAATGACACAAAGAATATTTGTAATCCCGGCTGCATTGCAAATGTACTGCACCATTATAAAAACTACTGACACCACACAACTAAAGCACCACTTGTTAAACTCAAAGGCACAATAAAAGCAAGAATTTTTGCAATAAAAGTTTAATTATAATAATAATTTAAAAATATATACAGTACAGGACCTATTATCCGGCATCATGAGGATCGATCCGATTCCGGATCCATGCCAAAATCATAAATATCACATCTGCAAAATTCCCTCCCCCCTCCACACCTGTAGAGTAAAAGCTCAACTAACCGGCATGCTCGGAAAATGCTGATTGCCGGATACTTGAGCGCTACAAAATCTGTCATGAAAGAAGAGGGGGGAGAGTGCATTGATATAGCAGTGAAACATAAAAATGATTTTATTTTTAGCCTATTTTCTCTGTCATCAGGAAGTTGGTGAAATAACTCTTTTATTATTATTAAATTTGCATTTGATAAATTTATTCTTGCCGTATTAAAAATGAAAGTAAACGATATTTTGTGTTAGGATGATTTCTAAATTTATTTATTAGACATCTCTCCTTTCCGGATAAAGCACTTGAAAGCTTGGAAAATTAACTTCAGTATGATTCACTTGTGTTGCCTCAATTATCACACAGTAATAATGAATCTTTTCTGCATAGCTAAGGACATCATCAGATTCAAACTGATAACATCTGACTTCTCTGATCACGATAAAAACAAACTACACATCATGGCATTTTTTTGTTGTTGCAGTGGCTCAGATAGTGGACTTTCTTTAGAAAATACTTGTTGCATTTTAATAGAAATGTAGTAAGCAGCCTAATTTACTCTTATTTGAGCCCGCTAAAAATTTGAACTCAATGGAACAATTAGCAATGGAGAAAGCAATTTTTTTTTTTTTAATAAGTAAGGAAAAGAAAATGGTACCATTTCTTTTTTTTTTTTTTATCTAGAATAATAATATTACTTCTGTTTACTGTTTAGGTTGTTGAAAAATATTTTTCCCCGCTAATATTCAACAAAGCAGAAAGCAGAATAACTCAAATTATTAATTTGTTTGTATTTGATTGCATGGATTGCACTTTCTAAAGGCAAGAGCTCTTTTCTCCCTCCTGGAACGATTGAATGACCTACTAACATTCTGCCCTTCGACCTTGAAGCAGGAGAGTATGATTACACTTTTCCTCTCATTCATTCTTTCAACGAACTCTGAACGCCGATGCTGTAGGAAAAAAAGAAAAGAAAAAGAAACAAAGTTCTTTCAGGTTAAGTTTCGGTATTTATAGTTTTGTTTTGTCTTTTAACAGTAGAATATGACTAAAGGATTATTATTTTTTTCCTGATAATCAGATAAGGCTAAAAAATAGAATAAATTATAAGCTAAAAATATTTTTTGAAGTTTTTTTTTTTTTTATCCATGATGAGATTGTAAAAAATGCCGGTTTTCAGAATGCCGGATAAAAGGTCAGATACTGTATATCATGCCTTTTTGTGAAAACTGCATTGTGTTAATGACTAGATTATTTTTTGACATTTTTACTTTTGCTGTTATTTTTGGAAAATTTAGTATTTTCTAATTATATGATTAATTACAATTTTTTAAATCAAATTTTTAGAAATAAATTATAATTGGTGGGTTACAAATGGACTTGATTAATTGAATGTAACTTATCTGGTATAATATTTATATTTCAGTTTTTAACTCATTAGTCATTAGACAGACATTTTGGTTTTCTGGAACCTAAAGTAAATAAAAATAAATAAACACAAAAAATGAAAAAAGCTAAAACCCAAAGTCAACAACAACAGCCAAATAATAGTAATAAAAACAACAAGATAAAAAATCACTAATTAAACTATTTCTAACTGCATGAAAAATATTTTACAATACAATATGTTACAAAAGTCAGTAAATTATGAGATTATATAGAAAAGACCATCATTACAGTAACTTTTTTATACTTTTTAAGAATCAAACAGGAACAGTTACTTATAATGTTATATATATATATATATATCCTGAAAGGCTGCAGATTAATTCCTGTACTGATACAGTACTCAAATTAAAGGAGGACTGTCATAACTATAAATCTCGATATGGAGGAGGAGGAGCTTCAGAATACATGTCACGGCGCATTATTTCATCATAAGATGGAGGTGGATCCTCCTCTTTTAAATCGAGTGTTTCTTGAGCATTAAAATCACAGTTACTTTGAGACATACCCCTAGGACGATTTTCAACAAGACGTGAGTTTACACCATTAGGATGTAAAGATATTTCAACATGATGAGCTTCAACAGGACTGGTTAGAGAAGGACCAATATCAGATAAACCTCGATATGACCTAAGAGACCTCAAGTTACTGGATCTGCGTTGAGAGTAATGCACAGCTGGACTACGAGATGGCTGAACAATCTGAGAAAAAAGCTGCCGGCTTCGTTCTCGTACACCTAAAGTCACATATATAAAGCAAGGTACGAAGAACAAAATGACAGTAATGAATAATAAACGAGTTGCAAGTATGAGATCTTTCTTCCAACGGTGATACCAATTTGGTCTTTGACTTGACCAGTTAGGTATATCAAGAGCAGTAGAATTTATATCAGCCATGCAATGACACACACCATAATAACACATGCAATACTGATCAGGTGATTCCGCAACTTTAGAGCACTGACTAGAATTATGGCATTTCAATTGAAATGTTTTAAAACATTTCTGTTTTCTGCCAAAAAGCATAGTTTCAAACATTTGATAACCATTATTACATTGGCACCAGCGTTTTTTACAAACTGTGTTAACATCTTGAAGGGTGCAATCTTCATTGAGGCGACAACGCTCAAGGATTCGTGTTGGCTTGTGCCACATGAGACACATATTTATGCCATGGCTTTGAAAGAGCTGAAAGCCTTCGTGACACAAGCAAACATTATTTCGGCAATCAAGTTCTATGCCACACTGAGAGGATACGTTGCAATAACTCCCAACAGCATTTCCAAAGCGTAAGCAACCAATTGTGCCTCTTTCATTAGGCAAGAATCCTTGAGGGCACATACATTTATTTTCAATGCACACACTTCCAAACATTTCTGCCTCGCATTCTGAGTTGTTTAAACAACTTCTCGTAGAATCTCTTTTAAAGAGGCGAGAAAAACCTCTTAATTTTGATATGATATTCCGTTGCAATGAATATTCACTACTGTTCAGTGCTCCAACAGGAACGAAGTAAATACTTGCAAAAATTATAACAATCAATATGAAAGAAGAAAATATATCACAGAAAGAATTATGTTTATTAGGATACTTCACAGACATAACGATCCCTTTTCTGTTACAGTTAATCAAACTTCAGTTTTCAACAAAATTAACAATATGCAAAAGGATATAACATAAATACTCATTTTCTTTAAAACTAATTATAAAACAACTTTTTATTAATCTACATTACGATACTTAAATAATTTACTGTGTTTACAATCAACAGAGAGTAATTTGGTAGGTTGATTGGTTGAATATCAATAATTTGCTTAAAGAAATCAAATTGATGTGAGTGTAATTATGAACATAATATTGCATGATTCGTTGATTCTTCAATTTAAAAATTTAATTTGAATCAATATTTAGTGTAGAATGGTGCAATAAAAAAATATATAGTTAGGCAGCGTTAATCGATTCTGCGCATATCCCCTGACTTTGGCAGAAGAGTGCTGTTGTTGAATTAACGTAACTTTTCCAAATTTTTGTAAACAAATATCAATATTGAAGTGCCGTTTGTAAACGTTTCATACAGCCAATTCGAAAAACTTGCATAATTAAGCAAGCTTTAAAATTCTGTCCTTTTTTGAATAAAAAATTTATTTCAATATTTGATCTAAACTGATTCAGTCTAATAATAATCGAACAATTATTATCGATCAGTAGTACGCGCATGGCGCATGTCTTGATGGAAGAATGCTGTTGTTAAAGTAACATAACATTTCCTAATTTTTTGTAAACAAATATAGAAATGAAATGAACTTTTGCTAAATGTTTTGTTGCTTTTCTCGATTTAGTTGTATTGTGTATAGATATTATTAACACCGCATTGCTTGTTTAAGATTTTAAAAATTTATTTGGGAAAGCCTTGATAATTTATACTAGTTTTAAAGTAGACTGATAGTAAAATATGATTCCAAACACTATGCATATTTTCACCTTGTATAATCTGTAAATAAACAAATAAGCGATCGAATTATAAAGAGAATGTGTACTTTATTACTATATGTCTTATATGAATTATTTTTAATTTTATTTATGAAAACATTTGTATTAGCAGCATCGCATTGCAACACATCAGATCGACGGTATAAATGTGACTGCATATTTGAACCAAGCAATCAGACTGTGCTTGTTGAAGAAATCGACAAATATAATTTTTCTGCAAATAATTTTATGCCAGCTTTAAAATCTCTTCATTATTGCCAAGGGAGTTTCCAGTGCAAACCTAACTTTGAAGTAAATCAGCCTCCTGAAACCATAAATTTCGATAACTATATTATTTGTTTCAGCGATGATAGTTGTCTGTCAAATGGAGGATTTGAAGTTGCATCATTAAGAGGTTTTAATGAAGCATGCATTAAGAATTCTTGCATGTATTTAAAAGATTTGGTGGAGTTTAACATCACCAATACTGAATTAGAAGTTGGAGCTTATATGTGTATAAGAGTTGGTCCTGAAGGGCTGAAAACTCCCTATTGTCTAAAACCTGCCTGTAAGAGTTTTGCTGCTGTTGAAAAATTATGTGGTTGTGATTATGAAATTCAAAACTGTAAATGCAGTTCTTATTGTCAGAATTTATTAACTATTCCGTCACAAAAAACCTATGCTTTGTTTCTTTCATTTGGTGATATATACACAACTAAAAATAGCAAAGGATCCTTTCTACATTGGATTGTTCTTTTTGTTTTATGTGTTGGCTTAACCATTTTGTTGATAATATTCTGCAGGTTATGCAATGTTGCTTTTGAACCAGCTTGTGGAAATGAAGTCCAAAATGCAGAAATTTTGAGGCGCATACTTGTAACTAATATAGAATCTGGCCCTCCTACAGCATCTACCACAGCTAAAAACAGTTTTTCTGCACCTGAAAGAAGCTCGCCACCTCCGTCTTATGAACAAGTTTTAAAAGATAAATGTATTGAATTCAAAAAAAGTATTGCATGATAAATTGTTTTGGAATAGATGTCGCAGATGCTATTTTGGTCAGAAAACACTAATATTTTGTTATAAAATGCCACATTACTAACAAAGCAAAAATCAACGGTTACCATGCCTGGCAAAAAATTGCAATTTTGGTGCCAAAAAAGAAACCCCAGTGTGTCTGTGACATCTATACCACTATTTTATTTGTTATGTTATTATAGAACATAATACCTCACTAATAATTTTTTAAAAAATCCCTAAAAGTTTATTTAAAAGGGGATATTTGCAGTTACTTCTGAACACTAACAGTTTAATGACAGCTACTTCTGAAATGTAGATTAAATTGGCAGTAACCTTCATTTTGTTTTAATGGTTTTCAATTTTGTAAAAGAAAATCAAATACCTGATGCACATAAAACAATTTACTTTGATATTTAGTTTATTATTATATTCTTTAGTTTACATAATTCTAAAATTTTAAAGAGAGATTCTTTTTCTCTGCAGAATAAAAAAGGTATATCTTACTTAAATTTGTAAATCCAACTAGAATTTTTGTTTAAAATGGTAAGATTCCATCTTATTTGATATTCTAGTGCATATCCAACAATGGAGATTACCAGATTAACTGCTGAACCATTTGTCTAGTCGCATCAAAAGTGGCGCTATAATAAACAAGGACATACAGAAAAAAGTTTTTTATTTACTTTCTGAATCAACATTATTAAAATTGAACAAGGCATATTTTTTAGCATATTTCAATTTTAAGTTCAGGATCTGCGCAAATGAAAATATTTTTTAATCCAATAAAATGTAAAAACAAGTTAATGATTTTGGGGTATTATGCCAGTAAAATTTAAACTTTAAGCATTTTTTTTTTTTTTTTTTAATTACAAGCAAGCAATTGTTAAGAATAAGCTTTTCAAGTAATAACTTTTCTGGGAAAATATTATTATTTTGCTACCAATTATTTTTAGCTACACAATTTTAGAGTTGTGCTACATAGTATATTCATTAGTACATTTTCTTATCTATAGTTTGAAAGTTATATAAAATATTTGCAAGTTTTAATAAACAAAATACACAGTGTGAGTAATTTTGAGGCTGAAAGAAATTAAGATCATTTGAATCACACCTAGAGCTAGACATTACGAGTCTAAGTTTCTAAATCAATGACTTGATGAAAAGAAAAGGATCATATTCTGACTGCGGTATAAATGTTGCTTAACTAAAAGTATTTTTATTGTAGAAAAAGTTTGGTAGTAAACCAAGAATGGAATTAATTCTTGTTCTTAAACTGTTCACTTTTTTTCTTTTGATATAATTTTTATTTTATTTGTGATTTTTTTTTTTCTTTCAGTGTTTTGTTTGGCATATTAGTTGTAAGTTTATATGTGCAATAATATTTTGTTAAAACATGTTAGCAAATTTATTTATTATGAGACTTTTGATATAATTTTAATAGTTGATAAATTTATTTATCTTGACCATATTTAAATTATTGTATTCATTTATTTCAAGGATGATTATTTTTTGAATTGCCATAAACTTTTTTACTAATTTCTATAAATTCTCAAAATATTTGAATTATTATGTAAAACTTTGTTTGTGAATAAAGTATGATTAATTGTTAGTTGTTACTAGATATCTTAGTATTTTGATATTAAAAACACAAAATATTTATAAACTTTTGTTAAATAGTGTTAGAGTGGTTATACAGTCGAAGCTCGTTATCCCGACGCTCTAATGACCAGAAAAAAGTGTTGTCATAAGCGGGATGTCGCGGTAACCGAAGTTGGAGAAAAATATTTTTTAAAAAGCTGTATTTTTAATTAATTTAAAACAATTTTAAGTTCTCTGCTGTTCTTGCAGTTTTAAGCAATAAAACATTATTATGAAACAAAATAAATGCAAAAACAAAATTGAAAAGAATAAAAATCAGATTTATGATGACTTGTTTTTTTTTATTGTTACATGAAATATTGATGAATTAAGGTTTGCTTATCCCTAGATGTGCTTCTTACAATTTTTTTTTTGCAATGAATTGTAATAAATATTCATTGTTTCAGAAATGGATGGTAGATAATTTCTGATCATTTAAATGCAATGCAATGCTTCGGTTTTAGTCGGACGAAAAACGCTGTGTAACCTCAAGAAATCGCCGCCTGACCAGAACAAAAAGACCTCGAGTAGACTGATACGTCTATCTGGAACTTAAATGGGTCATTCATAGTGTGTAAGTTTATTTATTCAGATACAGTATTAGAGTGAAATTTCTCATTTATCTCAATGGGTATTTTAGACACTTTTATGAAAATTTTGGCTAAGACATTTCTTACTGCTTAATTTATGTGCTTATAAGATGGATTATGAAAAATGGACAATTTTCCTAAACCGTTGAGATATCCAGAGTTGAAAATTATTCAACGATGTAAAATCCAGAGTTTATTTACACTGAAATTATGTACACAAAATTGGGACTTTGAAAAACTGATGTGATAAGCGGAGTGACGTGAAAACCAGGTGTCAGGGAAACGAGGTCTGACTGTATATGTAACCTACTAAAATTTTGTTTAGTTTAATTATCTATGTATAGAACCTGTCATTTAATATAAAATACATTAGTGTATATATTATATGCAATATCTGAAATGATTTAAATCACTCTCATTTGTATTTTTATTCAATAAATATTATTACCTACTATATATTTATATTTTGGCAGATAGGAGATGACATAGTTGCATTATAAAAAAAAAACCTCTTATAATTGAGAAACAATCCTTTAACTAAATACCTTTAAAATGATTTTAAAGTTTTACACCAAAAACATTAGAAATAAAACAAATGTCTTACTGATTTATTTAACTGTTCACATGAAATAGCAATACCACAAATAATAACATGCCATTATGTAAGAATAGAATATTTCTTTTCTTACATTTCTAGAAATTGCTATAAAAAAATTAAAACTCTGAATTAATTACTGTAAAGTGTAAACATTTATTCTTCAATACTGATGCACTAATAGAACCAAGTTTTTAATGTGGCAGCAGAAAAATGCCAAACATTTGTATGCATTGTTCATTAATCCAAAGAAGTCGCCTATTGAGTATTTCCTCGCTTTCACTGTTGACAGCATCATAGAATAACATTCAAGATGGGACATTTCCATAGAGCGTAATGGTAATGTGATGGTAGCGCCTTTAGTGACAATGGGGAAGAAACTCCCCATCCTTGTAAAATTTTTATCATTGAGTATCTACCATATTGTGATCTTTCTTTTTTTAATGTTTCATGTTTATGTTTTCAATAGAATCTTACACCGATACATGAACATAGAATAGATATTCTATTTTATATATCTAATATCTATTCTATGTTCATGCACGGATATATGCTTTTTTTTTTTTACATGATGAGTGAATGATATAAGTGCAACGAAAAACAGGGTAAAAATTTCGTCTTGAATGCTATATATGAAGTAAATATGATACAATGGGATTTAAAGCTACATAAAGTAATGGCGTAATATAAAAATATACGAAGTATTGCACTCTACAAATCCCAGAAAATTTCATAAGTATTCCCATTCGGTAGGAAAATTTTTATAGCCGATGTTTTATTAATTTATGAAGTTTAACGTATTAAACAATCGTTACAATATCAGTTCAATAATATTTATAATATTAACATATAAGAAATACCGTATATACACGCGTATAGGTCGACTCGCATATAAGTCGACCCCCTAACTTTTGAATGCAAATTCTGCAAAAAATCAAAAACCCGCGTATACGTCGACCCCCTAACTTTTTACTTCAATTTCGTGCAAAATCAAACCAAATATTTCACTTGCCTATGCGAAAAAGTAGTCAGTAAATAAAAATAAATCATTGAAAAAATTTTTAATGATAAATTATTATTATTTGTATATTTTCTGTAATATTTTATTATTCATACACATAAAAAGTCATAATTTTGCAGTATTCAAAGTTTTATTTTTTATTTTTTAATTGACTCGCGTATAAGTCGACCCCAGAAATTTGCTTGCCAAAAATTGTCAGAAATTCCTCGACTTATACGCGAGTATATACGGTAATAATAAAATTACAGATGGGGGAAAATTCATTTCGACAAATTTTTAGAAATATATAAATCTAACAGTTACAAATAAATAGAGGTATTGACATTACACTCAATAAAGTTTTATTCAATATGAATAAATTAGCACAATACCTGAATTTGATTTTTTACAATTTAATCTCATAAACTTACATATTTACGTTATTAATAGAATTTTCTAGGGTTTTCTTTTATATTATTACTCTAATTATCATTTTGTAAGTTAAAGGTGACCCAATACAAGTACGGTAAAAAAAAAAAAAAAAAGCAGCTAAATAAATAAAGCAAGCATGAATAGAATATCGTCTGACACCTGATTCGTTTTAGGAAAGAATAGATATTCAAAGCATAGAGGGTAAACATATTTCTTCAACATAGGTAAATTTTGAAGGCTTGTTAATTCTTCCCCCTTGTCGGTAGTTACGCTAGTACTGTTGCCATTACAGATTTTGCCGTAAATGTCCCATCTTGGTCCTTAATCTATGGACAGCATCATCTAAAGTCGTTTTACAATGTCACTCTTTTTATGTGATTAAACATTTCTTACTTCCTCATCAGTGTTGCATAACAAATCATCCTCTGTGTCAACTTGGGAGTCATCTTTTAAAACAAACATAAAATAAAATCACAAAATTTTGACTGAATTTCATACCTTCTCTTATCTGCCAAAATATATGATATGTATTAAGGAGCTATTGTATAAAAGTTATACATATATGCAGCTGGTTTAAAACTGCCTGGCACATTTCAAATGCTCGTAAAATAAGAATAATAAGGAGAAAATAATCAAAACCATTTATAAATATGTTCATGTTTGTTTATATTAGTTATATATAGGTCATTTGTAGGCATTCACTAGCCAGTATTGAAAAATGCCACCCCTCTCTATCTTCCTTCCATTAGCAACATCCAGCAGCACCTTAATGCAATCTTCTGGTATATTTTTATTAACCATTAATATTTTTTACACCTATAACAAAATTTATCTGCAATGCTGGACTGAACGTATTGCAGTAGTAAATGCCAATAATCCATATAATAAACAAAATTTGCATTTATAATAATATATAAGTATAATAATCTGGAGAACAAACAAATTTATCAATTTTTAAAATTTCTAATAATCAATTTTTAAAAATGGCATACAAGTTATGCCAGCTAGAAAAAAGAAATCTTTTCAAAATGGCGAATAAACTAATTTTACTATTTATTTATTTTTGTACATAAACAATTTTTTTAAATATCATGTCATGTAGTATGAGAAGGATCAGAGTTGTATAAAATAGACGCACGTGCGAACACTGTGTGCGGAAAATTTTCTGAAAAATTCGGGACTTTGCAGAAAAAAGTCACGAAAAGAAAAACATATATTTTGTTTTTGTAACTTTTTTAATACCAAAAATTAAAAATATTCCCCAATTTTATATATGATTTAAACAGTGTGTATATGTTTGTCCACAATTCAAAGTTTAAAGAGTCAAAACATTGTTGTGACATTACAGACCCTTTTATTTCTATTTTCTGCAGACTAAAACTTGTTGCTGATCGGTTTTCTGCCGGCGGCTGCAGTGACAATTTAGCCTGGCAACGGCTGTTAAATCGAATAATTTCGTAGTGTTATAAGAGTGACTGGCATTTTGTTAGAAGAGATCATAATCTTAAGGATTGGGTTGTTTCTAAATGCATTGACAAAATAATTGAAAAGAATTCACCTTCCTATCATTGATTTTTGCTTTGTTATTTTTAAATTAAAATAATTATTCTTTAATTAATATTAATTATCTTTTAATTTAAATAGCAATTATTTAAAACTATGATTTTTAGTTCATATCACCAAAATAATATAACACGTAATTTTATTAAACATTAATTTGTGGAAAATTTTGACCTAATATTTATGTGTGCGGAAAGTTTTTGTTTTTATACAAGTCTGGGAAGGATACACACATAACAGACAATCATTAACATTATACAGAAGCTTTTAGATTCTAATGATCTAGCAGGGAAAAAAAAAAAAAAAAAAAAAAAAAAAACTTTTTTTTTGTAATATTTATCAGTGATTAGTTTCCCATATTTTATAATCAATATGAATGTAAGTAATACAGTGTTAAACATTGCAATATAATATATGCACACAACAGTATCCTAAATTCTATAGCTTCTTTCTCTACTCTTCAACCATGACAAGTATTGTACTGAAGCAATATCCAAATTTGAAATGTGTCAGATAGTAAGTAACATTAAATATATTAATGTACTATTATATACCATTTTTTTATATACAGTTAAAGAAAATTATTCAAATACTTGTAAGTACAGTTGCATTTAAGTTAAATTTTTGGCATCTTAATTTGATTGCATTTAATGTAAGTTACTAATGAATAAGAAAATGGGGGAAAAAAATCTTTTTAAAATTTTCATTTACTTTAAACATAATGATACAGTAGCAGGAAGACCACTAATCTGCAGATTTTGGTTTCAATCATTTTCCAGATTATTATGCCTATTTAATCTTTGTATAAAATTATTTTATTCGTATTTGGACAAATAATGCTTGATAAGAAACAAATTATACACTTAAACATATAAATAAAGTAAGGATTATTTAAAAAATAATTTATTGATTTTATATTTTTTAAATCTATCATCAATAACAGTTTATGTTAAAACACTTGGTTTGTGCTTTGTATTGTATCTTGCAACCTATAAATAACTATAATTGTCTGCTGAACCACAAAATTTTGTTTTTAAAAATTAATACCTTTGGCCAGATATTGTAAACACATGTGTAAGGATTAAATAAGAATTTATTGATTTTTATATTTTTATTAACATTGATTTAAGGGATTATTAATTGCTTGGTTTTGAAATAAATAGTTTTATATTCATTTTTATAAATTGTAATTATTTCTAGATGAGAGATTAAATATATTGTCTAAGTAACCATCTATCTCCCTTTAAGACAATTATTTTTATAAAAGGAAATATTTTTTTTTAATTTATCATATCAATAATTTAATAAATAAAATATTTTTATATCTACTTTCATTTTAAACTATAAAAA
Organism: Maratus speciosus; assembly: GCA_963932465.1. NCBI lineage: Eukaryota > Metazoa > Arthropoda > Arachnida > Araneae > Salticidae > Maratus > Maratus speciosus. The sequence goes on from OZ010789.1 coordinate 296,728,055, forward strand.
AGTATATTAAATGGTGTATGATAAAATATCAGTTTTTCCCAGGTTTAAAAAAGGGCAGGGTGCTGCTGGTGAGAAAAGGGAACATTTTAGATTCTTAAGTGCACATTTTAGATTCATAAACGCACATTTTAGATTTACAAGGGCACATTTTAGACTCTTAAGGGCATTATTTAGATTCTTATGAGCATTTTTAAAAAAATTTTTAAAGACATTCTTTTGATTTTTAAAAGCACTTTTAATATTTAAAAGTCAGAACACTCTTTTCAATGCGCAATCAGTCAGTTCTTACAACAAAGCAAATTTTTCAATACAAAAGGCAGTAAAGGCATGATTTTTTTGACTGAGGGCAATAAAGGTGTTATTTTTTAAACAAAAAGGTGTAACAGCGTGCAGCACTCTGCTGAAACTGTCTGAGAGAAACTCTGATATACATCACAAATAAATTTAAAATTGGAGGAAATAATGAAAAAAAAGGGCATTGGTAAATTATCTTTTAAGTATTATTTATTTGTTTACATTCATATATATTATAGTGTGTGGATTAACTGTACTCTACTGTATTTCTAAATTTGTGATAAATGAAAGGATGAATAGGTAGATTAGAATGTTTAGTATAATTTTAACATCCACAGTACAAATTTTCTGTTAATAGTTGACCTATCAGAATAATAGATAATTTATTTGGGGAATCTGTCAGTGTTTGTTCATTAATAAGTTTTTTTTGTGTGTGTGTGTGCAAAAATTTTGAATTTTCTTCAGGTTTTGTGGCTATTGAGACCTAGGTATGGGATGTAAGATTCAAGCTTGAATGTTAAAGAGCTTATGGGAGGTGCTAATCATCACATACTTGTTTTTAAAGTGTCACATTTCCGAAATATTTTAAAATATTACTAGAAAGTTAATCATAAAAGTATTTTTGAGTCTCTCTATATAGGCATAATTTTATATAATATTATTAATCTAACTCGCATGGAAAACTTAAAATTTTCAAACTTTAAATAAAACCTTTTAATTCTATATATAAAAATATTGAATAATTTTTTAAATCTCTTTTATAGGAATTAAAAAAAAAAATTGCTTTCATCTTTGAAAATATTTTCCAATTTTCCTGAAAAACATTGCTTTTTGAGCTAATCATTTTAGAAATGGTGTGTATTAATACATTGCTCTGTTATAAATACAAATGTTGGAAAAGAGTTAAAATAATATTCTTTTGTATTTGAAGGAAATAATCCAGAAATTGAATATATTCTTAGTTAAATAGGAGGTAGGTAGATAAGCATTGATGTTTGTCCTCTGATAGGCCCAATTTCTCTTTAGTGAATTTTAAAATTCATTTCAATCTTATCAATTTTAAATTTTTTATATGAAGCACTCATAAAACCCTTATAATATTTTTATATGTTAATATGTGTATGTTAAGAGGCTTAATATGTTGTAGGATCTATATCTACTGCCTCTCTTATTGATTTTTGTTTGAAAAACTGTTTAAATGTATAGATCAGAACCATGGGTTTATTTAGCAGATTTTAATTATGTCAATTTGGCTATTTTTTTTTTAATGTTCATAAAACCATCATAGTTTTTTACATATATTCTTATTAATAAAATAAAATATACATACATAAACCTCTTAGAGAAAAATAATGTTTTTGATCCTATTGGAAGGGGAATGGAGGAGGTAAAAAATTATTGTTTTTCCAGCCATTTCCTCTGTCATACCTGCTTTGGTGTATATGATGTAATCAATGCCAATAATATGAATAAAATCTTGTCAGTTTCCCCTGATGCTATGTATAGAAAAAAAACAAAAAAAAAACTGTGGAGCTTTCAGTAGAATCCCAACCAGATTTATTTCCTGTTGAAGACAATGTCAATTTTCCCACAGCGTAAACTTTCTCTTAGTTTTTAGGCATGTTTAATTGAACAATAGTCTTTTTTAGATACATATAAATTTCTTAAAAGTAGAATGTAGACCATTTTATTTATAAACTTTAACTGGTCAATAAATAATTTATATTATTATTAATTAAAAAAATATGTTCTTCATTTCTGTACAATCATTAATTTACTTGAAAATTTAATGTTGTTTCATGGATTGCATGCTGAAATTCATTCTTGCTGTAGGTATTTTTCCCCACTTCCTATGCATTTTCTTATATTTTAACGCTTATATTGTTTTGTTTTTTAAATGTTAATAAAATATATATATATATTCTGTTTGGACTTTGCATCGTTATCCATCCTTATCCTTTTACATTATTTATTATCATAATATTTTCTTGCCATAAACACCACTTCTAGAGGATTATTATAGTGTGCTATTTTATAGGCTTGTTTGTGTTATTTGTTGCAAATTTTATATTTGTTTTAATTATTGTTTAGTTTCAAATATGATTTTAATTTGTTGTTTTGGATAAAATATTGTTTTTGTAAGCATATTGATGTGATTGTTTATTATTATTTTATTTATGTCTCCACTAGTCATTCTAAAAATACACTTGAGTTAAACTAGTCCTTTAGTTTTCTTTGTTGTTATTTTTTATTTATTTTTTGTTTGTTTATATAGATTTTACATACTCATACTTTTTAACCATGAGTTCATGAGATGTAACCATTCTCAGTTACTTTTTACATTATTTATTATTTATTTGAAACTTTTGTTATCTTTCTTATACTAGCTATGATTGCTTCATTTATAACTTCTTAATATTTTGTTGTAAGCAATAAAAAATAGACTGTAGACCTTTTTTTATTCTTTTTTATATATCCAGTATCAAATATAATTTTTTATACCACTTCTTTCTTGTCATTTCATTTCCTAAAATTAATCACCAGATTTCTTTCTTTTTTGGTACATTGCTTTATACTTTGAGTATTTTCAAGTCTCTTTACAAATGGCATTTCTGAATGCAGTGTTATTCTTTTGTAGTGATATCATTTGGCATCTAATTAAATACAAAATTGTATGATTCTTGTAAACTAAGTTCTTTCAATGAATTCTAAGTTATTTTAATAGCTGGTAATACAGGAAAACTAGTAAACACCTCTCTTGTTGGTTTAAATTTATAAAATAGAAAACATGACAGTATCACAAAAAAAAAAAAAAATAAATAAAAATTCTTATTAAGTTATTATAATTATATACTCAGATACACAAATTATAGAATTATTAAATTAAAGGCAGCATTAATAAATAATTCTTGAAACTTTTCAATTTTATATCTTTTTAGTTGCAATAAAGTAATATATAGAGGATATTTTTTATGAATGACTGAAATAGAAATATGCATATAGAGAAACAATAATCGAAAAGGTTATTTTATTAAAAATATATATATTGTTACATCAGATGCCAATGTAAAAATATTTAAAACTTCTGATTCACCCAAAACATTTTTTTTTTAGTTTTATCTGTCTCATGTTCAACACAGCAAAAGTGATTATGAATTATTTTTTGTTAATATCTTGAAATATGTGTGGAGTTTATTTACATTTAGTTAATAAAAATAATCCATATCACTTAAATTTTTGTATTATTGTCATAACTTCTCTTTGTTTATATTTTTATTAATTGAAAAAGGTAATGAGGAATTTTCACGTTTTCTAATTTTATCTTTATACAATAGAAAACGAAAAAACATGAAGGGCAGTATAAATATTTTTTAATTTTGAGCTATAATTACTGATTTATAACGGCTTTTATATCTCACTATTTATCGTGTTGCGAAAACGATACTTTTCCTACGCCGGTCTTGTGACGTCACTGTTCATGACAGCAAGCGCACTTCATTTGTTGATACGCGTTTAGAGGGATTATATGTTGGATACTGCGCTTGATCTATCGGCTTTTATTTCTTCTTGTTATAAAATTCGTCTGTATTACATTATTCATTATGACTGACATTAACACAGTCATATTATAACTATGTGCATTAAATTTTATTTTTTATACCCTTTCTAATTATTAGTCTTGGTAGTAGTATGCAAATTAAAACTTATTGTCTAAGTTTCTTAGTTGAAACTGGTGCTATAATTTAATTTGCGAAACATGAAATTCATTTTATTCGAAATTGTGAGTTATTCCTCTATCTATTATCACAATGACTTAAAGGAATTTTATATGCATATTTACATACCGGGTGTCCCAAAAAGGACTGACTGATTTTAAAATTCAATAACTTGCAAACGGTGACAGATATTTAAAAAATTCTTGCAGGAGGGTTATGCATAAGGTCAAAAGTTTTTTTACAGTGATTTTCAATTTTAGTTCGAATTACAAACAATAGATGGCGCTGCGATCAATAGACGCTGAATTCAGGCTCGAATTTTGGTACTTCGTGGCCCGGATAATACATTTCCATCTCCTTTTTCAGCATGGAACAAGAGAAAGGACCAGAAATCGAGCCTGTATTTAGCGACTATTGCTTACAGTGCCATCTATTGTTTGTAATTCGAACTAAAATCGAAAATCAATGTAATAAAACTTTTGACCTTATGCATAACCCTCCTGCAAGAATTTTTTAAATATCTGTCACCATTTGCAAGTTATTGAATTTTAAAATCAGTCAGTCCTTTTTGGGACACCCGGTATAAGACCAAATCTTTTAGTTAACATTAATGTATTTGTTAGTTTGAGTTGTTAAGGAACAAATAAAGCTGGGCTGTAAAATCCAAAAAGGTGAATTTACATCAATGGAATAATAATAAATAATAATAATAATTGCCGAATCTAACTGTAGGGCAGTTTTTACATTTAATTAAAAATTTATAATATTTATTTCGTCAAGAGGGCCCTTGAACCTTGAACTAGTAATAGGAGGCGATTTTTAACTTTTTCTTCTTATATTCATGTGGCAAAAAAAAAAAAAAAATCTAAATTGCGGTGGAGCATCCCTACCAAAAAAATACTATACAGTTTCAATCGTTCATTCTGAACAAAAAATGATAGACTCTTGTTTTTGGATTTTTAATAGTATTTTATTTTATATGCTATGTTAAAACTTGTCTTGCACGAAAGGTTCCAGTGAAAAGTTCTTAGTTGTTCCTAATTTAGTATATTTCATGCTTATAGTCTCCATTAGGGTAGTTTTTAAACCCAAATTGGCTTCTTTCTAACATTTCTTTTTTTTGGCTCAACCAGCAGTTGAGAGGTTCTGCTCTCGAAGCTGGCAGACGGGAGGTGCTGGGTTCGAACCCAATTACGCCTGTCGATAAAATCGTTCGGAGTTTTCGTGATTTTCCCATTTTAAAAAATCCATCCTTTCTCCATCCTTATTATTATTATTTTTTTAAATGCAGCTTTGGCAGCAGACTACTGGCACATTTGTTCCAAAATATTCTCTCTGGATTTTGTTCTCTGCGTACCCATGGAGGCTTGCATGAAATTATTTCAACATCTATAATAAGCATTCAGGGAAGGGGGGAGAAGTTGTGTGGGAGAAAACAGCACAGACTTGATTTTTGCAATCCCTTGTCGAGTCAGGGTTTTGCCAGTGTGGCCTCAAATTTTATTCAGAAATTTCGAGTTCATACCAAGAAAAAAGAATAGTATTTTATGCTTTGTTTAATAAGAGACATTTATTGACCACATAAAGTAAAAATTCTTCTTTCAAAATTTCCGGTATGAATATGAAATTTCGGATTACAATTGGAGGCCAAACTGGCAAACCTGTGTCAAGTCTGTGCACAGCGATTCCAAAAGTCATTGTTGTACCCAATGTTTGTCTTTTGATATTGTTTACTTCTGACTTTTTGTAAAACATCGTTTGATTTTGTGTTAAAAAATATCTGAACCTGATGCCATGTTCTTTTGCATAAAAGTGTATTTTTAAATTTGAGTAGGTTTTAAAATTTCACTGAAATGTTAAAAATAGATCTAGACAAAAACTTCAATATATACATCTATGAGTTCAGAATTTAGTGTGCAATAAACATACAATAAAAAAAAAAAAAAAAAGAGAATCCGAAATCAGGGTTGTCTCTGGAGTTTCTTAATTGACTACCACTATTTCCGAATAATAACAGTTATATAGTAGAAATTTACCACAAAGCTTGTTTTAAAACAGCAGTGGGCAATATAATCACAAGAAAAAAATTGTGTTTGTGACAATTGAATATTTAAAGCAATTTATGCAGAGTAACAACATATCATACTTTTTAAAATATATAATAGGCTCTCTCAAATCTGTAAGTTAGTGCTTATTTAAAATGTTTGGTTTTTTTAATTATTTTTTATCTGTTGAACTTTTCTTAAATGTAATATTAAAAAAGCTTTAACTTTTTACAATGAGAAGTTATGTTTTCAGTTTGTTGAAAAGAAAAATGTAGTTGATTTTTTTTTTTAATACATCCTTTAATGCAGGAAATAATGCTATTTTATTTCCATAAATGCAAGATTGATAAAATATAATAAAGATCAAAGCAGAAATAAATTTGGAGGAAAAGAACATTTTAAAATGCTTGCAAAACATAGGCTCAGAAACAAAACGCTGCTTGCTAACAAAATGTAAACATTGGCATATCGTGAACAGTGACGTCACAGCCAATCACGCAGCGTTTTCTAGTCACACGGCTTTCTGTTAACTTTAAACTTAATTTAAAAACTACTGGCCCGTTTTTTTTTACATTTTTGATGCAATTTTTGAAATTTATGAGTCTGGAATTATCAGAAAAATATGTAGTTGATTGATTTCCCGACATGTTCAAATTCCTCATTAAGATGCTACTTGTTCTTTTGACAAAAAATATCGTTTTACGTTTTTATAACAACTTTTGGTTTAATTATCATAAAGGTTTATTGTTAATTTATTTTAAATACTTCATTAAACATTTCATTTCTGCATTTTTATTTAACATTTGAATTGACTATGTATGTTTTATCATCATGAAAATACTTGTTCCAAACTAGTACTGCCATTTTGTAAGTGTATATTATAAAGCATCATTTTATTTCTCCCCCACCCCCTTAAATAATCCTACATAAACGTAATGAAGACAGCAGGAATCGCTGTATTATATGATATTATGGTACTTTTTATGTTAGCTGAGTGCAGGTGATAAATCACCAAGTATTGTTCCCATCACCATCCTTCATATTGTATTAATTTCATTTAAAACACAAACCTTTCATTCAGTTTCTTTAACACCAATGCCTTGTTTTTAATTTACACTCATGAAAAATAAGCTGCTATTGGAGAGAGAAAAAAATGCTGTTGGCGAGATTTGTGCCCCGATAACATAAAAATACTGAAATTACTTTAAAAAAAAAAAAAAAAAATATTTAAAAATATTTTGCATGCATATTATTTATGTAGGAAAATTTGTAACTATGAAACTTTTATATTTATGTTTTCTATTGTAAAAGAGTCATGAACTTTTATTTTTAAAAATTTTTACTTCTTGAATAAGATCTACATAATCTATAATGGGAATTATGATTTTTCAGTCCAAGAATATATGTTGTGCTTGGGAATATGTTATAAGGTACAAAGTTTGTAATATCTATTAGTGTTTTCATCAATATAAAATAAATTTTATTTTATTCAATGCTAATGTCATACCATTAAGTATAAATTCAAATATTTGCCGGCATTTATTGCTATTAAAGCTGTCGTAATTATTTTAAAAATAAAAGTATAAGAATAAATCTGGTTTTTTAGTTCTAAAATAATAATAAAGGAATGCATTCCATCAGTTTGACTTTGATAAGGTTTATGTATTTTTAAAATGACAAAAGTTGTCTTTATTAAGGAAATGTAATAAGTCTTATATAATTTTTCTAATAAATGTATCCTTTAATTTATTTTTCAGATCTACAGTAGTTTTTAAAACAGTGATTTATTCTTGATAAAAGTATCAGGTGTAGTAATAATTATTTAACTTAAATATTTTATGTAGAACATATCTAAGAAATTATAAGTTTAAGTGTTTTAATGTAGTTAAAATACATGTAATCATTTAGGAACAAATTTTACATTAAAAAAGTTAATAGTATAAGCAGTTGAATTTTATAATGCTTTGTAATAGCACAATTTACTTAAAAAATATTCTGTCAGCCATTGCTTAGAGTTAAAAAGTTTGGATTGTTAATTGATAATAGCTTGAAAAATAAAAACTCTTTTGATAAAAAAAAAAAATATTGAGAAAAGTATTTTTAAAATGTATAGACTACTGCATAACTATTTTCAGATGAGTTTTTTCCATTAGCCAAAATAATTAGTAATTTGAATGTATTTTTATTAGTAATCCTCATTTCTATTATTTTTTTATTGAATTTTCATGCAAAAATGGCCAGTTTTAAAATTTTGGAAATATTTTATAGTTTTAAAGTACCATTTCAGTATATTCCATGGTGGATAAAAAAAATATTAAATGTTAACTAGTAAGACATTTCCTGTACAGTTTTTGAAATGTGTTGTAGTTGTTGATAAATGTTGCAGTAATGAATATTATGACAAAAGTAGTTGTCTGGAGATTATAAATTTTCTGTGGTATTATAATAGATGTTGTAGCATTTTGTGGTGCTTACTTCATTAATACATATTTTATTGCAATTGTAATATGAACATAGTCTTTTATATAAATTTTATGAAATAGTTCAGCCATTTGTAACATTTATTATCTCAAAATTTATCCCAATATTGAAAGTTTTTGAATGGAAATTTTAATGTTTATTGTGTACACCTGTTCTAAATTCAATTATATTCAAAGTTAGACTTGTAAAATGTTTTATATTGCTATTGATTATTGAATTGAGAATTAAGATTTTTATGTAGTCTTTTCAACCATAAAATACAGGGTGCCCACAAGTCTGTTCACATTTAAAAAATTCATAAAAAAAATAACAAATTGCCATATAGGAGTGCAATTTGTACTGTAAAATGTCAAAGAGTAGGGTTTTTTATGGCAGTATAAAAAATGTAGTTCAAAGTTCAATAAGTAAGTTCAAATTTTTAAAATTCATACAAATTTAAATAATTATCCTATAGGAGTGCAGTTTACATCATGAGACTTGTAAAAATGTAAAAAATAGTTCAGAGTCCTAAAAGCCCATTCACATTTCAAAAGCAAATACAAATTTAACAAATGGTCTATCAGAATGTCGTTTGTTTGCACCACATGACTTTATGAATGGTTGGAATTTTCGTAGCAAAAAAAAAAAAAAAAAAAAAGCTCAAAATTCAACTATTTGTTTCTTTTGGAACAAAAAATATAACACTTTGACAAGTTTTATGGTGCCAACTGCCCTTTGATATGATAATTTTTTTAATGAATTTTTGAAACATGAACAAATTTATTGGGCATCCTCTATTTAATTAATATATGAATTACTGCAGTTCATAGGTTGCTACAAATTTTAAAATATTTACATGATCTTTTAAAAGTGTGTTGAATGTTTATATTATACACAGTGTGATGTTAGTACTTTCTGGATGTCCAATATAAATTTTATGAATTACAAGTTCTGTTGCATGAACTTCTTGTAAAGATTAAAATAAAGATTTTGCAATATAGAAAATGTTCTTTAGCTAAATTTTGCACATATAATTTCAATTGATTCTTCATTTCTCCATACTACGGACTTAATCTGTTAACTTAAGAGGGCTGTATTCCCTTCCCCCCTTAAAAAAAATATTTTTAGTTGCTTCTCTTTTCTGTATTTAAAGTTTTAAATATTGTAACCTTTTCAGTTTTTTCTGAATTGTCAATTTAGTTAGAATAGAACATTTTAGATTCTTTTTTTTATTATTATTAAAATTTCTGTATATTTACTTATATATACTCAGAGTTGCCATCTCTCCTGTAACCAGTGTTAGGAAACTAACAGGCTCTCTTGTAATGTACACTATTTTAAATACAGTCAAACTCTGTTAATACAAGAAGTAAGGAAATTATAAAAGCCCTCATACTAAATGTTAAACTCGGTTAACATTGTAATATGTTGAGCTATTGATTTCACATATCCTTTTCATTGTAACAATGCAATAAAAGAAAATGAAAAAACTGGTTAATACAGTTCATAATCTATACTATTAAAATCTGTGCGCGTATGTTTGTAACCACAAAAACTCGGAAACCAATGAGCGCAGGGCTATGAAATTTTGCACAGGGGTTGCTGGTAAGAGGCCCGTGAACGATTGGGGCAAAAAATTCAAAAAAGCCTTATATTTAACCCTCTGGACTCTTAACTTGTGTATTTTAATCTTTTTGTTCTAACTGAGCCCCTAATTAAGTTCAAGACTTAAAATTTTGCATGCTTATAGCTAAACACCTCACATCAAACAAAAAATCATAAAATTTTGAAAAAGTCTTATATTTAACCCTCTGGGCTCTAACTTGTGTATTTTAAGCTTTTTTTTTCTAACTGAGCCCCTAATTAAGTTTAAGACTTGAAATTTTGCATACTTATAGCTGAACACTCACATCAAACGACAAATCATAAAATTTTGAAAATGTCTTATATTTAACCCTCTGGGCTCTAACTTGTGTATTTTAATCTTTTTGTTCTAACTGAGCCCCTAATTAAGTCTAAGACTTGAAATTGTACATACTTATAGCTGAACACCTCACATCAAACGACAAATCCTAAAATTTTGAAAATGTCTTATATTTAACCCTCTGGGCTCTAACTTGTGTATTTTAAGTTTTTTTCTAACTGAGCCCCTATTTAAGTTGAAGACTTGAAATTTTGTTTACGTGTAGCAGAACACTTGCGATCACACAAAAAATCATAAAATTTTCAAAAAGTCTTATATTATTTACCCACTGGGTTCTAACTTGTGTATTTTAAACAATTTTTCTAACCTCCCCCCATTGCACACGGTGGGTACTTTTCTAACTTTTGCCGACACCACTTTGACCACTCTTTCATATTATGCACATAGTCTTACATATTTCAGTTCCACTTTTTACCGCCAGGGGGCGCCTGCCTATCTCGGGTGCTATAGACCCGATCCCCTCGACAAATATACCTATGGATAGGTTGTTTCGTCCGGATAGAGGTTTGTGTAGAATAGAAAGTGCCCCCTGGTTGCGAAATGTGGAACTAACAAATTTTGCAAAAGGCTAAAGTGTTTTGAAAGGAATATTAAACGAAACCCTCTGTGCGATCTGTGATCACACTTACCCACTTCTTTTTCAATGCAGAGAAGAATACAAGAGGAATTTATACTCACTGTTGTCACAACGGCAAAGCAATTTTGGAACCTCTTCAACCATATCCAGATCACTTCCAGTCATTGCAGAAAAAGGACCTGGAGCAGCTGAAAGCATGTGCATGTATATATGCGATAAAAATTTATCAGCAGACCAGCATCGAGGCAGATACAATGCACCAAAGTCAAATGAGATAGCCATGGTTTTCCATAGTTCGGATGGTGCACCACCTAGCAATAGGATATCCGAAGGGGAATCAACTGTGTAGAATAAATGCCCTGAATCCTAATTGTGGCCCCATGACTTATGTTTTATTTTTCCCACATGGCGAAAAGGGTTTGAGTGTGGATGCTGGATGTTCTGAACTTCAATTTTACAGTCAGAGGCTGTCAGTGAGAAGGAATGTTTTCAATCCCATACTTTATGGTGGAAAACTCTTGCAGCAGTATTGCGCGATGCTTATGTCAAGGTTGAAGGAAACTGTCTGAATTACATCCGCTCTAACCAGAAAAAATTAAGAGTAGAATCTTACTTAGGGTTAGCAGATCACCTTAATGCTCTAGCAGAACAATCTGGTTTGAAACCAGATGTAATGGTTATTTTGCCATCTACATTCATAGGAAGTCCCAGAGCCATGCAGCAAAATTATCAAGATGCGATGACAATCGTTAGAGAATTTGGTAAGCCTGATCTTTTTGTCACCCTAACGTGCAATCCAAATTGGCGAGAAATCAAAGGGAACCTTTTCCCAGGACAAACGCCTCATGATCCTCCAGATTTAGTGGCACGCGTGTTCGATATGAAGAAGAAACTAATGTTGAACGATCTTAAAAAGAGCGGCATTTTGGGACGCATGGTCACAGACATACATGTTATTGAATTCCAAAAGAGAGGATTGCCACACATGCCCCTTTTACTCATTTTAACTGATGATGATAAGATAAGAGATCCAGCCACTATTGACACCATCGTCTGTGCTGAATTACCTGATTCCACAATTGAAAATGGATTGCACGAAATTGTCAAGGCTACGATGATTCACGGATCATCTGGCGTCATAAATCCAAACTCATCTTGCATGGAAGACGGTGTTTGCTCAAAGGGTTATCCAAAATTTTTCAGAAATAAAATGGCTGAGAATGTTGATGGTTACCCAATGTATAGACGGCATGATGATGGTAGTCACATAATGATAAAGGGAAATGTCGTATACAACCGTTGGGTTGTTCCTTATAACCCATAACTCACAAAGAAATACATTACCCATGTTGATGTCGAAATATGCAGCTCTGTTAAATCCATTAAGTACATTTTTAAGTATGCATACAAGGGTCATGATTACACAAAAGTTGTTTTTGAAAATAACGGTGAGGGATTTGAAGTGTGGGATGAGGTGAAGAGTTATTTAAATGCTCGATATGTTTCGGTACCAGAGGCAATGTGGCGACTTCTTGAAAAGCCCATGCAGGACAAGTCGCATGTTATTATTAGATTGCTGGTGCATCTACAATATATGCAATCTGTGTATTTTAGGGAAGTGGGAGAACGTGAAGCTTTTGAAAGAGCAAGTAATAAAGACACCATGCTCACTGCTTGGTTTCTACTTAACAGGTCAGATCATTCAGCAAACATCTATCTCTATACAGAACTTCCAAAGCACTTTGTATGGAAAGACAATGTGTTGGCAATGGCAAAGGCATGTTAGATTAGGTGACTACATAGTATCAAGGATGTATTCTGTAAGCCCAAAGGATGCTGAGCGATTCCATCTTCGTATGTTGCTTTGTCATGTTCCCGGTGCCAAGTATTTCGAAGAGTTAAGGACGTATGAGAATACTGTCTATGAAACATTCAAGGGTGCATGCCGTGCTAGAAATTTATTAGAAGATGATGATGAATGGCAACATTGTTTAACAGAAGCATGTGGTTTTGAAATGTCGTCCAAATTGAGACAACTGTTTTCTTTCATATGTGTTTTTGGCAATCCAAATTCACCGATTTAATTATGGGAACAATTTAAGTCAGAACTCTCAGAAGATTTTGCTCGCCATCTGCCGCTACAGGAGAGTAGAGATAGAGCCTTCAAGACATAGCCAATCATCTACGCATACACAACATGACACTTCATAGCCTTGAATTGCCTGGAGAACTCTGTGGAAGGCGATGTCTATGATTTACAAGAAGAAAGAGCAGAGGGACAGCGATTGTTAAACATGCTAAATCTGGAACAACATATAATTTTTGATGCTGTCATTGAAAGTATTCAAAGTGATTATGCTACTGCCGCTAAGGTTTTCTGTGCCAATGCTTTTGCGGGATCAGGAAAAACATTCCTATTCAATACTTTGCTGCATCACGTCAGAGGAATGGGACATACTGCTATTCCTGTTGCATGGACAGGCATTGCATTTATACTATTACAAGGTGGAAGAACTGCACATTCTCAATTTAAATTACCAGTCTTCATATTGGATAATTCAGCTTAAAAAATTCGGCAAAATACATCTGAAGGAAGATTACTGCAAATTGCAAACCTCATTATATGGGAAGAATGTACCATGACACCTATTCATGCTTTGAATGCTGTTGATAGACTTCTGCGAGGTTTGGTTGGCAAGGATGTCCCATTTGGAGGGAAAGTGTTTATTCTTGGAGGTGACTAAAGGCAGATTTTACCTGTAGTTATTCATGCAAACAAAACACTCATTTTTGAAAGCTGTATCAAGAATTTTTCTCTCTGGCCAACATTTCGACAGTTCAGTCTCTTTACAAATATGCGAACGGAGCAGGAGGAACTTGATTTCGTGGAATGCCTCATTCGCCTGGGGGATGGTCGGTTGACTAATGATTATGAACTCGGAGAAGATATTATTGAAATACCTCCAGAATGTTTAGTGCAAGATTCTATTGTGGATGATATTTTTGATTCGTCTGAAATTGATCTTGATCATCTTTCAGAATGAGCCATTTTGTGTCCCAAGAATGAGGATCCTTTGAGATTGAATGAGGAGGTTTTACGAAAAGTACATGACGAAGTCAAGTCTTATTTTAGTGCTGATAAATTACTTTGTGATGATGAAGAAGAACAAAACAATTTGCAGATGGATTTTATCAATAGTTTAACACCTTCTGGAATGCCACCACATCAGTTAAATCTTAAAGTTGGCGTTATTGTTATGTTGCTTAGGAACATGAATCCGCCCTGTGGTCTCTGTAATGGAACACATTTAATAGTCAAAAGGTTGTCACAAAATGTTATAGATGCAGAAGTTTTGACAGGACATAAGAGGGGCACCCGTGTTTTCATACCGAGGATCCTGCTTACTCCGTTGGATACCAGTTTACCTTTCCAGTTATGCTGCCGTCAGTTCCCACTTAGGCTCGCCTTTGCTATGACTATCAATAAATCTTAGGGTCAAAGTTTGGAAAAGGTTGGAATCTATTTGCCCCATCCAGTTTTCTCATATGGGATGTTGTATGTAGCCTTTTGAAGAGCAACTTCTAGACTATGCGTACGTGTTTGGGTCAAGGACGGATCAAAACAAGGAAAACTTTTGTCACAGTCTGATAAGGTACTTACACAAAACATTGTCTTCCTTGAAGTTTTATCTTAAGTCGCAACTATTTTGCTTTATTGTAAAAAAACAAACAAACAAAAATGAGTCTACTGCACTTTACCTCATGGATGACATGGAAAACAATGCAAAAATTTTTCATTTTAAAAGAATTTTTTTTTTTAATTTTTTACAATGACGATGTACATTGCATTCTTTCTTACAAATTTTTGTTTAATTGTGTAAATATTGACTTCATAACTGATTTCCTAAACTTTAATTTGGTTGTGTAAATACTTACTAAAAAAATGAGTACCGCAATTTACCTCATTGGTGATGTGGAAAATAGTGCAAAGATTTTTCATTTTAAAATAATTTTTTCTATTTTTTTGCAGTCACGATGTAAATTTCATTTTTTCTTACAAATTTTTGTTTGGTTGTGTAAATATTGACTTTATAACTGAATTTTTGATTCCCAAACTTTAATTCAGTTGTGTAAATACTTACTTTTATTTTTTAATACATAACTGATTTTTTGAGTACATACTTATTTCATATTGGTTTTGTATTTACTGATTTTTAATAGACATAACACATTTTTATATTCATAAACTTTAGTTTGGTTGTACTGTTTTTTGTTTTTAATTTTGGTTTTAGAATAAAATTCATGAACTCCCGTGCGTAGAACGGGTTAAACAGCTAGTCCAGATTTAAAGAAAGAAACAAAGACATTCTCCTTACTCATTTTTTTCCATGGCTCAGTTGAAAATCTTACAAAGGGGCGGTATTTGAAATATCCTTATCTCTCCCTTTTTTTCTAGACATCAATATATATATATTTTTTTGTTCATTTTCTTGGGTAGAAGTTAACCTCTAAGGTTGAAATTCCGTCTGATAAAACTAGTAATAATTACTACATTTTGACTGACAGTTGTAATGTAGAAAAGTTATTCATGAAAGAGAACTGTGTTTAATAAGAAAAGGATTTCTTTCCGAATTCTACTCTACTTTTTTCCGAAAATCACATAAAAAAAAAAGTTTCGCTCTTATTAGATGTGATCTTGCTTTTGTAGCTCGTAAAAAGCATGAAAATCTTGATATAGTATAATTTAAATAATAAACCATTCTTAACATGCAAACTGCTCGCTTTAGCCATGCTCCTATTAAACAAGTAAAATTGTATATATAAAACCTACATCTTCTACAATTCTCATTGAGATGTTTAACGCATGTAACATACAGTATTTTTAATTAAATCTTATAAAATCTTAGGGTCAAAGTTTGGAAAAGGTTGGAATCTATTTGCCCCATCCAGTTTTCTCATATGGGATGTTGTATGTAGCCTTTTGAAGAGCAACTTCTAGACTATGCGTACGTGTTTGGGTCAAGGACGGATCAAAACAAGGAAAACTTTTGTCACAGTCTGATAAGGTACTTACACAAAACATTGTCTTCCTTGAAGTTTTATCTTAAGTCGCAACTATTTTGCTTTATTGTAAAAAAACAAACAAACAAAAATGAGTCTACTGCACTTTACCTCATGGATGACATGGAAAACAATACAAAAATTTTTCATTTTAAAAGAATTTTTTTTTTAATTTTTTACAATGACGATGTACATTGCATTCTTTCTTACAAACTTTTGTTTAATTGTGTAAATATTGACTTCATAACTGATTTCCTAAACTTTAATTTGGTTGTGTAAATACTTACTAAAAAAATGAGTACCGCAATTTACCTCATTGGTGATGTGGAAAATAGTGCAAAGATTTTTCATTTTAAAATAATTTTTTCTATTTTTTTGCAGTCACGATGTAAATTTCATTTTTTCTTACAAATTTTTGTTTGGTTGTGTAAATATTGACTTTATAACTGAATTTTTGATTCCCAAACTTTAATTCAGTTGTGTAAATACTTACTTTTATTTTTTAATACATAACTGATTTTTTGAGTACATACTTATTTCATATTGGTTTTGTATTTACTGATTTTTAATAGACATAACACATTTTTATATTCATAAACTTTAGTTTGGTTGTACTGTTTTTTGTTTTTAATTTTGGTTTTAGAATAAAATTCATGAACTCCCGTGCGTAGAACGGGTTAAACAGCTAGTCCAGATTTAAAGAAAGAAACAAAGACATTCTCCTTACTCATTTTTTTCCATGGCTCAGTTGAAAATCTTACAAAGGGGCGGTATTTGAAATATCCTTATCTCTCCCTTTTTTTCTAGACATCAATATATATATATTTTTTTGTTCATTTTCTTGGGTAGAAGTTCACCTCTAAGGTTGAAATTCCGTCTGATAAAACTGGTAATAATTACTACATTTTGACTGACAGTTGTAATGTAGAAAAGTTATTCATGAAAGAGAACTGTGTTTAATAAGAAAAGGATTTCTTTCCGAATTCTACTCTACTTTTTTCCGAAAATCACATAAAAAAAAAGTTTCGCTCTTATTAGATGTGATCTTGCTTTTGTAGCTCGTAAAAAGCATGAAAATCTTGATATAGTATAATTTAAATAATAAACCATTCTTAACATGCAAACTGCTCGCTTTAGCCATGCTCCTATTAAACAAGTAAAATTGTATATATAAAACCTACATCTTCTACAATTCTCATTGAGATGTTTAACGCATGTAACATACAGTATTTTTAATTAAATCTTATAAAATCTTAGGGTCAAAGTTTGGAAAAGGTTGGAATCTATTTGCCCCATCCAGTTTTCTCATATGGGATGTTGTATGTAGCCTTTTGAAGAGCAACTTCTAGACTATGCGTACGTGTTTGGGTCAAGGACGGATCAAAACAAGGAAAACTTTTGTCACAGTCTGATAAGGTACTTACACAAAACATTGTCTTCCTTGAAGTTTTATCTTAAGTCGCAACTATTTTGCTTTATTGTAAAAAAACAAACAAACAAAAATGAGTCTACTGCACTTTACCTCATGGATGACATGGAAAACAATACAAAAATTTTTCATTTTAAAAGAATTTTTTTTTTAATTTTTTACAATGACGATGTACATTGCATTCTTTCTTACAAACTTTTGTTTAATTGTGTAAATATTGACTTCATAACTGATTTCCTAAACTTTAATTTGGTTGTGTAAATACTTACTAAAAAAATGAGTACCGCAATTTACCTCATTGGTGATGTGGAAAATAGTGCAAAGATTTTTCATTTTAAAATAATTTTTTCTATTTTTTTGCAGTCACGATGTAAATTTCATTTTTTCTTACAAATTTTTGTTTGGTTGTGTAAATATTGACTTTATAACTGAATTTTTGATTCCCAAACTTTAATTCAGTTGTGTAAATACTTACTTTTATTTTTTAATACATAACTGATTTTTTGAGTACATACTTATTTCATATTGGTTTTGTATTTACTGATTTTTAATAGACATAACACATTTTTATATTCATAAACTTTAGTTTGGTTGTACTGTTTTTTGTTTTTAATTTTGGTTTTAGAATAAAATTCATGAACTCCCGTGCGTAGAACGGGTTAAACAGCTAGTCCAGATTTAAAGAAAGAAACAAAGACATTCTCCTTACTCATTTTTTTCCATGGCTCAGTTGAAAATCTTACAAAGGGGCGGTATTTGAAATATCCTTATCTCTCCCTTTTTTTCTAGACATCAATATATATATATTTTTTTGTTCATTTTCTTGGGTAGAAGTTCACCTCTAAGGTTGAAATTCCGTCTGATAAAACTGGTAATAATTACTACATTTTGACTGACAGTTGTAATGTAGAAAAGTTATTCATGAAAGAGAACTGTGTTTAATAAGAAAAGGATTTCTTTCCGAATTCTACTCTACTTTTTTCCGAAAATCACATAAAAAAAAAGTTTCGCTCTTATTAGATGTGATCTTGCTTTTGTAGCTCGTAAAAAGCATGAAAATCTTGATATAGTATAATTTAAATAATAAACCATTCTTAACATGCAAACTGCTCGCTTTAGCCATGCTCCTATTAAACAAGTAAAATTGTATATATAAAACCTACATCTTCTACAATTCTCATTGAGATGTTTAACGCATGTAACATACAGTATTTTTAATTAAATCTTATAAAATCTTAGGGTCAAAGTTTGGAAAAGGTTGGAATCTATTTGCCCCATCCAGTTTTCTCATATGGGATGTTGTATGTAGCCTTTTGAAGAGCAACTTCTAGACTATGCGTACGTGTTTGGGTCAAGGACGGATCAAAACAAGGAAAACTTTTGTCACAGTCTGATAAGGTACTTACACAAAACATTGTCTTCCTTGAAGTTTTATCTTAAGTCGCAACTATTTTGCTTTATTGTAAAAAAACAAACAAACAAAAATGAGTCTACTGCACTTTACCTCATGGATGACATGGAAAACAATACAAAAATTTTTCATTTTAAAAGAATTTTTTTTTTAATTTTTTACAATGACGATGTACATTGCATTCTTTCTTACAAACTTTTGTTTAATTGTGTAAATATTGACTTCATAACTGATTTCCTAAACTTTAATTTGGTTGTGTAAATACTTACTAAAAAAATGAGTACCGCAATTTACCTCATTGGTGATGTGGAAAATAGTGCAAAGATTTTTCATTTTAAAATAATTTTTTCTATTTTTTTGCAGTCACGATGTAAATTTCATTTTTTCTTACAAATTTTTGTTTGGTTGTGTAAATATTGACTTTATAACTGAATTTTTGATTCCCAAACTTTAATTCAGTTGTGTAAATACTTACTTTTATTTATTTTTTAATACATAACTGATTTTTTGAGTACATACTTATTTCATATTGGTTTTGTATTTACTGATTTTTAATAGACATAACACATTTTTATATTCATAAACTTTAGTTTGGTTGTACTGTTTTTTGTTTTTAATTTTGGTTTTAGGATAAAATTCATGAACTCCCGTGCGTAGAACGGGTTAAACAGCTAGTCCAGATTTAAAGAAAGAAACAAAGACATTCTCCTTACTCATTTTTTTCCATGGCTCAGTTGAAAATCTTACAAAGGGGCGGTATTTGAAATATCCTTATCTCTCCCTTTTTTTCTAGACATCAATATATATATTTTTTTTTGTTCATTTTCTTGGGTAGAAGTTCACCTCTAAGGTTGAAATTCCGTCTGATAAAACTGGTAATAATTACTACATTTTGACTGACAGTTGTAATGTAGAAAAGTTATTCATGAAAGAGAACTGTGTTTAATAAGAAAAGGATTTCTTTCCGAATTCTACTCTACTTTTTTCCGAAAATCACATAAAAAAAAAAGTTTCGCTCTTATTAGATGTGATCTTGCTTTTGTAGCTCGTAAAAAGCATGAAAATCTTGATATAGTATAATTTAAATAATAAACCATTCTTAACATGCAAACTGCTCGCTTTAGCCATGCTCCTATTAAACAAGTAAAATTGTATATATAAAACCTACATCTTCTACAATTCTCATTGAGATGTTTAACGCATGTAACATACAGTATTTTTAAATTTTAGTATTGTGTTTAGCAAAATATTATGCTTTACATTTAAAAATACTGTGTCCGACAGTTTAGTAGTTACGTCATCCTTATGAATGATAAAGTTTTAATGTTTTGCCAATATCATTGTAAAATTTAAAAGTACAGTAGAACCCCTTTTATCTGAAACTCTTTTAAGGCTGTTTTCAAATCCAAAGGGTCAACTTTCTGACATAAGTTTTAGTTAATTTTTGTTTGGAAACGCATGAAACTAGAAGGTGTTGTTATTCAGAAACTATGTCATCGAACTGTTTTTTCCGTTTCCTTGTAAACACAATAGATCTTTCAGAAAATACTGTCAAAGTTGGCATTTTGAACTGAACTTCCAAACGAAAGAAGAAAATCCAGTCAGTAATGGGAGAAAAATGCCGTGTCATGTGATCAAAAATCGCTTATAACTCAATAGGTAATGGATTGATCAAAAAATGGAAAACACAGATTCCAAATCGCTTCCATGGTCAGGCTTTGCAATTTTATATCTTTTCATTAAAACATGAATTTGTAAATGTGTCAAAACATTTTGTGCTTGTTGAGCAGAGCAGTTGAGAACACTCTCGGTTAACCGAAATCCATTTTTAGTTTTTTTTTTTTTTTACTGCCACATTCCTTGTGTGCAAAATCCATTTTTAAAGTTTTTTCTTTCTTTTTTTAAAATTATCATATTCCTTGTGTACAAGCAGTCCTTTCCGAACTACAAGTACATATAATTATTTTTGACCCTCTTCCTTAGAATTCCTTTGAATTTAACTTGAACTCCCATAAGCTGCGGAGTGGAACGAAGAAAATGAACAAATTAGCAATTCTGAAGCTTCTGAATGTTTTGCAAAAGGTTTGGCATGGCTGGAACAGCAGAAATACTGTGATACTGGTGAACTAATAATCTTAAAAAAAACTCCATGATAGAGCTTCAAAGCAAAGGCAATCGAAACTGCGACAAACAAAACATTTTTTTTAACCCTTGTGATATGTAAAAGGTACTTAATTTCAAAATTAAAATTTGGGTAATTTATTTTAGTTTCTATTTTGCTATTGCTTTATTTTTATTAACTTGTTACCATAATAAGAAATATTGCACATATTTCTCCTTAATCTTAAAGTTGAAGCATTCTTGATGATCCGAAAGATGGTCAGTCCTAATTACTTCGGATAATCGAGGTTCTACTGTACTGTACATTATGGTGCACTGAACATCTCTGAATGAAAATTTAAAAAGATGTAGGTTTTTTAAATATTTAAAAATATTGTACACAGAGAGCAGCTGCTCTGTATACTCTTAAGTTACAGTTGTCCATGATTTCATTATTATGAAAAATCCAAAGACACTTGTTGAGCAACATTCTGATCCTTCCAAATATTAAAGAAAAACATAACCAAAGCTAACAGTCTGTATCCCCAATCAGTTAAATAAGGAAATAAATAAAATATATGATACTGCCAGAAACAATGGATACAAAGAAAGCACCATAGAAAAATTAATAATGAGCTTGAAGAATAAGAAAAGAAATTACAATCCACAAAATTCCATGTTATCCACTTTACAATATTTATTTACCTGGTTTCTTGGAATGTTTGAAATATAAACTCAATAAATTCGATATCTCCCTTGTTGCAAAACCTTCCATGAAATTAAAAAATATAGTATGTAAGAAAATAGATCCAATTGAATCAAACCAGTTAACAGGAGTATATGAAATACCTTACACCAAAGATGGAGCAAGGCAGTTTTATATAACTATAACAAGCAGAAAACTTAAAACTAGAATCAAAGAACATATAGCAGACATTAAATACAACAGGAGAACCACAGCTTTGGCCAGATTATGCAGCAAAGAACCTTTACAGATCAATTAAAAAAATAGTAGAATAATTTATTCTTCAAGATTTTACCTGCCATCCATTATCCGTGAATCAATAGATATTTTTACGCAACGAGAATATTTGCAATGATTCAGTGTCCCTTGAGTTACCTAAAATTTGGAAAGAGATGCTATGCGGTTTTAATAACAATAGCAAAAATTGATCCACACTCACAAATACCCAATTTCATTTTATGTTTGCACGGATTTTTATTGTTATGAAGTCTTGTGATATTATTTACCAGCATTAATCTAAATAAAGGTATTTTATCACTTTTACAGCATTTTTTAGCTTTGTTTCATTATAAGTGATTAGCATACATATTTTTAAAAACATAACCGTTTATAGCAATGATTCTTAATTTCTTAGTTACCATGGATACCTTTTCATATTTTCTTTATCTCTATGGACCCTGCTTTTAGGATTTGAGACTGAAATTACTGATATTCATTAGAATATCAAAATGCAAACTAGTTATACTGTACTTTTTTTTTATAGCACTAGGGAGCTCTACAGTCTGCCCCCTATGAGCTATGCTCGCCAACCCTTGTTCCGACTCCTCAGATTCTAAAAGTAAGATAATTTCATCGACTTTAAAAATATTAAATTATAATTTTTAAAAACAGTGGCAATCTCTCTGTAAACGGGATTTCATTCATATCCCTTTGATTGGAGATTTTTAAGACGAAATCAGCGTTTGTTAAGGGATACAATGGCTGTTTCCGTCTTTGATTAAAAAAAATTAGTTAAAAATTAGAAAATAAGCTAATGTAAAATGAATTAAGTAAACAGATTCTTTGTCTCTTGGTTTTTTGATAGCTCTATAAGAAAGTTCTTTTAAATAACACATTTGAAATGTATCGTTTTATATCGGACGCAATTTTCACCAAAGTTTTCTTTCTCTTTTTAACATTCACATGAAAATACTTTTGTTGTTAGAAAGGAAATATTATTTGCGCTGTCTTAGAATTCACGATAATAGTTGAAATGATTATTTCAAAATATGAAATAAATGTCTTGCGCTAATATATTTTTAAATTTAAACTGTTTTGCCAATTGCCAATTATTTGGCCTTTTTAAATATGACGTAAATTTCCCACATTTGCGACTTTTAACACTTAATAATGAATTTATTATTTAAAAATTTTCTTTCTCTTTTAAAATTCATGTGTAACTATAGTTTTTATGACGTAATTTTCAATATTTTCCTGATTTTTAACGTACAATAACTTAATTATCATTTGAAAGTTTTTTTCTGATTATAATAATTGCCACATGTAAATAAATTTTTAATTTGAAGGAAATATTATTCTTTGCATTTTTTTAAAAATCAGCAACAGTTTAAAATAATACCCTTTTCTAAAATATATAAAAATATCTCTCGAAATGCTACAAATTTGAATTTAAAATGGAGATAAATCCTCAAAAAATGAGTCAAAAAAATAAATGCAGTCTGCACACCGGGAACTTCTAAACTTTTAAATGGGTGTAAAAATGTTTACATTCCTATGTGTAGTTTTTGCTCATATAATTTTTTTTAATGAAACGATTTTTACCAACTTTAACATTAAATATATCTTAAAATAATTATTTGATTTTAAAACTGTCTGCATCAGCTTGTTTATCAATCATTTCTCTATAATAGCACCAATTTTCATATTTTTGTGCGAAACAGTTTTCTTAATATTAACGAAGAAAGACCTCCCGGTCACAAAAAATATGGATGCCGATCTAGGAGTGTACCGGGAAGATCTATGCAGATTTTTATTGATCCATTTCCAAACCGTTACTTTTTTTTTTTAATATATAGAAGGATTATTTGAAATTACTGTTTCTGTTCAAGATTTTGCTCAGAGTTTAGATAAGTGAAAAATTTTACATTAAAGATGACACTATTGCAGACTAAGCGGTTTGCAGTTTAAGAATCATTGGTCTATAGCATTTCCTAGTGGGTGACTGGTGTTTGCATTTAGCATATCTATGATTATTATTATTATTTTTAATTAGATCCCTTAGTTGTAACTAAATGATTCTTCTGCTGCTTAGTTTGTCTATACTTTGGTAAAAAAAATTTCATGCTTCCATATAGAGTATAGACACTGTGGTGCAATTTAGACTGGTTAAACATAAGATCATCTTGGTGCATAGGAATTATTTTTTGTAATATAAATAACCCTCACATATTTTCTGATTCTGTTGTGTCTATACATCAGTTTTATGCCATGTTTATTGTGCTAATTAAAAACACACAAAAAAGGATAAATGTAGCAATAAAACTGGGGAGAAAAAGTACAAGACAATTTGCATCCCTACATACATGAATTATTTACATTCTCATTTGGGTGTCAAAAATTCACCTTTCTTTTTCCTATTAGTGTGCTAGATCTTTGATTATAGTTGTTTGCTGAACAGCTTTTTACAATTGCATTTTTTCAAAAACTGATTTAAAATATTAATGTTTTCTGAAAGATGCTTTACTTACATAGAAAAATATTAAACTCTTGCAAATCTAAAATTTTTATGCATGTATGGTTGAAATGAGTTTATGTTCGAAAAATAAACTTTTATTTTAAGTAGTCAAATATGTTTTTCGTGTAACACAAGCAAGAATACCAATAACTGGAATGCAAAATGTGGAAGTTTTAGATTTTTAAATTTTTGGTCATTTATTAAATTTATCAAATGAGTCAGTACTTGATTACCTGTTTGTTCGAGTTTCTTTAGGTTTTTCTACATAAAAAAACTATCTATATTATTTGCTGTTTTTTTGCAAGTTAGCATTAAGTTCAAAACTGAACCATTTAATTTTCTGATTTTTAACAATGTTTTCAGAAAATATTGTTTTCAAAGTCTGGCCTATTATTTTCAATTGACAAACAGTAAATCAAATCTTCAAAAATAAAAATAATTTTTGAATTATCCTTGTATTCATGATTGCTTTCTTAATTAAATTTGCTAGCTTTTTTCTTAATTTTAAATAAACTATTCCTAATAAATAGCTTTAATTATAAATGTCACCAAAGTTTAATTAAAATTTTTTTATGCATTATCTTATGTCTGTGTATCACTGCATTGCATAACCAAAAGTCAATGTTACTTATACAGTGGGCTATAAAAGACTATTTTATTTATTGCTGTTATCGCCCAACATAGCAACTAATATAAATTGTTCATAGAATTCTCAACAGATGGTGATACTGACAAGGGAACCACTTTTGGTGTTGCTCGCACCTAACATCGAGACCTGGCGCGTTTTGTAGCCCTATACATAAAAGTTAGGGAACCGAAAACATTTCTCTGTTAAAATAATATTTTATATACTTTTTTATACTTTTAATTTTTTATTATTACATATTTATTGGTTTATTTCACGCCAAAAGTGAGTTAAGTCGCCAAATATGACGCTACAATTTTTCCGCTCGCTTTATCCAAAGAGAAAATGTACAGAACATATTACTAAAATTATATCAGATTGCGATTTTTTTTTTTTTTTAAATAATTGATAGCATAAGAAACAAATATTAGGTTTTTATTTTTTTTTTCTATTCAGACGATGAATATATAAATAATAAATATAATTCTATAAAAGCTTCGAAGATCATTGAAAACTATTTTTTAGTGAAATATAAAATAAACAAACTATTTTCTTTTGAAATCGAATGAAATAAAGTTTCGAATGTTTAAAATCAAATGTTGCTGTATTAAAGGGTCCTTCGGTAAAAGTAATCATAAAGTAAATTAATATTTTTACACAATTTAGAAAAATTACTGTGGCGAAATAAGTCGGACATTGCAATTTCTAGCTATTACAAATTCAGCTATGACATTTGGCTAGGGTTGCCGGAAAGCTCTACTTTTGAAAATGAACGCCAACTATTTCCCCGCCAAAAATATGAATATAAAGTTGCAATTTTTCAAAATCAAATTCGTGGGTTTTTGAAGGAATTTTCAAACTTTTTTCAATATTTTATACTTATTATTAACTAGTTTTTATTTTTAAATGCTTTTCTTTAAAAAATTCAATGTTAATAGTCCGATAAGTGATCTCAAAAATTGCATTTTCAGAAAGTTATGCTGCTGTATAATCAAGAAATATTATTTTAACAGAAAAATTTTATCGATTCTCAAACTTCATAATATAGGACTTTAAAATGCACCATGTCTCACTGCTAAGTGCGAGCAACACCAAAAGTGGTTCCCTTGTGAGCTAATTTCTCATGCTTAAGTTTTATTTATCCTTTTAGCAGTTTCGTATCTTTATTGTTAAAATGAACTTTGTAAAATTAAAAAGGCTGGAGATGGCTAAAAATAGATTTTTTACAAAGGTAAGTTCATATACATTACAATTTTCTATTAGAAAATTGACAATCTTTATGAGAAGTATGTAATTTTTTGTTTATTGCAGAGGGGGAAAAAAGTACCTTTTAGTCAATATATATTTTTATTTGTTCTAAATTTTATTTTTTTTACATGCTTAAAATGGATGTATTCTAACATTTGAGTAAATATTTTTCAATTTTGAGTTGTTGAGTCATAAAGAGTTAATAAATTACATATATCTTTTTTATGCCAGGACTCTGAATCTTAAGATTTTCCAAATGCTCCATGCAATTAGGATATTTTATGATTAACAGGCTAGATTTCAAATAAAATAATTTATTGACAAATAATAATTAGCTCATCTTGAACTTAACATTATTCTGTCTCCAAAAAAGTAAATAAAAAAATAAATAGAAATGAATAAAAATTAAATAGAAATAAACACAATAAGTAAGCATCAATAATTTTTTTCAGTGATTTTACGAATGACAAAAATTTAAAAATCTGACCTAAAGCTGTCACAACAAAAGACATCTTCAATTCTTGTATAAAACAAAACCTAATTTTATATGTCTTGCTATGCTGATTTATAAGGTATTGCATGAAAGAACAAGTTACATCATTTACATCTGATGCTTTTATGTTAATTTTTGGAAGATAGTGTAATTTTGAATAGCAAACACTAATTAACCATACAAAATTTTATATTAAAACAATTTATTAATCTTACAGTAATTCAAATTCATAACATATATACAAAATTTGTGCTTTCAGAATGAAATATATTGTATAAACTATAAAACTATGCACAAATAAAAATTTGTAGCTGATAAAAATTCAATTGTTTTTTACATAAGGATCTATACAATTTTTTAAATTGTACATAAGGATTACATACACACATATACATCTGTTTGGATTTATCACAGAAGTCAAAACATGGTTCATAAGTGAAAAAGGCGGTCATTATTCTATATTCAAAAAAGTTTTGCATTATGTTAACTGTACTAATGCTTGAAATAATTTTTTCAAAAGTATTTCACACCAGCAAACTATTGAGAGAAAAAAAAAAATAAAGTACACATTAGACAATGCTTAAACATACATTAAAATGATAACACAATAAAGATATTTCTTTTACATCCTTTCTGTAAAAAAGTGTTAATCTTAGGTAAAAAGGAAAATAAAGTGTTCTTTAAGAAAATGATGTATACAAATAAAAACTTGTTTAATGTGTTGATACTGGTATGGCTAGTATATATATTTTTTCTATTTAGTGTCTCCATTAATGGAACTTTGTTGCGCCAGGTGGCCCTGATTTAAAGTTTAATATGACATTCCTTAATTCATAAGATTTTGTACAGCAAGGTTTAACCTGGCAAACAATTTTCTTTGCCATTTTAGCCAAATTGCCTAACATGTATTTTTACCTTAGACCGGTGTCTTTTAGCTTATTTTTTTTTTTTTTTTAGAAGTGGGAGATTATGACAATTCTTATACATACTTAGGATAAAACTTAAATCAAAAATTACAAATAAATATTATGCAATTACTGCCCCATAACATTTGTATAAAAAATATAAAATCATTTCCCTACATTTTTTTTTTCTTTTGGCTTTTTAGCTAAAATCTTATTGAAATATTCTTACAAAATTTGAAATTCTATTGCAAAATGCGAAGGAAACTAATACAGTTTAAACCCTGTTATACAATACTATATTTAGCATCACAAGTCACTTTTTCTATACTATAAATCGAACAAAACAATGACACAATGAAAAAAGTTTACTTTTGTATAAATTTGTGGTTTCTAATAATAAGCTGCAAATGTGTTGGTACATATCATCTCATGGGACATCCAAGAAGGAACCATTCATGGTACATACCAACATTAATGTGTAGGATATACTTACTTAAAAAGTTTAATAGAACACAATCCAGCATTAATGTGTAGGGTATACTTACATAAAAAAGTTTAATAGAACACAATCTTTTACACTATTTTATAAAAATAATTTATAAAATACCTTTTGATGAGTAATGTTAACATATGCCGAAGCTCACAACTCAAGAGGTAAAAAAAATATCACAGCATAGATTAGGAAACATTTTCCAACACTATCAGAATATATATATATATATTACGCTATCGTACGTGGCACAGAAATCATGATTATTTGTTAATTGCTTAATGGCAATGCCCGAATGAAATGCATTTCATTGGTTATTGAACAGCATTTAATGAATCTCCATACCTATAAGGAGGGTCATCATAGGAAGGGGGGGGGGGACCCTGTTCTGTTGCCAAATGCCACTAACTTGGCAGCCAAAATGAGTGGCCAAAAGGGATGCCAACTTGACAATATCTCTAAAATTTCTCCAAATTCCCATAGATTTCCATTATAAACCAATAGGTTTACTTGCTTACAGAAAATCAACAAATTGAGATATTTTAATGCAACAAAAACTAATATTAGCTTAAGGGATTATATTAATTATATTTAAGGGAGTCCAAGTAAATTAAATTATGAATAAAAGTAACATGATACAATGTTTAGCATGCTTTCCCAAACATAAATTTTAAGGGAGACCAAACTGGTCGCCTAGTTGTTAAGAAATTTCATTTTTGTTCCCACAATGAAATAAGTTGCTTAAATAAACATAAAAAAAGGGCACAGTAAAAATTCATTTTCAGCAATTGATGTTCATAGCCAATCATGTGTGTGAACTTTCTGTGCAGCTATGTATATGATCTACACACCTCATAATACACTAAAAATTATTTACATTTTAAAATGCACATCACAGTAGAAAATGCACATCCAGCAATTATGGCTCATGTCAGTCCTGCAACCAAATTCTTTTGAGTATCTCTGTAGATAAACGATAAATTCTACGTCCTCAATAATCTAAAGAAAATATGTTGTTGTGCATCTCAGTAATTATAACAATTTTATTATGCTTGAAATAGTGTAACATCATTAAAATACACAGCAAACAATTTCCCTCCATAGATAATATTGTTATCAGAAATCACCAACCTCCATGGACATTGTCTTTGCGAATGTGGACTTTTGTTTGTGCCTTTAGCAATGGTAACTATGCTGTTTTTAAAACGAAGAATCTTTTTGGTTGAGATGTGTTTTTCCCCCATCAAAATAATAAATACTGCATTCGATACTATTCAACTAATTATGTACGTATGTAAATATTTTACGTATAAGCTAAAGATGATATAAATAATATAAAATGCAGAAATGTCCTCTTCCTTTTGGTACATCGTCTCATGAAATTCAATAGATGCCAAGTCTGTTCTTAATAATTAAGAGTTCTGATTCAACGAAGGCGGCCTACCTTGGATCGGTAAGTGTTTCTTACTTACCTTTACATATTTGCATGACATAATTTAATGTGTATCTGACAATTGTAATGGAATTCTTTTGTGCATCCCTGTAAATGAACTATAATTGCTACCTACTCTTTACTCTACAGAAAACATTTTGTCGTCCACCTCAGTGATGCATCTCATTTTTATAATGTTTGAAATAGTATTGAAATGCACTGCAAACAATTTTTCCTCATTTACTGTAATGTAATGGAATATTTTTGAGTGTCCTTGTAAACTAACCATACATGGTAGATACATAATTTTCAATACTAAACATGCTATTGTAAACCTCAATAACATGTCAAATACATGGCAATCTCAGTAAATTTATGAGAGTTAAACTATGGCCAAATAAACTTGAATTCATAGTTTAAATAAAAAATTGCTTACAATTATGTCAGCAGATAATTTTTATGAAAATGGAAAACTTGGACAGAAAAAAATAGCTTACCTTATCTAAAATTTTACATGCAACTAACTACAGCCTACTGAAATTAATATTATAATTTCAGTAGGTTGTAATTTTATTTTTAATAAATATTTTAATGTTGCTAGTTAGATATAATCATTAAAGCTATCAAAAGATAACATTTTTTCATATAGATCTTAACTTTTCCCTCCTTTTGTTTGATAATAAAAATAAATAAAGATCAATATAAATTACACATGTCAAGTGAAATAAATATCAACAGGTAGACAATACGATAGAGGAAAATAATAGGTGAAAAATAATTGTTTAAAACATCACCATAGTTTAAATTTATACATAAAAAAATATTTTTTCTAAAATGAATATAAAAAGGCAGCTTAACACTTGAAGTGATTCTTTAATGAATAAAATAAGAACTTGACATGAATAAAGTTGAAACAGAAACTCACTTTAAATGAATATTAAGTGCAGTGGTAAGTATTCTTTTAGATTTGAAAAAAAAAATCAATAATGAGCAACAAAAAGTGAGTATAGGTGAAGCATAATTGATTCATCTATTTTTAACTAGGATTTAGAGCGGTTATACAAGACAATAAACAGTTTCTGGATGAAAGAACTTAATTCAGTCAAATCTTATAAAATGCTTAATGAAAGAAATGCGAAAAATTATTTAAGATAAATAATTTTTTTTTTTTTTTTTTTTTTTTTTGCTTCCATGAACATTGTAAGTTTTAAAGCAAAAGCAAGTGAGACATTTTATATGGGCATTGTCAGCTTTTTTGCTAGCATAGTCAGTCTTGCAAGGGAACATAATGAAGAATGGTATTTGCTATGTGAAACTCAGAGTAAAAAAAAAAAAAATAATTTAATTGTTATGTTTGTGTTACTTGCAGGGGTCACACTCACTCAAAATAATTTGTAGCAGATCTTGGAGTAGCAAAAATCAAGTTTTGTAGCAGCAAAATCAGTTTTTGTAGCAATAAAAACAAATCGTGTAGCAGAAAAAAAAATTTGGAGAAGCAAAACACAAATTTTGGAGCAGGTAAAAATCAGTTTCTGTACCTGCACTCACACTACTCACACTCTGACAAAAACTGTTTTTGCAAGCAGAAAAACATTTTATAGCAAGCTAAAATAAGCAACACAAGGAAAACATTTACTGTTGTAGCAGAAAACAAATTTGCCATAAGATAAAATAAAAGACTGCAGAGAAAAAAAAACATTTTGATTGCCTCTCTTTCAAGAAAACTTTTCTGTAATGAAAATTTCATAGTGGGATAAAAATTATAGTAAATAAACTGTACTAATCTTAAAAAATGTACTACTATTATTCAGCGCTTAAAAATTAATCAAAACATTACTTAACCAAAGAAAAACTGATCTTAATGAAATAAATTTATAGAAATCAAAAACAATAAAAGGTGATGTTACTGAAAATTTTATTGCACACGAACATACTTTACATTAACAAACTTGAAGCTTGTATAAATTAAACTTATCTAGCTACTTATCTTTAATTTTACCTAGCTCAACATTATTTTTATTTGAAGCTAAAAGAATACTGTTTATTCCTGCAGAGCATCTATCAAAACATCAATTTTTTTCAGGTAAAGTTGATTACTAGAAAGACAGAAATGAGCAGAAAATATAGATAATTTAATGAAATGTAGTATATTCAGACATAAAATTATTAAAAATTAAATAAACACGAATTAACTTAAAATTCAGAAAATATCACACATTTTTTTTTTTTTTTTTTTTTTTTTTAATTACATTTGTAAGCTCTTTACTAAAACTCTTATTTTCTTTAATTAAAAAAATCTATGCATGGTTTCTTTCTGCATAACAAAACATTATCTATCCAAAGGTGATGATGTAATTCTGATTATGGCCTACCACTGAGTTGAATAAACGAAACAAACCACAGCTCCTTGTTTTTTTCTGTGGTGGGCAATTTTGTAAGGTGCTCTAATTTTCTAATAACTTATTATAGTTTAATAAAAATTTGTTACACAGCCTAATTTACTGTTATTGCAACTTGCTGAAAATTTGAACGAAATCTGTCAATTATCAATTATTGTTTTTTAATAGTAAGGGGGAAAAAAACAGCTTTACTTTTTGTATTTTTTCTTTCAATTGTTTTTTGTTTGTTTGCAACTCAATAATTTCTTTTTCTGCACTCTAAACAGCTCGAACTAGCAGACACATTCACAGAATAGAATTTCATTTTTGTTTACTTTAAAACTTCTTCAGAACATTTTTCTTTTACTTTAAATATTTACGGAATATACCCAGTTGTGTCACAATTAATTTCTGTTAATAGACATTAATGTTATGAGTTGGTATTGAGGAAATTTCCTTTGACGAAATTCGTGTTTTTCCATGATCTTTTGACGAAATTGCCGATTTTTTATGCGAACGATTGATTTTTTTTTGGAGGGTGACAATTTGACAAAATTAGCAACATTTTTCTCTGATAGGGAAATTAAATTTGGGCGCAGAAAGGAGAAACGAAATGGCTGTTTCGGCACAAAAACAGTCAAAGTAACACACAGGGAAGATTCTGTTCCGAATTTTCCGAAAAATTAAGGCAGTCATTTCCGAAAATTAAAAAAAAAATCAGTCATAAATCTGAAAATTCAAACATAAACTATATCGCAAATTTCGACAAATGTTCGCCGAAAAAAACCAATTTCGTCAAAAGATTGTGGGAAAAACGCGAATTTCGTCAGAAAATTGCGAAAAAAAGCCGATTTCGTCAAAGGATCGCGGAAAAGCGGCAAAATTCGTTAAAGGATCGCGAAAAGACGGCAAATTTCCCCCAAAAAGCACAAAAAAAACTGCAAATTTCGTCAAAAGATCGCGAAAAAACGGCAAATTTAGCCAAAAAGATAGCAGAAAAACGACAAATTTCCCCAAAGATCGCGAAAAAACGGCAAATTTCCCCCAAAGTGCGCGAAAAAACTGCAAATTTCGTCAAAAGATCGCAAAAAAACGGCAAATTTCGTCAAAGGGGCACAAAAAAAAAAAAAAAAACAGTGCCAGGAGTGGATTTTTCCCCCTTTCTCCCCCTTTTTGTAACCTTTCAGAAAATTTGCTGTGAATTTCAGAATTTTTTTTTTACTCAGAATACCCCCGGAGTAACACATTTGTAGCAGATATTTTCGTTTGGCGCAATTCGCACAGGAGTCCAGGGGAGCACAGTACCAGGTCTGAAAATTTGAATGAGGATATTCCAAGGCAGCTTTGAATACACCCTGGGCTCAGATTTTTCATATTTTGATAATTAAATGAGATATTAATTAAAAACCACAATGAACATCAGCAGAGAAGAACAAAGAGGAGAAAAATGCTTAGTTTTTTGTGTGAATTTTTTAAGCCTGCATCGGCTTAAATCAAAATACAGTGAAAAAAAAAAAATACCCCTCAACTATTGTGCTTTACTAGATCTAATGGTGTTACCTGTTAAAAAAATATATTAATATTTACCCTTTCAACAAAATTATTTTTCCGACTTCGAATTCATGTTTTTTTTTTTTTTTTTCTTCTGCATGTTTCCATTAGAGGTCTGCATGGGCCGGAATTTCCAGGCCCGGGCCCGGCCTGGCCCGAAGGAAAGCTATTTTGGCCCGGCCTGGTGTAAAAATTGAAAGTTCGGCCGCAGCCCGGCTCAGCCCGTTTACATTTTTACCGTTTTCAGCCCGGCCCGGCCCGTACAAAAATCAGTGAAAACAGGCCCGGCCCGACTAAATTTCTACAAAAAATTCCGTTTTTTCTCGACATACAATTAAGATTCTTTTAATGAATACTACATGCATATTTATGGGAACATTTTACAGTACATTTTAAATTACTATATATTCGCAAAATAGAAAACACACAATAGTAAACGTTAACGATTACTTACAGTGTTTTAGTCAACGTCTCTACAGACGTTTCAAAATTTAAATAAGTGTTCATTAAAAGATTATTTAGTTTAGAATAAAGGGTTAAAAAAAAACATGATAACTTTTGAAGCTTATAATAAAAGGTAGATTTGTGAAAATATTTCTGTCATTTTTAAGGCTTTTCTCAAATCCAAAGGAGCTACATTTTGATACATTTATGAATTCATTTCTTTTCGGAAACGCATGAGATTGGCAGGTATTCTTATTCGGAAACCATGTAAATGCAGTTTTTTTCTTAGATAAAAGTAATATATCTTTCAGAAAATACTGCCAAAGTTAGCGTTTTGAATCGAATTTCCGGAAGCGATAGCACAGGAAAGGAGAAAACGTACAGTCACGTGACAAGAGTCTCTGTTATCTCTGTACATAATTTATGAAAAATGGAAACGCTATTCGATCTCAAATGCCTTCAATACTCAGGCCTGTCAATTTTATGCCTTTATAGTTAAAAATGAGTCAGAAAATGTGTCTGAGAGTTTCGCATTGTTGAGCAGTAAATATGAGAACCACCTTAAGGTACATTTCCAAAGATACTGTTAACAGAAGTTCATTATCGCTATTAATACTTTTACAAAACATAATGCCTGTCCTACACATCCTGAGAACTATTAATACCAGTTCCGTCCCGGCACAAGTCTGCCGAAAATTAAACCCGGGATCAGGCATCATGTAACTGTACGATGCCGATCTCTACGATGGACATGTTACATTTCTGTATTGATGTTGTTAAACTTGCATTGGCTCGTAACGCACATTTATACTTCTCGAAAAAGTCATATTCATTGGAAATGACCTCGTATTTTATCTGCTCCTGTCAAATTCTTATATCGGGCCGATAGGCCTGATTAATTTCTTTTATCGGCCCGGCCTGTTTATTTTGTCTGTCGGCCCGGCCCGGCTCGTTTGAAAATTCTCCTCCATTCCGCTGGGCCGGCCCGTGCAGACCTCTAGTTTCCATACCCGCATATGCCTTCCTGAACGAAATACGAAAAAAACAAAATAATACCCTACTTACAGATGGTACCTTTCAAATGACAATGGTGTTATTGGTTTAAATATATATATATATCAATCTTAAACCTATAAAAAAAGATAAATAAATAAATTGTAATGCCATTTTGGGGTTTTATGCTTGTTTTGAAATTTTTAAAGATCTGCATTCAGTTCCCTGTGCGAAATGTGAAGAAATACCCACTTATAGATGATATCTTTTCCTGTTGTTATCCCTTTCTCAGTGTTTTTGAAGATAGTTTCTGCTTTTGAACATTTTTAGACGGATTTTCATTTCTGTGTATGACCTGGGAAACTTCTACAATTTCAACAGAGAGGGGGGATCATTTGAACTTTTAAAAGAGAGGAGGAACTTTTTATGCTTAGGTTTTCTTATCGGTGAGAGTCAAACTAAAAATCAATGCAGTTTTTCACCGAAATTTGGATGACTGGCATCTTTGTGCTACATTTAGATTGAAAAGAAAAATTTCTTTCAAATAGAAGTTTTTATAGATTTTTAAAATCGAATAAAAAGAAATTAATACTGAGAAGTAGAGCTGCAATGTGAAAACAGTCTTCTTTTTTCTTGTTTTATCCCCCAAATAGTTGCTTTTAAACAGTTTGGG
Organism: Maratus speciosus; assembly: GCA_963932465.1. Classification (NCBI taxonomy): domain Eukaryota; kingdom Metazoa; phylum Arthropoda; class Arachnida; order Araneae; family Salticidae; genus Maratus; species Maratus speciosus. Next base: position 296,763,843 of record OZ010789.1, read on the forward strand.
GCTAAAATAGTAATCATAGTCTCCTGATGCTGTAAATAGTTGCTTTTAGTAGCATTTTAATTTCAAATGACAGCCCTGCAGTAAGCAAGAGAAGAATTATTGGCTTTTTTTGTATGGCATACACAGCTTTTTTTTTTTTTTTTTTTCCTTCAAAAGTAAAAAATTTCCTACATTTACATGCTTATTCTTCTCTTTATCTTTGTTTTAAAAATACAGGCCAAAATTGTAATCGACAGCCCATACAATATCTTTTTTGTTTAGCATAATTATAATATTTTCACTCTCATTAAAAAATATAATTTACTTTTTAAAATTTTTAATCTTTCATAAAAATTAGTCCAATAACAGTAATAATAAAAAATTATAATGATACCTTGGCTTACAAGTGACTGCCATTGAAGATTTTTTCTACCAGTTTTGGATTTGGCTAACAAATATCTTATTGGAAGTGCATGCTAACATAATGCAACTACATTGCTTTAATTAGATGGGAAATTAAATTCTGATTAACAAATGTGTTTCTGGGATAAATAAAGTTCAATACCCAAGGAATTTCTTTACTACAAAGATTCATAATAAGAAACAGTAGAAGAAAAAAAAAATGTTTAAGATTTTATGTAGAAATAAAAAACCTAAACATAATTGAATTTAAAAATCAAAATATTGATTTTATACAATAAAATATTAAAAACTTAACAGCCATATGAGGCTTGGTTATAGAAAATAAGTATATATAAACAAATTATGCACAGAAAAAAAATGTTTATTTTCTTTTAATTAAACTGTTACAACTCTAAAATATTCACAAAACAAAATAAAAAGTTTATTTGTAAATTTGTCAGCCATTATTTTGGTGAATTATGCCATTTACTTGTATGTAAAGTTTCATTTAATTTAAGAAAAGTTCTAAAATAAATGATTAAAATCTTGTTGATTAAAAATATAAGGACTAAGAGTTCTATCACAATTCATTTGTAGAAATTTTAATACTTACATGTAGAATGACTTTCATAATGATGGCAAAAAGTACTCCCAAGGCAAATACACCAACATATTCCAGATGAGGTGGAAGGATATTTGGTCGCTTCTTCAATAACTTCCTTAAATATTTTACATTTTCCACTGAATAAGGAGGATATCTGGCCCTATTCAAACAAACAACATACATAAATCAACTCTATCATATATATTATTTCTGATGTCAACATCACTTTCTTTTTTACATACTTACAAAACACACATTAATGAATAAAGTATCCTTCTGCAGGATTTTGATACAATACATTCACATTGAGTTAAAATGTTATAACACATTGTTTGATTAAAAATTTATAAAAAAGGTAGTAGCAAATAATCTCAAAGACTGTAGAGAGAAAACCTCACACATGCCTACTGGTTACGTATAAAATCATGAGTGTTTTTGTAAAGAGATTTAAATCAGGCACTATAAAACAGAGATGGCCATGAAATTTAAATATAATGTTATGCTGCCTATTGAAGATGGTGTCCATGGCATATACAATTATTTTATAAGGCTAAACGACAGAATTTGGATGCATTGCAGTCCCCAAAGCAGAATATGCTTAAAAGTGCGACGTACGTCGCAGAACAATGAGATGTGCTGCAGAACATTTCAAGACAAATGTTACTTTTTTTTTTTTTTTTTTGGTAAAAAAAAAAAAAAAACTTTCATTGTGTTCGCATCTATTTAGGAAGAAATAAGAATGTCGCGCGGCAATCAATCTTTCTCCCTCCCTCCTATTTCACCTACTTTTTGAATAACTAGCGATTTCTTTCCGAACGGGAGTTTTCTTCCGCGTATGTGCAAAGAACGAAGCTGGGAAAGTTTTTCACTAAAGCTTAAAAGCTGGGAATCACGAAAAAACGTGAATTTCGCCCAAGGACCACGTAAAAAACGCGAATTACGTCAAAACATCGCGGAAAAAACTCAAATTTCGTGAAAAGATCGCGGAGAAAATGAAACTTTCGAAAAAGAATCACAAAATTCTTCAAAGTATCGCAGAAAAACGCAAATTTCGTGAAAACATCGCGGTAAACGCAAATTCCGTGAAAAGATCGCGGAAAAACGCAATTTTCGACAAAGAATCGCGGAATAACGCAAATTTGGTGAAAAGATCGCGGATAAAACGGAAAATTCGTGAAAAGATCGCGGAAAAAAACGCAAAATTCGTGAAAAGATCGCGGAAAAAAGCAAAATTCGTGAAAAGATCGCGGAGAAAACGCAACTTTCGTGACAAAATCACGGAAAAAACGCAAATTTCGTCAAAAAATCGCAGAAAAACACAAATTTCGTGTGAAGATCGCAGAAAAAACGCAAATTTCGTAAAAAGATCGCGGATAAAACGCAAAATTCATGAAAAGATCGCAGATAAAATGAAAAAATCGTGAAAAGATCGCGGCAAAACACAAATTTCGACAAAGAATCGCCAAATTCTTCAAAGTACTGCAGAAAAACGCAAATTTCGTGAAAAGATCGCGGATAAAACGCAAAATTCGTGAAAAGATCGCGAAAAAACACAAATTTCGAGAAAAGATCGCGGAAAAAATGCAAATTTCGTCAAAAGATCGCGGAAAAAAACGCAACTTTCGTGATAAAATCGCTGAAAAAACGCAAATTTCGTCAAAAAATCGCAGAAAAACACAAATTTCGGTAAAAGGTCGCGGGAAAAAAACGCAAATTTCGTGAAAAGATCGCGGAGAAAACGCAACTTTCGTCAAAAGATCGTGGAAAAAACGCACAAATTTCACGATAAGATTGCGGAAAAGCACAAATTTCATCCAAAGATCGCGGAAAAAACACAAATTTCATCAAAAGATCGCGGAAAAAACACAAATTTCATCAAAAGATCGCGGAAAAAACGCAAATTTCGTCAAAAAATCTTGAAAGAAATCTAAATATTTTCAAAGAATAGCGAAAAAACCCCACAAATTTCGTTAAAAAATTACAAAAAAAAAAACGCAATTTTGTGGAAGAAACGCAGATTTCGTCAAAAGATCGTGAAAAGACGCAGATTTTGCAAAAGGACACGAAAAAAACACGAAATTCTTAAAATGGATATTAGTTAGTGCCGAGGGGGGGGGGGGGTCCCCAATTTCCTGTGAATTTATTTCATTGCAATTAATAGTAAAAATAAAATTTTTCAGTTGAGTGTAATCATATGGAATGGTAAATAATATATATTAGTAAATCACAATGTTGATAGTTAGAAAAAACACAATTTTGTATGGAGCGTACATAACTTTGTTACTGGCCAGTGGTTAAAAAAAATAATTGGGCAGTGAAAAAAAAATCTGTACTGGCCAGTGGCCAAAAATGTTAATTTTAACCTATACTGGTTAGAGAAGATATTCCTGTATCCTGGAACCCTATGCACAGACTAGAGTTGGTTCAGGTACATTCAGATAGTAAAATTGTGGAAGATTCCTTTAGCACTTATCAATACTTGCATGAAAGAATTCATGTGGGGGAAATCATTTGAAAGTCTAAATCAAATGAATGTGCAGATGAACTGCAAATGTTTCTCTACAAACCTAAAATTTTTAAAACTTTGAAATTTGTTTCACATGCTTTTAATGTTTTTCAAACATTCCTAAATGACTTCAAGGCATTAGTCGCAGCCTCTGAAAAAACAGAAAATGCAAGTCTGATGAGCAAACTTTTATCAAAAAGAAGTATCTTCAGTATAATAGTTATTGCTGATATAATTTCGGTACTTGCTACCATGTTAAAATGTATTCAGGTAACAGATCTTCCTTGGGAGTATACAGATTTAATTACAAATCTAAACTGTTATTTGCTAAACATCAAATCCCATCTGACAAGCCTTCATAATTGTGAGAATGTGCAACAATTTATTGATATTGTCAGATCATTGCCAAAATTTTTTTCAAAAATGCAATACTTTCATGGCACATGTTTTCAGAAGAAAGTACTTTCCAAGGAGTACCTCTGCCAGACCTTCCAATAAGCAGCAAAATGTTAAGGTCTGCTACTGATAATTCTAGTATATCGTATTTTATCAGTGACATCAAAGATATAGTGCAATATATTGATAGATTGCTGCATCAATACAGTGTCTATTTTGAACAAAGCACAGAACTTGATGAGATCATCAAAGCAACAAAATATTTATTCAATTTTGAATATCTGATTTTTCCATGTTCAGATGTGACAAACAAAATCTTGGATCTTTCCAATTTTTTAGAAATCTCCCTTGTGTTCCTCCCTCCAAAGAGGAAGGGAAGGAGCTGTATTTTGAATACACTGTATTTCTTGATTGGGTTTATGAAACTGTCGAAGAGGTGCCAGGAGAGTGAAACATATTTTCAAAATAAGACTATGTTAAAAAATGCTGTGAATACTTTAAAATCAGAGATCCCGAAATTAACCAGTTTTCTAACTAAAATTTTGTCTATTTCAGTATCTGAAGCTATATGCGAATCATGGGGTCTACAATCGATAAAAAATTTTCTAACAGGCCCAATGCAGCTGATGGGAACGAAACGACCATTGGTACAACCTACAAACGTATGTTTATTTATACGAATGGACCTCCATCTGGACATAAATCTGTTAGGAAACTTGTAAAAGCTGGCCTTATAACTATGTATGGACCAAATTTCCAAAGACATTTTCTTCATAAAAGTAATATGTCTAAATACCTCACTTCCAAAGTCAGTAACTTCTGTGTCAATGCCATGGTTCTAGAAATAACTCTTGCCTCCAGAATATGTTTCTTTTGTTTGACAGTGTTTTACGAAACACATCTTTAGCATTTTTATAAAAGATGAAATTACATCCTTACATATATATATAAACATTCCCCCCCCCCCCTCTTTTTTCCCTCACTGCGCTTGCAGAACATTTTTGATCATCTGAAATTCCGTTGCAGAACATTGCAAAGTATTCTGCTTTGGGGATTGCAGTCTACAGTTAGTAATTGCTTTATATTTTTTTAAATATAATGCTTTAAGATGGGAGTTTCTTTAGCATGCCAGGAGGGTGCCCAGGCTCGTGCCTATTTTCATTCACGGCACTTGGGACGGGTCAGGCCTTACTTTTTTCCAGAAGAATTGGGTTGGGCCAAGCCTACCTTATTTTTTCTGTACAGAGCCAGGACTGGTTTCATTCCTAGTCTTCACGGCCCAAAAGTTTCAGTCCTGGTTTTGAGCCAGCCTGTATGAAAATCATTGTATCGGCATGTCCTGTCCTTTCAAAAGTCAGTAAAATTAAACCTAGGCCAAAGATTTTTCCAAAAAGTGCATATATTTTTAAATCGCCATTCTACAATTAAACATTAAAATTTATTCTTTTTAAAGAATAGTAGATTTCTACGCTTATTAAAATATAGCTAAATTAAAATATAGTAAAACATGTGAAAAAGATGGAATGATGGAATTCTGTTTTAAACTGAAAAACGTGTTGATCCATGCAAAATTAATATACTAATACGTAAGAAAAGAATATATAATACATTTACACATGCAAAGAAGGGAACTTGTGTATAATGCATTTTTTGCCCCTTTCTTTGTAATCGAGTCTTAGAAGATTTTACTGTATAGCATTTTTCAGATTTTTAACATTCAATACATGGAATATGGATTAACAATATTAATGATAATTGAAACATTTACATACAAGAAATAGTGATTCATTAAAAAAAATAAATACTGCAGCCTGTGGCACTTCTATAAAAATGAAGATTATAAACCTGAAAAAAAGTTAATATAAATATTTTTGGTCAGAACTCATCGTACGAGACAAATTTTTAACTAAATTGACGTAAAAATCAATGTTTTGTAGAAATTCACTCGGGCCGAACTTTTAACTTTTTTAACGGGCCGGGCGGGGCCAATATTTATTTTTGTATGGGCCGGGTAAAATTTTTTTTTCTATGTGTCGGGCCGGGCCCGGGCCTGGAAATTTAGGCCTGTGCAGACCTTTAAGTGATCTGCTAGACACTAAAGCCAAAACAGGGGTGCAGAAATACATCACTATACTTTGCCACTGGCAAATGAATTTTTTAACTGGGTGAGTGCACATTTATAGTTGGTCTTAAAAAGATACAGGTTTTAGAAAGAACAGCAAACAGACTCTTGATAAATGAAGGTGAAACTAAGCCAAAGATTTCTTTTCAAGGATTCAAATGGGAGTACTGTGACTAAATGTTTATATTTTACTCTTAGAGAGTAAAAGGACGACATTTTCTTTTTAATTATGAATTGTACAGTTGTTCAATTTATTTAAAGAATTTATGTTAAAACTAGGAATAGAATGCGTTGACAAAGAATAAATATAAAATAATCATCACTTGGGATCGTAAAGAAACTAAAATTTGAAATTTTTATTTGCTACATCATTTTATTGATATAAAATACAGCCCCTTTAATGCGATTATAATGATTACAATTGTCAATTTTCCAGTAAATTTTGACTTACACATGCACATATTTATTTTTAATTAATATAATAATCAATCATACCAATTAACACAAAAATATTAAGCTATTTTTGCTGTATTTTTTTTTCTATTTTTTTTTTTTATACAATTATTGCTAATTTGCAGACAGGCTAAAGAAAAAATAAAACAGCTATCACACAAAATCGTCAGCCTCAAATTATGTGAATGTCACAGTTGATTGTATTCAGATTCTAGAATAATTTAGATATATTGTTCATTGGAGAATGTCTGAGAGGTATCTAAGAAAGAAATATTAATCTGAACACAGTGCAACAATGAATCTCACGTAGATCAAGAAGGGGGTGGGGGAAAGTAAATGACATTAAAAACTGAAATAAAATTGGGTATGTATATATGAAAGAAAGTGATGTCAGTATTAAAACTTGTGATACATTAACAAGAAATCAGATTTCTTAATATTAAAAAATAAAAAATTCAGATATAGTACACAAATAGAAAAATTAATGAAACAGAAATTTAACTATTGATGTAGAATTAAGTAAACAGAAGATTAGTGAAATGATTAAATGCAACATAATAATAGTTTAAGAAAGGTTGGGGGGGGGGGGGGGGGGTCATCTATCAATAAAATAAGAATTAAAAATTTTTATTATATATACATTTTGAAAAAAGTCCTTAAAACTCAGGAAAGACAGTAAATAATACTTACATTCCCAGCTTTTCACCAAGCACTGAGTAATTTCTCATCAGCACTGCCTTCTTGTGCGAGAAAGTAGTAAAAGAATATTTTCCATGGTAAGCACCCATTCCACTTTTCCCTACACCACCAAAAGGTAAGGCATCAACTAAAATAGGAAAAAAAAGCTACATTAGTAAACATTTCGTCTATATTAATAAAAGAAAGTTTTTGTTTGTGCATGTATCCGTCTCTTAAGTGGCAATGGCTAGAGAAATCTATCACATGTAGAGGCCTGAAAATTTTGTTCCAGATAGACTAAGACAAGTCCAAATGTACTTGAAGTATTGGTATGCATGGCCGGAATTTCCAGGCCCTGGCCCAGTGTAAAAAGTAAAAGTTCGGCTCAGGCTCGGCTTAGGCCCGGCTCGACCCATTTGTATTTTCGCAGTTCATGGCCTGGCCTGTACAAAAAATCAGAGAAAACAGGCCCAGCCCACGCAAAAATCAATTACATCAGACAGGCTAAATTTCTACAGAAAATTTGGATTTTTCTTAACATACAATTAAGATTCTTTTAAAGAATACCACGAGGGGGAGTCGGAAAATAAGTTTCCCCTGGTGACTGTGGACAGAGGTGTGTATGAAAGACAAAAAATGTAATAAGACATTAAAGATAAAACATAACTTTACTTTCCCACATAAGTACCAAGTACATTGAGACATTTGTCATATCGTTTTATAAGCTTCAAAAAGCCCTCCAGGAAAAAATCAGGGCTTTGCATACGGACGAAGCGTTGAGCGGCTATGGGCGAAAGACGACACAGCAGGTGAACTTGAACGTGCAAGACACCGATACACCATTGGGTAGAGGTCGACTGTGATCAAGCAGATGGTGTACCCAGTGGTGTATCGGTGTCTTGCACGTTCAAGTTCACCTGCTGTGTCGTCTTTTGCCCATAGCCGCTCAACGCTTCATCCGTATGCAAAGCCCTGATTTTTTCCTGGAGGTCTTTTTGAAGCTTATAAAACGATATGACAAATGTCTCAATGTACTTGGTACTTAAGTGGGAAAGTAAAGTTATGTTTTATCTTTAATGTCTCATTACATTTTTTGTCTTTCATACACACCTCTGTCCGCAGTCGCCAGGGGAAACTTATTTTCCAACTCCCTCTCGTACAAACATATTTATAGGAACATTTTACAGCATCTTTTAGATTACTATGTGTTCGCAAGACAGAAAATACACAGTAGCAACATTAATGATTACTTTGACTCTTAGACTTTTAACATTCTAATAAAGAATCACTGTAAAAATTAATGTAGTTTAGAGTTTTTTACTAAAAGGTTAAAAATATAACTTTTGAAGCTATAAAATAAAAATATTTTTGAAAATATTTCTCTGTAATTTATTAAGGTATATTTCCAATGATTCCATTAACAGAAATTCATTATCAATATTATTTTTACAAAACATATTAGCTGCCCAAGTCCCAAGAACAATTAAATCCATTTCCAGTACGGCTCAACTATGTAAAAAAAATAATGTAAGCTTGATTGTGGGCTGGCCGAAATCTGCTGAAAAAATTAATCCCAGGCTTCGACACAATGTAACTGTCTGATGCCAATCTCTACGCTGGACATGTTATATTTATGTATTGATGTTGTCAAACTAGCACCGGGTTGTGCAGCACATTTATACTTATTCTCGAGAAAGTCATATCCATTGAAAATGGTTATATTTTATTGGCTTTGTTTAAATTTTTATATAGGACCAGTCAGCCCTCTTAATTTTCTTTTATCGACCCTGCTAACGCGTTTAATTTTTTTTTCGACCCAGTCCATTTATTGTTTTTTATCAGCTCAGCCCGTTAAAAAAAAAATGTCTTTATTATGCAGGCTCAGCCCATTTGAAAGTTTGCTTTCATTTTGCCGAGCCAGATCTGTGCAGACCTCTAACTTGAAGCTCTAATTTTGGGATTTTTTGTTATTTTACACTGAATGGAACAATTCGCATAATTCTAAAATTTTTCAAGCTTGCCACAATTTTGATCCACTCATAAAAGCAATTCAACTTCAATCCTTTAGCCCAATATAGTAAATTTTGTCTTCTTTTCAATAAATTTTATATGGAATACATACAGTGATTTTTGAAATGTTTGTGATTTAAAAAAAATAATATACATATTTAACATTTTATCCAACCAATATTATATTTTATACTCTTGTATGGAGCAGAGTTAATAGTAAAAAATAAAATAAAAAATATGAAACAATTTTTTAGAATTAATTGTTAAAGAAAGTAACAAGATTTATTTTATTTTTATTTTTTCTAAAATGTAGTGAAATTCCAATAAGGAAAAAGTTCCAAAATTGGTTTCCAAGGTAACCTCTTTATCGCCAAAAACTGTTGCTACAATGATGCATGTGACCTTGCATTTAAGAAGTTCTTTTTTTCATACCATACATGGAAAAATAAATCAATGTAGCAAGACCTATTTAATAAGTAACACTGGGAAACAGTAAGTTAATTTTAGATATGTTTAAGGTTATTATTCCGTGACCTAATTTGCTAGTAAGAATGAAATACAGAAAATTGTAGCTGCCAACATCTTCTTCACAAAAGTAGGAACACAGCATGCTCATAAGATTTTTATTAATGTTAGTTATAATTATTGCATATGTTTTTAATTTGAAAAGATAACTATAAATTAGTAAAGAAAATTTACTACATATGTAACAGCTTGAGTTACTTATTGTGCTGTCCTCTAAAAAAAACCCACCCTAGAACTTCATCAAAAAAATCACTGAAGTAAAATTTTTCTTTTTGTCCTGTTTCTATATGCCATTTACAATAATAAAATTATTTAAAATTACTTTAGAAGTGTTTATTTAGTTTTTTAAAAAATAAGCTAATAATACAGAATTCTAGCAAAAAAAAAAGAGCTTCATTTTCACAGTTTTTCTTGTTATAATATGACACGTTACAATGATGTAGATCAATTTTTAGATGTTTTTATATTAAACCATTAATATGAGAATAAAATGCACCATTTTCAGCTGATTATATTATGTTTGGCTCAGTTTGTGACGATTTGAAAACAGAGGTAAAAAAAACCCATGCGGGAACTAAAAAAAACCCACTTTTTTACATATAAATAAATGGTGGAGCATACATTTTTTCTTTAAAATATTAATTAAAGGAAAAAAAACACAATAAATTATGCAAATTTAATGCATATTTTGCATTTCTAAGAATTTGTACAAGTTAGGTCATACCTCCTCCACCCCCTTTGTTTTTGCAAAAATAAAACCCATCCACTTTTTTTCATGTGCAAAGATATCCTTTTACTTTTATATCATACATTGTTTTAATGTTTACATGCTTATTTTATTCTAATCATTATTTTGCTTTTTTATGCAAATTTTACTAGGTGATTCTCAAGTTCACTGTTCAACAAGGACGAAACTTTCTGACACATTTACTCATTTTTAAACATAAAGGTACAAAATTGACAGGGCTAAGCGATTTGGAATCGATATGAGTTTTACGTTTTTGATAAATTACTTATCAAGTTACAAGCGATTTTGGGTCCCATGACGACTGGTTTTTCGCCTCTCTTTGGGTGGTTTTTCTCCTTTTGTCTGGAAATTTGGTTCAAAACGGCAACTTTGACATTATTTTCTGAAAGATCTTTAATGTTTACCAAAAAATGGAACATTTCTGTAGTTTCTGAATAACACAGTGCCAATTTCAGGCGTTTCTACTTTCTGAACAAGGATTAATTAAAACTTGTGTGATTAAGTTGTCTTTTGGATTTGATTGCAAAAAAACTGAAAAAAAAAACTTTTTTTGCAGAATTGTGTTTTAAAAATAATTAATAATGAAAAAAAAACTTTACTGTCTAATATTTTGGTTTCTAGAAGTGTTTTTACATGTGGGTTTTTTTTAGGTAACATGGGTTATTTTTAGGAAAAAGTGGGTTTTTTTCAAATTCTTCTTTAATTGACTGCCATTTTGTAATATATTGACAGAATCAAAAATACTATACATTAAAATCTTAGTCAGAACAAGCTGTGAAAATGTAGCTACTTCAAATTGTTTTGTATTTTTTATTAAATTTTATATAGAGAAAAGTCCAAAAAGTGGGTTTTTTTTAGAGGACAGCACTATAATCTACGATTATTTTAATTTGTTTTGTAAAAAAATAGCAAATTCAATGAATTCCCAAATAGATGACAAACTATTTATTTAACATGATGAAAAAGATGTATAGAAAAATAAAATAGATATATATGAAATGAGTTTTTTTTTTTCTTTTATGTTTTCGATTTTAATAAAATTAGCTTAATGTAAATGCTGAAACGCTGCGTGGAACAAGATTGAATAATAGAGATTCAGTGTGATGTTTGATTCAACTGCCAAAATTTGTAACTAGCTGATAAATTCATATTTCATGATTTTTATGACCAGTAGTCACCCAGGTTCGAATGTCAATTGCTTTGCAAAGAAGTCAAAGAACATGTAAAACATACATGGAAGGAGTGAAGAAGGAAATACGAACAGTTTCAACTAAAATCATACTCCTGGAATAAAGATGGGGGAAAAAAAAGGAGAATGACTACAATAGAACTAGAACATTTGGTAGCTCTGAAACATAACAGGCATCACCAGAAAAACCAGGAGATTAGTTAATTTCATTAGTTGTAAATTTCCAAGTTAATTGCCTGTAACTTACAGAATTCTGTATACCTTCCTTAAATGATTGCAATTCCAATTTTTATGTTGTTTTTATTTTGTAACAGTCCTATTTATCAAAATAAGAAACAACTAAATAGGCAAAAATACATCATAAAAAGAGAAAAAAAAAACATTCCAATTTAACAAAATTGCAGAAAAAAATTCTTTTCTGACAGGAAAAATTAATTCCAGATCTTTGGGTATCCAAATGTAGATACTTTTTATGAATTTTTGTTTGTATAAACATAAATTTGAAAAATACAACTAAGTTTTGCTTAATTATTTAAAATCTGTTTCTAGAAGAGTTATCAAATAAAAATTTGACAAATATCAATACTACTTACTGGAGAGATTAACTATAGAGTCATTGACACATACACTTCCACTTGATGTATTGTCCAGCAATTTACGAATAACCTGAGACTTCTTTGAATATATATTTAACGTTAAAGGCTTATCTCTAAAGAAAAAAGAAAATGTGAAATTTAGATACAAGTATTTTCAATAAATATGAAATATATATATCAGTAAAACTATCAAAAGAAAATATTTTCTTAGCAGTTAAAATTCTTCTGCTTCAAAAATAAGCAGAAATGAAATTTGTCATTCTCTGGAAAACGTTACCTTCTGAGTGTAAACATTTCAATAAAAAAATTTTAACCAAAAATTCAATATCAATATTCATAGTTAATCTTTCACCTCTTTTAAGATTTAAATAATATGAATAATATTATGTCAAAAACCAACTACCATGCATCGAACTACAATGCAAAAGTAACATTTTTTGTAGAATAATCTAAATATATGAATAAAATATAAACTAACCTAAAACCTAACTAAAAATTAACTATAAAACCTAAATATATGAAAAAAATATATACTGAAATACTCACATATCTAAAAATTTTTTACTACACTTAAAAGAATCCACTCATAAATTTGTGATTAATTTTGCGTAATAAAAATTATATGTATTTACTCAATCCATCAATATACAAATGTAAAAACAAATTCCCCTCCTCCCCCCCCCCCGCCCCCCATCTTTTTAAAAATATTTGCTGTAAGTAATGGAGACAAGCCAATTTTTACACATTCATAAACAATATGGTATAACTGAATTGTTTTATAAATTGTCATTTTAAAAGATACCTTTTTGTCATGTCATATATAGAAGTTTTTTTTGAGGAGGATGTCATTATTTGTATTGTAACTAATTTATTACTGTAACAAAATCTAAATAAACATGTGTACTCTTTTATTTAACTCAACCTTGTTTTTGTATGTAAAGATGGAATTTTGTAATAATTGATTTTTATCTATTTTCACTTCCTGATATGCTACAATTATAAAAATTACGTTCACATGTGTGTTTCGAATGAAAAAACAACAATTTAATATTTCTAAAACTTAAAATTATAAATTACATTAATTTTAAGGCATTTTTCCATTAGCCCATCAAAGATGATTAATCCGCAAATACTCTCTGTAACTTGTGCAATTGTACATGAGTTGAAACACCAACAGATTTAATTATGTACCAATAAACAATTCACCAAAATATGCCAAATGGCTGTGAAATTGAAACAATGAAACATTTTTAAGGCTAAAAAGTAGAAAATAAATTATAAATAAAAAAAGAAGAGTAATATATGTATATGGTTGAATCCATATCAACTCAGGCAGGGGGGGGGTTACCTTCATAGTCTCAGAAGTTTTTGAATTGAAAATATGTTAAAATATAAGAAAAAGTAAGATACGTGTATATTTTTGTTTTGTCCAAAAAAATTCCTGGCCTGAGATACAGGTTGCCAAAGATGGCATCCCGGGCACTATTTCCCATTCGCGATTTTCGATAAAAATTTTAAAGTGCTCTATCTCTAGAACAGTGTAATATATTTTTTTGCTTTTTCTTTTATTTTAAAGATAATATTTTTCTGTTTAAAATGTTATACCCAATTTTGAAATATGTATTCAATTTTTCTTGTGACAGCCTTTTGATTTTCTTTTTTATTTATCAAAAAAATTTTTTTTTTCAAAAATGCCAATCCCAAAAATTTTGATTTTTTTGCTGTTGATTAATACTATTGGGTACTACCTTCACTGTAAAGGAGAACTTCCACTTTTGAGTTTAACAAGTTTTAGAAACATTTTAAAAATTCAGAGAATTTTACAGGAACTCTATATATACAATTCCAGTAAAAGTCACTGAATTTTTGTTTATTTGTATCATATTTGTAAGAGTAAGCCTACTACATATCCTAAACAAGTTAGAAATTGTCAAACAACGTCAAATGTGGCAAATGAGGTGCGTTAATACTATAACTAGTTTTATAAATATTCAGATCTTAGTATATAAGTGTTACACTATTGGGCAGAAAGCGTGTGAATACAAAATTTATCATGATTCTATATATTAAATTCAGTAATACTGAAGTAATATGAATCCATCCTAAGAAGGACTTAATCACCAAAGCAACCTAGAATCATTACCTATCATGGTACATCTTTGAATCAATTACGTATTATAGGATTTTTAAATAGAATGAAGAAAACTTTTATTAATATCTTTTTAAAGTTTTAATTCAATTTTCATAACATTTGAAGTGATACATACTTTATTTTCAACGCCGAACATTGCATAGTAAAACAATCTCAATAACATATATCAATTACACAATAATACAACTATATTAATGCAAGTTAGAGTTCAGACAGATGGGCAGACAAACCGAATCCATAAAGACTTTCAATTATGTTGAAAAGTGTAAACACATAAATAGGTTGGAATTTCACTTTATAAATTTATATCAATAGACAGAAGTATACTTGAATACTTTCATACAACCTTGTATTTTACCTACTATCTTTATATACATGCCACTATTTAGCTAATATTTAATTAAGACTAAAACATGCTTAAAACTAGTGAAACCACACTTCCAGAGTTTATTGTCCATAGTCGGCCAAATATATAATTCTTTGCGTGGACCTGTATATCATTTTATGTATATTCTACAAACATATCTTAGTATACTAAATGGAGTTCAGTGTAAAAATGCATAACTCATTTAAAAATACTCTTTAAACTACTTTCGTTCATACTCAGTAACCCTTATGATTTCTTTTGTGTAGCCCTGTACATGATCTACAGCATTTATACACACAACGTAATATGGAAAAATTTAGTTAAACTTAAAAACTCATATCGCAACTAAAAATGAACTTCTAGCAATCGTCGCTAATATACAGTATTTCATATACAGCAAAGTATCCGAAATCTTTTGTGTGTCTCTGTAAATACTATGCACTTTCTATTACACAGGAAGTTACTTGTAAACCTCAGCAACATATATCAATTTCATTAAATGTGAAAGCGTTTAGCATAATTAAAATATGCCGAAAAAAGTATTCCCCTTATACCATTATGTAACAGAATTCTTTTGTGTGGATCTGTAAATTAATAATTAATATTCTTTGCACCACATATTTTACAGAATGTATATTTTAGTACACTTCATTTTAGTACATAGTTAAGATATTTTGTCTCCAAGTTTTGTTTTACTTGTTCTATGCTTCCATTCACCAAACTTTTTAGACACACCTTGTATAACTTGTCAAAATCAAAAGTGGAAGTTCTCCTTTAGAGGGAAAGTAGTACTCAATGGTATTGATCAACAGCAAAAAAATCAAAATTTTTGGGATTGGCATTTTTGAAAAAAAAAATTTTTTTTGATAAAAAGAAAAAAAAAAATCAAAAGGTTGCCACAAGAAAAGTTAAATACATATTTCAAAATTGAATATATCATCTTAAACAGAAAAATATTATCTTTAAAATAAAAAAAAAAACACAACAAAATATCTTGCACCGTTCTAAAGATAGAGCACTTTAAAAATTTTATCGAAAATCGTGAATGGGAAATGGTGCCCGGGATGCCATCTTTGGCAGCCTGTATCTCGGGCCAGGAATTTTTTTGGGCAAAACAAGAATATACAGTTATCTTATTTTTTCTTCAATTTTAACATATGTTCAATTCAAAAACTTCTGAGACTATGAAGGTAAGATTTTTTCTTTGGCTGCCTGAATTGACGTGGATTATACCATATATATATTTAAATACACTTTTACCAATTAATAGTTTAATATTAATTTATGATTATACATTGAGAAATCAATATAAAAATTTCTAAAAAGACACTTTAAATAATGTCTAAATTTTTTCTTTCATGTTGCCCTATCTTAAAACAGAAACAGAACAAGAAATATATATTTAAAAATAAATTTACTTGCACTTTCCACCAAGTGGGAAAAATAAGTGAATATTTCATAATCGAGTTTGGTGCCCACATCAAATTAATGTAACAGAAATTCTTGGGGGAAAACATGGATTGCAGTCAAAAAATTAGGCACGATTTTCAAGATGAACATTGAATGTTTATAAAAGAGTGTGTTTAAAAACAATATTTTTACTTTTATACTTATTTTTACTAATAAGAAAAATAGATAAATCTCTCACATTTAAAATATTTATCTTTGTTAGTTTAAACAAAGCACTTCTTAAGTGCAACATTATTCAATCAAATTATAACATACAGTTGAACCTCTTTAGCACAAAATTGAAAGGACTGCGAATTTTTTTCATGTTAATCTTCAAAATAGTTGTGGAATCTATGTTAGATAGGAAAACTAAATAAATTAAGCTACAAATATAGCCCTGCTCTTAAAATCATAAATTAATAAGAAATAGAAAGTTTAATTAAGAAATAAAACAAATTGGTGATCATTTAAGGCAATAAATTTATTTAACAACTAAACATTTTCTTAAAACGTCGGTTTTTGACATTTGCTTTAATTTTTGTAAATTACTTCTTTTTATGAACGTATGGACCCGGGATGTAGTGGAAGGTATAACAGGGATATATGCCATATACCTTCTGGATAACTCCGTTTATCCTATAGCATATACTCTCTGGTGTATACCTTCTGCTTTTAGTGTATATCCACTGGGTTATTTTACAGTTACACCACTGATATGGACCTCATCTAATTTGTTCAAAAGCTCGGGAAGCATCCTCTTGTTCCATAAGCAAACATTGTCCGTTTCTATGCTGCGGTAGCTTCATGTTGTTATATTTTTTTCAGCTACTCTTCCCGGCACTTCTTAGGTAAGTTATTGGTAACTTTGGGTAAATTATCTAGTAAATTCACAGAAAATTCCATTTTATTGTCAAGCATTGAATCATTTTGTGAACAACTCTTTTTCTGTACTACACTTTTAAGCATTAAATAATTTCTTGGTCACAAAGCTCAAATATTGAAATAGTGTTCGGTGGGAGAAAGACACATATAATTGCTTTTAATACTCAAACATCTTTATGAGCCCTGCATTTGTCCAGCATAAAACAGAGTTTTCTTTTTACTCAGTAGAATTTTAAGCCCAGATCAAGAACCATTTCTTGAAAATAGCATTGTTCATCCACTCATTTTTGCTAGAAGCATAGCAAAGAAGTAAAGTTTAACATTTTTGAAATAACGTTATTTGGCCGACTTACCGATCATGAGCAGTGGTAATTTTTAATTTCCATCCACATTGCAACTGATCATAATCTGCAGAATTTTCCCCCAGTACATTTTTCTCCTTTTAAAGCTAATGTTCGTGAGAATTGTCCTTTGAAAAGCAGGCCCGTTTCCTTGGTGTTAAAAATATCACTGGGAGTATAATTTTTTTAAACATCTCACCACTTTTCTAAGAAACCTGACTGCATAGAATTCTCATCTACAGTAGACTCTTCTTCCTATATCTTTTTGCAGACATTACCATGATGATCTTTGAATCTTGTCAGCCATATAGCACAAAATTAGCACTCGCCACGTGTCGAGTAACACTTAAAACGTGGCGATTAGCTTTATTGTCCTCACTCGCCAAACTCAATGGGCACCACTCGCCAAACGCGATGGTTGAAAGATCAATGCCAGGGAGGAAACTATTGAAATTTGTTCGAAATTTACGGCGTCCAAATCGGCGATTCTCCCGAACGTAAGAAAAGAAAGTAACAGGGGTGATTCTGTCAAGAATTTTCCGAAAATTTAAGGCATTCGGTTCTGAAAAAAAAAAAGGTCATCAGTCCGAAAATTCGGACATAAAAATATCGCTAATTTAGATATGGTCCCCGAAAAAAATCAATTTCGTCAATCGTTCGTAGGAAAAAATCACCAATTCCGTCAAAGAATCGTGAAAAAACGTGAATTTCGCCCAAGGACCACGTAAAAAACACGAATTACGTCAAAACATCGCGGAAAAAAACACAAATTTCGTGAAAAGATCACGAAGAAAACGCAACCTTCGTGACAAGATCGTGCAAAAACGTAAATATCGTCAAAAAATCGTGGAAAAAACGCGAAATTCGTGAAAAGATCGCGGAAAAACGCAAAATTCGTGAAAAGATCGCGGAAAAAATGCAAATTTCGTGACAATATTGCGGATAAAACGCAAATTTTGTCAAAAGGTCGCGGAAAACACAAATTTCGAGAAAAGATCGCGGAAAAAACCACAAATTTCGTGAAAAGATCGCGGAAAAACACAAATTTCGTGACAAAATCGCGGAAAAACGCAAAATTCGTGAAAAGATCGCGGAAAAACACAAATTTCGAGAAAAGATCGCGGAAAAACACAAATTTCGAGAAAAGATCGCGGAAAAAACCGCAAATTTCGTGAAAAAATCGCGGAAAAACACAAATTTCGTGACAAAATCGCGGAAAAACGCAAAATTCATGAAAAGATCGCGGAAAAACACAAATTGCGAGAAAAAACGCAAATTGCGACAAAGTATCGCGAAAAAGAATTATAAAATTCTTCAAAGTATCGCCGGAAAACGCAAATTTCGTGAAAAGATCGCAGAAAACGCAAATTTCGTGAAAAGATCGCGGATAAAACGCAAAATTCGTGAAAAAATCTCGGAAAAACGCAAATTTCGACGAAGAATCGCGAAAAAGAATCACAAAATTCTTCAAGGTATTGTGGAAAAACGCAAATTTCGTGAAAAGATAGCGGAAAACGCAAATTTCGTGAAAAGATCGCGGAAAAACGCCAAATTCGTGAAAAGATCACAGAAAAAACGCAAAATTCGTGAAAAGATCGCGGGGAAACGCATCTTTCGTGACAAAATCGCGAAAAAAACGCAAATTTTGTCAAAATAGCGAAAAAAAAACAAATTTCGTCAAAAGAGCGCGGAAAAACACAAATTTCGTCAAAAGAGCACGGAAAAACACGAATTTCGAGAAAGGATCGTGGAAAAAACGCAAATTTCGTCAAACGATCGCGGAAAAAACACAAATTTCGAGAAAAGATCGCGGAACAAAACGCAAATTTCGTGAAAAGATCGCGGAAAAAACGCAAATTTCGTCAAAAGATCGTGAAAAAATGCTAATTTCACGAAAAGATTGCGGAAAAAACAAATTTTATCAAAAGATCGCGGAAAAAACACAAATTTCGTAAAAAATTCTTGAAAAAAAATGCAAATATTTTCAAAGAATGGCGAAAAAAAACCCCACAAATTTCGTTAAAAGATTACAAAAAAAACCGCAATTTTGTGAAAAGGTCGCTGAAAAAACACAGATTTCGTCAGAAGATCGCGAAAAAACGCAGATTTTGCGTAAGGTCACAAAAAAAACGTGAATTTCGTCAAAAGATCGCGAAAAAAAAACACGAAATTCGTTAAATAGTCACAGAAAAATGCATATTAGTTAGCGCCGAAGGGGTTGGGGGGGGGGGTCCCCCCTCTGCTGTAATCTTTCTGAAAATTTGCTGTGAATTTATTTCATTGCATATTATTAGTAAAAATAATTTTTTTCAGTTGAGTGTAATCATATCGAATGGTAAGTAATACAGTCGAACTTGGATAATTCGAACGTCTTTAATTCGAATTCGTGAATAATTCGAAGTTTTTTGTCAATCCCTTGAAACTTATATTCAGTTAATGCTAAAAAATCTTGGTTATTTCGAAGTCCAACTTCTTTAATTCGAAGTCTTTACCCTTTCAAAAATGACCAAAATCTAGTTTCAATACAGTTTATTTGAAAAGTGGCCGGGGTTTTTTCAGCTATTGTGGAAATTTCGAAGTCCAACTTCTTTAATTCGAAGTTTTCAGCCTTTCAAAAATGACAAAATCTAGTTTCAATGCAGTTATTTGAAAAGTGGTCGCGTTATTTTCAGCTATTGTGGAAAATTTTTTAGGGAAGAGAAGAGGGTGGGAGAATATTTTTATCTGTTCTAGGAAAGAGAGCAGGGATAAAGGGATGAGGAACGAACACTCTTTCCCTTGTAAGTGACACATGCTACTCTCGCCAGTGAGATAAATCATAGATGACACGCGTTGCAATTCATTCGAAACCAGAACTATAATCGCTTGCGTTTTCTTCATTGTGCTTTTAGTTTTTGTGATGAGAGTTTAGTGCAAGCATGTCGTTGAGCAAGCCCTGTGCCTTGTATAAAACCTTATCTTTCGATGACAAAATTGCTGTGATTCGTGAGGTAGAAAAGGGTGTAAAGAAGAAATGCATCATCGCAAAAGAGTATGGAATAGCACCTAACACTCTTTCGACCTTTTTGAAAAATAAAGAAAAATTTTTGAAATATAATCGAAATCACAAACAAGCTAGAGAACCGATAATCCTGATGTGGACGAGTGTGTCTTGAAGTGGTTTAAGCAAGCATGGGACAAACACATCCCTCTCAGTGGAACTCTTGTTCGTGCAAAAGCGGAAGAATTTGCTGTCAGCTTAGGAAACAACAACTTCAAAGCAAGCTCCGGATGGTTAGACGGATTTAAGGAAAGAAACGAAATTTCCTTTAAGTCTGTGTGTGGTGAAAGTTCAAGTGTGGACCAAGATGCAGCAAATGAGTGGAAAGAAAAAGTTGTTCAAATCATTGAGCATCCACAGGACAGAGACATTGTTAATGTCGACGAAACTGGACTTTTTTCAAATGTACCCCTGCAAAAACTTTGGATTTTAAAGGTGAAAAATGTAGTGGGTGAAAACACAGTAAAGACCGAATAGCCCTACTTGTGGGAGCAAACATGGACGGCACTGAGAAGTTACCTTTACTGATGATTGGAAAATCAAGAAATCCAAGGTGTTTTAACAATGTCATAACAAAGCCTATAGAATAGCGTTCTAACACGAAAGCCTGGATGACGGGGAATCCTTTTGAAGAATGGCTTCTAGATCTCAATCGCACATACCAAAAAAAAACAAAAAAAAAACAGAAAAGTCATCCTGTTTATCAATAACTGCGCGGCCCATAAATCGATACCCGCTATGGAAAATGTCACGGTTGAATTTTTTCCTCCAAACATGACCTCAGTGGTGCAACCAATGGATCAAGGCATCATTAAAAATCTGAAGCATTTTTACAGATGCCTAGTCGTTCAACACCTCCTTACTGAATCTTCCCAAAAGCTTCTCATTACCCCCCCTCGATGCATCAAGAATGTGTTTAAATGCATGGTCCAAAGTGAGCCAAAAAAACAATAGCAAACTGTTTCCGGAAAGCAGGATTCATCAGGAACACTGTCCCTAGCCAGCTTTTAGAAGAAGAAAATTTACCTCCCCCAGTTGCATGGGAAGGCAGCATACCATTTGATGATTACGTCGACATTGATAAAAACATAGACATTTGTGGAGAGCTGTCTGATACAGATATTCTATCAGAAGTTCTAAACAATAAGAACATTACAACAGAAGAGGATGAAGATATTGAAGATGAGGTAGAAGAACACAGAACGCTTCCAACTTCAAGTGAGGCAGTCTTTCATCTAGCCGAATATCGTCGATATGTAGAAGGACAATCTAACGTGAGTGAAGCTGTGTTTCGAGCTGTAGATATCCTTGAAGATTTTGTTAAAGAGAATCAAGTAAGCTCTTTAAAGCAATCTGAAATATCTCAATATTTTAAAAAGGTGTAGTTTTTTATTTAAAATAATAAATACTTTTTTTTTGCAATTTCTGTTGCGTTTGATTATTTTACGACATAAAAATAAATTTTTTTGGATAATTCGAAGTTTTGCCGTGGTCCCTTGCACTTCGAATTATCCAAGTTCGACTGTATACACTATATAGCCATTAATGACCGGCAACTTTCAATTTTAGACATTTTGTCGAATATTTAGAAATATACTTGACAGATTCTTCTGGAATTTCAGGATTTAAAAGAACAGGTATGACCTCATATTCAGCAATGTTGACTTGTTAAGGGGGGCAATTAGGAGACCAACAAAAAATCAAAGAAAGAAAATAATATTTGGGATCACCCTGTAAAATAAAATGCACGAAATGATCTATCGCTACCGAATATAAATAAACAGACATTGTGCAATATGTGTATTCATTTGTGTAAGAATAGCACGTATATTAATAGAAATATAGCGATTTATTTAAAAAAATTAAAAAATTCTTGCATATTTTTTGCTTATAACATGCAGGGTTTTCAACCAAATCTAACGCCAGTTTCAGGAAAACTGACAAAATATAGTAGAAACAATATAGTGCAATTGGAATATAAATATATTAAATATTTTAGGAAATATGAGCAGTTGTATAAAATAATTTTTATCTGCGCATGCGCGAACGATAACAAGGATCATTTTACATAATTTAATAGTCAACTCTACAATGCAACTTATTAAAAAAAATTTAGTCAAATATCGTAAAAAATCAGAAAGATATTGGCGTTAGAGTGAGCAAATTTTTAGTTGTTCTCTAAAAGCAGCTGAATGATAAGGGATTTTACACAAATTGTCATTTTTTATTAACTGACTTTCAGAAAAAAGTTACTATTTAGTGACTATCAACGAGTAGATTTGGAAAAAATGCTTCGATTTTGATACTTCTTTTGATCATGGTATAGGCTCGTTCTGGTGGTTATCCAAGAAGAACTAAAGCATAAATAAAAAATGAAAATTTAAAAAAAATTTAATTAAAAATGAAAATTTGTGGAAAATCCCTTATCATTCAGCTGCTTTTAGAGAACAACTAAAAATTTGCCCACTCTAACGCCGATATCTTTCTGAATTTTTATGATATTTGACTAAATTTTTTTTAATAAGTTGCTCCATAGAGTTGACTATTAAATTATGTAAAATGATCCTTGTTATCGATCGCACATGCACAGCTAAAAATTATTTCATACAACTGCTCATATTTCCTAAAATATTTAATATATTTATATTCCAATTGCAGTATATTGTTTCTACTATATTTTGTCAATTTTTCTGAAATCGGCGTTAAATTTTGTTGAAAACCCTGTATGTTATAAGCAAAAAACATGCAAGAATTTTTTAATTTTTTTAAATAAATCGCTATATCTCTATTAATATACGTGCTATTCTTACACAAAAGAATACACATATTGCACAATATCTGTTTATTTATATTCGGTAGCGATAGATTATTTCGTGCATTTTATTTTACAGGGTGATCCCAAGTATTATTTTTTCCTTTGATTTTTTATTGGCCCCCTAATTGCCCCCCTTATCAAATCGACATTGCTAAATATGAGGTCATACCTGTTTTTTTTTTTTTTTTAATTCTGAAATTCCAGAAGAATCTGTCAAGTATATTTCTAAATATTCGACAAAATGTCTAAAATTGAAAATTGTGGTCATTAATGGCCATATAGTGTATATTAGTAAATTACAATGTTGATAGTTAGAAAAAACACAATTTTGTATGGAGCGTACATAAATTTGTTACTGGCCAGTGGTTAAAAAAAAACTGGCCAGTGAAAAAAAATCAATGTACTGGCCAGTGGCCAAAAATTTTAATTTTGACCTATAGTCAGCCATCCATTAGAACATGTGAAACACTTTCACCAACAGCATCAGTTCATTGAAAGAAAGCCTTTGCTTTCTCTTACAAAACTGCATTAGTTAAAACAATGTTTTAGCGTCTTGCCTCTTTTATTCACCCCTAGAGAGGAATTTCAATATCTTCATTCTTTCCTGGACACAATCGTTTTCTTACTGGTTTGAATTGACTCACAGTATAAGCTACTTCAATCTGTTCACAATTCTTTAAAATCATAGAGAGTGTGCTATTGGGTATTCCATAATTTGCCACAACTTCTGATTTTTTTAGCACTTTATCGCTGACTTCGTTTAAATTTTTTGCTTCATTTATAAAGAGAAAGCTTGCTCTTTTGACTCATCTTTCACAGAATTCTACAAAGCAATTGCAAACAGAGTTTCAATTATGTTAGTCAGGTAGTGAAGTAGGGATTGTCACTTCTTTCACTTGAAAATAGGTGATTTCGAAAACCTGGTTTATGGTTACCGTCAATACAGTTAAACAGAGGAACAATCACTTTCAAAAAAGAAATTCTTTCTCCCAAATTTTCATTGTGACCAATCTACACTGCATATGGTCAATATCAGTGTGGGAAAACTTCTGCATATCAGAGTACAAAGAAATGAAGGGATTAGTCAGGAAATCAGTATTTCATCATTTTCTGGAACCTTTTTCTACTTTAGGTCACTTTCAAACCATGATAAAAATTCCATTTTTAATAAGAGGATGTGACATATAAATTTGAAATAACGAAAACTTCACTTAAGGAATCATATTTTGACTTTGGAGCAAAAAAATATTTTCGTACTAAGCAGTACTTTGTGAAATTCTATTTTGTGTTAAACGAATTAATTAACATTGATTTTCAGATTTACCTGATGGTACCTCAGTATTATTTTGTGTTAAGCAAAATTTTGCATTAGGCGATTTTGCATTATCGAGTTTCGACAGTATTTATTAACAGATTTTAAACATATCTCATATTCAACCAATACTAAAATTCTTTCATTTCCAACTGCCTGCTGATGACTTGAAGGAAAAATGACCATTCTTCTTTATGTCTTATGTTTTTACCTGATTTAAAGCAAAGAATTTTTATTCTATTTATAAATGTAAATATAGAACAAAGTTATATAAGTTTTAACATTTCTAAGAAATTATGTACTATATTAACGCCTATCAAATTAATTTCAGGAAATAAAAAGAGTTTATATGTATTGATATTATATATATATATATATATTTATTTCTTTAAAATACAGTAAAACCTGTGAAAATGGAACCTGTCTATAATGGAATTATGTCTAATGTGAAAATGTGACAGAAAGAATTACCAAATAATTATACCTGCTAAGATGAAAACTTGTCCAAAAGGGAATTTTTGTTCAGTCCTTAGTGATTCTGTTTTCACAGGTATTACTTTATACATACAATGTGCTTAAAATACATAGAAAAAGCATACTAAAAAAAAGAATTAATTTAATTTGTGAATTGTTTATATCCGATTTAAATTAGTCTAAATGAGTAAATTTATCAAATATAGCTCAGCATACTTGCTATTTATAATGTCTATGGCTTCTTCAGGCCCTTCTACAGTTACCATTGGCAGCAAAGGTCCAAATATCTTGAAATATAATACATAACAGATACAGCAAGAGTAAAAAGTAAATAACAACAACAACAAAAAATTCTTTTAATTTTATCAGAATACACAAGGATACAAATTTATGTTTACTAACAATTCAATGCAATATATTCAAGATGAATTTCAAAATCTGAGTGCTACTTTTTAAAGGTAAAATCAATCAAACACTTTTCTAAAAAACTTTTAAATAACTGCATTCTTACTCTGTATTAAACTACAAGAAATCAATAATGCAGCCCTTTTTACACTCTTTTATTTAACTCAATTTGGTTTTTGTATGTAAAGATGGAATTTTGTAATAAATTTTTCACTAACTTTCTCATAAGACAGAATTTTAAAAAAATATGTTCACAGGTGTGTTTATAACAATAGTACAATATTTTAATATTTTTAGAATTTAATTACAAATTAATACATTAATTTTAATCCATTTGCCCACCACAGGTGACGAATCATCAAATATTCTTGAGTACTGTATACAACAATTTAATTATGAAACAAAACACACTCGTTAAAATATGACAAATGGTTGTGAAACTGCATATACTCAATTTTAACACTAAAATGGAGAAAATAAAAAAATAGCGTGTAATGATTAAAAAATAAGCTTTTATTAATAGTTTCATATTAATTAAATTATTATTGCATGTTGAGAAATCAATTTAGAAATCCCAAAAAGATAGTTTAAATAATTTTTGCGTTTCTTTCCTGTTAGCCTTATCTTATAAAAGAAACAGAGCAACATACATATTTCTTTCAAATAAATTCACGAGCTTGCGCTTTCTGTCAAGTGTAAAACAAAGTGGTGAACTTTTGTGTTTGGTGCCCACATTATATTGGAAATGTTTTACAAAAAACACAAATTGCACTCATAGTGCACTCATAGTTTTAAGTGTGATTTTAAAGATAAATATTGAATGCTTATAAAAGAGTGTTTTTTAAAAAAGCTATTTTTACTTTTATAGTTATTTTACAATGAAATCAAATTAATTTTCTGTGTCAAGTAAATATTAAATTGGCAGCTCATTTGAAAATAATCCTACTTCAAAACAACTTTTAAAAAAAAGTTGCAATGATTTTAAACTTTCTGAATTGAGGAGGGAACCATGAATTTAGAAGAGGGATTTTGATAATTTTTTAAGGCTGTTCTCAAATTCAAAAGAGCAACTTTATGACATAAGTTTTAATTCATATTTGTTCGGAAATGCATGAAACTAGCAGGTGTTGTTGTTCAGAAACTATGCAATTGAACTGTTTTCCGTTTTTTTTGCAAACGCAATAGATCTTTCAGAAAATAATGTCAAAGTGGACGTTTTGAACCGAATTTCCGCACGGAAGAAGAATAACCACTCAAGGAAGGGTGAAAAACGTCTGTCACATGATCAAAATCGCTTATAACTCAATAGGTAATTTATTTATCAAAAAACGAAAAACACAGTTCGATTCCAAATCGCTTCTATAGTCGAGACTTCCAATTTTATACCTTTCCATTAAAAAATGAATTTGTATAAATGTCAAAACGTTTTGCGCTTGTTGAGCAGAGCAGTTGAGAACAGCCTTAAAAATAAGAAAACCCACTGAAATGCAGAAGATTCTCACTCCAGTAAACAAAAATTGGTCATTGAAATAATTTAGTTTACATATAAGGATGAACAATCTAAATATTACCTCTTCTTGCATGATTGGATCTGTTAATTTCACATTTATAATAACAGTAGGAGCAATGTATTTGATAGTTTCATCATGCTCACCACCAATTACAATATCACCAGTCTTCATCAATGATAAGAGACGGCTAGAATAAAACAGCATTGTTACATTAAAGTTGTATATTCAACAACAGTTAGATCAGACATGTCAAACTCATTTACCATCGAGGGGTAAATTAAGTATTGAATATAAGTCTGCAGGTCACATTATAAATAAATAAATAAGAATGTGTATATATGTACTATTACAAAATTAATTCACACAAAATACAGCCAGGTGCAAGTATATGTAAAATCCTGTAAAGTTGAAAAAAATTCCTCATTTAAATTATCTTTTCCTTTTTCGAAAACAATACAATCACTTAGCGATGTTTTTTGCCAACTAAATCTACACAATTTGGTGGAAATAGCCCAATTTCATTTAGTCTCTTGATTTGACATTTCTGCAATTTTATTATTTTGTAAAGTTGAAATAGAAAATATGCATACAAAAGTACACTACTAGACACTGTTAAAATGCACCTAATTGCAATTAATACTTTTGGACATCAGTCGAACTGAAATTAACTACAAAAGAGTTTGTGATTTTTGATTTTTTAAAAATTAATAAAAATAATCAATTTTTTTTATTTAAATCAGATATATATATATACATGTATATATATTAGGGTGTCCCAGGAGAGGCCAAAAAAATGAAAAGTTTGAAAATGCGAAATCTCACCTTTTAAAAATGTTCTTTCTGTCATAATATGATATTACAAAAATTTTCAAGTCATTTCACAATGGTTTAGGGGTCCCCCAAGCTAATAGAAAATAGGGAATTCATGGAAAATTTTAATTTCTAATTAATATGCAGGATTGCAGAATTCTACCACACTTCTCTTACAAATGTTTTTATCCTAAAACTTGTTTGAGAAACACTTTATCATGTTTAACAATGATTTCATTTGATATTATATTTTTATTAAATTTTTTTATCAAAATTTATAAAATTACTATCTGGGGACCATGTTTCATTTTTCTGATAGTTACTCTTGTAATGCTCTTCAATCTTTATTAATCTACTGGATTTCATTAAATTAATATCATGAACTACAATGTTTCTAATATTAATAATAGATGGCAGCTCCAGCAGGTGTAAAAAGAAAGTTTCATTGATTATTTATCAGTCTTCGGTTTTGGATATCGATGAAGCCGATAAATCTTCTGATGAAACCTCTGAGGAAGAAGTTGTAGTAAAAATGCATCTAGATGATTATACAAAGCCCAAAGGAAATAAATCTAAGCTCTTCAGTAGCAGATCCATTATTACTCCAAGAGTTGCTGGTGTTTTAGATTGAACTCAGACCAGCATAAAAGATCCACAATGATAATAGCATCTGTAATAAACAAAGACGGTCGCTCTTCCTCTACCATAATGTCTGACCCACTTGTAGAAATCCACAGTGCTTTAAAAAAAATAGTATTCATCAAGAATTCCAATATTTTTGCCAAGAAACTGTTTAACAAAATATGTTAAACTGCTTAAAAATACAGTTTGAAACATCAAAGTTAGTTGTTCATTGAGGTGGGAAACTGTTAGCCAATTTCTCATCAAAAACCATAGTAAATATTGATCATTTAGCGGTACTAGTTTTTTCTTTGCAAGATAAACGTACTAAGCTTCTTGGAGTTTTTAAGTTATTGTCTGGAACTGGCAAAGAAGCAGCTGATGCTGTTTCTGAGCTCTTAAAATCGTGGAAATGTGAATCTCAAGTAATTGGCACGTGTTTCGATACAACCCATACAAATAGTGGAAGATTCAAAGGAGCATGTACAATTCTTGAGCAAAAAATAGGCAGAAACCTTTTGTGGATAGCATGTAGGCATCATATGTTTGAGGTTCTACTTTCTGATGCATTTAGAGTGTGTTTTGGACAATCTACTGGGCCTGAAATCTTTTTATTTAAGATTCTGAGAAAACTGGTCTAAGCTCAACCACCATGAACCAAAAAAGGTAATCAGTACCCATCATAATAGCATCAGACAGTTTAAAAACTTTTACTTCTGATCAGGTAAAAACTGAAACAAAACTACTTTAGAATCATTGCAAATAAATTTTAAATATTGCATCATTAATGATTGCATTAGACATTCAATTTAGAATTCGAAAACCAGGTGCTCTTTATTGAGCTTGCTGGATGACAGTTTAGTCCTTGAAAATGAAGTTATTGTTTAATGAGATTGAAAGCACAATGGTATTAATTGCTCAAGAGTTTCAAAGTATACAACAATTTAAACGGTTTGTTGTATGGGTATATTTGCAGTCTTGGTTTATTTGCCGATCTGCTATTTGATGCTCCTCCTAATGAGGTTTCACTGATTCAAAGGTTGAAAGAATATGATGTCAAACACATAAGCAATATTGGATTTAAAATGATGTTACGTCATTCATAGTATGTTAGTGGAGAACTGCAACACTTAGCATGTTTTCAGATCCTTCTTTCTGGTAAGCAAAAATCAAAGATAATTTTGAACACTAAAAAAAAAAAAGGAGTTCTAATTCACATCTATTAGAAATACTTTCTCTCAAATTGGATGATTTTTATATTTCTAATTGTTTCTTTGAAACGGCTAAAATTGAAGATTGTTTCCTCAGTGTACCAGTCAAAGATTGGTCCAAAATGCTATCCTATAAAAAAACTGCAATATTTGCTAAAAACTTGCCTTGTGTAAATGTGTTGCTGAACAAGCTGTTGTATTCATACATGACTTTAGTTGTCCAACAAAGAACGAAGAGTTTCTGTTACAAGTCGTAGAAATAGGGATGCACAGAAAGAAATTTTGTAAAGAGCAATCGCCAAAATCATTTTGGAATGTAGTTGATAAAAAATGTGTGAATGTGTAAAAAAATGTGCAAATAAGTATGTGATAACTTTAAAACATTCTTCTTTGATGGCTTTATTTTCCAATTGTAAGATAATTGTTTACCTAAGTTCACTTTTTGTGCATAATTATACAGAAGGTAGAAATGTCTGCAAAATCACGTTCTTCTTGATTTCAGTAACATATTATATCTCTTCCTACCAGAGCAAAAACATAATTTATACAAAATTTGTTTGAAACAATATATAAGAAGCTTTCATAAAGGAAAAAAATGTCATTTGAACATTAATGGTTTTTAATGTAGCTAATAAAAAAAATGCTGCATTTCACATTATTTTGGCCATTTTTATGCAAGTTCAATGACCTTGGGGGACCTCTAAATTTTTTTTAAAAATTCTGAAATAATTCAAGACGTTTTATATTCACAGGAAGAACATTTTTAGCGGGTGAGAGTTCACAATTTTAAAAGTTGATTTTTTTGGGACACCCTAATATGTGTGTGTGTGTGTGTTACTGTGAAAGACCGAAATCTGGAGAATGTTGACTTTCACCGGTGAATATCAACATTCACATAGTTGCTTGGTGTATGTTCAAAATATTTGTTAAATATACACCAGCAAATGTCGACATTCACCATGCACTAATGGTGAATGTTGAATATGTCGGAAATTTGCATTTACTTCTCCGTGTTTCAGGCACGATCATTATTTTTTAAATCATAAAAACGTTTTAATCGTCTGTAATCCAAAGGTGTGCTGCATGCACATTCACAATACCTATTCAGTTCAGATTCGACACAGGTATATCCATATATTTTTCTGGTATGAAATTTTAAATATTCTGAAACACATATACAGGCGATTGCTATCTCGCACAAACTTTGAATTATTATTTAACCGTTAAGTGTGGAGCAGCTCGATAGCGCTCCTCTTATTATGTGCCAAAATTTCAGGAAGCGCGACAGTGCTACTCTTGTTATGTACCACAATTGCGGGAAGCGCGACAGCGCTCATTTTGTTTTATGCTAAAATTGCGGAGAGGGTGATAGTGCTCCTATTTGTTGTCTCAGTGTGGTGTGCATTTAAGTTGGAAGCGTGCGATATCTGTATATATCGTCGGCTTACAAATAATTTTTTATTATATATAAACCCAAACACATTCGCATTTTTGGCATATATCCACAAGACTCGTTCCGCACTCAAATGGTTAATCCAATCGGGACCTAACGTCCTATTATGGGGTCTCAGGACTCTTAAAGCTTTAAAATTTTCGATATTTTAATTTTTTGATATGTTAAACTCGTATCTTTTCTAAATATTTTGATATAATTTTTTCCTTGAAATTCCTTTTAGAACAGAAGTTAAGGCTTTTAGAATGATACCCGCTTAATAGCTGAAGCAGCGTTTTCAAAACTTTAAAGTCATTTTTCTCCAAATGACGTTTATGGGCATAATGCGCACGATATCTCAAAAACTCCTGATTTTTTTCATGACATTTTCAAAACATATGTTTCATATTAGTCTGTATAAACTGAACCTAAAATTTCCTTTTATTGTTCAAAAAAATAC
This sequence comes from Maratus speciosus, assembly GCA_963932465.1. Taxonomy (NCBI): domain Eukaryota; kingdom Metazoa; phylum Arthropoda; class Arachnida; order Araneae; family Salticidae; genus Maratus; species Maratus speciosus. Next base: position 296,795,333 of record OZ010789.1, read on the forward strand.
TTTTTTAGATGATTATACTGTTGAAATATTCTAAATTTTGCATTAGTACAATGCAACTTTTTTAATACAACTTTGTATTAAAAATATAAAAATGCTTTAAATACAAATTTATTTAGGTTCAGGGTAATTACTATAATCTGAAGTATAAGTAGGCACCAATTTTTTCGTTCTAGTTGCAAAATTTATTTTGTAATTGTGCACGTAATCTGTTATGCCGATTTTATGCATCTTTCATCTCAAAAATCAAATACATTTTAAGATGTTAAATGTTGAAAATGGTCTTTTTTTTCATTTTTTCCAGTTTTAAGAGTCCTGAGACCCCCTTAAGTGATAATGTCTTTCCACTGCGTATTAGTTTGTCTTAACAAGTAGTTTTGTTATTATCTCCATGTAGTAATGATAGAATCCTAATATTCTAATAATGTATCCATTATCCATTCAATTCCATCTCTCTCTCTCTCTCTCTCTTTTTTTTTTTTTTTTTTTTTTTTTTTTTATAATGTATAAAATTTTTACTTAAGTTTATAAATTTTATATATTTAAAGGAGTGATTATGTTTTTTTTTATAACCACTGTTTCCTCCTAATAGCATATTTGCCTTAAGAATTTTGATAATAAATAAGGAAAAGATTACTATTTGTTAATAAATGTTATAAAAATCTAGAAAAGTAATTAACCGAAAAAAACTGTTTCAGGTATTTTGGTTATATTGGCCAATATTTTTGGTAATCGTTAACACAGTTGGCAATTTAGTGAAAATTCGGATTCAAAATATCTACGACTTTTTTTTTAAGCGGCAATTTACATTGTATTTATTCGATGGAAGTCTGCCATTAAACAAAGTGAAAATTATTTATTAAAAAATCCAGGTATTTTTTTAATATAAAAGTATGCTTAGTTTTCAATACTAATTGCTAACATTTGAACTGAAATACCAATATTGATAAAATATTAGGTTTTATAAGTTTTATTTTATCTCATAGAAACAAAATAAAATACAGTCGAACCCCATTAATACACGCCCCGCTTAATATGCGAAACCACTTAATACGCGAACTTTCTTCAGTCCCTTGAAATACACTTATCTTTTGCATATAAAAAACCCCTCTTAATACGCGAACCCGTTTAATACGCGAAATTTTATCAGTCCTTGGCAAGAAAAACCTACGTTTAATACACGAATGAGCTTATTCGAAACAGACGAGGTTTTAGAGGGAATATTTTCCCAAGGATTTTATACGACAATTTCTTCAAACTATGAATGCATTTTTTCTGTCAAAATTTAATGCAACCAGTAATAGCTTTACTAAAAATATCAATTTCAACCTCTCCCGGTTAAAGGAGAATTCTTTCCTGGCCTCGATTACTTCGTATAGTCAAACAAAGAGAAATTTTTACAGACAGAAGAGAAATTTTTACTGCTAATGAGCACTTTGTCAAATAAGAACTTTCCATTCACTGCCTGTTCAGTGCTGTAATATCTTAGAAAGGAAGAAGGTCGCTTGTCGCTCCCGGTAGGATCTAGTCTACGATATCCAGCTTTGCTTTTGATATTATAATGTAGTCTGTACCACAGCGGAAGAAGGAAAGCATATTAAAAGAAAGGCTCTCTCCATCACTGAGAAGTTCCAAATTGTAAATCAGTACGATGTCCTGAATGTCTCGCATAAGCCTGCGTTTGCCAAAGCAAAAGGGTTTTCGGAGTCAAATTTAAGAACTTTGTTAAAGAAGAGGGACGCCATCGTTAAGCAAGCTGTTGTTGAGAAAAAACAACAAGAAAATAAAAACCGCCAAGTTTGAGGACATGGAGAAGGCCATCCACGAGTGGTTTGTTCAAGCGCGCTCTACGAATTCCCAATAAGTAGCCTGCTAATCTAATATACAGCTTCTGAAGTCGCTGCAAAAATGAGATTGCTAGATTTAAATGTCTCAAATGGATGGATGACTGGATTGATTTAAAGCTCGCCATGGAATAAAATTCAAGCAAGTATGCGGTGAGTCAGCTTCTGTCAACAATGAAGACATCAATTGTTTGAAAACAAATGTGCTTCCGTAATTTGTAAAAAACACTCAAGCCAACATGGACGAATTTAGGCTTTTTTACAAAATGACACTCAAGAAAACAATGGCTATGAAAGGAAAAACATGTCATAGGCGTAAACTCTACTACCGTCTACTCTTCTGCTCTAGACCGTCTACTCTTCTGCTCGGTGCCAACTCTGATAGATCAGTTAAGTTAAAGCTACATAGTGAAATTATGCAACCCCCGATGCTTTAAAAATGTAAAGAATCTTCCTTTCCTGTAGGGAAGTCATCACAGAGCTTGAAAAACGATCAAACTTTTTCAACAGGGTTCGTAATTTAGTCCGGTGTATGGGAAAAGAATCGCGCCATGTTTTATTGTTTGTGTACAACTTACTGCGCATCGAAAAGATAAAGAAGGCTTGAAGAAGGTCCAAGTAGAATTTCTACCTCCAAATTCGACAAGTGTCACTCAACCAATGGGCCAAGGAATAAGTAAAAGCGCAAAAGTAAATTATAAGACTCGCCTAGTACGACGATGCCTTCACCAAATGGAACACTGTAGCAACTCTTGTTGCCATGAGTGTCGCCCTATTACAGTTCTCGACGCTATGCAATCACAGCAGGGGAGAGTGCCAAACCAACGACGATTACAAATGTTTTTTTTCAAAGCGGGTTTCGGAATTAGTGAGGACATGATTTATAAAGAGCCAACCTCGCACCCTAATGTTGAAGAAGACTGGTTCGGCGCACAAGAAACTGTAGGGGAAGATTTTGTTGATTTAGACACTTCACTAATATCGACAAAGATCTAGTCACCTCCAAGCTCAGAAGTCTGTATGACATCATTGCCGATGTAACTGCGACTGATAAACCATATGAGGAAGAAGATGATGAACTTGCACTTCCGGCATCATCCCCATTCTCCAAAGTTACGGATGCATTCAGTTTTTTCAGAGAATTTGCATCATCACGGGGCAAAAGGCCCTCGACGAGCGAGATTTACCATCACCTGAATAGGGCTGAAAACAATGCGAACGCATATCAAACAGGCCAAAATTGATACATGGTTTCCAGGAAGTAATGAGACTGGATTTTTTGCACCAAGCAGAAGGCCAAAGAGGCAGAGTTTGCTGGCGGCGCGCGCGGTGGGGACTGTAAGCTACAGATTCTAGCGGAAGTCAGTTGGCCTTGAGCCTTTGCAGCACACGGATCGCTCGTGAAGCAGACACGTGTTTGAAAGTGGAGTTATGTTTTCAGAATTCAGCGGAGTGTCGAGCAGCAATACGCCATAAAGTTTTGTGCAAAGCTAAACAAATCAGCTACCGAGACGCATGTCATGTTACAAGAAGGATTCTTTGTCCAAGGCTCAAGTGTGTGGGTGGCACCGAGCCTTGAAAGACAGAACAGAGGACACCAATGACGAACAAAACGCTGTGTGTCCCTCAAGTTCTCAAACGTCAGATATTGTGGCTAAAATTAAAGCGCTTTAGAGAGCCTAATCATCGGATGAGTATCCGAATGATTGCAGAGACATACAAAATCGATTGTGCATCAAATCGTTATGTAAGAACTTCAAATTCAGAAAATTTGTGCCAAGCTGGTTCCTTCAAAGTGACATAATTCCTGGTAAAACATAGCGTTGCAACGCTACCCCCAACCATAGTACAGCCCCTATCTGTCACCGCTGAACTTTTTTCTATTCCCTCGGTAAAAATCCAGCTTAAAAGGCCATTGTTTTGACAATCTGGAGAACTTGCAGAAAAACGTAGCACGCGTCCTGAACAACATTCCAGTCTTAAGGACTTCAGGGCGGACACAAATGTGTTGCAGAGTAGCTGGCAGTGTATTAATGCAGGAGGAGACTATTTTTAAGAAAATTAAGTGTCTGTAACATTATCCTCAGATAAACAAATTTTACGGAATCAGTCTCATTACTTCTTGGATAGACCCTGTAGCTACTTTGCCAAAATGTAATTTTTATGTCATTATTGACTTTATTAAATTTTAACTTTTGGTTTTTATATTGATTTTTTATAATATGAACACTTTTCCCTATTTGTTCTGTGTAGCTAACAAGGATTTTAATTTTGTTAACTTTGGTTTTAGTTAAGATGTGTTCGTTTTGTTCAATTTTATCCGTCATACATAATAAATCTAAATTTGAATAGACTTATAGGATTTTTACCTAAGACAATAAATTTGAATTTCCAGCTTTCAAACGTCCCTGCTGTACATAATGATTAAAACAAATAAAATGTCATTTTATGTCTTAAAAACGCTAATAATTATCAAAAAGATGTGTTTTATCTGTATAAGTTGTTATTAGATGGACCACTGGCTGAAAATTCGCAACCTTCGGTTAATAAGCGAACCCGTTTAATACGCGAATTTTGATCGGTCCCATGATTCGCGTATTAACGGGGTTCGACTGTATGTAAATTTTATTAACTTAAGCGAAAATTTTGCACATTAGGAAAAAAATTAATGTTACAGATAATGAATTCAAAGGCATTTAATCATCTGTTTTAATGTTGACTTCAGCCATACCTTTTCACACTTTCACATGTATAATATTATCAGAATTAGAATACTATCATTACTACATGGAGATAATAACAAAACTAATGGTTAAGGCAAAATAATACTAAATGAAAAGACGTGTTCTCTTAACCGTTTGAGGGACGGTGGAATATATTATATACCACCTAATTTTAATCAAGATTTGCACCAGAAACATGTAATTACATATTTATTTTATAACTTCGGTGGAAAGAAGTTGTAAAATCAACATTACGGAAACACAATTATTTGCCCCTGAAAGGGTTAATGGAACACTTCACCCCGAATGAGTCAAATAACAATTTCATGATTCCATGAATAGAGATCGGCTTCATATCATAAATAATTCAGAATGTTCAATATTTAATACCAGTAAAATAAACTGAGAAATTCATGTGTCCAATCAGAACCGAGTAAGTATTGTGAAAATGCCTGCTGCACTTAGTTTTAGCAGAAAACACTTCAGAAAGTATTTTAAAGTACTGTTCTTGAAAAAAAAAAAAAAAAAAAAACAACAACAACAAAAAAAAACAAGTATTTTCTCGTTTACTCTCAAATAATGTAATTAATTTTTCAAAAAAAAAAAAAAAGATTACGACTTACTACAGTATCCATCCAATATAAATTAGGGTATCGAATAAAAAAACAAAATTTAAGAAAACAATGAGCACATCATCAAACCTTGCATAAAACAGACAGAGCTGAGTGACTTGCAGTAGAACAAAGAATTTGGCAACAGACTGTAGCCTCTCTCTTAAACACCACTTCTCTTTTCGACCTCCATCAGAAAATATCTGTGTTTGTCGACATTCACCGGTGATGGTTCGAATATACAAGAATATAATCAAATATTCAGTCTTTCACCAACGTTTTTGGTATGTGTTGACATTCACCGGTGAAAGTCGACATTCTTCAAATTCGGTCTTTCACAGTAACATATATATACAATATATGTAATATGTATATATATGTATATTTACATGTATATGTGTATTTAAATATCTATATATAACATGGGTGCCCAGCTAAGCGAAAAGTACCTTTTTTTTTAAACATGTCAAACATATTGTCAATTTCACTTATAGGAATATTCACTGCTTTAAAAGTTAGGATATAAGAACATTGTTAAGAGGATTTCTGCAATTATTCGCTATTACGGTACTACTTGATTATCCTGTTGATCAATTTTGCCAAATTATACAAATCGCCAAGCTATTCGCCCTATTATACAAATTGACATAATTTTTATTTTAAATAACAAAAGAACAAATAAAGTAGCAAAACATTAATTAATTACAAATAAAAAGTCGAATTAAAAATCACTTGATGACGTAAAAAACACGTGTTTCGTGTTTAATATCAAGTGAAAGTTGCATTTACGATAATCCATTATTGGCCTTTAATTTTATAGCTTGGCAGTAGTTTTTTTTGGTCGACGGAATAATCAAGTAGTACCAAAAATACAAATAAAACGTTAAATTAAAAAGACTTGATGACGTAACAAACACGTCTCACATGTTTAATTTCAAGTACATGTGACATTTATGATCATGCCTTTGTGCCATTTAATCTTACAGTTTGGCGACAGTTTTCTGGTCGACAGGATAATTAAGTAGTAACGTAAATAGTAAGCCTATTTATCTCACTGTCTTTTTATACTCATTAGAAAAATGCAAAGAAAATCTTTGGTTCAAGTATTCAACAAAATGACTAATGCTATTTATCATTGTCATTTCTATTTAAGGTATGGATTTTTGTTAGTAAAAGATCTATAATTGTGTCACTAGCAATTTGACATAATTTAATGCAACGTAGTTTGGCATGTAATTAACTTTGTTTTGTAATTAACATTGTTATATTTGTAACTATATCGTTGCAAAACACTTCTAACATTTGATGTCAAGCTTGGCTTAATGCGATTATGGAGAATTGGGAAGATTTTATTGGATGCAAACTAAATGTTAATTTTTCTACCAGTATTAGTCATCGAGGTTTTTTTCACTTTAACAAATACATGATTGCAACTGGTCCATAAAATAAAAAAGGCAATGAAAATGACGTCCTTTTAATTTTATTCAAAGAATTCAGCTTTAAAAATCCCCGTTTTTATGCTCCATTTTTATTTTAAATATGATTGTTAAACACAGTGCATTGTGTGCAAATAATTTGTTACACTTTTGACTGTATTTTTTCTTCTAGAATCCAAAAATAAAAACTCCAATAGACCTGCCAGGAGAGGACGTATTTTGCGGAATATAACATAATGTAGAGTGAAGTTGTATTTAAGCAGTTTGAACAACACATATCGTTAAGCTAAGGGGTCCGGAGACCAAGAACTAATAAACGAATATGAACCAACCGAAAATTCTTTAAATTCAATGGTCAATCTCTGCAAAAATTGTAATGTTCAATATTTTAGTAGTGTGGTGACTAAAGAATATTTTAATTCATGTTGTCATAACTGTCTCATTTCCCTGCCAAACTCCACTGTAAATGATCAAGTAAAAGAGTTGCTTATGAATAGCCCAAAATTTGTCCAACGCATAAGATCACAAAAGAACAATATACTATCTCAATGTTGTTCGCATCGTCTTCAGCAATGCGGAAGGAGATTAAAGGTAAAGGTCCATATTGCTTTAAAATGCAAGGTCAAATTCACCATTTCGTTTGATTCAAGGTTCGCTTGGAAAAATCGAACAGCGCAGCGGGCATAGCCTGCTAGTATCATTAATAAACTAGATAAGTTTTATTGCATACAGATATATGAGGAAGAATTGTAATTATAAATAATTGATTTTTAAACATACATTAAAAACGAGTATTGCAGAAAGCTGTTTTCATCAACTATGTAGTTTCTATATTATGGTTATATATAAGTTATTAATTATTAAGTTTTTCAAAGAAAGAAAACTACGAATATATAGAAATATCTGGCTTGTAATATTTTGTAGAAATGCTTGGTTAAAGTTAAGGGACCTTTTTGATTTTCAAATATTGAGCAACCAAAGAAATTCTGTTTGATAGCTTCATTCCATTCAGCCAAAATAGCTTCAGAACTTTATTGAATGAGAATCTAAAAGTCTTTTAAAAGGTTTATGAGAAGGTTAGAACACTTTTACCCTGAAGTCCCAGGCATTTTAAGTGATGTATAAAAGAAAGATAATGAAAACTATGCCATAAAAAAAGAAATATTTTAACGTGTTATACATAAAAATAGACAAAGAAATATTAACAAACAGCCAATAATAATGCATAAAAGAGAAATGTGCTAAAGATGCTTAACTGCATAATGACTAATGAGTATAAAAAATAACACTTACTGAAAGTGCTTTTCATTTAAAATCCTGCCAAAATCTGACGATTTTTTAGGATCTTCTCCATAAAATTCTTTTAACACACTTTTCATGACAGGAATTAACTTATCTTGCACTGATTTTGTGCATAATACGTAATCTGGAGCAACACAAGTTTGTCCAGCATTGATCAACTTTCCCCAAAGAAGACGTCGACATGCTACTTCAAAATTGATAGAATCATCCATATAGACAGGACTGAAAGAGATAAAAGTAACTGCTGCAGATAACGTTACTATAATACATAATCTTACAAATACATTAACAATTCATACCCAATTATCCAGACTAATGTATTTTGGATATATTCCAGGTATGTATCCACATAATTAGGGCAATCACAAAATAGCAATATCTCAGCCATTTAACTTATTTACTCCTAACACATTGCTTAACAAAATTGAACAATTCATCCTTTTCAATTGAAAGGAGCAGTTATAATTTCTAAAATACATGTGAATTCTTTGAATTTTTTTTTACAGTATTACAATAAAGAAATAAAGTATCTCTGATAATGGTGAAATACTGACTTAGAACTTAGAATTATTAAAATTAAACATAAACTTTAATAATGGTTTAAATAGGAATTTCAACTAAATTATATTTTTTGAAATAATGCATTGAGGTCTCATTTCAAGAAAGTTCTTTTTTTTTTTTTTTTTTTTTTGTTTATGTAGTTTTATTTCCTGATATCAATCTGGATATTTGGTGATCGGGATAATTGAATATAAGATAATAAAAGATGCACAACTAAATGGGTCAACGAAAGAGGTTTTTCATCAATGTTTATTTTAAACGCAAAATATAAAAACATATTAGATGTTAAAGATGATATACAACTCTATATCAATAAAATAAATTAAATTAAATACATTCAATATATATGCATGAGTAAACCTTGCACCTGTTTCATTAAATAAGTGCTAACTGTAAAGTTTATATTAAATATAAGTTACAGTTATATTTATTTGTATACATTTGTTGACACTATTATGACACTTGAAAGTTTTAAAAAAAGGGGGGGGGGGGAAGGGATAAGCCAGGCAGAAATAATTGTTCTACGTGTATGCAAGGTATGAAAGTTTAAAAACCATTGCTCTAGATGAGTGTTCATCAACCATTTTGTCACCACGGCACACCTAAACTTACGGCTAAACTTCATTTGCACACTAAAATTACGATTATCAAAAAACATACCATAAGTCTAAAGATTGTGAAATTTGTTCCAATCACTATTTCAGACATTTCTACTGCATTTTATGTTGTAACCTTTTTTCTTCTAGAGGAATGATTTTTCTCAAGGGGAAACTGCCCCCCCCCCCCCCCCCACACCCAAACTTTCTGAACATCATTTTTTAAAATACGATAAAGTCAATTAAGAATTGTTTTGTATTGATCAAAAATCAAAATGTCAACTATTTTTATTTTCATTTTCTATGAGTTTACTCACTCACCTAAGTATATAGCTCAGCTCTTTTTCTATGAAGTAAGGAGTTTAGTACCAAAGTTTACTGTTTTAAATCTGAGTTGTCCAGAATGGGATGAGTGTCAAAGTTCTTCAGAATTTACTTGCATGTTAATGAGGCATTAGGACATTTTCCCTCAATAATGCTCTTCTATACAAGCATTCCACATTTGGCAGCAAAATCAAAATATGTCTCATGCATAATTAATTTATTGTCAGCATTTAATCTTCTACTATCTCTTCGCATTTTTGAGATGCAATTGTTAAAATCAATGTGTGAGCATTGATACCTTGAGATGTTTTAATTCCAATATACACTATATAGCCATTAATCACCAGACACTTTCAATTTTAGACATTTTGTCAAATATTTAAAAATATACTTGTCAGATTCTTCTGGAACTTCAAGATTATAAAGAATATGTTCGGCATCAAACTTATAAACATCGATTTGATAAGGAGGACAATTAGGGGGTCAACAAAAAAAATCAAAGAAAAATAATAACATTTGGGATCACCTTGTACATTAACACTAGAAAGACAGGAGCGGTCATTCTGACCACAAATGAATTTCAAACGCTTGTATTTCTCCTAAATATTCTTTGATTTCTACATTGATTATTAAATTTTTCTAATTATTCATAAGGATTATGTAGGACAAAAATAATAATTTTTTGCAAAGTTTTATCAGCACTATAAATATGTATACCTAGAAAGACTGATTGCGGTCATTTTAACCGCTGCACAAATAAAATCTAACAGTACATTTACTTTTCAATTTTTGTTGTCTACGAACTATAATTCTTTCCTTTCGAGAAAATTTGAATAGCATTTCATGGAAAAAAGCATAAGTGAGAGGGGAGGGAGATTAAAAATATCTGCTTGTCATGTGATTCTTTTCACAGGGGTTTCAATAGACTGATGTCATTTGAAGAATGAGGCGTATTGAAAAACATCTGCTTGTCACTTTAAATTCCTTTTAGGTTTGAAAGCATCTGCTTTGTTGAGTAACAGTGTTGGTACAAGAAATCTGTCACAGAGTTTTTAAAAATACGGCGGACTGTATCTGAAACCGATTCTGGTTGAGAAGAAAATTCAGATTTATCTCAAGATGAATACAATCCTGAAAATCAGGGTTGGTAATAAAACTGGGTTTTTTTTTTCAAAAAAACCAAAAAACCCGTTTTTTTTTTTTGGTTTAAACCAGGTTTTTTTGGTTTAAACCGGGTTTTTAAAAATATATTTTCCTATTACATATACATGTATATTTATTGATAAAAATAAACATTGTTGGATATATAAGTAATATAACTTAATTTAAAAATAACTTAAATTAGATAATTACAATCAATTATGTAGAAAATTGAAATCATTTAAAATTTAAACATTTTGAGTAAAAGCTGTGTCTTATGTTCCACGAATAAAATGCTCAACATAGTGAAACATTGATACCTTGAAAATCTTAATAAACAATCTTTTGATTACTTGTACTATAAATAAATATATGGTGCAATTTCATAAATATAATTTATACTTTCCCATTCTTTATTCAAAATAATTTCTTTGAAATATTTGTAATCTGAGATATCTGATTTTTCTGTTATAACACTACATGAACAATTATTATCTTTTATTGAAAGTAAAGCTTTTTTTATAAAGAATTCCTGGAATGATTTGAATTTAGCAGTAGAGTCTATATGTTTCAAAAAGTATTGTGTATTGTCATTTGACAGTTCTCCTCAGAAACTGCCAGGTTTAAAAAAAAGCAACAGTAAAATAAACAGAAATACTTATTTACCAGCTTTTTAGACTACTAAAACATTGATCTTAAAATGGAAAGTAGATTTATAAAAGTTGTCATCCACTAAAACATTTAAACAGCTATCAGACTTAATACACAGGCTTTTTTTCTAAGCTATGTTATAATACGTATTACTTCTGAATGTCTAAACTAAAAATTAATAATATATATTTTTAGGCATTTTTATGAGACTTTTTTCTGTTATGTCTCATGCCGTATCTTGATGACCTTGAACCATATCTTGATTTCCCCCCATTTTTTTGTCAGATCTGAATAATGGATTTGATTATGCAATAGACAATTTAAATATATCTTATTGCATATTTTAGTTAAAAGTAAACAGGTTCTTCGCTAGCACCCAATTTTTAAAAGTCCTTTTATTCGACTTCATATCTTGAGTTTCTTTTTTATTCTTAAGGCTGTTTCTCAAATCCGAAAGGGCAACTTTATGACATAAGTTTAATTTATTTTTGTTCGGAAATGCATGAAACTAGCAGATGCTGTTGTTCAGATACTATGTAATGGAACTGTGTTTTCCGTATTTTTGCAAACACAATAGATCTTTCAGAAAATAGTGTCAAAGTTGGCATTTTTACCCGAATTTCCATGCGAAAGAAAAATAACTACTCAAGCAAGGTTAAAAACATCTTTGTCACGTGATCAATATTGCTTATAACTCAATAGGTAATTTATTTATCAAAAATGGAAAACACAGTTCGATTCCAAATCACTTCCATAGTCAGACCTTCCAATTTTATATGAAATATTAATTTTTAAATGTGTCAAAGCATTTTACACTTGTTGAGTAGAGCAGTTCAGAACAGCCTTAAAAGATAATCTCCCCAATATAGAAAATTTTCTTTTACAGCTTGACTGAAATCTTAAAGGTCATTTTATGTTATTCATTGTAAATAATCTGCGTTTTCCCAAAGGAAGATATTTTATTCAAAATATTGAATATTTTTAATCTATTTTATCTTTGCTAAATTCACATGTTTTAAATTTTCTCTTTAGAGCTTCAGATATGTTCATCAACACATGCAATTTGCATTCTGCATGCACACAACTATAACCTATACTCACTATGTCTCACGGTGATTGCTGGGATAAGACTGTTAAAAGTGGAAATTATTTATATTCAATAATTTGAAACACTTAAATTACAAAAATGAGAAAATATTATATTAGATATTTTCTAAAAAACCAGTTGGTTAACCAATTGATTTAAACTGTGCCAACCCTGCTGGCAACAGAATAAAATCATAATGCAAAGCCCCAATTCCAATGTAGGAATGCAAAAAAAAAGTCAAAGGCTTACGCGCCAGTAGCCATGATACAGCAAAGAAAACTTACAGCCAATCTTTCATTAGCATACAGAACAAAAAGTAACCAATGGAGAGAATTACTTATGATTATGTCATCATTGAGGCATATGTAAATCTTAACTAATCAAGCAATCTAAGTAGAAAAAGTATATATTTAGCTCAAATCTGCTTTTTTGGCTATTTTTAAAAATAAAAGGCTTAAAAAAAAAGAAGAAAAGTAACTAACTATTTGTTTTTTTCTTCCCAGCTAATTTTAGAAAAATTAGTCTGCTATGTAGATTTAAAGCTTATAAGAAAAGTTTTATTGATTAAAAATGTTTGTCACTTTACAAATTTATTAATTCATCATTTTTCTAAAGCTTTGGTTGTGCAACTTACAAGGAGAGGGCCAACTTTGTTAATCACAGATTTTGATTATTTTAATATATGTTGTAGAGTAGAGGCCCCTTAGTGTCATGTTCAACGGATTTTATCCAATGCTCCTTAGTTCTTGAGAAACCGGGGGGTCTAATATTAGTACACAACTTAAATACTTACTTTGTTACAACGATGATAGGTCAGTCGTAGCTCAGTTGGTATGGTGTTAACCGGTTGATTGGCGGGCCCGGGTTCGATACCTGAGTGCGCTACATTTGTTTTTCTCATTTTTTGATTTATAAATTTACTTGTAAGTGTAACTTAATAATCTCACTGTCAATTAAAATTTTTAATATTGTATATCAATTATAATTTTAACCTATTTAATTTTTTACTTTTAACTGAATAGTTGTAATAAAACATCATAAAACTGTTATTTTTTTAAAATAAAAAATCAGTTTTAAAATGTATTTCATATATTCTTTATCGATGCAATGATATTGAGCAATTGTGTCAATTCGTGATTTTAAAGAAACATCATTTACGCATTGCTTTAACAAAGGAAGTCAATGAGATAATACTATTATTCTGTTTTTAAAGTAACAAGCATAATCATATTAAAAATTAGCATCAGAATTAAATTACAACCGATTTTTTGCATATTAAAGATTTTTAAATTTGTAATAAGTATGCTTGCACTTTCATTTATTTTGCTTTCCCCTTTATCTTTTTTCTACTTTTATTTTATTTGAATATTCCTTTTTTTTTTATCATAACTAGATGGCACCACAACAGAATTTGTCACGATTTTGGAATTTTTATCATTCAATAATAGATCCAATTTCTTTTTAAACCTCTTTAATGGATGAGAAATAATAATTTACAAATAAGAAATGATAAATTTAAGTTTGTTAACATTATAATTAATGTTTGGTGGTAAAATTTTTAATTGAAATTATTAAATTATAATTACAACAATATTTATAAAACAAAAAATGAGAAAAACAAATGTAGCGCATTCAGGTATCGAACCCGGGCCCTCGGATCAGCCGGCAAATGACATGCCAACTGAGCTACGACTAACCTGTCATTTTTGCTGCGAAGTAAGTATTTAACTTCTCTACTAATATTAGACCCCCTGGTTTTTCAAGAACTAAGGGGCATTGGATAAAATCCGTTGAACCTGACACTAAGGGGTGTCTACCCTACAACATATATTAAAATAATCAAAATCTGTGATTAACAAGGTTGGCCCTCTCCTTGTTAGATTTTGCATTTTTCAATAATGTGTAAAATAAAGGAAAACATTAGGGAAAAAGAGAAAAAAAACAGATGAAAAAAAAAACAGCATGGTTTTTTTAAAAAAACTATTTGGTTTAAACCAAACAACTCTGCTGAAAATGTAAGTAAATCTTCTTCAGTGGACAAATTTTTTTTTATAAACATCGATTCAAGTCATGCGAGTACCTCACATGGAAGAAAACTAAAACAAAACAGAAAATGTCAAAAGAAAAGTAAACTACTTAGTAAAAGTAAGGAACACAGAGTATGCTCCCAAAATGAAGAAGTAGCAAAAGATGGAACAATATGGACAGTTCCTTCTAGTAATCTATCTTCAAAAAAACAACAGCAGCACAATGTGTTGAGAGAAGTTCCTGGACCAAGCTCATTTGCCATTAGAAATGTAATACTAGAGAATTTCACAAGTGCATCGAGACTCTTCATAAAAGAAAAGATTCTTCGTTTCATCAAAATGTGCACAGAAGCGGAAGCTCATCGACATTTGCCGGATTCGCACTGGAATATATCTTTAGACGAATTAGATGCTTTTATTTCCCTACTATATGCGCGTGCAGCTTTTATTTCTAATGGTATTTCAATAAACAATTTATGGGCCACGACTTGGGGAATAAACGTTTTTCACCAAACGATGGCTTGTGACAGGTTCAAAGAAATAACAAGAAATTTGCAGCTTGATCTGAAGGCAACAAGATCTGAAAGATTTCGAACTGATCAATTTGCACTAGTGTCAGAGATCTTGAACACGTTTATTAAAAATTGTTTACTTTGTTATAAACCAGGAGATAATATAATGGTAGACGAACAATTTTTTCCAAGTAAGGCACGCTGCCCATTTACACAGTATATGTCGCAAAAAACAGATAAAATCGGGATTAAATTTTGGCTAGCAGCTGACATTCGATCAAAATATTAGTTGAATGGCTTTCCATATTTAGGCAAAAATCAAAATGGACCCAAAGAGGAAACTGTTGTAGAACCTGTTGTTTGTCGCTTTGCAGGGTCATTTCATAATACAAGAAGGAACATAACAACTGATAATTTTTTTACAATGTTGAAATTAGCTAAAACTCAAATACAGGTGTACCCACTATCTCGTGCAGGAAATGCAAACAATGCCAAATCAATCAATAACAGAATAAAACTATGAACATTTCAAGTGATTGGAAAAAGTCAGTTTGAGGCTTCTGCACTAACAAAGTTATAAAGCTGAGTGTTTGTAGAAAATGTAAAAAGGAATAATGTAAGTCATTCTGTAATATTTATATTTTTGAATATATACATTTTAAAAAGCATTTATGTTATATGAATTTAAGATACTTTGATCAAATGAAAAAAATTTCCTTTGAATTGTGTTTTTTTTTTATATTTGTAATTTTTGTCAATAATTGATACTATATATTGTATTTCCTTTAACTAAAATTAATATTACAGTACAAAGTCTAAAGTTCAGATACCCAAAGTTCGGAATTGTCTAAAGTTCGGACTTTGCAGCCTCAATACTCCAGAAAGTAGGAAAAAACAAAATTGTTGAAACAAACAAAAAAGATGTAGTGCAAAGAAGCTTTATTACTGAATCAGAACTCATGTCTATGTATAGAATAAAAGAAAAACTTCTTAATGAGAATCTTAAATTAATAAAGCAATGCACATTAACTGAAATGTTGAATATTTAAGTAAGTTACAATTTGTTCTTAAATTGTATGTTCCCCTAAATAAATGTTTTTGTTTTATTTTTTATTTTTTTACGATTTATTTAATGAAAATGGTTGTTTCATTTAGTATTAATAGTTTTTATATGCAATTTTTAATATATGAACGTCATATTTTGCATTTTTAAACAGTGGCAATTATTTTACTTTTTATTGGAAAAGAAATATTTTTCATGACCTAAAATTCAGAAAAATCTAAAGTTCAGACTTAGCAAAGTCACGAGGATTCCGGACTTTAGACTTTGTACTGTATATATAAAACGGCAAACAAATAATATGATATTATATTATTCAATTAATAAATGTGCTTAAATATTTAAAAATTGCATTATTTTATGTCATTTAAAAAGAGTAGTCAAAATGACCGCTCTTTGTCTTTCTAGGCATACAAAAAAAGCCACCTTTCTAGTGTTAAAATGCACAAAATGATCTATCACTGCAGAATACAAATATGTGGATACTGTACAACATAGTTACAGATTTTTGTAAGAATAGCAAGTATATTCATGGAGAAATAATGTTTTTTTTAAGTTCAAAAAATTCTTTCATGTTTTTAACTTATATCATGCAGGGTTTTCAACCAAATTTAATGCCAGTTTCAGAAAAATTGGCAAAATGTAGTAGAAACAATATAGTGCAATTGAAATATAAATATATTAAATATTTTAGGAAATATGAGCAGTTATATGAAATATTTTTTATCTGAAAAAATCCAGTCAAATATCGTGAAAATTCAGAAAGATATCATCGATGGAGTGAGGTGATTTTTAGTTGTTCTCTAAAAGCAGCTGAATGATAAGGGATTTTCCACAAACTGTCATTTTTTATTAACTGACTTTCAGAAAAAAGTTAGTATTTTATGAATATCAATGCAATTTGGAACAAATGCTTCAAATTTGATACTTCTTTTTATCATGGAATAGGCTCGCTCTGGTGGTTATCCAAGAAGAATCTGGGCCGACAGTGCCCTTCTCCGTTTTCTTGACCCTGAGCCCTAAGGTGCTATGCAGCATGTGTCCCGGCCAGGTGGCCAGCATAATGCAAGACCCTCGGTGTTTAGTTCCCAAGCAAGCTTGGTACTCATTTTATCGACCCCAAAGGGATGAAAGACTGAGTGAACCTTGCCCAGTCAGGAGTTGAACTCTTGATCTGCAGTGCGGCAGTCAGATGCTCTGACCACTACACCACTGGGCTTCAAGAAGAACTAAAGCATCAATAAAAATGAAAAAAAAAAAATTAAAATTGACAATTTGTGGAAAATTTCTTATCATTCAACTGCTTTTAGAGAACAACTAAAAATCAGCCCACTCTATCGACGATATCTTTCTGAATTTTCACGATATTTGACTGGATTTTTTTTTTTGTTGTTCCATTGAGTTGACTATTAAATTATGTAAAAAAAATCTTTGTTATTGTTCGTGCATGCACAGATAAAAATTATTTTGTACAATTGCTCATATTTCATAAAATATTTAATATATTTATATTCCAATTGCACTTTGTTGTTTCTACTGCACTTTGTTAATTTCTCTGAAACTGGTGTTAAATTTGGTTGAAAACCTTGCATGATATAAGCTAAAAACGTGCAAGAATTTATTGAACTAAAAAAAAAAAAAAAATCGCTATATCTCCATGCATACACATGCTATTCTTACACAAATCAGTAAACATGCTGTACAGTATCCACAAATTTGTATTCTGCAGCAATAGATCATTTCGTGCATTTTAATTTACAGGGAGATCCCAAATGTTATTATTTTTCTTTAATTTTTTTGTTGGTCTCCTAATTGTCCTATTTATCAAATTGACGTTGATAAATATGAGGTCAAACATATTCTTTATAATCCTGAAGTTCCAGAAGAATCCAACAAGTACATTTTTAAATATTCGACAAAATGTCTGAAATTGAAAGTGTCCAGTGATTAATGGCTATATAGTGTACATCGATACCTTGGTAAATGACATTAATCTGTTCCAATATTACTGTTGTTAACCAAAACCTTTTTTATCCAAAGCGTGATTTTCCAGAAGACTTAATTAATATTTTTTGACCCCCTACCCACAACCATAAAGCATCTTAAAAGTGTAGATAAAACTCATTTAAATTGCCCCAGAAGTTTGATAAATCTTTTATTTATTACATTAATAAAAAAATATATTAATTTCAGTAAAATGAACTAGCAGATTTCCGCTCGCTTCTCTGGTCGTTTTTCTTTAAGAAAACAACAACTCGAGGTTGGGGTCTTCACTGAATTTGGTAGGGTACCCAACACATTTTAGCCACACAAAAGGAAGAAAGGGGACCATTCTTATTTAAAAAGGGGACTAAAAAGGAAACTAAATTTTAGCATACTATGTAGTATATATAAATGTATGGATGATATAGGGCTGTACAAAATAATTAGGATATTTTTCCAACTATTGATGGTACTTGTGAAATTGTGTTTTTAAATGTACTATGCATTTTACAAATTGTTTATTTACAAATTATAATTAACACTTTATTAAACTGTTAAACATTCTGAATGTGTTGGAAAGTGTTTCATAATCTATGCTTGAAGCATGATTTTATGTTCTTGTTATTTACATAAATTTAAATTAACAATATAATATTTTATAAATGAATTTTCTTACCTTTTCCCACCAAGTTCTAAAGTACAAGGCGTAAGGTGTTTATTAGCAGCTTCTCTTACTATCTGTCCAACACGAGTAGAACCAGTATAAAATATGTAATCATATTCCTCTTTTAACATTTCTGAAGTTTCTTCTGGACCCCCAGTAACCACATGATAACATTCCTACAAAATTAAGAAAACATAAATAATAGAGCCATGTACAAGAACTCACATACAGCAAATTATTCTATGAAATTAAAGGTTTAAAAAAAATTAAATTAAGAAAATAAAGGCATAATATAATAGAATTATGCTAACTCAATACAAATCGGGAAATGAAAAATGTGTCAAGTAAACAAAGTACTGATTTATGGCTTTGCACAACAACTATTTTTATCTATGAGTTATGATTCATGAATTTTTCGAGATTTATGCGTAAAAAGCAAGAAAATGAACTCTGCTCTTTTAACTGTCAATTTCCAGAAATATTACTAACTGCTGATAGTGCAAATGCAGAGATCACTAAAATAAATAAATATTTAAATTAACTAAATATAAAAATAATAATAGTTAAAAAAACACTCCTTCATAAGCATTCAATGTTTATCTTGAAAATCATGACTAATTTCATGACTGCAATTCATAATTGAAAAAAAAAAAAAAAAAAAAAAAAAGTTCAATATGCAAATAATACATGGGCCAAACCCGAAAATTCACCACTTTTGATTTATGTTTGATAGAAAGCATGAATTTATTAAAAAATATATATGATTTTCGCTCTGTTTGTTTCTAAGATATGGCTAACAGGAAAGAAAACCATCATTTAAACTATCTTTTCAGGATTTCTAAGTTGATTTCTCAATGTATATCATAATTTAATTAATATGAAACCATTAATTGATAAAAACATTTCTTTTTAATTACATGCTAATTTTTTATTTTTATTTTATTTTCTCCTATTTAGTGTTAAAGTTGAATCATTGCAGTTTCAAAGCCATTAAACTATTAATTGATATTAGTATATATATATTTTAATATTACACCCCATTTTTTGTTAGCCCCCGGTACGGTATGCTATTTCTTTCTCCCAGCTTATTTTGTGTCCAAAAAATAACATTACCTTACAGAAGCCAACAATAAACAAAGCAGATGTATCATTGTACGATTAAATGCTCTATAGCAATTTTTTACATTTCTAAGCATCGCACACTTTCAATTTTTATACTGTCGTATTGGGAAAAAAAAGTACTTTTAAATGCAATTTGTTTGAAAATTGTATCTCCATTTATTTTTGAAATAGTAATTTTTTTGTAGTTTTTAGCACCATTTGTTTAATTTTGGCAACTTAAGTACTCCATTTATGTAGAAAGTAATGGGAAAATAGTTGAAAAATAGCAATTATATCTTTTTGTTGCCATTTTCTGATAACAACTGAAAAAAAAAAAAAATGTAATTAAAATATGTGCTATTTCAAAAAATATAAACGAATAATTTCTAATAACAACCAAAAGAAAATGTATTAAAATACGTGCTATTTCGAAAAAATATAAACGAATAACTTCTGTTAAAACATGGAGCTATTATAAACTATACTTAATTTTAAGTATCTATTAATGTTACAAACAAATGAAGGCCTATGAATCATTAGATAGTCGTTTTTTTGTCGAGTTTCTTTAATGACGGCATCTTTTTGCTGCATTTGTGTATTATTTTGCAATAGTGACATCCTATGCATGCTTTACTGTAGATGTTTAAGAGTACATCATCAATGTGAAATTCTTAAGCAGATGCGAATGACATCATTTTACATAAAATAAAAGTGTGTGCTTTAAGTCTTAAAATTGAAATATGTCTTGTACTATTTATATATACATATACAGGCAAAGTTCTTTAATCCGCACAAGTTGGGATCAAAGGTTGTGCAGATTATGAAATATTGCGGATTATGGAATATTATGGATTATATGTCATTTTCTTATTTCTGGACGCTATCTTAATTCCATATTCAGTATAACATGAAAAGAAAAATATGAAATATAATAATTAATTTTATATGCTATCTCAAAAAATGCATTTTTCAAATTCTTGTATTAAAAAATTGATTATATTTACTTTTATATTTAAATTTTTCAGATATTTCTTTTAAAAAATCATTTTTGGATCAAGAATTTGTAAATTTGTTTACAATGCGAATTATAGAAAATTGCGGATTATGGTTATGCAAGATTATGGATCCTTGACTGTATTTTTTTTCATCGGGGGCAACACTAAATTCTGAAAAAGCAGAATTCCTGTTTTCTAGTTTATAATATATTTTCTACCATTTACAATTTAAAATGTTTCAATGTTGCAGTTTCAAAGCTATTTGGCATATTTTGGGGAGTGTTTACTGGCACATAAATAACAAGTTGCTGTAACTCGTATATAATTGTAACCCTCAAAAATATTTGGTAATTTTATCCCCTGCAGCAAGTAAAAGGAAAAATAATTGTAAATTAATACATCAATTTTAAAGCAAGTTTTAAAAATATTTAAATGTTGTATTGTCATAAAAAAAAGGCCTGTGTACATAATTTTTTAAATTCTAGCATACAAGAGTTAGTAAAGACAGACTACAAAATTCCACCTTTACATACAAAAATCATGTTGAGTTAAATAAAGGGATGTAAAACAATTAGCCTCAACATTGCAAAAATCTGAACATGGTACCTTCCTGCCAAATCTTGTAGCACTGTGTTCAGTAGTTTCTTCATAATGCAGCATGTGTGTGTATGCATACTTGAACAAATAAACTTACTTCTACCTTTATTATTATAAAAAGATTTTAAATCTTAAAAGGGACAGGAAATATAAATAAATTTTCTAGTTTTTTTACGGATTCATAAAAAATATTTCCTTACAAGACAGACATTTGACACACAACATACAAGATATGATAAAGATGCAGGTTGAGTTTGTGGCCTAATTGTTTAAAAATGTAAATGATATTCTGGTGATAAATGATACATTGGGGGGGGGGGGGGATCTTGCATGAAACTATAATGAATATCACAAAATGATGCATGTCTGCCATTCTAAACCTTTCTGTGTTACAAAGATGTCGTAGCTTAGTAACAATGGTCAAAAATAGCTCTTTTTTGTTGTTGTTAACATCTTTTGAAGCCCACATCAGCTTTCTTTATCAAAATACTAAAAAAAAAAAAAAAAAATCCAGTTCATTATTAAATGTTTATCTTTCTAACAGTGTAATCCAGTAATATATATATGAAAGGATAAAAACCCTTTAATATTCCAAATTAAATTTCAAAAATTTAAATTAAAATCTGAAGTCTCTTTCTTCTAACTTTAAATCTATTTCTAAAACCAGTTTCTCCCCTTGTAACTTTGTTTCCCAGCAATACATCATATTACTTTCAAATATCATTTTCGGACGATCTTTAAGAGTAAACATGCTGACGTTCGGAATATTCTCCTTCAGTTGTGGTTAGCTTCTCCCCGGGCAAGCCAAGCCTAACTCTGGCATCTGATCCCGGACAATCAATCAAAAGCTAATCAACCAATTAAAGAAATGTTCCTCCCAAATTTACAACTATGACCTCTGCTGGAAAATATGATAAACTCCAAGATATTAGCTAAAACCTGCGCCAAAAACGGGGGAATTTGCACTTTTGAGGTGCCGGCAAAACCTATGACGATGTAGCTCCTAAAATCCGCGACATAAGTAGCTCGAGGGGGTCCCAGCCGAACTCGCGAATTGGCTGTAAGATGAGCGGCGAAATAAATGAGTTCGGTCCACCAAAAGGTTCCCGAGTCTAATTATTATACAAGTATGACACCCCAGAAGTTATTACATATATATATATATAAACCTTTTTAAATATCTGCATTCATACTTCTGATCAAAATAAAAGAGAAAAATACCGAACCATATCCACATTAATTTTTGTTTTGAAATGTGATATGCATTTTAAAAAACATTAGTATCAACCCTTTCAAAAAATTTGTTTCCAAGACTCAGTTTTTTCAATTTTCTTCTTTTCCTGCAATATTTAAAATTCTACATCGGCTTCAGAAATTGAAATATGATAAAACAAAAGATACCAATCTATGTTTATTTTCCTTCAAAATGACATCTTTGGTTAAAAAATATTAATATTAACCCTTTCAAAAACCTTTGCTTCAGAAACTGGCATTTGCGATTTTCATTTTTTCTGAGGTGTTTAAAAATCCGCAATGCCTTTAGAAAAAAAAAAAATAAAAATACCAAACTGTTTCTGTGCACATTTTAATTAAAAACAGCATAATCTATTTCATATTTCTTTTAAAACGATGTCTCTGGTTTTAAAAAATCTGAATATTAAACCTTTCAAAAATATCCTTTTCTGAAATCCATGTTATTCAATTCGGTGTTTTTCTATATATATTTTTTTAATTGGCATGCATTTTTCAGTTTGAAATACGGAAGAAAATACCAACTTAACTAGTATACATTTACCAGGGTGTCTATTGCATATCAGAAACAAATTTCCCTGACTTTTAAAGTTTTCCAAACCAATAAAAGGAAATTTTCAGATATCAAGATTTTGTGATATTACATACAAAAAAACTTAAAAGTTGTGAATTAGAGAGTGGAACTTTCACAACTGATTCTGAAGTAATAACTACTGAGTTGTTAAAAAAATTCTTACAAAATTTACATATTGTTGAACATTTTATATGCTAAACATTTCTGCAGATACACACTTTTAGCATAAGGTTCTATCCATTTTGTCCAATTGTCATGAAATTCTTTATCACGTCAACCACAGTTAAATACAGATTGCTTTGACCATATTTTAATACAAACAATAATAAATAATATTCAATAAATTAAGCGAACAAATGTTCCATTCCCAATCAAAGATAAGTAAACAGACTGAAATAATCAATTCTACAACATTTAGTACAAAGTTTTTAGTGAAGTTGGAATTCAAAATCTCTAAGTTACAAGGAAAGACTGAAAGGAAAGCGGTAGACAAAATTATTTGCATGAGAGATTGAAATAATCTTTACAGTACTTATGAAGAGAAAACTTTGATTTTTTTGGTCCTGCAATTTCAAATTCTTAGTTTTATGATAAGAAAAATTTTCCTAATTTTTTCCTAGTTTCAAATTTTTCTAACTCATTCTCAGAATTTTCAAATTTTCTTGACTTTTCCTCAAGAATAATAAGTTTCCATGACTTTCCCAGTCCATATACATGTCCCTGACTTTTCTAGGTTATCCAGGTGGCTAGGCACCCTGATTTACCTTTAAAGCATCTTCACTTTAAAAATATTAATATTAACCCTTTGAAAAAGATTTTATTCTGAAACTCTTTTTTCTTTCTCTGACTGATGTTAAAGATAAGTTTTCCATTTTAATTCTTCTTTATAACATTTCTGTGCATGTGCATGTGCTGTGAAACTTTCATTTTTAACAGAGAGAGAAATCTTTTTGAATTTAAAAGAAGGAGTGGGTGTGGATATTTTATATTATTTAGGTTTTCTCAGGAACTTTTGGTCAGAATTAAAAGTTTGATACATCTAAATGTCAGACATTAAATCAGTAATAATCACTATAACGAAGACCCCATTGTTCATTTGGATATATTTTCATTTAAAAATATAAATCCATACAAATTTGAACACTGCCAAAGGCAGTGAGGCTCTGAACATTAGGTTTGTTTGGAAAGATTTTCTTTTAAACAGATAAACTTATTCAGCATTGATTTAAGGTACATTTAAAGTTATTATCATGGGCCTGGACTAAGTGGGTCTTTCACTTAAAATATAAAATCAAAACAGACCGAGTGCACATAACAGGTCTGGTGTATGCTGCTGAAGGTAGTAGGGCCCCTTCCCAAGTCTTGGTACATTTGGATAGATTTTTATTTAAAAATATAAAATAATACAAATTCGAGGATGCACACTGCAAAGGCAATGCAACCCTTAACATTAGGATGGTTTGAAAAAATTTTTGCTTAAACATATTAAATCATTTAACACTGATTTTAGGTACATTTAAGGTTATTATCTCAGGCCCAAACAACGTCCGGTGGGTCAGCTAGTAATATATCACACATATTAAAATTTATTTTAGACAGTGTCATAAGAAAAGATATTTTAGAGTTCTTGAACCAATTTGCCATGTGTAACACCTTTCTTCTTTTTGCAACTGCTCATATTTCTTCTCTAAATGTTTTTTTTTTTCTCCAAATATAGTTGCATTATGACAATTTTCACTAATTCTTTGAGAAAGTAAAATATGTCTTTTGTTGAAGAAAGTTATAAACAAACTTCCATACCAGACATTGGTAAAAAGCAGGCACCTCCCTTTAGAGAACACTTTTTCAATCTCCAACATCTGTATATACCGGGTGTACCAAAAAGGACTGACTGATTTTAAAGTTCAATAACTTCCAAACGGTGACAGATATTAAAAAAATTGTTGCAGGAGGGTTATGCATAAAGTCAAAACTTTTATTACAGTGATTTTCGATTTTAGTTCGAATTACAAACAATAGATGGTGCTGTAAGCAATAGTCGCTAAATACAGGCTCGATTTTTGGTCCTTTCTATTGTTCCATGCAGAAAAAGGAGATGGAAATGTATTATCCGGGCCACGAAGTACCAAAAATTGAGCCTGAATTTTAGCCTCTATTGATCGCAGCGCCATCTATTGTTTGTAATTCGAACTAAAATCGAAAATCGCTGTAAAAAAACTTTTGACTTTATGCATAACCCTCCTGCAAGAATTTTTTTAATATCTGTCACCGTTTGGAAGTTATTGAATTTTAAAATCAGTCAGTCCTTTTTGGGACACCCGGTATATATATATATATATATATATATATACACTGGTGAAAACAATTAAAGGGACAAACGGGTTTTTTTAAAAACAAAACAAAATAAGTTATCCCTATACGCAAATAAGGTATCAGATGATAGGTAAGCTCCTTGCAGACACACCTACCATGCAGTGGTATGTGTCGTCACAAGATAGTGGCGCTTTGATCGCGTTTGTGCAGAGGTACTTCATTTGACCGCCGAAGCTTGTAGCGTAAGGACATTTTAAACATCGTAGCATAATCCAATCCTTGTTTTTTGAATTTCTTTGTTTACCCATTGTTAGTATGGCTAGTCGTCATCGTCTAGAGGATGCCACAAGATGGCGAATTGTTGGAAGACTCGAGGCCGGCCAGTCACAGGCTACCTGTTGTAAGGATCTCAGAGTTCCGAGAAATGTGGTGTCCACTCTGTGGAAACAGTTCACAAAGACAAGAACAGTGGCCCGCCAACCTGGTCAAGGCCGCTAAAGGGCAACAATGCAGGTTGAAGACCATTATTTGAGACTTCTAGCCAAAAGGGATAGGTCCGCGACAGCGACACAACTGTCTTGTCACCTGTATAATGCAACCGGAACATCCATTTCACAGATAACAATCACCCAGAGACTTAATGCAGGTGGTCTGTATGCCAGGTGCCCTGTAGTCTGCGTCCCTTTGACTGTGAACCACAAAAAGGCCCGTCTAGCTTGGTGCCGAGAACACTTGTCTTGGACAGAGGATAGTTGGGTGCGGGTTCTCTTCAATGATGAGTCGCGATTCAGTCTAGACGTGTTCTCATCTGGAGAGAGCCTGGGAGTCGATATTGGCCCTCCAACATTGTCGAAAAGGACCACTATGGTGGAGGTGGTCTGATGGTCTGGGCAGGCGTTATGGCAGACGGATGTACCGACCTTCATGTGTTTGATAGAGGTACTCTGACAAGTCAGCAGTACAGGGACGAGATTCTTGCACCTTATGTGAGACTTTTTCACGGAGCATATGGACCAAATTTCGGTTTGTGGACGATAACGCCCGTCCACATAGGGCTCAGTTGATAGACGAATACCTCGAATCAGAGGATATTCAACGAATGGAGTGGCCAGCGATGTCCCCTGACCTTAATCCCATTGAACACGTATGGGACGCCCTTGGACGATCAATTGCAGCTCGAAGACCAGCTACAATGACCTTCGATGAGCTCAAGGGTGCCTTGGTGCAAGAGTGGGTGCATTTGCCACAGGGATTGACAAGGACCCCCGTAAACAATATGAAACGTCAATGCGAGAGTTGTGTAGCAGCTACAGGCCATCATACACCCTATTAGACATGTTTTTCTCTGACTGACAGGGTGTCTGTCAGCTGCTGTGCTGGACATGTGACCAGTTTCCTTATTTAGGGTGCTGGTTGTGCCCCTTTTTGTTTTCACATATATTGGTCTTATGTCGGATGATATTTTGGCCAAGTTTGGTTTCATTTGATTGGATAGTTTTTCTTTAATAGCAAATAAACCATTTGTCCCTTAAATTGTTTTCACCAGTGTATATATATATATATATATATTACCATTAATTAAACATAACCTGCCACCGTCAATTATTATGAATTAAAGCTGTAAGTATTAAAAAATATTATAAGAATTATTATGGAAGAAAAAAGAAAAAAGTGGACACCGACAAAAATTGAAAAGCTTATACATTGAATTACGTTATCGAGGGCACAGAATTCAATGATATAAGCAAAATGGTTGTTTTCTGTTGGAAAAATAAGCTAAAGCTAAAATTAATTTTCCCCTGTGCCCGAACAACCACTAAAATCAAGTGAATTGATTAAAAATGAAAGCAGAATAGAAACAAATAATATGAAATGGAAGAATCAATAAAACGTATTTAAATATTTATAGGATATAAAATAGAAATAATAAACACCATACCGATTAATATTTCAGTATTTTACAAAAATCCATGTGCACATGTCTGCCAGTATATCAAAGAGATTAAGGCGAATAAAACAGTTAAGAAATCACAGTAAATGATACCAAAGGATGCAGTTAATACATTTTAAAATAAAATTTGAAATACCATGTAAAACAAATTAAATCTAATATAAAATAAATAGATATTAATTACATTATTTAAAATGCACTATTTATATATATATATATATATGTGTGTGTGTGTGTGTGTGTACTTTTACTTCTTAATAGCAGACAAATCATGTGTCTAGTATTTAGAAGCTTTATTCTTTTGCTTATAAATTAATAATAATCATCCTGGAAAATTTAGCAACCAAGAAACAAACAACAAAATAAATGTAAATTTAGCAGAGACAAATTTTACAAGCTAAAGAAAAGCAAATATTTGCAGATCAGATTTTTTTTATTTATTTATTTATTTTTATTTTATTTTATTTTTATTTTTTTGCGGTTACAATTTTGTGACTTATATTTCACAAGAAATTTTGCTTTCTTAAGGATGATTTATACTAGCCAAGGCCTCTATAAATAAGCAGCAACAGTAAATTTATAGATGTAATATATTTATACTTACATTATCTAGATACTTTGGAATAAGCTTTTGGATAACAGTGGCAGTTTTAGGAGCTAATTCTGACGGCTTTAGAATGACACAGTTTCCAGCTGTAATGGCACCAACTACTGGACTTAATGTTAGCTGGACAGGATAATTCCAAGCCCCCAGGACAAAAACAACACCATATGGCTCATACTGAATAAATGTTTCATCCAGTATTGTGATGAAATTCTTTTCTGACTGGAAAAGAAGGTAATCCTAATTAAAGCGTAGTCACACTGAAACTGCACATTAAAAAAATAATGTAGTTTACTAAATATAAAGAAAAATAAATATTTGTGAATATAAGCAAACAAGAAAAAAAAGTAATTAACCACTGGCACAAACAGAATGAAAATCAGCATGGAACAAGATTTTTTAATGGGAATTTTGAAGAAAAGGAAGTCTTATTATGATAAATAAAATGGGTCAGTCCCAAGGTTGCATGGTAAAACGTGCCATACGATATTATAATGAAATATATTAATAAAATTTGAAACAATATTTCAGGAAAATTAGTAAGCCATAAATATCTGTGGACATTAAAGAGTAACTAAAAAGCATATTTCACCAGCATATTTCCCTTGCATATTGACTCAGCAAAAGTCATGCTTTGTTAGGATTTGCGAAGCATTATTTAATAAAATAAATATTTGAAAGTAACAATGTGTTTTATATTATTTTTTGTATCTTTATTAAGCAAAAACATTATTTTATGTTTTGGCGCATTTTAATTTTAGAAATGTAAATTCAGCCAAATAAATAAGAATTTCCTCGGAATTTTTTATTTATGATATAAGACTGGTATAAATAAAAATATTTTTGAAGCAAAATTTTATAAAATATTTTTAAATTTTCAACTAAAAGCTTCTTTAAAGATGTTTTTACATTTTCCAATAGCCTATGGTGTTTTCACAAATTATTTGAAATAGGTATGTTTCCAATCTTTGTAATTCACATCAAATAATTTTTGATAGCAATTTCAGAATAATAAAGTTGAAGACAAATTAAAGAAAGTTATTTCTTCAAAATCCTATTTTCTGGAAAAACATTAGTAAATCTGCTCTCGTTGATACTAAGAATTATTAACTAATTATATTATTGTTATTCTTCAACCTTTGAATTTGAATAACACTTTATGTAACGAATTTAACAACTAATTTTATTTGTTTACAATTCTTTTGTAAACAAATGAATGTGACAAATCTTTACAAAAATAAATCATAATATAATTCTTTTAAAATGCATAAGCATCGTCTGCATAAATGATTTCACATAATAAGAATAAATTGTGTAGTTGAATTCTTAACACTGAAAATTAAATTTAAAAAACAGTTTTTGAGATATTTTGGTGGAATGGGAATAATGAAAATATATTTTATTTATTTAATTAATCATGATTCTATCTTTAATTGCTAACTCCATAATTTATTTTTTCTTCTGAAAATACATCTGTTTCCTTTTTTATTTGCAAAAATGCATCCATAATGGAAAAACATCTAAAATAAATTAATTAAAATAATAAATTTTTTAAGGTTATTCTGTAAAAAAGTATTGTGCACTACAGATCATAATTTATTTTTTTGTTTCATTTCAAGTCAAAATACTGAATAGATTTTTTTGTAAAGTGTATGACAAAATGTAATTTGTGTAGCCTAGTAGAGGATTTGCTTCGCTTACTCTAATTATCTGTTTCTTAAATAAATAATAAATTCAATTTAATAACAATACCTTAGCCCTAAAATTTTGTTGTGAAACAGTTTCACAAATTTAAACTGATACAGAAGGATAAGCCAATTCCACAAACAATTATTAACTTTAAGAGTGTTGGTCAGTCACTGAACAATAAAGCATCATGTACTCTAGATAGTAAAGTATGTCTTTCTCGTCCTCGTCCCTCACCCTCCCAGAAACAATTAGAGCTGTGAGAAATTGATTAGGCACCTTTGGAAAACATCTCTATTGTAAGAATTTATCTGCTTAATGGAAGGAGTAATTGATCATCTTAAGAAGAGAAGGAAATAAAATTTTCAGAATGGAAAAGTCTGTTTTATATCAAGAATACCTATCTTCCTAATGAAATATAAAATAATCAAAATGTAAAATATTTTTATGTCAATTTATAAATTTGAAACACAAGTTTTTGCAATGTTTTAAAATATCATTAGGAAAATTCCAATTTACTGAATGGTAGTTTTATTTTTAATAATAAGTTTGTGACAAGTTTAAAGAATTGCATTAAAACAAATCGAGAAATTTAATTTTTTCCATGAGGTATACTTAACCCCTTCGGCCCTCATTTAATTTGGAAACAGATAAAAAATAAATTGCAGGTTAAATAAGCTTGAATAGACATAAATAACTATAATATGAAGTATTATATCATTTTGATAATTAGTAAACTAATTAAAATGTGCTCTAATAATAGGACACCAGGGCTTAAATTACGCAAAATGAGTAATTTTATTTTCTGTGTACATTTCCAATTATGTAAGATATAAAGGACATGAGAATGAATAAAATGAGTTTATTTCATATGAAATTCTTTGAAACAATTTCTCTGTGCGTGAAAACATAAAAATACTTAATATTTTTCACAAAAACATGTACTTTTATATGTACAACCTTCCATTTTGCATCTCTGTTGCTTTTCACTCCTTTCAATCATATGGTTCATTCCATTAAATCTAATATCTTTAGAAGGCAGTATTAATTTTGTTCTTTGGCAAAACAGAGCTTCTTGATGATGGCCTTCCACGTTGATACAGATTAGCGACTGGTCTTTGACTGATAGAGCTTCTGCTATTTCAAATGTGAAATCCAATAAATCCATTTGATCTTGCACAGGAACTTCGAATCATTTTGCATCATTTTTATACTCTAACCAAGAGTTAATAATGGGCATATTAAATTATGAGATAATACTCGAAGTGTCCATTTTTTACACTTTATAGCAGTTCGATACAAAGACGGTAAGAAGTCATGTTTGTTGACTCCCCCCCATTCTTTTATTGTAGAACTTCACAACTTATGGCCTATATACATCAATATAAGTGGAATCTTTTTTGCTTCATCTTTTAACAATATCCTTCGAATTATCTGACAGAAATGTAGATGCTAGTGTCACAACTTTATTGTCATACAACTTTACAACAATGATTTTACCATATTTGCTGGCATAAGTGTCACAAGTACCACGTCCATATTTTTTTTAAATTCGGCATCACTTTTTAATACACAGATTGTCAGCTTTTTTCTGCGCATAAAGCCGGCAGCAATAAAATCAAGCACTGCACTGTAAAAAAAAAGGGACTAAAATATTGTTACTGCAAATTGTACTGGCAATCGAGACGCCAGTACTATTTCTGTATTTTAACGGAAAATTTCTTCCGCAAATTCAAGAAAAACGAAAAATTTTCTGTAATTTACGGGGGAAAATTTCTGTATTTTAGTCCTTTTTTTTTTTACAGTGAAAAGCATTGTATGTCTCTTAAAGAGAGTTGGTTCAAGATATCTCGCATATCTTTTAAGTCCGCTCTGTTCATAAAGATGCGACCAATATTTTGCACTTGAAACGTATCGGCACACGACTGATTTCGAAAAAGCTCAATTTTCTCTTATTGTTCTGCACAGGGTTGCAAAAAAGCCGGCTAAAATTAAAAAAAGCCAGGCCGGTGGCTTTTATTGGTTTTAACCGGCTTTTTTAGGCCAAAATTGGCCTTTTTTGGCCATAATTGGCTTTTATACAATGAAGCATTGTAATTATAAACTACACATTTTAAAGTGTTTTTAATTAGTTTTAATAACATTTAATTGATTTAGAGTTTAATAAGTAACCCAATTTCTCAATAATGAGGACATTAATACTGGAATAAAACTTAGATGGTTTTGCTAGTGATTTGTAGTCAGAATTGCAAATATGCCAGCTAAATTTTAAAAGGGCCATACCAACTGCCAATTAATAAAAATAATTTGTTGAATTGGTATAATTACAATGCTAATAGTAGATTGTGTAAAGGATGCCATATATGTTTGGCATGCATGTTTAAGAATCATTAAAAATGAAATTTAGCTGGAAACCAATTTGAAAATGCAGTTTTTGATTCTTTAAGGTAGGATCCTCATATGAGAGGGTTGACTGCAATTTAAAAATAGACTACATTCACTCCTTTTGGCAATAGCATCTGATCGCTCATATGAGACAGCTCAACAGAATGAATTCCAGGTAAAGTAACTCCATTAAATCAGAAACATAATTACTTTTTTTTTATTTTAACACAATCGATCATCATACTGATCAATAACAAAATCATACAAGTTATAATTTCTCCAACTGAGTGAAAAAGTTCTGAATGCGATTTATTCTGTTGAATTAATTCAGATAACAGACAAGAAATTACTGTCAAAAGGCTGACTGAGTGAAATGTGTCAGCCAGGAAGTTCAAATGATAAAGCATTCACAATTTGAGCCAGAAGTTCTGAGTTTCCTGTCCTAAACACTTTGACTTTTTCCCTCAATTGGAAATATTACAACTCATATATAAATTTATGTTTGAAAAATAAATAATTTTTCCCTCAAAGATTATGAAGGAAATTATAACATAATTCGCTTTTGATATTTTCTCCCAGAAAAGCCTATGTTATATGAAAATCCTTTTGTACAACTTATTTTATACATACATATATATATATATATATATATATATATACAGGGTAACACATAAATACTATGACATGATGAAAATGTCAATTTATTTTAATGTTTTTCCCATTTTTGAGATATACTATTGTTTTATTCATGTTCCTCATGCTTTTTTGTTGTCTAATTGATATTTCAGCTGATATTAATTCACTGTTTTGAAGGAAAACTTATTGTGCAAAGAAGACCGGCCAGTCATCGTACCTTACCAGAAGAGGAGAATGTCAATTCCTGCAATCGCCAAACTGCACCATGAACAAGTCCATTGCGCTGTCAAACATTTTAAATAGACCGGAGGGATCAAAGACCATCAATGAAGTGGAAGACCACGAACAACAAGGACCTCAGTGCTCTTAACATGGTCAAGAAGAAGATTCAGCGAAATCCACAAAGAAACATCTGAAAATTCGCCAAGGAGCACAACATCGACTGCAAATCCATGCGAAGACATGTCAAAGAAGATCTGCAACTCATCTCATACAAACTGGAGAAAGGACACCATCTCACGGACCAAATGAAAGTGTCAAGGCTCGAAAAGTGCAAGAAGATTAACCCCCTGTGCCACAACAATACCCTAAATTGGATTTTCTTCACTGATGAAAAGAGTTTTATGGCCCAAACTTTCCAGAACTCGGAGATGCAATGTGAGTTGCTACTCAAAGGGACTCCGTGCATTGTGAAGGTGGAAAAGGTTCTTTTTCCGAAGTCTGTGATGATGTAAGCAGGGATTTCCAGATTGGAAAAAACAAAATTCGTCTTCGTCCCAAAAGGTGTCAAGTTCAATGCAGAGACGTATCAGAAGCTAACTTTCAGAAGGCGCCGTGATCCCCTGGACTGAAAAAGAAAGCGAAGAACATCGACTGGAGGTTTCAGCAAAACTGGTCGACTACTCACGGAGTGAAGAAGATGCTGGAGAGGTGCGCAGCCAATCTCTTGTGATTTTGAACGAAGCGCGTTTGGCACTCAAACTCCCCTGACTTGAACACTATGGACTTCGCTGTTTGGGGGATCCTGGAGCAAAAAGCCTGCACAATCAAGAACAAGTCCCTGGTTTCCTTGAAACGCGCTCTGGTAAAAGCCTGAGCCGAAATCTCGACGAAAACAGTCGCGGCCATCTTGAAGAATTTACAGAAGTGTCTAGACGTCTGCATCACCACTGGAGGAAAGCATTTCTAATTATCTTGATCGTTTCTTGTCCAGAATTGTCTCCTCTTTCAAATGGTGAACAACACTAGTTATTTTGTTCATTCAGTGAAAAGTTATGGTCTTTTATTTGCGTCACAGTATTTGTGTGTCAGCATGTATATATGTTGGATAATCAGCTGTTTTGGTATGATAAATTATTTCATTTTTATGGTTAATTTTTCCTTTGTTGAAATAGCTTATAATTACAAAACCTTTGACTATATAGGTATATATATATATAATATTCTAAAATGGCTATATATATATATATATATATATATATATACATAAAATAATCTTTGCTTCTTAATTTACAGTTCCTCGGACACAAGCCATGTATGATAATCAAACCTTGGTTATCTCAAATTTTATTGTCATCTCTCATATAATGGCCTGATAAATTAGAACCCGATAACTGTCATTTTAGTAATTGGGATTTATTGCATTCTTAAAAGTCACAGATATATCTAAATAGTCTTAATTACAACTTGAAAATTTAAAGTAGAAAATAATTGTAAAAATTTTACTTACAGGTTCTGGTTTAACATAATTATGAATATTTTGTCGCATGCACCTAATGTCGTTTAGTAAGAACTCAACTTCATATAAAACAGATTCTTGATAAGGCTATAAAAAATAACAATACAATAAAAATAAGATAACAGATAAATAATAACAAGATAACAGATTAAAAAATACTAAAAGATAATGTAAAAGTAATTGTAAATATATACATACACGACTGATTTCACATACATAATATGAAATAAATAATTTAAAATAAAAGAAATAGATACTTAAATTTATTAAAATTAAAGCCAACTTTCCTAGCTATTAATTAGACCAGAGAGTTTTGTTTTGCATCATAAGTTTTTTATATTGTTTTCATTTTTCCTTCATTTTTAAATCATTCTGTACACAAATATTTTACGAGGCATAGGTAATAATAACCGGATGAACGTAATAAAACTTTTTATATATCAACAATTACATTAGGAACTTTATTGCCTTCAATATCTCCCCTTGGCGATCCCCAGACCATACCATTTGAATTTTCCACAGTGCAAAGCAGTACTGGAAGTCCTCTTCAGCCAGTTTATTGATTGCTTTGACTAATTCTATGTTCCCAAATCTTAAAAATGGAAATAAATTTCACAGGGTGTTACGTCAGATGAGTACAGTGGACGATCCAACAAGAGGATGCCGTGTTTTTTCAAAAGCACCTTCACGGACAAGGCAGAATAGGCTGTAACATTGTCTGGTGAAGGATGCAAGAAAAACTCTTCCACAAATCTGATCGTCATTTTCTTACCTGTTCATGAAGGGCAGTTAGAACCTCAATGTAGGAGTTTTGACTGACAGTCTGCCTTTGGGGGACAGAATGAACATAGACAATTCCACGAATGTAAAAAGAAAGATCAACATGGCTTTGAATGTCATGGAATTTGCGAATTCTTGCTTTTTCCTGCCGTGGTGACCTTGGGCTCTTCCAATGTATCGATTAGTGTTGTTTCAGGATTATAAGTGAATAAACAGTCAAGTGTGAGTATTACTCGCGCACAGAGGGTTCCGTACAATAAATATATGAATTAGTAATTGTATTATTAAAAAAAAAAAAAAAAGTTGCTAAAAGAATACTAACACTTTGTAAAAAACTATGAAAAGTAGTGTTGGGTATAACAGTATGTACTAGAAAAATGTAAATGGATATACCAAGAAAGTTCAAAGAGATATGGAAATTTAAAAATATCAAATACCGCCATTCTGTACAACTCATTTTTACTTTCTTCTATCTTTACAAGAAGAAAGTATTGAATTCGTGAAAATTTTCGAATTTCGGTTTTCGACAGATTTATATGTTTTAGGGTACAGAAGTAATGAAAAACATGTTTTTACAAAATGTTTGTCTGTGAGTCTGTCTATCCATGTGTGACACAAATTTTGTGGGCGCTCTATCTTAAGAACTATAGAACGGAATTTAATAAAACTTTAGATTTAGTTAGTCCCTGATATAGATTGGTGCTCATTACTTTTTGGTGTAAATCGCCCAGCATGTGGCACTACTATGCTGCAATTTTCCCGATTTCCGCAATAGCTGTATCTCAAGAACTAATGCATGAATTTTCATCAAACTTTAGATTCAGTTAGTCCCTGATATAAACTGATCCTGATAAGTTTTTGGTGTAAATTGCCCAAGTGGTTCCACTGCAACTCAGAACTTTTCACGATTTCCATAATAGCTCTATCTCAAAAAAAGAAAAAAAAAAAAAAAATGCACAAATTTTCACCAAACTTCAAATTTAATTAGAAGTTCATGAAAGTTGTCCCTGATTAGATTTTGGCATAAATCGCCTAACCGATAGCACTGCTGTGCTGCATTTATCATGAAGTATTGACATGGTATGAGATAGAAGAACGTTTTGGGATTGACACATCCGACTAGTTTAATATTATCTTAATCTCTTTATAATGAACTTAATTCGGTACTGACAAAAAAAGAAATGCATATTTAAACTTCATTTGGCATTTCATAAAACTAAATTCAGCATAGTAATAACCTTTCTTTCTACAGTGCAGCTAAAACAAAACATTCGTTCAAAGTTTACATTTGGCTAATAGAAAATTTTGAAAATTTGAACAACATAATCACTTAAAAAATATTTTTTTGAACAATAAAAAGGAAATTTTAGGTTCAGTTTATACAGATTAACATAAAACGTATGTTTTGAAAATTTCATGAAAAAATATTCAAATGTTTTTGAGATAGCGTGCGCGATATGCCCAAGAAAGTCAATTGGAGAAAAACGACTTAAAAGTTTCGAAAATGCTGCTTAAGCTATTGAGCCGGTATAATTCTAAAAGCCATAACTTCTGTTCTAATGAGAATTTGAAGGAAACAATTATATTAAAATGTTCAGAAAAAAAAAAAGATTAACACCTAAAAAAATTAAAATAAAAATTTTTTTGAAGCTTTAAGAGTCCTGAGACCCATTGAATCAATCTGTTTATAACAATTTGACGTTTATTGCTTTTATACTGTTACTGGCCATTTCATTACACTCATATATCATTAAAAGTTGTAATCTAGGCTTTAAAAGCCGATGGTACATAGTGTACGCTGCCCCTGTCACTATGTATGTCCAAACCATCCATATCTTTAAGGGTTCATATCTTAGCTAATTACAGACGATTTTTTTCGAAAATCATGATCAATAATGCTTTTATACTTCTACTACGATATGTATCTCCAGCACTGCTCAACAGTTTTGCTGAATGCCCATAAATCGAAATTTGTGTGTAACGGAAAAATGCACTTTTCTCAAAAACTATGTGACCTAGGGTGATCGCTATAATTTTCCTGCAAGGGTTATATTAATGTCTACTCCCTCTAATTTTTTCATAATTTTAGTTTCAGTAGATTCGGAATTAGATAGGGGGGGGGGGGGGGACATATTTTTGCGCTACATTTTCGACTATATCTTTGAAAATGTAATACCTAAAATTAAAAGAAATGTATTTTTGAATTCAGCGTTACGAAAGCTTTCACACAATATACAAAGAAAATATTTTTTTTTTTTTTTCCAAGCAACTGAATTTGCCAATATACATTTTTCCTAAATATATTTATAAATATTTAATAATCTGAAAATATGTGGGTCAACAGTTTTATTACTTCCCCGAATTTGAACTTTCCACGTTCCATAGTTTACGAGTAAAGTGGCTGTGACAGACGGACAGACACAAGAGTGATCTTATAATGGTTCCATTTTTACTTTTTAAGTATGGAAGCCTAAAAACCAAAAATCCTAATATGTAATTACTCACTCTAATAAACTAGGATCAGTTTCAATTTTGTTTAAAATCTCAGCACAAATGTTCATTCATGATTCTCTTTTCTCCAGCTTGAGGATCTTTAGTACTATTTTCATATACACTTTCTTCATGTTCAAAATTTCATGCAAGATCTGAAGAAAACTTAGTCAATTCCTGTCAACTCAGCAAGAACTTGGATACTCTGACGGCAATTTTCATGGATCATTTGACCAATTTGTTGAACTTATTTGTTTTTGACGTACAGGGAATGCATCATCTTTGGTCGTTTCTCACACCTCTTTGAACATTTGAAACTACTCAAAAACTTGAGTGCACAATAAACATTCATATCCTTATACTTCTGTTAACATAGCATAAGCTTCTGTGGCAACTTTCACGAGTTTAATATGAAACTTGAGGTTAACTCATTGCTCATGCTCCATCTGAATACAATCATTTTGCCATCAAGTCAATGGTGAATGGTTCACTCTTAACAAATGCTACAGCCGAACTAAGCGACACATGACCTTGGCGATCAAGCAGGGGATGGGAGAGAAAAATATAACAGCATCAAGGGGAGTCCTTGACTGCACAACACTTGCTGTTTGCCAGTGGTAGCACTAGTCCAGTTATTTAATAACCACACCTGATATACACGATAATGTTTAATATATAAATATAAATATACTGAATCAAAAATGCAATATAGGATTCTGCACTTTCTCTGTTATTTTTTAAACTATTTGCATTTTGTCATATTTATTTAATTCTACCTTTCATATATCTATATATATATTCTGCCT
Organism: Maratus speciosus; assembly: GCA_963932465.1. NCBI lineage: Eukaryota > Metazoa > Arthropoda > Arachnida > Araneae > Salticidae > Maratus > Maratus speciosus. The sequence continues at coordinate 296,833,758 of OZ010789.1, forward strand.
TATATTATACATAAATTAGAATAGACTATGGTACTGTTACTTAAATAGCTCTATACATTTTAGGGAATAAGATTACAGCAAAGCCTCCTTAAAGCAACCACGTTCCGTTTCAATAAAAATTGGTCACTTAGAGAGGTGGTCTCTTAATGAGGTCATGTTTAAATCTAGATTTTAATTGTTGAAAAAAGGTAACAATTAATGTTACTAAAAGTCATTTTTCACATTAGGAAAAAATATAAAAATTTAATTATCAAAACAAAAATTAATTTGAAGAGTTTAAAAAATGAACACATTGACGTTTGCTTTGAATTTACGGTTTTATCTTTTATAACTTTTATTCCCAAGTCCTTTCGAAGTTCAGTAAATATATGCAATTTTTTATTTTGGATGGGAACAAATAATGACAATTTCATTAATTTATCTATTTCTTTGAGAGTTTGACAGAGTATGGCAGGGGAATTTATCGACCATCATTCTTAATTCGCCATCAGAGTTAAATTCATTGCCTAAAAAGGCATAAAGAGGTTTAAACACTTAAAAGTTACAGGAATTTTAAAAAAAATCTAAACAGCTTAGAAGTTTGATGAATAATGCGTCCTCCGGAATTTTTTTTTCTAATAAAACCTTCTTCAAGCGACCTAGAAAAAATGGAATTTGTTTCATTTTCTTCAAAGAAATTGGTCGCTCATGGAGGGAGTTCAACTGGGATGGTCTCTGAATGGAGGTAAAATTAGTATTGAGTGTATGGAAATAAATTTCGTTCCATGAAAAAATGATCATTCAGGGAGGTAGTTGCACGGATGTTTCACTGTATTTCAATCAGAGTTAATACAATTTTTGTGAACAAACTTGTGTTCAAGAGATTTTTTGTATGTATACAAATAGTTTATATCATTTTTTTTGGCTTTATGAATCCGTGAAAAAATATTATATGTTCATTAACATGCTATACAGTTACTAAATAAATATTTGTATATTTTTTAAGTTTTATGGCTATAATTATACCAAATTTTGACAATTTTATAATAAACTATTTCATAATTATTTGTCAAACTTTTTAATTTTAATCATTCAACATGCACACTTTATGAACTTTAGAAGATATATTTTAAATCTTATAAAAAATAAAAATCCCAGATTGAAAGTAACCATTTTGCAATTCTAAATCTTTGAAAGTAATAAATATGAATGTATTGCTCAAAACAAGACCATTGTATCATAAATTACATGAGCTCATTTTAAATAGTAACACTACATTTTAAATACAGATATTTTTATCCTTAATTCCTGATATTTTGAAATATTCAACATCAAAGTAAGTACCATATATTTTCATGTACACTGTACACTAAACTCTCATGTTAACACACAAACATCTTGATTTTTAATACTTCATTTAAATAATAATAACAATAATAATTAAAAAAAAAAAACATATTTCATTCTATTAATTTTAAATATAACAGTTAATAATAAAACTGCTCAATATTCACAATGTATTGCTTCATGGTTTCATAAATTTAAATACAAAATTTCTGCCCAACGATTTTATGCAGTGACCCAGGTCCTATATATTTAGACAAAATTAAAGTTTCAAATATTCATGTATGACATGCACCTCGATTTTTAAATAAATTTTTTGTGAAAAAAAAACACTTGGCATGCATGATAAAGTATGGTACAGATTGTTGTATAGATTGTTATATACCAAATTTCATGGTTTCTTCTTGTGACGGATTAATGAAATTCCCAATCTTTTTCCTTATGCATCCAACTGAAAACTTTCGAGAATTTTTCCACCGACCGACTGACTGACAAATTTTGCAATATTTTCCACCTACTGAGTGATGAAGTTTGCGATTTTTACAGCGGCCAATTTATGAATTTTGCAATTTTTTTCTCCTCAACAGATCAACGAAAGTCACGATTTAAATTTCTTGTAACTGACTGACCAATTTTGAAATATTTGTTTTGCAAATGACTAACAAATTTTGCAATATTTTCCTACTACCAACATGGAAACTTTGCAGGTTCTTTTCTTGCGACAGATAGACACATTTTACAATCTTTTTTCTGCAACAGATTGACAAAATACATAATTTTATCCTGCGACCATCAACGAATTTCACACTTTTTTTTCCTGTAACCGATCAACGAATTTAACAATATTTTTTCGGCCGATTGACGAAATCCATGATTTTATTTCCTATGACTGATGGACATATTTTAAGATTTTTTTCCCACTGAGAATGAAAAAGGAAAAGAACAAAAAGATGGTGTCAAAAAAGGACAGGAAGGGGCTGCCAACTTTGACTAGAGTCAGCACTAAACAAAAATGAGATTAGAAAAACTGCAAAGATTTTGTGGTGCACATGAAAATTTTTTTAGTTGATCCTTCCAATTCACAGAAATTAGGAGTTGACATTTAAAGACAACCTTCATTTCTTGTGTAATAGAAGAAATTAATCGACGGTTTCTGTTTCAACCTTTATACACAGGTTAAAATTTTAATGGATAGAACCCACTTCAATCAAAAACAATAACAGGGATTTCGGTTTCGGCTACAGTTTCATTAAGGATATAATAAAACAATTTTGTTCCAAAATGAATATTGATGATGCAATCACAGAATATGCATTGTTCATGCAAGTAGATAAAAAAGAAGGCACATCAGATTTTGCAAAGTTTTCTGAAAAACTTTTAAGGGAGCATAGCATAAGCAGCATATGTTTTCGATAATTTCCAAAGTTATAAAAATCGCTGCCTGTCACAAGTGCACCCTGTGAAAGAGGTTTCAGCACCCAAAATCAAATAAAATCTAAATTCAGAAATTTATTTGACAACCCAATTGTTAAGGGCCTATAACGTTTGGCGAAAGTTGAAAAATAGATGTTGTATATGTAGAATTTGAATTTAGATAGCATAATTTATTTAACTTATGACTTGCGGGATCTACAAATTAACTAACTCTCTAGTAGTATTTATTATTGTCTATGATTTGAATGCATGAGATAGCAAAGCAAAGTACACGGAATGCGAGCACAATGACTTTAGACTTTGAAAACGAGAAAAGAAGCAGTCTATTATTTGGTCACTTTTGAAGAATTGTCATGAAAGAGGTTAATAAAGCAATTGGCTCTACTAGGCCAAATGGAATGATATTTTGTAAACTATTGTTTTCAAGTATTAATTCTAGTATAATTGAAAAGGCTAGTTATAGTGCATTGTAAAATTATTTGTCTACAAGATATTAAAGTCAAGCTCATATTATTTCAGCATTATGTAATTATTTGAATATTTCAATAAATTAAAATATCACACCACACATCACTCTACTACAATTTGGCAAACTCGTATATAGGTATTACAGAAGAGAGCCAGAAATCTGCACTGTTTGGAAGAAGGCGTTGTGCGGATTTCAGGATTTTGCAGATTTTAAGTCATAAAAAGAACAATAATTAATAAAAAGTTTGAAAAAAACAAATAGGACAAATAAAAGAAAACAACATTAATAGAAACACAGTTTTATATTAGATTATTTAATTATAAATGAAAATTTTAATAATCAACAACAACAAAAAAAGAATATCTGAAAACAATATAAACAAAAGAACTTATTTTTTAAACTTTGAAAACATTTGTTCAATTGTGGCCTGTTTTAAAACTTTAGTTTGTTCTAGTTTAAGTTATTATTGCAGGATATAGATAGTCATTAGTTCCTGCTCAGTTACACAATTTTGTTGCTTTAAGAATTCAAGGTATTTCTCTCCCAAATTTAAACCCTCATCAAACTGAATTTTCTCAGAATTATCCAAGTCATCATCATCATTAGAACTGCTTTTGGCTGGATTCAAAACGATACTTCACCAGAAAAAAATATAGAAAAACAACTTAAATGATGAATAAAAATGTCTCGCATGTGATTAGATACAGATAAACAGATAGAGTCAATGTCACTGAAATTCCCAAATATATTTCTCAAACCAATCAACACACACATGCGTACTCAGTTTTCTTTTCTTCACTTCAGTCCCAATTTTCGCCGCACTCTTTGTAAACAGAGATGAAAACGTCCTGAATCAATCATTTGCTTTGGAATGACATCATTTTCTCCCAACTTCATTCTTTTAACACCACGCAGGAAAGATGTTTACATCTGCAAACCTGTGCGGATTTCGGACTCTGGTGGATTTGTGGCACTCTACTGTATAGGGAATATAGGTAATAATAGTTAAAGTAAAACTATTATACGTGGATTGTGAGTTATTAATGCAAGTGTGAAAACTGTAATGATACCTCTCCAAGCACAAGTCTAAAAGGTAAAGATCCAAAATAAATCTAATCCTAAATAAAGCTAGAAAAATAATGATTCCAGCACTAATAAAACTGATTAAAAATTTTGTCATGTCTATATTAATGTAATTCTTAAATAGCACATAAAATAATAGTGGGGTTTTTAGATTTTTTTTTTCTTCCTCCCAAACAGTTCAACTCTCATCATTCATAAATATTGGAAGAGAGACTCCTCTCAGAAAAAAAATTAATTTATGATGAAATCAGACACCTGTGTTAAAATTTTTGTATCATATTAGAATAGTTATCAAACTGAAGCAAACAACAATACAGCATGCATACATAATAAAACAAATGAAGGGAGCTTTTAGAATCACAACATTAGCATGTGTAAGCATTGCAATCACAAGACATAAAAAAAAAAAAGTATAATTCTTTAAAGAAATTGGATTGTTTATTAAATATTATTCCTCTTTTTAAATTTTAATTTTTGAAGCATTTGAAAGTAGAACTGAAAAGATTAGAATAAAAAGGTGGCAATACATAACAATTAATTATTTTTTTATTCATCTTAAAATCAATTTTTTGAACTTATATTATTACTTTTTTGATTACTATTTGATAATAAATGAAAGATGTTACACTACTAGAGAAAATTAAAAGCACAAAATTTGTGCAACATTACAGATTTACTTACTTCACTTCCCTTATTTTATGGTCAGTATTTCTCTGCATTTTTGTATCAATCTCAGAAAGCCAGAAAGATATTCAAAAAGTTGATTTCATTGAAAATACTGAAAACTTTCAATCCTGATCTGTGTATTAAGCGATGAAGCAATCTTTGATATTGAAATAGATTTAGTATAGAAAAAAAAAAAAAATCATAAAAATGAAGCAATCTTTGATTTTGAAATAGATTTGGTAAAGAAAAATAAAAAGATCTATAAAATTAAAGTTGTTACATATAATATACAAAAATTAATAAGCAAAACAATTTACAGAAATGTACCTTTCCTAAATCCTGCATGACAGCATCAACAAGTTCTTTCTCATGTTCAACACACATTCGATGTAAATTATTCAGTTGCTGAATACGAAAATTGACATCCTTTGTGACACCACTCCGAAAAGCATTACGAGCTTTCTGTAAGACCTAAGAAAAATATAAGTTAAATAAAATGAATAAATAATAATAATAAAAATGGATGACACATTTAAGAAATAATTATACATACTAATATTATATTTAAAGCAACAAATTTTTCACTGATTCTCAAACGAAAACCAAATTAACCATTTTAAAACTAAAATGTTAAGCTTTTATAGCAAGATTTAAAAAAAAAAAAAAAAAAAAAAAAAAAACTTAAAAATATTTTATCATAAATAAATGTGTCTCAAGACTAGTTTTTAATCTGGCTAATGTATTATACGAGGGCGAGTCAAATAAAAGAAAGACAACCCACCCTTACGAAAGTAACATATAGGTGTGAGGATAAAAGTTTTTTAACACTCTCATACACTGGGTTGAAAACAGTTGCATGACATAATGGACGCTCCAAATGATGAACAGCATAGTGTGGTCAGGTTTTTTACAGCTGAAGGTGTTTCCCAAAAAGAAATTAGTCGCTGTGTATGGCAAACACTGCATTTCATTGGCTACTGTGACGCACTGGAGCAAACAGTTCAAAGGACGTGAAAGTTGCAAAGACGATCCATGACCTGGCCAAAGCCACCGTGCAATCACCCCCAACACAATTGCACAGGTTGATGAACTGATTAGACAAGAACGGAGGAGGATAAGCATCGATGAACTGGCAGACCTCTCGATTTGTGACTTTCACATTTCCAGGCAATTGAAAAAACAGCTCAAGGGAACCAGATTCGTGTCAGATGATGACGTGCAGGAGACAGTTGCAGACATTTTGAAGCAGCAACCCAAGAAGTTTTATGAGAAGGGAATCACGAGACTCGTCAGTCAGTGGGACAAATGTCTAAATGCTCATGGAGACTACATTTAAATAAAGTACTCTGCTTGTCATATATTTGCATTGGCTCACTTTCATTTGACTCGCCCTCGTATAATGTGTCAGTTTTCAAAAATGAGAAGAGTTAATACAGTAGACTCCCTCAAATCTACATAGCTTTGGACTAGAGGTCAGTGACCCAGAGCCGAACAATTTTTGATGCTCCAGCTCTAGCTCCGCTCCTAGAGAAAATACCGTGGCTCCAGCTCCGGCTCCGACTTCGCGCTTTTAAGTTGCAGATTTTAATTTACAAGTTTAATTTTTTGCTCACAAATACTTTCTATCTTCATTAAAGATCTGACAAAATGCATTTTTCTTCTCATCAAACTTGAAATGCTTCTTCAGAAAATATGACATCTTTTAGCTTTTGCTTTTAAAATAGAAAGTTTGGTAGAATTTTAAACACAAAAATCTTAAATTTCTTCTACACTTTTCGAACAGCCAAAATTGTACGACTACACATGTAAACAACAGGCAGCCATATTTGTTTTCAAATAGTGTTGTCACTTAGTTCAAGTAGAAAGTAGAAGTAAAGTAGTGTTGCCATTTTTTGAGAAGTTTTCCTTCCCTAATAATAATAATAAAAACCTAAAAAAATGATATAATTAAAATACTGAATAATGATGTAATTAAAACATTTTAAGCCTAGAAATTTAAAAGACTGAAAAAAAAAAAGATTTAAAAGAATATTAAAAACTAAAGGAGCCCTGGAACTGGGGAAAATTTAGAGCTCCAGCTCCAGGAAAAACACAGCTCCGGAGTGCTCCGGCTCTGGGCTCCAGCCCCGGCTCCAGCTCCAGAGCGCTCCGGCTCTGGGCTCCAGCTCCGGGTCCCTGCTAAAGGTTATGCAGATTTTAGAACTTTGAGGACATTGCTTTGTTTACAATTTTTAAAGAGTAGTTTGAATGTAACATTGCATTCGAATTTATAATGAATTCTTACAATATACTAAAATATTAAATAAAGTAATACAGTAAAATAATAAAAATTAAGAAAATTAAAATAGTGATTAAAATATTAAAGGTAAAGGGCAAGTAAATAATATATAATACAGAACTAAATATGTATAATAATGACAAGATGATTTTTCTTGAATTATTCAATGAAACTCACCTCATAAAAGTTCACTAATAATTTACATTAAAATAAAAAAAAATAATGAAGTTTTATTTCATGTTTAGCCAGATTTAATAACCAAAAAGTCTGATTAATACATAAATGTATTTAGTAAAAAGATTGTGATTGCCACTGATATCAGTACTATATTGAATTTTTTGGGGGGAAATAATAAATTTATACTTTCTTCATGAGAAAGCATGAATTTAATCCTATTAACCAGAATTACACATTAAAATGTGTACGAAATAATATAAAGAAAAAAAAATATTGAATTTTTCCTTTACATTTTAACTGAAAGTTTCCCTGTTTACATCTGCAATGATATACAGATTTTAGGGAGACTACTGTATTATCTTTGACACCCAGTAGCTATAGGTGAAAACTGGGAAATTGAGTTAGTAGCCAGTGGCCGGTAAACTCTGTTTCATTAGTGGCCACTTTTTTAAGTTAGTAGCCACTATAATGTTTCAAAATTTCCTTGACATCTAGATAAACTATAATTGTTGTATATATACATATTTTTCTATAAATCAGGTTTTTATACCAGCCAACTATTCGTGATAAGAATAGGGAAGCAGTCAAAATTCAAGAAAATTACTTTAAAATCCAACTGAAGACCAATACAGCTAAGTTGTTGAAATCTGCTTGCATCTGGTAGGAAAAAGAATTAAACAGTTTGCTAATTAGATGCAATCAAAGTAGAGATGCATATTTCCATTAAAAAAGCTCTATTTCACTTGGCAATCGATAACAGATTTTTTTAAATCGCCACTTGGCGAGTGGTGACTAGGGGGCGATCATGTCTGTTTCTTTAATCGCCACATTTACAACTTTAATCGCCATGTGGCGACCGCTAATTTTCACCTATACCAGTAGCTCAGTGGTTAGCACATTGTACTGTAACACTACAGGTCAGAGATTCTCCTTTGGACTTGGGTAAGCTTCATTAAACTTTTCATCCTCTCAGGAGTGATAAAATGAGTATCAAGCAAAGCATACATGAGAACTAAGCACTGGAGGTTCTGGGTGAAAACAACTAACTGCTTGACTAGGCCAAATGTATGTAGCACATCATGGCCCATGGTCAATCAAGAAAACTGACTTGGATACTGCAGGTCATGAAACTTGATTTGTGTATCATATTTTTTTAAACGTTATCTTTATATCTAGACAGATTTTTTTTGGTGACATATGTGTCATTTCTATTTGAATCTTTATTATTTTTCATGGTGAATTTTTTAAATCAAAAACAACTTAAAAATATATTCATAGGAAGTATTAACAAAAAAAGAGTTATCTAACATTATCTCGGATTTCCATTTTTAATACATCAAATTAAAAAATGTTTTGATGTTGCAAAAGTTTAATTTTTAGAACAATCAATTTTAATTTCCATAAAACATTTTTTTTTCTTGACAACAGAGAATGTATCAATCATTAAATACAGCTATATTATATATTTTTTATATTGCTTATTAGATTATTATTTTATGAATAAAACAGATCACAAAAGTGCTTGCAAGCTATACAAAAGAAACAGTAAACGTACAAGAAGTAAAAAGCTTCCATGCGTCTGTCCAGACTTTTCTCTCAGGGTCCTATTTTTGTGAAATTGTGAAAATCTTTTTTACATTTGTGAAAAATCTAGTCCTAATTTTGTGAATTAAAAATGATTGTTATATTCAGTTCTTTTTAATTACGTTTTTAAGATGATATATATATGTAAAATATATATATTTTCTTTATATATGTAAAAATGACAGACCAGATTTCACTTTTAAATGATTAAATTTGTCGTGATTTATGTTGTTTATTTGATTAAATTTAATTTTCAGCTGAAAATTTTTGTAAAAGGCCTATTTTTAAGACAAAGAATTTTGTGAAGGGTCCTGTTTTGATTTGAAAAATTTTGTGAAGGGTCCTGTTTTGATATGAAAAATTTTGTGAAGGGTCCTGTTTTGAAATGAAAAATTTTGTGAAGGGTCCTTTAAAGGACCGAATTTCTTCCTAAAGAGATCCCTGGCTTCTCTCTTCAACTCAAAGATAAGATTACCACAGAGAAACTCGTGTCATCGGTGAAGAAATTCTGCATGAACGAGAATTGACGGCTCTCCTCTGACAAAATATTTGTTTCTTTTCAAGTGTTTGTCCTTGCCATTGTGAAAACATTTAGCCAAGTTGCCATTAAAGAAATGATGTTTGCTATAAATTGTGACTTTTTTCCATTTTTATCTGAATAAAAAAATATTGCATGTCCACATCCAGTACCGACATCTTAAGCTTTATTTAACCTTTACACCAGGGCTAGGACAGATGCTGTCTGAGTCCCCGTGTAAAGTAGATAGCAGCAGATGCAAACTACAATTACAACAAAGTGTAATACATTTCATTTTTCTTGTAAAAGAAGATAAATAATTAAAAATCACTTAGTCAGAATTTTTTTTTGTTGTTGTTGTTAATTTACTGCTTAATAATTTGAAGACCATTATTTAAGTCATTAATAAACCTTCTGATAGACAAAATCTAGCGAATTTAGAAATGTCAATTTCGATTTAAAGTGAACTAAAATTAAGATTTTTTAAGAAAGGGGATAATTAATGTTGTCTTTGCATTTTCTTATTCACAATTTTATCCTTTTTTATAAGAATATTTAAATATTTTTTTAAGTTAATGAAATTAATGCAATAAAGAATGTATAGAATGAGTATGGTAATGAGTATGGAACCATTTATCCAGAATGATATTTGCAACTAACGGATTTCAGAATCTTTTGGGAAAAGTGGCATGTAATGAAAGTTTGACTCATGCATTTCTTAATAACTTGATGCCAACATCTAGGATCTAAAATGGAAACATATTTAGTTAGATACTAGATGTTTTGATTTTTATACAGGATTGTTTCCAAGGGATTAATCTTTGATCTTGATTATATCCGCTTTTTTATCTGAGTAATCTGATAAATAACTTGAAATCAGAAACAATGCCATGGCCACATATATTCTATAAATCTAATCAAAGGGGTGTTGCTTTAATGTCCAGCCAGTTATTTGGAATACACCTCACCTCAACCATCCTGGATAATTGGTTCTATACTGTAGTTTAAAGTATTGAATTTTAACTTTGAAGTAAAAGCTAAAGGAATTTTGCTTATCATTGGCAGACATATTTCCTACAATAACTAAATAAAACTGAAATATATATTAAAAAAATTTTTCTTCAGATATACACTAGAACCTCTTATATCCGAAACTCTTGGTTAACAAAAATCCATTTTTAAAGTTTCTTTTTACTATTGCATTCCTTGTGTACAAAATCCATTTTGAAAGCTCTTTTTTTTTTTTTTTTTTAACCATCATATTCTTTGTATGCAAGCGGTCCTTTTTAAACTACGAGTACATATAAATATTTTCGATCCCCTTTCTTAGAATTCTTTTGAATTTAACTTCAGCCCCCGTAAGCTGCAGAGTGGAACAAAGAAAACGAACAAATTAGCAATTCTGAAGCTTTTTAATCTTTTGCAAAAGGTTTGGCATGGTTGGAGCAGCAGAAAGACTGTGATACTGGTGAACTAATAATATTAAAAAACTCTGTGATAGAGCTTCAAAACAAAGGCAATAGAAACTGCAACAAACAAAACATTTTTTCAAACCCTTGTGATATATGTAAAAGGTACTTAATTTCAAAATTAAAATTCAGGTAATTTATTCTTGTTTCTATTTTGTTATTGCTTTATTTTTATTAAGCACTTGTTACCATAATAAGAAATATTACATATGTTTCTGTTTCTCCTTAATCTTAAAATTGAAGCATTCTCGATTATCCGAGAGATGGTCAGTCCCAGTTACTTCGGATAATCGAGGTTTTACTGTACTTCATTTAGTGACATTTAACCTAACAGAATTTTATAGCACTTTTACTCTTTTAATTGATTATATATTTTCCAAAAAAAATTATTTGTTACAGCATCAAGATGGCTTATTGTTATACCAACAGATGGCGACAGGAGCAATGTAATCAGTTGACATTTTTTTTGTCTTCAGAATTCGTAGAGTGAAATTCCTAAATAAATTCTAAATAAGAGTTGATAATTCATTTGAAATTAAGAATATTACTCATAATTAAAAACAGGAGTCATCGTAAATGCACTGGATTATGTACATGTTATTTTATTTTTAATAATTGCTAGTTTGAGTTTTGCTCAACACTGGCAATGTTGATGGTAGTAGAAAAGCAGGCTCACAGTTACTTCTTTTGTTCTCATAGGCAGAGCTGATGTTGCCCAGTCTAGTCTTATTCTTGTGTCTGAGGTCAAGACACAAGAACAGATCAATGGTTAATATATAAGATATAACCAGGGGTGTAAAAATACCGGGCGTCAGGTCGCCTGGGTGACTAAATTTTCCACACTGGTGCCTAGATATGTCTTAGGAAATGAAAAATAATTCGTATTTATAACCTTGATTATTTATGGATTTTTTTTCTTTTATTTCCGTGCACAAAGGAAAAACAAACAAACAAACAAAAAAAAAAAAGTTCTCTTTCACTGAACTAGACTGATATTTACAGAAATGTTGGAAAAATTAAGACATTGCAAATCGCTATCGGGAGGATTTTATACTACAAAAGCATTTGATCCTACAAAAGCAGTTGAACGCTGGTACTTTACATCAAAAACAACAAGACACATGAGCGGTTATAAACATCATAAACATTTAAAAGCAAATGAGGACAAACAATAAGTTAACAGTATTGATTTATGGCATATATTATAGTCCTTGAAGTTATTCCTTGAATTATTACATATTTGTACTTCTGAGGTGTTTGAAGAAGTTTTTAATGATTATTATTTGTATTTTACATCAGCACTTCCAATTTTTTTATATCAATATTTATAATTTTATGTAATGTTACTTTTTTATACAAGAAAAATTTATGTCATGTGTTAGATATATTTAATTAAAAAGAGTTTGTATGTACTATTATTAACTTATACTTTAATTTCATTTTACAAATTTGTTATCAATAGTAACTGGCTCCTAGATTTTCAAAATATTTTTACACCCCTGGATATAACTATGGAAAACAGGCAAAAATAATGAATGTTCCCAGTTTTTCTATTATGAACTACTCTAAAAAAAATAACTGTGTTAAAATGTAAAAACAAATAACAATAAAAGTAAAATTACCTTTGCTATTCCAGAGGATGCCATGATACTTTTTGCAGATTACTATGAAGTAGCACCCTGTAAATAAAGGAATATATTTAGTAAACTAAAATTAATATAATACAAATAAACAAAAATTAATATTATAAAATGAAAATAGATGCAGCCAGATACTAGGATAAATATTTATTTATAGAAATCATAGATGAAACAAATTATAAAAGAAAGTCAGTTATTCTTATATAATAGGTAGAGGGAGTTTTTAAAATATTTACAACGATGCTAACTTAAAATTTTTTTTGTGTAAATGGGGTGGTTTGTTCAGTGGGATGGGGGAGAGGGACAAATGAGAAAAGATTGCTTAAAACGTTAATGATGACAGTATTTTCTGAAAGATTATTTGCTTTTATCAAAAAATGGAAAACTATTCAATTTTCTAGTTTTTTAGTAACAACAGCTGCAAATTTTGTACATTTAAGATAAAAAAGAAAAAAATAGAATTTGTGAATGCGTCAGAAAGTGCCAGTTTAGATTAAAAAACAGCCTTAAATTCTCTAAAATTATTGCTAAAGAATTTATGGTATTTTTATTTTGAATACATTCATTCACTAATTCAGACTACTAAGTTTTTAAGCTACAAAAGACAACAAATCCCACATCTACATTGTCCAATTGAAAAATTGCCTTAAACTTTCTTTTTAAAAAGCTTTCATATTGCACTTCTATTTAAAAAATTAATCCTCAAGCCCAAACTGTTTTAAAGAGTACAGTAATCCCTTACATTCGTGAGTTTTAATTAGTTGTGAAATACAAAATGTAGAACATTTTAACATTCGGAAATATTTAACTTGGTTATTCATGAATTTTGTTTTATAAAGAATATTTTTTTACAAAGTAAACTAGCTTTGTTCTACCAATTCCATAAACTATTTCACACTGGACAGCTGCATCGTACTGTATAACATAAGTTCTGAGAACTCCAACAATAGTATTTAGGCAAAATATAGAACAGTAATAATCCAGAAACCTGAAACATGATTTGATACTAAAAATAAAAAATTCTTAAATTTTCAAAAAATCACAATTTTTATTGCAAGTTAAAAATTTTTTGCAAAAAAATGGTATGGGGAAATTTTAAAACTTCAACAACAGCTTGTTGAGAAATCAATAGAATGCTAATCCTTAACTGATGAGGAGTCTTAAATTTAAAAGAGAAATCGCGACTGCAACTTTTCCTTTGGAAATTCATAAACAAAAAATCTGTTCTTCCAACAAATATTATATAATACAACAAATATATATAATTATATATATCCAACAAATATATATAATTCGTATATCAACAAATTTTTTCAGCCTTTAACTAGCAATTAAATTTTGTTACAATATGTTTATATATTAAAATTTACTTATAGCATGTACTTTTTAATGCTTGATAAATAAATTTTTACGTTTCAATTGCTTTTTACCATTAAAACAAAATTTTAAAAACCTAACCACCTTTTATGCACGGGAAGATAGTCTCAAAATTCGCAGAGTTTTCCATGAACCTAACCTTCATGAATGTTAAGAGATTACTACTGTATTTCACATGAATTGACAGAGAATGTTGACATTCAGACCTTGTATGGACTATGATCGGAATACAGTTTGACTGAACTCTTTCATGATTTTTGACAGCTGATCTAATATACACAGACACAACTTGGTTTTCGAGAACAAAACATCAAATATCCACGAACAAGTTTTCTGATAATTGATCGTCTTATTTTGAATGCATTATAATTGTGTTACTTTTTGCCCTAGTCAAGGTGAGGAGGGAAATTTAGCACATATTTTTACATGCAGATAAACCCGTTCTCCAGACAAAAAAGGTGTCTGTTCCAGCAGAATTGTAGTCGTAAAAAAATTAGAGGTTATATGCTTAAAGCAAAGAGTAATGCTATATAGCTTTTAATGAGAAACAGAGGGTATACTACAGTGTTCCTTAAAAAAATCCTAGAAGGTATACGGCATATATATACCACCGTATACCCTCCATTATATACTTCCCTGGTCTGTTTAGAATTATGAGTACAATGAAATACTTTGAACAATCCACTTGTTCTCACAAAAAATACTTATCGATCAAACTTACAACCTTTATGGAAGTAATTGCATTTAAGATCGAAATAGTCACTATTAAAATATGCAGAAAGTTTCTCTTTTGGAAGACATTTAATTGTACATGCAGTACACTGAAGGGACTTTTATCGATATTAATATGTCTGTTACTGCTAACACCACACTTATCTTGCTGTTTTTTAAAGTGATTTTGTGAACGTCAATAAAACAAAATTTTGTTTCCGAAAAAAAAAAAGAAAAAGAATGAAATAAAATAACAGAAATTGGGTGGGCTGGGAAAACAAATTATTAGATGGGCTTATCACCAAACATTTATCTATTATATATTTTGGTACACAATTTTAGCAAACTTAAAAATACTATTTTAAATGCAATTAATTACACATTTAAAAGAAATATAAAATAACTGATTATAATTTCGTTTATACAATAATTAAAGGTGAATATAAAATTATTATATAATAACAAAACAACGAAATATGCGTTGATCTGTGAGAATAATAGACAACTGTTACATATCAAACAGAGATAATCTAATCCAAACATAGCATCTATGAGATTTTGTGATAAATTGTAGGTATGAAATGATCTAAACAATATAAAACTTTTTTATTTCCCGAGCATAAATTTAATATGAATCAAAATATAACACACAGACACACTAAATGACATAATGATCAACCACTATTTGTGATTATACAGCTTAGCAGGAGATTAAAGAAGTTATATAAGCATTTTATGAATTTATTATGCAGAAAATCACACAATTAATTTAAGCTAAAGTTCAAACAAGATCGATAATTTCTATGCTATATAATGGGAAGATTTTCAATCTCTGCAAAAGTTTCAAAACATGTAGGTATACTTTAACAGAAAAGGTAAACAAATTTCGCGTCAAACAGGAAATCACTTTAACGGAAAAAATCCTGAAAATTTGACACACGAATATGAAAGTGTACAAAACAAAAATACACAAGCTTTTATACTTAAACAACGTTAAAAGTTCCAAAACAAGGTCTCGCTTACTATTATAAGACCATTTTTTCAAGAGAAAACGTAACAACACACGTTACATCACTAATCCCTTATCACAAATAATAAACAGTGAAAATGATAATCATATCGGAATCACGTGATTCTCAGCTTGGCATCGCACGCCGGCAAATGACGGCATTTCCTTTTGATGATTGATTCCGAACATTTCGAAACTCGAAAGAAAGGAAGTTATCAGAGAATGCATTTCATTCTTAAAAAATCGATTTAAGTTTACGTTCTCCAAACTATAAATTTAATTATATCTAATTAAGAGTGTAGTTATCAATAGACACAGAATGAATTAAAAATAATTTTTGTCAAGAATATTCTGCATAAAACGCACTTTTTATTTATTTATTAATAGTAGGGTGTTTTCGGTGTAAAAACTTTTATCCGGAACTCAAGGGCGGATACAACAGAATTGAGGTCATGTGAATCCTCAGTATTGATATTGAACACAGAAATAGGAAGGAAAATATCTTCCTATTTCTGTGACATTGAATAAATAACTTTTCCTCCAGGGTCTGGAGGAGGGTGGATTTCTTTCTGAACAATTAAAAAGCAAGAAATCCGAAATATTTCTGAGAGGTTTGTAAAATCGTTGTAGAATTCCGGGTATTTCTCCAGGAGAGATTTCTGGATCACAGGCGGGGAGGGGAGCGGTCATTACAAAGTTCTGGTAGAGGGAGAATTTGCACTCCCCTCACAGACTTCTCATATCAGACTTCTCCTATCTTTACTCTGAGCTCCCCCCCCCCCCCATAATATCATTAATAAATAGAAAATCTGAAAACTTCCGGTGTGTGTGTGTGTGTGTGTGTGCCCCTAGGCCAGACATTTTTGTAGGGCCGCCCTCCCTCCAAAGCGATACATTTCGGTGTTTCATCGCAAGAATAATAGAAAGAGTGCAAGTATTCATTGAAATTTCATAAAATTTAAAATGTCATAATTCGATACTTTTTGGTCGTAAAAAAAATGGGAATTTTTATATTTCCTTCTTAGGCGTTGAACAATATTTTTCTAAATATAAGTTATTAGGACCCAGGGGCCATATAAAAAAAAAATTCTCATTTTAATACATATATAGCCACTTAAAAAACAAAAGCAGTACTTGATTTGTACGCATTTTTGCAATTGGAAGAATATGTTTCTTCCACCAGCGGCCACTTACGCGAAAATCACCCCTCACTTGTGTTAATCCTATGGGAGAATTTTTTTTTAAATATCTCGTTTGCTTTTCATTATTTTAAAATGATTTTTTGCTTTGGATAGCTTTTGCTTTGGTCAATCTCTAAAAATGCCTCTTTTTACTTATTTAAATTAAAATTTTGTTTGCAGGGTTTTTCTTTATTAGTATACTTTCATTTTCGGAACTGGTTTCAGCAGTGAATCTTCAGTAAAGAAACCTGTAAACAAAATAGAAAAAATAAAAAAAAGCAATTTATCAAATTACAACGACCATTTGGAAAATGATTTTTTCGAAGACTAAAATTTAAGACATAAAAAATAGCACGGAGTTGATCATACATTACGTACGCCATGAATTAAATATTAATAGTGTTATTACACGTAAAAATTCCAAGCGACAAAAATCGCCTGCGACTCGTACGTATTATCCACCTGAAACTTATGTATTATCCAAGCGTTTCATTGGCTGTTCGGGAAAAGGCTTTTCCATCGTCAGATTTCCAAGAAATCTGACGACTCATTTTAAAGGAAAATTTCATTCTTAAACTTCTAAACATCCTACAATATTACTTTTTATACCGTCGTATATAGAAAAAAATGTACTTTTAACTGCACTTTGTTTGAAAGCTGTATCTCAATTTGTTTCTGAGATATTAATTTTTTGTAGTTTTTATTACTTTTTTGTCATAGTGGCAACAGAAGGTATCCATCTCTGTTGAAAGTAAAGGGAAATACAGCTTACTGTATAGACCAATCAGAAAACGAATAAAATGCGGATTAAACCAATAAAAACCTTCAGATATGCTTTTGATTTCCCATCCTGACGAGAACAATAACCATTTTTCCAAATGGTTAAAAATAAAAAACGGCCTTTTCTAGAGATCGACCTCAGCTATCCAATGAAAGAAAAAAAAATCATTTAAAAATATGGAAATACAAACGAGCTGTTTAAAAATAATTTCTCCCCTAGGATTAACTTTAGCAAGCGGGTGTTTTCGCGTGAGTGAAGTAGCCCCTTAAACGGCTTAAACGATAGCCGCCATAGCCTCTATTTTTAATCACCAAGTATGATGCAATTCTCAAAACATTTCAGAATCTTTTACATACATTTTTTTAAATGGATTTATGGTAAGTAAATTTAAAAATTAATGTATTTGCTCATAAACATTTATATGGAATTTCTAACTTCAAAAGAACTTTCTTAGTTTAACAATCAATTTTACTAGATTAAGTGAGCAAGACCGGGTTATCGCCCAGCAGGGTGCTAAAAATTAAGAGCAAAATGTAGACAAAATGCTTGATTAAAATTTAATAGTTCTTTTAAATGCTATCATTTATAGAGATACTGACAAAATTTCGTACAGGATACTGTGGCTTCAAAAACAGTATCTCTATCACAAACTGGGAACCGAAAAATCGCAAGAAATCCAATATTCTCTTCTTATGATTTCTGCTTCTCCAGATCATTTCTCTTTTACATAAGATATTATCCGAATAATAATAATAATAATAACAGAAAGAAAATCTTATTAACACCGCGGCCCTAGATTTCAGCCTACACTAATCCTAATGGGTAATCCGCCTCTGCCCTAAACGATCCTAATTGCTGAGGTATCCAGTGCCTTCGGTACATACTCAATTTTGTATGATTTTTTTAATTTCCGAAGGAAAATCTATCCAAACAAACTTACAG
Source organism: Maratus speciosus (assembly GCA_963932465.1). Taxonomy (NCBI): domain Eukaryota; kingdom Metazoa; phylum Arthropoda; class Arachnida; order Araneae; family Salticidae; genus Maratus; species Maratus speciosus. Next base: position 296,852,399 of record OZ010789.1, read on the forward strand.
TTGAGAGTCCCACTGCCTTCGATAGGGTACACCCTATGTTTCTACGCACGCTCCGGTCTGTTTTGATTTTATATTTTTAAAGGAAAGACCGGCGTAGTCAGTGCCCGAAATAATAACCTTAAATATACCTAAAATCAATGTTGAATGAATTTATATATCCAAACGAATCTAATAACGGAGATTGACTGTCTTCGCAAGCTAAAAAGTCTTTTCTTCTCACTACCCCCCCACCTCCCTCCCCACAGACACACACACACACACACACACACCCTCACCATAAAAAGAAAAAAATGTTCTTATTGTCCAAACCTTTTGGAATTTTTTTCCCGAAGCCTGTGTAATTATACGAATTTCATAAAATGTTTTAGGTATACATACCTCGATTTACCTTTTATGATGATTTTTGTAAATGATCATGTGTTATACTAGAACTTTCTCTAAAAGCAGGTTTCAAACTAAAAACTTTCTATTACTGTTAAGTCCGCAGCTTTTAATGAGCACGTGTAAAGCGTCTTCAAAGTTTAGTCGTATATGCATTACTTTCTTTATAATTTGTACTCACTTCTTGAGTCAGACATGACTGATACTTATAAACAGTGAAGTTCATAGCAATAAATAAAGAGTGTCTCATTTGAGTCGATACAGCTCAAATCAATGAGTCATGTTGAAAATTTCAAAAAGAAGAAATGACATTTTTGGAATACAGATAGTTTCGGTCCGGCTGAATTCTCGGCAGCATTATCGCCGAAAACGAATTTTCGGCAAAACTCTGATTTTAGTCCGAAAACGAATTCGAAACCGAATTTCCGGTCGATCTCTAGTTATTTATTTATTTATTATGGGAGTTTGCCTAAAACAAGAGAAAATCTTCACACTACGTCAGAAAACTTCTGTTATCCGACAGGAAAATATGAAAGTTATCAATTTATGAATAGTCTGTTAACCAATCAATAGGCATCTTGGTTTCGTGGTTAGAAACTGCCCGCGTAACGAAACATAATATATATACGTATATGTAAAGCAAATATATTCTATAGTATTTTATAAGGCTGTTTCATAAAATGACAATTCCAGCCCACGTAGCATTTTTAGTTTACAGAAAATTGTCAACAGTCTTGCTTTGAAAACCTGCAAAGTTGCAGTAAGCTTAGCATGACAAGACTGAAAGCTCATAACAAGACTGCAGCAAGGTAACGCAAACGCCGAAGTCACCACACTTTAAACTTGCAGCTAATTTGTCGTGCACGTTAAATTCATACTGTATCAAACTTATTGCAAATTAACGGCAAACAAGTAATCAAAAATACTGCAAATTTACTGCAAAGTAGTAATCTTTCCATGCCACACTATCTGTTTACATCTGTTACACTATAACCCCTTCGAAGGGGTCCATAGACCTGATAAGGTCCATTGATGAGAACGCACCATCAGAAAGTGCATGCATCGTTTTTATCACAACAAGTTAACAAGTTTAAAACAAAGTTAGTTGTAACTTGTTTAAACAAGTTAAGGTAATATTTGCACTTTTCAATTAGAGCATTTTTTGGTATTTGTAAAGCATAGCGTTTAGAAAAAGCGATGCCTACCGAATAAAATGTCTGCAATTTCTACATATGGGCTGATTGTCTATTCTCTCAACAGAGGGATTTTTTGCTTTCGTCACTTTCGTGAATTAAAGACAGTCTTGCAATCAGTTTCACAACAAACTACTCATGCAAGTGGGTGATGGTATACCTTGCGGAATATTTGCTGCGAATTCTCAATTCAAATTTGTCACGGCAAGATAATATCAGAAAAAAATCAAACTTGCTGCTAATGTTCATGCTATCTGGGATTACATGGTTTGCAGATTGAAAAAATTGGCAGCATTAATTATTTTCTATGCATGTAGATTTTAGAAAACTTTCCCAGGATAAAAAAGGGTTCCCGAAATTTTATTGTGCTATTCAAAGGCTAATCGGCTCCTGGTTTCAACATTGATTCTTATTTTCCTATCGTTGGTATAAAATGTAATCCACGCACTCTTTAATATATTCCCGCAGAAAATAAAACGCTGTTAAATGTAAAAAAACATAACATAAACATCTTATCTTATTTTTTTCCCAATTTTAATGAATGTCAAAGTATAAAAATTAATTCTCGTGTATTCAAGGATTTTTTTTTTTTTTTTTTTTCTTTTCGTATCACAGTATATCTTGTATTGAAGGTATTTCAAGCAGGACGGATTAACAGCAGTATTTTAACTCCAGTAATTTCCATTATACTTTCGCTTTCTTTATTAACCAGGACAAACACAACGTGGTTGCCTGTTATTTTCCCTGTAAAACGAGTTTCATTACACAGTTATTGTTAGTGGTGGAAAAACAGGTTCTCACGATTCTTCTAGGTAAAATGAGAGGAAAGTTAAATATAGTAAGCTGAGTACTTTTCTAATGTACAGTCGGCCTAAAGAAAAAGAAAAGAAGTGGATAAGTGTGATCGAAGATCGCACAGAGGGTTTCGTTTAATATTCCACTTGCAAAACACTTTATTCTTTAATTAATAAATCCAAATCATTAATTTCTAATTATTAAATCCCTAATCTTTTCCAATAAGAACGTAGATGACAGCAACATTAAATTTAATTTTAAAATTAGTACAATTGGAAGATATTTTTTTAATCAAATTAGAAATATTCGAAAACTACTTTTCAGACAATTGTAACAGCATATGTTTTATATATATGAAAAGCATATTTAATTACATGATTTAATTTTAGCTAAAATAAATAAAGGAATCCCTTAAAATTGCAAAAAAAAATACGTCAGTTCTTTTAATTATATTCATCGGAGAATGAAATCTATTAAATTTAAAATTTCGCAATTTCTCAAAAAAATAATTTTTTAATTAAAAAAATAGTTGATAAAATATTTTACAACAACTTTTGGCCTTAAAATGGCAAAAATAATTAAAAAAGTTCTGTAAAATTAAACCTATTAGATAATGAAATCTATTCCGGGGAAAATATTTCAAACTCCGACGCCGATCATCGAACCCGGAACATTTGAATTAGCAGGCAGAAGAGGTACCACAGAGCTATCTAGTCTGAGCGAAAAAGGCTGAAATTAATGTTCTTTTTAAAATCGAAATCGCAGAAATGGCCGGATGTTATTAAATTAATTCATTTAATTAAAATAATACAACACTTTTTCAAAATTTTATGATTTATCTTGTGATTGGAAGTATTCAGCTATAAGTATGCAAAATTTCAAGCATCTAATTTTTACAGTTTCTGAAAACGAACTCTGTGACAGACAGACAGACAGAGCAGAGAGGCAAATAGGGTTTCGTGAAGTGAACAAAACCTTAAAATTGATAACCCCAATATTTTATCACCAAATTGGCTCCAAAAAGTCGGAAATAACCATTCGACTGGAAATCATGTCTTCTTTCAATTTATGTTAGAAAAAAAAAGCTTAGAATAAGGGGTCGTTTTCATACTTAAATTGTATCAAACTCTGAAAATTTCAATATGAAACATACATTTTTAACAGCACTTTTTTTTTTTTCTTTTTGATTAATTTTAGAATAGAATAGAAACGGGAAATCATGCGGTCAAATAATTTAGGAATTATAGAGGTTTAAATTTTGGAACTCCTAATGTTAAATTCTTTTTCACTCGTAAAACAGATTGCAATCCGATTAGTTTTTTAGTCATATCTCAAAAACTACTTGGTGGAATGAGCTATAATTTTCGGTTCTCACATTTGAGGCTTCTGGAAATCGATTTCTGAAGAAAGGAAAGAAAATAAAAATCAAGGTCTCAGTTTATATTTTGTTCGAAAATTAATTTTTGGTGTATACATATTTTGAAATTGTTTTTCGAAACAAAAAAATATGAATTGTAACCTAAAAAAGTTTTAACAGAAATAGATTTTTTCCAGAAGCTTCAAATATGCGAACTGCGAACCCAGAATTACAGCTTATTCCGCCAAAGCAGTATAATTTAAAATTATGCATTCAAAACACCATTATTGAAAACTGTTTTGAAACGATTAACAAGGGATTTAACTTCATGAGTTTAAAACTTTAAACTTTCGTAATACCTCAACTATTTAACCGAATAACTTTCAGCTTGGTATACTACATTAAAATTTACAGGAAAAAACAAAAACAAATGTGCTATCAAAATGAGGTGTTCGTATTAAAAATTCCAGTATAAAAACGACCCTCTAAGCTTTTTTTTTTTTTTTTTTTTTTTTTTTTTTTTAACTTAAATTGAAAGAAGACACGGTTTTTAGTCGCATGGCTAATTACTTTTTTGGGGACTTTAAATGTATGGGTGTTCGAGGCTATTTGGTGATTTAAATGTATAGGAGTTCTCTCTCTCTCTTTTTTTTCTTTCTTTCTTTTTTTTTTTTTTTTTTTTTTTTTTTTTTTTTTTTGTCTTTTTGTCTAATTGTTCAGTAAATAGTTCATTATCATACAAATATTTTCGATATCATTTGAAAGATTTTGCAATGCAAACATTTTAAATAGAAAATCGGAGAATCAAGGGATATAAGCATAAATTATAGTGTTCTTCTAGTAGCGTGTGATATTTTTTAACTTTTTCAGGGGCAAGTAATTGTGTTTCTGTAATGTTCGATTCACACCAGAATTTTCGAAAAATTTCGTTTGAAAATATCGGAATCCAATTTTAAGAGTTTCATTTCATCAAAGTTATAAAAGTAAAATTTTATTTAAAAATTCTGTTTCCAATTTTGATTAAAATTGAGAGCTATAAATACCATATCACCGGTCCTCAACGTGTTGAGAAGGTCTGGGTCTTGTAGCGAGTGGATTTGTCTTTATATTTCTAGAGTAGTGGTTCCCAACATGGGGCGCACTGGGGGCAATTCGAAATTAGTAATTAACACATTCGGTCTTTCTTTTTGGAAAAGTAATGTTGTAGATTAAAAATAAACTTAGCAGGAATGACCGAGCTAAGCTCTGTCAAAATTAGCTTTGTGTTTATCTCGATATATTATTCCTACTGAATCATTCTTGCTGTTTTAGATGCAATTAGCTTGACCCTGAGACACAGTGACCCAAAATGACCCACTAATAGAATTTTTTTGAACATGGGACCTAACACAATGTTCTTCTCGAGCCTGAAAACGATGGAATACAAAATTTAGGGAAAATCGTTAGTCGTTTTCTAAATAAAATAAGCTTGACCCACGTTGATTCAAGAACCCACTAACCGAAATTTATCGAACATGTGAGCTATTTCAATGGTCTTTTTGTACTGTGAAACGGTATAACAAAAAAAAAAAAAATTGTCAAAATTGTTTGAGCCTTTTTGAGATGCCGTTAGATTGACCCCGACCCATTATCACCAAAATGACCCACTAATAGAATTTTCTTGAGCATGCGACCCAGCCCAATGGTTTTATCTTGTCCAGAAACGGTGTAGTACAAAATTTTGTCAAAATCTTTTGAGCCGTTTTTTAGATACAGTTAGCTTGATCCTGACCCATTAGGACCCAAAATGACACATTGATCAAATTTTCTTGAACATGCGACCCTGCCCAAATGGTCTTATCATGCCCGGAAACGGTATTATACAAAATTTTGTCAAAATGTTTTGAAGCGCTTTTTAAATACAATTAGCTTGACCCTGACCCATTGTGACCCAAAATGACCCACTAATCGAATTTTCTTGAACACGCGACCTAGCCCAATGGCCTTCTCGAGCCCGAAAATGATAGAATACAACATTTAGTCATAATTGTTTAAGCCGTTTTTTTTAGATACAATTAGCTGGACCCTGAGCCATTGTGACCCAAAAGGCCCCACTAATCGAATTTTCTCGAACATGTGACTTAGCCCAATTCCCTTCTCATGCCTAAAAACAGTATGTTATAAAATTTGGTCAAAATGTTTTGAGCATGTTTTTAGATTCAATTAGCTTGACCCTGGCCCATTGTGACCCAAAATGACCCACTAATACATTTTTCTCGAACATGTGACTTAGCCCAATGGTCATCTCATGACCAGAAACGGCCGTATATTAAAAAAATTTGTGAAAATGTCTTGAGACGTTTTTTAGATATAATTAGTTTGACCCTGATCCATAATGATCCATTAATCGAATTTTCTCGAACACGTGACCCATCCCAATGGTCTTTTCGTGCCCGAAAACGATAGATTACAGAATTTCGTCAAAATCGTAGAGCCGTTATCTAGATAAACTTAGCTGGACCCACGGTGACCCCAAAATGACCCAATAATCGAATTTTCTTGAACACGTTACCCATCCCAATGGTCTTTTCATGTCCGAAAATGGTTAGACACAAAATTTAGTCAAAATCGATTGAGCCGTTCTCTAGATATAATTAGCTTGACCCTGACCCATTATGACCCAAAATGATCCACTAATCGAATTTTCTCGAACACGAGACCCATCCCAATAGTCTTTTCGTGCCCGAAAATGGTTAGATACAAAATTTAGTCAAAATACGACTGAGCCATTCTCTAGATATAATTAGCTTGACCCTGACCCATTATGACCCAAAATGACCCACTAATCGAATTTACTCGAACACGAGACCCATCCCAATGGTCTTTGCGTGCCCGAAAATGGTTAGATACAAAATGTAGTCAAAATCGACTGAGCCGTTCTCTAGATATAATTACCTTGACCCTGACCGATTATGACCCAAAATGACCCACTAATCGAATTTTCTTGAACACGAGATCCATCCCAATGGTCTTTTCGTGGCCGAAAACAGTAGGGTGCAAAATTTCGTCAAAATCCTTAGAGCCGTTATCTAGATAAACTTAGATTCACCCACGGTGACCCAAACAGGGCCTACTAATCAAATTTTCTCGGACATGTGACTTAGCCCAATGGTCTTCTCGTAATCCAAAACTGTAGAATATAGAGTTTAGTGAAAATCGTTAGAGCCGTTTTTTAGATAAAAATAGCTTGACCCACAGTGATCCAAAAATGGCCCACTAATCGAATTTTCTCGAACACGCGACCCATCCCAATGGTCTTTTCGTGCCCGAAAATGCTTAGATACAAAACTTAGTCAAAATCGATTGAGCCGTTCTTTAGATATAATTAGCTTGACCCTGACCCATTATGACCCAAAATGACCCACTAATCGAATTTTCTCGAACACGAGACCCATCCCAATGGTCTATTCGTGCCAGAAAACGGTAGGGTACAAAATTTAATCAAAATCGTTTGAGCCGTTTTCAAGATCAAATTTATATATACATACACACACAATTTGTGCTCGTATTATAGTATAAGATACATGCAAAATTTCAAAATAAAATTAATAAGTTTTTTTGTTGAATTTTTAAAGTGTTTCCAATCAAATGTTTAAAATAGAATCAAAACCAGAAAAATATATGACAATTATTAAAGATATTTTTGCATCCCCCCCCCCTTTCCATATCCCTTTTTTTCAAGTTTAAAATTTTCAAAAAAATTTCTGGTTATTGGAGTACTTTACAATTTTTCTGAACTATTTCGATTATTTATTAAATAAGCCTTTTATTTCTATTCGCTATGCTATATGTCACATGAAGAAACATTTACATGTGAAAGTACTTAAGAGTGTATCTAAATCTGACTGCATTGAACATAACAAATACATGAAATATTTAAACGTGATAGTAACAACTTTATAGAATTTATAAATCTTAAATAGTCTTAGAAAAGGAAATGGGTGAATAGCAGATATATATGGCTCTAGTGCAGGCTTCTCACATTGTAAATAAATATATGACAAGTACACTTTAAGTTTTAAATCGGATAATACACGGCAGCCAATTAAAGATAATGGGAAAGGGAAAATAACGAAATGTTTTTTGATGGAGAATAATGGCTGCTTAAAATTTCTTAAAGATGAACATCTTGAAATGCTTCTTGTATACAGAGTTATGGCTAGGAAGAAAACTTAGCGTTTTCCTTAGCTTTTCCACCAACTGTTAATAAGTTACTAAAATGAATAATAAAGTTTCAATGTTACAGTTTTAATGCAAAATGTCTACGTCTCTTCAAAAATTTTGTGAAGTTAAAAATGCATGTATATGACCATATAAAATTTTTTTTTTAACACCGAGAAAGCAACAAAACTCTTTTTGCTATAAAGGTAACGATATATAGCCTCATTGCATTTATAGAATTATGTTTAAAACACAATTGTGGCAGAAGATTCACTTTTTTGATAAGGTAAAAATATGAAATGAATAGTTATTGTTAAGGCACTGTTAGGTTTCCTCCAGTGAATAGAGTTTACTTTTTTACTAATACATGGAAATTATTCCAGAGGGAAACATTCGCCTTGCATACTATATTTCAAATGAAAATCAAATTTCAAAGTACAAAGTAATTGCTTAAAAGGCGTAAAAGCCAACATAGTGAAAAAGATCCCACGCCGGGACTCGAACCCAGGCCATTAGTATAGCGCACTGACGTTCTACCGACTAAACCACTTGGAACGATACCCAGCACGGAGAATTTCTCACTATTATATGTTGGCAAGGCTACAAACGCAGCACAAGATGGAATATTCAACGTGAGCCACCGAACTGGGGCAAAACACGGAACATAATTAAATCCAGCATCGATAGAAACTGAATAATTCGTTGAATATTCCATCTTGTGCTGCGTTTGTAGCCTTGCCAACATATAATAGTGAGAAATTTTCCGTGCTGGGTATCGTTCCAAGTGGTTTAGTCGGTAGAACGTCAGTGCGCTATACTGATGGCCCGGGTTCGAGTCCCGGCTTGGAATCTTTTTCACTATGTTGGCCTTTACGCCTTTTAAGCAATTACTTTGTACTTTGAAATTTGATTTTCATTTGAAATTACTTTTTTACTATCAAAATATATTTCTTTTACAGAAAGTGTGTGTGTGTGTGTGTCGATGGGAGGGGGCATTGTGGTTTTACAGATGCTTTGGTGGGGCGTGGCCAATAAAAGGTTGGGAATCACTGATCTAGAGAAAGACAGACTCTACTATGTTTATTTCGATTTTAGATAAAATGCATTTTAATTATCACAAAGAGAGTTAGACAGGTAGCATACTCCGGGTTTTTTTTTTAATGCTTTGGTAATTTGGCCATATAATCTATTCAAAATTAAGAGAGAAACAAGTAAATAAAAACATGTTCAAATTCGTAGCATTTGTAATGCTTTGGCTGCAATCAATGACAACCAAGCCATTAGTATTGTTCTAACATTTAAAAAAAAAAAAAGGATATAATTTGTCAAAATAAATTTATAATTTGTGTAATTATGTGTAAATTATATGTAATTATTATTTCCCTTAGTTAAGTTTAAAATATAATTTTTTTAATAAAAAAAAATATATTTATTAATTTAATTTTTTTTTTTGCTAAATAAGCAAAAAAAAAAAAAAAAAAAAGTGCAAAAGTGAAATTTGAAACTCCATGGCGTACATTGGCAACTCTTATGTTTATTTACGTTGTTCTTCATCATATTTAAAGCCATTTAAATCAAATTAGTTGTTTTTGTAAAAGTTACATAATTTAAACTCTTATATTGTCCCTGTGTGCTGTATGTTATTTTTAGAAAAAAATATCCATAAAACAACAAAAGTTTATTTTTTTTTAAATCAATTACACATTTGAAAATCAGCTTATATAAAATGGTTCAGTGAAAAATGCCCCTGCATCCCGGATTTTTATAACGATGCTATAAGAAAATAGTTTTAAATATTATGATATAAGAAAATAGTTTTAAATATGACATTTTGAATGGATAGTTTTAAACATGACGTAATTTTCACCATTAAAGGCTTTTTGCATGTAATAATTTAATAATTTTAAAGTTTTCTTTTCTTTTTTTTTTTAACAGTCGCGTATAAATATATTTTCAATTTGAAAGTTTTTGTAAATATTATTAATTGGACTTTTAAACTCTGGCAACAGTAGGTAAAAAAACGGTTATTTAAAACTATGAATTAAATCTTTATTCAGATAATGAAGTTTTGGTTAAAAGATAAAAAATAAATAAAAGTTAGACAAATTTAAAAAATAATAGGATACTGCACACCACAATCTAGTCAAGCATGTGCCTGCAAAATATTGTTAGATTGCTTGTGCATAGTTTTTGATCTTTTAAAACTTATGTAACTAAACTATCTTGACCGATTTCAACAAAAATAATTATTAGATTCAAAATATAATTTATATCAAATTAATCAGATATAATTTATCGTTTATTTACAGGAACACAGAAAAGTATTTGGCTAACAGTTACTGTCTATGAAGAATTATTGCTGGAAGTGCTTTTTCAGTTGTAGTATACGTTTTAAAATTTAACTTTTTTCTACATATTACTTGGCAGGTATAAATTTTATAGATCCTACACAGGACTGCATAAAAGATCTCCTGTACTTTCTGTTTATTAACGGAAGTTGCTAAATGGGAATTTTCAACTGTGCTATGCATTTAATTGAACTAACTTTTAACATACTATGTAGCGTACATTCAAATCGATAGCTTACATAAACGGCTGCATAAAAGATCTTCAGTAAGTACATTTCTGTTAATTAACGAAAATTGCGAAATGGGATTTTTCAACTGTGCTGTGCGTTTAATTGAACTAACTTTTACAGTGCGGCGCAAACATTTGTGCACAAGCTAAATGTTTTTATAAAATGAAAAATATACACCGGAATGCTTTGAAACTTTTACTGTATCTAAACAATTGGATTACAAATTCATGTTTTGAATTCGGAAGCAATTCATTGAAAGGAAAATAATAAATTATAAAAAAACCAAAACTGTGATGTCCCAAAAGTTTATGCACAAAAACGAAATATTTACATTTCCCAAAGCACAAAAGTTCTTTAGTAGTCTATGGTGCTTCCATTGCACCTGATGAGATCCAATATGCTAGGGCTCCTATAATACAGGCTGAATCGTCAAGCATTTTGTTTCCCACTTTGACCAATGAGCGATTGTTGCCCACGCGGCGTGACCAATCATTCTTCTCCTACCGGCAATTAAATGGCGACGTGAGTCAGCCCGTATTATAGGAGCCTTACAATATGCGATTTTCCATTGATAACACGAGAGTATGTACCAGGCTTCCTCGATCGCTGATTTGAGCTCTTGCACTGAGTAAAATACTGCTTCCCATTCTTGTAGCCCATTCTTGTAAAAGGATAATACAGATGTTCTCTATCGGATTGAGATCTGGGCTGTGTGTTCGCCAGTTCATCACACTGATATTCTGAGATCCAAGCCATTCTTTTGTGCAACGGGGAGTGTGTATCGATACGTTGTCTTGCCGTAAAGTCCAGTTGGTACCACCTAAGAGTTCACCGAACGGCAACAAATGCTCACTCAGAGTTTCCTGATACATTTGTGAATTTTGTCTGCCATTTAGTAAGAAAAGAGATGTTTATCTATGGTAGCCAAAAGCGCCCTATACCATGAGCGAACCACCACATTGTTGCCTGCTGAATATACTCTTCGGATCTTTCTTCAAGTCACACCAATAGAATGAGAAACTATCTGGACTATCCAAATTCCATTTTTTTTTTCATCAGAAAAAATAACACTAATCCATTCGTCACGATAATACATATGCTGTTTAGCCCATTGAAGTCTTGCTTGTTTGTGACACTGTTTCAGAAAAAGCTTACGAGCTAATTTTTGTTTTTTGATGAATCCTGATTCGGTTATTCGTCGGCGTATGGTGTCACGTGATATTTTTGATCCAAGTCGATTTTTTATTTGATTAAGAGACAGATTACCAGTTACAGTTATTCTTTTAATTCTTCAATCCTCACTAAATGTGATGTTTCTCGGCCTTCCTGAGCGATACGCATTTTTGAATTGTTTTTCACGTTGTAACCACTATAAATACCAAGTTTAGACCTATTTAATATAAGTGAAATTTGCAAAACGGATTTACCTTCAGCTTTCAGCTTCCACAACTTCTTCAGGCCTGAACTACAGAGATTTCGGCATTTTGGTAACTCGTACAGCGATCGCTACACTTTATTCTCTTGAAAAAAAAGTCACGCCGATCCTCCACCTATCATGTTTAAAGTGATATTTCATAAACTCTTACTTGTGGCATAAACTTTTGCAACATCACAAAAAATGTTTTTTTTTTTTTTTTTTTTTTTTTTTTGTAATTTCTGATTTTTGTAACGATGAATTTTTTCCAAACTTGAGTTATATATTTATGATCATAGTATTCATCTATAGTGGATATTTGAAAGCATTCCGTTATATACTTTTATTCTTATTAAAATATTTGCGATGTGCTTAAATATTTGCGCCACACTATATCATACTACGTAGTATAGTATCGATACAAATCCATACATCATTTACAGGGCAGCAGAAAAAAAAAAATCAGAAATCGGGTTTTCAAATGCGATATGCATTTTCTAAATTGTTTATTTAGACATCATTTTTCATTTTAATAAACTGTAAAGTTTTCTTACAGTATTCTGAATGTGTTACGAAGTATTTCATAATCTATGTTGGACGCATGATTTTCCGTTCTTGTTAAATAACCTAATAAATTTTATATAAATAAAATAAAAATGAAATAAGCCTTGTGAATGGATAGTTAAATTATCTTATTATATCTTTCTCCAAGGCGAAGAGCAAGATTGCATGAAATTACTCATTATTTTAAAATCAACAATGACCGTGGCAACTTATGCACAACTTTAGAATTCAGATTATTCTGAATAACCTTCGTTTTAAAAATTACTTTTTCTTTTTGCGTGTTCCGACTAAAATCACTTATTTGCTAGAACTCCATTGCTCCTAAAATGGCTCATCCTTGACTATATATATATAGATAAAAACTTTTAAAATTACTTTCGCATTTCACTAGAAAAGGAAGTTTTTCACCTGATAGTAGTAGAAAATATAAATACAAATGAAGTGTAGTGCGATAAGTCTTAACCCTTAAATGCGCGATTTTTTATTTTGTTTCGAAAAAATTATATATGATTCTCTGAAAGGTTTATTACACAGGAAAATTAATGAAAAAATCAGAGATACATTTTTCACATAATACGTTAATCTTTTCTTCTGTTGCACATCTGCAATACAAGTAAAAACTACTGTCATGTAGCTGTTTTACTCTAAAATATTGCAAATTAGTCAATATTTTAAGAAGTATCTCTCCAAATACCTTATTTTATATAATTATTTATTTTATAAAACTTAACCTTTAACCATGTAATTCCCATGATAGAATACGTTCTAGAAATTACGTAACTCTGAGAATCTGACTTTACACCAGAAAGTTTCAATGGTTAATTTCGCTTTATTTAAATACGAAATGTCTGTTATTAATTGAAGCAGATATTGCTATTTTAATTTTCTGGTGTGAATTAGGTATATACGAATTAAAAAAAATCTATTAAATTCATAACATTGCTGTTTGCATATTCGCAAAGTTTCGCACTAAACGGTTAATAATACAAAAGTAGAATTCTTTCAGAGGACTTTGATGATGCTAATCTGGTTTTCAGAAACTTATAGCCTTGGGCCGATTAAAAAATATAGTGCATTTGTTTCGCCTCATTACGAGCTCAGATTTCGATAGATTCACTGTTAGTTTTTGTTTCAGCCCTGAACTCAAAGAAGCGGTCAAGAACTCTGAAGTTTTAGGCATATTCATTAAATGTATAATTGTTATTTTTTAATGATTACAGCCGTTCTTTGATCTTTGAGCCGTTCCATGGCTAAGTAACCTTCCGATAAAGCGGCGTGAATGATATTGTTACTGAAAGGGATAATTTAATTATGTTCAACATTTCAATGTTCTGTAATAACAAATTATGTCTATTTGAGTGTCAAAAATAGTTTTATAAAGATAGAATCGAGGTACGATGTCAAATTTTATGGAGACGACATTCAATGTGGATTACTATAATTCCACTTATTTTGTTGAAACAGTTTAAGATAACCAAGAATATTATGTTATTATGATCATTAGAATGTACATCAGACTTAAAAAGGTTAATACATAGAATATAGTAATAATTAGAATTATTGTATAATTTTTTGATAATATACAAATTTTGAAATTAAAAATTAATAATCTTGCTAAAAAGGGGCATTTTAATTCTTTAAAAGATGTCACAATATGTAAAAGTTGTACATATAAAAATCAGTTTAAAAAATTTAAAACTTCAATATCACACGCAGAGTACTTTCGATTACAACGTGATCATCTTCAGGGCTAATTCGATTAGATGCTGAACACTACTTGGCGTGTGATATTGAAGTTTTAAGTTTTTAGAACTGTTTTTTTAATGTAGTAACAACTTTTACATATGACACCTTTTAAAGAATTAAAATACACCTTTATAGAAAGATTATAATTTTTTTAAATTGATTTAATTCAAGGTGAATAGTTATATATTTCATATATACATCTCATACAAATTTTATTAACATGTTTGACAGATGTTTAAATATCACATTCTTTGCAAATGTTTAAATATTGATAGAAGAAAAAACGGTAGAAAAGACAATATAATAATTTTTTTTTTCATCTGCAAACCCAACTTTAACTTATTTTACCGTTGAAAGCGTTGTAATGTAATCTATCATATACTAAATCTAAAATGATTCTAAGGTTATAATTCTTGAAGTTATAAGACATTATTTTTTAATATTTAATGTTTTTATATTTTATAATTTAAATATTGACAATACCTTTTAATATTTAATAATTAAATATTAATAAGTTTTCCTGAGAAAGTTTAATACTACATGTTAACATTTTAAATACGTACAAGCTATAAAGAAGAATACCAAGGGTAAATCAACAAAATTTACAATAGAATGTTTTCACTTCGATTTGACCGAGATTTAATTTTTGTTGCGTAACACCTTCTTCCACTAGTGTCTGTAAATATAATTTAAATTTCAGATTATCAAGTCAATCTAAGATGCATAAAGCCCCATTTCATCATTATAAACAGGCTCGTGTTTTTCATTCAAAATTCTAGTTTTTTTTCCCCTCCAGAAACATTTTAAAAAGTAAAACGCACGAAAAATAAAACTATATAAGTTTTCATATAATCAGCTTTCGTATGCATTTGATTCTTTGCTGTGTTATTCATCATTTAATTTTCAGATTTCAGAGTTATTCTATCACTATCCTAAACGATAGAATGCCTTGTCCATCTTTAAATCGTTATATTCTAGCTTTTGGCTATCCTAATGTTATCTTAGTCTCAATTAGAGATGGGAATGCTCGGAAAAAAACCGGAAATTTTGGGGGAGAAAAACGGCCCCCCCCCCTACCCCCAAAGGGCTATTTTCCAATTTTTCCAAAATAATGTCTAAGTATGAAATTAAATATAATGATAATTTCTAATTCACAAAATTCTGATTACATTTTTTACAAGTATATACAGAAGTTCACAATTTCGCAAAAAAAAAAAAAAAAAAAAAAAGATTGTGTGAAAAAAAAATCCAACCAGATTACTGGTAAGATAATTAAATGCAACTTCTCTAAAAAATGAAAATTATTTCAATAATATACCAATTAATGTAAATGATAAGGTGGAAATTTAATATAAAATTTTAAACATACATTTATTTTTATTTGCATAGCTGTAATTTTTCACTATTATTTAAAAAAATTCTTTTCTTAATAACATTCAGTTCAAATTATTCTCTTTTCTTTCTTTTCCTGAAATATAGATTCTTAGAGTTGTCTAACTGTATGTTTAAAAAGTATAAATCCATACAAACAAACGCTGCCAAAAAAAAAAGTAAGCGAATTTCTGTGAAAAAATTAGTTGAAAGCAATTTATGTAAAAATCCAGTTGTTTTAAAACTTTCATTAAAAAAAAAAATTACCGCTTTCAATATTAACCACTTCACTCCCAGGGTTAATTTCGCTGGTGAAGGGAAAAGTGTGCGGTGTGCGGTGTGTCATAAATCCTTTCATAACTTCCGTGAGCACATTATATACATACATACAGTACATACCTAAAATTCAGGAATTTATTTTAAAGATTTATGATATTGATCAAAATACATAACTTCTACTGCACAGTCCTGGAAAATCTTCACAATCAGAACACATTAGCCGAGTATCTTTCTTAACATGTATTGTTGTTGTTGTTGACATAGTTGTACAAATACGGCATCGCTTTTGGGGGGGATGTTTTTTTCGATCTGTGCTTGGAATCTGAACAAGTTTATGGAGAGTTTTAGTTTCGTCTCCTTTACTACTACGAGCAGAAAACATTTCTTTATAACTGTCACTGTACTCTATAAGTATTTCTTCGGAACATTTTCTCTCTATTCTAAAAAAAAGTAACTACCGCTGTCACCCCCGCCGCCGCCGGTTTTGGATTTTTTGTGACCGGAGGTCTTTCTTCGTTAATATTAAGAAAAATAATGCATACAAAAATATGAAAATTGGTAGTACTATACATAAATGTTTGATAAACACGCTGATGCAGGCAGTTTTCAAATCGAAGAATTATTTTAAGAGATATTTAATGCTAAAGTTGGGCAAAATCGTTCCACTAAAAAAGTTTTATAGGAGTAAAAACTATGCATCGGAATTTAATAATTTTTAGATCATTTTATACGTTATAATTTCCTGGTGTGCAGAATTAATTTATTTTTTTAATTTGACTCATTTTTCGAGGTTTCATTTCTATTTTAAATTCAAATTTTCAGCATTTCGGGAGATATTTTTTACTTATTTCAGAAAATTGTACTAATTTAACCAGTTGCTAACTGTATAAACAACGGAAACAATAATGTTTGCTTCAAATTAAAAATTTATTTACACGTGACTATTATAAACAAAAAAAACCTTTCAAATTAGAATTAAATAATTACGTATAAAAAGCAGGAACTTATTGAAAATTACTTCATCTATAATTACACGTGAATTTTAACAGAGGAAGGATATTGTAAAATAATAAATTCATTAACATGCGTTAGAAGTCTTAAATAGGAGAAATTACATCACATTTACGTCACATTACACTTATTACGTAAAATGAACAAAAAATAATATTACAAAACAGTTTAAATTTAAAAATAGCGCGAGACATTTGCTTGATATTTTGAGATGAACTTTTCAACTTTTTTTTTTTTTTTTTTTTTTTTTTTTTTTTTGGACAGCGCAAATAATATTTCATTTCTAATAAAAGTATTTTCACGTGAATATTAAAAAGGGAAAGAAAAGTTTGGTGAAAATTACGTCAGATTAAAAACGATATATTTAAAATGTCTTATTTAAAAGGACTTTCTTTTCGCTTTGTTAAAAAATACCGGGAGACAAAGACTCTGTTTACTTAATTCATTTTATATTAGATGATTTTGAAATGCCATTGTATCTTTTAACAGCAGCTGATTTTTCCGTAAAATTCCCCAATGAAAGATAAATGAATAGAAACCCGTTTATAGGGAGATCGCCTTTGTTTTTTAAATTATAATTTAATCTTCCAAAATCTTTTTAAAGCTGATCAAATTAGCGTGCTTTTAGAGACTGCAGTGTCTGAACGGGGGGTTGGCGAGCGTAGCTCGTAGGGGGCCGAGCCCCCTAGTATAATAAAATCTTTGCACCTAACATATTCACCATCAGCATGTCCTGGTCGCTGATTACTGAAATGAGAGGACTTACACAGTGTATGTCCTGGTCGCTGATTACAGAAATGAGAGAACGTACACAATGTATGTCCTGGTCGCTAATTACTGAAATCAGAGAACGTACGCAGCGTACGTCCTGGGAGTGAAGGGGTTAAGAACCTAAAACTTAAACTAAAACATAGTTTGGGTTTAGACTGGAAAGATGTACCAAGAATAAATAAAAAGGAAATGAAAATTATAATTGTAAGGGGGGGGGGGGGTAATATTTTAAATTAATATCAATTTTTAAAAAATGACAGATTTGAAAAGGATAATATTTATAATAATTCCAGAACTAATATTAATTTATTTTAATCTGCCACCATTTATATATTTGAAAAACAGTACTATATATGTGATATGTACAATACAGTTTAAAATTGCTTTCAAGTTGCAGTGATATTGGTTGAAACTTAAAAGATTTTTTATCGTTATTTTTAAAATTATCTCTACTGATAACTAAACAAACGCAAGTGAAAAATTATTTCAACAGATACCTGATATTATTACAAACAATGGTGCTAAATTAAGCAAGAAAATTTACTGTCAAATTTCTGAGACTGAAAGGATAAACTTTTAAAAGATGGCTTGTTTTCTCTCTTTTAGTTCGTAATTACATATAAATACGTAGCACCTATAGTCGTCGTTCAGTCCGTCTGTCTGTCTGTCTGTCCGCATGTAACAGAGCAAAAACTACCCAACTGAATGGTCTGAAATTTTAAATATATGATTGTTGCAAAATTTTGTCGAGCCATTTCAAATTTTATGAAAATCGGATGTATACTTTAATTACAGGGACAGTCAAAAGTTTTTCTTTACATTACGGCCAATGGGAAAAATTATTGCAAATGAATTTTAATGATGTTACAGCCTGCCGAATGGTCTGAAATTTTAAATATATAATTGTTGCAAAATTTTGTCGAGCCATTTCTAATTTTATGAAAATCGGATGTATAGTTTAATTACAGGGACAGTCAAAAGTTTTCCGTTACATTACGGCCAATGGGAAAAAAAATATTGCAAGTGCATTTTAATGATGTTACAGCCTTCCGAATGGTTTGAAATTTTAAATATATAATTGTTGCAAAATTTTATCGAGCCATTTCAAATTTTATGAAAATTGGATGTATAGTTTAATTACGGGGACAGTCAAAAGTTTTCCGTTACACTACGGCCAATGGGAAAAAAAATATTGCAAGTGCATTTTAATGATGTTACAGACTATGCACTTATGAAGCGCAAAAAAATATACATTCAGTACAATATGGGGTGCAAAAACTAATTATAAAACTATTTATAGTACGAACGCACCTCATTTGCCACGTTTGACGAGCAATTTTCTACTTGTTTGTATAAATATTATATTTAAATAAAAGGAAAATAATTTTTTAAGTCTGCATAAATTATCAAAAAAGTTTATTATTTTACATTTTTTAAGAAAATATAACTTATTTTTGAGAAAAATTTGTAAAAATAAATTTTTCCTGAAAAAAACTGATAAAAATGGTTTTTATTCACACTTCAAAATTTCCGGAAAATTTACATCTCTAGTCTCACTTACGTCAGAGATAATCGGGATTTTTCATCATGCATGATGGCTAACACTTATTGTTCAGCCACAACGCTGTCTTTTGGAAGGACACAGTGCACTGAACATCTGCGAGACTAGAAAAAAGAAAATAGATGCACAATTAATAATTATTTTACTTTTCCGTTTCACTAGATCTGTTCTTCAAACACGAAGCTATGAGAGGATGAAAGAGAAAGAAAGACCTTGGAGTCTTCAGACGTTAATTTGTAAATCCATTAATTAGATTCAGCTTTTATCGTCTGTTTTTTAATCTAGACAGTTTTGACAACGCCACGGCTTTCAGACATATCTTTTTGGAAAATACTCTTTTTACCCGACTGCTAAGAAGGGTTATGTGTTTGACGCGTATCTGGGTATGTGGATTTCTTTATACCCTCGAAATATCCCAACGGCTGGATGGATTTTAATGAATGAGGTCTCAATCCATTTGTCTTAACAGTCCGATGGTTATAGGCTAGTTTCGTTTTTATAAATTCAAAATGGCGGCCGTAAAATACAGAACGGCGGTAGAGGTATATATATATATACTATAGTCATATATATATGTTATTCCTAGGAACGTTGTGAAGCGCTCCATAATACAATTGCGTTCCTAAATTGTGCGCCTAGTTTGCCTAAGTTTAGAGTCAGCCCTGTCCTTCGGAGGCTAAAGTCTGAATTCAGTACTGGTTCAACCTGATGTAAGGAGAACTTTAGTTATTCGTTAATTAATTTCGAAACCATAACTATGCTTCTTTATGGGTTTTTGTGGAGGTGAAATAATCAATTGTTTAAAAGATGTTATTGTTTTATCGACTAGGCAATTCTTATTCAGCAAGGTTTTCATGTTGATATGATAACACCTCATCGTTACATTACTGTGGTAATTTTCGATGATTAAGTAATTTTTTTACCAAGTCTCTCCATCTCCATCAAAAGAACAGTGTACCTAGTGTGTCTAATCTTAGAGTCAGCCATGTTCTTCGGAGGCAAAGGTCTGAATTCAGTACTGGTGCAACCTGGCGTAAAGAGACGTTAATTATTCGTTAATTAATTTCGAAACTATAACATATGCTTCTTTATGGGTTTTTGTGGAGGTGAAATACTCAATTGTTTAAAAGATGTTATTGTTTTATCGACTAGGCAATTCTTATTCAGCAAGGTTTTCATGTTGATATGGTAACACCTCATCGTTACATTACTGTGGTAATTTTCGATGATTAAGTAATTTTTTTACCAAGTCTCTCCATCTCCATCAAAAGAACAGTGTGCCTAGTGTGTCTAATCTTAGAGTCAGCCATGTTCTTCGGAGGCAAAGGTCTGAATTCAGTACTGGTGCAACCTGGCGTAAAGAGACGTTAATTATTCGTTAATTAATTTCGAAACTATAACATATGCTTCTTTATGGGTTTTTGTGGAGGTGAAATACTCAATTGTTTAAAAGATGTTATTGTTTTATCGACTAGGCAATTCTTATTCAGCAAGGTTTTCATGTTGATATGGTAACACCTCATCGTTACATTACTGTGGTAATTTTCGATGATTAAGTAATTTTTTTACCAAGTCTCTCCATCTCCATCAAAAGAACAGTGTGCCTAGTGTGTCTAATCTTAGAGTCAGCCATGTTCTTCGGAGGCAAAGGTCTGAATTCAGTACTGGTGCAACCTGGCGTAAAGGGACGTTAATTATTCGTTAATTAATTTCGAAACTATAACATATGCTTCTTTATGGGTTTTTGTGGAGGTGAAATACTCAATTGTTTAAAAGATGTTATTGTTTTATCGACTAGGCAATTCTTATTCAGCAAGGTTTTCATGTTGATATGGTAACACCTCATCGTTACATTACTGTGGTAATTTTCGATGATTAAGTAATTTTTTTACCAAGTCTCTCCATCTCCATCAAAAGAACAGTGTGCCTAGTGTGTCTAATCTTAGAGTCAGCCATGTTCTTCGGAGGCAAAGGTCTGAATTCAATACTGGTGCAACCTGGCGTAAAGAGACGTTAATTATTCGTTAATTAATTTCGAAACTATAACATATGCTTCTTTATGGGTTTTTGTGGAGGTGAAATACTCAATTGTTTAAAAGATGTTATTGTTTTATCGACTAGGCAATTCTTATTCAGCAAGGTTTTCATGTTGATATGGTAACACCTCATCGTTACATTACTGTGGTAATTTTCGATGATTAAGTAATTTTTTTACCAAGTCTCTCCATCTCCATCAAAAGGACAGTGTGCCTAGTGTGTCTAATCTTAGAGCCAGCCATGTCCTTCGGAGGCAAAGGTCTGGATTCAGTACTGTGGCAGCCTGGTGTAAGGGGACGTTAGTTATTCGTTAATTAATTTCGAAACTATAGCTATGCTTCTTTCCATTTTTGTGGGGGTGAAACAATCAATTGTTTAAAAGATGTTATTGCTTTATCAACTAGGCTATTCTTATGCAGCAAGGTTTTGACGTTGATATGGTGACACCTCAACGTTACATTACCGTGGTGATTTTCGATACTTGAGTAATTTTTTCTTTTTTTCATCTCTCCATCTCCATCAAAAGACCGCGATTCAATCAGCGATTCGCAAGGAAAACATTTTCGAAAAAGAGCACGTGTTTTCTCTTTCAGCGAATTTCCTCACCTGATTATTACCTGGATCACCCTTTGCGGACCTGACAAACCAGATTCAATGCCAACCGCTTCGTTCGGCAAAGGGAAAAAGTCTCCATGACACGAAAGTCAAGGTTAGTTGATTGACTTTTCGTTTCTTATTTTGGAAGAAAGGAAAGAGTGAGAATATTGTGGACACGCTATGTTCTCGACAGTTTTTTTTTTCTTCTTTTCCATTATGTAATATGCCATCAACTCGCGGAATTACAAAAAGTACCTACTAAAACTAGTACTTTACAAAGATTTTGCAAATAGGGCGAAGCTTCCTTATTTTTTCTAGGCTACTTCAGTCAGACGAAAACACCCGTTTGCTAATGTTAATCCAATGGGAGAATTTTTTTAAGATATCTCGTTGACAATTCAATATTTTTAAATGATTTTTTTTTTTTTTTTTTTTTTTTTTTTTTTGCATTGGGTAGCTGAGATTGATCTCTACATCTGCCGTCTTTTAGTTTTCCAGTATTTTTAATTTCGTCACTTTCACTTTCGAAACAGTTATACATCCTTATAAAAAAAAATCTTCAAACAAAATCTAAAAAGCAAAAAACGATCTTTGTACAGACAAACCTCAGCTATCAAATAAAAAAAAAATCATTTAAAAATATTGAAGTGCAAATGAGGTATCTTAAAAAACTTCTTTCATAGGATTAGCATTAAGAGAGCGGATCTTTTCACGTGACTGAAGTAGCCCCTTAACTGTAGGAACACCATAAAGGAGTTCTCATCTCTCTTCTGCGCAAGAGATTGTAAGACTGAAGCGATGATATTAGAATCCCCAAGCTGAAAAGGATTATGATTTCTTTTTGAGCATACTTTTACAATTATCAAAAGGCCTTTACAAAAATTTATTACCATAAAACGCGTTATTAAAAGCAATATCGATGTTCAAAATGTACAGCTCGTGATCTAACAAAGTTGCGATATTTTGATTAAAATACTGATTGATTAAGTATTTACTTTCGAGACGTGGCATTTTACATAGATAATTTTGTACAGTTTTCACAGGAGAATGCTACCAAAATTGAGGATAAATAGACCGACCTTCCTAGAACCAAATTCGCCACGAATTTGTTATTTCTCAGACATCACAAATAGCTAGGTCCTGATTACAGACAGGGAAAACTCCCACCAGTAAAAATTAATAGACATTTTTGCCCTATTTATGACAGAAATTCTGCATAAATCAGACATTTACAAAAATCGAATTTTTTTTTTTTTTCGAATTTACTGGTGTAAGTTTGCTCTAGCTGTAATATGATCAGACACCGCAAATGGCCTGGCTAAACTCATCATTGGGACATGCAACGTGTCTACTCCAGATAGACAGGAATCGAATACCGAATGCCGTCTCTCTAGAAATAATTCTTTGATTATTGAGCTAATGCGGCACTCGACCGTAGACTTAATATTTCTGAATTTAGAACTTTAACATTTTTTTTCTTTTTAAAATAGTAACGATAAAATGATATGATTATGATAGTGATACGTTAGAAACAAGTTGGAAATTGCACGTCAAACGTGGCAAATGAGGTGCGTTCGTACTATAACTAGTTTTATAAATATTTTTTGCATCGCATATTATACTGAATGTACATTTTTGTGCACTTCATAAGTGCATATGAATTTCATTGTGTTCGAAAGGCTGTAACATCATTAAAATGCACTTGAAATATTTTTTTCCCATTGGCCGTAATGCAACGGAAAACTTTTGACTGTCCCTGTCATTAAACTATACATCCGATTTTCTTAAAATTTGAAATGCCTCGACAAAATTTTGCAACAATTATAGGATAACTCTAGGATAGATGGCCATAGAGGAGAGATGGCCAGTCTAAATATTTCCAAAACGTTATCATATATTGCAGCATAAACGTTGTTCGTAAGAAATAGTTCAACGAGTTCATTCATTGTGACGTGCAGCTGTGTTTTTTTATTATAAAAAAAAAGTGTAATTTTAATGTTTATTTTATTACGTGGCTGAATATTTTTGTTCAGTTAGGTATTTGACTGTTTTGCTGTACGTATACGTTCCTTTTATTTTAACTATACTGACTTTTAAGGCTCGTGTATAATTCAATCTTTGCTTTTAAGCTTAAAACAAAGACATACAATGGAAAAGTGATGCTTTAAATTGGATAGCCATCTATCCTTGAATTTTAGGATAGATGGCCACTTCAAATTGAGGAGAGATGACCACCTTTAATCAATATTTCAAAATTATACGAAGTGAAAATTTTAGTTAAATATAATTATATTTAAAATAATTATATAAAGTTTATGTTTATAATTATATTAATTGATATAAGTGTATAAATTTTAACTAATATAAACACTTAAATAATAATAATATAATAGGGCCTAACGATTTGGACCTTTTTTCAGAAATTATTGAAAAACGTCAACTTTCATCCCAGAAACAGGTAAAGTTCATAAATTAACTTAAAACCAAGAAAAAGTCTAAAACAAACGCGAGAGAAAAACAAAAACGCGACGTTTCCAGCAACGAAGAAGATGAAATACATTTGAAATTATCAGATTCTACAGATTCCCAGGGAATAGAATTGGATGAGGATCACTGTATTGGTTGGGAGAAGAATATAACACAACAACCAAAAAGGATGACTGGATACAATGCATAAGGTGCCGGAAGTGGTTCCATGAAACGTATACAAACTATCAAGACCTTTTTCAAAAATGTGGTAAAATTTTACGAAAAGAGAAGGATCGAAATTATACTTTTAATTTTGTTTATTCGAATTTTATTCTCATTTTCAGTGATATTATTGCATCTTTACAAACAACTATATGTTTTTCATGATTAACTATATGAAATGAGTTATTTTTTGCTATTTTAACTTCACTTTTTCTTTTTTGTATTGGATGGCCATCTCTCCTCATCTTGAAGGAGAGATGGCCATCTGCCATTATAATTTCAATTTTGTTACCAACTTTTTTCTCTTAATGTTTAACTCTTTTTTGCCCAAAATATGATGAGCATATGTATAAGAAATTTAAATATGCATAAATATTTCTTGTATTTGCATTCTAAGAATTTTTATTTCAATCTTTAAAAACTATGGCCATCTATCCTAGAGTTAGCCTATATTTAAAATTTCAGACCATTTGGTTGGGTAGTTTTTGCTCTGTTATATGCGGACGGACAGACGGACGGACTGAACGACGACTATAGGTGCTACGTATTTATATAATTACGAACGCACCTAAAAATCGTTCGAGTATATGCAAAGGGAGACATTAACCTTTAGATTGGGTTGCTTAAGAGTATTTAGAGAATAACCCGAAAGTAGATTTGACCACTTGTATTAGAGAGCGTTGGTAAGCAAGAGATAAACCATTTAATTTCGCAGTGGTATTAGAATGTTCCGGGCTTCCAAGTGATAGAGAGGGATGGATTTATTTTCATTATGCAAAGATAATGCTCCGTGTTGGCAGCATATATAGAGAGATATATATTTATTTTTCTGGTGCTAATACAATTTTTTGCTTCCAAGAGGTAGAGACAGATGGATTTAAAAATATGGTGCCAAATTAATGTTCCGGTCTTCCAAGAGATAGAAAGAAGTGGATTTAATTCTGTGGTGCCAAATTAATGTTACAATCTTCTACAAGATAGAGAGAGAGAACGGTTTAATTTCGTGGTACCAAATTAATGTTACAGTCTTCTACAAGATAGAGAGAGAGAGAGAGGGAGGTATTTAATTTTGTGGAGACAAATATAACTTTTTGTTTCAAAGAATTAGAGGAAGAGGAGTTTAATTTCATGGTGCCAAATTAATATTTCTGTCTTCAAAGAGATATAGAGAGAGGGGTTTAATTCCGTGGTGTCAAATTAATGTTACAGTCTTCTTCAAGATAGAGAGAGGCATTTAATTTTGTGGAGACGAATATAACTCTTCGTTTCAAAGAGATAGAGGAAGAGGAGTTTAATTTCATGGTGCCAAATTTATATTTCTGTCTTCCAAGAGATAGAGAGAGTTGATTTTAATTATGAGGTGCCAAACTAATGTTACAGTCATCTACACGATAGCGAGATAGATATTTAATTTCGTGCTGCCAAATATAATTTTTGCTTTAAAGAAATAGAGAGAGGTGGGGGGGGGGGTAATTTCGTGGTGCCAAATTATTGTTCCGGTCTTCCAAGAGATAGAGAGATGGGTATTTAATTTCGTGGTGCTAAATATAACTTTTTGCTTCAAAAAGATAGAGAGAGAGGGGGGGGGGGGTATTTAATTTCGTGGTGCTAAATATAACTTTTCGCTTCAAAAAGATAGAGAGAGAGAGGTTAAATTTTGTGGTGCCAAATTAATGTTACAGTCTTCTACAAGATAGAGAGAGAGGTATTTGATTTCGTGGTGCAAATATAATTTCTTGCTTCCAAGAGATAGAGAGAGATATATATATATTTAATTCCGTAGAGCTAAATCAATGTCTTGGTCTTCCTAGAGATGGACAGATAAAGATATTGATTTAATTTAGTGGCTCCAAGAAAGATTCCGAGAGAGAAAGATGGGAGACATAATTTCTTGTATCCAAGGTAGTGATCTGGACTTTCAAGTCCCAAGATTCTCGAAGTTTTGGACTCCATATAAAGAACAAAAGAAATTTCAAATTTAAAGTTATTTATTCAATTCTTGGTAAAAAAAAAAAGAACATTTTCTTTGAATAAAACTGTATAGCTCTATGGGGCTTAAAAAATGGCAGCACGACAGTATGCCCGCCAACTTCGCACAAAGTTTTTGTGCAACGAATATTTTTATCAACGTTCAAAGGATTTACTCCTTTGAATCATATTTGTGAAGCTGAAACAACAAAAACAAAATAAAGTGAATGAAGAGTCACGAGATTTTGAAATAACTGCGAAACAAAAAACAATGCGTGCATAAGATACTTGGTAATCCCGTTATGTAAACAACTGATATAACTTTCAACATTGAAAAGGTGCATGCCACAGAAGAGTCTGAACCTACGAATCAAAACATTTCACAAGAATATAGATTTGTTTTGGGAGAAAAAATCATTCGGGCGTGTCTTTTACTTAGTGTATTCTTTCTAGAACTGTCATTTAAAGAAATGTGAATGACACGCTCTAGTGGCGAAATAAATATATAGCAAGATAGAAAAAAAAAGACTGTTAGATAAATGAATTAAGAAGAACAAAGTAGATAAAAATTGCTGGTACAAACTACTAATTTTAGTTACAGAATGTACTAGTATATCGTCAGTGGCTGAAAGTTATTATGTACGTAATCAATCCTTGTAAATTACCATAAAGACGACTTACACAAATTTTATCAGTTGTGTAGTCAAAGTCAAGGATTCTGATTCCCCCAAAATTTAAAAAAAAAAAAAACTAAAAATTGAGCTTATTTTGTCAGTTTTCTAAACAATAATTTTTATTTGATTATACATATATATATAAATATATCTTTTTTAAAATAAGCATTCAATATTTATCTTGAAAATCACGTCTAATTTCATGATTGAAATTAATGATTTTTCTATAACAATGTCCGTTACAATACGTTACTTTGCCGTGGGAACCAAATTCGATTATGGATAATTCACTACTAATTTTTACACATGGTATAAAACGCGAGCTAGTGAGTTTATTTTTAAAAAAATTATAGTGTTTGCTGTTTCTGTTTTAAGATATGGCAAACAAAAAAGGGATAAAGTCTTATTTAAATGCCTTTTAGGATTATAATCATAATTTAATTAATATGAAAATAGGAATTGATTAAAGGGTTTAAAAAAAGTATATTACATTCTTTATTTTTTATATATATATTTTCTACATTATAGTATTTAAAATATTGAGTAGTTGTAGTTTTACAGCCATTTGGTCTTTTTTGGAAAGCGTGGTTTGGCGCATAATGAAATCCATTGTTGCTGTAACTCGTATACAATTTGGCGAATAGTCACGTGTGGCGGATTAACGGAAAAGTGCCTTAAAATTAATTTATTAATTTATAACTAAGTTCTGAACATGTTAAAATATTGTATTGTCATCGGAACACCCGTGTGTACATAAATTTCGTAATCCTAGCACAGTTTGGAGTGAGTGAAAAATCGATTACGAAATACTAGGCTTGATCATTTTGCAAGGACAATGACAAAAACTCGGGAAAAAAAAACCTGGCAAAAATGGTAAAAAATGGAAAAATTCACTGATAAAAAATATATACAACAAACAACATATAAAATCACTCGGATCCAATACCGGGGGGGGGGGGGGGGGTGATCAGAATCGCCTTAATTGAAAATATTCAAAAGTTCTCGAGTTCTTGCAGGACCGAAACTACCCTTTTTTGCGCCCGGGGCAAACATGAATTTTGGCGCCCCCCCCCCCCCCCTTTCTTCCTCAAAGTATATTTTCAAAGAGAATTTTACTAATTTTCTAATGGCCGACTTATTTTAAAATTTAAAATATGTAATCATAAAATAAGCTATCATAAAATATGCAATATTGAACTACAAAAATTGAATGTGACGTTTGTTGCAATTATAGTTCGGTCACATAAAAGAATTCGCATGTATTACCGGCTATTTACAGTGTTTGCTTATACAGTAGAGTTCCAATTATCCGAGTTCCGCTTAACCGAGTTTCCGCTTTAACCGAATTATTTTCTTCTGATGGACTGATGTCTTTCATTATTATGAAACAGCCATTATAAATGGAGTGTTAGGTGAAGATGAAAGAGCAGTCGTAAAAAGTTTGAACTCTGATTTTCTGGTCAGAATGGGGGAAAAAAAATAACCATAATTTTTTTTTTTTTTTTTTGAAAAAAAGAAAAATTATGGCCATTCCCCCCCCCCCCCCTATTCTGACCAGAAACTCAGAGTTCAAACTTTTTACGGCTGCTCTTTCATCTTCACCTAACACTCCATTTATTATGGCTGTTTCATAATAATGTAAGCCATCAGTCCATCAGAAGAAAATGATCGATTTCAAAGGTATAATCCTTCATTTGGCGCCCCTTGCCTCTGGCGCCTAGGGCACATGCCCCCTCCGCCCCCCCTTAGTTTCGGCCCTGAGTTCTTGAACGCACTTGACGCCGAATGGTTTTAGCCTGCGTCAAAGCTCTTCGAAACTACGATGACGAGCTTCAAATTGCCGTGAAAGGCTACACACAGGCGCACAAACACAGGCGGCCGATTTTATGAAGGAGTTTGTTTGTTAGTGAAACGCTAAGATAAATGCTTACACGAAACGTAAATGGCGACTATGTTGAAAATATAGAATAGCTATAGTTTAAGATGAGTATATAATAAGATACTTTTTTCTCAGGAGGTTTTTTACTTATAACCAAACGGAATTTTCTTTCCGAACCGCCATCATAAGTTTAAAGTACATTGAAGAAAGAATTTTTTTTTAAACGTAGCTAATTAACAAAGTAATTCTATCAAATAACTTTAATGTGCTGTTTCATTAAAAATTTATTGATTCCATCCTTATATCTACTCATTTATATTTTATTTCGGTACATAAAACCACATTATTCTGCCAACTATACCGACTGAATACAAAATAAATACGCTATCAAGATTTTTCTATTCTTTTCTCGTTACACCATTAAACAATTTTACAATTGTGAAAATACACGTGTTTACCCTACCAAAAGAATATATCCAGTGTGCAAATAATAGAATCAGGGTCAATGCACTAAAAAATATTGTTTTTAAATTCTTTGATTTTTTTTTCTTCTTAAACCAAGAAACACGTGCTTTGAAAAATCATTGGTGAATTTCGTAATGCAATCAGTCTAGTTTTTTACCGAAAAAATGTTAAAATAAGTTATTACTGATTTTTTTAACGATAATTCTTGCTGTGTATTTAGTATTTCTTGTGAAGTTTGTCCTCCAAATCCAAATATCTTCCCAGTAATAAAAAGAGAGTTTATTTACCACACAATCGAACGAAGAATCTGGGAAACTATATAAAATAAAAATATGGAACGATTATAAAATATAACACAAGAAAGAAAAATCATGCATCAAGCATAGATTACGAAACACTTTCCAAAACATCCAAAATACTTTAATAGTGCTTCGCTGTTTAAAAAGGGAAAAAAGCTACCTAATTAATCGTTTTAGAAAACGCGTAACATATTTGAAAAACAGGATTCAGCAATGACCGTCCATAGCCGGAAAAATACGTCAATTCTTTTGTGCAGCCCTGTCTTTGATCTATAAATTTATATATATTCTACATATATATAAATTAACTAGAGACTAACTTCGTCGTGTACAATCTGATTTAAAATTTTAAAATGTAAAAATTGTTAAAAAATGTTAACATGTTAAATTGTGTTTTAAAATTTAGTTTAGTAAAAAGCGCGTAATAGGTTGAAAATTCACCACCAGCAATTTTTATCAATAGGCGGAAAAATACTTGAATTCCTTTATACAGCCCAGTATATTACCTATACCTATACCTAAACTAAACTAAACTCTGCGGCTATACAATCCATGAAGAATCTGGGCCAACATCCCTGTTTTCTTGACCCTGGTCCCCGAGGTGCTACACAACATATGTCCCAGTCAGGTGGTCAGCCTAACGCGAGACCCTCCGTGTTTAGTTCCCAAGCAAGCTTGGTACTCATTTTATCGACCCCAAGGGAGTAAAAGGCTGAGTGAACCTTCCCCAGCCGGGAGTCGAACTCTCGATCTGCAGGGCGGTAGTCAGATGCTCTGACCACTACGCCACTGGGCTTCATTACCTATACCTACAGAATTTTATACACGTCATGTATTAAGCTAAAATTGAATTCGACAAAATACACGGAAATCACGCTTTTAGAAATTATCATCCGTAAGCGGTCATTTAACGCGTTCTTTGTTTGGTCCTGTATATGATTTTATTTAAATTCGACAAACATCTCTTAATATACTAAATATAATTCAGCTCGAAAATGCATAACTCAATTAAAAACCACCTTTAAGAAATTCACGCCAGTATTCAGTAATGCTTACGAATTCTTTGATGTAGCCCTGTATATTGTCTATAGCATTTATACATACCCCGTTATATGCAAAATTTAATTTAACTAAACGTATATATCATAACTGAAAGCGCACTTCCAACATTTATCGCTAATAATAGAGAGTACCTTGGATACAGTACTGTATCCGAAATCTTTTGTGAGTCCCTGTAAATGAACGATAAATGATATTCACAACATATTCCACAGTAAGTATCTTGTAGTAAACCTCAGTAACGTATATGAGGTTCATTATATTTGAAACAGCGTGACAAAAGTAAAATACTCTGCAAACAATTTTACTCCGTGGGCCATTATGTAATGTAATTCTTTTGTAAGGCCCTGTAAACGAAAAAATGCTTTGCGCTCGATATTCCACAAAATTTACGTGTTGGTGAATTTTATAAATTCATATCAATTTCATTATGCTTGAAATGGTGTAACATAATTAAAATGCACTTGAAACGATTTTTTCCTTTGGGCATAATGTAACGGAATATTTTTGGCTGTTCCCGTAAATGAATTATAAGTGCTACACATTTCATTTTCAATACGGATCATGTTATAGTAAATGTCAATAAGATATTAAAATTACAGAGTAATCTGAGTATATTTACGCGAGTTAGAGTACGGACGGACAGTCAAACCGAAGTCAAACACTTTTCAACTATGCTGGAAAGTGTTAAAAACTAAACATTCTTTTAGCTTAAACCTTTCAGCACAAACGGAACTTAAAAGTGCCAGTCAATTTAAATTGATTTTCTTTTGTCTTAACAATTATTTTTGTTGTTATCCGCATGCAGTAATAATGATAGTTATACACTATATGGCCTGGCCTGGCCAATGATGACTGGTCACTTGCGATTTTAGACGTTTTGTTAAATATCTAGAAGAATACATGAGGAATTATCCTGAAACTCCAGGTGTGTAAACAGAATAGTATAGGTCATATATTTCCGCGAAGATTTTTTCCTGAAACCCCATAGGGGACCGTCAACAAATTGAAAAAAAAAATGAATATATTTTGGATAATCCTGTAAAAACTAATATAGCAAAAGCGTTCAAACTGTAGAACATCATTAAGAGGCTAAATATCTGTTGATTAGTGCCAAGATAGCGTACACAATATTGCACGTACTACTATATTTGGATACAACCCCTCATCTTTTTGCTTCCTTTTGGGAACAACGGATTTCGAGCTCATTCTATGCACGATAATTTTCAGAATTTTCAAGCTATGTTTTTGAGACTTTCACAAAAGTTGCTCTATACACTTAGCTAATACATTATGCACATTATATTTTGATTGCACTCGCGCATGCGCTGTGAAGCATTTTTTAGTAAACCTGCTCATTTTGATCCAATTTTTATTATTTTTTAATTCTGATTGCAGGGTATTTTATATAACGTTATTTGTCATATTTTCTGAAAAAAACATTTTTTTATATTAAGAACTCTGCAAATTATAAGCAAAAAACTTGACAAAATTTGGGACTGTTTTTATAAAAATCTTAATTTCTCTACTAGTATGCTATCCTCATAAAAATGAACACAGTTTATTACAATAAGCCTCTTAATCATGTTCTACAGTTTGAACGCTTTTGCTACATTAGTTTTTACAGGATTATCCAAAAGATATTCGTTCTTATTCAATTTGTTAACGGTTCCCTATGGGGTTTCGGGAAAAAATCTTCGCGGAAATATATGACCTATACTATTCTGTTTACACACCTGGAGTTTCAGGATAATTCCTCATGTATTTTTCTAGATATTTCACAAAACGTCTAAAATCGTAAGTGACCAATCATCGTTAGCCATATAGTGTATGTCTATACATACTTTATTATCATTTATTTATATATAAGCATTTAGTAATAAAATAAAAATAAAACGTTTGTTTAAAACTCTTTGCAGTGTTTGCGATACTTTTTTTAAACATATTTTCATTCTCTAAATATAAAGTAAAAGATACTTTTTCGAACCAATAAGTTATGATAAAAAAATATAAAACACTGGATAGTTTTTAAGTCTATTTAACATTGCTGTCATTTAACAATTTTTCAAACGTCCTCAAAAATTCTTCCTTAGCCTATTGTCATATTAACAAGAAAGAAAAAACCATGCGTCAAGCACAGGTTATGAAACGCTTTCCAACACATTCAGGCTAATGTAACAAAACTTCACCGTTTAATAAGTTGAAATAGAATGTCTAATTGAACCAGTTGAAAACGAAATTTCAACAATTCCCATGTACAGTCCAATCTACTTTGAGCAGCCCTGTATATGATACATAGATTTATATCTATAAACTACATGCTATACAAATTTTGTTCAGTTAGGAAATACATAGCACAGTTGAGAATTCACCTTCAGGAATTTCCGCTCATAAGAAGAATAATACGTGATTTTTTTGTGCAGTCCTGTATACCAGGTATAGAATTTATACACCGCAAGTATCACGCAAAAAATTAGTTAAATTTAAAAGCTCATACCGAAATTAAAAACGCACGTCCAGCCATTATTGTTCAAAGACAGTACTGTAACCGATTTCTTTTGTGTGTCCCTGTAAATGAAGTGTAAATGCTATGAATGCCCTATCCTATCGTAATCACCTTGTAGTGAAATTCAGTGGTTTATATCCATTTCAATACATTTGAAATAGCGTAATGTCATTAAAGTACTTTGCAAACGATTTTCCCCTGACTATATAATATAACGGAATTATTTTGAGTGCCCCTGTAAATGAACTATTAATGCTACACACTTCAAATTCAAAACCGAACAGGCATGGTAAACATGATTAATATATATTAATTGCATAAAAATCCGAGTATGTTTACACGAGTTAGAGCATGGACAGACAGTCAGACAAACTGAATTCATAAACACTTTTCGACAATGTTGGAAAGTGTTAATAAAACGCAAAATACTATATTTGTTAAATATCATTAAATGACATATTCGTTAAATTTCGGCAAACCTTAACGTTTGTGATTTGGATAACTACTTTAATTTTTTTTTAATTCTGAAAGGAATCTTCCCCCCTCCCCCTCACTCATCCCCCCCCCAAAAAAAAAAAAATTAAAAAAATCATTCCTGAAAGTATTAACATCTCCCAGATTTTAGTCGTGTTCTAAAGTAGAGATGACATTGTCCCAGAGCCCAATTCCGGGGCCAAAACAAGCTCGCGCTCGATTTTTACAGGTTAAATTATTTCAGTTCTATAATACAAATAATGAATGTCAGAGAAAGTCAACATGAGAAATAACTTGAAATATTTTGACTTATTTCTCATTACAAAGAAAAGCAATTTTCACATTATGGAAGCAAATTTCCCTTTTTTTCCAGCGCAGGAATTGATATTCATTGTGGATAAAAACATAGAAAGAAGGTCGCTACGCTAAGTAACTTTACTGGAAAAAATAGAGCTTAAATTACTTTCATATTCGTTGCTTGCTAATAACAAGAAAATTTTCAGAATTAAAGACTTGTTTTCACAAAGAATAACCCTATTCATTTCGGTAAAACAAAAAAGAAACCTGCCTG
Source organism: Maratus speciosus (assembly GCA_963932465.1). Classification (NCBI taxonomy): domain Eukaryota; kingdom Metazoa; phylum Arthropoda; class Arachnida; order Araneae; family Salticidae; genus Maratus; species Maratus speciosus. Next base: position 296,886,840 of record OZ010789.1, read on the forward strand.
CCTGTGACACACTGGACTCATAAATTTATGTCACAAATAACAAAAGTAGCTGAAACTACTTTCAAGACATCAACAGGTGTTTCCAACGTTAAATGTAAATACGGAGGGTGTTTACACACATTGGGAACGATTTTGACAACAAAAATAAAATATATAAATTAAAACAATTGTTTTTTAATATGTTCTGTCTGGTAGCCCTTGTTATTGCAGCGGTATTTCTAAGATAGAAGGGCTTTTTGTAAAATTGGAAGTGGAATTTTTGTTCCATTCCTCCAACGTACATTTCCAGAGTCCAGATTCCCAACGTAGTTGGTCGGCTTTTCGCAAGAGCTTGTTTTAATAGTCCAAGGCACAGTAATCCATTGGTGAGACATATGGGTTGGGTACTGGGTTGGAATATGATAAGGGGTCTCAGGACTCTTAATATTGGGAAAAAGAAAAAAAAAAGACCATTTTCAACACTTAATATCTTAAAATGTATTTGATTTTAAGAAACAATTTTTATTGGAATTGAAAGATACAAGTATGTTCGCTCATTTCATGTATTTAAAAAAATTGAAAGATGCAGAATTAGCATTTACAGGGGGCTCCAAACTGTCAGAGATTTGTCGAGCAGAAAATCGGCATAGCAGATTATGCGCAGGATTACAAAATAAATTTTACAACTAGATTGAAATATTTGGTGCTTACTTATACTTCAGATTATAATTATTACCCTGAATCTAAATAAATTTATATTCAAAGCATTTTTATATTTTCAATACAAAGTTGTATTTAGCTAATGCAAAATTTAGAAAATTTCAACAGTATACAGTGATGGAAAATTGGCGCAGAGGAGGAGCCTACTGACACCACTAAATTTTAGTAGTATTTTTCGCCTTATCTAATGACAGAATTTCTGCGTTTTTATTAAGCTGAAGAATACTATAAAATTTTAGTGGTGTCAATAGGCTCCTCCTCTGCGCCAATTTTCCACCACTGCAGTATAATCATCTAAAAAATATTTTTTTGAACAATAAAAAGGAAATTTTAGGTTCCGTTTATACAGACTAATATGAAACACATGTTTCGAAAATTTCATGAAAAAATATTCAGAAGTTTTTGAGATATCGTGAGCGTTATGACCAAAAACGTCATTTGGAGAAAAATGACTTCAAAGTTTCGGAAACGTCACTTCAGCTATTGAGCGGGTATAATTCTAAAAGCCATAACTTCTGTTCTAATGGGAATTTCAAGGAAACAATTACATCGAAATGTTCAGAAAAGATAAGAGTTTAACATTTAAAAAAATTAAAATTTCGAAAATTTTAAAGCTTTAAGAGTCCTGAGAGCTTGATCGATAGGGCTCAGGGCTTGATCGATACCGAAAAACATGTAAACAGAGATCTCGCTTCGAATCCATATAAAAACAGAATTATTCAATGTAACTAATTTAAACTTCCTGATATTTTTAAGGTACGTTTGTAGTCTTATAAAATTATAAAATGAAGTACTTCAATGTAATAAAAGAAAAAATACAGCAAAATCTATATGACATAATTTTCGAAAAAAAAATTTAGTTGTCATATCACCACCGCGCAAGATATCTTAACGTTGAATTGACATAAGAACCTAATTTTTGCTTTAAAATGATCAGGAAACTTTACTCTATAGAATGAATTAAGGATATAACTATCACTCAAAGGAAACCTTATTAAAAAAACTCTTAAATTTGAAAATTTAAAAAACCCTAAAAAATACAAGTTTTTTTTTCCCTTATAAATACGCAAAATATTAAACTATCTAAAATATATTAATTCATTCTATAGATAATGGTGTTATATGCATTAAAAAAAAAAAAAAGAAAAAAAGCCATTCCATCAAATATATATTTTTTAATCTTACGTATAGTCGTCAAAAATCAAGTTTTGAGAAAACGCGACTTAAAGTTGCAATTAAATGGGTGCGGCTATGAAAGTGATCGTTACATAAATGCCTATAACTCCGTTAAAAATGCGAATATTTTTATGCAGTTTTTTGCACTGTGTTTAGACGTAATTGAATAATCAAAATAGATACTAAAAAAAATCAATTTTTTGAAAAGTTTTCAAACCCTGGGCCCCCTTAAACGGTATACATTTGGTTCCAGTTTCTCTTGTCAATTTTTCGAGAAATTCGACTGTACTTTTGGATGTATGGCTGCATGCTTTATCCTGGTAGGACTCAACATTTTAAACGTCCATAGGATAATGTTTTGGAATTTCTTCTTTAAGATAGGAATTAGAACAATGTTTGATAATAAATAGAGTTAATTTTGACATTTTTCTGAACTTTTCTTGTCTTTAATTCTTTTTCCGTTGTAAGAGATTCCAGTAAACCCCGTAAATCCTTTAGGGAAACTTTCTTTGCAGCGTTCGAACCAAAGTTGTAAGTCTTTTCCGGTAATAAATCGATCTTTTTGTTATTACAGTCATTTAGATGAATCCACGCTTCATCAATAGTGACAACTTTTTTCCCACTTATCACCTACTAAATGATTTTCATAATAACTCTTTTCGGAAAGAGCATATAGGGGAGATGGGGCACATGTGAACAGTCTGCATAAATATTGCTTTTTCTTATAACTGGATTAATTTCTATACACAAAAACTATTCAATATAGTAAACAGAACATTCTTTTACAAATGATAATTTTATTTTAATCACCTGTATAGTTCTTCTTATATTTTTTAATAGTTTTATAAAGTCAAAAAATGATTCACATGTGCCCCATCAGCGGGGTAGTTGTGAACACACGTGGGGCACATGTGAACACAAGAAAAAAATATTCTTTGACATGCTTTTTATTCTGTTATTCATTTGTCATCATAATCATTAGTTATATTACCTATTAAATTCACCATAGACAAAAAAGTACTATATATATATTTCTCTAGTTTCTGGGTGATGTGTTTAAGCAAAAGATTATAAAATGAAAATAAGTAGATTGGAGGGCGGGGGGTGGCTTAGATCATTCATTAAGTATTGCTTCAATAAAGTAAAGAAAAAAGAGAAAGAAATAATTTGTAAAAGAAATTAAAACTTTTAAATTTTGCTTAGGGTTTTTTGTTTGAGGGAAATTTTAGGGACGGGGCATTTAGATACTATTTATCGGAAATTTGCCGAAATACGAAAGATTCGCACCCCTATGTTTGCTTATTTACTTGTAAATTATAGATAAAGAAGGGTTTTTAATGATTAAAAAAAAAAAACCTCGACTATAACCCCCCCCCCCCCCCTCAAATTGAACTTATTTTGCTTTTGAAAGAAGAGGGGGGGGGTGTTTACAATCGGGATTTTACGGTAGTTATCAGTTTAAAAATTTTACTTTCTTAAATATTACTGATACCTATCTCCATTCAAAGCATCGTATACATAACTGTTTTAGAGATGGAAGTAAGTCATCATTGTAAGTTTAGAACAAATGTAATAGAAAAATTTGCAAAGTTGTTTAAGGCAATACTTTTGTAATAATAATGGATAAAAAATATTGTTGTAAACCGTTTAGTAAAATAACACATAACACTTATTGCATTTTATAAAACATTAAATTTATTTAAAGTACAATTGGATGTAAACGAGCTTGCTCTTTATGTACTTGCTGAAAGATGTGTTTGTGGAAGTTTCAATACAAAATCAACTTTGTGTGATGAAAAATCTTCTATTTCAGGAAAATTATAGATAATGGAATTGACATTATTTCTCCTGAAATTAACTGAAAGGAACAGAATCACAGAATGATTATTGGAGCACTTATGAAATCTCCGTATCTGGACCAACTAGTCTGTTCACAAGTGCCCCACAGGGCTGCTAGAGTTAAATTGGTAAATCATTAACACTTCTCAATTTTAGAAGAGAATGAACTTTATCAAAAATATTTATTAGTATTCATAGTATATGTTAAGACACTAAAATTCAAATGAATGAATAAATAAATAAAGTTATTCTCTTATCAACTTGGAACATAGGTTTTACTTTTGAGATCTATAAACAGTGTTTTGACTACAGAGGACAAACAAAATGTCAAAGAGCTTCAAAAAATTTTTACCATATGTCTAGAGGTGCTATCATCTTTAGTAATTTTTTCAAATAAAACTAGTCGGATGTACCAATCCCAAAACTTTCTTCTATCTCATACATGTTAATACTTCAAAATTCGCTATCACACTGCCAAAATTAAATGGCAATCTATGCATCTCATGAGGATTCTAAAGATATGAAATTCCATGCATTAGTTCTTGAGATATGACTATCGCTGAAATCGTCTAAATCCAGCAAAATGCTGCCTAGCAGCGCCATCTATTAGATGATTTATACCAAATTCTAATCAGCAACAATTTATGTCAGCGTCTGACTGAATCTGAAGTTTGGAGAAAATCCGTGCATTAGTTTTTGAGATAGAGCTATAGCGAAAATCGTGAAAATTCCTGCATAGCAGCGCCACCTATTGGGTGATTAACACCAAAACCTAATTAACAACAACTTGTGTCAACATACAACTAAATCTGAAGTTAGATGAAAATTCGTCCATTAGTTCTATAGATAGAGCTATTGAGGCAATCGGGAAAAAGGCAGCACAGAAGCGCCACCTGCTGGGCGATTTACACCAACACATAATCAGTAGCAAGTCATATCAAGGACTAACTGAATCGGAAGTTTGATGAAAATCCGTGCGTTAGTTCTTAAGATAGAGCTATTGGGGAAATCGTGTAAATCCTGCAAAATTCATCATAACAGCGCCACCTGTTGGGCGATTTACACCAAAACGTAATCAGCATCAATTCATATCAAGGACTAACTAAATCTGAAGTTTGAACAAAATCCGTGCATTAGTTCGTGAGATAGAGCTATTGCGAAAATCGTGAAAAATGCAGCATAGCAGCACCACCTGTTGAGCGATTTACACCAAAAACTAATCAGCATCAATTTGTATTAAGGACTCACTGAATATAAATTTTTATTAAATTCCGTGCATTAGTTCTTGAGATAGAGCGCCCACAAAATTTGTGTCACATACACACAGACAGACAGACAGACAGACAGACTCACAGAGTCACAGACAGACATTTTGTAAAAACATGTTTTTTGGAATCTCTGACCCCTAAAACGTGTAAATCCGTCGAAAACCGGAATTCGAAAATTTTCATGAATCCAATACGTTCTTCTTGTAAAGATAGAAGAAAGTAAAAACTTATAATAACTGTTGAAAAAGTATGTTGTTCACATCTCCCAATATAACCTTCAAGCCACTCGCTTCTTTCGCGTGCCATTTCAGTAGCAGACGATATTTTTTCATAGCAGCCAATATTTCTGTTATTACGTTATTACATGTTGCCACATTTGTTCTCCTGTTGCTTCTCGCTGTTTTTTAATTTAACAGCAAAATCGTTCCCAGTATGTGTAAACGCCCACTGTATAGAGCTAAGTGCAAATGCATGGCAAATTTGATATAATTTTAGTTTTCTTTTTTTGAGACTGGGCAAAAAAATTCGATGAAAATATTAAGCAAATCTTATTGTTGCGTTGGCCTAATTTTAACATTTAACAAATCTCAATTATGTTAGGCAAAGTTAAAAAGGAAATAAATATAAAAGTAAAAATTGTTTTAAAAAAAATACACTCTTTTATAAGGATTCAATGTTTATCTTGAAAATTCCGCCTAATTTTATGGCTGCAATTCATGATTTTCCCAAAACAATGTCCATTACAATACCTTAATTTGGCGTGGTCGCCAAACCCGATTATGGATAATTCACGGCTTATTTTTATGCATGGCGTAAAGCGTGAACTAGTGAATTTATTTAAAATATATAAAATTTTTGCTCTGTTTCTTTTTAAAGATTATAACTAGCAGGGAACCACCCCCCCCCCCCCCCCCAAAAAAAAAAAAAAAAACATTATTTAAACTATCTTTTTAGGATTTCTAAATTGATAATTCAATGTATCATCAAAATTTAATACTATAATTAAAATATTATAATGTAATCGGAATATTACAATGTTGTATTGTCATCGGAAACACATCAGTAAATATTTCTTTTTTTATCATTCTAAAATATCAGGAACTGAGTGAAAAAATCAATCACAAAATTCTATCTTCACATACAAAAATCAACTGAGTTGAATAAAAAGTGTTTTTTAAAAATGTTAAAAACTAATTAGCAGTCGAAATCCCTTTAAATTGACTTTAAAGAAACATTTTCCTGTTTTCTGAAAAAGTTTGTTTGCGTACAATTTTAACGTGAATAAACTGACCATGATATTTTTCCAATCATTTTTGTAGGTTACCGCACATTTTTAAAACCAAATTTAGAAAAATAAAACATCTACACATAAGTATTAATGATAATAATATATGTGTTTGCATGTATGTATCGGGGAGACCGGGGGAATGGCGACATCTTAAGGGAATTTAATTTTTTTCACCTCAAAAAAATATTTATTTTTTAATAGTAAAAATTTTAAAGCTAAATCATGATCTTTAGTATCTGTATAAATTTAACCCGGGAGAACTCGCTAGTGAGAATGCCCAATTGCTTTTCTTTTACTTTACATTCATATAATATCAACTTTTTTTTGGTTGGCTTAGTACTTTTATTTACAAAATAGGTAAAATAACTGAAAAAACATTTGAAATTTTAATTAAAATGAAAAATGATTTAAATAAGAGTCTTAAAAATGTACGACTGTGAGAGAAAATCTCATGCAGCGAGTTCTCCCCTGTTAACCGTAATCATAACTGTAAAGTAAGCACACATAAAAAAACTTTCTTTCAACTTCTGTATAGTGGCGGGATTACCCAAGATGCTGGGGGAAATTCCGCCACTGTATCGGGGTAATGACGCCACTCTTTAATGACCTAGTAAATACATAAAATGGATACTAGGAAACGCATAACCTACTGAAAATATTTAGAAAGCAGTAATTTATCAAAATAATGAATAATTAGAATGTTCCTTAAGCTAGATTTATTAATGTGTTAAGCTTACAATTTAACTCAAATTAGAAAAGTCACCCTTTGCCATGGTGGCGGCATTACCCCGAGAGGATACTATAGCGGAAATCCCCCAGCAAAGCCGAAAGAAGAACCTAACTTGTTCAACAAATTGCATCAAAATGTCGGCGAATGCATGTAGATTACGGGTAATATTATCTTAAGTACCTAATTTTATAATAAAAGGTGTTTACCTCTACACATTTGAAGCTCCAAAATAAGAAGCAACTAGATGAAAACTAAATTTTTCACTAGAACAAGCGAACGACGCACAGCAAAATTATTCTCACTCTAGGTACTGTTTCTATTGTTGGTCGCTATAGTGCAGGCGCATTCACTATATCAAACTGCCGTTAGTTTTTAAACTAGGCGGGGTGGCGGCATAACCCCGAGTGGTGCCATTCCCCCGGTCTCCCCTATACGGAATTTAACATTTAACTGATGTTACCGGTCTCTCATACCGCGACTTTTTTCAATTTTTATAGTTTAACTTGCAATTTTCAGTTTAACTACAAACACTACCGAAATTTTGTTCTGTTTGGAACTTTAGTACTATCACCAGAGACTTTTGAATAGGTGAATTTTAATTATAACAGTCCTGTACAAAAAGTTTAGTACAAAAACACCATCCTATGAGTCAATCGCGTCTTTTATTCATCTTTCGATGGAGCGGTCTCACAGACCGCTTCACACTAGTTATGTGACAATTTCTATGACATCAGTTAAAGGTTAACATAAAGAACATTCAAGACAGAACATTCAATGAGAGATTTCTGGATAAACGATACATGCATTGAAGCGATACATGAATCGATGCATTTGAATGACAGGCAGAATTTAATTCTTCATTCATTATTGAATGCAATTTCACCGAAACAGTGATAAAAACGCATTATAGCGTAGATAATTGTAAAAGCTTAAAACTGATTATGTATTATAAGGAAAATATCGCTTCGTTAATTTACTGCCACGTGAAATTATTAGATTTCCCAGAGCTATTAAGTAGATTTCGTAAGAAATACTACCTTTTACATTCTCCCCTATGTTGGAATTTCTGAAATTTTTTTGCAGATTTACGCCGATCATGCTCCCTAGAACACCCCCCCCCCCCCAGTTCAAAACTTTATCTATCTATCTATCTATATATATATCACTTTTTTATGGACACGATAACTTCCATAATTCTGCACAAATCTCTTCCAAACTGATACAGAAAATCTCGTTAAAGTTCGTTAATGGGCAAAATCGGACCAAAGGGGTGAAAATCGGGAGGGGTTTGTGAAAACCGAAAAAACCCCACAACTTCTTAATTATAATACATATCAAATCAGTTTAAAGTTATTATTACTTATAGGAAAATGGTCAAAAATTTATGTATGACAGATTTTTGATAAAATTAAAAATAGACTCAAGGGGGAAAAATAGGGTTTTAGGGAGGAAAAAAAAACATAACTTCGTCAATTCTTAAGACATAAAATTCACTTAAACTTATTATAAATCTTCTTAATATTATCTACAACTTTCATATTGACAAGTTTTTGACAGGACCAAATCCGCTTGAATTTATTATAAATCTTCTTAATATTGTCTACAAATTTTATATTGACAAGTTTCTGATAGGACCAACTCTAACAGCAAAAAGGAATAAAAAAAGAAAAGGGGTTGAAGAAAACATTATCGTATTAACATGATTCTGATAAAACCAGCTATTATAGAAAAATGAAATTAAAATCGTCAAAAGTTGCCAGATAAAATTGTTAAACTGGGTTTATCTCTAATCTTGGTTTAGTTTTTTTTTTTTTTTTTTTTTTTTTTTTTTTCTCTTTTGGTGAAATTAGTATTTAACTTCGAAATCTACTTGCGCCTGTAGGCTGAACCGGGAGGGATTTTTTCATACACTGACAATACAAAACGATTTGATATCTAGAAGATAGGATGTGTTATTTTCTTTTACACTTACTCATGCAATGCCTGCTTTATTTATGAAGGATATTTCTATATAATTTGAAGGACATCCCAGAAAAACACAGTTTACAGCTGAAACGTAACCGGTTTCAGCCGTCATATACTTTATTTATTTGCATCGTTTCTTTTCACGAGATATGCATGGGATTTGCCAAAAAAAGCAGGAAATTTTGTTCAGTTGTGAAACGCAAAACAAAAAATTAATTCAAGCATTCGTTTTGTGTCTTTTACAGTGGCAGTCTTTCACAAGCACAGATTTTTTTTAATTTTTTTTTTTACTTCAATTTGTTATTATCTGAAGAAAGTCACGGGTAAATACACTGTGACGTAATGGTTAGGGTATAGTTATCAATCAATTCGTGTATTATTTTCACGATCATTTGTTATTTTATTGAAAAAGTCATGAGAAAATGCAATGTGACATGATATTTAAGTCGTCGCTCAGTTATGTTTGTTTGAGAGGTTTTGTCTTTAAATTAAAGGGTAAATTAAGTACAAAGGGGGAAATGCTTTTTGGGGGATCACACGTATCTATCTATACAGTCAAACCTCGTTAACACGAACACACTTAACGGAAATTACTTTTAGCACGAACTGTTTTTGATTGCCCCGTCCTGTTGTATGTAATGTATTTAAGTGCGGATAACACGAACTACTTTTAACACTAACAAAAAAGTTTCCCCTTGAGAGTTCGCGTTAACGAGGTTCAACTGTATTATAAAGGGCAAACGCGTCTGTGCATAACGTTGATGTCATTTTGACGGTGGCAACACTAAACGATTAAATTTAACTTGTATTAACTTTTATTGCAATTTTTAAACCTCTAAACGTCGCACATTTGAAATCTTGACACCGTCGAATAGGGAAAAAAATGAAATTTCAAATCAAATTTGTTTGAAAACTGTATCGCTATTTGTTCAATTTCCATTGTTTTTAAAATAATTTTCAGGTATGATTAAATATATATATATATATTCCTATCGCGTGCAGATAACGTAAGATAAATCCATTTATACTTAATATAAGTAGCTCAGCATTTGTGTTTAGCTAATATGACATAACGAAATTAAAACATTCATCAATCAATAAATAAAACAATAAGATATAAATATAATACAAATCTAAGATATGTGACCAAACTATGCACTTAGACCACTGAAATGACCAGAATAAAACAAGTTGGAAATTGCACGTCAAACATGACAAATGAGGTGCGTTCGTACTATAACTAGTCTCATAAATATCTTTTGCACCGCATATTAGTGAAAGTATATTTTAGTGCACTTCATAAGTGTATATCCATTTCATTCTGTTCGAAAGGCTGTAAATCATTAAAATGCAGTTGAAATAATTTTCTCCAATTGGCCGTAATGTAACGGATAAATTTTGACTGTCCCTGTAATTAAACTATGCATCCGATTTTCATAAAATTTTAAATGACTCGACAAAGTTTTGCAACAATTATATATTTAAAATTTCAAGCCATTCGGTTAGATAGTTTTTGCTCTACTGTTATATGCGGACGGACGGACGGAATGACGACAATAGGAGCTACGTACAGTAGAGCTCCAATTATCCGATTCAATTGGGACAGGACCCCATTCGGCTAATCAAAAATTCGGATGATTGGATTTTTTCCGATAAAAGGGTCTATTTTAATTAATTACTGTTTATATGTTGAAAATGAGAGAAAAAAACTATTTTTAAAGAAAACTAGCTTTTAATTAATCAAATAAAAAGGCAACACTTTTACATGTTAAGCGCACTTACAAGTGCTGTACTTTAGTACAGTATGTTCGTACCGTACTGTAAATGAAAGTCATTGTTTGTAACGTTTGGCGGTAAAAAGATTGTTTTAAACAGGCCATTCCCTCTTTCCAACAATTCTTCGGTGGGATGAGTTGGTGCATTATCAACAATCAAAAGCACTTTACTGCGTTCTTTTCCCAAAACATTTTTTGGTGCTTTTTTTACTTCAAGGATGAATATTTCGTCGTACCACACGGTAAAACAATACTGCAGTCATCCAAGCCTTGGGTTGGTTTTTATAAAAGAGGGGAAGCTTTTTAACATTTTTAAATGCTCTTGTGGGCTTTTTGACTTCCCTCTCAACTGAAGGGTATTTTATGGCTTCTCGTAGAGTTCGCACAGTTAAGCACCGTAACTGAAATTCTGGAATTTTTTCTGAAATTCTAAAAACGATTCGGATAATCAGCGGTTCGGATAGTCGGAGTTCGGATAATTGGAGTTCTACTGCATTTGTATGATTACGAACGCACCTAAAAAGGCTGATTTTAAGTAGCGATCTTTGGCGATTTCCTCTACTGTTAACTCCTGGCGCGAGGCCCATACAAAACTATCGCTTTTAATAAATTCCAAGACTATTTAAACTAATTAAAAATTTTCATAAAAATATGATTTTTGGTAGCATTATTGCGTATTAAAAAAAAAATATTATATGTAAAAAATCTTAGATAATTATCAATTAAATAAATGGTTTTCATCTATATTATGTAACCTGGGAAACCTGGGTATATCGCCTTGTGATTTGTAATGGACAAATGATTTTAAAGGCTTTCAGATGAAGTCCAGAGGAACAGATTTTTAGGGCTATTAGTAGTCAATCAACCCCTCCACCCCAAATTCCCCTAGCTAAAGTTAAACCCATGAGCGTGTAAAGCATTCGTATATTTAAAATATCTCCTAAGAAGAATTAATATTTTTAACTTCTTTTTTCTGTGTACTCTTCTTAAAGGATGTCTCATTTTTTGTTAGTTATCAAAATATTTCTAAAATATATGCTTAATTTAATATTTGAAGTGTTAAAATCGTAATCACAGCTCATCAGCTTTTAACCCTTTATCTACTGACGGTACTTATAAGTACCATTACAATAACTTTTTATAAAATTCATTTAATACATCGATTAATTGTAATACAGTTAGAATGAGTTATAGATACATTACTTTATCTTTTCCAAAAGCATTATTGGTTACATAAAACAAAAATATTTTTAAAAGAATGATATCTTTTGCCTTTGCATCTTTTCAGTTTTCTAGGCGTTGGGGGGGGGGGGGGATTTTTCAATTCGGAAATATTTCTATACTTCTATTGTAAGAACGTTATATTTATACGTTTCCTAATTCTACAAAATACTAAGAAAAATATTTAAAACAAAAGATTTGAGTGGAGTTATAAATATTGCGCAAAATCCCTATAAATTCAAATTTAATTAATCCTTCTTAATCCTTCAGTCCTTCTAAAATCCTTCTAAATTCTATTAAGGGTGTATTCCAATCCAAACTGCTTATTTTGCGATTTATTTTTAAATTAACTTTTGCTTTTAAACGCATCAAACTGCCAAATTCTCTTATTTAGAAAGTACACAATGTGCCGTGCTCGTCGAATTTTCGATAAATGCAGAAAATATTGTAAAATATGCTGTCAAAGTTGGCGTTTTGAACTGAATTTTCCGAAGCGAGAGATCTGGGGATGAAAAAAATGGTCATACTGAGAAAATAATTGTTTAAAAATCAAATTCTAATTAATTGAGCGAAAAAGGAAATCACACGGCCTTTTATACATCTCTTCAGAAATCACCTCAGCGAGTTTCACGTTTTTACTTTTAAAAATGAGTCTGAAAATGTCTCAGAAAATTTCGAGCTGTTGAGGGTGGAAAAATATTTTTTCGAATACATCCTTAAATGGTTATGTAAATCTTCTACTGTATTTAAACAATTAACGAAAAATGCTATAGAAGGTAAAATTTTCATGAATTCATAATTCAGTACATAAAGGGTTAACACATAAAACATTAAATTAAGCTTAGATTTTAGAAATGTTTTGACAACTAAGAAAAATGGAATCATCTTTTAAAAAGAGCAGACAGAAAAATAAAAAGTCCTTCCGGCCAGTGCCGGGAGGAAGAGGTAGCTTTCATATTCCTTATTTAAAAAAAGCCAACTTATATTATTCAAACACACGAAGCTCAATTAAGTGGAAACCGAATGTAGGAGATTCGATACTAATTTTTATCAATACTACATCATTATGAATGAGAATTTCGCGAAATTAGTCAGCTTTATCCAAGCTGCTTTTATTTAAAGTAACTTATATTTGGCTGCATAATTCGGCGATTTCTTAAAGTGCCTGCCATTTTAAGACAACATGGTGGATGAGGCTAACCAGTGAACTTGGTCGAGACCTTAGTAATTGCTGTGCACATGCTCACTCACATCGGAATCGGTTGATATATACGAGTGCTGTCGCAGGCAAAAAATCAGATTTTTCAAAATGTCACTAACGTTAGAAATTGAAACTGCTATATCTGAGCAATTTTTTAAGATAAAGACAAACAAAAAATGCTCCTGAATCCTTATATCAAGGTCAAATACTTAAGAAAGAAACCTTTTTCAATTTCTCATTTTTTTTGCACCTCACTTTAAATATAATTTTTTTTTAATTTAATGACCGCCATTTTGAAACAAGATGGCTGATGAAGCTGACCAGCGAACTTGGTCGAGATATTGATGTATACTATCCACATGCCTTTTTACATCGAAATAGGTGAATACGTGTGGTATCGCGAGACAAATACAAGATCGTTTCAAAGTGTTATCCATGATAGAAATTCAAAGTGCTATAATTCAACCACTTTTTAAGATATAAACAAAAGAACAAATTTTCAGAAACAAAAACTGCTCCAGAATCTTTGTATCAAGGCCAAACACATAAAAAAAATCTTTTTCATTTTCCAATTTTTTAATACCTCATTTTAAATTTTAAATTACATTTTTTTAAAAATGGCAACCCTTTTGAAACAAGATGGCGAATGAAGCTGGCCAACGAACTCGGTCGAGACATTGGTATGTACTATGTACAGACCAAGTTACATTCAAATCGGTTCATAAATACGCCTGTTATCGCGTGACAAAAATCAGGTCGTTTTAAAATATCAGCCACAATAGAAATTCAAAATGTTATAAATCAGCCATTTTTTTAGATATAGACGAAACAAAACCTGTTCCGGAATCTTTGTATTAAGGTCAAACACATACAAAAAAACTCTTTTTCATTTTCCAATTTTTTGGTATCTCATTTTAAATTTAATTTTTTTTAAATTTTTTCAAATGGCCGCCATTTTGAAACAAGATGGCGGATGAAGCTGGCCAACGAACTCGGTTGAGTTATTTGTATGTACTATGTACACACCAAGGTACATCCAAATCGGTTTATAAATACGTCTGTTATCACGTGGCAAAAATCAGGGCGTTTCAAAATGCCAGCCACACTAGAAATTCAAAATGCTATAACTCAGCCATTTTTTAAGGTATAGACGAAACAAAAACTGCTCCCGAATCTTTTTATCGAGGTCAAACACATAAGAAAAAAATATTTTTTCAATTTTCAATTTTTTGGTACCACATTTCAAATTTAAATTTTTCTTAAAATTTTAAATGGCCGCCATTTTTAAACAAAATGGCGGATGAAGCTGGCCAACGAACTCGTTCGAGACATTGGTCTGTACTATGTATAAACGAAGTTACATCCAAATCGGTTCATAAATACGCCTTTTATCGCGTGACAAAATTCAGGACGTTTCAAAATGTCAGCTTCGTCAGAAATTCAAAATGCTATAACTCAGCCATTTTTAAAGATATAGACGAAATAAAAACTGCTACGGAGTCTTTGTATAAAGGTCAAATACATAAGAAAAAAATATTTTTCCATTTTCAATTTTTTGGTACCACATTTCAAATTTTAAATTTTTTTAAAAATTTTATATGGCCGCCATTTTGAAACAAAATGGCGGATGAAGCTGGCCAACGAACTCGGTCGAGAGATTGGTATGTACTATGTACACACCGAATTACATCCAAATCGGTTCATAAATACGAGAGTTACAGTGTGACATAGGTCAGATATATATATATATATATTGATATATATATATATATATATATATATATATATATATATATCAATTTTGGACGGAGGCTGGTTTCGGGGTCTGGGGGTCATGATCGATGAAAATATACCAAAATTTTTTGAAATCGCTTTCCTCCGAACGGCTGCAATAGGTAGCTTTTTGTAAAGAAAGCTACCTAAAAGTTAAAAATATTAATTTTCTGACGTATATTTTAAATAAACGAATACTTTCTACGCCAGTAAGTTTAGCTCTAGCGAGAGGAATTGGGGAGCTGGCTGACAAGCAGCCTTAAGAGTAAAATTTAGCACCAGACAGTAAAATATCACTGTCTTTTTAAAAATTATTTGCTTGTTACAAAATTATTTTAACGAACTCAGCAAAAATAAAATTTGATTTAACAGTTAAGGTTATTATTCGGTTATGTCAAGTTGGGAGTTTTGTACTCATATTTAGGGGTATATAATATGGGAAGGAAAAAAAAAACATTTTGCCGAATTTTTGTTTCGAATCTATAATACAGAATTCTTAGTGGAACGAGCGAAAGAATTAAGCAAAATTATTAGTAGCGAAAGAATTAAATCTGCATGTGTCAATGTCAATTTTTTCCTCTTCGTACGCACTTTTCTTTCCAACTAACAAACTTTTCATTTTTTTTGACAGTGATATGGCAAATTTTTATATTTATATTATATTATTTTTATATTATTATAATATTCTATTTTATTGAAATTTTTCTAATAGAAATTTAACTGTATGGTAACATGTAGGTTGAAAAGTTATTAAAGTTTGCCAATAAATTAAATGTTTTAAATATAAAATAATATATCAAAAATATATATCTAAAATATGTTAAAAAATATCATTTTAGTCACGAAATGAAAAGAAAAACTAGAAAACAGGAATTCTGCTTTTCAAAATTTAGTGTCGCCCCCGACGAAAAAAAAATGTATATAAATATAGATTGTACCAGTTTTAAGGCTTAAAACACACGCTTTTATTTTATATAAAATGAAGTAGAGATGCAACGAATATTCGGCCCATTCGGCCTGTCTGCCGAATATTCGGCTTCGGCCGAATATCAAGTTCATTATTCGGCCTTGGCCGAATAATACTGTAATAAATGTTTTTATATTTACACAGTATAACTTTTTAATTTGACAATTTATATTCATCATGTATAATGAAATTTTTATTTGAAATTAACTAACCCATGTTTTTCCATTAACTTTCATACCTCGAATGGGTTTTATCTACCCATTTTTATATAAGAGGCTAATTTAGGAATCATGTTAAAAAAAATTTATGCTGTATCAGTAAGTACAAAAAGTATCTGCTTGTAATAAGCTAACATAATCTGTTAAATTTGAAATTAATCTATTCAAAATTGTTTTAATACACAAGCAAATTCAATTTTTTTTTTTTTTTTTTTTTTTATCATAATGAGAAGTTTAACATTTATATCTTGTTACATAAAAAATATTTCTTTCAATAATATTTTGAATTATACCTATAAAGAACTCTAGTGCTATCTGCTGACAGCAAAGAAAAAAAATAATGATAATAATAAATGATAAAAATGTTTTTGTTAATTGTGAGCTTTATAAAGTCTACAATGATTTCTTTCCACCATTTTAGAGGATATTCCTTTCATCCTTTCTATCAGTGGTTTTTCTTAAGATATTAAGATTTCTTATTCTTTATTTTATTTCATCTGAAAGTTGAAACTTATATTTCGTAGTACTTTTCAAATTTTGTCATTATTTTAAAATGTAACAACAGCACACATAATATTTATTAAAATATAAACTAGACAATACCTGATTAGGAACTTTTGCTAAGAATTTTTTTTTTTGGGGGGGGGGGGGGGGGGGGCTGAATTATAAGGCAATTTTTAGGCCGAATATTTTTTCAGAGTAAAAAAAGGCTTTAAAAAATTAAAAATTTGTATATAAATAATTTTTTTAAAGAAAACAATACATTTTAATTGTGAAATATACAAGAATTGTGCATATAGTGCATACTATATTTTGTTATTAGGTAAAAATAAGTTCATTATTCGGCGGCCGAATAGGCCGAATATTCGGCTGTAACTTGGCCGAATATTCGGTATTCGGTTATTCGGCCAAACCACTATTCGTTGCATCACTAAAATGAAGTCATCCGCATCCGCTAAAGAATTCTTTATTTACGATCCAGTCTTAAACAGGGTTGGCAAAAACCCAACCCACCCGGGTTTTTGTGGGTTTAACTGGGTTTTTCTGGGTTTTAGTTATTTTTCTGTATATTTGCATATTTATATATGTGTGTACTCAATTAAAAATATATTTATTATGTTACATTTTTTTAATTACATTTGATATATTTATTACCAATTAATATTATTTATAATATCAGTTAATAAATTTATTCTATTCTGATATTAGTATTAACTTAATACTAGTATCAGAATAAATTTATTAACTGATATTATAAAATAATACTAATAGTATTACTATTAATTAATATTAATACTATTATTATTAATTATTATTAATACTATTATTAATTATTAATAATAATAATACTATTATAATTTACTGAATACCGTGTTTACTCGCGTAATAGTCGCACCCCCGATTTGAAGCAGAAAAAATCGTCAAAATATTTTCTTCGCATAAATTGGATGGATGAAAAAAGGATGAAAGATTGGGCTCGCAATGTTAAGAAGAAAAGGTCTGGATCATTCATTGTTCAAAAAACCAGCCATGTTGATACTCAACAGCTTCCGAGGACAGCTTTTTAATGATTTCAGAAGGTAAAATAGATCTTTTGATAATTTCGGAAGGAATCGCATCGATTCTGCAACCGTTTAAAGACAGTATAAGACGAGTATAGCTGAGATTTGATGGTCAATGCGAACAAAGGAAAACTCCCAGTGGAACAGTAAGGTGTCCATTCCTGGAACTAACGTGTTGTTTGATATTACAAAGCTCGACTTTAATGACAAGCGATATAATTTCAAAAAGTTTTATGAAGACGGTTATCTCCGACGCTTTGGACAGAAGCGAAGATGACATTTTATGAAATGACGGAGATTTTTCAGACATTGATTCACATTACAGTAGTGATACTGATACATTCAGTGAAAGTGATTTATTATAAGAATTTTTTGTCGAAATTTTCACAAAGATTATTTGTAAATTTTACGTCTATAAAAATATTACCATAAAAAGAAAAATTATATTTAATAAACAGCACATAATCTGGAAACATTTGGTAAGTTACTAATTTTATTATAATGTGTTTTTTTATACCAGTGATGTTTTAGCATTAGAATGTACAATATTGTGAAGTTGATTTCCCCGCATAATAGTCGCACCTAGACTTTTACAATGAAAAATTGGCAAAAAAAGTGTGACTATTACATAAGTAAACACGGTACTATTAAGTGATAAAAGTGAGTTCTTATCGTATCACTTTTAAATACATTTTAGTTTTCATAATGAATAACAAATTTTTATTTTTGTAGTAACTATAATAATTAAAGTTGCTATAATAATTAGTAACTATAATAATTAAACTAGCTGGCTTCCCACGCTAGCGGGCCCCTCCTTTTATTGGGACCTCTAATAATATGAAATCTCGAAGCGAACAAACCTCGAACCGGGTCCCCGCTGCCTACGGCACCGTATAGCAGGGACACAAGGAAGTTATACTGAAACGCTACAAACAGGTTATCAGGACTGAGCATTTTTTAGCTAGTATAATGGATGCAAAGGCTTAATTCAACGGAACAGGATGAAGCTGAAGCATGGTAGTGCAGTATTATTCAAAGTGGTTACCTGCAATATTGGCATTTAAAATTAAAGACATAAACTATTTTCCTAGATCACTTCTTTTCTCAGAAAATATTGTGTCAAAAAATTTCAGCTTCAAAATGGTGGGAAATTCTGAAAGAAAAAGTACAGAAAAAGAAAAACAGCAAGTTAGATTGTGATTTTTGAAGTTTTTTCCGATCCATTCTGTTCTATCTAGTTCTGCTTCGATCGAGAGAATTTTCTCTATATTTGGATTCATATGGTCTAAATTGCGGAACAGACTAGGCTCAGAGCAGTGTGAAAAACTAGTAAAGATTTATAAATATTACCATAAAAAGTAAAGTGAATGTGATTTTGATTGGTAAACTATAAAAAAGATGAATTTTAATTATTTTAAATATATTACATTTTGGTAAGTTATTTGAAATATATACATTTTTTTAAATACTCTGAAATAAAATACCACCTGATTACCACAAATACGACTGATTTTTATTTAATTATTTTTATGTAATTTTGATAAAAGAAACCACCTAGGTTTTGGGCTTAAAAAACTTGTATTCTGTATTTTTAAATACTATAGGAGGGATTTGCAGATTCAGAAATGATTTTTAACAAAAACCCACTTTTAACAGAAACCCAGGCGGGTTTTTGTTGCTGGACCCGCCCACAAAAACCCGGGTGGGTTTTTGTGGACTGGGTCCACTTTGCCAACCCTGGTCTTAAACAACATCTACAGTAAAATATGCATAGGGCGTGACTATAGCTGAATAATACACAAATCCAAAAAAAGAGATATTGTCATTCAAGAAACTCGGAAAAAAAATCGGCTATTTAATGATTCATATGCCTTCATTTGTTTGCAATATTAATATAGATACTTAAAAATTAAATTTGTTTTATAATAGCTTCATGTTTTTTCAGAAATCATTCATATATATTTTTTTCAAATTAGCACGTATTTTAATTACATTTTTTTTAAAGTTGTTATGGGAAAATGGCAACAAAAAGATATAATTATTATTTTTCTTTTACTTTGTACAGAAATGGAGTACTTGAGTTGCCAAAATTAAATAAATGGCGATAAAAACTACAAAATAATTAATATTTGAAAAAAAAAATTGAGATGCACTTTTAAAACAAATTGCATTTAAAAGAACTTTTTTTTTTCTCCTAATACAACGGTATAAAAATTGAAAATGTGCGATGCTTAAAAGTTTAAGAAATTGCAGTAGTGTATCTAATCGTACACCGATATATCTGCTTTGTTTTACGGCTGGCTTATACAACGAACGTTATTTTTTTGGAGACGACAATTTAATAGCTGGGAGAAAGAAGTAGCATACCGGGGGCTAAAAAAATCTTTATAAATCATGACAAGAATCTGTGAAAAACGATAAGGTTGAAAAATTTAATTTTGCAAGAATCTAGCTTTTTTGGCCTCTTAATTTGTAGGAATACTTGATAATTTCTTTCCCCTACTTTCTTGAATGGCTTTCAACATTTCAGAATTTTGGTCATCTTTTCCTGCTCGATTCTTCTAAGTATCGTCGTTCGACTTTTATCAAAGTTTTTCTTTTTTCTATTGTTTCGCAATAAAGATTATTCACATACAATTGTGTGATTTAATCTCGAGGAATTAAATGAACGGGGCCATACTTGTTTTGTGGATTTGTAACATGAACAATTGCTGATGAATCGTAGCAGGAAAACCAAAGCAGGAAAATGCCTTGTTAGACGATTTTTTCCTAAAATTTAAACAACTCTGCCAGACGATTGTCAAAACTTTGCAAAAAAAGACCTATATATTGAAACTAGAGATCGACCGAAAATTCGGTTTCGTTTTCGTTTTCGGCCCAAAATCTGAGTTTCGCCGAAAATGCTGCCAAAAATGCGACCAGACCGAAACTCGACCGAAACTATCTATATTTGAAAAATATCGTTTCTTTCTTCGGAAATTTTAAACGTTATTCATTGATTTGACCTGTATCGGCTGAGATGAGACACTCTTTATTTATTGCTATGAACCTCACTGTTTATAATTATCAGTCATGACTGATTCAAGATGTGAGTGCAAATTATAAAGCAAGCAATACATATATCACTAAATTTTGAAAACGCTCTTCGCGTACTCATTAAAAGCTGCAGTGATACAAAATTTCTATTACTTAACAGTAATAGAAAATTTTTAGTTTAAAACCGCTGAAGTGTTTCGAGTACTCTTTGAGAAAGTTCTAGTATAACAGATGATCATTTACAAAATTCATTATAAAAGATAAATCGAGGTATATACACACCTAAAATATTTTTAATTAGATGAAATTCGTACGTTTAGAAAATCATTATGTGTTGTATATGAATTAATGACATTTTATTTTATATGAAAATAAAAAATTTTGGTCAGAGGCGCAGAGAGTCAACGTGGGCCACATGAATAATTAATTAATAATTCTGTACATTTACGTATGTATTAATTGCTTTAAAAAAGTTTTGGACATTTTCGCTTTCGTTTTCGGCCGAAAATGGGAAGATTACCGAAATTCGGTTTCGGTCGATCCTTAATTAAAACAGCCAACATGTCATTATTTTTTAACAACATAAGTCTGAGGCTGAGGTAAATTTGTTGCTCTAAATAATAACATTTGTAATGAATTCCCTGAATGCTAATTTCAAGATGGAAAATCTGAATCCTATATTAATTTAATACATTGCGCGTGAACATCGGCTTTCTCCATGTTTCCGGTGCAAGAAATAATGTCACCACCAGTATATAAAAAAATGTTAGTTTCATTTCACAAAAAAAAAACAATACACCAACCTTTATTCGCATATCGTTTGAAATAAAATATGCACAATAATATGATTACATTATATATTTACACTTATACTGATTTTCATCTGGCATTACTGTGTCTAAAATGGGGTATTCATGCATGTCTGTGTTTATAATAATTGCTAAAGTGTCACATATAGTTACTTAGAAACTTTTTAATTCAATACTTAAAAATACAATTTTTAAGTTCATCATAACAATTCATCATTTTTTGAAAAACAAAAACAAAAACATGTTATTTCTATTTATTTGTATAAACAGTAGTTTTTCAATATATTTCTAAAAACACAATTCTCATATCTGCATCTGTGCTAAAAAAATTTTATGGTTACCTTTTAAAATATCTCCCAAAGTTCACTTAAAAATTGTCGGTGTCCTTTAAAACTACTAAAAATCCATAAAAAATCATATTGTGCCTTTTTTCGTTAACACAGACAATTTTTAAATGAACCTTGGAAGATATTTTAAAAGGTAATCATAAGAATTTTTTTTAGCACGGATGAAGATATGAGAATAGTGTTTTTAGAAATATGTTGAATTTTATTGAACAACAAAGTAATGTTTTTACAAATAAAAGGAAATAACATTTTTTTGAGATAGTAAATTGTATTTTTAAATATTAAAATAAAAATTTTCTAAATATGTGACTGTTTAGCAAGTATCATAAGCACAGACATGCATGATTACCCCATTTTTACCCGACTGAAAAGAAGGGTTATGTGTTTCACGCGTATCTGTGTATGTGGATTTCTTTATACCATCGAAACATCCCAACGGCTGGATGGATTTTAATGAATGAGGTCTCCATCAATTCGTTTTAACAGCCCGATGGTTATAGGCTAGGTTTTGTTTTTATAAATTCAAAATGGCGGTAGAGACGAAAAAAAAAATTACACACCCTATTGAGTAGCATATCATTGGATAGGTCTTTTAAAATGAAGACGATGTTTCATTGACTATTTTACAGTCAGAAGCTCCATTAAAATATTATACAACCTGGAAGTTGTGTATGTATTGTGGATCTCTAGCTTTACTGCAACTCTAACCATCATAGACCTCATCAAAACAATGTTTATAGATAGGAACTAACAATTAAACACAACTTAAAAGCCATCAATACAAGTAAATAAAAAAATAGGTAAGTAATATAAACAAGTAATATAAAAAAAATATTTTAAGTCAATTCCTACTTAGGTCAATAAGAGAATTTTTTGTCTCCCATTCTTCTTTCCTTTTGAGTGGTGCTTAAAATGCCTCGATCAAGAAGAGGGCTCTCTCGGTCTTAAAATACCTCGATCAAGAATCTCGATTATTGGTACCTCTCTGGATTATTGGGATATTAACCTCTCTGGATTATTGAAAATTAATTAATTTAATTTAATTAATGAATTAATATTAAAAAAAAACTGGATTAAGATCAAGTGTCATCCACTACAAGTTTAAAAAAGTTTAGTTGAGCTTGATTGGATGAATAATAAGTATTTTATTAACGATTGAAAATTTGAACAAGATATATATAGCGAGAGTGTGAGCTAATAGTAGGAATTGAAAAAAAAAAGTTTCACATTGATGAGAAATAATTAATTAGTTCGCTTTTTACGCAGTCGGGTTTTTTGATTTTTTAAATTAAATTGTTTATTGACTCAGTAATGCCTGATGACAATCGGTATAACTGTAAATATATAATATAATACAGACATTAGGAAAAAGCAATTTTTTGTTTACTATTTATTTGAATATGACTACAATTTAAAAAAAAAATAATAGGTATATCGTTCGTTTACATCTAGACCAGTGGTTTCCAACGTGAGGCGTACGCCATACAGGGGAACAATATGACTTTTCAGGGGGGCGATTTCAGATTTCTTATTAACAAATTTTCTGTCAATTTTTTTTCCTAATGAAAGTAGCGTCCTAGTCTAAAAATAGAAATAATAGATGAAAAAACTTAAAAATAACTAAATAAAAATTAATCTTCGAAACTTCAAAATACACTGACATCAGAATAATTATGTGATGTTTTTTTAGATATTTTTACACTTTTATATATTAAAAAAATCATTTTAATTTTTCTGGTTGTAATATTATTTTAGTAAAACACATCTTTTTTTTTATGCTATTTTTTTTTTTACACTTTTACATCTATTTCATAGTACAATATACTCCATGAAGGAACTTTTACATATGAAATTTTGTGGGATATATCTAAAATTGACTATTTGGAGATGTTTAACTTAAAAAATGTTTTGAATTATCTAAACGAGGTATTACATTTATGAAATTAATAAATCCCCGTGCGCATCACGGAAGGAAATGGATAGAAAGTAAACTTCTTATGTCTCTTCTGCAGACCACATATACAACATATAAAAATACTTCATGAAACATCCATTTTTAAATTTTAAATCGGAGAAAACATGGTGTCTAAATAATAATAATAGGAAAAAGAAAGCCCGTTATCAAAGAAGCATGTTATGAGGGGAAAGAAAAATAGTTACTTAAAATGGATAAAAGCGCGAATCCTGAAATGTTACTTCTGAATTATGTTATCCAGACAGTCTTGGTGATAAACAAATATCACTTGTTCTTAATGAAGTACTATAATCCATTATAAAATGTATCAATTCTATCAGATGTAATACAAAATGTCAGAGATATTTCAAGAAATTTTACGAAGATTGAAATGTAGACTATTTATCGCTTTTAAATTTGAGGTAAGATGAATAAAACTTTTGAAGATGTAAAGACGAAGATCCATAACCTCATTGATTCATAAAGTTATGGTAAAAACATTCTTGCAATAAAAAAATATGATTTTGATAAATTAAAGAATGTGAAATTACTTATCAGAATTAATGTTATTTTCGGATTCTTCCAGGAAAATAGAAGTTTATTTTTCATATAAAATTAAGATTTATATGATAGAGAAGTGAAGGGGGGACATCATGATTTTACAGATGCTTAGGTGGGGCGCGGCCAAAAAAAGGTTGGGAACCACTAATCTAGATGATATTATAAAAGCCTAGGAGGCAGATTTTTTTTAATTAGCCATTTTATATAAGCTAATTTTCAAATGTGTGATAGATCTTACTTAAGGCGGTTCTCAAATTCCCTGCTCAACAAACGCGAAACTTTTTGACACACTTTCTGACTCATTTTTAAACGTAAAGGAACAAAATTGGCAGGGGTGACTGACTATTGAAGCGATTTGGAATCGAATGACCATTTTTTCATAAATAAACTAGATATTGAGTTATAAGGGATTTTTGTTACGTGACGACAGGTTTTCTCTTTTCCAGCGCTGTCGTATGCGGAAATTATGTGCAAAATACCAGCTTTGATAATATTTTCTGAAAGACCGAAGAATGAAAAACGCTATTTGATTACATAGTTTCTGAACAAAAACACCTGCCGGTTTCATGACTTTACGAACAATAGTAACGATAATGATTTCAGAAATGCGTCAGAAAATAACTCCTTTGGATTTGAGAACAGCCTTAAACAATCACAAAATAAGGCGACAGGTGACAGCGGTTGATGTGTTCTTGGAAACCAAAAAATCCTTGTCAAAGGGAAATGAATGGCAACCCGATTACAGAAGATCGCCACTGGTCGTTATAATATCATTCAAAGAAATCAAAAATTTTAATTTTCTCTTGAGAATTTTGAAAAGTGCTAATCCATTCTAGGGCTATAAAATATATAATTGATTATGAGTATATATTTTAGAAATATTTTGTCAATTAAACAGCAAAGACATGTCCTTTAAGAGGAGTATACAGAAAAAGAAATAAAAAGTTATTTTTAAAAGTACTAATCCATTCTATGGCCATAAAATATATAATTAATTATGAGTATATATTTTAGAAATACTTTGTGAATTAAACAGCAGAGATATTTTAAGAGGAGTGTACAAAAAAAGAAAAGAAAATAAAAAAGATAAATAAAAATAAAAATTTTAATTTTCTCTTGAGAATTTTGAAAAATACTAATCCATACCAGGGCCATAAAATATATAATTAATTATGAGTATTTATTTTAGAAATATTTTGTCAATTAAACAGCAAAGAGGCATACTTTAAAAAGAGTATACAGAAAAAAGAAACCAAAAATTTTAATTTCCTATTGAGAATTTTAAAAAGTACTAATCCATTTCAAGGTCATAAAATATAAAATTAAGTACGAGTATTTATTTTAGAAATATTTTGTTAATTAAACACACTCACTAAGAAGATGAAAAAATTTCAAAATACGAATGTACACCATGGCTTAACAGAGAGTGAGATTTAAAATCTGACTGACAAGGAGTCTTAATACGCACATAGTTGTTAACCTTTCGTTTTCTGCAAATCATACATATTTTGTACCAGAAATTTTACTTAATAAGCGAAAAAAATAAGTACCGCATAAAAAAGAAAACAGAATTTATTAAATTTTCAGGTTTAAAATATATTTATGTGAATGGAAAAAACTGGATGATTGCAGCTATGTACGTGTAATCGATGGGAGAAAGAGGGATAATGCAAAATAAAATGTGGCAAATGAAACAAATTCGTCAATTAGAGTTCAATAATCACAATTACTTTTATTTATTTAGAGAAAGTATTTAATTGTTTTGTGTGTGAAAACAATTTTGTTTTTCATAATTGCCTAAAAAAAGTGCTTTCAATTCAGAGTTGACATTACACTACTTTTACATTACTTTAATGATGTTTGGAATTCTGGGGTATTTTACAGTAAGTAAATTATTTATTTAAATGATATGTAAAAAGTTTTATCTGCATTACAATTCCTAATCAAAATATTAGAGTCATTCCGTTCGTAGTTAAATGACAGTATGTAGTTGATAAAATAACCATGGTGATATTTTAAAAGATTGATAAATTCAAAATTTATATATATTAAAAAAAATTAAAATTTTTATTTTATTTTGGGAAATATTTTCTATGAAAAAAAAAAAAAAGTATTTCGAAGAGTAGTATGATATTTCAAGCATAATTGGTAATTGTATGACAGTTGTTATAAGAATTGAAATTTTATTAATTTATCCTCATTTTGAATTTTTTTCATGAAAATATTCTCTGAGAAGTCAGATGAATGCTGCGATGAATTTTTGCTGTTTTCAAATTGAACGGAGTTTCTTATGTATTTTTTTATGCTGATTTTGACAAGAGCTCCATCCCGTACAGACAGTTCCAACACAAATCGGGAATTTCTGCTGGTTTCATACATTTTCGCTGCGATGACACTAGAATTTCAAACTGTTAAACTGTAAATTTAGTCATAAAGATACCAGACACCAATAAGTAATGTTAGCGGACTTACTCACTGTTGTTTAGGAAATTGTCACCCCGCGCTTCCCAAACTTTACTGTTCCGTGACCCACCTTAGAATTTAAATTTCTTTAGACTTTTTTTACATTTTTTTAATGAATGTATAAAGAGCCATGTATAATCTATCCCATGGAAAAGGTGAACTTACACACAACGTATATGTACGAGAACAGCGAGGTATTATTAATATGAAAATTGAATAATAAAACCAATGGTAATAAATTAATGAATGTAAAATAAAAATAAAAACAATATAAAATTCAATGTAATTTATGACTTTTTGCTTCAACAAGAGAGTTTGTATGGGAGTTGAAACTTTTCAATTTTTGCTTCAAGCCACTCTCTGTACAAAGTAGAACAATACATTCTCTTTTCATAAAGTTACTTATCTATACATTTTTATGATCAATGTAATTTATGACTTTTTGCACCAACAAGAGAGTCTGTATTGGGGTGGAAACTTTTCAATTTCAGCTTCAAACCACTCTCTGAACAAAGTTGAATAATACATTGTCTTTTCATAAAGTTACTTATCTATGCATTTTTACGATCAGTGTAATTTATGACTTTTTGCACCAACAAGAGAGTCTGTATTGGGGTGGAAACTTTTCAATTTCAGCTTCAAGCCACTCTCTGTACAAAGTAGAACAATACATTGTCTTTTCATAAAGTCACTTATCTATACATTTTTACGATCAATGTAATTTATGACTTTTTGCACCAACAAGACAGTCTCTGCATCTTGGTTGAAACTTTTTCAATTTCAGCTCCAAGACACTTTCTGTACAAAGTTGAATAATACATTATCTTTTCATAAAGTCACTTACCTATACATTTTTACGATCAATGTAATTAGGATGAGCGAAGTGAAACCTCTACTAGGCTACACAAATTACATTTTGTCGTACATTTTACAAAAAAACTATTCAGTATTTTAACTTGAAATTAAACATAAAAATAAATTATGATCTGTAGATTTACAACCATGTTATCACAATATTATTTTTTTACAGAATAACCTTAAAAAATTATTATATTAATTATTTTATTTTACATGTTTTTCCATTACGGACGCATTTTTGCAAATAAAAAATGAAACACGTATATTTTTACAAGAAAAAATAAATCATGGAGTTAGTAATTATAGATAGAATCATGATTAATTAAATAAATAAAATATATTTTCATTATTCGCGAAAACATCTTAAAAACTGTTGTTTAAATTTAATTAAGAAAAGAAATATTATTGGACTTGACAGAAATAAAATATGATCCGCAGATCCTGACAATAATTTTTTCTTATCGAATGATTTAACAAAAGTCATTTTTTATTATTTTGTTCAATATATTTTTCCATTATACGGGTTTATTTTTGCAAACGATAGTGAAACCTGCGTATTTCTTGCAGTAAATAAAAATCATTGAGTCAGTAAAAATAAATAAAGTCAGGAATGATTAAGTACGTGAAATATTATCGTTGCATCAAAATTTGTCTTTAAAAAATGTAAATAAGGAAAGGAACCTATATATCTGCATTTTGCGAAGACGAAATATTTTAAATATTGAAAATAACTGCAGAATTTATACTTCAAACCGTAAAAGAACATTAAACTTTCTTATACTAAAAATGTACGTTATGTGAGAGGAAAATATACATTTTAATAGAATACTTTATTAAGATTGGTTGGAAATGGAGCATATTTTGGTGCTCATTATTTCTTTTATGAAATTTTAAAAATACTTTTTTTTATGAAAATTATAGCATACTTTTAATGAATTAAAATATGGCTAATTTAATGGACCTGTGTAATTTGGCTGAATTTGCATTTCTAAAATTAAAATGCGACAAAACATAAAATAACGTTTTTGCTTAATAAAGATGCAAAATTAATACAAAAAAATATTGTTACTTTCAAATATTTATCTTATTAGTTAATGCTTCGCGAATCCAAACAAAGCATGGTTTTTGCTAGTTTATGATTTTTCGCATTAACAAGAGAGTCTATATCGGGGTTGAAACTTTTCAATTTCAGCTTCAAGCCACTCTCTGTACAAAGTTGAATAAGACATTGTCTTTCCATAAAGTTACCCATCTATACATTTTTATGATTCTTTTCTTTAAAGTTTCAACATATTTTTTTCTTTGTATTTTTGCAGCAATTAGAATTAGTTATACATTTTTGAAGACTGGTCGATGGTTCCCCGACTCTCTAAAACATTATTTGCCATCTATATTTTGGGAACCGAAGTTTTAAAAGAGAGAGGGAGACATCTTCTTTTGACAAGAAAAGTCATTCTAATAATTTTTGGCGTCGTGGTATGGTAACTATGATAGACTTAATAAATTAATAAAAACGCAATATACAGCTTGTTTTTAAATGCTTTTTCAATTATTTTTTTTGGATTTACTAGATCTTCTGCGTGATTTTCTTGGATCTTCATCCTCACTTTCTGGAAAAAACCTTACGTGGTAGAAGTAAAGCTGTTTTTTTTTTTTTTTTTAAATTCAGTGTATCAATAAGATTAAAAGCACACAGTACGGTGCAGAAAAAAAAATCAAAAGTATTTTATTGCATACCAGTGGTATTATCTGCATCTCAATCGAACGCAGTTCTTGTACAGTGAAAAGACCATAGCATTTGCTCGTTATTACAGAGTTCTCTTGATAACTATGATTTACTATAATGAGCAAAAATTCAATTAATTATAAAATAAATATATATATTGCTATTTTTATTTTATAATTAATTGGATTATTACTAAATTAAATTATTAACTGTTACTTGATATTTATGTACAGTCGTGGAAAAAAAAGTAAACACCCCCTACTAACTCCTCAACAAGCCATCGTAGACAAAAGTTACTGGTACCGAACGATTGAAAATAAAGTCTACTTTTAAATGTTGCATATAAAATTTTCTTAGGGGTCATCTACATATTAAAACGAATCCAAACTTCATTTTTTTCAATGGCAATACCCAATTTTAACGAGATATTTCAAATATTCGGCTCAAACTATGCCTAGACACCAAATTTCAAGTCATTTGAATGATAAGTTTTGGAATTATAAACATTCAAAATTTAGTGCTTTTAATGTTAAATTACATTTTCATATTTTTATTTATATCTCCTGAAATTATGCTCCTAATGTGCTAATTTTTTTTTTTTTTTTTTGTAGCAATAATACTAATATACCCAAACATAAATACGCTGAATTTGCAATTTTTATAATTTTATGATATGGATTATGAAATTAATATTCGAAAAAATTATGAATTGCAACCTATAATTTTTTTGATAGATTTAGATTTATTAAGTCCTGTTTTATGGAAAACCAAAATTTCACATTTTTCTTCCAAGTAGTTTTCAAATTATGCTTAAAAAACGGCAAAATGGTGGTTTAAAGGGCCGTCTATGATGGAAGTGAGTAGACATTTTGAAATTTATTCTGCTGTACTGTAATCTAACTAGCTTCATTGACTCCTTGAGTGGCGAGCCCCACCAGTGGCTGAGAGGTTCTGCTCTCGAAGCTGGTAGACGGGAGGTGCTGGGTTCGAACACAATCGCGCCCATCGGCCTAACCGGTTCGGAGTTTTCGTGGTTTTCTTCGAAACCGTGGATTCCCATGCGTAAATACGGGTTAGGTTCCCTTAGAAAGACCCCCCCACGAAGGGCACTCCTATCCCTAGGGCCTATATCCCACGTGTTGATAATTGGCCGTCATAAAACTAAACCAAACCAAACCTTGAGTGGCGCTTAAGGTGCCTTGATCAAGAAAGGGGCTCTCTCGGTTAACAATCGAGTACGAAACTTCAATTTGGATACAACCCTTAAAATACGCTCGTTTTAAAATAATTAATTTCTCGGAAACTTATGATACGAATTGCATAAAAATTCGTTTTTAGGCTAATTGAAGGGTGTAGAGCTCATTTATGCTGTCAGAATTTTGTGTACTGCAATTAAAAAAAAAAAAAAACAAAGTTTGGGTTCGTTTTAATCTGTAGATGGCCCCTAAGCCAATTTTACATACATCATTTAAAAGTAGACTTTATTTCCAATCGTTAGGTACCAGTAACTTTCTTCTACGATAATTTGTTGAAGAGTTAGTAGGGGTGTTTACTTTTTTTTCCACGACTGTACGTAATTTATCAATTCTGTATTTATAAAGAAGAGAAAAAGTCTAGAGTGGTAACTGATAAAATCAGATTTATCATTTGTTTATTAAGGTTTTTAAAAAGTTGTATATCATTAAACTTTTTGTAACATTTTAACATATTTGTCTTGTTTTCTTGCCTCCAACTAACTCAAAGCAAGGGCCGCGGTACCCCGGTTTGCAGAACGCCGGACTCGTGATAAGAAGTTTACGGGTTCGAGGAACAAGGGCCACCATGAATCTCCAATGGCATTTAGTGCACGCTTACTTCGTCGCAGATGAACGTCTTCCTGGATAATTCGCCCCCAACCAGAGGATGTTCA
This sequence comes from Maratus speciosus, assembly GCA_963932465.1. NCBI lineage: Eukaryota > Metazoa > Arthropoda > Arachnida > Araneae > Salticidae > Maratus > Maratus speciosus. The sequence continues at coordinate 296,918,185 of OZ010789.1, forward strand.
AGAAGGGTCACAGGGTCCAAATTACAGGTCTGCGTAAGTCCAACCTGTCTTGAGGCTCGCACAAAGACCACCTTCAATGGAATGTGCTACGATCACGACGACAAAAAAAGAAAAAAAATGTTCGTTTTATTGAAAATAAATTAAATCCTTTGAAACGTATGACTTCAGAATTCAGAAAGGATAGTTTCTTAAAAATATTTCATTCTTTTTCATTAAAAAGGGTAAAACACACGCGCATTCATTCCATTAAAACAAATTTGTTCAACAAAAAGTTTATATTAAGTGTAAAATAAAAGTTAGGTTTGTTTGTATTCTAAATTTTTTTTTCTATTTTCTTATTCATGAATCTTACAAATAAAAGTTACGGTATGCGTCAGATACATGCAATTTTTCAAGGGATACGCGAGACATAAAAAGTTGAGCATCACTGGTATAAGTAACTGAAAAACTTAATATATAATATCAGGAATAATAATTAGTGTTATAACATAATCCTACAATGAGACCGTAACGGTACAGGGAAGTTATTCCGAAACCATGCGGGTTCATCTTCAGCAACCTAGAAACTATCCTCAGACCTACATTTTTCCAAAAATAGAGCAACGATGCTCGGAGTAATGGGAACAGTTTTATTACCTACCTGCAAACTTATCCAAGCGGGGAAGAGATGGACGGATAACGGGGAAGCACTTCCTCGGAGAAATCTGTCTAATAAAACAGCATACGCAGCATGCTTGGGATGTTGATCACAGGCTACTACTGACTGTGCGGATAAGTGAAGCCGAAGTGCAAAAGGGATGCCGGTTTATGATTGGATGCTGGAGGAAAGGTGCGTCATGCCCGGCCTTGTGATTCAGGTTCCGTGCACTTTGTTTCTGAACTTGGAAGGACTTCGATGGAAAGTGGTAATTGCGTTTTTAGTGAAGAATTGATTGATAAACGACGATAGAGCACACAAACTGTCGTGCGGATTGTGTGTCGTAAATTGAGGAAGTCTCAGGACATTGACATTTAGACCTTAAGGACTTGAAAATAAACGTTCCCTTCAAGCACTAAATTTTGGTAGATATATAGTTGGCTACACTAGAAGTGCTGGTACTATGTGCTACACAGAGCGGTATAGTTTAGATGTATAGTTTTTGGTTGAATTTGGTTGATTCGTTCGGAAAATATAGAACATTTTCTTTTGCATCATAATTGTTAATGACGGTTTTTCATTTTTTTTCTTTTCATTAAAAAAAAATGCATATTTGGATAATTGATGAATATATTAAATTACGCCAGCTAAAATTTCCCAATAAGGGTCTTAAATTATTCCTATTAGTTCGAAATTTTGTCAATACAGTTGTTGGATTTTTCTTTTTAATTCCATGTATAACTTTTGGTGGAATTTTAAACATCTGTTCGAAATATATAAAACATTTTGTTTTATGACTTCACGTAGGGGAAGGATGGATAAAGTGGCTACTCTAATAGACCGGGTGTCGGCAGCACAGACAATCACCTCATGGAGTCCACGGATGAAATTCTAGGATCAGTTAAATGTTCATTCACATATTAAAACGCAATCGGTCTGCCAAGTCATATCTTGGTGGAAAACACCTGAAAACCCGATTTTAGCGGCTGACTCGTAGGTTTACCATTGTATTTTCCTGCACCAAAAGCTATGAAAACATGGAGGACTGGGAGCAGGAAAACACAATGGTAAACCTACGAGTCAGCAGCTAAAATCGGGATTTCCGGTGTTTTCCACCAAGATATGACTTGGCAGACCGATTGCGTTTTAATATGCGAATCAAGATTTAACTAATAATAGAATTTCATCCGTGAACTCGATGAGATGATTGTCTGTGCTGCCGGCTCCCGGTCTATAAGGTTCGATCAATTTTTATGATAGCTTTTCATTCAGTAAAGTTCTAGTTCTAGAAACAAATACCAATAGTAACTATAATAACTGTAGTTTCAATTGCTATTTTACCTTTAAGAAAAATTACAAAATTGCCACTTTGCCTGACTAGGCTAGGGAAAGTGCCCAGCACAGGTAAATGAACAAATCACATTGATTCAAGATGTATATTTATTCAACACTAGCTAAAGTTGATTAAATATAAACAGTTAACACACATTAACAATAAGTAAAATATTTTGTAATATTTTAAGTATTAAATCGTTACGAAATAAAGTAAACAGTATCAATATGACGAATGGAGGAATACAAGTTCTCCCAGCAGACATGCAGACTACAAATGCCGAGAGTAAGCCTTTCTCTGAAAAAGTTATTACCCCGGCCTGTCTTCTTTCTTTCAAATTCAAAGAAAATACTTTTGAGTAGTATTTTGTTATGAAAAAGGAATAAAAAATACCGGGTGTCCCAAAAAGGACTGACTGATTTTAAAATTCAATAACTTCCAAACGGTGACAGATATTAAAAAAATTCTTGCAGGAGGGTTATGCATAATGTCAAAAGTTTTATTACAGTGATTTTTGATTTTAGTTCGAATTACAAACAATAGATGGCGCTGTAAGCAATAGTCGCTAAATACAGGCTCGCTTTTTGGTCCTTTCTGTTGTTCCATGCAGAATAAGGAGATGGAAATGTATTATCCGGGCCACGAAGTACCAAAAATCGAGCCTGAATTTAGCCTCTATTGATCGCAGCGCCATCTATTGTTTGTAATTCGAACTAAAATCGAAAATCACTGTAAAAAAAACTTTTGACTTTATGCATAACCCTCCTGCAAGAATTTTTTTAATATCTGTCACCGTTTGGAAGTTATTGAATTTTAAAATCAGTCAGTCCTTTTTGGGACACCCGGTAGTTTCCGGGCAAAGTAAAGTAGCCATCTGGCCATTTCCCCGATCTCTTTGTGGCCACTTTGCTGGAATGACGTCCTTATAAAAAATTTGGGACTGCCATCTAATCGACATGACTTAGCGCTTTTAAACACACATCATTTAAAATCTTATTTAATCCTGATCAATTAGCATAAGAGCAAATAATTATAACACTGAATAATATTTAGCTATAATCGTGAAATTGTACCGCTTGCTTAAAATAAAAAATGCGAAAAAACGATAAAATGAGTTAAAGGGGTAGCATACCTTTGGACACGTCGAAAAGTAAAAAATATCACTATGTTCCAAGCTTCAAAACTTCTGTAATAAGTCCAAAATAAAAAACAAACTTCATTTAAATATAAAGCTCATATTTAAATTTATATTTGAAAATGTATATAAACTTGTAAATTCATAAATAAATATTGAAATGATAAGTTTAAAAATATATGATAATAAGAGAAAAAAAAACCCTTTCTCACAGGATAAAATCTGAAAATATGCACATAAAGAGGAAATTTTGGTGAAAATAAATACATAATAGTGTTACCTTATTACTGAAACCAGAATATTTGTAAAAAATATTGATTAAATAAAAAAAATCAAAAAATTAAAAATTTTCACTTAAAAAAATTTTTTTTTAAGTAGAAAAGCAGAAGAAAAAAAAAACTTATCTTTTTCTGGTTTTAAGTTGTAGCTAATACAGAAATGAATATGTGGCGAAAATTTATTTTGATTGTCATCCATAGTTTTTTAGTAACACTGCGCGCAGTATCAAAATTCGTCGTTTTGAATAAACGCAAAGCAAAGTTTAATTATCCTGTCCCTATGTAGTCTTAATATGTTGCCTTGATAAAACTGCCATAATTAGTAAACTAATGGGAATTTTTTAATCCGGTTTTTTTAATATTGTTCAGAAATGATTGTGGAATCAAAATATGTGTTTAAAAAATTTTTGAAAAATTTGAAGGTTTAAAATCGCAAACAATATTACCAGCATCAGCAATTATCCCAGTTCCCAGCGTGACGGTCGCACTATACAGCAGAAAAAATTAAATTGTCACTTTTCCCTCATTGGCTTATTTACCCTTCTGTCACCTATTTTCTACCATGAATATTTTTTTTCTTTTTCCTTTTATCAGTTTCCTAAGAACTGTATTACATGGCGTATAAAAAATCATTAAAATTATCCCGATTACGAAAGATTAAGCAGGACCACTTTCCCTCACTGGCCACTTTACCCTTCCTTCACCTATTTTCCACCATGAATGTTTCTTTTCTTTTCTTTTTCCTTTTTTTTCCTTTTATCAGTTTCCTAAGAATTGTATTACATGACGTATAAAAAATCATTAAAATTATCCCGATTGCGAAAGATTAAGCAGAACCACTTTCCCTCACTGGCCACTTTACCCTTCCTTCACCTATTTTCCACCATGAATATTTCTTCTTTTTTTTTTTTTCTTTTTCCTAGGAACTGTATTACATGGCGTATAAAAAATCATTAAAATTATCCCGATTACGAAAGATTACGCAGGACCACTTTCCCTTACTGGCCACTTTACCCTTCCTTCACCTATTTTCCACCATGAATATTTCTTTTTTTTTCGTTTTCCTTTTTTTCCTTTTATCAGTTTCCTAGGAACTGTATTACATGGCGTATAAAAAAATCATTAAAATTATCCCCATTACGAGAGATTAAGTTGGACCACTTTCCCTCACTGGCTACTTTACACTTCCTTCACCTATTTTCCACCATGAATATATATATATATATATTCTTTTTCCTATTTTTCCTTTTATCAGTTTTCTAGAAACTGTATTAGGTGGCGTATAAAAGAAATCATTAAAATTATCCCGCTTACCGATTAAGCAGGACGTCCGAATGAGATAATTGGTTAGCTAATCTACCGTATTCGGGTCTACAACTTATACTTACGTCAAATATAAACGATGATAGTAATAGTTTAAATTATATATAAAGTATAGTAATAGTTTAAATTGAATGTAAGTACTATATAAAGGCTGTCATAAAAAAAAACCACTTTATGTGCCAAATTAACGTTTTCCAAAAAGCTGAGTTGTCAGTGGACACGATTATGGATGATTACACAATAGGTTTTAAAATCTTCAGATATATCTATTTTCAGAGAATTTATAGTGAACCATTGCTATCGAAATAGATTAGGATGTATTTAGATAAAATGTTACTTTTAAATATTAACACTCTAAAATTGGGAGGAGTGAAAAGTTCACTCTTTGAAAGAGTGACAGGCATTTTCCCAATTTTTGAAATGAATTTTATAAAAATACACTCCTTAAAGAGTGCAATTTTCCACTCTCTAGAAAGGAGTGAAATGTCTCACTCCTGAAAGAATGACTTACGTATGCATTGCTTATTAACCAATCAGAACAGCAAGGCGACGACACCCTTAAAAGCTAAGAAAAATGATCACTTTTTCGTCCGTCATCTTAGGATTAACAAATTAGGATATCATTAAAATTATTCTTTATAGAATACGTAAAATAAAGGTAAGTCTTATTTAATTTCAAGCATTTATCCGTGTAGATATGTGGAATGTTAAGATTATGAGCTAAATAGTTGTATATTGTGTAGAAAAAGATTGATCGTTAGAGTGTTCAAAAGTGATTGTCTATTATATTTCTTCATGTAACGGTTTGAAATATAATTCTTTTAACAATTGAATACGCACAATGCTTAGCAAAAAAATAATCAAAACTTCATTAGTTCGGGCAATGTGAATAAAAAAAAATGAGTGTAAATATTTTATTCTTCCCTTTCAATGCTGTGTTGCAAAATATACTTTTGCCAACGTTCAAAACAAAAAAAGTTTTATCTCTTTCGTTTGAAAGGGTGACTGACTCATAGAAGATATCTGGATTTTTTTCAATGCGTAGCAGACACATTCGAAAACATTAATTTGCCGTTATACGATTTTTTTTTGGTTTATTAGTGATTTCTGATTACATACGGTTAAGAATATTTATCATCATTATTATTGTTTCGGAGTTAAATATGACATTTGATGTTTATGATATTACGAAAAGGTTGGTACAGTGAAACCTCAGGTACAGTGATATGTGCGACCAACTCCATTAGGTGACCACCTCGCTGAACGACAATTTTTTCATGGAACGAAATTTATTCCCATAGGCTCAATACTACTTTTACCTCCATTCAAAGACCATCCCAGTTGAACTCCCTCCATGAGAGACCGATTTCTTTGAAGAAAATGAAACAAATTCCGTTTTCTCCTGGTTGCTTGAAGACGATTTTATTAAAAAAAAATTTTGGAGAGTGCATTATTCATCAAACTTCTAAACTAAGTTTAGATTTTTTTTTTATCCCGGTAACTTTTAAGTATTTAAACCCCTTTGTGCCTTTTTAGGCAATGAATTTAACTCTGATTACAAATTAAGTATGACGGTCAATAAACTCCTCTGCCTAATCTGTCGGAAAACTCTCAAAGAAATAGATAAAGTAATGAAATCGTCATTATTTGTTCCCGTCCAGAAAAAAAATTGCATTTATTTACTGAACTTCGAAAGGACTTGGAAATAAAAGTTATTAAAGATAAAACTGTAAAATTAAAGCAAAGCTCAATGTATTCATTTTTTAAACTCTGCAGTTATTAACTTATATAATATAACTTTTATTTTGATACTTGAATTTTTATATTTTTCCTAATGTGGAAAATAAATTTTAGTAACATTGTTACCATTTTTCAACAATTAAATTCTAGATATAAACATGACCTCCATTAAGAGACCACCTCTCGGAGCGACCAATTTGTATTGGAATGGTACGTGGTCGCTTTAGGGAGGTTTTACTGTATATTAATTTTTTTTAATTGTATGTAAGCATTTTTCTGCGGGTTATGATTTTAAAATTTCGTTACTGTGTAATATAAAAAAAATTAATTATAGACATTCTGCATCAGTTATTAAATTTCCTTCTATTATAAAAACATTTCCTACGTTTTTGATACACGTAATTTTTGGCGCTAAACAATAAAACATGACATTTAAGCATTAGAATAAAATGTTTTTTATGCCTGTTTTGAAGTTTATGGATAAGACTACTTTAGTATATTTTTTAAAAAGTTCATATTTACTTACATAATATAGGACTGAATATTTTTTTAAAAAAGAGATTAATAACTACTTTTTTATATTAAAATTTTTTTCAAACAATATCAATATCTCTAATGCAGTCATTTACTTTATTTTTAAGTTTCCTTTTTTTCTATTCCCGAGGTCAATATTTCCCTATAAAACATATAAAATCTATTTTGTTCATAGTTAGAAAATACAATATGTACGCGAATAAAAAATTTTAATTAAATATGGCTTATCGTGCCGTTTCATTAATAAGTATTGTATTAATTCCATTTTTCAGCAATAGCGGACGAAAATTAGAAATCATGATTAAGTTAAGGAGTATGTTTAAAAGAAAAATACATTGGTCATCAAAATTAAAGGATAATGAGAAAAAATATGCTCACTAAGTTAATGTTGCAACCAATGCCCAATGCTGCAATTATTTATGTTAATTAAATACTATTGAACTCAAAATTGCACTTCCGAGCATTCGTTAGCGTCTGAAATATGCAAATTAGATGATTGACAATGTGGTGCGCAATGGACGTATGTTCTAATTCTGGTCTGTAGTGTTGTTTAAAATGAATGTGGTGTCTGAGTGTGATCAGTATACATTAGTTATGGCTAAAAGGCATCATTTAAGTTAAGGTCGAAAGTGGCGAATAATTGGTAGAATCGAGGAAGATCAAAAACAAATGGAGGTCGCCCAAGGTTTGAATATCTCTCAAAGTGCCATATCAAGAGCTTGGAGCCGCTTTTTAAGCACTGGATGTGTTGATAGACGGCCTGTTCACGGGAGTAGAAGAGAAACAGTTGCATCCGAAAGCCGTTTTCTGTCATTGTGGCTCGAAGAAACCGCGAAGCGACTACAACTGATTTGGTTTCAGACATTCAAGCTGCCACAAGAACTCGAATTAGCCGTTCTACAGCTGCACGGAGGCTTAAAGAGGATGGACTGAATGCGAGAAAACCAAAAGTTTGTGTCCCATTCACTCAGAGCCCGATCAAGCTGAAGTTGGGCCCAGGGCCTGTTAAAAAGTCCCCCCCCCCTACTTCCCCATTCCCGGCGACACTTTCAGAAAAAAAAGTAGGTTTATTTGATGAGTTGACAAAGTTGTTTGGGTGAAAGTTTCAAGTTTACAAAAAAAAAAAAAAAAAAATTAACTTACAAGAATAATCAAGAAAATGAATTACAGTCCATTTTCTCAAATAAGCATTTGTATAATTCGCAAATATCTATGATCCACAGTTTATGTTGCAGAATAAATGAGGACGTCTTTTTCAAAACTCGCCTTATCCAAAATCATAAAAATTGTGTTTTCCCTAATAGTCTAGTAATCATTTTGAATTATAATTCTGACATTGTGAAATCCTCATTTATATTGAAACCAATAGACACAGTAATTTGTGGGCCCCAGAAATTGGTGGGCCCAGGGCCGAGGCCCCGGAGGCCCGTGCATTAATCAGGCCCTGCATTCACTCCAACTTCCAAAGGGGCCCGTTGAAACTGTTTCTGTCGTCATGTTCAATGGAGCCAAGAAGACTGGGCTCGAACGGGATATTTCACGGACAAGGGAAGGGCAAGTTGCTTCTTCCTTCTTCTCTTCAGATCAAAAGACGTCTAGAATCAGTGTTCAGACTATATCTGAATTCGTCAATAAACAATACTTGAGCCCAGTCTCCTTACCTCCATTGAACTTGACGAGGGCAACAGTTTAAACGGGCCCCCTTGTAAACTGGAGTGAGAGGGACAAAAACGATTGGTTTTCTTGCATACAGTTCACCCTTGCTAAACCTTCGCGCAGCAGTAGAACGGCTAATTCGAGTTCCTGTGGCAGTCTGAATGTCTCAAACCAAGTCTCTTGTAGTTGCTCCGCGGTTTTTTCGAGCCACAATAACAAAAAACGGTATGCAGTTGTTGCTCTTTGTCTTCCTTGACCAAGCTGTCTATCAACGGATCCAGTGCTTAAAAAGCGGCTAGAAACTCTTGATATGACACTTTGAGGGATATTCAAATCTTGGGCGACCTCCATTTGTTTTTGACCTTCCTCGATTCTACCAATTATTCGCCACTTTTGACCTTAACTTAAATGATGACTTTCAGCTATAACTAATGAATACTGATCCCATTCAGACACCACATTCACTTTAAACAACACTACAGACCAACACTCCAACATACGTCCATTGCGCACCACATTGTAAATCATCTAATTTGCATATTTCGGACGCTAACGTATGCGCGAAAGTACAATTTTGAGTTCAATAACATTTAATTAACATAAATAATTGCAGCATTCGGCATTGGTTGCAACATTAACTTAGTGAGCATATTTTTTTCTCATTATCCTTTAATTTTGATGACCAGTGTATATGCATATTCCAGAGAACTTAAAATTTAGACTCTATATTCATATTAAATAAAACAAAATCAAATCACAGCGGATAAAAAAAATTACACATTCTTAATATTTAAATCATGCTTAGAACTTATTTAAAAAAGAAGTGAGTTTATAAGCATTGCTTTTAAGTGGAAAATTTAAAAATATTTTAGAACTATAGGACTTTGCAAAAATAGCAATAATTTAAGGATAAAGTACGGTTTTATATTTAAAACAAAAATTAAAATCAAATCAAACAATATTAAACATATAACAACCACCTATTAAAAAGTTATTAATAAAACTTTAAAAGTAATATCTTTATAGGGCATGCAATAAAAGCAAACACAAACGATAAGATTAGAATAAAATATTTTAGTTTATTTTTGTCAGTAATCTAATTCAAATTCGTATGTAACTTTAACTGAATTTTTCCTTAAAAGTTCAATTAGTGTTACAATCTATGAATTAAATAAATATTGCTAATAAAGTATTTTATTCCAATCTTTACCACGCTTGTATCTATTTTCATTGCATACTGTAAAATATGTGATTATTTTAAAATGACCATAAAAGCAAAATAAAAAAAGAATCGACTATAAAAAAAAATGAACATTCACTCCTATGAAAGAGTGACTATTCATTCCTACCAGGGGTGAAAAACCGCACTCCTTTAGCAAGAGTTAATAGTCACTCCTCTGAAAGAGTGATTATCCACACCTGTTTAGAGTGAATATTCACTTCCCAGAATTGACTATTCACTCCTTCAGAGAGTCAAAATTTTCACTTTTGCTCAAAGTGAATAGTCACTCTAAAGAGGTTGGACATATTTTGACTCTGCGATAGAATGACTATTCACTCCGGAGTGAATAGTCACTCTTTTTTATTTAGAGTGAATGAAACCTCCAAAACTCTTTATCCCAATCACAAATTGTAAACAGATTAGATTTCTAAAATAGACATAAATATAATAAATTTAGTTTATATTTACAAGCAGCTCGAATTGGCCCGGCGGCCCATTGGCCTGGGGGCCGGTGCGCCTTCATCCGGAGGAAATTTCGCGCCCCTAAGCGGCTCCAATATTTTTCCGTGGCTATACACGTACATTTTGATTGGTGTACTGAATTCCGAGGATTTTCTTAGGGACAATAATCAATTAATAAACAGATAGCATAAGAGATGGACTTAACTATCATAAAGAAATTGACGATACATCGAAGGAATTTTCAGAATCTGAAACCAAAGCTGACATGTTTAATACAATTGAGGGAGAAAACATGCACCCAGAAAGAGCTTTCGTAGCTACGGACTCATGCGCGAGACTTTTTCAGCCATTATTAGAATATCCTTTAATTTTTAACCTCATATCAGATATTTTGTTGTTAATGGGAAAAGCATAATCTTTCTTTTCGAGGAATGCCGCCTTGATGACAGCTCTCTGGATTGCAATACTGCAATCTGCGGGATACCGCGGCTAGCGTCTTTTTCATTCAAAAAACCTACCATCATTTTCAGATAGTAATTTTCGCTTTATTTAAATACAGAATGTCCGTAATTAAGTAACTATTTGGAAATTCTGATATGTATTTTATATAAAAATAATTTTTATTTAATGATAGAAAAATCGATTATTAAAGAAAGCGTTGATTACTATAAAGAAATTATGGTAAGTTTTTTTTTTTTTTTTTTTTTTTTTTTTTTTTTTTTTTTAACTGGCAAGATTCTGCAGCTTTTAGAATTACAATCCATGAGGGACTTCTCTCATTTATGGAAACAAATATTCCTCCCGATCCTTATTTATGTTACGAATTTTGCGTATGCTGAGAAGAGTAAATTTTTTTTTAATTATTTTAGTTATTTAAGAGTATTAAAGAGACAATTTTTGATGTACTTGTTCTGTAGAAACCCTTTTATAATATAATATCAATTCAGCATTTTAAGTATGTATAAAGTCTGTTTTTAAGGATAGAAAATACCTCTTCCCTCTCCTTATATCAAATGTTGCAAGTGTAATATTGTTTTCAAGAGCAAATATTATTTTCACATTCAAATACCCTTATATTTCAACAAAGAACACGTAAATACTCCTATAATATGTGTTACTTTTGTAAAAGAACAAAACCAATCATGAGCTTTAGTTTTCAAAATTTCTATTTCCATACGGAAATTACATTTTTGTTCTAGATATAAATATTTTTTTAAGTAAGTTTGCATACTTTGTTTATGTGTGTATGATGAGGCGTACTCCTGAAAAGGTTACATTTAATGATGATACTTTGCTAAAGCCAAAAGAAACTGTGGATAAATAAACAGCATTTGCTGTCAGATTATAACAAAAATTACATTTATCATGTTTATAACTGACTTGATAACTAATTCAAATTACGTTAAAGAAATGTATTTTTTAAAGAGAAGTTTGAGCTCTTAGCACTGATATGCTTGCATCTCATTAGTTATAAAAGTAAAATTGTTTTGCATAATGGTTTTAGAGATATTCGTTAAAATACAAACGGTAAATGATGAAACATTTCTTAAACTAAAGAAAGAAAATTACATATAGGGTAAATTACATATAGAGTCGCCGCATACGGCGTAGATGCCGCACCCCTTGTATTTCTTGTAATTATCGATAGATTTAAACGCACAGTATAGGTGCTCAATGAGATTATTTTAACCAGTGTATAGCGTGAATCCAATTTCTATGTTTACTTGTAGAAGTATAATCCTTAATTTGACGTAAGTGCATGATTTCACTGTCCAAACTTTTAAACACGTTATGTTTAAATACTTTTCATACACTAATTACTAAATGCATGCTTGATTTCGAAGTCAAAACTAAGTTTAGCGTTTGTATAGATTACTGTGTGTATGGTTACGTCATTCCCCTTAGCGATGGCAGGTAACTGTGATGGCCGACGCCTACATCATGCAAAATGGGACACATGCCGCACTGCTATTCCGGTATAGATGCCGCAGTTTCTTTTGTACGGTATGATTAAATGTTATTAACTTTTCTTTTTGCACAGACTAACCATGTTAGGCATGTTATCAAGTTTACTAAAACCAAAGGAAAAAAAAGAGGAAATAAAAAGTAAGAAGGGCAAGAAAGATGCAAATCAAGATGATAATAATGAAAAATTGGATTACGCGTAATGCAGACGTTCTTTGCAAACTACTCCAAAAAAGAGGAAGTGTAATTGGCTTCGTTGCATCATGCATATAATTTCTATGTTTACTTGTAGAAGTATAATCCTTAATTTGACGTAAGTGCATGATTTCACTGTCCAAACTTTTAAACACGTTATGTTTAAATACTTTTCATACACTAATTACTAAATGCATGCTTGATTTCGAAGTCAAAACTAAGTTTAGCGTTTGTATAGATTACTGTATGCATGGTTACGTCATTCCCCTTAGCGATGGCAGGTAACTGTGATGGCCGACGCCTACATCATGCAAAATGGGACACATGCCGCACTGCTATTCCGGTATACATGCCGCAGTTTCTTTTGTACGGTATGATTAAATGTTATTAACTTTTCTTTTTGCACAGACTAACCATGTTAGGCATGTTATCAAGTTTACTAAAACCAAAGGAAAAAAAAAGAGGAAATAAAAAGTAAGAAGGGCAAGAAAGATGCAAATCAAGATGATAATAATGAAAAATTGGATTACGCGTAATGCAGACGTTCTTTGCAAACTACTCCAAAAAAGAGGAAGTGTAATTGGCTTCGTTGCATCATGAGTTTAAATGTAGTTTCATAAAGGCTGTACTTTTTCGACACTTTTTCTGCAGATTGTAGTCGAAAAAACAGGTCTCTTAACCCATTCGGGACCATAGGTGCATATAAGCACCTTCATAAAGAGCTTACAAAATTTGTTTCTGGCACCAGCAAAAAAGAAAAATAATATTTGCTTTGTTTAATTAGAGCATTTTCATGATTATTTAAGAAAAGATAACTTCTTTTAAAAAAGTGGTACCAACCGAATAAAATTTGTGTAAAAGTCACCGGTCCCGAAAGGGTTAACAAATAAATTATGTAAACAAAATTTTACTTTTTTTCTTTTCCCTTTCTAATGCATTGATGTTACGTTGTTGCTGAAATAACAATTCAAATTTAATGTAAAAAAATAAGTCTATAATTTTAATAGTGAAAGGAGGCAACAATTATTAATTTGAATCTATAAATACGTTTCATTGTACTCATTTAGTTTCATTTAGTTATTACATCGTTAATTATAGTCCAGATATAAATATTTCTTTTGAATATTTTTATTTATAATTTCATTCTGTTCTTGTTACAAGCGCGGCATAACTACCGCACAAGTGCGACGTCTCAGCCTGAATGTACGGGTGACGCGCCGCAATGTAATGTTTTAGAAAAAAATTGTTAAAAAATATTAATAATTTGTTTTGAATTTTGTCGCAATACACGCGTTGTATGTTTAACATTAAATAGCACAGCATGATTTATTTTATTTTATGTCTACCATGGGACTTATACACAAATTCAACAAAATGTCCGGCATACATCCCGGAATTACCCTAAGCAATTTTAATTGGTAATTCTAGAAACATCATTATTTTTTCCTAAAAATTCAACGAATTAGTAGAGGCTTTTAATTCAATTATGATCAATTATAAGTATAATTATTATTAGCGTAGTTTTGCCAGTAAACATAACTGGTAGTCAAATAGCAACTTAGATCTTTAGTCCAACAATAATCTTACCATTTGCTCCGACGCAATATTAGCTATGGTCCAACCAAGAACCAAATGTTAGGCCAATGAAGGCGAAATGGCCATCCTCAACATTTTCCCAATGAAGCTATAATTCAATGTACCAATTGGTATTATTCTGTGTTGCTTAAGCATCTGCTCTTGAATGAAAAAGAATTGTATAAAAAAAGGGAAGTGTAAGTCAAGTAATAACTCACAACACGAGGTCGGTTAAAAAAATCATAAATATAATCAGACTTGTAATAAAATCTGAAATTAGTGACGAAGTATAGCAAGATTTTCTTTCTTTTGCGTTAATGGACACAACCACTGATGTGGCAAGTTAGACTAAGGTGTGTTAATTTACAGTACTGAAAAAAAAGGGATAACACCTGGTTAATTCCGCTAAAAATACCTGTAAAAAATCTATAAGTACAAATCAACGGAAAATAATGTCTACTAATTAATGTTATACATATGTTATGTTTCTGGAACTGTCTGCATATTAAAATTTATACCAACTTTGAATTTCCAAACAATAACACACATTTTTGACACCCAATTCGAGTTCGTTGGATCTAAATAGCCCGTCGGAAAAAAACACAGTTTATATATTTTATCATAAATCTTCATAGAGTTAGAAGATTTTAAAGTTTTACCATTTGACAAACTTGAATTTATATCTTCATAAAAATTATCCGATTCAATTTTTATTTTATTTTTCTATGAAATACACTGAATAGACCACAACATATACATGGCTTTATTTTTCTATTCAAGAACATTTCTTTAATTATGAAAATAATTAATAAGCTCATATTAAACAAGTAATATAAAAATTTTGTTTTTAAAGTCAATTCCTATTTAGGCCGACAAAGAAAAATTTAATATAATGCCTTAAGCTAATATTAGTTTTTGTTGCATTAAAATATCTCAATTGTTGATTTTCTATAAGCAAGTAGATTTACAATGGCAATTTAGCAAGATCTATGGGAATTTGGCTAAATATTAGAGATATCGCCAAGTTGGCTTCACTTTTGGCGACTCATTTTGGTCGCCAAATTTGGCGATATAAGGCCAAGTTGGCGACAAACTTGGCGGTATTTGGCGACAGAACAGGGTCCCCCCTATGGTAACCCCTTATTGAAAATACTTTCATTGATCTTCAATAACCAATGGCCGCCATTTTGTTTCCCATGCAAAACTAAAATTAATTAATTAAAATTTAATTCATTAATTAATATTTGAAAAACTGTATTAACATCAATTGTCATCCAGTACAAGTTTAAAAAAATTATTTCAACTTGATAGGATGAATAATGAGTATTTTATTAACGATTGAAAATTTGAACAAGATAAATATATAAATAAATATAGGGAGAGTGTCAGCTAATAGTAGGAATTGAAATATGAATTATAATCTACAGTAATTTTTGCATAAAATAAACCACAACCGTCTAAAACATCGGTATGTAAGTCTTTCGAGATATATAGAAATTTTAACTTTTTGGCAGTCTAAGGGGACCGTCTTCTCTTCTCAAGAATCCTCAGAAAAATAAAATCGTAAATACTTACCAGAAGCATATTGTCGATTTTCTTTTATATATATATATATATATATATATATATATTTTAAAGTTTATTTTAAATTTTAGATTTCTTTATAATTTTATTGGTAACTAATTGAGTATTTTCGGCACTTTTTTTAGCAAGATCAAAATTTTATTTTTCGAAAATTATCGGTAAACCAGTAATACACTTTCTTTTATCACTCTATGAATATTTAAGAAATGTATATAAACTATATCTTTTTCCGAGCTGTCTTGATCCAGGGAACTCAAATAAGATGTCAAAAGTAAGTGTTACCACTTGAAAAAAAAAGCGTTCGTGCATTTTGTAATGCGTAAGACAATCCCCAAATCAATATTTATGAATAGAATTTAACAGTAGCCATTATTCCCATCAATTGGCCCTTATGTCTTTTTTATAGAGTTATTTTCAGGAGAATTAGTAGGGATGATCACTTTTTTGTCAGGGTTGTTCTAAGGTTTGATTATAAGGTTTATTGACTCAGGGCCTGATTAATTCACGGGCCTCCGGGGCCTCGGCCCTGGGCCCACCAATTTCAGGGCCCCACAAATTTGTGTGTATTTTCTCACAATTTAAGTTTTTCCACTGTTTGCATTTTATATTTTGATCCCTGACGAAAAAACAAAGTTTTAGTGTAATAAAAAACCTCCATATTTAATTTTTCTGTATAAGTCCTTTTCAATTTGAGAGAACCGATAGTTTTCAAAACTTGCCGAATCCAGAAAATCAAATTTGGGGAAAATGCCAAAAACTGCATACTGTGTCTATTGGTTTAAAAATAAACGAGGATTTTACAATGTCAGAATTATAGTTTAAAATGATTACTAGACTGTTAGGAAAAACACAATTTTTAATGATTTTGGAGAAGGCGAGCTTTGAAAAAGACGTCTTCATTTATTCTGCAACATAAACTGTGGATCATAGATGTTTGTGAATTACACAAATACTTATTTGAAAAAGTGGACGGTAATTCATTTTCTTGATTATTCTTGTAAGTTAAATTTTTTTTTTGTGAACTTTAAACTTTCACCCAAACAACTTTGTCAACTCATCAAATAAACCTCCTTTTTTTCTGAAAGTGCCATCGGGATTGGGGAGGTTAGGGTGGTGGGGGTCAACCTTTTAACAGGCTCTGGGTCCAACTTCAGCTTGATCGGACTCTGTATCTACTGAGTATTGACAAAAGAATAAAATAGGAAAATTATAGTTTTGATATTAGTCAATCTACTACAAAAAGTAATCTATGCTCAACTTTCCAGAGTTTTTGAATATTACATGAATTGTTTTCGAAAATTTTGTAGCATTATGTAGATTTGATGGAACTTCAAACATGCACGGGAATATAGCGAAATCTTCTATCTGGACTAGATTCAGAAATGTACTAATATTAAACCATTTCTATACTTGGTGCTATGCGAATGTGTTGAACCTTGTCAAGTCAGATTCAACACAAGCAAATAAAATTGACTTGAGTTCATTAAAATTTTTGCGCCCTCTGAAAATCCAAGGTCTGCGCCCTTTTCCCCTATCCAGTCCGACCCTGTTTGTTTTTAGACCACAAAATAGTGTAACATTAATTTACAAAAAAAACAGGATCATCTGAAATTATATTTACCACATGCCTATATATGACAATAACAACTCTGTTAAAGTTGATTTGAAGCCCTAAAATAGTATAGTCATAATTTATGAATAGAATCTGTATAATCTGAATAAACACACTGTAAAATAAAATTTTGAAAAATACGAAAATCGTGACGCTGGCGGTATTATTTCCGTATATAGTCGGTTTTCTTTCCCTATCAGTTTCAGTCACAAATTTTGAAAGATACATCTATATCAAGAGGAAAAATTCTCTATTCAATAACAAGCAATACCTTCCAAAACGAGATTTGAACTCACGATCTGCGACTTTCAAAGCCAATAATTTGACCATTCAGCTACTATTACACAAACCAAGCTTTCAAGTATTACTGTTTCTTGTGTTCACATATGTACATATATTTCTGTGTAATATTCTGTTCTTACACATATTTCTGCGTAATGTTGTTACACATTAGACTGTGTAATATTCTGTTCTTACACATATAGCAATGTATAATTTGTACACATACTTCTGTGCAATATTCTGTTCTTACGTATATATCTGCGTAATATTCTTACACATATTTCGGTGTAATATGCAAAATACACACATATTTGTGGAACATGCAAAATTTGTAAGTTACATTAACACACCAATTCGGGTAAATCCGTAACATTTTCTACCATTTGCACACTTGTTTGAGTTTTTACACACTTCCATTAAACCAATAATCGCACATAAATATAGGTAAATTTTAACGACAAGTGTGTAAAATTTATGACAGTGTAATTTTACAAATTTACGCATACACGTAATGTAAAAGTGACTAATTTATACACATTTATTTTTTAGAGTGTAATGCTAGTTAAGAAGTGAAAACTAAACATAGCCACCAAACATTACGTATTGAGCCACAAATGCACCATAAAAAAAAAAAAAAAAAAAGCTTATAACCTAGCCTGCTTATAAAATCCAAAATATCAAGACACCAAAAGACTACTAGATTTGGCGATTGATAATGATTTAAAGGATCGACCGAAACTGGTTTTTAAGACCGAAACCGAATTTCGGTAATCTTCCTCTTTTCGGCTGAAAACGAAAATGTTCCAAAATTTTGTTCGCTATTAATACATACATAAATATACATAATTACTAATTAATTATACATGTATAGAAACACATTTGTAACAAACAAACAAATATACATATAGTATATGTATGGGTATGCAAACAAAACATAAATAATTTTACAACTTTTATATTTTGTTACTTTGTGATAACCAAGCATTTGCCAATAATTAATTAACAATGTGGTTAAATAATGGAGAACAAATTTAATAATGAATATTTCATTTTTAAATATACACACCTTTTCAGTTATTTAATATTTTGTATTTAAATTAATTGAAATAAAAGTTTTTTTCTAAGAAGTTAACATTGAATATGTTTTAATAAAAAAAAATTATAATTTAAAATTATTATTAGTTAAGTAGAGATTTAAATATAGCTAAGATATATACTTAAATAAGTATTTGCTTACACTCCCAAAAAATTTTGTAAACCCCCTAAGAAAGTTTTGAAATAGCGCCCCTGTTTGAAAATTTTATCTCCGGGGTCCAAGTTGGTTGTCTACGTCTCTGACCAAAACTTTTTATTTTCATATAAAATAAAATGTAATTTAATTCATCAATGATACAGAATGATAGAACTTTCTCAAAAAACATTCGAAACACTTCTGCGATTTAAAACTAAAAAAATTGTATTACTGCTAAGTCTGCAGCTTTTAATGAGCACGGGAAAAGTATCTTCAAAGTTTAGTAACATATGCATTGCTTGCTTTATAATTTGCACTCACGTCTTGAGTTAGTCGTGACTTATAAACAGTGAAGTTCATAGCAATACTCAAATCAATGAGTGATGCCGAAAATTTCCGAAGGAAGAAACGAGATTTTTGTAATACAGATAATTTCGGCCGAGTTTTCATCTTGCCGAATTTTCGGTACCAGTTTCTCTGAAAACGAATTTTTGGAGAAACTCGGCTTTTGAACCGAAAACGAAACTGAATTTTCTGTGGATCTCTAAATTAAGCGACCCACCAAATCATTACCCGCGACCCATAGTTTGGAAACGGCTGTATTTTAATTATTAAGTAAAATTTCTGGTACAAAATACGTTTATTACACTTAGGAAAAAACAAAGAAAAAAGCAAAAAAAAAAAAAAAAAAAAAAAAAAAAAAAAAAAAGGATGTTTGATAGCTATTATGAATATATCAAGAGGCGCCATACATCCAAGCCTCTTTCGGAATACTATAGCATTTTATTCATAAAGAAAAAAAATTTCTGTATAGCTTCTGATTTTTTATTAGTCGTTACAGCACATGATCTCTTTTTGATTGCTAGTTCTAAAACATTCCAAATGCATTGAAATCGGTGAAGTGTAACACATCAGAATGGCTTTTTCTTTTGTCGATTTTTTTTTCTTTCATGGAATAAACTTGAACTGTGATCTCGCTGACCTAGTGAGATCGTTAACACCATTTACATATTAGGATAAAGGAAAAATCACGTTTTCCCTGTTTTGCAGACGGTAATAAATTATGCTAATTCACCTTCCTATTATTGGGAGTTCTAATATTGACAGCCAATTGGACTTGTGTATAGTTTGATATTTTTTAGCATGAATTGACGATTGCAATTACAAGCAGAGAAAAATAAAAATTAATAAAGACTAAAGAAGTGAAAATAGCGCGACGATGCTTTGAGGGAGGAACCTTCAAATTCTTTTTTATTATTTTTTAATTTTCACTTTCAACACTATTCAAGGGCAAATGATGCATTGTGGCATATATTTATCACACATAAAATTACAAAAAAAAAAAAAAAAAAAAAAGGGAGAAAAATAAGGAATTTTCTTGAATATTTTAAGCGTTATGAAGAACTTTTCAAAATGCTCCATACTCATTCCATATCAATTAAAATCCCCAATATTTTTTATGCAAGTTTTTTTATACTTACAAATAAAACAGTGCATTGAATCTTACATATTTGAGTATAAAGGTAAGAAAAAAAATATTTTCTAAATTTTATGAAATTTTCAGCATTTTTGCATCCTATATCTGCCATTAACTACCTTTAACTTTTTCCAATTATATTTAGTTTCGAAAAACGATCCACAATTTTATGACATACATAATAACAAACAGCTATAAAAAATATTGGGCATTTTAATTGATATGGAATGCGCATGGGACATTTAGAAAAAAATCTTAATTTAGCTTAAAATATTCAAGAAAATGCCCCAAAATTTTTTTTAAATTTCGTATGGGATAAATATATGCCATAATGCATATAGTGTGAGTAGTATTTAAAGTGAAATTTTAAAATAAATGAAAAATGAATTTGAAGGTCCCTTGTCCCCTTAAATCGTTCCGGATGAGGTATTTTTGTAATTTTATTTATCTATTTATTTTTTATATGGGTGGGAGTGTGTGTTGTAAGGGGGGGGGGGGGTGTTTTGGGCTCTTGTTTTAAAGTTTAAAATAAGCAAGTATTTTTTTTTTAATCGGACCAACATATTTAAAAACATTTAAACTTCATTCACCAAACATCATGTTTACGATTACAGTACAATTACTCATTTTTTTGTAATCGATTGTAATCGATAATTACTGCAATTCTGGTTATGATGTTTGAATATAAATTTTCTCTCTCGAAGGTCATTATGAAAGTATATTTTCCTTGTCATTTAAAATATTTCAATAAAGGAAGAAATGCTGCTTGGCACTTATCCCACTGATAATTTATTTTTCAGACTTTCTGCATCAAAAGATGAAGATGAAATATGATTATGATTTTTAAATGCTTATCATGTTTTCCTTTAACTATCTCCAAAGAATAAGGTAAAAGACACGTAATATTTGAAGATTGCAAGGTCCACGTTAAAAATTTGGAGTTGTCGACTTTAAATGCTGATTTCAGCCTACGATGTTGATTTTTTCAAGGCAGAGTCAAGGAAAAAAAGAAAAGAAATGTATACGGGAAAATTTCATCAAAATCCATGTATTTTAATGACGACAGTGGACATTCAAAATCACAAAATTTGACAAAGAAATATTTTTTCTTTTCGAGAATTATGAAACTAGATGCTCAAATTTATCTGAACCAAAAATTTTTTTTTTAATTCTGATGCTTCTTCGTAGATCTATAAGCTTTTATATTTGTAAAAACTGTATATATTTTATGTAGTTTGTTTCACTGAAAAGGGCGTTTTCTGAAAATTGAAAATTTCGCACATTTCTTACCTTTGAAACGTTCCATGTGCATTTCTAATAATCAGATTCTTTTAAAATTCATACTTTAATACTCTGTAAAATAATAAATAAATGTTAGCATAAAAGTTGCATTTCATGAATATTTCAATGTTGAAATTTATGTGAATATTAAAATATATAACTACTTTTTTTAGAAAAACGAAGCATAATTATCAAAATATTTTTTTTCTACTTATATATTCAGCGAACTTTTACAATTCATGCCAATAAAAAGTATCTCATGAGTAAATATTGTCGTATTTTATGCAAAAGAAAGGCGCATGGGACATTTTAAAATATGACGATTATTCGTTATCTAAAAAATTTAAAAATTGAATAATTTAAAAACTTTTTATTATTTTATCACCAAATTTTCAATATAACTATTTGAGTTTGCCATTAACAAGTCTGCCAATTTTCAAATGAATCCATTGAAAATAGAGGGATTTAGTTTTTAATATCCACTGTCCATTAAATCTGACCTTAAGAACTTTACTGTGAACAGTCAGATTAACAATTATAATAAAATTGATATTGTTAATGTTAATAGACAGAAAAAATGGTAGCCTAAGCCATCAAGCAGTGAGTTTCCATTAATGAGGAATATGTCTGTACATTGATAAAATAAGAACGAAAAAGCGTGCGTCCAGCATAGATTATGAAACACTTTCCAACACATTCAGAATACAATAACAAAACTTCACAGTTAATTAAAGTGAAATATGTCTAAATAAACAATTTGAAAAACTCATAACGCATTTTAAAACCCATTTTCTGCTATTTCAATCAATAGTCGGAAAAATATCCTTTATTTATTTTTTCATTTTTGTGCAGACCTGTACATGATCTATAGATTTGCGGGTATACTATATAGCATGCTAAAAGTTAGCTCAGTTAAACGAATAACACAGTTGAAATTTTCCATTAAGCAATTTCTATGAATAAACGGAATTGTTCTTGAGAACTTTTATGCAGTCCTATATAGGATCTATAGAATTTATACTCACCAAGTACTATTTTAAAAAATAGTTCAATTTGAAAACGTGTACCTCAACTGAAAACGCACTTTCAGCAATTATTGTCATAGGCTTCAATAGTTCAATTTCTTCTCCTTATTCTACAGTTAGTGCCGTGCAGTACACCTCAGTGATATACAGTATAAATTTCAGTATGTTTAAAATAGTGTCATATCATTAAAATATACCGCAAACGATTTTTCCCATACACAGTAATGTAACGACATTCTTTTGAGTGTCTCTGTAAATGAACAGTAAATGCTACACTCTTCATTTTCAATACCGAACATGCTGCCGATAGTGATTCCCAATAACACCTACAGTGAAACCTCTCTGTGCGACCACCTCCCTGAACTACCATTTTTTCATGGAACGAAATTTATTACCATAGGCTCAATACTAATTTTACCTCCATTCAGAGACCATCCCAGTTGAACTCCCTCCACGAGCGACCCATTTCTTTGAAGAAAATGAAACAAGTTCCGTTTTTTTATGGTCGCTTGAAGAAGGTTTCATTAGAAAAATAATTCCGGAGAGCGCATTATTCATCAAACTTTAGTAAGTTGAGATTTTTTTTTCCCGGTAACTTTTAAATGTTTAAAGCCATTTGTGCCTTTTTAGGCAACGAATTTAACTCTGATGACAAATTAAGAACGACGGTCGACAAACTCCCCTGCCCTATTCTGTCAGGAAACTCTCAAAGAAATAGATAAATCAATGAAACTGTCATTATTTGTTCCCGTCCAAAAAAAAAAGAAAAAAAATTGCATTTATTTACTGAACTTCGAAGGATCTTGGAAATAAAAGTTATTAAAGATAAAACCGTAAAATCAAAGTAAACGTCAATGTATTCATTTTTTAAACTCTGCAGTAATTAACTTATGTAATTAACTTTTGTTTTGATACTTAAATTTTTATATTTTTTCCTAATGTGAAAAATAAATTTTAATAACATCAATTACTACCTTTTTTCAACAATTAAAATCTAGATTTAAACATGACCTCCATTAAGAGACCACTTCTCGGAGCGACCACTTTTTATTGGAACGGAACGTGGTCGCTTTAGGGAGGTTTTACTGCATATAGGAATTTCATGGTAATCGAACTATGCGAATTAGAGCACGGACAGACAGACAAACCGAATTCATAAACACTTTTCAATTTTGTTGGAAAGTGTTAAAATGGGAAGTGTTAAATAAACAGCAATTTGCATTACCGGCATTTTGTGAAAAAAATGATTTATTATTATTATTACAATTTTAAATGTGTTCGATTTATTACTGAAAAAAAACTTATTGCTGATTAAATTAAGAAGGGAGGACATTTGTTTCAGTTATGATTATTGTGAAGTTGCTGCTGAACATAGGAAAAAAAAATGGTATTTGTTATTAATGGACGGCGATTACTACGAAATGTATTGAAGGGAAGACAATGTCTTTTTTTATATTGTACCTATGGCTATTGAAAAGTGATTAATAGACATAGATCAAAATGGTGAATGTGGACATTAGCTTTTTTCTACCAAGATACAGATGTAATTTGGGAAAATCTGAAATCAAAATGGGACTATACAGGCATGCAATATCCAACTTCAGTGAACAAATTCAGTACGACATATTCCGTTCTTGGTTATACTAAGTAGAATGGAGAAAGGCAATCCATGCTGTTCCACGTTGTCACGAGAACATTGCCAAAATCCGTGAAATGTTTTACAATTTAATAGTCGTATTTCATACCAACCAAATTTCACACAAAATGTAAATTCTAATATTTATCTCATTCGTTCTGAAAGTTCGGTTACCCTAATATACACTGGTTTCCAAAAATTAAGGAAAAATCACGAAAAGAGCGATAACTCGTTTAAAAATGAACCTATCCGCATGAAATTTGCATATGTTATTAACTAAAAGATGCTGAATAAAATTACAAATTGTAAATTAGTGGCGCTGCAATCGGATTGCGTTATCTGTGCGGAGCATAAAAATGCATGCTAGAGAGTACGGCTGCTGGTGTCGCTGTGATTATGAGACAAGAAAACTGAGATAGCCAATTCATTAGTATAATCTCGAGGCATCATTTGTCCGCATAACTGCGGTATGGAGCTATTGGAAGATTGGATGTAGGCCAAAGTCAGACAGAGGTGGTCAGATGGCTAAATCTGAGTCCTTGTGTTGTTCATAGGTTTTGCAAACAATTTCAGACCATTGATTCGGCCTCCAGAAGGTTTAGCCAAGGACGAGCAAGAGCTACGACAAGCACCTATGACCGATATTTGCGGTTATGTATACGAAGGAATAGAACAGCAACTCCCTCTTATCATAGAGCTCCTTGTTGCAGCCACTGGAAGATTAATATCAACGTCTACTGTGCGTAGGAAGCTTAATGAAGGTGGTCTTTACGCGATGCGACCAGACATTTGTGGGCCGCTCACCTGATGTCACCGGAAGGAACGTTTAAGGTGGGCAAGTCAACATGTCCACTGGACGACTGATCAATATAGGCGTGTTCTCTTCACGGATGAATTCCAGTTTAGCCTCCAAAGCGATAGTAGGCATTGTTTGATTTGAAGAGAACAGGGAATACGCTATCATCTATCAAACATTCCTAAAAGAGATTCGTATGGAGGAGGAAGTGTCTGTGTTTGGGATGGTATATCTCTGGGCAGACGTACAGACTTCCATATCTTTCCACGTGGAGCTGTGAATACTCACGTCTATAGAGATGACATTCTTGATGCTTATGTGCACCCTTATTCCAGTGCAATAGGTAATGATTTCCTGTTACAGGATGATAACGTTAGGCCACATAGGGCTCACATCGTAGAAAATTATCTTCAGCACCAAACAATTCAGCGCATGGAATGGCCAGTGCGGTCACTGGACTTGAATCTCAAGGAGCGTCTTTGGGATGCTTTAAGAAGATGGATCTCTGCTCTCAATCCCCCTCCTCAGACCCTTATCACGCTTACAACTGCTTTACAAGAGCAATGGCTCGCACTTCCCAGCGAACTTATCGATCGCACAATTGACAGTATCACGCATCGCTGTATGTGCTATATTGCTTCTAGGGATGATCATACTCCATATTAAAGGTACTTTTCCTATACCAAACTGACACATTTATTTTGTCTATTTTATAATTGTATTAATTTTTGAAACGCCACAATCGTCTGGTAATTTCTTTTAATGTTATTTTATACCTTACTGTGCTTTGTACATTGTGTCTCAGTTTTATTAAAATCTACTTGTAATATTTTGAGTAATCGCTACTTTTGTTGTTTTTCCTTAATTTTTGGAAACCAGTGTACTTTTTTATAATGAAAACACGCTGCCAGCTGTTGTATATGAAAATGAACATATCGTTTTAAACGTGAAGAAATTTTCACCATCAAATGCTTTGCTCGCGTAATAATTTAATTATTTCAAAGTTTTATTTCATTTTCAATATTTACGTGTAAATATATATTTTAATTGAAAATACATTGTTCAGAAATATTATTATTCGGGCTTTTTAAAATCTAGCAATAGTAAGTAACAAGAAAGAAAAATCATTCGCCAAGTATACATTATGAAACACTTTCCAGTATATCAAGAATACTTTAAGAAAACTTAGTCGTTTAACAAAATAAAGAAGATACCTAAGTAAACGTTTTAGAAATCGTATAACACATTTAAAAAACAGATTTCAGCAATTATTGTCCATAGTCGGAAAGGTAGTCCAGTTCTTTTGTGCAGGCCTGTATATGATCTATCGATTTGTATATATTCTACGTAGAATGTAAGATTGAGCGGCAACTGCATAAACCAGCACCTCATTGAGTTCACGGCTGAAAATTTAGGATTAGTTAAATCTGTATCAGCATATTAAATTGCATAAATTAAGATACAAGATGGGACATTTCCATAAAGCGTAATGGTAAAGCAATTGTAATCGTAGCGCCTTTAGTGACAATGGGGAAGAAACTCTCCATCCTTGTAATATTTTTTATTATTGAGTATCTACCTTATTGTGATCTTTCTTTTTTTTTTTAATGTTGCATGTTTACGTTTTCAATTGAATCTTACATCGATACATGACACATAGAATATTCTATTTTATATCTATTCTATGCTCATGCGCGGATATATGCATTTTTTCTTTTAACCATTTGGAAAAATGGTTATTGTTCTCTGTCGGGGTAGGAAATCAAAAGCATATCTGAATGTTTTTTTTGGTTTAATCCGCATTTTATTCGTCTTCTGTTTGGTCTATACAGTAATCTGTATTTCCCTTTACTTTCAACAGAGATGGATACATTCTGTTGCCACTATGACAAAAAGTAATAAAAACTACAAAAAAAAAATTAATAACTCAGAAACAAATTGAGATACAGCTTTCAAACAAATTGCCTTTAAAAGTACATTTTTTTTTTTTTTTTTTTTTTTTTGTACGTGATGAGTGAACGATTTAAGTGCAACGAAAATCAAGAGAAAAACTTCATCTTGAATGCTATATATCAAAAGCAATGGTGTATTATAAAAATATACGAAATATTGCGCTCTACAAGTACCAGAAAATTTCATAAATATTCCCATTTCGTAGGAAAATTTTTATAGCCGATGTTTTATTAATTTATGAAGTTTAACGTATTAAACAATTGTTATAATACTCTTTTAAAATTTACGCATTTTCACTTTCTTACAGATAAAATAAAAATATTGTTTTTAATGTAAATAACGTACAATCAATTCAATAATATTTATAATATTAACATGCTAGCAAACCCCGCGGCTTTGCTCGCGTAATATTTGAAATATGCCAAGTTATATTTATATGTCTAATTTTTATTAAAAGGTACTAACTAAATTTTTATTTTGTTAAAAGGTAATATTTTATTTTATTAAAAGGTTTTTTTTATTAAAAGGTACTTATTACTTTTAGGAATAATTAAAAAATTACTATTTAAAACACAGTTTGATTAAACATCATTATTGCACTGCTTTAGGCAGAAATGAGACTTAAATTAATCAAACGAAATAAAACTAAATAAATGATAATTTAGAAAATATTTTAAAACTTTTATGCTCAATTAATACGCTCATTTCAGTATTCATTTGAAGTTTTGAATTTTTTAGAAACCATCTTCTTACATCTTAAAATTAACTATCATGTCAAATTCCAAGTCCTACCACCTCTTTCAACATAAAGGGCTATGTTGAAATAGGGAACTGTCACCATTAATTTGCCAACATTAATTTTGAAATCGGTTTGTTATTTCCTAATATTCCACAGAAACGTAATTTAGAAATCTTTTAAAGGCCTTTTTTAGAACGTTTGTTGTTCCTGTGAACCCCAGGTGGTAGAATAATTGCCATAAAATATAGCCTGAATAGGATCAGAGACTGTTACCATTGATTCGCAACTTTTAAAATCGGTTTATATTCCCTGAAAGTGCATAGAAATCGTAATTTAGGACTTTTTTAGAATGCTTTTCGCACCAGTTCTTCGCTTCACCCCTTTTTAATTCGAATTTATTTTCGCCAGTCCTTCGAGGGCATTTATATTTTATAAGTAACTACCATGCCATATTTAAAGTTTCTAGCCTTTTCAGTATCACAGAAATCGCAATTTAGAAAGTTTTTTGCTCCTGCAACCCTCTGGTGGTAGTGGCACAGACATAAAATATAGCTTATGTTTGAGCAGGTTCTATCACCAGCAATTTGTCATCATTATTTTTTTAATCAGTTTGGTATTTTATAAGTTTGCTTAAAAATTGTAATTTATAACGCTTTTCGCTCACTTCATCTTTTTAAATTTGGAATTTTCTTGTAACTGTTCTTAGAAATCCTTTATGTCTAATAAGTAGCTAATATTTCAAATTTAATATTTCTAGGCCCTTCAGTAACACATAAATCGCATTTTTAGAACTTTTTTGCTCCTGCACCCTTTGGGGTAGTGGCAGTGACATAAAACATAGCCTATCTTGGAGCAAGCATTGTCACCATCATTTTGACACCAATATTTTTTAAATCGGTTTGGTATTTCCTGAGATTGTGTAGAAACTACCATTTAGAACGTTTTTTAGAACGTTTTTTGTGCATTTTCACCCATTTTAAATTTCGAATTGTTTAAGAAATGTTCTTAGACATCATTTATATGTTATAACTAACTACTATTCCAAATTTCATATTTTTAGGCCCTACAGCAACGCAAAAATCGCATTTTTAAAACGTTTTTTGCTCCTACACCGCCTTTGGGATAGTGGCACCGACATAAAATATAGCCTATGTTCTAAGTTGAACTAACACCATCATTTTGATGCCATTACTTTTGAAATCGGTTCGGTAGCTCCAGAGATTACCTCTAACAAACAAACAATTTTTACTTCTTTATAATATTAGTATAGATAAGAAATAATAATAAAATTACAGATGGGGAAAAATTCCTTTCGACAAATTTTTAGAATTATATAAATCTAAAAGTAAAAAATAAATCGAGGTACTGATATCACACTCAATAAAATTTTATTCGATATGAATAAACTAGTAAATCTGCAGATCAGGAGCCTCAACGTCATCTTTGCAAGTCATTGTTTTTTAACACTCATTGCGTAATATTCATCTTCCTACAAATCGCTTTTTAAAGTTTTCAAATTACATAAATATTTATAAGAATACAAAATACTTCGTAAAGTTTCAGAAATTAAATGTGTTAAACAAGTGGTTATACACTGATGTTCTGAAATTCTGATGAGCTGCTTATTCTGGTAACATTTTAAATCAAAAATTGCATTTCTTCAGGGGGGCTATGCCCCCCTGAACCCCCCGTAGTCTATTTAAATTTACATTCGTAATTTTGTATTGATTGTGCGGATGGTTATAGTATATCATAGATTTTTTTTACGCTGTGATTTATAAGGATAAGCATAAGTTTTTTTTTTATAAATTAATAAATTTAAAATTTAAAATAAAATCCTCATGTTAACCGTACGCAAACAATAAATCTTGAAGTGACGCCAAAAATGTAACCTTAAAATCAGCTACATTCGACCCAAACACAACGGCGTTCTTAAAAAAAAAGAAAGAAAGAAAAGAAAAATATTTTTAGTAATGCAGTTTTTAATTCATAATACGATGAAATGCTACTTTAGAATGCTTAAATATAAGTAGATCGTTTTCATTTTACAGAAAAAATGCACAAACGAAGTCAAAGAATTCGGTCCCTGTTCCACGTGCTTGTTTTGTTTGGACCGAATGAGGGCATTTAAATCTGAGCTATAACGCACATCATATTGCAAACTGTTTTTACTGCATACTGCATCTCCATCTATCTCTTTCCTCCGTGAATAACAGTTAATTTTTTTTAGCCAAGATCGTTATTCCAACATCTTTTTTTTTTTTTTTTTTTTTTTTTTTTTTTTTTTTTTTTATAAATGACGTCTAATTCACCTGCTATTCGTACTTACTCAAAACCTTTCATCTTGTTATATTAAGAAATACTTGAGAGTTTTCTTTTTATTCCCAATATGTCGCCATATTAATTTTTTTATTCTTAATTTTTTTTTTCATTTTCCTGTTTCACGTCAAAATCTTTCAGTTGAAAATTGTTTAAGAGAAAATATTATTCAAGGTTTTGATTTTCTTGGCAACGATTAAAGAAACATTGATAAATTTTATGAAAAAATGTCACATTATTCTCTATGAAAATAATGAACTTTTGTATTTTTAAGCAAAATATTTGAATAAAATAAATAAAATATTGCCTATTTTTATTTCTGGGGCTAAAATCCAATTATGCAAAAATACAAATGCATTAATTCATCCGTTTTGACGTTGGCTTTACTGAAACATTAATACTAATATTATTAAGACCAAATACGTTACTAGGCAACTGATGAAAGAAAAGGTAAAAAATGAAATACGTATTATGTCAAGTTGATAAAACAAAATGCTTTATATTATTGGAAAACATCCATAAAGTTCCCTCAAAAATTATAAACCTAATTTTAAAAATCTCGCAAATATATTGACATAATTTCAAACTAATTGGAATAATTTAATAATCTTATTTAAAAATTTCAGCATCCAAAATTTACCATTTAAATCTATTTTTTATATGAGCCATTTCTTTCAACAAATGAAAATTTGAAAATCGTCTGACTTGCCATAGAAAAGCATTACAGAGCAAAATAAAATGTTCTATATTTCCCGAAAGAATGAACCAAATTTAACCAAAAACTATACAGCTAAGTCCGAGTACCTCATCAACATGCCCAATTAATTTCAAGCCAATCGGATGCTTTTTGCGGCAGTTATCGCGGAACAGACAGACAGACAAACGGAAATCAAAACTTTTCGTGTCTCCAAAGTAAGCCTTTACTGACGTTTCGGCAATTAACACAATACTTGAATTTGATTTTTTACAATTTAATCTCATAAACTGACATATTTACGTTCTTAACAGAATTTTCAAAATTTTTCTTTTACATTATTACTTTAACTAGTAAATCTGCAGATCAGGAGCCTCAACGTCATCTTTGCAAGTCATTGTTTTTTAACACTCATTGCATAATATTCAACTTCCTACAAATCGCTTTTTAAAGTTTTCAAATTACATAAATATTTATGAGCATACAAGATACTTCGTAAAGTTTCAGAAATTAAAAGTGTTAAACAAGTGGTTGTACATTGATGTTCTGAAATTCTGATGAGCTACTTATTCTGGTAACTTTTTAAATCAAAAATTGCATTTCTTCAGGGGGGCTCTGCCCCCCTGAACCCCCCCCCCCCCGTAGTCTATTTAAATTTACATTCGTAATTTTTTATTGATTGTGCGGATGGTTATAGTATTTCTTAGATTTTTTTTACGCTGTGATTTATAAGGATAAGCATAAGTTTTTTTTTATAAATTAATAAAGTTTAAATTTTAAATAAAATATTCATGTTAACCGTACACAGACAATAAATCTTGAAGTGACGCCAAAAATGTAACCCTAAAATCCGCTACATTCGGCACAACACAACGACGTGCTTAAAAAAAAAAAAAAAAAAAAAAAAAAAAAAAACGGATGAAGTCAAAGAATTGGGTCCCTGTTCCACGTGCTTGTTTTGTTTGGGCCGAATGAGGGCATTTAAATCTGAGCGATAACGCACATCGTATTGCAAACTGTTTTTACGGCATGCTGCATCTCCATCTATCTCTTTCCTCCGTGAATAATAGTTAATTTTATTTTACCCAAGATCTTTTTATTCCAGCATCTTTGTTTTCGATAAATGACGTCTAATTCACCTGCTATGCGTACTTACTCAAAGCTTTTCATCTTGTTATATTAAGAAATACTCGAGAGTTTTCTTTTTATTTCCAATATGCCGCCATATTAATTTTTCTATTCTTAATTTTATTTTTCATTTTCCTGTTTCACGACAAAACATTTCAATTGAAAATTGTTTAAAAGAAAATATTCCGGGTTTTGATTTTCTTGGCAGCAATTAAAGAAATATTGATAAATGTTATGGGAAAATGTTGCGTTATTCTCTATGAAAATAATGAACTTTTGTATTTTTAAGCAAAATATTTCAATAAAATAAATAAAATAAAAGAAATATTGCCTATTTTTATTTCTGGGCTAAAATCCTTCTATATGCAAAGATACAAATGCATTAATTCATCTGTTTTGACGTTGGCTTTACTCAAGCATTATACACGCAATTATACTAATATTATTAGGACCAAATACGTTGCTAGGCAACAGAGAAAGAAAAGGATAAAAATGAAATATGCATTATGTCAAATTGATAAAACAAAATCCTTTATATTATTGGAAAACATGCATAAAATTCCCCCCAATATTATAAACCTAATTAAAAAAATCTCGCAAATATATTGACATAATTGCCGAAACGTCAGTGAAGGCTTACTGTGGAGACACGAAAAGTTTTGGTTTCCGTTAGTCTGTCTGTCTGTTCCGCGATAACTGCCGCAAAAAGCATCCGATCGGCTTGAAATTTCCTGGGCATGTTGATGAGCTCCCCGGATTTAGCTGTATAGTTTTGGGTTAAATTTGGTTCATTCGTTCGGAATATACAGAACATTTTATTTTGTGATATAATGCTTTTCTATGGGAAGTCAGACGATTTTCAAATTTTCATTTGTTGAAAGAAATCGCTCATATGAATAATAGATTTAAATGGTAAATTTTGGATGCTGAAATTTTTAAATAAGAGTATTAAATTATTCTTATTAGTTTGCAATTTTGTCAAAACATTTGTCAGAGCTTTTAAATTAGGTGTATAACTTATGATAGAATTTTATACATGTGTTCTAATAATGTAAAACATTTTATTTTATGAATTTACTTATATTTCATTTTTTCTTTTAACCGTTGCGTAGCAACAGCATCTCATCTAAAAATATCATAAATGTGAAAGTATGTATGGTTTTTTGAAGTCAAATCAAAGCAAAAGGAATGAATTAATGAATGCCTTTGTATAGATATTTGCATATAGATTTATTTAAACGCAGAAATGAAAATAGTATTTATATACTATATAGAATAATATTTTCATTTATTTATTCAACTATTTGATTATAAATGAAAAAGTTCGTTATTTTCATACAGAATAAACTGACATTATTCTGTTAAATTTTATAAACTTTATTGTTGCCAAAAAAAAAATGAATAACAATTTCTCCCAAAGAGTTAATTTTAATTTGTAAGATTTTCACGTGCAAAAGAAAAATGGAATAAGCAAAAAAAAAAAAAAAAAAAGGATATATAGGACAGGAATGAATACATATAAACATTTCACACCAAATACCACCTAAAATAGTTTTTGTAGCAGTATTTTCCCAGCACTACGAAGAAAGATTCCTCGATTTACACGATTTTACTTGGCCTTCCTTTTCTCATTCTTTGCGATTTCATTTTCGCAATTGCGTGCATTAATTGGCACAAAATTTTACATTTTTATGACTGAGATATATGTAAGGCCATACAAATAAGAAATTCCGTATTGTCTCCTATAAAATGTGATAAAGTGTTGGTTAATCATATATGTTTTTATTAAGAGGAGCAGAGCTGCCAAGCCTCCGGCGTTCTGGATACCAGTATTTTAATACAGAAAATGTTACTTTATTTAATTGAAACATTTGCGCGATTTAAAAGAACATTTTCTCTAAGATAATAGTGATGTGCAAAAAGCTTGAGACTTGGTATGTCTGGTGGGGAGTGAAATGTTTTACTTAATGCATTTATCTCTATTTTAATGCTACGTGAACAACGTCCGTGTAACAGCTTGTAGAGTGTAAAATAAATTAAATTATTAAAATAATCCTTATTACGAAAAATGAAACAGAAAGTCCGGCTAAGGGAAATGAAATGTTAGTTAACCTTTCGTAATTTGACCTGAACATAGGTTTGCGTCAAATTTCAACGGTATTTGTAACATCACGATTTTAAATTAAATGTAGATACTATTAAAAGAAAATCACAAAAAATACTTAAAGGCGCCAAATCATGTTTATCTATTTAACGATGATGAATTAGTAACTGTTAGGTTTAGAAGCCCCCCTACTTTAGGGTGATTTTAGTAAGTTAATGCTATCGAGTACATTTTTTGATATTTAGATTAGATCTTAGATATAAATATTGCAGAATGGTAATCAAAATTATTTTTTTATAAACAAAATTTATAAAGGTATTAGATTTCTAAATTAGATGTTTCAGTTTACATTTCCAAAAGTTCTTTATCCATTAGATACAGGTATTTGTGGTTAGCAGGCAAGTAAATACTGCTGTATGGGTATTAGGATAACGTAAAATGCTTGACCGAATTATTGCTTATCCTTATAAATCGCAGTGTAAAAAGAAATCTAAGATATAGGGTAATCATTAACTCAATCAGTAGAAAATTACAAATGCAAAATAAATTACACAACGGGGGGTTCAGGGGGGCAGAGCCCCCCCGAAGAAATTTGCTTTATTATATAAAAATTACTAGAATAAGTAGCTCGTGAGAATTTCAGAATATCCTTACATAACAACGTGTTTAATTTAACGCTTTCAATGTCTGAAACCATCGAAATATTTTTTACCTTTTATAAATGTTCGTGTAATTTAAATAGTTTAAATTTTGTTTTTGTAGAAAGATTAATATTACGCAAAGTTTGATAAAAACAATGAGTTGCAGAGATGACGTTGAGGCTCTTGATCTGCAGATTTACTAGTTTATTGGAATAATTGCCGAAACGTCAGTGAAGGCTTACTGTGGAGACACGAAAAGTTTTGATTTCCGTTTGTCTGTCTGTCTGTCTGTCCGTCTGTTCCGCGATAACTGCCGCAAAAAGCACCCGATCAGCTTGAAATTAATTGGGCATATTCGTGAGATACCCGGACGTAGCTGTATAGTTTTTGGTTAAATTTGGTTCATTCGTTCGGAAAATATGGAAGATTTTATTTTTCTTTATAATGCTTTTCTACGGCAAGTCAGACGATTTTCAAATTTCGATTTGTTGAAAGAAAATGGCACGTTTGATTAATGGATTTAAATGTCAAATTATGGATACTAAAATTCCAAATAAAGGTTTTAAATTATTCCTATTATATTGAAGTTTTATCAATATATCTATAAGATTTTTTTATTTACGTGTATAATGTTTTGAGGACATTTATACATGTATTCCAATAATATAAAGAATTTTTAAATTAATTTTCTTGTTTGACATGATACATATTTCTTTTTTTTTTTTTCCTTTTCTTCGTTGCCTAGCGACTGTTGTTCGTAGCCTATCATTGCTTCAAATATGAATGAAGTTAGTAAATTACGTTAATTTTGTTGCAGGTACTATTAAAAGGCTATCAAAAAAAATATTTTATCGCGCCAAATCGATGCAATTTATGCAATTAACAGTGGACACGATAATGAATTATTTTCCAGTAGATTTATAGATCTCCAGATATGCATATTTTGGGGGGCTTTTAATATGTTATTGCTATCGCATGGATTAGGATGTTTAAACTAATGTTTAACCATGCTATAAGTGAAAAAAAAGTACAGTTAAAGGCATGTAAATCCTTTTTAACACTTTCCAACATGGATGAAAAGTATTTATGACTTCAGTTTTTCTATCTGTTGCCTGCCGTGTTTCTCTACGTGCTCTAACTCGCGTAAATATAGTCGGGATTGCATGTAATTGATATACGTTATTGAGGTTTGCCAAAGTATGTTTGGCATTAAAAATGAAGAGTGTAGCATTCATAGCTTAATTACAGGGGCACTCAAAACTATTCCGTTACATTATAGTCTTTGGGAAAAATCGTCTGCGGTGTATTTTAATAATGTTACACAATTTTAAACATAATGAAATTTATATATTTTATTAAGGTGCACTAGAACCTGGTTACTATAAAATATGTTATGTGTAGCACTTACAGCATGCGTACAGGGAACTCAAAAGTATTCATAATATTACAATCTTTGAAGAAAATCCTTTTGTGGCGTTTTTTAATGATGTTACTCTGTTACAAAATAATAAAATTGATATGTATTTTTGAAACATTTTTGTAGTATATGGGGTGCAAAGCATATGTTTTTTTCAGGGTCACACAAAAGTGGTCGATTAAAATGTGGTCTACGGGGGGAAAAAAACTCTTCACAGCTTATTTTAACACATTAGCGACGGGAAACGAGAATTCTCGTTTTTATTCAGAATACGTCATTGGCTAAGGGAGTGACTTCTACCTTACAGAAAAGACATTTATATTTTGTTGTCCATATTTTTTATAGATTGTAAGACATTATATATTACATCCGTACATTGAAAGATATTTACTGCTGCATAAACATGAAAAACATATTTCAGAAACCAATTTCCGAGACACTTTCAGAAGAGGAGGAGCTTCTACTGTTTTTAAACCCAGATTTAATTA
Organism: Maratus speciosus; assembly: GCA_963932465.1. Classification (NCBI taxonomy): domain Eukaryota; kingdom Metazoa; phylum Arthropoda; class Arachnida; order Araneae; family Salticidae; genus Maratus; species Maratus speciosus. The sequence goes on from OZ010789.1 coordinate 296,954,647, forward strand.
AATTGCCTGTCGTCAGTGTGTTAATTGTGTTGCACTAATTCAAACATTATGAAATTAAATTACATTACCGTGGTTGACTACAAGAAGCTTGAATATGATTTGTATCGTATTTATCGTTCATTTATAGGGTCTCATAAAAAATTTCGGATACAGTTCTGGTCTATTAGGGATGATTGCTGAAGAGCATTTTCGATTATGGTGTGCGTTTTAACGTTAAGTAAATTTGTGCTTAATAAATAGTGCTAAAATATTGTATAGACCATGTACAGGGATACACAAATGAATTCGTAAGTATAAATGAAAATGAGCGCAAATTGCTTCAGTGTTTTTTTTTTTTTTTTTGAGTTATGTATTTCCCAGGCCAATTACATTTAGTATACTAACAAATGTTTGCAGAATTTAAATAGAACCATATACAGGACTCCGCAGAAACTGGATATATGGTGCACACTATGCATACTAATCCCCGGAAATGTGATATGAGCAGTTTTAAGAGGATTTTTTGTCTGCATTAAATTTAAATGTTATAGACGACGCGTAAAAATCTTCACGTAATATACAGGGCTGTAGAAAAGAATTCATGTACGTTTCCGTCTATTGGTAGAATTTACTAAAGGACATTAACACAATTAATTGATAATTACAAATGTAAATTAAATTACACTACGAAGGGGCTCAGGGGGGCAGAGCCCCCCTGAAGAAATCTACTTTATTATCTAAAAATTACCAGAATAAGTAGCTCATGAGATTTTCAGAATACCATTACATAACAAAGGGTTTAATTTAACGCTTCTAATGTCAGAAACCTTCGAAATATTTTTTCGTTTTATAAATGTTTATGTAATTTCAAAACTTTAAATTTCGTTTTTTGTAGAAAGATTAATATTACTCAAAGGGTGCTAAACACAATGAATTGTAGAGCTGACGTTGAGGCTCCTGATCTGCAGATTTACTAGTTTAATAATGTTATTTAAAAATTTCAGCACCAAAAATTTATCATTTAAATCCATTTTTCATATGAGCCATTTCTTTCAACAAATGAAAATCTGAAAATCGTCTGACTTGCCATTGAAAAGCATTATAGAGCAAAATAAAATGTTCCATATTTCCCGAACGAATGAACCAAATTTAACCAAAAACTATACAGCTAAGTCCGGGTACCTCATCAACTTGCCCAGTGAATTTCAAGCCGATCGGATGCTTTTTGCGGTAGTTATCGCGGAACAGACAGACAGACTAACAGAAACCAAAACTTTTCGTGTCTCCACAGTAAGCCTTCACTGACGTTTCGGCAATTATCATTTTGTAAGTTAAAGGTGTACGATACAGTACGATAAACAAGTTAAATTTAAAAAATAAAAAAACCCGACTGCGAAAAAGCGAAATAATTAATTATTTCTCATCAATGTGAAACTATTTTTTATATTACTTACCTATTTTTTTATTTACTTGTATTGATGACTTTTAAGTTGTGTTTAATCGTTAGTTCCTATCTATAAACACTGTTTATTGAGGCCTTTGGATGTCTATGAAGGTTAGAGTTGCAGTAAAGCTAGAGATCTTACATACACAACTTCCAGGTTGTGTAATATTTAAACGGAGCTTCTGACTGTAAAATAGTCAATGAAACATAGTCTTCCTTTTGAAAGACCTATCCAATGATATGCCACTCAATAGGGTGCGCAAAAAAATTTTCGTCTCTATTGCCATTTTGTATTTTACGGACGCCATTTTGAATTTATAATAACAAAATCTAGCCTATAACCATCGGACGGTTAAGACGAATCGATAGAGACCTCATTCATTAAAATCCATCCAGCCGTTGGGTGTTTCGAGAGCATAAAGAAATCCACATACACAGATACGCGTGAAACACATAACCCTTCTTGGCAGCCGGGTAAAAAAGCAGCTAAATAAATAACGCATAAATACAATATCGTCTGCCTCTACTTCGTTTTAGGAAAGAATAGATATTCAAAACATAGAGCGTAAACATATTTCTTCAACATAGGTAAATTTTGGAGGCTTATTAATCCTCCCCTTATCGGTAGTGATGCTAGTACTGTTGCCATTACAGGTTTTGCCGTAAATGCAGCTATGTTAATCTATGATTAAAATGTAGCTGACCCTGCCAAGTCATATATTTGCAGACACAATTTTACTGGTTGATTGGTAGGTTTACCACTGTGTTTTCCTGCACGCAGTTCTTCATGTTATGATGCCTTTGGGTGCAGGAAAATACAATGGTAAACTTAACAACCAACCACTAAAATAGGGTCTGCAGGTGGTTTCTACCAAGTTCTGACTTGACATACAGTTGCATTTTAATATGCTAATCGATTTTTAACTAATCCTAGGTTTTCAGTCGTGAACTCTATGAGATGATGGTTTGTGCAGCCGCCCCCGTGCGTAATGATAAAAGTAGGTTTTGTAAGAAAACGTATAACAGGTTGATTAAAACCTTCAGTGATTTTTACTAATAGACGGAACTTACTTGAATTCTTTTCTACAGCCCTGTATATTGACCGCATATTTTTTATATAGGCCACATATTAAATAAAAATTTAATACAGGCAAAAACACGCTTAAAACTACTGAAATCACATTTACAAAAATTACTATTCATAGCCGACCATGTATCCAGGTTCTTTGGAAACCCCCTATATTTGATTTTATTTATATTCGACAAATATCTCTTAGTATTACTAAATATTATTTAGTTTTAAAAATGTATAACTCAAATCAATAAACACCTTTCAGCAGTTCACACTCATCCTCAGTACTGCTTACGAATACTTTTGCGTAGCCCTATATATGATCTATAGAACTTAAACTCACCAAGTGCAAGTAATATGCAAAATTTTAGCTAAACTTAAAAAAGCATATGCCATAACTGAAAACGCACTTACGGCTATCATTCCTAACAGACAATACTTTGGATACAGTACCATATCCGAATTCTTTTATGTGTTTGTAAATGAAGTTAATTGCTATGCACCTCATACTCTACAGCAAGCACCTTCTAGTAAACTTCAGTAATGTATATATCACTTTCATCATGGTTAAAGTAGTGCAGCATAATTAAAATACGCTGCAAAGTTTTCCCTCATAGACCATTAAACAACCGAATTCTTTTGTAAGACCCTGTAAATGAATGATAAATGCTTTGCATCCCATATTCTACAGAAATACATCCCATATTCTACTTTATGTTTGTAACGGTGTTAACTTAACTAAAATAGACAGCAAATGATTTTTCCCTATAGGTCTTAATACGAGGGTCACTCTGAAATTTTGAGATACAACTAGGTTTTTAAAGTTATACTTACAAAATTTTAGGTGTGTTAAAAATAGTCTAATCCAGCATCAATGCACTTTTGTAGACGAATTTTCCACAGATTAAATGCCTCAAGCCATTCATTTCTTGGAATAGATGAAAAAATGCATTTATAGCCACATCAATCTCTTCTTCTGAATGAAAATGACGTCCACGTAAGTTCTTTTTTAGATTAAAGAATAACCAAAAGTCACACATAGCTAGATCAGGTGAATACGGCGGATGTTCTATCACTTTAATTCGTTTTTGCTTAAGAAACTCAACTGTTAATCCGGCTGTGTGTGAAGATGCATTGTCATGGTGAAGCATTAGTCCGCTAACATTCACTTCTTGTAGAATTTCTGGAAGACATTTAGTGATATACCAGTTTGCTGTTACTGTCTTCTGTCCTTTCAACTTGATGGCTTTGACCAATCCCGTACTTCTGAAGAAAACGGCATACATCACTTTTTTCAGTGCGCGTTGTCTTTTCACCATTGTCGGCGTGGGATCATCTTCAAAGACCCATACTTTGCTTTCTTGACGTGTTGGAACGTCAAAAAACGGTATGTACATTTCATCACCCGTTACAATTTTAGAAATGATGCGCTGGCCACCATCATTTAGCAATTTAAGAGTTTCTTTACTGATTCTGACACGCTCCTCTTTTTCGTGCTCAGTTAGATTATGGGGAACACAACGGCAAACTACTTTTTTCATATGCAATTCTTCATAATTTTGTGTATGGCTGCGGATCCAATGTTATGTTCCTTCTGTATCATTTGAAAGGTACAGCGATTATCATTCATTAACATTTCTCGTATGGCAGACACATTATCCGGAATTACTGCCGACGGCGGCCTTTCTGTGTGTTCTTCATCCTGGAGAAAATTGCAACCTCTGTTAAATTCTTTAAACCATCTGAATACAGTAGCACGAGCTGGAGATTCATCACCAAATGCAAATTTCAACCATTGAACGGATTCTCCTTGATTTAATCCTGCTTTAAAATCGTAGAAAATCATAGCGCGAAAATGTTCTTGCGTCAACTCCATTTTCTCTTCTGTTTAAAATTTATTCTACGCTAAACAAGTTGAAGTAAGTCAGTAAAAAATCGTCTGCTGTGTTAAAATACTTTGTATTTTAAAATTAATCCGTTATTTTTATTTTGTAAATTCTCGTCTGCGCGAATCTCAATAATTTCAGAGTAACACTCGTATAACGGGATTCTTTTGAGTGCCCTTGTAAACGAACTGTAAATTCTACTCATGAGATATTTTATAGTAACCATCTTGCAATGTGTTTTAATAATGTATATAAATTTCATCATGTTTGAAATAATGTAAAACCATTAAAATACATCTCAAAAAAATTTTCCCTATAGGCATTAATGTAACGCAGTACTTTTCAGTGCCCCTGTAAATGAACTATAAGTGATACACACTCCATTTTCAATACCGAACAGGCCATGACAAATCTCTATAACATATTACATGGCAATCCGAGTATATTTACGCAAGTCGAGAGCGGCCAGACAAACGGAGAATCAAACAGGCATACGGAACGGAAGGCCAGACAAACCAAATTCATAAACACTTTCAACTATGTTGGAAGCTTGAAAGTTAAAAATTGGGTAAAAAACTCGAAAAAAAAAAGTAAAATTTTCAAAATGATTGGGCATTGCACACCATAATCTAGTCCAGTATATGCCTATAATAGATGATTGGATTGCTATGCTTAGTTTTTGACCTTATAAAATATATTGATCGATTTCAACATAAAATAGCGCTTAAAATAATTGCATTGTTTTAAAAAGTGTCTGCTTCAACCTGTTTTACATTTATCGATGAAATAACTAGTTTTCATGTTTTTAAGATGATTAATTTTAGATATGTTGAGCAAAATCATTTCACTTGATAGAATTTTGATTACTTAAGAAAAAAAAACAAAAACTACTAAGATTTCTACTTTTTCGGATTTAATATCTATAGAAAATATAATACATTAACTTCTCTTTTCAATAAACTATTTTTAAAAGTAGATATTTATACTTTGAATTTCTGATCACCATATTAATGATTGTCGATCGCGAAGCGCATAAATCGTTAATAAAGAACCAGCTACAAAGAGTGTCCCGGTTATAACGAATTCCGTATTAACAGTTTGTAGTCGTGAAGTGCGCAGGTTCCCAGGGCGAAAGCCATTTCTATGCTGCCGAAAGCATTGAGACAGCCATTACTTAGTCCGTTTAGAAAACTGGAAGAAAAGTATATCCGTCTGAGTCTTTAGTAAAATTAAATATTCAAAATCACTTATTCAATGAAGAGGTCCTTTAAACATGGATAGCAGTTTATTCACACAACACATGTGTCATCTAGTTGCAAAACTGACCAACTCCTCAAAATTGGAAACTGTGTTTTTTCGGTGTCCACGGTCGGCAACTGGCGGACCGCGGTCCACATCCGGACCGCCTAAAAAGATATTGCAAATGAAGAATTTATTAATTTTCCAACAATACTTGAATATGAAAAGAAAAATTCTGAAACTGCACTGTTCCTAAGTTTTATGTCAGATCTTGTGCAAGAATTTGAAGCAAGATTCCAAGACTTTGCAGATATAGGTAAGTTGTTTCAATTCTTTAAATCGCCGTATGAAGTTGCTGTCTTCATTGGGTGATGTTGTTGCTATCTGCAGAATGAACTTATGTGACTGCGAAGTTGTTCAGTCTTGAAAAACTCTTATTTCAAATGGAGATAATTGACTTGCAAGAAGATATTTCCTTGCAAATGTATAAAACTGCATCGCCTGAAGAATTTGAGGATAAACATGTCTCAAAAAGTACGGAAATTGTAAAAAACTAACTATTAACATGGCTACTATATTTAAATTCACATATGTAGGTGAAAAAGCTTTCTCCAAAATGAATTTTTTTAGAACAAATATCGTACGAGATTAACGGACACACACCTTGAAGACACTAATCGCATTAGCTGTTCACCACGTGAACCAAACTATAAAAAACTGGCTCAAGATCGCAAGTGTAATTTTTTGCATTAACTTTTCAACGAATACCTGTCTTTTCTATTTTATTATGTGTATGTAAAAATTTTCAGAACGTATACCTGTGTATGTAGTAATTTTTCTGAACGAATACCTGACTTTCTATTTTATAATATATGTATGTGTATGTAAAAATAACAATTTAAAAGTAATAAGTACTTATATTACTTATGTGTTTATTTCTCTGGAACTCGATACATTTTTTCAAAAGTATTCGGACCCTGCTTAAAATTACTTGCCGACCCTTGTTCTAAGTAAAAGTTTCTACCATCTGGAAACAATAAACCATGCCAAAACTGGTCAAATATACTATCCTCCTAATGACTATAAAACTAAAGAATTTTCGTTCCAATCTTATTTTGTCTAATTGTGGCCAAAAAAACAGCTTTCCCCAAAATTTTATTTTTTGGAGATAGTCGATTTTGCAACTAGACGACACACATTATACACACCGAACATAAATAATTAATAATTTTCACTTGGCGATGCCGGATCTACATGCTTCGGTCTAGGCCGGAATCCACATTCGTTCAGTTTCCCCCCTCGGGATGGGACGATAGCAATCCGGAAATCTCCAATAAGGAAAAATAAAGAAAGAGCTTAAAATTGATTCTTTTTGTGAATTAGCAAATTATCTAGAAAATCTCCACTTGAAAATTACATCAGAAGTTGATGTCGCTCGTAAAACCTTAAAATTCATGGATGGTATATCCAAATTTCCTAAAAGAATTAGAAAAGATTAGTTTTCTTTTGTATATAATGTAAATTATTTCACCTTTTCTGTAAATATTTTTTTATCTTTTAATTGTCTCTGAATTACTTTTTGCAAATTGTATAGGAAAATTGTATAACTAATATGTAAAAATGTATGGTTCCTGAAAAGGGTCTTTTTTTTTTTTTTTTCGGTTAGAGGGCCTTTTTTTCCCCTTTTATTCTGATCGTCCTGGCATGCTCGGTTGGGCGGGGCTTGCCCCAACCAATCTGAATTCGCCATCTTCATGCTTCACTACTGACTGTTAGGTAGCTTTCATTACAAAAAGTTACCTACTGCAGCCGTTCGGAAGAAAGCGATTTCAAAAAATATTTGGTATATTTTCATCGATCATGACCCCAGACCCCGAAACCACCCTCCGTTCAAAAGTTGATATATATGTATATATATATCCATATATAATATATATATATATATATATATATATATATCTGATCTTTGTCACACTGTAACTCTCGTATTTATGAACCGATTTGGATAAAACTCGGTGTGTACATAGTACATACCAATGTCTCGACCGAGTTCGTTGGCCAACTTCATCCGCCATCTTGTTTCAAAATGGCGGCCATTTAAAAAATTTTAAAAAAATTTTAATTTGAAATGCGGTACCAAAAAATTGAAAATTGAAAAATATTTTTTTCCTATGTGTTTGACCTTGATACAAAGATTCAGGATCAGTTTTTGTTTTGTCTATATCTTAAAAAATGGCTGAGTTATAGCACTTTGAATTTCTAGCGTGGCTGACATTTTGAAAGGTCCTGATTTTTGTCACGCGATAACAGGCGTATTCATGAACCGATTTGGATGAAACTCGGTGTGTACATAATACATACCAATGTCTTGACCGAGTTCGTTGGCCAGCTTCATCCGCCATCTTATTTCAAAATGGCGGCCATTTAAAAATTAAAAAAAAAATTTAATTTGAAATATGGTACCAAAAAATTGAAAATTGAAAAATATTTTTCTCTTATGTGTTTGACCTTGACACAAAGACTCCGGAGCAGTTTTTGTTTCGTCTATATCTTAAAAAATGGCTGATCTATATCACTTTGAATTTCTAGCGTGGCTGACATTTTGAAACGTTCTGATTTTTATCACGCAATAACAGGCGTATTCATGAACCGATTTGGATGAATTTCGGTGTGTACATAATACATACCAATGTCTCGACCGAGTTCGTTGGCCAGCTTCATCCGCCTTCTTGTTTCAAAATGGCGGCCATTTAAAAAAAATTTAAAAATTTAAAATTTAAAATAAGGTATGAAAAAATTAGAAAATGAAAAAGATTTTTTTTCTTATGTGTTTGACCTTAATACAAAGATTCAGGAATAGTTTTTTTTTCGTCTATATCTAAGAAAATGGTTGAGTTATAGTATTTTGAATTTCTATTGTGGCTGACATTTTGAAACGACCTGATTTTTGTCACGCGATGACAGGCGCATTTATGAACCGATTTGGATGTAACTTGGTGTGTACATAGTACATTCAATGTCTCGACCGAGTTCGTAGACAAGCTTCATTCGCCATCTTGTTTCAAAAGGGAATATTAATTTTTTTTAAATTTAAAATTTAATGTGAGGTATCAAAAAATTGGAAAATGAAAAAGGTTTTTTTTATGTGCTTGACCTTGATACAAAGATTCTGGGGCAGTTTTTGTTTCGTCTATATCTTAAAAAATGGTTGATTTACAGCACTTTGAATTTCTAGCATGGCTGACATTTTGAAACGATCTGATATTTGTCACGCGATAACACACGTATTTATTAACCTATTTGGTTGTAAGAAGGCTTGTGGGAAGTATATAGCAATGTCTCGACCAAGTTCACTGGCCAGCTTAATCCGCCATCTTGTTTCAAAATGGCGGCCATTAAATTAAAAAAAAATATGTTTAAAGTGAGGTGCAAAAAAATTCGAAATTGAAAAAGATTTCTTTCTTAAGTATTTAACCTTGATATAAGGATTCCGGAGCATTTTTTGTTTTGTCTTTATCTTAAAAAATGGCTCAGATATAGCAGTTTGAATTTGTTTATGTGGGTGACATTTTGAAAAATCTGATTTTTTGCCTGCGACAGCACTCGTATATATCAACGATTCCAATGTGAGTGAGCATGTGCACAGGAATAATTACTAAGGTCTCGACCAAGTTCACTGGTTAGCCTCATCCACCATGTTGTCTTAAAAAGGCAGGCATTTCAAGATATCGCCGAATTCGGAAACCAAATATAAGTCTCTTTAAATAAAATCAGCTTGAATAGAGCTGACTAATTTCGCGAAATTCTCATTCATAATTATTTAGTATTGATAAAAATTAGTATTGAATTTTCTATAATCGGTTTCCACTAAATTGAGCTTCGTGTGTTTGAATAATATAAGATAGCATTTTAAAAATAAGGAATATGAAAGCTACCTCTTCTTCCCGGCACTGGCCGGAAGGACTTTTTTTCAACTTATCCTTCTCCAGTTTATTATGGCACGGGGATGTGGGACAAGGGACCCAGGCACCTCGTTAAACCGTCAGAAGTCTCCAATAAGGAATATTCCCTTCCTCATATGTTTGACTTGCAGCAAAACTCGCGCGGCTTGACGGGCGAAGGCACGCAGTTTTTTATTAACGTGAAAATCACGGTATCTAGTTCTAGATACCATGGTGAAAATGATTTAAGTAATTTTACTTTAAATAACCAGGTTTACATGAATTCTTCATATGATAACGTTTGCTGCGTAGTTTTTTAAAAACCATCTTTAAAAAAATCTACAAGTATACTGTAATTATAGAAAGACATGAAATATTTATTTTCGCTAATTTCAAATTTTTTTCTTTGCCATCTCTAAGCATAGCAGTAATTTTGCTTGTATGACTCAATTTTCTTATTAAAAATAAATTTTAAATATAAAAAGTGCACAAAACTCTATTTTAGGTAGCTTCCATAACAAAAAGTAAGAAACCACCTATATCACAGCCTTAATCTTTTGTTTCTATACTGTATTGTAGCAGCTGAATTACAAAAGCTTTTAGAATGCTCAAGCAGCTTAAATTTCACCGAAATTGATATAATGAGCAGGTGGTTTTGGTCGATTAAAATCTCGCTGATATCATGTAACGATGAATGCTATAAAACGCTCTAGAATGATTACCTTCAAGCATAGTGAACAAATATTATAGAGCAATATTTCAATGCGTAACTGATTTTCCGTGTTTTTTGTTCCATATTAATCTGAAAATCACGAAAAAGGAATGATTAGGATAAAATAATATAGTCGAAATAATTCTTTGCACATCATTTCTTTTCAAGAAGCATTAGTCACCCTGACTGCAAAAAAAAAAAAAAAAAAAAAAAAAAAAAAAAAAAAAAAACTAGAAAACAGGAATTCTGCTTTTTCAGAATTTAGTGTCACCCCCAATGGAAAAAAAAGATGTATATAAATATAGATACAGTAAAACCTCCCTAAAGCGACCACATTCCGTTTCAATAAAAATTGGTCCCTCCGAGAGGTGGTCTCTTAGTAGAGGTCATGTTGAAATCTAGATTTTAATTGTTGAAAAAGGTAACAATTAATGTTACTATTTTTTTTTTAACATTAGGAAAAAATAGGAAAATTTAAGTATCAAAACAAAAGTTGATTACGTAAGTTAATTACTGCAGAACTTAAAAAATGAATACATTGACGTTTGCTTTGATTTTAGGGTTTTATCTTTTATAACTTTTATTTCGAAGTGCAGTAAATAAATGCATTTTTTTTTTTTTTTTTTGGACAGTAGCAAATAATGACAATTTCATTAATTTATCTATTTCTGTGAGAGTTTCCTAACAGAACAGGGCAGGCGAGTTTATTGACTGAAATTCTTAATTTGTGATCAGAGTTAAATGCATTGTCTAAAAAGGCACAAAGTTGTTTAAACACTTAAAAGTTACCGGAATAAAGACAAATTCTAAACTTAGTTTAGAAATTTGATGATTAATGCGCTCTCCGGAATTAATTTTCCAATAAAACCTTCATCAAGCGACCAGGAAAAAGCGGAATTTGTTTCATTTTCTTCAAAGAAATGGGTCGCTCATGGAGGGAGTTCAACTGGGATGGTCTCTGAATGGAGGAAAAATTAGTATTGAGTCTATGGGAATAAATTTCGTACCATGAAAAAATGGTCGTTCAGGGAGGTGGTCGCACATGGAGGTTTCACTGTAGTTCAGTTTTAAGAATTAAAATACAATGCTTTTATTTTATATAAAATGGCGTCATCCGCATTAAATATTGTTTATAATAGCTCCATGTTTCATCAGAAATCATTCTTTTATGTCAAAAACCGTTGTAAGTTTTCGTAAAAACTCCAACAAAATTTACTTCACCTTTTCATATCATGTAAATAAAAACATACATTTATTTTACTTAAATAGGTGTCACAAATATAAAAATTAAAATATGTTGACATGTTTCGGTTTAATAGTAAAAACCGTAATCATAACATACACATAATCAATAGAAATGAATGACACTGGGTACCAAAAAGTAATCTAAAAACCAAAAAACATAAAAATGCAAAACATTGCGCCCTCTATGATCTCAAATAGCCTACGCTACCGCGGCTCCCTCTATCAGACTCCCTTTTTAAGTATTTATTAAGGAATTCCAACCATAAAATTGGAATATCAGCGGATAAAGAATCATTACACACAGTATCCCTCCTAGAATATATCTCAATAGATTCCCGGATGATTGACTTGCGGTATAAACTCGAAACAAACAATAATCTACTGTCTCTGAAACAAATATTAACCCCCCTCTTTAAAAATAGGCTTGATAACGCAGTCTTATCCTTACCAATTTTTTTTTTTTTTTTTTTTTTTTTTATATCAGATTCATGCTCTTTCCTCCTAATCCCAAACTTTCTACCTGTCATACCAATATAATAATTAATACCCCCCCCCCCCCTCATTCACATATGGAATTTCATACACCCCTGCGAGATCATCCTGTGCAACCGGATCAAAAGGTTTGTACAGAAGATGTTTCAACTTAGGAGGTGGTTTAACAACTAATTCTAACTTAAACTTCATTAATTTACTTTTAAGCCTCTCAAAATTACTCTTGATATATGGAAACGATAACCTTTTAAATCTATTAACCTCCCCCCTCTCGCACACCTTATCAACCAAAGTAGAACTAACTTGTGAATGACCTTTACACTTATAATTTTTAATCAAATTATTAATCTTCTCTCTTTTGTAATCATTTACTTTAGCAATATTGAAAATATAATTCAACTCCTCGTCCAAAAAATCCTCTGAACAAATATTAAACGCACGATTAACCATGAACCTGAACGTTGAGAATTTATACCCAAAAGGTGAATATGCTGAATTTGGAATAATATGCTGGCTACTAATATCCTTCCTATAAACTTTTCTTTTTAAAACAGACCCCTCTTTTATAAGGCAAACGTCTAAAAATGAAAGAGCACGGTCATTTTCTAATTCAAAAGTAAACTGAATATTCCTATCTAGTTTGTTAACCCCATCAACAAAATCAATAAAAGACTCAACCCCCCCCCCCTCCCCCTCCCAAATTAAAAACACATCATCAACATACCTCTTCCAAAATTTAGGAACTCTCTTAAACTTTACGAAAATATTCTCTTCAAAAGGTCTCATTTTAAACTCTACTAAAAAACCCGAAATAGGAGATCCCATAGGGGCACCCATGTTTTGCTTATAAATTTTACTGTCAAAAATAAAATAGTTACTTTGTACAATTAACTGCAATCCATCTTTCAGAGTACATTTTATGCTATCACTATACATTTCTGCATTATCAATTTTCTTATTAATTTCACGACAAACTTCATAAATGTCAATTGATGGAAAAAGTGATTTAACATCCATACTCGCTAATAAACAGTCATGAGGAATCTCAAGTGTCCTAATGCTTTCAACAAATCCTGCAGTGGAGTCCACAACATAATCTGATGGCGGCAGTAACTCTTTCAAAATGAGCACGAACGCTTTTTCCAAATAATAGGTCGGTGCTTGGCACCTCGTAACGATGGGGCGTAGTGGATACCCCTCCTTATGATCTTTTAATCTGCCAATCATACGTGGAATCACACCCAGTTTATTAATAAACAATCCAACTTTAACATTATCTGGCCAACTGCCTTTCTTGATAATCTCTTTCACACTTTTGTGGATTTTATTCAAAGGAGATTTTTCAATTAATGAACAATCCAATTCACTAATAGCTTTTTGCATTTTATCTTTATATTCAATTCGATCTAAAACAGCAATCCTGTTGGACTTATCAGTTTGTATGAACAATAACTCTCTATCCTTCCGCAGACTCTTAATGATGTTAAGCTCAGCTGTACCAAGATTTAAAGGTCTTTTCATGTATTTATCTAATTCAGTAAACATTATATTTCTAACCTCTTCTTTGTTTTTACTATCCACTTTATCAATTATACATTCTGCTTCCATAATTAAGTTCTTAACGTATTGCTTCTGTTCAAACATAAATTTCGGGCCTTTATTTAAAACATCTAATTCTCTCACATTAAACTCCTTCTAAGATTCATTCTTTTATATTTTTTCAAAATACGAGTAGCAAGTATTTTAATTACATTTTTTTCAGATTTTATGAGAAAATGGCAACAAAAAGATATAATTGCTATTTTCCGACTATTTTCCTTTACTTTCTACAGAAACGGAGTACTTGAGTTGCAAAATTAAACAAATGACTCTAAAAACTACAAAAAAAATTAATATATCAAAAATAAATGGAGATACAGTTTTCAAACAAATTGAATTTAAAAGTACATTTTTTCCCAATACTACGGTATAAAAATTGAAAATGTGCGATGCTTAGAAGTTTAAAAAATTGCAGTAGAAATAAACACCTGCTTTCTTTTACGGGTGGCTTATACAACGGAACATTATTTTTTGGAGACGACACTTCAATTGCTGGGAGAAAGAAATAGCATGCTGGAGGCAAAAAAATAAAACAACAACAACAAAAAATAAACAAACAGAGGTTTTATTTCCGTCTGGATAGCATTTAGATGCATTTGGCTGCATTTTTGGTTGGTTGATTTTGTATGCAAAATGTGTATGACTAGATACTTCTTTTAGCAATTTTTTTCAGTTATTGAAAATTAATCCAATAAGTTAGAGCGGTACCCTCGATTTTCGAACACCGAAATAGAATTGTAATATAAATATCAGATTGTAAAATAAGAAATAATGAAAATACCATTTATCGTTTCTTATTATCTAAGTTACCCCCTGTATTTACTTGTTTTAAACAACACGGTATAAGTCAAAGCCGTAAACTATATATATATATAAAGAATCCATTACAGTACTATATATTACATTAAACTGTGACAACTTTAGAATCCTCTTTAATAAAAAGTTACGCGTTACTGACGACTGGCTTTTTCACTAATCGTTGCCATAGATTAATCTCGGAAAATGAATCATTTGAAGTTGCTGAAAAAATTAATAGGTCGAAAAGTATTTGTCAGAAAATTGTTAGACAAACTGCGTTAGAAAGGTAAAAATTGTATTTTTCTATCAACAACAGATTACCAATATAAACAAACGAATATTTCAGAAATTGTGATTGATTTTGCAAATGTAAATAATGAATAGTGAGTCATTCATTTTTGAAAATTCGTTGATAAAAATTTAAAAACTTTCCCGCATTGAATATTTTAACACCTTTGACGTCATTCGCCTATGAGCCAATGAAAATAGTTTTTAATTTAAAAGCGAAGTCTTAGAAAACTCGTCTATTTTAGGTACTTTTAAGTTATCCGGGGGTAAATCGCGCAAATAACAGGGTTTTTGTTCGCCAATAGTAGTTATTTTTTTAGGGTGTGTGGTTTAGAAACAATGCTTTAAAGTTGAAATAAAATGTTATGGTATATATTATTATTGTTATGTTTTTTAATTGTATATGTATTTTGAATGTTTGTATTTTAAATAAAAGTTATGCTTTTCAAATGAAATGAGTTAAAGGTTTATATTTTAAGTGAAATTGATGCAATATGAATGATGTCAATGGGAACAATATTTGGCGATTTATCACATCGCCAAGCTAACTTAGTACTCTATTTTCTGAATATTAATGTAATAAACGTAGTCTTTAGTTTGTTTCAGATTAATGTTTAATTTATTTTTGAAAAATTGATTTGGATAAATATTTAATCCATTTTCGTTTTTTTTTTTTTTTTTTTTTTTTTCTGGCAAACATAATTACTTTTTAACATTACATAATTTTAAATTTTGCACCGTTGAATAGGGAGGGTGTACTTTCAAATGTAAATTGTTTAAAAACTGTATTTCGATTTACTTACTTTTTATGATTTTTGAATAAAATAGCTCTATTACGGAATAATAGTATACAAATATTTTTATCAATTATTTAAAATTTTAAGGGAAAACCACGATTTCTACCCACCGGCGTTTTCACTAGTATTTTAATAAAAGTTTAACAAAAAGTGCACCTTTACATTTATTGATGAATTCACATGTGAGTTTTTTAGATCATTATGACAACTAAATTAACTTGTTGTTTTTTAATCTCAAAATGTATGAGATTTGTTAGCACCTAGATTATCGCAGCAGGTTTATGTGCTTCGTACCAGCGACTACGAACGAAAAAAAGAGGGACAATGAAAGAAAGAAATGAAGATCGTAAAAAAGAAGAAAAAACACTGGAAAACAGAAAAATAAATAAGATTCAGTAGATTAATCGAATTCGCTATGCAAGATATCAAAATGCATGAATATTGTTAATGCTGCGATCACCGTACAGTCGTGGAAATAAAAATGTAAACACTTCCTACTAACTTTGCAACTAATAATAATAGGTAAAAGTTACCGGTACCAAATGATTGGAAATAAAACCTAATTTTAAATGATGTATATAAAATTTGCTTAAGGAGCCATTTACAAATCAAACCAGACCAAATTTAGTTTTTTCAATGACAACACCCAATTTTGACACTATAGTTTAAATAATCGGTTCAAACTATGCTTAGAAAGGAAATTTTAAGTCATTTGGATGATACGTTTTTGAATTACAAGCATTCAAAATTTAGAGTTTCTAATGTTAAATTACATTTCCATATTTTTTCTTAATATCTCCTGAAATTATAATCCTAATGTGATAATTTTTTGTGTGTTTTTTTTCAATAGTTTCTTATTTCAATAGTTTTTCCTAAGTTTGATACCATAAATAAATTCTACATTCTTCAATAGCCTAAAAAACAAATTTTCATGAAATTCGTACGACTAGTTTCAGAGAAATTAATTATTTTAAAATGAGCTTATTTTAGGTGCTGTAGTTCGGTACTCGGTTGTTGAAATGCTACAAAATGACTATGTCACTTCTATTAATGTATTATTTCTTACCAATATAACCATTTCACTCGCTTAACATGCTTCGACTATTGCCAGCCCAAATGTTTTAATAAAATGATCAATATACAGTAAACTCTGTCTAAGGCGGAATCGGTCGGGACTGAGAAAATTTTCCGTGGTAGACAATATTCCGGCTTATGCAAAAAACACCTCCCCCCCCCCCCCCCCAAAAAAAAAAAAAAATGCTCAAATCGTATATTTGCGTTCGTAACTTTCAGTAATGTTTTTTAAAATGAAATTTTTAATGAAATTAGATTGTTATTAAATTTATTGCTCTTAATAATTTCGAAACACATTATTTGACGACAAAAATAAATATTACGAATATGAAATTGGTCTAATTCTGAAATGTAATGAAAATCATTTAATTTAATCAATACAATTACATACTTTATATTTCGCATGGTAGTTTAAAAAGTAAAAAAAAAATCCTTTATTGTTTGTTTTTTCATTCGGTTTACCATGCATTCTGCACTAACGCGTAATTCTGTTATTATCGGTATTATTTTTTTTTAATTTCTCTGAGCAAGAAAAATAATTTCGAGGTACCAAATTCTTCTCAACCCGTCCTGTCTGAATTGCAACGCTGTCTTCAACGTTTTCAGAAGCGTGATCATCCTCATCCGCTTTCCTAAGACAACAGTCAGTCTTTTCAGGCGGCATTTCTGAGCAAAGTTTGGCAATCCATTTAACAACATCGAAAACACAGATGTCAGGTCGGTGGCTGAAAAACAATCATCAAAAGACGCAATAACCGATCGCAACATATATCTTTTGTAGTAGGTTTCAGCATTTTAATAACTCATTGATGCATTGGTTGTATCACTGCAGTAGTATCTGCTGGAAGAAATTGTAAGTTTAAATTCAAAAATTTGACGTCGACATGACAAGGTGGATTATCGAGGAACAAATTTTATTTTTTTAGTTTCTTCAATCATTCGTCTATTGAACTCCTTCAGCCACCTCTCGATTAAAACAATCGACAACCACTATTTTTTCTGAGATATCCAAGTCACAGGCAGTTTAACAATATTTACATTCTTCAAACATAACGTCGTCGTTTTCAATTTCCCAATCACTAACTTTTTTTATAAACTGCCCTACAAATGCGCAAAAAGCAAAACAGTGACACGCTCGTTGGAGGTTCTACCTCAGCGGCATTAGCTTCATCTTTTTACAGGGGACTTATTTGGCACACACGATAAAATAGTACAGTCTCATCGCGATGATATATGTCCTTCTTTTGATATCTTTCAATCAGTAGATGAAATTTTCCTTTCCATTCCCGAATTTCATGCTGTGGGGCATCTTTCATGGCAATGCTTCATGGCAATGTTGTGTAGATTACGGAAACTCCTTAACCACTCACTGGAAGTTTTAAAATCCATTTTACCTATTTTTTCGCAATATAGTCCATATGTAAGCAAAATGTTTACTCTAGCAATCGAAAAACATTCAGAAGTTAATGCATTAATGTCTTCATCTTTCACAGCACGTTTCCTCTTGCTATTGGATGTTTTCAACTCTTTCTTTTAAAGCATCATAAATTTGAGTTTTATCATAATTAAACCTAATGCAAAGATCTATAGAATAATTATTTTTCTTTTAATTTGGTAACTTCGACTTTAATCTGCAGCGATGGAGTGTATGTTTTGATGCCACTTTTACGATGCACTTATCCTTTTTTATCCTTAGACAAGATAAAATGACGAAGAACAAATAACCCGTACAATGATCGGGTTTTCTGAACACGCGATTTATTGGAATGAAGCATACATCAATCGAATAGCGTTTTATGTTTTCGATAAAAAGGTTAGATCTTGAGTTCTAATAAACTGCTCGACGATGACGATCTTTCATTGATTGCCCTGACTCGAAAATCATTGAAAACTAAAATTGTTAAAGTCTACAGATAAATGAGAAATACTATTCAATTTCTTAGTACTGCTGTAATACCTACAAATTTGAAGTTTACACTCAAACACACACACACACACAGACAAAATAACTTCGGGTATGAGACAGTAAGCTATCACTTTGAATTTGAGTACAACCTTAAAGCATAATATATTATACTTTAGAAAATACTTGTTTTCATAAATGGGCATCCTTCTAATAATAATAATTTTTACATGCAAATTTATATAGGAAAAATGATTATTTCATTTTTTAACTGCAAGGATTCCTTAAAATTTAAACAGTTTCTAGTTATTTAAATTAACTTTTTTTTAAACTATTACGGAATTTAATTAAAATTCTCGGCGGCATTGAGTATATGACGTATGTATATCAGTTTTAAAGCTTCATAAACGGAATGCTTTTCATGTTTAAAATATCCTTTTTTCCGCCTTATGCAAAATTTTGTTTTTGGTGGGACATTAAAAACATTTCCGTTTCCGCGTTAGACAGATTCCGGTTTATGCAACAAGAATTAATGCTATTTTCTATGGGTTCGCCGGGACTTGAAAAAATTTCCGCGGTAGACAGATTTCCGGCTTGCACAGAGTCCGCCTTAGACAGAATTTACTATATATGTATTTTTTCAAATTGTGCTTTTCTGCACTAGGCGACCCCTTAAACCATCATTTTGACTTTTTTAAGCATAATTCGAAAACTACTTGAAATGAAAATTGGAAATTGAGAATTAGCATAAAGCAGGACATAATAAATATAAACCTATCAAAAAAAAAAAAAAAAAAAAAAAAAAAAATTGTAGATTGCAATTCCTATTTTTTTCATAATTCATAATTCGTATTATGAAATTTTTTAAATTACAAATTCAATGTATTTATGTTTGGTTTTTTTAGTAGTTTTTTTTTTTTTCAAAATTTGGGTTATTTTGATATGTATAACATTAATTACGCCCGCTAAGCAAATTTTATACTCATAATTTAAAAGTAAACTTTATTTCCAATCGTTTGGCAGCAGTAACTTTCTTCTACAATAATTTGTTGCAGAGTTAGTAGGGATGTTTACTTTTTCTTTCCACGATTGTACTTCAATTATACGCGCTCTGGATCCATTAAAAAGAGAAAAAAAAAAAAACCCTCTTTTATTGCGTTGTTCTTTCCGTAATTTGGTTGACATTTTTATTGTTCGAGAACGACATCAAATTTCGCTCTAACTTTTTTTGAAAGCTGAATTGTTCGACAGATGAGGCGCTCAAAAATCTAGTCTGTACCCGAAAAATACACTTTTTTAAGTTCAACAACAACAAAAAAAAAAAAAAAAAAAAAAAAAAAAAAAGTGTAACTTAACAAATTACAACGACCATTTGGAAAATGATTTTTTCAAAGACTAAAATTTAAGACATAAAACATAGCACGGAGTCGATCCTACATTACGTACGCCATGAATTAAACATTAATAGTGTTATTACACGTAAGAATTCCAAACGACAGAAATCGCTTGCAACTCGTACGTATTATCCACCTGAAACTTTTATCCAAGCATTTCACTGGCTGTTCGGGAAAAGGTTTTTCCATCGCCAGATTTCCAAGAAATCTGACGGCCAATTTTAAATGAAATTTATTTCTTAAACTTCTAAACATCCCACAATATTACTTTTTACATCGTCGTATAGAGAAAAAAATGTACTTTTAAATGCAATTTGTTTGAAAGCTGTATCTCAATTTGTTTCTGAGTTATTATTATTTTTTTTTTTTTTTAGTTTTTATTACTTTTTTGTCATAGTGGCAACACTCTGTTGTCCATCTCTGTTGAAAGTAAAGGGAAATACATATTACTGTATAGACCAATCAGAACACGAATAAAATGCGGATTAAACCAATAAAAACATTCAGATATGCTTTTAATTTCCTACCCTGACGAGAACAATAACCATTTTTCCAAATGGTTAAAAAGAATTGTTCAACCCATTTGTACGTTGCCTCAATCCCGCAATATATCATCATCATCATCATCAACAACAACCGTTTTCAATCCACTGCTGGATGTAGGTCTCCCCCAGATTTTTCCAATGTTTCCTGTCTAGTGCTGTAGTCATCCAATTTACACCGGCTACTTTTCTGATTTCATCACTCCATCTTACTTGAGGTCGTCTACTTGGCCGTTTTACATCTCTGGGATACCACTGTAGGGTGTTTGTGCTCCAACTATTGTCTTGTCTTCTTGCGATGTGCCCAGCCCATTTCCATTTTAGCCGTTTAATCCTTTCAATGATGTCAAAAACTTTCGTCTGACTTCTTATCCAGGTTATTCTTTTTCTGTCTCTTCTAGTTATACCTAGCATACACCTTTCCATACTTCTCTGTGTTGTTTGTAATCTTTGTACATTCCGTTTTGTTAGCGTCCATGTTTCTGCTCCATAAGTTAGGACAGGCAAAACACATTGGTTAAATACCTTTCTTTTCAAACACAGGGGCATGCTACTCTTCAGAATAATATTGTTCTTCCCAAAAGCACTCCATCCATTTCTTATTCTTCTATTGATTTCATTCATGATACTATTATCAGATGATATTTCTTGCCCAAGGTACACATAACTTTGCACTTCTTTAATTTCAGTGTTGTTGTAGACGATTTTCTTTTTTGATGCAAATGAATTGAACATCACCTTAGTCTTTTCCAAGTTTATTTTTAATCCCACATTAATGCTAGCTTCTGCCAAATCTTTTAGCATATTTTCCAATTCTTCAGGACTGTTACTGAAAATTAAAATGTCGTCAGCGAATCGGAGATGACTTAAATATTCCCCATTTATTCTAATCCCTTTGTTTTCTCAATCCAGCTTCTTGAAAATATTTTCTAAGACAGCAGTAAAAAGCTTAGGCGAAATGGTGTCTCCTTGTCTTACCCCTCTTCCAAGCTTGATCTTTGCTTTCCCTTTGTCCAAGCGGATGGTTGCTGTTGCTTTCTTGTAAATCTTCTTTATAATATTGATGTAAGGTTTGTCTATACCAATGTCCTCCAGAGATTCTACTACTGCTGATGTGTAGACCGAATCAAATGCTTTTTCATAATCAATAAAGGCAAGGCAAAGAGGTAAATTATATTCCTTATGTTTTTCTATGAGTTCCCTTACCGTTTGGATATGATCCATTGTGCTGAATCCACTTCGGAATCCTGCTTGTTCTGTAGGTTGAGCTGAGTCCAGAGCTGATTCAAGTCTTGTCGTTAAAACTTTGGTGAAAATTTTATAAATCACTGACAGTAAGCTGATTGGACGGTAGTTTTTAATGTTTTCCTTCTCTCCTTTCTTGTAAAGTAGCACCATCACAGCATTATTCCAATCTTCTGGTACATCTGACTTCTGGAGACATTTGGAAAACAGTAAGGATAGCATTTTTGCAAATTCTTCTCCTGCTTCTTTGATAAGGTCGATTGTAATTCCATCTTCTCCGGGGCATTTACCTTTTTTCATAAATTTAATGGCTTGTAAAACTTCGTCTGTCGTCACTGGGATTATGGCATCGGTTTCTGTTATATATATATAAGGTACTTTATTTTATATATTACAGTTCTATATTATAGGTTTGTGACATCTATTTTTATTGTCAATTCATTCACAATAATGCGGTTTTTGATGATGGTCGTTAATGTTTAATTAATGGTTATATATATATATATATATTATATATATAGGGAGCATTCTCACAATTTTTTGACTTTTGGGAAAAAAATTTTGACAAAATTAAACTTGCTAAAATAACATTTTAATCTGATAGACAAATGCCTTAATGATTCAAAATAAAGAAAAAATGGTCAGCTGCGAAAATTTTTTTATTTAACTGAAGTTTAAGTTAAACTTGCGAGTTTAATTTTCCTTACCATTTTACCCCTATAACTTTTTATTTTCTTCTAAAGTTTTACTTATAATGAATTTGCATAGTACCCACAGGACAATCTAATAAAAAATAATAGCAATGTAGTACTTTTAATACAGAATTTTTCTATTACATTGTCTTAAAGTGGTGTTAAAGTAGGAACGGTAAGGTAAAAAAGGGGATGGTATTGGAAAAAAGTGACGAAATGGTAAAAAAAAGGGACGGTAAGGAAAATTACCACCAATTTTTAGGAAAATCATGTTAAGGCTTATGATAGCCACAATGTTCATTGATTTTTAGAAACAGTTGTTAACATTGGATTAAATTAATTTTTTTTTTTAATTTACCTCGAAAAGTGCAGGAATAAACCTTGGGGACGGTGAGACTACCAATAAAGCCACGATGCTTGAAATTGATATTTAAATGCTGATTTAAGTTCTACAGTAAATTTCCTGCCAAAGAATTTTAGACATTATTTCTCTAGCATACTTTTGCATAAGAAAAAACTTGAAAAAAAAATTCTGTGGCTGCATCTGAAATGATTTTCTGTATAATTTTAGAAGAGGGATGGTAAGGAATCTATAACCCAGGGACAGAGATTAAAAAATAATAACAACCCTAATAATGTGTGCAGGTTAATTTTTAGCTACATATTTATATAAAACAGTAGTTCCAGTTTCAGAAAAAAAATTACATTGAATTATTTTTATTGAAACAATTTTATCCAAACTTAAAAATCAGCATCAGGGACACGGGACGGTATAGGAGTTTTCCAGGTGTTTGGACCCCCAACATCGTCCAAAACGTATTTATCTCGTTAATATTGTTGTGCAATCATGCAATGGGATCTTCCCCAGTATATGAAATAAAAACCACACAGAAAAGTGTATTAAAATAAAAATTATTATTCAGGGACATGAAAGTTAAAAGATTGTGAGAATGCCCCATATATGCGTCATTCTCCCAATCTTTTGACTTTCAGGAATAAAAATCTGGTAAAATTAAGCTTGCGAGTTTAATTTTCCTTACCATTTTACCTCTATAACTTTCTATTTTCTTCTAAATTTTTATTATAATGAATTTGCATAGTACCCACAGGACATTCAAATAAAAAATAATAACAATGTAGTATATTTAGTACAAAATTTTGGTATAGCATCGTCTTAAAAGGGTGTTAAAGAAGGGACGGAAGGGAAAAAAAAAGAGGATGGTATAGAAAAAAAGGGACGGTAATGGAAAAAAAGAGATGGTAAGGAAAATTACCACTATTTTTAGGCAAATCAGGTTAAAACTAAGTGATTGCCACTATGTTCATTGATTTTTAGAAACAGTTATTTACATTGGATTAAATAAATAAAAAAAAAATTTGAATTTACCTCGAAAAGTGCAGGAATAAACCTTGGGGACGGTAAGACCACCAATAAATCCATAATGCTTGAAATTGATATTTAAATGCTGATTTAAATTCTGCAGTAAATTTCCTGTCAAAGAATTTTAGACATTTCTTCTCTAGCATACTTCTGCATGAGAAAACACTTGAAAAAAATTCTGTGGCTGCATGTGAAGTGATTTTCTGTATAAGTTTAGCAAGAGGGGTGGTAAGGAATCTAAACCCAGGGACAGAGTTAAAAAAATAATATCAACCGTAAAAATGTGTGCAGGTTAATTTTTTGCTACATAATTATATAAAAAAATTGTCCCAGTTTCGGAAAAAAATTACATTGAATTACTTTTATTAAAACAATTTTATACTGACAGCTCCAAACTTAAAAATCAGCTTCAGGGACACGGGACGGTATAGGAGTTTTCCTGGTATTTGGAACCCCCAACATCGTCCAAAACTTATTTGTCTTGTTAATATTGTTATTCAATCATGCAATGGAATGTTCCCCAGTATATGAAAAAAAAAAAAAAAACACACACACACACAAGAATATGTACTAAAATAAAAGTTATTATTCAGGTACTTAAAAGTCAAAAGATTGTGAGAATACCCCATATATATATATATATTCTTTGCTAAATTATTTTACGATAGAATTTCAGATGCATAAACTGAATTAACTATTTTGAAAATAAAATTTCATGACATAGCGAATACAGGAAAACTGTGTACCTTAACACCATATTCCAAATTCGTAACAAATAAGCCAATTTTTATGAAATTGAAATTTAGGGCCTGAAGAGTCAAAAACAGATTCGATATCATCAGAAATCCTCAAAACGATTGAATTAGTTACTTTAAAATTTTGTATATATGTAATTTATGTCGTAGAAAATGACATAGGCATACCTTTCTTCTTTAACCCCTTCAGGGCTTATAGTACGTAACGTATACGTCCCATATAGAATAGAGTGCGTTTGGTTTTTATTTTTGTTAGTAACCAGAATATTTTAGTCATAATATTTGTCTTGTATAATCGTAGAATTATTGGAAAAATATTTTTCGGAAAATAAGGTTAAAAGTTCTATAATCGGCATAACTGATATTAAAAATTAAAATGTCGTTAAAGGACTCCAGTTCTGAAGGGGCTAAATATGTATAATAATTAATATTATTCATTTAAAAATGGCTTTTCTAAATTTTCTGTTACCATACTTAAACAACGTAAAATCATGCGTCGAGCATTGATTATGAAACTCTTTCCAACACATATCTACAATAATAGACTAAATAATGTGACTGTCATCAACAGTTCCGGGCTGACTGCTTTGCTTTTTATATGCCAGGCGGCCATTTTGGTATTTTGATGTTAGCCGGGCGCAGATGGTAAATCAACAAATATGTTCCATCGCTTTCATTTGATCTATATTATTATAGTCCAAGTCATGTGACTGTCATAAACTATTACGATTACTGCTGACGGCTTTTCACGTGCAAGGCGGATATTTTTAATCAAAATTATTTTTTGGAATAAAACTACACAAAAGTTACCATGATCACAAAGAGTCCTTGGCACTTTTAGATAGCCGGGCACAAATTTCGCCAATAG
Source organism: Maratus speciosus (assembly GCA_963932465.1). Classification (NCBI taxonomy): domain Eukaryota; kingdom Metazoa; phylum Arthropoda; class Arachnida; order Araneae; family Salticidae; genus Maratus; species Maratus speciosus. The sequence goes on from OZ010789.1 coordinate 296,979,993, forward strand.
CATTTTTTTAAAACTCGCCAGTTAGCATTTTTTTTATTTTTCGCGTAGTAATTAAAACAATGCTTCAAATTAATCATGTTAATAATTTTCAAATTAAATATCATGGTTTAATGGTATTATTTATTATTTTTCTTTTCCCTTTTTTTAAATGAAGACATGAGTGAAAATTATGGATTTTAAATGTTTCAGTTTTAAATTAAAGTTATGTATTTTTAAATAAAAGGAGTGAACGGAATATATTTTAAATGAAATTAATGAAATACGGAAAAATGCTACAGGAAAAATGTTTGCCGCTTTATCTATCACCTGCGCCCGGCTAACATCAAAATACCGAGTTCTTGATTTCTCTATCAGAGCATTGCAGGTACATTTTTGATGTCAATATGTTAATGTTTATTACAAAATTAGAAATTGCACAAGCCTGCAATGGTTGTGTTTTTTACTTTTAATAATTCATTTTTATGTATTTTTTAGAGCGGAATCCGAAAATGACCTTCAGTTTTAACCATCACGTCAGAAATTTTCGCAAATCATAAATTTCAAAGGTAAAAAGTAAAAAAATTGCGAAAATCTGATACTAAAAAATAGTAAAGACGGCTGTGCTTTTTAATTTTTGATAATTTATTCTTGTGTAATTTTTATCGCTGAGTCCAAAAATACCCTCCATTTTCAATCATCATGTCAGGATTTTTCCGAAATCGTAAATTTCAAAGTTAAAAAGTAAAAAAATATCGAAAATCTGATGCTACAAAATAGATGTGATGATTGTGTTTTTTAAATTTTGATAATTGATCTTTAAGTACTTTTTAGCACTGTTTTTAACCATCACGTCAGAATTTTTCGCAAATCTCAAATTTCGAAGTTAAAAAGTAAAAAAAATAGCGAAAATCTTATACTATAAAATAGAGGTAAAACGGTATTTTATTCAATTTAATTTTAATTCAATAATTTATTCAATTTTTTGGGTTATATTGGGGATTCTTACTACTAAACAGCTCAGGAGTCTGATGAAGCGGAGAGGGTCACTTTTAACTTTGAAATTTACGATTTGCGAAAAATCCTGACTTGATGGTTAAAAAAAGGAAGATCATTTTCGGATTCAGCGATAAAAAATACATAAGAATCAGTTATCAAAAACTAAAAACATAACAATAACATCTATGTCATAGTATCAGATTTTTGCTATTTTTGACTTTTTAACTTTGACATTTACGATTTGCAAAATCCCTTACGTGATGGTAAAAAATGAAGGTCATTTTCGGATTCAGCGCTACGAAATACATAAAAATCAATTATCAAAAGTTAAAAAACATGACACAACCCAAATTTTGCAGGCTCTTCTTATCAATGTATGCCTGACAACATCAAATGAATGTTTTCACGCTCAATTCAATTTTATGCAGGTCCAACATGCTTTTCTCTAATACGATTATTCGCAACAGAATTAGTAGACATGATCCCCTTTCTTCTCAGGACAGTATTTTACTGGATGGATTTACAAGTCAAACTAGTGCTTTTTCAGAATATAGTGTCGCCCCCGATGAAAATATATATATATATATAAATATAGATAGTATTCAACATATTTCAGCATTAAGACAAAAAATACACGCTTTTATTTTATATAAAATGTGCGTCATTTGCATCCGCTGAAGAATTCCGCATTTACGATCCAGTCTTAAACACCATCTGTAGAAAAGTATGTATATGAAGACACTATCACAAAATAATACATAAACCCAGCAAAAAGCGATGTCGTCATTCAAGAAACTCGACAAAAAAAATCGTGTATCTAATGATTCATATGCCTTCATTTGTTTTTAACATTAATATGGATACTGAAAATTAAATATAGTTTATAATAAATAGCTCCATGGTTTATCAGAAATCATTCATTTAATTTTTTTCAAAATTCGGAAAATGTTATTACACACGGATTAATAAAATTGCATTCTTTCAGCTTTTTGATAGGAATTAAGTAAATGCGGGCAAAATAAGCCACACAAATTTTCTTTAAAATACATTTTTATAGCAGATGATATTCTTGGCATAGCACGTATTTTAATAATATATTTTTTAAAAGTATTTATGAGAAAATGGCAACTAAAAGATATAGTAATCGACTGACTATTTTCCTTTTACTTTCTACAGAAATGGAGCACTTCAGTTGCCACCATTACAAAAATGGCATTAAAAACTACAAAAAAATTAACATCTCAAAAGTAAATTGAGATGCATTTTTCAAACAAATTGCATTTAAAAATACCTTTTTCCCTATACGACGGTGTAAAAATTGAAAATGTACGAAGTTTAGAAGTAAAAAAAAATGTAGTAGATTATCAGTATTTAACCGTACAATGATGCACCTGCTTTGTTTTACGGCTGGCTTATGGTTAGTTGTAACGTTATTTTTTATTGACGACACTTTAGTTGTCGTCTGAAAAAAATAGCATATCGGGGGCTAATAAAAACGATACTCAGATTTTGAGAACAGTTGCACGTTAACTTTCGTTAAGATCTGCTCCACACTTCATCGTCTTCTCTTTTTTTTCCCTCCTTTCCTGCGCATAAGAACTAATTAGACTAGCTGCGATTTAGGATGGTAAAATAACATGTGACTTCACAGCATGAAACAATATTGCGACAAATCTTCTTAACATTTCTTACACGTGATTTCCATTTTTATCTCAATGTAAAATAACACGACTGTTATTTAGAAGAACGAGAAGTATTTGCAGACATCATTATTAGCAATTTTTATAGGTCAGAAATATTTTAGTCTAGGAAAAGAAATAGATAATTAGTTAAGAATTCTAGATTTAATTGGGTGTAGCAATAGAGGAAAAAGCTAAAAAATACTATTATACGTTTATGAAGCGATTGCACCACCATTTTAATTTACTAACTGATTTCACAATAAATGAATATATATTTGAATAACGAACTTTTTAAAAATAAGCAAAAACGACATTGGAGGCTATAAAATCCTTAAAAATTTACGCAGATAATAAAACTGACGAAAATTTAGAATGAGAGGAAATTAGGATGAATAAAGATTCTACGAAAATGTAGGAATCGATCCCTACATGGAGAAACACCCGTAAAAAAGAAGCCCCCGTCATCTCCAAGACAAACTGAGCTAGAGTGCAAAAAACGAAATCGGCTTTTTTTTAGTTTAAATGTAGGTCAATTTTACCTCATAGCGGCCTCTTACCTCTATATTCTATAATATCTGGACAAGATGAAATCTTTCTTCGGACATTACTCGCAGACTTTTTTTTTTTCTAACCAAGCATTTTAAGGTCACGGTCAATACATTTCCGACTCCTATTCTCTATATTAATCAAATGATATCATAGGAAATCCATTTATAAAGAATATCTCTTAGAAAAATTGAGCCTTTTAAAATTTATTTTGTGTGTAGGTAATGTCTTTAAATAAATCTCTCTTCATTGTCGCTTGCAGTTTTATATATATTTTTTTATTTGAATGCAAATATTTTATTTCTTAACTCAAAACGGTTCGACGATTTAGGATTTCCATACTTATTTTTTATTTTTCTAATTATTTTTTAAGAACGTGTTTTCTAATCTACATCTACCCACAGACTTAACAATATTTTATTTCTATTTATTAATGTATATTCTTGATATTTTTATTTTCAAAGTTAATCCCTTGAAAGGCGGTGGTTCAATTTTGGACGATTGAATTTTATTCCCTAAATGCTACATGCCACATCGGCACAAGAATTTGGACTGAAAAATTTCCGATTATTAAGTTGAAGAAAAATTGAAGAAACGCTTTTACTTATTCTCAAATAGATTTATTTGTAAATTATGGTGCCATTCAATCATTTCAGCTAGCATTATACGAATAGAAGTACTTTGCCCCTGAAAGTGTTAAATTCCCTTCTTCTAGAAAGATAATTAATTCCCCTAACAAGGATTGATTTTTCTATGGGAAAGTGGTTCGGACTGTTTTGTAGTAATGACTTATAAGGAACAAAAACGTTTGAAATGACGAGAAAATCTAAGAATCTCATACCGTCCGATATAGTCCAGGGGAAATGTACAAAAAAAGGGGGTTACCTTACAAAAAATCGGGTAGAAGATTTTTTTTTCTGAATTGTTTATAATGATGCCAACATTGAAAAACCAAGTTTTCCAACAAAATTTCGTAAGGCTAAATTTTCTGTGGCCGAAAAACAACAAAATTTTGGGACTTGTTTCGATTTTTTTAAATATCTCAATAGCCGTTGCAGTAGCATAATTTTTGTCAATTACAATATTAAAGAGGACAAAATTCTCTACACCTTTTATATTTACAATTTTTTTATACACCCAATAGCAAGCGCAGTACGTCATTTCAAAAGTAAGACAATTTTTTCAATTTTCTTAAAAACCGTGAAAAACGTGGTTCTCCCCCGATTATTCATATGTTTCCCACGGATTTAATCATGTATGTCAACTTCTATATATTGGTAGCAGTAAATTATGTGTTTGAGGGCCAAAACTAGCCTTTCGGGGGGGGGGGAATTCATGCATATTTTGCCCCACCCCTCGTTAATTCTTTTAATAAATCTCTAATAGGTAGATTTTGAAAATTTTAAGTGTGTAATCATTAAATACGTAATCAGATTTTTCAAATATGGATTCATTAAAACCTTGAAAACCGAACCGAAATATATTCCGCTTTAAACAGGTTTCCATCTTAGCAGGTATAACTGGTCATATTCTCTCTCTTAAAAATATATAATTTTTTCTCTAAGGACCGGATTCCGCATATGAAGATTTTATTTTCAAAAATTTTATGATAGTTGTAGTATTGAGGCGTTTAATGTCATAGTTATATGAATTATGAGACTAAATTAGTCATACAAAGACATCGTTAGATATCGACCTCGGTATCATATGAAAAAATGAATAAATATTAAAATTCAAGCAAGAATTCTGAAAAAAACACTTTTGTAGGTTTAACATGAGCGTGCAAATGTTTTCGCGTGAGACTTCACTACTCACGCGAAGAAACTGGAATGTTAAGGTTAAACCTATGGAAGCATTCCTTTTACAATTTCTCGTTTGCAATTTAATAGTTTTAAATGATTTTTTTTTCTTCTTTTGAGGGGCTTAGAAGTGCTGACGTTGAATTCCAACCGTATTAGTGTTTACTTTTTTCTATTTTGATTACAGTTTTTATTATTTTTTATTTTTGGTCAGTTTTCCGGCTGCGAGACTTTTTTTTATCCAAATTTCATATATATATATGTATATCAGGGCCGAAACTAGAGGGGACAGAGGGAGCATGTGTCCCGGGCGCCAGAGTGGATGGCGAAGGGGCGCCAAATAAAGATTTTTTTGTTATTTGATACCAAAAAATATATAGTATGAAATTTGGCTAAAATTGTCTCACAGCCGGAAAATCCATGTATAAAGCGGAATATTTTGGGTTCCCTTTTAAAGGTTTTAATGAATCAATATTAGACAAAGCTGGTTACTCAGTTCAGCATTATGTATTTCATGATTACATTTAAATTTTTAAATAATTCGGCTATTAGAAATTAGTAAAATTCTTTTTGTAAATTTCTTTTATTATTGTGTACCTTACTTTATTATTGTGCAGAAAAGTGGAGTTGAATGCGACAGTGGATCAATACCAAAATAAAAACGTTTATATGGTCTGCAATCATAAGTAAATTGGTATTTCATTTGATAAATGCTATCACTGAGATCATTAAACAGACATAGTTTCAAACCAGTGCATAATACAGAAAATTGGAATATTCCACAAAGTGTATTTTTCAACAATCGAAGTAAGTTTTTCTGTTTAAGCTTTAAAACAATTAATAGATAATCTTAAAGTTTTATATATTTTTGCATGCTAAAGTGATATAATCTCTTGTTCTATTTATTGATATAAGTAGGAAAAAACTGACAGTATTTATTAAAACTAATCTTTTAAATATTTTTATAGTGATCTCAAATATGTTATTGACAAAATTTTTAAATTTTACAGGAGATAAATATATAACATCAGTTAGTGAAATAACCTGTTGTCATTTTTATTGTAGCTATTTTATAAGGTAAAAGCATTTCTTACATAAAATATATTTATTTTCTGAGTGCCTACCCTCCCCCATTTTATATGGAAGTATAATCCAATGTTCACTATCTTTAAAAAATAAAGCATTAAAATATATGTTATCAATAATTGGTAAATAAAATATACCATTGGATGTTAAGTGTGTAATATGTGGAATAAAGTATGTTTTTCGCAAATTTTCATATCTATCCCATTGTTTCCTGGAAAAATATGCATGCATTATAAAAATTATTACAATTACAAAATTATTAAAATTAAACAAAAATTCTTTCTTAATTGAAACTATAGTCCCAATAAGTTATTAAATACTAAAGTATTCTTTTAAACAATGCTTTGAAATTAACATTATACACACTTAAAATTACTGTCGATGCGGAAATTGTTTTATTCATCTACACACTATCTATTTTTAAAATTACATAATTTTATTGAATATAAAATGTATGTTGTGATGAAAATAAAGACGTGGGTGTGCAAATAATATTTAATTTACTGCTACCAATTTTTAGAAGTTGACATACGTGATTAAATCCGTGGGAAACATGTGAATAACCGGAGGAGAACTACGTTTTCACGGTTTTTAAGAAAATTGAAAAAATTATCTTATTTTTGAAACGGCGTATTGCGCTTGCTGTTGAGTGTATAAAAAAGTTGTAGATATGAAAGTTGTAGAGAATTTTGTCTTCTTTAATATTGTAATTGACAAAAATCATGCTACGGCAACAGGTATCGAGATATTTTTAAAACAATAAAAAAAAGTCCCAAAATTTTGTTGTTTTTTGGCCACAGAAAATTTCGCCTTAAGAAATTTTGTTGGAAAACTTGGTTTTTCCATGTTGGCATCATTATAAACAAGTCAGAAAAAAAAATCTTCTACCCGATTTTTTTGCAAGGTAAAATGTACATTTCCCCTGGACTAATTAGTCCGATAAGAAAATTCCTAAAATGTCAGTCGTATGAGGCGTAAAACTTTGGACCGCGCAAACCGGGGATATCTGCGAAGGCAAAATTTTAAACTCGATTATCTTGAAACACTGTTTATCAGCGGTTTTTGCCACGATAAATTTTAAAAGTTAACGAATTTGCATGTTTATTTTTATTTAAATAAAAGAAATCAAATTCACTACAAACACTTCATTTGTTATTTCCCTCGTTATTCCTTCTCACGTTCTTTGTCTCTGTCATTTGTTTCAGTTTTGCTTCTTTCCTTGTAGTAAGTAGTAGTAGTGCTCAGCTTAGATTAGGAAAGATGATTTATTTTTCGAAACACATTGCAAATGACATATATTTAAGTTATATTTAAAAAGCTTTATAAATTAATTGTATTTTGCAATTTCTTCCCCTCATTTTAAACACTTTTCAATATAGTTGAAAATTATTTATGACATCAGTTTCTCTAACCGCCCGTCTGTCTGTCTGTGCTATACTCGGATTACCGCGCAATTTATAAATCTTATTGGGTTTTACTATGACATGTTCCTTATTGAAAATAAAGTGTGTAGCATTAATATTTCGTTTGCAGAGATACTCAAAAGAAATTCTTGTCCATGGGGTTCCACTCAATTCTTGTCCATGGGGGTAAATCGTTTGCAATGTATTTTAGTGATGTTACACTGTTTCATAAATCACCGAGTTACACCACAAGATGCTTACTGTAGAATAGTATGTGCATAACACTTATCATTCCTTTACAGGGACACACAGAAGAATTTGGTTCTACTACTAACTATGAGCAATAATTGCTGGTAGGCGTTTTCAGTTGTGATATGCGTTTTTACATTTAGCATAATGTTGTGTATACATTTCATAGTTCATATACAGGGCTGCATAAATTAATTCGGGTGCATTCCCGTTTAGTGGAGGAAATAGCTCAGAATTGGAAAATTGAACTGTGTTATGTTTTTCCTAGCTGAGCTAAATATTAGCATTACGTAGTTATAATAACTGCAATATAAATCTGAGCATTTATGGGACGATATTTCACCAAATTTAACATGTAAGATATCCATTAAAATTATGTTGATTCAATTTTGACTCTGCTCCCACAGCAGTACACTGTAAAAAAAAAAAATCTGTAAAGTTACTTAGGAAACTGGGATTCCTAGAAAAACTTTAGTAACTTCACAGATTTTTTTTTTTTTTTTTTTTTTTTTTTTACAGTGTAGGTGCTACTAAGCTATTTTTTTGCCTTGAATAATTAGAGTCGCATCTCAGTTTTTATTGGCTAAAAGTGCACCAAGTTTTATATTTGCATTTGAAGTTATTAATTTTAAACAAATATAATATATTGGTCCAATTTTGCATTTGAATGCCCAATAGGGGTCGCTGTTGAACTGTGGATTTTTTATTAATTTATTTTTGTAAGTCAAAGAAGTGCACTATACTTGGTAATGTCGATGTGTTATTTAAATTAATATAAAATAGACTAATAAAAGAATTTTGCGAAAGCCACAGCATACTGATGTCTATAGTTGTCTAAATAAATTATCACATCGATCAAAACTTGATGCGTCCGTGGTTGTGTACTTAAATGTAGCAAACTTTTCCTTTGCCTTGCTTCATTATCAGCATGTGCTATGTAATCTACTATCTACTAATCTGTGTAGTCGTCAGAAAAAAAGTAAACACCCCTACTAACTCTGGAACAAATTATCGTAGATGAAAGTTACATGTACCAAACGATTGGAAATAAAGTCTACTTTTAAGTTATGTATATAACATTTGCTTAGCGGACCACATCTGTATATCAAAACGAACCCAAAAATTGTTTTTTCTTTTTTAAACGGAAATACTTAAGTTTGACACCATAAATACATTCTATGGCCTTCAATTAGCATAAATCCAAATTGTCATGAAATTCGTATACCGATTCGTTAGTTTCCGGTAAATTAATTATTTTAAAATGAGTGTATTTTAGGAGCTGTATCCAAATTGAAGTTCGGTATTCGATTGTTGAACTGTCACAGAATGACTAGGTCACTTCTATTATTATATTATTTCTTGCCAATTTGACTATTTCACTCGCTTTATTTGTTTCGACTATTGTCAGCACAAATATTTCAATAAAATGAGTAAAATATATTTTTTCAAATTGTGCTTTTCTTCAAATCTTAGACGGCCTCTTAAAACGTTATTTTGACTTTTTTAATGATAATTCGAAAACTCCTTGAAAGAAAATTTTTAAATTTAGAATTCGCAAATTCATATTATAAAATTTTTAAAATTACAAATTCAATGTATTTATGTTTGGGTTCTTTAGTATAATAACCACACGCAAAATTATTTACATTAGGATTATAATTTAAGGAGATATTAATAAAAATACGAAAATGTAATTTAACATTAGAGGTTATAAATTTTGAGTGCTTATAATTTAAAAACTTATCATTAAAATGACTGGAAATTTCGTTTCTATGCATAGTTTGAACCGAAAATTTAAAATATATTGTCAAAATTGGGTGTTCTCATTGAAAAAACAATGTTTGGTCTGACTTTTATTTGTAGATGATCCCTAAGCAAATTTTATATACATCATTTAAATGTAGACTTTATTTCCAATCGATTGGTAACAGTAACATTCTTCTATTATAATTAGTTGCAGAGTTAGTAGGGGGTGCTTACTTTTTTTTCCCTCGATTGTACATCTGGCACTTAGTGCGGTTTTGGTTAGTTCGATTTTCAGTCAGTGTGATGGTAAACTGTTTTTTAGATGTTGCCTCGAGTAAACAGCAGCTTGTAACAGCGTCTGTTACAGAAATTTTTCTTGTTGCCGTTACATAAAAAGTTCAAGGAATCCCAGTTTCCTAGAAAAACTTACAGATTTTTTTTTTCACAGTGTATTTAACATTAAATGCAGTTATTAATAATTTTAATAAATGTTAAATATCACTAGTATTTAATAAAGTTTTACATAATTATTACAATATTAATGTATATAACATTATTGTATGATACTAACTAATGAAACTTTTAATTTGCAGTTTTTATAATTTTTGTAATTACTAACTAATAATTATAATTTTATTAATTAAAGTGTAAAAACATAAATTATGTTATCAATTAGTGGTTTCGTTGTTTTGGAAACCTAAAACTCTTGGTAGCTATTCAATATTTGAACGCTGGGAAAAAAATCATAAAAATCCAATTTAAATAAAAAAAATCTGATTTTTTTACACTTCCTGACTAATTTTTGCATGCATGTAGTTTATAGATAGAAATTATATATCACTAGGGGGCTCTGCCCCCTGCAAGCTACGCTCGCCAACCCCCGTTCAGACACCGCAGAATCTAAAAACACGCTAATCTGAACGGTTTTAAAAATATTATAGAAGATTAAATTATACTGAAAAAAGCTGTGCAAATCTCCCTGAAAAAGAGTTTCCATTCAATTTCCTTTGATTTCAAAAATTTAAGGCCGAATCAGTTGCTGTTAAGATATCCAATGGTTGTTTTCGTGTTTGATTAAAGAGGATCAGTCAAACGTTTGAAAAGAAGCTAAAATAAAAGGAATTAAGTGTACAGAGTCTTTGTCTCCCGGTATTTTAAAACAATTTCTATAACAATAGCCTAAGTCATGTGACTATCATCAACAGTTCCAGGCGAACCACTTCGCTTTTTATAATCCTGGTGCCATTTTGGTACTTTAATGTTAGCCAGGTACAGGTGATAAGTCGCCAAATATTATTCTATCGCCATCATTTCATCTATATTATAATAGTCCAAGTCATGTAACTGCCATAAATAAATACGCTCTGATCCCTTCGCTTTTCATATGAAAGTTTGACCCAGATATCATATACGGCCTCTTATTGGCGCGATTTTTTCCGACGCTGATTTGGGGAAAACATCAACAGCATAAACAACAACATCCGGCTTATCAAATCAAGCAAAATAACGATACTATGGCGCCAGTTAAGTACCCGTTGCGTATATGACATTGGCGTCAGAAAAAAATCACGACAATATGGGTCCGTATATGACATCTGTGCCGAAAGTTTTCCCTTTTGATTAAAAAATCAAATTTCTTTTTCGAATAAAACTACATAAAAGTTTCCATGGTCGCAAAGAATTCTTGGTACTGTTACGCTAGCCGGGTGCAAATCTCGCCACTAGCTATTTTTCAACTCGCCAGTTAGCATTTTTTTTTTTTTCGAGTGGTAAATTAAAACATTGCTTTGAAGTTGAAATTAAATGTCATCGTTTGTTACATCATTTAATATTTGGCCAGATGCCATATGCGCACCGGGTTTGGCGTGATTTTTTTACGAAAATTTGGCGAAAACCTCGTTTTCGAATACCAGTTACATATGTATTTTTGGTACTACTTAGTTATCCCGTCGACCAAAAATCTATCACTAAACTATAAGATTAAATGCCAATAATGGTTGATAGTAAATGTCACATTCACTTGACTTTAAGCAAGTTACACGTCTTTACGTTATCAAATGATTTTTATTTCGACGTTTTATTTGTATATTTATTAATGTTATACTATTTTCTTTGTTCTTTCGTTATTTAAAATAAAAATTATGTCAATTTGTATAATTTGGCGAGTGGTTTGGCGATTTATATAATTTGGCGAAATGGGTCGATGGAATAACTAAGTAGTACCGTATTTTTCAATTATTTTCTATTATTTTTTATTTTTAAAGGAAAATAACCAAAAAAATAATTAACTATAGAACAAAACAATTTATGTAATTTAAAAAAAGAAAATAAAGTAAATAAACATTTATTATTAAGTAAACAACAATAGCCGGTTACCATGTCAACCAAAATAATGCCATTTTGGCGCCAATTAGGTACCTCAGTGCGTATAAGACATCTGTGCCTAATATTTTTCTTTTCATTTCGTTTAAAAAAAATTAAAGAAGTGAAAGCCATTTATTTTAAATGTTTCAGTTTGTATTAAATAAAGTGATAATGAAATACAAATTGAATTATGAATAAAAGTAACATGATACATTTCTTAGCATACATTTAAGGGAGGCCAAACTTCTCGCCAAATTAGTTTAAAATAGTAGAGGAAGAGGTCCTAATACCGGCTACTTGGTGTTCTGAGAACTGGGCGCAGCGAGGCCTAGTGGTGATAGACAGAGTTTGTAACTTTAATTGAGAGAAGAAAGTTACAAAAAGTTCGTCGCTGAAGTCTGTGTCATTTACAAATAGTAAATGCAAAAGTGTCGAATCTACGTAATCTGGTACATCAAAAGTTTTTCAGATATGTGTTTCTCATTTTTTTTAAATATACTGATCGTATAATGGCTTGAATTGTTGATTAAGTTATTTTCTAGACATATTTAGCTCTCAATTGACACGCGCACAGTATTGGTATTTTATTATATGAATGAGTAATACCTGTTTTAACTTAAACATAGCAGTGGTCCGAATACCGGCTACCTAGAGTGGTCTAAATACCGGCTAGCCGGTATTTGGACCTCTCTCGGTTGCTCTGCTTGAAGGGGAGGAAAATCAATTAATTTAAATAGTTCCATAATTAATAAATTAATTTAAATGGTTCAGAAATAGTCCCCGTCCCATTTCGCAATATAAAAAAAGCAACCATGGACGTAATTCTTCAGGACCGACACTGCTTACCGGATCACTTTTCAAAAAGGAGCTGTTGGACACTACAAAATTGCCTGTAGAAAGAGGCAGAAATTTGATTTTAACTCTCTCGCTGCGCAATCCGAGATTTCCTTGGGCATCGTAAAAGTAGCAAAATTTGCGCAGCCCAAGATTTCCTCAGGGATGCATTTTTTCCGTCTAATTAACTCTCCTTCATTATTCCCACCAGTTATTTTTTTATTGAAAATTATGCCTTGTTTAATCGGAGCATTTTCCCGGTTAAATTAGACAAAAACTTTTGTTTTGAAAAACCGGTGACAAAAGAATAAAAATTCTTAAAAGACGCTCGTGGCGAAGGGGTTAAATACGCAATTTTTGAAGCTATTTTGATAAAATAATTACGCAGCGAGAGGGCTAAAAAAGTGAAAAAAGGAAAATATCCAACAGAGGAAGATGATAAATTTGTGTCTTCTTTATGGGTGCTTTCTCTGTGGACAAGAATGTGGGAGGGGATTCTGGGTTCAATGTTAAGAATGCGATATGTGGGTTGATAGGGACTATACCGACGCAGAGAGTGATATTATGCTTTTGATTTTTTCAGATAAAATAATTCTCATTTCAATCAGCAAGCTTTTTTTTTTTTAACATGTTAAAAAACAAAATTAGAAACATACTGGGAAGAAGACTGAGAGATAGTCGTAAAGAATTTTAGAAATTTGACAAAAATACTTATTTATTAAAAATTGCGTATTTTTTCTGTGCATAAGAAATGTTATTAATCAATACAATTTATTAAAATAATATTCTTATTGCTTAATAAGATCTTATTGCTTGTCATTAACCCTATTTGTGTGATCTTTTGGAAAAAAAACTTAGGTAGCCGGTATTTAGACCCCATTTTAAAAACTAAAAATTTGAAGACTTTCGGAATTTTGCTTCTTATAAACAGAAAACGCCTTTTAAACTGATTTTTTTTCTCTAAACAGGTGTAAGACTTGTCAAGGTACCTTGCTGTCACTTTTTATTTTATTAATTTTGAAAATTGTATGATCTAGATTGAAAACAAAAGTGGTAGCCGGTATTTGGACCTTTTCCTCTAACCTTTTCTAAAATCTGAAAAAAAAAAAAAATATATCTGTTATGATTAAAATTTGAGTTGCCATCATTAGAGAAAAGTATATAAAATTAGAAAAAAATTAATATTTCGAAAACTAATTCGAATTTAAAAATTCTAATACCAGTTTTGAGATCTGCAGATCAATACGGATTTTTGGTGTTAATTTCTTCGCAAAGTATTCCGTATTTTAGGAGAAATCGCCGTGAAACATAATCAGTTGTTTAATCAGTCGTTTCATAGAATCGTTACATAAATTCGTTTCATAATATCCGTTTCATTAGGATTTTATATATACGAGTTGGAATCCGTCGAAATTCGACGAATTAAAATGTTTAGAATGGAACTGTTCGATCACATTTATAATAAACCTACAAAAATAATTACAATAAAAAATTCATCTTGCATTGGTTGTCTAACTCTTAAAACAAATAATGTCTTTAACCTAAAATTACCAAAATATTATTTCCACAAACTTCAACTGCTTAAATTATTAAAAAATTAAACTGCATTAGTGTACGTAATCAAGATGAGTAATAATGTTGAAGTTATCGATTGAGGATCTTATGTTTGCTTTTACGGGATGAAAAATCAGTAAAAAGGATTTCGCTTCTTCACATCATAAAATTTCCCCCATAAAATCTAAACTGTACGTTATTTTCACATTCTCAAAATTTACATATCCACCACTCAAATTCCCAATTTTAAAATTATTGTACTTTAACGCGCAATACATTATTAATGAATGTATTTCCAAACTTAAAGTCACATTTGTTCGATACAACTTTTCATGTGAACATTCGCACAAACTTTAAGTTCTAATCTTAGTACCCGCGAAAATTTACCATTCAGACATTTGCCTTTAGTTACCATAGTATTGGCCATTTAGTATTGGTTAGATATTTAGTTTTATGAAAGAAAATGATCGTTTTGTTTTAAATATGACATCATTTTTACTCCCTGAATCATTTATTTGCCTAGGGTCTCAAACTCATTATCAGCGTAATGTAAAAATATTGAAATATCTTCTTCAATCTTTTGATTTATGAAGAAGAATGCGTATATTTTTTTAATGGCTGACGTCATTTTCTGTTCAAAAATTAGAAAAAAGTTACTTTTATTTGTAATGTGAAAATGGCATCAATAAGGATATAATAAATAAAAATAAATAAACCCTGACTATTTTTCCTTTACTTTTAATAGAAATGGAGTACTTCAGTTGCCACAATTACAAAATTGGTGCTAAAAACTATAAAAAAATTAATATCGCAAAAATAATTGAGATAGAGCTTTCAAACAAATTGCATTTTAAAGTATATTTCTTTCTCTATACGACGGTGTAAAAATTGAAACTGTTAGAAGTTTAAATAGAAGTTTAAAAATTTGCAGTAGCGAAAATTGCAAAATCGAAATTTCATTTCAAATTTCAGAGTGTTGCCATTCGCAGAATGACGTATGCATTACGCACAGATATGTTTGTCCTTTATAATATAGATAGGGTAGATATACAGGGCTGCTCAAAGAATTCAGATAATTTTCCAATTGTGGACTGGAATTGCTGAAATTGGGTTTTCAAATGTGTTATGCGTTTCCAAATAGTTCGATTAGACATCCTATTTCAACTTGTTAAGCGCTGAAGAAGTTTTGTTAGATTATTCTGAATGTGTTGGAAAGTGTTTCATAATCTATGCTTAACACGTGATTTTTGTTGCACTCGTTTTCATAAAAAATATGAAAATGATATTCTTGAAAATGAAACATTTCTGCTTTATTCTTTGTTAGTAGCCGATAGTTAAGTGTAATTGCCTTTGCGTGAGAATTTTAACATGAATGGGAAATTCTCCAAAGTGAAATCTTGCGTGTGCATATCTTGCAACGTGAAATCTTCACTTTATCTTGTGTGTGACCGTGAAAAGTGAATATCATTATTATCATAGTACGAAATCTCAAAAGCCATAATCAGTCTCAGCATTTTCTTTTGGATTTGTTTTAGATGGGAAAAATATGTATTGTATTATTATTGCTCATGGTAAATTTTGGAGAAAAAGTATCGATTAAAAAATGCTTACTTAGTCGATATTGTTCAAGTTGAAGTTTGCAGGATAAGAGTGAAAACATCACAATAAATTTAATTACGGCAGAAGCAGCGTTAGTTACTTTTTATCTTTTTAATAGAATATAAAAATTCAACTATGTATTTAATTTTCCCTTGAAATACAACTGTTTATTTCTTTCATTAAAATTAGGATTTAAAAAAGTGGTGATTTAATTAAAAAAACTGATAGCAGCGACTTCAATTATTATCTTTATTGTTATTATTAATTTAATTTTAATTTGTAAAAAAAAGACGACAGGTATTAATATTTTTTTTTTACTGTTAGATACATGCTTGCTGACGCACCCGGCGTTGCCCGAACCTGGGATAATTACCTTAAATGTACCTAAAAAAGGAGTTGAAGTAAGACATTTTTCTCTGTGAAGGATTTAGTGTCGGAGGCCCTACTGCCTTCGGCAGCATACACCTTAGAATTTTGCGTGATATTGTATTTTAAAAAGAAAATATACTTTAATGAACCCAGGTTTGGGGTCCTGCTGTGTTAGGCAGTGTACTCATCCGAATTTGTATGATTTAAAATTTTTAAACAAAAATCTTTTTTAAACGAACCTGCAGTTTCTCACTGGACACGCAGATGGCAGTTTAAAGCTGCAGAAAAAACAGAAAAATTTAAATTAATACGTATTCGAACTCCACAAAAAATATTTTTGAAATAATAAATATTAATATTTTTTTAATGCTTTAAGACCGAAAATATTTTCATCTTCAATTTTAATTTCTTTTCAGTTTTTAGGCAGTTACTAATACTATAGGTATACGAAAAAAAAAATAAAAAAACATTCATAATTTTCTCACTCCCAGTAACTACGGGTACGGGGTAGCACCCCGACGACCATGTGGGCTAGGCTTTTTCTATGTAAATGCCAAGTACAATTTTCTTCGAATTCAACTTTCTCTCGTGCAAAGTTTTCCCCATAAAAATAAAGATATTTAACTATCGCAATTATTAATTTGTAATTTACAATAAAATGAAATTGAGAAGTAAGGGAATTGCAATCTTAATAACTATATTTATTTACAATGGAAATATTTGAAGCAATTCTTAGTTTTTGAGAAACATAAATACACATTAAATTTTTTACATCGTGTTTTTAGAAAGGATTTTACAGTTTTCATAACGGCACTTACGAAGCCTGAAAATGTCATCGCAATGTGGAAACACATTCCAGTGTGTACCCATCATATATGTCCCCATCAGTGTGTACCTATATGAGTGTGTACCAATCACCGCCTGCATATAGTTTCTTTGATAGTGAATTGCAATATTTTGTCCACTTAATCGCAGAAGTTTCATGTCCATCATGTTCTTTGTCCTCACTTAAGATTTTTTCTAGTAGCAACTGGGAGCCGCAGCGAGAGCATCAGCTATATGTAGTTTAAACGGAAATAAAGCGGACTGATTTATTTTTGGAATTTTTTGTACTAGCACTTCGCGCGTGTATTGGAATCGCGAATTTACAACTGCTAAATATATAAAATGCAATGTAGCATTCCAAGTCCCTTTTTAGGGTCCCGTATCTCAAATGGAAAAAAAACGAAAACCAAATAATCTTGCTTTGGAAATTCACGTAATAAATCGACGTAGGATTATAAATTAATGATTTTAGGATTTTGAGTAAAACCTATAGGGTATTTCCGGTTGACTGTTGACCTAGAACCTTGAAATTTAGCCCGAAAGAAGGTCTTATAGCACATGTGAAAGGTAAAATTCCATAATCATTAATTTATAAATGCATGTCGATTTCTTACGCGACAAACTCATAAATTCCCGTAATAGGTACTGTTCCCGCCAATAACTCTTTCTCAAATAATCACTGCACACAAATCACAATAAAATAAAACTAGCGGACTGTATTACTTATTAAATTTTAATTCACAAACAATAAATTGAACGAGAGCCGATATTTACACTACTCCTCGGATCGGCGTCTCGAACCCAACTCACAAGTTTCAAAACAAACCACATAGATGGCGCTTCTAGCGGCAACATACCGCCGGACCTTGAATGTTTCAAACATTCAATACTATAAATACAATGTCAATTTAGAATACAATCTCAATAATACAATTTTTTTTCAGCATATACACTAAATGAAATGTTACATTTACAAATATAAACACAAAAATATAATAATACACTACACTACAAAAATTTTGCTTAATTAAAATAAAATGTATGAATTCAAGTAGTTAATGTGGTTTCATTCACATGAGGCAAAACAACAATTTTGGCCACTGGCCTTTTATATGTGCCATTTTTATCCCTTAAGGTTACAACTCTAACTATACCATCTTGGCCTGGATGGATTTTAACAATTCTTGCCAAATGCCATTTTAAAGGGCTATAATTATCAGAATTTTTTATTAAAACTAAATCTCCCTCTTTTATCTCTACTCTTCCTTTATGCCATTTGGGCCTATTTAAGAGCTTATTTAGATAGTCTGATGACCATTTTTTCCAAAGATGTTGTGTCAATTTTTGAACTAATTGCCACCTGCTCAACCTATTCATAGGGATTTCAGTATAATTCGGTTCAGGTAAGGCCATTAAAGATGAGCCAATAAGAAAATGAGCAGGTGTCAAAGCTTCAACATCATTTGGATCATTTGAAAGAGGGCAGAGGGGACGAGAATTAAGAACAGCTTCGATTTGAATAATGAGAGTCAAGAGTTCCTCATAACTTAAAATAGTTTTACCTACAACACGCTTTAAATGATATTTAAGTGATTTAACACTTGCCTCCCATAAACCTCCAAAGTGAGGGGTTGAAGGGGGATTAAAATGCCACTTGATTCCTTCATTAGCTAAATAATTTTGAATTTCCTCCTCATTTTTATCCTTAAATAAAGATCTGAGAATTGCTCTTAATTCTTTATTGGCACCAACAAAATTTCGACCATTATCACTAAAGATATCAGAAGGTTTGCCTCGCCTCGCAATAAAGCGTTTAAGTGCTGCTAAAAACGCTGCACTTGTTAAATCACTGACAATTTCAAAGTGCAAGGCCTTTGTAGTAAAGCATACAAAAATACAAATAAAAACCTTTTTTACCTGTTTACTCCTACCTGTGGAATTTTTTACCTCAAAAGGACCGCAGTAGTCTAATCCAGTGCGCGTAAATACTCTGGATACCGTTACTCTTGCTGCTGGCAAATCAGCCATCTGTTGCTGCGAAATTTTAGAATTAATTTTCTTACAAATAATACAATTAAAAATAATTTTTCTAACTACATTTCTGCCAGCTAAAATCCAAAATTGAGTTCGGATGAGAGACATTGTGGTTTCTGAACCTGCATGAAAATATAAAACATGAAAATAATTAATAACACAAATGTAAAATTATGTTTTGCAGGAATAATCATAGGAAATTTTTGGTGATCGGATAAGTTACTGTTTTTCAGTCTGCCACCAACACGAATGCAGCCATCACTGTCTAAAAATGGACACAAGTTTATCAGTTTGCTATTGTTAGGGATAGCAGTACCCCTTTCTAAACACTGGATTTCTTTCACGAATGAAGTCCTTTGAATGTTCTTTACAATGCACAATAAGGACTGGGAGAGTTCACTGCTAGATAAAGTTCCAGCTGTAGGATATAAAGAGTTTCTACAGTTATATATGAATCGTTTACACCATGCTACTACTCTTAGTAGTTTGATGAACGAAGAACAGTTATTAATTATGTCTAAAGGTTCAAGAGTGTTAACTAAGGCACATACTTGAGTCACTGATGGTGATTTCAATTCACGCAAAAACAGCTCATTGGTTTCAGCAGGATTGCTATCGGGACACTCGACCACCTCAGGCTGTTGTAGGAATGCTGGACCGAACCACCACAGTTCACACTGTTGAATCTTGATGGGATCTATACCTCTAGAAATAAGGTCAGCAGGATTTTGCTTAGAAGGTACGTAATTCCACTGTTCAACCGAAGTTAAACTTTGTATAATTGATATCCTGTTTGCTACGAATGTCTTAAGATCATTGGATTCTTTTTTTAACCATGCAACTACAATGGTGCTGTCTGTCCAAAAATAAGTTTTAGAAACTTCTAGTTTTAAGGCACTTAACACCTTCTTAACTTTAACTTGGATAGCAGGACTGCAGCAGAAAGTTCAAGACGCGGAATAGTGACATGCTTTAGAGGAGCTACTCTGGACTTACTTGTGAGTAGCTTAACAGCAGAATCACCACAAAAATTAGTAGATTTCACGTAAATGACCGCTCCATAAGCAATCTCAGATGCATCAGAAAATCCATGTAGTTCTACACAAATAGACTGATCAATAAGAATACATCTAGGGATACTGATCAGATTTACACATTTTAAGGACGTAAGAAATTCATTCCACTCCTTATTTTCTTTCACTGGGAGATAATCACACCAATCTATTTTCAGCAACCATAATTTTTGCAGAAACACCTTTGCCCTTGTAATTATTGGACCTATCAAACCCAAAGGGTCAAATATTCTAGCAATTTGTGATAAGACTGATCGTTTAGTGTATAATTCACTTTGCTCGATAATTAAGTTAAACCCAAAACAATCTGGTTGAGGCTTCCACAATATTCCCAAAGTTTTTGTCTCGTTAGAAAAAGAATATTCAGATTCTGAAGTGTTACATAAAAGAGCAAAATTATTTACTGCCCATTTATGGAGATCCATGCCTCCTCTATTTAACAAAGATATCAGTTGTTGCTGAATCTCCTTCGCTGTGTCTAAATCATCTGCTCCTGTTAGGATGTCATCCATGTACACATCCTGCAACAACACATGCGCAGCTAAAGGAAATTCATTTCCTTCGTCTCTGGATAATTGCATTAAGGTTCTTGTAGCTAAAAAAGGAGCACTAGTTGTGCCATAAGTAACAGTGCATAACTTGTACACTTTTACTGGCTCATTCACCCCAGGTTTAAATACTATTCGTAATAAATCACGTTGACTCGGATGTATTAATATCATACGATACATTTTTTTAATATCAGCTACAAAAACAAACTGGTGCTTTCGAAATCGCAACATTATAGAAAATAATTCATCTTGGATTGTTCCTCCGTTAAACTGCAAACTGTTTAATGATTTCCCTGTAGAAGTTAAGGAACTGGCATTATACACGACTCGTAATGGTGTACTACTTGATTCTGTACGGGATACGCAATGATGTGGAATATAATAAGTGACTTCTGGCTCTTCAGATTCTATCACTTCTTCCATGTGACCCATATTTAGATATTCTTCCATAAATGCTTTATAAAGATCGTTAACTTTAGGTTCTCTAACTAAGCGCTTCCATAATGAATTTAAGATATTCATTGCCTTTTGTTTTGATTCGCCAAGACAAGATGGATCTTCATTTAGCGGCATTTTCACCATATACTGTCCATTTTCAGTTCTAGAATAATTTTTCCGAAAATGTTCTTCACAAATTTCTGCTTCCTTAGTTTTAGAAATCTCAGACTCTCTCTTTATGTTTTCTATTTCCCAAAACTCTCTAATTATTTTTTCTAATTCCAAATTATCTGTAATTAACCCACAATGTATACTACTTTCACCCCTAGCCGGAAGGCTTCCACTGACAATATACCCAAATACACTGTTCTGTAACACAATTTTAGTATTTAATGTTTGCGGATAAATTTGGCCTGGTCTTAAAAATTCATAGAAATTTTCTGCACCTAAAAGCAAATCAATCGGGCCTGGGACATTAAATTTTTCATCGGCTAATTTGATGTTAATTAATAATGGGATAGAAGTCTCAAGCGGCCTAGACGGCGTAAATTCTGTAATTTTCGGAACGACTAAAAAGTCTAATTTTAAATGAAAATCCTTATCTCTATTTGAAACAGTTGTGTTAACCCTAGATCTAACATTCAACGATAAATTATTTATGCCTGAAATAGAAATGTTAGTCTTTTCTCTTTTCAAATTAAGTTTATCTACTAACTTTTTACTCATAAAGTTAGAGTTTGCTCCAACGTCTAATAGACCTCGTACCTCATGAAACTTACCTAATTCATCTTTTATTAAACAAACAAATGTGCTAAGTAACACAGCTTTTAAATCATTAGCCAATTTACATGTCGTTGAAAATAAATTGTTTTGAGTATTAGCTGGGAAAGGCTGAAATACTGGAGCCGAAACATCTAAATTAGATTTATTACCTCCTTTGTTTATATGACTCATTTCCTGTGAAATTACCTCTTGGTTTTCAACTTTATTTATTTTTTGTTCGCGAGGAAAATGCAAAGTTGCATTGTGCCTTTTTCTACAAATAATACACGAGAATTTAGATTTACAATCGACTACTTTATGATTCATAAGACAGTTAAAACAAAGATTTTTTGCCTTTACCAGCTCAACTCTATCACTCACTGACATATTTTTATAAACAGGACATTTATGCAAAGGATGATTTTCATTACATGACAATATACATTTAGAATTTTTTACATCAGTTAGAAAAACTTTAGAAACTGGCCTGAAATAATTATTTTTATTATTCGACCTAGAATTATCAACCACAGGTTTTCCCTTTGATGTGTAATATAAATCTATCTCCCGAGATAACTCAATTGGGTGAAACCAAGAATCTCCTTGTCTAACATTTATAAAACACGTAACATCCTTATCAAGCGTCTGACAAATTTTATCAGAAATCACTAACTTTTTTAAAGTTTCAAATTCTGTCACATTTCTCAATTTTAAATAATAATCCCAACTCGTTGTTAATCGGGATGCAAATTGTACATACGTTTCATTGGGTTGACGTTGTGCTTTTCTAAAATGTTCTAAGTAAGTTTGGGGAGTTGGCTCAAATTCTCTAAGTACTATAGCTTTCACCTTTGAATAATCTTCTAATTCCCCATCCTTAATGTATGTAATAACATTTGTTGCCCTTTCCCCTAACAGATTTAGAAGAATTTCCGATTTATACTTTTTTGGGACATTTTTTGAAATGAAGGCCCTTTCTAAAGACGAGAAAAAATACCCCCAACCTTCCGGTCTAGACGGTATTTTGATTGTAAGCGTTCTTATGCTTTTAATGAGAGAGTCTAAAGATTCTATGCTTTCTCCCTTCTCGAAATCATTTAATTTTTCACTTTTGGTTTCTACACGGGCCTTGGCCAACTCAAGCTCTAATTTTGTACGTTCAATTTTTAATTTTTCAAGTTCTAATACCTTCGCTTCCTCATTTTTTCTCTCCTCTATAATATTATTGGCCATTTCTTCGACCAATTTAGAATCTGCTTTATATTTATCACTTTCCTTTATTAAATTCATTAAATCATAATTAGTTAATTTTGTGTCAGAAATATCAATCCCTAATTCAAAAGCTACCCTTTGGTAATCTTCTTTTTTCGCGCTTCTGAACATTTTAATAAATATAGTTCACAATAAATAAATAAATAATTCTCACATACCTCCAAAAATAAAGATGAATCACTTTTTCCAAATTGCTGAATGACGGCAGAATAATATTTTTTCTTTATTTATTTTGTCTTCTCAAATAAACATTTTGCAACTTCGTTTCTACTCAGAGTTAAATGATTACCTATGATTGCGCAACAGTGCACTGAAAGAACATAATTCTTTTTGTTCTTGAATCAAAACAACTGCTTGATATAAACTCCTCGTAATAAAGTATTTTTTTTTTTAACGCCACACTATTAAAGCAATATTATAATAACGTATTAAAATGCACAAATTCTCATAAAAGGAAAACACTTAATTCGTTTCGGTACACTTATCTCGTTGACTCTAAAATCGAAACACTTTAAATACGTAATTAAACGCTTGTTCTTTATTCCGGTGAGGGGGACCAAAAAAAGGTGTTCCCGCCAATAACTCTTTCTCAAATAATCACTGCACACAACTCACAATAAAATAAAACTAGCGGACTGTATTACTTATTAAATTTTAATTCACAAACAATAAATTGAACGAGAGCCGATATTTACAATACTCCTCGGATCGGCGTCTCGAACCCAACTCACAAGTTTCAAAAGAAACCACATAGATGGCGCTTCTAGCGGCAACAGGTACTAACACTAAATTAATGCATTGTAACGGAATATTTTGTAACGGTAATGCCACATAATGATACGAAGCCATCAGCACCCACCCGTCCTGATTTTTTTGGTTTTTAACCATGTCCAGTAGTATTCCATTTGATGATCACAAATATCTACGTCAGCCATGTTTTGATTATTTACTACTGAAAGACATGGTACTTCAATATATTCATGTTTCTATATTTTTTTACCCGCATTTCATTTTTTCGATTGGTTCACTAATGCAACAATTAGATAGATGTCATAATAATTTGATACTATCCTTTCATTCTACAACCGTTATTTTTTGTGGCTGATGCCAAATGTTCTAGACGTGTACCATGATCTATTTTATCTGCACCAACTAGTTTTAACCCTTAAATGCATATGGTATCGTTTATGATACAATAATTGTTCCCTATTTATTGGATTTTTTATTCACATATTCCGTATTTGCACCAGAAAAATAAAAAAGAAAATTTCACTCCATTTAATAACAGCCATTTCGTTATTAAATAAACCGAAATTTACCATTTATATTTTCTGGTATGAATTCCGATTCTCTGAATTATGAAATTTCGGGAACGCATTCTACTCTATGCATTTAAGGGTTAAACCGTTAATGCGTTTACCCATGATAGTGCCTGTTCCATAAATATTCATTTAAACTTTCTAAAAAAGGCAATGTTAGTAAAATACAGTGTTGCCAAATCCAGCGATTTTTCTATTCAGATATTCCAAATTCATACAAGAAATTTTTGAATAGGAATTTTTTTATTTTATTCATGAGATATCAATCATTATATAAAGAAAAAATAACCATTCAAAATTTTATCTGAAATTCTGAAAATCAATTAGATTTGGCAACATGGGTAAAACATCGATCGAAATAAACTTAATGCCAAAACAGTAGGAACGAGCAGGCAATGAAATATTCCGTCCTTCGAGCAAAAACTAATTTACATACAAATTAAAACTTAATTTACATTCTTTTTCTATTTTTCAATTGTTTCACATTAGGTTATAAATTTGTATCTAAGCAATTAAAAATATACTGATAATTTCCTAATTGTGATACATAAATAACACAGCTATTTTATGCACACTTGTAAATATTGGTTTGAAAGTCGACTTGAACTCAAACACGGATTGAAGCGACTACCTGTTGAGCAAAATAGATGCTATTGTTTCTAGAAATAGTGATGAACTCATGAAGGGGGAAAGGAGACATTCCTTCGTTTATTAGATAAAATTAATCAGGAAGCAAAGATAAAAGCTTATACCTAGCTAGAACGATCACACAGTCTCGGGCTTAAAGGGTTAAACGAAAGACAGCGTTAAAACCGGAGCAGTACAGCAAAAATTTTCGTATTTTTTTTTCTTTATTTTTTTAAAAATTCTATGGGAAATTCTCCAATTGCTGTTTCAAAATGTAGGAAAAACGAAATCTTTCCCCTTCGTCTGCTCGAAGAATTGCGGAAGGCCCGATCAGGCGCATACACAATCTGTGGCACGATGGATGAGCTCTTCATTTTGAAATTTTAATTAGTTTTTAATTAGTATCTCTGCTATCAAAAATGAAAAATATGGGCCTCGGATATTATATTTTCTGTGTATATGAATGTGTGTGCATCTGTCTGTGGTGATAGATAGCTAGTGAAATCTAGCGTACGTCGAAGTCTGAAAATATTAGATAAGGATAGACGAAAGCTGGTGCGAATGCACCCGAGACTCAGGTTTTTCATTTTTGATAATTACCAAGATACTACTTAAAAACTAATTAAAACTGCAAAATGGAGAGCTTCCATAGTGCCGCCGATTGTGTGCGTCACGATCTGCGCCTATCCGGGCTTTCGCCGGTTCTTCGAGCAGACGAAGCGAAAAGGTTCCTTTTATTTTTTGTTGTTGCATTTTGAAATCTCAATCGTAAGGCCCACCCCCCCTCCGTGGAGTTACAAATATTATATTTTGTATCTATTTGGCACCTGACGCCAATTAGTGTTGCTGCGGCTCTGTATATATTACTACAGAGAAAAAGTCAACCCGCTGATCGGATTTGCATTTTGCTTCAATATAAGTAAGAAAGTCTCCGTGTCGCTTCTACAAGGTTTTACTCAATGTTCATGGTTTTTAAAAAAAAGCCTAGCGGTTGTTAAGGCGTTATTAAATGAATTTGTTTCTTTTAATTTGAATGAGGAAGTATAACACATTTTGCTTACAGGGAGTCTTCCGAGTTTTTTTTTTTTTTTTTTTTCACCCGTGGCTTTAGTTTTACGTCCATCAAAAGAATTTGCGGTCGCAAAGTAGCGTAATTTGAACATGACGAATGCAATAGAATCCATTTGAAAACCATCCATCAAAAGTTTTAAAGTTAAAATTCTATGATTTCCGGCAGAACATTCTGTTTAAATAGGTTGATTTTATTATTCTTCCTAATAAAACACACAGTCCTTTTACAGATACGAAATTCCTGTTGACCCATTCTTTACTCGAACGTTCACATTCAAAAGACAAAGTGCTTCATTTGAATGACATCTCAATGAAGAAAACCTTTCACTTTAAGAGATTTTGATTTCCGTGTACTCTTAATGCGTCATTCACTGGAGGTCACGGTAGACGCTATAGAATGTGCCAGAGATTTTTTTTTCTCTGTATTGACGACCCCCCGCCATAAATAAATAATAATTATTTTCCCTCGTAACTGAATTGAAAAATGTTTTAAAAATATTTTCTATTAATCGGGAAATTTCCATTGCGATCGTCACATTCTTTTAATGAAATATCAAGGAAAGGGATTTCGAAATTACAACAATATAGCTAACACATAAGTGCTAATCTTTCTATTTTGAAAATGCCAAATAAACATATTTTGAATCAAGAATATTACTTAATAAATTAAAGCCACTACCGCATAGCAACAACAGATATTTTAATAAAGTTTCCTAGTTTGTTTGATTTTAAGGGTGTATTCGAAAAAATATTTTTCCACTCTCAACAGCTCGAAATTTTCTGAGACATTTTCAGACTCATTTTTAAAAGTAAAAACATGAAACTTGCTGAGCTGATTTTTGAAGAGATGTTTAAGAGGCCGTGTGATTTTATTTTTTAGCTCAATTAATTAGAGTTTGATTTTTAAACAATTATTTTCTCAGTATGACCATTTTTTTCAATCTCAGATCGCCCACTTCCGGAAATTTCGGTTCAAAACGTAAACTTTGACAGCATATTTTACGATATTTTCTGCATTTATCAAAAAATCGAGAAGCACGGCGCAATATGTAGTTTCTAAACAAGATAATTTCCCAGTTTGATGCGTCTGAGAGCAAAAATGAATTAAAAAAATAATCAGAAAATAAGCAGTTTGGATTGGAATACACCCTTAACAAATTAAAGCAAGTACCGCATAGCAACAACAGATATTTTAATAAAGTTTCATAGTTTTTTTTTAAGAACCAGAAGCCTGATACCTACGTAAAAGCAGTGGCGCCAACTTATATAGACTCATAGGCAGGGCCTGATTATCACAAGGGCACACGGGGCATGTGTCCCGGGCCCACATTTCCAAGGGTCCTCAAATTACATTTTTCCCACTTTTTAATGCGAAGTTTCATTCACAGAAAAAATTATTTTTTACCATTCATGCAAACTAAACTATCGCCATGTTCTTCACTAACGACAAATAAATGCAATATAAATTTCGAAATCCAGAATAGAACGGTTGTTACATCAAACATAATTCATCCCGTCCCTTATAGACCGGGAACAGACAATCACCTCATCAAGTTCACGGATGAAGTGCTAGGATTAGTTAAATCATGATTCGGATATTAAAACGCAATCGGTCTGCCAAGTCATATTTTGGTGGAAAACATCTGAAAACGAGGCTAACTCGTAGGTTTACCATTGTGTTTTCCTGCTCACAGTCCTCCATGTTTTCATACCTTTTTGTGCAGCAAAACACAATGGTAAACCTACGAGTCAGCCGCTAAAATCGGGTTTTCAGGTGTTTTCCACGAAGATATGACTTGGCAGACAGATTGCGTTTTAATCGACGAATCAAGGTTTAACTAATTCTAGAATTGCATCCGTGAACTTGATGAGGTGATAGTCTGTGCTGCCGGCTTCCGGTTATTAGATTTATAGTTTTACTCATATTTAATAGCATATAGTGCAGAAAATTTTACTTTCCAATAATTTTTTAAAGCATTTTTACAACTGTCTATAACAGGGTCGGCGAACCTTTTTACATCCGCGTGCCAAAATTTTTCCAAAAAAATTTCAACTGAATATGGCGTGCCAGCAACGCCCCCCCCCCCCCCCCCACCCCCCACCCCCGACGCTTTTTCAAGAAGGCTCACGTTTTGAGCACTTTATCGCCAGAGTAACGGCTGGCGCGGGGATGAATTCAATGCTACGCACCCTTTCTTGTTCCTGACGTCTTACGCGTAGCGAACAGCAACCCCATTCCTTTGCTGAGAGCTTTTTGCTTTTAAAACAAAGAGCTTTTTCGCATTAAAATGCTTTTAATTGCACAATATACATAGTAATTCAAACATAAGTTATGTTTTTCAGTTCAATAGTATTCATTTATTTCACTAATTTGCTATGTTCGAAGAAATTGAAGACGTATTTTATTTTTTTAGGAAAAATAAAAACAGACGTAAAGATTTTTTTGTGATAAATATAATTCTATTGATCATGTTTTTATGACACAATTGAACGTAGTTTTATTAGCATTACTACTGAATTAATTTAGTTTTTTTTTTTTTTTTTTTTTTTTTTTTAAATTAAGCGGCATAATTGTGTGACGTGTTGATTGCATTAATAAAACATATTTTCACTTAAATAATTCATTAAAAATTAATTGTTCTTAATTTAATTGCGATTAGACGTTAATGGGTAGTTGAAACTAAAATCAATTCGATTGTAATTAGATTGAACGATAAACCAAATTATTTACCTGTATCCTGCAATTAAATCAATCAGTTAAAATAATTGCAAGTTGATGCATGCAATTAAATGAATTACTATTACATTTTAATGCTGTTAAGTCTTTATCATTATTTGAGTTTTTATGAAAAAAACATTGGTCTGCCCCTAGTGCACAAAATTAAAAATCTTTAAAATTCTTCAGTTTTTTATTTTAAAATTTTTGCCGTATTTTTAAATATTATTTTGTCCTAGTTGTTTTATTTGTTATTTTAAAATAGTCATTCGTCATATTTGAATAAATCCTCCCCCCCCCTCCCCCTACACACACACCCCATTTTTCATCATTCAGCACACATATTGCACTATTTATTAAGTTGAAGTGGCAATAAAATAATGATCAATCGTCTCAGGAAACCTCCCATTTCGAATTTTCTCTTCTCTCCCCCCCCCCCTCCTCTCCTCCAGCACACTATTTTTTGACCATTTAAAATTCATTGTTGCCTTGCAGAAAAGATTAGTTAAAATTGTGTTTTGCTCTATCTGTTGATTTTTAAATAACAAATAAATAATTTACGATAAAAAAAGAAAAGGAAAGAAATAGAATGAAAGATTAAAAAAAAAAAAAAATCAAGATTAACTTTTTGTGCACACGCTTTCATATTTTTTAAAATTCTTTACATTTTTAAAAATTTTAAATCTACAGCTCCTCACTACCATTCATAATTAAAAAATTTCTCTAGTGATTTTATTTGTTACTTTGAAGTAACAAAAGATAGTCATTCAATATTCCTTCTCCCTCACCTCCCCTTAAGAATTTCATGTCACATTAAAAAGGCAATTTCTAAACATCCTGGTTGGGAGTGTGATAGGTTCTTTTTTCCTGGTTTAGCTTATTTTCACTCGACTTTAGGTACTGTTTCTGCAGAATGTATGGTATTAAATTAATTATATAAGTTCATCGCAGAAAATATAGTAATTTTCTGCCACAGGTATTTTTTTTTTAAATCTGCGTTTATATATATCAAAATGCACTGAAACTGCATTAATTCGTCATCCCCATAAATCCATTTTTATATGTAAATATCTAGATTTATGAAGGTAATGAGTTTTTGTTTAACAGGTATGGAATTAATAATACTCAATTGAATGAAAATGTAGATTTTTGAGGGGATCAAAATTTTAGCCTATATCATCAAAAGTAATAAAGGCCTTTGATAAAACAGAGTATAAGAGTTCGTAATACAATTTCTTTCGAAGAAGATTTTTTTCATGTAGAACATATAATTGAAAATATTTCTTTAGTTTAGGTGGGACCTTTATTCTAAAATACGCTAGTTCGTCTTCCGCCATTTCGGTTCAAAACAAAACACAAGACGACGATTAGCGTTAGAGCTGGCTGAATGTTCTCGCTTTCGCCAACTCGCCAAGGCTGGTGCTGAAAACGTGAGCCTTCCTGAAAAAGCCCTCTCATTCCCGCAAAAAAAACAAAAAAAAAACAAAAAAAAAAATATATATATATATATATATATAAGTTAGTTTAATTCTAATAATAATAAATAATAGTGTCAAAATTATATATCATTATTAGATTATTATAATAGCTAACATACCTGCGGGTAATAGCAACATACGCATTATAAGAAATAATTATAGAAAAATATAATTATAGTTTACATTTCATTTTAGAAATGCTTTAGCAATCAAATTATTATTTTTTTCATAACTTATGAAAAAAGTCATGCTTTATTAGTTTGATTAATACTTTTGCCATTTTAATAAATTAAAGATCAATTATCAAATCCTAGCAAAAGTTAAATAAAGCCTCGTGTGCAGGTCAAAACGCGTTAAATTATGCAGAAATATTACAGCAAAGGATAATTTGATTTCCTAGATTTCTCTCTTTCTGTGCGAATCATGGGTGCCATCATAACGAAATCGAGGAAATGGGGAGTTGGGAAGGGTCAAATATTTCTAAGTGTTCAGTGATATAAGAAGAACAAGTACACAAGTACCTATTATAGAAAACAAAAGCTATTTTCAATGAAGCTCGTGTATTAATAATAACAAAAAAGAATAAAGAGGTGCAGAATTTTGGGAATTTCAATGAATTTTGATTTAGAACTTCAATAAACGGCGTGCCAAAAATATCTTCCCGCGTGCCAGTTACGGCACGCGTGCCATAGGTTCGCCAACCCTGGTCTATAATGTATTCTTTTTAGGTGCATTCGTAATTACATAAATACTTAGCACCTATAGTCGTCGTTCAGTCCGTCCGTCTGTATGTCCCTCCGCATATAACAATGCAAAAACTATCCAACCGAATGATCTGAAATTTGAAATTTATAATTGTTGCAAAATTTCGTCGAGTCATTTCAAATTTTATGAAAATAGGATACATAGTTTAATTACAGGGACAGTCAAAAGTTTTCCGTTACATTACGGCCAATGGGGAAAAAAATGTTTCGTGCATTTTAATGATGTCACAACCTTTCAAACAGAA
Organism: Maratus speciosus; assembly: GCA_963932465.1. Taxonomy (NCBI): domain Eukaryota; kingdom Metazoa; phylum Arthropoda; class Arachnida; order Araneae; family Salticidae; genus Maratus; species Maratus speciosus. Next base: position 297,011,374 of record OZ010789.1, read on the forward strand.
TGAAATTGATATGCACTTATGAAGTGCACTAAAACATATATTCAGTACAATATGCGGTGCAAACAATATTTATAAAACTAGTTATAGTACGAACGCACCTCATTTGCCAGGTTTGACGTCAGTTTCCATCTTGTTTTATATATATAAAGCTATGGTTTAAATTTTGAACTGCACATACAGCATGTTTATAATGTTTCTTGAGAAAGTTGGTCCCCGACACAGTCTGTGTGTCTCGGGTTCTTGTTAGAGTTGATCAAGCCTTGCAGTGGAGCGCGAGCCCACCCAATAATTTTATTCTCTGTCCATCCAATTTCCATTGATTTATTTCGTTATTTATTTATTTAATAGCTGAAATAAAATTTGGTTGTATTGGCGTTCTTAAAATAATTTTATTTAAAAATTAGTAAGGACATCCATTAGACATACAGGAGCAGTGAAAGCCCCTTCAGCGTATGTATAGTTAAATTTCTCTCAAAAACAAATTTCCTGGATATTTTGCCATCGGTTTTAACGTCTTGAATCGATAACCCACTTAGGTGACAAAAATGCATGTTTTTTAGCCCCCGGTACGGTACGCTATTTCTTTCTCCCAGCTTATTTTGTGTCGTTCAAAAATAACGTTACCTTATAGAAGCCAGCCGTAAAACAAAGCAGTACGATTAAATACGCTATAGTCATTTTTTAAACTTCTAAGCATCGCACATTTTCAATTTTTACACCGTCGTATTGGCGAAAAAAAAGTACTTTTAAATGCAATTTCTTTGAAAACTGCATCTCCATTTATTTTTGAAATATTAATATTTTTGTAGTTTTTGGAGCCATTTGCTTAATAGTGGCAACGGAAGTACTCCATTTCTGTAGAAATTAAAGTAAAAATAGTAGTTGTAAAATATTAATTATATATTTTTGTTGCCATTTTTTTATAACAACCGAAAGAAAATGTAATTAAAATACGAGCTATTTTGAAAAAAATATAAACGAATGATTTCTCTTAACACATGGAGCTATTATAATTTATTTAATTTTAAGTACATTAATGTTACAAACAAATGAAAGCCTATAAATCATTAGAGAGCCGTTTTTTTTTTTTTTTTTTTTTGTCGCGCTCGCGTTTTTTTAATGACGGCATCTTTTTGCTGCATTTATGGATTATTTCGCGATAGTGACGTCCTATGCATACTTAACCGTAGATGTTTAACAGTGGATCGTAAATGTGGAATTCTTAAGCGGATGCGAATGACGTCATTTTGCATAAAGTAAAACCGTGTGCTATAAGCCGCCTTAAAATTGAAATATGTTTTGTACTATTTATATATACATATATTTTTTTTTTTCATCGGGGGGCAACACTAAATTCTGTAAAAGCAGAATTCCTGTTTTCTAGTTTTATTTTTCCCTTTTTTTTCAACAGTTAGCAATTTTTTGCTATTTATAATAAATATTAATGCATTTATAAGGAAGAACTTATGAGAATACAATTTAAAAAACTGGTCTATTAAATTATAATTAAACTATAATAATTTCATAATTTACTTAGAAAAACTATAATTTGACTTCGAATTATCATCTTTAGTCATTCGTTCTTCCTCGAATCTCTCTCCACACAGAGAGCAGTAAGCAAAAAAACAAAAAAACAAGTTGGAAATTGCTCGTCAAACGTGGCAAATGAGGTGCGTTCGTACTATAACTAGTTTTATAAATGTATTTTGCACCGCATATTGTACTGAATGTATGTTTTAGTGCACTTCATAAGTGCATATCAATTTCATTCTGTTCGAAAGGCTGTAACATCATTAAAAATGCACTTGCAATAACTTTTTTCCATTGGCCATAATGTAACGGAAAACTTTTGACTGTCCCTATAATTAAACTGAACATCCAATTTCCATAAAATTGGAAATGACTCGACAAAATTTTGCAACAATTATATATTTAAATTTTAGACCATTCGGAAGGCTGTAACATCATTAAAATGCACTTGCAATAATTTTTTTCCATTGGCCGTAATGTAACGGAAAACTTTTGACTGTCCTTGTAATTATACTGAACATCCAATTTTCATAAAATTTGAAATGACTCGAAAACATTTGGCAACAATTATATATTTAAAATTTCCGACCATTTGGAAGGCTGTAACATCATTAAAATGTACTTGCAATAACTTTTTCCGATTGGCCTTAATGTAACGGAAACTTTTGACAGCCCCTGTAAATAAACTATACATGCGATTTTCCTAAAATTTGAAATGACTCGACAAAATTTTGTAACAATTATATATCTAAAATTTCAGATCATTCGGTTGGGTAGTTTTTTGTGTTTATGTATTATTTTACTCAAAAGTTTTTGAACCTACCCATTATTTTTCAAAAGTTGGCGCTACTGTGTAAAAGCATAGTACAATACATCAATTACAATGAAAATACCTTTTATGTCCTTCTATATATATAAAAAAAAGTTTTGATTTGGAAAATGGACCAATGAAAATCTGCGTAGATATTCCCGGTAGATCGGCATCCAAATTGAATGCTTAAGCATGGCCTTTCTTCGTTAATATTAAAAAAACTGTTACATACAAAACTATGAAAATCGGTGGTATTATAGAAAAATGTTTGATAAACACGCTGATGCAGACAGTTTTCAAATCGAAGAATTATTTTAAGAGATATTTAATTCTAAAGTTGGACAAAATCGTTCCATTAAAATGTTTTATTGGAGCAAAAACTATACAAGAGAATTTAATCATTTTTAGATCATTTTATACGTCATAAGTTCCCGGTGTGCAGATTGCATTTATTTTTCTTATTTGACTCATTTTTTGATGTTTCATTTCTATTTTAAATTCAAATTTTCAGCATTTCGAGATATATTTTTTACATATTTTAGAAAATGTTATTAATTTAAACTGTTGCCAATTGTATAAACAGCGCAAACAATAATGTTTACTTCAAATTAAAAATTTATTTACACGTGACTATTATAAACAGAAAAAAACCCCTTTAAAATTAGAATTAAATGATTACATGTTAAAAGCAGGAAAATTACGTCATAAGAACCATATTTACACTTGAATTTTAAAAGAGGAACAAAATCTTAAAATAAAAAAATCATTATTATGCGTTAAAACTTATAAATGGAGGAAATTACGTCATATTTAAAACGGCCAAAAAATATGGCGAAACAATTTAAAGTAAAAAATATATTTGCGCGAGATATTTTGAGATAATCTTTTCAACTATTATCGTGAATTCGAAGACAGCGCAAAAAGTATTTTCACGTGAATATTAATAAGAGAAATAAAACTTTGATGTAAATTACGTCAGATTTGTAACGATGCATTTAAAATGAATTATATAAAACAACTATCTTATAGCGCGGTTAAAAAATACCGGGAGACAATGACACTATTTACTTAATTCATTTTACATTAGCTTATTTTCAAATGTTTAACTAATTTTTTAATTAAATACGAAAACAGCCATTGTATCTCTTAACAGCAGCAGATTTGGTCTTAAAAATCCCCAATCCAAGGAAAACGAATGGAAACCCGTTTACAAAAAGATCGCTACTGTTTTTTTTTTTTTTTTTTAACCATTTGGAAAAAAAATGGTTATTGTTCTCGTCAGGGTAGGAAATCAAAAGCATATCTGAAGCTTTTTATTGGTTTAATGAGCATTTTATTCGTTTTCTGATTGGTCTATACAGTAATCTGTATTTCCCTTTACTTTCAACAGAGTAATACCTTTTGTTCATACCTTCTGTTGCCACTATGACAAAAAAAGTAATAAAAACTACAAAAAAAAATTAATAACTCAGAAACAAATTGAGATACATACGTTTTTTTTTCTCTATACGACTGTGTAAAAAGTAATATTGTGGGATGTTTAGAAGTTTAAGAATGAAATTTCATTTAAAATTGGCCGTCAGATTTCTTGGAAATCTGACGATGGAAAAGCCTTTTCCCGAACAGCCAATGAAATGCTTGGATAAAAGTTTCAGGTGGATAATACGTACGAGTTGCAGGCGATTTCTGTCGTTTGGAATTCTTACATGTAATAACACTATTAATGTTTAATTCATGGCGTACGTAATGTAGGATCGACTCCGGGCTATGTTTTATGTCTTAAATTTTAGTCTTTGAAAAAATCATTTTCCAAATGGTCGTTGTAATTTGTTAAATTGCTTTTTTTATTTTATTTATTTTTTTTTTTTAATTTTAATTCAATATTTTTAAAGCCGATCAAATTAGCGTGCTTTTTGGATTTTGGTGTGCCTGAACGGGGGTTGGCGAGCGTAGCTCATAGGGGGCAGAGCCCCTAGTATATATAAAAAAAGAATCTTTAAACCGGAGATTTCGCTAATCGGTATCGGATATGTCTCTGGTAGGGATTATAATATACAGTGTGGGGCAAATAAAACCCTCATAGTCTTCAAGAATTGCAGCAGAACATTTCTGATGAGATTGCCATTCCAGCATTTGTTTCAAACTTTAAATGGTGAAACGACTAGCCAAAATCATTAGTCCGATTGGCACGCAGCTCAGGAAATGTGAGAAACTCCCAGTGGTAAATTTAACAGTGTTGAGTGTGAATTTCCAGAACTGACCGGCAAAATTCAAGCAAAGATCAGCAGTACCTAATGGACATTATTTGTACTATAAAAGCAGGCAGCTGTCCTGAAGATTTATCTGTTCTGAGCCTGGCACACTTTCCACTCAAGGTGGGTAACGACGGAGAACAAAATTCTAGAGTTGTATTTAAGTATTGAAAATCCAACTGACGAACACAAGATTATAGTTTCTTTTCTCCTGAAGTCTTATGTACCTGTATTACAGCGCCTAGAAGATACAGTGGTGGAAAACGTCTATTCCTATAATGCTTTAAAAAGTGCTAAAAACTTGTATCTCATAAAACTCCAACAATGCTCAGCGGCAATATGCTGATACGAGCGCCATCTCGTAACTCTTTTCAATATAAACACTTTGTTTTCAAAAATTATAGAATGTTAAATATCGGAAACTATAAATATAAGATATTTTGGTCTGTTATAAGCTAATTTAGTTAAGGATAATGACGTGAAATAGGTTAAAGAGTCTCTTTTAGAATGACTATCGTTTTTAAATCACTACGATGGCGCTACAATCGACATCTTGTTATTCAGCATCGTTGTACATTTATGGGATTCAATTTTTTAGCACTATTTTGTAGCCGTTTTCCACACTGTATCTTCTAGGCGCTGTACCGCCTGTATGGTTAAGTATTTTAAAAAAGTAAATACTTCACAAATGGGCCGGAACATGTATTGAAAGTTATAAAATCGTCAAAATTCCTCTTTGAAAACTTGCTGACGGTCATTGACCCAATAATTGAGAGAAACGCATTTTTTTGCCAATCCAGAAAATTTGCTTTTGAGTATGATAGTAAATAAAAGGGATCATATACGAGAGTTATGTTTCAGAAGAATTATAAGGGTTAGAAACTTAGCTTCTAAAAGAAAGTCAATCAGGTGCTTTCAAACATTAAAAATCATTTTTCTAGCTACAGACTACATCGAAATGATTCACTGGAACTCTACTACACTATCACCACCACCTTTTTCTGAGAAGAGCCACCAACGAAGAGATTTGGTCTAAAGTCGAACCAGGTGAAACAGCGGCCCAGTGGAAATCTGACCAATTCCCATGTCAATCCCAAACAGTAAAACGGTGCGTGAAGCTGGTAACCGAGGCATCACAAAAAGTCTTCGGGTCCAGAGATGGTTTTATAAGAACGACACTTTTCTCGAGATCTTCAGTGCCTAGTTTTTCAAGCAAATCTTATTTCAAACTTCCAAAAGATAGTAAAGACAAGTAAAGGACTATATTTTATTACAAAGTGAAATTACACTCAGGTACAATCAGATAAAGGTAATCAGATCAGGTAATAGTACAATCAGAAAAGTAGTTTTTATTTCAATGAAAATTTGTCTTTTAAAAAAAAAATGCCTTTTTTTAAACATAATCCGCTGCCAATGTGTTGCAAAATGTATTTATTTTTTCATTTATTTATCATTACTATACTCTTTTCTACTAAAATATGTCTATAGCTGCTTGTTATATAAGTTATTTGATTGATTTCCATTTATTAGAAAATTTATCAAAATCGTGTTTTTTCTCAAATTTTAAACCCGATGCGCTACCGCCAAACGTAAATATTTATTTTGTTATTGCATTCTACTAAGCTACCCTAGACACAAGTTTTCCGCGATATAGCGAATCAAAAAAAGAAAAAAGTATTTTACGGCCCACCCTAATACACATTTATCTCCAAAACATGGTTCCTAAAGTTCAAGAAGAATTTAATACAACCTCTCTTCCTTCCACAAGTCAAGATTGCATAGAAGATTATTTTAGTAGTGATAAGGAATCACTGGATTTAACTTGATTCAACGTGTTTAGCTTCAACTGATTTAATAAACTTAATAATAGCTAAAAGCTATAATGATTTGCCAAAATATGCAGTATCAATTCGAAATCGTGTAGTGAACTATAGTTCCATAATAAAGGAGTTAATTACAAGTGAAATACAAACTTTTAAAAATTGAAGAAAAAAATTTAGTTTGACTTTTGACGAATGGACATTTACTGCGAACAAGCGATTTATGAATATTAATGTCCAATCAAGAAATTTAAATTTGAATAAATCTGTAATTTAGGCTTTATGAGCATACATGGATCTTTTACAGCAAAAAAGTGTATTGAAATACTAATAGAGCATCTAAAACAGTATGACATTTCACTAAAAAAAGGACATTGTTTCTATCCTAACTGGCATAGGCGTAGCGTCAGGGGGGCACGGGGGGGCACGTGCCCCCCCCAACCTTCTGTACCCCGGGCGCCAGAACAGAAAGCGTAGGGGGTGCCAGAACAGAAAGCATAGGGGGCGCCAAATGAAGATTTTTTTTGTCTTTACATACAAAAATGTAGATTTATATATATCGAATTTGCATAAAAATGTCTCGCAGCCGGAAAATCCAAAAGGAAAACTGAACCAAATGCATTAAAATTTACAAATATATAAAAAGATTCATCTATAATAGAAGACTGCAAATAGGAGAACCACTAACATTTTCCAAGGCCAATATGTCAGTCCCTACTCCTCTCTTTTGTGTAAAACTGTCCCTCGCCGATAACCGATTTCCTGGGGGAGGAGGGTGCAGAGTCATGTGCCCCGGACATCAGAACGAAAGGCGAAAAGGGCGCCAAATGAAGATTTTGTTTGAATGTGACTTTTCTGTTGAAAAGATTCCATGAAGACTATTCTATTCTTTTTGGAGCTTTCTTTTTTCCCGTCTTGCTATGGGTGCGACGTCAAACGATTGTCCGGTGCAATAAAATGAAACGGGAGAAGGAGTCAGGGTTTGAAACTATGGGGGGGGGGGGGGTGAGGGGGCATGTGTTCTGGACGCCTCGCGCAGGGAACGTCAGATGAAAATTTGGTTTGCCTTTTTATACAATATATATATATGCGTGCGAAATTTGTGTAAAAAATATTTTCTACCCGAAAAGTCAAAAAGAAAAGCTTAGTACAGTGCATTAAAAATGTCAAATAGATAAAAAGATTCGCGTACAAGACAGAAAATTAATAACCCCATTCTTTTTCTTATAATTGCTTTTTTACATGCATATCACCATATCTGTCCTTAGAGGAGGCGAGGTAAGGTGACCGACTGGGACAATAAAAACCAAGCGGTCGAAAATTCACAAAATAAGAAGTAAGAACTTAATAATTTTGTTGTTGTTGTTGTTGTTTTGAGTCAGACATAAATTTGAAAATTAGCATTAAGTTCAGGAAAGTATCTGGACATATCAGCCTAATAGTTCCGAAAAGTGATAATTCCGAAAAACTGATGTAGATAGTACAGGAAGATATTTTACAAAACTGGAATTCATTTTTATACCTACAGTAAATCCTGGTTTTTAGTTCCTAAAACAATGTGACTCATATTACTATGACATTAAAGTGCCCCAATTGTAATGCTACAACAACAGTAAAATCTCGAAAAATGAAATCCGTCTGTAATGGAATCGTGTCTTAAATGAAAAACCTACATTTTTCCAACAGAAATAATACCAACAGTTATACCTCCTAAGACGAAAACCTGTATAAAGCGGAATTATTTCCGCTTCCTTTCAATTTTTTCCCCAGGTTTTAATGAATAAATATTTGATAAAGCTGGTTATATATTTCAATATTATGTATTTTATTGTTACACATTTTAAATTTTAAAATAAGTCCGCTACTAGAAACTTTCGTAAATTTCTCTTTGTAAATTTACTTTGCAGAGGAAGGGGGGGGGGGGGGCGCCAAAATCGACGTTTTCCCCGGGTGAAAATATAGCTAGTTTCGGCCCTGGAAGGAGTGCACAAAGTAAAATGTTTTAGTAAAGCCTTTTAAAAGAAAAAAAAAAAAGAGTATAGCATTTGCAGTGGTACAGTAAGAAAATTCTCACAGGGCGCCATCATAGCTAATAAAGTCGCCCCTGCCTTTATCCCCCCCAAAAGGATTTTTTCTCTTCTTTTTGCCATTTCTGGGCGTTTTGCCACTCTAGGCGGAAATTGTAAAATGCAGCTCTGTTCCTTTTGGTGCAATTATTTTTTGCATTACTTTTTGCATTACTTTTGGGGCAATTGTTTTTTGCAACCAACCAAATCCAGTCTTAGAGAGAGGAGGCGAGCTTGGGCGGCTGCCAGTAATTAAAAAAAAAACTCACCCAGGGCGCCATCAGCCGCCCCTGCTTTTACCTTCCCAAATTACATTTCTCGTCCTTTTGCCATTTCTAGGTAGGTGACAACTGAAAAATGTCGACCATGCCTTTTACTAAAATTACTTTTTTTGCATGCAGATCCGGTCTCAAAGGGCGCGAGGTCGAGCAACTGTCAACGAGTAAAAACTAAGGGTTGAAATATATGCAAGATAGAACAGTAACACCACTTTTTAATGTTTTTTAAAGAATATAGCCCGGGCCGAAACTAGGGGGGGGGTGCAGAGGGGGCATATGCCCCAGGCGCCAGAACAAAGGTGAAGGGGGCGCCAAATGAATCGCTTGTCGATTCATACAAAAATGTGCATATATATATATAATGAAATGCAAAGAAACTCGCAAGCTAATGTTAAACTAAGGGAGCGTTCTTTTGAAATTTCTCGTTTGGATTTTAATATTTTAAAATTATTTTTTTCTTAGGATAGTTTAGATTGATCTTTAGCGTTGCCATACTTTTAAGTTTTGAAACCGGTACTGGAAGTGAAGGAACTTTATAAAAATAATCTGCAACCAAAATCTAAAAAGTAAACACTAACCCGGTTAGAATTTAACCTCAGCTTTTCTAAGCAAAGAAAAAAATCATTTAAAACTATTAATATGCAAGCGAGAAAATTTAAAAAGATCGCTCCCATAGGTTTAGCATTAGCGTTCCAGTTTCTTCGCGTGACTTGTGTAGGCTCTTAACGCTCAAGCTAATGTTAATCCTATGGGAGCGTCGTTTACATATTTCTTGTTCTAATTTTAATTATTTAATTATTTTTTATGAATTTTATTTATTTATTTATTTATTTTGCACAGGGTACCGGAGGTCAATAATATTTATTGTGCGTACGGAGATGAAGGGAGGGGGTGGTCGCCAAAATCCATGTTTTCCCCTGGCGCAGAAAAAGGCTAGTTTCAGCCCTGAACGTACGATTGATATTAAGGTTCTACTTATTGTGCAAATTATTAAAAACCTTCATTTGTCACTGTTTTAAAAGTATATGTGATTGTGTATTATACATGGGATTTTCAGATAAATTAATGTGAAATTTATATTCATATATTTTAGGATTGTGATTTATTGAGACTTTTACAAAAACGATAAATGGCAGTGATTTTCAATTGCTTTTTTTTTTTTTTTTTTTTAAAGATGCAATCAAATTTAAAACTTTTTAGTATGTAGCATTTAACCCACTCTCTCCTCCCCCAAAACGAAAACGCTTTAGTTCTCAACCATTAATACGGTGCTGGTCAATCATTGATATTTGGTCAGTAGTTGTAATTTGATCGATAGAAGGAAAAATTTCCCCAACTGCAAAGCTGGTGTCCAGTCACCCAAGTAGTTTAATTTCAGTGAGTAACACAAGGTGGTCATACAAAGAACTTCTTTGACCTCTGAACTTGTGTTTCCCTCTTGTGGAAAGTGAGATAATAGGAGCATCTCTACCTAACCCCTCTCCACACTCCTACACACACTTGGCTTGGTATGATCTGGTCATTTGTGGGAATGTACTCGTAGTTAAATGTTTTTATTACTATTTTTTAAACAGATCAGGATTGAATGAGCCACGCAAAAACAAACGCGATAAAAAACAGGAAATTTTTATGGAAAACTCAATAACAAGCGATGTCATGAAGCACACCATGATTCTAAATTCATTCAAGTCTGGCTTCAAAAGGACGAAAATGGAATAGAAGGTAAGAACATACAGAATTGTTTGTTTTATTAAATTAATAACGTTTTCCGAAAAAACAAAAATCTCCACTCAAAAATGTGATTATTTTTGACACATTCATAAACTCATTTCTATTCCTATTTGCCTGAAAATTACAGAACAGCATTCAGGTGCTTAAGAATCGAGCAGCGTTCTCCCTTTTCTTAACGTTTTTTTCCTAATTCGAAGCAGCTTGATTTAAAGCGGATTACTAAATGGATCCGTCTTGTAATTGTCAGCCTTTGAATTTGGAAATCAAAAGTCCAACTTTGATGTTATTTTATTTTAAAAAATCGGAGTTTTTTAGAAAAAAAACCCTTTATTCTACTTCATAAAAGCATCTCAAATGTAGGGCTGCCACTGCCAAATGACACTGAAAATAGTAGCTTTAGTAGCCTCCAACGAAAAAAAATATTAGTATTTCTTCGATAATAGTAGCCAAAATACTCGCATACCCACTTTAAAAAAAGGAAGAAAAATTCTATCCATAATAATGAAAGGACTTTATATGTCCACATTTTATGCTTCTGCTCAAATCAGTGAATAAAGAATAGAGTGATTTCTTCAAATGAGAGTGCAAGTTATCCAGAAAATAAGGCCCTAATGTTTCAGTTACGAAGTAACTTGGTTCTTCCACAATAAAAATTATGTACAGCACCTGGAAATATAGCAGTAAAAACTTCTTGCAGATCATCCAGGTAACTACTTTCCATCAGGCCTTTCATTTCAAGAGTTTCTTGGAGAGAAGGAAGAAAAGTTTTATTTGAGGGGCAGGGATAGAAATAACGTGTGGGGTATCACAAATCCCGCACAAAAAAGGAAAATCCCGCATAATGAAAATATTTGTTTGGATGGAATCTTCCAAATTTATTTCTTGGACAGACATATGATTCGTATGCGATTTTGTTTTTTAATTTCGTGAAAGCCACGATTTTTTTTCTTCGAGAAATCCACAAAATCAATTCATCAAACAGTCGCGAATTTTGCCATTCGGTAACGAAAAAAAAAAAAAAAATCGCCGATATCAACAATTGGCCTTAGAAAAAAAGAAGTTTTCCATCAGTCGCGAAAAAAAAACTTGTAAATTTCGCCTAAAGCCCAGCTAGAAAATGTTTGCACTTTTTATGCAAAAAAGTATAGATTGTACACAATTTGTGCATAAAAAGTGACTTTTTTTGAACACTTTGAAAAGTATGCACTTTGTGTGCAAACTGTCTGTATTTTTTATACATACAAAAAACTGTATATTCTATGTTGTCAAAAACTGTGCACATTTTTTGCATAAAATAAATGAATATTTCGTGTTCGCGAAAAGTGTGCATTTTTTATGCACAAAAAAAAAAAAAAAAAAAAAAAAAATCTGTTGATTCCAATTTTCTAAAAATTATGTATTTTTTATGGATGTAAAAAGTAGTATTTTTATTTTAATTAGTATATTTATTCCCCTCCCCCCCCCCCTAAACGAAAATTCTCAATTCCATTTTAATTTTAAGGTAAACGAAATAAATACATTTTACTATGTTTTTCAAACTAAGAGAAAAAAAAATTAATTATTTAAATTTCGAAATCTACGGAAAGAAAATCGAAAATTTTGTCAAACTGTCGCGAACAGAAAAAAAAATTACACCCGCGAATTTGGTCAAATAGTCGCGCAAAAAATCAAGAATTTCCTCAGTCAGTCGACAAAAGAAAAGATCGTTTAAAAGAATCGTGAATTTCGTCAAAAATCCCTGAAACAAATACCGAATATCATTTTCGTCAACCGGTCGTAGAAAAATTCACGAAATTTGGCAAGGGATCGTGTAAAGAAAAATTCCACGAAACAATTGGCGGAAAAAAATGCGAATTTTGGTAATTCGTCGAGGAAAAAAATTGCGAATCTCCTTAAAAATATCTTGAATTTTATCAAAGGCTGTGGAAACAAATGGCGATTTTCGTCCTTCGGTCACGGACAAATCATCACAAATTTCGTCAAAAGAATATACAAAATATTACGAATTTCGTCAAACGATGAAGAGGAAAAAATTGCAAATTTCGTCAAATGGTCGCGAACAAAAAGACGGCACGTGTAATTCTGGGTTTTAAAAAAAAATCTGGAATTCACAGCAAATTTTCTAAAAAGTTACAGCAGAGGGAGGGAAAGGGGTGGAAATCGCCTCCCGGCGCCAATTATGTGTTTTTTCCGCAATCCTTTGACGAAATTCGTATTTCCCGCGATCCTTTGATAAAATTTGCGATCCCTTTGTGAAATTTGTATTTTTCTCGCGATTCCTAGACGAAGTTTGCGTTTTTTTGCGATCCCTCGAAGAAATTTGCGTTTTTTTGCGATCCCTTGAAAAAATTCGCTTTTTCTGCGATCTTTTAAAAAAATTGGCGATTTTTTCTGTGAACGTTTGTCGAAATTAATTTTTTCGGCGATCATTTGCCGAAATTCGCGATATTTTATTTTCCCGAATTTTTAAAATTTTCGGAACCGGATGCCTTAAATTTTCGGAAAATTCAGAACAGAATCATCCCTGAAAAGACACGAATTTGATCAAATATTCGCGTAAATAATCGAGAATTTAAACAAATGATTACACAAAAAATCAAGGATTTCGTAAGTTGGTTTTGAAAAGAAAATCACGAATTTCGATAAACTATCGTGGGAAAGAATTGCGAATTTCGTCAAATGATATCTGAAACAAACAGCGAATACCATCAATCGATCACGTAAAATATATATATCGCGAATTTCGACAAGTGGTGGCGGAAAAAAAATCAATTTCGTCAATCTGTAGTAGAAAAATCTGCAAAATTTGGCAAAGGATCGCGGAAAAAATCGCAAAATCTCCTTCAACGATAGTATAAAAAGATCTTGGAAATAAATAGTTATTTTCGTCAATGGTTTAGGTGGGGGGGGGGGGGGGGGAATCCCGAATTTTGGAATTCGTCGTGGAAAAAATCGCGAATCTCCTCAAACAACCGTTGAAAAAGTGCGTTTGGGAAGATGACTTTACAGGCGCTTTGAAGAAAAAGACCGAATATTTTCAGTAAAAATAGTCACTGAATCCGAAAAAAGTCGTCTACTGCTTTCTTGAAATAGTCACTTTTTAAAAGTTTTCGCCCTAAAATAGTCGCCATATCCGCCGGATGCTGAAAATAGTCGCTAGGTATAGCATTTTAGTAGCAAGTGGCAGCCCTGCAATTGCATGTTAAGAAAAATTGGAATTTTTGAGAAATTGAGTCGGACTGGACCAGGCCTGAATTAATTGATTTTTTTTTATGGACCGAGCTTGTTTTCACTGATTTTTTTACGAACCGGGCCTGACCATAAACTGTGAAAATATAAACGGGCCGGGCTCGGGTGGAACGTTTAATTTTCACGCCGGCCTGGAAACTGTGGCCCGTGCAGACCTCTAGTGTTCCCCCCAGGGCCGTGCAAAGAGGGGGCTAAAGGAGCGGTCGCCCCAGGCGCAAAATTTATGCTGCGAACCACGGTTTTATTTGTTTTTTTATTCAGTTTTTGTCCGCCGATCATTTTCAGGGGAATTTCTTTTTTCTTTCTTGATCCTTTTTTTTCCTGTCGCAAAACATCATGAACTCTCTAACAAATAATTGCAATTTTCTCTTATGTTATTTAGTTGGTCTGAATTTCTAAATTAAAATTAAACATTTTAAAGTTCCAAAATAAACGCGAAATATTTATTCATATTATAAATATTATAGAATTTATTTATGTTTCTGCACTTTATCAATTTTATTACACCCATTACAAAGAGAGAGATTTTTTTTTTATTGGGGGGGGGGGGGGCAAAATTGAAAATTTGTTAAGGGCGCACTTCTCACGGCTTTGGTGCCCCCCCAAAATTTCTGGTCACGCTACGCCTATGCTAACTGGTACTTGGAGATGATACTTTAGATGCCTTGATATTTCTTAGATCATATTGTAAAACCGATTAGTGAAGAAACAGTGAACTGTTCAAACTAACTTTTTTTTTTCTCGTAGTATATAATTAATTTTTATATTATGCTATATATAAAGTTTTTTCATTTTAACAACTATCTCTATTTAGAAATTTAAACTATACATCTATGTATTTTTTTATAGTATGTATGTGTTCTAAGTTCTCTTATATCAAGAAAAAAAAGCTTCATTTTAGGGAAAATCTTACGTTTGCGATATCCTAGAATTGTAATCTTCAATTATGTGGTTATGCGAATAACTCAAAATTTAATTTGTGATATTAATTATTTTTTAATATTGTAAATATTAAGCCATTCAAAAACTTGTTTAACATGAAATAAAATAGATTATCTATAGAAGATGAAACATAGACATTTCATGTTTTTTTGTTACATTGTCAAAAATCAACAGCATATTAGTTTTAATTTTCAACTATTGTAATTTTTCTTATATTTTTGATCGATACTTAAAGTCAAAATGTTTTAACTTGGTATATTTTCATATGTAACTTAAACTATACAGTGAAATACGGTTAACACGAAACTGAGGGGACCGAAAAAATTTTTCGTGTTAAAAGAATTTCGCGTTAAAAGAATTCTTAAAAAAAGAACGGAACTCACAAATATTTTCGTCGTCTTCAAATTTTATTTCGATTTCCTGTTAAACTACTAGTAAGTTGCATCCATTAGAATGAAAAGTAAGTAAACAAAATATTGTTTTTTGGGGAAAAAATCAGATATCTTTTCTTGGAGTGTCTTTTTCAACATTCTGAGATCTAACTTGTTTGAATCCTATAAGCAAAGTTGTCTCTAAATCTTCGTGCTTAGTAGTTCTCATACGTTTTCCCCCAGGCTTAAACATACTGCGCTCAAACATTAGCGTAATGGGATCCCTGTTTTTTAGTATTGTTGATAATGTAGAATTGGCCATGCAAAACTCTTTGCAGATTTCTGTTTTCGTCCTTCTTTTTCATCAACTGCATTAAGCAGCTTCAGCTTCATTTGAAGCGAAATAGCACTTTATTTTCGCACCGATTTATTGATTATGCTCATAAAACATAAGCTAATTTACAAAAAACATGAAATTTTCGCCCAAAATTCAGTGGTTTTAACACAAAATTCATCAATTTCAACTTAAACTAACTAATTCGAAAGCGAATTTTTTTCGTGTTAAACGATTTTTGTTTCGTGTTAAAAGAACAAAAATGTATTAAATTGCATAGTATACTGTCCGGACCGCTATGTCATTTCGTGTTAACCGAGTTTTCATGTTAAGCATTTTCGTGTTAAACGTATTTCACAGTACTTTTACTTTAATTATCTTTTCTATAAGATTATGCTATTTAGCTATTGTAAAAAATGGTGATATTACAGAAATTCTAATTTTCGTAATCCCGGGTTTGAATCTAAGCAATCCCGAAATTTCGGGATTGGAAATTAGTCTCGGGATGTATAATCCCTTGTCTCTGGTTTGATAAGTTTTGTGTTTAAAAAAAAAAGCTTACAATTTTTAGAAGAATAAATTTCTAGAATGATACATTCGAATAAATTTGCATGATTTCCGATTCTTCATACAATTTTTAACCCGTGTATCTATCTCCTGTTAGTTGTTTTGGAATCTTTTTTTTTTATTTTAATTTAACTTTATTTTTGTATGTAAAGATGGAATTCTGTAACCGATTTTTCACTCGATATGCTAGATTACAGTGGTTCCCAACGTGGGGCATACCAATCGGGGCCCAATTTGGTTTTTTAGGGGGCAATTTCAAATTTGTAACTCGCCCATTCACTGTCAGTTTTTTGGAAAAATAATGCTTTTGACAAAGAATTAAAGTAATACAGGCGAAATTAAAATATATAATTTATAAAAATGAATAAAAAAGAAAATTCTTAATCAAAAGTTTAAAATAGAATGAAAACCAGAATAATTATATGAACAGTCTTTAAGAATAATTTGACCCCCTCCCCCCCCCCCTCCTTTTTTTTAATCTTTATAATTTTTTTGGTTATTAAAGTATTTTACAGTTTTTCTCAACTTTTTCGAATATTCTTTGTATTTCTATTCGCTCTGCTGCACTTAACATGAATAAACTTTTACACATGAAACTTACTATCGTGAACATATTTAACCTAAAAAATATTTTAAATGTCTAATGCACTACAAACTTTATAAAACATGGTTCGTACGCCTCCTTGAATTTTGTAGACCAAAAAATTTTTCGGGCACCAGTATTATCTTATAGAAAATGTCTTCTTAAAAGAAGGCGAAATTTTGCGCTTTTAACCTAGATTTCTTTTTCTATAAAAAGATACTGATAGTTTTCCTGGAGAAATAGCGGTATCCGCTAACCATGTAAAATTTATAAACCATGAACAGCATTAGAAAAAGAAATGGGTAAATTGAAAACATCTCTGGCTGTAGGGCAGGCCTCGTATAAATAATTTAAATTTCAAGTCCGATAATGCATGAAAAAAGATGTGTTTTGATGGGGCAAATGCTACTTAAATTTGATAAAAGTCAGAATCTTGAATTAGTTATCGTGTATTTTTTGTATCCATAGAAAGAAAATTTAGTGACAAAAACTTTTCTATCAACTCATAATATGTTACTAAAATGAGTTATAAAATGTGTCAATGTTATCAATTTTAATACTAACAAGGGAACCACTTTTGGTGTTGCTCAAACCAGCATCGAGACCTGGTGCGTTTTGTAGCCCTATACATAAAAGTTAGAGAACCGAAAAAATTTCTCTGTTAAAATAACATTTTATATACTATTTTAGACTTTTAATTTTTTATTGTTACGTATTTATTTGTTTATTTCACGCCAATAGTGAGTTAAGTCGCCAAATAGGGCGCTACAATTTTTTCGCCCGCTTTATCCAAAGAGAAAATGTACAGAACATATTACTAGAATTATATCAGATTGCAATTTTTTTAATAACTGATAGCCTAAGAAACAAATATTAGGTTTTTTTTTTTTTTCTATGCAGACGATAAATATATAAGTAATAAATATAATTCTGTAAAAGCTTCGAAGATCATTGAAAACTATTTTTTAGTGAAATACAAAATAAGCAAACTATTTTCCTTTGAAATCGAATGAAATCAAGTTTCGAATGTTTAAAATGAAATGTTGCTGTATTAAATGGTCCTTCGGTAAAAGTAATCATAAAGTAAATTAATATTTTTACACAATTTAGAAAATTACTGTGGCGAAATAGGTCGGATATTGCAATTTCTAGCTATTACAAATTCAGCTATGACATTTGGCTAGGGTTGCCGGAAAGCTCTACTTTTGAAAATGAACGCCAACTGTTTCCCCGCCAAAAATATGAATATAAAGTTGCAATTTTTCAAAATCAAATTCGTAGGGTTTTGAAGGAATTTTCAAACTTTTTTCAATATTTTATACTTATTATTAACTAATTTTTATTTTTAAATGGTTTTCTTTAAAAAAATTCAATGTTAATAGTCCGATAAGTGGTCTCGAAAATTGCATTTTCAGAAAGTTATGCCGCTGTATAATCAAGAAATATTATTTTAACAGAAAATTTTATCGATTCTCAAACTTCATAATATAGGGCTTTAAAATGCACCAGGTCTCAATGCTAGGTGCGAGCAACACCAAAAGTGGTTCCCTTGTAAGTATGAGCGTCTTTTCAAGCAGTTTGAGACTATAAAAACACAGACCATATAAAACTTTTGTAAAACATTGAGGTGAGTTAGAAATGTACAACCAGATTCTTTTTTGCATAAAAATGAAGATGTATAGTCTCATTGCATTTATAGAATTATGTTAAAATCACATTTGTGACAAAATTTAACATCTTTGATAAGTTAAAAATATGAAATGAAGAATGATTGTTAACGCTCTGTTAGGCTTTCTACAGAATAGAGTTCATTTTAAATAAGAAATATATGTTACAGAATGTGTGTGCGACAAGAGGGGGGGGGGGGGGGAAGCACCATGGTATTACAGATGCTTCGGTGGGGCGTGGCCAATAAAAGGTTGGGAATCACTGTGCTAGAAGAATTATAAAAATTATGCACACAGGTGTGTTTCCGATGACAGTACAATAATTTAATACTTTTAGAACTTAATTATAAATTAATAAATAATTTTAAGGCATTTTTTCGTGAGCGAGACGCAGGCAAAAAAATCTCTATGCACACAGCTGTTTATGAGTTATAACAAGAATGGAATTGATTTAGCGCCAAAACCGCACTCATTAAAATAGGTCAAGTAACTGTGAAATTTTCACAAAAAAAAAATTAAACATCGAAAAGTCGAAAATATAAATAACAAATAAAGCGTGTAATATTTCTTTATTTATTTTATAATAAATTCTTTACATTGTAATAACGTATATCATCGGCAGTTTAATGCAAAATAAATCATACTATTAAAATATAAAAACTTGTCTCTTAAAGAAATCTCTAACAATTATCCAAAAAAATCAACACCTTTTAAGACATAGACCTAAAGCATTTAGATATCAAGTTAAAGTATATTCGAGAAATATTGAGCTTGTATAACACTCATCTTGAATATACATCTAGAGAAAAAATATTTTGTAAAAAAGCTTGCCTAAGCCTATGTAATTTAAGGTAGGTGTTGCATTATTTGCGATTAAAGGGAGGTGTTGGGAATGTACGAGTAATCGCACATTAACTGTATCTATAACTTTATAGTAAATTATATTATCGTAAGTGGCAACACTATTATTGTTATTAATTTGGTTTCTCGATGTTCTGTTCTACGTTTTGTTACCGTATGTGTGTTCTATCTGTAGTCTTTAGTAATAAAGGCTTGTGATGTTTTTCATCGGACTCTGATTAATTATTATATCACAACAATTTCATGACTGCAATTCATGATTTTTTTAAATTCTGTTAAAATATGTGAGTATGAAGTGATACCAAACACGAAAATTCACCTCTTTGATTTACGCTTGATAGAAAGTGCAAGCTTGTGAATTTATTTTAAAAAATTATTTTTTTTTCAGGTATGGGCTAACAGGAAAAAAAAGCAAATATTATTTAAACTTTAGGATTTTTAAATATAATTTTTTTAATATATAACCATAAGATAATTAATATGCAACTATCATGTTGAAAAATAAGTCTTTTGCTTGTTTAATGAGATGATTGTCTGCCAATAAATAACATAAGGATTTTATTAAAAAAATATTCATAAGAAAAGAATATATTTGGCCGCCACGCATTTAGTGCGGTCGGCCCAACATCATACGGTGCCCTGGCAAAACAGTTAGTTTAGACCAGCCATATTTAACCTGCGGCCCGACAATATTTTACGTGCGGCCCGAAACACATAATCATTAATTCAAATGTATACACGTATGCATATACGTCACGATAAACGGTATGCTCGTTGCAAAAGTGTTAACACTAATTTAACATTATTCAAAATTTATTAAATTATATACTTATTTCTACTTTTTAAATATATTGAAGTATATTGAAAAAAAAAAAATTATTAAAGGCCAAGATTCTGTTTTTTTTTTCTGCAGAATTTGAAAATTCCGGATTGTTATTATTATTAGATACATATTATTCAGCTAATAGCTTGTTAGGGTTAAACTTTTTCGCGGATAAAGTTGGCACCAAAAGCATTTTATACCACTATTTTCGAATGGTAATCTTAGCCGCATATTTCTATAACATTTGTAACAGAAATCTACCACGAAGTGTTTGGAAATAGTGTTGTTGAAAAAATGTCAGTAACATTTCTTCTGCAACAAACGTTCAACGTTTGTTATAGTGCTTTTTCAATTCCTACTATTAGCTCACACTCTCCCTATATTTATTTATATATTTATCTTGTTCAAATTTTCAATCGTTAATAAATCGGTAATAAATCGGACCCTGTTCTGTCGCCAAATACTGCCAAGTTTGTCGCCAGCTTGGCGATGTATCGCCAAATTTGGCGGCCAAAATGAGTCGCCAAAAGTGACGCCAACTTGGCGATATTTCTAATATTTCGCCAAATTCCCATAGAGTTCCATTGTAAACCTACTTGCTTATAGAAAATCAACAAATTGAGCTATTTTAATCCAACAAAAACTAATATTAGCTTAATATTAAATTTTCCTTTGATGGCCTAAATAGGAATTGACTTTAAAAACAAATTTTTTATATTACTTGCTTATACTTCTTTTGTTATCTTAACATTTTAATTACACTTTTCTTGCATTATTATACAAGAATGTTGCGGCCCGCCTAACGTCACAAACATATGTTTGCGGCCCACGAGAAAAAAAGGTTGAGTATGACTGGTCTAGACCAAGGACGCTTATGGTGCAAACCTATAGCACGCTTTCTATAAGTGGCACGCGGCAGAATATTTTCGGTACTGCATTGATCGAGGTTCTAAAGCAAAATAGAATGCAATTAAACAATTTTCTTGACTTTAAACAAGACGGAGTTTTCTAATTATTTAAAAATTTTCAGATGTTGAAAGGCAATTTATTAATTTCCAACTTGTTTAAATTTGGAATTAATATTTTTTTTATACATTAACGATTTAGGAGAAGATATGAAAAAGAAAGATTGTTAAGAAATATAAGAAAGAAATGCGATTGATGAAATTAAAGCGATTTGGTATGAAATGTGTCCTTTTGACAATTTTCCTCTCTTCTTACGCCTGCTAGTCACAATTTTCGAAGATGAATGAGATGAAAAACTCGAATAGAAACCACTTCTCAGATGACTCCAATTCAGCTTGAATCTTGAATTATGTTAAACGTACTCAGTATCAATCTGATTTTATTTGTCGTCCCTAATAACCAGGGCTGCCACGGGCGACTATTTTTTAATTTATACCTGACACCACTTTCTCAAAACAAAAACTATTGCCATGCTGTTCGAGAACATTTTCAAGAGAAATATACTACAAAATCTCTTTTTTTAAATAGTGGTGCGAATAGAATAGAAAAATAGTCGCCTGTGGCATCCCTGAATAACAGAAATCGCATTTGGTCTTTTACTATTTTCTAAAATTCATACAATTGTTACCATAATTATTACCGTGTAATATGTGTGTGTGTGTTTCCTCTATATTTTTTAATTCTCATAAATAAAAACTCAATTATTTTGATCCTCTAGCTTTTTTTTTTTTTTTTTTTTTTCATTTATTGACACGCCATGGTGATGCAAAATCTTTTTCTTTAAAAATGGGCACGCGGAAATGAAAAGGTTTGCCATTCCTGGTCTAGGCCGACGTATACAGCAAGGCTGGACTAATAAAATATATAACAACAATATATCATAGGGATCATTGCGTACAGCATATAATAATTGATCACTATATCATATGGACAATAAAATGTATGAAAACAACCACTACTTTCACATTCAATGTGCATAATTATTTTTTATTTCGCAAAATCTTCTAACCTTTACAATATTTTAGATATTTATATTTTGCGTTGTCGGTTACTTTTAGGGTCATCAAATCTGTACATTCACTGACAATTACATGAACTTTGCATGTAAGAAATAAAGTTAATTCTAAATTTTTCTCAAGAAGAAACATTTAAAAAAAAATCTAGAGCATAAATATTATTATTTTATACAGAGGAAATATTATTTCGACTTGTACAGAGAGAATCGGGACCCCTAACAAGACCTCATTTTGGCAACTTCTTGGGCAACAGCCCCGTTTGCGCGATGATTGCGCCGGCCCTGATTCTCATACACTTGAAAATAATTGTTGCCAGTATTACTCATGTTTGACGGCAACTTTAGCTGTAAATCTGATTTCCGAAAATTAGTTATACTATAATTGAAGTATCTTAGTAGAAATTGCATCTGTAGCGTTACATATTTTTTCTGATATTTTACTTTTGGATTACCTGGTATCTGAATGCAAAGTATTCTACAAAGAGTTAGGAAAGTTGGGTGGAATCACTCCTTAAATTTTATATATTCGTTCCCAGTATTGCCAAACGATAAACTTTGTAATAAATCCCTATTGCACATGCTAAAGAAATCTATTACGAAGATTTTAGTTTAGAAATAATGATTTAAAATATATAAAACACATACATAGGACGTTGCGACATCTGTATTAATCACCAATCTGTAATAAAGAAGAAGATTGCGACATGTCTGGATAATATTATTCAGTCTTCCATAATCGGGTTCCCGCATTGTGCAATAGGGTAATGTTTATAAAATTTATTTCATATGAAAAAATATTCTAGATTTTTTGTGGAAAATCAGGTCAACCCGAATCCGAACCGCAAGAGTCGAATCTCAACCCAACAATTAAAATCAACCTGACCCAACCCGACCAGCAACGAAAAAATAGCCCTTAGCCGATGACAGATTTTAGAACTTCTGAAAATCAGGACATATACATTGAAAATCGAGTGGGAGCATCTGACAACACTATTTTAATACTACTGAAATGTTTTGAAAAGTAAAAAAAAAGAAAAAAAAAAGAACAAAAATTAAGAAAAGATGACATCTTAATTTTTGTTGACATCTGACTGGATAAAACTACACAATGTAATGCCATTTATCTTTCTATCTTCTGAAAACGCATTTCACAAGCACAAAATCTCTTACTGTTGTCAAATTTCCGTTATCACAATAGATGGCGAAAACAATCAGATTGAATGCATAGTATCAGATAAGGCAGACTAGAAAAGAATTTATTAATATGTATGTTATCACTGCCTGATATGGGCGGAAATTTCGAAACTATCTATTTCGGAGTTTGATTTTGCAATCAATTCAATACGGCATTGAGGAAAAGCATCTCTACTGAAAATGACTGGATGAAATGTGAGAGGTCAAGGCCGAATTTTCCTGAAAGGAAAATTATGGGTCTATAATATTAATGAGATTCGTTTTCACTCGTTCCCTTCTTAATGATTTTGTGACTACAAATTTATTAGCAATAAATGACAAAAAATGACAATAAATAAAAATGAAAAGGACATGTTGTAGTTGCAGTTCATGGGCATATAGCGACGAGCCTTCGTCCCACGATAAAGGGTCTGAGGACCCCAAAAATGTGCGGAGAGTCAGGAGGGACGCGGGAAGGGCTTTTAACCACGTAGTGCCGCCGCAAATCGTCCAAGGTCGAGCATTGCCCAGCGCACGTTACTCGGCCTGAGCCCAATGCACCATTGGATGAAGTTGTCCCTACTATAATAATATATTCAAGGATTAGATCGCGTAGTTCGGGGATCACACCTCCGAGTCGCCCAAGAGCTTTGGGTGTACCGGACGCCCATGAGGACGCCGGCCCGCTTTTTCAAGAAGGCTCACGTTTTCAGCACCAGCCTTGGCGAGTTGGCGAAAGCGAGAGCGTTCAGCCAGCTCTAACGCCAATCGTCGTCTTTTGTTTTGTTTTGAACCCGAAATGGCGGAAGACGAACTAGCATATTTTAGTCCTACCTAAATTAAAGAAATATTTTCAGTTATGTGTTCTAGATGAAAAGAAATCTTCTTCGAAAGAAATTGTATTACGAATTCTTATACTCTGTTTTATCGAAGGCCTTTATTACTTCTGATGATATAGACTAAAATTTTGATTATTTGATCCCCTCAAAAATCTAAATTTCATTCAATTGAGCATTATTAATTCCATACCTCTTAAACAAAAACTCATTACCTTCATATATTTAGATATTTGATTACATATAAAGATGGATTTATGGGGATCATGAATTAATGCAGTTTCAGTGCATTTTGATGTATATAAACTCAGATTTAAAAAAATACCTGTGGCAGAAAATTACTATATTTTCTGCGATGAACTTATATAATTAATTTAATACCAAATCATTCTGCAGAAACAGCCCCCAAAGTCGAGTGAAAATAGGCCAAACCAAGAAAGAAAGAAAAAAAAAAAACCTTTCACACCCCCAAACAGGATGTTTAGAAATTGCCTTTTTGATGTGAGATGAAATTCTTAAGGGGAGGTGGGGTAGAAGGAAGATTGAATGACTATCTTTTGTTACTTCAAAGTAACAAATAAAATCATTAGAGAAAATTTTTAACTGTATATGATAGTGAGGGGCTATAGATTTAAATAGTTAAATTTATCAATTAACAAATAGAAAAAACAAACCAAAAAATTAAAAACTTGGAATATTTAACTTTTTTTTTTTGGGGGGGGGGGAGGGCGCAGAATTTGAATAATTGGTCTTTTATTTATAGTTACTTCAAAGTGATAGATAGGACAGAAAATTTAAAAAACTGTAAAGAATTTAAAAAAAAAAATGAAAGCGTGCGCACAAAAGGTTAATCCTTATTATTATTTTTAAAATCTTTCATTCTATTTGTTTCCTTATCTTTTTTTATGGTAAATTATTTATTTGTTATTTAAAAATCAACAGATGGAGCAAAACAGTAAACTTTATGCACTGTTATGGATAAGCGAAGGAATAGTTAACATTTCAGACGCAATTTTAACTAATCTTTTCTGTAAGGCAACAATGAATTTTAAATGGACAAAAAATAGTGTGATGGAGGAGAGGCAGGGGGGGGGGGGAGAGAAAATTCGAAATGGGAGGTTGCCTCAGACGATTGAGCATTATTTTATTGCCACTTCAACTTAATAAATATAGCAATATGTGTGCAGAATGACGAAATATAAAGTGTGTGTGTGGGGGGGTGGGGGGATTTCATTCGAGAGAAGAATTTACATGATTTATTCAAATAGGACGAATTATTATTTTTAAATAATAAATAAAACAACTAAGGCGAAATAATATTTAAAAATATGGCAAAAATTTTAAAATAAAAAACTGAAGAATTTTAAAGATTTTTAATTTTGTGCACTAGGGACAGACCAATGTCTTTTTCATAAAAACTCAAATAATGATAAAATTTTAACAATATTAAAATGTAATAGTAATTGATTTAATTCCATGCATCAACTTGCAATTATTTTAGCTGATAGATTTAATTGCAGAATACGGCTAAATAATTTTTGCTTTATCGTTCAATCTAATTATAATCGAATTGATTTTAATTTCAACTTCCTATTAACTTCTAATCGCAATTAAATTAAAAACAATTAATTTTTAATGAATTATTTCAGTGAAAATGTGTTTTATTAATGCAATCAACACGTCGCATAATTATGCCGCTTAATAATAAAAAAAAAACGAAATTAATTCAGTAATAATACTAATAAAACTATGTTCAATTGTGTCATAAAAACATGATCAATACAATTATATTTATTAAAGAAAATTTTTACGTCTGTTTCTAAATACGTTCTCAATTTCTTCGAACATATAGAAAATTAATGAAATAAATGAATATTATAGAGCTGAAAAAAAAAAAAAAAACTTATGTTTGAATTATATATATTTGTGCAATTAAAAGTTATTTTAATCCGAAAAAGATCTTTGTTTTAAGCAAGGTTCTAATTGCAAAGCACGGTGAAATAACATTTCGTCTAGCTTTTTACATTTGCGAAAAAAACAAATGAAAAAAAGCACATCTCTTCCTCTCAGCAAAGGAACGGGGTTGCTGTTCGCTACGCGTACGACGTCACGAACAAAAAAGGGTGCGTAGCGTTGAATTCATCCCCGCGCCAACCCTTACTCTGGCGATAAGGTGCTCAAAACGTGAGCCTTCTTGAAAAAGCCGCCGGCCCCTTAGTCTTGAGCCCAGATCTCTCGGAAATGCTATTGCTCTACCAGTAGCTTCCGGACGTGAAAGTCCTTTGTGTCTGTTCAGGGGAAAAATTTCTGATTAACTCAATTTTATCAAAATCCTTCATCATTTGATGAACAAGGACTAATTACCGCAGGGGAAAACTTCCACTAGTAATTCTGAAAAGAAAATTTTGCCTTAGTTTATGACCGAAATTTTGAGTTTAAACAAAGCGAAGATTACTTTTAAAAATTACTGCTGGATGTTTGTCTCTGAAATAATCAAGCTCTCTTGACAAGTACCACTTTCAAACCGTTTCGCCAGTAGAATTCACGAAAAGTCATAAATTGATCTGTTCCCGATATTTGTATTATGTATTACTCTGGATGTGACAGTTTCGTATAATTTCCGATGAGTTTTCTCCTTTCTATGTTGAATATTGACGAATGGTCAGTCATCTCAGCTTGGTCTAACAAATGACAATATATTTTTTTTTTCTAATTCTGAGATAATGACTAAAATTCCAAAAAGGTTTAAAATGCGACATGAGGAATGAAATCAGTAGCATAGTTCATAATTTTTCATGGTATATTATTTTCTAATAGGAAAGATATTAACAGAATAGAATATCTAAGCAAGACATTCGCTGCCCCAAAAATCTGGACCTAAAACTCGGCTAATCCTCCGCCTACCAGACGGGTCCAATGAACTCGATAAGTACACGGTTAAAAATTTGCAGCATTCTGGCAGGTCATTTGATCGTTTTTTCCGAAAACGGTTACACAACCGCAATTTTAACACTATTCTGACTATATTATTGGCCATTTTATGGTCAGAATATAGTTAAATTATGGTTATGAAACCGTTTTTTCAAAAAACGGTCGAATGACCTGCCAGAATGCTGCAAAATTTTTAACAGTGTACATTCAAATTGAATTTTCTCATTAAAAAAAAAACCCGAAAAATTTTGTAAACATGTGACTTTTTCTGAAATAAAGAGTAACATTGTGCCACTTATGTACAGAATTTTCAGTTTTTTTTTTTTCCATAAGAAAAATTATTTTGAATGTACCTATCAGGTCAATTCAACACGTCTGGTAGGCAGAGGGTTAAAATTTTCAACACAGCAAAGACTTTGAATCAGCTATTCATATAATTATATAAAAAAATTGAACTATGGACTATCTTTTTAGGTGCGTTCGTAATTATATAAATACGTAGCACCTATAGTCGTCGTTCAGTCCGTCTGTTCGTCCGTCTGTCTGTCCGCATATAACAGAGCAAAAACTACCCAACCGAATGGTCTGAAATTTTAAATATAGTATAATTGTTTCAAACTTTTGTCGACTCCTTTCAAATTTTATGAAAATCGGATGTATAGTTTAATGACAGGGATAGTCAACATTTTTTCGTTACATTAATGCCAATGGGAAAAAATTATTTCAAGTGCATTTTAATGATGTTACAGCCTTTCAAACAAAAGGAAGTTGATATGCACTTATAAAGTGCACTAAAATATACATTCAGTACAATATGCGGTGCAAATAATTATTATAAAACTAGTTATAGTACGAATGCACCTCATTTGCAAGGTTTGACGAGCAATCACCAACTTGTTTTAATTCATGTCAACTCTTTGAAGAGCGGTGGTTATTTATGAAACCATTTAATTTTAATCAAAATTTGCATCAACATTTTAAAATAAAATTTTGTTTTTATAATTTTTTGTAACAAAACATAATTGTATATATTTATTTTCAAATGAAATCTGGCGAATTTTCAAGAAAATAGCAACAGAATTACATGCCCCAGAAAGGGTGAAGGAGCGTTTCAGTAATTCTTGCCGATCGTCAAATCGCATATGATATTAAGGGAAAATTAGAAAACAGGATTATTCATTACCTAATACAATTTCGAAAATTTGATTTTCATCATTAAACAAGAACAAAAAATCATGCGTCAAACATAGATTTATGAAACACTTTTCCAACACTGTGGGAGTAGATAAAACAGATATTATGCACTTTCTAAATGGACAGTCTCATTTTTTTCCAAAATGGACTTGGTCTACTATGGTTGTGAACCCCTCATATAACCTCTCCACTTTTTTAACAAATGAAAATAATAGTGAGATGAGAAATTTTCCACAGTCCTATCCGCAACTCAACAATCGCTATAAAAGTGTTTCTTTGCTTTCCATGATCGGTGTTATTTTTTATCATAAATAACATGATGTTTTTTCGGGACGGAAAACAATAAGCCACACTGTCACTTAAAAAGCAACTCCCATTAAACGGCAAATAATGTTTTCCCAGCAGTAGCTCGCAATTCGAGACATTTCGTTTGCAGTTCGTAATCAGGTTTATCTTGTTTTATTTTTTTTTAAATGAAATATCGATTTCGAGTCTAATACCTAACTCTCCTCCCCCACTTTTCATGATTTCCCGGTTATCAGCATAATAATGTATACCCATTCATGTTTACTATACTTGTAAGAAAAGAGTAAGAGTTTTCATGCTTTTCAAAGCTTTTTTCGATAAAATAAATAGCAATTTTAATCACGTTTCCTTTTCTCCGTGTCTGTCTTTATCTCTTTTTTTTTCCCTTTAAAAGAGAGTGTTAATTCGTTTTTTTTTTTACTTATTTGTTTTCTTTGAACCTTCCCTGAGGGCCAAAAAATTCTTCCAAACCGGATGTTGAAGGTTAAAGACCACAGTCCACTAATTCGCTTCTACAATCATCTGTGAAGCGAAATTTAGCCTTTCGCTACAGTTACTGACGTCATATATACCGCTTTTTAGCCGTTCTAGATTAGAACTCAGATATAACCCCCTTTTTTAAAGTCTTTCTTTTCGACGTCATAAAGGTCACGTGCTGACTTCTATCAATTAAACTAGAAGACGACAAAGAAGAAATAAATAAAACAACTTCGAGGTCATAAACTCTTACTTCTTTACAACAGTGTTGCAATTTCTACGTTTTTCTAAGCCCACTCGGTGTGTCTGATAGTTCACGGTGCTTGAGCTTAGCGGGCCCGAAATCAGTAGATAAAAAGTTAAAAAAAACTTCATAGAGCTTCTTGATTAACTTAGTTTTATATTGTACAGTAGCAAGATTTGGATACTGGGCCACAGGACCGAAACTGTGATTTTTTTTCACACTGGGCAAGCAAGCATGAATTTTGATGCCCTTCCTTTCAAAAATAAATTTATAAAGAGAGTCAATACACTCTCTTAATTTTTATTTTAAATATGAAATACACTTGTTAGGAAGTATATTAATCTTAAGATTTTTCGGTTGATTTCTTTAAAATTCGATCTACCCAGGTAGCACAAAAATATCGGCCAATATCAAAATATAATGTTGGCCAATGTCAAAATCTAATATTGGAAAACATTAAATGACACCCCCTAAAATGATATTCCAGGAATATCATTTTTTGATATTTGGCAACGTTGGCCAATATTTTTCGACATCTGTAAACATCATTTTTTGACATTGAGCAATATCATTTTCCATCATTCCTGAATATCGTTTTCCGACATTCAGCAACATCATTTTCCATCATTTCTGAATATCATTTTCAGACATTCAGCAACATCATTTTCCATCATTCCTGAATATCATTTTCTGAGATTCAGCAATATTTTGCCCTGACATGTGTGGATATTTTTAAATGTGTTTTTTTAATGTTGAATGATGTTGGTTTCTTGCATTCCTGAATATCTAGTTGTAACATTGTGCAATGTTTATTTAATATTTATGAATGTTATTTAGCTTTATAATGCATACATTGTCATACTTATTTTAGCCACTATTTAAATAAAAATACTTTAAATGTAGTACATTTAGAATATTTTTCCATAACATCAAAAATAAAAATTATTTTTTTCTTCTTAGAAAAAAAAAAAGCAATTTTATTTTTGAAAATTATATTATTTTCTTAAGAAAAAATAAAATTTTATTTTTGATATGAGAAAAAATAATCTAAAAGCTCCAATTGTACTAATTTTTTTTATTATAAAGCATACTTAGTTAAATAGTGGCTAAAATAAGTATGACAGAGTATGCATTATAAAGCTAAATTGTTTTGGGTACTTTATTATAGTATTTTCAGTACTAATTTATATGGTGCATAAAAAAAAGTATGCATTATCAAACAATGGCCATGAAAAAGTGTTACTAGAAGCAAAAGATCAAGACAATTAACTTTTAGTGCATGAACTCTTCTATGCAACCATTTTACTTAATTGTAGCTAATAATATATTCTAACAGTTTACACTTTCACTCTTTTTAAAATAGAGTAAATATTAAAAATAAACATTGCATAATGTTGTTACTTACAAATTTCAGGCTTTTTCAGGAGTAAGACTTATATTAAAACTTTTTTGGCAGTTACGATTTTAAACTTATGGGTTATTCCATAAGTCAAAAAAGTTGGTTAGGAACTTATTTACTTTAACAATTCCTTTTTACGCTTTTCTGTAAACAAAGTTGCTTATAAGCAACTCTGTTTTATTTTATGCTGGAGAAGAAAATACTAGTTCACAATATACATCACGTTTTGATCAGGTATCAAAGCTTAAAGCTTTTTTTTTCTCTCTCTCCCCCCCCCCCCCCAATTCAGAGAATTTTTTGAAAAAAAAAAAGTACCTGGAATTGATCATTTAAAAGGCATCATAACAATTTCTTTCTAGAAGTTCATACTACTGTACACAGTTATGGAGTTGGATAACCATCTCTGACTTGGTGTTGATAGCAGCTGATTTTTTAGCCATACTTTTGACTAGAAAAATTATCTATTTTGTGAATAATCAGTTTTTTTTTTTCCTTCTCCTTAAACAACTTTTTCATATTAAAAAAATTAAGTTCACTGTTTTATTACAGCTTTTGGAAGATATGATCTGTCAGATTATTTTTGAGCAGTATATAGGATAGTGTAACTTTGGATTTTTGTAAGCAAATATTTTTAATTGAAAAGTTTAAAAAAAATTAATAAAAATGTATTTCTGAGCAAGTGAGAGAATTCTTCCACATTCTTTTTTTCTACAATTTAAATTTTGTGTTGATAGTTGGGAATAACTTTCAAGAATAGCAACAAATTAGTTTGAACAGGCAAAGAAAGCTATTTCAAATTTATTTATAAATTGTTTGTGTTTCATTCTTTCTCTGTGTTGCTTTATACTTTTCAGTAGACTTGTGCAAAATATTCCCTTGACTAAATGAATCTAAAATTATATTAACACTAGAACGTCCAGCTGGTGTCAATTCAGCACCGATCAAATGACAAAATGTCGATTTGAACCAAAATTGTTTTCGTAAAATTAATTGAATTGTAACTATAGAAAACTTGGTTGAATAAATAAGTGAAATTGTTTTAAATAAAAATTCTGGTGCTAAAATGTTTTTTATTAAGATTTGGTCAAATTTCCGGACGTTCTAGTGTTAATTTATGATCACATATTAGCAATGTCTCTGTATTCGAAAGTTGCTGGGCAAATTTTGAAGATCTTATATTGGGAGAAAACTTTTCAGGTTGTTATTCTTATACATACTTTTGTTGTATTAAGAGCCTACACTATCACGAGAAGAAACGCTCACACAAATGTTAATCCTATGTAAGCTCTTTACAGATTTCTCACTTGCAATTTTAATCCTTTTGATTTTTTTTTTTTTTTTTTTTTTTTTTTTGCATAGGATACTTGAGGTCAATATTCAGTTTTGTAAAAACTGTAACCAAAATAAAAAAGTACAAATGCACAACATTGAATGACTCAGGTATCCCATGAAAAAAAAAAAAAATACATAAAGCAAAATGAAAACGATAAATCTGTCAGTGTAGGCTCATACAAAAATATACTTTTAATAATACTTCACAAAGTTCAATAAAATAGGTCCTTCAACGAAACGAAAAACACTCTTCAATTATTTTTTTTCCCAAGATTTTACAGTGTGTAATTTTACAAACTTCACCAGAAAGGTAAACTTGTTCGAATTTGAGTAAGAGATTTCATCTTTTGTTGTAGAATGTAGCACCCTGCCATTTTTAAAAATAGTCTACGCAAATATTTTCTTTACGACAGATTTCTATTTATCTGCAAGTCATAAAACCACTGGAAATTAATGTTAAATTTGCATTTTTTTTTAAATGTTACTAAACTTGGTACCTTTATCTCTTAGAACAATGACACTTTACTATTGAACTAGTATCCTATTTCTGCTGCAACAGTAACTTATTGTTGACTAGCAATCTGCCTTTTTTTTCTGCAGTGAACTTCTATTTTTATAGGAATATTGTATACAATAGGGCAAATTAAAAGTTTTTTGTTTGATTAGACACATTTAACATCCTCCTGTTATATTTCGATATTTTCATAAAATTAGACATGCTTCTAAATTAAAGGAAAAATAGAAATATTACAGCTGCTAACTTTTCAATATTTATCAAAACAATATTTCAAATATAATTTTAAATCAGATTTTTTTAAAAAAATTTAATACTTTTTTTTTCATTGGAAAAAAAAAATTGAAGGTTGGTAGCTATGCAAATTAGAAATAAAAACTCAAAATTTAATACACACAAAGGAAATGCTGTTTAAGGGGACTCTTCACTCACTTGAAAACAACCATTCCCTAATGTTAAACCTATGGGCAGGTTGTTTTCGAATTTCTTGTCTAAATTTAATGTTTTCAAATGATTTTTTTTTTTAATAGGAAGTCGATTTTTAATATGGCTATTTACTACTTTTTCAATTTCAGTTTTTTTTTAAGGTACTTTTACTTTCAGAACTGGTTTCAAAAGTGAGAGTACCTTCACTAGAAAAAAATCTGCAACCAATATCGAAAAAGTACAAATGAATAGAGCTAAATTATCTTATGCAAATACTAGTTTAAAAATATTCAAATTTAAACCAGAAACTCGAAAACGACCTGCCCATAGGTTTAACATTAGCAAACAAGTGTTTTCAAGTGAATGAAGAGTTAAGACTTTCTCAATTCAAAGTTATTGATGCAGGAATCAATATTTATATTTAATATCCATAACTTCACAAATTAAAAATATGTATGCAAATTGTGCTATTTTAACAAATTAAGATTTCCTAAATAATATCACAAAAAATCTCATATTTTAAGATTTTATTCAGTTTCAGTAAAGGTTAAGGAACAGTCTACTAAAGTGTAATCTGATGGCCGAATCTTCCTTTTATTCCAGTCCGAAGCACCAGCTAATGATTTCCCAAACATCTCTGCCAAGTCTTCCCTTTCAGATCCTTTAAATTTTAAAGAAGCTGCAGCTACAAAGAAATAAAAAACACTATTAGTTTTAATAAGTCTAAATCACAAGAGGAAAAAAGCATCTACACATATGAATAATTCACATCGTAGAAATAGAGATATAGATCTCAAACTTTGTCTTTGAATACAAATCATTTAAATTTGATTGTTTGCCTGAAATTTACTATTACTAGTGGCTCTTGGCACCTTAATTTATGCAAGATATTCTATTTATCATGAGAGTAAGATTAAAATTATTTTTAAGGATATCCTAAAATCAAACATAAACACGGTATAAGGATAGTGACTTATTGAATTGAATTCTATTCTGTAAGTGCTCAATAATTTAGTGAATTAAGACAAATATTTGAAGAAAAGGGGAATCAATAGGCATATAAGCAAAAAATGCAAGGATAAAATGAGAGACTTCATATAATATTTGCCTTTAGACAAACTTTCCACTACATATACCTGCAAGTTAATTTCGGAAATAAATTACATTAAAAACTAATTTTTATCATATATATACATACACAGTAGAAGATCTTTAAATTTCACAACTTCTCAGGTGTAAAAAATGAATTTTTCTGTTAAGAAGCAACTGTATTTTCGCATTGTAAAAAATTGCTATTCTCTAGAATACTAAATTTGATCAACTTTATCTCCTTAATTCAGCTTTTTAATGAAATAATTGCTATTATTACAATACAAATTTTTGAAAATGAGTAATACAGTGAATGATTGTGTGCAGGCATATTTGCATCAAGTTTATAAAGTAAATTTAGCAATGATCTATATAATGCAAAAACTTCACATGATGGTCACTTATATCTATTGAAAAATTGGTACACAAATGTGTATCAAAAGAAACATGTGACATATACTTACTTATTAATAGGTAAAAAGGAAAAAATAGTAATGGAAAACAGCATGAAAAATTAGAAATATGTCCATATAACCTAACATCATTTGCTATATGGATAAGATTATGTACATTATATACTAAGGAACTTTCGCCATATATCATTTTCATATCTTCAACAAATGATTTAAGAAGTTTTTCCACAAAATCAATATATGCTTCTTGTTTGGAATAAATAGGATTAGATAAAATACTAATTCCAACATGCAAACATAAAAAATGAACATACAATCTTGTTGGTAAAATATCTTTCAAGACAATAGGACCCAAATATAAAATAAACTGACGAAATTCAGTCGCTTTCCACGTATCAATAAATTTTAAGGATCTTGGTTTTCTACTGAATTCATGGGGCATTAAATCTGTAAAAACAGCAAGTTTTTCAGAAATTTGGTCCACATTCTTCTGGCTAATTTGAAGACTACCTTTTTTTTTCTTTTCGCCATTACGCATCCAATAAAAAAGTAATTTACGCATTACTCCCAAATCAACTAAATGCATGCAGTCCAGTGGAAATTTTGATACTAAACCTGAATTTGGAAAAACTATGTCTAGAAGTGGAGTTTTACCAACATGGTGTTGCGGTTGTGCCAAAGAAAAAAAATCACTGTCGGATCATAGATGGCTGTCTATTTCCAAAAATTTTACATGTCCATTAACTACAACTCCTTTTTGCAGACACTTTTCACAACCATAATATGAATTATGATTTTTAATGCATTTAACAAATGCTCTTGCAGGTGCATCACAATTAAAATTTAAAATATCAAAGTGATAGAATGTAGAGTTATGCATAAACCCATTTTCTTTCAAATCCCTAACCTCAGAAATAAAATCCTTTAAAAAGGTGTCCAAGGATGTTGGTTTAGATTCACCATAATGGCAAGCAATAACAAATGGGGACAGTTTCAAGTTCGAAACCACCTACACCTAATATAGGCCAAAACTGTGCCCTCGTACTTTTACATAATGGCAATCCATCAACATTTATTCTCAGCATAATTTTTCCATCAGGGCAAATTTCTTTTAAATCCAGTTTGCTAAGATAGGACTTAATGCCAAAATAGGAGTATTCTTCTTTTCCATTTTTTTTTAATGTCACTTTTTCTGCATGTTTGCTTTAAGGTTCTACTGTCAGTAGGAAGATCTGGATGATAGTCTTTTAGTGTTTTTAATAAACTACTTACAGCATTATTTTTTACCTTATATTTTACTGACCAATACCTAAGTTTATTTCTCAAAGATTCATTTGATGAAGCTGATGCTAAACTAAATTCATTTATACTAGAAAGTGCATCGTCCTGTATTTCAGATGAGTAAAAAAAATTCACTCGCTGATTCCTAATGAAAAATCTCTCTCAGATTCCTCAGATGAAAAATCGCTCTCAGATTCCTCAGATGAAAAATCGCTCTCAGATTCCTCAGATGAAAAATCATTTGGCGATTCCTCAGACAAAAAACTCTTTTTAGAGAGACTCGGGTTATCAGAACTATTAAAGAAATATAAATTAGTCAAAAGAAAATGATGCATTTTAATATAATAAATCAATGTAAAAAATATACATATAAAAATAAATAAAACTATATATTAAAAGAACCAATTTAAGCTACCTAACAGGATTTGCACTTTCTACAGCATCAGTTTCACAACGAGGCAGTTTTGCAGATTTTACCAAATCATTTACTTGCTCTTGAAGCAATGCACTTTCAATTTGCTTCTTAGCTTTACGTTTAATATTTTTCATACCTGGCATTTTCAATTCAGAGAAAAATTCAAGAACCCACAGATACAGGTGAATAAACTGGATCAAGTATGATGGTGAAGTGCTAAAACAGGATGAGAGAGCATTCATAGAGTAACCAATTATTAAATAATCATTCAGCTATGCAAAATAATAATCATATATTCAGTTTTTTAAAAATGACATTTGTCAAAAGCAAAATTTACTAAATATTAAGCTAAGCCAGCTAATTAGCCGAATAGAAAAAAATCTGCAGATAGATTCAATACTGAGCATATTTTTACAAAACATTTGAAATTTTATTCCATCTAATGTTAAGTATGAATTAGAAAAGTAATTCAGGATTATTTCAAACCAAAATTATTGTTTTGTGAAAAAAACCTAAAAATCAATGGCTTTCAAGAAACTAGGATAGATGTGCCAGTAATGGACATCCTTCAATGTTTTTGTTTTATAAAACATAACCAATAAAAATTTAGCATATATTTTTTTTTCATAACCCTCCTCCCCTCCCCTTGCATGTTTTATAACCTGGATTATTGTTGACACTTTTTTAATCAAACCAATCAGGAAGCAAAAAACGTTTCAAAGTTCCACTGTTTTTCAATGAAAAACATAATGAAAATGCTAAGAGTTTAATAAATTCATTTATTAAATAGTCTAATAGTTTATCTTCTTTATCTTTCTTGCAAAATTTGCATGTTTTTATTTTGACAGGAGTAGAAAACTTTGAATTTTATATAATGGCCATTTACAAAATCTCATTCATTTTTAAGGTTAAGACCTGCGTTCAATACTGAATGCTTAATTAGCCAATTTCTAGTAATGGACACACCGTATAGACATTGCTAAAAATGCAATTTCAGTAAAGTGCATAAAATCTGTTAACTGACAACCTAAGTAATCAAATTTAATTTTTAAAAATTGCACTTACCAGAATATAATAACACCAAAATTTTTATAAAAAGCTGCTTTTAATTTCATGTAAATAAAATTTTCAATAATTTAAAAAAAAAAAAATCATAACTCTGCCTTACATATTTTATAATCTGACAACTAATAAAACAAATAAGGGAGCAGATAATACTATTGTTTATGGACATAGTAGAAAGAGGGGGGGGGGGGGGCGGTCATAGGGCTCAATCTCTACCCATTTAAATTAAAAAAATTAAGTTACAGAAGTTCTAGTTACTACAAGTAATATATCAAATAGTTTTGGGTGTTTTAACTGTTAAAAATAGTGGGAAATATACAAATATATGCATTAATATTTCAAAACTTTTTTTCAGGTTGTTTTTTATTACCCCTCTAAACCCTACACAGTCTCAATAACTTGATAACTGTAATCCCCCTGTCATTTAGTATTTTAAAACTGAAAATTAAATATTGATCAAATAACCAAAATATTATCTTGAGATAATCATAATTTAAACAGTTAATAATTCTCAAATATTTAATTATTGATATCCTACTTTTGTTAAATTTAATGGAAAATAACTATTTTGTTTTATTAGTATGCTTTCATTAAATTCTGGTTCTAAAAATTAAATATTAATCAAATAACCAAAATATTATCTTGTGATAATCATAATTTAAACAGTTAATTATTGATATCCTAATTTTGTTAAATTTAATGGAAAATAACTATTTTGTTTCATTAGTATGCTTTCATTAAATTCTGGTTCTAAATACAGCAAAAAACAATTTATATCTATTACTTTTTGTGGTGTGTCCACTGGAATTTTGGGTGTTTTGAAGTATTTCTGTTATTTACAATTAAATTTTGATCCGTATTGGAAAATGAGACCATGAGAATGGTTAAATATTGTTGATAGATTAATATTGAAAAAAAAAAACTGGAATATAATAATTATTATTAATTAAAAAATAATTTAAGAAATTCCTATTGGCACATCATCATGTATTTTTACTTTAATTTGGATTTTGGAAATTATTTAAGTATTGCGCAGCAGCACAATACTTATTTATTTCCAGTGTCACTTCTCAATGTTAATTTAACATGGAAAAGCCTATGGAGATCATAACTTTTTCATTTTTTCTTCCCACCTTTTTGTCCCTGATGCCACTAATTTTTTATTCTTTACTAATTCTAATGGTATTATAAATTTAAAGTGTAAAAAAGTTTGCCTGATGTCAGGGTCAAAACGAATGGTAAAATGCCTTTGCATATGGGTGAATTATAACCCAGAGAGAAACATGAGCAAATTCTTTTTTTTTTTTACATTATTCAAATATTTTTCTTAATAATTCCAATTTTCGCTTTTTTCATTGAAAATCAACTGACATTTTTCATAGAGAATGTAACATTTTTACTTCATTGTTGCAAAAATTTCTAAAGCCGTAATAATAATTTATTTCTATTTAGTTGAAAGATTTTCACGTGAAATATTAAATTGAGCTAATTTTTGTTTTCAAAAATTAAAAAGGTGAATATGGCGTCATAGTGGAAATAAAATGGATATTTTAAGAATAAGTTTTTGCTTTGGTCAAGTTTATATTTTAGTAAAAAGTTTCTACTGGATAGCTATTTTTACGCAGGTAGCGAACTTAGTGGGGAATTAAA
Organism: Maratus speciosus; assembly: GCA_963932465.1. Classification (NCBI taxonomy): domain Eukaryota; kingdom Metazoa; phylum Arthropoda; class Arachnida; order Araneae; family Salticidae; genus Maratus; species Maratus speciosus. The sequence continues at coordinate 297,049,985 of OZ010789.1, forward strand.
TAACTTAAATTTAAAATGTATTTCTTTTTCCCCAGATGAGAACTATTTATAGAATAAGGTTTAAAAATTTAAGTAAAACTTTTATTTTTTACTGTATCACAGCTATAATATTGTTAAATATTAGTAGTAAGGATTCAACACAATTTACATTTACATTCATAGCGCTCCTGAGTGGGAAATAGGGTATCTAAATTTAAGTGAAGTTAATATTTTATGTTGTGATTATAGATTTTTTACGTTCAGATTAAAAGTTTTTGTCCAAACTACCGCAACCTGCATTACTACAGTGGTGAAACATTTTGAATTACACATTGGTAAACTGCATCCCACATTGTGATGCAATACCGCATACATCAAAGCCTGATGATGATACTCTCTATTAATTTTGAAATGCATTCGTCTGAGTGCAGTAGTTATTAAAAAACTTGACATATTAAACAAAAACATAATTTGAAGAAGAAATTAAAAAAACAATTTATTTCCTACATTGTTTAAGCCCGAGAAGGGACAGATATTAAGTTATTTCATTCAATTAGTTCTACATTTAATGTTAAATTTTTGTAACAAATTAGTTAAGTTTTGTATTTTGCATGCATCTTATCATTTTATGCACAATTCTCATAAACATAATACAAAATCTGCAATACAAATATTTTCAATTAAAAATGGAAGAAGTCTAAGATTTATTTCGATTTCATTTGAACGGAATCTAATTTTTTCGGGTGTTTTAAGTATCATATTGTATGAATTTTATTTTTATTTTTTAATCTTCAATTGCCTTAACTAATTTGTTACAAAAATTTAACATTAAATGTAGAACTAATTGAATGAAATAACTTAATATCTGTCCCTTCTCGGGCTTAAACAATGTAGGAAATATATTTTTTTTTTTAATTTCTTCTTCAAATTATGTTTTTGTTTAATATAATTTAAATTAACTAACAATGCAGAGATTATAAGTTTTGACTTAAAAAAAAAAATCCTCAATATCAGTTTTCTTTTCCTTTTAAAATTATTTGTAAAGCGTAAGACCACAATGATCAGAAACACTGAGTTTTTTATACAAAGTAGTACACCTAATATCGGTATATCAATGAAAATAATTGGACTTCTATATATATATATTTTTTAATCCGCTCATGCTACATGTATTACAAAAGAGATACCTGAAAATGTTTGTAATTTAATTCTATACATTATTACATCGCGCTAGAATATCAAGGCAAAATTTTGGGGGTTTTAGGAAATTCACAAAATTAAGTAAGTCCCTTCACAAAAAAATATACTCTTCATTAATTATTTTAATTTTGTTAGGTCTAAAAGAAGTTCACTAAAGAAAACTTACACAAGACATTAAAAGAGTCTCGATTAGAACTTGATTAACTGCATTTTCATTTTTCGTTACAAAATACTAGTTTTCACGAAAGTATAATAAATATCATAAAAATAACTTTATATTTCACAAAACGCATTCCAAGGGAAAAACTCTACATCGACCACTGATATATACTTAAAATTGCATATTAAAACATACACGTTACAGAACATGCCTTTATACATGCATTTTATTTTTTAAAGAAATAAGAAAAAATGACATTACTTACCGTTTACGATCCTTGTTAAAGGGCTTCTGATATTTATGTTTAAAGAGCTGTCAAACAGAAAAAATGAAACTTACAGACAGCTTCTATTGTATAAAAATATGGATGAGTCGACAAAAGGCTTACCGCGAAAGCCAAGCGATATTGTAGGGCCGTTCGTTCACTTCAGTTCACATTTACGAACTTCGCTGGATACGGATGTCGACAGATATTTGTAGATGTCCGATAGTTCCTATGAATGTCGCTGGATACCGCTGAATGTTGTAACTGCGATATCAGTTTTACAACATTGGCCAATGTCAATCAGATATTCAAAATAAAGTATTAAAAAATTATGTTTCTTAAAAAAACGCAAACTTGTTAAATTTTATTTTGCAGCATATTATTTCTATATTACAATGTTATAAACAATACAAACAATTCTTGTAAATGCTTTATTTTGAACACTAATTTTAAGTTACGTCAGTAAATATCGGCGAATGTCGTAAATTGGATGTTCGATATTCACTGACATTCAAAATATTGGCCGATATTGGTAGGAACATCGGCCAATATCCGTGTGCTACCTGGGTATTGGAATCACTTCGTTTATATATATCTCTATCTATATACAGGGTGATTCAAAAAAGATGGGGAAAATTTTAAGAGGTGATAGTACACACCCAAACAAACATTTTGTATCAAAGAATGCATGGTCGAAAACTAAACGTAAAAAAGTTAGAGGGCGCCAAAAGTTATGTTCTTATACGAGGCAAAAACGCACAATGAACGATTAAGTTAAGTTACGAAAACAAATTTAATGGCATTTGATTACATGATCTGGAAAATAAATGATAAATAAAAAATGAAGAATATAATATTTTTTTAAATACTCTTTTATTAATTAATAATTTAATATTAATTAATTTACGATTAAATTCTAAAAAAAGAATTCTTAAAAAATTACATTCTAAAAAATTAAATTCTAAAAAATACTAAATTCTAAAAAAGATAGATTAAATAATGTTTCATTTTTTCTTTTCTGTTTCCCTATTTTAAAAAAAGAAACAGAGCAAAAATTATATATCTTTTAATAAATTCACTTGCTTGCACTTTCTGCCAAGCGGAAAAAAATGCAGTGAAATTTTCATAATCGAGTTCGGTGTAGAGGTCCGCACAGGCCCGGCTTGGCCCGAGGCCCGTACCCGGCCCGCTGCCTGGCGAAATGAAGGTGAACTTTCAAACGGGCCGGGCCGACAAACAAAATAAACGGGCCGGGTCGGCAAAAAAATTGAACGGGACTGAAGGGCAGGGGCGGGCCAATAACAAAAAATTTAGCGGGCCTTCCGGCCCGATATAAAAATTTATACAAAGCCGATAAAATATGAGCTATTTTCAATGAATATGACTTTCGCGAGAAGAAGTATAAATGTGCGTCAGGAGCAGATGCGAGTTTGACAACATGAATACAGAAATGTAACATGTCCATCGTAGAGATCGGCTTCGGACATTTTCATTGTGTCTGATCCCGAGTTAATTTTTTCAGCAGACTCTGCATTTTTTTTTTCTGCATAGTCGTGCCGGAACGAAACTGGTCTTAATCGTTCTCAGGATGTATAGGGCAGGCATTATGTTTTGTAAAAGTATTAAGAGCGATAATGAATTTCTGTTACCAGTATTTTTGGAACAGTTACATGGTACCTTAAAGTGGTCCTCAAATTCACTGCTCAACAATGCTAAACTTTCCGACACATTTTCTGACTCATTTTTAACTGTAAAGGCATAAAAGGAAAAGCCTGCCTATTGAAGGGATTTGGGATCGAATAGTGTTTTTCATTTTTGATAAATTACTTACAAAGATAATAAGAGATTTTTGTCACGTGACTGTATGTTTTTATCCTTTCCCGTGCTGTCGCTTCCGGAAATTCGATTCAAAACGCTAACTTTGGCAAAATATTTTGTCAAAGATAGATTGCTTTTATATTAAAAATAAATAAAAAATTAGCTAAACATAGTTTCTGAATAGGAATACCTGCCAATCTTACGCTTTTCCGAAAAGAAACGAATTCAGAAATGTGCAGAATGTAGCTCCTTTGGATTTGAGAAAAGCCTTAAAAAATGACAGAGAAACATTTTCACAAATCTACTTTTCATTATACAGCTTCAAAAGTTATAATGTTTTTAACTCTTTTTTCTAAACAACATTAATTTTTTAATGAATTCTTGTTCGAATTTTGAAACGTCTAAGACTGTAAGTAATCATTAATGTTACTATTGTGTGTTTTCTGTTTTGCGAACACATAGTAATCTAAAATATACTGTAAAATGTCCCCATAAACACGTATGTAATATTCATTAAAAGAATCTTAATTGTATGTCGAGGGAAAAAACGGAATTTCTTGTAGAAATTGAGTCGGGCCGGGCCGAACTTTTAATTTTTACTTCGGGCCAAGATAGCTTTCGTTCGGGCCGGGCCCTAGTTCGGTTTCCACGTCAAATGAATGTATTGTAGCTGAAATGTTTGGAAAAAAAAACATGAATTGCAGTCAAACAATTAGACATGATTTTCAAGATGAACACTGAATGCTTATAAAAAAGTGTTCTTTTAAAAAAAAAAAAAAATTTTACTTTTATATTTTTTTACTTTGCAATTTTGTCTATGATCTATTTATCATAAAATATTAGTATTATAAAGCATAATTTTTAAGGAGGCCTGAGGTCAAAATTTTATTTTCTTTATTTATAACCATATTTTAATGCCCCCCTACACTGTACCTTTCCACAAAAGTTACGCCCCACCAGTGGCTGAGAGGTTTTGCTCTCGAAGCTGGTAGACGGGAGGTGCTGGGTTCGATCCCAATCGCGCCCGTCGGCCTAATCGTTCGGAGTTTTCGTGGTTTTCTTCGAGCCATGGATTTCCATGCGTAAATACGGATTAGGTTCCCTTAGAAAGACCCCCACGAAGGGCACTCCCCCACGGGCCTATATCCCTAGTGTAGATAATCGGTCGTCAAAATTCAGCCAGCCAGCCAGTCAGTCAGCCATAAAAGTTACTTTACAGATAAAAAGTTTTCGAAAACTTTGAAATTTTGATTTTATTCGAAAATAATTAAAAATAAAAGTTTTTAAAATGATTTAATTTTTTATATAACTCATGAACTACTAGCCCGATTTGATTACTTTTTCACTGATGTGAGCAGAAAAGGTTTCTTGTTATTTTGCCTTCAGGATTTATGAAAAAAAAATTCGTTAGAAAAATCATAATAAATTGCAAAGTTTAAAAAAAAGAGAGGATTTTTGAGAGCTTTGAAGATCCTATCTTCACATGAAATTAAAAATCCTGAAGACCATTTATTAAATACATAACGTAAAACACTGTACAAAATTTCATACTTGCAAGAAAGTTTGCATACTATTTCCTTTTTAAACATGACAAATTATGAAAAAATCCATTCCGAGATAAATGGACTTAAAATTTCAGTTACGGTCAGGGCACAAATGTTAGTAGAACACAAAAATTGTTATATCTTCTGATGTAATCATTGTAGAAATACGAGGTTTGCTTTATTTAATTTATTTAACTTTGTAGTATTCGATTAGCAAGAGAAACAGGAAATGTATTTTTTCAGAATTTTGACCCACAGGCCTCCTTAATAAAAAGGGGCTACTTCAGTCAGGCGAAAACACTTATCATCCAACAGGTGTCGATTATCTTGTTTATCCAACGGAAGAAATTTTCAAAGATATCTCGTTTGCATTTTGAATATTTTTAAATGATTGTTTTGCATTAGATATGTGAGGTAAATTTGTACAAAGGTCATTTTCCACTTTTTTTATTTTGTTTCCAGATATTTTTAATTAGGACAGTTTCCAGAACCGGTTTCGAAAGTGAAAGCATCCTCCTAAAAAACAACCTGCAAGCAAATTCGAAAAAGTAAGAAACGGCCTTCGTGCAAATCGACCGTAGATATCCAAATGGAAAAAAATCATTTTAAAATATTCAAATGCAAACGAGATATCTTTAAAAAAATTCTCCCATTGGATTAACATTAGCGAGCGGCTGTTTTCGCCTGGTGAAGTAGTCCCTTAAGTTCGATATCTGTGGCCTTATGTTACATCAGTAGCCTTCATACACAATCAATAAATAGTTGGTAAACAATTTATATTTCAGCGGTCCTGTTTATGAAATTAATGATTTTTTTTTTCGCAGTTCATTATTTCATTACTATAAAGATCCCATTAACTCCTTTTCTCTTCAGATGTTTCGATTAATATCAGCAGAATGGCCTCCCTCTGGCTGTCACAAATTGTACTAAGCTCTCTATTAATTGCAAGGTCGCGTGGGTCGTTCATTAATTACAAGGCTGCAACTTTAAATCACGTGCGAAATTTGTATTTAACCCTGGCACATTTGTCTGCATTTATATATTAGGGGGATGTATGACACTATTCGGGTCAAATGCTATCGCAAAGTGAAATTCATATTCTATATCTGAAAAGAGTCAAGAACTCAAAGTTTCAAAACGTTTCGGATTTATTATTATTATTATTGTTATTCCCTAAAGTTTTTATAATTTCCCAAAACGAATTTCTCTATTCTAAAAAAAAGTAACTATTGCTGAAAGTAACTTTCTCTGCCAATATTACAAAAACTGTTGTATATAAAAACATGAAAATTGGTAATTTTATAGAGAAATGAATGATAAACACGTTAAAGCAGGCAATTTTTAAATGGAAGAATTGTTTAACGTTATAATAGGTCAAAATATTTCAGTTTAAAAAGTAAGTTTAAACAACTGTACATAATAATTTAACCAACTTTTGCAGGCACATACTTAACTAGTTTGTGATGTGCAGTGACCAATTATCTTTTAAATGTGTCTAATTTTTTTAAGTTTTTTCATTATCTGACTAGATGTTTAATTCATAATTTGAAATGGCCGATTTTAAGCTACTGTTGCCAGATTTTATAAAGCCCAAATAATAATATTTAGATAATTTTTTTAATTGAAATATATATTTGCACGTGCATATTAATAATAAAAGAAGAAAGTTTAAAATAATTAAATTATTACGTGCGAAAAGCATTTAATGGGGAAAATTACGACATATTTAAAACAATTTTCTTATAGCGTAGTTATAAAAATCTAGAAGGCAGCGACAATTTTTTTATTGACCATTTTATACAAATTGATTTTCAAATGTCAGGGTTCGTACGCATCGAGGGATTCAGGGAATTTTAGGTGTTTTAGTACCAGAAATTTTGTAGAGTAATGGTCGCTTTATCTGTAGATAGAATTTCTTTTTATTAAATAAGGTAAATATTACTTTACAAAAATTCTGATTAAAGGTGCTTGAAAGTGCTTGAAGCGCATAAACCCTAAATGTGTATTGATCGATTGTAATCAATCATAGAAACAGCCGTCAGTTGTCGCGACATCGGTGGATGCGGCATTGAGAACGAAAAAAATTCCTCAGTCAAAGGGAAATTAATGGCAATCGGATTAGAGATGTAGCGCCACTGGTCGTGATAGTATCACTGTATCTTCTATGATTGGACAATCGTTTTAAAAGAGAGCTAATTGCATGTTTTTGGAGCCTGCGGGTGATGGCGAGCGTAGCTCGTATGGGGAAAAGCTCCCTAGTGGTTTTTTTAAAGTTCTTTTTTCTTTTCAGACTACAGTTTTAAAATCGGTTTACAAGTTTTGATAAAAAAAATTTGTAACAACTTTCGATTAATTTTTTCTGCACAGATATTCATATTTCCCCCCCTTCCTCGTTCATAAGTTCTTCCGAAATTTAATGCCTGCCCTCCCCCCCCCCCTACAAAAAAAAGAATTTTTTCAATATTTCCAGTATGAATTTCTTTAATTCAAATTCAGATATTTCGAAAATTCGATTAATTCGAATAAAGTCCAAGATCTAGTTATATGTAGTACGTACAAAAAAAAAAAAAAAAAAAAAAAAAAAAAACAGATCAAATATGCCTCTTAATCCGAATAGAGCATCACATACGGAAAGGCGGTCAAACAAACTGGATTTATAAACAATTTTCAACTACGAGTATGTTGGGAAGAGGGTTAAAAAGAAAATCAATAAAGCTTTTGAACATGCATTACATTTTTTTGTTGTGATTTTCGTCTGCGATAGCGAAATTTTGATTTAACATTTAAAGAAAAAACTTTGTAGTAGCTTTGTTTCGCTGTAGATTTTTTATTTTTTATTTATTTATTTTTTTTTCGATTAAATAAGGTAAAACTATTATGTTAAAAATTTGTGATAAAACTGTACGCCCCGTGGAAAATATTATTATTTTTTTTCTTTTTATGTGATAAAATATGCGGGTTAAAGGCTTTCAGATCAGACTTCATGTGCCAGAAATGTGCCTCAACAAAAGCAAACTGCAAAACAGCAGAGATGAAAAAACAATTTATTATTATCATTATTATTATTATTCAATTAGGGGATCCAACCCGAACCTCCCGGGTTACAGAATATAAGGGAAAACCACTTTTTTAAAAATTATAATTATACATACTTTTTGAGATTGCCCACTAACAATACCAAAAATCATTGTAATTTGAAAAGTATCAATTTTGCATTTAAATAAAGTTTTGAAATTTATTAAAAGCAATACGTTCGTATGTGTTAATAGCGAAAGAAATCGTCAAAGATTTCGTTACTTACAGTAGTCCTTTTTAATTCTGATCATTTCAGTTGTTTAAGCGCGTCGTTCGATTACATGTTTGTCAAATTTCTGTTTTTTTTCCCCCCTATTATTTTATTTTATTGATGAAGTTTAAACTTCCTTATGGAATATCAGCCGGAAGCAAATGCTGAACTATTTATATTATCTTACTTACAAACGGATTTAACTTTCGTAATAGTCTACGCGTGATAGAGATAGATAAAAAAAATCATTTTGAAAATCATTAAATATGTGTAAATTGCGATACCGTTTTCAAATAAATTACAATACAGTTTTAAAACAAATTGCATTTGAAAGTATATCTTTTTCCCAATTCGATAGTGTAAAAATTGAAAATGTGCCATGTTTAGAAGTTAAAAAAATTGCCGTAGTGAAAATTGCAAAACCGACATTTCGTCGTCAAGTGTTGCCATTCGAAAAATGACGTCAGCATTACGTACGGACAGTTTTGTCCTTTATAATATACACTATATGGCCATTAATCAACGGACACTTTCAATTTTAAACATTTTGTCGAATATTTAAAGATATACTTGCGGATACCTCTGGAACTTTAGTATTATAAAGAATATGTTTGACCTCACATTTATCAGCGTCGATTTCATAAGGAGGACAATTAGGAGGCCAACAAAAATCAAAGAAGTATAGTAATGTTTGTGATCACCCTGTAACATAAAATGCACGAAATAATCTATCGCTACAGCGTACAAATATGTGGATATTGTACAATATAATAGCCTAAGTCATGTGACTGTCATCAATAGTTCCGGGCTGACCGCTTCACTTTTTATATGCCAAACAGCCAATTTGGTAATTTAATGTTAGCCGGGCGCAGGTGAGAAATCCCCAAATATTGTTCCATCGCCATCATATCATCAGTATTATAATAGTCCATCTCATGCGACTGTCATAAACAATTTTTTGCGAGGTAAATTAAAACAAAGCTTTGATGTTGAAATTAAATGTCATAGTGTATAGTATTATTTATTACTTTTCTTTCTTTTCTTTTCATTCTTTTCTTTTTCTTTTCTTTTCTTTTCTTTTTTTTTTTTTTATTATTTTTTTTTTAAGAAATAAGAGAAAATTGAGAGTCATAAATTTTAAGTATTTCAGTTTTAAATTAAAGTTATGTATTTTAAATAAAATGAGTGAAAGTATTATATTTTAATTTAAAATTAATGAAATAAGAAAAATACGAGGGGTACAATGTTTGGCGATTTATCACCTGCACTCGGCTTACATAAAAATACCGAGTTCATGATTTCTGCATCAGAATCTTCCAATTTGGTGAAGGATTGATCAAGTAAATTAAATTATGAATAAAAGTAACATGTTACAATGCTTAGCATACATTTAAAGGAGACCAAACTGGTCGCCAAGGGCGGCTAGTTGTACAATATGCATATTAATTTGTGTAAGAATAGTGCGTATATTCATGGAGATATAGCGATTTTTTTTAAAGAGTTAAAAAAAAATACTTGCATGTTTTTTGCTTGTATCATGCAAGATTTTCAACCAAATTTAACGCCAGTTTCAGAAAATTTAGCGAAATGTAGTAACATCAATATAGTGAAAATGGAATATAAATACATTAAACATTTGATGAAATATGAGCAGTTATATGAAATGTTTTTTATCTGCGCATGCGCGAACGATAACAAAGATTTTTTTCATGATTAAAATGTTAACTCTGTGGAGCAACTCATTAAAAAAAATGTTAAATATCGTGAAAATTCAGAAAGACATCGGCGCGGCGATAGAGCGAGATGATTTTTAATTGCTCTCTAAAAGAATATTTTTAAATATTCGACAAAATGTTTGAAATTGAAAGTGCCGGGTGATGAATGGCCATATAGTGTATATTGAAGTTAAAATTAGGAAGCACAGATTTAACACAATTTTATTTTGCATTTATAGCGTCGTCTGGCGGAAAATAGGGTAACTAAATTTAAGTCAAATGATATAGTAGAGATATCACATAATGTAGATTGTTATACACTGTATGGACGAGATGTATAGTCGAATTAAATAACCTTCCCATAGAAAAAAGGCGGAAAATGCATTGTCTCTCTATCCCCATTTGAATTTCTTTGGTACCAGAAAATGTTTTTAACAAAAAGACTGAGAATGATAATTTATTTCCCAAACTTTAAGTTAACGAAAATAACTCCACTCATCCATGCTATATTTCGTATTCACCTTACAAATTTTAAAAGTGTAACTGCAAGATGTTTAAAAAAGTCCTTCCGGCCAGTGCCGGGAGGAAGAGGTAGCTTTCATAATCCTTATTTAAAACAAGCCAACTTATATCATGCAAACACACGAAGCTCAATTTAGTGGCAACCGAATATAGGAGATTCAATACTAATTTTTATCAATATAATGAATGAGAATTTCGCGAAATTAGTCAGCTTTATCCAAGCTGCTTTTCTTTAAAGTAACTTATATTTGGCTGCCAAATTCGGCAATTTCTTAAAGTGCCTGTCATTTTAAGACAACATGGTGGATGAGGCTAAGCAGTGAACTTGGTCGAGACCTTAGTAATTGCTGTGCACATGCTCACTCACATCGTAATCGGTTAATATATAGGAGTGCTGTCGCATGCAAAAAATCAGATTTTTCAAAATGTCACCCACAATAGAAATTGAAACTGCTATATCTGATCCATTTTTTAAGGTAAAGACAAACAAAAAATGCTCCTGAATCCTTATATCAAGATCAAATACTTAAGAAAGAAACCTTTTTCAATTTCTAATTTTTTTGCACCTCACTTTAAATATATATATATTTTTTTAATTTAATGGCCGCCATTTTGAAACAAGATGGCTGATGAATCTGGCCAGCGAACTTGGTCGAGTTGTTGATGTATACTATCCACATGCCTTCTTACATCGAAATAGGCGAATACGTGTGTTATCGCGTGACAAATACAAGATCGTTTCAAAATGTTAGCCATGCTTGAAATTCAAAGTGCTATAAATCAACCATTTTTTAAGATATCAACAAAAGAACAAATTTTCAGAAACAAAAACTGCTCCGGAATCTTTGTATCAAGGCCAAACACATAAAAAAAATCTTTTCCATTTTCCAATTTTTTAATACCTCCTTTTGAATTTTAAATTTAATTTTTTTTAAATGGCAACCCTTTTGAAACAAGATGGCGAATGAAGCTGGCCAACGAACTCGGTCGAGACATTGGTATGTACTATGTACAGACCAAGTTACATCCAAATAGGTTCATAAATACGCCTGTTGTCGCGTGACAAAAGTCAGGTCGTTTTAAAATGTCAGCCACAAGAGAAATTCAAAATGCTATTACTCAGCCATTTTTTTTAGATATAGACGAAAAAAAAACTGTTCCGGAATCTTTGTATTAAGGTCAAACACATACAAAAAAAACTTTTTCATTTTCCAATTTTTTGGTATCTCATTTAAATTTTTTTATTTTTTTATTTATTTTAAATGGCCGCCATTTTGAAACAAGATGGCGGATGAAGCTGGCCAACGAACTCGGTCGAGATATTTGTATGTACTATGTACACACCAAGGTACATCCAAGTCGGTTCATAAATACGCCTGTTATTACGTGAGAAAAATCAGGACGTTTCAAAATGTCAGCCACGCTAGAAATTCAAAATGCTATAACTCAGCCATTTCTTAAGATATAGACGAAACAAAAACTGCTCCCGAATCTTTTTATCAAGGTCAAACACATAAGAAGAAAATATTTTTTCAATTTTCAATTTTTGGTACCACATTTCAAATTTAAATTTTTCTTAAAAGTTTAAATGGCCGCCATTTTTAAACAAGATGGCGCGTGAAGCTGGCCAACGAACCCGGTCGAGACATTGGTATGTACTATGTATAAACGAAGTTACATCCAAATCGGTTCATAAATACGCCTTTTATCGCGTGACAAAATTCAGGACGTTTCAAAATGTCAGCCACGCTAGAAATTCAAAATGCTATAACTCAGCCATTTTTTAAGATATAGACGAAACAAAAACTGCTGCGAAATCTTTGTATAAAGGTCAAATACATAAGAAAAAAATATTTTTCCATTTTTAATTTTTTGGTACCACATTTCAAATTTTAAATTTTTAAAAATTTTTTAAATGGCCGCCATTTTGAAACAAAATGGCGGATGAAGCTGGCCAACAAACTCGGTTGAGAGATTGGTATGTACTATGTACACACCGAATTACATCCAAATCGGTTCATAAATACGCTTTTTATCGCGTGACAAAATTCAGGACGTTTCAAAATGTCAGCCACGCTAGAAATTCAAAATGCTATAACTCAGCCATTTTTTAAGATATAGACGAAACAAAAACTGCTCCGGAATCGGTGTATAAAGGTCAAATACATAAGAAAAAAATATTTTTCCATTTTTAATTTTTTGGTACCACATTTCAAGTTTTAAATTTTTTTAAAAATTTTAAATGGCCGCCATTTTGAAACAAAACGACGGATGAAGCTGGCCAACGAACTCGGTCGAGACATTGGTATGTACTATGTACACACCGAATTACATCGAAATCGGTTCATAATTACGGGAGTTACAGTGTGACATAGGTCAGATATATATATATATCAATTTTGAACGGAGGGTGGTTTCGGGGTCTGGGGGTCATGATCGATGAAAATATACCAAAATTTTTTGAAATCGCTTTCCTCCGAACGGCTGCAATAGGTAGCTTTTTTGTAAAGAAAGCTACCTAAAAGAACTGGGAGTTTTTCAAATTCAAAAACAAGTAAAAATCGACAGCTATTGAAGTTCTGCTTGCAGAAGAGTAATAAGTGAAGTCGGGAATTTCTTTACTTCTCTTACTGGTTTTCGTTCCAAACATCGCCGGTAGATGATATGCGCTGTCTGAAACTGTTGCTCAAACAAACGTGGATCGAGCAAATTTCACTCAGCTTATAAAAAATTAACTCTGTTGAACTGTTAAAACGCCAGCAAATAGTTTGAGTTTTGAAAATGCAAAGCTTTTTTCTTTAGCAATACTACAATTTGAGACGATCTGTCGGTAATATTTGGAACTAAAACAAGGAAACTGCGTAATAAAAATCACGCCTTCACACATTCATCTTCTGCAAGAATAACATCAGTATATCATTGTTCATTTTTAACCTATTCATTATGCTTTCATTTAACTATAACTCTGTACCCATGTGTAAAGATAAAATTTTGTAATACATTTTTCATTTACTTATTAATGTCCTAGAATTATATATATAAAAAAAAAAAAATATGTACATAGGTATATCCGATGGCAATGCAACATTTTAATATTTTTAGAACCTAATTATAAATTAAAAATGTATTTTAAAGCATTTTTCTGTTTACTGCATACAAGTTACAACAACAATGGATTAAAATACTCATAAAGCACAAATAATTGTCCTGAAAGTAATTTTTGTACAATTATTTGTGCTTTATGAGTATTTTAATCCATTGTTGTTGTAACTTGTATGCAGTAAACAGAAAAATGCTTTAAAATACATTTTTTTATTTATAATTAGGTTCTAAAAATATTAAAATGTTGCATTGCCATCGGATTACCTATGTACATAATTTTTTTTATAATTCTAGGACATCAATAAGTAAATGAAAAATCTATTACAAAATTTTATGTATTTTAAATATCTTTATGTTATATTTATGCTACAATTATTTGTGCTTTATGTATATTTTAATTATTTAACTCAAGGTGAATATAGCACTAGAAGTTTAATTTTCATTTATTAACAACAATGGAGTTAATGATAACAGTGGAGTTACGATGGATAATGGTTAATGATGCGCCAAACCACGCTCGTTAAAATACGCCAACTGGCTGTAAAACTGCAACAGTGAAACATTTTAAACACTGAAAAGTGGAAAATAAAATTCAAATAAAGTAGAGTGTAATAATAAAGTGTATAATATATACAGTGCCGGTGCAAACATCGGGCAAACGAGGCGGCTGCCCAAGGCTCCACGCCAACTGAGGTCTTGTTAGGGGCCCCGAATCTCGCTATACAATTCGAAATAACGTTTACTCTGTCTAAAATAATAATATTTTTTTTTATCTAGATTTGTTTTTAAATGTTTCCTCGTGAGAAGAAAGTTAATAATAACTTTATTTCTTCCAATCGAAGTTAGTATAATTGTCGGGGAATACATAGTTTTGATAATCCTGAAAATAACCGTGAAATCAAAAAATAAAATATTGTAAATGATAGAAGATTTTGCGAAATGAATAATAATTACCCAGTGTGAAAGTAGTGGTGTTTTTTGTGCATGTTATTGTCTATATGATACATTATTATATAATATATACAATTTAAAAATAAATTTTAATAGTCTAGTATTGCAGTATATGGTGGGCCACACTAACTTTTCTGCTGAAGCCCCGTGCGACGTTGCGCCGGTTCTGGTAATATATATATATATATATATATATATATATATATATATATATATATATAGTACATATATGTGTGTGTGTATTTGTTTTATTTTCATTTATATGCTTTATCTAGAAACAAATAACGTGAATCTTTTTAATACTATTATATTTTAAGAAACGATGAGTTTTAAAATTATATCATGCAAAATATTACAATTGCATTTTTATTTTTCGACTTTCCTTTAGATTATAAAACAATTCATGAAATATAAAACAGGATATTTGACATAATTTCTAAAAGTCATTTCTTTAATTTTCTGGTTAACACACTTCCTTGTAAATATTTTCTTGGGAAATAACGCGATTTATCAAAAGAAATGACAGAACTATAGAATTATATTTAAGTGCATACCCTAATTTAATCGCTAAATGTAAGTTAATCATCGTTCTACAGGATATTCTAAAAAGTTCCATCAACATCTAAATGCATATTTTAAGAACGATAAGTTATCTTGAAAAGTAAAGCTGAAGAAAATCTTATTATTGACGTTTAGTGCTTGTAAGGTTTCAAGAATTTCAATTATTTTCCCAATTCATAATCTTTTTTTTTTTTTTTTTTTTTTTTTTTTTTTTTTACAGTGTAACTAAAACAAAACCCTTGTTCAAAGTTTAAACTTGGCATTGTGCTAAGCGTGCTTCGGAAGGAAGTCGCAAAGTTGCAACGCCGCCTTGGCCCGTGCCGCGTTTTTCCAGGTAGGTTTTTAATTAACATTTAAAGACACGGGAGTCGTATTGACAGATCCACCCGATGCAAATTAGTCGCGAATCCCATACTATTTATGTGATTAATTCTCATTAAATTAGTCTGTTTTTAACAATTTGATGTTTATTACCTTTATACTGCTACTGGGCATTGCATTATACAAATATATCATTAAAAGTTGTTATCTGGGCTTTAAAAAACGATGGTATATAGAGTACGCAGGGCCTGCCATTATGTATGTCCAAACCGTCCGTGTCTTTAAGGGTTAATATCTCGGCTAATTACCGATGATTTTTTTTTCGAAAATCATTATCAACAATGCTTTTGTACGTCTGCTCCAATAGGTACCTCCAACGCTCCTCAAGACTTTTGCTGGATGCCTGCAAATCGAAATTTGTGTGTAACGGGAAAATGTGATTTTCTCAAAAACTATGTGACTTAGGGTAATCGCCATAGTTTTCCTACAAGGTTTAAATTAACGTCTACTACCTATAATTTTTTCATAATTTTAGTTTCAGTAGATTCTGAAATAGAGGTGTGTGTGTGGGGGGGAGAAGGGGGGACATTTTTCCATTACATTTCCGACGATATATCTGTAAATATAATACCTAAAATTAAAAGAAGTGTATTTTTAAGTTCAGCGTTACGAAAGCTTTTACACGATATACAAAGAAAAGATTTTTATTTTCAAATAACTTAATTAACCCTTCTACATTTTCCCCAAATATATTTGTGAATGTTTAATCTGTAAATATGTGGGTCAATAGTCTTTATTACTTCCCCCAATTTAAACTTTCCACATCCCATAAGTTTACGAGTAAAATGGCTGTGACAGACACAGAAGAGATCTTAATATGATTCCGTTTTTACTTTTTAAGCACGGAACTTTAAAAACGCTATAAAAAGAACAGAACACTATAGAGAAAATAAAAAAACCACTATAAAAACGAACGTTCGGAAACGCTTCTAAAATCAATGGTAGCAAAAGAAACTTGCTTTTATAAATGTTTATTTAAATCGTAAAAATATATTCGTTTTAAAGGTTTCCAAAGGAAAAGGACGTTCTTTGGAATCGTGGGTAAATCGGAAGACGTTATTTTGTATATTTTCGTTTGTGGTTAATTCCTAGATTAAGAAAGATCTGTCTTTTTTTTTTTACCGTGCAGTTTCTTGGATTTTTCGTTTCGGATTTTCAGCTTGAAAAATAATCTTTAAAAAACAACAATACTCTGTTTTAATAAAGACAGAATATACAAAAAATATCCCGAAACTTTAAAATAAATATAAAACAAAAATAACACTTTATAAAAACACTTTTTGAATTCACTAATAACACTATAAAAATAAAAACACGTTCAATGTTTGTCATAAAATTCACGTCTGATTTCATGACGGCAATTCATGTTGTTAAAAAAAATTCTTTGCAATACGTTGATTTAGCGTGGGCCCCGATTGTGGAAAATTGACCACTTTGATTTACGCTTGGTAGTAAATGAAAACCAGGTAATCTCCAGAAAATATATCATATTCGCTGTGTTTCTTTTTCAGAGGCTACTTGAGTCACCTGAAAAGACCTGTTTACTAATACTAATCCTATGGAAGAAATTTTTATTGCATTCCAGTATTTTCAAACAATTCTTTTTTCATTGGCTAGCTGAGATCGATCTTTACAAATGGCGTTTTTTACTTTTTCTATTTTGTTTACAGATATTTTTAACTAGGACGCTTTCTTTTTCGAAACCGGTTTTGAAAGTGAAGGCATCCTCTTGAAAAAAATCTGCAAGCAAAATCGAAAAAGTACAAAAGGGCAGATGTAGAGATCAATCTCAGCTAGCCAATACAAAAAAGAAAAAAAAATCATTTAAAAAATTAAAATACAAACGAGATAGCTTAAAAAGTTTCTTCCATAAGATTAGCATTAGCGAACGAGTCTTTCCAGGTGACTGAAGTAGCCCCTTAACCCTTTAGTGCGCAGCTTTGCATATATGCAAACAACAGTGTTTTGAATTTAATAGATTTTTTTAATTCGCATATACCTAATTCCCACCAGAAAATTGAAATAGCAATGTGTGCTTTAATTAATAACAGACATTCCGTATTTAAATAAAGCGAAATTAACCATTAAAACTTTCTTGTTTATTCAGATATTCAGTTTAGTCAGATTCTCTGAAATACGAAATTTCTAGAACGTATTCTATTTTGGGAATTAAACGGTTAAATTTTAAATTTTATAAAATAAATAATAATATAAAATAAAGTATTTGGAGACATACTTCTTAAAATATTTACTAATTTGCAATATTTTAGCGTAAAACAGCCACATGACAGTAGTGTTTACTTGTATTGCAGATGTGCAACAGAAGAAAAGACTGACACATTATATAAAAAATGTATCTTTGATTTTTTTTTTTTCATTATTTTTCCTGTGTAATAAACCTTTCAGAGAATCATATATAATTTTTTCGAAACAAAATAAAAAATCGCGCATTTAAGGGTTAACATTTTCCAGCATTAGTTCAAAAGCCTTTATGAATCGGGCCTGTCTGTCCTTGCTCTAACTCCCGTAAATAGACTCGAATTGCCATGTAATTGATAAAGGTTATTGATGTTCACTATGGCATGTTCGGTATTGAAAATGACGTGTGTGCCATTCATAGTTCATTTACTGGGGCACTCAAAAGTATTCCGTTACATAATGATCTATGAAAAAAATCGCTTGCGACGTATGATAATTATGTTACTCTGTTACAAACATGATGAAATTGATATGAATTTATGAGGATATGGGCTGATGAGGATATGGAATTTAAGAGGATATGGGATTTCTTAGGATATGGGCTGAAAAGCATTCATTTTCAGGGTCACGCAAAAGAGGTCGGTTATATAACGGTCTACGGAGAAAAAATGTTCGCAGCGTATTTCAACAATGTTGCACTATTCCAAATATGATGAAATTGATATACATTACTGAGGTTTTCTACAAATGCTTGCAGTAGAATATGAAGTGCATTGCATTTATCGTTCATTTACAGGGACACATAAAAGATTTCCGAGACAAAACTGTATTCGAAGTGTTGTCTATTAGGAATGATTGCTGAAATTGCGTTTTCACTTATGGTATGCGTTTTTAAGTTTAACTCAGTTTTTGCATTTTACATGTGCACATAATTTCTATAGAACGCATACAGGGCTATCAAAAGAATTCGTAAACATAACTGAAAATAAGCATAAATTGCTTAAAGATGTTTTTTAATTTGAGTTATGCAACTTCAAGTTGATTTTCAAGCTCAACTACATAGATGTTTGTAGCATAGAAATAAAATCATATACACGGCTATGCAAAAAACGGGATACATGGCCGCCTCTAGATAGTAACTGCTGAAAATGTGATTTCAGTAGTTTTAAGCATGTTTTTGCCTGAATTAAATTTCAGCTTAATATAAAGCCTGTATAAAAATCTGCAAGTAATGTACAGGGCTGTAAAAAATAATTCAAGAAAGTTTTCGTCAATTGCTAGAAATTGTTAAAGGTGAATTTTCAATTGTATTAGGCGCTTTCTAGCAAAACTAAATTTTAGTATACTATGCAGAATCTGTACAAATCTATAGATCATATACGGAGCTGCATAAAAAAATTGCAGTACCTTTACGACTACGGGCGGTAAGGGGCTGTACATATATAACGTTATCAACTTTTTGATAATTTTGGGCCCTCCCCCCTTATGATATCATGCGTTATCATTCCTCGATCCCCCCCCCCCCCTCCCTTTCACTAATGATATCGTTATCAATGCCTAAAAATTCTTTTGGCTTTTGCAATTTTTTCTTTTGTATATGATTATACATTTATTATTTGCATACATTATTGTTTCAAATCAAGAGAAGTCAATAAAATATCTCTATCATATATGAAATAATTTTATATCAAAGAAAACTTTAAAAAGAAATAGTTACTATTGAAAAGTATTTAATAATAGATTTTTGTTACATAATGCATTCAACAGTAATAATGCCTTCTTGCACTTGCCCCCGCACGGAGAGGGGGTTGTGCAGGCAGAACTTTTTATCAAAAAAAAAAAAAAAAAAAAAACAGGTGGACAACATTCTTTCTCTTTTCTTTACTGGAAAACTCAAGTATCATATCATTTCAAACATACTTCGCAGCTAGTTTCTCGAAAAGCGGATTTTATATGCATACACATATGACAGAAGTATAGGAATACCAAACGTTGAGGTAGTCCATATTTTGGAATTAAATAATTTTATAATCATTTAATGATTTTAATAATATCTTTGTATTTTTATAAAAATAAATAACAGACTAAAAACAGATTGCAGACTATTTTGATGTAAAGAACAAATTACAAATAAAAAGAGAAAATTTTGGTTGGATCAAAAATGATAACGATATCGAAAGACAACCCCCCCCCCCCTCTCCCTAGAGATATTTTACGATATCATGTGCAAGACCTACTTCCCCCTAAAGTGATAACGTTTTATATGCACAGCCCCTAATTGTCGATGTGTTATACGTTTTCTAATATATTTATTTAGCTAACTTCTTTACCTTATTAAATTACGAAGTTTTGTTTAAAGTAATCTGGAATTGTTGGAAAGTGTTTCATAATCCATGCTTGATGCATGATTTTTCGTTCCTTTTTAAGACATGACAACAGAAAACAAGTGGGTAAGTGTGATCACAGATCGCGCAGAGGGTTTCGTTTAATATTCCTTTCAAAACACTTTATCCTTTTGCAAAATATGTTAGTTCCACATTTCGCAACCAGGGGATGCACTCTATTCTATACAAACCCCTATCCGAACGAAACTCCTTTTTACAACCCATCCGTAGATATATTAGTCGAGGGAATCGGGCCCATAGCAACCGAGATAGGTAGGCGCCCTCTAGCGGTAAAAAATGGAACTGAAATATGTAAGGGTATGTGCATAATATGAAAGAGTGGTCAAAGGGGTGTCGGCAAAAGTTAGAAAAGTGCTCACCGGGTGCAATGGGGGAAGGTTAGAAAAATTGCTTAAAATACACAAGTCAGAGCCCGGAGGGGTAAATAATATAAGACTTTTTGAAAATTTTATGATTTTTCGTGTGATGGCAAGTGTACTACAGGTATGCAAAATTTCAAGTCTTCAACTTAAATAGGAGCTCAGTTAGAAAAAAAAAAGCTTAAAATACACAAGTTAGAGCCCAGAAGGGTAAATATAAGACTTTTTCAAAATTTTATGATTTGCCCTTTGATGTGAGGTGTTCAGCTATAAGTATGCAAAATTTCAAGTCTTCAACTTAATTAGGGGCTCAGTTAGAACAAAAAGATTAAAATACACAAGTTACAGCCCAGAGGGGTAAATATAAGACTTTTTCAAAATTTTATGATTTGTCCTTTGATGTCAGGTGTTCAGCTATAATTATGCAAAATTTCAAGTCTCCAGCATATGTAGTTTCTGAGAACGGGCTCTGTGACGGACAGACAGACAGAGGAGCGAGACGAATAAGGTTTCGTCAGATGAACGAAACCCTAAAAAGCTTTATTTAAACTATATCTATTCAAGATTTCTCATATTTTCTCAACGTATAATCATAATTCAACTAATATTAAAATATAATTGATAAGAGCATATTAATATATATATATATATTAAGCTCTTTATATTTAATTTATATTTTATTTTCTACTGTTTAGTGTTTAAACAATTTTATTGTTGCAGTTTCACAACCAGTTAACCTATTTTAGAGAGCGTAGTTTGGCGCTTCATTAATTCTGGTGTTGTTTTAACTAGAGCCTCTAGAATTAAATCTGTAATAGTAGCCCTATAACCTATACTAATAGTATCTCTAATAGTAACCCTAGTTTTAATGTATACAGTTGTAGTCATTAAAAAAAAAGAAAAAAAAGGAAAAAAAAAAAAAAAAGAAAAGACAAAATGATGATTGATTACCTGCGTTCGGCTAACGGTAAAATGCTTTAAAATAAGTTTATTAATTTATAATTGAACTTTAACCTTTTTTAAATGTTGATTGTTATCGGTAATGCACCTTCGTACATAATTTTTATAATTCTAACATATCAGGATCAGACAGTGAGTGAAAAATCGATTACACAATTTCAACTTTACAAACATGTACTTAATTTAAATTACACAATAGAGTGTAAAAATGTTTTAAAAATTACTAAATACTAAGAAAATGGTGTATAAAACGTAGCAAAAAGGGTGATTAATCTTAAAAAAAAAATCCTCGATATTAATAACAATAAAGAAATGTCTTTACAAAACATTTCCTAATAATAGTTACGGTTTCATTTTAGAAAATATTTCATAGATGGCGACACTATAATATTTTTTTCTCTCTATAGGCCATTTTTTTAGCAAGCTATTCCTTCTACAATGGTTATTGCAAGTGACCATATGAATACAAAACATCTGTTTCTTGCCTTTATTTAATATTTAGTGCATATTTTTGAAATCAATAAAAATAATTTTGCTTTGCCATTATAATTCATCAATAATTTATAATAATGCTGACATGATAAATTGATATAAAAAATTTATTAATAAAAACGTGTGCGAAATTTTACTCATAATTGATATTTAAGATACGTAATCCGTGTATCAGTCTTTTTGATGAAAGGACCTTATGGATCATAATCCTCCTCCTCTTCGTCGACGTTGACTTCGATTCTGTCGACCACTCGATCTTCCAGTTCTTTTAACAATTTATCGTCCATCATCACATATCGACTCAGAAACTCTTTCATAGAGGGCGACACTGCAGCAAGTTCTTTCTTTTCGTCGATGATTTCTTGCCTGTCAAAATCGTCCGCTGGAGAGATTTCGAATTCATTGGGAGCAGTAGTTTCGTCTTCGGACGCGTCTCTTCGTCTTCGACCTGTGAACTGAGGTTGGGCTTGACGAACTTGCTGTTGGAAAAATGAGCAATAAATAAATAATGATAATAATAAAACAAAATAAAAACAGGCATAATAAATGATTGTACCAGATTATTCTAAAATATGACTACAAAATAAGTATTCCTATTTGTTACATTGTCCAATCACGTTAGTTCAATCATATACAGTTTATATCGAGTTATCCAAATTAAAAAGAAAAAAAAAATTAAGCTCCTCAAAAGAACAAGCGCCAAGAAGATCGTTTACTACTGAATATAATCAGGGCCGTAGCTTGAAAATTTTATTGGGGGGGGGGGGGGAGACCTGACATTGGCGCCCTTTTTATAATTTTCATTTTTCGCCCCCCCCCCCCCCACCCTCCCCCGCCGCGTCGTTCCTATCCGTGCTGAGGTTTCTACAATTCATATTATTGTAGCCCTAATCCATACTATCATCATGTCTTTTATGTATAATTCATCTTCTGTGACGCTTTACACAACAATTATCTTGATTAATCTTTTCACCTTTTCAAAATACATTTTGCACTGTTGATTGATATATGTAGATTAGAGGTCTGCACGGGCCGAAATTTCCAGGGCCGGGCCCGGCCCGGTTCGAACGAAAGCTATCTTGTCCCGGCCTGGTGTAAAAATTGAAAGTTCGGCCCTAGCCCGGCCCGGCCCGGCCCGTTTGCATTTTTATAGTTCTCGGCCCGGCCCGTATAAAAATCAGTGAAAACAGGCCCGGCTCGACTCAATTTCTACAAAATAAATCCGTTTTGTCTCGACATACAATTAAGATTCTTTTAATTAATACTACGTGCATATTTATGGGAATATTTTACAGTATATTTTAGATTACTATGTGTTCGCAAAAAACAAAAAACACACAATAGTAAACATTAACGATTAGTACTTACAGTGTTTGAGTCATCGTCTCTATAGACTTTTCAAAATTCAAATAAGGATTCATTAAAAGATTATGCAGTTCAGAATAAAGGATTAAAAACATGATAACTTTTGAAGCTGTATAATAAAAAGTAAATTTGTGAAAATATTTCTCTCATTTTTAAGGCTTTTTTCGAGTTCAAAGGAGCTACATTTCGACACATTTATGAATTCATTTCTTTTCGGAAACGCGTAAGATTGGCAGGTATTCTTATTCAGAAACTATGTAAATGCCGTTTTTTTTCACAGATAAAAGCAATATATCTCTCTGAAAATATTGCCAAAGTTAACGTTTTGAATCGAATTTCCGGAAGCGATAGCACAGGAAAGGAGAAAAACGTACAGTCACTTGACAAGAATATCTGTTATCTCTCTAAGTAATTTATCAATTATGGAGAAAGCTATTCGTTTCCAAATACCTTCAATAGTCAGGCCTGTCAATTTTATGCTTTTATAGTTAAAAATGAGTCAGAAAATGTGTCTGAAAGTTTCACATTGTTGAGCAGTGAATATGAGAACCACTTTAAGGTATATTTCCAACGATACTGTTAACATAAGTTCATTATCACTATTAATACTTTTACAAAACATAATGCCTGTCCTACACATCCTGAGATCGATTAAGACCAGTTCCGTCCCGGCACGAGTCTGCTGAAAAAAATTAAACCCGGAGTCAGACATCTAATAACTGTACGGTGCCGATGTCTACGATGGACATGTTACATTTATGTATTGATGTTGTTAAACTCGCATCGGCTCGTGACACACATTTATACTTCTCGAGAAAATCATATTCATTGAAAATGGCTTGTATTTTATCTGCTTCGCTTGAATTCTTATATCGGGCCGATAGGCCCGATTAATTTTTTTATCGGCCCGGCCCTGCAGTCCCGTTCAATTTTTTTGCCGGCCCGGCCCGTTGAAAAAATTGTCCTAATTCTGCCGGCCCGGCCCGTTTGAAAATTCGCCTTCATTCCGCTGGCCCGCGGGCCGGATACGGGCCCGTGCAAACCTCTAATGTAGATATATCAATGTATCAGTGTACCACAATATATATCTACCTAATGTAGATATATATTGATTGCATGGGGATGTAAAGACTTCAAGTGGTAAGATTGCTCATAATTGATTATATTTTATATTTGTATTATTAGTTAAATATTCAAAAATTCGAAAAAAAAGAACTCAGAAGCTAGGTTCACCTGCGATTTTTTGATAGTATGTTTAGACATTCATTATTAACTTAAAGCAGTATTGTAAATAATCTATTATAAGGGTATAGTTGCTACGATGTACCGTGCATTCTGGAAAATTTACCGTCCGCCACATTTGGCAAACATTAATCAATGCATTTATGCAGAATAGACAAACACTTTTCAACTAAGTTAAAAAGTGTTAGATAAAAAAGTTTTCTTCTAAGAAATTTTCTTTTAGATTTTTTCCCCTTTTGAAAATGCAAACATGTTTGATGCAACACAGTTGGAATGTTGATTTCATGTCTACATGCATCAAACTTTCAGATTTTCATATTCAAATACAAACGAACTGAGAAAGCTTTCTTTTCTTTTTAAATATGTGAAACACGCATTGAATTGTAGCTTGATGATCACTTCTTTCACTATCATGTCTCGAAAATCTGTTTAAAATATCAGTTTTAATTTTTACAGAAAAATTCCAATGCTGTTTGATTGTTAGAAAACTGGTTAAAAATACGTGAAATTTTATATGTGAACAGATGATGATGATTTTACGAATGTGTCAAAAGTAATATTTTGGAAAGAATTTGAGCTTTAACTAAAGTAAACAACTGTAAATGCTCTTACATTCTGCTCAATCGTAACAATTTAAAACAAATATTTCATAAATTAAGTTACATAATCTGCTTCCTTCATAAATTTTTTTATTGTTTTGATTTTTTTAAAAAGGTAACTAGTTTATTTTTTCCGTTTATTTATTGTCGAAGCATTTGTGCCTGGGACACCAGTTTTTAAAAATATATATACATTCATTTCAAGAAACACATGTCTCCAATCATCCAAATGACAGGAATGCAACCCCTGTTGTCTCATTTTGAACAAGCGGGGAATTCGAAGATTTCAAACTTTGCAAGCGGACCGGACAGATAAAAAAAAAAAAAAAAAAAAAAAAAAAAATTAAGAGGACCTCGATGAACTAAGTTTGAAAGAAATGGCCTTATGCATATCTCTGTAGATTTTCACGTCCAGAAGTTCTTGGTAAAGCAATAGAATACCTTGGAAACCTGGGGTTATGGCAGAGGGCCGGCGCTCCTCTGTCTGGTATACTCAAAGCTTTCGGAGGACTCGGAGATGTCACCCTCAAACTACGACGCTTAATCCTCGAGTACTTAGGTTTTGTTGTCGTTGCGACCATGTCGTCCAATGGTGTTTGGGGAGCAGGGAAAGTGACGCGCGTTGGGCGATGCTCTTCTTTGGCCTGTAGAATGTGTCATGGCGGCATCATTGGCTTATGCTAGTCCTACTTGACGTGATGCACATAAAGGATCCCCAGAGCTTAGACTGACGAAGTGACTTGCGTAAGGCATTTTCATTTTATAACAAATTTAAAAGGATCGAACTAAGACGACGAAATATGAACAATTTTCAATGGACTTGGTTGGACCAAGGATAGGTTGTAAATGTGTTGCACGATCCGATGTTAGTTTGACAACACAATGCAGAAATTTAACATGCCAAACGTAGAGATCTGCATTGGGCACTTGCATTGTGTCTTAGCCTGGGCCTATTTTTTTCTGTCGACTTGGATCAGGCTCAGGTGTAAATTTTTTCTATATACTTAAGGCGGGCTGGATTTTGACTCAATTGTTACTAGGACGTGTCGGGCAGGCAATTTATTTATTTATTTTGTAAAAAGAATAGTGATAATGGAATCTTTGTAAAATATACTTTAATGAATTACGAAGAAATATTTTCAAAAATGTATTATTTTACAATACAGCTTCAAAATTTACGTTTTTGTTTTGAATCATTTGTTATATTTATTCGAAACTAATTTTTTTTAATGAGTCTTTATTTGTATGGAAAAGTCTAAGAGTTTAAGTGTTCCTTAATGTTGCTATTCTGTATTCTATGTATTGCTTACTTATAGTCTGAAATATATGGTAAGGTGGTGCAAGAGTGTGCGGTGTACAAAAGTACGCAGAGCAATTATCTAATGCTAATCCCAAAACAGAGTTTTGCATTTAGCTACAGTTGTAAATGATGTAATGACAATCATTACTGTAGTTAAATGCAAAACTCTTTTTGGTATTACCGTAGTTAAATGCAAAACTCTGTTTTGGGATTACTGTAGCTAAAATCAAAACTCTGTTTTGGGGTTACTGTAGCTAAATGCAAAACTCTGTTTTGGGGTTACTGTAGCGAAATGCAAAACTCTGTTTTGGGATTTGATAATAGCTTTGCGTTACTTTTGTACACCGCACGCTCTTGCACCATCTTACCTTACTATAAAAATTTCGCATAAATATGTAGGCATTCTTTAAAAGAATCTTAATTAGTATATGTTAAGAAAAATTGGATTTTTCTTGTAGAAATTGAGCCGTTCTGGGTTTTTAAGTTTTTAAAAGCTCCAGGTTTAGGCTTTTGGTTTTTAAACTGACCAAGATAGCTTTGTTGTGTATTGGGGCATGTCTGGCTCCAGCCCTAGAAATTTCGTCCCGTGCAGACCTCTCTCAGTCATTCTAAAACCCCCTGGTCATTTCAACTTTTATCCACTTTCTTTCTACTACAAGAGTGACCAACAACTACTGAGATAAGGATAAAATGAACTGCTAAGGAACGAATTACGCAAAAAGTAATTTACTTTGTAATTTAACGTTTAAAGTAAAGTGCTTGTACAAATATTTGTTACTATTTAAATCATTTCTTTATGGGTGCCTGACGGGCGCCTTTAAACCTTGTGTGGCGTCCTTCTACTTGAACATATTTGGGAATCGTTCTAATCCCCTCCGGTCACTTTCGCGTCTTTTCACTTTCTTTTTACTACCAACAGTGACAAACAACTACTGAGATATGAAGAGAATAATTGTACTTCTAAGAATCGAATTACACTTACTGTCCCGCAATTGATTACAATTACTGTATTTTCATAATTTTCTCTTCTGCATGTATAGATAGTTTTTGTTCAGGAATAGAGGTAGTAATTTAAACCCCTTCTTTTGTGGGTGCCTGACAGCGCCTTTAAACCTTCTATGGCGCCCTACTACTTGAATGTATTGGAGATCTGTTCTCACCCCCTCCAGTCAATTTCAGTTGTTTCCACGTTCTTCCAGCTTCTAAAGATGACCAGCTAGAGGAGAAGGAAATAATTGTACTTCTAAGGATCACATTACCCTTACTGTCCAGCAATTGATTACAATTCTCGTTTTCAGAATTTTTTTCTTCCACATATATAAATTGTTTTTGTTAGAAAAGCGATGTAATAATTTAAATCCCTTTTTTGTGGGTACCTGACGACGCCCTTAAACCTTCTGTAGTGCTCCACTAAGTTAAACTACTAAACTAAACTCTGTGGCTATACAATCCATGAAGAATCTAAGCCGACGGCTGACAGTGTCCATTCCTGTTTTCTTGACCCTGGGTCCCGAGGTGCTGTGCAGCATACATCCCTGCCAGGTGGTCAGCCAAATGCGGGACCCTCAGTGTTTAGTTCCCAAGCAAGCTTGGTACTTATTTTATCGATCCTGAAGGCATGAAAGGCTGACTGAATCTTGCCCAGTCAGCAGTCAAACTCTCGATCTGCAGCGCTTCAGACAGATGCTCTGACCACTACGCCACTGGGCTTCGTGGCGCTCTACTACTTGAACATATTTGAGAACCTTTCTAATCCTCCCCCCCCCCCCCCCCCAGGTACTTCTTTCCACTTTCTTTCTACTGCCATGGGTGACCAACAACTACGGAGATAAGAAGGAAGAAATTGCATTTCTATCCTGCAATTGATTACAATTCTTGCTTTAAAATTTTTTCATTCCGAATGTATGAATTTTCTTCGGGATAGAGGGGGGGGGGGGGTGAATAGTGGAAGTTACCGGTCTAAAGTTAAATGCCTTATACAAGTTCCGTATGTAAAAAGTAACTTATTTTGTATTTCACAATAAAAATAAAATTATTTTATAATTACTTTTACTACTAATAAACCTTTTTTTACGGGCGCATGACGGCGCCCAAAAACCTTCTGTGGCGCCCTACTATTTGAACATATTGGGGGCGAGGCTCCCCCTCTCCCCCCCTAAAGCTACGTCCCTGAATATAATCTGACAAATCTCTTGATGTTAAATGAGCCAACCATGAAACATGCGAATGTAAAATACACTGGTTTCCAAAAATTAAGGAAAAACATCAAAAGTAGCGATGACCCAAAATGTTACAAATAGATTTTAATAAAACTGAGCCACAATGTACAACACATAGTAAGGTATAAGATAACATTAAAAGAAATTACCAGACGAATGTGGTGTTTCAGAAATTAACACAGTTATAAAATAAAGAAAATAAACGTGTCAGTTTGATATAGGGAAAGTACCTTTAATATGGAGTATGATCACCTCTAGAAGCAATACAGTACATGCAGCGATGCGTCATACTGTCAATTATACGATTAATAAGTTCGCTGGGAAGTGCGAGCCATTGCTCTTGTAAAGCAGTTGTAATCGTGGAAAGGATCTGTGGAAGGGGATTGAGAGCAGTGACACATCTTCCTAAAGCATCTCAAACATGCTCGATGGGATTCAAGTCCAGTGATCGAGTTGGTCATTCCATGCGCTGAATTGTTTGGTGCTGAAGATAATCTTCTATGATGTGAGCCCTGTGCGGTCTAGCGTCATCCTCCTGTAACAGGAAATAATTACCTATTGTACCGAAATAAGGGCTTACATAAGCATCAAGAATGTCACCTCTAGAGACTTGAGCATTCACAGTTCCACGTGGAAAGACATGGAGGTCTGTACGTCCGTCCAAAGAGATACCATCCCAAACACAGACACCGCCTCCTCCTTACGAATCTCTTTTACGAATGTTTGATGGATGATAGCGGGTTCCCTGTTATCTCCAAATCAAACAATGCCTACTATCGCTTTGAAGGCTAAACCGGAACTCATCCGTGAAGAGAACACGCACCATTGATCGGCCATCCAGTGAACATTTTGACGTGCTCAACTTAAACGTTCCCTCCGTAACATGAGGTGAGCGGCATTCAAATGTCTGATCGCATCGCGTAAAGACCACCTTCATAAACCCTTCTACGCACGGTAGACGTTGATACCAACCTTCCAGTGGCTACAACAAGGGAGGCTCTAAGATGAGAGACGGTTGCTGTTCTATTTCTTCGTAGACATACATAACGCCAAATATCGGTCATCTGTGCTTATTGCAGCAGTTGCCCGTCCTTGGCTAAATCTTCTCGAGGCCGAACCAGTGGTTTGAAATTGTTTCCATAGCCTATGAACAACAGAAGGACTCAGATGTAGCCATCTAGCCACCTCTGTCTGACTTTGGCCTGCCTCCGATCTTCCAATAGCTCTATATCGCAGTTACGCGGACAAATGATACCTCGAGATCATACTAATGAATTGGCTATCTCAGTTTTCTTATCCCATAATCACAGCGACACCAGCAGCCGTACTCTCTAGTATGCCTTTTTATGCTCCTCACAGATGACGCAATCCGATTGCAGCGCCACTAATTTGCATTTTGTAATTTTATTCAGCAACTTTTAGTTAGCAACTGCGCAAATTTCCTACGGATGGGTTAATTTTTGAACGAGCTATCGCTCTTTTTGTGATTTTTCCTTAATTTTTGGAAACCAGTGTATCAAAAGAGACAACCATCGCACATCGTATAAAACTAAAATATAAAGATCGTATAAAAGTAAAAATCCTATCACATCAGTTAGTCGGTCTTATCTTTAATTTGAGATCATGCAGAATTTTCTTATTATCAACAAAAGTACATTATTTTTAATGCGTAAAATTGCTTGATTTGACAACCTAGGTTGTTGAGAAGAACAAGCTTGTTCTTCGTCAGTAGAATCTTAGCAATCTAGAGAATATAATACTGGACGGGTCTGATTGAGCATTTTTTACGCTGATAATTTATAAAACAACGTGCTTATATAAAGTTCAGTTTAAAAATAAAATAAAATTTCTATTCTTAATTATTAATAAAAAAACTGACTCTTGCTTGTCGGGTATAAATCAAGACGATAGTCAAAAAAAAAAAAAAAAAAAAAAAAAAAAAAAAAAAATGTGGAATATTTTTATTAAAAGAGAAAAATCTAAAATACTAATCGCCCTTGGCGACCAGTTTGGTCTCCTTAAAATTTATGTTTGGGAAAGTATGTTAAGCATTGTACCATGTTACTTTTATTCATAATTTAATTTACTTGTGCTCCCTAAAATATAATTAATATAATCCCTGAAGCTAATATTAGTTTTTGTTGCATTAAAATATCTCAATCTGTTGATTTTTTGTAAGCAAATAAATCCTAGTGGTTTGCAATGGAAGTCTATGGGAAATTTGGTGAAATATTAGAGATATCGCCAAGTTGGCGTCACTTTTGGCGTCTAATTTTGGTCACCAAATTTGCCGATATATCGCGAAGTTGCGACAAACTTGGCGGCATTTGGTGACAGAACAGGGTCTTCCCTATGGTAACCCTCCCTTATAGGTATGGTGATGCATTAAATGCTGTTCAATAACCAATGAGATGCGTTTCATTCGAGCGTTGCCATTAAACAATTAACAAATAATCGCGATTTCTGTGTCACGTACGATAACGTACTATGTACATAGATTTTTTTCACATAAAAAAAAATATTCTAGAATATCCCTTAATTTTCAAGTATATGTTTTTTTCAGATATTTGAATATAAATTAATATAACAGTGTGACCAAATAACTGGTGAATCAAGTTAGCTACAACCATACTATGGATAATAAAACGAAGGATAATAAAATTTCGGAATTAGAGATCGCATCTCGAAAATCATAGGATATAAGATCAAAAGATCAGTGACAAAAGTGCAGAGCGTCCTCCTCGATTCAGTCACCACCCCCTCAATACTAGGTCTGAGCGCTGACACAAAAATGGCGGCTATCGTTGGCGGATATATATATATATATATATATATATATATTACGTATGTACGGTCCCTTAAATTTTGAAACCAGTATTTTATAAAATATTTCTTTTACTTGTTTAATCTCGGAAAAATAAAGCGGAAAAAGCTTTTAAAAATTATTGGTACGAATATTCAAGGGACAGTTCACACGCTGAAAAAAATCCGTCTTCGACAGCCGCCATTTTTGTGTCAGCGCTCAGGCCTCAAGGGGACGGTGATTCAGTATGAAATGATGTCACACGCACAAATAACTTCCAACGACTAGCTTGAATATGCCATAAATTGCCAGCAGAAATTTTTCATGATAAGGCGGATACATTACATATATGAGCCCATTTACTATTAAAACTAAGACATGTAAGATGCAAGTACTGTCATAAACTAAATCGTATAGCAATATCTTGATTAATTCTTAAAAAAATAATAAAAAAAGATAAAAATAGTCGTAATTTCCAATGCACCTTGCGTACATGATTTCTCATAATTGAATTGTCACAGTGAGCCAAAAATATTTTTATTGAGTAGTTATATAATGTGTGTTTAATAAGATCTACACTGGAAAAAATGTATTTATTAGTTCTCTTTAAAAGAAACCTCAAAATTTGGTTAAAAATATTCATAATTTCTAAATTTCTTATTTGAAGACCATACTAGTAGGTTATTTTGTGCATCTATAAGGTTTATACCTTCGGTCAAAATTTTATGATTTTCTGTCCAGCCATTTCTTAGAAATCATCTGCGCAATAACCACCCCTTGATCATATAAAAAGAGCTCAAACTGTTTTTGTCGTAAATTCCCTTCTAAAGAGATTTTTTTTTCATGGGGTTTCTTTTAAAATGTTTTCAAAGAATCAAATTTAATTATAAGCTATTAAAAGTAAATTTGATTTTTTTTTTTTTTTTGTTTATTTCAAAGTTACTCACCCCTTAAAGCTAGTGATTGCTTAACAAAATTAAAAATGATAAAAATATAAATAAATTATAAATATATACCAAAAAATTATGGAAAAAATTCGTATTTTTTGTATCATTGAAACAAAAATATTGAATGATAAAGTAAAATTATTGAACAATAATATAAAATATTGGAAAAATATTAAAAATTATTATTCCGAATTCTCTCTCGATTACTAAATAAGGTTCTATAAATATTCAAAAATCAAAATTTATCAGTTTTACCTGTAAACAATTGGAAATGATGCAAACTGCTTCCGTTGAAGTAATATTGCTTAAGAGCGCAGTGGTCTGAAATTACAATTAAAATCTTTAAAGAATATAATATAGAAAAACAAAAACATAAAGTATGGAAATACAAAAACACTGAAAATCATACAAATGTAGGGGAGATAAGGCAGTGGGAGTGAGACAACACTATTTTTGCTTTAAAAAAAAACACTGTTATCTGTTTGTATTACTACACAAACCTATAGTAGAAGTAGCTGCTACTTCGACTGTCCAGCTACGCATTTAAAAAGGAAAGTGACGTATGGAGAACAGAGTGACAAAATAAATGAAACAACAGTTAATAATAATATATATTCCCTCTAATTAAGTTCGATCCAAGAAACTGCTACTTCTACTTTCAACTCTAATTAGTATTGCCTCTTTCATTTTTAAAACGAAGTGACGTATTTGTATAAATAAACAGCAATTATAGCTATTAAAATATTCTATGATGAAGAGCTTGGAAAAGCTTGAAAGTACTAAGAAGTTTTAAATAAAATGTATATTTTTAATATGTAACATCTCTTCTGTTATTTTAGTCATCTTTTAAGTAAAACAGTGAACTTTTTAAAGGTCATATAATATATTTAAAAAAAAGGTTACCTAAAATCAAATTTATGAAATTTTCGGTTTGACACTTTTTTATTGCATATTTTGATTTCTGAATTTCGCTCTGACTTTTACTAGGATTTTATAAAGAATCCTGTTCTTTTGTGATGACTTGGCACTCTACATCATTTTAAGCATAGGTTTAACACTGATATATTATGCAAACATAACACGCATGACTGCAAAAATGTCATATTTATATATATTATATTATAAATGTTGCTCCCCCCCCAAAAAGGGAGATTGGCAATATCAACCTTTACAAAAAAGTTACGTATAGTGAATCTATTCATTTAAAAAGAGAGTAAAAGATCATTTGCTTTGATTCTCTGGAGAAGTTGATATTTTACGTACCCTTCCATTGCATCCAAGTACCTAGAAGAAAAAAAAGAGAAAATGATTTTCAAAATATTTAATTATGTCTATAGAACTAGTTATTAACAAATAAATAAAAATGGTAAAGATTTCTTTCATGAATTACTATTTTTAATAATTCATATTAGCTGTTAAAACAGTTCAAACTTACCGTTGCAGAAAACTGATAGTAATCACAAAGAACGCATTGTGCCTAAAATAAAAAAAATATTATTGCTCCAGTATCATTCGTATTTACATACATGCATGCATTCATTCATACATACATACACACACACTATATATATATATATATATATAACCATTAATTAAACATTACCGACCATCTTCAAAAACCGCAATATTGTGAATGAAATGACAATAAAAATGGATACCACAAACCTATAATATAGAACTGTAGGTATAAAATAAAGTGCCTTATACTTAATTACAAGAATTAATATGGAAGAAAATATATATATATATATGGGCATTTGATTTATAACTACGTTGCTAATACACATTTTATAATGAATGTTGATTCGATACATATGTTTGTATCGAATGATGATGTGTATGTATCGTTGATATGTATAATGGTGTAGTTATATTTATATATTTATCAATTCATATTAAATTTATTCATATTCATTAATATTTAATAATGTTAACGATTCACCTGTACTTAAATTTTAGCCTACTCAGGATAATATCATATTAATTTCTAATACAATGCTTACTATCTTAAATGAGAATAAAATGCATGTTTTAATAAATTTATTATTTGTTCTTCCCCCTCCCCTTAAATTATGTGCATTTAATTCTTAAGGAAGTTTGTAGACACATTAAATGTAACTTATTAATTTCAAAATTTAATTATTATTAATATTAATTCCTTAGCATCTTAATTTTAATTTTTATATTTAATTATAAATTAAATTAAGTGAGGATGCAATGTTGTCACAGGAATTTAAATTGTGATATGTTATAGCAAGGTACAAATATTTATGTGAAACATTAATAATCATCAATTTCACCATTTTACATATCATTTTGATTTAATATATCAATTACTAATTTTTTATAATAGAATTGTATATATTTATTAACATATTTTTAATTATTATTTAATTATCATATATCTATCTCTAAACAGTATTGGCTTTAAAATGTATCCATTAATAGTTATTAATAGTTTGTCAATAGATGGCAGGACTACAAAGATTCATTTGAATACATGGGGCAGTTCATTCTCAGTTATAAATTATCTATAGAGGGCGCTGGTTATATATAATGGGAGTGTGCTTGGCTATACTATATATTGTTGAACCTTGGTCCACCGTCATATAAAAAACTTTTTTGGCAAAATGTGCTAGTGGTCTCCTATGAGTGTATTTTATGACAGTATGGATTTTAATTTGGTAATTTGTTTTTTATTTTTCCTCTATCCTTTTCAACTTGTTTTATTTTGAACTTAATTGGTGTTCAATGGTTTATTTCTCTGTTTTATGTGTGTGGTAGTCCCAAATTCATATTCTTTAGCTAATTTATGGCTAATATGAAGATGAAACCATACATTTTATTTGTGGAACTTTAAGGCATTTGGGACTCGACGATTCTGTCTAAGTTCTACAAATTTCCATTATTCCATTTCTGTTATTTAATTTCTGCTGTTTTTTACTATGTTTTTGGAATCTATATTAAGTGTGTTGGGGGAACTGTATTTTTATAAATTTCATAATGTCATTTTATTCATAATTCCACAGTTTTTATTGGTGGTCGGTAATGTTTATTTAATGGTTATATATATATATATATATATATATATATATATTACATTATTAGATCTAATTCCGCGATTTCCTTATCTTATTCTAAAATAATACTTTATTTTCACAAAATCCTTATCCTTAAATAATCTCTATCGTTAACTCTGTTTAATTTCCTTTAATTTAATGTCTCACTTGTCTTAATCGTTTAAATATTACGCTTTTGGTATTCTTAAATTAAATGTTCCATTCTCGCGCTTTTTTCTTTCGAGAATATTCTTTTAGCTTCCATTTTTACTTTCCTGCGCATTTCTGATGTTATCCTTTTTTCCTTCAAATTCATCCGCGTGCTCTGTCTGCACTCTTTATATGACGTGATATTCTTAATTATTCATTGGTTGAGAGCACGACCTACGTCATATTTGTATCCTTACACGTGAGGAACAAAAAGTTGATACTCGCTGTGTTTCAGCAGATTTTAGCAGATTTGAGTCGTATTTCCAGTTTTCATCCATCCCCTGGTCACCGTCCTGTTATTCGATTATCTGGAACTTTGTTTAAACCTAATTACTACTACGGAGCGATGGCTAATTATCTTGGTGGAAACTGCACTTTTTGCAAGATGTTCTAATAAAGTGTTGGCTGATATTATGAGTTGTTTCAATTTCTTCTGGGGAAACTTCACGGAACGATGCATTCCATTGTTTTCACTCGACAACTGCATTTCAACAATTTGTTCTACTAATATAATAGATTCGAATTATCGGTTCTTACCACTTCTTTTACATCATTATCGCTGAATGTGATCCACAACTACTATCGTGACAGCCAGTACGGCATTTTCAACGATAAAGCGAATCCAATGTTGCTAGAATGCAACATTTAGCCGTCAAGGATTTGAGACTTCAACGCCACTCCAGAATTTATGCAGCATGAACGCCATATTAAACATCTAGCCAGCGCAAATTCGAATCACCGAATGTCAACTAAAATGTCCAAAAAAGCCTTACTTCACTCGACGGTCTCCAGGAAGGAAGAAACAAAGTTCAGATATCTTTTAACATCATTAAAATAAAAAAGAACAACAAAAAGTTGTTCCTGCCCCAATAAAGACAGCATTCAGCATTACGTAAGTCATTTTAAAAAATGATCTCTGTTTTGTGATGAAAAAGTTTTATGTTTATTCTTAGTTATTGCATAACTTATTTTATTTTATTTGATTTGATTATTTATTCGAAATAAGTTGTGTTTATTTTTACTGACAAAGTATATGAACATTAAAGTGACAGGTGTTTTATTTAACTTACGTAATCGGAATCAACTATGTTTATTTATACATATTTTCAAAGATTACGAGTATTTAAAAGATAGAATATTTTAATATTTTGAGATTTATTAATGTTGTGTTAATTTATTATTTATTATGAGATTTTTATTATTTTTTTTATATTTCTGTTAAGCAATATGATAGAGATTTTGAGGTATATTTGTAATGCTTTTATGATCTGGAAGTAAAGTTAGATACTGTAGTTTTATTACATGGAAACAAAAAAGAAAAATGACTGAAACTAGTATTGTACCTTTTGACCCAGATTTGGGAATGAACATTCAGCAATGGTTAACATATTTTGATAATTCTTGCATTAAACAAAATGATACTTGGAAATTTGAAAATATTTAAAGGAAGAGGCCTTGAAAATTTATATCAATGATTGCCAAAATTGTAAAACGAGTATCTGCTTTCTCTCAATGAACTCGCAGGTCATCGGGACGTACTAGTTCATTCATTTTTTGAGGGGAGGGATTTTGTTACATTATTAGATCTAATTCCGCGATTTCCTTATCTTATTCTAAATTACTACTTTATTTTCACAAAATACTTATCCTTAAATAATCGCTATCGTTAACTCTGTTTAATTCCCTTTAATTTAATGCTCACTTGTCTTAATCGCTTAAATATTACGCTTTTAGTATTCTTAAATTAAATGTTCCATTCCCGCGCTTTTTTCTTTCGAGAATATTCTTTTAGCTTCCATTTTTACTTTCTCGCTCATTTCTGATGTTATCCTTTTTTCCTTCAAATTCATCCGCGTGCTCTGTCTGCACTCTCTATATGACGTGATATTCTTAATTATTCATTGGTTGAGATCACGACCTACGTCATATTTGTATCCTTACACATGAGGAACAAAAAGTTGATACTCGCTGTGTTTCAGCAGATTTTAGCAGATTTGAGTCGTATTTCCAGTTTTCATCCATCCCCTGGTCACCGTCCTGTTATTCGATTATCTGGAACTTTGTTTAAACCTAATTACTACTACGGAGCGATGGCTAATTATCTTGGTGGAAACTGCACTTTTTGCAAGATGTTCTAATAAAGTGCTTGGCTGATATTATGAGTTGTTTCAATTTCTTCTGGGGAAACTTCACGGAACGATGCATTCCATTGTTTTCACTCGACAACTGCATTTCAACAATTTGTTCTACTAATATAACAGATTCGAATTATCTGTTCTGACACTTCTTTTACATCATTATCGCTGAATGTGATCCACAACTACTATCGTGACAGCCAGTACGGCATTTTCAACGATAAAGCCAATCCAATGTTGCTGGAATGCAACATTTAGCCGTCAAGGATTTGAGACTTCAACGCCACTCCAGAATTTATGCAGCATGAACGCTATATTAAACATCTAGCCAGCGCAAATTCGAATCATCGAATGTCAACTAAAATGTCCAAAAAAGCCTTACTTCACTCGACGGTCTCCAGGAAGAAACAAAGTTCAGATATCTTTTAACATCATTAAAATAAAAAAGAACAACAAAAAGTTGTTCCTGCCCCAATAAAGACAGCATTCAGCATTACGTAAGTCATTTTAAAAAATGATCTCTGTTTTGTGATGAAAAAATTTTATGTTTATTCTTAGTTATTGCATAACTTATTTTATTTTATTTTATTTTATTATTTATTCAAAATAAGTTGTGTTTATTTTTACTGACAAAGTATATGAACATTAAAGTGACAGGTGTTTTATTTAACTTACGTAATCGGAATCAACTATGTTTATTTATACATATTTTCAAAGATTAGGAGTATTTAAAAGATAGAATATTTTAATATTTTGAGATTTATTAATGTTGTGTTAATTTATTATTTATTATGAGATTTTTATTATTTTTTTATATTTCTGTTAAGCAATATGATAGAGATTTTAAGGTATATTTGCAATGCTTTTACGATCTGGAAGTAAAGTTAGATACTGTAGTTTTATTACGTGGAAACAAAAAAGAAAAATGACTGAAACTAGTATTGTATCTTTTGACCCAGATTTGGGAATGAACATTCAGCAATGGTTAACATACTTTGATAATTCTTGCATTAAACAAAATGATACTTGGAAATTTGAAAATATTTCAAAATATTTAAAGGGAGAGGCCTTGAAAATTTATATCAATGATTGCCAAAATTGTAAAACGAGTATCTGCTTTCTCTCAATGAACTCGCAGTCGCAGGTCATCGGGACCTACTAGTTCATTCATTTTTTGAGGGGAGGGATTTTGTTACATTATTAGATCTAATTCCACGATTTCCTTATCTCATTCTAAATTACTACTTTATTTTCACAAAATCCTTATCCTTAAATAATCTCTATCGTTAACTCTGTTTAATTCCCTTTAATTTAATGTCTCACTTGTCTTAATCGCTTAAATATTACGCTTTTAGTATTCTTAAATTAAATGTTCCATTCCCGCGCTTTTTTCTTTCGAGAATATTCTTTTAGCTTCCATTTTTACTTTCCCGCGCATTTCTGATGTTATCCTTTTTTCCTTCAAATTCATCCGCGTGCTCTGTCTGCACTCTTTATATGACGTGATATTCTTAATTATTCATTGGTTGAGAGCGCGACTTACGTCATATTTGTATCCTTACACGTGGGGAACAAAAAGTTGATACTCGCTGTGTTTCAGCAGATTTTAGCACATTTGAGTCGTATTTCCAGTTTTCATCCACCCCCTGGTCACCGTCCTGTTATTCGATTATCTGGAACTTTGTTTAAACCTAATTACTACTACGGAGCGATGGCTAATTATCTTGGTGGAAACTGCACTTTTTGCAAGATGTTCTAATAAAGTGCTTAGCTGATATGAGTTGTAATGAAGGGAACGAATATTTTTTCAACTGGATTAAATCATATTCAAGGCCGGAGTAGCACAGTTGAAGTTTATTCCAACAGAGCGAAAAATGTCCAGACCAGGGATCGAACCTGGATACTTGGCGTGCCGTGCCAATGCCTTACCTGTTAGGCTATCCGGACCGATACGAGAGTGAATTGTGTCAGCCAGGTATCGGTCCGGATAGCCTAACAGGTAAGGCATTGGCACGGCACGCCAAGTATCCAGGTTCGATCCCTGGTCTGGACATTTTTCGCTCTGTTGGAATAAACTTCAACTGTGCTACTCCAGCCTTGAATATGATATGAGTTGTTTCAATTTCTTCTGGGGAAACTTCACGGAACGATCATTCCATTGTTTTCACTCGACAACTGCATTTCAACAATTTGTTCTACTAATATAACAGATTCGAATTATCTGTTCTGACCACTTCTTTTACGTCATTATCGCTGAATGTGATCCACAACTACTATCGTGACAGCCAGTATGGCATTTTCAACGATAAAGCCAATCCAATGTTGCTAGAATGCAACATATATATGTTTCTCAAATTTACATTTAAAATTTTCTGGTTTTAATTTTAATATTGTCTTTTTGTTTGGTATTTACACATGTGATTTCATTTTAATTATATATATATATACATATGTGTGTGTGTGTATGTAGGGCGAATTTGACTTAATCTGCAAAATGAAAGGGGTTAATAGAAAGGTACATGTGGAGTATGAAACACCATAGAAACCCTTCTCTACCTCTAAACAATGTTGTCAGTTGTGCTACAATTTTTATTCAGTAGGCTTCTTTGCTAACACTTTTTTAAAATTGTAATATCCGTTCTTCAGTAAGGCGAATATTTTTATTAAAAAAAGTGGTAGCAATCAAGCAATTTGAATATAAAAAAAAAGTAATCCAACTGACAACATAACCTCTAACTGTTTCTGAGTATTGGTGGATAGAAGGACAATGCGTCAAGTCTGAAAGGAAAAAAAAATGTGAGATTTCTGAAAGATCTATATAAAAAAAATAACCATATATTATAAAAGATGAAACAAAATCCTATAAGGAGACACGATTTTCATCAGGATATCTATATATTTAACGGCGAGATACAAGCACTAAAACTTTGGTAAACACAAAAATTGAATTGCTGTCAAAATCTTTAATCGGCCATATCACGAACACCCTACTAGCTACAATCCGTCAAATCTACCTAAAACGTGTCCATTCCACCAACGTTTGAATGAGCGTATAATAAACCATATCGGTATTCTAACTCATGAGAAAGTTAGTTTTTTGTTTGCAGTACATCACCGAATTGGGATGGCTAAATTTACGTCATTGACTTCACTGCGCTCAACAATATCCACTTTTAACACGAATCATCACTCAATGGCATCCAAGATGTGATTGAACTGAAATGTTCGGAAATCGCCTGATAGGTCCACATGTGTTTCAATATGTCTGACGATCTACGATCAAAGAACTTCCCCAAGAAAATTGAAGACCTATACTGCTGTGTCAGGGAGTTCTGAACAGCTTTTGAAGAAGGCGCAGAAGCTTCATCGTGTTGGATAATTATTTTTTGCTTTTTGGTGTGTAGGAATAGCAGGAAAGACATCAAGTATTTCCAGCAGACGATGTTCCAGAAACTCCAAATATGTATTGCTGTGGTGAGATGACTCTAGAAAACATCGTGGACCTATCAAACGATCGAAAACTACTCTAATACAAATATTTAAGCTGAATCGCCTCTGGAATGATCAGTTTCGTTTTAAAAATGCATTTTGTTGGGAGTAATGAAGCCAATTATGTAACTTTATCATGACATTCTGCGTGATTTGAATGATGTACTGCAAACAATATACTAATTTCTCATACTGTAGGCTCGTTCGAACGCTAGGAATAGACAAGTTTTTGGCAAATTTGACTGATTAAAGCTAGACGGGAGTTATGTGGGGGTGCGATATTACCGGTTAAAGATTTTGGCGACTGTGCCAGTGTTTTAGCGCATTTAGTTTGCCATCAATACACATAACCTGGTGAAAATTATATCAACTTATAAGAATTTTTCTGCTCCTTCAAAATTTGTGCTTATTTTGCGAATTCTTTCACAGATTTGGAATTTTTCAAACTTGATGCAGACCTGATGCATTTGTTTCTATCCATCACAATTGGGAAACAGTTAGACATGAACATAGTTTTATGGTGTTTTATGTCCCGCATGGTGCCTGCTATCATCCCCATTTCATTTGGCATATTAGGTCAAATTTCCCCTATATATACATGTATATAATACACGGCTTTAATTGTGAGTGTACGTGGGGAAGAGAGGTAAATAACAAGAAAACATATTATGAAACACGTCTTTAAGAGCAATATCCCACAATATAAATAAACCACTATATGATTCCTTATGTATATAATTTACTTATTTATCACTTAGGACCTTGTATTGACTTTTCGGGTCCCTGGGAATACACTTAACACAGGGTTCTGATGTGTATACTACGCCGTAAGTTGAAATAATTTTCATATATGTATGTATATATATGTGTGTGTGTTTGTGTATGTGCGGATGCGTGTGACACAAAAACATTTACCTCTGTTTTTATTCCTTAAATATTCATCATAGATATATATTATAAATTACAAAGTTACGTAAAAAAGGGTATAGAGTTTTACGTAATCGATTGAAATTGTAAGAGGACTAAATTTGAAGAAATGCAAAATTAAAATTTTTATACGGCCCCGTACAAAAAATGACCCCACTGAGTAAAATGTGCCCATACACTAATAAGGTCATTTACAAAATTTCAGAATTTTATTGTAAAAAGGTGCAGAGATGTTTTTAAACAAAGCTGGTGAGATAAGGTCATGTACAAAATTTCAGACTTTTATCATAAAAAGTCGCAGAGATATGTTTAAAAAAATTAGTGAGGGGCAATCATCGTTTTAGATTGTTTTGGGGTATGCAATCATTGTTTTCTTTCGTAATTTGCGTACGACTCCAGAAACGCAATCATCCGACATGATTTTTCCCCTTTGCAAACTCATATCCAGGCATCGAAAATTGGCTTAAGTCAGCATTTATCTATTTTCATATCTCTGCGACATTTTATGATAAAATGATGAAACTTTGTAGATTATCATTTTGGCGTATGGGGCACATTTAGTGGGAATTTTT
Source organism: Maratus speciosus (assembly GCA_963932465.1). NCBI lineage: Eukaryota > Metazoa > Arthropoda > Arachnida > Araneae > Salticidae > Maratus > Maratus speciosus. The sequence goes on from OZ010789.1 coordinate 297,092,751, forward strand.
TTGTGCGTGGGCCGTATACAAATTTAAATTTTGTATTTCTTCAAATTTAATCCCCTGAAAATGTTAGTCGATTTCGTAAAATTATGTACCTTTTTTTCGTAACTTTTTAAATTATAATATATGTCTATGATCAATATTTAAGGAATAAAAGCCGAGGTCAATGTTTTTGGGGCACCCTGTGTATATATATATAATAGTACAAGTGTACCGCAATAAGATAAATTAAAATTAACATTGAAACCAGTGGTGGGATTCAAATAATTTAACAACCGGTTCGCTGCCCGAAAGATTATTGATGTACAAAAACGAAAGAAAAATGAAGCATTACACATAGATTGTGATACACTTTCCAATATTATAAGAACATTGTTAAAAAAAATTTGATCCTTTGGTACAGTGAAAAAAATCCTGATTAATCCTGAAATCCTGAAATTATTTTTTTTCTTTAGCAAAATAAAAATTTTAAATGTATCTATCTACATATACTCAGTTGTCAACTATTTCTGTTTTTAGTTATCATTCCTTCCGAATAGAAGTCTTTGTCTAATTTTAAATTTAATTAATTGAATAATTCTGCGATTAAATATGATAAGGATTATGATTCAGAAATAGTGTTAACACAAAAAAGGAGTAGTTCGCAGCTGTGCCTTTTTATAAAAAAATGAATGAAATTTACAGAAATTAATATTTATATGTTAAAGAATGGAACAGCGTTTTTCAATTTCCTATAGAATATGCTTACCTTAAACTATAATCGATTCCTTCCGCATAACAATCTTTCGTGGTTAGTTCCTGAAAATCAGATTAAATGAAAATTTTGACGCCGTTATCGGAAAGATTCGGTTCTTTTATAGAAAAGAGGTAACACTACTCGATTCCTTTCTATCAGAATAACGGAACATGGCAATTATATCTACTTACAAATGAAAGTAAACTTCGCAAATCTGCTGAGCACAGCCTTAGCATGTACATTGTTCATGTTACAAAATCAACAGAAAAATCACTAACGTGATTTTTATACTCGTACAAAATAGAAGACTAAAAACCTCAAACAGACAAAATCTCAAGCTGATGCTCACTGACTAAAAATAGAAAATATTCTTTTCAGGTTCGATATCTAAATTAAAAAATAAAATAAACCAGCCAATTAAAAATTATCATAATGTCACAAAAGAAAATTTAAATGTAAGCAAATTCATTATTCAATATCTTGATTGACGCCGTATCAGCACATCGCCGCCATCAATACCAGACACACATTTACAAATAGAATAGAAAAGTACGATTACTGTTTCCCTTTATTCTAACCAAAATAGCATTAAAATAATTTGAAATAAAATAGAATACGTAATTTTTAAGGAGGATTTTTTTACATATACATGAATAAATAAAATTTTGAATGTAATTCAGATTGAGCTTGAGCCAGCCCAAGCCCAAATACTGATATAAAAATTGAGTTGAAACATCTCCTTACGTCACATATAAGTGTTTTGATAAAAAAAAAAAAAAAAAATATGCAAAAGCTTGGAGATCGGAAGGAAAGGACAGGGAAACTTAGGCTTCAGGTTTTCGGAAGCGCTATTGCACTGGGCTCCGGAGCCCTGTATTTATGAGCTCCTGTGAAGTCCGACCAATATTTAAATATTTATTAAAAACAGAGAAATACCGGAGCTAAGCTCCGGTGGGCTCCGGCGCAAATTGAGCCCTATAAACAATATAATAAAAATAGCAGAAATGTAAGGTTAAGAATTAACCTATGTTCATGACCTAAAGTTGTATATAACATATTTAGAAAAATATTATCCATGCTAGAGCAAGTGAGACAAATTTTTACACGACCAAAACTTCTCGAGTTATGACATTTAGAAATTTTAGGAATTTTTACCATTTCTTAGTACCAAAAGAAAAAAAAAAGAAAAGAAAAGAAAACCAGCCAGACAACGTTGGAAATTCGTAAAATACAAAGTACCATGATTCGGCAAGTTTAGATCATACAACGTCTTTTCATTTGTTAGAGCTGGAAAAATATTTTTCCAAATATAACTTATAAGACTCGAGGAACTTATCAAAATTTTGGATTTGTTACGTTTACGAAAATAACTACTTTCATTTAACAAACGTCTAAGATATGAAGAACAATATAAAAAAATGTGCAGTTGGAAGTATATATCTAAATCGGACGATTTAAGTATTAGCTATAAATCAGCGATAACAGGGAACATTCCGTGCCAAAGCAAAGAACCGTTTATTAAATAATAGCGTTGCCTGTGCCCGTGATGAATAACCCTTAAATTAATTTGAAATTTGTATGATTTTATATCTTTAAATCTATTTTATCTGAATTTATATATTTAAATGAAAAAATATTGAATTGAAAGTATATGCTATTTGGTACTTTACTTTCTGCGCAATTTGATTTGTTGAGTCTATGCGCACCGAAAGCGAGCGAAACCGCGAAGAAACACTCATGTTTTCATTGATTTCGTCGAAATTTCACACATTTTATTTTGCAAAAAATATTTCTACCCATGCGTGTTGTTTCAAATTTTTTGTAGGTGATGTAAATCTGATCTATTGGGAATCTCAATACCATCTGAATTCGAGATACTCTTAAAAGATTGTGTTCAAAGCGGTCGTTTAATTACTTTTAGCGTAGAAAAATATCGTCTCCGTCAGGTGCGAAATAACCAGAATTTACCGGTGTATTTGTAAGGGTTAAAATTCCTATTTTTTAAAACTGATTATCCCATCGGTAAGAAGGTGGTTTCAGACTTACGAACATATTATTGGTTTGTCAGCACCTGTAAATTTCGTCCTGAAGGAGCGAAACCCCAACGAAACACTCAGATTTTTACTGATTTCGTCGAAATTTTCAGACATTATATTTTGTAAAAAATATTTCTACGAGTTCAAACATTTCAAAATTTTTGTACGTGATGTAAATCTGGTCTATTTATTGAGATGCTCTAAAGAAAATACGGACGTTTAGTCATTTTTTGCGTAGAAAAAATATCGTCTTCGTGAGGCGCGAGGTAACCTGCGTTTACCGGTGTATTTGAAAGGGTTAAAATTCATATTTGTTTTAAACCAATTACACCACCGATTAGAAGAGGGTTTCACTTTAAGAATATATTTTTGGTTTGTTGTACCTCCAAAATTGCGCCCTGGAGAAGCATTTCAATAAGGGAGAAAAAGTTTTTCGGAAAATCCACCCCTTTTGAAAATTGTTTTTAAAGCTCTTAACTGAGATATATTTTTTAACTGATTGCGGGATTTGAGACGTAGATCTTTCTGAATATGTCTTTCATTTGTAACTTTACTAAGCGGTTTGGCCGATGTAAGTTAATAAATAACGATAAAATACCCCCTAAATGTCTTCTTTTCGTTCTTCATTTTCAACTGATGCGTAAATAAGGCTTCTGTGCGTACGCCAGAGTTTTTTCTTTCTCTCAAGGACCGGGTTGAGTTTTTAATGAGAGTGAGTTGCGATTTTTAATTAATAACTCAACTAATTATTAGAATTTTAAAATTCTGTGTCTCGGGTGCACTCGGAAACATTTTAAGCTAGCCTCACAAAAATTGTCAGTCTGGTTACGTGCCGTAAATTTTGCTAGCCATCGCACACACACAGACACACAGGCAGAGCAAAACTTTCTTTTATTAGTATAGATAAGTAGTTAATGTAATTTTTAATAACCTTGCCATATAACTGGGTTTAGCCTAGAGCTGTCAATTTAGTTACCAAAATTCTTCAAAATTTCGTTTTTTTAAGTTGAATTTTTTCTTACAGGGCTAATGAAAAACAAATATATTATTGTTCCAAATGAAATATTATTTTATTAAATGAAATTAATCAGGACTTATCACAGATTTATGCCTAGAAAACAATGTTCTGCAGATAAACATTTAAAGAAAGCAAATTAATGTAAATGCGGTTTTCGCATTTGAAGTATCATTTTAACAGCCGGTTCGCCGAACTCAACACAAATTAACAACCGGTTCTACCGAGCCGATGCGAACCGGCTGAATCCCACCACTGATTGAAACCGATGTAATGCATTTTAGATCCCACACTTAGTCAACTTTTTAAAATTATAAGGTTGGACAGTGCCGTAAAGCCTGGATCGCCTTAACTATTTGCAAAAGAGAAGATATTTTTGAAGAAAAAACATCCAACTTCTTTTGTGCAGGCCTATATATGATGTATAGATTCGTGTATATTACATAGTATGTTAATTTTAGTTCAGTTATAGGAGAACAAAAACGAAGTTGAGCATTCCCCTTCAGCAATTTCCGCCACTACGCGGGAATGCACTCGAATTCTTGTGCGCAGACTTGTATATAATCTGTAAAACCTAGGCACAACAAGTATTATTCGAAAAGTTAAATTTAAAAACGTATACCACAATTGAAAATACATTTTCAATAATTATTGCTCATAGACAATACTGCAACCTAATATTTTTGGATGTTCCTCCTAATGAAAGATAAATGTTACGCACACGCTATTCTACAGTAAGCATCTTATAGTTCGCCTCAGTGATGTATATTAATTTCAATATGTTTGAAATAGTATGGCATCCTTAAAATACATTGCAATTGATTTTTCTCCATAGACCATAATGTAAAGGAATTTTTTTGAGTTGTCCTGCAAACGAACTATAAATGGGACACGCTTTATTTTTAATAGAGAACATGCTATATATAGTAAACTTCAATAACATATATCAATTACATGGTAATCCGAATATATTTTTCGTGAGATAGAGCACAGTCAGATAGACAGATAGGCGGCCAGAGAAACCAAATTCATAAACCTTTTTCAACTATGTTGAAAAGTATTGAAAATGAGGGGAGGAATTCCCCAAGCACAATTACTTTATAAAGCTTCTTAAATACACCTTAAATGTATGGTATTCGCAATGTGTTTCGAAGGAATAAATCATCTTTCTTAATCTAAGCTGAACACTATTACTACTTACTACAAGGAAAGAAGCAAAACTGAAATGAAATAAAAGAGACAAAGGATGTGGCAAGGAATAACGAGGATAATAGAGAATAGGAAAACAGGAGAAAATGGATAGCCAATCAGAAAAGATCTGCAATAATATGAAACTGGAGAAAAATAACAAGGAAAAGTTAAAATGAAACATAAAGTTATTGCTTCTTTAACCCTTAAATGCGCGATTTTTTATTTTGTTTCGAAAAAATTATATATGATTCTCTGAAAGGTTTATTACACAGGAAAAATAATGAAAAAAAAAATCAGAGATATATTTTTCATATAATACGTCAATCTTTTCTTCTTTTGCACATCTGCTATACAAGTTAAAACTACTTTCGTGTGGCTGTTTTACGCTAAAATAATTCAAATTAGTAAATCTTTAATAAGTATGTCTCCAAATACCTTATTTTATATAATTATTTATTTATAAAACGTAACATTTAATCCTTTAATTCCCAAAATAGAATACGTTCTAGAAATTAAGTAGTTCAGAGAATCTGACTTTACACCAGAAAGTTTCAATGGTTAATTTCGCTTTATTTAGATACGGAATGTCTGTTTTTTAATTAAAGTAAATATTGCTATTTTAATTTTCTGGTGTGAATTAGGTATATGCAAATTAAAAAAATCTATTAAATTCAAAACAGTGTTGTTTGCATATGTGCAAAGCTGCGCACTAAAGGGTTAAGCAATTCTCATAAGTTTTCATTAATAAAATTTATTCTGCTATTTTGTGTTTCATTTTCCAATTTAAGTTTTTATTTTTTGGTCACTGGTGGCATATTTTAGAAAGATATCAACAATATGGTATCACGATACAGTAAAAGTAAATAAATAAATAAATAATAAATAAAATAATAATAAATAAAACACTAATAAATAAAATAATAATAAATAAAACAATAATAAATAATAAATAATAAATAAAATAATAATAAATGATAAATAAATAACCAGTCTTTTTTCCATATCTGAAAGCACGCTCTATGTTTATAGCATCCTTCAACTTTGGATTTTTTGGTAAAAACATTTTTGCGAATATACTGCCACCCCTTAATGTTTATTCTTTAAGATATGGAAAACCCTTCTTAAAAAGAGAAAATGCATTTAATGAACATTTTGTAAGTTAATTCATTAAGAATAAGTTAATATTTTCCTGGCGTACATACCTGAACAAATTGGTCCCGGGAATTAAAACAGAATTTCAGAAGTGGCTGAAATGCAAAGAAAGAGAAGGCTAAGTAATTTGTCATATTTGTGCATTAAGATATAAATACATTTATATAAAAAGTAATATGTGGAATTATTCAGATCATAAATAAGATATATATATATATATTTGGTATTATTGAATAACCGATGTAATGTTGTGCATTGAAATATTTTGTGAATATTAGCAAAATCGGTTAATAATTATGCAGGGTTGTCGAAATAAGGCCTTTCTTAACTCACAGAGTTATGTAGGGAAGGTGTCGATAACCATACGCACTAACGACTGTGCTTGTACCCACAAAGCCTTGTAATCTTATGTAAAATGTAGAAAGTGAATATTGTTTCTGGTGACAACAGTGAAAAGGTTCTCATTTCCTAGTATCCTACATAATTTGAGAAGGAGTTTTTTGATTCTCTGGACTTGAAAATTTCTCTAAATATCCATCTCTTCATCTGTATACTATAGTGATATAGCTACATATGCAGGATTGCACACGTTCATGCAATGTGCATGATACCCACACACGCATACACATATAAATAAATACAGTGTACAAAAAAAGCATTTGAACTCACGATTATTTTGCATAAATAAACATTGAAAACAATTGTGAATAAATTATTTTTACTGTTACTTTTTTACTTAATAAACAATCATAAACATGCATTTTTTCCGAAAAGTTAATAATACACATTTTAAAAATTAGAATAAAACATTTTCATGCAAATAAAGTACAGTAAACTCTGTCTGAGACGGAATCGATCGGGACCGAGAAAATTTTCCGTAGTAGACAATATTCCGACTTAGACAAACTTTACTCTATGTCTATGGATTCGCAGGGACTTGAAAATCTTTCCGAGTTAGACAGATTTCCGTCTTACGCAGAGTCCGCCTTATAGAGAATTTACTGTATTTATATATCTCGCATTTTTCTTTTGTTACACATTGTTAAACGTAATATTATGCAAGTTTTCAGCAAAAGTCCCTTATTTGCTGAATGACAATTTTAAATTGGCGTGGCTACAAAAAGTGTGTTTTCTAGGCGTTTCGAGAAAATATTATAGCTCTCGATGAATGTAGATTAAGTTACAGAGAAATCGGTAAAAAGTTAAATTTAAACTTTTCTAGTGTTCATTATGTAAGAATGAAAGAAAAAAAAATAATTCCCGATTTTTTTCCACTAATTACGTCATATATTAATATAATGGGAATTTTTGCTAAGGAATAGCAAATTTTAAAAATGTCTAAAAGTGTCATTACTATATGAGGGGCCCACAACCACAGTAGACCAAGACCATTTTGAAAAAAATGTGAGATAGTCCATTTAGAATCTGTTTTATTTACTCCCACAGTGAACTAAGTCTGTAAACCATATATGAGAAAGCATGTGAAAACAGGCTTGGTTCACTGTGGGAGTGGATAAAACAGACTTTTTTATGCACCTTCTAAATGGACTATCTCACTTTTTTTTTCAAAATGTACTTGTTCTACTATGGTTGTGAGCCCCTCATATGTCCCTGAGAAATCATAGATCCAAAAGGCCTTGAGAACGACGGTAATAAAATTTTGACGTTGAGCTTATTACCCGACTGAAAAGAAGGGTTATGTGTTTCACGCGTATCTGTGTATGTGGATTTCTTTATACCCTTGAAACATACCAACGGCTGGATGGATTTTAATGAATGATGTCTCTATCAATTCGTCTTAACGGCCTGATGGTTACAGGCTAGGTTTTGATTTTATAAATTCAAAATGGCGGCCGTAAAATACAAAATGGCGGTAGAGACGAAAAAAAAATTTATACACCCTATTGAGTGGCATATCATTGGATAGGTCTTTCAAAAGGAAGACGATGTTTCATTGACTATTTTAGAGTCAGAAGCTCTGTTAAAATATTATACAACCTGGAAGTTGTGTAGGTAGGATCTCTAGCTTGACTGCAACTCTAAACATCATAGACATCTATAGACCTCATCAAAACAGTGTTTATAGATGGGAACTAACAGTTAAACACAACTTAAAAATCATCAATACAAGTAAATAAAAAAAATAGGTAAGTAATATAAATAAGTAATATAAAAAAAAATATTTTAACCCTTAAATGCCTGATTTTTCAAAAATCATTGTAATGATGTTTTTCGGCTTTCATTTTTTAAATAAATCATGGGAAAAATACTTAAAAAAAAATCATATTTTGTTTTAAGTATGGTTTACGGCTAAAAAACAGTTTGTTACTAATCGGCAATAATTTGTTTACTTGAAAAAATAATTTTCCTTGATAAAATTCTATAATATTAAACACACAAGAATTTTTGGAACTAAAATAAGAAATAAATTTTACTTGCTCACTGCAGAACAAAATAAGGTATTTCGCAAGCTTCCAAACAAAACAAAAAGAACAAGTAGCAATAATTGAAAAAATAAACCTATCTTTATTCTTAAACAGCACAAGTGTTGCCATCTACATGTTGAAAATCGATTTAATAATATTTTCAGAATTTATTTTATTGGCAACATTAAGCATTATAGCTTCAATATTATTCTAATAGTATTTTAGAGCCTAAATTGGGTATGTTGCCGAAAAGCAACACCCGGCATTTAAGGGTTAAGTCAATTCCTACTTAGGTCAATAAGAGAATTTTTTTTCTCCCATTCTGCTTTGCTCTGGAGTCTCGCTTAAAATGCCTTGATCAAGAAGAGGGCTCTCTCGGTCTTAAAATACCTTGATCAAGAACAGAGCTCTCTCGATTATTGAAAATTAATTAATTAAATTTAATTAATGAATTAATATTTGAAAAAAAACTGGATTAACATCAAGCGTCATCCACTACAAGTTTAAAAAAAATTATTTGAGCTTGATTGGATGAATAATAAGTATTTTATTAACGATTGAAAATTTGAACAAGATATATTTAGTGAGAGTTGTGAGCTAATAGTAGGAATTGAAAAAAAAAAATAGTTTCACATTGATGAGAAATAATTAATTAGTTCGCTTTTTACGCAGTCGGGTTTTTTGATTTTTAAAATTTAATTGTTTATTTTAAAACTAAACTTCAACCTTTGAAAGATTGTGGGTAACTTCTTCTTAAAGCAGTCCCAAAATCTTTTTTATAAGACTTCGTAATGACACATATTAAATACGCTGACTGTAATTTTGGAACAAAAGGTACAAATGGAAATAGTTATTGCACAAGTTATTCAAAAATAGACATTACTGCTCGTAATAATATGTGGATATCTACAATCTAAGAACGGTGTCATATCAAAACGATATCTAGTGGAGAGCTGAATGAAAAATTACTGTTCATCAAGGTAATGAAAATTAACACTCCAAGCAAATTTTAAATAAATATAATTATTAGAATCGTTTTCTGTTTTGCCTAAAGTGTCAAATGTATAATAAACAGAGACAGGAAATATATACCCATAATCATTACATTTGTTCTAAAGCTTTCCAAAAAAAAAAAAAAAAAAAAAGACGCGCGGAAATTTTGCTTAAGTTTCATAAAAATATTTGACGCCAGAATTTTATTTAAAATTATTTAATTGATTTATTTAACGTAGATCTGCGTGGTTTAAATGTAACTTTTTTATGAAAACCTTTCTGGTTCCCATTGACATTTAATCACATGGTCGGAGTCGAATCGACTCCTTCCGGGCGTCCTAGTGTTAAAAATAGGGGTTTCAACTAGTAAATTTGAAGTTTGGGACAAGCGTTGGCAATGACATTTACAACTTTAGAATTTTTTTAGATGTAGATTTTTTTTTTCGCATTTAAACTAGTGCACAATGTAGTACTTGAACAAAAATGTAAAAAAAAAAAAAAAAAAAAAAAAAAAAAAAAAAAAAAATTAGACATTCATAGTATACAGTACAACATTGGGTCCGTTTCGCCTCAAATGACCGATCGACCGATAGATATAGTAAAATGGGTATATGCTACACGATGTTGTACACTGAAGGCGTTTACTATTGGTGAATTCAGAAAAAAGATCGTATCTTGAAAACTACAGAAAATACCACCAAAAGTTCAGTGCCAAAGTTGTAGAGCATCATCGATTTAGAAGGGGAAAAATATTTTGCACGCGGATATAATAGTTGCCTGCACAGAATAAAATATTTCAAATTGATTCGAGACGCTTTGTTTATGAAAAACAACAATTTTATCCGAAATCGAAAAGATATATATATATATATATATATATATATATTTAGACCTACGGAAACGCAATTTTACAAAATCAGAATGCGACCATATGCAAATATGAAGCAAAAATAGTGATGCAATACAAGGAAGGAAAACGAAATGAAAAATTCTGTTATTTTTGTTTGATTATTTTTAGAACACAGACGCTCCCCCCCCCCCCCCCCACCCCTTTCAAATTCGAGTGTTTAAATTAATAAAATGAATTTCTTGTTGTTGACAACGTGTCACATTAATATCTTTCTTTTCAAACAAAATATTTCGCATTCTTTATTTCAGATATTTTCGTTTGTACAGGCGACTGTTTATTGTATCCGCGTGCACGACACGCATTTTCTTACTAAACGATGATGCTCTACAACTTTGTCATTGAACATGTTTGGCTGTATCTCTTATAGTTTTTGAGAAACCATATGTAATTCCGGAAATGAGCTCTAGAGGTCTCTGCCAGGTGCCTCAGTGTGTAGCGTTTGACTGTTTTACTATATTTAGACACCACATTCATGGTTATAACTAACTCAGTTCCCGAGTTATTTGAGGCGAAATGAACTAAGGACATCATATCTTGCATGATAAATGCTGATATTTTACATTTCCGTTAAAACGTTCAATTCATTGTAGGTGAACAAGACCGAAGCCAGATTTTTTTCGGTATATGTGTGTGATGGGAGAGACAATTTTATAGACTTTAGGCTACAATACCTTTATTATGAAAATATATAAGTGAACAAATTTCAACTTATTTCGGAAGGGGGCTTGGCCTTTGGGCCACTCCTCTAGTTCTAGCTTTACAAGTACGCATATATTACAGATATTTAACATTTTAAATATATATTTATTCGTATAAAAGACGCTTACCCTTGTTTTGTTGTTATTAAGAAGAGCTAAGGTGCCGGCAAATAAAACGACGAAGAATACGAAACAAAAGTTATAAGATGTGGATGGAGAATGAACCACTTTGCTTTGCACGTTCATATTTTCCCCTAAAAAGAAACATTTCCTTAATTACTTCATTAATAAAAAATGGAAATTCACGGAAAAAATATTTATGATTTATAATTCTTAAATGCAGCAAGTGCTACTACTGTGTATTAGGAGACAAAGGATAAAAATAAAAATGATTGATTTAATAAAGTATATAAAAACAAGAAAAAAAATCATGCGTCAAATGTAGATTATGAAACGCTTTCCAACACATTTGGTACATGCTGTAACAAAACGTCGCCGTTTAATAAGTTGCAAGGTGATGTCTAAGTACGCTTAATACAATTGAAAATTCCCTTGAAGCAATTTCCATTAATAAACGGAAATGTGTTCGAATTCTTTTGTGCAACCCTCTATACGATCCGTGAAATTTATACACACCAAATACTATACAAAAAATTAGTTAAATTTAAAAACGAATACCATAATTGAAATCGCACTTCCAACAATTATTGCTCATAGAAAGCAACTGTATCCGAATATTTTTGTGTGTCTCTTCATTTATAAATCCTATGCACTCATATTCTATAGTAAGCATCTTCTTAGTACACTCAATGATATCATTATATCAGTTTCAGTACACTGTTAAAAATTTGCAGCATTCTGGCAGGTCATTTGACCGTTTTTTCCGAAAACGGTTACACAACCGGTAATTTAACACTATTCTGACCATATTATTGGCCATTTTATGGTCAGAATATAGTTAAATTATGGTTATGAAACCGTTTTTTCAAAAAAACGGTCGAATGACCTGCCAGAATGCTGCAAAATTTTTAACAGTGTATGTTAGAAATAGTGTAACATCATATGATACATTGCAAACGATTTTTTCCCACAGACTATAATGTAACAGAATTCTTTTCAGTACCCCTATAAAAGGGCTACTCACTTCATTTTCAATACCAAGTGTTACATAGTAAACCTCAATAACACATACCAATTGTATGGCAATTCAAGAATGTTTACGCGAGTCAGAGTACGGGAAGACAGGCGGTAAAGCAAACAGAATTCATAAACAGTTAGTTACTTTTTAACCCCTTGGGAACAAACGACCGGTATACGTGCCACTTAAGGTGCTTAGAATCCTTCATTATTCCACCAGTTATTTTTAATTGTAAAGTTCACCTTATTTAATCAGAGCATGTTCGCGATTCAATTACAGAAAATTTTCTGTTATGTAAAACCGGTGGTAAAAGATTAAAAATGAAGCAAAGGGCTCCCGTCGCGAAGAGGTTAACTATGCTAGGAAGTGTTCAAAAATTTTAGATGATAATCCACAAGCGAAGAGGTTAACTATGCTGGGAAGTGTTCAAAAATTTTAGATGATAATCCACAAGCGAAGAGGTTAACTATGCTAGGAAGTGTTCAAAAATTTTAGGTGATAATCCATATGTAATTGACTTAAATTTGTCTCAAAAAGTCACTTTTTGTGCATATTAAAATTTTCCGTATACGTTTTTTAAATTTTTTGAGCACAATTGTTGCGGAATAGTAATTTTTGCGTTGATTAATCGTAAAAATTTTCTGATTAAGCGGACTCATTACCCTTTGAACTGTACTTTTTTTTTTTACATCTTTACATCTTTTTAGTACATCTTTTTGATATTTTATTAAATAATTTATCAAGGAAAATCATTTACATCAAGTAAAAATACAATTCTTACGGTAAAATGTGAATTTTTTTTAATTAAGGAAATTTTAAAACTACTTTTATTCTATAATTTTCGAAAACTGTGCTACTTTTTTTTAATATATAAATATAATTTTCTGACAAGTGTGCTTTAATAACTGTAAGAACCAAATTGCTAAAACGTTAATTATCGCTCTATTCTAAAATAAATAATAATAACGCTGTCACCGCCACTGTAAATGAATTTTTTGTGACCCAAAGTCTTTATTCCCTAATATTAAGAAAACTACTGCACACAAAAATATGAAAATTGGTAGTATTGCAGATAAATGTTTGATAAACACATTAACGTAGGCAGTTTTCAAAATCGAAGAATTATTTTGAGAGATATTTAATGCTAAAGTTGGTCAAAATTGTTCCATTAAGTTTTATAGGCGCAAAAACTATACATAGGAATTTAATGATTTTATTCTAAGGATAAGTACACAATAAAAGCTCCCAATGTGCAGACTGCATTTATTTTTTTAATTTGACTATTTTTTTTTTTTTTGAGTGCCTATTTCCATTTTACGTTCAATTTTTCAGCATTTCGAGAGATATCTTTTTACATATTTTAGAAAAGGTTATTATTTTAAATCGTTGCCACATGTAAAAACAGCGCAAAAAATAATACTTCCGTCAAATAAAAAAAATATTTACACGTGACTAATATAAACAGAAAAAAACTTTAAAATACATATAAAAGGCACAAATAATTGTGCAAAAATTATTTTTAGGTGCATACATATAATATAAAGATATTGAAAATACATTGAAAATATCTTAAAATACATTAGAAAAACCCAGAACGTTTTCAGCCATTACAAGGCCATCATCAGTGGGATTTAAGTGTTATTATTAGTTTCTTTGCGTTTATTCGAGAATTTTCCTGAAGAAAACATTGTAATTTAAAGGTTGTACTTCAGATGAGATGCCAGATAAAGTTATTCAAATTTTCAACAAAACGAGCTTTCACCTATTATGCAGCAAATCTCTCCACACTCCATGGATATCAGATGATATAGTGCATCGTTACAAGCTGTATCTTTATTAGCAATTATTTCAATTGATTCTTTTGTAATGGCTTCCTGATAATTATTTGTACGAAAAATAATTTTCGATTTATTAAAATCTACTTTTATAGGTTGAGTTTGAGCTAATCTTGATAATGCAGCATGGGGTCTATTTAATCTGAGATCTGCCACATGTTCTTTAATTGTATCAGGAAATTTTCTCGTCGTTATCAGTGTTGCCAGTGGGCTACTTTTTACTTTCTTCTATCTTCAATAGAAGAAAGTATTGTAATCGAAATTTTTTTCGACTTCCGGTTTTCGACGGATTTGCATGTTTTAGGGGTCAGAGATTCCAAAAAACATGTTTATAGAAAATGTCTGTCTGTCTGTGTGTCCGTCTGTCCGTCTGTCCGTCTGTCCGTCCGTCCGTCTGTCCGTCTGTCCGTCTGTCTGTCGCCATTGTACCATCAAAAAGCGTATGAAGTTATGTATAGAATTAAACCAAAATTTTATTATAAGTTTTTAGCTATGGCAAGCAGGTCCTCCCGGAATTTGGAAAAAATTCGCCGGTAGGGGGCGCTGATATAACAATTTTTGTGCGATTTTGAATATTGTACCATCCAAAAGTGTATGGAGTTATGCATAGAATTGAACCAAATTTTTATTTTAAGTTTTTGGATATGACAAGCAGGTCCTCCCTGAATTTGGAAAAAATTCGCCGGTAGGGGGCGCTGTAAATGCGATTTTTGTGCGATTTTGAATATTGTACCATCGAAAAGTGTATGAAATTATGCATAGAATTAAACCAAATTTTTATTTTAAGTTTTTGGATATGGCAAGCAGGTCCTCCCCGAATTTGTAAAAAATTCGCCGTTAGGGGGCGCTGTAATAGCGATTTTTGTGCGATTTTGAATAGTGCACCATCGAAAAGTGTATGAAGTTATGCATAGAATTGAACCAAAAAAAATTTTTTAAGTTCTTGGCTATGGCAAGGAGGTCCTCCCTTAATTTGTAAAAAAATCGCTCGTAGAGGGCGCTGTAATAGCGATTTTTGTACAATTTTTGTGCCATTTTGAATAATGTACCGTCGAAAAGTGTATGAAGTTATGCATAAAATTGAACCAAATTTTATGTGTTTATTTTTGGTCATGTCACGAAGGTTCTTCCTGAATTTGGAAAAATTCTGCCGGTAGGGGGCACTATAATTGCGATGTCTGTACAATTTTCATTATTGTACCATCGAAAAGTGTATGAAGTTATCCATATAATTGAACCAAATTTTTTGTGCATGTTTATGGCTATGGCAAACAAGTCCTCCCTGAACTTGAAAAAATTCCGAAAGAAGGGGGCGCTGTAATTCCGATCTCTGTGCCATTATCATTATTGTACCATCGAACAGCGTATAAAATTATGCATACAATTGAACCAAAATGTTTGTGCTTGTTTTTGGCTTTGGCCAACAGGTCCTCCTTGAATTTGGAAATATTGCGCGGTAAAGGGGCTCCGTGTTAGCGATTTTTGTATACTTTTATGATTTTTCGTAGTTCTATTGTGCATCGGCGGCTCATGCAGCGGCGGGAACTCGCTTCCTGCTAAGCCGGCTATTCGCAAACAGCTGATAACAACAGAATAAGGAAAAATTAATAATTTTAACAAATATCATGATATAGATTAACTCGTTTTTAGTCCGTTTAATTGACTTGAGCAGAAATTTAAGATGAAAATCAAAGTTGGTATAGTATTGAACTAATAATATTGAAGTATTAACATGTGTAACTAGGTTTTGAAATATTAAGATGTATAAGATAGAAGAAAGTTTTGGGATTGGCACATCCAACTAGTTTAAAATTTAGGTTTCATGATTGTCACCACTTTCATGAAATCGTAAAATTCGTGTTATTTAATGACATATTTTATTTATTAAGGCGAAAACAATGGGAATTTCACCCTTTCAAAAAAGTGGTGCCAATCAAGAAATCTGAATTTTAAAAAAGTAGCCCACTGGCAACACTGATCGTTATACCAACATAAATAAAATATTTGCTATTTTTTTTTTGGAAAGGTATAATGTATACTCCGGATCTACTGATTGCTTGGACAGGATCAATTTCAGTATTTTACAGATCTTTTAACTTTGGGGGAGGGGCTGTGATTAATTTTACATAATATTTATAAAGGGTATGCCTTATATTTTCAAAAAGCCTTGGAATGTAGTTAACTTTACAAAATTTAAATATTTTATCTAGAACTGATCTTCGTTTTCCATAATCTTCTACTTTAAACTTGGTTATGATTTTTTCAATAAAACGGGGTGGAATTGCATATTCTATTGCTACTTTTCTAATTGCATCTAGTTCTTCTTTTAGGAGATGGCTTGAACAAACCTCAAATGTTCTTTTTATATAATAATTAAATGGTGCCAATTTGTAACTTATAGGTGAACTGCAATCAAAAGGAATAGTGGCATCGGATCTGTTAGTCTTCCTAAAAACTGTGCGATCAAGATTCTGTTATATTTCTGATAAGCTGGATATCCAGAAATGCAAGTTTTTGATTTTGTTCTATTTCTAGCGTGAATTTTATTTTGTTGTCTAACATTGATTTTACCTAAAAAAGAGTATAATTCCTCTTTGATGCGATTGCATATGATGAAGGCATCATCAACATATCTGAACCAATAATCAGGACTCGGTCTTATAGTTTCCATGATTATATTTTCTAGCGGGCGTAATTTAAACTCGGCAAGTAAACTTGAAATAGGGGGAGCTCATTGGTGCACCATTGGCTTGTTTATAAACTTGATTATTGAATACAAAAACGTTGTTGTTGACAATTAAATTCAAACCTGATTTCACTTATTTTTAATACTTTGTGCAAACGTAGGATCAGAATCGATCAGACATTCAATACTGTTAGTGACTTGATTAATATCGATAGATGGGTATAAAGATACCACATCTAGACTAGCCATAAGTTAAGAAGTTTCAAGCTTTAGACTTTTAATTTTCTCAATAAATCGAGATATTGATTCCATAACATAATCAGACGGTGGTAAAAATCGCTTTAAGAGGTGCGCGTAGGTCTTTTCCATGAAGTACGTTGGACAAGAGCATTTTGTGACGATTGGGCGGATTGGTAAATCCATTTTATGATCTCTAAGTCTTCATATGAGGTAAGGAGTGGTTGACGTTTTGTTAATCCTTAGTTTATGTTTCATAAATATTGGCCTATCACCTCTACCGATTAAATCTTTTACTTTATTTTCAATGTTTATACCCAGGTCTTTATTCTTCGGTACACAGTCCATATTATTAATGCAAAAGTTCATTTTCTCGAAATAATCTTGTCGGTTCAAAATAGCAATACATTAGTCTTATCGGTCTGGATAATTGTAATGTCTTTATCATTTCTCAATTTTCTTGCACTTCTTTTAAAGTTTTCATGTTGAATGTTAGTCTGTAAACAAATGATCTAATCTTATTACGGAGAAAACTTCTAACTACATCTCTCCGTACTGGATCAGTAGCTTGTATCGCCTTTTTTCTTTTATAAATAAGCAAAGGGTGGTACCAATGGGCTCCCTTATTTCAGGTTTACTTGCAGAGTTTAAATTACGCCCGCTTGAGAATATAATCATGGAAACAATAAGACAGAGCCTGGATTATTGGATAAGATATGTTGATGATGTCTTCATTATATGGAATCACAGCAAAGATGAATTATACTATTTTTGTGTAAATCAATATATTAGACAACAAAATAAAATTCACGCTAGAAATAGAAAAAAATCAAAAACTTGCATTTCTGGCTGTCCAGCTTATCAGAAATATAACTAAACAGAATCTTGATCGCACAGTTTTTAGTAAGACTAACAGATCCAATGCCACTATTCCTTTTGATTGCAGTTCACCTATAAGCTACAAATTGGCACCATTTAATTATTATATAAAAAGAACATTTGAGGTTTGTTCAAGCCATCTCCTAAAAGACGAACTAGATGCAATTAGAAAAATAGCAATAGAATATGCAATTTCACCCTGTTTTATTGAAAAAAATCATAAACAATTTTGAAGTAGAACATTATGGAAAACGAAGCGCAGTTCTAGACAAAAGATTTAAATTTTGTAAAGTTAATTACAGCCCAAGACTTTTTGAAAATATAAGGCACACCCTTTTTTAAATATGATGTAAAATTAATCACAGCCTCTCCCCCAAAGTTAAAAGCTCTGTTAAATACTAAAATTGATCCTGTCCAAGTAATCAATTGATCCGGAGTATACATCATACCTTTCCAAAAAGATAGTAAATATTTTATTTATGTTGGTATAACGATGAGAAATTTTGTTATAGAATTAAAGAACATGAAGCAGATCTCAGATCAAATAGATCCCACACTGCATTATCAAGATTAGCTCAAACTCGACCCGAAAATTATTTTTCGTACAAATAATTACCAGGAAGCCATTACAAAAGAATCAATTGGAATAATTGCTAATAAGGATACAGCTTGTAACGATGCACTATCATACGATATCCATGGAGTATGGAGACATTTGCTGCATAATAGATGAAAGCTCGTTTTGTTGAAAATTTGAATAACTTTATCTGGCATCTCATCTGAAGTACAGCCTTTAAATTACACTGTTTTCTTCTGGACAATTCTCGAATAAGTGCAAAGAAAATAATAACGACATTTAAATTCCACTGATGATGGCCTTGTAATGGCTTGAAACGTCCTGAGTTTTTCTAATATATTTTAAGATATTTTCAATATCTTTATATTATATGTATGCACCTGAAAGTAATTTTTGCACAATTATTTGTGCTTTTTATATGTATTTTAATTATTTAACTCAAGGTAAAAGAGCACTAGAATTTTGACTTTCATTTACAGAAAAAAAGAACTTTCAAATTAGAATTATGATTACGTGTTAAAAGCGGGAAAAGATAAAAAAAAAAATGCATCATAAAATTATACTATATTTACACGTGAATATTAAAAGAGTAAGAAAATTTTTAAATAATGAATTCATTAATATGCGTTTAAAGCCGTAAATGAAAGGAATTGCGTCATATTTAAAATGACCAAATAATAATATTGCAAACAGTTTAAAAATATATTTATGCGAGACATTTCACATTTCTAGATGATCTTTTAAATTATTGCTGCCAATTCTAAGGCAGCGTAAATAAAAATATTTCCTTTTTAGAAACAAAAGTATTTTCACATGAATATCAAAAAGAGAAAGAAAACTTTAAAATAATAAATTCATTTATATGTTTTAAAAGCAAAACTATTGTTGTGAATTCTAAGACGTCACAAATAATATTTCCTTTTTAACAACAAAAATATTTTCAAGTGAATTTTAAAAAGAGATAAAAAAATTTGGTGAAAATGTACCCTATTCTTCCTTTCGGCTCGAAGCTATAAAAATCACTATTTTACCTTTTTTGACGTCACAGGAACACTGTTTATTGTAGTTACCGCATGCAGACGATTACAGAAAGTTTCGTTAACCCTTAAAAGAATATAAACAGTTTAACATTTTTTTCCAGCTAATAATCCATAGAGAAATGGACCATATTCTTCGTTTCCGTTCGAGGCTATAAAAATTGCCATTTTACTTTTTGTCACGTCACAGGAATATTGTCCATCACTTCAGATTTAAAGCGATACATTTAAAATGTCTTATTTACTCGTAAATAAATTTTTTATAGCGCGGTTAAAAAAATGCCAGGCGGTAAAGACTCTGTGTACTTCAAATGTTTAACTGATCTTATTTAATCAAACATGTAAATAGCCAGTAGATGTTTAACTGATCCGACCTTAAAATTCCACAATCAAAGATAAATGAATGGGAAGATTTTAAGAAGTATTATCATATTATGTTTTAACACAACATGCTTAAATTATGGAATTTACTTCGTGATGAGAGTTACTGTAACAAAGTAGCATTTCGTGTAGTTTATTAAACCTTTGAAAACTCTTAATAAGCTGTGGCCCGGGAAGGGGGGGGGGGAGGTGTCTCCTGTGGAATATGTGGATTTTTATGCTTATTAATGATCTATAAATGCAATTTCTCTCTCCCTCAGCACTCCACGGTGTCCTCCACCGGAGTTGCAGAAATCTCTCCAGGTGAAAAATGTCTGAATTCAACACTGTCAATAAAAATATGTGGGAAAGTCTGAGATAAAATTAATGCTTTCTAAATAACAGTAGTACCCCGACTTACGCCACCCTGCATTTACGTCGTCTGGTCTGGGAAAAAAATTCCTTAATTAAGACGAACTTTTAACTTTTTCGAAGGCTTTTGGTTCAATGAAGGGAAACTTTTCCGCGACAGAGAAGTGATATTAACAAACAAATAAAAAAAAAATCACCAGAAAAAGTTTAGAAAACTCACTCTGCTGTTACAAAGAGCTTCTAAAAGTAAAAAAGAAAAATTCGTCGGTTCAAACTTCAATGCAAGATTTTTTCGCATCATTAAACACTCATCAGTGAGGAAAGAAATTATACAGAGATGGAAGATATTGATGTCCCAGAATATGTGTTGGAAGGATTGACGGAGGAAAGCACAAAAAGACTCTTTCAAGTAAGATTAGATGAAAAATTAGAGGAAAGAAATTATACTAATACAGCTGAACTATATCAACATATTAAATTAGCTTTACACCAGGCTGCAAATGAAGCATTGGGACAAAAAAGAAAGGGTAGAACTTCCCCAAAAATTTTTTGGTGGGACGAAGACATTGAAAAGACTATAAAACAGAAATAAGAAGCCTATATTAGGTGGATTAGTTCAAAAAAGGAAGAGGATAGACAGCTTTATAGACCTATTAGAGAAGACACTAAGAAATTAGTACTAGAAAAAAAAGAACATAATGGGGGAAAAAAAACTGCAGATAAATTGAGAAATATATTGGAGGAAGACGATGCACAGAGGGATGGAAGTTTTTAAAGAATATTAGAAAAGCAAGTAATAATTCATGGCAAGGAATATCTGTGAAGGAATGGGAAGAATATTATAAGACTTTGCTTACGGAAACTAGAAGTGAATTTCAAGTAAATAATTCTGGTATTGACTTTGGGGGACAACCTATGCTGTTGGAGCTTGAGAGAGTTAAAAAAGCAATTAAACAATTAAAAAATCAAAGAGCAAGTAGTCACAGAGGCATATCAGCAGAGCTGATAAAAAATGGAACTGATAAATTGTTCAGATTAATTACACAATTATTCGAAAAATGCTTACACGAAGAGGAAACACCAGAAGAATGGAGGATTAGATATTTAACATCAATATATAAGAAAGGAGAACGACAAAAAATGTGAGAATTACAGAGGCATTACTGTAACAGCAACTTTTAGTAGATTATATGGACGAATTTTAAAAGATTTCATTGAAGAAGAAATAAGAATGAAGGAAAGTGAAGAGCAAAGTGGATTTAGAGTAGGAAGATCATGTATGGATAATATATTTTGTCTTAAAAAAATTGTTGAAAAGGAAGTGGCAGTAGGAAATCAAATTCATCTTCTATTTATAGATCTTACGAAAGCATATGATAATGTTCCAATCGCAAAATTATGGAATGTATTAAATGAAATGGCCATAAATCCAAGCATTATTAGAGTAATTCAAGAACTTTACAGACAATCAAAAACAAAGATTAATATAGGCCAAAGATTATCAAAAGGTTTTATAACAGATAAAGGACTCAGACAGGGATGTTGTATCTCTCCAACACTTTTTTAAATTTATGTTGAAGAAGCATTGAAAATGTGGAAGGAGAAATGCATAGGAATGGGACTTAATATGAATAGAACGTCAATTTTTACTCTACAATTCGCAGATGACCAAGTTATAATTGAAAAAAGTAAAAATGATTTAGAAGAAATTACGGTGAAAATTAAGGAAGAATATGAGAAATGGGGACTTTACATGAACGTCAGCAAGACCAAATACCTATGTATAGGAGGAAATGAGACAGACCTAAATCTAACTAATAACATAAAAATAGAAAGCTGTAAGCATTATAGATATTTAGGTGTAGAAATTAATAGAGAAGGAAGAGACTCACAGGAAATTAAATACAGAATTTGTCAGGGGAGAAAGGCTGTAAAACTATTAAATTCTATTTGGTGGAGTAAGGACATCTCTAGGTAAAGAAAGTATAATATATACAACTCTATTGTATATGGTTTATATTGTTATATGGAGCAGAAGAATGGAGAATTATGGAAACAGAAAGAAAGAAATTAGCGGCAGTAGAAATGGACGCCCTAAGATCATGCAGGATATCAAGAATAGAAATAATAAGAAATAACAGAATCAAGGAAATTATGAAAATAAAGAGAACCATATTAGGTGATATTAAAAAAAAGCAATTAATCTGGTATGGTCATGTCAAAAGATTGAATGATGAAAGACTACCCAAAACCACATCCAATTATGAAACAAACAAAAAATGGAAACGGGGAAGACCACGAAAGAACTGGATGGATGATATTTCAAAGGCAATGAGGGATAGAGGTCTGGAAGAGGAATGGATCCTTGACCGGAAAAAATGGAAAAAGACTCTTGTAGGTTCTTCGGATGGCGGCATCTGACGCCATAAACTGAGTTTATTTATATATATTAAAGACTTTAACGGGGCAGCTAGAAGAACAATAAATTATAAATTAACAACTTATTCATTTATTCCAAGTTCTTGTATTGCAAAGGCATTTTTTTACTAATGTTAAATTTATGTAACTTAATCCCTAAATACAATAGAATATGTTCATTTGATTTTGGGGGATTTTTTTTACTTATCCTTTTTTGCTTATCGAAATGTACCTCGAATTAAGTCGTTTTCGATTTATGTCGCTAGTCTTGGAACGAATTGCTGACATCAACCGTGGTATTACTGTATATTAAAATGTTATTGCTGTAGGTAGAATATAGTCAGAAATAGAGTAGAAATATATTTGAATAAATAATTTTTATCCTGAGTAAATTGAGTAAATTCCTTTTTCAAGAAATTTTGGAAGTTTTAAATTAATTGTTGACAAATTTTCTAAAAAAAAAAAAAAAAAAAAACTGCATTTCATTGACTGTGAGCATGCATTTTATTTTTACCTGAATTGAAAAAAGTTATATTTCTTTCATAGATTTTTCTATTATCCGAATTTAAATTCCTTGAAGAAGTAATACCTATGCACTGAAGTGTGCTGTGCGAGACAAAAGGTTGAAAAACTGCGCGCTTTTGCAGGTGTTTATTAATGTTGGAAAGCATATCCATTTTTATTCATGAAGCACAATGCTTCTTTTCTGCTTCCTTATTCTTAGATTCAAATTGCAATCAGATGTGATATAAAAATGCCCAGTAAATTTTCCAGTAACTTCCAAGAAAATTGGCATCGGTTCTATCATTTATTGATGTATTTAAAAAAACAAACAAACAAAAAAACCCCCATTCAGCTATGTAGAAAGGAAGTAAAATATCAAACAATTCTAACGGTTTAGTTTTTATCAGGAAAAGAATTGAGGTATACATTTTGTAGACCTCAGGACTGAATTGATTATGTGAATGTTAAATGATAAGTAATAAGAGAAAGTTATAAAATAGAAGAATATCAAACATATTTTTAACTATTATGCTATTATGTAAAAAAAAAAAAAAAAAAAAAAAAAAAAAAAAAAAAAACGATTTGCAAAATGTACGTATATATAAATGTACGTAATTTGAAAATCTCAAAACAAAGGAAAAGTAATTTTTTTTAGAAAAAAATTTCTTACCCCGCATGGCTATTCCACAAGTGTCTTCGCTGTACACACTATCGAAAGTTATGACAAGTTCTCAGAACACCATCACAGTGAAACACTGACACCCAGTGCGATATATTTTTTCGTTTCTCATCAACTTTATACAATTCATTCGACCCATTTGCAAACAACAAAAGCGTAAAATTGAGTACTATTCAATTTTTCTTTCCGTTTTTTTCTTCTCTTTTTTAATGGTGTCTCTTTTTCAACAATGTTGAATTTTTGTAGTTTTCATGTACAGCGGCAGGAAAATATGTTCACATCCATTGTCGAACCACATATGTCGTGACGGGGTGTCGATGACTTCAACCAGCGGCTGGTCAACGGGGCCGACGGACATTAATTGTTGGGGATCGGCTGGAGATTCCGCTGATTCGGAAGATTGTATTCAGGTATAACTCGATGGAAGTATATGAATAGAGATGAGAATGCACATTTCCAGATTAGAAAAATAATCGATAGTTTACTTGTGATTTCAGTCTTTAAATTGTCGTTTTACTCCTTAAAAATCCCTGCCGGCCCGGCCTACAGGCAGAGGTAGATTTCGAAGTCAAATATACTAATTTCACAAACAAAAACTAAATCATGATTATAGATAAATCCACTTTAACAATTTTATCTGGCCGCTCTTGACGAGTTTTTATTTCATTTTCATATAATAGCTGGTTTTATCAGAATCATGTTAGGGCGGTATTAAAAAAAATACTTTTCCATGCTCAACAACTCGAAATTTTCTGGCATAATTCCAGATTCATTTTTAATTAAAAAAAAAATATGAAACTTGCTGACGTGATTTTTGAAGAGATTTATAAGCGACCTGTGTTTTTATTTTTTGTTCAATTAATTAAAACTTGATATATAAACAATTATTTTCTCAGAAGGACAATATTTTTCGTTTCTAACACAATCGCTTCGGGAAATTCCGTTCAAAATGCCCACTTTGACATCATTTTTTGAAATATATTCTGCCTCTATCTAAAAATCGATTATTACGGTACATTATATAGTTTCTGAATAAGCGAATCTACCAATTAAATGCGTTTGAGAGCAAAAATGAATTTAAAAACCAGTCAGAAAATAAGCAGTTTGGATTTAAGCGCATCCTTAATACAATGATTTTTCCAACACAATCCGCTTCGGTAAATTCGGTTCAAAATGCCCTTTTTAACAGCATTTAAAAAAATATATTCTGCCCCTATCAGAAAATCGACCATTACGGTACATTATATAGTTTCTGAGTAAGAAAACGTACCAATTGGAAGCCTTTGAGAGCAAAAATGAATTGTAAAATGAGTCAGAAAATAAGCAGTTTGGATTTGAAAACACCCTTACTAAGATCATTTTTTACTTCAACCGGTATGTATTTTTAATTTGTTTTTGCTCTAAGAATTGGTCCTATCCAAAACGTGTCTATATAGATGTTGTAGACAATATTAAGAAGATATATGATAAATTCAAGGGGATTTTATATCTTTTGAATTGACGGAGTTATGGATTTTTTTCTTCTTCAAACCACCTTTTTGTTTTCGTTTTTAATATTTTTTGCGGTACGAATTGGTCCTATCAAAAACTTGTGAATATAAAAGCTGTAGATAATGTTAAGGAGATTCATGATAAAATTAATTGGATTTGATATCTTGAGAATTGACGAAGTTATGGATTTTTTTCTTCTTCAAACGCCCTTTTTGTTTTCGTTTTTAATTTTTTTTTGCGGTACGAATTGCTCCTATCAAAAACTTGTGAATATAAAAGTTTTAGATAATGTTAAGGAGATTTATAATAAAATTAATTGAATTTGATATCTTGAGAATTGACGAATTTATGAATTTTTTTCTTCCAAAAACCCTATTTTTTGCGCCCCTTGAGCCCATTTTTAACTTTATCAAAAATCTGTGATCCATAAATTTTTGGCCATATTTTTAGAAGTAATAAAAATTTTAAACTGATTTGATATGTACAAAAATTAAGAAGTTATGGGGGGTTTTCTGTTTTCACAAAACCCCTCCCTATTTCCCTCCCCTTGGTCCGATTTTGCCCATTAACGAACTTGACCGAGATTTTATGCCCATTGATTTTATGTATCAGTTTGGAAGAGATTGGTGCAGAATTACGAAAGTTATCGTGTCCAGAAGAAAGTGATATATATAGATAGATAGATAGATAGATAGATAGACAGATAGATATATATATATATAAAGTTTTTTACTGAGGGTGGTTTTGGGTTCTAGGGGTCATGATCGGTGTAGATCTGCAAAAATGTTTCAAAAATTCCAACATAGGAACGATCCCAATAGGTAGTATTTCATACGAAATCTACCTAAAAATATGAGAAAAAGTACATTTGATTTGTGTTTTGATAATACGAAAAGAAAAAAAAAAAAAAAAAAAGAAAGAAAGAAAAGAAAAGGAAAGAAGAGACAGGGTGGCCACAAAGTCTCTTTATAATTTCAAAGTATTATTACAAACACAAATGAACAGATACATGTATGGAAAATAGTAAAATATTAAGAGTAGATTTTGATTTTTTTTATATCAATTAATAAACCTGTATATGTGTATCATTAGTTTGCACGAAGCACTTTAAGGCAATAATTGTCGACGTTTTCTCCTTTGTTTTATTTAAATACTATACTAACTACTAATACTAATCTTTATGCTCAGCCGGTCTCTGTGAATTTCTTGTTCCCATGTCCATCAATTCATGAATGACTCAAGAAATTCATGGAGACCGACCCACTATTGGTAGACATACTATCTACGTCAGTACATATTTTGAATAATTTATAATTGGTAACACTAGAATACTGACCCGCACAAAGATATACTGTTTACTGCAGAAGAGATTATAGTGTTTTTAAAAAGGCTTTGAGATCAAATTGGTGAAATAAGTGGCATGTGGATAAAATAAAACAAGTGAATCTCATCACAAGAATTTCTTCTATCGAAAAAAAATCAGGTAATGATATAATTCTATAACATCAGATTAATTGATTTTGAAAAAGGCGAAACATCAATAAGCTTATGAATGTTAGTCAAAACAAAAACTAAAAGTTGCATATCCTCTCAAACATATCAAAGAATCGTATGAAGCAACAAATGTTTTCAATTTATTATTGTTATTTAATATTTTTATATTTACTTATGTATCAACGGCGTACGGTATAGCATTGGCTCCTATCAAAACATCGAAATTAATCGGCATCGGATGCAGCGAGTACTTCCAAAAGTGTCTTTTGAGAACACCTTGCAGCTGTTGGCACCGTCTTGTCCATGTCAAAGACCGACAAGGAAATTCAATGGCGTAGAGAATCTTGCTGGAAGGTCAGTTCCAATAAAGTTCAAAATTATAGAAAAAATCTTGAGGACAAGTCAGATGACTTGTCAAATGGAAGGTGTGCCACTTTTGACCGGCGTCTTCGGAACCTTTTTTCATGTCTGTGGTCATCCAGGAGGGTGGGAATGAGGATGGTGTCAAACACAAACAACAATATTAACTCATACTTATTTTAATTACTTTTTTGTATGTATAGTCAAATTGATCTATGAAAGTGTTCTTTATACCTACACGTTTCACAGTTCAATAGTAGGGGAGACCTAGGAAATTCGACACCCCGGATAATACCGATAATTTGAATTTAGACGCACGTTGCGCTAAGAACGCAAATGGTTGGCGCCGTCTTCGCCTAGCAGAAGTTGCGGCAACAAGTGCCGATTGAGTTATTTGTTGTCAAGCACAACACAGTTGCAGTTTGTTGTTGTGGGTATATGAAAAGTTGTCTTACTTTTCATGTGCTGTGAAAAACATGTTTTTCGCGAATTTTGATATAAAGTCTGACATCTATCCAAATTAAGGTAAATCTTTCAACAGTCATTTGATTATTCTAACTAGTTAACTCTTTAGAATATATTAAATTCAGCGAACATTTTAGTGTAGTCTTTGTCGGTTGTCAGTGAATAGATTAGGCTCACTACCATTTTGTATGTTGTATTGTGGGCACATGTATATGTTGAATTGTAAACACCGACATGGGGTCGGTATTACCCCATGTCCATATAAAAAATTGAAATGTGAGTTTCAATTGCCTGAATATTGGTTACATTTGTCTTTTAGATGACGAGATTGAGAAAAAGAAATACGGAGAGAAGTAAATGGAGCGGAGAAACTCTAAAACAAACTTTTAAGCTAGTTCAAAGAGGAAGATCAGTTAAAAGCATAACTGCGGAATTAAATATTTCAAAATCGCCAAATACTCTACATGACCGTTTTGAGTTGAATTCTACTGATAAACCCGCCTTAGGGAGAAAGTCAATCTTTACTCCTGATTAAGAAACTGTTTACATAAACCATATTAAGCAATTATGTAATACATTCTGTCGTATTAAAAAAACTAAATTTCGACAAATTGCCTACGAACTAGCTAAAAATTTGAAAATGAAAGACAATTTTAACAAAGATAAGAAAATTGCTGGAAAGGACTGAGTATCAGGATTCAAAAAAGGAAACCCGAGCTTGAAGTTTGGGAAATCTCTCCGCAACAAGTCTTAACAGGGTTCTTACCTTCAACAAATCTTAAATTGTTATATTTTTTCTTAACTTAGATGTGATCTATAAAAAACAAGGTTTGCGCCGACCAGAGTGTATAACGTGGACGAGACTGGAATTTCAACTGAGCAGAAACCTGGAAAAATATTAGTTTCAAAGGGTCGTCAAAAACAGGTGGGCTGTCTGACAAGTTGGGAAAGAGGCAAGGCTATAACAGAAGTCTGTGCTAATAGCACTTCTGGAGCATATGTAACTCCTATGTTTATGTTCCCACATAAACAGATGTCTCCTCTCTTAGAAAGAGGGCACCAGCAGATTCCATTTAAGATGCTCTCATAATGTTTAGTCAAATGGAAAATTTTTCAAAGACTGGTTCTAACATTTAAAAAATAGCACCATACCAAGTGAGGAGAACCTAGTATGGTTTATCATGGATGTTCATGGTAGAAACATTACTTTAGAGAGCTTCGAATTTTGCAGGGCCAATTATATCAACGTTTTGGCCATATCCTCATACATGTCTCACAGGCTACAGTCTCTGAATCTGTCTTTTTATGGTCCACTTAGAAAGGCATTTAACACCGCGTATGACAGGTTCTTGAGAGTCAGTAAATTCCAGAAGATAAAAGTCTATGGAATTAGCTTTTAAGATAATAAAGATAAAAGTAGCAACGATGGACAACAAGTAATTTCAGTTTCAGAGCAGCAGGAATTCTTACGTTCAACACTGAAAAAAATTACTGAACTAGATTTTATTCCTGAATCATATATTTAACCTGAAGTAATTCAAGACCAAGACAATGTTAATAAGTCATTAAGTGGAGAAATGGATGGAGAAAGTAGCAATAATGATGTCAATGAAAAGCGTGTGAAGAACAAATACAGAAAAAATTGACTCTCATCATAATTTGAATTTGACTGGTGTCTATGAAACTCTTGAAGAATCAATGTGTACTTCAGGAGCCGTACAGCAATCTAAACTCAAGAAAATAAAACCAGTCTCAGAGGAAAAAAACTAGGGCAAATACAGCTGACTTTGAAGGATAAACTTAAATTAATTTCTCTCCTGCATTCGTCTCGAAAAGAAGCTAGATCAAAACTGAACGATTACAAAAAGCAGCACTCTAGAATTCTGACCGGAACTCCGATGACAGACGACCTAGAGCAGGGATGGCGAACATATGGCACGCGTGCCATTTTTGGCACGCGAAAGAATAATTTTGGCACGACCTTGCTTGTGGCTCTAAATCAAAATAAGGTGAAATTACACAAAATTGCGATTGATCTTTTCTAAATTTGATTAAATGGAAATTGAAAAAAATTAATTGCAACATATTATATTACAATCTAATTAATTATGGTATCAAAATTTTTTCAAACAAAGACGATATTTGAAAACTATCAGCAAGAACTGGACATTACTAAACACATTAGACATTACTAAATTCCGATGGTAAAGTAATGGCAAATCTGGAATTTATTTCAGAGCTATTGAAAGAAACTGACTTTTATCATTTTAATAGTTTTTCTGCCTATCTATGCATTCGAATCCCTGTTTTCACAAATGAATAATATGAAAACTCAAACTGAAAGCACTTATCAGACAAATCCGATTCAGTTTGCATTAAAATTAACTTGATATTAAGATGCAACAACAGAAATTAAATTACATCGCATTATTTTTTTTTATATAAATTTCTAAAATATGTTTGTTTCCATAATTATTATAGCGTATAATACCTAAATGAATGTTCCTTCTATTTTTTAAAACATAATAGAAATTTTTAAGTTATTTTAAGCCATTATTTTTCACCTACTAAATTTGTATTTTAGTTGGCCCGTCATGGTCACGTACAATATTTTTTGATAAAATTTGGCACGCGGCAACAAAAGGTTCGCCAACCCTGACCTAGAGGAAGCTAAGAAAATAAAGAAGGAAAAGGAAGTAAAAGCTAAGATTAAACAAGAAAAACTGCTACATAATCCAAAGGGAAACATGGCTAAAATTTTGAAGTTAAAAAAAAAAAATAGAAACCCAAAAAGGGCGGAAAAAGCAAAACAACCAGGAAAAAAATTCTTCCGGCGTGTACCGACAGGAAAAGAAAGCTTCCATATTCCTTGTTTTAAAAAATTCAGCTTATTTTACTAAACACATGAAGCTAAAGTGAGTGGTATAGAAGATTTAAAACCAGTCGTTGACAATCCAGAATTTGAATGAGAATATCGCCAAATTAAGCAGCTATATCTAAGTTGGCTTCATTTAGAGCGGTTTATATTTGGTCGCCAAATTTGGTGACATCTTGAAGTGTTCGCCATTTTAAAACAACATGGCGGATGAATATAAACAATGAACTTGGTCGAGACCTTGGTCCTCTACACATGCACAGTCACATCGAAATCAATTAATATATTCGAGCGCTGTTACATGATAAAAATCAGATTGTTTCAAAATGTCAGACACTCTAGAATTTTTCAGCCACTTCTTACGATAAAGACGAAATAAAAAATTCTCTGGAATCCTTGCATGAAGGTAAGGGAAAATATTTTTCAATTTCTAATTTTTGTTTTTGTATCTCTTTTTGAATTGTAAAATTTAATTAAATGAACGCCATTCTAAAACAAGATGCAGTATACAGCTGGCTAACGAACTCGGTGCAGACCTTGGTATGACCCCTTGCACATATTAGTTACATACAAATCGATTCATAAAGGCTAGAGTTACAGCATGACAAAAATCAGATATCTACAAATATGGATATATATATACATATATCTGTGGATCATGATCGATGAAAATGTAAAAATGTATCAAAATATTTTCCGGAATTGGTTTTCTCTGGATGGCTGCTTTTTACTTTTTGTAATGAAACCTACCTAAAAGGAATCCTGTGACAAATAAATGAAATCTTTTGTGGAAAGGTTTTTAGAAAAAGTCATAAATGAATCAATGTTATGTGATGATGAATGATGATGATGAGTGCGGTGATATCGTCGGTATGTTTGCAGAAGACACAGAGATATATTTAGTATGTGATGAGTTTGGCAGTTCTGAGGCCTGGTTTAGATGTGTATTTTGTCTTTGTGGCAAATGGACTCACGCTGTTTGTAACGATGGCGATACTGAAAATTATACTTGCAACTTTTGCATTATGAACAAAACAAATCTTAGGCACAGGGACTATGTTATTTACTTGAATTGAAGAAAAATTGTTTCTTACATAATTTTTAAATATTTTCTACATATTTTTCTACATTTACATTCATTCTTAATAATTTTGTATGGATAAAGAAAGTGAAATGTCTTCGTGATTTTACATATTATTTCCCAATAATCAATCCGTGTCAACTTTAAAAATACTTCTCTTATATTTAATTAGAAGAATATTGCGCAATTTATGTGGAAAGATTAAAAGGTATTTTTATATCCTATCATGGATATAAAAAACGTTATGGTAAAAATTACAAAAGGAAAAATATGTTAAGGTGCCGGCATTCCCCCAGTCTATCCTACTTATCTCTTTCTTTCTTTTTTTTTTTCGATAAAATTTTTTCAACTTTATATGAAAATTCTTTATATAAACAAATGCACTTAATTGAATTCTATGTGTTAACCCCCTATGACCCGACGGTGTTTTAAATTACCATAAAAAAAAACATGTTATAAAATTAATTTAGTGCATCGATTTGCAATAATACAATTTACAATGAGTTGTAGATACTTTACTTTATTTTGTTCCGAAACCTTTATCTCTTGCAAAAAAACAAAAATGTTTTTAAAAGGTTGATTTCTCTTCCATCTGCATCTGTTCAGATTTCTTGATGTTGGAAGATTGTGGGTGGAAACTTTCAGTTCTTAAATGTTTCTATATTTATATTGTAAGGGCATTATATTTGCGCATTTCTTAATTCTATAAAATATTTTAAAAAGATTTTATAAAAAAGATTTGAGTGGAGTTGTAAACATACCACAAAATCCTTATAAATAAATATTTCGTTGATTAATTTTACTTGCCAATATCCGTCTAAAATGTATTAATTGATTGTGTAAATCTTTTAATGAGTTTCCAAAAATTCAGAAAAAATACTTCAGAAGATGAAATTTTCATTATTTCATAATTTAGGACATAAAGGGTTAAGGACAGTGCTTTTAAACATACGTTAAAAATTTTGTGATAGCCACCAGAGAGAGTGTACTTATACTCTCCCTCGTAATATATCTTTACTTAATTATGAAATGGCGTTTACAACGAGGGAACTTTTGCGCTTTTACTGTGAACGCATGTAACCATAGTTATGGAATTATTATGCTGACTGAATGGAAGCGGCGAACTGAATCGGTGTCGAAATGTTCTATTCTACAATACAATGTCCCGACAACATTTTGTCATTTGCTACCACATTAAATGAAATATAATTTCCGTTTTGTGATATCATGGAAAGTAAACTTGCATTCAACGTAGCTTGATAATTTTGACCTAGGAAATACAATGGAGTACTTTTTATACATTTCTCATTTATGTTTTATTTTGTCTACGCGTTCTTTAGCTTCGATTTCCATTTTGTTCGTTCGTTTATTTATTAAAAAAAAATTACTGTAGCCTTTCGGGATATCGCGCATGTCCGGAGACAAAAGAAAAGCGCATAAACAAAGATATTAAAATTTTTAAGAAAAATTATAACCGTAAATGTTGTATATTTATCTCCAAAATGCTAGTTTATACGTATATTACAACTTTTCTAAGTAAAATAATGTTAAAGAATCTTTTGTAATTTTGTATTCTAGTTATATACAGTGAAAAGAAAAAAAAAAAGGTTGGACAACAGCTTCTATTGATTTCATTGTTTAATTATTTTGCTCTGTGTTGTTCTTTAAAAGTAAAAGTTTATTTAAGATAATAAGAATTTTTAAGATGATTTACACAGTTTTATTTTACTTTAATAAAACTTATATCTAAATTATAAATTTATAAAACGTGGTGATTATATAACATTCAGTACCAAATAAAAACTTAGACTCTTATACAATGTGCCAAAAAACACTTTTAAGTTTAAAACAAAACCACCTAATATTTTGTGTGATGTCCTTTTGCTGCTATTACAGCTTGTAGCATCTTATTTATCGAAAGGGCCAGTTTTTCGGTTAAATCTGATGGTATATTTTGCCATATATTGAGAATAGCAGTTTTTAGTTCATTTTTATTGTTAATCTCTAGTAATTGTTTCTCCATATAAGCCCACAAAGGTTCTATAGGATTTAGATCCGGACTTTGGGGAGGATGGCGTAGCACTTTTTTCACTTTGCATAATAACCATTCCTTTACAATCGGAGCGTTATGCTTAGGATCATTGTCTTGGACCAAAGAATAATTTCCATTTAAATTTAATTTTGAATCTGTTTCTGGTAAATTTTCTTTTAGAATGTTCAAATACATCATTTTGTTCATTGTACCTTCAATGACTATCAGATTTCCAACACCACTAGCTCCTATTGAACCCCATATCATAACGCATCCACCACCATGTTTTACAGTCGCTTTTATATTTGCTGATTTTAGCGCTGTTTCTTTCCTTCGCCATACAAAACGTCTACCGTCTGATCCAAACAAATTAAATTTCGACTCATCTGGTAAAATAACAGACTTCCAGAATTCTTGCGGCTTTCCAACATCTTGTTTAGCATATTCAAGACTTTATTTTACGTTTCTGAGAGACAAATGTGGCTTATTTTGTGGTGTGTATGCTCTATAATCTTTGAAATGTAAAAAAAATTTTATAGTCTGTGGATGCACATTCACTGTAGATGCCTCTTCAACTCTCTTTACTGTAGAAATTTTAGGATTCTCTTTCGCAAATCTCACAATCAGTCTTTCTGTTTCAGACGAGGAAATCTTTTTGGGCCTACCACTTCCACTAGGTCTTTGCAAAAATCATTTTTGCTTTACTTTTTGTATGCATTTATTATGTAATGCACTGTTGAACATAATGCAATGTTGCTTTTTAACAGTTTCTGGAATATATCGTATATTTTTCTGCTCTTTCCATAGTTTAACAACTAAGTTTTTCATATCAACAGTTTGCTTTTTTTCCCCCCCATTTTCGGAATTTTTAATCAAACAAAAAGAAATTTCAACGCGCAGTCTTATAGCTTTGACTTGGGCTCGTGCCATAAATCAATATTCTCTTAAAAATTTGCATAGTGACAATCCAAAGCAAAAGTGAATAAGTGTCCAAGTTTTATTGTGGCAGTGAAAAACGCACAATTTATTTTTAAATTATTTTAAAATTTAATATAACATTTTATTAAGATTAAATAAAACTATTCCAATCTTTGAAGAAATTATCTTTTTTTAAAAAATATTGTTAGATTACGATATCACAACTGGCTAAAACAATATTAAGTAGCAAAATCGAATCTTGTTGCTGTCCAACTTTTTTCTTGGTTCACTGTATTTCGAATTATGTATGAATTACTTTAAAAGTGCTTTTTAAGTAGAATTTAGTATGCATACTTTTAGCGATATATCCGAATGAGTGACATAACGAGGTGCGCTGTAATGAGAGGCTACTGCATTTTCTTTATCTATGTCAGTCTTATCAGTTTGAGAGTCTGTGATTTAAAGTAATGCATAGATTGAGATATCTTCTCAGTATGAAATGCAAAGCCTTGAACTTTTTTTTAAGTTTACTGAAACGCCTGGTACGTTATAGCCTTGTTATTCAGCTAGTTACAGCACTGTTATATTTTATTTTATTCCTATAACATTACAAAACATTGATGGGAAAAGGTTGTTTTATGGTTATGTAACTTTTTGACAAGAAATAAGATTTATTACATTTAAAATACATTCTAAATCTACTTGAGTGTTTCTGAATCTCCGGATACATAAAAAGTGTCTTATTAATCACAATTTATGATTTAGAAGCATTCTGAAAATGAGGTGAAATTTGGCAGTTTAAGCCGATTTTCGGGACGTGGCAGTTTTGAAAAATACGCAATCAGTAAGATATCTACTGCAAACGCTATTCAATACTTAAGTACTGCAAATGTTTTCTCCAAAATGAATCCAAGAATGTAGAACGTGATGAGTGTGTGTGTGTGTGTGTGGGGGGGGGGGGGGGGGGGCAGGGAGAACGCTCTTAAATAGTTTTAGATTTTCTGTTTACTTCGGTTTTATTTACAGTTTATTGAGATACATTTAGCAGATAATTTTCAGTATTTCGTTTAAAAAAATGTGGTATAAATATTGAATTATACTTGTTAAGGCAAAAGTCTGCTTAAAACGATATTTTGCCCTGTCCCATGCAATACCACATGCAATACCAATGCAATACCAATGATACCATATTAACAGGTTTGATTGCATAATAGATGAGTTACCTACTATGATAAAAGCCTGTTTAAAACGGATTTTTCTTGTGTTCCATCTTAGAAACTTTTGCTGTATCTCAGCCCCCTCCGAAATGATGTCTAGATACGCCACTGACTTTATCACACTGTTTGATAATATTTATACACACACAATTGGTTCATTATGAAAAATACTTAATTTTTTTCCAGTGATTCTATTCAAATTTTTAATGTTAAAATAAAAATTCGCAATCTCTGTATTTTACTATGTTCTTTATTTACGAATCTGTCCCTTTGTCAACGTTTGTTTTATTTATATTTAATATTTAAGGGGCGACGAGGGGGGGGGGGGTGAGGGAATTCCGCATTCTTTATTTTACTTTTTTGCTCATAAGAGATTCATGTAAAATTTAATTTGCTACTTGTTACATCAATTCAATGAAATTTATATATACTATATATACAGTCTATAAATTACATTACTATATCTTTAAATGAGAGTTTAAAAAAAAATTAAATAACTTTTTTACATACATAATTATATTTGATTAAAACAGACAATTTTCCCATATGTGAAAGAAACTGATTTAAATCAGTGATTTTTGAAAAAAAAAAACAAAACGTTGATTTAAATCAAATCACTACAACCCTGAACCCGAAACCTAAGGAAAAACATAAGAAAGCCCTTTTTCCAGGACAATTCAGAACTTTTTTTGAATCGCTGTCTTTGTTAAAATTAGATTTAAAAACAGGTATTTTTATAAACAAAAGATCAAAACGGCTAAAAAAACACGTTTTAGAAGTAAATTGTATTTGGCTAAATGACGTAGAACGAAAAAAAAAAATAATACTTGATAAATTTTGAAAGGGAAATATCAACTGAACCAACTAAACAATTTAGCAAAATCTCGAAGTTATGCAAAAATCCCATAAAATGGACACGTTTATAGAAGGTAGATGTTCTATTTTTGTCCCATTCACGGATTTCTCATAAACTGTGGAATGATAAAACACCTTCATCTAGTTATTAGACCAATGTCAGACGGGCGTCTTCTTTGCTGCTTTTTTGCTTAAGTATTATCCATTCACAATCCTATAGCATTGTGAATGGATAATACTTAAGTAAAAAAGCAGCAAAAAAGACGCTCGTCTGACATTGGTCTTAGACTCATATATATATATTTAAGTATTGCACTGCAGAGCAATACTTATTTATTTCCAGTGTCACTTCTCAATGTTAATTTGACATTTTTAGAATAAGTTTTTACTTTGGTCAAGTTTATGTTTTAGTAAAAAGTTTCAAAAGGATAGCTATTTTTACGCAGGTAGCGAACTTAGTGGGGAATTAATTACATAACTTAAATTTTTAAAAATATTTTTGTCTGTCCAAGATGGGAACTATTTATATCCCAAGTTAAACTTAGGTAATAATTTTCTCTTGTGTTTACATCACCCCTTGGGAGGGAATAAGATAAAAAAATTTAAGTAAAACTTTTTTTTCAAATTTTTTACTGTTTCACAACTATAATATTGTAAAATATTAGCAGTAAGGATTCAACACAATTTATTTTTGCATTCATAGCATTCCTGAGTGGAAAATACGGCATCTAAATTTAAGTCAAATTAATTTTTTATGTTTTTATTATAGTTTTTTTATTATGGTTATAGACTGGAAGTTTTTGTCCAAACTACAGCAATCTGCATTACTGCAGTGGTGAAATATTTTGAATTATACACTGGTAAACTGCATCACGCATTGTGATGCATTATCGCACACATCAAAGCCTGATGATGATACCCTCCATTAATTTTTAATTGAGTTCGTCTGAATGCAGTAGTTATTAAAAAACTTGATATATTAAACAAAAACGTAATTTGAAGAACAAAAAAATCCTGTATTGTTTAAGCCCGAGAAGGTCAGATATTAAGATATTTCATTCAATTAGTTCTACATTTAATGTTAAATTTTTCTAACAAATAAGTTAAGCCAATTGAAGATTAAAAAATAAAAACAAAATTCGTATAATATGTTACTTAAAGCACCCTAAAAATTAGATTCCTTTCAAATGAAATCGAAATAAATCTTAGACTTTTTTTAAAGTTTTGTATTTTGCATGCATCTTATCATTTTATGTACAATCGTCATAAACATAATACAAAATCTGCAATACAAATATTTTCAATTAAAAATGGAAGAAGTCTAAGATTTATTTCGATTTCATTTGAACAGAATTTAAGTTAGGGTGTTTTAAGTATCGTATTGTATGAATTTTATTTTTATTTTTTAATGTTCAGTGGGTTTAACTTATTTCTTAAAAAAATTTAACATTAAATGCAGAACTAATTGAAGGAAATGTCTTAATACCTGTCCCTTTTCGGGTTTAAACAATGTAGGAAATTTATAGATATATTTTTTTAATTTGTTCTTCAAATTACGTTTTTATTTAACATATATATGTATATATTTATATATATATATATACTAGCTGTTTAACCCGTTCTATGCACGAGGGTTCAGGAATTTAATTCTAAAACCAAAATTTAAAATAACTATTCGATTTAGTAAAATATTTTTCAACTACTGCGCATTTTTTAAAAGGAAATTTAATTTATCATGTTACTATGGCAGCAGACAATAAAACGATATCTTTGTAATAAGGGATTAAATAGAATAAAAAGTTTTGTTGATATTTGTGAAAAAATTTTTGTCTTTATTTTAAAAAAAAATTATAATAAATACGCTTACGTAAATAACCTCTAATTATTTGCATGTAAGATAAAAGAATGATCGTAATACCCGCTGGAGCTTTGTAAGTATTGCAGCGTGGTGTACGTAATATGTATATCTCACATTGGTTAAAGAACTAGCGATTACGGGTTGAACATTTAAAAAAAAGGATTTTATTGTGAATTTTTAATTGTTGTCAGCTGCTATAACGAAAAATGTTTAAATTTAAATAGGAAATTGCTGTTAAATTGGTGGCTTTGTATTAATTAAACGTTAACTATAAATTAATTCGATTCCGGATTGCTTTAGTTGCCTCGTCCGTGTTTTAATACACATGTGCATAACATTTTACAATTCTGGCTTCTAAACTGTGGATTTGTATAGCATTACAGACAGACAGACAAATTTTCATTTTTATATATTAGATATTGGCCAATGTCGAGGATTTTGGCCATTTCGCCCCACTGTGTGGCTTTCATAACACAGGTGAAAACAATTTTTAATTGAAAATTCTAACAGATATTTTACATTTAATATATATTTTTAGATTGACCGCTAACAACGCAAAAAAATTAAAAAAAAAATAAAAAAAATAAAATTAAAAAAAAAAAAATCATAAGGAAGATATCAATTATGTATTCTAGTTTGAAATTTTATAAAACGGCAATTCCGTATTAGCCGAATTCCAGGTGTTTATAGTCGAAGATTCCGCATACCATAAAACTATTAATAAAGAGGAACTGTGAAATAGTGAAGCACTTTAACATAGTGAAGCCTCAGCTGTAACCGCTTTTGCTGAAGTTGATTGCCGCCGGTACAAACTTTCACCAGTAAATTTAAATGGAAAATTTCTAATTATTTAAACGCCTTATTAATACAAAATTACAGTTCCTAAATTATGGCAAAACCAGATATTCATTTTTACTGGTGGAAGTTTACTTCGGCGGTAGTCAGGTCCTGCGTTTCCGCCATATTGTGATAATCTAGACAATCTTCTCTCAGTGTCGGCGAAAAAGTTTATAATATCTGGCCAATCTGTCACCAGTAAAAACAAATAGAAAATTTAACCATATTTATGAGAGAAATTTTTCGTGATAAATCCGATAAAATAAGGCAAAATTTACTGGTGGAAGTTTGTTCCTTCAGTAATCAGAAACTGTTAATCCGATATAAAAAATCAGGCGCCACCTTGTGACAACCTCAGTTACTCTACTCGCAAGTGGTAGACAATACGCTATATGTCTGCTTCTTCTTATTCATAACTCCATTCCGCATACAGTAGCCTTTTTTATTCGGATTATTTCAATGTTTAAGCACATAGTTTACATACATAGCTGTTAAATGTGTGCTTTATTATTTTATTTATCTATTTGACGAAGTTTCAATTTCGATTAAAGTGCAAATGTGCTAATCTTCCGTAAGGGGCTGTACATATATAACATTATCAACTTTTTGTTAATTTTAGACCCATCCCCTACTTACGATATGATACGTTATCATCCTTTGAATCCCCCACCTTCACCCCGTAATGATATCGTTATCAATGTATAAAAATTCTTTAGATTTTTGGAATTTTTTTTCTTTTGTTTGAAGTGATATACAAATATGATTACATTTATTTTTCGCACACTTTATTGCAGTAGCGCCAACTTTTGTAAAACATTGGGTGGGCTCCAAACTTTTTGAGTAAAATAAGACATACATTTTTTCCCTTAGTAGTGTGTGTGGAGAGAGAGGGGCGGAAGAGAAGCGAATGTCTAAAAATAATAATTCGAAGTCAAATTGTGGTTTTTCTGAGTAAAATATAAAATAATTATAATTTAATAAATAATTTTATTAAATTATACTCTCAGAAGTTCTTTCTTATACAAACAGTAATAGTACTATTTAAATAAGCACAAAAATTGCTAACTGTTGAAAGTATAAAAATTTAAATGTCAAGAAAAACATAATTTTAGCCTCCTAATTGCTTTATCGAGAAATTAAAAATAGAAATCAAAATAGACAGGAAATTTGTTTTTCAGAGAAATTTAATGACACATCTGTTGAAGGTGCTTTCAGAGCTCCTGTAAGTGTGATGAATGTTCTTACTAATTTTCAAACAGTTATTCTGAGAACGTGAATAAAGCCAAATTTTATTTCAGCGATTAAATAAATAAATGAATAACGGAATAAATCAATGATAGGGCGCAGCGATCAAATTATTGGGTGAGCTCGCGCCCCACCGGCCCATATAAGTTGGCGCCACTGCTTTATTGATTCAGGTGAAGATAAGTCTATAAAATATCAGTTTATATATGAAATAACTTTATATCAAAGAACACTTAAAAAAAATTATTACTGTTTAATATTATTTCACAATAGCTTTTTGTTACAAAATGCATTTAAGACTAATAATGTCTTTTTGCACTTGTCGCCGCACAGGGTGGGGCAGACAGAACTTATTTTCAATAAAGCATATGGACAACATTCTTTCTCTTTTATTTACTAGTAAACACAAGTATTATTTCAAACATAATTCGCATATGATTTGTCGAACAGCGGATTATATATGCATACACGTGTGACAGAAGAATGGGAATGCCAACGTCCATATTTTAGAATTAAATAATTTTATAATCATTTAAAGATTTTAATAATAACTTTGTATTTTCATAAAAATAGATAACATACTATTTTGATGTAAAAACCAAGTTACAAATAAAAAGAGAAAATTTTGGTTGGACTAAAAATGTTAACGATATTAAAAGACAACACCCTCTTCCTAGAGATATCTTACGATATCATGTGCCAGACCCCTCCTCCCCCACATAAAATGATAATGTTATATATGCATAACCCCTAACCGGACTGCACGCGATGAAGGTGGGAAAAAAAAAAAAAGTTCTTGAAATTTATTTTGATAGAAAAACAGTTAACTGAGGTGAAGTTTTCAAACAAGTATAATCGGAAAGTACATTTTTCCCCATTATTCGACGGCGCAAAAATTTAAAATGGTGCGATGTTTAAGAAGAAACGCGACTTCTCCAAGAAGCTGAAAAAATTGCAGTAAAAGCGAAATTTATTGCTAAGGTCGTTCCCACAGGTAATATGGCGTCAACATTACTCACAAACATGTTTTGTTTTACAATATAGACAAATAGTGAATGCAGTTTTCCATAATACCCTTGACTATTGATATCCTTTATGTAATCTGACACAGAAAAAAGAAAGGAATACTTTAAACTTCATTATGAGTCATACGATAGCACATTGAACTTCTCTGGTTCAAATACATATTGTTAAAAAATCTCTGGTAAGCAAAACTAAAAATTTTTGTGTGCACGTCATTATAATAATATGCATTCAATGTTAGACGTATCATTTAAAAAAATTCTTCTATTTTTCTTTTTCATTTCTCTCTTATCGCTGCGGAAACGAGAGTATTCTAGTATTCGCTCTGATTACTCGACATAAAAATTGCCTCTATCTTTTATAAAACTGAAATGAATGCCTTTATCTCTTGTTTTGATACAATAGCAAACGAAATGAATTTTTAACATTTTTAAATGGGTGCGTTTTAGAGATGAAAGTACAAGACGCGTATAATGGCCAAAATATGAATTATGATCTATTTAAAGTTCATTTAACTATAATATTTCAAAAAATTGTTGCAGGGTTCTCTAAATCGGCTGAAATTAAAAAGTAAACTGGTGAATTAAAGTTTTCCTAACTTGCCGCAAATATTAAATAATAAGTTGTTTTATAGCATATTATTAACCCTTCCCACTCCGTTGGCTCCGCTGCGGAGACATTCTTAGTCTTTGCAAAATTTGTTTTTGGTACCAGTAATAAAGGAAAATAAAATTCACCTTATTTAATCAGAGCATTTTTGAAATTGTGTACTTGAAGGAAACTGCTTTTTAAAAAGTGGTGCCGATCGAATAAAATTTGTGTAAGAGACTCCGGAGCTACAGCGCCTAGAATACCTAGTGTGGAAATATGCTATCCAAACAGTGCTAAAAATTTGTATCCCTTAAATGTGCGACGATACTGCTAAAATTTCAAGTGTCGATCGCAGCGACATCTGCGGGATTTTCGTATTACTAGCATTACATTGTATAGACTAGCAATTTCTTGCAGTTGTAGAAAATATCCTGCAGATGTCGCTGCGATCTGCATATTGCAGCAGTATCATTGCACATTTAAGGGATACAATATTTTAGCGCTTTTTTAAGTATTACAGTGATAGCCGATTTCCACACTATATATTCTAGGCGCTGTACCGGAGCTTTAAGGGTTAATATACTCTTTCACACTCTTTTATTAGGTGCGTTCGTAATTATATAATTGCGTAGCACCTATTCCTATAGTCATCGTCTGGTCCGTCCGTCTGTCCGCATATAACACCGCAAAAACTGCCCAACCGAATGGTTTGAAAAATAATATATGTAATCGATGCAGAATTTTGTCAAATCATTTCAAATTTTATGCAAATCGAATCAAAACTTAAAAAGATATTAATAAAAATTTTCTTCATTCTATTAAATCTTATCATAAGTAATTAATTTAATGATATTCCATCATAGGTAATGATTCTAGGTTGCTATGCTGATTACGTTCCATTTAAGATGGAGTCCTATTATTTCCGTATTACTGGATTTAACATATAGAATCGTAATAAATTTTGTATTCATGCATTTTTGCATAAGAGTGCAATAGCTGTTGCACAAGATCTGAATATTTATAAAACCAGTTATAGTACGAACGCACCCAATTTCCCACATTTGACGTACAATTTCCGATATGTTCAACTTAAGGCGGTTCTCACAGTGCTGCGGAGTCGAAGTCAGGTCAATTTTTGAGCGAAAGAGTTGGAGTCGGATCTGTTAAAATTCCAGGAGTCGGAGTTGGAGTCATACATTTTACAAGCAGGGTTACATTGTCGGAATTGGAGTCAGGTCCATTTTTCAGCGAAAGAGTCGGAGTCGGATCTGTTAAAATTCCAGGAGTCGGAGTCGTCCATTTTCCCCACCGACTCCGCAGCCCTAGCGTTCTCAAATCCCTTGTTCAACAACCCAAAACTTTCTGACACATTTTCTGGCTCATTTTTAAACGTAAAGGCATAAATTGACAGGTCTGCTTATTGAAGCGATTTGGAATCGAAATGATATTTCCATGTTTTGATAAATAAATTACTTATCGAGTTATAAGCAATTGTAGTCACGTGACGAGGACGACAAGCTTTTCTTCTGTTTCGCTGTGTCACGTGAGGATATTTGGGGATGGGGGGGGGGGGGGGGTTGCCGGGGGAAATTTTGGTGGGAAGTTAAAAATTCGGATTCAGCGACCTAAAAACCATATAGTAAGCCTTTTTCCAGAACTACCATGAATTTTGCTAGGTAGAGCCCCTATACGGTCTCTATTGCCTGGACTAAAAGTGCAAAACCAATAAATCGTTTGTAACCCAAGTTAAAAAAAACTTCTTGCTTTGGTGTATATTTTTTATATTCCGGTGTTTCATGAATAAATTTTTAACTGTTGAAAAATATACTATTTCGTAATGTAAAGAAAGAACATAGCACTGCACTGTGATTTAAAATCTTTTTTTTTCTTTTTTTTTTTGCGTGCTGCTGTGATTTTTTAGAAATAAAATCAGTTACGGAAATACAAAGTAACTTTCTGGTGCACGGTTTAATTATTATAAAAAAATATTTTGTAATATATGATGCTTAAACAAACCTGTTTAGGCGAAATCGTAAGTTACAGGAGAAAAATACCGTTTTAAACAGGATTTTGTATGAGCAGGTATAACTGTACGGCAGAGAAAATAAAGTTTTAACATTTAAGATATATTATTTAGTTAGAGACAGCTTTCGTTTTCATAGGGTTTCGTGTATTTTGATGTCCCGATTTAGAAGCCACTGTCCCACGTTTTTTGTCTCGTTGTCCTACTTTTGGCGACACACTACCTAGCAACACTATTTATCGCATAGATTGGTTTCATCTTACTACGTTTACTTATGTTTACTTAGCCACATGATTTTTACACACTTTTACTTACTCCAGGGGAAAGATCAATCTTTAAAAACCTAATTAATTTTACAAAAATTTAACTTAATTATGGAAGGTAATTTCTTCCAAAATTTTATATATATATTTCGTATTGTGTGTGTTATTTTAATTAAAAAAATTATTTTAACGCTTTTTGATTATGATTTATTACAAAAAAAAAGTATAATAATTTCGAAAATAAATAGCTGACTAGAATATTAATTATATTTATTATTATTATTGTGGAGAATCTGCTTTTTCCTAAACAAGGACAGTGTTGCTCTATTAAAATAAAAAGTATAATTGAACACGAGACTAAACCGAGGTTTTAGAAACTTTTTCTACGTACAATAATTTGAATAAGCTTTCAATGTCAACGAGCCGA
Source organism: Maratus speciosus (assembly GCA_963932465.1). NCBI lineage: Eukaryota > Metazoa > Arthropoda > Arachnida > Araneae > Salticidae > Maratus > Maratus speciosus. Next base: position 297,137,679 of record OZ010789.1, read on the forward strand.
TTAATATATTCCCGTGCCATAAAAAATTGTTTTTAATATATTCATAAAAAAGCATGTATATATTTCTATATATATTATAAAAATTTCCGATTTTACAAGGAAAGCTATTTAAAGTTCACTGTTAAAAATTTGCAGCATTCTGGCAGGTCATTTGACCGTTTTTTTCCGAAAATGGTTACACAACCGTAATTTTAACACTATTCTGATCATATTATTGGCCAATTTATGGTCAGAATATAGTTAAATTATGGTTATGAAACCGTTTTTTCAAAAAACGGTCGAATGACCTGCCAGAATGCTGCAAAATTTTTAACAGTGTTTGTTAGAAAACAACAATATAAGTATTTTAATTTTCTTCACTGCCTAAAGTTAGCCATATTTTAGAAATTTCGATTTTATGAATACAATTAGTATAAAATAAAATTTTGTGGGCAGTTTAAGGATCAAATGCAGTAGATTTTCGAATGAAAAAAACTAATATGATCCTAATAGATTTAGAAAAGAATAGAAAGATCATGTATTCCCCTTATATTATTTAGTCCGATATCAGAAATTTGTACATAAAAAAGGTGTAAAAGAATTAGGGGCTCATCATTACATTTCTCCCTTTTCAGAAATTTTAAATTTCAAATAACATAACATTCCGAAAAATTCGCAAAGGAGATTGTATAATTGTAGAAATAAGTAATAGTCTGATATACACTATGGCCAAAGGTGACCGGTCACTTGCGATTTTAGACGTTTTGTTAAATATCTAGAAAAATACATAAGGAATTAACCTGAAACTGCAGGGGTGTAAACAGTATAGTATACGTCATATATTTCCGTGAAAATTTTTTCCCGAAACCCCATAGGGGACCGTCAACAGATTAAAAAAGAACGAATATCTTTTGGATAACTCTGTAAAAGCTAATGTAGCAAAAGCGTTCAAACTCGAGATTATTAATAAGTGGCTTATTGTAATATACTGTGTTCATTTTTATGAGGATATCATGTATACTCGTAGAGAAATTAAGGTTTTTATGAGAACATTCCAAAATTTTGCCGAGTTTTTTTGCTTATAATTTGCAGAATTCTTAATATAAAAAAAAGTTCTTTTCAGAAAATATGACAAACAACATTGTACACAATACTTTGCAATAATAATTAAAAAATAACAAAAATTGGAAGAAAAATGAGTAGGTTTACTAAAAAATGTTTCACTGCGCATGCGCGAATGCAATCAAAATATAGTGTACATATTGTATTAGCTAAGTATATAGAGCAACTTTTGTGAAAGTCTCAAAATCATAGCTTGAAAATTCTGAAAATTATCGTCGATAGAATAAGCTCGAAATCCGTTGTTCCCAAAAAGAAGCAAAAAGATGAGGGGTTGTATCAAATATCTGTTGATTAGTGCCAAAATAGCGTACACAATATTGCACGTACTACTATATTTGGATACAACCCCTCATCTTTTTGCTTCCTCTGTACAATGTTGTTTGTCATATTTTCTGAAAAGAACTTTTTTTCATATTAAGAACTCAGCAAATTATAAGTAAAAAACTTAACGAAATTTGGGACTGTTTTTATAAAAATCTTAATTTCTCTACGAGTATACATGCTATCCTCATGAAAATAAACACAGTATATTATAATAGGCCACTTAATAATCTCGAGTGTGAACGCTTTTGCTACATTAGTTTTTACAGGGTTATCCAAAAGATATTAGTTATTTTCAATTTGTTGTCGGTCCCCTATGGGGTTTCAAAAAGAAATCTTCGCGGAAATATGTGACCTATACTATATTGTTAACACACGTGCAGTTTCAGGTTAATTCCTCATGTATTTTTCTAGATATTCAACAAAACGTCTAAAATCGCAAGTGACCGGTCACCTTTGAGCATATAGTGTATTTTCTAATTATCTAAAATAATTATATGTATAATTTTTATAACTACTTTAGTCTTATTTTAGAATCATTTTTAGTGATAAAAAAACACTTCAATTTTGAGATTTTTTTGTGAACTTGAAAATATAATTTGTATAACAATATTTTTGAGCATTTAGGAGATGATTGGTTTTACTAAAGACATGTGTATGCATAAAACAAAATCCATGGGTGATGCATATTTGGGGAAAAAATGGTCGCATGTGTTTTGACTGAGACTGGTAAATTGTCAAACTAGATTTGCCGTGCAGCAAATAAAGTACTAGTCGTCTCTTTTCTTGCATAATTAGACATCCATAAAATTTTAATTAAATTTTATGCAAAAAAGTAGTTTTGCTGTGTACAGTTTTTTAAGTTGTACTTCAATTAAATGCACTGAGTTCTGAGTTTAAGGGTTAAGCATTAAAAATTAGCAATTGAATGTTTGTTGCTTTCATATTGTGCAACTGCATCTGTGTTATAATGTTTTAACACTATTTCTACTGGTGTCAAATGACACATTTTAAAAGATTTCGATTTATGGTTTCTCATTTGTAATTCTTTGTTGAAACAATTACAAATAATTTTTAATACATTGACGACTTTTTTTAATGCTTATTACATTCAAAAACTACAAACAAAATAAACATAAATCAAAACTTTAAAAAAGGTGCCATCTGACACCGTTAGAAATAGTGTCAATAAAGTTTGTATTACATTCAGTTAAAATTATTTTACAATGCGTAAAAATTCTCAAGTGAATAAACTTACAATAAAAGTATCATGGAAATTCAGAAAATAAAACTTAAGGTGCTATACTGAACTGAAATAAGTAATTTGTGAATGTTACTTAAATCATTTTCATTACGGAAAATATTTGTTACCACCCCGTAATTTACTCTATATAAAATGACTTCTCAGATACAAACTACTGAAGGCAAGCACATTTAAATAAACTGATGTACGTGTCAGAGATCTAAGCATCATCTTCTATCAGAGTATATATCATTCTTCTGAATATTTAAAATTATTTATAACAGAGAGCTACATATGTGAAAGGTGACTGTATTAAATTGTTTTCTGTACAAGTAAAAAGCAAAGGTTTTCATAACAAAAAATTTAATTTTACAATTAATAGGCAACTTGTTTCAATGAGTTGAAAGCAAAATTAAGAAAATGGCAAGATAAAAAAAATATGCAACAAATTTGAAATTTCATAGGAGAATGTGCAAGCAAAGTGAAAAAAATCTCCAAATTATCATAGAAAAAAACTGAAATAGCCATTCTACCGGAAATTGTCTGTTGAAACAAAATTAGTTTAGAGGGTTGTCTTCATGCTGAAATTGTAGCAAACTCCAAAATTTTCAATCCGTACGCGCAATTTTGACATTCTATTTAGCTTTTTCACTGAATGTTACCCTATGCTACTGTTCCCGCCGATAGCTCTTTCTCAAATAATCACTGCACACAACTCACAATAAAATAAAACTAGCGGACTGTATTACTAATTAAATTTTAATTCACAAACAATAAATTGAACGAGAGCCGATATTTACACTACTCCTCGGATCGGCGTCTCGAACCCAACTCACAAGTTTCAAAACAAACCACATAGATGGCGCTTCTAGCGGCAACATACCGCCGGGCCTTGATTGTTTCAACTATTCAATACTATAAATATGATATCAATTTAAATTACAATCTCAATAATACAATTTTTTTTTCAGCATATACACTAAATGAAATGTTAAATTTACAAATATAAACACAAAAATATAATAATACACTACACTACAAAATTTTTGTTTAATTAAAATAAAATGTATGAATTCAAGTAGTTAATGTGGTTTCATTCACATGAGGCAAAACAACAATTTTTGTTAGTGGCCTTTTATATGTGCCATTCTTATCCTTTAATGTTACAACTCTAATTATACCATCTTCGCCTGGATGGATTTTAACAATTCTTGCCAAATGCCATTTTAAAGGGCTATAATTATCAGAATTTTTTATTAAAACTAAATCTCCCTCTTTTATCTCTACTCTTCCTTTATGCCATTTGGGCCTATTTAAGAGCTTATTTAGATAGTCTGATGACCATTTTTTCCAAAGATGTTGTGTCAATTTTTGAACTAATTGCCACCTGCTCAACCTATTCATAGGGATTTCAGTATAATTCGGTTCAGGTAAGGTCATTAAAGATGAGCCAATAAGAAAATGAGCAGGTGTCAAAGCTTCAACATCATTTGGATCATTTGAAAGAGGGCAGAGGGGACGAGAATTAAGAACAGCTTCGATTTGAATAATGAGAGTCAAGAGTTCCTCATAACTTAAAATAGTTTTACCTACAACACGCTTTAAATGATATTTAAGTGATTTAACACTTGCCTCCCATAAACCTCCAAAGTGAGGGGTTGAAGGGGGATTAAAATGCCACTTGATTCCTTCATTAGCTAAATAATTTTGAATTTCCTCCTCACTTTTATCCTTAAATAAAGATCTGAGAATTGCTCTTAATTCTTTATTGGCACCAACAAAATTTCGACCATTATCACTAAAGATATCAGAAGGTTTGCCTCGCCTCGCAATAAAGCGTTTAAGTGCTGCTAAAAACGCTGCACTTGTTAAATCACTGACAATTTCAAAGTGCAAGACCTTTGTAGTAAAACATACAAAAATACAAATAAAAACCTTTTTTACCTGTTTACTCCTACCTGTGGAATTTTTTACCTCAAAAGGACCGCAGTAGTCTAATCCAGTGCGCGTAAATACTCTGGATACCGTTACTCTTGTTGCTGGCAAATCAGCCATCTGTTGCTGCGAAGTTTTAGAATTAATTTTCTTACAAATAATACAATTAAAAATGATTTTTCTAACTACATTTCTGCCAGCTAAAATCCAAAATTGAGTTCGGATGAGAGACATTGTGGTTTCTGAACCTGTATGAAAATATAAAACATGAAAATAATTAATAACACAAAATGTAAAATTATGTTTTGCAGGAATAATCATAGGAAATTTTTGTTGATCGGATAAGTTACTGTTTTTCAGTCTGCCACCAACACGAATGCAGCCATCACTGTCTAAAAATGGACACAAGTTTATCAGTTTGCTATTGTTAGGGATAGCAGTACCCCTTTCTAAACACTGGATTTCTTTCACGAATGAAGTCCTTTGAATGTTCTTTACAATGCACAATAAGGACTGAGAGAGTTCACTGCTAAATAAAGTTCCAGCTGTAGGATATAAAGGGTTTCTACAGTTATATATGAATCTTTTACACCATGCTACTACTCTTTGTAGTTTGATGAACGAAGAACAGTTATTAATTATGTCTAAAGGTTCAAAAGTGTTAACTAAGGTACATACTTGAGTCACTGATGGTGATTTCAATTCACGCAAAAACAGCTCATTGGTTTCAGCAGGATTGCTATTAGGACACTCGACCACCTCAGGCTGTTGTAGGAATGCTGGACCGAACCACCACAGATCACACTGTTGAATCTTGATGGGATCTATACCTCTAGAAATAAGGTCTGCAGGATTTTCCTTTGAAGGTACGTAATTCCACTGTTCAACCGAAGTTAAACTTTGTATAATTGATATCCTGTTTGCTACGAATGTCTTAAGATCATTGGATTCTTTTTTTAACCATGCAAGTACAATGGTGCTGTCTGTCCAAAAATAAGTTTTAGAAACTTCTAGTTTTAAGGCACTTAACACCTTCTTCATTAACTTAGATAGCAGGACTGCCGCAGAAAGTTCAAGACGCGGGATAGTGACATGCTTTAGAGGAGCTACTCTGGACTTACTAGTGAGTAGCTTAACATCAGAATCACCACAAAAATTAGTAGATTTCACGTAAATGACCGCTCCATAAGCAATTTCAGATGCATCAGAAAATCCATGTAGTTCTACACAAATAGACTGATCAATAAGAATACATCTAGGGACAGGCTCGGACTGGCCCGCCGGCCCATCGGCCCGAGGGCCGGTGCGCCCTCGCCCAGGGAAAACGTCGCGCCCCTAAGTGCCTAAGCCGCTTCAATATATTTTCACTTGTTGTACACATACATTCTGATTAGTGTACTAAATTTTGAGAATTCGTTTAGGGATAATTGTCAAATAATTGATAGCACAAGAGAGGTATTTCTTTATTATCACAAATAAAGACATATCGTAGCAATTTCAGGACGGAAACCAAAACGGACATCTTTGCATGCGATTGAAAGAGAAAATATGCACCCAACGAGTGCTTTAGTAGCCATTGCGCCCTGGACGAATTTTTTTAATCGCTTCTTTAAATGATATCTTTTAGATTTTAACCAGTATTTTGCAAATTTTCAGTCCTTTTCTTTGAGTACTCTGCGCCCCCTTTCCTTATAGCCGCCCCTGAATGCACATACAATCGTGCTTTTTGAAAGCAACTTGACAGATAAAAAAGAGATACTATCAGAAGGCAAAAAACTTTTTGTATGGATTTTGTTTTTGATTGGAAAACATGATCTTTCTTTTCGGGGAATACAAAGTTGATGATACTTTTGGATTGCAATCCTGCAAGCTGTGGGATCTCGCGGACAGCGGTTTCTCATTCACAAAATCTGCCATCATTTTCGGATAGTAATCTAGAGCATAGTTTAGGAGTAATCAGTGAAAATACATAAAAAATATATATATATGCGTCGAAATGAGAACCTCCTTCTTTTTTTGAAGTCGGTTATAAAATACTGGCTATGTATCCTGCATGAATACAATCCCTGGGGAAACCCTTGATCTGTAACAATGATAAAAGTTTTGCAAATCATGGGAACAGTGTGCTGAGAATAGTAAAATTACTAAATTGTTTTAGCGATTTTAGACTAACAAAGAAATTTTTTAGGGTGCACTTTTTCTGTTGAAACCTTTCACAACGTGATATCAATTCAGCTCTTTATGGACGCATAACAGTAATTTTTTAAGAATAAAAAATACCAATTATTTCCACAAGCAAGTATTATTTTCACATTCAAATAGCCTTATATTTCAGCATTCCAATGCCCTATAATACGTGGTACTTTTATAAAAGAACAAAAGAAGCCTGTGATTTAGTTTTCAAAATTTCTATTTCCAAACGGAAAGTACATTTTTGTTCTAAACATAAATATTTTTTAAACGAAGTTTGCATACTCAATGTTTCTTGTGTGTGTTGAAGGATATATCTGTAGATACCACATTTAAAAATGTTACTTGGTTAATAATATTAATATTAATAAAACGTTAGATAATAAAAAGTAATTTTTCTCAGATTGTAACAGAAATTGAATTTATGACATTTTAAACTGGCTTGATAGCTAATTCATATTACTTTAAAGAAATATATTAAAAAATAGGTTGAAGCCCTTAGCAGCACCGCAGCAACTCTATTTGGCGCTTGGTGCAAAAAATCGCGTTAGCTTTTCTAAGGATCCTTAGTGCATCAATGGTGAGAGTGGGTAAAAATGTGGTTTACAACTTACAAATTCTGCTAAAAATAATCGTAAAAATATATGTAGGTACCAATCGACTGAAAATAATATCTACTAGTTATTATTATGTATAAATATGTTTCTGAAGTCGTATACTTATTAAGGATTGTACCAACTTTTAATTTTCAAGCAATAACACCCATTTTTGACACCTTATTTGATTTTCTTGGATCGAGACAACCCGGAAAAAGGCATAGTTTATATACATTATCTTAAATCTTGATAGGGTTTGAATTTGAGGTTGTTAAAGATAAATCCATTTCAGAAACTTAATTTTTAACTTCATAAAAACTATCTGATTGATATTTTATTAATTCATTAGTGATATAGTGAATACACCCAAACTTATTCCAGACTTTTTTTCAATTCAAAAACTTTTCTTAATTAGAAAATTAACAAAGTCATATTAAATATATATATGTATATTATGAACAAACCACAACTGTTAAAAGCATTGTGCGTACAGCTCATTTGAATAATTAGTTTTCGAGATATAGAGAATTTTTCCTTTCCATAATTTTAGGGGACCGTATTCCGTTATCAAAGGAACCAAACAAAATCGTAGAAACTTACCAGAAATATTTTGTAGAATTTTGTTTAACGTAAAGTAAGTTTTTAATAAAATTATTACTCCTGTAAAATTTTACTGGGGATTAATTGAGAGTTTTTGGTACTTTTTCTTGTAAGATCTTCAATTTATTTTCCGAAATTTAAGGATAAATCCCTGACACATTTTGTTTTATAACAGTATTAAGATTTAAGAAAAGCATATAAGCTATATCGCTTTCCTGGCTAGCAAGGAACTCAAACAGGGTGTCAAAAGTGGATGTTGAAAAATGAACATTTGAAAAGTCCATTTGAAAAATGAACGTTCGTGTATTTTTTAATATGTAGACAGCCTCCAACGCAAATTTATGAAAATCATTTAATAGTAAATATTATTCATAATCAATTGGAATCCTATGTCTTTTTTATACAGTGATTTTCAGGAAAATTGTGTAGGGGCGATCATTTTTTTTTTCTGCAAGGTGTCTGTCGATAGAAGAAATTAAGAAAGTTCTAGTCTTGATATCAGTAATCTAATACTGTGTTCAACTTGCTGGAGCTTTTAGATGTTATGTAATGTGTTTTTAAAAATTGCGTAGTATTGTGTAGGATTGATGGAACTTCAAACATGCACGGAGAATATAACGAAGTCTTTTATCTAGAGTTAAAGATATAATTTAAGCCATTATCATTTACTTGGTGCTATGCGAGTGTGTTAATCCTTGTCAAGCCAGATACAACACAAACAAGTAAAATTGACTTGAGTTCGTTAAAATTTTTGCGCCCTCTGAAAATCCAAGGTCTGCGCCCTTTACACTGACCCAGTCAGACCCTGTCTAGGGATACTGATCAGATTTACACATTTTAAGGACGTAAGAAATTCATTCCACTTCTTATTTTCTTTCACTGGGAGATAATCACACCAATCTATTTTCAGCAACCATAATTTTTGCAGAAACACCTTGGCCCTTGTAATTATTGGACCTATCAAACCCAAAGGGTCAAATATTCTAGCAATTTGTGATAAGACTGATTGTTTAGTGTATAATTCACTTTGCTCGATAATTAAGTTAAACACAAAACAATCTGGTTGAGGCTTCCACAATATTCCCAAAGTTTTAGTCTCGTTAGAAAAAGAATATTCAGATTCTGAAGTGTTACATAAAAGAGCAAAATTATTTACTGCCCATTTATGGAGATCCATGCCTCCTCTATTTAACAAAGATATCAGTTGTTGCTGAATCTCCTTCGCTGTGTCTAAATCATCTGCTCCTGTTAGGATGTCATCCATGTACACATCCTGCAACAACATATTCGCAGCTAAAGGAAATTCATTTCCTTGATCTCTGGATAATTGCATTAAGGTTCTTGTAGCTAAAAAAGGAGCACTAGTTGTGCCATAAGTAACAGTACATAACCTGTACACTTTTACTGGCTCATTCACCCCAGGTTTAAATACTATTCGTAATAAATCATGTTGACTCGGATGTATTAATATCATACGATACATTTTTTTTAATACCAGCTACAAAAACAAACTGATGCTTTCGAAATCGCAACATTATAGAAAATAACTCATCCTGGATTGTTCCTCCGTTAAACTGCAAACTGTTTAATGATTTCCCTGTAGAAGTTAAGGAACTGGCATTATACACGACTCGTAATGGTGTACTACTTGATTCTGTACGGAATACGCAATGATGTGGAATATAATAAGTGACTTCTGGCTCTTCAGATTCTATCACTTCTTCCATGTGACCCATACTTAGATATTCTTCCATAAATGCTTTATAAAGATCATTAACTTTAGGTTCTCTAACTAAGCGCTTCCATAATGAATTTAAAATATTCATTGCCTTTTGTTTTGATTCGTCAAGACAAGATGGATCTTCATTTAGCGGCATTTTCACCATATATTGTCCATTTTCAGTTCTAGAATAATTTTTCCGAAAATGTTCTTCACAAATTTCTGCTTCCTTAGTTTTAGAAATCTCAGACTCTCTCTCTATGTTTTCTATTTCCCAAAACTCTTTAATTATTTTTTCTAATTCCAAATTATCTGTAATTAACCCACAATGTATACTACTTTCACCCCTAGCCGGAAGGCTTCCACTGACAATATACCCGAATACACTGTTTTGTAACACAATTTTAGTATTTAATGTTTGCGAATAAATTTGACCTGGTCTTAAAAATTCATAGAAATTTTCTGCACCTAAAAGCAAATCAATCGGACCTGGGACATTAAATTTTTCATCGGCTAATTTGATGTTATTTAACACTGGGATAGAAGTCTCAAGCGGCCTAGACGGCGTAAATTCTGTAATTTTCGGAACGACTAAAAAGCCTAATTTTAAATGAAAATCCTTATCTCTATTTGAAACAGTTGTGTTAACCCTAGATCTAACATTCAACGATAAATTATTTATGCCTGAAATAGAAATGTTAGTCTTTTCTCTTTTCAAATTAAGTTTATCTACTAACTTTTTACTAATAAAGTTAGAGTTTGCTCCAACGTCTAATAGACCTCGTACCTCATGAAAATTACCTAATTCATCTTTTATTAAACAAACAAATGTGCTAAGTAACACAGCTTTTAAATCATTAGCCAAATTACATGTCGTTGAAAATAAATTGTTTTGAGTATTAGCTGAAATACAGGAGCCGAAACATCCAAATTAGATTTATTACCTCCTTTGTTTATATGACTCATTTCCTGTGAAATTACCTCTTGGTTTTCAACTTTATTTACTTTTTGTTCGCGAGGAAAATGCAAAGTTACATTGTGCCTTTTCCTACAAATAATACACGAGAATTTAGATTTACAATCGACTACTTTATGATTCATAAGACAGTTAAAGCAAAGATTTTTTGCCTTTACCAGCTTAACTCTATCACTCACTGACATATTTTTATAAACAGGACATTTATGCAAAGGATGATTTTCATTACATGACAATATACGTTTAGAATTTTTTACATCAGTTAGAAAAACTTTAGAAACTGGCCTGGAATAATTATTTTTATTATTCGACCTAGAATTATCAACCACAGGTTTTCCCTTTGATGTGTAATATAAATCTATCTCCCGAGACAACTCAATTGGGTGAAACCAAGAATCTCCTTGTCTAACATTTATAAAACACGTAACATCCTTATCAAGCGTCTGACAAATTTTATCAGAAATCACTAACTTTTTTAAAGTTTCAAAATCGGTCACATTTCTCAATTTTAAATAATAATCCCAACTCGTTGTTAATCGGGATGCAAATTGTACATACGTTTCATTGGGTTGACGTTGTGCTTTTCTAAAATGTTCTAAACAAGTTTGGGGAGTTGGCTCAAATTCTCTAAGTACTATAGCTTTCACCTTTGAATAATCTTCTAATTCCCCATCCTTAATGTATGTAATAACATTTGTTGCCCTTTCCCCTAACAGATTTAGAAGAATTTCCGATTTATACTTTTCTGGGACATTTTTTGAAATGAAGGCCCTTTCTAAAGACGAGAAAAAATACCCCCAACCTTCCGGTCTAGACGGTATTTTGATTGTAAGCGTTCTTATGCTTTTAGTGAGAGAGTCTAAAGATTCTATGCTTTCTCCCTTCTCGAAATCATTTAATTTTTCACTTTTGGTTTCTGCACGGGCCTTGGCCAACTCAAGCTCTAATTTTGTACGTTCAATTTTTAATTTTTCAAGTCCTAATACCTTCGCTTCCTCATTTTTTCTCTCCTCTATAATATTATTGGCCATTTCTTCGACCAATTTAGAATCTGCTTTATATTTATCACTTTCCTTTATTAAATTCATTAAATCATAATTAGTTAATTTTGTGTCAGAAATATCAATCCCTAATTCAAAAGCTACCCTTTGGTAATCTTCTTTTTTCGCGCTTTTGAACATTTTAATAAATATAGTTCACAATAAATAAATAAATAAATCTCACATACCTCCAAAAATAAAGATGAATCACTTTTACCAAACTTCTGAGTTAGGCAGAAAAAATATTTCGTTTCTTTTATTTATTTCATTTGTCTTCTCAAAATCAGCATTTCAAAATAACTCCGTTTATTTTCTTCATTAAATGATCACTTACAATTGCACAACTCTGCACTGAAAGAACATTATTATTTTTGTTCTTGAATCAAAACAACTGCTTGACTTAAACTCTTCGTAATAAAGTATATATATTTTTAACACCACACTATTAAAGCAATATTATAATAACGTATTAAAATGCACAAATTCTCATAAAAAGGAAAACACTTAATTCGTTTCGGTACATTTATACTCGTTGACTCTAAAATCGAAACACTTTAAATACCTAATTAAACGCTTATTCTTTATTCCGGTGAGGGGGGCCAAAAAAAGGTGTTCCCGCCGATAGCTATTTCTCAAATAATCACTGCACACAACTCACAATAAAATAAAACTAGCGGAGTGTATTAATAATTAAATTTTAATTCACAAACAATAAATTGAACGAGAGCCGATATTTACACTACTCCTCGGATCGGCGTCTCGAACCCAACTCACAAGTTTAAAAACAAACCACATAGATGGCGCTTCTAGCGGCAACAGCTACCAAACAGGAAGTTATTCGGTCAAGTAGTATAAGAATTATGAAGGTTTGAAGTTTGGAAATCATACTGTTAAATTTGCAATATGCTTTGCAACGATTAAAGATAATGTAGGTAGTGTTTTAAGCATAACTCAAAAACTACTTGAGGGAATGAGCTGCGATTTTAGATTTGCATATTTGTAGCTTCTAGAAATCCATTTCTATCAAAAATTCATAGTAGGTTACAATTATTTTGTTTATTTTTCGAAAATTAATTAAAAAAAATAAATACCTGTGGCAATACGATCATGAAGGATCAGGCCCTACAGGTCCCAACTCTGTTTACTTGACCCTGGGTCCCGAGGTGCTATGCAGCATGTGCTCCGCCCAGGAGGCCTACCACGAACAGATCGAATTCTCCCCTTTCTCGTAAAATCTTCTGCATTTCCCGATGTGACGTTGCATTCCGATGACCCTGGGATAAATGCTACCACGACACAATCGAGAACATCTTCCATCGGATTACTGTCATCGAGATCTCCACGAAAACTTCCGACCCCATTGAAGGGAGTGAGAAAAGCATATATTGTCGGAAGTGCGTCTTTGGGGAGAGATTTTAAAGCGGTTGATATTGTTTTCTCTGTTTAGTAAAAATACCATCGACACACGCCTAATTAAGATATTTTCATAATCTTTTTTTAAAACGAGAGTGAAATGTTCAGATTTTCAGTTGTCAAAATCTCAAAGTGATATGACGGATAGTTATTTATAAAATGGAAAATAAAAATGAAATTTGTTTTTTTTAACCAAGCAAGGGTTTTTCTTTGAAAATTAATAAAAAATTAACATGTTAACCTACAAACATTTAATTAGTATCATAAGAAAGATCTTATTCTAGATTTTTAAATGGTATAAAAAGAAAAGTTTTATAAGTTCTTCTTAAGCAAATATGGGTATAAATACGCCAAAATTTTAAGAAATTCTACTTAAATATAAAATAACTGGGAAAATATTGTAAGTTTTGAAACTAATTTTTAGCACTAATAATAAGCGTTTTTTTTTTTTTTTTTTTTTTTTTTTTTTTGCAAATACTGCAAACAATTTTTTGTAGATTTAGATTGATTTTTCTTTGTGATACGCTATCTTTTTAAAATGAAATGTTAACTTAAAATAACAAAAACTAATACTAATTTGAAAAAAAGTAATTGAAATGCTTATTAAAACATAGTCTAACAAATCATCACGCACAATCTTATTAATCTGCTTTAAATAAACAACGCGCAATACCAAGAAAGCTAATTATATCATAGTTCTTGCACAAATAATTAGCAGTGTGACCAAGCGCTGCATATGCCCCAAAAATAATTGACCATATACTTTTACTAAAACTTCTGTATACTAAATATAACATTTATGCTAATATTTAAGCCCATGTGCGCTCTATCGTTGTTTACTCAAACCAAAATAATTATCCAAAATTTCCAAAAGATTTTCCTTTTCTTTTTTTAAAATTATTATTAAATGCTTGCTGTATCAATTTTAATGACTTGTTGTACAATATATATATCTATATATAAATATATAAAATCTTTTAATAACATCCAATGAGAATTTCCGATTAGTACTAAATCAAAATATTCAATCAAAAAGTTTTCGGAAAAAAAAAATCTTAGGAAAGTTTTGCATGTTTTTGAACGGCATATTTTATTATGGAATTTAAATAAATTGTAGTGTTTCTAAGGTCATCAAAAAACAACGTATTTCCTCGTAACTTTTTTACAATAAATTTCGAAAACTTTCAAACAAAAAAAAAAAAAAAATGAAAAGTGAAGAAGACTGATTCACATCATCTTCAAACAATATATATGTCGTAGGCTAATATATGTCGTAGGCTAATTGAGAAATCCGGCTCTTTGCAAACAGCCTAGGCTCTTTGCAAAGAGCCGGGCTAATTGGAGAATCCATCTCCCTTTTTCCAATTAGACTGATATTTTCCAGGCTTATTGCAAAGAGCCTAGAAAGCGTTAGGCTAATTGAAAAATGACCACTTATTATCCGATCAGGGTGATATTTTTAGCTCACAGGCTATCAAAGCCTGAGAGCTTATGTGCCCGCCGATTCTGTATGTACGTGTGTTCGTACGTACGTACGTATGTACGTAACACGATAACTCTTGATAGAAATATCCGAATTGCTTCAAATTTTTTTTCTAGGTTCATTCTGATAAGGTACTTCCCTAATTAGGTTTTGGGGTTCATTGGTTAAGGATAAAGGGGGGAAAGGGGGCTAGTCTCCCCCCTTAATTTATATAAATGGGTTTTTCATGCAGAAATATTCGATTTGCTCCAAATTCGGTATACCGGTTTATTGTGTTAAGGAGCTTCCCTCATTAGATTTGGAAGCTCATTATTTAAGTATAAAGTGGGGAAAGGGGGGCTACCCCCTTAATTTAGATAAATCGATTTTTTATGATGAATTATTCGATTTGCTCCAAATTTGGTATACCGGTTTATTAAGTTAAGGAGCTGCCTTGATTAGATTTGGAGGTTCATTAGTTACATATAAAGGGAGGAAAGGGGAGGGCTATCCCCCCCGTAATTTAGATAAATTGGTTTTTCATGCAGAAATATGAGATTTGCAGTAAATTTGGTATACCGGTTAATTATGTTAAGCAGCTTCCCTGATTACATTTGGAAGATCGCTATTATATATAAAGGGGGGAAAGGGGGGCAATTGCCTCCCCCTTAATTTAGATAAATGCGTTTTTCATGTAGAATTATTCGATTAGCTCAAATTTGGTATACTGGTTTATTATGTTAAGGGGATGGCTTGATTAGATTAGGAGGTTCATTATTTAATTATAAAGGGAGGAAAGGGGGGGCTAGCCCCCCCTTAAATTAGATAAATGGGTTTTTAATGCAGAGTTATTCGATTTGCTCCAAATTTCGTATACCGGTTTATTTTGTTAAGGAGCTTCCCTGATTAGATTTGGAGGTTCATTATTTAAGTATAAAGGGAGGAAAGGGGGGCTAGACCCCCCCTTAATATAGATAAATGGGTTTTTCATGCAGAGTTATTCGATCTGCTCCAAATTTCGTATACCGGTTTATTATGTTAAGGAGCATCCCTGATTAGATTTGGAGGTTCATTAGTTAAGTATAAAGGGAGGAAAGGGGGGGTAGACCCACACCCTTAATTTAGATAAATGGGTTTTTCATGCAGAGTTATTCGATTTGCTCCATATTTCGTATACCGGTTTGTTATTTTCAGGAGCTGCCTTGATTATATTTGGATATTTATTGGTTAAGTATAAAGGAGGGACAGGGGCTAGTGCCCCCTTAATTTAGATAAATGGGTTTTTCATACAGAATTATTCGATTTGCTTCAAATTTGATATACCAGTTTATTACGAAATGGCTTCCTTCATTTGATTTGGAGGTTCATTGGTTAAGTATAAAAGGGGGGAAAGGGGGGCAACTGCCCCTCCCCTTAATTTAGATAAATGGGTTTTCATGCAGAATTATCTGATTTAGTTTAATTTTTTTTCAACCGGATCCGAACTTGAAGGTTCCATTTGAAGTTAACCCGAAAACCGACCACAACCAGGTTTCGGATTGAGTTCAATTAGAACTTTCAGGTTTGGATCGGGTTGCCGGTGGACGGAGATTATTTTGTCTGGCTTGCACCAGGTTATAGTTTTTTGGAATATTTCTGTCGGTTATTTGGTTCGGGACGGGTTTCAGGTTGACTTCGAATGGAATTTTTAGGTTCTGGTAGCGTTGCGTGTCCACGGAAACTAATTTGTCTTGTTCGGATCCGGTTATGGATTTTTGGAATATTTTTGTCGGTTATCAGATTTGGTTCGGGATTTAGGGTTTTTTCAAATGGAACTCTCAGGTTCGGGTCGGGTTGCATGTAGACTGAAATTATTTTGTCTTGCTCGGTTCGGGGTACGGTCTGTTGTAATTTATTTTTCGGGTTTGAGTAGGGTTATGCGTTAATAAACCTAATAAAATGGAAATTGCCCAGTTAAACTGATGATATTGAGCTCACAGGCTATTCACACTAATTGTATACTATACTCTTATTTCAAAGAATAATGCCCCTCGAAAAATAAATGAAGGTATTAGTCCCCGTTGCCTTCCTGTCTACTTAACCAAAGAACCCCCAAATCTAATCAGCGAAGATATTTAACATAATAAACTGGTATACCAAATTTGAAGCAAATCAGATAATTCTGCATGAAAAAACCATTTCACTAAATTAAGGGGGGGGGGGGTTATTAGCTCCCCCATTTCTCCCTTTATGCTGAACCAATGAACTTTCAAATCTAATCAGAAAAGCTCCTTATTAGAATGAACCTAGAAAAAAAAATTAAATTAAATTAGATAATTCTGCATGAAAACACATTTATCTAAATTAAGGGGAGGGGCAATTGCCCCCTTTCCCCCCTTTTATACTTAACCAATGAACCTCCAAATCTAATCAAGGCAGCTCCTTAACATAATAAATCGGTAAACGAAATTTGGAGCAAATCGAAAAACTTTGCATGAAAAACCCATTTATCTAAATTAAGGGGGGGCTAATCCCCCTTTCCTCCCTTTATACTTAACTAATGAACCTCCAAATCTAATCAGGGAAGCTCCTTAACATAATAAACCGGTATACGAAATTTAGAGCAAATCGAATAACTCTGCATGAAAACCCATTTATCTAAATTAAGGGTGGGGGGGTCTAGTCCCCCTTTCCTCCCTTTATACTTTACTAATGAACCTCCAATTCTAATCAACCCTCTCCTTAACATAATAAACCAGTATACCAAAATTGAGCTAATCGAATAATTCTATATGAAAAACGCATTTATCTAAATTAAGGGGAGAGGCAATTGTCCCCCTTTCCCCCCTTTATACATATTAATGATCTTCCAAATGTAATCAGGGAAGCTGCTTAACATAATTAACCGGTATACCAAATTTATAGCAAATCGCATAATTCTGCATGAAAAACCCATTTATCTAAATTACGGGGGGGGGGGGGGGGGATAGCCCTCCTTTCCTCCCTTTATATGTAACTAATGAACCTCCAAATCTAATCAAGGCAGCTCCTTAACTTAATAAACCAGTATACCAAATTTGGAGCAAATCGAATAATTCATCATGAAAAACCGATTTTAAGGGGGGTAGACCCCTTTCCCCCCTTTATACTTTAATAATGAGCTTCCAAATCTAATCAGGGAAGCTCCTTAACACGATAAACCGGTATACCAAATTTGGAACAAATCGAATATTTCTTCATGAAAAACC
Source organism: Maratus speciosus (assembly GCA_963932465.1). Lineage (NCBI taxonomy): Eukaryota > Metazoa > Arthropoda > Arachnida > Araneae > Salticidae > Maratus > Maratus speciosus. The sequence continues at coordinate 297,155,503 of OZ010789.1, forward strand.
CATTTATATAAATTAAGGGGGGTGACTAGCCTCCCTTTTCTCCCTTTATCCTTAACCACTGAACCGCAAAAAATAATCAGGGAAGCACCTTATCAGAATGAACCTAGAAAAAAAAATCGAAGCAAATCGGATATTTCTATCAAGAGTTATCCCGTTACGTACATACGTACGTACGGACGTACACACGTACATACAGAATCGGCGGGCACATAAGCTCTCAGTCTTTGATAGCCTGTGAGCTAAAAATATCACCCTGATCGGATAATAAGTGGTCATTTTTCAATTAGCCTAACGCTTTCTAGGCTCTTTGCAATAAGCCTGAAAAATATCAGTCTAATTGGAAAAAGGGAGATGGATTCTCCAATTAGCCGGGCTCTTTGCAAAGAGCCTAGGCTGTTTGCAAAGAGCCGGATTTCTCAATTAGCCTACGACATATATTAGCCTACGACATATATATTGTTTGAAGATGATGTGAATCAGTCTTCTTCACTTTTCATTTTTTTTTTCTGCCTTTGATTATAAAACTATTTTTTCGGAATATAAAATAATTATTGCTCAAATTAACGAAAAAAAAAAAAAAAAAAAAAAAAAGAAGTTTCGATATTAAATAAAGCTTAATATTAGGATCGCCAGAGAGTCCTCTTTTTTTTTTTTTTTTGTGTGTGTGTGTGTGTGTGTGTGTGTGTGTGTGTAGATTGAGTAATATTTAAATTATATTTTGAAAGATTAGTTTTATATAGAAATTAAAGACGGAGACAAAAAAATAAAAATCTAAGAAGACTGATTCACATCATCTTCAAATAATATATTTTTTATCTTTTCTAAATTTACTGTAAAGTTACTATGAAATAAGTTGCTTTTTTATGTTATTAGAAACTTTACAATTTATTTTATATCCAATGAAATATGAAGTATAAAAAATGTAGTATCTTAAAGTATTCAAAATCCTGCAATACTTTCCAAAGATATTTACTTCTTTTTTTTTTTTTTGCGCAAAAATTTTAAATTTAATATTTTTATCTTGTTCTAAAAAGAAATTCTCTATCTATTTACTAAAGTATTTTGTTATTTAATCAACAAATAACAAATCTTAAAACTGATACAACATTTAATAATCTATATAAATAAATATTTGGAAATTTTGAATATTTGATTTATTTGGGTAAACAATTATAGTGCACACATGGGCTTCGATATTTTCAGAAATGTTATATTTACTATAAAGAAGATTTAGCAAAAATATCTAGTCAATTATTTTCTAGTAAGCACAGCATGTTTTCTCTGCTAAATTTTTTATGCGACAACTATTGTATAATTAGAGTTTTCTTAGCATAACTCACTGTTTATTTAAAGGAAATTAATAAACTTACACACGATATTTTGTTAAACTATATTTTAATATGTACTGCAATTATTATTTTTTAATTCACATTAGAATTTATTTTTTTAATTTTGCATTGAATTTTCATTACAAACACAGGCTCCATACTGCATCAATCTAAATCTACCAAAAACTGCATGCAATATTTTCAAAGTACATTTATTATTAATGTTTAAAATGAATTTCAAAGCTTAAATATTTTCCCGTTTATTTTGTATTTAAGCAGAATTTCTTGAAATTTTTGGGTATTTATGCTAATATTTACTTAACAAAAACTCACAAAAAATTTATTTTCATATCATTTTAAAGTTTAGAATAAGGCCTTTCTTATGATAGTTATTAAATATCTCTAGAGTAATTTGTTAATTTTTTTATTAATTTTTAAAGAAAAGTTCCCGCTTAGTCAAAAAAAGCTAATTTCATTTTTATTTATCATTTTCTAACGATCTACCGGTCGTATGATTTTGAGCTTTTAACAGCTAAAAATCTGTATATTTCACATTCGTTGAAAAAAAAAAAAAAGATTATGAAAATATCTTAATTAGGTGTGTGTAGATGGTATTTTTAATAAACACAGAAAGAAAAATTAAACATTTGTTTTCTTTTCAAACGGGAGAAAAAGAGGGAAGGTCAGTTAGAATTGTCTCGTAACTGAAGTGGTCAATCTAGTTTTTTCCGATGCCTACTTGAAAAGGAATCTAGAATCCGTGAGTTATTGCCGAGCTCTTCGTGGTAGCACTTAATCTGTGTATCGGAAAAAAATTTCGGGAAACATGTAAATTCGAACTCGGGTTCTTCTCGCTTAGGAAGGAACTCGATGCACTTGTGGTAGGGCCCCAGGTGGTCAACCCAATGCGAGACCCTCGGTGTTTAGTTCCCAAGCAAGCTTGGTACTCATTTTATCGACCCCGAAGAATTAAAAAAAAACATATTTTTTAAAGAATTATAAAACATAACCTATAATTTTTTAAAAACAAAATAGATTTCTAGTTGCTTTAACACTTTATCTACTGGCGGTACTAATAAGTACCATAAAATAACTTGTTATAAAATTCATTTAATACATCGATTAATAGTAATAATGTTTAGAATGAGTTATAGATGCATTACTTTATCTTGTTCCAAAAGTATTATTGGTTACACAAAACAGAATATTTTTCAAAGGATGATTTCTTTTGCCTTTGCATCTTTTCAGCTTTCTTGGCGTCTGGGGGGGGGGGGGGATTTTTCAATTAGGAAATATTTCTATTGTAAGAACATTATATTTTTACATTTTCTAATTCTACAAAATACTAAGAAAAATATTTAAAATAAAAGTTTTGAGTGGGGATATAAATATTGCACAAGATCCCTATAAATTCAAATTTAATGAATCCTTCTAAATCCTTCAATCCTTCTAAAACCCTTTTAAAATTTATCAAATGAATATGTAAATCTTCTAATGTAGTTTCAAAAATTCACGAAAAATGCTTTAGAAGTCAAAATTTTCATGAATTCATAACTCAGTACATAAAGGGTTAAATATGTGAATCCAAAATTAAGGTTTATTCCAGCGAGTACTTTATGAATTAAGCTTAAAAATCTACGCGCATTGCAATCTGTTTTGTATAAATTACAGATTAATTTAGTGTTGGGAGTTCCAAACTTTAAATTTCATAATTCTTAAACTACTTGATCAAGTGACTTCCCCTATTCTAAAATAAAAGTTACCATAAAAGTCAAATATAATGTCAAAATTAGGTTACATTAAAATGTTTAGAGGTTGGTGCAATTTATGAATGAAGACAACCCTTAAGATTATTATTTTTTTACCTCTAATTGAAAGAAGACAATTTTCAGTCAAATGGCTATTTCTGTTGTTTTTTTTTTTTTGGGGGGGGGGGGGAAGGGAGAACAGGTGTATAGTGATTGAAAAATGTATGGGGTGTTTCCTTTGTTTTGGCTGTACGTGTACATAAAAAAAATCTTTCCAGCGCCAATAACACTTCAATGTCGTTGCATGCACTTATATGCATGCAACATGCTTATACTTGTGCTAGACATAGGTATTGGTTTTAAAATATCCAGGCCAATTGAAAATATGTGTTCCTTTGTCATCCTTTTTTAATACTTTATATTCAAAAAATTTTTTGGCATCAACTAAATAGTGCCCGGAGCAATCATCTTTCCACATACACTTTGCTATTGGCTATGGCTACACCTATGTATAGTTTGGCTCTGAGTTGGTATATCATCATGGTATATCTCAAGTTGGTATATCATCTTTATACAATTCTTTTTGCTGTACGTATGAGTAATTTTTTTCGCATAATAAAAAGAGATATTTCAAGATGAGAATCTAATCTTTCAGTCAGATATGTTTTTTATTTATAGGACATTTTACATTTCTTACAAAACTTTTCTTGTGCTTTTAGGAGAGTAGGAACATATGAACAGATGAAAAGGATTTTTTGGACAGTATTTTGATTTCCTTTTATTTCACTTAAATATTTTAAGATTTTTTTTTTTTTTTTTTTTTTTTTTTTTTTTTTTTTTTTTTTTTTTTTTTTTGAGGGTACATATAAACATTAGGATTACGAATAAAGGAAAATTATATATTTTATGAACATAAAATCCATTTTATTGGTGTACTTTTCATCATACTTGGACAATGTTTTGATTTATTTTTATCTCTCTTAAATTTTTTTTGAATGCATAAACACACATGCAGAATTACAGATAAATGGAAAACAAGAGTTAATATTTTAAGTATTTTGAGATTATAAAACATCATATCTTATTATAAGTATACTTATACATAGTTTTAGGAAAATTGCTTACTATATCACCTTAAAGTTGTTCCTTCTTGTTTATAAAGTTACTTATAATCTTAAAAGGCATTTTAGCATAATTATATTGTTTGAAAAACAAATTTAAATATAAAAAAACCACAAACATTTAATGTATTATACATGAATTAATCTTTATTTTCTAAAAATATAAATAACTGATTCTTCTTATTATAAGTATACTTGTAACAAACAAATAAAATTTCAAGGTGATAATGAGTTAATAAATTGGACAATTGTAATACAAAACGTACCAATGTCTTATGATATCAAAATACTTAAAATATTAACTCTTGTTTCCCGTTTATCTGTAATTCTTAATGTGCGTATGCATTCAAAAAATATTTACTAATATTTAAAAGAGTTAACAGGAAATCAAAACAGTGTCCAAAAGGGACTATTTTTACCTGTCATTGTTTCTATTCCTTATAAGAAAAGTTTCTTTATGATACAGGAATTTTTTCTGATTGGAAAAATACATTTCCATAAAGAAAAGAAAAAGTTTCCGTTCTGCTCAGGAAATTTTACCTTTTTCGAGATTAGTTTAGTGATCAATTTGGAAAAGATTCCTTTCCGAAAAGGAATACTTTTTATTATTCCATTCTACAATAACTTTTCTTTGCGTGAATGAAAAGTTTTCCTTATTTTATAGGAATATGTCCGATTATTAAAGATGAGTTTAGTTAATGATTTGGAAAACCTTCCTTTTTTAAAAGAATAGCTTCCTATCTCTTCAGAAACTTTTCTTTGTACATGAGGAAATATTTCGGTAACCTACAGAAATTTATCCTGTGTTTGAAGATGTTTCCGAATAGAACAGGAAAAGTTTCCTAGCAGAAAGAAAAATCTTTCAATTTTTTTGGAATTTTATTCCGTGTTTGTTCGGAAAAGTTTCCTTACCGATAAGGGCAACTGGAATTCCATTTCCTACAGGAAACTTTTTCGGATTTTTTTTACAATGTACTATAAACTATAATAAGGGCTAGAGAACAAACTAAGTTAAACTTATAATGCGCGCTTTTAATTTTCATGCGAAAAAAGTATATGCGTTTTCATATACAATCTACATTGTAGGAAAACTAATTAAAAAATTAAAAATAAATGTTTCAGGAGATTTTTTTTATTGCGTTTCATACGTATTTTTATTGCATTCTACTATGCATTATCACCATTGAACAATCCTGGCACTAACTTGTTTCAAGTGTATAAGAATTGCAATAAAGGTTACAATAATTGAATTACTTTTGAGCCAAGCCACACTCGATAGCATATGACAATAAGTTATGGACTCGATTAAGAAGAACACCCAATTATTGGTTAGTCTGTGCATAGAAAAAGATGCTTATAGTAATAACTGCAGTTATATGGAAATTTCACCAAATTCTTGAATTAAAACCAGCTTGGTATTGTATTCCGCAACTTCCTTTTGACATAAAATTTGGCTATTTTTCGCCAGTTATTGCCAAGTTAGGCGAAAATTTATATGTGTGTGTGTGTGTCTACATTCAAGCATTACTGCCCATTACTTTAATAAAGTAGGATCTGATCTCAAAAACCTAAAAATGTAAAAGAAAAGAAAAGAAAGCGAGAGAGAGAAATAGGAAATGCATAAAAAGTTGTTCCACTGTATTTATTCCTGCATTACGTTCATTAAATATCACATCTTTGTTTTAAATAACAGTCTTGTCATGAATCACGTTTCGCAAGTTAGAGTACTTTTTATCATATCTGAAGCCTTTTCTGCTATCATGATGGTGGGAATGTTGGTATTTCCCCAAGTAATAGTCGGCATTATTGATGCATCAACTACGCGCAATCCACTCACTGATTTGACCCTGTAAAAAAAAAAAAGAAAAAAAAAAGAATGAATAATAAAGTTTATGTTTAACAGATAACAAACATTAAATTTATATTCTTTGAAATCCGAGACTACGTTTTCATCTATGGAAATCCATAAAAACAGAAATTAAAAAAAGAAAGAAAAGAAAGGAAAAAAGAAGAAGCAACATGCCGTGTCACTTTATTTACGCATTTTCATTTTAACATCTTTAACAACAGGTGTGGAATAAAGAAAATGGTACAATGAAGTTTTTATATATAATAAAGAAGAAGAAACATATTGTGTCTTTTTATTAACGTATCTTCATTTTAACAATTTTAACAACAGGTCTGGAATCAAGAAAATGGTACAATAAAGTTTCTATGTCAAATAAAGAAGAAGCAACATGCTGTGTCATTTTATTTACGCATCTTCATTTTAACAACCTTAACAACAGGTGTGAAATGAAGAAAATGATACAAAAAAGTTTCTATGTCCAATAAAGAAGAAGCAACGTGCTGTGTCATTTTATTTACGCATCTTCATTTTAACAATCTTAACAACAGGTGTGAAATAATAAAAAAAAAATGGTACAATAAATTTTCTATGTCCAATTTCAACTAAAGCAAAGAAAAATAAAATGTCGTAAACCTTTTATTTTCATCTGATCCAGAAATTCTATGATTAGGCAAGGTGAAGATTGCTATTTAAAAATAGTTGGGTTTCAAAAGTAAAAATCGTACAAACTCTACACGGAACGTATACATCACACTACACTGTAAAAAAAAATACGACCAGTTTTCCTGTAGGAATCGGAAAAATAGTTGCCCTTATCGTACAGGAAAAATTTCCGACCCAGTTTGGAATAAAATCCGTAAAATCGGAATAAAATCCGTAAAATACCGTTATATTGACTATTTCCTTTTTTTTACGGATTTTATTCCGAGCTGGGTCGGAAAATTTTCCAGTACGATAAGGGCAACTATTTTTCCGATTCCTACAGGAAAACTGGTCGGATTTTTTTTACAGTGTAGTGTTGCCAGCTCGCCAGGTGCATTGGCACAAAAAGCGAGACAAGTGCTGTTAAATCAGGACATAAATCTACAGTAAATCCTATGAAAACGGAAAATGTCTATAATGGGAACTTATCTTAAACGTAACAAATTTATGGCCGCTACACTGTAAAATAAATATGACCAGATTTCCTGTAGGAATCGGAAAAATAGTTGCCCTTATCGTACCGGAAAAATTTCCGACCCAGCTCGGAATAAAATCAGTAAAATCGGAATAAAATCCGTAAACTTGGAATAAAATCCGTAAAGTACCATTTTAATGAATGTTTCCTTTTTTTTTACGAATTTTATTCCGAGCTGGGTCGGAAAATTTTCCGATACGAAAAGAGCAACTATTTTTCAGGAATACTGTTCGGATTTTTTTACAGTGTACGGAAGAAAGACCATACAATTATACCTGTCTAAAAAACGGAATATTTATCCGGTCACTTAAAATTCCCTCTTTGTAGGTTTTACTGAACTAAATTAATAAGTAATCTTATACAATAAAATCTGTGAAAACGGAATCGTTAAAAATAGAAACAAATCCCGTTTTCGAGAGGTAAAGTACAGTTTTAGTTATTTGATATTCCTCCCGTAGTGACTGTGCAAATTTTATGTCTAAGACAGGATACCGTTATAAACAAGTTCCGTTTTCGCAGGTTTTACTAAACGAAGTACGGTAAAACCTATAAAAACAGAATCGTAGATCAATTATTTCCTTTTAGACAGATTTCCGTCTTAGAAGTTAAATTTGTAAAGTATTCCTTTTGGCGAAATCTTAAAAAAAAATCCGAATTGTAGACAGGTTTTGTGTTTAGAGGTTTTACTGTATTAATTTCCACTCGATGCAGACTAATGAATAGCATGGTAAGAAAAGAAATCTAAGGGATTTGTGCACTCTGAAAAATTAGGACTTTTGGTATTCCAACCAGTGGCTACGCGGGACGTGTCTTGGAGCTCCTAATAATCGGGACACCTTGCAACACTTAGTCACACCCGTCACGAAAAGTTTATGCATGAAAATAGAAAGGGGTATGCTCGTCAAAAGTTCATACTTACAAAACTGCAAGACATAAATCATTTAACAGAAAATGTTTTGCTCACACAGAGAAGATAGACTATATGGCCAAAGGTGACCAGCTACTTGCGATTTTAGACGTTTTGTTAAATATCTAGACAAATACATGAGGAATTAACCTGAAACTCCAGGTGTGTAAACAGTATAGTATAAGTCATATATTTCCACGAAGAATTTTTTCACGAAACCCCATAGGTGACCATCAACAAATTGAAAAAGAACGAATATCTTTTGGATAACCCTGTCAAAACTAACGTAGCAAAAGCGTTCAAACTGTAGATTATGATTAAGTGACTTATTGTAATAATTCGTGTTAATTTTTATGAGGATAGCCTGTATACTCGAAGAGATAAATTCAGGTTTTCTTAAAAGCAGTCTCAAATTTTGCCAAGTTTTTTGCTTATAATTTGCAGAGTTCTTATATAAAAAAGAGTTATTTTCAAAAAATATGACAAACAACATTGTACACAATGCCCTGAAATCAGAATTAAAATATAGTAAAAATTGTATGAAAATTGAGCACGTTTACTAAATAATGATTCACTGCGCATGCCCGAATGTAATCAAAATATAATTTGCATAATGTGTCAGCTAAATGTATAGAGCAACTTTTGTAAAAGTTTCAAAAACATAGCTTGAAAATTCTGAAAATTATCGTTGATAGAATAAGCTCAAAATCCGTTGTTCCGAAAATGAAGCAAAAAGATGAGGGGCTGTATCCATATATCCATCGATTAGTGCCAATATAGCATACACAATATTGCACGCACTACTGTATTTGCATACAACCCCTCATCTTTCTGCTTCCTTTTGGGAATAACGGATTTTGAGCTTATTCTATCCACGATAATTTTCAGACTTTTCAAACTATGTTTTTGAGACTTTCACAAAAGCTGCTCCATACATTTAGCTAACACATTATGTAAATTATATTTTGATTACATTCGGGCATGCGCAGTAAATCATTATTTAATAAACGTGCTCATTTTTCATACAATTATTATTTTTTCATACAATTAATATATATTTTTTTTTTAATTCTGATTGCAGGGTATTGTGTACAATGTTGTTTGTCCTATTTTCTGAAAAAAACTTTTTTTATATTAAGAACTCTACAAATTATAAGCAAAAAACTTGGCAAAATTCGGGACTCTTTTTATAAAAACTTTAATTTCTCTACGAGCATACATGCGATCCTCATAAAAATGAACACAGTTTATTGCAATAAGGCACTTAATCATACAGTTTGAATGCTTTTGCTACATTAGTCTTTACAGGGTTATCCAAAAGATAATCGTTCTTTTACAATTTGTTGACGGTCCCCTTACGGGATTTCGGGAAAATGTATGGATCTCGCGGAAATGTATGACCTATACTATTCTGCTTACACATCTGAGTTTCAGGATAATTCCTCATGTATTTTTCTAGATATTTAACAAAACGTCTAAAATCTCAAGTGGCCGGTCACCTTTGGCCATATAGTGTATATTTTTACCTGCGTAACTCTAAAATGCCGAATATCATTGTTCCATGTTCTAATCCAGGGCTGTCCAACGCGGCGCCCGCGGGCGCCATGGAGCTCTTTGAAGTTTTTCTTGGGTCCTTTTCGTATGTCACTAACTTTTTGTAAGGATAAAGTTAAATTTTAAAGAATGCTTTTTTATAAAGTAGAAACAACGTTTGAATATACCGGGTGTCCCAAAAATGACTGATGAATTTTAAAAGTCCATAACTTGCAAACGGTGACAGATATTTAAAAAAATCTTGCAGGAGCGTTATGTATGATGTCAGGAGTTTTTGTACTATGATTCTTGATTTTAGTTTGAATTTCAAACAATAGATGGCGTTGAGAGCAACAGGTCCTCAGTCCAGACCCGATTTTTGGTACTTCGGGATCCCTTCAATACATTTTAATCTCCTTTTTTCGCATGGAAGAAGACAGAGGTCGAAAAATCGAGCCTGGATTTAGCGGTTATTGCTTGCAGCGCCATCTATCGATGCGATTTGTAACTAAAACTGAGAATCGCAGCATAAAAACTCCTGACATCTTACATAGCACTCCTGCATGAATTTTTTTAATATCTGTCACCGTTTGCAAGTTATTGAATTTTAAAATCTATCAGTCATTTTTAGGACACCCGGTATATTTTTAATTATTACTAAAAAGTTTCTGACTCCTTCCCCTACAAAATCTTTTACGTGGCACCCAGACACTTAATCTCCCACTCACTTTCAAAAAAATATCATTCAAAATTTACTACTTTTTCTATCTCTTCAAATTATTTTTACATAGGATTTATGAATCGAAGATACCTTGTGTTTTATCCCAATAAAATGCATGTTTAACGTATAAAACGTGTGTGACAAGTGAGACTACCACTACTCAAGGAGTGATTACCACAGGAGTAAACTTCCCTCAATACTTCCGAATAGTAAATGTTCGCTATATTTATCACAAAAATTCTGAATTTAAATAAGACGAAGATTAGTATACAAAAATACTGGTAGAAGTTAGCCCCTATACAATAATCAGTCTCTGCCGTCTACAACAGTGAAATAATATTGTTGCATGATTTAAGTCATGTGAATAATTGTGCCCTTCATTGTTTGTAACTAGGTGAAGGGCGACCCTGTTTACTGAAAGTTTGGACAGGCCTGTTCTAATCAACATGATTATACGGGGTGTCCACAAAGTCTGTACAATTTCAAGCTTTTATTACAAATAATAATAATAATAATAATAATAATAATAATAATAATAATAATAACAAATACATGTATGGAAAGTAGTACAATTTTAGGAGTATATATTGCAGTTTTTTTTTTTTTTTTTGCATCAATTAGTTAATCTCTACATTTGCACCATTGGTTGTACGAAGCACGTAAAGGTGATAATCGTTTTCCTCTAATACTCTTTTTCACCCGCTCCTTTCTTTATCCAATACTGAGGCGATATCCATGTACTTCTTATGTCATCCACAAATTGATCGACGTAGGCACAAAGAATTCACGGAGACCAGCTCAGTATTGGATAAAGCAAAGAGTGGACGAAAAAGAGTACCAGGCGAAAACGTTGACGATATTATCGCCTTGACGTGCTTCGTGCAACAAATGGCGCGCACGTACAGATTTATTAATTGATCGCGTTGGTTCGATTTTAAATAGAATTTGTATATTTGAATAGGGTACAACCGTTGCCATCGAAATACTCAAGGCCAGAGGACACGAGTTGTGACGTCATCACTAATAGACAGACTTCTCACTAGTGTTGGAATTCACACCGGAAAATTTTGAATAGCAATTTTCTTTTATTTTATTTCTGGAATATCTATCATGTTATAAAACAATAACAACTATTTAAACTCACTGGTGAGAATTCAGAATTGCTAAATAGAAATTCAGCTAGATGCGGAAGGCCACAGTGTTGCCGCATCTGGCTGATATTTTATTGGGGGATTCCAAATTCTCACCAGTAAGTTTAAATAGTTTTTATTGTTTTATAAAATGATAGATATTCCACAAATAAAATAAAAGAAAATTGCTATTCAAAATTTTCCGGTGTGAATTCCAACACTGGCGAGAAGTCGGTCTATTAGTGATGACGTCACAACTCGTGTCCTCTGGCCTTGAGTATTTCGATGGCAACGGTGCAATCCAACTTGCGCAGAGCTCTTGTTTAAGGCCATTGTCGCCAGGTCCCGAGTGGTTGCCGCCATTATCCATGCTACATCTCGGTACCTCTATGTAATAGAGCAAAAATTCTCTACAAAAAATAAAAATTACGAAATCTCACCTCAATTCTGGATCTACTACTGTCGTAGGATCTTTCGGATCCCCCATCTTTGCTGTCCCAGCCGGGTGATGTATTGTGATGACTGCAGAACGAGCGATGCAGGCGAAAAAGAGGTTTTCATCCTCTTTGAATTCTTCACATTCCGGATAGGTGGCATTCAGCAGTTGAGAGCCTACTTTCTGCATACTGGGATGAGTAAGAATCTTCTTGCATTTCTTCAAGCCTTAAATAAATTATTGATGTTATTACCGCTTACTGTTTCAAGGTTGAAACAGATTCAAAGCGCTGAATAGTTGAGCAGTGTTTCCAGATAATCGGAAGTCAATTTCCTCAAAAGTTCTAAAATTTCCACAAAATCAATATTTATTTATTTTTTTTTTTTTTTTCGAAAAGAGTTGTCAACTCAGTTTCTACTACAGAAAAAAAAATTACTTTTAAATTTAGCACTATAAAAAAAATTATAACCATTTAAGCTCAAACCCCCCCAAGTCAAGCCTTAAAAAAATTCCCCATTTACAAAAAATAAAATAAAATAAAATTAAACATGAAAATAAATAACAAACTTTCGAACCGGCATTTTTATTGTAATCGATTAATTTTTTTATTATATAACTAATACTAATATAGTATATTAATCTTTCCGTAAGTCGAGTACAGTGGAACCCGGTTAAGACGCGTTTCAAGGGAGTGGACAAAAGTCGCGTATTAAGCGGGATCGCGTATTAAACGTGATTTGTATCATGTTGCAGGAACTGGGCTTATTTACACATTTAATCGTCTAAATGAACTTTTGAGCTTTCATTTATATGTTTACGGTCGAAAATTGTGTCTTTTACATGTGTTTAGTTTAAAATTAAATTGTATTCAACTTTAACTCCTTGTTTCTTTTTATATGACTGAATGGAATAAAAATAAATGTGGATTCCAACCTGGTTTTGTTGTCGATTTGTACTTTGCAAGCAAAAATAAAACAACAAAAATAATTTTCCTACTAGACTAAAAATTTTTTAACTAAAAGAATAAAACATTAAAACTTTGAAGCACAACCCATTTTTAAAAATCAAATTTAGTACTTGTATTAATAAGTACCATTATAATTGACCCTTCTTTTTAATATAAGAAGAAACTATTTTTATTAATCTTCGTGTACATAATATTGTTAGCATAACAAAAAGTAAAGAAAACATAAAAGAATTATCCAATCGCAGTCGCATTTATTTAATCTTTACGAGTTTCATTTTTTGTTGCCTAAAACATGCATTATAAAACATGGTGATAAAACGTACTTTTAAAAGCTCACTAACAACAGGCATGATTATCTCTAATCATAATAATTTTTATGATGTATCTGAGTAACCTGAATTCGTCTATATCTCTCTTACTACTGTAATAACATACACGAAGCGAGAGGCAAAGAATGTTAGAAGGCGGAAGCAAAGAAGAATTGCAGTTTTACTAATTTAGCGGAGCTTTGTTTTATTCAAATATCTACCACTATTTCTGATTAGTAATTTTTGCGTTAATTAATCTGTTATTAAATAAAGTAAATAATACTATTCGAAAACAGTGTCTTTTATCTGAATAAAAATAATCCGCAAAATTGCCAACACTTGAGAAGAGAGACGGAATTCGCATCTTGATCAATGAATCCGCGTCTTAAGCGTGATTATTTTCCCTCAAAGGACCAGAAATTTATCGCGTATTAAGCGGGATCGCGTAATAACCATTCGCGTATTAAACGTGATATTTTTACATTAGCCTTATGAGCGATATTCAAGGAATCGGAAAAAATCCGCGTATTAAGCGGGATCGCGTATTAACCGTGAGCGTCTTAACCGGGTTCGACTGTATTTTTCTCAAAGAAATTACAGAAAATAACAAGAATTTCGAAAAGATAAATATATATTAGTATTAGTTGTATAATAAATTAGCACTTAAAATACGTGTGAACTCTAAACAACGAACTGATACATTTCTATTTGTGAATCGAGATCCAGTGTTGCCAGATGACTAAAAGTAAACTTTAACTTTAACCTGAAAACGTGAAACAAGGAAAGTATTCTCCAAAAATTTCCGCACTGATATTTTCCTCAAAAAATTCCCATGAAGGTTCGAAATCTTTCAAAATTGGGACAAAATTCCCAACCTGGCAACACTGAGTTATCAAATTTATAATACACACTAATTAAACAAAATATACATTTTTGTTCGTACATATTGATTTACAATGATTTTTCTCAAAAAAAAAAAAAAAAAAAAAAAAATTCCAGACACCAATGTTATGTAGCAGTTAACAAACATTTTTTAAATCCTTGTTTAGTTAATTGATCTACTTCAAAGAGAATCTTAGGCCGTGGTTTTAGCAGTGCTGTAAAATAATGCTCGTCGGAAAGCTTTTCAACGTTGATTAAAGATTTGGTGCCGTTAGGATTCTATATTTTTGCTTTCCTCTCAATATCGCCTGCTCAAGAGACCATGTCTAAGGATCGCCTCATTGTAATGAGTAATTGTTGAAAATTACTGATGCAGGGCTACCACAGTAGCGCCAAATGTTGTCCAACTTGGCGAAATATCGCCAAATTTGGCGACAAAAAAGTTGTCATATATGAAGCCAACTTGGCGATAGCTAGCTAATTTGACGAAATTCCCATTTAAAACCATTAATATTTCATAAACGAGGTCACCACAATTTAATTTAAACTCCGCGCTTTTAAGGGTTTTTTTCAAAATCTATGGGTGAGAATTTAAAGTGTAATATATGAAAATGTACGTCATTACATCTTCATTCCGATGCTACTAATAACATAACAGTCAATAGACGGCGCTGTACCGTCCAAGCTCCTAATAGCCCGATTTTAATGTGCTTTAAGTACTTTCCAGTATAGGGGCATTGGCGAGATAGAGAACATGAAATTTGGCAACATATTATCAAGCAACTTATTCACTGTTTCATATACACAAGTAATTTTTCAATATTTATAAAAATTTATTTAGTATAAAGAAGCCATTTAACTATTTTTGTATACAAACTGAAGTAAATTGTATATAGAAAAACAACAACAATATAGATATAGATAAAAT
Source organism: Maratus speciosus (assembly GCA_963932465.1). Lineage (NCBI taxonomy): Eukaryota > Metazoa > Arthropoda > Arachnida > Araneae > Salticidae > Maratus > Maratus speciosus. The sequence goes on from OZ010789.1 coordinate 297,170,538, forward strand.
GTTTATAGATTATATAAATAAACTTAAAAGTTTATTAATTTTGTTTTCATAGCTGTTTATATCATTTGGCAAAAAATCTCACTTCTGAAGCCCAAATTATGACAAACTTTAAAAAAGTACGCCAAGGCGCCTACACTGGAAAAGTACCGCGCTTTATATAGTTGGATATAAAAGTTAAATTCTCGGTACTTTTCCACTTTAGGGGCCTTGGCGAAGAAGGAAAATTGGCAACATATTTTCTGGCAACCTGTTCGCTGTTTCCTTTCAATATTTATTCAATTTATTTAGCATAAAGAAGCCATATATCTAACTTTATAATATATACATGACCTGTAATCCGCAAACAGCCTCAAATCCGCACAACATTTAGAACCAAGCTGTGCGGATTAGTGGTCTTCTACTGTATTACAGTTTTCATAAATGAGTTTCGTTTTTAAGTCTGTTGTTTTTATCTATCACTTCGGAATAAGTGAGAAAAAATCATATTCTTGCACATGTGTTGCATATATCTTTATATCTCATATTCCGTCATTTTTGACGGGATATTTTTCTAGTTAATTATCTTATACTATAATGCGAGCAAAAATTGTGTGTGTTGGTGTGTGTGTGTGTGTGTGTGTGTAAATTTTATCTTAAAAACGGCTTTAACGATTTTGACGAAATTTTGTATTTTACCATTTTCGGGCATGATAAGACCATTGGGCTAGGTCACGTGTTCGAGAAAATTCGATTAGTGGGTCATTTTGGGTCGAAATGGGTCGAGATCAAGCTAATTATATCTAAAAAACGGCTCAATCGATTTTGACTAAATCTCACATCCAACCGTTTTTCGACACGAAGAAATTATTGGGCTAGGTCACATGTTCGAGAAACTTCGATTAGTGGCTCATTTTTGGTTCACTATGGGTCACGCCAATTTTATCTAAAAAACGGCTCTAACGATTTTCACTAAACTCTATATTCTACAGTTTTGGATTACGAGAGAACTATTGGGCTAAGTCACATGTTCGAGAAAATTCAATTAGTGGGTCATTTTTGGGTCAACATAGGTCAAGCTAAGTTTATCTACATAACTTCTTTAACGATTTTGACGAAATTTTGCAGTCTACTGTGTTTTCGGGCACGAAAAGACCACTGGAATGGGTCTCGTGTTCGAGAAAATTCTATTAGTGGGTCATTTTGGGTCATAATGGGCCAGCGTCAAACTAATTATATCTAGAGAACGGCTCAATCGATTTTGACTAAATTTTGTATCTAACCATTTTCGGGCACAAAAAGATCATTGGGATGGGTCTCGTCTTCGAGAAAATTCGATTAGTGGGTCATTTTAGGTCATAATGGGTCAGAGTCAAACTTATTATGTCTAAAGAACGGCTCAATCGATTTTGACGAAATTTTGTATCTTACCATTTTCGGGCATTATAAGACCACTGGGCTAGGTCACGTATTCGAGAAAATTCCATTAGTGGGTCATTTTGGGTCGTAATGGGTCAAGGTCAAGCTAATTATATCTAAAAAACGGCTCAATCGATTTTGACTAAATTTCACATCCAAGCGTTTTTCGACACGAAGAAATTATTGGGCTAGGTCACATGTTCGAGAAACTTCGATTAGTGGCTCATTTTTGGTTCACTATGGGTCACGCCAATTTTATCTAAAAAACGGCTCTAACGATTTTCACTAAACTCTATATTCTACAGTTTTGGATTACGAGAGAACTATTGGGCTAAGTCACATGTTCGAGAAAATTCAATTAGTGGGTCATTTTTGGGTCAACATAGATCAAGCTAAGTTTATCTACATAACTTCTTTAACGATTTTGACGAAATTTTGCACTCTACTGTGTTTTCGGGCACGAAAAGACCATTGGGATGGGTCTCGTGTTCGAGAAAATTCTATTAGTGGGTCATTTTGAGTCATAATGGGCCAGCGTCAAACTAATTATATCTAGAGAACGGCTCAATCGATTTTGACTAAATTTTGTATCTAACCATTTTCGGGCACGAAAAGATCATTGGGATGGGTCTCATGTTTGAGAAAATTCCATTAGTGGGTCATTTTGGGTCATAATGGGTCAGGGTCAAACTAATTATATCTAGAGAACGGCTCAATCGATTTTTATTAAATTTTGTATCTAACCATTTTCGGGCACTAAAAGACCATTGGGATGGGTCTCGGGTTCGAGTAAATTCGATTAGTGGATCATTTTGAGTCATAATGGGCCAGGGTTAAGCTAATTATATCTAAAGAACGGCTCAATTGATTTTAACTAAATTTTGTATCTAACCATTTTCGGGCACGAAAAGACCATTGGGATGGGTCACGTGTTCTAGAAAATTCGATTAGTGGGTCATTTTTGGGTCACTGTGGGTCAAGCTATTTTTATCTAATAAGCAGCTCTAACGATTTTCACTAAACTCTATATTCTACAGTTTTGGATTACGAGAAGACCATTGAGCTAAGCCACATGTTCGAGGAAATTCGATTAGTGGGTCATTTTTGCGTCACAGTGGGTCAAGCTAAGTTTATCTAGATAACGGATCTAACGATTTTGACGAAATTTTGCACCCTAGTGTTTTCGGGGACGAAAAGATCATTGGGATGGTTCTCGTGTTCTAGAAAATTCGATTAGTGGATCATTTTGGGTCATAATGGGTCAGGGTCAAGCTAATTATATCTAGAGAACGGTTCAATCGATTTTGAAATTTTGTATCTAACCATTTTCGGACACGAAAAAACCATTGGGATTGGTAACGTGTTCAAGAAAATTCGATTAGTGGGTCATTTTTGGGTCACCGTGGGTCCAGCTAAGTTTATCTAGATAACGGCACTACGATTTGACGAAATTCTGTAATCTATCGTTTTCGGGCACGAAAAGACCCTTGGGATGGGTCACGTGTTCGAGAAAATTCGATTAGTGGGTCATTATGGGTCAGTGTCAAGCTAATTATATCTAAAAAAAGGCTCAAGACGTTTTCACGAAATTTTTTAATATACAGCCGTTTCTGGTCATGAGAGGACCATTGGGCTAAGTCGCATGTTCGAGAAAATTCAATTAGTGTGTCATTTTGGGTCACAATGGGCCAGGGTCAAGCTAATTGAATCTAAAAACATGCTCAAAACATTTTGACCAAATTTTATATTACGTATACCATTTCTGGGCATGAGAAGAGAATTGGGCTAAGTCACATATTCGAGAAAATTCGATTAGTGGGTCATTTTGGCTCACAATGGGTCAGGGTCCAGCTAATTGTATCTAAAAAACGGCTTAAACGATTTTAACTAAATTTTGTATTCTATCATTTTCGGGCTCCAGAAGACCATTGGGCTAGGTCGCATGTTCAAGAAAATTCGATTAGTGGGTCATTTTGGATCACAATGGATCAGGGTCAAGCTAATTGTATTTAAAAAGCGCTTCAAAACATTTTGACATAATTTTGTATAATACCGTTTCCGGGCATGATAAGAGCATTGTGCAGGGTCGTATGTTCAAGAAAATTCAATCAATGGGTCATTTTGGGTCCTAATGGACCAGGATCAAGCTAACTGTATCTAAAAAACCGCTCAAAAGATTTTGACAAAACTTTGTACTAACCCGTTTCTGGACAAGATAAAAACATTGGGCTGGGTCGCATGCTCAAGAAAATTCTATTAGTGGGTCATTTTGGTGATAACGGGTCGGAGTCAAGCTAACGGCATCTCAAAAAGGTTCAAACAATTTTAGAAATTTTTTTTGTTATACCATTTCACAGTACAAAAAGACCATTGAAATAGCTCACATCTGTCGATGAATTTCGGTTAGTGGTTTTTTGAATCAACGTGGATCAAGCTTATTTTACCTAGAAAACGACTAACGATTTTCACTAAATTTTGTATTCCATCGTTTTCAGGCTCGAGAAGAGCACTGTGATAGGTCGGATGTTCGAAAAAACTCGATAAGTGGGTCATTTTGGGTCACTATGTTTCATGGTCAAGCTAATTGCGTCTAAAACAGCAAGAATGATTCAGTGGGGAAAATATATCGAGATAAACAGAAAGCTAATTTTGACTGAGCTTAGCTCGGTCATTCCTGCTAGTAGTAATATTATTCGACTAGTTCCTGATTAACCTTTTTAAAATGAGCATAACACGGATCCCTAATATATATATATTTTACAATCAAATAGTGCCGTTGATGGGACCTCACTTATGAAAAGGGTTTTTAAAAAAAATAATAATACAATGTAATTTTGATAATTTTATTTGAGTGATTACAGAGTACCCTTTGATTACGGGTCACGGCTGGCAATATTCAATCGTACCACAATTTACAAAAACTTCCCTTTCTGGCAGATTTCTCTTGATAATAGCCTAAAAAATAGTCTGCTAAGGCGTATATGTCCTAATTCGTAGACATAGGGTTAACAAAATGACTTAAACTCATTTAAAACTTAGGTTACTTACAGGCTCGGACTGGCCCGCCGGCCCATCGGCCCGAGGGCCGGTGCGCCCTCGCCCACGGAAAACTTCGCGCCCCTAAGTGCCTTAAACCGCTCCAATATTTTTTCCCAAGTTGTGCACATACATTCGACTAGTGTACTAAATTTCGAGGATTCGTTTAGAAATAATCACCAGAATAATCATTAGGGATAATAGGCAAACAGCTCAAGAGAGGTATTTTTTATCACAAAGAAATAAAAAATACATCGAAGCAATTTCAGGACTGGAAACCAATGGTGGCATCTTTGCATACTATTGAGAGGGAAAACCGCAGGGAAAGCTTAGTAGCTACAGCGCCCTGGGCAAGATTTACTTCATCACTTCTTTGAATGATACGTTTTAGATTTTAACCAAATATTTTGTATATTTTCAGGCCTTTAGCTTTTAGTACCTTGTCCCTACACTTTTAATGACGGCCATGAATGCGCCTACAATTGAAACCGTGCTTTTGAAAACAACTTGAGAAAAGAAAGTGATAAATATCAGAAGACAAAAAAACTATTTGTGCGGATTTCGTTTTTGGTTGAAAAACATGACCTTTCTTTTCGCGGAATAAAAACTTGATAACACTTCTGGATTACAATCCCGCAAACTGTGGAATCCCGCGGCTAGCGTTTTTTCATTCACAAAATCTACACCATAATTTTCAGTTAGTAATCTTTGTTTTATTTAATGACAGATTTTCCGTGGCTAAATAAATGTTAGGAAATTCAAATTTTAAATAAAAAGTTGTTTTAATTTAATTACGGAAAAATTATCGTTAAATAAAGCGATGACTACTATTCAGAAATTGTGATAGGTTTTTTCGAATAAAAAACGCTGCCACGGGATCCTGCAACTTGTATGAATACAATTCCTGAGGCATTTCTCTCAATTGTTTAAACTTAAATATTTCCCTTGATCTCTAATTAGGATAAGAACTTTGCAAATCATAAGAAGAGGGTGCTGAAAAGAGTAAATTTACTCAATTATTTTAGTGATTTTTAGGCTAACAAAGTGGCATTTTTGGTGTACTTTCTGTGTATATTTTTTTTAGTAGTGCAACATTAATGCAGCATTTTACGGATACATAAAGTCATTTTTTTAAGGACACAAACGCAAAGTGCCTCTTCCTACAAAAAACTCGCCTTATATAAATGTTGCAAGTGTAATAAGCATTATTTTCACAAGCAAGTGTTATTTTCAAATTCCTTTATGGGATGTTGATTTGAATGTTTCAATATCCTTGTGTTTCAAAATTTAAATACCTTATAATATGTGGTACTTTTTATAAAAGAACAAAAGAAGCACAAGCTTTAGTTTTCAAAATTTCGACTTTTATATGAAAAGTATTATACATTTTTGTTTTAGATACAAAGAAATTTTAAGCGAAGTTTCCATACTGAATTTTTTTGTGTATCATGAGGGAGACACCGATAGATACCATATTTAAAAATTCTACTTAAAAAAAAAAAAAAAAAAAAAAAATGTTGTCGGATTGTAACAGAAATTGAATTTATCTCATTTTAAACTGACTAATAACTAATTCATTTTATAAAGAAGTATACTTAAAAAAAAAGGGTTGAAACCCTTAGCAGCACCGCAGCAACTCTAGTTGGTGCCTGGTGCGAAAAATCTTGTTAGTTTTTGTACAGATTTTCAGTGCGTCAATGGGGATAAATGGAATAAAAGTAGTTACCCTTGCTCATTCAGCTGAAAATCTTCGTAAAAAAGTCTATAGATACAACTGCTGTAAATAATGTCTACTAGTTATTGTTATATATTAATTATGTTTCCGAACTCGTCTACATATTAAAAATTGCACCAACTCTGAATTTACAAACAATAACGCCCATTTTCGAGACCTTATTTTGGTTACTTTAATTTATTAATTTTTGCATACAACAAAGAACAATCGTTTAAAACATCAATGTGTAAGTTTATAGATAATTTGAATAATTAGTGCTCGAGATACGGAAAAATTTTGCCTTTCCATAATTTAAGGGGACCGTCTTCTTTTATCAAAAGAGCCACTGAAAACAATCGTAGAAACTTAACCGAAATACTTTGTAAGATTTTCTTTAATGTAAAGTTTATAATAAATTTTAAACTCCTGTATCATTTGACTGGTGAGTAATTGAGTGTTTTCGGTTGTAAGATATTTCATTTTATTTTCCGAAACTTATGGATAAACCCCTAACACTTTTTGTTTTATAACTGTATTCAGATTTAAGAAAATTGTATAAACTCTATCTCTTTATTTGCTGGCAAAGAATTCAAATAGGGTATCAAAAGTGGATGTTACCATTTGGAAAATCAACGTTCACCATTTGAAAAATTAACGTTCGTGCATTTTTTAATGCCTAGACAATCTCCAAATTGGTACCTATGTCATTTTTATAGTCATTTGCAAGAGAATTGGTAGGGATGATCACTTTTTTTCCCCCGTGAGTCTTATAAGGTACCTATTAACAAAATAATAAAGCCCTAACCTTGATATCGGTCATCTACTACAAAGTAATCTGTGTTCAACTCGGAACTTTTAGATATTACTAGATTCGTTTTAAAAAATTGCGTAGCATTGTGTAGATTTGATAGAACTTTAAAATTCCACGGGTGATCTATCGAAGTCTTCTATCTAGACTCAGAGATGTAATATTAAGCCAGTTTCATTCTTGGTGCTGTGTGAATAAGTTAAACCTTCTCAAGCCAACACAAACAAGAAAAATTTGCACGATTTTGCTAAAATTTTTACGGCCTCTGAAAATCCAAGGTCTGCGCCCTTTCCCCTGGCCCAGTCCGACCCTGGTTACTTAAAAGTGTGGTTAAGTTAGATTTTTCCCCCTTGTTCAGGATACACACTCACACACAAAAAAAGGAACAATAGATCTAAATAAGTGATGTAATCAAGTGTGAAAATAAAACGGGTAGCTATTCCATAAACTTTTTTATGATAAACCTTGCTTCATTCTAAAACACTTTTCACAGTTTAAATGTATTTCTAAATTACTTTTAGGACATTCTTATTTTAAAAGAGCTTTTATCTCAATAACAACCATGTAATTTCTGCATTCTTCTTAACACATTCATGACGACTGAGGCAAATTTGCGTCTTTTAGATATGTGCAACTCCACTCACTAGCGGTAATTTTGCATTTTATATGTTACATTATTTGTCAGAAATATACACAATATTCATATTTATACGATCAGTGTATTATTCATATAAATACTTCCATTATAATCTGTACCATTATTATATATATTCATAAACATGAACAGAGAAAATCTTTTTCTTAAACAATGTAACATGCAAAGAGCATATGGGGTATTCTCACAATCTTTTGACTTTCGGGAATAAAAATCTGGTGAAATTAAACTTGCTAAAATAACATTTTAATCTGATAGACGAATGCCTTAATGATTCAAAATAAAGATAAAATGGTCAGCAACGAAATTTTTTTTATTTAACCGAGGTTTATGTTAAACTTGCGAGTTTAATTTTCCTTACCATTTTACCACTAAAACTTTTTATTTTCTTCTAAATTTTTACTTATAATGAATTTGCATAGTACCCACAGGACATTCAAATAAGAAATAATAACAATGTAGTATTTTTAGTACAAAATTTTGGTATAACATTGTCTTAAAAGGGTGTTAAAGAAGGGACACGGTAAGGTAAAAAAGGGGGACGGTATAGGAAAAAAGGGCCGAAATGGGAAAAAAAGGTACGGTAAGGATGGAACGGTAAGGAAAATTACCACCTATTTTAGGCAAATCATGTTAAGACTAAGTGGTAGCCACAATGTTCATTGATTTTTGGAAACAGTTATTTACATTGGATTAAATTTAAAAAAAATTAATTTACCTCGAAAAGTGTAGGAATAAACCTTGGGGTCGGTAAGACTACCCATAAAGCCACGATGCTTGAAATTGATATTTAAATGCTGATTTAAATTCTGCAGTTAATTTCCTGTCAAAGGATTTTAGACATTTTTTTCTCTAGCATACTTCTGCATGAAAAAAAACTTCAAAAAAAAAATTCTGTGGCTGCATCTGAAGTGATTTTCTGTATAAGTTTAGCAAGAGAGATGGTAACGATGAAAAACCCAGGGACAGAGTTCAAAAAATAATATCAACTCTTAAAAATATATGCAGGTTAATTTTTTGCTACATATTTATATAAAACAATAGTTCCAGTTTCGGAAAAAAATTACATCGAATTATTTTTATTGAAACAATTTTATACAGACAGCTCCAAACTTAAAAATCAGCATCAGGGACACGGGACGGTATGGGAGTTTTCCTGGTATTTGAGCCCCCAACATCGTCCAAAACTTATTTATCTGGTTAATATTGTTACGCAATCATGCAATGGGATGTTCCCCAGTATATGAAATAAAAAGAAGCACAAGAACATGTACTAAAATAAAAATTATTATTCAGGGACATAAAAGTCAAAAGACTGTGAGAATGCCCCATATAAGCCCATGAGTGGGCTTGAAGTAAAAGGCGAAAATAAGCTGTACCTAATATGTTAAATGTACTATTATTAACATTATCGTTTATTTTGTATAAATTATAACAATGGTTTTTAATTACTTTCAGATATTTAGCTCTTCGATGAAGAAAACGCTTTGAAAGAAAGTTGATCAATTTATATACTTACCTTCAACGACATCCACGACATCTTGAGGATGAGATAAGTATCTAGGATTGATCCTCGGTTTTTCGAAAGGATTCGTAGATCTTAAGCTTATCGATCCACGGCTTTTGGGATGCAGGATTTGTGACAAACATAAATGAAAAGGTTCATTTTCGAAAGGTCCAAAAATTCTTTTATAAACCTACAACGTAAAAATTAAAATATTTTGAACAGTGCATATCAAAAGAGAAGAAAAAAGACAGACGCGTCTGCTTAAATTCGCAGATCGTTTACTATAAAAGTAAAAAGATGTCTGCGGACACAGAATAATATTTTCTTTCAGAATACGAATACAATTTTTGAAATAAGGACTGTCAATATATTAAAAATTGCACCAAATTTTTTTTTAATGGAAACACGCGCATTTTTTTTAGTTCCTTGGATCAAAACAATCAGGACAAATGGAAAAGTATAGTTTATATATTTTTATTACATTAATTATAATCGTAATTTTTTATTCCGAGTCTAATGACATCTTTGGTGAGATTTTATCGTAAATAGTCTGCTAATAAAGGCAGGTGTATCGATTTTATCGCAAATAGTCTGCTAATAAAGGCAGATGTATTGATTTTATCGTAATTAGTCTGCTAATAAAGGCATGTGTATCGGTTTTATCATAAATAGTCTGCTAATAAAAGCAGATGTACTGATTTTATCGTAAATAGTCTGCTAATAAAGTTCAAAATTTTCACGAAGCTACTATTTTCTTTTTATGAATATAGAAAAAAATACAATTGGTTAAAATGGAGTTTTCAATTTTATGTTGTTCTAAATTTTAGCACTTTCAAAATCGCATATTTTAGACCTTCTACAATATGTTCTGCCAATCTGAGCAGTAGTTCTAAAAATAGCTCTGCCTATCGGGGTACTGTACTTTTCCGAAATTTGTCACAGTCGTTGAAGTAAGTAGATTTTTAGCCTTAATCCTTTCAGGGGCAAGCAACTGCGTTTCTGTAATGTTGAACTCACACCGGAATATTCTAAAAATTTTGTTTCAAAATAAGGATCCATAGTGTTACTGTCGGGGATGTGGGGCAGTGGCCCCAGGCTCCTCGATAAACCGTCAGAAGTCCTTAACCTTTTTTCCACGAAAGTTAGAAAAGTAAATTTTAATTAAAAGTTTCTGGTGCAAATCTTGATTAAAATTAGGTGGATTAAAATGTATTCCACCGTCTCTCAAGGGATTAAGCCTAAACTTCTCTGAAAACAAGTTTTGCTAAACACGACCGACAATTTAATAAGAAATCTTTTTTTTATATACTTATAAAAATACTATAGAATAACCGGCCCTTTTCTGAAAGTTTTTGAAGCATTTGTTGCCTAGCTGTCTTTTTCAAATTTATACATTAGTAATGTCTTAAAATTGGACTTTTTTTTTTTAACAGTCTAACAAAATATTCCTAAATACATGATATCTATTTATATAAAATCCAAGTCTCTGTGTGTTCCTCACAGTTCCGGTTGGACCACCTCATTGATCCCAGCAATGTTAAGTTTCCTATGGAGAAATTTGTATCAGCTTCAACAAGGAGTAATTGTTGAAAATTAATAACGCCAGTGTTACTACAACAGTGCCAAAATTTAACCAACTTGACAAAATATCGCCAAATTTGGCGACAAAAATAAGTTAACATACATATAGCCAACTTAGCGATAGCTGGCTAATTTGACGAAATTCCCATTGAAATCCATTAATCTTTCTTAATCGAGCTCACCGAAATTTAAATTAAATTCTGTACATTTAATTTTTTTTACAAAATCTATCGGTCAGAATTTAAAGCTTAATATACGAAAATGTACATCTTTACATCTCCATCCCGATGCTACTAATAAAATAACCGCCACTAGAGGGTGCTGTACTATCTGAGCTCTTAACTGCCCGATTTTAATATGCTTTACATAACCCGATATATAACTTCTCGGTACATTTCCAGTACAGGATCCATAGCGAAATAAGGAAAACATACATTTAATTAAAATACGTATACGAACAAACAAAAACTTTCATCTAGAAATTGTTTTCATAGTTGTTTATATACTTTGGCAACAAATCTCACTTTCTGATGCCCAAATTTCGCCAAACTTTTAAAAAAAAGGCCAAAGCCCTTGTAATGGAAAAGTACGAAATTCTATTATTTTGAACAATCTGCACCATAGTTTGTTCTATATGCAGGAGGGGAGGACGAGGAGGACGGAAGAAACAATATAAATTGCCCAAAATATGGATTTTAAAAATTTAAACAAAGATTGAATAGACATGACCTGTATTCTGCGAGATGCCTCAAATCCGCACAACACTTGGAACCGAGCTGTGCGGATTAGTGGTCTTCTAGTGTACATAGTTTTTCATAAATGTGTTTCGTTTCTAAAACGTGTTATTTTCATCCATCACTGCGAAACAAGCGAGAAAAATTCTTTCTTGCACATTCTTTTATATATCTTTTATATCTCATTTTCCGTCATTTTTGACAGGCTACATCTTTCTAGTAAATATATAGCCTTTCAGATAAAAGTTTCTGTAAAAAACATCACGTAAGCTGAACTAAGGATTTAGAACACGCTTTTTGTCAATGATGTTTGGTTTTAAAACACGCATACACTCGTGACCGTTCAGCAAAGTGTAAATCCCTTCCATCAAACATTTACATTCCTATCTGTAATATAACCATCCTCTTGGACTGCGTCGACTTGAATAAACTTAAATTTACCCAATAACTTATATTAAGGAGAATGAACTGACTGTTGAGCTGAATGTTTGAGTGAATGTTACCTCAGGCTTGAGCAGTATATTGGCTTTGATAAAGAGTGAATTTATTTCTACAAAATAAAGCTGATGATCGACTAAGTCTTCTCTAGCTCTTTCTCCGTCGTTGCTCAGGAAAGCCATCAAATGGATAGCAGAACAATAAGTTAAAGGACCTACAGATAAAAAAAAGTATACATATGCGAGATTAATAACTAATGAATTTGCGATGAAATTATGAATTGTAATCAAATAACTTAATTTTCTTAAATTTGAAAAAAAAAAAAAAAAAAAAAAAAAAAAAAAAAAAAAAAACTAAACTGGCGAGGGTAGGACTTATATTACGAGAAACTTAAAAAGTCGTGGTAAAGTTAATTTTATGATTAGTTTTTTGTTTTCGGGGAAACATGATACTACAAAGATTTAATTCATCTTAAAGACTTAAAATTTCATTATAACGATTATGCGCAAGATCAAACGTAAGCTAACTTAATTAGTTCCTATTTGATATACAGTATGCCTATTAAAGTCCCTTACCACCCTCTTAACTTCGGAACGGCTGCTGCTATATTCATAAAAGTGGTGTCTAGATATAGTAAAGTAGCCATTCAGTACTGAATGAAACCGCCTACGGCGCCACCTGGTGGAAGGCTGCAGAGTTGGCATTTCTATCTCGAAAACCGAAAGAGATAAGGAAAAAAATGATTTACAAAGTTGTAGAGCATCGTCGGTTTAGTACGAAAAGACACCTTGTAGACATTAACGCGAAGAATAGAATGGTGAAAACGCGCATTTGTTTTTTCGTGATTTCCTACACTGTGACGTCATGAAACTTAAAAGGAAGAAAAAATGATTATCTTTCTGACAAAACACGACACCGCGAATTTGAGAACCAAATAATTGGGTATGGCGGTTTCGAATATTTGCCTCTACATTCGCCTGATCTGACTCCACAGTAATTTTTCCTGTGGGGATACCTGAAACAGTTGGTGTATGCGACCCCTCCAGGGCTTAATTTCTAACAAAAAAAGTACCGGAGCCCTAATATTCTGCGGCACCGGCACAACAACCGTACCGTCTCCCCCCTCCCATCCCCCCCATCACTCCAATCTGCATATTTATATTTCGTACATTATTTGAAATTTTTAAAGCATTTTTTTTTCCTTAGAAAAATAAAAAAATTAAATATATCTATCAGCATATACTTAGCTGCCAACAATTTTATTTTTTAGTTATCACTCCCTCTGAATAGTAAATCTTACCTAACTCTAAAGTTACTTAATTGCAGAATTCCGCGATTAAATATAGTAAAGATTTTGATTAGGAATTAGGGTTAACACAAAAAAAAGATAGTTCTGTGTCGCGGATAGCAGCTATGCATTTTTAAGAAAAAATGAATGAAATTTTATTTATATGCTGAAGAATTTAACAATGTTTAATTATTTCCAATAAAAGATGCATATCTTAAACTATAATTGATTCCTTCCGCATAACAATCTTTTGTGGTGCGTCCCTCAAAATCAAACTAAATTAAAAATTTGAAATATCGGGAAGAATTGATACTTTTATAGAAAAGGGGGAAATACAGCTCAATTGCTTTCTATCGGAATAACAATACATGACAATTATATCTACTTGCAAATGAAAGCAACTTCGTAAATCTGCAGAGCAGAGCTTTAGCATAAGTACCGTTCTTGATACAAAATAAATAGAAAAATCACTGACGTGATTTTTATTCTCGTACGCAATACAAGACAAAAAAAAAAAAAAAAAAACCTCAAACAAACAAAACCTCAAGCTGATGCTCGTTGGCTAAAACAGGAAATATTCTTTTCAGGTTAGATATCTAAATAAAAAAAAAACCCAGCCAGTAAAAAAATTATCCTACTATCACAAAACAAATCGAACTGAAAGCAAATTCATTGTTCAGTCTCTTGATTGGCGCCGTATCAACACGTCGTCACCGACATAAATTTGAAATAGAAAAGCACGATTTCTGTTTCCTCTTCATTTTGATCAAAATAGCATTAAAATGATTTGAAATAGAGTATAATACGTAATTTTAAAGAAAGAAAACTTTTTTTTTCAATGCATGAATAAATAAAATTTAAATTGTAATACAGATTGAACTCGAGTCAGTCTAAGCCCCAAAACTGATATAAAAATTGAGTCCGTTTTATCTTCATCTCCTACGTGTGCGACACATTACGTCACATATAAGTTTTTTGGTAAAAAAGAATGCAAAAGTTTGGAGGTGGGAAGGAAAGGAGAAAGTAATTTAGACTCCGGTTTTTCGGAAGCGATATTGCACTGGGCTCCGGTGAATTCCGACCAATATTTAAATATTTACTGAAAACAGAGAAGTACCGGAGCCGGGCTCCGGTGGGCTCCGGCGCAAATTAAGCCCTGGACCCCTCCACAAACATTGCAGGATCTTGCGACGCATTACGGACGCTTGTGCCAACGTGTCACCCTCTATGCTCCAACGTGAAATTCAAGCAAAGATCCAAATGTTCATTGCAGCTGACGGTGAGAAGTTTGAACATCTCAAATAAAAGACACATTGTTATTAGCTGTTTTTTTCTTTCTAAGATCGTTTTGTCACTTCACAGTGTAGGAAATCACGAAAAAACAAATGCGCGTTTTAACCGTTCTATTCTTCGCATTAATATCCAAAAAGTGTCTTTTCGTACTAAATTGATGATGCTCTACAACTTTGTAAATCACTTTTTTCCTCTATCTCTTTCCGTTTTTGAAATAGGAATGCTAACTGCGCAGTTTTCCACCTGTTGGTGCCGTAGACGGTTTCATTCAGTAGCGCATGGCTACTTTACTATACCTAGAAACCACTTTTATCAATATAGCAGCAGCCGTTCCGAAGTTAAGAGGGTGGCAAGGGACTTTAGTGGGCAGGCTCTATAATATATTTTATAATAGCTAATTCATTAACTAGAGACAAAAAGAAGAATTCGATTTAACCATGGAATATTAGATTTTTGTTACGTAAGCGTCGATACTCAACAGAAAAGTTCAAATTAAACATTATTTTACAAAAATTTCATACAAAAAATGTAGCATAAGCATTTACATGAAGTATTTTAATTCTAAGGTCCACAAATAACAGTTATAGAGTAAAGTGTCCAAAATCCGTCTCATCTCTTGAATTCGTCTCTTTTCTAGATTCACGCGCTCGAATACGCCATCTCCAGGTCAAAAGATATAACTTCTAGCTTCAGGAAAGTCACATGCATAAGTACATTGCATTACATGTATTTTTAATTTGTTCAGAATGATTATTTTTTTGCATAATTTGAGGTTTCATGTGACATTATTGTTCTGCGTTATATGGCAAGGTAAAAATCATCCGAATTTGAATATCTAAAACGTTCAAATATGTTCACAATAAATAATGATTTCAATTGTATGTTAGCATTAGTTAAAGCAACAATTTTCTTGTAGCGATAGCTGCGATTAGCGCCCTCTATAGGCATTTTTAAGTATCAATAGCGGCTACCCTGGGGTGTAGTGGGGGGATATATCCCATTCAGATTATGACAGATAAATCCCTTAACTTGAAGTTTTTTGAAGTGGACTACCCGGAATCAAGATTTTTGATTTGAACAAGTTTCCAAAACTCACTTAGATTCGATACTCTCTTAATTACGAGTTGAGTGTAACTCTGTCTGGTGAACCCTTTTTCTTATTTGAAACTGTTCTTAAATTTCGAGTTGCGTTCTATAAATAATTAATCAACTTTTTCGAATGATCCTTTGAATCATTTATTTATTTAACACGCTGAAAAGAATAAAAACAATAGTAAAGTATGTACCGGGTGTCCCAAAAAGGACTGACTGATTTTAAAATTCAATAACTTGCAAACGGTGACAGATATTAAAAAAATTCTTGCAGGAGGGTTGTGCATAAGGTCAAAAGTTTTATTACAGTGATTTTCAATTTTAGTTCGATTTACAAACAATAGATGGCGCTGTAAGCAATAGTCGCTAAATTCAGGTTCGATTTTTGGTACTTCGTGGCCCGGATAATACATTTCCATCTCCTTTTTCTGCATGGAACAAGATAAAGGACCAAAAATGGAGCCTGTATTTAGCGACTATTGCTTACAGCGCCATCTATTGTTTGTAAATCGAACTAAAATTAAAAATCACTGTAATAAAACTTTTGACCTTATGCATAACCCTCCTGCAAGAATTTTTTTAATATCTGTCACCGTTTGCAAGTTATTGAATTTTAAAATCAGTCAGTCCTTTTTGGGACACCCGGTATGATCAGAAGTTGTAGTTACAAATTTAACATAAATTAAGTGTCTTAAAATATTTGGTAATGTGAACAGGCGAATCCTAATTCCGGGTTGCCCGGTTCAAGAAAGTTAAGCTAAGTGACACGATTTGCATAATTTGAACGCAGTATTACTGTGGTATACGCCGTATGCTTTCTGGATAACTCGGTATACCCTTCGTAGTTATAGCATATATTCTCTGGCGTATACCTTTTGCCTATAACGTGTACCCTGTGTTTTTTGCTATGACTACACCACTGATGCTACCTTTTGGTAAGCTTAAGAGTGCTTCCCAGTCGAGCGTTGATAGTGAGATGGAAAGGAAATGTTGAAGTTTAGCTCAATATTTTTCAATAATAATTTCAGGAGAAGGTCATTATTGCTTTTATCCAACTTCAGAACATTATTCTGATGTCGTAGGTTCGTTTTTTTTTACCATTGCATAATAGATATTTGTAGATTGGAGTATTTTTGTCACGGTCAAACTTTCCATAGTTTGTGAAGTTCAGTGTCTGGCAACATGTTTTCAATATTTCGTCTTAAATTCATCCGTCTAAAGAATCATAAACTCGTCCGTCTCAAATTACACAATCAAATGATCAATAAAAAGTTACCAGTCCAGAAAAAGTCAGGGTCGTTCCCGCAACTCAACCTCCCAACTCTGTTAAAACTGAAACTTCTTTTTTTTTTTTTTTTCCTAATAGGATCTTCCACAAAGATATACAAAAATTTCACAAGAGAAAAAATAGCAATTTAAAAAGTACCGAATAAAAAAAAAAATAGTTGTGAAAGTCATTTGCCTGTTTTGCAAATGCATATGTAAATATATGTAAATAATGCATATGTAAATTTATGCAGGGGGTCGAAATTAGAAACCCTTTCTTCCAATTTCGAAAAATTGTGTTATACGGGGCAGTCAAATGAAAACCGAACACACACTAAAAAGTGAGTGTGGAACATTTTTATTCAAAAATTATTGCCGGAACTGTTACGGCATTTATCCACCGAGAGACGAGACGATCAATTGCAGTCTTGTAGAAAGAGTTATGTTGCTGACGGATCCACAACCTCACCCACTCTTGCACTTCCTCGTCCGAATGAAACCAACGTCCACGAATGTTTTTCTTCAAGGGGCCAAATCAGTGGGGCATGTCAGTGATATGCCGTGTTCGCTATAAACAGCAGACATGCAACGATAAATTTCTCGTGTTCCAGCCCCCTCAGCCACTAAAAAACGAACCACCCCTCACTGCTCTTCTTTGCTTGCCTCCATTTCTAATGCTGTACGAACACACTTTTCACTACGCTCACCTACAAAGAAATATAAAAACAACTGTGAGTACCTGAGAGCTATCATTATGCATTTCTACCAACCCTCGAGTTGGAAATACCGACAATGTTGCCAACTGTGGCGAGGAATGTATATTATGGCGGGTGTTCTGTTTTCATTTGACTTCCCCCATACTTTTGCTTCTTGTTACTCAGAGGCAAAGACAATTAATTCTGTTTAGTTACTATACTAGCTTCTATTGGCAAGAAGCAGAGATGCTTAAATTGTTGTTTTGAGCGCTTTTAGCTTCCTCTTAATTTTCAAAATTACGAATATGCCTTAGGGATACGATATTTGAGCATATTCTCTTACAGTATATTTATGCACTGTATTTTTATGCAGTTTAACCCTAAGGAATAACTAAGCAAAATCTGTTTAGCTAAATCTGATCAGAACCGTAAGCTGATCAGGAAAAAGCCGATCAGAACCGTACAAATCATCTGTCAAAGAAAGAGAGGCAAATACAATATACATGTTGTGACATTTTCAAAAGCAATACTGATATAATACATCTTTAACATGAAAAAATGATTTTTAACATAAAAATGATCTGAAATTTAAAACTTAAAATTTTACACTTATATACGTAATCCATAAAAAGCAGGATAACTGTCGTAAATGATTTAAACTTAACTTTTCAGATATTGATTTTATGTTATTTTACTTATTTATTTATTGTAAAAAAAACAATTAATCTAGAATACTTGTTTTTGATTCTACTAGGTAGAGCATGTGCATTTTGTATTTTGTTAAAATAAGACCTTTCTTGAATTTTTCGATGCATTACATTCCATTAAAACAAAAAACTGAGACCAAAACATTGTATACGTTTGATAACCTGTTCTGCTTTCTAAGTAGGCTTGTAGGTTTGACTCATTTATGAATCTCTTTTCAAGCGGCTGAATATTTCTATCGGTCAGTACAGACGGTAAGATAGCGGCGCAGTGATCTTGTAAATTTTGGCCCACGGGTAAATCTGCTATGAGAGGTATCTGGAAATGCAGAAACAAAGAAAGAATATGATCAGAAAAATATGAATGCACTATAAATATTTTCTATTGCATAAAGAATCTACAAGACAACAATAAAGAGTCATAATGTCAAACAATAGTGCATGGATATTCGTACTACAGGCACGGTTAACAGCTTTAACTCATTATACCCCATGCACGGGTACATTAAACCCACAGGTTAATATGATTTTTGAAATCCTTGTTGATTACAGGCTAGAACTTGCGACATTTAGATAGCTTTCGTTACAGAAAGAAAGGAGGTAGCTATTGCAGCCATCTGGACTAAAGCAATTCCGGAAAAATAATGTTTAAAACTATGGAACGTTTTAAATGCTTTATCTCGTGATCGATTTAGTATAGAAGGCAAAACTATTAGCACCGCCTCCGAGGTCATCCTTTTTCGTGTTGTTGATCAATGACTAAAAGTATTGGCGAGAATTCCAATTACGGAGGATTGAATATAACAAAATTGCTTAAACCTGTCGAAACAAATTTTTCCCAAGTCGAGACTTAGTTGGATAGTTTTCTTGTATTCGAATAAGCTTATTTCATAAAAATCATCGGAATTATTTTTGATTAATGCTACCATTTTGAGTAATGAGATTGTTTTAATCACATAAAACGAATTTTCCCGAATTAGAGACCTAGCTAGAATCGGATAGATCGCAAACATCAGTTTACTTAAAAGACTGATAATGACATCTAGACCAGTGGTTACCAACCTTCTTGACTCACGGAGCTCTTTTTAGAATAAATTTCTATGAAAAAGCTTATTTACTCTATACCGTACTCCATGTTTTACAAATTAATGGTATTTAGATGTTTTGCTGCAGGGAAGAAGAGGTCAAGGAGAGGTGGGAATTAGATGCTGGTCAATACAATTGTGCAATGTGTCTGTAGTGAAGTTATATACAGTCGAACCCGGTTAAAGTGCGTTTCAAGGGACTGGACGAAAGCCGCGTATTAAACGTGATTTGTATAGTATTGCAGGAACTGAGCTTTATTACACATCTAATCCTCCAAATGAGCTTCAGAGCATTCATTTGCATGTTTGTGGTCGAAAATTGTATCTTTTACGTATATTTAAATTAACATTTAATTGTATTCCACTTTAATCCTTTCGGGGGCGGTGTCCTTAGAAAAGGACACCTAATTTTAATTTCAAAACTGACAAATGACACCAAAAAATTTTAATTATTATTTTCCTATTATAATGTACGTAAAAATAAGTAATTTCGTATATTCTAATAAATTCATTTATAAATTCCGGTGTCAGTCCATTATTTCATCAGTTTATAAGCAGAATTACTCCGCGCCGGTAAGAGTTAACGTATTGTTTCGTTTTATAGGACCGACTGGAAAAAATAACGGAAAATAAATATGGATTCCAACATGGCTTTATTGTCGATTAATACGTTGAAACCAAAAATAAAACAACAGAAGTAATTTTCCTACTAGATTAGTTTTTTTTAAACAGAAACAAAAGAATTTTAAATGTTTGAAGTATAACCCAGTTTTTAAAATCATATTTAGTGCTTGTAATAATGAGTACCATTATAATCTGTCCTTCTTTTTAATATAAGAAAAAACTATCCTTACTAATATTTGTGGAAATTTTTTTGTTAGCATAGCAAAAAGTGAAGGAAACATAGGAACTATAAAAGAATTATCCAACCGCAGTCGTATTTGTTTAATCTTAAAGAGTTTCCTTTTTTGCTGCCTATAATATGCATTATAAAACAAAGTAGGGATATAAAGTATGTTTAAAACCTCATTAACAACAGATATAATCTTCTCCAATCATAATAAATTTTATGACGTATCTGAGTAACCTAAATTCGCATGTGCCTCTTTATTACAATAAAACTATACACGAAGCGAAGGACAGAGAATGCTAGGAGGCGAGATTAAAGAAGAATTTCAGTTTTACTAATTTATCGGATTTTTTTAAATTCAAATATCTACTACTATTTCTGATTAAAATAAGAGAATCTCTGATGAATATTCTGATGAGAATCGTTACGTTAATCTGTTATTACATAAAGTAACAAATACTATTTGGAAGCAGTGTTTTTGAATTAAAAAAAAAAATCCGCTAAATTGACAACACTCGAAAAGAGAGAAGGAATCCGCATCTTGATCAACGAATTCGCGTCTTAAGCGTAATTTTTTTACTTAGGACCGAATTTAGGACCGAAAATTTATCGCGTATTAAGCGGGATCGCGTAATAACAGTTCGCGTATTAAACGTGATATTTTTGCATTGTTCTAGGGATCGGAAAAATCCGCGTATTAAGCGGGATCGAGTATTAACCATGAACGTCTTAACCGGGTTCGACTGTATTTGGAAAAATTTAAAATAAGAGTCGATTTATTCATCAATTACCACCAATATTTATAACGATCGGTCACACATGAAAATTCTTCACAATTCAATAAAACAAAGCATTTGTCGTACAACAGATCTTACATTGATAGTGTGACAGATTAACCCTTTCAGGGGCAAGGCATTTCTGCTCAAAAAATGTTCAAATAATTAATTCGCACCGTAATTAACAAACAAATTTATTTGAAAATAATCAACATCGTTTTTTTCACGCATATTATGAGATCGAAATTGTGCTAAAATATTACTGGTACCATTTGGCAATTTAGGCCTTAAAATTAACCGTTTGCAGACTGCAAACGGCGCCCCTTAAAGGGTTAATATGAAATTTATGGTAAAACTAAGTTTTGCAAAGTTCTCTGATATCATACCCACGTTTATTGCTGACAATTGCAGGCAAATGTCTAGTTTTGCATTTAAAAAATCCTATATTTATTTTGGTGGAACTCTGAGAAGAGAATCTCGTTTCACAGAGAAATGTTGTTGAGAAAGACAGTAAAACTAATTTCGCTTTCTCGGACAAGATTTTGAGTTCACCTGTCAAATGTCACCAAAACTCAGGTAGACTTTGATTTTGAAATTCGAATTTTAGTCCGCTGTGAAAAATCAAATCTGTGAGAACTTCTATTATGCTGAGTTTAAGATGATTGGTTTTTTGGTTGGCGCTGAACGAATCCAGAATATATTTAATGTCACTTCTAATGAGCTGTTTAAAAATAGCATTCAAACGAATCTTTCAAAACTTCAAAATACTCTGAATTTTTTTTTTCTGTGTTATATCTTGAAGCTGGATGTTATTCTTATTCATGAGCCTTTTTAGCAATAGTAAAACAATCGGTATCTTCCTTACCCACCTACTCGAATCAATATATCAGTTTTCTCTTAAAAGTAGACACTTTGCCTTTGCTTTAACCCCTTGGAGACGAGCGTCACATATACGTGATGCATAAGGTGCTCAGATTCCGTGATTATTCCCGCCAGTTATTTTTTATTATAAATTTTGCCTTATTGATTCGGGGCATTTTCCCGATTCATGAAGGTAAAAATTTCTATTTTAACCATCCAGCCACGGGCGACTTTTTCAGTAGGTTACTTTTTTTTTTTAAATTAAGATTGTTTGATTCCCACCACTTTTCTGAAATAGAAACAGTCACTTTATTTAATTACAGATTAAATAATGCGAGAATAAGCAGAATTATACGCTCTTAAAAAAGTGGTGAGAATCAAGCAATCTGAATTTTTAAAAAGTAACTAGCTGGAACGCGAAAATAGCGTTTCCCGCAGCTGGAGGGTTAAAAAATCTGTGATAAAAGATTAAAAATTCTGTAAAAGACGTTCACCGTGAAGGAATTAAAAACGATGACAGTTTCTCCTTGCAACAATGTATTCATTTCGTTCCTTTTGCTAAGCTTATCTGTTAAATATGCCAATTTTCAAAGCATGTTTTCATTATTTAACCCCTTCGGGACCGGCGGCTCTTACGCAAATTTTACTCGGTTGGCACCACTTTTTTAAAAAAAGTTATGTTTACATAAATAATCACGAAAATGCTCTAATTAAAAAAAGCAAATATTACTTTTCTTTTTTCTGGCACCAAAAACAAATTCCGTATGCACTTCGTGCATACAGTGGTGGCCAAAATTGTGGACATTTTTTGAAACTTTCATGTTTTATAACTTTGTGTGCTTATAGAATATGTTCATTTTCACTTAAATACAAATGTTTATATGTCAGATTCAAGGAAATTTAATCTAGAATTTAATAAAAGAAACAGAATTAAAATATATGCATTACAAAAAAAGTTGCACTTTAGTCTAAAACACAAACACAATTAGTCATGAATGCTGAAGTGTATTGTAATAAAAGCTTCCTAGCCAATCACAATGACTGTTCTGAGAACCAATCAGATGTCAGTAACTAAACTGTAGCATGTTTTGATTTGTAAAAGCGGTATTTTGCTGGAATGAATTTTGCAGAAGAATGAATACTAGTGTAACTAAATATAATAGTGGTTTTTTTTTAAATATTTCTAATTTTTTCTTAATGAAAATAATTTAAAACTATGTCATCAACAACAAGAACTGATAGGACACCTACAAAAAGAAGCAAAATTGTGATATTGGGAGAAAATGGTTTCTCTTATGCTGAAATTGCAAGACAGGTTGGTGGATCAGTCACTTTATCTGGCGTACGAAAGTTGTGTTTACGTTATGGAGAAACTAAATCAGTGATAAATAAGGCAAGATCAGGCCGAAAAAAATGCACAAGTGCTTCTGACGATAGAAAGATAAAGAGGATATGATATGTCTCAAAGATAGAAGAATTTCATTAGATGCTGTTAGATGTGAAATGAATGCAATGGGTATTTCAGTTAGTTCAAGAACAATAAAGAGAAGATTAGCAGGTTTTGAACTGAAAGGTAGGATTTCGAGGAATTTTTTTTTTTTTTTTTTAAATCTTCAGCAACGCAAGAAACGAGTTCAGTGAGCCTTCAAATATCGCTCTTTGGTACTGATGAGCGAAAATATGTGAGGCGTAGAGTATGGGAAGAGTTGCATCCTGATTGCATTGAAGCAACTACAAAGAACCCAACAAATGCCATGATTTGGCCCTGTATGCCTGCAGATAGTGTGAGCCGCATTTAAGTGTTTGATAGCATTCTGAATGCAAAAAAATGCATTTTAACTGTCCTGGAACCAAAATTGATACCTTCCATCAGGGACCTCTTCCCTAATAAAGCATCATTTATCTTTCAATAGGATTCAGCTCCATGCCATACGGAAAAAATATGCAAAGGTTGGTTTAAAAGTAAAAGCATACAGTTATTACATTGGCCAGGAAACAACTCTGATTTGAATCCTATAGAAAATTTGTGGCGACGTTTGAAAATCCTTGTACAAAAAAGCGTCCATCTAATAAAACGCAACTTATTGAAGCTATAATTGATTCTTGGCATCATGCGATTAAAAAGGATGAACTTAGGATGAAAAGGATGAACACTAGTTCTCTCAATGAAAAGACGCTGCGAAGCTGTAATAAAAAAAAGGGTTGTCTTACTAAATATTGAATGTGTAAGCGTAACTTTAAAATAGAATGAAATCTAAGATAGACCTTATTTTTTGTAAGCGTAACTTTTTTTTGTAATGCAGATATTTTAATTGTGATTTTTTTAAATTAAATTCTACATTAAATTTCCTTGAATTTGATATATAAGCATTTGTATTTAAGTGAAATTTATTATATTCTTCCAGCACACAAAATTATAAAACATGAAAATTTCAAAAAATGTCCACAGTTTTGGCCACTATTGTATATTGAGTATGCAATGTACCGATGGTCCCGAATGGGTTAATACCCTTGCCAGTTGAGATTTACGGTCCATCAAAAAGGCTGCTACTGCTGCAGTTCCATCAACTGCGTAGGCGTTCTTTCTCGAAAAAGAACCTTACTTCAGTGGTGATTTTATGTAGTTTATTATTTTTGTGGCATCGTTAATACTAATATAAGGTCATAAAAAATTTTCTCGAGGGTAACACGTGTCTATGAAGAATGATATTGCTGCTGTAACTGTGTTTTAACTTACCCTCAATTTGCAACATTGGCTCCAGTTTGTTGGGTCATCATTGCCTTCATATCATCAATGCATAAATCTGCTCAATTTTTCCATGGTATTTCTTTTGATGAGAAGAATTATTCCAAACGACAATAAAAACCACGGAGGATTCTAGTAAGTCTTTAGTAAAAGTTCAAGTATCCATGGAATGGACATATTTTTATTCTGTAAATAATCCTGTATTTATAGGCAGACTTCTGGATTAAGTGTTAATAAACAAAATGTTCAGGTTTATGCCTCTTCTCAAACTTTTTCCCCACTTGACAGCAAAAATCTTTTTGACACATTTATAATCTCATTTCGTGAAGTTTCTCGTTTTCTTATGCGTAAAAATTTCAGATACTTTCGATATACAAATAATATAACAACTTTTATTTTTTAACTTTTTCATAAATATGACACTTTATAAATATCCTGTGCCATAACCACGAATGTTATCTCTCTGAGTATCAAATTTAACCGAATAGCGATTTTATTTTATAGGAAAAGGGAAAACTTCGATCAATTTTTTTTTTTAAATTTGGATAAGAATATTTTAAATGTGTATTTTTAGAGGAACTGATTTTGTGAACTTGCCAGAAATGGTCCAAAATTGTATTTGAGAACAACCTTATAACCTCACGGAATTGGAATACATTTTATTTTCACCTTCAATCTCTGCAGCTCATTCATGGGGCCGACACCAGACAGCATAAGTATTTTAGGCGTGTTCACAGCTCCAGCCGACAGAATAACTTCTCTTTTGGCCATCACGCGCCTCGTTCGTCCCAAGAAGTCGAACTCAACGCCTATAGCTCGCCTGTTCTCGAAAAGCACCTACAAAAAATAAATAATACAGGATTGTCAAATGAATAACATTTGAAAGGAAAAACAAAATAATAAACTTTAATGACCTATCATGAAAATATATAGTGGGAAGTTAATCATAATTCAAAGTGATTCCTTTCTTTAGTAGATAGCTAGTTCTGGAAGCTATTCATTACGTGTAAACACACCTCGCTGTCAATCGTGTTGACAACAATCATAATGAAAGTTTTCAGTCAAGGAATAATCGTACCATTTGTCTCCTCATGCAAAGAAACCTCATATAAAGATTAATAACCTCATACAAAGAAATCGTAGGTTGGAATCCGAAAACAAAACCGCAATGGGTAAACTTATCCAATGATTCTTGGGCGAAAAAGAAATCACGGAACACTTCGAAATCATAAGCCATATTAAGGTTAAACTTGATCGCGAGCAGCGTTACGTATTCAAATCAATACACAAATCTGTTCATACGTCAGATCTAGTTTAACCTTGGCCATAATATGATCTTTCTTCATCCTCATAACAACCTTTAACCATAAAACAAATCCTAAACCAGGAAGAAAGGCGATAAACTCCCTATTCAGAATCCTTTTTTATTTCTCTACGTTTAATGTTCCATTTAAAAATCTTGCAGTGATATTGCGCCCGACGTGAGAGGTTTCTTCAGCTTACTAGGGAAGGTACCCAACTACCAGATCAGGATTTTGTCGAGGGTGGTTTCGTTGGAAAGCTCTTACCATGGAAATCAAGGAATGTATACAACTACCCGTCCGAATGCAATTGGTGAAGAGTTTGTATTTCTGTCATTTATTAAACTCTCTAGGTCTCTAGCTATGCAGGAAAAACACTTTGTGTAGTAGAAAGGATGGCTTACAGTACAGTTATGTAACCTGTTGTTACCAGTGTGAAGTTTCTGAAGATCCCATGTTCCCTAGAGTAAGAAACAAAAGATTGTGACCACATTTTAGCAATCATATATAACTAATTGGACTGCACTGACTTGGAGTATGCTTTAAAGAACATCAGGAACTAACTCCTCGCCTGATCCTACGAAATAAAAAGAGAGCATGCGCTGGGCCTATGGGGGCAGTTCCCGAGGCGCTCAACTATGAAGAATTTTAGCAGTACCAGTGGCTTGAGTTCCAGGCTGGCTGGTTCAGGGGAGGTGGCACGCAACCCTGTGATATGCGAAGTCGGGTCCAATTCTGAAGATATCGTCGACGAGTCTTGCTATCGCCGACAAAGCGAAGATTGTAAAATTTCTTAGTTTGCAACTGTTAAAATATTTTGGGGAGTCCGAGGAAAAGGAGCCAACGACTGAAGAGAAGGCCATTAGTCAGCGACTATTCAAGACAGTGAAGGGGATGATCGAAAACGAATTTTTCCGGTCGCTCGATACTACGTATGAGAGCAGCATCGACGAAAGTGAACTGACAAGTAATTTGGAAATAAATACGGACCCCACTTTCGAATATGAAGAATCTGCGAAAAAAAAGTGGACAGGAAGTTAAAGAGTATCAGTAGAAATAATGGTGAAAGCAGTAGAAATGTATAAGAAGGCAAAGAAAAATAAACTAAAGGCTGTGCAACATATATGTAGGCAGGTAAAAGGCCACAAGATGATTCAACGGTGTAGGGAAAGATGGGAACATGCAGAGCAAAATGAAATTAATTTCCAAACACGTGTGGTCGCAGTTTTATCATCAATAGCCACCGTTCATGACAGGGACCTCAAAATGTGGGCCATTGACAAATCATTGGAGCTTGGAATTCCTGGATTCACATGAAGCTCACACTTCATAAAGAATTTCAAACAGGCACATAAAATAACAAGTCGAAAGGTGATAAAATCGTAACAAAAAGAGATTTGTTTCTGGAAGCATCTTTGCAACATGTGATCGACGACTTCCGGGAAAGCGTGAAAAAAAAAAAGGATTGAGCAGCGAAAGTGTCCACTGTCCAACGTCCTGAATACTGATCAAAGTGGCTTCCAATACGAGATTGTATCTAACAGAACTCTCGATATGAAGGCATCTAAAGACGTGGGTGCATCGGTAATCAGTAAAAACAAAAGGACTCATTCCTATACCGTGCAAATGTGTATTAACGCGGCTGGAAAATTTATGAGACCTTTACTACTTGTAACACAGGAATGCCAGGGGGAATTTGGCACAAAAGTTATGGATAATCTGCAACGAATATCATCCTCAAATTTACTCGTTACATGCTCCAACACAGGAAAGAGCACAAAACAAATAACTGCGGCATACTTCGATAAACTAAAATAATCGATTGGTGATCAGGAAACAATCGTGTTGCTGGATAGTTGGAGTGGCCAAACGGATTTACGTTTATGCATTCAGAAATGTGGATTCAATGTGGAGCCTGTTTTTCTCCCACCGGGCACGACAAAATTTCTTCAGCCGTTAGACGTTTATTTCTTTCAACAATACAAGTACTTAATAAAGATAACAGTGGAATATTCAAAAACTCATCAGATTGTTTGTTGAGATGTCGACATGACCTCCAGAGAAAGAATAATAAAATTGCATAAGTTGGCCTATAATTAATTCTCCTCGTTCACCTTCCATGACGTACGCCGATATGCCTTTCAAAAGGCTTAGAGACACGGATTCTGTCTTTCGATCAGTTAAACAGGCATGCTTTAACTTAACTAATAACACCTGTGACAACTGCAACCCCCCCTCCCCTTTCATTGTATGTACCTGGTGTTGGAAACACTCGTGCTTCAGCCATTTCTATTCAGAAATGCGATACCATCCGTGAAGTTACTTTTTCCACCAAGCATAAACTGTCTTCTCTGTAATTTCTGTAATCCATCACTTCTCTTTTCTACTATACAGAGTGTCTTTCCTGCATAGCTAGTGACCTGGAGAATTCAATAAATGACAGAAATATATCGGTCTATAAATCTTCACCAGTTGCATTCGGTCGGGTAGTTGTATACATTTCTTTGATCCCCATGGTAAGAGCTTTCCAACGACACCACTTTCAACAAAATCCCGATCTGGCAGTTTGGGACCTTCCCTAGTTAGACCAATCTAAAGAGATTGCAAGTGAATGCAACTCTTTCTTATCCCGAGCAGCTATAATTTTGTTTGTTCAGACAACAAACCCACTCTGAAACCTTACAATCTATTTTATTTAAAAATACAGTGTAAATATTAATTAGAGATTTTATTCAGACGTCGTTACATTATTACATGTTCTAAAAAAATATTTAAAATTAAATAAAATACATTGTAGAAGTACGTAGCATATTTAGTAACACGTTTTTCAAATAGTGTTGCCAGATGTCACGAATTACGCAGGGTATCCTGATTTGCAGGAATTCTAAGGCCCGTCCCGCAGGGTAGGGGTCTTCACGGGCCGGAATTTCCAGGCCCGGGCCAGGCCCGAATAAAAGCTATCTTCGACCGGCCCGTTGCAAAAAGTGAAATTCCTTCCAGGCCCGGCTCGGACCTTTTGTATTTTCGCAGTTCACAGAACGGCCCGTGCTAAAATTAGTGAAAAAAGTTCCAGCCCGGCCCATGCAAAAATTAATGAAATCCGACCCGACTCAATTTCCAGAGAAAATACTAATTTTTCTTAACATACAATTAAGATTTTTTCTAGAGTACTGCATACATATTTATGGGAAAGTTTAACATTATAGATTACTATATGTTCGCAAGCCATATAATGCAGAATAGCATCAGTACCGGTCCGCAATGCAGGACCAGTATGTAGAAAGAAAATGTTAGCTTGATACTTGCCCGGCCCGGACCGAGTCTGCTGAAATAATAAAACCTTGGTTCATACATGATGCAACTGCGAATGCCGATCTCTACACTGAACATGTTATTTTTCTGTACTGATGTTGCCAGTCTAGCATCGACTCGTACAGTATATTTATACTTATCTTCGTCTCAGTTACGTCCATTGAAAACTGTTCACATTTTATTGGCTTAGTTTGATCGTTTAAATTTTTATAACGGGGCGAAATTTTTTATGGGCTCGGCACGGCCCGTTAATTTTTTTCATCGGTTTGGCTCGCGGGCCAGGCCGGGGACGGGTGCTCATCCCAAGCCCGGAGCCGTGAAGACCTCTACCGCAGAGCGCGGTATACCAAACATCCCGATATTTCAAGATACACAAATTATCTTAAATTTCTTTTAGTACCATGCTGGTCATTAGTCTGGACCGAGTGAAATTTAATATAAAATAAAACCTGTGTAAATAAAATCTATCTACGTATAACAAAATATTTTTGTGGTCCTGCCGAGAAGATTATCTTACAAATGACCTCCTAAGATTGAAATCTGTCTTAAAAACAAAATATTTTTCGGTTTTCGGTTTTTACAAGTTTTAACACTAGAAAGACGGACAATTTTACTCAAATTTCATAAAAATATTTCCCACCAGAATTTTTATTTTAAATCTTTAACTTATTTATTTAACTAGATTTTTTTCTTTGTACCTTTCAAACTAGTTTTATAAAAAAAAATCTGGTTCGAACCAAGGTACATTCATTTGGTAGCGGTCAAAATGACCGCTCGCCGTCTTTCTAGTGTTAATGTACGTGGTTCAGTAAAACATGGGATAACGTAATCTATTTATAACGGAAACGTGTCTTAAAGGTAAAAGAAATAATAGTCCATACTAAACTAATACCATACAATTAAAATTGATTTCAATCACAAACTTCTCCAAAACTGAATTTACTATCGGTTCCTAGCGATTTTGCTTATACAGAATTCACTGTGAAAATTTTTC
The DNA here is from genome assembly GCA_963932465.1 of Maratus speciosus. Taxonomy (NCBI): domain Eukaryota; kingdom Metazoa; phylum Arthropoda; class Arachnida; order Araneae; family Salticidae; genus Maratus; species Maratus speciosus. The sequence goes on from OZ010789.1 coordinate 297,200,669, forward strand.
GTAAAACACATACAAAAAGTAATAATAAAACATAAATTCAAGGTAGAATTAAAAGAAATTATCTAACTTTTTATTCTGGTTCCTCTTTAAGATTTTCTTCTTTGTAAATGCCTACGTTAGCAGGACCCCTTAATCGGTCAAAAAGTAAAATTTCTCCATATCTGGAAACTAATGATAAGAATTTTTTGCGCATGTCATCATTCTCTTACTATATGAATTAAACATTTTTAGAAAAACAATGCATTCCAAAATAGATACCAGATTCATTACAATAAAATTTTAAATTGTGCCACTGCTCGAAATATTTTTCTGGTATGGCCCTGGGTCTGCAGTTTTATTTTCTTGATCATAGTCTGATACGTTTCAGGCAAGCATTTTATAAAGCAGTAAAAATTATCCAATATTCTTAAGCAAATCTTCATTCTGTTTTGGAATGAAGTATTTGGAATTTCAAATTACCTACTTTGGTAACTGTTGCTCGAGACAATATATCCAAATTCGTCCTGTTTTCTGCTGGAACCAAATAAGCTTTAGCTGTGCTACATCGCTGGCCATTTCTCATAGTTGCTTGGAGGTCATAAAAACCTGGAATATTGAAAAAAAAAAACAGCATTCCTAATTCACGTGAATACAAGGGGCATTCTCACAATCTTTGACATTTAAGTCCTTGAATAATAATTTTTATTTTAGTACATATTCTTGTGTTTTTTTTAATTTCATATACTGGGGAACATCCCATTGCATGATTGCATAACAATATTAACGAGATAAATAAGTTTTGGACGATGTTGGGGATCCAAATACCAGGAAAACCCCTATACCGTCCCGTGTCCCTGATGCTGATTTTTAAGTTTGGAGCTGTCTGTATAAAATTGTTTCAATAAAAGTAATTTGATGTAATTTTTTTCCGAAACTGGGACAATTGTTTTATATAAATATGTAGCAAAAAATGAACCTGCACACATTTTTACGGTTGGTATTATTTTTTTAACTCTGTCCCTGGGTTTTAGATTCCTTACCATCCCTCTTGCTAAACTTATACAGAAAATCACTTCAGATGCAGCCACAGAATGTTTTTCAAGCTTTTTCTCATGCAGAAGTATGCTAGAGAAAGAATGTCTAAAATTCTTTGACAGGAAATTTACTGCAGAATTTAAATCAGCATTTAAATATCAATTTCAAGCATCGTGACTTTATTGGTAGTCTTACCGTCCCCTAAGTTTATTCCAGCACTTTTCGAGGTAAATAATTTTTTTAAAATTTAATCCAATGTAAATAACTGTTTCTAAAAATAAATGAACATTGTGGCTATCATTTAGTCTTAACATGATTTGCCTAAAAATAGTGGTAATTTTTCTTACCGTCCCATCCTTACCATCCTTTTTTTTTTTCCATTACCGTCCCTTTTTCACTATACCATCGCCTTTTTTTTTCCTTCCGTCCCTTCTTTAACACCCCTTTAAGACAATGTTATACCAAAATTTTGTACTAAAAATACTACAATAGAGTCAAAACACTAGTGTCGTTTTAAACACTAGTGTCGTGAAGGAAATTTTCACCTTGTTATTAATAAATTTTTGGGGTTTTTTTTGTTTTAGTTTTTAAAATGTATTTCTATTCAGTCAATCATCTTTATCCCTTTGAAAATGAACGCGTGTGTGTTCGAAAGATCTCGGGTTGCATTAAATAATAGTTTTATATGTTTTTGTCACCTTTTAAGTAGTTATAAGTATATTATAAAGTTTTAAAATGCTACATTGTTATTATTTCTTATTTGAATGTCCTGTGGGTACTATGCAAATTCATTATAAGTAAAAATTTAGAAGAAAATAGAAAGTTATAGTGGTAAAATGGTAAGGAAAATTAAACTCGCAAATTTAAATTAAACCTCAGTTAAATAAAAAAAATTGCCGCTGACCATTTTTTCTTTATTTTGAATCATTAAGGCATTCGTCTATCAAATTAAAATGGTATTTTAGCAAGTTTAATTTCACCAGATTTTTATTCCCGAAAGTCAAAAGATTGTGAGAATGCCCCTCAAATTCAAGATGCAGTCTTCTACAGATGACTATATCACTTATCATTCGCTATATTAAACTCATACTCGTGCGCTGCTTCTGCCTCTGTAGCTGAAACAATTGACGTCTGATGAACAAAAATTTCAAAGAATATCTGGTTGAGAAACAATAATTCATGAAAATATTTAATAAGTATCAAATGTGTTAAATGCAGTTAGATTTTTATTTTCCGGACACATAACGTAAGGGGGAAAACGTTATCATAATAAAATCCAGATTATGGAAATTTTGGTTTTATTTTACATTTTGAGGTTCTCTGAAATCATATTTGCTACTTTTACAATGATTCCATATGTATGAGTGCATGTTGGCGCTTTTTTACGTTTTCAGCTAGTTTTAGTAAAAATTAATCGACAATGGTTTCTTTAAAAGTGAAATTTGTATTTAAATAATACTATAAAACTTTTGTGTCTTGATTTAAAATTTGCTATATACAAGGATCAACATGGCATACGATGATTACAAGAAAGCTAATATCACTCGGTGTTACCAACAAATTTGAAGTAGACATAATAAAAAAAGACATTCAGAAAAGTATTAAATGAGTAATTATAATACTTTATAATAAACAGAACATTTATTTTTAAATAACTTTTCATTTAAGCTTGATTCTAGTTTGCAATTAAAAATAAAGTACCTCATCCGCCGAGCCCAGCAGACTTAAATAGTCCCCCAGTCTATCTAGTCAAAAACTGTCCCTCACACTATAATTCCTTTGTAGCAATTAGAGCATCTAAATAACTCCGCATTCTTTGAAGTCTCAGTCACAAATTCGCAAACAGTTCATATGATACAGTTGTTGAAGTTATTGTAGCATCTAATTACTTTTGAACTTTTTCAAAAACTGTGTAATCAGAAATTCGCCTCTCGTTACAGTAATTGGGATATCTAAACACGTTCACACTCCTTTACGAACTACGTAATCAAAAATCCACCACTCGTTCTAAGAAAAAGTTGTTTCAATAATTGCAGCAATTAAGCAACCTCAAACTTTTGCAAAAACTGCTTAATCAGAAATATGCCACTCATTCTAATGAGCAGTTATTGCAGTAATTGGAGCACCTGCATCTAAACACATAAACACTTTTGAAAGAACTGTCTAATGAAAAAGCCGCCACTTGTTCTACGGAGCATTTGTTGAAATAATTGGAGCCCCTTTTGCACACACTTTTGCAAAACCCATACACTTTTGCAAGAACTGTCAAATGCGAAACCCGCCATTTGCTGTACAGAGCAATTGTTGCAGTAATTGTAGCATCTAAACATCTACGCACTTTTGAAGGAATCACCTAATCACAAATCCACCCACTCGTTCTACGGAACAGTTGTTGCTGTAATTGGGGCATATAAACATCCACATACTCTTACAGGTACTATTAATCAGAAACCCGACACTCGTTCTATGGCGCAGTTGTTACAGTAATCGGAGCATCCAAACATACTCACACTCTTGAACAACTGTCTAATCGGAAATCTGCCATTCGTTCTATGGATCAGTTTGTTATAGCAAGTGGAGCATATAAACACCCTCAAACTCTTGCAAGAACTGCTTAATCAGAAAACCGCTACTTCATCCTACAGAATAAGTTAACCGGCCACTCGTTCAAGGCGCGGTCGTTGTTACAGTAACTGGAACATCTAAACACTCTCACACTGTTAGAAGAACTATCTAATGAGAAACCCGCCACTCATTATGTGAAGAAATTTTTGCAGTAATTGAAGCTTCTAAATACTTTCACATTCTTACAAGAGCTGCCTACTCAGAAATCCACCAGTCGTTCTATGTAATATTTATTACAGTGATTACCGTATCTAAACATCTTCAGAATCCATCTTTACCAAAAGTTTCATGATTTGTAGAATCTTAGAACAGTCTTTCATTTTAACGTTTTTGCTTAAAGATTAAATTATCGAAGAAGGGGTTGTTTTGGTTTGTTGAATGTTTTTAATTGACACAAAGTCCAAAGAAAGACATGCTGCGTTTGACAAAATATAGATAAAGAGCAAAACAGTAACATTAACACATAACAAGAAAGGAAATCATGTGTCAAACGTAGATAATGAAACAGTTTCTCAATACTCCCAAAATACTGTAACGAAATGTCACTATTAATAAATTGACAAAGATTATCTAAGTAGTCAAATTTTAAAACGTATAACGCATTTGAAAATACAACTTCAGCAACTACCGTCCTTTGTCAGAAAGGTAGCAAAATTCTTTTGTTTAGCCCTATATATGATCTGTTGATCTGTTTATATGTTACATCGTATGTTAAAATTTACTTCCGCTAAACAAATGCATAACAGATTTGAAAATACACCTTCAATAATTTCTGACAAGAGACAAAAATGTATTTCAATTCTTTTTTAAAGCCCTGTATATTATGTACAGATTTTTAGGTAAACCAAATAACTAAAATTTAATTAAGGTTAAAAACCACGTAAAACAATTAAATGAGGAGCTTGTGGTCACCACCATCGTTCTAGCTGAGTCTGGGGAATCTGTCAAATGATCTGACTGGAAATCTAATGACGAAGGATAGGTTGTTCACCTAAATAAAATTTCATATAACTATTTTCATTACGTAAACTAAATACACAATAGGAGACGGTAGTATGAGAAAAACGTTCGCACGCGACTTGCGTCGTACAAAAAGTCGCGACCAATGGCGAGTGAGGCAAGATTGTTTAAAGAACCTTTGCGTTGTTCTTAGCATAAGATAGGAAGATCAATAAAGGGTGGTCAGAATTCTTCTTAGTCGTTTCTTACAAAATTCTTATCAATTAAAAAATATATTTATGCGTTCAGATAATTGGAATTCAAAGGGGAATCAATAAATATGTACGTACCATGTTGAAAGGGCCCATTAGAATCAACAAATTCAAATCCTAAATTTCTGGCAGCCTCGATGGTAGCTGCTTTGACCTCAGGCTGATAAGGGGGTTGAGCAATTGTTAGTGGACCTCCTCTGCCGTGATAACCTAAAAACACAAATTGAAAAACATGAAAGTTTTTTTATTATTATTATTGAGAATTGCAAACGTATTTCTTAAAAAAAAAAATAGCAATTTATCAAATTACAACGACCATTTGGAAAACGATTTTTTTGAAGACCAAAATTTAAGACAAAAAATCGCACGGAGTTGATCCTAGATTACGTACGCCATGAATTAAACATTAATAGTGTTATTACACGTAAAAATTGCAAGCCAAAAATATCGCCTGCGACCCGTCAGATTTCATGAAACTTAAGTATTATCCACCTGAAACTTACGTAAATATCCAAGCATTTCATTGGCTGTTCGGGAAAAGGCTTTTCCATCGTCAGATTTCCAAGAAATCTGACGGCCAATTTTAAAGGAAATTTCATTCTTAAACTTTTAAACATCCGACAATATTACTTTTTACACCGTCGGATAGAGAAAAAAATGTACTTTTAAATGCAATTTGTTTGAAAGCTGTATCTCAATTTGTTTCTGAGTTATTATTTTTTTGTAGTTTTTATTACTTTTTTGTCATAGTGGCAACAGAAGGTATCCATCGTTGTTGAAATTAAAGGGAAATACAGATTACTGTATAGACCAATCATAAAACGAATAAAATGCGGATTAAACCAATGAAAACCTTCAGATATGCTTTTAATTTCCCATCCTGACGAGAACAATAACCATTTTTCCAAATGGTTAAAAAAAAAAAGCCCAAATGTTGGAGAAATTTTACTATTTAAGAAAATATACATGCTCAAATATTTAAAATCTCACTTGTTTTCTAAAGTTATTTGAAGAAGTACTTTTTTTCCCCCAAATAGAAAAAAAAATCCAAAGTAATTTAAGTTATGTCTTTTCATCAGGGCGATTTCTACTATTCAAAAAGTAACAGTTTCGAATACTGCGTTATTCGGTATTGGACGTTCATATTGGGTAGGATTCCATCTTATATTCCCAGGTACCGTATGTTTAGCCCTCATGTACGTACGAATGGTGACAGTAGCACCACAACACAAGCCAACTAACTAATCCAGATTATTTATTAGAAGTCATAAAAAATTGCTTCATTTTTCTAGGATTTTGTTCTGCCGACGCTTACAAATAAAACACCTTTCTAGAATATTTCATGGCTCGGATATAAACAATAGTAGAACAAAAGGAACTCAATTCAACTTACCATTCGCCAAGAATTCGGGATCAATGTTATCCTCTAGCCTCACAAAATATTGAAATACGTCGTTATAGCTCCAACCTTTGGCTCCCATCGCTTCCCACTCGTCGAAGTTCTTCCTGTTTCCACGAACACTTACCATTGCATTGATAACACTTGAACCACCCAGGGTTTTTCCTTGCGGCCAAATGATTTGCTAAAAGATACGAATTAATTATGTTGTATTTAATTTACGCTAAATACATTTTTAGTTTTGTTATTGTAAACGCTTGAAGGTCGGTAAATCTTAAGTTTTAGCGACAAATAAGAGCATTTACCGAAGCAACTTTCTAAATACTTATCCCATTATTTATACACGCCATATGTTCATTGTATAGTTATAAATTCAGATCATATCTTTTAGTAAATAATATAAAAGTGTTATATCCGTAGGCAGAGCTATGTACCGAAATAAAACCTATAAGAAACTTCCATTGCTTGAAAGACCAGTAAAAGTAAAAGAAAACGAAAAAGAAATCATGCTCTTGCTTAACAACTTTTACGAATTCAATACGAAAATAAAATCTGCAAATACTGACACATTGTATGCGAGTGATATTTCGAAAATGAGAACGAAATTTATACTGTACAAAATCTGTATTGTGTACAAAAATCAGTATAAATTGAAATCTGTTCTTAACTAATCGGAAGCGAGTACGCTTGAATTATAGCTTTTGTTTTCATATGTAGAACATTTCCGGCGCAAACAAAAATTTCTAGGGCTAATTGCATCGCTTGCGATCCTAAGAGAAGGCGCCGGGTTCGACTGCCGGTGGCCTCGTTGCATACTCTTTTATGGAGTTCCCGGCTCTTCCATGTTCTTTATCCATGTTCTTCGTTGATGTCTGTTTCCTTGTGTGTACCCATACCCAGTCCTCATCTCGACAAAGACTTATACCCCGTTCACACCAGATATTTAAGACATCTCAGACTGCCGAACTCACTGAAAGAGTTTCTCAAACTCACTTAATGCTTGTATTCACCGTCTACCTCAACCTAGAAAACTTCGTTCGAGCGCTCAAATAGTATTAATTAATAATCTGAGTGGACTTTAACCGCGATCAGGTTCAAATAAGGTTAATCATGAATTTCATTTGAGCATCTGATCGAAGTTTTCTAGGTTGAGATAGATCGTCAATTAGAACATTATACGCCATTCAGACCGGGTATTTAACATACCTTAGACCCCAATTTTGGAGGCGGTACACCTCGGGATTAGAGTAGCTGTTCACACAGCAAAACTCATCTAAAATAACTCACTGAACGCCACTGTATCTGAGAACTGAACAAGTGGAAAATGTGCGCATGAGCATAAGTTAAATCCAGACTCAACAGCCAATCAGTTAAAGTGAAGATCCACAACCAATCGGAGTCAGTGGTAGTGGCTATATCTAGCCATAGAAAGTTGAAACTTACTGAGGGAGTTCAACCATAGACTTCTAATATAACTGGACGCAGAAATGACAACCTTTTCTTGAGGCACATATCATGCTCCCTACCATCACGTGATGGTGGGGAGAATGCGCGCCAAACCGGTTTTTCCCGCATTCCACCAAGACCTATTTCGTCTGCGTTCGTTTTGGAGCGTTTCTTTTATCACGAGAATGAAAGCGGAAAATTGCCAAGAAAGGGATCACCGCCAAAAAATGACACCCTTTTGGCGATGAAATCTCCAACATGAGTGCATCAAGGTTCGACAGATGAGAACAATGGGATTCTCTCTCTATTCAATTCCTCCTCTAAGAGTTCAACAAACTCTCTCGGTGAGTTCGGCGGTGTGACATATCTTAAATAGCTGGTCTGAACGCGGTATAAGACAATAGAAACTTACTATGTCTAGAGACAGCCATTACCACCTTCTCTGATTGGCTCTAGAGTTTCGCTTTACTGATTGGCTGTTGAGGATCTTTTAAACTTATGCACAAGAGGATATTTTCATTTGTTCAGATCTCAGACATAGTAACGTTTAATGAGTTATCTTAGATGAGATTTTCTGTGTGAACAGGCATTCTAATTCCGGGGTATACCACGCTCAAAATTGGGGTCTGAGATATCTTAAGTATCTTGTGTGCACATAGTAATATAAGTGAGCATTGGTGTTAAGCAAACATGTCTGATGTATGCTCTCAATTAAATAATTTCTATCACCAACCTACAAAAACGTATTTTTATTCTTCCCGGGTACAATGTGTTGCCATTATTTGTGAACCTATTATGATTGTTATTCTTAATCTTATTTCTCTAGATTACATTATATATAATAGTTTATAAATATTGTATAGAATTTATATGTGATTAATTTATGAAAAAAAAAATTAAAATAACTTGCATTGCCTTACTCTATTAATCTGTGAAGAACAGGTATATCTTTGAGGAGTCGTAGTAAACTTCCAATCGATGTCACTGAAGAAAAATGCTCTCGCAACTGCAGGTACCTCTGTCAGCAAAGGCGTCGGTTTTCCAGCTTCTAGGAGTAAAACACTGACGCAAGGGATTTCTGACAAACGGGCTGCAACAACTGCGCCAGCAGAACCAGCACCTACTATTATGTACATATATCTAAATGCTGTTACATTCAAAAGCAGATTTTTTTAAAATAGTTAATAAAAATAATTAAATGCACTAAAGGGAGTCTCGTAGTCATTCATATAGTTCTAAAAATATCTCCTTTGTATTCAGAACATTCAGGGCCGGCCCAAGGCGTGTGCGAAGTGTGCAACCGCACGGGGCGCCGAGCCGGAGGGGCGCCTATAACAGCACCAATAAAAATTATTTTTGTTTTGCGTTTTTTTTTTCTTTTACATTTTCTATAGCTAGGCTGGGAACGGTTCGAGAAAGAAGTCTTCGTTGTGTTTAAAAAAGAATTCAGGGGCGCTGAATTTTCGCATGTAGACAGAGCCTTCTGTTCCTTATCTGAATGGAATTCTCTTTAAGCTGTTCAAATTGCTTCATTATACTGAGAAAAGAAACAGAATTATTTTATTAAACTGCTGTAAATGGAATATTTTATAGGTAGAAATGAATGAAACCAAACATTTTTTCAAGTAGCAGCTTGATTTATTTATATATTTCGTTTAAATGAGTAATTTTTATGCGAATGGGAAACATAGTCGAATATTTAAAGTTTCAATGGATGCTCAAAATATTTGAAAATTATCAGTACTTGAAATTACGAATGACGTTGCGTCCTAAGCTGAGAACGGTGGAACTAGGGCCTAACCCTACACGGCGCCCTGGTGCGTGGGGCAAAGATTCAGATGGGATCCCTATAACATGCTTTTAGCCACAACTTCTACTCGTTAAAAAATAATTTAGGCTTTTTTCGGGGGGGGGGGGGGGAGGAGGGTGCATTTTAGAGTTGAGAGCCTGGGAAGCTGTCTTATTTGCCTTTGCAATAATCAGACTCTTATCGGAACCAGTGTTTCTTTCAGGAACATATCGTGCAGTGCTTCTCCGGTGCAACCTCCCCCCCCCCCCCCTTCCCGCCACCTATGAAAATTTTCGAGCAACAGTACAATTAATGAACTGCATTCTAAATCTTTAGTTTTTCTTTTTCTTTTAATGTTTAATTATTCCAATATTTATAATCTTAAACTGGGAAGGGGGGGGGGGGGGAGATCAGAGCTCCCCTGACGAAAAACAGATTAATCTATACCTATTCTTACTACAAGCACACATTTGTTCCAAAATCTCCCCCCTTTAGGGATTTCGTCCAGCCAGCGTCCATGCTATACTCTTTGTAATTATGTACAGTCCCAGTTTTTGCGAAACATATGGTCTGAAAGGAACATTGAGTGGAAAGCCAGTAAAAAGTAACATCATAAAAATAGATAATTGAGTTATAACAACACACTGTTTTATTCAACATTAGGGATTATTATTAATGAAATACAGTTTTTGACTCACATTACACAATAAATATTTTGCAATACTGGAATTTAACTGAAATTTTAAGCAAATATTATTAATTTAAAAATAAAAATTGCTGGAAATTTGACTAAAATTTAAAAAAGAGACCTTTTTGGAATCAGATTATTTATTTGAGACTGAGTCTTTACTTTCTCTAAACTGAAAGGGATTTTTTTTTTTAATATTACAGAGATTCTTCGCTATTTCGTGAAATAATTTGCACCTTAAGTACTGGAAGAACGAAATCTACTTATGAGTAAAGTTTCGTTGGGATAATATTGTGCTAAGACTTTTTATAATGTATACAGAATTTATACCCAAGCGCAATCTATTTTTCTCTTATTATTTAAAATTAAGCGGAAAGAGTAAATTTTAACCCCCCCTCCCCCCCCCCCCCGACACTTTTTTTTAAATCATCCAAGATAACGAATTTTTTTAAACGGTAGGGCAAAGGCCCTTCTTTGCCCCCCTCCCCTCCAAACCGGTGTCCATGACATGCATTTTATTATTTGCAAATCTAATAAACAGAAGTTGAGTAGAACTACTTTACTTTGATTTCTCATTAACAGTAGCCAAGAGTTCTAACGTAATGGATAAGCCAGCATAAACTTGACTATGTAGAGTTGAGAAACTGGAGCCTATTTCTTAAATGCATATAAATTTTATTTTGTAATTGTCTTGAGAGAAAAAATCTTTGATTTAATACTTTTATCGTTAATTTTTTTTTTCTTTTAGTGTTTGCTATGTTGATTTTTTTCATGATGTTCTACACCAATACCCATGATTTAACTGGATTCATACAATTATAATGACACTTTGTTTATCCAATTTCAATGCAGTGCTAAGATGAAATTCGGAATACTTAAACATATAGCTTTCTTTGGAATGGTTAGTAATCATCTAACGAAGTTTTTTATTTTAATTAACGTATTGTTGTAATTATTTTTGTCCAGTACTATGAGTTGTGTCTTGTGTTTTACTTTTGGATAGTAGTGTTACACTTTGAAACTGATAATTACTGTAAAATTGAAATTTCCTTTATGATACTTGATTTTAAAATTTACCAAATACCAGCTCAAAGATGGGATTAAATTTAGAAATTATCTGTTTTTGAAACACTTTAAATTATTATCTTAAATAATTAGTAATAGGGTATAACCCCCCAGTAACTGATACATTAAGGATTCCTTTTTTTGTTCAAATCACTGTTACAGAGTTTTAAAATATTTTATTCTTGTTTTTATTTTTGAAAGTATAGTAGATATAAATTTAAAAAATATTGTTGGTGAAATTTTGAAAAATTATACTTTTTGTTAATAACAATTATTTTTCCATAAATATGGTCAGAAGTAATAACTGACACCCAAGTACAGAAGTAACTCCAGTAACAGACACCCTCCCTATTTCGAAAAACCAATAACTAAAACATAAATTACAACAGTTAAGACAAATAAGTTATGCCTAGATAGCGTTACTTTGCAGAATTTTACAAAAAAATGCTTATTTGCGTCAGATTTTTGCTAAACTGTCAGTTACTGGTAGAGGTCTGCGCGGGCCGGAATTTCCAAGACCGGAGCCGGCCCGAACAAAAGCGATCTTGGCCAGGGCCGTGTAAAAACTAAAAGTTCGGCTCGAGCCCGGCCCGGCCCGACTCAATTTCAACAAAAAGTTTCGTTTTTTCTCGACATACAATTAAGATTCTTTTAATGAATACTACATACATATTTATGGGAACATTTTACAGTATATTTTAGATTACTACGTGTTCTCAAAAATAGCAATCTAAAATATACTGTAAATAGTACATACAATAGTAACATTAATGATTACTTAGAATCTTAGATGTTTCAAAATTCAAACAAGGATTCATTAAAAAAAAATTATGTAGTTTAGAATAAAGGGATAAAAACATGATAACTCTGAAGCTGTATAATGAAAAGTGGATTTGTGAAAATATTTCTGTCATTTTTTAAGGCTTTTCTCAAATCCAAAGGAGCTACATTCTGACACATTTCTGAGTTCATTTCTTTTCTGAAAGGCGTAAGATTGGCAGGTATCCTTATAATAAATGCCATTTTTATTATTATTTTTTTTATATAAAAGCAATATACCTTTGAGAAAATACTGACAAAGTTAGCGCTTCACTGTTAAAAATTTTCCTGTAAAATTACAGAGAATCTACGGGTAATCCATTATCTTAAGTCTTATGTAAAATTACAGAGATTAGAAAAACAGAGATTCTGTTAAATAACAGAGAAGTTATTTGGTAAATTTACACAAGACTCTGTAAATTAACATCGTTAAAAATACGCAAGACTCTGTAAATCAATTTATTTTTTTTAATTAAAATAATTTAACTTAGTTTTTGAAATAAGCGAATTTCAGAACTTCGAATATCAGAGTTATTCAAGCAAATTTGAACTGCTGTGCCATTTAATTTTTTTACACAACTTGCTTCTGGCCGGCCTGGGGTTTGAATCCGAGACCTCTGGGCAGGAGAAAAAGATCTTAGAGTAGCTGTTACTGCGGTGTATAAAGGATGTCCTTTATAATAAAGCGGGGGAAAATCTATTGTACTTGTGCTTTTCAAAGATTTCGCTTCAAATATATTCGTTAGAAAATTTCTTAAACGGTTTATTTTAATTTAGTTTGGACCGATACATAATACCTATTATTTTTTTTAATCAAATTTAATTTTTTAATCCTTTATTTATGGATTTATTTATCAAGAAATTGCTTCTTCCCAATAATTATCTTCTTTAGTATCTGAAGATATATTGGAATTTTTAAATAATAGTAATGTGAAATTTAGGTGTATTTTTTCATTAAAACTGGTTAAATATATTGTTAATTATAACATATTTTGTAAAATATTTACAAAAATAATCAGATTAATTAACCAAAATTATTTTTAAGGTTATATCACAATTCTTATGAAAGCAATGTATTTAAATGTATTATGATTCTAACTAACTAAATGAATGAAAAAATAAATAAAAAAATTGAAACTAAATTTTTTTCTTTAATAATTCTAATAAAATTGCAAAAGAATTTTAAACGTGTGTATTTGAATTACAAGTTTTAACAAAGCTGAAAATATTTTTAAATAAAAACATGGAAATCCCTACAGGGAATTAGATACAAGATAAGGGAAATGTCTGTAAATCGATGACCGAGAAACTCAATTGAAGGCATTTAACCGAGAACTGGTGTAACTTTACTGAGAGTCTTGACCGAGAAACCCGATCGAATGCATTTAACCAAGAACTGGTGTAAATTTACAGAGAGTCTTGACCGAGAAACTCGATCGAATGCATTTAACCAAGAACTAGTGTAAATTTACAGAGAGTCTCGATTTTTTTTCTGTGATTTTACAGACATTTTTAGCAGTGTTTGAATCGAATTTCCAGAAGCGATAGCAATAGCACGGAAAAGAATGTCTTATATCTCTGTAATTTATCAAAAATGGAAAATGCTATTCGATTTTAAATCCCTTCAATAGTCAGGCCTTTCAATTTTATGCCTTTACCGTTAAAAATGAGTCAGAAATGTGCCGGAAAGTTTCGCATTATTGAGCAGTGAATTTGAGAACCGCCTTCAGGTATATTTCGAAAGATACTGTTAACAGAAGTTCATTACCGCTCTTAATACTTTTAAAAAACATAATAACATCCTGAGAATGATTACCAGTTCCATTCCGGCACGACTATGTAGAAAAAAAAATTAAACCTGGATCAGCCACCATGTAACTGTCCGATGCCGATCTCTACGATGGACATGTTACATTTCTGTATTGATGTTGTCAAACTCACATCGGCTCGTGACGCACATTTATACTTCTTCTCGGGAAAGTCATATTCATTGAATATGGTTCATATTTTATCGGCCTCGAGAAAATTTTTATATCGGGCCGGTAGGCCCGCCTAATTTGTTTTCTCGGCCAGGCCCGCTTATTTTGCTTGTCGGCCAGGCTCGGCCCATTGAAAAAATTGTCCTAATTCTGCTGGCCCCGACCGCGGCCTCTGGCCAAGCCCGGACCCGTGCAGAATTCTAGTTACTGGTTAGGTGTCAATAACTGGGAGTTTCACCCTAGTATGTATTAAAATTAAGAATATTTAAAATAAATTAAGAAAATAAGTCAAGCAATTTTTCTTGTGTTTGTGGAAATGGAGAAGGAGGGCGCCCTGAAGAGTGCTCGCACGGGCGCCAAAATATCCTTGGGCCGGCCCTGAGAACATTTATCAGAAGAATCAGAAAAAAAAAGTCCTTCCGGCCAGTGCCGGGAGGAAGAGGTAGCTTTCATATTCCTTATTTTAAAAAAAGCCAACTTATATTATTCAAACACACGAAGCTCAATTTAGTGGAAACGGAATATAGGAGATTCAATACTAATTTTTATCAATACTAAATCATTATGAATGAGAATTTCACGAAATTAGTCAGCTTTATCCAAGCTGCTTTTATTTAAAGTAACTTATATTTGGCTGCCAAATTCTGCGATTTCTTAAAGTGCCTGCCATTTTAAGACAACATGGTGGATGAGGCTAACCAGTGAACTTCGCCGAGACCTTAGTAATTGCTGTGCACATGCTCACTCACATCAGAATCGGTTGATATATACGAGTGTTGTCGCAAGCAAATATCAGATTTTTCAAAATGTCACCCAGATTAGAAATTGAAACTGCTATATCTGAGCCATTTTTTAAGATAAAAATAAACAAAAAATGCTCCTGAATCCTTATATCAAGATCAAATACTTAAGAAAGAAACCTTTTTCAATTTCTAATTTTTTTGCACCTCACTTTAAATATATATATATATATATTAATTTAATGGCCGCCATTTTGAAACAAGATGGCTCATGAATCTGGCCAGCG
Organism: Maratus speciosus; assembly: GCA_963932465.1. Taxonomy (NCBI): domain Eukaryota; kingdom Metazoa; phylum Arthropoda; class Arachnida; order Araneae; family Salticidae; genus Maratus; species Maratus speciosus. Next base: position 297,215,731 of record OZ010789.1, read on the forward strand.
AACTTGGTCGAGGTGTTGATGTATACTATCCACATGCCTTCTTACATCGAAATAGGCGAATACGTGAGTTATCGCGTGACAAATACAAGATCGTTTCAAAATGTTAGCCATGCTAGAAATTCAAAGTGCTATAAATCAACCATTTTTTAAGATATCAACAAAAGAACAAATTTTCAGAAACAAAAACTGCTCCGGAATCTTTGTATCAAGGCCAAACACATAAAAAAAATCTTTTTCATTTTCCAATTTTTTAATACCTCATTTTGAATTTTAAATTTTATTTTTTTTAAATGGCAACCCTTTTGAAACAAGATGGCGAATGAAGCTGGCCAACGAACTCGGTCGAGACATTGGTATGTACTATGTACAGACCAAGTTACATCCAAATAGGTTCATAAATACGCCTGTTATCGCGTGACAAAAATCAGGTCGTTTTAAAATGTCAGCCACAAGAGAAATTCAAAATGCTATTACTCAGCCATTTTTTTTTTAGATATAGACGAAGGAAAAACTGTTCCGGAATCTTTGTATTAAGGTCAAACACATACAAAAAAAATCTTTTTCATTTTCCAATTTTTTGGTATCTCATTTAATTTTTTTTATTTTTTAATTTTTTTAAATGGGCGCCATTTTGAAACAAGATGGCGGATGAAGCTGGCCAACGAACTCGGTCGAGATATTTGTATGTACTATGTACATACCAAGGTACATCCTAGTCGGTTCATAAATACGCCTGTTATTACGTGAGAAAAATCAGGACGTTTCAAAATGTCAGCCACGCTAGAAATTCAAAATGCTATAACTCAGCCATTTCTTAAGATATAGACGAAACAAAAACTGCTCCCGAATCTTTTTATCAAGGTCAAACACATAAGAAGAAAATATTTTTTTAATTTTCAATTTTTGATACCACATTTCAAATTTAAATTTTTCTTAAAAATTTAAATGGCCGCCATTTTTAAACAAGATGGTGGGTGAAGATGGCCAACGAACCCGGTCGAGACATTGGTATGTACTATGTATAAACGAAGTTACATCCAAATCGGTTCATAAATACGCCTTTTATCGCGTGACAAAATTCAGGACGTTTCAAAATGTCAGCCACGCTAGAAATTCAAAATGCTATAACTCAGCCATTTTTTAAGATATAGACGAAACAAAAACTGCTCCGAAATCTTTGTATAAAGGTCAAATACATAAGAAAAAAATATTTTTCCATTTTCAATTTTTTGGTACCACATTTCAAATTTAAAAATTTTAAAAAAATTTTAAATGGCCGCCATTTTGTTTCAAAATGGCGGATGAAGCTGGGCAACGAACTCGGTCGAGAGATTGGTATGTACTATGTACACACCGAATTACATCCAAATCGGTTCATAAATACGCCTTTTATCGCGTGACAAAATTCAGGACGTTTCAAAATGTCAGCCACGCTAGAAATTCAAAATGCTATAACTCAGCCATTTTTTAAGATATAGACGAAACAAAAACTGCTCCGGAATCTCTGTATAAAGGTCAAATACATAAGAAAAAATATTTTTCCATTTGTAATTTTTTGGTACCACATTTCAAGTTTTAAATTTTTTTTAAAATTTTAAATGGCCGCCATTTTGAAACAAAACGGCGGATGAAGCTGGCCAACGAACTCGGTCGAGACATTGGTATGTACTATGTACACACCGAATTACATCGAAATCGGTTCATAATTACGGGAGTTACAGTGTGACATAGGTCAGATATATATCAATTTTGAACGGAGGGTGGTTTCGGGGTCTGGGGGTCATGATCGATGAAAATATACCAAAATTTTTTGAAATCGCTTTCCTCCGAACGGCTGCAATAGGTAGCTTTTTTGTAAAGAAAGCTACCTAACATTACGAACGCTAATAAAGTTCTTGAAATTAGGGGGAATAAAACCTTCCCGAAGTTTTAGGGATTACAAAAGGGGATTTTTATCTCACAAGAACTTTCCTAAACTTCGGAAATATCTTGTTTTTACATTCTTTTATTTAACACGTTGAGTGCCACGATGACTGACACTGAAGTGCTGAAAATTTACAATGTTTAAAGTAATTTTTAAGAAAGTATAATCCTGTAATAAATAAAAGGTAGATAAATTTTAAATATTTGTTCAGTAATTATTTAAACAATGTATATTTTTTCAGTTTTGTATCATATTTTAGAGGTCAGCCATCGGTGAATGACGCGTTTTAAACGGAAAGTTCGCTGTCAGCCACCGGTGGCTGACGTGGCGCTTACCGTGTTAACTTATCTCATATATGTAAAAATGGAATTTTATGATAGATTTTTCACTCACTTCCTGATATTCTAGAACTATAAAAATTCTGTACAGAGATGTGTTTCTAATATGTAACATTTCAATTAATTTCCATGTAAAATTTAATATTTTTAGAAATTAATTACGGATTAATAAATTAATTTTAAGACATCTTTTCGTTAGCTGGGCGCATGTGATAAATCGCCAAATTTTCTTCAAACTTCACTTTTCTCGTAATTGATGAAAACTTATCCAGGCCTCGGAGCGGTCAATTTTTCAGTCACTACTAATTTTTTTAAATTATTTTTATGGCAGATTACTACAAGAGATTATAGAAAAAGATCACCACGAACAAAGTTGCTACAACAATTCCAAGATAAATCTAAAAAGAAAATTGTCGAAAGTGGTGGTAAAAGTTTTGATTTAGTCTTTATAAAAAGAGACTGCTCCGAGACCTGCTTATCCTTCATGATTGAACTCATTTCGCTTAAAATACATACATTTCATGTAAAGTGCATACATGGTGGTTCAGAACTATATGTCAAAAAAGAACTGTATGTATGAAATCTGCTTATTTAGGTTCCCTCTACCTGCTTTTACATTTTTGACATATACAGGGTGGTTATAATTAAACTTCCCCTATAAACAGCATCCTACAGCGCAAACGGGTGAACGGAATGCAACAAAATTTGATATACAGACTATACACGAGATGTGCTCACGGAATTTCGAAAAAAAAAATTAGCTCCAAAATGTTCACCAGAGGGCGCCTTTTCCAGAAAAACATTAAATTTAACACAATAAACGACCAAAACGGAATACAGAAACAATATTAATAATTCAGAACAAGAATTATGAGTAATAAAATGTAAAACCGGCTGTTTTGGCCGTTTATTGTGTTAAATTTAATGTTTTTCTGCAAAAGGCGCCCTCTGGTGGACATTTTGGAACTAAATTTTTTTTTTTTTTTTTTCAAAATTCCGTGAGCGCATCTCGTGTGTAGTCTATATACCAAATTTCGTTGCATTCCGCTCACCCGTTTGCGCTGTAGGATGCTGTTTATAGGGGAAGTTTAATTATAACCACCCTGTAGTTCTGAACCACTCTGGATATTTAATACATTTAAAATACATGTTTTTTATTCAAAATATCTTTCATTCAAAAGTAAAATTGGAATTTCAACGTGTTTGAATTTAATGAAATAAATTAAAAATCTGATTAATTAAATCCGGAGTAAATATAAAGCAAAAGAAACGCCCCTCTGTTTTTACCTACGACGAAGTCATACTCTTCTTTGAAACTGGTCCTGGTTCTTGGGGCATGTCTTTGGGTTGCGAGAGATAAAAGAAGCATTGGCAGAAGAGCCGATGAGGAAAGGTCTGTCGTATAGGATTCTTCATTTGTCAAATTATCCATGGCGTCTTGAAATATGCACGCATCAGAATATTTGGGAAATATCGCCAGACAATCAATCAAATATACTAAGACAAACAACATTAATATTATGAATATCAAGACTTAAAAAAAAAAAAAAAAAAAAAAAAAAAAAAACATTTGTTGGAGTTTAGTGGAAGAACGCAGTGCAAAGACAAAAGATGTTGAAACCTTTATTGAGTTACAAGAAATGATTAGAAAAATTCATCGTTTGTGTTTTTCAGTTGAAATTATTGTTGCAAATGCGACAAAATATGTAATTACTAGTTAAAGTACCCGGCGTTTCCGGGAAATTTAAGAATGTTTGTAGCGAAAAACCAATTTTAAAATTTAACATACAACATAAAGAAAAATAGTGGAAGTGTTGTACACATGAATCAAATGAAAACCCAATAAAAAAAATGTATAAATTTATACAGTGTGTCCACGTATAACCTGATCGACTTTTATTTTCGCAACAGGTTGGTCCTAGATGCATACTTCCAATTACAAAAATGGTTTAAATAAGGTAAAGAATTGTTTTTAAAGCGATTTGGCTCACGAAAAATATTTATTAAAAAGTTACGAAATTTATTTTTTTATACGGTCCCCAGGCCCTATAAGTGATATTTAGTAAAAAATTCTCTGTGACACAAAAAAAAAAGACAAAAAAGGTCCCGTTCATCTAACTCTAAAATTGACCGAGTTATGAAAATTTGAAATGCATGACTTATACCACTTTTTTGCAGCTCAGAACAGATGATTTTGGTCATGCTTTCAGGGGTCGTATATAAAGTACTTAAACTTATTTCAAGGTATCTGCGCTTTGAAAGAATTCGCACAACTACTACGATTGAGTTAACTTTTATTAGTTAAGTTTCAGATTAGTTAAAATAATTGTATTTTAACATATGTTTTGTTTTGTAAGGATTTGAGGCAATGATTTATTTTAATAAAAATTATGTTATTTTCATAAGGGTTTATTTAACTTGCAACGATCGTCTTTCCAGTTTAAAATTTGTACTCGAACATTAACTCATTCCAAATGTCCGATCGAAGTTAAATTTTACATACTGACTTAAGTCCGATGACAATGTAATATTATTATGATTTTCAACGCTTACCATCTCATAGATACTTATATTAGAGGATAACACAACAAAATTTGAATAGATTACCATCAACAAGTTTAAGAAAGAGTTTTAGATTAGATAACATTAACCTGCGATGGTTGTGTTTTTAAACTTTTATAATTACGATTTATGTATTTTTTAACGCTGAATAAAAAAAATTGCCTTCACTTTTAACCATCATGTCAGGATTTTTGACAAATCGCAAATAACAAGGTTAAAAAAGAGCGAAAAATCTGATACTATAAAATAGATGTGAGACCTTTTTTATTCAGTTTAATTTTATTTAATTGAATAATTTATTTAATGTTTTGGCTCATACTGAGTTTCTTACAGCTAATCAGCTCAGGGGTCTGATGAGGTTGCGAGGGAGGGGTGATCAATTTTAACTTTGAGCTTTTTAACTTTGAAATTTGCAATTTGAGAAAAATCCTGACGTGATGGTTTAAAATGGAGGTTAGACATACATAAGAATCAATTTTCAAAAGCTAAAAACACAACCATCACATATATTTTATAGTATCAAATCTTCGCTATTTTTTTTTTTTTTTTTACGATTTGACAAAAATCGTAAAAAAATGATGAACGTGATGAATAATGATACGTGATGGTAAAAAGTAAAGGTAAATTTCGGATTCAGTGGTACAGAATACTTAAGAATCAATTATCAAAAGCTAAAAGACATGACATAACCCAACTTTTGCAGGCTAGTGTAATCTGACATTTAAAAATATGTATCATTTTGTAAAGAGTTGAGGTGTTAATTTTCATCATTTTTTTTTTAATTCTGTTTGTTTTTTCTTCTTATATATTTATTACAAATTGTATATTTTGCATTTATATGTCAGAATGATTACAAATTTCAAATTTACATTGCAATGTTACTCTGAACTATTTTTTAAAAATATATCTGACGAAATTATATTTCTACTAAATTTGTGAATGACCCCTAATTTGCAGCAAAAAATATACTCCAACTTTAAACGGTTATTACTAGGTCAATTTTAATCGTAGATTAACGAATTTTTTTTGTCTTACTTGTCAGTGTAACAGGAAAATTTTACTAAATATAACTTATAGAATCGGAGGACCGTATAAAAATTTAAATTTCGTAATTTTTTAAGAAATGTTTTTCTTGACTTAAATCGCTTTGAAAATAATTCTTTACATTATTTAAACTATTTTTGTAATTGGAAGTATGCATCTAGGACCAACGGTTGCGAAAATAAAGGTCGGACAGGTTATACGTAAACACTCTGTATAACAGAAGCAAAATACAGCTATAAATGAACTTATTTCCATTCATCATTGGAGCAATAATGTTAAAATACGCCAATATTTCCATAATCTGGTTTTTATCATGCTTCAATAATTTTTTTCACATTTATATGACGTATTTTTTTTATTCGTCAAATGAATTAAATAATTATAATTTTTCACATGGAAATCATAAACAGAAAAATTAAGACGTAACATTCACTTTTGTTTTTAATTCGTCAAACTATTTATTTTATTTTCCTTTTTCATGTGGAAATCTCGCAGTAGAAACATTATGATGTGATATTCCCTTTTCTTAAATTCGTCAAACCATTTATTTCATTTTTTCACGTAGAAATCTTGCAATAGAAAAGTAATTGTTGTGGTAAGAATTTTACTGTGGATTTTTAATTGTTGGAAACAGCTATAACGAAAAATATTTAAATTTGATTGGAAATTGCTGTTAAATTGGTGGTTTTTTATTAATTAAAAATTGAGTTATTCCGATTCCGGATTACTTTAGTTGCCTCGGCCGTGTTTTAATACCCGTGTACGAAACATTTCACAATTCTGGCCTCCAAACTGTGGAATTGAATTAAAGACAGACAAATTTTCATTTCCATATATATACTAATATTATAAAGAAGTAAAGTTTGTTTGTAGGAGAACTACCGAACTATCGACTCTGGAACTACCGAACCGATTTCAAAAGTACTGGTATAAAAATGATTGTGTTAGTCACGTTCGAACATAGGCTATATCTTACGTCGATGCCACTACCTCAAAGGGGGTGTAGGAGCAAAAAACGTTCTAAAAATACGATTTTTGTCTTACTAAAGGGCCTAGAAATATTAAATTTGGAATATTAGTTACTTATAAGATATAAATGATCTCTAAGAACATTCCCTAAACAATTCGAAATTTAAAAGGGGTAAAAATGCACAAAAAGCGTTTAAAAAAACGTTCTAAATGGTGGTTTCTACGCAATTTCATTAAATACCAAACCTACTTAAAAAATAATGGTGGCAAAATGATGTTAGCAATCCTTGCTCCAAGATAGGCTATATTTTATGCCGGTGCCACTACACCAAAGGGGGTGCAGGAGCAATAATCGTTCTAAAAATGCGATTTTTGTATTAATGAAGAGCCTAGAACTATGAAATTTGGAATATTAGTTACTTATTAGACTTAAAGGATTTCTAAGAAAGGTTCTAAGAAAATTCGAAATTTAAAAGGGGCGATAATGCGCGAAAAGCATTCTAAAAAACGTTCTAAATGGAGATTTCTACGCAATTTTAGGAAGTATCAAACGATTTTAAAAGTAATGGTTGTAAATTGATAGTGACAGCCTTTGCTCTAACATAGGCTCTATTTTATGTTTGTGTCACTACCACCTGGGGAGTTGCAGGAGCAAAAAACGTTCTAAATTGCGGTTTTTGTGTTATGGAAGGGCCTAGAATCATGAAATTTGGAATAGCAGTTATACGATTTCAATGATGTCTAGGAACTTTCCCTAAAATTTCTAAATTTAAAAGGGGTGATAATGTGCGAAGAGCTAAATTAGTGCTAAGTGCACTTAGCACTAATTCATCAAATTCGAATTCACCAATTAGTGCTAAGTGCTAAAAAATGTTCTAAATGGCGATTTCTACGCAATTTTAGGAAGTCTCAAATCGATATGAAAAGTAATGGATTTAAATTGATGGTGACAGCCCTTGCTCTAACATAGACTGCATTTTATGTTTGTATCATTACCACCTGGGGGTTGCAGGAGCAAAAAACGTTCTAAATTGCGGTTTTTGTGTTATGGAAGGGCTTTGAATCATGAAATTTGGAATGGAAGTTATAAGATATTGATGATCTCTTAGAACATTTCCTAGTAAAAACGAAATTTAAAACAGGTGATAATGCGCGAAAAAGAGTTCTAAAAAACGTTCTAAATGGTAATTTCTACGCAATTTTAGGAAGTATCAAATCGATTTCAAAAGTAATTATTGCAAGTTGATGGTGACAGTCGCTGCTCCAACACAGGCTATATTTTATGTTACTGTCACTACCATCTGGGGGTTGCAAGAGCAAAAGAAAAAAAAATGTTCTAATTTGAGTTTTTTGTGAACTAAAGGGGGTCTAACATTTTGAAATTTGGCATGGTAATTAATTACTTATAAGATGCAAATGTTTTCTAAGAGCCGTCGAAAGAAAATTCCAAATTTAAAAGGATGAAGTCAGCGAAAAGGGTTCTAAAAGCGTTCTAAATTGCAATTTTTATGCAATCTCATCAAATACCAAACCGATTTAAAAAATAAGGGTGACAAATTGTTGGTAATAGAACCTGCTCAATCGTAAGCTATATTTTATGTCTGTGTCACTTCTACTAGAGGGTTGTAGGAGCAAAAAAAGTTCTAAATTGCGATTTATGTGATAATGAAGAGGCTAGAAACTTTAAATATGGCGTAGTAGTTACTTATAAAATATAAATGCCGTCGAAGGACTGTCGAAAATAAATTCGAATTAAAAAGGGGTGAAGAGAAGGGGAGGAGTGAAAAGCGTTCTAAAAACGTTCTAAATTACGATTTCTATGCAATCTCAGGAAGTATGAACTGATTAAAAAAAGTAATAGTTGCGAATCAATGTGACAATCTCTGATCCTACACAGGCTATATTTTATGCCGGTGACTCTACCACTTGTGTTTGGTAAGAACAGCAAACTTTCTAAAAAAGCCCTTTAAAAGCTTTCTAAATTACGTTCCTGTGGCATATTAGAAAATACCAAACCGATTTCAAAATTAAATGTTGGCAAATTAAAGGTGACAGTCCCTATTTCAAAATAGCATTTTATGTTGAGAGATGGTAGACCGTTAGACAAAAGCTTGGAATTTAACATGATGGTTAATTTTAAGATGTAAGAAGATGGTTTCTAAAAAATTCCAATTTTCAAATGAATACCAAAATAAGCGTATTAATTGAGCATAAAAGTTTCAAAATATTTTCTAAATTGTCATTTATTTAGTTTTAGTTCTTTTCATTAATTTGTCTCATTTCTGCCTAATACAGCGTAATAATGAAGTTTAGTCAAACTGTGTTTTAAATATTAATTTTTGAATTATTCCTAAAAGTATAATTTCTTTTAATAAAAATTAGACATATAAATATCACTTGGCGTATTTCAACTATTACGCGAGCAAAGCCACGGGGTTTGCTAGTATTAGATAAAGCAATATTGGCAAGAAAGTTTATTTTTAGATTGGGATGTTTACATTTTGGCAATATTTCACCAATATTGGTTCCACCATTTCATCGACAATATTTCTAATGTAAACTTAATATTACAGAAATATGGGTGCTTCATTGTAAACATTTCCAATGTAAAGCCAATATTTCTGCAATATTGGCGTTTCATTATTAATATTTGTAGTAAAGTGTCAGTATTTCTCCAACAGTGGCATTTCGCTGAAAATACTTCCAATTTAAAGTCAGTGTTCGACTAATATTAGTACATTAAAACTTCAATAGCGAGCATTCTCGAGTAGCAGACATCTATTTATCGAACACTTTCTCAATTCCCATCACTATTATTTGCATATTTTTACCTCTGAATAACGGACACCTCCGAATAACAAATTCGATGGTCCCAAGGTGTCCGTTACTTGGGGGTTTTACTGTATTTCGAAATATTTATGATTAATATAATGGTGACGAAATACTGAGACTTAAAATAGTCAACGTTGGTTTCCTACTAGACTACTTTTAAGAACTTGCCAAAAATTTAAATTAGTGAAAAAATACTTTCAGTGACTAATAAGTGCTAGTGATATAAAACGAAATTATGTAGTCACAAAGGTAGCACAAAGCACAAAGTTAATATTATCAGTGGATTAAATGTTTGTCGCAGAAAAAATGTTAACAGTAGTATTTACGAACAATACATTTCGTGGTAGATCTTTATTGCAAATGTTGTAAAAATAGGCCGCGAAGTTTGTTGTTTGGAAATAGTAGGGTAAAAATATTTTGTGGCAATTTTTTTCGCGATAAACGTTCAACCCGATAAATCAGTATTAGCCATATTATACGCATAAAACGTTATAATGTAAAAATGCAGAATGTCAAAGTTCTAAAGAAAAAAAATCATCAGATTTTCTCTAATAAAAAGATCTATTTCCCAATGCGAAAGTTTCATTTTATTTTAATTGTAGAAATATACAATGCAAATCTAATTAATTTGGAATAGAATTTGTTTAGTGTTGAAGATTAAGAAATACATGCAACATTGTAGCACAAATGGGAGTACATATAAAAGACCTTTTGAATAAGAAAACGGCATTTAAGATGTTTTAACATAGTTTTAAATGAATTAAAAATATTAGGACAAATTTTGTCTTTGAAAATATGTAAAACAATAGTAAAGGTATTAGGTAGTATTTTATATGCACGACTTAATTAATTTTATAAATATGGATTAATGATTATGTGTCTTGGGCAACACATAAAATACCGCCGGGCCACAGGTTGAGTATGGCTGATCTAGAGTACCTATGCATATAGAGCTCGTAGTTTTTTTTTAACAGGACCATTCAAAAGAATACGAATATAGTATGTTAAGACAGCTTTAGCGGCTAGTATTCGTCTTTTAAACAGAAAGCTCCTCCAGTGGACGTTACACAAGCATGTTTAATTGTATAATTAAAATTTTCGTGTTAATATTATGAATGAATGTATATAATAATGGTATAGTTTCTCAGCGAAGTATTTATATGCATATTGTACCCACATTTATTTTATTTCTCATGTTCTCCGGTAAAGGGCTATTTCTCTTTCTTGCTTGCCTTTTTTTTTTTTTTTTTTTTTTTTTTTTTACATTTGGTATGATAAAATAGGCGTCGTCGACATAAATGACTACGTCATCGAGTTATAGAATTAAATTATGATATAGGACAAGATAATAAACAATAGATAAATAAAGGAATTGGTCTGTCTCGGCCTCAACTTATATGAGCAGTATAGACGCCAATCCCTCATTTAGGCGGTAATGTTACGTCATTGAATTTCGACATTCATTTCGGCAAGATTTCAACCCATTAAATATACCGATTAATGCAATACAAATATTTCAGTCTGCCTCGTGATATCTTTGTAAGATATGTGCAGAAAGGGTCGCCAATCTGTCATTTTTACGATACTATCACGTCATCGAATTTCGGCAGGAAATTTTAATATGTTGTAAATACCGATTAGTACAATACATAAATATATCAGTGTGTCTCAAGATATCGTGGTAGAATATGAAAACAACGGGGGACCAATCTTCATTTTGGAAATACTATCGTACGATCGAGTTTCAGTAAGAAATTTTAACCAATTGAAGGTACTGATTGGTGAAATACAAATATTTAGTCTACTTCGTGATATCTTAGTATGATTCAGCAGAACGGAGCGTCAATTCGTCATTTTGCTAGTACTATCATGTTTTCGAATTTCGGCATGAAATTTTAACATATTTTGCAGATCTTGAACTGTTTAGTAAAAGTATATATAATTTGTCTCGTAATATTTTGATACGATATGAGAACAAGAGAGCAATTGTGTGAGTAATAAGTTAACTTTTAAATTTTCCGACGAGGAAGGGGAATCGTCTGTGCTAAGAGTTACCTTTCTTCCAACAGTCATCAAGAAAAAGTGTGTAATTGGGGTTTTCAAGCTTTTCGCTCATTTCATCTTTAATTTTTTTTTCTTTTTTAGAAAATATTCCTAGCTAGAATTTGTATCTTTAATGTAACGACCATGCCAAATTTCAAGCTTCAATCCTTTATTATTATTATTAATATTATTATTACTGTTCTGCACGTGTATTTGCGTCTTCAAAGCAGCAACCGTGTCAAATTTCAATTTTTTACCCTTAGCAATTCAATAAAAATTTAGAACGTTTTTAAATCGTTTTTCACTCATTTCATACTTAACTGTTCCTTGCAATCATTTACGCCTTAACAGTAAAAGCCATGTCAAATCACAAGCTTCCATCACTAGCAATTCTATTAGAAATAGTAATTTAAAAGCGTTTTTAGAACGCTTTCCGCTCTTTTTACCTTTTTAAATGTCGAATTTTTTTACAAGCCACTCTTAGCGAGAATTTGTATCTCAAACGTAACCGACTATGCCAAATTTCAAGTTTCTAATCATTTCAGTATCACAAAAATCGTAATTTAGAACTTTTTTTCTTCGGCTACCTTTTAAATTTCGATTTTAAAAAAACTGTTCTGTGCGGGCATTTGTATCTTAAAAGTAGTAGCCATGTCAAATTTCATGTTTATATCCTTAAATATTCCGTAGAAATTGCAATTTAGAAAGTTTTTTAGAATATATTTTGCTCATTTGATCCTTTTAAGTTCCGAACATTTTAGAAACTTCAGAGCTTTTATTTCTTTTAAGTAACTACAATGTCGAATTTCAAATTTCTGACAACTTCAGTATCAGAAAAATCGCAATTTCATAATTTTTTCGCTCCTGTGCCTCCATGAAGTTAGTGGCGCCGGAATAAAGTATAGCCTATGTTGGAGCAGGGACTGTCACCCTCAACTGGCCGCCATTACTTTCAAAATCGGTTCGGTAGTTCCAGAGATTACTCCTACAAACAAACAAACATTGCTTCTATATAATAATAAATTGATAATATAAATAATTGATAATTCTAAATAACAATCTCGTAACAATACAAGCTAATTCAAGAAAGTTAAATGGCGGCCATATTTCATTTTCGTCTATGGAATTAATAATTAAATTAATCACAATTAAATTAATCCAGATTGAATTCTTCTAGATTGATTCAATTATAAGAAATTTTTTTAAAGAGCAATTACATTTTCAATTTCAATCATGATAAATTGAATCAGGATTAAATTTCGGGTGATTGAACATTTGATCGACAAATCAATCGATTAAAAAAATAATTGATCAGTGCCAACCCTGCTATCTTCGCTATCTCTTCTAGAAAGTATTTTTTTAGAAAGCACTGCACCACAGTTACAAAATTCTATTACATAAATGCATGAAGTAAATTTTCAGATATTTTCATTCAGGATTCAAATACATGATCTATTTTCCTGCTTGCCTATAAATGTGGTACAGTTATGACTAATTTCCTATGTGATTATAATGTCTTAATTCCTAGAAATTTTAAGTTTAGAATTTTAAGTTTTGGCAATGTGATAGAAATAACTTCATTTTTCATTTGAAATTCGATAGAGAATATCTGAAACTTTTCTGGATTGAAGTAGTTTTTTTCTATTTAAATGGACCGAGTTCCTTAAAGACACGAGTTTTCCTTCTATATATAAAAAAAAGTTTTGATTTGGAAATGGACCAATGAAAATCTGCGTAGATATTCCGGGAAGACCGGAATCCAATTTGAATGCTTAAGCATGGCCTTTCTTCGTTAATATTAAAAAATTTGTTGGATACAAAAATATGAAAATCGGTAGTATTATAAAAAAATGTTTGATAAGCACGCTGATGCAGACAGTTTTCAAATCGAAGAGTTATTTTAAGAGATATTTAATGCCAAAGTTGAACAAAATCGTTCCATTAAAAAAAAAAATTTATAGGAGAAAAAACTGTACATAGGAATTTAATCCTTTTTAGATCATTTTATGCGTCAGAATTTCCCGGTGTGCAGATTGCATTTAGTTTTTTAATTTGACGCATTTTTTGAGGTTTTATTTCCATTTTAAATTCAAATTTTCAACATTTCGAGAGATATTTTTTAGATATTTTAGAAAATCGTATTAATTTAAACTGTTGCCAGCTGTATAAACAGCGCAAACAATAATGTTTGCTTCAAATTAAAAATTTATTTTACACGTGACTATTATAAACAGAAAATATAAAAAGCAGGAACTCATTGAAAATTACGTCATAAAAACTATAATTACACGTGAATTTTAGAAGAGAAAGAATATTGTAAAATAATAAAATCATTAACACGCGTTAGAAGTCTTAAATAGGAGAATTTACGTCACATTTACGTCACATTACACTTATTACGTAAAATGAACAAAAAATAATATTGCAAAACAGTTTAAATTTAAAAATTGCGCTAGACATTCATTTGATATTTTAAGATGATCATAATATTTCATTTCTAACAAAAGTGTTTTTACGTGAATATTAAAAAGAGAAAGAAAAGTTTGGTGAAAATTACGTCAGATTATAATTGTCAGATTCAAATTATAATTCAATCTTCCGAAATCTTTTTAAAGGCGATCAAATTAGCGTGCTGTTAGAGTATGCGGTGTCTGAACGGGGGTTGACGAGCGTAGCTATTAGCATGGGCGTACCCAAGGGGGGGGGCTGATGGGGCTACAGCCCCCCCCCCCCCGAAATTTTCGAAAGTGATATGAAAAAGTGTTGAATTTTCGTCTTTCTTTTTTGGAAATTTTTTAAATTTTTTTCAATCATACAGCGGGTTAGCCATTCTCATTAGTCCCATATTAGTCCACATTGACAACAAAGAAGAGAAATGGGGCTGGCGGGGCTATATCCCCCCCCCCCCACACACACACATACTCTTCCCGAAATAGTAAAAAAACTGAATGAAAAAGTGTTTTTTCCTTACTTTTTTAATATAAATCTGTATTTTTTTTCTTCTGCCATACAGCAAAATAGCCATTCTCGTTAACACCATATTAGTCCAGATTATATTAGTTAGGGGGCTGATGGAATTTCACCCCCCTCCTCTCAAAATGGTCGAAAATGAAATGAAAAAATAGTGCTAAATTTTTTCTGTCTGTTTAAAATAAAATTGCATTTTCCACCTATCGTTCAACAGACTATGCGCTTCCTTCGCTTTAGTTCCATATTAGTCCATATTGACACCAAAGAAGAGAAAAAGGGTTGATGGGGGTTACAGCCCCCCCCCCTTCAACCAGAAATAGTCGAAAAATTAAATGAAAAAGTGTTTTTTCCTTACTTTTTTTAAGATAAATCTGTATTTTTTTCTTTTGTCATACAGCAAAATAGCCGTTCTCATTAACACCATATTAGTCCACATTGACATCACAACATACCCAAAGATGGGGAGGGGGCTGATGGAATTACAGACCCTTCCTCTCGAAATAGTCGAAAATGAAATAAAAAATAGTGCTGATTTTTTTCTGTCTGTTTGAGATAAATTTGCATTTTCTCTCCGACCATTTAACAGACTAGCCACTCCCTTCGCTGTAGTTCCATATTAGTGTACAGTGACACCACATTATAACCAAAAAGGTAGAAGGGGGCTAATGGAGTTACAGCCCTTTCCCAAAAAATCGAACATGAAATGAAAAAGTGCTGATATTTCCCTTTTTGTTTGAGATAAATTTGTATTTCCCTTCTATCATTCAACAGACTAGCCGCTCTCTCCTCTTTAGTTCCATACTAGTGCACAGTGACAGCACATTGTACCCAAAGAGGTGAAAGGGGCTAATGGGGTGCCCCCTTCCTAAATGGTCGAAAATGAAATGAAAAAATGGCTGATTTTTTTCTTCTTGTTTGAGATAAATTTGTAATTTTTCTTCTGCCATACAGCGAAATAGCCACTCTCGTTAACACCATATTAGTCCACATTGGTATCTCAGCATACCCAAAGATGGAGAGGGGGCTGGTAGAATTACAGCCCGTCCTCCCGAAATAGTCAAAAATGAAATAAAAAAATATAGCTTTTTTCCTTTCTGTTTGAGATAAATTTGTATTTTTTTTCTCTTATCATTCAACAGACTAGCCTCTCTTCTCTTTAGTTCCATATTAGTGCACAGTGACACCACATTATACCCAAAGAAGTAGAAAGGGTGTGATGGGGTTACAGCCCCCTCCCAAAATAGTCGAAAAGGAAATGAAAAAAGTGCTAATAATTTTCTTTTTGTTTGAGATAAATTTGTAATGAAATTGTTTTCTGCAATACAATGAATTAGACGTTCTGGCTAGTCTTATATGAGCGCACAGTTACACCACAATATATCCAATGAGGGGAAAGGGCTGATGGGGTTGCAAGCCCCCTTTCGAAATAATCAAAAATGAAATGAAAAACAAAAACTCCTGTTTTTTTCTTTCTTTTGAGATTAATTTTTTTCTGCTACGCAGCTATTCTGGTTAGTCCTATATATTAGTGCACAGGGATGCCCCAGCATACACCAAAGGAGTCTATGGGGACGGGGGTTATGAGGTTACAGCTCCATTCCACCTCTGAAGAGATCTCAGTGAAATGAAAAAAGGGCTGATATGCCTTCTTTTTCAGAAAAATTTGTTTTATTTTCTGACATGCCACGAATTTGTTTTTCTCGTTAATCTAATATCCTCCTCAGTCCTGCGACCAAATTTACGTGAGACCACAAAATCCATTTTCAAATGACTGAAAAATAGATCCCTGTTTTACTCGATAAATGAAAACATATATGCTCAGTTCAAGAGACCTACAAATAAATTCGACAAATCTAAAAGTAGTTTAATTTAAAGATTTTTTTAATTTCTCTCATAGTCGGCGGGCGCCAAGATTGTCAATGCGGAAGTATGTTAATGCACAGTAACACCACAGCTAATCTCAAGTCGATTTCAGCTAAATCGGATATCCGGTGCGGAAGAGTTGACTGTAAAAATAGCGTATTAACTTTCATTTTTCAGTCGCCTCTCCATGCCACATCAAAATATGGGGGTGCGGAGGGTTGAAGGGACTAAATCTCTTTTACCTGCCAAAATGGCCGGAATTAAAGGGTAAAAAAAATTACTTCTTACTTTTTAGATCAATTCAATTATATATATATTTGTCATGCGTCGCACTTGTCTTTCTTGTTCGTCCCATATTTGTGTATAGTGACACCTTAGCTAATCTCTTCAGAATTTTGGCTAAGTCGGAAGTCAGGCATTATATATGCGCGGAAGAGCTGACTGTGAATGATATTCATTAACTTTTGTTTTTAACACTCGATTACTTCCTCGTATCTGTACGATACACAGTGACTTAGTGTTTGACTGCAAATACATCTTTGGAGTTCGGTAACGTCCCCACCCCCATCCCCCCCCCCACACACACACACTTATCTTCCTATTCTGTCTTAAATTTGCAGCCAGTATTTTTCATCTGGAGCGGTTTAAAGTCCTTATTATTACTTGTGCAATGCACAAATAATAAACAAAGTCTTTATTTTATATACCGGGTGTCCCAAAAAGGACTGACTGATTTTAAAATTCAATAACTTGTAAACGGTGACAGATATTTAAAAAATTCTTGCAGGAGGGTTATGCATAAGGTCAAAAGTTTTTTTACAGTGATTTTCAATTTTAGTTCGAATTACAAACAATAGATGGCGCTGCGATCGATAGACGCTAAATTCAGGCTCGATTTTTGGTACTTCGTGGCCCGGATAATACATTTCCATCTCCTTTTTCCGCATAGAACAAGAAAAAGGACCAAAAATCGAGCCTGTATTTAGCGACTATTGCTTACAGCGCCATCTATTGTTTGTAATTCGAACTAAAAACGAAAATCACTGTAATAAAACTTTTGACCTTATGCATAAACCTCCTGCAAGAATTTTTTAAATATCTGTCACCGTTTGCAAGTTATTGAATTTTAAAATCAGTCAGTCCTTTTTGGGACACCCGGTATGTGCATAAAGATATCTTGTGTATACAAAAAATATTTTGTGTTTGTTACAATATTAATTTATTGTTAAACAAGAACCGTAGACAGAATTTAGTTTCGGGGGTTGGAAGAACAATTTTACAGATTTTAAGTTATAACGACTTTCATTTAAATGAAAGTTTACATAAAAAAAAACCCAGCAACACTTTTCAACAAATTTCGATGTGGGACGGTCTCAGGATAGGCCCCATGCCCTCGCCCCTCCCCCCCCCCCCCCCCCCCCCCGATTTGATTCTGAGTAAAAAAAAAAAAATTCTGAAATTCACAGCAAATTTTCTGCAAGGTTACAGCAGAGGAGGGAAGGAGAGGAAATCCCTTCCTGCCACTAATTATTTTTGTTGTAGTTTGGGTTAACTCTGTTTCATTTCAGGTCAATTTCAGGCTGAGTGTAGATTCCTGCAACTTGGGTTCGGGTTAACCAGATTTCTAAAAAGTTAGTTCAGTATATTATTTCAGTTTAAAAACTATACATATAAATAAACACAGATATTTATATGTGTTTTTAACGTGATCCTTTGTTGAAATTCAAGTTTTTAATCACGACGCTTTGACGAAATTTGCATTTTCCAGCGATCTTTTGACGAAATTAGCTTTTAGCCGCGACCCTTTGACGAAATTTACGTTTTCTTAGTGATCCTTTGTCGAAATTTGTGTTTTTTCCGCGGCTTTTTGACGAAATTTGCGTTTTTTCCGCGAGTTTTGATGAAATTCGAGATTTTTTTCGCAGATTTTTGCCGAAATTCGCGTTTTTTTTACGAAATCCTTCGTCAAAATGTGTATTTTTTCAGAGGCTTTTTGACGAAATTCGCTTTTTTCTCGTCTTTTTGATGAAATTCGCGTTAGCTCTTTGACGAAATTCGCGTTTTTTTGACCAAAATGGTCGCGTTTTTTTTTCGCTGCTGTTTGACGAAATTCGCATCTTTCCGCAGTCTTTTGCCGAAATTCACATTTTTCTGTGGCCCTTCTTTGTGACCTTGCTTTTTCTTTTTTTTTGCGATCCTTTAACGAAATTTGCGTTTTTTCCGCTTCCCTTGGACGGAATGCGTGTTTTTTAGCTATCCTTTGAGAAAATTTGCATTTTTTCTGCGGTCCTTTGAGGAAATTTGCGTTTTTTCTGAGGTCATTTGCCAAAATTCGCATTTTTTTACGCAATAATTTGTCGAAATTTGTGTTTTTCCCGCGGATTTTTGACGAAATTTGCGTTTTCTCGTTTTTTAATGAAATTTGCGTTTTTCTGCGGCCTTTTTGACGAAATTCACGTTTTTCCGTGTCCCTTTGACGAAATTCAAGTTTTTTTGCGATCCTTTTCGAAATTAGCCTTTTTTTCGCAGCCCTTTAACGGAATATGCGTGTTTTTAGCGATCTTTTTTCATCACCCTTTTGATGAAATTCTCGTTTTTTTTTTGAGATCCTTTGTCGAAATTTGCTTTATTCTGCGGATTTTTGACGAAATTAGTGGTTTTTTGCTGCTTTTTGACGAGATTCGCGTTTTTTCCGCATCTCTTTGACAAAATGCGTGTTTTTTAGCGCCTTTGTCGAAATTCGCGTTTTTTCTGTGGTCATTTGCCGAACTTCGTGTTTTTATGCAATCCGTCATCAAAATTTCCTTTTTTTCCGCTGCTCTTTGACGAAATTTGCGCTCTTTTCTCGTCTTTTTTGATGAAATTTGCATTTTCCCGCAGCCTTTTGACGAAATTCACGTTTTTCTGTAGGCCTTCTTTGTGATCCTGCTTTTTCCTTTTTTTTGCGATCCTTTAACGAAATTCACGTTTTTTCCGCTTCCCTTTGACAGAATGCGTGTATGTTTAGCGATCCTTTGTCGAAATTCGCGTTTTTTGTGGTCATTTGCCAAAATTCGCGTTTTTTATCCAATCCTTCGTCGAAATTTGTGTTTTGTTTCCGCGGCTCTTTGACGAAATTTGCGTTTTTCTGTGTTTCTTTGATGGAATTCGCGTTTTTCCGTTTCCCTTTGACGGAATGCGTGCTTTTTTAGCTATCCTTTGTCGAAATTTGCGTTTTTTCTGTGGCCCTTTGATGAAATTCGCCTTTTCTTTCTGTGGTCATTTGACGAAATTCGCGTTTTTTTCGCAGTCCATCGTCGAAATTTGAGTTTTTCTGCAGCTTTTTGACGACATTCGCGCTTTTTCTTGTCTTTTATATGAAATTTGCGTTTTTCTCCGGCCTTTTAACGACATTCACGTTTTTCCATTTCTCTTTGACGAAATTCGCGTTTTTTGTGATCCTTTACGAAATTAGCTTCTTTTTCGCAGCCCTTTGACGAAATGCGTGTTTTTAGCGATTTTTTTTTCGAAATTCGAGTTTTTTCCGCGACCTTTTGATGAAATTTGCGTTTTTTCTGTGGCCTTCTCACGACATTCGGGTTTTTTTCTGTGCTCATTTGACGAAATTAGCGTTTCCTCTGGGATAATTTGATGAAATTTGACTTTTTTTTTTCGCAATCCTTTGACAAACTTCGCATTTTATCCGCGCCCTATGATAAAATTCCGGTTTTTTCCTTGATCCTTTAAAGAAATTGGAGATTTTTTTGCAAACGATTGAGACGAAATTGATTTTTTTCGGCGACCATTTGTCCAAAATCGCGATACTTTTTTAAGTCCGAATTTTCGGACTGATGACCGAATTTTTCAAATTGTCGGAAAATTCGGAACAAAGTCACCCCTACTCCTCTCCTTTCCCCCCTCTGACTAATTCCTTATTGACAAAAATGATTTCTGTTTCTAATAAAATTCGTGTTTCGCAAGATTTAGAACATTATGATAATTTAAGTCAGCCCCCCCCCCCCCCCCGAAATAAAATCCTGCGTACGCCACTGGCTATTAGGGGCAGAGCCCCCTAGTATTTTTAAAAATTCTTTAAAAGTCCTAAAATATATACAAAAGCGAAAAATATGCTGTTGAAATGGTTCTTTCTTAAAATAACTACAAATATTCCAGAAAGCTTTAAACATCCTAACTAGATCAACAAATAATCACGTCTGAATTTTGACTTCAATCTTTGACTTTAAATACTTTATAGTGTTTTTTAATAAGGGAGGGCGGAACAGCTTGAGACACTTTTTGATTAATGATTTTTGCACATTTCATTTCTTTAGCCCAATTTTTATACAATGAATGCTACTTATTGTTTGATCCCTTAACTTAATGAAACAAGTTGGAAATTGCTCGTCAAACGTGGTAAATGAGGTGCGTTCGTACTATAACTAGTTTTATAATTATTTTTTGCACCCCATATTGTACTGAATGTATATTTTTTTGCACTTCATAAGTGCATAGTCTGTAACATCATTAAAATGCATTTGCAATATTTTTTTCTCATTCCCCGTAATGTAACGGAACACTTTTGACTGTCCCGGTAATTAAACTATACATCCGATTTTCATAAAATTTGAAATGGCTCGACAAAATTTTGCAGCAATTATATATTTAAAATTTCAGACCCTTCGGAAGGCTGTAACATCATTAAAATGCACTTGCAATAATTTTTCCCATTGGCCGTAATGTAACGGAAAACTTTTGACTGTCCCTGTATTTAAACTATACATCCGATTTTCAT
Source organism: Maratus speciosus (assembly GCA_963932465.1). Classification (NCBI taxonomy): domain Eukaryota; kingdom Metazoa; phylum Arthropoda; class Arachnida; order Araneae; family Salticidae; genus Maratus; species Maratus speciosus. Next base: position 297,237,047 of record OZ010789.1, read on the forward strand.
AAAATTAGAAATAGCTCGACAAAACTTTGAAACAATTATATATTTAAAATTTCAGACCCTTCTGTTGGGTAGTTTTTGCTCTGTTATATGCGGACGGACAGACGGACTGAACGACGACTATATGTGCTACGTATTTTTATAATTACGAACGCACCTAAAAAAGCTGACTATAATTAGTGCCTTGGAAAAAGTTTTAAAGAAATGTACACCATTTCAGTTGTCTCAACCTGTCCCATCTTGGCGGGCTGTGTTTTGCATGCAATTTTATTTGCACTATTAAGATATATTATTTAGTAAAGAATTATTTGATCTAGTGATATACGACGATAAACCTCATCCGTCATCTATCTATCTATATTATAAAGGACAAACATATCTGTGCGTAACGCATACGTCATTCTGCGAATAGCAACATTTGAAATTTGAAATAAAGGAAATTTTGATTTTGCAACTTTCGCAACAGCAATTTTTTAAACTTTTAAACATCGCACATTTTCACTTTTTACACCGTGGTATAGGGGAAAAAATGTATTGTGTGTACTGTATTTTATGTTAACAATTTGTTAACACTCACACGTTAACAACACTCACACGTTGTTAATGTTAAATGTAAGTCTTTCTTCAAAATATTGTGAGAAAATAAAAACGCAGACCGTATAACACTTTTTTTTTAACATTTAGAAAAGTGGAACAAAACTCTTTTTGGCACAAATGCGAAGATGTACCAAAAAAAAAAAAAAGTTTCTCATTCTCAAAAAAGCCTCATTGCATTTATAAAATTATGTTAAAAACACATTTGTGACACAAGATTCACCCTTTGATAAGTTAAAAAATGTGAAATGCGCACTTCCATCGTGTAACAGAGTTCACTTTTTAAGTAATACGATACATAATTTATAGAGTGACGGGGGGGGGGGGGGGCATGGTGATTTTATAGATCTTTGGTGGGGCGTCAGCAATAAAAGGTTGGGAACCACTGCTATAATCCCTTTCGAGTCATCCATGATTCTGAAAAGTGAAAAACCCGCTTATGAGTTCTATTGTTTATTTGCGCTAATGAAGCATAAGGTGACCTAAAGGTGAGTCATGCCCTCAGGTACACCATTCTCCCCTATAGAGAACTTGAACTAGAGATAATTTAATAAATACATAAAAGTTCTTACCTGGGAATGGCTATTAAAAACTCTAGAAATTACGAAAGAGGTATAGAGGTATCCATGTCAGTTCTCTTTCGGAAATTCAATAAACTCCCCTCTCTTTCAATAAAAACAAACTGCATTCAGATTTACAATTGAATTTCGTAACCTATTTGCTTTCGCTGTGCAGACTGAATTCCACGAAAGAAACAGTGTCTTTTACAAGTTGTTTCTATTTCATACGCAAACATTCAGAAATTGTGCATTATAATAGTTTAGTTTAAGTAAGCACTTCCCTGTAATTTCGAGCAAATATAAAGTTAATCTCTAAATTTTCAAAGCATCGTTTCTCAACACTACACAGCTAGAAGACTACTTTAAAGAACACATGGTAAATGATTGCGGTTTTCAACGATGTCATTATGGTTCGGTTCAGGCCTGACTAATGTAGGGGCATGTGGGACATTGCCCCGGGCCCATCTAGATTTTTCTTAAGAGTGTGCCAAATGATTAAAAATGGCCAAAGGAGACAAAAATTCTTACATTTTTAAAGATTTAGGAAGGGAGTGCGGTTCTACCCCACCCCTCTCCGCTATCTGTACCTTCCCCTTCCCCGAAACAAAAAGAACAAACTATATCATTAAAAAAAATTATAACAACTTAGAATTCCATTGTTTTGAAGAGAAATTCATTATTGATGCTTTTCTAATAAAAAGTTTAAAAAAAATTATGATGGCCATTTGAGAACATTTTTCTTTTAGACATCTTATGACATACGTAGGTAAGCAAAGGTAAATTTTGAAAACAAATATTCTCGTCAACCAATCCAACATTTTTTTCGACTATTTTCATACTAGCTTTTTTTTAAATTATTATTATTAAGTTGTAACCCCTTTCTTGTTCTTGTTATATCCTGTACACAGATGTGAATAGTGCTAGTGCCTGGTATATGAAATTTATATATTTCATGCAATAGGTATGAAGTTTAGTACTCGTTACTTCGAAATAATTCACGAACAATTTCTATCAATAGATGGGACCCCAGAATGATGCTTCTCCCCGGGCTCTATAGATAATTCTAAACCAGGCCCTGGTTCATTTTCAATATTTCAAAAACAAAAATCGAATTACTTTTTTCAATTTCTTCTTCTTCTTTTCTTTTTTCTTTATTATTATTAAAGAAGCATCAAATAATCATAATACGATATAATCATATATCATAATATAATTTCTCAAAATCACAATGTATGTAAACAAACTTTGCCTATAGTAGTACGAGACATGTCATTTTGTTAGTAATTTATTGTTGTGCATTATGTTGCTTTATCCGAAATAATTATTAATAATACTATTTTATTTATTCTTTATTAAAATAAATTTAAAGAAGAAAATTATTTCATTATAAGTTTAAAATTCATTTTTTAGTGGTATCTTTTGGTTGATTATCTTTGAAATTATAAATTTGTATGTTTATATTGACGTAAAAATATTGCGCGTATTTCCACATTAATGATATTCAAAAATGTTAAAAGAAACATGTCTGCTGAATCCAATGAAAAATGCCTTTTGCAACGTTTGCTTTTAAATTTTTAGTTAAATGATTTTTATTAAACAATTAATAAACTTTCGAAATTGTATAGAGAATTTCCTGTCTGAAATTTATTATTTAATGTTCTAAGGTTGTAAATATGTATGAATATAAATATAACTTTCAATGTAAAAATTATTAAAAATTTTCATTATAAGAATAAAACATAGGAATTAAAAACGTGATTCTTATAACCTGGAATTTATGTGTGTATATATATATATATATATATATATATATATAACATTATTTATTAAATTTGCTCGCAAATCTATAATGTTTTCTGTTTGATTTGCATGTTAGTGAAGGATTTTTTTTTTTCATTAATGCATAATTTATAATAGCCGGAAATTATGTAAAAATGTCCATTTTGTGAGTTTTTTATAAAGGTATTTATTAATCCAAACGAATTCTAAAACGTATGTTTATATCACTTTGAACATTATTTGTAGACGGACGTATAGACATAATGTCCTGAATTATACTAACGGTTTGTAAAATTCAATAACAAGTGAACGGTAACAGCCATTAATATTACTCTTGAAGGAGATTAATGAACGGTGTCGGAGATCATTATCTATGCTTCCTTGTTTTAGTTTCAAATATCATCGACAGATGGCGCAGCGATGTTTCAAACTGCATGAACTAGTGTTGGCAGCTACTCCGATTTACACGGGATGACCCGCCTAACCACTGTGCAGGACGTCAAAAGTCCCGATATTTCAGGATGCACAAAAGTTTTTTAAATTTATTTTAGCATCATGTTATTCGTTAGTCTACATAGAGTGGAACTTAATACAGTAAAATCTGGGAAGATAAATAGAACCTATGTATAACGAAAAATTTTTAAAGTTTCTTCCAAAGGAATACCTTAAAATGGGCTTGTTAGATACACTGTAAAAAATAGTGGGAACGTTTACTATTCTAACAGGAACATTTCTGACTGTATCGGATATGTGAGAGCTATTTCTATTTTCCGAAACAACCGGGAATGTTCCTAGGTGTTTCAGTTTACTTTCCCTGAAGCAATGAAAGCGCCTGTACGCATGCGCTCCAAGTATTTCACCACTATTTCTCCTTACGCTGAAACCGTAAGCAATCGCCTAAAGTGAAAGTAAACTCGTATGTAAGAGATGGCGACGTAGGGAACTTTACCCTTTACCACGTGTATTTGAATTCGTTTTATTTTGAAAAAAAAAAACCAATATTATAATATTTTTGTTATATTTTGTGGGTATTTTTTATTGCGTTTTAAAATTATGCGAGAAATGTACTTTGGATATTATCAGTGGACTTTTTCAGAGCTTTGGAAATTTAGTATTATTGAACACGGAATGATCGTAATTCTGGGTAAGTGTTTTTTTTTTTTTATCATCTACAGTATTACTTTTACTTACTATTATTTATTTTTACTTACTTCTTTATTAGTTTTCTTTGCTGCAATACACGAAAAGAAATTAATAACCTATTTATATTTTAATATATCAGACTTTGTTTTGACTGTTTTTTTATTATAATATATATACATGTGTACATGCAAATAAGATAATATAGTTAAACTTGATGTTCATACTGATTGCGGTATCGTATTCTCCTTTTCACAGCGTGTTCTTAACAAATTATTAAATGCGTTATAACTTAAAAGAAAATTTACGTATAATATTTTAATCAAACAAGCTGAAGGTTCATTGTCATTTTACTTCTTTATTATTGATTGCTTTTATGTAAAAAATACAGTATTGTGAGTAAAAATAAGCAGTAAACTATTCTTACAATTATAGGATTTATTTTTATAAATCATTACAGTAAATAGAATTGATTCATTTGTTTTGCTGTTTCCTAAAAAGCTTTCCAAAATTCATTTTTTATATTCACCTTATTTCTCCTCAAATTTTGACAGAAAAATAAAAAGAATCGTTTTAAGATCATTAACTTGTTTAGTACTCAGGTTCAGATATGTAAATTCCCCCCCCCCCCCCCCACACACACACATACTTTTTTTTTTTTTTTTTAATGCTTAAAATTAACCATGGCATTTTTTGCGATTTGAATTTTACTTTTTCATCTAAATGTTCTTGCTTGAAAAGAAAAATGTTTTCTTCTGATTTTGCAAGACTGAATTGTGAAAAAAAAAAAAAAAAAAAGATACTATTGTTGTTATTTAACTTATGCACTTTACAGTAAACAAAATTGAAAATTTCTAGATTATTAACCATCAGCTTATTTTATGAAAATATAGTACACAAAATTTCTTGCTTTAAGTTATAAGGCATTTTAATTTATTAATATTATGATGTGATAAGCATAATACGATATTGAATCAACAATAACATAAATTGCAATCATATCTTATTTACATGCACTAATAATAATATAATGTTATGCATTAAAATGTCTGTGCAACAAAGAAACGCTAATAAAGAACTAAAATAATAAGTAAAAATAATGCTGTAAATGATTAAAAAAATAAATAAAACGCTTTTCCAAAGAATTTATCATTCCATTTTCAATAATAATACAGTTCAGGAACTTTAATGTTACTTGCTAATCCGAATGGTTAAAAAAATATCACTGCAAGATGTTAAAACGCAATAAATTTTATCTAAATTATGAAAAAGGTATAATAATATTGATTTTTTTTTTTTTTCAGAATAAATCCAAGCAGATAAAAAACTCAGAAAAAGATCATTCAGAAATGAACTTCCATATAAGACTCTTTCATAAAAATTCATTTAATAAAACTGGCTTCTTCACAAAATCCATTTTACTAAACTGAGCCCCCTTCACAAAATACTCTTCAATAATTGAATGTTTAAATACTAGTTATCAATTCAACTTGAGTAAATAATTAAAATTCATATAAAAAAGCTCAAATAAATGTACTAAAACTACTTGCAGGTACATTGCACATAATATAAAATTATTTAAAATATATTAGAAATATCTTAAAAATACATTAAAAATTTTAAGGTACTTTTGAGATATCTCTAATGTATTTTAAATGATTTTATATTATATGTATGCACCTGCAAGTAATTTTAGTACAGTTATTTGTGCTTTTTTATGTAAATTTTAAAATAATCCTCGTCTTCAGAAAGGTTCCATATATATTCAGAAACCTTTCCGATTCCTAATAAAAGGTTTCCCATACATTCAGAAACATTTCTTAGTCTTCAGAAAGATTTCATATGTATTCAGAAACCTATCCGATCAGTAATGAAAGGTTTCCGATATATTCAGAAACCTTTCATTGCGAATCGGAAATGTTCCGTATTATAAGCGAAACAGTTTTCTGCTCGAATCTGAAACCTTTCCGTTACTATCGTGCAGCACAGGTCTCCGTTACTTTCGGAAACGTTTCTGAAAAATTTTTACAGTGTAGAAACCTTTTTAAAACGGAATTTTTTGCTGTTTTCAGCGATTCTGTTTTTACAAATTCCACTATAATTAGTTCATCAAACCCTGTGTAAGCGGAATTTGTTTATAACGGAATTCTGTTTTAGAATTTAAAAAATTCACTGTCCCTATAATAGGAATACTAGGCAATCATAGCTGTTAAAATGAATTTACTGTATAAGATTGTTGCGTTTATTTAGTTTAATAAAACCTAGCAGACCGGGCATATTCAGAATATTTCGAAAAAAAAAATACTAATTAAACTACTTATGTATATAATAAAGGATAAGTCAAATTTAGCGGCGGAATATTAGTAGAAAGTCTGCAAAAAAAAAAAAAAAAAAAAAAAAAAATACTTTCGAATACTTGGCGCGAAAAGACGAAAGCGTCCCGCGATTTGGCGAGCAGTACTGTTCCTCGCCAAAAACAATCGATTTTAATGCACCTGAAAATTGCTTGTTAATTGATTTTGCGTGTAGAATGCGTGTAAACAGTATTTAATGAATTTAAACTTAAACAATGAGAAAGTTTAATAAATAAATTTTTTTTGTATTACATATTTATGTTGCCCGTTATTGAATTTTATTACTTTAAAAGCAATTTCAAATATAAAAAATATTTTCATATATTTAAGCGTATTTCAAAATAAGGCAACATGAAGAATGCTGCATTATTCATTTCAATACCGAAGAAGTCATTGTTTCCCTAGCAACAAAATTGAATCGACAGTGCTCAATTGCACTTGATTTTGAGATTAACCTTTAAATGCCAGATTTTTCAAAAATCATTTAAAGAATGTGTTTCGACTTTCATTCTTTAAATAAATCATAGGAAAAATACTTTAAAAAATCATATTTTGCTTTAAGTATGGTTTACGGCTAAAAAACTGTTTGTTACTTATCGGCAATACTGGTCTTTAACTGAAAAAAAAAATTTCCTTGATAAAATTCTATAATATTAAACACAAGAATTTCAAGAACTATGATAAGAAATAAATTTTACTTGTTCACTGCAGAATAAAATAGGGCATTTCGCAAACTTCCAAACAAAACAAAAAGAACATGTATCAACAATTGAAAAAATAAATCTATCTTTATTCTTAAACAGCACAAGTGTTGCCATCTAAATGTTGAAAATGGAATTAATAATATTTTCAGGATGTATTTTATTGGCAACATTAGGCATTATAGCTTCAATATTATTCTAATACTATTTTAGAAGCCTAAATTGGGTATGTTACCGAAAGGCAACACATGGCATTTAAGGGTTAATTAATTTAAATTTTGTTTTAATTCATAAAATTTGATAGTTAACTTTCATTATATATATATATATATATATATATATATATAATGTATATAATAAAGATGAAATCACAAATATATGAACAAATGGTAAAATTCTAATAGATGAACAAAATATGAACATAGGAAACCAGTATCTCTCTATTCTAAAAAAAAGTAGCTACCGCTGTCACCGCCACCGCCGGGTTTGAATTTTTTGTGACCGGGGGTTATATATTCGTTAATATTAAGAAAAATATTGCATACAAAAATATGAAAATCGGTGGTATAATAGAGAAATGTTTGATAAACACGCTGATGCAGACAGTTTTCAAGTTCAGTCTTAAAATAATTCTTCGATCTAAATTAATTTAAGAAATTAAGAAATGATTAATATTAACATTTATTTAAAGTAGAAGGAAAAAATAGGAATAAACTCAATAAGTACTGAAAAAATATAAAATAAAATAAGTAAATAGAAGGGCATTGATTAATTTAACTAATTTAAAAACGAATATTATAAAATAAAAAATGAGTATGTAAATAACATTTAAAAAACAATGAGTATTATGTTGAGAAAGTAAAATATGACCTTGTATTATGTACCAATATATGAAAAATAATGAAGAATATTATGTTAAATGCATGATACCCCTATGATTTTTTTTCTTTTCTAAATATATCCATACAAAATCTACTTTAAATAAATGTTAATATTAATCATTTCTTAATTTCTTAAATTAATTTCATTTCTGTTTTATGGGTATAGATGGCAGCACTTAAAATTTCTTTTTAATAAATCTAATTACAATATAGTTTTCCTTTTTCACACCAGATGGCATGATGGCAGTAATGTTTTGATTCTCAGCAACTCATGACCACATATTCTAATAGTCCTAACCTAATCTGTTTGCATCCTTAAATGCTTTAACATTGTGAATCAACTTTATAATATTTTGGATCCTTCTATGTAATTTAGGTATTGTGCTCTTATATCTGTAATATCCTGTGTAAGGTGTATCTTTCTTTAGATCTGTTGGTATTTTGTTTTATTTTATTTTATGATGCGCTATTAGGTGCTAAATTTTGTCATTTTAGGCTTAATGCCGACAAAATTGGATGAAATAACGCATCTTCACTATGAATTAACCAACAAGTACCTCTGATGATTCTGTGGGTTATTCATAGTTTTTTATTTTACATACTGGCTTCCTATGTTCATATTTTATTCATCTATTAGAATTTTACCATTTGTTCATATATTTGTGATTTCATCTTTATTATTTCTTCATTCTAATGATATTGCTGCAAATGCGCATGTTATTAAGTATGTTATTTTTAGTTTTAGTTTAATCTTAAAACCTTATTATTCTGGTATTTTTAATGGTACTCTCTTTATGAAGTAAAAGGTAACTTTAACTTGGTAATTAATATAGCTTAGTTTTAGCTGTTCAATTCATTTTGTTCATTTTAATTATATATATATGTGTGTGTGTGTGTGTGTATGACAAAACTATAGTTAATAATCAAACTAAAACTGACAAAACTAAAGTTATTTACATTAAATTTATTTAAACAAGTTCAATATGAAACATTTTCATCTTGAAAAGTATTTGACATAAAAAAGTATTTTTTGAAATTTTATTCCATTGCCAACCGGATATAAACCGTCGAATATCGAAATTTGCATTATTTTTTACGGACGCTTTATCCAGTTTCCGCCGACTTTTTTTTACATATCTATCCTTATAAGTAGAACATTCTATATTTTTTTCAAATTTTTCGCAGTATGCCCGTATCCAGACCTTCCTTGTTAGCAGGTATAATTGTATGATATACCTACCGTAGGAACCACTAAAAAAAGGAGTAAAATGATGCACTCATATCGAATTGAGTATGTTTGGATCAAAAATGAACCTATGTTTTCTCAATTTTGAAACATCACATGTTATCAAACCCAAATAAAAGGATAATTTTGTACCCTGTAATGGTTTATTTCATTTATGGTGGCATAAATGATGATTCAAATAATAAATTATGTACAATATTTTAAAATAATTTAAAAGTGCTTGCAAATAAAGCTCTTGTTATGAAAATATTCGATTTGGGTTATCTTGCGAATAATTTTACTATTTTTCTTAATAAATAATCAATAAAATGTTAGAACAGAAAATAAATGTTAGTGCATTTTTACTTTAATTTGTAGGTTCAGAGGGCCAGTACATAACGATTCATATTTGAACGCAACAATGGAATAAAAAATAAGTACACGTGTTTCTCAATTTTGAGTACATTTGGATCGAAGCTATTTTGAGTATATCACGTATTTAAAATTGAAAGCTTTTTACTCAATTTTGAGTACCCATTTTTTTCAGTGGATAATGACATTTTTACTGTTAAAACTGGATTCCGTTGTAAGCAAGTTCTGTTTTATAGGATTTACTGTATTTTTATGTCCCAATTTAGAAGTCGCCGTCCCGCTTTTTTTGTCTCACTGTTCTGCTTTTTGTGACGCTGAACCTGGCAACAACACCATCTAGAATGCTCATAGTACTAGCACATAAAAATGGATCAAACTTAGCTCAGCTTTTCCTTTTATATTGTTTACCGGTTGAAATTCAAAAAGGGATTTACATTTTGAATTTTTAAGGATATTTTGAACATTACTATTGTTTTAAATATTGCAGCGCTATTTATCAATGATATTTAGAACTAGAACAATGAAGCGTATTAAAGAAGTTCTCGACTTCACACATTATTCTTCTGCAAGAACAACTTCAATAACGTTACTTCTTATGGAATTTCTAAAAACAACAGTCCATTTTAAAACATTCTTTATAATTATGTGGTCAACAATTATGTATTGCCCAATGATAACGTAAAACGCTCTATATTGTTATAAAAACAGTTATGGCAATTGGTAATAATGTCCTTTAGATACATTCTTGAAATTTTTACAACTTCATTATTTTGTTATTAACAGGTCGGATATTGTACGTCAAACGTAGCAAATGAGGTGCGTTCGTATACTATAACTAGTTTTATAAATATTCAGATCTTGTTGCAATAGCTGTTGCACTCTTATGCAAAAATGCATGAAAACAAAATTTATTACGATTCTGTATATTAAATTCAGTAATACGGAAATAATGTGACTCCATTTTAAATAGGACGTAATCACCATGGCAACCTAGAAACACCTATTATGGGATATAATTGAATTAATTACGTATGATAGGATTTAATAGAATGAAGAAAACTTTTATTAATATCTTTTTATGCTTTGATTCGATTTTCATAAAATTCGAAATGACTCGACAAAATTCTGCAACTATTATATATATTAAATTTCAAAGCATTCGGTTGGGTAGTGTTTGCGCTGTTATATGCGGACGGACGGACTGACCGAACGACGACTATAGGTGCTACGTATTTATATAATTACGAACGCACCTAAAAATGGGTAAAACATAAATGATATTCCAAAGGTATTAAATATTAGATGATAAAAAAAGTTAATTTAGAGATACCCGTCTCAAATGTAATAGTATTGAAAATAAATCAATGCAAACAACCGTATTCAAGTAAAAATTTATTTCCTCACGTATATTAAATAAACGTAAATCACGTATTTATTTCCTCACAAGGTTTTAACTTTACAATATTTGCATAAATATTTTTCGAAAATTCTTTTGCACAGTTGTAATAATTTAGCAGGGGTTTTACATCCGAATATTATGAAGATTCATTGCCAGTGTTTTCCTGAGCTGAAGTGAACCAACCTTTAGGGAACTCGTCTGATGCTTCACTGTAAGCGTCACTGCCCTGAAAAAAGAATAATTGTAAATGTAAATAAATAAAAAATATCAACATGCTTTCATTAAAGTTCACAAAAATATAGGAATATGAATTGATTTAAATAGGAATTTCGACAAATTTGCCAACTATCACCAAGTTGGCTTCATGCATGGTAACTTTTTTCGTTGCCAAATTTGGCCATATTTCGGCAAGATGGCCAAAAATTTGCGCTATTGTGGCAACTTTATAATTAGTACTTTTCAACAAATACTCATTGTTAAAGCTGATATTGATTTATCCATAGGAAATCAAACTATAATCAGTAACCATTAAGTTTAAGTAGTGTTAATCTTAGTGGTGCTAGTCTAACCTAAAGTAGTGTTTTTCTGATATCTTTTGAAAATGGAGGGCGCTTGGGAGAAGGCCCTCCTTTGACCTCCTTAGGGGTCAAATTTGGAAAATTTTGAAACACGTTTTTATCAATTTTAGTTATATTATAGGCATGTCATGTTTCAAGATTGTATTTCCATTGGTTTATGAAATATTATGATGATTTTTAAATTTGCCCTCGTCGCTATTTCTTAGGAATCGAATTTAAAAAAATTAATGTCCAATTCATGTGTTGCCCTCAGGAATAGAGTAGGAGGGTGTAAAGATACGCACGGAGCAAAGATACGCATTGGCTAATTTAACATGAAGAAACATTTCTACAATCATGACCGTTAAGTTGTAGTTTGATCCCAACTGTAGTAGTTGTGCGTTCAAACCTTGTGAAAAAAAGTAGCACTCCGTGCTAAGAAAATGAGACAAGTTTAAATTTTCGAATTTTGATCTAATATTTTTAAAATCTCACTTTGTAGTTTAGCTGACAATGCTTCGAATGTTTACAAATCAAAAAATTCAGTGGAGAACGGAAGTTCTATAGCTTCTAAATGCCGTATAGTTTACCTCGGTCGCATTTGTTTAAACTTGTAGGTTAAGTAAAATACTGCAGAATGGGGTAAAAGTGCGCATTCGTCTTGGGGCAAAGATACGCACAAGTTTAAGATGCGGGGCTTTGCCCTATCGTTTTAGCTAGATGCAAAGCTTTCCACAATTACGTTGTGGAAAGTTTTATTTTTTATAAGTTAGTATTGTATAAAATATAATAGCTACTTAACTAATATAAGCTAGTTAACTAACTTTTCCTTTTTCTAGTTAAGTTTTTTTCAATATAAAACGTAGGTATCTACCTACCTACTTTTAAAAATAGATGTCCTTGTTTCATAAAACGATTTTCTTTTAAGTCTTAACCCAAAACTCCTGTGAACTGTCTCACAGATCGCTGCTATATTCAGTTTTTATAGCTTAACTTGAAATTTTCAATTTAACTATTGATGTTAGTTTAATTTTGATTCGTTTATAAACTTAGTAGTATCGCTTAAGGCTTCTAAATGGTGAGAATTTTTATTATAATAGACCTTTACATAAAGTTTAGCTCAAAAACAGTGTTCTATGAGTCAGTTAAGCCTTTTATTCATTCTATAATCAAGGGGTCTTTGAGACCGCCCACAGTATTTATGCAACAATTTTTGTCACAGTAGTTAGAGTTTAACTGCTATTTGCGATTTCACAGACCGCTGTTTTTTCTTTTTTTCATGGTTTAACTTACAATTTTCAGTTTAACTCTAAATATCAGTGAAATTTACTAATGCTTTTGCATAACTCAATCGTTTTATTGGAAATGGGGCAAAAACCCACAGTAATGGGGCAAAAATACGCGCTGCGTATATTTGCCCCACCACTGCGTACTTTAACCCCAATCGACTGGGCAAAGATATGTAGAGCAATGTTTTTTAAAAATTGCAATTTCTCACAGAATTATAATTTGACAGAATATCGGTTGATGGTGTCACTTGCCTAAGGTTCTAATCTAACATTTTAATCACTCATTACATAAGTATAGACCAATGTGTGTGTTAAAAATCAAAATGTATGGAAAGTGCGTATGTTTACCCCCACCTACTCTACATATATATTCAATATATCTACATATGATTCGTGCGACTGGAGTAGTTGCTCCAACTACTCCACCTTTAGTTAACTCATGGTGATGACCTTTTGTCTAGGCCAGAGGCTCCCAAAGTGTGCTCCGCGGAGCCCTAGGGGCTCCGCCGCGCTTTAGGAAAATAATGAAAATTTCAACGAAACCAACACATTTCAAGCAAGGGTTTTTTCTTTTTCTAAAAATGAGAGCGGATTTTTTTGCTGCAAAAATATTTATTTATTGATGATATCTGAATTCTTTTAATTAACTAAATTTTCTTTTCTTTAAAATTTCCGGTGCAAATATTAATTTGTGCTCCATTTTACGTTTTCCAATCGAAAAATGCGATAATGGAGAAACAAACGTATATTTACTGTAATAAAGCCGGAATTATATTCTGAAGGAAAATTTGGATATTTGAATTTCCCGACTCCTCCTCTCAGTGTGACTTGAGTTGAAGTGTTATCCAATGACCCCATGTTTCATGCTCAACTACGTCATCATTCCGAAAGAAATCAGTCTGATTTTAAATATAAATCGGCGGATTTTTTTCAATATGAAGGGCACAGTAATGTATGCATGCTCCAAAAGAAAATATCACAACACTTGTTAAAACAAATATGAAATGTTCTTGACATAGGTGCAGACTTCAGGGGTGTGAAATAGACAATAAGATATACTTCTACAACTAATTTAAATTTTTCCCTTTGTCCTTTTTAATTTACTGATTAATTATTATAATTGTGTCACTTATTAATTAGGACAAAAATAATGTTCTATAATTAGTGATAGAAATTTGCCTTGTTAGAACCCATTGCCCCAGTTAATTCTTCGCTTATGATCCCATGTCGCTTATCTGATATTTTAACGAGTCGACTGAGTTGTTGAAAGTTGAAGATCATATAATTGCAGAGACTCTTAATAAACCTCGTAAAAGGGATATTGTCATGAATTTGCTTTATCAAAAAGTTGTTAATTAAGCGTCAATATTTCCTTGACAAATAGATCATTTTTTTTTAAATTAACCCTATAACTGGTGGCATAAAAGAACACTTAACAGCCTCTTCAAATGTACAAAATTGGTATTATAAATGAATGAATCTACAGACGTCACTCGATTAGCCGTTTTGTTGGTATTTTTCAGTTACATATACTAATATCCCGTTCAGACCAGGGAAGTTAAGAATCTTAACTGACTTTTTTGAAAGGGGCACCCGGAACTTAACTTGACTTTTATATTATTACAGTGTTTAAGCACATTAACTTGATTAAAATTAAGCGCCTTACTAACATCAGTCTGAAAGAGGTTTCACAAAGCTATCAGGATCATATTTTTTGTAGATCACTACAAACCAACGCACTAAGGGACGGAATAATTTTTGATTAATACATAGTAAACACATATGAACATGAATGCACCGATGATGCGAAAGCAATGATGGGTCACAATGCCATTGCAAAAATTAAAGAGATGATAAAGCACCGTAGCACCATCTATTACGTTCTTTATAGATACACGCTATCCCGGAAAAAAGTCTTCTGAATTTATGAAAAGGTTAAATGCTGCGTTAAAATAATAAACGATATAAAATCACGAACTCTTAAAAGCGAATTTTTAAGCTTATATATGAAACTATTGATATCCGGTATCCGCCCTGCTACTATATACCAAAGTAAGATGGTATTTATTGTCTGAAGAGCGTTTACACTATTGTTGCAACTGCAGAGGTGATATTAGAAGAGCCATAACACGAAACTGGCAAAACTTTTAACTAATGAAGATTGTGAATTCTAATTGCATATTTACCCGATATGTTTAGCAAAATTAAACAAATGTATCTATCATTGCAATGAAAATCTGTCACAATTTCCGATTCATTTACCAAACTTTTCTTTTAAGATGAAATGTGTATTGATCGGATTCTGAGTCAAACGATGATATCGATTACGTTCCTCTTGTTAAAAATAAATCCAAACAACACCAGATAAAAAGTGTATACACATAAATAAATATTCAGGGGCATTCTACAGCTTTGAAAAAAAAATTTCGAACATTTTTCAACAGCTGAATAGAAAAGGCTTTGGACGACTCTAAATGTGTTCAGAGTTATAAAAAAAACATCCAGCTTAAACTCAGTGAAACACTGACGTCCTCGTTGATTTGACATCTCATAGCAAGTTACACTGAATATACGAACAACAACCGGTTATTTGATGGTGCCAAATGAAAATATTTCGATTTGAACCAGAAAGTTTTCATAAAATAAATATGAATCAAACAGAATAAGTTAAATAAAAGAATTAAATAGTTTAAAATAAAAATTATTGGTCTGCAATATTTTGATAAAACTTGAGTAAAATTCCTGGTATACGTAGTAGTGTTAACTCTTTGAGGGGCAAGCGATTGCTTTTGTGTAATGCTGAATTCCCACCGGAAATTTGAAAAAAAAAATTCAATATAAGGAAAAGCAATTTTTCAGTTCTTTTCCTCAAAAGTAATAAAAGTTAAACTTAATTAGAAGTTTCTGGTGCAAATCTTAATTAAACTTAGGTGGGATATAATATATCCCACACCCCTCAAGTGTTAAAGACTTTACTTTAAAACCAAGTCGAAAATACAGAAGTATTTTATATGCAGAACCATACATTTGCCTGCAATTACTATTAACTGGACCTGAATTCAGATATTTGTGCAAAACAATCCAATCACATTAAGCGTTTATGCGTTATTGTTCGTCACTCTAATAATGTAAAATTTATTCTAAGGCAAATGTTGCGACCTTTTGAGTTTTGGAGTAGTTTAAGTTTGTAAACGTTTGACAATTCCACCTGTATTGATGATAATTGTAAATAAATTCAGTATTACAGTAAAAGTTTCAAAATATAATTTTATTTCCGGGACAATGCACAATTGTTTAGATTACTATTCATTCTCTCTTCCTGTGCTCAGCAGCAATGCACCTAAAAAACATTATATTGTAACATAGGGTACGGTAGGTTTCGGGAGCTCCGCCCTAGAAATTCATTCTGATAAGGGCTCCGCCAGTCAAAAAGTTTGGGAACCACTGGTCTAGGCTATCCCAGGAAAAGCGCCGTATTTAATGTGATTTAAAAACATTATATATTTAAAACTAAAAAAATATTTTAACATAATTACCACGAGTAAATATTCTGGTTTAAAAATGAAAAATTACGTTCGACATATAAATCCCCAACTTGCTTTACAGGAATTTTAGAAATAACTTGATGGTTAAGAAACGGCCAGTTTTGGCTATATGGTTGCAGGCAAGTGTAAGTGTAAACAAGGGCTTTTAAAGGGAAAGTGGCGTGAATTATCGTTCTCGTGCAAGGAAAACCCTAAATATTTTATACATAGTCAACCCGCTCTGACCACGTTAGCATCGAACCCGCTAGCATTGTCCCAAGCTCCCCATTTTGTTGCCAGCATCCTAGTTACTGGACTGAATGGGAACCGAAACTAAGCAAGGAATTTGCAAGTTTAGTGGAAATAACTCAAAACGAGAGTGGTTTTTAGTTAAGGAGACTTACCTGGAGGGAAGAAAAAACAGTGCAATCCCATGTTATCCTATGGGAGAAAATACGTATCGTTCTTGTACATTCAAATTTGGAAATTTCAAAAATATTTTTTTTCAGCGCGTAGATATTGAAGGTTCTTTATCCCTCTGTAAGCTTAAAATATTTTAAAGATAATTATAATTATTTTAAAATTTGCGTCAAAGTTTCAAAACATTTCGAAGCGCATGAAAAGTACTCTTTACTCGTTTGTAACTTTGGACTGGAAAAAATATTTGGAGCTTACAGAGGGATAATGAAACTTAGTATATATGTGCTATATGTGCTGAAAACAAATATTGTTGAAATTTCCAAATTTGAAAGAACAAGAAGGATAAGTATTTTTTCCCATAGGATAACATAGGATTTCACTTTTTTTCTTCCTCACTAGATAAGTCCCCTTAAGGTTCCTACAACCCGGAATGACTCACGCCGCCATTTAATAGCCGGTAGGAGAAGAACGTTTGGCTACGAAGCGTGGGCAACAGTCGCTGATTGGTGTAAGTGGGAAACAAGATGCTTGACGAGTCAGCCTGTAATAATTTAGTAGCTACGTCATCCTAGGTGAGAATTTTATTTTGCTTACGAATTTTCACCTTACTTATTTTCACCTTTTTAGCCACCTATGAATAACATTTTTTAAAGAAATTATTAAGTTTTAATTAGCTATTTTGAATATATTCCACATTATACTTTTTAGCACCCTGGTTGGTCACCCGACCTCTTCCTTAACCTCCCCCCTTAAACCAAGATCTCGAATCAACCTTAAGACACGTTGTGCCTGTTATTCATTTACGTCCTACTATTGCTAAAGGAAGCCTATTTTTCACTGGAAATTTATAAAATATAAAATGGCATAAAATGATTTTTTTTATCTTTCTTATCTTCTTACATTGCATGGATTGACACTCCTGGTAAAGAAAGGCGTGAGGTATTTGGTGTCCATCCGAATGAAGAAACTCCGTGCTCCCAGAAGATCCACGTCAGACAGTCTGTCAGCATCAATGGTCTCGCCCTATAAATGCATAAGTGCTTTCAATAGATGAAATAAAGTAATAAAATCAAAACACTACAATAAAACAGTGATGTGAAGGAACTTTCACCTTAGAAAGACAAATTTATAAAATTTAATTACGTGAATTTTTATCCACATCTCTAACAAGGTTTAAAAACAACAGAGTGAAAAAGTACCCAGGCCAGGGGTGTGAATAAAAATTCACGTAGTTAAATTTAGATTTCTCGTGCGTAAGTCATCATTTAAAAATGATTAAATGTATACAAATTATTATACAATTTTTATTTATAGAAACATGAATTAAGAATGAGAAAATACAAATTACAAAAGCAGATTATATTTTACCATCTTTTCTGTTTTTATCAGGCATACGTCACTCTTACAAACGTCTTTGTCACCTTCTAAATGCCGTCTCTCTTCTTTCCTGAGAAGAAACTGGAAAAAAGAAAATTTATAAATGGTGATTCGTATTTTTTAAAAGAGGAAACACATCAAATTACTTAATATTAAAATGCATTCCCCGTACACACCACACACACAATAGAGATCTGCACGGAACCCGGGCCTCGTCGGCAAAATGAAGACAAACGAGCCACGCCAGGCCAATAGAAAAAATAACCTTACCGTGCTGAGGTGATAAAAAAAACATTAAAACGGCTCCACCGCGCCGATAAAAAAAAAAAAAATTAATTGGCTCGACGGGCCGATTAAAAAAATTAAAAATATGAACAATTTTCAATGGACCTAGCTGGGCCTAGAATCGATATATATATATATATATATATATATTACGCTATCGTACGTGGCACAGAAATCGCGATTATTTGTTTATTGGCAACGCCTGAATGAAACGCATCTCATTGGTTATTGTGTATAAGTCCTTTGGCAGGATTTAGGCCGAGATAAATCGTGTTTATTTACGTTTCGCTCTCTCGGTGCAATTTCGGAGCTTCAAAACATCATTCGAAATGCCCATAAAAAAAGATCTCGACAAATGCTTGAAAGTGAAGAATAAGCCGAATTAAGAACAGAAAATCGAAATACATTGAATCGAGAATGCCGTCAAACATAGAACATAAGCGATCGCCAAAATAGGCTTAATAGTCGCCGCATGCACGAACGCGTTGCTTCTGAAATCGAAATTACTAATTTAAACGTTCCGGAGCATAATTGTGGGACTTTGAGTGAAACGTGCAATTTCCATCAAGCAGTGTACTGGAAATGCGAATTAAACAGCAGCAATAAGTTTACAAAATGTTGTCATGACGGTAACATAGTTTTGTCTCCCTTATCAGAAACTCCCTATTTGATAACAGATTTGTTGTGTCAAAATTCACTTGAAGCCAAAAACTATAGAGAGCATATCCGGCAGTATAACGCCGCTTTATCTTTTGTTCCAATGGGGCAGATTGCCTTGATGCAGAAGGCATCAAATTGCCTTCGGGAGCAGGACCATACTGCTTCCGGATACACGGTCAGATATATTACAGGATTTCTCCTTTGTACACTAATGATAACAGAAATCGGTTATGGACAGCTTTTCCCTGACCGTTTCATTTTTTAACCGTAACTCAGGGCTCGCAGCGTTCCTAAAATTTTCACACTTTGGTCCCACAATTTTAAGACGATAATCTTTATTGTAAAATTCTATTATAGATGTTAAATAAATCTACCACGAAGAATTTGTGATTAAAATACTGGTAGCAAAGTGCGAAAATTTTAGGAACGCTGCGAGCCCTGCGTAACTGTTACACTTTTGAAATTTTAGTTTTTAGTATAACCTCCTGAGACCCAAGCAAAATGTAATGCATAAATTTTTTTAAGTATGAGTTTTTTTCAACAAATAGCCATCAAAAATGACGTTTTTAAAGAAATTAATAAATTTCGATTTTTTAATTTTGTTTTAGAGCACATCCATCTAAATGGATGTTCAGGCCATAACTCGCTTTAAAGTAATTAAAAAAATGCGAGAAGTATGGAAAAGAATAGAATTTATTATAAAGAACATAAGGCAAGTATTAACATCTGATTTAAAATTGCAAAATATAAATAGTTTAAACAAATTAAAATAACATAAAAACGAAAATTACCAGCAGAACGTAGAATTCCAACTTGATCATTTATTACGCCATTTTGTAAACAAAGTTGTTACCGTTGCCAAAATCTAAAAGCTCAATGTTGATTTTTGATTCATACATTACCAAAACCAACTGGTGTTAGATTGCTACAATGAAATTTAACGCAATAGAAGGAGAAAACAAAACATACATTTAAATGGATGCCAAGTTTCAGGAGGATAAATAAATATTATTCAGTCTTTTTTTTTATGAAGTCCACTCCGCTGTTATATCTTTCAGTGACAGTCCGCCCGGGTAACACCGGGCGGGTCACCTAGGAAGTTATAATTGTGCTACACGAGCCGATGCTAGTTTGACAACATCAATACAGAAATTTAACATGTCCAGCATAGAGATCTGCATCGAACGCGATTTTTTTTCTTTTACATCGTGTCAGAGCAGGGCTTAGGCTTACTCGGACCGATCTGTACTTAATTGTTACCAGAACGTGTAAGGTAGGCTTTCTCTCCTCCCCCCCCTCCCTTTTTTTTTTCTTTTTGTAAAAATAATAGTGATACTGAACTTTTGTTAACGGAGTATTTGGAAATATTCCTTAATAAATTACATATTTCAAATATGATGTTTTTGAAAACTCTTTTTTCTTTTATTCTAAAGTAGATTTTTTTTTTTTTTTAACGAGTCTTTATTTGAATGTAATATGTAAAAGTGTAAAGGATCATTAACGTTTCTATTCTGTATTATATAGCTTGCGGACATTTATTCTGGAATGTACTTAAAATTTTCGCTTAACTAGATATGTATTTTTTTTTAAGAATCTTAGTTGCACGTTAAGAAAAATCGGAATTTTATTTATAGAAATGATGCCGTGCCGGGCCTGATTTAATTTATTTTTTGAACAGATCGGGCCGGACCGAGAATTGCGAAAATATAAACGGTCCGTGATGGGGTGGAGTCTGAAACTTGTGGCCCGTACAGACAGACCTCTACCACACACACGCCTTTTATAGGACTCTATTAAAAATACTAAAATAATGAAATTTTCTCAAACTGATTCACAATATTTGAGCACATTCGAAGCATATTTTAAAAGATACTGTAGATCAATAATTGCAAAATTATGGCCACATACCGGGTGTACAAAAAGGTTGAAACGCACTTAATTAATCTGTTAGAAATAAGACAGGCAGTGTAAATTGCGAAAGTGTTCAACATAAGGTAGGAGTACATACAGGGTGGTTTCGTATAGGAATGTGGGTGCGGATGTGCAACGTTGAGGCAGTAGAGAGCGCTTTTAAGTTCGGTGGATTAAAGCGCTTTGCTAGCTTGAATCGCCATTACCGCACGGATTTCGAACAGCATGCATCGTTACACAAATGCGGAGCTTGCCGACATGCATTTTATGTATGGAGCTAAGCAAGGAAATGGTTCACACCCAACGCACGTCCAACATCTTTTGAGCTTGTCGATGGACTATCCTCTACGGTGCGCAATATTGCTTCTTCCACTGCAGGAATTCTGCGATATCTTACAGTGCCCTTATCACGCCTGGAAGCATAAAACGACCCACTCGCGCACAACTCCTAATGAAGTCGCTCAAATGTTCGGGGATCCAGCAGAATCCTTCCCGGGAATCGTTCAATCTAAATCCTTTGAGCAGCCAATCCATTTCCTTGCACAATCCCATACATGAAATGCATGTCGGAAAGCTCCGCATTGGTGTAATAATGCATGTTGCTCGAAATCCATGCGGGAAATGACGATTCAAGCCAAAGAAGAGCATTCATCCGCTGCATTCAACAGCGCCCTTTACTGCCTTAACACTGCATTTTGCATCCACATCCTATATGAAATCTGCTTATTTAGATCCCCTCTACCTGCCTTTACATTTTTGACATATTGTTTTGAACCACCCTGTATTTATGTGAATTAAATTACTCTGCCATTAGTTTTCAAAAAGTTTCATTTTTTAAAATTTTATGCTCTTCCTGGGTCCTATAAGTTAAATTTAGAAAAAATGTCTCGATGCTTCGACAAATAAACAGAAAAAATTCCATTCTTCTACGACCAAAATTCATCGAGATGGGATTTTTTTAATTGTATGAAATTTCGTCTGCCCGTAACGCTCATGGTGGTGACGAAAAGAATTTGTATTTTAAATATGTAGGCATTATTTATGTGTATTTTTTAATATAAGTTGCGACCCGCCCGTCGCGAAGCTTGTAATGTTTACAGAGTGAAAACGTGTGAGGATCATAGTATATTCAAAAACATCGATAGTCTGGAAATCTTCGTCATTAAAAAAAAAAAAAAAATTATTGCTTTCTATACTTCTAGGATTTAATTATTATACAGTGGACTCTCGATAATTCGAACTCGGTGATTTGACCTATTTTTTTTTTATTATATATATAATCTAAAAAGCTCTTTTAAATATCCTATTAGTTTAGGTCGTAAAATTTTCAATTATAATAGGTTTTCTAAAAATTTCAAACACACTGATACTTTTACATGTAAATGTAGTTATCCCCATCTAAATACATATATTAATGCCCATCATGGACATGTTATAACTGGTAATTTAGACATTGTCAATAATATTCACTTAAGATCTTTGATGCGTCATGGCACTAAATATCGTATTCCTTCACAGTGTAATATACAGTCCATCATTAAACAATTCACATATGATCTAGATTTCTTTATTTACAAAATAGCTATCAACTATAGTAAACCTACTGAATATTTTGTAGATTGGAAGCATTGTGTCATCTTTCTTTTGAAACAACAATTACTAAAACTGCATATTGCCAAAAATTCAGTCTCTTTCTCTACCCTTAAACCACATATCTAAGAGCTTCAAAAAAATTTCATCGTTACATACGTAGATAAGGCTGCTAAGAACTATACTATCATCTTCAAATATTACTATCATCACCTTCTTACTAAAGCAGTTACTTCCAATAATATTTTCAAATTTCATCATGTTACGTTAAAGGAAAATAATAATCATATATTAAACTATCATAAATTACTAGGCATAAAAAATAACCTAAATTATCATTTTGTAGTCATGATTCCAAAGTTTCACAAAAATCCCCTTAAATTCCGCACGGTCACTGTAGGTTGTAATACGTATAATACTCGAGCTAATACATTATTTTCAAATACTAGGGGGCTCTGCCCCCTACGAGCTACGCTCGCCAACCCCCGTTCAGGCACACCAAAATCCAAAAAGCACGCTAATTGTACGCATTGGATCGGCTTTAAAAATATTGAATTAAAATTAAAAAAAAAAAACAGTAGCGATCTCTCTGTAAACGGGTTTCCATTCGTTTTCCTTGGATTGGGGATTTTTAAGACCAAATCTGTTGCTGTTAAGAGATACAATGACTGTTTTCGTAATTAATTAAACACATTAGTTATTTGAAAATAAGCTAATGTAAAATGAATTAAGTAAAACAGTGTCATTGTCTCCCGGTATTTTTTAGCAGCGCTATAAGATAGTTCTTTTAAATAATTCATTTTAAATGTATCGTTTCAAATCTGACGTAATTTACACCAAACTTTTATTTCTCTTATTAATATTCACGTAAAAATACTTTTGTTGTTAAAAAGAAATATTATTTGCGCTGTCTTCGAATTCACGATAATAGTTGAAAAGATTATCTCAAAATATCTCGCGCAAATATATTTTTCAATTTAAATTGTTTTACCATATTTTTTGGGCATTTTAAATATGACGTAAAATTCAAGTGTAAATATGGTTCTTATGACGTAATTTTCCTGCTTTTAACATGTAATCATTTAATTCTAATTTTAAAGTTTTTTTTCTGTTTGCAATAGTCACGTGTAAATAAATTTTTAAGAAATATTTGATATGATAATTTGTTTCGCTGTTTATACAATTGGCAACAGTTTAAATTAATGACATTTTCTAAAATTTGTAAAAAACATCTCTCGAAATGCTGAAAATTTGAATTAAAAATAGAAATAAAACCTCAAAAAATGCGTCAAATAAGAAAAATAAATGCAATCTGCGCATTGGGAACTTATAACGTATAAAATGATCTAAAAATGATTAAATTCTCATGCATAGTTTTTGCTCAAATAAAACTTTTTTAATGGAACGACTTTGTCCAACTTTAGCATTAAACATCTCTTAAAATAATTCTTCGATTTGAAAACTGTCTGCATCAGCGTGTTTATCAAACATTTTTCTATAATACCATCGATTTTCATATTTTTGTATGCAACAGTTTTCTTAATATTAACGATGAAAGGCCATGCTTAAGCATTCAAATTGGATGCGGTTCAACCCGGAATATCTACGCAGATGTTCATTGGTCCATTTCCAAATCAAAACTTTTTTTTATATATAGAAGGATTCTTACACAAATTTATGAGTTATCAGTCACAAAAGACAACACTCGTATTAAAAACAGTTTTGAATTGGTGGATAAAATAAAGCCGTCAACAATATTATTACTTTAGATTTCAAAGACCTTTTTAATAATATCATTCTAAAAGACTTACATTCTACTATTAATGCATTATTTATAAAATATTTCCCTTTATTAAATTTACCTGATAATATTGATACTGACTACTTCAAATCTTTGACTAATTTTCTACTATTTCATAATTTTATCTTCCAAGACAATGTTTTTCTAAATTCAAATAAAGGGCAGTTCTCAAGGAGCTGCTTCATCAAGCATGTCATGTTATCCGACTTATATCTTTACTTTTATGAAAGAAAATTTATTAACAATAACATATTGCTCTACAGATATATATATGATATAATTATTCTCTCTGTTAATGATAATAATTGTATATCTCTTCCTGTAATATACCCTTCTAATCTAGAACTTAGCACTTCTTATTCAAATAATTCTAGTATCAATTTTATGGATGTTAAAGTTAATATTCTCCCTAATAACACCCTAACATTCAATATTTATGATAAACGTAATGACTTTTCATTTAATGTAATCAATTTTACTAACTTTAATTCTTGCTTACATATTTCAGTACATAGAAATATTCTACTTAATCATAGTCTTCGTATCAAACGTTTGTGTCCCTACCAATTCTTAGAGCTTAGCATTTTTAAATTAAATCAATTAGCATTGTCTTATAATTATCCCGTCTCTTTTATTTCTGCATGGCTCAAATCATAATTTTCCTTTTTTCTACTTTTTACCCGTATAGGCATATAATATGTTAAAAAAATAATAAATAAAAATAAAAAAAATCGAAAACACTATTATGGAGGGTAGGATGTGGATTGCTGAAAAAATTATAAAAACATACCCAAAAATTTAATAAAAAAAAGTATGTGTGTGCGTGTGTATGTTTTACATACATTATACACTATTATAAAAAAATAAATAAAAAATAAAAATACCATTGTGGAGGGTTGAGGTCGGGAATGCTAAAAAAAGTTTAAAAATCTTATATGTTTATATGTGTGTGAGCATGTATATGTGTATGTATGTGTGCTTATATATTGTATGGATATATATTTTTTTTAAAATATGGGTATCATGCATTTATCATCATATTTTTTATTAATTTTCACATATTGGTACATAATACAAGGCTATATTTTACTATCTCAAAATAATCCTCATTGTTTTTTAAATGTTATTTATATACTCATTTTTTATTTTATAATATTTGTTTTTAAACTAGTTAATTTAATCAATCCCCTTCGATTTACTTATTTTTATATACTCATTTATTTTATTTTATATTTACTCAGTACTTCTTAAGCTTATTCGTATTTTTTCATTCTACTTTAAATTAAATTAATTTCATTTCTTCTATATGGGTACAGATGGCAGGACAAAACATTTTTGTTACAAAACCTAATTACAATATAGTTTTCCTTTTTCACACCAGTTGGCAACAAAGTTCTGGATTTCAGCAACTGCTGCCCTCATGCTCTTATTAATCTGTTTGCATCCTCACATGCTTTAATATAATGAGTCAATTTTCTGATGTTTTGGATCCTAGAATGTAATTGAGGTATTGTGCTCTAATAATTTTTAATATCCTGCGTGAAGTGTATCTTTCTTTAGATCTCTTGGATTTTTATCATTTGTTTTCTTTTATGATGCGCTATTAGGTGCTAAATTTTGTCATTTTAGGCTTAATGCCTACAAAATTGGATGAAATAACGCATCTTCACTATGAATTAACCAACAAGCACCTCTGATGACTCTGTGGGTTATTCATAGTTTATTCATATATATATATATATATTATAATATTATAATTTTATGCTGTTATTTAATTTTTTAGTTTATAATGTATTTCAGTTTCTTCTTATCTGTGATTCCCTATAAGTTAAACACGATAATTTTAGAATTTTAAAATCCATATCCTTCTAATAATTATTATTTTAGATTGTAATTTGTTTTTATAATTAAATATGCTTAGAACAATTCGCTTTATAGAAAAGTATCACCTTTTTAACGTAAAATAAAAATAGTTTTTCTTCAGTAACAGCATAAAAAGTCTTCTTTTTTTTTTTTTTTTTTTTTTAATTATTTATTTATTTTAAGAATCGGATTATTCGTTTTCTCAGTCCCTTCGTGTCTGAGTTAACAGGCGAGTTATGTCCTATTTTGAGGTAAGTTTCGTGTAATATTTAAGATTAAACGCAATATCACGACTAATTCATGTATGGGAGGAAAATCCTCAAGCTGAATGATCAATTCAATAAAGGAAATTAAAAAACATTATCATTTTCAACATCTTTTAAAAACTTAGTAATATATTTTTCGTTACCTTCAACAAAGGCTTCGTTCCACCTCCAAACACGATGGTCGTGAATAGCACAATCATCAAAGTGGCCGATATTATGACGTTTCTTTTTCTTTCTTCAAACTCGAAACGCAACGCCAGAGCAAAAGAGACTGCACCTCTAATGGCTAGAAGAAGAAAAAAAAAATTAGAATTGCATCGAAGACCAATTAGTGTAGAAAAAGGAAGGGATTAAGAAAAGATGCCCCCCCCCCCCCCCACCACCACCACCACCTCACCCCCATTCAAATGAAGATTTTTTTTTTTTTCTTTACGGGTCAATATCTGAAAATTGGACAATTTGCGTTCACTGTCAATAATATGTCTTTATAAAAACATGTATAAAAATCACTTATAAACAGATTAAGTAAAATAATGCTATAAAAAGTGATAAAATATCTTTATTAAGATTGACAATCGTTTCGTCGCACCAACGGCGCATTTTCATAATCATTCACGATAGAAAATATTTTCACATAATTTAAAAAACAATAAACACTAACAATAATAACAATAGTAAAAATTAATCCACACTCGCAAATAGCCAAGATAATTTTATTTTTATTTTATGTTTTGCAATGTTTTTCATTATGCATGTTGTCTCGTGACATGGTTTACCATGTTATTGTTTTGTTAAATTATATGAAAATTAATCCACGCTCACAAATAGCTAATTTAATTTTAATTTAATTTTATGTTTGCAATGTTTTTCATTAAGCATCATGTCTCGTGACATTGTTTACTGTGTTTATTGTTTTTTAAATTATGTGAAAATATTTTCTATCGTGAATGATTTTGAAAATGTCGCCGTTGGTGCGACGAAACGATCGTCAATCTTAATAAAGATATTTTATCACTTTTTATAGCATTATTTTACTTAATATGTCTTTAATTATACTAAAACCAAAAACTGAAAAATGTAATATATTGTAACATTCGTTATAACAATTACCAATGATATTTTAAGCTTTAAACAAAGTAAATCATCATTTCAGTCCCTGTCCCCAGGTGCAAATATCCAATATTAAATATATGTAAAAATTTCTATAAATATTATTAACTTTTGCTATTATATATTTATACCTATATATATACAGTATGGGGAAATATGATTTTCCTTTGTTAGTATAGATTGTATAGTAAAATATTGTAGTAAATATATTTCTTCCTGAGGTGGACCATCATCTCAGTCACTCTAAACACACATTTAGGTTAACAGATACTAGGTGGCACTGGCAGAATTATTTCCATTGCAACAGCAACTAAAGTTCAACTAGCCACCATGGATGGAGGTAAATTGTTCTTCTCTTTGTTTCATATTTAGAAATAATATTTAGTTTTTGTTCTGAATAGGGATGAGTATTTTTTTAATAGCATCATTTATGTCCCCATATTTAACTTTTTTATTTATAAAAAAAAAAAAAAAAAAAAAAAGCTTATTGCAACTTTATTTATGTAACATACAAATGTCACATGGCATATTTAATTATTTACATGTGTGCAAAAGGATTCAACAAAGTGGCTGTGCAGCTGTTAAGACAAAAACATCACCTCAGTCTCCATCATCTTAGTCCTAATTATTAGACACTGATTATGATGTTATCAGACACTTTCTTCCATAAAATTTTATCCTACGCATAAAATATATATCTTTGATTTCAAAACACTACAGCATTTAAATGACATTGTATGTGCTAGTTGGTACATTAATTTAAAAAAATGAAAATTTTGGAATGAAATTGTCTGTTTTTCAACTGTTCCAAAAGCTATTTGTTTTGTGCTTTCAATGCTTCATACTTCAACTCTTAAGAAATCAACTATATGCATGAAGAAGCATTATAATAGTGATTATATTTCTGCCGTGTAATTCTTCAGATAAGGGCTCTCAACTCAATACAAGTCGCATTTTTATTATGAGCTCATTTTATTTAATTTTTATAATTTTCACTTCGCTGTTTCATTTCTTCCACTCAAAAGTTTAGACACACACTGAAACTTGATAATCAAATATGAAGGAGAAATATATGGAATAATTAAACATAATAGAGTCATTATAATGGTTTCATCAACATTATTTATTTAAAAATACGTCTTTTTATATTTTTGTTAAAATCCACTTTCTCAAAAGTTTAAGTACAGAGTTAGAAAAAAAAGTAAACACCCCCTACTAACTCTGCAACAAATTATTGCAGAAGAGAGTTGCTGGTATCAAACGATTGTAAATAAAGTCTACTTTTAAATGATGTATATAAAATTTGCTTAGGGGACCATCTACATATCAAAACGAACCTAAACTTTATTTTTTTCAATAGCAATACCTAAGTTTCACAGCATAAATAAATTCTACACTCTTCAATTAGCCTAAATTCAAATTTTCGTGAAATTCGTACTATTAGTTTCAGAGAATTTAATTATTCTAAAATGAGCTTATTTTAGGGGTTGCATCCAAATTAAAGTTTGGTACTTGATTGTTGAAATGCTGCAGAATGACACGTCACTTCTGTTAAGCATTATTTCTGACCAATATGACCATTTCACTCACATAATATGTTTCGACTATTGCCAGCCCAAATGTTTCAGTAAAATGAGCAATATACATTTTTTTCAAATTATGCTTTTCTGCACATGGCCCCTTAAACCATTATTTCGAAGATTTTTTAAGGTTCCGTACTTAAAAATTAAAAACGGAACCATTATAAGATCACTCCTGTGTCTGTCTGTCCGTCTGTCACAGCCATTATACTCGTAAACTATGAAACGTGGAAAATTCAAATTGGGGGAGTAATAAAGACTATTGACCCACATATTTTCAGATTATTAAACATTTATAAATATATTTAGGGAAAATGTAGAGGGGCTAATTAAGCTACTTGAAAAAAAAAATCTTTTTTTTGTATATCGTGTGAAAGCTTCCTAACGCTGAACTCAAAAATACATTTCTTTTAATTTTAGGTATTATAGTTGTAGAGATATCGTCGAAAATATGGTGCAAAAATATGTCCCCCCCCCCCCCCATCTTTTTCCGAATCTACTCAAACTAAAATTATGAAAAAAATAGAGGTAGTAGACGTTAACTTAAGACTTTGGAGGAAACCTTGCAGGAAAATTATAGAGATTACCCTAGGTCACTTAGATGTTGAGATAAGCGCGTTTTTCTGTTACAAACAAATTTCGATTTGCGGGCATTCAGCAAAGGTGTTGAGGAGCGTTGATGGTACCTTTCGTATCAGAAGTATTGTTCATAATGATTTTCAAAAAAAAAAAATGTTGGTAATGAGCCGAGATATTAACCCTTAAAGATACGGACATACATAATGACAGGGGCGGCGTACTCTATGTGCCATCGGCTTTTAAAGCGTAGATAACAACTTTTAATGATACATTTTTGTTATGCAATGTCCAGTAGCAGTATAAAAGCAATAAACGTCAAATTGTTAAAAACAGACTCATTTAATTAGAATTAATCACATAAATACTATGGGATTCGCGACTAGTTTGCATTGGGTGGATATCTCTATACGCCTCCCGTGTCTTTAAAGGTTAATTAAAAACCTATCTGGAAAAACGCGGCACGGACCAAGGCGGCGTTGCAACTTTGCGACTTCTTTTCGAAGCGCACTTTGCACAATACCAAGTTTAAACTTTGAACAAGGTTTTGTTTTAGAGACACTGTAAAAAGAAAAGATTATTAGTACGCTGAATTTAGTTTTATGCAATGCTAAATGAAGTTTAAATATGCACTACTCGTATTGTCAGTACCGAATTAAGTTCATCATAAACAGATTTGGATAAGATTTTAAAAAGTCTTATACAGAATAGCAATACTTGCTATTCTTTAGGCTTCAAACATCTTTGAACTTTTATGATATACCCATTCATACTTTTCTGATATATGCAGCTATACCCAACCCTACGTTGTATAGTTTTTTACAAAGTTTTATTATTCTTTTAGCAGCGATTTTTTAATAATACAGTTAATAATTCACATATTTATCGTACGGAACCCTCAGAGCGTGACTAATACTCGCACTTGGTCGTTTATTAATCATAATTCGAAAACTGCTTGGAAAAAAAATTTTGAAATTGAGAATTCGCATAAAGCAGGACGTAATAAATATATATATCTATCAAAAAAATTATAGGTTGCATTTCATATATTTTTTAATATTAATTTCTTAATTCATAATTCCCATTATAATTTTTTTTTAAATTACGAATCGAATGTATTTATGATTGTTTTTTTAGTATTATAACCACACATAAAATTATCACATTAGGATTATAATTTCAGGAGATATTAATGAAAATATGAAAATGTAATTTAACATTAGAAGCTCTAAATTTTAAACGTTTAGACCAATGTCAGACGGGCGTCTTTTTTGCTGCTTTTTTTGCTTAGGTATTATCCATTCACAATGCTATTGTGAATGGATAATACCTAAGCAAAAAAGACGCCCGTCTGACATTGGTCTTATAATTCCAAAACTTAGCATCCAAGTGACTTGAAATTTTGTTTTGAAGCATGGTTTGAATCAAAGATTTAAAATATTTTGTCAAAATTGCGTGTTGCCATTGAAAAAAAAATTTAGTCTGGTTTTGATTTGTAGATGGCCTCTAAGTAAATTTTATATATATCATTTAAAAGTAGACTTTATTTCCAATCGTTTGATACCAGTAACTTTCTTCTATTATAATTAGTTGCAGAGTTCGTAGGGGGTGTTTACTTTTTTTTTTTTTCACGACTGTACATTATGCAAACCTTAACAAAAGGCTGGGTTTGTTTCAACCAACCAATCATTATCACTGAGCCGTATAACAACAATTATTCAATTCCTATTGGTTATTTAAGATGCGAGAACATTGTTTTAAAGAAAATGTGTTGCAAACCGCGCCTAAAAACAACCACGAACAGGCCAGAATGAATTAGACTTGAAAGTACATGTCATAAGAGGACAAGTGGTTCACCGTATGTTTCACTGACGAAAAGAAGTGAAATCTGGATGGTGGCTGGAATTGTTGTACTGACATGACCACAGGAAACAGCCAAGTACTTTCTTCTTTCTTTCTTACCGCTGACCAGGGCCCTACCTACCGGGCTATAACCCAGTTTTATGGGTTTGAGTGCCTGGAAACGGGGCGAAATCGTCTGAACGCCACATGGCGGCGGTCTGTTGTACAAGCAATTATGACGTCTTAATGGCAGCTTTGTTTTATTTTGTTTTGGTTCTATGTTGGCCGGTTACTCATAGTGGATTTGCTTGTTTACTTTTACGCTACCTATGCATCATGTCGAGCATCCGAAGGGCGGCTCTGTCGACTGAAGTTGGTCTCATAATTTAGAATCTTGATCAGGTGACGAGACTTTCACCTGACTAGGCACCTCCAGAGATATAATTCATAGGGAACTTGGAGGACTTTGCACCTACGACGGATTTTACATGCACTAGGCGTCATTAGCATATATGGCGGATTTTTAGCCGGCGTGAGCCTCGAATCCGTGACCTTTCGGCTACCGGTCCGCTGCTCTGCCAACAGGACCTCCGCTGCTTTGGGGTAGAGCAGTGTTTCACAACTTTTTTTTATCTAGCTACACACTAAACTCATGATGTTTAAACACCCAGTGTCGATTTCTTTTAATAGGTGTTGTTAAGTGCTTTCTTCAGTAGACGACAAGACGGTAAGCCTCCGGCGGTTTAGGGGCCGATCGGCTTGGTTTTAATAGCCAAACCTGCCTGGCATTTTCCCATGGGAAACAAATTTTTAAAAAGTAGAGGCAAAGTTTAATGAGCAACATCTACTTCCATTTGGTGAGATCTTAGGAGATCCTTAGGAGTAGAGATTTCAATATGACAGTGCTTCAATCCACAAATCACACAGTGACACTGTTAGTACACAGTGGCTTTCCGCCCAAAATGTTGACAGTTTAGATTGTCCACCTTTAAACCAGGACTTAAACCCAATTGAGAACATTTGGATATCTTAACTAGTGAAGTATAGAAGATTGGAAAGCAGTATGACTCAACTAAAGAACTAAAAACGGCCATAGAAAGGCATGTTTTTCTGTGTCACCAAATAATATTTCAAAAATTGACACTTGTTCAATTTTTGATATTTTTTTTAATTTTTCTGTTGACACAAAATTGAACAAAATTTAAATTAATGAACAATTTTAAATTTTAATTTTAAGAAATTGAATGGCCCGCTTGCTTTGCAATTGCTTTAGAATATAAGAATAGACACAAAATACACTGGCCTCCAAAAGTTAAGGTACACGGACTAAATGCGTTCGATTGCACACGTTTTGTCGAATATCTACAAAACTTATTGGCGAATTGTTCTTGAACTTCTGGGATGAAAAGAACATGTTTCATTTCATATTTCTCGGTGAAGATTTAGTCGGGGGTACAATTAGGGGGCTAATAATAAATTTAATAATAAAATAATATTTGCGATCACTTATGTAGCAGGAAAGACTGGAAATGGTTTGTCACTGTGGTAAATGATTATTTGAGTCCTGTTCAACATTTGTATGCATTTGTGTAAGCATAGCACTCATATTCGTGAAGATGTTAACGTTTTTGTGAAAAACCCAAACTTTTTTTTTATAGCATACAGAGTTTTCAACCAAATTTAACACAACTTTCCAAAAACCTGACAAAGAACAGTAGAAACAGTATACTGCAATTAAAACATGAATATATTGAATATTTGATGAGATATGGGCATTTTTATGAGATAATTTTTAACTGCGCATGCGCAGCAGATTTCAAAATTTTTATTTCAGAATTTGGTAGTCAGCTATTTAGGGCAACTTATATAAAAAGACTAGTCAAAAATCGCGAAAATTCACAAAGATGGGGTCGATATAGTGAGTTGCTTCCTAAAAATAGCTTTATTGTAAGGGATTTTACACAACTTTTCAATCAGCTCACTACATCTTCCTAAGTTTTCACAATATTTGACTGGACTTTTTATAGAAGTTGCCCCAAAATACTGAATACCAAATTATGAAATAAAAATTTTGAAATCTTCCGCGCATGCGCAGTTAAAAATTATCTCATAAAAATGCTCATATCTTATCAAATATTCAATATATTCATGTTTTAATTGCAGTATACTGTTTCTACTGTTCTTTGTCAGGTTTTTGGAAAGTAGTGTTAAATTTGGTTGAAAACTCTGTATGCTATAAAAAAAAAATAGTTTGAGTTTTTCACAAAAACGTTAACATCTTCACGAATATGAGTGCTATGCTTACACAAATGCATACAAACGTTGAACAGGACCCAAATAGTCATTTACCACAGTGACAAACCATTTCCAGCCTTTCCTGTTACATAGGTGATCGCAAATATTATTTTATTATTAAATTTATTATTAGCCCCCTAATTGTACCCCCGACTAAATCTTCACCGAGAAATATGAAATGAAACATGTTCTTTTCATCCCAGAAGTTCAAGAACAATTCGCCAATAAGTTTTGTAGATATTCGACAAAACATGTGCAATCGAACGCATTTAGTCCGTGTACCTTAACTTTTGGAGGCCAGTGTAGTACATGCTAAAATTTTTTGCAGAAAATTAATTAAGAAATTTCACTTTTAAAAATACATTTTAAACCCTTAAAATGAGTCAAAATGCCACACCCCTCAGGCCCAACTGAATGGCCCAACTGTTGTTGATTTTTGATTAGACATTTTGTGCATTTTTCGAGGTGAATATTTGTTTAGTGTTTCTTTTTTATTTCATGTTTTATAAATAGTTTTCACGCATTTCGCGTTTTAGCGATCGGACTTAAATCTTTATACAAAACTAGGGGGCTCTGCCCCCTGCAAGCTAAGCTCGCCAACGAGCCCGCCAAGCTCGCCAACGAGTGAGTTCAGACACCGCAGAATCTAAAAGAACACTAATTTGGTAGATTTTAAGAAGATAAGAGAAGATTGAATTATAATAAAAAAAAACCTATAACGATCTCCCTATAAACGGATTTCCTTTCAATTCCCTTTGATTTCGAAAATTTAAAGCCAAGTCAGTTGCTGTTAAAATATGCAATGGTTGTTTTCGTGTTTAATTAAAGAAGATCCCTTTAACATTTGATAAGAAGCGAAAATAAAATGAATTAAGTAAACAGAGTCGTTGCCTCCCGGTATTTTTTAACAGCTTTATAAAATGATTGACATAATACAATTTACTACAATAACTACAATTTAATATGCACGTGTAAATACAATTTCTAAGACATAATTTTCAATATTTTCCTGCTTTTAACACGTAGGGGATACTAGGGAGGGTTGACCATACGGGAGGCTTGACCCACCCATCAGTTTTTATATTTAAAAGAATTTCAGAATTTTATCATTAGGTGTCAACCAAAGCTACAGGAATGCTCAAACAACAATCTTTGTTTCATACAGATAATCCAAATAGGTGTAGAAAAAATCAATTGTGAGGCGTTTTCAACCTAAATGTTGTGTTTTTTAGAAATATCGTGTAAGTTTTTTCAGATAAAATATATCATAGAAATTTAAGTAAGTAGGTTTTAAGTAATGCAGAAATATCGAGCTTTCATTCCATGCATAAATACTGTACAGTAAGTTAGGCTTAACATAACAATGTGCTATTCTTTAGAAAAGGGCTGTGTGGGGAGACTTGACCCAGTCAATGTGAGGGAGGGTTGACCAGATGAAATCTTTTTATTATACACTATGCATAATGAAAGGTTAATGGTTATATATAAAAAAGAATGTAAATTTATTCTGTAAAGATACGGTAAAATAGAGTGATGGAAAAGAAAATGTTTAGATTAAAGAAAGATATGAAAAATTGCTATAGTATCCACTGTAAGAAAAGAATTTAATGAAATATTAGTGGGAAAGTTGATAGGAACTTTTTCCATTTAAATATTACTACAATAGATAAATAGAAACAGGTGTAGAAAGTATGAAAGCAGCACTCTTATCACCTTCAGGGGCAGTGGTATGCTTATGAAACCACTTAATTTTAATTCCGAAACACCACAATGGCACCAGAATTTTGTTAAAATATTTTCCATTTAATATGTATGTGAAATATACCCTTTTTCTTATTTGCAAATAAATTTGTTCGTAAATTCCGGTGCCAGTCATTTATTTCAACATTTTAGTTTTGAAAGTACTTTGTCACTGAAAGGGATAAAGAAGATAATGAACAGTTAAATACACATGCGGCTGTAAAAGAACATAGCATTGACCGAAAAACTTTTGGAAGGTATGTAGACAAATTTCACCAGCATGAATATAGTGAGATAAAGCCAAACTATGTGACAATTAGAGTTATCAGGTCGAGTGTCACAAAAAGTAAGAAAAGGAGGCAAAAAAAGCGGGACCGTGGCTCTTAAATCCGGACATAATATTGCATGAAACGCTATGAGAACGGAAACTGTCTCTAACGGAATAATGTCTTAAATGTTAAAATTTCATTTTCCTTGCTGTACAATTATACCTGCCCGGACAAAATTCTGTTTAAAACAAAATTTTTCTCCTCTGACTTGCGATTGCGGGTTAAATAGGTCTTTTACAGGTTTGTTTAAGCATCCTCTGACTTGCGATTGCGGGTTAAATAGGTCTTTTACAGGTTTGTTTAAGCATCATATCTTCAAAAATATTTTTTATAATAATTAACGCATGTAGCATAAAGTTATTTTGCTTTTTTTAAAACTGATTTTATTTCTCTTCACAAATATTTCAATATAAAACAAAGTGGGTCAAGCCTCCCATATAGTGGGCCAACCTTCCCATATGTGGGGAGCCTTGACCGAATATTTTCTCATGATTAAAATCGATCATTTTTCAATTTTCTTATATATTACACTTATGTAGAAATTTTATTTTGATAACTGATTGTTTAACGAATAAAATTATACATAAAACTTTATTCTACGTTCAACATTAAAAAAATAAAAAATCATTTTGTAAAAAGTGGGTCAACACTCCCTAGTCTCCCCTACTCATTTAATAGTAATTTTAAAGGTTTTTTTTTCTGTTTTTAATGGTCACGTGTAAATAAATTTTTAATCGTTAGGGAATATTATTCTTTGCGCTGTTTTTAGAATTGAAAAAAATCTCTATAACAATAGGCGGATATTTTGGTTCTTTAATGTTAGCCAGGCACAGGTGATAAGTCACCAAATATTATTCTATCGCCATCATTTTACCTATATTATAATAGTCCAAATCATGTAACTGCCATAAACAATTACGGGCTGGTCCCTTCGATTTTCATAAGAAAGGTTTCCATTTTGATTAAAGAATCAAAGTTTTTTTTCGAATAAAACTACATAAAAGTTGCCATGATCGCAAAGAATTCTTGGTACTTTTATGTTAGCCGGGTGCAAATCTCGCCAATAGTTTTTTTTTTTTTTTTTTTTAACTCGTTAGTTAGCATTTTGTTATTTTTCGAGTGGTAAATTAAAACGGTACTACTTGGTTTTCCCATCGACCAAAAATCTATCCACAGACTACAAGATTAAATGCCAATAATGGTTGATCGTAAATGTCACATTCACTTGACTTTAAGGAAGTTACACGTGTTAACGCCATCAAGTGATTTTTATTTCGACGTTTTATTTTTATTTTTATTATTAATGTTATACTAATTTATTTGTTCTTTCGTTATTTAAAATAAAAATTACGTCAATTTGTATCATTTGGTGAGTGGATTGGCGATTTGTATAGTTTGGCGAAATTGGTCGACGGGATAACTAAGTAGTTCCATCAAAACATTGCTTTGAATTTGAAATTAAATGTCATGATTTGTTGCATTAATTAATCGGGTTTGGCGTGGGTTTTTTTTTTACGACAATTTGGCGAAAACCTCGTTTTCGAATACCAGTTGCATATGTATTTTTAAATTATTTTCTATTATTTTTAAAATGAAATAACAATAAATAAATAATAAATTAATTAATAACTATAGAACAGAACAATTTATAACATTTTTTTAATAAAAAGAAAATAAATGTTAATAAACATTTATTAATAAATAAACAACAATAGCCGGGTTACCATGTCAGGTAAAATAACGCCATTTTGGCGCCAATTAGGTACCCCGGTGCGTATATGACATATGCGCCTAATATTTTTCTTTTCGTTTCGTTTTAAAAAAAGAAAGACGTGAAAGCCATTAATTTTAAATGTTTCAGTTTTAAATGAAGGTTTTGTATTAAATAAATGATAACGAAATACGAAAAAAAAAAAAAAAAAAAAAAAAAAAAAAAGCATTGTTCTTAGCATAGATTTAAGGGAGGCCAAACTGGTCGCCCAATTAGTTTAAAATATTAACCTTTTCTAAAATATGAAAAAAAAATATCTGTTATGATTAAAATTTGAGTTGCCATCATTAGAAAAAAAAGTACTTAAAATTAGAAAAAAAATAATATTTCGAAAACTAATTCGAATTTAAAAACTCTAATACCAGTTTTGAGATCTGCGGATCAATACGGATTTTTGGTGTTCATTTCATCGCAAAGTATTCCATATTTTAGGAGAAATTACCGTGAAACGTAATCAGTTGTTTAATCAGTCGTTTCAAAGAATCGTTTCATAAATTCGTTTAATTTCAGCCGTTTCATAAGTAGGATTTTATATATATAGGGCAGATATACCACATCTCCTCCTCCTCTCAAAAATCCCCCCCCCCCTTTTTTGGAAATGATTTACTTATATAAATTCTGATCGCCATATTAACGATTTAAGAATTCGACGGGTACATTACCTGTTATAGTGATTTCCGTCTTAACGGTTTATAGGCATAAAGGGTACATCAGGACTCTTTTAAAATGATTGTCGTTTGAACGAGTTATGTACGCAAAGTTCACAGGGCATCGTTACAGTGATTATAATTTAAATGATTTACGAGACGCTAATCAGACATGACCATATTGTAGTGATCGCCTTTTTAAAGGTTTATGTCTGCGAGGCGCACAGAACTCCGTTATTGTGAGTTCGGTATTAACAATTTATGGGCTTGAAATGTTCAGGTTTTTTTACAACGATCGTGAGGTTTTTAGCCTATTAAAATTTTTGTTTATTTTACCCGAAAGCCCATCACCCACCAATCCACCTAGATTAGCATGGATAACGTCGGGCAGGTCTCTTATTAACCATATGTGAAATAGAAGGTATTAAAATAAAGGTAATGTTTCGATGCATGATTCATAATCTACTTTATACTGCTGGTTGAGCTATTTCTTCTTGAAGAAGAACTTACAGAATGAATATTTAAGGAAAATCTGCAAAAAAAAAAAAAAAAAAAAAAAACTAATTCTATCGTGTATTTCTGGCATTGAAAACTTTTGGTTTACAATGAAAACCAATAGACGCAGTCAGAGGTTTTTCGCGATTTCCCAGAATTTGATTTTCTGGATAAAGCGAGTTTTGAAACGCACGTACTCACTTGAACTCCAGCTAAATATCCAGATTGAAATGGAAAAATAATAAATTGTACTTAGAGAAAAAAAAGAATTGATTAAAATATGAATTGTATGTACTCGTTTTCGAAAATATTACTTCAAACCCCTATTGAAAGAATTTTAAAATTTATATTTGATGGGAATTTTTTTAATTTATACAGGGTGATTCATAAATATCGAAACAATAGGCTACCTCCTTAAATATTGCGTCAAGGCAAATACTTCCAATTACAAAGTTTCATAAAAAAAAAAAAAAAAAAAAAAAAAAAAAAATATTATTAATTCCTGAATTAAACAACAACAACAAAAAAAAAATCCATCTTGATATCTGCAAAATTCACAGATATTAAAATCCAAAATTCGTGACTTACACCATTTAAGCATACGTCTGAGCGACGCGATATCAGTTAGAGGTCTGCACGGGCCCGGGCCTGGCCCGAGGCCCGTATCCGGCCCGGCCCGCGGCGGAATGAAGGCGAATTTTCAAACGGGCCGGGTCGGCAGAATTAGGACAATTTTTTCAACGGGCCGGGCCGGCAAAAAAATTAAACGGGCCTGAAGGGCCGGGCCGGGCCGATAAAAAAATTAATCGGGCCTACCGGCCCGATATAAGAATTCAAGCGAAGCAGATAAAATACGAGCCATTTTCAATGAATGTGATTTTCTCGAGAAGTATAAATGTGCGTCACGAGTCGATGCGAGTTAACAACATCAATACAGAAATGTGGGACGGAACTGATCTTAATCGATCTCAGGATGTGTAGGGCAGGCATTATGTTTTGTAAAAGTATTAATAGTGATAATGAACTTCTGTTAACAGTATCTTTGGATATATACCTTAAGGTGGTTCTCATATTTACTGCTCAACAATGCGAAACTTTCAGACTCATTTTCTGACTCATTTTTAACTATAAAGGCATAAAATTGACAGGCCTGACTATTGAAGGCATTTAGAAACGAATAGCTTTCTCCATATTTGATAAATTACTTACAGAGATTCTTGTCACGTGACTGTACATTTTTCTCCTTTCCTGTGCTATCGCTTCCGGAAATTCTATTCAAAACGCCAACTTTGGCAGTATTTTCAGAAAGATATATTGCTTTTATCTATGAAAAAACGGCATTTACATAGTTTCTGAATAAGAATACCTGCCAATCTTACGCGTTTCCGAAAAGAAATGAATTCATAAATGTGTCGAAATGTAGCTCCTTTGGATTTGAGAAAAGCCTTAAAAATGAGAGAAATATTTTCACAAATCTACATTTTATTATACAGCTTCAAAAGATATTATGTTTTAATCCTTTATTCTGAACTACATTAATCTTTTAATGGATCTTTATTTGAATTTTAAAATGTCTGTAGAGAAGATGACTAAAACACTGTAAGTAATCGTTAATGTTTACTATTGTGTGTTTTCTGTTTTGCGAGCACATAGTAATCTAAAATATTCTCTAAAATGTTCCCATAAATATGTATGTAGTATTCATTAAAAGAATCTTAATTGTATGTCGAGAAAAAACGGATTTTTTTTGTAGAAATTGAGTCGGGCCGGGCCTGTTTTCACTGATATTTGTATGGGCCGGGAACTGTAAAAATGCAAACAAGGTGGGCCGGGCTCTGGCCGAATTTTCAATTTTTACACCGGGCCGGGCCAGGTCCTGGAAATTCCGACCCGTGCAGATCTCTGATATCAGTTCATTTGAAATGCAAGTTAGGGATCGACCATAAATTTACACATTAACAGTCATGATTAACAGTCAATCTAATACAATGCTTTAACTTTTAGATATAAAATAACAGCGTATAGATTTTTGCGTTAAACTTGCTTGAGAAATATGCTAGAGGTCTGCATGAGCTCGAGCTTGGGCCGGGGCCGTAACCACCAGCGGGCCGGGCCGTGTC
Organism: Maratus speciosus; assembly: GCA_963932465.1. Taxonomy (NCBI): domain Eukaryota; kingdom Metazoa; phylum Arthropoda; class Arachnida; order Araneae; family Salticidae; genus Maratus; species Maratus speciosus. The sequence goes on from OZ010789.1 coordinate 297,278,097, forward strand.
TTTATTGTTATTCATATAATATCTTAGGTGATAATCTTAGGGTAGGTTCGGGTAGGCAATAAGTTTTGTAAAAATAGTAATAGGGTAATAAAACTTCTGTTAACAAAATCATTGGAAATATATTTTAATGCATTACGCAGAAATATTTTCAAAACTCTACTTTTTGTTATACAGCCCCAAACGTTATGTTATTTTTAAACCTATTTTTCATTTATTCCAAACGATATTGTTTTTTAAAAATAAACATTTATTCGAATGTTTAAGTCTAAGAGCATAAATAATCATTAACGTTGCAATTGCGAATTTTTTTTTTTAAAGCCAATCTCCAACTAATCTTCGGTTATAGGTGTGTTTATTTGACCCAGGTTTAATACGTTCGAACCAGAAATTCTTTTAAGAAATCCAATTGAATAAATTCGACTTGAAATCTTTAAATTAAATAAGTCAAAGATTCATTAAATAAATTTTTTGGTTTAGAACTGGTTCAACTTAATCTGCACATTACGGAGGATTAGTGGGAGGTTTGGCAGCTATATTTTTGTCGTGCAAACACATAGTAATCTAAAATATACTGTAAAATTTTCTTATAAATATGTATGCAGTATTCTCTAAAATAATCTTAATTGTACCTTAAGAAAAATGGGAATTTTTTGTACAAATTTCGGCATGCAGAAATCTAAAATAGCACAGACACTTGTCTAGATAATTAATTAAATAAAATTAAGGGTATCACCCATAAAAATGATTTTCTTTCGCATTATATCCATAAACCCATCTATTATCTGAAACATAAAGTGTATAAAAAAATTTTATGTCTCTAATAAACTTAAATTTTGTAACTTTGGCTCTATTTGTATGATAGACTAGGGCATGCGTTAAACAAATTTAATATCTGTACCCGAGAGCCAAAGTATTGAAAGTGACATTTCACTTAATTTTTAATGAGAACGAAAAGAAAAAAAACAACTGTGCCAGACAATATGTGAGTTATAATGTTATAAAACAGAATATCCCTGAAATAACTTAGGATACAAGTGTAGCGATAATTTGGCTCGAAAGAGAACAGTTTCTTTAGTATTAAAAGCTGATAAAATAAAATTTGTCATTTTTGGACATGATAGTTTGGTTCTCAGGTACAGATATTAATATTGTGTCTAAAACAACAGGACAGCTAAAATACTTATACTTAGTCCATAACAAGACTTCCCCTAAGATGAAATCGCGTGCGTATACATATACATAATACCATTGATAACAGACACAAAAGAAAATAAAGTATATTTGGAATGACCACACTTTTTTTTTTAATTGCTATTTTAAATATTTCAAATTTTTTAAATTAATATTTTTTTAAATGCTGAATCAAAATTAAAACTTGTATATTTCTGCTTAATTAAAAGAAAAAAAAATAATTCGACAAATAATATTTCGAGTTATAACAATTTTAAATTACTCTGAATTTTTTGGGAAAAAAAATTATTATTATTTTAATTTTTTAAGAAGTCTTATGATGTAGTTCTGTTTACAAATTATATGGTTAGCCATCATAAACAAATTCAAAATTCTAACTCTGTAAATAAATAAATAAAAATGTTTCCCGGACACCTTACAGTAACATTGTTTCTTGAATTACCCGCATTTCAATTTGTGTCTAATCCCTTGAAACCTCACGAAATATTAAAACGGACATATCTCTGTGAATTTTGCAGATATCAAGATGGAAATTTTTTTGTTTAATTCGGGAATGGATAAGGAAAAATTTCCTAATTGGAAATTTTATCCTACGGAGGCCGTATAAAAATTTAATTTTTGTATTTTCTCATATAGACCCCCCATGTAGTTGAAACTTATCTCATCAAATTTTGCACCTTTTTTATGAAACCTTGCAATTGGAAGTATGTGCCTAAGGGCAATATTTAAGGTGATAGTCTATTGTTTCGATATTTATGAATCACCCTGTATATGGGCACCTGAGTTTCAAAACTTGCCTTGTCCAGAAAATCAAATTTTGGGAAATCGTGAAAAACCTCTAACTGCGTCCATTGGTTTTCATTGTAAATCAAGATTTTACAATGCCAGAAATACAGGATAAATCTAATTTTTTTTGTGCAGATTGTGGTGTTTTTTCGGTGAAGGTTGACCAATAGAATTGGTTGATAGAGAAAACACGATTTTTTAAATTTTGGACAAGGTTAGTTTTGAAATTCACATCGTCATATGAATAGTTTTACATCCGTATTTATAGTCTATGGCAAAATAATTTTACTATTTTGTTGAACATGCTTACATAACGCATTTAAATGTATGTAAGTACAGTATTTTTTTTTAATAAGTATTTTATTAAAAAGTAGATCTTATGTAAGTTAGATACATTAAACATACCGTTTTAACAAGGGCCTACCTTTTTAGGCCTACCTTTTTACAATTTTGTTGAACATGCTTACATAACGCATGTAAATGTATGTAAAGTACAATACTTTTTGTTTTGTTTTTTTTAAAAATAAGTATATTATTCAAAAGTAGGCTTTATTTAAGTGGAATACATTAGGCCTACCTTTTTAAGACTTCCCAACAAACGTCAAAATTGTTTATGAATCCAGTTTGTTTGTCAGTGCTCTAACTCGCGTAAATATACCTAAATTGCCATGTAATTGAAATATTTTATTGAAGTTTACCATGGCCTGTTCGGTGTTGAAAATTGAATGTGTAACTTTTATAGTCTGTTTACAGGGACATTCAAAAGGATTCGGTTACATTATGGTTTATAGGAAAAATCGTTTGCAATGTATTTTAATGATGTTACACTATTTCAAACATGATCAAACTGATATGCATCACTGAGGTACAAGATACTTACTATAGAATAGGGTGTGCATACTATTTATTGTTTATTTACAGGGACACACAAAAGAGATCGGTTATACAGTACTGTCTATGAACAATAATTGCCGGAAGTGCGTTTTCAATTGTGGTATGTGGTTTTTAATTTAACTAATCTTTTGCGTATTTCTTGGTGTGTGTAAATTTTATAGATCCTATACAGGATTGCACAAAAAAAGAGTACATTTTCGCTTATTGACCGAAATTGCTAAAGGAGAATTTTCAACTGTGTTATGAGTTTCCTAATTGACCTAAATTTTTGCATACCATATAGTATATAAATGTACCTTAATTTTGAAAAAAAAAATCATGCTTGAAAATCATTTTAAAAACAATAAAAACTGGGTAAATAGCGATACAGTTTTCAAACAAATTGCAATATAGTTTTCAAACAAAATACATTTGAAAGTAATTTTTTTTCCTTATTCAACGATGTCAAACTTTAAAATGTGCGGTATTTAGAAATTTAAGAAAAAATCCAATAAAAGTTAAATTTAATCGTCTGGCTGTCGCCACCGTCAAAATGACGTCAGCATTATACAAGGACACGTTTGTCCTTTATAATATAGATAAATAGGTAGATAGATATAGATATATACTCAAGAATTTCGCATATATAGGACTTAACATTAACTGCGTGAAAGAATAGTTTACCGCTGAACCACATGACGAACATCATTTTCGGTGTAATCTCGTGCTCACGGAAAAAATTCGCTATGACGCTCAGCGGGAAGATGTTTATGGCACGGGCAACCAGACAAAGACCCTGTAAAATGGAAATAATTATATACACTTAAACTTGACTATAAAGATGCTACAGTTAACAAGATCATTATAGAAATGTGAAAGGTCTTGAACTTGATCGCTTACAATGAAAAATAAAATATTAATAGCATAGATGATTTAAATTTCTATAATAATTGAAATTTATATTGAGCTATTATAGGAAAACTTGTATGGGGCCACTATTCTTCATAAACATAATATTTGGATCCAAGTTTTATTATTAAGCTGGGTGAGTGACAACACCAGTTGTTGTTATTTTAGCTATTTTGAATTCCAGAAACAAGAAGTTGTGAGGAGTTAAAGGTAGAAAACTATTTCGCAAGAACAAAAGTAAAATTTCGTAGTTGAATTCTTTTATTTTTTATAAAAGAAAATAAAAAATTTCTCTTTTAACTACAACACCTGGTTTTATTTATTTTTTTAGAAGTATTAAATGCAATATGAAATATATCACCTATAATAACTCTTGGAATTTTTAATGGAGCCCATTTTGTGTGAAATCATAATCATCCAGTGTTGTACCTAGAGCCTTGTTCCTAAGTCCCTAAATAAAATGCAATAATTTTGTTTATTTATTTGTTTTTTAAGATTCTGAATAATAATGGGTTTAAACACAGACTTTCCCGATGTAACATTTTTATATATTTAAGTTTTATTTATGCATTTAGTTTCTAGAATGGATGTTGCCAATGGGATTTAGCTAAATATTTCAATAAAAATTTTTAGCTTCAGAACATTTAGCTGTTTATAAATATCTAATATTTTTTATCCATAGTTTTTAGGATGCCCTTCAAAATGTTTTACAAATTGCATAAACAAAAGGATTGTATAAAGTTCAGAACATTAGTGCTTGCAGCTTATTTTTGGAACAATCTCTTTAAATTATGATATTGCAGTATACTAATACTTTTCAAGAAGTTTTTAAATTTGTAATAATGTAAGAATAACTCTTCCAGATTAGTTTTATTGATAAGAAATAATATAGATAAAAAAATCTTTAAATACGACTTCTGGAAAATCAGTTTTTCTGTTATTTCTATATGCGATAAACTTCATTACATAAAATGTTTTAAACATATTTCATTGAACATTTTTCAAATTGCGTTCCGTATTACTCACAATGTTCTGAACTAGAATCTAATCTCTATGTGATAATGTAGAAACTTGAATACAAAAACTGATAATAATAATTAAAAAAAACTATTTTTTGACATATTTTGAAATACTTCACTTAATTTTGAAGATATTGTAAAACTTCCAGTTCAGTGCACAGTGCACAGGCAAGTGTAATAGTAAGATGTACAAAGGGAATTGATATAATATTTAAGTGAATTGAGTGTACGCTGTCTGGTATAAACATGAAATTTTGCTAAAAAATGAAAAAAAAAACCTGTTTTTTTAATGTTATGAAGATATTGCTAGGATTTTATGTTTTTTCATCTTTCTGTATTACAAACGAAACTAAAAATACGTGTATTTATTCAATATTGTATGTTGTTTTTTTTTTAAGCACTCAGAACGCAGGCAGATACTCTAAAGTAATTTGAACTTAATAAACGATAAAATAAGCAATCCTAATCCTTAAAGGTATATATAAATATTTATACATACCTTTAACTGTTGAATGCAGGCGTAATTTATGTGTGTATGTGTGTTTTAATATATATTGTAGTATGCGTGTGTTTTATTATCCTAATCCTGTTTACCATCATATGATTGTGACAGCAGGAGTTTAAAGAAACATGTAATCTGCCATAAAACCATCGCTATAAGAAGGTTTAATAGAAAGATTTTTTTCTTTTAATGAATCAAATAAAAAAATTAACACAAGTCGATTTAAAAATAATTATTTATTATATAAGCATACTCACAATGCTGGCTGCAACAAAAGGCCATTCTAATATCATGCGGTAGCTGAAAATAGTCACTCCCAAGTAAGCAAACACGCAGGTCTCTATATAGAATTTGAAATATTTAAAGAAAATATTTGTGAATAAAAACTAATAGAACATATATCACTAATAAAAAATACATTTTTTATTTCTTAATTTAAATACATTAAACATTCTACAAACAACTGTTCAGATTGTTGTTGTTGTTGCAGTTGTTAATTTGGAGAAAAAAAAATCTCCGTTTGCTAACTTTTTTAATTCTAAAATAATCTATTTAACTAAAATATTTAACTTGAAATTCAATGGATGTGTAAAAGCACATTTTATGCAATGATATATATATATATATATATAAGAGACGATCAAAAAGTTTCCGTTTGAGGTCGCTGTTGCAGCGTATATGTAAATTAGCGAGTCGCCGAAGCGGGTATATAAGCACAGACATCGAGGCAAGGGATAGTAGCGGATAGGGACAGCTTAATGCAACAATGTTAAAACTTCGACTGCATAACGATATGGGGGGAAAATCCAAAAATCCCTAGCCGGCTTTGGCCCGTTGTGTTGGTGTTCGTTTGTACTTGGTACTTTAATTATACATGTGTTTTATATTTTATTGTATGTTTATATTTTATTTTTCTCATATTTTTATTATAATTTAAGATGTTAATACTTGAAGAGAATGCATTATAATGATTAATATTCTAATGTTAAAAAGTTTATGAGATGCTCTCATTATACATTTGCTATAAAATAGGAACTGAAAGAATCATAAAATTAAAATATGTTTAGTTCAATGTAATAATTTAAAAAAAAAAATTGAACTGTGCGCTCTCAATTGGGATTTTTTTTTTTTTTTTTTTTTTTTTTTTTTTTACAAAGAAACGTGTTAAATTAGGAACAAAGAGAAAACAAATAGTAATAACTTTTAAATCTTTCTAAAGTAAAAAAAAAAAAAATTAATCCACATTGACGTATTATATATAATAATATTTTTATATACACAATTATACTTAGGGAACAAGTTTTAAATTATACATATTTTAATTATAGAAGTGTATGTTAGTTAAATCATATTTACTGTTTTCTAAAGCCTTGACTGACAGTGAAGTCAAAAGATTTAGCTTAATATAAGAAATAATAATTTTATTGTATCCCTTGGTAACTAATTTTCTTAAAGCTGTTAGAACGCCACATACACATCCCTATCAATTTATTTATATGAAATGAATTAATTAGTAAATAGCATTATTATGACATAAAAGACGAACTGCTTTTAAATTTTAAAAGTAGAAGTTGTAGATATTTGTTTACTTATTTAAACATTTCTTTCTGCAATGTTGGAAAGATTATGTTCTAAAGATTTCGTTTTTAATATTATTTTCAAATATTTTTGGTAGGTGGCACCAATAAAAATGCAAAAGCTTATTATTTTTTCCCCTGTACTTCGAACCAGGGTTGAAGAAGTCCCTACGAGATTTCCTACTCCCTTCTTCTATTACGCAAGCGCTTTTTTAACATTGTTGCATTAATTGTTGCCCCATCCGCTACTAGGGATTATTGTGACATTTGCTTATTTCCGAAGTGTGTGTAGAGAATGCTGAAGCGCGAATAATGGCGACGTTAGTACCAAATGCGCCCAAACAAGACCAACATGCTGTTATTCTTTTTCTGGCAGCCGAAGGACGAAACCCGGTAGACATTCATATTCATCGGAGAATGAAGAATGTGTACGGAGAATCATGTCTGTCCAGAACCACTGAAGTGGAATGTTGCTCAAAGTTAAGAGCTGGTAGCTGTGCGATTTAAGACGCAAGTCGATCTGGGAAGCCATCGTCATCTAATACCGACAACAATAAGCGGACAGATGCGATTAGGGCGGAACATCGCATATCGATTCGTGCGCTTTCAAAAGATTCAAAAGTCCGTGAAAGGTCGACTTTTCCTGTCGGACGGAGAAATGCAGCAGGCAGTTCCGGACTTCTAGTAGCAGAAAGAAGAATTTTACCAAAGGACCTGGTGAAGCAGTGGGATGCTTACTTTAATGATGAAGGCAATTTTGCATGACTGGCATATCAAATCTGAACTATACAGCCTTCGAACGGAAACTTTTTTATCCCCCCTTATATATAGCATATATATATTATTTGCCCACTGCAGTTATTTTCAAGAATGCTTATTCAATTGCTCATTGATTCTAATTAATTCTACTAGGCTCATTTTAAAACTTTAATTATGTGAAGATTTCTAACATATAACACAGTTGAATAAATAGTATTTTCAAAAATTGTAAGTATTTGAAAATAGTATTTTCAAAAATCATCTGTAAGGCATTAACTGAATAACAAAATAAATAAATATGTAAGATATTCTGTTTTATCTGATTAATCTAGGATTTTCACAAGATGTTTCATAAGGGACTCTCTAAATTTAAATTTCAGTAATAAATTAATTATAAGAATATAGATGAAATACTAACTAAAACAAACAATACATATATAACAATAATATAGATGAAATACTAATTAAAACAAACTAACAGATAACAAAATAAATATGTGAGATTTTCAGTTTTATCTGATTAATCTTGGATTTCTACAAGATGTTTCATAAGGGACTGCCTAAATTTAAATTTCAGTAATACATTAATTATAAGTATATAGATAAAATTAACATGTTTATCAGGTAACTTTGTATACAGCATTTTTAATAATATTTAAAATTTTCATCAATAGATGGCGCTGTACTACCTCATACTGACGTCAGAGGTTAGCTCAACGCCCTCTATTGACGACAATTCAAACTATTTTTTTAAATATCTGTATACAAAATTTATAAGCTACCTGATAAACATGTCACTGATTTCATCTTTATATATGAGGACGTGAGTTTAAAATCTTGCCTTATCCAAAAAATAAAATTTTAGGAAATCGCGAAAAAACTCTAACCGCGTCCATTGGTTTTCGTTCTAAACCAAGACTTTACAATGGCAGAAATGCATGATAAAACTAGTTTTTTTGCATATTGTTGTGTTGGTTTACGGATAGAATACAGTCGAACCTCGTTAACACGAAATCGCTTAACGCGAAATAATACTGAGGTCCCGTCAGATAAGTCTGAAAACCAATGTAAATTAATTCGTTTAACACGAAATAGAATTTTGCAAACTCCCGCTTAAGGCGAAATTTTTTTTTTTTTTTTTTTTTTTTTTGCTCGAAAATCGAAGCATTCTTTCTTAAGCGAAGTTTTCAATATTTCAAACTTATATGTCAAATCTTATTTACCAAAAATGGAATTTTTCTCACTGTTTGAAAATGACAAAGAGGAAAAGGATTTCAAAAAATGGTGAAATATTTGGCTAATGTCTGCTTTTCTTTATCCTCTGATATTCCGCATCCCCCCCTCCCCTTCGCTTAAGTTGCATTTATTCATACCCTGAACAAGTATGCCTGTGATGGGAATCAATCATATGTCTTCCTATTCTTTTCGAATTACATTTTGTGGTCACCGACAAAAGAAAGGGGAGAAAAAGGAGAGGTGAACAAAAGAAAGGGGAGGTGATCAATAAAAAGGGTTGGTGTCCGAACTGTCTGGGGCTCCTGCTCTTGACCTCTGATCTTTAGAAATCGTATCTGTTAGCTATCTGTTTGGTCCTTTATGCACACATATTCCCTCTCTGAGCTATAGATCCCTGAGCTATCCCTCTCTGATCAGCCACAATGAATGTTTGGGTGAAGGAGTTTCTTTTTTTAATGTGATTGTTCTATTAATTGTCTGACTCTATTGATAGTGACATAAACCATAAACAGTGTTTCCGAAATCCCATATCTTCGAGTGAAAGAAGTGACAATTCTTACTTCTATACCTGACTACTGAAACTCTGTTCGCAGTTGCTCTGCAGAATTCTTTGAAAGATGAGTCGAAAACAGCAAGCTGTATCGTTAGAAACAAAGCAAAAGATATTTTAAATGAAGTCAGCGAGAAAAGTGCTGAAAAAATCAGAAATTGCGGCAAAGTATGGAATATCCAATAGCACACTCTCTACAATTTTAAAGAATCGTGAAAAGATTGAAGCGGCTTATGCTGTTAGTCAATTCGAACCAGCAAGGAAACGAATGCGCACAGGAAAAAATGAAGACATTGAAATTGCTCTCTTACGGTGGATAAAAGAAGCCAGAACATTGTTTTAACTGGTGCAGTTTTGCAAGAGAAAGCAAAGGCTTTTGCCGATGCTCTCGGTTACAACGATTTCACATGTTCTAACAGATGGCTGACAAGATTTAAAGAGCGTCATAGAATTGTCTGCAAAAAGATATATGGAGAAGAATCTGCTGTAGATGAGAATTCTATATAGTCTTTTTTATTAAGAAAGTGGTTAGACGTTTAAAGAAATTATGCACCCCGTGACATTTTTAACGCCGATCAAACGGGCCTTTTTTTCAAAGCACAACTCTCGCGAACACTTACTTTAAAAGGAGAAAAATGTACCTGAGGAAAATTCAGCAAAGAAAGAATTACGATTATGGTCGGCTGCAACATGGGCTGAAATGAAAAATTACCATTGCTCATGATCGGTCAAGTTGTTTCAAAAACGTTAAAACTTTGCCAGTTTGCTACGCTTCCAGCAAAAATGCATGGATAAACAATGTTATTTTTAGGAAATGGTTACTTGATCTGGACTTAAAATTCTACCGAGAAAAGAGAAAAATCTGCGTTTTGCTGGACAATTGCAGTGCTCATAAAGATGTTCCAGTATTAAAAGCAATTTAATGTGTCTTTCTTCCTCTGAACACTACATCAAAACTTCAGCCTTGTGACCAAGGAATTATCCAATGCTTAAAAGTGCAGTACAGAAAAAGAATTGTTCATAAAATGATTCAATGTTTTGATAATAAAACGGAATTTTCTGTGAATTTACTAGAAGCTATAACTTATCTAAGAAGTGCCTGGAACAGTATCACTACTTGAACTGTGAAAAATTGTTTCCGACACGCGGGATTTACGCATGAGATAAATGAAGAAACTAATGAAACAGAATCTGAAATGACGACTGATTTAATAGAAGAAGCCGAAAAACGGGAAATTATTTCGCAGACATTGTTTGTCGAGTATATTTGCATAGATGAAGATGTGCTGACTTCGGATGTGACGACAGACGAAGAAATAGTTGCTTCATTAACTGAAAAAAAAAAAAGATGACAAATCGACATCTCAGACGAGGATGAAGAATTCGACACAGAACTGAAAAGTTCAGTGTCATTAAATGAAGCTACCGCAGCATTAAAAACTGTACAACGTTTCCTTATGGAACAAGAGGATGCTTCCCGAGCTTTGGACAAATTAGATGAGGTCCATACGTTTCTAGAACAAAGCAGTCTACAAAAATTGAAACAAAAGTCAATAACGGACTGTTTTAAAAAATGATTCGCAGGTAAATAAACTTACTATTGCCTAAAATGATGACCAATTTGTTTTATTTCTTAATTAAATTTTCTATTTCTTTATTAAAATTTCTATTTCTTATTAATTTATGATTTTAGCAGGGATATATTTGTAAGCTTATTTATTTAGTTTTTTTTTTTTTATATCTAATATAGATGGCACCACTATTTTGACGGTTAACACGAAATCCCGGATAACACGAAAAAATTTCGCAGCCCTTTTAATTTCGTGTTAACGAGGTTCGACTGTAGATTGATTGAAAAAAATACGATTTTTTTAAATTTTGGATAAGGCGAGTTTTGAAACTCGCGTCCTCATATTTATTATATTTAAGGAAATGTTGAATTTTAAAGTAAGGGAGTCTTTGATGAAACAACCTGTATTTTCGATGTATTTTAATTATGTTTTTAAATTCCTTGTGTCTCTAACCTCTACGAACCTGCTATGAAGGCCATACTCCTGAGTGTCACTTGCATGGTGCTCTGCACGAGCCTCGAAAGATTGTGATGAGTGTAGTGAGACATCACTATTCCGTTGAACAGAATGGTCATAATAGCTGCAAATAAATAAACAAGATTATAGAAAAATTATAAAGCTAAATCATTAAATGAAAACATAACCTGGTATAATTTAATATCAGATTTCAGTACGTTGTAAAACATAAATAAATAAATTTGTCATAAAAAGCCTGACAGATAGACACTAGTACCTTTTTGTTTTATTTTTATAAAATCTATCGTTTTTTGTTTTATTTTTAATAAAATCTATCGTTTTAAAGCAGTATACACTGCATTCGGTTATATTTAACAAAAAAATTTCCATAAAATAAATAGTTATTTGCTGTCATTCAAGGGTTTTTTTCTTTGAGAGAAAAAACAACAACATTGTAATAACTATTTGGATCGTAAGAAACTGGTTATATCATAACTTGGATTTTTCCAGTTTGATTTTTAAAAAATTGTCATTAACAGTTTTAGTTATATTATGGTTTTCCCAATTTTCATGAAGAAGTAAAAAAGCAACATTTAAAAATAAACAAATAATAGTATGATATTTAAAACAATTTTGTTAAAAATATTTCCTAAAACGATTATATTTCATACTCAATCGTAATAAAAAAATGTTATATATTTAATATATTTAAAGCAATTTTGTTAAAAATATTTCCTAAAACGATTATATTTCATACTCAATCGTAATGAAAAAAATTTATCAATTTTGGGTAGCATTTGGCGCCAAACGTAAGTGTTGGCACGAATTTAAACGAGGTATAAATGACAAAATGCATTAAAAATACGTCTTTAATATAACAAGGACGTAAATACGCACGAAAAGTCATAATTGAATGCTGATGTTATGTCACATTTTTCTCAAAAATTGTTTCAATATATGGATGAATGTGCTAAGAGGTAATCTACAGTGTGGTAAAGAAAAAATAACATTATAATTATTCTTGTTACTTTCTTCTATCTTAAGAAGAAAGTATTGGATTCGTGAAAATTTTCGACTTTCGGTTTTCGACGGATTTACACGTTTTAGGGGTCAGGCATTCTGAAAAACGTGTTTTTACAAAATGTCTGTCTGTGAGTCTGTGCATCTGTGAGTCTGTCTGTCTGTATGTGACACAAATTTTGTGGGCGCTCTATCTCAAGAACTAATGCACGGAATTTAATAAAAATTTATATTCAGTTAGTCCCTGATATAAATTGGTGCTGATTAGTTTTTGGTGTAAATCGCTCAACAGGTGGCGCTGCTATGCAGCCTTTTTCACGATTTCAGCAATAGCTCAATCTCCAGAACTAATGCACGGATTTTCATCAAACTTCAGATTCAGTTAGTCTTTGACATGAATTGAAGTTTTGTACATTTTGGTGTAAATCGCTCAACAGGTGGCGCTGCTATGCTGAATTTTTTACGATTTCCGCAATAGCTCTATCTCAACAACTAATGCTTGGATTTTCATCAAACTTCAGATTCAAATATACTTTGATATGAATTAGTGCTGTTTGTGTTTTGATGCAAATCGCTCAACAGGTGGCGCTGCTATGCAGCATTTTTCAGAATTTCCACCATAGCTCTATCTCAATAACTAATGCACGAATTTTCATCAAACTTCAGATTCAGTTATACCTTGGCATGAACTGTCGTTTTATAGATTTTGGTGTAAATCGCTCAACAGGTGGCGCTGCTTTGCTACATTTTTTCGTATTTCCGCTACAGTTCTATCTCTAGAACTAATGCACGAATTTTCATCAAACTTCAGATTCAGATATAATTTGATATGAATTGATGCTAAATTGATGTAATTTCTTGTACAATTTAAATGATTTAATTAACGTGATTTATATAGAAGAAAGTTTTGTGATGGCCACAACATACTAGTTTTTTAATGCTTAATGTTTTTCTAATTGATAATTTAACTAATATTAATAATTTTTAACTTTTAAAAAATAAATGTTAATAAGTCCTTCTGAGAGAATAAACATTTCAAACATATAAGTTACCAAGAAGAAAGTAAGTCAATAAAATTTAGAGCAAAAACTTTCCCTTTTTTGTTACGTAACATCTTCTTTCAACTAAGCTCTTGAATTATTATAGAGAAAAAAATGGAAATTTTATTCATAAAAAAAAAAGAAAACTACTATACTGCATCAAGAGCGCGTAATTTTCACAGACCTCTTTACTTCGCTTGTACTCATATTAAAACCGCAGTAAAATAATGTAAGAAAGCTTTTTACTTTCTTCTATCTTTACAAGAAGAAAGTATTGGATTCATGAAAATTTTCGACTTCCAGTTTTCGACGGACTTGCACGTTTTAGGGGTCAGAGATTCCGAAGAACCTGTTTTTACAAAATGTCTGTCTGTGAGTCTGTGGCTCTGTGAGTTTGTCTGTCTGTCTGTATGTGAGACAAATTTTGTGAGCGCTCTATCTGAAGAACTAATGCACGGAATTTAATAAAAATTTATATTAGTAGTCCCTAATATAAATTGGTGCTGATTAGTTTTTGGTGTAAATCGCCCAACAGGTGGCGCTGCTATGCTGCATTTTTCGCGATCTCTGTAATACCTCTATCTCAAGAACTAATGCACGGATTTTCATAAAACTTCAGATACAGTTATTCCTTGATATGAATTGGTGCTGGTAACGTTTTGGTGTAAATCGCCCAATAGATGGCGCTGCTATGCTGCATTTTGCAGGATTTACACGATTTTTGCAATAGCTCTATCGCAAGAAATAATGTACGGATTTTCATCAAACTTCGGATTTAGTTAGTCCTTGACATGAATTGACGTTTTGTACATTTTGGTGTAAATCGCTCAACAGGTGGCGCTACTATGCTGCATTTTTTTGCGATTTCCGCAATCTATCTCAAGATCTATCTCAAGAAATAATGGTTTGGTTTTCAACAAACTTCAGGTTGGTCGGTTGTATGGGGTTTTATGGCGCAAAATCCCTTAAGGGACATGCTGCGTCAAAAAAGTAGACTAAAACATCCATATATACCTGGATATGAATTAGTGCTGTTTATGTTTTGGTGTAAATCGCTCAACAGGTGGCGCTGCTATGCTGCATTTTTGCGATTTCCGCAATAGCTCTATCTCAAGAACTAATGCTTGGATTTTCAACAAACTTGAGATTCATGTATACCTCGATGTAAATTAGTGCTCTTTATATTTTTGTGCAAATCGCTTAACAGGTAGCGCTGCTATGCTACATTTTTCTGAATTTCCCCTATAGTTCTATCTCAATAACTAATGCTCGAATTTTCATCAAACTTCAAATTCAGATATACTTTGATATGAATTGGTGCTAATTTGATGTAATTTCTTGTACTATTTAAATGATTTAATTGACGTGATTTATACAGAAGAAAGTTTTGTGATTGCCACAACATTATTACCTTTTATTATTACTACCTTCGATACCAACATGTGAGTTCTAAATAGAATGGATGTATAGGTATACTTAAGACGATGAATCTAAGCTTAGCACGCCAAGAGGGTTCTCCACAGCAGTGTAGGAATTTTAAAATTATGAGGGGGGGGGGGGGAGGTAAAATAGTTTCTAACTCGGTATGCTCGAAGAACTCAAAACTGAGAAAATCAATTAATGATAAAGCGTCTCATTAATAAGTAATTATGTTGATTCATTAGTAATTAATTTTATTCACAATTAAAAAGGTGTATATACGCATTATTTCGAAGCAAACATTAAGGAATAAATATCTATCAATTCCAATGCTACGGATTTTGAAGGAGAATCCGTTTTTTCTGAAATTTTCTACTCATCAAGAATATTCATTAATCACAGTCGATGGAAGGATAAGAATAAGTTCTCTGTAGGAACTTCAGAATTGCGTTGGTTCATTGGTTCCCACTACAAATTCCCCCTACAAGTCTATTCTAAATTTCTGGTAACACTCCAAAAATTCTGAAAACAATCAGGTACATGCAAAATTGCGCCAATAAGACGGATTTTAAAAAGATAGCAACTTCGTTACAAAAGAAAAAAATGATCAGTCATTTTTTCCTGGTTTTTAATTTTTTTTTTAATTAATAGAATTTAAAGTTCACTTTAAAGAAGACACTGTAATCCGACGAAAAAAAAAAAGGCTTGATTTCCAATGGGTGGGGGAGTCCTGAGCCCCCCCCCCCCTTCCCTTTTCCTCACAAATCTTCATTTAGTGAAAAGTCAGACCTACCATCACTCAGAATAATATAAGGGTAATAAACCACATTCCTGAAAGTGTAAATCTTATGCTAAACACTTTAACCCCTTGAGGTTATATCCCACCTAATTTTAATCAAGATTTGCGCCAGAAACTTTCAATTAAATTTCACTTTTATAAATTTGGTGGAAAAAAAGCTGTAAAATTATTTTTCCTCATTTTGAAATAAGATTTTTCGAAAATTCCGGTGTGAATTCAATATTACAGAAACACAATTACTTGCCCCTGAAAGGGTTAATGACTGTTCTATTTTTGAAAAATATTCTTAAATTAAGCTGTTTGATAAATCTCTATAGAAAAGACTATTTTATGTAGAAATCCATCTTCCTATTTTAAAACAGGCTGTAATATTTTGTTCCTTTATTGTAACCAGAAAAAAGGAAACCTCGTGAAGCTTAGACTATCAGTCTCCAATTGTCTTAACGCTGGCACTCTCTTCTTAGTTTTTCATATTTATGTATGGTACTGCGAATGTTACTTTATGCTATTAAAACAAACAAGTGCTTATTGGTACGTCAAGCACTGCCAGACGAAAGAAATTTCAAGTTTGAAAATTATTTAAAAATTTATTAATAATTAAGATTTTCAATCATACTTTATTTGAGAGATTATTTTCTATTCGCTGTAGTAAAGGATATTATTATGCGACATTTAACAAGTCGTAAATTGTACGCCAAACGGGTCAAATGAGGTGCTTTCTTATTATAACTAGTCTTATAAATATTTAGATCTTGTTGCAATAGCCGTTGCGCTCTTATGCAGGGACTGATTACTGCACAGGCCAACTAGGCCATGGCCTTGGGCCCGCTGCTGATCAAGGCCCTAAAATGATTAAAATAATTTAGAAACGAATTCATAAAAATGCACTTTTCTGCAATTTTCTCAAAAAAAAATAAATAAATAGTTAACTTAGAAACATATCGTACTGTTTAATAACTTCGAAATTACCCCAAAGAAAACCCTACCTATTGTTTTGATTTTGACGGGCCCTCGAAAAGGTATGGGCCTTGGGCCCCAGATACCCGTAATCGGGCTCTGCTCTTATGCAAAAAGGTATTAATACAAAACTTATTACGATTCCATATATTAAATTCAGTAATACGGAAATAATAGGACTCCATCTTAAATAGGACATAATCACCATGGCAGCCTGGAATCATTACCTATGATGGAATATCATTGAATTAATTAAGTATGATAGAAATTAATAGAATAATTACCATGGCAACCTAGAATCATTACCTATCATGGGATATCTTTGAATTAATTACGTAGGATAGTATGTAATAGAATGAATAAAACTTTTATTAATATCTTTTTAAGTTTTGATTCGATTTTCATAAAATATGACTCGACAAAATTCTGGAACGATTATATATATTAAATTTCAAACCATTCGGTTGGGTAGTTTTTGCACTGTTATATGCGGACAGACGGACAGACCAGACGACGACTATAGGTGCATATCATTACGAACGCACCTAAAAATGACGATTAAAATGACAACCCATGCCGAGACATCTAATTTTACTCTTAAGTTTAGTGTTAATATTGTGTTGAGATGGAGATAATAGGGATGCATAAGTTATAAAATTATTACCTGAAAGCTGCAATGCTTCTGCTACACAGTATGGCGCATAAATAAATACCAGCATCATACTAAATTCCATCCAAGGATACTTCCTGATGTCGAGGTGCTTGAATACTTGAAACAAATTAAGGAAATTCTTTGCTTTAAATAATGTGTATACAATGACAAGAAAAGACAGAGGCCAATAATATAAATCTTAATTGCTGAAGAAATAAATATAAATGTAAAAAAGGGAATTTTTTTTAAACAAGCTTTCATTAAAATCCACTAAAATATAGAAAGAATATATATATATTTTTAATGTACTACCAAATTTGGCGATATTTCACCACGTTGACCAAAATTTGGCGCTATTGTTGTAACCTTGTCATTAGTACTTTTCAACGAATACTCGTTGTTGAAGCAGATACTGATCTTTCCATCAAACTATAATTCAATAATTATAAAAATTAAAAAGTGTTTTCCGATGTCTTTTGGAAGCGGAAGTCGCTTGGCGGCAAAACTCCCTTCGAGTAGAATTTTTAAAAATTTTGAAAAACGTGCTAACTAATTTTAGTTATGCAATAGACATGTCAAGTTTCAAGGTTTTATTTCCATTGATTCATGAATTATGGAGATTTTTTTGTCCCCAACCCCAGGTATTAAGTTTTAAAATATCAATGTTTAATTCCTGTGTTAACTTCAGGCATACATATGTATTCCAAATTTCAAAGCTCTATATCAACAGGAAGTGGGTGAAAAATGAGCCACATACACACAATTAAATTATAACTGTTTGTATTATTATAAGTTAAAAGAAAGGATGTAATACTAATAAGACTTTGTCTTTAATTTATGTTTTAAATCTTGTAACATTTATTGTTACATTTCGTTTTTTATTTTTCTTTCATTTAACCACAAATACTTCTTTAAAGGTATTTATATCACAAGTGCAATAATGCAATACTGGAAAAACTAACAATTGTTTTGAAGAATTGGTTTGGATTTTTCTGCCGAGAAAAGTATGTTTTAAAATTATTACTGAATGCAACCATTTGATACGCGTGGCTGAACGTAGTGAGCTTGAGTGTGTTCAGAAGTGCAGTTCGCGCCGCGCGCGCGCTCAGAAGTTTATGCCATGGAGTAGGTCTTATCGAAGAAAGGAATTTTAAAATAATTCAATTATTTCATTATTTTTATGGTTCAAAAAGGGTAAAACCAACGACTATATTTCTTTATCCTTCCAAAACATGGTTTTCGTAACAGAAATACATGCCTATGTACACTCAGATAAAATCTAAAATAGTCGGGAAAAACATCACGTGACCTTCTTTATCTACTTTAGCCCATTTAGAATTTAAAATTAGTTAACCAACCGCACACAAACTCCGCGCGAGCTGCTCAAAAAATTTTGTGGGCGATTTGATCCCGTGATTGTGCGTTGTTTGGTAGGTTGATTGATACAATTTAAGAATTCAACTAGTGATCTAAAAATTTTTACTTTTTAACAATTTTCTTTTTATTTATTTAAAAATGATTTATCAGTTGATTTATATCTTCCGTGATAAATAAAAAGCTGTTAGTAAACCAAGATTGTGATATCAACATATGAGATTTGTTTGTAATCTACTATACTGGATGGATTTCAATTAAATTTGCACTGTTAGTTAGACAGTTTTTCAGAGAAGGTTTTAATATATATATTTCTTATTTTATGATTGCATATTTTAATACCGTGTGGATAACAGACCAAAATACATCATAAAACATGAGAAATAAATGGCATTCAAAATTCTGTTAGTATAAGCAAAATACTTATATTTCCAGTAGAAAATTTATAAACATTCTAATCATACTTTATTCACTACAAAACTAGACAGCAAACCTATATATTTTATCTCTTTAAAAAATATATGTACAGATATTTTTAGTTAAAATAATCTACAACTATTACATTTTATTTTTATAATGTTCAAAGTAAAATATGATTTCCAGCCTAGTCGCGATAAAAATTCACTCCTAAAGTACTCAAAAAAAAAAAAAAAAAAAATCAAGGAATTATCCTACGCGCAAAAGGATATTTTCGCATAATATATATTATTTTTTCATTTGGATTTGCTTAATGTTTATATCATTATACATATACATACTACATATATAATCACTTAGAAACGAAACTTTGAATATTTAAAAGGCGTTCAGATGTAAAACTTTCATCGCGAAATACCTCATTTTCTCACATTTAAATAAGCATTTTATTAGCCCCCGGGACGGTATGCTATTTCTTTCTCCCAGCTTATTTTGTCTCCAAAAAATAACGTTAGCTTACTGAAGGCAGCAATAAACAAAGCAGATGTATCATTGTGCGATTAAATGCTTTATAGCAATTTTTTTAATTTCTAAGCATCACAGATTTTAAATTTTTATACCATCGTATTGAGAAAAAATAGTACTTTTAAATGCAATCTGTTTGAAAACTGTATCTCCATTTATTTTTGAAATATTAATTTTTTTTGTAGTTTTTAGCACCATTTGTTTAATTTTGGCAACTCAAGTACTCCATTTATATAAGATGTAAAAGAAAAATAGTTTAAAAATAGCAATTATATCTTTTTGTTGCCATTTTATCTTAACAACCGAAAGAAAATGTAATTAAAATACGTGCTATTTTGGAAAAATATAAACGAATAATTTCGTTAAAACATGGAGCTATTATAAATTATATTTAATTTTAAGTATCTGTAGACGATTTCAGTGTGACCTCAGTCATGACGTTTTAATTGGAAACTGACTTCAAACAAACGGTTGCTATACGTCATTTCTTTTTAAATATACACTGTAAAAAAAATTCCGCAACGTTCCTGGGAAAAAATGGGCAGCTGAGTTGCCCATTATTTCCAAGAAACATTTCTTGAAAATGACTGGAACTTTACTGTATATGTTAAAAACTTTCTACAGAAATGCCAGTAAGTTTCCTGCGAAATACCGGGAATATTCCTGTTGACAGCAAAACATTACTGACATTTCACAGCATGCGGGATCCGCAGATGATTTTTACATTTCCAGTTGACAATTTTCGCTTTATTATCATTATTTGTTAGAATGAAAAAATATTTTGAAATTGACATCAAAATTATTATTTATAATTTACACGAAAAAATAAATTTTCAGTTAAAATTCAATAAAGTAAATATATATATGATATATTGTTTCTGAACTTTGCTTAAAATATAAAAATATATAAATGTAAATAATAATTAGAAAAAAAATCTAGACATCAAATATTTTGGATTTTCGTTAGTAATTATGTTAGTTTACAAGTTAGATAAAATACATATAAATTTTCATGAAAAAAAAAAACCTAAACGTAATTGTATATTTTTTCCGAAAATAAAAAAAAAATTCAAATTTGCAGCAATTCAAAGTGTCAAATATATATCAAATTTAAATCAAATTGTAATAAAGTGTTAAAATATAAAATTAATTAAAAAAGAAAAAAAAGTCCAGAGGTAGCATCGAACTCGGGCCGTACGGGTGGCGTGCGAGCTTTCTGCGTCCACACCACGAAAGACACGTTGAGAGCTGCAAATTAATGGGTATTTGAAACGTATGCTAAACCTCGGCATCTAATTTCTGAAAATCTAAGTCCCATTTGAAGAAATCTTTTCACAAGAATAATTAGAGATAAGAACTCTAATTAATAAGAGATAAGAACTCTAATTAATAAGAGATAAGAACTCTAATAATAGGTGTATTTTTTTTACACGGTCTGCTCCTTAAACATTCCACAGACAAGAACGAGAGATAATCTCTTAGCGATGTCACGGAGGTATTGTATTTTCATCTGAATTGTCTTGACAATAGAGACGTAAAGGATTATGTCGTCTATTGATTTATTTGCATTCCATATTGATTTTTTTACATTCATTTAAGGAATTCTTTTTCGATACTCGCGCGCGAGCAACGGATTATAGCAAAAAAAATAATAAATGGCGGCCGCAGCGTTTTGCTGTTTCCAACTTTTGTTCAGGAACGTTTCAGATAAGAAAACCAGAATTTCACAGGAAAGAGCTAAATTATTCTGAAAACATGAGAAAAGGCGAAACGTTCCTAGATTTTACATGGAACGTTACCATTTTTTTTTACAGTGTAAATTGTGGAAAACGTTACCAGTACATATCAAGTATTAAAACACTTAGATGTGAGATATAGATGTAAGATATAGCTGCAACACACAAACAAAATAGAAAATACAGCATAGCAACCGTTTGTTTGGAGTTAGTTTCCAACCAACAGGTCATGACTGACGTCACGACTGAAATCGTCTATATTAATGTTTCAAACAAATGAATATGCCTATGAATCGTTAGATAGCCGGGGGTTTTTTTGTCGAGTTTCTTTAATGACAGCATCTTTTTACTGCATTTGTGTATTATTTTGCGATAGTCACATCCTTATGCATGCTTTACTGTAGATGTTTAAGAGTGGATCGTAAATGTTGAATTCTTAAGTGGATGCGAATGACGTCATTTTAGATAAAATAAAAGTGTGTGCTTTAAGTCTTAAAATTGAAATAGGTTTTGTACTATTTATATATACTACATATATTTTTTTTTCATCGGGGGCGACACTAAATTCTGAAAAAGCAGAATTCCTATTTTCTAGTTATTATAATAAAAATACACGTGCCTCTGTATAATAAAAATAAAAAATATATCTTCATCAAAAATATCTGATTCATTATGAAAAATATAAAACAATCAATAAACAAAACAAAAAAATTATGATACAATGTGGGACTGGAAGGATTTGAACCCAGAATCCCTAGTCTCGAGTTCACTGCCTTATCCATTCAGCCATCTAGCACACGTTCCTTTTGCAACAAAATATCTTTATAATTAGCACCATAATTAATCAAATTAGTGATCTGTTCCTGAACACACTTACATGTTATTCCATCCATGATATTGACCCACTTCATGATCCTGTCTCCTGAGCTCGCGCGCGCAGCTCGCGTGCTTCTTGAACACACCCCTTGTCATTCGGCCGATTTCGCATAGTCAGCGCAGCGCCATCTGTGATTTTTTACAAGTAGAAATCCTGGAATTTTTTTAATACACTGTGTAAATCCTATAATCACGACTCCCTTCTAAAATTACAAAATATGCATTTATAATTTTTTTTTTCTAAAAGGATATCAGTGCAGCTAAAAATCCGAAGAATAAACCAACTAAGGCTGAACACACGAAAATGGTCATGAAACGGTATACGCATTGCAACAGAGTATATGATATCGTATCTTCCGCATCATTTTCATTCTGCGATGCTTCCCACACTGTACTAAAGAAAAAGAAATTTGTAAAATTAAAATTAATGATATTAACTTTTTATGATCGAAAAGCATAATAAGGCATGGTATTATAACTCATTAAGAATATCTAAAAAAATAATTAATGTATCTACCTGCATTGTTGATTTGTCTTTGCAGCTAATATCGATCAATATTTTACCTTAAAATAGAAAAATATTTTTTGGTATAGTCGTGGGGAAAAAAAAGTAAACACCTCCTACTAACCCCTCAACAAATTATCGTAGAAGAAAGTTACTGGTACCGAACGATTGGGAATAAAGTCTACTTTTAAATGATGTATTTAAAATTTCCTTAGGGGGTCATCTACATATTAAAACGAATCCAAACTTCATCTTTTTTCAATGGCAATACCCAATTTTAACAAGATATTTCAAATCTTCGGTTCAAACTAGTGCTCGCGATTATACGTATAATACGTATAAAACGTATGGGTCGGAAACCTATTTTACCATATCATACCAATCCAAAAATCCGAATCGGTATAATACGTTTTATATGTATTATACGTATAATCGCGAGCACTAGTTCAAACTATGCCTAGACACAAAATTTCAAGTCATTTGAATGATAAGTTTTTGAATTATAAACATTCAAAATTTAATGCTTATAATGTTAAATTACATTTTCACATTTTATTAATATCTCCTGAAATTATACTCCTAATGTGCTAATTTTTTGTGTAGCAATAATGATAAAATACCCAAACATAAATACGTTGAATTTGCAATTTTTATAATTTTACGATATGAATTATGAAATTAATATTCGAAAAAATTATGAATTGCAGCCTACAATTTTTTTTATGGATTTAGATTTATTAAGTCCTGCTTTATGGAAATCCAAAATTTCACATTTTTCTTCCAAGTAGTTTTCAAATTATGCTTAAAAAAAGGCAAACTAATGGTTTAAGGGGCCGTCTATGATAGAAGTGACAAGATATTTTGAAATTTCTTATGCTATCCTGTAATCTAGCAGTCTTCAATGACTGCTTGCGTGGCGCTTAAGATGCCTTGATCAAGAAGGGGGCTCTCTCGGTGAACAATCGAGTACCGAACTTCAATTTGGATACAGCCCCTAAAATACGCTAGTTTTAAAATAATTAATTTCTCGGAAACTTATCGTACGAATTGAATAAAAATTTGTTTTTTTTTTTTGGCAAATTGAAGGGTGTAGAGTTCATTTATGCTGTCAGACTTGGGTACTGCTATTGAAAAAAACAAAGTTATGGTTCGTTTTAATATGTAGATTTCCCCTTAAGCAAATTTTATATACATCATTTAAAAGTATACTTTATTACCAATCGTGTGGTACCAGTAACTTTCTTCTACGATAATTTTTTGCAGAGTTAATAAGGGGTGTTTACTTTTTTTTCCACGACTGTACCTATACTAAAATACATTCTATCTAAAAGTATTTTAGTAGCAGTGCATGTTATCAGCAATGGATAGCAACTGCAGAATCTTGATTTTATTTTGTTTACGGCTAATAAAGGGCCTACTGAAAAAGTACATTACGTTCTTTGGTTATATTAAACAAAGTACTCAAAAACAGCTTAAAAGCATTTTAGATGTAAATTTCATACAGAATTCACCAACTAATTAATTGATGGCTGAACTAATTAAAAAAAATGAAACGGATGCGTTTTTCAGCAAGAAAGTACAGACAAGCCTATAACGTGAATGTTTCTGCCATAAGAAAAAAGCTTAGTCGGTGTCCCAGCAATTTCATTTAGCTAGTCTTCGGTTAGGAATTTCTGAATCAACTATGTATAAAGTTGTTCATTAAAGGTTGGAATTGCGTATGAATTGCAAATTGTTCAATAGATTAAGTTGAACAACTGATCAAAAAATTGTCCAGCAACTAATGGAGTTCATGTTAAAGTGAAAAGAACAATTTTCATTTTGTAAATTGGAACTTCCCAACTAGCAGCCTGCTGGTTGTATACGGACAACAATGGCTTTTCTTCTGTCCACGGAGTTTTTCGAAACAATAAATTTTAGT
Organism: Maratus speciosus; assembly: GCA_963932465.1. Lineage (NCBI taxonomy): Eukaryota > Metazoa > Arthropoda > Arachnida > Araneae > Salticidae > Maratus > Maratus speciosus. Next base: position 297,302,767 of record OZ010789.1, read on the forward strand.
ATCTTTACTTATTTTAATTATTTTAAGATACGAAAAATGTTTAATTGCAACGAAGTAAATTTTTTTGCTAATTCGATTATTTTCATAATATACATGTGTTTTTTATACGTGGAAGTTACATATAAGAACCTGATAAAAATTGTTTCGAAGTTTTATAATTAAATTAGTTTTTATTTTTTTTTAATTATCTATTTGCTAGACAGCAGATCATATGACCGCCATGTAATTCGTATGATCATTTTCAGCCCGCGAGCAGGCATAAGTTGGAATGGGAAATGGTCCCCTTGGGGAATGCTATCACATAAAAATTTTGATATGTTTGATAAAACCCGCTAAGAATTTTTTTTTGCCGTCATTATCCCACTCTTTTGGTAATAGTATAGGTAAAATAGACCAAAAATTGAGTAAAATACAACTGCCATTCACGAAAATTTGGGGAAAACCTTGTTTTGACACTAGAGATAAAGATCCGATGAGTCCACCCCCCCCCCCCAAACACACAAAATAATAATAATAATAATAATAATAATAATTGTTTTCTCTGGGGGTTTTTTTGGGGGGAAGAGGGGAATTTTACCTCAGGATGGGGTAAAAAACAAAAGTTTTTAAACATGTCAAGTGAGATATCGTTTATAATTTATTACAGTGTATTTTTAATTCTGAATCGAAAGGCACCATCCGTAAGTCGATACGATCATTTCTTAAAAAGTTATGGAAGGTTTTATAAATACAAAGTCGACACCAATACTTTACGCAGGTAAAAAACGTTTTTACAGTAACAACTGATGGCTATTCATGAGAATTTGGGAAGAACATCATTTAGGCACTATAAATGTATATCCGATGAGTCCACAAAAAATTAAGTTGTTTCACCGCGTTTTGTTGGAGCAAAAAGGGGTGGGGGAACTCAGACGGAGAAGGAATGAACATTTTTTTCTTTAATTAAGTCAAGTGGGGTATCTTTTATTCTGTATTTTTTCATTCTGCACCGAAGGACACCATCCGCAAGTCGATACGATCACATTACAAAGATAAGCCGCGTTTTTGAATACTAAGTCATGATGGTTTTATGAGTACAAAATTATGAATACACGAATTTTGACAGCTTTAATGACTTGGAAAAAGAGTCAGATGATCCTGATTTCGTTTATTGCTATTTTGAAGACATTTAATAAATTTGAGATTATTTGATATGATATAAAGAACATGTATTGGACGTAAAATAAATATGACAATGCTGAAGCATAGATAAATAGCATAGATAAGCATTCCCTTTGTGCGAATTTTAATAAAAAAAGCTAAAATATTTTAACAACGATTTTACGCACAAATAACGTACAAACACAACAAAAAAATCCCATACGATCGTTTCGAGGATTCCTGAATCTCCTTGCTTAGTGAGAGAGAAGAAAAAAAATTAAAATGGGTTCGAAGAACCCGGTTCTGGTCCATTACGTCATTTATTTAATATATATAAACTCTTATTTTCGCATATTCAATCAGTCTATAAGCCAGTACTCGGGGCTATAACCAAAGGGTTCTTCGAACCCTTATTGTAAAGAACTGAACTATATCAGATTCGCCATATAGAAAGAACTAATGCATTTCTAAAACAGAGTAAAAATATGGTGAAGTCCACTAAGACGTGCGGTAAGATGAAATAAACTACTCAGTCACCATCGCTCTTGGACATTTGAGAATCGGTGACAGTTCGCTAATGCAAAGGAACAGCCGGTATTCTTTTGATCTCGAGCGTGGGAAGTGAACGCACATACTTTCTCACGAGAGCATATGATCGCAGGATCCGGGTGCAAAAAAGAGGAGATCCTCAAGATGTCCACTCAGGGGATAGCGGAAAAGGTCCCTGGGAGGTTCTTGAAAAGAACGGACAGTTAGTGGCTGAGAAACTCACTATTGTTTTTAGAGGGAGATAATTGAGATATATATACGAGAGGAGGATGCAGAGGAGAGGAGATTTTGGCTGGAGTTGGAAGAGCGACTTTTGGAGTAGAAGAGGTTGAAGGCCGAAAGGGCCGGGCTTTACGATTCCTAGTACCGGTGAATGATACCTGAATCAGCGGCGACAGGGCACCGGGGTGCCGTCGCGGAGAAGAGATCTTAATCTCTGAGACAAGACCAGCGTCTTCCGTTCAAATAATGCATTGCCTGTGGACTTAATAGACTAGCTGCCACCTTCTCATAGACACTATTTTGATTGATACATAAACTTTTTGTTCAACAAAATTTACATTGTTGTGTACATAGCGACTTATTATTACTCCAGAATATCTTTTATTTTGTTATAAAAATAAATATCATGTTGTCATATTCTAAGAGAATATAAGTTGTTAAGCCTTCGAAGTTAACACCCTCGACAATCGCTACCGCCTTCTTAGGACACGGCACAACTGGTGGCAGCCAACGAAACGAACTTTTATGTGCAAAAAATAGTACAGATGAGATTGTTAGCAGTCTGTGATTAAAAACAAAAGAGAGCTGAGCATCGAGCAGCAGGACAACGTCATAGCCGCAACACTGCGAAGGAGTCAACAGTCCAGCGACCCAGGAGAGAGCAAAGGGACATCCAGGAGATCCACCTAAAGCCAAACGGAGAGAGCCGACAACCGACAGACTCCCTCGGAAAGGTCTGACCCTGACGCAAAGAGAGTGACTGATACTTCAACAGCAGCACACTGGCCAAAGCAACTGTGACGGGACCTCAACACAACAGAGCAGGTAGGCTCATTATTTTTTGAATGGCTCTCAAATTTTGTTTTAGTAGAATTTAAATGTTTTAAATTCGGGATCTAAAATTGTGAGATAGTAAAATTGTTGTAATTTGTAATGTAAACATTAAGATAAGGGCATCAAGCCAAGTATAACAGAGGCAAATTCATAGGCATTTAAGATAGCTCAAGCTAGGGAGCAGATTAAAATCTTATTTGTATTCGAAACGAATACAAAGGAAAATTTTGTTTCTAAGAAAGGAAGCGGAGAAATTTTTCAGGGGAGATTGCAGTAGCGAGCCGAAAAATAAAAGGCTAAGGGGAACAGTTTTTTTAAATTAGAGATGCAAGTAGTGTAATATTACATGTAAATTGTGAGGAAAATTAATTTATGTTAGTTAAACTACTGAATAAAGATATTTTCTAGAAATTTATGGTCAGAACACTGATTACACTGGTCATGGTTTGCAAAGAAGTGCTCAGATTTGAAAAATTTGAAAAGTTTATTCGAAATATATGTGTGCAATTTCTATAAGATTTTACTATATATTGTGTTTTATCCTATGTGTATAGGGACTTTAAACAGAAAAATTTATCTTGCACATTGGTTATTTTTAACAAAAGAGGAAGGTATCCAAAAAATTTCACAGATAGTTTAAATTTATACTTTATATCCTGTATTTGTATTTAAAATTTGTTTATGTAAGCATAGTTTATAGTGTCAGTTGACAAGTTTTAAATTCTCCGAGGAAATTATTGGTATAAATTATTGAAATTGTGTTAAAAATAAGGCTTCATTATGACAAAGGTGACCGCATTAAAACATTGTAGAAAGGTTGATTTACAGAATTTAGCAGCAGAATTGGGTGTAGCACTTGAGGATGGAGATACAATACAAATAATCATCCAAAAAATTGAACAATCAGATAGCTACGACGAGAACTTTGCGCTAACGCAAGCCAGATATATTGTACAAGATAGAGAGGACAATATAGCTAGGGAAAAAGACCGCGAAAAGGCAGAATAAGAACGCGAAAAAGAACAGTTAGAATTAGAAAGAGCTAAATTGGAGAACGCAGACAGACAGAAAGAAAGAGAATTCAAACTAGAAGAATTAAGATTAACGCAAGGCACAGAGAGAAGCAGTTCCAGCGCAAGCAATCGTTCTGATAGAGGCCCAAAATTAAACATAAAATCTATTAGGCATTCGTTCGATCCAGACAAATCAGACATAACTTTATTTTTAAATTTATTTGAGAGACAGGCAGAAAGATCGGGGATCGAGTCAGATGATCTAGTAACTCATCTTTTAGCTTTATTGCCCTTAGAAATTGCGGAATTAATTTTACGAGAACCGTCTGGCAGCGTGGACAATTTTGCTCACGTGAAAAAAATTCTCTTAGAACGATATAGGTTAACAGCAGAAGCCTATCGTTTAAAATTAATGAGGCATAAAAAAATACAAACACCCCATGGAAAGACCTAATCTTCGAATTAAATAGTTTTCAAGATGGGTAGCTAGATGGGTTGGGCATCAAAACCTTAGAGGAGCTAAAAGACTTACTCATTACGGAACAAATTAAACTAAGAGTGCCGACCGAAACTAAAAATCATTTTATTGATTCGTGGGCAGAGTATAAAAAACCAGACAAACTCGCAAAAGATTTGGACGGGTATGAAGCAATAAAGGGTGCAACGGCCTGGAAAGGCTATGCCAGACCCCCCGTGGAAAAAAGATTCGAGAAACCGAGATATGCAGAAAAAGACAGCGAAAAATGGTCCGATCGCCCAAATTACGAGGAAAGGGACCCGAGGAAAAATCCCGGTCATAAATCTAATTGGCGGGAGAAAAACGATGATAGGGAAAACAAAAAGCTTTCGAAAAAACAAAACAAAGCACTTGCTTTCAATGCGGAAGTCCAAAACACAGGATACGAGACTGTCCAGATTTAAAAAGATCGGAAAAAGAAATAAGCACGGTACATCATGTTAGGTGTAGTACGAAGATAAATGGAGTAGAAATTACAATGTTACGCGATACGGGAACCATGGATGATTTATGTTCAAGAAGATTCATTAATAAAGGGCAATTAAACGGAGAAATTAAGTGGTTAAAACAACCTCTGGTCAGGGAACTTCAACAGCTTCCGGTTGCAGAAATAAAGTTAGAATTAGCGGATAAAACGGTGATAACAACCAAAGCACTTATCACAGACCACGAGTCAGATTTGGATTATTATATCCTTGGAAACAGAACACAAGAATTAATCAATTCGAATGAGAGTAAGAAAACTAAACAGCCGGCGAGAGAAAACGAAACCAATAGCAATCGAAACTTTCAGCCGTGCATTCAAGGGGTGAGTCAATCACGAGAGATTAGTCCGGAAAACGCCACGGCAGACGATGAGTTGGACGTGAGCGAAGGGGAGGAACCAATTTCTTTACCACCGCTCGCACAGGAGTCGAATGAGAATGCCAAAATACCGTTTGAATATGAAACTTATAGCTTAAGGAAAAAAAGTAAGACGGATTGTAAAAATGCACAAAACATAGTCAAGTCGCGTGAGGAATCGATTTCCAGGTCAGAAAACTTTCGAGGCGATAGGGATTTGGAAAAACAAACGGACGTTACGAAAAAGGATAATAACGGTAATCCGAAAAACAGAATAGCGACGAATTCATCAAACTTCGAGAAAGAGGGGAGAACAACAGACAGCGTTCGAAAACGAAAAAAAGGAAAAGTCTATGGGTCAGAAAACCAAGAGAAACCACAAGAGAAACAGCTGTCAGGTGAGGTCAAAAACTTAAGGATTATAAGAAACTCGGACACACACATAACTCGCGAAGACAAGAAGTCAAAAATACCGGTAAAAATCATACAAAATAGGCAAAGTACTGGACAAGAAAAGCTGTTCAGAGATTCATCTCAGATAGAAGGGATTAAAATGAGGGAACAGCAGGTTAAGTCATATGACGTCGGTAAAAAAGTCGGAAGGGAGAGTGAAAACTCAGTTTTAAAAAAAGTGCGAATTACAGAATTTATGCAAAACCAGAGAAAAGGATTTTAAACCCGGGAAACAAATACTAGATTTAGGAACAAACGGTCAACAAAATGAAACTGATAGTTGGGAGGACATTAAGAAAGGGAAAGAAAAAATAGAAAGGGTGGACGAACTTATAGAGATCCCCAAAAATAAAAAAACAGGCGAAAACAAATAAAGCGAAACGTGCTGGAAAAATTAATATGAAAATGAAAAGAAATAAAGGATTAAAGGCCTTAAAGGTCTGGAAAATTGCTGGTCAAGGAGAGAAGTTTAACACTCCTAATTCCACGAATAGATTGAAAAGGCGAAAATGGAAAGGAATTGGCAACAGGAAAACGGGACAAAAAAGCACGAACATAGATTTAGAAGTCAAAATCAGGGTAAAAATAAACAAAAATCTGAGAAAGCCAACGGTAGTTAAAATAACGGAGATAAATACATTGTCAAAATCTAAAAGGGAAACAGAAAACAGGAAAGGGTTAGATAAAAACAAGGAAATTGATCAAAAAGAAATCAGTGAAAGGCAAGGGGATCGGCAAAATTCAGAGAGGCTTTCCATAAGGCATTCGACAAATAAACGAAAGAATACGGGAGAAGATGGGACTACGAGAATAGTTGTCATAAAAAAATTAAAGAGCTGCACTGATAAGAAGAGTTTAATAGAAACGGATAGCAGTGCGCTTTCATCTAGGAATAGCAAAAACAAAATGACTCATAAACCACTCAAAAGGGCACATACTTTGCAACCTGACCAATATGCCAGAGTACAAAGGCCAGGGAAGGACATTGTCCAAATAGATTTTTTGAGTAGGGCAGAGTAATCTTGGGAAAAAAAAAGAAAAGAAAATTGTATATAGTATGTTATCTTTCCTTTTAATGTTTGAAAATATAATATAATGTGAAGTATTTTGAAATAGAATAAAGTGTAAAATATTATACAGCATGTATAAATGTATAATGAATACTTTTTTGTGGAGGGGCAGGCAGGCAAATAAAGTTTTTTTCTTTTTTCTTTTTTTTTGCATGTGAGTCATTCATATAAATTTTGAGTCACCTTTCTCTCTTCCAGAATATTTCGTCCTGCGGCCAAAATATTCTTTTAAAAGGAGGGGGGGGGGGTTATAAAGAACTGAACTATATCAGATTCGCCATATAGAAAGAACTAATGCATTTCTAAAACAGAGTAAAAATATGGTGAAGTCCACTAAGACGTGCGGTAAGATGAAATAAACTACTCAGTCACCATCGCTCTTGGACATTTGAGAATCGGTGACAGTTCGCTAATGCAAAGGAACAGCCGGTATTCTTTTGATCTCGAGCGTGGGAAGTGAACGCACATACTTTCTCACGAGAGCATATGATCGCAGGATCCGGGTGCAAAAAAGAGGAGATCCTCAAGGTGTCCACTCAGGGGATAGCGGAAAAGGTCCCTGGGAGGTTCTTGAAAAGAACGGACAGTTAGTGGCTGAGAAACTCACTATTGTTTTTAGAGGGAGATAATTGAGATATATATACGAGAGGAGGATGCAGAGGAGAGGAGATTTTGGCTGGAGTTGGAAGAGCGACTTTTGGAGTGGAAAAGGTTGAAGGCCGAAAGGGCCGGGCTTTACAATTCCTAGTACCGGGGAATGATACCTGAATCAGCGGCGACAGGGCACCGGGGTGCCGTCGCGGAGAAGAGATCTTAATCTCTGAGACAAGACCAGCGTCTTCCGTTCAAATAATGCATTGCCTGTGGACTTAATAGACTAGCTGCCACCTTCTCATAGACACTATTTTGATTGATACATAAACTTTTTGTTCAACAAAATTTACATTGTTGTGTACATAGCGACTTATTATTACTCCAGAATATCTTTTATTTTGTTATAAAAATAAATATCATGTTGTCATATTCTAAGAGAATATAAGTTGTTAAGCCTTCGAAGTTAACACCCTCGACCATCGCTACCGCCTTCTTAGGACACGGCACACCATTTTAATTTTTTTCGAAACGAAACGATTTTTTTGTTGTGTCTGTACGTTATTTGTGCGTAAAATAGTTGTTAAAGATTTTAGCTTTTTATTATAATTTTCGACTTCGTATTCATAAAACCTACCATATTTTTGTAATGAATAATCGTATCGATTTGCGGAGGGTGTCAGTCGATTTAGAATTTAAAAAATACATATCAAACGATACCACACTTGACCTAATTAAAAAAAAAAGGTGAACTTATAGCCCGGACACCCTGTATATATTTCTCTAGTTTCTCAGTGATTTATTTAAGCAAAAGATTATAAAATGAAAATAAGTAAATACAAAGCTGTTCAGACCCCATACCCAAAAATCATATTAGTTATCAATTTGAAAATTCCGCTATTTTTAAATGTTACTGATATCAATTTCCATTTAAAACATCATATACATAGCTGTTGTTTTAGAGATGAAGTAAGCCATTATTACAAGTTTGAAACAAATGAAATAGAAAAAAATTACAAAGCTGTTTAATATAATGCTTTTGTATTCCAATATTCCAATTATATCCCAATGCATAAAAAATATTGTTGTAAACCATTTACTAAAATAATATATAACATTTATTGCATTTTAGAAAACATTAAATTTATTTAAATTACAATTAAACGTAAACGAGCTTGTTGCTCTTTGTATGCTTCCTGGCAGATGTAGTTGTGGAAATTTCTATGCAATGTCACTTTTTATATGACTGAAATGTCTTCTATTTCAGGAAAATTATAGGAGTTGGAGCTGACATTTTTTCTCGTGAATTTGAACTGAAAGAAACAGAATCGCAGAATGATTACTGGACATTTATGCTCTGTTCATATCTGCCCCCCGCTAGTCTGTTTACATGTGCTCCACATGGCTGCTAGAGTTAAATTGATAGATCATTAACATTTCTCAATTTTAGAAGAAAAAAAACTTTATCAAAATTATCTATTAGTACTCATAGTATTTGTTAAAACTATAAAATTCAAATAAATAAAAATAGTTTATTGCTTACAAAGCTGGAAATGAGATTTTACTTTTGAGATCTACAGACTGTGTTTTGGCTACTAAAGACAAATAAAATGGCGAAGAGCTTCAAAAGTTTATCATCATATGTCTACAGGTGTTGCCATCTTTGGTAATTTTTTTAAAAAAACATAAAAAAAAACTATTGAAAAATTGTGATGTTCACATGTGCCTCCCTCTCCCTGATATATATAATCTGTTACGATGACCATAGAAATATTCACTTCGGCCGTGTGGCCTTAAATATCCACTTTTTCCTTAAGTTACTAGAAGTTACAAGTTAAATGTGAAAGATTATTATTCGAAAATTCTGGAGCTAAATAAATGAAATACTTTGCAGGGGGCAGACCTTACAAATTAAACAATGTCTAGTAACTTATTTTTCGTAACACTAGGGGGACCCCGGCCCCCTGCTCGCTACGCTTAATCAACCCCCAGCGTAATTATTTCGCGTCTCCATTCTGGATAGCTTCGCGATCCCTTATTTTCTATGCATTCATTTTTTAGATTCCACTTGGTAAAAACGCGCTCCTCCCCAACTCCTAACAATTTTATTTCCTTATCTCGAAGCACATAATCATTAGAGCTTACAGAGTTTCATAATTACAAGAATTCTTAAATATAAAATTATATATATATAAATAGCATTACGAATATTGTAAATAGTTAGTGTTTGTGCTTAAAAATAATGTAAATAGTTCAATTAAGCTCTATTCTTAAGCTAATATTAGATTTGGTGCACTGAAATATCTCAAACAAAACTAAGCTTGCAGAAAAGCAACAAAAGCTTTTCTGCATATTTTTCTTAATATTAACGAAGAAAGACTCCCAGTCACAAAAAATCTAGATGCCGGTGTACCGGGAAGATCTACGCAGATTCCCATTGGTCCATTTCCAAATCGTTGCTTTTTTTTCAATTCCTACTATTAGTTCACACTCTCCCTATATTTATTTATTTATGTGTCTTGTTCAAATTTTCAATCGTTAATAAAATACTTATCATTCATCCTATCAAGCTGAAATCATTTTTTTAAACTTGTACTGGATGACAATTGATGTTAATACAGTTTTTTCAAATATTAATTCATTAATTAAATTTTAATTAATTAATTTTAGTTTTATATTGGAGACAAAATGGCGGCAATTGGTTATTGAACAGCATTTAATGCATCTTCATATCTATAAGAGGGGTTACCATAAGGAGGACCCTGTTCTGTCGCCAAATACCGCCAAATTTGTCGCCAACTTAGCGATATATCGCCAAATTTGGCGACCAAAATGAGTCGCCAAAAGTGATGCTAACTTGGCGATATCTCTAATATTTCGCCAAATTCCCATAGACTTCCATTGTAAACCAGTAGGGTTTACTTGATTATAGAAAATCGACAAATTGAGATATTTTAATGCAACAAAAACTAATTTTAACTTAAGGGATTATATTAAATTTTTCTTTGATGACCTAAGTAGGAATTGACTTTAAAAACAAAATTTTTATATTACTTGTTATATATATAGAAGGATAGAATGATTTGACAAACTTGAATTTCTGTATACTTTCTGCGTAGGATTCAAATTCTGACTTACTAGTGAAGTAAATTCGAGGATTAGTGTAACATTCATCATGAAACCACTTGACTCTTCTTACCTCGCAAGCACGATGGCTATGGCATCGTTGAGGATGCTCTCGCCGGTAACCAACATGTTAAGAACGGGGTCGACGTCGAGTGCCTGGAAGACGGCCAGTGTGGCCACTGGGTCGACCGCAGACAGGAAAGAACCGTAAGCGAAACTCTCCGTAAAGCTCAACTCGTACACCAACTTCCACTGAAGAGAAAGAGAGGAAGAAATAATTTACAACTTATTGTCAAGAAAAAAGTTGTTTTAAAGCTCAGATGTCGAGATTTTAGCTATCCCTTAAACAGCTTTACATAGGGGGATTCCTTACAATAGGGAAATCAAGCTAGACAAGATGTAAACTAAAAAATTAAACTCCGGTTATCTGGATGTCCTAAAAGGAATAATAAAATCCGAGGTAACTCATATCTTTAAGAGTCAAAATATTTGGGGAAAAAAACCTTACTGAGACATTTTGCGTCCAATCATTCGAAAACTGCGAAATTCACATTATCTTGTGAGACTCAATGACTTGAATTGGAGACTAACAAGAACAACACAGGAAAAGGCAAATTGAACCTATGGTAACTTACACAAATTCTATTTTTTTTTTTAATACCGTATATACTCGGGTAAAGTCGAAGAATTTTAGACAAAATTTTCGGAGTTGAAAATGGGGGAGGGGGGGTCGACTTATATACGAGTTAGTAAAAAAAAAAAATAAATAAATAAATGTTTACCCAATTGTTGATATTCAGGATCTTTAAAGACAGAAAATAATACCTATCTTGAAATCATGAATCTTCAAACCTTTGTTGTTTTCATTTAAAGATTAAAATTTTTCAGTGACAATGGTCATTTCCATGTGAATGACAAAAAAGCTCAACAATAATTTCCCTGTAATTACTCTGCACCCATTTTCTCTTGGGATAGAATTCCCTCCAATACAGGGGCATTTCTTTCAACATTTTAATCCCCTTTTAAAAAAGTGTTCAACTTGAGAATACTTCTAGATATCTCCCCTAAAAGTCCTACAATACAAAGAAGTACTATATATTAGCTGTCTAAGAAGTTGTTTACCCTTGTAAATAAGGCTTGAATAGATTTTTCAAACTTTTTTTTTCTTTTTAAGTATCATTAAACTGATGTGAATAGGTTTCACAATAGTTTAAGCTTCTCCAGTTTTACACAATTATACAGTTTTAAAACATTGAATTAAAAAAAGAGTGATTAGAAACGTTAAAAAAAAAGTTTACTAATTTAATGAAAATTTATTAATATTTATCCTCGGTTACAAATTAATTTTCAACATACTGCCAGAAATATGGTTCGACTTATACACGAAGATTCAATTTTTTTCAAAATTTTGCGTAGGAATTCGGCGGGTCGACCTATACACGAGTATATATGGTAGTTTTTTAAAGTAAATTCTTACTATTATCGACATAATAATCAGGTTTAAGATCCATTTCTTTGAAATTTAATATAGCACAGGACAGAACGACAGAACAACTACTTAGGAGCTCAGGAAGTAATTTTGTAGAATTTTGAAACCTGGGGCTCAGGGCGTAGTTCACCAGACTGTATTCCTATATTATATTATAACAGTTGCAAACAGACTTTTATAAATTAGACAAGTACAAATTTTATAACACTTACAAAATTAAAATAGTACAAATGCAGTAAAATGTATATACACTAGCATCTTACGATTTCTTTTATTTTATTTTAACAGTGCAGCAGCTTAGAAAAATTTATTTTCATAATGTCTTACATTTCATGAAAGCGATTTATAACTTTTTTTTTAAGATTAAATAATGAAAAAGTTACTTACCTGTCCCAATAGAAATATACTTCCTCCGATGATAAATGCCGATACTGCAGTACCAAACACGGCAAAAAACAGAATTGAGCCTAAATTTTTGAAAAAGTTGCCCTGAAAATAAACAAAACATTTATATATCCCAAAATGTTAGAATAATATAATTAAATAATATCTGTCAGCGATTCGCAATTATGAAAATACAGGAACTCTCGCTAAACTCGGGCGATAAATAGTGAATTGTGGTACAGTTGCAACTTTCTCCTTAATTTTGCATATTTACTAATGTTACTACAAATGTTATTGTGCCTTATTGTAACACAGAAAAAAAGCATTGTTATGTCACGTGTTGATCATTAATTATCAAATTACATGCTTGAAAGTCAATTTAATAAATATAAAAATAAAAATAGTTTTTTAAGAAACACTCTTTTACAGGCATTTAATGTTCATCTTGAAAATCATGCCTAATTTTTTAACTGCAATTCATGCTTTTTCCCAAAAATTTCCGTTATAATAAATTAATTTGGCTCTGACGGCAGCAAACTCGGTTATGGAAAATTCACTGCTTTTTTTTTACGTTTGGTGGAAATCACAAGCAAGTTAGTTTTTTAAAAGTTATATAATTTTGCTCTGCTTCTTTTTTTAAGATAGGGAAACAGGAAAGGAAAAATAAAACATTATTTAAAATATCTTTTTAGGATATCTACACTGATTTCTCAACGCATAATAGTAAATGAATTAATATTAAACTATTAATTGATAAAAGCGTATTTTTAGGGTTCCGTATCTAAAAAAGTAAAAACGGAACTATTATAAGATCACTCCTGTGTCTATCACAGCCATTTTACTCGTAAACTATGGAACGGGAAAAATTCAAATTGGCTGAAGTAATAAAGACTATTGACTCACATATTTATAGACTATTAACCCATTTTCGGCCAAAGGTTCGTAAACGCACCATTTCAATAAATATTTTTTTTATTAACACTGTGAGGAATATTTTTCACTACTTTTATTTTTCTGCTATTTTTAAGGGTTCTGGAGACATCTATAAAATATCTTCAATTGGAATAAACACTTTATGTTGCGAAGTTTTCAAAATAGGCTAGTCTTTTAAAATTGAAACGGTTGTTGACAAATTCGACTTTTTGAAAATGTATAATTATTCCACTTGAGATTAATCATATGTTTTTATAATTGATTCAAGTTGCAAGTTCTGTAAAAAAAGTAAGAATAAATCAAATGTCATAAAAATTAAAAAAAAAATATTAATTTTAAATTTAATAGTGCGTTAGCGCACCATTGGCCGAATGCATTTTATTTCTCAAATAAAATATTATTTTTCATGCACGAAACTTTTTTTATTGTCTTAATGAATGTAATATAAGCATATTTCAATGAAAATAATACCACATTTTATAAAATTTCTATGCTTGGCCTAAAATGGGTTAACCATTCACAAATATATTTAGAAAAATTAGTCGGATGTACCAATCCCAAAACTTTCTTCTATCTCATACATGTTAATGCTTCAAAATTCGCTATCACACTGCCAAAATTAAATGGCAAGCTATGCATTTCATGAGGATTCTAAAGATATGAAATTCCGTGCATTAGTTCTTGAGATATGACTATCGCTAAAATCGTGTAAATACAGCAAAATACGGCCTAGCAGCGTCACCTATTGGGTGATTTATACCAAAAACTAATCAGTAACAATTTATGTCAACGTCTGACTGAATCTGAAGTTTGGAGAAAATCCCTGCATTAGTTTTTGAGATAGAGCTATTGCGAAAATCGTGTAAATATATAACTAAATCTGAAGTTAGATAAAAATTTGTCCATTAGTTCTATAGATAGAGCTATTGAGGCAATCGTGAAAAAGGCAGCATAGAAGCGCCACCTATTGGGCGATTTACACCAACACATAATCAGTAGCAAGTCATATCAAGGACTAACTGAATCTGAAGTTTGATGAAAATCCGTACGTTAGTTCTTAAGACAGAGCTATTGGGGAAATCGTGTAAATCCTGCAAAATTCATCATAACAGCACCACCTGTTGGGCGATTTACACCAAAACGTAATCAGCATCAATTCATATCTAGGACTAACTAAATCTGAAGTTTGATCAAAATCCGTGCATTAGTTCTTGAGATAGAGCTATTGCGAAAATCGTGAAAAATGCAGCATAGCAGCGCCACCTGTTGAGCGATTTACACCAAAAACTAATCAGCATCAATTTGTATTAGGGACTAACTGAATATAAACTTTTATTAAGTTCCGTGCATTAGTTCTTGAGATAGAGCACCCATAAAATTTGTGTCGCATACACACAGACAGACAGACAAACTCACAGACTCACAGACAGACATTTTGTAAAAACATGTTTTTTGGAATCTCTGACCCCTAAAACGTGTAAATCCGTCGAAAACCAGAATTCGAAAATTTTCATGAATCCAATACTTTCTTCTTGTAAAGATAGAAGAAAGTAAAAAATCCCTGCCGGCCCGGCCTACAGGCGGAGGTAGATTTCGAAGTTAAGTATACTAATTTCACAAACAAACACCAAATCATGATTAGAGATAAACCCACTTTAACAATTTTATCTGGTCGCTTTTGACGAGTTTTTATTTCATTTTTATATAATAACTGGTTTTATCACAATCATGTTAGGGCGGTATTCAAAAAAATACTTTTCCATGCTCAACAACTCGAAATTTTCTGGCATAATTCCAGATTCATTTTTAATTTAAAAAAAAATATGAAACTTGCTGACGTGATTTTTGAAGAGATTTATAAGCGACCTGTGTTTTTAATTTCCGTTTAATTAATTAAAACTTGATACATAAACAATTATTTTCTCAGTCAGACAATATTTTTCGTTTGTAACACAATCGCTTCGGGAAATTCCGTTCAAAATGCCCACTTTGACATCATTTTTTGAAATATATTCTGCCTCTGTCAAAAAATCGATCATTACGGTACATTATATAGTTTCTGAATAAGCGAATCTATCAATTGGATGCGTTTGAGAGCAAAAATGAATTTAAAAATGAGTCAGAAAATAAGCAGTTTGGATTTGAATACTTCCTTTTCCAACACAATCCGCTTCGGGAAATTCGGTTCAAAAGGCCCACTTTGACAGCATGTTTTAAAATATATTCTGCCTCTATCAAAAAATTGACCATTACGGTACATTATATAGTTTCTGAGTAAGAAAAGGTACCAATTGGAAGCCTTTGAGAGTAAAAATGAATTGTAAAATGAGTCAGAAAATCAGCAGTTTGGATTTGAATACACCCTTACTAAGATGATTTTTTTCTTCAACCGCTATGTATTTTTAATTTGTTTTTGCTGTAAGAATTGGTCCTATCCAAAACTTGTCTATATAGATGTTGTAGACAATATTAAGAAGATATATGATAAATTCATGGGGATTTTATATCTTTTGAATTGACGGAGTTATGGATTTTTTTTCTTCTTCAAACGCCCTTTTTGTTTTCGTTTTTAATTTATTTTTTTTTTTTTTGCGGTACGAATTGGTCCTATCAAAAACTTGTGAATATAAAAGTTGTAGATAATGTTAAGGAGATTCATGATAAAATTAATTGGATTTGACATCTTGAGAATTGACGAAGTTATGAATTTTTTTCTCCCAAAAACCCTATTTTTTGCGCCCCTTGAGCCCATTTTTAACTTTATCAAAAATCTGTGATACATAAATTTTTGGCCCTATTTTTAGAAGTAATTAAAACTTTAAACTGATTCGATATGTACAATATTTAAGAAGTTATAGGGGTTTTTCGGTTTTCACAAAACCCCTCCCTATTTCCATCCCCTTGGTCCGATTTTGCCCATTAACGAACTCGACCGAGATTTTATGCCCCTTGATTTTATGTATCAGTTTGGAAGAGATTGGTGCAGAATTGTGGAAGTTATCGTGTCCAGAAGAAAGTGATATATATAGATAGATACATACATAGATAGATAGATAGATAGATAGATAAAGTTTTTTACTGGGGGTGGTTTTGGGCTCTAGGGGTCATGATCGGTGTAGATCTGCAAAAAATTTTCAGAAATTCCAACATAGGAACGACGCCAATAGGTAGTATTTCATACGAAATCTACCTAAAAATATAGGGTTTCTAATTAAGTTACTTGAAAAATAAAATTCTTTGTATATCGCGTGGGGTATTGTGTGAAAACTTTCGTGACGCCGAATTCAAAGATACATTTCTTTTAATCTTAGGTATTATATTTTCAGAGATATCGTCGAAAATATGATGCAAAAATGTGTGTGTGTGTGTCCCCCTCTATTTCCAAATCTACTGAAACTAAAATTAGAAGAAAAAATAGGGGTAGTAGAAGTTAATTTAAGCCTTGCAGGAAAATTATAGCGATTATCCTTAGGTCACATAGTTTTTGATAAAATCGCATTTTTCCGTTTTAAATTTCGATTTGCGGACGTTCAGCAAAGAAATTGAGGAGCGCTAGAGGTACCTATCATCGCAGAACTATAAAAGGATTGTTGGCAATGATTTTCGAAAAACATTGTCGGTAATTAGCCGAGATACTACCCTTAAAGGGACTCTTAACTCACTTGAAAACACCCGCTCGGTAATGTTAAACCTATGGGCAGGTTGTTTTCGAATTTCTCGTTTAAATTTGAATATTTTTAAACGATTTTTTTTTTTTTTTTGTGCATAGGATAGCTGAGCTCGAACTCTAATATGGCCATTTTAAACTTTTTCGATTTTGGTAGCAGAATTGTTTTAATCAAGGTACTTTCCCTTTCGAAACCGGTTCGGAAAGTAAAAGTACCTTTATTAAAAAAATCTGCACTTGAAATCTATAAAGTAAAAAGTAACCCTATTAGAGATCGACCTCAGCTATCCTACGCAAAAAAATCGTTTAAAAATATGCAAATTTAAACGAGAAATTCGAAAACAACCTGCCCATAGGTTTAACATTACCGAGCAGTTATTTTCAAGTGAGTGAAGAGTCCCCTTAAAGACACGAACGGCGTACTCTACATGTGCCATCAGCTTTTAAAGCCTAGATAACAACTCTTAATGATATATTTGTATGTCCCGTTACTAATTCATATTTTTATTGTACGGAACCCCTTGTACGCGAGTAATTCTCGCACTTGACAGGTGAATCACAACATACTTTCCAACCTGTCATCCAACCTTCTGTCATTTTTCACATTTGGTCGGGGTCATTTAAAATCTGGTTACCTAATCTGATATAGGACTCTAAAATCAATCGCAAAATTTGTCTTTATAAAGCCGATATTACTGTCGTAGCGTCAATTGAGATTTTTATTGCGGCCCGAGGATTTCTTTGTGTCTCTCTCTCTCTACGTTCTCGGGAAAACCGACAAAACAATTATCCGATTATCTTGAAATTTGGGGATATGTTAGTGAGATAGCTGTATAATTTTGATTAGATTGGTTATTCTTTCGGAGTTTACTTTCGTGTAAATGCTTTTCTACTATTAAGAATTCAGGCAATTTTGAAATTTTTTATTCATTTATTTTCATTTATTGAAAAGAAAATAGGGTGTTTGGATAATTTAGGTAAATATTTAGTTGTGGATGCTAAATTTTTCCTATGCAAGGTCTTACATTATTCCGATCGGTTTGAAACTTTTGCAATGCATTTTTCATACGTTTGCAATTAATTGTGAATGGTTAGGTGGAAATTAATGCATCTGTTCCAAAAGTATAAAATATTTTTTCATATTTATTACTTTTAGAAATTTGCCAGTATACATAAAGTCTTATTTTCTTTTAACTTAATAGTTCCTAGCAACTGTATTTAATAGCGTATAAAAAAATCATTAAAATAATTCCAATTGCGAAAGAGTAATCAGAAAGTTTAGATAAGGAGAAAACTATATTAGTTAATCTTCTGTAATCGAATCCTAGGTCAATGTTGGCTTCAAACATGATTGAACATTATGATTTATGTTGAATTCGGATACTATTTAAAAGGTGTTACAAAACCCTCTTTATTGTGCCAAATCACGCTTGCAAATTGGCTTTTGGAAGTTGATTTCTGATTTAAAAAAATTATAGGTTCCAATTCATATTTTTTTTTCGGAAATTAATTATTAAAAAATACGTATCCTTGGCTATATTTGCAGAAGCTTCAAATATGAGAATCCGAAATTACAGCTCATTACGCAAAATAGTTGTTGGGTTATGCTTAAAAAACTATCTGCATTGCAATCTGTTTTACAACTATTAAGGTTAGTTGGGGTAACTGGACCCACGAGGTAACTGGGCCATAGGCTATTTTATAAAAGACTGCTGATGTTTCTTAAGTTTTAGCTTTTGTGAACAATGCACCTTAATCTCTACTTCCTAAAACAACGCGTGTCAACTCAGTCATAACTCTCACTTTGCTGTGATAGGTTGTCAAAAATTTAGGTTTCTTTTTTTAAAAACAACGTCCATTTGGTTGAACCTTCCACGGCTTTTTATTAAATTACGGTAAGTACTTTTATTAAACAATCTTTTTTTTTTTAAAGATTAGGCACAGGGCTTGAAATTCAATTTTTCATAGGAGGGGAGTCTCCCTACCAACATTTATAGATGGAAGGGAGTTGACCTATTTGGGAGGGAGAAATAAATCTAAAACCCACTGTTATTTTACGTGCTTTTTAAAGATTTACATTAATCATTTTGTCATGTCTGCATTAATACAGGCATGACAAAATACCATAGAAGCAATTTAAATCAACAACTCAGAATAATGATGCAAAATGGTTTTTTTATTTAAAAAAGTAAGAAAGCAGGGGTGATTCTGAGTAAAAAAAAAAAAAAAAAAAAAAAAAAAAAAAAAAAATCTGAAACTGACAGCAAATTTTTTGAAAGGTTACAACAGAGGGGATGAAGGAGGGGGGGATTACTCTCAGCACTAGCTATATGTGTTTTTTCGTGCCCCTTTGACGAAATTTGCGGGTTTTTTTGCGATCTTTTGAAGAATTTGCCGTTATTTCGCGATCTTTTGACGAATTTTGCCGTTTTTCCGCGATCTTTTGACGAAATTTGCCGTTTTTCCGCGATTCTTTGACGAAATTCGCGGGGTTTTTTCGTGATCCCTGGACGAAATTCGTGTTTTTTCGCGATCCTTTGAAGAAATGAGTGTTTTTTTCCCCGATCCTTTGACGAAATGTGCGTTTTTTTCGCGATCCTTTGACAAAATTTGCGTTTTTTCGCGATTCTTTGATGAGATTCTCATTTTTTTCGCGATTCTTTGATGAAATTCGCGTTTTTTTTTTCAGCGGCCGTTTGACTAAATACTAAATTCGTGTTTTTTCCACTATCATTTGACGAAATTAGCTTTTTTTCCGCGATCCTTTGACGAAATTCTCTTTTTTCGCGGTCCTTTGCCGAAACTCTCATTTTCCGGTGTTCATTTGCCGAAATTTATGAATTTTTTTTGCTATCCTTTGATGTAATTTGCGTTTCTTTGCGATCCTTTGATGAATTGAGAGTTTTTTTACCGCGATCTGACGAAATTCACGTTTTTCCGCGATCCTTTGACAAAATTTGTGTTTTATTCGCAATTCTTTGCGACGAAATTGGCGATTTTTTCCTCGATCGATTGACGAAATTGATTTTTTTCGGCGATCATTTGTCGAAATTCGCGATATTTTTCTGTTGAACTGATGACCGATTTTTCATAATTTTCAGAAAATTCGTAACAGAATCACCCCTGAATTCGCCAATCGGTCACTTGTCAACCGATCTCGAGAAAAAAAAAATTAATGAAATTTATCAATCAGTCGCATGAAAAATTCGTGAATTTCAACGATCTTTCGCGGTTAAAAAAAAACAAACACGCAAAATGTGTCAATCAGTCGCATGAAAATATCGGGAAATTTGCAAGGCGTTCGCGGGAGTTGATCGTAATTTCAAAATGCAAAATTTTCAGGAAAATGGTGAGATTTTTGTGGACGGGAGACTCCCGCCCACGATATTATTTTGGGCGGGACTTCAAAATTTTGGGCACGAATCCCGCCATCTCGGCCTGAAATTCAAGCCCTGAGGCATATAACTACATTATTATTATTAGGTATCTATACATATTTACTTCAAGTTTCAAATGTAAGCCCGGTGTTCCAGTTACCCCATAAATTTTTCAAGAATGAGGTAACTGGGACATGTATCCGGGGTAACTGGACCATGCTGGATCCAGTTACACCAATAGTTATAAATATATATATATATATATATTTTAGTTTCTCTTACTACGGGAAGTAAATTTCTCCATTTTTTTTTTGCTCATAATAAAGAAAATTATGGAATACCATATTAAAATTACGTAATAAAAATTTAAAAATGCATATTGGGTGGTATCAAACCAAATTTCTTGACCCCTTGAGAGGCGGGGATGCTGTTATTACATCACATAATTTTAATTCCTAATTGCCCTATTGGCATCGGAATTTTATAGTGAAAATTTCACCTTTATTAAGTACGCGAAAATATACTTTTACTTTGTTTTCAAATAGATTCTCTTGTAAATACTGGTGTCATTAAATTATTTCAACATTTTACGAATGCAAATACCTTGCCCCTGAAAGCGAGATAGGCAAACCTTGAAATTGTATGATATACAGGGGTCGTATTCTATAGGGAAACTTTTATTCTTCCTACCACTATTTTGAAAATAATATCTTCACAGCAATTTTCTTTAGAATATGTTAAATAAAATGATCATGAAGGTAACTCATTACGGGTTCTGGTAGGAACAATAAAATTTTTCCTATATAATGCGAGTCCTGGAAACAGATAAATTACTTAAGTACTTACATAGCCGTTTGTTCATAGATTTACCTTGCTATTTTTTCCTTAAAATACCCATGTGACTTTTATACTTATTACCTATACTAAAGTACATAAGTACTTACTTAATTTTTATGTTTTTGGTATAAATCAATCCAATATTTTCACTTTTAGTGCTTTTTTTAGGCACATTGACAGCGGAGGTTTCTCTTACAACGCTCTTTATTCACATATAATTTACATGATCTGTCTGGTTTAAATTTTTTTAAGTTGTTTACACTTTTTCAAACAGGATCTGATATCACATATGAAAAAAATATATATGCGTGTGGAACATAGACCCTCCTGGCCCACTTACCCCATTTTTATGGGGCAACTGGACCCATCAGGAAAGAAAGATGAAATATGCATATTTTTATATTTTTAAATATTAAAATGTAATTTTGAGCTTTTCTGTCTGATAGAGTGAACCTAACTGAACACATTTACAGAAGTTCAGACTTTAATTCAAATGAGCATTAGCTTTTTGAAGCTGAATTGTCAGAAGCTCCAGAGTCACATTGTAAAATCATGGCCCAGTTGCCCCAACTAACCTTACAAATTAATATAACATTAAGAGTTGCAAACTTTAAACCTTCACAATTCCTAAACTATTTGACCGAATTACTTCCTATTTGGTATCCTACAGAAAAATTTATCTAAAAAGCCAAAAATGATGTCAAAATGAGGTATTTGTATTGAAAATCTTAAAGTTCGGTATTATTTTAGTATCTAGACGACTTCCTAAGCTTAGATTTTTTTTTATATATATTGCAAAAAAGACATAATGCGCAGTCGAATGGCTATTTCCGTCTTATTTATCTGTGGCGATTTAGATCTTAAAATGCATAAGATTTGAGGGGTTTTTTTTCCCCAACTGTGCATTATCTATACCAAAAAATATAGGAAATACGCCATCCCTATCGATTTCTTCCGATTTGGCGGTGGAATGTTATAACATTTAAGTATGACTGAGCAGGTCACAATTTGATAATAAAACTAAAATTGCAATATTTCTTTTACGAAAATTGCTTATTTTTAGAATATTTTAGTATGCTTCTTCCGTCAAAAATAGATTACGATGTATTTTGTCAGATCTACCTTTTAAATATTTTGAATCGACACTAAAACTGTTTTTTCAAAACGAAAAATATAATAATATTAGATTTCTAAATTAGATGCCAATCTAATAAGATCAGCTTACATTTGTATAGGTATCTTTATTACACGAAATTTTAAACTTCGGAACAATTGTTTGTCAGTTGGGATATAAGTAAGTATTGCTTTTAGGATGAAACGAAAATTATAATAATATTAGATTTCTAAATTAGGTATCAGTCTAATAAAGAGCAGCCTACATTTGCATAAGTATGTTTGTTACCTGAAATTTTATTAAACTACCCAACAGATGTTTCTTAGTTGGCAAGAAAGTAAGTATTGCTTTTAGGATATAAATGGTTATTAAGATAAATCCCGGTGCAACGAGATGCTTATGTCATAATAAGTGTAAATAGCACCCTAAGACATACTACAGTCAAAAAATAGCTCAATTACAGAAAATTGCGAACGTAAAAACGGGGAGTGTGTGTGTGTGGGGGGGGGGGGGTCAAAGGGAACAGGGCTTTGCTGAGAAATGCGCTTTTCATAAATAATAATAATAATAATAATGCTCGTATTCTATTCACCATCTGTCTCAACCAAAAAAAAACACGGTCGAACGCTCAAATTGTATTTATTCATCCTTAAACTTATTGATCTTTGCCTTGATCAGATCTAATCAGGTTTATCTTGAATTTCATTTGAGCGTTCGACAGAGGTTTCTTAGGTTGAGGTAGCTGGTGAATACGAACATTAGTACTTCAAGAATATCATTACATGAAATAGTATTTAATATTTAACGCAATTTAACAGCTTCTAAAATTTATATTCTTTAAAAAATTGAGAAATTTTATAGGATCATAAATAAAAGTAATTTAAAATAATTAGATTGCAAATTGTAGGATATCAGATATCATGTAAAATTAAATAAAAATAAAAATGTATGTAACTGACGTTGAGGCGTTTCAGGCTCACTTAGTTTATCAAAGGTAATGGATATAGAATGCAAGAAAAGTTGTCACTATCATTAAATTGAAAATATTAAACTGACGTGTTATTTTTACAAATATGCAGTTCTTCCGTTGGCTAAATATACTACTGCATAAGTTTATATTAAATATTTTAAAAGTATGTATGGAAAGAATTACAAATACCTTGTGCAAATTATATGCTGACTCATACATGATTGGTGGAAGAAAGAACAGAAAGAAAGTTGTTGGGTTGAAAGCTTCTTTCTTCTGAAAACAAAGATGTCTGGATTTAGACAAGATATGAACACTTTTTCTATAATAATAAAATAAAAATGTTTGTGTGTGCGCGTCTGCCTGCGTGCGACGATTAGGAGTCAAACATTTGGAGGTGGATAGCCAAGGCAGGTCCTAATGAACCTGAAGCTCACATTTTTCATTTTTGATAATTAAAACCTTATTATTAAAACCTGCAATTTATTATTTATTAAAACCTGCAATTTTAAAGAGTCTGCCGAAAAACGACATGGCGCCGGCGTGCGGCCCAGAACCCCATTCCGAAGCGCGGAAGCAAAGAAGATCCGAAGGTGCGAAAGCGACTTTCACCTTCCACACACACCCCCGTCTTTCTAAACGTGCATCGGTCGAACTGTTCGAAATAAGGGGAAACGAAAGACAACAAACTGCATCTATGTTCTTTAAGCTTTCTAACGGGGCAATTCGTTTAGAAAAATACGAAAGTTATCCTTTTCAAAAAAAAAAAAAAAAAAAAAAAAAAATTAAAAACGTCTATTTTGTGTTTTCTTTCCCTTTTTTCGAACCCTGCATCCGCTTAATTAACCAAAATACAGAAAAACCTATAAAGAGAACTAAAAAAGATCGTAAAAATGCCGCAATCCGTTCGAAAATATATCAATGTTAAGCCCGCGAAGGGTGTGGGATATAATATATTCCACTTAATTTTAATTCCCAAATGCCACTCGAATTTTAAAATACAATTTTGCATTTATACTCCGCGCGAAGAAAAGCTTTTACTTATTTCCAAATGAATTTGTTTATAAATCCTGCTGTGAATCAGTCATTTCAACATTTTAGCAACAGAAGTACTTTGCCCTTGAAAAGTTAACCTGTTTTCCAAAGGCCGTTTCGTCGTTTTTCTCGATTTCTGCAATCTTTAAAAATCTGCATCCGCGGTTCTGATCAAGATACGAAAAAACTAAACATATCAGACCATATCTATGTTAATTTTATTTTCATTTGCAACAATCAGTTTAGAACATACGAATATTAACCCTTTGAAGAAAAATTATTTGCGGTACTCACTTTCTCGAATTCCGTTTTATCTGTGATGTTTAATATTTTGCATCTGCTCCGTAAATCAAAATACGAAAAAAAAAACTGAAGGCACCAAAAAAAATTACGTTCATTTTCCTTTCAAATGATGCAATCCGTTAAAAATATTAATATTAACCCTTTTAAAATCGTTAATTTTCGAAAGACACTTACGCTATTTTCGTTTTTTTTTCTTTGCGCGCGATGTTTATAAAACGACATTCTTCGTAAATAAAAATACGAAATAAATTAAAAAACCGGACGACATCTACGTTCCTTTTCCTTTCGAATACTGCATGCGTTTAAAAAATATGCATATTAACCCTTTGAAATGAATTAGTTCCCGAAAGTCACTAACGCGAATTTCGTTTTTTTTTTTTTTTTTTTTTTTTTTTTTTTTTCTTCTGCTATGTTTTAAAATCTACATCGACTTCGGAAATCAAAATACGAAAAAGAACTATTTCTACGAATATCCCTATTTTTGAAGAGAAATTTTTGCCTTATTAAATCACAGAAATTCTGAGATTAAATAGGTCGAAAACTTCTGATCTAAAATAGTGGTATCCATAACTCCTCTCTCCCTTCTCTGGGTACGACGTTGACTACACTATAAATTCGGCAAAATTCGAGAAGATCTTTAGCACAGTGTGGATTTCTACATTCCACACTGCCATAGGGAAAGACAGATAGATACCATGAAAGGATATATCTGTCAGGTATAATACTGATGTTGCCAACATCTCTCATGGGGCATTCTAATGAAACGCATCACCTTAAGAGCAATAAAACCAATGCCGGCTTTTCGTTCTACAGTTTGCATATATAGTATCTGTTCGCTTGAAAGACGACTCTGGATTAGACATATTCTTATGCTGCCTTCGATTAAGTTATGTGAAACCCACTGGGATTGTAACTCTCCATATAGTAATGTCTGTATTTATCTGCATTTTTCTAATCTTTCTAAACTCGTGGTGTTTACTCCTCCACACCCCAACGTAGGCTTCTTAGTCTAAAACCATTATAGCTACACTCACGGGTAATTTTTATGGAGGAAAGGAACCTTTATTCACCAGGCCAGGCAATTTTTCGCTACTGCTTCATGGTTCAATATCGATTCTCATATTCCCACTGCAATCACCAGCAACTCTGAAGTTCGTTTAGTAAAAAGCAAAAATATTTTTGATTGTCATCCTAAACATGGAAGCATTCATTAAAAAAAGGATAAATTCTCTGGATAAAAAACATGTACTATGAGATGCATTACAATTAGCAAATAATCGAGCTAGTGATTACAGCCTGTTTTGTTTTATTTTTTGGTAAAGTTTCATACGTTTTCATACGTTTCATGAGATATGACATCGGGTCATTACGCCTATACTGTTTGTACACTAATGATGCATATTTTCCATAATCGATATTACAACAGCTTAAGAATATGTAGCAAGCCTTGCAGAGCTACTCGGACTGTATCCAGCCTGGCATCCTCACTCTTATAAGCTGGCAAGGTTGCACAGGTGTTATAATGTAATATGAACTCTTTAAAACTAAAACTTGACTATGATTATGATGAATTTTAAGCTTGTAATAATTAAAAGACGGTTGAGGAAAAGTTTATATGGAGTAAGAGTTCACATTAAGTTGACAACGTGATCGTATTAGTGAGTGGTGGTTCGTGATTCACCATCATTTTAAAGAATAAATCAAAACTACTACCTGTAGAACTTGATATGGAGATATTGGAGACAGGAAAAACAAATAATTAAGCTGGAACATCGTTTTATTTCAGGATGTGCAGATCTTTATAAGGAGAGTGCATGGCTTGAAAACTGTAGGAACTTCTGATAAAATTGTGGACGCGATATTTAGTAAAAAGAACCTGTCTTAATGAAAAGGATGCTGATCTGGTGTATGATTAAACGTTATTTAGGAAAAGGTGGAACATGAGTGCCTTCCATAGCACAAGATTAATCTTGGCACCGAGACCACACGTGGTCCGTGCAACATAATGAGTCCGCGTACTGCGTAAAAACACAGCTATCCCCTACGAAGTAAATCCACAGACTGACTTTTTCCCGTGCGAGCGTTTTCAAAATCGCCGCGGAAAAAAGTACGCCAAGCAAGGCCAAAACGATACTGCGCCAAAAATGGAACTCACGGCAAACCTGCTTTCGCCAAGGAGTGACCAGGGGGAGAAAGTGCGCTCGCAATGATGATAAACCTGATCATTCATAAAACAGAACGTACGCTTGCAAAGAGCTGGCATTTTGCCAAAACGGTACTATTGAAAAAAGGAAGATGCGTAAATGACTGAATTTAGAAATTAAAACGATAAAAGCTGATAAAAAGTTGATCGATTGATCAAAACATAAGATAATGAATTTTTAAAAGGAAAAACTTAAAATGGATTAAATAAGATACATTATAATTAAAGATCAAACAACAAGACTAAGGATTAAAGATATTAAATTAGAGACATTGAATTGGGAAGAATAAGAGACAATATATCAACATGATATATTACTCCGCCAACAATAGGAGAAAAACTTGAAAGAACCATAAAAGAACAAATTAAAATCTTATGACACACCGATAAACCAGGAATTCTAAAAATTACGAAAATTAACAAAAATGACTGATCAATCGAAAACAGATGTGAATTAAGAACACTCACTAATTATATAACACCATATGTCGATTGAAAACAGAATAAGGAAATTAAAAAATGAATGAGAGAATCAAAAATTAAACGAGAATACAAAACATTGATCAAGAATACCAAATATGTATGAAAAAACACTAAAATTGATCCAAGATTCTCATATTAAAAAAATACTAAAGGCTGAGAAAAAAAAATGAATGAAAAGAGTACTTAAAACTTACATACCGAATGATATACTATAATGTTGATCAAAAACATCACTATGATATTGAATCTAAAAGAAAAAAAACTGACATCACTTGAATGCCTCAAAAAGAAAACTCTCACACTTATCCAGATGCTAAAAAAATGAAGAAAAAAGTCCAAAAGTCAATCAAGCCAGCACGGAAATACATGGGGTTGACAAAGACATACCCTACAGGTAGGTACCTGAAGTTTGTATACCATATTGTAAAATACATCTTGTACAGTTGAAATAAAGTTACAGAATACATGAATACATATTACAAAAGTTATAAACTTACAACAAAACCCTAAAAAAAGTTAAACCCAAAATAAAATTAAGAAAAAAAAATACAAAAAGTGGGGAAAAAAAGTGTGGTACCACAAAAAAATAAGGACAAAAATAAAAATATGTATTGTAACTCTGCAACATTATATAAACATGCTTACTGCACAAAATAAATTGTTCCAAAAATTTACATGTATAAACACAAAATAAGAAAACATGATCATGAAAAAAAATTTTTGAATTAACTTGGCATGCATGCACTATATTACCAACAACAACAGCAGCTGACAGCTATATTTATACTTTCATATGTATGCTTATCGCATACCTTATATTTATATATATCCTTAATTATCCATAACCAAGGATATAATTTATGAAAAAAAAATTTGTTAAAGGTTAACGGATATATTAGTTTTGTTGACGTACACAATACTTAAAGTTTTACCAAAATTTTCAAAGGAGTACAGTGCAAAAAATAAAAATTACCGTGTATTTTGAAATATTTCAACAAAAATTACACATTACCAAACATATTCAACTATTATTTATCCACATAAAACTTTGAAATTGAGAAACTGTTGTATTTTTGATGATTTCAAATTTGAAAATTGTAAATGCTTATAATTAAAACAATAGAAAAAGTTATGAAAGAAAAATCTATCATAATGTAAAAAACAATCGTTTAAAGTCTGAAGGGACTGAAATGTGAACTAAATCACAACTAGGATAAAATACAAATTCATTGCTTAAAATTTAAAGTTAAGTAGTAAAAGGAAAAAAAACAATGATTAACTCTAATAATAAATGACAATAATTCCAATGTTACCAGTCCACAGCATAAAGAGAATGGAAAAATTAAATGAAGCTTGATACCAAAAAACATTTCAAAACAAACAAATTGTTGAATGATTTATGTTAGAAAAATAAGCTTAAAAGTTTAAATTTAATCGGGGAAAAAAACTTTAAATGCACCACATGCTTTAAAGCATGAGATTGTAATTTATAAAAGAATACAGTAAAAAAATATGATGCAATTGAAACAAAATTGTAAAAGGTAAATGAAGAAATTAATCTAAGTAAATACTGAGCATCATTTTAAATTATTACATGTTGCAAACCATATTGGGAGAAAAAAAAACAACATAATCTTGCAGACATGAAATAACAGTTATGCATAAAAATTTTAAAAAATGAAAATTAGTTCCTTTTGCTAAAAAGTAATGTACAGTTTTCACAAGTATAAGAAACAAAATTTATAGCTGAAAAGGAAAACATTGTATGTAATGACATAAAAGGTAAGAAAAAAAATATGGTTATTACTATTGTTATTGAAAAGTATGAAACTTTGCATCTGTTGGACAAGAGTTAATGAAGTGTCAAATAGTTTGACAGTACCGCTCCATTGGGTACTACATATAACTCTGCCAACAAAATACAAATACACATTAGAAAAAAATTACTTATAGAAAGAAAAAAATAAATTATGGTAAATGTATCAGCTTCAAACAAAATGTTAAGAAATTTTGCAGTTGAGTTTAAGCCTCAACTTTAAAATGTTGTATTTTCTAGACTCACAGTCTTTCGAAAATGCTGGGTGGTGTGGATCAAAATTGTGTCCGTTAGAGTTACTATATGCACAATTGCTACAATGAGCATTTTTGTTACAATGTCCTTCTTCATGGTTTTCACCACACCATACACATAAACGTGGTTTTGAACAGTGTTTTGCTGTGTGATTAAAGGAATTGCAGTTAAAACACCTAATGATTCGAATGAAACGCTTAACTGGATAACGGATATCACTTATACATAGAGATCTACGTTTTAAAATCAGGTGAGCAATGTCACCAGGGACGTCTATCACATGATTGTATCTATTACCATTCTTACTTCTAAATTTCTTCATTAAAGTGACTGGTGGAAAGTCATTGTTAACAGTATTTCCTATGGCCTGGATTATTTGATGATCATTAATATTATTAGGAATATTATAGACTATTACTTTAATTTTCTTGAGTTTTCTTGAATTATCAGATATGTTTGAGAGATTAATATGATCATTAGAGATAGATGTATTAGCTATTGAATTATCAAAAATGGATGTGTTGAACGATTCATTTACAGGAATGATGGGATCTTCGAAAACTGTTTGCGTGTCTACATCACACGTTGAAATTTTTACCTTTTCTGTAGATGTACTCTGTTTTAATTTTTCGAGAATTTTCCTGCTAACTTCTTTTAGATTTTCCGTGTCCTGAATGGCTTCTTTAAATTTATTTTCAATGAAAAGTTCATGCATCTCAATTAAATTATTTGCTTCAAATTGAAAAGTTTTAATTATCATATTTGTTGCTGCATCATCTATTGAAAATTTACTATTGTTGGATTCAAGTAAGTATTTTATGGTTCCAGGAATAGATTTGTGAAAATCCTGCAAAGCAACGCTAAAAAATTGAGCACTGTTCATCTTCTGATCCATAATTGATTTAAATTAAATACTGAGTATACTTAAAAAAAGGTAAAGAAAAAACTTATGTATGGATCTATTCAAAACTTCAGAGAAAAAAAATACAATTCTTCAAAATGCACATTTAAAATTTTCTTATACATATACACTGCTCAAAACAATTAAAGGATATTGCAGTTTTAGGTGGATTTTGTATCTGGTAAACTGTTTAGATGATTGATACATGGTCGACAGACATAGTAGGTTATATGAGAATAAATTACACATGTTTGGCAGAAAAAAATGCATTTCATTGCGCATTTGTGTACTAAAGGAAAAAAACACAATTTGTGCATATGAGAAAAAAAAGAATAAGAAAAGGTGTTTTCTTCAAAGAAAATCATTTTCAGTAGGGGGTATGGTTTCCACGGGCGGCCAGCAACGTTGAACACCTTTGAAGCATGGACTCAATGAGGCTATTAATGACGAGTTGGGGTATTCTGCCCCACTCTTCCAGAAGAGCTCTTTCCAGTTCTTGGAGAGTTTGTGGGGGTTGTTGGCGGCCAGAAACTCGTCTTCCTAGAGCGTCCCAAACGTGCTCGATTGGATTCATGTCTGGAGAACACGCTGGCCATTCCATTCGAACGATTCCTTCCTCGAAAAGGAAATCCTCCACCAGGTTTGCACGATGTGGCCTGCAGTTATCGTCCATTAAAATGAAGTTATCTCCGATTGCTGCAGCGTAAGGGACAACAATAGGTCTGAAGATCTCATCCCTATATCGGCGACCAGTCAGAGCTCCATCTCGAATGATGTAGAGGTCAGTGCGCCCGTCAATGGAGATGCCACCATACACCAACACTCCTCCACCGCCAAATCTGACACTTTCGTGCACGAACGCAGGATTATTCCTACTGCCACGGTCCCTCCAGATGAAAATACGCCTATTATCCGGATGCACAGAAAAATGGGACTCGTCAGAAAACAGAATATTGCTCCATTCATTTCTCCTCCAGTTGACATGCTCGGTTGCCCACTCCCTGCGGTCGCGACGATGCCTTGATGTTAATCTAACACATACCATCGGTCGGCGAGCATACAGACTTACAGCATGGAGCCGTTTTCGGACAGTCTGAGTTGAAATCGTGGTGCCTGTAGCCGAGCGAAGGTGTTGTTGGAGAAGAGTAGCGTTCATGGTTCGGTGTCTCCGAGCTGTTAACGCTAAATACCGATCTTCATTGGGCGTTGTTGCCCGTCTGCGACCTTGCCCTGGTCTTCGGCCTGCACATCCACTCTCCAAAAAACGGTTCCAGATCCTGGAAATGACACTTTGTGACACTCCAATGGCTTGCGCTACTTCGGCTTGAGTTTGGCCCCCTTCTAACCTACCAACAATTCTCAAAGCTTCTGAATCTGTCAAATGACTTCGCTGAGACATCGTACTCATCGAAACAAAGCAATCACTGAATGCCGATCATCCTTGTCTTCATTCTCTTTTATCCAGTTGAAAGTCAAATTTCATTCGCTGCCGCTGAAGCGACGTTTTTGACGTCGAACTCAAAATTTGCATACTCCACAGTTTGAAAACCAGAAAAATTTGCATTTGTGATTCTCTTCTTCTATTTTCGGCAAAAAAAATTTCGTTTATATCTTTATTTTATATAAAACTTCAAATATCCTTTAATTGTTTTGAGCAGTGTATATACACTTGAATTTGAAATCTTCTGTATTTTATTCTAAAGAATTAGTATTTCTTCAAATTTTATAAAATATGCACATTTATTACACTTATTAACTATTGATATGAAAACTTAGAACAGAGAAAATTTATAAAAAAAAATGCCATGTGCAACCATATTCCAGAAAAGAGCAACACTTGTAATCTAATTTCATCTTGAATTATTTTCATCAAAAATGACCAAATTTTGATTCAAACGGGTTCTTCATATTTTAACTAAAAGTCACTTATTGTGATAAAATACTGTATTGGAGAAAAGTTCAAAACAAAAAAAACTTGACGGCGAACCAATGCACTGTTTGTGCACTGGCACGTGCACCATTTGTTATAATGTAATATGAACTCTTTAAAACTAAAACTTGACTATGATTATGATGAATTTTAAGCTTGTAATAATTAAAAGACGGTTGAGGAAAAGTTTATATGGAGTAAGAGTTCACATTAAGTTGACAACGTGATCGTATTAGTGGTGGTTCGTGATTCACCATCATTTTAAAGAATAAATCAAAACTACTACCTGTAGAACTTGATATGGAGATATTGGAGACAGGAAAAACAAATAATTAAGCTGGAAGATCGTTTTATTTCAGGATGTGCAGATCTTTATAAGGAGAGTGCATGGCTTGAAAACTGTAGGAACTTCTGATAAAATTGTGGACGCGATATTTAGTAAAAAGAACCTGTCTTAATGAAAGGGATGCTGATCTGGTGTATGATTAAACGTTATTTAGGAAAAGGTGGAACATGAGTGCCTTCCATAGCACAAGATTAATCTTGGCACCGAGACCACACGTGGTCATTGCAACATAATGAGTCCGCGTACTGCGTAAAAACACAGCTATCCCCTACGAAGTGAATCCACAGACCGACTTTTTCCCGTGCGAGCGTTTTCAAAATCGCCGCGGAAAAAAGTACGCCAAGCAAGACCAAAACGATACTGCGCCAAAAATGGAACTCACGGCAAACCTGCTTTCGCCAAGGAGTGACCAGGGGGAGAAAGTGCGCTCACAATGATGATAAACCTGATCATTCATAAAACAGAACGTACGCTTGCAAAGAGCTGGCATTTTGCCAAAACGGTACTATTGAAAAAAGGAAGATGCGTAATGACTGAATTTAGAAATTAAAACGATAAAAGCTGATAAAAAGTTGATCGATTGATCAAAACATAAGATAATGAATTTTTAAAAGGAAAAACTTAAAATGGATTAAATAAGATACATTAAAATTAAAGATTAAACAATTAAGACTAAGGATTAAAGATATTAAATTAGAGACATTGAATTGGGAAGAATAAGAGACAATATATCAACATGATAACAGGATATCACAAGATATAATATATTCATGAACCGCAAACACTGTGGCAAGCAGGAGCCATTTATTCCACCATCGATGAATATTAAATACTTCTTAAATTATCAAACGCGTCATGAAAAATTTATGATTAATCTAAATATATAATTAAGACTTATTAATAGAACCATGGGCGTAACCAGGGGGGGTGCCCTGGGTGCCCGGGCACCCCCCCCCCCCCCCCCCCCCGCTCACGCAGATTCAAGCGGAATTTTTAAATCGAAGTAAAATAATCAAAATTCATCAAAAAAGAATAAATGAAAGCAAGGTCAAAAAAACAATGAACTATTTTTATTTTTCATATATTATCACTCCTGTAGAACGCAATAATAACTTCCCAAGTTTTATGATACAATAACTAATAATTAATATTTTCACATTACATTTGTACTCATTCATCAGTATTTTATAAAGTAGAGTATTTTAGGGTGTCAAATGACGGGTACGCAGGCGCCAGACACTACTGGCGCGCCCCTGAGCTAACGTTTGCAAGGCGCCAGTGCATTGTATGTTCACACTGACGTTAGACTCTTTTTTTTTTCTTTTTTTTTTTTTTACTGAGGGAATTTGAGGAAAACAGAAACATTCCCATTTACTTATGGAAACTATGCTTAATTATTTTTTATCTTTTAAGTTAAAAAAAAAAAAAAAAAAAAAGACTCAACAAAGTAGTAAGTTT
Source organism: Maratus speciosus (assembly GCA_963932465.1). Classification (NCBI taxonomy): domain Eukaryota; kingdom Metazoa; phylum Arthropoda; class Arachnida; order Araneae; family Salticidae; genus Maratus; species Maratus speciosus. Next base: position 297,336,623 of record OZ010789.1, read on the forward strand.
TAAAGCCATAATCTTATTAGTATTTTCGAGAAGAGAGAAATTTGTTGTTTTATTCAGTTTTCCTTCTCTTGTGCTTGCATCATTCCGAAATAGGCAAAAGGAAAATTATATTTAATTTATAAATATACGTTGAATTTTATCATGTGTATTTAAAAAATATGGGACGGCCTGAAAAGAGAAAACAAGCTTTAGAAAAATCTGCAAAAAAGTGCCAGAAAATTGCGGATGTTTTCAAACAGGAAATAACTGTACAACATGATGTCAAATCTTCAGAAGACACAGTCACCAAAGAAAGTAAGAATAGTTTATACTCTCTTAAAGCTGTTCTCAAATTACCTGCTCAACAAACGCGAAACTTTTTGATACATTTTATCACTTATTTTTAAACATAAAGGCACAAAATTGGCAGGCTTGTCTATTGAAGCTATTTGGAATCGAATTGCGTATTGCATTTTTTGATAAATAAAATACGCATCGAATTATACGGAATTTTGTCACGTGGCGGCAGGTTTTTCTCTTTTCTGTCGCTTTCACGCCGAATTTTTTTTTTTAAAGCACCAACTTTAATAATATTTTTGAAAATTGCATTTACAAAATATGGAAAACGTTTTTCGATTTGAATGTTTCTGAATAACAACACCTGCCAGTTTCATGCAAGAATTTAAAAAAAAAATGTGTCGATGCATTTTCCAAAATAATAAATAAATAAAAAATGTGTCAGAAAGCAACCCTTTTGGATTTGTGAACAGCTTTAAAATGAATTTTGAAAAAATAAATTGAAATATTTTAATTCAGCATTTTAATTCAGCTACAGCGGTCTGCGATAACTTTATATGTACAGTAGAGCGCCGATTATCTGGACCGGAAGGGACCGAGGCCGATCTGGTTAATGAAAAATCCGGATAATTGGACAACTTTAAAAAACTGCTATAGCAATGTTTTTTAGATAACTTCCCTTCACACTTTTTCTAGGCTTAGGATTAGCAATTCTAATAGTGTGCATTTTAGCATATTACAAATGGCGTGTTTAGAAGGTTTTTTTTTTTAAACTATACACTGTACAGTACATAACAATTTTTTGACCCCCTTCAGAGATTCTGAAGATAAAGAGCGATTCTCCTAAAATAAAATATGCATACCTTGATCGATCCGGTTAATTGGACTATCCAGTTAATCGGAGTCCGGATAATCAGCGCTCTACTGTATATGCTATTTATAAATATGTTTTATTCTTATTTTCTTTTTCTACCCATTCAAATCCTTTCTAAATGTAAATTTAAAGCATTAAAATTTAATTTTAAAAACTAATTTTAGCCGTATCTTCTGAAAGGATAACGTTTCTCGAATTTTTTTTTTTTCATTTCCCAGTACAAAAAAAGAATAAATACGAAAATAGGAATAAATAAGAATAAATTTACATTCAAGATTTATAAATAAATAAAATATTTTTTTATCTAACACATTAAAAAAAATTAATAATTTTTCAAGAAAAAAAATATTTTATTGTGAATAATTTTTACTGACAACTTTTACAATTTTCTCTCTAAAAAAAAAAAATAATAATCTTGAGAAAAATTTCATGAATATATAACTAAAAATAATTGTATGAAGTAAACTACATCTATGAACTACTACTATGAATAACTACATCTTGTATAGAAATTTTGACAAATTCTAAAGTGTAAAATATTTCATTACATGGGGAGGGGGGGGGGGGAGTAAATATGGTATTTTCGAGATTTTTGTGTCCCACTCTGCCTTTTTAAAGATTTCATTAATAATCTTTCTTAATTTGTAATTATGAGCAATGTATGTAATATTTATATGACACTAATGATTAGTTATATTTTAAAATAAAAGTCCAATTACCATATCATAAAGTTATTATGGACGCTGGCAAAGAGGGCAGGAAAATATTGTTCTTTTCAAGTGGCTTAAAATGACTAAACAAAAGAATTGAGGAATGGAGTTATTTTGCCAAATGAGCAGAGCCTCCTAAAACTCCCATATAAGTCAATTTTTAGTTATGTTTTTTTTCTTACATTCTTGTTCTTGTCTTTAGAATTGTTCTTAACCCTCTTGTTCTCCATGGGTCTATATGACCAGAAATAAAATTTAATTGCTCATAACTTTTTTACTAAAAATTGTTTTTATTCAAAATTTATCGTTTAAAATAGGTATGCAACCACGAAACTCATCATATTTTGAGCAAAAACAATCTTTAGAAAAAATTTATAAGCAATTAAATTTCCTTTCGGTTCATATAGAATATAGACGCAACGAGAATAGAAGGGTTAAGCGGTAGGTTAAGCGGAAAAAAAAGAAACTATTTCAATTCTTGATTTTATAAAAAGTTGGTATAAGTATACTTTTGGAATTTTTATATTCTTTGTTTGTTACATTTATCTATTGTTTTTTATGTCAATTTCTTTAAAATTTCTGTTGACGAAACTTCTTGGTTTATATGTTCATATTCTGTATCAAAAAAATGCTGCGGATTACATGCATTTTTTCCAAAACTTTGGCTTGCCACTACATGAATTTCGTCCTACCGACGCTGTTGAAAGATAGGAATTATTAGAAATGCACCTAGATATAAAATTTTATTAAAAGTTTCATGAAAATGCATAATACACTTTTAAATGAAACAGTATATATATTATTTCAAATTATAAAAAGTAATTTATGAAGGCATAGCTGATAAAATATTTTGACAGAAGAGGAAAAATTTTACATGTGGCCTCTGATAGGTTAGCTCTTTGATGTATGGGTTACTGATGTAGTTACAAAAAAAATCTTATGTTGCAGCTTTTTTGGAAATAAATTCAAACTTTAATTTTATATATATTCAACGTTCTGATTCTTAATCATGACGTAAATCTGAATCTCTTTGCATCTTCCCGTAATCTCTTCCGAGCAAAGTTTCCAATGTGTCCAAAATTACCGGTTTATTACTCCACAAGTTTCTAGATTTATCACGCTTCAAAATTAATGAAATTTTTGCATTGCAGGTTATTATTTTATTCCAGTCTTTAAAGTTCCTTACATTATCTGTCTACTTTTATTTTTAAAGGTTCTCAAAATGAAGTACTCTTAGAGAATTCTAATTGCAATGCTTCATCGTCAACTTGCGATTTTGAAAATCAGAATGTTTGTGAAATGACAGATAATGATATAGGATATATTTTAGCTGAAAATAAACTTCCCATTATGTCTGATAATGAAAAATATAATATATTAGTTAATCACTTTCGGCCACATAGATCATTTCTTTTCCCAAAAACGGAAATGCGAGATGGTAAAAAAAGAAGTTTTCAGTATGAATGGCTGAATATATATCAATGGATGGTATATAGTAAAAGTGAAAATGGGGCATTTTGCTTACCCTGTAGCCTATTCGCTAAAAATCGTGAAGTGAAAAAGAGTTTTGTAAATACTCCATTCCTAAACTGCACAAAGATGAAAGAAAAAGCAAACTGCCACCAGCAGAATGATTATCATTCAGATTCTGTTTTAGAAGCAAGCAACTTTCTTCAAAGCAGAAAGTTTCCGGAAAATTGTATTGATGTACGCCTTGACCGCCAAAAAAATCTTAATATAGAAAAAAACCGGGAAATTCTGAAACATATAATTCAAGGGATTATTTACTGTAGTAAGCAGGGCATAGCACTGAGAGGTCATCGTGAAAATTTGGAAGGCAATGGAAATCCGGGAAATTTCTTGGCAATGTTGAAGGTGATAGCTTCATATAATAACGATTTTAGAGAACATTTGAAGTCTCCTGCAATGAGGAATGCTACGTATATTTCCCCAAAAATTCAAAATGAATTAATTGACATAATTGCACATCAAATAATACAAAAGAAGATAATTGAAGAAATTAAAGAAGCTAAATTTTTTTCTGTCATAGCTGATGAAGTAACTTCTCACAATGTTGAAATTTTATCGTTTTGTGTAAGATTTATTGACCGCGCTAAAAATGTTAGAGAAGAATTTTTAGAATTTCTACAAATTGATCGTATCACGGGGGAATTTATCGCCCAAAAAATTATGCAAATTATCGATAAATTAGGGCTTGATATAAAAAATGTAGTAGGGCAAAGTTATGATGGTGCTGCAAATATGGCTTCGGAAAGAGTTGGGGTTCAAGCAAGAATTAAAACACACGCCCCCAAAGCTGTATATGTTCACTGTAACTCGCACTGTTTAAATCTTGTTATCGCACAGACAAGTAGAATAATGGAAGTGAGAAATATGTTTGATAGATTAAAAGATGTATGCCTTTTCTTTTTAAATAGCCCGAAACGAGAGGGCCTTCTTTTAGAAATTGCCAAGCAAGATACTGAAAATGATTTAGGTAGAAGGAAAATTTTGTTAGATCTCTGCAGAACAAGATGGGCTATGAGGCACAAGGCATATCAACATTTTTATCAGAACTACAGTTACATCGTAGAAACACTCGAAAGCATTGTTTATGGAGGAGAATCTGAAAAATACTTTGATACACCATGGAGCGCTCAGTGTAAACGCGATGCTCTGGCAATATTGAATTCCATAACATCTTTTCCATTCTTAATAACCTTTATTACTTCTTATCAGTATTTGTCTCATTTAGAAGGCATTACTGTTAAGTTACAGGGCCGATCAATGGATATTGTTGAAGCATATCGAATGGTAAAAGACATTATTGCCTTATATGCCACAGAAAGAAATTCAGTTGATGAAGGCTTTGAATATATTTATGAGAAAGCAATTTCCATGGGAAAAAAACATAGCATCGAGCCTTCAGTTCCACGAATTTCGAAGAAACAGGTATATAGAAGCAATATCGAATGCGATTCAATTTTAAATCATTACAAGATAAATTTAGCAATACCGTTTCTGGATTGCGTTATTACAAATTTAAAATCAAGATTCTCAAGATTGGAGGAAAAAGCAATCTCACTTTTATCAGTTTTGCCACCTGTTTTCTTAAAAGACAAAGAGGAACTTGAAGAGATTGAAAAAAATTATCATAATGAACTTCCAAGTCCAGAACTTTTAGTTCAAGAAATGAAGCGATGGAAAGCCCATTTCCAATCTTATTCCGAAGAGGATATTCCAAAAACACCTGCTGCAGCGTTAAAATGCATAGATGAATGTTTCTATCCAAATATCAGTGTCTTACTTCGAATTGCAGCAACTTTACCAGTAACTTCTTGTGAATGCGAACGTTCAGCCAGTAGTTTGAGAAAACTAGATGATTACAATAGAACTACGATGACAGATGAAAGAAAAAGCTCATTAGCTCTCATTCATATCCATTATGATGAAAACATTTCAATTGATGAAGTAATTGACATATTTTCTCGATTACATCCGAGAAAATTACAGCTGGAGAACATGCTAAATGATTAAAAGTACATATGTCCCCATACACATATAAATTTAAGCTTTTAAAATAGACTATGGACAAAATATTTTCTTTTTTTTTTAAATTATTCTATGTTTTTAATATTTAGTATTTATAATAAGAAATTTAATGGGTTTTTTCCCCTCAAATGAAAATATCATACAGACAGACTCTGTTTTAATCAGTAGCCTTCTTTTTTGTAAGGCAATTTTCTGTAGATATGATTTTAAAATGTGACTATTGTATTTCAAAATGTTTCTCTATTATTCATCTATCTGTTCAGTACTTGGCCATTATATTACAAAATACTATATATTTTTTACAATGCACATAATACATAGACAGGTTTATTATGTTTACATTTTTTGTATTATCTATTTATTTTATTCAATAATCATAAAACGTGAATTTTCAGCAAGGAAATTTTTTGTATAAATTACATGTTGCATTATTTTTTATTCATTTTTTACGGTAAAAATTCATTAGCATGTCATGGGATTAAAATATGGATAACTTGATTTTTAATTTAATTTTTCAATTATTTATACACCAATAGATTGAATTGTATTTTTCCCATGTTTTTATTGCATAGAAATGTTCTCTAACTTTTTATCGGTACTAATGCAAGCTAATTTCGTATGATTATTTTTTCCAATCTGTAATATTTTTGTTTTACTTGTAATCAACTTTCCAGTTCTTACATTCTTTAAATATTAACTATAAAAAATATGCTTAATTATAATGGAATTTTTCTTTTAATAGTTTAAATTCTATATTTTTTTCTTTGACACAAATTGAAATATTTCGTTTTCATTATTATTATTTAAATTTAAGAATACTTTCGTAATAATTCATTATAAGAGAGAAAAAATTCCCTACTTGCATGTTATATTATCAAAATACGTGTATCTTGTGTGATCAGTATGGAATAAATTATTAATTTAGTTCTGTTTTATATTAGTTTACTTAATTATTCAGTTAATTTACTACCATTACATAACCTTGATTCATTTCGCAACAAAATGGTAATACTTTATCAATCGCAACACATGAGTAGAAATGCAGTAACTCTATTTGAGATCCGGTGCAAGATTTTTGTATAATTTTTTTGCTTACTGCTGATGCTTAAATAGCTGTAACTGAAACCATCAATGGCACGCCTATCGGGCATGGTACCTGATTACGAAACACCTACCAGCAGCAATACCTTTATTGCGTCACTGAATCTGAGTTTATAATGAGGTTTTACCCTAAAACCTGACTATAATACTTTAACTGTTTTATTTATTGTGACATTTATTATTATATTCATAATTATTATACTGCTGGTTTATGCATTCATGTATGCAGGCACAGACACACACACACACACACGTATGTATGTGTCTGTTTTCAGTTCCGTTACCTGTTTCAAATAAAAATCTGGGCACCCCCCCACGTAAAATGCTGGTTACGCCTATGAGAACTTTTATGTAACTCCACTTTAAAATCTGTTTTTACAGAAACGAGCTTAATCCCTTTCTATATCAATGTTCATGGAGAATGCTCAAAAATATCAAAATGTGCATATAGACACTTTATATTGTTTCTATAATTTATTTGTGGGAACGTGCCTTTTCAAGTTTGCTATTTTTGAAAAATAAGTACGAAAACAATGAAAAATAAGTACGAAAACCATCTTTTTTTGTAGAGAATGACTTGATATTGAAACTAACAAATTTCACCTCTTTATGATATAGGCTCGCATAGTGGTCCAAAACAATGTCAGAAATCCCACTGATTTTTAAAATGTATTTTATAATGCATTCATTAATAAATATATTTTTTCTTCCGCTATAAAAGATTTTAGTTTATGGCTATTTCATATTTATACAGTCGAGCCTCTATTTAACGAAGTCGCTAAATCCCGGAAAAAAGTTCGTTATATGGAAAATTCGTTAAATAGAGATTCACCTTTTAAAATACTTTAAACTACATAAAACAGATTTTAAATTCATAAACACTAAATATTTTTACTAAAAGTAATTAATCACATTTTTTTTATAAATTATATCGATTTGTTTTATTTATTTTACCCACCAATATCCATCATCAATTCATTTTTTCTATGTGTTTAAATCTTTGAAATCTGCAAGGAAAACAAAACATTGTCCGGGAATGCAGTGTACTTTCTGTTTAAAGTAAATAGTTTTACATTAAAATTAACGAATTTTAATGACATTATCGTATTTATTATTATTATTATAACAAGTAATTTTAACCATACATTAACATATGAGTCCTTAAATTTAATTTCTGTGAAACTCTGTTAATTCTGCCTGAGTTTTTTCTTTTAAAAAGTTCTTTCTCTCATAATACGTCTCGCATCTTTGCAATGCACCAAAAACCCCCTCATGCGTATTTTCTTCTAACTATAATCCGCGTCGGATTGTTTCATGTGATTTTAGCATTTCATCATACGAAGTTTTGTTAATTCCTGCATCATAATCATTTCCATATCATCATATTCGTCTTCATCGCAATTCATTGCTGTATTGTTTTTATTTTCACACTGTCGAAAATATCCAATTCGGATAGTGTTTCCGAAGTCTCAGTTTCAGAATTAAGTGAAATACAGTCATCAATCAGCACATTATGGGTAATTTCTTCTTTTTTTCTCATCTATATCCACATTTTTTAAAGTTACTCTAAGGGATTATCATCTTCGTCCTCCGTACTTACCAAATTCTGACTGCTGACAAAGAAGGCGCCTTGTAAAACCAGTTCAAGGCCATTGAACATCATAAAATATGTTTAAAGAAAGAATAAGTTTGAAATGTCCAGAAATATTGTGAGAAATGGGGAGAAAAAAAATTTAGATCACAAGAAAAAGTTCGTTAAATAGAGAATGCACTTCCCTATTTGGAGGTTATTTTACGAAGAAATTCGCAAAATGTTCTTGGTTCCAAGGAAAAGTTCGCAAAATAGAGGTTCGACTGTATTACAATTATCTATTACTGTTTTCATTTATGTACTATGTACGAAAGTTCGCCTTTTCTGTAGCACAGATTATACAAAGGCTCAATATACTTACGTATTAGGTGGGTCGCGAAAAAAAAATTAAACTTTAAGGTAAGTCTCGTAACAATAAAGTTTGGGAACCTCTGCTCCAGAACATATAGCATTTAGAACATGCAATTGATATCTAGGACAAATTATTGGATAATTTACATTTTAAAGAATAATATTTAATACTAAAACAGAACAATGACCATTTATTGGCGCTTGTAATTATTTTAGTTTCTTTTCAGTTTCTATACATACTTTGAAATCTCCAGGAAGATGTCCAGAAAATACGTCAAAGAAAGCCCCAAAGGTTGCACCTAAAATATTGAGCATAAGATTTATATATTTTTTTACCCATGCTTCTCGGGTTGCAGAATATAGATGAAAACCATTTATTTAATTGATAACTATATCGCTGACCCACAAGAAAAGTGACACATCTCGACAAAAGTAAATTTCACAAAAGAGGCAAAAGAAAATTCGCATAATTTTACTATAAGATGAAATTGCAACACTTAGCTTTGCATGCAGGAATAAAAACTGCTCTGCTCAACAAGCGCAAAACGTTTTGACACATTTACAAATTCATTTTTTAACGGAAAGGTATAAAATTGGAAAGCCTGATCATGGAGGCGATTCGGAATTGAACTGTTTTTATCCATTTTTTCATCAATCAATTACCTATTGAGTTATAAGGAATTTTGATCACGTGACAAACACGTTTTTCGCCCGCTCTTGAGTCTCTTTCTTCCTTCGCGCGGAAATTCGATTCAAAACGCCCCCTTTGACACTATTTTCTGAAAGCTCTATTGCGTTTGCAAAAAAATGGAAAAAACAGCTGAATTACATAGTTTCTGAACAATAACACCAGCTAGTTTCATGCATTTTCGATCAAAAATAAATTAAAACTTATGTCAGAAAGTTGCCCTTTTGGATTTGAGAACACCCTAAAGAATGAAGGCATAGGATGAGGTTTGGATAGTTGGGTAATTTTACCTCCCAACACAATCCACCCTAAAGGGATTTTCCGTATAACTACACTTATGAAACTTTTTGTGTAGCAAAACACACCTATTAGTGGAATAAAACGCAAATTGAATTTTTGCAAGATGTGTGACTTTTATTGCGGGTGTTTTATATTGCGGGATATTATATTTTCTACATTTAGTATATTTTTTTAGAATACCCACTAGCAATACGAAAAATCATATTTATATGAAAAATAGTAATTAGTTTAAATAAAGTTTTGAAATTTATTAAAAGCGATAGCTTTGTATTGGCCTCGCGACAGGAGTTCACAGCCGAAGATATTGCCAAAAATCCCTATTTAAAGTCAGCCTTTTTTTTTATTCTAATCATCTTAGTGGTTTAAGTGGATGAATGTGTTTGATCGCACATGTCTTAAATTTGTATTTTATTTATATTTTGTTGTTTTAATTTCGCTATGTCATATAAGATGGAAACAAATGCTGTGCTATTTTATATTCATTTAAGTGCAAACGAATTTATCTTACGTAATCGCCTGTACGCGATAGACAGATTTTTAAAAAATCTTGACTAAAAATTATTTTAAAAACGGTAAAAAATTAGAAAATAGCAATAAATTTTTCAAACAAATTTCGATACAGTTTTCTAACAAATTTCCTTTGAAAGTACGATTTTTCCCCTATTCAACCGTGTAAACATTTAAAATATGCGATGTTTAGAAGTTTTAAAAAATTGCAGTAAAATTTAAATTTAATCGTTTGGTGTTGCCACCGTCAAAATGACGTCAGCGTTACACACGGACACGTTTGTCCTTACAATATAGATAGATAGATAGATACCGTGACTCACATTTTTATTGGGACCCGTATATGTAAATTTTTTTTTCTTTAAAAAATAATACTAAGGTTAATAATAAAATGATTAGCTGCAAACTTTTTTATATTCTTTTTTCCATAAATGCATTTAAATAAAGTTTTTATTTTTTATTTATATATATATTTTTTTTTTTTTCGAGTCAAGTTCTGATTTGAGTATTTTGGGTTCGAATCGGGCTGTGGGCTCACGTAAATAATTTTTATCGAATATGGATTGGATAAATCTCAATCCAATCACAACTAATCTATATTTTAAACTTATTTAGAATATGATAAAGATCCGAAAAAAGAATTCCTCAATTTTCAAAATTTAATTAAATTGCGCTTACTGTAACTTCATAAATCATAGTCCAAGAGTAGACAGCACAAAAACCTATGTTATCAAGCACAAGAAAAAAAACCTTTATTTTATGGAAGAGTAGAAGTAGCGGAATCTAATGATCCATATCTGCCGGATGTGAAGTGCAGCATAAGCCAAAATTTAATACCACTAGTGGTTGACTCGGTTTATTATTGCGTTTATCATTGTGTTTGTCCTACAAACAAAGATATGAAAACATGGAGGACTGGAAGCAGGAAAACACATTGATAAACCTACGAGTCAACCACTGGTGATATTAATTTTTGGCTTATGCACCACTTCACTTCCGGAAGACATGGATCATTAGCTTCCCCTACTTCTACTCTTCCATAAAATAACGTTTTTTTTCTTGTGCTTGATAACATAGGTTTTTGTGCTGCCGGCTCTTGGACTATCAGAACAGTCAGAAAAATAAGCGAAAATTCATTTACACCTATAGCTTTCAAAAATCCAAGAATCTTATGTTTGTTGTTTATCAAAAACTGCACATAATATTCCAACATTCAAGAAACCTTCATAAAAATCATGAACCAAATTACGATTTTACATCGTATTATTAATGTAAAATTTCCTTATTTTTGAGGGAAAATATGTACATTTCTTCATTGATAGTAGATGAAACTTGGAAATGAATAACCAATATATACGTATACATGAGCTGAATTCGTATTTAAAAATAACCCTTCATGCAAAATGTTTCAGAAATTTGCAGGAAGCATTTTTTAAATAATTGTATTATATCGTTAAAAAAAAATTCTTTTTAAATGATTTCTCTTCCGGATGATTCTGTTTAAAATGGGCTATAGACGGGTTGCACATGACGTCACATGTCTGGCATCGCTTCATATGGTGCAAAAAACATAAGGCGAATGTGGTGCTTTCTTTGACTTATGTGGATTTGACTTATTACACTTATTTGCACTATAATAGTAAAAATAAGAAAGATCTAAATTAAACAGAAAGATAACACGTGCTTTTAACGACAAACGGGCAGTTTTGTGCTCCACGTGTGTGCTCCAGATGCAATAGTATCAGCCGTTGCTAATAGCAACGTGACATCAATGCAAGGGGTCAATACGTATGCTAATTTTACAGGGTGCTTCAAGGACTCTCTAACTTTAACCCTTAAATGCCGGGTGTTGCTTTTCGGCAACATACCCAATTTAGGCTTCTAAAATACTATTAGAATAATATTGAAACTATAATACCTAATGTTGCCAATAAAATACATTCTGGGAATATTATTAAATCAATTTTCAACATGTTTGTGCTGTTTAAGAATAAAGATAGATTTATTTTTTCAATTGCTGCTACTTGTTCTTTTTGTTTTGTTTGGAAGCTTGCGAAATACTCTATTTTGTTCTGCAATAAGAAAGTAAAATTTATTTCTTATCATAGCTCCTAAAATTCTTGTGTGTTTAATATTATAGAATTTTATCAAGGAAAATTATTTTTTCAATTAAAGAGTAGTATTGGCGATTAGTAACAAAGTGTTTTTTAGCCTTAAACCATACTTAAAACAAAATATGATTTTTTAAAGTATTTTTCCCATGATTTATTTAAAAAATGAAAGCCGAAAAAAGTTATTACAATGATTTTTGAAAAGCCCTTCATTTAAGGGTTAAAATTTAATATAGTTCATTAACTGTAATGAATATAAATATGAAATAAAGTGACATGCTTATCAGGTATCTCATAAATTTTGCAAAGAGCAATTTCAAAAATAGTTTACATTTTTGTTAATAGATAGCGCTGCGTTGTTTTAACTCTAAAAATGCTCAAATTAAAATAAATTTCAAAATACTAGTGCAAACATTTTTTCAGTAGTTAAATTAAATACAAAGCAAACTATGAGATACCTTTGATGCAGTTTTACACTTTAGTTTCAGCATTCTTATATTTAGACATCTCAACGCCAACTATTCATGAAAAGTTGAATTTTTTTTTTTTAATTACTATGTTAAAAACTTATTTAATAAACATTTCACTTATTTCAAATTTATATTTATTTTAATTAATGAATTATTGTATTTTAATGTTCGGGAATCCTTCATAAAACATATTGTATGTAACTGACATTATTTATACAGTAATAATTTAAGAAAGTGAATCAACGCTTTGATTTGAACATCCCCCCCCCCCCCCAATCTCCTGAAAATATATGTAATGTAAGTACTCCAATATTGCAAACAAATTTAGCAGATTTTTTTTTTTTAAGCCAGTGTGTTAACCAGTATTTAAGAAGTACTATCATTTTACTTATAAAAGGACTTATTTACACTGTATTTAAATGAATAAAGTATGATGAAGACCAATAGCGTAAGTCAATATATTAAAAAAAATTCATAAATAAAGTCACATAAATTACTTACAATGATATAATACAATAACATTCCTACAGTTTCGGGACAATTAAAAACTTGCCCACCTTCAAATATTTTATTAACCCTTTATGTACTGAATTATGAATAAATGAAAATTTTATCATCTAAAGCATTTTTCGTGCATTTTTGAAACTACATTAGAAGATTTACATAGTCACTTAATAAATTTTAGAAGGATTTTAGAAGGACTGGAGGATTTAGAAGGATTCATTAAATTTTACTTTATAAGGATTTTGTGCAATACTTAAAACCCCACTCAAATCTTTTATTTTAAATATTTTTCTTTGTATTTTGTAGAATTAGGAAATGTACAAATATAATGTTCTTACAATAGAAATATAGAAATATTTCCGAATTGAAAAATCTCCCCCCATCCTCCCAACGCCAAGAAAGCTGAAAAGATGCAAAGATCCTTTTAAAAATATTTTTGTTTTGTATAACCAATAATGCTTTTGGAACAAGATAAAGTAATGCATCTATCACTCATTCTAAACCGTATTACTACTAATCGATGTATTAAATGAAATTTATAACAAGTTATTTTAATGGTACTTATAAGCACCGTCAGTAGTTAAAGATTAAACTACCCCTAGGAAAATGTCACTATTTGTTTTGAAACTGGTACTGTAGATATTGTACACATAAGACCGTGTTAGTTTTTCTGGATGCTATCCTGAAGATGGGCAAGTTTTTAACAGTCCCAAACTATAGGAATGGTATTATATCATTGTAAGTAATCTGTGTGATTTTATTTATGAATTTTTAAAAATGTATTGAGGTACACTGATTAGTCTTCATCATCCTTTATTCATTGGTATTTTGTTTGATTTTTTCTTTTTCTTTTTTTAAGGGGGTCCGGGACACAAAATCTTCAAATTTTGCAAAAACATTTTATTTCATTAAAATTTTTTCTGTTTTTGTCTGCTTAAAATGACATTTAAATCATGTTTCCATCTGAATTAGAACAAAAAATATTAATTTTTCCGTTTTGGTTTGTTTTCAAAATCTAGCTTTAAAACAATGGCAGTCATGGAAACGACTTCTTGTAAAAATGCGTTTTTCTTCATGATAGGTTTTTTCACCATTTCTCGTATTAAAATTCTTATAACTCGAGAAACGTTAAAGATAAAGCGTTCAAACTTGGAACATATCTTTTTCAATTGTTGTACTTTAATTTTGATTCAGCATATTTGAAAAAAATATTTACTTTTGAAAATATGATTTCTTTTTTAAGTTGCACCACTTTAAAAAAATTTTTCGTTAAATATTTTTAATTTTTTCATAAATTAATATTTTTAAAAATGCTGAATAAAAATTAAAACTTATATATTTCTGTTTATTTAAATGAAAAAAAGTTGAAATTCTATAAATAATATTTCTAGTTATAACGATTTTAAATTACCCCACTTTTTTAATAAATTTTAAATTAAAATTTTTTTTTAAAATTATGAGAAGTTTTATCATGTGATTTCGTTTACAAATGACAAGGTTAAACATCACGAAAAAATTCAAAATTTTAACTCAATAAATAAAAATTATTTTAAAATGTGTCCCGGACCCCCTTAAACAAAGGTATCTGCTTACGTTCGGAGCGATTTAAAAAAATGTACAATATTGAATAAATACACCTATTTCTAGTTCAATTGTAATACAGAATGATGAAATGACATAAAATCCTAACAATATCTTCAGAACATTCTAAAAAATTGGGGGGGGGGGGGGGTTGCCATTTTTTAAAATCAAAATTTCATGCTTACGCCAGACAGCGTCCACTCAGTTCAACTCAATATATTTCAATTTCCTTTGTACTACATACTATTATTACACTTACCTGTGCACAGAACTAGGAGTTTTACAATATCTCCAAAATTAACTGAAATATTTCAAAACATGTCAAAAAATACATAATTATTTTTTATAAAACATTTACTATTTTTTTTATATTCGAGTACCTATAAAATAATTACATTATCACATAGAGCTTTCATTCGAATTCAGAACATAGTGAGTACTATGGAAAGCATTCTGGCAAAATTTCACTGAAGCAACAGTTTAAAACATGGTTATGGAGTTTATCGAACATGGAAATAACGGAAAAATTGATTTTCTAGAAATCGCATTTAAAGATTTCTTATCTATAAAATCAATCTAAAAGGTCAATTAAATTTTTTAATGTTTTTATGTAAAAGACGTTAGGAAATCATGCATAGAAACATTGTTTGCCCTTTTTCTGGCCTTCCTACGCCCATTTCCGATATTTGACTCATCACTTCCTGTTTATTAAATTGGCTGTAACTCCTCTTCTGGTAATGGTAGGAATAAAATTAAAACAGATTTAGAATCGTAAAATATTACTCTTTCAAATAAAAAAACAAAAACCTTTTCACAAATTTTCACCAAAACAACCATTTTAATGTAGGACATGAAATACATTTTTTTGTTCTTTTTGCATTAAACATTTCAAATCTAGATCAAAGTAAAAATGAAAGTTTTTTACCAGTGAATATCGTTATGGTACTTTCTGGCACGAAATGGAATTTACTCTTCAGAAGAAAATAGATCTGTATAAAGCAGGCGGCTGTAAGACAAATAAATAAAAACTCTATCAGTATTGTTCGATCCATAAACAACAAGAACAAAAATTCATGCGTCCAACATAGATTATGAAACACTTTCGAACACATTCAGAATACAGTTATATCAATCGTTTGAAAACACATCAGAATTTTTTTGTTCGTCCCTGTAGATATAGATTGGTATTTATGCTACATCGTACGCTAAAGTTAGATCTATTATAAGTACTAACTTGCACAGCACAGTTTAAAATTCCCATTCAACAATTTCCGTCAATACGGAAATGCAATCTATATCCTTCGTGTAGCCTTGTATATCTATAAAATTTATACACGCAAAGTAATATGCAAAAAATCGGTGAAATTTTAAAACGCGTACCACAACTGGAAAGCACTTCCAGCAATTATTCTTCACAGGCAGTACTGTATAAAAATACTTTTGTGTGTCCCTGTAATTTAACGATAAATTATACGCACACCATATTCTGCAGTAAGCGCTTGCAGAACACCCCAGGGATGTATATATTTTTCAATATGTTTAAAATAGTGTAATATGTTTAAAAAACACCGCAAATGATTTTTCCCCAGGCCGTAATGTAATGGTATTCTTTTGAGTGTCCCTGTAAATGAACCGCAAGTGATAAACACTTCATTTTCAATACCGAACATGCCATGGTTAACCCCAATAACCTTTACCAATTTAATGGTAATCGCACTATATTTACGCGAGTTAGAACACGGAAGGACAGACTGACATTAGTTTGAGTCAACAGATCAAACCTACTGTCATCCGGTGAAAATTCCATATTATATACTCTGATTAAACTTCAAAATAATAATGGTTAAAGGTTGAGCACAACCTAATCATTATATTCTGCTCTCGAGCGACTGCGCCTGTCGACTAACATTTTATATTTTATAAATAAACATTAATAAATTGACTTAATAAAATAGTCCAATCTTGAACGCCAGATTCACTTTTGTTTATTATTAGAAACATTTAAAATGCTTCATTTAAACACATTACTACATAGGTGTGACATATATGCAAATGTTTTTTAAAAATTAAAAACACTAGATGTTATAATGATGAAAAGCTACTCCGAGCGCTTTCGGCTAACCTTAAGCCTTTGTCAAGGAGAAGAGAATTGACTGATAAAAACACTCGACGCTCGATGTTCACTGCTACACATTGACCGGAAACTCGGTGGTCATATCCATTAAACTGAAGGAGGGGGAAGGTAGAGAAAGCTCAATCCTCCGAGAGACCGAACTCTCCGGTAATATTAAGTAAATTAAACCAGATATGCGGAATTTGGTATGATAATACGTCATTACAACAATTTTCTGCTTGCGTTAAAATTTCCAAAGAGCGAGAGTCATTATGCAGGCTTCCGATTTTAATTGTTGTGTTATTTTAGAGTCTTTGGAAATTTTAACGCAAGCAGAAAATTGTTGTAATGACGTATTATCATACCACATTCTGCTATCTGGTTTAATTTACTTAATATTACTGGAGAGTTCGGTCTCTCGGAGGATTGAGCTTTCTCTACCTCCCCCCTCATTCAGTTTAATGGATACGACCACCTGCGGGCTTCCTGAAGTGAGTTTCCGGTCAATGTGTAGCAGTGAACATCGAGCGTCGAGTGTTTTTACCAGTCAATTCTCTTCTCCTTGACAAAGGCTTAAGGTCAGCTGAAAGCGCTCGGAGTAGCTTTTTATCATTTTAACATCTAGTGTTTTTAATATTTAAAAAACATTTGTATATATTTTATCACACCTATGTAGTAATGTGTTTAAATGAAGCATTTTAAATGTTTCCATGTTTTTATATAAATAAACATTTTTAAATATACAAAGTATTTGGAAACTTCACGTAAAATTCCAGGGGAGATATATAGAAATGTCACCGCAGGAGGAGGTAAAAAGACACTAAGACAGAGCAAGAACAGAAGACATAAAGGTGTGTAAAGCGCTTTAATAGGGGAGTCTGAACAATGTGCCTCTGTTTGTGTTATCCGTTTCTAGTGGTTTTCTGTCGATAGTTGACGAATAAAGCCCTACTTGAAAACTGACTTTAAGGGATTGTTTCTTACTTTATTACCAGCTGACTGGTAGTCTCGTTGCCTGTAACGTCCAATGTATCATATATACCGAAATCATCGACGCTGAAATTGGTTGCAAAAATGTGACTATTGCCAATATCATCCATTTGTACGCACAATAAATGACCATATATAGAAATATTTCACGTATCCCTGTAAAAAAACAATACACGATACGACTACTAATTTTAAAACATACAGTAGTACAGTGTGCACCTTAACAATATATTCAAATTTATTAGCGATTAGTCAATTTTTACGACAGCGAGAGCATAAAAAGTAAAAAAAATAAAAATAAAATAAAATAATAATTAAAAAAAAAGCAATTTAACAAATTACAACGACCATTTGAAAAATGATTATTTCAAAGACGAAAATTTAAGACATAAAAAAATCGCACGGAGTTGATCCTACATTACGTACGCCATGGATTAAACGATAACATTTCTGGACCCATCATGAACAAATTTTAAAAGAAACTTCAGTTTTACAATTTTCGGTACTGTAAATTTTTAAACTTCTACGGAGCTGGTCATACATTACGTACGCCATGAATTAAAGATTAATAGTGTTATTACACGTAAAAATTGCAAGCAAGAAAAATCGCCTGCGACTCGTCAGATTTCCTATGAAACTTACGTAATAGCCAAGCATTTCATTGGCTGTTCGGGAAAAGGCTATTCTATCATCAGATTTCCAAAAAATCTCACGACCAATTTTAAATAAAATTTCATTCTTAAACTTCTAAACATCCGACAATATTACTTTTTATACCGTCGGATAGAAAAAAAAATGTACTTTTAAATGCAATTTGTTTGAAAGCTGTATCTCAATTTGTTTCTGATTTATTAATTTTTTTATTTTTTTTTTTTTTGTAGTTTTTATTACTTTTTTGTCATAGTGGCAACACTCTGTTGTCCATCGTTGTTGAAACCAAAGGGAAATACAGATTACTGTATATACCAATCAGATAACGAATAAATTGCGGATTAAACCAATGAAAACGTTCAGATATGTTTTTGATTTCCTACCCTGACGAGAACAATAACCATTTTTCCAAATGGTTAAAAAAAGGAGTCAGAAAAACAACATATCATTTTTCAACTTTGATGAAATTCAAACGGAACCACTACCAGAACGAGATCTCTATAACAAGAAAAGAATTACGAAAATAGGAGCATCCGTTCAAAACGTATGTGTAACATCATTAAAAGACATTCTAAGCGTTTTTTCCCTCAAAGATCATAATATAACTGAATTCTTTTGGGTATCGCTGTAAATGAACTATAAATGCTGCACACTTCATTCTCAACACCGCATATGCCATCATAAACCTCAATAACATAATATTAATTACATGGTAATCCGAATATATGTACGCGATTTAGAGCATGGATAGATAGATAGACAGTGAGACAAGCGGATGGCCAGACAAACCGATGCCATAAACACTTTTCAACTATGTTTGAAAAATGTTTAAAAAAGCATAAAGAGCAACCATATATTAATTACTTTTTGTTTAATCGAAGTGCTCTTATCTTACCTATTACAAAAAGCATGAGAAGGATTTTGAGACTGTGGTTGACCTCTTCTCCAGTACCTTTCACTGGCAGGATCATGTTGGCCGGACATTCAGTCGGATTGTCCGTGGCATTCCAGTCATCTGTAGTATTTTCCGTTTCGTAATCATCCCTGAAAATTCCAAATCATGTACTATTATAGTGCGTCCCAAAAGTTTATAGACACCGGATTTTTTTAAATTTTACAATTAAAAAAGAGGAGTAACAATTTCAAAACAATTTATAATTATATTATAATATCAAGACAATAATAATACTATGCAAAAATAATATTACACAATCACAGACTTTGTGAAAAAAATTAAAACTTAAATTTTACTGTCCCAAAAGTTTGTAGACAATACATTTTTTCCCTTTAGCGTTCAAATTTTTGAGCCGTTTTTTATAATCACTTCAAAAACTATACCAGGTATTCTCAAAACAAGACTTTGAAGAAATTCTGGCTATAAAGAAAACCAACTTCGTTTAGTTTGCAATTTTAGATTATGAACCGTTGCAAATTGATGTCCGTTAGCATATACGTCGTCTATACGCTCGCCGTCTCTAGCTAATCTTTCCCAGAGGTTCTCTGTTGGGTTCAGGTCAGACGTATGGCTGACCAGTCCATAAAAGTTACTTGGCTTTGTCCAACTGCATTGTAGGCTTGGACACGTGAATGGAGCAATAGTCTTGGTGGTATTTCCATTTGTTCCCACATAGCAAATTTCCAAATGGAAGTAACTTTACTTCAAGTGCTTTCTGATATGCATCGGAAAATTGACGACTTTTCAAAAAAGCAGTATCGGTTGTTCCATTATAAGAAAATGCTCCCCACACCATGAATGAACCCGTCTTTGTTGTCTGTTGAAAAAAGTTCGTGGTTCCTTGCGAATATCGGGCAGTACAACACTGCACCGAAATTCTGAACAATCATGCAACCTTGCACCAAAATTGATGTCTGACTGGCATCCGGGCCAGGTATAAATGTAAACAAAGATAGCTGATCCGATGGAAATCTTGGGCAGAGTTTGAGCTAAACTCGGCAATGTTTTATCTGTGATTTTCGGCGAAATGAACTCGCCGTCTATTATTAAATAGGCCATGATATGGGATTTATCGATGCATTTTCAGAGAAAAATTACGTTTAGTTTGAATAAAAAAGTCCTATTTAATTCTGAATGTTAAGTAGCTTTTTGATACTACTTGATTATCCCGTCGACCAAAAAACTATCGCCAAACTATAAGATTAAATGCCAATAATGGATTATCGTAAATGTCACATTCACTTGACATTAACCACGTTACACGTGTTTGTTGCGCCATCAAGTGATTTTTAATTCGACATTTTATTTGTGTTTTTATTAACTAGCCGCCCTTGGCAACCAGTTTGGTCTCCCTTAAAATTTATGTTTGGGGAAGCATGCTAAGCATTGTATCATGTTACTTTTATTCATAATTTAATTTACTTGGACCCCCTTAAATATAATTAATATAATCCCTTATAGCCCAGTGGTAGGGGAGCAAAAAAAGGCCGAATTCGGAATTAATTAGAGGAAAGCTGGAAATTGTTTTAATCCCTTCTGTTTAGGTCTAGAATGAATATGCTATGTTTTCCCCCTCGTACTAGGCGAGCGTTAGAAAATATGTATAGATTTATAGTAAAAAAACACGTTTTCTTAAATACCATAACAATATCGCGCAACAACTAACTCTATCAAAAACGTTGTCAGTACAAATGTTGTAGAGTTTAAAATTCTGAATAAAATGAGTACCTACAGTCAATACTTGTGTTGAATATTAAGGTCACAACTCTACTTCAAAGTTTTAGACCCATCATCAGGGGGATGGCCTCAGAATTAATTAGGAGAAAACTGGAAATTGTTTTAATCCCTTCAATTTAGGTCTAAAATGAACGTACTATGTTTTCTTTCTCGTACTTGGGTGAATGTTAGAAAATGTGTACATATTTATTTTCGAAAAACACTTTTTTTTTTAGTTTCCTTAACAATATCTCAAAACAACTAACTCTATAAAAATTATTGTCAATACAAATGTTGTAGAGCTTAAAATTCTGAATAAAATTAGTACCATCATTAATATTTTTGTTCAACATTAAGGTCGCAATTCTATTTCAAAATTTTGCCTTAATCGCTAATCAATAGCTTGAAGCCAGGAGAGACCAAGTTAACATAACAATATCTCAAAATAGCTAACTCAGTCAAAAACATTGTTAGTACAAAAGTTATAGAGCCTAAAATTCTGAGTAAAATGAGTACCTACACTTAATATTTTTGTTCAATATTAAGGCCGCAATTTGAGATATTGTTAAGTTAACTTGGTCTCTCCTGGCTTCAAGCTCTTGATTTGAAAAATTTTGAAATAGAATTGCGACCTTAATGTCAAACAAAAACATTAATGATGGTACTCATTTTATTCAGAATTTTAAGCTCTACAACATTTGTATTGACAATGTATTTTATAGAGTTAGCTGTTTTGAGATATTGTTAAGGAAATTTAAAAAAAACGTGTTTTACGAAAATAAATATGTACATATTTTCTAACATTCACCCAAGTACGAGGAAGAAAACATAGTATGTTTATTTTAGACCTAAACTGAAGGGATTAAAACAATTTTCAGTTTTCTCCTAATTAATTCTGAGGTCATCTCCCTGATGATGGGTCTAAAACTGTGAAGTAGAATTGTGACCTTAATATTCAACATAAGTATTGAGTGTAAGTACTCATTTTATTCAAAATTTTAAGCTCTACAACATTTGTATTGACAATGTTTTTGACACAGTTAGGTGTTTTGATATATTGTTATGGTATGCAAAAAAAACGTGTTTTTTTACTATAATTCTATACATATTTCCTAACGCTCACCTAGTACGAGGGGGAAAACATAGCATATTCATTCTAGACCTAAACAGAAGGGATTAAAACAATTTCCAGCTTTCCCCTAATTAATTCCGAATTCAACCCCCTAACCACTGGGCTATTAAGCTAATATTAGTTTTTGTTGCATTAAAATACCTCAATTTGTTGATTTTCTGTAAGCAAGTAAACCCTATTGGTTTACAATGGAAGTCTATGGGGATTTGGCGAAATATCGCCAAGTTGGCGTCACTTTTCGCGACTAATTTTGGTGACGACAAACTTGTCTGCATTTGGCCATAGAACAAAGGCCCCCCTATGGTAACCCGGCGATTTTTTTATTTTTTTATTTACGGCGAACCTTTATTTATTTATTTATTGAACAACAAACTGTGGAAATAACCACAGCAAAAATAATCAAAGAAGGAAAGAAACAGATATAAACTACGTTCATTTTAGCCTCGAAAATAAAACTTGGCGACTTGGTCTAAGTCAAAAAGAACAGCTGCAAGAAGCGGTCAACAAAAATAAGGCTACAGGTTAAGAAAGGAAGAAATTCCCCATACAAAGCTGCAAATATGTGGCAATGAATAAACGAAATGAAAGGATATAAATATGGCTTTATATTAATATAAAAGGGTAAGCTATATGCATAGAAATTATTCGTGTAACAAGAATCTGTGTGTAGATCTCGCATGTAGAAAATACAACAGAGAAATTCCCAGGTGCAAGTTAACGCGTTACGAAAGAAATTTTGGATATATCGTAATTCTTACGATATATCCAAAATTTCAAGCGGACGACAACAATCTTTTCTTTCTTTCTTTCTTTCTTTTTTTTTTTTCTCCTCCTCTCTCCAGCTATTAGGAATTTATGTCCTCATTATTCATTCATCTTATTACTTCTATTTAGTGCTACACTTTCTTTAAAGTGTCGTTAAACTCATGTAAATATAGACACTTATTTGTAGGTTAAAATTATTTAGAAACTACCTTCCTATTATATGCAGGTAGTACACACACACACACACACAAAAAAAAAAAAACAAAAAAAAAACATATATATATATATTATATATATACAAATTATACCGCATACATATAATCATTTTTTTTTTCTCTTTGTGAAAACTATATAATTTTTTGAAAAGTAGTATATTTATAGTGCACGAACAACTATTATTCGTGTCATTTCAATAAGGAACTTATTATTGTTAGTATATTGGTGAACTGTGCTTAGATTATTACTTTATTTTATTATAAGAATAGGTTATGCTTTATTTGACAATGCTTGTAGATAAATTATGTAGTTCAATAATCTATAGTATCATTTACCTAATTTAAAAAAAAAAAAAAAAAATGTATATAGATGCTTTTATATTCACAATTGTACTTTCTTATATCAAATTTTCCTTTTGGTTGTTTTCTTCCCACAGACAATTTGCATTAGATACAAAATAGCAATTTCTCGTTTTACATTGGAAGAGAAAATTGCACATTATATCTATTTTATAAAGATTAAATATTTCTACTAATAAAGCTTTAGCTTTTTACTTTGACTTAAATGTACATAAAGGGATCAGGATAAACATAATTACTGATCAGACGTGCATACGCGTGTAGTTATCAACACTAAAATTTTATACAAATTTTCTGTTTGAATTATTTGCAAAAGGATTTTATTAGTGACATAAGACATCGTAGTCAAATGATTATCTAGGTGTTAAGAAAATGCTGACAACTCCATTTAAACCGCATATGTATATACAATTGAGTAGATAAACAAAATAACTGCCTAGATTTGTGAAACAAGCAGTGTAAGATTTTTTTTTTCTCCTTCTTTCATTAAATTCGAAAATTATTATTAGTTATAATATATTGCAAATTATATGCTTATATTTTCTAAATAAGTAGATTAATGACAATAAATTTGCACATTAAGCAGTGTTCTAAAACATTTTATGCTTGCTTGTATGTACATATTATCTTTTATGTCATGTTAGTTTAATGAGAACACTTCATCGGACCAGTGAAAATTTTATATACATATATATACTTAAAATTTTGTATAAATTCACTGTATTAAGATACCTTAATGAATATGCTTCATTAGATTAAGAAAATTCTTGCCTTATAAAAATTAGATTTTTTTTTTCTCTTGCGCATGATTTGTATTCATTTTAAAATAAATAAATAAATAGGATTACATAAAATAAAATACTACTACTAATCATAATGATTGCATTATTTCTTCTCACTTTCAATCTCAATATATGAATTAAATTGCATCATTCCATTAATGATACATTAGTGTAGTTACCCAGCAATGGAAAACTTCAAACATTTCTAGTTCTTGCTCTTTAGAATATGATAAACAATTTAATTATAACAAAAGTTGTCATCTAGATGTTTAGTTATATATTTAATTCATAAATGTATAGATATATATATAGAAAGAAGGCATTAAGTAATTCCAAATAATTATAAAATAAGTAATTTGTTATACAAATTAAATTTCAGTAATACAAAAGTTTTATACAATTAATTAAATAATTATTTATTAAAGGAGTTATGCAGTGATCAGGTCGCTCGCCGTTCTAGAGTAACGGATACTGCTGGTCGGTATTCGAAGTGCGCACTTATTCAGAATTTAGAGTGACTGCAGCGCTGCAGATTTCTTTGATATCAGCCTAGCACTATTATACCCGTTAGTAGTTAAATATAAGTTCTTATACTCGGAACCAAACTTTCTACTATAATGTGCCAAAGTCCATTAGGAATATGATTCAAATCAACTTATATTAGTCGATGATTACTAAATAAAATATTATCTCACTTTTTTAAGAAATACCCAAATAAATTTATTGTTTCTTGTTGTTGTTATTTTGATTATTTTTTGTTTATTATTCTCTCCTTATTTATCATTTAACCCCTTTCATGATAAAAAAAAATATATATATATATATATATATATATTTTTCTTTACAAGTAATTTGTTTGGTTGGCACAATTTTGATTACTTTCTCCTTCAAATTTAAAGAGTGCTTAAATTAACGTAGGCAAAGTCTACTCTGCCTCTTACTAGTGCCAATAAGAAATTCTCTATGTTCTTTTGATATGCATACATGCACATATGGTCCCGAATGGTATAACAATGGGAAATGTTTAGATACTCATTAAAGAGAAAAGGGGACTTATATTCGGTAACAAAATGTTTGATTATTCCAATTACGAATGCTTTGACAATTTATCACTATTAAAAATAAATAAATAACTAAATAACTAAAATTAATTAACTAATTAATAAATAAATGTTATAAGTAAAAGAAGACATTCTTCTATAAATTATCATCTTGTCACATCCTATTTTTTTTTCTTTCTTTCGACAGGCTTCTTTAATTCATTATATTATTATACTAAGTATAACTACTAAACTAAACTCAATAAATATTAAAAATATTTCTCACAAAATTGCTCGAAATATTTGATGGTAAGATCCACTTTTCCCTTTCTTTCAGCTGTGATAGGATGTCTGCTACTTATACAGACCACAACAGCAAAAATTAGGCACAACAATGGCCAACTATGTACTTTTAATAATGAGTACATCTGCTCCCCTATGTCAAGGCAGATGTGGGGAAAGATTGACATCCCAGCGGATGCTTGTTACATCCATAATTGCGAGAATTGTGTTATAACACACAGAACATTCGTTATGACAAAAAATTATCAACTCCACATGCCAAGTGAGTTTATTCTGAAACAAATCACGACGGACAAAGACACTCACTCCACAGCTTATGAGTGCTACAACGAGGACAGAACCCCATGTGAATGCGCAGAGAATGGCTGCGGCGGTGCGCTCGATTTCTGTACAATTCGAAATTGCACATCAGAAAGCAAGTGTAAATGCAGACTCACCTACAATAAGGTCGAGTTAATCGCCATAACACCAGAGGAAACAATCTACAATCCAGAAATCCTAATAATAAAGATCTGCTTTTTTGACAAAAATAAGGAATTTACTCACGGAATCCACAGAAAACTTTTAGAAGGGGAAAGGGCACTATTTTCTGACAGAAATCTGTCAATTACTTTTGAAGACCCCATTTTATTCCTTCCTGACAAAGGCAGGGTAATTCTTAGAAGCACTGATTTCGAAAATGTCATGACAATTCCTGATGACAAAATGATAACAATCCCTTTTGAATATCTGGCGTACAAAACTCAAATTCAGGTCATTTACCTGCACCCAAATGGACAAACTATCTCGGGAATCATTCACGTCAATGGAAAAACGGTATGTCAAATCAAACAGTGTTTTTTATGCAAAGAGGTTTTTAATCATTTTAGATGTTACCCCACATTCATACAAATTGCAATTTATAGTGCATTCGCCATTCTTATCATTTTACTTTTGGCAAGCATCAAATTTATGATAAAGACAACCCATTATATCATAAAATCAATGATCCCGGTTCTTTACGGATTATTTAAACTGTCAAAAGGCATAGCACGGTGTTCGTTACTTTTAGGATCATTCTTTGGATCCACAATTCGAGAACTCCTACAGAAAGGGCTTCAGGTACTTGAAAGACATGCGGCGCGCAGAGCAGAAATGAACATTGCACCATTGGTAATGCTAACACTCCTATGCGTTGTTTCCCCAATTTCAGCTGACTGCAGTACCCACTCCATCATAAAATCGGAATTACGCACATGTGAATCGCTCAATGATGGTACAAAAACATGCAATGTATTCACGACGGCAGAAGTCTCCTTACAAACTATCTCGTCTGAAACGTGCTTGTGGTTCACAGATTCCCACGATAACCACTTGTTTTCCTTGAAAATAAAATTAGAGGAAGTGCTGTGCACCTTTCACAAGGAACGACTTTACTTTACGTTTCCAGTTAAAAGCAAACAACTTAGCCAAATATCCTGCATTTTTAACAAATACTGTGGCAGAGGCGTACACTGCATTAAGCGCAGTTTAGGTAAAGAAGGTCTAAAATTCGAAGCTGAAACACCAGAAAGTAGAGAATTTCCAGGATTTTCTGCTTGTAGCCCAGGGGGTCTTGGTGTGGGCTGTGCACTTCTCCACAGAAGCTCATACAATTTTCATCGAGTGTGGTACGAACCACAGCTCATCAACACCTACGAGGTATCTGAAATCCGTGGACACTCGTGCCAGTATCAAATCTCAGTTACCCACGTTGAAAACAGCACTATGTCCAGATTGCTATTATCAGGTACAGCCATAACAGATAGCGGTATCAAAATTACCATACTAGGGGCGTACGACCAGCCCCAACTTCACATACAAGACAAACTAATACAAAGAGTGGGGCGTCCTAACGAAGCATTTCTTGCACCAGCAAGTGAGCGTAACATCCCTAAAGCAAACATGGTAGGGGCTGTTCAAGCCAACACATCATTTACAACGGATTTCATATTCGACCCCACAATGTCCGTCTGTGATTATTTTGAAGACAGACTACGCTGCATTCACGCTCCTGATAGTATTGCACGACTTCAAGCCACACAAGAATATGCACTTCCAATTCAACGAGATATCCACTTGTTCCAAATTAAAGATGATAAGTTACAATCGAGTTTAATAATGTCCTCCGCTGTTCGTGTGCAATTACATTTTTCTAATCTTAAATTAACGTTACACACTACAAATGTATGCCCACAAATGGAAGAAAACTCAATTCAAACGAGTGGATGTCACAGTTGTTCTGTGTTGGCCAGACTAACAATCAAAGCGTACAGTTCCTGTCAACCTGGCACTGTAACTGTGCACTTCCAGCAAACGAATGTGCACACAAAAGCAATTTATTTAAAAACTGAACCTACACTTCAAGTAATTAAGTTCCATGCAGATGTGAAATGTTCCACAGAAAAACTTTGCTTAAAATCCTCTACTCTGATGCAATGTCGCACATTCAAAATGTGTCTCGACGAACCCTCTGTTGAACTATTGCAATTGAACTTAAATTATACGCAAGTGCAGAGTTCGCAAACGGCAAGCAGTATATGGGACTGGTTTCAACTACCAAAACTGCAAACACCAATGTTTTTACTAAAACTGATAGGGTCTGCACTATTTATCATCTGCTTGCTAATAACTACTCTGGCAACACTAATCACCTGTTGTTGCAGGTCCAGATAGAGTGTTTCATCTCATCGGGAAACGACAACGCATTTTTTTTCTTCTTTCGGTTAAAAAAAAAAAAAAAAAAAAAAAAAAAAGAGTATTTATTTATTTATTTTTTAAATTATTGATGAATAAAGCTAATGTAAGTCAAATACGTCTGACTAATATTCATCGTTACCTCTACTAGCACTGCACCATATACTGATGCATTCCTGTTTCCCGATCAGACAAAATAAACACTCTTTCTATCTAGGCCAGAAGAACTACAACTCTATTATAACTTTTCTGACATATTAATCACTATTATTATTATATTATTATTATCTCTTTATTCTATGTGTTTATTCTATGTATATTTAAAATGTAATGATTATTTTATGCATTAAGTAAGTAGAAAAGCAAGGGGATGTCTTACGTTAATTAGACGGGACTTAAACAATTTTTTTTTTGTCGTTTTTTTTTAAGGACGAGGTATCATTGTGGAAATAACCACAGCAAAAATAATCAAAGAAGGAAAGAAACAGATATAAACTACGTTCATTTTAGCCTCGAAAATAAAACTTGGCGACTTGGTCTAAGTCAAAAAGAACAGCTGCAAGAAGCGGTCAACAAAAATAAGGCTACAGGTTAAGAAAGGAAGAAATTCCCCATACAAAGCTGCAAATATGTGGCAATGAATAAACGAAATGAAAGGATATAAATATGGCTTTATATTAATATAAAAGGGTAAGCTATATGCATAGAAATTATTCGTGTAACAAGAATCTGTGTGTAGATCTCGCATGTAGAAAATACAACAGAGAAATTCCCAGGTGCAAGTTAACGCGTTACGAAAGAAATTTTGGATATATCGTAAGAATTACGAATAAAAGAATTACGAATAAAAGGGTATAAAAAGGTGTTATGTAGAAACGGGGCTAGTCGTAGTTGTGTAAAAGGGGTTTTTTATAAAAATCAGTGATGCACGAACGTTCCCCAGATATTTATGGTCAAGAAAACATGTGCATGTGGCATCGCGAATAAGCCGCGAAACCCTTTGATATTTACCGACAGGATGCAGGGGTCTGGCAAAAGAAAAAAAAAGGGGAAATTGAAAGTTTATATCAAAATTATAGTAAAAGGGGGATAATAATATGCAATATGAGACATGAAGGGTGAAAGTGTCCAATGGCTAGAGGCTTATTGTAAATGAGTATCCAGTTAGGTACCGAAAGAGCTCTGATTGGAAATTCTGAGGGGGGCGTAAAATTTTAGGAAAGCAGGGACGCTGAAGAAAAAGAGTGAACAAAAAAAAAATAAAGGCTATCGGGGATTTGAGCGTTCTGAAAAAAAAGGGATAACATAGAGAGCTCACTGTAGAGCTAAGTTTTTAAACTTAAGTTTAAAAAAAATCTGTGTTTGGATTTCTAGAGATGACATCAACCAAGCAGTATTGGGGTAAGTGGATAAATCCTTTTAGTATTTCGAGCAATTTCATTTATTAGCCTAACGTTAACTCCCGCTGCACATCCCTTTGCGTTTCGCATTCTATTCTATAACTTGTGTTATTATATTTAAGGTGTTTAGTTATGATGACAAGTCATTATGTATATGGCAAAGAGACATGTATTGGCTCATTTTAGAAATCATAAAGCATATAGCTCTAATCTAATGTATTAGTGGAATACTGTGTTTAAATAAACCATATTGATATCTTCAACCCTTTCTCTCTTTCTTTAAACCATTATTTCCATATGACTAACACATAACAATATTCCGGCTTGCAAGAATTCCGGGTTTAGCGAGATCGGCCATAAGATGTTAGAATCCATAGCAATTAATAGTTATAATAATCTTACCAGCGAGTAGCGCAGGTAATAATAATAGGAAAAAACAGATATGCAATAAAGAATTAAAAATAGCAAATCAGTAGCCGGACAAAACATACGACTTGTGTGCTTGACGTGAGAGCCCGCTTATAAGTCGGAGACAAGATAGCACAACCCTCATAGCATGCATGGTCACGGTGACGTCACTGTGACGTCACTGCAAGTCACTGTGGTCACGTCACATCTGTGACTGAAATGCCACCACTCAGTGATGTCACATTGTGACTGAAATGTGAACTTCTTAGAAAACTTTAAAAACTTACGAAAATTCTTCAAAACATGTTACTTTTTGTAAAATTATATTTTTCTGGCAATTAAAAAAAATTGTGACGTCTCTGTTATGTCACTGCTATGTAACGTACGCTACGTCACATATGTGAGAAAAAAACCAGCATATTGTAAGTCACAGTGTGACAAAAAATATGAACTTCAAAAATCTTTGAAAATGAAGAGAAATATTTTAAACAGCCACGAGTTACAGCGGCATAAGGAATGAAAATGTATTAGTGGATAGCAAATGGTAAATTCCGTCACTAAAGGGGAGGGGGGGGGCATAATAAATAAAGTGCACGATACAAGCATTAATAAACCAAATTTTTAGGCTATATTTTATCAATTTGATATCTAAGACAGTGAATGTATACTTTTTCATGATTTCAATTTTATCTAGCATTTGGATAATATATTTACAATTACGAATATTAAATTTATACACTTTACATATTTAGTTTGCTGGGAGGAAATTTCACTCTTTCTTTCTTTTTTTACCGACCAGAATTATTCGAAACACTTCTGTGGTTTCAAACTAAAAATTTTCTATTACAGTTAAATCTGCTCCTTTTAATGAGCATGTAGAAAGAGTCTTCAGAGTTTAGTCATCTATGCATTTCTTGCTTTAGAATATTTTTATAATTTGTATTCAAGTCATAAATTCTACTTCTTTCAGACTTTTAAAATAAAATTAGCATTTTCCGAAAATAAAGGAAAACAAACTTTACTTTAAAAAAATAGAAAAAAAAAGGGGGGGGGGGTGTCGTTAATACATTACATTTATTTTTACACCTTTTAAAAATTTAAACAATGTTTTATCTAATAAACTCTAATTATGAATATTATTATTATAATTATTTAGAAAAAAGAAACTTTACAATACATTTTAACTTGAATTATTTGGTACAGATAAAAAGAAAAGATTAAATACATTGGACATTTCTTCAAATACAAAATTTTAATGAATGATACTTTGAGAAAATTTCTGCGCGTTCAAATTCCATATTTCTTGTATACAAAAACAAACAATCTGTAACAAACCATCTGCTCGAAAATCGTCTGCCCACAGAAAAATAAATATGAGAATACGCGGGAAATAGTTCACTTGTTTTAGAACATCACGTCTACAACACTTTAAGATAAGGAAATGACCATTTTAGGATACACCGATATTAATGGAACGTGCATGTAAGTTTTATTTAATTTAAATATTTTATTCCTGGTTGTATATTATGAATTAAATAGTTATATTTGTAAGAGACTGATCTTTAACTGTCAGAAGCGATATTTTCCAATTTGATAACTGTGAAGAAAAATATTTTAATCTGCCATCGCTTGAAAAAAAAAAAAAAAAAAAAAAAAAACTGCGCAGAGACATTCATGCCTACATTCATACTGGAATTAATATAAACATTAATTTACTCTTACTTGAGATTGAAAATGTATGGAACGACAATGATTTGGAATTATTTTATCGGCTTCTTACTATTTTTTGATTACTAACATTTATAGTTATTATTATTTTGGGGTTAAATATCATGTTCGATTATCATGAGATTACGAAACTGTTTCAGATTAGAAATTAACATTATACTGGGAAAATGTATTTTTAACATATTACAGTAGTGAAACATTTGAAAGAATTTTCTTGTAGTGCTAATAATATTTTAAATTATCTTTTAAAATCCTAAATCTTCAAACCAATGTTTTCAGATTTAACATTTGCCAAAATTATAAAATAATAGAAATTCCTTATACCATATGGAAATATTTTTGAGATATTGTTAAATCTAATAATGCATTTAATTTATCTATTGTAGTTTGCTGTTGTTTAACAGTACGATTATAAATACTAATTATTATTTTTAGTGTTTTTCAAATTGGTATATTTATTTTTTTTAATTGTATGTAAGCATTTTTTCTGTTTGTGATTTTAATCAAACATTTAATTATAGACATTCTGAATGGGTTATTAAATTTTCTTCTATTGTAAATTAATTTTCTACGTGTATGATTCGGGTAATTATTGGCACTAAAAAGTAAAATATGATATTTAAGCATTGAAATAAAGTATTTTTCATGCCTGATAGGAAGTTATAGATTAAACTGCTTTAGTATATTTTTTTTTTAAGTTCATATAATACAGGATACATAATGTAGGACACAACTTGAAAAGTGCTTATGACTTCGGTTTGTCTCTCCGTCTGTCCGTCTAGCAGTCTGTGCGCACTCTAACTCTCGAAAATATACTCGGATTGCCTGAAATTTTTGGATGGTATTGACGTTTACCGTCGCATGGTACCTATTTGTAATGAAGTTTGTAGCATGCTTTGTTCATTTACAGGGACAGCCAAAAGTTTTCCGTTACATTACGGCCTATGGGAAAAAGTCGTTTCAAATGATTTTTTATGATTTTACGCACGCTTTCAAACAAAATAAAATTTATATGCATTTATGAAGTGCACTAAAATATGCATTCTGTTGACTATGCGATGCAAAGAATAGTTATTGTTCATTTACAGGACTAAAAAAGGAATTCAAATACATAATGATATAGAGGTGGAGGGAATTGTTTGCGGCATACTTTAATTATGTTAATCTATTTCATATATAATGAAATTGATGTATGTCGCTGAGGTTTACATACTATAAATTATTTCATGTATAATACGAATAATACGTATATAGCATTTACAGGGACACACAAAATCTTTCAGATACCATATTGTATCCGTTAGCGATGATTGCTGGAAATATATTTTTAATTATGATATGCACTTTTATGATTCACTATATTTATGCATAGTGTATGGTGTATATAAATGTTACAATTCCTATACAAGGCTACACAAAAGTATTCGTAAGGATTACTGGGTATGGGCGCAAATTGCTTAAAGGTGGTTTTTAAATGAGTTATGCTTTTTTTCGCTGAACTGCATTTAATTTACCAAGAAATATTTGTAGAATATAGATAAAATGATATACAGGGTCACGTAAAGAATTGGATACATGGCCGTCTATATATTATAATTTCTGGAAATGTGATTTCAGCAGTTTTAAGAGTGTCTTAGTTTGAATTAAATTTTAACTAAATAGTGGCGTGTAATAAAGATTTTAGGTAAACTACAGGGTTGTACAAAGGTATTCAAGTATGTTTCCATACATTAGTATAAATTGCTGAAAATGAATTTCAACCTGTTAGGCGTTTTCTTGCTAAACTAAATTTTCCCATTATATAGTATATATACACTTAAAAAAATGGGTACTCAAAATTGAGTAAAAAGTACTCAATTTTAAATGCGTCACATGCACAAAATAGCTCCGATCCAAATGTACTCAAAGTTGAGAAACACATGTACTCATTTTTTATTCCATGGCTGTGATCAAATATGAATCGTTATGTACTGCCCCCCCCCCCAAAAAAAACCCCCTAAAATGTAAAGTAAAAATGTACTGACATTTATTTCCCGTCCAAAGTTCTTAACAAGAAATGTTTAATTGATTATTTATCAAGAAAAATAGCAAAATTCTTAACAAGATACTCAAATCGAATATTTTTATGACAAGAACATTATTTCCAAGCAATTATTTTTAAAATGCTGTGCATAATTTAATATTTACATTAATAAACATCATTTATGCCGCCATAAATGAAATGAACCATTACAGGGTACAAAACTATTTGTTTGTTTGGGTTTGATAACATGTGATGCTTCAAAATAGAGAAAGCATAGGTTCATTTTTGATCCAAAAATATTCAATTCAATATGAGTACGTCGGTTTGCTCATTTTTGAGTACTTCATTTTTTTCAGTGTATCAACCTACAGATCAAATAAGGGCTGTTTAAAAGAATTGGAAAACATATTTTAATCTATGCTTAACGCATGATTTTTCTTACTCGTTTTTTTTTTTTTCTTTTTCTTTTATTTCCCAGATCAGTCTTTTCCTATAAAACATACCAAATCTATTTAGCTCATATTCACAAAGTACAATATACACGGGAATAAAAAATTTAAATAAATATCGCTTATCATGCCGCTGTATAAGTAATAGTTGTATTAATATCCGTTAGTTTCCATGTTCGTATTTAATAAAGCAATGAAAAATCAAAACAAATTAAAAAACTTACACATTCTAAATATCAAGCATAGAACTTAATAAAAAAATATGCCAGTTGATAAGCATTGTTTTTTAAGTGGAAAAATGTAAAATGTTTTAGAAGAATAGGACTCCAAAGTAGCGATATTTTGCTAAAAAGTACGGTAAAAAGATAAGATTTTATATTTACAGCAAAATTTTATTTTAAAATTCATCGCTGTATTAATACTTAGAAATTTTTCCAGAGAGAATCATTCGCCTTATATACAATATTTCAAATGAAAATCAAATGTCAAATTAATTGCTTAAAAGGCGCAAAGGCCAACATTGTGAAAAAGATTCCATGCCGGGACTCGAACCCGGGCCATCAGTGTAGCACACTGACATTCTACCGGCTAAACCACATGGAACGACGCCCAGCCCGTAAAATTTTTCACTATTACATGTTCGCAAGGCTACAAACGCAGCATAAGATGGAATATTTATCGTGAGCCACCGACATGGGGTAAACACGAAACTTAATTAAATCCAGCATCGATTGAAACTATATTAATAATTGGAAATTTTTCCAGGGAGAAACATTCGCCCTGCATACAACATTTCAAATTAAAATTGCCTTTTAAGCAATTAATTTGAAATTTGACTTTCATTTGAAATATTGTATGCAAGGCGAATGGTTCTCTCTGGAAAAATTTCCAAGTATTAATATAATTTCAATCAATGCTGGATTTAATTAAGTTTCGTGTTTGCATCATGTGGGTGGTTCACGCTAAATATTCCATCTTTTGCTGCGTTTGTAGCCTTGCCAACATGTAATAGTGAGAAATTTTCCAGCCTGGGTATCGTTCCATGTGATTTAGTCGGTAGAATGTCAGTGTGCTGTACTGATGGCCCGGGTTCGAGTCCCAGCATGGAATCTTTTTCCCTATTTGCGTCTTTTAAGCAATTAATTTGAAATTTGATTTTCATTTGAAATCACAGTGTTTATGACAAGTTCGTCACAAATGACACATATTTCACAAATTGGTCACAATGTGACTTCAAAGCACTGTCGCTTTCGTCACAGGTTCGTCACAAAGTTAAGGCCAAAATAGTCACAAATGACACACTTTTCACAAATTTGTCACACCGTGACTTCACAGAGTGGTCACAATGTGACGTCACAAACATCCTCTAAAACGGCCATAACGACCTCGCATTCTAGTCACTGTGACGTCACATCGACGGTCACAAAATCACAGTGTGACTTCACAACGACGTCGCCGTGACGTCACCATGCCTTACGGGAAGGAAATATTACAACACAAGAGAAATACACCCTGGGAGTTCCACACAAAGAGTGTGTGCAATGGAACCAGCGGGAATCGAACCCACAATCTCTTACGCTCGCAAGCGATTAGCAGGCCGGTGCTTTGACCGTTCAGCCACAGAGACCCCAGTAACCCCCTTATAGGTATAAGATGCATTAAATGCTGTTCAATAACCAATGAGGTGCGTTTCATTCGAACGTTGCCATTAAACAATTAACAAAAAATCGCGATTTCTGCACCACATACGATAGCGTAATAATAGATGTTTTACTAATTTATTTGTTTTTTATTAGTTAAAATAAAAATTATGTCAGTGTTGGTGTTGGTGTTATTTATGCCATTAAACAATTAACAAATAATCGCGATATCTGTGCCACATATGATAGCGTGATAATAAATGTTTTACTAATTTATTTTGTTCTTTTATTAGTTAAAATAAAAATTATGTCGGTGTTGGTGAGGTCGGGTGCCATCCGTGAAGGTCTTTCCAAGGGAACCTAACCTGTATTTACGCAAAATTATCCACGGTTCGAAGAAAAACACGGAGAACTTCGAACGATTTGGCCGACGGGCGCAATTGGGTTCGAACCCAACACCTCCCGTCTACCAGCTTTGAGAGCAGAACCTCTCGGCCACTGTAAAAATTATCTCAATTTGTATAATTTGGCGAATACTTTGGCGATTAGTATAATTTGGCGAAATCGGTCGACGGGATAATCAAGTAGTACCTTTTTATTATTATTATTAT
This sequence comes from Maratus speciosus, assembly GCA_963932465.1. Classification (NCBI taxonomy): domain Eukaryota; kingdom Metazoa; phylum Arthropoda; class Arachnida; order Araneae; family Salticidae; genus Maratus; species Maratus speciosus. Next base: position 297,373,235 of record OZ010789.1, read on the forward strand.
TACTAGGGGGCTCTGCCCCCTACGAGCTACGCTCGTCAACCCCCGTTCAGACACCGCAGACTCTAACAGCACGATAATTTAATTGGCTATAAAAAGATTTCGGAAGATTGAATTATAATTTGAATCTGAGAATTATAATCTGACGTAATTTTCACCAAACTTTTCTTTTTCTTTTTAATATTCACGTAAAAATACTTTTGTTAGAAATGAAACTTATGATCATCTTAAAATATCAAATAAATGTCTCGAGCAATTTTTAAATTTAAACTGTTTTGCAATATTATTTTTTGTTCATTTTGTATAATAAGTGTAATGTGACGTAAATGTGACGTAAATTCTCCTATTTAAGACTTCTAACGCATGCTTATGAATTTATTATTTTACAAAATTCTGTCTCTTTTAAAATTCACGTGTAATTATAATTTTTATGACGTAATTTTCAACGAGTTCCTGCTTTTTATATTTTCTGTTTATAATAGTCACGTGTAAAATAAATTTTTAATTTGAAGTAAACATTATTGTTTGCGCTGTTTATACAACTGGCAACAGTTTAAATGAATAACATTTTCTAAAATTTGTTAAAATCATCTCTCGGAATGCTGAAAATTTGAATTTAAAATTGAAATAAAACCTCAAAAAATGAGTCAAATAAGAAAAATAAATACAATCTGCCCACCGGGAACTTATAACGTATAAAATGATCTAAAAATGATTAAATTCTCATGTATAGTTTTTGTTGCAATAAAACTTTTTTAATGGAACGATTTTGTCCAACTTTAGCATTAAATATCTCTTAAAATAATTCTTCGATTTGAAAACTGTCTACATCAGCGTGTTTATTAAACATTTCTCTATAATACCACCGATTTTCATATTTTTGTATGCAACAGTTTTTTTAATATTAACGATGAAAGGCCATGCTTAAGCATTCAAATTGGATGCCGATCTACCCGGACTATCTACGCAGATTTTGGTACAGATGTCATATACGCCCATATTGGCGAAATTTTTTTCTGACGCCAATGTCATATACGCAACGGGTATTTAACTGGCGCCAAAGTGTCGTTATTTTGCTTGATATGGTAACCCGGATGTTGCTGTTTATGCTGTTGATATTTTCGCCAAATTGGCATCGGAAAAAATCGCGCCAATATGGGGCGTATATGACATCTGTGCCCAGATTTTCATTGGTCCATTTCCAAATTAAAACTTTTTTATATATAGAAGGATTATTTGTTGGTTTCAGTGTTTGAAAATAAGTATTTAGTCTATATTATATAAAGGACAAACGTGTCCGTGCGTAAAGGTGACGTCATTTTGATGGTGGCAACAGTAGACGATTAAATTTAACTTTTATTACAATTTTTTAAACTTCTAAGTACCGTACATTTTCAATTTTTACACCGTCAGATAGGAAAAAAAAATACTACTTTCAAATACAATTCGTTTGAATGCTATGTCGCAATTTGTTTGAAAACTGTATCGCAATTGACTCAGTTTTTATTGTTTTTAAAATAATTTTCCAGCATAAATTTTTTTCAAATATTTCTCTATCGCGTGAAATTTAAAAAAAAAAAAAAAAAAAAAAAAAAAAAAAAAAAAAAAAAAAAAATCTGTTTGCACTTAAATTAATATAAATAGCTCTTTATTTGATTTTAGTTTATATTCCATAACGAAATTAAAACATCCATTAATCCATAAATAAAATATTAAAAAATATAAATTTAAGACATGTCATCGAATTTTGCACTTAAACCGCTGAAATGAACAAAATCAAAAGGGCTGATTGTAAATAACAATCTTGGAGATTTCTTCGGCTGTTAACTCCTGACGCGAAGCCAATATCGCTTTTAATGCATTTCAAAATTTTGTTTGAACGCATTATTGCTATTTTTCATATAAATATGATTTTTAGTATTGTTAGTGGGCATTGCAAAAAAAATTATTAAATGTAAAAAATCGATTAGAGTTATGAATAATTAAAAAAAAAAAAAAAAAAAAAAACAAGTGCGAGGTTTTCTCACCGCAACCTTTGAGATTATTTGCTGAAACGGTTTTTTTTCCCTTAATTTTTGATTAACTGCAACTTTTTTTTATATAAGTATACTACGTCATAAAATGATTGTAGAACCTGTCGAAAAATAGCTCATCCACCGCTGTGCCTTTGATATGTGCAGAGAAAAGAAGGATGTTAACATCAAAAATAATGTACATGACGTTTTTCAGCTATAATTGAAACTGTAAATTTTAAATATTTTAAGAAGGGGTAAGATAATAAACAGGTTACAGATGTCGCAGATTCTTTTTTTTTTTTTTTTTTTTTTTTTTTTTTTTCTGCGCCAAAATGCCAATTTTTTTGTCTGGCTTAAAAACCCGATATATACCAGACCGTGTGGTGCGTTTCAAAATTAAATTAAACATTGTGTGGGTTTTATAATAAGATAATTTGCGTGTATTTATAATACAAATTGCTACTACTTAGTTATCCCGCCGACCAATTTCGCCAAATTATATAAATCGCCAAATTATACAAATTGACATAATTTTTATTTTAAATAACAAAAGAACAAATAAATTAGTATAACATTAATAAAAATACAAATAAAACGTCGAAATAAAAATCACTTGATGGCGTAAACACGTGTAACTTGCTTAAAGTCAAGTGAATGTGATATTTACGATCAACCATTATTGGAATTTAATCTTATAGTTTGGCGATAGATTTTTGGTCGACGGGATAATTAAGTAGTACCTAAAAATTGTGGAACAGATGTCATATTCGCCCCATATTGGCGCGATTTTTTTCGGTTGCCAATTTGGCGAAAACATCAACAGCATAAACAACATAATCCGGTTTACCACATCAAGCCCTTTAGCGCAAGTTAAGTACCCGTTGCCTATATGATATTGGCGACAGAAAAAAATCGCGCCAATATGGGGCGAATATGACATCTGTACCAAAATTGTGTGTATATTAGCTGAAATCAAGCCTCGAAAAGTTGTAAGATAGCATTTAAAGGATAAGTTTTGAATACCTTTCATTTAATGTGGAAGCATTTGAAACAACAGACGTGAATTCTTCAGTCGCAGTTTGTGAGGAATTCTCAAATGTGATTTCTCCAGTAGCAATGACTGATGAATTTTCAAATGCATCATAAGGAATGGTTTCGGCTTCCTCTAGGTCTAAAATGTCATTCTCGTTATATGCATATGCTCTTAAGCAAAATGCTAATAAAGTGAATATCATATGAACTAAAAGTTGTGACGATTGCTGTATTTTTATTTTCGCCATACTTTGTAAGCAGGAAAAAACGATATGGTCAAAATATCGCAATGAATTTCCCTTAATCTCAGACATAAACAAGTATAAAAAGTTAAAGTTATAGTTACAAATTCTAAAAAACTAGACTAAGGTTTGCTTTTAAAATATCATAACATTTCAAAATTCATACGTGGCTTAAAAAAAAAAAAAAAAAAAAAAAAAAAAAAAAAAAAAAAAGTGCCTAAAACAAGAATGTATTTTAAATTTACTGTCAAATGATTTTTATGTTACTTATACTACTTTTTACGTCAAAACAGCTTTAATATTTTACGAAATGTAGCTAAATGATTTTGCCAGAACTTAGAGAGAGTATTGGAAAAAATATCGTGTTATTTTACGCATTGTAAGTGAGAAAGTAAGAGGCGTAATCTTCCCATTTGCGAAATTAATGCGGTCAGAACGGGGCTAACGAGAAAGACAGGATACCACGGTGGGTCCGATTCTTCTTTTGTTACAGACCACTTGAGTCACGTGATGCTCTTTTCGCGCACCTTCGTTGGTGCATTCGAGCATCACGTGACTCCAGCTGTCTGTAAAAAAAGAAGAATCGGACCCACCGCGGTAGCCTCGCGGTCAGTAATAATGACGTCATTTTGATGCAATCATAGTAAAATGCTGTACATCCTGATTAAAAATCTATACTATTAAATGCTGTCAAGGGTATTTATTTATCTATGTACGTATATCTGCCAAGGGCAAAGGTAAAGCAATCCCAGCAATTTTGATTTTTTTTTCTTAAAATTTTGCTTATGCTTTAGGGAAGCAATTTCGACCATTCGTTTTTAAATTCTATTCCTTTTTTTCTTTCTTTCTTTTTTTTATGCATTGTAGAGAAACGTGGCTAAATTTCGGACAAAATGTGTTTAATTCAATAATTAAATTCATTTGATTTCCTTCCTGGTGCCACATCTTTAGAAAAAAAAACTGAGAAAGAAATTTTAAAAAATGATAATGTATGGACAATATTCAAGCACGCAGTTTTTTGCATTTATTTATTAAATTTGCAAGTTAAATTACGTTAAATATATTTAAAAATGCGCACTTTGTGTTTAAAAGATTAAAAAAAAAAAGATAAATCCTATTCATATTGATTGAGATGTGAAATAAAATTCTTTTTGTTAATGGGCTCTATCAGTGTGACTCCCAGGCAACTCAACTCCGCGTATCAACCTCAAATTAGATCCAAACAAACCCACAAGGTTAAAAAAAAGATGGAAGTGGCTATTCGTCCGACCAATCGGACTTTTAGCTATTTAGGCAGAAAGTCCGACCATCGTTTGCGCATGCGTGCAGGTTTGTTTACAGCTTGTCCAGCTGAAATGTTTCAAGTTAGCGGAGCGCTGATATTAGTAGCGATTGCATGCTTAATTAACAATTGTATTTATGTATTAATAAAGCTCTTTTGGTTTTTTCTGAGTAAACATGAAAGAAACCTTTTTTATATTGAGTTTTTAAATAATTATTGTATTTTTATGAGGCAAATTTCATTGAATAGTTTTAGAAATAATTCTCTTTATTTTTATGCGTATAGGTTATGCATTATTATTTATTTCACCTTCGTTTTTTCTATACATTTTTTAAATTTTCTTAATTTTTATTATTTTACTTAATATTTTAATAATTTACTCAACATTCATTATAATTTCGAGTGCAGTGTTACACTCAAATTAGTGTTTAAAAGCGTAAACAAAACAGTGACCAGAAATTTTCAAAATTCTAAAATCTGCATAATTTCTGGCCCCATGATATGCCGATTTAATGGAGTATACTGTATTTTTAAAGTTTCCATTCCCAGTTGTCTTTTGTTACAACATTTAGCTTTTAGAATGTTTTGTTTATGAAAAAACTACTATTCATTTTCATATGAATAAATTATTGAATAATTTAATACAAAACAGTTATTTTAAATTTTAAACTAGTTTTTTCTTTTAAATAACTTTAATATAATAATAAATAAGTTTTGAACATGGAAAAAAACTTATCACAGATTTATCTTACTGCATAGGTTATCAGTTTAAATGTATTTATCTATTAAATTAAAAATTTACTTTATTTTTTTTTCAAAAAGCATTTACTTATTATTCTTACTATTTTTGAAAATGGAATTCATTATCAAAAAATAAAATGCTTTCTGTGGAAGACTCTTTGATTTGAGTCTATATGTTTGAGTGTATAATAAAGTTTTAGACGAATCATGAATTCAATAAATTCAGTGGTCAAATTAGTATGTTAGAAGTAATGAGAAACTATAGTAGGTCCTAGTTTTGTCATTGTTTGTTGTGTAATATGTTATTTTTTGGAACATATAATTTAGAGAGTAATGTGATTTTTTTAAAAACTAGTTTGTTGAAAGCATCTGACAGGTGGTTGTGGTGGTGTGGGGGGGAGGGAGGGGGAACCATGGTGGGTGGGGTTGACACCATGTACATCCGCCCCGGGTGTCACCCATCCTAGCTACACCACTGCTGCTATGTCAAAAGAGGACATATTAAAGTAACATTAAAAATAATATTAGTGCTCCCTGCAAACGAGTTTTTTAAATTACATTACTCGCTAAATTATATTTTCCAAAAATAGCATGTTTCACTACAAACTATAAGAACACAATATTACACAATAAGAAAAATAAGTACAAAAATTATTTAGCTGAAAGTATTTTTAAATGCCCAGGTAATAATAAAATAAAATTGTAAATATAATGTGAAATAAGCCTTTACGTATACCCCACCTTGTTTGTTACCAGAGCAATTACACTATTGATTTTAAAAGATGAAAGAAAGAGGGTGTGGAGAAGGAGATACGATGTTTTTAGATAATAAAAGTTTTTAGTGTTTTGTTTAAGATACAAAAAGAGTTCGTTGTTTATATTCATGTGAGACTAAATGTTTTTGAAAGTTAAAAAAAAAAAAAAAGCATTTTAAAAATAAAGCTTTTATGTTGTTTTAAGATGATAAAAAGTGTTTTATTTTTTAATTTCTTATATTTCCTTATGTTAATATATTTATTGTCATCAGAGCAGTTACACAATATAGTTGGTATGTTTTAAACACAGTTATTACAATTTAGCTAATAGTGCTAATAATTTGTGCTTTCTACCAATAACTTTAATGTTTTAAAATATTTTTTTTTAATCGTAAACATTTTATGTATAATATTTTTTTGTTATTTAAAAAACAAGATGGCAGAAGGGCCTGGGTATACGCATACTGTTCCATATTACATAGATATGATGTATCTATATGTACATATTACATAGATATGATGTATTTATATTATTTTCAAGTTTTTTTTTTTTTTTTTTTTTTTTTTTTTTAAGCTCCATATATTCTGGGCTTCTCAAATAAAGCTATGGCATATATGCTCTAGCAATGATCATTCATGATTTTAGTGTACACGCTTTTTTTTTTTTTATGTCTACAACACTGGCTTACACCTTTTTTTTGTTGTTGTTGCTGTTGTTAAGTTAAAGAACATGTGAATTTAAATTTCAGTGAGTGATTATAAAAGCACAAAATTCTGTAAATTTTTGTTTAAGCATCAGTTTTATTATTTTTTGTGGTACTTTTAGATTAGCCGGACGCCAATGATATACACACATATATATGTATATATAACACTGGTGCCTGGCTAACCGAAAAGTACCTTTTTAAAAAGCAAAGCAAAAAATAATTACTCATCGGGTGAAATTAATTTGTCCAATTTGAAGAAAAAAAAAAAAGACTACGTAAATTAAGTAATACTGCTCCTTTTCATGGAATATGAAATGAAGCCATCTCTCCCCCCCCCCCTTCCCCAACACAAACACCCGATTTTCTAAATCTTGGAAAATAATAAGATATAAATATAAATTGAAATATTAAGAGATATAGACATCGACAGAAAGAAATCCAAAGAGGGGCACGATTTTGGAACATGTTTGCCTATGACACAACCTAGCCTGCTATTTATTAAAAGTGCAAAATATCAACATGAAATAATCTAAACTACAATTTGTTTTGTCAGAATTCCTCATGCTAGATAGTTTTTAAACATATTAAATAAATAAATATATATATATAGTATTTATTTATTTAATAATTAAGAAACATTAAATATTCAAACATTTATTATTGTTTATTTAAAATAAACTAATTGTATAATATACAAACTATTTATAATTGTTAATATTTTAATATTAGTTAATAAATAATTATTAAATTAAGAATAATAAATTAATTATTAAATTAATTATAATATAGTAAATTATTAAATTAATATTAAATTATTATTATTATTAAATAATTAATAAATACATTAATAATAATATAATAATTTATTAAATTAATAATATATTAAATAACTTATAAATAACATTAATAATATAAATATAGAAACAAATATTTAGTACACTTAATTGCTTAACGAAATGTAACGTTTAAAAAAAATAAATAATTGAAGACAAATATTACTAAATTAATATTTATAAATATAAATAATTTTCTTCTAAAAAGAAAATGACCTAATTTGCATAAATGCACTTAATGTGTATTGAAAATAAATAAACAATTATATTTTAAAAGGCGGACTTATGAAAAAGCGATTTCATCCGATCATTTGCTGGCGCGCATGCGCATACGATGGTCGGACTTTCTGCCTAAATTGCTAAAAGTCCGATTGGTCGGACGAATAGCCACTTCCAAAAAAGATAGAAAGAAAATGTATAGGTTTGGCATGAAGCTGAAAATGCAACCCTGAAACCTCTTAAAACTGGTCACAATTCAGCACGAACACTTGTAGCTCGCTTTGAAAATCAGCTCTTGTTCCGTGCTTGTCTTGTTTGGACCGAATGATTTGAGGAATAACTGGCTTCAAATTGCAAGCCGTTTTGACGGTATGGTGCATCTCTAATATACTCTGAACTCTGTGCTTTGTGTGGATCGAATTTGCCTGTGACGCCGCGATACTCCAAAGTGTATACACTTTCAGCAATCTCGTCGCCAAGTGGAAAAGCTCGGCAAATGAGAAATATCGTCAATGGCAAACTGCGCATGTTACACTGAATATTACAACCATAAAAGCTCCTGAAGTGATTTGAACGTGTTCGCAAAACGAGTCGTTCTCGTGTATTTATTTTGAAACATATTTCTATGAAGAGAAAGGTTAGTAGATTTGCAATATACACTATGACGCAAAAGTTTAGACAATGAAGAAATTCTTACATACTTTGAAAAATATTTATTCAATTTTCAAATCACTGCTTGAAATTAATGTGCTGTACATATAAACAATATTTATAACAAAGAAAAGTGGAATTGTGCATATTGCAATAAATTAAATGGTAACAAAAATAAACTGCTGTCTCAAAAGTTTAGACACAAATTAAATAAAATCGAAATAAACAATTTTTAAAACCTGGTTGCGCATCCATGCTTATGTATTACGTCATATACACGAGATTGCATGGAAGAAACTAAATCTTGCATAGTTTGTGGATCGATATCGCACCATGCATTCTCAATAGATGTCTTAAGTTCCTTTTCAGAAGAGTATTGTCTAGCGTTGCTATAAACTTTGCGACACATGATGCTCCAAAGGTTTTCTATAGGGTTAAGATCTGGGCTACATGCTGGCCAGTCGAGAACTCTTATATTATGGGAATTAAACCAAGATTTTGAATGTTTTGCAGTGTGAATTGAAGCATTGTCTTGCTGAAATTCCCACTGAGGACCCCCTAGAAGCTCAGCAAATGGCAGTAGGCTTTCTTCTACTGTCTGTGTATAATGCTGTGAAGTTTGACGACCACTGGTGAAGGTCGGAGATACTTGTCCATTATAGCAAAAGGCTGCCCAAACCATCACCGAGCCCCCTCCTTGTCTGCGACTAAAAAAACGTCGAGGTTCCTTCCGCAAGTCATGCCAATACGATAAACAACCATCTGGACCATCCAGATTCCACTTTTTTTCATCGCTAAATATGACTGACTGCCATTTCTCTCCATATGACATATGCTTTCGAGCCCACATAAGTCTTTGTAACTTATGATATGGTTTCAGAGCTGGTTTCTTCTGCATTTTGCTATAAACGATTGTTCCTTTTTCCAAAATTCGTCTACGAATCGTATCCTTTGATACAGAGAGTCCCGATGAGCTTTGAACTCCACGTACGCTCATTTGTTGAGTACTCGCTAGTCTTTGTATCAGGCGATCATCTCGTACATTTGTCACACGTGGCCTCCCAGACCGACATTTTGCTTTATATTCGGAACCACTCGATAAAACTCGATAAATAGATTTTTTTGACCTATTAATAATAGCAGAAATTTCAGAAACGATCTTCCCTTCACCTTTCAACTGCCAAATCCTTGAAACCTCATTCACTTGAATTTCTTTAGCTCTCGGCATGTCGACTATGAAGCGCAATCGTTTGCAGAACTTAAGTACTCCAAATTTGTGACATCATCGATTCTAAATTTGCATATGCCAGCGAATATTCAAAGAAATTTAGAATAGTGTCTAAACTTTTGCGACAAGCACATTTGAATTTTTATGAAAAAAATTAGTATTATAGCAAATAAAACGACTGTCTTTTGTACATAGCATTTTAAATCAGTTTTTGAATATATTTACAGGTTTTTGTAATTCTGACGTCATAATTCTACATTTTAAAGCTGAATGACGTCATTGTCTAAACTTTTGCGTCATAGTGTATGTCTCGTAATTTTGTTGAAATATTATTTGTAAAATAAATTCAAAGATGTAGAATTTTTATGCTGTTTTTCAGGAATGATGAGGTAATGTTGATTATACCAACATCTATGAAACGATATCGATCTTTATATTTTCTGGATCCCATAGTTTTATTAATTTCACAGATCTGTTACGATAAATAGTGGTGTATTGTGTACGCAGTCAATAGAATATATTTTGTAGAATTTATTAAAACAAAATAGATTATTCTTATAAAGTAAAACATGTTTGTTTGGCCTCAACTGGATGATACTGGTTTAATTACATGCAAAATTTTTTATAACCTAATAATTTTATAAACGTGGTAACTTATCATTTAATATTATTATTTTAAATTAGAAGTTTTTATGAAACCCATAAAAAAAGAATACCCCCCCCCCCCCCCCAAATACTAAAGTAATGTATTTTCTTTCTTTTTTTTTTTTTTTTTTTTTCAGTTATTTCATTTTTTAAATATTCTAATGTAACACATAAAATTTGTTAGTGATTAATGATGCAGTATTCAATTTTTTTAAATGTATTTCACCCAATCTAATCTCTTAAATATATACTTCAACCTACTTATGAAAAGCAAAACATTTTTAAATTGTTACTTAACTTCAAACAAATATACATATCGCTCACCTGCAAAAAAAGTGACACATCTCAACAAAGTAAATTTCACGGGAAAGGCAAAAGAAAATTTGCATGACTTTACTGTAATATGAAATTATAGCCCTTACCTCTGCATGCAGGAGTAAAAATGTGTATAAAAGCATAAAACCCTTAAGAATGAAGACGTATGATGAGATTTGGAGGGTTGGATAATTTTACCTCCCTACACAATCCACCCTTCGTCTGTGGTCACTAATGTACATACAGCGTAATAAAGTGATTTTCCGTATAACTACACTGATAAATACTGTTTGTCTAGCAAGATGCACCTATGACAGACTTATTAGTGGAATAAAATGCAAAATGAATTTTTGCAGCATGTGCCACTTTTCTTGCGGGTGAACGATATTATAGAACAAAATATTTTCCTTTATTCCATGATTTTTAAAATCTCAGTATGGAAATCTTTGCAGAAAAAAACAACCATTTTTAATGCACAGAATTCAGATATAAAAAATGTTATAATGTGTTTAAGAAGCCATTTAAAATGTTTACTCCTTACTAGGTGCATGTCTGATCACAAAATGGTTATAGGGATGTTGGGAATAAATTTTTTGTTCACACTTAGTTTGTAACAGATAAACAGTGTTGTAATAGTAAAAAAATAAAAAAGTGAGAGTATAAGCTATAGCTTTGTTACAGAAACAGAAGGTATACTACAAAGCTTGTTAGTAAAATCAAAAAGATATATGGTATATAACTCTGTATTGCCTCTACCACACCTCTAGAGATAAACTTTTTTTTAACTTAAAAGAAAAAAAAGCTGAATTGGTTGCATTAAAGAATATATTTAAATGATTCAAGTGGTAAGAAATAGAATATTTTTTCACTTCAGCCTAACTGCTCAGTTCTTATATCTTATTTTGTCTTGTTTTTCAAAAAAAGTATATAAATTTTGCATTATTTTGAAGAAAAATGTAGAAATTTATTAAAAATAAATATTGTATGCAATATGAAGAACTAAAACTCACCTTCATTATTATGATTATCCAAAGTTTTTCTTACTAAGCATAGCCAAACTTTATCAACAAGAAAATTCAAAATGGCTACTAAGCATAACAGTACAGCAGTAAATATTTTACTCTTGAAAAAAAGAAAAAAAATGACTGACAAATATAACTTCTAAAAGTAAATAAAATTACCATTTGTATTAATTCATTTTTTCAGTTATTCAACCTAATGTAAACCAAATATAAATTAATAACTAAATTCCTCTTTCTTGCATATGAGTATAGCTTGCTTTTATAGTTAATGGTTAAAGCACATTTATCAAATTTTCATCAATTATCCCATTATTTTATTCTGTCTGAGTTTAATGGTCTTTAGAATATTAAATGTAGATCTTGTGCATTATTATTATTTTCTTTTAGTATGTGCAGTAAGTAGTTAGGCATATTTTGTTTGAAGAGGATAATTACTCTTTCATGGTATGAATTTTAAATATTCAACATCAACTTAATCTGCATAGCTTTTCTCCACTTATGTAAATCAAAATTAATATATTTAGTGGCGTGAACCTCCTAATATGAAAAAAAAAATCCACTATAATTCATCTATTTTTAGTGATAATTAAACATAATTTTAGTAATAGATAAAAAAAACAATTTTATATATTACTCATTAGTATTTAAAAAAAAAATGATCTGAGTAATTTTGAAATAAATATACAAGCGTACAATATTTTGTACGAAATTTTAATTTAACGATTAATATTTTAGAGATATCCTAAAATTATCTGTTTCGTATGTACATATATATTGTGTATTGTTATTATTAAACTGAAAATTTTATTAAATATTTATGTTTTAAACTTTAATTTTCTTTTTCTTTTTTTAGATCAAATTTTGCTGTTTTGATTTATGGCCTCTGGAGGACTGTCGACATCAGACCAGCTCCTGAAGGCATTGGTTTCCCCCAAATGTACAGCTTTAATTTTACCAAGGCAGAAGTCTGACGTAGCTTGACACTTGTTTTTCATCCATTGACCTCCAAGTGAGAGTACTCTCTGCACCACCGAATTTGCTTCTATTTCATTGCCAGGAGCCATTGGCTAAAGAGTTGATCACAGCTTGTGCTGCTTAACTGCAATGTTCTAAAGGGAACTTCTGCTGTGTATTCATTTTGGTACGGTTGAATAAATATTGCCTGCTGTATATTGGTCCATTTGAATCGTATACGCAAGCAATATTTTTCCGACTAATGAGGAAATATACACTACTGTGCTGTGTTTAGCAACTCATCTAGAAGGGATTTGCCAAAAGTATGTGTTTATTATTATTATTTGATTCTATCATTTTTATTAATATAAGATTTTTGATACTTAATAAAATGTTACATTAAAAATTATAGCATAAAAATATATTTAAACTATAACGCATTAAGGCAAACCAGGGCCAAAACTAAGGGGGAGGAGGGGCAGATGGGGCGTGTCAGAACAAAGGGGTGCCAAATGAAAATTTTGTTTGTCAATTTTTCTCACATCTATGTTTAGCACAGTATTATTAAAATCATCTTGCCTCGGGTGTGGCAGGACATAATATGCCTGCATGGTATGCCAAAGCATAGAAAAATGTAAGGATGATATGGCATAAGGATCCTGTATAAAGAGGATTCTTTCTCGATTCTGCTTTCAAGATTTTAATAAATCAATATTTGACAAAGAAGATTACGTAGTTCAGTGTTACATATTTTTAATTTTAAAATAAGTTGGCTATTAGAAAATTAATAAAATTCACTTTGTAAATATTCTTTGCGAGGGAAGGGGGCCAAAATCATGTTTGCTCCGGCTTCAAAAAAGGCTAGTTTCGGCCCCGGGACAAACTGGAATAGTGATGGGCGATTTCGATTTTTTTAATCGATGCTATGGCGAACTCTGTTTAATCAATTCCATAAATTTTTTAATCGATGCCTCTAAATGTAATGTCATTTTCATTTTCCTTAAAAAGTTGAAGGTAAAGCACTTGAATGTGCCAATACCAAAACTTTCTTCTACCTCAAACATGTTCAAACTCCAAAATTCGCTATCACGGTGTCAAATTTAAATGATAACCTATGGTCATCATGAGGATTAAAAAAGTATAGGTTTGTTGAAATATGTGCATTTAAAAAGAATGCATTTTCCAAATAAATAATTGAATTTTGGCCCACACCCTCTTAGATGTCTGCAACAGAAATTCCCTTCCCAATTCGAAGAGCATAAAAGCGAAACCTGTTGGGCAGTATACATCCAAGCCTAATAAGGATCTATTTATGTGATAGTGTAACAGTATATGAAGTTTGAATTAATTCCATGCATTAGTTTTTAGATATAGCTATCACGAATATCATGTGAAATGCAGTATATCAGCGCAGCCTGTTATATGATTTACACGAAAACCTAAGCAGGAACAACATATGACAATGTCTAATGGTGGTTGGTTGTGGTTGTGTTTATGACGGCCAATTATCAACACGAGCAATGTCTAACGGAATATTAAATTTGATGAAATTTCATTCATTAGTTCTAGAGATATGATCACTAAAATCGTGTAATTCCTGAAAAACATGTTAAATTCAGGGGTTTCCGGGGGGGGGGGAAATACCCCCCCCCTGAACATTGAAATGTCCCCCCAAAAGGTTTGAGATTTTATGCTTAATGTACAAAAGTCCAAACCCCCCTCCCCTCCTCTGAAGTCTAGAATGCCCCTCGCTGGAGCTGCAGAAATCCCTCCCAGAGAAAAATGCTGAATTCAATTCAGCATAGCAACGCCCCCTATTGGGTGATTTACACCGAAACCTAATAAGCAACAACTTATGCCAAGGTCTAACTGAGTTTGATGAAAATCCGTGCATTAGTTCTTGAGATAGAGCTGTTGCGAAAATCGGGGAAAATGCAACATAGCAGCACCACCTACCAGCAAATATACATCAAAACCTAATCATCAACAACTTGCGTCAACGTCTAACCGAATCTGAAGTTCAGTAAAAATTCGTGCATTAGTTTTTGAGATCATGCAGAAATCATTTTGAGCGATCATGCAGAAATCATAAAAAATGCAACATAGCAGCGCCACCTGCTGGGCGATTTTCACCAAAAAGTAATCAGCTCCAATTTATATAAAGGTCTAACTAAATCTAAAGTTTCAACAGATTCCATGCATTAGTTCTTTAAATAGACCACCCACAATTTTTTTGTCAGAGACAAACAAATAGACAGGCTAACAGACAGACAATTTATAAAAATAGTCAAATCGTATTCCAGACAAGACCTTCTAAAACTATAAATTCTTCAAAAACTGGTAGTCAAAATTTTTCACGAATCCAACACTTTTCTTTTTCTAAATACAAAAGAAAGCATGAAAAATGAACAAATTGTCCCCACCGGACCATCCCCTGAATTCAACACTAGGTTAAATCATTAAACTTTTGTTTAGAAGCCTAGTTATTCGGGTTACTAGTTTATTATGTTGTATTTTTCAAGTTGGCCCCTTGTAATCCGTCTCCCACCCCCCCTTCCTCGCCAATCTTAATTTACAGGGCCGTTCAAAATATGCATGCAATTTTTAAAATGCCAAATTCTCGTTCTATTTTATCATAAATCCACATTTTGACCAAAGATATATTTGAGGTCGCCCCTCCAACCATTTAGGACTTACCTGCCGCCCCAGGGGGCATACTTACTGTTTCTTCCAAATCATATCGTATAACATATCGTTGGAAAGCTTTCAATGTCCTCTTTTATTTTCTGTCCCTCCCCTCCCCCCCCTCCCCCCTAGTTACATGCTCTTGGCATTTTTTAGCTCACAGGCTATCAAAGCCTGAGAGCTAATGTTCCCGCCAGTTCTGTATGTATGCATGCATGTACGTAACGCGATAACTATTGATAAAAATATCTGATTTAATTCAAATTTTTTTTCTAGGTTCATTCTGATAAGGTGCTTCCCTGATTAGTTTTGGTGGCTCATTGGTTAAGTATAAAGGGGGAGGGGGCTAACCCCCCCCCCCTTTAACTTAGATAAATGGGGTTTTCATGCAGAATTATCAGATTTTGGTATACCAGTTCATTTTGATAACGAGCTTCTCTGATTAGATTTGAAGGTTCATTGTTATAGTCTAAAGGGGGGACCGGGGGCTAATACCCTCTAATTTAGAGAGATGGGTTTTCTATCCGATTTGCTTCAAATTTGGTATACCGGTTTATTCTGATAAGGTGCTTCCCTTATTAGGTTTGGAATTTCATTGGTTAAATATAAAGAGGGGGTGGCTAATAATACCCCTCTTAAATTTAGATAAATGGGTTTTTCTATCCGATTTGCTTCAAATTTGATATACTGGTTTATTTCGATAAGGTGCTTCCCTGATGACAATTGGAGGGTCATTGTTTAAGTATAAAGAACGGAAACGGGGGGGAGGGCAATTTCCCCCTTAATTTATTTTTTGAGGAGCATTATTAGGAAAGAAGAGTATAATATACAGTTAGTGTGAATAGCCTGAGAGTTCAATGCCATCAGTTTAATTGGGCACTTTTCTTTTTAGCTCACAGGCTATGAAAGCCTGAGAGCTAATGTGCATGTTCTATATGTACGTAACACGATAACTCTTGATAGAAACATCCGATTTGCTACAATTTTTTTTTCTCCTAGGTTCACTCTGATAAGGCGCTTCCCTGATTAGTTTTGGGAATTCATTGGTTAAGAATAAAGGGGGCTAGTCCCCCCCTTAATTAAGACCAATGTCAGACGGGCGTCTTTTTTGCTTAGGTATTATCCATTCACAATGCTATAGCATTGTGAATGGATTATAACTAAGCAAAAAAGACGCCCATCTGACATTGGGCTTAGATAAATGGGCTTTTTATGCAGAATTATTCGATTTGCTCCAAATTTGGTATACCAGTTTATTATGTTAAAGAACTGCCTTGATTAGATTTGGAAGTTCCTTAGTTAAGTATAAAGGGGGCTAGACCCCCACTCTTAATTTAGATAAATGGGTTTTTCATGCAGAGTTATCTGATTTGCTCAAATTTGGTATACTGGTTTATTATGTTAAGAAGCTGCCCTGATTAGATTTGGAGGTTTATTGGTTAAGTGTAAAGGGGGGGACGGGGACTAGTTTCCCCCCTTTTTAGATAAATGGGTTTTTCATGCAGAAGTATTTGATTTGCTTCAAATTTGATTTACTGGTTTCTTCTGATATGGCGTTTCCTTCATTAGTTAAGTGTAAAGGGTGGAAAGTCCCCTCCCCTTAATTTAGATAAATGGGTTTTCATGCAGAATTATCCAATTTACTTTTTTTTTTTAGGTTTATTCTGATAAGAAGCTTTTCTGATTAGATTTGAAGTTTTATTCGTTAGGCATAAAGGGGGAAATGTTCGAGCTAATACCCCCTTAATTTAGCGAAATGTTTTTTTCATGCTGAATTACCTGGTTTGCTTCAACGTTGGTATACCAGTTTATTATGTTAAGGAGCTTCCCTGATTAAATTTGGAGTTTCATTAGTTAAAAATAAAGGGAGGAAAGGGGGCGCTAACCCCCCCCCCTTAATTTAGACAAATGTGTTTTTATGCACAATTATTCGATTTGCTCCAAATTTGGTATATTGGTTTATTATGTTAAGGAGGTGCCTTGATTAGATTTGGAGGTTCAGTATAAAGGGAGGAAAGGGGACTAGAACCCTGCCTTAATTTACATAAATAGGTTTTTCATGCAGAGTTATTCAATTTGCTCCAAATTTGGTATACCGGTTCATTATGTTAAGGAGGTGACTTGATTAAATTTGGAGGTTTATTGGTTAAATGTAAAGGGGGGCGGAGGCTATTCCCCCATCCTTAATTTAGATAAATGGGTTTTTCATGCAGAATTATTCGATTTGTTTCAAATTTGATATACCGTTTTATTTCGATATGGCACTTCCTTCATTAGGTTTGGAGGTTCATTGGTTAAGTATTAAAGGGGAAAAGGGAGGGAAAGACCCCTCCCCTTAATTTAGATAAATGGATCTTCATGCAGAATTATCCAATTTACTTTAATTTACACCACCTTGCATGGTCAATAAAATGTGTTTCTCGCAGGAAGCGATTGTAGAGCTAGCCTTTTGCTCTGTACTAAAGATCTCACCTTCTGACCATGGGTTCTCTGGTTCGATCCTTGCTGCCATTCATTACCTGCATTGGTGACCTTAGACAAATGAACATATACTTCACCATCTCTACTCAAGAAGAACAGATAGCAACACTGAAAAAACACCCAACAAGCTAAGCCTGTTAAGCACACATAGCATGCAAAAGCAATTATAGAACTGGTTCCAAACAGTTTTTTTAAAAATGAGCGTTTAAATTTAAAAAAAATAAAAAAATTATGTAACCAAACCTGAAAAAGTACAACATTAGATATCAACTTCAGGTATCCCATGAAAAAAAAATTATTTTAAGTACTAATAACCGTGAGATATTTGTCAATAATGCTACCATAGGTTCAATATTAGCTTGTGAATGTCTTCGCGTGACTAATGTAGTCTCTTAATATTGTAATACAGTAGACTCCCTCAAATCTGCACAGTTTAGGACCAGAGGTTGTGCGGATTTCTGGTCATTGATTTGTTTACATTTTTGAAAGATTAATTTGATTGGTAGTTAAGCAAGGGAAATTATAATGAATGCTTACAATAAAGTGAAACATTAAAATAAGTAAAATATTAAAATAATTATGTAAAATAAAAATTTAGAAAAATAATAAATTATTACCGACAAAATTGATTTCAAAAGTCCTATGCTGCCATCTATTGGTAAAGTGATCGTAAGATCGAAACGTCATCATATAGATATGCTAATTTATATCAAATCACAAGTAATGTAAATTTATTTAGTAATAAATCAGCTGTAATAACCAAAAGAGAATGATAAACAAAAAATTTAGTAAAAAACACATTGCAGTAGTCGCTGATTTTGACACCATCTTGAATTTTGTTCCTGCAACTTAACTGTAAATTTCATTGTTTACATCTGAAAAAAGACGCAGATTTAAAGGAGTCTACTGTATTGAAACTAAACTAAAATCTGTAAAAATAAAATCAGTCTATAACAGAATTCTGCCTTAAATGAAAAAATTTTCAACAAAAAGAATATCAACAATTATGTCTGCTAAGATGGAAACCTGTATAAAGTGAAATATTTTTCGGTTCCATTTGATTACGTTTTCAGATTTTAACAAATCAATATTTGACAAAGCTGATTATGTAGTTCAGTATTACGCATGTTATGATTACATATTTTAGATTTTAAAATAAATCAGCTATTAGTAACTTAATAAAATTCCCTTTGTAAAGAAAGGGGAAGGGCCAAAATCCCTGTTTGCCCCAGGCACAATAAAGGCTAGTTTTGGCCCTGATAGAATTAGCTGGCAGGAAACTTTCCTCAATAGCAGCTTTTATTTTTTGTGTACATAAATTATAAATAAGACTTGTGTAGAAATAAAATGAATGAAAAGTTTATCTAGATTGTAATATGAATTTTGCTGATGGAAAATGGTATTCAGCCATTTATAATTTGTACTTTGCTAACATAAAAATACATAGGTTTCTTATAAAAAGTTAGGTAGCATTCAAAATACCTATATTTTAAAATAAATTAATAGAATTTAGTTTATTATATATCTAAATAGAAGTATTTATTAGTCCTTTTCAAATAAGCAGCCACTTTGAAATTATTAATATCACAGAAAAATTTGTTTGAATGCAAAATAGTTATTTCATATAGATTAACACTTGGAAAGAAAGTGATCATTTATGAGTTTTTAAATGTTTCAGGTACAAAATAAAGTTTAATAACTGACAATTTTGATTGACGTTCCTTTTAAAAACTAATATTATTAAATTTAATACTACATTGTATTTTTTCAAAAGAATTTGGATTTTAAAAAAAAGTCAGGCCTAGTGATACTTGAAAAAAACACTTAATTTTCAAATAAAAAAAGTTATAATTTAATAAATAAGTAACCAAATATATAGTTAACATTGATGAAAGATTATTAAAAATACTTACCATTTTTCTGTGGACTCAATAATTAAAAAATAAAGTATATAATAGTTTTGTTTACATTAATAATACTACCACTTCAAAAATTGTGATGCTTTGTTTACACTAAATAGGAAAAAATAATGCATCATTTAGCTTTATTATCAACTACAGATACCAAAACTTTTATAGTGTTTATAATAACTCCCACGAGATGCATAAAACACAGACATTAAAATTCAACTGTTTTATAAATATAATGATAGAAGAAATACTTGTATTCTCATATATTATACTGTATTGTCATAATATCCTACATTACAAAATCTAGTCTAGGTAAAAAGCTTTGGGAAGAACTTATTCAAATCAGATATTTTTATTTTAAATTTCTGTAATTTAAAATAACCTAACACTTAAATATACATAAACACCTTAAATACATTTCATTATAGTACTGATGTTGATGCATATGTTACATATCAATAAGATTTTTTTTAAACATTGAATATGTGTTCGAAGTTTAAAACATTAAATGGATATTGATCAATTTGAAAATCGTTCATTAATAATACAGATTTAAATTACTTTTATTCTTTCGATGGATGCTAGCATTTAAATTTTAAATACATAAATCACTGTTTATTGTTATTAAATATGCACATACACAAAAGGAAATAATACACAGGTGCTTAGAATTGTTCAAGAAAAATAAACATAAATTGACAGAAAAAGCTATGCTTACCAAACTTGAAATTGCTTTCTTTTCATCGTGGATCCATTTAATGAATTTTTACAGCGGGTTCTTCAGTGTTTGGCTAGCAAGTGCACACTTTCAAAGCAGAAGAAATTATTTCACTTACTGCTTCAAAGGTGACACCAGCTGGCCAATTAATTCATAAATTAAAATAAAATGTCCGTATTTTCTTTTATATAGAATAAGTCTTACATAAACAATCGACCTGTTTCGCGAAGCACATGGCAGCTACATAAATTAAAATTACAAAACTAAAAATATCTGCCAACTAAATTATGACATCTTTTGTTCAATGCATAATAGGAAAAAAATATTTCACTTAATACAAGTAAATCATTCAAAAAATTAATATAAACGTATTTTTAAAATATCTATACTGTGTATCAAAAAGCATCTCGCGGTCGCGCTGAAAAGCAGTACGTTTTGTAGCAGCATCGCTCGGGAGAAATACGCCAAATCCTTTGGCGAAATATTTTTCGCCAAGGACTTGCTGAAAGTGCCTACACTTTGGAGTATCGCTGTGACGCCACCACTGATGGTGTCGAGGCTAACAAAAAAGACTGGCTACCACATTGCATTCCACGATTCCACGTGTCTTTTTTTACAGACCGCTAGAGTGACGTGATGCTTTTTTCATACATTTGCATTGGTGCATTCGAGCATCACGTGACTCCAGCGGTCTGTAAAAAAAGATACGCGCAAAATACCGTGGTAGGCTTTCTTTTTCGTTAGCCTGGTGATGGCGTCTATAGGCTACATCGTTCTTCAGCACTGCCAACTGTTATATTAGTAATGCATAACCAATCGTTAGGTATGCTACCAACGGATGTTTTAAGTGAAATGCTTTTAAATAGAATATTTGAAATAATTTTGGGAAGCATGGATATTGTTTTCTGTTCAGATGAATCCACACTATTAAAATCTCTTTACATGATAAAAATTCTATTTTTGCGCTACAAAAGCTTACCTAGTTATCATACTTTGAATTCCATGATTTTTTAGCGTTTTTTTTCCCCACTCATAACACGTTTTTTTCGTTTTTAGTGGCAGAAAACGTCGAAAATTCATAAAATTCTAAGAATAGTAACTCGGTAAGTTTTGGCCATAGAAGAATGAATTTTTACTGTTTACCAGTTAGAACATTGAGAAACTTTTTTTGGATAAAACTTATAGGATCTAGGGGCATATAATTCGTAACTATTTAAAAAGTAACTAGTTTGACGCAAACCAAATTTCATATGATGAACAAGATTTGAGACATTTCTACAATTGGAACTATACTTCTAAAACTAACAGACTAAGAATTAGCTATTGGTCAACGATAAGAAGGGGCACCCTGTATAAAAATAAAACACATTTTTAATAACATGATTTGTAGGAAAATGTAATTAGATAGGAATATTTTACTGTATTAAAAAGGAATTAGCATTAAAAAATCAAACATTCTCAAAATATTTTGCTTTAAGGGTGTATTCGAAAAAATATTTTTCCACCCTCAACAGCTCGAAATTTTCTGAGACATTTTCAGACTCATTTTTAAAAGTAAAAACATGAAACTTGCTGGGGTGATTTCTGAAGACATGTTTAACATGCCGTGCGATTTCATTTTCAGCTCAATTAATTAGAATTTGATTTTTAAACAATTATTTTCTCAGTATGACCATTTTTTTTTCATTCCCAGATCGCCCGCTTCGGAAAATTCGGTTCAAAATGTCAACTTTGACAGCGTTTTTTACAGTATTTTCTGCATTTATCAAAAAATTAAGAAGCACCACACATTATATAGTTTCTAAATAAGAGAATTTCCAAGTTTGATGCGTTTGAGAGCAAAAATGAATTTTAAAATGAATCAGAAAATTAGCAGTTTGGATCGGAATACACCCTTAAACCTTTCCGGCACAGACAAATTTTGTTGTAAAACGATGAAATGATCGACTGACACCGGAATTTACATACGATTTTTTTAGAAATTAAAAACTTGTTACGTTATACTTTTATTGTAAAAGCAAAATTTTATTAAAATATTCTTGGTGCCGCTTGCAAGTTTGGAATTACAATTAGGTATCCCGACCCGGGACCACTGAGTCGGAAAGGGTTAAGATGCGAGCGACACACAAATATGAAAAGCAATGGATTGTTAGATGGCATCTTTCAATTTTTTTCTTCTTTTTCTAGACGGTTCTGCCCCTTACGAGCTAATGCTCGCCAACCCCCGTTCAGACGCCGCAAACAAAAAGCCTCCGAATTTGATCGGCTTTAAAAAAAAATCGGAAGGCCGAATTATAATTATAAAAAAAAAAAAGTGGCGATATCCTGTTAACGGGCTGTCTTCGTCTGTGATTAAATCAGATGAGTGAAAAAAATTAAAATAAGTTAATATGAAATTAATTAACTAAACACTTTGTCTCCCGATATTTTTTAACAACTCTACAAGAAAGTTCTTTTAAATAAGACATTTTAAATTAATCGTTTTAAATCTGGCGTAATTTTCACCAACGTTATCTTTTTCTTTTTAATATTCACATGAAAATACTTTTGTTCTTAAAAAGTAAATATTATTTGCGCTGTCTTATAATTCACAACAATAGTTTAAAAGATTACCTCTAAATATGAAACAAATGTCTCGCGCAAATATAATTTTTAATTTAAACTGTTTGGCAATATTATTTTTTGGCCATTTTAAATATGACATAATTTCCTCCATTTACGACTTTTAACGCATATTAATGATTTTATTATTTTACAATTTTCTATCTCTTTTGAAATTCATGTGTAAATATAGTTTTTATGACGTCATTTTCAATATTTTCCTGCTTTTAAAACGTAATTATTTAACTCTAATTTGAATTAATTTTCTGTTTATAATAGCCACGTGAAAATAAATTTTTAATTGGAAGGAAATATTATTCTTTGTGCTGTTTTAAAAATTGGCAACAATTTAAAATAATACCCTTTTCTGAAAGATGCAAAAAATATTTCTCGAAATGCTGAAATTTTGAATATAAAATAAAAATATATCCTCAAAAAAAGAATCGAATGAAAAAAAATAAATACAGTCTGCACACCGGGAACTTCTAATGTATAAAATGATATATAAATGATTAAATTCCTATGTATATTTTTTGCTCCTATAAAACTTTTTTAATGGAACGATTTTGACCAACTTTAACATTAAATATCTCTTTAAATAATTATT
The DNA here is from genome assembly GCA_963932465.1 of Maratus speciosus. Taxonomy (NCBI): domain Eukaryota; kingdom Metazoa; phylum Arthropoda; class Arachnida; order Araneae; family Salticidae; genus Maratus; species Maratus speciosus. Next base: position 297,396,875 of record OZ010789.1, read on the forward strand.
CAATATGAAAACTGTCTGCATCAGCGTATTTATCAAACATTTCTCTATAGCATCACCGATTTTCATATTTTTGTATGCAGTAATTTTCTTAATACTAACGAAGAATAAAGACCCCCCGGTCACAAAAAATTCATAAACAGCAGCGGTGACAGCGTTAGTTACTTTTTTTACTTTCTTCTATCTTGACAAGAAGAAAGTATTGGTTTCATGAAAATTTTCGAATTCCAGTTTTCGACGGATTTATACGTTTTAGGGGTCAGAGATTCCAAAAAACATGTTTTTACAAAATGTCTGTCTGTGAGTCTGTCTGTATGTGACACAAATTTTGTGGGCGCTCTATCTCAAGAACTAATGCACGGAATTTAATAAAAAATTATATTCAGGTAGTCCCTGATATAGATTGGTGCTGATTAGTTTTTGGTGTAAATCGCCCTGCAGGTGGCGCTGCTATGTAGCATTTTTCAGGATTTCCGCAAAAACTCTATCTCAAGAACTAATGCGCGGATTTTTATAAAACTTCAGATTCCGTTAATCCTTGATATGAATAGGTGCTGGTAATGTTTTGGTGCAAATCGCTCAACAGATGCTATGCTGCATTTTGAAGCATTTACACGACTTTCGTAATAGCTCAATCTCAAGAAATAATGCATGGATTTTCATCAAACTTCAGATTCAGTTAGTGCTTGACATGAATTGACGTTTTGCCTCTTGTGGTGTAAATCGCTCAAAAGGTGGCGCTGCTATGCTGCATTTTTTGAGATTTCCGCAATAGCTCTATCTCAAGAACTAATACTTGAGTTTTCAACAAACTTCGGATTCAGGTATACCTGGATATGAATTAGTGCTGTTTATGTTTTGGTGTAAATCGCTCAACAGGTGGCGCTGCTATTCAGCATTTTTCACGATTTCCACAATAGCTCAATGTCCAGAACTAATGCACGGATTTTCATCAAACTTTAGATTCAGTTAGTCCTTGACATGAAATGATGTTTTGTACCATTTCGTTTAAATCGCTCTACAGGTGGCGCTGCTGTGCTGCATTTTTTGTGATTTCCACAATAGCTCTAGCTCCAGAACTAATGCACCGATTTTCATCAAACTTCAGATTCCGGTATACCTTAATATGAATTAGTGCTGTTTGTGTTTTGGTGCAAATCGCCCAACAGGTGGCGCTGCTATGCTGAATTTTTCAGAATTTCCCCTACAGCTCTATCTCAATAACTAATGCACGAATTTTCATCAAACTTCGAATTCAGGTATACTTTGATACGAATTGGTTTTAAATTGATGTAATTTCTTATACTATTTAAATGATTTAATTGACGTGATTTATATAGAAGAAAGTTTTGTGATGGCCACAACATACTAGTTTAGAATAGACACTGTGCACAAAAATCCCGCAAATCTTTTTATATTATTATTCTTTTATTTTTCTTTAATCGTAAAATATTTTCAGAGAATGTCTAGTTCTTTTTTTTTATATTCCGACTTAAATTAAGAAAAATACGAGAATTTTTTTCAAAAAATGATCACAAAAATTAAAATCCCAGCTCAACACAGGCGATAAAATTGTAAATATAATAAACTACAGTACTTTCAAACGGCCGAAAAATCACATTCTGTAATGTGCCGGTGCGGTGTATCCTATTTCCGAAGACAATCTGTAAATTTCTGTATAAGTTTTAAGTTTCAACGCTTCCATCCCCAGCTTTATTTTTTCTCCATATGGGGCATTCTCACAATCTCTTGACTTTTGGGGGAAAAACTCTGGCGAAATTAAACTCGCTAAAATAACATTTTAATCTGATAGACGAATGCCTTAATGATTCAAAATAAAGAAAAAATGGTCAGCAGCGAAAATTTTTTTATTTAACTGAGGTTTAAGTTAAACTTGCGAGTTTAATTTTCCTTACCATTTTACACCAATAACTTTTTATTTTCTTCTAAATTTTTACTTATAATGAATTTGCATAGTACCCACAGGACATTCAAATAAGAAATAATAACAATGTAGCATTTTTAGTACAGAATTTTTGTATAACATTGTCTTAAAGGGGTATTAAAGAAGGGACGGTAAAGTAAAAAAGGGGGATGGTATTGGAAAAAAGGGACGGTAAGGATGGAACGGTAAGGAAAATTACCACCTATTTTTAGGAAAATCATGTTAAGACTAAGTGATAGCCACAATGTTAATTGATTTTTAGAAACAGTTGTTAACATTGGATTAAATTAATTTTTTTTTTATTGTACTTCGAGAAGTGCAAGAATAAACCTTGGTGGCAGTGAGACTAACAATAAAGCCACGATGCTTGAAATTGATATTTAAATGCCGATTTAAATTCTACAGTAAATTTCCTGCCAAAGAATTTTAGACATTATTTCTCTAGCATACTTCTGCATGAGAAAAAACGTGAAAAAAATTCTGTGGCTGCATCTGAAACGATTTTCTGTATAATTTTAGAAGAGGGATGGTAAGGAATCTAAAACCCAGGGGCAGAGTTCAAAAAATAATAACAACCCTAAAAATGTGTGCAGGTTAATTTTTAGCTACATATTTATATAAAACAATTGCCCCAGTTTCGTAAAAAAATTATATAGAATTACTTTTATTGAAACAATTTTATACAGATAGCTCCAAACTTAAAAATCAGCATCAGAGACGATAGATGAGTTTTCCTGGTATTTGGATCCCCAACATCGTCCAAAATTTATTTATCTCGTTAATAGTGTTATGCAATCATGCAATAGGATGTTCCCCAGTATATGAAATGAAAAAACACAAAAAAGTGTGTTAAATAAAAAATTATTATTCAAGGACATGAAAGTCAAAAGATTGTGAGAATGCCCCATATCTATCAAAGCATCATTATCTCCAAAGCTAATTCCTTTCTTTCACAAGCACATGAAAAAATTAATGCTAAACAAAATAGCGGTTGCTATTCAAAGTATACTTTATTAATAAATTTAAAGATGATGTAAAAATAAAAACACGTGAATAAAATAAAACTCAACGTTTCGGTTTAATCTTCAAAACCATCTTCAGGAGTAAAATTTTCTAAGAACACAAATCGACAGGAAACAAGCCACATGCTATATCATCAAAGATTATATTCAAATTGGAAGAAGCAAGAGAAACTTAAAAAAAAAAAAATTAAACAACTCCAGTGGCGCCACTTATTATTCAAAATAAATAAAAGAAGAAGGGGTGGAAAAAGGTGGAAACATCACAGTCCTTTCAAAATGTTGACCCAGATTTCCGGAATAAGAAATGAAACATAGTCATTACATACTTCCTGGTTCCTTAAATGAATTTCCATAGATTCACAAATAGAATTCACGATTCATTTCTTATTCCGGAAATCTGGGTCAGCATTTTGAAAGGATTGTGATGTTTCCACGTTTTTCCAGCCCTCCCTTCTTTTATTTATTTTGAATAACAGATGGCGCCACTGGAGTTGTTTTTAAAGGATTTTTGAAGCTTCCGTTGCTTCTTCCAGTTTGAATATAATTTTTGACGATGTAGCATGTAGCTTGTTTCCTGTCGTTTTGTGTTTTTAGAAAATTTTACTAATGAAAATGGTTTTGAAGATTAAACCAAAACGTTGAGTTTTATCTTATTCATGTGTTTTATTTTTACATCACCTTTAAATTTATGAATAAAGTATACATTGGATAGCAGCCTCTATTTTGTTTAGTATTCAATTTTACAACATAAAGTCCTTAATTGTTATAAAAAGATTATTTATACACTTTTAATCAAATGCTGTTCATCCAAACAAATTTTCAATATGAAAAAGATATGTTTGACTGGTATACCCGAGCTCAAGCTTTGAACGTATCTCTTAACGGCCGATAGTGAAACAGGAGGTTTCACGGATAGCAAAGATGTCTAACAAACAATTTTAACCGTCAAGTGGATAGAATTGGTTTATCCCTCTCGCTGCGTAATTTTTAAAAATCAAAATAGGTTCAAAAATTGCACACATTACTTTTAAATCAGGCTAAATCAGGGCTGTTACTGGAGACTATTTTTATATTCTCGCACCACTATTTTAAGAAAATCAATTTTGCATTATATTTCACTTGTAGATAAGTCTATATAGAATTTTTTGTATTTAAAAAATTGGTCCGAGTTGAATTAAAAAATAGTCGCCAGTGGAAAAAATGAATCCCCAAGGAAAAATTGGGTTGCGCAAATTTTGCTACTTTTACATAGCTCGAGGAAATCTCAGGTTGTGCAGCGAGAGGGTTAAAAATTTGTATAGAATAGAATACAAGAATTTTTCTGGGGAAACAGCAACAGTAAACACCAAAGAGGTATTAGAATGTTGAAAAACCTGAGTAGGCTTCCTAAAATTGTCAAAGTACATATTGAATATAACTTCAATGTAGTCCAATTTGCACTATTCCTCAAAGTAATCAATTAATGCCTGATAAAACATTTACTATAAAAAGAGACTAACATATACTAATTTAACAAACAAACAAAACATGAACAGTTTGTTCTGTGAATATGCAAACCAGAAGCAACTAAAGATTAAATATGGGACTCCTACAGTTTTGTAACATTGGAGCAGATCTGATTGAAAATGTATTTTTCATTTGTTTTTTGCTTCAAAAGACAAACTACATTTGATCTATTTAGGTATAATTTAGAAAGCTCGCCAAATGAGAGACCTAAAATATATTTACTCCAGTTGAATGTAGCCTGTCACTGCATATCTGTACTAAGGGTAGGTAGGGTAATACAAGACAGGCAAATAAAATGCTAAAATATAATTTTTACCATTACCTTATTATTACCAATCCAATCAAAAAATTATTCTATATATTATACATTGTCTTTGAAAAATATCTTCACTTATTACACACATGGGATAATTACTCATCATAATTCAAGACTTAATTGTATAAAGTCTGTTTTAGATGTGTATTTTCAACAATGTCTTTTATCACCCTATTTGATATTTTGCCTTGGTAATAACAAATAAAAACCTCTTATTGCCTCTGTATATCTTTCTCTGTGTGTAGCATTTCAGGTATAGTCTCGCATTTTAATCTATGCTTAATATATACACATTTATATTTTGTATCAATCAGATATCTAGAGTTGCATATTAATTTGTAGCGTAAAGAAAGAAACTGTTTTGTGTGATTCAAGATTTTTTTTTTTTAAAGCCTTATTTAACTCAAAAGTGAAATTTTATTTTTTTAATCTAACCTATTATGTTAGAAAATTAGGATAATAAGAGAGGGGCTATTGTGGTAAAATTGAAAAAAAAAATTAAATGCTGAAAATTGGTTCCAAAATTTTGATAAAAATTTGTCAAAGCCAGGAATTTAATGGAAAGCACATAGAAGAAGACGCTGTATACCTTCTATATATTTTTTAAGAAGTTCTGTATACTCTACTGTTTCTCAAATAAAGCTATTGTGTATACTCTAGCGTATACTCTCTGTTTTTTGGCATTTTTTTTTTTTGGGGGGGGGGGGGGGGGTGTAACGATTACAACACTGGACAAAGTTTCATCTAAGTTGTGAAAAATAATGTATTTTTTGTGAAAGTCTTTTCTCATTCTTTTTATTTTATTATTATTATTAATGATCTCTTATTACCTCACTCACTATATATCTGAAATTCTGTTATTTTTAAAACAAATGTCCCTCAGACTATTTTCTTTTTTTTTTTTATGAAGTCAAATCAGTGGTCAATCTAAGCAAAAATTAGGGCCTCTTTGCAAAATTCAACTTAATAAGAATCCCCTTCACAATATTTCATTTAATGGAAGAGGCCCCTCCACTCAAATTATTAAGTGAAATAGTAGAACCCTTTACAATATCCCCCTTAATAAAAGAAGATCCTTCACAAAATTTCATTCCGCAAAATCGAACATAGGTTTTTAAATTTTTTTTCTGGTGTGAAATGTGCAATTTTTGAAACAAAATAAGTTCAACAAAAAGAAAAACTTTAGCAGGAGGATTTAAAAAGTTAGTACGAATAAGTGCTTAGCTTAGATTCAAGTAACTGGGTTGGTTCTTTCGTTACAAATTTCATAAAAATAGCCTCCTTTTTTTCTTTTCTTTTTTTTTATAAAGCAAAAAACACTTCCATAGATTGTTGTGAATGAAATACATTTTTATAAGTTGTATACAATAACTTTATCTTGTTTATGGCATATTAAAAATATCTGCATACATATAAAAGTTATTTAAGATATGTACATGTGAAAATTACAGTAGAAGATCTTTATAATGCAAACCTAAAAATGTGAGGTTGTGTGTTATATAGAATTCTGCACTATATAGATCACATATTTAAATTATCATTAAACATACCTTGTAAACATAACCAAATATGTCTGAAACATATCAAAATACAATAGATTATATTTATATTACATTACGTGGCACCAGGAGTTAGGCAGATTATACATTTTTGCATAATATAGATCATTTCACACATTGTTAAATTTACTTTATAAACATAATTGAAGTATGGCTGGACCATTACTCATTTTAAAATGTGTTTATAGTAAATAGCAATTTTTTCATTAAAAAGCTCTAAATTAAGGAGATTAACATGAACTAATGTATCAAATTTAGTCCTCTAGATCAGGGTTGGCGAAACTTTTTGTTGCCGCATGCCAAATTTGATCAAAAAATACTTTACTTGACCATGACGTGCCGACTAAAAAACAAATTTAGTAGGTGGAAGAATAATGCTTTAAAAACACTTACAATTTTCCATTAAGATTTGAAGAACATCAATAACATACATGTAGGTATTACACTACAATAATCATGGAAAAAATATATTTTAGAAAGTAATAAAAAGAAATTAATGCAATGTAATTTGATTTCTGTTGTTGCATCTTCATATAAGGTTAATTTTAATGCAAACTGAACCGGATTTACCTGAAAATTGTTTTCAGTTTGAGTTTTGATATCACTCAATTGTGAAAACATTGATTCGAAAGCATAGACAGTCAGAAAAACTGTTAAAATAGCAAAGGCCAGTTTCTTTGAATAGCTTTGAAATAAATTCAAACTTGCCATAACTTTACCATGAGAATTTAGTAATGTCTGATAACCAATTCTTATAATTTCCATTTTATTGAATATAGAAAAGATCAGTCGCGATTTTGTGTAATCTCACTTTATTTTGATTTAGAGCCCAGCAATGATGTGCCAAAATTATTCTTTTGTGTGCCAAAAGTGGCACACATGCCAAAGGTTAGTATTATATACATCCCTGCTCTAGATAGAAGCTTTTTTTTTTTTTTTTTACAATGTGGAATGCAGGTGCTTCTTAACTGCAAAATTCATTATTTACATATGAGAAGTTGTGTATTATATAGCTTTATCTAGAATTGCATTATAAAGATCTACTACTGTATTTCCCCTTCCCTATACTATATGCCTAGAATAGAGGGGCTTGCATAATGTTTGTGAACTAATGCCCCCAAAAGTCATAGGATCTACAAACAAATAAATATATGTACAAATATATGAAAATACATATTATTTTCATATATGCATGTACCAAATTCGTTTACTAGGGGTAATTTTAGTTTTATCAACAAAATATTTTAATATGATTTCAACAATAAAAAGAAACAACACATGAAAACCAATAAAATTTATTAACTGAATTTATATTTAAAACACAACCTACAAACATATATTGTTCAAAATATGTATGTCATTATTTAAAATACTAAATGAAATAGCATTTTGCAATCATCAAATGCAAATTGATGACATGATTAATTTAATTAATCTCATTTCATTCATGATATAAGTCCTTATATTAACTTAAAAATTTGAACAAATAAAAAATGACTAGGTCTGTAGTTAACATAGGAAAAAAAAAAAAAAAAAGCTTGAGCATTCAATATATAATTACAAAATAATTTTGGCTTATTTCAGAGTTAACATAGGCACAAATCGATTAAAACATACAATTAAAAGCTCTTAATAGAAAGAAAAAAATACATAATTTATTTAATAAGCTTATGTAGGCATGCTATCATGTAAAATAATTTTTTAACAAATTGAAAAGAATACTAAAATTGTTTTGTTATTGAATATGATTTTTAAAAAACTATACAAAACTAATTTACCTTTTTTTTTTATCACAGTTTATTATTATTATTATTTTATTATTATTATTATTAGAAAACAAACTACAGAGTGAAAAAAAATGTGAGAACAAGAAAAAGGAATAAAAATCTCATATTTGAAAAATAGCATTTCACAAAAAATTTCAGATCATAAATTACTTTTAAACGGTAAAATAGATAGTTAATAGATAGTTACATACTTATTATTACACACTGGCATTAAAATAATGCTACTTTATATTACAAAATATATGATAAAAATACTTATTTTATCATTAATTATAGATTTTGTTTAATTTAATCAACTAATTTCTAGAAATACTGAATTTTAACAGATATAATTTTTTTGCATGAAGTGCTTATCATTAAAAAGTGCTTTTCACTTGTTGCAAAATAAATTGCAGTAATGCAGTCACAGATATTGATATGATAAGTTTTAATACTATTGATCATGCAATTATAAACAAAAAAGAAAGAAAGGAAAAGAAAAGAAATGATTAAAGGAAAAAAGAATGAAAAGAAAAAAAAATTACAGATTTGCTTCATTTCAAACATTATTCTTTTAAATCAAGTTAGCAATTATCAGTTTATTTTATTCTTATAAATCAAGTTAGCAATTATCAGTTTATTTTATTCTTTTAAATCAAGTTAGCAATTATCAGTTTTGTTTTTCTTTAGTATCATTCATGGCCACATTAAAAGCTATAACTATTCATGAACAATGACTTCTAATATGTAACAAAATGCACGCTGAATTACATATAAATTTCGTTCCATTATGGTTCTTTTCCAATCACAAAAACAGTAATATGATTTTACAATAAATAATCACTAAAGAATTTTAAATGCAAAATCGTTATGCAATTATTAAAATTTCAAATATGTTTAAATAAAACAGAGAGAAAAGAAGGAAAAATTATTCATTCTTGAATGTGAAATTTTAAAAACAACTGGGAAAAAATTATGAATCTTATAAAATATTTAAATTTAATTTTATATTTTTTGTTTGTTTATTTGTTTTAATAAAGAAAATCTTAGTGATTTTTTTTTTAAATCTAGGTTACGTAAATGAAAATAAATAACTTGGACAAAATTCTCGAACACAAACATAAAAATGTTCCACATACAAAACAATAATAAAATGAAAGACTTGTGACAGTTGAAAATTTAATAATAGACTGTATTCATCAAGTATCGATATTAAAAAATAACTAACAGAAAAAAGGATCTTAAAATATGAAATCTAGTATCTAAGTACTGTTTTCAAAATTCAAACTGTCCATTATAAATGTCTTCTAATAAATAATGAAACAGAAAAAAAATTCTTTCAATGCTGAACTGGAAAAAAAAAATCACAGAATTTCTTAATAAAAGAAACATTATGCAATTTCATCAAGAAGTTTTTCAATAAAATTCCATGTAATGTCATAAAAGACTCTGTAATAACACACTGAAATTTAAATGAGAACCCACTCAATAAATTTATGCAAAGAATTCAAACTCCAAATTTATCATGCAAAGTATTCATACAAGCTTCAAGTCAAATTTAAAAAGAGAATTACATCACTTGGTTTTTAAGATCTCAAATGTCTAGCTGTTTACAGATTCAAAGTTTAAATTTTTATACAACTGGGTATGAGCATTTAAGGAAGGGATTCATCAATATTAATTGTTCAAAAACAGAAATTAATTCATTTACAAGATATTTTTCATTTAATACCCTAAATGGATATTTTCATCTATGTGATTAATTTAAAACTTTCTTAATTTTTTAAAGTGTAAATTTTTAATTTTTGTCGGATGCATGATGAACCATTAAAAACTGGCCCCAGGTGATAGAATATGCAAAGAGAAAAGAAGATAAACACGATAAGAGTGGAAATTTGACATTAGCATGGAAACTGCCCCCAGGATCGATGCTCTGAAGCTGGTAAGGACTATTTTCAACATTTACTATAAGGTTTCGTTCAGAAGGAAAGACCTTCCTCTTCTTCAAAAGCAATAAAAATGTCATCTTCCCTTTCTTTTCAAACCATTCTGTGGTTATGGGCAAAAGAAAGGGGAGTTTCAACAATGGAAAGAGGTGGAGATGGTTGTTGGTTGGTTGTATTTATGTCGGCCAATTATCAACACGTGGGATATAGGCCCTAAGTGGGGGGGGGGGGGGGGGGTGCCGCCTTCCGTGGAAATCTTTCTAAGGGAACCTAACCCATATTAACGCTTGGAGAACCAAGGTTCGAAGAAAACCACGAAAACTCCGAACGATTAGGCCGACGGAGGTGGAGATGGATTTGATGGAAAGATTTCCATCCAATCGATTCAGATCCGATTCGATCCTTCAAAAGCAATAAAAATGAAAAGCACCAACTAACCACAAAAAAGACACCGATAGTTGAAGGATACATCTATTTGGACATTAAGTGTACATACAATTATATCATTTCTTATTATTCTTAAAGAAGTTACAATGGCACATTTTGGAGGAGTCAGTTTTTAATGGTCCATAATGTATATAAGAAATGCCATAATTTATGTTATTTTTATAGTATAAAAATCTAATATATTTAAATTTAATGCACCTGAATTTAGTTGTGCCATTTTTAAAAATTATGGATGCTTTATATAAGGGTTTCAATAAAATTACGATAGTTACTGGTAAGATAAAGCAACCTTACTAAAGCATTTCAAACTCTCCTTTGACTTTATCTGATGGCTATGGCTGTTTTTACTTATATATAGCTATTTTTGTTATCAAAGGACAAGTTATTTTGTAAAACATGAATAAATACATTTAATAATCTTTCACATAATATACAATATTGATTATGCATAGACTAAACAAGATCCTTATAATTAAACAGTCAAAAAGACAGTAACAAATAATAAAAAAAAATAAAGGAAAATCTTAAAATACTTAAGTTTTATTTGTAATGAATTATCATACAAACAATAAAATCTTCATAATTCATTGTTCAAGAGATAAAATTTTGAGTATTCAAAAATGTTCTCACATCAAAAACGGATGTTTAGATGTAGTTCAAAGTACAGACATGAAATATTTTGCATCTATACATATATAAATGCAAATTCTATACACTAATAATGATTTTTTTTTAAAGTATATAATTACATCTGATTACTAAATCTTGTTGTTTTTGTGTGCAAGACATTTGTTCGAGTTCAATTTTAGCCATGTTTTTTGAACACTATATTACTTTTTAATACACACAAAAAACACAGATCAGTTCCTTGATATCTAAATTAGAATATTTGACAGTTTTAAGCACATGTGAAGAAATTTATTTGGTTATTGCAACCTAAATAGCATTTTTCAAGAATGCCTTAGTTCAGAATCTTAAAGGGAACAACAGTTTCAAAGTCATGTGAAAAAAAGTTAATATTGATGTATCATTTTTCAGGAACTACTGAAGCAATTTATTTATTTATTTTTTTTTTTTGTATCATAATTACCTATATTTGGATAATTTTGTTTTCTAGAAAATTTATTCCTTCTTAGTAACATTAATTTTTTTTAAATCTAATTTCATATATATATATATATATATACAAAATTGCATAATTATTGCATGTTTTACTTTTATTTTTGCTGAACGATCACTTGTTTAGATACTTCCAAAATTTTTTTTTTTAATTATTATTATTATTATTACTGAAATTGCTTCAGTAGTTCTTAGTTCTCAAAAAAAAGGTACATCAATATTAAGTGTTTTTTTACAACTGCTGTTGCCGCCTTAAACAAGATCTGTAATAACAACTAGAAATATGTATATAATCTATAAAAAAAAAATTAATAGAATTTTTAAATTCTGCAACTTTAAGAAGCTACTTCAGTCAAGTGAAAAGACCCATTCACTAATGCTAATCCTATGGAAGAAATTTATAAAGATATCTCGGTTGCATTTTAATATTTTTAGATGATTTTTTTTTTTTTTTTTTTTTTTTTGCATTGGAAAGCTGATTTTGATCTGTACAAAGGCCGTTTTTTACTTTTCAATTTTGCTTACAGATATTTTTAATGAGGACACTTTCATTTTCGGAACCGGTATCGAAACGGAAAGCATCCTCATAAAAAAAATCTGCAATTGAAATCGAAAAAGTAAAAAACAGCCTTTGTACAGATCGATCTCAGCTACCCAATGCAAAAAAAAATCATCTAAAAATATTGAAATGCACCCGAGATATCTTTATAAATTTCTTCCATAGGATTAGCATTAGCGAACAGGTCTTTTCACTTGACTGAAGTAGCCTCTTAACAGGCACAACCAGTTTTATCTTTATATGTTTATCCAATAAGAAAACTGGATACCAATGAATTATCAAGATTTTACAGAAATACCATGAGAAAAGGAAATCCAGAAGATAAAGAAGTCAAAATAGATTTGCCAATGCCAAGCAAGCATCAAAAACTTTTAACAGGAGAATACTTAATACTTTAGGTGAATTTTTAATTAGGAGAATAAAAAAATATATAGAAATTTCAGTCTGAAAATACAAAAAGCTTTACAAATAGTAAAAGAATATCTTGGCAAAATAGAATGTATTAGAATGAACTACATGTTAACTTCTTCGTCAGATTCCTCATCTGTTTCTGAAGGACCCCGGATAGCTTGATACCACTGATTCGTAAGATCTGTCATTTGGCTTTTGCAATCTTTTACTTCCTGTTCAAAATAAAACAAATTTTTAAAAACCAAAAAATTAGATGCCTGTAGGTTATATACTCTAAATACAATTAATTGATAAGTTTACTGCTATCTGTTTTTACAAAGGGACAGTTAGTTAAAAGAAATGCATCACAATTATAGTCTATTTAAGATAAAGTGAAATTAAAACTAAACAAGTTGAAAATTGTACGTCAAACGTGGCAAATGAGGTGCATTCATACTATAACTCGTTTTATAAATATTCAGATCTTTGTACAATAGCTGTTGCACTCTTATGCAAAAATGCATGAATACAAAATTTATTACGATTATATATATTAAATTCAGTAATAAGGAAATAAATATGATCCATCTTAAAAAGGACATAATCACCATGGCAATCTAGAATCAATACATATAATGAGATATCACTGAATTAATTACATATGATAAGATTTAATAGAAAGAAGAAAACTTTTATTAATATCTAAGTTTTGATTCGATTTTCATAAAATTTGAAATGACTTGACGAAAGTCTGCAACAATTACACATATTTAATTTCAAACCATTCAGCACAAAATCATTACTTCGAAACAGACAAAAAGATCCCATTTAAGTAAAGCTGAGAAGGAATTAATTTGAAATGTTTATAAAACTGAATCCTAAAATATTAAATATATATATATACTAGGGGCTCTGCCACCTGCAAGCTACGCTCGCCAACCCCCGTTCAGACACCGCAGAATCTGAAAATCTAAAAATCTAATGGGTTTTAAAAATATTAGAGAAGATTAAATTATACTGAAAAAGCTGTGCAGATCTCCCTGTAAATGGGTTTCCATTCAATTCCCTTTGATTGCAAAATTTTAACAGAGAATCAGTTGCTGTTAAGACATCCAATGGTTGTTTTTGTTTTTGATTAAAGAGGATCAGTTAAACATTTGAAAAGAAGCTAAAATAAAATGAATTAAGCATTCAGAGTCTTTGTCAACCGATATTTTAAAACAATCTCTATAACAATAGCCTAAATCATGTGACTATCATCAACAGTTCCGGGCGGAACACTTTGCTTTTTATACTCTAGGTGCATTTTGATACTTTAATGTTATCCAGGCACAGGTGATAAGTCGCCAAATATTATTCTATCCCCATCATTTCATCTATATTATAATAGTTCAAGTCATCAAATGCCATAAACAAATACGATCTGATCCCTTCGCCTTTCATATGAAAGTCTGGAACAAATGTCATATACTGGCCCGATTTTTTTCCAACGCCAATTTGGGGAACGCATCAACAGCATAAACAACAACATCCGGCTTACCATATCAAGCAAAATAACGATACTTTGGCGCCAGTTAAGTACCCGTTGCGTATATGACATTGGCGCCAGAAAAAAATCGTGCCAATATGGGGCCGTATATGACATCTGTGCCGAAAGAAAAAAAAGCCGGGTGCAAATCTCGCCAATATCTTTTTTTCAACTCGTCAGTTAGCATTTTTTTTATTGTTCGAGTGGTAAATTAAAACATTGATTTGAAGTTGAAATTAAATGTCATGGTATGTTACATAATTTAATATTTCGCCAGATGTCATATGACATGATTTTTTTTTTTTACGAAAATTTGGAGAAAGCCTCGTTTTCGAATACCAGTTACATATGTATTTTCGGTACTACTTAGTTATCCCATCGACAAAAAATCTATCGCGAACTGTAAGATTATATGTCAATAATGCTTGATCGTAAATGTCACATTCACTTGACTTTTAGCAAGTTACACGTGTTTACGTCATCAAGTGATTTTTATTTCGACGTTTTATTTTTATATTTATTAATGTTATACTAATTTATTTGTTCTTTCGTTATTTAAAATAAAAAGTTTGTCAATCTGTACAATTTGGCGAGTGGTTTGGCGATTTATATAATTTGCGAAAGTGGGTGACGAAATAACTACTACATTGTGCCGTATTTTTAATTATTTTCTATTATTTTCAAAAGGAAATAGCAAAAAAATAATTACTATAGAACAAAATAATTTATATAAATTTAAAAAAGAAATAAAAGTAAATATACATTTATTATTAAATAAACAACAATAGCCGGGTTACCATGTCTATCAAAATAATGCCATTTGTGCGCCAATTAGGTACCCCGGTGCATATATGACATCTGTGTCTAATATTTTTCTTTTTGCTTTGTTTTTTTTTTAAAAAAAAAAAGAAGTGAAAGCCATCAATTTAAATGTTTCATTTTTAAATGAAAGTTTTGTATTTAATAAAATGATAACGAAATACAAAAAAAAAGCATTGTTCTTAGCATAGATTTAAAGGAAGCCCAACTGTCGCCAAATTAATTTAAAATAGTAACCTTTTCTGAATTATGAAAAAAAAAAATTCTGTTATGATTAAAATTTGAGTTGCCATCATTAGAAAAAATGTATTTAAAATTAGAAAAAAATTAATATTTCGAAAACTAATTCAAATTTTAAAATTCTAATACCAGTTTTGAGATCTGTGGATCAACATGGATTTTTGGCGTTAATTTCATCGCAAAGTATTCCATATTTTAGGAGAAATCGCCGTGAAACAAAATCAGTTGTTTAATCAGTTGATTCAAAGAATCGATACATTTCAGGCATTTCATATATTCGTTTCATTAGGATTTTATATACATAGAGTAGATTTATTTTTATGAAATTGGCAATTCAACAAAAAAAAGTGCAAAACTGGAACTCCTATATGTAATATGAAAAGCACTGTGTTTATTTCAAGTCTCTCTCTCTCTATCTAGAATAAAATATAAGGATCCAATAGCAAAATATCTTTTTTTAATAAATTGATTTACCTAATAAAATTGAAAAAATAAAATACATTTTCCCTACTATAATATCAAAGTAGAGAAATAATTCTGCAATAAACTCATACTTAAATGAAAAAAGCATTTTTGCTAGTCACTTTTGTTTCAATAATGTCAAAGAGACCTTCAAAAAAAAAAAAAAAAAATAATAATAATAAAAATAAAAATAACACTAGAATGCTATTCAGTGCAATTATTATTAATATTCATGAAGATTTATTTTTTAATCTTCTAGCTGTAAGTAGTAATTTTTCTTAGGAATTATGGAGAAGAAAATGAAAATAGAAAGTAAAAATTGTACTGCTGTAAATTGAACATTATGCAGCTGATACATTTATTACATTTAACAGAAAATATAATACAGACTTCTAAGAAATTTTTTGTGACATATTTTGTAGCAAATTTTCGTACATATACAATAAACAGAGGTGGATCAAGGAAAATTTTGAGCCCAGTAGTGAATTAATAAAAGTACTACTTTAAATAAAGCATTCAAATAATTACTGAAAGAAAAATATGATGATTAGATATTACATACTAGATTATATAAAAAACAACATAAAACTTGCATGTAAGAAAGTTGTTTAGTTAAAAAAAGTTAAATTCAAACAAAATTGTCACATGCATAAAATCTACATTAGATTAATTCTTTGTCAGGAAAAAACTGAATTACATATTTAATGAGTGGAATATTCAACCTTCTGTTAATTTTTTAAAAATATAATCCTTTGTAATGAATCTCCACCCCTTCATATCTTCACAAAAATGAAATAATAAAATTAAAAAATATCTTTGAATGGCAAATATCTATGGAAATGAAACAACTCAATTTCTTACATTTAGGCAGTAGCATAAAACAGATTATACTGATTTTCATGAAAAGAACAGATGATATTTTTACTCCATTCAATAGAATATTTTTAGCTAGATGCATTCCTTTTACTATTATTGTTATTGTTGTCTCATGCATTAATAGATATTATACATAAAATTAAGAAATAAATAAATTTATTTTTATAGTAATGAACAACAAGGCAATAAAAGTAGAATAAAATACACTTTAACAATTAAATGAGGAATACAAATTATGGTAATTAGTAAGTTGGTAATAATAATATATTATAAGATAATATTCTTAAATTTAAAATATATATATATCTATATATATATATATAATATTACATTTCAAAAGAAAGATATGCAGTTAAATGAATAGACAAATTAAAAGTAATTAATAATTGAAGACTATATTATTAAACAGTCACATATTAAAATATCTTTATTGTTACACGTTACTATATGACTCAGAAGATGTACAATAACATTGCAAAAATAAATTAAAAGAACATATACTGGTGAAAAATACTTACCTGGTGAGTAAATCGTCTAGTGAAGAAAGGAATGAGGTATTTCACATCTAATTTGACAAAACCTTTCAGGTTTGACTTCATAAAATTCACCTCATATTCCTCCTCAGTCAATTCTGATAAATGTTCAGCATCAATAGTTTTACCCTACGATGAAATGATGAGTTAGTTAGGTGGGTGTCTACTATTTTCATTCTAGTTATTATACATTTGATAAAAATAAGGTGCAAAATTTTAATTCATACTAGAAAATCAATTCTGAAAAGAAGCTATTATTTCATTAGTTATATCTAAACACCTTGCTTTATTTTAACAGGCACAAAAGTGAGAAATAGGGTGGAAAATCTTTTCCATCTATAGAATGGAGCCAAGTTCTTATAATTTACACACATTTTAACAGCTATTTATACAATAAAATGAAACATAACTGTTTAACTGTACCTATGATTGTTATTTTGCTTTTGTAACGTAGAAAGTATTAAAAACAAATTTAAAATAAATGCATAGGTTCATTGAATCAAAAAAGAAAATAGAAGACAGTTTGTTCAAGGTGTAAATTAAAATATATCCAATCAACTTATGAAGTATAATGTTTAATTTTTTTTAAATAGACATTCTGGATGGTTTTACTGTTTAGATTTTTCACTTTCTTTCAAAAGAATAAAACTTTGCTCCAGAAATACATGTCTCAAAATGCATGATTGAAATTATCCAAAAGTGTTGTATAAATAGAATAAAATATTCTATTTTAAAAAGAATCTTATGAAAATTTCTTTTCTCTTTTAAGGTCTAAAAAAAAATTTCTCTCTGGAAAAACACTTTAAACAACTTCATTTACATGACTTCCATATGTTTATAATATAAGCTTACCTTTGATAGTCTCTTTTGCACAGCAATTCAGAAACAAACTCCAGGGATTTGAGCAGACAAAATGTTTGATTATCAAATTCCCAGATCCCCCCATCCCCTATATGCTTCTAATATTTTTTTTGCATTTTTGCATCAATCCAGAGAATAACCAAAATTGTTTTAAAAGAGGTTGAATTACTCCTTTAGAAGAAACTCTTTCATGCCTGTTTTAATCAGATTTTAATTCAATAACTGAAATGAAAGTGAGTATGAGCTATCATAATTATTAATAGTATTTAGGAATGGGCAACAGGAGCTTAATGACATGGGTCTTTCACAAATTTTATATTTATTTTAAATTACTCCTTTAATAATAATAATAAATTTTGCATGCCTACAAAATAAATGATTGCAATCAGTATTATTAACCAATGTATATAAAGAAGATGTAATTAGACAAAATATTCTATTAAAGGAATTTCTTTTACTAAATGTTAGAAAATCACAATTTCAGACATACATTTCCCCCTAACACTGAAAATACATTAAAACATTAGTACTCAATAGTTATGGTATCCAGCAACAGCAGAGAGCAGTTGAACTTTAAAATATACATCATATACAAAAAATAAATTATGAACATAAATATTGTACATAAATGTTCACCTATCTAACCATTATTCAGCACATAAAATTACTGAATCTGGCAGCTAGGGGGTCGTTCAAGTATTATATAAGCAGTAGGGGGAGGGGGGGGGGGGCTTCAGTGTCTTATTTTTGCTGACAAGGAGGAGAGGGGGAGGGGTCCACGAGAATTCTTACGCAAGCATTAGACGACGAAGCAACCATAGTTTAACAACAAAAAACCAAAGAGCATGATTTGGATGAGCATTCAGCAGATGTTGAACAACTTGAGAAAAAAGATATGGAGTAAACAAGGACTGGAAACGAGGAACATTCCAACCCACTACTACACTGAAAATATAATAATAGACAATGCAGAAACATGGATTCAAAGATCTTGGACACCTGGCTAGAACTGTGAATGCCAAGCACATAATATTCCTATGATTCTTGCTAAAATTTTTAGTTACGTGCATAAATAAGTTGGGCCTTGTTGTATTTCTTAGTTGTTTTTTTTTTGTTGTTGTTGTTGTTCAATGCAATAAATAATAATATATTAAAAAGTATTTTGTATTCTATGAATTGTTTAATGCAATAAGTAGCAATATATTAAACCGATTTGGTTTTCCTTCGATACCACAACCCCTATATGTCTATTTATGTAAATTTGCTGGCTTAATGTAATTTATCGCTAACTGTAATTTTTTATGGCACACAGTGATGATGTTATAATGTCATAAAATCTTACGTAGGCAAAGAGGGGGGGGGGGGGATCTAGCATTTGCTTAGTTTTTCTTACAAAGGAGGGGGGGGGGGGGTGATGAGTACAAAAAACTAAAAATATGCTTGCATAATACTTAAACGGCCCCTATATTAATATTATAAATCAGAAATGTTTGTTTGTTTTTAAGAGTGAATTTGTTTCTCTTGTTTTGAAGAAAGCTTTCACTCTGAGAGACTACTTTCTGCTCATAGCCGCCGAAGACAATTTATTACTTTCGCATGTATCAATATGGTACCTTTGCTTCAACTATAAATAAAATGTTTTTTTTTAATCAAGAAGAAAATTGGAATTCAGTGATTCCTTAGAGCCAATATGCCATATATTCTGGCATATAACACACAATTTTGTACCAAGCAAACTGGTCAAATTTTATAGGTGTGTATTATACAGTGAGTATAAAAATGAAAGCTTGAAAAATAAGCATTAGAATTAATATTTCTATATTAATGGATAAAAGAAGAAGACGTGATTATTTGAACGAACAAGAGTGCAATCCCAAATGCTTCTTGGAGATTCAAATAGATAGGCTTGGTAGTAATAGTGTAGGGAGACCGGGGTAATGGCGTCACCTTAAGGGAATTTTTTTCACCTCAAAAATTTTTTTATTTTTTAATAGTAAAAATTCTAAAGCTGAATAATGATCTTTAGAATCTGTATAAATTTAACCATAATCATAACTGTAAAGTAAGCACACATAAAAAAAATTTCTTTCAATCTCTGTATAGTGGCAAGATTACCCAGGATACTGGGGCAATTCTGCCACCCTATAATGTCCTAGTAAATACATAAAATGGATACTAGGAAACACATAACCTACTGAAAATATTTAGAAAACAATAATTTATCAAAATAATGAATAATTACAATATTCCTTAAGCTAGATTTATTAATGTGCTAAGCTTACAATTTAACTCAAATTGGAAAAGTCACCCTTCGCCATGGTGGCGGCATTACCAGGAGAGGAAAATATAGCAGAAATTCCCCGGCAAAGCCGAAAGAAGAACCGAACTTGTTCAACAAATTACATCAAAATGTCGGCGAATGCATGTAGATTATGGGTAATATTATCTTAAGTACCAAATGCTACAATAAAAGGTGTTTACCTCTGCTCATTTGAAGCTCCAAAATAAGAAGCAACTGGGTGAAAACTAAATTTTTCACTGGAATAAACGAACGACGTATAACAAAATCACTCTCACTCTAGGCACGGTTTCTATTGTTGGTTGCTATAGTGCAGGCGCATTCATTATCTCAAACTGCTGTTAAGTTTTTAAACTAGGCGGGGTGGTGGCATAACACCGAGTGGCACCATTCCCCTGGTCTCCCCTAAGTCCACACTATGCATTTGCTTATTTTCTTTAAGTTTATATTAGTTATTATACTTTTTAATTCAATGTTCTTTATTGTACATATCTCATGAAGGTTTGGAAAAAAGAGAGTGTGCATAATGCAGTGAATAAATTTAAAAATAGGAAAAGACAATCTCAAATTGTAAGTATGCCGTATGCACCAGAGCAGATTATCATATGCCAAAATATATTTACGTAGCCCGAACCTAGTCTTTTGTAATCTAGGTGTGTATACATACTATACTATTTAACAGACCTGTGTGATAAGCAGAACATTAAGAATTTACTCAAAGAGTCACCATCAAACATGAAAGCTTGAAAAGTCAACTTTATAGTACATGGATGTGGTCATAATCAGTCTGTAATATTGTATCTCACCACATAATATTTTTAATTACAACTTTAACAAATTGCTATGCAACTTCAATGATATCTTATAGAAACTAAAATTAGTAATAGAAGAAAAAAAATTAACTTCCTTAATCACTGAACACATTAGTGGCAATTTCTTATCTCTAAAATTTCGGACAAAGCAATCAACATATAATTGACAGAACTTAAGTTATACATTGAAAATTAAATATGAATTCCAATAAGAGGTGTCAATTCAGAAATATAATTTCAGTCAATTCATACATCAATGAATTTTTTAAGTAACAACAATAATTAAATTAAACTAAAATTAATATTGCTAAAAAAAACCACTGTTTAAATTAGAATTTGCATTAATTAAGACACATTCACAAAATAATTCACAAAATTCTTAGATAAAACTCTTTTTATATAATATTAGCAAATTCATTAAATTATTATTATTATTTAAATTAGAAAGATTAGTTGTCTCCTATGTAGATAAATACTACAATAAAATACAAGTGGTGTTTCTTAAATAATTTTAAGGTTTAACAGCAAAATTTTTTTATATACTATCTATCTATTTACCTATATATCTAAGCCAACTCACTGAAATCCGCACGCTTAGGGACTGAAAATTACATATTTTTCAGATTACAGACCATCTCTTTGTTTACATTTTATTTTTTAAAGTCTGACTATAAATTAGAACAATTACACAAAAATTACAATAGGAAAGAAAAATATAATGCAAAATTGGTTTAATATATTTAATAAGTAAACTAATTGAAAGAGAAATTTAATTATATACAAAATAAATTTTACTGATTATAGATTTTTTAAACACTGACACAACTCAATGGTAGTTTAAGGTTTGGTTTGTTGTCAATAATTTTTTCCTGTAGTCTGACACCCATTACTTCACTGATTCCAAACAACAAGATATAAATGTTAAGTAACTGGCACAACAAAGCAGTAGACACTGCCAATACGATCTAGACACACATCAGGTTTATTGCCGCTATACGGCCCGATACGAGGTATCCAATCCATTCAGCTGGGATTACCAGGCAGGTAGGGGCCTGGTCATCAGTTAGAAAGAAGGAAAGAACACCCATTACTCCTTTCTCCAAGATAAAATTTTGCTGCTCAAGAAAATTTAAATATATATATCCCATTCATATTCAAATATTTATTCCTGCATTTGAATTACTTTCAGCATGATATTGTGACATTTTATTTTTATGTTACAAGCACTTCTCGGGCTTGCAGCAAATTCTCTCACAAGAAAATTCACTCAGGATCTAGCATCCAACTTTTGGATCACTTGCACTTTTTGTAGAATCAAAAGCACTACATGAATAATGATTACTTGCACATAAATCCTTAGAAAAATCGGTATAAATACATTAGCAGAAATTTCACTTAATGAAATATTCACGTGTGTTGCAAAATAAACAAAAACAATGTTGAGATAAAGTCAGTTAATGTTACAGTTTCATCGGCGGCGTTGGAGCAAAGCATACGTTTGCATTATGTGTAACCAAACAAACATCAATGCTTATTTAAAGTAAAAATTTCGATTTTGATTTGGTGTCACTTTTACTTAGCACAAATTATTTTCGAACACAGGGTTCAAATATATGAATTTTCTTAAATCACAATTCATTTCATTGGAAAACTGATGATAATAATAAAAATTAACTCTATCTATGAGCTTAAATATTAACAGCAATTTTCATTGTTTACATTCCAGCATGTAGTGTGGATAACAGATGTTTGCAGATTTCACAGAGTTGACTGTATTTACACAATCCTATATCTTGATCATATATAAAGAAAATAATTATAGTTACAATTTTCAATAGTCATTGTTCATCTCAAGGAGATATCTCAGTTACAAAAACTACTATAACAAATGTTTTAACTTTTTGCCAGAATAGAGTGATAAAATTGTCTACGAGATAGGTATGTTTACAAATTATGAAACATAATGCAGATAAAAAATCACTGAAATGTTTTTAAGTAGAAAAACCATCTTAGATAAATATTTTCAAAACTTCCAATATTTAAATATCTGTATGATTTCCTTTCCTTATATGAAATAGTTAATTCAACTAGAAATAAAGCCACTTCATCAAAATTAAACAGACATACATTGTATTTTATTTTATATCTAACAAATCTTTAATCTTAATTTTATATTCCATCTAAACCTTACCATTTCTTTGGTTTTACTTAGAGATATTTCAGTATTTTGACCTTTTCTTTTTCTTCTGGATTTCTTCCCAGCTTTTAGAAACTAGATAAACATTTAAAAGTAATCATTATAAATATCATCCATATCATACTATTTCTTACACATATAACTCTGAAAGAAAAATGGAAATAAAAGAAAAAAAATTACTTTCATTAGAGGCATTGTTGATCCTCCAAGAACAAGAGTTGTAAACAGCACAATGATTAATGTTGTTGTAACAATAACATGCCTTTTCTCATCTTCAAATTCTAAATGCAAAGCTAAAGCATAAGATATAGCACCTCTTAAACCTGAAGAGACAAAAATTTTGTATAATTAATGGAATATACAATTAATACAAATTAATAAACAATAAATATAACACTATAATTTAATGTATTTAACATATAACTTGATTCTAAATCAAAATCTGAAATATCTTTTATATAACAGGTTTATCAATAATGTAGTGAAGTAACACAAATTCTTATTTTTTTTTTTTCCAACCCATAATCTAAAAGATACTACTTTTTATTTAAAAATAATAAGATGAATAAAAATAACTAGAATTATTGAAATGATCGAAGAATTTTACACAAATTATGCTGATTAACACTACTTACAAGAAAATTTTGGTAGATTTAGCTAGTTGGCATACCAAAATGTTAAGCCATTTGGCTGCTATTAAGTGATACTAGAACTGAAATTTTTAGTAAGCACTTTTATAAAAGGTCTGCAAAATTAATCTTTCTAAAATTTTAAATCAAATTTTATGATAATCTTTTTAGGTTATCATGTGAAAGGTTTTAATGATAGAAAAAGCAAAATAATTCAAGTTTTTAGATCAGGAATCTTTTTCAAGATTGTAAGATTCATGAATTCAACTCTGCATTTAATAATCTGTTTGGCTTGGTCAAGATAAATACTATATATATACACAGTATTTGAAATCATTTTTTATGTGTTAGTCTATCGAAAAAAAAAAAAAAAACAATCATACAACTATAAGAAAAATTTTGATTGTCTACCAGACCAGTAGCTGAATTCGCTTCATTTTGGTGACAAATTATGGATTGAATTACTAGAATATATTTATTTTGCAGTGAAATATTTTACATCTCTTGATCTTAATTTTTAATTTTTTGATGTATACTTCGAACATTTGAATCTAATTAATTTTGCGATAATGAATGAAGGATCATAAAAAATTCTTTCTAGCAAGGTTGCGAAAAGATATATTGTATAAAATCATATATGTTATTTATGATGTCATCATTCCTTCTTCACAATGACGAATGAGGTATCATAAGATAGGTTTCTGAACAGGCTTTTGAGATAGTGCACTCATAATTTGTTAAAACATGTTGATTAAATTGTAGTTAATTAAAAATTAATGAGTGCATACCTTAAAGTGCAAAAGCCTCACAAGCGTCCACTGGTAGCAAAATATAGTGAATGACCAGCCATGATATGTTGTGTCATCCAAGCAAAACAACTTGGTCAATAAGTAACGAATTTATTAATTAACTACCATGACAATTACTACTGGGAATTAGCAATCTAAATTTTCTCTAAATAATGCACTTTCCTGGACTGTTTGTATCTGTTAGCAATTTTCTTTTCCTGTAGCTTCACAAACTCTTTCAAGGTAATCAGCCATGTTACTGTGTGTGGACTATAACTGATTTTCATGCTAAATGGTTCTTAGAACTCAGTGTTTCAGCTCTAACACAGCATATACATAACAATACCTAGGGTATTTTTTAGTTGGCTGACATGATCACATGTTAGACATTGTAATAATAACATCCAAACAGAAAAAAATATATCAATAAATACTTAAAGAAAAATATTCATGTATTTGTCACACCCTTTACTTTTGGCACTGGAGAAATGGTAAAAAAAAATGTATGTAAAATACAAAAGTAAATATGGTAACTCACAACTTAAAATCCAATGTTACCTCAAGGATTTCAAAAGTCAAAGATTACTTAGGCAGCTATGATCCTCCATTATGTATTGTACATATATTGTCAAGCAAATATTTAACAACAGCAAGTGACTGTGTACACCTTGAGCTTTAATTAAAATCTGACATTTTATAATTTAAATATCACATGCATTTCAAGGTGATTTTCATGTCTACACTAAGTTTTTTTTTTTTTTCCAATTAAAATTTTATCTTTCATTAGCTTTATAAAATAACTTTCATGTCACCAGATTCCCAAAGAATGAATGTTTATTCTCTACCTATATCCTTACACACGCTTTCATGAAGTAAGCAAAAAACAGCACTGCATACTTTTTATCTGTAGTCTTGCCAATTATTCCATACATACACACACACATGGATATAATACCTTTGAAATTAAAAAAGTCCTTCCGGCCAGTGCCGGGAGGAAGAGGTAGCTTTCATATTCCTTATTTTAAAAAAATCCAACTTATATTATTCAAACACATGAAGCTCAATTTAGTGGAAGACGAATATAGGAGATTCAATACTAATTTTTATCAATACTAAATCATTATGAATGAGAATTTCACAAAATTAGTCAGCTTTATCCAAGCTGCTTTTATTTAAAGTAACTTATATTTGGCTGCCAAATTCGGCGATTTCTTAAAGTGCCTGCCATTTTAAGACAACATGGTGGATGAGGCTAACCAGTGAACTTGGTCGAAACCTTAGTAATTGCTGTGCATATGCTCACTCACATCAGAATCGGTTGATATATACAAGTGCTGTCGTAGGCAAAAAATCAGATTTTTCAAAATGTCACCCACATTAGAAATTGAAACTGCTATATCTGAGCCATTTTTTAAGATAAAGACAAACAAAAAATGCTCCTGAATCCTTATATCAAGGTCAAATACTTAAGAAAGAAACCTTTTTCAATTTCTAATTTTTTTTCACCTCACTTTAAATATAATTTTTTTTAATTTAATGGCTGCCATTTTGAAACAAGATGGCTGATGAAGCTGGCCAGCGAACTTGGTGGAGATATTGATGTATACTATCCACATGCTTTCTTACATCGAAACAGGCGAATACGTGTGTTATCACGTGACAAATACAAGATCGTTTCAAAATGTTAGCCATGCTAGAAATTCAAAGTGCTATAACTCAACCATTTTTTAAGATATAAACAAAAGAACAAATTTTCAGAAACAAAAACTGCTCCGGAATCTTTGTATCAAGGCCAAACACATAAAAAAAAATCTTTTTCATTTTCCAATTTTTTAATACCTCATTTTAAATTTTAAATTAAATTTTTTTTAATGGCAACCCTTTTGAAACAAGATGGTTAATGAAGCTGGCCAACGAACTCGGTCGAGACATTGGTATGTACTATGTACAGACGAAGTTACATCCAAATTGGTTCATAAATACGCCTGTTATCGCGTGACAAAAATCAGGTCGTTTCAAAATGTCAGCCACGCTAGAAATTCAAAATGCTATAACTCAGCCACTTTTTAAGATATAGACGAAACAAAAACTGCTCCAGAATCTTTGTATAAAGGTCAAATACATAAGAAAAAACATTTTTCCATTTTCAATTTTTTGGTACCACTTTTCAAATTTTAAATTTTTTTTTTAAATTTTAAATGGCCGCCATTTTGAAACAAAATGGCGGATGAAGCTGGCCAACGAACTCGGTTGAGACATTGGTATGTACTATGGACACACCGAATTACATCCAAATCGGTTCATAAATACGAGAGTTACAGTGTGACAAAGGTCAGATATATATATATATCAATTTTGAACGGAGGGTGGTTTCGGGGTCTGGGGGTCATGATCGATGAAAATATACCAAAATTTTTTGAAATCGCTTTCCTCCGAACGGCTGCAATAGGTAGCTTTTTGTAATGAAAGCTACCTAAAAATAACTGACAAGTTTGTATAACAAAATTGTATATAGACTAGTAAAAAATTTTCACATATCTTCTTTGGATTTTATCTCTAATTTTAAAACAATCTATAAAATGATTCATGCAAATTAAGAAAAAGAAAAAAAAAATAAATATTTCAATTCCAAGTTTAGAAATTTTTTTAAATTTTATTTTACAAAGAATAAAGCCTATTTATAGTTCCTGCTATTCTAGGATACTCTGCTAGCATCATCTAACTGGCAGCTATTGAGCTAAGCATGCTTATGAAGTTTACTAACTTGAACAGTATATAAAAATCTAAATTATTTTACATTTTTCTTTACTACTGACACTGAATTCCAAATAATACACAGAAAAAGTTGCTTTGTGTGCTGCTGCATTTAATAGATGGCAAAAGCAGCCAATTACAAAACATTGTTTCTGTTATTTCTTCAGATATTTCTGATCATAATTTTTTCATTAGAAAAAAAGGAGGGGGTGAGCTGATTTCATCTTCTGAGCAGAAAATAGAGTTAAAATTCAGAAAGATTCCACAAAATTCAAAAGAATTGTCAGACATGTAATTCTTTTGTACTGGATTTAAACTAAACTATGTTTATGAACAATACAAAGCAATTCAAAGTAAAGCAACAATTTTTACACTTTTGAAAAATTCACAAGAATCCAAAAGAAAAAGTAAATCCAACAATTTTAAACTGCAGCAAAAATGATAATCACTTTAAGTCACATTCCTCTTCTGCTTACTAATAATGTATCAAAAAAGATTTATTTTATAGATTTAACATGCATGCCTACAAAGTTCAAGTAATTATTTGAGATAGACAGACAAAAAAATTACTTAATGCTGCTAATTATTCAGGTTCCGAATTCCCCTCATTAAGTCCAAGTCTATAGGAGTGGAATGCATTCGTATGTTTAAAATATCTCCTCACAAAATTAATGTTTTAAATTACCTTTTCCTTTGTACTGTTCTTAAAAAATGTTTATTTGTTATCTTAGTTCTCAAAATATTTGTAAAATATATGCTTAATTTAATATTTTGTGTGTTAAAAGCAGACGAACTGTGAGTAAGATTTTAACACGTCAAATAAAATTAAGTATATAGTTTAGAAACATTTTGAGAACCAAGAAAAAAAAGAGACATCTTTTAAGAAGAGTACACAGAAAAAAAAAGTTAAAAATAATAATTTCCCGAGGAGATATCTTAAATATACGAATACATCAAATGCTCATAGACTTAACATTACTGAGGAGAATTCAGAAGCTGGGTGACTAGCAGCCTTAATAAGCAAAACCTATTTTAATTACAGTGAAATACGTTTAACATGAGAAATGGGTTAACGCGAAATGATATAGCGGTCCAGACAGTATACTACGCAATTTAATACATTTTTTTTTCTTTTAACACGAAACAAAAATTGTTTAACATGAAAAAAATTCACTTTCAATCTAGTTAGTTTGAGTTGAAATTGGTGAATTTTGTGTTAAAGCCACTGAATTTTGAGTGAAAATCAGTGAATTTCGTGGGGTTTTTTTTTTTGTAAATTATAATAAAGCTTATGTTTTATGAGCACAATGGCGAAAACAAACTGCTATTTCGCTTTAAATGAAGAGGAAGCTGCTTAATGCAGTTGAGGAAAAAGAGGGACGAAAGCAGAAATTTGCAAAGGGTTTGTTGGCATTGCCAATTCTACTTTATCAACAATAATAAAAAACAGGGAACCCATTACATTAATATTTGAGTGCAGTATGTTTAAGCCAGAGAGAAAACGTATTAGAACTGCTAAGCATGAAGATTTAGAGACAGCTTTGCATATTTGATTCAAACAAACTAGATCTCAAAATGCTGAAAAAGACACTTAAAAAATATATATCTGATTTTCCCCCCAAAAAATCAGTATTTTTTTTTTTACTAGCTTTTTATCCTAATGGATGCAACCTACTAGTAGTTTAATAGGAAATCGAAATAAAATTTGATGACGTCAAAAACATTTATGAGTTTTGTTCTTTTTTTTTTACGAATCTTTTAATGGAAATTCTTTTAACACGAAAATTTTTTTCACCCACCTCAATTTCGTGTTAAATGTATTTCGATATTAAGATACACCTCTAAGATACAAGTAATTCGGAAATTACAGACTTATTTCTATCTTATAAATTTTCGTTTATAATTATCATTTGTAAAATAAATGTTTACATTTTAGAACAAAGAAAAAAATACAAGAACGAAATCAATCAAAAAATTGCAAATTTCAGAAAAACAAAGAAAACACATCTATAATTTTAAGAGAAATAATTTTATAGCATTCTTTTTTCTGTAAGACTTGTTATATAACTATATTTCACCTGCAACTAATAATTTATAATGGGAAGTATGCACTTTCAAATAAGAAGATAGAATGCTCAAAAATTAAAGCAGAAGAATTAGAGAAATATGAAATACATACCACTAAACCACATAATGAACATCATTTTCTTCGTGATCTTGTGCTCGCGAAAGTGATTTACAACGTAACTTAAAGGGTAAATATTTAAAGCTCTACCAATGAGACAAAGGACCTAAGAAATAAATAGATAGAATATTAAGTTTATAACTGTTTTTACAAATCTAAAAATTAATAGAAAAGAAAAATTTAATGAGCTGTTCCTAAAAAATGAAAAAAACATCACAACTTTGTATGCATAAATGATAATTTAAAAAGATACTCTGGATAAAAAAAGTATTTTGCAAAAAATAATAGATTACAGCACATTTGTTCACTGATTTGACATGTGTTTTAAGTTATGCAAAAATAATGATTAAATTTTTAATCATATCACATTGCTAGAGAACTGGATATATAATTGTATATCAATTGCTTATACAAGAGACTTTCAATTATCAAACACTCATGGGATTAAGGTTATGTCTGATAATTGTATAACAAGATAAACAGGACTAAACAGTGATATTTTATGTGTACATACATCAAACTACATTTTAAAATATTTATAAACATAACTAGCATAGCAATAGTAAAACTAAAAAGAATAAAAATGTAACAATTAGAAAAAGAAAAGTTTGGAATTATTTTTTTTTTTTACTTTTTTGGCCCTTTAAGTAACAATAGCCACATTTATGGGGGGTACTGTATCTGGCTTTGTAGTTTTTATGAGAAATATTTGTGAGTAAGAGTGAAGTTTTTTTGGAAAGTCTTTCATTATAAGATATATATTATATCCTACTACAACTGACGTAACTCTTACTGACAAACCAATAAAAGTTTTTAGTGCTTTCTAACTACAAGCATACATCTTTTCAAATGGCTACATGAATTTAAATATCTTTGAAACAATAGGCTTACAAATATTTTGCATTGAACTTTTTGAGATAGCTCTACAACAAATCAAACAAAAAAATTTGACACATACTATACTCCATACAACAAGGGACGGCTTTATAATTAAACGGAAACTGAAGATCGCCAGACCAAGATAAGCAAAAACACAGGTCTCTGAAACAAAAACAGGCATACCATTTAATGAATACATGAAAAAGCACTGAAAGAAGGCTCAATTTTAAAAATAAGAAAAAGACAAAATAAAACAATTATGCCCTTTTTTTTTTTCAAATTTACTAATGCATAGCTTCTGTTTGCTTAATCAGTTATATTAATAATTCAATTTCTAATATTACAAGGAAAGAAATTTAAACTAATGTCTCTTCCAACTTACCATTTATATCTAATTACTTTTAAATTCATAAAGCGTGAATATTTTAATATTTTTAAACAGTTGACATTTACATTAATAAAACAATTAAGGAAAAAATTAAGCAACTTAGCTGTCAATTCATCGAAAGATAATAAAGGTTCAATCCATAAATTTTATATAAGCAAATTAACTGCCAATTCATCCAAAGATAATAAAAGTCCAATCCATAAATTTTATATAAGCAATAAATTTTATATAAGCAATCAAAATTCAATATTTTGAGAAATTATTTATTTTTTTGAAGTGTTTTGTTATACTACCATCAGACAAAATTATGGTATTTCACAATGTTCACACACTGGCCAGTAATGCTACTAAACTTTTGGAATACTATGTCACTGCGACTAATTTTTTTTTTTTTTTTTAATCAAAATGGAGTTTTTTTCAGTAATAAAAATAATTCAATATACTTAATGTGAAATACTTTTCCTTTAAAACTATTCACCAAAATTTTCATCAGAGTTGCTACTGATACAAGAGAATGAAATTCTCTGACTTTTCCAGGTGCATTTTTTTAAAATTCCAATCCAGCAGTGTAGTGCATACTGGATAAGCTGAAGATAACATAAATGTTGACACAATAAAATGGGGGGAGAAGTGGAAATTTTCGAATTAAGGTAATTTAGATGAAATTTCTTTTAAAAATAACTATAGAAACTGTCAAATCACCACTTGTAGCTTGAGAATAACGATGAAGATTTATCAAATTCTCCAATGTTTTCAGATTTTGGACAAAATGTTCAAATTCCCTGAATCTTTAATAACTTATTCTGTAGATTTCTAAATTCTCTAATTTTTACAGGTTTTTCAATTGGCATAGCAGCCCTGATTCATTTCCTTTAGGAAGAAGATTATGCAGGCTAAGGGATGCATCACAAAGGATGATACATTGATTGTATAGCTGAATAGCTGCTAAACTCATAGATTTTACCATAAAAAAAAAAAAAAAGCTTTAAGATTTAAACTACTTTGTAACTTGTGAAGGCTACAAATATAATATATTAACATGCTAAATATTAACAAAATTATAGAAAACAATAAGGAATCTCTTGAAAAATAGCAACAATAATAATATTGTAACAATTAAAAAAACATACATGCATTATACATTATGGCTTCTTACCAGCAAAAAAAGCTAAGGTTCGAAGAGTTTGCTGCATAGTTATTTGAGTGACAGGAGAGAGATTAAAATGTGTATAATGAGACATCACAACACCATTGAAAAGGATGGACATAATGCCTGAAAGAAAATAAATTATTGTCAGAACAAAATCACAATGTCACTCACTGTTATGAAATAGCTTATTTTGGAAAGGAAAAAAACAATAAATAGCTACCTGATAAATGCAGACCTTCTGCTAAACCATAGGGTGCATATGTAAAAACTAATATCATGGCAAATTCTAAGGATGGATTTTTGCGCAAATCAACATATTTGAATAAGTATAATGTTAAGGGTAATAAATAGGTAAATAAATCATTTAGAAAAGTAATAACTATACTTAAGCATAAAAAGTAAAAATAAAATAATAATATAGAATGCACAAATGAAAGTTTTAATTAAAAATATTTAAAAGCAGACAACAGATACAAATATGGGAACCTTTGATCAATGTTCAGATTTTGACACTGTTGGGGGATGGGTGTCCCACATTTTGACACAAAACAGCTTTCTTGTTTCAAATGTTTTTAATTTAAATTTTCTGTTGTGCCTTTTATCAATATTTTTCTCTCTTCATTTATGTATCTTATTGCACATAGTGTTTTCCATTTTTATGTATACAGTAATCCCTTAATATTCATGAGTCTTGATTATTCGCAAAATAAAAAATGTAGAACATTTCAACATTCACAGACTTAATATTTGTGAGTTTTGATTATTCTCGAAATAAAAAAATAAAGAATATTTCAACATTCGCGAATACTTAACTTAGTTATCCATGAATTTTGTTTTATAAAGAAAATGTTATTACAAAGTAACCTTACATTTTTTTTTTTTTTACCGGAAATATGACAATGCTAAAAATTGACTATCCCCCTTTCTCTGTTCCATATTGATATTTTTCCAATTTCCACTAAAAACTCAAAACACAAACCCTCTATTCAAAGTATATAATGCGCATGCTATTTCTCAGTTTCGTTTAACATTTCAGTTATGTAAGCCCTCGTAGAGAGAATTTGTTGTTGATTCTTTCATCTTAGTTTTTAGAAAACCTAAATAAGATAAAGCTCATCATTTCGCCTCCAGATAAAAGAGTGAAAAAAGTTTTGAGCCTTTCCGAAAGAGTTAAAATTTTAGATAAGTTGCGAATGGAAGAAAGAGCATCTGTGGTTGGTCATTATTTTAATATTAATGAGTCTACAGTTAGATCCATTAAAAAAAAAAAAAAAAAAAAGGCTATAAGAGACAGTGTCGCAGCAAGTGTGCCGACTAGTTCAAAAACCGTATCACAAGTATGGAATAAGTCGTTGGAAGAAACTGAAAATGCCTTAAAGTATTTGGATAGAAGATATGAACCAGAAGCAAACCCCTCTAAGTTCAGCTTCAATACGAGCCAAAGCTAAAATATTATTTGATACGATAAAAGAGAAGGATTAGACTTCATTTTACTTCCATGCTAGTAATAGATGGTTTGAAAATTATAAACATTTGCACAGCATTAAGTAAGTGGGCGAATCGGCTTCCGCTGGTCACGTAAGTGCTCAAAAATGTCCTGCAGAACTTACAAAAATTATTGAAAGAGGAGGATATGTTCCAGAACAAGTGTTTAATGCCAATGAGACAGGCTTGTTCTGGAAGAAAATGCTGAAAAGGACTTTTCTTGACAAAACAGAATGCACAGCTCCAGGTTTTAAGGCAGCAAAAGATAGGGTATCTATTCTGTTGTGTACCAATGCTACAGGCAATTTTAAGGTAAAACCTATGTATTCACAAAACCCTCGCGCTCTCAAAGGTAAAGATAAAAACAAGTTGCCTGTTTTCCGGCAAGAAAATAAAGCATGGGTAACTAGTGTTGTATTTCTGGAATGGTTTAAAGATTGTTTTATTCGTGAGGTGAATAAATACCTCTCATCTAAAAATCTTGCGTTTAAAGTTCTACTACTCATTGACATTGCTCCTGGACACCTGCGTAGTTTAAAAGAGGCCTATCCCGACGTTGAAGTGGTTTTTTTTGGGTTTTTTTACTTGCTAATACGACTTCGCTGATCCAACCGTTAGACCAGGGAATCATAGCTGCGTTCAAAGCTTACTACACAAGAAGATCTTTCGAACAAATTTTAGAATCCATTGAATCAAATTCATGGTCACATTGAGTTGAAAAAATTCAACATAGCAGACTGTATTGCCAAAATTGATGTATCATGGATGGAAATTAGTGAAAGCTCAATCAATGCTTGTTGGTGAAATATTTGGCCCCAAGTGGTACAAAAAGAAAACCAAATGTCTTCAATTTCTGAACCTCTTGAAGAAATCATGAAACTGGCTCATTAGGTCAGAGGTGATGATTTTGACAACATGAGGAGAGAAAACACGGAAGATCTGATAACATCCCATGACAATGGACTTATTGAAGAAGAGCTTCTAGAAATCCTTGAAGAAAAAATTACAAAACACTGATGATAAGAGCAGGAATTCTGAAACTGGAGGTAAATGCTTTTTTTTTTTTTTTTCATGTACATTTTTTTTTATTTCCTAAATTTTTCATTGCAGGTGAAGCATTTTCAGCAAAAAATGTAGAGGAAATTTTTAGTCTTCAACAAGAACTTGTTTAAAAAGCAATAGCATGTAATCCTTTGCTAGTGAGGAGCTTTTAAAAAAGAAATTGAGGTCGTAACTTTTCCTTACATAGAAATCCATAAACAAAAGATCTCTTCTACCATACAATCGCATATCACTAATTTTTTTCAGCCATCAATTAGCAAATAATCTTTATACAATATGTTTATAATCATTCAAATTTATTTAGAGTATGTACATTTTAATGATTAATAAATATATTTTTTACGTTTCAATTGCTTTTTTCATTTAAAGAAAAAATCATAGAACCTAACCCCCTTTCATAAACGGGAAGATAGTCTCAACATTTGCGAAGGTTTCCGCGAACCTAACCCTCGTGAATGTTAAGGGTTTACTGTATTTTAAAATAATACATACTATTATTTTTTGTAAATAAATTAAAACTTTGCCTATCTAAATTCTACAACAGCCTGGATTTTTTTTTTAGCAATTTCCTGGCAATAAAATGATTATAAAGATAAATAATTGTAGTAACACAGCTTAAAAAGGAGCATTGGATGTTCAATTATTAGGGGAGACCAGGGCTAGTAAGTGCAGTTTTTAGTTATTGATTTTTATAAATTTTTTGTTTAAGTTTTTTAACAAACGTTAACTGCACTTTTAAAAAACAGACATTTGGCTATAAATACCCGGAGTTTTGAGTTTGTAGCTCTTGCAGTTTATGTTTAACGAAAGCCTAAATTATAAAGAAAATTGTGCGCCAACCTACCCCATCACGGGGCAAGTTGCTTATACCTATGCGGTAAGTTGGCACACGCTTTATAAAAATTTAAATGAAACTCAAATAAGGCACGCAGTTAAGAGAAATCAATTTCATTATTACCAGTAAGTTTAAACAAAGGTGTTATCGCCATACAATGTAAATTCTAAATTATACAGACATAAAAATAATGAATAAAACATTAACATTGAGTAACTTCTATCCTATTCGATATTATCATCAGAGTTACAGTTGTCACAAATAAAAAATCGGGTGTCTCCGCTTGGGCAAGCCCCATGTCCCCAAAATCTTGCATTACAACCACTTTTCACTGTGTTTGTTGTATTTCAACCTACCAGTACACACCAGATGCCGAGCCAACTTACCCCATGTTCAATGCACCTACTAGCCCCATAATAAATTTCTTCACAAAAGGGGGTAACCTTCTAAACATAAATAATCCAAGTAAATCACATATGGGGTAGGTACAGTGAATCATACACTAAGAAAAACTACACAAGTTAAAACGGAATTATTAAGATAAGTATTAGAAATTAGAAAAAGAATGAAACAACAAAAAATTACTTAATGAGTGCAAAAAACAGAAAAATCATAATAAATGTCCACTACACGTAGATAGCGCTGCAAAACTACAATGAGGATTGTAAAAAGCAAGAAGAAAGGTACTCTGTGACTGGTTGGAAAGTCTATCCACAAACAGGTGATTTATGAGGACTGCACCAACTTACTCCTGTAGCCAACTAGCCCCGGTCTCTCCTACTATATCTTCAACATAATAAGCAGGATTTGGGGACTTAAAAATTCAGAAACTGTTCTACAATGAGAGATTGTTTCCTATCATACAGCAAAAAGTGCTTAACTATGGTAGACAACATTGTTTATTAACATATGCAGAAAAAAAAACACACAGCACAGTTTAGAATAAAGGTGCATATACAATAATTTTTTTATAACATTCATAAATAAATCATTGGATGACATAAATTAATGTTATAATAACATTAAAGTAAAAGTAAATGTCATTGATAGGGATGGAGGAGAGAGTAATTAAATATAAATAAAGTAGTAATATGCATTTCATACATATATATATATTAATTTCTTTTTTTATATTCTGAAGCAGAGTTGGCAAAAAAACGTTAAAAACCCTGTTTATTTGGTTTAAACCGGGTTTTTTTAAATATAATTTCCTATTGCATACAGATGCATATCTGTTGAAAAAATAAACATTGTTGGATATTATATAAGTGATATAACTTCATTTGAAAATATTCAAATTATATGGTTACACAGTCAATTAAGTAGACAATTGAAATCATTTCTAATTTAAACAATATTAGTAACAGCTATATCTTATGTTCAAAGAATAAACTGCTCTACATAGGGAACATTGATACCTTGAAAATCATATGAAGAATTTTTTGATTAATAATCAATAAATATTTGATGTAATTTCATGAATATAATATAAGATTCTGTGGTTGTTATTATTTTTAAA
Source organism: Maratus speciosus (assembly GCA_963932465.1). Taxonomy (NCBI): domain Eukaryota; kingdom Metazoa; phylum Arthropoda; class Arachnida; order Araneae; family Salticidae; genus Maratus; species Maratus speciosus. Next base: position 297,433,748 of record OZ010789.1, read on the forward strand.
TATACAAATACTTCTGGTTATTTTGTTTTCTGAGTGATAACTCCAAGTGTCCAAGTTAACATTTTTTACCATTAGATTCAGCAAGCAACAAAAAAGATTAATTGGTATTATTGAAATGCTATATCTAGCACTAAATGTTTGCAAGCTGTGTTATTCAACTTTATATCTTAAGTTACTTTTTTAAATTCTTTAAGAATAATTAGAAAACAACCCAGAAAATTTTCTTTCACAACTTGGCAAAATCTTAAACATCATTGTATTTTTTTTATTAACTGCTTTAAATAATCTGCATTTTTTAAATGAAAATATTTTATGCTAAATATTGGAAATTATTTATTTATTTTATATTTTCTAATTTCGTATGTTTTAAGATAAATCTTTAGAGAAACCAGACATTTTCATCCTTACATGCTAATTTTCATTCTACATGCATGTGCATGGAAACACGACCTAGACTTATTATGTGTCATGTTGACTGCTGAGATGAAGTGTTAAAAGTAGAAATTACTTCTATCAAAATTTAAAACACTTAAATTACAAAAAAAGAGAAAATATTATATTAAATCTGTTCTTAAAAAAAAAAAAAAAAAATTGTTTAAACCGTTGTAAAAACTACTCGGTTTAAACCGTTCCAACCCTGTTCTGAAGTAACAATGTAACACACAAAATTGAAAAAATATGGAACAGACAAACAGGCAATTATATTTTTTTAATCTAATTGATGTTAATAGGCTTTTATTCCAAAAAAAATATATGCAAAGACATTAAAAAAATTTAAAATATCTGCCCCCACCCCTGTGAAAAACATAGTTGGGATAATATAAGTAATAATCAACACTACATATTTTTTTTAACTTGAAAAAATTTTAAAAATATATTCTACACCAAGAATTTAATAGAGCGTACTGTATTGTACTGTAATATTCTTACAATTGAACATAATTTTGAATTTTAGATAAAGGAAAAGGTTCAATTAAATAATAAAAAACTGAAATAAATTTTTATTACATAAATTATACTTAATTGTATTAAAAACAATTTTCAAAAGGATATCAGAGCTGCTGTCAAAGCAAACACAACACCAATAGCTGCAGATGCAAAAAACATAAGGAAAAATCGTCCAATGCCATGTAAAACTGCCTGACCAGCAGACATGCTTGCCATTGCAGGAGATGCAGCCTGTAAAATTGTACTAAAAAAGGGAAAAGTATACATCAGATTATAAAATTTAAACAAAAAAGAATTTGACAAAAGAAATAAATGAATAGTTTTAAAATTTTAATACTGGCTTACATGTGGAATGTACAAAAACTGTAATTAAAATTTAGCACTTAACTACACTTATGAGTGCAAGAAGTTCATCCAAGCCAAGACTGAAAAAATTTCTGAGTATTAGGAATAACCAAATGAAAATAGGCTAGAAGATTTCTGTGTCTTGCATTATGGCTAAATATTGATCGCTTACAATAAAAGAAAGCTATTAAAAGTTTTTCATAATAAAATTGCTATTATTTAAGTATATAAAGTAGAATCTACTATCAGTTAAAAATCTCTCCAAGACTGAAATCAGTCCTGAGACGGCAGTCTTGTACCCATGACTACATTTCTGAAATATTTTTGCTTAAAATTTAAATCTTGCTTTACATGTGGAACAAGACATCAACTACACACTTTGCAAGCTAAACTCATTCACAAATAAATTCCCATAAAATTTATTTTGTTCATGAAAGACAGTGCAATTTATTTGAATCCTTTTGGGTATCACTGTAAATTAGCGGTCTTCAATTGCATCTCACAGGCCAGAACTGGCCCATTAAGATTATCTTAATGTACCTCTTTACATATTAAGAAGCAAACGTTTTCTTCAATATCAAAACGAGATTTTTTTTTAGCACCTTACTTAAAAGTGACCAAGAAAGCACAGAAAATGCTACTCGGTATATATAGGGTCAGAAATTAAAAGTCGTTAGTCGCTAAATGCAACTAAATTATTGCATTTCACGACCAGAAAATTATGCCTAATCGTCAAATTTGACACCTAGCATTCTTTCGTTAAAATTTAGGTTTAACAAACGCTTTCATTCATACTTTAGCGTAACTTCCCCCCTCCCCCCACTTGCTTCACACACCTCAAGAGCAACTGTTTTCGATAAAATTTTGAGCAGCGGCACGTGTCTTAGACTCCTTTGCACTTGTCAATCACCTTTAAGTTCATTTTAACCGCTCAAAGAGCCCAATTTTAAAAGCTAAATATCTTGGTTTCAGCTTTTAAAAGTAATTGTTGTAAGATTACCTAAAATAAATATTGGATGATAAAATTCTATTTTCATGAGGGTTTTTTTTTTATGCAAGATTTTTTTATTACACAATATTTCTCCTTCCTCATATGTTCCTAAACATTTTTCTTCTATGGAAATATTGTAATTTAATCAGGTTTTACAGTTTTATAGAAAGTCAGTTTTTATTTATTTTTATTTTTTAGTTAACACAAACATAAAGTGTTTAATAAGTACCTCCCCCCCCCCCCTTCTCTGCAATTAATGCATAAAAATAGAAACAATATTATTGTTAAAATGGTTGCGAAAAGAAATGATTTAACATAACATAAAATTGCAACCATGAAATGCAGTTTGGCACCTAGAAAAAGAATTTTAGGTGTCATTTGATGACTTAGAGTTCCTAATTTCTAACGCTAGGTATATATAATGTTCCCCATACAAACACAAATGACAATGAAGTTAATTTGCTTATTTTGTGACATAAAAAGCAGTGTGAGATGGTGAGTACTGCTTTATGGTAATAGCTAGTGATAGTACATACGATAACAAGCTGTGTTGCTATCATTTCTTGATCTAATGAGTGTTGCAAGACTGATTATTATTATTATTATTATTATTATTATTATTATTTGTACTAGTACTACTAAATGAGATAATTTCAGAGAATTTCTGATGATAAATATTGCATGTATATAGATAAATAATTTTTTTTTTTTTTTTTTTTTTATGTATCATAAAGAAAATGAAAATTCTGCAATTCTGCTCCACCTATGTACCACCTGCACCAGTAATTTCTGGTTTTGTAACCTAGGCATGTATGTATGTTAAAAAGAACTACTTTTCTTATTTATGATAATTAATTAAATTATGGATAACGCATGCAACTTTAAGAATTTATTAAAGCAGACCTCAAGCATAAAAGACTCAAGACCCCTACTATAAATGAACTGTAAAATCTACACATTCTATTTTCAACAGGGAAAATGCTATAGTAAATAATAAATGCTACAAAGGTAAACATAGTAACCTCAATAATACATTTATATACATAATTTGTGGTAATCCGAGTATACTAACAAAAGATTGAGCATAGACAGATAGACGGTTAGATCAACAGATAAATGAACTGAAGTCAAACACTTTTCAAACTATGTTGAAAAGTATTAAAGAAAGAAATAATGAGTTTTTCTCTGGTTAATTTATGGAAGGATATAGAATTTAAAATTGATTTAAATTACATACCTAGCTGTCTAGTAAAAATATGAATCTTCATAATTATCATTATTAACATTGTTATTTCTCATTTAATAAATACATGACTTCTAAAATCACTAATAGTAAATAACTATTTTTTTTTTCTTTATAATTACAGTGTCAATAATTTCAATTTTGATAGATAATTGAATTTTACAGTAATCAACATTTTCTTATCAGTCAAAACTATCATGAAATATAACTAACAACAAAAATTAAAATTCAATCAGTTATGAAGGTTGCTGCTATATGATCCAGAATACTTACGTAGCTAAAACAATTGAAACAGCATCATTGAGGATACTTTCACCCAGTACCAACATGTTCAATACTGGCTCAACATCTAGTGCATGAAAGATGGCTATTGTGGCAACAGGATCTACAGCAGATACTAACGATCCAAAAGCAAAGCTTTCAGTAAAATCAAGCTTATAAGCAACATCAGCCTAAAAATCATATTATATGGTTACTCTTTAATGGTTCAATAATTAACACTTCAGAAAAGAAAAAAAAATAATTCAAAATAGCAAAATATGGTAAAAATTTCCATCATATTTTCACATAAAATTTGGAAATATTAGATAAATATTCCAATAGAATTAAATTATTGTTTTTATCAACAAAATGGCAAAATATTTGACATAAAAATAAAAAACAAAAAATCTAGGATAATAATTTTACAATTATCTGTATTACCTGAAGCATAAATGTTACAATAAGGACTGCTTTATCACTCACTTTCCAGCTTTTTAAATTTTAACATAAGTCTATGCAGGTTTTTTTTTCTTTTTGTGTCCCAATATTGTGAATATGTATATATTTATGAAATTTATCACATTTTTGTGAAAAAATTAATTTTTGTATCAAAAGGTAAAATCTAGTTGCTCGAATTCAAACCAAATATTTATTAATAACTTTTTAAGTCATTCAGCGAAGGTTTTCTTATCTGGTGAGCTTGTTTGTTTACAAATTCCACATTTTGAATCCTAACAAAATAAAAATAATTAATGGAGAATTTGCTTTTATGGAATGAAGTTTTGTGTAGGTGCCTCTTTTAAATTAGCGTATGGGCCATTCCATGAGAAACGAACAAAATGTTCCGCACATGACACTTACATAAATATCGATATTTGTTAACTTATAAGTTGTTAAAATATAAACTATACATCAAAATTAACAAAAATACATATATTTTCATATTAGCATAGTTGTTTTAATTTGAGGATACAATAGAATTGTTAAAACAGCAGTAATATGTAGAATAGCTGTTCCACACGTGATATGGAATTGCCCTTTAATAGGCATACAAATCTCCCAAATATAAACCCTAGACCTTAGTAAGCTGCTCGTTTTTAATAATAAATAAATAATAAAAATAACAGGTAATAAAAATCTGCACATTTTAAATCCTAGACCTAAGCAATTTGTCCATTTCAGGGCCATTCCATGAAAAACTGACAAAATGTCCTGCATGCAACACTTACATAAACTAGGGGGCTTGCCCCCCTACGAGCTACGCTCGCCAACCCCCTATCCAGATTCCGCAGACTCTAAATGCACGCTAATTTGATCGGCTTTAAAAAGATTTCGAAAGATTGAATTATAATTTAAAAAACAGTGGCGATCTCCCTATAAACGGATTTCTATTCATTTCTCTCTGATTGGGGAATTTTAACGCCAAAACCGCTGCGGTACTACTTGATTATCCCGTCGACCAATTTCGCCAAATTATGCAAATTGACATAATTTTTAGGTACTTGTTAGTTATCCCGTTGACCAATTTCGCCAAATTATATAAATCGCCAAGCCACTCGCCAAATTATACAAATTGACATAATTTTTATTTTAAATAACGAAAGAACAAATAAATTAGTAAAACATTAATAAAAATACAAATAAAACGTCGAATAAATGGTTTTATTGGCCATTATTGGCATTAAATCTTACAATTAATTAATTAATGGCAAACCATTATTGGCATTTAATCTTACAATTTGGCGACAGTAATTTGGTATACGGAATAGCTAACAAGTACCAATTTTTATTTTAAATAACGAAAGAACAAATAAATTAGTACAACATTAATAAAAATACAAATAAAACGTCGAAATAAAAATAACTTGATGACGTAGAGACGTGTAATAACATTTCAAAATAAGCTAATATAAAAGGAATTAAGTAAACAGTCTTTGTCTCCTGGTATTTTTTAACAAAGCAAAAAGAAAGTTCTTTTTAATGAGACATTTTAAATTAATCGTTTTTAATCTGACGTAATTTTGACCAAGCTATTCTTTCTCTTTTAAATATTCATGTGAAATTACTTTTGTTAGAAAAAAATATAACTTGCGCTTATATAAGTAGTTGAAAAGATCCTCTCAAAATAATGTCTAGCGCAATTTCTAAATTTAAACCGTTTTGCAATATTTTGTGTTCATTTTATGTAATAACTGTAATGTGACGCAAATTCTCCTATTTAAGACTTCTAACGCATGTTAATGAATTTATTATTTTACAATATCCTTTCTCTTTTAAAATCACGTGTATACTTTTTATGACGTAATTTTTAACAAGTTCCTGTTTTTTGTACATAATTATTTAATTCTAATTCCAAATGATTTTTTCTGTTTATAATAGTCACGTGTAAATAAATTTTTAATTTGAAGCAAACATTATTGTTTGCGCTGTTATACATTTGGCAACAGTATAAATTAATACCATTTTCTAAAATAGTGTAAAAAATATCTCTCAAAATGCTGAAAATTTGAATTTAAAATAGAAATAAAACCTCCAAAAATGAGTCAAATTAAAAAAATTAATGCAATCTGCACACTGGCAAATTCTAACACATAAAAAGATCTAAAAATGATTACATTCCCATGTATAGTTTTTGCTGCTATAAAACTTTTTTAATGGAACGATTTTGTCCAACTTTAGCATTAAATATCTCTTAAAATAATTCTTCGATTTGAAAACTGTCTGCATCAGCGTGTTTATCAAACATTTCTCTATAATACCACAGATTTTCATATTTTTGTACGCAATATTTTTCTTAATATTAACGTAGAATGACCTCTTGTCACAAAATATTCAAAACCGGCGGCGGCGGCAGCGGCAGTTACTTTTTTTTGGAATACAGAGATACCTATATCTATTGACTTATAAGTTGTTAAAACAAACTATACATTAAAAATAACAAAAGACTCTAGATTTTTATATTAGCATATTTTTTTTTTTAATTTGAGGATATAATAACATTGTTAAAACAGCAAAAATCTGTAAAAAAGCTGTCTCACACATGACATGGAATGATGATCCGTATATATTTCATGAAGTAACAGAATTTCATAAAGTGCAGTTGGAATATGAAGAAATCACAATATTATGGTAAGAGTAGTATAAGTGAGAGGCCAATGTACTTCTTGTACAATAAGTTTTAAAGGAATAAAAATTATTGTTATAATTTATTCAAATATTTTGTTTCTTCAATGAAAGTTCAGACAAAATTAAATTAATTAGATAAGAACAAATGGTCTATATATTAGTTCTGAAAATGAATAGTTTCAAAAATTTATAAAGTACTGTGTGGCTTCCATAAGAAAAACTCTGGGTAGGATTGCTTGCTTACGAAGGTTCCAAAACTTGTAGGGAGATAAGTTCATATGTAGGAGTGGGGTCACCACATTTGGCAGTGTCCTTATAAACTGGTCTCGGTGAGAAGTAAAAAAAGGCTGTTATGATTCACAGATTGACCAATTGAATGGGAGATATTTGGTGAGAAAAGAAAATGGCAGATTTCACTAAAATGAAGTCGGCCAGGGGTGCCCAGAGAGGGGTTTGGTGACGCAAAATGCGTCATAAAATTTATTTTTGGGGGGGACTTAGAAAAAAGTACATTTTGGGGGGAATTTTTAAAATCTTAATACTATTTCTTTTTTTTTTCATTGTTAAAAAGTTTTTGATTTTTTTAATATCACTTTTAACTTCTTTTCAACATTCAATTTCCAGAAATGGTCATGTTTTTTTCATTCTTTAAATTCTAGATAAGGGCAATAAGAACCGATTTTGCATCTTAATATCTTTGAAAGTGCGGGAATAAAAAAAGTAGTTGGTATACAGGTGGGAAAATGTTTAACACATTCTGAAAGGCAATTAGGACCGCAAGACGTGATAAAAGGAATAGCTTTCCAGAAGCGTCTTAATTTATTATATTGTTTGACAGGGTCGAATCGTACAGTCCGAGTGCAAAAATACATTCTTGATGGATATGATAAGAAATAACAACAAAATAAGCATTTCAGAGGAAGAGACAACGCTAAAATTACTTGACGATTTTCAGAAAACTAGGTTTTACGTACAGTATATTTTAGTGATGTTAGAAGAGTAGTATTGTATGTTATTAAAACAGTATAAGGTAAACAACCTGTACAGAGAAAAAGACTTTCCGCTAGTGATGGGCGAAAACGAGATGTTTTTATAGATTTTATCGATTGTATGGTCATCTCGATATTTTTTGATTGTGCAAAATTTTTTTCGATGACTCCAATTTGCCAATTGCTTTTATACCATATCCGTTTTGATTTTACCAAGAATCGTCTGCGGGAAAGCTGGAATGAGTCGAGTTAATAAGGACTAGTTGGCTACGCCCGCTAGTGCGCCCTTCTTTAATCAGGGCCTCTAATTTATGCGTAATCTTGTAACATGAAATCTCAAACTGGGTCCCCTCTGCATACGGCACCGTATAGAAGGCGTGGTGTGCACACACTGCAAAATCTTGTAAACAAAAAAAATCTCGAACCGAACGAACCTCGGACCGGATCCTTTGGGGGGTCAAAGGGCGGACACAGGAGCTGCATAATATGAATAAGTGGTCGCAGGGCTTTTCAACGATATATCACATGAGGGTTATAGGCAAAATTTAGAAAAGTGCCCCCGGGAGGGCAAAGTGGAGGAAGGGTCATCGGAGGGGTATAACATCAATAAGTGATCACAAGCCTTTCCAATCAAATGTCACATGAGGGGTCTTGAGCTAAATTTATAAAAATGCACACCGGGGTGATAAAGTGGGGGGAAAGAAGCACGGGAGGTGCATAACAGGAGTAAGTGGTCACAGTCCTATCAAACAATAGGTCACATGAGAGGTCTCAGCTAAATTTCGAGAAGTGCCTCCCGTGGGGGCAAAGTGAGGAGAGGGACACCGGAGGTGCATAACATCAATAAGTGGTCACAGGCCTCTCCAACCAAATGTCACATGAGGGGTCTCGAGCTAAATTTACAAAAATACCCACCCCACCGTGAGGGCAAAGTAGGGGGAGGGGTGCGGGAAGTGCATAACATGAATAAGTGGTCATAGTCCTTTCATACAATATGTCACATGAGGGGTCTTGGTTAATTTAGAAAAGTGCCAAAGGGGCACGGTAGGTGCTTAATATGAATAAGTGATCGCTAGACTTTCTAATGATATATCACATGAGGGGTGTCGGCAAAAATTAGGAAAGTGCTTCCCCCCGGAGGTCCAACTATAGCAACCCCACTGGAATTCTGTTTCCCCTTTTTGAAATTTCATATATTATAAGTAATATTTTTCGGAAAACTCCTTAAAAAATTCGAATTAAAATTATGAAAACGCAAAAAAGTTCAAAAACTGGGGTCAAATTGGGAAGAGGAGAAGAAAGTCTCATAATATGAAAGAGTGATCCGAGGGCTTTCCAATTATATATCACATGAAGGACCTAAAAAAGGTTGAAAATCCTCCCCCCCCCCCCTCCGGTTTGTTCACTCTTTCGGCCTGAAATTCACGCATGCCCCACTTTAATTTTTTTATATTTAATAAATAATATCTACCGGAGGACTCCATCAAAAAACACATCTAAAATTATATTCATTGTAGAAATCACTACGAGTTTAAAAATTTGTTCGCCCTCTCCGCACCCCCCTCTTTGAAATTTTTATATTTAATAAATAGTATTTATCAGAGGGTTCCAGGTATCTGACAGCTTGATAGGGCTAAAATAAGAGAAACTTTGAATATTAGGGCTTCATTTCACAGCTCATTGTCATGCCTCTTTCTCTATCTCGTCTCGATAAATCTTCTCACATCTCTTCTTTGCTGAGAACGAGAAATTGAATTCTCGTTCTCGGCAACCTATGAAAATACGCTAATCGAGAACAACATATCGAGAAGCAAAGAAAATTGATTTCTCATTCTCGGCCAACATACGAAATGTTGAAAAGCGCGAGAGGAATAATCGGGAAGTCAAAAGTCGAGATGCCGGCGAAAAATCATCGAGATGAGATTTGCGGAAATGCCAGAGAAAGAGAGAAATGAAGCTTTCAGAGTCAATTTACCGCATTTCTGGTTTAAGTCATAGTTTCTCGAAGGAGTGCATTTGCTTATCCAATTTCTTTTTGTTATTAACCGATATGGGTTAGGAGGTATAGTGGTTTATTTATTCAGTTCTGTATAGTCCTAATTTCAATAATTACTGTTGAATTTAGTGTCATTTTGCCCCGAATTTTCAATGTTTCTCTTACTTTAGCTCTGTCAAACTGTCCCATACCTGGGGCCCTCAGATAAATATAATTTATCAAATATAAAAATTTCAGAAGAGGAAGGTGAATGAATTCTGGAAGGCGTAAGAATGGACCGACGGGGGATTAATTTTTAAACTTTTACCGAACCCCTCCTGTGACATGTCATCAGATAGCCCTTTGACCATTCTTTCATATTATGAACCTTTCTCCTCCTGGAGTAAATTTCGGGAAGGGGAAGCAGTAAGGAGGTGAATTTTTTAAATCGTTGCGATTTCTACAAGAAATATAATTTTAAGTGTGTTTTTTCGATGGAGCCCTCCGGTAAATATTATTTATTAAATATAAAAATTTAAAAGTGAGGGTTGCGTGATTTCCGGGTGTATTCTGGGAAGAAAGAGTGAACCCATGGGTGAGGAGTAAATTTCAAACTTTTTGGACCTGTCATGTGATGTTATCGGAAAGTTTTCGGACCACTCTTTCATATTATGAATCTTTCTTCCCCCTTCCCCAATTTGGCTTCCCGGGTGAGGCGCTTTTTGAACTTTTTTGAAATCGTAGCGTTTTTATCATTTTAGATCGGATTTTGTTACGGAACCCTCAGATGAATAATTTATAATATATTAAAATTTCAAAGAGAGGGGGGGTGTATTCCGGGGCGCGCAATAGTTGGAATCCTGGGGGCACTTTTCTATCTTTTGCCGTCACCCACTCATATGATATATCCTTGGATAGCTGTGTGACTATTACTTCATGTACACACCTCCCGCGCCCTTCTCCCCTTTGACCCCGTGGGGGGTCACTTTTCTAAATTTAGCCGACACCCCTCATGTGATATATCGTTGGAAAGCCTTATGACTACTTATTAATATTATGCATTTATTTCTCCTCCCCTACTTTCCCCCCCAGGGGGTCGTTTAACGCATTCCAATAGATGGTCTTCTAATAAAGGGGAAATCATAGAACTGATCTCAAATGACGTAAAAACATCAATTAAAAAATATTGATACCATTTACCATCCTTTCAGTTCATGTTTTTGCCACTAGGGGTGCTTTTTATTCTTATTTCTTTCTCCAATTTGCTGCTAATTATCGAAAAATTCTAATTATTGATACTTAAACTCCTCTTACCGTTTCATACCTACTCGCAACTTTTCAACTTTTTGCAACCAAAGAACGCCGTTACATGACTTTTCCACTATTATGGCTCCATTATAGCCTCCCTTTGGTTTGTTGTTTTTTAAATCCATCTCCTTTCAGTTACCATGTATTTGCTAAATACTGCTTTATAAACATATAAAAGCAATGATTTTAATAAACGATTGTAGAACATCTCGATTGTAGGTTCTCGGAAGTAATCGATGACTATATCGATTGTGTTTTTTACCGATTACGATTTCTTTTTATTGGTCCAATAATTATTTTAGGGGAAAGGGAGAAATTTATAGAAAAAATAGAATTTTTTGTGAGGGAAAGGAGGATTAATTACTAGGTAATAAGATTGAAAAATTATAGTGTGAAAGAAAAACATACCTATACAGAATACAGGGGCTTACAATAGATTTAGGACATTAGGACTATGTTTTAATGGTATAATGTCTGCCATTTTATAAGAATTGGTACTTGTATAAGCGTATATTGTATGTTGTTAAAGCAGTATAAAGCAACACTTGTACTGAAATAAACGCTTCAATCCACAGTTTATTTTAGGGTGGGGGGGGGGTGATTTAGAGAATTTTTTTGGGAGGGTGAGATTAAACTGCATGACTAGATAGAATAAAAAAATGATTGGGAAATCTTAAGCGCTAAGATTTAATCTTAAACAATGTACATGCAAATGTATTTGACATGCGTTTGATATAAAGGATTCGTCTTTAATAGTTTCTTCTTTTATGTTTCGTCTTCTTTTAGTTTTCTTAAAACGATGTGCATTTTTTGTATTTAAGATTTATTTTGTAATAATTTAAAAGATTTTTATTTTAAATACTTGTAAGTAAATATTTATTTTCATAAAAAAGTTGCTTTATTTATTAAAACGTATATAGTGAACACTATATACGCACTTATAAATGTGACTTATAAATGCAGATTGTATGTGACATGCAGACATGTGACTTATAAATGTGATAACAATCAGATTGCTAATAATAAAAAATGTATCTTTTATTATTTATTACGCTGTTAAAACTTTTATTTTATGTTTGTATGACAGCACGTAAGAATACTATTATTAAATAATTTAATAATAAGAAAATATTTTACAATTGATTTTCTATTTAGGGGGGACTCAGTGTTAATGTATGAAGATTTTTTGGGGGGGAATTAGCGTCATTGGATTTGGGGGGGATGGTCACCACTGTAACGTCACATGGGTAAAGTCCATTGTAAAATTTATATTATGAATGATATTGCTGTTACATTTTAAAATAATCACAAAACTTTAAAAGTAGGGGAGGTAGGGGAGGTTTGATACATACGGGGGGTTGATTGTAAGTAAATATTTATTTTCATAAAAAAGTTGCTTTATTTATTAAAACGTATATAGTGAACACTATATACGCACTTATAAATGTGACTTATAAATGCAGATTGTATGTGACATGCAGACATGTGACTTATAAATGTGATAACAATCAGATTGCTAATAATAAAAAATGTATCTTTTATTATTTATTACGCTGTTAAAACTTTTATTTTATGTTTGTATGACAGCACGTAAGAATACTATTATTAAATAATTTAATAATAAGAAAATATTTTACAATTGATTTTCTATTTAGGGGGGACTCAGTGTTAATGTATGAAGATTTTTTGGGGGGGAATTAGCGTCATTGGATTTGGGGGGGATGGTCACCACTGAAGTCGGCTGTTCAGTCACCCTGGCAACAAGGTGACTGAACTGGCTTCCAGGACCAAGCACAGACCGGTTTCAGGGTTTTTCTTATCACAGCCACACAATAATTAAACCCACATAAATTAATAAAACACAAAATTTAAAATACTTATTTAAAGAATGTTACCATTCCCAATAGATAAACTCCTCCTCCAATAATAAAAGCAGAAATAGCAGTGCCAAAAATTGCAAAAACTAAAATGGAGCCAACATTTTGGAAGAAGTTACCCTATATTCAGAATAAAGGAACCATAAATATAAACATAGGAACAATTTATTAAAAATTAAATAACTCTAATTATTCTGAAAATTAAAATGATTAACACTATGGAAACTCTTACAAATACAGTAAACATCCTTTAATACGGCACGACTTTTGGAATCACAACTGAATCGAGAAGAAATAAAGGAGTTGGTTGAAGCAGATTTTGATCAGCTAACAGTGGAAATTTAGACTAATGAGGCCATCATTCAGAGTGTTATCAAACCAACAGCCCCCAAAGACGTTAACTCTGATGAAGATAAAGTAAATGAGTCAAACAACATCAGTTTGAATCAAGCAGCTGATGCTTGAATACATTTATCAAGTTTCTGAGCACCGTTCAACGATACGGAAATTGCACAACATGGGAAATGACTTCCTAAATAAAATAATCTTTTCAAAAAAAAAAAAAATATTAACCGACTTCAAAAAAGCACAAAAAAGAATTAAATAATTCTTTAAACTTCTCTAATGACGAAACATTATCCATTAGCTGCACATCGGACATCATGTATCGGCATAAAAAAGTTAAATTTAATATATAGAATTTAATATCTACCAAACATGGATTTTCTAGAGAATATTTTTTACAAAAGATTAATTTACATATTTATGATTTAATTTACGAATATATACATATAAAAAGTAATCAATTACTTTTTGAAGTTGGTGCCAACCTATCTTAAGTATAGTAAAATTGTGAATATATTGTAGCTATTACCAAGAATAAAGTGATGATGGAAAATATTATACAAAATTTTAAAAAATACTCTATTACTTCAGCAATTTATTGGTTTAATCTTTATCAATTGTGAACGTTTGGCACCAACTTCAAAAAGTAATTGATTACTTTTTATATGTATATATTCGTAAATTAAATCATAAATATGTAAATTAATCTTTTGTAAAAAATATTCTCTAGAAAATCCATGTTTGTTAGATATTAAATTCTATATAATAAATTTAACGTTTTTATGCCGATACATGATGTCCGATGTGCAGCTAATGGATAACCTTTCGTCATTAGAGAAGTTTAAAGAATTATTTAATTCTTTTTTGTGCTTTTTTGAAGTCGGTTAATATTTTTTTTTTTGAAAAGATTATTTTATTTCCTACTTTTTAGTTATTCATATCGTAACACATAATTATCCAGATTTCAACATCTGCTGAGTAAGTAAATTATTTGTCAAATAAATTATAATTTACAAAAATCATTTATTAAACAAATAGTTTTTAATAAATTCTTTATAATTTCATTAGAAGTATTGAATTTATTAGCATTTAATACTTATGATATTTTTTAAACAAGTACATTGTATTCACAACAGTCTACATTCATCTATTTACTGATCACATACACCTGACTTGTGTGCTTGACATAAGGGGCCCGCTTATAAGTCATCCTTAATATACAAGGACAAAATAGCACAAGGACTTTGAGCGCGGGGGGTTCTAGATAGCACAAGGAAATTTACAACACCAGAGAATTACATCTAGGAGCTCCACAAAGCGTGTGCAAAGGAGCCAGCGGGAGTTGAATCCGCAGCCCAACTACGCTCTCAAGTGATTAGTGGTGTCTGGTGTGGTGCCTTAAACATTCAGCCACAGTCTACATTCAAGAATTATTTTTTGTAAGACTCCATTGTCAAGAAGCAAAATGCAGACTATGCAGCAATATTTGTATTGACTCTTCAAGTATATTGACCAGGACCCAGATATATATTTCGCTATTAGCGAAATGAGATTGACCAATCAGAAGCCTGCCTTTTTGCGAACTTATAATTTTTATAGAGTTTATCTTATTTTTTATACCCTTTTAAATTAAAAAAATTCTTTTATCAAATAAAACAAAATTTTCTGTACTAAAATACTGGCATCCAAAAAGTTGTAGACTTGTCAGGTTTGAAAATGTGGTCCAGGGACTACCGTGGCTGATTGGTCAAGGCATCACGCCGCTAATCGCTTGAATGCGTAGGTGGTTGCAGGTTCGAATCTCGCAGTCTCCGTTGCACACTCTTTGTGGAGCTCCCGGATGTAATTCTGTGGTGCTGTAAATTTTCTTGTGCTACCTCCTTCCTGTATATTGACGATGACTTATAAGCAGGCTTGACACCAAGCACACAGGTCAGATATATGTATTCAATAAACCAATCATGTGGTCCATAATTCTACATTATTTTTTTCCGATAATCTCCACCAATTGTTTCCCCATGTAAGGCGCCTCTATTTGAGAGTGGTGACATACACTGCTCAGACTCTGTTTATACATACGTGTTTGGCGAAACACTAAGGCAAAACTAGACATTTTCTATCGCAGAACTTGGCGATACTCGCTTGGACAAGTTTGATTATACGAGTGGCGGACAATTTAACAAGCATTAGTTTGGCAACAATGGCAAGCTCTTCAAGATTCATGGCAATAGCTTTTGTCCAGAATCTATCAATCAATAATTTTTTCCGTATGTCACCATTCTCATACCAATACTCCCCATCCTTAGGCAGTAACGACATCAGAAATGAGCGTCAATGATTAGGTGTTTAGTCTAAATCTGATAATCGAAGACAGTGCTGCTACACATAAGAAGGCACTTTTATGTGTACTGCACTGTTAAAAATCTGCAGCTTTAGCTGTATAGTCACTCCACCGCTTTTATAGAATATTTCTAATCTGACCAACGAGAATGCCCCATAGCATAGTCAAGTAATCGTTTTCTATAAAAGCGGTGGAGTGACTATGCAGCGAACGCTACAGATTTTTAACAATGTGTATATGGATGCACTTTGCAGTGCACCGACTAATGGATACACTTTTCTGAACTCTGATGTATAGGGCCACTTTGCTATTGAATGGAGGATATTCCATCTAGGATTTAATGACGTGGTCAAGGTAAAAACTTCTAGCGTAAAGAAGGGAAGGCTCCGTAGACGTAATGAAAAACCCTCGCCAGCCAGTGAAACAGTTCATGCGGAAAGCAGTAGTAGCCTCCCTTCTTATCAGTTAGAAGTTCTTTGGGTAAATTACCGGTATCACATGACTTTTTTCAGCCTCGAACCCAGATTTGGAATAAAGTCCATTGTAAGCTTTTTGATACTCACTTCCGATGTCGGTTAGCATCGTTTTAGACATTTGGGTTTTTCTGAATGCGCATCTTTTCTAGACAAGATCTCGCTCTTCCGAAAGTAAAGTTCGCATCCAGTAAACTATAAGGTTCACATCGATACCTACAGACATCGAAATTGGGGGTAGAAAAGCTGACAATCCATCAATAAATTTTACACATCAAAGCACGGCAAAGTGCTTTAAGAGAAACTTATGTCCAAACTATAGAAAACCTACACTGTTAAAAATATCGTGAAAGATTACCTCTGTTTTAATGGCTATCTATTTTCTGACCAGTGAGAATGCTACATAAACTCCTATGAAGCGTTCTCATTGGTCAGAAAATAGATAGTCTTTAAAAACAGAGGTAAATTTTCACGATATTTTTAACAGTGTAGGCATTTTCTATTACATAACTACAGCGTCTAAAATATATAGTGTGGAAATCGGCTATCCCAGTAATACTTAAAAAGGTGCTAAAATATTGGATCCCTTAAATGTCAAAAGATGCTGAAATCCAATGAGTCGATCACAGCGACATCTGCAGGATATTTTTTAAAACTCCAAGACGATTTGGTTTGTATCTCTTAAATGTGCGACGATGCTGCTAAAATCCCAAGTATCGATCGCACCGACATCTGTGGGATTTTCATATTACATTGTATAGACTAGCAATATCTTGTAGTTGTAGAAAATATCCTGCAGATGTCGCTGTGATCTGTATATTTCAGCAGCATCGTTGCACATTTAAGGAATACAATATTTTAGCACTTTTTTAAGTATTATAGGGATAGTCAATTTCCACACTATATATTCTAGGCGCTATAACAGCGTCTAGAATATATAGTGTGGAAATCGGCTATCCCCGTAATACTTAATAAAGTGCTGAAATATTGGATCCCTTAAATGTCAAACGATGCTGAAATCCAATGAGTCGATGACAGCGACATCTGCAAGATATTTTCTAAAACTCCAAGAGGATTTAGTTACAGCGCCTAGAAGATACAGTGTGGAAAACGGCTACAAAATAGTGCTAAAAAATTGAATCCCATAAATGTACAACGATGCTGAATAACAAGATGTCGAACGTAGCACCATCGTAGTGATTTAAAAACAATAGTCATTCTAAAAGAGAGACTTTAACCTATTTCACGTCATTCCTTAACTAAATTAGCTTATAACAGACTAAAATATCTTATATTTATAGTTTCCGATATTTAACATTCTATAATTTTTGAAAACACAGGGTTTATATTGAAAAGAGTTACGAGGTGGCGCTCGTATCAGCATATTGCCGCTGAGCATTGTTGGAGATTTATGGGATACAAGTTTTTAGCACTTTTTAAAGCATTATAGGAATAACCGTTTTCCACACTGTATCTTCAAGGCGCTGTAATTTAGTCTAGACACTGTAATAATACGATGTTTACTTTGAAATCTGAAAATATATCGCAGATCTATGTCGCTACGATCGCATCCTTGATTTCAGCGTCATTGCACATTTAAGGAATAGTGTGATAAATAGTGTTTAAGGATGCATGTTTAAGG
The DNA here is from genome assembly GCA_963932465.1 of Maratus speciosus. Classification (NCBI taxonomy): domain Eukaryota; kingdom Metazoa; phylum Arthropoda; class Arachnida; order Araneae; family Salticidae; genus Maratus; species Maratus speciosus. The sequence goes on from OZ010789.1 coordinate 297,451,612, forward strand.
ATGCGTAAAGACGCGGAATAGTGCGTCTAGGATACATAGTGTGGAAATCTGCTATTCAAACAGCGCTAAAAGTTGCATCCCTTAAATGTGCAACGATGCTGAAATCCAGGGAGCCGATCGCAGAGACATCTGCGATATATTTTCAAATTTCAAAGTAAACATCATCATATTATTGCAGTGTCGTCAACGTGTTACCAAATCGTCTTGGAGTTATAGAAAATATCCTGAATATGTCGCTGTGATCGACTCATTGGATTTCAGCATCGTTTGACATTTAAGAGATCCAATATTTTAGCACTTTTTTAAGTATTACTGGGATAGCCAATTTCCATACCATATATTCTAGACTCTGTAGCAGTAGTACTTAGAAAGTACTAAAATATTGTATCCCTTAAATGTAAAACGATGCTGAAATCCAAAGAGTCGATCGGAGCGACATCTGAGGATATTTTCTAAAACTCCAAGACCATTTGGTCTAGAAGCTGTAATAATACAATACTACATTAAAATTTGAAAATATAATGCAGATGTCGCTGCGATCGGCTCATTGGATTACAGCATCATTGCGCATTTAAGGGATATATTTGTTTAGTGCTGTTTGGATAGCAGATTTCCACACTATTTATTCTAGGCGTTATACTTGTGCTCTCATACATAAGATACTTTAAAGGTTGATTTTCAACTTTTCGACATCGTCTTCCAATATCGGTTTGTGTCTTTGTGGGCCTTCCGGTTTGGTGGATGACAGAATGGCCGGGATCCAGATAGATTTTTCGCTCTTAGCGAAACAAGATCGACCAATCAGAAGGCTGCATTTTTGCAAACAGCGAAAAGTTCGCAAAACTGCAGGCTTCTGATTGGTCAATCTTGTTTCACTACCAGCAAAAAATCTATCTGGATCTCGGCCCTTGCCCAGGTAAGTTTTTGCACTTTGAAAGATCTCGTATCTCTGTAAGAGTAACAGTATGAAAGATGAATGCTTATAATGGGCAACTGCTTCAAAAAGGATTTGAATTTTAAAGTTTTTATTTTTTTTTAAATTTTCTAATCATCAGATTTTTATAAAATTGAAATGGGACCAAATGGGTGACTTGCACTATCAAACAATATAAAAATTATCAAAATCGGTTCATATTTAAGAAAGTTATGCGTGAACATGGGCAAAACATACATACAGGTCGAATTGATAACCTCCTTCTTTTTGAAGTCGGTTAAAAAAGAAAAGAGAAGACTTCTAGAAAAAAAAAAAAACTGATACTCTAGATTTGTTTAAGGTGGCTTTTACAAGTAGGCCTTACAGTGTTCATTTTATACTTATGTATATACTGGGTGTCCTAAAAAGGACTGACTGATTTTAAAATTCAATAACTTGCAAACGGTGACAGATATTTAAAAAAATCTTGCAGGAGGGTTATGCATGAGGTCAAAAGTTTTATTACAGCGATTTTCGATTTTAGTTCGAATTACAAACGATAGATGGCGCAGTAAGCAATAGTCGCTAAATACCAGGGGTGCAGAAAATGTTTCGACTCCCAGCATTTCCCCCAATCCACATGAAAATTTCCCCAAAATTTTACGGTATGTGGATAGGTAAATGCTGTATTATCGTAGGTACAGAAAAATTTATTTTTCCAATATTTCTCCACTTATGCATGAGTATATATAGCAGGGGTGCTTCTGAGTGAAAAAAAAAATTCTGAAATTCACACCAAATTTTCTGAAAGGTTACAGCAGAGTAGGGGAAGGGCGGGGTAATCCACTCCCAGCACTATGGTTTTTTTCGCGGCCCTTTGACGAAATTCGCGTTTTGTAGCGATCTTTTGACTTTTACGGTATTTTGCCTTCCTTTTGACGAAATTCGCGCTTATTTCGCCCTCTTTTGACGAAATTTGCGGTTGTTTTGCGATCTTTTGTCAAAATTTGCGGTTGTTTTGCGATCTTTTGTCAAAATTTGCGGGTTTCTTCGCGATCTTTTGACGAAATGTGCGTTTATTTCGCCTTCCTTTTGACAAAATTCGCGGTTATTTCGTCCCTTTTGATGAAATACGCATTTGTTTCGCGATCTTTTGATAAAATTTGCGGTTGTTTCGCGAACATTTGACGAAATTACAGAGGCTTTTTGCGTTCCTTTGATGAAAATCGCAGTTATTTCGCCCCTTTAGACGAAATTCGTGTTTTTTTCGCGATCTTTTGACGAAATTCGCGGCTGTTTTGCGATCGTTTGACGAAATGTGCAGTTCTTTCGCAATCTTTCGTCAAAATTTGCGGTTGTTTCGCGATCTTTTGTCAAAATTTGCGGTTCTTTCGCGATCTTTTGACGAAATATGCGTTTATTTCGCGATCTTTTGACGAAATGTGCGTTTATTTCGCCTTCTTTTTGAGGAAATTCGCTGTTATTTCGCCCCTTTTGATGAAATTCGCGGTAGTTTCGCGATCTTTTGACGAAATTTGCGGTTGTTTCGCGATCATTTGACGAAATTTGAGTTTTTTTCGTGTTCCTTTGATGAAAACCGTGGTTATTTCGCCCCTTTAGACGAAATTCGCGGTTGTTTTGCGATTTTTTGTCGAAATTCGCGGTTGTTTCGCGATCTTCTGTCGCAATTTGTGGTTCTTTTGCGATCTTTTGTCAAAATTTACTGTTCTTTTGTCAAAATATGCGGTTCTTTTGTCAAAATATGCGGTTCTTTCGCGATCTTTTGACGAAATATGCGTTCATTTCGCGATCTTTTGACGAAGTATGCGTTCATTTCGCGATCTTTTGACGAAATATGCGTTCATTTCGCGATCTTTTGACGAAATATGCGTTCATTTCGCGATCTTTGACGAAATATGCGTTCATTTCGCGATCTTTTGACGAAATTGCGGTTATTTTGCGATCTTGTGACAAAATTCGCGTTTTTTCCGTAATTCTTGGACCAAATTCGCGGTATTTTTATGTCCGAATTTTCAGATTGATGAACGATTTTTTTTTAAATTTTCAGAACCGAATACCTTAATTTTTCGGAAAATTCGGAACAGAATCACCCCTGATATACGGTACATATTATTCCAAGATCGATTTTGTGAAGATCACCATACGGATCTTTTTATTTGTAGTAAAATTTTTCTATCTCAGGGAATTATGGAATTTGTTGTTAAAATCGAAATCAATTGTATATGTTTCTGCAAAATTTCCCCAGGGGGTTAAAATTTTCCCCGGCCCTAGATCGCCGGATCGGACATATTCTGCACCCCTGCTAAATACAGGCTCGATTTTTGGTCCTTTCTCTAGTTCCATGCAGAAAAGGGAGATGGAAATGTATTGAGCAGGCCACGAAGTACCAAAAATTGAGCCTAAATTTAGCGTCTATTGATCACAGCACCATCTATTGTTTGTAATTCGAACTAAATTGAAAATCACTGTAATAAAACTTTTGACTTTATGCATAACCCTCCTGCAAGAATTTTTTAAATATCTGTCACCGTTTACAAGTTATTGAATTTTAAAATCAGTCAGTCCTTTTTAGGACACCCGGTATGTTGTACTTTACATTATTGAGTATATATATATTTTTTAATTCTATTCAAGCTTTTTAAAGACTAAAAAACTTGCTTTACTGTCAATTTTTGTTTAATTCTAACTTCTACACGTTGTACCAGACATTCATCCTGTAATCCGGAAAATTTCGTAATCCGGCACGTTTCAAGTCCCGAATGTGCCAGATTAGAGGATGTTTACTGTATAAGAATTTTAAACTGTGATGAGTAACAAATTAGATGTGTACAAAAATTAAGTTTAAGAGGAGGAAAATATAAGATGAGTTCTATTAATACTGGGAATGAAATAAAACAAAAAATAAAAAATATCAAGAAATATAAATGTAGACAAACAAATAAAAAAAAAACTTTTTGTTTTCAAAACATTTTTCTTAGATGATATGAAATGGTACCATCACTCAGCCCATTTTTCTAAACAAGTGATGAAGGCATTTTCTAGAAGCTGTTTCAGTGAATCATTTATAGCTGAAACATTGTCGATATGCATAAAGCATAGGAACAATTTTTGCTCACATAGCAATCACTTGAGGGATTTATGTTCATTTTCATAAAATAAATTCCCTGAATTTTCCAGGAGTAATTTTCAACAAAATTAACAATTTTCATATGTCAGTAATCAGTAATGAAACATGGCAAATAGCAATGATTGCTGTCTAGCCTCAACTTTAAAAACAGATTGGATATTTTTTTCAGAGTAACTAAATAGTTTTCCCAGGTTTTGTAAGAAAATTGCTGAATTTTTCGCGAGATTTCCTTTTATATTATAAGATGAAAACAATTTTCCTGATTTCTAGGTTTCCCTTAAGAATGTAGAACCTGTTTGAGAAGAATGGAATACACCTATAATTTGTTTATTTCGTTGAAAATAAGTTAATAATTTAAGAGAAATCTCAGTATAAATGATAATCTCTTTGAAATTATTCAAGCTATTGCACTATATGTACAGTCATATACTGTGAAATCCGCAAATGTATAATCCACAAACATCTATTATCGGCAGTAAATGTTAGAAAGTAAACAATGAAAATCACAGTTAACATTTAAGCTCACAGATGAAGTTAAATGATATGTTTTTTTCATGAATTATGAATTTTCTGATAAAATAAATTGTGATTTAAGAAAATTCATATATTTTGTACCCTGCATTCAAAAATAATAATTTGAGGTAAGTAAAAGCAACAACCAAATTCAAATTTTTATTTTAAATAGGCATAAATGTTTGTTTTTCTAGTTATGTGTAATGCAAACATATGCTTTTCTCAAGCAATGGTGAGACTGTAATGTCAACAGACTTTATCTCAACATTATTTTTCTTTATTTTACAATATATGTGAATAATTCCTTCAGTTAAATTTCTGCTAGTGTACCTATACCTACTTTTGCATGCCACATGCAGATTTTCTAATATATTATGTCCAGAAGAACAAGTAATCATGTTTTACGTAGTGCTTTTGATTTTTCAAAAAGTGCACAAGTTATCCAAAAATTGATTGGATGTTAAATCAAAAGTGAATTGTCTTGTGAAAGAATTTGCCATAAGTCTGAGAAGTATTTATGACATAAAATAAAATATCACAATATTATGCTTTGAAAGTGATACAGATGAAGGAATAAATATTTAAATATAAATGGGGTATAACTATTTAAATTTTCTTGAGCAACAAAATTTTATCTTGAACCAAGAAGTAATGTGTGTTTATAAGCTACAAAAAATAAATAAATAAATAAAAAATAATTGACAACAAACCAAAACAAACTACCATTGTATTGTGTTTATGGCTTTAAAAAAAATGAATAATCAATAAAATTTATTTTGTATATAATTTAATTTTTCTTTAAACTAGGACTTCCCTCAGAGGGATTAGTCTGAGCGATATTACTGAGAACATAGATTTAATAATAACATGTGGAAGCAAAGAAAATGAGATGTTATCTTTAATTGTCCATATACTGCGAAAAATTGAAATGATGAAAATAAACGAATTGTAGAATTACAAAATCTTATATATAAATTCGTATACACTTTTTAAGAAAATGGGAAATCAAACCATTCAAGACAGCCATTGAAAAAATTGAATAACCATTTATAAAATTGAAAGTACGCAATATATTAAAAGTAAAATATAAAATGAAACACTAATTTACTTATATCGGAATTTTAACTGTATAAAATGATGTCAAGAGCATAATCAGACGCTCCGCACCAATTAGAGTAACTTTAAATGACAAATATATGATGTTTAAAAAGAATGGACTATACTTTATATGGTGTGTGCTCCCCCGGAATAGTTAATATTGTGCAATATCTGTTTTCCACGGATGCAATGAGGATGTCGATAACATTTAAGGAATTCTCTTCTAAAAATCTAATATAGTATCAAAGTACCGAATACATCAAAAGTGGCATGCAATGCTTCGTTAGAGTGTGTTTTAGATATGCTCGATCGGATTTAAATGATGAGTGTATGCTGGCCACTACATACGCTGTATTGTTTTGTTTTCAAACATATTCTGCACAAGTTGAGCTGTATTTAGCATGTATTAAATAAAAGAAATCGGCAATGATTACAACATAAAATATGACACAAGATCTGAATATATCGTCTGCATAACTTTTGAGCTGTCAAAGTGTCATTTGAAGTAATTTACAAATCCATGCATATTTATTCAGCAAATCATGCAAGCTAACATACGCCAATATGGACCCGATTACAAAATTTCACCAGAATAAGTTAATATATAAAAAATCTACTAATGATAATTGAGAATATGACCTTATGATAAAATGTCTAGAAAAATGAATCAATAAAAAATTCATATCACATTTAAAACGGCACTTCCCTCTGTTAGTGGCCTTGGCGAGAGAGAGAAAAGCCTAGAGAAGGAACACTTTAACAAGTACTTTCGGGCAACCTACTCACTGCTTCATACCGGTCTTTATTCAATATTTACACAATTTATTTAATGCTAGGTGGGTATCTATCAGTTTTGTTGCATTTAAATCGCATGTTTTGCGGAGGAAATGCAGCATTATGAAATATTTAAAGTTGCTGTACCTAATAATTCCAAATTAATGGTAATTGAGATCGTTTTCCGTTAATTTCATCTTTTTAAATTTTAAATTTTTTAGAAACCATTCATAGAGACAATTGTATATTTTAAAACTAACCCGAAGCAAAATTTCAAGATTTTGGGCTCAGCAGTAACAGAGAAATAGAAAATTTTTGAAAGTTTTTTGTTTCTGCACTGTTTTTTATAGCGACATTTTTAGAAATTGTTCTATTGCGAGAATTTACGTCATGATAAATACAACCATGTCAATTTTCATGTTTATATTCCTAACAGTTCCATGTTCTTCGTTACTTAGATCATCTTTAGATCTTTTTACGCTTTGATTAGTCTTTCTATTTTTTAGAATTCGTTCTACAACGAGCATTTACATCTTTTTAATTACTATCATGCCAAAGTTCTAGTTTCTAACCCCAACAGTATCCCAAAAATTTCAGTATTCCAAATAAATCATAGTTTAGAACCTTTCTAGAAATTTTTATGTTTATCCGTCAAATTAAACCTTTTAGAGAGCGTTCATTACGAGTATTTACATCTTAAAAGTAACTACCACACCAAATTTAAATTTTCTAACCCAATCAATATCGCAGAATTCACAATTTTAGAACTTTTCTGCTCCTGCAGAGATGTAGGCTCTTGCACTGACATAAAATAGACTTTTTTTCGGAGCAGAGATGGCCACCAACATTTTTTTAAGTTGGCTATGTAGTTTCAGAGATAACACCTCAGAAACGTACAAGCATTAATAATATTATATACTTTATAATATTATAACGCTTTATAATATTAGCATTAGATGTACAGATACAAAAGCCATTTATTTGTTACAAGCTAAAGTGCCGGCGTTGCCCAGAATTTGAAGGATGTTTGTTCTGAAAAATCAATTTCAAAATTTAACATACAACACAAAACAAACATTAAAAAAAGCAGTCGAAATGTTGTTGAATGAATCATATGAAAACGCTACATAAAAATGTATAAATGTATATAACAGACGGAAAAGAATACAGCTATAAATGAACTTATTTCAATTTATAATTGGAGCAATAATGTTAAAATACGCCAATATTTCCCTAATTGGGTTATTATTATGCTTCAATACATTTTTCACACTCATATGACGTTATACTATATCCACCATGCCCTTTATATTTCCAATATGACGTAATATTTTCCTCTTTCACGTGGAAACCTTGAAATAGAAAAGTTATCAAGTTATATTCACTTTCATTTAAATTCGTCAAACCATTTATTTCATTTTCATATTTCACGTGAATATCTTGCAATAGAAAAGTTATGACGTAATATTCACCTTTTTTTTTAAATTCGGCAAACTATTTATTTCATTTTCATTTTTCACGTGGAAATCTTGCAGTAGAAAATTAATTGTTGTAGTAATAATTTTATTGTGTTTTTTAATTGTTGGCAACTGCTATAACGAAAAATGTTTAAATTTGATAAGAAATTGCTGTTAAATTGGTGGTTTTTTATTAATTAAAAATTAACTATAAGTTATTTCGATTCCGGATTACTTTAGTTGTCTCGGCCATGCTTTAATACACATGTACGTATCTCTTCACAATTTTGGCTTCCAAATTGTGGATTTTTTATAGAATTACAAACAGACAGATAGACAAGTTTTCATTTTTATATATCTCTCTATTCTATGAAAAGTAACTAACGCTGTCACCGCCGCCGCCGGTTTTGAATTTTTTGTGACCGGAGGTCTTTCTTCGTTAATATTATGAAAACTATTGCATACAAATATATGAAAATCGGTGGTATTATAGCGAAATGTTTGATCAACACACTAATGCATACAGTTTTCAAATCGAAGAATTATTTTAAGAGATATTTAATGCTAAAGTTGGACAAAATCGTTCCATTAAAAAAATTTATAAGAGCGAAAGCTATACATGGGAATTTAATCATTTTTAGATCATTTTATTCAATAGAAGATCCCGGTCTGCAGATTTTATTAATTTTTTTTTTTTTTTTTTTAATTTGACTCATTTTTTGAGGTTTTATTTCTATTTTAAATTCAATTATTCAGCATTTTGACAGATATTTTTTACATATTTTAGAAAATGGTATTAATTTAAACTGTTGCCAACTGTATAAACAGCGCAAACAATAATGTTTGCTTCAAATAAAAAAAAAAAATATTTACACGTTACTATTATAAACAGAAAAAACCCTTCAAATTACAATTAAATAATTAGGTATAAAAAGCAGGCACTTATTGGAAATTACGCCATAAAAACTATATTTACATGTGAATTTTAAAAGAGAAAGGATATTGTAAAATAAATTCATAAACATGCGTTAGAAATCTGAAATAGAACAAATTACGTCACATTACACTTATTATGGAAAACGAACAAAAAATAGTATTGCAAAACAGTTTAAATTTAAAAATTGCGCGAGACAAAATATTAGATTTATTATATTAGATTAGCGAGACAAATAGAGGATAAATATTAGATTTTTTCAAAATTTTATTATTTGTCGTTTGATGTGAGGTGTTCAGCTATAAGTATGCAAATTTGTATGTTTCAACATAATTAGGGGCTGAGTTAGAAAAATTGCTTTAAATACACAAGTTAGAGCCCAGGGGTTAAATATTAGACTTTTTCAAAATTTTATTATTTGCTGTTTGATGTGAGGTGTTCAGCTATAAGTATGCAAAATTTCATGTCTCCAACTTAATTAGGGGCTGAGTTAGAAAAATTGCTTAAAATACATAACTTAGAGCCCAGAGGGTTAAATAATAGACTTTTTCAAAATTTTATTATTTGTCGTTTGATGAGAGGTGTTCAGCTATAAATATGCAAAATGTCATGTCTCCAACTTAATTAGGGGCTGAGTTAGAAAAATTGCTTAAATACACAAGTTAGAGCCCAGAGGATTAAGTAATACACTTTTTCAAAATTTTATTATTTGTCGTTAGATGTGAGGTGTTCAGCTATAAGTATGCAAAATGTCATGTCTCCAACTTAATTAGGGGCTGAGTTAGAAAAATTGCTTAAAATACAGAAGTTAGAGACCGGAGGGTTAAATATGACTTTTTCAAAATTTTATGATTTATCGTGTTATCGCAAGTGTTCAGCTATAAGTATGCAAACTTTCATGACTCCAACTTAATTAGGGGCTGAGTTAGAAAAATTGCTTAAAATACAGAAGTTAGAGACTGGAGGGTTAAATATGACTTTTTCAAAATTTTATGATTTATCGTGTTATCGCAAGTTTTCAGCTATAAGTATGCAAACTTTCAATTCTCCAACTTAGTTATTGGATGAGTTAGAAAAATTGCTTAAAATACATAAGTTAGAGCCAAGAGGGTTAAATATCAGACATTTTTCAAAATTTTATTATTTGTCGTTTGATGTGAGGATTTCAGCTATAAGTATGCGAAATTTCATGTCTCCAACTTAATTAGGGGCTGAGTTAGAAAAATTGCTTTAAATACACAAGTTAGAACCCAAAGGGTTAAATATTAAGCCTTTTTCAAAATTTTATTATTTGTCGTTTGATGTGAGATGTTCAGCTATAAGTATGCAAAATTTCATGTCTCCAACTTAATTAAATTAGGGGCTGAGTTAGAAAAATTGCTTAAAATACACAAATTAGAGCCCAGAGGGTTAAATATTAGGCTTTTTCAAAATTTTATTATTTGCCGTTTGATGTGTGGTGTTCAGCTATAAGTATGCAAATTTTCAAGCGTCCGACATATATAGTTTCTGAGAACGGGCTCTGTGACAGACGGACAAACAGACAGACAAAGGATTGAGACAGGTAGGGTTTCGTTAGATGGACGACACTCTAAAAACATGCTGCGGATGACTGTAACAACATCCTAAAATTACATTACCATCAGCGATCTACCAATCCCGAATTTAGTTTATATTCGTTTCATATATTCTTATTCTTTTGTGCGGCCCTGTAAAATAATTATCAATATTATATGCAGTAAAACCACTGAATAGCGGACACCCCGAGAATGCAGAATTTGTCCTCTATTTAGAGGTGACCGCTACTGAGAGTAAAATATGTACAGTTATTTAAGAGTTGGTAATCGAAAAAATGTCCGCTAAATAGAGGTATCCGCTAATCGGGTGTGTCCGCTATGGAGGTTTTACCAGTAAAACTTCAGAATAGCGAACACCTCGGGAGGGCAGAATTTGTCCTCTATTTGGAGGTGTTCGCTACTGAGAGTAAAAAAATGTACAGTTATTTAAGGGTTGGTAATCGAAAAAATGCACGCTAAATAGAGGTGTCCACTAATAGGGTGTGTCCGTTATGGAGGTTTTACTGCATAATAATACCATCCTTTACAAGAAAATTGCATGCTGTATGATAGACAGACAGACATCCAGAGAAAGATAACCTCTGGGTCAATAAACACTCATGTCTTTTGTTTTAATCATCCACAATTGTATGTCATACAACATACCAGATTTTATACAACAGGCTAAAAACGGTCACCGTGGTACGGAATACTGTATTATTATTTGTTTGCCCACCAAAACTGGTTGCCACGAGTTGTTGCAAGGTTTGTGATCACGTGGTTGAAACTGATCTATTCAATATTACTGCTTGCGTATTTTTTTTTATTTGCTCCATGTGTTCAAACCAGTTGTCTATGAAAACATCAACCGGTGAAAGTGACGCACACCAAATTTCTGTGACGTATGCAGATAAATTGTGCTTTTTAAAGAGTTTTTTCTATATAATTTTTAAACGGTTTGGAACTTATTTTTCATAGTAGGTGCATTCAGTAGGCGACCCTCATAGGTACCTTCTGGTGCAATCAGAAACGAAATCCGACAAATATTTTTTGAGTTATGCTTGACGAAAGGTTTTTATTAGGCTTTTTTTTTAGTAGGACATGGCGTTAATATCCATCGTAGTAGTAAAGTGTCCGGACAGTAATATTTCGCTGAGTATTAGCCTTCGCTTTGCTCAGACAATTAATTAATTTATTAAATATATTAAACCAATTTTGAAATGTATTTTCCTTTTCTATTGTAATTTTGTATAATTTTTCCTAATTTATAGTCAGACTTTAAAAAATAAAATAAATAAAATGTAAACAAAGGGATGATCTATAATCTGCAAAAATCTATAATCCACAAAACCCTCAATCCCTAAGTGTGTGGATTTCACAGAGTTGACGTACTAACAAAACATGAAATATGTTTTGCTTAGGAAAAATAAGAAGAAAAAAGAGGACCATAGTAAATTTGCAAATGTTTTGGTTGTTATGTCCAAGTTTTCCTCATTATAATCACGTTTTTTGCCATGCATTTCTACATTCAGCCACCCATTCTCTATTTGCACGTTAAAACTAGGTTCCCATTAAGCTTACTTTAAACAAGTTCAACTGTATATAGAGTAAAAGAAATGTACTAGATTAATTTTAACACAATTATTCTAATTGGTAAATAAATCATATTAGATGTAAATTTCCAATTGGGCGAAAAATGTCCTGACCAAGATTCGAACCAGGGATCTCCTGGCCAAAGCCGCCAGTGCTCTGACATCTGAGCTATCCCAGAGGAATCTGGTGGAGGTTTTTCAATCATCTAACCTTAATGATTATAGCATCTGGTCTGAAACCTGGTTCAGCTCAACAGAATAAATCACAGGCAATGGAACTCCAGAAATCGCTGGATGAATAAATACACTAGATTAATTTTAACACAATTATTCTAATTGATAAATAAATCATATTAGATGTAAATTTCCAACTGGTGATTTATTCTGTTGAGTTGAACCAGGTTTCAGACCAGATGCTATAATCATTAAGGTTAGCTGATTGAAAAACCTCCAACAGATTCCTCCGGGATAGCTCAGATGGCAGAGCACTGGTGGCTTCGGCCAGGAGATCCCGGGTTCGAATCCTGGTCAGGACATTTTTCACCCAGTTGGAAATTTACATCTAATATAAAAGAAATGTCTACACCTTTTGTTAACATAAAATAAAAATACTAAATATTTAAACATAACAGTAAAAGTGCATAACAAAATGATAACCTTTTATAATTTAACATTCATTTTCAAAGTGTTATAAAACATTTTTTAGAACATATAAAAATGAATGTATGTATCTATTACAGAATGGTATAATGATTTAGTGAAGTATTTTACACTTGCAACAGAACATAACTAAGAAAATACACAAATTATAAATTTTATATAAAATAATATAAATTACATCAAAAAAGAAAGAAATGATAAAGAAAAGCTGACAGTTGCATAAAAAACTCCTCACCTTATGTAAATTATAACCAGATTCATACATGATTGGGGGCAATAACACCAAGAAAAATGTAGTAGGGTTAAATGCTTCTTCTTTCTATAAATTATAAGCATAAATAAATAAATAAAAATTAATAATAGTCACAGTTCAATAAATATAAAAGGTGGTAATTTTAAAATGCATTAAAACTATAACAAGTTATAGTAAAGTATATATACTGTGGAATTAAATCAACTAGAAGCCAGAAAAATTCTAATTTAGGGAAAGCTTTTAAAACATACATCATTATGTTTGTTTTTAAATATCCATTAATTTTTATCATTTGAACAAATGCCATAAAATTTTAAACATAACTGATGATCAAGTGTTCATTTTATTCTTTCAAAAATCAAAATTAACTTATCCTTTATTCAAAATATGCAAATGTATATGAAAAAAGTTTTAAAAAAAAAGAAAGCAAACATACCTGCCAATTTCCCAGATTATTATTTGAGAATAACTTCAATATCAAACCAATCAAAGCACCTGAAATGTAGATTCAGATTAATCAGAGACATAAATAAATTTGGTACTTCTATATTATCTATGCCAGGAAGATACACAATGATGTTGATAATACTAATAACAAAAACTTTTATTACTTTTTCGTTTCCATTGCAACTACATAGTTAATATTATATAGTTGTGATATTAAAGACGATTGCAGAAGTATTTATCTATAACTGTATAATATGAAACAGATGAGATATAAATATGCATATCATATTTTCACACATTTGCATGTATGTATATATACACAAATTTATGAATGTATACATTATATTCATTTCAGAAGACAAAACATCTCAGTGAAAATAAAACTACCAGCAATGGCTGGATTATTTATCCTACATCAGTCAAATATTGATATTTTTTAAATATTCTCTCCACTGATTATCGCCAAGTTAGAAATATCCAAATCTGTCGCAATATATTTCCTTGCTGCAAACCTAATTTTGTTCTACTATTTGGCGGCATAATACTGAATAACACAACAACCCTTCTTCTCTCGCTGTTGTCATTGGTCCATACATATTACGATAATTCCAGACATTGATATTAGGGATGCACCGAATAGTGATTTTGGCCGAATACTAAATATTCGGCTGGACAAATACTTTTATATCTCAGAGTTTAACAGTATTAAAAAGTTTAAACAATTTTACATAATATCTACCTTTTTGTAATACAGTGAAACTTCCATTTAACGAAGTCTCATTGTTACACTTAAACACTTCGTTATGTAGAAAATTCATTAAATAGAAATCAACACAAATTCATGAAATTTTTATAATATAATACACATGCATAAAATGAAAAATACACCTAAAATGGAAATATCGGGAAAAAATAGTATTTTAACTCGGGCAGCAATTTTTGTTTTATGTAATGTAATAGAAAAATTTAATTAGAATAGTGTCTAGAAAAACACATAATAAACAAAGGTAAACAAAAACTGAAGTGTACCATATTTTTTCTTAGTATTTCAAATTCTTAACTTTAAGAAAGTCTGCAATATTACTTTGTTCAGGTTTCTTATTAAAAATATACTATTCATAAAAATTTTCGAACTATTCCGAACAATTCATCTGCAACAGTTTCGAGAAACTGGAATCCCATTCTTATTGAAACGAAGGCTTTCAGCATTTCTTCTTTTGAATGAAAATAATTAAATATATAAATTAATTCATTTTCATACACTCAACTGAAATAAATTCATACATCCATCGCAACAGCAACCTCTCCATTTAGATGTTGTACACCCACAAAAGTGAAATAAATTTCATTATATAGAATATATTTTGCATAATATGGAAATTAATTTGCATGCTAATAGTGCTCAAAATCAAGGTTCAGCAGAAAATTTCGTTAAGTAGAAAACTTCGTTAAAGAGAAGTTTGACTGTGTTTAGACTCTTTTTTTATATAAATAAACAATGCACTAAACAAAAAAATCTATGTTTTGTGTTGTTATTTAAGAGGATTGTTTAGAACTTTTTTAATTAACAAAATTTAAATTCCATGCCTTCTATGATTTCAAACAAATGAATAGAATTTTCTTATACTGAACAAGAAACAATGTATCATTCCACCAAAAATGAAAAGTGTGTCGCTAGAAGCAGTAGCTACTTTTCGCTCACAAGTTCAGCAAAAATGAAGACATTTTAGTGAGATTTGCATCATATTAATTTGTTTTAATAAAATGTGATGATACCAATGGAAGTAACTGAATTTTGGCCAGTGATACAGTATAAGTACTGTTAGCTGCATTTTTAATAAAGGAATGTCTAGCACAGTGCTGTTTAAATATGAATGGTTGCAATTTCCAGCACTTCTTGTCATGATATCATATTTTACAGAAATTAAAGTAACTCTGTCAACAATACAGATACAATACCTTCATTACTGTTAAAGTAACAAAAGAAAGTTAAAGTTAGACATGGGATGAGATACGCTGTATTTTTGGCTGAATAAGTTAATTGCTATCATGGTTTGCTGGACAAAACATTGACTGTTTTGATGTCTATTATTACCCCTGATAGGCCTTTTAAGGTCAGATAGGCCCTGACAGAATTTTTTTCCCATTTTGTTTAGAAACACCTTGTTTGTGAAAAAGCAAGAAACTGATTATTTTACCATGCAATGCTCGGGAACTTGCACTTGTATATCATTAATTCCCATGAAGATTGTCATTAAAGATTAATTTCTTAAGTAACACTTTTAAAACAGCAATAATATAAAAGCATTCTCTTCTATTTAAAGATGATTCTGTCTAACTATTCTGAATATCTTTATTAATTGTCAGTTAAAAGTAGAAGTTGTGAAAGGATTTAAAAAATATTTTTAAGACTTTCTTTAAGTATTCGGTTTGGCTGAATAGTTTGATATTTGGCCAAACCGAATAGTTTGATATTCAGACAAGCCAAATATTCAACAGACCGAATAGTTGGACACTCGGCTTAACCGAGTATTCGGTAGTATGGTCGAATAGGCCAAATACCGAATAGATATCAACTATTCGGTGCATCCCTAATTGATATATCATGGATAATCACATGAGCTTTAATTATGTTCTGGTTACTGTCAAATCAATAGAAAATAGCCAGTTATCACTGAGTCTACAGCTTAGCAGCTGGGAAGTTCAGCTTGTGAGCAAACAATCAGAGACCGCTTGGAGTAAAGCTTCGCCTTTAGTTTATTGTCACATTGGCGAAGCCTCTCTGCTCGTTCACTGTAATGATTGGTCGCTTTTGAGCAGAGCTTACCAGCTAGTAACATCTAGTATGCTATTGACTATGCTGTGCTCAATGCTCATTCATATTGTATCTTCTTTCTTCCTTGCCGTACTATCGTTAGAATGAAGTTTTCTCGAATGAATTAAAAATATCCCGCCTTGATATTTCAGCTTAAAATGAATAGTTATCAGAAAACTAAATTCAAGTTAGCATAAAACTATTCCCAAATGTGATTTAAATATTTATATTTTAAATGTTTCAATGTTGTTTTTATGTACTAAATAGATAGGAAGGATACAGTGAAATTTTTTCTATTAAGAATTCCCTGATTACTTAGAGAACAATTGAAAAACAATAATTCTGCTGCAACTTTCATTCACTGAAATGTATTTAATTACAAGTATATTAGCATGACATGTGGCATTAAATTAATTTTATTTTTGCCTTTCACTTATTTTAATCTAATTAAAATCATCAACGTACTAAATTTAAGAACATTTTATTTTTATTTATTTTTTATAATATTCTCAGTTATATGCGAATAAATTAAATAACTAAAATGTTATTAATAAATAATGCATAAAATAAAAAGAATAGGAAACATACTATTTTTAAAGAAAAATTTTATGTAAGCCATGATATAAATGCAAACAGATATCAAAATTGGTTCTTTTTTAAAATATTACATGTAACATAACCCGTATTTAACGATTTCCCGTTGATCCCAATTAATTTCCTGTACTTGTAATGTTAAAAAATCCCTGATTTACCATTAAAATTTTGAAATAATACCCGCATTTAACATTTTTTTAAAGGTAAAAATTAAACAAAATTTTCCTAAAATAGTCAGAAATTGTGATGAATAAATAAATAAATAAACTTTCAGTACTTTTCGGTTAGCCTTGTGCCAGTGTTATATATACATATTTAGGTACATACATATATATACATATACTGTATATATAGACACATATATATTTATATATATGTATATATACATACATACGTATATATGTATATTTAACAGTGGCGCCCGGCTAACCGAAAATTACCAAACTTTCTTATAATTACGTGTAAAACTTGAAAGCTCTCCTTTCTTTGGCCCTTTTTACCAACTGCAGGTGCAAGATTCGAAAGCCCTCCTCCCATCCATCTGCACCAGTATCCTTTTATTTTATTCGATTATGCTTTTTGCATAAAAATTGCACTATGTAAAAAAAAAAAAAAAAAAAAAAAAAAATGGGAAAACAGGCTTTAAAAAAAAAAAAAAAATGTGAAAATTATCTTTCAAAGTAAACTATAGAAACCTTTTGAAAAAGAAAAAAAAATCTTTTCTTAATATAGAATTTGGAGGTACGAAAAATTGATAAATGTTTTAGAAGATCTTCGTATGATTTCTTCAGAATGAGAGAACATTGAGAAAATGTATCCCAAGTTCTTTTCTAAAAGGTGATGAAGTTGAGTATTGGGAGATAGAATATGAAGATTATAATAAATGGGTGTGTTCTTCTCTTGCTCAGATCGCCAGTATTATCTAGCTTGCGACTCAAATATCGTGACATCAAAATTCTGACTCAGATATTTGATGGACTCAAATGGACCTTTAATGCAGATGACGTGAGACGCCAGAGCTGGCGGTATGTTGATCTGTTATTCTAGCCACTGCACCGCCAGAATGCCAGTATGTGCAAGCGCAAACACTGCTAGCAGACAACTTTAGCCTTGATCCAAGTTGAGTGCATACATTTGAACAGAAATTTTGCAAATTTAGGGAATTTTCTTGCATATAGAACAACAATTTAAATTTATATTACAGTATATCAAGCATATGCTGCTACAACAAAGAATTTTTTTGCAGTCTTTTTAACAAACAAGCATTAATAACTTACACTTCATAGACTGCTATGCTGAACACTGCCAGTAAACACCGCCAGCAGGCAAATTTTAGCCTCGACCTCAGGTCGCATGCATAAGGTCCATTCGAGTAGTTCTTATAATGATGAAGAGATTATGATGGGGAATAGAAATCCCTTCAGTGGCAGAAGCAAAGCAAGGTTTGAAAACAATGTAAACATTCCTTTGAAATAGTGAAGACTGAAGACCAAGAGAAATGCTTACAAAAAACTCATATATGTTGAGAATGTGATTTGTGATCTAGCGACTAAAAACAGAAAGCAAAGTAAAATAGCAGATTTATTTAGAGAGTAATTTTAAAAACTTATGTCTAAATCTATGTAAATGAAGAAAATAAAAGGTGTCTTACCTTAATTAGTCTTTATTTTATGCTCAGTGTTTACCCCGATTTAATGTTTTTCTGCATTTAGCGTCATTTCCTTATGGTCTGTTGAATAACGTTAAATCAGGGTTTCACTGTATATATATTTTTAAGGATGCTGTGTGAGCAAACAGGTATAAAACATTGATTCGTTGCTTTCTACTTCTGTTTGTACTTTAACAGCTGCTACTATACCATTTATATTTAGAAATTATTAATATTTCTATTTCCACACACTTTAAGGCAGTTATAGCGATACATCACCAATATCAATATCAACTTTGATGCATTGCAATATTAAATTTCTGATATTGTCCATCCCTAACTACCACAATAAATAACTTGTTAAAAATTTGCAGCAAACTGTGCGGTCATTCGACTGTTTTTAAAGAAAATGGTTAAATAACCATAAATTAACTCTATTCAGACCATAATATGGACACTAATATGGTCAAAATAGCATTAAATTACAGTTATGTAACCATCTTCTATACAAACAGTTGAATGACTGGACAGTTTGTTGCAGATTTTTAACAGTATCATTAAAACAATAACCTAATGTTACGCAATTAATAAGAATAGCAAATTATGTAAAAATAGCAAATAGCATTATTTATGTTTGTTTCCATATTATTTTATCATTTTTGGCTGTGTTTCAACAAATGTATATTAAATTGTCATTTTGAACATGATTGGCAACTGGCAACAATAAATTGACAACTATTTTTTGATAATTTATCTTCCTGGCAGGGATAGTACGCAAGTACTATAAATTTGTATTAGTAAATCAAACACAATAATGCTCTAAAAACATTTATTTTAAAAAAATGACTTACCAAGAAATACAACAGATACACTTTCTGGCAAATATTGGAAATTTGTCTGAATCAACAGATGAATGAGTAATATACATAAGGCTAGAAAAGAAAATATACACAATTACACATGCCCTTTATAATTCTTGAGTTTTAATATTAAATGCACTTTATACCATATTTCATTTTGTTTTAAATATTTCACTGTTATCAATAAATTATATCAAAGAAATAAACATTACAAACATTTAAAATGCTGTGCAATGCAATTCAAGATTAATCATATATATTAAAACGTTAAGGTAATTAATTCTGTAAGACCAGTTCAGTGCAAAACTGACACATTTCCACATGCATGAAATTAAATTTTAGAACCTCTTCAATTTAGAGGAAGGTAGGACGAGATCTGGTTAGTGCAGTGGTTGAAAGCATCAGTTTAAAGCTCTGAACTTTTGTAGAGGAAGCAGGTTCGACCCCAACGACCGGCAAAATGATCTCTGTAATATTTTTTGTCGATAATTCATTTCAATAATGACATATTTTATTAAGAGGAGAAATATGATTTTTTAAAATTATTATTTGAAGGCTTTATAATTAAATAAAGTTTAACACTCAACAATATTTTTTTTATAATAATTTTATACTTAAAATATTTAAGCTTAAACATTTTGCGTGTAATTATCATTTAAATAAATTGAGCTGATCTACAATTTTTGTTATAATTTCTGACCATTATCAAGAATATATGTGTGTGTCAGAAAGAAAAGCTTGTCATTCTTTTCCACAAAAAAGAAAAAGTAAAGAAATATAAATATTTATATAAGAACTATAAAAGAAATCACCTTGATATTCATGGTTTAATATTTTTAAAATGTAAAATAAAATTGAAGTAATAAACAAATATACATTATAAATCATTAGCTGAATCAAGTTTCAAATTTAGGCTTTTGGAGAATGAGACTGATAAAAATAAAATTCATGGCAGCTTTTAATGGTCGTGTAGTTAAAAAAAAAAAAAAAAAAAAAAAAAAAAAGAGATTGCAGTAAGTAAAAATAAATGCTTTACCCAATGTTGTTAGTTAAACCTCTGATAAAAAGCAAGCATAACTGATTATAAATTATAAATTTAAAATTCTTTCACTTCATTGAATAGGTTAGACTGACAGCACCATCCTATCGCCTTAAATCAATAGGAATCACTTATACAAGAGTATAACAATTTCAATACTTAATTTAAAATTCCAAGAATTTTTATAATGAAACATTCACGTTATTTACCATCAAATCTTGACGGGTACTATCTAGTAGAAAATTAAATACAATTAGTTTCGGATTTAGAATTCAATGGATTTGTGTTATACTTTATAAAATAAAGCAAATATAATTGCAAAACACAATTAGACAGGTAAACAAAATTATTTAACTTATTCTATTAGCATTTTATTACTAGACAACATGAGGGTTTTTTTTGTTGTTGTTTTTTTTTTTTTGTTAATGATGATGATAATAAAACCTTTCTTTATCCTGCAACTGCATCATTTTTGTTGTTGTTTGTTTTCTCTTCCTCCCTTCCCCCATATACAAAAGGAAGATTTAGAAAAAGGATTCAGCATACCAATTTTGATTTAGTTTTAAAAGGGAATAAAAACTGTTCAAAATCAAAACATCCTATCTACACAAGTCACATTGCACTGTCATAAGAGTATCAATCCTATAATATAATATACAGGGTGCACCATAAATAACCCAGGAAATGTTTCCTTAATAACTTTTGAATTAATCTTTTAATATTTACAGAATCTGCATCAAAATGAAACTTTAAAAATTCAAATTAAATTACATACAAGTAGTTTTTAATATGATTACCATTCATATGTACTATCATAAGGGTTCTTGCTGATTGTTGACCAATGTTAGCAATTTTATTTAAAAGAAATAAAAACTGCAGCTAAATGGAGAAAATGTTAGCAAAATAGATTTGTTATGAAACACTGAAAAATCCGATATTTAACCCCTTAATGTACTTGGATTTTTTTCATGTGTTTTCAAATAAAGTACTCTTTTTAACTACTTATAGATCAGTTATTGATTTAAATTCAACTATCTGTAATAGAAACAATTAAAAATAAGTACATTCCAAATGTCTTGTGCAATCAAGAAAAAATTCCAAACCTAATTTAACTCATTAAAATGTTATGAAATAAAACTTTTCAACCCAAGTTTACACAGGGTTTTAAGATTTTATATTCAATGAATTCTGATAATTTCAAAATATAAACAACAAAATTTATGTCACTTAAAAAATATATATATATATATACTACAGTTCATGTGTTTATCATTGAAGCCCCTACTTCAAAGGCAGTTTAAAAATTTTGCTGTTGCCTATTGGACCCGATAACATATTCGAAATAACATTACTGAGACTTCTTTTATACATTCGGTTTCTTAATTTAGTATTTGTTGAGTTCATTACACTGAAGCCTCTATCACAGTCCACTAAACATGGTGCCAAGATCACAGTAAAGTGTAGCATGTTTCATGTTATACGGTAAAGTTACTGTAGATCATTTCTCTGAATGAAATTTATGCTATTTCCTAAATGCAGGATTCTGCATTGAGAACTTGAGAAAATTTTAAGAAATTTCTATTCTAACAATACCTCAGATAAGGAACTGTTTGTAACATCCAAATGCATAAAGTAAAAATTTATTCAATTTTTTTTACACCATAGTTTTGAAAATTGTCTTCATCCGCTATTAGCAGGAGATTTTGTGGGAAAAACACACTAAACATCTTCCATTTTTCCGAATCAAGAATACATGTATTTAAATTTTGTAGGAGATACTTTATGTAATCTTGCTTTAAATTTTCTGATACACTGGATTCTTTTGTACTATAAGAAACTGTGTAATTTTCATAAATAAAATCTTGGATTTCTTGAGGCACATTTTCCATATACTTTTTATAGTTTTCCTCATAACCGGAAGAAAGATCCATAAAACATTTAATTGTGATGTAAATTTAACATTTTACAAAAGAAAAATTGATGTTCTGCTTTCGAAATCCAAGTATAAATCATTGAGAAAAAGTAAAATATAAGAAATAAAAGCACTCACAGTAACAAATCAGAAACATGCAACTGCTTTCAGCAGACCATGCCTCAGCAATTCAGCAGCCTTGCTATCTTCCACCAATGCAGAAACCGGCACTGTCCAGTTTTTTCTAGTGCATTCTACTGAATGATACACAGCTAACCATCTTGTTGTAGTCGCAGGCCCAAATTAATTTCTCAATGTCTAAGATTTTATACACTTCTTTTAGCATTCTTGTGCATTTAACCCACTGACTGAAAGATCTGTAGATTCAATATAGAATGATATTCAATATAGATAGTTAAATAAATATGGTACTTTATCTGCCACCTGTGAGATAACTATTGCCAATCTGTGTGCAATGCAGGGAATTGCTATACACTTTTGTTCTAATTGTTGGTAATTCATATTCACTCAATATATTGCGTCAACTTAAATGTCATTTATTGACTAATGCTTTAGAAAAGTTCGATTCTCTATTGGCTTCATAATCCAGATCATTTATTTCTGCGTGCATCTTCATGTTCATTTAAGCCTTTGGGTGTTGAAGGCTATTCCAGCCAACTGTTAATTATTATTAAAACTGTCTCGTGCCAAGCCGTCAGATTTTGACACAAATTCTAATGAAAAAATCCAAAGCAGTGATCTTTGATTTAATGTTCTGAAAATATATACTAAAAATTGCAATGAGATTTGAATAGCCTGTTAACCAATCAGAAAAATTGGCTGGCCATTTTCCATACAACTAATAAATAGCGATGAGTGATAAATGGCTAATTACAATGCTGCATTCACTTTTCCCTATTTGGTATATGATGAGAGTAATTTTGTTTCTGTTTCTACCGTTGCGACACTATCACATAGGTAGTGATTAAATGACAATACAGATTGGAAGAGGGAACACCTAATAACTTGGCATAACCCTTGTCTGCATGACTCTTGCTGTGGCTTTGGCTGATACTAAATTGAATTGGTGAAGTATCCCTTAAAATAAAGTACTGTAAATGGTACTGTGCGACTGAATATGATAATCAACATCAATAGTACAGTAATGTGAATAAGAGTGTCCCTCTGTACTGACGCACACACAAAATAAAGAACAAAAACTGAGCATTTACAACTTGCCGAATCTAATTGTTTGCTTGCTCAACAAATGAAGCATTTTATCATCATTTGACAGAATGGTAAAGAGAACCCTCACTAACATTTGAAGCTACGATTTATGTGAACAAACTAAATTAAATATTTGTTTTGGAAATTTGGAGTTCCTGTAACAGAGACGCTGATAATTTTAAATCTATCTGGTTATTTATTTTATGGCAGATTTCTTGAACAATTAATGGCCTTCCAGCATTTTCAATGTAAGCAATTTTTTCTACACTACCAGTGACCTTAAGCTTGATTATCAAAACATTTGGATTTCAGCATGGTACTGTGTGAATTAAAAATATATACAGTAGAGTCTCTAAAATCCGCTCTTCTAAAATCTGCAATCTTCCAAAATCCGCTTGCATTTCAAAACGTAAACAGTGAAATTCTCAGTTAAGAAGTATTCTTTAATTTTTATTCCAAATATCAGCAAATGAAAATAAAATTATTTTTAACGTAAATTTATGAGAAAATAGTAATGTCACAGGATATTATGCAAATAAAATGCTTTTATTTCACAGAAACCTGCACACAACAAAATGTAAAACAATAGAAATTGACGTGAAGTGTAAACAAGACCACAAAAGTTTTAGTAATGGCACCATCTATCAGCCACTATAGAAAGTAGCGAATTAATTTATTTTATATTTCATGTAAGGTTGGCAACACTCATTTCATTATTATTTTGCATTTGCTTTGAGTTGTATAGACCAACAGCAAATAACATTTGTTTGCAGAATTCAAAAGAAAATTCTCAAGTAAAGAACTTGCAAGAAATGTTTAAAAATTGTAATAAAAAATAATTTTGGGTATTAAAATTATAATGCGCAGGTAAATAAAGGAATTCAAGTTTTGATTTGCTTAAATTGAATTATTACAAGCTCTTCTTGTAAATGGATACAGGTAAGTTGAAAAAAAAAAAATCATTTAATCCAGAATCTGCAAAATTCTAAAATCCGCACAGCCTCTGGTCCCAAGCTGTACAGATTTTTGAGACTCTACTGTATATATAAATTTTACACAATTTAAATGGTGATTGGCTGCATAAATTTTCATTAATTTCAATAAAGACACAGATTAATGGTGACAGAGCCATTTTCACTTGTATTTTGGTCAACATCAAAAGAATGCAGATACTTTTTTATCCTCATTATCAATCACTTTTTAATGGGAACCAAAGCAGAAATTCCAAAAACAAAAAGAAATTGCACATCAAATAAATAAATTTAAATACTGGTGTGAATAAATTCAGTACTTCATATTAGAGGTTCAAAGTAGAGGTCACGGGCCCAGGCCCGGCCCAAGGCCCGTACCCGGCGAAATGAAGGTGAATTTTCAAACGGGCCAGGCCGGCAGAATTAGGACAAATTTTTCAACGGGCTGGCAAAATAACTGAACGGGCCTGCAGGGCTGATAAAAAAAATTAATCGGGCCGAATGTGCGTCACGAACTGGTGCGAGTTTAACAACATCAATACAGAAATGTAACATGTCCATCGTAAAGATCGGCATCATTCAGTTACATGATGTCTGATATTCGGGTTTAATTTTTTCAGCAGACTTGTGCCAGGACAGAACTGGTCCTAATGTTCTCAGGATGTGCAGGGCAGGCATTAAATTTTGTGAAAGTATTAATAGCGATAATGAACTTCTGTTAACAGTATCTTTGAAATATACCTTAAGGTGGTTCTCATATTCACTACTCAACAATGCGAAACTTTCAGGTACATTTTCTGACTTATTTTTAACTATAAAGGCATAAAACTGATAGGCCTGACTATTGAAGGCATTTGGAATCAACAAATTGAGATATTTTAATGCAACAAAAACTAATATTAACTTAAAGGGTTATATTAATTATATTTAAGGGAATGCAAGTAAATTAAATTATGAATAAAAGTAACATGATACAATGCTTAGCATGCTTTCCCAAACATAAATTTTAAGAGAGCCCGCAGGTCAAAGGAATTAGATTTGAAACTTTTATCCAATTACAGTAAATTTTGACTTTCGTGATTTTTGAACTTTTTGTGATTTTTAATTCAATTTCTACGTTTCTTTGCGATCTGCTGCAATTTTTTGACATTCCATTTTTGGCCTATAATACTAAAGTAATTTCTGCCCTCATTTCAATAAAGTTTATTCGAATTTCGTATAGCAATTTTCGAATTTTTCGGGAATTTTGTATGTGATTTTTAGAGTATTTTAGCGATTTCCTACCATTTTATCACATTAGTGAAAGGAATCAACTTTCAATCTTCGAACACAATATAATTTTTTTCTCTTTTCGAAATTTGTGCAGCAATTTAAAATTTTTTCGCGATATCTTATTGTGATTTTCAGAGCTTTTTCGCAATTCGAGCTGTTTTTTGACGTACCTGGGCAACGCCAGGCAAGTTAGCTAGTATATATATATATATAAATCTATAGATTATATACAGGGCTGAAAACAGAATTTCAATATTTTTCCAACTATAGATGGTAATTGCTGAAATAGGATTTTCAAATACGTGTTATGCATTTTCTTTCATCTTATTAAACGGCGAAGTGTCAATTTCAGAATGTATTGGAAAGTGCTTCATAATCTAGATGCTTCAAGCATGACATTCCTCTTTTGATATAATTATAAATAATTCACACATTTCATAAACATAAATGCAGTGATTCAAAAGAAAAATTGCTTGGTTAATTAAGGATCTCTCTACATGTCCATTATCTAAAAAAGCTATAGCTGGAGATAAGAATTTATGTTTAAACAGGCAGCCATAGTAGCAGTCAGGAAATTCAATATTTTATGATATGCATATTTGTAGTATACATTATACTGAATTTAGCTAAAGAAAGATATTCATTTTTTAAGCCCTATACAAATACATCTGTTTGAAAAAATTACAAGAAGGTACAACAAAGACGAACTCAACTTTAAAATACAAAATATACATTTGAATTTGTAATTAAGAATATCTGATAACAAAAAGAGGTATAATTACCCATAACAATCAAGACAAAAAATATAGCCATGCTAGAGTGATGTTCTTCTTCAGCAGATCCTTTATGAGGAAGTACTGCATCAAGAGAAGGTGTAGTAGATGTCGTGGCACCAGATGTTTCATTTGTGACATCTGTATCATTAGTTGACTCAACATGGGAACTGTGTTTAAAATTATAAACATTTTTATTTTATGTTATAGCATATTTTTTTCAACAAATTAAAACATATAATTTTAATTGATGTACATAAATATGCTTTTTTCAATATATACTTAAATCAGGGGTCGATTTAGAAAAAGAAAGTTGCATAGCAGTAACTGCTATACAAAGTCAGTTTTGAATAGCAGTTAGACACTTTTGTATAGCAAGTAAAAAATAGCTAACGTAACTTTTAAATCTTGAAAATTTACAACAAATTTTTTTTTAAAAAAAGCGTACTTCCTCGCTGTACTTCCATTGTAAATAAACACTTGGGGAGGGTGAAAACACAACGTATGTTGTGTAAAAACACCTTTAAATTTTAACTTTAAGCAGTGATGCCGCTGTACTTGAAAAAACCTGGGTCCCTTTTTTACAAAAGCGGGTCCCCATCAATAATAATTTATATTTCAAAGGAATAAATGAAAGTTGTTTATTAAGATAAATGAAATGCATTAATTATTGTTTTAACAATAATTAAATAATGAATTAAAACCAGCATTATTTGCACTCAAATAAGATATTTTTAAAAAATATTAAAAGAAATTTTCTTTACTTTTTTAAAAGTAAAGATGCAAGATACAATTTTAATTGTAAAATAATGTTTATTTGAGAGTAGAAAATACCAAGTTCCACTAACAAGTATCACTAATGTTCGGATTCTTTTAAAAAGAGGCAAGGCGGGTTTATTGAAAAAGATATTTTTGCTGAAAAAAAGAACACTTATGTTAAGTAAAGGTGTACTTTTCGTTGAATGAATGGGTGCTTTCGTTATTATACTTCCCATTGAATAGCATTGAACAGCATAGATCTGTGTTGGAATCAGACATTTTCCTTGGAAGGGAAATTTATATCTAAATCACTAATAAGCATCAAATCTTAAATGTTCTGAAGGCAGGAGACATTTCAATGCAGTAAGAACGAGGGGGGGGGGGGGGTGATTTTTACTGGTCCCAATATAAATATTATCAAAGTACACTGAAATCATGCTGCATTTTTAAGAATCTCATAAAAAAGAAATTAAATCCCATTTTATGAATTTTCTACCTATAAGTTTAGTTTGCACATCTTTTTTGGTGCTTTGACTAAATTCACGTTTTTTCTGCGTTACTTTGACGAAATTCGCGTTTTTCCGCGATCCTTTTCTTGAAATTCGCTATTTTTTCGCGAGTCTGTCACGAAAATCGTGTTTTTTCCGCGATTTTTTGACGAAATTTGCTATTTTTTCGCAATCTTTTGTCGAAATACACTATTTTGTCTTAGCCCTTTTACGAAAATAGCGTTTTTTCCGCTATATTTTCACGAAATTTGTGCCTTTTTCGCGATCCTTTGACGAAAATCGGCTTTTTTACGTTATTTTTTGACGACATTTGCTATTTTGGGGGGATCCTTTGATGAAAAACAACTATTTTTTCGCGATCCTTTGACGAAAATCGGCTTTTTTCCGCGATTTTTTGATAAAATTTGCGCTTTTTTCGCGATCCTTTGACAAAATTCGGCTTTTTTTCGCGATTTTTTGACGAAATTCGCTATTTTTTCGCGATCTTTTAACGAAATACGCTAATTTGTCGCGGCCCTTTTACGAAAATCGCGTTTTTCGCAATATTCTGATGAAATTTGCGCTTATTTCAGCGATATTTTCATGAAATTTGCGCTTATTTCCGCGATTTTTTGACGAAATTCGCTTTTTATTTCGCGATGCTTTGACGAAATACGCTATTTTTTTGCGGCCCTTTTACGAAAATCGCTGCTTTTGCGCGATATTTTGATGAGATTTACGCTTTTTTCGCGATTCTTTGACGAAAATCGTCTGTTTTCCGCGATTTTTTCACGAAATTACGCGTCCACGGGACGCGTAAGAGCTATTTTTTTACATCCCGTATCCGATTTTTCGCGTAATTTACGCGCTATAGCGCGTCCGCGGTATCCCTGCTTTAAGTGTACATGACATAACAAAGGGTGTGGGAAATATGCATCGCAATGATTGCGATTTAATGCATTTCTTGGATCGCATTTTAGTTAAATTTGAATCGCAAATTGCGATGCGATACCGCTTAAATCGAACCCTGACTTAAATATTACTTGGCTTTACACAATTTTTTTTGCAGCTTATTTATTATCATTATTAAATAAGATAGAAATTAGTACAGACAAGACAATACTAACAATATTTTTGTAGCATACATCTGCAGCTATTTATAAAACAGAATGAGCAGACTAGTAAAACCTTATTTAAGAGTCTGAAAACTATAAAGCTCTTCATTGGATAACTATTATTGCATGATAATTGGCACATTTCAGAGGGAACATGTTTAGTAGATATTTGGTATAGTATCTAATTTAAATATCTAATTGTTTTGTTTTAAGTTTTTTTTTTTTTTTTTTTAATTTAACAAATACAGTCAACCCTGTGAAATCCACACAGTCTGGGACCAAGAGTTATGCAGTTTATAGAATTTTGAGGATTACAGATCATCAGAGTTTCCCCTTGATTTAAAAAAGGGAGAAGAGGACTCTTTTTTTATTCTTAAGGGCATCCCCAAAGCAGAATATGCTTAAAAGTGTGACGTACGTCGCAGAACAACGAGATGTGCTGCAGAATATTTCAAGACAAATATTTTTTGTTTGTTTGTTTGTTTGTTTGTTTAAAAAAAAAAAAAAAGTGCATATTGATGTGAAAGCAAAAAGAATTCGTGGGGGTGGGTACTACTTTCGTTGTGTTCGAATCTATTTAGGAAGAAATAAGAATGTCGCGCGGTAATCAATCTTTCTCCTCCCTCCTATTTCACCTACTTTCTGAATAACTAGCGATTTCTTTCCAAACGGTGATTTTCTTCTGCGCATATGCAAAGAGCGAAGCTGGAAAAGTTTTTCACTAAAGCTTAAAAGCTGGGAATCGCAAAAAAATGTGAATTTTGCCCAAGGAACACGTAAAAAATGCGAATTACGTCAAAACATCGGGGAAAAACGTAAATTTCGTGAAAAGATCGCGGAGAAAACGCAACTTTCGTGTCAAGATCGCGAAAAAAACCCAAATTTCGTGAAAAGATTGCGGAAAAAATGCAAATTTCGTGAAAAGATCGCGAATAAAACACAAATTTAGTGAAAAGATCGCGAAAAAAATGCAACTTTCGTCAAAAGATCGTGAAAAAAACACAACTTTCGTCAAAAGATCGTGAAAAAAACACAAATTTCTCGAAAAGATTGCGGAAAAACACAAATTTCATCAAAAGATCGTGGGAAAAAAAACGCAAATTTCGTCAAAAAATCGCTTAAAAATGCAAATTTCGTCAAAAAATCTTGAAAAAAAATGCAAATATTTTTAAAAAATGGCGAAAAAACCCCACAAATATCGTTAAAAAATTACAAAAAAAAAAAAACGCAATTTTGTGAAAAGATCGCGGGAAAAATGCAGATTTCGTCAAGAGATCGTGAAAAAACGCAGATTTTGCAAAAGGTCACGAAAAAACGTGAATTTCGTCAAAAGATCGCGAAATTCGTTAAATGGTCGCAGAAAAATGCATATTAGTTAGTGCCGAGGAGGGGGGGGGGGGGAGGCCTCTGCTGTAACCTTTCTGAAAATTTCCTGTGAATTTATTTCATTGCAATTAATAGTAAAAATAAAATTTTTCAGTTGAGTGTAATCACATCGAATGGTAAGTAATATATATTAGTAAATTACAATGTTGATAGTTAGAAAAAACACAATTTTGTATGGAGTGTACATAACTTTGTTACTGGCCAGTGAAAAAAATCTGTGTACTGGCCAGTGGGTAAAAATGTTAATTTTGACCTATACTGGTTAGAGAAGATATTCCTGTATCCTGGGACCCTATGCACAGACTAGAGTTGGTCCAGGTACATTCAGATAGTAAAATTGTGCAAGATTCCTTAGCACTTATCAATACTTGCGTGAAAGAATTCATGCGGGGGAAATCATTTAAAAGTCTAAATGAATGTGCAGATGAACTGCAAATGTTTCTCTACAAGCCTAAAATTTTTAAAACTTTGAAATTTGTTTCGCATGCTTTTAATGTTTTTCAAACATTCCTAAAAGACTTCAAGGCATTAGTTGCAGCCTCTGAAAAAACAGAAAATGCAAGTCTGAGGGACAAACTTTTATCAAAAAGAAATATCTTCAGTATAATAGTTATTGCTGGTATAATTTCGGTACTTGCTACCATGTTAAAATGTATTCAGGTAACAGATCTTCTTCCTTGGGAGTATACAGATTTAATTACAAATCTAAACTGTTATTTGCTAAACATCAAATCCCATCTGACAAGCCTTCATAATTGTGAAAATGTGCAACAATTTATTGATATTGTCAGATCATTGCCAAAATGTTTTTTCAATAATACAATACTTTCATGGCACATGTTTTCAGAAGAAAGTACTTTCCAAAGAGTACCTCTGCCAGACCTTCCAATAAGTAGCAAAATGTTAAGGTCTACTACTGACAATTCTAGTATATCGTATTTTATCAGTGACATCAAAGATATAGTGCAATATATTGATACATTGCTGCATCAATACAGTGTCTATTTTGGACAAAGAACACAACTTGATGAGATCATCAAAGCAACGAAATATTTATTCAATTTTGAATATCTGATTTTTCCACATTCAGATGTGACAAACAAAATCTTGGATCTTTCCAATTTTTTAGAAATTCTGAATGTACTCCCTTGTGTTCCTCCCTCCAAAGAGGAAGGGAAGGAGCTGTATTTTGAATACACTGTATTTCTTGATTGGGTTTATGAAACTGTCAAAGAGTGCCAGGAGAGTGAAACATATTTTCAAAATAAGACCATGTTCAAAAATGGTGTGAATACTTTAAAATCAGAGATCCCAAAATTAACCAGTTTTCTAACTAAAATTTTGTCTATTTCAGTATCTGAAGCTATATGCGAATCATGGGGGTCTACAATCGATAAAAGAATTTCTAAAAGGCCCAATACAGCTGATGGGAATGAAACGACCATTGGCACAACAGACAAACGTATGTTTATTTATACGAATGGACATCCATCTGGACATAAATCTGTTAGGAAACTTGTAAAAGCTGGCATTATAACTATGTATGGACCAAATTTCCAAGGACATTTTCTTCATAAAAGTAATATGTCTAAATATCTCACTTCCAAAGTCAGTAACTTCTGTGTCAATGCCATGGTTCTAGAAATAAATCTTGCCTCCAGAATATGTTTCTTTTGTTTGACAGTGTTTTACGAAACACATCTTTAGCATTTTTATAAAAGATGAAATTACATCCTTACATATGTATATAAACATCCCCCCCCCCTTTTTTCCCCCATTGCACTTGCAGAACATTTTTTATCATCTGAAATTCCGTTGCAGAACATTGCAAAGTATTCTGCTTTGGGGAAGGGCATGTTTTGGATTCTTAAGAGCACTTTTTTGATTTTTAAAGTCACTTTTAATATTTAAAACTTAGATATCTCTTTTCAAAACAACACTGAGTCAGATTTTACTATGGAAGTAAATTTTTAAATGCAAAAAAGAAAAAAGGCACTTTTTTTAATGGAGAGGCAAGAAGGATGCTAATTCTTTGGATGAGGGGCAAGAGGGTGCTATTTTGTAAACCAAAGGGCAGGCGGGGCACAGCACCCTCCTGAAACTGCCTGGGGGAAACTCTGGATCATTCCTTTGTTTTCTTTTTAAACTAAACTATAAATTATTTATATTTGTACAAAAATAACAATATAAAAAGAAATAATGTAACTCTAAAGTAAATTAATAATTCTAAGTATGTTGGAATTATTATAAAATTTAAATTTCATTGCCAGTAATTTAATTTTTTGAACATTTAACTCAATGGAAATTTAAGTTTTGGCTTAAATCTGTATATATATACCGTATTTACTCGTGTATAACGCGCACTTTTTTTCCAAAAATTTAGGGCAAAAACCCCGGGTGTGCGTTATACACGGAATATTTTTTTACTGCTGGATGTCATTACACGATATACATATGAATCAAAAACTGTATTCAAAGAAGAAATTAAAACTGGAAAAAATTTACATAATAGAAGTATTGCTGCATCTTTATATCTTGGAATATTATTATTGCGCTCTTTGCATTTTTTATACAACAGCGCTGGTACCATTATTTAAACGCTAATTAGCAATTCTCATTGCCGGTACTGCTGTTATCCTCATCATCATTGGTACAGTCAATATCCTCGTAAATTACATCGTCTTCAGTTCCATCCATCTGATTGGAAATTCTAGTCACTTTGAAGATTTTTATTATCATCTCGGCTGAGATGGATTTCCAAGCTTCAAATATCCACTCACATACAGTTAAGAGAGACGCACGCTTCATTTTCTCACTTTGAGTGAAGTTGTGATCTGTTGTTGGGTTGTTCTCTACAATACTTGCAAATTTGGCCAAGCAGTCCGACTTGAATGATACATATGTAAATTTTCATAAAAATTAGATAAATGGTAAGAAATCAGTCAATTATTGAAGATTTTAATAGCAGCAGAAATAGTTTTAAAAATTTGACTCAACAAAAAAAATAAAAATTTGTGGAAAAAATAAAATAAAAAATGTGAGGGAATGATGAAATAAGACATTTTTACTAAGTTACAGGTGAAAATGCAAAATTATGAAGAAATCCAAACTGTTTCCTTTAAGAGCAACACTTAATATATAAATGTATGATAAAATTGAAATTTTTGATATTTGTAAAAAAATTAGTATTCCGTGTGAGGGAATGACTGCTAATAAAAACGCTTCCAGATATATTGACTGAAAAATTAACAAAATCTTACACCACCAATTTATGTTGCTGGACTGACAAGTGCTCAAAATGGCTTCTTCTCTGTGAAGGATGCTAGACTGCTACTGCTCTTTAGTGGTAGATATTTGAGATAATAGCAATGTGTGAGGGAATGATGGTCTAACATGGGGAAACATATAATTGATTGAGTAGACTATATAATAATAGTAAAATATAATATTTTTATTATTTTTTGTAAAATACCAAATAAGAACTTTATTTTGCTTAGGTTATTTTTAATTATTTTTATTTCTGGATGGAAAGAAATAGGCAATAATATATGGTAGTACAGGTGAAGAAATGATGTTTGCATGATATATATTACATTTTTAAATACTAAATTTATTTATTTTTAAATTTTACTTTCTGTCCCTAATAAACTATGTTTAGATCTTCTAATAAAAATAAATAAAAATGTAATGAAATTAAGAGCATTTATATGACTGGGAAACACTTTTTACACTATTGTAGAGAATAACCCTGTTGTCATCCATCGATTGTAGGCATGCTGAAATGCAACCTTCAAGGTTCGGTTGATGACAACATCTAAGAGCTGCTGTACTTTCGTCATCCCAGCTGATATAACAACCAAATCCCTTGAGCGAAGAATTTTCGTTTTTACTCCACCTGTCGTGTGTCCACAGAAGCTTTCTAGGAACAACAACGATGGCAGACATAAAAACACCTTCAAAGAACAGGGTACCAAGCCTGTGGGAACGACGTGACATTCCCACGAAACGTTAATCCATCTTTTATGAGCTCATCTATCATCCACCCTTTTTTCTGTGCTTTTACAATTATGCCGACTGGAAAAGAGTTTTACATTTTAAAATCACATATGGTGTCAACCTGCGGCCATTAGTCGTGATGGCCAGCATAACGGTGCATCGTTGCTTGTCTGCTCCTGTTGTGCGCACTTGTACGCTTCTATCTCAAACGTGATGAACGGTTGTGGCTTCAGGCATATCAAAACACAACGGAGTTTGATCTGCATTCCGATTTGCAACATCTGATATCCATTTTGTTTTCGTAGCCTTATAACGTACTGGAAGATCTTGGTACCCTGTTCTTTGTATTCTTCCGTCAGCTTCTGTGATAGCGTTGTTCTTCTCCTAATAGAGAGACTGTTGGGGATCATAAACCATCGTACCTAGGTACAACTCCCTTTGAAATCTTCTCTTGGAATATTAATTTTCCTAGCTATTTTACAGGCCTCGAAAAGTGACATTTCCGTCGAGACAGAGTATCCCGATAGCCGCAAATCCGTTAGGTGAGTTAAAAGCTGCTACTCAAATTGCTGATATTTACACAACATCCCCTGAACAGCACGTTTTTTGTATGGTTCTTTTCAGTTTTTCTTCCACATTCCGCCACTCTTGCAAGCTTGATTCACTAACGCCAAACTTCCGACTTTAAGGATGGTAACCATTTTCTTTTGCATACTGAACTACTTTCAGCTTAAATGTCGTAGTATAAATTACATCGATTCTCCATCTTAATCGCACGTTGTCAAAAGACGCTCTCAAGTATTTCGTTAAACGAGTGACGTCAACACAGCATGATACGTCACTCACTCCTACCCCCACCTCACTCACTCGCTCCCTACCCGAAGACTGAAAATAGATTTTTGTCTTCTTTACTGGCCTAACGTAATATTTGTTTCAACTTTCTTTACTGAAATTCATGTCGCTTGCATGTCAAATTTATGGTGCGCGTTATATACGAGATAAACCAAATCGCCATTTTTCTTGTAATGTACAGGGTGCGCGTTATACACAAGTAAATACAGTATATATTTTTTTTTTTTTCTGTTTGAGTAGTCTTTATCTCTTGTACTATGATAAAATTTCCTTGTTATAAAAATCTACATATTTATACCCCAATTGTTTAAAGGTGTATTTAGGAAAAGAGCCTTTCAAATAACACAAAATCAGTTACTGATTTCTTCAGATATTTCTTTAGTCAGCTGTTACATGAATGTACAGTGGAAGATCTTTATAACGCAACTCTATATAACGAATTCTCCATATAACGCACAACTTCTCAGATGTAAACAATGAATTTTGCAGTTAAAAAGCACCTGCACTTCCACGTTGTAAAAATATTGTTACTCTCTAGAGGACTAAATTTGATACATTAGTTCAACTTCATCTTCTAATTCAAGACCCTTTTAATGAAAAAAATGCTATTATTACAATAAACATTTTTGAAAATGTCTAATATAAGGGATGGTTTGGTCAGTTATCTTTAGATCATGTTTATAAAGTAAATTTAACAATGTCTGATCTATATTATGCAAAAATTTATTATTTGGATAATTCTTGGTAACAAGGAATGCAGTATAAAGATATTCTAATGTATTTTGATATGTTTCAAACATATTTGGCCATATTTACAAGGTAAATTTAATGATGTGATCCATATAACGCACAACCTTGTGTTTTTAGGTTTGCGTTATAAAGATCTTCTACTGTATAGTTTTAAAATGTAAATTACTCCTCTGATATTTGCATTTAGTTGTTCCTTTTGCTTACCTAAAGTTATTACTTTAATATACAGCATGCAAATCACATAAAACTTGTTAAAGCACAATTTAAACATTTAAAAATTGATAATTCATAAAAAACACTATATGTAATTTCTTTAATGAGCTTAACTATGAAAGCACGGGCTTAGATGCCTTATGTTCCCTCAGCCATTGCTTTGAATTGTTTGACGATTTTTTGTTGGCGTGCTGGCGGTGTTTATGGATATGGCAACCTCGATATGTGGAACCTCGTGTGACGTATGTGTTCTGACGTTTTGTGTTCTGGCAAACCCTGAGAAGTGGTGGATTTTGTGGATGTATTTTGATATCGTGTTGTATCGTTCTGTCTTTTTATTATTATGTTAAATTTATTGGATGTATTTGACTGACTAGGGTTTCTGTAATCCGTTTAAACGCTTTTGCTGAAGTAATTAAGAAATATGAGGAAATTTTGAAAAGTAGGTTTGTTCATAGTGTGTCAATGCGTATTCATAAGCCTATTTTGGAAAATGACGGTGATGTTATGAGAGATTTTGTGCTGGAGCTTTCAAGAAAGCACCCCCCCCCCCCCCCTTGCACAGACTCAAGCACAATTATTTTTAAAAAATCGAAATCTACAAAAATAAAGAAAAGAAGAAGAAGTGATAGCAGAGTTCAATTAGTTTAGCAAATTAGTTTAGTTCAGAAAACTAACAGCCTAAGTTTTGAAATGTGATAAAGAAAGAAACCCACGTTCTTTTTTTTGAAGAAGAAAATTATGTTGCTTATCTTTTTTTAAACTAGAATATTTACAAGAATCTGTATTAGTCATAGTAAGTCAAAAAGGTGGCTTTATAATACCACTTTGAAGCCTTTTTTTTGTGGGAGATTTTTTTTAACATCGTTCTTTCCATTGCACGTTTCTGCAATTTCATGAGAAATTCACGCAGGTTCTTGACGAGGATAGAAACTATTTGTCTCTTTGCTTTCGTAGTTTAAAATCTAGAAAGAAGCAAAAAAAATTGAAAGGTATGCAGATATGAAACGATAATTCCAAAATGCGATTAGTCAGGGGAAAGGGGGAGGGGGGGTACGCAAACACTGCCTCCTTTGAAAATGAAAAATAATAGCACAAAAAATTTAAATTAATCTGGAGGTTGGTTGTTTGGTTGAATTTCGTGTTTCGGGGCCATTTTCTGACATTCATAAAAGAAATATGGTTGGAGTCTTTCAAGTCAATATAGTAATTTTTTCCTCTGAAAATTTTTATACTATTTTTAGAGTTTTTTCTCGTTTTGCGGTGTTCTTTTGAAAGTAGGAAAAGGAACCCGGTTTCAATCTTTTAGCCCAGTGCAGTAAATTTTGACCAAATTCGCGATTTTATTCTGCGATCATTTCATGATATATATGTCACTGATGAGGAAATTTACATATCTTTTTTTTTTTTTACCATTAGATTTAGTCTTGATGTTTTAAACCCCTTCTCATCCCTCCTCAACCTCACGCAAACAAAAATTGCGTTTGAGCCCTTTTTAAAAGAAATACCACACAATTATAACTTCTAAGATGAAAAATTGTCTAAAGCGAAAATTCGACCTGTTTCATTTTGTTCCGTTTTAGCAGGTTTACTACATAAGATATTGTTTGTATCCAATAAGTTCAGGTTCAAAAGTCAGGCCACCCCCCCCCCCCCCCCCCGTTCAAAGGCTGGTTACGCCTATGATGTTATGTATTCATTAAATGTACATTAAATTACCATTTTGAACCCGATTGTCAACTGAGAACGATAAACAAAATTGGTGATTGACAACCATTTTTGGCGATCTTTCTACCTGGTCCGGATAATACGTAAGTAACCGTAAATAACATTAAAATACTTCTATCACTTTTAACAAAAAGTCATATTCACTTCATTCAAATTACTATCACTCATGAAACATTTTCCTTTGAAAACAATCGTAATATCCAGATTTAACATTACTTTTTAAAAAGTATTATTAAATAAATATTAGCATGAAATGAAAACAGCATAGAATATTAAAATACATCTACTAAAATGCTTATAATACATCAAATTAATATAATTCATTAAACACTATTTTCTGTCATAAATAACTGAAATAAAAATCAAACATTTAAACTTTTTAAAAAAGTATTGTTAAATGCAAAATTACAACGACTTTTAAAAGCACATTAGATAACTCTCTAATTATTTGCTCCACTAGAGAAAGCCTGTAGTTAATAAATGCATTTGCTTTCACAAAAATCATCAAATAATAGGAAAATCTAAGAAAGGGCGTATAAAGGTTAAACTGAAAATATTTTTCTTTTACTCACTGATTGGTTACAACTGAAAAGTTATGTACAGAAGGAATATTTAAAGTGCTTGTAAAAGAAGCTGATTTCGTAGATCGGAGAGTTCTTGAAGAAGTTTCATATTCAGTTTCTGACGATATACATGAAATAAATAATGAAAGGACTAAAAAGCTATTTCTAAACACTTGAAAGGTGTTCATTTTTAAGCAGAGTGATTTTAGAGTATAAATTTTTTTTTTAAATTAATTTCTTTATTATGAAAGATCTGAATCACCCCATTACGTTTCACTTTTACAGGTCTAAAAAACGAAAATATGACTGACGACAGACAAAAACAACACGAGCACTGTATATTCGTATTTATCGATATTATTTCGATTCATAATCGATTTATTTCAAGTATTCGATTAAGCCTGGTAGCGTCTTGGATCCAGGCAGAATTTTCGCTATTAGCGAAACCAGATTGACCAATCAGAAGCCTGTATTTTTGCGAACTTTTTGCTGTTTGCAAAAGTGCAGGCTTCTGATTGGTCCATCTCATTTCGCTAACAGCGAAAAATCTATCTGGATCCAGGACATTTCTTACTATTTTTAAAACGAAATTGACCAATTAGAAGCTTGTAATTTAGCAAATTTTGCTAAATTTTGCAGGCTAAGTCGATCTTGTTTCGAAAATAGCGAAATGGTTTGTGAGCATTCCTGGCGTCACTTGTCACTTGACGACAGAGCTTGTGGAAAATGTTTGTGTTTACTATCTGATGACATAACATCACGGTGCTTACCAGGTGGCGATTTCTCAAAGCATCACGCACAGAGCGATTGAGGCGAGGGGTCTCTCAATGGGGTGTAATCTCGTACAACCGTTCCTGTAATCAGTGAAATCATACTGTAATCAAGTCTTAATCATGCGTAATCATGTCATCACATGTAATCGGTGGTAATCAATGAAATCTTAACGTAATCACATGTAATCAATATAATCATAGTATAATCATGTATAATCAAGTGTAATCTCGAATTAAAAATCTCGAGAAAAATCTATTTTGTCGCCATTCTGTCTTCTTCCTCTCGCTGTCTTCAGTTTAGACGGAAGTTGGGAAGGCGGGAAGACAAAAGCAGAAACGAGAAATACCCTCGGAAATGGCAGAAAGGCGAACTCACAGATGAGGAAAGAGATAAGCTAGATAAAAAAGTAGTCTGTGGGGGGGGGGGGGGGGGCTTTCTCTAGAATTTGTGTTTGATTTTATTCAAAGAACGTTTAGCGGTCGGCATGGGGCCATCGTAATGGAGGGAAACTTTCAAACTGGTCGGCCCGGCAGCATTAGGACATATTTTTAACGGGCGAGCTGGGGCAACAACAACAAAGGAAAAAAAAATCCGCGGGCTGTCGAACCCGATTTAAAAAATTTAAACGAAACCGATAAAATATGAATAATTTTCAATGGATATGACCAGTGTTGGGGCAGAATCTGATTACAGAGTAATGAAATTATTGATTAAATTAAAATACATTATAATCACCTCATAATGCAATTGATTAACACGCAGAGCACTGAAAAGTAATTTCAATTTAAGCTTTTGAATTGTATAACCCGATAATTGTGTAAAGGATTACAAATCAATTCTTATTTAACATTTTAAGATTTAATTAGATTAATTTTAATCGATTACGTGCGGATTTCGATTACTCTTTTAATTATATAATCTAATTAACCTACAATGGATTAAAAGATGATTTCAATTACGTTTTTAATTGTATAATCTAGTTAACCTGTAATGGATTGTATAGGTCAATTCCAATTATATGTATTTTAAATATAACTTAGATTACATTCTAATATATTACAAGTTAATGTCGACTAAGTGTATTTAAAATACGCGGGAGATGAGAGGGACCGCAAGCAAATTTTTTAAATCTGATATATATTATTTATAACATATAAAAAAAAAGTTAAAGATAGGAGGGAGTGATAATTGTCACCCGGGGGGGGGGGGATTTTCTAACTTTTTCTGGGTAGTAGTTTAGGTAATAGTTTTTCTAGTTTAGGGCAGAGGGGGCGGCACTTGCTCGGGCGTAAGAACGAAAGGCCAGGGCCGAAACTAAGGGGTGGCAGAGGGGGCATGTGCCCCGGGCGCCAGAACGAAGGGGCGCCAAATGAAGGCTTATACCTTTGGAATGGATCATTTTCTTCTGGTGGACTGATGGCTTCTATTATTACGAAACAGCCATTATAAATGAAATGTTAGGTGAAGATGAAAGAGCAGTCGTAAAAAGTTAGAACTCTGATTTTCTGGTCAGAATGGAAAAAAAAATGGCCATATTTTTTTTTGCCAAAAAAATTATGGCCATTTTTTTTCCCATTCTGACCAGAAAATCAGAGTTCTAACTTTTTACGACTGCTGTTTCATCTTCACCTAACACTTCTTTTATAATGGCTGTTTCATAATAATAGAAGCCATCAGTCCATCAGAAGAAAATAACTCGGCACATTGCCTACATGCCATAACACATTGCCTACCCTACACATACTGAAAATAATTCTGGCCCTGCTCGACCATGTATAAAAAGGAATGCAAGCCTGATCTCAGACCAGCACAAATCTGCTAAAAAAAAAAAATAAATAAATAAAATAAAAGAGCCCGGGTCAGACATCATGTAGCTCTCTGATGCCGATCTCTACATTGGACATGTTACATTTCTGTATTGATGTTGTCAAACTAGCATTGGTTCGTGACGCACATTTATACTTATTCTCGCGAAAGCCATATTCATTGAAAATAGCTCATTTTGTCGGCTTCGTTTAAATTTTTATATCTGGTCGCAGGCCTGCTAAATTTTTTTATCGGCCCGGCTGGCACGTGCAATTTTTTTACCGGACGGACCCGACCCGTTTATTTTGTTTATCGGCCCGTTGAGAAAATTGTCTTAATTCTGCTTGTTTGGCCCGTGCCGACCTCTAGGCTGAACTACATAATTAGTCTTGTCAAATAACGAAATCTAAACAATCCGAAAAAAATTCCGCTTTATACAGGTTTCCACCATAGAAAGTATAATTGTCGGTATTCTTTATTTTGGAAATATCGAGGGGAACATGCAATATTTTTCATTGAAAATAGGATTCCGTTATAGACAGATTTCATTTTCACATTGTTTACGGTAGTTGTAAAAATACCGAGAAAAATGCAAACAAAGGCGAAGTATACACGTATAAAAAAAAAAAAAAAATGCTACGAAAAAGTAAAAACGCACAACGGTAGCTATCGACTCATTGACTTCACATATCATTTATGAAAAAAAATAAAAATTGAAGTGAGAATTCTGAAAAGAACACTCCCATAGGTTTAACATTAGCGTGCGAGTGTTTTTCAACCCTTTCCGTCACTCTGACAAACTTAAATGCTAATGTTAAACCTAAACCTATAGGAGCAATCTTTAAAGATTTCTCGAAATATTTTAAAATTTACTGTTAAATTATCGTACACAAAATAATTTCTTTTGTATACGATTCCCGAGGTCGATACCCATTGTCGTGTTTGTTTCAATTTTGATTAGTTTTTTTAGATGAGGATAATTTTATTTTCAGAACCGGTTCCAAAAATGAAAGCGTTTGCATATGAAAAAACTAATTAAAATCGAAATGCACAACGATGGGTATCTATCGAATCGTCCTCGGGTATTCTATGCAAAAACAAATCCTTTAAAAATATTAAAATATAAGCAAGAAATGTATAAAGATTTCTTCCATAGGTTTAACATTAGAGTTGAGTTTCTTTGTGTAACTAGTCACGCAAAGAAGCTAGAACGCTGATGTTAAACCTATGGGATTGCTCTATAGAAAATCTCTCTTTCTTTTAAATGTTTTATTTTTCTGTCTTGGAATGGCTGAGGTTGGTTAACAGTATTTACTTTTTCGATTTTAGTTGCATATATATATATATATATATATATATATATATATATATACATATAATGTTATTTGTCACTTTCAGAACAGATTGCGAAAAATAAATCTTCTAAAATCGAA
Organism: Maratus speciosus; assembly: GCA_963932465.1. Classification (NCBI taxonomy): domain Eukaryota; kingdom Metazoa; phylum Arthropoda; class Arachnida; order Araneae; family Salticidae; genus Maratus; species Maratus speciosus. The sequence continues at coordinate 297,493,931 of OZ010789.1, forward strand.
AACGTACAAACTAGAAACATTAAAGATCAATCTCAGATAAACTAAGAAAACAAAATTATTTAAAGATATTAAAATGCAAGTGAGAAATTTGAAAAGAACGCTCTCACAGATTTAACATTAGCTTGCGAGTTTCTTCGCTTGCCAAGTGTAAGATCATATGAAATCAAAAACCAGATTTTTTTGCCATGTTTATTCGATTTAACATGGAAAAGTTGTATCTTGTATAATAAGCAGTTAAGTTGTCAATTGTTAAGTTCGGTTAAGTTCTTGGCATTTGTTTGACGCTTGGTTACTTTTTATGGCTTGGCTCGGCAGACAGTTCCGAAGCCAGGAAATTTTTTCGGAAAATAGGTCCAAACCTTGTCATATATATCAAAAAAAAAAAAAAAAAAAAAACCTATGAAAACAGAACCTGTATACAATGTAATCTTAAACAGAAAAATTCATTGTCCCGATTGAAGAGTTACTAAACTTGCAATTATAACTTATAAAAGGGAAACCTGTATAAAACGATTTTTTTTAGATATCTTACGATTTTGTTTTCACAAAGGAAGATTTTCGTGGTCCATTCTCAACGTTTACCTCTAAAGACAAAAAAATGTCTGATACAGAATTTTTTTTAACTGCCCCTTGCTATTCCTTTAATACAGATTTTCTTTTACATACATAAAATATTTTACATGCGCAAACATGCATGCATGCACACACACACACACATATATATATATATTAGAATATTTGTGTAATAACAGAATTTTAATAAACTTTAAGATTGTATTTCCTTATTTATACTTTACAAAATAGCTTATGAAGATAAAGAGTAAGATCAATCTCTGTAATTGAATGTATTACTAAAATAACTTTGTAGATTAGAAAAGGATTTTAGAATCTCTATAATATAAAAAGGCTGAGTATATCTCAGAGTATATACACCGTTAAAAAAAAAAAAAAAAAGTTTTCTACGGAAATAAAACGTAAATAAGTGTTAAATAACCTAGATTGTTTCTTAGTAGTAACATACCATGTATTTCAGCATTTAACACACAGCTCAAACATAAATCCAGAATATTTGTTAACGCAAATGTTACTTATTATTGTGGCATAACTATTTCAGTTATTTATTAAATAACATTTCTGTGTGTAAATATGTTTATTTGAGCTTTGCGATATTTGCTAGAATATACAGCATATACAAGTATGCTCCCCAAATGTGTATCCTTTAAAGTAGAAAACGACAACTGTTTTAGAAGATATTGCAAAAGAGAAACTATCTATATATTATAAGCTTTTATTTAACTTAAAACTTCATTCCTCTATACATATACACTGTATACTCTAACCCTGTGAAAAGTGAACCTGTCTATAACGGAATCTTGCCTTAAATGAAAATGAAATAAATACCATACTATTATGAAAGCTAAGTCGAAAGCCTGACAAAAACTAAATTTTTTACCAATCTTTACGGTAGTCAACAGATTTGACCGGATTTGACTGTATGCATATGATTTATTCAGTAAACTCTTACCTCATTCGGGAAGGGCATTCAGACCCCCCCCCCCCCACACACACACACACTTCCTTGCCTAAAGCTCTGTGTGTGTAACAAAAGAAAATTTTATCAAAGTCATCTTTTGACAAAGATTCTACGATTTTAAACAGATCATAAAACTTCAGAAAATTCGCCTCCTGTTTCTTATTTGCTGATTGACAAAAATTTCACAGAGTTGAAATAATATATCGATCATTTACTTCAACATCAGAACTAAAAAATCGCGATTTTTGAATTATGACGTTGTTGCAACAAAGAGCGTATCAGCATGTTTTAGAACAGAATAATCACATTCGGGTTTTTACAGGTATTTTGAAATTCGCAGCTTCGAACAAAACATCGCAATAACTAACAAGTTCAATAAAACTTCACAATAACTAGTCCGACAATGACATTACTTTTTTCTATTTCAAGTAGGAGATTTAAATCTATTGGTGATAATTCTCGATATAGAATTATAAAATAAATTAAGATTCACCAAATTATGTTAAGTGTGCCGCTTTTGTATTCATGTAAACTCATTTTTTTTTTTTTACCAGGGCCGAAATTAGCCTTTTTTGAGCCCGGAACAAATATGGATTTTGACCCCCCCCCCCCCTCCTCACGCACAATAAAAGTTATCGACCGCAGATACCCTATGCAAAAGAAAAAAAATTCTTTAAAAATAAAAATAATTTAATAATAATTAAAATGCTACAAGGAAATATGTAAACAACGCTCCCATAGGATTAACATTAGCTTGAGAGTTAAGAGCTTACACTATTCACGCGAAGAAACTGGACCGCTAATGTTAAACCTATGACAGCGTTCTTTTAAAAATTTCTCACTTGCATATTAATAGTTTCAAATGATTTTATTTTCTTCTGTAAATAGCTGAGAATGAATTCTACAAGGGCTACAATCACTCTACCAGGGAGCCAACCAAAAAATGGCAAATGCATGAACCCCTGGCAGAAGAAACCCCTTCGCCAATCAGCCAAGAAAACTGACCCAGAAAACAGCGACACATATATTGAAACAAAGTACAGTCAGCCCCGCTTAATTGCATACAGTTGGTTCCACTGAACTGTATGCATTTAAGCGGGTTATGCGTTTAAGCGAGGACAGCAATTAATGTTAACGTTATCAATTGATTATATACCACAGATATGATAAATATTTATTAACATCATTTACCTAATAATTTAAAAAATACTCTTTTAATAATTTAGATTTTAATTATTAATTTTAAATAATTTATTATTACTCTCTATATAACAATATATGGAATAAGGTATAATGTATTTACGTTACACTATTTACATTACATGGTTTAATTTTTCATTATAATGTATGTAAAATTAAAATGAAAGTAAAATAAAAAAAAATTCGTTTTAAATCATACCTTTCAAAATAAATAAATTCTGCATAAATTCATTTTATTTTTCAATTATTTGTCAATTTATCACTTTTTACTTTCTTCTATCTTCAATAGAAGAAAGTATTGTAATCGAAATTTTTTCCGACTTCCGGTTTTCGACGGATTTGCATGTTTTAGGGGTCAGAGATTCCAAAAAACATGTTTCTAGAAAATGTCTGTCTGTCTGTGTGTCCGTCTGTCCGTCTGTCTGTCGCCATTGTACCATCAAAAAGTGTATGAAGTTATGTATAGAATTAAACCAAAATTTTATTATAAGTTTTTGGCTATGGCAAGCAGGTCCTCCCGGAATTTGGAAAAAATTCGCCGGTAGGGGGCGCTGATATAACAATTTTTGTGCGATTTTGAATATTGTACCATCCAAAAGTGTATGGAGTTATGCATAGAATTGAACCAAATTTTTAGTTTAAGTTTTCGGATATGACAAACAGGTCCTCCCTGAATTTAGAAAAAATTCGCCGGTAGGGGGCGCTGTAAATGCGTTTTTTGTGCGATTTTGAATATTGTACCATCGAAAAGTGTATGAAGTTATGCATAGAATTGAATCAAATTTTTATTTTAAGTTTTTGGCTATGGCAAGCAGGTCCTCCCTGAATTTGGAAAAAAATCGCCGGTAGGGGGCGCTGTAATAGCGATTTTTGTGCGATTTTGAATATTGTACCGTCCAAAAGTGTATGAAGTTATGCATAGAATTAAACCAAATTTTTATTTTAAGTTTTTGGCTATGGCAAGCAGGTCCTCCCTGAATTTGGAAAAAAATCGCCGGTAGGGGGCGCTGTAATAGCGATTTTTGTGCGATTTTGAATATTGTACCGTCCAAAAGTGTATGAAGTTATGCATAGAATTAAACCAAATTTTTATTTTAAGTTTTTCGATATGGCAAGCAGGTCCTCCATGAATTTGCAAAAAATTCGCCGTTAGGGGGCGCTGTAATAGCGATTTTTGTGCGATTTTGAATATTGCACCATCGAAAAGTGTATGAAGTTATGCATAGAATTGAACCCAAAAAAAAATTTTAAGTTCTTGGCTATGGCAAGGAGGTCCTCCCTTAATCTGTAAAAAATCGCTCGTAGAGGGCGCTGTAATAACGATTTTTGTACAGTTTTTGTGCCATTTTGAATATTGTACCTGCGAAAAGTGTATGAAGTTATGTATAGAATTGAACCAAATTTTATGTGTTTATTTTTGGTCATGTCACGAAGGTGCTCCCTGAATTTGGAAAAATTCTGCCGGAAGGGGGCACTATAATTGCGATGTCTGTACCATTTTCATTATTGTACCATCGAAAAGTGTATGAAGTTATCCATATAATTGAACCAAATTTTTTGTGCATGTTTCTGGCTATGGCAAACAAGTCCTCCCTGAACTTGAAAAAATTCCGAAAGAAGGGGGCGCTATAATTCCGATCTCTGTGCCATTTTCATTATTGTACCATCGAACAGCGTATAAAATTATGCATACAATTGAACCAAAATGTTTGTGCTTGTTTTTGGCTTTGGCCAACAGGTTCTCCTTGAATTTGGAAATATTGCGCGGTAAAGGGGCTCCGTGCTAGCGATTTTTGTACTATACTTTTCTTGATTTTTCGTAGTTCTATTGTGCATCGGCGGATCATGCAGCGGCGGGAACTCGCTTCCTGCTATGCCGGCTATTCGCAAACAGTTGATAACGACAGAATAAGGAAAAATTAATAATTTTAACAAATATCATGATATAGATTAACTCGTTTTTAGTCCGTTTAATTGACTTGAGCAGAAATTTAAGATGAAAATCAAAGTTGGTATAGTATTGAACTAATAATATTGAAGTATTAACATGTGTAACTAGGTTTTGAAATATTAAGATGTATAAGATAGAAGAAAGTTTTGGGATTGGCACATCCAACTAGTTTTTTCTTGTTGTTGTTGCCTACACAAAAAATCTTTTAGGGAAATTTGTTTTTTCCTACCTCGGATACTGTATTTCTCAATTTCCGGCGCTAAATATTGTTCCTTTATTCTCTTGACCATCCCGATTGTATTTTCCCCCGATTCCAGGATTTACCAAAAAGTACCCCCAGCATATTGAGTCACTGTATGTACGACAAGCTTTAAAAGACAAGAAAAACATAATTGTCCAAATTCAGCACTCCTATGCGTTTCCTAGAATTTAGATAATAAAGTCTTCTTTCACGACGGTTTCTGTTCTTCGATCGTAGATATAACAAACCATTGTTACAACAACAAAAAGTTCTTCCTTTCTTCCCATTCATCACTATAACAGGAATTTATAAAATGCGGATTACTAGATTGAAGATATTTATGCAATTAACCGGGGATTGTTATGCGATAAAACGAGTATATTTAACATTAACCTTATGGGGAGCGTTTTTGTTCCACGGCATTCTATGCATATAAGCGGGGTATGCAATTATCCGTTACCCGATTAAGTGGGGCCGACTGTATTACGAAAACTATGGCATCCAAGCACCATAGATAAAAGTATAAGAAACAGCAATTATAGTCATTTACAAGCATATGACTTATAAGTAAACACAAAATCATAAAGAAAACGGAATAAAAACAAAGTATAGACATATACAAAAATAACACATGACTTCTATGTAAACACAAAAATTAAAATAAAAACAAAATGAAAACAGTGTTTAAAGTTATTTACAAATACGAAAGGCTTAGGAATGAGGAAAATAATAAAGTTCAATAAAAGTTCACGAAGATAAACAGGCAGAAACACCGTAGAAAAAAAAGATTCTTTAAAAGCGATATTTGATGAAAGAGTAGAGTTTATTAAATTCGTTGTATAGGATGCAGAGTTTTTTTATAATTTGATTTGGATAACAAAACGTTCTGAAGATTCCAGTTCAATGTTCTATTGCGGACATCACTGGCTTTACTGCTACAAAGAAGGAATCGCAAAGGTCTGGATAAATGTTCCATTTTACATAGATTTTTATATTAGCGGGTATAAATTGTACAGTGTTAATTTCGTCAAACTTTAAATTTTTTCCATTTATGGCACGCTTCGTTACAGACATGTTCTAATGTCGTAGATTTAACTATAATACATTTATGCTCTCAAGCGGTTATTATCAGTGACGGATCCAAGGGGAAAGAGACGGGGGTCATGACCCCCCCCCCCTCGTAAACAACAGAAAAATGCTAAAAGTTATTAAAAAATGAAATATATCTTAAATTCTTTCAATCCCCCTCCTCCGAAGTTTGTTCAACAATGCGAATCCCTCTGACTCTTTAAACCTCTACTCAAATCAAAGTTAGGTAATTTCTGATACATCCGTGAAAATATTTCTAATCTCAAGAAATTTGAAAGTGCACTTATTCGGAAACTATGTGATCGAAACTGTTTTCCATTTTTCAATAAAAGCGAAGAATCTTACCAAAAATTCCATAAAATTTGGCATTTTAAACTAAATTTCTGGATGCGAATGCAAATTGCTCTCTCATGATGACATTTCTGTGGCTCTCAAGTCCTAAAAATTGGCTTAAAATGCTAACTTGACAACATTTCTGAATCATTCTTCGCATTTATAAGAAAATGGGAAATGCTACGATTTCTTGGTATCTCAATGAAATCTATATATATATATTAACGAATACTGCTGCAAATATTTTGTATTTAGGAATGAAAATGATTTCGCGAAAGCATCAGAAAAATCGTCAGTTTTAATTTGAGAATAGCCTTCAATATAAAAATTGATCATGAAGTGGTGTAACCCCCCCCCCACCCAAAAAAAAGAGCCATGACCCCTCTAAATTGAGTGCTGGATCCACCCTTGGTTATTATAGAGTGGATAAATTTTAGAGAATACATGTGAAAACGTCTATAATGGAATCCTGTATTAAACGGAAAAAAATAATGGTTCCGGCGAAAGAAACACTTTAAAATTATACCTGCTAAAACGAAAAATTTCGGAATTTTTGCCGTTTTAGCAGATGTTACTACTTTTTTATTCATGGTTTAGTGTACGAACCCATCGTTAGGGGGGGGGGGACATTCCGACCCCACCCCCTTGGCTACGCCACTGTCGGCAGAACGGTGATAGGCAAATCACCGTCCTGCTTGATACTATTTTCTTATTTTGGACAAATCTACAAAGTTAACATGTAAAAAAAAATAAAAAAAATTGCCGTTTTAGCACAAGTTACTACTTTTATTATTCATGATTTAGTGTACGGGCCCATCGTTAGAGGGGGACATTCCGACCCCACCCCCTTGGTTACGCCACTGTAAACGGTGATAGGAAAATCACCGTCCTGCTTGATACTATTTTCTTATTTTTAACAAATCTAAAAAGCTAACATGTAAAAAAAAAAAAAAAAAAAAATTGCCGTTTTAGCACAAGTTACTACTTTTATTATTCATAATTTAGTGTACGGGCCCATCGTTAGAGGGGGACATTCCAACCCCAACTCCCGTGGCTACGCCACTGTCGGTAGAACGGTGATAGGAAAATCACCGTCCTGCTTGATACTATTTTCTTATTTTGGACAAATCTATAAAGTTAACATGTAAAAAAAAAATAAAAAAAATTGCCGTTTTAGCACAAGTTACTACTTTTATTATTCATGATTTAGTGTACGGGCCCATCGTTAGAGGGGGACATTCCGACCCCACCCCCTTGGTTACGCCACTGTAAACGGTGATAGGAAAATCACCGTCCTGCTTGATACTATTTTCTTATTTTGGACAAATCTAAAAAGTTAACATGTAAAAAAAAGATTGCCTTTTTAGCAGAAGTTACTACTTTTATTACTCATGATTTAGTGTACGGACTCATCGTTAGAGGGGACATTCCGACCCCACCCCCTTGGCTACGCCACTGTCGGTAGAACGGTGATAGGAAAATCACCGTCCTGCTTGATACTATTTTCTTATTTTGGACAAATCTACAAAGTTAACATGTAAAAAAAAATAAAAAAAATTGCCGTTTTAGCACAAGTTACTACTTTTATTATTCATGATTTAGTGTACGGGCCCATCGTTAGAGGGGGACATTCCGACCCCACCCCCTTGGTTACGCCACTGTAAACGGTGATAGGAAAATCACCGTCCTGCTTGATACTATTTTCTTATTTTTAACAAATCTAAAAAGCTAACATGTAAAAAAAAAAAAAAAAAAAAATTGCCGTTTTAGCACAAGTTACTACTTTTATTATTCATAATTTAGTGTACGGGCCCATCGTTAGAGGGGGACATTCCAACCCCACCCCCGTGGCTACGCCACTGTCGGTAGAACGGTGATAGGAAAATCACCGTCCTGCTTAATACTATTTTCCTATTTTTAACAAATCTAAAAAGTTAACATCTAAAAAAAAGAAAAAAAAATTGCCGTTTTAGCAGAAGTTACTACTTTTATTATTCATGATTTAGTGTACGAGCCCATCGTTTGGGGTGAGATTCAGACCCCACCCCCTTTGCTACGCCACTGTCGGCAGAACAGTGATGGGCAAATCACCATCCTGCTTGATACTTATTTCTTATTTTGGACAAATCTTAAAAAAAAAAAAATTTTTCGAAGGCAGTAAAATCGACTAAAACTGTTAAATCATAAATTTTAGCAATTTAATCACGTGTAATCACGTATTTTCAAGTGAAATCAACTGTAATCAAGTATAAACAGCTGTAATCTAGGTGTAATCAGGTATAATCACATGTAATCTGGGTGTAATCAGGTATAATCACATGTAATCATAGTAATCAGCTGAATCAGCTGTAATCAAGGTGATTCCGTAATCTCGTACATGATTTCTCTCATTGAGAGACCCCTCGGATTGAGGGCCATGTCGAATGATGATTGGTTGATTGCAGGGGCGCCATTTCAGAAATTTCTTGGGGGGGGGGGCAAACATTTTTTGAAGGAGGAGGTAGGATCCGGGCGTCTACTCCCCCCCCCCCCCCGTATGAGAAACGTAACCTGAATCATGGTTACAAAAACAGTAAAAACTTTGGATACGGAAACTCAAGAACCAAAGAAATATTTCATTTTTAACAGGTTTTCGTTTTAGCAGGTAAAATTTCAATGTCTTGAACATGCAAAAAATTTCTTTTTTGACAGGATTCTATTATAGGTTCCATTTTTACAGGTATCCTCAAAGACTGTTAAACCATCCACTCTGTAGTATAGATCTGAAAAGAGATGTATTACAGTAAAACTTGTGAAAACGAAGCCTGTCTAAAACAGAATTCTTTCTCAAATCTCAAAGGGAAAAAAATTCAAATTTCGATGAAAAAACGTCTTACAATTTTACTTGCTAAGACAGAGACCTGTCTAAAATGGAACTTTTTTCTGGTCCCTTTCGACTTCTTTTTTTCAGGTTTTACTACAGGGGCGCTATTTCAAGTTTCCTGTCGAAGGAAAAGGAAAAATTTTCTTTGTGGAACAGGGAACGTGCAGAATTGTACAACGTGCAGAAATGCACAAATCTCACAGAAAATGGGAAAATTCCACACAATAAAAAAGCTCTGCCTGATTTTCTCCTTAATTTCTTTCACGGACATGTGATTATTCTGTGATTTTTTTAATTTTCGTGAAAGTCCACGATTTTTTTTTTCTTTCGAATTCCGCAAAATCAATTCGTCAATGGATCACAGAATAAAATCGCAAATTTTGAAAACAAAAATCCCCAAATCGTCGCGAAAAAAAACCGCTCATTTCTCCAAATGACCGTGGTAACGATTGCTAATTTCCCCAGAGATCGCGAAAAGAAATACAGATTTTGTCAAATGATTGTACAAACTAAAATCTGGAATTTCGTAAAAGGATTGCGAAAAAAAAAATCGTGAATTTAATTTCGTCAAAAGATTGCAGTAAAAATCACGAAAATTTAGTCAAACAATCGAGGGGAATTTCATCAAATGATCGGGAAATAAGATACAAAATTTCATGTAACTATCACGCAAAAAATTAAAAATATTATTAATCGGTGGTAGAAAAAAAAATAATCACGAATTTCAACAAATGATCCTAAAAATAATCGCGAATTTCGTCAAAAGATCGCAGAAACAAATATGGAATTTCGTCAGTTGGTCGCAGAAAAATATTGTGAATTCCGACACATGGTCGCGAGAAAAAAACCTATTTCGATAACGGGTGCAAAAAAAAAATCATGAAGTTCGTGAAATAGTCATGGAAAAAATCGCAAATTATGTCAGATGATCGTGCAAAAAGAAACATGAAGTTCAACCAGTCGCCCACGAACGTCATAAATAGATCATGAAATTTGCACCTTTTGTGATCTATAGCGATAAAAAAAATTTCATTAATGATTTTCTGCAAGTAAAAGGTAAGGTAAATCGTTATTTGTTTCGGATTGCGTTCTCACTATCTTGAGGTGGGTTCGTGTTAATACTACTTTTCAAAGAAATCCTGAATATTTTTCAGATGAAAAAGCTACATATTTGAACATTAATGAATACTATATATATATATCTTCATTTTCTTACATAAAAGGTAAAGTTTATATTAAAGATATAATTGTAGACTTCTTTTACAATAATTGTATTAAAATAGGAATTAATTTTCTTTCATTTCGGGTCGGGTTGCCTTTCAATGGAAATCTTTTTAGCGGTTTTTGTATTTGCTTGAAATTACAGTCCTGCGTCAGGATAGGTTGACGTACTTTCTTCGTTGTGAGTGAGGTGCACTTTAAGATTTTCGGATTGTGCTTTATCTTTTTCGGTCGGAGTCGGGATGACCTGGTTTTTAATAAGGAAGTCCTGAATATTTTTCAAATGAAAAACTATAGATTTGACTATTAATGGGGGCCCATAATAATAACCCATGTGTTCATTTTTGTACATAAGGGATAAAATTATGCACTACTTTATTATAAACGTGTTAAAATATGAAGTCTGTCGGTTTTTGGGTTGAAGAAATTGTTTTGTCAGGTGTGTGCAGGCTCCATTCTTAGGCGTTGAAGAATTTTGAGAGTGTACCATATGATTTGATAAAGCAAAAAATTAAATAATTTGATAACATTGCAATGATTGCAGTAAATATAATGTGACATTAATAATACGAAAAAGTAAAAAACTCGGATAGTAAAGAACTTGAATTATACTCGCCCCTTCAACCCCCCCCCCCCCTCAAAAAAAAAAAAAAAGAAAGAAAAACTATCTGAAGAAACACTCCTGAATTTCTAGTGATGATGGCACTAGTTTTCCTATGATCAAGTTGTACACATCTGAGAAGCAATTGATAAAAGAAAATGTCTCTCATGTATTTTTTTAAATTAGCCAAAGTACGATATACGTCTCGCCTTAAGAAAGTTCGAATAGGAAATAATTTTTATAATTGTTAATTTCTATGCATAAAGCATTTATTTAATGCATATGTTTTTATTGCAATCAAATTGGATAAATTATTTTAGCGTTTGAGCAATTTTTTAATTTTTGCTTGAGTCTGACAATTGATGGTTAATAAATTTTCTGAAAAATCAAATTCCTTGGGGGGGGGGGGCTATTGCCCCCTAGCACTCCTCAAATGGCGCCCTTGGTTGATTGCCTAAGACGTTGTAGTCGTTGAATTTTCCTAAAATCTACATGCATATTTGCTTGATTTTATATGATAATTAGGATATATTAAACGTGCAAAACAAGATTTATTAACGTATTCATTTAAAAGAAAACATTTCATATTTACAATAGAAGTGTGAAGCACATCACAGAATAAGCAATCAACTACATCAATTCTTGTATTATTTTATTTTATTTTTTCTTTTTAAGGAAAAGAAAACTAATCTTTTAACTGAAAAGGTGAATGAAAAATAATTTAAATTTGTATCACTTTTTGTAATATTTTAAAAGGGGGGGGGGGATACTACACGTTTTGCATAGTTTAGCAATGGATAAAAAAAACGTTACATAAAGATAAAAAATAAACATTATATTCTTCTTTTTTTTCAAATGAAAATCAAATTTCAAAGTAACTGCTTAAGAGACGCAAAGGGCCAACATAGTGAAAAAGATTCCATGCCGAGACTCGAACCCGGGCCATCAGTCTGAATCAGTCCGAACCCGGGCCACTGACGTTCTACCGACTAAACCACATGGAACGATACCCAGCCTGGAAAATTTCTCACTATTATATGTTAGCAAGGCTACAAACGCAGCACAAGATGGAATATTTATCGTGAGCCTCCGACATGGAGCAAACACGAAAATTAATTAAATCCAGCATCGATAGAAACTATATTAATACATGGAAATTATTCCAGAGAGAAACATTCGCCTTGCATACAGTATTTCAAATGAAAATCAAATTTCAAAGTAATTGCTTAAGAGACGCAAAGGGCCAACATAGTGAAAAAGATTCCATGCCGGGACTCGAACCCGGGCCATCAGTATAGCGCACTGACGTTCTACCGACTAAACCACATGGAACGATCACTTTGCGTCTCTTAAGCAATTACTTTGAAATTTGACACACACATACCCACATTAATTTTTTTTTTTTTTTTTTTTTTTTTTTTATTGCGTATCGTCATAGTTAAAATTGAAATATCGTATTGAATTTGAGTATCGCATTAATAACCTCGCCGTGATGTGCATGCACATAAAATGAATGTACATGTTATAAATTGTTTAAATTTACCAAGCTGTTAATAATTTTTTTTAATTGATGCACAATGACATACAGATAAATTGCAGTTTAATAAATAATACAGTTTTATACTTTTGGGGAAGGAGTTAAGTACAAAGGTTTATTAAACCGCCTCTTTAAATCAAAAGAGAATAAAATGCAAAAGTTTCACCACAAAAAACTTGCAAACTTTTCATGTATTCACGGAAAAAATTAAGTGAAATAAAACCCGAAATTAAATAATTCAGTTGATTAAATAAATTATAAAAAAAAATTGCCTTGCATTAATTTTTTTTTAAAATTAGATTTTGAAGTAATTTAAATTTCTTGAACATGGCTAGTTAAATACATCGATAATTAAATATCTTATTGCATGGTGTCGCTATCTATTAGTTAAATTCAACATTAATAATATATTGGAAATCTAAAAAAATATATTACAATAAAAGTTTCTTTTCAATAATACGAGCAGTAATAATGTACTTCATGCATTTCATACGGCTGTACCTGATAGAATCTATTACCCTCCCCCATTCTAACTAAAAATTGAACATATATTAAGGGAAAAAAATGTTAATGCTTTTTTAGTGATTTTTTATTGTATTTTTTTTTTCTTTTCAAGTTTAGATAAATTGCTAAGTATTTAATGTCTGAAGACAAAATTATTAATGTGCTTTTAAAATTATGCATAATTATTATTTATAATAAACCTATAAAGATGCAATTTAATGAAACCGAAATTAGGTGATAATATACAGTGATTAAAAATCTTAATATTTCGGAACAGCAGAACAGGACTAATTTAGAATTTTAAAAAATGAGCTTGAGTTTTGAAAGAAGTAATAAACAATTCAACAATATTTTCAAATTTTCTTTAATTCTATGTCTGTTAAATGCATTTATATCCTTTCTTTTTTTATGATTCTTGTCTGTAATACAGCAGTAAAACGATGCTTTCTTTAGTTTATTTGTAGTTATTCATTTTTTAATCATTCTAAATGTAATCATTTATTATTAATGACTTAAAGTACAAGGGGAAGGGTGATTTTTAACATTTGGTAGATTGGAAAATGTTGTTGAAATTTTATCTCATATTGAAACTTTTATCTCAATCTTCCATTATTCAAAATTTTCATTTCACCACCTTTGTCCTACCTCCCATTTCTCATTAGTTTTGCATATCTATTTTATGATATTGAAAACTGAAAATATTACTTTACATTATAGTAGCAAATACATGTTTAGTATTATGTCACACATTGGTAGATTAAAAATAAGTAAAAATTGGATTTATAGAAGTGGAGATATAAACTATGAAAGTGAAAGCGATAACATGTGAGGTATAATTTTGTATTTTAGTTTAGCATTACTAACAGACACATTTTTGCTTTATATAATAGATAATAATTTAATAAGTAACTTTCTAAATTATCCCTCGCCTAAAAAATTTTTAATCCCCAGCTCCTTGAATAATACTAATACTTATTAATATCAATTATATATTTAAATAATAATATAAATTATATACCGGGTGTCCTAAAAAGGACTGACTGATTTTAAAATTCAATAACTTGTAAACGGTGACAGATATTAAAAAAATTCTTGCAGGAGGGTTATGCATAAGGTAAAAAGTTTTTTTACAGTGATTTTCGATTTTAGTTCTAATTACAAACAATAGATGGCGCTGCGATCAATAGACGCTAAATTCAGGCTCGATTTTTGGTACTTCGTGGCCCGCTTAATACATTTCCATCTCCCTTTTCTGCATGGAACAAGAGAAAGGACCAAAAATCGAGCCTGTATTTAGCGACTATTGCTTACAGCGCCATCTATTGTTTGTAATTCGAACTAAAATCGAAAATCACTGTAATAAAACTTTTGACCTTATGCATAACCCCCCTGCAAGATTTTTTTTTTTTTTTTTTTATCTGTCACCGTTTGCAAGGTATTGAATTTTAAAATCAGTCAGTCCTTTTTAGGACACCCGGCATATAAAAATAAAAATAATAATTAATATAGTTAAATATATTTAAAGATCAACATTAATTATATATTTGAATAAAATTAATTAAAAAAAGTAAATCTTTAGTTGATAATCCTCCACTACTTTATAACTACAGATGAATCAGTAATTGTTGAATACTAGTTAGTGAATATAAATATTTATATACTAGCCGCCCTTGGCGACCAGTTTGGTCGCCTTTAAATCTATGCTAAGCATTGCATCGTGTTACTTTTATTCATAATTTAATTTACGTGCTCAATCCTTCGCCAAATCGGAACATCCTGATACAGAAATCATGAACTCGGTATTTTTATGTTAGCCGAGTGCAGGTGATAAATCGCCAAACATGATAAAAACCCGTCGTATTTTTTCTTATTTCATTAATTTCATTTAAAATATAATACTTTCACTTTTATTTAAAATACATAACTTTAATTTAAAAGGAAATACTTAAAATTTGATTCTCAATTTTCTCTTATTTCTTTTTTTTTAATTTTTTTTTAAAGGGAATAAATAATACCATAAACTATGACATTTAATTTCAACATTAAAGTTTTGTTGTAATTTACCTCGCGAAAAATTGTTTAAGACAGTCACATGAGTTGGACTATTAAAATACTGATGATATGACGGCGATGGAACAATATTTGGCGATTTATCACCTGCGACCAGCTAACATTAAATTACCCAATTGGCTGTTTGGCATATAAAAAGTGAAGTATTGATGACAGTCACATGACTTAGGCTATTATTATAGAGATGAAGGATAACGCTTAATTTTAAAAGATAGAAACTAATAAATTAATTCTGTTAATTTGATATTTATCTGTAACTAAAGTTTCAACATAAAGGTATTTTTAATGTAAGTTTTAAAAGTTATAGCATTTTAATAAGTGTTCATTTAATTATTTAAAAAAATAGCTTATATGAATTAAAAAATAATAATTTAACTATCGAAATTTATTTAAAATTAAATTTTATTTTATGTAATAAAAAAAAATTACTTAACTTAATTGTAATTATAATTTAATTTAATTATCTAACAGTTAAAAATTACAAAGTAACTGATAAAGTGATTTTTATTATCAGTTAATAAATACTATTAAAAATACTGTTTATTAACTTAATCAATTCAATAAAGGTTTAAAAAAGATTAACAAGGACTCAACTTAAAACTATAAAATTGCTACTTTTGGTAATACTAATAAATTAATTCTCTAAATTTGATATTGATCTGTTACTAATATTATATTGATATTGATCTGTTGTCTGTTATTATAACATTTTAATGTAAGTTTTGGAGTTTAATGCATTTTTAATAAGATTTGGAGTTTAGTGTATTTTTAATTTAAGTTTTGGAGTTATAGTATTTTAATAAACGCTTATTTAATTATTAAAAATAGATCATATGAATTAATACATTTATTTACATTTAAATTTTATTTTATGTAATAAAAATTTTATTAAATTTTATTTAACTTAATTGTAATTATGATTTTATTATATAATTGACAATTAAAAATTACAACAAATGACAAGTAATTTTTATTATCAGTTAATAAAGACCTTTAATAAATTACCATTCATCGACTTAACTAATTCAATAAAGATCTAAACAAATCTATTAAAAAAAAAAAAAAAAAAAAAAAAAAGAGCAGTTACAAGGACACAACTTGACACCTTAATATTAGTAGGCTTATGCTTTAAGCACTATACCGTACGATTCTCAAGTTAACTTTCAACATTTAAATAAAATCGCTCATTGATTTGATACATTTAACTCCTCCCCCAGAAACTACGTAACCATCTTTCTGCCAATCACCATTCGATATTGTACTCAATCGCTCTGTGCGTGATGCTTTGTGAAATCGCTACCAGGTGCCAAAGTGGCGTAAAAACCGCCGCGCGTAACCTCCAACGCTTTCAACGAACTTGAATGGGAACATACCCATGCAACACAAACACGTCCTGAGGACATACGATAAGCGTCCTATGCAGTATATTGCCTCGTCCGTCGGACATCCTACAATATCCCATCGTTATCCGGCGAACGCCCAGGGAGGATCAAAAAGAGACACCTAATCACGTCCCCGGACGTCATTTTCAGCTATTCATAGGATGACAGTAGGACGCTCATAGGACGAGGTAAAATCCGTAACAGAATGAGCCAAAAAGGGGTGGAAATCATGGAAGTGGGAACTAAAATCTTGTAGCTTGCGATATCTAACAAATAAGAGTGAGTTATGTCAGCCAGGTATTGTCTGGATAGCTTAATAGACAATGCATAGCACAGCAAGCCAAGGTATCCAGGTTCGATCCCTGGTCCAGACATTTTTTGCTCTGTTGCAGTCTTAAGTGTGCTACACCAGCCATAAATATGACTTATCCAGTTGAAAAAAATTCTTTCTATTCTTTAGTGAGATGACTATTAAATAATTGAATGCATCTCAAATGTATCGCTAAAATGTCTAATAAATCAAATCATTGTAATCAAAACCAAACATTTATTTTGGTGACACAAATGCAAAAAAAGAAATTAAATCCCGTTAAACATTTAAAAACTTTGGCATTTTATCTTCTGTTTTATTAAAGGATGTCACAAATCCCTGTACTAATTTTGAGAAGAACTGATACATTAGAACGAGAATAATGCGAGAACAGATAAATCAAGTATTAGATAAATAATTTTTTTTAAGTATCTGCATTTCTTCCCCCTCCACCCCTAAACTTTTGTTTTTAACAGGCTTAAAGAAATATTGTAACACAAGAATATCGCGTATAACGAAGTTGTGTACTGAAAATGTACCACAGAATGGAGTCTCTTTGGAAAGCTGTTTGCTGATTGATGAATAACTCTTCAGTGAAGTGCAATTCGTATAATATTCCAACAAACGTATAATGTAATAACAAAATGTATCTTACATCGTGAAATCTTTCGACAATAACACTTGCCGATATTTAAATATTCGTTGAAACTGTCATGTAACAAATTCTAAAATGCATATTGTACTAGGTACGTGTAGCAATAAAATTTAGTTAAAGAAGGAAAAAATATATGCATTTTCTGATTTTGAAAGCAAAGTAATTCCTACAAAATTTGATGTGCTTAACCCTTAAATGCACAGTGATGCATATATCTACATCAGTGTTTATTTAATTCTTAGTAACTAGTATATTTATATAGAAATATTAATTCTGTAAAAATTACAAAAATATAAATTTAAAAATCTATCTTAAAATTTCTGGTATCTAATCTTTAATATAGGAGTAAAAAACATAATTTAAAAAAAATAATTTATAAATTTAAGGGTTAAGTTTTACAAAATAAAAATATATATAAAATAAAGTATTTAGATTCATACTTATTAAAATATTTACTAATTTGCAATATTTTAGTTTTTACTTGTATTGCAGATGTTCAACATAAGAAAATATTGACGTATTATACGAAAAATATACCTCTGATTTTTTTCATTATTTTTCCTGTGTCCTTTTCCTGTGTATTTACCTTTCAGAGAATCATATATAATTTTTTCGAATCAAAATAAACTAGTCGAATGTGGCAATACCAAAACTTTCTTCTATCTTATACACGTTAATACTTTCTGAAAAATGCAGCATAGCAACGGCACCGGTTAGGTGATTTACACCAAAATCAAATCAGCAACAACTTATGTCAACTTCTAATTGAATTTGAAGTTTGATGAAAATCCATGCATTCGTTTTTGAGATACAGTTATTGCGGAAACCGTGAAAAATGCAGCATAGTAGAACCACCTATTGGGCGATTTACACTAAAAACTAAACAGCACTAACTTATATCAGAGACTAACTGAATGTGATGAAAATTCGTGCATTAGTTCTTGAGATAGAGCTGTTGCGATAATCATGAATAATGGAGCATAGCAGCGACACCTATTGGGCGATTTACAGCAAATAGTTATCAGCACCAAATTATATCAAGAACTAACTGAATCTGAAGTTTTCTGAAAATCCGTGCTTTAGTTCTTCAGATATAGCTATTGTGGGAATCAGGAATAATGCAGCATAGCAGCACCGCATGATAGGCGATTTACACCAAAAAGTAATCAGCACCAATTTATATCACGAACTAACTGAATCTAAAGTTTTATTAAATTCTGCACATTACTTCTTGAGATAAAGCGCCCACAAAATTTGTGTCACACACAGACAGACTCACACACAGGTTCACAAACAAACTCACAGACAGACATTTTGTATCCCACTTATGCCTAGCGCCCCATTTTTCGGACGTTTCGAATTGCAGTAAATTTTTATAATTTTTTTCTTCTTTACAACAGGAAAATTGTATGAAGTAATTGTCTATAAATGTCTTTATCTATTACCGAGAGATGACAGCATAAGATTGATATTTATTTGCTTAAATGAAGGCCTTTTTTCGGTGTTTATAGATTTTGCATTTTTCAAGATAGCGAAATGTAAAAAGTAAGTTTATTTGTATTTTTTTTTTTTTTTAAATCAAGGATCCAAATAAATAAGTCATTACTCTTAGCTTGTTGACTTCTTTGAAATACGTATTTGTTTAAATTGCGAAATTATATGTTCATGCCTGTTTTTAATGATTATTTGTAACGTACAAAATATAGGGTGCAAATGGGTACATCATTCTATTAGCCATTTAGGGGACAGTTATTTATGTTAAGTCCTTTTCAAGATGATTTTGAAATAAATTGTTTTTTAGACCCAAATACGATTATTCTTAATTTATTATTAATAATACTTATAATGTTAATAGTCTCTGTAAAGAAAGAAATATTTTTTTTAATGGTTCATAAAAATATTAATTATAGTATATAATATGCAATTTAAAAGCTCAATTTATATAAATTTAGACAAAACGTATAATTACGCATTTTTCAGATATGGATCTTCCCATATTTAGTACGTTTACATTTTATCAAATAAATACAGAAATATTTTAGCGTAATTTTCTTTAGTATTTTTCCAGTTCATTTTGCAACATTTTAAAGGGATTTTACCAACAAATTTGAGAAAACAAAAATTAAGGCATAAATGGGTTAAATAAAATAAATGAAAAGAGAGTGTATCCGGCAGAGACATAAAAAATCGAACAGCTGTTCAATATTTGAGCAACTGATATAGAGTGGCACAAAAAAAAAAAAAAAAACTAATCAACCCCCCCCCCCCCCCCATTTTCCCTATTAGACATTATAGCCTACAACGAAAATATTTTTTACTGAAAAGTTAACAGTTGCATAGCGAGTAAATGCATTAACAATATAGGGCAGTTTTCCTAAAATCTCCTGTGTTCGAGAACTTTATTCAATCGTGCCACTGATGCCTGTAAATGTTGTTTTACCTTTTGTTGAGTATGTATGCAGTCAAATGCGCAGATGTGCCAAATAGTCCTTCGTAGACTTTTAAAATTTAAAATATTGTTGACCATTTACCTTAGTATTGAAATTGTCCGTATTTCAGAAGATACAAGATTCGAAAATTCTACGATTTACTACTTGGTGTTCCCGCACCCGTATATTTGCGCATTTGACTTCATACATATTCAACGAAAGGTAAAATAACATTTACTGGCAGCGGCGGCACAGTTGATGCAGTTTTCCAGTATAGGACATCCTAGAAAAATAAACGCAAAAGGTTTTTTAAAGGTAAAGCAATATTTACAGGCATCGGCAACACAGTTTAATGAAGTTCTTTAGTATAGAAGATGTTAGAAAAATCAATGCAAAAAGTTTTTTAAAGGTAAAACAACATTTACAAAGCATCGACGAAATAGTTTAATGAAGTTCTCTAGTATAGGAAATTTTAGAAATATCAATGCAAAAAGTTTTTTAAAGGTAAGTAGGAGAGTTCCGCCCCCCTTCTCGCTACGCTCACCCCCCCCCCTCTCCCCTCATAATCACTTCGCGATTCCACTTGGTATCGGGAAGCAATCTCTATTTTCTAGCCAATCCCAGACGTAATTATTTCGCGTTTCCACTCTGGATCGCTTTGCGATCCCTTATATTTTATGCCCTTATATTCAATTTTTAGATTCCACTTTGTAAAAACGCGCTCCTCCTCAACTCCTGACAATTTTATTTCCTTATCGCCAAGCACATAATCATTAGAACTTACAGAGTTTCATAATTATAAGAATTATTAAATATAAAATTAAATATATAGTGTTACGAATATTGTAAATAGTTAGCGTTTGTGCTTGAAAATAATGTAAATAGTTCAATTAAGCTCTATTCATAAGCTAATATTAGTTTTTGTTGCATTGAAATATCTCAATTTGTTGATTTTCTGCAAGCAACTGAAGCCTATTGGATTTCAATGGGTGATTATGGGAATTTGGCGAAATATTGGAAATAGCGCCAAGTTGGCGACAAACTTGGCTACTTTTGGCGACAGAGTCCCCCCCCCCCCCCTTGGTAAACCCCTTATAGCGTCAGAAAGCTCTGACCAATCAGATGCATTTCGCGGTATCTACGCAAATTTTTATTGGTCCTTTTCCAAACCGTTACTTTTTTTTATATATGAGAAGGAAGCAAGATTTACAAGGCATCGACGACACAGTTTAATGAAGTTCTCTAGTATAGGAGATCTGAGATAAAAAAAAAATGCAAATTTTTGGACTTCTATTATTTTTAAGTGGTTGCCACTTTGAAACAAAGTGGCAGATCAAGTTGGATAACGAACTCGGTCAAACCTTGGTAAGTCCTGTACACATGCTTAGTCACGTCAAAATTGGTTCATAAATAAGAGTGTCATCACATGAAAAAAATTCAGTTACATATAATATATACATATATAAATGAGTATTTGAACGAAGGGTGGTATTGGAGTTTAGCGGTCATAATCGGTAAAAATATACCGAAATTGCTTTCCTCCGGTTAGCTGTAAATGTAGCTTCTTACTTTTTTCTAATGGAAGCTACCTAAAATTTTTCTTTAAGTTATTAAAGAAATTTTTTTTTTCTTAACTAATGTTAAGAAAAAAAAAAATAAATGTTCTATGCGTTCCAAGTTTCAAAATATTTTCTCTTTACTAATATTATTATTATTTAATAGGACTTTATTTAAAAAAGGAAAATATGTTTTTTAATAGGGCAGACAGTTATTTAGAATAAATAAATAAAAAACTGGCAGGAAACAGAATTTTCACTAAATTCCCATATGTTAATATAATTTATTACTAATTTGAATACCTTAATAAACTAACATTCTAAAATAAATGCACAGACATGCGTAGTACCTGTGGAGTAATATTATCCTTTCACACAGTGATAATTTTGAACAAAAATTAAATCGCATGGGATATTTTAAACATGTATAGACTACGAAAAATTCAATTTGAGAAAAATGCAGTTAAAATACACTATGAGATTACATAGCTTGGAATAATTTTTTTCTTTAATTTTAACAAGTTGATAACATTAAAATAAACAACGTAGCAGTTCCCCTGATGACGGCTAATGTTTAGCTGAAAACGTAGGCATTTTGATATCTTTTGACATCAATGTTTTTTAACATTTTCAATAGTTTTAAATGTTTTTAAAACTTTTATATACTTGCACCTATTTAGTAATAAATGTATTGTGAATCAAGTATTCACGTTGTTTATTTTATTTTATTAAGGTGAATAGGACGTTTCAACTTGAGATACAGTTTCTATATATGTTTTATTGATAACATTAAAACAAAAATTCGTACTTTTGGTCGTTTTGGCTCATTTCAATGTACACCGCTATTTTATTAAAATGCTTTGTGAAAATACTAATGATTTTTCATAATAAAAAGAGTTATTCTGTGAAATTTTTTTCTCTAATAAATAGTTTGGAAACAGAATTCTGGTATTACTTTAGCGTTTGCTAATTGAGTCAATTTGCTAAACTTTTGTTGTATGCTAATGAGAATTATTTTATATTCTCTATGAAACGTTTGCTTTAATCGTTATTTACAGAAACATCACGAATAATATTTCCTACTAACCGATTCTTTAACCAAAGAAAAGTGATTTATTCTGTTTCAGATGAGGGAAAAAAAAACTATATTATTACTATCGTGCAGACGATAAAAGTCACGCATCCTGAAATCACATTTTGAGATCGTCAGTATCACTATTATCATGAAATCGTCTGCTAAGCGAATCGGAGGAAACGGTCGCACGAACTTTTGCTTTTAAATACAGTTTATAGTACATCTGTGATGCACGCATGCAAAAAATTTATTATTTGTGCACATTATTTTTTATTTCTCCCATGTTTATGTGATGGAATTTTAGTGATAAATCTCTTAAAACAACAGTGAATCCGTTTCTATGGCCATACATTTGGATATCAACAAACTGGTTACCGGGGAAACCACAACTTTTTACTCCCGAATCTTTTCAAGAAAATGAAGCAGCTCCTGTCAATGGATTTCGACTTTTAGCGGCGTTTTTCTGTTTTCATAAGCAAAAGTCCAGGCGGCAAAGACTTCATATTATGACAGAGCTATTAATGCATCGCCCGCATTTCGGAAACTTCTCAACTACGAAAGAGTATCGGGTCTTTGACTTTCAGTATTCAGAAGCGCTTGTAAGAGGTGAGTACTTTTTAAGGATAAGAATCATTGTTTATTTAGTATCCATCTTTTAAGTTCAATGATCTTTACTTAAGGATGAAGTTTTATTTTTATTACACATATAAAATAAATTAATATATTTTTTTTTTTTTTTTTTTTTTTTTGGTATTTTAAAGATATTATTATTTTTAATAATTATATTATTATTATAACTGTTTTGATTTTCTTTATTTCTATTTTTTTAACTCATTTTTAAAATTAAAATTGAATAGGAATAAAATTTCAATAAATAAAATTATACCAAATTAAAAATATTTACTCATCTAATTAAAGTCATAATTGTTATTATTATTGTTGCTGTTATTGGTGTTGTTCTAGTAATTTATAATAATGAACCAAAAAAGCATGTAAGTTTGCATATGAGGGACATACAGTTGTATTTCTATTTAACAAAGTCGCTAACTGTAGAAAAACAGTTCGTTATATGGAAATTTCTTTAAATAGAGATTCACATTTAATGTTTTAAATACATAAATGCAAATTTTTAATTAATAAACATTAAATATTATATTGAAAAGTAATTATTTACACTTTTTTTTATATAAATTATATGCATTTGTTTAAGTTATTTTTTTTTTTTTTAATGTAGGAAAAACAAAAATTAAACAACGTTATTCTATTAAAAATATACACTGTATTTTTAGTTTAAGAAAAAAGTTTATTTAAAATTAATGAGTTTTTTTTTTAATGATATTACCAGCGTGTGTGTAAAAAGTGTTAAAAGAAACAATAAATTTGAAATGTCAAGAAATATTTTTAGATATATGTAGAAAAAAAAATTAGAGCACGACAAAAAATTCGTTAAATAAAGAATGCGCTTCTCTAGTTGTAGGTTAATTTACAAGGAAATTAGAAAAGTGTTCTTCGTTCCAAAAAAAAGTTCGTAAAATAGAGGAATTTTTCAAAATAGAAGCGTAACTGAATATAGCGTAGACATCAGAAAACCTGATGCATAAACAATTTCCCTTTTTCTAGTTTTCTATTCAAATTTTTCTCATTTAGTTTGCGAGATTTTCCCCCCTATGCAAGGCGAGTTGCCGCGATTTTCCCCCCTATGCAAGGCGAGTTGCCGCGATTTTCCCCCCTATGCAAGGCGAGTTGCCGCGATTTTCCCCCCTATGCAAGGCGAGTTGCGGCGATTTTCCCCCCTATGCAAGGCGAGCTGCCGCGATTTTTCCCCCTATGCAAAACCAAATAACAGAAGGTAAATGAAATGTTTAATGTACGTAGTTTAGCATAACCTTTTTCCTATCATTTCTTTTTTTTATTTTTTATTTTTTTTTTTATATTTATCTTGCTTGTTTTTAATATTTAGATTTCAAGGGGACAGTTTAGCTTTTCAACAATTTTGTTTATTTTAAAATTTATGGTTCAAATGGCGAACTCGCTGCATTTCAATTCTAAAAAAAAAGTACATTTTGAAAAAAATTAACTGCATATTTAATTAAAAATTTTAAAAGGTTTAAAAAAATTTGTATTTTTAAAAATCCCTACTACTTTTTTAAATATTAATATTTTTGCCCAATTTTTTAAAAAAATTCAAATGTATATTACACAAGACTGCGTATGGATTTTTAGATACATCTAATATTACATTTAATATATTTTTTTACTGATACATATAGTGTAAAAGGATGAAATCTAACACATCTTCATATACTTTTATTTTTTTAAAATAACAAAAAACCCGAAGGCCATGCGCAGATTTATCCCATATATAATAAAAGACATGTACAAAAAATTTCAAATCTCTATCTCAAATACAAAAAAAAAAAAAAAAAAAAAAAGCCGTAGCATTTTGAAAACATGAAAGTGAAGAAATATTAACAGGGAGAAAAAACCGTTTAAAGTTTTCATGTGTGTGGGGAATTGCGCTGATTGTATTTTTTGACAAAATTTACAATATCTCGCGATATAAGTACTGTATGGGTATAAATGAGGTGTCAAAATATTCACAATTAAACGGGCTTTCATTTAATATAACAAGTTGGAAATTGCTCGTCAAACGTGGCAAATGAGGTGCAGGGGCCTCGCTAAGGGGGGGGGTGCCTCCCCCCCCAAACATTCGTGAATGTTATTACATTTGGCAAATTTACAAACTTAGTCTGCAAATTTTGTTAAAATTTTAATAAAAACTTAATAATATATTTTCTATTTTTGATAGACTTGGTAAAAATTACAAAACTAATTGGGAATATTATTAAACTTTTAACAAATAAAAACTATATTACATTTTCTAACTGTGGTAAGTTGGCAAAATTATAAAACGAGTTGGCAAATACTGAAATTTGACTTGGCAGTTTAAGGTTATCTCCCCACCAATAAAAAGTCTTAGCGATGGCACTGATGAGGTGCGTTCGTACTATAACTAGTTTTATAAATATTTTTTAACCGTATATTGTACTGAATGTATATTTTAGTGCATCAATAAGTGCATATTTATTTCATTCTGTTCGAAAGGCTGTAACATCATTAAAATGCGCTTAAAATATTTTTTTCCCATTGGCCATCATGTAACGGAAAACTTTTGATTGTCCCTGTAATTAAACTATACATCCGATTTTCATAAAATTTGAAATGACTCGACAAAATTTTGCAACTATTATATATTTAAAATTTCAGATCATTCGGAAGGCTGTAACCTCATTAAAATGCACTCGCAATAATTTATTCCCATTGGCCGTAATGTAATGGAAAACTTTTGACTGTCCCTGTAATATTCCGTGCATTAGTTCTTGAGATATGACTACCGCTGAAATCGCGTAAATCCAGCAAAATTCAGCCTAGCAGTGCCACATATTACGTGCTTTACAGAAAAACTTATTTTACACCAAAACCACCAAGCAACAACTTATGTCAAAGTCTAACTGAATCTGAAGTTTGGAGAAAATCCGTGCATTAGTTTTTTAGATACAGCGATTGCAAAAATAGTGAAAATTCCAGAATAGCAGAAAACCAACTATCGAGCGATTAACACCAAAACGTAATCAGCAACAACTTGTGTCAACGTCTAACTAAATCGGAAGTTGAAAATTCGTGCATTAGTTCTTGAGATAGAGCTATTGCGGGAATCGTGAAAAATGCAGCACAACAGCGCCACCTGTTGGGCGATTTATACCAACACGTAATCAGCACCAAGTCATATCAAGTACTAACTGAATCTAAAGTTTTATGAAAATCCGTGCATTAGTTATTTGAGATAGAGCTATTGCGGAAGTCGTGTAAATCCTGCAAAATTCAGCATAGCAGCGCCACCTGTTAAGCGATCTACACCAAAAAGTAAACAGCTCCAACTCATATCAAGGAATTGCTGAATCTGAAGTTTGATGAAAATCCGCGAAGTAGTTCTTTAGATAGAGCTATTGCGGAAATCGTGAACAATGCAATATAGCAACGCCACCTGTTGGACGATTTACACCAAAAACTAATCTGCGCCAATTTATATGAGGGACTACCTGAATATTAATTTTTATTAAATTCCGTGCATTAGTTCTTGAGATATAGTTCCCACAACATTTGTGTCACATTCACACATACAGACAGACAGATAGACAGAGTCACAGACTCACAGACAGACATTTTGTAAAAACATGTTTTTTGGGATCTCTAACCCCTAAAATGTGTAAATCTGTCAAAAACCGGAAGTCGAAAATTTTCACGAATCCAATACTTTCTTGTTGTAAAGATGGAAGAATGTAAAAATATTTAAATTCCTTCCCACTTCTTGCATTTTAAGGGGACACGGTACCTTTTAAACTACTTTTTCGATTTTGAATAATACTGTAATATACTTAAATATAATGTCACTACAGATATTAGGCACTATAAAGCGAATGTAATTTCATATAATTTAAAAAAAAAAATCTTGTAAAACAGCCTATTTAACTAAAATTTAAATAAAAAAAATTTTAAATTTTTTTTAAAATCCCTACTATTTTTTAGGTGCGTTCGTAATTATATAAATACGTAGCACCTATAGTCGTCGTTCAGTCCGTCCGTCCGTCTGTCCGTCCGTCTGTCTGTCTGTCCGCATATAACAGAGCAAACACTACCCAACCGAATGGTCTGAAATTTTTAATGTATGATTGTTGCAAAATTTTGTCGAGCCATTTCAAATTTTATGAAAATCGGATTCATAGTTTAATGACAGGGACAGTCAAAATTTTTTCTTTACATTACGGCCAATGGGAAAAATTATTGCAAATGCATTTTAATGATGTTACAGCCTTTCGAATGGTCTGAAATTTTAAATATATAATTGTTTCAAAATTTTGTCGGCCATTTGAAATTTTAGAAAAATCGGATGTATAGTTTAATGACAGGGACAGTCAAAAGTTTTCCGTTACATTACGGCCAATGGGAAAAAATATTGCAAGTGCTTTTTAATGATGTTACAGCCTTCCGAATGGTCTGAAAATTTAAATATATAATTGTTGCAAAATTTTGTCGAGCCATTTCAAATTTTATGAAAATCGGATGTATAGTTTAATTACAGGGGCAGTCAAAAGTTTTCCGTTACATTACGGGGAATGGGAAAAAAATTATTGCAAGTGCATTTTAATGATGTTATAGACTATGCACTTATGAAATTAAAATATATATATATTGAGTACAATATGGGGTACAAAAAATAATTATAAAACTAGTTATAGTACGAACGCACCTCATTTGCCACGTTTGACGAGCAATTTCCGACTTGTTTAAATATGAATATTTTTGCTTCAAAATTTTTTTCCATATTCCTTAGATTATACTACATAAAACTGTGCATGGATTTTTAGATGTATGGGATATTACATTTAATATCAATCTTTTTCTCTTTTGTATAGTAAAAAATCAAGGAAAAATAATTGAAATTCTTAAAAAAAAAATAACTATAACCTTGAATGTTAAATCCATGCACAATTTTATGTAGTATGTTTTTAGGATTATGGAAAAAAAAATTTGAAGCAAAAATATTCCTATTTAAAAAAGTAGTAGGGATTTAAATTTTTTTAAATTTAAATTTTAGTTAAATAGGCTGTTCTACAAGATTTTTTTTTTTAAATTATATGAAATTATATTTGCTTTATAGTGCCTAATATCTGTAGTGACATTATATTTAAGTATATTACAGTATTATTCAAAATCGAAAAAGTAGTTTAAAAGGTACTGTGTCCCCTTAAAGGAAGTTGGAGCTTGGATAGAAACAATCAAAGCTATAAATACTTTTCGATTTTGTTGAGAATATTATGTGAACATAATATATACAGGGTTAGCCTAAGTAATTCATCGGTTTTCAACACACTGTGTATTGAGAGTATACGACCTACAAAGACGCTTGATACATGAGACGATATCACAAAATACGAAAATTGCAGTCCGCACAAGGAAATGTCTATTAAATGTTAGATAATGCAATTTTCTTTTTTACATTCTAATAAAAAATATTCTCAGAAGTATTTTCAAGGCATATTATATTCATAATAACACAAAAATAAAGAAATTAAAAGACTTAAACTTTCATATTGTCATTTTCCAGGCATGTCACAATGTGCAAAGTAAAAGACTTTCTGCTATTCTGTACAAATACCTTTTTTTAGTTTTATTAATTTCTAATTATTATTTATACCTTATATAACACATATATGAGGAAGGTAACTAAGTTCTGTATTTTAGAAATAATTTTCCGTAATTAAAATATGATTGTCACTGAA
This sequence comes from Maratus speciosus, assembly GCA_963932465.1. Taxonomy (NCBI): domain Eukaryota; kingdom Metazoa; phylum Arthropoda; class Arachnida; order Araneae; family Salticidae; genus Maratus; species Maratus speciosus. The sequence continues at coordinate 297,522,823 of OZ010789.1, forward strand.
AATATATGTCATTTTCCTGGCCTGCTCATTTTAGTTCTTTATGAGGTATGAAGATGTCGCCGCAGAGTTATTCTTCTTGTTTTTGACATAGCTCAAGTCAGAAGTTAGCAACATCTTTTAGATATTTCTTTGAAAATAATGTGTTTAAAGGCTTTGTAAAAATTGAGTAGACTTTTATTATGTCATTTTCCTGGCTTAAATAATTTACAAATAAAACTGAACGTTACACTGAATTCCAGGTACTATAGAGGAAACATGTTCCTTTAAAAGAAATTAAAATGTTAGATCTAAAAAAAAAAAATAATAAAGAAAAAAAAAGAATGTGAAAAAGGTTTTAGAATGAAATTGTCATTATCCTGGCATACATATGGCAAGAAAATGACATATAATTATAATTTCATAAAAATGAACTTTAGCTCTTCAAACTTTATAACAATTTTACGTATAAATTCCTGTATTCAGTTGCTCAAATAACATTTTTTTAAAGAATCAGAAACTTTGAAACTAAACTTTCAAAAAATTTTGTTTTCAAAGTCTCACATTTCGCGATATTCACCCACATACAATCACCACCTTTAAAAACCCGCCTCGTGGCTTGCGTGCAGGAACGTATAACTGCTGCTGTGACGGGCACTTGCAGAAACATACTAATTAGAGGTATGGACGGAACTGGATTACCGTTTGGTGACTAATGCCACACACATTGAACATTTGTAGTATGTACCAGAAACTTGGTGAGTGTATATATCTTTCCATGGCCCGTCTTTGTACGTCGTATACTTGTAGATAAACAGTCTTTTGAAACCCGATGAATTATTTATGCTAACTCTGTATATTTAAATATATATTTCACATTATAAATGGCCGTGAATGGTGCCATTTTTTATTACAAAAATAAGATGTTTTCCGATCCAAGTTGAAAAATTAATCAATGTAATGGAACATTACTTTCATAGATTGACTCTTCTATCCTTTGAATTCAGAAGGCGTCACACCAATTTCTCTTTGCTATTGACATAAAAGACAAGATGATTGTTTGCCTCATCTACAAAAATGATAATAATATGACACATTCCATCACAAAGAAAATCAGTGTAAAAATGTTATTTTGCAGTAGAAAAATGTTTAACAAAGAGACTGAGAATGGATACAGGACTAATTTCGTAACATAAATGTGAAAGAAAAACATTTTCTAAATTAATCCATTTTTACAAAAATGCTTTTGCATCAAATAATATACAATACGACAATGAATGGATTTTATATGATATCGCACTATATATACATCCATTTTTGAGAAATATTTCATAAGTTAATTTTCCATTCATTCGAATATCTAGGAAAAAATTTAATTTTTATTAAAATTCATTTATAATGGTAATGCATTTTGATAAAATGGCTGACATTAACAATAAATATACATAGTTTTCGTAAAATATTTCATTAGTTAATTGGACATTCATTCCAATGTCTAAGAACAAAATTATTTTTAATAAAGTTCAATTATAATAGTGACAATTTCTCATAAAATGGCTGCCATTAATGTTAAATATACGTCTTACTTCTCAGAATATTTCATAAGTTAACTTGTCATTTATTCGTATATTTAAAATCAAAATTATTTTTACTAAATTTCAGTTATAACAGTAATAAATTCTGATAAAATGGCTGACATTAACACATTTTTATGTTAATTGTGATGAAAATTAGACATGAATAAAATTCGTTCACAAATAAATAAACTGAAAATGGGAATTCAGTAATTTATCAGATAAAATTTGACAATTAAACAATCTGATAAGCGAACGAATTTTCTTATGCAAATTTATAAGCAAATACCTTTGTGTTAAGTAGAATAAAATACAATTATGATTAGTTTTATACCGCACGCATTAATTATACTATTATTTTTGTAAATAATTTCATCAAATAATTTTTTCTTCATTCGAATCCTTAGGAACAAATTTACTTCTACTAAATTCTTATAGTAATAAATTATGTAAAAAGAGTTATTGTAAGTGTGTATGTTATAACTGGAAGAAACAAATGCTTGAATCAATTAAACACTTTAATTGATCAGAGATTTAGATACGAATTGAATATTTCCAACTGAGCGAAAAAATGCCCAGGCTGGGAATCGAACCCAGATCCTTGGCTTACAAGGCCAATGCTTTTCCATTTAAGCTAACTGGGCCGACAACCAGCCAGCATATTTCGCTCAGAAACCTTATTGGTAATAACATCTGGTCTGTCATGTAGACAGCTCAACAGAATAAACCGCAGGTAAAGGAACTCCATATAAACGATGGATACGTAGATGAACTATTATTTTAACATATAATTATGTTATTAATATATTAATATGTTAAAATAATAGTTCATCTACGTATCCATCGTTTATATGGCGTTCCTTTACCTGCGGTTTATTCTGTTGAGCTGTCTACATGACAGACCAGATGTTATTACCAATAAGGTTTTCTGAGCGAAATATGCTGGCTGGTTGTCGGCCCAGTTAGCTTAAATGGAAAAGCATTGGCCTTGTAAGCCAAGGATCTGGGTTCGATTCCCAGCCTGGGCATTTTTTCGCTCAGTTGGAAATATTCAATTCGTATGATAACTTTACCAATCAGTTTGATTGTGTTAAAATAATAGAGATTTAGATATCAAAAATGCAAATCCAGCAAGATATCAGATAAAATCTGTGAGTTTAATAAGCGCCAAACTGCTTACTATCAATATACTGGAGTTAGATGTGAAAAAGAAACAAAGGAATTTCGCATGGTACACCAAATAGATCTTCTGCATTGGGGATTTCAGACATAGAGTCAGAGAGACCAAGTAGAACAGCCAACTTATTTTTTAATTGCATTAAGTCCCTCTAAGCGTCTTAAGCATCTTTTTCTGCCATGCAGTTTCTGAATTCACAGATTGGAGTAACAAAATATTGAAATGTATGTTGATTTTCTTTTCCTGTGTGTAAGAAAAATAAATACGTAAGTCATTCAAATACAAGTTCTCATATCGATGCTGTTTTCATAGCTTTAAAGAATGCATCTTTATCTCATTCGAAATAATCCAATAAAAACTGCAAAACACAAAGAATAAAAAACTTTATTTTTTACTAAAACACTTTTCAAAAGCAGAAGAGAAAAAAGGTCAACGAAATGAATTTCTCGAGTTTCTAAAAATGGATCAGAGTTCCCGTCGAAAGAGAAGCTCTGATTGGTTTACAGGCGAATGACGTCAAACATTTTCTTATACAGAAAATAGACAAGCTCTAAACTGTGGCTGCATTTCGTATTATTCATCATGGTTTTCCAGGAACTATAAATAACATTTGAATCATATAAAAATAAATCAGTTGTGTTTACTTCGATGGAATGAGATATTATGTGGCCAGACGAATTTCAACTGAAGATATATCAAAATATATAAATATTTGAATGTAACTCATCTTAAAATAAACGGTCAAGTACGAGTATTACTCGCGATTAGAGGGTTCCGTACAGTAAATATATGAATTATTATCTGTATTAATAAAAAAATTCGTTGCTAAAAGAATAATAAGACTTTGTAGAAAGCAATACAACGTAAGGGTTGGGTATGGTATAGCTATATTCTAGAAAAGTATGAGTGGGTATACAATAAAAATTCAAAGAGATATGAAGCCTAAATAATATCAAATATTGCTATTCTGTATAACTCTTTTTTTAATCTTATCCTAATCTTTTTATGATGAACTTAATTCGGTAATGACAATAAAAGTAGTGCATATTTAAACTTCATTTGCATTTCATAAAACTAAATTCAGCGTAGTAATAATCTTATCTTTTTACAGTGTAGTTAAAACAAAACACTTGTTCAAAGTTTAAACTTGGCATTGTGCTAAGCGTGCTTCGAAAGGAGGTCGCAAAGTTGCAACGCCGCCTTGCTCCGCGCCGCGTTTTTTCAGATAAGTTTTTAATTAATTTTTAAAGACACGAGAGGCGTATTGCGAAATCCACTGAATGCAAATTAGTCACGAATCACATAGTAATTATGAGACTAATTCTAATTGGTCTGTTTTTTACAATTTGACGTTTATTGCTTTTATACTGCTGTTAGGTATTGCATTACGCAAATATATCATTAAAAGTTGTTATGTAGGCTTTAAAAGCCGTTGGTACATAGAGTACACCGCCCCTGTCATTATGTATGTCCAAACCGTCCGTGTCTTTAAGGGTTAATATCTCGGCTAACTGCCGACGATTTTTTTTAAAATCATAATTAACAATGCTTTTATACTTCTGCTACGATAGGTACCTTCAGCGTTCCTCAACACCTTTGCTGAATGTCTGCAAATTGAAATTTGTGAGTAATGAAAAATGCCTTTTTCTCAAAAACTATGTGACCTAAGGTAATCGCTATAATTTTCCTGCAAGGTTTAAATTAACTTCTACTACCTCTGATTTTTTTCATAATTTTAGTTTCAGTAGATTCGGAAATAGAGGGGGGGGGGGGGCATATTTTTGCACTACATTTTCGACGATATCTCTGAAAATATAATACCTAAAATTAAAAGAAATGTATTTTTGACTTCAGCGTTACGAAAGCTTTCATACGATATACAAAGAACAGATTTTTTTTCAAGGACTTAATTAGCGACACAACATTTTCCTGAAATTTATTTGTGAATGTTTGATAATCTGTACATATGTGGTTTAATAGTCTGTATTACTTCCGTCAATTTGAACTTTCCACGTTTCACAGTTTACGAGTAAAATGGCTGTGACAGACACAGGAGTGATCTTATAATGGTTCCGTTTTTACTTTTTAAGTACGGAACCCTAAAAACTTATGAAATGTGATGCGGTCATCTCCGTATTCGTTTCAGGAGGTCAAGGGATGTGCGCTTTTATGTATATATACGATAAATTTTACAAAATTCAATAAAATTTCAGATCATCGTGCTGATTTTAATATAACCCTAAGCGCCCATGAATCACTGAATTATTTATGATGCAATACTCTAGCTAGTGGTTGCTTTAATCACTTATCCCGAAGTAACTCATGTTTATATTAACAGTCAAAACTGCTTATACGAAGCCATTTTGGCAATATTCTATTCAGAACTGCAGCGAGGTTAGTGCGAGCAGTGCCCTACCACTAGGTGCCACTAGACACTCCATTGGCGACCCTCGCTATCTCTATATAATAAAAGGCAGTGTAACGCAGGGCGGGGCGAATCCATCAATCTTACCAGTCTCCGATGAAGAGACTCAAGAGTGAAAGGTTTCATTCTCCCATTGGTTGACAAGAAACAAGAATCCCGCGATTACTTCTCAAGGTTACAAATCCTGATAATTGAGCAGTGGTAGACACTTCTTCCTAACTGAGATTATTTCAAGTATTGAGTTGCAATCATATTAAATTTTCTTTGCGACATGTAAGGAATTTTAATCACGGAAAACAATGATATGGTATTTTTAAAAATATCCTTTTTTTCCCTGCAAAAAATTGATAAAACTGACTTTTTTTAAAAAAAGTAATCAATTTAAATATTTTAGACTTATTATTTTGTAACTTATTTTTAAATTACACATTACTTATATTTTCCTTTTCTATATACAGGTGTATGTAAATTTAAACTTTAAAAAAAAAATCAAACATATTCCATATTTTAAAAGTAAAAAATTAATATTTATACAAAAAGTAAAATTAATAATTTTTGATTTATAGCTTTGCATCAGGAGGACAGAAGCTTAGGGGATTAGTCCCCCCCTCCCCGAAATAATATCCTGGCATTTTGTAACTTATTTTTAAATTACAACATTGCTTATATTTTCCTTTTCTATATACAGGTGTATGTAAATTTAAACTAAAAAACAAAAACAACAACAAAAAAAAAACATCCCATATTGTAAAAGTAAAAAATTAATACACTGCTCAAAACAATTAAAGGATATTGCAGTTTTAGGTGGATTTTGTATCAGGTAAACTGTTTAGCTGATTGATACATGGTCGACAGACATAGTAGGTTATATGAGAATAAATTACACATGTTTGGCAGAAAAAAATGCATTTTATTGCGCATTTGTGTACTAAAGGAAAAAAACACAATTTGTGCATATGAGAAAAAAAGAATAAGAAAAGGTGTTTTATTCAAAGAAAAACATTTTCAGTAGGGGGTATGGTTTCCACGGGCGGCCAGCAACGTTGAACACCTTTGAGGCATGGACTCAATGAGGCTATTAATGACAAGTTGGGGTATTCTGCCCCACTCTTCCAGAAGAGCTCTTTCCAGTTCTTGGAGAGTTTGTGGGGGTTGTTGGCGGCCAGAAACTCGTCTTCCTAGAGCGTCCCAAACGTGCTCGATTGGATTCATGTCTGGAGAACACGCTGGCCATTCTATTCGAACGATTCCTTCCTCGAAAAGGAAATCCTCCACCAGGTTTGCACGATGTGGCTTGCAGTTATCGTCCATTAAAATGAAGTTATCTCCGATTTCTGCAGCGTAAGGGACTACAATAGGTCTGAGGATCTCATCCCTATATCGGCGACCAGTCAGAGCTCCATCTCGAATGATGTAGAGGTCAGTGCGCCCGTCAATGGAGATGCCACCATACACCAACACTCTTCCACCGCCAAATCTGACACTTTCGTGCACGAACGCAGGATTATTCCTACAGCCACGGTCCCTCCAGATGAACGCCTATTATCCGGATGCACAGAAAAACGGGACTCGTCAGAAAACAGAATATTGCTCCATTCATTTCTCCTCCAGTTGACATGCTCGGTTGCCCACTCCCTGCGGTCGCGACGATGCCTTGATGTTAATCTAACACATACCATTGGTCGGCGAGCATACAGACCTACAGCATGGAGCCGGTTTCGGACAGTCTGAGTTGAAATCGTGGTGCCTGTAGCCGAGCGAAGGTGTTGTTGGAGAAGAGTAGCGTTCATGGTTCGGTGTCTCCGAGCTGTTAACGCTAAATACCAATCTTCTTTGGGCGTTGTTGCCCGTCTACGACCTTACCCTGGTCTTCGGCCTGCACATCCACTCTCCAAAAAACGGTTCCAGATCCTGGAAATGACACTTTGTGACACTCCAATGGCTTGCGCTACTTCGGCTTGAGTTTGGCCCCCTTCTAACCTACCAACAATTCTTAAAGCTTCAGAATCTGTCAAATGACTTCGCTGAGACATCGTACTCATCGAAACAAAGCAATCACTGAATGCCGATCATCCTTGTCTTCATTCTCTTTTATCCAGTTGAAAGTCAAATTTCATTCGCTGCCGCTGAAGCGACGTTTTTGACGTCGAACTCAAAATTTGCATACTCCACAGTTTGAAAACCAGAAAAATTTGCATTTGTGATTCTCTTCTTCTATTTTCGGCAAAAAAATTTCGTTTATATCTTTATTTTATATAAAACTTCAAATATCCTTTAATTGTTTTGAGCAGTGTATTTATACGAAAAGTAAAATTAATAATTTTTGATTTATAGCTTTGCATCAGGAGGACAGAAGCTTAGGGGATTAGACGGATGGGATTCAACCCACGATACTTATTTATTAATAAATATACATAAAAGTGTTATTAAAAAAAATAGTATTATTTCAACAGGGTTCGTACGGGTGCTTGAATTTCATGACTAAGAAATTCTTCGGTACCAGTATTTTCTTATGGAAAATCTCTCTTGAAATAAGGCGAAATTTCGTCCGTTTAAACTAGATTTTTTTTCTATAAAAAAATTCTGATATTAGGCCTTGAAAATAACGATATCCGTACGAACCCTGTTTCAATAGTTGCAGCAGACTGTTTTAATTACGCACTTTTATTGCATATTTATTAAATTTTTCTTTTATTAAGAAATCTTAATTTTGTTATAGTATATTAGCCGGAAAACCTAGTTTACCCAGAAATATTATAAAAGCTAATTGTGTGTTTATTAGAACATAAACTAGCCGAACTTTGCTCATCTAAACGCTTCCATATTGTCAATTATTTTTTTTCAAATTTTAAGTGAAAAACACAATTTTTACCCACCGTCCTAGGACGGGTATTTACACTAATCTCTATTAATTCACTGGCAATCGATTCAAAAAGAAGCAAAAAAAATCGTATGGAGCGTCAATTAGACCTTCTGCATTGCTGATTTCAGAGACAGAGTCAGAGAGCCCAAGAGAAGCAACAAACTTTTTTTGTTAATATTGCATTAAGCACCATTAAGTGTTTGAATCGTCTTTTTCAACCAGCAATTTCTGAATACAAAGACCGACCTATGACAAAATTCTAAAATTTATATTTCCTTTTTCTGTGCGTAAGATGAATAAATATGCAAGATATTCAAATGCTAGTCCTCATACCGATGTTTTTTCATAGCTTATTATTTTATGAATCTTTAAACAGATAAGCAAAATACACTGCAACACGCTTAGGGAAGATCAAGAAACGCACTTTTTAAAAATTATTAAAATAATTCAAATGTAAGCTACCTTAAAAAAATCACTTCTTGCACTATTTTTAAATAATAAGCAATTACCACCGCAAATGATAACATATTTCGATTTTTCACATATACCTGTGAAATCGTGTATGTCTTTTCCAAAACAGAAATTATTGTGATCTATATCTGAAGCATATTCAAACTGCTTACCAGTTTGAGTTGCTTTACGGAGAAGCACTCGTACATGACTACATATTTAATTTATCTGTAAAACAAGTAATATAAAAATTTTGTTTTTAAAGTCAATTCCTACTTAGGTCATCAAAGAAAAATTTAATATAATCCCTTAAGCTAATATTAGTTTTTGTTGCATTAAAATATCTCAATTTGTTGATTTTCTATAAGTAAGTAGGTTTACAATGGAACTCCATGGGAATTTGGCGAAATATTAGAGATATCGCCAAGTTGACGTCACTTTTGGCGACTCATTTTGGCCGCCAAATTTGGCGATATATCGCCAAGTTGGCGACAAACTTAGCGGTATTTGGCGACAGAACAGGGTCTTCCCTATGGTAACCCCTTATTGAAAATACTTTCATTGATCTTCAATAACCAATGGCCGCCATTTTGTTTCCCATGCAAAACTAAAATTAATTAATTAAAATTCAATTAATTAATTAATATTTGAAAAAACTGTATTAACATCAATTGTCATCCAGTACAAGTTTTAAAAAATTTATTTCAACTTGATAGGATGAATAATGAGTATTTTATTAATGATTGAAAATTTGAACAAGATATATAAATATCTCTCTATTCTAAAAAAAAGTAACTACCGCTGTCACCGCCGCCGCCGCCGCCGCCGGTTTTGAATTTTTTGTGACCGGAGGTCTTTCTTCGTTAATATTGAGAAACATAATGCATACAAAAATATGAAAATCAGTGGTTTTATACAGAAATGTTTGATAAACACGCTGATGCAGACAGTTTTCAAATCGAAGAATTATTTTAAGAGATATTTAATGCTAAAGTTGGACAAAATCGTTCCACTAAAAAAGTTTTATAGCAGCAAAATCTATACATGGCAGTGTAATCATTTTTAGATCATTTTATGCGTTAGAATTTGCCGGAGTGCAGATTGCATTAATTTTTTTATTTTGACTCATTTTTTCAGGTTTTATTTCTATTTTAAATTCAAATTTTCAGCATTTCTAGAGATATTTTTTACAGATTTCAGAAAATTGTACTAATTTAAACTGTTGCCAACTGTATAAAAAGCGCAAGCAATAATGTTTGCTTCAAATTAAAAATTTATTTACACGTGACTATTATAAACAGGAAAAAAACTTTCAAATTAGAATTAAATAATTACGTATAAAAAGCAGGAACTTATTAAAAATTACGTCATAAAAAGTATACTCGTGAATTTTAAAAGTGAAAGGATATTGTAAAATAATAAATTCATTAACATGCGTTAGAAGTCTTAGGAGAAATTACGTCATATTTACGTCACATTATAGTTATTGCATAAAATGAACACAAAATAATATTGCAAAAAAGTTTAAATTTAGAAATTGCGCTAGACATTTATTTAATATTTTGAGAGGATATTTTCAACTATTTTTGTTAGGAAACCGCAAATAATATTTCATTGCTAACAAAAGTACTTTCACGCGATTATTTAAAAGAGAAAGAATAGCTTGGTAAAAATTACGTCAGATTAAAAACGATTCATTTAAAATGTCTCATTTAAAAGAACTTTCTTTTCGCTTTGTTAAAAAATACCAGGAGACAAAGACTCTGTTTACTTAATTCCTTTTATATTAGCTTATTTTGAAATGTTGTTACACGTGTTTACGTCATCAAGTTATTTTTATTTCGACGTTTTATTTGTATTTTTATTAATGTTGTACGAATTTATTTGTTCTTTCGTTATTTAAAATAAAAATTATGTCAATTTGTATAATTTGGCGAGTGGTTTGGCATTTATATAATTTGGCGAAATGGGTCGACGGGATAATCAAGTAGTACCGCAGCGGATTTGGCGTTAAAATTCCCCAATCAAAGAGAAATCAATTGAAATTCGTTTATAGGGAGATCGCCACTGTTTTTTAAATTATAATTCAATCTTTCGAAATCTTTTTAAAGCCGATCAAATTAGCGTGCATTTAGAGCCTGCGGTGTCTGGACGGGGGTTGGCGAGCGTAGCTCGTAGGGGGCCGAGCCCCCTAGTATATATAAATAAATATAGGGAGAGTGTGAACTAATAGTAGGAATTGAAAAAAAAAAGAAGAAATATTTATAACACGACGCCTATTTTTAAAATATAAAATAACATTTTACACTTTAATGAGCACTATTTTCACAAAAGACAGAGCCCGGGAGGGGGGAGGGGGGGGGGGTGCAAGAAAACATACATACAAACGTCGATTTCATGTAGCTACTAGTACTATTATGCAAGAATTTTTTGGCGCTCTTACAATTATTACTTCTGGGGTTATTATCCGGGGTCCATGGTCCCTACGTTATGCCACCGATGTAGATTAATATAAACACTGCATAACCATTCTTCTGTGAAATTCGTTAAAAATTAAACCGGGGAAATCACCGAAATCTAATACTGAAATCGCCTTCAAATCCCTTACCTAGATATAAGTTTATCAAAATAAAATTGTGGTTACAGAAAATAAAATTTTGTTTGATAACTTGAAATTGCAAAGCATTTTAGAGATTATACAGAGCGCATATAAATGAATTTGAATTCTATGATGCCATTCTAACTGCAACTGCAGAAAAAACAGGCATGTTACATCAAAATATATACCGCATTTTTTTTTTTTTCATTTATGAACTCCCAACATTTTTTATTTATTTATTTGATTCTTTTTCAGTTCAAGGACAACTTTAATGAGGACAACAAAAGAATATGAAAATTGCATTCCACCGTTGCAGTGCCTTCAGAAACTCCTTTTATTTTTGGTCTGCCATTTTACTTCAGGTAAATTATCTTTAAACGACATTCTTTATCGCTACTAATTAATCGTTTCTTTATGGTGTACATAAAAAAATGCATCTTTTTTTAATACAATACGGCCTTAAAATGTTTATTTTGTATTTATCTTCATTTTAATTTTAATTTTAATTTTAATTAATTAATTTATTACAATATGTATCATTGGCATACGGTTAGTGCATATAAGATCAACTAAACTCAATACTTCAAAGAAACAAAATCTGGCACTTGTTTGTTAAAGAAGCTTTGGCGTGCAAGGGAAAAGACGATGTTGAATTTGGAGAGAAAAGCAAATTTTTCAAATGTGCTTTTCTGACAACCTATATTTACATTTTGAAAACATTATTAGATGTTACATATTTATGAAATAATTTTCGACGCATCAAATTCACAAACTTTTTTTTTTCAAATTTGCATTATTTAATGCATACATTCAGAGGCATTTTTTAAAAATTTATACCCAAATAAGCCATATAATAAATAATGTACAGAGGGTGTATTGGGAACGATTTTGATGTTTAATTAAAAAACAACGAGAAACAACAGGGGAAAAAATCTGGCAACATGTAACAACATGATAATTGAAATATTGACTGTTATGAAAAAATATAGTTTGCTACTAAAATGGCACGCGAAAGAAGCCAGTGGCTCAAATGTTATATATTTGCTCTTTCCAAAGAGAATTATTATGAAAATCATTTAGTAGGTGATATGTGGATAAAAAATTGTCACAATTGATGAAGCTTGGATTTATCCAAATGGCAGTAATAAAAAAAAAAGATCGATTTATTACCGAAAAAAAGGCCAAAAAGACTTACAACTTTGGTTCAAACACTGCAAAGAAAGTTTCTCTAAAGGATTTAAGGTGATTGCTGGAATCTGTTACAACGGAAAATTAAAGATCAGAAAAGTTGAGAAAAATGTCAAAATTAACTCTACAATCAAAACAATGTTCTAATTCCTATTTTTAAAGAAGAAATTCCAAAACATTATCCTACGGACATCAAAAGTGTTGAATTCCACCAGGATAAAGAGAGCAGCCATACATTCAAAAGTACAGTCGCAATTCTCGAAAAATTGACAAGAGAAACTGGAATCAAGTGTATAACGTTTAATCATATTTGAAACTTATATACAGCACTGAAATACCCTACAAGATGCTTACTGTAGAATAGGGTGTGCATAGAATTCATCGTTCAGCTACAGGAACACACAAAAGAATTCGGTCACAGTACTGCTATGAGAGATAATTACTGGAAGTGCCTTTTCTTATCTCTTTTGTTATATGTTTTTAAATGCGACTAATTTTGTTCATATTTCTTGGTGTGTGTATGCATGAATTCAGTAAATCATACACAGGGGTAAACAAAAGAATTCAAGTATATTTCCACTTATTGATGTAAATTGCTAGGGATTTAGAAGAGGAATTTTCAACTAGTGCTATGGTTTTCCGAAATGAACAAAATTTTAGCATACTAGGGTGACCGAGCCAGTCGTTGATCAAATAATGTCGTTGCTACGGGGTTTTTAATATATTTCCTTCCTTTTAAGTTTTAGAAGTAAACTAACATAATTGCTACAACCCTTAATGAATGTCCTATAATGAGCAAAAATGAAATCTGCTGAAATTAAATAGCAACAAAAATATAAGTAAATAGTTTCTTTGATTGCCGTTTTCCCAGTAGTTGATCAATCAAAGAAATCAGTCGAAAATTCAAAAATTAATCTTTAAAATATCATGCTTAAGCTGTGATTAACAATAATTCATATAAAACTATTATTTGAAATAAGCAAAATGGAAGTAGATTATTTTAACTTACCGTAATTGTCTCCGACTAATCAAAAACTAAATTTTTACGTTTTCTAATAAAAAGAATTCATAAAAATGCTTCTCTTACATCAGGCAGCTGATAACAATGTGACAACAGGTGCTCCAACATTCAAACAACAATAATATGGCGAGTGCCACGTGTAAAACTCATTTCCGCCTGAAATGGCGTAATATTTCGAAAAATTGATCAACTACTGGCAGGGGGTAGGGGGGGGGGGTATCAACTACTGGCGCAGTCACCCTGTGTAGTAAGAGGAAGTTCGGGTGATATGGAATGATCGGATAATATGGAATACTTCAATATCTGGAACATACGGTATTGCAGCAAAGCATAAATCTGCCATACAACTTCCTTGTACACCAATGAAGCACCGTGCTCAGTTCTGTTTGGATACTCGTTGTTGAAGCGACACGTTGAAATAAAATCTTATTCTCAACTTTTGCAGTTTTTTTGCAGGTAAATTTTACAAAATTCGTATTAATTATAAAATCTCATTGTCAGGGATGTAAACCAAGTTAAACAATAAAGTTAAACACCCGTATTTATTGCTGTGTTAGTCAGTTTTCCTCTAAGCTAACCTGTTGACGAGTGAAGAGGTTATGTTATTCAAGATGGTGTGTCGGGTAATATGGAATCTCAGCTAGACGAGTCTAAAAATTAAAACAATTTTTAAAAGAATCTGACGATTTATAGATGATGCACTAAAGTTTACTCATTAAATAATTTTGGTTATTCTTTTAAATCGCGTTTTTTCTTGCAATTTTAATACTCCTTATGACCCTATTCCATATTACCCGACTGGTTGCCATTACCCGAAAAGTGTAACTTTTAATTAAAAAGCTAAATACTGATATGTATTTTTTCTTCCACTTTAAATGCATTAAAAATATGTTAAGAACTAGTCAAAGTTTGTTCTTTATTAACTTTTAATGTATTTTTTACTTTCTTCTATCTTTACAAGAAGAAAGTATTGTATTCCGACTTCCGGTTTTCGATGGATTTTCACGTTTTAGGGGTCAGAGATCCCGAAAAACATGTTTTTACAAAATGTCTGTCTGTAAGTCTGTGACTCTGTCTGCCTGTCTGTGTGTGACACAAATTTTGTGGCCGCTCTAACTCAAGAACTAATGCACGGAATTTAATAAAAATTTATATTCAGGTAGCCCCTAATAAAAATTGGTGCTGATTAGTTTTTGATGTAAATCGCCTGACAGGTGGCGCTGCTATGCTGCATTTTTCGCAATTTTTGCAATAGCTCTATCTCAAGAACTAATGCACGGATTTTCATCAAACTTCAGATTCCGTTAGTCCTTGATATGAATTAGTGCCGATTACGTGTTGATGTTAATCGCCTAATAAATGACGCTGCTGGCTGCTATGCTGGAATTTTTCACGATTTTCGCAATAGCTCTATCTCAAAACTAACGCGCGGATTTTCTCCAAACTTCAGATTCAGTCAGACGTTGACATAAGTTGTTGCTGATTAGGTTTTGGTATGAATCACCCAATAGGTGGCACTGCTAGGCTGCATTTTGCTGGATTTACACGATTTCAGCGACAGTCATACCTCAAGAACTAATGCACGAAATTTCATATCTTTAGAATCCTCATGAGGGGCATAGATTATCATTTAAATGTGACACTGTGATAGCGAATTTTGAAGTATTAACATGTAAGAGATGGAAGAAAGTTTTGAGATTGATACATCTTTTATAAATAATATTTCTATTCAAAAATCCGAGTGTGCAGTCTTTTTCTTTCTTTTCAAATTTTCAACAATAGTAAATTAAAACAGGGAAATGACATATCTTACCTGTGTTCACTAGCGCTGTTTAGACCCCAATCCCGTTTTCTGTAGATCCGAAATATATCATCCGTTGCTCCTTTGTTAGATATTTCACAGCATTTATCTAAAGTGTTTAATAGAAAAAATATTATTGTATTTGTACAGTTGGCCCCGCTTAATCGGGTGACTGATAAACAAATGCCCCGTTTATAGAAATAAAATATTCGAGAACCAAAATTTTTCTCATAGAGGCAATGTTGAAATTCCACACTTATTCGAATAATTTCCCCGGATAATACAATAACAACTAATCTGGTGTGACAAATATTCTTTTGCTCGAAAATTTCAAGGCACCGAAATACAGGTTTCTCAGAAGAAAGGGAGTAACGGCGTTATCACATGAAGTCCAGTTACGCGCGTCACATCAAATTCGAACAACTTTTTTCAGGGTCGCAATAGCAACGGACGTCTCGTGTTGAGGGGGGGGGGGAGCAAAACAAAGAGACTACGTCTATATCATTACGGTAAAAAAAAAACGCATTGGTCATGTGATGTTGCACTGTGACACTGAAAAAATAGACACTTCTGAACCAAAGTTCTGTTCTCACTTTATTTATTCAGTTTGTTTTAAGGTTCTGAAGTAAAAAAATATGAACGCGAAAAGAAAAGATTTAAGTTTGTGCGATAAATTGAAGGTTTTGGATGCCATAAAGCACAGGAAAACACAAACTGAAATCGCTAAAGAGTTTCAAATTTTTCAGTCTCAAGTCTCGACCATTAAGAAAAATGCTGATAAAATTGAAGAAGAATGGAGAGACAATGTTAACCTACACCGAAAATGCAAAAAAAAATCTAATGACGATCACGACAATGCTGTGTTGGAATGGTTTCATTCAAAAAGAAGCAAAGGCAGCTTTAATAAATGGGGCAATGATTATGCAGAAAGCCGAAGAAATTGCGAAAGATTCTATTAATGAGAATTTTTCGGCATCTAAAGGATGGTTATGTAGATTCCAGTAAAGACACAATTTAACATTTAAAGAAACTACATAAAGAATAGGGCTCTATAAACGATGCAGTTTGTGATGAATGGATTGAAGAAACTTTACATCCAATTCTTGCTGAGTACAAACCATGCGATATTTTTAATTGTGACGAAACAAGTCTACTGTATAGAGCTATGTCAAAAGGAACAATTGAAAAAAAAAAAAAAAACGAAAAATTACACGGGTTCAGTGGCGTACCCAGGATTTTATTTCGGGGGGGGCTGACTTAAATTTTCATAATGTTCTAAATCTTACGAAACACGTTGCATTGTGTTATAAACAGAAATCATTTTTTCAATAAGGCCGTAGCCAGAGCGGGGGGTGCAAGGGTGACTTTGTTCCGAATTTTCCGAAAATTTGAAAAATTAGGTCATCAGTCCGAAAATTTTGACTTAAAAAATTATCGCGATTTTTGACAAATGGTCGTCGAAAAAAATCAATTTCGTCAATCGTTCGCAAAAAAAAAATCTATTTCGTCAATCGTTCGCAAAAAAATCTCCAATTTCTTTAAAGGATCAAGGAAAAAACCGGAATTATGTCATACGGCCGCAGATAAAATGCGAAGTTTGTCAAAGGATCGCGAAAAAATGTCAAATTTCGTCAAATGATAGCGGAGAAAACGTGAATTTCGTCAAATTATTCTAGAGGAAACACTAATTTCGTCAAAATGAGCACAGAAAAAACCCGAATTTCGTCAGAAGGCCGCAGAAAAAACGCGAATTTCATCAAAAAGTCGCGGAAAAAACGCGAATTTCGTCAAAGGGACACGGAAAAACGTGAATTACGTCAAAAGGCCACAGAAAAACGCAAATTTCATCAAAAAGACGAGAAAAAGCGCAAATTTCGACAAAAAGCCGCGAAAAAACGCAAATTTCGAGGAAGGATTGCGCAAAAACGCGAATTTTGTCAAATGACCACAGAAAAAACGCGAATTTCTTCAAAGGACCACAGAAAACTGAAAATTTCGACAAAGCATCGCTAAAAAAACACGCATTCCGTCAAAGGGAAGCTGAAAAAACACGAATTTCGTCAAAGGGAAACAGAAAAACGTGAATTTCGTAAAAAAGGCCGCAGAAAAACGCAAATTTCATCAAAAAGACGAAAAAAAACCCCGCAAATTTCGTCAAAGAGCCGCGGAAAAAACGCAAATTTCGACGAAGGATTGCATTAAAAAACACGAATTTCGGCAAATGACCACAGAAAAAAACGCGAATTTCGACAAAGGATCGCTAAAAAAAACGCATTTCGTCAAAGGGAAGCTGAAACAACGCGAATTTCGTTAAAGGATCGCAAAAAAAGAAAAAGCAGGGTCACAAAGAAGGGCCACAGAAAAACGTGAATTTCGTCAAAAGGCTGCGGAAAAACCACTAATTTCGTCAAAACCCCGCGGAAAAAAGCAAATTTCGACAAAGGATCTGGAAAAAACGCAAATTTCTTCAAAAGGTCGCAGAAAAAAAGCGAATTTCATCAAAAGGCCGCGAAAAAACGTGAATTTCGACGAAGGATTGCGTAAAAAAACGTGAATTTCAGCAAATGACCTCAGAAAAAACGCAAATTTCCTCAAAGGGCCGCAGAAAAAACGCAAATTTCCTCAAAGGGCTGCAGAAAAAACGCAAATTTTGGCAAAGGATTGCTAAAAAAATATGCATTCCGTCAAAGGGAAGCGGAAAAAACGCAAATTTCGTTAAAGGATCGCAAAAAAAAAAAAAAAAAGCATGGTCACAAAGAAGGGCCACAGAGAAACGTGACTTTCGGCAAAAGACTGCGGAAAGAAGCGAATTTCGTCAAACAGCAGCGAAAAAACAAAAAAACACGACCATTTCCATAAAAAAACGCGAATTTCGTCAAAGAGCCGCGAAATTCATCAAAAAGACGAGAAAAAAGCGAATTTCGTCAAAAAAGCCGCGAAAAAAACGCAAATTTCGACGAAGGGTTTCGTAAAAAACGCGAATTTCGGCCAAAGTTCACGAAAAAAACACCCGAATTTCATCAAAAACTCGCGGAAAAAACGCAAATTTTGACAAAGGATCACGAAAAAAAACGCGAATTTCGTCAAAGTGTCGCGGAAACAAGCTAATTTTGTCAAAAGTTCGGGGAAAATGCAAATTTCGTCAAAGCGTCGTGATAAAAACCTGTATTTCATCAAAAGATCGCGTTAAAAACACATACAAATATCTGTGTTTATTATTATATGTATAGTTTTTAAACTGAAATAATATGCTGAACTTTTTAGAAATCTGGTTAACCCGAACCCACTCAGCCTGAAATTGACCTGAATATAAACAGAGTTAACCCAAACTACAACAAAAATAATTAGCAGCAGGAAGGGATTACCTCTCCTTTCCCCTTCTGCTGTAACCTTTCAAAAATTTGCTGAGAATTTCAGATTTTTTTTTTAAAACTCAGACTCAAATCTGGGGGGAAGGGGGGAGGGCACGGGTCCGATCCTGAGACCGTCCCACGTCGAAATCTGTTGAAAAGTGTTACTGTTTTTTTTTATATACTTTCATTTAAAAGAAAGTCATTATAACTTAAAATCTATAAAATTGTTCTTCCAATCCCCGAAACTAAATTCTGGCTACGGTTCTTGTTTAACAATAAATTAATATTGTAACAAACACAAAATATTTTTTGTATACACAAAATATTTTCATACACATATATAAAATAAAGACTTTGTTTATTATTTGTGCATTGCACAAGTAATAAGAAGGACTTTAAACCGTTCCAGATGAAAAATACTGGCTGCAAAGTTAAGACAGAATAGGAAGATAAGTGGGGGGAGGGGACATTACCGAACTCCAAAGATGTCTTTGCAGTCAAACAAGAAGTCACTGTGTATCTTACAGATACGAGGAAGTAATCGAGTGTTAAAAACAAAAGTTAATGAATATCATTCACAGTCAGCTCTTCCGCACATATATAGTGTGCCTGACTTCCGACTTAGCCAAAATTCTGAAGGGATTAGCTAAGGTGTCATTATGCACTAATATGGGACTAACAAGAAAGACAAGTGCGATGCATGACAAATATATATATAATTGAATTGATCAAAAAAGTAAGAAGTAAACTTTTTTTACCATTTAATCTGACCGTTTTGGCAGGTAAAAGAGGGTTTAGTCCCTTCAATCCTCCGCACCTCCATATTTCGGTTTGGCATGGAGATGCGACTGAAAAATGAAAGTTAATAAGCTACTTTTACAGTCAACTCTTCCGCACCGGATTTCCGATTTAGACGAAATCGACTTGAGATTAGCTGTGGTGTTACTGTGCATTAACATACTCCCGCATTGACAATCTTGGTGCCCGCCGACTATGGGAAAAATTTAAAAAAAATCCTTAAATTAAACTACTTTTAGATTTGTCGAATTTATTTGTAGGTCTCTTGAACTGAGTATATATGTTTTCATTTATCGAGTAAAACAGTGATTTCAGTCATTTGAAAATGGATTTTGTGGTCTCAAGTAAATTTGGTCGTAGGACTGAGGAGGATATTGGATTAACAGGAAAAACAAATTCGTGGCATGCCAGAAAATAAAACAAATTTATCTGAAAAAGAAGGAATATCAGCCCTTTTTTCATTTCACTGCGATCTCTTCAGAGGTGGAATGGAGCTGTAACGTCATAACCCCCGTCCCCATCGAATCCTTTGGTGTATGCCGGGGCATCACTGTGCACTAATATATGGGACTAACCAGAATAGCTGCGTCGCAGAAAAAAATTAAAAATTAATCTCAAAAGAAAGAAAAAAAAACTGGAATTTTTTTTTCATTTCACATTTGATTATTTCGGAAGAGTAAGTAACCCCATCAGCCCCTTCCCCTCATTGGGTACACTGTGGTGTAACTGTGCGTTGATATGAGACTAGCCAGAACGTGTAGTTCGTTGTATTGCAGAAAACAAGTGCATTACAAATTCATCTCGAACAAAAAGAAAAATATCAGCCCTTTTTTCATTTCATTTTCGACTATTTTGGGAAGGGACTGTAACCCATCACCCCCTTTCTACTTCTTTGGGTATAATGTGGTGTCACTGTGCACTAATATGGAACTAAAGACAAGAGAGTGGCTAGTCTGTTGAATGATAGGAGAAAAAAATACAAATTTATCTTAAACAGAAAGAAAGAAAGCAATATTTTTTTATTTCATTTTCGACTATTTCGGGAGGAGGGGGATGTAATTCCATCAGCCCCCTCCCCATCTTTGGGTATGCTGTGATGTCAATGTGGACTAATATGGTGTTATTTCGCTGTATGGCAGAAGAAAAATTACAAATTTATCTCAAACAAGAAGAAAAAAAACAGCCTTTTTTTTTCATTTCATTTTCAACTATTTAGGAAGGGGACACCCCATTAGCCCCTTTCACCTCTCTGGGTATAATGTGGTATCACTGTGCACTAGTATGGAACTAAAGAGAAGAGAGCGGCTAGTCTGTTGAATGATAGAGGAAAAATACAAATTTATCTCAAACAAAAAGGAAAATATCAGAACTTTTTCATTTCATGTTCGAATTTTTGGGAGAGGGCTGTAACTCCATTAACCCCCTTCTATCTTTTCGGGTATAATGTGATGTCACTGTACACTAATATGGAACTACAGCGAAGGGAGCGGCTAGTCTGTTAAATGATAGTGGAGAAAATGGAAATTTATCTCAAATAGACAGAAAAAAATCAGCTCTACTTTTTCATTTCATTTTCGACTATTTCCAGAGGAGGAGGTTGTAATTCCATCAGCCCCCTCCCCATCTTAGGGTATGGTGTGATGTCAATGTGGACTAATATGGTGTTAACGAGAATGGCTATTTTACTGTATGACAGAAAAAAAAAATTACAGCTTTATCTTTAAAAAGTAAAGAAAAAACACTTTTTCATTTAATTTTTCGCGATTTTTGGTTGGGGGGGGGGGGGCTGTAACCCCATCAACCCCCTTTCTCTTCTTTGGTGTCAATATGGACTAATATGGAACTAAAGCGAAGGAAGCGCATAGTCTGTTGAACGATAGGGGAAAAATGCAAATTTATCTTAAACAGACAGAAAAAAATTCAGCACTATTTTTTCATTTCATTTTCGACCATTTCGATAGGAGGGGGCTGAAATTCCATCAGCCCCCTAACTAATATAACCTAGACTAATATGGTGTTAACGAGAATGGCTATTTTGCTGTATGGCAGAAGAAAAAATTACAGATTTATCTTTAAAAAATAAGAAAAAACACTTTTTCATTTAATTTTTTGACTATTTCGGGAGGAGTAGGGGGGGGGGGCTATAACCCCGTCAACCCCCCTTTCTCTTCTTTGTTGTCAATGTGAACTAATATGGGACTAATGAGAATGGCTTTTCCGCTGTATAAGGGAAAAAAATGAAAAAAATTTCCATAAAAGAAAGACGAAAAATCAGCACCTTCTATATCACTTTCGAAAATTTCGGGGGGGTCTGTAGCCCCATCAGCCTCCCCCCCCCCCTTGGGTACGCCACTGCACGGGTTTGAAATAAGTAAAGATCGCGTAACTGTGCTACTCTGTGTAAATCAAACCGGAGAAGAAAAGCTTCAACCTCTTCTCATTGGCAAAAGCAAACAGCCTATATGTCTAAAAAATGTAAAAAATTATCCTGTTGCATATGATTACTCACAGAATGGTTGGATGACAAAACATAGTTTTGCAGGTTGGCTGACAAAATTAGACATAAATATGAAAAATCAAAATAGAAAAATTGTCCTATATTTATGGATAATATCGGCAGACACAAAACAGAGAACTCAATTCGATTGAATAATATCAGAGTAGAATTTTGCCTGCAAATAGGACGGCCAAAATACAACCACTTGGTCAAGGAATCATAAGACAATTCAAGGCGTTATATAGACGGGAGATTATAAATGAACTTCTCCATATTTTGGACTTTTAAACAGAGAGATGTAATGAAATATTTTCCAGTCTTCAAAAAAAAAAAAAAATAATAATAATAATTAACCTTTTGCTATGCATTTCTGTAGCAAAGCTTGGAATAATGTTCCTGTTAGTGCAATTAAAAACCGTTTTAAAAAAGCAAAAATTTTAAAGCCTAAATCTGATGAAGATGATTGTTGGGACATTGGGAAACTGAAATTTGTGACTTCAAGAAGAGCTCGATAAACTCCAAATTACACAAGAACTTTTGGAATTTGTAGAATTTGAAGGAAATGAGGCTAGAGAAACCGATGAGGTGTCAGATTCATCTGCTTGCATAGAAGAAGATGAAAATGATGAATTTGTAATATATTCTCCCTGATCCTTGAGAATCATTCCTTGATCCTTGATCCTTGATCCTTGAGAATACAGAAATCATTATCAATTATACGAAGACATTTTGAAGCTCGAGGTGGAGATTATAAAATATTATATGGTTTGGGAAAAGAACTGCAGAAATGTGCGCAAAAAACATTAAATAAACAATCAACTGTATTGGATTTTTTCAAAAAATTGTAATGAGATAAGCGATAAAACCAAAATAGTCATCATGTAATTTAAGTGAATGTGTATTATAATGCTTAATAGTATAAGAATTTTTATTTCATTTTGTAGACTCTTTTTTTTTTTTTAAGAAAGTTTCGTTTTAAAGAAAGTTTCGAAAGTTTTAAAACTTGAATAGTTTCGGAATAATTTCATATGTTTCTTTTTTTCATATTCGTCTTCGTTTTTTTACTATAACGTTTCGAAACCCCGGAGGGAATTATGAATGACCCTTATATCAAATAAGAAGTCATTCTGTGAGGGAGTTTAAGAATTATCACATTCAAAGTTTTAAACTCCAAGTATTATATTCATTACATTCGTTTCGTGTTTATTTATTGAAGATTAACGAAGTGGGTGATAAACGAAAAAAGGTTGTAGCGACTATGGAGGAGAAACTAGTATGAGTTAGCAGGACGAAGCGACGCCAGCTAATATTATCTGCTTGCGTAAATGGGGGGACATTACGTCGCGAAAGAGAGTTAACAGGGAGAAGCAGTCATCTGTCATGGACTTTTTCAAAAACTAAAAACTAAGTTTTGACTCTTTCATCTTATGTATAACTTTTTGCACTTGTGCAATCATTTATTAATAAACAGTAAAATAAGATTTACTCACTTTTTACGAATTAGGCTTACGTTTCACGTTAATGTTTTGCTTATTTTGAAAATGTACGTACTATATATATAATTTATCTTAAAATGTGCAACATGCGTTTTTAATATAATGGGGGGGGGGAGGGCAGGAAGAGAGTAAATATTTCTAGAACTCCGTCCTACCCGGTTTTTTTGTTATCCGGCCTAACCTTCCGCCACATTAGGCCGGATAGTCGGGAGTTTACTGTATTTTCAAATCAATTTTCAAACTATTTTTTATATTACTTACCTATTTTTTTATTTACTTGTATTCATGAATTTTAAGTTGTGTTTAATTGTCAGTTCCTATCTATAAACACTATTTTGATGAGGCCTATAGATGTCTATGAAGGTTAGAGTGCAGTAAAGCTAGAGATCCTACCTACACAACTTTCAGGTTGTGTAATATTTAAACGGAGCTTCTGACTGTAAAATAGTCAATGAAACATCGTTTTCATTTTCAAAGACCTATCCAATGATATGCCACTCAATAGGGTGCGTAATTTTTTTTCCGTCTCTACCGCCATTTTGAATTTATTAAAGAAAAAAACCTAGCTTATAACCATCGGACGGTTAAGACGAATCGATAGAGACCTCATTCGTTAAAATCCATCCAGCCGTTGGGATGTTTCGAGGGCATAAAGAAATACACATACCCAGATACGCATGAAACACATAACCCTTCTTGGCAGTCGGGTAAAAATTAACTAAAAACTGCATGCCGAAATGAAATGATATTTTAGATTCGCATAGTTAAAGCTCCTAGAAATCGATTTCTGTTAAGATTTTTACTGGTAACAGCACACTATTTTTTCGAATATTAATTTCGTAATCTGTATATTTTTAAATTAATGTTTGAAAAAAAAATTTGCATTGCAACCTATAAATTTTTAACAGAAATTGGTTTCTAGAAACTTCAAATGTGCGAATCTAAAATATCTTCTCATTTTGCCAAACAGTTTTTGAGTTATGCTTAAAAAGTTTCATCCATTAAAATTTGCTTTGCCGGTATTAATAATGGTAGTAGGAGTTCAAAGCTTTAAATGTGCATTATTCCTAACCTTCTTCGCCGAATGACTTCCCGTTTAGTATCCTGTATTGAAAATTTCCTAGTTTTTTTTTACAATTTCAGTATAGATACGGGCCCTTGAGCTTTTTTTTTAAACATAAATCGACAGAAGACATAATTTCCAATCGAAAGGATATTTTTATTTTTCAAATAAATATATAAAATAAGTAAGTTGTATAACAAATTAAATACAATTATATGTATATATTAGCAAAAATATAAGTTATACGCTATCAGGGCCCGACTTAGGCCATCTAGGGCCCGGGGCAAGCATCATTCTAGGGCCCCTCCTTCTATCTATCCATAGAAGTTGTTCGCGAATAATGGGGAAGTGGCTAGTACTAAATTTTCTACATATTGTATGTATTCATAAATTTCGTACCAGCCAACTATTCAGATCTGCATACAGGGTATTACAAAAAGATGGTTTCAACTTTAAGGAAAAATACTAGTAAGATAATAGTAGATAAAATTATGGATTGGTTGCCGGGAGTATTCGTTTGCAAACTTTTACTTTGCTTATCTACATACATATGTTATAAGTTGTCTAAAAGAAAATGCCCCCAATTGGCCATAATTAAAGGTTTTAACGTGCCTCGTACAAGGAAAACGTCAATAAAGAATTTATTTTGAAAAAAAAAAAAAAAACAGAATACTAAGTTTTTATAATAAAATTTTAATCATTAGTTTTCTAATGATATAGTTCTCTTTTTTTTTGCGTGGGTGGAGGAAGTGCGGTAAGCAGGAAGGGGAAGGAGGATCGTACTCCCTTACTAAATGTTTGAAAATATATGAATTTTGATCACTTTGACCAATTTTAACCATTTGGCACCTTTTAACCCTTTCCGGCACAGGCAATTTTTGTTGTAAAATGATGAAATGATTGACTGACACCGGAATTTTAAAATAACATTTTTAGAAATTAAAAACATGTTACTTTAAATGTTCATTGTAAAAGCAAAGTTTTACTAAAATATTCTTGGTGCCGTTTGTAAGTTTGGAATTAAAATTAGGTATCCCGATCTGGGCACATTGTGCCGGAAAGGGTTAATGAAAATCCTGATTATTCCCATGGGACCCTCTAAAGAGGGGGGGGCGCATGCCCCTACATTAGTGAGGTCCTGTACACGATTCAAATTTATTAAAGCAAAAAATAATTTTTTCTTTCAATATATGATGTGCTGACAAAAGTTTAAATGGCGTTTCTTTTAAAAATCCTAACGGTGGACTCTGAGCCCTAATACGCCTATATGCTCCAATATTGTAAGAATGGTTTTGTACAGATAGATATATTTCCTCATGATCTGAATAGACTAAAGTTAAAAGGCTTGGGGAGGTTCCACAGTAAGAAAATTTATGCATAACATTTTAACATAGGGTGTATTAAAATTTCAAAAAACAATTTAATATTCACACGATCAGACGCGACGCACATGGGTCAGTCTCACAACAGTCGGTTGAGAGACGCTCATATGCAAAAATATCGTTAATTATAGTTGCGTGATATCTCTCTCAAGGCGCTCGTGAATCCATTTAGATTATTTACTTTAATAATTCATACAAATGACCCGATAAAATGAGAGTAAAAGTAAGTCGTAAAACTTTAGTGGACAGTAAGTATGATAATTATACGAATATTTTACAGATATCACGCGTTTTATAGCAACTTCATTTTATCACTTGCAATATTCATAGAAATGATGCTTAACAAACAAATTGTTTTCTCTGGAAATTATATGCAGTTGCTGTTTGCTATAGAAAATTAATCATTGAGATTTTAGTACATAAAAATGAATCAACATAATTATACTGGGTGTCCCAAAAATGACTGATGGATTTTAAAATTCAATAACTTGCAAACGGTGATAGATATTAAAAAAATTCTTGCAGGAGTGTTATGTAAGATGTCAGGAATTTTTGTGCTGCGTTTCTCAGTTTTAGTTACAAATAGCATCGATAGATGGCGCTACAAACAATAACCGCTAAATCCAGGCTCGATTTTTCGGCCTTATTCTTCTTCCATGCGAAAAAAGGAGATTAAAATGCATTGAATGGATCCCGAAGTACCAAAAATCGGGTCTGGACTGAGCACCTGTTGCTCTCAGCGCCATCTATTGTTTGAAATTCGAACTAAATTCAAGAATCACAGTAAAAAAACTGCTGACGTCCTACATAACTCTCTTGCAAGAATTTTTTTAATATCTGTCACCGTTTGCAAGTTATTGAATTTTAAAATCCATCAGTTATTTTTGGGACACCCGGTACTTATAAGCGGCTTTGTCAAAATTAACTGCTTCATCAAGGCACAGACAAAATTATTGAAGATAGGAACATGAAATCTTGGGTGTATATTCGTAACACATAATGGCCCCACCAGTGACTGAGAGCTTCTGCTCTCGAATCTGGAAGACGGGAGGTGCTGGGTTCGAACACAGTTGCACCCGTCGGCCTAACCGTTCGGAGTTTTCGTGGTTTTCTTCGAACCTTGGATTTCCATGCGTAAATACGAGTTAGGTTCCCTTAGAAATACACCCACGGTGGGCACCCCCCACCCTTTCGGGCCCATATCCCTAGTGTAGATAATTGGCCGTCATAAACAACACCAACACCGTAACATATAATGGGCATTCACTATAAGAAAGGTGTGATGATCCCGTGGGCCGCGACGTAATAAATCAGTCATAACTCAAGTTTACAGTTTAACGAAAAAGTTTGTCAAAAGTTAGAAATATACTAGGCTGGCGGTGGAGCTGGAAAATTAAACTATGCCGATCAAATTTAACTAAACTTCGATTCGCAGTCAAATCACTTAGGTGTAGAGTTACATATAAAAACTAACTTACACAAGGCAAGATGGCTCCTACAAACATTTACGGCTTCGGTGTCGAAGAAACTACACCACGAAATACTTCCCTGGAAATGTATAATTCACAATGTCCTAAAATTTAACTTGCGAACTAGAGACCCATAGTCTCCGGATATGTATTTTATTTCCAAACTTACGATGAAAGGCACTCTTACCAACTTGGGTAGCCTCTAAGGCCGCCCGCGACTGAGGCGACTCAAGCAACATGACACGCGTCTTAGGAGATAAAAAAGTTTCATCTTTGTTTCAACCTGTATCTTATTCTAAGACGCACTTCATGTTGCTTGTGTCGCCTCAGTGTGCTGCCTTTCCCTCTGGAAGTACGTCATAAGCGATATATATCTATCAGCCTGGCTGGCTGTCGAAGCACTAAATATTATACGCAAGTCTCGAATTCCTTAAACCCACCGATATCGGTTATCGTTCTCATATTTATAGTTCCTGGTTGACCACCGCGACCTCATTAACATAAAATGCCTGAAATAACGGCGAAACACAAATTCAGGGAAGCAGATACGTGGAAGTGAAAATGAAAGAAAAATGGAGGACAGAGGTCGCTTTCACACACACCGGTTAACATCAGACAAAAAACTCTCGCACTCAAAAACTAGTCTCCTTTTATAGGAGAGTAGCTAGTCATGCTACAAATAATTCTTTGAATTCGAGCTTACAAACAGTTATTTAAAACTTTTTTAAACACTTTCTCACGTAGTCGAAAAATACTTATGAATTCTGTTTGTTTGTCTGTACTCTAACTCGCCTAAATATACTTGGACTAACATGAGCTTCGTATTTTTTGAGCTTCGTTTACTGTAGGACATTCGCTATTGAAAATTTGAAATCAAATAAAGTGAAATCTTCTTTTTTTTATGTTGATTCTGCGGCCCATACCTGTTATAGGTACATAATAGGTACATGGGCTATTTCTGGTAAAGTTAACTTAATGAGGATTGTGACATCTTTATTGATACCATTTTTTCAATAAAATTTTTAAAAAATGTTTCCAATTTAAATAGATAATTATTTAAGAGTTTTTTTTCAAAGGCCCTAAAAGATGAATATTTTTGCTGATGAAAATGCACCATTTTTAACAAAATTGTTAATGTATTTTAATTCATAAAAAATGCAACATTCTTGCTTTAGTGCATCAAAATATTTATATCGTTATTATATCGTCATTTTTATTCGATGAGTTCCGAAATTTGAAGCCAAATCCTCAAAGAATGAAATGTTTTTCACAAATGACATTATATTTGGAAATAACGTCATTGATGTCGTGCATTTTCACTGATAAACCTGTAAATACTACTATATATTAAATTACTACTATAATTACGTAATTTTATAAATGTAATTTTTGTAATTTTTAGTTAATCTATATAGTAAATACGATTTCTTAATTATTATGGAAAAGTTTAACAAAATTAATGTATAAATATTTTCTAAATGTAGACTAAAAATAAATTTATCTTTTTCTATCGAAAATCAAATGATCTCATGCAATACCGATGCAATAAATCACGTTGTCGCATGCAGCTAGGAAATATTTAATTTGTGATCTACTTAAAAGCAAAATTTCATTTGTTCTTCCACCTTATTTTGTCCTGTATATGTATTGGCATTCCATGACGTCTGTGCATTGAGTATAGCGATGACTGATAACAACAATAATAAATTCCTCTCTCTATTTAAAAAAACAGTTACTAACGCTGCTGCCGTATTTAAAAATATCGTGCCATTTTTGCTTTCTTGGCCTACATTGCAAAAATTATTGCATACTAGCAAACCCCGCGGCTTTGCTCGCGTAATATTTTAAATATGCCAAGTGATATTTATATATCTAATTTTTATTAAAAGAAATTATACTTTTAGGAATAATTCAAAAATTACTATTTAAAACCTAGTTTGACTAAACTTCATTATTACACTGCTTTAGGCAGAAATTAGATTTAAATTAATAAAAAGAAATAAAACTGAATAAATGATAATTTAGGAAATATTTTGAAACTTTTATGCTCAATTAATACGTTTATTTCAGTATTCATTTGAAGTTTTAAATTTTTTAGAAACCATCTTCTTACGTCTTAAAATTAACCATCATGTCAAATTCCAAGTCCTACCACCTCTCTCAACATAATGGGCTATGTTGAAATAGGAACTGTCACCATTAATTTGCCAACATTAATTTTGAAATTGGTTTATTATTTCCTAATATTCCAGAGAAATGTAATTTAGAAAGCTTTTAAAGGCCTTTTTTAGAACGTTTGTTGTTCCTGTGAACCCTAGGTGGCAAAATCATCTGCACAAAATATAGCCTGTGTAGGATTAGAGAATGCTACCATTGATTCGCAGTTATTACATTTATAATCGGTTTATAATCCCTGAAATTGCATAGAAATCGTAATTTAGGACTTTTTTAGAACGCTTTTCGCACCTCCCCTTCGCTTCACCCCTTTTTAATTCGAATTTATTTTCGACAGTCCTTCAAGGGCATTTATATTTTATAATTAACTACCATGCCATATTTAAAGTTTCTAGCCTCTTCAGTATCACAGAAATCGCAATTTAAAAAGTTTTTTTGCTCCTGCAACCCTCTGGTGGTAATGGCACGGACATAAAATATAGCTTATGTTTGAGCTGATACTATCACCAACAATTTGACACCATTATTTTTTTAAATCGGTTTGGTATTTGATAAGATTGCAGAATAATTGTAATTTAGAATGTTTTTAGAACGCTTTTCGCTCACTTCATCCTTTTAAATTTGGATTATTTTTTCGTCTGTTAGTAGAAAGCAATTGCATCTTGTAAGTAAATAATATGCCATATTCCAAAATGTTAGACCCCTCAGTTGTGCAAAAAACGTAAATTAGATCATGTTTTGCTCTTGCACCCCAGATGGTAGTGACAGCAACATAAAATATAGCCTATATTGGAACAGAGAATGTCACCATCAATTTGCAACCATTACTTTTGAAATAGGGTTGGTATTTCCTGAGATTGAGTAGAAATCGCAATTTAAAACGTTTTTACAACGTTTTTAGAACGCTTTTCGCGCATTTTCACACCTTTTAAATTTCCAATTTTTTTCGAAACTATTCTTAAAGATAATTTACATCTAATAAATATGTAACCTTGCCTAATTTCAACTTGTTAGCCTCTACCGATCATAAAAATCGAAATTTAGAACGTTTTTTGCTCCTGAAACCTCCAGGTGATAGCGACACTGACATGAAATAACGTCTATGTTAGAGCAGAGGCTGTCAGCATCAATTTGATATTAGTTTGATTCTCACTGAGATTTCTCACAAATTGGCATTTAGAACGTTTTTAGAACGCTTTTTATACGATAGATCATTTATGTCTAATAAATATATAGCATGCAAAATTTCATGAATCTAGGTCCTTCCATAATTCTAAAATCGCATTTTTAGAACGTTTTTAGTTCCTGCATCTCCTATGGGGTAGTGAAAAAAGACACAAAATTTAGCTTATCTTGGAGCAAGAGCTGTCACCAGAATTTTACACCGTTATATTTGAAATCGTTTCAGTACTTCCTGAGGTTGCATAGAAATAACAATTTAGAATATTTTTTACAACGCTTTTTGCGCATTTTCCCCCTTTTTAAATTTCGATTTTTTTAGGAAATGTTCTTAGAGATCATTGATATCTTATAAGTAACTACCACTCCAAATTTCATATGCCCTTCCATAACACAAAAAACGCAATTTAGAGCGTTTTTTTTCTCCTGCAACCCCAAGGTGGTAGTGATACAAACATAAAACAGAGCCATGTTAGAGCAAGTTCTGTCACCATCAATTTACAACCATTAATGTTGAAATCGATTTGTTACTTACCGAAATTGAGTAGAAATCGCCATTTAGAATGTTTTTTAGAACACTCTTCACGCATTATCACACCTTTTAAATTTTGAATTTTTTAAGAACAGTTCTTGGAAATCCTTTATATCTAATAAGTAACTAATATTTCAAATTTCATATTTCTACGCCCTTCAGTAACGCAAAAGTCGTAATTTAGAACGTTTTTTTCTCCTGCACCCCCTTTGGGGTAGTGGCACCGACATAAAACATAGCCTATGTTAGAGCAAGTGTTGTCACCGTCATTTTGACACCATTATTTTTTAAATCGGTTAGGTATTTCCTGAGATTGTGTAGAAACCCACCAGTTAGAACGTTTTTTAGAACGCTTTTCGCCCATGTTCACCCCTTTTAAATTTCGAATTTTTTAAGAACTGTTCTTAGAAATCCTTTATATCTAATAAGTAACTAATCTTTCAAATTTCATATTTCTAGGCCCTTTAGTAATGCGAAAACCGTAATTTAGAACGTTTTTTGCTCCTGCACCCCCTTTGGGGTAGTGGCACCGAAAGAAAATATAGCCTATCTTAGAGTAAGGGTTGTCACCATCATTTTGACACTATTATTTTTTAAATCGGTTTGGTATTTCCTGAGATTGTGCAGAATCCACCATTTCGAACGTTTTTTAGGACGCTTTTTGTGCATTTTCAAACCTTTTAAAGTTCGAATTGTTTAGAAAATGTCCTTAGATATCAGTTATATCTTATAAGTAATTACCATTCCAAATTTCATGATTCTAGGCCCTTCCATAACACAAAAATTGCATTTTTAGAACGTTTTTTGCTCCTGCACCCCCTTTTGGCCAGTGTTACGGACATAAGATATGGCCTATGTTCTAAGTTGGACTAACACCATCATTATGATACCATTACTTTTGGAATCGGTTCGGTAGTTCCAGAGCTTACCTCCTACAAATAAACAATTTTTACCTCTTTATAATATTAGTATAGATAGATAAATACATGAACATTTTTAGTTTTATATAGAAACGCATGATTGGAATATATTAGTTTTTTATATAAACATATGCTGAAGCAGACAGTTTCAAATCGAAGAATTATTTTAAGTGCTATTTAATGTTGAAATTAGACAAGGATTTTCATAAGTTTATAACGTCAAAAACATATACATAGCAACTTAACTATCTCCAGCAGGCATATATTTAAAAAAGTTTGCAGTTTGCAGTGTTCAGCATTTTTTTTGACGATTTATTATTATTATTATTATTATTTATTTATTTTTTTTTTTTGAGGTGTTCTGACATTTTTTTTTGTCTAAATTTTGGAATCTTAACCTTTAATTGATGTCACAGAAATTGTCACATAACTAGTGTGAAGCGGTCTGTGAGACCGCTCCATCGAAAGATGAATAAAAGACGCGATTAATTCACAGGATGTTGTTTTTGTACTAAACTTTTTGTACAGGAATGTTATAATTAAAATTCATCTAAACTTTTTGTACAGGAGTGTTATAATTAAAATTCACCTATTCAATAGTCCCTGGTGATAGTACTAAGTTCCAAACGAAACAAAATTTCAGTAGTGTTTGTAGATAAACTGAAATTTGCAAGTTAAACTATGAAATTTGAAAAAAGCACCGGTCTGTGAGACCTGTAACATCAGTTAAAGGTTAAAGTACCTGAAATATTTTTCTGAAATTCTTTTAATGCACAATAAACAAAGATTTTATGCTCAATTTCAATTGCATCAAAATATTTACGCAGATACCGGAGTTTTATAATGTATATTAAGTGGTTATTAAAAAGATTTTAAACTTTTTTTATCATACAATTTGAGGATATGTAAAAGTTTAAATTATTAATGCAGTGTCACTAGTTGGTGGAGTGAGGGGAGTCAGAGCTAAGATCCAATAAATACAGCAGATCTTTTTTTCAATACAATATATGTATAGTATATTAGACACTTGTTTTTGTATGAATTCTTTAAAAGATAGTCCTATATTGATTTGATGGTAAAAGGCATTTAACTAAAAAAAATATTAAGAACTGGGAAAAATTGTATAATAAATAAATAATAATATATTATATATATATATATATATTACATCATTACAAAATTTTTATTGCATTAGATATGTGCTGCTGTAGCGCCATTCATGCAGTAATTTATCATTAATTTTGAAAAAAAAAAATATATATATATATATGTTATATTAAGAAAAATCATTTTGGTCCCTATTTACGCATCTTCAGTCTAAATATGTTGACTTCTGTGTTATTGTGCCATTATACATTCTTCTGCGGGATCTTTTTTCCTTTTTTGAGACAGATTGTGAATCATATCACAATATGTGATATTGGAATTTAAGTTAAATTTCGACACAAAAACACAACATACTCTTTAAGTGCAAAAGTAAAAAATATATTAAATTACATCTTGTTCTCTTTTTTTTTCATCTGACATCAATCACTTGGTACTTTTATTTCATTAATTTTACTTATTTGCATTTACAGTGAAAAGGTTAGATAATTTAGGACAGACGTCTTCAAACATTTTACAGCCATGGTTACTTGTGGACTTTATAACCATCTTCGTTAGCGCAGGTCTCAGGATAATATGTTCGTATGTGGTGCACATTGCATGAACATACACATATAAATAGATTTTGTATGTATAGATAAATATGAAAACTTCAATGTTTAAAGCGTATGTAACAAAGCCTCTTTAACCCTAGAACTACCGGAAATTTTACTCAAGTTTTATAAAAACATTCTACACCAGAATTTTTACTTAAAACTATTTAATTTGTTTATTTAACTTATTATTATCTGATTTATACATTTAGTTTGTTTTGAAGAAATTTTCTGGTTTGAATAGATATTTTGAATATACATGTCGGGTCCATTGGACCCTTCTGGTAGACAGAGGGTTAAAGTTAGAAAAAATAAAGTTAATGCCCAAAAATGCTATCTTTTTGTGTCCTTGTGAAAAATTTAAGTTTTTTAAAGGCTTTTATTACGTTAAAAAAGCTGAACGGACTAACAAACTTCTAGTATTTCTATTAAGGTAACCACACACCTTTGAAACGTTATTTTCGATTACAATATCGATTTTTCATTTTTGCAATAATATTAAAATCGGATCTTTTAACTGCCGAATCATAGGCATAACCAGGGAGGTGGGGGGTGCCCTGAGTGCCCGGGCAACCGCAAGCTCAAGCACAATTATTTTTAAAAAATCGAAATCTACAAAAGAAAAAAGAAGTAAAAGCAGAGTTCAATTAGTTTAACAAATTAGTTTAGTTCAGAAAATTAACAGCCTAAGTTTTGAAATGTCATAAAAAATGAAACCCACGTTCTTTTAAGAAAATTATGTTGCTTACCTTTTTTAAAACTAGAATATTTACAAGAATCTGTATTAGTCATAGTAAGTCAAAAGTCTTTATAATCTCACTTTGACGTCTTTTGAATGTGGGAGATTTTTTTTAACGTCGTTCTTTCTATTGCATGTTTCTGCAATTTCATAATAAATTACCGCAAGTTCTTGACGAGGATAGAAACTATTTGTCTGTTTGCTTTCGTAGTTTAAAGTCTAAAAAGAAGAAGAAAAAAAAATTGAAAGGGAATGCAGATGTGAAGCGATAATTTTAAAATGCGATGGGGGGTACACAGACCCTGCCTCCTTTGGAAATGAAAAAATAATAGCACAGAAAATTCAAATTAATCTGGAGGCTGGTTGGCTGGTTGAATTTTGTGTTTCGGGGCCAATTTTTGACATTCGTAAAAGGAATATGGTTGCAGTCTTTCAAGTCAATATAATATTTTTTTCTTCCTCCGAAAATTTTTATTCTATTTTTAGTATTTCTTTTCGTTTCGCGACGTTCTTTTGAAAGTAGGAAAAGGAACCCAGTTTCAATCTTTTAGCCCAGTGCAGTAAATGTTGACAAAATTCGCGATTTTATTCTGCGATCATTTCATGATATTTACAATTTTTTCCCAAAATCGTTTGACAAAATTCACGTCTTTCTACGCGATATTTTTGTTGAAATCCGCACTTTTCTCCGCCAACCTTTGACAAAATTCGTGTTTTTTACCGCGATCCTTTGACGAAATTTGCATTTTTTTACCGCAATGTTTTGACGAAATTGGCATTTATTTAGCACGATCCTTCGATCAAATTTGCGCTTTCTTTCCACGATCCTTTGACGAAATTCGCTTTTCCTTTCCGCAACCTTTTGACGAAATTCCCGCTTTTACCGCGATCCTTTGATGGAATTTATTTTCTGTTGCGACTGATTGACGAAATTGACTTTTTTATAGGGAGATCATTTGTCGAAATTCGCGATAGTTTTGTGCGACCGATCGGGAAAATTCTTGATATATTCCCGTTCCAATCAACAAAATTCTCTACTCTTTTTTGCGACATTTTGTCGAAATTTGCAAAATTTTTTCGTCAATCGTTTATCGAAATTCGTAATTTTTTTCTGCAATCTTTTGACGAAATTAGCGATTACTTTCTGCACTCTTTAATCGAAATTCCCGACATTTTTCCACGATCGTTTGAAGAAATTCTCAAATTTTTCCGGGACCATTCTCGAATTGATTTTGAGAAATTCCATAAAAGAAATAAAAATCGCGGACTTAATTTTTTTTAAAATACTCACTGAAGAATCACAGGTCTGTGAAAGAATTTGGAGGGGGAAATACTGCACAGCATTTTTTATTATGCGGGACTTTCCTTTTCTGTGCACAAATCGCGCGATCCCGCACGTTATTTCAAACCCTGTTCTCCAAAGAAAACTTCCTTACTAGTTTAGTTTCGTTGGTTTTTTTTTTTTTTTTTTTTTTTTTTTTTAACGAACATAGAATTTAAAAAAAATCTAGAATTGGGGGGGGGGGGGCGCTGCCTTTGGAAACATACTCCCGCAAGTTACCACTTCCTTTGTCTCAAAACAAGCTATTCTTGAATTATTGCGTTTTTTATTTCGAGCAAAATTAAATTTTCAGCTTACTTATAAGAACTGATTTGACATTATTCCAATTCGAATTTAATCACGGCAATTCCAAAAATTACCGGAGAGTTTTTTCTGTTTCAAAGTAAAAGTAAAAAAATCGCATCAAAGCACGAAAACCCTCGCTAAAAATCGCATTAAAAATTCGGAAAAGATTAACCACAGGGAACGAAATTAACTAATTTGGTAAAAGATTTAAACCGGATTCCTTTTAGGAATGTCGGAAAAAAAAATCATACCGCGAAATGCGAAAAAAACTCTCTAAAAATAACATTATTATTTCTTTTAATTATAAAATCGCTGTAATAATCTCGAAAACACTTTATTGAAAAGAAGACAAAGTTTACTGGATAAAATATTGAAATGGGATTATTTTTTACTAATTTGAAAAAAATTGACGCAAAATGCGAAAAAATTCTCATAAAAAATTAATTGAAAAATTCCAGAAATTGTCTTCGATATGCATGAGTTCTGGCATACAGGTCCTGTCAAATCTTACGGCTGTGCGGGCTGCATTGTTTTTTCAGAGTTCAGCGCGCGCGCGTACACACACACTGAGACAGACAAGCACCTATCTTTATTATTATGGTCGCATTATGATAGTATAATTTTTATTCATCTTGATAAGATTTAGTGTATATTATCATGACCTGCTTTACCTAATATATCCGACACATTCTGAGGTAAAAAAATGAATTACCGTAATTTCCAGCCTAGATCCGCGAATAAAACAATTATGTTCGGACACAGAAATCTTGTTTCATAAAACGTAAGTTATAAAATTGCGATAAATATATAACTTCAATAATAAAATAAAATTTCTGGGTCGAAACATGATTATTTGATCCACGTACTATAGGATGTAAATTAGGGTATTATTGAATATTATAATTATTTATAATGTTATAATAATTATTTACATAGACTTTCCTCCAAAATGTCTTAGGTCCCTCCGATGATCCCTAAGAAGTCATGGAGTCCACATTCTGAATAACTTTCGTGCGTATGTACTGGTGTATCGCATATATTATCTGAGATTTATCATCCGGCAAAATTTCATCGACAAGACTTTGAATGAGAAAATTTTAGGTCTCATGCAGTGTTCCTCTGTGCCTACAGAAATTTCCAGCATGATTAAAGGCCTTTTTAGGGTTTTTTCATCTGACGAAACTCTATTCGTCTCGCTCCTCTGTCTGTCACAGAGCCCGTTCTCTGAAACTATAAATGCTGGAGACTTGAAATTTTGGATTCTTATAGCTTAACACCTCACATCAAACGACAAATCATAAAAATTGAAAAATTTTTAAATTTACCCGTCTGGGCTCTAACTTGTGTATTTTAAGCTTTTTAGGGTTTCGTTTCATCTGACGAAACTCTATTCGTCTCACTCCTCTGTCTGTCTATCTGTCACAGAGCCCGTTCTCAGAATCTATATATGTTGGAGACTTGAAATTTTGGATTCTTATAGCTGAACACCTCACATCAAATGACAAATCATAAGATTTTTGAAAAAGTCTTATATTTACACATCTGGGCTCTAACTTTTGTATTTTAAACAATTTTTCTAACTCGGCCCCTAATTAAATTGGAGATGTAAACTTTTGCATACTTATAGCAGAACACTTGCGACCACACAAAAAATTATAATTTTTTCAAAAAGTCTTATATTATTTACTCCTCCGGGCTCTAACTTCTGTATTTTTAGCAATTTTCCTAACCTCCACCCTTTTATCCGGGTTGCACTGTTCTAACTTTTGCCGATACTCCTTTGACCACTCTTTCATATTATGCACCATAGCCGCATATATTTTAGTTCCAATATTTACCGCCAGGGGGCACCTACCTATCTCGGGTGCTATAGGCCCGATGCCCTCGACTAATACATCTACGGATAGTTTGTAAAACGGAGTTTCGTTCGAATACAGGTTTATTTAAAATAGAGTGCGTTCCCTGGTTGCGAAATTTGGAAGTAACAGATTTAGCAAAAGGATAAAGTGTTTTGAAAGGAATATTAAACGAAACCTTCTGTATGATCTGTGATACCCACTTGTTTAATCTTTATAAGAAGTTAGGGTGCCTAAAGGTTTTACACTTGTGACCACACTTTGTCGCTGTCTTATGTCACTGCTGCAAGGACATTTACATATATATTTTTTTTTACCATTAGATTTAGTTTTGATGTTTTGAACACCTTCTCATCCCTTCTCACGCAAACAAAAATCGCGCTTGAACCCTTTTTAAAAGAAATGCCATACAATTATACCTTCTAAGATGAAAACATGCCTAAAACTGAAATTCGACCGGTTTCATGGGGTTCCGTTTTAGCAGGTTTTACTATATAAGATATTGTTTGTATCCAACATGTTCAGGTTAAAAAGTCTGGGCACACCCCCCCCCCTCCTAACCTGTTCAAACAGCTGGTTACACCTATGCGAATTATGCTTAAATTGCGTTGTATCTTAGTTTAGAACCAGAGATTTTCAGCTGTTTAACTTTACAGCTATTATAGCTTTTGAATTGTGTTTAAAAGTTATTTTTAGCTTTTTCTCAAAATGATGTTTTTCAAATTCTATCTATACGCAAAACAACCTACAGCAAAAAATTATGCGTGAACTGTGTTGAAATTTTGTGTTCATCTTTTACAAATGTTTATTGAGGGAATGACTATACTCATGATAATATGAGGGGTTCACCATATAATAGACCAAGTCCATTTTGAAAAAAAAATGAGGTAGTCCATTTAGAAGATGCATAAAATCTGTTTTATCTACTCCCACAGTGAACCAAGCCTGTAAACTGATGTCATATATGAGAAAGTATGTGAAAACAGGCTTGGTTCACTGTCGTAGTAGATAAAACTAATTTTATGCACTTTCTAAATGGAGTATCTCATTTTTTTCTTCGTCTACTATGGTTGTGAGCCCCTTATATATCGATTAGTTTTATAGTTACAGTGGTAT
Organism: Maratus speciosus; assembly: GCA_963932465.1. Classification (NCBI taxonomy): domain Eukaryota; kingdom Metazoa; phylum Arthropoda; class Arachnida; order Araneae; family Salticidae; genus Maratus; species Maratus speciosus. The sequence continues at coordinate 297,561,796 of OZ010789.1, forward strand.
ATGTGACAAAGTTGCAACGAGTTTTACAAATCTTTCATTACACCAGTGGGTTAAGGTGCCCTATTATCGTCCCCCAGTCACTTTTAGGCCCTTGAAAGTTGTAATTTTCAGTGAAAATCTACCAAATTTGGATTTTACATAGACTAACTACCCACGCACATAGAAATATCGGCAAATGTCGTACAAAAAAATTTTAACAATGCGAAAAATTGTTTTTTGCAATTTCTTTTGTCAAAGGAGGTATAAAGAGTGGTGCATTAAAAATACGATAACTAATACATATTGGATTAAAATAAAGTGTGGATTTACACCAAAACAGATAAGAATCCTGAAAACGGGTAAGTCCCAATTTATCACTTACTCACGCCTGATTAACGGGATTCAAAATCCCAACATTTTTAATTATACATGATGGGCTTGGCGGTCATCTTTCCATATTTTACACAAATTTATAAGCACACAAGCTCGCAATATGTTTGCATTACTAACAATTTCGAACTTCTAATTTTAACTACAGACAGATGAATTAATAAAGGCTTTTGTTTTGAAAAAGCAAATTGATTTGTACTGCTTTAACTAATTAATGACACCCCCCCCCCCCTCCCGAAAAAAAAAGAATCATAAGATGAATCCTGAAGTTAATTCAGCTTTATCTTAAGACTCAAATTTCTAGGCACACATTTCCATAAATGAAAAGCATGAAATGTTGGCTTTAGTAACAATTTCGAACTTCCGATTTTAACTACGGATTTGTCTACTTAGAAATTTGAATAAAATATGGAAAGATGGCCGCCAAGCCCATCATGCATAATTTTAAAAAAAATTAATTTTCAGAAACACGTTATGATGTATTTAGCAAAGGAGAAAAGGCTTTCTATCAACGCATACGTAGGTACTCGACTTACATATGGTAAATTTTTAATGGAAAATGTTAAATAAGTACATTAATATAAGCTTGGAAATTTGATATCGCATCATTTTTTAGCCACAACTTTCATCTATTTTTCTTTTTTCTTTTTTTGCTTGTCTTTTTTTTTACTTTTGAAAACTTGTTTTTTAGTAGATTTTCTTTACTACGCAATTTACAAATTGCCAATACATTGGTTTGTTTTTGAGTCATCATGTTCTGCGGAAAAGTCAATTTTTCACATAATTTTGACTATTTTCATCGTTTAAAAGATTATTTCTGTGTAATTGCTAAAATATTTACATATTTTTCAAAGTTTTAACTTAAATGTCATCATAAAAAATTGGTATAAAGAGAAAATTTCAAAAATTTCAGAAAATCACTTCCGAGGATCCGTGGATACCTAAAGCAGTGTTTATCCATAAGTACGAAATATGTATTTATACGCATAAATTTATAGAGGCTTCGTGGGCACAAGAGCGCCTATGCGGGCATGTGGTTGGCGATCCCTTGTTTAGGTTCAATAAATCTGCGGATAAATTTCAAATAAAAGTTAGAATTTTGCGATTACGATTTAATTGTTATTCAATAAAAAGTCATTTTAACTTTTCATATGTTATTTTACAGTACTGTCTCAGTGCGAAATCGGATTGGAACCGACTTGCGTATGGATGCACGACAAAGAAACTGCTCTGCTTTGGAAGATGAAAAGAGGTAATTTGTTAAAGTACTTAATGCTGTCATATTAAACGCACTTTATAAACAAAACATTATAAACAAAATTTTATTAATGAATGATTTGTCTCCCTAAATTTAAGTTGAATTTATTCTTATAAGGAGTTTGTTTGAGATGTGCTTTATGATGTTAAAGTGCCGTATTTTTCCGTGTATGCTGGCACATCCTCATTTTCAAGACCTAATTTTGTAAATAACAATTCATATGAAAAATTTTAGAAAACTTTGTACAGATTTTATTTTCTAATCTAACCGTTGTAAATAAAATTACACAATACACACAAAGTATCGCTTCATGTCAGCATCACTTCACCTTCAGATGACGCCAAATCCTGATCGCCATTAACAGCCTTCGAAATGCACCATTTAAAAAAAAAAAACTTTCGGTGATCAAATTTTCGTATTTGATGATTTGGCTTTATTTCGAGTAAAATATGGGATTTCGGATAAGCTCGGAAAAGATAAAATGGCGGGTTTTTTTCTTTTGAGGAGGCCGGGAGGGGCTAAAGACTGAACTGCTAAATGGTAAGTTGTCCATAAGATTTGCAAAAAAATTCTTTGGTAATGAAAGAAGATCAGAGAGCGCTTTCTGCCCAGATAACAACTTAGTTCAAAGTAATCAGAAAAATTCACATTTTGAAAATCGCTGATATTTTCCATGTATGCTTAAATAACATATTTTCTGCCTACAAATATTTTTTTGGCAAATTTTTTCCAAGACTTGCATCATTACGGTCTGCCTATGTCATATGTAAAGAATAAAAAGTGTTTATGCTGAAAAAGGATTAAAAAAAAAAAGAAACCATTAATTAATAATACAAAGTTTAGCTTTCAATTATTAAGATATTTTATATCTAGATCATAATTCATTCACATTTAACATTAATAAATATATAATTAATGCAAGAAAGTAGAAAAGTTTCTTGATATTATCATCATAACAGTCATTCTCTTATAAAAAATTTCCAAGGTAGTTGAAAAAAGTTTATGTCTTCGATTTGTCTATCTATCCATCTGTACGCGCTCTAACTTTCGTATGTGTTTCGTATATGTAAAATATTTTTATATAATTGGTATATGTTATTCAAGTTTACTAGAGAACTCTCCCTACTGAAAATGGAGTGCGTAGCTTATACAGGTCGTTTACAGGGACACAAGAAACTGAATTTCCAACTATATGCTATGTTTCTCAGTTGAATTAACTTTTAGCATACTGTGTGCAGGGGCGGCGCCAGAACTTGCCCGACGGGGGGGGGGGCACAGTATCCCCGACAGGGGGGGGGCCGAATTCAAAATATATATTAGAGGTTTCCACGAGCCCTGCCCTGTTCCGAAGCCCGAACTCGGTAAAAGTTTCTTTCATTAAACTCGGGATTGGCTTAATTTTATCTGAAAACTCTGTACGGGCTCGGACTAAATTTTAGCTTTTGAAAAGTTGGTCCAGGCGTGAACGTCATTATCCCCAGGACACGTCCGGGTCTTGCATTTTTTCTGCAGATTCGGGCCGGACCGGGACTGTATTTATACTTCAGAATTTATTTTAGAGCAAATGAACAATAAAACATTTCTTTGTTTCTTTCCCCCCCCCTTTTTTTAAATAACAGGTGGAATATGTTGATCAATCACGTGAAAAACATGAAATTTTCGCGTCCGGATTTGGCATAACCCGAAACGCGCAGATCTCTAGCACTCACACTGCTATTTAAATTAGAGATAAATTGCAGAGGGCCAAATGATTTTTACTCGAAACATAAATTTCGAAGCTTGTCAAAGAATATTGTAGATAAATAAAGTGAAAAAAAAGCTATTGTGGTTAAGGTTATTTTTTAAACACCTCACTAGTCACCTAATCATTATAGGCGGATGAATCCACAATAGAAAGAGTTTCCACACTTTTGAGCATTACCCGAAAGGAAAAACTCTGCTTTGTATACTCTTCTTCCATACAGCAACCTCCCAATAAGCGGTCATTCAATATTATGGATTTTACGTGCACATATATGGCATATACGCAGCAGTGTGTGAAAGACAAAGTATGGAGCAGTTCTCCGCTTATGAGTCGAACCAAAGAGTCACGCATCAGATAAGGTAGGTAACCAATTTTTTTCGAAACGCGGTTCATGTTCCGGCTGGGTTGACCATGTATTTTAATGTCGGAGGTAACTGAAAATAATCAGTTGACAAATCCATATAAAAAATCGCATAAGGTGACCAAAATTTATTTTAAAATAAAATTATTTAAATTTGTCAGTGAAAGTGTCATCGTGAAAACTAGCAGTTAAACGTTACACCTAACTAGGATTCTTCCCGGGTAATAAATAAAATTTGAAGCCCTGCAAATTTTATTTAAAACAAAGCTGCAACCCGATCAAACCCGAAATACTTAATTCCAATCCCAACCTGAAACCCGGAATCAGAGAAAATTGATCCACAATATAATGTAATTATAAAAAAAAAATATAATCTGCAATCATATCTCTAATATTAATATTATCTTTTATGTGGAAAAATAAACATGCAAGGAGTCATTCATATTCAAATACGTAGTTTTTCATCTGAAATAGATTCCTGCGCGTGTTGGGTTATACCCAACCCAAGCGTTCAACTTAAAGTCAATCCGAAACTTAACAAAAAATTTTTGCTCACGCAAAACCCGACGACAATTTTTCTATTGACCCTAAACCGAAACACTTCAACCCGAACACAACTCGACACAAAAAGATCTATAATTCAATACAGTTATGAAAAAATAGTCAACAATCATATCTGTAATATCAATTCTATCTTTTATGTAGAAAATAAACACGTAAAGCGACTCATTCAAATTTAAATATATAATTTTTCATGTCAAACAATAACTTTGACATTCTTTTTGTAAAATTGAGCTAATTCCAGCTTGGCTCGTAAGTTAGTGTTCTCAGGTCAAACAGCGGGACCAAAAGAGAATTAAATTTTAAAAATCAAAAAACCCGACTGCGTAAATAGCACAGCGGTAGGAGAGCAAAAAAAGGCCCAATTCGGAAATAATTAGGGGAAAGCTGGAAATTGTTTTAATCCCTTCAGTTTATGTCTAGAATGAATATGCTACGTTTTCCCCCTCGTACTAGGTGAGCGTTAGGAATTACATATTGATTTATAGTCAAAAAACACTTTTTTTTTTTTTTTTTTTTTTTTTTTTTTTTTTTTAAATACCACAACACTATCTCGAAATCACTAACTTTTTCAAAAACATTATCAATACAAATGTTGTAGAGCTTAAACTTCTGAGTAAAATGAGTACCTACACTTAATACTTTTGTTGAATATTAAGGTCACTATTCTACTTTAAAGTTTTAATCCCGTGGTCAGAGGGTTGAACTCAGAATTAATTAGGGGAAAACTGGAAATCGTTTTAATCCCGTCAGATTGGGTCTAAAATGAATATTCTATGTTTTCCCCTTCGTACTAAGTGAGCGTTAGGAAATATGTACACATTTACATTCGAAAAACACGTTTTTCTTTAATATTTTTAACAATATCTTAAATTGCGACCTTAATTTTAAACAAAAATATTAATATGAGTATTCATTTCATTCAAAACTTTAAGCTCTACAACATCTTTATTGGCAATTTTTTGATATAGTTAGCTGTTTTGAGATATTGTTAAGGTAATTTGGCCTCTCCTATCTTGAAGCTCTTGATTAGTGATTAAGGCAAAATTTTGAAATAGTATTGCGACCTTAATTTTGAACAAAAATATTAATGTGGGTGCTCATTTTATTCAGAATTTTATGCTCTAAAACATTTGTGTTGACAATGTTTTTGATAGACTTAGCTGTTTTGAGATATTCTCAGGTAACTTGGTCTCTCCGGACTCCAAGCTCTTGATTAGCGATTAAAGCAAAATTTTGAAATTAGAATTGCAACCTTAATTTCGAACAAAAATACTAATGTGGGTGCTCATTTTATTCAGAATTGTAAGTTCTACAACATTTGTATTGACAAAGTTTTTGATAGAATTAACTATTTTGAGATATTGTTAAAAATATTAAGGAAAAACATGTTTTTCGAATGTAAATAAGTACATATTCCCTAACGCTCACTTGGTACGAGGGGGAAAACATAGAATATTCATTTTAGACCTAATCTGAAGGGATTAAAATGATTTCCAGTTTTCCCCTAATTAATTCTGAGTTCAACCGTCTGACCACGGTGCTAAAACTTTAAAGTAGAATTGTGACCTTAATATTCAACTAAAGTATTAAGTGTAGGTACTCATTTTATTCAGAATTTTAAGCTCTATAACTTTTGTATCGACATTGTTTTTGAAAAAGTTAGTGATTTCGAGATAGTGTTATGGTATTTTTAAAAAAAAAAACGTGTTTTTTGACTATAAATCAATGTATAATTCCTAACGCTGACCTAGTACGAGGGGGGAAACGTAGCATATTCATTCTAGACCTAAACTGAAGGGGTTAAAACAATTTCCAGCTTTCCCCTAATTATTATTCCGAATTCAACTCCCTAACCACTGGGCTAAAAAAGCGAACTAATTAATTATTTCTCATCAATATTAAACTTTTTTTTTTTTTTTTTTTTTTTTTTTTTTTTTTTTTTTTTTTTTTTACATTACTTACATATTTTTTTTTTTATTATTTACTTGTATTGGTGACTTTCAAGTTGTGTTTGATTGTTAGTTCCTATCTATAAACACTGTTTTGATGAGGCCTATAGGTGTCTATGATGGTTAAAGTTGCAGTAAAGCTAGAGATCCTACCTACACAACATCCAGGTTGTGTAATATTTAAACGAAGCTTCTGACTGTAAAATAGTCAATGAAACATCGTCTTCATTTTGAAAGACCTCTCCAACGGTATACAACTCAATAGGTTGCGTAATTTTTTTCGTCTCTACCGCCATTTTGAATTTATAAAATCAAATAATATAGCCTATAGCCATCGGACGGTTAAGACGAATCGATAGAGACCTCATTCATTAAAATACATCCAGCCGTTGTGATGTTTCGAGGGTATAAAGAAATCCATATACCCAGATACGCGTGAAACACATAACCCTTCTTGGCAGTCGGGTAAAAAAAAGCCGGACAGATGCTTGAAAATTGAGACATTTTAAGCACTACAGTAAAACCTGTTAAAACGGAACCAGTGTGATGGAATAACGCTTTAAACTGAAAATTTTCGCAATATCGGCTAAAACAGGCTAAGATTGTCTAAATGGGAAAGTTCTTCCAATTCTTTGTAGTTCTATCTTAACAGGTTGCTGTATTAAATAGCTTCCTTTCATCGTATTGAATGTAAAGGAATTATACTTTATCCATAAAGGAATGGTGTGAAATTAATTAGCCGAACTAGAGCTTTCTAAATAATTAACAGTAATTTTATGACAATAATGCTCACTTTACAAATACCGTGTTTTATTATTTTTTTCATTATTTTGCCTTTCAGCCGTTTAAGAAAAAGCGCAATTATTACGTTCATTCTCAAGAAAACATTTCGTCAAACGTAAAAAGCACAGGCAGCAAGTTGCCGGAACAGATTTTTTTATTATTTGAAGAAAATTCCGTGTTTTGACCGGAGAATTAAAAAAAAAAAAAAAAATGAGCTTCAGTTCGCAAATTTTTCGTGTTTTGGAGGAAAAGAGACATACGTAAAAAATCAGTTTCTGATACAAAAAAGTAACATGCAGCACAGTTACGGGAACACCCCTGTGATTTGACGAAAATGCAACTTCAGATAATTTTTACGTTAAGGCTGTTTTGAACTGCTTGCTCAACAAGCGCAGAACGTTTTGACACATTTACAAATTCATTTTTTAACGAAAAGATATTAAATTGGAAAGCCTGACCAGGGAAGCGATTTGGAATCAAACTGTGTTTTCCATTTTTGGATCCATCAATTACCTATTGAGTTAGAAGCGATTTGGATCACGTGACAAACACGTTTTTCATCCTTTCTTGACTGGTTTTTCTCGTTTCGCACGGAAATTCGGTTCAAAACGCCCCCTTTGACACTCTTTTCTGAAAGATCTATTGCGTTTGAAAAAAAAAAAAACGGATAAAACAGCTCGATGACATAGTTTCTGAACATCAACACCTGCCAGTTTCATGCATTTCCGAACAAAAATAAATTAAAACTTATGTCAAAAAGTTGCCCTTTTGGATTTGAGAACAGCCTTAAAATAATGAATTTTCTGTATTTTGGGGGAAAATGGGCAAATCAAAACAGGAATTTTCGTGTTTTAATAATAATAATACAAGCAATTGAAGAGACACCTTCAACACACGTATTTTTTATAGAATGTATATTGATCGAAACCAGACAGTATATGATCCTCTAACTTCTGATAAGATACAGAATTTAAATCTGAGATTAAAACTGAAATACAAAATTCCGAAGAAAATGTAAGTTAAAGGAAAACTTGTAAAATAGCTTAGAATGTAAAAGTTCATTACTATCAGCTCAATCATAAAACAAAATCTTGTTGATGCTAAAAAAAATCTTTAAATTCATGCTTATTTTGAAACAGCCAAAGTTTAGAGGTCTGCACGGGCCGGGCTCGGGCCTATTTTCATTCATGGCACTCGGGCCGGGTCGGGGCTAACTTCTTTTTTTCGTACCGAGGTAAGGCAGGTTTTCTTCCTAGGTTTTCATAAGCCGATATTTTCAGTCCCGCCTCCATCCAGCCTGTATGAAATCATTGTCTCGGCATGGCCTGGTCCGTGCAAAAATCAGTAAAATTTGGCCCAGGCCAAAAATTTTTGCAAAAAGTGTATATATTTTTAAATCGACATTATTCCACAATTAAACATTAAAATTTATTCGTTTTAAAGAATAGTAGATTTCTAGGCAATAATATTAAAATACAGTAAAACGTGTGAAAAAGAACCAGCTATGGCGGAATCCTGTCTTATATGGAAAAATTTATTGATCCATGCAAAATGAATATAATAATACGTGAGAAAAGAATATAATACATTCACACCTGCTAAGAAGGGAACCTGTTTATAACGCTTTTTTTTTTCTTTCCTATGCGATGTCTTAGAAGATTTTACTGTATAGCATTTTTCAGATTTTTAAGTCTCCAATACATAATTTTTTGATTAACGATATTAATTATAGGTGAAACATTAACATACAAATAGAAATTCATTAAAAAAACGTATATCGCAACCTTCTTTAAAAATGAAAATTAGAAACATGAACAAAGAGCTAAAATAAGTATTTTGGGTCAGAACTCCTTCTAACAAAATCGACGTAAAATTCCGTCGGACTTGGGCCGAGATTTTAACTTTTTTCCGGACCGGGCTCAGACTGAACTTTTAATTTTTATACCGGGTCCGCCCATTACTGTTTTTTGTACGGACCAGGCTGGGCCGAAGTTTTAACTTTTATACCGGGCCGGGCCGAACTTTTCTTTCTACGAGTCGGGCAGAGCCCGAACATGAAAATTTCGGCCCATACAGAACTCTACAAAGTATAACTAAGTTATTAATTAAAATTGTTCAGTCTAACAATACAATCAAGTTTAAATTATCAAGTAAGTCAATATTCTGTTTTACACGAATTTTTTTTTTAAATTTCTAAATACGAACCTACTACCCTAAGCAAGAATTGTTAATTACAACCCTGCACTGCTCGAGTTATGCCCGACCCGAAATCGACAAAATATTTTTTTCGAACCTGCAACTTGATCCTAAGCATGAAATGAAAAAAAAAAAAAAATCAATTCTAAATGTAAAACAATTCTGAAAAATAGATTGCAATCATATCTCTAAAATCAATTTTATATTTCCAAAAATGAATGCACACATTTTCTTATTCATATAGAAGTATTTTTTTTTTAATCATTTGAAACAATAATCTGGACTTTTCTTTGGGTTGGGTTGGTTTTTGACGGCCGATTATCTACTCGAGGGATATAGGCCCAAGGTGCCCTCCATGGGGGGAGGGGGTTTTCTAAGGGAACCTAATCCGTATTTACACTTGGAAATCCAAGGTTCGAAGAAAACCACGAAAACTCTGAACGATTGGGCTGACGGGCGCGATTGGGTTCGAACCCAGCACCTCCCGTCTACCAGCTTCGAGAGCACAGAACCTCTCGGCCACTGGTGGGACGGACTGTTCTTTGGGAAAATTTGACGTACTCGAATCGACTCCCAAGAAACAAAAACTCTAATCTGAGATGATCCGAAAATGGAAATACTAGTCAACCCGATCCACAGCAAAATTTTAGAGCCAATGGCCAACACGATCGGGTAGAATCGGGTTAACTGACACGATGCAAGATTTTAGTAGTTGCTATATATACATCTTTCCGTAGTTTACAATGAAGTTATGTATGTATATAATTATTTTCTTATTTATACCTTCCATTTCTCTTCTATATATGAAATAGAGATTAATATCTATAAAATTAGACTCTACTCACTGTATATTGAAATTAATCAACAAAGAAGGAATTTTTAGTTTAATACTAAGTTTGCTTGAATAATTATACAAAACTCTCTTTTTATTTACTCATTCATTATATATATATATATAAATACTTACTCTGCGCTTTTTAATGAGATGATCGAAGCGAGCAGATGAATTTAAACGTCCTGTCGCCTCTTGAAATCGTATTTCTTATAGGCGCGTAAGTTTGTGGTCAATCGAATAAACATCCAACAGGAGTGCACATGAATGAGCTCTACACAAAATGTATAAAGTTTTCGGTAACATCCGGCCGTTGTATAAATACGACAGCCTTTAACCGACATGTGGTTCAAGGCAATCCGGCTTCCGAAAAAAAAAATCAGTGCCCTGCTATTCCGTGGGTCGGATTTTTTATAAACTGACCTAAGATCTTTTTTAAAAAAATTAACCTACACCCGACTCGACACGACTCGGGTCGTGTGCAGGAAAAATCGGATTACCCGACCCGATGCAAGACTCAACACTCAAGTCAAAAAATTTTCCCCGACGACGATTAAATTTGACCCCGACGGGGGGGCATATGCCCCCCCGGACCCCCCTCTGGCGCCGCCCTTGACTGTGTGACGTGTATATAAAAATTTATTGGTCATATATCTGTGGATCAAGTCTGTACAAAAGACACCGAATACCTTACTGACTATGAGCATAAATTGGTTAAATTGTGTTTTCAGCTGTATTATACGTTTTGTACATCGTTAATTTAAAATCTATTTTCAACGGATCTAAAGATAAAGTTTCGTTACAATATTCTGGAAGTGATGGAAAGTGTTTCATAATCTATTCGTGGCGTATAATTTTTTCCTCTTGTTTTATTTTATTGTGTAACTTTCTGTAAGAATTTGATAGTACTCACCTCTTCACCCAGTTACCTACATTACCGAAGCGCCGTTACCGTGTAATCGATGATTACAGTGGAAATCCAATCGCCCTTGAACATCTTTTTTCTTTAATAGCTCTTACACTAAAAAGTAATCAACTTTTCTGATTGAAATACTTCCGGCTGACGAATCACAGTTGACTATTTCATTCGACTCACCTTGGTGACTTTTTTATTTGTTTAAATGAAGAGATCAAATCAGAGAACCTTCAAGGAAATAGCCTTTAAATCATAAATATAAATACTGTTTATTATTTTTTTTTTCATTTCAGTAATAATATCAATCAGTAGGTAAGTATAGTAGGGAGCAAAAAACTACTTTCATGAACAAAAATTAATTTTTAAAAGTAAATATTGCAGTAAAATATAAAAGCAATTTTGATTTTAATAATGAAACATACTATATAAACAAACTTAATGACACGCTCATTAATTTTAATGTGGTTAGCACAGTAATTATATTTTTCCAAGATAGGATTTTTGCTATAAAAATATTACGCTTAAATTGTTATGAAAATAATAATTCGAAAGAACTCCCGTATTTAATCCCTTCGGGACCGGCGGCTTTTACACAAATTTTAATTGGTTGGCACCACTTTAATATATATATATATATATATATATATATATGTGTGTGTGTAGAATAGGTGGGATTGACTGTGGTCGTACTTTGGTAGTAAATGCTTCTGATTGAACACTCGTAGTATAGAAATAATCACGTTTTAATGTCTTGATTAAGCATAGGTTATATTTACAGAGCACATTAACTATATACAGGGCTTAGGGGGATGAGGGGGAATTTCTTACGGCAGTTTACCGGCATTCAATATATTTCGGAAGCCTAACCGGGTACGTCTTACCAGGTCGGTCCGCCACACAACTCTGACGTTACATCGAACCTTAGCCTTCCGGCTGCGGTTCAGAAATACTAGCTCATCAGGTTTATTGTCTTATAGAATTTGTCTACTCTGTCAGTTCTCATGGGATTTTAGCTGCATCTCTTACTGCGGTCAGAATGTGGTTTAGATTGTTTTGGGAACCGCAAGCCACATCCACACTCGGGCATCTTGACAGATGTGCGCCCCTGCACACACGAGGGCAACCGCAGCAAGAAAAAGCAAATTAAAATTTATCTAAAAAAAACGCTAACAAACATTTTCGAAATTTCTAAAGGTAAAAGAAAGAAAGAAAACCTATCTTTTTTTTAAAAAAATTAGAGGCCAAAAGGGAGAGAACTGACGAAACACGAACGAAAAAAAATGAATTTAAATTTTGGCTTTCCCATTACAATGCATAAGCTGATCTGCACTACACTACGTGAAGAAAACAAAAATCGCTTCGAAAAAAAGAAAAAGAAAATAAAAAACGTCTTCGTGTGTCATGTGAACATGACCATCTTTCGTTTTTAAGAAGGTCCGCCTATGGAACTTCACGTCTTTCGTCATTAAAATATTTTACGTCATTCGTAATAAAAATCTAACATAAGGAAAGAAAAAAAAATTCGTCCTAAGTAGTGCAAGCAGTCAGTTGCTATACAGAGAGAAAAAAAATAACTAAGCTAAAAAAAATAAATGCTGGTATTGGGGAAAAGGGGGGGGGGTGGGTACATACTAATAATTTAAACAATTATTTGAATTAAACATTTCAAAATATGTCAAAAATTATCAAATATATAAAGACATACATAATACAACAACAATATTTGTTATACAATAACATCCTTTCCAATTAAAATTAATTTAAAAAACTATTTTAAAATATTTAAATTAAATCAAAAAACTTCTTTACTTTCAAAATTTAAATTCTACCTTTAAATATTCATTAATTTTCGTTAAGTTCGTTTTTCAGTTAAATTTCACTTAAAAACAATTTGATTTAATCGCCATAAAAGATCGTTAAAAATTATCAATAATAAAATAATAAATCTTAAAATTAATACTTTCTACCGTAATAGAATATTTTTATAATTATTTTCAAATCTAAAATTCATCATTTAACATTATTTCATTCAAACACTTTTATAACTCTGTGTGGCATCGTCGATTTTAAATCAGCCAATCAACGACGTCCGTTCTAACGGCGGGTTCGTTGATAGCGTCATCTCGCTCTCTTCCTGCCTGGATTCTACGGTGAGCGGACGTATTCCGCTCTCGGCGGCACCGCCTTTTTCTTTTTCATGGCATATCGGCGTCGGGCTAAACGGGTCCTTCGCTTGATATTGCCATTTTAATATCTCACTTAAAAATAACCTTAAACTTAAATCTTTCATTTAAGAAAATTTTGTAAGGGCATTGGCTGATTTGCTTCTCACAATATTGCTTTACATGAATCTGTTGTCACCGACGCGATGGAAAAGTATTGTCAAAATGAGATGAAAAAGGGAAAACTTCAAGATATGGATCAACGATCTTCATAACAATTGAAATATGTATCGTTCTACGCCATTCATTCATTTTCTTGTGAATAAGCGATTGTGAAAATGTATTTGGATCTACCAGTGTATGATGTCTGAAAGATGCTATCAACAGGTATGAACTTCTTCAGTTTATCTGGGCGTGGTCCAACAGAGTTTCCGAGATCGTTTTTCCTTTTCAATATTTAAATCTCGCAGTAGTCATACTGTTTATTTCGACAAGAAATGCAAAAAATTATTGTTTCTATGAACTAGAAAGCGAACTATATGGTGGAACTTTTACAGCAGTAATCTATTAATTTGATTATTTTCATTAGAAGATCATAACGAATAACTATGTTGAAATGATCAGTATTAATCTATCTTCAATGTTGTTGAAGTAAAATTCTATGCACCTTTAATATTTTATAGAATAAAAATTTAAGAATGTTCGTATATAATAATGAAATATTTTGATAATATAATTGTAAAAAACAGATGCATCTCGTTTATTCTTTTCTCTCCCCATTCCCCCCATTTAATTAAAATAATACTATAATAAAGGAAACTGTTTATTTAAATATATTTGTGTATTTTCTGTGTTTGATTTACGTGTCTCTTAATATTATCATAGAGTGCCAAATTAATTTATTACAATTATATATTATAGAATTATTAAATATAAATATTTAAAAGTAAATATTTAACACTTGGCACAATTTAAAATATGTTCAAGGATATACAATCTTCAAGCAAGAAATATATTCTCAGTTCAGGTAGGTCTAAAGTTTATTATTTATATTTTACCATGAAGTTATCAAATTTATTTATTTACATTTCTCACTTGCAATGTTTACTAACCACTTAAGATCACTGGCCATATTTAATAGTAAAATTTCTCCCTCTCTAATTCATATTAAAAATCACACATATAATATTTATAACTCCTATTTTTAATATAATAAATTTAAATTCATTTTCTACTTTCCTCCTTTATTTATTTATTATTTTTTTTTTTTACCTAACAATATTGATGAACAATAATATTGATGGCAACTTGTAAAATAATAGGAGTAACAATAAATGAAAAGCTGTTATTCCATTGCTGTGTATAAAAAGAGAAAGAGAGAAAAAAAAGGTCTTGAAAAAAATTTCTCTTATCTGGGAGAGTTCTGTAATAAACAGTTTTTGATGGTAAATAACTTCTTGGCCTATCAGTCACTGATAAAAAAAAAATAAGGTTTGGAAATGTCCGACTCAGGAAGTCCAGATAAATAAAAATAAAATAAAGTACTTACAGTCTGCTGTCTGGATAACATAAGTGACTTTTCGTGAAAAGAAAAAAAAATCCACCACTATTAACACTGGTTGATGATAAACACTGGGATACTTGGCTGGTAGACGGGAAACACAGAAAAAAAAAACATGAACACTTCCTATGGCGAAATAAAAAAAAACACCTTTCGCAGCGCGGATGCTATTATTAAAAACAACACTAAAAGGAGCACACTTAAAAAAAACACTTTTCTTCTCTGTCTTTTTTGTAACTATATTGTGCGGGAACGAATTTTGTTTCGTTTCCATTTTCGGTGACGTGTTTTTATTTTCCTAGTATTGGGAAGAGCTGGCACTAGTGAGCTGTAAAAATATTCCGTGATACACAGTGAAAAATATGCCTGGAGAAAATGGATGAAAGTTCCCATATCAGAAACACAGGTACGAGATGCACTTGTGGAATGTAGGATGACGAGTAAGAAGCATAGTACGTACACAAGGGAATTTGGAGTAACGAACGTCTTTTGCACAGGTGCGTGGTGACGAGAGCAATTAGGGGATGGTAGGATCTGAGAAGGCACGTCCTCGCAAAATTCTGGGATACTTGAAACTAAGTTCTATAACACAACATCCTCTTGTTTGTGGTCGAAGTCTACGTTGTTTACACTTTCACAAACGGTGATACAATTGACAGATATTTCGGGTGGAGGTGGTTTTTGGAGTGAGATGCCGTTCTGATCACAAGTGAGTATTCCCTGGGAAATTATGTCTCTTCCGATGATGAGAGGAATATTCATGCGAGAAAATTCTATGACATACTAAGCTGTGGTGGTATACGCATTGTCGTCTATAGAGATGGTTGTGCTGAACGACCCGATTGGTGTGACACTGCTGTTACCGAAGCCTGCGATTTGTAAGCTTGCGTCGTTGAGGGTGGGGGAACCCAGTAAGCGGTACAAATCTTTTCTTACACACGTAATGTGCGAACCGGTATCCAGCAACCCATCTATCGCTAAATCTGCAAATTTCACTAATTTCGTCATGTTTTGATGCGGTTTATCCAATTCTACTACTCGAATTGCAGGGGGAGAGGTGTCTGAGTTTGAAACTTTAGGGCGGGTGGTCTGAGCGCAGTTATAACTTTTGTGTCCAAAATTATTACACGAAAAACATTTAATTCCTTTGTTTTTATGTACGCAATCTTTCGCATGGTGTTCAGGTTCTCCGCAAGAAAAACAAATCGTTTTCGGGGCTTTTTCCGCGTATAGGGGTTTATTACTGACATGTGTAAGCCGCGGCTGTGACTGGCGATGGTGGGGACTTTGATCGCAAATTTGCTGATAAATTTGAAGCTTACTTTTAAATTCGGTGAGAGTTTGACAGCCAAAAAGAATTGCTTTATTGTTAGGTGTATCTCTAATACCGGTGATAACATAATGCATGAGTGATGCGTCGTCTATTTTCGCTCGTTGGGCAATCTCTTTCATTATTAAAAAATACTCACTCATTTTTTCGTTGGGCTTACAAGTACGTGAAGCTAGCATTTCATGTATTTGGGCGGAAGAGAAAATATGCGCGAATTCTTGTATTAACGCTTGCTTTAACGCTGCGTACGATGTTAATTCTTGCTCACTGCGGACAAACAACAATGCAGTACCCTTGAGAGCTCTTTCGACGAAAAGAAATTTTTGCAACTCATTCAGTTGAAATGTTGTGGCTAACCCTTCAAATCTTTCTAACCATTGTAGAATGTTTTCGACTGACTCGCCGGAAAACGGTGTAATTAAATTTTCGAAATCGGTAAAAGAAATGGACTGACGCGGTGCCGAATGGGGGGAAATGGCAGCATTATATTGTAAAGTGGTACCAGAAAAACTCGTTAATGGATTGGATTGCAAAGTATCGCGAGAATCGTCGTCATCTGGCTCGGAATCGGTTTGTGGTGAAATGGAGGACTGGAATTTTGTTAGGTCTGCAAGGCCTTCAATAATACGTCGTGAAATGTCTGCTTCGTTACCAGCAATGTCTAGACAAAGTAAATTTGCCATAGAAATGAGTTGAGCTAAGGGGAAGTTTTTGGCCGTTTCCGCGATTTTATCGTCAAATTCAGGATCCCCAATTTTAAATTTGAATCCCTGAAACTTCCGTAAATTTTTCCGATTATTTCTATTTTCATCAATGCCGAATACCAAGGTATGTAGAATTTTGATTCGTTCAACTCGTGCTGAATTAATTTGAGCTAACACCGGCCTTATATCTTGCAAAACATGGCTGAATAAGAAATAAATCTTACTTCCAAATTGGTATCATTTTTTTTAAAAGAGAACGCCGAATGGCTTGGTTATATCCATTGCGAACGAGAAAAATATCACAGACGTCTTCTTTCACACAGACACAGAAACACGGGTGACTCGATAACAGATAAGTAGTTCAGTAGATCTTGTTTCTGTCGCTCTTTCCTTATCGGAGAGAATTTCGAACAGAATCTTCGCAGATCTTAAATATTTCAGAAGTTGGATTTCACAACAGTTTCATGGATGTCTAGAGGCTCTAAAAATAGGTGGATTCGACGAGGTCGAGCCCTTATGTAGAATACGTGGGATTGACTGTGGTCCTACTTTGGTGGTAAAGGCTTCTGATTGAACACTCGTAGTATAGAAATAATCACGTTTTAATGTCTTGATTAAGCATAGGTTATATTTACAGAGCACATTAACTATATACAGGGCTTAGGGGATGAGGGGGAATTTCTTACGGCAGTTTACCGGCATTCAATATATTTCGGAAGCCTAACCGGGTACGTCTTACCAGGTCGGTCCGCCACACAACTCTGACGTTACATCGAACCTTAGCCTTCCGGCTGCGGTTCAGAAATACTAGCTCATCAGGTTTATTGTCTTATAGAATTTGTCTACTCTGCCAGTTCTCATGGGATTTTAGCTGCATCTATGTTGCTTTTTACAATTTCGTTGGAGGTTTCGCGTGGCGGTAAAACGATCCACGTCGGTACTCCGTAAGCACCGCGTTGACTTGACTCTTACTGCGGTCAGAATGTGGTTTAGATTGTTTTGGGAACCGCAAGCCACATCCACATATATATATATATCTTTACTTAAATAATCACGAAAATGCTCTAATTAAAGAAAGCAAATATTGCTCTTTTTGAAGGTGCACATATGCACCCATGGTCCCGAATGGGCTAAGCAATTATGCTGATCTGAGGAAAAAAGAAGTTAATTTAAGAACTGGGATACTCCTTGGGATATGTAATCTAGTGATGAAAAGCTTTGAATAGGATTAACGCATTTAGTTAAAAACAGGTCCTGATTATCCAAAAGGCACGTGAAGCACGGCCTTCCCCTTTAAAATTTTAGAGGGGCCCGAAAATAACTATAAAATTGAGTCTCACATTTGAATTTCATATTTTTTACATTGCCTTTTTAATTTTTTTTCGAAGGAAAAGTTTGCCTAATACAACCGAAAGTCCACACTACTTCAGGAGATTATCTAACCGGGAAGTTTGAATGCTCAATAGGCTGTTAATCAATCATATGCCGGGCCTGATTACCGCACAGGCCAACTAGGCCGTGGCCTTGGACCCACTGATGATAGGGGCCCTAAAATAAGTAAAATAATTTAGAAACGAATTTTTTTAAATGCACTTATCTGCAATTTGCTCAAAAGATTAATAAAAATAAAAGACTTCGAAACTGCATCATAATATCCAATAACTTCCAAATATTCTCTAAACAAAATTCTAGCTACTGTTTTGATTGTGAGGGGCACTCGAAAAGGTCGTGGGCATTGGGCCCAAGACACCCTTAATCGGGCTCTGATATGACATCCTTATGTGTTCGTTAGAAATAACCTGGGTAGTTAAACATACAGCAACTATATATATACCGCAAATATACTCTATCGCTACACCTACAAAGGACATAAAAATAGCTGTTTGAAGAAAAACCTAACTTAGCAAACCACCTCCCCGGGAATAATATTTGTTGCATTGAAATTATTCTACGAATGTAGAATTTAACAACTTTCCCAGGTAAAAGCACCCCCCCCCCCAAAAAAAAAATGATACCGTACTTCCTCTAGATTTAAAAGTTAATCGGGCCCTGGTTAAAAGCAGATCACGACGAATGAAAAAATTTTCACGATGATAACCGACGCAGCCTGGTGCAATTTGCAGCTTTCCATCCAAAATACTAAAATCTAAAATTATTGCAATGTTTCAAAATACAAGCATAACTTCAGTCTTTCGATGTATTATTGGTCTTATTATTATATTATTATTTTTATATGCTTTCATGAAAATACAAAGCTATTATTAAAGTCATTAAAAGTTTATAAAATCATTTCATTCTAAAATTTGGAATATTCCAACGTTTGGCATTCCTGTTCTTCCACCATATGCGCAAATAATTCAGTGGTAGAGAAATCAGGAGCATAATATGTATTAAATGACGCTTGTATTTACTAGTAAAAAAAGACAAAGAATGATGTCCACTGATTTATTGATTAGTTCTGGTTCCAACCTCCGCGGGCAGGGGGCAAGTACAAGAAGACAATATTACTTTTGAATGCATTATGCAACAATAATCTATTATTAAATGGTTTTAAATATTAACCAACTGTTTTAGATGTTATATGATATAAATTTATTTCATGTATTGATATTAAATTGACCTGAATCTCTAAAGTATACGACTAATAAATGTATAATCATATGTGTATATCACTGCAAGTGTTCAAAAAGAAGGAAAAAGAAACTAAAAATAAAAGAATTTTTAGACATTGATAACGATATTATCGGATTGGGGGGGGGGGGGGGTTCAATGACTGACATAGTATGATATCGTAAAGGGGGAGGGGGTCCAAAATTAGCAAAATGTTAATAACGTTATATATCGCTCACCCGCAAGAAAAGTGACATATCTCGCAAAAATTCATTTTGCGTTTTATTCCACTAATAGGCCTGTCATAGGTGCGTCTCGCTACACAAATAGTTTCATAAGTGTAGTTATACGGAAAATCAGTTTTTTTACGGTATTTGTCCATTTGTGACTACAGAAGAGGGATGGATTGTATGGGGAGGTAAAATTTCCCAACCCTCAAAACATCATCCCACGTCTTTATTCTTTTGGGTTTTACTCTTTTATGCACGTTTTTATTACTGCATGGAAAGCTCCAGTGCTATAATTTCATGTTATAGTAAAATTGAGCAAATTTTCGTTTGCCTCTCCTGTGAAATTTACTTTTGTCGGGATGTGTCACTTTTCTTGCAGGTGAGCGATATGTATAGCCACACAATCCTTAATTTTAGAGAAAAATGCGAAGGGAAAAATTTTCACTCATCCGATAATGGAAAATAACTGAGGAATCCAACCCGACCTAGAGTCTGGGTTAACCTGACTCGAACCCGATACACTTCGACCCGAAGTATTCAAACTCTAATCCGAAGCGAATGAAAATTAATGCATTTGTAATACAATTATAGAAAATAACCCTAAAATTATATCTAACATCATTTTTATCTTTTTTGTATAAAAAAATTAACACATATACACAATTAATATTCAAATATATAGGGGTTTTTCTTTTGAAAAATTTTCTGTACTTTCTCTTTAAAAATCTGTTTAATCCGGACCCGACCCGAAAGAGTCAAAACACAACCTGAAACAGAGCCGAACCCGAAACATTTAAAATAAATTCGACCCGAAACCGACCCACAACGAAAAAACTTAGTGTTAACTCAACTTGACCCAAACTGCGAGTCATATAGCATTCGGGCAAAGTCGGGTTACCTGACCCGTTTCAGAACTCTAACCCGTCCTACCCGGGGTTATAGAATATGCACGTCGGTTTACAGAGCACAGATGAATACCTTTTTTAGTTGAAAACTGTAATAGATTTTTTATACCTTTATTAAATTGTTTTAGATTGACCATCAACTTGCATCAAAAAGCGTATTTTAATGAAAATTATAAATGGTGTGTTTTTACGTTAAAAAAAAAGCATGTGTCCTGATCTCGTTTGTTATACATCTGTATACAAAATTTCAAAGAATTAGTTCAGCCATTTTTCAGTTTTACAAAAGAAAAAATATTTTTTATTTTGTTTATTATAGAAAGGTGAATATATTATATTAGTGCAAATACTTCTTTACTATTGTAGCAAATAACTGTTTATTGTATTAGATAGAATTTTAAGAAAAATGATGCTTAAAAATTATTTTAAAAATTATAAAAGTCAGTAAATTGACTCATACTTTTCAAACAAATTTTATTTCAAAATGAATTTTTTCTTCTATTCGATGACGTAAAAATTGAAATTATGCTATATTTAAAAGCGAATGTATCTGCGATAAAAACAAAAAAGATACTGCAGGTCGTTGCCACCATCTTTATGACGTCAGCGTTAGTGACGGACCTGTTTTTGCTTTATTATATAGATATGCTCACATAGATGCTCAGAATAAACATAATGCTGAAACCTGATTGCACGTGTCTTTGAATTATTATCAAACAAAGTCAGATATAAGGGAGTGCGGTAGAGGTCTGCACGGTCCGGAATTTCCAGGCCAGAACGAAAACTGTCTTGACACGGGCCGGTTTAAAAATGAAAAGTTCGGCCCAGGACCGGCCCATTTATATTTTCGCAGTTCACAGCCTGGCCTGTAAAAAACAAATTAAATCAGGTCCGGGTCCGGCCAAACACAATTTCTACAAAAAACTTCGATTTTTCTTAACATACAATTAAGATTTTTTAAAAAGAATTTTGAATACTCTATTTATGGGGGAATTTTACAGTATATTGATTACTATGTGTTCGCAAGACAGAAAATACACAATAGCAACATTAATGATTACTTAGACTTTTCAAAATTCAGATAAAGATTCATTACAAAATATTTATGTAGTTTAGAATAAAAGAAAAAGAGAGGGTTAAAAACATCTTAACTTTTGAAGCTGTATAATAAAAAGATTTTTGAAGACATTTCTCGTTAATTTATTAAGGCTGTTCTCAAATCCAAGGGAATTACTTTCTGACACATTTCTGAATTCATTTTTGTTCGAAAACGCATAAAATGGCCGGTCTTCTTATTCATAAATTAAATAATCAAATGGCGTTTTCCATTTTTTTATAAAAGCAAAAGATCTTCAGAAAATACTGACAAAATTGGCGTTTTGAATCGATTTTGGGCTTAAGCTGCGTCACTCGAGGTACCATTGTCTCTCATGATTAAGGCATCCAAAATGATTGCACACTGAACCCGCGCCTTATCGTAATACTTATAGGGGTTTATAAAAAAAAACTGAAACCTTCCTTTTTGCTTCTGAAAGTAATTTAAGGCCCCAAAAATTTTCTTGCAGCCATATTCTTTTAAAAAGAAAGTCGGCTCCCTTAAAAAATACGAACCGTCAAACACGGTAACAAAATAAGGATATGCATATTACAAGATTACAAGGTTTTTCGGTAATTGCGAAATTTAAGAAGCATTATTGCCGAGCTTAAAAAATTTCAATAAATTGGTTATATTTTCCTAAGTTATAAGAAAAGGTTACTATTTAGAATTTTGGACTGAAAAATATCCTATTTTGATAGGTGTAAGGAAATATAATAAGCAATAACTTTGCAATGAAAATTTTCTAAGGAAAAAATGATTTAACTTTTAAATTTTATATATTTATTTTATCAAAGTACATTTTAAAAATTATCAAAATAAAATATGAAAAATAAGGATCTTGGCGATTGACAGATGCACTTATGAGATTTTCTAGAATTATTTATTTATTTATTTTTAATTATATGCATTAATAGTATTATGCTAAGTTCAACAAATTACAGCTTTTACATCCAGACAAAGTTTTAACATGATTAAATATTTTGCAGAAGGACAAGAATCATTTGTAGAACTTAGCAAGTGCATCGTTAACAACTGTGGAATTGGAATGATCCACAGTCCATGGCTTCCACCACGTGATACTGAAGTTTCGGCAACAATAGAGTACAAGATTTTCGGAACATCATCTGTTTATCTCAGGCTCAACATGCATTTGGATGACAACGTGAATCCCCACCAAATCTTCTCTAAAGTTGGCAATTACGCGTATGGATATCCAAAAACGTGGAAAGCTGATACTGTGAAGATACCAGCAACGCACACTCGTTATAAGGTTAGTGTACAGACTTGAAGTTTCAATTCGTTGTTCGCGTTGTAGTTTATAAAATGTCTGTTCGAAAGCGAGAAAACTCAGCGTAAATCTAGTACAGGTAAAATAGACCAA
This sequence comes from Maratus speciosus, assembly GCA_963932465.1. Lineage (NCBI taxonomy): Eukaryota > Metazoa > Arthropoda > Arachnida > Araneae > Salticidae > Maratus > Maratus speciosus. The sequence goes on from OZ010789.1 coordinate 297,584,747, forward strand.
AAATTGAATAAAATCACGGCCAAACTCGATCGCCTGCCTTATACGACTTTCACAATTTCCCTTAGTTTCGGAATCGTTAAAGACTACAGTCGTTGCCAGATGGCGCATATACCTACTGTACATTGTATTTTCTCTAATGTAAATAATGCTTATTAAGTTACTTTCATACATAAAAATACGAAAAACGTCTCTGTATATGCGTTATGTTATAAAAGGTATCGATAATTTACGTATATTTTGCCTCGTCGTTTTTTACACTGCAAACAGGAAAATTGATGGATTTGGAGATAAAATAACTCTGATGTAAAATATAGGTATATAAAGTTCATTGCGGACAACTTTGGATAATAGTAAACATTAGAGGTAGGGTAAGGTGCCCTATTATCGTCCCCTAGTCACTTTTAGGCCCTTGAAAGTTGTAATTTTCAGTGAAAATCTACCAAATTTGGATTTTACATAGACTAACTACCAACGCACATAGAAATATAGGCAAATGTCGTACAAAAAAAATTTAACAATGCGAAAAATTGTTTTTTCAAAAGTATCTAAAAAATGCAAAAGAAAAAAAAAATTGTCCCAATTTCATCTTAAAAAATCCAATACTCCGAGGCTTAACTTATAACTAAATTAAAATTTATTTCTAAATAAGTAATTTAATTTACATTAAAGTAAGGCACAAATAAATGTACTATTTATCAGTGGAAGAATAACATAACGAAACATTAGCCATCCAAACATGAGGAAAAAATTGAAAAAAATGTCATGAAAAAGCATTCCTAATTCCGTCCCCGGGACGAAAATAAGAATTGCAAGGGGGACGAAATTTGGACCACGCTACTTCCCAATATGCTACTTCAGTTCCCGTAAGATAAACTGAACGTCCTAAAACTCACTGTATGCTACTGTCAGCATCTGACCAACGTAAAATACATGCAATGAATAAGAAATAAATACTTACAGTACAGTAAATAACGTTCTACAAACGACGTAATAAGAACTCGGGTCTTCTAAAAATAGGAAATTCGCCGTCTTTAATTTATGTATGCGTCTTGGCGAACGGAACTTTCAACACTGACCCCTTTTACCTCCCCTCCCCTGTGCCTTGCGTCATAAGTGGCGTCACTTTCGCAGAAGCGGAGAAGTTAAGGGGGACGAAATTAGGAGAGGGGACGAAATATGGGCACTTTACCCTATTGAAAATGAAGTGAACAGGAAAATAGAAAAATAATAATAAGTATAGGTTTCTACCATTTTTAGAAAAAATAAATAAAAAACAGGGGAAATTATAAAATCGAATGTTTGAATTTTAGGCAGTTACATTATAAAAACTATAATAAAAATATTTACACAATATTAAGAGAATAAGCAAGTTCGCCAGTATCTGGCAACCAACTCATAACGAAATATTTTTTTCAGAACATTGATTATTTTTGCACATTTATTATTTATGTAAATTGCAAACAATTTTCAATAAATTTGGCCATTATATGTGTTGATCTGAAATATTCAAGCATTTAGAAAAATAACAAAATTACATATAAAATTAAATTATTTTATATGTAATTTCTAATTCTGGACACTGATGGTATTATATATTGGTATTATACGTGGTATTACTATGATACAATTAAAAGGATATTTGCATGTTTCATAATATCAACAAAATAAGCAAGTATTTTTGCCAATAGCAGGCAATCAACTCATATCGAGGGCCCTCCGTAGCCGAGTGGATAAGACACCACGCTGCTAATCGCTAGAGAGCATAGGAAGTTTGCGGGTTCGACTCCCGCTGTCTCCGTTGCACACTCTTTGTGGAGCTCTCGGATGTAAAAATTCTCTGTGTTGTGAATTTCATTGTGCTATCTCGTCCCTGTATATCGACGATGATTTATAAGCGGGCCTTGGGGTCAAGCACACAAGTCTGATGTATGTGTTCAATTGAAACAAAACAACAAAAAAAAAAACTCATATCGATTTTTTTTTTCAAAACATAGATATTTACATGATTCTTAATTATTAAGAAAATATCTATGTCTACATTGCAAACAATTTTCAATAAATTGGACCATTATATGTGTTGATCTGAAATATTCAAGCATATATAAAAATTATAAAATTAAATATAAAATTAAATATTCGAATTCTGGACAATCATGGTATAAAAGTATACGATTAAAATAAAAATATATTTACATGTTTCATAATATAAAAAAATAAGAAAGTATTTTTTCCAATATCCGGCAATCAACTCATATCTTTTTTTTTTTTTTTTTTTTTTTTTTGTATTTTTTTCAAAACGTATTTACATAATACTTAACTATTTAGAAAATATATATATATCAGTACATTGCGAACGATTTTCAATAAATTTAATATTTATATGGGCTAATCTTAACTATACAAGCATATAGAAAAATTTCAAAATCACATGATAAAATTAAATATTCTAATTCTGGACAGTCATCATATAAAAGCGTACGATAAAAATATAAATATATTTACCATGTTTTATAATAATAAAAAAAAAATAATAATAATAAGCAGGTCCTTTCGCCAATATCCGGCAATCAAATCATATCGATTTTTTTTTCTTTAAAAAAAAAAACAAAAAAAAAAACATGGATATTTACACGATTCTTAATTTAGAAAAATATAGATATCTGTGCATTGTGAACAATTTTTAGAAAATTTAAATATTGTAGGTGCTGGTCATGAAATACGGAGAAACAAAAACTAATACTAAATAAATATATTTTTTTTTATGTTTCATTATTTTAAAGAATCAACAAGTCTTTTTTTTTTTTTTCCTTCAACAGCTTGTACTCCAAATTTGAAGGAAATTCATGAAAAGAAATTTCTGGAATTTTGTTAGTGCAGTATGGAACACTGCAATAAGCCGGGTTTTACTTAAAAAAAAAAAAATTGCAATTTCGGTTAAGTTATACCTAAGAAAACACAAGCGTACAAGGGAAATTCTTCATTAGACACAGTAGGTAAAAGCGCCCCCTACAATTCTCCGGAGAGAAACTCTGATTCCCCGATAACAAAGGGATTTCGACTTTTTGTTACGGTCGTATAAGAGAGAATCGAGTTTGGCCGTGGTAAAATACAACTGCTGATAGCCATTCACGAAAATCTGGCTAAAATTTCATTTTGGCACTAGAAATGAAGATCCTACGAGTCCCCCCCAAAATAAAGTTGTTTTACCCTGTTGTGTTTTTTTTTTTGGTGGGGGGGGGGGACAAAAAATGAGGATTTTACCTTAGGAAGGAGCACAAATCAAACAATCTGAGCGATCAAATAAGGGTATCGTTTATTATGTATTTTTTAATTCTGAATTAAATGACACCATCCGCAATCGATATGATCAGTATTTACAAAGTTACGGCAAGTTTTATGAATAAAAAATTGACAATTAGAGTAGGTGGGGGTAAAAATACGCACTTTCCATACATTTGGATTTTTAACGCACGCATTGGTCTAATCTTATATAATGAGTGATTAAAATGTTAGATTAGAACCTTAGGCAAGTGCGACCATCAACCGACATTCTATCAAATTATAATTCTGTTAGAAATTGCAATTTTTAAAAAGCATTGCTCTGCGTATCTTTTCCCCATCGGTTGGGATAAAAACACGTAGTGGTGGAGCAAAGATACGCAGTACTTATTTTTTTGCCCCATTACTGTGGGTTTTGGCTCCATTTCCAATAAAACGAATGAGTTATGCAAAAGCATTAGTAAATTTCACTAGTATTTATAGTTAAACTGAAAATTGTAAGTTAAACCATGGAAAAAAAAGAAAAAAACAGCGGTCTGTGAGATCGCAAATAGCAGATAACCTCTAACTACTGTGACAAAAATGTTGCATAAATACTGTCAGCGGTCTCAAAGACCCCTTGATCGTAGAATGAAAAAAAGGGTTGACTTACTCATAAAATACAGTTTTTGCGCTAAACTTTATGTAAAGGTCTATTATCATGAATTCTCCTCATTTAGAAGTCTTTAGCGATACTACTAAGTTTCCAAACGAATCAAAATAGTTCATCAATATTTAAATTTAAAATTACAAGTTAAGCTATGGAAACTGAAAAACAAAATCGTTTTATGAAACAAAAATATTGATTTTTAAAAGTAGGTAGGTAGATACCTACGTTCTAGATAAAAAAAAAAAAAAACAGAAAAAGAAAGGTACTTAACTAGCTTATATTAGTTAAGTAGCCATTACATTTTATACAATACTAACTTATAAGAAATACGTCTTTCCACAACGTAATTGTGGAAAGCTTTGCATCTAGCTAAAACGATAGGGCAAAGCCCGCATCTTAAACTTGCGCGTATCGTTGCCCCAAGACGGATGCGTACTTTTACCCCATTATGCTGTATTTTACTTAACCGGCTACCTACAAGTTTAAACAAATGCTATCGAGGTAAACTAAACGTCATTTAGAAGCTGTAGATCTTCCGTTATCCACTGAATTTTTGGATTTGTACAAATTCGAAGTATTGTCAGCTAAACAATAAAGTGAAATTTTAAAAATATTAGATCAAAATTTGAAAATTTAAACTTAACCTCATTTTCTTGGCACGGAGTGCTACTTTTTTCACAAGGTTTGAACACACAACTACTACACTTGAGACCAAACTACCACCTAGGAGTCATGATTGTAGAAATCTTTCTTCATATTAAATCAGCCAGTCCGTATCTTTACCCCCACCTACTCTATATTTTATGCAGGTAAAATAAACTTGTACAGTAACAACTGATGGCTTTTCGCGAAAATTTCGAAAGAACTTTGTTTTGGTTTTAACAATGAAGATCCGATGAGTCCCCCCAAAATAAAGTTGATTTACCATATTTTTTTTTTTTGGGGGGGGGGGAGGGAGGTGAGGTGGGAGCATTTTCACGGGTAGGGGATAATTCAAATTTTTTAATTAGGTCAAGCGGGGTATCGTTTATTATATATTTTTTAATTCTGAATTGAAAGACTGCATCCGCAAGTCAATACGATCATTCATTACAAAGCTAGGCAGGTTTTATGAATACAAAGTCATTAATGGTTTTATGAACACACGGATTTTGACAACTTTAATGACCTTGACGAAGTCTAAGATGATCCTGATTTTGATTATTGTTATTTTGAGGACACATCGTAAATTTGAGATTGTTTGATATGGTATAAAGAACATGTCTGAAAGTAAAACAAATGTGACAAAGCTATGCTCAATAATAAAGTATAATTTTTGACTTTGTATTCATAAAACCCTACCGAATGAGTGGTCGTATCGACTTGTGAATGGAGTCATTCAATTCAGAACTAAAAACTACAAAACAAACGATACCCCACTTGACTTAATTAAAAAATTTTTTGAATCCCCCCTCCGAGTTAAACCCCCCCCCCCCCTTTCCCCACAAAAAAAACACGGTAAAACTTTTTTCTTTTGGAGGATCACCGGATCTTCATTTCTCGTGCTAAAACGATGTTCTTCCCAAATTGTCGTGACTGGTCATCAGTTAAAAAGCAGAAAAAACAACGTTTAAAAATGCACAAATAATACATGAAAAGCAGCAAACAGTTGTTTCGAATCTACTAGCAAGTTTCTTCTTCAGTGCAAGATAGGGAAAAAGGAACAGCGTGCTAGAAAAAGCAAAGCTGAGCAAAATGATAGACAGAGACGAGCTGGCTTATATACCCTATGCGAGTACGAAGGAGCCAAAAATAACCAATGAGAGAGAAGCAGTGGAAACAACTGGGTGGACAAGTAGCGACATCTGCCGGAGAAGAAGAGAAAAAGAAACCAAAAAAGGGGAAATTAAATTAATGCTTTCCAAATACTTGGAAAATCAGGAGTACTAGATAAGTCATTGACTAAAGAGTGAGAATTTTTAATGATGTGGTAAGATTCCCAAAAATCAAGATCAAGGTTAGAAGAACATTTTTGGATAATGATGGCTGAGGAAAAATTGAACCTTTGAGAAGACCAAGAATGTTGAGCAATAGAAGAACGTTTGAGCTCCTGATTTTTAACATAACCTTCATGCTCTTTTAAACGAAATCTAAGAGCATGTTTAGTCTGGCCAATATAAGAAAGGCCACACTAGCGAGAGATTTGGTAAATACCCCAGTTATCTAGGCGATCGACTGTGTGTTTGAGATTTGAAAAAGTGATTTTATTAACAGGAGAAAAAATAACATTAAAATCAAACCTTCCTAAGATTTTAGCAACTTGCTGACTGATTTTAGGGGAAAATGGTAACACAACTAAAGCATTAGAGTTGGAATTAGAATGCTTTTCAGAATGGACGGATTTCGTCGATTTCTTATAAATAGAATCAATAATATTAGAGGAATAACCACGATCAACAGCAATAGCTTTGAGATAATTAAGTTCAGCACTGAGTAACTGAGGAGTGGAACAAATATTGATAGCCCGAAAAACAAAAGTATTAAAAGCAGCGAATTTCTGGTTAGGAGGATGAGAAGAATATCTGTGCGGTGGAAGACTAACAGCAAAAGGTTTACGAAAGACGGTAGTCTGAAAGCCATTTTCACAACGAATAACCAGGACATCCAGGAAAGAAAGACAGTTATTGGTCTCAATTTCAGAGGTAAATTGAATGCAGGGATCAGTGGAATTCATGATAGAGAGAATATGATTAATATCCGAATTCATTTTAACCAGGACATAAACATCATCAACATAACAAACATAGAACGGAAAATTTAAAATTTCAAAAAGTTTGACCTCAAAATAGTGCATATCAATATCGCATAAAATTGGACTAACAGGATTACCCATAGCCAAACCGTCAATCATAAGGAAGAAATTACCATTATTGAAAACAAAAGTATTTTGCGACAAGCAAGCGCGAGTGAGAAGGATAAGCTCCTCGATTTCAAAATAAGAGAAATGGAATTCACAAAGCCTTTTCTTGAGGCAATCTATAGCCCCCTCAGCCGAAACGTTTGTAAATAATGATTTAACATAAAAAAACACATCATGTGGCCCTGCGGCTTAAAATTATGAAGTTTTTAAACAAAATCAAAAGAATTCTTAACAGTGAAACAGTGCTCAAAAGAGGAGAAAAAAAGAAACTAAATATTTGGCAAGCTTATAAGAAGCTGTACCGATACTAGAGACAGTAGGTCTAAAAGGAATGTCAGGTTTGTGGATCTTAGGTGAAGCATAAAACCTGGCACAATGCGTAATAGACGGAATAAGAGGCTTCAAAGTTAGCAAGAATAATGGAAGAAGACTTGATCGCAGACTTTACAGTTAATTTCACTAGTGGAAGGATCTTTGCGGATATCCACATACATTTTTCCCTATCTTGCACAGAAGAAGAATCTCGCTAGTAGATTCGAAACAGCTGTTTGCTGCTTTTCATGTATTATTTGTGCATTTTTAAACGTTGTTTTTTCTGCTTTTTAATATTGTTGCACAAAGGCTTTCTTTGCTATTTTTATGGTCATCAGTTATTACTGCAAAGACCGATTTTACCTGCATAAAGAAAAAATTTCGAATTTGTATTCATAAAACCTGTCGTAACTTTGTAACAAATGATCGTATCGACTTGCGGATGGTGTCATTCGATTCAGTATTAAAAAATACATAATAAACGGTAGCCCACTTGACCTACTTTAAAAGTTTTAAAATTTCCACCCTCTCTAGGTTAAAAATACTCCCCGCTTTTGCCCCCCCCCAAACAAGAACCCATGGTAAAACAACTTTATTTTTGGGGGGGGGGGGGGCTCGTCGGATCTTCATTTCTAGTTTTCTTCCCAAATTTTGGTGAATGGCCATCAATTGTTTAGAAAAAAAACTTTCTTACCTATACTAATCATAGATTAACAGTTACAGCAAAATGTGTAATGGAAGTCATGCTTGTGTCTCTTGAGGGAGAATGGGGGAAAGCTAACAAGCTTCCAAAATTTACCTAATGAAAATTTTTATGATATCTGCTTTTAATGTCTATTTTTTTTTTCCTATTGTATTATTTCTGCGACTGACGATTCTATTTAAATTGACCGTTAGCACGTTGTTTGGGTATATTTTTATTATTATTAATTTTTATTGTTAAGGAAGTAACAATTCATTTCAGATATTTTTAAATGTTAAAATATATTAGTCAGAATTTTCTCCACTTACGAATCAGAATTCCAAAGCTTCTTTATTTCGTTTTTCCTAGATTACCCAAAGCAGTAAGTACGTCGTTCATTTTCATCGCAGATTATCATTTGTATTGCAACATATTAATTGCCGAATCTATAGTTTTTGGTTAAATTTTGTGCATTCGTTCGAGAAATATAGAACATTTTGCTTTATGTCATAATGTTTTTCAATATGGATTGAGACCCTTTTCAAATATTACCAGTCGTTGAAAAGACAAAGGCGCATTTGGATAATTGATTTAAATGTTAAAATTTACCAATTGGGGGGGGGGGGGACCGATCAGTTTGAAATGTTATCGATACATATTGATTTAAGGTATATATAGTACAGTCGTGGAAAAAAAAAAAGTAAACACCCCCTACTAACTCCTCAACAAATCATCATAGAAGAAAGTTACTGGTACCGAACGATTGGAAATAAAGTCTACTTTTAAATTATGTATAAAAAATTTTCTTAGGGGGTCATCTACATATTAAAACGAATCCAAACTTCATTTTTTTCAATGGCAATGCCCAATTTTAACGCGATATTTCAAATTTTCAGTTCAAACTATGCCTAGACACCAAATTTCAAGTCATTTGAATGATAAGTTTTTGAATTATAATCATTCAAAATTTAGTGTTTCTAATGTTAAATTACATTTTCATATTTTATTTATATCTCCCGAAATTATGCTCTTAATGTGCTAATTTTTTTTGTAGTAATAATACTAATATACCCAAACATAAATAAGCTGAATTTGCAATTTTTATAATTTTATTATATGAATTATGAAATTAATATTCGAAATAATTATGAAATGCAACCTATAATTTTTTTGATGGATTTAGATTTATTAAGTCCTGCTTTACGGAAATTCAAAAATTTCACATTTTTCTTCCAAGTAGTTTTCAAATTATGCTTAAAAAACGGCAAAATGATGGTTTAAGGGGCCGTCTATGATGGAAGTGAGTAGACATTTTGAAATTTATTCTGCCGTACTGTAATCTAACATGCTTCATTGACTCCTTGAGTGGCGCTTAAGGTGCCTTGATCAAGGAAGGGGCTCTCTCGGTTAACAATCCAGTACGGAACTTCAATTTGGGTACAGCTCTTAAAATACGCTCGTTTTAAAATAATTAATTTCTCCAAAACTTATGGTACGAATTGCATAAAAATTCGTTTTTAGGCTAATTGAAGGGTGTAGAGTTCATTTATGCTGTCAGAATTGGGTACTGCTATTGAAAAAAACAAAGTTATGGTTCGTTTTAATATGTAGATGCCCCCCTAAGCAAATTTTATATACATCATTTAAAAGTAGACTTTATTTCCAATCATCCGGTACCAGTAACTTTCGGCTACAATAATTTGTTGAGGAGTTAGTAGGGGTGTTTACTTTTTTTTTTCCACGACTGTACATATCGCTCACCCGCAAGAAAAGTGACACATCTCGCAAAAATTCATTTTGCGTTTTATTCCACTGATAAGTCTGCCATAGGAGCGTCTTGCTACACAAACAGTTTCATAAGTGTAGTTATGCGGAAAATCACTTTATTACGCTATACGTCCATTTGTGACCACAGAAGAGGGGTGGATTCTGTGGAGAGGTAAAATTACCCTACCCTCCAAACCTGATCCTACGTCTTCATTTTTAAGGATTTTATAAATTTATGCACGTTTTCATTCCTGCATGCAGAGCATAGTGCTATAATTTCATGTTACAGTAAAATCGAGCAAATTTTCTTTTGCCTATGCTATGAAATTTACTTTTGTCGAGATGTGTCACTTTTCTTGCGGGTGAGCGATATGTTACACAGCGAATATGTTAAGAAGTTTTTGTCAAATTCTGTACAGGAAAGCTGAAGTACATATCAGTAATAATAATAATAACAATAAAATACGAAATAGTTACATGATGGAAAATATTCTTGTCGCCACTCTTGGTTTCATGTCATTTGTTGAAGAATGAAATAACTAATTTCAACTAAGAAAGTTTAGTATTGCAATGCATGTACAGTCATGGAAAAAAAAAAGTAAACACCCCCTACTAACTCCTCAACAAATTATCGTAGAAGAAAGTTACTGGTACCGAGCGATTGGAAATAAAGTCTACTTTTAAATGATGTATATAAAATTTTCTTAGAGGACCATCTACATATTAAAACGAACCATAACTTTGTTTTTTCCAATAGCAGTACACAATTCTGACAGCATAAATGAATTCTACACCCTTCAATTACCCTAAAATCAAATTTTTATGCAATTCGTAATATAAGTTTCCGAGAAATTAATTATTTTAAAACGAGCGTATTTTAAGGGCTGTATCTAAATTGAAGTTCCGTACTTGATTGTTAACCGAGAGATCCCCCTTCTTGATCAAGGCACTTATGCGGTCGATGAAGCCAACTAGATTAGAAGACAGCAGAAGAAATTTCAAAATATCTAGTCACTTCTATTATAGACGGGCCCTTTAAACCCTGACTTTGCGGTTTTTTAAGCATAATTTGAAAACTACTCGGAAGAAAAATGTGAAATTTCCGATTTCCATAAAGCAGGACTTAATAAATCTAAATCTATCAAAAAAATTGTAGGTTGCAATTCATAATTTTTTCGAATATTAATTTCATAATTCATATCATAAAGTTATAAAAATTGCAAATTCAACGTATTTATGTTTCGGTGTGTTAGCATTATTGCTACACAAAAAATTAGCACATTAGGAGCATAATTTTAGGAGATATAAATAAAAATATGAAAATGTATTAATACATGGAAATTATTCCAGAGGGAAACATTCGCCTTGCATACAATATTTCAAATGAAAATCAAATTTCAAAGTACAAAGTAAATTTCTTAAAAGGCGCAAAGGCCAACATAGTGAAAAAGATTCCAAGCCGGGACTCGAACCCGGGCCATCAGTATAGCGCACTGACGTTCTGACCGACTAAACGTTCTGACCGACTAAACCACTTGGAACGATACCCAGCACGGTGATAGTGAGAAATTTTCCGTGCTGTGTATCGTTCTAAGTGGTTTAGTCGATAGAACGTCAGTGCGTAATACTGATGGCCCGGGTTCGAGTCCCGGCTTGGAATCTTTTTCACTATGTTGGCCTTTGCGCCTTTTAAGCAATTTACTTTGTACTTTGAAATTTGATTTTCATTTGAAATATGAAAATGTAATTTAACATTAGAAGCACCAAATTTTGAATGTTTATAATTAAAAAATTTATTATTCAAATGACTTGAAATTTGGTGTCTAGACATAGTTTGAACCTAAGATTTGAAATATCTCGCTAAAACTGGGTATTGCCATTGGAAAAAAAAAAATGAAGTTTGGGTTCGTTTTAATATGTAGATACCCCCGCCCCCCCCCTAAGCAAATTTTATGTACATCATTTAAAAGTAGACTTTGTTTCCAATCGTTTGGTACCAGTAACTTTCGTCTACAATAATTTGTTGAGGTGTTAGTAGGGGTGTTTACTTTTTTTTTCCACGACTGTACATTAAAGGGTAGCCAAGCTGGTCATTGCCGGAGGATATTTGCAACATTAGATAAACTAAAATTACAACATTTTATTTACAAAATGCATTTTTGCGGTGATTTTTGTATGATTTTTGCACCAAAAGAGATTTGGAATTCGCTCGATAAGGGCTTTTTCAAAAATAATAATCACGATTTTCACGAACAAATATTATAAAAACGCTAGATTCTTTTAATTTGATATAAATCCCGCAACGGGATTTTCGTTTTCATAAGTACTTTATTACGTGAGATTTTTTTCAGCTTTTGTAACAAATGCTGATTTTTGTGGTTGATAGGTATGTCAGTATTTTATTACTATAGGATAAAATCTCATGTACGAAGATTTCGTTTATTGTTATAAAATATCTCTCTATTCTAAAAAAAAAAAAAAAGTAACTAATGCTGCCACCGCCGCCGCAGTAAATGCATTTTTTGTGAACTAGGGTCTTTCTTCGCTGATATTAAGAAAACTACTGCACACAAAAATATGAAAATTAGTAGTATTATATAGAAATGTTTGATAAACATGCTGAAACAGACAGTTTTTTTTAAATTAAAGAATTCTGTAAAAAAAAAAGAAAGAAAGAAAGAAAGAAAAAAACGGACTAAAATACGGAAATACTACTGGCAATCGAAACCCTAGTGCTATTTCCGTATTTTAACGGAAGTTTCCCCCCATAAATGCCAAAAAAAAAGCGGAATTTTTTCTGTAATTTATCGGGGAAAAGTTCCGTTAAAATACGTAAATAGTACTGGCGTGTCGATTGCCAGTAGTATTTCCGTATTTTGGTCGGTCCGTTTTTTTTTTTTTTTTTTTTTTTTTTTTAAACAGTGAATTATTTTAAGGTATATTTAACGTTAAAGTTGGCCGAAACCGTCCCATTAACAAAGTTTTATAGGAGCAAAAACTATAAATAAAAATGTAACAATTTTTTCTGAGGATATACATTAGAATTTTCCGGTGTGCAGACAGAATTTACTTTTTTTATTTGACTAATTTTTTGAGGGTTTATTCGCATTTTAATTTCAAATTTTCAGCATTTTGAGAGATATTTTTTACGTATGTTAGAAAAGGTTATTATTTTAAATTGTTACCAATTATAAAAACAGCGCAAAGAATAATATTTCATTCCAATTAAAAATTTATTTACATATGACTATTACAAGCAGAAAATTTTTTTCAAATTAGAATTAAATGATTGCGTATTAAAATCAAGAAAATATTGAAAATTCTGTCATAAAAACTATATCTAACACGTGAGTATTAAAAGAGAAAGAAAATGTTAAAATAATAAATTCATTAATATGCGTTAAAAGCCGTAAATGGAGAAAATTATGTCATATTTAAAATGACCAAATAATCATATTTCCAAACAGTTTAAACTTAAAAATATAATTACACGAGACATTTACTTCCCATTTCTAGATGATCTTTTAAAATATTGATGCCAATTCTAAGGCAGCACAAATAAAAATATTTCGTTTCTAGCAACAAAAGTGTTTTCACGGGAACATTAAAAAAAATAAAGAAAACTTTAAAATAATAAATTTATTATTGCCCCAAATTGAATATGAACACTTGAATATGAAACTTCAAATTTGAATTTTTAAACCGTAATTTAATGCGGCCGTTAAGGGGTTAAGATTGATTTAAAAATTTCTTATTGTAGTTTAAACCCAAATCTACAATTCACTTTCAGCGTGTAAAATTATCTTAAAATTTTGACTGCAAATTATTTAAATCTCTTATTTTTCTTACAGTTAGCTTTAAAAGCTATTCTTCCTTATCCCGAAGCTATGGTGGCTGTAAAAGGTATTACTTTAGATGGTAAGGCATCTTAAATTTCTTTTTGTAATTTTATTTAAACAATTTTTTTCTTCAATTGTATTATATTGAGCCCTGCATTGTACAGTAAATCTTGATTAAATTTGATAATTTAGGAAAAATAGAGGTGTGGGATTAATATAGGTTAATTTTACGATATTGAATAACTTATCTTTCAATATCTGATAGGCACTGTAAAAAAATATCATTTTTTTTAATTTTTTGCCTAAAAGGATTCTCGACATTTCTATTGAGCTCTGCATTGTAAAGTAAGTCTTGATTAAATTTGATAATTCAGGAAAAATAGAGGAGTGGGATTAATAGGTTAATTTTACTATATTGAATAACTTCTCTTTTAATATCTGATAGACACTGATAGTTTAGCTCTTCCATACATCATGCATGAAAGCGGGTTGTTTTTAATTGCTTATGGGCACTTCAATTTGCGAAAAATGTCGAAAATAACAATTTTCCAATTTTTTGCCTAAAAGCATTCTCGACTTTCTATTGATCTCTGCATTGTAAAGTAAATCTTGATTAAATTTTATATTTTAGGAAACATAGAGGAATGGGATTAATAGGTCAATTTTACTATATTGAATAGTTCCACATTCAATATCTGAAAGGCACCGATAGTTTTGCTCTTCCATACATCATGCATGAAAGCGGATTAGTTTTAATTCCTTAGGGCACTTCATTTTGTAAAAAATGTCGAAACTATCAATTTTCCAATTTATTGCCTAAAAGGATTCTCGATATTTTTATAGAGCTTTGCATTGTAAAGTAAATCTCGATTAAATTTGATATTTTAGGAAAAATGGATGGGTGGGATTAATAGATTAATTTTAGTATATTGAATAACCCTACATTCTATATCTGAAAGACACTGATAGTTTTGCTCTTCCATACATCATGCATGAAAGCGAATTATTTTTAATTGCTTAAGGGCAGTTCATTTTGCGAAAAATGTCGAAAATATCAGTTTTCCAATTTTTTACCTAAAAGGATTCTCGACATCCGTAGTAGAGGAAGTTCGGGTATTATGGAATACCATTTACATTTTTATTTGTAATTCATCATAAAAAAAAAAGTGAGATACATTAAAAGTTAGTAAAAAAACAGACTATGACTATTTGTGAACACATTTCTAATACGTTTTCAGTAGAAGAAAAAAAATGCATATCAATATTTAACTTTTTTTTAAAGTTACACTTTTCGTGTAATGGTAAGACGAGTAATATGGAATGGGGTTATAAGGAATATTAAAATTACAAGAAAAACCGTTATTTACAAGAATAACCAAAATTACTTAATACGTAAACATCATGTATAAATCATCAGATTCTTGAAAAATTGTTTTAATTTTTACCAAAACACAAATCTAGTCTACTGTTTCGGGACCCCCCCCCCCCACATCAGGCATTATATATTATCCACTCCTCCCCTCTTCCATCCTCTCAATATTTCTCATTGTAAAATGGGCACGCTGCATCTTTCTCAACAGGTACACAACCGAGTAAAAATCTCAAATGATACGTCGGAGTGGAATGATTGTTCGTCTTCACCAGACACGTCTTGAAACAGTTGTCTAGCTGATATTCCATATTACCCGAAACACCATCTTGAAAAACATAACCTCTTTGCTCGCTAACATCTTAACACAGAGGAAAACTGACTAACACAGAAATAAATATAACTGTTCAACTTTATACTGAATTTGGTTAACATCACTGACAATGAGTATTTTAGAATTAATACGAATTGTGTAAAATTTACCGGCAAAAATTGAGAATAAGATTTTATTTCACCTTGTCTCTCAAACATCAGGTATGCAAACAGAACTGAGCATAGTGCCTCATAGGAGAACTAGGAAATCGTTTGACATTTTTACGCTTGACTGCGATGCGCCAGACAAGGAAGCATTCCATATTGTCCGATCATTCCATAACATCCGAACTTCCTCTCTCTCTCTATATATATATATAATCTGGACAGCAGATCAGTATAACTTTAATATTTATCATTATTTAGTACTTCATTAGTATCATTATTATAACACAAATAGAAATTGATGGAAAATACGAAATTATCCTCATTAACCGGAGATATGTCTTAAGCGGGACGAATTAAGGAGAATCCACTGTAGTAATTTTTACTGTATTTTTACCACACGTCATAACATTTTACATATTTTTTCTTAAACTAATTTACTACCTTGGAAAGTTTGATATTTACAGTTTAGAACACACGTGTAAGATAAGTAATGAAAGAAGCACTGTTTGAAAAAATTCAAAATATACATCAGGAGATATGTGGTATTAAACTCTTCTTAAACTTTTTTTTAAAAACATTTTTTTTTTAATTTACCATAATAATTGCATGTTTTCATGATCGGGTTATTTTCTGTCATAAAACCATTTAATAATCAGTCAAACGGATATTATAAGATTCCCAAATACATAAATAGTTCAAAGTAAAAAAATTCTGCTTCTAAAGATATCGTTATAATTAGCACTTTTTTTTTTTTTTTAAATGGAACTTATTTCAATAGTAGTATCGAAAAATATAATGATTGAGGTAAGCTGGGCATCGCAAACATTGAGAAGTGAAAAAGTTGAAAATGATGAATTAATAAAAACTTAAGTTAGCGAACAAAAAATGAGGGAAACTTTACATTTGTCATTTATTCACTATTATCCTTTTTAGGGTTCAGTACTTAAAAAGTAAAAACGGAACCATTATAAGATCACTCCTGTGTCTGTCTGTCCGTCTGTCACAGGCATCTTACTCGTAAACTATGGGACGTGGAAAGTTCAAATTGGGGGAAGTAAAAAAGACTATTGACCCACATATTTACAGATTATTAAACATTCACAAATGTATTTGGAGAGAATGTAGAGATGCTAATTAAGTTACTTGGGGGAAAAAATCTTTTATTTGCATGTCGAGTGGAGTATCGTGTGAAAGATTTCGTAACGCTGAACTCAAAAATTCATTTCTTTTAATATTAGGCATTATATTTTCTGAGATATCGTCGAAAATGTAGTGCAAAAATATGTTCCCCTCATCTATTTCCGAATCTATCGAAGCTGAAATTATGAAAAAATTACAGTTAGTAGGTGTTAATTTAAACCTTGCAGGAAAATTATAGCGATTGCCCTAAGTCACATAGTTTTTGAAAAAAGCGCATTTTTCCGTTACACACAATTTTCGATTTACAGGCATTCAGCAAAGGTGTTGAGGAGCGCTAGAGGGACCTATCGTAGCAGAAGTGCAAAAGGATTGTTGATGATGATTTCCGAAAAAAATCGTCGGTAATTAACTGAGATATTAACCCTTAAAGACACGGACGGTTTAGACATGCATAATGACAGGGGCGGCGTACTCTATGTACCATCGACTTTTAAAGCCTAGATAACAGCATTTAATGATATATTTGTGTAATGCAATGCTCAGTAGCAGTGTAAAAGCAGTAAACGTCAAATTGTTAAAAACAGACTAATTTAATTAGAATTAATCACACAAATACTATGATATTCGCGACTAGTTTGCATTGAGTGGATCTCTCAATACGCCTCAAGTGTCTTTAAAAGTTAATTAAAAACCTATCTGGAAAAACGCGGCACGGAGCAAGGCGGCATTGCAACTTTGCGACCTCCTTCCGAAGCGCGCTTAGTACAATGCCAAGTATAAACTTTGAACAAGGGTTTTGTTTTAGCTACACTGTAAAAGGAAAAGATTACACTAAGCTGAATTTAGCTTTATGAAATGCCAAATGAAGTTTATTTATGCATTTCTTTTATTGCCAGTTTCCGAAATAAGTTTTTTATAAACAGATTAGGATAAGATTGAAAAAAGAGTTATACAGAGTAGCAATATTTGATATTATTTAGGCTCTTTGAATTTCTATGGCATACCCACTCCTACTTTTCTAGTATGTACAGCTATACCCAACCCTACGTTGTATATTTTTTTTACAAAGTTTTGTTATTCTTTTAGCAACGATTTTTTATAATAATACAGTTAATAATTCATATATTTATTGTACGGAACCCTCTGAGCGCGAGTGATACTCGTTCTTGACCGTTTATTTTTTTATAGCTTAACTTAGACCTATTGTTGACTGTTTCATTTCTCTTATTTAAAACTGTTATGTAATATTCGGAATACAGTAGAATCTCGTTAGAAAAGATGCCACTTTAGCGAATTTTCTATTTTAACGAATATTATTTGGATTAAAAAAATATATATATTCTCATATTTCATTATAAAAATATTCACGTTAACGAATTTTTCGGTATAGCGAATTTAACCAGCGCTCCTCAGTGGTTCGTTGTAACGAGATTTTACTGTATATATTTCTTCCATGCCATGTTCAAACATTATGACATACCTGAAATAGTTTGCCTTGGAATAGCCTGTAAACAAATTTAAGAAATTATTAAAGTTAAAGTTACAACCATAATCTGAATATTAAATTTGGGAATTCTGTTCTTCGGCATCAAAAATACAATTTGGACATTAGATATATTTTGGAATGGGAGAACTTGAAAAATAACACATATGAATAAAAAAATAAAATTAAGTGAAAGTATAGTTTCATGCTGTTTTGCAATATGATACTTTTTTTCTTTTTTTTTCAGGAACTGTTTATCTTACAAGTAAGTATCATTTTAAATTAATCATTTATGTAAAAAAAAATTATTGCACTTTAAAAATCTTATTTTGGTAATAAGTTTTCATATAATTTGCAAAACTTTTATTTTACGTGTAATTTTATAATAGCATTATCATGAAAATATTTATTTTTTAAATGATTTTAAAAAAGTTATTACTACAAAGATTAATAAAGTTTATTTTTTCTTATTATTACAATTTTTACAAGAAAGAATAAAAATACATCAATTTCTATATAATAAAAAAATATGCAATTAATGTAAATGCGAAATCTACTTGTTATTTGATTTATGACAAAAGAATTTTCCGGTAAAAAAAAAAAATAAATAAATAAGTGAATAATAATAATAATAAAAAATTCCAGTTTTTTAGAGGTAGGTTTGAAAAATTAATTAATAAAACCTTACTTGAAGAAAGTAAACTGAATAGCTGAAGATGGATTTTTCATATGTGTAGTCTTTATCAATTTAATAAATGAGTATCGAGCTTTTACTTCTCGTATTCATGCTTAACAACTCAACAAAAAAATTTTTTAAGAAAAAAATCCTTAATTTTTTATTACAAAAATTATATTAGTCTTAACATAATGATAAAATATATTAATTTTAAACGTGGTATTAACGTACCATTAAACACTTTAATGACAACTCCTAACACCACGTTTATAAGTTAACACCTTTTGCTTCCAAATTTTTCACTACAACATCAATCTTTGATGTTATGAAAATCATATTTACGTAAATGATTAAAAAGAAAAAAAAATGTTTATTTCCATTTCAGCAGTTTTGGTTGAAATATGTCTTTTTCAGTCTTGAAAGTACGGTATTTTGCCAGGCATATTTACTCAACTAACTATGAAAAGGGAGTTATACACTATTACATCCTTTTCTTTATTTCTTTCTTTACATATTTATTCGTTTGATTATTTTAAAAGAGGAAACAAAATGATTTATTTCAGTGGTTCCCAAACTTTTTCACTCGCGGAGCCCTTTTCAGAATGAATTTCTATGACGGAGCCCCTGAAGCCTACCGTACACTATGTCACGAAGTAATGTTTCATAGGTGCATTGCTACTGAGCACGGGAAGAGGGGAAGAATTGTAATCTAAACGCGTGTGCATTTTCCCAGCAATAAAATTATATTTTGAAACTTTCAACCGTAATACTGAAATTATTTTCAATTACCATCAATACAGAGGGAATTGTCAAAGATTTACGTATGTAAAAAACCTCCAAATCTCATAAAACATAACATTTTCCTTACAATACATTTTACATTATTTATACCAATAACACATAGGCGTTTAATGTAAATGGATTGTTTTGCACAAATGTCTGAATTCGGGTTACATTTGATAGTAATTGCAGATGAACGTTTGGTTCTGCATTTTACCCCTTCAGGGTCGGTGGGATATATTCCACCTTATTTTAATTAAGATAAACACCAGAAAAGTTTAATTAAATTATTCTTTTTTTAAATTTGGTTGGAAAAAAATGTTATAAAATTGCTTTTACTGATTTGAAATAATTTTTTTTTTTAAATTCCGGTGAGAACTCAACATTAAAGAAACACAACTGCTTGTCTCTGAAAGGCTTAAAAGAATTCTGTATTTCGTTTTGATGGTTGCGTTGTCGAAAATCTTGCTCCACAGACATATGTCGTTGAGAAAGGCCGCAAAACTAGTTTGATTGATTAGACAAAGTTTTAAATTCATCTGACAAATAGAATAAAAAATCTGATGGACTTTAGTTTTAGACCAATGTCAGACGGGCGTCTTTTTTGCTTAAGTATTTGAATTCAATTTGAATTTAATCCATTCACAATGCTATAGCATTGTGAATGGATTAACTTGCTATGAGATGTCAAATTAACGAGCACTTCGTGTTTCACTGAGTTTAAGCTGAATAATTTTTGATAACGCTAAACATATCGGCCAAATATGCTATTAAAATTCACAATCTTCATTAATTAAAAATTTTGCCAGTTTAGAGTTATGGTTCTTCTAATATCACTTCTACATTCAACCTTTTCATAAGTTCAGAAAACATTTTCTCGGGGATAGCGTGTATCAATATAGAGCACAATAGATGGTTTTACAGTGCTTTGCAATCTCTTTAATTTTTGCAGTGGCTCCATCATTGTGACATATCATTGCTTTCGCATTATCAGTGCATTCATGTTCATATGTGTTTTCCTATGTATTCATCGAAAAATATTTCGCCCCTTAGTACATTGGTTTGTAGTGATCTACTAACAATATGATCCTGATAGCTTCGTGAAACCTCTTTCAAACTAGTGTTTGACAAGGGAATATTGGACACTAAATTAATAACTTTTTCATAAAGCAAATGCTTGAAAATATCAATTTTAAAAGGTTTTATAAGAGTCTATAATTTTATTTTCATTAACTGAAGCTGCTTGTTAAACTATCAGGTAGGCACCAAGCCATGAAAAGGTGTCGACTTAACGGGGACGACGGGTTAAACCAGGCAAACTTCCATCACTAATTTTATACCATTATTTTTATCATTATTAATCACAGTGATTAAACAAGACAAAAGAAAAAAATTAAATTAGTTGTAGAAGTATATCTTATTGCCTATTTCACCTTCGTGAAGTCTGCGCCTAT
This sequence comes from Maratus speciosus, assembly GCA_963932465.1. Lineage (NCBI taxonomy): Eukaryota > Metazoa > Arthropoda > Arachnida > Araneae > Salticidae > Maratus > Maratus speciosus. Next base: position 297,605,556 of record OZ010789.1, read on the forward strand.
GACCAGGTCATTTCATATTTTTTTAACCCCTTGAATACCCTGGGATATATTTTATCCCTCTTACTTTTAATAAAGATTTGTACCAGAATTTTTTAATCAAATTTTATTTTTATAACTTTGATGAAAAATTGCTGTAAAATTTCCTTTTCATAAATTTAAATGGAATTTTTGAAAAACTGTGGTGTGAATTCAATGTTAGACAAACACAATTACTTGCCCCTGAAAGGGTTAACAAATGTTGTGATAGTTGCTTTTGAAGCATACATACTTTACTTTGCCTTTCATATTGGATAAAATTAGGCGATTTATCTTTCAAATCAGAATGATTTCTTTCGAAATGATGACGCAGTTGAGCATGAAACTTAGAGTTATTGGATATAAGTTCACATCAAGTCACACTAAAATGAGTTGTGAAATTCAAATATCCAAATTTTTCTTCATAATACAATTTCTCGCTTTCTAACATTAGATCTGCGTTTATTTCTCTCTATTTATCGTAATTTTTGATGGGAAAAAACTAATAATAGAGTACAAATAGTAATTAATATTTGCACCAGAAATTTTTTAAAGAAATTGAAATTTAGTTTATTAAAAGAGTTTAGATAATAGTTGAAGAGAGTTATCAATGTATAAATATTTTTGTAACAAAATAATCGGTTCACATTACGTGGAGTACAGTTTGGGAACCTCTGATTTATTTGGTTGATTATAAAATGAATTTTCTAATAGATCGACGCGGAAACGGTTAAGTGATAAATTATCTTAAGAACATATTACTCAATAATAAATTATTTATTAGTATAATTATGTAAAACTTTTTGTTTTATACTTTTGTGTTGCTTCTCCAAGCAGTTTTCTGCTCATATATCTTGAAAGCAAAATTTCGAAATGAAGTAATTGACAGAGGAATTTGTCAAGCGAGAATGTTGAATCTATTACAACTGTGTGTACTCGTATAACTCGGAAGAATTAAGATGATCCTAGATTACATTTTAACCGAACCGATTTCTGTCCCCAGGTACTAGCACAACTACAAGTAGCACTACAACTACAACTAGCTCTTCAGTACCTCGAATAACCGCTTCTACATCCACGAAATCAACTACAATCACGACACCTACTAGATCTACAACAACGACTATAACTACTACCACTACAACTGATATTCCATTCATTGAAGAAGAGGAAAGTAAGTGTTCAACGAAAACAAGATCACACGTGTGAACTTCTCTATCCAGCAAATTTTTAAACAGCACAGATACAGCGGGCTTATCTTTTGCTTCCCTCTCTACGCCAACAATTTATTTAAAAGAAACCAAACTTTTAAACAGTTATTTTTTGCTTTTATTGCTAATTCTTGCTTCACTATAATCATAACATAAATTCAATGCGGCAGTTATCTTTTGCTTCTATCACCAAACTTTACATCGGCAAATTCGTGAAATAATCTAAAAAATATTTTTCTTTTTATCTTCTCTTTAAAGTTATTGTATTAACATTAATATTACCAAAGCTGCAGAATTTTCCTTTTGGTTTCAACTTCTTGCCAACAAAATCATGGCGAAATATAAAAATCATTCTTATTTTTGCCTCAACACAATTTTTTTCACTTGCAAGTTCCTATTCTCTTTATAAAAAATAATTGTAAAGCTGTCTTTTGCTTCTATCTTAGTTCCAATGAAAGTAATTCCTAGAAAAATTAAGGGGAAAAAAAGGGCAAAATTATTTTTCGATTTCCTTACTAAAATTCGTGGAAGTAAACATTAAATAATGTTGAAGTGGCGTTATTATCTTTTGCTTCTATTTTTTACTCTTGTGCTAGCAAAATTCATAAACTAATCTGGAAATGCAGCAAAATAGCATCACCTTTCTTCTAAATTAATCGTGCTTCAGTATTAATATTTCCAAAACGACAAATATTTTCTTTTCCTTTTCTGAATCAGAAAGTAATACAAAGATAATATGAACACATGTTTTTGATGTTATAGAAATGAATTCAAACTGTTATTTTGCTTCCTTATAGAAAGTAGTGCAAGGAATTTCTCATAAAAACACCGAAGCTTTGTTTAAATTTCACCGGTAGTTCTTGAATATTCAACACATTAAATAACACGGTCAATTTTATATTTTGCTCCTGTCTGTATCCATTATTAATAACAAATTTTTGAAAAAAAAAATCCAAAAATGCATTTTAAAAACTTTTTCTCTAACTGTTTGTCAAAAAATTGGCCAGCATTAAATTTCCCCAAATTTCCTTATGTATCCATCTAAATCCAAGGTGAATACAGGTGTACCACAAACTTTTATCAAAAAGTTTCACCTTATTTAATTGCAGTAAAATTTTACAAATACTACAATTAAACGAGGAGATTGCAAATTGTACTAGTGAAATATTAAATAGAAATTTTCTAAGTAAAACAAAATCATAAAAATCATATCGACTTCTTGAAATCGCTAAATTCACCTTACAATAAGGAGTTAAAAAATATATATTATCACAAAATACTATTTAAATTACTGAAAGGCTTTTTTATTCACAATAAAATACATTTAAAACCAAGTACTTTCAAGCATATTCATGCTCATCATTAGGGTTAAAACGATAAAATCTAGAGCTTGAGTCCTGAGATGTTGAGCTAATAAGAAACAGTGATAATATGACCATTAAAACCAACGTTTAGAGGAAAAAATTCCATCAAATAAATTCAATTAATAGTTCATCCCAAATAATTATAAAGCTGCAGCATACAGATTTTATATAAAACGTGCACTCAATGTTTGTACTAAGAAATATATAGATCAAGAATTGGACATTATTAGAAATATAGTAAATGATAATGGCACTTAAATTTATTAACAAACATACTTACCAAACTCAATATGGAATTAATAACAATAATAAATTTAAATATAATAAAGTAAAACTACATAAATTTCAATATTTTGCAGGTTTATTTGAATGTTTAGGTTTTAAATTAAAGAAATACAATATAAATTTAATCGCCCTCCCCCCTATTAAATTAAAAGCAAGACTTCGCAATAACATCGTCCTATCCTTATGGAAGATTCCGCAGATATATGCATAATCCCGGACACAATAATAATTAAAAGGAAACCACATTATGTCGGTATCACAACACGGAAATTAAAAGAGCGTTTAACAAAACATACATATCGCAGATATCAAGCTTAGCCGGTGTCGAACAGCTATTTCTAAACTAAATCAGAAGCAATAAATTATGATTAATTTTAAGGAAACTAAAATAATAAAGAAAATATCAAGTGTTAAAAAATTAATAATTTTGGTGACAATAGAAATTATACATCGTGCTAATTATACTTGTAACAATATATTATCGTACGTCATTCTAAAAATTTTATATAGTATACTGAGAAAAACCTGAACCCTTCCAGGTTGAACTTTGAAACAGCCCGACAGTACAGCCCCCCCCCCCCCCACCACCACTTTTTTTTTCACTTTGAAGTTTAGATCAGCCCATTTAAATGTATGTTGTTGTGAATAAAAAAAATGACTTTAAGTAATTTAAATAGTATTTTGTTTTTACAAAATTTTTAAACTAGAAATTTTCTAATCTGAAATAGTGGTGGAAGACTCTTTGGAAATTCCAAGGAATGTACCCACTTTGTTTACCACAGCATGGTTAAATGATATTGAAATATTTGTCCTCGCAGTTTTCTGCAGAAGCAAGCTTTATTAACAGAACTAAATACAGTAGAACCTCGATTATCCGAAGTAATTGGGACCGACCCTCTTTCGGAAAATCGAAATTTTCGGATAATCAAGAATGCTTCCAATTTAAGATTAAAGAGAAATATATGCAATATTTCTTTATGGTAACAAGTGCTTAATAAAAATAAAGCAATAGCAAAATAGAAACAAGAATAAAGTACCTGAATTTTAATTTTGAAATTAAGTACCTTTTACATATATCACAAGGGTTTGAAAAAATGTTTTGTTTGTCGCAGTTTCGATTGCCTTTGCTTTGAAGCTTTATCACGGAGGTTTTTTTTAATATTATTAGTATGCCAGTATCACAGTCTTTCTACTGCTTAAGTCATGCCAAATCTTTTGCAAAACATTCAAAAGCTTCAGAATTGCTAATTTGTTCGTTTTTTTGTTCCTCTCCGCAGCTTACGTGAGCTCAAGTAAAATCCAAAGGAACTCTGGGATCGAAAATATTTATATGTAATCGTAGTTCGGAAAGGGCCGCTTGCGCACAAAGAATATGATGGTTAAAAAAAAAAAGGTTTCAAAATGGATTTTGCACACAAGGAATGTGATAGTAAAAAAAGAAAAGCTTTAAAAGTTGATGTCGGTTAATCGAGAGCTTCGGTTAAAAGAGTTTCGGATAAAAGAGGTTCTACTGTACTAAAATTCATTACTATCACCTTGTGACAGGAAATTCTGAAGAAGAATGCATAAAAGAATACCAAAAGCAACAAAACTACCTTTTGCTTTTATCAGTAATTTCTGAGTAAAATTTTAAAATAATGCAAGACGGTCAATTTATCTTCTGCTTATTTTATGAAATTTTGGATTAGCAAATTAGGGAAATCAATATGAAATATATATAAAAGTTACTTTAGCTTATTTTTAAAAATCTTATATCAGCATTTATACTTCCGAAAATTGGAATGTTTTTATTTGATTTCATCTTTTTCACTTAAATAAGTAAAATCAATCAATCAACTTCGAATAAATAACAGCAATTAAAGCTTAACATATTTTTATTTATGTAATTTCTGATTTTCCATGCTTGCAATGTTATGTTTTGTTTTATAATTTGATTAGCTAACTTCGCTATATGATGTTTTTTCTGAAGTCTTGTTTATTAAAGCAACTTGCTTAAATTAAAGCTTGTTGTTTTCTATAGATTATTTATAATTTTACGATTTAAGTTATGTTATTTTAGTTTATTATTATTATTATTGTAAACTTCAGAATTTTTTAGCGTACTTTTTATTTATTTTTTCTATTTTTTACTTTTAATTTTGAAGTCCAGTTTTATTTTATTTTATAAAATTTTACTTATTTTATTTTTTATGTTATTTCTTTAGTTTCGCCAACAAACTACGCAGCAGAAATTGAAGAATGTAGCACTAGCATTCCAGGTACTTCTACAATATAGAAAGTGTCGTGTCTTTATGTAACAATTCACTATAATATTTCGACATAACTACATTTGAATATAATTTCATTGTCATATTTGTTTTTCGGCGCATTAAAGCCGGGCTTAATCATACATGAAAATGAAGAATGAAATTAAATAATGAAAATAGTTAAAAAGTAAATTATAAATACATGGAGTGAAAAGTCCCGGGACTGGCTATTAGCAGGCAACACCAAGAAATTAGCCATACGATTCTAGAAAATACTATCCTTCAAAATAATCGTGCGAAGTTTATATGACATTTTGACTATTCCTTTACGAATAGTAATCGTGCAAGTGATACTACGAGAACAAAAGGAAACGATTATTAGAAAATGTTTTTTTATTGCATATGCTTACAAGGAGAGGATCCGAGGTTGGTCTCACCGAATGCGATGAACATTTGTGTATCGATAGAGTATAGTTAGTATATAAATATATGAGCGCCATAAAGCGCAACCCCCAGGGTGTCTTGAGAAAATAAGTCGCAAAGTTTAAGCTACAGTTCATAATTGGATAAATTTCCTTCTTTGGCAAGCGGTTCAGTAGCGCGATCGGCAGCGCGCTGGATTTGAGGTTTTTCGACCGGGTTTCAAATCCGGCTCGGACTTGTTTATCGGAACGAAAATTTTTATCAATCTGTTTCAAACCGCAATTGAAAAAATATGAATAATAATTGAAATTTACAAAAAATATGAATTAAATGTATTTTTTGTAGCATATAAGTGCTTTTTTAACTACGAAATTTTGCATATTTAAATATATATGAAAAAAAAAACCGCATATTTTTGTCTATAGACCAGAAATTTTTTGTTGTTATTTAAAATTATTTACAGTTATTTCAATGAATAATCTACCATTTTTCACAGAGAAATAAATTAAAACATGTGATATAAATGTGTGAATACTTATATTATTTTAATTTTGTATCTATATGAAAGTATTCCGAATATTTAATGATTTTTTAATACCCTTTTTAAAATTCTTAACATGACTTTTTTTTTTTTCGGATTTTTGGTTTTGTAATTATTACGTACGTGATAACTATTTTCAGCAATTCAATATTTTTTTAGAACTTATTTTTAAACACAAAGACAGTTATTCTAGCTATAACCATAAGAATCTAAGATTTTTAAAAATCAAACGTTAAAAAGCGAGTTTGTAAAACACGATATATTTATTTCACTGTGGAAAATAGTAGCTTATTTATGTAAATAACAGTAAATAAATTTTAAAATTAGCTTAATTTTATGGTCTATAAAAGTTCCAATTGACTTTTTTTTTAGTTTGTTATTATTATTATTTATTTATTTTATCTATATTTTTCATTAAATATATAAATATGCAAAGATTCGCACTTAAAATCGTATTTATATAATTAAACTGCATTATATAAAAATATTAAACACGGAAAAAAATTGATTTCCGAAAGAAATTACTACGAAGACATTTATTCTAATTAAAAATCAAGAATCCCAGACTTTAAAAATCATATTAAAAATATAAAAGCATATTTTTAATAAACCATCAAATATTTGAAGTATTTGAATGAGGGAACAAAATGAAAATAATGTATTTGTTCACTTATTTTAATTTATTTCTCTGTTAAAAATTGTTGATATTCATTGAAATAACTGTAAATAATTTTAAATAACAAAAAATTTCTGGTCTATAGACATATAAATATGCGGGGTTTTTTCCATTATATATTTAAACATGCAAAATTTCGTAGTTAAAAAAGAACTTATATATGCTACAAAACATACATTTAATTCATATTTTTCGTAAATTTCAATTATTGTATATATTTTTTCAATTACGGTTCGAAAATGATTGATAAAAATTTTCGTTCCGAAAAACAAGTCCGAACCGGGTTTGAATCCCGGCCGAAAAAACTCAAATCCAGCGTGCTGTCGATCACGCTACTGAACCGCTGGCCAATGAATGAAATTTATCCGATTATTTACTGTAGCTTAAACTTTTCGATTTTTTTTCAAGACCCCCTGGGGGTTGCGCTTTATGGCGCTCATATATTTATATACTAACTATACTCTATCGATACACAAATGTTCATCGCATTCGGTAAGACCAACCTCGGACCCTCTCCTTGTTAGATTATTTTTCAAGATACCGGGTGTCCCAAAAAGGACTGACTGATTTTAAAATTCAATAACTTCCAAACGGTGACAGATATTTAAAAAATTCTTGCAGGAGGGTTATGCATAAAGTCAAAAGTTTTTTTTACAGTGATTTTCGATTTTAGTTCGAATTACAAACAATAGATGGCGCTGCGATCAATAGAGGCTGAATTCAGGCTCGATTTTTGGTACTTCGTGGCCCGGATAATACATTTCCATCTCCTTTTTCTGCATGGAGCAACAGAAAGGACCAAATATCGAGCCTGTATTTAGCGACTATTGCTTACAGCGCCATCTATTGTTTGTAATTCGAACTAAAATCGAAAATCACTGTAATAAAACTTTTGACTTTATGCATAACCCTCCTGCAAGAATTTTTTAAATATCTGTCACCATTTGGAAGTTATTGAATTTTAAAATCAGTCAGTCCTTTTTGGGACACCCGGTAGTTGTGACCATTGTTGAAGCATTTATCATAGCAGGGCACGAGCTTTTGTATGCCCTCGTCGTAGCAAGATGCCGCCTGCGATGCCAAACATTTCATGAAGAAGTGAACGGAAATTTTGAGGAGAATGCATTGACAGTGTCCTGATGGTCAATCTTTGGTTCTCTTTAATCTTCTCTTCAACTTCTGTGAGAAAATCATCATCAATCAGAGACGGCCGCCCACTTCGTTCTTCATCGTGAACGTTTACACGTCCTTCTTTGAAACTTCACATCCACCTCCTTACCATTGACTCACTCATCGCGTTTTTTCCGTAATCTTTACAAATTTTTCTGTGAATTTCAATTGGTTTGATGTTCCTAGCATTCAGAAAATAAATGACAGACCGTAACTCGCATACGGCGAGATGTTCACTTTTTTTTAAAACATTTTAAACGCTCAACACGCAGCCGACACATTACTCAGCAATTTACAAATAACTTCAAATGTTTTCCAATTAGTCAAAAAAGTAGACATTCATGCGTGAAATTACGAAGGCAGAGCTCCCACGGCAAAAATTGAAAACGGAACTTACTTACTGGATTGTCCTCGTATTTTTGCCTTTGTCAAAACAATGGACGAAAGAGAATTAGTGTTTTGATTAAACGTTACTTTTTGTCGGAAAAAAGTGCAGTCTAAATTCCAGAATGACTTTTGATGCATCAGAGCACTATCGAAAATAGCCATTTGTTGACGATTTAGTGAATTTAAAATGCACCCGTAGCAGCGCAAATGATGCTTTATGTTCTGGGCGCCCAATTGACGCATTAACTCCAGAAAACACTAAAAACGTCCACCATATTGCTTTGGATGACCGCAAAGGGAAAGGGGTGGGGCGGGAGATAGCTGACATCGTAAAAATATCGACAGAATGTAGCAGGAATATCATTTCAGAGCCCTTGATAAATCGCACTACATATAGGAAAGGCATCCAGATGTTGCAGGGCCGTTGGAATAAGTGTACTTATAGAAGGAAACTATATGGAAGAATAAAATCCGTTTTTGGCAAAAAAAAGGTTTATTTATTGCTAATCATTGGACTTTTCACTCCATGTAGTAATAATACTAATGCTAATAATTTTGAACGAAATAAAATAAACAAATGAAGGAAGAAGAAAATGAATAAAGTGGGTTTGGTGCAAATATAACTTTGTAATTACTTGACATCAAAGAGGATTTTCTATTTAACTATACAGAGTTTTTTTTCTTTTCTTTTTTCCTTTTTTTCTTTTCTTTTTTTTTTTTACATATTTACAGACGCGGTAAAAGCTCGTTCAAACGACAAACACTAATACTTTACAATAATGATATCAATCAGTGCTACAGACTTGCATACAGATATCATGCAAATGTTCGTGTAGGGCTTAATCTATAGTATTAAATCGTTATTATTACATAGGGCTATAACATCCCTCCACCTTCCCGTTCGCAGTTCAAACGAACCACTGGTTTACTATGTTGGCTACTTCTTTGAACTGGTTGTCTATTATGTAGATCAGTCTGTGCAAGTACATTCTTCTCTAAGTCCACATCATTGTTTTTAACTGTTTTGCCTTTTATAGATTTATCTATAATATTATCACAATATTTACCTATCGTCCTACCTGTTACACTATCATGCGAAAACTGAGATTGGTCAGATTCTACATCATTCTCATTGTTAATTTGCTCTTTTATATTTTTATTATACCCAGACAAACCATCTCTTTTAATTCCTTCATATCTATCATAATTATTGCATTATTTATCACTCTGACCTGTTTCTGTCCTTTCATGACTTACTTCGCTGTTATGTCTCAATTTATTAACATGACGTTTATACATTATTCTGTCACATCCAGGGCTTAATTTGCGCCGGAGCCCACCGGATCCCAGCTCCGGTACTTCTCTGTTTTTAGTAGATATTTAGATATTGGTCGGAATTCACCGGAGCTCATAAATAAAGGGCTCCGGAGCCCAGTGGTATAGTGTTTTTTTGTATCGTGAACGCTGCACATATACCGGGTGTCCCAAAAAGGACTGACTGATTTTAAAATTCAATAACTTCCAAACGGTGACAGATATTTAAAAAATTCTTGCAGGGGGGTTATGCATAAAGTCAAAAGTTTTATTACAGTGATTTTCGATTTTAGGTCGAATTACAAACAATAGATGGCGCTGTAAGCAATAGTCGCTAAATACAGGCTCGATTTTTGGTCCTTTCTGTTGTTCCATGCAGAAAAAGGAGATGGAAATGTATTATCTGGGCCACGAAGTACCAAAAATCGAGCCTGAATTTAGCCTCTATTGATCGCAGCGCCATCTATTGTTTGTAATTCGAACTAAAATCGAAAATCACTGTAAAAAAACTTTTGACTTTATGCATAAACCTCCTGCAAGAATTTTTTTAATATCTGTCACCGTTTGGAAGTTATTGAATTTTAAAATCAGTCAGTCCTTTTTGGGACCCGGTATTAAAGTTCCGCTCTGCACATTTACAAAGTTACTTTCATTTGTAAATAAATATAATTGCCACGTATTGTTATTCTAATAGAAAGCAATCGAGCAGTGTTTCCCCTTTTTCAATAAAACAGTTTTTCCGATAATGGCGTCAAATTTTTTATTTAATCTGATTTTCAGGGACAAACCACAAAAGATTGTTAAGCAGAAGTAACCGATTATAGTTTAAGATATGCACCTTTTATATGAAATGGAAAAACGTTGTTCCATTCTTCAGCATATAAATATTAATTTCTGTAAATTTCCCTCATTTTTCCATAAAAATTCATAGCTGCGAACTATTCCTTTTTTGTGTTAACGCTATTTTCGAATCATAATCTTTGCCACATTTAATCCCAGAATTCTGCAATTAATTAACGCTAAAATTAGGCAAAGAGTTCTATTAGGAAAGAGTGATAACTAAAAAGTGGAATAGCTGACAACTAAGTACTTATATGCTGATAGATATATTTAAATTTTTTATTTTGCTAAAGAAAAAAAATGCTTTATAAATTTTGCAAATAATGTATGAAATATAAATATGTAGATTGGTGCCACTGGGGGGGGGGGGGGGGGGGGGGGGGGGCGCACGATACGGTTGTTAGTATTGCAGAATATTAGGGCTCCGGTACTTTTTTTGTTAGAAATTAAGCCCTGGTCACATCTATTTACTAAAACCCACCTACTCCCTGTTATTTTTATAACTATTGCCTTTATCTATTCCCCCTCTTATCCGCGGTTTTTAATAAAAAAATAATTCATGGAGGTTATATTTGTGTAAGGGTTCCTGTATCTTTGATCTGGATAATAATTCCAAGTGAAGGGCTATTCGAAGTGATCTTCCAAATATCAATTTCGTTGGAGTATTATCAGTAATTAGAAGGTGACTAGAATGATTTTACATTAAAAATGTTGCAATTGACTATGTTATGTACATTTTGTCTTGCTTTTAAAGACAAATTTTCACAGTTTGTAGGTACCTTTCTGCTTGGCTATTAGATGATGGGTAGTATAGTGTAATAAGTGTATGTTTAATTACATTTGACTTAAAAAACGTTCTCGGAATGCATGGCTTGCTAACGAAGTTCCCTCGTCACTGGCCGATTCTACGGTAATCCAAATGTAGAAAAAATTTCCCGTAATACTTTAATAAGGGACTTACTATCAGTATTGGATTTTACTTGTACATCTAACCATTTAATATAAGAACTCACCACTGTTAAAAAATATTTACTAAAACCTTCAAAAGCACCAATCTATTCTTTACCTATTCTATATCTATTCTTTACCAAGAAAATTCTGATTCCAATTTTAAAAGTTTTATTTTAGGATTGTCCGTAGCAAACATTCGACATGTACTACAGAATTTACCTTTTTTTTTCAATTTCTTTATCCATATCAGACCACCAGATTACACCTCGGGCTTTAACTTCCATGCTTAGATATAGCCTGATTAACCGAATATGGTGATTCTAATATTTATTCGCGACCTTCATCTGTGAGAATGATTTAATATCCCATAATAAATAATTTTCTAAACACGAAATTTCATCAAGTCTAGGAAAGTGTGAGTGGTATTCCTCTCATCTAATCTTTTGTGGCCATCTGTATAAAACTCATTCTAAAATTTTCTTTGTTGCTGGATTTTTAATTGACCACTGTGCAATAGTTTTAGAGCAGGCCAATCATCACAATTTGAAACAAATATTACTTCAGATGGATAACTCGCTTCATTTACAGTTTCTGAAGAGTTAATCTACTTAATGCATCAACATTTTAATTGTCTTTACCTTCGCGATACTCCGTAATATAATCATACCCTGCTAACATGAATGACCATCGCAGCATTCTAGGTGATAATATATCAGGTACCTTTACATGGTGGCGAGTGGTCAGGGAAAAACACAGTCAAAAAAAGAGGAAACTACCAGTATTTTCTTATAGAAAATACTTTGAATAATATAAAGGGATTAAAGAAGGCGAATTTATCTTTAACAAAAGACCGGTATTTCACACCTGTTTTGACTGTGTTTTTCCCTGACCACTCGCCACCCTGCTTTATAAAAGGATCAAATAATATATCTAATTAAAGGTTTATGATCTGTTATTATTTTAAACAATTTAATAGGTGAATAACTCCAAACAACTCCAAATATTACAGATAAAGCTTCTTTATCTAACATGTATAATTTATTTCAGTTTTATTAATTATTCTAGATACATGAGCTATTGGTCTTTCTTGACGGTATGCTCTTCATTTTCTAAAAGTAATTTTATTTGTATATTTTTTATCGCAAATAAAGAAGTATCATATATATCCTTTCTGTTGTCAACATTCTTTTTTCTCAACTAATATGTAGCGCATGCGATAAATGCGGTATCATCGAATAGGATATTTTGCCCACGTCTGACATAGTAATTTAACCCTCGCAGTACAAAGATCAAAATATTACTTAAATGCCCAAGATTTAAAAAGGGGGGATCCTATAAGTAATTTAGGCCCCCATAGGTATTTATAATGTTCATACGACAATTCATTTCTTTGAATAGCGAAATTTATTCCCAAATGAATACAAGAACAAAGAAATAACGAAATGAGAGAGGCGCCTACAATCGCATGCATGGTAACCGCTGTACCAACAGCGCCATCTAGTGAACTACATTTGGCAGGATGCCAAAAATTCTCCTTCTTTCTCTTGAAATGCGATAAACGATAGAAAGCTTTAATTTATTCCCTGATTGCCTAAGAGGGGGTCCATGTGACCCCATTCGGAATTTCTACAAATAAACAAAAAAAAAAATTAACTGTGCGAAACTTACTAAGTTGACAAAATTATGAAAGAGGCCTTTATAAAAAAATTCGTAGAAAATAATTTTAGCATACATATTCTAAATGAAAAAAAAAAGCTGCAAAATGTCCAGATGGGATCAAATTGACCCCATCTTAGTACTGCGTGGGTTAACTAACATGTAGCGTACAACTATGAATGAGGTATCATTGGATAGGATTTTTGGCCCGCAGACATTGCATACTGAATTATCATTATACTTTTAGGTTAAGTATCATCATACATATTATTTCTGATGTCAACATCCTCAATTCTACGCTCATACAAAATGCACAACGATGAATGGGGTGCTATATGCGAAAGATTTCGAACAAGATTTTCACAGAGTACATTCATATTTCGTTAAAACAAGTTGTTTCTTTAAAAAATACAGTTAATTATAAATTAATAAAAATTGTATCAGAAAATAAACTGAAAAATTGCAGTACGAAACCTTTGCACGGGTCTATGCTGGTTATGTAATAATGCTTAAAAATCGTCCAAAGCTCCAAAACATGTAAAATATTAGAGTCAGATTTTATTCTAAAGGTAAAATAGCCTTTTTATCAGCTTAAACTTGTTGAACAATTCTTATTCAATAGAAATTTAAGGAGTAAAAATCTTTTACTTCAGAAGTTAGATTATCGAGAATCAACTTTCTGGTTTGCGGTAATACTGAGTTTCACAACTGAGCCAGCGATCAGAGGTTCTAGCTAAATGTGATTTTAGATTTTAATGCTAACGAAGAAGAAGAAGAATGAGTGAGTAGGAGTACAAAGAAACAGGAAAAAATGTTAATAGAAATAAAAATAAATAATGTGATTAACCTATTGACATCCAGGACGTGCGATGCGTAAGTCCTGATTTTATCGTAGACGACTTCCAGACGTACAAAGCGTAGGTCCATGTGGAATATGAAAATACAAATTTACACTAAAAGCTGGTATATACGTCCCTACTCGAAAAAAGTGGTCTGGGTATCAAGGGGTTAATAATGAAGCAGTGAGTTCTTTTAACTTAAAAAGAAAAAAAACTAAACCTGTGGCCAGTGTTGAATTCAGGGAGTGGCCCGGGGGGACATTCCCCCCGGAGCAATGAGATGTCCCCCCCCCCCAGAAAATTTGAGATTTTGTATTTTCAATGGTCAAAAAGTGTAATTTCCCCTCCCCCGGAACTCTATAATGCCCCCGTCCCCATGTAGCCACAGAAAATCCTCCCGGAGGAAAGTGTCTGAATTCAACACTGCCTGTGACTGCACGATCCATGAAGGATCAGAGCCTACAGTGCCTAACTCAGTTTACTTGACCCTGGGCCCCGAGGTGCTATACAGCATGTGCATCGGTCAGGTGGTCAATCCAACGCGAGACCCTCGGTGTTTAGTTTCCAAGCAAGCTAAGCAAGATTGGTACTCATTTTATCGACCCGAAGTGATGAAAAGCTACCCAGCCGAGAACAGAACTCGCGACCTGTAGCGTGGCAGCTTTTAACTTTAAACCTATATGAAAATTTGCATATTTTATACAGAAAATAGCTGTATTTTAGGCGCAAAATCAGCTGTTTGAATTAACTCTACTTTTAATGATTTGAATGGCAAAAAAGAGGATGAAAAAGAACCATGAAAAGAAGAGAAAAGAGGACTCATATTGAAGCACCAACCTATATGAAGCAATGGAGAAATAAACACAATGCACACATGTTGATGCCCATGATGCAAAATGTCATTTTACAGGAAAACTAGCATTACAATCCCCCCCCCCCCCATCTAAGACAAAGTTGTATAAATGACGCAAAATGCATATGTAAGTTTAGTTTTCAGGTTGAATTAAATTGTAAATAATTGTAGCAATAAATTTGTGTTATTCTATTTTTCCCCCATTACTCACATTTTCTCTCATATTTTCAACAATCCATTTTTTTCGGTCCAGTTTAGGTCAATCTGCAAAAGCTTCAGTAATTTAAAATGAATCTACTTTATTTGGAAAATAGAGATTTGTTGTAGGAAACTGAAATTACTGGAAAATGAGACATTAGTACGCAAACGATTACGAATAAAAGTTTAATTATTATCGTTATTTTCCAGAAACAGCAGAAACATCAGAGAAAAGAGATTACTTTCTAGACGAAGAAGAAGAAGATGATGAGGATGAAGAGAATGAAGATGGAAGTAAGTGCATTCACTAATCTAGAATAAAACATTAAGTGCCGTTAAAGTATGTGTCGTGTAAAATATCGACGTAAAGAGATAGTACAAATAACTAGAATTAGGATAGCACGGCGAAAGTTTCAAACTAAAACATTCTTCCTTATTAGGTCCAAAAAAACCCTTCTTCTGGAGAACAACAAAAGGCGAAATTAAACAAAATACAATATCATGGAAATACTAGCCTAAATAGACGATAGCCGTGGCTATTGTAGAACCTCTGCTCCAAGTAAATGTATTTCCGCTGCATTTTACTGTCACATCCAAACATTTTCGGTATATTTTCATCGATCATGAAACCCAGATTACAAAACCACCCTCCGCGTAAATGTTGATTTCTATATATATTATATATCTATCTCTCTCTATATATATACACGACACACCGCCATGATATACCATTATACCACGGCACATCAGTATTGACATTTTAGGTGTGTCACGAAAACTTTCTGTCCAGGTTTAAGAAGTTTTTTTGAATTGATAGATTTATAGTTATTTCAACATACAACATTCCGTATTATGCAATTTTGTAATGAGGATCTGTATTATAAAGTTGGATTTCTTGGAATTCTTGTTTAGCGCTTGTGTACTCTTTATAAGAACGAGGTAATCCAACACAGATTACCCGGGTTACAGAACATACTGCCCAGTATACAGAACATAAGTTAAAAACATTTTTAATCGCAAATTCTAATAGATTTTCTATTTTTAATACAGTCGAGTTTCTATATAACGAAATCCATTGTTCCAGTAAAAAATTCGTTATATAGAGAAATTCGTTATATAGAGAATGAGTAAAAATTCCTATTTAATGTGTAAATTTTGAACGAAAATTATTGAACGAAAGAATTTGAAATGTTTAACTATAAATATTAACCTAATATTGTATTTCTTAATTATTTAAACAGTTTCAAAAAAGAGAACAGACATTTATTTGAAAGCACAATAAAAATCACATAGGGAAAACTTACATTAATTTTAGACGCTATTTCGACGAAATGTCGACGATACTTTAGTTTTAGTTGATAATCCTTTTGATATTTCTACCATTCTTCATACTGTCAATTCTATCGACCCACATATTCAGTTTACTTTTGAATTAGAAAATTGTAATAAACTTCCTTTCCTTGATGTTTTAGTTACCAAATGTGATTCTTCTTTCAAAACTTGTGTTTATAGAAAACCTATTTCTGTTTCTAACCCACCTCATGCTCTCTCAAATCATCCTGTCATCCAAACAATCGGTGTTTTTTACACGTATGTAAATCGTGCTCTCAAAATTTGTTCCGATTCTGTATCCCTTAAGGAAGAACTTAATTACTTAAAAACCGTTGCTGTCAAAAGAGGTTTTAATCCTTCTGTTATCAATAATTCTGTGAAGAAATTCAATAGACCATCTAATAAATCTACTCTTTCCAGATCTGTCAAAAGCAAACCTGATAATTTGGTTGCCCTCCCCTTTTATCCTCCTTTATGTTTCAAGTTAGCTAAAGTTTTACGACGTTTCAATTTTAACATTATCTTTAAACCTGTCAATAAATTCAAATTCCCCTCCACTAAATCTCCTGTTCCTGATCTTCGTAAATGGGGAATTTGTAAAGTTCCTTGTAATGGTTGTGATTTATCTTATATTGGTCAAACTAAAAGAAATCTCAAAACCCGCTTAAAAGAACACTCTCGTTATGTAATCAATCAAGAATTTTCTAAATCTTCTATTGCCAAGCACTCTTGGAATTCCGGCCATAGTTTTAATTTTCAAAATGCTAAAATTATCTCTAATGCCATTAGTATCTCTGAATTGGACTTTTTTGAAAATCTAGCTATTTATCTCAATCGTGATGCTATTGTTAATGATAAATCTGATTCCACAATGCTCTCTGCAGCTTGGAAAAACCTTTTCAGTACTACCATTTAATTGGTTTTTGTATTAATTAATATTAGTTTGTTTTTTGTATTTTATTCATTTATTTATTTATTTTTAATTTCATGTGTTTTCATATTGAATTAAGTGTATTTTTTTGCCCCTCCCTTAATAATCGATGAGGAGCTTTAAAAATAGGAACAGTCTTTAACTAAAATATTTTTCGAAATAATTTTTTCATCGGCAGGAAATTAACGTCCGATACCAAAGCAGCGTGTTTATGAAAAATTTTTTGCTAAATTTCATACCCTTTTAGAAAGGAAAGTTTAAAATTTATAAGGTGAGATATATATTTAAATGTTAAATGTCAATAGATTGTTAAATGAGCCGTTCAATGCACAAATCGATTAACTCCACTTTTGAAAAATCTTAAATTTAAGTGTCAAAGCGCTTGGTATAGTCACAACTTTTTATATTTGTAATAATTTTCCTGAATAGTAAAGATGAACACTATTAAAGGACAAAATGTTTTTGGCTACTGAATAATAAATAATTTATTTCAGAGGCCATTTTGATTAACTCCATACTCTAATGTAAATCGTTGCAATAAAGCAACTCAAATGCACTAGCAAGCGTTGAATGATGACGATGATTTTTTTAGTGTCGACCTATCAGAATTAAAGTAAAATAAATTGGCTTAAAATACGCTGGATAAAGTTAGAACGGTCCAACCGCCACCTCATACAATTCAAATATGACTATAATAAATATTCAGAATTTAATGCCATTAATATTAGGAAATCTGTAGCAGGTAGACCACAAATTTTGAAGAATGTAGATCAGCCTTTATTATATCCTAAAGTAGGGATGCACAACCTGTGGCCCGCGGGCCAAAAGTGGCCCGCGATGAGTTAACATGTGGCCCGCGAATCTCGACAATTCTGGAAAAAATTGCAAATTTTATCCATAGGTCGCAGGAAAAAATCAAGAATTTCGTCAATTTGCCGCGGAAAATTAAAAATTTCATCAGTCAGTTAAGAATCGCGAATTTCGTTGATCGGGTGCAGAAAAACGGGGAATTTTCCCCATAAGACTCGGAAAAATCGCGAATTTGCTTGATCGGACACAAAAAAATCGCCAATTTTGTCGATCAGGTGCGGAAAAATCACAAATTTCGTTAATCAAGCCCGGAAAAATCACGAATTTTGTAAGATGAGGCGCGGAAAAAATTGCTAACATCGCCAATCGAGCACGGAAAATCACGAGTTTTGTGACCGAGCTCGAAAAAATCGTGAATTTCGTTGGTCGGACACGAAAAATGTTAATTTTGTTAATGATGCACGAAAAAATTGCTAATTTTATTGATCGGCTGTGGAAAAATCGTGAGTTTCGTCAGTCGCGAGAAAAAAATCGCGATTTTGCCACGGCAAAAAAAATTACAAATTCTGTCAGTCAGTTAAAAATCAAGAATTTCGTCGATCGAGTACGGAAAAATCGCAAATTTTGTCTATTAGGAGTGGAAAAATCTCAAATTTCGTTGATTGGCTTCGTCAATTTGCCGCGGAAAAATTTGCAAATTTCGTCAGAGTCAGTTAAGAAGCGCGAATTTCGTTGGTCGGGTACGAAAAAATCGCGAATTTTGTCGATCAGGCGCGGAAAAATCGCAAATTTCGTTAATCAGGTACGGGAAAATCACGAATTTTCTCTATGTTACGCGGAAATATTGAAAATTTCGTTGATCGGCTGCGGAAAAATCGCGAGTTTCATAAGTTTATCGCGGAAAAAAATCGCGAATTTCGTCAATTTGCCGCTAGAAAAAAATGCAAATTTCCTCAGTCAGTTAAGAACATCAAATTTCGTTCATCGGACGCAGAAAAATCGCGAATTTCGACGTTCAGGGACAGAAAAATCGCAAATTTCATCGATCCGGCGCTGAAAAATCACAAGTTTTGTCGGCCAGGCTCTGAAAAATAGCAAATTTCGTTAGTCGGGCACGGAAAAATCGCGAATGTGTTCAATCAAGCGCGGAAAATTGCGAATGTAGTCGATAAAACGCGGAAAATCGCGATTTTCGTCGATCAGGCGCGGAAAAGGCGCAAATTTCGTTAATCGAGCGCGGAAAAATCGCGAATTTCGTTGATCAAGCGCAAAAAAATCTCAAATTTAGTTGATCGTGCCCTCCACCTCCTTTCGTTCATAAAGTTCACATTTTTTTTCCGCACTAGCCACTTTCATGCCGATGTTTGTTTTTTAGCACTATTAATAAAACAAAATTTACTCCCCGAATGAAGTAAAGGAATATTATATTTCCTTCTCAATAATCCTTGCTATATCTCTGTTATATATACAAACGTAACTGTTGATATTTCCTTGCCAACTGAATGGTATATAATGGCTGGGTAGAGGAATCTAGAGGTATAAAACTCTCCCCCCCCCCCCCCCCCGATACCAAATTTTTTATCCGATTATAGGCCACAGATCACCTCCTTAAAATAGATTCTCTCCTTGTTACTGATGTGGCATTCTAACAGAACTGTCAACATTCATTTTTATGGAAAATCAGTAATAAAAATATATAATAACAAATATATAATAACAAACTTTTTCTGTAATAAAAAACTTAAAAGTTTAAACACTGAATTTAACTTTATTACATTTTTCAGTTGCCAAATCGATTAACTCCACCCGTCGCATAAAAATTATAACATTACTCAGGATTATTTTTTGGCTATTCTTCCTTATTAATTTTATATACTTTTAGATGAAAGCTATATCTGTATTTATGCATTCTACAATATATTTTTCAATTTATATTATAAAGGGAATTTTAAAAAGCAATGTACATTATTTCATCGCATTTCTCAACTTTTTTGTTTTATGGAGTTAATCGATTTGTGCATAGAGCGGCTCAAATGTCAATATCACGTGTAAACTCTTTGCAACTGAAAACGCATTAAATATTTTTTTCTCCACATATATACATAGGTTAATATGAGATGACCAATGAAGACTGCTGAAGCGTCATTTTAAACATTCTATACTTTTCATCAATAGAATTCATGCACTTCATACATAATTTTTTTTATAGAAAAACAAATTCCTTAGAGCAAACATTTTGTTATTAAAAAAAAAATCAATGAATTATTTATTTTAAGTTAAAATACTGATATGAACATTTTCTTTTCTGCTCATTTACAGGGAGATTTCAAGCTTTGGAAGTAGACAATTTTATCGGTGGTAAGTTAACCTTTTACATAATACATAACAGTTTATCTCTTACATTATTTCTTAAGGCGGTTCTCAAAAAAAAAAAAAGAAAGAAAGAAAGAAAAATTCCCCCCGCTCAGCATCGCGTAACTTCTTGACACGTTTTCCGATTCATTTTTAAGCAAGAAAACATAAAATTTGCAAGCACGATTACTGAAGTGATTTGTAATCGAACAGTTTTTAATTTTTCGATAAATCAATTGCAACCTGAATTATAAGCGATTGTTGTCTCAGGACGGCAGCTTTTCTCTTCCTAACTCTGTTTCGTCCGAAAATGTGGTTCAAAACGTGAAATTTGACAAAATTTTCTGAAAGAATTTCTGTTTTTAGGAAAAATTGGGAAAACTGTTCGATTACATAGTTTCTGAATAAGAGAACCTGCCGGTTACTTTATCCACATTAAAGATGAGAAGAATGCAGCTCGCTCCCGGACTCGATTTTTATACTAGTGTGATATCAACACTCGACTTGGTAGCGATGATTTTCAAAACCATCGCCACAGCTCATAAAATAATTGAATTCAAAATCAATTAAATTAAAATCAAATTTAATTTAATTTAATTTAATAACAAATAGAAAATTATGTACAGTATAGTCGATTGCAGACTTGGACACAACCCTACACAAGAAAAGAACAAACCAAACTCCAGGCTTTAACCCTTTATGTCCCGACGGTACTTAAAAGTACCGTAAAAAAAAAAAAAACTTGTTATAAAATTAATTCAGCACATCAATTAGCGGTAATACAATTTACAATGAGTTGTAGATGCTTTACTTTATTTCGTTCCAAAAGCTTTTCTTGTTGCACAAAACAAGAATGTTTTCAAAAGGATGATTTATCTTTCATATGCATTAGTTTAGCTTTCTTGATGTCGGAAGTTTGGGGGATGCAAAGTTTCAGTTCTTAAATATTTCTATATTTCTATTGTAAGGGAGTATATTTATACATTTCCTAATTCTATAAAATGCTTTAAAAAGTATTTTATATAAAAAATTTGAGTGGAGTTATAAATATTCTACAAATTCCCAATAAATAAATATTTCTTTCATTAATTTTAATTGGTAATATCATTCTAAAATTTATTAATTGATTGTGTTAATTTTCTAATGAATTTTCAAAAATTCAGGAAAATACTTTAGAGAAGATGAAATTTTCATTATTTCATAATTTGGGACATAAAGGGTTAACATAGCATGATGTTCCGCCACGCGTAACTTGTTAAAAGACTTATACCCTGTTCGCACTGCATGCATATCTTAGACCGCCAGTTTTGAAGTGGTACCTTCCCGGAATTGGATGCCTGTTCGCATCGAAAAACTTACGTAAGATATTTCAGTGAGCGTCACTGTGTCTGTGATCTGAGCAAAAGTAAAGTATGCGCATGCGCTTAAAATAAAAACGGCGCAAAAGCCAATCAGTAAAAGCGAAGCTTCATAGCCAACGAGAATGAGTGGTCGTTCCTGTATCTAGCCGAAGTAAGTCGAAACTCACTGAGAGAGTTTGTGGTCTATTTGTGAATAAATAAAGTTTTTACTTTGAGTCGGAGCTCACTCGAACCCGAAAACTGGTGTAACAACGAAATCAGAGAATGGGGGTGAAACACCATTTTTCGCCTGAAAAGAAATTCCTTCCTTTGAGAGAGGACAGAAAAAGGAATTCCAAGCTCGGACAAGGGAATAGTGGAATTTTTGAGGCGGAGCAAAGACCGGGTTTATCCAACACCGTCTCGTTCCGACCCCACCAGCGTGAAGTGAATTAGTGAGAAAGGAGGTCAGTCAGTGCTTCGGACAGCGAGAAGTTCGTTGTTCTTCTAGAGAGCTCCAGTCTGACTGAGTTATTCTCTGTTCGCACTGGATACCTTAAGGCTTAAGGTATCTCAGGCCGCCTAACTCTCTGAGAGTTCCTAACCCTAACTCTCTGAGCTATCTTAAGGTAACTAGTGCGAACAGGGTATAACTCAGTCAGACTGGAGCTCTCTAGGAGAACAACGAACTTCACGCTGTCCGAAGCACTGACTAAGGCTCCTATAATACGGGCTGACTCACGCCGCCATTTAATTGCCAGTAGGAGAATAACGATTGGCCACACCGCGTGGGCAACAATCGCTGATTGTTCTAAGTGGGAAACAAAATGCTTGACGATTCAGCCTGTATTATAGTAGCCCTAGCACTGACTGACCTCCTTTCTCCCCAATTCACTTCACGCTGGTGGGGTCGGAACGAGACGGTATTGGATGAACCCGGTCTTTGCTCCGTCTCGGAAATTCCACAATTCCCTTGTCCGAGCTTAGAATTCCTTTTTCTATTCTCTCTCAAAGGAAGGAATTTCTTTTCAGGCGAAAAATGGTGTTTCACCCCCATTCTCTGAGTTCGTTGTTACACCAGTTTTCGGGTTCGGGTGAGCTCTGACTCAAAGTAAGAACTCTATTTATTCACAAATAGTAAAAGGAGAGATAAGAAATAAATTAAATTGCCAGATGCTATATTTGAGAAACAAGAATGCAGTCTCAGTTTCTTAAAATATTTTACAATCCTCTAAAAATAAGTTTAAAAAGAAACTGATTTGCTATTGATGGGATAAAAAGAGAAATATTCTATCTGGTTCTGAAGGCTTGACACGATTAACGTTAGTAACACTAACAGGAAGAAGCCGTAAGACCAACTGCTCCATTACCGATATATCTTGTGTGGAATCAATACTGAATGAACCTGACTATTTTACTTCATTAGCAATGTTTATTTGGATCAGAATGGAGAGATGAGCAATTAACTTATTTATAAATGAATTGGACAGAAATGTAATCAATGAACCTCTACCATGCTGTTTAGGATTTTCACTTTGTTCTTCTTTTTGCTCTATTCTAGCCTTCTTCATACTTTCTGAAGATCTTTTTTATTGGCTTCTCTTGATCACCTGCGCTACATAACCGTGCAATATTTGATTATATTTACATAGCAGCATTACCAAATCAAAAAAAATGCCGTGTTTAATGTCTCTATTATTCAAGTTCTCCTCTCGTTTTTCTCTATAAGCTAATCCTTGCCTCCCAAGCTCCTTGATCTGTAGATCATTCCTAGATCTACAGATACATCCCTAGATTTTTTTTTTTTTTGGGGGGGGGGGGGGTCGACTACACCCGTTTGGCCCAACCCGCGATCGCGGTGTAACGGAGTGGGCCAGTCTGCCCCTGGTCTCAATACTGAAATAGAATGGATTGCACATCTTAACCCTTTCGGGACCGGCGTCTATTACACAAATTTTATTCGTTTTGTTCCTTTTTTAAAAGAAATTACCTTTACTTTCGAAATCACGAAAATGCTCTAATTAAATACGGCAAATATTACTTTTTTATATTAATGGTAGCAAAAATATATTCTGCATGTACCTTCTGAAAGGTCATATATGTATCCATGGTCCCGAATGGGTTAAGAGGCTACTTCAGTCAGACGTAAGCACCCGCTCGCTAATGTCAATCCTATGGAAGTAAATCTCGTTTACATTTCAATATTTTTAAATGATTTTTTTTTTTTTTTTTTTTTTTTTTTTTTTTTTTTTTTGCATTAGCTAGGTGGGATCGATCTCTATAAAACCGATTTTTACTTTTGTGATTTTCTTTACAGGTTTTTTTTTTTTTTATGAGGATACTTTTACTTTCGGAACCGGTATCGATAGTCAAAAGTTTCTTCATTAAAAAAACCTGCAAAGAAAATCGAAAAAGTAAAAAACGACCTTTGTAGAGATGGACCTCAACTATTAAACCGCCACCCACACCCTTAAAAAAAAAAAAAAACACTTAAAAAATATTGAAATGGAAACGAGATCATATCTTTAAAAAATTCTTCCTTAGGATTAATATTAGCGAGCGGATGTTTTAGTGGGACTTAGCCCCTTAAGAAAAAGCATACATGGCTGCAATATTTTTTAACGCATGTGTGTTAAAACATATGTGTGTCTGTGTGTAAGTAACATATTCATATGTTTTCGCAAAATTCCAGGAAATTCTAATTTGCAATTAATTCTTGTACACAAATAAACTCTGAAACTACATTGAAATTAATTATTCCAAGAACAATGCATTTCGAAAGGTTAGCCGAAAATATTTATTGAAAACTGTCTGATTGAGTTTAAATTTCAGACGTAAATACAATTAATCTATTTTGTTAAAATTGTTGACGATGCAAAGTGTTTTGAATTTACAAGCTGGGTTCATTTTGTTTTAGTTAAAATGCACTATTCGGTGTATATTTTAGTGTTCATGTCACTTTGTTTAGTATTTTGCGTTATTTTTCATAATTTTTACCACTTATTTGCTGTATTTTAACTATGTTCTCTTTCCAACAGAGGAAGATTTGATACAAGGCTATACTACAGGTAATATATTATAAAGAACATTAATTTTCAAATTATATTTTAGTAGTTGTGACAATTTTAATTGTTTCATTTATTATTTGGATGATTTTTTTTCAGGCAGTTTTTAATATTTCGTATGATACATATATTGTTATAATATGCACTACAAAATATAAAAATACTAAAGCATAGTTAGTTGGCGGTTTTGTCAATTAAAATACAAATCTTGTAAATGATTGCAAAATTATTATTCTGACTAGAAAGATAATGACGGAAAATTAGATGTACATATATATATAACACATAACCAATAATGAGTTTTTCTCCCTTTTTCGCAGTGATAAATGAAAAAAACACATTTTAAAAACGAAACATATTTATGAAACACTATGTATGTAATGAATACATTAAAAATGCAATTTAAGAATAAATTAACATTTGACCACAAAACTTCAGGAAATACGTTTTTTTTTTGTTGTTGTTGTTGTTTTTTTGTAAAAACTCTTTTCTTATTTAAATGTTGACCTTGCTCTTGGCCACATAAATTTTCAACTTCCCTTCCTCTTTACATCTTGAAATACTTATATATAATTGTCCATGAGAGACTTTACATGCGCTGAGTTTAAATTAAATTGTCGTAAGCTCGATTATAAAGATTAATGGGTTTCAATGGAAATTTTGACAAATTAGCCAGCTATCGCCAAGTTGGCTTCATATAGGCCAACTTATTTTTGTCACCAAATTTGGCGATGTTTTGCCAAGTTGGTCAAAATTTGGCGCTATTGTAGTATAACCCTGTATTAGTAGGCGAAGGTGGCCTTAAATGATCCCCTTAACGGGAAAACTTGTGTAAAATAACATAACTGTTTAAATAAAACTTTGGTCCTATGCTAATATGTTTTACACTATATTTTGCATCAGAAACATACTTTAATGATATTTTAAACCCAAATTGAGCAATGGAAAAAATAGATTTTTGAAAACTTGCCCAAAGGATCATCTTACCCTTACCCAAGGGCAAAATGATCTTTCATTTAAAAATAATTGTAAATTGTTTTTTAACAGCAAAATAAAGGATATAAAAGTAATTATGACAATACATAATGAAATAAAATAAGTTTTACAATCAAATAGCATTTTTATTTTATGCAAATTTATTTTATGTAAATTTAAAAAAAAAAAGTGTCGCAAATAATTTTGAAAAACAATAAAATGGAATATTTAAAAATTAGAATCCAAAAGTAATAGCTTATAATAAACGCATAAATAAGTTAAATAATGCCTATCCCCCCCCCCCCCATCCGAAAACTCGGAATATTTAAGCACATATCGCAAAGATACACATAATCGTCATTCTCATCTATCCCTGCGCATTCATTTTGCGCCCATTTACGACACCTGTGACACTGGATCGAACCTTCACCTACTGCAGAGGAGTCAAATAGTTCATCGCAATAAATATATTTGTGTTCATCTTCTGAATCTGTTTCACTATATTCCAAATATTGGTTTTTAGGCACCCTTTTCTTCTTTATGGGAATCAGTGTTGCCAGTGGGCTACTTTTTTAAAATTCAGATTTCTTGATTGGCACCACTTTTTTGAAATAATAAAATTCGCCTTATTTAATGACATATTAATCAAGGCGAAAACAAGGGGGATTTTACCATTTCAGAAAAGGGGTGCCAATCAAGAAATCTGAATTTTAAAAAAGTAACCCATTGGCAACACTGATGGGAATACGTCTTTGCTTTGACTTCATGCTCTTTTCTTTGCTTGTTCTAGATATTTCGTTTTTAGATATAGCATATTTTAATTGGATTTTCTTAGCTGCAGTCTGTTTTATCATCTCTTTCTGTTCTCTATTTTTCGTTTCCTAGCTCAGTTGATTCTTATAAGAACTGTTCGTTAAAATGGCTTTTTCCATCGATTTCCTTTTTCTCGAAGTGCTTGATTCCGTTTTCTTTGGAGACGGTAGGATAACACGTAGACTCAAAGAGAAAGGTTTGGAACTGTCGCACATTTGGCTCCCATGATGACTAGGAACCGGTACCGGATTTTTTTTCAGCCAATAAAATGGTAGTAAAACGATCCACATAATGGATCATTTTACCCGGCAGCATGAGCATGGTCGTCCATTTTAGGTCATATAACTCGATGATACCGAGAAACATAACAAACTTGACGCGTGCAATTCACATCTAAAAGCATACTCTATTAAGTAAACCAAGTCATATTTCTGTACATGAAAGACTATATATGTAAATAAATATGAAAGTTAGTTCTTATCTTATAGCAGATGTTATAAACCCACTTTTTCAAAGAATTCTATTCAGACGTGTAATACTGCGATCGTTTGAATACTGGCATTGCTTCTTCTTCACTTGGCACAACCAGTTTATGTATTACCCTGTAGATAGCGCGACCTATCTGGAAGAAAACCTATGTGGATCGTTTTGCCCGCTATGATCATTTTAGGCCACCTTCCCCTACTTTTCAACAATTACTCATTGTAGAAGCTGATAATAATTTCTGCATAAGAAGTGTAACATAGCCGCAATAAATGAGGTGGTCCATCCGGAATTGTGAGGGACACTCAGAGACGTGGATTTTATATAAAGAGTTTACGCTAAATATCACAAAAAAATAATTATTACAATCCCAATGCTATTATAGAAAGTAACCTCATGTATGTATTAGCACTTTGAGGTCTGAGCTATTTCAACCGCATATCTCCATGGACTGAGAGTATTTGGTGCTTTTCATGATTTTTTTTTAAAAATACTTGGAAGATATGTATTTTAATATTTTTTTTTTTATTATAAGCTTCAAACTGTTCTTATTCCTAATCAAGGAACTATTTAATGTACTAAAAATTAATATTTAATGAGAAATCATTGAAAAAAGCATGTTATATATATTTTTTTAAGTTCCGCGTAAGAAAACATCATTTTTTAACATAAAATTTTACATAGACTTGAATAAAAACTTACACAAATGTTGTACAAATATTTGAAAATAAGTTTTATTTGTAACACTATTTAATGAAATTTGCTTTTGTGCGGTACATTTCAAAGCACAAAGTTAAACACCACAAGGTTCACAATAAGTTCGAATTAAGCTCTTATTCTAGATATTTTCATATGCTTACTTCTGTTTAGTGCTGCCACGTATTTTTTTTTTTTTTTTTTTTTTTTTTCAAAATAAAAGGTTTGTAGATATATGAAAAGACAGCGAGCGTATATAGTAGGTATTTTTATAGCTCAGAGAGGTAAAAGTAGACCCCGAGACACTCTCGGGCTTAGTTCGCTTCACCGAAAACGGCAACCAGAGTGACACTCAGGGGCGTAGCTACAGATATTTTTTCGGGGGCGGGGGGGAGAATTAAAAAATGTCCCAACTTATAATTCAAAAATTTTCCAACTTGAAACAAATTGCTCTATTTTCCAACTAAAATGATATGTACAGTCGTGGAAAAAAAAAAAGTAAACACCCCCTACTAACTCTTCAACAAATTATCGTAGACGGAAGTTACTGGTACCGAACGATTTGAAATAGAGTCTACTTTTAAATGATGTGTGTAAAATTTGCTTAGGGGATCATCTACATATTAAAACGAACCCAAACCTCATTTTTTTCAATGACAATACCCAATTTTAACGAGATATTTCAAATCTTCGGTTCAAACTATGCCTAGACACCAAATTTCAAGTCATTTGACTGATAAGTTTTTGAATTATAAACATTCAAAATTTAGTGCTTCCAATGTTAAATTACAGTTTCATATTTTTATTTATATCTCCTGAAATTATGCTCCTAATGTGCTGATTTTTTGTGTAGCAATAAAACTAATGTGCCCAAACATAAATACGCTGAATTTGCAATTTTTATAGTTTTATGATATGAATTATGAATTATGAAATTAATATTCGAAAAAATTATGAATTGCAACCTACAATTTTTTTGATGGATTTCGATTTATTAAGTCCTGCTTTATGAAAATCCGAAATTTCACATTTTTCTTCCAAATGGTTTTCAAATTATGCTTATAAAACGGCAAAACGGTGGTTTAAGGGGCCGTCTATGATAGAAGTGAGTAGATATTTTGAAATTTCTTCTGCTGCCTTGTTATCTAACAGGCTTCATTGACTGCTTAAGGTGCCTTGATCAAGAAGGGGCTCTCTCGGTTAGCAATCGAGTACCAACTTCAATTTGGGTACAGTCCTTAAAATATGCTCGTTTTAAAATAATTAATTTCTCGGAAACTTATGGTACGAATTGCATAAAAATTTGTTTTTAGGCTAATTGAAGGGTGTAGAGTTCATTTATGCTGTCAGAATTGGGTATTGCCATTGAAAAAAAGGAAGTTATTGTTCGTTTTAATATGTAGCTGGCCCCCTAAGCAAATTTTATATACATCATTTAAAAGTAGACTTTACAGTCAATCGTTCGGTACCAGTAACTTTCTTCTACGATAATTTGTTGCGGAGTTAGTAGGGGGTGTTTACTTTTTTTTTTTCCACGACTGTACAATGTGTATTTAATGATAATGATACTTACACGTTAAAAAATTTCTTTCCAAAGAAAAATACTGAAACTAAAAACATAAAAATTATAATTATTGGTTCATTTAATGAAAGTTTTTGTCTTCTATTGTGTACGAGTCATAATCGTACTTCATACAGGGTTCGTACGGGTCCTTGAATTTCCAGACTAAAAAAATCTTCCGTACCAGTATTTTCTTATAGAAAACATATCCTTCAATACGGCAAAATTTCGCGCGTTTAAAGTAAATTTATTTTTCTATAAAAAAAATACTGATATTTGGCCTTGAAAATAACGGTATCCGTACGAACGCTGTTCATATGAAAATAGCTTCATGATTTTTTGAGAAAGGAACAAATTTTTGGGGGAAATAGATTAGAGACACTGTTGATGTACAAAAGTAGGGAAACTCAGGTCTGGTAGATGTATGATATTTTCGTAGCACAGAAAAACACAATGACAAATTAAGTCTGGCTGCTTTTTGTATTTCTTTTGAAAATAACTAGTTTACTGTTACAGAACTCAAAAAGGTAGTCAGCAAAACAAATTTTAAAAAATCTTATTTTTTTTTACTTTTTATTTAAAAAAAAAAAAAAAAAAAAAAAAAAAAAAAGAAAAAGTTGTTTTAAAAATCTAGAATTTCCCAACTCTGAGCTCAAATTTTCCAAGTTCAGATATATCGGAGGGGGAGGCTCCCCCCCCCCCATAACCCCCCATCGCGATGCCTCTGCTGACACTCGGGTTAGACCTCAAAGTGTTAGAAGTGCATCACAGTGTATGAAAGATTATATTTGAAGGCATTAATAATTCCAAATACCAACTACGTACTGGATTGTCCTCTGACAACATATTACCACGGTAAAAAACACAGAAGTATTAAGATTCCGGATTGGATTCATTATATTAGTGAAACTCCTGTTCTCATGAACAGAATATCAGCACTAATGAGATTTATAGAGAAAAATGAAGTCATTTTTAGAAATAATTATCCATACCTCTCGGACACTTCTTCAGAAGATGACTTATGACTTTTTTTTCTTTTTGTTATCTTCTCTGCTTCCATTGTAAATAGTTTTCCTATATATTCATTAATTATATTTTTAATTACTATTATTTTTATTATTATTGGTATTATAGCTATTACAATTAGTGTTTTTGTTACTAATATTTTGTATTTATTATAAATCGTCATATTTTGAACCAGGCAGCTATATTGAGGATATTACAATTTTCTTGAGTTACTAAAGCAAAATATAAACATTAACCAATCTTTTTAAAAACTGCTGTCAAAATGATAGACTAACAAATGGGTTTCAACCGTCCGTAGGGAAACACTAAATCAGGCTTACAGCTTGGAAGCTACGATTCGGATTTCCCTTCCCCCTTCCAAATACCAAGCTTGCTTGGAAACTAAACAATCAGGGTCCCGCGTTAGGCTGGCCACCAAGCCGGGACATCTGCTGCACAGCAGCTCAGGCCCATAGTCAAGAAAATAAAGCCGGCCACTGAGGCCATTATCCTTAATGAATTATATCGCTGCCGGTTTAGCTTTTTTTTTTAATTAATAATCCAAATTTTATCGTATTATGATAATTTTAAATTTCAGTATTATTTAATGATAATGGGAAATTTTAAATAATTCAAAAACAAAAACCACTTTTAATGGACTTAAAAAATGTACACACATGCTATTCTAATGTAGGGCCATTCCATGTCACGTGGCCCCACCAGTGGCCGAGAGGTTCTGCTCTCGAAGCTGGTAGACGGGAGGTGCTGGGTTCGATCCCAATCGCGCCCGTCGGCCTAATCGTTCGGAGTTTTCGTGGTTTTCTTCGAGCCGTGGATCTTCCATGCGTTAATACGGATTAGGTTCCCTTAGAAAGACCCCCACGGAGGGCACTCCCCCTGGGCCTATATCCCTCGTGTAGATAATTGGCCGTCAAAAATCAACCCCAACCCATCCATGTCACGTGTGGGACAACTTTTCTACATATTACTGCTGTTTAAACTATGGTATTATAGCCTTAAATTAAAACAACCATGCTAATATGAAAATATAGGGTTTTTTGTTATTTTTGATGTATAGCTTTATTTTAATAACCTATAAGTTAATAGATATAGGTATTTTATGTAAGTGTCACGCGCAGGACATTTTGTCCGCTGTTCATGGAACGGCCCTGAAACAGGCAGATTACTTGGGTCTCGGGTTTAAAATGTGGAGATCTTTAAGCCTAATTAAAGGGCCATTCTATATCACGTGTGGGACAACTTTTCTAGATAATACTGCTATTATATCCTCAAAGTAAAACAACTATGCTAATATGAAAATCTGGGGGTTTTTGTTATTTTTGATGTATAGCTTTATTTTAATAACCTATAAGTTAATAGATATAGGTATTTTATGTAAGTGTCACGCGCAGGACATTTTGTCCGCTGTTCATGGAACGGCCCTGAAACAGACAGATTACTTGGGTCTCGGGTTTAAAATGTGGGGATCTTTAAGCCTAATTAAAGGGCCATTCTATATCACGTGTGGGACAGCTTTTCTAGATAATACTGCTATTATATCCTCAAAGTAAAACAACTATGCTAATATGAAAATATAGGGTTTTTTGTTATTTTTGATGTATAGCTTTATTTTAATAACCTATAAGTTAATAGATATAGGTATTTTATGTAAGTGTCACGCGCAGGACATTTTGTCCGCTGTTCATGGAACGGCCCTGAAACAGGCAGATTACTTGGGTCTCGGGTTTAAAATGTGGAGATCTTTAAGCCTAATTAAAGGGCCATTCTATATCACGTGTGGGACAGATTTTCTAGATAATACTGCTATTATATCCTCAAAGTAAAACAACTATGCTAATATGAAAATATAGGGTTTTTTGTTATTTTTGATGTATAGCTTTATTTTAATAACCTATAAGTTAATAGATATAGGTATTTTATGTAAGTGTCACGCGCAGGACATTTTGTCCGCTGTTCATGGAACGGCCCTGAAACAGGCAGATTACTTGGGTCTCGGGTTTAAAATGTGGAGATCTTTAAGCCTAATTAAAGGGCCATTCTATATCACGAGTGGGACAGCTTTTCTAGATAATACTGTAATTATATCCTCAAAGTAAAACAACTATGCTAATATGAAAATCTGGGGTTTTTTATTTTCAATGTAGAGTTTATATTCTAACAACTTATAAGTTAATAGATATAGTTATTTATGTAAATGGACATTTTGTCGCTGTTCATAGAATGGCCCTTAGCAGAAATTTTAACGAAACTGACGTAATGGCGCGAGTCTTTACCTAGGGTTCCAAAAATATTTCCATTATATTCAGAAAACTGTTTGGAGGAGATCCAAGTAATAACCACAGAAAAGAATATATTGTACAGATTTACAGAAACGTTTCTGCAATATAAAAGTAATTTTTCTTGCCCTGGAAGTTTTTAAAAGACATTTATGATATTTTCCTATTGTTTTCTGAGGTTCCTGAATGGTTCTTCTCCTAAATGCTTCCAAAGTTAAGGGAAATATTTACGGAATCGTCGGTAACCGTGAAGTAACTCTTTTTTACTTTCTTCTATCTTTACAAGAAGAAAGTATTGGATTCGTGAAAATTTTCGACTTTCGGTTTTCGACGGATTTATACGTTTTAGAATGCCCAGAACACGATTTGATGGTTTTTAGAAAATGTCTGTCTGTGAGTCTGTCTGTCACTCTGTCACTCTGTCACTCTGTCTGTGAGTCTGTATGTGACAAAAATTTTGTGGGCGCTCTATCTCAAGAACTAATGCACGGAATTTCACAAAACTTCATATTTAGTTAGACCTTGATATAAAATGGACCTGATTAGTTTTTCGTAAAAATCGCCCAACAGGTGGCGCTGCTATTCGGCATTTTTCACAATTTCTGCAATAGCTATATCTCAAGAACTACTGCACGGATTTTCATAAAACTTCAGATTCTGTTAGTCCAAGATATAGTTTGGAGCTGATTAGGTTTTTGTGAAAATCGCCCAACAGGTGGCGCTGGTATGCTGCATTGTTCATAATTATCGCTATAGCTCTAACTCAAGAAAAAATGCACGAATTTTCATCAATCTTCAGATTCAGTTATTCCCTGATATAAATTAGTGCTGTTTAATTTTTGGTGTAAATCGCCCAACAGGTGGCGCTGCTGTACTGCATTTTTCACGATTTCCACAAGAGCTGTATCTCAAGAACTATTGCACGGATTTTCATCAAACTTCAGATTTAGTTAGTCCTTGACATGAATTGACGTATAAATTAGTGCTGTTTAATTTTTGGTGTAAATCGCTCAACAGGTGGCGCTGCTATGCTGTGTTCTTTGCGATTTCCGCAATAGATTTATCTCAAGAACTAATGCTTGGATTTACAAAAAATTTCAGATTCAGGTATACCTTGATATCGTTTAGTGCTGTTTACTTTTGGTGTAAATCGCTCAACAGGTAGCGCTGCTATGCTACATTTTTTCAGAATTTCCGCTATAGCTCTATCTCAAGAACTAATGCACGAATTTTCATCCAACTTCAAATACAGATACACTTTGATATGAATTGGTGCTAAATCGTTGTTATTTCTTGTACTATTTAAATGATTTAATTGCTGTGATTTATATAGAAGAAAGTTTTGTGATGGCCACAACATACTAGTTTTTTTTTTAATCCAGATTGGAAAACTTTTCAGTAATTTATTGTTGTGTGTATTTTTCTAAAAAAAAATTACGTATTTTACTATTATATATATGAAAATCAATAGGTGGAAGAATATTCCAATACAGCTTGCCCATCGTCCAATAAACAGTCTTTTTCGAAGGGTATGATACCCGCAGAGGTGTGGTTGTTGCCACACGCAGGGACCGATTTAGAAATTTGGGGGTCCTGGGCACAGATGCTTACGGGCCCCCCTTGCACCGATACTTACATGGGAATTGAGTAGAAAGTTTTTTTTTAGAAGGTACTTACTAAAATAACCATTATTGACATTAATAATTACTTTTAAATAATTATTCCACAATTATGAAATTTAAATGAGTAGACGTTTTATAATAAACTGTGTGGTGTTTATTATTTTTTCCTATACAAGGCTATATATCTGGAATGATAAAGTATACAACAACTAATAATAATTTTTCGACAACACCAAGCTACAATTATGTAAAATATTAGGGGGCTCTACTGTCTGCAAGCTACCCTCACCAACACCCAAATAATCTAACGAGAACAGGAACAGAATTAAATAAGAATTAAAAATACAATGCATTTTTAAAGTGATAAATGTTTCAGACAAAATATAGAACGTTATAAAAATACAATATGAACACACTAGAATGTAGAATGAAATGTAAAATTCCACTAGATATTAAAACTATACCAAATTTTGGACAATAATTGAAAAACCTTCAGTAGCATTAGAGGGTCCCAGAAAATCAGGGGCCCTGGGACCATGCCATGAATGCCCTGCCGTAGATCAGGCACTGGCCACACGTGGGTAATGTCCATACCATACTTACCGCTTTGTGTTTTTTAAAAACACTATTTTATATAGTAGTGGCGCAGCCAGAATTCGGCTCTGGGAGGTGGGGGGGGGGGGGGAGATGTTGATACTGGTGATCGCCTGTTAATTGAATCATCGGATAATTGAATCAGTTTAGTTAATGAATGAAATCATGATGCTTTTCTTCTCGGTTAGTTGAATCAGTAGTTGCATTGATTACGATTCATTCAAATGGCATTTACAATAATAGAGTTACAAAACATAAAATGCACCTATGAAATAACAAAACTAATGTTAGATTTATATAAAGCGTTTACAAAATGATGAGGCAAACTTTAAGAGATGGCGCAGTACAGCAAACAATTTTTGCACGAAAATTCAGGAATCTATTGTTCAGTCTAAAATAAAAAATACACACAGTATCACTGCAAGACAGTCCGGAATTCTTGTTCCTAACTTAAAAAATAATGAAACAATTTCATCAAAATTTTCAATAGACTTACCTTGCTTTGTGTCAGATGTAACAATATCATGAGAATTGGTGAAATGTAACATCATCCGTGTCCCAGCAGTGCTGAATTTTAGTTGACATTGTTATATATTCTTGGAAAAATTAGTAAAATTTCGCCCGGCCAAACAATTTTTGCAAAATTTACATATACAGTCGAACCTCGATTTAACAAATTTCTCGATTTAGAGAATTTTTTTATGGTCCTAACGAAAATGGAACAAAAAACTTCGATTTAACGAATTTATAATCCCGATTTAACGAATAAATTTCGATGTGAAAAAAATTAAAAACTGATGAAAATTTCTAGCATTTATTAAAAATTTTCAATTTCCCTTATTCTTAATTTTCTAAATATGTATCTTGTAACGCAGAAATATCTACATGCGAAAATGTACATTACACCGAGGTTATTAATAGCAGGGCCATTGCGAAGACTTTTTATTGGTGGGGGAGAGGACCTTAATTTGCCAAGTCAAATTTTAGTATTTGCCAACTAGTTTTATAATTTTGCTAAATTACCACAATTAGAAAGTGTAATATAGTTCTTATTTGCAAAAAGTTTAATAATATTCCCAATTAAATTTGTAAATTTTGTCAAATCTATCAGAGAAAGAAAGTGTATTATAGTTTTTATTGAAGTTTTAAACAAATTTGCCGACTAAGTTTGTAAATTTGCCAAGTGTAACAGCATTCGCGATCGTTTTTTTTTTTGGGGGGGGGGAGGTTTCCTCCTCCGTCCCCCCCCCTTTAGTGAGGCCCCTGATTAATAGCAGTAGTAGTGATTCGGGTTGGGTTGGGTTGATTTTTGACGGCCAATTATCTACACGAGGGATATAGGCCCGGGGGGAGTGCCCTCCGTGGGGGTCTTTCTAAGGGAACCTAATCCGTATTAACGCATGGAAGATCCACGGCTCGAAGAAAACCACGAAAACTCCGAACGATTAGGCCGACGGGCGCGATTGGGATCGAACCCAGCACCTCCCGTCTACCAGCTTCGAGAGCAGAACTTCTCGGCCACTGGTGGGGCAGTAGTGATTCGGATAAGGAAGATTAAATAGAGATGAAGCATGCAACAAACAAAAAAAAAGCAGTTAGCAGTTTGGATACTTTGAAACGGTGTTTAACGATTCATGATGTTGATGACACTGGTTTTACAGCTTCAGAAAAAATTTATAAAGAAGTTTAGAATACAAAATCGAAACAAAGCAAACAAACATCTATAAAAGATAACTTGTAATTTATCTATAAAATTTTAATAAAAGATATTTTTTCTTAATTACAATGCGTGTGATTACCCCTGCAATACGTAAGTAGTACATCAAAAAAATCGATTTTTATGCAGTGTATTTTCTTAAAGCAACTGTTGTATAAAAATATTCCTTTGACTATACCGATTTAACCAATAATCTTGATTTAATGAACAAAGTTGCTAGCCCCGAACGATTCGTTAAATCGGGGTTCGACTGCATTTATAAATTTCCATTGTTCTACAATTAAAATTTTCAATTTATTTTTTTTAAAGAATTATAATTTTCTAGGCAATAAATGTTATAGGCGATAACAATTTCTAGGCAATAAAATTACATATAACGTGTGAAAAAGAACTTGCCTATGACGAAATCCTGTCTTAAACGAAAAAAAAAATGTTAAGATTGAATGGCAAAAAATGCAAAATGAATGTAATAATACGTGTGAAAAGAATGTAATACGAGGAAAAGTCAGTAAGTAGGTCACAAACCGATATGAGAGGTCGGAAATTAGTAGTAAATTGTTTTCAAATATACCAATAGGTGGCAGCACTGTCCAACTGTAAGATGTCAATTTCGAATTTATGAGATAACAGTTGTACAAGATGAGCAGGGGCGTTCAAAAGTTGTTGACGAAGAACGCTGTGGTCGTCCTGTTGAGATTGCGACAGAAGAAACAGTGCAGAAGGTTGAAGAAATGGTTAGAGCTGACAGGCGAACAACAATAGACAGCATTAGTAACTGCAAGAGGGTGTTCAAATGTTTAGCCTACAGCCGACTGATTCAGACGTTGAATGTGAGATACACAGATGGCAGGGAGTGGCAGGCGAAAGACTTTTATGCAGCAGGTATTAGAAAACTCATAAAGAGATGGGACAAGTATATCAGTGTAAATGACGATTGTATAGAGAAATAAACATGTCTGTTAAATATGTAATGTATCTTGGTTTCCCTTTTTTTATTGACTTTTGTGACCTACTTACTGACTTGCCCTCATACATTTACAACAGACGGTGTACCTGCTAAAAAAAGGGAACTTGTCTGTAATGAACATTTCTGCTCTCCTATGCAATCATGTCTCAGAAAATTTTTCGGCATAGCATTTTTCAGATTTTTAAGTGTCCAAGCCATGGAATATGGATTAAAGATATAAATATAATAACCGAGTTAGTTATATGCAAATATAAATTCATTAACAAAATAAATATCAGGACACTTTTTAAAAATGAAGAATGCAAACATGAAAAAAGCTAAAATAATTATTTTTTGTTAGAACTCCTCGTACAAGACAATTTTTAACCGTATTGCTGTAAAAATCTGTATTTTGTAGAAATTCAGTCGGGCGGGGCAAGGTTAGTTAAGTTTTTGTATGGCCCAGGCCGAGCTTTTAGATTTTATACCGAGTCGAGGTCTTAACTTTTATACTGGGCCGGGCAAATAAATATTTTGTAGGGCCCGGAACGGACTAGGGCCGAAATTTTCGCTTTTTATACCGGACCGGGACAAAAAAAAATTCTACGGGTCGGTTCGTACTCAGGTGCGGAAATCTTGGCTCGTACAGACCTCTAACAAGAAGTGTGAAACTAAAAGAGACCTATAAAGCATATGCTTTATGTTTTTGTCTGGAAGTCGATGGTCCATTATCGTTTCGAACGGAGAAAAGACAGAAATGCAATTAAAAAACTGTACACTGTATAATACTTAAACTCAAAGTGTCTATATGGCAGGAAATGATCAATCTCTTAGCGTAAGACATCTCGAAAATGTGACCACTGTCCTCTTTCAAAAGAAATGACTAGTTTTCACTTAACCAATGCATATACGCATGTATACGCTTTCACAGTTTTAATACAATATTCGCCGTTTAATTGAATCACTTTGTTGAATAGAATTTGATTCAGTAAAGCCGTGGATTCTAAATAAGCCAAAAAGATTTAATATTAACTTTAGTTTTGATTCATAAAAGCGGATAATTTGCTTATCTATGAGATTCATATAAGCTACAATTATAGTAATTTTTGTAGCTCTGGGAGGAGTTTTAACTTCGAAACCCCCTCCTCCTTCGCTGCGCCTGTGTATATAATAACTTTCGAACTTCCTATTGTTTGTACTTATATACTATATATATATATATGTGTGTGTGTGTGATATTGGTATTTAATATGGAATAATTTATTTCTGGTAATTTTGAAAAAAAATTTTTTGTTATAGACATATATAGACAATTCAATACATAGGAAAATTATTGCATCTACGTGCGTAAAGCAGCTCACAAAAAGTGAAAAATAAATTTTTAGCTCAAAAATATCCAAATTTCAAAAAGTAGGCGTATATAAATATTTGAAATATTAAGCAATAGACAAAATGTGAAAGTATAGTAAATTAATTATACAGTCTGAAACAATAAATAAACTACCCGAATTGATAGACTAGCCTCATTCTCAACAATAGATGAAAAGGTTAAGAAAACTCCAACCCCCACAGCAAAAATAGAATTCCTTTTGGGTTTTGAAAGGCGTGCCACACTTACATTCAAATTAAAAAATATATATATCTGAAAATGTCGTTAAAAGCCAATAAAAAACAAACACTATTGTAACTAAATAAAAAGTTCTGTAATATTTTTGACTAAAATGCTACCATAATATCTTCAACTGTTAAATTGAGTATTTCATTTTCATTTGATATATTTTCAAACTTTAAATATCCATTAAACCACATACCCAACCTGCAGCCCCACTGTAGTAAACTACCGCATACAAATATATGAAAATGGGTGTTATTATAGAGAAATGTTTGATAAACACGCTGATGCAGGCAGTTTTTAAATCGAATAATTATTTTAAGAGATATTTAGTGTTAAAGTTGTTCAAAATTGTTCCATTAAAAAAGTTTTGTAGGAGCAATTAAATAACTTTTTCTAAGGTTATACATTAGAAACTCACGGTGCGCAGACTGCATTTATTGAGGGTTTACTTCAATTTTAAATTCAAATTTTCAGCATTTCGAGAGACATTTTTTTCATATTTTAGAAAAGGTTATTATTTTAAATTGTTGCCAACTGAAAAACAGCGCAAAGAATAATATTTCCTTCAAATAAGAAATTTATTTACACGTGACTATTATAAACAGAAAAAAACTAATAATGTGATAATTCACGTCTTTAATATTCAATAATTTCAAGCGTAATTTCACTGCTGAAAAGTAGTTGAAAAATTAATTTAAAAAAAAAAGAAAAAAAAATTTGTATATTCACCGATGCTGGGTTCATTTGCGTCTCATGTTACGCCGCTAGATTGCGTGCTCATGAAGACTTTTCCATCTAGTGCTGCGGTTCCAGCCTTACCGACTTATATAAGTGAGAAATGCCAAGCTGGCATCGTCCTTGTCGTTGAGCACTGGAGATCTATTCCAGGGGCCCGGGTTCGATTCGCGGCTTGGACATTTTTCACTAAGTTGGTTTCCGCCTTGTTAGCATTGTGATAATTCAAGTCTTTAATATTCAAGAAAAAAACTTCCTAATTAGAGTTAAATTATTACGTATTAAAAGCAGGAAAATATTGAATAGACTATATTTACACGTGAATTTTAAAAGAGAAAGGAAATTTTAAAATACTAAATTCATTAACATTCGTTAAAAGCCGCAAATGGAGGAAATTACGTCATATTTAAAATGGGCAATATATTGCGAAATAGATTAAATTAAAAAATATAGTTACAAGAGACATTTATTAAATATTTTGAGATGATCTTTTTAACTATTGTGAATTCTAAGACAGCGCAAATAATATTTCCTTTCTAACAACAAAAGTATTTTCGTGTGAATATTAAAAAGAAAGAGAAAACTTTGGTGAAAAATAGCCCAGATTTAAAATATCTTATCTAAAACAACTTTCTTCTAGCGTTGTTAAGAAATACTGGGAGACAAAGACTCTGTTTACTTAATACATTTTATATTAGCTAGACTAAAACAGCCATTGGATCTCTTAACAGCAGCTGATTCGGCTTTAAAATTCCCCAATCAAAGGGAGATGAATGGAAATCCGTTTACAGGGAGATCGCCACTGGTTTTTTAATTTCAGTTCAATGTTCCATAATCTTTTAAAGCCGATCAAATTAGCGCGTTTAAGTCTGCGGTATCTGAAAAGGTGTTGGCGAGCGTAGCTTGTAGCCCACCCTAGTTTATAGAATTGTGTAGCCAAGCGCTTGTAAAGTAGCAGAATGCCCTCGATTTCTTTAGGAAAAAATCAAGAAATTATTCATTCATGTTTTACTGTAATTGTATTACTTAGTTATAATTCTAAATTTTTTACTTCACGTACGGTATTTATCTACAACTTCAATAGAATGCTAAAATTTTGGCACCCTGCAAAATTCAATAGCGGATTTCAAATTAGATGCCATTATTTTACTTTAAAAAACAAAATGATTCAAACTTATTCTGAACATAAAAATTAAAATCAAAAGAAAGTTTATTTCTAAAATGGGTTTTAATGGTTGCTTGTATATAAAGTCTTATTCAATTTACTTTTTCACTTCAAGGTACTATTTAATGTAATAGTATTTAGTCCTTTAAATCTATTATTTATATTTCATATCATACTACAGATGCACATGTCCTTTTTTTTTTTTTTTTTTTCACGTTTTAAATTATTAGTATCGCAGAAATCCAGTAACTGACATTTATGACCCAGTAATTGACATATGGTGTCAGACACTGGTAGAACACCTTAAATTTTAATAATTTTTACTACAAAATAAATTTAAATTATTATTATTCATTTTTTATTAGTTGAAATAATAGATTGCAACGTTCTTTAATATAACCAATAACTGACAACTCTGCCAGAGACTGGGCGAAATGAAATCCTAGGAACCAATAACTGGCACTCCTCTTTAAGCTAAATTAAATAACTAGAAACTAGAAATCATGGCCCTAATGTATTATATGCATCTTTTAACTAATTTCTACAAGTATAACTTTAAGAAAAAGCTTGGGATGTTTGTATGTGTGTGTTATCAAAATATATTATCAAAACTCGGCGCCGACATAGATTGATTCGTTAAGCCACACGCCAAAAATATTTAATTGATGTCTATGAAACATATTTTCTAAAATTATAAAAATTCAATACAGATATAAGAGTAATAAAGTGAGCCAACCTGTTTCTTAACAGAAGTTCGGCGATTCATATATAAGATCTTTCATAATACAGTCTAATTAACACATTTATTCGCAAAGTGAATATAAATATGAAAGAATCGTTAAAATAAATTTTAATCTGTTTAACATTTCAATGTCATTAATATATACATTTTTTAATTATATAAATTACTCGTTATTATATATATAAATTCTGCAAGTACGTAATTGTATATAATATATAAATTACTAGTATTATTATATCCACGAGTATATTTTTTCTCTTTTTCAGTGGTGGAGCCTCAACTATGTATGTATAAATGAAAAAAAAAAAAAAAATGAAGAATTTTCCCTTCTACGCAAAGCTATATTTTTATCAAATATAATGTTAAATATTTCTTGAAAGGTTTGAATTTTTAAAAAATTATCAACCATGTAACAATGTACAGTATCCTAACGCAGTTTTGAAAATCATGCATACGAGCTTAAATTTATCGCCAGATATGATATGCTTTTGTGACTGTTTTAAAATAAAAAAATAAAGTTTGTCATGTATATGTCAATTTTTGTTTCTTATTTTTCTTGTCTCGTTTGATGAAATTTTACGTTTTGAACATAATTAATTAACATTTACTATATAAACATTTATAAAACTCGAATTGGGACAACAAAATGTCTGACTGTGAATATCTATATTATAAAGGACAAAGGTATCTGTGCCTAACGATGACGTCATTTTGCGAATGGCAACAGCAGACGACCAAATTTAACTTTTATTTACTTTTATTGCGATTTTTAAAATTTTTTAATAATCGCACATTTTCAGTTTTTACACCGTCGAATAAAGAAAAATATTACTTTCAAATGCAATTTGTTTGAAAACTATATCGCAATTTGTTAGAAAACTCCATGGCCCATTTACTCAATTTTTATTGTTTTTACAGTAATTTTCAGGCATGATTTTTTTTTATCTAAGTCTGTCACTTGCAGACAAAAGATTACAAAAGATACATGTGTTTGCACTTAAATTGATATAAATAAAATAGTCCAGCATTTGTTTGCGGCTTATATTCCATAATGAAATTTAAACTTTCATTCATGAAAATTTCCATAAAATAAAACTTTAATCCATAAATAAAACACAAATTTAAGACATGTAAATGAAACACGCTTAAACCATTGAAATTATAAAATAATAACAAGTAAAAATTAAATCTAAAAAACCAAAAAACCCGACTGCATAAAAAGCGAGCTAATTAATTATTTCTCATCAATGTGAAAATATTTTTTATATTACTTACTTGTTTTTTTATTATTATTATTTACTTGTATTGATGACTTTTAAGTTTTGTTTAATTGTTAGTTCCTATATCTATAAACACTGTTTTGATGAGGCCTATAGATGTCTATGATGATTAGAATTGCAGTAAAGCTAGAGATCCTACCTACACAACTTCCAGGTTGTGTAATATTTAAACGGAGCGTCTGACTGTAAAATAAATGAAACATCGTCTTCATTTTGAAAGACGTATCCAATGATATGCCACTCAATAGGATGCGTAATTTTTTCATCTCTACCGCCCTTTTGTATTTTACGGCCGCCATTTTGAATTTATAAAAACAAAACCTAGCCTATAACCATCGGACGGTTAAGACGAATCGATAGAGACCTCATTCATTAAAATCCATCCAGGCGTTGGGATGTTTCGAGAGTATAAAGAAATCCACATACTCAGATACGCGTGAAACACATAACCCTTCTTGGCGAGTAGGGTAAAAAGAGACTAGAAACCTTTGGCGATTTCTACGACTGTTAATTCCTGGCAGGAGGCCAATACGAAAGTATCACTTTTAATAAATTTCCAAAACTTTATTTGAATACATAATTGCTAACATATAAAAATGATTGTTGGTATTGACAGAGAAAAATCCAAAATACATCTATTAAATGTAAAAAATATTTTAGAGTTTTCAAAAAAAAAAAAAAAAAAAAAAATATATGGGGCATTCTCACGATCTATTGACTTTTATGTCCCTGAATAATAATTTTTATTTTAGTACATTTTCTTGTGTTTTTGTTATTTCATATACTGGGGAACATCCCATTGCATGATTGCATAACAATATTAACGAGATAAATAAGTTTTGGACAATGTTGGGGGCCCAAATACCAGGAAAACTCCTATACTATCCCGGTGTCCCTTATGCTGATTTTTCAGTTTGGAGCTGTCTGTATAAAATTGTTTCAATAAAAATAATTCGATGTAATTTTTTTCCGAAACTGGAACTATTGTTTTATATAAATATGTAGCAAAAAATTAAACTGCACATTTTTACGGTTGATATTTTTTGAACTCTGTCCCTGGGTTTTTCATCCTTACAGTCTCTCTTGCTAAACTAATACAGGAAATCCCTTCAGATGCAGCCACAGAATGCAGAAGTATGCTATAGAAAGAATATCTAAAATTCTTTGACAGAAAATTTACTGCAGAATTTAAATCAACATTTAAATATCATTTTCAAGATCGTGGCTTTATTCGTATAGTCTTACCGTCCCCAAGGTTTATTCCTGCACTTTTCGAGGTAAATTAATTTATTATTATTATTATTTTATCCAATGTAAATAACTGTTTCTAAAAATCAATTAATATTGTGGCTACCACTTAGTCTTAACATGATTTGCCTAAAATATGTGGTAATTTTCCTTACCGTCCCTTTTTTTTTTTTCCATTTCGTCCCTTTTTTCCTATACCGCCCCCTTTTTTTTACCTTACCGTCCCTTCTTTAACACCCCTTTATGACAATGTTATACCAAAATTTCGTACTAAAAATACTACATTTTTATTATTTCTTATTTGAATGTCCTGTGGGTACTATGCAAATTCATTATAAGTAAAAGTTTAGAAGAAAATAAAAAGTTTTAGTGGTAAAATGGTAAGGAAAATTAAACTAGTAAGTTTAACAAAAACCTCAGTTAAATGAAAAAATTTTCGCTGCTGACCATTTTTTCTTTATTTTGAATCATTAAGGCATTCGTCTATTAGATTGAAATGTTATTTTAGCAAGTTTAATTTCACCACATTTTTTTACCGAAAGTCAAAAGATTGTG
This sequence comes from Maratus speciosus, assembly GCA_963932465.1. Taxonomy (NCBI): domain Eukaryota; kingdom Metazoa; phylum Arthropoda; class Arachnida; order Araneae; family Salticidae; genus Maratus; species Maratus speciosus. Next base: position 297,650,404 of record OZ010789.1, read on the forward strand.
AGAATGCCCAATATATACAAATTTCGCCTGTATTTTGTAATCCGGGAAGCTTGGGTTGGAACTCCTCGTTACTTTAAAATTCTAAAAATTCTTAAAGCTGTTGTCAAATTCCCTAGTCACCAAACGCCAAACTTTCTGACGCATTTTCCAACTAATTTTCAAACACCAAGGCATGAAATTGATAACGCTGACTATTGAAGCGATTTGAAATTGGATGGCGTTTTCTATTTTTTGATAAATAAATTAGTTATTTAGTTCTAAGCGATTTTTTTCACTTGACGACAGGTTTTTCTCCTTTCCAGCACTGTCGCGTCTGAAAATTCGGTTCAGAACGCCAACTTGGACAGCATTTTTTGAAAGATATTTTGCCTTTACCGAAAAGTGAAAAACGCTATTCGATGACACAGTTTCTGAATAAGAACATCTACCACTTTCATGCGTTTCCGAATAAAAATGAATTCCGAAATGTGTCAGAAAGTAGCTCCTTTGTTTCTCAGATATGGTGTACGCGCGGTCAACACAAAATGCAAAGAAAGAAAAGCGTGATCTGCGAAAAGGATATATTTTATTCAAACTACTTGACAGCTAAAAAACTATGAAAAAGAACAGCTTAATCTATATTGAAACAAATCTATTAAAAAAAAACACTGAAATAGTCATTAAGGATAAAGTTTAATTTTAAAGTTATCATAACTGGGTGCGAACATAGGTTGATTTGTAAATAAATCCAAAAGACATTAAAAATATTTAATTTATGTCTATGCAAGATATTTTCTAAAACTAGAAAAATAATAATAATATGGATACAAAGTTAATAAAGTGAGCTGATCTACTTTCTAATAGATGATGCTCGGTGATTCATAAAACAACTAGTCGGATGTGGCAATCCCAAAACTTTCTTCTATCTCATACATGTTAATATTTCCTGAAAAATAAAGCATATCAGTGCCACCAGTTAGGTGATTAACACCAAAATCTAATCAGCAACAACTTATGTCAAGTTGTAGCTGAATCTGAAGTTTGATGGAAATCCGTGCATTAGTTTTTGAGATAGAACTATCGTGGAAATCGTAAAAAAATCTACATAGCAGCGCCACCTGTTGGTCAATTTACTCCAAAAACTAATCAGGACCAATTTATGTCAGGGACTGTGACGTTTTATCTGCAAGGACTCAGAGACCAGATGCCCTAACGAAATAAACATCGTTAATTTGAACCTCCAGATGCCTCCTGTAACTTCGCCTGTCAGTTTCACCAAAAACCAGATGGTACATGTAAACAGTTTTAATCATGTAAATATCTGGAGAAAAAAAGTGCTGCGTAAAAATGTGATAAACTGAACTTGTTGACTAAGATGAGTCAAGACCACGTGGGGTATTTCGGAGATGAACGGAAGTCAGAAAACCAAGGCCCCGGAGAGGAGGGGTATCTGCTGTGACACGGGCCCAGACGGTCGAGTTCTCGGTCCTGCCAAAAGGAGCGTTTCGCTCCGAAAAAGATTAACTTTTGGCCGTGTAAATATTACGTGTGCTTGTTATGTGTGTGTCCCGTATCGTCTAATAAAACTCTGAAAAAGAAACGAACGCCAAGTTCTTTTAATTTCTAGTAAGAGCCTTTCTTAAATGAGTTCATATATGACGGTACAGGGACTATAACTGAATCTGAAGTTTGATGAAAATTCATGCATTATAGTCCTTGTTTTACAGTTCTTGAGGAAATCGTGATAAATGCAGCCTAGCAGCGCCACTTGTTGGGCGATTTACACTAAAAACTAAACAGTATTAATTTATATCAGGGAATAACTGAATCTGAAGTTTGGTGAAAATTCGTGCATTAGTTCTTGAGATAGAGCTATTGCGATAATCATGAATAATGCCACATAGCAGTGCCACCTGTTGGGCGATTTACACTAAAAAGTAATCAGCACCAATTTATATAAAGGACTAACGGAATCTGAAGTTTAAAAAAAAAAAAAAAAAATCCATGCATTAGTTCTTGAGATATAGCTATTGTGGAAATCGTGAAAAATGCAGCATAGCAGCGCCACCTGTTGGCCGATTTACACCAAAAAGTAATCAGCACCTGTTTATATCAGGGACTAACTGAATCTAAAGTTTTATTAAATTCAGTTCATTAGTTCGTGAGATAAGCGCCCACAAAACTTGTGTCACACACACACGCGCGCGCGCGCAGACAGACATTTAGTAAAAACATGTTTTTCCGGTTCTCTGACCCCTAAAATGTGTAAATCCGTAGAAAACCGGAATTTGAAAATTTTCATGAATCCAATACTTTCTTCTTATAAAGATAGAAGAAAGTAAAAATCATATTATTACAATCCAATTAACATATACCTCACACTTATTCGCGAAAAAAAATAAACGACAATTAGAGGTCAGCACGGGTCCGGGCTTGGTTCGAAGCTCATATCCGGCCCGGCAGAATGAAGGGAAAATTTGTAACGGGCCGGGCCGGCGGATTGAAGACAACTTTTTTAACGTGCCGAGCCGATAAAAAATTCGGCTTTTAAAGTTTAAAGGGATCAAACTAAGCCAATGAAATGTGAACAATTTTCAGTGGACGTGACTAAGACGAGGATAAGTATAAGTATGCTGCATGAGGCGATGCTAGATTCACAACATCAGTACAAAAATATAACATGTCCAGAGTAGAGATCGGTATTGGCAGTTGCATCATATCTGAACCAGGGCTTAATAATTTCAGCAGACTCGGTCCGGACTAGAATCAGGCTTGCATTTTCGCTCTACATACTCCGACCCTACAAGGCGTGCTATTCTGCACTCTATTGTTTGCGAATATATAGTAATCTAATCTATAATGTTAAATTTTCCATAAATATGTATGCAGTATTCTAAAAAAAAAATTAATTGTATGTTAAGAAAAATTGTTATTTTCTGTGGAAATTGAGTCGGTTCTGATTTCATTAAAATTTTTGTACAGTAGTTAACTTTTAGTTTTTGAAACGGACCGGGCCGGGCCCGTGCAGACCTCTAACGACAATGACTATTTTTGTTTTTGATATTAATATGGAAGAATCTTTAAAATAAGTTCTAACTTGTTTTGCATTTCAAAAGCATTAAATATGGAGATTTTAATTATTCAAATAAAGACTTATTCGTATTTACATACGTGGACGTAAGATAAGATCACTTAAGTAATAGTTACTAAATAAGGTAAATATATAATGAGCAGAATCTGAAATTAATTTTTGTTTAAATTATGATTTTTAAAATATCAGTTGAAACGAGATACTCTGATACAACGTTAAAATTTTTCTAAATTATTGAAGACATATTTAGCGTGGAAAAGCACCACGACATGAATAATAATAATTACAGTAAAACAAGGGGAAAAAATTAATCATACCATTTTCTGTTGTAGACAGAACAATGGGATTTCCGTGTGTGTGTGTAACAATGTGCTATTTTATTTTAATCCGCAGTACTGATTTTAGAGTCCACTGTCTCGTTTTTAGAGTGCGCCGTGTTTCCCGCTATCCCCAGAATTATTACCAATTCTATTTATTTATTCTATTCCTTTTATTTCTAAAATCAAATAAAGAACTTATTACCATCGTTTAAACTATGGCATTTTAAAGGGACTGTAAAAGCGCAAAAATATTTTCAGCTATTTCACCAGCAAAGCATACAAAACATGATAACTTTTAAAAATAGCTGAGATTACTTAATGTTAGAATATGTGGGTGTGGTATCTAAGTGTCTATCTTACTACATCACTTCACGGAGGTCAATGGCAAGATTAATTTAACACTACAAAATCAATAATCACTGAACTCTACTGTGTATAAACTTGTCTTTCTTCAAAGCACGTCCGCTGTTTAAAACACGTAAATGAAGCATGCCCTGCATAAAAATAATGAAATAAAATCTAAACTCTGAAAAAGGTTGTTGTTCTGCCCGAAACTTTATTTCTGTTCTGAACAAATCAAAGTTCAGTAATCTCAGTAATGCAGAGGTGTCTCAAAAGTCCGTGCACATTTCAAAAATTCATAAAATGTTAGCAAATTGCCATATCGAAGTGCGGTTTGCACCACAAGACTTGTCAAAAAATCGGAATTTTTGGGGCATTAGAAATAACAGCTTAAAGAGACCAATAAAGCCCGTTCAGATTTCAAATGTTCATAAATTAACAAATTGTTTTACGGAAGCGAGGTTTGCAACATAAGATATGTCAAAAAGTCAACCAAATTTTGAATTACCCTATATTCCGGCATATAACTTTTGAAACAGAAAAATTGAAGCAAGAACTTTTGAAACAAGAAGATTAGCCAAAACCTGCAGGTACCCTTCATACGGCGGACAGATATTAGGCGCTTTATATGCCGTTTGTAACATAAGATTTGTCCAGGGGTGATTCTGAGTAACGAAAAATTTCTGAAATTCACAGCAAATTTTCTGAAAGGCTACAGCAGAAAGGGGAAAGTGGGGGGATCCACTCCCATTTTCCCGCAGCTCTTTGACGAAATTCGCGCTTTTTCGTCATCTTTCGACAAAATTCGTGTTTTTTTCGCGATCCGTTGACGAAATCTGCGTTTTTTCGCAATCTTTTAACAAAATTTGCGGATTTTTTCCCGATCTTTTGACAAAATTTGCGGATTTTTTCCCGATCTTTTGACAAAATTTGCGGATTTTTTCGCGATCTTTTGACGAAATTTGCGTTTTTTTGCGATCCTTTTAAGAAATTTGTGTTTTTTCCTGCGATTCTTTGACGAAACTCGCGATCCTTTGACGAAATTGGCGATTGTTTCTGCGAACGATTGACGAAATTGATTTTTTTTCCGCAACCATTTGTCGAAATTCGCGATATTTTTTATGTCCAAATTTTCAAATTGATGAGCGATTTTTTCAAATTTTCGGAACCAAATACCTTAAATTTTCCAAAAATTTGGAACAGAATACCCCTGGATTTGTCAAACAGTCAAAGAAATTTTGAACTACCTTATATCCCCCCTGCAAGAAAAGAACAACACCAGCAAAAAAGTCCATTTTAGGATACCCGGTACATGAAAAAAAAATTCAAATTTTCTTAACTGAATTATTCTTTCAACGTTATATCAGTGATTTTCATGTAAGCTACTATTAAAATGAAATGTTCAGCTAAAATGTTCTCCATTATCTTTAGTTGAAATATAATAAAAATAATACTCAGTATTTATTATTATTTTAAATGACTAACATTATGTTGGATTATTATTATTATTAAGGATCGACCGAAACAAGTTTTTAAGACGGACACCGAAATCGAATTTCGGTAATCTTTCTATTTTTGGTCGAAAACGAAAATGTCCAATTTTTTTAAGTAATTAAAATGGACATAATCATTATATACTTATAAAATTCATAATTCATAATTATTAATTAATTGTCGAGTTTATTAAATATACATAATTATTAATTAATTATATCTGTGGCCCTAGTTGCCTCTGACCAAAACTTTTTATTTTCATATAAAATAAAATGTAATTAATTTATCAACACACACAGAATGATTTTAATTATACGAATTTCATCACATCAATGAGTAATGTTGAAAATTTTCGAAAGAAGAAACGAAATTTTTGGAATACAGATATTTTCGGTTGAGTTTCGATCAGGACGAATTTTCGACTCGCCGAAAACAAATTTTCGGAGAAACTCTGATTTTGAGCCGAAACCGAAACCGAATTTTCGGTCGATCTCTATTATTACTTTAAGGAAAAACATTTACATCTATGAGTTATGTTACTGATGTACAAATTAGTTTGATGAAAATTAATATTAAAGTAGGTATCATCCCTATTATTTTGGCATAAAATATAATAATGACACAAACACACACACACACGCACCTTTTTAAGAATGTATGTGTTATTATACACTTAAAGCAACATATTTTGAATACTTCTTTTCGACAACTGTGAAAAGCTAAATATTAAGAATTTTGAAACGCTTTGTGCCAACTTTTTATTGTATGAATAATGTAAAAGTAATAATGAATAAATACACATCAGATGTTTGGTAATATTTTTTTTATTATGGGATTAAAAAATATGCTGTTAAACCTCTGAATAACGGGCACATCGGGAGCGCAGAACTTGTCCTCTATTTGGAGGTAAAAATCCATAAATACATTAGGCACAGGGGATCAAAAAGTGTCCGCTAAATAGAAGTGTCCGTTATGGAGGTTCTACCATATTTGCTTTTATTGAAAAGCACCACATGTACATTGCGCATATTCATAAATAAAATTGTCTCTGTAGATAGGTATGTGCGTTTGTGATTAATTAATAATATTTTTGTAGATATGTCTATATTAATAGCTTAAAATTTCTTTATATATATATATGTATATAAGAATAAGCTAAGCAATCATGGTAGTGGGGTATATTAGAAAAACAATATTTCTTATTTTAATTTTGTCATACATATTTACATTACGTTTGTACATATTAAAAAAAAAAAAAGAAAAAAAATGTGAATGTGTGAGATTATTTTTCACTGTAAAAACCAAAATAAAATTCAAATATTTGTTTTTCAAGAACGCATTAGAAAAATTATCTTTAAAAAAAATCTTATCACAGACTATTACAGTGGGGAGAGGGATTCTGTTCCAAATTTTCGGAAAATTTAAGGCATTTGGTTCTGAAAATTTGGACATAAAAAAGTATCACGGGAGAATTTCGGCAAATGGTCGCCAAAAAAATCAATTTTGTCAATCGTTAGCAGAAAAAAAGCGCGAATTTCGTCAAAGGATCGCAAAAAAGAACAGCAAATTTTGTTAAAAAACGCGAATTTCGTTAACTGATTGCGGTTAAAACGCGAATTTCGCTAATCTTTTCAGAAAAATCGCCCATTTCGTCAAAAAATCCCGAAAAATGCGAATTTCGTCAAAGAATCGCGGGGAAAATGCGAATTTCGTCAATCTTCGCAGAAAATCGTTATCTTTGTCAAAGATCATGAAAAAAAACACTAATTTTATCAAAGGATCGCAGAAAAAACGTTAATTTCGTCAATAAATTGCAAAAAAAAACGCGAATTTTATCAAAGAATCGCAAAAAATTTCGTCAAAGATCGCGGGAAAAACGTGATTTTCGTCAGAGGATCGCAAAAAAAAAAAACGAAATAAGTCAAAGGGTGGCGACTTAAGATGCTGAAAATTAGCCTCCAAAGCAAAAAATTTGGTCGCTACGTGGCGACTGGCGACCGTGAATCTGTACCTATAATCTTTACGTGTAGTGGATTAGAATTAGACTGATAGTTATCACCGTATCGGCAACGAATGATTACAAACACATTAATATCACATGGTAAAATCAATTACAGTGATGTTTCAAACTACTCATCAATACATGTCATTCGAAACCCAAAGCTGTTATTTACACATTTTCACGTTCGAGAATATCCCATTAAATATATTAAATCAGCAGGGAGAATATAATACTCCGTCGTAACAGTACCACATATTCTTACAAAACTGCACATGCTTCGTGTAGGAGAGATTCTGTAATCTTGTAAACTCACCTTGTAAAAGAATTCTACTTTTAAAATTATTTCAATTTGATTTAATTATTTTTATATTTTGAAAATCTGGAGAGCATTGCAGCATTTTTGTAAGCATGTTTATGTTCTTCTAAATGGATGTTGCATGATTGAAGCAAGACGAGACTGCGTATTTTATAACGATTATCTGTTAAATGAAAAACAGAAAAAATTAAATGTAATGCTACGGCGAAACTGTAATTTCTTTGCATCCAAAACTATCTACTAAAATGTAAAATTTCAGCTACGCTGACAAAGTAAGTGAAAAATTAAACAGGATTAAAAAAAAGAAAAAAAGTTTAAAATTTATAAAGCAGACAATCTTAAGAAAATTTAAAAAAAGGGGGGCGGTTAGTATGGAAATAATGACAGGTATTTTTAGTATTTTTTGACAGGATTTCAGACAGGTATTTTTGGAATTATTTTGAGTAAAAATGACTAGTTTCATCCCCTAAAAATTAAAAAAAATAACACATTCAAATCAAAATTATTTATTATTATGAAATTTAGTATAATGGAACTCTAAAACCTAATAACCAAGGGTGATTCTAAGTTTAAAAAAATAAAAAAAATCTGAAATTCACAGCAAATTTTCTGAAATGTTACAGCAGAAGGTGGGGGGGGGCACTCCGGGCACTAACTATGCGTTTTTTCCGCGACCATTTGACGATAACCGGGTTTTTTCGCAATCCCTTGACGAAATTCGAGTTGTTCGTGATCTTTTGACGAAATTTGTGGGGTTTTTCGCGATCTTTTGAAAAAATTTGTGGTCTTTTTGCGATCTTTTGACGATATATGCGGTTTTTGCGATCGTTTGACGAAATATGCGGTTTTTTCTCGATCTTTTGACGAAATATATGGTTTTTTCCCGATCCTTTGACGAAATATGTGGTTTTTCGCGATCTATTGACGAAATTTGGGGGAGGGGGGTTCGCGACATTTTGACGAAATTTGCGGGGTTTTCTCGACCTTTTCACGAAATTCGCGGTTTTTTAGTGAGCTTTTGACGAAATTTGCGGGGTTTTTTAGCGCCCATTTGTAGAAATTCGCGATATCTTTTATATCCGAATTTTGCATTGATGAGCGATTTTTTTAAATTTTCGGAACAGAATCACTCCTACTAATAACTTCTCGAATGAATTGCTTTTACTTATATGTGGTTCAAGTGGAAAATGCACCCTGTATAAATGTTTTTTTATTTATTTTTTTTTTTTTATTTTTATTTTTTTTTTTTTTAAATCCGGAAAGTGTGGATTGCAGTTTCAAAATGCAGAAAAAAACTGAATGCTTTCCATTCATCTGTTTAAAAAACGAGGATTCTCCGAACATGAACAAAAGTGACCTTAACACCAGTGAACTGCCGAAAATCGAAGCTCAGTCTTGAGTAATTATTATCAAAGCTGAAAAATCTTAATATCAGGTGCTATCAGACCTGTCTTCATTTGTTTTCATCCAAATTAGAAGACATCTATACGTGCGAAAGATTTTCCTAGCCAATCGCCTACAAACAGGCGGAAGCAATCTTTTATATATGTGATACGTTGATTGCAGCATGAATAGTAACTTTTTGGCGACTGTGATGTGTCATGTTTCCGAAAATCGGCTTAAAATGCCAAAATTTTCTCAATGTTTGAAATACTTTTCTTTGTTCTAGGAAAATGGAAAACGTTGTTGGATTTTTGGAATCTAAATAAGAAAGAATGCAATTTTTATCAATTTAGAATAAACTGCGTAATTACATAAAACAGTTGTGTATTTGAGAACAGTCTTAACACTACAACGCCCGGAAATTTTACTCAAGTTTCATAAACATATTTTACACCAGAATTTTTATTTACAATTATTTGAGTGATTTATTTAATGTAAATTTGCGTTTTTAAAATTTAACTTATTTTGCGAAAGAATTTCTGGTTCGAATTGACATTTAATTATATGGTCGGAGTCGATTAGACTCCTTCCGGGCGTTCTAATGTTAATGCATTCAACATATGTACCATACGCTATATGGCTAAAGGTGACCGGCCACTTGCGATTTTACATTTTAGACGTTTTGTTAAATATCTAGAAAAATACATGAGAAATTAACCTGAAACTGCAGGTGTGTAAACAGTATAGTAAAAGTCATATATTTCCGCGAATATTTTTCCCCGAAACCCCATAGGAGACCGTCAACAAATTGAAAAAGAACGAATATCTTTTGGATAACCTTGTAAAAACCCATGTAGCAAAAGCGTTCAAACTCGAGATTATTAATAAGTAGCTTATTGTAATATACTGTGTTCATTTTTATGAGGATAGCTTGTATACACGTAGAGAAATTGAGGTTTTTATAAAAACAGTCCCAAATTTCGCCAAGTTTTGTGCTTATAATTTGCAGAGTTCTTAATATGAAAAAAACTTCTTTTCAGAAAATATGACAAACAACATTGTACACAATACCCTGCAATCAGAATTAAAAAATAATAAAAATTGGATGAAAAATAAGCAGGTTTACTAAAAAATGTTTTACTGCGCATGCAATCAAAATATAAAGTATATAATGTATTAGCTAAGTACAGGGTATGTCCAGCGAATAAGACCCTGTTTTCAAAATTAAATATCTCAAAAACAAAGATCAATAGAATTATGCGGTAAACGGTTTGTTTATTAGCTAAGCTGTAAAAATGTTGTACAGAAGTTTCAAAAATTAGTTGCAAAAACCGCTGACAGATGGCAATGTAATCGCAATGCCTATAAATTGTGTTTTGAAGTGGAGAGCCCTAATGTCTCATTCCTAGATGGCTTCCTATAGAAGAACGAAAATTGGGAAAGACCGCTTTTTCGTTGGGGTGATGTGCAAAAGGGGAGGCATCTGGTCATGGAATTATTGCATCAGCTTCAATTTTAGAGAATTTCAATTAACAGAATTTTCCATAAAAAGTTTAGCAATCATTATATAAGAACTTAAAAAAATATTTTATTTGGGTAATGCGCAGAAGCCCTGTGTTGACAGAATTGAGGTCTGTTTCAAATTTTGTTCTAAGCTACTTCGGTCCGGTTACCAATATATCTGTTGTATGTCTTTTCTCTCCTAATTGGTAGATCGTGGAATCGAATCCAAGTAGAGGAGGATTTGAAAAAAAAAATGGAAATCTTTACTTTTTTATATTTATTTAAACTTTAAAAAAAGTTTGAATAAAAAAATCTAACGTTTCTGGTTTTAAAATTTAATTAACTTAAAAGAAACCCCTTTTTTAAAAATCATTGAGCATTTAAAATAATGATTCATAAATCATTTTTTTTTTTTTTAATTGTAGAGAATAGTTTGAGTGAAAAAATACAAAGTTTCTATTTTTAAAAATTTAATTAAGTTAAAAAATAATTTTAATTTTAAAAACTCGTTTTCATTTTTTTTTTTTTATCATTGAGCACAGAAATATGGTGCAGCTTCTAGCGATAGGATCCGAAGTGTTCGAAAGGAATGCAGCATCCAAAATACTTTTGCTTTGATGTTGATGATATGACTTATCATCAATTCCTTTGAAAAAAGAAATAATTTAATGCATAACTTCTGTCTCTAAAAACTTTGTTTACAAAGAAAAGAAATATATGTGTTGTGCTAAAACCAAAGTATTATGCCGTGATTTAAAAATAAATTAAAATTGAAAAATTACTTTTTTATTTATAATAATTCAAATATAAACAATAATACCAAAATATTATGCCGTGATTTAAAAATATAAAAAATAAATAGAAAGTACAAAATTATTTTTCTAAATATATGCATTTTGATTTAAATAATTATATGGCATTAAAAATTGAATTTAATAAAATATTTAAAAAATTCTTATAATGATTTCTAAACTTTTTATTAAAAATTTTTTATTGAAACTTTTTATTGAAAATTCTATTAGTTGAAATTTTCTAAAATTAAAGCTGATGCAATAATTCTGTGACCTGATGTCTCCACTTCTGCACATTACCCCAATGAAAAAATGAACTTTCCCAATATTCGTTTTTACGTAGGGAGCCATCTAGGATTGAGTCGCCATTGCTCTGGACTTCGAAGCAGTTTACAAGTATTGCGATTACAGCGCCATCTGTTAACGGTTTTTTCACCTAAATTTTGAAACTTCTGTATAACATTTTCACAGCTTAACTAATAAACAAACCGTTTACCTCATAATTCTATTGATCTTTGTTTTTGAGATATTTAATTTTGAAATCAGGGTCTTAATCGCTGGACAGCCTGTATATAGAGCAATTTTTGTGAAGGTCTCAAAATCATAGCTTGAAAATTCTGAAAATTATCGTCGATAGAATAAGCTCGAAATCCGTTGTTCCCAAAAGGAAGCAAAAAGATGAGGGGTTGTATCCAAATATAGTAGTACGTGCAATATTGTGTACGCTATCTTTGCACTAATCAACAGATATTTGATACAACTTCTCATATTTTTGCTTCTTTTTGGGAACAACGGATTTCGAGCTTATTCTATCGACGATAATTTTCAGAATTTTCAAGCTATGATTTTGAGACTTTCACAAAAGTTGTTCTATATACTTAGCTAATACATTATGCATATTATATTTTGATTGCACTCGAGCATGCGCAGTGAAACATTTTTTAGTAAACCTGTTCATTTTTCAGCCAATGTTTACTATTTTTTAAATTCTGATTGCAGAGTATTGTGTACAATGTTGTTTGTCATATTTTCTGACAATAACTTTTTTTTTATATTAAGAACTCTGCAAATTATAAGCAAAAAACTTGGCGAAATTTGGGAACGTTAAAAAAAAAACCTTAATTTCTCTACGAGTATACATGCTATCCACAAAAAAATGAACACAGTATATTACACACTCTAAATAAAAAAAGAATGACTATTCACTCCGGAGTAGTGAATAGTCACTCTATCGCAGAGTCAAAATATGCCCAACCTCTTTAGAGTGACTATTCACTCTGAGCCAAAGTGAAATTTTTGATTCTCTGAAAGAGTGAATAGTCACTCCTGGGAAGTGAATATTCACTGTAAACAGGGGTGGATAATCACTCTTTCGGAGGAGTGACTATTCACTCTTGCTAAAGGAGTGCAGTTTTTCACCCCTGGTAGGAGTGAATAGTCACTCTTTCATAGGAGTGAATGTTCATTTTTTTTTGTAGTGGGTGTTTTTTTTATTTTGCTTTTATGGTCATTAGTAGAAGGAAAAAGACAGTTCTGCCCCACCAGGAGCCAAGAGCCGGGTGGAGGGTGTGGCCAAAGATGAGTGACAGGTGGGCGGAGTCGAGTGATTGACAGGTAGGGGAGATAGGAAAGTGATAGACAGGTGGGCGGAGTCGAGACAGAGTGGCGCCAGCGCGTCATGCTATAGTAGAGGGGTTAAAACAAAGAAGAGAGAATGAAAGTGTACTGTAAGAGAGGGGTTAGAACAAAGGATAATGTTAATGAATCAATAAAAGTCTAATGAATTAATAAAAGTCTACTGTAAGAGAGGGATTAGAACAAAGGAAAATGTTAATGAGGATGATTAATGAAGGAAAGTCTGTTGTAAGAGGAAGGTAGAACAAAGATAATGATGAGGTGATTAGAAAAGATCGCATGCAATTAAAAAATACTTACCACGGAGCAGCGTCGAGACACGTCCTACCTGTATGACATCCACCGGGCTAATGAACGAAGAAGCGTGCAACAACCGGCTTCATCAAGATAAGGAGCTTGCTTCTGATTGGACGAGAGACGAACCTAGGGGCAGCACCATCGCTTTCCCCCGAGGGCATGAACACGAGCGCCCTCTCTTGAGAGGATTTTAAACTCACCTGTGATGACATCATCCTATTTTAAACTGAATAAAAAAGGTTATTACATTTTATGAGTTTAACGAAAGAAGTTTTTGTCATTTGCTAATTTCCGAAACATGTTTTTAAAAGCCGAATGAGGGAAATGATAACGATGTTTTTGTTTAATCATTATCATTGGAGACTTTTAGCCAGGATGATGAATGAAGGAAAGTCTGTTGTAAGAGAAAGGTAGAACAAAGGAATGATTAGAAAAGATCGCATGCAATTAAAAAATACTTACCGCGGAGCAGCGCAGAGACACGTCCTACCTGTATGATATCCACCGGGCTAATGAACGAAGAAGCGTGCAACAACCCGCTTCATCAAGATAAGGAGCTTGCTTCTGATTGGACGAGAGACGAACCTAGGGGGCAGCACCATCGCTTTCCCCCCCGAGGGCATGAACACCAGCGCCCTCTCTTGAGAGGATGATTCACTTACCTGCGATGTCGTCATCCTATTTGAACTGACTTAAAGAAGTGAATACATTTTATGAGTTTAAAAAGAAGTTTTCTCTATGAGTTTAATCATTTAACGAACACGTTTTTAAATTATTTTTTTCCATTTAGTCATTTGCTAATAAACCTTTTTTATTTAATAAGTTAATTTTTGTTAATACATTATTTTTTCGAAACAATTTTACTAATCAAAAGAACGCAAATTAGTTAATTTTTTTATTTAGTCATTTGCTAATTTTCAAAACATGTTTTTCATTTAGTCATTGTAATAAAGTTTTAAATAAATTAGTTAATTTTCATTTAGTTATTTGTTAATTTCCGAACAAGTTTTTTTTCAGTAAGTTATTTGGTAATAAAACATTTTAATAAATTAGTTAATTTTTCTTTCAGTCATTTGTTAATTTCCGAAACAAGTTTTTTCTCAAATAAAGCTTTTAATAAACAACTTTACATTTATTTTCATTTAATTATTATTTAAAAGAATATAAATTATTTTTACTAATCAAAGAACGCGAATTAGTTTTTAACAATAATGTTTTTGTTTAATTATTGTCAAGGATGATTGTTAACTGAAATATATGCTGAATGCGAAAACGGTTTTTTTTTTTTTTTTTTTTTGAACTAAGAAAAGAACTTTTTTTAATTAATGAACAACTGTTTTTGGAAAAAGGATAAATATGTGCTTTGCAACACTGAAAAAGAGTTGAAAATTAATGACTTCACCTAGTTTAAAGCATATTTAACATAAGATGAAGACCTAAGTGCTGTGGAAAGGCTTAAAAATAACATACTTTTGAATCGACCGATTTATGTTGGATTTACAATCTTAGAATTGCCTAAACTTCTAATGTATAAATTTCACTATGATTTTATTAAAAAGAGTATAAAGATGATGTAAAGCTAATTTCAACGACACGAACTCATTGTGTTACCATATACACACTAAGAATGTTTTGGATGATATGGAACATCATGCAATGTTATTCGATTTCTCTGAGTATCCAAAGAATCATATACACAAATTCCATTACGGTTTTGTAAAGAAAACATACCTTTAGAATTACGGGTTTTGATCCCATACACTGCAACACACTCCCTTTCACGAAAATAGATTGTATCAGTACATCCCGGAATTTTTCTTTTCCTGGACAGGTGAAATACTTGATCATTATCAAATCTCGCTCGGAGAGGACACATTATTGCAACCCGTTGTTTCATCATATGAATATGCTTTCTATATTAGTTTTTTAACTACTTATTTTGAGATATATATATTTTATTTATAAGAATGCAAGTTAGTCTTAATCTTTTAATTTGTTTAATTATTGTCAAGGATGAATGTTAACTGAAATACAAGCTGAATGCGAAAACAGTTTTTTTTTTTTTTTTTTTTTTCAAACTAAGAAAAGAACTTTTTTAAATTAATGAACAACTCTGTTTTTGGAAAAACTATGGAAAACTTAAGAAAGTGGTGGAATATTGTGCTTTGCAATAACGAAAAAAGAGCAAAAAATTGGTAGCCTCACCCACATTTAAGTCATTTGAAACATAGGATGAAGACCTGAGTGCCGTAGAAAGGATGAAGACTTATGAATCAACCGATTTATGTTCTATTCACAATCTTAGAACTATCCAAGTTACTAATGGATCAATTCCATTACGGTTTCGAACCCATAAACACATAACCAGACTTTACATTTTTAACTCATCACGTTCACCACAGAGCCACCGAGGCCCCGTTGTTTTATCTTACTTTTAACTACTTATTTGATATATATATTTTTTTTTTTATCGAAAAGAATGCACGTTAGTTTCAGTATTTTAACTAATACATTTCAGTGACTTATGAAGTAAAGTTTTATTTTCTTAAAAAAGTGGTGTGAA
Source organism: Maratus speciosus (assembly GCA_963932465.1). Lineage (NCBI taxonomy): Eukaryota > Metazoa > Arthropoda > Arachnida > Araneae > Salticidae > Maratus > Maratus speciosus. The sequence goes on from OZ010789.1 coordinate 297,666,120, forward strand.
ATGAATATATTTTTTACCGTGTTAGTTCTTTTAAAATTTTATTTTGAATTAGAAAACACTTACTTTTGTAAAATAGTATAGTTAAAGATTCGATTTCTTTTTTCTAAGATCAACAGAATTCATTGATTTTCAAAACAAGATCTATTGAATAAGTATAGTTAATATTGCCGTTTTTATCTTAGTTTTAACTACTTATTTTCAAAACAGATTTATTCACTTTTAAATGTAAAACACTTTCTGTAAAAGCATATCTTTAACTGTAATAATTTTTAAACCATCTTTAATTAGATATATATTTTTATCACAAATGAAAATACAAAAAGATTCAACAATTATACTCTTACCTGACTAAAATTAAATTCTTCATTGCGAATAACAAACTCTCACACACAACATCAGTTTTTTTACCGATATATAAACAAGACAATTTTGGAAATGAAGGTTAAAAATATATATATATATATTTATATTTCCTTTCTATTAAGTTTACATTATTTGAAAAGATGTGTATTGGATACCGAGGACTGCACATCTCCGTGATTTCATTCGCTACTTATGACATCAGATCCCTTCGTTTTTATTGGTAGATGATTAGGTCACTTTAGTTTTCTTTTTCTTTTTACATGTAAGTGTTGCTATATTGCTTTTAACAGTGAAACATCTACTATCTGATATACAACTACCGTTCACTTAAGTGGGTGAGATATCGTACAATAAGCAAGCATTTCCTTATCGAAGGAAATATCTGTACGACATCTACCCTACATGCATGTTTCTTTAGCAAGGCAATCTTTTCAATCTATAAGGAGATCTTTATCTAACGGTTGTAGACACCCTCCTCTGTAGACAGATAACAAAAACATGCAATTTCCATTTCATGTCTAAAGGCTAACGAAATCTTAGTGCAATTTTTTAAAGAATGATATTTCCTATTATTGACCGAAAGCAACAGGTTGTTTTGTTTTAAGAAAGATTGTTAAAAAGATAAATTAGTAGTCACACTTACATTTAAGTTATTGAAAACATATGATGAACATCTCTGCTGTTGAAAGGATGAAAACTAACATACATACATAGGAATCGACTGATTTATGTTGCACTGGTTGTGATGCATATAATAGATGTGATTATATATTGAAAATGATATATACGATGGTTGTGATGTATCCAAAGTAGATATCTTTAAACTAAATTATCAAACATATGAGTGAGGATTGCTACGTGACAAAAATCGCCTTTAACAGTGAATTTTGAGTCAGTTTTAATTTAGAAAAAAGTAAATGGTTAACTTTAATGACATATTTTTAGTTTTGTTGTTAGAAATAATATGTTAAACAAATCACACTGTTTGAAAATATATTTTTTCGAGTTTATTTTCAACAATTGTTTTTTAAATGAAATCACATATAAAACTAAGGAAAGCTAAACTTGTGAAACATAAGTTGAATATCGAGAATGACACAACATGTTTTGAATTAAGTAATGTAGAATGTGCAAACTTCATTGAAAATAGCAAGAAGCTGAAAAGTCGACGGTAACTTTAGCTAACCAGATACCGTAAAATGTTCGATATGGTACCGCAGAGCACTAAGCTAAATGTACGGTAAACGGAGCTAAGGAACATACGACCTTCATCGACGAAATCCAAGACACGACTGACGTGTGCGGGGTCTACACCCGTAGATGAAGGTTGCTGATAAGAGATCACGTGACCGCTATCAACCAATCAGAAGCGAGCTTGCAGGTGTGACGTCATCGACTGTGCTGTCCTCCCCCATCGCAAACGAGGATGATGACATCGTATGGCAATACCTATAGACAACCTGGCGCCATTTGATTGATAGGAGGCGTGGTGGAATGTCAGGAATGCAGACAGAGTGGCGCCTACCTTCTGCATCATAGTATTTTAGGAAAAATATATATATTACGTTGATGTAAAAGACATTATTTTTTAAACTAACTGTTAATATTTTTTGAAATAACATACTTTTCTCATACAAGCCAAAAAAGAATGTTTCAGAACATGTCTCTTATCATGATTAAACATAACTTTAAGCATAGTTAACCATCTCAGAATATGATTAAACAAATTCGAACATAACTTTGGGTATGTTTAAACAATCCGAACTATATTTGAACATATCCGAACATGTTCATTCATAACTTTGACAGTTTTTAATCTTTCAGAATTTGAAAAAACATATTTAAAACTATTTTATTTTAAAAACTTTTGTAAAAATTTTAATTTATAATTTCTTTTTAAGGTTTTAACTTTTTTTTTGTTAAAACTTTTTTAACGTTTTTTTTGTTAAAACTTTTTTAACTTTTTAACTTTTTTGTTAAAATGTTTTTTAACTTTTTTTTGTTAAAACATTTTTTAACTTTTTTTGTTAAAACTTTTTTAACTTTTTGTTGTTAAACATTTTTTTTTTACAAACTTTTTTTTTAATTTTGTTAAAACTTTTCTTTTACTTTTGTTAAAACTTTTTTTGTAAAACTTTTTTTATAAAACTTTTTTTCTTAAAACTTTTTTTTCTTAAAACTTTTTTTACATTTGTTAAAACTTTTTTTGTAAAACTTTTTTACTTTGTTAAAAAAATTTCTGTTAAACCTTTTTTTTTTACAAACTTTTTTTTACTTTTTTAAAACTTTTTTGTTAAAACTTTTTTAAATTTTGTTAAAACTTTTTATCATCTTTGTAAACTTTCTATAATTTTTAAAACTAATAAATTTTATACATACATATGTGTATAATATATATACATATATATAAATATACATATATATATATATATATACATATATATAAATATACATATATATATATACACATATATATAAATATACATATATATATATATACATACATCATATATACATATATATATCAATATATGTATTTTACAAAAGAACCCGTACATAAACATTTAACTTTCATATATTTAGAGACACGTAGACGTGGATGTATGCTTTTACTTAAACATTTATATAGATAGATACTACCCTTAAATTTACGTTCATGCAAAAAACATTATTTTGCTTAAACTGTTAATATTTTTGAAATAACATACTTTTCTCATGCAAGTGAAAGGAATGTTTCAGAACATGTCTCTGGCCATGGTTAAACATAACTTTAAGCATAGTTAACCATCTCAGAATATGATTAAACATGTTCGAACATAACTTTGAACACGGTTAAACATATATCCTGACAATATTTGAACCTACCCAAACATGGTTAAACATGTTTGAACAAACTTTGAGCATATCCGAACATTGTTAAATATATCCCAACTAACTTTGAACATGATTAAATATACTCGAACTATCTTTGAGCATATCCGAACATGGTTAAACATGTTCGAACATGACTTTGGTCATGGTTAAACATATCCTGAAGAAAGTGCGAGCTACCGAACAAAATTCATTAAGAAAGACAAACTCATGAATTTGATAATCACAAGCCAGTTCCAACTTTTAAAAAGCAACTGATTAACTAAATTTGGAAGAATTGTTATTAGTTTTTTAAAACACTTTGTTAGAAACTGACGAATGAGTTTAACAAATTTTTGGAAATAATAGAGTATGATAATACTCTTAGAGTATAATATATACTACTTAGAGTATAATAATACATTTGATGTCAGAACATGTTTTGAATGAAATCGTGAATTCATAGTATGCAGAAAACGCGAACTTTGAAATTTATAGTTAGGTTAAATGAAGAAAAATAAAGCAAATTACTAAATTGAAAGACACATTTTGAAAGGATCGTTATAAGTTTGTTAAAACTGTTGTTGTATTAAACACTATATTAGACAAAAAAATTTACATACCTTTTGGAAAGAAGTTTCCCTAAGCTTTTGATGATTCGAACAAGCAGACTCATTGAAAAGTAGCAAGAAGCTTAAAATTCGACGGCAGTTTTACTCAATCTTATGCCGTAAAATGTTCGATAAGGTACCGCATAGCACTAAGCCAAATGTACGGTAAACGGGAGCTGTGAAACATGCGACTTACCTCCACCAGATCCAAGCCTCGACTGACGTGCGCGGGGTCTAACACCTGTAGATGAAGGTCACTGATTAGAGATCAAGGTCACTGATAACAGATCACGTGACCGCTAACAACCAATCAGAAGCAAGCTTTCAGGTATGACGACATCCTGTGGCAATACCAGTAGACGAAGTGACGCCCTCCGCCTGCAAGAAACGATCATGTCGAAGCATGTACCGTCTTTCTGGCGCCAGTTGATTGACAGGTGGGCGGGGAATGCAAGGAATGCAGACATAATGGCGCCCTCCTCCACCGCCTACTCCTTTCACATGTCAGGTGATCTTCGCATCCAATCACATACAAGTATTAGATGGTAGAGGGCGCTCGTGTTGTCTTCAAGTACGACGTCATCACTTGTTTTGTTCTTTGTCATCAACCATTTCCCCTTCAGTTGATGTCCTGGGCAGATGCTTCACAGTAAGTAACACCATTTAAATTTAAGTTTTTTTGTTAGTAATATTTTTATGTATAAAAAATAACAAAAAAAGACATTTTGTTTAAAATAACAAGTGTCTTTCATCACTTTTTCGAATATCAAGTTTAACTTTATCGAATAACACACTACTTAAATTATCACAATTAGAAATATCCACTTAACAAGTTGTTGAACAAGTTTATTGTTCCGACGAATTTAGTCATGTTTTAGCATGATCTAAGCATGATTAGTCATGCTTAGATAATCTTTTTCTGTTTAAAAAAATTAGATTTAAAAATCTATTTAAGTAAAATATTTATCGGAGAAAAAATTTTACTTAGATTTTTTAATCTAATTTTTTTAAACAGAAAAAGATTATCTAAGCATGACTAATCATGCTTAGATCATGCTAAAACATGACTAAATTCGACGGAACAATAAACTTGTTCAACAACTTGTTAAGTGGATATTTCTAATTGTGATAATTTAAGTAGTGTGTTATTCGATAAAGTTAAACTTGATATTCGAAAAAGTGATGAAAGACACTTGTTATTTTAAACAAAATGTCTTTTTTTGTTATTTTTATACATAAAAATATTACTAACAAAAAAACTTAAATTTAAATGGTGTTACTGTGAAGCATCTGCCCAGGACATCAACTGAAGGGGAAATGGTTGATGACAAAGAACAAAACAAGTGATGACGTCGTACTTGAAGACAACACGAGCGCCCTCTACCATCTAATACTTGTATGTGATTGGATGCGAAGATCACCTGACATGTGAAAGGAGTAGGCGGTGGAGGAGGGCGCCATTATCCCATATAGCACGAAAGCTCCCGAAAACTTCCCCAGGAGCTCCAAGTCATCCCAAATTCCTCCTGATACTAAAATGACAAAATGGGGACTTCCTGAGGAATAGACTTTTAAGATCTCCTCAGGAGTGAGCTCCCAGTGACATCCTACGGAGCAACGTCCGAGGACGTCAGTCCTGGGGAAGTACCTGGGAAGCTATTCCTGGGGAAGTAACTGGGAAAGCATTCCTGGGGAAGTACCTAGGAAGTCGTTCTTGGGGAAGTACATGGGAAGTCATTCCTGGAGAAGTATTTAGGAAGTCTCAGTGCTGGCGCCATCTCATGAGTGATTCTGGAGTACAATTGCTTTTTATTAAACTTATTTTTTTATACTCAATTGCTTTTTATTAAAATAAAGTGAATTCAATTTGATCGGGATCGATTTTAATGAGTTTGTTTCAGATTATTAATTATTTGATTTATTATTTTTTAGCAAATTAGATAATTGTCAATAAATTGTAATTATTTTTAATTATTGCAACAACTTTTAATCATTTTAGTTAAATTAAAATGTTTAATTCAATATTTCAGTTAATTCATATTTTAAATAATAATTATTGTGTCTTTTAAAACAAATTTTGCCCATTTATCATTCTTTTATTAATTTTCAATAAATAACATAATGCATTTTTCTTTTTTATTGTTATTAATTTTTTATTAATTAAGTAATTAATTTAACTTGTTTAAATTAACCAAATAATAAGTTTCTAAATAAATACACTAAAACCTCTAAATGGAAGACAGCTCTGGACCATATATTTTTCCGGCATTTAGAGGTAAAGGTATCTATACAAAGAAAACAATATATCCTTACCGTGTGTTTGTTTGTAAGCAGCCGTCTAAAATTATTTTTGTAAAAATAGTCTAAATCGAGTCCTGATGCACCAGAGGCTAAGAGTTTTCATTTTTTGAAAATTAGCTAACATACTTATCAAACCCTGCATTTAAGAAAAACAAACAAAACTGTCGTGATGAGAAAATTTTTATCTCAGCATATAACACCAACTTAAAGTGAATACATTTCACGTAAAAATGGCATATTTCATTAAAAAATATATAAATATTGAGCCGCACCCCTTCCCCCCGATACGAGTTTCTTTTGCAAAGATTTTCTGTTACAAAAAAATACATTCTTACAAAATCGGTTAAAAGATATAAATTCATGCAAAATTAAGTTTTAATTCAGATTATTATCCCGGGCCTGGGCAGTACCGCTAAGCTAAGCTCATCTGGTATACTTTATACAGGTGTTGGGAATGAGAAAATGTTAACTAAATAGAACTGTCAATTTTAAGTGTCAGTTCTGGAGGTTTAATCATACTTTGTTTTATTTTATCTTTAATTTATTTTTTAAATATATGTTTGACTTACCAATTAATTATTTTCTATTATCTTTTTTAAATTACCATACATAATATTATTTTTTCCCCTCAATAATAAAAGTGAAGTCTCCATTTAAAGAACTTCAGAAATATAAATAACATTATAGATTCAGAAAATATAGATAAATATTTCTCTCTATTTCCTAAATAACAAATATTTCTGTAGAATTTTAAACTGAGGGGTATTTTGCGATATATATAGAGAGAGAGGGTTAAAACTTCCATTTAAGAAACATATTTCCTATTTAGCAAATTTTTAGTTTCGTATATCAATAAAAGATTATTTTTCACGGAACTTCTTTTCTCTTTTAGCCATGGAACTAACTCCATTCTTTTAGCATGCATATGTCCAACAGACTTCTCATATCTCTTCAAGTATCTTTTCTCTGAGATAATCCCTAGCTAGGTGTCAGGGAAAATATTATAACTGGATTACCAGTTGACTCTGAATAGAGCGGATCCGCCCCCAATCAATTTTGTCAGCTGAGAATGTGATTGCATGCTTGCCGAAAGTACATAATACCTGCGAAAGAAAGTTTTTGAAAGGAAAAAAAGGGGGGGGGGTTATTCCAAACATTTGAACAAAACCCATTTTTGAAATAATTAAGCGAAAGCGTTTCCACATTTGTCAGAATTTTTTAAAGAGGATTTTTTAATTCAAAGGTTTCTAAAAAAAAATATATATATATTTATTTAGTTTGGGATTTATACAAAATAATTCGCTTATAAAATAAAGATCTGTAATAGTTTCTATTTTTATGTAATTCAGCCTGTTTTTTCATTGTAATGATGGAATATTGCAATCTATTTTCATCCCAGATCCTGATATGACACAATTTTACAAGTTGGTACAAAAATGTGTTTTTGATGACAATACAGCATTTTACTGTTTTTATAACGTTATTATAAAATAATAAATTGATTTTAAAGCCTTTTTCAATTCGCCCGCGACAGGTGGTAAATCGCCAAACATCTGCAACTCCTACAATGGTATGGGAGTATGATAAACAATGGATTTAATGAAGCGTCTATAAATGCTAGCCAAAATGTACCAAATCGCTGTGAAACTGCGACAATGAACTATTTTAAATAGTAAAAAGTCGAAAATAAATTATAAACAGAAATGTTAATTTTGAAATATAATTTTTAAAATATGCTTTTAACAGTTAATAGTTTCATGATTTGTGATTATACGTTGAAAAATCAGTGTAGAAATTCCAAAAAGATGGTTTAAATAATGTTTAAATCCCCCCCCCCTACCTCTTAAAAAAGAAACAGAGTAAAATCTACATATTTTTTCATTAATTTATTTAATAAGAGGGCTTTTTACCAAGCATAAAAAAAGCCGACTAAAGTTTCTGTAAGTAAAAGAGAGAGAGAGAGAGAAATATTTGCTCTGAAAGGATTCTCTCAATTGGAATTTTATTGTTTGATTTTCATAAAAAGAATTCATATTTTAAATCAAAGTATCCGTATTTTGCATTTTAAATCTCTGGAAATATTATTTTTATTAAATTAAATTAAATTATGTTGCAAGATATCCTCAGAAATATTTAGCATCATTAATTGTATGAAAAATAGTACAGAATGATTTCAATAGATATTAAATATGGAAAGCTAAAACAATATTATTGTCATTTAAAAATATAATTTCATGTAGGAATTTGAAAATTGAAAGACATTTATGTTATCTTAAATAATTATTGATAAGTTTTTTTTTTTACTTATAAATTTAAATTTACATTGAATATGTAAAAAAGGCTATGCATTTAAATTTGCAATAAATGTTAGATAATTCCGGCTTATACGAAGCACATAAAATATGGATATTTTCTAGTTTTGAGCTTCAAAAGAGGGGAAAAATACTGAATACCTTAGAAACATCTCTTGTTCAACGGCCCTGTAGCATAATGGATAGAGCGCGCGTCTGGTGTTCGTAAGTACCCTGGATCAAACCCCGGAAGGCAGAATGAAGGTAAGAAGTTTGTTCCTAAAAGCTGTATTCATGTAATTCCGTGTGCGTGCTTGATAATTGTAATTGCCTGTTACACGTGAATCTATCTGATAAATAGTTTTAAAAAGTTCGTATTTATTTCTGAAAAAAAATAATTAAATTGTTTTACATTAATTACTTTAAACCATAGCTTCAAAATTTTTTGTGGAATATTAAGTGACCTTGAAGCTTCCCAAAGTCCTCCAATATCACTTCCTAAAATCTTCCCCAGAACCTCCCGGGGAGGTCCCTAAAGGATGTCCTGGGGAGCTCTCCAGGATGCTGCAAGGCGGACATTTTCTGTTCCTGAGGACCTCCTGGTGACAATTTTCTGCATCCTCAGGGATACCCTGGGGATGATGGTGTTTTATTGTAAATCTTCCTGGGGATGTCCTGGGGAGGCACATGTGCTATATGGGATGTCTGCATTCCTTGCATTCCCCGCCCACCTGTCAATCAACTGGCGCCAGAAAGACGGTACATGCTTCGACATGATCGTTTCTTGCAGGCGGAGGGCGTCACTTCGTCTACTGGTATTGCCACAGGATGTCGTCATACCTGAAAGCTTGCTTCTGATTGGTTGTTAGCGGTCACGTGATCTGTTATCAGTGACCTTGATCTCTAATCAGTGACCTTCATCTACAGGTGTTAGATCCCGCGCACGTCAGTCGAGGCTTGGATCTGGTGGAGGTAGGTCGCATGTTTCACAGCTCCCGTTTACCGTACATTTGGCTTAGTGCTATGCGGTACCTTATCGAACCTTTTACGGCATAAGATTGAGTAAAACTGCCGTCGAATTTTAAGCTTCTTGCTACTTTTCAATGAGTCTGCTTGTTCGAATCATCAAAAGCTTAGGGAAACTTCTTTCCAAAAGGTATGTAAATTTTTTTGTCTAATATAGTGTTTAATACAACAACAGTTTTAACAAACTTATAACGATCCTTTCAAAATGTGTCTTTCAATTTAGTAATTTGCTTTATTTTTCTTCATTTAACCTAACTATAAATTTCAAAGTTCGCGTTTTCTGCATACTATGAATTCACGATTTCATTCAAAACATGTTCTGACATCAAATGTATTATTATACTCTAAGTAGTATATATTATACTCTAAGAGTATTATCATACTCTATTATTTCCAAAAATTTGTTAAACTCATTCGTCAGTTTCTAACAAAGTGTTTTAAAAAAACTAATAACAATTCTTCCAAATTTAGTTAATCAGTTGCTTTTTAAAAGTTGGAACTGGCTTGTGATTATCAAATTCATGAGTTTGTCTTTCTTAATGAATTTAGTTCGGTAGCTCGCACTTTCTTCAGGATATGTTTAACCATGACCAAAGTCATGTTCGAACATGTTTAACCATGTTCGGATATGCTCAAAGATAGTTCGAGTATATTTAATCATGTTCAAAGTTAGTTGGGATATATTTAACAATGTTCGGATATGCTCAAAGTTTGTTCAAACATGTTTAACCATGTTTGGGTAGGTTCAAATATTGTCAGGATATATGTTTAACCGTGTTCAAAGTTATGTTCGAACATGTTTAATCATATTCTGAGATGGTTAACTATGCTTAAAGTTATGTTTAACCATGTCCAGAGACATGTTCTGAAACATTCCTTTCACTTGCATGAGAAAAGTATGTTATTTCAAAAATATTAACAGTTTAAGAAAAATAATGTTTTTTTGCATGAACGTAAATTTAAGGGTAGTATCTATCTATATAAATGTTTAAGTAAAAGCATACATCCACGTCTACGTGTCTCTAAATATATGAAAGTTAAATGTTTATGTACGGGTTCTTGTGTAAAATACATATATAGATATATATATGTATATATGATGTATGTATATATATATGTATATTTATATATATGTATATATATTATACACATATGTATGTATAAAATTTATTAGTTTTAAAAATTTTAGAAAGTTTACAAAGATGATAAAAAGTTTTAAAAAGTTTTAACAAAATTTAAAAAACTTTTAACAAAAAAGTTTTAAAAAAGTAAAAAAAAGTTTTAAAAAAAGTTTGTAAAAAAAAAAAGGTTTAACAGAAATTTTTTTAACAAAGTAAAAAAGTTTTACAAAAAAAGTTTTAACAAATGTAAAAAAAGTTTTAAGAAAAAAAAGTTTTAAGAAAAAAAGTTTTATAAAAAAAGTTTTACAAAAAAAGTTTTAACAAAAGTAAAAGAAAAGTTTTAACAAAAGTAAAAGAAAAGTTTTAACAAAATTTAAAAAAAAGTTTGTAAAAAAAAATGTTTAACAACAAAAAGTTAAAAAGTTAAAAAAAGTTAAAAAATGTTTTAACAAAAAAAGTTAAAAAAAGTTTTAACAAAAAAGTTAAAAAGTTAAAAAAGTTTTAACAAAAAAAACGTTAAAAAAGTTTTAACAAAAAAAAAGTTAAAACCTTAAAAAGAAATTATAAATTAAAATTTTTACAAAAGTTTTTAAAATAAAATAGTTTTAAATATGTTTTTTCAAATTCTGAAAGATTAAAAACTGTCAAAGTTATGAATGAACATGTTCGGATATGTTCAAATATAGTTCGGATTGTTTAAACATACCCAAAGTTATGTTCGAATTTGTTTAATCATATTCTGAGATGGTTAACTATGCTTAAAGTTATGTTTAATCATAATAAGAGACATGTTCTGAAACATTCTTTTTTGGCTTGTATGAGAAAAGTATGTTATTTCAAAAAATATTAACAGTTAGTTTAAAAAATAATGTCTTTTACATCAACGTAATATATATATTTTTCCTAAAATACTATGATGCAGAAGGTAGGCGCCACTCTGTCTGCATTCCTGACATTCCACCACGTCTCCTATCAATCAAATGGCGCCAGGTTGTCTATAGGTATTGCCATACGATGTCATCATCCTCGTTTGCGATGGGGGAGGACAGCACAGTCGATGACGTCACACCTGCAAGCTCGCTTCTGATTGGTTGATAGCGGTCACGTGATCTCTTATCAGCAACCTTCATCTACGGGTGTAGACCCCGCACACGTCAGTCGTGTCTTGGATTTCGTCGATGAAGGTCGTATGTTCCTTAGCTCCCGTTTACCGTACATTTAGCTTAGTGCTCTGCGGTACCATATCGAACACTTTACGGTATCTGGTTAGCTAAAGTTACCGTCGACTTTTCAGCTTCTTGCTATTTTCAATGAGTCTGCTTGCTTCAATCAACAAAAGGTATGTATAATTATTTTGTCTTTTAAGTGTAATGTTTGTCTAGTATTTCTTAAAACAAAAAAGTTTTAACAAACTTTTAACAATCCTTTTTAAATGTATCTTTCAATTTAATTATTTGCTTTATTAAACTGAACTTAAAATTTCACACTTTCTGTTACTGTGAATGAATGAATTCAAAAGTTTGCACATTCTACATTACTTAATTCAAAACATGTTCTGTCATTCTCGATATTCAACTTATGTTTCACAAGTTTAGCTTTCTTTAGTTTTATATGTGATTTCATTTAAAAAACAATTGTTGAAAATAAACTCGAAAAAATATATTTTCAAACAGTGTGATTTGTTTAACATATTATTTCTAACAACAAAACTAAAAATATGTCATTAAAGTTAACCATTTACTTTTTTCTAAATTAAAACTGACTCAAAATTCACTGTTAAAGGCGATTTTTGTCACGTAGCAATCCTCACTCATATGTTTGATAATTTAGTTTAAAGATATCTACTTTGGATACATCACAACCATCGTATATATCATTTTCAATATATAATCACATCTATTATATGCATCACAACCAGTGCAACATAAATCAGTCGATTCCTATGTATGTATGTTAGTTTTCATCCTTTCAACAGCAGAGATGTTCATCATATGTTTTCAATAACTTAAATGTAAGTGTGACTACTAATTTATCTTTTTAACAATCTTTCTTAAAACAAAACAACCTGTTGCTTTCGGTCAATAATAGGAAATATCATTCTTTAAAAAATTGCACTAAGATTTCGTTAGCCTTTAGACATGAAATGGAAATTGCATGTTTTTGTTATCTGTCTACAGAGGAGGGTGTCTACAACCGTAAGATAAAGATCTCCTTATAGATTGAAAAGATTGCCTTGCTAAAGAAACATGCATGTAGGGTAGATCTCGTACAGATATTTCCTTCGATAAGGAAATGCTTGCTTATTGTACGATATCTCAACCACTTAAGTGAACGGTAGTTGTATATCAGATAGTAGATGTTTCACTGTTAAAAGCAATATAGCAACACTTACATGTAAAAAGAAAAAGAAAACTAAAGTGACCTAATCATCTACCAATAAAAACGAACGGATCTGATGTCATAAGTAGCGAATGAAATCACAGAGATGTGCAGTCCTCGGTATCCAATACACATCTTTTCAAATAATGTAAACTTAATAGAAAGGAAATATAAATATATATATATATATTTTTAACCTTCATTTCCAAAATTGTCTTGTTTATATATCGGTAAAAAACTGATGTTGTGTGTGAGAGTTTGTTATTCGCAATGAAGAATTTAATTTTAGTCAGGTAAGAGTATAATTGTTGAATCTTTTTGTATTTTCATTTGTGATAAAAATATATATCTAATTAAAGATGGTTTAAAAATTATTACAGTTAAAGATATGCTTTTACAGAAAGTGTTTTACATTTAAAAGTGAATAAATCTGTTTTGAAAATAAGTAGTTAAAACTAAGATAAAAACGGCAATATTAACAATACTTATTCAATAGATCTTGTTTTGAAAATTAATGAATTCTGTTGATCTTAGAAAAAAGAAATCGAATCTTTAACTATACTATTTTACAAAAGTAAGTGATTTCTAATTCAAAATAAAATTTAAAAGAACTAACATGTTAAAAATATATTCAATTGAAAATCAATGAATTCTGTCGATCTTAGGGGGAAAAAAAAAATCGAATCTTTAACTATACTATTTGACAAAAGTAAGTGTTTTCTAATTCAAAATAAAATTTTAAAAGAACTAACACGGTAAAAAATATATTCAATTCACACCACTTTTTTAAGAAAATAAAACTTTACTTCATAAGTCACTGAAATGTATTAGTTAAAATACTGAAACTAACGTGCATTCTTTTCGATAAAAAAATATATATATATATATCAAATAAGTAGTTAAAAGTAAGATAAAACAACGGGGCCTCGGTGGCTCTGTGTTGAACGTGATCAGTTAAAAATGTAAAGTCTTGTTATGTGTTTATGGGTTCGAAACCGTAATGGAATTGATCCATTAGTAACTTGGATAGTTCTAAGATTGTGAATAGAACATAAATCGGTTGATTCATAAGTCTTCATCCTTTCTACGGCACTTAGGTCTTCATCCTATGTTTCAAATGACTTAAATGTGGGTGAGGCTACCAATTTTTTGCTCTTTTTTCGTTATTGCAAAGCACAATATTCCACCACTTTCTTAAGTTTTCCATAGTTTTTCCAAAAACAGAGTTGTTCATTAATTTAAAAAAGTTCTTTTCTTAGTTTGAAAAAAAAAAAAAAAAAAAAAAAACTGTTTTCGGATTCAGCTTGTATTTCAGTTAACATTCATCCTTGACAATAATTAAACAAATTAAAAGATTAAGACTAACTTGCATTCTTATAAATAAAATATATATATCTCAAAATAAGTAGTTAAAAAACTAATATAGAAAGCATATTCATATGATGAAACAACGGGTTGCAATATTGTGTCCTCTCCGAGCGAGATTTGATAATGATCAAGTATTTCACCTGTCCAGGAAAAGAAAAATTCCGGGATGTACTGATACAATCTATTTTCTTGAAAGGGAGTGTGTTGCAGTGTATGGGTTCAAAACCTGTAATTCTAAAGGTATGTTTTCTTTACAAAACCGTAATGGAATTTGTGTATATGATTCTTTGGATACTCAGAGAAATCGAATAACATTGCATGATGTTCCATATCATCCAAAACTTTCTTAGTGTGTATATGGTAACACAATGAGTTCGTGTCGTTGAAATTAGCTTTACATCATCTTTATACTCTTTTTAATAAAATCATAGTGAAATTTATACATTAGAAGTTTAGGCAATTCTAAGATTGTAAATCCAACATAAATCGGTCGATTCAAAAGTATGTTATTTTTAAGCCTTTCCACAGCACTTAGGTCTTCATCTTATGTTAAATATGCTTTAAACTAGGTGAAGTCATTAATTTTCAACTCTTTTTCAGTGTTGCAAAGCACATATTTATCCTTTTTCCAAAAACAGTTGTTCATTAATTAAAAAAAGTTCTTTTCTTAGTTCAAAAAAAAAAAAAAAAAAACCGTTTTCGCATTCAGCATATATTTCAGTTAACAATCATCCTTGACAATAATTAAACAAAAACATTATTGTTAAAAACTAATTCGCGTTCTTTGATTAGTAAAAATAATTTATATTCTTTTAAATAATAATTAAATGAAAATAAATGTAAAGTTGTTTATTAAAAGCTTTATTTGAGAAAAAACTTGTTTCGGAAATTAACAAATGACTGAAAGAAAAATTAACTAATTTATTAAAATGTTTTATTACCAAATAACTTACTGAAAAAAAACTTGTTCGGAAATTAACAAATAACTAAATGAAAATTAACTAATTTATTTAAAACTTTATTACAATGACTAAATGAAAAACATGTTTTGAAAATTAGCAAATGACTAAATAAAAAAATTAACTAATTTGCGTTCTTTTGATTAGTAAAATTGTTTCGAAAAAATAATGTATTAATAAAAATTAACTTATTAAATAAAAAAGGTTTATTATGACTAAATGGAAAAAAATAATTTAAAAACGTGTTCGTTAAATGATTAAACTCATAGAGAAAACTTCTTTTTAAACTCATAAAATGTATTCACTTCATTAAGTCAGTTCAAATAGGATGACGACATCGCAGGTAAGTGAATATCCTCTCAAGAGAGGGCGCTGGTGTTCATGCCGTCGGGGGGGAAAGCGATGGTGCTGCCCCCTAGGTTCGTCTCTCGTCCAATCAGAAGCAAGCTCCTTATCTTGATGAAGCGGGTTGTTGCACGCTTCTTCGTTCATTAGCCCGGTGGATGTCATACAGGTAGGACGTGTCTCTGCGCTGCTCCGTGGTAAGTATTTTTTAATTGCATGCGATCTTTTCTAATCATTCCTAATCATTCCTTTGTTCTACCTTTCTCTTACAACAGACTTTCCTTCATTAATCATCCTGGCTAAAAGTCTCCAATGATAATGATTAAACAAAAACATCGTTATCATTTCCCTCATTCGGCTTTTAAAAACATGTTTCGGAAATTAGCAAATGACAAAAACTTCTTTCGTTAAACTCATAAAATGTATTAACCTTTTTTATTCAGTTTAAAATAGGATGATGTCATCACAGGTGAGTTTAAAATCCTCTCAAGAGAGGGCGCTCGTGTTCATGCCCTCGGGGGAAAGCGATGGTGCTGCCCCTAGGTTCGTCTCTCGTCCAATCAGAAGCAAGCTCCTTATCTTGATGAAGCCGGTTGTTGCACGCTTCTTCGTTCATTAGCCCGGTGGATGTCATACAGGTAGGACGTGTCTCGACGCTGCTCCGTGGTAAGTATTTTTTAATTGCATGCGATCTTTTCTAATCACCTCATCATTATCTTTGTTCTACCTTCCTCTTACAACAGACTTTCCTTCATTAATCATCCTCATTAACATTTTCCTTTGTTCTAATCCCTCTCTTACAGTAGACTTTTATTAATTCATTAGACTTTTATTGATTCATTAACATTATCCTTTGTTCTAACCCCTCTCTTACAGTACACTTTCATTCTCTCTTCTTTGTTTTAACCCCTCTACTATAGCATGACGCGCTGGCGCCACTCTGTCTCGACTCCGCCCACCTGTCTATCACTTTCTTATCTCCCCTACCTGTCAATCACTCGACTCCGCCCACCTGTCACTCATCTTTGGCCACGCCCTCCACCCGGCTCTTGGCTCCTGGTGGGGCAGAACTGTCTTTTTCCTTCTACTGTCATTTTAAAAGAATCGCATCTTTTGCGGCATCCAATGAAAATAGATACAAGCGTGGTAAAGATTGTAATAAAATACTTTATTAGCGATTATTATTAGCAATATTTATTTATTAATTTAATTTATAAATATTTATTTAATTCATAGTTTATAACACTAATTGAACTTTTAAGGAAAAATTCAGTTAAAGTTACATACGAATTTAAATTAGATTACTGACAGAAATAAACTAAAATATTTTATTCGAATCTTATCCTTTGTGTTTGCTTTTATTGCATGCCCTATAAAGATATTACTTTTAAAGTTTTATTAATAACTTTTTAATAGGTGCATGTTATATGTTTAACAATGTTTGATTTCATTTAAATTTTTGTTTTTAATATAAAACCGTACTTTTTACTTAAATTATTGCTATTTTTGCAAAGTGCTATTGTTCTAAAATATTTTTAATCTTTCCATTTAAACGCAATGCTTATAAATCCACTTCTTTTTTAAATAAGTTCTAAGCATGATTTAAATGTTAAGAATGTGTAAATTTTTTTTATCCGCTGTGATTTGCTTTTGTTTTATTTAGTATGAACATGAAATCTAAATTTTGAGTTTTCTGGAATATGTATATTTTTTTCTTTTAAACATATTCCTTAACTTAATCATGATTGATAATTTTCGTCCGTTATTGCCATAAGCCACGATAAGCCATATTTAATTTAAATTTTTTATTCGCGTAGATATTATATTTTGTGACTTTGAGCAAAATATATTTTATATGTTTTATAGGAAAAGATTGATATCGGAAATAGAAAAAAAGGAAACTTAAAAATAAAGTAAATGACTTCATTAGAAATATTCTTATTGTTTTTAAAACATTTTCGTGTAAAAAAGTGGTTATTAATCTCTTTAAAAAAATATTCAGTCCTGTATTATGCAAGCAAATATGACCATTTTAAAAAATATACTAAAGCAGTCTTATTCATAAACTTCAAAACAGGCATAAAAAAAAAACATTTTATTCCAATGCTTAAATATCATGTTATATTGTTTAGCGCCAAAAATTACGTTTATCAAAAACGTAGAAAATGTTTTTATAATAGAAAGAAATTTAATAACTGATGCAGAATATCTATAATTAAATTTTTTTTATATTACTCAGTCTCGAAATTTTAAAATCATAACCCGCAGAAAAATATTTACATACAATTAAAAAAATTAATATAGAGTAAAACCTCCCTAAGGCGACCACGTACCGTTCCAATAAAATTGGGTCATTCCGAGAGGTGGTCTCTTAATGGAGGTCATGTTTAAATCTAGATTTTAATTGTTTAAAAATGGTAACAATGTTACTAAAATTTATTTTTCTCATTTGGAAAAAATATAAAAATTTAAGCATCAAAATAAAAGTTAATTACATAAGTTAATTACTGCAGTGTTTTAAAAATGAATACATTGAGCATTGCTTTAATTTTACAGTTTTATATTTTATAATTTTTATCTCCAAGTCCTTTCGAAGTTTGGTAAATAAATGCATTTTTTTGTGGATGGGAACAAATAATGACGGTTTCATTACTTTATCTATTTCTATGAGAGTTTTCCGACAGAATAGGGCAGAGGAGTTTATTGACCTTCATTCCTAATTTGTAATCAGAGTTAAATTCATTGCCTAAAAAGGCACAAAGGGACTTAAACTCTTAAAAACACTTAAAAGTTACCGGGATAAAAAAAAAAAATCTAAACTTAGTTTAGAAGTTTGGTGAATAATGCACTCTCCGGAATTATTTTTTTAATAAAACCTTCTTCAAGCGACCAGGAAAAAACGGAATTTATTTCATTTTCTTCAAAGAAATTGATCTCTCATGGAGGGAGTTCAACTGGGATGGTCTCTGAATGGAGGTAAAATTAGTATTGAGCCTATGGGAATACATTTCGTTCCATGAAAAAATGGTCGTTCAGGGAGGTGGTCGCTTAATGGAGTTGGTCGCACAGTGAGGTTTCACTGTACCAACCTTTTCGTAATAGCATAAACGTCAAATATTATATTTAACTCCGAAACAATAATAAATACTCTTAACTTTATATAATCCGAAATCAGTAATAAAAAAAAAAAAAAAAAAATCTCATGTAACGGCAAATTAATGTTTTCGAATGTGTCTCCTACGAAATTTAAACTTCCAGATATTCTTCTCTTATGAGTCAGTCACCCTTTCAAACGAAAGAGATAAAACTTTTTTGTTTTGATCTTTGGCAAAAATAATAATTTGCAACGCAGCATTGAAAGAGAAGAATAAAATATTTACTCATTTTTTTTTTAATTCACATTTCCCGAACTAATGATTTGCAAAGCATTGTGCGTATTAGAGGTCTACACGGGCTGACATTTCCAAGACCGGGCCCGGCCCGGCCCGGCCTGTAGAAAAAAAATTGGCCCGACCCGGACCGGTAAAAAACTTAAAAGTTTGGCCCGAGCCCGGCCCGGCACGGCACGAAAAAAAAGTTAAAAGCACGGCCCGAGTGAATTTCAACAAAACATTGATTTTTTTTTTCTTTGAAGTATTAAAAATCTGAAAAATGCTATACAGTAAGACGGAATTGCATAGAAAAAAAAATGCATTTATAGACAAGTTTCCTTCTTAGCGAGTGTAAATGTATTATATATTCTTTTCTTATGTATTAGTATATTAATTATGCATGGATCAACACGTTAGTGAGTTTAAAACTGGTTCCGTCATAGGCAGGTTCTTTTTCACACGTTTTATTATGTTTTAATTTAGCTATATTTTAATAAGCGCAGAAATCTAGTGTTCTTTAAAAAGAATAAATTTTAATGTTTAAGTGTAGAATAATGGCCATTTGAAAATGTATGCATTTTTTGCAAAAATGTTTGGGCCAGGCCTAACTTTACTGACCTTTGAATAGACCAGGCCACGCTGACACAATGATTTTCATATGGGCTGGGTCAAAATTAGGACTGAAAATTTTGGGCCGAGAAGACTCGCGATGAACCAGTCCCGCCTTTGTACAGGAAAAATAAGTTAGGCCCGGCCCGGGCCCAGCCCGAGTTCCATGAGTGAAAATCGACCCGAGCCGGTCCGTGCAGATTTTTAGTGCGTATTCATTTGTTAAAAGAATTATATTTCAAACAGCTACATGAAGAAATATAACAGACAATCACTTTTGAACACTCTAACGATCAATCTTTTCCTATACAACATACAACTATTTAGTTAATAATCTTAACGTTTCACATATCTACACGGATAAATGCTTAAAATTAAATAAGACTTACCTTTATTTTATGTATTCCATAAAGAATAATTTTAATGATATCCTAAAATGGCGGACGAAAAAGTGATCAGTTTTCTTATCTTTTAAGGGTGTCGTCGCCTTGCTGCTCTGATTGGTTAATAAGCAATGCATACGTAAGTCACTCTTTCAGGAGTGAGACATTTCACTCCTTTCTAGAGAGTGGAAAATTCCACTCTTTAAGGAGTGTATTTTTATAAAATTCACTCCAAAAAGAGTAAAAATGCCTGTCACTCTTTCAAAGAGTGAGCTTTTCACTCCTCCCAATTTTAGAGTGCAATAAGCCACTTATTAATAATCTCGAGTTTGAACGCTTTTGTTACATTAGTTTTTACAGGGTTGTCTAAAAGATATTCCTTCTTTTTCAATTTGTTGACGGTCTCCTATGGGGTTTCGGGGGAAAATATTCGCGGAAATATATGACCTATACTATACTGTTTACACACCAGCAGTTTTTGGTTAATTCCTCATGTATTTTTCTAGATATTTAACAAAACGTCTAAAATCGCAAGTGACCGGTCACCTTTGGTCATACAGCGTATAAATTCCTGGTAAACCCAATGGAAGATGTCTCCAAATGGCTGAAGAAACTGTAGAAAATATGAAATTTTATCACTGTAACGTTGTATGATTCTACAGTGTACTGTAAAAAATGTTCCATTAAAATCAATAATTTAATGTCAAAGTTGTAATTTTAACAAGGAAATACTTTTCATCCAGGATTTTAACTTAGTATGTTTTATAGGATCCGGCCAGTAGCTATTAATTAAATAAAAGTCCGCAAAATTGCAACTTCTTCAAATAATTAGTAAGAATACTTATGGTTATGTTCAATAATCACAAATTAATTTGATGAAGATTAACGTGTTATTGTTTCATAAATGAAGTTAATGAATGTTGGAAAATTCATAAATTATAGTGGTAGCTAAAATTTTGGATAGTTTCAAAATATTCATGTTTTTTAAATTTGCATGCGTATATATTTTTTTAAATGAAATGTTTAATGTAACACAAATATTTAAGATTTAAAAAAATAATAATGCTAATTTAAAGAAAAACAGAAGCAGAATTCAAATACCTCTAACCCTTCTCCAAAAAACTGACTGTGTTCAAATTCTGAAATTTTAAGAATAGACTCATTTTATACTGAATATGTAATATCACAAAAATTTAACTTCCGCACTTCATTAAATTTATTCCATTAAAATCTCATTTCTAAAATTCTACAATCCTAGTTTACTAAATTATTCTCTATCTTAAATAATATTCCATTTATTTAAATTCATTTCTATTTAAATATTTTATTTCCTTTCAAAATCTATTCTAAAAAGCATTTCCCGTAATCATTTGTTTTCAAGGTTTTTCATTGATCAATCTTAAAATGCTGCTATGAATTCCATTAAAATTATCTGTTTGTATCATCTTATTTTATTTTATTATAAAAATCGTTTGGTGCTCTTTTCTGGAGAAACCGCATTATTCCAAATTTCTTACGCTTGTAAAATATACTTCTGCCCAGCTTAGACCTGCTATTGGTCGTTTTACCAATCTGCAGTGCCGTAAAAAACTCTATGCATCTTAATATAAAATATCAAAACATGAGTTTAAGTGCTCAGATTTCATGGCATTTGTTGTCTTATAAAGCTGCGCCTGCTGTTTGGAAGCGAGACATAGGAATAATAGAATGTTTTAATATCGTCTTGTCCTAAATATAGTTTCTGCTGCAGTAACTACTAAGGTAGATTAGATTAATTTTTAACACAATTATTCAATTGGCAAATAAATCATAACAGTTGAAAATTTCCTGTAAAGTACTGGCCCGGACTTTTTTCACCCACTTGGAAATTTGCAACTAAGGTAGCTGTTGGGCAATATCGCAACAAGCTGTGATTTGTGGTTGGTGGATGCTTACAACTGTATATACGCGCCCTGCTTAATACGCGATTTTCTTCGGTCCCTTGAAAAACGCCTATCTTATACGTTAAAAAAACCCCTCGTAATACGCGAACCCGCTTAAGACGCGAAGTTTTATTAGTCCCGTGGCAGGAAAAATTACGTTTAATACTCGAATGAGTTTTGTTTGAAACAAAGGAGGTTTTAGAGGGAATAATGTCCCATGAATAGCTTTACTAAAAATATCAGTTTGAACCTCTGCTTTCTTAATCGAGAAATCTTTCCTGGCGCCGATTACTTCATATGGTCAAACAGGCCAGGAAGAAAGAAGAGAACAATAAATAAGCATAAATGTTGTTTTGCCCTGACCAGAAAGATCCAGTAGAGGTCTTCTCCGATAAAGAAGCGAAAAGCGATCTTTTCCACTACGATGGAGAAACGATTTGACCCCCATCGTAACTTAGAACAGTGCCGATTCGCTGTTTCATCAGTGCGAATGTTGTGATATCTAAGGCAGGCCATACACTGAAGTGACTCATGCAACATGTTGCTGGGCTTCGGGGGAAAAACGGGTTTAAAACAGATTTGAAACAGCTTTCTTCTTTGTTTCGACCAGTTTCTTCTCATAAATGGCTCTTCATCTTCCTCCTGTTGCCTCAGTGTGCGTCCTGCCTTACGAAGGAAGGGGGCCACTTGTCGCTCACGGTAGAATCTGGTCTACGATGTCCACATGTTCTTTTGAAAATTTAATCCGAGTCTTTATTGTGGCAAAACATATTAAAAGAAAGATTCTCTCTCTCTCTCTCTCTATCACTGAGAAGTTACAAATTATAAATCAGTACGATGCCCAGGCTGTCCCGAATAAGTCTGCGTTCTCCAAAGAAATATGCATACAAAATCAACTTTGTTGAAGATTACTGCTGTTATCGTTAACCAAGCTATTGGTGGTGGAACAAGTAACAAAAAAATAAAAACCACTAACTTTAAGAACATGGAGAAGGCCCTCCACGAGTTGTTTGTTCAGGCGCGCTCTACGAGTATCCCAATAAGCGGCATGCTCAAGGGCGGATCTGGAGAGTCCTCAAGGGGGGGGCGATTTTAGAAATTTGGAAACTTCAGTCTGATGCGCTGGTCGGGGCTAATTTTTTCACTGCGGGTCGGGTTTGGGTCCGGTTAACTTCTACTTTTTTGCTCTGGGTCGCGTTTGGGTCTGGTTAACTTCTACTTTTTTGCTGCGGGTCGGATTTGGTTCCGGTTGACTTCTATTTTTTTGCTGCTGGTCGGGTTAACTTATACTTTTTTGCTGTGGGTCGGGCTTGGGTCCGGTTGAGTTCTATTTTTTGTTGCTGGTCGAGTTAACTTTACTTTTTTGCTGTGGGTCGCGTTTGTGTCTGGTTCACTTCTACTTTTTGCTACGGGTCGGGTTATCTTCTACTTTTTTGCTGTGGGTCGGGTTTGTACCCGGTTGACTTCTACTTTTTAGCTGCGCCTACCACGTTGGGTTTGGAACAGATTGACATACATTATTTCGGGTTTGGGTCAGTTTCGGATTGGGTTTTCACTTTTGCGAGAAGGGTTCGGTTGACCCGACTTTTGTAAAGAAAGTCCAACTATTTTTTAAGATAAAAACTACATACTGTAAAAGCTCCATAACGGACACGCCCAAATAATTATTTAGGAATACTAATCTTCAGAATTATGTCAAAAATACTAATTTGATATAAGACTGCTTGTCTCTTTATATCTAAGATCAGTTGTAATGCAATAAAGAATGCTTTGAAATTTATTAAAAAACATACCGAGTGCACTAGAATGGACTGACGGATTTTAAATTCAGTAACTTGCAAATGGTGACAACAATTTAAAAAAATCTTGCAGGAGGGTTATGTAAGACGTCAGAAGATATTTTACTACGATTGTTGATTTTACTTTATAATAGAAGCGATAGATGGCGCTGCAAACAATAGTCGTTAAATCGGGGCCCGATTTCCGGCCTACCTCCTCCGGAAACCGATTTTACGCGTATTGCTTCCAGCGCCATCTAACGTTGCTATTTTAAACTAAAATAAAGAATCGCAGTAAAAAAAATAAAAAAACTGAGCATGGGTAATTCTGAGTAAAAAAAAAAAATCTGAAATTCAAAGCAAATTTTATGAAAGGTTACAGCAGATGAGGGGGGGGGGGGGGATTCCCTCCTGGCACTAATTATTTTGTGTTGCAGGTCGGGTGAGCTGTTTTCGATTCGGATCGATTTCAGGCTGAGTGTAGATTCTTGCAGCTGGGTTTGGGTTAACCTGTTTTTTTTTTTTCAAAGTTAGTTCAGTATATTAATTCAGGTTAAGAACTATACCTATAATAATAAACATAGATGTATGTATGCGTGCTGTTTTCTAAAGAGACTACTGTAGTTTTTCCACGACTCTTTGATGAAATTTGCACTTCTTCGAGACTTTGACGAAATTTGCGTTTCTTCCGCAGCCCTTTGACGAAATTAGCGTTTCTTCCGCAGCCCTTTGACGAAATTAGTGTAATTTTGCAGCCCTTTGATAAAATTCGCGTTTTCTTTCCGCGACCCTTCGACAAAATTCGCGTTTTTTCAGCGATCCTTTGACGAAATTCGCGTTTTTAAAGCGATCATTTTAATAAATTCGCTTTTTCCCGCGGTTCTTTGAAGGAGTCCGCGTTTTTTCCACGACGAAATTCGCGATTATTTGATAAAATGTATATTTTTTTCACAATCTTTTGACGAAATTCGCGTTTTCCGCGATCATTTGAAGAATTTCGCGTTTTTTCTGTGGCCCTTTGACCAAATTCGCGTTTTTTGACCAAATTCGCATTTTTTTCGTAATTATTTGGCGAAATAAGATATTTTCTGCGAATGATTGACGAAAAAGTTTTTATATGGAGCCCATTTGTCAAAATTCGTGATTATTTTTATGTCCGAATTTTCTGATTGGTGATTTTTTTTTTTTTAATTTTCGGAACCGAATGCCTTAACCCTGTCGCTGTGTATTTTTTTTTTTTTTTTAATCAAAGAGGTTCAAAAATTGCGCATTTATTTTATTACACATTTAAAATCTGCATATATTTTAGAGTTAAAATATGTCCGAAATCTTTGTAAAAGAGTTTTTTTTTTTTTTTTAAATAGAATTAGATCATAAAAAAAAAAAAAAAAAAAAAGATTTGCTGCGTAAATTGCGGGTTGCGCAAATTTTGCTACTATTACGTTGGCCATGGAAATCACGGGATAGGCTGCGAGAGGGTTAAATCTTCGGAAAATTCGGAACATAATCACCCCTGTTCCTGACATCTTACATAATCCTCTTGCAAGTATTTTTTAATAGCTGTCACCATTTGCAATTTATTGAATTTTAAAATCAGTCGGTCCATTTTAGGACACCCGGTATATTCAGTAGCTATGGGATGATAACTGAAAGAAGCATTTAAAAAATTTAAAGCTGGCTTCGATATGTCAGTTAGAGGTTTATCCGGGTTGAAGTTTCCAGGACCAAGACCAGGTCCAACCCACACAAAAAAATTATTGGCCCGACCCAGTATAAAAGCTAAAAAATCGACTCCAGCCCTGCCTGCATTTTGCAATTAAAATTATTCATAAAGCACACTTACTTATGCTCATATGTTATTTTCAGATTATGTTCGAAATTCATGAATACAGAAAACAATAATATTAATGACTATTTAGGCAACTATGTACGTAAACACTACGTAAAAATATGACTTAAGACAATTACATTCAAATGAAAATCCAGTAAGAAAATCAGTTTAAAATGAAATATACGGATGATAAAAGAAAATCATAATTTTAAATCTCTGCAAAGAAAAAAAGTAGATTTTAAAAAATGCATCTCTGTAACTTATCAAATAAAATTAAATCTCTTATTATGTTGTACATTTGTTTAGGGAAATCATAATTTTTAAGAATAACAAATAAGTAAGATGCTAGATTAACTTGGGCTCGGGGAGGAGGGGGGGGGGGGGGGGGGGGAATTTAGAGGAGTGCATGGGTCGCGGCCGGGCCAGTAATGCTTACTGACACGTACCGAACATTTAGTTTTTATTCCGGGCCGAGCTCCGACCAGGAAATTTTGGACAGTGCAGACCATTAGGGAAAATTAAGTCAAGGCCAGGCTCGACCTAGAAGAAATAGAAGTCTGGCCCGACCCGAATCGTCAGAAACATTTAGGATCAGGGTGCGGCCCGGCTCTAAAAGAGAGAAGACCTGACCCAGCCCGAGTCTCATGAATTTAAACTGGCGCGACCCGGGTCGGGTCGCGCCAGGCTCGAGCTTCGCTCCAGGTCATTTCCTGTGAGGATACATAATGTCGTTTTGCAAACCCTTTATTAGCCCAAGGGGGGGGGGGGGTGATCGCCCCCTCCCTAGATCCGCCATTGGGCATGCTAATCCAAGCAAGAAAAAGCTTCTGAAGTCGCGGCAAAAATAGTATCGTTAGATTTCAATGCCTCAAGTGAATAACTGGATCAATTTAAAGCTCACCACGGAATAAAATTCCAGAAAGTGTACGGTGAATCAGCTGCTGTCAACAATGAAGACGTCGCTTGTTGGAAAACAAATGTGCTTCCGCAGCTTGTAAAAAGCTACTCAAGTCGTGATATTTACAACGTGGGCGAATTTGGGCTTTCTTACAAAACCAACAAAACAATAGCTATAAAAGGAGAAGCATGTCTCCTGGAGGTAAACTAAGCAAAGACTCTTCTACTCGATGCAAAATCTGATGGATCTGAAAAGTTAAAGCTAATGGTCATAGTGATATCACGCACCAGCGATGCTTTAAAAACTTCAAAAATCTTCCTTCCTGTGCGAAAGTCAGTGCAGAGCGTGGATGACGGACAACTTTTTTTCAACATGGGTTCGTAATATTGACCAGCATGTGGGAAAAGAATCATGCCGTGTGTTGTTGCTTGTGGACAGTTGCCCTGCGCATCCGAAAGATAACGAAGGCCTGGGGAAGTTTAAATTGAATTTTACCTCAAAATTCGACCAGTGTCACTCAGCCAATAGACCAAGGATTCATTAACAGCGCCAAGGTAAATTACAAGACTCGCGTAGTACGACAATACCTTCACCAAATGGAACACTACAGCAACTATTCTTGCTAAGATGTCGTCCTACTACAGCCCTTGACGCTATGCACATACTTACCGTAGCTCCGTAGCATGGGAGAGTGTCACATCAATGTCGATTGCAAATCGTTTTAGAAAAGGGGATTTTGGAAGTAGCAAGGACATCATTTGTAAAGAGCCAACTTCGCACTCTGGTATTGAAGAACACTGGCTTGGCTAACAAGAAATTGTAGGGGGAAATTTTGTCTATTTAGACAAGTTCATTAATATCGACAAAAATCTCTTACCCTCCTAGCTCCAAAGTCTGGATGACATCAACAGCGCCTGATAAACCGGATGAGGAGGAAGAGCATGAACCTGCTCCCATCTCCATTCTCCAAAGTTACGGAGGCGTCCGTTTTCTAACACAGTATTCATCGTCACTAGACGAAGGACCCTCGACGAGCGAGCCTTACCATCACCTGAACAGGGCTGAAAACATCATGCTAATGGCGCGGTCGCATGTCAGACAGGCCAAAATTAACTACTATTTTGCGAAAAAGTAATTTTTATGTAATTATTGACTTTATTAACTTTAAACTTTTGTTTTTTTATATCGACTTTTGAGTATTATCGATACTGTTCTCTATTTGTTCTATATAACTAACAAGGATTTTAATTTTGTTAACATTAGTTTTAGTTTACATGGTTAGCATACAAATGTTTGTGTTCGTTTTGTTCAATTTTGTGTGACGTACATAATAAATCTAATTTTGAAAAGACATAGGATTTTTACTTAAGACAATAACTTTTATTTGAATTTTAAGATTTCAAACGTTCATGCACAGAAGCTAAAAATTGTCATAAAAATGTGTTTTATCCGTATAGGTTGTTATTATATGGACCACAGGACAAAAAATCACGAACTTTGGTTAATACGCGAATTTTGATCGATACCTTGATTCGCGTATTAACGGTGTTCGACTGAATTTACTCAGTTACAGCGTAATGAAATTTATAGCAAAGATGTGTGAATTTTCCCAGAAATGTTTCATTTCTTAGTGCTAGGGAGCTCTGCCCCTACGAGCTACGATCGTCAACCTCCGTTCAGACTCTAAAAATCCTTTAATTTGATCGGCTTTAAAAAGATTACGGAAGATTGAATTATAATTAAAAAAAGCAGAGGCGATCGCCCTGTAAACGGGTTTCCATTCATTTCTCTTTTACTGGGGGATTTTAAGACCAAATCAGCTGCTGGGAATTGCTGTTTTCGTGTTTGATAAAATAAGATCAGTTAAACATTTGAAAATTAGCTAATATAAAATGAACTAAGACAACAGTTTTTGCTTCCCGGTATTTTTTATAACTTTATAAGAAATCCATTTAAAATGTAATGTTTTAAATCTGACGTTATTTTCACCAAACTTTTCTCTCTCTTTCTAATATTCACCTGAAAATATTTTTATTGTTAGAAAGGAGATATTAATTGCGTTGTCTTACAATTGGCAACAAAAGTTAAAAAGATCATCTCGAAATATGAAAAATCTCTAGTGTACGTGTAAATATATATTTTTTAATTTAAACTGTTTGGCAATGTTATTATCTGGCCATTTGAAATGGGACGTAATTTCATCCGCATTTACTGCTTTTAACACACATTAATTCATTATTTTATAATTTTCTTTCTTTTTAAATAGTCACGTGTAAAAACAATTTTTATGACATAATTTTCAATATTTTACTGCTTTTAACACGTAACGATAAAGCTGTATGAGTAAGCGTACAAACTTAATACTGGAATCGGGAGTAAATAAACACAGTTGTGCCATCTTGTGGACGGGGTGATAATCCACATACGCTGGCTTTTAGTGTGACGTCATATATGACAAGATATCTACCATCTGCGTATATTTTCCAAATCTTTAGTCACTCATACAACTGAATTTTGTTTGCCACATTTATCGCAAAATAATGGCCTAGCGAGAGGGGCGTCCAGATGCACTTCACACCACGTTTTCTTCGCCTTGTCAGAGAAATTTCAGCTATTAATCAAGGTGAAAAAAACTTTAAAATTTTAGTGGTGTGAAGTAAGAAAACAGTTCGGCATCTTCTGCAGTTTAACACCGTCCACTAGGTGGCGTGCAACCTTGATTGATGTGACCTCGCCTTTAATCTTGCGGTTACCTCTCCCATAGGATGATTACTTATATCGCTTTGCGTAATGATTTAATTCTAATTGCATAGTTTCTTTTATATTTATAATAGTAACGTGCAAATAAATTTTTAATTTAAAGGAAATATTATTCTTTGCAAAGTTTTTACAAGTGGCAACATTTTAAAATAATAACCTTTTCTAAAATATGTAAAAAATATCTCTGGAAATGCTGAAAATTTGAATTTAAAATTGAAATAAACTCTCAAAAAATGAGTCAAATTAATTTCTTAGTCAATTTTTCTCTTCCATTCGCCCCCCACCAGTGGCCGAGAGGTTCTGCTCTCAAAGCTGGTAGACGGGAGGTGCTGGGGTTCGATCCCAATTGCACCCATTGGCCTAATCGTTCGGAGTTTTCTTCGAATCTTGGTTTTCCAAGCGTAAATACGGGTTAGGTTCCCTTAGAAAGACCGCCATAGAGAGGGCCCCCCACTAGGGCTTATATTTCTCGTGCTGATAATTGGCCGTCAGAAACACAACCAACCAATCCATCGCCTATCTTTGTTTTGTCTAGAACACAGCGTAGAAAAACATTCGCGTGACCGACTGAGTGTTTGCCGAAGCAGGTGACGCGTTGTTATGATAAAACCATCAACGTGGAAATAGACGGTCGTCTGACATTAGCCTTAACAACCTTGTCTGAACAGAATATTTTACTTGTAACATAGAAAAAAAAATAACGAATGTGATGATGCCATTTAGAGTCAAAATTTTTTAAATCTTAAATTTGATCTCAAAATGAAATTTTTAAAAGTGTCCGAAACTTCAACCACCACAGTACAGTATTCTCCCTCAGGTATAACATTAATAAATAATATTATTAAATAATACTTTTGAGTACCTTTATAAGTTCCATTTTTGTAAGACTTGCACCTCATTTGATCATTAGCAAAATGTAATGTAGGAAACGCAAATAAATCAGGGAAAATAATTTAAAACATATTTATTGAATGCTTCTATATATGAGCAATTTTACTTACAAGTTAGGTTTGAATAGAATAATCTTTTAGAATTGTAATTCTGCTACAGTTATAGCAATAAAATGATAAACTTAGACACCGAACAAATAAAATTACAAAATTGTGCTATAAAAATATCAGGTTTAACGCATCACAGAAGCGGCTAACAAAGACATACCTTCTTCAACATCACCACATCTCAAAAAAAAAAAAGTTGCATTTCTTCAAAAAATACACTTTTAAAAGCACTAAAATTTTTTATGTTATTTTTCAAATATGAATGACTTTTAAATATAACTGGATACAAATGATTTAGCATATCATTAGGAACATTGTTTTTAGCAATGCCAAATGACTAATATTTTTCTTATTTTCAGGTATAACAACTCATTTTAAAGTATCCATATTAAAATAAATATTTTAATATAGCTTACTCATATGCAAATGCTCATATACAAATTATAAATAAAATTTAACCAGTAAGGAAAACATTGGGGATTAAAAGGAGGAGAGGGGAATTATAACTGCTGGAGCACATTCTATAATCTTATTAAACATTGGCACACAGACAATATCATACTTTTTTTTCTCCAAAATACATTTCTATTTTAAAAATTTTCAGGCATGTGTTTAGTTTTTTCATGTGACTATATGCATTTAAAAAAAAGAAAGAGGAAAAAAAGGGGGGAGGGGTATGCAGCAGTGAAGCTCAAGAGTATAGCTGCATATAAATGAGTTTCTTTCCACTAGACGGCGCTACTATACAAAAGTAAATTACTTCATAAGTAAAAGGATGGCATAACATTGTGTCCTCAAAAAAAAAAAAAAAAAAAAAATCGAAATATAGTCAAAAAATATTTTAATTTGCATTTTTGATGGCATTTTTGTAAGGGGATCTTTTCTATTATAAAATACTACATATTGTTAGAAGAGAGGAAGAGATGGGATTGGGTGGGGGGAGGCAGAAAGTGGATCATTAAAACAAAAGTTTGGTGCATTTATTTATTTGCTTCCTAAACTAAACTTATCTCAATACACTAACTATTTTGTATGCATATGTTTCAAGTAACAGCATTAAATTACCATTTGAAAATATAATGATAAATATGTAAATTTCATTAAGTATGCCAGCATACTTCAAATAAACAAATTAACTACAAGCTACATACATTTTGATAACAATTAAATGAATTTCATTCAGATAATCCCCTGATTTAACGTTACCATATATAAGGTTGTATGGGAATTACAACAAATTAAATATGCCATACACAAAATAATAAATACAGAATTATTATTCTTCTGGCAGTGTCACAAATAGACAACCTGTTGCAATTTCTGAATTTATTTCAGCGATTAAAATGTTAAAAAAAAAAAGAGAATTCATTGATTTGTATTAATTCATTAGAATTTTTAATAGAAAGTTAGAATCATTATGGAAAGCTTAACACTTATCTTTCTCACAGGCTGTCACTACAGATTTTATTTAAGGTCTCTTTTTTTTTTTATGAAAATGCATTTCAAACATCATTAACAAACATTGTGTATAATGAAAATGTGATTTCCATATAATAAATAATTGAATATCATAAGTTGATGAAATTTTCCTTGTGCACTATTTTTTCAAAAACCTTATTTCTTAATTTTAACAAACCTTTAAATCCAAAGTGCTAATTAAGCTGAATTTTGATATAATTAGCCACTAATAAAAATTTAAGTAAAATATTTTTAGTCTTGTATCTTACAGAAAAATTATATTTGTTGCATAACTGCCCAGATAAACATGTTAATTTGAGCGAGTTTAAAAATATTCTCAATACAAGTGCAAGTGCCTTGCTAAAAAAATTCTGTTTTTTATCATTCTTATATTCCTTGCATGGACTCTTAAAAATAGCTTATAATTTTTTATATTTATCAAAGTACAGTAAGTTATTAAGTGCTTTTCAAATATTATAGTATTCAGTTGAAAGAACAAATATATATATATTATCTATTTAAATTGGGAAAAATATAGTATGAAGGTCCAACAAATAAAAGACATTTTATTCAGGTATACTGCAATCAGTGTCATTTATTTTTAATTCAGTGTAGCTGCATTACAAAGTGCTATGTTGAAGAGGAAAAATTTGGCAAAAATTCTTAATCCATACATGAACAAAGCTCACAAGGTCCAACAATCATTAATAGAATTTAAAACAGTTTTCACAAATTTACACAAGTAAATCCATACTAATAACAACAGATTAAAGCTCTTTTCATACTCTTTTTTTTTTTTTAATTATTATTATTATTATTCTTTATGCTTTTAATTCTCAAGCAGTCTTCTGTAAGTCATACTGTCCATAAGAATGGCTTGGAATTAATCAATGACAGAAAATTAGTTTTCTTGAAATTTAAGTTTTCTAACATTGATTATAACACCTTCAATTTTATCACAATGTCGTCAAAAAAAACAAATTGTTCTTTCATTTCTTGGGAAATATTAGAAGGAAATCCCGATCAAATTCAGATAATGCTTTAACCCCTTAAGGATCACTTAATATTTATAAAAAACATAAAGTACTTTTTTTTTATTGCAGAAACTGAGTAATTTATAAGATTTCTAAATAAAACAAGCAATATGTTTGAGGCAAAAAAAAAAAAAAAAAAAGATGTTATAGAGCAAATTCACATTTGCCGAAAAGTTATCATGCAGGAATTTTGCATCTTAATGTTTGTTTTACACCATATGAATAAGATCCTTATTTTTGAAATTTTTACTACTTTACAAATGTTTACAAAAAATTTTTTAAATAATATATATACAAAAAATGCTGACTACGACTTAAAATCAAATTATCATCAGAAATACTTGATTCATCATAATCCATAATTTACTCAAATATAGATGATACAAACTAAACTCGAACGCAAATTTTCAAAGACTTTAGAAATGCCAGTTAATTTTTTTGGTTTTGGAAGTTTTTTCAGATTTCAAATCTGCAGCCCGGCAATATCATTGGTGCGAGAAATAAACAATGACACCTCAGCCCTTCATATTGACAGGAGCAATAATTAAGGGGTTAAAGTCATAAATTTTTTTTTAAAAATGGGATACATTATTAAAAAAAACAATTAAGGGAAGACATATATAATCTCTCATTATTTTAGGAGCATATTTTGTAGAATATAAATTAAGAAAATATTTTATTGCTACACAGAAAGAATTTCATTTTTTTTTAAAGGAAAATTATGTAAAATATCAGATTATATATTATATATGTGTAAAAAATAACAATTAAAAAAATCTTTCTTTCTTTGAATAGGCAATTTTTTTATTCTAAAAATTTGTGCTTAGTTAAGAAATTGCATTTAAGATACATCTAAATTAATTATTTACAGAAAAGTTACAGTTGAAATATGGGTATAGGTTTGTTTTATCTCAAAGTCTTAAAATTGTTGTTGAGTATTTATTTCAATGCAAACAATCAACCAAATCGAATTTTACTTCCATATCAAAATTCATTGAAAAATCTGTTTCACAATGTTTTCAATGTCCAGACTTTAGATGTAGACTTTCTCTAGTTTTTCCGGATCAGAAAATCACATATAACCTTGATATACCACATAGAAATAGACCTACATTGCGATTGTATTTAATGCTGTCTTAGAACATACATAATTTTGGTGAAATAACAAAATTAATTGTTCATGGAAATAAAAATTATTGAGACATTTTAGGCTTAATAAAAACATTTTCATGGAGAATCTAAAAAAGTGTAAAAATGTTTCTAACAACAGACAAATTGCAAACCAATATTTCATTGTTTAGTGAAAATTTCTAAAATAAAATGATCACACTTACTACTAGTTTAATAATAATTTTCTTGTAAGTTCAGAAAAATACAATAACAATCATTTAAGAAACAAATAAAACTTTTAAAGTTAAATTTTCTGAACCAGATTCAACTCTTGAAATTTTGCCCTCTGAAATTCCCACAGATAGCAGATTTCCACAACTATTGTGAAATATTTTTAATTTCCTTTGAATTTTCCTGACCATTTTCTAATTCCTAACATTTCAGGTCACTAGGAACGCAGCATAGCGAATCTAGAACACTTCATAACTTTCACATCAAAAGGAACCACAGTGGAAACAAACCTATAAAGCTATAATGGGGCTTGGTGCCCATTATCAGTTATCCTCACAACAAAATAGTATATGCAAAACCAACAACAATCATAAAATTTTGTAGGCCCAGCCAAGGTCTTGAAGACCCATAGATTAAATAAGATTATGTCTTTGTATTGTTAGAACTTCCAATTTCCCATTCATAAAATGCAATTTATGCATATTACAAAGTCTTGATCATTAAAGTTCACCTACTCACAGCTATCTGTAGTTGAAACTATTTATCAGTAAAGTGTTAAATTTGGAATGTGTCTAAATGAAAGGATGCAAAAGGTATTTAGCAGAAAATAAATTTTTATGGAGGACATATTAATTTTTTAGTATGTAATGTCAGATGTGGGCAAAAAATCTCAAGTGTAGGCAAAAAATCCTATCCAAAGATCCTCATATCGTTGTATACTACTTATTAGTTGATAAAAAAGGATGTTGACAACAAAATTAATTTGCATAGTGATACTTAACGTAATAGTATAACAAAAATTTAGCATGCAATGTCAGATATGGGCAAAAAATTCTATCCAATGATACCTCATTCATCGCTGTACACTACATATTAGTTAAATTCAGTATGCAATGTCAGATGTGGGCAAAAAAGTGCTCTCAATCCTCATTGTTCGCAAGGCCATCGCTAAGACTTTTTCTTCGGGAGGGGGGGTGGGGAGTTAACCTTAAATTGCCAAGTCAAATTTCACTATTTGCCAAGTTACCACAATTAAAAAATGTAATATAGTTCTTATTTGTAAAAAGTTTAATAATATTCGCAATTAGATTTGTAACTTTTGCCAAGTCTATCAGAAATAGAAAATGGTTTATAGTTGTTATTAAAGCTTTAAACAAATATGTCAACTAAGTTTGTAAATTTGCCAAGTGTAACAGCATTCGGCAACTTTTTTTTTTTTTTTTTTTTTTGGGGGGGGGGGGGCTGGGGATCCCCCCTTAGCGAGGCCCCTGATTGTACGCTACATATTAATTGAGAAAATGATGTTGACAAAATAATATATCTTCTAATACAATACTGCAAAATTAGTTTATCAAGACAAACACTTTTCAAAGTGTTAAACATTATTGTCAAGTACCGTACCATTTGAAATTGCAAAATAGCACATTCATAGCACAGTCATACAAAGCAAATTTTTGGAAATGTTGAGGGTATGACAGGAAATTCTGGCCTGGAATAATTCTGGCAATGTTCTATTTGCAGCCACTGCCATTGCATCTATATGAATGTTTTCAAAGCCTGAAACCTGTGTAAAGCTTCCAGTGTGGAATCAACATTTTGATAAAAAAGTTTCACCAGTAAAGCACATTCTTGTAGCTGCACGGCATTTTCAGTGGAAAAGGCACGAGACTGGCGAGACTCAATGCATATTTTTTTATTTAACATTTTCATTGTGCACAAGCAGATACATCATGTGGTTGCTAAAATTTGAATATTTGCTGAAATTTTATCAGAAAATGCCCTTCTGGTGATCATTTTTGAAATAGCTTCCCCCCCCCCCCACACACACACACCTAAATACTTTTTGCACAGGACTGTGGAGTCAGTGGGAAAAATGAACAACTCCCGCTGTGGGAATTTTAACAGATCCTACTCCAACTCTTTCGCTCAAAAATGGGCCTGACTCTGAATCCGACAATGCAGCCCTGCTTGTAAAATGGACGACACTGACTCCGAGAATTTTAACAGATCCAACTTTGACTCTTTCGCTCAAAAATGGGCCCGACTCCACAGCTCTGCTTTTGCATCCTTTCATTTAGACACATTTCAAATTTCATACTTTTCTGGTGAATAGTTTTGACTACAGACAGCTCTTTAATTATGTACACCCTGTATTTATATATTAAATGCTCAGACTATGCGAAAGTGACTCACTACAAAATATGTAATAAGCTCTTTCTTTTCAACTATACATACTTTTTCTTTCTGCAACAGAATATTTATTTATTTACTTTTATGAATAATAGACACTGGAGAATAATAAACTTTTGACAAAATTACAAATAAACCATAATTTGCATTCATTAACAAGATGAAATTTACAGTATTATTTACAGTTAACTGCCAAAATACCATGGCATTACAAACATAATAAATGTTCATATTTTGTATATATATTCTATATTGCAATTGCAAAGTCATGGAACATGAGTGATGCTAAATTTTGTCAGCTAGTAATATATACATTTAAAAAAAAAAAATAGTAAAAAAGGGAAAAAATAGTTATGTACAAAAAAATTTTAAAACTAATACTTTGCAGGTGAGACTATGAATTATAACTTATGAAGCAATAGCATCAACTAAATATAAATTTTTTTAACCAGAAAATAAAGTAATTTTTAAATAGTTACAATTTCTAAGAATTTTTATCTTTATAATATGAACTTTTGCACAGAACATGAAAGTAATATTAATTGAAGTTTTTATTTTTATGTTTACCGAAAACTTTCAGTACCTCTTGTAATTTCTTTAAAATGCAATTAAAAATTAATTAAGGTGTGTTTTCTTTTTGTAACATTGTTAGTTAGCATCACTTGACAGTTTTAAACAATATTCTGAAAAGTTTACTATACAATAAGATATTAGTAAATTTAAATTTATCTGTTGTTTATTTGATTCAAGATTTAAATTAGTAGCTTATAACCAGGGCTGCGAAGTCGGTGGGAAAAATGGCTGACTCTGACTCTGGGATATTTTAACAACTCCAGGCTGGCAACACTAGTACACAGGCTGGGGTACCAGTGTTGCCTGTTGGTTAAAATAATGATGGAATATAAGAAAAGTAAAGTTAAAACCTCACTATTTAGGCACTGATTATCTTTTTAGGGCTTCAAAAATAAAAAATAATTTGTATTTTCTGCTTTATTAATTTTTTTCGCGCCCGCAAACCTGAAAAATCCAACTGTCAAAGTCTAAAGAACACAAAATGTAAATTTTACTATTTTGCATCTGCGGACTGAGAAAAAAAAAAGCAAAATCGTTACAATTTAGTTATTACTTTGCTGTGTCTTCCAGACTCGAAAATTTCTATGGAAAGGAGGAAAAATAAGGACAAAATTTTTATTATTTTGGAAATAATTCAGATTCTGTAGATTCTAATAAAAAATTTAAAAAATTAAAATTTTTTGAATTAATTTTACAATTTTGGCTTTATTTCGGGTTCTGCAGATCTGAAATTCAAAAGGTGAATGATAACGAAATTTCACTATTTTATCATTATTTTGTGTACTGTCGATTCAGAAAAAAAGAATTGCAATTTCATCTTATTTTGACTCCTGTACACAAAAATAATAAATAAATACAGGAAGTGTATTTTAAAATTTTGACTTTTGGTCATATAGACCGGAAAAATTTGAGGGGAAAAAAGGGAAAAGGGCTTCTTTTCTATTACAATACTATACTGTGTTCTTAGTTCTTTTGTCCCCAAAAATAGTACAAATTTATAATTTTTGTATTTCCTCTAGTGAGAGGAATGAGCATTCTGCATGAGCAGAAATTTTAAGGCCCGTTCCTTAAAAAGTTCAGCAATGCCTTTGTAATTATTCACAACGTAACGATGCCCATTGTAAATTGTTCCTATTTTATCTGCGTAGTTCAATTCTTTCAAATTTGTTAGATTGGGCTTGTCAGCCTGCTCAATTTTTTTATCAGTCTGATCCGACCCATTAATATAAATTGTCTTAATTCTACTTACACGGCCTGTTTTAAAAATTGCCTTCATTTTCCTGGCTTTGGGTCCTTCAGACCTTTATACCTTGGGTTCTATCAGCAAACCCCAAAAATACAAGAGGAAGTACTTTTACATTAAATGTAAAATATCTACGACAGCTATGAATTAAAACAGTTTTCATTTACTCTGTATACAGGTAGTACCTAGTGTTGACTCTAAGCCGCTTTAGCAGGGCGCAGCACCTGGCGGCCCTTTTAATTTCTTTTTTTGTGCCCGGCAGCCCTTTTTATTTCTTTTTTGCACCCGGCAGCCCTTTTTATTTCTTTTTTGCACCCGGCTGCCCTTTTTATTTCTTTTTTGCACCCGGCTGCCCTTTTTATTTCTTTTTTGCACCCGGCTGCTCTTTTTAACATTTCCTACGCACTTTGTGGCAATTCAATTAATTGATCCTGCGAAAATATCACAAATTCTAGGCACTCTAAACAAATCAGTTCAAAATATTTTTTGTGAACAAGGTACAAGTGTCCCCTTTTTGAAAAAAAATGTGCCCTTTTTTTAGTATAGTGTTCCCTTTTTGAAAAAAATTACCCTTTTTTAGATAATGTTCCCTTTTTTTAGAATAGTGTTCCCTTTTTGAAAAATTCCCGCTCGGCGGCCCTTTTTTTGTAGAGTCGAGACTAGTAGTACCCTGTACTTATTCTGTACCTACCCCTCTATCTACTTTGTACACCGCAGTAAATCGGTCATCCAGGGCTGAAACTAGGGGGGAAGGAGGGGGCACGTGCCCCGGGCGCCAAATGAAGATTTTGTTTGTTGATTTTTCTCACTACGTATCTCATCTATGTTTAGTATGGTATTGTTAAATTCGTCCTGTCTGGGGTATGCCAAAGCATAGAAGAATCTAAGGATGATATGGCATAAGCATCCTGTATAAAGAGGAATTTTTTTTTTATTCCATTTTAAGATTTCAATTAATATTTGACAAAACAGATTACGTAGTTCAGTATTACCTATTTTATGACACATATTTTAAATTTTAAAATAAGTTGGCAATTAGAAAATTAGTAAAATTATCTTTGTAAATATATTTTGTGGAGGAAGGGGGGGGGGGGGGGCACTAAAATCCATGTTTGCCCAGGATGCAAAAAAGACGCGTTTCGGCCCTAGGTCATCTTTAACTTGAGTAGCTTGATATAGTCCATAAATAACAATAAAAACTCATTTTACAGATTTAAAATTACATATAATTTGTTTAATTTCACTTTAAAATGTCTAACAAAAAATCTGGAGTAGAGTCTGCTTTTTAGCAACTCCCGACTTTTTTGCTCAAAAATGGGTCTGACTTGAACTCTGCAGCCCTGCTTATAAGCAATTTTATAAACGAATGCAGCATTTTGATGAAATAACCAAATATTTTTTTAGAAGCAAAGTGTACTTATCAGTTATGAAATAAAAAAATTGATAAACATTTTCAAATAAAATTTTAAAAAGGAGTAAAAATTACAAGCAATTATATTGTCAGAAAAAAATAGGTCTAAAGCAACACATACAAAGTGGATAAAATTGTGTTCCTTATCTGCTATGTAAGAAAGAGCAGAATTAAATAAATAGTAATAAAACATACAACTAAATAGGATTATAGCATATGACTTTTGATCTATATATCAAGTATTGCTATAATAGTAGCGAGTTTTCTATAAAAAAATAAAATAAATTATTTATTTAAAATATAGATGTATTTATAGTCATCATAGTTTTTATGAAAAAAAAAGGGTATATATAATAAACTGTCTTAAACAAAAAATTATTGCAAAAATTTTAGGAGTAAAAATCAACATATAACAAACACATAAGACAACAGTGATATTCTAGAAATTGTAGACATCTCTTATCAGAACATCTATTGTAATTAAAATTTAGAATAATAGTATAACAATTTTTTGTAAAATAAGATCATATTATCTATGATAAAAATGCAATAATAATAAATTGAGCAAGAAACATCATATAACAATTTTTTAAAAGCAATGTTAACTTTTTAACAATAAAAATTTTTAACAATAAGGATATTGAGATTTTCAAAGAACAAATATTTGTTTACAATATCAAATTTATTACTAAAAAAATAAATTTTTTTATTATTACTTAAATTTGCCAATTGCAACTAACGAGTGCAAATAAAGTTAATGCTTTAATATTTCTGCGCAATTTTTAACATTATATATAATTTAGATAATTCATTTAACAATGAATGAAACAAAAATTTGATTAGTTTAACAAATTAAACAACTTGGGGTTTTTTTTTTGTGTGTGTGTTTTTGTTTTTAAGAGAGAAATGAATACATTTCTTGGAAATTTATTTATTTTCTAAAAATTTATTCAAATAAACAACATGTATTTTTTTTTATTATTCAAGAATAAATAAAGTCAATTTTTATTTATCTATTTATTTTTAAGAAAGAAAAGAAAGAGGTATTAACTTTCATATAAAAGTCTTAAATTTGCCAAATGAGATTTTTGTTGGAATTTTTATAAGAATTTTATTAACTAATTTTGTGAAATGTTCAAAACACAACTAGCCTAATAGAGGCGACTGTTTAATAAGGATATTTCATATCACTTAATTCATTGTTTTTAATAATAAAAAGCATCCCAATAACAAACCCTGATCTTGTGAATTTAAAAAAATCTTATGCCCTTACAATAATAGGGCACAGACCATACAGCCATGAACTAATTAAATCTTTTTTCTTTAAGGGGGGGGGGGGGGTAATAAACTTGTTTGCTTGACCATGTTTTACATTACTTATTAGAATAATTTAATAGTCTGATTTTTTGAAGAGGAAGGGGGGGGGGGGACCTGAACCTTGCTTAGATGATACTTGCAATACTATTTGCAGATATAATGAGGAGTCATATTCAGAAAAAGGGATAGAGAACCCAAATTTTTATTTTACCTTATTCCCTGCTGGCAGTGGCACCAACTCATATGGGCCCGTGTGGTGCGAAACCACCCAATACTTTGATCTCTCCACCCACCCAATTTTCGTACATTTATTTCGTTATTTATTTATTTAATTTCTGAAATAAAACTTTGTTTTACTGAGATTCTCAAAATAATTTTATTTGAAAAATAGTAAAGACATCAGTTAGACTTAAGAGGAGCACCAATAGCTCCTTCAGCGGATGTACAGTTAAATCTTTCTCAAAAACAATATTCTCAATATATATATATATGTTTATACATATAATATATATATACATATATATATATATATACGTGTTAATGTCTTAAATTGATAAAGCTCTTAGGTGGGAAAAATGTATGTTTTTCTTGACATTTACTTTTTTGCACTTTTCATAGTTCGTAATTTTATGCTATTTACAGACATGCCAACCTTTGAAAATGAGAAATCGTAGCACACAAAATTTAAATTAATCTGGAGGTTGGTTGGTTGGTTTTTCGTGCTACGCAGCCATCTTTTGACATTCGTAAAAAGAATAAGGTTTCAGTCTTTCAACTCAATATAGTAAATTTTTTCCCCTGAAAATTTTTATACGATGGTTAGTGTTTTTTTCCCGCGATCATTTCAAAATATTCACAATTTTTTCCCACAATCGTAATTCACATTTTTCTATCACAATTCTTTGTTGAAATCCGCATTTTTTACCATAAACTTTTGACGAAATTCGCAAATTGTGCTATTTTGCACAATATTTCAAACTTTGCCCCTCAAAGAACCACCCCACCCCCCTTTCAGAAATTCTTAAAATGACACCCTTGTTTCTAAGGAAGGGAATTCCTGTATAAATATTTACAGAAACACGATACACTCCTGGTTAATATACATAAAGAGTGTTTTATGTTAAGAAGTTTGATTTGCAGCCCAGATTTTTTTCATACTAATAGCCATTTTTTTAAAACTTTTGGAAATGAATAATTTGAAATTTTGGAAATTTCGTAACAGAATCGCTCCTGAAAAATATGCTGCGCGGGATAAAAATCGCTACTAGAAACAAAAAATGAGTTTGTGTTTTTTGCAAAAAATCATAGTTTAAGACCGATTTTCATAGCATCGTAGTTTATAGGTCCAAATCGTAGCAACTACGATTTTTTCGTAGCAGTTGGCAGGTCTGTATTTATAATAAATATCAATGTATTTCTAAGAAAGAATTCATGAGAATATAATTTAATAAAATTATTTATTAAAGTATAACTAATTTGCTCTTCCCTGCCCTTATCTCCACACACACATTAAAAGGAAAAAGATTGTAATGTGTTATTTTACTCAAACATTTTTGAGCCCACCCAATACTTTTCAAAAGTTGGCGCTAATGCCTGTCGCAATAAGTTTTTGCCTCATAATTGCTTTATAATATTTTTATGGTAAATAGGTCACACTATTGACAAAACTGCAAATTAATAAATGTAAAAACACACCATCAGCAGCAATTATATATATATATATATTTAAAAAATTAGATATTGTAATCCAGTACTAATAAAACAGAAAAAGGAAACATATGAACTTACAAGAATTCTTTCTAAAATGATAAGATTTATGGAAATTCATATTGTAACTGTTTATGAAACATTTCAAAGTGCTTGGTATGTTTGGTCACAATGCATTTTTTGCCAAAAGTTAAACTATAATTTAGCATATATATATATACAGTCGAACCCGGTTAAGACGCTCACGGTTAATACGCGATGCCGCTTAATACGCGGATTTTTTCCGATCCCTTGAACATCGCCTATAAGGCTAATGCAAAAATATAACGTTTAATACGCGAACGGTTATTACGCGATCCCGCTTAATACGCGATAAATTTTCGGTCCTTTAAGAGAAAAAATCACGCTTAAGACGCGAATTCATTGGTCAAGATACGAATTCCATCTCTCTTCTCGAGTTTTGCAAATTTAGTGGATTTTTTTTTATTTTAATTCAGAAAAAAGCACTGTTTCTGAATAATATTATTTACTTTATTTAACAACAAATTAATTAAGTAGAAAATTACTAATCTGAAATAGTGGAAGATATTTCAATAAAACAAAAACCTGCTAAATTAGAAAAACTGCAATACTTCTTTGATTCCGCCTCCTCGCATTTTTTGTCTCTAGCTTCGTGCATGTTTTTACGGTAGTAGAGAGATTCAGGAGATGAATTCAGTCTACGCAATTACGTCATAAAAATTATTATGGTTAGAGATGACCATGCATGTTGTTAGTGAGGTTTTAAATGTACGTTATATAGTACTATGTTTTATAATACATATTATGGGCAACAAAAATGAATCTCGTAAAGATTAAACTCATACGAC
This sequence comes from Maratus speciosus, assembly GCA_963932465.1. NCBI lineage: Eukaryota > Metazoa > Arthropoda > Arachnida > Araneae > Salticidae > Maratus > Maratus speciosus. The sequence goes on from OZ010789.1 coordinate 297,709,427, forward strand.
TGCGGTTGGATAATTTTTTTATGTTTTCTTTACTGTTTGCTATGCTAACAATATTTTTTTACAGAAAAATTAATAAGGATTGTCTTTCCTATATTAAAAAGATGGATAGATTATAATGGTACTCATTATTACAAGTACTAAATATGATTTTAAAAACTGATAATTTTAAAAAGTGAAAAAAAATTGAACATTCTTATCTTTGTTTTTAAAAAATTACTCTAGTAGAAAAATTATTGTTGTTGTTTAATTTTTGGTTGCAACGTATTAATCGAAAATAAAGCCACGTTGGGATCCCTATTTATTTTCCATTATGATTTCAGTCGGTCCTATAAAAACAAACAATGAGTTAAAGTGGAATACAATTAAATTTTAATTTAAATGTACGTAAACGACACAATGATTGACCATTAACATTTATATGAAAGCTCTAAAGTTTATTTTGACTATTAGATATGTAAATAAGTTCAGTTCCTGCAACATTATACAAATCACGTTTAATACGCGAATTTTGTCCACTCCCTTGAAACGCGTCTTAACCGGGTTCCACTGTATATATATATATTTTAATATAAAAAATTGTGACTGGCAATCAAAAAAACTTAATTAAAACAAACATTCTAGTTTTCAATAAAAAATATTGCTGTTGATTGAAACATTCATTTCATTAAGAAAAAATAGAAAATGGTGTATTTTTGCATTATCAGTAGGTAATATGTTATTTTGGCAATCTAAGGAAATATTAATTATTACTGGACTTGTCGCATTTAATTGATTAGCTGAAATACATAACACTAAAATATATAATTAAAAACAAATGTCCTAGAAACGTTCCAAAAACATTTTTAAACTCATTTTGAGACTCGATGAAAATTCATTTAAAAAATAAATTATGGTTAGTTTGAAGTCATAAAAATCTTGATGTTTAAATTAATCTATAAATAATGTCTCCATGCCAAAAGGAAGGTATTACCAGATAAAACAATGTAAACAACTGAAACTAAAATTAAAAGTACGGCAAAGTACTGCACAATAAATGCTTTGGGTGTTTAAATATCTAACATCATATGTGAAGATTTAAACTGCAGTAAAACATCTTTTATAAAGAATCTGATAGTTCGCATATAAAATACTTTCTGTTAAAAATACACAATGAATAAGTTAATTGTAGGGCGATCTAATTCTCTCCATGATATTGCATTTTATAATAAAATATCTCTGAAGGCATGAAACAAAAATTTAGAACATCAGCATGAAATAACTTAATAATACAAGGTTCATTCTCCGAGAAACATACAAAACAATGTCATGAAATATTTATTTAAAAAATAGTTTCAATTAGAAATATGTAATTACGAAAATGTGGTATAGCATAATCATACAAGACAAGCAATTAATAGAAACAATAAATTATATTAAGGTTTTATAATATATATATATATATATATATATATACTGTGTTCATAGAGTATGAGAAATCAGGTCTGTGGACTATTACAGCCTTAACTTGTACAACTTATTGAGTCAATACAGTTGATTTAATTTTTTCCAAGATAAATAATTTATTTTTAATTCTGTTCTTTTTAAAATTAATCTCAAAATTAAATTTGAAAGGTAAAACTGGGTATTTATAATTTTAGTTGGTAAGTAACTAATGTTACAATAAACTGAATCAGGGATGGGGAAATACCTAATTTTATTTGTCACTGGCAAGTGAATTTTCAGTCAGGGTGAGTGAATTTTTAAGCAGTCTTTGAAAACTGCAAACTATACAGACATGCCAAAAACTTTATTTATTTATTTATTTTTTTTTTACTAGTTATCTACATTTTGCGACTTTCCATATTACTGTGAAGTAAATATGGTACTAAGTTCTATGCTATACTGAACTTTCTTCTTTTGTATACATTTCTTAATTTTATGGGGAAAAAAATATATGAAAATGCATTGTAGTAACACTAATTACCATTTTTTTAGTTGTGTAAATTTTGTCATAACAATTTTCAACTGCATGTTGCATTTTGCTGACTTGTAAAATAAATCCTTGACTGCTAAAATTTTCTGAAAATTCTCCACCCCTGAACTGAATCATATATGTGGACAGAAAAATTAATAGCAGATAAAAAGCTCAACAGAAAGCAGCAGTTAAACACTTCACTGTTAAATGCAAGCCATTTTGTATGTTTCAATAAGCTGCAGGCTTAATCTAGTTTTATATATTTCATTTAAACTGAAATAATGTAAAAAAAATCCATGAACATAAAGAATACACCATCAGTTTTATTGTCAAGATAAAGACAAGGATTACAAATTAGTAAACTTAAATAGGATAGCATATAAATAGTAAACTTAAATAAAATAGCAAGCAATATTAACGACAAAACTTAAATCAGCAGCTTCATTTAGTTCGATTTAATATTTGGTGTGTTGTAAATAATTTATCGGAGGGGAAAAAACTGGTCCTGTGGATAAACAAATAGCATCTAGTAATTACAAACATAACATCTGGGTAATAAAATAATGCAATTGTAATAAAAGCTTTTTCATGGCCTTAGAAAATACTGGCATGATGTTAGATCAGTTTCAAACAAATATAAATTATTTCCTAACCTTAATTTATATATATATATTCTTTATTTATTTTTCCAGAAAGTTTAGCTGTAAAAATGTACATTTCTGGGAGAATGAACCACAAAGACAAACATGGTATGAATTCTACAAATTATACTACTATGGCAGAAAAATTTCATGAGCTTTGTACACCATCTTCAAGTGAAAGATTATCTGGAGCAGACCATCGTCTTTTTCTCTTGCCACAATGAGTCTGATTATCACTTTGAGCTGTTGTCTGTTTTTTAGAAGGTGAATCGATGTTTGAAGGCAGATGCATAACATCAGGAGCTCCTTCTTTGGTTTTGACTGTTCTATCTGTACATGAGTTTTGATTTGAGTCTGAAACACTAGCGATTGGCACAGGGAGATTTGTCACTTTCTGTCCACTAGAAGTCTGAGGTTTATCTGTCAAAGAAATACACACATCCCCCACTTTCAGCTTATGGCATGTGAGACCATAACGTTGTGCAGAACGCTCGGGAGAACAAGAGGACCAGCCTTGCTTGTACACAAAAAATGGATGCTCTAGTGGTGCTTCAACAGTTATCTATCAAAAAATAAATTAAGTTAGAGATACAATTACAATAATATATAATTAAATAAATAAAAACATACTGATATACAATTCAATAAGACAAGTAAATTTTACATCCATTCACACAAAACAGTCATTTTTAAATACAGTGAAACCTCCCTGTGCGACCACCTCTCTGAACGACCATTTTTTCATGGAACGAAATTTATTCCAATAGGCGCAATATTAATTTTGCCTCCATTCAGAGACCATCCCAGTGGAACTCCCTCCATGAGCAACCAATTTCTTTGAAAAAAAAATTAAACAAATTCCGTTTTTCCTGGTGGCTTGAAGGAGGTTTTATTAGAAAAATAATTCCGGAAAGTGCATTATTCATCAAACTTCTAAACTAAGTTTAGAATTTTTTTTTATACCTGTAACTTTTAAGTGTTTTGTGCCCTTTGTGCTTTTTTAGGCAATGAATTTAACTCTGACGACAAATTAAGAATGACGGTCAATAAACTCCCCTGCCCTATTCTGTCAGGAAACTCTCAAAGAAATAGATAAATTAATGAAACAGTCATTATTTGTTCCCGTCCAAAAAAAAAAATTTTTTTGCATTTATTTACTGAACTTCGAAAGGGCTTGGAAATAAAAGTTATAAAAGATAAAACCGTAAAATCAAAGCAAACGTCAATGTATTCATATTTTAAACTCTGCAGTAATTAACTTTTGTTCTGATATTTAAATTTTCATATTTTTTCCTAATATGAAAAATTAAATTTCAGTAACATTAATTGTTACCTTTTTTTTCAACAATTAAAATCTAGATTTAAACATGACCTCCATTAAGAGAGCACCTCTCAGAGCGACCAATTTTTATTGGAACAGAACGTGATTGCTTTAGGGAGGTTTTACTGTACAGTACACTCAAAAATTTGCAACCCAACTCTCTGAAATCCACATATGCTATTTTTGATGTAAATAGTTAAATTTCAACAGAAAGAAAATGTCAGGTTTATGTGACAAGATATTTAATATTATAAATAAACAAACAGTATTGAAATTAACTAATGAAACATATTTTAAACAACTAAAAGATTGCTTTCAAGAATGTTTTTTTAAGAGGAATAGGCTGCAGATGAAGACTGTAAACATGAAATTTGGAGTTAGAGTAAAAGCATTGTTTCAATGCATAATTTATAATTTATTCATATTTTATCCAGTAATTTGAGCAATTTCTTTAAAGATTAATTTCTTTACATTTTATAAAAAATATTTTTGATTTAAGAATAAAAGTTTTTCTTTAAAAAGGGGATCTAAAATGCATGAAACCTCTGGTGCCAAGCTATGCTGATTAGAAATAATGAAAATATTTTACAAGATATTAAAATAAGCAAAAATATAATTAAAAAAAAATATAGAAATTGAACTTTCAACTAAGCGCCTACACTAGTCCTGCAAAGAAACACAAAAGCTAATGTTAAACCTATGGTAACCTATTTTTTAAATTTCTCGCTTGCATTCAATTTATTTTTCTGCATAAGATACTCTACATGATTGAGGTTGATATCTAATGTTCTGAGTTTTCACTTTTTTGATTTCGGTTGCATTATTTATATAAGAGTACTTTTACTTTCAGAACCAGTTCCAAAAATGAAAAGAGCCTCATTAAGCAAGTCTGAAATTGTACGTAAAATGTGGCGAATGAGGTGCACGTTTGTACATGATTCAAGCACTCGAGAACAAATAAAATTCAAGCACTTTTCAAGTACTATTCCAGCACTATTCAAGGACTGTTTAGATGCATGCATAAAAAAAGGCGTAGAGTAACACATAAGGAAAAAAAGTCAGCACACTAATTATCTATTTCAAAGAAATCTTATCAGATCTTTTAATTTTTATAAAAGGCATTTTCAAGGCATAATATTATTAGAGAATTTTTAAAGAATAATATGTTTTAATTTAGTACTTTTTTATTTTTCTTTCAGTACAAAAAAAAAAAAAAATAATAATAATAAAAGATATGGTACCACTACAAGAGTAAAAGAAGTATTTCAAGAAATTCATTAAAAAATTCGTGATTTTTTTCTGTACATTCAGAATTCACAATTTTTTTTATGTCAACTACAGATTTAATTCCTGATTTTATTCTGCAACCGATTGACAAAGCCCATTTTTTTCTATGACAAATAGAAAAAATTCGTGATTTTTTTTTGTGAAAGATTGAAGAAATGTGCAAATTTTATCAATGACCAGTTGACGAATTTTATGATATTTTTTTCGTAATCGATTTACAAAATTGGCATTTATTTTCAATGATGGATTAGCGAAATTTGCGATTTTTTCCCTTATGTAATTGGCGGAATTGGCATTTTTTTTTTCAGTTAACGATAGACGAAATCCACGATTTATTTCTGCGACAGAAAAAAAAATCGGTTGAGAAAAATAACCGTGGATTACTTTTTGCAATCGATTGACGAAAGTATTTTTACTTCCCATAACAAATTGAAAAAAATTGCAATTTTTTCAAAGTATAATTGACAAAATTCACAAGGGTGATTCTGAAGAAAAAAAAAAATCTTAAATTCACAGCAAGTTTTCTGAAATGTTACAACAGAGAAGGGTGGGAGAAAATCCCCTCCTGATGCTAGTTATGTGTTTCTTCCAAGGCCCTTTGAAGAAATTAGTTTTTTTTTTCGCAATACTTTGATGAAATTTGCGGGGGTTTTCGGGACAGTTTGGCAGAAATTTGCGTTTTTTCGGGAGCCTTTGACTAAATTTGCGTTTTCCCCACGGTCCTTTGACTAAATTTGCGTTTTTTTCCATGATCCTTTGACAGAAATTTGCGTTTATTTTCGTGATCTTTTGAAGAAATTCGCTTTTTTCCGCGATCATTTGACAGAAATTCGCGTTTTCCTCGAAATTCTTTGAAGAAATTTGCGTTTACCCGCGATCCTTTGATAAAAATTTGCACCTTTTTCCGCGATTCTGGGTCAAAATTCGCGTTTTTCCGCGATCCTTTGACGAAATTCGCGTTTTTTCGCGATCCCTATGACAAAATTCGCATTTTTTCCGCGATTGTTTGACGGAAATTTGCGTTTTTTCGCGATCTTTTGAAGAAATTCATTTTTTCCAGCGATCCTTTGACGGAAATTTGCGTTTTTTCGCGATCAAATTGGTATTTATCGGCGACCTCTTGTCGAAGTCCGCTATGTTTTCCCATGATTTTTTTTTTTTTTCGTGTGTCCTGATGTGTGTGTATCCGAATTTTTGGACTGATGACCAATTTTTTAACATTTTGCGATCCGAATGCCTTAAATTTTCGGATTCTTATCCGATTGATGAATGTCGCTATTTTAAACTTCAAGGTTTATTTTACTTTTATGGAAAATTTCCAGCGCTATTCATTCCTTGAAAATGATTTTTTTTTTCCAGCACTTTCATTCTTTGAAAATGAATGCTTTTTTTCCAGCACTTTTTCTATTTTTTCCAAAGCGTACGAACCATGCTGTACTATAACTAGTTTTATAAATATTCAGATCTTGGTGCAATAACTGTTGCACTCTTATGCAAAAATGGATGAATACAAAATTTATTACGATTCTATATATTAAATTCAGTAATACGAAAATAATGTGACTCCATCTTAAATAGGATGTAATTTCCATGCCAACCTAGAATCATTACCTATCGGCGGGATATCATTAAATTAATTACGTGTGATAGGATTTAATAGAATGAAGAAAACTTTTATTGATACTTTTTAAGTTTTGATTCTATTTTCAAAAAATTTGAAAAGACGTGACAAAATTCTGCAACGATTATATATATTAAATTTCAAACCATTCGGTCGGGTAGTTTTTGCACTGTTATATGTAGACACAGACAGATGGACGGACCAGACGACGACTATAGGTGCTACGTATTTATATAATTGCAAACGCTAGATAGACTGCAACCAAAATCGAAAAATTAAAAACTAACCCGGTTAGAGACCATCAGCTGTTCTATGAAGGAAAAAAAAAATCATTTAAATATATTGAAATGCAAGTGAGAAATTTGAAAAGAATGCTCGTGTAGGTTTAATATTAATGTTCGAGTGTTTTTGTGTGACTAGTGCAGACTCTTAACACTATATTGGCTACACCTCCTTATTCGGAAAGAAAAAAAAAATACATTGCTGCACCTGTCAAGACAAATACAAAATTATGAACTGAAAGTAACTTTTTAATATTATGAGATAATTAATATGCTTTAATATGCATATTTCAAGAACATGATTCATTTGGTGCTTTTTCAAAAATAAACATATAAAGTTATTAAAATTAAAAGCTAATGCATCTTCCAATCACAATGGGGGGGGGGGGGGGGTATTTAACTGATAAGACAAGACTAATAAATTTTAAAGTATAAAAATATTTAAAGAGCAATATTCAAAACCATATTTTTATTAAAAGAAAAAAAAAAGGGAAGAAAGTTTAGTTAAAGTTCAAATAAGACTTTCTAATAGAGGTGAAAATTGGCAGTCGTCACTCCCCACGTGGCAATAAAAATTGTAAGAGGGCGATTAAAAAATCGACCATCGATTGCTAACTGAAATGCAGCTTTTATTTTGTTTTCATGGAAATATGCATCTGTACTTTGTACCTAATTCGCAAACTGGTTAATTCTTTTTCCCAGGGCCGAAACTAAGGGGGGGCAGAGGGGGCATGTGTCCCGGGCGCCAGAGCCAAGAGGCGCCAAGTGAAAGATTATACCTTTGGAATCGATCATTTTCTTCGGATGGACTGATGGATTTCATTATTATAAAAGAGCCATATGGCCGTATTTTTTTTTTTTTTTTTTTTTTTTTTTTTTTTTTTTTTTGCAAAAAAAATCCCCATTCTGACCAGCAAATCAGAGGGTGGGGGGGGGGGGGGGGGGCACAAAATTCATGTTTGCCCCGGGCGCAAAAAAGGTTAGTTTCGGCTGTGTTTTTTCCTACCAGATGTAAGCAGATTTCAATGATTTAGCTGTATTTTCAATATTTCAGCTTTTCGCCATGCTCTTCAGTTGGATTATTTTTTCAAAAAATAGTTTTATTCTGCAAAGTATATTCATCAGCTTTGATTCCACACGCATTTCAAATAATCTATTCCTTTTTTTACCGGATGCAAGCAAATTTTAAGGACATTGCAGTATCTTCAATATTTCGACTCTTGCCACATGCTCACCAGCTAGATTATTTTTCAAGAGATACTGTTTAATCCTGCGAAATACACTCACCAGCTTAGATTTCAAATGTATGCAATGTGCAATGGCGGATCTAAGGGGGGGGCGAAGGGGCGATCGCCCCCCCCCTTGGGCAAATAAAGGGTTTGTAAAACGACATTATGCATCTCACGGGAAATGACTTGGGGCGGAACTCGAGCCCGGCGCGACCCGACCCGGGTCGCGCCACTTTAAATCCACGAGACTCAGCTGGGTCAGGTCTTTTCTCTTTTAGAGTCGGGTCGTGCCATGATCTTAATTTTTTCTTCAGATTCGGGTCGGGCCAGACTTCTTTTTCCTCCAGATCGAGCCTGGCCTGGATTTCACTTTTCCTAGAGGTCTGCACTGGCCAAAATTTCCAGGTCGGGGCTCGGTACGGCATAAAAGCTAAACATTCGGTAATCGTCAACCCGTATGATAAGCATTATTGGCCCAACCACGACCCGTGCACTCCTCTAAATTCTTCCTCCCGAGCCCAAGTTGGTTCGACCCGACCCGGTCGCGCCAGTTTAAATCCACGAGACTCGGGCTGGGTCAGGTCTTTTCTCTTTTAGAACCGGGTCGTGCCCTGATCTTAATTTTTTCTGCAGATTGGGGTCGGGCCAGCCTTCTTTTTCCTCCAAGATCGAGCCTGGCCTGGATTTCATTTTTCCTAGAGGTCTGCACTGGCCAAAATTTCCAGGTCGGGGCTCGGCCCGGAATAAAAGCTAAACATTCGGTCCGTGTCAGCCCGTATGATAAGCATTATTGGCCCGACCACGACACGTGCACTCCTCTAAATTCTTCCTCCCGAGCCCAAGTTGGTCTGCAATCTTACTTATTTGTCATTCGTAAAAATTATATTTGTTTTGTACATTTGTTTAACGAAATCTTTAGAAATTTAATTTGATTTATAAGTTACAGAGATGCATTTTTTAAAATTTACTTTTTTACTTTGTAGATCTTTAAAATTATGATTTTCTTTTATCAACCGTTTCTTTCATTCTAAACTGATTATCTTACTGGATTTTTATTTGAATGTAATTGTCTAAGTCATATTTTTAAGTAGTGTTTACGTACATAATTGCCTAAATAGTCATCGTTACAGTCATTAATATTGTTGTTTATCTGTATTCATGAATTTCGAACATAATCTGAAAATAAAATATGAGCATAAGCAAATGTACTTTATGAATAATTTTAATTGCAAAATGCAGGCATCACTGTAAAAAAAAAAAAAAAAAAAAAAAAAAAAAAAGGACTAAAAAACGGAAATACTACTGGCAATCTAGACACCAGTACTATTTTCGATATTTTACGGGAATTTTTACCAATAAATTACAGAAAAATTTCCGTTTTTAATCCGTATAAACGGTCAAGTGCGAGCATTACTCGCGCACACAGAGTTCCGTAGAATAAATATAGGAATTTGTAATTGTATTATAAAAAAAAAAAAAAAAAAAAAAAAAAAAAAAAAATGCTAAAAGAATACTAAGACTTTTTTAAAAACTATATAACGTAGGTTTGGGTATAACTGTATAATATTAGAAAAGTGTAATCGGGTATACCGTGAAAGTTCAAAGAGATATGGAACCTAAATAATATCAAATATAGCCATTCGTATAACACTTTTTTAAATATTATCCTAATCTGTTTATGATGAACTTAATTCAGTACTGACAATAAAGGCAGTGCATAGTTAAACTTTATTTGGCATTTCATGAAACTAAATTCAGCGAAGTAATAACCTTTATTTCTACAGTGTATCTAAAACAAAACCTTTGTTCAAAGTTTAAATTTGGCAGTGTGCTAAGCGCGCTTCGAATTGAGGTCTCAAAGTTGTAACGCCGCCTTGGTCAGTGCCGCGTTTTTCCAGATAGGTGTTTAATTAACTTTTAAAGTCACTCGAGGCGTATTGAGAGATACAATCAATGCAAACTATCGCGAATCCCACAGTATTTATGCGATTCATTCTAATTAAATCTTTCGAGGGCGATGCCCTTAAGAAACGGACACCCAATTTTAATTCTAAAACAGACAAACGGCACCAAGAATATTTAATTAAAATTTTCCTTTTATCATGTACGTGAAAATAAGCAAGCTCGCATTTTCTAATAAATTGTTTATAAATTCTGGTGTCAGTTCATTATTTCATAAGTTTATAAATAGAATTACTCCGTGCCGGAAAGGATTAAGTGGTCGCAGGACTCTTAAAGCTTCAAAATTTAAGAAATTTTAATTTTGTTTTTAGATGTTTAGATTTTAGATTTTTTTGTTTTTTAGATGTTAAACTCCTATCTTTTCTGAATATTTTGATATAATTGTTTCCTTGAAATTCCCATTAGAACAGAAGTTTTGGCTTTTAGAATTATACCCTCTCAATAGCTGAAGCGGCGTTTCCGAAACTTTAAAGTCATTATTTTCTAAATGGCGTTTTTGGGTATAACGCGCAGGATACCTCAAAAACTTCTGAATATTTTTTCATGAAATTTTCAAAACATATATTCCATGTTATTCTGTTTAAACTGAACCTAAAATTTCCTTTTTATTGTTCAAAAAAATATTTTTTAGGTGATTTTACTGTTGAAATTTTCAAAATTTTGTACTAGCTAAATGCAGCATTGCATTAAAAATATAAAAATGCTTTAAATACAAATTTATTTAAGTTCAGGGAAATTATTACAATCTGAAGTATAAGTAAGCACCAAAATTTTCATTCTAGTTGCAATATTTATTTTGTAATCCTGCGCGTAAACTGTAATGCCAATTTTTTGTTCGACAAATGTCTAACAGTTTCGAGCCCCCAATAAATACTAATTCTGTATCTTGCAATTTTTTAAATACATGAAACGAAAGAACATACTTATATCTTTCATCCCAATTAAAATTGTGTTTTAAAATCATATACATTTTAAGACATTAAATGTTGAAAATGGTCTTTTTTTCATTTTTTCCACTTTTTAGAGTCCCGAGACCCCTTAAATTAGTATGTTTTTAACAATTTGACGTTTATTGCTTTTATACTGTTACTGGACATTACATTACACATATATATCATTAAAAGTCGTAAACTATGCATAGAGTACGCCGCCCTGTCCTTGTGTATGTGCAAACTGACTGTATTTTTAAGCGTTAATATCTCAGCTAATTACCGATGATTTTTTTCGAAAATCATTATCAACAATGCTTTTATTCTTCTGCAACGATATGTATATTCAGCGATGCTCAACAATTTTTCTGAATGCCCGTAAATCGAAATTTGTGTATAACAGAAAAATGCTAATTACTCAAAAACTATGTGACCTAGGGTAATCGCTATAATTTTCCGGCAAGGTTTATATTAACGTCTACTACCTCTAATTTTTTCATAATTTTAGTTTCAGTAGATTCGGAATTAGATGGGGGGGGGGGGGACATATTTTTGCGCTACATTTTCAACAATATCTTTGAAAATATAATACGTAAAATTAAAAGGAATGTATTTTTGAGTTCAGCGTTACAAAAGCTTTCACAAGATACCCCATATGATATACAAAGAAAAGATTTTTTTTTTCAAGTAGCATAATTAGCCCCTCTACTTTTTTACTAAATATATTTATGAATGTTTATTAATCTGAAAATATGTGGGTCAATGGTCTTTATTACTTCCCCGAATTTGAACTTTCCACGTTCCATAGTTTACGATTAAAATGGCTGTGACAGACAGACAGACAGACGGACAGACACAGAAGTGATCTTATATTGGTTCCGTTTTTACTTTTTAAGTACGGAACCCTAAAAACGGAAAATTTTCTGTAATTTATGGGTAAAACTTCCCGTAAAAAAACCGAACTAGTACTGGCGTCTAGATTGCCAGTAGTATTTTCGTTTTTTAGTCCGTTTTTTTTTTAAGGGCTGGAGTTGATTTTTTAGCTTTTATACCGGGCGGGCCAATAGTTTTATTTTTTTATGAGGGTTGGAGCTAGGCTTGGCCTGATAACTTCAGCCCAGGTAAACCTCTAACTGACTATCGAAGCCAGCTTAACTTTTTTTTTTAAATGCTTAATTTCAGCCATCATCCCATAACTATACTAAATATAGCGGGTGTCCTAAAATGGACTGACTGATTTTAAAATTCAATAAATTGCAAATGGTGACAGATATTAAAAAAAAACTTGCAGGAGGGTTATAGATGTCGGGAATAGGGGTGATTATGTTCCAAATTTTCCGAAAATTTAACCCTCTCGCTGCGCAACTCGCGATTTCCACGGCCAACGTAAAAGTGGCCAAATTTGCGCAACCCGCAATTTCCGCAGCAAATCTTTTTTTTATGATCTAATCCTATTAGAAAAAACCTGTTTCACAAAGATTTTGGGACATATTTTACTCTAAAATGTATGCAGATTTGAAATGTGTTATAAAAATATGCGAGTTTTTTTAACCTATTTTAATAATTAAAATAATAATAATAATAATAATAATATGCAGCTCCAGGGTTAAGGCATTCGGTTCCAAAAATTTAGAAAATTCACCTATCCGAAAATTCGGACATACAAATAATTGCAAATTTTGATAAATGGTCTCCATAAAAAATCTATTTCGTCAATCGTTCGCAGAAAATAACTTCAATTTCGCCGAATGATCACAGAAGAAACGCGAATTTGCTCAGGGAACCACGGAAAACATGCGTAATTCTTCAAATGATCACAGAAAACGCGTATTTCTTCAAAAGGCAGCGGATAAGAACTGGAATTTCGTTAAAGGATCGCGGAGAAAACGCAAATTTTGTTAAATAGCCGCGAAAAGAACCCCCGCGAATTTCGTCAAAGGATCGTGGAGAAAACACGAATTCCTTCCTAGAATCGTGGGAAAAAAACTAATTTAGTCAAAGAATCGCTTTAAAAACGTAAATTTAGTCAAAGGATCGCTGAAAAAACGCGAATTTTGTAGAAGGTTCATGGAAAAAAACGCGAATTTTACCAAAGGTCTGCAAAATTACACTAATTTCGTCAAAGGGTTGCAGAAGAAACGCAAATTTCATCAAAGGACCGAAGACGAGCGAATTTCATCAAAGAGTCATGGGAAAAATGCAGTGGTCTCTTTAGAAAACAGCACACTTACATACGTTTATTATTATAGGTATAATTTTTAACTTGAAATAATATACTGAACTAATTAAAAAAAAACAAGTTAACCCAAACCCAGCTTGCAGGAATCTACACTCAGCCTGAAATCGATCCGAATCCAAAACAGCTGACCCGACCTGCAACAAAAATAATTAGTGCCAGAAGGGAATCCTCCCATCTGCTGTAACCTTTCAGAAAATTTCCTTTGAATTTCAGAATTTTTTTTTCTTTTTTACTCTACCCCTGATAATTTTTTTAACTGCGATTCTTGATTTTAGTTTAAAATAGCAACGAAGATGGTGCTGGAAGCAAGAGGCGCTAAATCGGTTCTCGGTTGTGGTTGTGTTTATGACGGCCAATTATCAACACGAGGGATATAGGCCCTATGGGGGGGGGGGGGGGAGTGCCCTTCGTGAGGGTCTTTCTAAGGGAACCTAACCCGTATTAACGCTTGGAAATCCAAGGTTCGAAGAAAACCACGAAAACTCCGAACGATTAGGCCGACGGGCGCGATTGGGTTCGAACCCAGCACTTCCCGTCTACCAGCTTCGAGAGCAGAACCTCTCGGCCACTGGTGGGGCCAAAAATCGGTTCTCGGAGGTGGTAGGTTTAACGACCATTGTTTACAGCGCCATCTATCGCTGCTATTATACAGTAAAATCAAGAATCACAGTAAAAAATCTCATGACATCTTACATAACCCTCCTGCAATTAAATAGCTGTCACAATTCGAAAAGTACTAAATTTTAAAATCCATTTAAGGACACCCGGCATGTTTTTTAATAAGTTTCAAAGCATTCTTTAATAATTACAACTCACCTTAGATATAAAGAGGCAAGCAGTCTTATACCAAATTAGTATTTTTTACATAATTCTGGAGATTAAAAAGTATTCCTAAATAATTATTTGGACGTGTCTGTTATGGAGATTTTACTGCATATAGTTTTTATCTTCAAAAATACTTAGACTTTCTTTTAAAAAAAAACGGGTCAACCCGAACCCTTCTCGCAAGTCGCAGTAGTGAAAACCCAATCCAAAACTGACCCAAACCGGATATAATGTATATCAATCTGCCCCAAACCCAAAGCGCTAGGCGCATCTAAAAAGTAAAAGTCAACCCGACCTGTAGCAGAAAAGTAGAAGTCAACCGGGCCCAAACCCGACCCGCATCGAAAAAGTAGAAGTTAACCCGGCCCATAGCAAAAAAGTAGAAGTTAACCCGACCCACAGCAAAAAATAGAAATCAACCAGACCCAAACGCGACCCACAGCAAAAAAGTATAAGTTAATCCAACCAGCAGCAAAAAATAGAAGTTAACCGGACCCAAACCCGACCCACAGCAAAAAGTAGAAGTAACACGATCCGCAGTGAAAAAATTAGCCCCGACCCGCGCGTCAGATTGGAGTTTCCAGATTTCTAAAATCGCCCCCCCCCCCTTAAGGACTCTCCAGATCCGCCCTTGGCAATGTGTGTAGTATGTCAATAACACATTTACTTATTAAACATAATCCAAATAACATTTAATTGTGTTTTATTTATTTATTTTTAATACACTTAGCTGTTGGAATTTTGATTTAGTTACTTTTGATATAGTAATTTGATTGATAATTGTGTTTATGAACATATACAAATAATCCAAAAATATATTTAAAAAAAATAAATATAACAGATTTTGTGGTTTTAGAGTAATTTTCTTGAATTTTGACTACTTCCCTATTTTTCTCATGAATAGTTAGCTGGTATAAAAGTCTGATTTATAGAAAAATATGTATATATGCAACAATTATAGTTTTTAGAAAAATATGTATATATACAACGATTATAGTTTTATAGCTTGAAACATTATAGTGGCCACTAATGAAACTGAGTCTACTGGCCACTAACTCAATTTCTCAGATTTCACCTATACTTTCTAAATATATTGCAGTTAATCAATTCTAAAATACGTGATTCATAAAAAAATTAATAAATGTTACAAGCATTATTTTTCCTTTGGTCTGTTAGTAGGACTGATACATCCTGCTTAACAATTGTAAAGATATCAAACTTTCAAATGTAATACTAATATTTACATAAGGCTCCTGTCTCTTCAGGTGAAGACACTCGCAAGCTAATGCTAAATCTATAGGGAGGTTCTTTGCCATTATCTTGTTTGCATTTAGACATTTTAAAATAATTTTCTTTCATTTTCGGAATCAGTTCCGAAAGTGACTTTATAAAAAATATTGGTACTTTTCGGTTAGCCGGGCGCCAGTGTTATATATACATACATATGTATATATACATTATACATATATATATCTGTGTGTGTGTATATATACAATATATGTGCATATATAAACTTATATATACATACATGTATGTCAGACCTGCCAACCTTTGAAAATGAGAAATCGTAGCACACAAAATTTAAATTAATCTGGATGTTGGTTGGTTGTTTTTTCGTGTTTCTCGGCTATTTTTTTTACATTCGTAAAAGGAATAAATTTTCAGACTTTCAACTCAATATAGTAAATTTTTTCCTCCATAAATTTTTATATGATTTGTACAGCGTCTTCTCGTTTTGCGGCTTTTTACATTTGTAAAAGGAGCCCAGTTCCGATTTTTTAGCCCAGTGCAGTAAATTTTGACGAAATTCGCAAATTTTTTTCTGCGATT
Organism: Maratus speciosus; assembly: GCA_963932465.1. Classification (NCBI taxonomy): domain Eukaryota; kingdom Metazoa; phylum Arthropoda; class Arachnida; order Araneae; family Salticidae; genus Maratus; species Maratus speciosus. Next base: position 297,725,546 of record OZ010789.1, read on the forward strand.
ATTTCACGATATTCAGTTTTTTTACCATAATCCTCTTTTTTTTATTATGATTCTTGGTTGAAGTACTTGAATGAATGAATTTTTACCTCAAACTTTGGACGAAATTCACATTTTGTACCTTTGACGATTTTTACACGGTCCTTTGGATTCGTGTTTTCTTTCCACGATCCTCACTTTCAATGAAACAATCGTAGTTTGAGACTGATTTTCGTAGCATCGTAGTTTATAAGTCCAAATCGTAGAAACTACGATTTTTTCGTAGCAGTTGGCAGGTCTGGTATGTATATATATAACACTGGCGCCCGGCTAACTGAAAAGTACCAAAATATCTACTATTCTGACTTTATAAAAAATATCTGCAACCAAAATCAAAAAAGTAAAAAAGGACAGACGTAGAAATCGACCTTAGCTATCAAATGCAAAAAAATATATATATATATTTTAAAAAGTTGAAATGCAAACGAGATATTTGCAAAGAACCTCACAATAGTTTTAGCATTAGCTTGCAAGAGTCTGCCTGACAAGACAAGAGTCTTAAAGGAAAAAGAAAGTAAAAGGAAATATGTATATTCAAATATGAAATAGGCACTTTCAATATACGGAAAAAGAAAGCTAAATTGCATTGAATGAGTTACTTTTAAATAGAACTATTTATTGAAAGGAAGATTGTCAATAATATTAATTATATGAGGGGACAACATAGAAAAGTTTCAATAACTTTCTTAAGCATGGATCAAAGCCTACTTCCAGCAGGGACCATGAAACAGGTCCATCTTGTTTTGAAAACATTATCAACCTATTATTGTTTTAGTTATACAAAACATGATTAATGCTGATCAGAAAATTAGGAAAAAAAAAATCAGCCAGAAAATTGTCGACTATGGTTAAAATTTTAACACATATTTATTAATGAGCCTCCTAAATATTTTTAAACATTTAAAAAGAAAAAAAAAATGTCAAGATTAAAATAAAATTTTTGGTTTATCAGAGAAACATGTTTAACAATAATTTGAAAATAATGAAAAAAAATTTGACAATAGGAATAAATTACTATTGGATAAAACAATAAATACTATTCCAAACAGTAATTAGGATTGTACACTAATGTCTAATATGCAAGCACAGAATAATTTCTATCTATTTATTGCATATTTTATTCTTGTATTTGTCTAATGTTTGTTTATTTCAGAGACAAAATATTGTATAACAAAATAATACGAAATATAATGCATAAAGTATTTTCATTTGAAATCAAAATTATAATAAATAGATCCAATATAACATCCATTTGCTTTATTTTTGAAAATGAGACAGTAAAATAAAAGTTTTAATTTAATCTAATTTTGATTGTGATAAAATAATTTATTTTGTATAGATGCATGTTGAAATAACTGTGACCACTCATTATGCCAGAGCCAGAGATGACTAACTTAATTTGGTACTACTTAGTTATCCCATCAACCAATTTCACCAAATTATACAAATTGACATAATTTTTATTTCAAACAACGAAAGAACAAATAAATTAGTATAACAATAATAAAAATACAAATAAAACGCTGAAAAAAAAAATCACTTGATGACGTAAACACGTGTAACTTGCTTAAAGTTAAATAAATGTGACATTTACGATCAACCACTATTGGCATTTAATCTTGTAGTCTGGCGATAGATTTTTGGTCAACGGGATAACTAAGTAGTACTACCCTTAATTCAATAAAACTTCAACAACAAAAATTACCATAAAATTTTGCATATAATATCCCTTTGACAACATGAAATATTGGCAAAAGTGGGGAATGGGCTTATAAGCAGAATTTCTTGAAAATTTCCTCAATAATAACTCTTACCATTAATGTTTATTAACAGAAGTTAATGGGTACATGATAAGGTATATTCAGTAAATATTTAAAATAAAATTATCTAAGAAAGTTTAATTTTTTTTTAAATAAACAAAAAATAATAAATAATCCTCTAAATATTTCCTCTTTAGAGAGAGAGAAACTATTCAAATTCTATTGTTTAATGTATAAAAAAGGACTCTTTGAATGTGTCAGTAAGTTTGCATTGTTTGAATGCGGAAAAAATAAATTATTGAGCTGCAAACAAACAGAAAAAATAATTAAAGGAAAAAAATAAAAAAATTAAACATTTTTTCTCTACTATAAAAAAAAAAAAAAAAAAAAAAATGATATATCTTTTGTTAATTGACAGATTTTGTTCATATTTTCAGCAAGTTGAAATAATAGTAAGGGGGAGGGGGGATGGGGCACCTTTGAACCTTTTTTTAAAAAATCCACATATTTCTTACTTGAATTATATTTATCGAATTTTAAATATTTCGTGAGAGAAAGAATATAATTCTGCATCATATGAAGTAAAAAATTACAATTAATCAGATAAATTAAATATGTCATGGAGCTTCAAAAAGTTGAAAGTTTTCTGTGGTACCTTTGAACAAGCTAGGGGCACCTTTGAACAAATAAACAAAATATGAAAATACAATAGCCTTTCTTTTAACCAGAACTGTGCTTTAACCGTCCGACTTTTTTTTTTTCAACATCAGGCAAAATTCAGAAATGAAAATTTCGGTTCTTATTTCTTTATGGTTAATTAACTCAAATTTACATAATGTAGAATAATTTCAACTTCTTATAAAGGTATGTGACAAAATGTTCAACAATTTAATTTGTATTAAATATTGTTCATTATTTGATATTAGTGATAATTTTTATTTCAATTCAGTTAATTACAACCAGTATTTATTTCACAAAAGGTAGAAAAATATGTACTTTTTCAAAACTACACAAATTAAAGAACTAAATGCATCCTATATATTTAATTAATTAAATATGCAGTTACTCATTTAAACTTTACTTTTCCGGTTTAATCGGATTTTCGCTTAACTGGCTAACTCTCGGTCCCGTTTATGCCTGTTAAGAGGGAGACTACTGTATTGACAGTTTTTATTAAAAACTGCGTATCTTTCGGAAATATAAAATAATAATAATAAAATTACACAATTACATTTAACTGAAATGACTATTTTTTTAGTATATAACCAAATTTTTATCCATCAAAGCACATTGTTGAGACAGAACGGGGGATCCCTCCAATTATGTTTAATTGTGGCAACTTTTTTCCTTAAAATCCCCCCAAATTGATATCTGATGCCTCTGGAAAATATATCCTATATTCTTTTTTACGAAGAAACCTGATATTAAGCAATTTAATCTGACCAAAGTAATGAAGAGTTCTTTTTGCATGAAATTGAATTAAAATGAAATAATTTTCATTCACATTGTTATAGAAAATGTATAAAACCCTGTTTTATGAAATCCAAAAATAATGTTTACCATTGTAAATGAAACAGTATAGGGTTTGTTAGACAAATCTGCTAAATCACGAATTATTGTTGTGTGTCCTGAATTTGCCTGTAGTTGAAGCCCTGCATCAGTACAACTTTCATATGAAGTATAATAATACTTAATCTCTTAATTTTCATATTTAAAAAAAATTTCAACAATAATAATATTTAGATACATTATACCTTTTTACTTCATAGTTTTAATTGTTCAATGGTGCCCCATCACATGGAGTTTAGCGTTACAACTATTTACTCAATTAGGTTTGAGAATTTGAATAAAACAAACCTTATAAGATAAAGCTAACATCTTTATTTAGATATTAAATAGTAAATTATAATTTTAGGGATACAAGATTATCAACAAAAAGCTTACAACTTTATTTTGTTAAGTTCAGATTCAGACAGTAGTGCGCATGCAAAATAGTAAAGCTTTGTATTTTTGTTTCATTGAAGCAGTAGTACTGTGCTGCCGTATATATTAAAAAAATATAATTTATTTAAAAGGAAAATATTTACAGTGTTCAAAGGTGCCTCAAGTTCAAAGGTACCCCTTCTCCCCTAAATTAGTCTGTGTAACAAATTTTTATTAAAATACAATATGTTATTAAGAAATTAGAGTACACCCCACACACAAAAAACACTATAGAGCAACTGCAAAGAAAAAGGAGAAGACTATCTGCAGTTTGTTTTGTTTATTCAACTGCATGAAGTCAGAAGCCGAATGTTTATCAGAATCATTTCATCAGCTTTGGATAAATAATATATTTCATTATGCAGAAAGAAACCGCACAATTTTTTTTTTCTTTTTTTTTGGGGGGGGGGGGGGGGGGCGTTAAGGGAAAATGTCAAGCATTTTTTCAGAACAAAAATTAAATTAAAAATATTTTGAAAAAAAAAAAAAAAAGAAAGAAAAGGGGCACAGAGAAGAAAGATGGAAAAAGGGCAGGGTGCATTTTCTACATCTAAAAAGGACACGGCGCATTAGCACTTAAAACAAAAATGGCAGTGCATGGCACCCAAAAACATAAAGCAGGAACACTAGCCAGTGTGAAAACAAAGAAACTAACATTGGCTGACTTGTCGATACTGCAAAAAATTTTGTCATCATGTGTTGGATAAAAACACATTTCAACCAAAGATTTTTTGTAGGCAGCTTAAAAATAGAATTTTTTCAAAAAAAAAAAAAAAAATTAATTTGTTGAAAATTGGAGGGGCTTACATTCGGAATTTTATAGTATATATATATATAATTATAATGAATTTAAAGTGATACTAATGAAAATAACAATATGAGATGTTAAAGAAAAGAAAGACATAAATGCTTAACTTATTCAATAACAGAACAAATAGCCTTTTATATAAAATCATAATCAACATAAATATATTTAATTTTCAAAAGGTATTTTATTGGACTATACAATTTAACTAAAATATGGCTTCTGATGTGTTTAATATTGATTTCATAATTATTGGTCAATTTCATTTGTTTCAATGGTATAATTGTACAGAAAGTTTATAATATAAAAAACATAAGCTATATCGACACATAAACATCCTAGTCAATAGATATAACACAAATACTGCATCATATACCTGAATATTGTCTTGCCCGACATGGAAACCTAGCTTTGCTGCACCAGTAAATGGTGTCTTTTCTATGCTCACAACAGTACTAGAATCTATTTTCAAGGTAGAACTCAACAAACCACACTCAATAAAATCTTCCGTATTCATGTCTTCTACCTGTTTCAGTTTGTTATTTGCCAGCTGTATAATGGAACCTTTCATGAATGACTGGGGGTATTTCAACTGGGCAGCAGCAGTGCCCGGAGAAGTAGGAGGAGCCGGTGAAGGACATTCAGATGAAAATGAGGAACAATGATTAGGATAGGTGCCACCAGGACTTGGAATAACACGATTTGAGACTTCAGTAATGGATGAAGCAGAACTTGAAAAGGAACGATAGCCAGAAGAAGGTATAGATCTCGCTTGCTTAGGTGATGGCTCACGATGCGTCCTTATAGGTGGTGCTGAGAGTGGAGCATCAGCAACCACGGAATGAGGTGGATCAAGAATATTAATACTCGGTGGTCGTAAAATTCTGTGTTTTAGACTACCTTCCTTCCCAGTAGGCAGGCGATAACTGACATGGGAAGGTGAAGTCCTCTGTTGTCCTATATTAAATTCTACATTGTGACTAGCACTATGAGCAGTTTCAATGACAGGACTGCAGCTTGAAGATCCAAGTACTGAATCACTCGAGGTGAAAGATTTTCTGCGAGTTGCTTCTTCTTGGGGTTGAGGTAAAGTAGGAGAAAGCTGAATCTGGACTTGGCAGGGATCCCTTTCGAGGGGAGAATGAACAATCATGGCATCAGGAGACCTGCTGATGAGAATGCTTCGAGCCTGTTGGAACATTCTGCCATGGGAAGATGGTACAGTTAAGTTTGTGGGGCTAGAATTGGAGTGTGAATGTTGTAAATAGCTCGATGAACAAGATAGCTGTGATGAAGGACCAAGATTATGGGCCGCAGAAAGTGAAGGATAATTATTGACCTATTTATTCAAAAGAAAAAATATTTTTATTAAATAAAGAAATTTTAAAAAATGATTAATAATATAACTGTCAACCAATATGATAAAGAGAAAATTTGGTAAATTATCCAAAAAGACGGATCAATAATTTGTCAACATAATTTTAAACTTTCAAGTGTTCAGAGCCTGGCTATCTCAATGTTTTATACATCATGGCATGAGAATTCCTCAAAAAAAAAAAAAAAAAAAAATAATAATAATAATAATAATCCTTTGCCTTCCAATGAGTCTGTTGAGAGAGATTTAATATATAGTACTTAAATAGAGTGTAGTGCAAAAAATTAAGATTAATGGGCTATGTATTAAATTACTTAACCTTCATCTTTTTGCTATTGACAAGCCAAAATCAAAGTAGGTACATTTAGATGACATTTTAAGTCATGAAAAATGAAAATTATACTTGGGACAAACTTAATTTCAGCACACACAGAAAGCACCTTTTACTTCCTTTCCATTACAGATTCTGCAAACATTACATAAACAAGCTTAGTTATAACATTTTTTTTTTCTTTTACTGACAATAGAAAAGGAGGTAATGGTGTGTAATGGGGGGAAAAAATCTAGCAATTAAAATAATAATAAAAAAATAAAAATAATAACTATATATTTGAAGGCAATTAGTAAAAGATTTCTACATACCATAGTATTTCTAAATTTATGTGGCCAAGAACATGGAAAAATGATAGAAGTCCCATTTCTTTGGAAAAAACACCAGAAATTATTCAATCATGTTGTAATTTAATTGTACTTTCTACTTTTTTATTATTATTATTTTTTTTTAATCATTTAAAATATATTTTATTCATTATATTTAAAAATTACAAATCCTCCCACCCATTCCCCCATTTAAAAAAAAAAAAAAAAAATCACAATTAAAATCAATAATATATTTGGAGGCATGAGTTTCAAAAGTCGCCTTATCCAGAAAACGAAATTTTAGGAAATAATGAAAAACTTCTGACTGCGTCCATTGGTTTTCATTGTAAACCCAAGATTTTACAGTGCCAGAAAGACACGATAAACTAGATTTTTTTGCAGATTGTAGCGTTTTTTTCGATGCAGATTCACCTATAAAATGGATTGATAAAGAAAACTCGATTTTTTAAATTTTGGGTAAGGACAGTTTTGAAACTCATGTCCTCATTTTGTCATGCAATATTGCCCTTGTTTACTGAACTAGTGCCCTTTTTAATTACTAGCACCCTGCCTTGTTTCTTTTTAGAGTGAACATTAAATAAACAAAAAAGCTGATTATCTTTTGGGTTAGGAAGGTCTCAAATATTCTCATTTTATCTTATAAAGAGAAGAGGGATTTCAAAATCAACAAAATTATCCGGTACTACTTAGTTATCCTGTTAAACAATTTCGCCAAATTATACAAATTGACATAATTTTTATTTTAAATAACAAAAGAACAAATAAATTAGTATAACATTAATAAAAATACAAGTAAAATGTTGAAATAAAAATCATTTGATGATGTAAACACGTGTAACATGCTTAAAGTCAAGTGAATGTGATATTTACAATTAACCATTATTGGCATTTAATCTTATAGTTTGGCGATAGATTTTTGGTCGACGGGATAATTAAGTAGTACCAATTATCTTTATGCAGTACTTGAAATGCCCCTTTGTACTTTAAAAAGATGGAATGGCTCATTTAAATGGCACAGCACTACAAGTTATAAAAAATTACATGCACTAAATATCACTCAAACTCGATGAATCTTACAAGTGGTCAGATTCTGTTATGTTCATTGCTAATGCAGGGATTGGGGAGTGATCAGATAAATGAATGATATGCCATTTGCTATTTTCCTAGTTTCCATGATTAATTACCTGGCTTAAATTAAATAAATATAATAATGTTATTAAACTACAATATACACTGGCTTCATTATTAAACTCTTATTTAACTTTATTATTTTAATTTCTTTTGGAATAAACAAAGTTATACATTGATTACAATAGTTTTAATTTTTCAATTCATGTGTCATAGATAATGTTCCCATTTGATGTTTTTCAAAGGGTGTTGCACCCTCCCCTTTTTGTTTAAACTGCTGATGCACCCACCTGCCCCGTTTCCCAGTAGCTTCTTTGTGTCCTCTATTTTTTTCTTTTTCAAAATATTTGGGTTTTTCCTCTCCTCCCTGACTTTTGAAAACAGAAGTTCTGTTGCTTTGACTCACATGTTGTAAGTTCTAAATTCTACATCAATGTAAAAAAACATGCAGTAGTTGCATATTGTATTGTGTTTTCAAATCATAATGCATTTTCCATTTCAAAATCGTCCCAGAATGGCACATGTTTCCATAAGTAGAATATTCGAAAAATAGGGTTATTTTAATCAGATTATTTTATGATATTCTTAAAAATACAGCACGATTTCAGTTTACCTTGATCACTGGTGTCCAAAATTAAGAAACAATCACAAAATGTTAATTTTCAAGTACACGGATACTCAAAAGGAACTAATATAATTTGAATAATTACTATCTCTACAACACAGCTAATCCATATAACATCTCATTCATGTCACACATGGTCGCAAGTGTCACAGTCACTACAGTGATGCAAAAAAATAGGAAATTCCATACATCTCATTGAGTCTCAAATTATCACTATATGTGACTTTACAATGTAGTTACTTTGTGACTCTCATGTGACTCATCTGTAGACTCAATTTCAAGATCATCGTGAACGCTGCATTGTGATAAGTGATCAAATGATGTCACATTAATGTCAGGTGACAGAGACTATTCTGAAGTCACCATTGTGCTTTTTTGTGAAAAGTCACTATGTGACTATAATGTGATATTATTTGGTGACTTATCATGATTTTTAAATTGAGTCTAAAAATGAGTCACAATGTAACTACATTGTAAAGTCACCTGGTGACTCGTCACAAAGCAGCAGTCACACGGATGTCTCAGTGGAGTCACATATAGTGATCATTTGAGACTCATAATAAGACATGTGGAATTTCCTATTTTTTGTTTCACCGTAGTGACTGTGACAATTGTGATCATGTGTGACATGAATGAGATGCTATATGGACTAGCTGTGCTGCAGGGATAGTAGTTACTTGAATTATATTATTTCCTTTTGAGTATTCGCTTACTTAAAAATTAGCATTTTGTGACAGGTCCTTAATTTTGGACACCGGTGTATATGCCAGTGAATCCAGAGAGTGCCTCCTCCTCTTTCTCCTGATAATCCAATGAGAGTGTCCTTTTACACAACAAAATATGTCCCTTTATTCGATATAAGCGCCCTTTTACCATAACAAAAATGCCCTTTTCAGCAAATCTGTCCTGCCCTTTTTAAAAGAAATATGAACACTAGTCATAGAAATTTTTAAAGTCAAAATGTGTCAATCCAAAAAGGACAGGAAACAAAAATTAAAGAGCAATTTGCTATCTCCATGAATTATAGAGTAGACAAAGATTTGAGGACGTGAGTTTCAAAACTTGCCTTATCCAAAATTTAAAAAAACCTGTTTTTTCTATCAGTTTATTCTAGTTGTAAACCTTCACCGAAGAAACACAACTGACTGCAAAAAAACTAGTTGTACTCTTTATTTCTGCCATTGTAAAATCTTCATTTACAATGAAAACCAATGGAAGCAGTTAAAGGTTTTTTGCGATTTCCCAAAATTTGACTTTCTGGATAAGACGAGTTTAGAAACTCACGTCCTCATTTGTTTAGTTCACTATGGTAAGTATTTATAAAATACACAAATAAAGAAGAAAAAAGGTGACACTATTAACCTGCAAATAAGAGCGAGATGGATCTGGATTACTGACAGATGAATTGGATACATTTGATTGTGAAACAGTAACAGGGTATGATGATGCTTGGTAGAAGTTCGAAAGAGGAGCAGTTCGGGAAGCTTGGCTATAATACATAGTGCCAGAACTGGGAATGCAAGTATGTTGTTGAAGATGACGTGTGCGTTCAATGTGGAACGGTGGTGTGAACATTCTTAAGCTGTTTCCTCCAGCAGGTCTGGCCACAACAATGGGAGGAGAAAACACAGAACCTGGATTAGACAGCAGCAACTGTGACGACACATCCCCAACAGTGTGCAACACTGGTGGCAAAGCAACAGCAGGATCATTTCGATCTGGAGAGGATGGGTGCTTATTGAGTGCTCCCTTAGCTGCCGCAGATGCAACTTCCGAAAGCCAGTTTAGCTGATCAGAATGAGGGTTGGAACTCCCAGTCATGGTAAGTTTTTCAGCACCATTCATCGGCACATCTGGTAATCGGCAAGGAAAGTAAGTTTGTGATAATGCATTTATGCAGCTTCTGGGACACTGCAAGGATGGATCACTTTTTTTCTCAATGTGTGGTAGGAATGAATTTTGCTTGACCTCATAAAATTCACTGTCAGAATGTTTAGAGTCAATATTTGAGTAACATGGTTTTTTTCTGGCATTAGAAGTAACAGGTTCCCCAGCTGACTGAACCCAAGGTGACTTGAAGGAACAAATGTTTTCTGGTAAAAAATGCACAGGTGGTATAAATCCAGGCACTAAATGGGATTGATTTAATCCATTCTGGTTTTTAAAGGATATATCACAGGATGGTAAAGCAAGAGGCAGCTTGGTCTTGGTCTGAGATATACCTAAGGAAGAATAAGGTACATCAGTATAATATCAAGAAAAAGAAAAATAGCATAATTACTGGCTTTACATATAACAACACTTATTTTACGTTACGGTTTTCATGCCATGTTATGAAAAATAGACTATTTCTTTTTAAGGCACAAAAAAAAAAAAAAATTTTAAACTACGAAATTTAATAACTTATTTATATATTTTGCAAACTCACATTGATGTAAACATATGAACAGCAGTGTATTTATTCTTGATTTGTATATACATATATATACAGGATGTCCTCAGATACATGGGCCAAACTTTAAGGGAAGGTTAAGTACACATAAAGAAGCAATTTTGGTATAACAATGTGGGATTGGAAATGAAAAGTTTTTACGAAAACCAAGAAATGCGGAGGAAATGAAAACGAGCGTTTTATTGACATAACAATTACAGTAAATGCTCAAATGCGCCACTGGCAGTGTCTAGCAAATGATTGGCGTACCTTTTCACAGATTCCAAGTGTTTCACGAATATTTGCAGCAACGACTGAAAGTCTTGCAAATGAGGTCCTCATCGGAGTCAACTGGTGTCTCATAGATAAGACATCTGGAACCTTCAAAAGGGTACACCAGTCACTCGCTAGACACTACCAGATATGTATATCGATGTTGGTGATGGCACATTTGAGCACTTACTATAATTGATATGACAAAGCACTTGTATTCATTTCCTCTGCAATTCTTATTTTTTGCCAAAACTTTTCCTTTCTGACTCCACATTGCTATACCAAAGTCGCTTCTTTATGCAGGCATAGGAATTCCACCTTTTTTAAAGCAAATTTGGACAATCTCTAGATTGATGCAAAAATGAAAAGAAAATATTAGAAGCATATAGAGGGTGGGGGTGGGGGGGTCTAGAAAGCTTAATAATTAGACATCTTGTTTACTCAAATCCTTGGTGTTTGTTTCTGAATATCTGTATGTACTATCAAATCAAAGGAGAGCTTTTATTATAAGCATCTGAAAATCATGTAAATTAATTTCTTTAAGGGAATTAATTATACAATGCTTCATTATACAATGAAGCATTGTAATTATAAGCTACACATTTTAAAGTGTTTTTAATTAGTTTTAATGAAATTTAATTGATTTAGAGTTTAATAAGTAACCCAATTTCTCAACAATGAGGACATTAATACTGGAATAAAACTTAGATGGTTTTACAAGTGATTTGTAGTCAGAATTGCAAATATGCCAGCTAAATTTTAAAAGGGCCATACCAACTGCCAATTATTTTTCATTTTTACTGCTTTATAAAATTAAAGAGGACAAGGGTTACTTAGTTACATGTTTTATTGCTTAATTAATTTTAAGAGTTATTAATATACAAGTCTTATTTTATTTCTAATACACATTTAAAATTATACATAGTCATATTAACAAAAACACCATTTCTTTTTCTCACTATTAAAAACATTATGAATAGCATATGCATGAACATGCTTAACAACAAGCTTTTCAAAATTTTGTTTAGAGAATTTTTATGTTTTTTTTTTTTTTTTTTTTTTTTTTCTTCTTGTTTAAATGCTCTATTTTTTTATACACTTATGTACCACTCTCCTCAAATATTATATCCTTTCTAATTAATCTTTTAACATTTATAACTTAATCTCTCCACGTGGACACATAAGAATGTTTCCATTTTGATGAGCCACATTTTGTCATTAATTAAATATAATGTTTAAAATGTGTAGTATACATGGAGCTATGTAATATAGAATTTCAAAACACCAATTTGGAGCCTAACTTAATTCTTTTCAATGTTTATATATACATATATATATATATATATTTTTTTTCAGACATAATGCCTTCACAGTTGTTTTCTAGAAGTTATAAAGGTTTATTTATTTGACAAAATTTAATAGAAATCTATAATTTGTTTAGTAGAAAATATTTGTTAGCATATTAAAAATTAATCGATCGCAATTTAAAATGAATTAAGTGTAAACCAACTTAAAAAAACAAAGCCCGGCTTTTTTCAATAAAAGCCGGCTTTTATTAAGTGGTTAAAACCAAAAAAAGCCGGCCGGCTTTTTTTGGCCTGGCTAAAAGTCGGCAACCCTGCACGTGACCGAATTCGCTTATAACTCAACTAGCAAACCCCGCGGCTTTGCTCGCGTAATAATTGAAATAAGTCAAGTGATATTTGCATCACTATTTTTTATTAGAAGAACACTTTTTGAAATAATTCAAAAATTACAAATTAAGCCACAGTTTGATTAAACTTCATTATAAAAGTGCAATAGACAGAAATGAGATTTTAATTAATAAGAAGAACTAAAACTAATTCCAATTAAATGGTAATTTAAAAGTATTTTGAGACGTTTATGCTCATTTCAGTATTTATTTGAAGCTTTGAATTTTTTAGGAACCATCTTATCACATTTATATCTTAAAATTAACCATCATGTCAAATTCCAAGCTTCTTGTCTAACAGTCTACCACCTCTCTGGTGTTAGTGACACCAACATAAAATGCCAAAACAGAGTTGAAATAGAATGTCTCGAAAAATGTTGAAACAGAGACTGTCACCATTGATTTGCTAACATTAACCTTGAAATCGGTTGGTATTTCCTAATATTCTATAGAAAACGTAATTTAGATGTTTTTAAAGGCTTTCTTGTTGTTCCTGTCAACCAGGTGGTAGTGACACTGGCATAAAATATAGCCCGTATAGGATTAGGGACTATCCCTCTTGATTCGCAACCAATAACTTCTGTAATCGGTTTATTATTTCCTGAGATTCCATAGAAATCGTAATTTAGGACTCTTGTAGAATGCTTTTCGCTCCTTCCCTTCACTTCACCCCTTTTTAATTTTGAATTTATTTTTGACTGTTCTTAGAGGACATTTATATTATATAAGTAACTACCGTACTATATTTAAAGTTTCCAGCCTCTTCAGTACAGCAGAAATCGCAATTTAGAAAGTTTTTTGCTCCTGCAACCCTCGACATAAAATATAGCTTATGTTTGAGCAGGTTCTATCACCATCAATTTGCAACCATTATGTTTGAAATCGGTTTCGTATTTCATACGATTGCATAAAAATCGTAATTTAGAATGCTTACAGAACGATTTTCGCTCACTTCATCCTTTTAAATTTGGAATTTTCTTTCAAAAATTCTTAGAAAGCATTTGCATCTTTGAAGTAATTATCATTCCAAATTTAAATGTTAGACCCCTCAGTAACACAAAAATGCAATTTAAAACTTTTTTGCTCCTGTAACCTTCAGGTGGTAGTGACAACAACGTAAAATATAGGCTATGTTGGAGCGGGGACAGTCACCATCAATTTGAAACCATTACTTCTGAAATCGGTTTATATTTCCTGAGATTGCGTAGAAATCGCTATTTAGAACGTTTTTAGAACGCTTTTCGTTCATTTTCCCTTTTTTAAAATTTCAAATTTTTAAGGAACTCTTCTCAGAGAGTATTTACATCACATAAGTAATTGCCATGCCAAATTTCAAGTTGCTAGCCCCTTCAGTATCACAAAAATCACAATTTAGAACGTTTTTTAAAATGCAACCACAAGGTAGTAGTGACGCCGACATGAAATAGATCCTATATTGGAGCAAGGATTGTTGTCATCAATTTCCAACCATTACTTTTAAAATTGGTTGGGTACATTCTGAGATTGCGTAGAAATCGCAATTTAGAATGTTTGCTTAGAATGTTTTTCGTCCATTTTCACCCTTTTTTAAATTTTGAATTATTTAGGAAATGTTCTTAGAGATCATTTATATGTTATAAGTAACTACCATGCCTAGTTTCCAGTTTCTAGCCCCTGCAGTATTACAGAAAAAGCAATTTAGATCGTTTTTTGCTCCTTCACCCCGTTTGGGGTAGTGGCACCGAAATGAAGTACAGCCTTTGTTGGAGTGTGGGCGAGGGCTGCCACCATTGTTTTCACACCATTATTTTTTAAATCGGTTCGGTACTTCCTGAAATTGAGTAGAAATTGCAATTTCGAACGTTTTTTGCTCCTGCACCCCCTTTAATGGTACTGGCACCATCATAAAATGTAGCCTATCTTAGAGCAAGGGTTGTCGTCATCATTTTGACACCATTATTTTTTAAATCAGTTTGGTACTTCTTGAGATTGTGTAAAAATCGCCATTTAGAACGTTTTTTAGAACACTTTTCGTGCATTTTCACCCCTTTATAATTTCGATTTTTTTAAGAAATATCCTTAGAGATCATTAGTATCTTCTAAGTAACTACCATTCCGAATTTCATGTTTCCAGGCCCTTCAGTAACACAAAAATCGCCTTTTTAGAGCGTTTTTTGCTCCTGCACCCCCCCCCCCTTTTGGCCAGTGGCACGGACATAAGATATAGCCTATGTTCTAAGTTGGACTAACACCATCATTTTGATACCATTACTTTTAGAATTGGTTCGGTAGTTCCAGAGCTTACCTCCTACAAATAAACAATTTTTACCTCTTTATAATATTAGTATAGATAGGTAATTGATTGATCAAAAAATGGAAAAAACAGTTCCACTCCAAATCGCTTCCATGGCCAAGCTTTCGAATTTTATATCTTTCTGTTAAAAAGTGAATTTATAAATATGTCAAAATGTTTTTCGCTTGTTGAGCAGACCAGTTAAAGAACAGCCTTAACTAGGGAAAGGAATTTTCCATACGTTTCTTTTGGAATAGAATATTTTATTTTATTTATAAAACACTTCTGGGTAATTTCAGAGATGCATTTTTTGGAAATGTATTTCTGGAGTAAAGATCAATTTGACGTGCGTATATTTAGCATAGATTTTTTTTTGTAAATCTTAGTGAAATCATTCAAAATAATACATATATTTTGAAAAATTAATCGCTGTACTTCGCATAATTTAATCAGATACATTTGGATACATTTATACTTTTAACAAACTGTTTCCAATTTTCTTTTTTGATTTAATGAATTTATACATTTATTTTTTTTTTCTTTTAATAGTTTCTAAGTTATAAAAAGAAAATGACAATCATATGTACAGCTATAATTAATTTTATTGTATGAATAACTGTTAAAATGTGTCTAAATTATACGAGTTTGGCCTTAGTGTATATTTTGAAAAAAAATTCTACCTTTTTTCTCATTTCCCACTTTTGTGCTTGTTTATGTGTACTTTACAGCTTCCCTTACAGTTTGGCCCATGAGTTCGGGGATACCCACACCCGGTATTGGCATATACCGGGTGTCCTAAAAAGGACCGGTTTTAAAATTCAACAATTTGCAAACGGTGACAGCTATTTAAAAAATTCTTGCAGGAGGGTTATGCATGAGGTCAAAAATTTTTTTTACAGAGATTTTCGGTTTTAATTCGAATTACAAACAATAGATGTAAGCAATAGGCGATAAATACA
The DNA here is from genome assembly GCA_963932465.1 of Maratus speciosus. Classification (NCBI taxonomy): domain Eukaryota; kingdom Metazoa; phylum Arthropoda; class Arachnida; order Araneae; family Salticidae; genus Maratus; species Maratus speciosus. Next base: position 297,741,546 of record OZ010789.1, read on the forward strand.
GGCTCGATTTTTTTGCCTTTCTTCCCTTCCATGCAGAAAAAGAAGATTAAAATGTACTGAGTGGATCCTGAAGTGCCAAAAATCTAGCTTGAATTTAGTGCCTATTGCTAACAGCGCCATCTATCGTTTGTAATTCAAACTAAAATAAAAAATCACTGTAAAAAAAACTTTTGACCTCATTCATAACCCTCCTGCAAGATTTTTTTAAATATCTGTCACCATTCGCAAGCTATTGAATTTTAAAATCAGTCAGTCCTTTTTAGGACACCCGGTATATGTCTGTGTGTTAACCAGGGGTGCAAGAAGTCCATCCAAAACAAGACTGAAAACTTTTTCGAGTATTAGGTATATAACCAAATGCAATTGGGCTAGAAGATATCTGACTTACATTATGGCTAAAAATTGATCTATTAGAATAAAAGAAAGTAAATAAAAGTTTTTGCTAGTAAAATTGCTGTCATTTAAGCACATAAAGTAGAATTTATCATCAGCCAGGAATTTGTCCATAACTGAAAATCAGTTATCAGACTGAAGTCGTGTACCCATGTTTTGTTTTAAAAATTTGCATAAACAAATACTGTAAAAACTGATATTTGTAAATAAATAAATATATATAACACTATTTGCAAACATGTTTGCAGCTTATGATATCTGCACTGGGGATAATACACATTATCATACATAATACATACACATTATCATACATTACATACATTCTGGCATGGTATTCGTATAACGCAAAAGTACCGTGAAAGTACCATTTGCTTAGATTTTCAATCTTGTAATTAGTTTCTAACAAATAAAAAAATATATACAGAGAAAAAGAGCAGCAGCTTGTCAGAACCTGTTGAACAGAAAATGCATAGGAAAAACATTCAACCAATGCATAATTATTTTTATAAAATATTACCAATAAAAAACAAAAGATCAAGCAAAGGAAGTATTAAAACGGCTCACAAAAAAAATAAATAAATAAATAAATAAAAATAAATAAATAAAGCTATATTATAAGATATAATTTAATTCCATAAGACTCTTTAGAAAATAATTCAATTTTGCCATTGAGTTTAACATTTTTATTTATTTATTTATTTATTTATTATTATTTTTTTTTAAATAACATCTATTTTTCCCTCAATAAGTTCACTGAAAAGTGATATGTTTAGGATGAAAATAATCACTTTTAAGAGAAATTAAAAAGATCACACAATTTTATGTCAGATACTGAAGAGAAAATAAACTTTAATAAAACAAGTATAAAGTGCAGCTTTGGCCAGCTTTTCCGATAGCATCAATGTTACATTGCAATACAATATTTATAAAATAAGCGGTTAAAGCGCGGATCTGGATACATACGCTTATTTGATTTTTATTTGTTTGCTTTTCTTTTTGACGGATCTTGCTCATTTCGCAACAAAATAAAACTCGGCGAGACCAAAGAGTAGCATGATTGCGTTTTGTGGTAGCGCCATCTAGGAAAAGTTTGAAGCATTATAATAAGTCACAATAATAATAATAAAGGGCTTTGCATATACACTATATGGCCAAAGCTGACCGGTCACTTGCTATTTTTGACGTTTTGTTAAATATCTAGAAAAATACATGAGGAATTAACCTGAAACTGCAGATATGTAAACAGTATAGTATAGGTCATATATTTCCGCGAAGATTTTTTCCTGAAACCCCACAGGGGAACGTCAAAAAATTGAAAAAGAACGAATATCTTTTGGATAACCCTGTAAAAACTAATGGAGCATAAACGTTTAAACTCGAGATTATTAATAAGTAGCTTATTGTAGTATAACTGTGTTCATTTTTATGAGGATAGCATGTATACTCGTAGAGAAATTAAGGTTTTTATAAAAACAGTCCCAAATTTCGCGAAGTTTTTTTCTTATCATTTGAAGAGTTCTTAATATAAAAAAAAGTTCTTTTAAGAAAATATGACGAATAACATTGTACACAATACTCTGCAGTCAGAATTAAAAAATAATAACAATGTTTCACTGCGCATGCGCGAATGCAATCAAAATATAGTGTGCATAATGTGTTAGCTAAATGTATACAGCAACTTTTGTAAAAGTCTCAAAAACATAGTTTGAAAAGTCTGATAATAATCGTTTATAGAATAAGCTCAAAATCCGTTGTTCCCAAAATGAAGCCACAATAAGCCACTTATTAATAATCTCGAGTTTAAACGCTTTTGCTGCATTAGTTTTTACAGGGTTGTCCAAAAGATATTTGTTCTTTTCCAATTTTTTGAAGGTCCCCTATGGGGTTTTGGGAAAAAATCTTCGCGGAAATATATGACCTATACTATACTGTTTACACACCTGCAGTTTCAGGTTAATTCCTCACGTATTTTTCTAGATATTTAACAAAACGTCAAAACCGGTCACCTTTGGCCCATATAGTGTATAACGTTTACTTTTTTGGCAATTTTTGACTCCCTCCCGTCCTTACGATATATCATATGTTATTATTCCTCGATCCCCCCCCCCCCAGGGGTGCCCAGAGAGGGGTTTAGTGACGCAAAATGCGTCATAAAATTTATTTTTGGGGGGGAATTGAGAGAAAAATTACATTGGGGGGGGGGGGGGATTTTTAAAATCCTAATACTATTTGCTTTTTTTTTTTCACTATTAAAAAAGTTTTTGATTTTTGTAATATCACTTTTAACTTCTTTTCAACATTCAATTTCCAGAAATGGTCATTTTTTTTTCATTCTTTAAATTCTAGATAGGGGCAATAAGAACCGATTTTGCATCTTAATATCTTTGAAAGTGCGGGAATAAAAAAAAATACTTGGTATACAGGTGGGAAAATGTTTAACACATTCTGAAAGGCAATTAGGACTCAAGACGTGATAAAAGGAATAGCTTTCCAGAAGCGTCTTAAGTAATTTATTATATTGTTTGACAGGGTCGAATCGCACAGTCCGAGTGCAAAACTACATTCTTGATTGGTATGATAAGAAATAACAACAAAATAAGCATTTCAGAGGAAGAGACAACGCTAAAATTACTTGACGATTTTCAGAAAACTAGGATTTAAGTACAGTATATTTTAGTGATGTTAGAAGAGTAGTATTGTGTGTCATTAAAACAGTATAAGGTAAACAACCTGTACAGAGAAAAAGACTTCCAGCTAGTGATGAGCGAAAACGAGATGTTTTTATAAATTTTATCGATTGTATGGACATCTCGATATTTTTTGATTGTGCAAAATTTTCCTCAGTGACTCCAGTTTGCCAATTGCTTTTATACCATACCCGATTCGATTTGATCAAGAATCGTCTGTGGGAAAGCTGGAATGAGTCGGGTTAATAAGGACTAGTTGGCTACGCCTGCTAGTGCGCCCCTTCTTTAATCAAGGCCTCTAATTTATACGTAATCATGTAATATGAAATCTCAAACTGGGTCCCCGATGCATACGGTACCGTATAGAAGGCAAGGTGTGCACACACTGCAAAATCTTGTAAACAAAAAAAATCTCGAACCGAACGAACCTCGGACCGGATCCTTTGGGGGGTCAAAGGGCAGGCACAGGAGCTGCATAATATGAATAAGTGGTCGCAGGGATTTCCAGCGATATATCACATGAGGGTTATAGGCAAAATTTAGAAAAGTGCCCCCGGGAGGGCAAAGTGGAGGAAGGATCATCGGAGGGGTATAACCAGAGGTGATTGTGTTCAGGTAATGTACCTGAATTCAGGTATTTATTTCATTTAACATACTGGAATTCCAGTTTTTCTGATAGTAAAATTAATAAAATAAGACTAAAATATCAATTTCATATGATTTCTAAACATAATTAAAGGTAATACTTTTCATAATAAAATGGTTTGGACCTCTCTGCAATAAATTACATGTTCTCTCTCCATGCGAAATCCTTTTCTTGCTAAAATTTCAGGTATTTTTTCCTGAACTCGCAATCACCCCTGGGTATAACATCAATAAGTGGTCACAAGCCATTCCAACCAAATGTCACATGAGGGGTCTTGAGCTAAATTTATAAAAATGCACACCGGGGTGACAAAGTGGGGGGAAAGGGGCGCGGGAGGTGCATAACAGGAGTAACTGGTCACAGTCCTATCAAACAATACTTCATATGAGGGGTCTCAGCTAAATTTCGAGAAGTGCCTCCCGTGGGGACAAAGTGAGGGGAGGGACACCGGAGGTGCATAACATCAGTAAGTGGTCACAGGCCTTTCCAACCAAATGTCACATGAAAGGTCTCGAGCTAAATTTATAAAAATACCCACCCCACCGTGAGGGCAAAGTGGTGGGGGAGGGGCGCGGGAGGTGCATAACATGAATAAGTGTTCACAGTCTTTTCATACAATATGTCACATGAAGGGTCTCGGTTAATTTAGAAAAGTGCCACCCTGGGTGTCAAAGTGAGGAAAGGGGCACGGTAGGTGCTTAATATGAATAAGTGATCGCAGGACTTTCTAATGATATATCACATGAGGGGTGTCGGCAAAAATTAGGAAAGTGCTCCCCCCCGGGGGTCCAACTATCGCAACCCCCCAGGAATTCAGCCCCCCTTTTGAAATTTCATATATTATAAGTAATATTTTTCGGAAAACTCCTTAAAAAATTCGAATTAAAATGATGAAAACGCAAAAAAGTTCAAAAACTGGGGCCAAATTGGGAAGGGGAGAAGAAAGTCTCATAATATGAAAGAGTGATCCGAGGGCTTTCCAATGATATATCACATGAAGGGCTTAAAAAAGGTTGAAAATCCCCCCCCCCCCCCCCCACGGTTTGTTCACTCTTTCGGCCCGGAATTCACGCATGCCCCACTTTTAATTTTTTATATTTAATAAATAATATATACCGGAGGACTCCATAAAAAAAACACATCTAAAATTATATTCATTGTAGAAATCACTACGGTTTTTAAAATTTGTTCATCCCCTCCGCACACCCCTCTTTGACATTTTTATATTTAATAAATAGTATTTATCAGAGGGTTCCAGGTATGTGACAGCTTGATAGGGCTAAAATAAGAGAAACTTTGAATATTAGGGCTTCATTGCACAGCTCATTGTCATGCCTCTTTCTCTATCTCGTCTCGATAAATCTTCTCACATCTCTTCTCTGCCGAGAACGAGAAATGAATTCTCGTTCTCGGCAACCTATGAAAAGACACTAATCGAGAAGCGAAGAAAATTGATTTCTCATTCTCGGCCAACATTGAAATGTTGAAAAGCACGAGAGGAATAATCGGGAAGTCAAAAGTCGAGATGCCGGTGAAAAATCATTGAGATGAGATTTGCGGAAATGCCAGAGAAAGAGAGAAATGAAGCTTTCAGAGTCAACTTACCGCATTTCTGGTTTAAGTCATAGTTTCTCGAAGGAGTGCATTTGCTTATCCAATCTCTTTTTGTTATTAACCGGTATGGGTTAGGAGGTATAGTGGTTTATTTATTCAGTTCTGTATATTCCTAATTTCAATAATTACTGTTGAATTTAGTGTCATTTTGCCCCGAATTTTCAATGTTTCTCTTACTTTAGCTCTGTCAAGCTGTCCCATACCTGGGGCCCTCAGATAAATATTATTTATCAAATATAAAATTTCAGAAGCGGAAGGTGAGTGAATTCTGGAAGGCGCGAGAATGGACCGACGGGGGATTAATTTTCAAACTTTTACCGAACCCCTCCTGTGACTTATCATCGGAAAGCCCTTTGACCACTCTTTCATATTATGAACCTTTCTCCTCCTGGAGTAAATTTCGGGAGGGGGAAGCAGTAAGGGGGTGAATTTTTTAAATCGTTACGATTTCTACAAGAAATATAATTTTAAGTGTGTTTTTTTTTTTTTTATGGAGCCCTCCGGTAAATATTATTTATTAAATATAAAAATTTAAAAGTGAAGGTTGCGTGATTTCCGGGTGTATTCTGGGAAGAAAGAGTGAACCCATGTGTGAAGGGTAAATTTCAAACTTTTTGGACCCGTCATGTGATATGTCATCGGAAAGTTTTCGGACCACTCTTTCATATTATGAATTTTTCTCACCCCCTCCCCCAATTTGGCTTCCCGGGTGAGGCGCTTTTCGAACTTTTTGAAATCGTAGCGTTTTTATCATTTTAGATCGGATTTTGTTACGGAACACTCAGATGAATAATTTATAATATATTAAAATTTCAAAGAGAGGGGGGAGGGTGTATTCCGGGGCGCACAATAGTTGGAATCCTGGGGGCACTTTTCTATCTTTTGCCGTCACCCCCTCATATGATATATCATTGGAAAGCTCTGTGACTATTACTTCATGTACATACCTCCCGCGCCCTTCTCTCCTTTGACCCCGCGGGGGGTCACTTTTCTAAATTTAGCCGACACCCCTCATGTGATATATCGTTGGAAAGCCTTATGACCACTTATTCATATTATGCATTTATTGCTCCTCCCCTATTTCCTCCCCAGGGGGTTGTTTAACGCACTCCAGTAGATGGTCTTCTAATAAAGGGGAAATCATAGAACTGATTTCAAATGACGTAAAAACATCAATAAAAAATATTGATACTATTTACTATCCTTTCAGTTCATGTTTTTGCCACTAGGGGGTGCTTTTTATTATTATTTCTTTGGCCAATTTGCTGCTAATTGTCGAAAAATTCTAATTATTGATACTTAAACTCATTTTACTATTTCATACCTACTCGCGACTTTTCAACTTTTGCAGCCAAAGAACGCCGTTACATGACTTTTCCACTATTATGGCTCCATTATAGCCTTCCTTCGGTTTGCGGTTTTTTAAATCCATCTCTTTTCAGTTACCATGTATTTACTAAATACTGCTTTATAAACATATAAAAACAATGGTTTTAATAAACGATTGTAGAACATCTCGATTGTAGGTTCTCGGAAGTAATTGATGATTATATCGATTGTGTTTTTTACCGATTACGATTTTTTTTATTGGTCCACGAATTATTTTAGGGGGAAGGGAGAAGTTTATAGAAAAATTAGAATTTTTTGGGAGGGAAAGGAGGATTAATTACTAGGTAATAAGACTGAAAAATTATAGTGTGAAAGAAAAACATACCTATACAGAATACAGGGGCTTACAATAGATATAGGACTATGTTTTAATGGTATAATGTCTGCCATTTTACATGAATCGGTACTTGTATAAGAGTATATTGTATGTTGTTAAAGCAGTATTAAGCAACACTTGTACTGAAATAAACGCTTCAATCCACAGTTTATTTTAGGGAGGGGGGTGATTTAGAGAATTTTTTTGGGAGGGTGAGATTAAACTGTATGACTAGATAGTATAAAAAAAATGATTGGGAAATCTTAAGCGTTAAGATTTAATCTTAAACAAGGGCGTATGTACATGCAAATGTATTTGATATGCGTTTGATATAAACGACTCGTCTTTAATATTTTAGTTTTCTTAAAACGATATGCAATTTTTGTATTTAAGATTTATTTTGTAATAATTTAAAAGATTTTTATTTTAAATACTTGTAAGTAAATATTTATTTTCATAAAAAAAGTAGCTTTATTTATTAAAACGTATATAGTGAACTCGGGGTTGACAGTCAGGACTTATAAATGTGAAAACAATCAGATTGCTAATAATAAAAAATGTATCTTTTATTATTTATTACGCTGTTAAAACTTTTATTTCATGTTTGTATGACAGTACGTAAGAATACTATTATTAAATAATTTAATAATAAGAATATATTTTACAATTGATTTTCTGTTTAGGGGGGGACTCAGTGTTAATGTGTGAATATTTTTTGGGGGGGAATTTGCGTCATTGGTTTTGGGGGGGATGGTCACCACTGCCCCCCCCCCCTCATGATATCGTTATCAATGTCTACAAATTCTTTTTATTTTAAATATTTTTCTTTCTTTTTCTTTTTATACGTTTGCAATGATATACAGTAAAACCTCCCCAAAACGACCGCATTCCGTTCCAATAAAAATTGGTCGGTCCGAGAGGTGGTCTCTTTATGGAGGTCATGTTTAAATCTAGATTTTAATCGTTGAAAAAAGGTAACAATGTTAAAAAATTTAGATATCAAAACAAAAATTAATTACATAAGTTAATTACTGCAGAGTTAAAAAAAATAATACATTGACGTTTGTTGTGATTTTACGGTTTTATCTTTTATAACTTTTATTTCAAAGTCCTTTCGAAGTTCAGTAAATAAATGCATTTTTATTTATTTTTATTTTTTTTTTTTTTTTTTTTTTGGGGGGGGGGGGGGGGTAACAAATAATGGCGATTAATTTATCTATTTCTTTGAGAGTTTCCTGACAGAATAGGGCAGGGAATTTTATGGACCGTCATTCTTAACCTTTAATTGATGTCACGCGGTCTCCCAGACCCCGCGACTCTCAGCTGTAAACACTTTTACAGCTTTTTACTTTTCTGTACTGAAGTTAAATAATATGAATAAAATACCTTTTTCATGCAATTTAATTCACATGCTCGTAAGAGAAGTACAACAATATTGTTAGGACAAAATTTAAGTAAATTCAACCATTTGAGTTATTTTTTTTAAATTCATTTTATTCGAGGGGTCTGAGAGACCGGATCACATCAGTTGTGTGACAAATTTTAGTCACATCAGTTAAAGGTTAATTTGTCATCAGAATTAAATTCATTGCCTAAAAAAGCACAAAAGTGTTTAAACACTTAAAAATTACCGAGATTAAAATAATACATACATTATGTACGCCATGGATTAAACATTAATATTCCTGGACCAATTTTAAATGAAATTTCATTTTTAAACTTCTAAACATCCCACAATATTACTTTTTACGCCGTCGTATAGAGAAAAAAAATGTACTTTTAAATGCAATTTGTTTGAAAGCTGTATCTCAATGTGTTTCTGAGTTAATAAATATTTTTTTTTCCTATGTAGTTTTTATTACTTTTTTGTCATAGTGGCAACAGAAGTATCCATCTCTGTTGAAAGTAAAGGGAAAATACAGATTACTGTATAGAACAATCAGAAAACGAATAAAATGCGGGATTCAACTAATAAAACGCTTCAGATATGTTGTTGATTTCCTACCCTGACCGAGGAAAATAACCATTTTTCCAAATGGTTAAAAAATTCTAAACTTAGTTTAGAGGTTTGATGAATAATGCGCTCTCCAGAATTACTTTTTCTAATAAAACTTTCTACAAAAGACTAGGAAAAAAAACGGAATTTTCTTCAAAGAAATTGGTCGTTCATGGAGGGAGTTCATCTGGGATGGTCTCTGAATGGAGATAAAATTAGTATTGAGCCTATGGGAATAAATTCCGTTCCATGAAAAAATGGTCGTTCAGGGAAGTGGTCGCACAGGGAAGTTTCACTGTATAACGTTATCAGCTTTTTGGCAATTTTGAACTCCCTATTATTCCTCGATCCTCCACCCCCTACCTAAACATATCGTTATCAATGCCTAAAAATTCTATTTATTTTTACAATTTTTTCTTTCTTTTTATAACGTTTGCAATGATTTACATTTATTATTCGCGTATTTTACTGATTTAAATGAAGAGAAGTCAATAAAATATTACTATATTATACAGGAAATTAACTTTATAGCAAATAACATTTTATGTAATAAAAAGCTATATTTTTATATAGCAAGAGCAAATAATTCCTTAATGGATTCAACAATAATATTGTCTTCTTGCTCTTACCCTCAGAAGTTTGTGCACTGCACTTACCCCTGGACGGGGAGTGGGTAAGCAGAACTTCTTATCAACAAAACAAGTGACCAACTTCTTCCCATATTTTTACTAGAAAACATAAGAAGTATCACTTAGCTCTAACAGCGCATTATATCCACATATCGCAGAAGAATAGGAATGCCGAACGTTGGGATAATCCATATTTTTGAATAAAATGATTTTATAATTATTTAAATGGTTTTAATACCTTTGTAGTTTCATAAAAATCGATAACAGACTAAGAAAAAAGTTCATAGACATTTTTTGGGGGGAAAAAAGTTAAAAAAGGAAAATTTTAAATGGATAAAAAATTATAACGATATCAAAAGACAAAATCCCTCCCCCCCTAGAGATATTTTACGATATCAAGTTTTATGTATAAAATAAAAAGGAATCGTTGAATTCTAAATAATTATTAAACAAACAGTCAATACATGGAAATTAAGACGAAACGGAGGATTTGTGGAATAGAGTGCCAGTATATTTTTAGGTTGAATTCACTGCAGCACTGTTAATGTTTTTGATTGGTGATTTCAGGCGCTTATTAGATTAACCCCTTAACGCTCGAATTAAATTACGGTTGAAAAATTCAAATTGCTTATTGTCACCACTTTTATGAAAAAGAAATATTCACCTTATTTGATGACAGAAAAAACAATACTAAAATATAGCCAATTTGAGTAAAAGTCACAGCATGTGAATATAACGGGAGCGAGAATTAAGGGGTTAATGTATAGAGACTTAAATTTATTAATAAATTTTATTCGAAATAAATTTATTTCGAAAATTAACTTTGGACAGTTAACAAGAAACATTTCCATCTGGACTTCTGCCTATTATTTTTTTAATCGTTTTAATTTTTCAATAAGTCTTCGCGTGCCACTGTTAAAACTCCGCCGTGCCATACTGTGGCACGCGTGCCGCGGGTTGGCCATCCCTGTTTTAGAATGTAAACAAAAACAATCGTTTGATATCAAACTAATGCAATTATATCAGGGCTGCCACAGGCGATTTTTTAATTCTATTTCGCACCCCTTTTTAGGTACAAAAATCTTTTACATACTTTGACATCATTTGCAAGAGAAATATACTACAAAGTGTTTTTTTTTTTTTTTTTTAATACAATTATTATTATTATTGTTATTTTAATAGTGGTGCAATTAGAATATAAAAATAGTCGCCAGTGGCAGCCCTGTATAATGGAGCACTGTTTAGGCATTTTTCAGGAGATAATCTTTTTAAAACATTAACCATATAAACCTGCATATGAGCTACAGATCAAACAAGTATATTTCAAACCATACACTTTACTTAATAAAATAAACACGCAGGACACATGAATAAGTTGTAGTTGTATTTTACTAAATAAAACTTCTCGTTCAAGCATGTTTGTTATTTCCGCAGGTCATAAACAGGTTTTTATGAAACTGGAAACTGTCTAATGCAACACACTAATACATTATTATACGAAAAAGATAAAATTATTCTAATGCATTTGAATTATGTTAATTACTTTTATCTGTAAAGATTACGATAATTTTTAAATGAAAAATTTGAAACAAGTTAAACAGTCAAATTACAGCGAAATTTGAATGCAGTTATACAGAAAAAATATATAGTATATGAAAAATTGGTAGTGCTATTTTCAAATCAAATCTTCCTTAAACATAAATCTTGCATTATATTCATTATATTTATAAAAAGTAAAATACAAAATAATCAAAATAATAGAAAAAAAAGACACAAAATATTGTCAAGAATGATATTTATTATCTATATTCATAATATTATCGATATTTATAATCCCAAATCTTAAAATTCTCGGATTTAAAAAAAAAAGTATACTTAATTATATAAACTTTAAAAAAAAAAAGTATACTTAATTATATCAGTTGATGAAAATAGTTGACAATGAAATATTTTAAAGATGTTTATTTTTCTAAAAAAGGTCTGAACCAATTTTGAAGAAATTTAAATGGGACCAATTGGAGAATATACCCCCCCCCCCCCCCCGCTAATTGAGCTTTTAAGTTGGTTAAAAATAAAGTGGTATGCAATAGAAATTAATGGTTTGCACGAAAATTATACATAGAAAATAACAGCATGCGTAATCTAAGCGTAAATTCTTTTTAATTCTTCGACACCAATTTTTTCACATTGTAATTTTGAATCATTTAATCGCTCAAAATTTGAGATTAGATAATGTGAAAATTTCCAAACTAAAATACTGGTATTCAAATTTAAAAGTTTTGTTCGCCTTACATGGCAAGTTTTCTTGCCAACCGACTTTAATGAGTTAAATTGCATTGGTAAATTTTATTTTTCAATGTACAGTAATTTTTGTACAATAAAATTCTTGATTTTTTTCTTCCTAAAAAATAACATCCGATTGCAATATGTTGATTTAATTTATTTTTCTTAAGTGCCGGGCAGTCCAGATTGGGAACCGCTGCAGTAACTGGCCTTTTATTTATATTTTTTTCATGGAAAGATGGGCGTGAGCGGGAGTAGTTGAGCAGGGCGACCTCACATAGCGTTTATAGAAATGGGTCAAATCGTGCCCCTGATGATTAGGTAAAAACATTGAGTTTGACTGATTCTGGGCAATGTTGAACAACGAGGTGGGCATTCGTTGTAGCTGCCTCCGGATGCGCAACGCCCCACCAGTGGCTGAGAGTTTCTGCTCTCAAAGCTGGTAGACGGGAGGTGCTGGGTTCGATCCCAATCGCGCCCGTCGGCCTAATCGTTCGGAGTTTTCGTGGTTTTCTTCGAACCTTGGATTTCCAAGCGTTAATACGGGTTAGGTTCCCTTAGAAAGACCCCCACGAAGGGCACCCCCCCGTGCAGATAATTGGCCGTCATAAATACAACCAACCAACCGGATGCGCAACTGAATTCGCAAATTCTATTTAACCCCTTGGGGACGAGCGACCGGTATTCGTGCCGCGTAAGGTGCTCAGAATCAGTTATTATTCTCACCAGTAAATTTTTATTGTAAATTTTGCCTTATTTAATCCGAGCATTTTCCCGATTCAATGAAGCAAAAATTTCTGTTTTAAAAAACCCCCAAAAAAATATACTCTGTGACAAAAGATTAAAAACTCTGTAAAAGACGCTCGTCCCGAAGGGGTTAAAGACAACTGGCAACCCGATTAGAACTTGATAACAATTTTCTCCTTGATCCGCAACCTGAAATACTTCCCAAACTTTACCTGAAACCTGCAATTAAAAATATTAAAAAAACTTATCCACAATTTAATGTAGTTATGGAAAAATAGTCTATAATCATACCTCTAATATCGACCTGAAAGAATCAAACGCAATCCGTTTTGGGGGTGGGGGGAGATATTTTATTATCTTATTGTGCACTGTTGATATGCAATTGATAGAGTTTTATTTTGACACATATTTTTAAAAGGCTTTAGTGCGCAGCTTTGCACGTATGCAAAGAGTGTTTTTAATTTAATAGATTGTTTTATTCGTATACACCTAATTCACACCAGAAAATTAAAATAGAAATATTTACTTTAATTAATAGCAGACATTCCGTATTTAAATAAAGCGAAATTAGCCATTGTAACTTTCTGGTGTAAAAACAGATTATCTAAACTACGTAATTTCTAGAACATATTCTATAATGGGAATTAAAGGGTTAAAGGTCAAGTTTTATAAAATAAATAGTTACATAAAATAAGGTAATTGGAGACATACTTGTTAAAATATTTACTAATTTGCAACATTTTAGAGTAAAACAGCCACACGACAGTAGTTTTTACTTGTATTGCAGATGCGCAACAGAAGAAAAGATTGACATATTATATAAAAAATGTATCTCTGATTTTTTTCATTATTTTTCCTGTGTAATAAACGTTTCAGATAATCATATATAATTTTTTCGAAACAAAATAAAAAAATCACACACTTAAGGGTTAAAATTAGCCAATGAAATGTGTGTCATACTTTGAGAATGTTGCAATAGCAAGGCTTCAGCAGTGCCTGATTTATGGCAGGGCATCCGGGGCACGGGCCCAGGGCCCTTGATTTTTAGGGGCCCCCAAATGCTGCTGAAAGTTTTTCATTTATTGTCCGAAATCTGATGTGGTTTTAACATCTAATTGAATTTTACGTTTAATTCTACATTCTATTGTGTTCATATTGTATTTTTATAACACCGTATATTTTGTCTGAAACATTTGCATTTAATTACTTTATTATAGTGAATATTTTCTTTCATCTTTATCACTTTAAAAATTTCTTATATTTTTAATTCTTATATTTGGGTGGGTGGGTGGAGGGGGGATGGATGAACGTAGTGGTAGGCGGCAGAGCCCCCTAATATTTTAATTAATTGTTGCTTGGTAACTGTGGAAAATTTATTATTAGGTGTTGCATACTTTAACATTCTAGATATTCGTATATAGACTTGCAGGGCGATTCCGTGCGGAGAGTCACACACGTAACGCAGGCTTTAATTTTCATTTATTCAATTATTTATTAAATTTTAATTTTAATTGTGATTTTAGGTGGTATGGTAAATAAGTTATTACCATATTTTTTAGTTTAAATGTGTGGAAATAAAACTCACAAAAAGATATCATTTAATTTCATACTCAAAATGTGCTTTTTTTCTTAAGTAGAAAAAAAGCACATTTTGAGTAATGAAATTAAATACTTCTGTGAGTTTTATTGCCACACATTTAAATTTAAAAATATGGTAATACCTTATTTACCATACCACTTAAAATCAGAATTAACATTAAAATTTAATAAATAATTGAATAAATGAAAATTAAAGCCTGCGTTACGTGTGTGACACTATCCATGGAATCGCCCTGCATAGGAAAACATAATTAACACCACACAATTTATTATAAAATGCCTACTCATTTAATTGTCATAATTGTGAAATAATTAATTAAAAGTAAATTAATGATTATGAAATTTAATTTTTTAATGGGTATTTTTAAGTAATTATTAAAGTCAATAGCGGTTATCTTATTAAATACATTTTTCAATATATTATATATTATTTTTTTTTTTTTTTTACTCAATCCCACTGTAAGCATCGGTGCAAGAGGGCCCCTCTAAGTGGCTGTGCCCAGGGCCTCCAAATTTGTAAATCGGTCCCTGGGCTTCAGTCAATATTATTTATAATTATTACTTTCTATGCTTAATATATTTACGTAATGATAATGGTTCCGTTTTAATCAAGTCTGACAAGTTATTTTAGCTTTTGTGCAATTCCCTTTTCTTTTACTTTTTTTTTCCAGAAGGTATACGCCGTATAACATTCTGGATTTTTTTAAGGAACACCGTATACCCTCTGTTTTTTTACGACTACACCACTGGGGGGGGGGGGGGGTGGGGGGGACTATCTTCCATAGCCTTCCCCAAATGGTTTCCATCGAACCTGATATTTGGTTATACGGATAACTTGAGTTCGGATAATTGGAGTTTTTACTGGATAAACTTAAATTTCCACCAAAGTCAAATCCTATACAAACCAAATTTCCAAGTCTGTATAAATAATTTTTTGGCGACAAATTCATTACGTTACATAAAGAAGAAACAAGCATTCTTTCCCCGTGCCAATCCTTACTAATTTCTACGCCCGGCTAGCAACCGATTCCCGCGGTTTAAAAATAACATTTTTCTTTACTTTTTTTTTTTTTTTTTACTTTTTCCCCGCCAGTCAGCAAAGCAGGCTCTGAAGCTCCGACGACCTTGAGTCATTGCGAGGTCGTTTGCACAGATCTACTCCGGCCGCATTAGCATAACAACCTGTAGTGTTTTGTTCTTTTTCGCGCGCTCATTTGCCTACCAACAATCTTTCTTCTTTATAATTATTATTTTTGTTTTATTGATTTCCTACGTCGGCTGCTACTGTGTGAACATTCCTCAATTAAAAAGCATAATGGAAACAAAGTAGCGAAAAAAAATAATTAGGAATAATGAATATAGCAATCTAGTTTTATCAGTTGCGTCTGAAATGAGCTTTGTGACAGTCCGTGTGTTTTACATCTATTTCGTACATCTCATTTCGAAGTGCTTTTGACTGCATCATTTTGATTTGTGGCAGGCGTTGGGAGGCGAAAGCGGCCGAGTTGGTGTTGTTCTGAATTCAAGGTTATCCGAGAGGACTTTCCCATTCGGAACATCAAAATCTACACCCGGAAGATTTTGTCTTGAGAACTTATAAAAGAGTAAATTCCCTCTCAAAACTTCATAGTGTCAAGGGACCACTACTCAGCCTAGCGGCTAGCTAGCATACTGACAACGTAATGAAAAGCTTGAGCCGTTGCTCGCGGGTTCGATACCAGAGCGATCTGGTGGGGGTGAACGTTTAAGGTTTTCACTTTTTTCCTCGCACGATAACGATAATCTAGGTCACTTTCCTTTGCAAAGTTCTCCCCTGAAGGAATATCTCATATTACAATATGGCCAGTGTTGAATTCAGGGGGGGGGGATCCGGGAGGGGGCATTCCCCCTGGAGCAATGAGGGACCCCTCCCTGATTTGAGATTTTGTTTTCAAATGGTCAAAAAGTGCAATCCCCTCCTCCAGTAACCACAGAAATCCCTCTCGGCGAAAAGCATCTAAATTCAACACTGAATATAACCCAAACTTCCCGTAACGGTAGAAATTCCTCCCAGAAAATATGTCTGAATTCAGTACTGGAGACCTGCCAACTGCTACGAAAAAATCGTAGTTGCTACGATTTGGACCTATAAACTACGATGCTACGAAAATCGGTCTTAAACTACGATTTTTTGCAAAAAACATGAACGCATTGCTTTGTTTCTAGTTGCGATTTTTTTTATCCCGCGCAGCATATTTATCAAAAGTGATTCTGTTCCGAATTTTCCAAAATTTCAAAGTATTCCTTTCCGGAAATTTTAAAAAATTGCTCTCCGCGAATTTCTTTTTCTTTTCTTTTTTTTTTTTTTTAAATGGAATTCCCCCCAAATTAATTCGTGAATCGATTGCGGAAAAAATTGAGAATTCCTTCAAACGATCGTGTAAATATCGGGTATTTCGTCAAAGATCTCACAAACAGTGATTATCTTCAATATATCGCTTAATGAAATCGCTAATTTCTTTAAGAGTTCCGAAAGAAATTGCGAATTCTACCAAAAATAACGAATTTCGATAAACTATCGAGGGAAATATATTGCAAATTTCGTCAAAAGGTCGTGGAAACGAGTAGTGCATTTTGTTAATTGGTCGCAAAAAGATATATCGAAAATTTTGCCGATCGTTTGCGATAAACTATCGCGAATTTCGACAAATGACAGTGTAAAAAAAATCAATTTCGTCAATTGGTCGCTGAAGAAAATAAATTTCGTCAAAGGATCGTGGTAAAAACGTGAATTTTGTCACAATATCGCAGTAAGAAAACTCAAATTTCATCGAAAGATCAGTAAGAAAACGCAAATTTTACCGAAAGATCGCAGAAAGAAAACACTAATTTCGTCAAAGGATCGTGGCAAAAAGCGCAAAATTCGTCAAAGAATTGCGGTAAAAAATGCGAATTTCGTCAAAAGTTCATGGTAAAAAGTGCGGATTTCAACAAAGATTCGTGATAGGAAAATGTGAATTACGATTGTGGGAAAAAATAGTGAATATCCTGAAATAATCGTGGGAAATAAATCGAGAATTACGTCAAAATTTACTGCACTGGGCTAAAAAATTGGAACCAGGGTTCTTTTACGAATGTAAAAAAAAAAAAAAAAAAAAACGCTGCGAAACAAGAAGAAACTCCAAAAATCGTATAAAAATTTTCAGAGGAAAAAATTTACTATATTGAGTTGAAAGACTGAAACCTTATTCCTTCTACGAATGTCGAAAGATGGCTGCGAAACACGAAAAACCAACCAACCAACCAACATCCAGATTAATTTTAATTTTGTGTGCTACGATTTCTCATTTTCAAAGGTTGGCAGGTCTGGTACTGTCTCAGAACACCAAAACTATTTTTAAAAAAATAAGAAAAACTTTTTGCCCAAATAAAAACGTGAAGCTTAAAACTAATAAATAAGCTTCAACTAACTCAATATAACTTAAAACTAATAGTAAATTCACCAGAAAAACTTAGCAAACATGAAGTCTAGAAATGACTCATTTTTAGGATTTCCGTACAAGTAAAAACCGAGCCATTATAAAATCACTGATGTGTCGCTTGTCACATCCGTTTTTCTCGAAAACTATGGAACGTGGAAAGTTTAAACTTGACAGAGTTATAAAGGATATTGACGCACATATTTATAGATTATTACCCATTAACAAATATTTTTAAGAAAAATTTAGGGGGGTAATTAAGTTACCTAAAAAAATGTATAACCTGTGTGTTCGAATGATCTCTTAATACCGAACTCAAAACTATATAGTTGTTTTAATTTTAAGTATCATTATGTTTTTCAGAGATATCGTCGAAAATATACTGCAAAAATATCCCCCCCACCACCACCACCACCTATTCCAGAATCTACTGAAGCAGAACTATAGAATTATCCTAGGTCACACAGTTTTGGAAAAAAAATCGCATTTTTCCGTTACACACAAACTTTACTCGAGGTATCTTATTAGCTCGCAAGGATTGTTGATAATGATTTTCGAAAAAGCATTGTAAGTAAATAACCAAGATATTAATTAAAAACCTATCTAGAAAACAACGGCAAAGAGGTTGCAACTTTGCAACCTCCTTTCGAAGTGCGCTAGGCATAATGCCAAGTTTAAACTTCAACAAGGTCTTTGTTGTACGGAACCCTTAATGCGCGAGTAAAACTTGCGTTTGAATGATTATTTCAATGCAAGTGAATAAAAATAACCGAGACTAAAATCTCTTTTAAAAGGTAAGCATAATCTGAATTTTTTTTTAAGTTAAATTATCATTTTACTTCAATTTTATCAGGAAATGAATTACTCTTCAATTTTGAGATACATCTTGGCTTAACACATTTTGAGAAATGACTTTTCATTCTATCTGTTTTCCCTCCTATGATATGGGAACAGATTTTACATTTATTCATGGAACTTTTTCCCCCCTTCTGTTATACACCAAAAATTAACTCAAACAGGATATTTGGGGCTTCCCTTTGTGCATATTAAATATTATTCATTTAAAATACTACACACTTTTAATTTAATAGCCTCAGTTAGTTAAAATTCTTTTTACAAGTAACTTATACATTTTTTGCTTAATTTCACAATCTCAAAGAGAAAATTTAATCTGTGCACCTGCAATTTTAAAAGTATCTGATTGGTAGATAACAACTAATATAAATTATTGTATCGTGTACCTGTACTGTACAATATCAACACCAGCGTAAGGCTGCTAGAGAGTTCAGCTACAGAATTCCTCCTCGTTAATCCTTTCAGGGGCAAGGCATTTCTGCTTCAAAATTGTTCAAATAATTCACACCGCAATTCGCGAACAAATTTATTTGAAAATAATCAAAAACTTCTTTTTTTCATGTATATTATAAGATCGAAATTGTGCTAAAAAATTACTGGTGCCATTTGTCAGTTTGGGCATTAAAATTAAGCGTTTTCAGGCTGCAAACGGCGCCCCTGAAAGAGTTAATGTTAAGTCTATGGCAGGGGCGCCATTTGAGGGGGGCTACCCCCCCCCCCCAAGGAATTGATATTTCAGAAAATTTATCAACCATCAAATGTAGGGATGCACCCAATAGTGATTTTGGCTGAATGCCGAATATTTGGCCAGCCGAATAGTAACTGTTAGGCTGAATACCGAATATTCGGCTGGCCAAATACTCTTATATCGCAGGTTTAACGTTAAAAAGTTAGATTTTAAACAATTTTTTATAATATTTAGCACAGATACTTCCATTTTGACAAACAAGACTACTTTTATAATTAATTTTGTACTTAAAAAAAGGTAAGTTTTGAGTTATTATTTAAGAAGTGGATGGTTTAAAAAAATTTTAAATAACAAAATTTAAATTCCATGACTTCAATTAATTCAAACAAATGAAATGAATTCTCTCATATTGAACAAGAAGCAACATATCATTCCACTTCTTTCATAAAAAATGAAAGGTGTATAAGCCGTAGCAGAATTTTCGTTTATAACTGTATAAAAATGAAGATATTTTAGCGAAATTTGCATTACATTAATTTGCTTGTACAGAATGTGATGATATCCTTGAAAGAGACTGGATTTTGGCCAGTGATACAGTATAAGCATTGTTAGCAGCATTCTTAATAAAATAATGTCTAGCTCAGTGCTGTTTAGATATGAATGGTTGCTATTTCCAGCACTTCTCGTCATGTTATTATATTTAACAGAAATTAAAGTAACTCAATTGACAATATAGTTACAATACCTTCATAATTTTTAAAGTAACAAAAGAAAATTAAAGTTTGACTTGGGGATACACGTATTTCTGACTGAATAAGTGAATCGCGATCCTGATTTACTGGACAAAAACTTGCCTGTTTTGATACTTATTATTACCCCTGAAATTTTCTTCCATTTTGTTTAGAAACACCCTGCTTGCGAAAAAGCAAGAAACTGATTATTTACCAGACAATGCTCAGTAACTTGCATTTTCACATTTATTAATTACCATGAACAAATGACATGTCATTAATGGATAATTATTTTAAGTGACATTTTCAAAACAACAAATAAATAATATAAAATCATTCTCTTTTATTTAAAAATTCTAATTATTCTGAATATCTTTATTAATTGACAGTTAAAAGTATGCTTGTGTAACGTTTTATAAAATATTTTTAAGAGGTTTTCTAAGTATTCGGCAAACCGAATAGTTAGATATTCGGCCTAACCGAAAATTCGGTAGTATGGCCGAATATCAAATAGATATCGAATATTCGGTGCATCCCTAATCAAATGTCAGATTCAAACAAATATTAGAAAATTGCTCAAACTCTAAAATAACTTATCAGATTTTATTGCAGTAAAAACATATGCATTAAATAAATGCTTATGCATAGAAATTAATAAGTATTAAAAATTCCTAAAGCCTTACTATTCGAACTCCCTCAAGGTGAGACATATATCTTTAATGAGCACTTTGGTTAATTTTTAAAATACATGTGATTTTTTCTTGATTTTTTAAACAGTTGCTTCTCAGCTGTGTGCAAATTGATCATGGGAAAACTCGTCAAAATCATTGACACAACAGTCACAATGATTTTCTTGTAGCTAATTCTCGAATAAGCGCAAAGAAAATAATAACATTTAAATCCCACTGATGACTGTCTTGTGATGACTGAAAACGTTCTGAGTTTTTCTAATGTATTTTAAATAATTTTAAATTATATGTATGCACATCAAAGTAATTCTTGTGCATTTATTTGTGCTTTTTATATGAATATTAATTATAAATTTTACCTTTTC
The DNA here is from genome assembly GCA_963932465.1 of Maratus speciosus. Taxonomy (NCBI): domain Eukaryota; kingdom Metazoa; phylum Arthropoda; class Arachnida; order Araneae; family Salticidae; genus Maratus; species Maratus speciosus. Next base: position 297,762,631 of record OZ010789.1, read on the forward strand.
TGTAGAAAAATGAAGATATATACATAGTATTCATTAATGTTCAAATATGTAGTTTTTTTATCTGAAAAATATTCAGAATTTCTTCGAAAAATCTGATTAACATGAAACCATCTCATAATAGCGAAAACTCAATCCGAAAAAATTAACACTTTACCTTCACTTGCAGAAAATCACTAACGAAAATTTTCTTATACTTACAGATCACAAAATTTGCAAATTTCGTGACCTATTCATGACGTTCGTTGGCTGATTATCTCATGACTGATTGAATTTCATGATTTTTTTTTCCGCAATCATCTGACGAAATTTGCGATTTTTTCCGCGATCGATTCACGGAATTAACGATTTTTTTTCTGAAAGCGTTATACGAAATGGATTTTTTTCGCGCGAGCACTTGCCGAAATTCACAATATTTTTCCGCGACCAACTGACGAAATTCGATATTTATTTTCGTGATTTTTTTGACAAAATTCACGATTCCTTATTACTATCATTGGAACTTGGAACGTACAAATAACGCAGCACCTGGGGCCAAAGGCCCCACATCTACAGTAGAAAGATAAGCATAAAATACTTTACAGAAGGCTACAGGACACAGAAAAGGAAGGCAATCCTCCTCCCCACAACAAAAAAGGCCCATTTCAGGCACCATACAGTAGAAAAATAATAAACAGTTCAGTAAAGTCCGTAAAAAGAAGCAATGTTCATAAAAAACTTGAAATTGTCAGGAGAAATAGCAGAATCTTGATAAAAAAACACTTTTAAATGATAAAAACTACAGCAGTCAAAGTTCGGACCAATCAAAATGAGCAGGAAAAAAGTAACAGGATAGGCCACGCCCCCGGAGGGACAGCGGATTGAAAGATCAAGTTCAGAGGAAAGAAGGATTGAAAGTGCAAGTTCAGGCTTACAGCGGATTGAAATGACAACTTCGGGAACCGACCAATCACGAACGTGAATGGCCAGCGAGTGGAAAAATTAAAGATTTTAAAAGGAAAGTGAATTAACCAGACGAAACATGCGACACAAATGTGTCACTGTTTGTCTGGAGAAAGTTAGAGATAGGAATGCCTGTTTTTTTTACAAAGATCATAAATTTTTTCTAGCATAGAAATTATAAGTTTAAGTTTTTCAATAAAAGGATCTAAGTTTTCGAAAATGGCAGGAAAGTTATTTTTAGCAAAGCCAAGTACACTGGCTGTTGCAGTATTAATTACTATCATTTATTGAAATTCGTGGTTTTGCTTCTGCCATCGACCAATAGTATTTGTGATTTTTTTTGCGCGAGAGTTAGACAAAATTTTGGACCTTATTACGCGATCGTTTGACGAATTTCTCCTCGATTTTATTGCGCGATTGTTCGACTAAATTTTCGTGATTTTTTGCGCAATCTTTTGACGAAATTCGCGATTTTTTCGCAATCCTTTTACGAAATTCGCGATTTTTTTTCGTAATCCTTTTACGAAATTCAAGATTTCTGTTTATGCAATCATTTGACTAAATCTGTATTTCTTTTCGTGATCTCTCATGAAATTAGCGATATTTTCCACGGTCGTTTGAAGAAATTAGCGATTTTTTAAGCGACTATTTTGAGACTTTTTTTTTTCAAAATTTCCAAGATTAGCTATTTTTTTCTGCAACCAATTGACGAATTGATTTTGCGGATTTTGAAAGAAAGAAAAATCGTGGACTTTCACGAAAATTAAAAAAAAATTGTGGAATAATCACATGCTTGTGAAAGAAGTTATGGAGACAAAATCACGTAGAGCATGTTTTATTGTGCGGATTTTTTTTTTCTGTGTGATTTGTGCAGTTCTGCAAGTTATGCAATTTTCCACGTTCCCTGTTCCTCAAAGAAAAATTTTTCTTGCCCTTCGTCAGGAAACTCATGAAATGGCGCCCCTGTAAGTAAAACTTCGAAAGGGACCATTCAAAAAGCTCCATTTAAACAGATTTCCGTCTTAGCAAGTATAATTGTATGATGTTTTTTCAATGAAATTTGATTTTTTCCCTTTTTAGAAAGAAATCTGTTATAGACAAGTTTCGTTTTCACAAGTTTTACTCTAATGCATCTCTTTTCAGAGCTATACTATAGGGAGGATGGTTTAAGTCAGTGAGGATACCTGTAAAAATGAAACCTGTCTATAATAGAATCCTGTCTAAAAAGAAAAAAAAAATCATGTCCAATATATTAAAATTTTACTTTCTAAGACGGAAACCTTTCTAAAACGAAATATTTCATTGGTTCCTAGTTTCTGTATTCGAAGATTTCACTGTTATTGTAAGCATAAGTCAGTAAACGTTTCTCATACGGAGGGAGGGGGGGGGGGGGTAGACCCCCTTGGATCCTACCCTTAGCTATATAGCATCCCTCAAAAAATGTTTGCCCCCCCCCCCCCAAGAAAGTTCAGAAATGGCGCCCCTGGTCTATGGGCGTGTGATGCATTCGTATATTTAAAATATCTCTTCAGGAAATCCATTTTTTTAACTTCTTTTTTTTCTGTGTAGGGTCAGGAGGGGGGAAAGTGGGCCCATGGGGTAAAGTGGGGGTATATATAAATAACACCTATTTTCTCTTTTTAAATTGAGATATTTAATTAATTCTTTTTTAGAGACATATATTGAGATTATGGCAAATATTTTTACTTTAGTTTTAGAAACTGGGAACAAATTTAATGTTTATGAACTATTTTGTTTATGCTTGTTGCATATGGTATGTTAGTTTAAGCTTCTAATGAACTTGCTTCTAAAATCATTATTAACTCTCAAAAACTCTTAATTTTAGTTCAGACTTGTAGAGGAACATCTAATGAACAGATCTACATAGAAAGTTAAGAATAAATTTTATAATTCTATTTATTATGAGTTGTTTTCTGAGGTGGGGTAATTTGGGGGTATGGTTACGCTTAGCTAAGTGTTCTATGATAGGGATAATTTTTTACCTCTGTGTTAACTTTAGTAAATGTCTGATGCTCTATATTTTATAATAAAATTATTACAGAGCAAGAGTGTGGTGAGGTTTACCGAAACTATTTTGGAAAGGTTGGTTGTTAAAGAAAGGGTTGGGTTGATTGTTGACGGCCAATTATCTACACGAGGGATATAGGCCCTAGGGGGAGTGCCTTCCGTGGAGGTCTTTCTAAGGGAACCTAATCCGTATTAACGCATGGAAATCCACGAAAACTCCGAACGATTAGGCCGACGGGCGCGATTGGGTTCGAACCCAGCACCTCCCGTCTACCAGCTTCGAGAGCAGAACCTCTCAGCCACTGGTGGGTCCGGTTGTTAAAGAAAGAGACCATAAGAAAAAATTCAGTCAAGCAAATATAGAAAAGGACGTAAAAAATGCAGAAGAAACTGGCAATAAGAAAAAAAATCTGTCAAGAAAAGGAAAGGATGAACATTCAAAAAGCAGAGTAATTATAAAAAGTAAAAGAAATGAAACAGGTAATATAAAAGTTGACTTTAAAGAAATAAAGTGAAGTTCATGAGTAGAAGTTGAGTACTGGTCAAAAAGTCAATCAACTAAATTCACCATCTGAGTGATAAAAATTAATACATTCTATCACATAAAGTATTCGACTAAGTCACCATTGAGGAACTATTTATTACACTTCTTCTGCTATTGGGATGAAGATTGTGTAGAACTCAGCAATATATGCTGTATATTAAGTGAACATAATTTTGATAGCCGTGGACATTATTTCTATAATTAAATATGCAAAAAATATTTTTTTTGTGCATTTGTACCTTTATATATAATTAAGATACATTTATTTCAGTGTATTCTTGTTTCAAAAACAATATTTACACATTTTTATTTAAATATACACTAATTTTGGAACTACCCCCACTTTCCCCCACCATGGGGTAAAGTGGGTGCGTCAAAACATGCTCTTTTAAATCTTTTACTGTGAGAAAATAATCGAACAAAACTGAATCGTTATGTTTCATGTTTAATCTATATGAATTGAATGTATATAAAATCCATCAAAAGTTTCATTAAAATAAATTTAATAGTTTGGTTTTAGGGCCTTCTCTAAAAAAAAGCTTGATTTTACCCCCCACTTTCCCCCACCTGAACTGTACTCTTCTTAAAGGATATCTTTTTTTTTTTTTTTTTTCTTAGTTGTCAAAATATTTCTAAAATATAAACTTAATTTTATGCGAAATGTTAAAATCTTACTCACAGTTCATTAGCTTTTGACTAGGGATGCACCGAATAGTGATTTTAGCCGAATACCGAATATTCGGCCAACAGGTGAACCGAATACCGAATATTCGGCTAGCCGAATAGTAACTGCTAGGCCGAATACCGAATATTCGGCTTGTCGAATACTTTTATATATTTGAAAGTTTAAAGGCACTAAAATGTTAAATTTTAAAACAATTTTACATAATATTTAAAACAGAAACTTTTATTCTAATAGACAAGAGCTTTTTTCAAGCAAACTTTATGCTGAAAAAAATCTGCTTTGAGTTATTTAAGAACAGGATGGTTATTTATAAAAAAAGTTTAATTAATAAAATTTTAAATTTCATGGCTTCTTCTGAGAATTAAAACAAGTGAATAAAATTTTCTTAAATTCTAAAACAAACATTTTAAAATCAAAGAGAAATTGCGAAAAAATTGGAAGAAAAATTGTACAGGTACATATATTTGCTTGTCAGGAAGAGACTAAAGTAAAAGTTAATAAATAATACAATCGATTCAAATTTTATATGATGATAACTTAGCAAGAATAACTGTTCTACTCCCTTTGATCAAGCAAGTAAGTTTTTAAATGCATCCTAGATCAGTGTCTGCAGTGGGCAATCATTTTCAGAGGTTGTAAAAGTTGTTCTTAAAATCTTAGCAAGAAACAGATTTACTAGACAATGTTGAGGAACTTGCATTTGTACATAATTAATTCCTATGAAAATCCTCGTGATTGGTTAATTTTCTTAAATAATACTTAACAAACAGCAAATAAATAATGTAAAAACATTCTCTTTTATTTAAATATGATTCTGTTTGTAATTATTCTGAATATGTTTAAGTTGACTGTCAAACGTAGAAATTGTATAAGGTTTTAAAAAATAATTTTTAAAAGTTTTTTTTAAGTATTCGGTTCGGCCGAATATTTCGATATTCGACCAAACCGAATATTCGGCATGACGAATAATTTGCTATTCGGCCAGCCGAATAATTTGCTATTCGGCTAAGCCGAATATTCGGCATACCGAATAGTTTGATATTCGGCCAAACCGAATATTCGGCAACATGGCCGAATACCGAATAGATACCGAATATTCGGTGCATCCCTACTTTTGACACATAAAATATCAAATTAAGCCTATGTTTTAGAAATATTTTGAGAACTAAGAAAAAAGAGAGATCCTTTAGAAGACTACACAGAAAAAAGAAGTTAAAAATATGGATTTTCTGAGGAGATATTTTAAATATACGAATGCATCATGCGTCCATAGATGAGGTCACTAGTGAGGGGGAATCGGAAGCTGACTGACCAGCAGCCTTAAACTACTTTTTCTAACTGAAAAACAAATCAATAAGTATAATTAATTTTTTTCAATTACTTTTCAGAATTATTGAATATTAAATACGTAACATTTTTCACATTGCTAAGTAAGCGTAAACCGATATATTGAAAAATGTCCAAGCCCGGAATCGAACCCATATCCTTGGAATAAAGCTCCATGCTCTACCATTAAGCTACGAGGGCGAAACCCAGCCTGGCATCTCTCACATGGTAGAGCATTGGATTTATTACAAGTATCCGGGTTCGATACCCGGCTTGGACATTTTTCGCTATGTTGGTTTTACGCTTAGTTAGCAATGTGAAAAAAAAAAATCAAGTATTTACTATTTAAGACAAATCAAATGAAGCATGAAATATTTTGTGATGAGGAATAAGGTACGGCTGAATCCATATCAACTCAGGCAGGGGGGTTACCTTCATAGTCTCAGAAGTTTTTGAATTGAACATATGTTAAAATTTAAGAAAAAGTAAGATACTTGTATATTTTCATTTTGCCCAAAAAAATTCCTGGCCCGAGATGCAGGCTGCCAAAGATGACATTCCCGGCATCCTTTCTCATTCGCGATTTTCGATAAAAATTTTAAAGTGCTCTATCTCTAGAACGGTGCAAGATATTTTGTTGCGGTTTATTTTATTTTAAAGATAATATTCTTCTGTTTAAAAGGATATACCCAATTTTGAAAAATGTATTCAACTTTTCTTGTGGCAACCTTTTGAAAAAAAAATTTTTTTCAAAAAAATTTTTTTTTTTTTTTTTTGAAAATGCCAATCCTAAAAATTTTGATTTTTTTGCTGTTGATCAATACCATTGGGAACTATCTTCACTGTAAAGGAGAACTTCCACTTTTGAGTTTAACAAATTTTAGAAACATTTAAAAAATTCAGAGAATTTTACAGGAACTGTATATATACAGTTCCAGTAAAAGTCACTGAATTTTTGCTTATTTGTATCATATTTGTAAGGATAAGCCTACTATATATCCTAAACAAGTTAGAAATTGCAATATCAAATGTGGCAAATGAGGTGCGTGCATACTATAACTAGTTTTATAAATATTCAGATCTTGGTGCAATAAGTTACACTCTTGGGCAAAAAAGGCATGAATACAAAATTTATTATGATTCTACATATTAAATTCAGTAATACGGAAGTAATATGAATTCATCTTAAAAGGACTTAATCACCATGGCAACCTAGAATCATTGTCTATCATGGTATATCATTGAATCAATTATGTATTATAGGATTTTTAAATAGAATGAAGAAAACTTTTATTAATGTCTTTTATGTTTTAATTTGATTTTCATAGCATTTGAAGTGATACATACTTTATTTTCAATACCGAACATAGTAAAACAATCTCAATAACATATATCAATTACACAGCAATACAAATTATATTAATACAAGTTAGAGTTCAGACAGATGGGCAGACAAATCGAATCCATAAAGACTTTCAACTATGTTGGAAATTGTTAAAAACACATAAATAGGTCGGAATTTGACTTTTAGAAATTTATGTCAATAGACGGAAGCATACTTGAATACTTTCATACAACCCTGTATTTTACCTACTATCTTTATATACATGCCACTATTTAGCTAATATTTAATTAAGATTAAAACATCCTTAAAACCAGTGAAATCACACTTCCAGAGATTATCATCCATAGACGGCCATGTATCTAATTCTTTGCATGGACCTGTATATCATTTTATCTATATTCTCCAAACATATCTTAGTATACTAAATGTAGTTCAGTGTAAAAATGCATAACTCATTTAAAAATCACATTTAAGCTACTTTCATTAATACTCGGTAAACCCTTAAGATTTCTTTTGTGTAGCCCTGTATATGATCTACAGCATTTATGCACACAACGTAATATGGAAAAATTTAGTTAAACTTAAAAACTCAAACACAACTAAAAATGCACTTCCAGCAATACCCTTACGATTTCTTTTGTGTAGCCCTGTATATGATCTACAGCCTTTATACACACAACGTAATATGGAAATATTTAATTAAACTTAAAAACTCATATCGCAACTAAAAATGCACCTCTAGCAATCATCGTTAATGTACAGTATTTCCAATAAGGTAAAGTATCCGAAATCTTTTGTGTTTCCCTGTAAACACTATGCACTTTCTATGACACAGGAAGTAATTTTTTGTAAACCTCTGCAATAAAGTATGTATCACTTCAAATGCTATGAAAATCAAATTAAAACATAGAAGACATTAATAAAAGTTTTCTTCATTCTATTTAAAAATCGTATAATACATAATTGATTCAATGATATACCATGATAGGCAATGATTCTAGGTTGCCATGGCGATTAAATCCTTTTAAGATGAATTCATATTACTTCCGTATTACTGAATTTAATATGTAGAATCATAATAAATGTTGTATTCATGCCCTTTTTGCCCAAGAGTGTAACTTATTGCACCAAGATCTGAATATTTATAAAACTAGTTATAGTATGCACGCACCTCATTTGCCACATTTGATATTGCAATTTCTAACTTGTTTAGGATATATAGTAGGCTTATCCTTACAAATATGATACAAATAAGCAAAAATTCAGTGACTTTTACTGGAACTGTATATATACAGTTCCTGTAAAATTCTCTGAATTTTTTAAATGTTTCTAAAATTTGTTAAATTCAAAAGTGGAAGTTCTCCTTTACAGTGAAGATAGTTCCCAATGGTATTGATCAACAGCAAAAAAATCAAAATTTTTAGGATTGGCATTTTCGAAAAAAAAAAATTTTTTGAAAAAAAATTCTTTTTATTAAAAGGTTGCCACAAGAAAAGTTGAATACATTTTTCAAAATTGGGTATATCATTTTAAACAGAAGAATATTATCTTTAAAATAAAAAAAACCGCAACAAAATATCTTGCACCGTTCTAGAGATAGAGCACTTTAAAATTTTTATCGAAAATGGCGAATTGGAAATGGTGCCCGGGATGCTATCTTTGGCGGCCTGTACCTCGGGCCAGGAATTTTTTTGGGCAAAACCAAAATATACAAGTATCTTATTTTTTATTGAATTTTAACATATGTTCAATTCAAAAACTTCTGAGACTATGAAGGTAAGATTTTTTCTTTGGCTGCCTGAATTGACATGGATCATACCGTACAAAAGTATTTTGAAAATCAATCTGTTATTAATTTATAAGATCTAATTGTGTTTGTTTTAATTACGATGGGAAATGAAGAAAATGGTGGAAATTTTTAATAAATTTAAATCTGCAATCTCAGGAAATAGCCTAAGATCAATGATATATAAAAGAACAATAAATACCAATAACATTAAATGAAAACTTACTGACTCATATTTACAAGCCAATAGTGTTCATGCGTTTTCTCAGAGTAAAAACTTAATTTTTACAAATAGAATTCAGAAAAGCTAGTCTACTCCATACTTTTTTTTTTTTTTCAAAGATTCTTCCTCCCCTGTATTTATTAATCAATAACGCTAAAAAATAATTCAAAAAATAAAACTTGCTAGAAATAATTTTATGCATATTTTTTAAATTTCAACTTTTCCTCAATTTTAAATTTGCTTATTCCCATCGTAAAATTCTTTCTCTTTACTTTCTCTAGCTCAAAACTCCATTGTTCCTACGCCTGGTTCTTAGTTTTTCTGTATCAAAACTTATTCGATATTTTATTCGCAGATAGGACTAATCTAATAAAAATGCTTTGAAATGAACTATCTGCTTTTTTCTTTCTTTTTTATTATGTTGTAAAAACTTATTGCGTATCATACCTTACGACTTAATCATGATTTGCTTCTACAACGACTGCAAAACATAACTCATAACAACGAATTCAATTCTTCAACTATGAGAAAACTTTTCTTCAAGAAAAACGCCGTAGCTTAAAAACAGCATGGCCGGGGTATAATCAATCTCATTTATTCACTCACAGAGTCTAATAGTATTTCATAGGTTTTCACCGGGAAATGGCTAGTTTTTCTCATAAAAACTAGGGAAAAACAGTTTTAACCGGTAAAAACCCAAATCTGGGTCTGCACCTTAATTCCATGAGGATTAGGTAAGATTCGTTATCAGTTACTCTACTATACATTTTAATTTGTTGTAAAAATAAATAAATAAATAAATAAATAAATAAAAAAAAACCCTGAGGGTATACGCTATAGAAAGAGTGTTTATCCAGAGCATATACACGCTACAACTTTATTTTAGAAACAGAGTATGTGTTGTGTCTTCGAAATATCCAGAAGGTATACAGCGTATACCCTCCACTAAACCCCTGTAACTATACAAGATCGATGCCAGCATGTAATGTGGGTGTATTTAAGAAATGACATAGGTATTCTTCACTATTCTTAGCTACTCTGACTCTTAAATAAAATCTGCTAATAAGGCATTTTTTTTTATTGTTGTCCTTGTGCATGTTACATTTCCAACGAACCGAGGTCAACACAGAAACGACTTCATAACGTTCTGAAAATACATTTGTCGATTCAGGCATTTAGGGCTTAATAAAGAAATATTGACATAGAGATATCGTTTTTTATATTTCATATACGAGGAAATGTTGAATAGTGGAACTTCCCAAAATATAAGAATATACAATCTTGCTCTATCGGACTGTAAACAGCTCAACTCAAAATAAAAGAATCCAATACAATAAATGAGAAATTATACCAGGAACTATTCCATTGTACTTGGTTTTAATTTCGCGGAACAAATTGCAGCTTTTCGCAGCAATCCAGTGAGAGATAACGATCTAAAGTACTTTTCAAACTATCGTCTGCTACAAACATTTCTTTGTTCCATCAAAAATTAATTCATCCAAAAACGTGCATTAACCAAGTAAAAACTGATTTTTTTTTTTTTTTTTTTTTTTTTTTTTTTTGCGACATGTATAACAATTACCAGGCAATCTGATAAAGCATTGTATAAAAATAAATCAAAATAATTAATTGCATTTTCTAGCGAATTATGAGTTTTTGCGACTTTAATTTATCACTTTTGTTTCTGACGGGTCAAGATGCTTTTCGACAAGCTTAGGATAATGAAGATACAACATGAAATTTCGACACCGGCAGGCGACAACTTATAGGGTTATAGAAATGTCAAAAAACAAGTTCGTCCCAGTGCGTTTACTCCAGACAGAACTATTTTATTTATCTTAATGCTGTTTGTTCATAACTGCTCTGCTCAACAAACGCAAACGTTCATTTTTTAACGGAAAGGTATAAAAATTGGAAAGCCTGGCCATGGAAGAGATTTGGAATTGAACTGTTTTTTCCATTTTTTGATCAATCAATTACCTATTGAGTTATAAGCGATTTCAAATCCCGTGACAAGCACGTTTTTCGACCCTTGAGTGCTCTTTCTTCCTTCGCACGGAAATTCGGTTCAAAACGCAAAAGGGAAAAAACAGCTCAATTACATAGTTTCTGAACAACAACATCAGCTAGTTTCATGCATTTTCGAACAAAAATAAATTAAAACTTATGTCAGAAAGTTGCCCTTTTGGATTTGAGAAACCCTTTCAGACATGATATATGATCTCTAGATTTAAATATAATTATTTTGTTGTTGTGTGGGGTTTTATTTTATACAAATTGATTTTAATAATTTAGAGTTTTCAGTTCCAATCGCAAAGATTCATTGAGATTTTTTTTTTTTTTTTTTTTTTGAAAATTTTAATATGAATCAAGATTGTAATTATTCGAGTTTCGTTTGGAAAAATTGACGGGCCGAGCAACGCCGGGCGAATCAGCTAGTAAATAAATAAATAGACTTATAAGATATAATTTAGAAATAGCAATCATAAAACTCAAACTCAGTAATATTTTGGTTGGAGCGTTTATGCCACAAAATTTCTTTATATAGCAACGTAATATAAATTTATACATATTTTGAAAACAGGTATGTAAAAATTAGTGCATGATACAAGATATAATATTTTGTTATGCAAAACGAGATGAAAAAAGAACTGATAATGTTGGTTGGTTGTAGGCTATATGATTATTTTTTTACACACGAGGGCTAAATAGCCCGAGACCCGAGAATTTCGTTTAGAACAGACCCAACTCATCATAAGCATCCATGCCTGAATCGGGATTCAAACACAGTACCCCTAGACTAGTAGTATCATACTCTAACCATACAACGAAGCAGTGTAGCATGACGATTTCGCAATATCGTACTTTAAGATAATTAAGCGTGGTTTCGTAATACAGTCTATACGTAAAAAAATGATTGATTATCTTGACAAGAAGATTACGGTTTAATCGATCTGGATCAACATTGTTCTTCCAAGAAAAATACAGAATTGATTTCAATCTTCGATTAAGATTTCTCATGCGCAAATTATAATCATATCCATGAATATGAAAAACTTTCCATATTATTTCAATGATGAGTAACGAAACTGTTTCATTAAAATACAAAAGGTCAAACAGAGACCTGAATTGTTCACCAACATGCTTTACACTTTACACAAACGGATAAAAAGAGAAGTTTAAAATAAAAAAAAGCAACAACAATAGCAAAGTTGCGGTCTTCCCATTAGCGAAAGTATTACTAGAGATGACGCAATGGCTGTGTCAGTACATTCTGCAAAATCAGTTCAGGAAGCTCTCGTGAGTCATGGTCTTCGCGAAGCGAATCATCAGGTTTGCAAGCGTTCATGGATTTGAGGAGGGCACAATTAGTCATCGCTTTTGTGACACTTTGTTTTCCCTGTCGAATAAAAAAAAAAATAAGAAAGGGGGTACACATCTCATTGGTCTTCTTTATCGTGTACTTCTCACGAGTGAATCTGAAGTTGAAACAATAATGAATACAGGCCTTACCAAATTTAAAGGTATCGAGTATTAACTTGGATTTTTTCCACCGAAACGGGGGCGTTAGGGGTTATCCATTAATTACATTACGTAAATTTCGTTTTTTTTTTTTTTAAATTATTATTTCTCTCTCTTCCTAAGTCACAGGTTGTCACACTCAAATGAAACCCTCCCCCCTGTTGTCACGTCACATATTCTGCAACTATTAATTTAGACCTAATTAAAAAATAACTACTAAATATATAATATAAAACCATCAAGATCTTGTATTTCCAAGATGTTGCAATTCAAAGAAAATGTTGAAATTCAAAGAAAATAAATAATCTATCTATCACTACATGAATAAAAATACATATTACAATTACATAATACATTTAAAAAAAAAAATTGGCAGGACTCGGGCCTATTTTCATTTGCGGCACTCGGGCCGAGCCTAGTGACTATTCTTTACGGGCCGGGCAGGGCTCAGGCCTTACTTTTTTCCGGAAGAATCGGACCGAGTCGGGCCTAAATTATTTTTTCTGTACAGAGCCGGGACTGGTTTATTTTCTAGTCTCCACGTCCCAAAATTTTCAGTCCTAGTTTTGAGCTAGGCCGTATGAAAATCATTGTCTCGGCGTGACCTGTTCGTTCAAAGGTCAGAGAAATTAAGCTTGGCTCAAAGATTGTTGCGAAATATGCATACATTTTTGAATTGCAATTATTCTACAATTAAACATTAACATTTATTTTTTTTTAAAGAATAGCAAATTTCTACGCTAATTAAAATATAGTAAAACGTGTGAAAAGGAACCTGCCTATGACGGAATCCTGATTTAAACTGAAACGTGTTGATCCATGCAAAATTAATATACTAATACGTAAGAAAAGAATATATAATAAATTTACATTTGATAAGAAGGGAACTATAACGCATTTTTTTTTCTATGTAATTGAGTCTTAGAAGATTTTACTGTATAGCATTTTTCAGATTTTTAACAATTCAATACATGGAATATGGATTAACAATATTAATGATAACTGAAAGATTTACGTAGAAGAAATAGCGATTCATTAAAAAAATAAAATGTCGCAGCCTGAGGCACATATAAAAATGAGTGGGTATATAAAAATGAAGTTTAGAAACATGAAAAAAAAGTTAAGATAAATATTTTTGGTCAGAACTCCTCGTAAGAGTAAAATTTTTAACCAAATCGACGTAAAAATCAATGTTTTACAGCAATTCACTCGGGCCGAGATTTTAACTGTTTTCCGGGCCGGGCTCGGGTCGAACTTTTAACTTTTCTACCGGGCCGGGCCGAAATTTTTTTTCTATGATTTGGGCTGGGCCCGAGCCTGGAATTTTCGGTCCGTGCAGACCTCTAACGTCTTGTTCCAGAACCCAATTATTCATAAACCTGGGAGTTTGAGAGCTGTGATTTTACTGGATAAGAAAATTACAAAAATCTGTGTCTGTATGAAAAGTGTGTGTGTGTGTGGGGGGGGGGGGGGGGGGATTTGGTATACAGTGGCGAATTTCCCTCACATGTTATCCCTTACATTTTTCACTAACTTACAAAATTTTGCATTTATACTATGTTTTCTTTCAGAGTTGAGATTAAGTAAAGTTTGGTTTAAAGAAAAAGTCCGTTGAAAAAAATGACACTTTTTTTTTTTTTTTTTTTTTTTTTTAAAGAAAAAGTAGTATGTACCATTTTATCCATTGATTACGAAGAGGATCGATAACTGGCGAAATGAAAAACAAAAAAGCAACGCGAGTCACAAAACTTCTTTGCTAGAAAAACAAAAATGACTACGAAAATTAAATTTTTCCAGCAGCAAAAGTGTTCGTGCAGGAAAACTTGTTTTACAGTCAAACTACGAAAGAAGAATATTAAGGTAGCTTAGTCTGATTTGATTGGAAAACACTTCTGGTGTTTTATACACATAGAGTGGGCGGCCGTCCAGGGCCGGTGCAACCACCAGACAAACGGGGCCGCTGCCTAGGGCCCCGAGCGTCTCTATACAATTCGAAATAACGTTAACCTGTATAAAATAATGATACTAATGGTCTAAATTTGGTGTTTTTTAGCGGTAAGAAAAGTTAGTATTCACTTTATGTTAGGATCCTATAGTAAATACAAAAAATAAATTTTTAAAATATTCTAAAGAACAGAAAATTTTTAGAAATTAAAAATAATCATACACGTTACATGTTAAAGAATTTGCATGCCATTTTTCACGCATTTTATACCCGATATTATAAATTATTCTATGATATATAGAATGAAAAAAGATTTTTATTAGTAGAACATTGGAGTCAAGAGACGTTGGGCCCCGCGAAGTGATTTTCCAGGTCCCGGCGCGGTATTGCGCTGGACCCTGCGGCGTCGACTGCAGGTGCAGTAGTAATCACATCATTGAGTTCAGGAAAATTTTAATTTTGTAGTAATAGATAAACGAAGCAAAGATGCGAAATTACGATGGTTTGCTAATCCCTACCTTGGTTGTGCATTTTACGAACGGGATGACTACAGTTCCCTCTCAGGCTCAACTAAAAACGCATTAGTTCGCAGATGAAATTAGAGTATTAAATTAGAACTTGATTAGCATATTACAATGGAACTGGCCTATCACGTCGTATCTTGGCGGGATCCGGGGCGGGGGCAGAAAAAATTTTAGCGGTTCGTTTTTAGGGGCCCGATCACCTCATCGAGTTCACGCATAAATTTGGTGTCAAATTAAAGCTAAAATACTGTAGAATTTTTTGGTCTGTCAGCTCGCAGCCCAGCACTTTCATCTGACAGACTACTTTTATTCTGGTATGACATGACGTTTAAGTTTTACATGTTGACTAGCTAGTTTCAACGTAGTTGTTAAAGCTTCCGAACATAGTTAGGCTGTTTTAAACAGTCAACTTCCGAATTCCTCTCGATAATGTTAAGTCTATTAGCGTGTGATGCATTCGCATATTTCCATGTACTCTTCTCTTAAAGGATGTCTCTTTTTTTCTTAGTTGTCAAAATATTCCTAAAATATATACTTAATTTTATGCTTAGTTTTAAAATCTTACTCGCAGTTCGTCAGCTTTTAATACACAAAATATTAAACTACGCATAGAGTTTAGAAATATTTTGAGAACTGAGAAAACAATAAACAACTTTTAAAAATAGTACAAAGAAAAAAGGAGTTAAAAAATATCAACTTCCTGCGGAGATGTTTTAAATGGAATGTATTCTACGTCCATAAACTTAACATTAGCCAGGGACTAACAGATTTAAGGCTTGTTTATCAGTCAGGATGCAAATTCCCCTCTCTAATGCTTATGGGCTTGGAATGCATCCTATTTTTTTTTTTTTTTTTTTAATTTCTTCTTGGAAAATTAAAATCTTTACCTTCTGTTTTCTGTATGCTCTTCTTGAAGGATCTTTCTTTATTATTTATCAAAATGTTTCTAAATATATATTTAATTTTATATTTTAAGCGTTAAGATCTACGCGAAGCAGTCGAGTTGTAAGTAAGATTTTAACACTCTAAAAAAATCTAACGATGCATTTTAAAAATATATCTTCCCCTTCCCCCCCTCCCCTCCAAGAAAAAAAAAACTTCAAGAAGAGTATACAGAAAACCGAATATTTTTTTTTTTTAATTTTCCGGTGAGAAAATTGAAAAATACGGATGCATTCCAAAAGCCCATAGGTTTTTTAGCATTAGGGAGGGGAATTTCCAGCCAGACTGATGAGACTTAAAAGTATTTATCAGCTTTGTTCGTCTGTCAATCTGATTGTAAAATTAACACTTCGTCTGACTAGTCGTATGATTGTTCTTCTAGTTCATCCCCCAACGTTCGTAAATATACTTAAGGGTGTATTCGAAAAAAATATTTTTTCACCCTCAACAGCTGGAAATTTTCTGAGACATTTTCAGACTAATTTTTTAAAGTAAAAACATGAAACTTGCTGAGGTGATTTTTGAAGAGATGTACAAGAGGCTGTGTGATTTATGTTTTCGCTCAATTAAAATTTGATTTTTAAACAATTATTTTCTCATTATGACCATTTTTTTCATCCCCAGATCTCCCGCTATAGAAAATTCGGTTCAAAACGCTAATTTGACAGCATTTTTTACAATATTTTCTGCATTTATCAAAAAATCGACAAGCACGACACATTATGTAGTTTCTAAATAAGAGAATTTGGCAGTTTGATGAGTTTAAGTGGAAAAATGAATTTAAAAATAAATCAGAAAATAAGAATTTTGGATTGGAATATATCCTTAAACTGACACGAAATCTATCTATGGCACTGGGGTTTATTATAGAATAGTCGCCATAAAAGATGGGGCGTGTAGTATCGATTATTCGTTTACAGGAACGCTCAAAAGAATTCAGGCACATTATGGTCTATTGACAATAACACTTTCAAATGCATTTTAGTGATGCTACAGTGCATCAAACATTGCGAAAATTAATTTCCATGTTGATATGCACCGCAGTAGTTTTCCTATATGAAATGGCGAGCGTATCGTTAATTATTCATTTAGAGGGATACACAAAAGGAATTTGATATGCTTTATTTTGTACGATAATATTATTTTTATATTAATTTTTGCACCCTAAAGAACCGCACAAAAGAATTAGCGTTTATGAGCAATATTTTGTAGAAGTGCGTTTTAATTTGCGTTATGTGATTTCAAGCTTAATAAAATTTCTGCATATTATGTGGCGTGTATAAAAAGGTATATACCATAAACAGAGCAGGGCGGGGGGCAAAAGAATCTGTTTAAGTATATACAATCTATTGGCAGTAATATCTGAATTGTGTGCACTCAACTGCATTGTTCGTTTTCTAATATGTTTATTTAGATATCTCCTTTTACTGTATGAAAATATAAAGTTTATTTTTGTTTTAGTGTAGTAAACACAATTAAAAATATCGGAATAATTTTCAGTACTAAAAATGTTTTCACCTTGACGTGGCAGACAAATTCCATTATAACATGCTAATTGAGTAATATCTAATGCAAGAATGTCATCCGTGAACTAATGAGTTTTTAATTGAGCTCGAGCGCGAGGACTGGAAGTCCCCTTCGCCCGCAAAACGCACCTATTATAAGTGTACGTAAGTATTATTCTGTATTTTTATTTACTTTTATTGTCATCAGAGAAAGTCATCCTGTTTTCAACATACATTAGATGTACGCCCACGCCCCCACTTTTTTTTTTTTTTTTTTTTTTTTTTTTTTTACGAAAGCAATTTTCAAGAAATTTTTAGAGAATTGTCTCATAGTCTCTTTAGAGAATTGTACCATATATTCGGATTTATGCATATCCGGATTGCGTCCAGAACCCAATAGTTCAGATAATTGGAGTTTCATTGGAAGCAGTTTCGGAAGTTTAAATAGAGTTTTGTTTTTCTATTATTATTTTTCGCATTTTAGCACCGCTTTATCATTGAATCTTAAAACTTCATTTCTAAAATTTAGCAACCCTATATGAGATTATACAAAAAAAAATTTCCAGTAGTATCGGAAATAAAATTCTCATAACCTCAAAGCAGAAATACCTCTAAATAATACGGTGGAAATTGAAAGAAGATCTGAAAAGAATATTCTTTCTATCCGCGTTTTATAATACCCCGTACAAAGCGAGAAAATGAAGCAGATTATTGTTGTGTTTTCGGAGGATTAAGGACATTTAAACGGCGGGGAGTCTACGCAAAGCGAACTAATTGCGCATCAGGGAGCATTACATCGACACTAAATTATTAGCTAACTTAGTGAAATCTTCGGCTTTAGAAATCTTCATCTTTAATGCATGCGATAGAAAAAACAGATGCCATTTATAATACATCCTTTCATTATTTTTACTTTATTGCTTATTTTATAAACATGAATTGAAAATAACTGCGAAATGAGTTTATAAGTCATATATTATTATTTCTCATGTCAACATCTCTTTTTTTTCTGATATCAACATCTTTTCTTTTTTTTATTCTGCACATCGAAAAGGTCAACGATGCATGAAACATAAGAAATATTTTGAAAAGGCTTTTGGCACATTACACTTACATTTGTTTAAAATACGTTGTTTGCTAAAAAATTGCAGTTCATTAAAAATGAATGAAAACGCATCAGAGATAGCAAAGATTGCAGTGCGAAAGTCTTGCACGGGTACACTGTTTTTAGTTATTTGCTTTATTCTTCACTAGCTGACCCGCCCGGCGTTGTCCGGGGCCGTAATGAAACCCTTAAGTTAACCTCAAACTTGTACGATAACTCCATTTTGTCTGAATTTATATTTTTAAATGAAAAAATCGCGAAAAAACATTGAATTCAGGGATTTTTCTTTTTTTGCGCAATTTTCTTTTTGGAATCTATGCGTACCGAAAGCGAGCGAAACCGCGACGAAATACTCAGGTTTTTACTTATTTCGTCGACATTTTATTTTGTAAAAAAAAAAAATATTTCTACCCGTTCGAACGTTTCAAAATTTTTGCAGGTGATGTAAATCTGGTCTATTGAGATGCTCTAAGCAGATCGTGTTAAAAGTTAAAATACGGATGTTTAGTTACTTTTAGCCTAGAAAAAATATCGTCTCCGAGGCGTGAAGTGACCTGCGTTCACCGGTGTATTTGAAAAGGGTTAAAATTCATATTTTTTAAAACCGATTGCACCATCGTTTAGAAGAATGTTTCAGCTTTAAGAGCACATTTTTGGTTTGTCGGTACCTCTAAAATTGCGTTCTGGAGGGGCGTTGCAATAAAGAGGAAAACGTTTTTCGGAAAAACGACCGTCCGTTTATTTTTTTCAAAGGGTTAACTGCGACATTTTTTCGAATTGATTGTGGCATATAATACGTAAGAGTACGATATTTCGGAATATGTCTTTCAATTTTAACTGTACCGAGCGGTTTGGTCGATTTAGCTTTAAAAAGTACTATTAAAAAACACAAATAAAATCGAAAGTAGGTTCTTCGCAAGCCTCCTATGCGTAAATGAGCTTGTGTGCGTGCGCAAGCGCTGTCCTAGACTGGAGATTAAACAGATAACTTTTTGATGAGAGTTAGTTGCGATGTTTAATTAATAACTCAACTGAATATTAGAAATTTAAAATTCTGAGTATCGGGTGCAGCAGGAGACTTGATCACAGGGCTGCAAAAAAGCCGGCCGGCTTTTATTGGAAAAAACCGGTCTTGTTTTGAAAAAACCCGGCTTTTATTGGCTTTTTTCCCAATGCATATCTTACTATTTATTTTAAACTATATATTTTATCGTTAATTTTCTTTACTAATAGCTATTTTCTATAAGTTACAACTAAAATGTTATAAAATTTATTTAAAATCTTGTTTCAGAGGTTCATTTTTATAGTCAATTAATAATTGATATACCATAAAAGCCTCATAAGTAGGCAATATGATTTTTCTAAAACTATAGGTCCAGCGGCACTTTCTCTGCTTAGTAAAGATATTTTTATGTTGTTAAGGGTAAGAGTTATATTCAAATAAATAATATACAAAATGAAACTGTCTATAAATTACTGCTCTTGGAAAATGGCTCTTAGCATATATGAATGCATTAGTAATAAGAATAAGTTACTTGTTTATGTAAAAAGAATTTTTTCATGAGGCAGCATTCCACTTAAAAATAAGAAAATATAAATTAATAAGTAATTTGCATAACTTTTATAGTAATTTTATCTTTTTAAATGGTACATACTTTTTCCTTAATTTGTTTTTTCTTATATACTGACTGAATATTTTGTTCTTGTCCCCCCATAAATCTACCCACATATTAATTATTAAACTACACAGCTGTCCCCCAAGTTCTGCAACTATTGAGAGAATTTTTTCAACATATAGTTTTGTTTGGAACAAGATCAGAAACAGCTTAGGTGCTGAAAAAGCAAAAAAAAAAAAAAAAAAAAAAAAAAAAAAAAAAAAAAAAAAAAAAAAAAAAATGGTAAAAGTGTACCGTTATTTAAAAACTGAGTCAAATGATTGGTAACTTATTTCATAAACCAATAGTGTATTACTTTCTGAATAAACATCTTATTTGTTAAAAATCATTTGAACTATTTTAAAAAGTTTTTATTGCACAAATTTCTAAGTTTTTGTAAAAGAAAAAATTGTTTTAATAAAAGCCGGTTTTTTTTTTTTTTTTTTTTAAATATAAGCCAGTCTTTTTAAAGTGGTTTAAACCAGAAAAAGCCGGCCGATTTGAACCGGCCTGGCTAAAATCCGGCAGCCCTGCTTGATCACCCAACCGGAGCATCCCCCCCCCCCCACAAAAAAAAAGGCATAGGATATAATGCTCCAGCGGAAAATCCCCACTACAATCACCGATGCCGTAGACATCGGAACACACCCAAAGCAACCAGTAGAAAATATCACATAGTCTAACGTATTTACATCAGTAAATTATAATAATGCTAATGTTGCTTTCATCATAATAATAAAAATATAGTGAGGTGTCTTGAATGTACAGCAAAAGTCAAAACTATAGTTCTTTGTTCAAGAAAATGGCGTGTTAATGTTTACTAAAGTTCACTGTTCAATAACATTCATTCACTGCTCAATAATATTGATATAAGTTCAATGTTCGAAAAAATGTTCACAAAAGTTTATTAAAGTGCATTAGGAGACTTTGGGCTACCCTCACAAAAATTTTCTGCCTCGTACGTGCCGTGATCTCCAGATCGCAAGCTTTTTATTATTAATATTTGACGCGTTCAAAATGGTTCGCTCGAGAAAACCGATCAGGGTTAAAGAGATAAAATAATCTCAGGAAACGTACTTTTGGGTACATTTACAGTTATTATCCCGGCCCGTGTAATACCGTGGGGTGTACTAGTGTAAAACAAAATTTACTGTAACTTCAGAAACCCCGCAGCAAAAATACGCCAGAATAATACGGACCAATTAAAGGAGGTGGCAGTCTCGTGAAAAACACTGCTCCCTTCACATTTTGCAATATCTATTACAAAGCGAGAAAATGAAGGAGATTATTGTTGTGTTTTCAGGGGATTAAAGGCATTTAAACCACGGGGAGTTTCCAAAAAATTAACTAAGTGCGCATCAGGGTGCATTACCAACTATATCCGCAGTAAATTACTAGTCAAGTTATTGTAAGCTTTGGATTTAGAATCTTTATCTTTAATGCATGTATAGCAGAAACAGAACTATATTAGCTGCTTAAAATGTTTTATTATTCTTATTGGTTGGATATAGATTCGATATGAGTTTATATTGCTTTGCCATATTTTAAAAATTTAGTATAATACTCTTGCCTGTTCAAATTTTCAATAAGCAGGGGCATAGCTTAGCTGTTATTCACATGATTGCTAACCAACAATAATATTATTTCACTAATAGTGGTAACTATATACATATTTCTACACTACATGACACACACACACACACACACACACACCACACATAGTGGTAGCCATAAGGCCACCTATGATGCAGGGGTTCAAATCTATTTTAAATCTTGATTAATGAAAATTAGCACTATATTTTAATGCAATTTTGGATTATTAGTCTATAAATACAATCATAGTGCTAATAACTACTTTATTTGCTATAAGGTACATTAACCGTACTTCCCACGTGACATCCTCTTACACGAATTTTATTCGATTGGTACCATTTTTATTTTATTTATTTAAGACACACTTTTACTTATACTCTGACAACATGTGCTACTAAACTTAAAATATTTAAGTGTGTTCTTTTATATTCATATTTAAGTGTGTTCTTTTATATTCAAACATATTCATAATAATTTTTATATTAAGAAAATAAGTCCTTTTTTTCTAAGAAATCCAGTATACCTCATTCCGTCCAAAATCAACCCTAACCCGATTAGAGCCATGCGCGAAACCCGAAAATTCAGCTTAAAGTCCACCCGAACAAGACAAAAAAGAAAAATTCGTTGGTCCGAACAGGATATTATTTGGGGAAGGGGGGTGGGGGGGGGGGTTAAGAGGCTTAAGTGAAAAGGGAGAAATTAGATTAAATTTAAAATTGCCTTAGACTTATGACGGGTCTTGGTTCTGTTTTTAAGTTAGAAAGTATCCAAATGATTTCAAACATTTAAAAATGCTAATAAGATAAGGCAAACGTGTAAACACGGAATTTCAAAAATCGTGTTTTGATAGTGAGAAAGGAACAAAAATATTAGCTGTAGATAAGATTATCAGTGATCGTCTCTCTCGCTAATATTAGGCTTGGATACAAAAAAGAAAAACAAATACCGCTGAAATAACACGAAGGTCAACCCATATCAGAAATCGGGTGCTTCTAAAATTAGAAATAAAAATATTTCACAAGATTAGAAAACGAAATAATCGCGATCGTTTAAGATTCTAGACAAGTTTAGAGTAAAAAAATGCTTTTTTATCTGTTATACCTGATTGCATAATACAAGCTTAAGTAGATTCTAAACTGACTGGAGAGAGAAAAAAAAAAGTATCGTAACAAATTGTTCTCGTAAAACAAGCGCTTTTCTAGAAATTGCTAAGATAAAAATTACTGCGATCTGCTTAGATTAGGTTGAGTGAAACAATATCAAACTAAAATTCTCTTATCTTAAAAGTAGTGTATTTAAAATAGCTTCACATCATACCCTTCCCTCATAAGCGTGGGGGCCCAGGGCAGATACCTCGTTTGATCTTCCGTCAAGCTATGTATATAGTACAGGTTAAAAAGTCCAAAAATTGAGTAAAATACAACAACTGCTGGCCATTCGAGAAAATTTGATAAAAACTTCGTTTTAGTACTAGAAATACAGATCGATGAGAACAAAAAAGTTTTTGTGAGTAGTTTCTACTAGGAGAATCCCAATTTCAAAATTTTCTCTGAAAACAAAAAATCCAAGACAATTTTAAAGAACATGCCCATGTAAAATACCCTTTACAGAATTTTTAATTTTTTATCGCTGGTTTTTCCAAAGTAAAAATTCGTGCCGAATTTAATGAGAGAAATGCTTTGATTAAATGAGGCAAAATGTTCTAATTAAAAATTTATGAATAATCGAGGATTCTGAGCATACGTTCTGATATATACGTTCATGTATACGCGACGCTATAATGGCCTTTTTTTTATTATTATTATTGCCATTTTTTTCCCCATTCTGACCAGAAAATCAGAGTTCTAACTTTTTACGACTGCTCTTTCATCTTTACCTAACACTTCATTTATAATTGGCTGTTTCATAATAATGGAAGCCATCAGTTCATCAGAAGAAAATGATAAATTTCAAAAGGTATAAGTTCGATTGAAAAAAAAAAAAACTATTTAATACTTTGAGCAGAAAGAAGAGGCTACACCTGCAATTTTCATGACACTAATAGAATCATATAGCTGCCAATTTGTACGGTTTTGTTACCTCTAAAATTGAATACAAATTTTTGTCATATTTAATCGTTGACAATTGTTAGATTTCGGCGATTGAATCAGGCAAAATTTACTGGTAAGTTTTAGAGGTAAGAAAAAAATCTTAGAAATGATAGCTATGCAGTAGCGTAATACTGCAGCAAAATTGAAATTTAACAAACAAAAAACTATGAAGGGCTTTTTCAAATAAACAGTTTCATTCCCCGTATTTCTTAAAAGTAACGAAAATGTACATCAAAGAAATGTTACTAGTACCATAAAAATGAATGAATTAAGTGTAAATTTATATTTCATCTTCTTACTTGGTGACGATTTGTGTAAATCCGGTTTATATGAGTTTTTTGCTGATCCGAGGTGAGCTTGGTCCATAGTAACTCGGATAATCGTGACTTTACTATACAGCAAATTTATATTTAACCGCAGAAAAACAAATTTCAAAAAATACATTCAAGATTCTTAATAATTAATGTGTGTGTGTGTGGGGGGGGGGGGGGACGTTACAGAGAGCATAGTAAACTATATGTATGAAACTGTAATAATACTGGGTAAGTCAAAATGAATATAGCGATTACAAACAGCTATAACTATTTAATGGAAAAGATTAACACAATAAGATTAACACAGAATTTAGACGGAACTTCATAATTTCTTTACATAAGGCGCAGGTGCAGTGAAGCTGAAGCCTACGCATGCGCGATTTGAAACTTTGCAACGACAAGAAACCTGTTCATTGCGGCGTCTCATTAGTAAAAATGACCAATTATGACGGTAAAAATAGCCGATTTTTTTCTATGGGGTTATCGGAAAAACATGGTCTCCCATGCCCAAAACAATTGAAGAACTCAAAGTACGCATTTGTAATGCGCTTACGTCGGTGACTGAACAAATGCTTCAGAATGTATGGCGTGAAATGGACTACCGCCTAGATGTTGTCCGTGTGACCAAGGGAAGTCATATGTATACAAAATTTTGAGATGCCGTTTACATTCTGCGTTAATTTTATCGATAAATTCTTTCCCATTAAATAGTTATAGCCGTTTGTAATCGCTATATTCATTTTGACTTACCCGGTATTTTTTAATAATTCCACGAACCGGAACAATATTTTCCATACTTTCACGAACCGGAACAATATCTATCACAATTTTGCTCCGGTACATTTCGATCCCTGGCACACATACACATGTTACGTGTGTGTAGATTGCAGGGCTACGGAGTCGGAGTCGGGCTCATTTTTGAGCGAAAGAGTCGGAGTCTGATCTGTTAAAATTCCCGGAGTTGGAGTCATCCATTTTCCCCCACCGACTCCGCAGCGCCCTTTGGGAGGTGCTCTTTATTCAGAGGTATAAGCGTTCACATATGAGGAGCAAACATTCAAACCGTGTTTTCTCACAAAAAAATAAAAAATGAGTTATTGTTAGTTTTATGAACTCTGTGTTAAATTGCACAGAAATAAACAGTATTTTTAACCAAAAAACATTTTTCTCGCATTATAAACCAATTTTAAAACTTGACGTTTCAATCAAAGAGTGTTTCCTTCAAAGCCTGCATTCAATCAAACAGTAATTTCTCAAGTCTGCCAATCAGAGTTGTCACTTAATGTGTACTTTCGAAACCTATCATACATATCACAATTGAAACGGATTGTTTTAGAGAAAAATAAGATAACTTTTAAGATTAAATGCTTCCAGAATTATAGATTTCAAGATCTAAGTGAAGAATATGATGTAAATCTTCTTAAAAAGAGAGTTACTGTTGCGCGTGTTCAAAGGGTTGTTTTAGAATCTCACTCTTAGCCACGCCATATCAGTTTAAAAGAAAAAAGGATGTTGGCAAACTTTTGAAGGTAATGTATGGTGAACAGTGGCAAAATCAACATGATGATATCTTCAAATGATACAAACACAGTATTTATGATTTACAAGCTAGCAATGAAGAAGATGGGGAAGTGTGTGACTATCTAGATGAAGACATTGGTTTTAAAATTTGAAGTGGATTTTTGGCAAATGAGTATTTATTTACTAAATATTTAATGAATACTACTAGGTACCATAATCTATCATTTTATTTTATCAATAATCAACTGAAGTTCTGTATTTGCTCAAGTAATAATAAGCTAAATAAGCTTTTGTATTATTTGTGAGTTAGGACTTATTTCATTCAAAAAGCGTTTTATTCCCTTGTCAAACAATCAAAACATGTTTCCTCCTCTGAATTCGGTCAAAACGTGATTTCTCCAAATATTAAATGCATTTTATTAATTCGTTTTATGTTTAATATCTTATGCACGCTTGCAATTCTTTCTAATAACCAGTAATAAAAATACACAGTAAAAATTAGAATTAAATACAAGTTATTTTCCAATTTATCAGTTTTTTGTGTTTTTTGAAAAATTGTATCTGAAGGAGAAAGCATGGTTTGCATGTTTGCTCCACATATGTAGGTGTTAGAAATCTAAAAACTGTTCGCTAAATTCAAGTGTCCGCTTTTCGAGAGTATCCATTATGGATATCTTAATGTAGTATATATAGTAGATTTTTAACACAGAAAAATAATTTAGAAATTCTGTTGAAAAATCGAGTCAACGCGGAACCGACCCGCAAGATTCAAAACACAACCCGAACCACAAAATAGTAGAAGTCAAGCCGACCGGCAACGAAAAAAATATAGCGCCAACCCGACTCATGACAGGATTCTAGTTTGAAGTATTAAAGGATTCGGCTCAACCCAGCCCGCTGGTCGATGCATTAAACTTACTGAATTCAGCTTTAAAACTTTTAGGTGGGATCTTCTGCGATTGGGCCAACTGCCTTTGTAGCCGTCGAGTGTCGGAAAGGATAAAGGGATCTTCCACAGGCACGCGGCCGCCTTTTCCGAGAAGAAGCGGCGGTTTTCGAGATATTTGAGATCAGTGGAGAATTTTTTTTTTTTTTTAATGAATTTTTTTTTTAATGAAAATAATATCAGGGGTCTGTAAAGACTTTTCTCTCGGGGTCCTGTTTTTGTTAAATTGTGAACAGCTTTTATGCATTTGTGAAAAATCTAGTCCTAATTTTGTGATTTTGAAATGATCGTCATGTTCTTTTTTTAATATTTTTAAGAAGATGTATGTATATAGAATACATATTTTTTCTTAACATACGTAAAAATGACAGGTCAGATTTTTCTTTTAAATGATTGAATTTGTGAAAGATTTAGTTTAGAGCTGGAAAAGTGTTGTAAAAGGCCTATTTTTAAGACAAAAAGTTTTGTGAAGGTTCCTTTTTTAAGTTGAAAAGTTTTGTGAAGGGTTCTGTTTTGAGATGAAAAATTTTGTGAAGGGTCCTGTTTTGAAATGGAAACTTTGTGAAGGGTCCTTTAAAGAACCCAGTTTTTTCCTAAACAAATCCCTGAATATTGACTAACTAAAAATCTTCCATAATTCTAATTCACAACACAACAGTTAATCAGGGTTCTCAAATAATAAATGATGCTACATTTTTTAAGCGATTAAAAGCAAGAAGCAACTGTGTTGCTTTAAAAAGTACTTAGAAAAAGAACACAGTTGTAAAAATACTTTTGATACAATCACAGGGTACATGTTTCAACACGTGGGTGAACGGAGATAAAAAAATAAGACAAAAAAATAAATCCAGTCTCCGAGATTCACACACGCTGCCAGCAAGCAACGATTTATCAATGAAACAGGCACGCATTTAAAACTGCAATTCATTGGGGAAAAAAAAAAAAAAAAAAAGTCTAAATGAATACTTGCGAAAAGATGGCATTGAAGCAAGGGAAAATGTGAGCGGGTCTAACCGGTCAGAAAAAGCAATTTCGCCCAAAAATAAAGGAACAAAGTTAAGTGCTCAAGTATTAAGAATGGAAAGAGTTCTGATTCACTGGAATACCTTAGGAGGATAGTATGGGGGGGGGGGGGGACGAGAGGGAAAAAAATAGTTAAAGAATCTGCATCATTTCGCATATACTGTCTGACCCAATTACTAAAGAACACATTTACCGAGTGTCTGGATTTATACAGGAAAATGGTATATTTTGTTTTTTACATAATGATGCTTTTGAATTGCATCAGTTTTTAGTGATCATTTTATTTTCAGATATATTTTGGATTTAAGGGGATAACACACTTTAAATCTTTGAAGAAACTGACTTTTTATTTCTCCTTTCGCCAAAATGATTGTTCACATTTGAAATAGGATATAATCGGTAGGCGGTAAAATGAATTGAATCAATGTATCTGTGACAAGTGGCGTAACTTTGGGTAGTACGTTCCCCAAAAATAAGATATAACATGATTTTTCAGGATACTAATACAGGATGATTACAGAAATTGGGAAAAAATTGCCTGATTTTTCTCTAATTTCCCAGACTATCAATTTCCCCGATTTCCTTTATTAACGATACATATATATGTTATTTTTCCATGTATGGGCTTCGACGTATAACATATTTATCCAGCTTGCTAATATCTTATTTGAGAGAAAAAACAAGAGAAAAACATAAAAATTGCACAATCGCGTCCTATTATTTGCTTAAATATCACTTGTTTAGCGATTGGCAAGGCGAAAACGCAAATATTTTCGCATATAAACAAATTTCCCTGATCTTCGAGTATTTTTACAAAATTCCCTGACTTTTCCAAACTGATAAATCTACTATATTTTCCCCCGATTTCCAGAATCAGCAGACACCCCGTAATAATATAAGACCTACTCAAAAAGTAAACCCGAGCCTTTTTACTTTCTTAAAATAGCCATTTTCTGATATTTAAATTAATTCTGATATACATCTATTACTACATAAAATGCACTTGCACACAACCAAAAGAAATTCAGACGTATATTTAGTTTAAAGTAACGATTGAGAATTCTTATGAAAATTAAATTTCAGCAATATTGACGATATTAGCAGATATAATAGAAATATGGATTGATGCTTAGAAATAGAAAACCAGATTTCAGACATAAATAAAAGGGTAAATGTTAGGGACGCGCCGAATAGTGATTTTGGCCGAATACCGAATATTCGGCCAACAGGTGAATCGAATACCGAATATTCGGCTAGCCGAATAGTAACTGCTAGGCCGAATACCGAATATTCGGCCTGCCGAATAGTAACTATTCGTCCGAACACCGAATATTCGGTTTGTCGAATACTTTTATATTTCAAAGTTTAAAGGCATTAAAATGCTAAATTTTAAAACAATTTATATTTGCTTGTCAGGAAGAGACTAAAGTAAAAGTTAATAAATAATACAATCGATTCAAATTTTATATGGTGACAACTTAGCAAGAATAACTGTTCAATGAATAACCTTTGATCAAGCAAGTAAGTTTTTAAATGCGTCCTAGATCAGTGTCTGGAGTGGGCAATCATTTTCAGAGGTTGTAAACGTTGCTCTTAAAATCTTAGCAAGAAACAGATTATTTACTTGGACAATGTTGAGGAACTTGCATTTGTACATAATTCTTATGAAAATCCTCATGATTGGTTAATTTTCTTAAATAATACTTAACAAACAGCAGATAAATAATGTAAAAACATTCTCTTTTATTTAAATATGATTCTGTTTGTAATTATTCTGAATATCTTTATAAGTTGACTGTTAAAAGTAGAAGTTGTGTAAGGTTTTAAAAAATAATTTTTAAAAGTTTTTTTTAAGTATTCGGTTCGGTCGAATATTTCGATATTAGGCCAAGCCGAATATTCGGCATACCAAATAGTTTGATATTCGGCCAAACCGAATATTCGGCAACATGGCCGAATAGCGAATAGACACCGAATATTTGGTGCATCCCTAGTAAATGTACAGAAAAACATAAAAAATTACCTTTAGAACGGAATGTAAAGGAAAATGTTTCCATTTAAGTTTATAAATTTTGCAGGAAATTCATACCAGTTGTTAAATTTAAGAAAATAAATATTTCATCAATTCTTACTACAGTAAACTCTGTCTAAGGCGGGATCGATCGCAACCAAGAAAATTTTCCACAGTAGTCAATATTCCGCTTTAGACAAATTTCACTCTATGTCTATGAATTCGCAGGGACTTAAAAATCTTTCAGAGTTAGACAGATTATAGTCTTACACAAAGTCCGCCTTACACAGAGTTTACTGTACTTTGCTTTAAAAAACATGTACCTATAATTCTATTCCATTTTTGAATTCAGTGTAAAAGGAGTATGGCCAATGGTGCTAATTGGGAACACAGTAAAAATTATACATATAACGATATTACGTTATATGGTGATCCCAGCAGCAGAATTTTTTTCTGCAGTCTGCAACACAAGTAGAAAATTTAAAAACAGTCTGCAGAACTTAAGGACAAACGTCCTATTTCCAATCCCTTGCATTACGTTACATGCACTCAACCCCCCCCCCCCCCTCAAGTATTTGTGATTAACATAAAAGGAAAGTACTTTTAAAAATAATTTACCTTTGTCCTCAAAATTTTTAACACCATTGTCTGAAAAATCTTTCATAAATTTGTCAAAATTTCTGTGAAGTTAGAATACAGAATAACAGTAAAAATAACACGTGAACACAAATTTCTAAAATTTTTGAAAAGATTGATACAATGTGATAATATCAAAATTATATGTAGATGTGACAATATCAAATGTTACTTAAAGTGAAATAATTTACTGCTGGAGGACCATTTAACACAACTAAAGTTCTCATATCAGTTGTGCCTACTTCCTCTATTTTTCTATCCCTTGCTGTAGTCTTTTCACCATTATGTCACTTATCAATTAACATTAATGTTGCAGCAAATTTTCCGCGATTCTTTGACGAAATTTGCGTTTTTTCTGAGATCCTTTGACAGAATTGGTGTTTTTCCGCGATCCTTTCACGAAATTCCAAGTTTTTTCACGATATTTTGACAAAATTCACGTTTTTGCGCGATCCTTTGACAGAATTCGCGCTTTTTCCGCGATCATTTGTCAAAATTCACGTTCTTTCCTCGCTCCTTAGACGAAATTCCGAGGGGTTTTTTTTTTGCGATCTTTTAACAAAATTCGCGTTTTTTTTTTTTCGTGATCTTTTTACAAAAATTCGTGCTTTTTTGTAATCTTTTGACAAAATTCACGTTTTTTTCGCGATTCTTTGACAGAATCCGCGTTTCTTCCGCGATTCTTTGACAGAATCCGCATTTCTTCCGCGATCCTTTGACAGAATTTGCATTTTTTCCGCGATCTCTTGTCAAAATTTGCATTTTTCCACGATCATTTGTCAATGTTCGCGTTTCTTCCGCGATCCTTTGACAAAATTCGTGTTTTCCGCGCCCCTATAACGAAATTAGCGTTTTTTTTTCGCGCCCTCTTGGAGAAATTCGCGTTTTTTCCGCGATTTTTTGACGAAATTAGCTTTTATTCCTCAGCCCTTTGACGAAATTCGAGTTTTTTCCGCGATCATTCGTCCATTTTCCTGTAATCCTTTGATAAAAGTTGCTATTTTCCCGCAGCCCTTTGACGAAATTGGTCTTTCTTTCGCGATCTTATGAAAGAATTTGCATTTTTTTCGCAATCTTTTGATGAAATTT
Source organism: Maratus speciosus (assembly GCA_963932465.1). Classification (NCBI taxonomy): domain Eukaryota; kingdom Metazoa; phylum Arthropoda; class Arachnida; order Araneae; family Salticidae; genus Maratus; species Maratus speciosus. The sequence continues at coordinate 297,793,928 of OZ010789.1, forward strand.
GCATTTTCCCCACGATCATTCGAAGAATTCGCCTATTTTCCATGACCTTTTGACGAAATTATCATTTTTCCGCGATCCTTTGCCAAAATTCGCGTTCTTTCCGCGATCCTTTGACGAAATTTGTGTTTTTTCCGCGTCCCTTTGACGAAATTCGTGTTTCTTCCACGATCCTTTGACGAAAGTTGCTATTTTTCCGCAGCCCTTTGTCTAAATTCGTGTTTTTCCCGCGATCATTAACGAAAGTCGCGTTTTTCCGTCATCCTTTGACGAAAGTTACTATTTTTCCGCAGCCCTTTGACGAAATTGGTCTTTTTTTCCCGATCTTATGACAAAACTTCGTTTCTTGTTCGCGATCTTTTAACAAAATTCGTGTTTTTTCTTCGCGGTACTTTGATGAAACTGACTATTTTCACTGCAAACGATTGAAAAAATTGTTTTTCGGAGAACATTTGTCGAAATTCGTGATAGATGACCGATTTTTAAATTTTCTTAAGATATCACCCCTGCGGGAAATCGGCAAAATATCGGAAAATCGTCGATCCGCGAAAGAATCTCGTGTCTGTAGCGGGGTCACGTGGATTTTCCCTTAGAGCTTCGCCATTCGCATGTAGCGCGGATCGTATTATTACGGCACATGACAAATAAATTCTAGCAAACATTTTTATATATATTTTTAATTTTAACAGTTGAAAAATAGTCTGCAGACCCTCTCAAGAGTCTGCGACGTGCGTCGCAGCGTTGCGCCGATTCTGCGCCCGGGATGGTGATTCGAAAGTGTTGTTAGTTTCGATGTCATAGTAGATGAATAATCAATCTGGAAGCCGTACATTAGATTAAGCTGAAATAGAATGTTTTGTAGTAAATCAACTTGGATGTTGGAAGGTAGTTGCAGTCATCGAGTGATAGGCCAGGTAACATATTTATCCAGTGTAGGTTTCTCCGTAATAATTGAGACAATGCGTAATTTAAACTCAGGCATTTATTGAAAGAGCTTTCGGCGGTGCAGTTTCCACGGATTCATTTTTATCAAGCCCGCTACGTAGTATTTAATCATGGGTAAGCAATTATAGATAATAAAAAATATCAGACGGCGACCAGGGGAAGTTATCAAAGTAGAAATACGACAAATTCTGCTGAAACACAGCAAGTATCGACTTTCTGTTCCTCCAATGTAAGGATACAAATATGACGTAGGTCGCGCTCTCAACCAATGAATAATTAAGAATGTCACGTCATATAAAGAGTGCGGATAGAGCAAGCAGATGAATTTGAAGGGAAAAAGGATAACCTCAGAAATGCGCGGGAAAGTAAAAATGGAAGCTAAAAGAATATTCTCGAAAGAAAAAAGCGCGGAAATGGAACATTTAATTTAAGAATACTAAAAGCGTAATATTTAAGCGATTTAGACAAGTGAGACATTAAATTAAAGGGAAATTAACAGAGTTAACGATAGAGATTATTTAAGGACTAGCCGCTCTTGGCGACCAGTTTGGTCTCCGTTAGATGTGTGCTAAGCATTGTACCATGTTACTTTTATCCAAAATTTAATTTACTTTCTCAATACTTCGAAAAATCAAAAGTTTCTAGTAGAGAAATCAAGAACTCCGTATTTTTATGGGTACTACTTGGTTATCCCATCGACCAAAAATATATCGCCAAACTATAAGATTAAATATCAATAATAGTTTATCTTAAATGTCATATTCGCTTGTTTTTAAGCAAGTTACACGTGTTTACGTCATCAAGTTATTTTTATTTTGACGTTTTATTTGTATTTTTGTTAATGTTATACTAATTTGTTTGTTCTTTCGCTATTTAAAATAAAAATGTCATTTTGTATAATTTGGCGAGTGGTTTGGCGATTTATATAATTTGGCGAAATGGGTCGACGGTATAACTAAGTAGTACCTTTTTATCCTAGCCAGGCGCAAGTGATAATTCATCAAACATTGTCTTTCCAATCGCATTTTTTCATATTTCATTAAATTCATCTAAAATATAATAATTTCACTCGTTTTATTTAGAATACATAATTTTAATTTTAAATTCATGACTTTCACTTTTTCTTATCCTTTTTTAAGAAAAAGAAAAGAAAAATAATAAATAATACCAAAAACCATGACTTTTAATTTCAATATCAAAGCATTGTTTTAATTTACCACGCGAAAAATAAAAAAATGTAAAAAATGGTCACCTGGCATATAAAAAGCGAAGCGGTCAGCCCGGAACTATTGATGACAGTCACATGACTTAGGCTATTATTATTAGAGATAAGAATTTAGTGAATATAAAGTAGTAAATTAGAATAAGATAAGGAAATCGCGGAATTAGATCTAATAATGTAACATATATATCATATTTCTTTAAATATGGATTTGAATTTAATTTCATAGTAGGTTTTATTTTGCTAATGATGTTCTGTATTTTTATTTATTTTTCCTTTATGCAACTATTATGTAATCTAAACTACAAGGTGTCCATAAAAGAATGTCCCAGTTTTAAATGTAGTAAATTATAACAATTTAATTTAGACTATTTACAATAAATCATATATCAAATCGAAAGTAAACTAATCTAGTTTTTTTTACAAGTGTCAATAGGTGCACCTTTAGTTATACGGCACACATCCAACCTACAGTCCAATTCTTTCCACACTTCGGTTGACAAGTCCGGAGTAATGGAAGCAACAGCCTCTTCAATTCTGTGTCTCAGCTCTGGCAAATCATTAGGTAGCGGCGGAACGTAGACACGATATTTTATAAAGCCCCAAAGGAAAAATTCGCATAGCATTATGTCAGGTAAACGTGGAGGCCAGCGAAAAAGACCTCTGTCGTCTTGACCGACCGAAACAACGGCTACGGCACTGCAAGCGAGTCCATAACAAAGCAGTACTTGCGCATGCGCTTATCTAAAACTGTTTCAGTTACTTTTCATGTGTGACCTTGGACCAACACTCTACAACGCTTACAGTTGATGCACATGGTTCCTACACAATTCTGGTAAAAAAATTCCCTGACTTTTCCAGGTTTTCCCTGACCTTTTTCAAAAACTTCCCTGATCTTTCTCCATAAATATTCGGCTTATATATTGTTGTAAAATCCTTCACAATGGACAACTTTAATCTATATTAATGCAAAAAAAAAAAAAGTATGTGCGGTAAAAATTGTCCGATTTTTAATTATTTTCCAAATTATGCTATTGTTATTAGTTTGCATAAATTTTATATAAAGATTTTAGATTGGATGAATAGTAAATTCAAAATTTCTTCATTTATGACGATAATCAAAATTCTGATGGAAAAGTAGTACAACAAAAATTCCCTGACCACTTCAAATACAGTAGAACCTCGATTATCCGAAGTAATTGGGACCGACCCTCTTTCGGAAAATCGAAATTTTCGGATAATCGAGAACGCTTCAATTTTAAGATTAAGGAGAAATGTATGCAATATTTCTTATTATGGTAACAAGTGCTTAATAAAAATAAAGCAATAACAAAATAGAAACAAGAATAAATTACCTAAATTTTAAGTTTAAAATTAAGTACCTTTTACATATATCACAAGGGTTTTTTAAATATGTTTTGTTTGTCGCAATTTCGATTGCCTTTACTTTGAAACCCTATCGCGGAATTTTTTAATATTATTAGTTCACCAGTATCACAGTCTTTCTGCTGCTCCAGCCATGCCCAACCTTTTGCAAAAGCTTCAGAATTGGTAATTTGTTCATTTTCGTCGTTCCACTCCGCAGCTTGAGAGAACCAAAGTTAAATTCAAAGAAACTCTAAGGAAGGGATCGAAAATATTTATATATACTCATAGTTCGGAAAGGACCGCTTGCACACAAGGAATATGATAGTTAAAAAAAAAGAAAAGCTTTCAAAATGTATTTTGCACACAAGAAATGTGATACTTAAAGGGGGGGAAAAAAAAAAAAAAAAAAAAAAAAAAAGGTTTAAAAATGGATTTCGGTTAAAAGAGTTTCGGATAAAAGAGGTTCTGCTGTATTTAGAAAATTCCCTGACTTTTTGTCGAAATTTTCGAATTCCTTGACTTTTCCCTGACCCGTTCGAACCCTGTACTATTAAAATTTATAACTGGGACATTTTTTTATGAACATCAACCTGCATTATGTAACTAAATGAGTTCTCTAAATAGAGTTTCTGTCATTTTGTTGTTCGATTTGTTAGTTAGTTACTAACTTAAATGTATTCTATACCTATATTAATACATGCCATCTTTAATAAGAGATTAGGTCAGATTTTATGGGAAGAGCTCGTCAACGGTCGATGGGGCCCAGAAATGATTTTCTTCAAACGGAAATTCTTGGATCTGTCCCCGGAAGGGTATGCTTGCTACGAAACTAATTATAAATCTGTGCGAAAAACAGGTTGCTATTCTTGGTAAATAAAATAAATATTTTTATTAATTTCTACAGAACATGTTGTATCCGGACACATAACTGAAACCAGCCAGAAAAAATCATTCTAAGATCGAGGACCCTAAATGCAACGCCTTAACTTAAATTATTTCAATGCACTACAGCAATTCGTTCTAAAACTGAAGGTCAAATGATATTTTCACTTAAGAAAACAAAATTAAGTTAAAAAAAAAGCATATTTTTAAGAGTTTTTTTTTTGGGAGGGGGGGGGGGAGTTAACAATTTTACTTTAAATGCGGGCTACGTGACTAGGCATATTGATTTTTCCTTATTTTCTTGGAAAACAGCGAAAGGTCACCGGACTTAACTTATTTTAAGAACGAAGTTTTATATCTTAAATTTTTTCCGATAAAAATTGGGCGTAGCAAAATAATTTTTAGCTTTTTTTTTTTTTTTTCCACGAAAAAAATAACACGTGTCATACCGACTGAGACTTCCAGAAACAAACATTAAGGTGGGCACAAAATTGATTTAAGTTTATTAATACTTTACGTGTTTTCTTTTTTGAAATGCATATACAGTCGAATTCTCCTAGTACGAGAACGACTAAAACGAGAGCACCGTTAAAACAAGCAAATTGCACGTTAACTAACTATTTAGTTAGTTCTAGGGATGCATCAAATACTCGGTATCTATTCGGTATTCGGCCCTATTACCGAATATTTGGTTAGGCCAAATATCAAACTATTCGGTCTGCCGAATACCAAAATATTCGGTCAAACCGAATACTTAAACTTTTCATAAATATTTTTTTTTATCTTACACAACTTCTACTTTTAACTGACAATCAATAAAGATACAGTAGAGCGCCGATTATCGGAACTCCAATTAACCGAACTTCCAATTATCCGAACAGCCTATTTTTTCTCAAAAAAATTCTTTTAACCGAACTTTTAGTTATCCGAACAACCCATTTCTAACCAAAAAAAAAATTTAGCCGAACTCCCAATTATCCATTGGCTTGGAATAAAATTTTCAGATGGATCAGAAAATGAGAATTGTAAAACAATAAAGGTGAACTGAAGAATCCTAAGTTATGAAGAGAATGAAATTAACGAGTGGTTAAATAGTGAAGTACATGATCCTGGATATCAGATTTTAAATGATGAGATTGTGGATGAGATTCATGATGAAAGTAAAATTGAAGAAAATGAAAACGAATGCTCTGAAAATAACCCATATGCGTTATTTTCTGAGCATTCGTCCATCAGAAAACGAAGCCTTTGAATGTTTGGAAACAACTATGAAATGGCTCGAACGGCAGAAGAACGTTGATCCTATTTAACTAACGTATTAGAGATATAACAGCACTGAAAAGAATGTCTTCGTTGAAGCAAGCAACAATCAAAAGCTTTTTGCTTAAATTATAATCTCTGGAGTCCAGAAAACGATAAAAAGAGAGAAAAAAAAATAATGATAAAAATGTGTAAAAAAAACAATTTTTAAACATTTCAGCACTAACTGGTGCTGCTAGTCCTAAACTTAGATAACGTGTGAAGGCTTTGATATAGTCAGAAACATCCCTTAAATTGTCTGCCCATTTATCCGAACTAGGGTCGGTACCGACTTGTTCGGATAATCGGCGCTTTACTGTATTCAGAATTAGACAGAATCATCTTTAAATAAAAGAGAATGCTTTTATATTATTTGCTTTTTTAAAAGTGTTACTTAAGAAAATTAACCTTTAATGACGATCTTCATAGGAATTAATGATACACAAATGCAAGTTCCCAATTATTGTTTAGTAAAATAATCAGTTTGCCTTTTCGCAAACAAGGTGTTTTTAAACAAAATGGGAAAAACTTTCAGGGGTAATAATAGACATCAAAACAGGCAATGTTTTCTCCAGCAAACCAGGATAGTAAATCACTTATTCAGTCAAAAATACAGTGTATCTCATCCGAGGTCAAACTTTAATTTCCTTTTGTTACTTTAACAGTAATGAAGGTATTGTAACTGTATTGTCAACAGAGTTACTTTAAAAACAAAATCATAAGAAGTATCATAGAAGTTTTAAATAAAATGTATATTTTTAACTTGTAACATCCCCTCTATTATTTTAGTCTCCTTTTAAGTAAACCAGTGAGCTTTTTAAAATTCATATTGTATATTTTATGTACAGTTACTTTAATTTCTGTAAAATATGCTACAGCACTGATCTAGACATTCCTTTATTAAGAATGCAGCTAACAATATTTATACTGTATGACTTCCCAAAATTCAGTCACTTCAATTGGTATCACATTTTTATAGACGCAAATTAATGATGCTAATTTCGGTAAAATGTCTTCATTTTTGCTGAAGCTGTAAACGAAAATGCAGCTACGGCTTGTAGTGACACACTTTTCATTTTTGATGGAATGAGCGGAATGATATGTTGTTTCTTAGTTTTAAACAATCCTCTTAAATAACAACTCAAAGCATAGATTTTTTTTTTTTTTTTTTTTTTTTTTTTTTGTGCAAAGTTTATATAAAAAAAAAGTCTTGTTTATCAAAATGGAAATATCTGTGCTAAATATTATGTATTAATTGTTTAAAATTTAACTTTTTAATGCTTAAACTCGAGATAGAAAAGTATTTGGCCAGCCGAATATTCGGTATTCGGTTTACCTGCAGGCCGAATATTCGGCATTCAGCTAAAATCACTATTCGGTGCATCCCTAGTTAGTTCATCCTCTAACAACGTTCTTTCTCAGCGATCCATCAGATTCGTCCGGGATAGCTCAGAAGGCTCCAGCCAAGAGATCTCTGGTTCGAATCCTGGTCCGGACATTTTTCACAGAGTTGGAAATTTACGTCTCATATGATTTATTTACCAATTAGAATAATTGTGTTAAAATTAATCTAGTGTAATTACGTATCCAGCGTATACTGGAGTTCTGTTACTTGCGATTTAATTCTGTTGAGCTGATTCAGATATCAGACCAGATGCTATAATCAATAAGGTTAGCTGGGTGAATTAGATCCACCAGATTCGTCCGGGATAGCTCAGATGTAGAGCATGGCTCCAGTCAAGAGATCTCTGGTTCGAATCGTGGTCCGGACATTTTTTACCGAGTTGGAAATTTACATCTTATATGATTTATTTACCAATTAGAATAATTGTGTTAAAATTAATCTAGTGTAATTACGTATCCAGCGTATACTGGAGTTCCGTTACCTGCGATTTATTCTGTTGAGCTGATTCAGATGTGCTGATGATCAGGCCATCAGGTGCTATAATCAATAATGTTAGCTGGGTGAATTAGATCCTCCAGATTCGTCCGGGATAGCTCAGATGGTAGAGCATTGGCGACTCCAGCCAAGAGATCTCGGGTTCGAATCCTGGTCCGGACATTTTTCGCCCAGTTGGAAATTTATATCTCATAATGACTTTTGGATCCTACTGTACAGCTGGAAATACTTGTACGAAATCTCATAAAAAGTTTCACTTTCATAGAAATTTAGATATACCAATTTGGATGCGACAAATATTGAAAAAATACTTTGAGATAAATGTATTTAAAGATTTAATTACTCCTCTGTAGATAACCACAGATAGTAGAACATAAAAAGTGTTATATTTTTCGATTCAATTATTCATTTATATGACAATTTAACTAGACATTTAGCACGGTTATCTGTCAAGGATGTCCTGTGGTTCTGCCGAAATATTGCAGTAAAATTTTCGAAAACGGAAATGCTAATGGGAGAAAAAAAAAATCTGTTTTAGAGAGGTTTTTATCTTAGCAAGTACAACTGTGCAGAACTGTATCTCATTTATCCCCTTATGCTATATTTATATGCGCTACTTAACTTTGAAAAGGAGTGCATAATTTTATTTGCTGTTTTAGGTACGTGAATGATATCTTCGTTTTAGTTATTTCTGGTGATGGATCTAATTCATTTTCAGAAGTAAATTCAAATGACCACTTATGTTCCATAATGTAAATTTTTTCTTCAAATGAGTCGTGTTTGGGTCTGTAACTTTATAGGGTTCTGGTCGGTTTTAGATCAAGTTTTGGATCTTGATGTTAAGGTTAACCTGATTTTTCAGAAGAAAATCGAGAAAATTTTTTCCATATGAAAAACTATATTTGAATATGAATGAGTATTTAGTTATTTTTCATTATAAAGAGGGAAATTGGTATTAAAAGTTATACTGTAGTCTGATTTTTCTATAATTATATTTAAATAATAATTTTATTTTCTTTAGGGTTTGAGATCGTTTTCGGGTCCGGTTTCAGGTTAAAGTATTTTTGTTGTTGTTGTTTATCCGAGTTAGTTGGGTTGATTTCAATTACAATTTTCAACCTAAACCGTGCATTACTCTATTGAAGACAGTACCACCCCCCCCCCCCCCACCCCCAAATTTTAACCCTATTTCTAGGCGTCTATCACTCTGGTGCGAGAGCAAAACCTGGAAGAGAGTCAGGATTTCTTTTAGTGTTTTCTTAACTTTTACACGGTCAAATCAATTGTGTTGCTAAATTATTTAAATGATTGAATGCCACCAGAATCTGCGAACAAATTTATCTGAAGTTTAAACGAGAAAGAAAAAATCATGCGTCAAGCATAGATTATGAAACACTTTCCAACACAATCAGAATTATGTAACAAAACTGCAGCGTTTAAAAAATTAAAATATTACTTCTAATTCAACTATAATATGGAAACGCTTAACACATTTCAAAACCGATTTTCAGCTGTTCTCATCTACAATCCTAAAATTATCCGAATTTTTTCAGCACCCCTGTATATGATATATAGATTTGTACTACTAACTAAATGCATGCAAAAATTTAGTTCACTTAAGAAATACACGTACTTCAGTGGAAAATTCCCTTCAGCAATTTCATCTAATAAGGAGTGAATACTTTTGTGCAACCCTGTATATGAGGTATAGAATTTATATATAACGAGTAACATAAAAAATTAAATTTAAAAGAGCATACCGAATTTTAAACAGTACACTCCAGTAATTATTACTCAAAGACAGTAACAGTACACTCCAGTAATTATTACTCAAAGACAGTACTGTAACCGATTTCTTTTGTGTGTCCCTGCAAATGAATAAAAAATGCTATTAATGCCCCCTTCTAACGTGATCGTAGTGAAATTTAGTGATTTATATCAGTTTCAATACATCTGAATTACCATAATATCATTAAAATACTCTGAAAACGATTTTTCCCCATATACCATAATGTAATGGAATACTTTTGAGTGCCCCTGTAAATGAACTATTAATCCTACATACTTCATATACAATACTAAACATGCTTTGGTGACCCTAATTAACCTTTAACAATTGCATTAAAAACCGGGTATATTTACGGGAGTTAGAGTGTAGAGAGACGGACAGACAAACCAAATACATAAACACTTTTCAACTTTGTTGGAAAGTGTTAAAAATGCTTTTCATCACGTGCATTATAAAAGAAAAAAAAATTATTCAAAAATTCTGATACCATTTCGGAATTAAAATTAAACGGGAAGTATATTCCCATAACCAGTGTAAGGGTTAATTCAAAATAAGGGCTTATAAACTATCTAACAAGGAAGGTCTCCATACGGGCATACTCAGAAAAATCTGAAAAAATTACAGAATGTTCTTCTCATATGGATATATATGTTTATAAAAAATGTTTTGGCGGAACCCCGATACAGCGTTCGTAAAAAAATAACGAAATTTTCGTTTTATTTGGCGATTTATCACCGGTTGGCGATGAAAAAAAAATACGCTTTTATGTAGGAAAAAACTTTTTATGTTGAATTTGTTTATATAAGTTAAATTTAAATAACTTTATTTTTGTCATTTTTAATTTGTTTTAACTATAGTTTTGTCATTTTTAGTTTGTTCTAACTATAGTTTGTCATATATATTTATATGTATTTATAATAAAATTTAAATATCATATTTTACAATTTAAAACAAAATTTAAATTGATTTAAATTATTTCAAGCTCAAAAATAAGGCAGATAGAACACCAAAGCGCTATAAGTAAGCGTCCTATCTTAAATGGGAGAGGTAACCGCAAGATTAAAGGCGAGGTCACGTCAATCAAGGTCATACGCCACCCAGCGGACGGAGTGAACTACAAGAGGATTATTAACTTCTTTCCCCATTGTGGATGATCTATAAGTTCGATATCTATGAAATAACTATGCGCACGCGCAGCCATGATTTTATTCGTTTGTCGTCTGCAGTACTTAATTGTTGAAAGTATAGATACAATTCGATTTATTTATTCGCCATTATTTAATTTATAAATTGAAGTTAGTTATTTAAACAAAATCAGTTCTTTTAAGAACTTATATTATTTGGGAAAATGCCACGTTGGCGTTCTAATTATTGCAGTTTTCAAAACTGCAAAAATAACTCTCTATCTGAGAGAACTCATTTTTTTCGCTTCCCAAAAGAGAAAAACAGGTTAGTTTTGTGTTTTATTATAATTTATAAAAAAGTTAAAATATTATTTAATATATATTATTAAATGTCAGTGATTTTAATACGTTCTATTTGAATTATGTTTTTGTAATGCAATGAACAAGGACATATAAAAATTAGTTAATGTATGTTAAGATAGAATTTTACAGCAGCGTTTTTAATTCAATTCCTGATAAGATAAAGTTATAAAAATTACATAAACATGTGTATTTCCAATGAGAATTAAACGTTTTATTATGCTTAGAGTTTAAGTATAAATTATTTAATTAATTTTAAGGCATATTTTTTATTTACCGGGCGCAGGCGATAAATTGCCAAATATTCTCTTGATCGAATTGTATTTATAATATTTAAAATAGAAGCATTTCATTCATTCCATTTAAAACTCATTTAATTTTACATTAGGATCCACTTTAATTTAAAATGCAAGGAGTAATTCTTGTACATTAAACCAGCAATAATTGATTATTTATAGTTTTAAATATTTTGAGAATTTTAGACAACAGCTTTAAAAAAAATTCCTAAAATTGACAAATTGCTTTTTTTTTTTTTTTTAATCTAGAAATATGTCGGTTATTGTGTCATATCCGGGAAAAATAGTTTTCTTGGGATACCTTCACTTCGCACAGGTCAATAACATTGCAGAAAGCATACAAAGTATAGAAGAAACTTCTAAAATTGTAATAAAATATAAAATATTTACAAATAGTACGTGGTATGCTCAATTAAACATTTATTATCTTACACCGGTTCTTCGCAGGGATAAAACGGATAACTTTCCGTAATCGGGCCGATAGCCATGATTGGCGTCAAATGAGAAAACAGTATACAATTGTAACTGTATAAAAGTTAAATAATGGTTAGAAAATGAAAGTAACTTTTATCGAAATAACCTAATTGCGGAACATTCTCCAAATTTGAAAAAGCCTTATGAAACACACAACAATTGCCAATAACTGAAAACTATAGACTAATAATAAGCTCGACGTAGCAGTTGTTGGTCGGTAGCCAATAATTTCAAATTTCCCTTTTAATTTTGTCCGGATTCAATTTTTGAATTTTTTTTATTTTTATTTTTTATTCAATCTAGCTTTCGCAAAAGAGTCGGAATAAGTAGTAGAAAAAAGGGCTGCGGACGGAGATGGGCCAATTGAACGTATTAAAATCACTGACATTTAATAATATATATTAAATAATATTTTAACATTTTTTATAAAAAAAATTATAGGGCTGAAAATCACGTTTAAGATGCTTAAAGGGTTTAAATATTTCTCTTTTGCAATTTCCCAACCAGCTGGTATATTTTAGAAATCGTAGTTTGTTACATAACTTAATCAATTGTTATACTTGTAGATACAGTTGTAACAACCATAAAGAATGTTTAAGGATTTATCAGCTACGTTTAGATAACGTAAAATTAATTTGCTAATTTATAATCAAGTTGTAAAAATACTAAAATGTTGTATTGTTACTAGAAACACATCCATGTACATAATTTTTATTTTTCTAGCATATCTGGGAGGGAAAAATCGATTAAAATTTTTCATCTTTTCATATATATGAACAGGGTTAGATTAAATAAACAGTGTAAAGAAGTACTTTTATGTTAGCTGGTCGCAGTTCATAAACCGTCAAATATTTTCCCCATCACCAGCGTTTATGTTGCATTCATTTCATTCAAAATATAAAATCATCATTTTAAAAATATGCTCGTCATTTGAAAACATAATTTTATTTAAAATACATACATACTGGTATATTACATCAATTTAAACACATGCTTTTCGCTCATTATATTTAAAATACATTTTTTTTTAAATAAATAATAACATAAACCCAAGGTGGGCAAGTTTCTTCCAATGTGGAAAAAAACCTGGAAAAAACCATGCAATTAAAAGTTACGCCTATAACTTTTATTAATAAAAATGGTTTTCTTTTAGCCTGAATAGCTTGCATAAAATTCAGGTCTATTTGAAGATATTTACAATTTAAGAGTTATAGGCAGAAAAGCAGACAAAGCCATTTTAGAGAACACCTGTTAAAATTTTAATCGTGAATTTCAAATATTTACTCACTCATGGAAGATTAACCTTGTTTACCAGATTTATTGCAAAATATTTTTGTTACAGCTTGTTTTGATAAAAATATATGTATTTTAAAAATAGTTGCAATGTCAGTTTAGTTTCGGGGCAAAAGGCAATACTGTTTACGTAGCATTAGTGCTTTTTCTCCCGAAATTAAAATGACATTGCGATTTTTTTTTTAAATACACATATTTTCATCAAAACAAACTGTAACAAAAATATTTTGCAATAAATCTGGTAAACAAGATTCATCTTCCATGAGTGAGTAAATATTTGAAATTCATGATTAAAATTTTAACAGGTATTCTCTAAAATACCTTTGTCTGCTTTTCCGCCTATAACTCTTAAACTGTAAATATCTTCAAATAGACCTGCGCACGAGATGCGCAGATGGTAGATATTCTGTCATATATGACGTCATACAAAAAACCCGCGTATTTGCGTTATTCACTCCATCCACAAGATGGCGCAGCTGTGTCAATTTACGGCAGATTCCAGCATTAACTTTGTACGCTTACTTATAGCGCTTTGTAGAACACACTATCGATTTGATTTTGTTGCTATGGAAACGAATTCGTCTTCGATATGGTAATATATTATGGCAATCAAATGTCAGCTGACTAACTTAAAATAGATATTTGCAACTTGCAAAGCATAGAAAATATTTTTACAGCGATAAAATTAAATAACTACAGCAACAAGCAACGTATATATGTAATATAAAAAATATATAATAACCTCTTTCATTGATTAAGTTTAAATTCCTTAAAAACGGTGCAGTCTAAAAAACAATTAATAAACAATTTTTAGATGCATTAAAATCGTTTGCTTTTGGCGAGGAAAAATCCTGCTCGCCAAATCGCGTGTCACTTTCGTATTTTCGCGCCAAATATTCGAAAGAATTTTATTTTTTTACAGACTTTCTACTGAAATTCCGCCGTTAAATTTGACTGATCCCTTATTACATACATGAGTATCCCTTATTACATACACGAGTAGTTTCTCAGCATTTTTTTCTACATATTCTGAGTATGCCCTGTAAGGAGACCTTCCTTGTAAGTAATGCATCAAAAGAAGATAACATAATTAAAACTGCAGGCATGGCCTCTGATCTATTGATTAATTTATTAACTAACAAGGAGAGGGCCAACCTTGTTAATCACAGATTTTGATTATTTTAATATATGGTGTAGGGTAGAGACCCCTTTTTCTCAGGTTGAACGGATTTTATCCAACGCTCCTTAGTTCTTGAGAAACCGGGGGGTCTAATAGTAGTACACAACTTAAATACTTACTTTGTAACTAAAAGGGTAGGTTGGTCGTAGCTGAACTGGCATGGCGTTCGCCGGCTGATCCGCGGGCTCGGGTTCGATTCCGGGACGCGCTACGTTTGTTTTTCTCATTTTTTTGTTTTATAAATATATTCGTAAGTATAACTTAATAATCTCATTGTCAATTAAAATTTATAATATTGTATATCAATTATAATTTTAACCTATTTAATTTTTTACTTTTAACTAAACAGTTGTATAAAACATCATAAAACTGTTATTTTTTTTAAATCACTTTTAAAATGTATTTCATATATTCTTTATTCTGTTTTTAAAGTAACAAGCATAATTATATTAAAAATTAGCATCAGAATTAAATTACAACCGATTTTTTGCATATTAAAGATTTTTAAATTTGTAATACGTATGCTTGCACTTTCAATTATGTTGCTTTCCCCGTTATCTTCCTTTCTGCTTTTATTTTTTTATTTATTTATTTATTTTTTTAATATTCTTTTATCATAACTAGATGACGCCACAACAGGTTTTGTCACGATTTTGGAATTTTCATCTTTCCATAATAGATCCAATTTCTTTTTAAACCTCTTTAAAGGATGATAAATAATAGTTTAAAAATAAAAAATGATAAATTTGAGTTTGTTAACATTATAATTAATGTATGATATTGAAAATTTTAATTTAAATTATTAAATTTTAATTACAAGTATATTTATAAAACAAAAAAATGAGAAAAACAAAAGTAGCGCGTTCCGAATCCGGGTCCGCAGATCAACCAGCAGACGGCGTACCAACTGAGCTACGACCAATCTATCCTTTTTATTACAAAGTAAGTATTAATGTTGTGTACTACTATTAGACCCCCCGGTTTCTCAAGAACTAAGGAGCGTTGGATAAAATCCGTTGAATCTGAGACTAAGGGGTCTCTACCCTGCAACATATATTAAAATAATCAAAATCTGTGATTAACAAGGTTGGTCCTCTCCTTGTAAGTTGCGGAGTGCGTTTAAAAAAAGATTATGGTTCGTTATCTATGGTTGAAATATATATATAGGAACAAGATTAAAAAGAAAAAAAAAAAAAGCTAAAAACGAAAGGAAACACCCACCCGCATGATGCTGACACATCCCCTTCCTGGACGGCATATCTGCGGAATATCCGGCTGCACGCTTTTCGTTCATTCATTAAATCAGTTAGCAATATGATTTTTAAAGAGGGTAGACTAAACATCAACAAGGGTTAACACATTTACAACAAGGGTTAACACATTTAGGGATGCATCGAACATTCGGTATCTATTCGGTATTACGCCATACTACCAAATATTCGGTTAGGCCGAATATAAAACTATTAGGTGTGCCGAATACTTAGTTTGGACGAATATCGAAATATTCCGCCAGACCGAATATTTAAAAAATCTTTTTAAAAACCTTAAAACAACCTATATTTTTAACTATCAATTAATAAAGATATTTAGAATAATTAGAAATAGAATTATATTTAAATAAAAGAGAATTCTTTTACATTTTTTATTTGCTATTTGAAAATTAACCAATAAGGACTATTTTAGTCCCTTCCTGAGAAATAAACAGTATATATAACTGTAAAATTTTTCTTCCAATTCCTTCAAAATTTCACTTTGATTTTAAAATATTTGTTTTAGAATATAAGAAAATTTTATTCGTCTGTTTTAATTCCGAATTCATTGTTTTAATCCATGAAATTTAAAATTTTATCCATTAAAGAAGCTTTTAAAACTACCCTCTTCTTAAATAACGATTCAAATCATAGATTTTCTTTTAGTGTAAAATTTACTTGTAAAAAGACCTTGTCTATCTATCAATAAGGAAGTATGTGTTAAAAATTATGTAAAATTGTTTTAAAATTTAAATTTTAAAAAAAATCAAATTCTGAAATTTAAAAGTATTTCGCTTGATAGTCACTGTTCGGTATTCGGCCAAAATCACTAGGTGAACTCCTAGTAACATTAAGCAGAATTTTTGCATTTTTCGAGTGGTAATAAGGATGCCGATTGTCGATTTTCCTATCGATGTAATGGGCTGCCAGGGCCGGGCCATCCCTTTAACCCTTTATGTCCTAAATTATGAATTCATGAAAATTTCATCTTCTAAAGCATTTTTCGTGAACTTTTGAAACTACATAGGAAAATTTACACAATCATTTAATAATTTTAGAAGGATTTTGCCAATTAAAATTAATTAAATTTGAATTTATATGGATTTTGTGCAATACAGTCGGAACTCTATTTAACGAACCTCTATTTTGCGAATTTCTCTATTTTGCGAACTTTTACATGGAACCAAGAACATTTTGCAAATTTCTTCGTAAAATAACCTCCAAATAGCGAAGTGTATTCTCTATTTAACGAACTTTTCCTTGGGATCTAAAATTATTTTCTCCCTATTTCTTAAAATATTACTGGACATTTCAAACTTATTCTTTCTTTTAACACATTTTATGATGATCAATGACCATGAACAGGTCTTACCAGGCACCTAACTCACCGAGAGCAGTAAAGTTGTTGTGATTCTTTGCTTTCCATCCAAGAAAAGCAAACTTTCAATATCCCTTTTTAACCCTCAATGGAGCTGTCCTGTTTCCGTAAACTATAGTTTCCGGTTTTCTAGATTGGTGATCATGATCAACTGTGTAGGTAATTTCAGCTCTTGTAGCTCGAAAATGTCAAAGCGAAAGTGCTTGAGCATCAAAGAAAAAAAAATATATATATTCTTGATGAGGTGGATAAAGGCATGAAGAAAAAGAATACTGTTTTAAAATGTGGTATTCCTCCAAACAGCTTATCAACCATAATAAAAAATCGTAATTTTAATGTAAAATTATTTCTTTAACTGAAAATACAATGTGTTTCCAGACAATGTTTTGTTTCATTCTTTATTTCCCTTGCAGATTTCTTTGTAATGGGTAAAATAAGTAAAACAAATAGATATAATTTATTAAAAAAAAAGTGTGACTAATTACTTTTTTTAATTATATTTAGTGTTTATGGGCTTAAAATGTGTTTTAGGTAGTTTAAAGTATTTCTCTCTATTTAACGAATTTTCCATATAACGAACTTTTTTTCGGGATTTAGCGACTTCGTTAAATAGAGGTTCGACTGTATTTATAACTCTACTCAAATCTTTTATTAAAAATATTTTTTTTAGTACTTTATAGAATTTAGGAGGTGTACAGATACAATGCTCTTACATTAGCAATATACAAATATTTCCGAACTGAATCTTTTCCCACACACTCTTTCAACATCAAGAAAGCCGAAAAGATGCAAATGAAAAAGAAATCATCCTTTTAAAAGTATTTTTGTTTTGTGCAACCAATAATGCTTTTGGAGCAAGATAAAGTAAAGTACCTATAACTCATTCTAAACAGTATTACTACTAATCGATGTATTAAATGAATTTTATAACAATATGCGTAAAGGGTTAAACAGGCGGAGAAGTAAGAAACTCTGACGCCCTAATTTACTTTAAAAGTTAGAAAACAAAAAAGATACTTTTAGTCACAATAAGAACCCCTATAAGTGTACAGGAGAGAGCAAGCCTGGATCTAAAACTTTCTGGAGACCTGTTTAGTATTATTTTACACAAGGTTAAAAAATATATAATTGTAGATTCAGTATAGAGAGCTCTACAAGCATCACGAAGGTGCATTGCAAGTCGAAGATACGCCCAGGAACGAAGTGAAGAAACAATCTTTTCATAAAATAATATGCAAGTTACTCTGGCCGATGTGTAATCTTCACAATAATATGTAACACAGAGAAATAATCCGCCATACATCCAACCAGATAAGCGTGATCTATGCATGCGTACATTAAATTCTTTATCACTTGAAGTTTTGAAAGAAATTTTTAAAGGGATCATTACAATGCCTTGAACGCAATTTAGAATAATAATTAATCACATATTACAACAAAATGTGAAATACAAATCACACGTTTCGTAGTAAAAATCCCTCGATATGCAAATTTTCTTTACCCCACAAAAATGTGAAAGAGCTTTTGACAATAATATAGCTTTCGATAACAATAAAATAGCTTTTGATAACAATAAGCTACATATTAAAACAAGTTGAAAATTGTACGTCAAACGTGACAAATGAGGTGCGTTTGTACTATAACTAGTTTTATCAATATTTCAGATCTGTGTGCAATAGCTGTTGCACTCTTATGCAAAAATGCACGAATACAAGATTTATTACGATTCTATACATTAAATTCAGTAATACGGAAATATTAGGACTCCATCTTAAATAGGACGTCATCACCATAGCAACCTAGAATCATTACCAATCATGGGATATCATTTAATTAATTACATATGTATAATAGGATTTAATACAATGAAGAAAACTTTTAATATATTTTTAAGTTTTGATTCGATTTTCGTAAAATTTAAAATGACTCGACAAAGCTCTGCAACGACTATTTATATTAAATTTCAAAGCATTCGGTTGGGTGGTTTTTGCGTTGTTCTATGCGGGCAAACTGACCAGATGACGACCATAGGTGCTACGTATTTATATAATTACGAACGCACCTAATAAAGCGCGGGAAAGCAATCTCTCGAATCGTTAACACGGTGTCCTGTTACTTTATACCGTTACCGTTGGGCTTCAATATGTGTTAACGATACGCGATAATCTCAGTTATTTTGAGAGGGTTTTTTTTTTCTTCTTTCTTTTACATATCTTTAATAGAAATTATTTCAACATGATGATCGTAACAAAAATTAACCACACATTAGAAAGAATTGAGAATCAATCAATTCCTTAAATCGACATACGATTTCTCTGCTCTTTTTCAAAATGTTTTACACATTTTTCATTTTACTTTTATATAAATCATTGCAAAGCCACAATTGCAATGCATAATAATAATCAATTAGAATGAATTGTGAGGAATCAATCGATTCCTTAAATCGACATATAATTTCTCTGCTGTTTTTCAAATGTTTTACATTTTTTATTTTACTTTTTACATAAATCATTACAAAATGACAATTGCAATACATAAAAGGGTTCCTACACAAGTCTGGTAAAAAAAATTCCCTGACTTTTCCAGGTCTACCCTGACTTTATTCAAAAATTTCCCTGACCTTTCTCAGTAAAAATTTATATTGTTGTAAACCCCTCCACAATGGACTTTAATGTAGATAAATGCTATAAAAAAGTAGCTGTATGGATTCCCAATTTTTTTAATTATTTTTCATATTGTTATATAGTTTGCATAAATTTTATATAAAAATTTTAGATTGGATGAATAATTAATTCGAAATTTCTTCATTTGCGACGATAATAGAAATTCTGATGGAAGTAGTATATCAAAAATTCCCTGACATTTCCCTGGCTTTTTGTCTAAATTTTCGAATTCTCTGACTTTTCCCTATTTTCCCTGACCCGTAGGAACCCTAAATAATCAATCTCGTAAAAAAAAAAGCAATCTGTCGATTCATTAAAAGCAATTTCACCTGTTCACTTTAAAAGATTGCATAAAAAGCTTTTTTAACAGGAATCACCATCAATAGCAAAATACAGTTATTTTATAAAGGGAGTCATTATCAATGCATTCACATTACCATGTGCACACACAAAAAAAAATAATGCACAAAAGAATATAATGGAGATGACACATCCCCGACACATTTTTTCACTATCTTCGTCAGATCTGTAATTTTTTTTTTTTTTTTTTTAGGCATTTGCAAAAAAAAAAAACAATAGAGCGAAAACCACTTAAAATCTGCGTGAAATAAATATGTTTTCCTACATGGCGTTCACTGTTGGGGCAGATACGATTTTTTGATAGGCGACAAACAGACTAGAAGACAAGTTCTTTTGCAGCAGATGACCTCGCAGGAGAGACAGCCAAATGGAACATGCAAAAGGTGAAAACAATGCGAGATGCAGCTCTCAGATTAAACATTCTGCTGGGTTCGTAAACATGCCTGTTTGGCAGCATATTTATCGATGAAATTACTATGAATTAAGAGTTAATGAGAATAGACTTGGTTAGGACTGGCAAGGGGGGGGGGGGGGGGGGGGTCTTTCCTCGCCCGGAGCATCAAAATGTTCTTCTGGAAGGCCCCTATGTTTTGTGTTTGATAATAGTCTAAAAATGCAAAATTCTTCATAGAAGTTAATACTGCCGCATCCCGGAGTGCAAAATTTATTCCCGGAGAAATATGTCTGAATTCAACATTGCTTCAGGGGAATGGTGACGAGGAGGAAGAGCACTTTAGAGGAAGAGAAAAGAGGTTTTTTACTATCCGTAATCTTCCTCGGAGGAAAAACGGAATAAAAACAAATTTCATCGTATATCATAATATAACAGAACGTAGTAAAATGTGCATTGTAAATGTGTGCTGAGGAAGATAGCTGTTGAAATGTAATACAGTCGAACCTCGTTATCCCGACACTCTAATGACCAGAAAAAAGTG
Organism: Maratus speciosus; assembly: GCA_963932465.1. Classification (NCBI taxonomy): domain Eukaryota; kingdom Metazoa; phylum Arthropoda; class Arachnida; order Araneae; family Salticidae; genus Maratus; species Maratus speciosus. The sequence goes on from OZ010789.1 coordinate 297,814,643, forward strand.
TCGTCATAAGCGGAGTGTCGCTGTAACCGGAATTGGAGAAAAATATGTTTATAAAAAGCTGTATTTTTAATTAATTTAAGACAATTTTAAATTCATAATTGTTCTTGCAGTTTTAAGCAATAAAACATTATTATTAAACAAAATATACACGAAAACAAAATTGAAAAGAATAAAAATCAGATTTATGGTGACTTGTTTTTTTTATTGTTACATAAAATATTGATGAATTAAGGTTTGCTTATCCCTATGCTTTAATTCTTTTTTTCAATATTATACAATGAATTGTAATCAATATTCGTTGTTTCAAATGGATGTTAGATAATTTCTGATCGTTTCAATGCAATGCTTCGGTTTTAGTCGGATGGAAAACCCCGTGTAACCGCAAGAAAGCGAAGCCTGACCAGAACAAAAAGACCGCGAGTAGACCGATATACGTCTATCTGGAGTCCTGTCCCTGCCAGCGAAAACACTCATGAGCTAATTCTAATCCTGTGGGGAGGGATTTTTCTAATATCTTGTTTGTATTTCGACATTTTTAAATAATGTTTTTTGCATTGGATAGCCGAGGTCCGTCTCTACATCGCACCTTTTTTACTTTTTCGATTTTGGTCACAGATATTTTTAGAATGACACTTTCATTTTCAGAACCGGTTTTGAAAGTGAAAGTAACTTTATAAAAAATATCTGCGACCAAAATCGTAAAAGTAAAAAAGGTGCGCTGTAGAGACGGACCTCGGTTATCCAATGCAAAAAAAAATTATTTAAAAATGTCGAAATGCAAACGAGATATTAGAAAAATCCCTCCCCATAGGATTAGCATTAGCTCGTGAGTGCCTTCGCCGGCAGGGACAGGAGCCTTAAGTGGGTCATTCATAGTGTGTGGGTTTATTTATTCAGATAAAGGATTGAAGTAAAAATTCTCAATTATCTCCATGGGTAATTTAGGGACTTTTGTGAAAAGTTTGGGTAAGACAATTCTCTTACCGCTTAATTTCCGTTCTTATAAGATGGGTTACGAAAAATGGACAATTTTCCTAAATCGTCGGGATATCCGGTGGTGAAAATTATTCAACGACGTAAAATCCGGAGTTTATTTTCATTAAAATCATATACAGAAAATCAGGACATTGAAAAACCGACGTGACAAGCTGAGTGACGTGAAATCCGGGTGTCGGGATAACGAGGTCCGACTGTATTTCTTTTAAACATCTTAATTGACTACATATGTAAAGCCCAGTGACATATAACACATTAGTCAGCGAATAAAATTGTCCCTGATTTTTCTCAAAGATCACTATGTTACTTTCTCAGATTTTACATGGATTAGTGTGTGGATGGTTGACCAACAGTTATATTTTGCTACAGAAAACATTTAAAAGCAGTTATCTCTTTGCTCTCATTTCTCGAGTATGACCAGACAAATTTTTATCACAGAAACTGCTGTGTTGAGCTGTACTATTTCCAAATATTAGTCCAGGCAATAGGGAATTTTACCTAGCAAAATTAATGGTAGTTCTGGAAATCGGCTTACTTAATGCTTTTTGGGTCGCTGAATCCGAATTTGTAACTTCCCACCAAAATTTTCCCCGGCAACCCCCAAATTTTGGTAAAAAGTGCCCCCCCCCCCCCAAAAAAAAAGGTTCTTATTAAAAAAATCAATTTTTTTATTGTTTTAGGGAAAAGGTATCTAGAAATTCAAAAAGTAGACAAAAATTGCAACAAATTAGATATATGACATTATGACTTGGGATGAAGAAGAAGGGTGGATCTGCCTCGGAACATGTGCCGCGGTGCTGCGTGGAGTAAGTTGCGCAATTCCACTAAACCACTCACACGTTTACATTCGCCCTCCCATCTCTCCTCCGCACTTTCTCTATAAGGTTTACTTTAAGTTTTTTGGGTCGGTGAATCCAAATTTTTTACTTACCCCCAAAATTTTCACCCCCGAAACCCTCCCAAAATAGTTGTTTTTAACTTAAATTTATTATTGTTTTATGGGAAAAGCATTACAAAATTCAGAAACTAGACAAAATTTGAAACAAATAGGATATATGACATTATGACATAGGATAAACGGGGAGAGAGGGGGCTGCCTCGGAACATTCCCTGCGCGCTTTTCTCAAAAACCAAATTTTTTCAAAAAATCAATTTTTTGGGGGGTTGCCGGGTGAAATTTTGGTGGAAAGTTACAAATTCGGATTCAGCGACCCAAAAAACAAAGTGAGTCTAAATCCAGAACTAGTATTAATTTTGCCAGGTAAAATCCCCTATTGCCTAGACTTCATAACTTAGTGCACGTAGCGCCACAGTGCATGTTCAGAGGCTGCCCTCCCCCTCCCCGTTCATCCTACATCATAATGTCATATATCCTATTTGTTGCAAATTTTGTCTAGTTTCTGAATTTCGTAATGCTTTTCCTTTAAAACAATAAGAAATTTAAGTTAAAAACAACTATTTGGGGGTAGGGGGGGGGATATTGGGGGGAAGTTAAAAATTCGGATTCAGCGACCCAAAAAACTTAAAGTAAACGTTATAGAGAAATTTCGGAGGGGAGATGGGAGGGCGAATGTAAACACGGGAGTGGTTAAGCGGAATTGTGCAACTTAGTTCACGCAGCATCGCGCGCATGTTCCGAGGCAGATCCCCCCTACCCCTTCATCCTCAGTCACAATGTCATGTATCTAATTTGTTGCAAATTTTGTCTACTTTCTGAATTTCTAGATACTTTTTCCCTAAAACAATAAAAAAATTGATTTATTTAATAAAAACCTTTTTTTGGGGGGGTGGGGGGCATTTTACCAAAATTTGGGGAAGGGGGTGCAGGGGGAAATTTTGGTGGGAAGTCAAAAATTCGGATTCAGCTACCCAAAAAACATAGTAAGCCTTTTTCCAGAACTACCATGAATTTTGCTAGGTAGAGCTCCTATACGGTCTCTATTGCCTGGACTATATGTAGTAATCTTCCTTTTATTTGCCGCAATTTTCCGTTATTAAATAAAGAGAACATTTCCATTCAGAAATAGTGGCGTATAAAATACGGGTGGCTTGGTAGACACGTTATCTCTAACGCTAACAAAATTCCCAGTACAAAGCGTTAATGTTATATCACTAGAAAAAAGTATTTATCCGCTATAGTGTTGCAGGTCTGTAAGTAATAGTATACCGATATTTAAGAGTTCTAATATTAAACTGTTCTGGGAAAATAAAAGTGTTATGCGAATAATTATCAATACAACAATATAAATTCGGTGTAAAAACACTAATTAAACTTACCAATTCCTTGATCAAACTTATTAGTTTTAAAAGAACAATACGCACTTTAGAATAAGCATCCGTAATATACCTTAAATCATAAGTACGTTATTATATATACGCGGGGGTTGATCCTCGTCCTAAAATTTCGTTTTAACTGAAAGAGTCCCTTCCCACAATTTCATTTAATAAAGAGAACATTTCACAAAACTGATTTTAAGAAAAGAGGCTGTTTCACAAAATTCAATTTTATGAAAAAGGGCCCTTCACGAAATTGCTATTGCACAAAAAGAATCCTTTACGCAACATTTCGTTCCATAAAAGCAAACTTTTTGTCTTAAGATTTGAAGCAAAACTTGACAAAAACAGAAGCTAAAATTATTGAATACTGATTTGGATTCGATTAACTAGGTCCGATCTATCATTACAAATTTTTATTTTTTACAAGATTAATAAATTTCATAAAAAATAACTTTTTTTTGTGAAATGGGACCCGCCCTAGAGATGGGAATGCTCGGGAAAAAACCGGAAACTTTGGGAGGGGAAGGAAACTTTTTTTTTTCAAGTTTCTCCCCCCCCCTCCCCCCCCCCGAAGGGCTATTTTTCAATTTTTCCAAATTTGAAAAATTGAAATTTCATTTACAATGTAGTCAAAATTTTATAATTATTACATTTTGATAATTTTATTTATATTTTTTCATGTTTAGTGTTCCTCATGAAAACTTTAACATGGAAAATCTAATCGGTAAGCCGGGTCTTTAGAAAGAATTTGAATCCTTTAAATTTAAATGATCTTTCAGCTTTTTCACTTTAAAACATATGAGCTTTAACAAACTTTTTTCTCTTAAAAATAGACATTTCAGAATTTTTTTCGAATCTCAAAATTAAATCCTTTACAAACGCAATGATTTTAGAATAAATAATAATAATAATAATAATAAAACTGTTGTATAATAGCTGCAATCACCAATCTATCTAGCTGTATATATGTACAAAGGACCATCTCAATAATATAATATTTAAGTTCTTATTTAGACAATTTCTAACTTACGAAATTCCGATTACATTTTTTACAAATTCACAATTTTTTACATTTCATTCACATTTTTCACAAGTTTTTATAAAAGTTCACAATTTCGATAAAAAATCCAAGCAAATCTCTGGTAAGATAATTAAATGCAACTTCTCTTGTTAAAAATGAAAATTCATGTGCAAAAGTATTTCAATATTATACCAATTAAAGATAATGGTAAGGTGGAAAATTTAATGTAAAATTTGAAACATGCATTTATTTTTATTTGTATAGCTGTAATTTTTCACTATTGTTAGAAAAATTTCTTTTGAAAATAATATGCAGTTGAAATTATTATTTTTTTCCCTCTTCTTCAAATATAGATTCTTAGAGTTGTCTAAATGTATTTTAAAAAATATATATAAATCCATACAAACAAACTTTGCAAATAAAATGTCGGCAAATCTGTGAAAAATCTAGTTGAAACAATTTTTAAACATATGGAAAAATCCACCTGTTTTAAAAGTTTCATGTTTAAAAAAAAAAAAAAAAAAAAAAAAAAAAAAAAAAAAAAAAAAAGCACTTTCAATATTAAAAATCTAAAACTTACTAAAACATAGTTTGAGTTTAGACTGGAAATCTGTACCAAAACTAAATGTATAGGAAATGAAAATTATAACTGTAAGGGGGGAAATGTAATATTGTAAAATAATATCAATTTTTAAACAATGGAAGATTTGAAAATAATAGTATTTATAGTAATACCAGAACTACTACAATTTGTTTCTTTTAAACTGGCATCCTTTATGTATTTGAAACCAGTACTATATAGATGGGATGTACAATACAGTTTAAAATTGCTTTCAAACTGCAGCGATATTGGTTGAAACTTAAGATTTTCTTTTGTTGTAATTTTTTTTTTAATTAGCTCTACTGATATAATTAAACAAACGCTACTGAAACATCATTTCAACAGACACGTGATATATTTTACAAACAGTGGTTTAACACCAGTGTTAACACCTGTTAAGCAAGAAAAGCTACTGTGAGTCATGTCAATGTCAAATCAACCAAAAAATTTCAATTTTCAACCTGACCATTTCAGATTTAAATGAAACTGTCAGGGATCATTCTCTCCGGTGATATAAATGACAATACATTTTTATGATTTTTTTTATCGCGTTAAATTTTCGTACAATTATTTAAATTTTGAAAAATCATTTTTTGGGTTGCGTAATTTTTTCAATCATGAATTTCTCAAGTTCTATCAGGCGTACATAATTTTATGACCCCTCATTTAGGGAAATTTATAAAGTTTAATTTGATACCCAAGTTGACTATACTCAGTTAAAAAAAATAAATTAATTTAAAAAAAATATTTAAAATTTAAAAATTTCAGAGTGTTTATTAAAAATTTTGAAAAAAAAATGTATGTTTGTTGTAATATTATAGGCTAAAATTTCTGAAATTTTTAGGGTGGGATCTCAATAGGATCAAGAGTTTTTTTTTTTTTTTTTTCAAAATTTTTAAAAAACACTATCTAAATTTTTTTTTTTTTTTTTTTTTTTTTTTTTTTTTTGTACTGAGCATAGTCAAATTGAGTATCAAATTAAACCTTATAAATTTCTCTGTAAAATGAGGGGTCATAAAATTCTGTATGCCTGATAGAACTTGAGAAATTCAAAATTAAAAAATTTATGCAACCCAAAAAATGATTTTTCAAAATATAAATAATTAATTGTATGAAAATTTAATGTGATAAAAAAATTATAAAAATATATTCTCATTTATATCATCAGGGAGAATGATTCCTGAGAGTTTCATTGAAATCTGAAATGGTCAGGTCGAGTCACTGGTTGATTTGACATGGAATGATCCCTGTCAGAATTCTGAGACTGAAAGGATAAGCTTTTAAAAGTTGGCTTTATTTTTTCCCTCTTAAAAAAAAAAAAAAAAAAAAAAAAAATATATATATATATATATATATATACACTACATATATATATAACCATTAATTAATCATTATATATATATACATAATACATTCATGTAAAGGGAAAATAATTCTTTTTAGTGTGCATAAATATAAAAAAGTTTATTATTTTATTTACTTATTACTTGGGAAAGGAAGATCCTAAGACAAATTTTTGGACCTATTAAGGAAGGCAATACAAGGCGTATTAGGACAAATGCGGAGATTGAACGTTATATAACGAGAAAGATATAATAAATACTATTAAAATAAGAAGAATGCAATGGTTGGGCCATCTAATCAGAATGAGGGATGAGAGAAGCACAAAGAAGATATGTAATGGTAAATTAATTGGGAAAAGAAGTATCGGTAGACACAGGAAGAGATGGATAGAAAAGGTAGAGAAAGATCTAACACAAAACCATATTATAAATTATAAATTAAAGGCCAGAGATCGGAAGGTCTGGCGACGTATACTGAGGGAGGTCAAAATCCTACATGGATTGTAGTGCCATTATGTATGTATGTATTATTATTTTATATTTTAAAAGAAAATATAACTTTTTTTTTTTTTTTTTGAGAAACATTTATGAGAAATCAATTTTTTCAGAAAAAACTGGTTTTTTTCCGCAACTTCAAAATTTCCGGAATATTTACATCGCTACCCGGCACTACAAAAAACTTGCATAGAGACCATTTATTATACGGTTACAAAATAAAATAAAAATGAAAAACACTCAAAAATTACTATATCAATTAACACAATGTGTGTTTATTGTTACGAAATTATATTTTGAAAAATAGATGAAATTGTGGCAATATTACCTACTTATTAAGAAAGATTTATCTACTTATTAAGAAAGACCTTTCGTCTCACAAAGAGATAAACTTTACTAATTCCAATTTCATAAAGACCCATTTAACATTAATAGACGGGTTCCGTTCATAGGCATAAGAATTTTGGCAGCACCTCGGAGCAGAAATTACAATCATGCGATATTAGACTATAGGTATCAGCAATCCAGTTTTTTATGGGGCAATCCTTTTTTGACTTAATTTTTCCAAGAACAGTTTTTCAACTAAGCGAACAGACGCAAATATTCTGTTTTCAAAAACTTCATAGAGAGAGGGGGGGGGGGGGGAGAGAGAGACTTAGAATAGCCCTTTGTTTTCCCTCGACAGACGTAAGGCGGAACACATTGTCCCTGAGATCACTCTCCGCCCTCTCTTTTCTCAACATAAGGGAAAAAAAATCTGTATCCAGTTTTTGAGCGGTGCCTCTGGTCTTGGTGGCCCCTAGTAGGTCGTCTAAATTCGCCTATTGGTAAAGCCGACACTGTTGCCAGATTTAAAAATAAAATTATCTGTGCTTTCTCCGATTTTCCCAGGTCCGTTAAATTTTTAGGCTTTTCTATGTTGTACAGTTACCCAGATTGTTAGTTACGGTGCTATGAAAAATTAAGCGCCGTGTCAAAGTCGACTGCAGTCGAGAGCGTACTCAGGGGAGGGAAGCGAGGGAGAACAGTTGTAACAACCTAATCTGGAGGGTATCCCTGAAAGGGCGATTTCGCTTTAAATACTTGGATGAGCAAGTCATGTAGAGAGCCCACAAGTGTAATTTGTCCTGGGCTTCACAATTTTCATGAACGCTCCTGGGATCTGGCCATGTCGACCAGGGCGAGATTTTTTCAGTGAACAACAGTTTCTAAAACAAGTATTAAGGGTTTTTTTTTTTTTTCTTATTTAGTTTTTAATGTCTGGAGCGGCGGCTTAACCTCACATTCCTAAAGTCATCTTTGGCTATACCTATAAGTTATAACGTCAACAGTAGAAAACCGGATGGTTAGTAATCCTAACCGAGACGTCTTTCAGTAGAAACAAAATTTGAAGGTGCTATCTCCCCCCCCCCTTTTAAGAGCCTACACTAGTCACGCAAAGAAAACTCCAATGTTAAACCTATGGATGAAATCTTTACAGATTTCTCTATTTTATTTTATTATTATTTTTATTATTTTTTTCATAGGACACATGGGGTCTAATCTAATATTGTACGTTTGTAATTTTTTTAATTTTGGTTTCAGTTTTTTAATATGCGGACACTTTCACTTTAGGAACCAGTTCTGAAAGTGAACCTATCTTCGTATAAAAAAACTGCAACCAAAATCGAAGAAGTACAAACGCACAACAATAGATATCGACCACAGGTATCCCATGTAAAAAAAATATTTAAAAATATTAAAATGCGAGCTAGAAATCTGTAAAGAACGCTCCCATAGGATTAACATTAGCTGGAGCATTTCTTCCCGTGACTAGTGTAGGCTCTTAAGAGAAAATTATTTTCCATTAAGTACCGAAATAATTAAATGTTAGTACAAGAAGGGGTACGGGGTGTTGGTAGATAGCATTTTTTTTTTCCATCAAAAGATTTATACGACAGCATGTATAATTACATGGCAGCGAGAAAGAATCTACGTCTAAAAATAAACAGTACCTAATAGAAAACAAATTCCACTGACAAACATAATTGCACGCCACTTACGGTTGGCTGACTTCTTCCCAGATATTCCGAAAGCCGGTGCAAGAGAGAAGAATTCTACTACGCTGGTTACTCAACCTGACATCGTATCGGCAGCTGCGTTATCGAATAAAAATGTAAGATAAATACATATTCAACTGGATACAGTAGAGAGTAAGGTGGGGGGGAAGAGAAGGGGTCGAAGATGAAGTCTGGCGGACAATGGATCATTCGGTTATCGAGTGAAATCAAAGCGAAACTAGTTTTGTCGCATTGGCGAGAAATCCGGCTGACTCGTTAATTGCATCATTTACCGTTTCCCTGGGATGGTTATAAAAATTCTCATTAAGTGAAAAAGAAAAAAGAAAGTCATCTTTTGAGATTTAAACGAATCATTTATTTATTTTTGAGACTTGTTAGCTAATATTAACGCTACGCTGGTTGATTTTTCCAAACGAATCTCGAATGAAACGAATCTCAAAAACGAACTTTGGATCAAATAAATGTATTACAAAACGAACCTCTAGTCTGGGTTTTTGTTTGTCTTTTATATTTAAATAGGGTATCAGTTATATGCTATTATGACACTTCACTTCTTTTCTCGGCATCTCACATATCAGAACTTATCTGGGATGTTTATTAAGGGGTAAAATTAAGAGGCTATACTTCAGTCAGGCGAAAAGACCCGTTCGCTAATGCTAATCCTATGGAAGAAATTTATAAAGATATCTCGGTTGCATTTCAATATTTTTAAATGATTTTTTTGCATTTGACAGCTGAGATCGATCTGTACAAAGATTGTTTTTTACTTTTTCGATTTTGTTTACAGATATTTTTTATGCGGACACATTCATTTTCGGAACCGGTTTCGAAAGGGAAAACACCCTCATAAAAAAAAAAAATCTGTAATGAAAATCGAAAAAGTAAAAAATGGCCTGCATACAGATCGATCTCAGCTATCCAATGCAAAAGAAATCATTTAAAAATATTGAAATGCAACCGAGATATCTTTATAAATTTATTCCATAGGATTAGCATTAGCCAACGGGTCTTTTCGCCTGACTAAAGTAGCCTCTTAAAACCACAAAAACTTGCTCTTCACCGTGAAATAAGTACCGAGAGTTTGCATTCAAACCAAGTACTCGACGAAAGACACGAACTGGCATTAAGTTTCTGTTAAAGAATTTAGAAAAGTTAGGAAACCTAGACACATTTTTCATTTCATTTTCGTTCGGAAACGCATGAAATTGACAGATGTTGTTCAGAAACTATGTAATCCAAAAGACGTAGTTTACCAACAAAAGATCCGTCAAAAATATTGTCGAAGTTTGTTTGCGTTTTGAGCCGAATTTCTCTAACACATTTGTGAGAGGAGATTCGCCTCTTTGATACGTTGAAAACTGTGAAATGAATAGTAGTTATTCTTAAGGCACTATTAAGTTTCATCGTGTGAATAGAATCCACTTTTTAAATAATAAAAGACATAATTTTTAAAATGAGGAGCGGAGGCGTAGTGATTTTACTGATGCTTTGATGGGGAGTAGCCAATAAAAGGTTGGGAACCACTGCTTTAAAGATATCCTGTATATGTATAATAATAAATAGATATAATAAAGCAACTGAACAAATTAGAAAAAAAAAATACCACATTTCCAGGGCTGTAAAAATCTAGTACGCAAGGTCACCCTGGCGACTACATTTTTGACACTGACGCCTAGATGAAAAACGAAAAATAATTTCGTATTGCCCAGATATTTCTTCCAAAATGAAAAATAATTTCGTATTTACAACGTGTAATATTTGTAATTTTTTTTTTTCCACAAATGGGAAAAAACTAACTTATTTTAATGAACTGGACTGCTATCCACAGAAATGTCTAACTATGTTTAGTATTTTCATTTGAAAATGAAGCTATCGCGAGAACTAACGACAACTATTGAAGTTAAAAGTGCCAAACAAAGATGCTTAACAATTTTTTTTACAAGTGATAGTCCTGTCAAACATACTGACAGTGGTAGAAAAAATATTATATTAGAAAATGTAAAAATTTTAAAAACAAGATTTTTTTTAAATGTACGTTTTTGTACAAAATTACATTAATTTGTTTGGTTAAATTCTCGTTTCGTCTTTAAATTCTTATTTTTTAAATTATCAAATTAATTATCAATTATTTCAAAGGAATGAGCCCTTCTTCATCAGGCAGAACATCACATGGTACTGATACTACAGCAGAAGCAAGAGCTCTTGTTTCTACTGTACTGGCAGTAGCATGTACAGTCGTGGGGGAAAAAAAGTAAACACCCCCTACTAACTCTTCAACAAATTATCGTAGACGGAAGTTACTGGTACCGAACGATTTGAAATAAAGCCTACTTTTAAATGACGCATATAAAATTTGCTTAGGGGGTCATCTACATATTAAAATGAACCCAAACCTCATTTTGTTTCAATGGCAATACCCAATTTTAACGAGATATTTCAAATCTTCAGTTCAAAATATGCCTAGACACCAAATTTCAAGTCATTTGAATGATAAGTTTGAATTATAAACATTCAAAATTTAGTGCTTCTAATGTTAAATTACATTTTCATATTTTTATTTATATCTTCTGAAATTATGCTCCTAATGTGCTAATTTTTTGTTTAGAAATAAAACTAATGTGCCCAAACATAAATACGCTGAATTTGCAATTTTTATAATTTTATGATATGAATTATGAATTATAAAATGAATATTCGAAAAAATTATGAATTGCAAGCTACAATTTTTTTTTTTTGATGGATTTAGATTTATTAAGTCCTGCTTTATGAAAATCCCAAATTTCACATTTTTCTTCCAAGTAGTTTTCAAATTATGCTTAAAAAACGGCAAAATGATGGTTTAAGGGGCCGTCTATGATTGAAGTGAGTAGATATTTTGAAATTTCTTCTGCTGCCTTATTATCTAACAGACTTCATTGACTGCTTAAGGTGCCTTGATCAAGAAGGGGGTTCTCTCGGTTAGCAATCGAGTACCAACTTCAATTTAGATACAGCCCTTAAAATACGCTCGTTTTAAAATAATTAATTTCTCGGAAACTTATGGTACGAATTGCATAAAAATTTGTTTTTAGGCTATTTGAAGGGTGTAGAGTTCATTTATGCTGTCAGAATTGGGTATTGCCATTGAAAAAAATGAAGTTATGGTTCGTTTTAATATGTAGATGGCCCCCTAAGCAAATTTTATATACATCATTTAAAAGTAGACTTTATTTAAAATCGTTCGGTACCAGTAACTTTCTTCTACGATAATTTGTTGCGGAGTTAGTAGGGGGTGTTTACTTTTTTTTTTTTTCCACGACTGTACAGTCGTGGGGGGAAAAAAAAGTAAACACCCCTTACTAACACTGCAAAAAATTATCGTAGAAGAAAGTTACTGGTACCACACGATTGGTAATAAAGTCTACTTTTAAATGATGTATATAAAATTTGCTTAGGGAGCCATCTACATATTAAAACGAACCATAACTTTGTTTTGTTTTTTTTTAATTTCAATAGCAGTACACAAAGAGCTGAGTGGAAGAACATGTTATGCTACATTTTCTTAAAAATGATTTTATCGTTTGGACGAAGGTGTTATCAGGTATTCTATCACATGGTAAAGCTAAAATACCAAAGTTCTATTTAGCCTTGAAGATTTAAGACATTCAATAATATTTAATATTTTAATATTTAATAATCCAAATAATATTAATATTTTTTAATATTTAAAAATTAAATATGAATAAGTTTTTTTGATAGAGTTTAAAATATTAACAGGTGTGGTACTAAACACATGGTATCAAACAGAAAATAAATCATTAAAATTGAGAACAAAAACTTTCACATCAAATTTCTTCAAATGTAATTTTTGTTACTTAACATGTTCTTCCACTTAGCTCTTCAATTCTGTCAGCATAAATGAACTCTACACCCTTCAATTAGCCTAAAAACAAATTTTTATGCAATTCCTACGATAAGTTTCCGAGAAATTAATTATTTTAAAACGAGCGTATTTTAGGGGCTTTGTCCAAATTGAAGTTCGGTACTCCATTGTTGACCGAGAGATTCTTGATCAAGGCATCTTAAGCACCACTCAAGCAGTCATTGAAGACTGCTAGATTACAGGATAGCATAAGAAATTTCAAAATATCTAGTCACTACTATCATAGACGGCCCATCATTTTGCCGTTTTTTAAGCATAAATTTGAAAAATACTTAGCATAATTTGAAAACTACTTGGAAGAAAAATGTGAAATTTTGGATTTCCATAAAGCAGGACTTAATAAATATAAATCCATCAAAAAAAATTATAGGTTTGTAATTCATAATTTTTTTGAATATTAATTTCATAATTCATATCAGGAAATTATAAAAATTGCAAATTCAACATAATTTATGTTTGGGCATTTCAGTATTATTACTACGCAAAAAATTAACACATTAGGAGTATAATTTCATGAGATATTAATAAAAATATGAAAATGTAATTTAACATTAGAAGCACTAAATTTTGAATGCTTATAATTCAATAACTTATCATTCATATAACTTGAAATTTGGTGTCTAGGCATAGTTTGAATCGAAGATTTGAAATATCTTGTTAAAATTGGGTATAGCCATTGAAAAAAATGAAGTTTGGGTTCGTTTTAATATGTAGATGGCCCCCTAAGCAAATTTTATATACATCGTTTATAAGAAGACTTTATTTCCAATTGTTCGGTAGCAGTAACTTTCTTCTATGATAATTTGTTGAGGAGTTAGTAGTGTGTGTTTACTTTTTTTTTCCCCCACGACTGTACTTTTTTGCAATTTCATACCACATTGCATATTTTGACTTTTGTGTTGTTTACAGAAGTTTTTAGTGATTATTATTTGTATCTCACACCAGTATATCCAAATTTTTATAAGTAATTTATATATATTTTATTTTATTATTTATTTATTTATTTATTTATTTTGGCAAATTTGTTACCGTTAGTAACTACTGGCTCTTAGGTTTCAAAAAACACCACTGCACATTTGAAAATTTGGTAACCATTGCTTTTGAGCTCTTATCGAAACTAGCTCTTTTCAAAAAAGTGTCATATCCAAAATACTTCATACATTTCATGTGAAATGATAGATTTTAACTTATTTGGAACAAATTTTTTGTTAAAAATACTGAATAGTTTTTAAATAAAATTTGGTTTCAGTAAAAGTCAAACCTTAATAACATTTTTGAGAAAAAACACACACAAAAAAAGATAATTCATATCATTACTAACTCAGAAAAAAGTTTAATTAGAAAACATCAATTAAAACAAATTGCAAACTAAATAAAATAAAAATTTAATAAAAACGGATAATTGGAAGTTTTTACATTCATTTTATTTTATACTTTTGAATGTCATGATCTTAAATTATCTTAACCGCTTATAATCTTAAACGCTTATAATTAAAGAATAATAATAATAATAGTAATAATAAAATCCTTTGCCACTTTGATTTTTTTTTTTTTTTTTTTTTTTTTTTTTTTACAAAATAATTATACTAAGAAACTATATAACATAAAATACTTCGAATGTTTTTATTAAATTGCAAAATTTAATTAAATGAAGCTTTCGGATTGTATTGAAGTAAAGGTATAGTTTAACTATTTTTAAATTAAGGGGGGGGGGGGGCTTAATTTTCCGTTATTAAGCAGATGGTCGTTCGACCAAGCCAAGCTTCAAAAAGGGGGAAAAAATTAAGTCCGCCAAACAAACAAACGCCAAGAAACAAAAATCATAACAGACCTGTTACTGCTTATACTTATAGGGGACTTCATACTAAATCGGCCAAACATGCCAGTGTAAAATATGGGATATCAAAGGAACCAAGCATGAGAGAAAAATAACACGAATAAACAAATTTAAAAAATCAAAAAACCCGACTGCGTAAAAAGCGAACTAATTAATTATTTCTCATCAATGTGAAACTTATTTTTTTTTTTTCAATTCCTACTATTAGCTCACACTCTCACTATATATATCTTGTTCAAATTTTCAATCGTTAATAAAATACTTATTCATCCAATCAAGCTCAAATATTTTTTTTTAACTTGTAGTGGATGACACTTGATGTTAATCCAGTTTTTTTTTCAAATATTAATTCATTAATTAAATTAATTAATTTTCAATAGTCGAGAGAGCCCTCTTCTTGGTCAAGGTATTTTAAGACCGAGAGAGCACTCTTCTTGATCAAGGCATTTTAAGCGCCACTCAAGAGAAAAGAAGAATGGGAGAAAAAAAATTCTCTTATTGACCTAAGTAGGAATTGACTTAAAATATTTTTTTTTATTACTTGTTTATATTACTTACCTATTTTTTTATTTACTTGTATTGATGACTTTTAAAGTTGTGTTTAATTGTTAGTTCCTCTCTATAAACACTGTTTTGATGAGGTCTATGATGGTTAGAGTTGCAGTAAAGCTAGAGATCCTAACTACACAACTTCCAGGTTGTATAATATTTTAACGGAGTTTCCGACTGTAAAATAGTCAATGAAACATCGTCTTCATTTTGAAAGACCTATCCAATGATATGCCACTCAATAGGGTGTGTAATTTTCTTTTCGTCTCTACCGCCATTTTGTATCTTACGGCCGCCATTTTGAATTTATAAAAACAAAACCTAGCCTATAACCATCGGGCCGTTAAGACGAATTGATAGAGACCTCATTCATTAAAATTCATCCAGCCGCTGGGACGTTTCGAGAGTATAAAGAAATCCACATACACAAATACACGTGAAACACATAACCCTTCTTTTCAGTCGGGTAAAAATAGAAGAATCTAACTAAGAAGTTCTTCGTTTTGAGACCAAACATACCTTTACAAGTGAACTATAAGCAGAGATACAGAATTTTAAACTATCCGTGAATATACCAAAAATCAACTATTTCGCTTTCTTCGTCAGTTCAATTTTTAAAACAACATAGAAACTTCAATAAAGGTCAGAAAAAGTAAGGATTAAATTTTCAGACAGGTAATTATTTAAGCTATGTACTTTTATAAAACTTACTTGCCTTAAAATTTACAGCCTTGACAAAAAAAAAAAAAAAAACCAACTAAAATTAACAAAATGAGACAAAAAAAAACGATAAAACCGTGGAACGACCGTGTCCTATTTCCCAGGGTTCGTAAAATCATGATATTTTCGAAAACATAAAAAATATCCGATATTTTTTTCAAAGCAGTCAAGTTATTGATTATTATAAATATTTTGAAGCTTAATATAAAATTAGAAACTAAAACATATTGAACTTAACATGAAAACTTAATAAAAAATATTCTCAATGTCTTTTTCTCTAACGTAACAAAATTGAAGATCAATTAATTTAAAACAGACAATTTGCTTTTTACACTCATCAAAAAACAAACTATAAGATTTAATATCAATCAAGAAAATTTTATATTTTTCACAACAAAATTTTAAATACAAAATATTTTTTTAATTGAAAAATTTTAACTTAAATGTAAACTTTTCTGCTTTTTTTTTTTAATTCTCTAACAGTTATGCAGTGTTATGCAGTTTAAACTGAACTAAACCAAAACTAGAAACGATTATTTCTAATGAAGCTGTCAATAACTTATTGTCCAAATTAGACAGTTTATCTTCAAATTGCTTTTCTCAGTTAACATTGTCACACATAATTAGAGATCGACCGAAAATTCGGTTTCGACCCAAAATCAGAGTTTCGGCGAAAATAAGGCTTCCGAAAATTCGGCCGGACCGAAACTAACTGTATCCCAAAAATCTCTTTTTTTCTTTCGGAAATTTTAATCATTGCTCATTGATTTGCGCTGTATCGGCACAAATGAGACACTCTTTATTTATTGCTATGAACTTCACTGTTTATAATCATCACTCATGACGTGAGTGCAAATTATAAAGCAAGTAATACATGCCAATTTGGGCCACACGTATAATAAATTAATAATCATATATACTTAATAAAAACGTATAATTAATTAAAAATTATGTATATTTATGTATGTATTAATAATAAAAAAAAAAATTTGAAAATTTTCTTTTTCGGCCGAAAATAGGAAGAATACCGAAATTGGGTTTCAGTTTCGGTTTCGGTCGATCCTTAGACATAATTATTGGTTCTACATTTAAAAATTCACCTTCAAACATAAAGCTTAATATAGTTTTTTTTTTAGCTAAAAAAGTCACTGTTAGAGGTAAAAGTTTTTATTTACAGAATGATACAGTTAATAAAGTTATTAAGTTGAAAAATTCATTTACAGTTGTTTTGACAGAAAATATCAAAATATAACACACAATATTTTGAAAATAAATTTGAAATATATAAAAACATCGAAAATTATCAAAAATCATGATATTTTGAAAATAAATATCGGATATATATCCAAAATATCGATAAGAAATTCAAATTATAGAAATGGATTAACAATAGTATACCGCGACTAGATATTTCTGGGGCACATCAAGACAAAAAAAAAAAAAAAAAAAAAAAAAAAAAAAAAAAAAAAATCAGTTCATTTAAATTTATTGTAGTGAAATAAAAATGAAAGTGTTTTTCTGGGATATTAATGTGCCATGTAAGTAAAAAGAATCAAAAGACAATCGAATGTGAAGGTATGTTACTTAAACATATGAAATAAGAGTTTTCGCTCTTTTTAAATTTATAGTAATATAATTAAAGCGTTCAATAGTCACTATGAAATACCGAATGATAATTCAAAAAAGGAAACATTTCACATAAACAATCAAATTAAACACATTATTTCCATTAAACTTTGTTTTTATAATTTGTATATTTGTTTGCTATTATATTTGTGTGCATGTGCATGTATTTTATTTTTTAAAAGTTTGAAATAAATCTTGAAAATTTTAAGCAAACTGCTAATATATATTTTTTATGGTCATTTCGTGAATATGAAACAGTAAGAATCATCTCGAAGGTTAGCAGTGGAGATATAAAAGAACCAAATAGTGTGTCAAAATGAAGTGTTCATATAGAAATTTTCAGATCAACCAAGCCTGTCTTTTTAACAAATTGAAAAAAAGGCTTAATTTCCCCGTTGATTTTTTTTTTTTTTTTTTTTTTTTTTTTTGTGTCTGCCTGACTGTATACAAAGTTACATTAAGTTTTGTTAGAAATTCTGACTTTAAAAATCACATAATAAGGCTAATAATAAGGTATGTGGTTTTATCGTACTTTTTTCTAACTAACGTTTATTCCTTTCTTTCGTTTATATATAGTTTTTAGTTTAATATTTGATTGTGTTACAGTTTTGTGTTTTTGGTTGACTGAAAATATCCACAGGAAAGTTAAATTCCATGTAAAATGCATAAAAATGCACTTCAGGCACACTCTGCTGGCATCTAACACACAGTAGCACACGCGACAACTGACATGAGTTATCAATGAAAGGAAACAAACATCTATCAAAGCAACATACAGTGGCTCCCAAAAGTGTTCGTACACTTACGAATTTTAGTGAAACAGTGCTCTATTCATTAATCAAAATTAATATTTGAGAATGGGTATTTAATAAACAGATCTATAACTTATTCTTAGCAAAATTACATAAAATATTTTAAGACCATAGTAAAATGTTATTTTGAAGAAATAAATAATCAAAAAATAGCAAAACACCGCAAAAGTCTTCGTACACTTAAAAATAAATCTCTATATATCTATACTAATATTATAAAGAAGTAAAAATTGTTTATTTGTAGGACGTAAGCTCTGAAACTAACGAACCGATTCCAAACGTAATAGTATCAAAATGATGGTGTTAGTCTAACTTAGAACATAGGCTATATCTTATGTCCGTGCCATTGGTCAAAAGGGGGTGCAAGAGCGAAAAACGTTCTAAAAATGCTGTTTTTGTATTACTGAAGGGCCTAGAAACATGAAATTTGGAATGGTAGTTACTTATAAGATACTAATGATCTCTAAGGACATTTCTTAAAAAAAAAAAATCGAAATTAAAAAGGGGTGAAAATGCACGAAAAGCGTTCTAAAAAACGTTCTAAAGGGCGATTTTTACGCAATATCAAGAAGTACCAAATTGATTTAAAAAATAATGGTGTCAAAATGATGGTGACAACCCTTGCTCCAACATAGGCTACACTTTATGTCGGTGCCACTACCCCCAGAGGGGGTGCAGGAGCAAAAAAAATTCGAAAATGCGATTATTGTGTTACTGAAGGGCCTAGAAACATGAAATTTGGAATAGTAGTTACTTATAAGATGTAAATGATCTCAAAGAACATTTCTTAAAAATTTCGAAACATAAAAGGGGTGAAAATGCGCGAAAAGAGTTCTAAAAAACGTTCTAAATGGTGATTTCTACGCAATCTCAGAAAGTACCCAACCTATTTCAAAAGTAATGGTTGGAAATTGGTGATGACAGCCCTTGCTCCCACACAGGCTTTATTTCATGTCGGTGTCACTACCACCTAGGGGTCGCAGACGAAAAAAACGTTCTAAATTGCGATTTTTGTGTTACTGAAGGGCCTATAATCCTGAAATTAGGCAGGGCAGTTATTTATAAGAGACAAATGATCTCTAAGAACATTTCTTAAATATTTCGAAATATAAAAGGGGTGAAAATGGACGAAAAACGTTCTAAATTGCGATTTCTACGCAATCTCAGAAAGTACCCAACCGATTTCAAAAGTAATGGTTAGCAATTGATGATGACAGCCCTTGCTCCAATATAGGATCTATTTTATGTCGGCGTCACTACCACCTTGCGGTTGCATTTTAAAAAACGTTTTAAATTGTGATTTTTGTGGTACTAAAGGGGCTAGCAACTTGAAATTTGGCATGGTAATTACTTATGAGATGTAAATACTCTCTGAGAAGAGTTCCTAAAAAATTTGAAATTTAAAAGGAGTGAAAATGAACGAAAAGCGTTCTAAAAACGTTCTAAATAGCGATTTCTGCGCAATCTCAGGAAATATAAACCGATTTTAGAAGTAATGGTTTCAAATTGATACTGACAGTCCCCGCTCCAGCATAGCCTATATTTTACGTTGTTGTCACTACCACCTGAAGGTTACAGGAGCAATAAATGTTCTAAATTGCGTTTTTGTGTTACTGAGGGGGGTCTAACATTTTAAATTTGGAATGGTAATTACTTCAAAGATGCAAATGCTTTCTAAGAATTGTCGAAAGAAAACTGCAAATTTAAAAGGATGAAGTGAGCGAAAAGCGTACTATAAGCATTCTAAATTACGATTTTTATGCAATCGAATGAAATACGAAACCAATTTCAAACATAATGGTTGCAAATTGATGGTGATATAACCTGCTCAAACATAAGCTATATTTTATGTCGGTGCCACAACTCCTAGAGGGTTGCAGGAGCAAAAAGCTTTCTAAATTGCGATTTTTGCGTTTTCTGAAGAGGCTAGAAACTTTAAATATAGCTCGGTAGTTACTTATAAAATATAAATGTCTTCAAAGAACAGTTGAAAATAAATTCGAAATTAAAAAGGGGCGAATCGAAGGGAAGGAGCGAAAAGCATTTTAAAAGAGTCCTAAATTACGGTTTCTATGGAATCTCAGGAAATAATCAACCGATTACAGAAGTTGTTGGTTTCAAATCAAGAGTGACAGTCCCTGATCCTATACGAGCTATATTTTATGTCGATGTCATTACCACCTGGTTGGCAGGAACAACAAGAAAGTCTTTAAAAACATCTAAATTCCGTATCTGTAGAATATTAGGAAATACAAATCGATTCCAAGGTTAATGTTGGCAAATTAAGGATGACAGTCTCTGTTTCAACATTTTTTCGAAACATTTTATTTCAACTCTGTTTCGGCATTTTATGTTGGCGCCACTAACACCAGAGAGGTGGTAGATTGTTACACAAGAAATTTGGAATTTGACATGATGGTTAATTTTAAGATGTGAATGTGTTAAGATGGTTTCAAAAAAATTTAAAACTTCAAATGAATACTGAAATGAACGTATCAAATGGGCATAAAAGTCTCAAAATACTTTCTAAATTGTTATTTATTTAGATTTAGTTATTATTAATTAAAACCTCATTTTTGTCTATAGCAGTTTTATAATGAAGTTTAGTTAAACTGTGGCTTAATTTGTAATTTTTGAATTATTCCAAAAAGTGTTTTTCTAATAAAAAATAGTCATGCAAAATATCACTTGGCATATTTCAACTATTACGCGAGCAAAGCCGCGGGGTTTGCTAGTTAGTAAATAAAGTAAGATTTCGTCAAATTAGTACTTAATAGGATATCTTAGTACTTAGTAGCTTCCACAATAACTTTCAAACGTCTGGGAATAAATTTCACTTTTGTGTATGTGTGTGTGTCACTTTTGCATCAATGTTCATAAATTCGTCAATCATTACTGTTTTTAGTTCGCTTTAATGTCGTTTCTTCATACTCTAATCTTTAGTTCTCTCCAAATATGTTCTGTTGTCTTTAAATCCAGAGATTGAGGTGGTGTTCTTTTTTAAGAACTTGTGGACAATTATGGAGACACCAGAGGCGAATGTTGGTAATTACTAAAATTATGAGGGAAAATATTGGACTTCATATTCAAATTCAATTCCAGTATATTTCCTTTTTACTACAAATTTTTAAAGTGTACGAACACTTTTGGGAGCCACTGCATTTATTCTCTGAAACATGATAGCACATGGACCCGGGATTTTAATACCAAAACTCGAAAATATCTACAGTTTTTCTTAATCTTTGTTCACATTTAGTTTATTATTTGATTGTGTTACAGTTTTGTGTTTTAGGTTCTGAAAATATCCACAGAAAAGTTAAATCCCGTATAAAATGCATAAAAATACACTTCAGACACACTCTGCTGGCACCTAACACACAGCAGCACACGCGACAACTGACATGAGTTATCAATGAAAGCAAACAAACATCTATCAAAACAACATATTTATTCTCTGAAACACGATATCCCATGGAACCGGGATTTTACTACCAAAACTCGAAAATATCTACAGTTTTTCCTATCTTTCTTTCATATTTAGTTTTTAGCTTATTATTTGATTGTGTTACAGTTGTGTGTTTTTGGTTCTGAAAAATATCCACAGAAAAGTTAAATCCCATATAAAATGCATAAAAATACACTTCAGACACACTCTGCTGGCACCTAACACACAGCAGCACACGCGACAACTGACATGAGTTATCAATGAACGCAAACAAACATCTATCAAAACAACATATTTATTCTCTGAAACATGATATCGCATGGACCCGGGATTTTACTACCAAAACTCGAAAATATCTACAGTTTTTCTTAATCTTTCACCCCATCGTCAGAGGGAGATACTGGAAGGTGGCAACGATTAAAGATCCGATAACAATTCCAACCAGATGGCTTATCAGGACGATGCAGAAATGTGGCCCAAAACATGAAACTTGTCACACCCACTGCTGAGAGTGTCTCTTTAACAGGATACTCGGTCCGTTATCGCTTCTGTCATTTCTAAAATTAAAACGGGTGGCAGATATTCGAGAAAACAAAAGGAAAACGGATGTTAGTGTGGTTTTATTTTCCAAGTTACCTTCACAAGAGGGTATGGTCGAAAGTGGAGGTGTGCAAGGATAAAATGGATTCGGAAAAGTTTTGATGTCGACGAAATGCATCGAAGAAACGCATTTTTTCCCCCCTTTTCAACAAAATTTTCGGACTATGGTAAAAATAACTAGAACGACAAATCATGCGCCCAGCATAGATTATGTAACACTTTCCAACACATTAAGAATACTGTAACAAAACTTCCAAGTTCATTAAGATGAAAGATGATGTCTAAATAAACAATTTGATAAACGCATAATGCATTTGAAAACCCAATTTTTGCTATTAGCATCAATCAATAAACGGAAAAATATCGGTTTTCTTTTGTGCAGCCCTGTAGAAGATCTATAGATTTGTATGTATACGACATAGTATGCTAAAAGTTAGTTTAGTTAAACGTGTAGCACAGTTGAAATTTTCCATTCAGTAATTTCTGTGAATAAACGGAAATGTTCTTCAGAATTTTTGTGCAGCCCTGTATATGATCTGTACAATTTATACACAGCAAGTAATATTTCTTTTATAAAATAGTTCAATTTAAAAAAGGCGGACCACAAATGAAAACGCACTTTCAGCAATCACTGTTCATAGGCTTCAATAGTTCAATTATTTTTCTGTAACAAAATTCTTTTGTGTGTGCCTGTAAATGAGCGGTAAATTCTATAGCACACCATTTCGTGTAGTACACCTCAGTAACATATATAAACTACACTATGTTTAAAATAGTATAATATCATTAATACACACGGCAAACTATTTTTTCCCGTAGTCCATAATGTAACGGAATTCTTTTGAGTGTCTCTGTAAATGAACCGTAAATGTTACGCACTTCATTGCCATACTATACCCAATAACATATATGAATTTCAAAGTAATCGGACTATATTAACGCGAGCTAGAGCACGGACAGACAAACCCAATTCATAAACACTTTTTAACTTTGTTGGAAAGCGTTAAAAAGGCCGTAGAAAGTCCATCAGCTTAAATTGTCTAGGGCACTACCCTCTCTCGAATCGCAGTTCAGCAATAATTACATTTCTTAGTTTATTAACAGTAATTTCTTAAGGCATATTTAGCACAGTACTGTGTCGTGTCATTTACCGACATCTTAACGCTATTCTTTGTGAGCGCCGTGCTATTATGGCTCACAGACCGCAGGGTTTTTTTTTCTTTGTTTTTTGTTTAAGGCTCCTGTCCCTGCCAGCGAAAACACTCACGAGCTAATTCTAATCCTATGGGGAGGGATTTTTCTAATATCTCGTTTGTATTTCGACATTTTTAAATAATGTTTTTTGCATTGGATAGCCGAGGTCCGTCTCTACATCGCACCTTTTTTACATTTTCGATTTTGGTCACAGATATTTTTTAGAATGACACTTTCATTTTCAGAACCGGTTTTGAAAGTGAAAGTAACTTTATAAAAAATATCTGCGACCAAAATCGTAAAAGTAAAAAAGGTGCACTGTAGAGACGGACCTCGGCTATCCAATGCAAAAAAGTTATTTAAAAATGTCGAAATGCAAATGAGATTAGAAAAATCCCTCCCCATAGGATTAGCATTAGCTCGTGAGTGCCTTCGCCGGCAGGGACAGGAGCCTTAACTATAGAATTGGTCAGTTTAACTAGATACAGTGAAGTTTTGTTTCGTTTAGAGTACTAGTACTATATAGATATAGACTTTTGAACATGTGAATTTTAATTATAATAATTTTGTACATAAATATTGGTACAGAAACAGTATCCTGTCAGTTAATCGAACATTTTATTTATATTTTAATCAAGCGCTCCCAGAGACAGTCTGTGCAGCATTTTTTGAGACAGTAGTTAAAGCAGGGAAAATGTTTAGGAAAATTTTAGGTCCTTTAAAGGATCCTTCACAAAGTTTTTTATCCCCAAACAGGACCCTTCACAAAACATTTTATCCCAAAACAGGACCCTTCACAAAACATTGTATCCCAAAACAGGACCCTTCACAAAAATTATTTGTCTCTTAAATAGACCTTTCACAGAATTTTTTCACCTTCAAATTGAACTTTTCACAAATTTAGTCATTTAAAAATAAAATCTGGCCTGTAAGTAAGCAGTTTAACTCACCAAAAAGCATATTACTTAGCTTTTTATATATGAATGATAGAATATGAAGACATCGATAATTTAAAATTCACAAAATTATGACTAGAATTTTCACAAAAATAAAAAAAAAACTTCACAATTTCATAAAAACAGGACCCTGTGAAAAAAGTCTGGACAGACCCCTAAGTTAAAGGTTAAATAGTAGTTACACTGATTTGCGAAATTCGTATTATCCATTCGTGAATAAAATTTCAGCACAAAGTTAACAGAGAAAAACATAACATTATATTTTTAAAAAAATAATAAATAAATAAAAGTCAAAGATAATTCGTTATAATGCTATCGATTAACAATATTAATTACTGCCGACAGTTTAATTACAACGCCGACAATAAAATTTATTGAAAAGTTTCATTTCAGCTTTCCATTCGATGCTGTGCATATTTTCGCAATCCCCCCTTCGTGCATTACGTACGGATTAAGTTGCTGATGCTTTGAGGCGGCTTTCTTGGAAGTCGGGGGTCTGAACATTATCATAAAAGCGGCAAAGGAAAGCAGCCTTCAGAATGAAAAAAAAAAAAGAAATAAATACTTTCATGTTCCGACCTGGCGATTCACAGTCGTCTCATTGTTTTTCTCCTCTCAAATTCAATACCCTTTTTATCTGCATGAGTCGATAGCATCGCATAACCCTAACCGATACAAGAGTGGTATTAAAATTTAACATGGTTCCAGACGTTAGGGAAGAAACATGCAGAGTTAATACAAGACGAATAGTAATTATATAAAATGTGTTTTGCATTTAATTCCAATTTAAATACAGAGAATAATTACACGAGCATATATGTCACGAAAGTCGTCCCCGTTTAAACGAATATTGACGGTTCCAGAAAAAAATATTTGATTAAGCGGTTTATTTGATTAAAAGGGGAATCATAATTGTAATATCTGCGTAATAAAAAAAGTAAAATAACCATCTACGGTATATTTAATTAACAGCATAATAAATCGTTAATAGAATAACATACAATAAAAATAAATACAAATGCTAATATAAAGTAAATAGGTATTAATTTAATGTAGTACATACATTTATATGGTTTACATCACACTTAATGCAGCTCGTTTGAATTTGGTCAAAACTTTGCTACTTCTAATTTACGTTACTTATACTGCCTTAAAAAAATCTTTTAAAGTGGAATTTTAAAGGGAAGTTTAGGTGGAATTTTAAATATCTAGTTATTTTTCGAATGAGTACAAAATATCACAACTACCATCTCGAGTCTCGAAGTGACGGCGCATTGCCATTAAAGCCTGGTTAACAGCAAGAAGTGATGGTGGGGGAGGGGGGATTAAGGGAGGGAGAATTATTTGGGCTGTCCATTATACACCTGCCGGCCGAAATTATCGCAGGAAGAACTGAAAATTTGTTTTCCGTAAGGAACCGAAAATGACAAAAGGTGGAAAGAAATTCCAGCTGAAACGTGCTTTCCGCACCTATTTTCAAACATCGGTTACACAGTTGTTATTCGATTAAGCGGGGACGTTCGTAAAAGGTATTTGGTTTAATCGGGGAAAAACAACATAGAACCAATAGGAATAAATTCGGTTCCGGAGGATTTTATTCGAATAAGCGGGGTATCCAATTATCCGTGACCCGATTAAGTGGGGAGGGCTGTACTACACTATTTTTCACATGCACTCTTTTCTGTAAGATCAGAGCCTACACAACGGAGGACCAAGAGGGACCGTGAGTGGCAGCGGACCCCACTAGGAGCCGGTTTCGTGTATAAAACATGTGCATGGACAGGGCAAGTTGCGGGGTTTGTTCCCTTAGGCTGCGTATGCACGCGTATTTTGCCTACTTCTCCAGTTTTCTTGGAAAAGCTTTTGTACTGGACCCATCTGCGGTTTATTCACAAAAGAATGAGGGGAATCAACAATGGGTCAGGAGATAAGGAGCTCGACTCTACTTGAAAGAAAGGTTCCTCATTTGCCGGACACCATTCCCTTTCCTGCTAAAGTCGTTAAAAATCAAAGACACTGCGTCGCCACAAAAAACGAAGCTGACACTGCTAACAGTTAGAAGGATGGTGCGGTCGCAGCTTTAGGCTCCGTACGCACCATCCTTCTAACTATTATCAGTGTCGGCATCGATTGTTGTGGCCACGCGGTGTTTTTGATTTTTAATGACTTTAGTAGGAAAGGGACTGATGTCCAGCAAAAGAGGAACCTTTCCTTCAAGTAGAGTCGAGCTCCTTATCTCCTGACCCGTTGTTCATTCCCCTCATTCTTTTGTGAATAAACCGCAGATGGGTTCAGAAGAAAAGATTTCCATGAAAACAGGAGAAGTCTAGCAAAATACGCGTCAGTACGCAGCTTAAGAGCTGAAAAATCATTAAGAGGGGAAAATGTAAGGGATCATACAGGAGTCGCATAGTGTCAACGTTTAGTTCTGAATCCCTCTGAATCCGAACAAAATCATAAAGTGTTACTCCATTCTAGAAAAGAACCCTGTGCGGTTTGTTGTTGCGGATATCCCCTCGGACCAATAATAACTGTGTACATCTCAATAAGATTTAAAAAAAAAAAAAAAAAAAAAACGTATATCGCGGGATGCTCTTATATAACGGCACTGTTTGGGATCCTGGGCCATTTCTTTCATTTGTGGCCTTTTTATATGGAAAAGACTCTTGGTTGGAGATCGTGTGCTGTAAAACCTAGAGATGGTAATGATTAGGGATGCACCGAATAGTGATTTTGACCGAATATCGAATATTCGGCCAACAGATAAACCGAATACCGAATATTCGGCTAACCGAACAGTATCTATCAAGCCGCTTGCCGAATACTTTTAAATTTCAGAGTTTGAAAGTATTAAGATAAATTTTAAAACAATTTTACATAATTTTTAACACACATATATTGATATAAACAAGATCTCTTTACAAGTACATTTTACACTAAAAAAAAAAAAAAATCTATGCTTTGAATTGTTATTTAAGAAGAGGTTAGTTTTAAAGCTTCTTTAGTTGATAAAATTAATTTTCTTATGTGATATTTTTCAAATAGCAAATAACAAATGTAAAAGCATTCTCTTTTATTTAAATATAATTCTATTTCAATTATTCTAAATATCCTAATTAATTGACAGTTAAAAATAGAAGTTGTTTTAAGGTTTTAGAAAATATTTTTTAAAAAGGTTTTAAGTACTCTGTCGGAATAGTTTGATATTCAATCTAACCGAATATTCAGCAGTATTGGCGAATACCGAATAGAACGGTGTTATTGTAATGTTGAATTCACACAGGAATATTTCACAAATTTTATTTCAAAATAAGGAAAAGCAATTTTACAACTTTTTCCCACCAAAGTATAAAAGAAAAAATTAATTAAAAGTTTCTGGTGCAAATCTTGATTAAAATTAGGTGGGATATAGGATAAGCCTCACCTTCGTATCTTAATAAAAGTTCTTAGCATTTATAGTTTAAATAAATTACATTTTAAGCAATCGCCCATAAATATTAACGTATTTAATTTTTTCAAGGTTATACCGAGCAAATTTACTTAGGAATAGCAATCATTTTATGCTATTATCATCGAAGTGCAACAGACTATTACAATAATATAGTTAAATTTCATCTAAACACGACATTGTAATAGAGTTGGAGTGCGACGAGACAAGCAGATAGAAAACACCTTTCAGGTATGTAGTCGGAAATTAAAAAAAAAAAAAAGTTATTATTCTTTAATTTTCACAGAAAATCACAAGTCTAAATCTATTATCATTAAAAATATATATATATTAGCGAATCTACAGCAGATCAAAAGGTAAAAAAATTATATGAAATATATGACTTTTGCACATTTTTGCTCAATTTTTATACAATGAATGCTAAGCATTACTGGATCTCTTTGAGTTAATAAAATAATAATAACTAGAGAAGGAAATCTGCTTTTTCAGAATTTAGTGTCGCCCCTGGCATTTCCATTACTTCATTTTCTTCTGATGGACTGATGGCTTCTATTATTATGAAACAGCCATTATAAATGAAGTGTTAGGTGAAGGTTAGGGTTTTTTCCCCCCCAAAAAAAATTATGGCCATTCCCCCCCCCCCCCCCCTCCCATTCTGACCAGAAAATCAGAGTTCTAACTTTTTACGGCTGCTCTTTCATCTTCACCTAATACTTCATTTATAATGGCCGTTTCATAATAATAGAAGCCATCAGCCCATCAGAAGAAAATAACTCGGTTAAGCGGGACTATTGCAGTACAAAACATATTTCAATTTTAAGAATTAAAGCACACGTTTTATTTTATATAAAATGACGCCATTCGCATCCGCTTAAGAATTCCACATTTACGATCTATTCTTAAACCTCTACAGTAAAGCATGCATAGCACATCACTATCGCGAAATAATGCACAAATGTAGCAAAAAGATGCCGTCATTCCAGAAAATTGACAAAAAAGGGCTTCCTAATGATTCATAGATACTTAAAATTAAATAAAGTTTATAATAGCTCCATTGTTTTAACATAAATCATTCGTTTATATTTTTTCAAAATAGCACGTATTTTAATTACATTTTGTTTCGTTGTTATAAGAAAATGGCAACAAAAATATATAATTACTATTTTAGAACTATTTTTCCTTTACTTTCTACAGAAATGGAGTACTTCCGTTGCCAATATTAAGCAAATGGCTCAAAAAACTACAAAAAAAAAATAAATAAATAAATAAATAAACGGAGATACAGTTTTCAAACAAAATGCATTTAAAAGAACCTTTTCTTTTTCCAATACGACGGCATAAAAATCGAAAATGTGCGATGCTTACAAGTTTAAAAAATTGCTATAGAGTATTTAATCGTACTGCTTTGTTTTACGCCTGGCTTCTGTAAGGTAACGTTATTTTTTGGAATACACAAAATAAGCTGGGAGAAAGAAATAGCATACCGTACCGGGGGCTAATAATAACTGAAATATTTTAATTAAAACTAAAAGAAGCAGACAACCCTTCAACTGTCCTAAACTGTCCCAGCAGGTGAAGCAGGTTGGAACACACTGCTGTGCATGAACATGTTACACTGTTGAGATACATTATTAGTGGTAAAGAAAATGATAGAAAAGCTCGCCAGTGATTATATAATAATAATAAAATAGAATCATTAAATAAATTATTTGTTTCAGATATTTACGAAGACATTGGTAATTATCGTATTAGAGCAATTTGGGCCATTCCATGAGAAACGGGCAAAATGTCCCGCACGTTTACGCTTACATAAATACTTATATTTATTAACTTAAAAGTAGTTAAAATATAAACTATACATTAAAATTAACATAAAAACGTATATTTTCATATTAGCAGTTGTTTTAATTTGAGGATACAACAGCATTGTTAAAAGAGCAGTAAAGTGTCGAAAAGCTGTTCCAGACGTAATATGGAATGACCCTTATTTAACCCTTAAATGCCTGACTTTTCAAAAATCATTGCAATAATGTTTTTCGGCTTTCATTTTTTTGAATAAATCATGGGAAAAATACTTAAAAAAATCATTTTGTTTTAAGTATGGTTTACGGCTAAAAAACAGTTTGTTACTAATCGGCAATACTGGTCTTTAATTAAAAAAATAATTTTCCTTGATAAAATTCTATAATATTAAACACTCAAGAATTTTAGGAACTATAATAAATAAATTTTACTTGCTCACTGCAGAACAAAATAGGGTATTTCGCATGCTTCCAAACAAAACAAAAAGAACAAGTAGCAACAATTGAAAAAATAAATCTATCTTTATTCTTAACAGCACAAGTGTTGCCATCTACATGTTGAAAATCGATTTAATAATATTTTCAGAATGTATTTTATTGGCAATATTAGGCATTATAGCTTCTATATTATTCTAATAGTATTTTAGAGCCTAAATTGGGTATGTTGCCGAAAAGCAACACCCGGCATTTAAGGGTTAATAGGTTTAAAAATCTCCCCATTTTAAATTCTAGACCTTAGTAAGCTGTCCGTTTTTAATAATAAATAAATAATAAAAATAATAGATAATAAAAATCTCCACATTTTAAATCCAGTCTAAGAAATCTACCCGTTTCAGGGCCATTCCATGAAAAACTGACAAAATGTCCTGCGTGCGACACTTACATAAATACCTATATCTATTGACTTATAAGTTGTTCTTGTTAAAACAAACTATTCATTAAAAATAACAAAAAATTCATATTAGCATGGTTGTTTTAATTTGAGGATATAATAACATTGTTAAAGCAGCAGAAAGATGTAGAAAAGCTGTCCCACACGTGGCATGGAATGACCCATTTTTACTAGTAAATTGTTGTTCATTGTCATATTTATTAATAATTGTATATTAATAGCTTTTTACGTGCTAAAATTACAAATTTATTAATCTCGAGCACTTTACTTTGTATCAACTTTAAGATACTTATATGTATTCCAACCTGCCCACTTTTTGTCTTTTGATTTTACAATTACTGTTTGTTAAGCTTACTACAGTGAAATTTTTCAACAAAGTGTTGAATTCAGACACTTTTCTCCGGGGGGGGGGGGGGGGGATTTATGTGGCTCCGGGGGGAACATTATAGAGTTCCCCAGGATGATAAATGTCTTTTTTTTTTTTTACTCTACATACTAAAAAAAAATACTTATAAATCATTAGAGTAAGGTTGCTGCAGCATTGTCAAAAAGAAAGAAAGTCATAAATCATAATCTGTTTATCGCATGAATTTCATATTACACCCAGGAGTACATTATTCCGTCATTTATGACTACCAATGAGTAATGAGTATACTACTGTTTATTTGCACTGCAATTCTTGAAACACAAGGCGTCTCACTCTTCCTTACAGTTTCAAATAACAATAATAATGATAATTATTACTTTGCTACAGTCAAATTCATTTTTAAGCGAAATGTAAATATGTTCCCATTCACTTTCAACAACTCCGAGTTTAAATTATGCGTTTGAAGTGCAAGAAAATGAATTTAAACGTAAAGAAACTAAAAATAATAAACAACGTTCAAAACTATGCAGTTTAGTTTCGTAATGACAGTTAATATTAGAGACTAAATTATATCTCTTAAGACAGGCAGGCGTACAGCGAAGCCGCGAAAATTTATTTTCAATTTATTTTTTTATAGGGAAAAAAATTTAAGAATACCCTTAATTTAATAATGAGAGAAAGATCTAATGTTAATTTAAAATTTAATAACTGAAGGGATGTCGGAATGCTTTAAACTGGTAATATTTAAATAGTAGACGATTTTTGATGCATCTTTTCGAGTCTGCTGTGAATATAAACTTGACTTTTTTTTTTCAAAATTTTTACGAGTGAACCCATATTTTAATATTATGCTGAAATAAGGTTTGTTTTGAAGAAATTAAGATTATGAAAACTTTAAAGGTATTTTATACGACGAACAAAAAATCGAAATTTGTTAACCATAAAAACTATATATTTAAAGAGAGAGCTTATTTCGGTAATTACTGGCACATAACAGGAATGTGCTATTGAATTTTTAGCAGTATATGAGCAATAGTTTCGGGGGGGGGGGGGGGACACCGAATCTTTAAAAACCGAAGTTTGAGAAAAAAAAAAAATCCTGTCTATTCTTTCAACATAATTCACGATGAAGTTAAAATAGAATTCCGATGCTTCTAACGAACGCAGAGGTAGAAATAAAAGGTTTTTAGAAAGTTAATTATCCAGATAATTTAAAAATACCATAAATTCAAACTGAAATCATTCGATAATTTTGTTAATTTCGACAGCTCTCAAGAGGTCAGTTTACCTCAAAATTGATCAAAAAATCTATTTTTGTTTTTTAATATTAAATGAAAGCTTCAAATAATATTTAAATATAATATGGAATGAATTATTTAATTGTGAATATATAGTCCAGGCAATAGGGAATTTTACCTAGCAAAATTAATGGTAGTACTGGAAATCGGCTTTCTAGGCGTTTTTTGGGTCGCTGAATCCGAATTTGTAACTTCCCACCAAAATTTCACCCGGCAACCCCCCCAAAAATTGATTTTTTGAAAAAATTTGGTTTTTGAGAAAAGCACACGGGGAATGTTCCGAGGCAGCCCCCTCTCTCCCCGTTTATCCTACGTCATAATGTCATCTATCCTATTTGTTGCAAATTTTGTCTATTTTCTGAATTTCGTAATGCTTTTCCCCTAAAACAATAAGAAATTTAAGTTAAAAACAACTATTTGGGGCGGTTTTCGGGGGGGGGGATTTTGGGGGATAAGTTAAAAATTCGGATTCAGCGACCCAAAAAACTTAAAGTAAACCTTATAGAGAAAGTTCGGAGGGAAGATGGGAGGGCTGATGTAAAAGTGCGAGTGGCTAAGTGGAATTGCGCAACTTAGTCCACGCAGCACAGCGGCGCATGTTCCTAGGCAGATCCCCCCTTCCCCTTAAGTCATAATGTGATATATCTAATTTGTTGCAAATTTTGTCTACTTTCTGAATTTCTAGCTACTTTTCCCCTAAAACAATAATAAAAAAAAAAATGGAATTTTTTAATAAAAACCTTTTTTGGGGGGCTTTTTACCAAAATTTGGGGAGGTTGCCGGGGGAAATTTTGGTGGGAAGTTACAAATTCGGATTCAGCGACCCAAAAAAACATCTAGAAAGCCGATTTCCAGTACTACCATTAATTTTGCTAGGTAGAGCCCCTATACGGTCTCTATTGCCTGGACTAATATTGACACCTCATTTTTACCCATACGACAATTATATAGCGAGATATTGTCAATTCTGTTGATACCCCCCCCCCCCCCACACACACACACACACGAGAACTTTAAACGGCTTTTTCTGCATGTTCATATTTTCTTCACTTTCATGTTTTAAAAATGCTAAGGCTTTTTTTTTTTTTGTATTTGAGATAGAGATTTCAAAATTTTTGTACATGTTCTTTATTATATATGTGATAAATCTGCGCATGGAATTAACCTTCAGGTTATTATTATTTTTTTAATAAAAGCATAAGAAGATGAATTAGCTAATTAGATTAGTAATGCAGTCTACATAGGTGAAACCAGCCGTACACTTGAAACTAGACTTAAGGAGCATAAACATGCTTTTAGAAATAAAAATTTAAATTCTAAAATTGTTGACCACGCCATGAAAACTGATCATTTTCCGAGTTTTGAGAATGCTTACATAATTAGATCAGGCTGCAGCATTTACGCAAGTCGCATGTTTTTGGAAGCTTGGTACACAAAGAACTGCTGATAAAGCAATTAACGAGGCTGCACCTCTACCAATAGAATATTCAGTTTTGTTTTAACTATAATTTTTTGGCAACTTGATTTAATGTTTTTCTATTTGTTGAACTTTAAAACCTAGTATGACTTTTACGTTAGGAATTAGCTGATGAGGGATTCAGAATGAATCCGAAACGTCCTTTTATATTGTTTTTAGTGTTCTTATCTTGTAATGTAATGTAATGTCGGGGGCCTCGGTGGCCGAGCGGTTAGGACACCGCGCTGCCAGCCGCCAAGCATTGAGAGTGGCAGAGGTCTGGGAGTTCGACTCTCGCTGGCTCCATTGCACACTCTTAGTGGAGCTCCCGAATGTAATTTCTCTGTGTTGTAAATTTCATTGTGCTATCTCGTCCCTGTATATTGACGATGACTTATAAGCGGACCTAGATGTCAAGCACACAAGTCAGATGTATGTGTTAACAACAATAAAATGTAATGTCTGTTATCTTGAAATTTTTTAAGATGAATTAGATTTCATCGTTTTACACTACATATATCAGTAAAAAAATATATATTAAATGTATCTAAAAATCCATGCACAGTCTTGTGTACTACACATTTGAAAATCTAAAAAAATAATAATTGAGCAAAAATATTAATATTTAAAAAAGTAGTAGAGATTTTAAAAAGTTCAAATTTTCTTAAACTTTTTAAAATTTTAATTAAATATGCCGGCTCCCCCCCCCCCCAAAAAAAAATGTACTTTTAGTTGAACATTGAAATGCAATGAGTTAACTGTTTGAACCATATTTTTCAAAATTAAAAAAACTGTTGAAAATTGTTCCTTTTCGGAAGAAGTTGGCGAAAAATTTCGGACACGTTGAATTAAAATTACTAACTTCCTAGAGAGCTATTTCTTTCCAGGCAAATTTTTAAATCTGTATAACGGTATTTTCATATGAAGAAATTCACTCTCATGTTAAAAAGTCTATTCTATAATTTGCCGTAATACTTTATTTAACATCTGAAGCACCTACGACGCACTGCATAAAAGATTTTTTCTGATCATTTACATTCAGCACAAAAAGAATTTGAACAAAACAATTAGAAATATTCGTTTGGCTGTACTGTTAGTTTTTAAGTAATTATTAGCAACAGGGTTCGTTGATTTAAATTAACTTGATTTAAATCGTGATTAAAACATGACTTAAATCAGATTTTTTAAAATTATTTTTAAATAGATTCATGATGTAAACAAATGTAATAATGTACTTTTAATATAATTTATTTTTATATAATACAGATAATCAATCAGATTTTAGAAAGATAAAGCTTAATCTTTGTCAAAAAATAAAGTACAACGTAAAGTTTAGAAAAAATGGTTTCAAATTTTATTTGAATCAAATTTTAAAATAAACTTGCAACAATAAGAAAATCTAAGCAGGAATATATTAAATATAATAATATTTCCTTGCCTATTACTTAATATTTAAAAAAACTTCTGGAAGCTTAAGTAAAATAAAATTGTATGACTTGCTTGTTACAAACAAGCATTGAGCTCAAAACATTTAATTACACTAGCCTGCATTTTTAACCTTTCTGTCAGATAATTTCTTATGAACAAGTTTTTCTGAATAAATTTTTGATGCTGATTCCGGAAATAACCTCCATTTTAGTCTATCGCGTCAGGATTTTACAAAAAATAACAAGTTGTGTTTTCAATATTTTAATTAATGCAATCAAAAATTTATCACGATTTCATACAAAGTATTTCATTAAACACGTTAAAAATACTGTAAAAAACGTCCTTATAAGTTCATGAAATTTCCTTAATAAAACGAAAAGCAGTGTTCAATTAAACAAACTTTCTTCTTTCTGGCTTTCTTGCAGATCTTCCTTCGTTTATGTCCCTCTTCAACATCCATCAGTTCTGCCATCATATTTACATTCCAACTTCCCTTTTACTCTTCACTGTAATGTCCCAGATTTTCTGGAAAGTAGTCGATATGGGAATGCAGAAGTGCATTTTTACACTCATATTACAGCCCAACTTCTTGAAATTTTCCAGCATTTTTTCAACAATATTCTTCCTGTAATTTGGATCTTTCTTATTACCTAGAAAGTTTCCGATAACACATTTAAAAGCGGTCCATGCGTCTTTTTCTGTCTCATTCATCGTTTTTTCAAAATCCTTGTCCTTCATCAGTTTTTTGATTTGAGGACCAACGAAAATTCCAGCTTTTAATTTTTTGTGTGTGATGAAGGGAAATTTACGTTGTGTAATGCTTGTTCTCAGCGATGAATCTTCGCAATCAACTCGGGTCGATTGCAAACAAACTATACATGATACAAGAAAACCAAGGACAGTTTTGTAATCAGCATAAAAAAAATGCATTAAGGGCAGTCATTGGTTTTTAATCATCTGATATCATGCAGACTAGTTTTAATCATCTGACATCATGCAGACTAGTTTTAAATCATCTGATATCATGCAGACTAGTGTTATCCTATCTTTTGAATCCCCATTATGCAGGAGAGAAATTAACAAGCTCTGAGAAAATATCAGCGTTATATTGTCTCCGAAAGAGAAATTCTCTACTTTGGTGATGCCTATGTAGTTTGAAGTAAAATGTGAACCATTTAGTGAATTTTTGTCTCAGATTTTGTCATACAGTGAAATAACTCTGTCCTTTAATGGTGGAAGACACATGTTACAGTTATTGAAAAGGATAATACTAAAAAACTTAAAGAATTCATAATCAATAAGCTTTTTACAGCAATACTTTCGTCTGCTTCAGCAGAACGATTGCTTTCTGTTCAGTACACTCGAAAATTAAAACATCTTAACTTGTCAAAATTATTTAAAAAAAATTATGTGCTGCAGTTATTTTAACTAAACTATAAAAGGTGGAACTGATTTTTGACATCTGATTTGCAGTTTTTCATGCATTTTTTATATTAAATATTTTGATATCCTAAA
Organism: Maratus speciosus; assembly: GCA_963932465.1. NCBI lineage: Eukaryota > Metazoa > Arthropoda > Arachnida > Araneae > Salticidae > Maratus > Maratus speciosus. Next base: position 297,851,303 of record OZ010789.1, read on the forward strand.
ATCTAATAATTTTAATCATTTATGTAAATTGTGTAATAGTATTAATATATATTGGTAATACTTATATAGCATGCGTGTGTGTGTGTGTGTGTGTGTGTATAAATTTTTACTTTATAAATTAAAAGTAGTATAAAATAATACTATTATGTGAGGGTTTTTTTTTTTTTTTAATCTGATTTAAAAAAAAAAAAATCCGTTTTTTTTTTTCTCCTTTTTTTAAGGCAGGGTAGGGCAGGGTTCGCAAAGCTGGGCCCAGTTCGAAAAAACCCGGTGGGTTTTTTCAGAATGGGCCCACTTGAAAAAGCCCACTGAAAAACCCATAATGTGGGTTTTTTCAATTTTCAGAAATATTTAAAATTTTAAACAACATAAACGTTTAATAAATTTAAGTCATTTCAGTGAATTTTGAAAAAAAATTAATACATAAAAGCCATTACATAAACACATGAGGTAAAATAAAAATGTATTTTAGCACATTGAAATACTTTACTAACATAGAACATAGTAGGCAACATACGTAGTACATAATTATAGGTAAAGGCATATCATAAGAATGTCTTTATATAAAAAATTCAAATGAACTATATTCATGAAAATAAAAGATATGTATTTTTACTTTCTTCTATCTTTACAAGAAGAAAGTATTTAATTTGTGAAAAATTTCAACTTCCAGTTTACGACGGATTTATACGTTTTAAAAATGTCCTGAAGACGATTTGATGGTTTTTAGAAAATGTCTGTATGTGACAAAAATTTTGTGGGGCTCTATCTCAAGAACTAATGCACAGAATTTCACAAAACTTAGATTCAGTTAGACCTTGATGTAAACTGATGCTGATTAGTTTTTGGTGTATATTGCCCAACAGATGGTGCTGCTATGATGCATTTATCTCAATTTTTGCAATAGCTTTATCTCAAGAACTAATGCACGGATTTTCATCAAACTTCAGATTCAGTTACAAGTTAAGTTGTTGCTTATCAAGTTTTGGTGTATATCGCCCAACAGGTAGCGCTGTTATGCTACATTTTTTCACGATTTCAGCAATAACTCTTATCTCAAGAACTAATGTACGGAATTGAATAAAAATTTAGATACAGTTAGACCTTGATATAAACTGGTGGTGATTAGTTTTTGATGAATACCACCCAACAGTGGCTCTGTTGTGCTGCATTTTGTATCATTTCTGCAATATCTCAAGAACTAATGTACGGAATTGAATAAAAATTTAGATACAGTTAGACCTTGATATAAACTGGTGGTGATTAGTTTTTGATGAATACCACCCAACAGTGGCTCTGTTGTGCTGCATTTTGTATCATTTCTGCAATATCTCAAGAATTAATGCATGGATTTTCATCAAACTTCAGATTCAATTAGACATTGACATAAGCTGTTACTGATTAGGTTCAGGTGTAAATTGCGCAGCAGGTAGTGTTGGTATGCTGCATTTTTCACGATTTTTGCAAAATCTATATCTCAAAAACTAAACACGTAATTTAATCAAACTTATTCTGTTTCATTTTCATGCATTATTAGACTTGGATGTAAATTGAATAACAGGTGTTGATTTTATACTGTTTGGGTTGGAAATTTTGGTTGTGGACATCTAACAGGGTGGGTTCCAAAATTCAATGATTTGTTTGAAACAGTGTGATACATACATCTCCTTGTTAAGTGCATCCAATTGAACGAACCTATATTTTACAATCCTCGTGATGGGCGTGGCACTGTGATAGCGAATTTTGAATTAACATGCATAAGATAGAGGAAAGTTTTTGGATAGGCACATCCGACTAGTTTACCCCTTTTTTTCTTCCTACTTATATATTTTAAATATTAATATTCTATTCATCATTTGATTTTAAAGCAAATTAACAATTTTATATCTTCTATTATATTTAAAACTAATTTGTGAGAAACACTGACACTTAATTTAAATTCATATAACTTATACAATTTATAACTTGTAAAATAGCATTACAATTATATTGTATATATAAGGGAACAATGTATTTTTTTATGTATAGTACATATAATATAGTATACAATAATGTAATATCGCATACATTGTACTTTTGAAAAAACCCGATTTTCCCCGGGGAAAATTGGGTTTTTCATGAAAAAACCCGAAAAAACCCATGTGGGTTGGGTTTTTTCAAAAAAACCCGGGGTTTTGCGAACCCTGGGGTAGGGGGGGGGGGGTATTTAGAGCCCTTTCCGATCATAATGATATCTTTTATTTTTTTAAATATTATTTATTGTTAAAAATATATATATAACTTTTTTTTCTGGAGATCGATTTCATGTTTTCTGTTTTTTTCTGCAGTTTTGAAATGTCATCCCCTTTTCCCGAATGGAAATCGGAGCGCGCACAAACGTAGAGCGTACACTGCCGAAGAAACTGGGTCCTCCAACGCTACTAAATTGGTTGGATAAATTTTCGTTTAAAATTATAAAATCATACAATTTCGAGGATGTAAGTGGACGAAGGCAGTGGGGCGCCCAACATTAGGTTCGCGTGGGAAGATTTTCGTTTAAAAACATAAAAGGATGCAACTTTGAGGTTCGTTTGCCAAAGCATACTGAAACGTGCGTAGAACTCCAGGATGTACGCTGTCGAAGGCAGTGCTCCCTCCATGGGTTTGTTTGAAAGATTTTCGTCTAAAATTATAACATCAGAAATTTTTTTTTTATAATTATTTTAGTTTGTTTGCAAAAGCAGACCGCGGTGCTCATGTGCCACTTGCGCTGCCGAAGTCAGTGGGGCTTCTAACTGTACGTTTGGATAGATTTTATAAACATAAAATCATACAAATTCGAGGGTGTAAGTACAATGAAGGCAGTGGGCCCCTCTATACAAAGTCCCTCCCGGAGAAAAATGCCTTGAATTCTATACTGATTACAGGGATATTTAATTAAGGTTATCCCGGACAAGTACCAGCTAGTTATTTAATAACGCAACGAGTCTAACACACTAAAAAAAAAAAAAACATTGATTATACATTCGTTCTTTATGACTTCTTAATAGATTCATAAAAACTTTCTGATAACTACCCATATGAGCTACTGAAAATAAAAAATAAAATAAAAGATAGATCACTGATCGCCAATCAAAATCAATGTCTGAAAATTTATGTGCCTCCGGCATAAAGCATTTGAATGGGCATAACGTTCATGCGAATGAATAAAAACAACATTTAACCCCTTCGGGATGAGCGTCATTTAACGACATTTCAGTTTTTAATAACAGTAATTTCGCACTGTAAAAAAAATTATGTAATGCTACTCCATAAAATTAGTGTCAGCTTTGCTGCCTCCAATTTTATGGAGTAATTTAACCGATATAACTGGTATTACTTCACTAATGTGTAATATTACACCAGTTTAAATTACACCTTTATATAAGTTAAATTACTCCATACAATTTAGAGGCAACATGTTTTGCCACCGATAATATGGAGTAACGTTACATAATTTTTTTACAATGCGTAGAGCATTTTTCGCTTTATTTAATCCACGAATTTAACGATTATACAAGACAAAGATTATACCAACTAAACTATTCTGGTACTAGAATATAAAAATCAAAACCCCAATGCAGTTTATATGGAACACATACATCGACACCCATCCTGAAGGGGTTAACAATCCGTTACAATAAATAATCTAGTTCTTCCCGCAACATCTTTGCAACTATAAATGCTGCTTTTTTTTTTTTTTTTTTTTTTTTTTAATGAGTATTTAAAAACCGCAAACATATTTCGCAGGAAAATCGGCAAGAAAATGTTTTTAAAGGAAATGATTTCATCGAGGACATTTTTTTGAGCTAAAAAAAAAAAAAGAAAAAGAAAAACGAAAATAAAGCAAGAAAATAAAAAGAAAACAGAAAGAAAAAGAAAATATGTTTATCATAGTACCGTATGTTATGGAAGAAACGCCGCACTCCTCGAATTGGCCTGAATAAGCTTAAAAATATCGTAGTCGCCGCACCCGTTGTAAACGCCGCATCCGTCGGAACGTTACTTTTGTCGACAGCGTCACATTGACCTAAATTTAATCAAAGTTTTCTGAGCAGTGTAGGATGCCTCGTTTTTAATATCTTAAGAAGTCTGAAGTTTTATTTAAAATATTTAAATCCGATTTTAAATATTTTTATGAATTTTTAAATTAAGGAAACTCAGTTTGTGTTAAAAAAAATCGTAAACGCCGCACTTGGAAAAAAATTAACTTTTAAAATCGTAAACGCCGCGGCGTTTCTTCCATAAAATACGGTAATTGAAAATATTCATAATAGTTCAGAAAATAATGTCTCGGGTCAAATTAACAAATCATGCATTAAAAAATATTCCACATTGAATAGAAAATATTATAAGACAAATTTTAAATAAAACGTACATCCGTATTTAACTGATTTACTTAAAAAAAACATGCAAATTTTGAACAACCAATCCTGTATTCAAACCCACGAAATGATGGTAAATTAACGATTTTTTAAAAATTAATTAATAGCTACGCATATGAAATACAAGATCCTAATTAGATACACATACATTACACACATTAAAAAAAGACTTTCCATTGATGATGATAACGTTGCAAGCATCATTAAATGAGCATTTTTACTCGTACAATGTTAATCTCTTTACTAATGACGACAGAAAATGATTCACTGGCTTATTTATGATTTATTTCATTTAAATAATTTCTTAAATCTTCATCAAAAATAGTTCAACCACCCAGATATTAACGAAAACACTTTACTTCGATGCCTAAAAAAATAGTAAACAGCATATTTCTTTGAAAATTATCCTTCAAAAAAAGATTTTCTACCATTCATAACGAGCTTAATTATTAAGATTGAAAATTTAAGAGTTTACGCAGGCGAAAATCACGTATTCAGTAATAATAAACAGAAATCTAGTTTAAAAACTGTAATCGTTACCATGGTGATTCCGGATTTAAAAAGGCTTTTCAGGAAACACCCTTCAAAAAAGTCAGTGCAACATTAAATTTTCGTCATGTTTTCAGGATAAATTAAATCTATTTTGATAAAATATATATAAAATTCTTTACAGAAAAATATAACTTACATATTTTTGGAGGCATTATTCAAAGCTGTTGTTGCATTTCTTTTGTTACGTTCACACATATACATTTATATCCTGATCTTTCAAAAAAAAATGAAAATGTTACTCCTTACCCTTTGTATCACCAATATCCCAAAATCCATGTTATTTTTACAGGGGGCTTTAAAAGGTGATTTTATTTAATTGTTGCTATCGCCCAACACAGCAGTTAAAGGGCACTTCACTCACGCGAAAACACCCATTCGCTAATGTTAATAGGGAAAAAAATTGTAAGATATCTCGTTTGCATTTCGATATTTTTAAAAGAATTTTTTTTTTTTTTTTTTTTTTTTTTTTACATTAAGTAGTTGAGAACGACATGTACAAAGTTATAATTATAATATAATTATATATAATAATTATAATTTTTACATTTTCGATTTTGTTTACAGATTTTTCTTATCAGGATATTTACTTTCGGAATCGTTTTCGAAGGTGAAGTATTCTCATTTAAAAAACCTGAAAAGAAAATTGAAAAAGTAAAAAACGGCCTTTGAGCAGATTTATATCAGATCAGATACTCAATGCAAAAAAAAAAAAAAAAAAAAAAAATCGTTTAAAAATATTGAAATGCGAGCGAGCTTAAAAAAAAAACTCTTCTATAAGATTAACATTGGCGAACGGGTGTTTTCAGTGAGGGAAATAGCCTTGTTCATAAGTTGTTCATAGAATTCTCAGGAGACGGCGATACTGACTGACTAAATTTTTCATGCCAAAGTTTTTTTTCTCATTTGAGCAGTTTTGCATCATTATTGCTAAAATAAACTTCGTAATTTTTATAAAATTAAAAAAGCTGGATACCTCCAAAAATAGATTTTTTTTACAAAGGTAATTTCGTTTACTTCACAATTTTATATTAGAAAATTGACACTATTTATCGAAAGTGTGTAATTTTCTATTTCTTGAAACTGTGAAAAAAGTACCTTTTAGCTAGGGATGCACCGAATAGGGATTTTGGCCGAATACCGAATATTCGGCCAACAGGCGAACCGAATACCGAATATTCGGCCAACAGGCGAACCGAATACCGAATATTCGGCTAGCCTAATAGTAACTGCTAGGCCGAATACCGAATATTCGGCTTGTCGAATACTTTTATATTTCAAAGTTTAAAGCCATTAAAATGTTACATTTTAAAACAATTTTACATAATATTTAAAACAAACTTTTATTCTAATAAACAAGAGCTTTTTTCAAGTAAACTTTATGCCGAAAAAAATCTGCTTTAAGTTAGCTAAGAAGAGGATAGTTATAAAATTTTAAATTTCATGGCTTCTTCTGAGAATTAAAACAAATGAATAAAATTTTCTTAAATTCTAAAACAAACATTTTAAAATCAAACAGAGATTGTGTAAAAATTGGGAGAAAATTTGTACAGGATCATATATTTGCTTGTCAGGAAGAGACTAAAGTAAAAGTTAACAAATTTTATAGGGTGACAACTTAGCAAGAATAACTGTTCTACTCCCTTTGATTAAGCAAGGAAGTTTTTAAATGCATCCTAGATCGGTGTCTGGAGTGGGCAATCATTTTCAGAGATTGTAAACGTTGTTCTTAAAATCTTAGCAAAGAAACAGATTAATTACTGGACAATGTTGAGGAACTTGCATTTGTACATAATTAATTCCTATGAAAATCCTCATGATCGGTTAATTTTCTTAAATAATACTTAACAAACAGCAAATAAATAATGTAAAAACATTCTCTTTTATTTAAATATGATTCTGTTTCTTATTATTCTGAATTACAAGTTGACTGTTAAACGTAAAAATTGTATAAGGTTTTAAAATATATGTTTTAAAAGTTTTTTTAAGTATTCGATTCGGCCGAATATTTCGATATTCGGCCAAACCGAATATTCGGCATGCCGAATAATTTGCTATTCGGCCAAGCCGAATATTCGGCATACCGAATAGTTTGATATTCGGCAAAACCGAATATTCGGTAACATGGCCGAATACCGAATAGATACCGAATATTCGGTGCATCCCTACTTTTAGCCAATAATTTTGTACTTTTATGTTGTAAATTCTTTGTATTATTTTTTAGATGCTTAAAATGATGTATTCTGATACCTGGATAAATATTTTTGAAATCAGAGTTGTTGAGTCACAAAGGGTAAAAATATAATAAATCACTCAACTTTTTCATCAATTCAATCAATTTTTTCAGCATTCAACTCTAAATCATTAAAAAAGAGTTTAATTATTAAGATTAAAGAATTCAGAATTTACGCAGACGAAAATCACGTATTCAGTAATAAACAAAAATTGTATTTAAAATCTGAAGTCACTTACCATGTTGACTGCGAAAAGAAAATCCAGATTTTAAAAATTATTTTCGGTAAGGCATTGTTCAAAAAATTCATTGAACATTGATTTTTTTTTTTTTTTTTTTTATCCTGTCTTCAGAATCATCCGAACCGATTTTGATAAAAGGTACACACAAATCTTCCCAGAAAAGTAAGCTATAGAGATAGACAGAGAAATCGGTTTCATTTTCGGCCGAAAATTTGAGTTTCTCCGCAAATTCGGCCGGACTGAAACTGTAGTCCGGCCGTTTCTTTCGTCAGAAATTTTCAACATTACTCTTTGACTTGAACTGTATTGGCTCAAATGGGACACTATTGCTATGAACTTCGCTGTTTGCAATTATCTGTGATGACTGACTGAAGACGTGAGTGCAAATTATAAAGCAAGCAGTGCCTATACGACTATACTTTGAAGACGCTTTTCGTGCGCTCATTAAAAGCTGCAGACTTAACAGTAATAGAAAATTTTCAGTTTGATGCAGAGGAAGTGTTTCGAATACTCTGAGAAAGTTCCAGTACATCAGATGATCAGATGTAAAAATAACTATAAAAAATAAAATCGAGGTATGTCTACCTAAAACTTTTTTTAATTAGATGAAATTCATATAAATAGAAAATCATTCTGTGTCGTTGATAAATTAATCACATTTTATATGAAAATAAAAAGTTTTGGTCAGAGGAACAGAGAGGCAACTTGGGCCACACGTATTAATTACTATACTCATAATTAATAATTATGAATATTTAATGAACAAACATAATTAATAATTATGTATATTTAAGTATATATACTGAAAAATATTTTTTTGGACATTTTCGTTTTCGGCCGAAAATAGGAAGATTACCGAAATTCGGTTATCGGCGACGTTTGCTTACGAGTGAACACACCTTCCAGAAAAAACTTTTAATATTATGATGATTTTAATATTATGATAAATGAATCATGTGCACTTCCACCTGAATACTCAGCATTGTTTTGAAATTTTTATACTTTATTTAATTTTAACTGCTAGTAATTTTTAACTGTAAACATGATACATAGTTTTCTGTCATTTGAATGTTATTTATTGCACGGGGGATGAGGGGCTAAAATTTGGGTCGAAACGTTTGCTTTTTAATTGTATTAAATGTATTTATGTAATTTTTACTTGTATGTCTGATGAATTGTAATATATATATATTTTTTTTTTTTTTAAATCGTATATCAGACGTTAAACAATGATTATTTATTTTAAGACAAAAAAATTGTTTACTCTTTTCGATTAATTAAACAGGGATAAATAAACTATTAATACAAAGAACAAAAAATAATAAATATAGCATTTCCTTAAAATTATCATTGAAAAACATTTTCATCATTTAATTTTAAATCATGAATAACATGTTAAATAATTAAAAATAAAAATTTATGCAGACGAAAATCAATTAGTCAATAATAATAAACAGAAATCCAGTTAAAAATGTTTAAAAGTAACAGTTACCATATTGATTACGATAGAAAAACGTTTTAGATTTAAAAAATAATTTATTTCACACATTACGTTAAAACGTAAACCACCATTAAAAAATTATTGAAACGTTACATTTTCATTAAATCTTCCGAATCACCTGTATTGATTATTAAAAAAAAAAAAATACGCGAAAATCTTCCGAGAAAATAACCTATATATTGTTGGAAGCATTATTATTCGAAGACATTCAGGAATTCCTGTAATTGTGTTCAGTGATTCCGATTTTCATTTATGTGTTTTATGTTGTTTCATGAATTTATATCCAGAGTTTCTGAACAGAAAAAACGTATTATCTCTTTCGGTTGATTTCCAAAATTACAAAATAAAATAGTAATTATTATTACACGCCAGAAGAGCATTAAAACATTTTATTGAAATATTTAAAGGGATCTTAATAACTCCAACTAAGGATCGACCGAACAGGAGCGAAGCCGAATTCCGTTAACCTTCCTATTTTCGGCCGAAAACGAAAACGTACAAAACAGTTTTTGAGACATTAATACATACATAAATATGGAGAATTATTAATTAATTATGCGTGTAAGTATACATGTCGCCCAAGTTGGCTCCCTATGCCTCTGACCAAAATTTTTTATTTTCATATAAAATATACTATAAATTCATCTACGACTCAATGATTTTCCAATTATACGAATTTCATCTAATTAAAAAATGTTTTAGGTATAGTCCATACGTCGATTTATCTTTTATAATGATTTTTGTAAATGATCATCTGTTACACCAGAACTTTTTTCAAAGAGTATTCAAAATACTTCTACAGTTTCAAACTAAAAAATTTCTAAGTCTGCAGCTTTTAATGAGCACGTTAAAAGTGCGTTCAAAATTTAATCATATATGGATTTCTTGCTAATAATTTGCACTCATGTCTTGAGTCAGTCATGCTCATGACTGATAATTATAAACAGTTCAGTTCATAACAATTAAGTAAGAGTATCTCATTTTTGCTAATACAGCTGAAATCAATCAGTAATGTTGAAAATTTTCGAAGGAAAAAACGAGATTTTTGGAATACAGATAGTTTCGGTTTTGGACCCAAAACGAAAACGAATTTTCGGTCAATCTCTTACTCCAACGTCTAGCTAACGGCACATAAATTGTAAATATGATAAATGAATTCTGAAACTTTGAATTCATGTGATCATTTGGAAAACAATTAAGTATATTCTTGGCAACTTACCTACTCACGCATAACCTTTCAATTGCATAGACAAAATATAAAAATGTTATAAATGCTGTAAATCTAAGATTCCTAACTGGGGATAATGCCAATATTTGACCACGGTTCACGTTCACGCAGTAATACAAAAAGGGTTTATTTAAATAATTATAAAGCAGCTTGGTGCAATATAATGGAAGCGTAAAAAATACAACGTTAATAGCACGAAAAATTTTTGGTGCTTTTAACGTTGTATTTTTTACGCTTTTAGGGTTTATTTTATTTATTTTCAAAAGGAGGTTGAACTCCGTATGGGATATTTACCAAAAATTTAATCTGCTGCAGACAATGGTAAGCAATTCAAAAGCATTAAAATTTTGAAAAGGTCATTGATTATATGTACTAACAGCATTCAAACAAAAATCACAAATTTAGAAAGAGTTAAGCAATTTCTAAGTTTGGATAAAGGATAATTAGGGCACCGGTAAAACTGTAAACACAGCAGAAACCAGCTAATCCGAACCTTCGATAATCCCAATAATACGAATAGAAATTTATTTGGAATTTTAAGAAAAACAAACGATATGAGTCTTGCAAAAAAATGTTAACAAATTATTTAAAAAAAAAAAATTAGCGTAAGTGTATTATTGTATATATTTGAGAAAAAAAAAATCTTGTTAATTTATAATTCCCAATCTCTTGTTTTCTCCATTTTCTATTCCAATTAAATCGGTATTTCAGATTGTTCGAAGTTTTGCTAATCCGAGCATATAACTGCACGAATTAGTTCGGATTAGCAAAGTTCTACTGTATTCCCATTTTGAAAAAAATAATGCTATTTTAAAAAATCATACGAACTTGATCCTTGTCCCTTGTGCATATATATTTTTCCTTTAAGTTTCAAGATAAGAAAGATAAATTAATAAAAAGAGAATTGTTACATTTTTTAGATGTATGTGTATGCAATATTTCTTGGTGGAAAAAAAGAATTCAGCAATAACAATGCAAGTATTACATCAGAAAACTTTTGTTGTAAAAAAGATAAATATGCAATATTATGTATTTTATCATTATATTATTATTACTTTCGAAGCAAACGTGAAAATTAAAATCAAGATACTGTTAAAACTAGGGATTGACCGAATCAGCAATTTTGCCGAATACCGAATACCGAAGCTTCGGTCAAAGTGTACACCGAATATTCGGTATTCGGCAACCGAATACTTAAAAATTTTTAATACACATTTTTGCATACATTAGCTTTTTTAATAAACTTTAATTAAAATTAAATTCTTAATAATTTAATTTAGTTACATTTTTATCCTTAAATCTAATTACACAAAAAAATTTAATGACTTCTTTCAACTCACAAATTCATTAATCCATCACTTATTTTTTATTATTTTATCACTAGTCAATATCCAGATTAATGAAAGTATTAACTATACAGGCTATTATTAAGGATAAAGATTCTCAGAAAAACAAAAGTTCATTCAAATAAAAAGAAACAATGTTGTTATTAAGCTGAATTACTGATTGTCTAATTATATAAATATTGAATTGGAATGTTCTCAAATACAAAAGGTATCATATCAATTTGTACATTTAACTATTTTCTGTGAAATTATTGATACATATTTATATTTTGATTAATATTTATCATTGTGGTGATGAAGATAAATTTAAGCGATTTTAATTTAATGGTTATAAAAGCTATAGGATAGGCATAGGGGTATACTTATTTGATGTGTGTATTTTCTTTAATATAAACCTTAGTATACAGAGATGAACTCTGATATACTTATTTGAGGTGTATATTAAAGAAAATACACATTAAATAAATTTAAATTGAAAAAACTAATGTAGAAATAATTAAAATTAAATAGTAAGGGCCCATATAAAAATGCCCATATTCCTTACTTTATTTTTTTCTCTATCATAGACAGTTGTTCTGATTTCACCCATATATAGACTATTTTAGGAAGGAAAGAGTTTTTTGTAATTAAAAATGGCCTTTGACTTGTTTTTGGTAGTGCAGCTGAACTTTGAACTCATGCACATATAATATTGAAACTCATCATTTAGCCTATTCTACTTCTAAGTAAAAGAGAATCCTTCTACTTCTAAGAAAATACTTATCTGCAATTATTCGGCCGAATACTTTTAAGTATTCGGCCGGAGCCGAATATTCGGTTTACATGCCGAATCACCGAATACCGAATCGACTATTCGGTATTCGGTCAATCCCTAGTTAAAACTAAGTAACAACATTTAAAACTGCTACCACCACAATTGATATTTACCAAATTCAATAGTTCACCAGCATTCAAACTGAAGTCTAGGGGCCGATAAAGGTTATTTTTTTTAAGTTTTTTTTCCCTTGTAAAATGGTCCTTTAATTATGAGGTTGGGAAGATTTTCGTTTAAAAATATAAAATCATTCAACATTGATTTTAGGCATATGTTATTATCACAGGCCCAGCCACACCGGGCGGGTCAGATAGTTAACTTTTATAATATATATATAATAACTTTTTTAAATCTTCCTCCTAAAGTTCTCATCTGGTGAACTTGATTTGTTTGCAAATTACGTATTTCAAAACCTAACATAATAAAAATAATTAATGAAGAGTTTGCTTTTATAGTGAGGATTTTTTAAAGGGGCCTATTTTTCCTTTTAAAAAAGTTTTCAGAAAGAGCCCCTAAATAGGTCCCACTTTTGGTCTGTACCGAAGAAGAGTTTGCTTTTATAAAGGATTTTTTAAAGGAGCCTTTTTCTAATTAAAAGGAGCTTTGAGAAGGAGCCCCTAAATAGGTCCCACTTTTTGCCTGTACCGACGAAGAGCTTGCTTTTATAGTGAGGAATTTTTTAAAGGGGCCTTTTTCTCATTAAAAGGAGCTCTAAATAGGTCCCAGTTTTTGCCTGTATCGACCCCCTGAATTCACAAATTTAGAAAAAAGTTAAAATATTTCTTAGGTTGAAAAAAAAGAGAATTTGTACACGTCACAAGTAACACTAAAAAATTCAATTTACTCAAAATAACTTTTTTTTTAAATGTCATGCACAACATTGATAGTTGTGCATGTAATGGTTTTTCCTTCAGGATAATAATAGAGAGAAATTATCACCTTTTTCAGATATATCCAACACGTCTCAGTGGAAAAAAGAATCGCGCAATAACAATGCGGGAAATACATCAGACAATTGGTGTGTGCATATTTAAAGCACAAAATTAAATATGCAAAACTGCCTCCCCTCTCCTCCGAAGTAAATCCCAAAAACTGAAATCATGATAAACGCTAAAACTAAGCGATTGCGATAAAGATCGGAAAATTCGATTTAACAAATTAAAGCGATGACATCTAAAATTGCTATTATCACAATTTTAATAAGATGCTATCATCACAATTTTAACAAGTTATCTAATATATGCATAAATACTTTAGAAATGATAATTATTCTCTGCATTATCTAAATCTAAAATATAACACAATATTAGAGAAGTTTCAAACTTTAGCCAGATAATTTATAATGCAAAACTTCAATGCAAAAGGAACATAATTACTGTCAATAGACTCATGATGCTTGATATTTATAAGTATAAATAATAAAAAAAGTTAAAAATTTACCGTCATTGGTTGCGAGACCTGAGCACGCTGCAACAGGAACCATAACGTTCGAAGCGTCCATGTACCGCATGCTATCTTAGCAATATTCATCCAAATACTGAAACATGATAACGACATGATTTTTGCACGCCAGACTTGCAGCACTGACCCTTGGGTATGCGCAAACAAGAGCCCGGGACCTTTACATCCGTCCTTTTGGTATCCTCAGTATTTTTGCACTTCGAAAAACGCTAGGACCTACCGCCGGAGAACTTCTGTTTCTAAAACTCTTACGGCACAAGGGTTGCCCTAAGAAAGTAAGATTGTTCGGAGAGATGGGAATCGCCAATTGGCGAGATGTTATCAATCACATCCGGAAAGTTTGGCGCTGGAAAACTGTTGCGCTCATTCATTGACGGCGGTGGTAAGAACTCACCCAGAAAAAAGTTTTTGGTTTCTTTTTTTTCCTGAAAGTTTCCGTAATTCTGTTACATCTACGAAGCATAATGCATCAATTGCTTGCAGGCCTTTAATTCTACAAATGCAAGCTTCTGCACAATTGTATTTCATATAAATGTAACTTTACGTGCATTACTCATATGAAAGCCTTTAAACATATTATCTTATAACATCTATCTACAGACTAATAACAATAATAATATTTATTAGCCCCCGGTACGGTATGCTATTTCTTTCTCCCAGCTTATTTTGTGTCTTCTCCAAAAAATAACGTTACCTTACAGAAGCCAGCCATAAAATAAAGCATTAAGATTAAATACTCTATAGCAATTTTTTAAACTTATAAGCAACGCACATTTTCAATTTTTATACCGTCGCATTGGGAAAAAAAAAGTACTTTTAAATGCAATTTGTTTGAAAACTGCATCTCCATTTGTTTCCTTTTTATTTTATTTTATTTTTTTATTTATTTATTTATTTTTTTTTTTTTGTAGTCTTTGGAGCCATTTGCTTAATATTGGCAACGGAAGTACTCCATTTCTGAAGAAAGTAAAGGAAAAATAGTTGTAAAATGTTAGTTATATATTTTTGTTGCCATTTTTTCACAACAACCGAAAGAAAATGTTATTAAAATACGTGCTATTTTGAAAAAATATAAACGAATGATTTATGTTAAAACAATGGAGCTATTATAAACTTTATTTAATTTTCTATGAATCATTAGATAGCTTTTTTTTTTGTCGATTTTCTTGAATGACGTCATCTTTTTGCTGCATTTGTGCATTATTTCGCGATAGGGATGTGGTATGCTTGCTTTACTGTAGATGTTTAAGAGCACATCGTAAATGTAGAATTCTTAAGCGGATGCGAATGACGTCATTTTACATAAAACAAAACGTGTGCTTTAAGTCTTAAAATTGAAATATGTTTTGTACTGCAGTAGAGTCCCGCTTAACCGAGTTATTTTCTTCTGATGCACTGGTGGCTTCTATTATTATGAAACAGCCATTATAAATGACGTGTTAGGTGAAGATAAAAGAGCAGCCATAAAAAGTTAGAACTCTGATTTTCTGGTCAGAATGGGGAAAAAAAATGGTCATAATTTTTTACGACTGCTCTTTCATCTTCACGTAACACTTCATTTATAATGGCTGTTTCATAATAATAGAAGCCATCAGTCCATCAGAAGAAAATGAAGTAATGGAAATGCCGGGGGCGACACTAAATTCTGAAAAAGCAGAATTCCTGCTCTCTAGTTTTTCTTTTTAATTTGGATGTTTTGGACCCAGATTTATCTCTTTTGCATTCTGAGACATTTTGCTCTTTTGGGTGATACTTTAGAGCAGTGGTCTCCAAACCTTTTCATCGATGGACCGCATTATATTTCCGAATAGTCTGTTCGACCTAGAGCTAACACCGCTTATTACGGAAAACTGAGTCAGATCTTCGCACAACATCAAATGATACTGAAAATGATTTAGAAATCTTTCAACACGAACATTAAAAATTACTGTAAATATTTCAGAGAAAGTGGATTGTTTTTAACACAACAATAACAAAAAAAAAAAAAAAAAAAAAAAAAAAAAAAAAAATACAGTGAGCAAAAAAAGTATTTGCACGCAGACGATTTTTTGCATAAGTAACCATAGAAAGCAAATTTGATACTATTCTCTTAATTATTCATTTACTTAAATAAGAAAATAAAAATAACTACCCATTTTCCTTAAACCAGTAATATTACACATTTTAAAAAATAAATTAATATTTTCTCATACCTAAAAAGTATTTGCACAAGAAGCATTGACTGTTAAAAAAGGCATTAAATGTGAACATTATGCAAATGTTTAGCATATCAGTCCCGCAGTACATTAGCCCCGCACTTTAAAGTTACGTAATATATTAACTGGAGCAAGGATTCTGGAGAGTTTTTGTTCTAATGGCGCCGAAAACTTGTGAACTGTTTGTTGCTACCCGTGAGAAGATTATATTTCTTTACAATTCTGGATTAAGTTACCGAGGAATAGGTAAAAAATTAAATCTAAACATTTCTAGTGTTCGTTATGTAATTAAGAAGAAAAAAGAAACTGGTTCGACAATAAATAAGCCGCGAACTGGGCGTCCAAGAAAGCTAAACACCAGACAAAGGAGAGCCATCATAAAAGAATCTTCAAAAAACCCTTTTCTAAGTGCTCGAGAATTGTCTGTTGATGTCGCTTCAACGTCGGGAACAATAGTTACACCACAATCAATTAGAAATATTCTTCATGATGCAAATATTCGAGGAAGAGCCCCTCGAAAAAAATCATTTATTAGTGAAACAAATAGGGTGAAAAGAATTTGCAAAAGCTTATGTCTGCAAACCACTAGAGTTTTGGAAAACTTATTTTTTTCCGATGAAAGCAAGTTCAATATTTTTGGCTCAGATGGTGAGAAAACTGTATGGCGAAAGCCAAATACTTCTCTTCAAATTAAAAACTTGAAACCAACTGTAAAACATGGTGGTGGTCATGTAATGATTTGGGGATGCATGTCTTTTAACGGAGTTGGCGAAGTGACTTTTATTGAAGGCAATATGAATGCTAAACAGCATATTAATATATTGCGAGATCATTTATCTAATAGTGCTCTGAAATTAGGAATTCCTAATTCATATTATTTCCAACAGGATAACGATCCGAAACACACTGCATATATTATGAGGTTATGGTTGCTTTATAATGTAAAAAATCAATTAAAAACTCCACCACAATCACCAGATCTCAATCCGATTGAAAATTTATGGCATATTTTGGATGTGAAAATAAGGAAAAAGAAAATTTCTAACAAATCAGAACTTAAGCAAGCTCTTGGGGAAGAATGGCTACAAATCAGCAGTGAAACATGTCACAAAAATTAATAGAATCAATGCCCAGACGATTACAAGCTGTAATTGAATCAAAGGCATCCATACTAAACGTTAGCACTGGTTTTAGCTTATAAATAATTCCTCTAGTTCTATTTTTATTGCTAGTGTGCAAATATTTCTTTGGCAGTACAAATGCTACTTTTTTATGTTTTCATATTTTAAATATAATTATTAAGTCAGATATTAAATATGTTTATTTGTTTTGTAAAAGTGTTGGTATTTTTAATTCTTAGTTGCTTTTTATTTATTTATACATATGCTACAACAAATTTACCTGGTGTGCAAATACTTTTTTTGCTCACTGTAGATACTAAAAACTTGTGAAGCATTTAATAGAAAGTTATCCCTTGGACACTTTTGGAATGTTTAAATTCGCTGGTAACTTTTATTAATTTTCAGAACTACTTACCTGTGTGAAAAAATTATTAAAAGCGTTAACAAATTCAAACTAATCGATGAGCAACCTACATAGATTTAATAATTGGTACATTCTAGAGGAGGCGGGGGGCTGTATATTAGGGTCGTGTTTCTACTGTTCTAATAAAGTATTTATTTTCATTCTTTTTTTTTTTATGGATAAAACGTGTAAAGGTGTACGAATGAAAGAAAATGCTTATAGGTGTGAAACATACATATTCTTGAGTTGACCCTGTTTGGAGAGCTCTGCTTATATATAGACCTTTATGAGTAATTTCATTATTTGGGACAACTTTTCTCATTTACAGTGTTGGTATATTTTAATAAGTTTTTAAATGTTCACAAATACAATATTTTAAATAATATTTATTTTTTAATATTCTCTTACAAAGTTTGTCCTTATTAAATTTAATAATGTAATTCCGTATAAATATTCAAAGTAAGAATCGACCGAAACAAAGACCGAATTTCGATGATCTTCCTATTTTCGGTCGAAAACTAAAGTGTCCAAAATAATTGTAAGTAATTAATGTATACATAAATATGCATAATTATTAATTAATTATACGTGTGGCCCAAGTTGGCTCACTGTGCCTCTAACCAAAACTTTTTATTTTCATGTAAAATAAAATTTTAATTAATTCATGAACGACACAAAATTATTTTCTAATTATACGAATTTCATCTAATTAAAAAAAATGTTTTATGTATATATACCTCGATTTATCTTTTATAATGATTTTTTTAAATGATCATCTGTTATACTAGAACTTTCTCAAAGAGTATTCGAAACGCTTCTGCGGTTTCAAACTAAAAATTTTCTATTAATATTACGCCTGCTGCTTTTATTGAGCACAGGAAAAGCGTCTTCAAAAGTCATATATGCATTACTTGCTTTATAATTTATACTCACGTCTTGAGTCAGTCATGATTCATAATTATAAACAGAGAATTTCATAGCAATAAAAAAAAGGGTGTCTCATTTGAGCCAAGCCAAAAATCAATGAGTAATGTTAAAAATTTCCAAAGAAAAAAAAAAAAAAGCGAGATTTTTGTTTTTCGTCCGGCAGAAATTTCAGCAATATTTTCGCCAAAAAGGAATTTTCGGCGAAACTCTGATTTTGAGCCGAAAACGAAACCGAATATTCGGTCGATCTTTAATTTAAAGTAGTAATGCAAGCATTTTTAAAATTTTATTATATCATTTTAAAATATATTCTTTTAGTTGTTTTTAGGGTTGTTCATCTGACGAAACCCTATTCGTCTCGCTCCTCTGTCTGTCTGTCCGTCCGTCCGTCTGTCTGTCTGTCACAGAGCCCGTTCTCAGAAACTATACATGTTGGAGGCTTGAAATTTTGCATACTTATAGCTGAACACCACACATCATACGACAAATCATAAAATTTTGAAAAAGTCGTGCATTTAACCCTTTGGGCTCCCACAAGTGTATTTTAAACAATTCTTTCTATGTGAGTCCCTAATTAGGTTGAAGGCGTTAAATTTTGCTTACTTATAGCTGGGCACCTCAGATCAAACGACAAATCATAAAATTTTGAAAAAGTCGCACATTTAACCCTTTGGACTCCCACATGTGTATTTTAAACAATTCTTTCTATGTGAGCCGTTGGAGGCGTGAAATTTTGCATACTTATAGCTGAATACCTCAAATCAAACGAAAAATCATAAAATTTTGAAAAAGTTGTAAATTTAACCCTTTGGGGTCTCATATGTATATTTTAAACAATACTTTCTAAGTGAGCCCCTAATTAGGTTGGAGAAGTGAAATTTTGCATACTTATAGCTGAACACCTCACATCAAATGACAAACCATAAAAATTTGAAAAAGTCGTACATTTAACCCTTTGGTCTCCCACATGCGTATTTTAAACAATTATTTCTAAGTGAGTCCCTAATTAGGTTGGAGGCGTGAAATTTTGCATACTTATAGCTGAACACCATCATGCGACAAATCAGAAAATTTTGGAAAAGTCGTACATTTAACCCTTTGGGCTCCCACATGCGTATTTTAAGCAATTCTTTCTAACTGAGCCCCTTTTTAAATTGGAGATTTGAAATTTTGCATACTTATAGCAGAACACCTGAGACCAGGCGGCAAATCATAAAATCTTGAAAAAGATTTACGTTTAACCCTTTGAGCTACCACATGTGTATTTTAAGCAATTCTTTCTAAGAGAGTCCCTAATTAAGTTGGAGACATGAATGTTTGCATATGTGTAGCTGAATACCTCAGACCACATGACAAATCATAAAATTTTCAAAAAGTCTAATATTATTTACTCCTCCGGGCTCTAACTTGTGTATTTTAAGCAATTTTTCTAACCTCCACCCTTTTCACCTGGGGAGCACTTTTCTAACTTTTGCCGTTTACTTAACCCTTTGACCATTTTTTCATATTATGCACCATAGCCTTACATATCTTATTTCCACTTTTTACCGCCAGGGGCGCCTACTTATCTCGTGTGCTATGGGCCCAATCCCCTCGACCAATATATCTACGGATAGCATGTAAAACGGAGTTTCTCTCGGATAGAGGTTTGTTTAGAATAGAGTGCGCCCCTGGTTGCGAAATGTAGAACTAACAGATTTTTCAAAAGGATAAAGTGTTTTGAAAGGAATATTAAGCGAAACCCTCTGTGCGATCTGTGATCACACTTACCCACTTGTTTCATCCTAAAATGACCATTTTGAAATATTTATATCTCCTATTTTTACTCAATGAATGCTTTTTATATAAAAATAAGCGTTTCAGATAAATTTATCAGAAAAAAGAATCAAACTTTAATTACACAGTATGTCTGAGACATTCATAGATCCTTTTAGTTGTTTTTTCGTTTTTTTTTTAAACTCTAAAATGATTACTTAAAAATATTTCTCTTTTGAGTAACTAGTTATGTCTCATATTTTTACGCAATGAATGCTCATATAAAAATAACCGTTTCAGACAAATTTGTCAGAAAAAACGAATCAAACTTTAATTAGACAGCATGTCTGAGACGTAAGTTTTGAAAGAAATTTCAATTCGTTAAGATTGATGACTGAGATTAGTAAAATGCATCTCTTTGTTTTAAATTAAAATGAATTATAAAATAAGGAAAAAATTCTAATAATGTAACTGATGCGGATGCTTTTTCTATTTGATATTCAGCAAACTTTTTCAAAATAATTCCAATATCATGTCATAATTTGTGTTTATTCATAATAAAGCAGTTTATAAGATTTTAAATGCAGTACGATTTTTTTTCTAAAATAAATAATAATAATAATAATAATAAAAAATCAGAACGAGACTGAATTGATTGGGGGAACCAAATTTAAAATTTATTTCTCTGATTTTATAAGCGTTTCACTTTGGTAAAATTTAATTTAGTTTTCAAAGTTTAAAGTAAAACATCCTAAAGAAATTAAGATTTAAATGATCTTAAGTTTTTTTTTTTTTTTTTTTTTTTTTTTTTTAAATAAAGCCATGGATCGATGCAGGTTTTTATTCTTGGGGCACATTTTGTGAAAAGTAAAAGTTATTTTTGTGAATTTTATTATATTTTTGTGGAAAAAAAAAGCATTTTATAATGAAAGGTGAAATCCATTTACTCAAATTCGAACCAAGAATTTATTAACAAAATCTTTTCAAATTCCGTGAATTCCAACTTTCGTTAACTGGTTTTCTTTACAAATTACACATTTGAAAACAGTTTTTGTGCAAAAGAATGTTACGAAGGGGGCTTATTTTATTAAAAGGATTTTTGTGAAGAGGCCTATTTTATTAAATTTATTTTTGTGAAGGGGCCTATTTTATTAAATAGATTTTCGTGAAACGGAACTAAATAGGCCCCAAATTTTGCCTGGATCGACCCCTGAAAGCAGTACATTAAAAATAAGAATAAAAAAATCTATTTTCTTTTTTTTTTAACCCCTTAACGGTCATTTAATATTTCCAAAAAACATCAAAAAAGTACCTATTTTTTTATTACAGAAATTGAATAATTATAAGGTTTCTATATAAAATATGAAATTATTATTTTTTTTAAGGCGAAAAAAGGGATGTTATAGAACAAATTCACATTTATGGAAAAGCCATCATGCGAGAATTCGGTGTTTTAATGTTTGTTTTACACCATAAAAATTAATGCGAATAAGACCTTTATTTTTCACATCTTAGATCTTTATTTAGCATCAACAAACAAATTTTTACAAATAATATTTGAAATAATATAATATACATTAAATTTATTATTAATAATTTTCTTGAGTGTGATATATTTCGAAACATGCAATACCAAGTTCAGCATCACAATCAGCGCCAATATATCGCGACGGGAAAATTGGTTCAAAACGCCAACTTTGACAATATTTTCTGACAGACCTTTTCCGTTAGCCAAACAATGTAGAACGTCTTTCGACTAAGTTTTTGAATAACAACACCTGCCAATTTAATGCGTTTCTGATAAAAAGTGAATTTTATAAAATGTGTCTGAAAGTATATTTAAACACTCTTAAGCATTTTTTTTAACTAAGCAGTATATATTATTATTATCTTTATTATTTTTTTAAGACCTTTGATTTTCAAGTTTCCTGCTCAATAAACGCGAAACTTTCTGACAAATTTTCGATCTCCTTTTAAACGTAAAGGGATAAAATTGGCAGTGACTACTGAAGCAATTTGGAATCAAAATGACTTTTCCTTTTTTGATAAATATATTAGTTATTGAATTATAAGTGACTGGTACGTGGCGACCGGCTTTTCTCCTTTCTCTCGCTGTCGCGTCGGGAAAAATGGTTCAAAACGCCAACTTTGACAATATTTTCTGACATGCCTTTCCCAATGGAAAACGTATTTCGGTTAAGTTTTTGAATAACAACAACTGCCAATTTAATGCTTTTCTAATCAAAAATGAATTTTAAAAAATGTGTCTAAAAGTATCCCTTTAGATTTGAAAA
Organism: Maratus speciosus; assembly: GCA_963932465.1. Taxonomy (NCBI): domain Eukaryota; kingdom Metazoa; phylum Arthropoda; class Arachnida; order Araneae; family Salticidae; genus Maratus; species Maratus speciosus. The sequence continues at coordinate 297,873,775 of OZ010789.1, forward strand.
CATCCTTAAGGGAACTCGGTACCCTTTAAAGAGCTTTGAAGAATTTTTTCTACTGATGTACATTTACTTATTATATACACACATTATTATATGCAATGCTTAAAAAAACTGATTTTGATAAGGGAAAAAAATCATCTTGAGGGTAAAAATTGAGAATTTAATTTTTTTTAGGTTCCACACTTAAAAAGTAAAAACGGAACCATTATAAGATCACTCCTCTGCCCGTCTCTCACAGACATTTTACTCGTAAACTTATGGAACGTGGAAAGTTCAAATTGGCGGAAGTAATACAGGCTATTGATCCACATATTTAGATTATTAACCATCCACAAATATATTTAGGGAAAATGTAGAGGGGCTTATTAAGTTATTTAAAAAAAAAAAAATTCTTTGTACATCGTGTGAAAGCTTTCGTAATGCCGAACTGAAAAATACATTTCTTTTAATATTAGATGTTATATTTTCATAGATATGATCGCAAATGTAATGCAAAAATATGTCCCCCCCCCCCCCATTTATTTCCGAATCTACTGAAACTAAAATTATGAAAAAATTAGGGTTAGTAGAAGATAATTTAAACTTACAGGAAAACTATACTGATTAACCTAGATCACATACTTTTCGAGAAAATCGCATTTTTCCATTACACACAAATTTCAATTTTTGGGCGTTCAGCAAAAGAGTTGAGGAGCGCTGGAGGTCGCATAAAAATAAAAGGATTGTTTACAATGATTTTTGAAAAAAAATGTCAGTAATTAGCCGAGATATTAACCCGTAAACACGGGCGTTTTGGACATACATAAAGACACGAGCGGCGTATTCTATGCGGCATCGGCTTTTAAAGCCTACACTCTCAAAAATAATTTACTTAAAAACGAGAACTTCCATGTACTCGTATTTTTTTAAGTACAATTGTTTCAAAAATAAGTACATTGTTAAAAATAATCTACTTAAAAATGAGCATTTCTATGTACTCATATTTTTTAAGTACAATTGCTTCAAAAGGGAGCATTAATCTACTTAAAAATGAAAATTTCTTTGTATTCGATTTTTTTAAGTACAATTAATTCAGAAACGAGTACATGATATTTTGATGTTGTGTATACTTATGCTTGATTTATAAATGTATGCAGAAATGAATACATATATTTTGTATTTTAAAGTCTTAATATTCATGTTTAAATCCTATGTGCTCAAAAATATGAATTTTCTGATAAACCCTTTTCCTATACCGAATTGACAGTAAGGATTTCCAAGTTTTTATTTAAAGATATGTCTATCTTTGTTATAATTTTAATTTATAATACACACTTTTCAAATTTATTTACAATTTCATTAGAAATGTTAAAGAAGAAAATTTAGTTTAAAAATTATTTTATTAGAAATTAGAATATTTAAGAAAGGGAAAATTCATCTCTGCTGTTAGCGATCTTCCGTCGCTGATTCATAAAAGGTGTCATTTGGAAGCAGCTGGTAACTGCTCTTATAGCACAAGTCAGTACAATACTGATCTCCCACCTAGAGGACACGGGTTCAAATCACGGGGCGGCTCATACACAACATTTAGAGAATTAAAGTAGCAAATTCGTTGTTCTTTACTCCAAAAATTGTAGTTCTTCGCAATTAAAAATAGTGATTTGTCGGTTCTCTGTAATTTCGCTTTTTTTCCCCTTATAGTGTATGTGTGTTTCTATACGTACTTATTTTCGAGTCCCTGTATGTACTCAAAAAAATGAGTACATGCGTTTTTCAAATTTAAGAGTTAAGTACTCGGAGCTATTTTAAGATCGGGAAGTGCTCGATAATTAGTACAATTTACTTATTTTTAAGAATAGTGTTTTAACAGTGTAGATAACGACTTTTAGTGATATATTTGTATAATACATACAATGCCCAGTAGAAGTATAAAAGCAATAAACGTCAAACTGTTAAAAACAGACTGATTTAATTAGAATTAATCACATAATTACTATGGGATTCGCGACTAGTTTGCTATGAGTGGCTCTCTAAATACGCCACCCGTATCTTTAAAGGTTAATAAAAACATATCTGGAAAAACGCAGCACGGACGAACGCGGCGTTGCAATTTTGTGACCTCCTTCCGAAAAGCGCTTATAGTCCAGGCAATAGGGAATTTTACCTAGCAGAATTAATGGTAGTACTGGAAATCGGTTTTCTAGATGTTTTTTGGGTCGCTGAATCCGAATTTGTAACTTCCCACCAAAATTTCCCTCGGCAACCTCCCCAAATTTTGGTAAAAATCCCCCAAGAAAGGTTTTTATTAAAAAAATCAATTTTTTTTATTGTTTTAGAGAAAAAGTATCTAGAAATTCAGAAGGTAGACAAAATTTGCAACAAATTAGATATATGACATTATGACTTAGGATGAAAGGGAAGGGGGGATCTGCCTCGGAACATGCGCCGCAGTGCTGCGTGGACTCAGTTGCGCAATTCCACTTAACCACTCACACGTTTACATTAGCTCTCCCATCTTCCCTCCGAACTTTCTCTATAAGGTTTTAAGTTTTTTGGGGCGCTGAATCCGAATTTTTAACTTACACCCAAAATTCCCCCCCCCCCAAATAGTTGTTTTTAACTTAAATGTCTTATTGTTTTAGGGGAAAAGCATTACGGAATTCAGAAACTAGACAAAATTTGCAACAAATAGGATATATGACATTATGAATTAGGATGAACGGGGAGGGTGAGGGATGCCTCGGAACATGCACTGCGGCGCTACGTGCACTAAATGATGAAGTCCAGGCAATAGGGGATTTTATCTGGCAAAATTAATGGTAGTACTGGAAATCGGTTTTCTAGATGTTTTTTGGGTCGCTGAATCCGAATTTGTAACTTCCCACCAAAATTTCACCCGGCAACCCCCAAAAAATTGATTTTTTGAAAAAAATTGGTTTTTGAGAAAAGCGCGCGGGGAATGTTCCGAGGCAGCCCCCTCTCTCCCCGTTTATCCTACGTCATAATGTCATATATCCTATTTGTTGCAAATTTTGTCTAGTTTCTGAATTTCGTAATGCTTTTCCCCTAAAACAATAAGAAATTTAAGTTAAAAACAACTATTTGAGGGGGTTTTCGGGGTAAGTTAAAAATTCGGACTCAACGACCCAAAAAACTTAAAGTAAACCTTATAGAGAAAGTTCGGAGGGAAGATGGGAGGGCTGATGTAAACGTGTGAGTGGTTAAGTGGAATTGCGCGACTTAGTCCACGCAGCACTTCGGCGCATGTTCCGAGGCAGATCCCCCCTTCCCTTTCATCCTAAGTCATAATGTCATACATCTAATTTGTTGCAAATTTTGTCTACTTTCTGAATTTCTAGCTACTTTTCCAATAAAACAATAAAAAATGGAATTTTTTAATAAAAACCTTTTTGGGGGGGCTTTTTACCAAAATGGGGGGGTGGGGGTTGTCGAGGGAAATTTTGGTGGGAAGTTACAAATTCGGATTCAGCGACCCAAAAAAATCTAGAAAGCCGATTTCCAGTACTACCATTAATTTTGCTAGGTAGAGTCCCTATACGGTCTCTATTGCCTGGACTATTAAGCACAATGCCAAGTTTAAACTTTGAACAAGAGTTTTGTTTTAGGCGCACTGTAAAAAGAAAACATTGTTACTATGCTGACTTTGGGTTTATGAAATGACAAATGAAGCTTAAATATGCACTGCTTTTATTGTCAGCACAGAATTAAGCTCATCATAAACAGATTAGGATTAGATTAAAAAAAGAGTTATACAGAATAGCAATAATTGATACTATTTAAGCTTCATATCTTTCTGAACTTTCATGGTATGTCTATTTATACTTTCATGTATAACAGGTATACCCTGTGCTTTTAGCAACGATTTTTTTGTTATAATATTGTTACTAATTAATATATTTATTGTACGGAACCCTCTGTGCGCGAGTGATACTCGCACTTGACCGGGTTTTTTTTTCTTTTAATTTAAAAAATTTTGAAATTTGCTGTTTTTTGATACATTACTGGGGTTAAAACACTAAAGCTTCTACAAACATATGTCAAATCACTAGGGATGCACCGAATAGTGATTTTGGCCGAATACCGAATACCGAATATTCGGCCTACAGGTGAACCGAATACCGAATATTCGATTAGCCTAATAGTAACTGCTAGGCCGAATAGTAACTATTCGGCCGAATACCGAATATTCGGCTTGTCGAATACTTTTATATTTCAAAGTTTAAAGGCATTAAAATGTTAAATTTTAAAACAATTTTACATAATTTTTAAAACAAACTTTTATTCTAATAAACAAGAGCTTTTTTCAAGTAAACTTTATTCTGAAAAAAATCTGCTTTGAGTTATTTAAGAAGAGGATAGTTATGAAACTTTTTTAATTAATAAAACTTTAAATTTCGTGGCTTCTTCTGAGACTAAAACAGATGAATATAATTTTCTTTAATTCTAAAAGAAACATTTTAAAACCAAAGAGAAATTGTGAAAAAATTGGAAGAAAAATTGTACAGGATCATATATTATTTGTTTGTCAGGAAGAGACTAAAGTAAAAGTAAATAAATAATACAATCTATTCAAATTTTATATGGTGGCAGCTTAGCAAGAATAACTGTTCTACTCCCTTTGATTAAGCAAAGAAGTTTTTAAGTGCATGCTAGATCGGTGTCTGGAGTGGGCAATGATTTTCAGAGATTGTAAACGTTGCTCTGAAAATCTTAGCAAGAAACAGATTATTTACTGGACAATGTTCAGGAACTTGCATTTGTACATAATTAATTCCTATGAAAATCCTCGTGATTGGTTAATTTTCTTAAATAATACTTAACAAACAGCCAATAAATAATGTAAAAACATTCTCTTTTTATTTAAATTTGATTCTGTATCTAATTATTTTGAGTATCTTTATAAGTTGACTTTTAAACGTAGAAGTTGTATAAGGTTTTATAAAAATATGATTAAAAAGTATTCGGCTCGGCCGAATATTTCGATATTCGACCAAACCGAATATTCGGCATACCGAATAGTTTGATATTCGGCCAAACATGGTAACATGGCCGAATACCGAATAGACACCGAATATTCGGTGCATCTCTACAAATCACTGCATTATCCCCCCCCCCCCTCAATATAGTTAGTGTACTTAATAAAATTAGGGATGGATTTTACAATACCACCTGTCAAAATAATTTCAGAGCTGTACATGAAACCTGAATGAGTATTGCATAAATTGTAGAAGCAATGAACATATGAATTTTGAATACGTTATACGGATACGATTACATAAATAACACACCTTTCCAGACAACTATGTCCGCTATGAGTCATTTTCATAACAGAATAAGCGGAAACGATGCCAGACATTGTCAATTATTCTAAAATAGTTTGGATACCGTAATTAAATTATTTAGTCATTATTAATTTTCTTATTTATATTGAATTACCCCTCATTAATTTATTTTCAGTTAAAGTGTAAAACGCAACAAAGAGAAGTTTCAACTACAAGTTCTTAAAGTTGGAAGAAAAAAAAAAAAGAAAAAAAAAACAGACCATTTTAAACATTTAATATCTTAAAATGTATATGATTTTAACACACAATTTTAAGAGAGATGAAAGATATAAGTATGTTCTTTCATTTCATATATTTAAAAAATTACAAGTTGTAGAATTAATGTTTATAGGGGGCTTCAAACTTTCAGACATTTTTCGAGCGAAAAATTGGTAACAGCTTACGCGCAGGATTACAAAATAAATTTTGCAACTAGAATAAAAATTTTGGTACCTAATTATACTTCAGATTGTGTCTGAACCTAAATAAATTTTTATTTAAAGCATTTTTATATTTTTAATATAAAGTCGTGTTTAGCTATTACAAAATTTTGAAATTTTCAACAGTATAATCACCTAAAAAATATTTTTTTTGAACAATGAAAAGGAAATTTTAGGTTCAGTTTATACAGACTAGCATGAAACATATATTTTGAAAATTTCATGAAAAAATACTGAAGTTTTTGAGATAGATACCCTGCGCGTTATGTCCAGGACCGTTATTTTGAGTAAAAATACTTCAAAATTTCGGAAACGCCGCCTCAGCTATTGGGTTGGTACACTTCTAAGAGCCATAACTTCTCTAATTTGAATTTCAAGGAAACATTTATATCAAAGTGTTAAAAAAAGATAGGAGTTTAACATCTACAAAAATAAAAATTTCGGAAATTTTGAAGCTTTAAGAGTCCTGAGACCCCTTAAAGCTGTTGTTCAGTCAACTGGCCAATTCCTCTCGCTAAGGCTAAACCTATGGGCGTGGAATGCGTTGGTATATGGGGCATTCTCACAATCTTTTGACTTTCGGGAATAAAAATCTGGTGAAATTAAACTTGCTAAAATAACATTTTAATCTGATAAACGAATGAATGCCTTAATGATACAAAATAAAGAAAAAATGGTCAGCAGCGAAATTTTTTTTATTCAATTGAAGTTTATGTTAAACTTGTGAGCTTAATTTTCCTTACCATTTTACCACTAAAACTTTTTATTTTCTTCTAAATGTTTACTTATAAAGAATATGCATAGTACCCACAGGACATTCAAATAAGAAATAATAACAATGTAGTATTTTTAGTACAAAATTTTGGTATAACATTGTCTTAAAGAGGTGTTAAAGAAGGGACGATATGGTAAAAAAGGGGGATGGTATAGGAAAAAAGGGACGGTAAGGATGGAACGTCAAGGAAAATTACCACCTATTTTAGACAAATTATGTTAAGACTAAGTAGTAGCCATAATGTTTATTGATTTTTAGAAACAGTTATTTACATTGGATTAAAAAAAAAAAAAATTACCTCGTAAAGTGCAGGAATAAACCTTAGGGACGGTAAAACTACCAATAAAGCCACGATGCTTGAAATTGATATTTAAAGACTGATTTAAACTCTGCAGTAAATTTTCTGTCAAAGAATTTTAGACATTCTTTCGCTAGCATACTTCTGCATGAGAAAAAATTTGAAAAAAATTCTGTGGCTGCATCTGAAGTGATTTTCTGTGTAATTTTAAAAGAGGGACGGTAAGGAATCTAAAACCCAGGGACATAGTTTAAAAAATAATAACAACCCTAAAAATGTGTGCAGGTTAATTTTTTGCTACATATTTATATAAAACAATAGTTCCAGTTTCGGAAAGAAATTACATCGAATTATTTTTACTGAAACAATTTTATACAGACAGCTCCAAACTTAAAAATCAGCATCAGGGACAAGGGACGGTAGAGGAGTTTTCCTGGTATTTGGGCCCCCAACACCGTCCAAAACTTATTTATCTCGTTAATATTGTTATGCAATCATGCAATGGGATGTTCCTCAGTACATGTAATAATAATAATAATAATAATAATAATAATAAAATTCACAACAACATGTACGAAAAAAAAATTATTATTCAGGGACATAAAAGCCAAAAGATTGTGAGAAAGCCCCATATTTAAAATATCTCCTCAAGAAATTAATATATTTAACTTCTTTTCTTTTTTCTATTTACTCTTCTTAAAGGATGTCTCTTTTTACTTCCTTCTATGCTATAATATGTATATATAATAGATATATAGATAAAAGAAATAGAATAAAGTATAGAAGAATAATAGAATATACATATAGGGGTCCGAAAATTTCTTGACACATTTTTAAATTCATTGTAAAATCAAGTAATTGTCGTACAGGAGTGCGATGATTTGGACTAAACTGCTTCTCAGAATGAAAAGTTTTCTTCAAGTGAATGAAAATAATTAGTTCTAAATTTCGATCATAGATGGCGTCACTTGATCGTATGTTTGCCTGCTTTCAAATATGGGTTTTTTCTGATTTTCAGATTAATTTTGACGCTATGATACAGAAATGATGACTTCCAGCGCTGGAAGTGCGTCACAGCGTCAAAATTAATCTGAAAATCAGAAAAACGCATGCTTGAAAGCAAACATATACAAGGCCAAGTGACGCCATTTATGATCGAAATTTAGAACTAATTATTTTCATTCTCTTGAAGAAAACTTTTCATCGTGAGAAGAATTTTAGTCCAAATCGCACCCCTGTACGACAATTACTTGATTTTATATTAAATTTTAAAATGTGTCCAATAATTTTTGGAACCCTGTATAATAGAAGAAATGTTGATAGAAGAAAGTATTGGATTCGTGAAAATTTTATACTTCTGCTTTTCAACGGATTTACACGGTTTAGAGGTCAGATATTCCGATAAGCAGGTTTTTACAAAATGTCTGTGTGTATGTATGCACTCTTTGTCTCATCGTAAAGTGTATGAAGTTATACATATACATCAAACTGAACCAAATTTCATATATATGTTTTTGGCTCTGGCCACCAGGTTCCAGTTTAATTTGGTGATAATCCGCCGGAAAATCGCGTTGTGATAGCCAATTTCGTTCCATTTTCACTATTGTATCATCAAAAAGTGTAGGACGTTATGCATAGAACATAATTAAATTTCATATATATACATATATGTGTGTGTGTGTGTGTGCTTTTGGCGATGGCCAGCAGGCATATTCACAATGCCTACTATGTTAATATTCTGAGCCGTTCTGATTAGCTTGCTAGATTCAGACCATGCTGATTTTTAATGTCTTGCACATGGTGATCGACTACATTGTTCAGCGTGTATTTTTATTGCACAAAATTTAATTATAATACAAATTAATGGTGATTGTAAATAATTTAAAATTATGCAAATATGTACATAAATAATTTATTTATATTTATATTTTTTTCTTTCAATTTCTACAAACACAATAAATCAACTTCTGTTCTTCGCTTGCTTTCAATATTGTTAGTGTTGTTTGTGAAGGGGGTTGTAAATTTTGTAAATTAGCATATATATTTTTTGTCATGTATGATCGCTTGGCGGCCATGAAGACATTAAAAAACACTTTTTGTATCCACCATAGTGTAGAAATCTCAAAAATGAATTAAATTCGTTAAAACCGTAATAAGAATCAGAATAACGAATATTAAAAAATGTTTCTTTATATGAATTGCTTGTATTGTTTAAAATTATTTTTTACAACTTAATTAAATATTGAAAAATAGAAACTTTCCATTTTTACATTCCTATTTTTTATATAACTTTATTAACTATTGAAATAATTAAAAATAAAATATCATTCTTTCATACTCTCCGCTGCTTGGATTCGACCTGGGGATCTACGCTATTACAGACAGACGACACACCACATAGCTACTACGAACTCACTCAAAAAGTGCTTAGAACAAAATTTTAATTGACCGCACTGCTTCCAAGCCGTTCAAAGTCAGTATGTTCCGGATATCTGAATCTGGTGAGGCAATGAGAACGGTTCAGGATCTGAACCGAGCAGGTATTGTGAACATGCCACCAGCAGATCTCAGTTGAATTTGGGAATATTCCGCAGGAGCATTTTTTTTTTTTAGTCTTTTTCAGTTTTCATTATTATTGTATCATTGGAAAGTGTCCGAAGTTATGCATAGAATTGAACCAAACGCCATATATCGTATTTTTCACTATGGACGTCGGTCCTAGTTGAAATTGGGCATATTCCCTCGAAAGAGGGCGCTGTGATTGCAATTTTCTCGATTTTTTGCAATTTTAGTAAAGAATTTATAAATATTTTTCGACGAAATTTTATATTTAGATGTAATGTAATAAACCGAGGTTAGTATAAAATTTTGGAGAAGATCAGTCTGCAGGGGGCGCGTGATAACGAATTTTGTTCGATTTTCGGACAAGACCGCAATAACCAATGAATTTATATTTCACTAGCTAAGATATTGTATGGATATGATTACGTAGATATGATTTTCCAGACAAATATGTCTCCACTGAAACGCCAGACTTCGTCAATTAATTCCAAGTGATTGGATATCACTGTTCAAGTTATTCGACCTTCATACAGAAGAAGCATCTAATGTCATTGATTTATTGATTGGATTTTAGCCAAAATTTATATAGAACACGGTTCAAAGTAAAACAAAATACACGATGATTTTCTGGCAGTATACAGGGAGAATAACATGTTGTACGTTATACAATTTACGTTTTCGCATTGTTGATTACTCCTATGTAGATACATACATAACAGGTTGTTAACATAAAAATGGTTTATAAACATATGTACTACAGGGGGTCCCAAAAAGACTCAGACGCGATTTATATTTTTAGCTGTTTGAGACAGACAATGCGAATTGCAAAAATGTTGAAAAAGGTAGGACATAGGAATTATATTAATGAAATAGCCCTATCAATATTTTCCAAACAGATACGTTTTTAAAAAAATTATAGGACTTCTCTAGGCAAAATGGACTCATTAAAATTTCTTTGATTTGCTGTCACAAGATTATTACGGAAAACTGTATATCTGTATAAAGGTATATAGACATACATACAATAAATACAATAAACCCAACTGGAGTGAAAAATTAGCCAGAGCAAGGAATCGAACCCGGAACCACAGTATACAAGACTGCTGCTCTAACCATTGAGCTACTCCGGCCGATACCTGGGTCTGCAATTTTTCACTAATAATCCATGTTGGGGAAGTCACCAGCCATCTATACGACAGCCTTGGATGACCGGACAACGATGAATAGATTTTACTATTACATCGATCTACGATAAATATAATAAAACATACATACAGTCCAAGAGCCGACAGCACAAAAACCTATGTTATCAAGCACAAGAAAAAAAACTTTATTTTATGAGAGAGTAGGGGTAGGGGAATCTAATGATCCATGTCTGCCGGAAGAGAAGTGGTGCATAAGCTAAAAATTAATACCACCAGTGGTTCACTCGTAGGTTTATCATTGTGTTTTCCTGCTCCCAGTCCTCCATGTTTTCATACCTTTGTTTGTAGGACAAACACAATGATAAACCTATGAGTGAGCCTCTGGTGATATTAATTTTTGGCTTATGCACCACTTCACTTCCGGCAGACATGGCTCATTAGATTCCCCTACTTCTACTCTTCCATAAAAAAAAAGGTTTTTTTCTTGTGCTTGATAACATAGATTTTTGTGCTGTCGGCTCTTGGACTAATACTACAATATATATTAAAACACACATACACACATAAATATCGCCTGCATTCAACAGTTAAATGTATATATAAATATTATACAGACATAAATACAATAAATACAATAAATCCAACTGGGGTTAAAAATTAGCCAGAAACAGGAATCGAACCCGGGACCACAATATACAAGACTGCTGCTCTAATCTTAATTGGACGTAGGCGTTATTTATGTGTGTATGTGTGTTTTAATATTATTGTAGTATGTGTGTTTTATTATATGTATATCTGTATCTTTAAAATTTAATTACTTATGCTTAATTGAAAATTGACCATCGGGAATAAAGACCCTGAAAAAATTAAAAAAGATAAATGTGTGTGATATTGAAGAAAATGGAAACGCGTGGGATAATACATATCGCTTACCCTGAAGAAAAGTGACACATCTCCACAAAAGTAAATTTCACAGGAGAGGCAAAAGAAAATTTGCACGATTTTATTGTAAAAAGAAATTATAGCAGTTAGCTCTGCATGCAGGAATAAAAAAGTGCATAAAAGCGTAAAACCCTAAAAAAATGAAGTAGTAGGGTGAGGTTTGGAGGGTTGGATAATTTTACCTTCCCACACAATCCACTCCTCTTATGTGGTCACAAATCGACATATAGCGTAATAAAGGGATTTTCTGTAAAACTACACATGAAACTTTTCAGACGCACCTTGTGACAGACCTATTAGTGGAATAAAACGCAAAACGAATTTTTGCACGATGTGCCACTTTTATTTTATGTTTAATTTTGGCATCTCAAGCACTCCATTTCTGTAGCAAGTGAAGAAAAAAATAGTAATTATATATTTTTGTTGCCATTTTCCCATAAAAACTGAAAAAGAAAATGTACTTAAAATACGTGCTTTTTTGAAAAAATAGAAATGAATGATTTCTGATAAAACATGGAGCTATTATAAACTAAATTTAATTTTAAGTATCTATATTAATATTACAAACAAATGAAAGCACATAAATCATGAGGTAGCCGATTTTTTTTTTTTTTTTTTTCGAGTTTTTTGAATGGCGATATCTCTTTTTTTGGATTTGTGTATTATTCAGCGATAGTGACGTCCTATGCGTACTTTACTGTAGATGTTGTTTAATACTGGATCGCAAATGAGAAATTCTTCAGCGGATGCGGATGACGGCATTTTATATAAAATAAAATCGCGTGCTTTAAGTCTTAAAACTAAACTACAGTAGAGTCCCGATTACCCGAGTACCGCTTAACCGAGTTGCGCTTTAACCGAGTTATTTTCTTCTGATGGACTGATGACTTCTATTATTATGAAATAGCCATTATAAATGAAGTGTTAGGTGAAGATGAAAGAGCAGCCGTAAAAAGTTAGAACCCTGATTTTCTGGTCAGAATGGGGGGGGGGGGGAATGGCCATATTTATTTTATTTATTTATTTATTTATTTTTAATTATGGCCATTTTTTATGGCCAGAATGTTTTTCAACTTTTTTCTCGTGCAGAAGTATGCTAGAGAAAGAATATCTAAAATTCTTTGACAGGAAATTTTCTGCAGAATTTAAATCAGCATTTAAGTATAAATTTCAAGCATCGTGGCTTTGGCTTTATTGAGTCTTACCGTCCCCAAGGTTTATTCCTGCACTTTTCGAGGTAAATATTTTTTAATATTATTATTATTTAATCCAATGTAAATAACTGTTTCTAAAAATCAATGAACATTGCCGTTATCACTTAGTATTAGTATGATTAGTCTAAAAATAGTGGTAATTTTTCTTCGCCGGCAGGGGACGCTGTAATAGCGATTTTTGTGCGATTTTGAATATTGTACCATCCAAAAGTATATGAAGTTATGCATAGAATTGAACCAAATTTTTATTATAAGTTTATGGCTATGACAAGCAAGTCCTCCCTGAATTTGGAAAAAATTCGCCGCTAGGGGGACTGCAATAGCGATTTTGCATATTGTACCATCGAAAAGTGTATGAAGTTATGTATAGAATTGAACCAAATTTTTATTTTAAGTTCTTGGCTATGGCAAGCAGGTCCTTCCTTAATTTGGAAAAAATTCGCCGGTAGGGGGCGCTGTAATAGCGATTTTTGTGCCATTTCGAATATTGTACCATCGAAAAGTGTATGAAGTTATGCATAGAATTGAGCCAAATTTTTTGTGTCTCTTTTTGGTCATGGCATGAAGGTCCTCCCTGAATTTGGAAAAGTTCCGCTGGAAGGTGGCGCTATAATTACGATGTCTGTACCATTTTCTTTATTGTACAATCGAAAAGTGTATAAAATTATGCATACAATTGAACCAAATATTGTGTGCATGTTTTTGGCTTTTGCCAACAGGTCCTCCTTGAATTTTTAAATATCGCGCGGTAAAGGGGCTCTGTGATAGCGATTTTTGTATACTTTTCTTGATTTTTCGTAGTTCTATTGTCCATCGACGGCTCCTGCAAAGGCGGGAACTCACTTCCTGCTAAGCCGGCTATTCGCAAACATCTGATAACAACAGAATCAGGAAAAACTATTAATTTTAAGAAATATCATGATATAGATTAACTCGTTTTTAGTTCAATTAATTGACTGAAGCAGAAATTTAAGATGAAAATCAAAGTTGGTATAGTAATGAACTAATAATATTGAAGCATTAACATGTGTAACTAATTTTTGAAATATTAAGATGTATAAGATAGAAGAAAGTTTTGGGATTGGCACATCCAACTAGTTTTTCCTTCCGTTCGTTCTTTAACACCCCTTTAAGACAATGTTATACCAAAAATTTTTACTAAAAATACTACATTGTTATTATTTCTTATTTGAATGTCCTGTGGGTACTATGCAAATTCTTTATAAGTAAAAATTTAGAAGAAAATATAAAGTTATAGTGGTAAAATGGTAAGGGAAATTAAACTCGCACGTTTAACTTAAACCTCATAGTTAAATAAAAAAATTTTGCTGCTGACCATTTTTTCTTTATTTTGAATCTTTAAGGCATTCGTCTATCTATCAGATTAAAATGTTATTTTAGCAAGTTTAATTTCACCAGATTTTTATTCCCGAAAGTCAAAAGATTGTGAGAATGCCCCATACATTAAATTTCAAACCATTCGGTTGGGCAGTTTTTATGCAGTTTTATGCAGACAGGCAGACGGACGGACTATACGACTATAGGTGCTACGTATTTATAATTTATTATAAACGCACCTAAAAACCAAAAAACGATTTTTTTTTTTTTTTTTTGGAGGAAACTAAACAATACAAATACATCAACAATACATCAATACAAATTACAAAACAAAAATAAGAGCCGGATTTAGGCAATAGGCATATTTCACATCAGTCCAAGGCGACAAAATTTCGCGGACGAGGGAGTGAAGGGGTAGCGGCAAATTAAATTTTGTGCGTGTTGCTTTTGAAAATTTGAAAATATGACAAATCTCACATGCAGAATTGATAAGGATTTTCCTTCAAAAAAGGAGAAAAAGTCAAGTATCAAATTCAGTGTTCAGGACCTGATTATCAACGACGCAAATTTACACCACTTTTATCGAAAAGTATTTTTACGCATTAAACCTAATTTAATCGCAGAAATTTTAGGATTAAATAAGGAAAAACACATTTTTGGAAAATAATAATGCAATTTTGCTAAGGTTGTAACCAGGCTCTACTCCAATATCCCTCCCCCACACACCACCATGCGATATCACATATTAGTCAATGAATTTCCGAATTATAAAATTAAAATCATGTTTTAAAGAAAACGTGCACTTTCAATTCCATTCATAAAGCTTAAACATTTTTCTAATGACATAATTTTCAACAAATTTTTATTTAGCCCGTGCTGAATAGCTGTGCTGCCCGTGCTGCTGCTTATTAAGCCCGTGCCTATAAAAAATAGGATTTTACTAAATTAGGTCACATTCTGGCAGGCTCAGACTGGCTCGCCGGCCAACCAACCAGGTAAAGCTGCACCCTCCTTCAGGTGAAATTTTGCTACAATTTTAGATTTGAACAGTCTTAAATTGTTTAATAATTTAAAAAAAAAAATCACTTTTTTGAAGCTTTTTTTTTTATTAATGTTATTTTTTCCCTCTTTGCAAAGCAGAAGAATTGAATGTTTTCTCTTGAAAGTTCCTTTGTTTCAGAGATTAATTAAATCTTTTAAAATTTAATGTATATTTGTAGTTCCGTCTGTTACCATGATCTGCCCCAAGAATTTTCAGCCTGTCGGTGACATTCTTAATGATGTTATTGCACGATTAAAACTTTACTGTATAACTTATTATTTGCGTTTTGATATTCTTAGTGTTTCAGATAATGGTAGTAATAGATTCGTCGTGAATTTGGCTAGTTTTTCTTTAGCGATTAGCCAAATTGCTCAGATGAGTCAAAAGCTAGTGAGAATCGCGGTGTCAACTTTTATGTTTCATCGTTATCCATTGGCTAGTTTTTTTTATACCATTAGTCGTAGAAATATAGTTCCAATAGTAAAAAAAGTTTCAAAGTTCTTCTTCATCCTCTTAAAAGTAATTTATGTCTAAACAGAAAACGTGTTTCATCCATATGTGGAAAAAAAAAATCTTGACAATAGTGTGGTTTTTTTTTATTTTTTTATTAATGTTTCTACAATGCTTTGAAACACTTTAAAAAAAAAACAAATATTAAGGACGGCAGATTTAAATACGGCTATGGGCCAGTACAAACGAAAATCCTGGTCAATTCGCAGAAAATAGTGGTACTCCGTACTTATAATTCTTTTCATTATTTATTTTTATTTATTTGTATTTAATACGCTGGCTTACTTTGGCTTTCAAATAAAGTAAAGTTTTAAATCGAATTACGAATAGTATACAAATTTTAAACTCCAAAACAAAATTGCGCGGAACTTTTTCGAGTGACAAGAGGGCGCACAAATGTTATTTGAATCAGGGCGCTGAATATGTAGCTGCACCACTGGTTATATATAAGGGTTAGTGCAGCCAGTAAAAAAGACAACAGTATATTTTCAAAACTTTCAGATTTAGTTCTACTTTATCGCTGAATGCACTTTATAGCAGATGAAACTCCCCGAGGTGCCAGAAAAAGCGATAAATTCTTCTTTTCAGCCAGCACTCCTAACACACCTTTGGTTTGGAGGGGAGATCGGGGCACGCACGCACGAACAGGAACGGCATGCATGCTCTACGTTAGGAGAGGGGGAGGCGGCAGGGAGAGAAACATCTCTGCCCGGGACTTACTACGAAACTCTTGCTGTCTTATTTTTTCCACGCACTTTGAGGTTCCCAAAGAAAAACAAGTTGTTCATTGTATGTAGGCGTTGTGTTAAATACCCTTGATTAAGGAGTCACATGGTCGTAGACTTAATCAATGGGCTTTGTTCCTTTAATTCAATTTCTAGGTTGCTTTTGTTGATGGAAAAAATTCTTATTTTTTAATTGATCATATCAATTACGTTTGTGATGATCCTTTGTAGTAATTTGCCAGCGTCGTGAATGCCTGGCTATCATCATTAATTGTGCGCTCGAGTGAGCTCCGCAATGCGATCCGGGGGGATGGTATACAGTGTCTAGCAAAAGTGATCGAATTACTTATGCTTCTTTATCAGAGTATTATATTAAATTGATTGTACAGATAGAAAAATGAAACTTTCTATTTTGATGCAGACAAAATACAATATACGATATTCATATGCATAAATAAAACTGTCAGTTTTACAGATGCGCGCCGCAGTGCCGTGCCGGATTAAGTCGTAGAGGCCCTCTGGCAACTGATAAATGAAGTCTCGTAGCTCTCTTTCTTGACTTTTAACTTGCACATCTGAACTTGGAAGTATTTTAATTTAATATTCACGTATCAAGTTCTAAGTAAATCATATACCGTTGGTTACTTCTTTTAAGAAATACTGTTAAAGATAGAACTGAGTAACTCATATACCGTGTCCTTAAAAATTTATCTATAATATTTGAACATCCAAGTGTAATATTGGTTACTTTTTTTGGAAATATTGTCACAAATAGAACTGAAGTAATTCCTATACCGTGTCCTTAAAAATTCATCTATAATGTTTGAACATTCATCTAATATTAGTTACTTCTTTTTCAGAAATATTGTTAGAGATAGAACTGAGTAACTCATATACCGTGTCCTTAAAAATTCATCTATCATATTTGAACATACAAATGTAATATTGGTTACTTTTTTTTTTGGAAATATTGTTACAGATAGAACTGAAGTAACTCATATATCGCGTCCTTAAAAATTCCTCTATAATGTTTGAAGATTCATCTAATATTAGTTACTTCTTTTAAGAAATATTGTTAGAAATAGAATTGAAGTATCTCATGTCCTATACCGTATCCGAAAATGTCCAATTTTTTTTAAAAGTTATTAATACATACGTAAATATACATAATTATTAATTAATTATACGTGTAATTATACGTGTGGCCAGGGCTTAATTTGCGCCGGAGCCCACCGGAGCTCAGCTCCGGTACTTCTCTTTTTTCAGTAAATATTTAGATATTTGTCTGAATTCACCGGAGCTCATAAATACAGGGCTCCGGAGCTGTTGCAATAACGTTTCCGAAAAACTGAAGTCTAAATTACCCTTTCCTTTTCCTCCCACCTCCAAGATTTTACTTTCTTTTCTATCAAAGCACTTATGTGCGACGTAATGTGTCGCACACGTAGGAAATGGAGATGAAACAGGCTCAATTTTTATAACAGTTGTTGGGCTTAGGCGGGCTCAAGCTCAGTCTGTCTTACATTCAAAATTATATTTATTCATGAATAGAAAAAAATAACTTTACCCCCTTAAAAATTACATATTCCATTATATTTAAAATTTTTATTTCACTAAAGTAAAAAAAAACAAAAGACGTTTTAAATTTTGAAAATAATGTATGAAATATTAATTTGCGGATTGGAGAGAAGGTGGGGTGGGATAGGGAGGGCGCTACGGTTTTAGTACTGTAGAATATTAGGGCTCCGGTACTTTTTTTGTTAGAAATTAAGCCCTGCGTGTGGCCCAAGTTGGCTCTCTGTGCCTCAAACCAAAACTTTTCGTTTTCATATAAAATGAAATGCAATTCAACAACGACACTGCACGAATTTCATCTAATTAAAAATTGTTTTAGATATACATACCTCGATTTTTCTTTTATAATGATTTTTTTAAATGATCAACTGTTCTACTAGAACTTTCTCAAAGAGTATTAGAAACACTTCTGCTGTTTCAAACTAAAAATTTTCTATTACTGTTAAGTCTGCAGCTTTTAACGAGCATGTGAAAAGCGTCTTCAAAGTTTAGTCCTATATGCATTGCTTGCTTTATAATTTGCACTCACGTCTTGAATCAGTCATGACTAATAATTGTGAACAGTGAAATTCATAGCAATAAATAATGTCTCATTTGAGCCGGTACAGCTCAAGTCAATTCAAAATTTCTGAATGAAGAAACGAGATTTTTGGAATACGGATAGTTTCGGTCGAGTTTCATTTTCGGCGAAATTCAGATTTTGGGCCGAAAACGAAACCGAACTTTCGGTCGATCTCTAGTTAAAAGCTACAAAAGATATCTAACGCAGATGATTTTCCTCGATTGTAGTTTAAAGTTACGAACGAAATTGTACAAAATGATAATTTAAATCACTTAACAAGTGCTGGAAAACAAACCTTGGCAATCGAAGCGATTAGTCAAGTATCGTCATGAGCAACACGGTTTTATCTATCCAGATTAAGATATTTGCAATGCAAAATTTGTGTTGCATAATTGTACTTTTAATCAAAGTAAGCGTCATTACGGACCGTAAAGTTGGAAAGCGAGGCAAATACTTTTTTTCTTTTTCGTTTTTGTTTAAGGATTTACGAAATAAATGACAACGTGTTTTCTATTTTGTGGATTTTCACTTTGCCAAAGTATTTAGATATTTTTAACCAACAATTGAAAAATAGGAAAGCATTGAACGATAATGCTAATCATTTATAGGCTGTGCCAGTGGTGTAGTCGTAAAAAAAACAGAGGGTATACGTTCTAAGCAGAGGGTATACGCTCAAGGCAGAGGGTATACCCTAGGGTATATATTCTATAGGTTTCTTGAGAAACAGAGGGTATACGGTGTTCCTTAAGAAAATCCAGAGGGTATACGGCGTATACCCCCGTATACCCTCCACTACATCCCTGGCTGTGACTTATCTAAAATGAATTTTTTTTTTTCCCGTAAGAGCCTACGCTAGTCACGCTAATACACTCACAAACTAATGTGGAACTAGTTTCGAAATGTAAATGTCCTCAGAAAAAAAAAAAAAATAATAATAATAATGCGTCAAGCATAAGCAATGAAACACTTTCAGAATAACGAAACTTCACAATTTTATAAGGTTGAAGAGGATATGTTAATTAACCCATTTAACATCTTAACACTTGAAAATGCACTTTCACAAATAACCAACTACAGACGGCAAAGTATCCAGTTCCTTGCGTAGCCCTGTATATGAATTTATTTATATTCTAGAAATATCTTTTAATATAGTAATAGTTCAGCTAGAAGAGGCATACCTCAATTAAAAAATACCCTTAAGCAATTCATGCTCATTGCTCATGAATAAGTAGTGCTGACGAATTCTTTTGTGTAGCCTTGTATATAAGCTATAGGATTTATACACACTCAGAGATGCCAACCTTTGAAAATGAGAAATAGTAGCACATAAATTTCAAATTAATCTGAAGTTTGGTTGGTTGTTGCTTTTTATGCAGTAAATTGGGTTAACTCTAATTGTTTTCGGTTCGGACTGACTTTAAATTCCTGCAGTTTTGGTTCGGGTTAAACCGATTTTCCAAAAGATTTTTCTGTATATTATTTCAGATTAAAAACTGTATATATTATAATAATAAACATAGATATTTGTCTGTGTGTGATGTTTCCTGAAGAGAATCGCAGAGCTATAAGATTTGGCAGGCAGGTACCTCCATATCTAAAGTTATGTACCTCGAAGCCAGTGTTATGAATTTTTGATTTTAAAAGTTTTCGGATTTTAATTTTTTACGAGTCATTTTTTTTTTTCGAACTGTCTACATTAGTAAAAGAAACCTGGAATTCCTACAACTATTTTTGAATTATTTGAGAATTTTCTATGCGATTTTTAGCGGGGTTTT
Organism: Maratus speciosus; assembly: GCA_963932465.1. Classification (NCBI taxonomy): domain Eukaryota; kingdom Metazoa; phylum Arthropoda; class Arachnida; order Araneae; family Salticidae; genus Maratus; species Maratus speciosus. The sequence goes on from OZ010789.1 coordinate 297,893,996, forward strand.
TTGTGTATTTTACAGCCATTTTTTGACATTCGTAAAAGGAATCCAGTTTCAATCTTTCAGCTCAATATAGTAAAATTTTTCCCCTGCAACTTTTATCCGAGATTTAAAGTACTGGAAAAAAAAAAAAAGTTTTTTTTTTTTTTTTTTTTTTTTTTTTAGAAAATCGTAGTTTTAGACCGATTTTCGTAGCATAGTAGTTTTTAGCTCCAAATTGTAGAAACTGCGATTTTTTCGTAGCAGTTGACAGCTCTGCACACTAAATAGTATACAAAAAATAGTTAAACTGAAAAATACATGACAAAATAGAAAAAGCTTTTCTAGCATTTATCGCGCATAGACAGTGCTGTAAGAGAAAATTTTTGTTTGTCCCTGCAAATAAAGAAGATCTGTTACGCATGCCATATTCTATAGTAAGCATCTTCTAGTGCACCTCAGCAATGTATATAAATTTCATTTTGTTCCAAATAGTGTAACATTATTGAAATACAATTTTACAATTAAACAATTTTTCACCACAGACTTGTGTGCGACCCTATAAATGACACCTATGTATTTGCGCCCTATATTCCACATAAAACGTATTTTAGTGCCCATCAGAAACGCATATCAATTTCATTATAGTTGAAATTGGATAGCATCATTAAAATACACCGCAAACGACTTTCTTCCATAGATCACAATGTAACGGGATTTTTGAGTATCTCTGTAAACGAACTATAAATTATATGATATACACTCCATTTGTAATAGTGAATATGTCATAGTAAACCTTAACAACATATATCAATTACATGACAATCGGATATATTTATGGAGTTAGAGAACCGATAGGCAAACAAACTGAAAGCATAAACGCTTTTGACCTATGTTGGAAATTGTTAAAAATACAGCATTTCGAAAGAAAATTTCTTAGTTTAAATGCAAATCAGATGACTATTAATTTCATGGAATATAATTCTTCGGAAATATTTTTAAATTAAAGGTTAATAAAAAGAAACAAGAATAAAAATAGTTTAATAAATAAAACAGTGTAGACTTCAAAATATTTTTAATTTTTATTAAATTTCTTATAATAAGCAGAAGATAGTTTTTTACAATGTACGTTTAATGAAAATGACAGTTTTCAAATTAAGCGATTTTGATGCAATTGTCGAAAAAAGTTAGTTTTTCATGCATTTAATTACGTCATTTTTCAGGACCATTTCATTCTTCAAAGATTTAGTCTTCCATTTCGGAGCATGTGGAATGAAAATGATGTCAATTTGACCCCAAAATATTTCAGTTTTAGTATTTATACATGTATGCTTTCTTTTGTTTTTTTCTTCCTTTTGCTTATTAGATATGATTTTTTATTTATTACTGATGTCATTTTAATCCACTTGAGAATTCCACACATAGGGTCCTAGAGCAATGTCTTAGTCTTAAATTGCAATTTATTTAATAAAATTGTTATTAAGACATTTTTTAGGGTTCCGTATTTAAAAAGTAAAAACGGGGCCATTATAAGATCACTCCTGTCTGTCTGTCACAGCCATTTTACTTGTAAACTATATGGAACGTGGAAAGTTAAAATTGGGGAAAGTAATAAAGACTATTGACACACATTAAATTTACAGATTATTAAACATTCACAAATATATTTAGGAAAAATGTAGAGGATCTAATTAAGTTACTTGGAGGAAAAAAAAATATTTTCTTTGTATACCGTGTGGAAGCTTTCGTAACGCTGAACTCAAAAAAACATTTCTTTTACTTTTAGGTATTATATTTTCAGAGATATCGTCGAAAATGTGGTGCAAAAATATGTCCCCTCCCCCCTCTATTTCCGAATCTACTGAAATTAAAATTATGAAGAAATTAGAGGCAGTAGACCTCAATTTAAACCTTGCAGGAAAACTCTGTCGATTACCCTACGTCACATAGTTCTTAAGAAAAGCGCATTTTTCTGCTACAACACAAATTTCGATTTACAGGCTTTCAGCAAAGGTGTTGAGGAGCGCTAGAGGTACCTATCGTAGCAGAAGTATAAAAGCATTGTTGATAATGATTTTCGAAAAAAATCCTCGGCAATTAGTCTGCCTACATAACAACCCTTAAAGACACGGACAGTTTGGACTTACATAATGACAGGGCGACGTACTCTATGCACCATCGACTTTTAAAGCCCAGATAACTTTTAATGATATATTTGTGAAATGCAATGTCCAATGACAGTATAAAAGCAGTAAACGTCAAATGGTTAAAAACAGACTAACTTAAATAGAATTAATCACATAAATACTATGGGATTCGCGACTAGTTTGCATTGAGTGGATCTCTCAATGCGCCTTCCGTATCTCTAAAAGTTAAATAAAAAACTATCTGGAAAAACGCGGCACGGACCAAGGCAACGTTGCATTATTGTGACCTCCTTTCGAAGCGCGCTTAGCACAATGCCAAGTTTAAACTTTGAACAAGGATTTTGTTTTAGCTACACAGTAAAGAGAAAAAATTATTACTAGGCTGAATTTACTTTTATGAAATGCCAAATAAAGTTCAAAATGCACTACTTTTATTGTCAGTACCGAATTAAGTTCATCATAAACAGATTAGGATAAGATTTAAAAGAGTTTTACAGAGTAGCAATATTTGATATTATTTAGGCTTCATATCTCTTTGAACTTATATGGTATACCAATTCATATTTACTTTTCTAGTATAAACAGCTATACCCAACCCTACGTTGTATAGTTTTTTTACAAAGTCTTATTATTCATTTAGCAACAATTTTTTTAATAATACAGTTAATAATTCATACATTTATTGTACGGAATCCTCTGAGCGCAAGTAATACTCGCACTTGACCGTTTATTATTTTAAATTTTGAGCATCAATATCTGTGTCATGAAGAGAGATCACCAAAGATTTTTCGACCATTTTTTTACTTCTCCCTCCAATTAAGAGGCTAATTCAGTCAAACACAAAGACACGTTCGCTAATGCTAATCCTACGGAAGAAATTTATAAAGATATCTCGGTCGCATTTCAATATTTTTAAATGATTTTTTTTTTTTCAGTAGATAGCTGAAATGGATCTGTACAAAGGCCTTTTTTCACTTTTTCGATTTTGTTTACAGGTATTTTTAATGAGGACACTTTTACTTTCCGAACCGGTTTCGAAAGTGAAAGCATTCTCATAAAAAAAAATCTGCAATCAAAATTGAAAAGGTAAAAATCGGCCTTTGTACAGATCGATCTCAGCTTATCCAATGCAAAAATCATTTAAAAATATTGAAATGCGACCGAGATATCTTTATATATTTCTTCCGTAGGATTAGCAAACGGGTCTTTTCGTTTGATTGAAGCAGCCAGCCTCTTAACCCTTAATCTAGATCAATTTGACGTACAATTCTCATTGAAGTAACATCACGGTGGACAAAACCTTTCTAGGATAAAATATTTATATATATATATGAGAAACCACAAAAGATATAAAAATTTAATAATTCGAAAAGTATAGGCAGTAGCACAATAACGGTTTTTATATCAATACGCAGAAAAAAATAGCATTTTTTGATGGGGGAAAAAAGTGCCGAAATAGCTGTATTTATCAGCGACAGTTAGTACCGTAGTGATCCTAAAGCCAAAGTGCTGCCTATAGTTAAAGTTTTCATGTGACAGGAATTACAGCAGAAATCCTTTCGATGCTTGGCAGAATACCTTGGCAGGTCTGACAAACATTTGTAATGCCAAGTTCCGTTTCAAACTGTAAAATACTGCTTTTCAAACTGCTGAAGCAATTGAAACGCCATATGCTGTTGGCAAATGTAATTATTCTGACAATACAGTTTTACGTTATTTAAAAAAAAATAAAAAAAATCAATGTTTTTTGCACATTTTAGACAAAACCGCCTCATGTTACTGTCTGTTACAGATGAGATGGATTTGTGCAAGAAAGAAATTTTAAATGATAAAATTAATCTTTAAACAATATTAAAATGTTATTAATTATTTAACTAGTTTCTACTACGTACTTTCGGTATTGGGCCCGGGCTCTGGGGACACAAAATTTTTCGGGCTCGGGTTCCGAGAAGAGAGCCCGAACTCATCTCTACTGTCTGTATTTTCTAACATATTCCAACATAGTTGAAAAGTATTTATTCGTTATAGTATTAATAGTATATATTATTAAAGTATTCGGTTTGTCTGCCTATCTGTCTGAGGTTTGTCGACGCTCTAACTCGCGTAAATATAGCCAGATTGCCATGAAATTGATACGTGTTATTGGATCTTTACTATGGCATGTTCGGTATTGAAAATGAAGTATGTACCATTTACGGTTCGTTTACAGAAACACTCAAAAGAATTCTGTTACATTACGGTCTGTGGAAAAAATCGTTTCGAGTGTATTTTAATGAAGTTACACTATTTTAAACATATTGAAATTTATATGTATCACTCAGGTGTACTACAAGGCGCTTACTGTAGAATATTGTGAGCATAGAATTTATCGTTCATTTACAGGGGGAAACAAAAGAATTTGGCTACAGTACTGCCCATGAACAATAATTGCTGGCAGTGCATTTTCAGTTGTGATAAACGTACAGTAGTACCCCGACTTACGTCACCCCGCATTTACGTCGTCTGGCCTGGAAAAGGAAATTCCTTAATTAAGAAGCACTTTGAACTTTTTTGCTGGCTTTTAGAAGAAGTTTAACATTTCAGATGCAATCACAGTCATAGTGGATTCACGGGGTGAAGTTCTGCAAAATACAATGAGAGATGCTTGGGAAAAAACTGTGTCCTTTTTCCTTTGCAAGAGACTAAGAAAACATCTGAAAATTGTTGTTCTGTATCTCTCTTAATTGATGAAATCGTCGAAAATGGAAGAGAACTCAACTTAGAGATGGATGCTGAAGGTGTTGTTGAACTCATAATTTCCCCCTGATCCGGAATTAACAATCGATAAACTTACCGAATTAAAGAAAAAAAATACTGTCGAAGAAAAAGATGAAGATTTTGAGCCTAGGTGAAAGATTAAGACGGTTGCAAAATTAACCGAAGGACTAAACCTTATTGAAGCTGGAATGACGGTTCTTGAAAATGTTGATTCAGAGGAGCAATGTGTAGCAACGACTAGAAAAAACTTAGAGAATTCACTTTGATGTTACAAAGAGCTTCTATGAGAGAAAAAAAGAAAAAATTGTCGGTTCAAACTTCATTGCAAGATTTTTTTACATCTCAAAAACTCGAACGGTGAAGTTAGAAGAACAATAAATTGTAAGTTAACAACTGACTGATTTATTCCAAATTCTTGTATTGCAAATTCATTTTTTTTTCTTTTTTTGCTAATGTTAAATGTATGTAACAGAATCCCTAAATACAATGGAATATGTTCATTAGATTTTCGTGAATTTTTATTACTTATCCGTTTTTGCTCATCTAAATGTACAGTCGTGTAAAAAAAAAAAAAAAAAAAAAAAAAAAAAGTAAACACCCCTACTAACTCCTCAACAAATTATCGTAGACGAAAGTTACTGGTACCGAGCGATTGGAAATAAAGTCTACTTTTAAATGACGTGTATAGAATTTGCTTCAGGGGCCATCTACATATTAAAACGAATTCAAACTTCATTTTTTTTTCAATGGCAATACCCAAATTTAACGAAATAATTCAAATCTTTGGTTCGAACTATGCCTAGATACCAAATTTCAAGTCATTTGAATGATAAGTTTTTGAATTATAAACATTCAAAATTGAGTGCTTCTAATGTTAAATTACATTTTCATATTTTTATTTATAACTTCTGAAATTATGATCCTAATGTTTTAAATTTTTGTGTAGCAATAATACTAATATACCCAAACATAAATACGTTAAATTTGCAATTTTTATAATTTTCTGATATGAATTATGAATTAAGAAATTAATATTAAAAAAAATTATGAATTGAAACCTACAATGTTTTTGATGGATTCAGATTTATTAAGTCCTGCTTTAAGGAAATCCAAAATTTCACATTTTTTTTTCCCAAGTAGTTTTCAAATTATGCTTAAAAAACGGCAAAATGATGGTATAAGGGGCCGTCTATGATAGAAGTGACTAAATATTTTGAAATTTCTTATGCTATTCTGTAATCTAACAAGCTTAATTGACTGCTTAAGGGGCCTTGATCAAGAAGGGAGCTCTCTCGGTTAACAATCGAGTACCGAACTTCAATTTGGATACAGCCCTTAAAATGCGCTCGTATTAAAATAATTAATTTCTCGGAAACTTATTGTACGAATTGCATAAAAATTTGTTTTTAGGCTAATTGAAGGGTGTAGAGTTCATTTATGCTCTCAGAATTGTGTCCTGCTTTTGAAAAAAAACAAACAAAGTTATGGTTCGTTTTAATATGTAGATGGCCCCCTAAGCAAATCTTATATACATCATTTAAAAGTGGACTTTATTTCCAATCGTTCGGTACCAGTAACTTTCCTCTACAACAATTTGTTAAGGAGTTAGTAGGGGGCGTTTACTTTTTTTTTTTCCACGACTGTACCTCGACTTACGTCGCTAGTCTTGAAACGAATTGCTGACGTATAAGTCGAGGTATTACTGTATTTGAATTTAATTCTTTTTTTAAATATTACTTGGTGTATAAAATTTTTATGGATCATATACAGAGCTGCATAAAAGATCTCAAGTAGAAATTCATTTATTGACAGGAATTTCTGAAGGGGAATTTTCAACTGTGCTAAGCGTTTAACTGATCTAACTTCTAACATACTATACAGTATACATATAAATCATATAAAGGGCTGCAAAAGAAAACTCGGATATTTTTCCGCCTGTTGATGATAATCGCAGAAATTGGGTTGTCAAATATGTTATGCGTTTTCCAAAATGTTTATTTGTACATCATCTTGCACCTTAATAAACTGTGAAGATTTGTTTATTCTGAATGTGCTAGAAAGTATCACTCTATGCTGAACGCATGATTTCGTACTTATTAAGTTATTAAATATTTATTTCCAGAGATCGACCGAAAATTCGGTTTCGTTTTCAGCCCAAAATCTGATTTTCGCCGGAAAATTCGTTTTCGGTGAAAATGCTCTCAAAAATTCGTCCGGAGCGAAACTATCTGTTTTCCAAAAATCTCGTTTCTTCTTTCAGAGATTTTCAACATTACTCACTGATGTGAGAGCTCTATCGGCTCAAATGAGACACTCTTTATTTATTGCTATGAACTCCACTATTTATAATTATCAGTCATGACTGACTCAAAACGTGAGTACAAGTTATATAGCAAGTAATGTCTATATGACTAAACTTTGGAGACGTTTTTCACGTGCTTATTAAAAGATGCAAACTTAATAGTAATAGAAAATATTTAATTTGAAACCACACAAGGGTTTCGAATACTCTTTGAGAAAGTTCTAATATAACAGATGATCATTTACAAAAACCATTACAGAAGATCGATAGGAGTATGTAAATCTAAAACATTTTTTGATCAGATGAAATTTATTAATTAGAAAATCATTGTGTGTCGTAGAGGAATTAATTACATTTTATTTTATATGAAAATAAAAAGTTTTGGTCAGAATCACAGAGAATCAACTTGTGCCATATGTATAATTAATTAATAATTGACGTATATTTTTTATGTATGTATTAATTATCTAAAAAAAATTCTTGGACATTTCCATTTTCGTTTTCGGTTGCAAATAGGAAGATTACCGAAATTATGTTTCTGTTTCGGTCGATCCTTATTTATTTTTTTTATTTATTTTTTTTTTTTTTTGGGGGGGGGGCGTATCCCGATTATTCCGTATTTGTATTTAATAATGCGAATTGTCCTCTTTTGAAACTTAGATGAAAAGTATGTTTCTCCATTCGAAAAAAAGAAAACACATGGCATATTTTAAAAAATGAATTTGCATTCTACATCAAGGGTTAATACTTGCACCGGCCAAGTTACTTCAAATGTCCTAATTTTAAAATAAAAAAAATAAAAAATCTGTCCCTTAAATTTGACTTCTGCATAAGAAATTCGGGGCACGATTCGTCCTTGCAAGGTTATGTTATGTTGCTGCGGCTGCGGGTAGGCGTTTTGGGATGCACAGCAATCAAATGCGTGCATGCCAAATGTGTACGGGGCCGAGGTCGAAATGCCACATATTTTCTTTCGCCTCTTCCTTTTATTGGATGGAGAACGGGTTGGACTTGATTGTGCGTGAATGTTGCTCTTTTTTTTTTTTTTTTTTTTTAATCATTATTATTACTAATCAAGTCGATGGATAAGCGAGGCAGTAGGGTAATCGGATAGTTTTATAAAAAGGAAAAAAAAATATTTTTTAAGGATACTCTCAAATTTTTCATTTTAGTGATAACGCGCATCACATCGTTCAGACACAACTACAAAATCCTTTTTCATTCCAACAATTTCAGGTATTCATATTCAAGTACCAAATAAGAGAACAGATATATATACTATATACACAATACATTCAAAAACTTCCAGGACTGATCACACACACACCATATAACACAGAGATTATACTTACACAGGGCCGAAACTAGCCTTTTTAGCACCCGGGGCAAACATGGATTTTGGAGCCCCCCCCCCTCTGCCGCAAAGTATATTTACAAAGAGAATGTTACTAATTTTCTAATAGCTGACTTATTTTAAAATTAAAATATGTAATCATAAAATATGTAATACTGAACTACGTAATCTACAATGGCGGATCCAAGGGGGTGGTCACGGGGTCATGACCCCCCCCCCCCCCCTCTGAACACCAACAAAAATAGTCTAAAGGTCATTTTAAAAATTAAATATACAGCAGAGTCCGTATTATCCGAGTCCCGCTTAACCGAGTTTCCGCTTTAACCGAATTATTTTCTTCAGATAAACTGATGGCTTCCATTATTATGAAACAGCCATTATAAATGAAGTGTTAGGTAAAGATGAAAGAGCAGCCGTAAAAAGTTAGAACTCTGATTTTCTGGTCAGAATGGGAGAGGGGGGGGGGGGAAATGTCTTTCCCATTCTGACCAGAAAATCAGAGTTAAAAAATTATGGCCTTTTTTTTTTTCATTCTGACCAGAAAATCAGAGTTGTAACTTTTTACGGCTGCTCTTTCATCTTCACCCAACACTTCATTTAAAATGGCTGTTTCATAATAATGGAAGGCATCAATCTATCTGAAGAAAATGATCCATTCCAAAGTTATAATCCTTCATTTGGCGCCCCTTCGTTCTGGCGCCCGAGGCACTTGCCGCCTCTGCCCCCCCCCCCCCTTAGTTTCGGCCCTGTACTTACATTTGATATTAAGCTTCTACGTAGTCTCTTCCGAATTTCATACAACACCTGGAACGAGTGTACAGGTCAATAAACGCCTTCTGGAACGCTTCTACTCCAACACTATTGAGTTCTAATGTCACAACCGCTACAATGTCATCTGTAGACACTTACTGCTGCCCCTTCATCTCCAATTTCAACTTGGGAAATAAAAAATAGTCTGGGGTCATGAGGTGTACAGATCTGGTGAGTCTGGTAGGTGGTTGATGCACGCAACCTGCCTTCTCGCCAAAAATTACTGCACAAGGATGGACTTTGTGAGCCGGTGCGCTGTCAGGCAAGAGGCAACGATTTCCACTGTCCACGGTCCTCATTTCGACTTGGACATGGATCTCTCATCGTCTTCGGTCGACTCTTTTCTAATATGAAACCTGGAAAACCACTCAAATACTTGCGAACGACTCATAGCTTCGTCACCATACACAGATTTAATCATTTCGTACGTTTCTGTAGCCGATTTTCCCAATTCAAAACAAAATTTGATGTTCGTTCGTTGTTTAATTTTGCTTTTCGATGACAATGACGCACACACACGCTTTATGGAAATGAATGCTACCAAACCGGAAGTTCCCAGAAATGAATGCAACCACTTAATACCCATGGATGAAAGTCGTTGATAGGTCATATTGCCGGTTTCGCAGAGTTAGCGCCATCTGTATTTTTTTTTTTTTTTTTTTTTTTTACGAGTGGGGAGTCCTGGAACTTTTTTGAAAGCACTCTGTATGTATCACAAACATGTCTTTATTTAATACCGATTACTACAATATTATCTGTTATCTTACATCATGGGTGGCAAATTGTTTGATTTTTCAAAATGGTTACACCCACTTTTAACATCATATTTGAATTCAGCACAGATCAAATAAACCCGGAAAAAGACAGTTTATATGCTTAAATCTTCATAGAGTTGTAAAAATTGTATTAGGTGTTTATCACAATAAATTTCGGAAAATAAAAATAAGATATATAAAGGGAAAATATCTGGACACACTATCAGTTACCAGAAAAATTATACAAGATTTCTAAATATAAAATAAACTCGCTTTATATGAAAGAAAATTCTACAAACTTTTTCCGGTAAGTTTGTAAGATTTTCTTTTTTGTGGATCCTCTAATAACAGAAGAAGACCCCTCAGAACAGTGGTTCTCAACCTTTATTTATTTATTTTGCCCATGCCTGACCTAAACATCTAAAAAATCACGATGCATGCCTTCTTTCCTTTGCAACATATAAGCCTTTTTACTAGAGTCTAGTACTCACGTCTCGGGAAAAAAAAAAAAAAAAAAAAAAAAAAAAAAAAGACTTTTTTTTTAAATTATGATCATTTTTTCCCCCTTCTGACCAGAAAATCAGAGTTCTAACTTTTTTCGACTGCTCTTTCATCGTCACCAAATACTTCATTTATAATGGTTCTTTCATAATAATAGAATCTATCAGTCCATCAGAAGAAAATAACTCGGTTAAAGCGGAAACTCGGTTAAGCGGGACACGGATAATCGGGACTTTAATGTACATTCAAAAAATTAGTCGACAGTAATTTTGAAATACCGTTCCGGCTCGCCCCTCTTTGGGCCTATATCCCTCGTGTTGATAATTGGCCGTCATAAACCCAGCCAACCGTTCCGGTTCGGGAGATTTTTTCCATTTCGAGACCTGTGTCTAAGCATCTGAAATTTTTATATGCATGAAAATGATCCCTTGTACGTGTCGCAAAATAAAGAATTCAGATCAATCTGCATTGCATATATTTCATATATACCGCCTGAACGTAAAAAATATGACATCCACAAAAACACTCAGTTATTCGCCAAAATTTATTAGATATTTAATAGTTTTGTAACTGCATAACTTTAATGAAAAAAAAAAATATATATATATATATACATGTATAATATGTAAGTTTTGGCATTACGCTTAGGATGAATTTAAACCAATGATAATATTAACCTTTAACTGATGTCACAGAAATTGTCACATAACTAGTCTGAAGCGGTCTGTGAGACCACTCCAGCGAAAGATGAATAAAAGGCACGATTAACTCATAGGATGGTGTTTTTGTACTAAACTTTTTGTACAGGACTGTTATAATTAAAATTCACCTATTCAAAAGACTCTGGTGATAGTACTAAAAGTTCCAAATGGAACAAAATTTCGGTATTAGTGTTTGTAGTTAAACTGAAAATTGCAAGTTAAACTATAAAAATTGAAAAAAAAACCGCGGTCTGAGAGACCGGTAACATCAGTTAAAGGTTAAATTAAACCGATGTTTAAAAAAATAATGTCCATTTTAAAACTATATATAAATTTTAAACCTTTAACTGTCATAAAACATTAAATATTGAAATTGACACTTTAATATCTACTATGAAACATAGTAATTAAGCACTTTGGTACGAAATGCAACTTTACTTTCTACCCCTATTTTAACTATGAAGCATATGCTTTCAAACACATAAGATTACGAATACATTACAAAATTTGCGTTATCGTTATTTTTAAATAGCACTACAGTGAACAACATGAATTATTTATCGCATTTCGTACATTTGCAAATTGCTAGTCTCAGAAAGAGTTTTTTAAAAATAAAAATTGATAAAAGCATACACTCGATAGACCATGGCTCAAAAAACCGACTGGTGGTATAGCAATAATATCAATTGAACACGGAATTAAAGTAAATCTTGGAATCTTGGCATTAATGAATCGCAACCATGAAAAATAAATTTCTCATAATACAATTACAATATGCATTTAACTGCAATTGCACTATCAAAGTCATATTTTAAAGAATTATTAATATTGCAAATACAAATTGATGAAAATTATTAAAAATACTTTTTCTTGTTTTACATTGGACTATAAATTTTAATATATAAGCCCGCACTGATAAATGGGGCGTATAGATTTTCTTTTGCCTAAGGGTGCCCTTGGATTAAACCCTGGCCTGGACATCTCGCTCCAATAACAAGGCTGAACACTACATAGAACTTAAATTCATTTGGGAACAAAGGAGAAAAACGTAGATGATTGAACGATATTGATCCAAAATGCGAAAAATAGTTTTCCCACTCAGTGGCTATTCTTGCTGGAAACTTAGTTTTACAGGTATTTGTAAATGTGTAGTTAAATTATTAGTTAACTAATAGTTTATACATATACAGTGGTTCTTACTCTCTTAGCTGCCACGGATCCCTTTTAATATTTCTTCTCTCTTTGCGGAGCACAGGATTTAAAGCTAAAATTATGCATATTCTTTAGAATATTGTATAGAGACATATATAAAAAAACAGAGTGTTTCAAAATTATGTGCCAGAAATGTAAAGGCAGGTAGAGGGGACCTTATTAAGCAGGTTTCGTACAGGAATGTGGGTGCGGGAATGCAGCGTTGAGGCAGTAGAGGACGTTGCTGAGTTCGATGGATGAAAGCGCTTCGCTGACTTGAATCGTCATTCCCCGCACGAATTTCGGGCAACATGCCTCGTTACACCAATGTGGAGCTTGCCTACATGCATTTTATATATGGGGTTGCACAAGGAAATGACTCACACTCAACGCACGTCCAACAGTTCTCGAGATTTTTGAAGGACATTCTTCTACTGTGCATAATATTGCTTTTTCCACTCCGGGAATTCTGCGATATCTTCCAGTGCCCGTATCACGCCTCGAGGCATAAAATGATACACTCGCGCACAACTCCCGATGAAGACACCCAAATGTTCGGCGATCCGGAAGATTCCGAAATGGAAATCGTTCCATATACATCCTTTGAACAGCCGCTCCATTTGGCGCATCCACGGGGGGAGCTAAGGGGGCTGAAGTCCCTCCCAGACACCGAGACTAGACTAGATATTTAAAATTTAAAAAAATTATGAAAGAATGTTATTCTTTTTTTTTTATAGCCTTAAAAAAAAAACAAGAATTTTTGAAAAAAATATTGATTTTGTCACACATTTTTTTTCTCCTTTATAAATTTTATTATGAAATTCGAAATACTATTAGCATGTTTAAAATTTACTAATTAAAATTTTAAGACCCATTGCAACCTCTTTCTCTCTTTAACCTTCATAATATTTTGATAATTTAATAATGAATCTTTAAATCGTTTGATTGCACTTTAAAATTATCCAAATGCAGAAAAGCACTAAAAAATCGCAAAAACTAAGATATATTTTAGTACAGTATTTCATTATTAAACATGTTAAAAGCATTCAGAATTAGCCCCACCAAAACTTTCCAGAGCTTCCTCTGGCTTCTCTGACTGATTATAACTCTGCTCAAGTCAGCAGAAAAAAATGTAAGTCAGGATCAGGACTCGATCCGGCACGTCCCATTGAGTCAAATGAAAGAAAATTAGACAGAGCTCGGCCATAGGCCGGCCCAGATCTGAGCACATGTAGACCTCTAAAATATGCCAGACCCCTCCAAAGTGTAATCCTGGATGCAGGATGCGCCACTGAGCCGCTCCATTTTCTTACGCAGCCTCATACATGAAATGCACATCGGCAAGCTGTGTAACGACGCATGTTGCTCGAAATCCGTGAGGAGAATGATGATTCAAGACAGCGAAATGCTTTTATCCACTGAACTTATAACAGCGCCCTCTACCGCCTCAACGCTGCATTTCCGCACCCACATTCCTGTGCGAAATCTGCTTACCAAGGCCCCCGCTACCTGCCTTTACATTTCTGACACATAGTTTTGAAACGCCCTGTATAATGGAAATACATAAACTAATTGTTTTGTATTGTTAATACCATTCATATTTTTTTTTCATTGCAATTTGTTTACAATATTTTTAGTAATGCTTTTGGCGATTTAAATCTGATTCAAAACACATTACACTTACCTTCATCTTTTTTGTTGTTCTCTCAACGCAGAGAGTGGGGGGATTACAGCGTATACAAATATTAATTTACAGCAGCAAGCTAGTTGTAAAGCTTCCTTTCATATGGTCACATTTCCTAAGAGAAAAGAAATAAAGAGTCTTTAAAACTCACATACAGCCACATCTTTATAATATATTCTAAATTAAAAAACAAACCGCGATATTTATTATTACTGAAACATATATAGCTGAAATATTTAGGGGGGGGGGGTGGAATGGGACAGTAGGTTTTTCTCTTTATGTATCATACTAATTATTTCATCAGTCGCACATTAGATGAAGCAATGGTAGCCCAATCTTCAGTTGCAAAAAGTTGCTGATATTCATAAGCTTGCAATTGTATAAAGAAAAATATTATTTCAAGAATCAAAAGTAAATTTGCTTCATATACTTTCTATACTTTCTGTATATTAATGACTTGTTTATGCATAGACGTAATAGTTTTCCCATTTATGGAACATTACACTGTATATTACCCATACTTTAAACTAAGCCTAACAGCATTGTTGATTATATAGGAAGTTTAATATGAAAGAATATAATGGAGGAGGGACAAGTCTAATTCAATCTTTTTAATAAAATGAATGTAAATTGCTCATATGGCTAATATGTAAATATTTTTAAGAGCGTAATATATTAATTATAACACTGATAATACATTCATTAACTTCAAAATGTAAATAACTTGAAATGATTTTTTTATGTCACCTATGTGACTGAAAACCCTGAATTTTCAATCCAGTGATGAAGATACTGGAATTTGATATTGTGGGACAGACATTATCAACCTACAATCTTTGTTAGGCTGTAAATGCAGACGACACCAGACTATTTGTTCCTTATCATACTCTGTTTTATAGCGGTCCCATACCTCCCTGTTAGAAAGGAGGTATGGGAAACATTTTGAAACTTACAATTTCTTTAGTTATAAAATTATTTCTGCATATTATGTTTCTATATTGTTTAAAGACATTAGAAAGTGTTTCATTTTATATTCCATAAATTGAAACTTTTGTTTTTGTATCAAACAAAGTTGATTTTCTTATTTTTGTAAAAAGTGACCCATTCCTCCCCACTCTCCTCTATAATGTGCATTATGAATTCTGACTAGAACCTCGCGGGGATCGGGGTATGCCCGATCTGAAACCCGATGTATTTCATATCCCGAAACAGAAGTGAAAAAAAAAAAAAAAAAAAAAAAAGTAGTAATAACGATTTTACTTAACTATTTGCGAATTTAACGAATTACACTTAAATGCAACTACGAAATAATAATCTGAAATTATATTTGTAATAGAAATTTTATTTGATACGAAGTAAATTTAAAACTATAAAAATTGATTGCATTCAAATATACAGATATTTTCATCTGAAACAAAATTCCGAAGTCCGCTGTAAAAAATCGAAACTGACGCATACAAACTGAATTCAAGCCAAACACTACCCACGACAAATGCTTTTAGTCATTAGTCAATCTGACC
Source organism: Maratus speciosus (assembly GCA_963932465.1). Taxonomy (NCBI): domain Eukaryota; kingdom Metazoa; phylum Arthropoda; class Arachnida; order Araneae; family Salticidae; genus Maratus; species Maratus speciosus. Next base: position 297,909,691 of record OZ010789.1, read on the forward strand.
TGAACCCAATCCGATGCAAGACTCTCCCAGCTATATAGAGGCTTATTAAATCTCGGCAATAAATATAATGTATAAATCACAACTTCGCGTGTTAATTTATTACTTTTATATAAAAAAGCAAAAGCTGTATCTCATATAAAAGCAATTACCCCCAAAAAGAAATAAAAATTTCTATGCATCCAAAATTTATATTATATTCGTATTTAAACTCTCCTTGACTTAAGGTCAAATAATTTCTAAATAAGTTATGTAGATATGGCAACATATAAAGCGATGTTGGTGTGGCCCTGAACACTAGCAGCGAAAACTAAATCAGAAAATTTCGCGTGCAAATAGGAGAGCAAAGTTCGTAAAGGTGCGCTGCTGAGAATTTTTTTTCTTTTTCATTTACATTCCACGGTCCCTTTAAAAACTTCCATACTATCCCAACAGAGGTGAGTACAGACCAGCCCAGATGACTGAGGATGCAGACGATCTTAGCACTTTTATCTCCCCCCCTCCTCTCAAGCCCGATGAGTCACGAACTGTTCATTCCTCAGGTAAAACTACCCCCCCCCCCTTCTAAAACATTCCTTTCTCACACAATGAGTAAATGGGAACTTTTTCATTTATTTATTTATTCTACTCGTAAAAAAGTTGGCAACACAAGAGTGTGCGGGAATGGAGGTATTTCTACGTGTTCCCTCGACTACGACCTTTAGCACGTGCTTTTGGGGGGAAATAAAATGATATAAAAAATGGGCAATATTTTTTTTATTTTATTATTTCCATTCTTCCCCAGTTTGGGGGAAGAGGCGGGAGGGATGTGCGCGAAATGCATTCATTAGTGAATGGACATTTAGATTATGCGGTCCAATTGACATGCGTGGGGCGGAAAATATCAATTTTGATGCAATTAAACAGATGAACCGTATAAGCATAAATTTAAAGAATAGAAATTAAGTAATGAAATAGCTAGTATTCAACGATTATCGGCACAACTCATGACCCATTTGGAATCTAGAACTTATTGAAATTTACTTTATTGCCATACAGTGATGAATTCGGGCGTGGGTTACGAGCGAGCATCCCACTCTCGGAGGCATAAAACGTGCAAGCCCCGCCTCCTCCCCCCCCCCCGGAAAATTTTGATTTTTCGCCTTATTAATGATATAGAAGTGAAAATACGTCTCCGGACCTATACAGTGTCTGCTTCAAAAAATATGTCGGACACTGTTGTCACGGGGGAAAAAAAAGTAGAAGTTTGGAGATAAAAATAAATAAACAAATCTAGAAAAGCTTGAATAGAAAAGAAGAAGAGAGTGAGTTTCGAATACAACAACTTTCTAGCTTATCAATCGAAACACGAGCGAAATCATCACAAAAATATGCTCTTTTATTTTGCGGCTACTGAAAATACATCACTTTTTTAATGATTGATGAAAGTATACTCATAATATGCATGTAATGTCAATTATAAGCAGTGTAGACAGAATGTGGTCTACTAATTGGCCAATCCGCATAATTCATATGCACAAAACTAGCGCAGAAGGGCAGAAAATGAGACTATTTTAAACACTTACATTACCTACGGAAAATAATTTGGAAGTTATTAAATTATCTGGGAGCACGGCAGTGCGTTCGCCAAGTTCCTAATAATTCCAATAATCTTGGAAGTATAATATTTTCTCTTATTTAATGTTTAACTTATGACATTCCATAAGATATTTTAGTAGTCGAACTAAGGGTAACGATACCTTCAAGTTCGATTAACACGCTTTTAAATTTACTACCCGTATAGCACGGTGACGACATACTGTGACTTTGTTACTGTCAACATGACGCCACGTGACGTCAACGTGGTCACAGTGAGGTGGGTATGAAGTCGTTATGACTGTTTTTAGCCCTACAGTGATGTCACATTGTGACCACTTTGTGTAGTCACAGTGTGACTTCACTGAAAGCTGTGACTTTTGTGACGATCTGTATCGGATAAGGTGACCCGACTTCACTTGAATTAGACTCGAAAAATGTGTCGGCTTTTTTTTTTTCTGCATGTCGAATTCGGTTTAGAATCCTGCATATGGTCAGATTATCAGATTTTATTCGGACCCGGCAGGACCAGGTTGACTTTTTTAAAAATGTTTATGTTTATAATATTTTATTTTATTTATTTTAAGTTTTGTTTCAGCCCGTTCCTGGATTAAAGCAGTAGCGTACACACGGAGGGAGCTAAACGGGCTGAAAACCCTCCCAAACTCCGAGACTCGACTAATGATTTAAAGTTTCTTTATATTATAAAAAATTACATATAATTTTTTATGGTTCTTTTAACTTTTTTTTTTTGGAAATTTTGTAAAATGTTGGTTTGTTACTGAATTTGTTACATTTTAAAACGTTCTTAAAAAAAAAATAATAAAAAAATAAATAAAAATAATATATATATATATATATATATACGAGTACGTATAATAATTACAATTTTTTAAAGAGTAAACCAGTTACAGTTAAAGAAAGAATAGATTTTGTAAGTCAAAAATTTTGTCTTCCACTTATTTATAACTGACAGAATATGATTGATCAAGTAAATGCATCGATTAAATATATTATCTATCAGCTTGAATTTATTTCTGTGTCGGTTTAAATTATCAGATAAAAGTTAACAATTTTTTTTTCCCCAAAATGTTTTAAAAACAGCTTGATTTTGCCTAATTTTGATTGACTGCACGCTGAACATTGACCGTCTGCTCACAAGTGTCGCGTAAATATGCTCGTCTACATGGGCTGAAATTTTCAAATCCAGGCCCATGGGTCAGCTATCTTTACCCTGCATCAACCCAGTGTAAAAGTTAAAAGTTTGGTCCGAGCAAAAATCAATAAAATCAGTCCTGATCCGTCCTGGTCTTTCTCCATTTCTACAGAAAAAATACTTATATTTTTTAAACAACATTATCTACAATTTAAAAATTATTTGTAAAAGAATATTGCATACATATTTATACAAAAATTTTAAAGTACAGTTTTTTTTTTCGATTATGTGTTCGTAAGTCCTTATATGAAATTGCAATATTAATAATGAAAACATTAAAATGAAGACTGGTAAAAAAAAAAATTGAATATAGTTTAGAAGAAAATAAAAATATTATCAAGAATATCACAATTTTGTAGCTCTATAAAGGGATAAATAAATGTACATTAAAAAAAAGTCTTATTTTTTTTTAATCAAAATAAATTTCTACAGATTCCGTTAACAAAAATACAATATCACTGTTAAAATAAAACCAAGAATAATAAAATTAAATTAAAGCTGCCAGCCTGTCATAGCCCAGGAAGAGTGAAATCAAAACCCGAAGACCCAAACATGCACACAAATCTGATTAAAATTCAATTTAAATCATTGATTTTAATCATCTAATTAAAATCGTTGACATACTGTTATTTATTTCAATAAAATAAACATTAATTTTATTAAACGTCATTAAATTCATAAAAGTTAACATGCTTATATGAAACTAACTAAAACCTTCAAAATTTAATGAAAAGAAAGGACAACAGGATAATTAATTTTAACTCTGACATAATTAATAAAAGAAAAATAATGCAAGGATAATTCCCGATTACCCGACGCTCGATTATATGAACAAATCTAATCATAGGAATGTTCTGTGGCTGTATTCCAGTATCGTTGACGAAAATTTATCAACTTATAATCAATTATATGAAGCTTTTAAATATGGTAAAAATACTTATAAGTAATTAAAATATTGTTAAAGTATTTTAATTAAGGGTCGATCGAAACAGGTCTTTAAGACCGAAACCGAATTTCGGTAATCTTTCTATTTTCAACCGAAAACGAAAATGTCCAATTTTTTTTAAAGTAATTAATACATACATAAATATACATAATTATTAGTATAATTTTATATGTGTGTGCCAAGTTGGTTTTTTGTGCCTCTGGTCAAAACTTTTTTTTCATATAAAATAAAATGTAATTAATTCATCAACGACACAAATTTTTTTCTAATTATACGAATTTCATCTAATTAAAAAATTAGGTATGCATATCTCAATTTATCTATTATAATAATTTTTGTAAATGATCTTCATCTGTTTTACTATATCTTTAGGGAGCATTCGAAACACTTCTGCGATTCAAAGTTTTCTATTACTGTTATAGGTCTGCAGCTTTTATTGAGCATGTGAAAAGTGTCTTCAAAGTTTAGTCATATATGCATTACTTGCTTTGTAATTTGCACTCAAGTCTTGAGCCAGTTATGGCAGATAATTATAAACAGTGAAATTCATAGCAATAAATAAATAATGTCTCATTTGAGCCGATACAGGTCAAATCAATGAGTAGTGTTGAAAATTCCCGAAAGAAGAAACGAGATTTTCGGAATACAGAAACAAATAGTTTCGGTCGAGTTCCGGTCCGGCCGAATTTTTGGCAGCATTTTCTCTGAAAACGAATTTTTGGCGAAACTCAGATTTTGTGCCTAACACGAAAACGAATTTTCGGCCAATCTCAAATTTTAACCCTTTACTGCACGAATTTTTCTTTTTTTATGAAAACATTATTTGAAATCTATATATCGGTCTAATAATGGGAAAAATAGTAAAAAAAAAAAAATAATTTTCAAATTTTCAGCTAAAATTTGACATTTTATGGTGCGTGCTATATGTACACAATTAGGGTTTTAAAATATTGTATTGCTATATTTTGCAACTAAATGAGTTTAAATTAATTAATTTTATCTCCTTAACACTCTCCAACTTTTTTTATATTAAGTTTTTTAAGTATTCAGTAAAAATAATGAAAGTAAAGCTTACCTTAATATCTTGATCGAAATTTCTTTTGTTTCCAAAGATCAAATTCTAATTTTTTGTCTAGTGCAGACATATGACATGGACAAAATAAGTATTACTCCATTCTTTGGATTCTTCTTGATCAGGGGCAGAGATCATATTGGCCAAATTCATGGCACATAATGAAAATTATAATGATTTTAGGTCTGATATGGCACGTGGTGCAGTAAAGGGTTAATGAATTGTAAATTTTATTACATTATTTATAGAGATTATTATAATTCTGACACTATAATCACTAAAAATATATCGAAAAATTTCGAAAATCTGCAGGAATCCTATCCTACAAACGTTCTCATGCACCTTGGATACAGAAATAATTTAAAAATGAGAAAGAATCGGGTGTTTCCTCAAGTACTTTCCTCATGTACAATCCGCAACCTAAACGCAATTAAATAGAAAACAAAAATGTCCTTTTTTTTTCGTATTTTTTTTACTTTTGTCAAAAAATATTAAGTGCGTAATTATAGTATATTCTCCGTAAATTTGTTTTATTTTTACTTTAAAAAAAGTTTTATACTATGAAAACAGTTATTTATTTTATTTTATGACTAGCTGACGCGCCTGAACGTTGATCGGACCCACCAAAAAACAGCACAAAACGCGAAAAATTTAAAAATCGTTGCACGAATTCCGAATAAAGTTTATTGAAAAAGAACGGAATTTACTATATTGGGCTAAGAATGTTGAAACCGGAATTCATTTTACAAATGTGGGAAAATCGTAGCTAATCGCGAAAAAAAAATGCTAAAATATCGAAAAATCGCAGTACAAAACAAAATAACTATATTGAGCTAAAAGATTAAAACAGGATTTCTTCTACGAAGAATAACTGCAAAACGCGAAAAAACTCTAAAAGTTACATAAAAACTTCGCAAAAAAAAAAAAAAAAAAAAAAGAAATTGTTCTACAAATTGCAAATAAACTTTATTGAAAAGAGGACAGAATTTACGTTATTCGGCTAAAGCTGGATGTCTTGTACTAAAGTGGAAAAAATTGCGAAAAAATTTCAAAAATCGTTGAGGGCAGAGTGGGCTAAAACATTGTAACCATAATTCGTTCACGAATGTAAAACAAATCGGCGCGAAACTCGAAAAAAACCGCTAAAAATAGCATTGAAAATCGCGAATGATCAAATGAGCTATCTTAGGGTAATATGTTGGAAAAGGAATTATTTTTACGAATATCAAAAATTTGCCGTGGAAGGTCGAAGGTGTACCCAACAAATGGTACAAATCGCAGTGAAATAAATCGCAAAAACGTCAAAAATCGCAGGACAAAATTTATTATATTAGGCTGAAAATTTTAAACCAAATTCTTTTTTCGAATGTCCAAAAATCGCAGCGGATCGCGTAAAAACGCAAAAAATTTCATTAAAACCAGCTAGAACATAAAAAAATTGCAGAGGACAAAATTTACTTATTAGGCTAAAAGTTTGAAACTGAATTTCTTTCATGAATGTCAAAAACAAGCGAAAAAGTTAAAAATTGCATTAAAATCGCAAAAAAAAGCAAGAATTGCAGAGAACAAAATTTATAATATAAAAGGTTAAAATTTTGAAACCAAATCCCTCTTCTGCATGTCAAAACACCGCTGTGGAACGCAAAAAGCAGAGAACAAAACTATTATGGACTAAAAGTTTGAAGCCGAATTCCTTTTCCGAATGTCAAAAAATCGGTGAAACGCGGAAAAACGCTATAAATCGCATAAAAAAAATCAAGCAATTCTGAAGACAAAATCTTTTATATTAGGCTAAAAGTTGGAAACAGAATTCCTTTTACAAATGTAAAAAATCGCTGCGGAAACCGAAAAAACGCATTAAAAATCGCTAAAATTCAAAAGTCATGGGGGATCAAATTTACTATACTATGCAAAAAAGTTAAAACCAAATTCTTTTTCCGAATGTCAAAAAATCGCCGCGAACTCGAAGCACCGCTGAAAATATCTCATTAAAAATCGCCAAAATTCAAAAATCGAGGAGGACAAAATTTACTATATTAAGCTAAAAGTTTGAAACCAAATTCTTTTTCCGAATGTCAAAAGATCGCCGCAGAAAACGAAAAATCCTAAAAAATCGCATTAAAAACGTTAAAATTCGCAAATTTTCGAGGAGAAAATTTACTATGAGGCTAAAAGTTTAAAAGTAAAAAAAATCGCCGCGAAATGCGAAAAAAAGCTAAAAATTGCATAAAAAACTAGCGCAAAATAAAAAAAATTGCTGTACGAATTCCGAATAAACTTTATTGAAAAGAGGACATAACTTACTACATTTGGGTAAAAGACTGAAACCGGGTTCTTTTTATTAATGTAGAAAAATCGCCTGAAAACGGTTAAAATGCAGAATATCGCAAAAAAAAAAAAAAAAAAAAAAACCTCATAAAAAATTAAAAATCGGGTTTCTAGATGCAATACAGCTAAAGGTCGACCGAAAATTCGGTTTCGTTTTCGGCCAAAAATCTGAGTTTCGCCGAAAATTCGTTTTCCGCGATTTTAAGAATTTAACATTACTCATCGATTTCAGCTTTATCGGCCAAAATTTATTGCTACGAACTTCGTTGTTTATAATTATCAGTCATCATGACTGACTATAGTAATAGAAAATTTTCTGTTTGAAACCACAGAAGTGTTTCGAATACTCTTTCTTCTAGTAGAGAAAGTTCTGGTATAACAGATGATCATTTACAGAAATCATTATAAAAGATAAATCGAGGTGTGTATACATGAAACTAAAACTTTTTTAATTAAATGATAATTAGAAAATCTTTCTGCGCCGTTGATGAATTAATTACGTTTTATTTTATATGAAAATAAAAAGTTTTGGGTCTAAGGCACAGAGAGCCAATTCGGGCCACACGTGTAATTAATTAATAATTATGTATATTTAATAAATAAGCATAATTAATAATTATGCATATTTAATAAATACGTATAATTAATTAATAATTATGTATAGTTACGTATGTATTAATTACTTTAATACATACAATTTAATTACTTTAAAAAAATTTGGACATTCTCGTTTTCGGCCGAAAATAGGAGGATCACCGAAATTTGGTTTCGGTTTCTGCCTTAAAAATTTGTTTCGGTCGATCCTTAATTACAACAGATATAGAGATACCTCACTACCAAATTTTGTAGCTCTGTGTGCAGCGGTCTCTTCAGAACGCAACACACAGACAGACATACACACGCACAAACTTCACTCATTATATATATAATAAAATACGTACATTAGAAAATAACATACGTTAAAGTACTCCCGATTATTCGATGATTTCGATTTTTCGACACATCCCTGTGAGTATAGGCAGTGAGTCTACTGCACTGCCTCCCTTTTCCTTATTCTGCACCGTTTTTTTTTAAAGAAAAAGTATAATTTTCAGTCTCGCTCGCTTTTTTAAATTGTTTAAATTTTATTTTTTCTGGAGGAGGAGGTTATTAACATAAGATCTTTACCCACCCATTTCTTTCAAAACCACCAAAGAACAGTTAGATGATATAAAATTTTAGAGCAGATAACCTGGAGTACTTCTGGAGAATGAACAATTATTTTTTTTCAACCCCCCTGTGACCTACTTTTCTTTTTGTCCGAAACATACACCCTACGTTTTTTTTTTTTTTTTTTTTTTTTTTTGGCTCATACCTTCGATTTCCGCTAACCACCTGTCGAGAACAACATGGTGTACAGAATAGAAAGTTCGGCTGAAATCATTATTTGTTTTATTACACTAAGAGCAGTAAAATACATTATCGTGATCATTATCTGACAAACAAAAATTGCAGATACTCGGATTGACATCAAATAACCTATCCAAGTTATTGATTTTATTTAATTTTGAAACAGACTTAATTTCGATTATAGTAAAATATTCGTTATCTAAGTATGTCTAAAAGTTAGATTTTCGGAATTAATACAGAAACAGTTTCTTAAATGTGAAAAAGAAAAAAAAAAATATGAACCTGATTTAGAATGGTTTCGAAGCATTCCCGAACAAAAATTGTTAGTTATAAAAATAACATACTTTCGATTAACCCTTTACGCACCAACAGGTCTTTAAAGCCCCTTTAATAAAAAATTAATGTAAAATGTATTTAATAAGACTGTTAATAAACAGAAGATTTTAGATTTATAGTGCAAAATACTTTGCTTTTCCATGTCTAGAACACAGGTATTTTAAAAAATCTGAATATTAAAATAATAATAATAATAAAATTGTGGGATATTTTCCTCACCATTTACGTATTAACTCTTTGACTGCAACTTGGGAAATATAACATACCAGTGGGTTATTATTATTTTTTTTTATTCTTATGGTACCAGTTTTTTTAAAACTAATTTCTACCTTACACTTACACTGGGATATTTTCAACGGAAATCTATAACAGCGAAATTTTTTTGTAAATTAACACTAGAACCGCGGAAAATTTTAATCAAGTTAAAAAAATATATTTATTTAAAACTATTTAACTTATTTATTTAAATTATTTTTGTACAACGTATATATTAACTTATTGTATAAAGAGTTTTCTGGTTCGAATCGACATGTATTCATTTCGCACGGGTCAAAATGAACCGTCACCGCGGTTCTGGTGTTGAATTATGGTACAGATGAATATAAAATTAGTCGCCACTCCCCAGTCCTGGTCCGTAATCCACAGGCTAACAGCTTTTATCGTATCGAAATAATATCTAGACACATTTACACTCAAATATTTTACAACAAGACCAGTTATTTTAATTAACAAATCGTTTAGAAAATTATCTAATTATATGAAATTTAGAATATATCTTCAAATATGAGGCGTTGAGAACCAGAGTGGACCAAACTCGCATGTGAGTACTATTTGCATTCTTCATTTGAGATTCTAATCTCAGTACCAGCGAGTAAAAATTTCAGAAATTTATGCCTTCTAGATGCATTCGTGGTAAAACATTTAGTTTTATCAAAGGAAACGACCGCTTTTTAAAAATATATATATGACATCATTTACACGCACCGAAGCATTTCGCCTAGTGCCTGAAACTCAATATCAGTAGAATGAAAAAATATTGATACCTAACAGCTTTATGAAGGAAAATGCGTGCTTTAAAGCGTGATGTCACTTTTTGTTAATTTTTTTAAAGTTATTTTTAATCGTAATGAGAAAATGCATCAATAACGATATAATCAATAAAGATAAATAAACTCCATTACAGGTTATTTCTCTTTTTTTTTTCTTTCTCAACAATGGAAGTAATCCGATTGTCACCATTTTGAAGAAATTTCACAGAAAGCTTGGGAATTTAAAAAAGTAGCTAGTGCGATCATATCTACAAACGCACAGCTTTCACGAAAAAAAAAAAAAAAAAAAAATAATAATAATAATTAGTAAAATTTGTCCAGAAGAAAGCTCAGGGCAGATGACTGAAAAAACAGTCTTGTATTTAAAATGTATAGATTTAAACTTAGCATTGTACGAAGTAATATGTTAAGAGGTTACTTCAGTCAAATGGAAAGACCCGTTCGCTAATGTTAATCCTATGGAAGAAATTTATAAAGATATCTCAGTCGCATTTCAATATTTTTAAATGATTTCTTTTGCATTAAGTAGTTGAGATCGATCTGTATGCAGGCCGTTTTTTACTTTTTGTTTTTGTTTACAGGCATTTCTTATGAGGATACTTTCATTTTCGGAACCGGTTTTGAAAGTAAAAGCATCCTCATAAAAAATATCTACAATCAAAATCGATAAAGTAAACAACGGCCTGCATACAGATCGATCTCAACCACTCAATGCAAAAGAAATCATTTAAAAATATTGAAATGCGACCGAGATATCTTTATAAATTTCTTCCATAGGATTAACATTGGCGAACCGGTCTTTTCGCGTGACTGAATTAGGGCCTTAACACTTACAGGTAGTATTGTTACAAATTTCAATATTTTTACGCATTCTTGTAAAGCTGCTCTCAAAATCAGATGACACAGTTGACAATAATGTTAAAAAGCAGAAAAAAGGGATAAAGCATCAAGGGTAGATCGTAGATCCAGCTTCCAATTGTGTTTTCTTTATTTTGAGTGTGTGATGAGTCAACGGGATGGTTTTATGAATTTTGTAAATCATATCTGTTTGTGGAGCGTTCTTAAATATTGTTACTAATTCGGTAACTATTTCAGTTAATTCTCTTAGTGATTGGAATTAAGTTAAAGAATTATTATTTTATTTCCACTAAAATGGCTCAAAAGAGGAGGAGCCAATGGTATGCAATAATGGCCGAAAAAGGCGTGGTTTATGATGCGGAGGCGTGGCCTTGTTGGAATTTTCCGGAAAATAAAACTTTCAGATTTTCTATTTTATCACCAAAAATATAAATAGAGGCCCACCCCATTACACTTAGTTTGAGTTCAATGTGTAATCTAGCTCATGTTAGGTTTAGCTTTTCGACTATGCTGCGGAGCTGTTTGCAGGGGCGTAGCTACAGATATTTTTTCGGGGGGAGAATTCGAAAAATTCCCAACTTGAAACAAATTCTTCCAACTAAAGTGTGTATAATACGTGTACCACAATGTGTATAATAATGATAATGAAACTTATGCATAAAAAATTCCTTTCCAAAGAAAAATTTTGAAACTGGAAACATAAAAATTCTAATTATTGGTTTGTTTAATAAAAAACAAACATGCAGGTCCTCGTCCTGAACACGATTTGACTGTTTTTAGAAAATGTCTGTCTGTGTGTATGTGACACAAATTTTGTGGTTGCTCTATCTCAAGAACTAATGCGCGGAATTTAATAAAACTTTAGATTCAGTTATATCTAGATAAGAATTAATGCTGATTAGTTTTTGGTGTAAATCGCCCGAAAGGTGGCGCTGCTAAGGTGCATTTTTCACGATTTACATGATTTTAGGGATAGTTATCTCTCAAATTCTTGCACGGAATTTGATCAAACTTCATATTCTGTTAAACCTTGACATAATTTGGTGCTTATTAGGATTTTGTGTATATTATATAACAGGGGGCACTGCTGTGCAGCATTTTTCACGATTTTCGCTTTAGCTATATCTGAAAAACTAATGCAAGGAATTTAGTCAAACTTCATATTCGGTTGCACTTCCTTATTGGGCTTGGGTGTTTACTGTCCAAAGGTATCACTTTTGTGTTCTTTGGTTTTTGAATTTTGGTTGCATCTAACAAGGTGTGTGCCGAAATTCAATGATTTGTTTGAAAAATGCGAGGCTTCTATCTCCTTTTTAAATGAACACAATTAAACGAATCTATACCTTTTGAATTCATTATTATGGGCATAGAATTATTATTTAATTTTAGCATTATGGTTGCAAATTTTGAGGTATTAACATATATGGGATAGAATAAAGTTTTGGGATTGGCACATCCGAATTGTTTTCATTTAACATTAATTCTTCTTGTCTTCAAAGAAGCCAACCTGATGATAACACCATCCAGTTTAATAAAATCCACTATTTGGCTTTCACATTTTAAAAGCATTAGGCTGTCAAGCCTGTCATCCCTCATTGTAGTTTGTAATATATATTTTTTTAAGTTTTTATTTGACTAAAGATTCTTTCATTAGATGAAACGCCATAAAGATAAGCTTCTGTGAATGTTAAGATATAAGTATATAGTTTGACGGCATGACCCAAATAGTCTTTGAATTTCATGGTATGAGTAAAAGGTTTGTTTAAAGCTGCTATCAGATTCACCAACTTTTCGAGCAATTTTTGAGCCAACTCTTGATTTCCTCCAACTTATCGTGAAATATTGTCTCAACACCCAGTGTGATAGATAGCAAACAGCAATATCCCAACCACAGCTCTAAAAAAGTATGCACTAGCCGCGCCTTTCCCCCCCAACTTTCAACATTTCAGCCAATCAGAGTTAAACGATTTATACGAATAGGCGATAAATATTAACGGTTGGTACTAGTAGTAGTACTGGTTTTCCTCCAACTTTAGCAACGACAACCTTTTTCTCTCTTTGAACGGGAAAAAATTGGGTTTAAAGTCGGCTGAAAAGTTGGTGAATCGGATAGCAGCTAGTCAGTTAGGATTTGGTTTATTTCTATTTGACTCTGCAAGTCATGTACATCCGTTTCTCATATACAGGTGGAAACATTATTAACTTTTCTAAGTTAGTGATACTCAAATTTGCCTTGCACAATTGAAATTTAAATATGAAATGTATTGGTGCAATATTCTCCTGATATAGGGAACACTGTCATTTAAGCTCATTACTAAATTGTCGAAATTTTCTTGTATTTCTTATAATTATTTCTTGTAAAACTTATATGTATCAATGTTCATTGCTGTGCTATTATTTTTATATCTTCTCTTTGGTGAAACCGTTTTCCTACCGCGCTTTTGGAAGTCAGCTTCTTCAGTCATATCCTAATATTCATAATTGTTTGTGAACTTGTCTATAAGGAAATCTTTATTTCTTCAAAATTTTATTCAAGTGCAACGTGTCAGCGTTACCGTGAATGTCGATTTTTTCTTCAGATGATGGACAGCTTTCATAGTCATATTTCTTTCCAAATTCAAATCGTCCCTTTTTTACCTTTATCATCCTCGAATGGATTTTTACATGATCCAAAATCTTCCACGAAAACTCTTTTCCTATTATGAAGGGTTCTTCTTTCGTTCTGATATTTATAGTCATTTTTTAGAACAGCTTTAAACACACAACACTGGACTTTTGGTTTAAAATTTCACAAACACCCATAAATATAAACGAACAGTACTAATATATATTTCGCACACACACACAAATACAAGTAAAATGTGACAAATTTATCAGAACCAACCACTTCTTATATACACATTTGCTCATATAACGCCCTTTTCTTGACTGCGAAGGGTTAACTAATTTTTGTGGCAAAAAATCACGAGAATGAGTAAAATATTGTCCAAAAATCGGGAAATTACTTAAAAAATTATTGCAATTTGTGAAAACTCATCAAATCTTCTTGCCCAGCTGTGTTTCAAGTAGGTGACTACATTCCTTTTTGTTGTGCTACGAGCGATCTCCAATTTTCAAAAGAAGATGTAATCCCTTTTTCTGTTTTAGGAGAAGAAGGTGAGGTAGGTTGAAATTTTTGAGAAAGGAACAAAGTTTTGGAGGAAATAAAGGAACTAGATAGTCAGCTATTGATGGACAGGAGTAGAGAAATTTAGGTCTGGTAGATGTATAATATTTTTGTATAACTGAAAAACACAATAATAAATTGAGTGCGGCTGATTCCTTTTTGTATTTTTTTTTTTTTATATATAATTTAACTTGTTTACTGTTACAGTACTCAGAAACATAATCACCAAAACAATAAAAATTCCGTAATTTTTTTACTATTACTTTTAAAAAAGAAATTGTCACAAAATTCTAGAAATTCCCAACTTCACATATATTGGGGGGGGGGGAGTTCCCCCCCCATACACCCCCCCATGGCGATGCCCCTGGCTGTTTGTAGAATTTTAGTCTGCTTTATAATACACATTTATGTATTTTGTACTATATTACGCTGTGAATGATTGCGTATTGTGTGTTTAACTGCTCGATTGAATACTTGAACTTTCTGGAATATTCTTAAAAATAAAATAGTGAGATGGTCGAAAGGATTTTGTTCCTTTATCGACTTGCAATCACACGAAACCGAATTTTGAAACAACATTAATGTTTATTTTCATGAAATAAAACTGGGGATTTTCTTTTCAAGCCGGCTCTGATCCCTCCACCCCTTAAGGGCGTGCCTACATATACCCGACAGCACACCCAAGCCTTGGTCCACCCAAAACTGGAGCATTTTTGTTCATATAATTTCTAATAACAATAGAATGGCTTCGTTCCACCGACCAGTGTGAAAATAAGCTCCCAAACCTGTAATAATATACACAAAACAAAAGAAAGATATTTAAATTTCGCTTTTTTTCAAATATCAAAAGTTTTTTTTTTATGTGATTTGAAATGCATCCAAAAGTTTGAGATTAAGATTGTAAGCGATACAACACATAGTGTAAGCCGTTCGTGCTGTATTGTAAGAGAGTAAATACCCGGATGATAATGAACTTTCAAGGACATTCTGTCCAGGTCAACACGCGCGTCTAATCAAACACCTCATTTTAGAGGAGCACGAACAAAGGAGTCGCCTGTCTGTTTACGCAAAAAAGAAACCCGATTGTGTAAACTCGATTGGAAGAGAGAGAGAAAGAGAGAGAGAGCACTTATGGGTTAAAACCGCGAACCAAGAATTAAGTAACCTGTTACATCCAGACGAACAGCTGCAAAAGTGGCATATCACCCTAACTAATCATATCGTAAACAAGGGGAAAAAGAAAAATTCTTTATGCAAAGATTATGTAGCATTCCAAACGTTATATTAGGATACTCTGATTATATGTTTTATTTTTTTTCTACTGTCTTTCTCAATCATTTTGCGTGACTTCATTAACCTTTAACTGATAACTGATGTCACAGAAATTGTCACATAACTAGTGTGAAGCGGTCTGTGAGACCGCTCCATCGAAAGATGAATAAAAGCCGCGATTAACTCATAGGATGCTGTTTTTGTACTAAACTTTTTGTACAGGAGTGTTATAATTAAAATTCACCTATTCAAAAGTCTCTGGTGTTAGTACTAAAGTTCCAAACGAAACAAAATTTCAGTAGTGTTTATAGATAAACTGAAATTTGCAAGTTAAACTGTGAAAATTGAAAGTACCGGTCTGTGAGACCGGTAACATCAGTTAAAGGTTAAAAACACACGCAGACACACGACTTCCGACCAATGGTCCTAGACGCGTCTGTCTGTTCCCGAGCCGAACACGAACATTTCACTTGGAGACATGCCCCTGAAAATTTTTTTAATAGAAAACATTGTTTATTACACCCAACCACTGCCAGAAATCTGCAAGAACCACAATTCTTATTCTTTTAAAATATCATGGTACAACTAGGGCAGAAAGACATGGTTTCTGTTTTCCAGTAATTCTGGGAAAGGACTTCAAACAGAAAGCGAGGGGATATATAATATAGGGATAGAATATTCCTCCTTATATCCCATCCTCATGTGCTTGAAATCCCATCTGTAACAATTCTTTTTTAAATTGCTTTTTAAAGGAATGTAAAACATTACAAAAAACTTAGACTACAGTTTTGTTTCTCGAATAGTAAGTTATTTTCTTTTTTATATTAGTGAATGAATAAAATTTGAAGACTTGTTTGTATAAAAATCTACTCCATCTCAACTTTAAAATGTACGTGGTGTGTGTGTGTGGGGGGGGGGGGGGATCAGGCGCGGATTCGGGTGCAAAACGGAGCCGTAGCCAGAGGTGGCTTTAAGGTAGGGATGCGCAACCTGTGGCTCGCGGGCCAAAAGTGGCCCGCGATGAGCTAACGTGTGGCCCGCCAATGCTGTCAATTTATAACAGGAAAAAAATTGCAATTTTTGGCCATAGGTCGCAGGAAAAAAAAAATCATGCATTTCGTCAGTTTGCCGTGGGATTTCGTTGATTTTTGTGATCGTCTCGTCGATTTCGTTGATCGGCTGTGGAAATATAGCAAATTTTGTGGATGAGACTCGGAAAAATCGGGAATTTCGTTGATCGGACACGAACAAATCGCGAATTTTGTCGATCAGGTGCGGAAAAATCGCAAATTTCGTTAATCGGTCATGGAAAAATCGCAAATTTCGTTTATTGTACACTGAAAAAAATCACGAATTTTGTCGATGAGGTGTGGAAAAGTCGTGAATTCCGTTGCTTAGGCACGGGAAAATGGCGAATTTTGTCGATCAGGAGCGGAAAAATCACGAATTTCGTTGATCGACCACGGGAAAAGCGCGAATTTCGTTGATCGGCAGCGGGAAAATAGCAAATTTTGTCAATGAGGATCGGAAAAATCGGGAATTTCGTTGATCGGACACGGAAAATCCGCGAATTTTGTCGATCAGGTGCGGAAAAATCGCAAATTTCGTTAATCGGTCATGGAAAAATCACAAACTTCGTTTATCGGACACTGAAAAAAACTGCGAATTTTGTCGATGAGATGCGGAAAAATCGTGAATTTAGTTGATTGGGCTCGGAAAAAAGGCGAACTTTGTCGATCTGGCGCGGAAAAATCGCAAATTTTGATTATCGGGCATGGAAAATTCGACATTTTTGTTGATGATGTGCAGAAAAATTGCAAACTTTGTTGATCGGCTGTGGAAAAATCGCCCGTTTATCGCGAGATTAAAACGCAAATTTCCCAGGATCGGGCGATCTGATCTTTTGATCAGATCGCCAGGATTTTCTCGGATTTTGGCCCAGGATTTTGGCGCAGGATTTTCTGATCGGGCGCAGGAAAATCGCAAATTTCGTTGATTAGCCGCGAAAAAAATTTGCAAATTTCATTGATCAGACACGGGAAAATTGCAAATTTTGTCGATCGGGTACGGAAAATCGTGAATTTTGTCGATCGGGCTCCTAAAAATTGCAAATTTCGTTTGTCGGGTATGGAGAAATTTCTTCGATGATGCGCTGAAAATTTTAAAATTTCGTTTATCGGCTGCGGAACAATCGTGAGTTGCGTCAGTTTATCGCGAGAAAAAATCGCAAATTTTGTCAATCTGCCGTGGAAGAAAATTGCAAATTTCGTCAGTCACTTAAGAATAGCAAATTTCATAGATCAGACGCGGAAAAATCTCAAATTTCGTCGATCGGGTAAGAAAAAATCGCGAGTTTTGTCGATTGAGCTCTGAAAAAGCGGGAATTTCGTTGATCGGACCTGAAAAAATCCCGAATTTTGTTGATCAGGCGCGGAAAAATCGAGTATCTTGTCGATAAGGCGCGAAAAAATTGCGAATTTTGTCGATCAGACGCGGGAAAATCACAAATTTCACTGATCGAGCACGGAAAATTCTTCATTTTCGTTAATGTTGCGCGGAAAAATTTGCAACTTTTGTTGATCAGCTGAGGAAAAATTGTACGTTTCTTCTGTTTATCGGGAATAAAAGGCGAATTTTGTTGATCGGGCGCTGAAAAATCGCCAATTTCATTGATCTTGTACGGGAAAAATCGCGAGGTTTGTCGATCGGGCTCCGAAAAATCGCGAATTTTGTTGCTCGGGCACGACAAAAATTGCAGATTTTGTCGATCGGGCTTCTAAAAATCGCACATTTCGTTGATCAGGTACGGAAAAAACGCGAATTTTGCCGATGATGCGCTGAAAAATTAAAAATTTCGTTGATCGGCTGTGGAACAATCGTGAGTTTCGGCGGTTTATCGCAAAAAAAAATTGCGAATTTAGCCAATTTGACGCGGCAAAAAATTACAAATTTCGTCAGTCAGTTAAGAATCGCGAATTTCGTTGATCGGGCGCAAAAAAATCGCAAAATTTGTGGAAAAATCTGTGGAAATCATTGGTGGAAAAATCGCAAATTTCGTCGATCGGGCTGAAAAGACTCGCGAATTTCGTTGGGCGGGCAAGAAAATATCTCGAATTTTGTCGATCACGCGAGGAAAATTGCGAATTTGGTCGATTATGCGCGGAAAAATCTCGAATTTTGTCAATCAGACGCGGAAAAATTGCGAATTTTGTCGATCAGGTGCGGAAAAATTGCGAATTTCGTTGACTGGCTTCTCCCCTCCTTTGTTCATAAAGTTCACATTTTTTTATCGGCACTAGCCCTTTCATGCGTATGTTTGTTTTTTAGCACTTTTAATAAAACAAAATTTACTCTCCCGAATAAAGTCAACGAATATTACCACTTCTTGAAAGTAATCCTTACTATATCTAATATATATACAAACGTAAACACTGTTGATATATTCTTACCAACTGAATTCGATATGTTGACTGTGTAGGGGAATGTAGAGGAGTAAAATCCCTCCCTCCCTCCCATGAAACCATATTTTTTTCTGATAATAGTCCACAGATCACCTCCTCGAAATAGAATTCTCTCCGTGTTACTGATGTGGCCCTCGACAACCCAGACGTTTTTGTAAGTGGCCCTTCTCTTAAGAAGGTTGTGCACCCCTACTTTAAGGGGATTCTTAACGCACTTGAAAACACACGCTCCGTAATGTTAATCCTATGGGCAGGTTATTTTCCAATTTCTCGTTTCAATTTGAATATTTTTAAAAGATTTTTTTTGCATAGGGTAGCTGAGCTCAATCTTTAATATGACTCTTTTTTTACTTTTTCGATTTTGGTTGCAGATTTTTTTTAAAAAGGTACTTTCAGTTTCAAAACCGGTTTGGAAACAAAGTACCTTTAAAAAAAAAATCTGCAACCAAAATCGAAAAAGTAAAAAAGAGTCATATTAAAGATCGACTACTTCTAGCCTATTAAAAAAAAATCGTTTAAAAATATTCAAATTGAAACGGGAAATTCGAAAATAAGCTGCCCATAGGATTAACATTACGGAGCGTATGTTTTCAAGTGCGTGACGAATCCCCTTAAAACTTTTTGGTGTAGCTATTCCATGTGCCTTTTTTCTTCCACTCTAATAAAGAATAAATTTAGATAGAGAGCAAGTACTTCTGCTTAACTGTGGATTCGATGTAAAAATTATAAATTGAAAGTAATTAATTTTTTCTAAAATTGATAAGCTATTACGGGAACAGTGTTATTTATATTTTAAAAAGGAATGACACCAAAATGTGGAGATTCTAACAAACAACATATACCTTAAAAAAAATAATAATTCAGAAATTTTTCATCATCTCTTACTAGAAGATCTGGTCAGCTTTTACCTGAGTGATAAATACCTTTAGAAAATGTCACTACTTCTGGCTTCTTGATATTTAAAATACTTTACCAAGAATAATAAAACACTATATACCTAAAAAGTTTATCACTTTTCAGTATCTTTTATGTATTTATATATTTTAATAATTTGAAAGTATTTGAAAAAAGAAGTTTTAACTTCTTTAACGTAATAGATATACTCTGCTGTATTGAAATATTATGAGAGCTAAAGGGGGCTTAGAAGGGGCTCAGCCCACTTTACCCCATCTGGTTGCGGCCCTGGTGCAGTTTCTATTACAGTAAACTCTCTGTAAGGCGGACTCTGTGCAAGACGGAAATATGTAACTCGGAAAGATTTTCAATTTCCTGC
The DNA here is from genome assembly GCA_963932465.1 of Maratus speciosus. Taxonomy (NCBI): domain Eukaryota; kingdom Metazoa; phylum Arthropoda; class Arachnida; order Araneae; family Salticidae; genus Maratus; species Maratus speciosus. The sequence goes on from OZ010789.1 coordinate 297,929,629, forward strand.
GAATCCATAGACATAGAGTAAAATTTGTCTAAGGCGGAATATTGTCTACTGCGAAAACTTTTCTTGGTCCCGATCGATTCCACCCTAGACAGAGTTTACTGTATTAAGTTTTTCAGCTTTTACTTTTTCCTTCAAAGGTTTAAAAACGCTTGAACTCGACACACCCAGCATCTCTCCTTTTGTCCAGCTTTGCTATTGAGTTATATATTATTGTGGTATTGAGTATTACACAATATTCATACTGATTTATTTTATTTTTTAGTTACAAATCTGATAAAAACAAAAACCTCACATTTCTAAAAAGTTTCACCAAAGGGTGGCATATTGTGGAAAAGGTAAACCGATTAAATCGTACACAATCCAACTTAAAATTTGTTTCTCTTCATCAACACCTTTTCAATTATTTAATTTCTTTTCTAATCAGATCTCGCCAGATGACTAATTACCATTGGTGAACCTGGAACAAACAATCAGATACGATCCTGCAGCAATTCATCAATGTTGAATTTCTTTCAAAGAAATTACCGTTTACGGCTAATTACGGCATTTCTTTAAAAAAAAAAAAAAAAAAAAAAAAAACATGATTGTATTGTCAGTAGACAGGTTCGCAGTTTAAGATCGTATCACAAAACTTTCGAAAGAGTTATTTTTTTGTATATAAGAATTGTGTTTTGTGTGGATAGATAAATGCGCGGTATAGAAGGTGTGGTCAGAAAAACAATCAATAACAACCTTGTAGATAAATTACGTTAAATTGGAAGATCACCAGCAGTACATCAACAATGGTGGAATAAGAGATACAACAAAATTTTACACACATTGTGTATTCTTTATATATTGCAATTAAATTTAGTTTATGTATATTGCATCACAACAAAATAGCTGAAAGGAAGCGTAGCTGTAACAACAAATTCTTTATTAATCCATTTATGCCTGAATTTTTGTTTTCTAAAACTTTTTGGTAAAATCGCTTTAAAATGTTGCAAAATGAACTGGAAAAATACTAAAAAAAATTACACTGAACTTTTTTTGTATTTATTTGATAAAATGTAAGCATACTAAATATGGGAATATGCATAATATTTATAACAGTTTAATATACATAATTACATATTTTGTCTAAATTTATATAAAATAAGGTTTTACATTGTGTATGGTAGAGATCTGCACGGGCCGGGCTCGGGCCTATTTTCATTCACGGCCCTCGGGCCGGGCCGGGCCCGGTCCTTACTTTTTTCTGAAGTCTCGGGCCGGGCCTAGTCACTACTCTTTACGGGCCGGGCCGGGCCTAACTTATTTTTCTGCACACACGCGGGTACTGGTTTCATTCCTAATCGTCATGCCCAAAATTTTCATTCCTATAGTTTTCACCCAGCCCGTATGAAAACCATTGTCTCGGCGCGACCTGGTGCGTTCAAATGTCAGTAAAATTAAGCTTGGCACAAATTTTTTGTTAAAAAATGCATACATTTTTAAATCGCCATTATTCTACAATTAAACATTCAAATTCATTAAGTTCATAAATTAAACATTCAAATTTTATAGGGGACAATGTAGAGTTTTTTTAAATAAAGGCCTTAAAATTTTAGTAACAGTTCAAACAAATTTCGTATGGTAATCATTTTAAAAAGTAGGGGAGGGGGATTGACATTTTCTATATTTTAATGTATTATAAGTATAAGCTCCTGATAAATTAAAACATTATGTTTTAACTCTATTTTATTAATTGATTAATATCATCTTAGAAAATTTGAAAACATTCATAGTTAAGTTGTTAAATAAAAAAATTCTCAAAAATTAAATTTGTTTTAATTAAAGGTATTTATTAATAACAATTCAAAATAACTTACATTATTAATTGTTTATCTTATACTATAATGCGAGCAAAAATTGTGTGTGTGTATGTAAATTTTATCTTGAAAACGGCTCAAACGATTTTGATTAAATTTTGCACCTTACCGTTTTCGGGCACGAAAAAACCATTGGGATGGGTCTCATGTTCGAGAAAATTTGATTAGTGGGTCATTTTGGGTCATAATGGGTCAAGGTCAAGCTAATTATATCTAAAGAACGGCTCAATCGATTTTGACTGAATTTGGTATCTAACCATTTTCGGGCATGAAAAGACCATTGGGATGGGTCACGTGTTCGAGAAAATTCGATTAGTGGGTCATTTTGGGGTCACTGTGGGTCAAGCTACATTTATCTAAAAAACGGCTCTAGCGATTTTCACTAAACTCTATATTTTACAGTTTTGGATTACGAGAAGACCATTGGGCTAAGTCACATGTTCGATAAAATTCGATTAGTGGGTCATTTTTGGGTCACCGTAGGTCAAGCTAAGTTTATCTAGATAATGGCTCTAACGATTTTGACGAAATTTTCAACCTAATGTTTACGGGCACGAAAAGACCAGTGGAATGGGTCTCGTGTTCGAGATAATTTGATTAGTGGGCCATTTTGGGTCATAATGGGTCAAGGTCAAGCTAATTATATCTAGAGAACGACTCAATCGATTTTGACAAAATTTTGTATCTAACCATTTTCGGACACAAAAAGAGCATTGGGATGGGTCTCGTGTTCGAGAAAATCTGATTAGGGGGTCATTTTGGGTCATAATGTGTCAGGGTCAAGCTAATTATATCTAGAGAACGGATCAATCGATTTTAACTAAATTTTGTATCTAACCATTTTCGAACACGAAAAGACCATGGATGGGACTCGTGCTCGAGAAAATTCGATTAGGGGGACATTTTGGGTCATAATGGGTCAGTGTCAAGCTAATTATATCTAGAGAACGGCTCAATCGATTTTGTCTAAATTTTGTACTTAACCATTTTCGGGCACGAAAAGACCATTGGGATGGGTCACGTGTTCGAGAAAATTCGATTAGTGGGTCATTTTTGGATCACTGTGGGAGCTATTTTTATCTTAAAAACGGTTCTAACGATTTTCACTAAACTCTATATTCTACAGTTTTGGATTACGAGAAGACCATTGGACTAAGTCACATACTCGAGAAAATTCGATTAGTGAATCATTTTTGGGTCACCGTGGGTCAAGCTAAGTTTATCTTGATAACGGCTCTAATGATTTTGACGAAATTTTGCACCCTACAATTTTCGGGAACGAAAAAAAAAACGGGATGGGTTTCGTGTTCGAGAAAATTCGATTAGAGGGTCATTTTGGGTCATAATGGGTCAGGGTCAAGCTAATTATATCTAGAGAACGGCTCAATCGATTTTGACTAAATTTTGTGTCTAACCATTTTCGAGCACAAAAAGACCATTGGGATGGGTAACGTGTTCAAGAAAATTCGATTAGTGGGTCATTTTTGGGTAATCGTGGGTCCAGCTAAGTTTATCTAGATAACGGCTCTACGATTTTGACGAAATTCTGTAATCTATCGTTTTCGGTCACGAAAAGACCATTGGGATGGGTCACGCGTTCGAGAAAATCCGATTAGTGATTCATTATGGGTCAGGGTCAAGCTAATTATATCTAAAAAACGGATCAAGACATTTTCACAAAATTTTTTAATATACGGCTGTTTCTGGTCATGAGATGACCATTGGACTAAGTCGCATGTTCGAGAAAATTCAATTAGTAGGTCATTTTGGGGTCACAATGGGCCACGGTCAAGCTAATTGAATCTAAAAACATGCTCAAAACATTTTGACCAAGTTTTATATTATACCGTTTCTGGGCATGAGAAGAGAATTGGGCTAAACCACATGTTCGAGAAAATTCGATTTGTGGGTCATTTTGGGTCACAATGGGTCAGGGTCCAGCTAATTGTATCTAAAAACGGCATAAACGACTTTGACTAAATTTTGTATTCTATCCTTTTCGGACTCGAGAAGACCATTGGGCTAGGTCACATGTTCATGAAAATTCGATTAGTGGGTCAGGGTCAAGCTAATTGTATTTAAAAAGCGCTTCAAAACATTTTGACAAAATTTTGTATAATACCGTTTCCGGGCATGAAAAGACCATTGGGCAGGGTCGCATGTTCAAGAAAATTCAATCAATGGGTCATTTTGGGTCCTAATGGATCAGGATCAAGCTAACTGTATCTTAAAAACGGCTCAAAAAATTTTGACCAAACTTTGTACTACACCGTTTCTAGAGAAGATGAAACCATTGGGCTGGGTCACATGCTCAAGAAAATTCTATTAGTGGGTCATTTTGGTGATAATGGGTCGGGATCAAGCTAACGGCATCTCAAAAAGGTCCAAACAATGACTTTTTTTTTTTTTTTTTGTTATACCGTTTTACAGTACAAACAGACCATTGAAATAGCTCACATGTTCGATAAATTTCGGTTAGTGAGTTTTTGAATCAACGTGGAACAAGCTTATTTTATCTAGAAAACGACTAACGATTTTCACTAAATTTTGTATTCTGTTGTTTTCAGGCTCGAGAAGAGCATTCTGTTTGGTCGCATGTTCGAAAAAATTCTATTAGTGGGTCATTTTGGGTCACTATGTCTCAGGATCAAGCTAATTGCATCTAAAACAGCAAGAATGATTCAATGGGAATAATATATCGAGATAAACGCAAAGCTAATTTTGACCGAGCTTAGCTCGGTCATTCCTGCTAGTATAACTAATTTATCAATTACTTGTTTAAAAACTATTACATGAACTATATAATACTTATTTTAGGGTAAATGAAAATATATTTTTTAAATTTTCGGTTATTATAATGCGATATATAAAAATGATAAGGATTCTGAAGATAAATATGTTGTTTATTTATTAGTTAATTTAAAATATTTTTCTTGCTCTTTTAATTAAAATTAATTAATATCTTGCTTTTTGCGAATTGTAAAGTATAAAAATGTGCTTAAAAATTAAAATCTGCATCTGAACAATAATGTCACCCAACACTGTTAAAAATTATTTTTATGTATTTGTACAATATTGCATTATTATTATGTATTAATTACTACTTCGACTTTAAGTTTTTGACTGATTTTTCAAAAAATTTCTATTTTATTTTTTTGAAAATAATAAATCAAAAATTTTGAAAACTTTAAGTGATGATTAATTGCTATTAATTAATTCTCAAAACAGTTAGTAATTTTAGTATAAAAATTAAATTAATATTTTAATAAATATATATTTTTTAATTTAATGTATCCTTAATTTATTAAATTAATAACATTATTAATATACATTACAAATTTCTACTTTAAAATAAAATCGATACATAATATATTTTATATTCAATTTATCATTATATTTTATAGTAGTTATAAACTGAAATTTATCCTTTACCTGTTTATTTTTATATTTAAAGTTACCGAAATGTAAAACTATTAATATAATTATTAATAAAAGTAAAATAAAAATATATTATTTTTCTGGGAAAGTGGGAGGAAAAGGGTAGTATAAAAAATAAATAAATAAATAAAAGACAAATACAAAAAAGCTTAGTTTTGTCGGTTAAAATTTACAAATAAAATTAATTAAAATAATAGTTACATTATTATATAAAATTAAAAATAATAATCTTATTACAAATAAATAGGTCCAGATTCAATAAAGTTAGCTCACAAAAATCGTCTTCAAAGGGTGAGAAGACTTAAAAAATTGCAATAATAATAAAAAAAAAAAAAAAAAAAAAAAAAAGAAGTGGTGGGTGGAGTTTTCTGAAAACAAAATATTTTTCATAGCACGCCTAGTTACCAAATCACTATTGTTTTCTCAATGTTTATAATGGTAAAGTAACTTATGAAAACAAATTTATACGATGCAACTTTGTATTATAAAAATAATAAGAAAAAGTAAATTTGTGCTTCAATAAATATATCTTATTTCTGAATTATTGAAGGAGAGGGTGTAGAGGGGTGATTTGAGGAAATATTTGCATATAATAGCTGATAAGTGTCTAATTGAATTATTGAAGACATTTATGATTAATCTAATTGGAAAAAGAAAAAAATAAGCACAGTTTAATTATTTAATTAATGATAATTTAAACATTCTAAAAATGTATGAAAACAACCAAAAAACATTGTACGGCAGTTTATAGTATATATAAAGTACCTAATAGTAATAATAAATAATAAAACTTAAAAAATCCATTCTGTTAAATAATAATAGTTAAAAAAAGACAATGTCCCCTGTAAAATTATATCACGTTGTTCAAACAAACAAAGTTTCAGCTCGCTGTGATTTCATAATCACGAGTTATAAAAGTTTAAATTTATCGGACTGTTATATTCAGCTTTTCATAAAATTTGAGGGGCGGGGGGGGGGATATTTTTTAAAAGGGCCCAAATAATGTTCAAATTGCAGCGTTTGGCGGACCCACGACAATTAGAATCCGAGTTATAAGGTGGTGAGTACCAAAATTGCAAGGGACCGAAATGTCTCGGGACCAAAATGGCCAGGGACCGAAATGTCTCGGGACCGAAATTGCCAGGAACCGAAATGTCTCGGGACCGAAATTGCCAGGAACCGAAATGTCTCGGGACCGAAATTGCCAGGAACCGAAATGTCTCGGGACCGAAATTGCCAGGAACCGAAATGTCTCGGGACCGAAATTGCCAGGAACCGAAATGTCTCGGGACCGAAATTGCCAGGAACCGAAATGTCTCGGGACCAAAATGGCCAAGGACCGAAATGGCCAGGGACCGAAATGTCTCGGGACCGAAACGGCGGGACCGAAATGTCGTGTACCCGAAATAAAGGTACCATGCTTCTTGGGAATTCAAGGCGAGTACGAACTTAGAGTTCTGCATCGGTCGGGTTATTTGCTTTTACCCGAACCCGACGCGACCCGCGGTTCGGGATTGTTCTAGATGTTTTCGTTGCGGATCGGGTTGGGTTGACTTTCATGGTTTCGGGTTCGATTTTGACTTTTGCGGGTTGGGTTCGGGTTGACCCGAATTTCAAAAGAATGTCCAAAATATTTTTTCAGGTTAGAAATCTATATACAATAAGACCTACATAATGGCTTCTCTCCCGAAAAGCGGACACATCTATTTAGCGAACACTTTTTAAATTCCTAACATTTATATATTTAAACGCTTATATCTCTGAATAGCGAGTATCTCTGAATCTACACAAACATGACGCTACGAACTTTGCTTTTCTTCAGCAGGGCAAGCATGATCATTTCAAAACCAATAGCTAAAAATAATATCTGTTTACATACTTATATTATTTGTTGTAATATCATTAAGTATGAAAGAAATCGAACCGAAAACTATGCATGAAACTTTATTTGCTTTCGAAAAATATGAAAATAAGAAAGGTTTCCCTTTCCTTTAATATAATCACCTTTTATGCATCATTAGGTTTGTAACATAAAACACCGCCCCCTTCCAAAAAAAAGTGTTAAAAAATAAGTAAGAAAGGTTTCCCTTTTGTTTAATTTTATTTTACTGAAGCTAATGTTTAATCCAATAGCAATGTTTTTTTTTTCATATTTGTCGTTTTCATTTAAATGTTTTTACTTTTGATAAAGTATAATTAATTTATTTTTTTGCATAGGACACACGAAGTTGATATTTAGTCTGGTACTTTCGTACTTTTTAGAGCCCCACCAGTGGCCGAGACGTTCTGCTCTCGAAGCTGGTAGACGGGAGGTGCTGGGTTCGATCCCAATCGCACCCGTTGGCCTAATCGTTCGGAGTTTTCTTCGAACCTTGGTTTTCCAAGCGTAAATACGGGTTAGGTTCACTTAGAAAGACCCCCACGGAGGGCATCCCCGCCCTTAGGGCCTATATCCCTCGCGCTGATAACTGGCCGTCATAAATTCAACCAACCGTACTTTTTCGATTTTGGTAACAGTTTATTTTTACTTATTTATTTATTTAATTAATATTAGCTTGCGAGTATCTTCGCATTACTAGCGTAGACTCTTAATCTTTTAGTTATTACGAATATCTTTTGTAGTTCAATCGAGTTAGACAAAAAGGTTAATCTAATTTAATCAAAAATGCTTTTTGCTTTAATGCTTTATATCCCAAATTATAAATTTATGAAAATTTCATCATTTTTCGTGAATTTTTGAAGCTACATTAGAAGATTTACACAATCCTTTAATAAATTTTAGAAAGATTTTGTCAATTGAAATTAATTAGTTAAATTTGAATTTTTAGGGATTTTGTGCAATATTTATAACTCCACTCGAATCTTTTATTAAAAATGTTTTTTTTTTCTAGTATTTTATAGAATTAGGAAATGTACAATATAATGCTCTTACAATAGAAATATTTCCTAGGTGGAACTTTTCCCCCACAATCTTTCAACGTCAAGAAAGCTGAAAGGATGCAGATGAAAAATAAATCATCCTTTTAAAGATATTTATGTTTTGTGCAACTCATAATATATTATATAATAGCGCTAAGTGTATAACACTTCTGCAGTGAACTCATCCGGGTCCCGATAATCTTTCGTTAAAATCAGTCATTTTATTTTAATTTTCAGAGATTTGATTTTTTCAATAAAGCTCTATTCAAAAACAGTGTTTAATTATGAATGTTTCCGATTCATTCCTTTGAGATTGATTAAAATACAGGCCATCAAGCTCATTGGCAATATTAGCGATCTGAACGAACTCCATGCATAAAAACTTTCTTTAAAAATGACAATTTAAGGCAAGGGAAGTGTGCATATTAAATGCAATATTGTTAGAATTTTTTATATTCGGGCTGTTTTAATTTTTTCTTCACAGCCGTGAATGGCTCTTATTTATTATTTTTTTCTGATTTATAAGAAATTCAAGGTTAGTGATTTTTTAAAAATGGAATGAACGAAGACGAAAGTTAATTGACTATATGTCTTTAAATAGCCTTATTATTAGTACTAATTTGCACATTTTTGTGAAATAGTTCTTCAAATTTTGTGAGTGAAGTTCATTTGCATATTCTATGTCATCATTTTACCAATTCAATTAATATTTTTCTTGCAAATTAAAATTCAATGAAAAATGGGCTCTTTTTATAACTATTTTACCCCACCTGACCCTATTAGTCTGATATAATTTATTATTTCATAATTCTTTTTATAATGCGATGCTTTATCATTCTTTTGAAAATGCAAACACACGGGCAATCTTCTAGTGCTTTTAGAATAAGATAAAGTAAGATATCTATACTCGTAACTCATTCTAAACTGTATTACTACTAATTGATGCATTAAATTAATTTTATAACGAGTTATTCTAATGTTACTTTAAAGTACCGTCGGGGCATAAAGGGTTAAAGTAGGGAGACCGGGGGAATGGCGACACCTTAAGGGAATTTAAATTTTTTCACCTCAAAAAAAAGTTTATTTTTCAATAGTAAAAATTCTAAAGTTGAATCATTATCTTTAGTATCTGTATAAATTTAACCATAAACATAACTGTAAAGGAAGCACACACATATATATATATATATAAAAATTCTTCCAACCTCTGTTACAGTGGCGGGATTACCCAGGAGACTGGGGTAATGACGCCACTCTTAATGGCCTAGTAAATACATGAAATGGATACTGGGAAACACATAACCTACTGAAAATATTTTGAAAGCAATGTAAATTAACAGAATAATGATTAATTACAATGTTCCTTAAGCTAGATTTATTAATGTGCTAAGCTTACAATTTACATCAAATTGCAAAATTCACCCTTTGCCATGGTGCCGACATTACCCCGAGAGGACAATGTAGCGGAAATCCTCCAGCAAAGCCGAAAGAAGAACCGAACTTGTTCAACAAACTGCATCAAAATGCCGGCGAATGCATTTAGATTACGGGTAATATTATCTTAAGTACCTAATGTTACAATAAAAGGTGTTTACCTTTGCTCATTTGAAGCTACAAAATAAGAAGCAACTAAATGAAAACTAAATTTTTCACTACAACAAATAAACGACGTATAACAAAATCACTCTCACTTTAGGCACTGTTTCTATTGTTGGCCGTTTAATAGTGCAGGCGCATTCACTATCTCAAACTACCGTTAGTTTTTAAACTAGGCGGGGTGGCGGCATAACCCCGAGTGGCACCATTCCCCCGGTTTCCCCTACTGTTGCATATTTTGATGAATAAACAATGATAATATTGTGGAAATTGATAACATTACACATTTCATATTTGGCATATTTTATGTGAAAAGCTTGTTAATTCTAGTATTTTGTTATATTTCAGTGGGTGGGATTTGTATCTGACTGCTCTGAAATCTTCAAAATGAAGCTTATTTACGCATACAAAGTAAGTGAGATACATAAATATTTTTTTAATTTGCAAATTACATTTATTTTAAAAATTCTACAAAATGTACTTAACACGTGTTTACTGCAATAATATGAAGTAACATGTATATATATATAACGTCATGGAGCCATCGCTAAGACTTTTTATTTCGGGGGGGGGGGGGGACCTTAAATTGCCAAGTCAAATTTCAGTATTTGCCAACTAGTTTTATAATTTTGCCAACATTTTGCCACAATTAGAAAACGTAATATAGTTCTTATTTGTAAAAAGTTTAATAATATTCCCAATTTGAATTTTAACTTTTGCCAAGTCTATCAAAAATAGAAAGTGTATTATAGTTTTTATTAAAGTTTTAAACAAATTTGTCAACTAAGTTTGTAAATTTGCCAAGTGTCCCCCCCCCCCTCCCCTCTTAGCGAGGGCCCTGTGTAAGGTATCAAAAATAGAGTTTTAATAAAATATGAAAAACTAAGGGGAAAGTGATTAGGTTACCTATTTAAAACATTATTTTAGCACTCATGTAATAAATCTAAATCTTCTAAAACTATTTTTTTTTGCAATAAGATATGAATGTACATTTTAATGAATATATGTTCTTTGATATGTTTTAATAAAGAAAAAGTCAATAAACTTTTTGTTTGAATTAGTTCCTGGTTCAGGTGTTTTTACCTTTCAAATGCTTTACTATTAGTATTTCCTTTGCCTTCGCGGACTTCCTGTGATTCAGGACAAACATCATTTAGAATACAGAATAGGAATCCATATCCTAATAGAAATAATATAAACTAATTACACTGTATTCCTCAACAGTATCCTTATTTTATCACTTCAGTTTATTTACAAGATTTATCTTTTTAAATTTGTATTATAATTTAGGTGTTAAAGACGTGGTATACAAATCTCTAGTGCCAGACGTTATCTGCTGCTGTTGCGTTAACAAAACACTTGATTATTTCCCCCCTTATTATGCAGGGCTTAATTTGCGCCGGAGCCCAGCTGCAGTACTTCTCTGTTTTTAGTAAATATTTAAATATTGGTCATAATTTACCGGAGCTCATGAATACAGGGCTCCGGAGCCCAGTGCAACAGCGCTTCCGAAATACAGGAGCCTTAATTACCTTTCTATTTCTTCCCATGTCCAAGTCTTTGGGTTCTTTTTTATCAAAACACTTATATGTGACGTAATGTGTCGCACACGTCGCAGATGCAGATAAAACGGTCTCAATATTTCTGTCAGTTTTTGGGCTTGGACTGACTCAAGCTCAATCTGTTTTACATTCAAAATTTTATTTAATCATATATAGATAAAAAAATTTCCCTTCTTCAAAATTATGTATTATAATCTATTTCAAATCATTTTAATTCTATTTTGATCAAAATGAAGGGAAAACAGAAATGGCGTTTTTCTATTCTAGAGATATTTGCAAATTTATGGCATTGGTGGCGACGACGTGTTGAAAACAGCGCCACTCAAGAGACTGGACAATGAATTTGCTTTCAGTTCGATTTTCTTTCGTGACAGTAGGTTAATTTTTAATTGGCTTTAAGATATCTAACCTGAAAAAATATTTTCTGTTTTTAGCCAACGAGCATCAGCTTCGGGTTTTGTTTGTTTGCGGTTTTTGTCTTCTATTGCGTACGAGTATAAAAATGATTTTTCTATTTATTTTGTATCATGAACGTTGCCTATGCTAAGGCTCTGCTCTGCACATTTACGAAGTCACTTTCTATTGTACGTAGATATAATTGCCATGTATTGTTATTCTGATAGAAAGCAATCGGGCAGTGTTTCCCTTTCTCTATAAAAGCATCGAATCTTTCCGATAATAGTGTCAAATTTTTAATTTAATCTGATTTCCAGTGACTCATCACAACAAATTATTATGCAGAAGGAATCGATTATAGTTTAAGATATGCACCTTTTATAGGAATTTGAAAATCATTGTTCTTCAGCATATACATATTAATTTCTGTAAATTTCATTCATTTTTCATAAAAAATGCATAGCTGCGAATAATCCCTTTTTTGTGTTAACTCTATTTTCTAACCCTTACCTTTTACCGCAGAATTCTGCAATTAACATTAAAATTAGGTAATGATTACTGTTCGTAAGGAATAATAACTAAAAAGGGGAATACTTGACAGCTAAGGGTATGCTTATAGATAAATTTAAAATTTTTATTTTGCTAAAGAAAAAAAAGCAATTAAAAAAAAATAAAATTTTGCAAATAATGTATGAAATATAAATATGCAGATTGCAGTGACCGGGGAAGGTGTGTGTGTGTGTGGGGGGGGGGGATTGAGAACGGTACAGTTGTCAGTACCGGCAGTACAGTAGAATATTAAAGCTCCTGTACTTTTTTTGTTAGAAATTAAGCCCTATTATGATGAAACATTCCCACGTCGGCATTACAAGCTTCAAAAGTTACGAATTTCTATAATAAAGCATTCAGTGAAATATTATACAGAATACTCGCATTTAGATAAAAATAATCGGTCAAGTTCGAGTTTAACTCGCGCACAAAGGGTTCCGTACAAAAGACCTTGTAAAAAGTTAACCATTGTGCCAAGTGCGCTTCGAAAGGGGATCGCAAAGTTGTAACGCTGCTTTGGTCCGTGCCGTTGTTTTCTAGATAGTTTTTTAATATTTACTCTAATTACCGAATTTTTTTTTTTCGAAAATCATTATCAAAAATCCTTGGAGGATTCAGCGTCGATAGGTACCTTGAGCAGTGGTGTAGCCGTAAAAAAACTGTGGGTATACGTTCTAAGCAGAGGGTATACGCTCAAGGCAGAGAGTATACCCTCGTGCATATATACTATAGCTTTCTTGAGAAACAGAGGGTATACGGTGTTCTTTAAAAAAATCCAGATGGTATACGACGTATACCCCCGTATACCCCCCACTGCATCCCTGACCTTGAGCGCCCCTGGACTCCCTCGCTGGCGCTGAGCGTTCTCAAAACAGGGCCGAAACTAGCCTTTTCTGCACCCGGGCAAACATGGATTTTGGCGTACCCCCTCTGCTCTTCTGCAAAGTATATTTATAAAGAAAATTTTACTAATTTTCCAATAGCCGACTTATTCTAAAATTTAAAATATGTAATCATAGAATATGTAATATTGAACTACGTAATATACAATGGTGGATCCAAGAGGGAGGTCACGGGGGTCATGACCCCTCTCTGAACACCAACAAAAGAATTACAAAGATAATTTTTAAAATGAAATATACAATAGAGTTCGATCCGTGTCCCGCTTAACCGAGTTTCCGCTTTAACCGAGTTATTTTCTTCTGATGGACTGATGGCTTCTATTATTATGAAACAGCCATTATAAATGAAGTTTTAGGTGAAGATGAAAGAGCAGTCGTAAAAAGTTAGAACTCTGATTTTCTGGTCAGAATGGGAAAAAAATGGTCATAATAATAATAATATTAAAAGAAATTTATGGCCATCCACCCCCCCCCCCCCCATTCTGACCAGAAAATCAGAGTTCTAACTTTTTACGACTGCTCTTTCATCTTCACCTAACACTTCATTTATAATGGCTATTTCATAATAATGGCAACCATCAGTTCATCAGAAGAAAATGATCCATTCCAAAGGTATAATCCTTCATTTGGCGCCCCTTCGTTCTAGTGGCCGCAGCACCCCCCCCCCCCTCCCCCCTAGTTTCGGCTCTGAGTCAAAGTAAAGTACTCACTTTACTTAACTTAATTAGCACCCTAATTTTTTCTAAAAATATTTGTGAATGGCGAATAATTTATAAATATGTGGGTCAATAGCCTTTATAACTGTGGCACGTTTGATTTTTTTCACGTTCTATAGTTTTCGAGAAAAGCGGGTGACAAACGGACAGACAAACACGAGTGATCTTTTATTTAATCGTTCCCTTTTTTACTTTTTAAGTACAGAACCTTAAAAAAAGTACGATATAAGTATTATATAAAATTAAATATATACGTGTATATAAATGAAAAACAAAGAAACGAGTTGCCATCATTATGTAATATGTATTCATTTTGTAATATAAATTTAGAATATAAATAGGAATGTAGGAAATACTTTTTGTCGAATAGTGTATTATTAAGAGTAAATGTTGCCCGTAAGCGTAATGTTTCAAATTAGTATAAAAAATGGATTACATGTATAGAATAACCCGCTTAACCCTTTCAGGAGCAAGGTACTTGTATACGTAAAATGTTGAAATAATTTAATGATACCAGTAGTTACAAGAAAATTTATTTGGAAACAAATAAAAGTACATTTTCGCATTCTTAATAAAGGTGAAATTTTCATTATAAAATTCCGGTGCCAATGTGGTAATTAGGGATTAAAATTATGTGATGCCATAAGGGGCCATCCACAAATGATGTCACGCTTGGAGGGGAGGAGGGGGGTTCATGAAATTGTGACAGTTTGTGACAAGGAGAGGGAGGGGGTAAGAAGAAGTGTGACATCGCACATTTTGGTTAAAATAAAAGCATTAAAAATCAGCAGATTAAATTTTAAAGTTATTTTGAAATTAAAGTATTTTGTGTTCATACAGTAAAGATGCATTTAAAGCCAAATATATTAAATTCCATTTCAAATTCCAAAATACTACTGTTTTTAATTGTTCTTTCAATTAATATTTTATTACAATTGTATATTAATTATGTTTTTTGTTGTAAATCTTAATCTTATTTCATACAAAATAAGTACACGAATCATTTTTATTATTATGCTCACAAATGTCGTTAAAACACATAGTTAAAAGTTTCAAAATAAAATTGGAAATATGATCTATAACATAGTACTTTGATTTTGCACTGCAAGTATATGTTTATGTAATATAGTGTGACATGTGACAAGAGAACGAGGGGGTATGGTGAAGTGTGACACTTTGTGACAAAGGGGGGGGGGGTCAAAAATATTGAAAACAAGTGCGACATCATATATGGATCACCTAAGGGCCAAAAGGTTAACTCATCCTCTAATGTTTTGCGATCGGCGAGGATCTGTGAATGCCCCCCCCCCCCCAACCTCCTTAAAAAAAAAAAAAAAATCAGAATTTATGCAGATGGCAGACAACTAGGGTCTCATTTCAGATTTTGTTTGAAGGGAGCAAACTTCTTTTGTTGGACATAATAAATCCAGATTACCAGATTTTATGTTAATGTTTTTTGCATTTATTCTTCATATTCAAAAGAATAATTATGTAACTGCAATTTATTCATATGAAATTACTAATGTAATGGTAAAAAATAACTGAAAAAAATCAATAATAAAAAATTAATGAAAGAATACACAGAGACGCCTCTGGCAGACAATCAGCATCTGAATTTTATTTTGATTATTATTCTTCTAAAATAATTTGTTATTTTATATTTTCATAAAATACTTTTTATTTTGCACATACAAGATTTTTGCGCTTCATATCATATGGGACTGTGCAGTGCATATATAACGTTATCAACTTTTTGGAAATTTTAGACCTCCCCCCCCCCCTTACGATATCATTCCTCGCACCCCCCCGCCCCCCCGATAATGATATCGTTTTCAATGTAAAAATTGTTTTTTTAGATTTTTGGAATATTTTTTTTCTTTTGCTTGGAGTGATATACAAATATGGTTGCATTTATTTTTTGCATACTTTATTAATTCAGATGAAGAGAAGTCAATAAAATGTCACTTTATATATGAAATAACTTCATATCAAATAATACTTAAACGAAATAGTTACTATTCAAAAGTATTCAATATAATTTTTTTGTTACACAATGCATTCAACGTAATAATGTCTTCTTGCAACTTTCCCGCAGGAGATAGGGCAGACAAAAATTTTTATCAACAAAGCAGGTGGACAGCATTCTTTCTATTTTATTTAGTAGTAAACACAAGTTCCATTTCAAACATACTTCGCATATGGTTTGTCGAACAGCGGATTATATATGCATACAGAAGAATAGGAATTCCAAAGGTTGGGGTTTTCGATAGTTTGGAATAGTGATGCAACGAATAGTGGTTTGGCCGAATAACCGAATATTCGGCCAAGTTACAGCCGAATATTCGGCCTATTCGGCCGCCGAATAATGAACTTATTTTTGCCTAAAAACAAAATATAGTATGCCCTATATGCACAATTCTTGTATATTTCACAATTAAAATGTATTGTTTTCTTTTAAAAAATTATTTATATACAAATTTTTAATTTTTTAAAGCATTATTTTACTCTGAAAAAATATTCGGCTATGTTCGGCCTAAAAATTGCCTCAATAATATAATTCAAACCCCCCAAAAAATTCTTAGCAAAAGTTCCTCATCGAGTACTGTCTAGTTACATTTTAATAGATATTATGTGTGTTGTTGTTACATTTTAAAATAATGACAAAATTTTAAAAGTACTAGGAAACATAAGTTTCAGCTTTCAGATGAAATAAAAAATAAGAAATCTTAATATCTTAAGAAAAACCACTGATAGAAAAGGTGAAAGGAATATCCTCTAAAATGGCGGAAAGAAATCATTGTAGACTTTATAAAGCTCACAATTAAGAAAATTTTTGTTTATCTTTATTATTATTATTTTTTTCTTTGCTGTCAGCAGTGAAACCTCTATAGAAAGTGCCCCTCAATGTGAAGAAGTAAAAGAAATTAGTAATTTTCTTTCCCAGCCACTACTAAAAAGACAACAGTGTCCTTTGGAGAGGTGGGCGAAAAATTCGGAAGACTTTCCAAACCTTTCACAATTAGCCCAAAAGTACCTGTCTGCACCAGGAAATACCGCATATAGTGAGAGATTATTTTCAGAAACAGGTAACATTTATGGGAAAAAAAAAAAAAAAAAAAAGAAAGAAATAGACTATTACCTGAGAATGCTGAATTATTATTTCTGCATCGCAATCTACATTTATTGAAAACATTAACTGTTTTTTAAGGCGTTACAAGGCTATTCTTGAAAAAAATATCTAAAACGTAAATGCATACTAATTAAAAGAATTTAGTATTTACATTTCTTTCATTATTTAATAAGAAATAGTAACAGACTTAAAAAAATCACTTAAATTATATTTAACTTTTAAGCGTATTTTACTAAAAAAAAGCCTTTAAGTATTGCAACAGCAACATATACGACTTAAATATCTTATACATATAAGACATCTATATCTAATCAATCATATATTTATGTTCTTTATAGGTATAAATCAAAATATTATTGAAAGAAATATTTTTTTATGTAACATGGGTTAAAATGTTAAACTTCCCATTATGATGATAAAAAATTGAATTAGCTTGTACAGCTGTATTAAAACAATTTTGAATAGATTAATTTTAAATTTAACAGATTATGTTAGCTTATTACAGATACTTTTTATACTTACTGATACAGCATAAAATTTTTTTAAGATGATTCCTAAATTAGCCTCTTATATAAAAATGGGTAGATAAAACCCATTCGGAGTATGAAAGTTAATGGGAAAAAAAGTGTTAGTTAATTTCAAATAAAATTTTCATTATATATGATGAATATAAATTGTCAAATTAAAAAGTTATACTGTGTAAATATAAAAAACATTTATTACAGTATTATTCGGCCAAGGCCGAATCATGGACTTGATATTCGGCCGAAGCCGAATATTCGGCAGACAGGCCGAATGCGCCGAATATTCGTTGCACCTCTAGTTTGGAATTAAATAAATTTATAATCATTTAATGATTTTAATAATCATTTTACATTTTCGTAAAAGTAGATAATAGACTAAAAAAAGATAATTGTAACATGTGTTTATGACAATTGTAAAAGATAATCGTAATGAAGATATTATTTTGATGTAAAGACCAAGTTACAAATAAAAAGAAAATTTTGGCTCGATCAGAAATGATAACGATATCAAAAGTCAAATACCCCCTCCCCCTAGAGATATCTTACGATATCATGTGCCAGACCCCCCCATCCTCCCTAAAATGATAACGTTATATATGCATAGCCCCTATCAACTTCCTTTACTGCCCCCCATGTGCATTTGCAATATAAATAGCAACTCTCATCCAATGATGCTTATAACTTTTCTTTAGTTTTAATTACAATAGATGGCGCTACCTAAACTTTTTCATTATTTACTACAATTGAAAACCGAAAGTAACATACATTTTGATTTGAATGCAGGTTATAGAAAATTTCATCATCTTTTTTTTTTTTTTTTTTTTTTTTTTAAATATTTTATCGTACACACACAAAAATTATTATTAATAATAATGCATATTCATTTCAGTTCGGTAAACAAAGTAAAGATAATATTTGTAAAATATTTAAATAGTCTTTAAATGTTAATAAAAATAATTATAAATTTAAATGTTTATAATAATTTTAAGCTGAAAAAAATTTATTAATCGTAATAACTTTTTAGAATATTCAAATTTTAATGGGCTGGATTCCAATTTATTATTTAAAAAATATCTAAACTCAAAAGCAAGTTATTCCAGAGTGACATGGAGATCGTGTGCTATCAATAACTTACTTTATATTGATTAATCAAATTTAATCAATAAATATATCAGTAATTCTCGATTCATATATCTGACAATATATCTTGAATTAATTTAAAGGAGTGTGAATGAGAACATCCAATACCAGATCCCCAGACATTACTTTTGCAACTTTTGATGATTCAAGACATAAACTTTATATTGTTATAAGACTATAAAATAAATATATTGGTTTTTTTTCTCTACACATGGAAAACGTTTTACAAAAGAGAATAATTTTATCAATTTATTTACTTTGTGATCCGCAAATGTCTAAATTTTGGTGTCGACAAAAGTAATTTTTAAAACATTTTCGTAATTATCCTTAAACCTTGAAGTGTTTCCGCTTAATTTCGAGTAGAAAAATTCCAATAAAAAATATTTCGAAGTTGGTGTATAATTTTTAGGTTGAATTTTAAATTCTAAAAATCCTTAAAGAGCCCAATACTGACTGAAACCAATATCGAAACTAATTTATATATAAAAAAAGACTTCAGCGCCATCTAGGAAGCAAAAGAAGAAAGATTTTGGTACTTTTTGTTTATATCAGTTTAATTAAATTTCCCAAATACATATCATCCAAAAAAACTCAAAGAAATTAATTGAGACATTTTTCTTTTAGAAGTGCATCTTTGACTTTGTTGAAAGTAATCTAGATAAAAAACATTTAAATTACGCAACTGAAAAGCATTTATGAAAAAATAAATATTTTAATATATTTGGGATCTGCCAGATATATTTAGAAAGAACACCAGGTAACTGCAATACGTGAAAATTGTAGAAAATATGTAATGAAAGCTGAAAAACATCCAGCATTATTTAAATAATTAGCATTAATATTTTCGAATTTTTACAAGTTTGTATAGTCTAGGGCTGTAATACAATATTTTAATTTTTCTTTACAACATAGGAGTTCGGTTTGAGGATCATGTGTCTGGTGGTGCCCCCCCCCCCCCCTTCTTGCGGTTATTTTTCATGGGGATTAGTTTTTATTTACATTAATATTGTGATACATTATTCATAAAAGCAAAACATTTTTAAAAATCGCAATGAAATTTATTTTGCACACCTCTTTTTAATCCTTTCGCGACATATTTTAACACAAATTTTATTTGGATAGCACCGCTTTTTTTAAACAGTCCCCTTTACTTGTAAAATACTAAACAATACAATACTCTAATTAAAAAACACAAATATTACATTTATTTATTAATGGTGCCAAAAACAAATTCCACATGCACGTTTTGACGATGCGTATGTGCATTAACCGTCCCGAAAGGGTTAAATTTCTCGGTTTGCATATTTGCAGTCGTTGGGAATTTAAAAATTGTTAACCCAAGAATGCATTGGCATGATCTATAGCACCGCATCATTATTAATGCTGTGTGTAAACTTTTTATCGTCGAAAATCTCAACCTCGATACAATGAAGAGCATTTAAAATGCCATAGAGTGGCGGTAAAAATTTAGCTCTTTTCCTATTCTAATCTTTTCAAAGATTTTTTTTTTTTTTTGGGGGGGGGGGGGGAAGAAGGAGGTTTTTTTTTTTTTTTTTTTTTTTTTTTTTTTTTTTTTTTTTAATAGCTAAAGACAATTGTCTAAGTCTAGAATCAAATTTATTAGAAATCCTATGGGAAGATTAAGGACGCTTCCGAATAACACATGTTTGTGGGCAATTATCTTTAACACTGTTTGTGTCAGTTTTAATCCAAATTCAGATACTTTGTTTTTCCATCGAAAGAGGTTAAACAATTTGCTTGTATACAAGGCATGCGAGGGCGCTTCCATGGGATTAATCAGGATTTTTATTAAGAATTCTAAACGACAGTTCTAAACGATTAAAATTGGCCAAAATGGACGTGAATTTTTTTTTGACCAATAACATTTTCCAAGATTTACGAAGGTAGTGCGTCCCTTCCCCTCCCTGTTTCCCTTACCCCATAGCTCCTCCCCCCCCCTCCAAAAAAAAGAAAGTAAATTAATAATTAAAATTTTACTATAACAACTTAGTAGTCCATTGTTTTAAACAAATATTCATTATTGATGTTCTCCTCTTAACCCTTTGAGGAGCAGATAAATTCTGTACATGAAATGAGGAAGTAATTGACCGACACCAGATTTTTCGAACGAATTTCTGAGAAAATACAAATCTGCTTTTTCGCACTTTCATTGCAAAAGCAAAGTTTTATTAAAATATTCTTGGTGCGGATTGTCAGTTTAGAAATTAAAATTAGGTGGTCACGCCGCGTGATCACCACCCTTCAAAGGGTTAATGAAACAAGTTAAAACTATTTATGAGGACGAACAGTGAGTATTTTCCTTTTAGACATCTTATGCCATAAGTACATAAGCAAAGGGAAAGTTCCCAAACAAATAGTCCCGTCAACCAATGCATCATCTTTCTAAAAATTTTCCTACTAGTATTTTACTTAAAGTTGTTATCATCCTTCATGTAATACCCTGTATAGATGTGAATAGTACCTGGTACAATATTTATGTATATATGTAAGAGGCATAATATTTAGTAATAGGTCACTTAAAAAGAAATCACGAACAATTTCTATGGACAGAGAGAAGGGGGGGGGGGGATGGTGCTTGCTAGGCACTAGATAGTCAAAGTCGACCCCTGCTTGTGTGTATATATATATATATATAGATAGATAGATCGTAAGCTAATTGAGAAATCCGGCTATTAAGAGGCTACTTCAGCCAAGTGAAAAGATCGGTTTGCTAATGCTAATCCTATGGAAGAAATTTATAAAGATATCTCGGTTGCATTTCGATATTTTTAAATGATTTTTTTTGCATTGGATAGCTGAGATCTATCTGTAGAAAGGCCATTTTTTACTTTTTCGATTTTGTTTACAGATATTTTTAATAAGAACACTTTAATTTTAGGAACCGGTTTCGAAAATGAGAGCATGCTCATAAAATAAATCTGCAATCGAAATCGAAAAAGTAAAAAACGGCCTTTCTACAGATCGATCTCAGCTATCCAATGCAAAAATCATTTAAAAATATTGCTATGCAACCGAGATAGCTTTTTAAATTTCTTCCATAGGATTAGCATTAGAGAACGGATCTTTTCACTTGACTGAAGTAGCCCAAGAACCAGTGTAGTTGGAGAATCAATCGTCTGCCTTTTTCCAATCACAGTGATATTTTTCAGATTTATGCAAAGTCAAGTCAACGCAGTGCTTAAGGAGTACCGACGTGGATCGTGTTACCACCACGCGAAACCTCCAACGAACTTGAAAAATGGACAACTTTAAATTTAGAAAAAAAAAAAAAAACCGGTTAAGAAATAACCAAGAATTTTGAAGCTTGTGTAGCGTTAGGGTAATTTAAAAATGACCATTTGTTTCTTAATCAGCCCGATCCCCTCCCCCCCCCCCCCCCCCGCTCCACGCACACGCTTATTAAAAAGAGCTCATTAGAAAATAAGCCCTTGTTTGTCCAAACAGCCTAGTTTCTACCAGGCTTAGTGAAAGGTAGTGAATGCTTATACATAATTGAGCTTAGTGGAAGAACATGTTATGATACATTTTCTCAAAAATTGTTTTATTTTATGGGTGAAAGCGTTATGGGTATTATATCACATGGTAAAACTAAATTACTAAAATTCTACTTAATTGAAGATATGAGACAGTATCTTTTAATATTTAATATTTTTATGTTTAATAATTTAAATGGTGAAAATAATTTTTATTATTAAATAATCCAATGTTAATATTCTTTTCTAGGAGAGTTTGTATCATTTATTAGCATTCAAACATATGCTACTAAGAAGGAATTAAATAACTAAATTACAACAAAAAACTTGCACTACAATTTTCCCGAATCGTAATTTTTGTTTTTTGTTACATAACATCTTCTTTCACTCGGGTATTTAATTATAGTATAAGAAATAGAATGTTCAAATACTAAAAAATGCTTATAAAAATGCATACAAACTGTATTATTGACGGATTTGTTAAAAAGCGTCTGAATGTCTAAGATTAGTGAATGCTTTATTTTTACTTTAAGGCTCTTCATCAGTCCAGACGCAAATTCCCCCCTCTAATGCTCTAATGGACAAAACATTTAAAAAATACATTGTTAGTTTTATTTGAAGTGTTAAATTCTTACTTACGACTCGCCTGCTTCACTCAGATTTTAACACTTAAAATATGAAAGGTACATTTTAGAAACATTTTGACTATTAAAAAAGAAAGATTCTTCAAGAAGAGCATACAGAAAACAAAAGGTAAAAATTTTGAAAAATACGGATCCATTCATTCCAAGACCATAGGTTTAGCATTAGAGAGGGGAATTTGCATCTTGACTGATAACAAGCCTTGAGGCCGTTCTCAAATCCAAAAGAGCAACTTTATGACATAAGTTTTCATTTATTTTTGTTCGGAAATGCATGAAGTTAGCAGGTGTTGTTCAGAAACCATGTAATCGGACTGTTTTTTCCTTTTTTTTTGCAAACGTAATAGATCTCTCAAAAAGATTGTCAAAGTGGGCGTTTTGAACCGAATTTTCCCGCGAAAGAAGAATAACCACATAAGAAAGGGTGAACAACCAGGGGCGCCATTTGAGGGGGGCTGGGGGGGCAATAGCCCCCCCCCCTAAGGAATTTGATTTTTCAGAAAATTTATCAACCATTAATTGTCAGACTCAAACAAAAATTAAAAAATTACTCAAACGCTAAAATAATTTATCAGATTTGATTGCAATAAAAACATACGCATTAAATAAATGCTTTTGCGTAGAAATTGATAATTATCAAAAAAAATTATCAATGTCTTCTCAGCTGTGTACAACTTGATCATAGAAAAACTAGCCCCCTCATGGCTAGAAGTTCAGGGGTAGAGTTTTTATAGATAGTTTTTTTTTTGGGGGGGGGGGGCTTGAAGGGACGAGTATAATTCAAGCTCTTAATTATCCGACTTTTTCTTACTTTTTTTTATTATTAGTGTCACATTATATCTACTGCAATCATTGCAATGTTATCAAATTATTGGCTTTATTAAATCATATTATATATAGTACACTCTCAAAGTTCCTCAACGCCTAGGAATGGAGTCTGCGCGCACCCGACGAAACAATTTCTTTAACCCCAAAACCGACAGACTTCCACCAAATCAAAAAATAAAAGAAAATTACTCCATATTTTAACACGTTTATTATAAAGTAGTCTATAATTTTATCCCTTACGCACAGAAAGGAACACATGGGTTATTACTATGGGCCACCATTAATAGTCAAATCTATAGTTTCATTTGAAAAACATTCAGGACTTCATTGTTAAAAACCAGCTCATCCAGACTCCGACCGAAACAGATAAAGCACAATCCAAAAAACTTAAAGTGTACCTCAGTCGCAATGAAGAACATACGTCAATCTATCCTGATGCAGGACTGTAATTTCATGTAAAAACGAAAACCGCTAAAAAGATTTCCATTGAAAGGCAATCCGACCCAAAATAAAATAAAATTAATTCATATTTTAATACAATTATTGTAAAAGAAGTCTACAGTTATATGTTTAATATAAACTTTACCTTTTATGCAGAAAATGGAAGATATGTATATAGTATTCATTAATGTTCAAATATGTAGCTTTTTCATCTGAAAAATATTCAGGATTTCTTTGAAAAATAGTATTAACACGAACCCATCTCAAAATAGTGAAAACGCAATCCGAAACAATTAACACTTTACATTTGCAGAAAATCACTAATCAAAATTTTCTTACTGCTATAGATCACAAAAGTTGCAAATTTCGTGACCTATTCATGACGTTCGTGGGCTAATTATCTCATGACTGATTGAAATTATTGATTCTTTTTTCGCAATCATCTGACGAAATTTGCGATTTTTTCCGTTACCGCTTCACAGAATTAACGATTTTTTTTTCTGCAACCTTTATTGAAATTGATTTTTTTTCTCGCGACTATTTGTCGAAATTCACAATATTTTTCCGCAACCAATTGACGAAATTCCGTATTTGTTTTTTGCGATCTTTCGACAAAATGCGCGATTCTTTTTCACGATCATTTGTTGAAATTCGTGATTATTTTTTTCTACAACCATCTAATAATATTTGTAATTTTTTATGTGATAGTTACACGAAATTTTCTATCTTATTTCACGATCGTTTAACGAAATTCCCCTCGATTGTTTGATTAAATTTTCGTGATTTTTTGTGCAGTCTTTTGACGAAATTCGCAATTTTTTGCAATCCTTTTACAAAATTTGAGGTTTTAGTTTGTACAATCATTTGATGAAATCTGCATTTCTTTTCGCGATCTCTGATGAAATTAGCAATATTTTACACGGTCATTTAGAAAACTTAGCGATTTCTTCCACGACGATTTGGGGATTTTTTTTCTTCAAAATTTGCAAAATTCGCGATTTTTTCTGTAACCCATTAACGAATTGATTTTGCCGAATTCGAAAGAAAAAATAATCGTGGACTTTCACGAAAATTAAAAAAAAAAAAAAAAATTGCACAATAATCACATGTCCGTGAAAGAAGCTCAGTAGACAAAATCACGCAGAGCTTTTTTATTGTGCGGGATTTCTCCATTTTCTGTGAGATTTGTGCAGTTTTGCACGTTCCCTATTCCTCAAAGAAAATGTTTCCTTATCTTTCACTAGGAGACTCTTGAAATGGCGTCCCAGTAGTAAAACCTGAATAAAAGAAATAGAAAGGTACTAGAAAAAAGTTCCATTTTAGACAGGTCTCTGTCTTAGCAAGCATAATTGCACAATGTTTTTACATCGAAATTTGATTTTTTCCCCCTTTGAGAAAGAATTCTGTTATAGACAGGCTTTGTTTTCACAAGTTTTACTGTAATACACCTCTTTTCAGAGCTATATTACAGAGTGGATGGTTTAACAGTCTTTGAGGATACCTATAAAAACGGAACCTATAATAGAATCCTGTCTGAAAAGAAAATTTTTCATATTCAATACTTTGAAATTTTACCTGCTAAGACGTACACCTGTACGAAACATTTCTTTGGTTCTTGAATTTCCGTATTCAAAGTTTTTACTGTTTTTGTTAGCATTATTAAGTTTACGTTTCTCGACCGGAAGGGGGGGGGGTTAAATGCTCCTTAGCTATATAACTTCCCTGAAAAAATCTTTGCCCCCCCCCCCCCAAGAAATTTCTGAAATGGCGCCCCTGTGAACAACGTCTTTGTCACGTGATCAAAATCACTTATAACTCAATAGATAATTTATCAAAAAATGGAAAACACAGTTCGATTCCAAATCGCTTCCATAGTCAGGCCTTCCAATTTTATATCTCTCCGTTAAAAAATGAATTTGTAAATGTGTCAAAAAGTTTTGTGTTTGTTGAGCAGAGCAATTGAGGACAGTCTTAAGCATATATTTTTCCTGAACACCCTATGCAGAAGTATAAATGAAATCTGCAGATGATGGCAACTTTTTAATATTTTTTCAGCATTGTATTAAAAAGATGGGATGCCGAATTTGAAAATAATTATAAAACTATTTAAGTAAAATGCTTTATCAATAAAATCTGTAGATGAGGCAGATTTTTAATGTTTTTGCAGCATTACGTAGATAAAATGGTTTTTAAAATATAAAAAAATATTAAAAATATATGTCGAAAAATTTCTGCATAAATGAATTCAGCAGATGAGGCAGATTTTTAATGTTTTCCCATCATTATGTATAGAGAAGATGAGATACTGAATGAAAATAAAATAAAAAATATATAAGGAAAAATTCTGTATGAGTAAAATCTTTCTTTTTGTGTTTTCCCACCATTGAGCATAGAGAAGATGGGATGCTGAAAGAAAATAATTATTAAAAAAAATGTCAGAAAATGTCTGCATAAATGAAATCTGCAGATGAGGTATTTTGTACTTTACGGAATGGGGGTTTTCAGATGAAAATAAATGCGTATTTGAATCCGAATGAGTATATGGGGCATTCTCACAATCTTTTGACTTTGATGTCCCTGAATAATAATTTTTTATTTAATACACTTTGTGTTTTTTTTATTTCATATACTGGGGAACACCCCATTGCATGATTGCATAACAATATTAACGAGATAAATAAGTTTTGGTCGATGTTGGGGGTCCAAATACCAGGAAAACTCATCTACCGTCCCATGTCCCTGATACTGATTTTTAAGTTTGGAGCTGTCTATATAAAATTGTTTCAATAAAAGTGATTCGGTGTAATTTTTTTCCGAAACTGGGACAATTGTTTTATATAAATATGTAGCAAAAAATTAACCTGCACACATTTTTATGGTTGATATTATTTTTTGAACTGTGTCCCTGGGTTTTTCATCCTTACCGTCCCTCTTGCTAAACTTATATAGAAAATCACTTCAGATGCAGCCACAGAATTGTTTTCAAGTTTTCTCTCATGCTGGAGAAAGAATGCCTAAAATTCTTTGACAGGAAAATTACTACAGAATTTAAATCAGCATTTAAATATCAATTTCAAGATCGTGCCTTTATTGGTAAGTCTTCCCGTCCCCAAGGTTTATTCCTGCACTTTTCGAGGTAAATTAAAAAAAAAAAAAATTAATTTAATTCAATGTTAACAACTGTTTCTAAAAATCAATGAACATTGTGGCTATCACTTTGTCTTAACATGATTTTCCTAAAAACAGGTGGTATTTTTCCTTACCGTTCCCATCCCTTTTTTTACCATTTCGTCCCTTTTTTCCTATACCATCCCCTTTTTTGTACCTTACCGTCCCTTCTTTAACATTCCTTTAAAACAATGTTATACAAAAATTCTGTATTAAAAGTACTACATTGTTATTATTTCTTATTTGAATATCCTGTGGGCACTATGCAAATTCATTATAAGTAAAAATTTAGAGGAAAATAAAAAGTTATAGGGGTGAAACGGTAAGGAAAATTAAACTCGCAAGTTTAACTTAAACCTCAGTTAAATAAAAAAATTTTCGCTGCTGACCATTTTTTCTTTATTTTGAATCATTAAGGCATTCGTCTATCAGATTAAAATGTTATTTTAGCAAGTTTAATTTCGCCAGAATTTTTTTCCCAAAAGTCAAAAGATTTTGAGAATGCCCCATGTAAGAAGTATGTGATCATAGATTATTCTTTCTTTACGGTAAAGTTAAACATTTTTTCTTCTCTCGGAATATGAAAAATAATACCAACATTTCTTTTTTGATACGCGCAAAAATACAAACACATGTATCGTAGTTGGATAGTTTATGCACGCATGCACATGTTACGTGTGCGTATATTGAAAGGTGTCCGCTATTCAGAGGTATAAACGTATAAATATATAAGTGTTAGAAACTGACGTGTTTTTTAAATATAGGTGACCGCTTTTCGGGTATCCATTATGCAGGTCTTATTCTATACATATTTTTAACCCCTTAACTACCACAGGCATATACCGGGTGTCCCAAAAATAACTGATGGGTTTTAAAATTCAATAACTTGCAAACGGTGACAGATATTAAAAAAATCCTTGCAGGAAGGTTATGTATGATGTCAGGAGTTTTTTTACTATGATTCTTCATTTTAGTTCGAATTTCAGACAATAGATGGCGCTGAGAGCAATGGGCGCTCAGTCTAGACCCGATTTTTGGTGTTTCGGGATATATTCAATACATTTTAATCTCCTTTTTTCGCATGGACGAAGAGAGAGGCCGAAAAATCGAGCCTGGATTTAGCGGTTATTGCTTGCAGCGCCATCTATCGATGCTATTTGTAACTAAAACTAAGAATCGCAGCATAAAAACTCATGACATTTTACATAACACGCCTGCAAGAATTTTTTTAATATCTGTCACCATTTGAAAGTTATTGAATTTTAAAATCTATCAGTCATTTTTGGGACACCCGGTATTAGAGAATGCCCTTTAGAGAATGCCTGCATATATTATAGAAATGGGAAACTCGGATAACAATGAGACAATTTTCACCGGCAGAGTCATGTTTTACACGCTTATAACATGTGCATTTTCTTACTATTATTTCAGAAAACTAATCGACGCCTTATTTAATGGTGGAATTTTGTTATTAAATAAGGCACCGGAGATCGCGCCCGATTTCGTTGGCAGTTAAAGGGTTAACCAGAAAAAAAATATTTTGGACATTCTTTTGAAAAATCGGGGTCAACGCCACCTCGACACGCAAGAGTCGAAACCCAACCAGAAACCGACCAGAACCCGACCCGCAGCAAAGATGCAGAAGTCAACCCGACCCGAACAGCCTCGAAAAAAGTATAGTGCCTAGCCGGGTTGGGTCGGGTGAGGGTAAAAGCGGGTCATTCGACCCGATGCAGAACTCTACTCTGGTCATACATAAAATATGCCAAAATCCACACATCTATCCTTCTGTATCTTTTTTTTTTCTACTTAAAGGCAAATAAAGGACTCCCTTTCGAAGCTTTTAAATAGTTGTATTATGGTTATTTGCACTTTTATTTCTTTCTTTCTTTATAATTGTTGTTATTATTATTATTTTTTCGTAACATATTAAGTACTGTTGTTGTAAAAGAGCAACATGGTATATGCGAGCGATTACGCGCTATAGCTTTACTTGAGAAACGAAGAGTATGCGATTTTTCTTTTACTGAGAAGGTATACGGCGTATACCACCGTATACTCTCCACTACAGCGCTTGGTGTTGTTTTATGACGGCCAATTATCTACACTTGGGATATGGCCCCGAAAGGGGGGGGGAGATTCCCTGCGTGGGGGTCTTTCTAAGGGAACCTAACCCGTATCTACGCAAGGAAATCCAAGGTTCGAACCCCCCCCCCCCTTCCAGAAAACTCCGAACGATTAGACCGGCGGACGCGATTGGGTTCGAGCCCAGCACCTCCTGTCTACAAGCTTTGAGAGCAGAACCTCTCAGTCGCTGGTGGGGCTTAGTGAATTTATTATAGAATTTTTTAAATGAAAAGTATAAAAGCATCTTGCATTTTTCTGCTGTAAATTGCGCTTAATTGTACTTCTAATTGTTTGTGCTTTTCTTTACGTTTGCTTTTACGCATTCAATCAACGAATTTCCAAAATAAATAAATAAGTTCAAAAAATGTTTTCCCAACGCTTTCAAAGTGCTAAGTATTTTAATGAGCAGTCCCAAAAGATAACGGGTGGTCATTCATACAATTTTGCCGCGGGACGCATGCGTGTTTGTCGAAAAAAGTGAGCCATTATCTTTTAAGCAAAACAAGGCTGCGGGCGTGGTTCCGTTAACCACCGTCAAAACAAGGAAATATAATTTCTCCTTTTTCTTTTCCAAAAGGATTTTAGCTTAGGTTAGACGAGGTAAGCGACATATCGATCGCCAAAGCTAAAGTATGAAGAATCGATACAAACGTCTCGCAATATTTGTCTCGCCTTTTAAGCAGATAATGGATTCAGGGCCTAATTAAAGCACGGGCTAACGAGGCCGTGGCCTTGGGTTATTTAGTTTAGAAGCCTCAAATTTTCTATGTATTTATTAATCGCCAAAAAAAAATATTTAAAAAAATCTAAAAATATTTCTGATAACTCAAAAAAAAAAAAAAGAATGAACGAAAAATTTTCATGAAAATTATACTTTTAAAAAGAACTGAAAATAATTAGTACTAAATCTGTTATTTTTCTCAACTATGCATTGACCAATTTACTTATTTACTGAACTCATTGCTGTGATGTTATTGTGCGTATGTTATTGCTAAATATCAGTAGTGCTTTGTTTCTTTTTACATTGTGATATTATGGTGCTGTATTGTATTTTTAAAATCCGTTTTTCACCCCCTGTATTAGTAATTCCCAACATTTATTTGGCCTAAGCATCACTCAGTTCATGTTGTCCTCCGTCTCCCTATAACACAAAATAATGCTAATGACATTAGCAACAATGACAAGTCATTTCACAATTTGTTAGCTAATCAAGACAGGTAAAATTTTATCCCAAATATGTTAACATAATTTTATTACTGAAACGAAGTCATACAGTTTTTTAATTATTTTTTAAACAATCAACTGATTGGTAATTAATTCATATGAGTAGTTGTTTTTCTTTTTCCATCTCAGTGAAAATGTGTCCAGGCTGGGACTCGAACCCAGAACCTTTGGCTTAAGGGGATTCTTCGCGCACTTGAAACACCCGCTCCGTAATGTTAATCCTATGGGCAGGTTATTTTCGAATTTCTCGTTTCAATTTGAATATCTTTAAACGATTTTTTTTTTTTTTTTTTGGAATAGGCTAGAAGAGATCGATCTTTAATATGACTCTTTTTTACTTTTTCGATTTTGGTTGCAGATTTTTTTTTTTTTTTTTAAAGGTACTTTCAGTTTCCAAACCGGTTTCGAAACTGAAAGTACCTTTAAAAAAAAAAAAAATCTGCAACTAAAATCGAAAAAGTAAAAAAGGAGTCATATTAAAGATTGAGCTCAGCTATCCTATGCAAAAATATTGTTTAAAAATATTCAAATTGAAACGAGAAATTCGAAAATAACCTACCCATAGGATTAACATTACGGAGCGGGTGTTTTCAAGCGCGCGAAGTATCCCCCTTAAAAATTGCCAATGCTCTTCCAATTGAGCTATCTGGTCGACATCCCAGCCCACACAAGTCATCAAAAGCTCAATTGCAAGTGCATTGGCAATTGAAACCAAAGCTTCTGAGTTTGAGTCCTAGCCTGGACACATTTTCATCCAGATGGAAAAAGGAAAATTACTTCTTGCATGAAGTCATACATCTTCGCCTTTGTATACGGAAGAGTTTCGCTGTTCATTGTCAACTTACCTCAGTTTGAAACAAAAGTGTCTCCATTTTTATCTTTACAAAACTTCTCCAAGAATTTCTCTTATTTCAAAGCACTATTATACATTTTATAATTGATTTTAGTACTTCATTAAGAACAGGTGAAAAATTTTTGGGTATCAAGATTCCTCAATGAATATCACAATACACAAGGAGCGCTTCTGGATTTTCATCTTTTTATGTAAACATTTCCTTTTCCACAGAAATATGTTTTATAAGTAGACCTTTCGTTCCCGATTATCTCCAGTTTATCGCCGTGTATACTGTATATATATATTTTAAAATTTTCAATTTTTATTTTTGAAATATTTATGTCATAATGCATATCTATATACTGCGCATGAGGCCTGCAACAGAGAAGATACCTTCATCGGGTCGGGTTACCCGCTTTTACCTGTGCCCGACGCTGTTGTGTCAGGTCGGCGCCATATTTTTCCATTGCGGGTCGGGTTGACTCATTGTTTCGGTTTCCGGTTGGGTTTCGATTGTTGCAGGTGGGGTTCGGGTTGACCCGATTTTTCAAAAGACCATCCAAAATATTTTTTTCACGTTAAAAATTTATATACAATAAGACCTCTATAATGGAAACTTCCGGAAAGAGGACACCTCTATTTAGCAAATACTTTTCAATTCGTAATACATTTATATATTTGTACGCTTTTATCTCTGAATAGCGGGCATCTCACAATCTACACACATGTAATATGCATATGTGTACACGTATATGTGTGTATAAACTAATATAAATATGTGCTTTTGTGTGTTTCAAAAAGGAAATGTTGGTAGGTAATATTTTTTGTATTACGAGAGAAGAAAAAATAGTTCTTAACTGATCTCACAATCTACACACTCGTAATATGTACCGGGTGTCCTAAAAAAGACTGACGGGGACAGATATTTAAAAAACTCTTGCAGGAGGTTTATGCATAAGGTCAAAAGTATTTTTACAGTGATTTTCGATTTTAGTTCGAATTACAAACAATAGATGGCACTGTAAGCAAAAGACGCTAAATACAGGTTCGATTTTTTGGCCGATCTCTTCTTTCATGCGGAAAAAGGGGAATAAAATGTATTGAGTGGGTCCCGAAGGACCAAAAATCGAGCCTGAATTTAGCGTCTATTGATCGCAGTGCCATCTATTGTTTGTAATTCGAACTAAAATCGAAAATCACTGTAAAAAAAACTTTTGACCTCCTGCATAAGCCTCCTTCAAGAATTTTTTAAATATCTGTCACCGTTTGCAAGTTATTGAATTTTAAAATCAGCCAGTCCTTTTTAGGACACCCGGTATATGTGTACACGTGTTGCATGTATGTGTGCACAAACTATCAGAAATATGTGTTTGTGTGTGTTTCAAAAAGGAAATGTTGGTAGGGAATATTTTTCATATTATGAGAGAAGATAAAATGGTGCTTAACTGTGACGCAAAGAAAGGAAATCTATGATTACATTTCTTATACAATATAACCTCGATTATCCGAAGTAATTGGGACCGACCCTCTTTCGGAAAATCGAAATTTTCGGATAATCGAGAATGCTTGAATTTTAAGATTAAGGAGAAATATATGCAATATTTCTTATTTTATGGTAACAAGTGCTTAATAAAAATAAAGCAATAGCAAAATAGAAACAAGAATAAAAGCGAGGGCGTGTCTATGCGCTCAAGGAGAAACTTTCCGCGACTCTCCTGGGCTCGCGAGCGGCACCTACCCCCTTTAATCGGTTGTCCCTCATAAATGTCTTTGCCGTAGAATGGTATTTGATCTTGAGGGCCCTCCGTACATCAACTCCGGCTCGGTAACCTCGAACCGGTTCGTGGGCCCGACTCCTTTATAGGTGCTCGGTTCCTGCGGGCTATCGGGGCGTCCCGGGTCGGGAACTAAGAGAAGGAACCATTTGGCTCCTCTAGCTAAATGGCAGGATCTGTCGCACGCGACCAATCGTCCTCTTGGGAATAACCGGTGTGACGTGCGCTGGGCAGTGCACCGGCTTGACCGGAGTTTGCGGGTGGATCGGCCCTGACGGGCCACTCCTGGCGGCGACCTTCGGGACGCGCCGCGGGGTTTGGAACGGGGGTCTTTCCGCACGTAGACACATGGGCCTGCAAGGACCTGGGACCGGGAGATGGGACCCCGTCTTACCTGAATTTTTATTTTGAAATTAAATACCTTTTAAATATATCACAAGGGTTTGAAAAAATGTTTCGTTTGTTGCAGTTTCGATTGCCTTTGCTTTGAATCTTTATCGAGAAGTTTAATATTAGTTCACCAGTAACACTGTATTTTTGCTGCTCCAACCATGCCAAACCTTTTGAAAAACATTCAAAAGCTTCAGAATTGCTAATTTGTTCGTTTTCTTCGTTCCACCCCGCAGCTTACGGGAGCTCTGGTTAAATTCAAAGGAACTCTAACAAAGGGAATCGAAAATATTTATATGTACACGTAGTTCGGAAAGGACCGCTTACACACGAGGAATATGATAGTTTAAAAAAAAAAACTTTCAAAATGGATTTTGCGTACAAGGAATGTAATAGTTACAAAACAAACTTAAAAAAACTTAAAAATGGATCTTGGTTAACCGCAAATTTCGGTTAAAAGAGTTTCGGATAAAAGAGGTTCTACTGGATAAATTTTATTTCTCAAGCAAGTAAATTGAATATATGCTTATTCATATTCAAATAGACATCAATTTTCACCTGGAACATAGTTCTGCTCAAACTTTTTGGGAAAATCCCAAAAGCCCAACTTTCAAAAAAAAAAAATAAATAAATAAATAAAAATAAAAATAAAAATAAATAAATAAATAAAACTTAATTTGGCCCACAAGAATTATTCTAGGGCGAATCCAATTCCCAGAAAAAAAAAAAAAAATAGAGTCACCCAGACCCGGAAAAAACAAATTAGGGCAACCCGTCTCGATGCAAGATTTTATTCAACAATCCCGAGGTGTCCTCTATTCAGAGGTTTTATTAGATTTGGATATTAAAGAACATAAATATGTTCATTTTTCTATGTAAAAGATAAAATTGTTATGAGAGATAACTGTAGATTACATTTCATTGCATTAAAACAGGATTTCCTTGCCTTTCATTTCAGGTTCGGGTCGGGTTGCGGGTTGACTTCAAATGGAATTTTCGGGTTCGGTCGGGTACAACCCAACTTGACTCTACAACAAAGTTTTACGAAATTTACTATTCACCCATTTCCTTCTTTAAGACTTTATTAATTTTATAAGTTGATAGTACCTCCCTCGTTTAGATATTCGAAATATTTTTAAGGTTAAACGCGTATAAGACTGTCAGTTTTAGATGTAAATTTAAAAACTTTCACGTGTAAAAATGCAGTGTCATGCGTGTGTTTCTTCGTGTGACATATGACATAACGAATCAGGTCTTTGTTAATAAATACTAGCCGAAAAAACTGTTCAAAAATTCAGAAATACCATTGCAACTAGAAAAATTATTAAAATGTAATAAATATATCGAAACAACATAAAACTTTTTTTACACAATTATTCAGTAATTTTTTTTATTTGAACTTTTTGTAAATTGAATAAAAGTTTTATTTATTCATTTTAATTTTAATAACGGCATGAATTGAAGAGAAAAACATTGAACATTGATCTAAACATGCAGTTTGTGTTCATATATCTAAGGCCTATGTTCATATATTCAAAGGTGTGTTCATATTTTCAGGCATCTAAAATCTTTAACTTCTATCGACGGTGTAGGAAGAGGGCTTCGAATGAATGTCTGGCGCTGGGCCTCATTTGCCTGGTCAGACCCAGAGGGCATTCTTTTAATGGAAGCATCAATATTTATTATCATGCAATATCTACAAATTATCTATTGTAAAAATTTTCAACTGTAAAAATTGATATATACATAAACTGACCAACAGTTTTATCTAAAATTATGTCAGTTACACTTTCAGATTTTAATTTTTAATCTAAAACAAATTTCTTAAAAAAGTGTGTACACTGGCTATTATTATTTGTTCTATACTGCTGTCTTGAGTAATATACAGGGTGTTTATAAAGTCCCGGACCCATTTTGATGTTTAATAACTCATAAAATAATAAAGAGATTAAAATTAATAACATAAATGGTTAGATAGACTAAAAAAGTTTCATGACCCTTGTCAATGAACTTCCACGTGTGTCCCCTTCGTCGCACGGAGAATATCAAGTCGATAGTCAATTTCACGCCAGGTAGCGGCAAGCATGTCGGCATCCACAGAGGCTATTGCGGTTGTAATTCTGGCTTTTAAGTCATCAATGTTCGACACTCTCCTCCTGTAAACATTGTCCTTTCAGCCACATGTCATTTTGCAACAAGATGGTGCGCCACCTCATTGGGGTACCATCGTTCGTACTTCTTTGAATGACCATTTTCCAGGAAGATGGATTGGGCGAGGAGGTCCAATTCCTTGGCCACCCAGATCACCTAATATAACGCCGCTGGACTTTTTCCTTTGGGGATTTGTAAAGGACAATGTTTACAGGAGGAGAGTGTCGAACATTGATGACTTAAAAGCCAGAATTACAACCGCAATAGCCTGTGTGGATGTCGACATGCTTGCCGCTACCTGGCGTGAAATTGACTATCGACTTGATATTCTCCGTGCGACGAAGGGGGCACACGTGGAAGTTCATTGACAAGGGTCATGAAACTTTTTGAGTCTATCTAACCATTTATGTTATTAATTTTAATCTATCTTTATTATTTTATGAGTTATTAAACATCAAAATGGGTCCGGGACTTTATAAACACCCTTATAATAATATGTAATAGATAATAAATACCAAAGTGTAAGAGATCGTATATGGGGCATGTATTCGGAAATTAACGCAATTAAAAAATATATTTTTAGGGATTTTTAATACTAATAAATTAAATAAATATTCCCAACCCGTCGTTGAAAGCACGTTTCAATATCTTTGCAAATGACTAAATTAGACCGGTTTATCATTTTTCGCATACAACCCTATTGCCTATAAATCTTCACATAATGAATCGGCAGTAACGTAGCCCTTATGGTAATAAATTACTTCTGACGCTGAATATAACAAAATTAATAAATTCTCGAAACAATAATAATAATAATAATTCCGTTTAATGTTTCAAAAATATTTTTTTTAATTTCTGAAACACTTCTTTTTTTAACATTTTCCAACAAAGTTGAAAAATATTTATGAATTCGGTTTGTCAGGCCGCCTGTCTGTCCATACTCTAATTCACATAAATATATTCGGATATGTATGCAATTGATCTATGTTAATGATGCTTACCATGGCATGTTCGGTATTGTATATGAAGTGTGTAACATTAATTGTTCATTTACAGGAGCACTCAAAAAAATTCCATTACATTATGGTATATGGGGGAAAAATCGTTTGCAGAGTATTTTAATGACATTACGCTATTTCGAATGTATTGAAATTGGCAATTTCCCTACAAGATGATTCCTATAGAATAGGACATCCATAGCATTTGTCGTTCATTTACAGGGACACACAAAAGAAATATGTTACTGTACTGTTTTTGAGCAATAATTACTGGAAGCACGTTTTGAATTTCAGTATTGTTGTATATAAATTCTATACATCATATACAGGGCTGCACAAAATAATTCACAAAAGCTCCGTATTAGTGGAAATTGCTGAAGGGGAATTTAATTGAGATATGTATTTCCTAACTGAACGTATTTTTTGCATGCATGTAGTTAATAGATACAAATCTATATATCCTATACAGGGCTGCTCAAAGAATTCGGATAATTTTCCGATTGTAGATGGAAATTGCTGAAATTGGATTTTGAAATGTATTATGCCTTTGCATTATGGTTGAATTAAACATCATTACTTGAACTTATTAAACGGTGCAGTTTTGTTATATTATTCTGAATGTGTTGGAAAGTGTTTCATAATCTATGCTTGATTTTTTCCCTCTTCTTGATTTTAGATATGTCCACTACACACGATTAATGTATAAACTTGCGATATACTTATTTTGTAAGTAACTAAAATTTTCAGATCAGCTATTAATGAAAAGATGCATAAAAAACATTTTATTATTAATAAATAAATAAAAATGAAAAGGTCACTTTCTATTAAGAAAAACAGCAAAGATAAACTGTATCTAAAAAATCCGACGAAGCCGAATTTCAAAGCCACCGTTCTGAACGGTAAAAATGAGTAAAATGGCAACAAATTTATGAAAAATTAAAACGTATTGCAATACAATCTTTTAATTCAGGAAAGGGCTTCTATGGAGCTTTTTTCAATAAAAAAAAAAAAAAAAAAGGTCATACGTGGAGGAGTTTAACAATTTCGCCAAAACCCTCGCTATCTTAAAAATAAAGAAATAAATAATAATTCAAAACCTTAAAATACCAGATCAAATCATCAAGGATTGAATCCGAGTTGGTTCGGTTAATTTCCAACGCCTACCGCGCTTAGTGACAAGATAAAATAGATAGTGTCTAGGGGCGATTCTCAAAAGGTGGGCACTGGACACAAGACATAACTTTAAGCCTTTCAAACATAACTTTAATTATCATTGACTTTATTTATTTTTTTTTTTTTTTACATTGAGTTTTTAATTCTATTCAGAGACAGAAAATGACATAATTTATTGTAAAAGCTTTGTATAAATATCTTAAAATTTTATTATTATATGCTAAAGAGGCCAATTTCGGACATTCATAACGTTAACTGCTCCAATGTACCACCAAGAAAAAGAGTTTTAACTTGCTTCCAGGTGATTCTAATGGTAAATAACGAATGTATAAAGGAAACGGATGATGTTTTGATAATTTCGTTAAGAGATGGCAGGCTGATTTATTGCTTTTTTGAAGATAGAAGGACTTTTCTATAAAGAATTTTTCTGTATTTTGTTATGTCCGAAAGTAACGTACGTAACAAAGCATTTGATTTTATTATTATTATTACTGGATAACAAAAAGTTAATTATACATATATATATGTATATAGACACATTCACTACATTCTTAGTCTTAAGAATTTTTTAAATACTAAGATCAACGCCCAAAATCTGTAACGTACGTGCGAAAAAATGTCCAAAATTTGTAACGTACACAACTGCTTATTACATGCTTTAATAATTAATTATCCAGAATAGTTGCTGTCTTTTAATGTTTGTGTATAATTTTTTAGGCATACTATTAAAAATATTTATATATTATATTTATAGACAAAATTAAAAAAAATTGGCCTTAAATTTGAAAATTTTAAAAATTACATATAGTTAACGTTTAAGGATCCCACCTTTTGAGAATCTCCCCTAGATCAAATGACAAAATCCTGGATCTCTAATATATTACGAATTTAGGATGTTCCTGTATATAAATTAAGTTACACTAAATTTGAAGTCCATTTTAAAAAACACGGCCTGGGTTACGGACTATAGGCACAACTGTTCAAAAATATTGCCTCTCGCAAGATTCTTCCCACCGTCAAAGGGTTAACATTGTCAAAGGATTCTTTAATAGCATCAAATCTTTTCCAAAAATGCGTTCCATCGTTCACATTACTATCAAAGGAAAAATCTCCACGGTAACAAGACTGACCACAGCGTTTTCTACCAAAAAATGGTCATTTAGCAGTTAACCCAATTTTCGGGGCGTTCCTATCTCTAAGCTTCGATAAAGACTGAATTTGCATTAGCGCACAAAAAAGTTATTTTTATTTGCAAAGCACTGCAGTTCTAAATCGGGCGTTTTTCCTAAGGGTTTTCCTTTCCGCGACAAAAGGTTTTCTCAACCTAAGTGATCTCCGTTCATGATGATAAGTCACACA
Source organism: Maratus speciosus (assembly GCA_963932465.1). Taxonomy (NCBI): domain Eukaryota; kingdom Metazoa; phylum Arthropoda; class Arachnida; order Araneae; family Salticidae; genus Maratus; species Maratus speciosus. The sequence continues at coordinate 297,968,955 of OZ010789.1, forward strand.
AGCAGCTAAGCCCTTCAAATTTTCGAGTCATTCAGCTTTAGTGTCCATCAATGATGTACTTTTTTCTGTTGCTAAGAACACATATTCGTCACGCCCGAACGCGTGCACTTAGCAACAGAAAAAATAATCTGAAATTCACAGTGCCCGAATGTCTGTATACAGGGCGTTAGAGGATATTAGAGTAAATTGCACGGCAAAAATAACTTACAAGGGGACCACTTTTGATGCTGCTCGCACCTAGCATCGAGAGCTGGTGCATTTTGCAGCCCTATACATAAAAGTTAGAGAAACGATAAAAGTTCTCTGTTAAAATCATATTTTATATATTTTTTTATATTTTTAATTTTTTATTATTGGATTTTTATTTGTGTATTTCACACCAAAAGTGAGTTAAGTCGCCAAATATAGCGCTAAACATTTTTCGCCTGCTTTATTCCTCTAGTGTCTAGTATATGTACGGTACTTATTAGAATTAAACCAGATTGCGATTTGTTTGATAATAGCATAAGAAACAAGAATTAGTTTTTTTTTTTCTATGCAGACGATAAATGTTTAAATAGTAAATATATATCTGTTAAAAGCTTTCAAAATCATTGAATTTTTTTTTTTTTTTTTTTTTTTTTTTAACTGAAATACAAAATAACTCCTTTCTTTTGAAATCTGACAGAATAAAGTTTCGAATGTTTAAAATGAAGCGTTGTTGTATTATATGTTGTGTCTTTTGGTAAAAGTAACCATAAAGTAAAAAAAAAAAAAAAATTTATACAATTTAGAAAATTTACTGTGCCTAATTAGATCGGGAATTACAATTTCTAGCGAAGTCCAAACCACTGCTCCCTCATACACGACAAGCAACTATGACATTTGGATAGAGTTGCCGAAAAACTCTACTTAAAAACAAAAACAAAAGCCACCTTTTCTCCCGCCAAAAATGTGAATATAATGTTGTAATTTTTCAAAATCAATTTCGTAGGTTCTTGAAGGCATTTTAAAACTTTTTTCAATATTTTATACTTATTATTGACTAATTTGTATTTTTAAATGCTTTTCTTTTTAAAAAAATTCTACGTTAATAGTCCGATAAGTGGTTTCGAAAATTGCATTTTCAGAAAGTTATGCTGCTGTAAAATCAAAAAATATGATTTGAACAGAAAAATTTTATCGATTCTCAAACTTCCTAATATAGGGCTTTAAAATGCACCAGGTCACAATGATAGGTGCGAGCAACACCAAAAGTGGTTCCCTTGTTAGAACCACTCGACAGACCAGTGGGAGGTTTTTGCACAGCAATAATTTGAGTTAATTTTTCGTTCCATTTTTTATTAATTTATAATTTACTGCAGTTATTTTAATCAAACAACTTGTTTTAACCCTTTATCTACAGACAGTACTTATAAGTACCATTAAAATAACTTGTTATAAAATTCATATAATACATCGATTAGTTGTGATACAGTTTAGAATGAGTTATAGATACATTACTTTATCTTGTTCCAAAAGCATTATTGGTTACACAAAACAAAAATATTTTTAAAAGGATGATATATTTTGCCTTTGCACCTTTTCAGCTTTTTTGGCGTTGGGATGGGGGGTGGAGGATTTTTCAATTCGGAAATATTTCTGTACTTCTATTGTAAGAACATTATCTTTGTGCATTTCCTAATTCTACAAAATACTAAGAAAAATATTTAAAATAAAAGATTTGAGCGGGATTATAAATATTGTACAAAATCCCTATAAATTCAAATTTAATTAATCCTTCTAAAATTTATTGAATGATTATGTAAATCTTCTAATTTAGTCTAAACAATTCAGGAAAAATGCTTTAGAAGATAAAATTTTCATGAATTCATAATTCAGTACATAAATGATTAAAGAAGCACGAGTGTTCTATGTCAAAATCATATTCAAAACTTTTCTTATAACACTTCATTCATCGAGGTACGTTTTGTATGTGCATAGAAAAACGGATGTTGACATCAGAAATAATGTGTATGATGACACGTAACCTAAAAGCATAAAGAAAATTCAGTATGCAATCTCAGATGAGGGCAAAAAATCCTATCCATTGACACCTCATTCACCATTTTACGCTACATAATAGTTAAATTCAGTATGCGATACCAAATATAGGGGGGGAAATCCAATCCAATGATACCTCATTCATTGTTTTACTCAACATATTAGTTTAGGAAAAGGTATGTCGACAACAGAAATAAAATATATGATAATAAATTAGCGGCTGCTCGTGACAGCCTTTTTGGGGGTGCTGTAATGTTATTTTCAAAAGAGCTCTCTCACAGGCTTTGCTTTTGCAACCACTCTACCAGAGTATCCGAATACTAATCTTTGGCATTTTCGATCGCAGAATAACAGCCTTTTTTTCTGTGAGTAAATTTTGAATTACAAAAGGATAAAAAATAGAGTTCTTGAATTACACAACAAAGTTTCTTTACTTGTCTTACAAATTCATATACAGCTCTAGCTTTATGATTGATGCAAAATATGATTGTTAAGGCTGTTCTCAAATCCAAAAGGGCAACTTTATAAGTTTTAATATACTTTTGTTCGGAAATGCATGAAACTAGCAGGTGTTGTTGTTCAGAAACTATGTAATCGAGCTGTTTTTTCCGTTTTTTTTTTTTTTTTTTTTTTTTTTTTGGGGGGGGGGGGGGGCAAACACTATAGATCTTCCAGAAAATAGTGTCAAAGAAGGCGTTTGAACCTAATTTCTGCGCGAAAGAAGAATAACCATTCAAGAAAGGGTGAAAAAGTCTTTGTCACGTGATCAAAATATTGCTTATAACTCAATAGGTTATTTATCAAAAAATGGAAAACACAGTTCTATTCCAAGTCGCTTCCATAGTCAGGCCTTCTAATTTTATATCTTTCCGTTGAAAAATGAATTTGTAAATGTGTCAAAACGTTTTGCGCTTGTTGAGCAGAGCAGTTGAGAGCAGCCTAGCAAATATTGAAATCATGGATTAAATTGAAAACTTTAAACAGAGAAATATAGAGACACTATAAGAGTCTCCTCTTTTATCAAAGGGAAGTAAATCTAAGTCGGAAATTACACGTCAAACGTGGGAAATGAGGTGCGTTCGTCCTATAACTAGTTTTATAAATATTCAGATTTTGGTACAAGAGCTGTTCCACTCTTATGCAAAAATTAATCAATACAAAACTTATTACGATAATAGTATATATTAAAATAAGTAATATGGAGATAATGTGACTCCATCTTAAAAAAGGCGTAATCACCATGGCAAACTAGAATCATTACCTGTCAATAGATATCATGGAATTAATTACGTATGAGGGGATTTAACAGAATGAAGAAAACTTTTATTAATCTTTTCTTAGTTTTGATTCGATTTTCATAAAATTTGAAATGATTCGACAAAATTTTGCAACGATTATATATATATATATATATATATATATATTAAATTTCAAACCATTCGATTAGGTAGTTTTACACTGTTATATGCGGGCAGACAGACGGAAGAACCAGACGACGACAATAGATGATACGTATTTATATAATTACGAACGCACCTAATAAACGGGGTAATGTAAGAATAGGCATTGCTGAAAATTTTGTACACATATTTTGCATTCATGGATCTTGATTTCAACTGAAAGTAAAAAAAGGTTTCTAATTTGCATAGTATTTTTTGTTTGATATCTGTTGTGAAAAAAACATTCAAATATACCTTTTCGCAATTAACACGTTCGCTGCCACCGACGCGCGAGTTGTCCGACCGACACCTTTTCGTATGCCGGCGACGCTCTGGAGCGTCGATCGACTGTAATAAGTTATATGCTCTGTTTTTAGTGTAGTTTTGGACGTTGAACAAAGAAGTTATTTATGCACGTTAGAGAAGCATGAACCGCACTAAATAGGAAAATATGTTTTTTCGTTTTTACTAGTAAAATATAACATTTTAACCATTAAAACACTGTTTTGTAATCCGGCTTCTGAGGATGGAAATATCATTTTTAGTGGCAGTGAATGTGTTAAAAAAATATGGGCATTGTCTTTTTTTTTTTTTTTTTATTCTTTCTACCTGTAAAGAAGCTTTATTATCATTTGCATCTTTTTTCTCAAAGATAAATCTATATATTCTTGCATGTGTGATTGTGTATTTTTATGCAGTATTTTTGTGCAGTATTTTTATGCCCTGGACACAAAAAGAAAGTGTAGTGTGTGTTTGTATGATCGGGGGGGGGGGGGACCGGATGCGGATGCGAAGGTGTTTGAAAAATGCCATTGCGCTTGTATGCCATGGTATACGAAAGTCGGTTAAGCTGAAAAATATACCTCAGAGAAAAAAGTTATAATTTTATATATGCGTATGGGAAATATTTATGAATGGAATTCAGTACAACAATTTCAGGTTTTTAAGGTTATAAATCATAACTTTTTCAAATTTTAATTTGATAATTTATATTTTAATCACAAAATTAAAATATTTATATTTGGATTTTAAAGCTGTATGTTCAGGACAAAAAAAAGTACAAGATTATTATTTTTAAATGGTACGTCAATTTTTACATAATTTTAATTCCCAAACTTAAATTCAAAATGACTTGAAATTTGCTGTCTGGACCTAAATTCGAACATAGAATAAAAGCATTTCGTAAAAATTGGGTGTTAGTGTGGAAAATTTTACAGTTTAAGTTTCAAGAAGAGATATTCTCCAAGTCTTAATTCATGTATCTAATTTATTGCACGAGTAATTTATTGGTCGGGTTTTATTTGACCCGAATCCAAAAATTCTTATTACAGTCAACCAGGAATCCGGCAACCGACCAGAACATAACAAAAAAATTACGTTGAGCCAAAATCCAACAAGGTTTTTTTCATCGGTCCGAAACCTGAACTGAACCCGAAACCAAAAGATATTTATTTATAATTTAGTACAATTATCAAAAAATAGTCTACAATAGTATCTCTAACATCACCTTTATCATTTATGTAGAAAAATAAACATATAAAGACTTAAATACATAGTTTTTCACCTGAAACAATATTCTAGACTTTCTTATAAAAAATCGGGTCAACCTCAACTGGAAACAATTGGAGTCAACTCCAAACGCAATGAAAATAATTAGCTCCTACCCGATCCGAACCGCGGGTCAGGTCGTAACTCTGTAGCATACCCAATCCGTTGGTTTATGTATTTTATATCATATGGATTTGTGAAAGAATTAATAGGGTTTATTTTGTTTACTTTCCTTTCCCTGACTGTTCATTTAAAAATAGTTTGCTTCTCAAAATATCGTAAATGAAATGCATCGAAATTTCAATTAAAAATAGTGACAATTAACTTTTACAATCTATGCATTTCCCAAAACATTTGAGGGTACAAGGAAACTTAATATTAAGTTTCAATCACCCTGAAAAGCGTTTGAAAAGAAGCAATTCACCGGTACGGGAAACTATCTTAACAGGTTATCTATATCAGCAGAGAAGGTAAGCTAACGATGTGATGCATGTCAATAAATGCACTTTGCGCTACTTTTACACGGAAAAAACTGTTTTGTTGAAATTACTAAATTTTGGTTCATATAGCTCCATCCAAATATTTTGGTTAAAGCGACCAAAGTTTGGGTGGACTAACCAAACGATTTGTTGAATAAACAAAATAACTTGGTTAATCTAACCAAAATTTAATCATTACAACCAAAATATTTGGATGGAGCTATATGAACCAAAATTTAGTAATTTCAACAAAACAGTTTTTTCCGTGTATGTTCCTTATCCTTTGAAATTTGACTTGAAATTAGTTTAAGAAAAGAACTGAATTATACATACACACACACGCATATACAGGGTGTCCATAATCAAACGACCCTACTTTAAGGGTGTTCTCAAATCGAAAAGGGCAACTTTCTGACATAAGTTTTAATTTATTTTTGTTTGAAAATGCATGAAACCAGCTGGTGGTGTTGTTAAGAAACTATGTAATTGAGCTGTTTTTTCCATTTTTTTTTTTTTTTTTTTTTTTTTTTGCAAACGCAATAGATCTTTCAGAAAATAATGTCGAAGTAGGCATTTTGAACCGAATTTTCGCGCGAAGGGAGAAAGAGCACTCAAGAGCGGGCGAAAAGGGGGTTTGTCACGTGATCGAACTCGCTTATAACTCAATAGGTAATGGATTGATCAAAAAAATGGAAAAAACAGTTCAATTCCAAATCGCTTCCATGGCTAGGTTTTCCAATTTTATATCTTTCCGTTAAAAAAGGAATTTGTAAATATGTCAGAAAATTTTTCGCTTGTTGAGCAGAGGAGTTAAGAACAGCCTTAAACTTGTCTACAGACAAAACTATTGTTCATAAAGTTGTGAAATTTGTATAATAAAGGAATCTATATATATATTACACTAACGTACGTGGCACAGAAATCGCGATTATTTGTTATTGTTTAATGGCAACGCCCGAGAAACGCATCCCATTGGTTACTGTGTAAAGTAATTTGGCAGGATTTAGGCGGAGGTAAATCCGGTTTATTTACGTTTCGCGTTTAGTTATTTACGCTCTCTCTTTCGCTGCAGTTATGGAACGTCACAATATCGTTAGAAATGCCCGTAAAAGATCTCGGCGAATGCTTGAATTGCTAGATTGGATCGAGAATGGCGTCAAACACACAGCATAAGCCATCGGCAAAATAGGCTTAATAACCGTCGCATGGGCGAACGCGTAGCTTCTGAAATCCAAATTACTAATTTAAACGTTCCGGAGAATAACTGTGCATCTATAGTTATATTGGCGTGGTGTGTATATGACAACTGTGAATAAATATTATTCATTGTTTGTTTATGAAGTCCACTCCAGTGTTATATTTTTCAATGAGAGTCCCGGCACAGTTTCTGCCCGGGCAACGCCGGGCGGGTCAGCTAGTATTATATAATATTGTATAAATTTTAAAATTGTAGAATATTGTATAATAAAGGACATATAATAAAGGAATGGGAATTTGTTTAAGCAAGAAGAAAAGAAAAAAATCAAAATTTCGGCACCTGAGGGATATTTTTAATAATTTATACATTTATCATTACGATAGTTTAAAAAAATTTTATTTATTAACTTAATCTGATTCTAAAGACATGTTCCTAGCATTTCCCAGAACACACTGCGGCCAACTGTAGATGTAGAACATGTTATCTTAGGATTGCAGATGGTATCTGAAAATGATGGCCGTCATGCGGAACATGTTTGGTTATAACAAAATTTGTTAAACTATCGTAAATGTATGCTAAATGTGTAATTCATTAAAAAATGGCCTCCTAATTTTTTTGATCAAACAAATTCCCATACCTTTATTATGTCCTCCACAAAATTTCACAACATTCTGAACAATAGACAACTTTAAAGTTGGGTCGTTTAATTATGGACACCTTGTAAATAAAATTTATAAACTATCGTAATACTAAATGTGTAGTTTATTAAAAATCGCCGTCTGGTGGCGAAATTTTGAACTTTTTTTTGCTGCTTACACAAATTCCCATTCCTGTATTGTGTCTTTCACCAAATTTCACAACTTGAACAATAATTTTGACTGTAGACAACCACAACTTTAAAGTAGGGTCGTTTAATTATGGACACCCTGTATATATTTATTTATTTTAATAAAAAAGTAACTTTACTCAATTTGATCAATAAGTTGTACAAACTGGCTGTGACGGTCTAAGAACCTGATTTTATCTACTCTTGTGGATACAATTTTTTTAATGAAAAATTAATACATTTTATTACAGATATTGTAGGGTTATGCTACATCACATCTCCATTATTACATATTTTCAAGTGAAATAATCTTTTTAATGCTTCCCAACATAGTTGAAAAGTGTTTGACTTCGGTTTCCACTATCTGTTTAGCCGTCAGTTCGTGCTCTAACTCCCTTAAATAAACTTCAAGTTCTATGTAATTGATATAGGTTACTGAGATTTACTACGACATGTTTTCATTGAAAATATGTAGCAATGATAGTTTGTTTACAGAAACACTCAAAAGAATTTCGTTACTTTATGGTCCAATGTGCACTATTTCTGTGTGCTCTTCTCGAAGAATGTTTCTTTCTTTTCTATTTGCCAAAATGTTTCTAAAATATAAATTCAAGTGTTAAGATCTAAGTGAAGCAGGTGAGTTGTAAGCAGGTCTGCGGAGTTGGAGTCGGAGTCGTGCCCATTTTTGAGCGAAAGAGTCGGAATCGGATCTGTTAAAATTCCTGGAGTCAGAGTCGTCCATTTTACAAGCAGGTCTGTGTTGTCGGAGTCGGTCCGTTTTTGAGCGAAAGAGTCTGAGTCGTCCATTTTTCCCACCGACTCCGCAGCCCTGGTTGTAAGTAAGATTTTTAACACTTTAAACAATGAATTAAAAAAATACTTTGCCTAATAAAAAAGAAAAAAACGTTCTTCAAGAAGAGCAAGAGCATATAGAAAACAGAAGAAAAAAAATAATCTTTCGGAGGAGAAATTTGAAAAATACGGATGCATTCCAAGCCCATAGGTTTAGCATTAGAGAGAAGAATTTCCAGCCTGACTGGTGAGGAGCCTTAAAGTATCTATTTCAGAAAATGGGCGGCTCTTTCTGTCATCTATGCTGCCATTTCGTTTGTGCAAAAGCTATGAATGTGTACCGGGTGATTCAAAAGTCCGGTGCGAAAGTAAAACGCGATAAAAAAGATTTATGGGCCGGAGAGACACGCGGTTTGCAGATAAAGATTCAGCGTGGTACGGGATTTTGTATGGCACCAACACAAAAATTAGTTCAAAATCTCGATAATAGAGGACGCTACGCTATTACAGGTAATTCCATGAAATAATTCCTTATTGCTTACAGAACGCAAGGTTTGGATACAAAAAAGTGCACATGCAGTATTCCCTAATATTTTAGTACCTAAATCTTGCGTTATGCAAGCAATATGGAATTATTTTATGGAATTATCTGTAATAGTGCCCTCTATTATTGAGATTTTGAACAATTTTTTTTGTTGTTGCCATACAAAATCCCGTACCACGCTGAATCTTTATCTGCAAATCGCATGTCACTCCGACCCATAGATCTTTTTTAATCGCGTTTTACTTTCGCACCGGACTTTTGAATCACCCGGTATTTGTAGTATGCTATTTTAACTTCAGGTCTTAACCCTTTATATCACAAATTATGAATTAAATAAACTATCTCGTCGAAACTTTTTTCCTTGCATTACTATGATAATTAAAACAGCGCTTCCCAATCTTTTGTCTTTCACGTACCCCTTTCTGACGCTTTTCCTTTCGGAGTACCCCCCATTTCTCTACGCTCCCTTCCCCCTCCACTCAACTAGATAACGCAAACATGCTTTTTTTTTTTTATCAGTAATCTTCTTATCACAACCATATAATAAATCGATATAAATTACATTGACATTTCTAACATTTCAAATTTCTTTTATCTTGCATTTTAAAATTAACATTTATTTTTATAATATTCGCCAAATATTTTTAAAAAAAATGTAGCATTAAAAGAAATTTAATTAAAAAGAACAAAAATTAACATTAAAAGAACAAAACCACTCAAATAATACCTAAACACTTCAAATTAAATACTCATTAAAATCAACACGTTTGAACCAGAAGCTCTGGCGTAATTTAGGCGTTCTGCAATTATTATAAAAATGGAAATATAAAAAAAAAGCGTCGAGAAAAAATATTTCATAATGATTAATTGGAATTTTCGGGAAGAATGGGGTGAAAATATATAAGTAACATGCTTATCAGTGGGCGGAGCGACTAACATTGCATTATCAATGAATTTTTAGGTATAATGGACCTTTTCCCTCACTTAGAGCGTAACGCATTGGATTTACACATGAGACTAGTTTTGTAACCTTAAAACTATAAATTTTCTTTATGTGTTTTTAGTTAAACCATCTCTGTGATTTCCAACATTACCGATATTATTTTAATGTACCCTCAGCAGGCTTGCCACGTATCCCCAGGGGTACGCGCAACCCAGGTTAGGAACGCTGAATTAGAAGATATATGCACTAAAAATAGAAGATTTAATTTTTTGTTGTTAATTATTTGATCTGGCACTTCAAAGTAATGTTGGGTCATAACGCTTGGAGAAAAATCGAGGCTTAGAAAAAAAGAAAGCTTATATCCATTTTTTCTTATTATTTTAATGTGACTTCTCATGCATATATCCAGTGAATGTATATGTGTATACGATGCAGATATGACTAGATGATGATGCTGTTTGTGCATCATCAGTTATAGGTCAAAACATTTTTACCCACTGGCCACTGGCCAGTACAGTGATTTTTTTTACTGGCCAGTTTTTTTTAACCACTGGCCAGTAACAAAGTTATGTACGCTCCATATAAAATTGTGTTTTTTCTAACTATCGACATTGTAATTTACTAATATATATTACTTACCATTCGATATGATTACACTCAACTGAAAAATTTTATTTTTACTATTAATTGCAATGAAATAAATTCACCGGAAATTTTCAGAAAGGTTACAGCAGAGGGGGATCCCCCCCCCCCCCCACTCCCTCGGCACTAACTAATATGCATTTTTCTGGGACCATTTAATGAATTTCGCGTTTTTTTCGCAATCTTTTGACGAAATTCACGTTTTTTCGTGACTTTTTGCAAAATCTGCGTTTTTTCGCGATCTTTTGACGAAATCTGCATTATTTCCGCGATCTTTTCACAAAATTACGTTTTTTGTAATCTTTAAACGAAATTTGCGTTTTTAGGCGATCTTTTGAAGAAATTTGCGTTTTTTCGGCGATCTTTTGGTGAAATTTGTGTTTTTTCCGCAATCTTTTCGTGAAATTTGCGTTTTTTTCCACGATCTTTTGACGAAAGTTGTGTTTTTTCCGCGATCTTTTCACGAAATTTGCGTTTTCCCGCGATTTTTTCACGAAATTTGCTTTTTTTTCCGGGATTTTTTTCTCGAAATTTGTGTTTTTCCGCGATCTTTTCACGAAATTTGCGTTTTTCCGCGATACTTTGAAGAATTTTGCGATTCTTTTTCGCGATTCTTTGTCGAAATTTGCGTTTTTTCTGCGATCTTTTAACGAAATTTGCGTTTTTTCTGCGATCTTTTAACGAAATTTGCGTTTTTTCTGCGATCTTTTAACGAAATTTGCGTTTTTTCCGCGATTTGGTCACGAAAGTTGCGTTTTCTCCGCGATCTTTTCACGAATTTTGCGTTTTTCCGCGATCTTTTCACGAATTTTGCGCTTTTTCCGCAATCTTTTCACGAATTTTGCGCTTTTTCCGCAATCTTTTCACGAATTTTGCGTTTTATCTGCGATCTTTTCACGAAATTTGCGTTTTTCCGTGATACTTTGAAAAATTTTGCGATTCTTTCTCGCGATTCTTTGTCGAAATTTGTGTTTTTTCCGCAATCTTTTCACGAAATTTGTGTTTTTTCAGCGATTTGTTGACGAAATTTGCGTTTTCCACGATCTTGTCACGAAATTTGAGTTTTCTCCGCGATCTTTTCACGAAATTTTCGTTTTTTCCGCGATGTTTTGACGTAATTAGTGTTTTTTACGTGGTCCTTGGGCGAAATTCACGTTTTTTCGCGATTCTTTGACGGAACTGGTGATTGTTTTTCTACGAACTATTGACGAAATTGATTCTTTTCGGCGATCATATCGAAATTAGCGATATTTTTATGTCCGAATTTTCGGACTGATGACCGTTTTTTTTTTTTTTTTTTTTTTTTTCCCTCAAGAATCGAATGCCTTAAATTTTCGGAAAATTCGAGACAGAATCACCCTTGCTACTTTCTTTTTTTACGTTTGGGAGAATCGCCGATTTGGACGCTGTAAATTCCGAACGAATTTCACTCCTTTCCTAACTGGCATTGACCTTTCAACCATCGCGTTTGGCGAGTGGTGCCCATTGAGTTAGGTGAGTGAGGACAATAAAGTTAATCGCCACGTTTTAAGTCTTACTCGACACCTGGCGAGTGGCGAGTGCTAATTTTGTGCTATATCATCAGTGAGCATTTTGTCACCAGAAGAATATTCTATAGTTGCATGTAACTCTATCTTCCGATGGAAATCATAGTTGAAGGAAATTTCCAAACTTTTAGTTGTAGAAAACTCAAAAGGATTCATAAAAAGCTAAAAGATATTTTTAGATATTTTCTTCTAATTTGTAATTTTTTCCCATTTTGCTTCATAAAAATACAACATTTTTTTTCTAAAGATAAAATTTTTTTGCCTTATTATTCCTCAATGTCAGACATAAATCATGCAATATCTCCCCCTACATTGCATCAAAATCCATTTGTCTAAGTATCCACCCATAAATAAATACGTTTTTATGCACCATATGTAGTAAAACAATAAAAATCTAAGTAAAAATCCTGTCTGACGTAGTCCCGACAATACTTAACATTAGAACGCCCGGAAATTTTACTCACGTTTCATAAAAATATTTGAAACCAGAATTTTTATTTAAAATTATTTGATTGATTTATTTAATGTAAATCTGCGTGGTTTAAATTTAACTCATTTTACGAAATAATTTCTGGTTCCAGTTGACATTTAATCAAATGGTCGGAGTCGGATCGACTCCTTCCGGGCGATCTAGTGTTAAAAATACAGCTTTGAAAAATGCTTCGTAAAGAAAACAAACCGAAAATTAATTTTTTAAGCATACATGTTGTCAAGTGATCTCCGGGACACAAAAATCTTCAAATTTTACGAAAACATTTTATTTCATAAAAAAATTTCTTTGTTTTTTTCCTGCTTAAAATGACATTTAAATCATGTTTCTATCTGAATTAGAGCTAAAAATGTTAATTTTTTTCGTTTTGGTTTGTTTTCAAAATCTAGCTTTCAAGCAATGACTGTCGTGGAAACGACTTCTTGTAAAAATGCGTTTCTCTTCATGATAGGTTTTTTCACCATTTCTCATATTTAAATTCTTATAACTCCAGAAACGTTAAAGATACAGGGTTCAAACTTGGAACATATCTTTTTCAATTGTTTTACTTTAATTTTGATGCAGCATATTTGAAAAAAATATGTACTTTTGAAAATATGATTTTTTTAAAAAAAAGTTGCACCACTTTTTTCGAAATTTTTTTGTTAAATATTTTTAATTTTTTTTATAAATTAATATTTTTAAAAATGCTGAATCAAAATTAAAACTTATATATTTCTGTTTATTAAAATGAAAAAAAAAATGAAATTCTATAAATAATATTTCGAGTTATAACGATTTTAAATTACCCCACTTTTTTAATAAATTTTCAATTAAAAAAAAAAAAAAATCTGAGAAGTTTTATCATGTGATTTTGTTTACAAATGATAAGGTTAACCATCACAAAAAAAGTCAGAATTTTAACTCAATAAATAAAAATTATTTTAAAATGTGTCCCGGACCCCCTTAAAACATGAAAAAAAAAAATGATAGCCTTACATATAGAATTTAATATCCTAAGCAAAAGTTAGGGATATCACGCCGAACAAGAAAATGGAAACAAAATTAACACTCGCACGTGCCAAATTAGCTTCATGAACAATTTTCAGCATACGGAACTGCTATTGCTAGCTAGTGATGGTCAAGGGAAGTAGTTACTATTGTTTCCTAAAAGTACCATTGCGAATGCATCCAATGACAATGAGCGTGTTTTAATTGGTATAGAAAACGGCGGTATTTTAAAGTACCGTCGGGTCATAAAGGGTTAAGAGGTTAATAGTAAAAATAATTTATTTTATTAGCCCCCGGTATGCTATTTATTTCTCCCAGCTTATTTTGTCTCCAATAAATAACGTTACTTTGTATACGCCAGCCGTAAAACAAAAGCCGATGTTTCATTGTGCGCTTAAATACTCTACAGCATTTTTAAAAACTTCTAAGCATCGCACATTTTCAATGTTTATACCGTCGTATTGGGAAAAAAGTACTTTTTAATGCAATTTGTTTGAAAACTGCATCTCCATTTGTTTTTGAAATATTAATGTTATTTTTGTAGTTTTTAGCGACATTTGTTTCATTTTGGCAACTCAAGTACTCCATTTCTATAGAAAGTAAAGAAAAAATTGTTGAAAATAGCAATTATATCTTTTTGTTGCCATTTTCTCATAAAAATTGAAAAAAAAAATTAATTAAAATACGTGCTATTTTGAGAAAAATATAAATGAAGGATTTATGATAAAACATGGAGCTATTATAAACTATATTTAATTTTAAGTATCTATATTAATGCAAATGATGTCATTTTACATAAAATAAAAGCGCGTGCTTTAAGTCTTAAAATTGAAATATGTTTTCCAGTAGAGTCCCGATTATCCTAGTCCCGCTTAACCGAGTTATTTTTTTCTGATGGACTGGTTGCTTCTATATTATGAAACAGTCATTATAAATGAAGCGTTAGGTGAAGATGAAAGAGCAGCCGTAAAAAGTTAGAACTCTGATTTTCTGGTCAGAATGGAAAAAAAAAATGGCCATTTTTTTTTTTTTCCATCTTCACCTAACGCTTTATTTATAATGGCTGTTTCATAATAGAAACCACCAGTCCACCAGAAGAAAATGAAGTAATGGAAATGCCGGGGGCGACACTAAATTCTGAAAAAGCAGAATTCCTGTTCTCTAGTTTATTCATTTATTTTGCAACATATTCATGCAAAGTGAAATTATTAGTTTTTAGTGTACATAATTCTAAGAAGTGTTTATTTTATGTTTTCTTTGGAAAAATAATTGCATGAAAAGCTTTTATTTGTAAGGAATCGTATTTCCATTTCTTTCAGAAAGAAAGAAAGAAAAAAAAAAGATAGATTTTTTCCCACAATTTTCGGAAATTTTACATCAATAAGGAAATATTCTGTGATATTTGTAAATTTTATCTCTCAAAAAGACAATCACCGGGTACTGTGAAAAACTTATTATGTCATTAGAGAAATAACTTCAGATACTGAATAATAATAAAATAAGGTCATAGAAATTTTAAATTTCATAATTTCTTTTTTTTTTAAACATACTTCAAATTTCAGGTTATTTCATTAAATTTCGTTTTATTATACTTTATAATATATGGATAATTTTAGATTACTAGAAACAAAATTGTTGTGTTTGCATATATTTAAAACATATTTTTGAATAACATTGCTGAGTATATATTACACGTCAAGATCTTGATATTTCAAGCATTACAAAAAGATATATCAGTGAACTATCAGTTGGAACTATTTCTATATATTATAAATGCATAAAAGTCTGGGAAATGAGTCAAATATTAAAATCCTTACTCATAGTTAAAGTTGTTTTAAAAAAAGATATTTTACACTTCTGAACTCATCTATTCATCAAAATCTGTTTTTTACAGATTGAAGATTTTTATGGTTTTCACGATTTTAAAATTTTCCATGCGCATTTCATTTTTCAAAAATTATTGAAATCTCTTACAGATGATCGCTATATATGTATAAACTGTTACATAAAGTTGTCAATGTTTTTTTTTATTTAAAATCTACAGAATTCAAACCAAGTTCATTTTAAAAAGCTTTTTCTTTATGAAATAAACAAAAATTTTCTTTTAGGAATTTTTATTTTTATGCATAAAATGATTATTGTGGAAGAGTCTTTAAACTGTATGTAAAAATGGAATGCGCATGGTGACTCTCTCAGGGACAATTAAAGATATTTTAACGAAAGTTTGCATACTGATCTATAATAACACTAAAAACGTTTGCTGTAATAATACAGTCGAACCTCGTTATCCCGACACCGGTTTTTACGTCACTCCGCTTATCACGTCAGTTTTTCAAAGTCCCGATTTTCTGTATAGGGTTTTTCATGAAAATAAACTCCGGATTTTACGTCGATGAATAATTTTCAACTCCGGATATCCCGACGGTTTAGGAAAAATTTCCCTTTTTCATAATCCATCTTATAAGCATGGAAAATAAGCGGTAAGAAATGTCTTAGCCAAACTTTTCACAAAAGTAGCTAAAATACCCATTGAGATAAATGAGAATTTTTTCTTCAGTTTTTTATCTGAATAAATAAATCCACAAACTCTGAATGACCCATGATCCAGATAGACTTGTCAGTCTACTTGCGGTCTTTTAGTTCTGGTCAGGCACAGGGATGTAGTGGAGGGTATACGGGGGTATATGCCGTATACCCTCTGGATTTTTTTAAGGAACACCGTATACCCTCTGCTTAGAATGTATATCCTATGTTTTTTTTTTTTTTTACGACTACGCCACTGCAGGCAGCGCTTTCTTGTGGTTACACGGCGTTTTTCATCCGACTAAAACCGAAGTATTCCATTGAAACAATCAGAAATTATTAAAATAATAAAACTTTGTAAAAAATCACCATAAAATTACAACAAAACACAGGACGCGTTTCGAGCTAAAAACATAACAGCTCGTCATCAGCTACAGCATACACGTGTCCGTAAACGAACAAGTTCAAAAATGAACTGAAGATAAAGAATGTTGCGAAGAATGCGACAGATGGCGCTACCTGATAGAGGGATATGCAAAAGGGAAATATGTTGAAAAAAGATAGAAGAGAAAATGAAATGGAAAAAATGGAAATAAAAGAAAAAATAAAAATAAAAGAAGTAAATTAAAAATATAAATAAAAATAATAAATAAAGAACTATAAAAGAACAAGAAAAAAAATCCAAATTAATATTATTATTATTATTTTTTTTTTTTTTTTTACAAAATAAAAAGAAAAGAAACAAGAGAAAAGGGAAAAGAATTACAAAATTAATTTCCACGCTGGAGATAGGAAAGGAGATGATGGTAGATCATTGACAAGATTAGCAGAATTTTTAGAAATAAAATATGCTTCATGAAAATCCAAGTGAGAGGGAGAGGCAGGGGAAGAAATAATTTTGGCCATGGAGAAATTGAAAAAATGACTGGAAGACCAACAGTGAGAAGCAATCGAAGATTTAGAGATTTCTTGATTTGCAATATATCTCTGACGCTCGCCTAATCTGAATTTTAAAGCTCTCTTTGTTTGACCAATATAACCTAAATTGCAAGAGCAAGGAATGAAATAAACACCCCACCGGTTCTCAGTAGGAACAGGATCTTTTAGAGAAGAGAATTTAATTTTATTCATAGGTTTGAAGATAACTTTAAAGTTAAAACGAGAAAGTATTTTAGCAATTTTGAAACACAGAAGAGAATAAAAGGGCAGAACTATTATAGAATTAAAATTAGGAGGATTATTTGAATCAGAAAAAGGACGTTTAGGCTTATTAAATTTATACAAAGCTTTATCAATCAAAGAGGGATTATAACCACAAGCAAGGGCAAGAGATTTCAGATAATTAATTTCATTATTCAGAGCAGAAGAGTCAGAACAAATGCTTAACGCCCTAAAAACAAAAGTATAAAAGGACGCCACTTTTTGTTGAGGAGGATGATTTGAAAGGGCATGAGGAGGAAGGGAGACAGCGAAAGGTTTTCTATAAACGGAGGTAGAGAACCGATCTGGGAGTTTTGAAACCAAGACGTCAAGGAAAGGAAGAGAATTGTTCTCTTCGACTTCGAGAGTAAATTGAATACAAGGATCAACAGAATTAACAAGAGAAAGGAGATTAGAAAGATCAAGGTCAGATGGAATTAAAATGAAAGTGTCATCAACATACCTAAACCAGAAAGGAAATTTATATAAACTGAAGAGTTTTTCTTCAACAAAATGCATATAAATATCACATAAAAGAGGAGACAATGGATTACCCTTGGCCAGACCCTCAGTTTGAGAATAGAAAAAATTGTTAAACTGAAAAGCAGTTTGCCTGACACAAATACTAACTAAATGCAGGATTTCATCAATCTCAATGGAAGAGTAATGAAATTCGCGCAACCTTCTTTTCAAACAATCAATTGCCCCTTGAACAGGCACATTAGTGAAAAGGGATTTAACATCTAAGGAAACCATTATATAATTGCAAGGAGAAAGACGTTTAATTTTATCAACAAAGTCAAAAGAGTTTTTCACGGTATGAAAGTTAGTGGAAGATAAAGGAGCGAGTAACTTAGAAAGGAACTTGGCAAGTTTATAAGAAGCAGTACCAATATTGGAAACGATAGGGCGAAAGGAAAGAGTAGGTTTATGGACCTTAGGAAGAGCATAGAAACGAGCACAATTAGCGATAGTAGGGGTGACCAAACGTTTAGTGTTATTATTAAGAAAGACAGAATTTTTAATGACATGTTTGATGTCAGATAAATGCTTAGTAGAAGGATCCTTTTTTAATTTGGAATATGGACCAGAGTTTAACATAGATTCAACGTGGGAAATATAATCAGATTTATTGAGAAGAACTGTTTGACCGCCTTTATCAGCCTTAGTAATAAGAAGGTTAGGAACGGAATTAAGTTCACTGAGAGCAGATTTCTGAGAAGAAGAAAGATTAGACTTATTAAAAGATTTATTAGAAGAAATGGCATTAGTCAAAAGGTAGCGAAGAGAATCAAGTTGACCAGAAGAAATTTTACTGTTTTTGAAAGAATGTTCAATGGGAGCAATTAAGTTCGGAATAGAAGGCTTAGAAATGCACGAAAAATTCAAGCCAAGTGAGAGAACATCATGCTGAGAATCAGTAAGAGAGTGAGAAGATAAATTGACAACATAATTTTGTTCAAGAGAAATACTAGGAGCCAGTGGCGTACCCAAGGGGGGGGCTGATGGGGCTACAGCCCCCCCCCGAAATTTTCGAAAGTGATATAGAAAGGTGCTGATTTTTCGTCTTTCTTTTATGGAAATTTTTAAAATTTTTTTCCCTTATACAGCGGACAAACCATTCTCATTAGTCCCATATTAGTCCACATTGACAACAAAGAAGAGAAAGGGGGTCTGACGGGGTTATAGTCCCCCCCCCTACTCCTCCCGAAATAGTCAAAAAATTAAATGAAAAAGTGTTTTTTTCTTACTTTTTAAAGATAAATCTGTAATTTTTTCTTTTGCCATACAGCAAAATAGCCATTCTCGTTAACATCATATTAGTCGAGGTTATATTAGTTAGGGGGCTGATGGAATTTCAGCCCCCTCCTCTCGAAATGGTCGAAAATGAAATGAAAAAATAGTGCTGAATTTTTTCTGTCTGTTCAAGATAAATTTGCATTTTTCCCCTATCGTTCAACAGACTATGCGCTTCCTTCGCTTTAGTTCCATATTAGTCCATATTGACACCAAAGAAGAGAAAGGGGGTTGATGGGGTTACAGCCCCCCCCCCCAACCAGAAATCGCGAAAAATTAAATAAAAAAGTGTTTTTTCTTTACTTTTTAAAGATAAATCTGTATTTTTTCTTCTGTCATGCAGTAAAATAGCCATTCTCGTTAACACCATATTAGTCCACATTGACATCACAGCATACCCTAAGATGGGGAGGGGGCTGATGGAATTACAACTTCCTCCTCTGGAAATAGTCGAAAATGAAATGAAAAAGTAGAGCTGATTTTTTTCTGTCTATTTGAGATAAATTTGCATTTTCTCCCCTATCATTTAACAGACTAGCCGCTCCCTTCGCTGTAGTTCCATATTAGTGTACAGTGACATCACATTATACCCGAAAAGATAGAAGGGGGTTAATGGAGTTACAGACCTCTCCCAAAAATTCGAACATGAAATGAAAAAGTTCTGATATTTTCCTTTTTGTTTGAGATAAATTTGTGTTTTTCCTCTTTCATTCAACAGACTAGCTGCTCTCTTCTCTTTAGTTCCATACTAGTGCACAGTGATACCACATTATACCCAAAGAGGTGAAAGGGGTTAATGGGGTGTTCCTTTCCTAAATAGTTGAAAATGAAATGAAAAAAAAAGGCTGTTTTTTTTCTTCTTGTTTGAGATAAATTTGTAATTTTTCTTCTGCCATACAGCGAAATAGCCATTCTCGTTAACACCATATTAGTCCACATTGACATCACAGCATACCCAAAGATGGGGATGGGGCTGATGGAATTACAGCCCCCTCCTCCCGAAATAGTCGGAAATGAAATAAAAAAATATTGCTTTATTTTTCTTTCTGTTTGAGATAAATTTGTATTTTTTTTCTCCTATTATTCAACAGACTAGACACTCTCTTCTCTTTAGTTCCATATTAGTGCACAGTGACACCACATTATACCGAAAGAAGTAGAAAGGGGGTGATGGGTTACAGCCCCTTCCCAAAATAGTCGAAAATGAAATGAAAAAAGGCTGATATTTTTCTTTTTGTTCGAGATGAATTTGTAATGCACTTGTTTTCTGCAATACAGCAAACTACACGTTCTGGCTAGTCTCATATCAACGCACAGTTACACCACAGTATACCCAATGAGGGGAAGGGGAAGGGAACTTACTCTTCCGAAATAATCAAATATGAAATGAAAAAAAAAATTCCAGTTTTTTTTCTTTCTTTTGGGATTAATTTTTAATTTTTTTCTGCGAAGCAGCTATTCTGGTTAGTCCCATATATTAGTGCACAGTGATGCCCCAGCATACACCAAAGGATTCGATGGGGACGGGGGTTATGACGCTACAGCTCCATTCCACCTCTGAAGAGATCGCAGTGAAATGAAAAAAGGGCTGATATTCCTTCTTTTTCAGATAAATTTGTTTTATTTTCTGGCATGCCACGAATTTGTTTTTCCTGTTAATCCAATATCCTCCTCAGTCCTGCGACCAAATTTACTTGAGACCACAAAATCCATTTTCAAATGACTGAAATCACTGTTTTACTCGATAAATGAAAACATATATACTGAGTTCAAGAGACCTACAAATAAATTCGACAAATCTAAAAGTAGTTTAATTTAAGGATTTTTTTAATTTTTCCCATAGTCGGCGGGCGCCAAGATTGTCAATGCTGGGGTATGTTAATGCACAGTAACACCACAGCTAATCTCAAGTCGATTTCGTCTAAATCTGAAATCCGGTGCGGAAGAGTTGACTGTAAAAGTAGCTTATTAACTTTCATTTTTCAGTCGCATCTCCATGCCACACCGAAATATGGGGGTGCGGAGGGTTGAAGGGACTAAATCTCTTTTACCTGCCAAAACGGTCAGATTAAATGGTAAAATAAGTTTACTTCTTACTTTTTAGATCAATTCAATTATATATATATTTGTCATGCATCGCACTTATCTTTCTTGTTAGTCCCATATTAGTGCATAATGACACCTTAGCTAATCCCTTCAGAATTTTGGTAAGTCGGAAGTCAGGCACACTATATATGTGCGGAACAGCTGACTGTGAATGATATTCATTAACTTTTGTTTTTAACACTCGATTACTTCCTCGTATCTGTAAGATACACAGTGACTTCTTGTTTGACTGCAAAGACATCTTTGAAGTTCGGTAATGTCCCCTCCCCCCACTTATCTTCCTATTCTGTCTTAACTTTGCAGCCAGTATTTTTGATCTGGAACGGTTTAAAGTCCTTCTTATTACTTGTGCAATGCACAAATAATAAACAAAGTCTTTATTTTATATATGTGTATGAAAATATTTTGTGTATACAAAAAATATTTTGTGTTTGTTACAATATTAATTTATTGTTAAACAAGAACCGTAGCCAGAATTTAGTTTCGGGGATTGGAAGAACAATTTTATAGATTTTATGTTATAATGGCTTTCTTTTAAATGAAAGTATATATATAAAAAAAAAAAAACCAGTAACACTTTTCAACAGATTTCGACGCGGGACGGTCTCAGGATCGGACTCGTGCCCTCCCCCCTTCCCCCCAGATTTGAGTCTGAGTTTAAAAAAAAGAATCTGAAATTCTCAGCAAATTTTCTGAAAGGTTACAGCAGAGGGGGAAAGGAGAGGTAATCCCTTCCTGCTGCTAATTATTTTTGTTGTAGTTTGGGTTAACTCTGTTTATATTCAGGTCAATTTCAGGCTGAGTGGGTTCGGGTTAACCAGATTTCTAAAAAGTTCAGCATATTATTTCAGTTTAAAAACTATACATATAATAATAAACACAGATATTTGTATGTGTTTTTAACGCGATCCTTTGATGAAATACAGGTTTTTATCACGACGCTTTGACGAAATTTGCATTTTCCCCGAACTTTTAACAAAATTAGCTTTTTTCCGCGACCCTTTGACGAAATTCGCGTTTTTTTTCCCGTGATCCTTTGTCAAAATTTGCGTTTTTTCCGCGAGTTTTTGATGAAATTCGAGTTTTTTTCGTGAACTTTTGCCGAAATTCGCGTTTTTTACGAAACCCTTCGTCGAAATTTGCGTTTTTTTTGCGGCTTTTTTGACGAAATTCGCTTTTTTCTCGTCTTTTTGATAAATTTCGCGGCTCATTGACGAAATTCGCGTTTTTTTATGGAAATGGTCGTGTTTTTTTGTTTTTTCGCTGCTGTTTGACGAAATTCGCTTCTTTCCGCAGTCTTTTGCCGAAAGTCACGTTTCTCTGTGGCCCTTCTTTGTGACCATGCTTTTTTTTTGCGATCCTTTAACGAAATTCGCGTTTTTTCCGCTTCCCTTTGACGGAATGCATACTTTTTTTAGCAATCCTTTGCCAAAATTTGCGTTTTTTCTGCAGCCCTTTAAGGAAATTTGCATTTTTTCTGCGGTCATTTGAGGAAATTTACGTTTTTTCTGAGGTCATTTGAGGAAATTCACGTTTTTTTGCGCAATCCTTCGTCGAAATTTGCGTGTTTTCCGCGGCTCTCTGACGAAATTTGCGTTTTTTTTCTTGTCTTTTTGATGAAATTTGCGTTTTTCTGCGGCCTTTTGACGAAATTCACGTTTTCCCGTGTCCCTTTGACGAAATTCGCGTTTTTTGCGATCCTTTACGAAATTAGCTTCTTTTTCGCAGCCCTTTGACGGAATGCGTGTTTTTAGCGATCTTTTTATCGAAATTCGCGTTTTCCGCGACCTTTTGATGAAATTTGCGTTTTTTCTGCGGCCTTCTGACGAAATTCGGGTTTTTTTGTGCTCATTTTGACGAAATTAGCGCTTCCTCTAGAATAATTTGACGAAATTCACGTTTTCTCCGCTATCATTTGACGAAATTTGACTTTTTTTTTCGCGATCCTTTGGCAAACTTCGCATTTTATCTGCGGCCGTATGACATAATTCCGGTTTTTTCCTTGATCCTTTAAAGAAATTGGAGATTTTTTTTGCGAACGATTAACGAAATTGATTTTTTTCGGCGACCATTTGTCAAAAATCGCGATAATTTAAGTCCAAATTTTCGGACTGATGACCAAATTTTTCAAATTTTCGGAAAATTCGGAACAAAGTCACCCGTGCACCCCCCCCCCCCCCCTCTGGCTACGGCCTTATTGACAAAAATGATTTCTGTTTTTAACACAATGCAACGTGTTTCGTAAGATTTAGAACATTATGAAAATTTAAGTCAGCCCCCCCCGAAATAAAATCCTGGGTACGCCACTGCTAGGAGCAGAAGAATTAGAAGTCAGAAGAGAAGAAAACTTTTTATCCAAAATAGCATTGTGACACCTAGATTTGAAATCGACGTAAGCAAAAATCCGTTTCTCAAGGAAAGGGAAATAAATTACAGTTTTACTTAACTGTAAATGCAAAGAATATAATTCATATTCGATGCAAGAAAGAGAGTAACGAACATCTTGAATGATGGCTCTAAGAATAGCAAACTTACTCCTAGTTAAGGCATTCTTCACTTATTAATCGTTTCAAGCACCTTCGTTTGAAGCGCGCCAGGTGTTTGAATAGGCTTAATTTTCTTTTAAGGTGTAAACGTTCAAGGGTTATTCCTAAGTTCATTAATATTATTTTCAAGCTTCCTTCTTCCATTCGTGTTCAAAATGCCTTAACTAGGAGTAAATTTGCTATTCTTAGAGCCATCATTCAAGATGTTCGTTACTCTCTTTCTTGCATCGAATATGAATTATATTCTTTGCATTTACAGTTAAGTAAAACTGTAATTTATTTCCCTTTCCTTGAGAAACGGATTTTTGCTTACGTCGATTTCAAATCTAGGTGTCACAATGCTATTTTGGATAAAAAGTTTTCTTCTCTTCTGACTTCTAATTCTTCTGTTCCTAGTATTTCTCCTCTTGAACAAAATTATGTTGTCAATTTATCTTCTCACTCTCTTACTGATTCTCAGCATGATGTTCTCTCACTTGGCTTTAATTTTTCGTGCATTTCTAAGCCTTCTATTCCGAACTTAATTGCTCCCATTGAACATTCTTTCAAAAACAGTAAAATTTCTTCTGGTCAACTTGATTCTCTTCGCTACCTTTTGGCTAATGCCATTTCTTCTAATAAATCTTTTAATAAGTCTAATCTTTCTTCTTCTCAGAAATCTGCTCTCAGTGAACTTAATTCCGTTCCTAACCTTCTTATTACTAAGGCTGATAAAGGCGGTCAAACAGTTCTTCTCAATAAATCTGATTATATTTCCCACGTTGAATCTATGTTAAACTCTGGTCCATATTCCAAATTAAAAAAGGATCCTTCTACTAAGCATTTATCTGACATCAAGCATGTCATTAAAAATTCTGTCTTTCTTAATGATAACACTAAACGTTTGGTCACCCCTACTATCGCTAATTGTGCTCGTTTCTATGCTCTTCCTAAGGTCCATAAACCTACTCTTTCCTTTCGCCCTATCGTTTCCAATATTGGTACTGCTTCTTATAAACTTGCCAAGTTCCTTTCTAAGTTACTCGCTCCTTTATCTTCCACTAACTTTCATACCGTGAAAAACTCTTTTGACTTTGTTGATAAAATTAAACGCCTTTCTCCTTGCAATTATATAATGGTTTCCTTAGATGTTAAATCCCTTTTCACTAATGTGCCTGTTCAAGGGGCAATTGATTGTTAGAAAAGAAGGTTGCGCGAATTTCATTACTCTTCCATTGAGATTGATGAAATCCTGCATTTAGTTAGTATTTGTGTCAGGCAAACTGCTTTTCAGTTTAACAATTTTTTCTATTCTCAAACTGAGGGTCTGGCCATGGGTAATCCATTGTCTCCTCTTTTATGTGATATTTATATGCATTTTGTTGAAGAAAAACTCTTCAGTTTATATAAATTTCCTTTCTGGTTTAGGTATGTTGATGACACTTTCATTTTAATTCCATCTGACCTTGATCTTTCTAATCTCCTTTCTCTTGTTAATTCTGTTGATCCTTGTATTCAATTTACTCTCGAAGTCGAAGAGAACAATTCTCTTCCTTTCCTTGACGTCTTGGTTTCAAAACTCCCAGATCGGTTCTCTACCTCCGTTTATAGAAAACCTTTCGCTGTCTCCCTTCCTCCTCATGCCCTTTCAAATCATCCTCCTCAACAAAAAGTGGCGTCCTTTTATACTTTTGTTTTTAGGGCGTTACGCATTTGTTCTGACTCTTCTGCTCTGAATAATGAAATTAATTATCTGAAATCTCTTGCCCTTGCTCGTGGTTATAATCCCTCTTTGATTGATAAAGCTTTGTATAAATTTAATAAGCCTAAACGTCCTTTTTCTGATTCAAATAATCCTCCTAATTTTAATTCTATAATAGTTCTGCCCTTTTATTCTCTTCTGTGTTTCAAAATTGCTAAAATACTTTCTCGTTTTAACTTTAAAGTTATCTTCAAACCTATGAATAAAATTAAATTCTCTTCTCTAAAAGATCCTGTTCCTACTGAGAACCGGTGGGGTGTTTATTTCATTCCTTGCTCTTGCAATTTAGGTTATATTGGTCAAACAAAGAGAGCTTTAAAATTCAGATTAGGCGAGCATCAGAGATATATTGCAAATCAAGAAATCTCTAAATCTTCGATTGCTTCTCACTGTTGGTCTTCCAGTCATTGTTTCAATTTCTCCATGGCCAAAATTATTTCTTCCCCTGCCTCTCCCTCTCACTTGGATTTTCATGAAGCATATTTTATTTCTAAAAATTCTGCTAATCTTGTCAATGATCTACCATCATCTCCTTTCCTATCTCCAGCGTGGAAATTAATTTTGTAATTCTTTTCCCTTTTCTCTTGTTTCTTTTCTTTTTATTTTGTAAAAAAAAAAAAAAAAAAAAAAATAATAATATTAATTTGGATTTTTTTTCTTGTTCTTTTATAGTTCTTTATTTATTATTTTTATTTATATTTTTAATTTACTTCTTTTATTTTTATTTTTTCTTTTATTTCCATTTTTTCCATTTCATTTTCTCTTCTATCTTTTTTCAACATATTTCCCTTTTGCATATCCCTCTATCAGGTAGCGCCATCTGTCGCATTCTTCGCAACATTCTTTATCTTCAGTTCATTTTTGAACTTGTTCGTTTACGGACACGTGTATGCTGTAGCTGATGACGAGCTGTTATGTTTTTAGCTCGAAACGCGTCCTGTGTTTTGTTTTAATTTTATGGTGATTTTTTACAAAGTTTTATTATTTTAATTGCTTCATATCGCCAGTTTTCGGTGCTGTTTCGCTGTAATCAGAAATTATCTAACATCCGTTTCTGAATACATTGTAACCAACGAATATTGATTACAATGCATAGTATAATATTGAAAAAAGAATTGTAGGATGCGCATCTAGGGATAAGCAAACCTTAATTCATCAATATCTCACGTAACAATAAAAAACCAAGTCATCATAAATCCGATTTTTATTTTTTTCAATTTTGTTTTTGTGTATATTTTGTTTAATAATAATGTTTTATTGCTTAAAACTGCAAGAACAGTTATGAACTTAAAATTGTCTTAAATTAATTAAAAATACAGCTTTTATAAACCTATTTTTCTCCAACTCCGGTTACCGCGACACTCCGCTTATGACGACACGTTTTTCTGGTCATTAGAGTGTCGCGATAACGAGGTTCGACTGTAATAATAAACAGACCTGCCAACCTTTGAAAATGAGAAATCGTAGCACACAAAATTTAAATTAATCTGGAGGTTGGTTGGTTGGGTTTTCGTGTTACGCAGCCATCTTAAATTTTTTTTCCTATGAAACTTTTTATACGATTGTTAGAGTTTCTTTTCGTTTCGCAGATTTTTTTTTTTTTTTTTTTTTTTTTTTTTTTTTTTTTTTTTTTTTTTAACACTTGTAAAAGGTGTCTGGTTCCAATCTTTTAGCCCAGTGCAGTAAATTTTGACGAAATTCGCGATTTTTTTCCCGCGATCATTTCAAAATATTCACATTTTTTCCCCCACAATCGTAATTTATATTTTTCTATCACGATTCTTTGTTGAAATCTGCATTTTTTACCATGAACTTTTGACGAAATTCGCAAATCGTACGACCTTGCCCCTCAAAGAACCATCCCTCCCCCTTTCAGGAATTCTTAAAATGGCACCCTTGTTTCTAAGGAAGAGAATTCCTGTATAAATATTTACAGAAACACAATTCACTCCTGGTCAATATAAGTAAAGAGTGTTTTATGTTAAGAAGTTTATTTTGCAGCCCAGATTTTTTTCAGACTAATGGCCATTTTTTTTAAACGGATTTTTTTAAACTTTCGGAAATGAATACGTTGAAATTTTGGAAATTTCATAACAGAATCACTCCTGAAAAATATGCTGCGCGGGATAAAAATCGCAACTAGAAACAAAAAATGCGTTTGTGTTTTTTGCAAAAAATCGTAGTTTAAGACCAATTTTCGTAGCATCGTAGTTTATAGGTCCAAATCGTAGCAACTACGATTTTTTCGTAGCAGTTGGCAGGTCTGAATAAATCATGGGTAAATTAAAAAGTTTATTTTGATGGTTCTCTATACCCTTAAACGATGAGGTTTCGTTACAGTGTAGTAAAAATACTGAAAAAGTGTTTCATAATCCATGCTTTACGCATGATTCTCTCTTTTGTTAATAATTATTTCGTATCATCATTTTTATATCTTTCTAGGACCCATCTTACAACTTTACTGCATTTCTTATAATATTTTTCACCTGTTCATAATTTCTGAAAAACTTTTACCGAAGAGGGAAAAAATGTAAATATCGCATTAAGAGTATGGGATAATTTAAAATGGATGCAACATTATTGCATCTTCTAATTAATTCTCATTTAAGAATTTATTTTCACGGTTGAAATTATGTTTGGCTTTGTGGATGAGAAAAAAAAAACAAATTCTTGAGTTTTACATTTTGCATAGGAGAAATTTTTCATTAATAGAAAATAATAAATAATTATAATGAGAAATTTTAGTGTGAAAAATATAATAAATAATAATAAAAATATTTAAGTAATTAAATAAAATAATTAAATTATAATGTCTCTTAGCATTTGCAATCTCATTATTAGAAGATAACGAGAAATTATAATCAGAAAATCACAATGTGAAAAAATATGAGAAAGAAATAATAGAAGTAATTAAATGAAATGATTAAACGGAAATATAACGTCTCTCTGCACTTGCAATCTCATTATTAGAAAATAATGAGAAATTTATAGTGTGAAGAAATATTATACAAATTAAATAACAAAATTAAACAAAAATATAATGTCTCTCTTCACTTAAAATATCGAGAAATTTCACTTGATGCGTTCTAAACAATTATATTGCAGTTGCAAGTTTAACAACCTAATTGCTATTACTACCCCTCTTTCTAGCCCCCGCCCCTCCAAAGGTGGTATATCGAAATGCAGTATAATCGGGCTTCTACTTATTTAAAAATAGTTTGTTGATAACAAATAACTTCCATCTAATCCATTAAACAAGTGGGTAAGTGTGATCACAGATCGCACAGAGGGTTTCGTTTAATATTCCTTTCAAAACACTTTATCCTTTTTAAAAATCTGTTAGTTCAACATTTCGCAACCAGGATCGCACTCTATTCTAAACAAACCTCTATCCGAACGAAACTCCGTTTTATAGACTATCCGTAGATATATTAGTCGAGGGTATTGGGCCGATAGCACCCGAGATAAGTAAGCGCCCCTGGCGGTAAAAAATGGAACTAAAATATGAAAGTCTATGGCGCATAATATGAAAGAGTGGTAAAAGGGGTGTCGGCAAAAGTTGAAAAAGTGCCCCCCGGGTGAAAAGGGGGAGGATAAAAAATTGCTTAAAATACACAAGTTAGAGCCCAGAGGGTTAAATATAAGATTTTTTCGAAATTTTAGGATTTGTCGTTTGATGTAAGGTGTTCAGATATAAGTATGCAAAATTTCAAGTCTCTAACATATATAGTTTCTGAGAACGGGCTCTGTGACGGACAAACAGACGGACAGACAGACAGAGGAGCGAGACGAATAGGGTTTCGTCAGATGAACGAAACCCTAAAAATGTAAATTAAATCCAGTGAAAATTAATTTTACTATAAATGCGCTTCACAAAACTCATAGATTATAGGGAATAGCTGAGCAGAATGTTTATTCACATTCTATAAGCGTTTGTGAAAAGTAGTTTATTTACTCTGCTTAGCACCAGTGCAGTGCAGGGGAGCTTCCTCAGTAGGCTTATTTTATCGGGGTGCTCAAAGGGCTCCTCCCCGTTCAAATGAAGCAATTTATTTTTTCACATGAGCTGTGTCAAAGATTATTATTTTCTGTCGTTACTGCCGGATAATTCATCTCTTGAAAAAAAAAAAAAAAAAAAAAGTACTTAAAGAAGCACTATAAACATCGATTACATTTGCAACTCTACAAAATCTGCTAATCAGGGTTGTCATAACCCTGCAAGTCGCATTTTTATTTTGAATCTATTGTAATCGATATTTTGAAACTATCAAATCGTAGTTTCATTTCTTTCAGATTACTATATTGAAAGAAAGATACTAAGTAGTTTCGGGATATTTAACGATTAAGGATTTTAACAGAAAAATCGGTTATATACAATGAAACTCAAGAACTATTTATTTTCAGTAATACCTTTTTATTATATGAGGGGCAAGCTGAGGGGCATGCTCGACTGAACACTGTCTTTTAGATTGTCTCATTAATTTATAACCGCAACTCTAGAATTCAGTAACTTAAATCTTGTATCTAAAGTAATTAAACTGCTGTTCTTTTTGTGATGCTCTCAGTAGTAATTAATTTGAAAGATTAATTATTCTCAATAATATTTTAGGGAATCCTATCTGTTCAGTTTATTTAGAAATAACTACCTGTGCCCTCCCATACTTTTTGAATTGCTACGTTACTGAATCACGCTGGAAAACGTTTGTGAAAAGAAGTTTATTTACTCTGCGAAGCACCAGTGCATTGCAGGAAAGCTACCTTAGCAGGTTCTTTTTATCATTGGAGAAGGTAAACTAATGATGCGATGCATGTCAACAAATACAAATCCACTCTGGGCCGTTCCTTTTACGTTTCGCCCGCATGTAGAAGGGGTGTTGCGCACGTGGGAAGGCGCAATAAAATGAAGAACGCTTCTTTTCAATGGAGCAATCGATAAAAGCGAACGATTACGTCAGCGAAACTCTCTCTTTATGCCTCCGAGTCCCTGGAGAAGTTCAGCTGAGAGAAGCAAAACACGGGAATGAAAATATTTTGGTGCGGATCGGAATTTGGACGTGGAAAAGGACAGGATTGGAGATGAAATAAGGAAAGAAAAGGAAGATGAAGTTCTCAAATAAGAGTTTTTAAAAAGAGCTTGTTTACGTAAAGAGTTGGCAGCATGCTAAAGACCCACCCGGAGTAAAAGATGGAAAATTATTATTATAATACAGTCGACTACAAATTAGAGTAGGGGAAAGTGTTGTAAGTGAACATATCGCTCGCCCGCGAGAAAAGTGACACATCTCGCAAAAATTCATTTTGCGTCATAATGAAGGGAACGAATATTTTTTCCAACTGGATTAAATCATATTCAAGGCTGGAGTAGCACAGTTGAAGTTTATTCCAACAGAGCGAAAAATGTCCAGACCAGGGATCGAACCTGGATACTTGGCGTGCCGTGCCAATGCCTTACCTGTTAGGCTATCCGGACCGATACCTGGCTGACATAATTCACTCTCTTATTAGTTGGACTTGGCTGCGAACTGCAGTTCTAGTTTCATTCATCCGAGCTATAACTATAGCATTTACATGATGGTATACAGGAGTTTCCGTGTTAAAGTAGTTTCATCATGTAAATGCTATAGTTATAGTTCGGATGAATGAAACTAGAACTGCAGTTCGCAGCCAAGTCCAACTAATAAGAGAGTGAATTATGTCAGCCAGGTATCGGTCCGGATAGCCTAACAGGTAAGGCATTGGCACGGCACGCCAAGTATCCAGGTTCGATCCCTGGTCTGGACATTTTTCGCTCTGTTGGAATAAACTTCAACTGTGCTACTCCAGCCTTGAATATTCATTTTGCGTTTTATTCCACTAATAGGTCTGTGATAGGTGCGTCTTGATACAGAAAAAGTTTCATAAGTGTAGTTATGCGGAAAATCACTTTATTACGACGCTATATGTCCATTTGTGGCCACAGAAGGGGGTTGGATTGTGTGGGGAGGTAAAATTACCCAGCCCTCCAAATCTCATCATACGTCTTCATTCTTAAGGGTTTTAAGCTTTTAATGCCAAGAGCTATAATTTCCTGTTAGAGTAAAAACATGCGAATCTTTTTTTGCCTCCCCTGTGAAATTTACATTTGTCGAGATGTGTCACTTTTCTTGCGGGTAAGCAATACTATGTACCTTGGATCGACTCGCTCTATTTATTGGATTTCTATAAAAATAAAACTAATCAATGTAATTTTGATATCTGCTACTGGATGTCACTTGGGAGTTGGTTTCTTTAATATAGTCAGCATATGTTGCAGACAATTGTAAAAAAAAGATTTGATCATCATAAAGTAAAATTTTTAAAGCTGCAACTTTTCATTATATCTCAGTATCAACAGCTATTTGTTTTAAAATAAAATTTAAACATAAAAGAGTACTTATAGTGCATTATGAACATTAATTTCAAATCATGTTAAGCCTAATTAGAAAATGGTAAGAAGTCATTAATTTTCAAGTCACCAAGCTTTGTACCTTGAACAGCCATTGTGAATGGAAGAAATTCAAAACTCAACTCTATATGTACACCACTTGTGTACCGAAAATATGCATAAATGATGACAATGGTGAAGAAGAAATCATTGTTGTGTTCATGAAACGATTTAATTGCACTAGAATAGAATTAATGCTAGAAGAAAATATGTTTTTTAATCATTTGCGATCAAATCATTAGCATTTTGCCAGAACCTAGTCTTATTTAAAAAGACGGATTATTTATATATTTCCTGGTATTAGTATCAGTTTTTGAAAAATATAATTTTAGCTTCTTATGCAATTTTTTTTTCTTTTGATTTTGCATCGTGATAAAATAAACATGTATAAAAATATATACAAAAACACAATAAAACAGTTAAAATTCAATTGATATCTATTGTGGTGGAATCCCCCCCCCCCGCCATCCGCCCTCTAATTTACACCTTCTGTTTTATATTAATTTAAAACAACTTTAAATGGGTATCTATGTTAAATATTATTAAATATTCTTTTAAATTTATTTCAAATACAACATAAAAATGTTTCGTCAATTTTATTATTATATTTAATGGAAAAATAATGCATGATCCATGGTACAAAATGCCCAGGTACAACATGGGTGTTGTAGCTTGGTTCTAAAATTACTATTTTTTTAATTAAAAGAAAAAACTATGATAGGCCTAAAATTACAGTTCAACAAAATTATGACGGAAGTAGAACATGATAAATAATTACATAGCTTTATATTTCAATATTTACATATTTTCATTAAATTAAAATGTCAAAATAGCACTGTAGTACAACGCCTTTCCCTACAACACTAGGCTGGAATGAATATTCTCTCTCTCTCTTTTTTGAAGACAGATCGATTTCAAGTCAAATTGAACATTTTGTTTGTTTCTCTTTTCGTGAGTTGGATCAGGTTATATCAGATTTAGAATTATGCTTCAGACTAGAGTTGCTGGGTGCACTAAAACGAGACATGAAGAGTAAAAAAAATGGAACAACTACTCCTCAATTGAGATAGTAATTAAGAAAAAACTCTAAATATAATACAATTTTCTTTAACCACGTTTAATTTTTTTATTAATCAATCCCGGAAATAAAAGTTTGAAATTAACATCATAAACATTTCTAACCGTTGGAAAGACTAGCAACATCTGCAAGACAATCAATATTCATCTTTAACCCGTTCGGAACCATGGGTGCATATATGCACCCTCAAAAAGTGCTTAAAAAACTTTGAATTTGATACCAGTAAAAACGAAAAGTAAAACTGATTTTATTTAATTACATTTTTATGATTTACAAAGATAATTCAAATAATTAACAAAAAGTGGTTCCAAACGAATAAAATTCGTGTAAAAGATGCAGGTCCTGAACGGGTTAAAACTTAAGCCCTATAACATTTAAGGACTGTTTTATCATCACGGTAGGCAATTACATCACTGTGGTAGTTGCAATTCTCTAAGAGTCGGATTCTTTATGACGACTCCCAGCACTGGAAGTCATTATTTCTGTGTCACAACGCAAAATTAATCTGGGTTGGTTGGTTGTGTTTATGACGGCCAATTATCAACACGAGGGATATAGGCCCTAAGGGGGGAGTTCCCTTCGTGGGGGTCTTTCTAAGGGAACCTAACCCGTATTAACGCTTGGAAATCCAAGGTTCGAAGAAAACTACGAAAACTCCGAACGATTAGGAAAAAAACAACGCATGTTTGAAAATTAAACATACATACGATCTAGTGACGCCATCTATGATCGAAATTTAGAACTAATTATTTTCATTCGCTTGAAGAAAGTTTTCAACGTGGAAAGCATTTTAGTCCAAGTCTCACTCCTGTATGACAGTTACTTAATTTTATATTGAATTTTAAAATGTGTCCAGGAATTGTCGGACAGCCCGGATCATGTTTTCGCAAACCGTATTTAATTTTGTAATATTTTAGGAAACATTTGTCTTTTTTACAGTTCACCTTTCCTCCGCTCAACCACAAAACGTCCAGAGACATTCGTGTACTTATTTTTAAACGTAAACACATAAAACGGGCACATGTTACTATTGAAATGATTTAAAATCGAAGAGCGTTTTTAATTTTTCCTAGAAATGTATTACACTTAAATTCCTCTGGAAATGTATTACATTTTGAGTTATAAGCGATGGGAGTAACATGACGATTCTATTCGGGTTTGTAGCCTCCAGAAATTCTAATTGATTTCACGGTTTCGGAATAAGAACATCTATCAATTTTGTGAACTTACGAATAAATAATGAATGTGCCAGAATGTAGTCAATTTTAATTTGCAAATAGTCTTAATATCTAAAAATGTCACACATTTATGAATAAAAGGAATT
The DNA here is from genome assembly GCA_963932465.1 of Maratus speciosus. Classification (NCBI taxonomy): domain Eukaryota; kingdom Metazoa; phylum Arthropoda; class Arachnida; order Araneae; family Salticidae; genus Maratus; species Maratus speciosus. The sequence goes on from OZ010789.1 coordinate 298,003,193, forward strand.
TGGAAATGTGTAAGACTCATTTATGTTATAACACTATAAAAAAAATTAAATCACCTTTGTCCAAAAGTCTAGAATCAAACACATATTTTCAACAACCAGGAGTTCATCCATGAAAAATTTGGGGACTATTTGGATTCCTTCACAAAAATCCATTTAATAAAACAGGCCCCTTCGCAAAATTCTTGTTAATATAACATGTCCCTTCATAAAATTCCTCTTAAAAAACAGGCCCATTCACATTCATTACTTATTTTTATTTTATTAGGTTTTAAAATGTGTAATTTGTAAACAAAACAAGTTCACCAGAAATTAAAACTTTAGCAGAAAGATTTAAAGGAGTTATTATTAATAGATGTTTGGTTTGAATTTCAGCAACTGGATTTCACCTTTCGTTACAAAATGTTATTTTTCACAAAAATATAAAATTCACAAGAAAACACTACTTTTCACAAAATGGGACCCAAGAAAAAAACAACCCTGCATCGACCCCCTGACAACGTTAAATTGCACCAACAATTTCTTTCAAAACGAAAAAAAAAAAAAATGTGTGATACTTCATGTTCCTTTTCGTTTTACCTGAAAGATTAAAGGGACATTTCTTCCCACCAGAACACTTCTCAGATTCCAGTTTTTCCGACGTGCCCAAGCGTGAGAACATGTGAATGTGTCAGAAACAAACCAGAAAAATGATTGTCAGAAATCAAAAAACAGAAATTCCTCAGGTGGATTTATGATGAATGATTTTCTCCGACGTGAAAGTACTAAAATCTGTAAATGCAGAACGTTTGTGTGTAAAATTCTAGACTGAAAATAGAGAGAGAGAAAATATATATATATATAAGGTGTATCTGAACAGATAGTCAGAAAGGTAAGAAATGTTAATATATCACAAGATGAATGATTTTTGTATGGGAAACCAGCACCGCAATCCACTTATAATAATAATAATAATGATAAAACATGCACCTCGCACCAAGCCGAACATGGATTTTCGTTTTACCAAAATATTCATCAGACTTATTTTTGCTTTCCGTGAAATGTGACAAAATTACTAAAGTGCTAGAAATGGCCATCTTCAATTCACTGTAAAAATACAGTGAAAAAACTGAAAAGGTACTGGTAACAGACTTGCCGTAACTTTTCCGTTATTTCACAGAAATCCAGTTTTATGCTTTTTCTGTTTTAGAAACTAAAACATTGCGTTTTGCAAACTGAAAGGTCCGCTTCAGATACTGAAGTGTTACGTTTTACAAAAAGAAATTTTCCGTTTTACAAACGGTGTTTCATTTTACAAATTGATATTTTCAGTTTTAAGCATTGTTATTTTCTGCTTTACAAAATGATATTTTCACTTTTAAGCAAGTCTATTTTCCGTTTTACAAACTGACATTTTTATTCAGTTATCCGTTCGTCGAGAAGGTGAGGTTCTTAAATTCCTCTCTTTAATTTTAAACACATGGACACATAAAGGACAATTAGTCTGGACGTGACCTTAATTTATTCTGGACCCTGTTTTAGTGTTTTGCCGGGGAAATGTTGAGTGTTTTAAAAGAGCAACGAATTAATGTGAATTTTTTTTTTTAATTTGGGAAATCTGTTGCTGAAACTCATCACTTGTTAAGAGGAGTATACGGCAATGAATGTTTATCATGAGTGCGTGCTTTTGAGTAGTTAAAGCGTTTCCAAAATAACCGAGAAGACACTGAAGATGATGTATGTTCGCCCGGTTTGCCCTTCCACGTGAACAACGAAGAAAACTTTTGATATTCATGGTATTGTGTACCTTCACTGGGTTCGTGAAGGTCAAACTATTAACATTACTACCTTGAGGTCCTTGCTCAACTCTGTGAAAAAAAGACCTGAATTGTGGAAGAACAAGTCATGGGTGCTTCATCAGGTAAAAGGACACACTCACACTGCATTGTCTGTCAAGAAGTTTCTAGCCAACTATAACATCCTAGTGTTTGACCATCCCTTTATTTGCCTGACATGGCACTACGCGATTTTGATCTGTTCCTGTAGGTCAAATCTGCATTAAAAAGAACCAGATTTCAGACCGTTGAAGCTATGAAAGAAAAAGCTTCATGCGTCATGAAAGAGCTCCCAGAAGAAGACTTCCAGCACTGTTTCAGACAATGGAAAATTCGCATGGAGCATTGTAAGGATAAAAGTGAAAAATTCAAAACAGGTTAACCATCTTAAATTCAGGCTGGAGCAGAGTAAAAGCAAGTGTACGTTATTACCAGCTGATTAAAAATTGAAGACATGTTGAACTTTTCATATTGTTATTTAAAATCACAAAAGCAGGCATCACTACTTCGATGTCGAAAAACTTAAGTCAATAAATATTTAAAAACAAGGTAACTAAGATAGACATACTCTCAAATAGTAACAACATGTTGCTTAAACGGTAAAAACTTACATAATCTTTAAATGAAAAAGAGCCGCATCTTATATCACAACTACACAATATATACATCGAGTTAAACCATTATGTCACACCACACATTTGCCGAAAAAAATTGCTTAAAGCAAGAGCTGGAAATAATCAGCAACAGAAGAAAGACTCCCCGCATTCAGCCGTACGCGAAAACTGCGCAGAATGCGAAGTGACTGACTACTGTCTGGCTCAGACAAGAAATATCATGGAACTGGTCTTGACTCGGCCCTGTTGCCAGGATAACTGGCCAGTCGACATTATTTTAGGGAAATTCGGCATTTTCTTTTCTCCCGTTCAATCGGTTATTCCGAGAATTACCGCAACCTTTTCTGCCCTTCCCCTCCTACGGACCCTTATATGTCGTATACACTTATATGTCGAGCTCAGTGTCTACGGACGAAGTTCCTTCCCTACAAGTTTTGAAACCTCCGAAAGCAGGGAATCTACTCGGGGTTTTTCTTGTCCCAGCAGACAGTAAATAAGCGGAAAACCGGCAATGCGTGGATGCAAACGATTTTTTTGCTCGTAGCTCGGGACGTGGTATTGGCAGGATGATTAAAAATACGTTAAGACACTCTTAACTTGCGAAAAACGCGCATGCCTGTCAAAAAGAGGGGTGTATATTGAAGGGAATAATAACTAAATATGTATAAATTTAAAATGAAATACTTTACAGCATTAGTCTCGTTATTTAATAGCCACACCTCGTATATATGTTGAACCAATTTCGGCTCCATATTTCTGTTTTTGGGGGATTCCAGTCCATTTTCGGATCGACTTCAGATAATTTTTCTGATTCCGATTGGTTATAACTGTATCCGTGCAATGCTGTAACATCCATCCTTATGAATTAGGTTGAGGGCCCTCACTTAGTCGATAAATGAAAGAAAGAACCAGTTTCTCAATTCAATTTCTTGCAATTACGAAAAGGAATAGCTTTATTTACAATAAAACAGCATGGGCATCACATTTCGGGCAAGGCGTCGAAATCCATTTTACACCGTTTCTTTCGGTTAGTAACAGGATATAAGCGAAAGTTAAGGTTCGCGCCAAGAAAAGAAAACTTCGCTACAATGTGTGGTGGAAAAATGAAACAGAATGCCGAGGGCTTGGATTTCTCATGCAACGTGATAAATATGACTAATGTGGGTATTACTGGCTTTAACTGCAGAGGAATAGAAAGAAAAAAGATGAATGAAACATTAAAAAAAAAAAAAAAAAAATGAAATGTTGATAAAGCAGTGCTTCAGGTTAATGTATGAACTTTGACTTTTGCAAGCATCGTTATTTTTTAAAAGGACTGTCATCACGGATTTGGAACGGAATGGAAATTTGTGTGTTACACTTAGATTATGACTCAATTTCTGACTAACTAATAATTTGTTTAGTCAAAATATTCAAGGAAAGAATTACGGATACTTTTTAAAGCACGGATCAATAGACAAACAGATAAACTAAAATAATAATATGAAACACACTTAGCCAAGAGGTAAGTATGCTATGGCCGTAAGTATGGCCGAAATATTAACCTTCAATATAGTGTGGCTCGAGCAAAGCAATTGCATAATGCTCTACTCAGATTAAAATTTTTAAGTCAGCTTACTTCGGATTTTCAAACTGGTTACACTGTAAAAAGTTGGAAAGCAGCTTAAAGTTACTTCAATGTCAGCAACAGATGTCTGAACAACAGATGCGCTTTTATTGAATATGCACGGCGAGATTAAATTTTACATTTAGTGCCCTAAATCAAAAAAAGAGTATGCAGAAGATTGACAAAATTTCAATAACCAATCAGAACTCAGGTATGGGCTATATATAGCAAATTGTTACTGGAAATAACCTGTGATCGTTCCAGGAATACGCTCAGAATGATTGGATGTTTGACGTTTGAGCTGGTGGTGTAGTCCTAAAATAACGAAAAGATAAACATTATAGGCAGAGGGCATTTATGTTATAATTAGTTGTACGTGAGAAACAGAGGATACATATGGAGGTTCTTAAAAAAAAAAAAATCTAGAACATATATATGCTGTATACCACCGTCCCTTTACCTGCATCCATGCTTAAATAACCTAATATGAGCAGAGTATTACTGCTTTGCAAGTTTTCTTTGGACGTAAACGAGGCTGCCTTCTCTCGGAGGTCTACGTCGCGAGGAAAACGGCGGCGGCATATCTCGGCGCAAAAGTTTCAATATAATTCATACTTTTTTCAGAAGTTACACACAAGTATTTTCACAATACTCTTCACAGGAGTACCATAAAGTAAATGTTTTAAGCATCTTTGAGGATACCTCTAAAAACGGAACCTGCCTATAACGGAATCGCGTCTTAAAGAGAAAACTTTCATAGTCAATATCTTGAAATTATAACTGCTAAGACAGTTTAACACAGTTGTAACATCTGTCTAAAACGGAATTTTTCATGAGAAACAAGAATGTAATCTAAGTTTCTTAAAGTGTTCTAAACTCCTTTAAAAATCAGTTTGAAACGAATCTGAATTGTTATAGATAGGATATAAGTATAAATGTTTTTTCTCAACCTGAAGCTTTTATACGATCAATGTTAGTAACATAAAGAAGCTGTGGGATATCCCTTGTCTATCTTAGCTTTCTGTTTGAAGCCCTTTTCCAGCTTTACGGGAAAATCGAACTCGCGTCTTTCTGCCATAGTTATACAATGATATTTTTAGAGAAAAAAAAATTGTGACTAATGTAGATTTATGGCAGTAGTTTCCAGCTTTACAGGAAAACAGAACTCATGTCTTTCTGCCATAGTTATAGAAAAGGGTTGCAAAAAAGCCGGCTAAAATTAAAAAAAGCCACGCCGATGGCTTTTATTGGTTTTAACCGGCTTTTTTTGGCCAAAATTGGCCTTTTTTGGCCATAACTGGCTTTTATACAACGAAGCACTGTAATTATAAACTACATTTTTTAAAAGTGTTTTTAATTAGTTTTAAAGACATTTAATTGATTTAGAGTTTAATAAGTAACCCGATTTCTCATTGCTGGTGATTTGTAGTACAAATAGCAAATATGTCAGCTAAATTTTAAAAGGGCCATACCAACTGCTTTATCTGGTTTACACTGACCTTTACCCCCCCCCCCCCCCAAATTTTTACTGCTTTATAAAATTAAAGAGGGCAATGGTTTTTAGTTTGGTACATGTTTTATTACTTAATTTTAAGACCTATTAATATACAAGTCTTATTTTATTTGTAGTAAACATTTAAAATTATAAGTACATAGTCATATAATAAAAACACCATTTCTCACTACTAAAAACATTATGAATAGCATATGCATAAATATGCTTAGCAACAAGCTTTTCAAAATTTTATTTAGAGAATTTATTTTTTTCTTGTTTAAATGCTCCATTTTTTATACACTTATGTACCAAACTCTCCTCAAATATTATATCCTTTCTAATTTCTCTTTTAACATTTATAACTTTATCTCTCCATATGGACACATAAGAATGTTTCCAGAATTTCCATGGTGTGCTACATTTTGTCATTGTTTAATTAAATATAATCTTTAAAATGTGTAGTATAATGTGTAGCTATATAATATGTAATTTCAAAACACCAATTTGGAGTCTAACTTATATTCTTTTCAATATTTATAATTTTTTTTTTCACACATAATTACCTTCACAGTTGCTTTCCAGAAGTTAAAGACTTATTTATTTGACAAAAATTGATATTTTTTTAGTAGAAAATATTCAAGCTTTTTTCAAGCGGTTAAAACCAAAAAAAGCCGGCAACCCTGTTATAGAATGATATTTCTACAGAATAAGAATTGTGACTGTTGTAAATTTCTGCCAGTAGTTGGGTATAAATAACAAATTTGCTACTTTAAACAGATTTTTAGGGATACGGAAATCACGAAACTTGTCACGAGAGAGTATTTAGAATTAATACTTATTTCTATGCAAGAAAAAAAAAATTAATGAGAAAATTAATGTTGAAACTATTTAAAAGAGTTGTTAACAGTTTCCTACTGCGTACTTTCGGAATCGGGTTTGGGCTCTGGTGTCAAATTTTTTAGGGGTCTGGCTCCTAAAAAAGAAACAGAACTCGTATTTATTCTCAACCACTACTAACGTAACTCTAAACTCAGTATCCTTTTGTCTTTCTCCGTTCCATCTGCTAAAGGTAAAGTTTGCACACTTGTACAATCCGAAAGTTTTTAAGTGCGTTGGTAATTATATAAATACGTAGCACCTATAGTCGTCGACTGGTTCGTTCGTCTGTCCGCATATAACAGCGCAAAACTACCGAACCGAACGGTTTGAAATTTAATTCATATAATCGTTGCATAATTTTGTCGAGTCATTTCAAATTTTATGAAAATTGAATCAAAACTTAAAAAGATATTAATAAAAATTTTCTTCATTCTGTTAAATCCTATCATACGCAATTAATTCAACGCTATCCCGTGATAGGTAATGATTATAGGTTGCCATGCTGATTATTCTACTAAATCGTATCATACGTAATAATTCAATGATATCCCATGATAGGTAATGAGTCTAGGTTGCATTGGTGATGACGTCCTATTTAAGATGAAGTGATATTATTTCCGTATTACCGAATTTAATATATATAATCGTAATAAATTTTGTATTCATGCATTTTTGCATAAGAGTGCAACAGATATTGCACCAAGATCTGAATATTTATAAAACTAGTTATAGTACGAACGCACTTCATTTGCCACGTTTGACGTGCAATTTCCGACTTGTTTTTTTTTCTTTTGGTATTTGGAACACAATGTCCAAATTTTAAAACAGTTTACTTAAAATTTTCGTTAGGATGTGAAAAAAATCATTCCATACCTTCCTCAAAGTATTTATTCAAGATTCATTCGGTAAAGATTCCTTTAATTAATTATAAATAAAGCAGCATATTTTAATCCATTCGAACAAAAATCACTTTGTGAAAAACTGTTAGTGATGTTTTGCACGAGATTTGTTACTCAGAAACTCAGATTGGGTAAATCTCGCATAGAATCTCGTTCAAAATGAGATATTTATGCAAATGAAACCATATTGAAAACACACCTTCACAATGGAAATTTTAGTTAATCATCAAATAAGTATTTGTTCCTTATTTCGTAGTGATTTTAAAGGAAGGACTGAACAAATCCATATTATAAAAACATTTTCTGGTATTATGTCTTGTACGTATATTGAAAATAAGTTTCGAGATTGAAGCATTTAAATATTTTCAGCTTCACAAAATTCAGAACCCTTAGGTGACTTTAACCCTTTATCTACTGCATTATGATCTACTGTAGATTTTACATGTAATTTTTTTTTCTAGTTGCTATGATAACAATTAAAGAATATACATAAAACAAATACTGACCCGTGAGAAATTTTATTCCTTAGAGGTAATTAAAGTGGTACGTTAAAGTACCGTCAGTACACTATGCCTAAAATATTCTCGTAACAGAAAACCCACATGCTATTTTAAATAAAGTTTAAACTCTTAAAAATGCTAAATAACAAGAAGTTAACAATAAAAAAAATATTAAATTGACATAGTTTCATTTTACACATGAACAATGAATAAAAATTCAAATTTGGTGGAAATAAAAAAAACTTTTTTTTTAGGTTTCGATGCTGTTAGCAGTCTTTTAGTTATGTAACGTCTATACAGTCGAACCTCGTTAACGCGAACATGCTTTACGTGAATTACTTTTAACATGAACAGTTCCCCACAGTCCCCGTCAAAATGAATACGGATTCTAGTGTTTTTTCTCTTTTTAAGATGAACACGTTTAACGTGAAACATGAACAATTTCCGATGTCCCCATGAGAGATTTTGACGCTTAACGAGAACAAAAATTCTTAGAAAAGTGTGAAGGCTTCCTTTTCAGCAGGAATTTTTTTTTATACAATTACTTCTAACAGTTTTCTATTAATGGATAAAACTAATAGTTTAATTATTAAAATAGAAATATGCCTAAAACAAAGTTTTCTCCCATTAGACCCTATGTGAAATGTACATTTGTCCCTGAATTCTTTACGCATATTGCAAATTAACTGTTTATCTCTGGTACGATATAATGATTAAACATAAATGATTAAAAATAAAACATTGTATAAAAGCTTCATAATAAAAGGTATTATTATTAAAAACTGATTTAATAGTTGACCAAAACAATTATTTATTAAATATAAAAATACTTATCTTGATGCTTAAATATATCTCGCTTCTTGCTTTGCAAATAGCTAATGAAAAAAAAGGAGTTCAATGCATGTTCTTGTGTAACACCGGAAATGTCATTTACTGATAAATTTTGACTGTTATATTTTACGAGAAAACCCTGTTGTCCCGTTAGATCCATGAGCCCCCAGTCTTTCTCAATATTTTTTATCTGGATTTTTTGTTATACTGATAGCATGAACTACTGATAACATGAACAAAAATTTAATTCCCCTTGAGGTTCATGTTAACGAGGTTTGAGTGTATTCCAGGGACAACATGTTCTCTCGCATCTCTACATATGCAATATATGAATTTACATATGCCATTTCTAGCATAGCAAAAACGAGCCGGTGCCACAACTTTTTCGATTTCCTATTAAATAAAAAATTACAATGAAATGGAAAAGAAATACCAGGGAAATCATTACTACACTACATTTTATTAGTTACATTTTAAAGCAGATGAAAACGATGGATAACTACACAGACGAAAAGTAAATAAGAAGTTTTACTCCAACACCCAGTGTACTGACGGTACTTATAAGTACCACCGAGTAATTCAACTGTTAAATCAAATACATACACCGTTCACCTAAAATAGCTAGTCAGATCGTATTCTAAGATCATAATGAACATATTAAAGGAATCCAACACTTATCTTATATCCTTTAATGTGTTTGCAGTAATAAAAAGACGAGCGTGACTATCTGTACAAAATGTCGGCTAAAACACATCGACAGTTTCAAAGATAGCCCTCTTCCTCGCTAAAATAACAAACCTAGAACTACTGCTGCCATGTATCGGATAAAGTGGGGTTAAAGGAGTGTTTTTGCAAAGTACCATTAGAATATTAGTAATATTCCCTATGGGATGAAAGTTTAAAGTGAGTGGTACTTATAAGTACCGTCAGTAGTTAAAGAGATAATCAGCTGCTCTTATCTCATGGAAAAAATGAATAAGAACTGCTGCTACTAATCTTCACTTATTTATATTCGATCTTATTCAACTTCAACACATGTTCCAATACCATTTCAAATTAGTTATTTTATCCACACGATTTTTAAATAATAAAACGATCCAACATTTTATGCACAAAATGATCTCTTATATTTCTCGTTGCATAAATATAATTAGACCATTTTTCTCTTTATGACTAATGTTTCCAATCACAAAAATAAATAAAATCATATACTTAATTTAAATAAAGAAATATATAAATATGATACATTTTTTGCTAATTTGTAATTACGGATGCATAAACTATTAAAATTGTTAGAAAATAATATTAGAAAAAAATTCTCTAATATTTTCTCTCAATAATGGTATTTAACAACAACAACAGCAAAAAACTAAAATTATTTGTGAATATTTAAAACTTATAAAGAGTTTATATTAATTTAAAAGTTTACATTAATAAAAATCGATGTTGCACTTTTTTTTAACGTATGGTTACGTAAATAATAATAAGTAAAAACGTAAAATTCAAATTGTTTTAATTTTTTGAAAGGCAATTTGAAAGTAATAGTCGAAAAAGTAACACTGTCTGTTAAAATCTAACGTCCACCCAACCAATCAGGGATCTCTTTGCCTGCTGTGAACCCCACCAGAGTAAGATCGGCAAGCTCAGAGGTCAGAATAAGACGGCCAAACTACGCAGGAACTCCAAATGCTTGTTTGACTCGTTTTCCAATGTTTTGTGATCAACACATAAAACTGCTACAGAAAGCAGTGGAGAAAGCAGTAATCTAGGCTTTCAGTTCAATGTTAGTGGGGGGGGGGGGGGGTGATATAAAGAAAAATTTACTAAGACAAAATTGAAAAAGACAGGGGAATTTTTCGTTTTAAGCAGGTTTTTGTCATAACAGGTAGCGCAATTCTAATACAATGAAATCTGCTTAGACGGAATCACATGGGACCAAACGAATTCCGTTTTAGACAGATTCCGGTCTTACAATAAAGGTGCAGATTCCCAAAATCTCGAAGGGCCCAGTGGCTTATAAACCCAAAAAATCCAATGACCACATTGTGAAACAAATGAATAAAATAAAAAAAGTGTTTATAAGGGGGGGGGGGGGGACTAAAGAAAAAACCCTCAGGAGTTCAAAGTGAAAAATTTGAAATTGGATGTATGACATGTACGTACACGGGTAATGATATTAAATGAGACGAAGGATTACTAGTTTTTGAATATTTAGCAACATGGCTGACCGCCTATGAAAAAAAAAACATGTAATTTTTTTCTTTTTGATCTTAGTTCAGTTTATATATGTTTTTGCACTAAACATGTAACAATTTGTTCGCGTGACCTTAATTGATTTATGTACTTGAAACTATAGTATATAATTTATTTAATAAATATTTCAACATTAAAACAAAAATTCAATATTTTAATTTTTAATATTTGATATAAAAAGGTTAATTCTAAATTAGAATCTAAAGTGTGTAATATGACTGAATGAATTTATTATTGCTGTTGCGATTCATTACTATGAATTTTCAAATTAATAAACAATAGTGCCAATTTTGAGTAATATTTCAAATGAAAATATGACTATTTCGATAAGTGCAAAAGCTATTTTTTAAAAAAATATATCAAAATTGGTATTTTGAAGCAATTTTTCAGCACAGACAAAGCGAAAAAAAGGTCCCCATGAGACATTAATCACACATGACATAAACCAAAATGAAATTGCAATGCATTTATCGAACAATAAAAAACGACATTCCATTCCAAAGTACAATCTGCTAATTTCATGCTTTATGTTTAAGAATGAGTTTGCAAATGTCAGAAAATTTGTCACTGTTAAACGAATTTTTTTTAGGAAAGGGGGAGGGTATGTTTGGTTGGGTTGATTTTTGACGGCCGATTTATCTACTCGAGGGATAAGCCCGAGGGAGAGTGCCCTGTGGGGGAATCTTTCTAAAAGAGCCTAACCCGTATTTACGCTTGGAAATCCAAGGTTCGATGAAAACCACGAAAACTCCGAACGATTAGGCCGACGGGCGCGATTGAGTTCGAACCCAGCATCCCCCGTCTACTAGCTTCGAGAGCAGAACCTCTTGGCCACTGGTGGGGCGGGGGGGTGGAGATTAAGTATAATCTACTTTTGAGTATACTGTTGTACAGGGTTTGCCTTCACCTTAAAGTTAAAATAAAACGGAATTTAGATCTCGTTAGGTACAGGGCATAGTGCAAACCTTTTTAAGACCCAATTTATTTAATTTTTATTATGTTTTTCATGTAGAAAAAAACGTTTTTTAGTCTCATCGGAGGTCCCTATAATTGCGGGCCCAGGCTGCATTATACCTGCCACATCCCTTTGCCGGTGTCCTTTTTTTTTGTATTACAGAATATGTGAAAATATACCCATAACAGTATGTGTTTACCTAAAAGTGCGAATTACATGAAAAAATATTTTTATATATTAAATACTCGTAAGAATCGTTAAAACATTTGCAATTCTAGACTTCGGGTAACCTTTTTCAAAAAAGCAATGAACACATTAATTTCAAAATTTTTATGCCTCCTGAAAATTCATCATAAAAGAATAATAAGCATCAAATACATATTAAAAATAAAGTAAAATATATATTGTGGCGAATTTTGAAAATCATTGAAATATTTTTACGATTTATCTTCGCAATTTTTATGCTGTTCTAAAAAGATTTTTTATGTGTAAAGAAACAAAATAAACTTAATAAGCATTAAAATTTTCAATCGGGAAAAGAAGAATAAATAAAGGAAAATTTTCAAAATCCATACGATACAATACAGTGTTCACATATTCAAGATTAAAAAGATGACGTGACATTAGCAGCAATAGTAAAAGGTAAGTTCTGGGATATTTACTCATTGTTAATTTAAAATGCCTTATCACATATGAACAGCTACTTTGAAATTTTCGTTTAAGGATGTTCTCAAATCCAAATTTGTCTACTTTCTGAAGCATTTTTTAATTCATTTTGTTCGCAAAAGCATGAAATTGGCAGTTGCTCTTAGTCAAAAACTATGCAATCAAGTAGTTTTTTTCCTTTTTTTAAAATCTATTTTTGATCATTTCCTAGCATGTCCAATTTCTATTTTTTCTATTTCATCACATTTTTCATTATTATTTAATTATTTATTTTTCAGCCTGGAACAAAATTTATTTTACCAATGACCATCTGTTTTCGTTCTCTGACTGACACCCAGAAATCCCAAATGACTGAAATATTTTGCTCCATGTTTAACTTTTTGCCTTTTCAATTTGTAGTTATATTCATAGTATGATGAAATTATAAATATTAGTGTCTTTATTTGGAAAAACGCGCGAAAATATAATTTGATAAAATCACAACTTTATTAAAACGTGGTAACTTGACTTTGAGTTGTCATCTTTCACAATTTGTCCACCCGTCAAAGAAAAACAAACTGGCCGTGCCATTTTACTAAAATCGTTTTGAGCCCACTCAATATTTTTGAAAATTTGGAGTCACTGTTATGTGTGATTCATGTCTCATGGAGACCTTTTTTTCGCTTTCTCTGTGCTGAAAAATTACTTCAAAACACCAATTTTGATATATATATATATTTTTAAATAGCTTTTGCACTTATCCAAATAGTCATATTTTCATTTGAAATATTGCTCAAAATTCGCACTATTGTTTATTAATTTGAAAATCCATAGTAATGAATCGCAACAGCACTTTAGATTTTAATTTAGAATTAACCTTTTATATCAAATGTTAAAAATTAAAATATTGAATTTTTGTTTTAATGTTAAAATATTTATTAAATTATATACTATAATTTCAAGTACATAAATCAATTAAGGTCACGCGAACAAATTGTTACATGTTTAGTGCAAAAACATATATAAACTGAACTAAGATCAAAAAGAAAAAAATTACATGTTTTTTTTCATAGGCGGTCAGTTCATTACATGTTGCTAAATATTCAAACTAGTAATCCTTCGTCTCATTTAATATCATTACCCATGTACATATATGTCATACATCCAATTTCAAATTTTTCACTTTGAACTCCTGAGGGGTTTTTTTTAGTCCCCCCCCCCTTATAAACACTATTTTTATTTTATTCATTTGTTTCACAATGTGGTCACTGGATTTTTTGGGTTTAGAAGCCACTGGGCCCTTCGAGATCTTGGGAATCTGCACCTTTACTGTAAGACTGGAATCTATCTAAAACGGAATTCGTCTCGTCCCATGTGATTCCGTCTAAGCAGATTTCATTGTATTAGAATTGCGCTACCTGTTATGACAAAAACCTGCTTAAAACGAAAAATTCCCCTGTCTTTTTCAATTTTGACTTAGTAAGTTTTTCTTTATATCACCCCCCCCCCCCCCCTTTCATTGAACTGATAAGCCTAGATTACTGCTTTCTCCACTGCTTTCTGTAGCAGTTTTATGTGTTGATTACAAAACATTGGAAAACGGGTCAAACAAGCATTTGGAGTTCCTGCGTAGTTTGGTCGTCTTATTCTGACCTCTGAGCTTGCCGATCTTACTCTGGTGGGGTTCACAGCAGGCAAAGAGATCCCTGATTGGTTGGGTGGACGTTAGATTTTAACAGCCAGTAAAGTAACATATTGGTAATACATTCTACACTAATCGGAGATAACTTACACAAAAAAATGTTATTATAATAGCTCAAACAATGATTATTAAATAAACACCAGTGTTCATAAAAATTTAAAAGTGAAATGAATTTAAGAATACAGTGGAGCACCGCTTATTACGTTTCTCGTTTATACGTTTTTATCATTTATTTTGAATGGTCCCCACAAAATCCAATGCATATTAATGTTAAATAATTTCATTTATACGTTTTACCTTAAATCGAAAATTTCATTTATACGTTTTTTTCAACAAGTCGAGAGAGAAAATGTGCATTTCAACCTCATATTCCCAACTCCCGATCGTCCAGTCTTACAAAAGGCACGTGACGTTGACCAACACCTGCCCGCTGACTCACGCCGCCATTTAATTGCCAGTAGGAGAAGAATGATTGGCCACGTCGCGTGGGCAACAATCGTTCATTGGTCAAAGGGGGAAACAAAATGCTTGACGATTCAGCCTGTATTATAGGAGCCCTAAGTTGAACAAAAGCCGTACCCCTAAGGAATGCGAACATCCCACTTTCTATAGATAAGGGTTGTTGTTGTGCTCTCCCCAGGCCCAGCAGGGCAAATTCTTTTCCTGGCAGCTTCAGTGTCTGGATTTGTATCGTTCATTAGCGGTTCACGATGACTTCGCGTAATAGAAAATCTCTGTCGTTGAAGGAAAAAATGGGCATTTAAAAAAAAAGTGGATGAAAACCAACATTTAAAAAGAGTGGATCTTGCCAAAAAATTAGGTTTACCGGTTTCAGCTTTAAACACGCTAATTTATAAGCGTAAGATCATCGAGGAAAGCCATCATCAAAGTGGATGTAGTGCTTCAAAAAAAACTTCGAATCCAAAGCGGAAAATTCGCCGATGTTGAAAAATTGCTTTTACAGTGGTTCAATCAGTATCGCAGTATGAAAATTCCCATCAGCGGTCTTTTGTTTATGGAGAAAGCGCGAGAAATTTCGAAGATGCTGAATGTAGATTGCGATGCATCATTTTCTTCAGGATGGCTTCACAAGTTTAAATTAAGACATGGCATAACAAGCAAAGCTATAAGTGGAGAGTCTGGAGATGTTGATTGCGAAACAGTGGATGATTGGATTCAAAACCAATTGCCAGATCTGATAAAAGGATATGAACAAAAAGACATTTTCAATGCAGATGAAACCGGTTTGTTTTATAATCTTCTGCCATCTAAAACTCTTGCAATCAAATCGGATACGTGTCATGGTGAAAAAAAGAGTAAAGTGCGATTAACAGTGTTATTGTGTGCCAATGCAGATGGATCAGAAAAATTGCCTCCTTTGATTATTGGCAAATCAAAAAAGACCCGCTGCTTCAAAAATGTGAAAACATTACCAACAATGTACCAGGCCAATAAAATATCATGGATGACAATGTCCTTCTTTACCGATTGGCTAAAAGAATTAGATGATAAAATGCGAAACCAAAAGCGGCAAATCATTTTATTCATTGATCAGTGTCCAGCTCATCCACCTAATACGGACTTTCTAAAAAACATAACTGTCAAATTCTTCCCTGCAAATTGTACCAGCAAATTGCATCCACTGGATTTAGGAGTCACAAAATCCCTAAAACAACATTATCGAAAACTTTTGGTGAAAACTGCTATCGCCAGTTTAGACCACGGTGACTTCGAAAATGTGAACATTAACATCTTACAAGCTATGAATTTCATAATGATGGCTTGGCAAAATGTTTTACCCAAAACGATAAAAAACTGCTTCGCCCTTGGCGGATTTTTAACACCAGTGGATGTCAATCCTATTGGTTATTCTATGGTTACGCAAATAATAAGTAAAAACGTAAAATTCAAATTGTTTTAATTTTTTAAAAGGCAATTTGAAAGTAATAGTCGAAAAAGTAACATATTGGTAAACTTATACATGCTACATTCTACACTAATCTGAGATAACTTACACAAAAAAATGTTATTATAATAGCTCAAACAATGATTATTAAATAAACACCAGTGTTCATAAAAAATTTAAAAGTGAAATGAATTTAAGAATATTTTCCTTTAGGTTAAAAAAAAAAAAAAAGCGCCTATACAAAGCACCGACTTTTGAATACAAAGCTGTTTTTGACAAGTAGTTGTCATATCGCTTTATGATTACTTGTAATCCAACAGATATCCACTGCACCTGTGTTTTGTTCACAACTATGTGGGTGTTCGTGTAGGTTTGACGAGCGGCATAAACTACCCCCAACAGACGATCACGTTGAAAAGGCTTTTATGTTAAAATGACGCCGACATCAGAATAGGTAATAATAAACGGCAACTTCCTGTCAAACTAATCCAGAAACTGTTTCTACTAGTTTTATGACGAATCATTTATTTCAGTTTATATATAAACAAATTCAAAGCTTACTTTCAGTTAAACTTATTTTTTTATTTTTTTTTATTCCAAAACTTGCAAATTTGTCTTTCCTAGAAATTTTAAAACATCAGTTTTTCTAAAGATATTTCTTTCTGCATTATAAGATATCTTTTAAAATTCTGCATTTTAAGTGTGCGCACACCCAAACATTTCTCAGTGCATAACCACTCAGAAACATGTCAAGTTTAACAACCTTTGAGAAAAGTTCCAAACATTTGCAAGCAACATTCTTACAATTTGAACCAGAACTCATCGTTTATCAGCTTTGATTTCCAGGCAGACAGACATATATATATATATATAACGTAAAGAATTTAAATTCAAAGTTAATACATTTACTAATTTTAAATCTTATCTAAATAATTCTGCATATCGTGATATAATCCTTAATCATTTATATAGAATAAAGTGTTTATGTTCTTCTCATCTAATTAACAATAATAAAAAACTAATTTATGATACATTAAATCATGGTTTTCCAAAAAAATTCAGATATTCTTTAATATATAATTAGTACTTAAATGACCTTAAAAACAAATTAACACATGAGTAAATAGAATTACAAAAAAATATATAAAATAAGAAAATAATTATAAAAAATAAAAAATTGTAAAATAATAATAAAAAAATATTATAGGACGGTTGGGTGGGTAGATGTTAGAGAACGGAGGAGGGTGGCGATGTCTGGATAATACGCAATGGTTCATTTAAAAAAAATGGCGCATTTGATTTATAACTATGTTGTTAATACACATTTTATAATTTATGTTGATTCGATACTTTTATATGTATAATATTGTAGTTATATTTATATATTTGTCAATTCATATTAAATTTATTCATATTCATTAATATTTAATAAAGTTAACGATTGACTTGTATTTAAATTTTAGCCTACTCAGGACAGTATCATATTAATTTCTAATAGTATACTATCTTAAGATAAAATGCATAATGAGTGTATTTGTTATACCTAATGCCATGACAGTATGGATTTCAATTTGGTGTCCCCCCCCCCCCCTATCCTTTTTAATCTCGTTTCATTTTGAACTTAATTGGTGTTCAATGGTTTATTTCTCGGTTTTCTGTGTGTGGTAGACCCAAATTCATATTCTTTAGCTAATTTATGGCTAATATGAAGATAAAACCACACATTTTATTTGTGGAACTTAAGGCATTTGGGACCCGATGATTCTGTCTAAGTTCTACAAATTTCCATCATTCCATTTCTGTTATTCAATTTCTGCTATTTTTTACTATGTTTTTGGAACCTATGTTAAGTGTGTTGGCGGGGAACTGTATTTGTTAATCAGAATTTCATACTATTCATAGTCAATAGTCATCATAATGTTATTCATAATTTAATAGCTTTTGTTGGTGGTCAGTAATATTAATTTAATGGTTATATATATATATATATATATATATATATATAGAGAGAGAGAGAGAGAGAGAATATCGGTATCTGAGAAAAAATTTACATTCGAATACAAAATAAATGAGTTTTAATCTGGTAGTATCAATTCGCCTCCTTTACTTTCTTCCGTTATATTTATGTTGCAGTTGGATATGATTAAGTATAATGTTTACAAACTTCGGAGGATGGTTTGGAGGTTTGGTAGTTCTGATCGACGAACATGTATTATTGTATTGCTTTCCTCCGAATGGATGCAACGACTTCTTATGTTTTGCACTAAAAGCTACATAAAAGAGCGATTACTTTTCCCCATTAAGAACAGAAGATTATATTTAAAGGGGAGTGGTAATGAATGAGCCAATTTTTGGTTTTTAATTTTTGTAATTTTTTCTAATTTTTTTTTGGCTCAGAATTGGTTCTTCAGTTACTTTACTTATTTGGTTATATAAAAAAGTCATAAAAATTGGATTAGAAAATGTCTATAATGAAAGACAATAGATATGGAAATAAAAATATAGAAATAAAATATAGAAATAAAATAAAGATATAGAAATTTGGCCCATCCATCCCCACCCATGGGGCTGAATGGGCCATTGAAGGTAATGAATGGGCCACTAAATGAATTCAATGAAAAAAATGTGGAATTAATCTTTTATTCACCAGATATGACAAAATGAATGGTACTTGACATGATATGATCAAAGCATACTGAAATAGTAAGTAATACACAATGCTTTTCAAAATTTATGAACATCAAAAGTGATATTATTAAATCACATAACTGTAGCAGAAAAATGACAAAATAATGAGATTATAGGAAAGAAAGAACATACAATATACATAAAAATAATAGATAATACACATTAATTTTGAAAAATATAAATTTCGTTAAATCATAATGTTAAACGACATGGTTGTAACAGGGTTGGAACTGCCTATTAACTGACTATTTAGTGTAAATTTCTGGTATTATTTATTCTCCCTATCAGATTCAGAATATAAACAATTATTCTAGTTTTATATCAAATGGAAAAATACTGGTAGGTGTGGTCAACAACTGGACTGTTCACCTTAATCATTTATACAATTTAACTTATGTTTCTAATAAATAACTGATATTTTTTAGGGTGAAAATGTGCAAATTATTTTTTAGACATCACTATAAACCTATTCTAACTAGACAGTAATTTAATCTAAATCCATTACAGTCAGTTATGTTCATATTAAAGAGAAAATCGGAAAAAAAGAAAGAAAAACCATATTTTCATGATCAGGGCAAAGGTGATTCATGACCATGATATAGTGGCCCATTCAGACCCACCTATACTTCTGGAATATATTCAGGTGTTTTTAATACATTAAATTCAAATAACATCTAAATACATCCTAAAATTAGTTTACAGATACGGAAAGACTTGCTAATACACATATCTGCAATGAAATGATAGATACTTTTTAGCTTATTTATTTTACTGAAAAGGGGAAAAAATTATTTTTCAATCAGATTCTTGACCATCCTACTCTAGTGGGAAAATGGCTTCTCCCAAACAATGGAAAATTCAATGAGTTTGGTACAACAAATAGCTTCATCTATTGGTGGCATCTAAAATAATTTTATGCAAATATTTTTTCATATTTTGTTAATGGCCCATTCATCCCCATGGCCCAATCATTACCACTCTTCCCTACATAAACTATCAAATTAAATTTATTTCTTAATACTCACATTTAACAGTTCCCAATGACTTTTAAAGTAGTACTAAGAAATTGTAAAAATTTCTTGGCTAAATTAAAAAACTATATAACCATTACAATGAATAAATCTCTTTATTCTAAAAAACTACCGCTGCCACCGCCGCCGCCGGTTTTGAATTTTTTGTGACCGAGGTCTTTCTTCGTTAATATTAAGAAAAATAATGCATACAAAAATATGAAAATCGGTGGTTTTATACAGAAATGTTTGATAAACACGCTGATGCAGGCAGTTTTTAAATCGAAGAATTATTTTAAGAGATATTTAATGCTAAAGTTGGACAAAATCGTTCCACTAAAAAAGTTTTATAGGAGCAAAAACTATTCATGGGAATTTAATCATTTTTAGATCATTTTATACGTTTGAATTTCCCGGTGTGCAGACTGTATTTCTTTTTTTAATTTGAATAATTTTTTGAGGTTTTATTTCTATTTTAAATTCAAATTTTCAGCATTTCTAGAGATATTTTTTATATTAATTTAGAAAATGGTATTAATTTATACTGTTGCCAAATGTATAGACAGCGCAAACAATAATGTTTGCTTCAAATTAAAAATTTATTTACACGTGACTATTATAAACAGAAAAAATCATTTGGAATTAGAATTAAATAATTATGTATAAAAAGCAGGAACTTATTAAAAATTACGTCATAAAAAGTATACACGTGAATTTTAAAAGAGAAAGGATATTGTAAAATAATAAATTCATTAACATGCGTTAGAAGTCTTAAATAGGAGAAATTACGTCATATTTACGTCACATTACAGTTATTACATAAAATGAACACAAAATATTGCAAAACAGTTTAAATTTAGAAATTGCGCTAGACATTTATTTGATATTTTGAGAGGATCTTTTCAACTATTTTTGTTAAGAAAGCGCAAATAATATTTCATTTCTAGCAAAAGTATTTTCACGTGAATATTTAAAAGAGAAAGAATAGCTTGGTCAAAATTACGTCAGATTAAAAACGATTAATTTAAAATGTCTCATTTAAAAGAACTTTGTTTTCGCTTTGTTAAAAAATACCAGGAGACAAAGACTGTTTACTAAATTCCTTTTATATTAGCTTATTTTGAAATGTTGTTACACGTGTCTACGTCATCAAGTTATTTTTATTTCGTCGTTTTATTTATATTTTTATTAATGCTGTACTAATTTATTTGTTTTTTCGTTATTTAAAATAAAAATTATGTCAATTTGTATAATTTGGCGAGTGGTTTGGCGATTTATATAATTTGGCGAAACTGGTCGACGGGATAATCAAGTAGTACCGCAGCGGATTTGGCGTTAAAATTCCCCAATCAAAGAGAAATGAATAGAAATCCGTTTATAGGGAGATCGCCACTGTTTTTTAAATTATAATTCAGTCTTTCGAAATCTTTTTAAAGCCGATCAAATTAGCGTGCATTTAGAGTCTGCGGTGTCTAGACGGGGGTTGGGGAGCGTAGCTCGTAGGGGGCCGAGCCCCCTAGTTATTAAAAAAAAATTGCAATAATAACAATATTACAAATTTTCAGACATGTTAAAATAAAAATAATCTATATCTTGTATTAAAAGAAAAAAGCATTTCTTGAACGCTAAAGTGTGAAAATATCAAGTACAAGCAGGAAGCAGGAATTCTGCTTTTTTAGAATTTAGTGTCGCCCTCCGAATGAGGAGAAAAAAAAAGATATTATTACGAGGTGGAAGCCGCCGAATTTCAACGAAAGCAAATTTTTAAGAAGGAATTGTTTCATTAATTTATAATAAACCAACAAAATTAGTTACAATAAAAAATGCATCTTTGTTAGTCTAACTCTCAAACAAACATTATTTTAATGTAAAGGTCACGGCTCTTCTATAAAGACAATCTAATTTTTTTGTAAAACTTTGCGTTTTATCAATGTGTGATTTCAATTGCGTTATTTTCAAAAGTGAAGCATTTCCACTGTGAAGAATGTGAAAGCCGCTGGAGTGAAAATAATGCACTTCTACAAAACTTATTTCAGTTTTAAGACTTAAAATACACGCTTTTATTTTATATAAAATGACGTCATTTGTATCCGCTGAACAATTCCACATCAACGATCCAGTCTTAAACAGCATCTTAAGAAAAGTATGCATATGACGTCAGTATCGCGGAATAATATACACAAACCCAGCAGAAAACAATGTTGTAAACGCGACAAAAAAAAAAAAAAAAAAAAAAAAAAAAATCGTTTAATTGATGATTCATATGCCTTCATTTGTTTGTAACATTAATATGGATACTTAAAATTAAACATAGTTTATAATAGCTTCATGTTTTACCAGAAACCACCCACATATTTTTTTCAAAATAGCACGTATTTTAATTACAATTTGTTTTTTTTTTCAGTTTTCATGAGAAAATGGCAACAAAAATATGTAGTAATCTACTATTTTCCTTTTACTTTCTACAGAAATGGTGTACTTCAGTTGCCATCATTAGAGAAATGGTATTAAACTACAAAAAAAAAAAAAATTAATACCTCAAAAATAAATTGAGATGCAGTTCTCAAACAAATTTCAGTTAAAAGTATCTTTTTTCCTACACGAAGGTGTAAAAATTGAAAATATGCTATGCTTAGAAGTTTAAAAAATTGCAGTAGAGATTAACAGTATTTAACCGTACAATGATACATCTGGTTCGTTTTACGTCTGACTTGTGTAATGGAACGTTATTCTTCAGAGACGACACTTTAATTGTTGCCCGAAAGATATAGCATATCGGGGGCTAATAAAGTAAATCCAATTTAGAGATTCCATTCATGAAAATTCACGAGGTGAACAAACGAAGCCATTAAACTCAACACATCTTTTCAAATTAATCGTATTCATTGGCAACTCTAAGCAAAATAAGTTGATAATCCTTGAGTTTATTCACACTAAGTGAAACCAAGAAAGATCAAATTTAAAACAACAGTATAAACCCTTTAAATATGTATTTTGAAGAATGTATTTAAAACAGTTTTTGGCATTTTGATCACTTTTAAAGTATTTCGCCACTTTAAAAAGAGCTATGAAACACCTCAAAATGTCATTTAATTTAATTTTAGGTAGTATAGATCTAAAATTAATTTTAGATAGATAACAAAATAAATTGATAATCCTTAAGGGTGTATTCCAATTCAAACTGCTTATTTTCGGATTTATTTTTTAAATTCATTTTTTGCTCTCAAACCCATCAAACTGGCAAATTATCTTATTCAGAAACTACATAATGTGCAGTGCAGTGCTTGTCAATTTTTTAATAAATGCAGATAATATTGCAAAAAAATGCTGTCAAAGTGGGCATTTTGAACCGAGTTTTCCGAAGCGGGAGATCTGGGAATGAAAAAAAAAAAAAAAAATAGTCATACTGAGAAAATAATAGCTTAAAAATCAAATTCTAATGAATTGAGAGAAAAATGAAATCATACGGCCTCTTATACATCTCTTCAAAAATCACCTCAGCAAGTTTCATGTTTTCACTTTTAAAAATGAGTCTGAAAATGTCTCAGAAAATTTCGAGCTATTGGTGGAAAAATATTTTTTCGAATACACCCTTAAGTTTATTATTTATTCACATTAATAAAACCAAGAAAGAGCAATTAAAATAATAAAACTTTGTAAAAAATCACCATAAAATAAAAACAAAACACAGGACGCGTTTCGAGCTAAAAACATAACAGCTCGTCATCAGCTACAGCATACACATGTCCGCAAGCGAACAAGTTCAAAAATGAACTGAAGGTAAAGAATGTTGCAAAGAATGCGACAGATGGCGCTACCTGAAAGAGGCACATGCAAAAGGGAAAGGTGTTGCCAAAAAGAGAGAAGAGAAATTGATAGGGAAAAAAATGGAAAAAAAAATAAATAAAAAAATAAACAAAATAAAATAAAAGAAGTAAATTGAAAATATAAATAATAATAATACAAAGAAATATAAAAGAATAAAACAAGAAAAACAAAAGAACCATTTTTTAACCATTTGGAAAAATGGTTATTGTTCTCGTCAGGATGGGAAATCAAAAGCATATCTGAAGGTTTTCATTGGTTTAATCCGCATTTTATTCGTTTTATGATTGGTCTATACAGTTATCTGTATCTCCTTTTAATTTCAACAACGATGGATACGTTCTGTTGCCAATATGACAAAAAAGTAATAAAAAATACAAAAAAAATTAATAACTCAGAAACAAATTGAGATACAGCTTTCAAACAAATTGCATTTAAAAGTACATTTTTTTTCTCTATCCGACGGTGTAAAAAGTAATATTGTCGGATGTTTAGAAGTTTAAGAATGAAATTTCATTTAAAATTGGCCGTCAGATTTCTTGGAAATCTGACGGGTCGCAGGCGATTTGTTTGGCTTGCAATTTTTACGTGTCATAACACTATTAATATTTAATTCATGGCGTACGTAATGTAGGATCAACTCCGTGCGATTTTTTATGTCTTAAATTTTAGTCTTCGAAAAAATCGTTTTCCAAATGGTCGTTGTAATTTGATAAATTGCCTTTTTTTTTTTTTTTTTTTTTTTTGTTTTGTTTAGTTTAAACAAAATAAAAAGAAAAGAAGCAAGAGAAAAGGGAAAAGAATTACAAAAGTAATTTCCACGCTGGAGATAGGAAAGGAGATGACTGGAGATCATTGACAAGATTAGCAGAATTTTTAGAAATAAAATATGCTTCATGAAAATCCAAATGAGAGGGAGAGGCAGGGGAAGAAATAATTTTGGCCATGGAGAAATTGAAAC
Organism: Maratus speciosus; assembly: GCA_963932465.1. Classification (NCBI taxonomy): domain Eukaryota; kingdom Metazoa; phylum Arthropoda; class Arachnida; order Araneae; family Salticidae; genus Maratus; species Maratus speciosus. The sequence continues at coordinate 298,027,773 of OZ010789.1, forward strand.
AATGACTGGAAGACCAACAGTGAGAAGCAATCGAAGATTTAGAGATTTTTTGATTTGCAATATACCTCTGATGCTCGCCTAATCTGAATTTTAAAGCTCTCTTTGTTTGACCAATATAACCTAAATTGCAAGAGCAAGGAATGAAATAAACACCCCACCGGTTCTCAGTAGGAACAGGATCTTTTAGAGAAAATAATTTAATTTTATTCATAGGTTTGAAGATAACTTTAAAGTTAAAACGAGAAAGGATTTTAGCAATTTTGAAACAGAGAAGGGGAATAATAATAATAATAATAATAAAAAATTGGTTCTTTTGTTTTTCTTGTTTTATTCTTTTATATTTCTTTATTATTATTATTTATATTTTCAATTTACTTCTTTTATTTTTTTTTCCATTTTTTTCCCTATCAATTTTTCTTCTCTTTTTGGCTACACCTTTCCCTTTTGCATGTGCCTCTTTCAGGTAGCGCCATCTGTCGCATTCTTTGCAACATTCTTTAGCTTCGGTTCATTTTTAAACTTGTTCGCTTGCGGACACGTGTATGCTGTAGCTGATGACGAGCTGTTATGTTTTTAGCTCGAAACGCGTCCTGTGTTTTGTTTTTATTTTATGGTGATTTTTTACAAAGTTTTATTATTTTAATTGCTTCATATCGCCAGTTTTCGGTGCTGTTTCGCCAAGAAGAGCAAATTTAAAACAACAATATAAAGCCGTTAAATATGTATTTAAAACAGTTTTTGGCATTTTAATCACTTTTAAAGCATTTCGTCACTTTAAAGAGAGCTATGAAGTAACTCAAAATGTCATTTAATTTAATTTTAGATAGTATATAGAATAGATATAGTATAGATCTAAAATTAATTAATTTTAGATAGGTAACAAAATAAGTTGATAATCCTTCAGTTTATTCACTCTAGTGAAACCAAGAAAGAGCAAATTTAAAACAATATAAAGCCGTTAAATATGTATTCAACAGTTTTTGGCATTTTGATAACTTTTAAAGCATTTCGTCACTTTAAAGAGAGCTATGAAGTAACTCAAAATGTCATTTAATTTAATTTTAGATAGTATTGATCTAAAATTAATTAATTTTAGATAGATAACAAAATAAGTTGATAATTCTTGAGTTTATTCAGACTAGTGAAACCAAGAAAGAGCAAATTTAAAATAACAATATAAACCTTTAAATATGTATTTTGAAGAATGTATTTAAAGCAGTTTTTGGCATTTTGATCACTTTTAAAGTATTTTGTCACTTTAAAGAGAGCTATGAAGTAACTCAAAATGTCATTTAATTTAATTTAATGACATTTTGATTTCACATTATACTATTTTAGATCAAATAGTACAGCTGACAGTATAGGCATTTTATTATTTAGACGTTCCTGGATCAATAATGATCTCTGGTCCCCACCCCTTCCTAAAAAGCATACTTTATTATATCAATTTATTCAAAAGAAAAAGTGTAGTGCAATTCTATCATTAGGAATTTAAAACTATTTAGAATTTCTCAGCGTTTTCAATTTTGTTAGTGTATTCAAATTTCGAAAAAAATTCGAGAAAAATGCCTGAAATAGAAAGTTTATTCATCTTCTACCAATGTCCCGATTCATTTGGGCACTAGTGTACTTAGTACAAAAGCACAAAGCCATAGTAACATAAGCTTTCGCATGGTGCCCCCCTCCTTCCCTCAGGGCCGAAACTAAGGGGAGCAAAGGGGGCATGTGCCCCGAGCGCCAAATGAAGATTTTGTTTGTCGATTTTTCTCACATATGTTTAGCACGGTATTGTTAAAATCATCCTGTCTGGAGTATGCCAAAGGATAGAAGAATCTAAAGATGATATGACATAAGGATCCTGTATAAAGCGGAATTTTTTTCGATTCTTTTCTATTACGTTTTCAAGATTTAATGAATCAATATTTGACAAAGCAGATTACGTAGTTCAGTATTACATATTTTATGATTACATATTTTAAATTTTAAAATAAGTCGGCTATTAGAAAATTAGTAAAATTCTCTGTGTAAATATACTTTGGGGAAGGAAGGGGGGGGGGGCAAAATCAATGTTTGTCACGGATGCAAAAAAGGCTAGTTTCGGTTTTCCCTCCCGAAAAAGAGTAAATGTAAAAAGCTATGTAGAAGTAGCCTATGCATGTAGTAAGTTATGTAGAAAGTAGCATATGTATGTAGTAAGTTATGTAGAAAGTAGCATATGTATGTAGTAAGTTATGTAGAAAGTAGCATATGTATGTAGTAAGTTATGTAGAAAGTAGCATACGTATTTAGTAAGTTATGTAGAAAGTAGCATACGTATGTAGTAAGCTATGTAGAAAGTAGCATATGTATGTAGTAAGCTATGTAGAAAGTAGCATATGTATGTAGTAAGCTATGTAGAAAGTAGCATATGTATCTAGATAGTTAATTACCTTCCGAAGTCATCACCCCCCGCTCCATTTTTTTTTTCAAAAAAAAAATTGTGGCCATTTTTTTTTCCATTCTGACCAGAAAATCAGAGTTCTAACTTTTTACGGGTGCTCTTTCATTTTCACCTAACACTTCATTTATAAAGGCTGCTTCATAATAATAGAAGACATTAGTCCATCAGAAGAAAATGATCCATTCCAAAAGGTATAATCCTTCATTTGGCGCCCCTTCGTTCTGACGCCCGGGGCACATGCCTCCTCTACCCCCCCCCCCCGCCCCCCTTAGTTTCGGCCCTGGGAACAATTACGTTTGTGAATATTTAAAATGAGCTAGTTCTATTACATGTGCTTAAATCAGGCCCTTGACTTTTGATAATAGGGAAGATACAAAGCATATTTAGTTGCATACGAGTTTTTCTATATTTAAGAAAAAATATTTCAGAAGAAAATAAGTTTACGCTATTTTTTTTTTCTTTATAATAATGCCAAGGTTAGGATATACCAACATTATCAGTACATCTATCTTCTCCAGAACTTAACAAGGGCAAAAAGATAATGCTTCCTATCTCTAATCGCTAAAAATTATTTAAAAAATGCTATTTTTAGGCCCTTATGAAAGACAGGGAGAGATAAGTGATCAAAACTGTCAGTACATGAATAACAGTACATATATTTATAAATATCTTCCGAGGAAATAAAAATTGATAGTGATCTAAGAAATATTCGATAGCAACAACAGACATTAAAGATATATTTAGTAACTAAAACTTCCAGCATGTTTTGAACACATAACGCGAAAAACAAACAAAAGCACAAACAACGAGAATGAAAATATTGCTGTTTCACAGCTTGTAAAAGGCCCCTTTTTTATTACAAAATCATAAAAAGTAAAACAGCAAAACAGCGGACGTCTTTATAGCTAAGACTAAATAGCCATATTGTATTAACCCTTTGCACTCGAGGGCTCCGCTACGTAGACAATGCAAATAATTTTGTGATACCTGTCTAGAGAAGCCAAGATTACATACTGACAATTGCTTCGAAAGGTATCACACTTTGGACGATTACAAAATGTAATAATTTATAAGTTTTTTTTTATTTTTTATAGATCATAACATTTGTATTCATAAAGAATTAAAAAAAAATAAGATATAACTAAAATCGCTTCGAGTTGCTGGTAATACGAATGAAAAAAAAGACTTCGAGTGCAAAGGGTTAGCATTTCATTAAAGTTGTTGCCCCTTTTTAGGTGCGTTCGTAAATACGTAGCACCTATAGTCGTCGTCTCTAGTCCTTCCGTCTCTCTGTCTGTCCGCATATAATAGCGCAAAAACTACCCTACCGAATGGTTTGAAATTTAATACGTATATATAATCATTGCAGGATTTTGTCGAGTGATTTCAAATTTGATAAAATCGAATCAAAACTTAAAAGATATTAATAACAGTTTTCTTCATTCATATTAAATCATATACGTAATTAATTTCATGATAGGTAATTATTCTAGGTTGCCATGGCGATTACGTCCTATTTAAGGTCGAGTCATTAGTTCCATATCACTGAATTTAATATATATATGTAATAATAAAAAAATTTCGCCCTTTTATCTTAGTAAAACTATTCCAAATTCTTAATATTTTGTCTTTTTTACCTATATTTAATAATATCTTAATATCTTTTGTCTTTTATTTCATGCATTTAAATCTGTTCTTTTATTATTCTAAAAACCTTAATCCATTCGTCTAATCTTAAAACCCATTAAATTACTCTTTCATTTTATTATAAAACTAAATTCTTTTTCCCACAATTCCTTGCAAGCTCCCGCCAGCATTTGATTGCGTTTTAATCCGATGCCGAGTAAAGAGTTCATTATCGACGTCACGCGTTCGTCACCTTTCCCATCGAATCGTAGCCTGTCTCCTGTCCCGTTCCTCCCCCTCTCTCTCTCCTGGAGTTGGTTCTCCACTATTAATGTATCCGTCCGCGCTCTGTTTCTTTGAGTACTTATACTGTTACATCGACGAGGAGCGAGAGATTTTACGTTTTTCCGGTTGTTTAATAAATCTACATCACTTGGAGTGAATGACTTTAATGTGTAGATAGATCCTAATACAGTAAATTCTGTCTAAGGCGGACTCCGTATAAGCCGGAAATCTGTCTACCGCGGAAAATTTTTCAAGTCCCGGCGAACCCATAGAGAATTACATTAATTCATGATGCATAAGGCGGAATCTGTCTAACGCGGAAACGGAAAGCATTTTAAGGTTCCACCGAAACTAAAATTTTGCATAAGGCGGAAAAAAGTTATCTTTTAAAAATGAAAGGCATTTTGTTTATTAAACATTAAAACTGATAAGCCAAATACTCAATGTCTTGCATGTTAGTTAAATTCCGTAACACTTTGAAAAAGTTAATTCAAAAGGACAGAAACTGTTTAAATTTTAAGGAATTTATGCTTGTGCCATTTTTTCATATGCAAAATTATATTTAAAAGTTAATATTTCTAGTAGACTGAACATTTATCAAAATATATATTTTCGAAAGTGCAATATATTATACTTTAAGGATGTAGCAAATTCAAAGTTATAGCGTTCTGTCTCATTCTCGAAGTTTATTGGGGAGGAGGGGTGTTAGTTGTTTTGTGTGTGTGTGTGTAAACTTCCAATTCGCATGTATTACAGCAGTACTAAGAAATTGAATAGCGTTTATCATTTATCTATAAAGACAAAAGATCTTTCCGAATTTCAGTTTTCAACCGATTTTCGAGTCAGGAAAATCAATAAAAAATCATCAAATTCGAGGGATTTTTTTAATTAATTATTTTTTTTTTGGGGGGGGGGGATGGGGGAGCTTTTTTGCATAAGCCGGAATATTGTCTACCACGGATAATTTTCTCAGTCCCAATCGATTCCGCCTTAGACAGAGTTTACTGTACTTTTAACATCTTAAGTTTTATGAAGTGGATCATCGATTATTCGAGAGTTGATGGACAAGCTACTGGAATGTTACGATATGTTTTTGTCAAATAAACAGCGTTTAAAGTTACGATGACTATTAATTATGCCATGGGAAATTTTTCAATGATTATGGAGCCTGTCTTCTACTCGCCACCCTGACTGCACTCCGATATTTTTATGATAACGGAGGGTTGGCCTTGATTACTATACTACATTTACTTCGAGATATACGAGTGTTGCCGGAATGTCACAAAAGTCGATAGCAAAATGCAACATATATAATCGTAATAAATATTGTATTCCTGGATTTTTGCATAAGAGTGCAACAGCTATTGCACCAAGATCTGAATATTTATAAAACGAGTTATAGTACCAACGCACTTCATTTGGTACGTTTGACGTACAATTTTCGACTTGTTTCATTTTGAATTGAAAATTGAATTTTAAATTAGCATTGTTGCCTGTTTTGTACACTTTTAAATTTCGGACTGAAGGGAGTTTCCTTTTTGATAACTTGTAACAGCTGTATAGAAGCCTCATCTTGCTACATGTGATATTATTTATGCTGGCTTTACAAATTTCATTATTCATCATCTATATAAGCAGAGTTACATGCGCATTTTTTTTTCCTTCTTCAAAAAAGTTATTTTGGGGGAAATGTATTACATTTTATGAAAAAAAAAATTGTATAAGGAAAGATAAAATGCAATGAATGAATGCAAACTAAGCATTTATTAATTCTAATTGTTTTTAGCTGTTCTTTTAAAATTTTCCTTTCTGATGAGCTTATTTTATTTGAAAATTACCCCTTTTAAGTCCCAACGAAATATACAGGGTGTTCCAAAAACATTGACCTCGGCTTTTATTCCTTAAATATTGATCATAGACAAAATTAGATCATTAGACAAAAGAAATTATAAATTACAAAGTTACGTAGAACTAGTCGTTAGGGGTACCGTAATACTTACCCATCATAGATACCGTCAACCGACTTTGGACCACTTTTTCCTGATTCCACTAACATTTCCATTATTAAAAAATATTATATATGATTTTTCAACGTCGAAATTCAGTTGTAAACAATTAACATGAAACAATGAAGCAAACTGTATGGTTTTAAAGAGGCAATTAATTTATTTTATTTTTTAACTATTTTTAAAGTTTTGGAACAAAATAGCCCCTGCTAGGGGCTTCTTTTGTCCATTCACTAGTTTCATATATATTGAATACATTTCAGATGTTGTACTATTGAAACCTTCTTGCAATAGGATCTGCTAATGTATTAACTGCAAAACTCGATAAACAAAAGTTTTTTAAGCATTTAAACACAGTAAATCAATTGTACACATTAAAGACACAAGAAACCGTTTTCGTCATGTTATCCTCAGCAACTGGAACAAAAACAATTAGTATATAAGAGGTTTGGTTGTATAAAAGGCTAAGTAAAAGGTAAGTAACTGGAGCTATTTCGGAACAAACCAGGACTGGCACAAAGTAGACTTAAAAAGCGAACCCACGTTAGCTTTATGAAAACGTAAACATTTCCTGTCAAAATAAAAAGTTAAAGGAAAAATTACGATCACACATGGGTTACAGGTTACTAAGGGTAATATTTTGATGCTTACCTTATTTGTAGCTCTTATCCAGATTGTTACACTATAGAAAGTTTGGAAAGTTAAAATCTACACACGAAAACAGTTGTTTACAAACACATCCAGTGTTGCCACTAACAAAAATTCAAATTGCCCCCAAACTATTCAAATATCCTATAGTAGGGTATACAATATTTTTCAAGGGCAGAAACTCCAAATTATCTTGTATTGTTTGTTCAATATGAAGAATAAACACTTTTTTTATGTGATGGACCAAAGTAACACCGCAAGGACCAAAGTAGCCGGTACGCATAATATAAAATATGAAAATAAAACATGTGTAAACTATTTATAAAATGCATTGCAATTCCAAAATAAAATTTAAACGTATTTGTTGTAAATTTGTTCGGTAGATAGTGTGTTTAAAATCGTGGCTTGATGACGTCATAAACTTTAAATGCTCTATTACTGAATTGCGTAAAAGAAACATCCTTATAACTCCAAAAATGATAACCATATTAGCTAACAATTTACTGCGTCGGATTAAGCGTCTCATTTAAAAATTAAAATATATCTTTGAATTGAAATTTGAATGAAAGACAGTGTCATAAAAAATCGAAGGGTGTGGAGAATATAATTACAAATATATCGGCAACTAATTATCCGATCGATATTCATTCTTTATGCACAAATTTGTTTTTTCATTGTCTTTTATATTCACTCCTTAAAATAAACAATTTTGGAAATTTTTATATACCTTTTATCAGAACGAATATTTCGAGAGTCCGAAAAAATAGTTCCGGATAATCGAGGTTACTGAAATTCAACAGGCTTCTTCTCAATATTATATACTAAGTACACACTAAATTTCAAGTCTCGATCTCAGTTTGTTCGGGAGATAGAGCGTTTACAGACACACACATACAGACAGACGGAGGGCAAATTTTTCTAAAAATTTGTTTTTCGGAATCTCCAGTGTCTGAAACGTGTAAATCCGTCACAAATTATTTTTCGATTTTTGAACTGATTACAAGACTTACCTTATACTATGTATGATGGGTAGGTAAAAAGGTGCAAAATTTTATGAAATCGATTAAAATTTTCAGAACATTAAATTTTCAGAAATACAAAATTTTAATTTTTGCACTGTCCCCGCAAAAAATTTTTACTAATGGGTAAAATGTGCTCCATACGCTAATAAGGTCATGTACAAAATTTCATCGTTTTATAAAAAAATCGGAGAGATATGAAAATATACATAAATGTTGACTTAAACCGCTTTTTCATGAGTTCGTAAAGGGGAAATATCATGTCGGATGATCGCGTTTCAGGCCATGGTCTTATGATAAAAAGCTGAAATTTTGTATATGACCTTATTAGTGTATGGGTCACATTTTACTCCATGGGAAAATTTTTGTACGGGGTCGTATGAAAATTTAAGTTTTGTATTTCATCAAATTTAATTCCCTAAAAATTTTAATTGATTTCATAAAATTCGGTACATTTTTTACGTAACTTTGTAATCTATAATATACCGTATATACCCGTATGTAAGTCGAAGAATTTTAGACAAAAGATTTGGGATTTGAAAATGGGGTGTCGACTTATACACGAGGTAGTAAAAAAAAAATTCCGCAGATAATCAGCGAATGAGCAAGTCTTAAGTAATTACATGGGAGATAAAAACGGACACTGGTCATTTCCCTGTAATTGTCAAAAAAAAAAGCTCAACAATAATGTCCCTGTAATTGTTCTACACACACTTTCTCTTGGGACAGAATTCCCTTCAATACAGGGACATTCTTTTCAACATTTTAATCCCCTTTTTTAAAAAGAGTTCAACTTGAGAATGCTTCTAGAAATCTCTCCTAAAAGTCCTACAATACAAAGAAGTACTATAGTAGTACCAAAAAAGAAGTTACTATATTTTAGCAGTCTTTAAGAAATTGCTTACCCTTGTAAACAAGGCTTGAATAGAATTTTGAAAGATTTTTTTCTTTTTAAGTATCATTGAATTGATGTGAATAGGTTTCAAAATAGTTTAAACCTTTAACTGATGATACCGGTTTCACACACATGTGCTTTTTTCAATTTTCATAGCTTAACTTGCAAATTTCAGTTTATTTACAAACACTACTGAAATTTTGTTTCGTTTGGAACTTAAGTACTATCACCAGAGACTTTTGAATAGGTGAATTCTAATTATAACACTCCTGTATAAAAAGTTTAGTACAATAACAACATCCTATGAGCTAATCGCGGCTTTGATTCATCTTTCGATGGAGCGGTCTCACAGACCGCTTCACACTAGTTACGTGACAATTTCTGTGACATCAGTTAAAGATTAAGCATCATCTTCGGTTTTACATAATTATACAGTTTTAAAACGTGGAATAAAAAAAAAATAGTCTGATTAGAAACGTAAAAAAATTTACTAATTTAATGAAAATTTATTAATTTTTTTTTATCCTCGATTACAAATCATTTTTCAACATACTACCAGAAATAGAAATGTGATTCGACTTATACACGAAAATGTTTTTTTCTTAAAAATTTTGCTTAAGAATTAGGGGGTGGGGGTCGACTTATACACGAATATACACTATATTGCCATTAATGACCGGCAACTTTCAATTTTAGACATTTTGTCGAATATTTAGAAATATACTTGACAGATTCTTCTGGAATTTCAGGATTGAAAAGAACAGGTATGACCTCATATTTAGCAATGTCGATTTGATAAGGGGGGCAATTAGGGGGCCAACAAAAAAATCAAAGAAATAAAATAATAGTACTTGGGATCACCTTGTAAAATAAAATGCACGAAATGTTCTACCGCTTCCGAATATAAATAAACAGACATTGTTCAATATGTGTATTCTTTTGTGTAAGAATAGCACGTATATTAATAGAGATATAGCGATTTATTTAAAAAAATTAAAAAATTCTTGCATGTTTTTTGCTTATCCCTTTAAGACCCGATGTATTTGTAAACAAAGTTAGTCATGCCTGTAGAAAGTAAAACATGTGCTGCAACCGCTACCTGTTAATAAAAAATGATACTTAACTATCTGCAAACCAGAACGATCGTTCGATTCGAGTTTTTATTACATACAGCTCAGAAACAAAAATTTAAATGAATGTCTAACACGCACGATCGTGCGGGTTGGGTTTTAAAGGGTTATAACATGCAGTGTTTTCAACCAAATTTAACACCGGTTTCAGAAAAATTGAAAAAACATAGTAGAAACAATATAGTGTAATTGGAATATAAATATCTCTCTATTCTAAAAAAAAGTAACTACCGCTGTCACCGCCGCCGCCGGATTTGAATTTTTTGTGACCGGAGGTCTTTCTTCGTTAATATTAAGAAAAATAATGCATACAAAAATATGAAAATCGGTGGTTTTATACAGAAATGTTTAATAAACACGCTGATGCAGACAGTTTTGAAATCGAAGAATTATTTTAAGAGATATTTAATGCTAAAGTTGGACAAAATCGTTCCACTAAAAAAGTTTTATAGCAGCAAAAACTATACATGGCAGTGTAATCATTTTTACATCATTTTATGCGTTAGAATTTGCCGGAGTGCAGATTGTATTTCTTTTTTTAATTTGGCTAATTTTTTGAGGTTTTATTTCTATTTTAAATTCAAATTTTCAGCATTTCTAGAGATATTTTTTACAGATTTTAGAAAGTCATATTAATTTAAACTGTTGCCAACTTTATAAATAGCGAAAACAATAATGTTTGCTTCAAAAAGAAAAAAAATATTTATACGTGTAATAAATTAAAAATTTATTTACACGTGGCTATTATAAACAGAAAAAAAAACGTTTGGAATTAGAATTAAATAATTATGTACAAAAAGCAGGAACTTATTAAAAATTACGTCATAAAAACTATAATTACACGTGAATTTTAAGAGAGAAAGTAATTTGTAAAATAATAAATTTATTAACATGCGTTAGAAGTCTTAAATAGGAGAAATTACATCATATTTACGTCACATTACAGTTATTACATAAAATGAACACAAAATAATATTGCAAAACGGTTTAAATTTAGAAATTGCACTAGACATTTATTTGATATTTTGAGAGGATACTTTTCAACTATTTTTGTTAGGAAAGCGCAAATAATATTTCATTTCTAACACAAGCATTTTCACGTGAATATTAAAAAGAGAAAGAATAGTTTGGTCAAAATTACGTCAGATTAAAAACGATTAATTTAAAATGTCTCATTTAAAAGAACTTTCTTTTCGCTTTGTTAAAAAATACCAGGAGACAAAGACTCTGTTTACTTAATTCCTTTTATATTAGCTTATTTTAAAATGTTGTTACACGTGTCTACGTCATCAAGTTATTTTTATTTCGACGTTTTATTTGTATTTTTATTAATGTTGTACTAATTTATTTGTTCTTTCGTTATTTAAAATAAAAATTATGTCAATTTGTATAATTTGGCGAGTGGTTTGGCGATTTATATAATTTAGCGAAATTGGTCGACTGGATAATCAAGTAGTACCGCAGCGGATTTGGCGTTAAAATTTTCCAATCAACGAGAAATGAATAGAAATTCGTTTATAGGGAGATAAACCACTGTTTTTTAAAATATAACTCAATCTTTCGAAGTCTTTTTAAAGCCAATCAAATTAGCGTGCATTTAGAGTCTGCGGTGTCTGGACGGGGGTTGGCGAGCGTAGCTCGTAGGGGGCCGAGCCCCCTAGTATTAAATAATTTAGGAAAGATGAGCAGTTGTATGAAGTAATTTTTATCTGCGCATGCGCGAACGATAACAAGGATCATTTTACATAATTTGATTGTCAACTCTATGGAGCAACTTATTTAAAAAATCTAGTCAAATATCGTAAAAATTCAGAAAGATATCGGCGTTAAAGTGGGCAAATTTTTAGTTGTTCTCTAAAAGCAGCTGAATGACAAGGGATTTTACACAAATTGTAATTTTTTATTATAGTCCAGGCAATAGAGACCGTATAGGGACTCTACCTAGCAAAATTAATGGTAGTACTGGAAATCGGCTTTCTAGATGTTTTTTGGGTCGCTGAATCCGAATTTGTAACTTCCCACCAAAATTTCCCCCGGCAACATCCCCAAATTTGGTAAAAAGCCCTTCAAAAAAGGTTTTTATTAAAAATTTCCATTTTTTTTATTGTTTTAGGGGAAAAGTAGCTAGAAATTCAGAAAGTAGACAAAATTTGCAACAAATTAGATATATGACATTATGATTTTGGATGAAGGGGAAGGGGGGATATGCATCGTAACATGCGTCGCAGTGCTGCGTGGACTAAGTTGCGCAATTCCACTTAACCACTCACACGTTTACATTAGCTCTCCCATCTTCCCTCCGAACTTTCTCTGTGAGGTTTACTTTAAGATTTTTGGGTCGCTGAATCCGAATTTTTAACTTACCCCCAAAATTTTCTCCCCCCCCCCAAATAGTTGTTTTTAACTTAAATTTCTTATTGTTTTAGGGGAAAAGCATTACGAAATTCAGAAACTAGATAAAATTTGCAACAAATAGGATATATGACATTATGACGTAGGATAAACGGGGAGAGAGGGGCTGCCTCGGAACATTCCCCGCGCGCTTTTCTCAAAAACCAAATTCTTTCAAAAAATCAATTTTTGGGGGGGTTGCCGGGTGAAATTTTGGTGGGAAGTTACAAATTCGGATTCAGCGACCCAAAAAACATAAAGTGAGTCGAAATCCAGAACTAGTATTAATTTTGCCAGATAAAATACCCTATTGCCCGAACTTCATAATTTAGTGCACGTAGAGCCGCAGTGCATGTTCAGAGGCAGCCACCCTCCCCGTTTAACGTAATTCACAATGTCATATATCCTATTTGTTGCAAATTTTGTCTAGTTTCTGAATTTTGTAATGCTTTTCCCCTAAAACAATAAGAAATTTAGGTTAAAAACAACTATTTTTTTTGGGGGGGGGGGAATTTTGGGGGGAAAGTTGAAAATTCGGATTCAGCGACCCAAAAATCTTAAAGTAAACCTCATAGAAAAAGTTCGGAGGGGAGATGGGAGGGCGAATGTAAACGTGTGAGTGGTTAAGTGGAATTGCGCAACTTAGTTTGCGCAGCACCGCGCGCATGTTCCGAGGCAGATCCCCCTTCCCCTTCATCCTAAGTCATAATGTCATATATCTAATTTATTGGAAATTTTGTCTACTTTCTGAATTTCTAGATACTTTCTCTAAAACAATAAAAAAATTGATTTTTTTAATAAAAACCTTTTTTTGGGGGGGGGGGGGGGGGCTTTTTACCAAAATTTGGGGAGGTTGCCGGGGGAAATTTTGGTGGGAAGTTACAAATTCGGATTCAGCGACCCAAAAAACATCTAGAAAGCCGATTTTCAGTACTACCATTCATTTTGTTAGGTAAAATTCCCTAATGCCTGGACTATTAACTGACTTTCAGAAAAAAGTTAGTATTTAGTGAGTATCAACGAGTAGATTTGGAAAAAATGCTTCGATTTTGATATTACTTTTGATCATGGTATAGGCTCGTTCTGGTGGTTATCCAAGAAGAACTAAAGCATCAATAAAAAATGAAAATTTTAAAAAATTAAAAATGACAATTTGTGGAAAATCCCTTATCATCCAGCTGCTTTTAGAGAACTACTAAAAATTTGCTCACTCTAACGCCGATATCTTTCTGAATTTTTACGATATTTGACTAGATTTTTTCAATAAGTTGCTCCATAGAGTTGACTATTAAATTATGTAACATGATCCTTGTTATCGTTCGCGCATGCGCAGATAAAAATTATTTTATACAACTGCTCACATTTCCTAAAATATTTAAATTCCAATTGCACTATATTGTTTCTATTATATTTTTTCAATTTTTCTGAAACCGGCGTTAAGGGTGTATTCCGATCCAAACTGCTTATTTTCTGATTCATTTTAAAATTCATTTTTGTTCTCAAACGCATCAAACTGGGAAATTCTCTTATTTAGAAACTATATAATGTGCGGTGCTTCTTAATTTTTTGATAAATGCAGAAAATACTGTAAAAAACGCTGTCAAAGTTGGCATTTTGAACCGAATTTTCCGAAACGGGCGATCTGGGAATGAAAAAAATGGTCATACTGAGAAAATAATTGTTTAAAAATCAAACTCTAATTAATTGAGCTGAAAATGAAATCACACGGCATGTTAAACGTGTCTTCAGAAATCACCCCAGCAAGTTTCGTGTTTTTACTTTTAAAAATGAGTCTGAAAATGTCTCAGAAAATTTCGAGCTGTTGAGGGTGGGAAAGTATTTTTTCGAATACACTCTTAAATTGGGTTGAAAACCTTGCATGTTATAAGCTAAAAATATGCAAGAATTTTTAATTTTTTTAAATAAATCGCTATATCTCTATTAATATATGTGCTATTTTTACACAAAAGAATGCACATATTGCACAATGTCTGTTTATTTATATTCGGTTGCGATAGATCATTTCGTGCGTTTTATTTTACAGGGTGATCCCAAGTATTATTTTTCTTCATTGATTTTTTGTTGGCCCCCTAATTGCCCCCCTTATCAAATCGACATTGCTAAATATGAGGTCATACCTGTTCTTTTCAATCCTGAAATTCCAGAAGAATCTGTCAATTATAGTTCTAAATATTCCACAAAATGTCTAAAATTGAAAGTTGCCGGTCATTAATGGCAATATAGTGTATACGGTATGTCAATATTTAAGGAACAAAAGCAGAGATCAATGTATTTGGGATACTCTGTAAATATACATTCCTGTGTATAGCAAATCTTCCTGTATATAGTTCTTAGTTAATCTAGAATCCAGCCTTTTATTTGAAATAGAGTTTTTCTTCCTTCAAAAATATGAAGAGTTCGCCTTCATGTAATGGAATTTTGTGAAAGCACCCATTTTATTAAAGGTCCTCGTTTATTAAGAGAAATGCTGTGAAAAGGCCTCTTTCATCAAGAGAAATTTTGTGAAAGGCTTCTTATTAGGGGAAATTTCGCGGAGAAGTCTTTCAATAAAATTAACCTATTTAAAACTTTTTGGTATTTTTATCTGTATGCTCGATTTTATTTACAACAACCCCAAAGATAAAAGTCGACGATTTTAAATCCTATGTTCTCGGCTGTCAATTCATATCACTATTTATTGAAATTAAACATTTATTACCAAAAACAAAATGCAATAGAACAATTTTCACGTATTTTCTCACGCCTTTCAGATTTGATTGTGGTATCATATTGCAACACCGTTTGATAATTTTAATGCCATCGTATATACAAATAATCAAAATTAAAAACACTAAGATATTCATAATTTTTTTTTTAATTTATACGCTTATTTTAAGCCTTTCCTTATTTTTTTGGTAGGCGGGGGGGGGGGGGGGGGTGATGAAAAATTACTTGAAATTAAAAATAGCTATGCAAATAATAAAAGTTAAAGTTTAGTGAAATTTACCAAATATGCCACCTATTGAAATCTAATGAATATAGTTATTTTAAGTACTATTAAGACAATCGGCTACGGATTTTTTTCTTTTTTAAGTTGAATGGAACATGTCATATTTCAGCAGGATTTAATAGGCATAAAAAAGAAAGAAAAAATACTGGAAAGCTATCAGATTATTGGTTTGGACTACTAGACACTATTTTTAAATTTAAAAAATGAAACACATTATTGAATAAAAGTATCAGCAACGATGTATAGTGCTTTAAACGATTTTTTAAAATTACTAAATGCTGAAACATAAGGAGGTGACAAAAGTAAATGTAGACACACACACTATAATTACTACAACTACAAGGTGTCCCCCAAAAAGTGCAAAAAAAAAAAAAAAAAAAATTAAATAGTCCATACGCCAGTATAGTTCAGGTAAAATAAGTTTCTTTTTAAAAACAAATGGTGGCCATGCACAAAAATTTGGTAAGAACTTCGCTTTGGCACTAGAAATCAAGATACAACGAGTTCCCCCAAAATACAGTTTTACCATGTTTTAGTGGGCAAAAAAGGGGCATTTTTTACCCGGGGAGAGGGAAAATTAAAAATAAATTTCAGTAGGTCAAATAGGGTATCGTTTCATACGCATTTTTAAAATTCTGAATCGAATGACACCATCCGCAAGTCGATACGATCATTTGTTACAAAGTTACGGCAAGTTTTATGAATACAAAGTCGAAAATTATACTTTATGCAGGTAAAAGAGGTTTTTACAGTAACAACTGATGGCCATTCTCAAAAATTTGGGAAGAATTTCGTTTTGGCGCTAGAAAGGAAGATCCAATGAGCCCTCACAAAATGAAGTTGTTTTACCGTGTTTTGGGTGGCAAAATGAGGACACTTTAACTCCGGGGGGGGGGGGGGGACTCAATTTTTTTAGTTAGGTCAAGTGAGGCATCGTTTGTTATCTATTTTTAAATTCTGAATCGAAAGACATCATCCAAAAATTGATAAGATCATTCATTCGAACGTTACGGTAGGTTAAACGAATACAAAGTCGAAAATTATACTTTATTATCGAGAACAGCTTTATCACATTTATTTTACGTTCATAACAGGTCCTTTATATCATATAAAGTAATCTCAAACTTATTAAATGTCATCAAAATAGCAATAATCTAATTCAGTATGATCAGAGTCTTCGTGAATGTCATTAAAATTGTCAAAAATCCGTGTATTCATAAAACCATTCATGACTTTGTACACATAAAACCGCCTAACTTTGTAACGAATGATCGTATCGATTTCCGGATGGTTTCATTCGACCCTTAATTAAAAAATACATAATGAACGACACCCCACTTCACCTAATTAAAAAAATTTGAATTCTCTCTCCCCACCCGGAGTTAAAATGCCTCCCTTTGCCCACACAAAACACGGTAAAACAACTTTATTTTTCGGGGACTCATCGGATCTTCATTTATAGACATAAAACTAAGTTCTTCCCAAATTTTCGAGAATGGCCATTAGCTGTTACTCTAAAAACCTATTTTACTTGCATAAAATATAATTGACGACTTTGTATTAATAAAAATTACCGTAACTTTGTAAAAAATTATCGTATCCATTTACGTATGGTGTCATTCGATTCAGAATTAAAATATACATAATAAAAGATACTCTACTTAACCTACTTAAAAAAAAAAAAGTTATTTACCCCTCTCCCTGGGGTACAATTTCCCCTTTTTCGCACCCCCACCCAAAACAGGTGGGGAAAAGAAGTTTTCCCACATTTATTTATTTTTATGTTTTTTTTTTTTGAATGGCCATCAGTTGTTTCATTTTACTCAATTTTTGGTCTATTTTACATGTATCTACCAGTAGGACAAGCACAGGAGACTTGAAGGTGCAACACTGAAATCGGCGTAATGTACAAAATTCAGAATAATGTCCAGAAACACGCACGTATTGCTGCCAGGTCCACTGTCTCAAAAAGCGGGGCTGAGAGAGAGGGAGGAAATGTAGTACAGCAGCTTCTTAATCGGGACATACAAATACACAAAATTCTACGAAAACGGAACCTGTGTCTAACAGGATTCTGTCTCAAACCTAAATATTTCATGGCCGCATATGGTTGGTTGAGTGGGGTTTAATGGCACAAGGTCCCTTTAGGGACAAGCTGAGCCAAGAACAAGTTAAAACAAAGACAGAATTAAAGTTTAAAAAGTTGCATTAAAACTTCTGATAACAACAATGAGTGATAATGAACTCAATTTAATGTAAAAATAATGCAAAATGCAAAGTTAAATACAGTTAAAAAAAACCAAAATAGCACACTAAAAGACAAAATATTTTCAATTAAAATCTGTAAAGTGACTGTACAAAAAGATATATAATCTGTCATGAAAATTAATAATGATTAAAAACATGCTTATAAATCACAAAAATTTTTCAAAAATAAAAACAATTTAAAATCACGTAAGATCAAATTCTTCGAAAACTGTATTTTCTTCACCAGTACTTGAGTCCTAAGATTCTGATTCCATTGCCCACATACTTTTGCAGCTGCCTGGGATCATTTATATTAGTAAGTGATGGGCTTAAATATGATTTCTTGTACTTTTTCTTCAGTTTTCCACCGTGAGGATGCTTTAGTTGAGGTTCTTTCTTTCTCTCTTTCTTCACAGATTTTTTTTTTTTTTCCCCTTTGGGTTTATGAGTTTGGGAAATATTAGGTTTCTGCAAATGACATACAGATGAAACAGAAAGATTGGATGACTTTTTGGATTGACTTGAAGATTTTTGTGACTGGCTAATTTGGTATTCTATTTTAACAGGTTCTGAGGATGGTGCACAGAGTTGTAATTTTGGTGAAACACATCCTTTAGTTGTACAATAGACATCACGGGTTTTTCTCTTTGGGGTGCTGGGTGGAACTGTCATAGGTGAATTACATGGTGGAAAACATGAGTCAGTCTGGGAGCTAATGTGCCTTATACAGAATAACCTCTTTTATCCGAAACTCTTTTTAAAGCTCTTTTTTTTTACGATCATATTCCTTGTGTGCAAAATCCATTTTGAAAGCTTATTTTTATTTTATTTTATTTTTATTTTTTTAATTACCACATTTCTCACGTGAAAGCGTTCCTCAACTACGAGTACATATAAATATTTTCAATCCCTTTTCTTAGAGTTCCTTTGAATTTAACTTGAGCTTCCGTAAACTACGAAATGGAACGAAGAAAACGAACAAATTAGCAATTCTAAAACTTTTGAATGTTTTGCAAAAGATTTGGCATGCCTGGAGCAGTAGAAAGACTGTGATAATGGCGAATTAATAATATTAAAAAACTCCGTGATAGCGCTTCAAAGCAAAGGCAATCGAAACTACGACAAACAAAACATTTTTTTAAACTCTTGTGATATACGTAAAAGGTACTTATTTTCAAAATTAAAATTCAGGTAATTTATTCTTGTTTCTATTTTGCTATTGCTTTATTTTTATTAAGCAATTGTTACCATAATAAGAAATATAGCATGTATTTCTTCTTAATCTTAAAATTGAAGCATTCTCGATTATCCGTAAATTTCGATTTTCCGAAAGACGGTCGGTCCCAATTACTTCGGATAATCGAGGTTTTACTATACTATGTTCGCATCGAAATAGTTGAGTCACTTAACTTTTTTGAAACGGGATACCCGTAATTAAGCGTCACCTGTTCACACTGAAAAAAGTTTTAAGAGCCTTAATTTACGTTAAATTCGTAAGTACAACTTCTAATTATACATAGTTTATTATTGTTTTTATTCTTTGAGGCGTGTTAATTAAATAAACAATTCAAATTATCATTCAAAAAAGCTGAATAATTATTTATAGAACTCAACTCTAACTTAATAACAGTTTCAAATAAGAAAAAGAGTTCAGCAGATAGATTTCCACTCAACTCATAGTTAAGAGAGTATCAAAAGTTAAGTGAGTTTCGGTAACTTGCTCAAGTTATAATCTTGATTCCGGGTAGGCCCGCTTCAAGAAACTTCAAGTTAAGTGACTCAACTATCTCAGTGTGAACATATTACAATATTACGGATTTTAATTGTTGTTAGAGTAAACTAGAGTAAGATACCCCGACAGACGGGGACCAACCAACCAACCGACCGACATACGGGGGTTCTGGCGTGGCCAATGACATACAAGGCCAGTTCATGACTTTTATGACGTCAAACGGGCTGGATCATCTTTACTCAACTTCCTCGTAGTAAAGCATTAAAAAAATGTATAACATCTTTGAAAAAGTATACTTAAAGCATTTTTCGTATCTGTAATCGATATGTATTGTTTTTATTTGTAATCCGTAGAATTTTGTAATCATTTAGAGGTATTATTTTAAGGATTTGGTGAATTTATTAGTTAAATTTATTATTATTTTAGGTAGATTTCGTATGAAATACTACCTATTGGGATCGTTCCTATGTTGGAATTTCTGAAAAATTTTTGCAGATCTACACCGATCATGACCCCTAGAACCCAAAACCACCCTCAGTAAAAAACTTTATATATATATATATCTATCTATCTATCTATATATATATATCACTTTCTTCTGGACACGATAACTTTCGTAATTCTGCACCAATCTCTTCCAAACTGATACATAAAATCAATGGGCATAAAATCTCGGTCAAGTTCGTTAATGGGCAAAATCGGACCAAGGGGAGGGAAATAGGGAGGGGTTTTGTGAAAACAGAAAACCTCCCATAACTTCTTAATTTTTGTACATATCAAATCAGTTTAAAGTTTTTATTACTTCTAAAAATAGGGCAAAAAAATTATGTATCACAGATTTTTGATAAAGTTAAAAATGGGCTCAAGGGACGCAAAAAATAGGGTTTTTGGGACAAAAAAATTCATAACTTCGTCAATTCTCAAGATATCAAATTCAATTAATTTTATTATAAATCTCCTTAAAATTATCTAAAACTTTTATATTCACAAGTTTTTGATAGGAACAATTCGTACCGCAAAAAAAATTAAAAACGAAAACAAAAAGGGCGTTTGAAGAAGAAAAAAATCCATAACTTCGTCAATTCTCAAGATATCAAATCCAATTAATTTTATCATGAATCTCCTTAACATTATCTACAACTTTTATATTCACAAGTTTTTGATAGGACCAATTCGTACCGCAAAAAAAAATTAAAAACGAAAACAAAAAGGTGGTTTGAAGAAGAAAAAAATCCATAACTCCGTCAATTCAAAAGATATAAAATCCCCATGAATTTATCATATATCTTCTTAATATTGTCTACAACATCTATATAGACGAGTTTTGGATAGGACCAATTCTTAGAGCAAAAACAAATTAAAAATACATACCGGTTGAAGTAAAAAATGATCTTAGTATGGGTGTTTTCAAATCCAAACTGCTTATTTTCTGACTCATTTTACAATTCATTTTTGCTCTCAAAGGCTTCTAATTGGTACGTTTTCTTACTCAGAAACTATATAATGTACCGTAATGGTCGATTTTCTGATAGGGGCAGAATATATTTTTTTAAATGCTGTTAAAAAGGGCATTTTGAACCGAATTTACCGAAGCGGATTGTGTTGGAAAAATCATTGTATTAAGGATGCGCTTAAATCCAAACTGCTTATTTTCTGACTGTTTTTTAAATTCATTTTTGCTCTCAAACGCATTTAATTGGTAGATTCGCTTATTCAGAAACTATATAATGTACCGTAATAATAGATTTTTAGATAGAGGCAGAATATATTTCAAAAAATTATGTCAAAGTGGGCATTTTGAACGGAATTTCCTGAAGCGATTGTGTTAGAAACGAAAAATATTGTCCTTCTGAGAAAATAATTGTTTATATATCAAGTTTTAATTAATTGAACAAAAAATAAAAACACAGGTCGCTTATAAATCTCTTCAAAAATCACGTCAGCAAGTTTCATATTTTTTTTAATTAAAAATGAATCTGGAATTATGCCAGAAAATTTCGAGTTGTTGAGCATGGAAAAGTATTTTTTTGAATACCGCCCTAACATGATTCTGATAAAACCAGCTATTATATGAAAATGAAATAAAAACTCGTCAAGAGCGGCCAGATAAAATTGTTAAAGTGGATTTATCTATAATCATGATTTAGTTTTTGTTTGTGAAATTAGTATATTTGACTTCGAAATCTACCTCTGCCTGTAGGCCGGGCCGGCAGGGATTTTTTTGATATGCCCTCTTTGTGCTAGAGCTTGATATAGGTATTTAGGCCTAAAGATAAACTGCTACGTAGTTTCATGCTTTCAGAACTGAATTTGTTTCATTGCTTGTCTTACGCTATAATTATGATTTATCTTATAGATCGAATACGCTGTTAGATTTTTTTTCCTTTCGTCATAGAGTTAAATGTTTTAAATTGCATATTCTATTAAATTTTATTTTTTACATTTGTTTAGCATGTAGCTTATGTTTACTTTTAATTTTATCCCTAAAATTTTTTTACAGGGTAATCTAACGAAGTACAATTTATTTCTAAGCATGTTTTTAATTTCTCATTTTGATAAGATTTAGTGGTTTTTGTAAAATTCAGAATGTTACTGTATCTTGGCTTTCTATCATTTATTTATTGCATTTTAAAACTTAATATAACTAAATTAGTGTTCTTCAGATGACTACTTTAATAGCACAGAAATGTAAATATTGTATAGTTAAAAACGTATGTCTGAAATACATGCTTATTTTATTTATTTATCAATATGCAAATCCTATTTCATTTAAATTGCAGTAAAATATATTTCCACAATCCTTCACGAAAAATACATGTTAAAAGAGTGTTTTGTACTTTTTTTTTTTACTTTTTTATAAACATCTAATATTGCATTTTAGCAAATTATTAATATTCAAACACAAAACACAGCTGCCTCCCCATTTCTTTCCAGTCAAATAAATATATTATGAACTAGAAGTTTTACTTAAATGAAATTAAATAAAAACAAGACACATTTTAAAAATTTTCTGTGTTTAAGTTTATAAACTATTTGCACAATAAGATCTAGTTTGTGTGTATTTATAAATAATTCCTTGGAATGTTGTATAACTCTTATTTTAAAATCTAGATCTATAATTTGTCTGTTAAGTTTTAAACATTTATGTTTTCTTTTCAGAATCTTAACTATATGATCTTTAGGATTTCGTATTAACTATATATAACTATATATGTTTCCGTTGATCGCTCTCCGATAGAGTGCTCTGATGGTCGTGACGTCATTACATTGACGTCACACCGTGGGCTAGCCTTGTACCTTGTTGGTCACGGTTTTGGACTCAACAAGTTTACGAGGTTCAGGATAGGAAATTTGAGTTATTTTAATAGCAAGTATTTCTTTTTCACGGATCCAGTTTGGACAAGTACGGAAGTATGCTGAATGATCACCCTTACAGTTTATGTAGCGTTCAGAGTTTTCACTGGATTTACCGACGTGGCTGACTTCTGCACAACGCGGACAGGTAACGGAACCACGTCAAGTAGTATTAGTATGGCCATATCGTTGACATTTGAAACAACGCAGGGGGTTAGAGGTGATAGGCCGGACAGGCCGGCTTAGGTAGGCTGCTTTAATTCTAGATGGCAAAATAGAGCTATTGAAAGTCAGAATAATGCGCTTCGTAGGAAGCAGTTGCCCATTCCGAAATATAGTAATACAGCGTGGATCTATAACATTTTGATTTTTTTAATTCTGTAAGAGTTCTTCTTTTGCAGAGAGTAAAAGATCTAATTCGGATATTACACCACAGCAAGTATTTAGAGTTTGATGTGCCTTAACAGAAACAAAAAAAAAAAGCCTATTGTACTGCAATTTGAAAGAAGTTGTGATTGGCTAGCTGAAGAAACCTCAACAAGCAAATCTGTTTTTGCCATAAAGAAAGATGAAATGTTCTTAAAAGAGGTAACAGACCAGGGGCGCCATTTCAGAATTTTATTGGGGGGGGGGGGGGGCAAACATTTTTGAGAAATTCTATATAGCTAAGGGTAGGATCCAGGGGTGTTAACCCGCCCCCCCGTACGTATGAGACGTTACGTACTTATTAGTTACGTACTTATTAGTTACGTATGAGAAACGTAAACTGAATCATGCTTACAAAAACAGCAAAAACTTCGAATACGGAAACTCAGACCCAATGAAATATTTCGTTTTAAACAGGTTTCCGTCTTAGAAGGTAAAATTTTAATTTATTCGATGCGATTTTTTTCTTTTTAGACAGGATTATATTATAGACAGGTTTCATTTTTACAAGTATCCTCACTGACTGCTAAACCATCCGCTGTATAGTATAGCTCTGAAAAGAGATGTATTAGAGTAAAACTTGTGAAAACGAAACCTGTCTATAACAGATTTCTTTCTAGAAGGGGAAAAAATCAAATTTCGTTGAAAAAACGTCATACATTTATACTTGCTAAGACGGAGACCTGTTTAAATGGAGCTTTTTTTCTAGTCCCTTTCGAAATTTTACTTACAGGGGCGCCATTTCATCAGTTTCCTGACGAAGAAGAAGGGAAATTTTCTTTTGAGGAACAGGGAACGTGGAAAATTGCACAACTTGAGAACTGCATAAATCACTGAGAAAGAAAATCCTGCACAATAAAAAATGCTCTATGTGATTTTGTCTCCATAACTTCTTTCACAAGCATGCGATTATTTCACAATTTTTTTTTAATTTTCGTGAAAGTCCTCGATTTTTCTTTCTTTCAAAATCCGCAAAATGAATTCGCCAATGGGTCTCAGAAAAAAATCGCGAATCTTGGAAATTTTGAAAAAAAAAAAAACAAAGTCTCCAAAATGGTCGCTTAAAAAATTGCTATTTTCTTCAAAGGACCGTGGAAAATATCGTTAATTTCATCAGAGATCGCGAAAAGAAATACAGATTTCGTCAAATGATTGCACAAACAGAAATCTTGAATTTCGTAAAAGGATTGCGAAGAAAATAGAGAATTTCGTAAAAGGATTGCACAAAAAATAGCAAATTTCGTCAAAAGATTGCGCAAAAAATCACGAAAATTTAGTCGAATAATCGCGCAATAAAATCGAGGAGAAATTCGTCAAACGATTGCGTAATAAGATCCAAAATTTTGTCTAACTCTCGCGCAAAAAAATCACAAACATTATTAGTCGGTGGCAGAAACAAAATCACGAATTTCGATAAATGATTGTGATAAGGAATCGTTAATTTTGTCAAAAAAATCACGAAAACAAATATCGAATTTCGTCAGTTGGTCACGGAAAAATATTGTGAATTTCGGCAAGTGCTCGCGCGAAAAAAATCCATTTCGTATAACGCTTGCAGAAAAAAATCGTGAATTCCGTGAATCGATCGCGGAAAAAATCGCAAATTTCGTCAGATGATCGTGGAAAAAAAACATGAAATTCAATAAGTCATGAGATAATCAGCCAATGAACGTCATGAATAGGTCACGAAATTTGCAAATTTTGGGAGCTATAAGTATAAGAAAATTTTCGTTAGTGATTTTCTGGAAGTAAAGGTAAAGCGTTAATTGTTTCGGATTGTGTTTTCAATTTTATAAGATAGTTTAATATTAATCCGATTTTTCAAAGAAAAAGAAGTTTTTCTAAATATTTTTCAGATAAAAAAAAACTACATATTTGAACATTAATGAATACTATGTATATATCTTCATTTTTCTACAGAAAAGGCAAAATTTATAATTAATATTCATATAAAAAGCACAAATAAATGCACAAGAATTACTTTCATGTGCATGCATATAATTTAAAATTATTTAAAATACATTAGAAAAACCCAGAACGTTTTCAGTCATTACAAGACCATCATCAGTGGGATTTAAATGTTATTTTCTTTGCGCTTATTCGAGAATTGGCTAGAAGAAAATCTTTGTGATTGTTGTGTCAATGATTTTGACGAGTTTTTCCATGATCAATTTGCACAGAGCTGAGAAGCAACTGATAAAAAAATTCTCACATCTATTTTTAAAATTAACCAAAGTACTCATTAAAGACATGTGTACCTTGAAGTAGTTCGAATAGTAAGGATTTAGGAAATTTTTTTGATAATTATTAATTGCTATGCATAAGCATTTATTTAATGCTTATGTTTTCATTGCAATCAAATCTGATAAGTTATTTTAGAGTTTGAGCAATATTCTAATGTTTGTTTGAGTTTGACATTTGATTAGGGATGCACCGAATATTCGGTATCGATTCGGTATTCGGCCTATTCGACTACTGAATATTCGGTTAGGCCGAATATTCGGTGTGGCCGAAAACTATTCGCCCAAACCGAATACTTAAAAACAACAACAACAAACAACGGTGCTGCAATCCATGTAGGATTTTGACCTCCCTCGATATACTTCTCCAGACCTTCCGATCTCTGGCCTTTACTTTATAATTTATATTTTGGTTTTCTGCAAGATCTTTCTCTATCTCTTTTATCCAACTCTTCCTGGGTCTACCAATACTTCTTTTCTCAATTAAATTACCACTATAAATCTTCTTTGTGCTTCGCTCATCCCTCATTCTGATTAGATGGCCTAACCATTGCATTCTTCTTGAATACTTAAAAAACCTTTTAAAAATATTTTTTTTAAACGTTACACAACTTCTACTTTTAACTGTCAATTAATAAAGATATTCAGAATAATTAGAATCTTTAAATAAAATAGAATGATTTTATATTATTTATTTGTTGTTTTAAAAATGTCTTTAAAAAAAATAGCCATTAATGACATGCCATTTGTTCATGGGAATTATTAAATGTAGAAATGCAAGTTATGAGCATTGTCTGGTAAATAATCAGTTTCTTGCTTTTTCGCAAACAAGGTGTTTCTAAACAAAATGGGAGAAAATTTCAGGGGTAATAATAAGCATCAAAACAGGCAATTTTTTCTCCAGTCAATCATGATCATAATTCACTTATTCAGTCAAAAATACAGTGTATCCCTAACTTTAATTTTCTTTTGGTACTTTAACAATAATGAAGGTATTGTAACTATATTGACAGCAGAGTTACTTTAATTTCTGTGAAATATGATAACATGACGAGAAGTGTTGGAAATAGCAACCATTCATATCTAAATAACACTGAACTAGACATTATTTTATTAAGAATGCATCTAACAATACTTATACTGTATCACTGGCCAAAATCCAGTCTCTTCCAAGGATATCATCACATTCTATACAAGCAAATTAATGTGACGCAAATTTCGCTAAAATATCTTCATTTTTATACAGTTATAAATGAAAATTCTGCTACGGCTTGTACATCTTTCATTTTTGATGAAAGAAGTGGAATGATAGGTTGCTTCTTGTTCAATATAAGAGAATTCTTTTCATTTGTTTCAATTAATTGAAGAAGGCATGGAATTTACATTTTTTTAATCTAAAAATTTTTTAAACTATCCTCTTCTTAAATAGTAACTCAAAATATACTTTTTTAGTACAAAATTTACCTATAAAAATAGTCTTGTTTGTCAAAATGGAAGTACCTGTACTAAATATATATAAAATTTCTTAAAAAATTTAGCTTTTTAACGTTAAACATTGAGATATAAAAGTATTTGGCCAGCCGAATAGTCTAATATTCGGTATTCGGCCTAACAGTTACTATTTGGCTGGCCGAATATTCGGTATTCGGTTTACCTGCAGGCCAAATATTCGGCATTCGGCCAAAATCACTATTCGTTGCATCCCTGCATTTGATGGTTGATAAATTTCCTGAAATATTATATTTCTTGGGGGGGGGGGCTATTGCCCCCCTCAAATGGCGCCCCTGTAGCAGACAGACTGTCAGTGCGTCTGATAATAAAGAAGCGAGTGAATGAATTTTTCTGTATAGTTTGTTGTTCTCCACATGGGAGAGAAATAGAGGAAAGAGATATTTCCATCCATTGTAGCAAAAAATACAATTCAGAACCCGGATACACTATCCACTACCGAGCCCAACACGGGGATGTACATTCATACACCAGAGCTAGCCAGGGCACGGCCGCAAGACACTACTCCTATGTCAGTCTCTACACCCTTAACGAGATGGCTAGTAAGTGTAAGCTCACTTGATCCACAGCCAGTAACAAGGTCAGTTGACCAACCCATTGATGCATATGGGACCAATATGCACTTGTCGTCTACCTGAAGCAGAGGCCAAAGCAGTGTGTTGGTTTCCCTCAACTGCCAGGATTAAGGGTGGCAACGTGTCCCTTTCCAGGGACACGGGGCGCCACGCACGACAAACATGTGGATGCTTTACGATTTCCCATAAGTAGACAGGATGATATCGGCTTATGCATAATTGCCCTCACCTCAGAAGAGGAAACCACAACGACAGT
This sequence comes from Maratus speciosus, assembly GCA_963932465.1. NCBI lineage: Eukaryota > Metazoa > Arthropoda > Arachnida > Araneae > Salticidae > Maratus > Maratus speciosus. The sequence goes on from OZ010789.1 coordinate 298,055,562, forward strand.
GAAACAAAGAGGAAAGTATAGACAAGAAAAGGGAGAGGAAACATAAAAGGGAAAGATCGCTCAGGTGCCCGGGGTTGCGAAGCCCGTGAATACCTAAAGAAGGTATCCCCTTTGGTGGGGGCCACTTAAAGAACAGATATCATGTAATTATACGTTTGAATACGTAAACCTGTCTAAAACGGACTTGTCTTCCAGTTAATTTTAAATACCGTCTTAGTAGGTGTTATTGTACTAAATAAATAGATTAAATTTATATTGTAAAATCTTTGAAAGCCTAATAGCTATGGACGTAGAAAAAATTTCGTTTTGGGGAGGCTTATTGAGCCATTATAATTGTAATGTATTTCTTCCGTAGAGACTATAAAATTTTTACGTTTAAGACAGGATTATGTTATAAACAGGTTCCATTTTCACTGGTTTTACTAAACAAAGTATAACACAGTAAAACCTGTAAAAACAAAATAGGACCGGAAAAATATTCCCTCTTAGCACGTAGATATTTACGCTATTCCTTTCGACATAATCATAAAACAAAAATCCGTTATAGAGAGTGTCAGGTTCTGAGAAACATCTACTCTTAGAACTATGGTTATATATATATTTTTCCTTGCTTGTCTGTGTACTGGGAATTTTAAAGTAACATTTTTTCTTATCTGAAACTTAATCTGGGCTAGTGACTTAGAGAGGGGAGTTGAAGGAATGTAGTTATGAATAGAGTAGGGTCCCTGTTATTCAAATGCATACCTGAGATAAGGCGGACAAAAGGATTTCACCAGATAGCGAAATAGCGGACCTTGGGGTCAGAAGGGAAACCCTGTTTATGTTTTTGGGAGAGGAATGATACAGTGAAGGGAGATTAGTTAAGGGTTTTAGCTGAAAGTGGGGAGTCGCTTTCTCGCAGAGCACGGTGGATGCCTGGAACTCAATGTGTGAGTTCGTGCCAGAGCAGCTCGTATATAGAGCTTGATTAGGATTGAAGCTTTTAGAAGATACAGCTAATGTGTTGGGAGATTAATAGTGATCTCCGACAAATCTAATTTAACTAGCGTAAAGTGAGAGGGATATAAAGTAGTTTAACAGTGAAGGGAGTACTGTATTTAATTTAATGTTGAACCGGATCACCTATATCCGAGTTCTTAAGTGTAAATAGTGTTTTGTGATTTGTAAATAGTGTATAAATAAACTGTTAATTAAGTTTAATTGGAAGAGTTGGTTTTCTTTTCAACCATCCTCTCATAGCGCGACAGACATCACATATCGGTGGTGGCAGCATATAAATAGTAAAGGATTTCTTCAAAGTTGTGTGGACTTCGAGGAAACCCGACAGAGAGGTTCTGTCTGCATTCATAGGTTTTACTGCTTTAAGATCCACTCGACGGGGAGTAAAGAATAGCAAGGTCTAAAATAAATTTTAAAAAATGAAAATACAAATAACACTAGAAAAAAGGAATTCTGCCTTTTCAGAATTTAGTGTCGCCCCCGATGAAAAAAAATGTATATAAATATACATAGTACATACATATTTCAGTTTAAAGACTTAAAGCACACGCTTTTATTTTATATAAAATGACGTCATACACATCCGCTGAAGAATTCCACATTTACGATCCAGTCTTTGAACAACATCTACAATAAAGAACGCATAGGACGTCACTATCGCTGAATAATACACAAATTCAAAAAAAGGAGATGTCATTCAAGAAACTCGACAAAAAAATCGACTATCTAATGATTAATATGCTTTCATGTGTTTGTAGTATTAATATAGATACTTAAAATTAAATTTGGTTTATAATAGACCCATGTTTTATGAGAAATCATTCATTTTTTTCAAGACAGTATTTTAATTAAATTTTTTAAAAGTTGCTATGGGAAAATGGCAACAAAAATATATAATTACAATTTTCCAACTATTTTCCCTTTACTTTCTACAGAAATGAAGTACTTGCGTTGCCAAAATTAAACAAATGGTGCTAAAAACTAGAAAAAAAAATTAATATTTCAAAAATAAATTTCGATGCAATTTTCAAACAAATTGCATTTAAAAGTACTTTTTCCCCCCAATACGACGGTATAAAAATTGAAAATGTGCGACGCTTAGAAATAAAAAAAAATTACAGTTTGTTTTACGTCTGGCTCATGCAACGGAATGCTATTTAGAGATTACACTTTAATAGCCGGGAGAAAGAAATAGCATATCGAGGGCTAAAAAAAAAAAAATTGTGCAATATGAAAAATCGGATTTTTTTTGCGTTCCACGATGCGATTCATCGAGACACTCGGGAAAACTACAATACGTCATGTACGTCAATATGGTATTTTCCCGAAAGAATATTCTTACACTATCTAAGTTTATTTTTTCATTAAAATTTTAGTCAAAGAAGTGATAAGACTGTCCACGCAGAAGTCTGGTAAATAGTGTGCGCTATACCACTCAACGATTATCCTGCATCATGCAGCGATTTCCTAATGATCATAATAACATGACCTGCTGAAACGAAGGTATCTTCCTACACACAATTATACCTTTCAGTGGAAAATAATTGTGTTTCTGTGCTGCTAAATTCACTCCAGAATATTCGAAAAAAAAAAATGCTTTTTTTCACATATCAAAGTTATAAAAGCAAAATTTTGTTAAAAAATTCTGGTACAAATCTTGATTAAAATTAAATGATATAAAAATTATCCCATCATCCTTCATAGGGTTAGTCACGCACTTGTGTGTTTAGAAGCTGAAAGAGGACAATTTAGACATCTATTGTAGCTTAGAACAATAAATACTTCCTGGAGTAACTTTGTCAATTTTCAAAATGTTACTAGTTTTTTTTTTTCGCATATGTGTGTGTGTATGTGGCGGGAAGTGTGTGTGTGTGGGGGGGGGTAAAGTACGGATACCCCTTGTAGTACATGCAGACAATAACAAAAGATAAAAATAAAAGTATAATTGTAACGCTAAAATATCAGTAAATATAAAGAGTGTCCTATTATTTGGATACCAGATCCGAATGGGGAAACGATATCTAAAATTTAAGGTTACTGCTCGAACATGAGCAATTTATTAATATCAATTTGACCCTAAATTTCTCAACTTTTTCACAACCAGAAAGAGAAAGTTTGCCTCTTCGGGGATATTTGTTGTCAAGGTTGTCACCCAAATGTACGCGAAGATTTGTTTATACGAGTGCAGAGATCTTTTTTGAATGACCTCTTTAGTAGACAAAGCGTACAACATAATCTATTTGTTATCTCCGGGTTTCTCTCCATCGGATGACACCGGACTGGCATTTCTCCAGCCGCCCGCCGTCGTAGTAGAACCGGGGCGGTATTCGCCGAGTAAAGAAATATCTCTCTAGCCCATGGCAACACAGATCTGCTGGGACTAATGTCGTGGGATCGAATATATTGTTAATGGTTAGTGGGGTATAATATTACGATCAGAGAAAATATTTTGAGTATTTAAAAATAATCAATAAGCAAAAGTAAGATACTGAGGGCGAACACATGCACACATACAAATCATGGCTCACTGCAAAAAATAACGGACTAAAATACGGAAATACTACTGGCAATCTAGACGCCAGTACTATTTCCGTATTTTAACGGAACTTTTCCCCGGTAAATTGCAGAAAAATTTCCGTTTTTTTTTTTTTTTTTTTTTTGAATTTAACGGAAATTTTTCTGTAATTAACCGGGAAAAAGTTCCGTTAAAAGACGGAAATAATACTGGCGTCTAGATTGCCAGTAGTATTTCCGTATTTTAGTCAGTTTTTTTTTTTTTTTTTTTTTTTTTTTTTTTACAGTGTACCATTAGTGATGCTCCTGATTTCCTGATTTATGCGAGAGGTCCCGATTCTCAAAGGCTTGAGGACCTATCCCGCGTAAACATTGCATGGGACGCCAAAAGTCCCGATATTTCACGATGCGCAAACTCTTTTTTTTAATTTCTTTTAGTACCCTGCTCTTCATTAGTCTGCGTTGAGGGGAATTTAATACCGTAAAATCTGTGAAGGCAGAACCTATCTATGATGGAAAATTTTTATAGTACCTTACAAAGGAGTATCGTACAAATATACCTCCTAAACGGAATTTACGTTTCCTAGCGATTTCATTTTCACAAGTTTTACTGTACTTTGTTCAAAAAGCCCGGCGTAAACGTATCCTGTTTATAACGGAATTATGTTTTAAAAGTAAAAATGTCAGGGCCTCTACAATAGAAATACTACACAATTATACTTACTAAATTGGAATTTTGTTTCAGCTCCTAATTATGTTTTAAAATAAAAGTAAAAATATCATGTCTCTACGATAGAAATACTACACAATTATACTTACTAAATTGGAATTTTGTCTCAGCACCTAATTATGTTTTAAAATAAAAGTAAAAATGTCATGTCTCTACGATAGAAATACTATGCAATTATGCTTGCTAAATTGTAATCTTGTATCAGCTCTTAATTATGTTTTAAAAGTAAAAATGTCATGTCTCTACGGTAGAAATACTATGCAATTATACTTTCTAAATTGTAATTTTGTCTCAGCACCTAATTATGTTTTAAAAGTAAAAATATCATGTCTCTACGATAGAAATACTATGCAATTATGCTTGCTAAATTGTAATTTTGTCTCAGCTCCTAATTATGTTTTAAAAGTAAAAATGTCATGTTTCTACGATGGAAATACTACGCAATTATGCTTGCTAAATTGGAATTTTGTTTCAGCTCCTAATTATGTTTTAAAAGTAAAAATGTCATGTCTCTACGGTAGAAATACTATGCAATTATACTTTCTAAATTGTAATTTTGTCTCAGCTCCTAATTATGTTTTAAAAGTAAAAATATCATGTCTCTACGATAGAAATACTATGCAATTATACTTGCTAAATTGTAATTTTGTCTCGGCTCCTAATTATGTTTTAAAAGTAAAAATATTATGTCTCTACGATAGAAATACTACGCAATTATACTTGCTTAATTGTAATTTTGTCTCAGCTCCTAATTATGTTTTAAAAGTAAAAATGTCATGTCTCTACGATGGAAATACTATGCAATTATGCTTGCTAAATTGTAATTTTGTCTCAGCACCTAATTAGGTTTTAAAATAAAAGTAAAAATGTCATGTCTCTACGATAGAAATACTATGCAATTATACTTGCTAAATTGTAATTTTGTCTCAGCTCCTAATTATGTTTTAAAAGTAAAAATGTCATGTTTCTACGATGGAAATACTACGCAATTATGCTTGCTAAATTGGAATTTTGTTTCAGCTCCTATCAATTCCGCTTTCACAGGTTTTATTGCATAAGTTTCTTGCGTTTTTTTTAGTATAATAAAACTTGCTAGGACGGAATCGCAAGGTAGAGGAGAAAAATTTCGTTTTAGCAGATATAAATGTATGGTATTCCTACTGCAGGAGAGAGTAAAATTTTTACGTTTAAAACAGGATTCCGTTATACACAGGTTTCGCTTCACAGGGTTTACTATATTTTTATGTCCCGATTTAGACGCCGTTCCCTCTTATTTTGCCTTTTGTCCCACTTTTTGTGAGACTGGATTAGGACCGAAACTAGGGGGTGCAAAGGGGGCATGTTCCCGGGCGCCAGAACGAAAGGCGAAGGAGGGCACCAAATGAAGATTTTGTTTGTCGTTCATACAAAAACGTATATATATATAAGAAAAACAAAGAAACTCGCAAGCTAATGTGAAAGTAACTTTATAAAAAAAAAAAATCTGCAACCAAAATCGAAAAAGGAAACACTAACCTGGTTAGAATTCAATCTCAGCTATTCTAAGCAAGGAAAAAAATCGTTTAAAATTATTAATATGCAAGTGAGAAATTTAAAAAAAAACGCTCACATAGGTTTAACATTAGCGATCCAGTTTCTTCTCGAGACTCTTAACGCTCAAGGTAATGTTAATCCAATGGAAGCGTCGTTTACATATTTTTTGCTAGCATTTTAATTATTATTTTATTATTAAATGATTTATTTTTAAATTTATTTATGATTTATTTTTTTATAATTTTTTAAGGATTTTTCTTTCTTTTTTTGCACAGGGTACCTGCGGTCGATAACTCCTATTGTGCATGAGTTGGAAGGGGGGGGGGGGGGGGGCGCCAAAATCCACGATTGCCCCGGGCGCAAAAAAGACTAGTTTCGGCCCTACTGGACCTGACAGCACTAATGCAATATTTTTCTTGCAACGTGTTCAAGAGGTAAAAAAGAAATTCAAAGAAATAAAGAAAAAAAATCAAACATTTCTTTATAGAAATTTGAAAAAGCGACAAAAGCATCGCGAAATGTAACTAACTGAACTGTTTGAACTAATCAAAACCATTTCTGCTGCTGGAACGAGGGGTCTGAATCAAAAGTTAGTTGACTATTTTGAACACACGCAGAGTATCGCCTTTCAAAGTCGAGTCATTTTTATCGCCAGCGTCTCATGCCAAGCCGTCGTTGACACATTTACGTTAAGGACGGCTGTCCCGAAAATTTAGACATCTATCATACATTCGTCTCACTTGTTCTTGCTCTCGTACATCAACGAAAACAAAAAGCTATAACAGGATTTTAAAGATTTCTTTTCTTTTTTCTTTCTTTCCTTTTTTTCTTTCTTCTATCTTTACAAGAAGAAAGTAATGGCTTCATGAAAATTCTCGAATTCCGGTTTTCGACGGATTTACATGTTTTAGGGGTCAGAAATCCCGAAAAACATGTTTTTACAAAATGTCTGTCTGTGAGCCTGTCTGAATGTGACACAAATTTTGTGAGCGCTCTATCTCAAAAACTAATGCACGGATTTAATAAAAATTTATATTCTGTTAGTCTCTGATATAAATTGCTGCTGATTACTTTTCGGTGTAAATCGCCCAACAGGTGGCGCTGCTATGCTGCATTTTTTACGATTTCCGCAATAGCTGTATCTCAAGAACTAATGCAAGGAATTTCATCAAACTTCAGTTTCAGTTATTCCTCGACTTGAATTGGTTCTGTTCAAGAACTAATGCAAGGATTTTCATCTAAGTTAGGATTCAGCTGGACATTCACAGTTGTTGCTGATTAGGTTTTGGTGTTAATCGCCTACTATGTGTCGCTGCTATGCTGCATTTTGCAGGATTTACACGATTTTAGGCGATAGTCATATCCCAATAACTAATGCACAGAATTTCATATTTTTAGAATCATCCTGATGGGCATAGATTGCCATTTAATTTTGGCACTGGGATAACGAATTTTGAAGTATTAACATGTATGAGATAGAAGAAAGTTTTGAATTGTCACATCCGACTAGTTTTGGTTAGAAGACTCACAAAAACAAATAGTCCTTCGTTTTCAATTGGAAATATTTCTCACGTAAAAAACAAATTTAAACAACGACAATAATAAGAGAAAACCAACAGTTCATAAAGAGATGATTAGAATTTAAATTTTTACGATGACAGTCATATGACTTAAAAGAAAAACATCCAGTGAAACCTCTCTAAGGAGACCACCCATTAGACTAGAACAAATCGGTCTTTCAGAGAGGTGGTCTCTGAATAGAGGTGATGGGTAGAGCAAAGTTTCATGAAATACATAGTACAAAAAAATTTATTATTGAATTAGTTTATAATATTTCATGTCAGCTTTAAACAAGTAATTAATTGTAGTTTGCTTTGATTTTAACAATTTCTCATTAACAATTTTTGTTTCTAAACATTCTTTGTCTCTTTAAATAAATTATTTATTTTAGTATAATCTCTAATAGGTATTGAACTTTCTATCAATCTATCGATTTCAAAAAGTGTTTCTTGACATGAAATAGAAGCTTTAACTGGCGGAAGCTCGTCGTCTGAATCAGAATGAGCTCCTAAAATAGGTTTTTTAAAATCTTGATTGTAGTATCATTCATTTTTATAAATGATCGTAAAATTTATTTTTTAATGTAAAAATTTTAAAGCCTTAACCTTTGTCAGGATTTTCTATAACACAATTCCCCTAGTCTTCAGATAAATCATCGTAACACTCAAGAGCTTCCACATATTCATGTCATTTGAAGTCATAATCAAAGGGGTGGGGGAGGGAAGAAATGACCTTGATTCGCCAGGTCTAAGGAAGTAGACTTAGCTGAGCGTGTTTTCTGGAGAGAAGTGGGATTTCGAGACTTCCCCATGCAAAGGAAAGTAATCTTACTCTTCAACTGAAAAGTTGAAAAGTGGTCTTTCAGGGAGACGGGAAATAGTGGTCCTTTAATGGAGGGAAATTAACATTGAGCCTATAGCCAAAAATTATAGACCATAAATAAACGGTCTGTATGAGAGGGGGTCTCCTTATAGAGGTGGTCTTTCAGGGACGTTTCACTGTATGTATAAAAAAAAATAAAGATTTGAGTCATATGATTATTTTGTAAAGTTTATACACGAATGATAAATTTAAAAAAAAGTTCAAATACTTTACATGATCAACAAAACAAAGGCTAGAATAGGATTCCTGTGCGAAAATGCTATTTCAAGTCAGCCCGAAACCCGATCTGAGTCCCGACGTATTTCAATCCAAACAGAAGTGGAAGAAAATAAAATATATATTTTAATATAATTATCATTATGAGAAAAACACCAGCAGAAACATTAATACTAGAACCGCGTGATTTTTTTTTTTTTTAGGTTTTTAAAAAATGTTTTACACCAGAATTCTTCGAAATATATTGATTTGGTAGGATTAAAATGACCCTTATGGGCGGTTTTAGTGGTAATTAATAAATTTGATTTCTAGTGTGGTATGGTAGTGATATAGGATTATACAATTGGATCGTTTTTAATTTTTTTCACCGAGTTCCCTTTCCCTTTTTCGTTTTCGAAAACACGTTTCTTCAGTCGTCAATCTTTTTTATCTTCTCCATTTCGAGTATAAGAAATAACGTCTAAATTTACTAGTAATCTCAAATGGATGGGGAGGGGAAGACCTCCATTAACACCTTTTTAAGTGCGTTCGTAATTATATAAATACGTAACACCTATAGTCGTCGTTCAGTCCGTCCGTCTGCATATAAAAGAGCAGAAACTACCAAACCGAATGGTCTGAAATTTTAAATATATAATTGTTGCAAAATTTTGTCGCGTCATTTCAAATTTTATGAAAATCGGATGTATAGTTTAATTACAGGGACAGTCAAAAGTTTTCCGTCACATTACAGTCAATGGGAAAAAATTATTTCAAATGCATTTTAATGATGTTACAGCCTTTCGAACAGAATGAAATTGATATGCACTTATGAAGTGCAGTAAAATATACATTCAGTACAATATGCGGTGCAAAAAATATTTATAAACTAGTTAAAGTACAAACGCACCTCATTTGCCACGTTTGACGCGCAATTTCCAACTTGTTTTTTATATTATGGTTTGGCCTTAAATGAGTTAAATGAAATTTAGAAAATTAAGAAATTTGTCATTTCTACAGTCTTTTTGTCATTACCATGGTTTCAAAAAGACATGGTAATGAATACCATGGTAATGACATTTTTAATATTAAGTTTGATTTTAGACTTAATTATAGTGATTGAAGGTTTATAGTATATTTACTATGAAAATTGTCCCAGAGCTCCTTTATAATTTAACCAATAAATTATTAATATCTATTGTTATATTTTAGTTATACGAAACATGGTGATGACACATAAAAAACACATTGTTCCCAATTTTTGAATAAAAGTATAAAAATGAAACAGTGCTACCTATTTTAACAAAACAAGGTATTTCCTGCTTGTCAAGGCGAAATTAAAATGCTAATTATATCAGAAGCAGCAAAATGAAACTTTATTATATTGGTCTTGTTTTTTGTCCAAGGCACTCCAAACTCACTCCAAACTATAACTTTGAACTACTATTAAATCTGAAGTTAAGGATAGGACATGGTAATGACATTTACAACTTTTTAATTTTTTTAAATATTCAAATTATTATTTCCCCATGTTCATACTATTGCACAATACAGTTCATTACGGTATTTCTTAAAATAAAATTAAAACATTAATGTTAGACACATTTAATTTCATTTTTTCGGTTAAGGACATAAAATTTCCCTTTTCCTGAGAATGAATGATTCATATATATATATATATATATACACAGACAGATAGATAGATATACTCATTAAAATTCAAGTATATAATTTTTTCATCTAAAAAAATATTCTAAAAGAAGTTTCGTTGAAAAATCAAGTCGAACACCGAACACCACTCGAAGTCATATTCCAACTCAAAACCGACCCGCACTCGAAACAATTAAGGTCAACCTGTCCCGATTCGTGGTTCGGGTAAAATCGAGTAACCCGACCCGGAGGTTTAAAATACTTTTTTTCTCCCTGCCCCCCCCCCCTTTTTTTTTCTGTTGGTAGAAGTCGCTTAAAATAAATTGTTCTGTTTTTTAATTATAAAAAAATACCTCACGAATGCTTTAAAAAATATATACAAAAATAATAAATAGGTTAAAAATAATAGTTTAATTTGCAGATTAAAATTTAACTGTTAAAGATGGCTGTCATAAATGATTTGTAAACATTACGAAAATATAAAGCAATATAAATAAAATATTTATAACATTTTTAGCAAAAACTCAATGTTTATGTACCTACTTCCTCAAATAAAAATTATATTTACCTAATGGCCATAATGTTATCCAATTTGTGTAAGAGATTTCACAAAAGTTAACTGTAATCGTTAGCAATGTGTAATATGTTTAAATCACTTCCTTAACCCTTTATTCCCCGACGGTATTTTAAAGTACCCCAATTTTCTATCCCAATTAAAACACGCTCATTGAATGCATTCGCAATGGTACTTTCAGGAAACAATAGTAAATACTTCCCTTGACCATCACTAGATAGCAATAGCAGTTCCGTATGCTGAAAATTGTTCACGAAGCTATTGTGGAGCGTGAGAGTGTCAATTTTGCTTCCATTTTCTTGTCTGACATGGTAACCTTAGCTTTTGCATGTAAACATCTAAAATTTTAAAGGAAGAGCTATGTTTTTTTTCTTGTTTTAAATAGATCACTTAACAATATGTTATGCTAAAAAAATATATATATTCTTTTTTTCAGTTTGTTTACTTTACGAAGCACTTTTCAAAGCGGTACTTTTGAGTACCGTCGGGATTACGTTGAACAGGATTTTTATTTAGATTTGTAGTGTTTGAATACATAGGGTGCATAAAAACGTATATATTTACTGGGGATGCGTAGTGCTAGGCAGGTTGATTTTGATACAATGCAGGGGAAGATATTGCATGATTTATGAATAATAAAGCAAGAAAATATTTTTTTATCTTTAGAAAAAAATATTGTATTTTTATAAAAAAAAAATGAAAAAAATTACAAATTAGAAAAAAAAAATCTAAAAATATCTTTTAGCATTTCTATGAACTTTTTTGAGTTTTCTACAACTAAAAGTTTGGAAATTTCTTTCAGAGATGCCTTCCATCGGATGATACTATAACACCTGTAAAATATTCTTCTGATGGCGAGATGTTCACTGATGATGCACCAACAGCATCATCATCTAGTCATATATACATCATATACACATTAGATATATGCATGATAAGTCACATTAACATAATTAGAAAAAATTGGATACAGTTTTTTTTCTAAGTCTCGATTTTTGCGCAAGCATTATGACCCAACTGAAGTATCACATCAAGTAATTAGCCGTAATTAACAAAAAATAAAAAATAATAATTTATTTTTAGTGCACATATCTTTTAATGTATCATAGTAATGCAAGGAAAAAAATTTCGTGGAGATAGTGTTTTAAATTCATAATTTGGGATATAAAGGGTTAAGAAATAAAAACGAAAATTTTTACATAAAAAGAGTAGTATATAAATAGTATATAAGAGTAGTATACAAATACTAAAGTAACACTTTGCAACTTTGTTGTGAAATGTTAAAAATATACAGCCTAAACATGAATGACATACTTCTTACAAGTAAAATCAAGGTCTTCATGCAATAAGATCTGCAACACTGCATGGAATCCCGTAACAAGATTTTTCATTCAAGAACAACAGATCCGCGGCTCCATATCAGATCTCTCATAAAATTACAAAAACTCATTCAAGCAAAGCTGATCAATTAATCGACACAGTAATCGATATCGATGTTACATGGAGCAAGATACCGCTGTATTTTCTTTGATCTGTTGATTAGAAAAAACACAACTGATTATCAGCAAGATAGTGTTTTCTTTATTAAAAGCCGAAATGTTTTCAAAAGAAAAAAAAAGAATATGAAGTCATTTTTAAGGCTGTAACCACCCAACTTTCTGATGCCATTATACGACATTTTTAATCCGAACTGGAATAAAAAAAAAAATTCATATTTAGGTTTAAAATAATCCAAAAACATACATTATAAACAGAAGCCCCGAACCAGTCGCTATCATTTGTATCGAAGACATCTTGTTCTTGATCAGCCATAACAATCTTTTGTTCTCGCGGTGGGCAAATATATGTGTGCAACGTTAGGCGGATCGCAACACAATTATATAATAATATATGATAAATAATCATTTACAAATTTACAAATTAAAAAATATTTATACCTAAACACTGTTTTTAGGTAGATTTGGTAAGAAACACTACCTATTACATTATCCCGTATGTCGGAATTTCTGAAATTTTTTGAAGTGAAAACTTCTTTAGGCGCGTTGAGCTTTTTTTGAGATGGGGAAAAACCACTGATTTCGAGACACTGTAACGTAACCGACATGCTAGCATTTTGACACATAGATACTAGCGCGCCAAGCGGTGAATGACAGGAACTTTTCCCTCTTCAGCTCAATCCGCAAAAGAAGAAGGAAGCTAAAACTCACTTTTTCTCCCGGCGTATTGCTAAAACAAATTATTATTTTGTTTTTCGTCAGTTAAAATTAATTATACCGTATTCGAGACCTACCTATTTCGTGTAACTAAAAACCGATAACGCTGTATTTTATCGTGTTGATGGTCTGGTCAATGACCAACAGTATTGGCGGGAATTTCGATTACGGAAGATAAAATACGGGGCACAGATGTCAGATACGCACTTGGGTACCTAATTGACAGCAAAATGGCGTTACTTTATTTTACAAGGTAACCCGGCTACTGTTGCTTATTTATTAATAAATTGTTCATTTACTTTTATTTTATTTTTTTAAATTGTACAATTGTTTTGTTCTATAGTTATTAATGAAATTACCGTTTATTTATTGTTGTTTACTTTTTAAAACAATAGAAAATAATTTAAAAATATATATTGTTACTGGTATTAGAAAACGGGCTTTCGCCAAATTGACGTTAAAAAATCGCGCAAATCCTAGTTCGTATATCACATCTGTGCCAAATTCTCGGTTTTTTGATTTTTCGACTTTTTATCCAAATTTTCCGGATTTTTTTAAATTTTCCCTTTTATTGGTTTTCACTTCTATTGGCACTCCCGGAGTGCCACTGTTTTTTTTTTTTTTTTTTTTTTTTGGCAGATCTACGTCGATCATGACCCATAGAACCCGAAACCGCGCCAGTTCAAAATTATATATATATATATATATATATACACAGCAGCCTCCCGCTTAACCGGCCTGAATGCGATCGAGGGTTAACCGGTTAAGAAAAAAACAGGTTAAAACGGTTAAGTAAAAGAAAATTAAACAAGTATCTGCGTAATTTAATTAATTAAACCCGTACGATGCATTTAGTTTTTCAATTTGTGTAGTTTTATAAAAGTACATATTTTCTATATTTTGTGAAATAAGTACTTGAATTATAATTAACTAAATTTAAAGAAAAATTATCACCGATAACAAATAATGAAAAATATTTAACACAAATTAAATTGTTGAAAATAGTGTCCCAAGAAGTTGAAATTGTGTTCTACATTATGTACATTTAAGTTAATCAACCATAAAGAAAACAGTGACCTTCTTCTGTTGAAGCAAAATGGCGGACATTTTGCAACATAATCTCTCCATCTTTTTAACATCATAAGTTTAACCGAGGAAGCTGTTAGCCACTGTTCAACATAGCGTAGCGCCAACTCTAATGCTTTTACCCTTTCCGTGTGTGGAATTTTAGCGGTGTCAACTTCAACTGGATCATCATCAGGATCATCTTCATATTGAACAACATCAGTTACACTCCTAATTATATCCTCGTCAAATAATGTTTCATGCTTGAGATCTTTATCAGACTCAAACAACTCTTATACATCTTCTACGGTGATCTGTTCGCATCTCTTAAGCTTTTTAAATGTCTGTACAAAACAGTTTGCGGATAGACCAGACATTATGGTGTTCCGGGAAGCCATACGATAGATCGTTTGAAAGACAACAGTCCATAGCACATTCTAGATATAAAGGTAGCGTCATCTGTTTACTCAGTCAAAAGTTATTGCGTTTTGAAAATGGAGATTCCAGAAGGTCATTTTCGCCACATTTTGCAGGCTCATCAAAAACTATGTGGTGTTTATGGGGATGAGTGCTTAAGTGAACGCCAGAATCAGAATTGGTTTGCTCGTTTTCGTTCCGGAAATTTCGATGTTAAAGATGAACCTCGCCCTGGCCGGTCAATCGTTGGAAAAAGTCCATGAAATTCTTTAAAAAATCAAGATAAACCGATATATGACATCTCGCGACATAGCTACGGAACTAAACATCGACCAAAAAACAGTTTTGAACCGTTTACATAAGACGGGATTCCAAAAGAAGCTCGATACTTGGGTTCCACATGAACTGACAGTGAAAAATTTAATGGACCTAGTTTCCACTTGTGAATCGCTGCTGAAACGAAACGAAATCGAGCCATTTTTCAAACGAATGATTACGGGGGATGAAAAGTGCATCACGTACGACAATAATGTGCGAAAAAGATCGTGGTCGAAGCCCGGAGAAGCTTCACAAACAGTGGCAAAACCCGGATTGACGCCAAGGAAGGTGATGCTGAGTATTTGGTGGGATTGGAAAGGGATTGTTCATCATGAGCTGCTTGAACTTGGCCAAACCAATAATTCGACTCTCTACTGTTAACAAGCTAATGCGATTGAAGCAGGCGATTAAAAAAAAAAAAAAACGCCCAGAATTGATCAATAGGAAAGGCGTTGTCTTCTATCACGACAACGCTAAACCACACACATCTTTAGTGACTCGGCATAAATTGAGGGAGCTTGGCTGGGAAGTTTTGAAGCACCCACTTTATAGCCCGGACCTTGCCCCGTCCGATTACCCCTTGTTTCGGTCTTTGCAGAACTCTCTTAATGATGTAAAGCTGACTTCAAAAGAGTCTTGTGAAAATCACTTGCTTCAGTTTTTCGCCCAGAAATCTCAGAAGTTCTACAGTGATGGAATTATGGTTCTACCAGAAAAATGGCAAAAGATCATCGATCAAAACGGTACATATCTCATTGATTAGTGTTTGAAATTTATATGAATAAATTCGCTTTGAAAAACATGAAAAAAAACGAAATTACTTTTTCCTCAACCCAATATTACACTTTTTAGTGCATTTTAGTTGAATAAAATTCAGAATTTAAAAATATTTTTATTTATGCTATTACAAAATAAATTGCTCCTCTGTCACGGGCTGGGGAGAATGAAGTCCAGACCTAAGCCAGCTCGAATCTACAGAAAAAAAAGATAAAGACACTGAGCCAAACCAAATCTTGGCTCAGGGGCAGGCCCGTACCTGTGGAGACCTCTACTTCACCCTCTTTGATTCTGGATTTCGGACTTCTTGCAAATGAAAATCAAGCTTATTTTTTGACAGTGTAGAAACAAATTTGGTAATCAATATCACTACTGTCTCTTAGATAGTTGCTTACTTTATAATTCAGAATTTTAATAGATTTCTTTTTTAAAAAGATTTTTTTCAATTTTTTCCAATTATTTTATTCCAGTTGCTTACTTTATAATTCAGAATTTTAATAGAATTTTTTAAAAGAAGATATTTATTTTTTTCCGATTGTCTTTTAATAATAAAAAAAGACAGAAAAAGTAGAGAGAAAGTAGAGAGGAAAAAGTAAAACGAAGCATAGTATTAAAACATGTGTCTAATAAATTAAAAACGTTTTGTTTTAAAATAATGAAATATGAAGCATCTTAAGAATAAACTGCAGCGCTTGACAAAAGAAAAATTTAGTTAAATAGATGAAAATTTTAATAATAATTAACTATTATTATAAAAAACCGGAAAAATGTTTGTGAAATCACATGAAAGGATATTAATGCCGAGTTTATCCTGTTTCTGTCCCCCCCCCCCCCCCCCCCCCGAGTTCGAAAAATTTAAAAATTACAACATTACAAACTAATTTGGTTTAAAAGCTAAAACCCTTCTGATAAACTTAGAACACAAACTAATCATTCGATTATCCCGTTAATTTATTTTTTGTCACCCAAGTTTTTGAAGGTGATTGCATGAGCCAACAGAATGCCGGCCGTCTGGGAAGCTTGCCAGACTTTTCACCCAGATCCCGCACTGTGGTACTTTAACTGTAAAACAAGTTTTACCGCATAATCTTACCCATTGCACTGAAAAAAAAGAGAGAGAAAAAAGAGGTATCCGCACCCACCGTTTCTATAAAGGACGCATTAATCTAGTGGTTCTGAATGGATGTAACGTGAGAGGATCCCAGGTGGGCCGCGAAACGTTTCAATGAAGCTCTAATAAAAATTTACGAATTACAAATAATTTTAAGATTTGAATATTATAGGATTTACTTTGTAATAAGGTTCAGTGTAGAGCTCTGCATGGAGTCAGGCAACCCGAATTTAACCGAATCCAACCAGACATACTGTTTGGGTTGGGTCGGGTCGGGTAGGTGCTAATTTTTTTCCTTGTGGGTCGGGTTCAAGACGGGTTGACTTTTATAGTTTCGGGTTCGCGTCAGTTTCGGCTTGACCCGATTTTACAACAGAAAATCCAGAATATTATTTCAGATGGAATATACACTTCGATATTAATTAATATACAGAAGATTCCCTATAATCCGACGCTTGATTATACGATAGACTTGATTAACCGATGCCCATCACTTATTTCCCAATTCGACTTGTATGAATATATCTAGGGTTGTTTGCGGCTGTACATCATACTTTTAGAAGAAAATTTATTATTTTTTACCATATAATCAATTATACAAAGCATTAAACATGGTAAATCCAGAAAATTTTAAACCTAGAAACAACTGAATCTGAAGAGTTTAATATTGAACAGCCGGAACTTAATGTACGTCAAACAGATACAGAACATATTCTATACAAATACATTGAATGGTTTGAAATATATAGAAGTCAAAGTTCTTTTATTTCGTAAAATTTCAAATCTTGCTGCAAGAAAATCACAATTAAAAGGGAGTACAAAAATAATGTGCAACTGATAGATTTTTCTTGAAATGTTCAATCTTTATATAACGAAAAATAAAAAAGATTCCTATTACAGAATTTTCTTCTTAAATTTGCCTTATTTTTATTTATATTTTTTCCCCCTTTAAAGTAACATTTAACTAGTTTAATTTATGATTTATAGCTATTATTTTATTTTTAATATTTTTAATTATAGTTTAATGTTAGCACAGTTAGATAATACATCTGATAAAGTACTCACGATTACCCCACGACTTTGATTTTTTGACATAACCCTGATCGCGTGATAATTGGGAGTATACGGTACTATTTGTTTGGGCCGAAAACTGGCCTGATAAGGGCGCCATCCCCTCCTTTGATTTTGAATTATATTTCCGACCTTATTCTTTTTTTCATGCCAAAATAGATACGGTGACTCACAAAAGTGTTCGTACACTTTAAAAAATTGTAGTAAAAAGAAATTTCCCTGAAATTGAATTCGAATATGAAGTCTAATATTTTGTCACATTATCTCCATGTTATTCTAAGTAACACTCAACATTTTTTTTTAAACATTGGCTGATTTTCTTTTTTATCTAAAAATGAAAAAGGAAGGAAGCAGAGAAAAAATACGCTACAAAAGTCTTCGTACACTGAAACATTCTCGGATAAATTCATAATTAAAATTATCGTCTGTCACTTTATTTTAATTTTTGCATCGTGGTTACATTTAAAAAAATCGTTTGGCTTTATATTTTGCATGATTGGTCAGTAACATTCTATTTATTATAACAAAATGGCTCGTAGTCATAAAGAAACAGCATTTGAAAATTGATTATCTTTCATCATAGAAGTGGTAAATCAGTTCGAAATATTGCTAAATTAGTTAATTTATTCAATTCTACGGTGCAGTATGCGAGAAAGTGCTTTAAAGAAGAAAATCGGATCGAAAATAAGGTAAAGAAAGGTTCGTCCATCTAAGTTAACACAACGTGATCAAAGGTTTATAATTTGGAAAAAAAAAAAAAAAACAAAATTCTAAAAAATCCACGTTTTAGTGCTGTAAAAGTTGCTACAGAATTCAATGAAACATTTTCTAATTCAATTTCACCTGAAACTGTTCGACGAGTGCTGAGATCAGCTGGATTATATGGGCTGTAAGAAATTTTTTTTTTTTTGTTAGTGCAAAAAACAGAAAACTTAAGCTTTCCTTCGCAAAATCAATGATAAATAAACCCTAATCGTATTGAAATAATATTTTATTTGCAGATGAAAGTCAATTTAACATTTTTGGTTCCAATGGGCGCATAATTGTATGGAAAAGAAAAAATAAGGAACTTAATCCCAAGAACTTAGTTGTAACAGTTAAGCATGGCGGTGCAGTTGTCCTTGTTTGCGGGCGGATGGCAGCATCAGGACTAGGTAATTTGGTATTTATTGGTACAAAATGAATCATGATCTTTAATTAAATATCTTAAAAAGAAATTCAAATTTATCAGCCCAAAATTTGGGTAATCGAAACAACTTAAAAAAAAAAAAAAAAAAAAAAATCAGGATAACGATCCTAAGCACACGACTCTCAACGTTCGCTTCTGGGTATCTATAATTGTGCACAAGTTATGAAAATACCACCTCAGTCGCCAAATTTAAACCCAATAGAACATATTCGGAGAGAACTGGAGGTTAAAGTACGAAAACACGACATTAAAACGAAAAGCGAAGTAAAAACAGTAATTAATGATCGACGAACTGATCAACATTGATGCAGAAATTACAAAAAAAAAAAACTAATGAAATCTATTCCCAGGCATTTAAAAGCTGTTGTGGATGCTAAAGGATATCCTACTAAGTACTATTTTAACGAAACATTACAATATTTACTAATATGTAGCGATTTTTTTAAAAGTGTACGAAGACTTTTCTGAGGTAATATTTTTGTTGTTTTTCGATTGATTTCTTCAAAATAAAGTTTTACTATGTTTTTAAAATATTTTATGTAGTTTTGTTAAGAATAAGTCATAGATCTTATTCTTCAATATCCATTCTGAAATAGTAATTTTAATTAATGGATAGAGCACTACTTCATTGAAATTCCTAAGTGTCCGAACACTTTCGGGAACCACTGTATCTAATTTTTGGACTTAGCAGCAAACTTCTATTATATACGGAAGTAAAAACAACAGCCCAGTGAAAGAAGCGTAAACGCAATAAATAACATTAATAACACCTCATAAATTTTAAACTCAGATTCGCACGCAGCTCCTGCCCTATACATCTGCCCTATAAGGAATGCTGTTCTGACAAAGAAATGAGAAAGGGAAAGAAAAAATATTTGGAAACTTGGGCCATTCATCCTTCCTCCAATATTTCTCTTTTCCCAGCGTCGCAACCCAAACAACACGAGCACGAATTCATTGAGGGCCTGGTTCATTCATGCAATGTTTTCTCTCGCATCCATCCCATCTATCGATCGTGTGGATAGAGAGAGAAAACACCGTGAATCTTTCGTCGCCAACAAAAGGGCCTCTTCTCTCTCCTTGTCATGTGTTTGGCGCCCATCCAGTTCGAATCTTCGTAGGCAGTGATCGGAAACAGTGCGTTCGTAAAAGGTTTTTCTTTTTTGAGCAAATTTTCAAAATACAGTAGACTCAGTTTGTATATGTAATCTTTTATAATGTCATATAGCAATCACTGGTGTCATTTATACTAACTGTATTTATCCAGACATTATTAACCCTTAATTGCGTGATTTTTTTTTATTTTGTTTCGAAAAAAAATTATATGTGATACTCTGAAAGGTTAACACAGGAAAAATAATGAAAAAAAGTCAGAGATATATTTTCCATATATACGTCAATCTTTTCTTCTGTTTCTTCCTGCAATACAAATAAAAACTACTGTCGTGTGGCTGTTTTACGCTAAAATAATGCAAATTAGTAAATACTTTAATAAGTATGTCTCCAAATAGCTTACTTTATATAATTATTTATTTTATAAAACTTAACCTTTAACCCTTTAATTCCCATAATAGAATACGTTCTAGAAATTACGTAGTTCAGAGAATCTGACTTTACACCAGAAAGTTTCAATGGTTAATTTCGCTTTATTTAAATACAGAATGTCTGTTTTTAGTTATAGCAAATATTGCTATTTTAATTTTCTGGTGTGAATTAGGTATTTGCGAATAAAAAAAATCTATTAAATTCAAATCAGTGTTGTTTGCATATATACAAAGCTGAGCACTAAAAGGTTAAGCTTTAAAATACACCAAAATACAGTGTAGATGTCCAAAAGTTTAAAAATACACATTTTTTAAAAACATAAATAAAAATCGTACAGATGTACAAAGATTTAAAAATATTTGACATGAGATGCCTCAGAAAGAGAAGTGAAAATATTTTTAAATCTTTATACATATGTAAGATTTTTATTTATGTTTTTAAAAAGTATGTATACTTTTGGACATCTAGACTGTCTTTTCGTGTATTTTAAAGCCGTATAATGTCTGGATAAATAGATAGTACATATGAATCTAGTACAGCAGGCTCTTGATTATCAGAGAATCGCGAGCATGTCGAAAAATCGAAATCTTCACATAATCATAAAGACATTAACAGACGCACTTTGTAATTTTATTAACATTAAAATATAATTTAAATTATACTTTAAATTGGGTAAGTAGGTGCCATTATTAAAAAAATAATAATAAATGAAATATACATTATATATATACAAACAAAATAAGAAAATTTCAAGGGAAAAAAATTGTATATTTTTGTTTTCTCTAATTGTGATTTGCTAACACTAAAGCACTTGCATAACATGTTTTTGATTTTCAGACCTCTCAATGCTCAAAATAACTCAAAACTCACCTATATAAATTCAATATACATAAACAGACAATATAATAATGTACTACGATATCGTTTTTTGTGTATTATTGTTAGAAAATACATATTACAGTAGATTTGAAATTAAAAACAAAATATGTATCTAATTTTCACGAGCTTTCATTATGACATAAACCTGTGAGCTAATTAATACGTAACAATTAAGAAATATCAAAAAGTTAATTTAAATTTTGATTCTGCATTATTACAACTCCTTGGGTTATTTGTGTTTGCTCATTTACCATTAGATAATTAAAAAAATATACATAATTTTATGTAAAACTTATTGTAAATACAATTTGATTATTTTAAATTTACATACATTTTAACTTATTTAAGAGAAAACTTATCAGTTACCAATTGCAGTGTTTTTTTTTCTATTTTTGGAAATACATTTTGAGGTAACACAAAATTTGATTCTCGAAACTTCAGTACATTTGCATACTTCTACTGATGTCTGGATTTATAGCTATCAGTAGCTATCAAATGCTGTTTGAGGAATTCTAATTTTTGAACAGTTTCTTCGAATTATTTTAATGTTATTTCTTTTCTCGGCATTTTCTGCAAATTTAATTTAAAAAAATTCGACACCATCTTGTTGGAAAAAAAAGGGATCATCTACAGGATGCATCATAAGTTCGTGCAAACATTAAAAAAATCATAAGAAAAAAAGTAATGCTCGAAAAAAAAAAAATCGGTTTGCGCGAATATGATCAGAGGGATATTGGATTTTTTTCCCGTGTTTAAAAGAAATGATTCCAAAAGTAACCGAAAGAGGACACTCTCACGTCATGTTGAGACATTTTATGCAAGTAGGGAAAACACAAAAACACAATGAAACAAAACACAATAACATGAAACTGTGCATTTATTTTAAAGTAAAAGATGTTCAACATGCCGTGGTCAAGTCTGGAGATCGTGAGGACCACTCAAACTTACAACCTAGACTTATCACTCGGTCTTCAGCGAAAATGTCCAACAGGAACGTGGACGATTTTCCTAACTCTCAATTTCTTCAAAACGTCGTACTAAATTCAGTATCCGATTCAATCAAATAGGGCTTTTTTTTGGCCTTCAGTCCGTTCTCCCAAGGCCGAAACTAAGGGGGGCAGAGGGGGCATGTGTCCCGGGCGCCAGAACGAAGGGGCGCCAAATGAAGGATTATACCTTTGGAATGGATCATTTTCTTCTGATGGACTGATGGCTTCTATTATTATGAAACAATCATTATAAATGAAGTGTTAGGTGAAGATGAAAGAGCAGTCGTAAACAGTTAGAACTCTAATTTTCTGGTCAGAATGGGAAGAAAAAAAATGGCCATAATTTTTTTTGCCATTTTTTTTCAGAAAACTGTTTAATTACAAATCACTCCAATAATCGTGCCTGGAAGTATCCTTTTATGTTTCAAAATGAGTCATGCCAATCAGAAAATACGTCTGAGAGTTTCGCGTTGATGAGCAAGGAAAAAATATGTTTTTAAAACCGCCTTACGAAATATAAATAACAAATAAGTTTGTTATTTGTCTTCAAAACACCAGTATGTATACCCTTCGCAATTTTCTGAAGAGACTGGCGATATAGACTTACGTTTATTGTAACTGGAATAATAATAATAATAATAATAATAATAATATAAAAAAATCTTAAATATTTTGATTAAGTTTTTAAATTTGTATTTTTTGCGCGGGAGACATGAAAAAGAGCGATATACAACGAGATGCTTCAATGTTCACTTCATTGCCATAACTTAATATTGTAAAATGGGACTGATAGTTACAACCTAATGAACTTTTCACATGAAATTATTAATGTACAAATTTTGAACTGACTGTGTCCATTAATGCTCTGTTACCAAGCTCTTTAAGCTGGATGAACGCCAGACACTTGTCGCAGAGAGGGCCTCACTTGATGACGAAAGCTTCAGTGTTTCTTTTGACTCCAGTGTATACACTAAATGCAGGTCGATCGATAGAGGATGCTGCTAAGGCCTTTTGCTAAAGGAAGCGAACAGATGAATGAAAAGCGTGAATGAGTCGTGCTCTATGTTTGGGTCACTGAAACTGCGCGAAAAATAGGCTTTAAAATAATAAAACAAATACAGTAAAACCTCCCTTAAGCGACCATGTTCCGTTCCAATAAAAATTGGTCGCTACAAGGGGTGGTCTTTCAATGGAGGTCATGTTTAAATCTGGACTTTAATTGTTGAAAAAAGGTAACAATGTTACTAAAATTTATTTTTCACATTAGGAAAAAATATAAAAATTTAAGTATCAAAACAAAAGTTAATTACATAAGTTAATTACTGCAGAGTTCAAAAAATGAGTACATTGACGTTTGCTTTCATTTTACGGTTTTATCTTTTATAACTTTTACTTCCAAGTCCTTTCGAAGTTCAGTAAATAAATGCAATTTTTTTGTGTGTGTGTGGGGGGGGGGGGGAGGGAACAAGTAATGACGATTTCATTAATTTATCTATTTCTTTGAGAGTTTTCTGACAGAATTGGGCAGGGGGGTTTATTGACCGCCATTCTTAATTTGTCATTTAAATTCATTGCCTAAAAAGGCACAATCGGGTTTAAACACTTAAAAGTTACCGGAATAATTAAAAAAAAAATCTAAACTTAGTTTAGAAGTTTGATGAATAATGCGCTCACCGGAATTATTTTTCTAATAAAACCTTCAAGCGACCAGGAAAAAAACGGAATTTGTTTCATTTTCTTCAAAAAAAAAAAAAAAAAAAAAAAAATGGGTCGCTCATGGAGGAAGTTTAACTGGGATGGTCTCTGAATGGAAGTAAAATTAGTATTGCGCCTATGGGAATACATTTCGTTCCATGAAAAGAATGGTCTTTTCGGGAGGTGGTCGCACAGAGAGGTTTCACTGTATTTAATTTTTATTCTTCCTTATTTTAACAACGCACCACAGCATCTTGCATACACATAGACGAATTTTAGAAATTATCCAACATTTTCACTTTATCCGTACTCAATTACAGACATTCTAACTGGAAATGGGAGAAGCTCGGTGCAAATTCTGTAGGTTCGAATCGACCAAAGTTGTGCGGGGCAGTTGTTTAAAGTTTTCGGGATTTTTCCTTAGCCGAAAAACAAAAATATGGCTCTTTTTTTTCGCTAAAAGTTTCCCATAGAGAAATTTAACATTTCGTATAGCATAAAATAGCACCTAACTAGTTAAAATCACACACACATACATAACTTGTAGGTAGAGACAGACACACACATTGACTTCAATCTAGTGATTATCGTTCCTGACACAAGTATGAGGAGACAGAGCCAAAGTTCGCACATTAAGTTTCGAACTGCTTAATTCTATTAAGAGTTGTCTTGATGCCTGGGTCTATTTGATTTTTTGGGACACATTACACATTGATTTATAATAACTTATTTATTTTTCTAAAAGCATTCAGTTGTGAAAAGATGCAACTAAGGTAAATGCGACTAGAGTAGGCCACTAATTTTTAAAGTTTAAAAACAAATCCAAAATTCATTTCTTGAAAACGATTGAAAGAAATCCGATTGCCTAAAATTTTTAAATGTTAACTTTCCATAAACTGTTTGGAATAATTGTTTTTTTTTTCTGCTGGTACATCTGTTTATATTCTAGAGTGTCTTTAAAAACAGATTTTTTGGCAATTTCTTAGAGATTTCATTAAGAGATAAGTTTTTATTTAAAACATTGATTCTTTAATATCATGTTTCATTTTAAATTAAACTACTCTTGATACACTCTGTTACATTGTAAATAATTTGTTGGATAAGCCGAAAACTTAAAGATTCGTGCATCAGAAATTTACTGGGCCCACTACTGGAGCATAGAGGAAGGTAGCATTTTTTATTTTTCATTTTTTCCAAAGAATATTATTTTGAAACTTTGAGTGTTTATTCTGACATGAAGGTTAGGACTAGGCTAAAAAAGTATATGTCTTTTGGAATTCACTAACACTTTAATAATAATTAGATAAATGCCCTTAAGTGGCCCACTATTGGTGCGTTTATCTTATATTGTTATAAAACAGAAGCCCTTTATTAGCCCCCGGTATGCTATTTCTTTCTCCCAGCAAAGTGCCGTCTCCGAAACATAATGTTCCGTTGTATAAGCCAGCCGTAAAACAAAGACGATGTATCATTGTACGGAATAATCTCTACTGCCATTTTTTAAACTTCTACGTATCGCACATTTTCAATTTTTATACCTTGGAATTGGGAAAAAAAAGTACTTTCAAATGCAATTTGTTTGAAAACTGCATCTCCATTTATTTTTTAGATATTAATTTTTTTGCAGTTTTTAGCGTCATTTACTTAATTTTGGCAACTCAAGTACTCTATTTCTGTAGAAAGTAAAGGTAAAATAGTAGGAAAATAGCAATTATACCTTTTTGTTGCCATTTTCCCATAAAAATTGAAAAAAAAATGTGTTCTTAAAATACGTACTATTTTTGAAAAAATATAAATGAATGATTTCTGATAAAACAGGGAGCTATTATAAACTAAATTTAATTTTAAGTATCTATATTAATGTTACGAACAAATGAAGGCATATGAATCATTAGATAGCCGATCTTTTTTTTTTTTTTTTTGGTCGGGTTTCTTCAACGGCGATATCTCTTTTTTTGGATCGCTGTATTCTTCAGCGATAGTGACGTCATTATTGTAGACGTGTAGATGTTTAATACTGGATCGCAAATGAGGAATTCGTCAGCAGATCCGGATGACGTCATTTTATATAAAATAAAACCGCGTGTTTTAGGTCTTAAAACTGAAATATGTTTTGTACTATATATACATATATTTTCATCGGGGGCGACACTAAATTCTGAAAAAGGAGAATTCCTGTTTTCTAGTTTTCTATTCTATTCTCGTCGAGCTATAGCACAAAAGAACTAAATAAATATAAATTTTAGATAACATCCGATAAGGAAGTACGATTCTTAACATAATTTTTTGAATAATTTCTTACTTTAACTAATAACAATAATAGCAGTAATAATAAATTGAGTTTTAGACATTATTGTTCAATGCGATTAGTTTTAATTAAAAAAATATACTTTTAAAAATTAAAAAGAAAATGTATGGAAAGCGATATTCTGCCAATAATATATATATATATATTTTAAATAGTTTTATTATATTTCACTTGGTAAAATTTGGAAGAAATTCTTAATCTAATTTCACTTTAATTATACAGTATCAATATCTATTATTGAAGTGTCTTTAAAATATATATTTCAACGAAGTATTTCATAATACATTCGAAAATTCAAAAACTTCAACATTTTTTAACACATTTGAAAATGAGTATCTTCAGTCTCTCATATATTTACCAATCTGTCTGCACAATCTTTAATTTGAATAATCAAAATATCATAAAATACACATTGAAAGACTTTTGAAGTGTTTGGTTTTCTCTCATTTTAAGGAAATATTGAATTTTAACTTTTGAAAAATGTTTTAGCCTTTTCTAATCTACTTGAAAAAAGTATTTTCAGTCTGCTATTATCTATGCTTATCTATGTGGCCTCCCACTTATGTGAAATTATAAGATAGTTACAAAATTTCATCATTTATATTCCCAAGGAAAGATAAATAAAGCTGTTAAATAAATTATGGTAGTAAATACAGTTTTTCTGCCCCCCCCCCCCCCCCAAAAGCTCGAATTAAAAAATTAAACGCGCATTAATTAAGGCTGCAGGTGATAAACAGTCAAGTATTCTTTATGCTTACAACTCTTTACCAGTTACAACAGCAATAGGGTTAATGATGCTCGAAACCACTCTCGCTAAAATTTTCCAACTGTCTGTGAAATTGCAACAACAAAGCGTTTTAAACACTAAAAAACAGAAAAAAATGAAACACTATAATATTTAAAAAAAATGTTTTATCATTAAATAGTTTAATATAAATTAAATTACGATTATACGTTGAGAAAACAATGTACAATTATAATTTAGTTAGTATCTGAATAGATAGTGCAAATAAAAGCTTTTTTTCCGATTGCTATATCTATAAAAAAAGGCGAAAATTATAATTTGTAAATTTAATATTTCGCGCTTTCCATCATGCATAAATTAAAACGGTGAATTTTCAGTATAGAGTCTCGCGCCAACTTAATTTAATTTAACGGATGTTTTGAAAACTACAAGCTATGATTGCTTTTGCATGACAGCCATAAAAATAGGCGTGATTTTTAAGATAAACATTGAATGCTTATAAAATCATGTTTTTTAAAAACCTTTATATTTATTTTATTTCATTTTACATTATTTTACTTCCTTTTTTAGAAAGCTTGAATCTTAAAAATATCACAATTATCATTTTGTTACTTACCTTACTTTACACCAGAGCCATTCAACTGTTGGGGGCTGTACATATAACGTTATCAACTTTTTGGTAATTTTGGACCCCCTTCCCCCTTACGATATCGTACGTTATCATCCCTCACCCCCCCCCCTCCCCTTAATGGTATCGTTATCAATGTCTAAAAATTCTTTTCATTTTTGGAATGTTTTTCTCTTTTGTTTGGAGTAATATACAAATATGGTTACATTTATTTTTAGCATACTTCATTGATTTAAATGAGGAGACGTCAATAAAATATCATTTTATATATGAAACTAGCTGTTTAACCCGTTCTACCCGGGAGTTCATGAATTTAATTTTAAAACCAAATTCGATTTTTCGATTCAAATTTTCGATTTAGAAAAACATTTTTCTACTACTGCGCATTTTTTTACTGAAATTTAATTTATCATGTTGCTATGGCAGCAGACGATAAAACTATATCAATGGAATAAGGGAATAAATAGAATAAAAAGTCTTGTTGATGATTGTGATAAAATGTTTATTTTTTTAAAAAGGTTAATTAAGCACAAATAATAATCTAATTATTTACATGTGGGGTAAAAGAATTACCGAAATACTCGCTACAGCTTCTTAGTATTGCAGCGTGGCGTACGTAATATGTATATCTCTCTCCCATTGCAGCAAACATTTAGAACTGGTTAGAACTCGCGCGATTACCGGTTGAGCAGAAGAAAAAACATAAAATAAAAAAGATCTATTTAAAATTTTCGAATTTTTTGCTCGGATCGTTCATGTGCTCTCTATACCAGCAACCTGTGTGCCAAATTTCGTAGCCCTGCGCTGCGCCCTGAGGTTTCCGAGTCTTTGGGGTTACATAGATACGCGCACGGATTTTAATAGGGTAGATAACTTTATATCAAACAACATAAAAAAAGGTTACTATTTAAAAGTATGTAATAATAGCTTTTTGTTACGTAATACATTAAACAATAATAATGTCTTCTTACAATTGCCTCCGCGCGGGGGGTTCTTATGAACAAAACACGTGGACAGAATTATTTCTCTTTTATTTACTAGTAAACACAAGTACCATTTCAAACATACTTCACATATGATTTCTCGAACAGCGGATTATATATGCATACACATATGGCAGAAGAAATAGGAATGCCAAACGTTGGTGTATTCCACAATTTGGAATTAAATAATTTTATAATTATTTTAATAATTGTTTTGCATTTTCATTAAAATGGATAACATGCTATTTTGATGTAAAGGCCAAGTTACAAATAAAAAGAGGAAATTTTGCTTAGATAAAAAATGATAACGATATCAAGATATACAACCTCCCCTTCCCCTAGCGATATCTTTCGATATCATTTGCCAGATCCCCCCTCCCCCCCTAAAATGATAACGT
The DNA here is from genome assembly GCA_963932465.1 of Maratus speciosus. NCBI lineage: Eukaryota > Metazoa > Arthropoda > Arachnida > Araneae > Salticidae > Maratus > Maratus speciosus. The sequence continues at coordinate 298,084,530 of OZ010789.1, forward strand.
TATATATGTACAGCCCCTTGTGTTTTATTTTCTGAAACAATCTCAGTTATCAAAGGGTTAAAATACTTATTATGTTGGTCAAAAAAAGATTTTTCTTTTTGAACTAACTGAAATTTTACTATCGCATTCAGAAAGAGACCTTGATCTGTCACACATCGAATAACTTGCAGACCTATGAAAGCGCGCGATTATAGCTGCACTTGGGGGTTGAGCGATTCGTAATTAATAACATCATGCAATGAATTTTAAAGAGGACGCAGCTTCCGTCGCCAAGGAGCGTACCAGAACGGCACGTTCCAGTCAATGTGCGACCGAGGACACTGGCTAATCAAGCGACGTCCGCCAACACATAAAACTAGCATTTTAAAGAGAACGACTTCAGTCATTCTTCGAAAACAATAAAAAGAATCTGCTAACCAGCCAAGCGAAATAGCCTTTAGACGACGGCCGAAACTGGTTTCTTTTGCAAAAGAGACCTGTAATTTGGGAAGATGAGAGTGAAGCTAAATATAACATCACAATTATGTGAATGAAAAGATACAAAGTGATTTTTTCCGTTAAAAGTCAGGCGGTGAAGACGACGATACATCGAGTGATTTCCTCTTTTAGAGGACATCGCGGTGTTTTTCAAGGACCCGAGACAGAACAAACAATACTGGTCCAGTGTTGGATAAATATTGTATGTACTGGATTTACATTGTAAGTAACGGTCACTCGGTCTTGACCCCTGATATTCACAATAAAAATCAAACGAATAAACAGCACTTACTGAAAACTTTAGCTTTTACCAGTAATTTCTTTCAAGTAATTAAATAATAATAAAAAAAAGCAGTGCTATTAATTGAACAAAATTTTTATTCTACCGGTAATTACAAAATAATATACTCGTAAACAAAATCAATTTTGAAAAGAAGAAAAAAAAAAAAAAACAAGGAGGTGGGGGATTATTGGTACTGATCAGTTATCGGCTATTAAAATAAAATAACCTCTAATAATAATGGAAAAAAAAAACCCCTCAAAATTGAAATTTAAAGAATCTAAATTATTTTTTGAAAAAAAAAAAAAAAAAAAAAAAAAACTTAATCACGGTTGAAAATTTCTTATTAATTTTTTTTCAACATTTTAGAATTTTAATTTGATCTTTTGGAATTATTTTCTTTACATTCGATTCATTTAAAATAGTAATAAAGTTCAAAAACTATAAACTTGTGTATTTTTGTTTAAGGGAAGTACAAGTAGAAATGGATTTAGAAAAAGTGAACAAATTACCTTCACTGTCCACATAATACCTTAAAAATAAGGGTGTTTGGCAAAATTTTTAATTAGAAAGGTTTTCAAAAATTAAAGTGAACTACAACACTAATAACAGTATGTTTTATTTATTTATTTTGTTACTTTACACAATAATCACAATTTATAGTTTGAAATAAAAGTGGCCGCTTTTTCGATTTTGATTGCAGTTTTTGAAATATAAGGATGCTTTTATTTTAGAAACCGGTTTCGAAAATGAAAGTGTCCTCATTAAAAATACCTGTAAAGAAAATCGAAAAAGTAAACAACGGTCTTTGCACAGATCGATCTCAACTATTCAATGCAAAAGAAAATCATTTAAAAAGATTTAAATTCAAACGAGATATCTTTACAAATGTCTTCCATGGGATTAGCATTAGCGAACGCGTCTTTTCGTTTGACTGAAATAGGCTCTTAACCCCTTGGGGACGAGCGACACGTATACATGCCACATGAAGCGTTCAGTATCCTTGTTTTTCCTCACCAGTAAAATTTTACTGTAAAATTTGCCTTGTTTAATCACAGCATTTTCTCGATTCAAGAAGACACAAATTTCTGTTTTTAAAAAACGGTGACAAAAGATTAAAAATTTCGTAAAAGGGTCTCGTCCCGAAGGGGTTAAACAACTTCCGTCAATAAATGGAAATGTACTTGAGATCTTTTATGATGCAGACTTGTATATATGATCTATAGAAATTATACACATCAACTAATATGTAAAAAAGTAGTTCAATTTGAAAACGCCTACCACAACTGAACATGCGCGCACTTCCAGCAATTATTGTTCATGGGCAGTAAGACTGGGGGGTGTAGAAATTTCTTAAATCGATTTATCATCCTTCTAACATCGCGATTTAGTACTAAATCGTGATTTAACATCAATAACACCAATAACCTTTAGAATATTGAAGCCTATTTTTTTAATTTTTAAAAACAAAATATGGTATTTATGCAGCACCCCACCCCCCTCCTGTATATATAGTATAATAAGTTTTTAATTTTTCAAATACTTTGAAAAGAAGTATACTTTAGCATGGAAAAAGTTTGAATGCCCCAAAAACAGAATTTTTTCCCTTTTAAAAATTAATGGACTATTTTAATAAATTTGACTTACAATCGATGTTACCTCTGAATCGTAATTTTGTTTAAAATCGATTTAAAGCCAATAGATAAATCGTTTTTTCTGATCCTAGCTTTAAATCGATTTAAGATCAATGGTTAAATCCGATTTCTGATGTTAGCTTTAAATCGCGATTTAAGACAATGGCTAAATCGCGATTTCCGATGTTAGCTTAAATCGATTTAAGAACGACGGTTAATTCGGATTTACGATGTTAGCTTTAAATCGATTTAAGGCCCAGGCCTAATGGGCAGTACTTTAGCCAAGCTCTCTTGTGTGTCCCTGTAAATGAACGATAAATTATACACACACCAGATTCTACAGTAAGCATCTTATAGTACACCTCAGTGATTATATATATATATATATATATATATATATATATATATAAATTTCGATATGTTTAACAACTATTTTTTTTTTTTTTTTTGGCTGATTGTTTACGTCATAAATGTTTTTATCGATTTAAACACAAGTCGGTTTTCCTTACAGCAATCCTAGAAACAAAAACGTATAAAGAGGGAGAAAAATCGCCAGGTACTGACTTTCTCGCCAAACAGATAGCGCTACGTCACTTGATGAAAATAGTAGTTGAAAATGAAATATTTTAAAGATGCTTATTTTTTTAGCCCCCGGTACGGTATGCTATTTCTTTCTCCCAGCTTATTTTGTTCCAAAAAATTACGTTACCTTACAGAAGCCAGCAATAAACAAAGCAGATGTATAATTATACGATTAAAAGCTCTATAGCAATTTTTTAAATTTCTAAGCATCGCACATTTTCAATTTTTATACCGTCGTATTGAAAAAAAAAAGTTCTTTTAAATGCAATTTGTTTGAAAACTGTATCTCCATTTATTTTTGAATTAATTTTTTTGTAGTTTTTAGCCCCATTTCTTTAATTTTGGCAACTCAAGTACTCCATCTGTGTAGAAAGTAAAGGGAAATAGTTCAAAAATAGCAATTATATCTTTTTGTTGCCATTTTCTCATAACAACCGAAAGAAAATGTAATTAAAATACGTGCTATTTTGAAAAAATATAAACGAATAATTTATGTTAAAACATGGAGCTGTTATAAACTATATTAGGCCTGCGAATCATTAGATAGCCGTTTTTCTTGTTGAATTTCTTCAATGACGGCATGTTTTTGCTGCATTTGTGTATTATTTTGCGATAGTGACATCCTATGCATGCTTTACTGTAGATGTTTAAGAGTGGATCGTAAATGTGGAATTATTAAGCGGATGCGAATGACGTCATTTTACATAAAGTAAAAGTGTGTGCTTCAAGTCTTAAAATTGAAATATGTCTTTTACTATTTATATATACATATATTTTTTTTCATCGGGAGTAACACTAAATTCTGAAAAAGCAGAATTCCTGTTTTCTAGTTTTTATCTTTTGTTGAATTTCTAAAAAAGTACGGAACGAATTTTGATGAAATTTAAAAAGAGGCCATTCGAGAGTACCCTAAAAAAACACGAATCTGTCATGTAGTTTCGAAGTAATCTGTAAACATACATAAAACAAAATACATACGCGTCGAATTGAGAACCTCTTCCTTTTTCAGACGTCGTCGGCTAAAAATCAAACGTCATTATTATTACTATTAAAATATTGCAACAACCAAATGAATATTCACTTCTCAAAAAAAGGTTTAGTAAAAAGAAAGATAAAAAATAAAAACTAGATAAGAAGTAAAACAATTGAAAGAAGACTTACATGGTATAAACGAGAAATCCCCACAGAACAAAAAGAAAGATACCGGCGACTCTTTTCTTGTAATTTAATCTACACTAAGTAGAAATCAGCCATTCACAAGGTCAGTGAAAAGTTTTAAGCTCCAACTTTGAATTTTCTATTCTTCTGTGACCTGTTTTGGGAATATAACGCTTTCAAGCAAATTTAAATATTAGCAGCAACTTTTTAAATATTTATTCGTAAAGTCATATATTTTGTTTAAGGGATCTTAAGCTCAGGAATCTTAAAGCTTCAAAATTTTCGAAATTTTATTTTTTTTATATGTTAAACTCCTATTTTTTCTAAACATTTTGATATAAATGTTTCCGGGAAATTCCCATTAGAATAGAAATTTTGGCTTTTGGAATTATACCCGCTCAATAGCTGAAGCGGCGTTTCCGAAACTTTGAAGGCCTTTTTCTCCAAATGACGTTTTTGGGCATAACGCGCAGGATATCTCAAAAACTTATGAATATTTTTTCATGAAATTTTCAAAACATATGTTTCATGTTAGTTTGTATAAACTGATTTCTTTTTTATTGTCCAAACATTTTTTTCCTGTGTGATTATACTGTTGAAAATCTTACAATTTTGTATTAGCTAAATACAACTTTGCATTAAAAATATAATAATGCTTTATACAAATTTACTTTAAGTTCAGGGTAATTATTACAATCTGAAGTTCGTAGACACCAAAATTTTCATTCTAGTTGCAATATTTACTTTGTAATCCTGCGCGTAAGCTGTTATACCAATTTTCGGCTCATCAAATGTCCTACAGTTTGGAGCCCCCTATAAATGCTCATTCCGCATCTGGCAATATTTTAAATACATAAAATGAAAGAACGTACTTATATATTTCACCTCAATAAAAATAGTGTTTTAAAATCATATACATCTTAGGATATTAAAAGTTGAAAATGATCTTTTTTTTTAATTTTTTTCGATTTTAAGAGTCCTGAGACCCCTTAGGTCCCAAATTATAAATTTATGAACATTTCATCTTCAAAAGCACTTTTTGTTAATCTTTTAAACTACGTTAGAAGATTTAGACAATCATATAATAAATTTTAGCACTATTTTGACAATTAAAATTAATTAAATTTGAAATTATAGGAATTTTCTGCAATATTTATAGCTCCACTCAATTCTTTTAATTAAAATATTTTTTTTAGTATTTTTTAGAATTAGGAAATGTACAAATGTAACAATAGAAATATTTCTATATTTCCGAATTGAAACTTTTCATCCACAATCTTTCAATGTCAAGAAAACTGAACAGATGAAAATGAAAAAGAAAGAAATCATCCTTTTAAAGATATTTATGTTTTGCGCAATCAATAATGCTTTTGGAACAAGATAAAGTAAAGTATCTATATCTCATTCTAAACTGTATTATTACTAATCGATGCACTAAATGAATTTTATATAAAAAAATTATTTTAATGGTAGAGGAGAAGGTCCAAATACCGGCTAGGGTCCAAATACCGGCTACTAGGTGTTCTGAGAACTGAGCGCAGTGCAGCCTAGCGGTGATAGGCAGAATTTGTAACTTTAATTGAGAGAAGAAAGTTACGAAAAGTACGTCGCTGAAGTCTGTGTCATTTACAAATAGTAAATGCAGAAGTGTCGAATCTACGTAATCTGGTACATCAAAAGTTTTTCAGATATGTGTTTCTCATTTTTTTAAAATATACTCATCGTATATTGGCTTGAATTGTTGATTAAGTTAATTTCTAGACATATTTAGCTCTCAATTGCCACGTGCACAGTATTGGTATTTTATTATATGAATGAATAATACCGGTTTTAACTTAAACATAGCAGTGGTCCGAATACCGGCTACCTAGAGTGGTCTAAATACCGGCTAGCCGGTATTTGGACCTCTCTCGGTTGCTCTGCTTAAAGGGGAGGAAAATAATTTAAATAGTTCCATAATTAATAAATTTAAATGGTTCGGAAATAGTCCCCGTCCCATTTCGCAATATGAAAAAAGCAACCATGGCCGTAATTCTTTAGGACCGACACTGGTTACCGGGTCACTTTCCCAAAAAGAGCTGTTGGACACTACAAAATTGCCTGTAATAAATGTGAAGAGAAAGAAAAAAAAATAACGGAATAAACCAGGCGAAAGAGGCAGAAATTTGATTTTAACCCTCTCGCTGCTCAACCCGAGATTTCCTTGGGCATCGTAAAAGAAGCAAAATTTGCGCAACCCGAGATTTCCTCGGGGATGCGTTTTTTCCGTCTAATTAACCCTCCTTGATTATTACCACCACTTATTTTTTATTGTAAATTTTGCCTTATTTGATCGGAGCATTTTCCCGGTTAAATTAGACAAAAACTTTTGTTTTGAAAAACCGGTGACAAAAGAAAAATTCTTAAAAGACGCTCGTCACGAAGGGGTTAAATGCGCAATTTTTGAAGCTATTTTGGTAAAACAATTACGCAGCGAGAGAAGTGAAAAAGGAAAATATCCAACAGAGGAATATGATAAATTTGTGTCTGTTGCATGGGTGCTTTCTCTGTGGACAAGAATGGGGGAGGGGATTCTGGGTTCGATGTTAAGAATGCGATATGTTGGGCTGATAGGGACGCAGAGAGTGATAGTATGCATTTGATTTTTCAGACAAAATAATTATCATTTCAATCAGCAAGGTTTTTTTGTTTTGTTTTACACGTTAAAAAAACAAAATTAGAAACATAATGGGAAGAAGACTGAGAGATACTCGTAAATAATTTTAGAAATTTGACAAAAATACTTATTTATTAAAAAGTGCGTAATTTTTCTGTACATAAGAAATGTTATTAATAAATACAATTTATTAAAATAATATTTTTATTGCTTAATAATTGTCATTAGATCTATTTGTATGATCTTTTGGGAAAAAAAATTTAGGTAGCCGGTATTTAGACCCCATTTTAAAAACTCAAATTTGAAAACTTTCAGAATTTCGCTTCTTATAAACAGAAAACGCCTTTTAAACTGATTTTTTTTCTATAAACAGGTGTAAGACGTGTCAAAGTACCCTGCTGTCACTTTTTATTTTATTAATTTTGAAAATTGTATGATCTAGATTGAAAACAAAAGTGGTAGCCGGTATTTGGACCTTTTCCTCTACTTTAAAGTACCGTCGGTGCATAAAGGATTAAGGCGGTTCTCAAATCCCCTGCTCAACAACGCGAAACTTTATGACACATTTTCTGGCTAATTTTTAAAAGTAAAGGTATAAAATTGACAGGCCTGTCTATTTAAGTGATTTTGAATCGAAATGAGTTTTCCATTTTTTGATAAATAAATTACTTATCGAGTTATAAGCAATTGTGGCCACGGGATGACCGGTTTTTCTCTTGTCTCCCGGTGTCGCGTTTGAAAATTTGGTTCGAATCACCAAATTTTACAGTATTTTCCGACAGATCTTTTGCCCTTTACCAAAAACTGGAAGAAGTCTTTCGATTACATAGTTTCTGAATAACAACACCTGCCATTTTCATGTGTTTCCGAATAAAAATTAATTTAAAAATGTTTCAGAAAGTGGCTCCTTTGGATTTGAGAACAGCCTTAAAAGAGCGGTAAAAATGAGGCAATTGTTTGTTGGGGGGAGGGAGGGCTAATTGCACTTTTCAAATAAATAAAATAAATATATATACAAATATTATAAAGATTCTAAAACTGCTTTATTAAGGCTGTCCTCAAATCCAAATTGGCTATTTTCTGACACATTTTTAAATAAATTTTTATCAGAGAATTGATAGGCGCTTTTATTCTGAAATTATGTAATCCATTTTTCAGTAAAGACAGGAGAATTTTGATAAACTGCTGTCAAAGTTGGCGTTTTGAACACAAATTTCCGGACTCAAAACAGTGCGACAAAGAAATAAAAAAAAAAAAAAAAAAAAAAAAAAACTGATGTCGTCAGACAATAATAGCTTATAACTCAAGATGCCATTTAGTTGTCGAAAAATGAAAAACTGATCGATTACAAATCACTTTAATAATGATACCTGCAAGTGACATGTTTTTGCGTTAAAAAAAAAAAAAAAGAGTCTGAAAACATGCCAGAAATTTCCGCGTTGTTGAGCGGGCACCCCCCCCCCTATTTTTTTTTTTTCCGAGAAGCTCTTTGTGAAATTTTATTTACTTTAATAAAAATTTAATTTAGTAAAAAATATTAATCTTGGTTATAAACTTAATAAATATTTTATTTTTAAACGGAAATACTCAAATAACTCTAAAATAAAATACTTTTTATTTTAAAAAAGATGCATTATGTTTCATGATAGAAACTTCAAAGGAGGTAGACTTTTAATGTTTTTAAGAGTGATTTTAACTCCAATTTTTCTGCCATTTTTTTAATTCTTTTTCCATAATCCGCGTTCCTTTGCCCCTCTTATTTAACTTAACTTGATTTTTGAATATAAAGATGGAATTTTCAAGTCGATTTTTCATTCATTTCTTGATAGGCTAGAATTATTTAAAAAATGTTTAAATAAATCGCCAAATATTGTGTATGGTTAAGTTAATTGTACACGAGTTACATACAGCATCAATGGATTTACTGATGCGACAAAACACGCTCGCTGAAACAGGCCACTTGGGTGCGAAACTGCAAGAACGAAATATTTTGAACACGAAAAAGTAGAAAATATAATTAAAATATAAAGAAAAGTGCACATATCTTTAAAACATACTCTTTAATCAATAGTTTCATGTTAATTATGAAACTATTTATTAATGGAATTATGATTATACGCTGAGAAAGCAATTTAGAAATCCTTAAAAGATGCCGGGTGTCCTAAGGACTGACTGATTTTAAAATTCAATAATTTGCAAACGGTGACAGATATTTAAAAAGTTCTTGCAGGAGCGTTATGTATGATGTCAGGAGTTTTTTTACTGCGATTCTCGAATTACAAACAATAGATGGCGATGCGAGCAATATGCGCTAGATCCAGGTCCGATTTTTGGTACTTCGGGACCCACTCAATACATTTTAATCTCCTTTTTTGGCATGGGAGAAGAGAAAGCCCAAAAAATCCAGCTTGAATTTAGCGTCTATTGCTTGCAGCGCCCTCTATTGTTTATAATTCAAACTAAATTAGAATCACAGTAAACAAAACTCCTGACATTATACATAACTCTCCTGCGAGAAAATTTTAAATATCCGTGACCGCTTGCGAGTTATTGAATTTTAAAATCAGTCAGTGCTTTTTCGGACACCCGGTAGTTTAAATATTTTTTTCCCCTGCGACATACCTTCAAAGAAAAAAAAAACAGAGCAAAAAATATAATTCACTAGCTCGCACTTTTTTCGTAATAATAGTGGGGAATTTTCCATAATCTGGTTCGATGACCACGAAAAATTAATAAATTGTAATGGAAATTGTTTGGAAAAATCATGAATTGCAGTCAATGGGACATTCACCCACGCAACTCGAACCACACCATCAATTTTTTATTAATTATTTTTTTAATGTTCTTGAAATGTAATAAATAACATGCAAAAAGGCAGGAGGTACAATCTTCATTCCTATTCCAGAGAAAAATTAAAAAAAAACAACCTTTTTCGGCCTTCTATACGTACGAAAATCTCAAATTGAAACTTTTATATTCTGATTAAAAAAAAAAAAGTTTCAAAGGTATTTTTAATCCTATGTACAGACCTGCCAACTGTTACGAAAAAATCGTAGTTGCTACGATTTGGATCTATAAACTACGATGCTACGAAAATCGGTCTCAAACTACAATTTTTTTGTGGAAAGTGGAGATCGTGGAAAGAAAACACGAATTTTGCCAAAGAATCGTGTAAAAATCGCCAAAGGATCACGGTAAAAAAAAATGCGGATTTCATCAAAAGTTTGAGTTAAAAATTCATTCATTCGAGGATTTCAAGAAAGAATCGTAATAGAAAAAAGTGAATTACGATTGGGGGGGAAAATTGTGAATATCGTGGAATACAAATCGCAAATTTCGTCAAAATTTACTGCACTTGGCTAAAAAATTGGAACTGGACTTCTTTTACAAATGTTAAAAAAAAAAAAAAAAAAGGCTACGAAACGAGAAGAAGCTGTACAAATCATATAATAATTTTCAGAAGAAAAAATTTACTATAGTGAGTTGAAGACAAATTTTATTCTTTTTACGAATGTAAAAAAATAGCCGCGAAACACGAAAAACCAACCAACTAACTTCCAGATTAATTTTAATTTTGTGTGCTACGATTTCTCATTTTCAAAGGTTGGCAGGTCTGTATGTACCAAAAAAACTCAACAGATATCTCTAAGGTTAATGTCAGACGAACGTCTTTTTGCACGCTTTTTTGTCTCTTCACCAATCCCTACATTCGCTAGCATGTGCTTAGGGATTGGTGAAGAGACAACAAAGCGTGCAAAAAGACGTTCGTCTGACATTAGCCAAGGCTAATGTCAGACGAACGTCTTTTTGCGCGCTTTTTTCCCCACATATCATCCCTACACAATGCCGCTAGAATTGTGTGTCACGAACGTCTTTTTGTACGCTAGCGAAGGTGTAGGGGGCTCATAAAGCGAAAAAAGCGTAGGAGCTGTTAATCTAAATATAAACTAAAAGAGAAAAAAAATCGTCTGTTATCACAAATGTAAACGAAATTCAAAATTCTTCCATGAGTTTTAAAACAAAAAATAGTTACTGTAATTTTTACACACAAGTAATAATAATAATGATGACATACATGAATTAACCCATGAATTTGCTAAATGTATTAAATATTGGTTATTCAAATATGAAATGCGGATTCGAATCGCAAAAATAGAATTTATATGGCAACTTTCGCAAGAAACGATCTTTAATATATAATGTAGGTAGGTAGGCGTGCAATTATCAGACAACAATGAGACTTGCCAAAGCAGAATAGCATTTTATTTTTGTGTTGATCGCACGTATGCTTTTTTTGATGAAGACAGAAATATAGTTCTTGCTACCGAACCTAGTCACTTTTTTCTAGCTTTTTTAAATAGTAGTGTAATAAGTAGTGTAATAATTGCAATAAAAGTGTCTTCAGCAAATTCTAAAAAGTGTCTCAATATTTTTATCAATTTAATTTTAATATTTAATTTTAGCCAATTTATTATAATATATCTAGATATAAGATTTCCTTGAATTCTTCAACTGAGATGTCGAATTTATGGTAACACACGTTACATAAAACCCTAAAAATGCTTAGCTTTATTTATTTCCAATTTTTTCTTCAAAGAAATACAGTAAAAAAGAAAAAAAAAAAAAAAAAAGAAAAAAAAAAAAGAAACCATTTCTTTTTGAAGCGAAAGAGTGAGAGAACAAATTTTTGGAAACCATTAATAAGAAAGTAGAACCAGAAACTTCGTATCTAAAATTCACTTTTGAACAAGAATGTTCTTTGAAATGCTTCAGACCGCAAAAGTGGCTGTGTTATTTTAAAGCTCTAAACTCTTAAAAATGTACCCGAGTTATTTTTAGAGCTTTATGCGAAAAAAATAATCATGAAAAAGGGAAAGAAAAAATATTCTCGAATCCCACAGAGTTTTATGAAATTTTTAACGATTCACAAGCGTCAATCAATAGGGAATTCTTTCCCTGCAAAAGCGTTAAAAAATAGCAGAAAATTTTGTTATTTCTTTGAGGGGAATGAAAAGTCAGCGCATTTAAATTTTTTTCATATAATAGATTCACGATTATTCGCCATCCTGTTATCCGAAGCTTTGTATAATCCAACTTTGATTTCGCTATGGCTTCGGAATAATCCAAAGGAAAGATGAGTTTTTCACATGCATGATACATGTATATATTAATTTAAACATATGTTTTAATCGTATATTGTTTTTTTTTTAAATATATGTTATGGAAAGAGGTGTAGTGGAGGGGTTAGTAGATACGACGCCCTGGCAATAACATTTTTTCCAGCGCACCTACGAATGATAGCTTCCAAGAAACCTACAGTAAGACTTGTTACGAAAGAATCATATGGGATACGAGAGAAAAAAAAAAGCTTTTTAAACAAGTTTCCGTCCTAAAACACACAATTGTATGATATTCCTTCTGGTGAGACTATGAAAATTAGGCAGGCTTCATTTTCACAGGTTTTATTGTATAAAATTTTAACCAATTATTTTTGTGTATTTCCCGTTCCTTAGTGTTTACGCCCAGTCACCTGTCTTCGCCTCCCTCCACCATCTCGTAGGTCAGTTCTGGAAAAGCCCATACACAAAAATTACAAAGTGATTTTCATTTGCAATCGCTAAAAATCTGCCTCATCTGCAGATTTTATTAAAGCCTGATTGGAGGCAAAACATATTTTAAAACAAAAATTAATTTTTTTTTTTATTTGCAGATGCAATGTATCGTAAATAAAATCTGCCAATAAGGTGGGTTATTTCTTAAGGCAAAGGAGTTGCTTTCTGACATGAAATTGGCAGGTGTTCTTTTCAGAAACTATGTAAATCGAAAGGCGATTTCCAATTTTTGGTTAAAAGCAAAAGATCTTAAAGAAAATACTGTCAAAGTTGGCTCTTTGAACCGAATTTTGGGCTTGGTACATTGTTTTTTCTAGGAGTATGTAAGAATGGAAAATATACATTATCGTGTGGTTTTGACCCTGTGATATGTGGTGGTGAATTCTTTATATATTTTAACCAAAATGTTTACCAAAATTTTTGAATAAAACTTTTCTTTTATATTTTATGAGAAAAAAATTCTAAAATTACATTTATTTTCAAAAGAAATCGTTCGCAATTCTGGTGAGTTTTCAACAGTACAGAAACAGAAATTATTTTCTTGAAAGAGTTAAAATATATATTAACTAGAAAGGTAGCCCGTCAAAAATGACGGAAATTTAGATATAAAGATATATACAACTCATGTGCAAGAATATGAGTTTTCTCATTTGTTCCGCAGTGATAGATGAAAATAACACATTTTAAGAACGAAACACATTTATGAAAAATTGTGTACAGTAGAAGACCACTAATCTGCACAATTCCAAGTTTTCTGCAGATTTTTGCGGTCATGTCTATTCAGTCTTTGTTTACATTTTTTTTTAAATTCATATATTGGACAATTTAGATTATTAAGCCTTAAAAATAAATAAATTACACACTTGAAGTAAGGTAAAAACTATTAAATTATCGTATACGATTTCATAAAATGGTATTATATGGTATTATATGTGTGTGCTTCACGATCTTGGTTACGACTTTGGCGAAATTGGCTGCAACTTGTCATAACTCTAATAGTGTGGGCCTCTATAACAAAAAAGTAACCAGTTTTTAGTAAAATTTCTAATATAAAGTAGTTTTCAAAAACTTGTGTAAAATTGCAGGCCGTTCTCATGTTATGCCAGTCCTGGGAATAATATTTCTAACACTGAAGAGTTTCCATGTATATGTGGAATTTAGAAAAGCTTCTCCAAAAGAAAGGTCCTGAAATGACATTGTAATTCCTCTAACTTCAAAGTTTAATCGGGCCCCGATGTTGTTTACTGAAATCTAATAAATACAGTTACTTTGAATATTACAACAGAATTAAACAGCTAAACTTATTTAACTTAAACTCGCTGTTACTTCCCGATGTTATTTTTTAGTATTAAGAAAGAAAATTATTTAAATTTTTCAAATCATGCACATTTATAATTTTTTTTCGTCTTTAGTAACTAAATAATGAAAAAATATGCTTTTGTTCTGATCTCATAAATACGACAATAAAATAATGTAACTAAGAGACATAGCAAAATTAAATCTTTGTGATTTCAAACCATAAACAAATGATACTGCCACTATTTTACATACTATGACGTCATTAGAATATTGTCCATTGATTGTTGGAGAACTTACTTTGTGAATGATTACCTCAATGATTTAATATTTTTTACGGTTCACGATGAAGGAATCACTTGTGTTTGTTTAGGTTTATGGAATGAGATATTAAGCCGTGAACCCAATTTCAATTAAAGTTATCCAAAGATATATGTATTTTTAATCGAAATTAAAAACAATGCTTTAATCTCGAAATAAAATGTTTTAGTTTGTATAATTGGTTATTTCTGTTAATTATTTATTTAGGTACTTTTCCATTATAGCGCATTTTTAAAAAAAAGCTTGGCGTAATTCGGGCATCAAAAAGTGAGATATGTTGCCAAAATATACAGCTATGAAAACAAATCTAATGAACTTTTATTTTTGTTTATATATGCACTTATATACATAAAAAAATCGTTTCTAAATATATATAATATTTTTTTATATACAAATTACGGCACAGATTTCAGATATGAACCGGGATACCTATGGCGCTAAAACGGTGTTATTTTGCCGGCTATTGTTTTTTATTTATTAATAAATTGTTTAGGCACAGATGTCATATTCGCCCCATATTGGCGCGATTTTTTTCCGACGACGATTTGGCGAAAACTTCAACAGCATAAGCAACAACATCCGGTTTACCATATCAAGCAAAATAACGACACTTTGGCGCCGGTTAAATATACATTGCGTATATGACATTGGCGTCAGAAAAAAATCGCGCCAATATGGGGCGAATATGACATCTGTGCCATTGTTTATTTACTTTTATTTTCTGTTTTTAAATTATATAAACTGTTTTGTTCTATAGTTATTATTCAAACTTTTATTTATTTATAGTTATTTCCTTTTCAAAATGATAGCAAATAATTTAAAAATATATAAGTAACTGGTATTCGAAAGCGAGATTTCTGCCGAATTGGCGTCAGAGAAAAATCACGCCAACCCCGATGCGTATATGACATCTGTGCAAAAAATACTTCTGTTTCTTTACAAAAATGGATAAATAGTTTTTTTTACATTAAATAAATTGTATACATATGCAAAAAATTGCTTGTGAGTATGAAGAAGTAAATAGGTTGTCAGAAAATACGTTGGCAAACTTCTTTCTCGCCAAGAAACTTTTCTCCGAAGTATTGTACGTACATAAGTAATGATTGCTAGAAATGCATTTTTAATTATGATATGCGCTTTTATGTTTCAATACATTTATGCATACTATACCGTGTGTATAAATGCTACAGTTCATATGCAGGGGTACACAAAAGAATTCGTAAGGGTTCCTGAGTATGAGAATAAATTGCTTAAAGGTGGTTTTTAAAGGAGTTATGCAGTTTTACGCTGAACTGCATTTAGATTACTAAGAAATGTTTGTAGAATATAGATAAAATGATATACAGGGTCACGCAAAGAATTGGATACATAACCGTCTATGTATGATAATATCTGGAAATATGATTTCAGTAGCTTTAAGAGTAGCTTAAATTAAATTTTAGCTAAATAGTGGCATGTAATAACGGTACTATTGCTATGGACGGTAACTGCTGAAATCAATTTTTTTTTAAAAATTATGCGTTTTCTAAAATGTTTACTTAGTTATCTTATTTACCTTATTTCCCTAAATAACGAAGTTTTGTTAAAGCATTCAGGATGTGTTGGAAAGTGTTTCATATTCTATGCTTAACGCATGATTTTTCTTTCTTCTTTAGTCTTATTTTGCATTTATTTTATTCTTAATTTTTAGTCTTATACTGCTTTATGGAAACTTTGGCACAGTTGTCATATATACCCCATATTGGAGCGATTTTTTCCGACGCCAATTTGGCGAAAACATCAACAGCATAAACAACAACATCCGGGTTACCATATCAAGCAAAATAACGACACTTTGATGACAGTTAAGTACCCGTTGTGTATATGACATCTGTGCCGAAACTTTAATATTTAATGTTTAAACTCTTCGCTCCACTCACCTTGCATATAGTATAAACTATAACACAGATAGCGCAAAATAATAGACAGTTTGATACTTTTCCCCTGTAGGGACTTTGGCATTTTTTAAAAAAAGTTTGGTGTAATTTGGGCATCAGAAAGTGAGATTTGGGTACTTTTCCGTTATGCGGATACCATTGTCGCCAAGCGTAATAGTTGGCGCAAAATGAAAGTCACGTGAATTAAGGCATTTGAAAAATAAAAGAAAAAATATTGTCGTAGTAAAGTGAGCATTTAAAAAATATAACATTTGAAAATTCCAGACTTTTACGAACTATTTCATTAAATCACAAATGTATACTTAAAATAATTGAGCAAATAACTGTTATAAAATAAAGCAATAAAATAAAACTCATATTAAACTGCTGGCATAAAATTACAAATATCTTTTAGCATTTTGAAATAATTGGCGCATTAGCATACATGGTACTTTTTCTTTATACGGACAGCATGCTAAAATGTATGCTAATGCGCCAATTATTTCAACCTTGATCGTAGATTTTTATTGTAAACCATGCGAAACATTGTGATTTGTTATTTATGAAACGTGAATCACGTGAATGATTATTGTTTAACCTTAACCTTGGAAAGCTTTTTAATCTGCTATTAATCGAATTAAAAATGCTTTTTTTTTTATAAAGTTGTAGTTTACTTTTACTGCTGATGCTGAGATGGATTTTATCATTTGGCAATTACCAGATGATGAGAAAGTTGTGATAAAACTGTTTCAGGAATTTGGAATTCTGCATAATAAAAGATTGTGTTCAAAAAATCATGAAATGAAATTATGGATGAGTTCTGGAAATCCGAAATTGAGTTGTAGCTTACGATCATGCGAAGAAAGCGTAGAAATACGACAAAAAACTTGGTTTAAAGGATCGCGGGTGACTTTTCTTAATGCTTTGAGGTTTGTATATTTATCGTGCAAAGAGTTGACATCGATTGAGTTTTGTGAGCTGCAACTTGATATGAACCACAACACAACAGTGGAATGGAATAGTTATTCGAGAGAAGTTTGTGCAAATGCTTTATGTTCTCGACCAAATAGAAAAATCGGTGAACCTAATAAAATTATAGAAGTAGATGAAAGTCATGTATTATTTATACAGATTGTTGGAAAGGATATAAAACAGATGAACTGCTAAGTGCTGGTTATGATCATTTCACAGTAAATCACAAATACAATTTTGTCGACCCTAATACTGGATGTCATACTCCAAATGTTGAAAGATTATGGGGCATCGCAAAATGGCGCAACAAAAGACATCGGGAAGCTGTTCGTCATCATTTAGAGTCGTATCTCATAGCTTTTATGTGGCTACGCCTTCATTCAAAAAATGAAATGTTTACTGCAATGCTGAAAGATATTTATAATTTTATGGCAGCAGTTTAATATGATTTTTTATTTTATTACTTTATAGTATAACAGTTATTTGTTCATTTATTTTAAGTATATATTTGTGATTTAATAAAATAGTTCGTAAAAGTTTGTAATTTTCAAATGTTATATTTTTAAAATGCCCACTTTACTATCGAGAGTGTTTTTTCTTTTATTTTTCAAATGTTTCAATTCACCTTATTTTCATTTTGCGCCAACTATTGCGCTTGGCGACAATGCTGTCCGTATAATGGAAAAGTACCGCATACATTTTGGCATGGTGTCCGTATAACGGAAAAATATTGAGAATTGTTGTCAAATCATATAAACAGCTATGAAAACAAACTTGATGAGTGTTTTTTTTTTATATGTTTATTTTATGTGTTTATTATTCATGTTTTTATGAACAAATTACATCTGTTTCTGTATAAAATTAGAGAAACGGCTTTTTTAATCGTATAAATAAATCGTATAAATATCGAAAAAAAAATGCATGTGTATATAAAATGAAACAGTGGATAGGTTCCGGGAAAATGTTGCCAAATTTCTTTTTTCGCCAAGGCACTTATACTGGAAAAGTACCTAAAGCACATTAAAATCGCGCAGTTAGGAGCTCATACAGTACAGCGTCGTCTATTGGCGGTTATTTTATTAGTAGCATCGGGAGGAAGATGTAAAGATGTACTTTAAATTCTCACCCATAGATTTTGAAAAAATATTTTAAAAGAGCAGAGTTTAAATTAAATTTTGGTGACCTCCTTTATGAAAGATTAATAGTTATAAATGGGAATTTCACCAAATCAGCCAGCTATTGCCAAGTTGGCCAACATTTGGCGCTACTGTGGTAACCCTGCATTAGTATTTTTCAACAATTACTCATTTCAATGAGGTGGTCCAACCGGAATCGTGAGGGACACACAGAGACTTGGATTTTATATAAATAGATTATGTTCACATTCTAAATTAGTTTTAATAACGTACCGCGAAATTACCGATAAATTACATGTTTTCATTATTGTGCGATAAAAAAAGTATGACACTTAGCATAACAACTCTAAACACATTTATTTTTCTGAGTTTCAATGCTGTAGTTCCATCTAATTTCTCTCAATTTATTATTATCATTATTTTATTATTTAAACTAGGGGACTCTGCCCCCTGCAAGCTACGTTCGCCAACCCCTGTTCAGACACTGTAGAATCTAAAAGCACGCTAATCTGTTCGGTTTTAAAAAGATTAGAGAAGATTGAATTATACTGAAAACACCTGTAGCGATCTCCCTGTAAACGGGTTTCCATTCAATTCCCTTTGATTGCAAAAATTTAAAGTAGAATCAGTTGCTGTTAAGACATCCAATCGTTGTTTCATGTTTGGTTAAAGAAGATCAGTTAAACATTTAAAAAGAAGCTAAAATAAAATGAATCAAGTAAACAGAGTCTTTGTCTCTGGGTATTTTTTTAACAGCGTTATAAAACGATTGACATAATACATTTACTAAAATTTGCTGCTTTAACCCCTTCAAGGGCGGTGGTTAATTTTTGGACCACTTAATTTTAATTCTTAAATGCCATATTAGCATCAGAATATTGGGATGAAAATTTCACTTTTATTAAGTAAGTGAACAAAAGCATTTTTGTATTTCGAAATTTGTTTGTAAATTCTGGTGCCATCCACTGATTTCAAGATTTTACGAATAGAAGTGCCTTGTCCGTGAAAGGATTAAACACATATTAATGTATTTATTATTTTAAAGTTTCCTTTCCCTTTTAAAATTCACGTGTAAATACAATTTTCAGGACATAATTTTCAATATTTTCCTGCCTTTAACACGTACTCATTTAATGGTAATTTTAAAGTTTTTTTTTTCTGTTTTTAATAGTCACGTGAAAATAAATTTTTAATCGTTAGGAAATATTATTCTTTGCGCTGTTTTCAAAATTGAAAACAATCTCTATAATAATAGCCTAAGTCATGTGACTATCATCAACAGCTCCAGGCGGATCCCTTCGCTTTTTATATTCCAGGCGGCCATTTTGGTACTTTAATGTTAACCAGCCACAGGTGTGATAGGTCGCCGAATATTATTCTATCCCCATTATTTCGTTTATATTATAATAGTCCAAGTCATGTAACTGCCATAAACAACGGGCTGATTCCTTCGCTTTTCATAAGAAAGGTTTCCATTTTGATTAAAGAATCAAAATTATTTTTTCGAATAAAACTACATAAAAGTTGCCATGATCACAAAGAATTCCTGGTACTTTTATGTTAACCGGGTGAAAATCTCGCCAATAGCTTTTTTTTTTAACTCGCCAGTTAGCATTTTTTTTTTTTTTTTCCCTCGAGAGGTAAATTAAAACGGTGCTACTTGATTATCCCATCGACCAAAAATCTGTCGCCAAACTATAAGATTAAATGTCAATAATGGTTGATCGTAAATGTCGCATTCACTTGACTTTAAGGAAGTTACACATGTTCACGCCATCAAGTGATTTTTATTTCGACGTTTTATTTATATTTTTATTAATGTTATATTAATTTATTTGCTCTTTTGTTATTTAAAAAATATATATATATGTCAATTTGTATAATTTGGTTATTTATATAATTTGGCGAAATTGGTCGACGGGAGAAGTAATAACATTAAAACGTTGCTTTGAAGTGGAAATTAAATCTCATGATTTGTTGCATTGCCACATACGGGTTTGGCGTGATTTTTTTTTTACGACAATTTGGCGAAAACCTCATTTTCAAATACCTGTTACATATGTATTTTTAAATTATTTTCTGTTATTTTTAAAATGAAATAACAATAAAAAAAATAATAACTATTGAACAAAACAATTTATAGCATTTTTTGTAAATAAAAAGAAAATAAATTCAAATAAACATTTATTAATAAATAAGCAACAATAGCCGGGATACCATGTCAGATGAAATAACGCCATTTTGGCGCCAATTAGGTACCCCGTTGCGTATATGACATCTGTGTCTAATATTTTTCTTTTCGTTTAGTTTAAAAAAAAAGAATGAAGTAAAAGCCATTTATTTTAAAGGTTTCAATTTTAAATGAAACTTTATTAAATAAAATAATAATGAAATACAAATTGAATTCTGAATAAAAGTAACATGATGCATTTCTTAGCATACATTTAAGGGAGGCCAAACTCGTCGCCAAATTAATTTAAAATAACCTTTTCTAAAATATGAAAAAAAAAAATATCTGTTATGATTAAAATTTGAGTTGCCTCATTAGAAAAAAGTATTTAAAATTAGAAAAAAATTAATATTTCGAAAACTAATTCTAATTTTAAAATTCTAATACCAATTTTGAGATTTGTGGATCAATACGGATTTTTGGTGTTAATTTCATCGCAAAGTATTCCATATTTTAGGAGAAATCGCCGTGAAACGTAATCAGTTGTTTAAATCAGTCGTTTCATAGAATCGTTACATAAATTCGTTTCAATTCGATTCATTAGGATTTTATATATATAGGGTAGAAATATATATAGCAGATTTACCTGACCAGGATTCGTGATGGAATTTAAGCTCTAGACCCGGGTCCCGCTGTCCGGCTTTTAAGACGGTAATGTTTCCACCACAAATTAGACAAACACACAGAAAAGAAAGAACGTAAAATCATGCGTTAAGAATAGATTATGAAACACTTTCCAATACTTCCTAAATTCTTTTGCAAAGCTTCACCCTTTAATAAAGTGAAATATGATATCTAAGTACACAAATGAAATGAATTCACCTTCTTGTGGAGAACCAGCCGTTAATTTGGAAAACGCATAACGTTTAAAAACCCAATTTCAGGAATTATTATCAATAGTCGGAAAAATATCCCAATTCTTTTGTGCAGCCCTGTATATTTTTTTACAGATTTGTATAGATACTGCACAGTATGTTAAAATTTTCTTCAGTTAGGAAATGCGTAGCAAATTTGTTAATTCCCTTTCAGTAATTTCCGTGAATGAATGGAAATGTACATGGGGTCTTTTGTGCTCTCCTGTATATGTTCTATACAATTTACACACACCAAGTAATAGGCAAAAATTAGTTTAATTCGAGAAACGCACTTCTAGCAGTTATTGTTAATATACAGCAATGTAGGCAATGGATGTAATACACTACACACCCTATTTTATAGAAAGCCACTTGTAGGGGAAACTAGGGATACTTGACCCAGTTGTTAGTTTTGGATGGTTATTATTATTTTTTTTACATTACTTATGGGTGTGTAAATGCAGTCAATATATACTTAATGAAGTATTACACAATATTTATTATTATTATTCCGGTCATGTATACCAATGTATAGAGAATACTTGACCCAAGTCATAGATTTGGGAGTATGATTTAAAATAATAAACAAAACACTTTTACATAAAAACAAAATTAACATTAAGGTTAACACTTTCTTATTTTTGTCAAACAAAATTAATACTTTTAATTTTTATTACATAGGTCTAACATTAATATACACAATTTTAATTTTTGTTGTAGAAAGTTCCTAATATTAGCAGTCAAAGTTCATTCTGTGCCTAAACAAGTTCCAGAATAAGAAAATAACAATTTATTCAACTACAAATTTAAAATCATAACACAAAACTTGTAATTCTATCATTTGCATCGAAAACTCAGGTGGATGAAGAATAGCTTCGATTTGGTCAGGATCAACTTGTGATATATCATTCATTTCAAGCCATTTAAATCGCGTACCATTCATTCGTCTTGCAAGCTGAATAACAAGCCCGTCAGAATTAATTTCAAGAACCTTTCCAAAAAATCTTCTTGTATTCCACTTCCCACAATATTTGACAAGAACCCAGTCATTTACTTATAATACTTATATTTATATGTTTATAATATTCAGTAATTATAATGTGCTTAATTTATAAATGAAACATACTAAATGTATTTGAATAGTATGATATGAATCCTAATCTTGGGTCAAGTATCCCTAGTTGCATATTTACACATTACCCTTAAATGTAGCCATTTGCTAATAAGTAGATTAATATTATCATACATATTATTGTAGCGAAAAACATGTACAAAAAATGACCAATTAAAAAAAGCCTTACCTTTAAACAAAAAAAATTATAACATCAGAGTTTACAGCATAAAAAAATTACTTTTGGAGCATGAAAATGTATTTTGTCTGATAATTTAAAAACTTACGGAATGATTCATTTGTTATTTTCACCATGTGGTCAGCTAACTGAAAGAAAGGCAGTGATGCCACTTAGAACTTACAAAACTCTCCCAATTCTGAGAAAAAGGCCTTGGGTCAAGTATCCCTATGGGTCAAGTATCCCAAGTTCCTCCTAGTTCACCTCAGTGATAGGTATCAATTTCGATATGTTTGAAATGATGTAACATCATTAAAATACACCGCAAAAGATTTTTTCCAAATAGACCGTAATCTAACGGAATTCTTTTGAGTGTCTCCGTAAATGAACTATTAATACTTCACTTTCACTAACAAACATTCCATAGTGAACCTCATTAACATATCAATTTTATGGGTATCAGAGCATATTTAAGCGAGCACGGATAGACAGACAAACCGAATTCATAAACACTTTTCCAATTTGTTGAAAAGTGTTAAAAAAAGAAAAAAGAGGCCTGTAAAACGATTTTTCAGCGATGAGAGCACTAAGGCCGGGAAAGTGATAGCTGATACCACGCAAAAACATTTTGATACATCTTTCCTATACAACTCCTGTTATGACAACTTTTAATTTACGTACGTGCAGTGGTGAAGAATTTTCAAATACTCAGCAATTTTTTTAAATTTAACATCCAGCAAGATGCAACGTACAGTAGAAAATTTCACGAAATTTACACTAAATGGAAAAATACTTACTACAATGCATTTACAAAAGAGCCCTTAGTAATATTTTTAGTATCGTACATAGGTTTAAAAAAAAAACACGTAAAATTTGAATGTATTATCTACAGTTGTCGTCAAACAACTCAAATTGCTACGAAATCTGAATGTACTTACTCAAGTAGAGAGCAAATTTTTTCGCTTTTAAAATGGTCATTATATATAATATTTCTACAGGAACGTATCAAAAAATCAAATAGAGACTACTTTGGTCAATTCTTAAAATAAAGGAAAAGAAAATAACGCATTTAAATTTTTTCGGCATTTTTTCATTAACGTTTTAGTAACCTATAATTATGCTTAATTCTCTAATGAAGATGTCCAATCTGCTACAATTTTTAGATGCGTTCGTAATTATATAAGTACGTAGCACCTATAGTCGTCGTTCGGTCCGTCTGTCCGTCCGCATATAACAGAGCAAAAACTACCCAGCCGAATGGTCTGAAATTTTAAATATATAATTGTTGCAAAATTTTATTGAGTCATTTCAAATTTTATGAAAATCGGATGTATAGTTTAATGACAGGGACAGTCAAAAGTTTTCCGTTACATTACGGCCAATTGGAAAAAATTAATGCAAGTGCATTTTAATGATGTTACAGCCTTCCGAATAGTCTGAAATTTTAAATATACAATTGTTGCAAAATTTTGTCGTCTCATTTCTAATTTTATAAAAATCGGATGTATAGTTTAAGTACAAGGACAGTCAAAAGTTTTCTGTTACATTACGGCCAATAGGAAAAAGTTATTTCAAGTGCATTTTAATGATGTTACAGCCCTTCAAACACCATGAAACTGATATGCACTTATGAAGTGCACAAAATATACATTCAGTACAATGTGCGGTGCAAAAAATATTTATAAAACTTGTTATAGTACGAACGTCATTTGCCACGTTTGACGACAATTTCCAACTTGTTGTATGTGTTAAAATCGCCCTTGCAACAAGAGAAACATCTAAGCTTAAAAGGTTTCGGATTTAAAATATAAAAAATAAAATCTTTTTAGCATTTTCATAGAATCACAAATTCGAGTTAGAAAAAGTCCTAAAGAAACAAAGCACTTTTAACATTTTCTCAAAATCCGAAATTCCAGAGATTTAAGGTGCAAACGATAAGAAGATTTAAGAAACAAACCTGTTTTAACAGTTTCCCAGAAACAAATTCCAGACCGAAAAAGTTTGAAAGAAACAAATAACTTTTAACAGTGTCCTATTATAAGGAATTCGATACAGCAAAGTTTGAAAAGGAACAAACCGTTTCTAAAAATTTCACCCTAATCTGAATCTCGAGATAACAAAGCTTTGAAAGAAACAAACCCTTCTGAACAATTTCCTCAAATCTGAAATTCAACTTTGCAAAATTTTCAAAGAAAATGTTTCAAGAGAGCAATGGAAAACATATTAATTTAATCCTGAAAGTACAAGAAATATTTCTTTCTTCCGCAATGCACAAATATTTAATTTGTATTAAAATTCTGTCAACTTCACGGTGAATTTTGAATGGGCATTTAGAAGTTCTTTATTTGAGAAAGAACTTAAAAAATACTATGGGTTAAGGGAGACAGGTACCTTTTACAGAGTCAAAATATCAAGATTTTTTAAAAATAAGTTATACTAAAAATTGATTCTTTAGGAACATTTTAATAGGAATCCTATGTAAATATTCGCTTTAGAAGGGAAAGCATGTCCAAAACAGTTTAAGCACTTTTATATCCAGGGGTGTAGTGGGGAGTGTATACCTTCTGGATTTTTTTAAGCTCCGTATAACCCCTGTTTCTCAAATAAAGCTATAGCGCGTAGTGGAACTCTAGGCATGACTTTCATGACCTTGACGAGATAAAATGCATTAAGGCTGTTCTTAACTGCTTTGCTCAACAAGCGCAAAACGTTTTGACATATATACAAATTCATTTTTTAACGGAAAGGTATAAAATTGAAAAGGCTGGTCATGGAAGTGATTTAGAATTCAACCGTTTTTTTTTCCATTTTTTGATCAATCAATTACCTATTAAGTTATAAGCGATTTTGATCACGTGAGAAATACGTTTTTCGCCCGCTCTTGAGTGCTATTTCTTTCTTAGCGCAGAAATTCGGTTCAAAACACCCACTTTGACACTATTTTCTGAAATATCGATTGCGTTTACAAAAAAATGGAAGAGACAGCTCAATGACATAGTTTCTGAACAACACCAGCTAGTTTCATGCATTTTTGAACAAAAATAAATTAAAACTTATGTCAGAAAGTTGCCCTTTTGGATTTGAGAACACCCTTAAGGGGATTCTTCACTCACTTGAAAACATCCGCTCCGTAATATTAAACCAATGGGGAGGTTGTTTTCGAATTTCTCGTTTAAATTTGAATATTTTTAAACAATTTTTTTTTTTTTGCATAGGATAGCTGAGCTCAATCTTTAATATGACTCTATTTTACTTTTTCGATTTTGGTTGTAGATTTTTTTTTTTTTTTTTTTTTTTTTTTTTTTTTTTTTTTTTTACAGGTACTTTTATTTTCGAAAACAGTACGGAGCGGGTGTTTTCAAAATGAGTGAAGAATCCCCTTAAGCGTATACAAGCTGGGGTTTTTTATTTATTTTTTGTTTTTACGACTACAACACTGTTTATATCAAGGGTCTCTTAGATTAAGGGTTAATTTGATGTTTAAAGTCAATTTTCTCAAAACGGCGATTTTGATCATTGCACGCATGATTTCTAAGAAATGGCATATGGTCATCAAATAAGAAATTTAAAAATTGTGACTATTTTTATAAAAATTCAAAATTTCGAGTTTTTGTTTTTACGACTACAGCACTATTTATATCAAGGGTCTCTTAGATCAAGGGTTAATTTGATGTTTAAAGTCAATTTTCTCAAAACGGCGATTTTGATCATTGCACGCATGATTTCTAAGAAATGGCTGGATAGAATTTTATAAAATATTGACCTGAAGATATAAACCTTATAGATTCACAAAACGACAGACTATTATGTTCATCAAATAAGAAATTTAGAAATTGTGACTATTTTTATAAAAATTCAAAATTTCGAGTTTTTGCTTTTAGTTTTGTTTTTTCAAGAACCAATCATTATATTTTACTTTCGGTGCAGGTCATTTTAAATAAATATTATATTTCTAGCAATTAAAAAAAAAAAAAAAAAAAAAAAAAAAAAAAAAAAATTGCTGACTGTGACAGTTCAATTAAGAGTAATCCTGCGCGCAAGGTATATAAGGTGCATTTTTTAAAGCATTAAATTTCAAATTAAATTTTAAAAAAACTTTATATTCATCTAAATTAGAATCTTTTTCAGAACATTATCTGTTAGAATATATCTTTTTTTAAATGTATATTTAAAATTTCATGTCCAAAAGTTAAATAGATGTGATTGCAATCCATATTTCGTCACTTTTGCACATGTAATTTAGCTTAAAATGTACCTAACCACTTAATAATACATCGAAAATAATTAAAGAAAATTAAGGAATAAAATATTGTCGATACTGATCCAAATCTCTGAATCCAAATCAATTCAAAACGTGTACGGGTAATATTAGTATTAAAAAGTAAGGTATATTCGGTAACTCTTAATGATAGAGAAACTGCACTTAATGAGTCAGTAGTGACGACATGATATGTTAATACGTGTCTATTGAGACATAAAGTGACGCCTTAAAACAGATTCAACCTGTTTTATTTAGCGAGACTGATAGTAAAATCTTCCCCACAGTTACGGAATATATAATTAGAGTTACTTCTGTGTATGATTTCTAAAACTATATTCGTTATTGAGCAACTTGCTATTCCCGGTATAAACCCTTTATATCCCAAATTATGAATTCATGAAAATTTCATCTTCTACTAAAACATTTTTCGAGAATTTTTGAAACTACATTATAAGATTTACACAATCATTTAATAAATTTTAGAAGGATTTTGCCAATTAAAATTAATTAAATTTGAATTTATGAATTTATAGGGAGTTTGTGCAATATTTATAACTCCACTCAAATCTTTTATTTAAAATGTTTTTTTTTTTTTTAGTATTTTATAGAATTAGGAAATGTACAAATATAACGCTTTTACAATAGAAATATAGAAATATTTCCTAAGTGAAATTTTTACCCCGCAATCTTTCAACGTCAAGAAAGCTGAAAAGATGCAAATGAAAAAGAAATTATCTTTTCAAAAATATTTTTGTTTTGTGCAACCGATAATGCTTTTTTTTTTTTTTTTTTTTTTTTTTTCATCAAAAAATCATCACCATTCTTTCAGTCACATCATTTCATTTCATCATTTGCATTTCACATCACAAAACTTGAAAAACTGCCAATCAAATATTATATATAATTTATTACATTATAATATTACATTATAATTACATTATATTACATTATAATACATATTACATACATATTATATTACATTATAATTATAATTTATTACATTTCTTTCTTTTTAAGCTACGTGACTGAGTAAAAAATGTGATAAAACAAATCGTAGTGACATATTATGATACACCCGAGTTTTCTCGGGATAATAATTAATTGAAATATACACGAAACCGAGATAACTCGGGATAATCAGGGAAGCGGTTAAAGTGTGTCTAGTTTCGGGTTGACAACTTTTTTTACTTTTGTCGAGTTGATCTTAAGTAGAATTTACGGGTTCGTGTCGAGTATAACCCGACCAGTGAAGGATTCTAATTCTATCTTTAGTCAGACAGGCAATGAACAGAATCTGTTATTGTATTTCCTTCTTTTTAACTTTAAAGTTGAAAAATATAATTAACAGAATTTAGGTGAACCATAATCAGCAGTAATAACTAAAACGCCTCTCATTATTACTGTTTTTTACTTTCTTCTATCTTCAATAGAAGAAAGTATTGTAATCGAAATTTTTTTCGACTTCCGGTTTTCGACGGATTTGCATGTTTTAGGGGTCAGAGATTCCAAAAAACATGTTTATAGAAAATGTCTGTCTGTCTGTGTGTCCGTCTGTCCGTCTGTCCGTCCGTCCGTCTGTCCGTCTGTCCGTCTGTCCGTCTGTCCGTCTGTCTGTCGCCATTGTACCATCAAAAAGTGTATGAAGTTATGTATAGAATTAAACCAAAATTTTATTATACGTTTTTGGCTATGGCAAGCAGGTCCTCCCGGAATTTGGAAAAAAGTCGCCGGTAGGGGGCGCTGATATAACAATTTTTATGCAATTTTGAATATTGTACCATCCAAAAGTGTATGGAGTTATGCATAGAATTGAACCAAATTTTTAGTTTAAGTTTTTGGATATGACAAGCAGGTCCTCCCTGAATTTGGAAAAAATTCGCCGGTAGGGGGCGCTGTAAATGCGTTTTTGTGCGATTTTGAATATTGTACCATCGAAAAGTGTATGAAGTTATGCATAGAATTGAACCAAATTTTTATTTTAAGTTTTTGGCTATGGCAGGAAGGTCCTCCCTGAATTTGGAAAAAATTCGCCGGTAGGAGGCGCTGTAATAGCGATTTTTGTGCGATTTTGAATATTGTACCGTCCAAAAGTGTATGTAGTTATGCATAGAATTAAACCAAATTTTTATTTTAAGTTTTTGGCTATGGCAAGCAGGTCCTCCCGGAATTTGGAAAAAAGTCGCCGGTAGGGGGCGCTGATATAATAATTTTTATGCAATTTTGAATATTGTACCATCCAAAAGTGTATGGAGTTATGCATAGAATTGAACCAAATTTTTAGTTTAAGTTTTTGGATATGACAAGCAGGTCCTCCCTGAATTTGGAAAAAATTCGCCGGTAGGGGGCGCTGTAAATGCGTTTTTGTGCGATTTTGAATATTGTACCATCGAAAAGTGTATGAAGTTATGCATAGAATTGAACCAAATTTTTATTTTAAGTTTTTGGCTTTGGAAAAAATTCGCCGGTAGGAGGCGCTGTAATAGCGATTTTTGTGCGATTTTGAATATTGTACCGTCCAAAAGTGTATGTAGTTATGCATAGAATTAAACCAAATTTTTATTTTAAGTTTTTGGCTATGGCAAGCAGGTCCTCCCTGAATTTGGAAAAAGTTCGCCGGTAGGGGGCGCTGTAATAGCGATTTATGTGCGATTTTGAATATTGTACCGTCCAAAAGTGTATGAAGTTATGCATAGAATTAAACCAAATTTTTATTTTAAGTTTTTGGATATAGCAAGCAGGTCCTCCATGAATTTGCAAAAAATTCGCCTTTAGGGGGCGCTGTAATAGCGTTTTTTGTGCGATTTTGAATATTGCACCATCGAAAAGTGTATGAAGTTATGCATAGAATTGAACCAAAAAAAAATTTTAAGTTCTTGGCTATGGCAAGGTTGTCCTCCCTTAATTTGTAAAAAAATCGCTCGTAGAGGGCGCTGTAATAGCGATTTTTGTACAATTTTTCTGCCATTTTGAATATTGTACTGCCGAAAAGTGTATGAAGTTATGCATAGAATTGAACCAAATTTTATGTGTTTATTTTTGGTCATGTCACGAAGCTCCTCCCTGAACTTGGAAAAATTCTGCCGGAAGGGGGCACTATAATTGCGATGTCTGTACCATTTTCATTATTGTACCATCGAAAAGTGTATGAAGTTATCCATATAATTGAACCAAATTTTTTGTGCATGTTTCTGGCTATGGCAAACAAGTCCTCCCTGAACTTGAAAAAATTCCGAAAGAAGGGGGCTCTATAATTCTGATCTCTGTGCCATTTTCATTATTGTACTATCGAACAGCGTATAAAATTATGCATACAATTGAACCAAAATGTTTGTGCTTGTTTTTGGCTTTGGCCAACAGGTTCTCCTTGAATTTGGAAATATTGCGCGGTAAAGGCGCTCCGTGCTAGCGATTTTTGTATACTTTTCTTGATTTTTCGTAGTTCTATTGTGCATCGGCGGCTCATGCAGCGGCGGGAACTCGTTTCCTGCTATGCCGGCTATTCGCAAACAGCTGATAACGACAGAATAAGGAAAAATTAATAATTTTAACAAATATCATGATATAGATTAACTCGTTTTTAGTCCGTTTAATTGACTTGAGCAGAAATTTAAGATGAAAATCAAAGTTGGTATAGTATTGAACTAATAATATTGAAGTATTAACATGTGTAACTAGGTTTTGAAATATTAAGATGTATAAGATAGAAGAAAGTTTTGGGATTGGCACATCCAACTAGTTTTTTATTATTATCATAAGTTACTGTAAGATATTTTCCCCAGAATTATGCTAAGCATCGTACTTTCGTATCGTATGTTATCTAAAATTTATACATTTAGCGATAATTTTGTTGCTGGTCGATAAGAATAGAATATCAACACATTCCCTTTTATCACCACAAGATAGTTGAAAATACGAGCGAAAGAAGATGTTATGTAACAAAATTTAAATTTCGAGAACACTGACGTGAAAGCTTTTTGTAATTTTTAAATAAATAAATTTCTTCTTGTTAGCATATGTTTAAAATGGTAACAGATAGCATTGAACTCCCTCCGAAACACTTATTAACACGCTATCATTAAATATTAAAAATTATTATTATTATCACTTAAGTTATAAAATATGAAAATATTAAATTTAAAAAAAATCATAGCTTCATGAAGGTTAGTACTATAGCTGACATGATCTTAGGTCGCGTCGTCCGCGGCCTTGGTACATGTTTTAGCGAGGGCATGTATATGCGCCCAGGAAGGAATTCTCCGCGACCTCCCGGGCTCGCAATCGGTACCTCCACGCTAAATCTACTGCAGAGCGGCCTGTTTACTATCTTTGTACATTTTTGTGTCCGGAAACGTTCGTAATACAATAGCTAGCACATCTGGGAAATCTAAGAATACGGGCCTGGCACTCCAATGAGTGTTCGGCATATACGAAGCTCCTAGGGGACTCGGAGGTGTGACCCAATCACGTGGTTTAATCCTTTAGTTTTTATGTTTTGCTGTCGCAGCGACCAAGTTGTCCAATGTGTTTGGGGATCAGGAAGAATGACGCGTACCGGGCGGTGCTCTTCCTTGACCGGTAGCTCGTGTCATGGCGGCACCACACTGGCCCG
Organism: Maratus speciosus; assembly: GCA_963932465.1. Lineage (NCBI taxonomy): Eukaryota > Metazoa > Arthropoda > Arachnida > Araneae > Salticidae > Maratus > Maratus speciosus. The sequence continues at coordinate 298,115,813 of OZ010789.1, forward strand.
TGCCAGTCTCGTCTGATACGTCGCGCATAAGGGTATAAGGATAATCCAGAGCTTGGCGAGGTGACTCACCGTAAGGTACATATGTTTTACCATCATGTGATAGATTACTTCAGTGGTTCTCAACCGGTGACACACTAGTGCCATGACAGGTTCTCTGGTATGCCGCAAAATTTTTCAGTATTGCAGTTATATTAAGATTCTACAAACTAACAAAAGTACTTTAAAATGCAACATTTTAAGTTATGCAGTTTACTACGTAATGAAGTTTCGTGTCATAGAAGTTTTTTTTTATTCCAAATGTGTTTCAGTGTTTGAATATTATTAATAAGATACACGAGAGAACTAGTTTATACACATATTATGATTTTCTTGGTAGAAATGAAAAGAGATACGTAATGCAATAAACATTTAGAAATAGTAAAATAAAAATGCGGTTAAACTATAGCTTATTTACTTTTCGGGATAAAAGAAAAGGGAGCTAATATATCTGAACAAGTGATAAAACGAGGAATAATATTTTACATAACATATTTATGGATAACTATAGACTGCACAGATTTTATTTGCGATTTTTATAGTAATTTGTCTTTGACATTCACAAGTTGTTGCTCATAATACTTTTGCACACAAAAATGGCAATTTAAAATCATACGATTTGGAGAATGGGAATTTTTTCTTCTTGGAGTAGCGTAAAAAGTAACACCAGTGCTCGTTACAAACTTCTGATTTTTAGGCGTGTTCATAACTTAAAAAATACGTAGCACCTATAGTCGTCATCTAGTCCGTCCCTCTGTCCGCATATAACGGCGCAGAAACTACCCAACCGAATGGTTTGAAATTTAATATATATAATCGTTACAAAATTTTGTCGAGTCATTTCAAATTTTATGAAAATCGAATCAAAACTTAAAAAGATATTAATAAAACTGTTCTTCATTCTATTAAATCCTATCATACGTAATTAATTTAATGATATTTCACAATCGGTAATGATTCTAAGTTGCCATGGTTATTACGTCCTATTTATGATGGAGTCATATTATCTGCGTATTACTGAATTTAATATATATAATCGTAATAAATTTTGTATCCATGCATTTTTGCATAAGAGTGCAGCAGCTATTGCACCAAGATCTGATTATTAATAAAACTAGTTATAGTACGAACGCACCTCATTTGCAAAGTTTGACGTACAATTTCCAACTTGTTGGTATTGCGTTACTAGCCTGCATTATACTTTTCAAAATGTAGAGCGTTACACCACAAACTACTAGAAAAAGTAGCGACTACTGTAGTTTTTCTGCGCGTAACACGCTTCTTCCGACCACAGCTTTCAATCATTGTAAGTCAGGCCGCACGTATGTTCACAATACCTACTCGGTTCAGATTCGACACTGGTATTTCTCAGTATATTTTTCTGGTATGAAATTTTGAATATTTTGAATCATTTAGTTTTGTTATTATCTCTATGTAATAGTGATAGTATCCTAATTTTAATAATATTACAAATGTTAGTGTGAAAATGTTTGTCTGCAGTCAACGTCAAAACAGATAATTAAATCTTTTTGTATTCATTATGTATTATATTAATTATTTTCTAACGTTTAAAATATTCACTTAAGTCCATAACATTTAAATATCTTATTTGTTTGCGATACATAAAATAAAATACAAGCAAATTGCAAAAATATTCACTTTATAATAAAAATGTTAATAGTGAAATTGCAAAAAATATATATATATTTCAATATTGCACAAGTATGAGCAAAATGTAAATTGGCAAAAATATTTTGCAATTTCATTATTAATATTTCCAACATAAAGTAAATGCTTTCGCAATATTGACATTTTGTTGGAGATAGTTACAATTTAAAGTTTTGACATTACAAATATTTCTAATGTAAATCGGGTATATGTATAATCATTTTACAAATATTGGTATTGGTTCAAGTATCAGTGATAACGACCAGTACTTAAAATTAAACGTATTTTTGTATTCAAAATATGTATCAGAAATTTTTAATACTAATTTTCACTTTATTTAATGACAGACTTTCGTCGATTAAATAAAGTGAAAATACTCTTTAAAAAGACTGGTAGGATTTTAAATACAGAATTCTGCTAAATTTGCAACACTGCTAGCGATGGATTCAAAATTAGCACAATATACCCAACATAACTAATACTGGATTTCGTGGTAATTGTGTTTTTGGATTTTTTTTTTTTAAACCGTATTTACAAATAGTAATCATCGCATTTTTTAAATCTTGTAATATATAAGGCGAATAATACCATTAGAAAGAAATAGTGGTTATAAAAAATCCAGAAACACAATCACTAATGGATTTTCGCATCATGTGCATTTTTAGCGAGGTTAAAATTGCTGTACCTATTACTATTTTAATGTCAAATAAATGTTGATATTTTTTTCTTTGAAATGCCACAATATTACAAACGCAAAAGAATATTCTATTGCTACATTTTATTGAGGGTACGTTTTATTTTTATAACCTTTATTTTATGAATTAGAAACAAATAAAATATGTAAATTTTATTAGATTAAGGGAAATTTTAAACATTGTAAAAAATTAATATAATGGATAATGAATACAAAAAAAGTTAGTTATCCGTTTTGAATCAGACTTCAACCGAACATATTCACAATTTCACATTTATAATATTAGCACACATTTATTACTATATGACGATAATGTCAAAATAAAGTGTTTTAAAATATTCAACATTTCATACCAGAAAAATATACGGAGAAATTCCCGTGTCGAATCTGAACCGAGTAGGTATTGCGAATATGCAGGCCGCACATCGAGGCGACTCAAGCAACATGGCGCGCGTCTTAGGAGAAAAAACAGTTTTTTTCTTTGTTCCAGCCTGCTTCAAACGTGTTTCTTCTCGCGTTCTGTTGCTTGTGTCATCTCGGTGTACTGTCTGCTTAACTTTAATGTGTCCCGGAAGTTAAACTTTGGGTTCGAGGATACCATGAAAAAAAGAAAAAAGTTTAAAACTACTAACTGGATCACCTAATAACACCTTCAACCGCAATATAAAACAATTTAAGAAAAATGTCGCATTACTTATTCTTCCTACTCGTGTCTTCAGTTATCTCTCTACGGCTGAATATTTGAAAACAGCAAAACAAACAATGAATATAGGTATTATTTGTAAAAGGCTTTTGAAAATTAGTCAAATGGCCGTGCCTTTCATAAAAAACATGCCAAGTTTTAATATTTTAAACTAGTTTTCGCGGTAGGGAAACAGCTGCAAAAATAAATGATATTTTTAGTTAATTAAGACTGTTCATTTCTTCGCTACTTGGAATATCAGAATATGCGCTTGAGTAACTTGTATGCATAAATCGATAGTTTTCAGGCTCGTACTTTTTTTTGTACTAGTAAATCAAATGACTCGTAAAAAAAGGGATAAAAAAATAAAGCAGGGTTCTGATATTTATAACTCTGTCCTCGATCGTAAAAAAAAAAGAAAAAAAAGTACACCCTTTGAAAAACAGTTACCTTTGAGGAAAATGTTTTTGGCTAAAACACCAATTAAAAACTTTTTATTTTATTATATACATTTTGTTTTCTAATTTGCGAATCTTTTTTTTTTTTTTTTTTTTTTTCACTGTTGAAATACTGAAAGTTCGCAAGAAAATAAAATTTGTTCGTAAGCCAACCTTTTTTTTTTTTTATGTTATTGGTACCAAGACAGGCAACAAATAAATAATCCCCCACCCCCCCCCCCCCCACCTCTTTCTCATTCAACAACTTTGTTTCTACTGTTTTATTTAACAGTGCCTATCGCGAAACTATATTCACTGCACAAAACAAAATAAAAGACAGCCACATACATCAAATATAAAAAAGATGAAAACGTTGTCATACTCTTATTGAAATGCCTCAAAAGTTTGACTTTGAAGTTATTTTATTAAAAAATATCAATTTTATGTTTTGTGTATGTAACCTACAAAACTTTATCATGTAATATTGCATTAAGAAGAGTTATGAAGAATGCTATATTTTATGGGTTTTTTTTTCTTTTTTTACTTTATTGATTTTTATCACAAATGATATTCAAACAAAGAGTTAAACTGAAGGTATAATTTTTAAAACATTTTATACTTTGTGCAAATCGTGTAAAGTTTATTAGTTTTCAAATGGATTAAATTAAAGATTCAAGAACAGCCTTTAAAATAATTTTAATTTTTTCTTTTCTTCAACGTTTTTATTTCTGGCCGTGAAACAATCATTTTAATTTTTTCTATTTCTTCATTTTAATGTGATATTTTACTGGTAATCTAAAAACATGTTTCACTGAATTACAGGAACTTATTAACTTAATTTTAAAAATGTGAATGTTTCTTTCCCATGTTTACTATTATAATTAGGACTCTAAAAATTATGCGGAAATTTTTCGAAAGTATGCGGCAACTTATTAAAAATATGCCTATTAAATATGGACAATGAAGAGAACACAACAACATACAAATATATAGAGAGTGTATCCGTTTATGGCTGCTAATAGCTAACACAACAAAAAGTTCTTTTCTTAAAAGTTACAAAATTTTAATTATTAAATTTTCTTTGCATTCTATTAGTTATATTTAAGAAAAAAAAATTCCATCCTGTAAGCCCCCATGCCATAAATAAAAAGAAGGATAATTTTTGTATACGTTCAAACTTAGAGTTTACTTCAAATTTTATTAATTTTCAGTGTTTTCTGTCACCAGAAATAGAAAAATACGATTTTAGTTCGGAGCGCAGGGTGGTTAACAATTAAAGACGAAGGGAACACGCGGAAAAAATCGCTGGAATAAAAAATGTTATGTAAAAAGAAGGCCAATTATTCGAGAAAATCTGTGTTTGCCTCCTGTTTTCAGCGACAGAAAATACTTTGAATTGAATGATAAAGTTTTTAATAAGCTCAAAACAATTAAAGACACATGCGGAAGAAAGTGTTAGGCAGAAAAAATTACATTTCGAGACATTAAAGTGAATTGCTTTCTGTTGTAATTTTTTTCGTTTTCTTCGTGGTAGCATGTTTAAAATGGTATTAAACTATCTCAGAAAAACTAAACATTTAATTGTTAACTATTAAACTTTCTTATTTCAATCACTATTTCTCAACTTCTTTTTAATCTCGTGGCACACTCGAACCAATGGTTAAACTTTCACGGCATGATAAACTTATGATAATTGAAAACCTGTAAAATTAATATATGTCCTTTTAATTTATTTAATCCTTTCACGATTAAGGTAAATATTTTTCCCCATTTTAAAATTGGCGATTGTAGTATTTAATTATAACCTTATCTGCATTTTTTACACATAATATCAAAATAGAACGTATGCCGAACGCAATTACGTAAAGGATATGCAAATTGCTCTAAACGCCGCATAGAAAATAGACGCATAATGTATGTACTGTGTGCAATGTCCATCTTTGCTTCACAACCAAAAGAAATTGCTTCGCAGAATATCATAATTAGCACAACATTTTGTATAACCAATAAATAAAGAAATTGGATAATAAGCCTAATTATAATTTGTGTTACCTTTATAGTACATGACGAAAGATATTTCCCATAAAATTCCAAAAAAACTACACATTGTTATGTATTTTTCTTATGATTTTTATTTATTTTACGTCTAAACAAATAGTTACATACTAATATTTACTCTTAGCCTTATGGTCCTGTAAGGGTTAATAACACAGTGGCTCAGCCAAGATCAGGTTTGTGTCGTCGAAGTCGGACCATTTTTGAGCGGAAGAGTCGGAGTCGTCCATTTTTCCCACCGACTCCACAGCTTGGCCAAGATACACATTTTTTGCGGTTTTGAACTACTGTTACTCATAAAATAAACTCTTATGTTGTGTTGCATATCCATTAGGTAAATTTAATAAATACGTAACACATAAAAAACGGTGTAATGAAAAGCACCAACAACCTTAATAAATTCAGTATCTATATGTTTAAAGGTTTCATAAAAGAGCATGTCCTCCAACCTTCAGAAAAACAAGTGGGTAAGTGTGATCACAGATCGCACAGAGGGTTTCGTTTAATATTCCTTTCAAAACACTTTATCCTTTTGCGAAATCTGTTAGTTCCACATTTCGCAACCAGGGGGCATACTCTATTAACCTCTATCCGAACGATACTCCGTTTTACAAACTATCCGTAGGTATATTAGTCGAGAGGATAGGGCCCATAGCACCCGAGATAGGTAACGCTCCCCCTGGCGGTAAAAAGTGGAACTGAAATATGTAAGGCTACGTGCATAATATGAAAGAGTGGTCAAAGGGGTGTCGGCAAAAGTTAGAAAAGTACTCACCGGGTCCAATGGGGGGAGGTTAGAAAAATTGCTTAAAATACACAAGTTAGAGCCCGGAGGGGTCAATAATATAAGACTTTTTGAAAATTTTATGACTTTTTCGTGTGATCGCAAGTGTTCTGCTATAACAATGCAAAATTTCAAGTCTTCAACTTAAATAGGGGCTCAGTTAGAACAAAAATCTTAAAATACACAAGTTAGAGCCCAGAGGGTTAAATATAAGACTTTTTCAAAATTTTATGATTTGTTTGATGTGAGGTGTTCAGCAAAAAGTATGCAAAATTTTAAGTCTTCAACTTAATTAGGGGCTCAGTTAGAACAAAAAGCTTAAAATACACAAGTTACAGACCTGGGGGCAAATATAAGACTTTTTCAAAATTTTAGGATTTGTCGTTTGATGCGAGGTGTTCAGCTATAAGTATGCAAAATTTCAAGTCTCCAACATACATATTTTCTGAGAACGGGCTCTGTGACGGACGAACAGACAGAGACAGACAGACAGACAGAGGAGTGAGACGAATAGGGTTTCGTCAGATGAACGAAACCCTAAAAATAATAATAAGAGAGGGAGAAAGAGCAGTATCAGTAACATACAATACTACTTTGCTCCTGACTTTCTATTTCATTAATTTCCTGTTGAAATAAAAGCTCCTATTATGAAGCCTTGAAACAGTTGAATTGTAAAATTTTTATCCTGTTTATGTTTCTCTTTACTTTGGTTGTTACAAATCATAATTTTATCTTAACGAAAGGGATTTTGTATGCATCTTATCAGTTTTTAAATGCTCTGGGAGAGGTTTCAACCCCGAAGTCCCCTTCCTCGCTGCGCCGGTGAATAACACAAACAAAGTAAACATAACTATTTTGTTATTTGTAATAAAAAGATTTTTTTAAATATAGTCATCATAAGTGTTTTCGGATCGGCAGAGTATTTCTTCCAAGGATTTAGACTAAATTTATTTATTTTCGATTTGAAAATTATTCTCTGAAGCAAAACTTATTTCTCGTCGTAACTAACATTTAGGGCGGATGATATATTTTTTAATAATTGTAAATTTGTAACTAAGGAAAAATAAGTTATAATATGTTTCATTTTTTTTATTCTTTTCACTGCAGTTCTAATATTTCTTATTAAGAATATCTAAATAATGAAAAAAATTTGGAAAGAACTACAACATTATGGTACTAAACCTCATTACATAGTAAACTGCAGAAATTAAAATGTTGCAATTAGTAACAGCACTTAGTTTGAAATATTTTTTGTATAACTTTCTTGAAATTTTTTGCGCATATCTGGGGACCTCTCACGGTGCACCCGTGTGTACTGACATTCCAGTTCAAAAACACCGATTTAAATTATTTTTAAATATCAATTATTTTTATACTGAATAATGTTTCATTTCATCAAGAACGTTTAGACCCTAAGTATTTTAGTTTTACCATAAGATAGATTGGCACGTAACACCATCATCCATAAAATAAACAAATTTTTGAGGAAACATGTGACCTCTTGCATTCATATCTTCAATTTAAATAAAGGGAAAATATAATAGGAAACCTTTTAAAACTACACAATTAAATTTTAACAAAAATTTCAATTGAACTTATTTCAAATCATATAAAATCAGATAATATAAATCCCAACCACCTTTCTCCACTTTAATGAACTTTCTGTTATACACAAAATATGAAAAAAATTCTACGAGCGTACAGCGGCGGATTTAAATATAACTACAGCAATGTATCCAGGACCAGGAGATACTTTGAATAGTAATAATAAAAATGCAGATGATACTCAGTCTATCAGTTTAAATATGCAATTTAAATTCTGATAAGAGTTGAAAATTTTCTTTGACATTCAGTCTTTTTTTTTTTCTTATTTATGAATAATTTAATGTAAATGTTGCTAAATTGAGTTTTGAGTGTATTAATGTTTTTGTGAATGTATTTAATGTTTTATTAATAATTTTAAATATAATTTATTTTTATTAATTATATAAAATTTTAATAATAATTTATTTTTATTAATTATATAAAATTTTAATAATAATTTTATAATAATCACTAATTTTGTTGTGAATTGTAATTTTCCAACTGGGCGAAAAACATCCGGGCCAGGTTTGAACCAGGGATCTCTTGACTGAAGCTTTCAATGCTCTACCAACCGAGCTATCCCGGACGAATCTGGACGACCTAATTCACTCAGCTAACCTTAAAGATAATAGCATCTGGTCTGATATATGAATCAACTCAACAGACTCAATCGCAGGTTATGGAACTCCAGTAAACGCTGGATACGCTATTCGATTAATTTTAACACAATTATTCTAATTGGTAAATAATTCATGTGAGTTGTAATTTTCTAACTGGGCGAAAAATATCCGGGCCAGAATTCGAATCAGGGATATCTTGACTGAAACTGCCAATGCTCTACCAGCAAAGCTATCCCGGAATTAGATCCTCTAGATTCGTCCGGGGTAGCTCAGTTGGCAGAGCATTGGCAGCTTTAATCAAGACATCCATGATTCGAATCACGGCCACATCATTTTTCGCGCAGTTGGAAAATTAGAACTCAGGGGTCGTTCAAGTATTACGTAAGCAGTAATAAGGGGAGGGGGGGGGGTCCAGTGCCTGCTTATTTTTACTGACAAGGGGAAGGGGAGGGTCATGAGAATTCTTACGTAAGCATTAGTCAACGAAGCAAGTATAGTTTAACAACAAAAAACAAAAGAGCATGATTTGGATGAACGTTCTGCTGATGTTGAACGACTTGAGAAAAAAGATATGGAGTAAATAAGGACTGGAAACGAGGAACATTCCAACCCACTACTACACTGAAAATATAATAATAGACAATGCAGAAACATGGATTCAAAGATCTTGGACACCAGACTAGGAATGTGAACGCCAGACACATAATATTCCTATGATTCTTGTTAAAATTTTTAGTTATGTGCCTAAATAAGTTAGGACCTGTTGTATTTCTTAAAGCTTTTGTTTTTGTTCAGTGCGATAAATAATAATACATTAAAAACAATTTTGTATTCTATGAATTGTTTAATGCAATAAGTAACAATATATATTAAACCGATTTTGTTTTCCTTCGATATCACAAACCCTATATGTCTATTTATGTAAATTTGCTGGATTAATAACGCAATTTATCACTAACTTTATTTATTTTTTATGGCAAACAGTGTTGATGTTAGAATGTCATAAAACCTTACGTAAGCAAAGGAGGGGGGGGGGGGGGGGTCTAGCATTTGCTTATTTTTCCTTACAAGGGGGGGGGAGGGGTACAAAATGACTAAAAATATGCTTACGTAATACTTGAACGGGCCCTCATATGAATTATTTACTAATTAGAATAATTGTATTAAAATAAATCTAGAATAATTTTATTATTTAAAATAGAAGTCTGTATTTTTAATCGCCAATAAAAAGATTTATTAATAGACATCATGTAGTCATACACTATACCGTAATTTGGGGTTACTTGGACCTAGCATACAGAATTACTTGGGCTCAAATAAAAAATGTTTCCAATCAGTCCTGCGTGTACTGCGTTACTAGTCAGTAGTACTTAGTTAGTTACTAGTTATTTAGTGCTGTGCTGTACCTGTAGAGTATTGGTGAATCCCGAAGATACTCTCAACACAGTATATTCTGGAGTGATAGAGTCAATTCAAAGCGATTTTGGTAGTCTAGAAATATCAACAAAAACTATTATAAATATCATTCAAAATATAAAAGTTGTGTTGAAGAAAATCTGCTTATAGTAATTTAAAATGGAACTCCAATACTTTTTAATCACATGGAAGAAAAATTTTTATACATTCTTTAGTATTGTTATATAATCAATTCTGATGTATTTATTTATTTATTTAAAGAAGTTATAAATGTACTAAAAATCTGTGTATTTGAAAAAAATCTGCAGCAAAACTAAAATAAATTCTTTGTTTTCTCTCACATTTATTCGCTTTTCTCTTATTTCTTTCCAGGATTCGGTAATATATCATATTTTCGAAAATATCAAAGATATCTGATATTTTAATAAATATCCAAAGATATCTGATATTTTAATAAATATCCGTTTTTTTTCAAAAAAGCCAACTAATAGCTGATAACAAATATTTTCAAGCATAACATAAATTAGAAACTAAAACATATTGCACTTACAGGAAAACTTAAACAGTATTCTAGAAATGCATTTTTATTTTTACTTTTCTTTGTTTGTATTTTCACATACAACAAAATCGAAGATCAACTAATATATAAACGAACTACAGGATCCAGTATCAAGTATAAAGAAAATCAGAAATTTATAAAAAAAAATTTTAAATGCAAAATAGCTCTTTTTAATTGAAAAATTTTAAATGTAAGCTTGTCTTATTTTGTATTCTCTAAGATGTTGTAAAGCTTACACTCAACTGAACCAAAACCAGAAGATGTTTTTCTAATAAAGCTGTATATAACTGATTATTTAAATAAGACAGTTTATCTTTCAATTCATGTTCCGAATTAATTATGTCCTACATAATTATTAGTTCTACATTTATACACACATATTACAAGGTTCAGATCTAAAGCTCGAGAAAGACTTTTCTTCTTTGACTAAAAAATTACTGACATAGACAAAAGTTCCTTATCTACAGGATGACACAGTGAATAACAATTGAAAATTTCATTTGCACTTTTGACTGAAAATATCAAAAATATCTTACACAGTGATATTTTCAAAATAAATATCAAATGTAGAAAATATCAAACATCTTGATATTTTTAAAGTTAAATACCAAGTATATGAAAATATCGAAAATGTCAAACATCTTGTATTTTGAAGTTAAATATCAAGTATATGAAAATATCGAAAATATCAAACATCTTGATATTTTGAAGTTAAATATCAAGTATATGAAAATATCGAAAATATCAAACATCTTGTATTTTGAAGCTAAATATCAAGTATATGAAAATATCGAAAATATCAAACATCTTGATATTTTGAAGTTAAATATCAAGTATATGAAAATATCGAAAATGTCAAAAATCTTGGTATTTTGAAGCTAAATATCAAGTATATGAAAATATCGAAAATATCAAACATCTTGATATTTTGAAGTTAAATATCAAGTATATGAAAATATCGAAAATGTCAAAAATCTTAGTATTTTGAAGTTAAATATCATGTATATGAAAATATCGAAAATGTCAAAAATCTTGGTATTTCGAAAATAAATATCAGATATATATCATGATTGGAACACAAACACCCTACAGTGGTATCCGAGAGTTGTAAAACGACTAAGAAGTCGATCTCGAGTAAGATGGAGTGATGAAATCAGAAAAGTGGCCGGTGTTAATTGGATGACTAAAGCACTAGACAGGAAACATTGGAAAAATCTGGTGGAGACCTACATCTCCAGAAGTGGATTGAAAACGGTTGATCATTATGATGATGATGATCCATCGATATATATCATCAAATCCTGTTTCTTTCTTTTTTTTTTAGGGTTTCGTTCATCTGACGATACCCTATTCGTCTCACTCCTCTGTCTGTCTGTCCGTCCGTCACAGAGCCCGTCCTCAGAAACTATATATGTTGAACACTTGGAATTTTGGATTCTTATAGCTGAACACCTCACATCAAACGACAAATAATAAAATTTGGAAAAAGTCTTATATTTACCCCTCCGGGCTCTAACTTGTGTATTTTAAGCTTTTTTTTCTAACCCGTAATTAAGTTGAAGACTTGAAATTTTGGATACTTATAGCTGAACACGTCACATCAAACGACAAATCATAAAATTTTGAAAAAGTCATATTTACCCCTCTGGGATCTAACTTGTATATTTTAAGCAATTTTTCTAACTCCGACCCTAATTCAGTTTGAGATGTGAAATTTTGCATACTTATGGCAGCACAATTGCGATCACACGAAAAATCATAAATTTTCAAAAAGTCTTATATTATTTACCACTCCGGGCTCTAACTTCTGTACTCTTAGCAATTTTTCTAACCTCCACCCTTTTCATCCGAGGTGCACGTTTGTAACTTTTGCCGACACTCCTTTGACCACTCTTTCATATTATGCACCATAGCCGTACATATTTTAGTTCCAATTTTTATCGCCAGGGTGCGCCTACCTATCTCGGGTGCTATGGGCCAGATCCCCTCGACTAATATATGTACGGATAGTTTGTAAAACGGAGTTTCGTTCGGATAGAAGCTTGTTTATAATAGAGTGCGCCCCCTGGTTGCGAAATGTGAAACTAACAAATATTTCAAAAGTATTAAAGTGTTTTGAAAGGAATATTAAACGAAACCCTCTGTGCGATCTGTGATCACACTTACCCACTTGTTTTTACTCTGTGTCACTTTAACATCAGTATGTTTTAAAAATTAACGTAGTCGGCAATTATTTATAAAAGATTGTCTATGCTTTATAAAATAACATAAGTACTATTGTTATTTTAACAATTTTAGTACTGTCAAGCGGGGTGACTTTGTCCCGCCCCTTCCTCTTCCACAGATAAAGACAAAACGTGTAATAAATAAAATGAATTTGGATAAAACTAATAAGGGGCTTGTGCATAACGTTAACACTTTAGGGGGGAGGGGAGATTTATCTTTTGATATCGTTATAATTTTTGATCCAACCAAAATTTTTCTCTTGTAATTTGTAACTTGTTCTTTAGATAAAAATAGTCTGTTATCTATTTTTAGACTTATCTATTTTTACGAAAATACAAAATTATTATTAAAATCATTAAATGATTATAAAATTTTTAATTCCAAAATCTGAAAAACTCCAACGTTTGGCATTCCTATTCTTCTGTCAGCTGTCCATGCACATGTAATTCGCTGTTGTAAAACAAAAGTGAAAGAATGTTGGCCGTTCTGCACCCCCCTCTCCCCTGTGCGGGGCAAATGCATGAAGACTTTTATTGTTGAAAGCATTATGTAACAAAAAGCTATTATTAAATACTTTTTAATAGTAGCTTTTCCTTTTAAGTGCTGTTTCATATAAAGTTATTTAATATCTAATAGTGATATTTTATTCACTTCTCTTCATTTGAATAAATAAAGTATGCGAATAATAAATGTATAAACACATTTGTTACAAACAAAATAAAAAAAATAAATAAAAAATGAAAATAACGTTTAGACATTGATAATTAAGGAGGAGGAAGGGGATCCAAATCTACGGAAAAGTTGATAACGTTATATATGTTTATAGCCCCTAGTAGCGCCGAATTCTGATAGAATGCGGCGGTAGCTTAAACATAAATTATTTAATTTAGCATTTTACAAATTGATTTTGGCATCACTTCGGTTGTCGTTTTGTTTGCTATTTCGCGCATGATTTTACTGGAGGAAGCTTTTGATTGGAAAAGTTATTTATATAATTGATGCTATAGGGCAAAACTGGGAAATTTCCTTAGCGGCCACTGGCCGGTAGGACTAGTTTTTTAAGTGGCCACTTTTTTATTTAAAAATACCAAACAGTAAAATTTCTATAAGTATTAATCTAAAACTGAATAGCCCAAATAAATATGTTAATATAAATATATTGGAACCAAAAAGAGTAGAATCCTTGATGAAATGCAAGAAAATTTTATTCTCTCCTTGTAAAAAAGTGGCTGAAAGTGGCCGCTGATAGACTATTTTTCACTAGCCCCTTTTTCTCATTTACTGGCCCTGTGGCCGGTGGCTAGTGTTAATTTTGACCTTATTGATGTTGTAAAGGGGTAAATACATATTTTTCTTTCTTAATATGTCTTCTTTACAAATCAATGAGATTTATATATATTAATTTGATATTTTTATGTTTTACAATGACTTTATTCACAAATCGGCATTTTAAATGTCAATTTGGGGTGAAATTGTCTCGGCCAAAATCGCCAAAAATTTAGTTTATTTATTATATTTAATTTTTCTTGAATATATCTAAAATTTTCTTTTATATTGAAAAATATCGTCTTAAATGTTTTTGCATGACTTGCATAATGCTCCCTTTTTGAATAAAATTTTGTTTTTATTTTCAAACAAAATTTGTGTTATTTTAATCTCGAAATGACGTAGTTTCTTTATTCTGTTTTATTATCCTATCATAATAGTGAGTTTTCATTGATTTACAAAGTTTTTAAGGCTTATTTTATGATTTTTCCGTTATGAGACATTTAAATAATATATATCTTTTAAACTATTCTTTAAACATACTAAACGTAAATTTTAATATTTATAATTGATATCTTGAAACTAGAAAAAAAGAATTAGAAATAATTTAAATGAAAATTTCGATAATTTTTGGATCTTTAAAGATAATGAATCGTTAGGCCTATGAAACTTTCTATTGTTTCCGATTTCTGTCTTGAGATATGATACATAATTGATGTTTCTACATTGATTATATAATATTAAAAGGAAAAAAAAAACTTATTTTATTAAACAAAATAAAAAGGGTTTTTTTTTTATATTATAAAGTGTAAAGTCAGAAAAATATTTTTTTTTCATAAAAATATTTATTAACGTTTTTGATAACATATCTATTTTTTTTTAATCTGTATAATTATATTGTTATTAATATCTTATATATTATTATTAATAAAATTTTCCACGTGTGATTGATGAATTAATGAGAGATTCTTTCCATTATAATCTAATATATTTTAAATTAATAATATTTGAAATTATACTTTACATAATATTACAATTATTGTTATTACAATACTAACATTGAATCATGTTTATAAAATTATTATAAATGGTATTTTATTAAAATTTGAAAACCATTAATCTTTAATAATAAAATTGTTATTAATATTTTAATTATTGAAAACATGCATCATGAATACCTCTAATAAAATTACTGTTTATATAACGTATTTTTAATAATTATTAATAAAAATAAATTATGCATAAATTAATCGGTATTTGTAAATCGAATACTCATATTTTTTAATAACAATTCTATAATTAATCTTGTTATTTTAGAAGACTTTCTACATTGATTTGTCACGTTTACAATAAAAGAAAGGGAAATGATTTTTTTAATCTGTAATAAAATTACTGTTTGTATAAATTTTTTAATCTGTAATAAAATTACTGTTTATATAAAGTATTTTTTTATAATTATTAATAGAAATAAAATATTCATAAATTAATCAGTATTTGTAAATTGAATACTCATATTTTTTTATAACAATTCTATAATTAATCTTGTTATTTTAGAAGACTTTCTAGATTGATTTATCAAGTTTACAATAAAAGAAAGGGAAATGATTTTTTTAATCAATGTATAAATTTTTTAATCTGTAATAAAATTACTGTTTGTATACAGTATTTTTTTTTTATATAATTATTAATAGAAATAAATTATACATAAATTAATCAGTATTTGAAAATTGAACACTTATATTTTTTAATAACAATTCTATAATTAATTTTGCTATTTTAGAAGACTTTCTACAATGATTTGCCCAGTTTATAACAAAAGAAAGGAAGATGATTTTTTAAATCTGTAATAAAATTACTGTTTATATAAAGTATTTTTTATTATTATTAATAGAAATAAATTATGCATAAATTAATCAGTATTTGAAAATTGAACACTTATATTTTTTAATAACAATTCTATAATTAATCTTGTTATTTTAGAAGACTTTCTACATTGGTTTGTCAAGTTTACAATAAAAGAAAGGGAAATGATTTTTTTAATCTGTAATAAAATTACTGTTTGTATAAAGTATTTTTTTATAATTATTAATAAAAATAAATTATATTTTTTAATAACAATTCTATAATTAATCTTGTTATTTTAGAAGACTTTCTACATTGATTTGTCAAGTTTACAATAAAAGAAAGGGAGATGATTTTTTTAATCTGTAATAAAATTACTGTTCCTATAAAGTATTTTTTATAATTATTAATAGAAATAAATTATACATAAATTAATCGGTATTTGTAAATTGGATACTGGTATTTTTTAATAACTTGTTATTATAGAAGACTTTCTACATTGATTTGTCAAGTTTACAATAAAAAAAGGGAGATGATTTTTTTTTAATCTGTAATAAAATTACTGTTTATGTAAAGTATTTTTTTATAATTATTAATAAAAATAAATTATACATAAATTAATCAGTATTTGTAAATTGGATACTGGTATTTTTTAATAACAATTCTATAATTAATCTTGTTATTTTAGAAGACTTTCTACATTGATTTATCAAGTTTACAATAAAAGGAAGGGAGATGATTTTTTTAATCTGTAATAAAATTACTGTTCCTATAAAGTATTTTTTTTTTATAATTATTAATAGAAATAAATTATACATAAATTAATCAGTATTTGAAAATTGAACACTTACAATTTTTTAATAACATTTCTATAATTAATCACGTTATTTTAGAAGACTTTCTACGTTGATTTTTCAAGTTTACAATAAAAGAAAGGGAGGTAATTTTTTATAAAAAGGAGATCAAAAGTTTTTCAGTAAAAGACGCTATTGAAAAATATGAAAGAAATTTTAAAGTAATGTTTTTTGTTTATCAATTAGGAAATTTTCCTTTAATCATTATTCACGATATATTTTAGTTATAATAAACATATCATGAAATACGAAAAACCGTTTTTATCGTATTGGAATTGCTCCGTTATTTTGTTTCTACTATTCTTGCACTTTCAAATTCATATAAAAATAGTAAATTTTATAACACTTTCAAAGTTCTAGAACATATTTTACATAAATCATCACGTAATTGAATTTTGATTATACATTAACACATTCATTATGGATTAAAATTAAATCTTCATAATGATTAATGAAAACAAATTACTTAAGTTTTATTCTTTACTTAATTTTAAAGGTACCAGAATAAATTAATAACACCGTGTTTATGTCACACTGAAATTGTTTGGTTACCTTCCATATGCTATTACTCTTTTTTTTTAAATTTAAAACAAAAATAACAAATTTCGCGTTTTACTTTAAAATTATTACGATTCATTTATATAAAGGATCGATAAAATTAATAATTAATTATAAATAATTAATACATTATTAATTAAAATAAAACTTTAATTATTATTAAAACAAATTATTGTTACACTAATGTTAAATTTGTGTAATAACTAGTAGACATGCATTAGTAATTTTAAATAATAATCTTATGTTATCATTTGTAAAGTTTGCGTGCAATCATTACTTACGATACATTTTATTACTATGATAAACATATCATAATATTAATGTATGATAAACTCATTTATAAATTCAGGGTGAGGAAGGCACAAGCTAAATTTTTTGTAATATACTTCCATTCAAGTTTATAATTTCATTCTGTAGTAGTATAATATGTAATATCGTTAGATCGATATGTTAGATCGCTTCAATTAAATTTTATACTACATTTTTGAAAAAGAAAAAAATGAATAATTTTGTATTAACCAAATACGTGAGTCTTTTCCAAACATGAGATTTTAAACCTGTCTAGTTAGTTAACCCTCTAATCCCCGACGTTTCAGAAATTCCTTAATTCAGAGAATCTGAATTCATACCGGAAAATTTTTAATAATAAATTTCCGTCTATTTAATGACGGAAAGTATTAAATAAAGCAACTATTGCTAATTTAAATTTCTGGTATAAATTTGGACTATCTGAATTAAAAAATCCACTAAATTGGAAGCACTGGTGGTAAGTAGTATATACGCTACCATGGGCATTTCAGTGTTGAATTCAGGGGGTGGTCCGGGGGACGCCCCCCCCCTCCCGGAGCAATGAGATGTACCCAAGGAAAATTTTAGATTTTGGGTTTTCATTCGTTAAAAGTGCAATCCCCCCCCTCCCCCGGAACTCTATAATCTCCATCACGCAGCCACAGAACCCCCCGTCCCCCGGAGAAAAGTATCTGAATTGAGCACCGCGCATTAGAGGGTTAAATCCGCCCTGCACATAATGCATGAACAACAGCAACAATAGCCACAACAAAAATTACTAATTAAAATTATTTCGATATCATTCACAAATCAGCTTCTTTCTAAATTCAAACAAAAATAATAAATTTAGGTTCAAAATTATCACAAAATGTTTTTATGAAAACACTTTCCTCAATTCACTAAAATATTGCGATGTACAACGCTGCAGAATTATTTGCATCTTCTTGTAAAATAACATTAAACCTCTCCTTTGCACTAAAGAATGCACATTCAAAAAGAGAATACTTTTCATATAAACAAAACTGTGCGATTAAAACAATACTCAAAGACAAGATCAAAAGAATTTACGTTTCTACCATAATGAGAAAATCAAAATAATTTTAAAAATTTCAACCATCCTTTAAATTTTGGCGAAATACTTTTTACATTCTATGCGCGTATACAAATCGGAGTCATTTTCCGCTGAATTTTTCAGCGTTGCATGATAAAACCGCAATAACTGAATTTTTTTCCGAGATTAAAAGGATAACTTGAAATATTAACAAAAATCGATAAATTACGTTACAGATTTGAAATAAATTTGGGACAATCTCTGCTCAATTGTTAGATATTATAGTTGTAATTCTGCAATAAGAAATAGAAAAATATACACGATAATAAGGAATATGCGTTCTAAACCTCGGTCGGGAAGAAAAAAAAATCACTTTTACCTGAGATTTAGAAAAAAATATTAAATAGATGTTCGAAAAAAAAAAAAAAATTGTGTGTTTTGTCTCTATTTCGAATATCTATTTCACAAATTTGAAGTATCTTAGTATTTCGGTCTCATCATATGGACTGCATACAGAAATACGTAAGTTATTACTAATATGTCATTAACATAAACATTTCACTGGAAATAATTCCAAAATTTTACGTACATTTGCAAGTACTGAGCAAGTCTTCATCAGAAATATTATCAATAAATTTACTAATAATAAATATATCGATAGGGCAACAATTCTCCAATATAAATATTGGTGGACATTGTTATCTGCACACTTAACTATATTAAACATTTTAAAAGCAAAGAAATATGGACAAGCATTTGTCCTGTGTAAAATAAACATTGAAAAAGCGTATTATCGATCAAATTAAAAATAATAATTTACTAATAATAAACATATCGACAGAGCAACTGTTCTTCTATATAAATATTGGTGAACATTATTATTTACACATTTAACTATATTAAACGTTTTAATAGCAAAGAAATATGGGTAAGAATTTGTCAAGTGTAAAATAAACATGGACAGATCGTATTATCGATATAATTAAAAAAATGATGTTGGAATTAGGTTAACATTTGTTCAATATTAAATAAACACAGGTTGACAATATTATCTATGAATTTCCTAATAATGAACATCTCGATAGGGATGAAATATAAGGCAACATTTGTCTAATATCTCAACAAAATCATGTTAATTTTGTAAAAGAATTATGAGCTACTATAGTTGAAACGTAAGTTTATGCAATGGGGGGGGGGGGGGAATAGAGATATTGGCATTTAAGTAATAATTTATTTTATTTCTCTAAGTCTTGGATTTAAAGTAAAATTTATCACCAATTTTCATATATTGATAAAATGTTTTAGAATTTTTTAAATAGTTAGAAGAACATAGCAACAGAAATATATATAAAAAAATGTAAAACTCAAGAACACTGCTTCAGCAATGAGCTATTTTAATGACCAAAATTTTAATCTTACACCTTAAAAGAATTGACATTACAACAGACGTGTTTCAGTCTTTTCGCTTATGTAATTAAATTCAACTTGACCCTGATTGCCATAGAATTTTTACCCAGGCGGTAGGGTGGAGATAAACGAGGATATAATATAAAGATTTACATAATATTAAATGGATATATTTTATATCGATCCTCATCTTTTAATGCAAATTAAAATAACGCATTTGCTTCAAAGCATTTTTGCAGAGATATTAAAAATATTAAAAAGAAAACGTGTTATTGATTAATTTCAAATCGATTCAAGCTTCTTGACAATTTGTAGTAAACACTTTTCACCCTGTGATTTATTACACGTCATGTGATGATGTTTGTTTTGTGTACATTTCCCCAAAGTCTGCATGCAGAAATTCCCAAAAGTTCAGTTACAAAACGTACGGGTTTTAATTTAGCCCCAGTTTTATGCTGATTGCAAATAGCCTAATTAAAAAGCACAAATCTATTTCTAAGCTAAAATGAACGTAAACATACCTTACGTAATCGCTCGAACGTTCATTGCATTCGTGCATTTTCAGCTCCAGATCCTTAGGAATTGTTTGCATTCTTCGTACAAGTTTGGCATAGTTTGCATTTTTCACAGGAAAACTAATTAAAAAGCAATTCCGAGGAAAGTGCACCCAGAATTTGCACTCACTTCAAAGCTCCAAGATATGCGTTTATTTTAATAAGCGATCTTGCAGCCAGATTCGAAACATACAGCTGCTTTAAAATGCGCTAGTCTGCCGCGTGCGGTACCCGTACCTCAGTCAAGGAAAGGGTTGCCGGGGAGTTTCGGTTTTCGCCAAAGGCGATAGGACAGGGAGCGATAAAGTCGCCGGTTTTCTCCTCTGTTTTTGTTGTGACCATGTCCACTGTCGTCCATGTGTTTTTAGGTGTGTTCGTAATTATATAAATACGTAGCACCTATAGTCGTCGTACAGTCCGTCTGTCCGTCTGCATATAACAGCGCAAAAACTACCCAACCGAATCGTTTGAAATTTAAAATATATAATTGTTGCATAATTTTGTCGAGTCATTTCAAATTTTATGAAAATCGGATGTAATGTTTAATGACAGGGACAGTCAAAAGCTTTCCGTTACATAACGGCCAATGGGAAAAAATTATTGCAAGTGCATTTTAATGATGTTATAGCCTTTCGAACAGAATGAAATCGATAGGCACTTATGAAGTGCACTAAAATATACATTCAGTACAATATGCGGTGCAAAAAATATTTATAAAACTAGTTATAGTACAAACGCACCTCATTTGCCTCGTTTGACGAGCAATTTCCAACTTGTTTGTTTTTTCAAAGGAAAAGTAAGTCTGTTGAAATAGTTTGTTCAAGCTTTGAAAGTTATGTTTATGGATGTTTTATCAACCTGTGCACTAAATTCAATTTTAAAAATTTAATAAACTTTTTTTTTTTTTTTTTATTTACTATTCGTTATTTAGAAGATATATATCTATATATATTAAGTGCAATGAAGAATTATTTATACATTTTTTTTTTTTTTAAGATACTGCTTCTAAAATATAAAAACTGAGAAGCATATAAATTCAAGCCAATACAGTAATAAATAATGAGAGACATACATAAGAAAATTATAAAATTTCGATAATAAATTTTGATAATATTAAGTATTGTACGTTTTTATTTAATATATTAAGACAATTTAAAAATGAAATTTGAAATAATTAAAAAAAATCTCCGTCTTTGTATGGGAGTTTATGTATGTATAATTCTTGTCATTATGTACACAGCAATTTTTTATTAAACAAATTTAAATTAAGGGGCTGCAAGACTCTTAAAATTGAAAAAAAAAAAAGACAATTTTCAACATTTAATATCTTAACATGTATATAATTTTAAAACACAATTTTTATTGAAATTAAAGATATAAGTATGTTCTTTCATTTCATGTTCCGTACTTTGGGTCACTTTTTCCTGGTTCGACTCACATTTCCATTATTAAAAAATATTATATGTGATTTTTCAACGTCGAAATGGAGTTGTAAACAATTAACATGAAACAATGAAGCAAACTGTATGGTTTTAAAGAGGATATTTTTTATTTTTTAACTATTTTTAAAGTTTTGGAACAAAGTGGCCCCTGCTGGGGGCTCCTTTGGTCCATTCACTTAGTTTTATATAAAATGAATACATTTCATATGTAAATGAATACATTTTTATTGAAACTCCCTTGCAATAGCATTTGCTAATAAATTAACACTGCAAACTCGATAAACAATTTTTTTTTAAACATTTAAACATAATAAAACAATTGTTAATATTAAAGAAACGAGAAACAGTTTTCGCCATGTTGTCCTCGGCAACTGGAACAAAAACAATTGATGTAACATTTTGCTACAGTAACATTTGAAAAAAATGCTACTTAAAACATGTTTTAAGAGATTTGGCTGTATAAAAGGAATTTCTAAGTAATTGGGGCTATTTTCGGAACAAAAAAGGCCTGGCACAAAATAGCCCGAAATACTAGTTTTCATGTTAACTTTATGAAAACGCGAACATTTCCTCTCAAATAAAAAGTTAAAGAAAAAACTATGATCACACATGGGTTACAGGTTACTAAAAGTAATATTTTGACACTTACCTTATTTGTAGTTCTTATCCAGATTGTTTCACTATAGAAAGTTTGGAGGGTTAAAATTTACACACAAAAACAGTTGTTTACAAACACATCCAGTGTTGCCACTAAAAAAATTTAAATTACCCCCAAACTATTCAAATACCCTATAGTAGGGTACAAAATATTTTTCAAGGGCAAAAACTCCAAATTATCTTGTATTGTTTGTTCAATACAAAGAATAAAAACTTTTTTTATGGGATGGACCAAAGTAGCCCCGGTTGACGGTAGCTAAAAAATTGCAGGATGCAGAATTAGCTTTTATAGGGGCCCGGTATATAGTGTCCGGCATTTAACATTCAGAAAATTGGTATAACAGCTTACGGGCAGGATTACAAAATATATTTTGCAACTAGAATGAAAATTTTGGTGCCTACTTATAGTTCAGATTATAATAATGACCCTGAACCTAAATAAATTTGTATTTAAAGTCTTTTTATATTTTTAATACAAAATTATATTTAGCTAATGCAAAATTTTGAAAATTTCAAGAGTATAATCACCCCCCCCCCTCCCCAAAAAAAATCTTTTACAATAAAAATGAAATTTTATCTTCAGTTTATATAGAATAACATAAAACATATGTTTTGAAATTTTCATGAAAAAATATTCAGAAGTTTTTAAGATATCGTGCGCGTTATGCCCAAAAACGTCATTTGGAGAAAAATGACTTCAAAGTTTCGGAAACACCGCTTCAGCTATTGGGGGGAGGGGGGTATAATTCTATGTCATAACATCTGTTCTAGAGGAAATTTCAAGGAAACAATTATATCAAAATGTTCAGAAAAAATAGTCGTTCAATATCTAAAAAAATTAAAATTTCGAAAATTTTGAAGCTTTAAGTGTTCTTAATCTTTTTAACACTCTATAACATGAATTCGGTTTGTCTGTCTGTCGTGCCGTTCTAACTTACGTATACTCGGATTGCATTTGATATATACTGAGATTTACTATGACCTGTTTGCTATTGAAAATTAAGTGTGAAGCATTTACAGTGGTTTACGGGGACACTCAAAAGGATTCCGTTACATCATGGTCTATGGGAGAAAATCGTTTCCACTGTATTTTAAGGGGACCGTGGACCTTCATTTGAGCAGAAATCGAAAATTATTTTTGTGCATATTAATTATTCTACAGTTTGTTCTGAGTCATTTGCATAAAAAATCATGCATATGCGATTAGTTTTCGCAACGTTACAAGCGTTTGAATCCTTCTATATATATAAAAAAGTTTTGATTTGGAAATGGACCAATGACAATCTGCGTAGATATTCCGGGTAGATCCACATCCAATTTGAATGCTTAAGCATGACCTTTCATCGTTAATATTAAAAAAACTGTTGCATACAAAAATATGAAAATCGGTGGTATTATAGAGAAATGTTTGATAAGCACGCTGATGCAGACAGTTTTCAAATCGGAGAATTATTTTAAGAGATATTTAATGCTAAAGTTAGACAAAATCGTTCCATTAAAAAAATTTTATTGGAGCAAAAACTATACATGAGAATTTAATCATCTTTAGATCATTTTATACGTTATAAGTTCCCGGTGTGCAGATTGTATTTATTTTTCTTATTTGACTCATTTTTTGAGGTTTTATTTCAATTTTAAATTCAAATTTTCAGCATTTCGAGAGATATTTTTTACAAATTTTAGAAAATGTTATTAATTTAAACTGTTGCCAATTGTATAAACAGCGCAAACAATAATGTTTACTTCAAATTAAAAATTTATTTTACACGTGACTATTATAAACAGAAAATATAAAAAGCAGGAACTCATTGAAAATTACGTCATAAAAATTATAATTACACGTGAATTTTAAAAGATACAGAATATTGTAAAATAATAAATTCATAAACATGCGTTAGAAGTCTCAAATAGGAGAATTTACGTCACATTTACGCAGGGATATGTTTAGGAAAATTTTAGGTTCTTTAAAGGACCCTTCACAAAATAATTTATCTTAAAACAGGACCCTTCACAAAAAGTTTTATCCCCAAACAGGACTCTTCACAAAACATTTTATCCCAAAACAGGACCCTTCACAAAATTATTTGTTTCTTAAATAGACCTTTCACAGAATTTTTTCACCTTCAAATTGAACTTTTCACAAATTTAGTCATTTAAAAATAAAATCTGGCCTGTAAGTAAGCAGTTCAACTCACCAAAGAGCATATTACTTCGCTTTTTATATATGAAGGATAGAACATGAAGATGCAGATAATTTAAAATTCACAAAATTATGACTAGAATTTTCACAAAAATAAGAAAAACTTCACAATTTCACAAAAACAGGACCCTGTGAGAAAAGTCTGGACAGACCCCTGCATTTACGTCACATTACACTTATAAAAAAATAATATTGCTAAACAGTTTAAATTTAAAAATTGCTCGAGATATTTATTTAATATTTTAAGATGATCATAATATTTCATTTCTAGCAAAAGTACTTTTACGTGAATATTAAAAAGAAAAAGAAAAGTTTGGTGAAAATTACGTCAGATTATATTTCTCAGATTCAAATTGTAATTCAATCTTCCGAAATCTTTTTAAAGCCGATCAAATTATCGTGCTGTTAGAGTCTGCGGTGTCTGAACGGCGGTTGACGAGCGTAGCTCGTAGGGGGCAGAGCCCCCTAGTTTTGTACAAAAAAAAAAAAAAAAATCGGCCTTTTAATAAAATTTAAATCAAAACTCATTTATCAACCTTTTTTAAATTTTCGAAATGCTCCATGCGTCATAATTTTTTATCAAAATTTAGGAAATTGATAAGGAAGAATCCTGAACGCTGATATGGCTTACAAAGAAAATGTGTATGCATTTAAAATTTCAACTTCATTAATATAATTTAATTTAATTTTTAATTTATTAAAATGCAAAATTTTGATGAAAATCGATATCGAATTAAAAAAAAAAATCTTTAAAAAATTAACTATTCAAGGCATTAAAAAATCGATGCACAGATTTGTTTGCAATAGAGTTTTAAGTGATTAAAATGCAAAATCGAGGAAATACTATCTCAAAAATAATGACGCATAGAGAACTTTTAAAATTTCGTTTTAAAATTCCAATTAAAAAAAAAAATCTTTAAATTATAATAAAATTGGAAATTTCTTTTAAGGTGTTCAATATACTTATGGTGAAATGTATATTTAAACAAAATTTAGCTACTTTAGAATTTATTAAAGGAGACGTTCCAGAATAAGTAGACAATTTGGTGCATCACTGCCGAAGTGAATATGTTAAGAAGTTTTTGTCAGGTTCTTAAAAGCAGTTTATTTGTAGATGTGCCCGCACTCGCTATTTAAAAAATAATCCCATTTTGTTATTTTAATTTTAATTTTAAGTGCTTTATGAAATTTTTTCACATTGTTGGCAATCGGGCTACTTCCATTGTTGAAGAGAGAAGGAAAATAATGAGGAATTAGTATATTATTAAAGGCAGCCATTTTTGCATTACAATTAAAAACAGCTTTTTAAAATATTGAACAGAAAATGATGTCACAATAAATAATAAAAAAAAAAATTACTCATAAAGCACATTTAAATATTTTTTTTATTCAGCTGATACTGAGATTGAGACGCTAGCTCAGAGAGCTTCAGTGAGTGAAAATGACGTCATGGTAAAAATGAAATGCGAATTTACTTTGACAAAACTAAATATTTTATAATGAATGCGTCTAAAGAAACAGGCATAAATTATTC
Organism: Maratus speciosus; assembly: GCA_963932465.1. Lineage (NCBI taxonomy): Eukaryota > Metazoa > Arthropoda > Arachnida > Araneae > Salticidae > Maratus > Maratus speciosus. Next base: position 298,142,227 of record OZ010789.1, read on the forward strand.
TGGATTTCGCCGGCACTCAAATCAGAACCTCAAGTCAAGTGTACAAATGTTCATATGTAAAATTGTAACTGGAAAATGTAATATCAAGTTTGGGACTATATATTTATTAATAATCTATGGCATGTTAATTTTTTTTTTTTCAAATAGTGATGTGAATATGAAAAATATGCAAGTAAATTTTTCGACGTTGAAAACGACGTTATTAGCCCCCGGTACGGTATGCTATTTCTTTCTCCCAGCTTATTTTGTGTATTCCAAAAAGTAACGTTACCTTACAGAAGCCAGCCGTAAAACAAAGCAGTACGATTAAACACTCTATAGCAATTTTTTAAACTTCTAAGCATCGCACATTTTTTTTTTTTTTTTTTTATATACCGTCGTATTGGAAAAAAAAAGTTATTTTAAATGCATTTTGTTTGAAAATTGTATCTCTATTTATTTTTGAAATATTAATTTTTTATAGTTTTTAGAGCCATTTTCTCTAAAGCCCTAGTATTGTCAACTCAAATACTCCATTTCTGTAGAAAGTAAAGGAAAAATAGTTGTAAAATAGTAATTATATATTTTTGTTGCCATTTTCTCATAACAACAGAAAGACAATGTAATTAAAATACGTGTTATTTTGAAAAAATATATAAACGAATGATTTTTGTTAAAACAATGAAGCTATTATAAACTATATTTAATTTTAAGTATCTATGAATCATTAGAAAGCCGGTTTTTTTTTTCTTTTTGTCGATTTTCTTGAATGACGGCATCTTTTTGCTGCATTTGTGCATTATTTCGCGATAGTGATATGCTATGCATGCTTTACTGTAGTTGTTTAAGAGTGGATCGTAAATGTGGAATCCTTAAGCGGATGCGAATGACGTCATTTTACATAAAATAAAACGTGTGCTTTAAGTCTTAAAATTGAAATATGTTTAGTACTGCAGTAGAGTCCCGCTTAACCGAGTTATTTCCTTCTGATGGACTGGTGGCTTCTATTATTATGAAACAGCCATTATAAAAGAAGCGTTAGATGAAGATGAAAGAGCAGTCGTAAAAAGTTAGAACTCTGATTTTCTGATCAGAATGGGAAAAAAAAAAAATGTTTTTTTTTTTTCATTTTTTTTGCTCTTTCATCTTCACCTAACGCTTCATTTATAATGGCTGTTTCATAATAATAGAAACCGCCAGTCCTTCAGAAGAAAATGAAGTAATGGAAATGTCGGGGGCGACACTAAATTCTGAAAAAGCAGGATTTCTGTTCCCTAGTTTTGTAATTTCTTTTGTAAATTTAATCATTCAGTTCTTTTAAACATTTTCATTCGTCGAATTCGGCGGGTTTCGACTCGTTATATTAAATGCTTCCATAATGGAAAAGATTCTTTCTATCACTGTTAGATTCTCCTCATTGGTGAAGAATGAAGTAACTGTTTTGACTTGAGAAAAAGCAGTTTTGCAATGCATAAAGTACAGTCGTGGGGGAAAAAAGTAAATACCTCTGCTAGCTCTGTAACTAAGTATAATAGAAGAAAGCTACTGGTACTAATCAATTGGAAACAAAGCCTACTTTTAAATGGTGTATATAAAATTTGCTTGGGGAGCCATCTACGAATCAAATCCAGATATAACTTTGTTTTTTAATGGCAACACCCGATTTTGACAATATATTTTAAATCTTCGGTTCAAACTATGCCTAGAAACGAAATTTCTAGTCATTTGAATGACAAGTTTTTGAATTATAAACATTTAAAATTTAGAGCTTCTAATGTTAAGTTACATTTTCATATTTTTATTAATATCTCCTGAAATTATAATCCTAATATGATAATTTTGTGCGTGGTTATAATACTAAAAAGCCCAAACATAAATACATTGAATTTGTATTTTTAAAATTTTTATATGAATTATGAATAATGAAATTAATATTCGACAAATATATATAAATTGCAATTTACTAGATTCTTATTTACTATGTCCTGCTTTATGCAAATTTTCAATTTCAAATTTTTCTTTCAAGTAGTTTTCTAATTAAAAAACGCCAAAATGATGGTTTAAGAAGCGTCTATGATGTGCAGAAAAGCATAATTTTAAAAAACATATTTTACTCATTTTATTGAAATATTTGGGCTGACAATAGTCGAAACATATTAAGCGAGTGAAATGGTGATATTGGCAAGAAATAATACATTAATAGAAAGGACATAGTCATTCTGCAGCATTTCAACAATCGAGTACCTAACTTCAATTTGGAAACACCCCTAAAAAACACTCATTTTAAAATAATTAATTTCTCTGAAACCAATCGTACGATTTTCATGTAAATTTAGATTTAGGCTAGTTGAGGATGTAAAATTAATTTATGGTGTCAAACTTGGATATTGCTATTGAAAAAAAAACAAAGTTTGGATTCGTTTTGATATGTAGTAGATGACCCCCTAAGAAAATTTTATAAACATCATTTAAAAGTAGACTTTATTTCCAATCGTTTGGTACCTGTAACTTTCTTCTACGATAATTCGTTGCAGAGTTAGCAGGGGGGGGGGGTTACTTTTTTCTTTCCACGACTGTACATAAAGGGTCACTAAGCTGGTCAATTACAGGAAGATATTAAAATCAAAATTATAACATTTTATTTACAAAATGCATTTTGCGGTAATTTTTTCATCGAAAGAGTTATAGATTTCGGCCGACAAAGGCTTTTTTATTTAAATACTAATCTTTTTTTTCGAACAAATATTATAAAAATATTAAATTTTTAAATTTTGTATAAATCTAGATCAATTAAATTATCACATTAAAATCAAATCAAATGAAATATTATCAAATTAGATATAATTTTCGTAGGGGGATTTACGTTAGCATAAGTACTTTGTTACATGAGATTTTACCAACTTTAGCAATAAATGCCGATGTTTTACAGTTGACAGATATGTCAGTATTTTATTACTATAGGATAAAATCTTATGTACCACGATATCGCTTGTTATAATAAAACTAGAAGGTAAAACGTCAGAATGACGTGTTTTCATTTTTAAAAGAATGATATAGCATTGCATTATGAAAAGAATTATAAAGTAATAAATTTTATCTTATCTGATTAAGAGGGTCAGGTGGGGTAAAATAGTTATAAAAACCACCCATTTTTCATTCAAACTTAATTTGCAAGAAAATTATTAATTGAATTTCAACGCAAGATATATCGAAAAACATGCATATTTCGATGTAACTCATCACTCAAGTTGTTTTTGTTTTTCACAATCTTTCTAAAACGGTTAATTTAACCTTATGCAGTTTTATTGAAAAAATTAAATCTCTGAAAATCAAAATAAAATGGCTGATTTTAACGAAAGATTATCGGGATCCGGTTGAGTTCACTCCGGAAGTGTTATACACTTCAAATTAATTTATAATTTCATTATAATTTCAAATCTAAACAATAAGCATTCACTCGTGATGCCACTTGAAAGAATATATTTTTTAGGAATAACGATGGAGTCATTCCCGGCGGTGAACAAAAATTAAAACAGCCCAAATAGAAAAATTCTAACAGTATTGCATTTAATACACACCTTCGCTTGCTTTAAATGGGCATTTTTAAAGAAAGTTTTAACGCAGGGAGTTCGTTCCGATTGCTATATTGCCAATGAGCTTCACGGCCTATATTTTAATCGGAAACATTCATAATTAAACACTGTTTTTGAAATCGTGAATGATTGCTAAAAGCAGTAAAATATTTTTAGCTTTGTATGTTTTAAATTGCCATTGAGCAAAATGAAGCTTCCATGGTCTATATTTTAATGATTCTCAAAGGAATGAATCGCATATTGTTTATCACCGCAGATTGCTGGGTGATACGATTTTCAACGCAAGATATGTGGAAAAACATGCATATTTCGATGTAGCTGTCATCACTTAAGTTGTTTTTGTTTTTCACAATCTTTCTAAAAAGGCTAATTTTATGCAGCTTTATTGAAAAAATTAAATCTCTGAAAATTAAAATAAAATGGCTGATTTTAACGAAAGATTATCGGCATCTGGATGAGTTCACCCCGAAAGTGTTATACCCTTAGAGCTATTATATATATATAATATAGTTTAAATAAAACGCACTCATAGATATCTTCAAGTAACACAATTATTGGCAAATAAAACATAAATTCAGTGGTATAACTGGTGGTTCGGGGAGGCAGAGCCCCCTCAATAAATGTACATTTTTATTCTCCAAAATGAAACAATAAGCGGCTGAAGCATGGAATCGTGTTTAATATAACAGTTCTTAAAAGTTAGATTTTCTTAATCTTTGGGAAAATATCATATCTTTAAAAATATATACATATAAGCTAACATTATTAAATTGCGGATTATAAGATGTTAAATATTGTGTAAAGTGAGATGAAAATTAAAATGGTCTTGCAAAATTGACGTCGAGGCCTCTGATCTGAAGATGTACTATTAACTAGTATCTCACTGTAAAAAAAAAAGAAAAAAAACAACAACTCTGAAATCGACAGAAAAAAACTGTCAATTTTGGCGCTAGTGGAAAACCATTTAATTTACAGAAAATATCTGTAATTTTTTACTATTTTACTGTAAAAAATATAGATTTTTCCTGTAAAAATTACAAAATCGGCATTTTTTACAGAAAAAACTGTTATGCTTTAAAACAATTTTTTCTGTAAAAAATTACAGATTTATTTTACAGTGTATTACTCAAGAGAGAACGTTTGCCGAGCCTTGCCTGTCCATCGTTGACCGCGCCCATGTTCTGATAGGATCCGTTATTTCTGTTTCATAACCTAGCAGCCTTGTCATTATCAGGCATATAAGCTGCAGAATGGATCGACGTTCAAGGGATTAATAAAAGGATCATCCGCCTTATCATTCTCTTGCCCAATAAATCCATCGGTACTTAAAATAAATCCCTCATCTGTTTTAGAAATATAGTCAAACTTAGAAGCATGATTTAATGGTACACAGGACAATATGTTCAGAATTAGTACTGGTGCACCCAATGCGGATACTAAGTTTTTAACTGCCGAATTGGACCATGTTTGTTTACTCACAAGAAAGGTCTCCATACGGGCATATTCAGAAAAATCTGAAAAAATTACAGAGTGTTCTTCTCATGTGGATATATATGTTTATAAAAAAATTTGGCGGAACCTCGACAGAACGTTCGTAAAAAAATAATGAAAATTTCGTTTATTTGGTGATTTATCATCGGTTTTTGATGAAATGAAATTTCGAAAAATACTTTTTTACAGTGAGCAAAAAAAGTATTTGCACGCAGACGATTTTTTGCATAAGTAACCATAGAAAGCAAATTTGATACTATTCTCTTAATTATTCATTTATTTAAAATAAGAAGAAAATAAAAATAACTACCCATTTTCCTTAAACAGTAATATTACACATTTTAAAAAATATTTTCTCATACCTAAAAAGTATTTTCACAAGAAGCATTGACTGTTAAAAAAGACATTAAATGTGAACATTATGCAAATGTTTAGCATATCAGTCCCGCAGTAACTAGTCCCGCACTTTAAAGTCACGTAATATATTAACTGGAGCAGGGATTCTGGGGTGTTTTTGTTCTAATGTCGCCGAAAACGTGTGAACTGTCTGTTGCTACCCGGGAGAGGATTGTATTTCTTCACAATTCTGGATTAAGTTACCGAGGAATAGGTAAAAAATTAAATCTAAACTTTTCTAGTGTTCGTTATGTAATTAAGAGGCTACTTCAGTCAAAGGAAAAGACGCGTTCGCTAATGCTAATCCTATGGAAGAAATTTATAAAGATATTTCGGCTGCATTTCAATATTTTTAAATGCTTTTTTTGTATTGGATAACTGAGATCGATCTGTATGCAGGCCGTTTTTTACCTTTTCAATTTTGATTGCAGATTTTTTTTTATGAGGATGCTTTTACTTTCGAAACCGGTTCCGAAAATGAAAGTGTCCTTATTAAAAATATCTGTAAACATAATCAAAAAAGTAAACAACGGCCTTTGTACAGATCGATCTCAACTATTCAAAGCAAAAAAAAAAAAAAAAAAAAAAAAAAAAAAAAAAAAATCATTTAAAAATATAGAAATGCGACCGAGATATCTTTATAATTTTTTTTTTTTCGTAGGATTAGCATTAGCGAACGCGTCTTTCCGTTTGACTGAAGTAGCCTCTTAAGAAGAAAAAAGAAACTGGTTCGACAATAAATAAGTCACGAACTGGGCGTCCAAGAAAGCTAAATACTAGGCAAAGGAGAGCCATCATAAAAGAATCTTCAAAAAACCCTTTTCTAAGTGCTCGAGAATTGGCTGTTGATGTCGCTTCAACGTCGGGAACAATAGTTACACCACAATAAATTAGAAATATTCTTCATGATGCAAATATTCGAGGAAGAGCCCCTCGAAAAAAACTATTTATTAGTGAAACAAATAAGGTGAAAAGACTTGAATTTGCAAAAGCTTATGTCAGCAAACCACTAGAGTTTTGGAAAACTGTTATTTTTTTCCGATGAAAGCAAGTTCAATATTTTTGACTCAGATGGTAAGAAAACTGTATGGCAAAAGCCAAATACTTCTCTTCAAATTAAAAACTTGAAACCAACTGTAAAACATGACGGTGGTCATGTAATGATTTGGGGATGCATGTCTTTTAACGGAGTTGGCGAAATGACCTTTATTGAAAGCAATATGAATGCTAAACAATATATTAATATATTGCGAGATCATTTATCTAATAGTGCTCTGAAATTAGGAATTCCTAATTCACATTATTTCCAACAGGATAACGATCCGAAACACACTGCATATATTACGAGGTTATGGTTGCTTTATAATGTAAAAAATCAATTGAAAACGCCACCACAATCACCAGACCTCAATCCGATTGAAAATTTATGGCATATTTTGGATGTGAAAATAAGGAAAAAGAAATTTTTTAACAAATCAGAACTTAAGCAAGCTCTTAGGGAAGAATGGCTACAAATCAGCAGTGAAACATGTCACAAATTAATAGAATCAATACCCAGACGATTACAAGCTGTAATTGAAGCAAATGGCATGCATACTAAATATTAGCACTGTTTTTAACTTATAAATAATTCCTCTAGTTCTATTTTTATTGCTAGTGTGCAAATATTTTTTGGCAGTACAAATGCTACTTTTTTATGTTTTCATATTTTAAATATAATTATTAAGTCAGATATTAAATATGTTTATTTGTTTTGTAAAAGTGTTGGTATTTTTAATTCTTAATTGCTTTTTATTTTTTTATACATATGCTACAACAAATTTACCTGGTGTGCAAATACTTTTTTTGCTCACTGTATTTAAAGTGAGGTGCAAAAAAATTAGAAATTGAAAAAGGTTTCTTTCTTAAGTATTTGACCTTGATATAAGGATTCCGAAGCATTTTTTGTCTTTATCTTAAGAAATGGCTCAGATATAGCAGTTAGAATTTCTTTATGTGGGTGACATTTTGAAAAATCTGATTTTTTGCCTGCGACAGCACTCATAATATATCAACCGATTCCAATGTGAGTGAGCATGTGCACAGGAATTACTAAGGTCTCGACCAAGTTCACTAATTAGTTTCATCCACCATGTTGTCTTAAAATGGCAGGCACTTTAAGATATCGCCCAATTTGGCAACCAAATATAAGTTACTTTAAATAAAAGCAGCTTGGATAAAGCTGACTAATTTCGCGAAATTCTCATTCAGAATGATATAGTTTTGATAAAAATTAGTGTTGAATCTTCTATAATCGGTTTCCACTAAATCCACCTCTTCCTCCCGGCACTGGCCGGAAGGACTTTTTTTAATGCACATATCTATAATTTCTTTATCAAAAGAAAAGTCTCCTCTTGCCGTCATAGGGTGAGGTGCCGATGGTGATTTCAACAAAATATCTTCATATTTTAAATTTGTGCAGTCTTTTTTAGATGGATAACGAAACGTGTTGAAATCAATGTCTCCCTTTGGAGCAAAAAAATTATAGAAAATATTTCTTCACCATTATCAATGCTGATGTTTTCAATAATACCTGGCCATAAGTTTTCATCATAAATTACAAAGCACCAGCCACCAATGTCAATCTATTTTCAACTGTGAGGAGTCAATTGTAGCAACAATCTTTTTTTTCCATCAGCGTCACTGGTAATGCATTCTTGATTGTTTTTACAGAGATTGCAAAAACAAGATCTATTTCTTATTTCAATAGTACCAAATTTGTTTGTCGTTTGCACGGAGTGAATCTTTTGAGTACCTTTAATAGTTTTCGCTAGCTACCTTACTATGTTAGATACTATATACTATATTCTTCTAATATGATTTATTTACCAATTAGAATAATTGTGTTAAAATTAATCTAGTGTAATAACGTATCCAGCGATTTCTGGTGCTCCATTACCTGAGATTTATTCTGTTGAGCTGAACAAGGTTTCAGACCAGATGCTAATAATCATCAACGTTAGCTGGGTGACGAAGTTCCACCAGATTCGTCCGGGATAGTTCAGATGGTAGAGCACTGGCGGCTTCAGCCAGGAGATCCCTAGTTCGAATCCTGGTCCGGACATTTTTCGCCCAGTTGGAAATTTAATTCTAATATGATTTGTTTACCAATTAGAATAATTGTGTTAAAATTAATCTAGTATCTTACTGTACTTCGAGTACTGTCAATTTCATGTGTTTTTTAACCAAAATTGCAGCACGTAGTGGCTTGAACTTTTCATTTGCCTTGTATTTTGGCGGGGGAGCAAAGATGAAAAAAGAAATTTTAAGGAGAGGGGATTTTTAAATCTTGATTTTTTTTTTAAAATGACCTCGATTACATTAATTTAACAAAATATATATATATTTTAAAGATGTATGTTAGAACAATGGACTTTGTTATATTTATTTATGTATTTAGAAAATACAAATTATTAGTGTTTAGATCGTTCCACGTTTTGAACATGGTTATTAAATAATCTTTTTGGGTACATTTGCTGCAAAGAAAACTTTGCAAAATATATAAAAACGCGTAAGATCACTGAAGAATTACTTTTGAAATAAATAAAAGAAGTTTTACTATTAATTTTAAACCATATAGTATTAAATAAGCATGTCCAAAATTTCGTAACGATTGCAGCGGCCGCCATTTTTTGTCGATCGTACACACGTATAAAGGATTTCTAAGAACAGTTCTTAAACAATTCGAAATTTAAAAGGTGTGAAAATGCGCCAAAAGCGTTCTAAAAAACGTTTTACATGGTGGTTTCCACACAATGTCAGGAAATACCAAACCGATTTAAAAAAATAATGGCGTCAAAATGATGGTGACAACCCTTGCTCCAACACAGGCTATGTTTTATGTCGGTGCCACTACCTCAAAGGGGGTGCAGGAGAAAAACGTTCTAAATTGCGGTTTTTGCGTTACGGAAGGGCCTAGAATCGTGAAATTTGGAATGGTAGTTAGTTATAAAATATCAATGATTTCAAAGAACATTTTCTAAAAAAATCGAAATTTAAAAGGGGGTCAAAATGCGCAAAAAACTTTGTAAAAAACGTTCTAAATTGCGATTTCTATGCAATCTCAGCAAGTACTGAACCGATTTCAAATATAATGGTGTAAAAATTATGGTGACAGATCTTGCTCCAAGATAGACTATATTTTATATCTGTTTCCACTACCCCAGAGGAGATGCAGGAGAAAAATGCGCGAAAAGCGTTCGAAAAACGTTCTAAATGCCGATTTGTCAGCAATATCTCAGGAAGAATCAAACTGATTTCAAAAGTAATGGTAGGAAATTGATGCTGACAGCCTCTGCTCTAACATAGACGCTATTTTATGTCGGTATCACTATCACCTAGACGTTGCAGGAGCAAAAAAGCGTCCTAAATTTCGATTTTTGCGATCGGTAGTGGCTAGCAACTTAAAATTAGGCAAGATACTTATTTATTAGATATAAATGATCTTTAAGAACAGTTTAAAAAGGTGTGAAAATGCTCGAAAAGCATTGTAAAAACGTTCTAAATTGCGATATCTACTCAATCTCAGGAAATACCAAAGCTATTTCAAAAGTAATGGTTGCAAATCAATGGTGACAGTCCCTGCTATAACATAGGTTATATTTTATGCTGTCACTACCATCTGACGGTTGCAAAAGCAAAACATGTTCTAATTTGCGTTTTTTGCACAACTGAAGGGTCTAAGACTTTGAAGTATGGCATGGTATTTACGTACAAGATGCAATTGCTTTCTAAGAGCAGTCGAAAGAAAATTCCAAATTTAAAAAGATGAAGTGAGCGAAAAGCGTTATAAATTACAATTTTTATGCAATCTTATCAAATACCAAACCGATTTAAAAAATAATGATGACAAATTGTTGGTGACAGAACCTGCTCAAACATAAGCTATATTTTATGTCTGTGCCACTACCACCAGATGGTTCCAGGAGCTAAAAACTTTCTAAATTGCGATACTGTGATACTGAAAAGGCTAGAAACTTTAAATATGGCATGGTAGTTACTTATAAAATATAAATGCCCTCGAAGGACTGTCGAAAATAAATTCGAATTAAAAAGGGGTGAAGCAAGGGGAGGTGCGAAAAGCATTCTAAAAAAGTCCTAAATTACGATTTCTATGCAATTTCAGGGAATATAAACCGATTATAAAAGTAATAGTTGCGAATCAATGGTAACAGTCTCTGATCCTACACAGGCTACCACCTGGGGTTCACAGGAACAACAAACGTTCTAAAAAAAGGCCTTTAAAAGCTTTCTAAATTACGTTTCTGTGGAATATTAGGAAATAACAAACCGATTTCAAAAAACATTAATGGTGACAGTTCCTATTTCAACATAGCCCTTTATGTTGAGAGGTGTGGTAGGACATGATAGTTAATTTTAAGATGTAAGAAGATGGTTTCTAAAAAATTCAAAACTTCAAATGAATACTGAAATGAGCGTATTTATTGAGCATAAAAGTTTCAAAATATTTTCTGAATTATCATTTATTTAGTTTTATTAATTTAAGTCTCATTTCTGCCTAATGCAGTGTAATAATGATGTTTAACCAAACTGTGTTTTAAATAGTAATTTTTGAAGTATTCCTAAAAGTAATAAGAACCTTTTAATTAAAAAACCTTTTAATAAAATAAAATATTACCTTTTAATAAAATAAAAATTTAGTTAGTACCTTTTAATAATATAAAAATTTAGTTAGTACCTTTTAATAAAAATTAGACATATAAATTAGAGATCTGCACGGGCCGGCCCGTGGCCCGAAGCCCGAGCCAGGCCCGGCCCGCGGGCCGGGCTCGGGCCGATTTTCATTCACGGCACTCGGGCCGGGCCTAACTTAATTTTTCTGTAAAGAGCCCGGCCTAGTTTCATTCCTAGTCTTCACGGCCCAAAATTTTCAGTCCTAGTTTTGAGCCAGCCCGTATGAAAATCATTGTCTCAGCGTTGCCTGGTCCATTTAAAGGTCAGTTAAATTACGCCTGGCCCAGAAGTTTTTGCAAAAAATGCATACATTTTTGAATCGCCATTATTCTACACTTAAAAATTAAAATTTATTATTTTTAAAGAATAGTATATTTCTACGCATATTAAAATATAACTAAATTATAATAGAGTAAAATGTGTGAAAAGGAACCTGCCTATGACGGAAACCTTTTTTAAACTGAAAAACGTGTTGATCCATGCAAAATTAATATACTAATAAGTAAGAAAAGAATATATAATACATTTACACTTGTCTATAACGCATTTTTTTTCTTTTCTATGCAATTCCATCTTAGAAGATTTTACTGTATAGCATTTTTCTGATTTTCTTCTATACATGGAATATGGATTAACAATATTAATGATAACTGAAACATTTACATACAAGAAATAGAGATTCATTAAAAAAAATAAATATTGCAGCCTGCTGCACTTCTATAAAAATAAATATTATAAACATGAAAAAAAAGCTAAGATAAATATTTTTGGTCAGAACTCCTCGTACGAGACAAATTTTTAACCAATTTGACGTAAAAATCAATGCTTTGTAGAAGTTCACTCGGGCTGGGCCGACCCCGGGCCGAGATTTTAACTTTTTTCCGGGCCGGACTCGGTCCGAACTTTTAATTTTTTTATCGGGCCGGGCCGATTTTTTTTCTCTATGAGTTTGGCCGGACCCGGGCCTGGAAATATCGGCCCGTGCAGACCTCTAATATAAATATCACTTGGCATATTTAAAATATTACGCGAGCAAAGCTGCGGGGTTTGCTAGTATTGGAATAAAGAGAAACCTACATTTTAGTGAAAATACAAATATACCAATGATAAATGGAATCAAAGACAGTTATTCAAAATACGACCAATTTTGAATGAGTTAAATAAAGCATTTATGCAATTTGGAGTATTTTCTCATAAAATATCTGTTGATGGACAATTGGTGCGTTATTATGGTCATCGTTTTCTGAAACTATTTATTAGAGGCAATCCCATTCGCTTTGGTTTCAAGCAATGGGCAATGTGTTGTAGCGAGACCGGATATTGCTATAATGCTGAAGTCTATGAAGGTAAGATAAACAGTAGTTCAGAAAAAGATGTGACTGGATTAGGGATGGCTGTAATAGTGAAAAAGATAGCATCCATGGACAAACCACAAGACCACTGTTGTTTTTTTTTTGTTGTTTTTTTTTTTCGATAATTTTTTCACAAGTTTTGATTTGATGAAGAATCTAAAAGAGAGAAATATCTGCGACAGGAATGGTGAGATATAATAGGAAAAATAAATGCCCTATAAAAACTGATAAAAAAAGGAACCCGGAATTTCGCGGGGTTTTCGATTATAGATATGCTGAAATCAATGGAATATTTGGCCTTGTTTGGAAAGATAACAACAGTGTTAAATTGTTATCAACCATTTGGAAGTTTTACCTTTGGGACGTGTGCAAAGATGGTTCACAACTGCGAAAAAAGAGGTATTAATTCCACAGCCTAATGCCATTTTACATTACAATAAGAACATGGGTGGTGTTGAAAAGCTTAATTGGAACATTCAAAAGTATACAATTAAAATTAGAGGCATGAAGTGGTACTTTCCTATCTTCACTAATGCAGTGGATATGGCTCTAATTAATGCTCACAGGGATATATTGTATTGGTAATGAAAAAATACCACTATTAAATTTGAGAAGAGAAGTTGCAAAGTTTTATTTGAATTTACCCTTTCTTTCTGATCCAAAAAATAGTGGAAGGCCACCGTATCGTTTGAATTCACAGAAACGCGTGCCAGGAGAAGTGAGAAAAAATCCTGAAGGCCATTATTTAGAAAGAACTTTGTCTGGAAAACAGAGAAAATGTGTCGTTTGTCAAAAAAAAAAAAAAAAAAAAAAAAAAAGTTAGGAAACAATGTGTAAAATGTGATGTTGGTTTACATATAGACTGTGTTATTCCATGGCACTCATAAAAAAATATGATTTTTTACACGCAGTGTACCGTGATAAATGCAAAAAATTCATATTTTTATTTTCTGTATTGTAAAATTTAATGTACTACATTTGTTTACATGCAAAAACTGAAATAAATTTATAAAAAAAAAAAAATGAAAAAAAAAAATTCGGCAGTTAAAGTTTTTATAAAAACAGTCTCAAATTTCGCCAAGTTTTTTCCTTATAATTTGCAGAGTTCTTAATATAAAAAGAAGTTCTTTTTAGAAAATATGACAAACAACATTGTACACAATACCCTGCAATCAGAATTAAAATATAATCAAAATTGGATGAAAAATGAGCAGGTTTACTAAAAAATGTTTCACTGCGCATGCAATCAAAATATAATGTGCATAATGTATTAGCTAAGTATATAGAGAAACTTTTGTGGAAGTCTCAAAATCATAGCTTGAAAATTCTGGTCGATAAAATAAGCTCGAAATCCGTTGTTCCCAAAAAGAAGCAAAAAGATGAGGGGTTGTACCCAAATATAGTAGTACGTGCAATAATGTGTACGCTATCTTGGCACTAATCAACAGATATTTGATACAACCCCTCATCTTTTTGCTTCTTTTTGGAAACAACGGATTTCGAGCTTATTCTATCGACGATAATTTTCAGAATTTTCAAGCTATGATTTTGAGACTTTCACAAAAGTTGCTCTTTTTACTTAGCTAAAACATTATGCGTATTATATTTGGATTGCATTTGCGCATGCGCAGTGAAACATTTTTTAGTAAACCTGCTCATTTTTCATCTAATTTTTATTATCTTTTAATTCTGATTGCAAGGTATTATGTACAATGTTGTTTGTCATATTTTTTGAAAAGAACTTTTTTTTATATTAAGAACTCTGCAAATAATAAGCAAAAAACTTGGTGAAATTTGGGACTGTTTTTATAAAAACCTTAATTTCTCTACGAATATATATGCTATCCTCATAAAAATGAACACAGTATATTACAATAAACCACTTATTAATAATTTCGAGTTTGAACGATTTTGCTACATTAGTTTTTACAGTGTTATCCAAAAGATATTCATTCCTTTTCAATTTGTTGACGGTCTCCTATGCGGTTTCGGGAAAAAAATCTTCGCGAAAATATATGACCTACAATATACTATCTTCCCCAACATTATTAGTGAGAAATTGCAGACTCTGGCATCGGCCGGAGTAGCTCAGTGGTTAGAGCAGCAGTCTTGTATACTGTGGTCTCGGGTTCGATTGCTGGCTCTGGCTAATTTTTCCCTCCAGTTGGGTTTATTGTATTTATTGTTTGTATGTCTGTATAATATTTATATATACCTTTAACTGTTGAATGCAGGCGTTATTTATGTGTGTATGTGTGTTTTAATATATATTGTAGTATGAGTGTTTTATTATACTATACTGTACTGTTTACACACCTGTAGTTCCAGGTTAATTCCTCATGTATTTTTATAGATATTTAACAAAACGTCTAAAATCGCAAGTGACCGGTCATCTTTGACAATATAGTGATTATGGTGGACTGAATCTTCAAAAATACCATGTGAAATCGATTCGATTAATGGGTATTCAATTCACTTGTTTGCCTTTAAGGGGAGGCAGGGATGAGGAAGAAGATTTTACCCTTCACTGGATTTTGAAATTCAATTAACTAAATTTTCTTTTTCTCAAGTAATTGAAAAAAAAATTAATCTTCACGAATAATGCTTTAAAAACTTAAAACTCCCATAAAAAGTGAATTAAATAATTTTCTGTCAGAGAAGCTGTGCCTCCCTGAATCCCTCTGCTTGTGAATCCGTCTGTGAATCTGTCTGTGTGTGACACAAATTTTGTGGGCGCTCTGTCTCAAGAACTAATGAACGGAATTTAATAAAACTTTAAATTCATTTAGTTCGTCATATAAGTTGGTGCTGATTACGTTTTGGTGTAAATCGCCCAATAGGTGGCGCTGCTATGCTGCATTATTCATGATTATCGAAATAGTTCTATTTCAATAACTAATGCACGAATATTCATCCAACTTCAGATTCAGTTAGTCTCTGATATAAATTAGTGCTGTTTAGTTTTTGGTCTAAATCGCCCAATAGATACTATGCTGTATTTTTCAAGATTTCCGCAGTAGCTGTATCTCAAGATCTAATACATGAACTTTCATCAAACTTTAGATTCACTTAGTCCCTGATAATTTTTTGGTGTAAATTGCGCAACAGGTGCCACTGCTACGCAGAACTTTTCATGATTTCCGCAATAACTTTATCTCAAAAACTAATGCACTGATTTTCATCAAACTTCAAATTCAATTAGAAGTTGACATAAGTTGTTGCTAATTAGATTTTGGTGTTAATCATCTAACCGGTGGCGCTGCTATACTGCATTTTTTAGGAAGTATTAACATGTATGAGATAGAAGAAAGTTTTAGGATTGCCATATCTGACTAGTTAGTTTTGTTTTTCTTTTTATGGTCATGTGTTTAAGATGTATCTTAAACGAGCTTTAGAGAGACAAAAAATATTTCATTTCTCAGTTTTTTTTTTTCTGATAGAAAATTACTTTTGAATATTTCTTATCCTTTAAATTTTGCATTTCTGCATTGCTTTTTATATTAATAAGTCTTAAAAATTATCTTAAGAGTTCCTACAAAAATTTCTTAACCCCTTAATTCTCGCTCCCGTCATATTTTCGGGCTGTATCTTTTACTCAAATTGTTTGATTCCCACCAGTTTTATAAAATAGTGAAATTGGCTATATTTTAGTATCGTTTTTACTGTCATTAAATAAGGTGAATATTTCTTTTTCATAAAAGTGGTGCCAATAAGCAATTTGAATTATTCAACCATAATTTAATTCGAGCGTTAAGGGGTTAATTTAGCTTATTTCATGTTTATACTCTCCGTTTTTAACAACACGGCTGGCATGGAGCACAGGCGAATCTGTTCCAAAATCTTGTCCCTCACTGAATTTCATTCTGCCATCTCTCATGAAATTAACTCTGTTTTTCACATTTTAAATAACTACATCTATGACAAAATGAAATCAACAAATTCATACGAAACAGTGTTATTGTAAAAATATATATCACAAGAAACCCCCCAATGGTAATCTGGAAATAATAATGGCAATCTCCTCTATGAGGACTTCTCGTTTATATCATGCACGTCTTCTTACAAGTATCTCTTTTTGCTTTTAACTTTGCTTTTATTGAAGTTAGTACTTGGTCGTAATTTTAACTCACATTTGTTTTGAGACTTTTTTTATGGGGGGGCGGGGTAGGGGGGACAAGAAAAGTGACATCTAGGGCACTTAATTTGCTTGTAAATAAAAGGAGGAAATTAAAATCAATGTTAAAATTAATTTGTAATAATATTTATATTTATATACAAAATTAATTTTGCTTTGAATATCTCGGCGGATGGTTTTCTAATAATAGTTTTGAATTGAAGCAAAAATTATTATTCTTATAATTATATTTTTCCCCAATTTCAGATTCATATTTATGACTTTAAATTTTTTCAGCATTTATATTAACTAATGACGTTTTATGCATATATTAACACTATATAGATAAACTCAGCGATTTTCAAAATCTAACTTTTTTTTTCCTTTTCAATTTTTAAGAGGAATATAATCCTGCTCTATGGAAGAGTATAGTCATTTGTAAAATTTAAAGTTAAGATTTTATACATTGCTCATAAAACCTTTTTATCAATCTTAAAAATTATCATTTCGATATTAATTAAAATTCTTATTTGTAATAAAAGCAATTGAAGGGTTGAGACTAAAAACGATGATAGTCCATTTTTTGTGAAATTTTAAATGACAGTGCTGTTAGCTTGAGCGGCGTATTTTCAGTTTCCAACCTTGGATCGATGCAAAAGTAAAGATAATCCTTTGCAAAGCATAACTAAAGATCGGTATAAAGAGAGAAGATAGAAAGGGCGACGCGCGTAAAAGAAAGAACGCCTGAATAACTACCATCTATCTGTAACCATCACTGTCCTTTGATTATCAACGAATAATCTTCCACAAACTTGGACATATTTCTCACTTTTAGTTTTGCTGTGTAAAAAGTTGCAAAAAAATTCTGTTTCAAAACTGCGTAAGTTTCGAATACACCATTTTGGACATAACATTAGAAAGTGCTAATTAATCTAGCCATTAGACGTATCACTTTCTATCGATTTTTCATAAAATTTAAGGCTGTGTTTTCCTTGTATTATTATTGCCTTAAATGAGGCATCACTTATTAATGACGTCTCTCTGTTTCAGTTCAATACCCGAGGCAGAAACAAATCGTTCGACCCATGAAAAACTATTAGGGATTTTTCGGTCCTTCATTATTTATGGAATATATCGTCACGCCTTCGAGGTGTCGGAAATGATGTGCTTGATCTATATTTCCGCCTTCCCTTTTCTAAGAGTGATGAAGCAGGGAATTTCATTTTAGGGTGTTTTCAATGTATAATAGTTTAATGTTTAATGTTATGATAAGAACTTTTTTTTATAAATAGATATCGAACATTTTTTACTTTAAAAAAAGCGCTAATTTTGATGTTACGCTCGGAATAAATTTCTACTCTCGCGTGATGGACATGGATCGAACTTAAAATAATATATATTATTTATTAGCCCCCGGAATGCTATTTCTTTCTCCCAGCTTATTTTGTCTCCAATAAATAACGCTACCTTGTGTACGCTAGCCGTAAAACAAAAGCCGATGTTTCATTGTGCGATTAAATAATCTATAGCAATTTTTTAAATCGTCTAAGAATCGCACATTTTCAATGTTTAGGCCGTTGTATTATGAAAAAAAGTGCTTTTTAATGCAATTTGTTTGAAAACTGCATCTTCATTTGTTTTTGAAATATTATTTTTTTTTGTAGTTTTTAGCGACATTTGTTTCATTTTGGCAACTCAAGTACTCTATTTCTGTAGAAAGTAAAGAAAAAATAGTTGAAAAATAGCAGTTATATCTTCTTGTTGCCATTTTCCCATAAAAACTGAAAAAATGTAATGAAAATACGTGCTATTTTGAGAAAAATATAAATGAATGATTTATGATGAAACAGGGAGCTATTATAAACTATATTTAATTTTAGGTATCTATATTAATGCAAATGATGCAAATGACGTCATTTTAAATAAAATAAAAGCGTGTGCTTTAAGTCTTAAAATTGAAATATGTTTTGCAGTAGAGTCCCCATTATCCGAGTCCCGCTTAACCGAGTTATTTTCTTCTGGTGCACTGGTGGCTTCTATTATTATGAAACAGCCATTATAAATGAAGCGTTAGTTGAAGATGAAAGAGCAGCCGTAAAAAGTTAGAACACTGATTTTCTGGTCAGAATGGGAAAAAAAAAAGCCTTTTTTTTTTTTTTTTTAATTATGGCCATTTTTTTTTTCATTCTGACCAGAAAATCAGAGTTCTAACTTTTTACGACTACTCTTTCATCTTCAACTAACGCTTCGTTTATAATGACTGTTTCATGATAATAGAAACCACCAGTCCACCAGAAGAAAATGAAGTAATGAAATGCAGGGGCAACACTAAATTCTGAAAAAGTAGAATTCCTGTTTTCTAGTTTTTTAATTTAGTTTCTTCATCTATTATGGGTTCCAATGCATTATATTGGAAAGTAACTGGCTATATTTTGTTATTTAGTTGCCTGTTAGATGAATAATGCATTTTTTTTTAGCAACACGTGGTATTCTTGCCAACTGAAGATTAAATACTAAATGTAGCTTTGTTTGTCATCTTTATTTTCCTTCATTATATTTTACTACTACATGTTGTTCCCCCATTTGTAATTCATTCATTTTTCTTTATTTCAATTTTATTAGGCATCTTTCATACATTAAAATGTTTAGGATTGTCAAAAGTTTGAGATTTCCTAGTGGGTTCTATTTGCCATTAAGCTTTATATATATATATATATATATATATATATATAGCCATTACATAATTTCAATTCATCATCTTTTTCCTTTTACTAAAAATAGAATTAATAAATTAAGCATTAGTACATTACAATGACACTATACAAAACAAAATTGGAACTAATGACTGGTAACTAATTATCATGGGCAATATTACGAAATCATTAGTAAACTGCGGACGATTAAACCATAAACACATTAAAATTTACTAAATTTGATGCAATAACCATTTAAAGACAAAAGATATAAAAACCATCTAAAAAATGTTAAACTGATAAAAGACGTATAATAAAAAAATAAAAGATCAATTGTATTGATGTAGAAGGAAGCTAATATATTTCACTTCATCAGGGGTACATGAAATACAAATATAAGCAATACATAGTTGATTTCTGTAATAGAATCAAGCTAAAGCTGAAAATTGAATTCTATTATGTACCCAATCGACTATAAACCAAAAAGTATTAATTAACCACGCCTTATAAAATGAAATTATATATATATTTATAGAGAGAGAGTTCTGTATCGGGTTGGGTAAACCGATTTTACCCGAACCCGATCCGACCCATGGCTCGTTGTGGACGCTGATTTTTTTTCGTTGCGAGTCCAGTTCGGGTCGGCTTGACATTAAATGTCGCGGGTTCGGGTTCGATTTTGACACTTTCAGGTCAGTGTTGGGTTAACCTTATTTTTCAAAAGGAAGTCCAAAATACTTTTCAAAGGAAAAAAAAAGAAAAAACTATCATTTATATATATTATCATTTATATATATATATCATTTATATATATATATATATATAAAAGATAAAATTGATACTAGAGATATAATTGTAGACTACTTCTCCATAATTGTATTAAAATATGAATTATTTTACTTTGGGTTCGGGTTTAAATATTTCGGGTGAGGGTCAGTTTCAGCTTGACAAATTCTTTAGTCGAGTTCGGATCGGATTCCGATTTTACTCTAAGCAGAATTATCAAATTTTGGGTCGGGTACGCATCGGGTTGTAACCGACGCTCTCAGGTTTCTAGTCTGTTATTCGTACTCTAGTATACATGGTGTCTTTCTTATCGTTGTAAAAAATTTCTCCATGCTCTAACAAGTAAAACAGTAAAAATTTCCTTTTCCTACAATTGAAACTTACCGAGTTCTGATAATTTGAATTTTATGAATTGTACCACTTTTAATCCAGAAATTATAGTTATTATGTCATAAATGCACTGTAAAAAAACGACATTTTTACAGTACAAAGTACTGTTCATCTTGCGCACAAACTCGATCACAGTGAATGTGCTGTATCTTTCTTTGGTTTCCTGACTATATTAACATCGAAAATACAGTAGTTGCGTAAAAATAACAGCACAATGTGCTGACAATTTGGACGCCAGCAGTTTGTGCTGTAAAAAAATGCGTCCAAATTGCCAACACATTGTGCTGTTAATTTTACGCAACTACTGTATTTTCCATGTTAATGTAGTCAGAAATAAAAGAAAGATACAGCACATTCACTGTGATCGAGTTTGTTCTGGCAAATCTACAGTGGTTTTTTTTACAGTGTCCGCAAAACCAAAATTAATACTTTTTTAAAGTAAAAATTGTTCGATATCTATTTATAGAAAAAAGTTCTTATCATAACGTTAGACATAATAGTTATTGTATAAAAGTTACGAAATTTAATTTTTTATACATTCCCTGGGTGTTATAAGTCATATTTAGAAAAACTTTTTCCATGCTCTATCAAGTAAAACAGAAAAAATTTCCTTTTCCCTACAAATGGAACTTACTGAGTTCTGATAATTTGAATTTTATGAACTACATCACTTTTAATTCAGGAATATACAGGCATACAATTTAAAACCCCTAGTATTAAATTAATTTTTAATATTTTCATTGATATTCCTTGTAATAAGTGTTTCTGCACACTCTTGTATTAGTAAAGTATCCCAAACATAATTATTTTTCATACATATTCATTTGATATGCAATCACATTTCATTTGGTTTTCATACACATTTATGTTTTTCCATGTTCATGAAACATGAATATACGAAATTTATACAGTAAACTCCCGAATATCCTACCTAATGTGCCGGATAACGAAAAAGCCGGATGGGTCGGAGTTCGGAGTTCTTATAAATACCCTCATCCCACAACACTCCTGATGAATTTATTAAAAATACACTTTTTATATCAAAACATGCTGTTATTCATATCTTTTAAAAGTTTAGTTCAGGTTGAAACTTAATAAATGTTTGTTATGCACTGTTCTGTACTTTAAAAAAATATATTACAGAAAAAGCCGGAAAAGACCCATATGTGTAGAGTTGTATGAGCACGTGGGTCATGAGTCCACCAAAAATTTCTACAGTAGACTCTCTTTTTTTCCCTCTAATATATAAAAAAGTTTTTTACTTCCTAATATTTTATGGAATTTTAATAGTGCCCTTTTCGGCAGATAATTTTTTTATTGAATTTTGCCATTTCCTACCCCTTTTCTTTTATTACAGGGATAAACGACATTAGGAAAACTTCCTCCCTCTATTTTTTTTAATTAACATAAAATGCTAAAAGTTTGAATTTTTAATATAAAAAACGAAACTAGGGGGGGGGGGGGAAATCCATATTCCGAAAAAAAAAAAAAAAAAAGAACCCACGTTATTTAAAGTTAATTTTTGTTGTGATTTTATCATAAACGATTCGCGAATTATATCATTTCATAAACGGGTCTCTACATTCGAATTTTCACAGTATCTTAATGTTTTCTTTAACTTATGACCAGCGGGGAAGACCGAGCTAACATCGGTTAAAATTTGCCTTGTGTTTTACTCGATAAAACATCGACGTTCATGTGACAGTTGTATTTCTTCAGCAAATATGCGTTGTACGGAACAACGTCACTGGTTTTCAAAAACGTTCTGTGAAATCTGATTGGTTGAATCTTGTATAACGGCTTCTGTTGTGAATTTCTTGAAAATTCCTTCAGATTCTGAAAGCCAACTTTCTCGCCAAATGTCGTCAAAATTTAGCAAAAACTTGCACACTTGGAGATTTTTCTTCATTTGGCACCAAGCGTTTTGTTTTTGGATAGTAAGTTGATTTTTCCGCCCAAATTTCGCCAATGTCTCCACTATTTCGTCAAATATCGGCAAATATGGCAAAATGTTGCCAACTTCGCGCTTTTGTTGAATGTCAACTGTTGAAACATTCAATAACTGTTTCAACCTTTGTTCCCATTGAAATACACTGATTCGTTGACCCCGAAATGACCCACTCATCGAATTTTCTCGAACACGTGATCTAGCCCAATGGCTTTCTGATAATCCAAAACGGTAGGATAAAAAATTTAATCAAAATCGTTAGAGCCGTTTTTTAGATATTAGCTTGATCCGTAGTGACACAAAAGTGACTCACTCCTCGATATTTTTCGAGCATGTGACTCAGCCCAATGGTCTTCTCGTAGTCCAAAACGATAAGATACAAAATTTAGTCAAAATTTTTAAAGCCGTTTTTTAGTTGTAGTAGTGTCCCCGTAGTGTTCCAAAAATGACTTACAAATCGAATTTTTTCGAACATGTGACTTAATTTAATTGTCTTCCTGTAATCCAAAATGGTAGACTACAAAATTTTGCCAAAATCGTTTGAGCCGTTTTTTAGATAAAATTAACTTGACCAGTAGTGACCCAAAAATGACCCACTAATTGAAATTTCTCAAACATGTGACCTAGCCCATTGATCTTCTTGTAACTCAAAATTGTAGAATACAAAATTTAGTCAAAATCGTTTGAGCCGTTTTTTAGATATTATTAGCTTGATCCTGACCCACATTGACCGAAAATGGCCCACTAATAAAATTTTCTCGAACATGTGACCTAGCCATTGGTCTGCCCGTGCCCGAAAACGGTAGGATACAAAATTTAGTCAAAATCGTTAGAGTCGCTTTTAAGATAAAATTTATACACACACAATTTTTGCTCGTATTATAATATAAGATTTTTTTAATCAGTTTGCGATTGAGTTTAATTTTTTAAAAGGAGTTTAAAAAAGTAAAATTAAATTGGTAATCGATCTCTTTCATATACACGTATTTGTATGGAAAAGAGTTGTATCTTGTAATATATCGAACTGATCCCCACCAATAAGTTTCTAAATTCTACGCCTATGGAAAACCTCCGGTCACATAAAGGTCATTTACAGTGGCGACAAACTTAGTTTCTTTCTTTCTTTCTTTTTTAAATAGATTGATACTTTCATGCTCAAATATTTGTTACATTCACTCTTGCTACTCACTCGAATAAAATCCTTCTATCTTCTAATGACCGTGAAAATGTGTCACTTTTTGAGAGAGATTTAATTTAGCAGAGATGTTAATCTTCTTTATAAATAAAACATCGCATGCCATCAGGACAGTCACAGAAATAAAACCCCCAAGAGCAAATACCGAAGTACACTTGTCACTCAGCGAAAAATGCCGATCATGACGACATACCCTGTCACGTGTGAATAGTAATGTTCAAATAAATGTAATGATTGATTGGCGAAACAGAAAAAGGAGATCGCTCTTTTCATGGGTGATCAACCAACTGTATCGTCGGATCCCTTTTTGCTCATGGAGTTCATCGGGGAAACGTAACTTGTTACATAATTTTACACTTTTAATAGAAACATAAGCTAGATTTGAGAAGGGACGTTACGATAGGATCGTTGAGATGATAGGTGTTGAAGAATCTGTAGTGTTTGGAGAATCTGAAAGAATAATAGAATGGAGGAGATTTCGATCTCTGAGATAAAACAAGGTAAATGGCTAAAAAAAGGTACCAGTGTTCTCGCTGACTTTTTACGAGCATTAGCAATTTGGCTAATCAGAAGTAAAAAACATTCGCCAAATGAAAAAAAAAATAGCAAAATAAATTTGTTGTGAAACAATGAAAATTAGATCTTTAACCACTTAACGTATCTCTCCCTTTTTTCAATATGTTCTACAATAACCTAAGTTTTTAAAACTGTTTACAGATCAGTTATTCATCTAAATTTAATTATCCACTACAGAAACTAAAAAAAAAATAACTATTCTAAATGTCTTGCGGAATCAAGAAAAAAGTCTAAATGTGATTTAACTCGATAAAATGTTATGAAATAAAACTTCCAATCTCAGTTAACTCAGGATTTAAATATATTACATTCAATGAATTCTGAAAAATTCAAAATATAAACAACAAAATGCGTCAAAAGCTTTATTTTTCTAGAATTCTTCGGCTTTTCATCGAAGCCCATACTTCAAAGGCTATTTCAAAATAGTACTGTTGCCTATTGGGCACATTAAAAAATACTTAAATGACATTTTTACTTACTGTGACTTTGGTTAAAGCTAAATTGAAGTGGTGTTGGGTTAGTATCTTTAAACATATTCTAAATTGTACGATACGATTAAACATGATAAGTGACATCAATCGTTCAGTAATGTAAATAAGAGTGTCGCCTGTACTGATACAAGCACATACACACACACACAAAAAAAAAAATTATGAGCAAAAATTGAGCACTCGTAATTTGGCGAGTCTAATCACCCATTTACTCGCCAAATGAAACATTTTGTCTTGATTTGGCGCAATGGCGAGTGGCAGCGAGAACCCTGCACATAGCTAATCAGGATTTGCATAATTCTTCTGTTACCAGTCAAGAAGATTCCAGCGAGAATTTAAAAAAAAAATATTTATAAAAAATATATTTCGAGACTAAATTAGCCAATTTGTACTAATTCTCGAATTACGAATCGTGGTGGAATAACAAAGAAGTTATTAAATCTTAGAGTTTTAACCAGACTTGTTACACAATTTTACACTTTTAATAGAGCCATAAGCTAAATTTGAGAAGGAACGTTACGATAGGATCGTTGAAAATATACCGTAGTATATATTGAAGAATCTGCAGTGTTTGGAGAATCTGAACGAATAATAGAATGGGGGAGATTTCGACCTCTAAGATAAAACAAGGTAAATGACTAAAAAAAGGGGTAAACATAGCTAATCAGGATTTATGTAATTCTTCTGTTACCAACCAAGAAGATCCCAGCGAGAATCATAATAAAAAAAAAAACATTTGGAGAATATTGTGTTCAAATTGCTTTTTTTTCTCTTTTTATAATCGAGATTAAATTAGCCATTTTGTACCAATTCTCGAATTACAAATAGTGTTGGAATGACAAAGAAGTTATTAAACCTTGGAGTTTCAACCAGACTTGTTACATAATTTTACACTTTTAAAAGAGACGTTACGATAGGATAGTTGAGATGATAGTTATAGAAGAATTTGCTGAGTTTGGAGAATCCGAAAGAGTAATACAATGGAGGAGATTTCGATCTCTGAGATAAAACAAGGTGAACGGTTAAAAACAAAGGTACACATAGCTAATCAGGATTTATGTAATTCTACTGTTACCAGCCAAGAAGATTCTAGCGAAAATGAAAAAAAAATTATTTGGAAAATATGGTGTTCAAATTGATTCTTTTTCTTTTTATTAATCGAGAATAAATTAACCATTTTGTACTAATTCTCGAATTACAAATCGTTTTGGAATGACAAAGAAGTTATTAATTCGTGGAGTTTTAACCAGACTTGTTACATAATTTTACACTTTTAATAGAGACATAAGCTACTTTTGAGAAGGGACGTTACGATAGGATCGTTGCGATGATAGTTATTGAAGAATCTACAGTGTAATAGAATGAAGGAGGTTTCGATCTCTAAGATAAAACAAGGTAAATGGTTAAAAAAAATTACATATCGCTAATCAGGATTTATGTAACTCTTCTGTTACCAGCCAAGAAGAATGGGGAAAAAATGTTTTTATTTAGAGAATATGGTGTTCAAATTGCTTTTTTTTCTTTTTATTTATCTAGATTAAATTAGCCATTTTGTACTAATTCTCGCATTACAAATCGTGGTGAAATGAAAAAGAAGTTATTAACCTTGGAGTTTCAACCAAACTTGTTACATAATTTTACACTTTTAATAGAAACATAAGCTGCTTATAAGAAGAACATTTCTACAGGATTGTTAAGAGTTAAGATCCTTGTTGGCCATACAACATGCAAAAGGAATAGTGCTTAAATAATCTGAAGGAATAATAAATAATCAAGGAGATTTTGATGCATAAGATGTTCAAGGTTATGACAAAATATTAGCAATCAGGATTTATCCAAATCTTCTCGTATCAACCAAGTATGTGGAACAGACGATTTTTCTTCTAAAATCGTAATATCTAAACTTTTTTTATTTATTCCTTTAATTTGTTTTAATCAAGAATTTACGACTATTTAACCAGCTATTTCGTATCAACTGTCGAATTAAAAGTCACGAGTAGATGACAAAGATGATATTAGACAACAGGAATTAACCAAAGTTGTTACATAACTTTACGTTTTGGAAGAGAATTGGTCTTCAGAAGAAGCAACCAACTGCATCGGCGAATCCTTTTTGGCATGGAATGCATCGGGGTAACGCAACTTGTTACATAATTTTACCCTTTTAATAGAAACATAAACTAGGTTTGAGAAGGACCATATACGACAGGATCGTTGAGGTCATTGCTGCCGAGGAATCTGTAGTGTTTGAACAATCTGAAGGAATAATAAAATCAATGCGATTCCGATCTGTTAGATCAGCTTTTTTTTCACGGCCTTTTTTCTTACGTGTCACAATGTACTGTACTATACTTATATAATAATATGAAACAAGAAAGAAAAAATCGTGCGTCAAGCATAGATTATGAAACACTTTCCAACACTTCCGAATTCTTTAACGAAACTTCGCTGTTTAATAAAGTAAAAAAAAAATTCTAAGTAAATATTTTAGAAAAATCATAACACATTTGAAAACCAGATTTCAGCAATCAGCATCCATAGCCTGAGAATTAGTCTAATTATTTTGTGCACCCGTTTTCTTCAGGTTTGTACATATTCTACATAGTATGCTAAAACTTAGTTTAGTAAGAAAATGCATAATAGGTTGAAAATTCACCTTCAGCAATTTCTATCATTATACGGAAAAATAATTGATTTTTTTTTGTACAGCCCTGTATATTATTAACAGATTTTTATATGCGTCACATATTGAGCTAAAATTTGATTCAGTCTAAAACATGGTTAAAACTACCAAAATCACACTTTCAGACATTATCATCTTTAGGAGGTCATGAATTCAGTTCTTGGCGTGGTTCTCTATATGATTTTTTTTAATATTTTGCAAACAACTCTTAGTATACTAAATATAGTTCAATTTCATACATACATACATACACAGTGGTGCTACAATCCATGTAGGATTTTGACCTCCCTCAAGATACCTCTCCGATCTTTGGCCTTTACTTTATAATTTATAATTTGATTTTGTGCAAGATCTTTCTCTACCTCTTCTATCCATCTCTTCCTGTGTCTATCAATCTTTCTTTTTCCAATTAGATTATCACTATAAATCTTCTTTGTGCTTCGCTCATCCCTCATTCTGATTAGATGTCCTAACCATTGCATTCTTCTTATTTTTATAGTACTTATTATATCTTTTTCATTATATAACTGTTCTATCTCCATATTTGTTCTTATACGCCATGTATTGTCTTCTTTAATAGGTCCAAAAATTTGTCTTAGGATCTTCCTTTCCCAAGTGATAAGTAGCTTTTCATCTTTTTGTGTAGTGGTCCAGGTCTCACTACCATAAATTACTATTGGTTTTATAACAGTTTTATAAATTTTAAGTTTGGATGTTCGGGATATTAGAGGTGATTTTAGGATGTTTCGAAGAGAAAAGTAGCATCTATTTCCTGCTGCAAGTCTAGTTTTAATCTCTGCTTCTACCATATTATCACAGGTGATCGTAGATCCGAAATATTTAAATTCTGTTACTTCATTAAATTGT
This sequence comes from Maratus speciosus, assembly GCA_963932465.1. Taxonomy (NCBI): domain Eukaryota; kingdom Metazoa; phylum Arthropoda; class Arachnida; order Araneae; family Salticidae; genus Maratus; species Maratus speciosus. Next base: position 298,170,514 of record OZ010789.1, read on the forward strand.
AATTCATTATTTATTGTTAACGTTGCTGTTGCCTGTGATTTCATTCGGTCCATTTCCATGGATTTTGTTTTTTCTTTATTAACCACGAGGCCTAGTTTTTTCCCTTCAGTACCTAGTTTATTGTATGTTTCAATCAAGACTTTCTTATTTCTAGCAATTATATCAACATCATCTGAAAATGCAAGGATTTGTAGGGAGCTATTCCTAATAGTACTTCCTCTGTTGTTGTAGATGCTTCTAATTATTTTCTCCAGGCATAAATTAAAAAGAATTGTCGAGAGAACATCACCTTGTCTTAGACCTGAATTCACTGCAAATTCTCTTGAAAGTCTTCCCTGTACTTTAACTTAGCTTTTGTATTTTCCAGTGTTAATTTTATAAGCTTAACTATTTTATCAGGTATTTTAAATTCCTTTAATATTACAAATAACTTATTTCTGCTTATACTGTCATAGGCTTGTTTAAAATCAACAAACAACTGGTACAAATTAATATTTTGTTCATAGAATTTTTCAAGGATGTTCCTAATACTAAAGATTTGGTCCACCGTTGATCTTCCTTTCCTAAAACCACACTGATAATCAGCTATTACCATTTCAGCATACGGCTGTAATCGCTTTGCAATTATCTTTGCCAACACTTTATATGTAACAATTAATAAGCCTATGCCTCTATAATTCTGGCAATTTAAGATATTTCCCTTTTTATGAATAAGGATAATAATAGCACCATTCCATTCATTTGGTATATATTGATTCTGCCAAATCTCTACTATTAGATCATGTAACATTTGTACCAACTTCCCTCCACCATATTTCAAAAGCTCAGCACTTATCAAATCTTCAACAGGTGCTCTTCCATTTCTTAATTTTGCAATAGCATCCCCTACTTCTTCTACAGTTGGTGGTTCACAGTTTTCTTCATTCACATCATAATCATTATGATTAAACTGTATTTCTCTTTCGTCATTTGACTGTTTGTTTAACAATTCTTCAAAATATTCTGCCCATCTATCTGTCACATTTGCATGTCCTCCTATAAGTTTATAATTTCTGTCTTTACAAAAAAAGGGCGCGTGGTTGGTAGCCCTTTTTGATTCCTTTAAGCTTTGAATACATTAGGCTTATATCACCTAATACTGATAGGTCTTCAATTTCTTGAATTTTACTCTGCTCCAAAGCTCGTTTTTTCATACGTAACAACTTTTGAGTATTTCTTCTAATTGTATTTCTTCTAATTGTTTTAAAGTGATTTTCACTCTGTCTTGTTCTATATTTCAGCATTTTTTCTCTTGCTTTATTCTTTTTCTTAATCAGTTGCCAACACTCATCATCAAACCATTAATTAATTTCCATCCTTTCTTCCTTTCCAACTACTTCTTCCGCAGTTTTTAATATGACATCTTTGCATTTAGCCCATTTACTGTTGATTATATCTTCGTCATTAAATTCAGTATATTCACTAGCAATTCTTTCTGTTAATGTACTTTGATAAACCTTTCTTCGCTGCATGTTTAGTAAATCTTTTGTTTTAAATTTTACTTGTTTAGTTCATTTTGCATCTCGAAATCTTGTAACTCTTTGTCTGTATTTCATAATAACAAGGAAATGATCAGTGTCTAAAACCGCACCTCTATAACTTCGTACATCCATAACAGCACTAGCATGTCTTCTGTCGATCATAATGTGGTCAATTTGATTTTTTGTCTTTCCATCAGGAGAAATCCAAGTTTCTTTATGTATGTTCTTATGCTCAAAACATGTACTACTTATGATTAAGTTGTTAGAAGCAGCGAAGTCCACAGCTCTTATTCCATTTTCATTACGCAAATCATGTAAACTAAATTTTCCAATTGTTGGTACAAAAGCGTATTATTTTCCAATTTTAGCATTAAAATCACCTATTACCCTTTTAACATCATATCTTGGTATCTTATCAAATTCAATCTGTAGTGTTACATAAAAAGTATCTTTTTGTTCGTCCTCGGTATCTTCCGTGGGTGCATGGACACATACTATTGAAATGTTAAAAAACTTTGCCCTCAATCTCAAGATACATATTCTTTCATTTACATTGTGAAAATCAATAATATTTTCTCTAAGGCATTTTCTCATCATAAATTCAGTACCATGCGTGTTTCTTAATGTGTTTGCACTATTAAAAATTGTAAAATCCCCAATATCTCTTATCCCACTATTCTTCCATCTTACTTCCTGTAAGGCCAATATGTCCAGTCTATAACAATCCATCTGACTCTGTAGCTGCTTCACTGCACCAGTTCTGTATAAACTTAAAACATTCAAAGTTCCAATTCTAAAATTCATAAGCCGCTTTCCAGTTCCAGTCCGTTTTACCATGAGATCAGTGGATCAGTCCGTCTAACACCTGTATTTAAGGGCTTCGCAACAAGGTTTTTTTCCCAGGGAAAGCTTGTCAGCCTTTCTCCCAACCCGTTTTTTGTCGCCTCTTACGACATGCACGGGTTAGATTGGGATTATTTTTTAATGCCGGTCACCACACGGCATATAGTTCAATTTCAAAATGCATAATTCAATTAAAAACCCAATTTAAGCCATTCACGCTGATAATCCACAATGCTTACGAATTCTTTTGTGTACCCCTGCGTATCATCTATATCCTTTATGCACACCAAGCAAAAATTAAGTAATCTTAAACGCGCATACCATAAATAAAATCGCACTTCCAGCATTTCAGATACAGTACTGGATTCAATTTTTTTGTGTGTCCCTGTAATTGAACTAGAAATGATATGCACATCATGCTATACAACAAGTATCTTGAAGTAAGACTTAGTAATGTATATCAATTTCTTTATATTTGAAATAGTGTAACTGAACTAAAATACGCTGCAAACAGTTTTTCCCCATAGACCATTATGTAACGGAATTCTTTTGTGTGGCCCTGTAAATGAATAGTAAGTGCTTCTCACCCCATATTCTGCAGTATACATGATTTAGTGCACTTCATAAATGCATATCAATTTTATTATGTTTGAAATTGCCTAACATCATTAAAATAAACTTGAAACGATTTTTTTCCCATTGACCGTAATGTAAATAATTACTTTTGTCCGTCCCTGAAAATGATCTATAAATGCTACACACTCCATTTTCAATACCAAACATGCCATTATAATAACACACAAAAAGTTCAGGGCAATCCGAATATATTTACGAGAGTTTGAGCTCGGACAGACGGCATGGCGAACAGAAAACTGAAGCCATGAAACACTCTTCAACTATGTTGGAAAGTGTTAATAAATGAACTATAAATGCTACAAACTTCATTTTCAATACCGATCGTGCTATAGTAAGTATTAATAACATACAATAAGTTCAAGACAATCGGACTATATTTTCGCGAGTTAGACGCGGAGAGACAAACCGAAGTCTTAACACTTTTCAACTATGTTGGAAAGTGTTAAAAAGTCATTTAAAATAGTAAGATAACAAAAGTAGCAAAACAAGCAATATAGCAGATAAGTAGAAAAGTAGAAAAGTAAAGCAATTTAGCAAGATAAGTAGCAAAATAAAGCAATATAGCAAGATGAATATAATAAATATCAGTTTTTAAAACTTTCCACAATAGTTGAAAAGTGTTTATGAATTTCGTTTTACTGTCTGTCAGCCCGTCTGCCTGTCCGTCCGCGCTATAACTCGCGTAAATATATTCCGATTGACATGCAATTGATATATGTTATTGAAATTTACAATGACATGTCAAAATGGAGTGTGTACAATTTATTTTTTGTTTACAGGCGCACTCAAATGAATAACGTTTCATCGTGGTCTATGCGGAAAATCGTTTGCAGTGTATTTTAATGATGTTACGCTACTTCAAACATATTGAAATGGATATACATCACTGAGGTGCACTACAAAATGTTTAGTATAAAATATTATGTGCATAGCATGCATCGTTCATTTTTTACAGGGACATACAAAATAATTCTGTTACACAGTACTGTCTATGAGCAATAATTGCTGGAAATGCGTTTTCAATTGTTGTATGCATTATTAAATGTATAACTAATTATTTGCATATTACCTGATGTGTATAACTTTCATAGATCCTATACAGGGCTGTACAAAATTTCGAGTACATTTCCGCTTATTACTGACGGAAATTACTAAATGGAAACTTTTATCTGTGGTATGTGTTTCCTAAGTTTGCATACTATGGCAGCATAATACAAATCATTAGATTCACATACAGGGCTGCAAAACAGAATTCGGATATTTTTCGACTGAAATTAGGAGAAGGAAATCGAAGAGCTGAAATTAGGTTTTAAATTAAGTTACACGTTTTCCAAATTATTTACTAAAACATCATATTTTTACTTTCTTCTATCTTCAATAGAAGAAAATTGTAATCGAAATTTTTGTCGACTTCCGCTTTTCGACGGATTTAGACGTTTTAGGGGTCAGAGATTCCCAAAAACATGTTTATAGAAAATGTCTGTCTGTCACTATTGTACAATTTAAAACTGTATAAAGTAATGCATAGAATTGAACGAATTTTTTTTTTTTTTTTTTTTTTTTTTTTTAAGTTTTTGGCTATAGCAAGCAGGTTCTCCTTTAATTTGGAAAAAATCGAGCGGAAGGGGGCTCTGTAATAATGATTTTTGTGCGATTTTGAATAATGTACCATCGAAAAGTGTAGGAAGTTATGCATAGAATTGAACTAATTTTTTTTTTAAGTTCTTGGCTATAGCAATCAGGCTCTTCCTTAATTTCGAAAAATTCCGCCTGTAAGGGGCGTTGTAATAGCGATTTTTGTGCGATTTTTATGCCGTTTTGAATATTTTACCATCGAAAAGTGTATGAAGTTATGCATAGAATTGAACCAAATATTTTATGTATGTTTTTGGCCATGGCCAAGAAGGTCCTCCCTGAATGTGGAAAAATTCTGAAGGAAGGGGGCACTGTAATACCGATTTTTGTGTAATTTTCTTAATTTTTCGTAGTTTTATTGCACACCAGTGGCTCGTGAATGGACGGGAACTTCCCATCCTGATAATCCGACTATTCGTGATTTTAATAAATATCATGATTGAGATTAATTCGTTTTTACTCCGATTAATTGTCTGAAGCAGAAATTTCAGATGAAAGTCAAAGTTGATATAGTATTGAACTAATAAAAATGAAATATTGACATTTGTAACAACATTTTGAAATATTAAAATATATGAGGTAGAAGAAAGTTTTGGATTGGCACATCGAACTAGTTTTTTATTAAAACGGTGAAGTTTTATTATAGTTCCGAATGTGATGGAAAGTGTTTCATAATCTATCTTGATGAGGATTTTTCTTTCTTTTTAAATAAATATAAAGCGCAATGATGCAAAATTTCTAAGTTCTAAAAACAAAAAATCGTGGGATTTTCTTTAATGAATGAGACTTTTGCTCAATATACATACGTATATATATACATTTATTTATTTATGTTTTTAAAATTTAAAAATGTATATTGAACATTTAATTAATTTAGTGTCCGCTGCTTTCCGGAATTTTATTACTATGCAAAAAGAAAATCATTTTAAATATGACGTAATTTTCACCATTAAATGTTTTTCTCCCGTAATAATTGAATTATTTAAAAGCGTTCGTTCTTTTTTAATAATCGCGTGTAAATGTATTTTTCAGTTGAAAAGTGTTTGCAAATTTTATTATTTGGGCTTTTTAAAATCTGGCAACTATGAGTAGAAAACTGTTTCTTTTTCAAACTATGAACTAAACCTGTATTCAAATAATAAAATTTTAAATAAAAAAATTGGAACGAAAACTTAAAAAAGTAGATAAATTAAAAAAAATGATTGGTCACTGCACACTACAGTAACCATCTGCCTGAAAAATTGCTATCCATAGTGTTTCATCGTATAAAACTTATATAACTGAACCGTCGTGGTAGATTTCAACATTGAATAGCGCTTAAAATAATTCTGAGGTTTAAAAACGGCCTGCTTTAAAGTGTTTATCATACATTTCTCTATAAAACTACCAGTTTTCATGTTTATTATATCGATTGATTAGGTACTGTAAAAGCACTTATTTTCGCGAGCCGTAATTTTCGCGAAAATGAAGATAACGGTGATTTCGCGAGCTGAAAATTTCGCGAATTTTATATGAACAGAAACGAAAGTGGAAAAATTCCGAAACTACCTATAGAACCACTTTTTCTTAGATTTCTAGAGGAAAAAGAATCTGTGGACCTGCGAATATCACGGCTAAAACCAATTCACGCTTCTTGGTTTGTGCGCACATTTAACAGTGTTAAAGTCAAACATGAGATAATTTTGAATGGCTTCAAAGAAGCTGGTATAAATATTGAAAGTGAATGAGCTGTATTTTATTAGTTTTATTATTCTTTTTATTCAAGAAATAGTAGTAAGTATTCAAGAAATTTTTGTACTTATTTCTTATTTAAGTAATTGTAATGATTAAATTTTGGATAAGTGAAAAATTTCCGATTTTTTATTAATTCTTTGAGGCGAAAAAAATAAATAATTCGCGAGGCTTAAATTTTCGCGATTACGACGGGCTCGCGAAAATCGCGAAAATTAAAGCCTCGCGAAAATAAGTGCTTTTACAGTATATAAAAACTATAAAAAGGTTATAAACTATAAAAAAGTTATAGTTTTTTAAAAAAGTTTTTATTAGAGATCGACTGAATATTCGGTTTCGCTTTCGTTTCGGCCCAAAATCCGAGTTTCGGCGAAAATTTTGCCGAAAGCTCGGCCTGCCCGAAACTCGGCCGAAACTATCTGTATTCCAAAAATTTCGTTTCTCCCTTCAGAAATTTTCAACATTACTCATTGATTTGAGCTGTATCGTCTCAAATGAGACACTCTTTATTTATTGCTATGAACTTCACTGTTTATAATTCAGTCATCATTGACTGAAGACGTGAGTGCAAATTATAAAGCTAGAAACGCATATATGACTGAACTTTGAAGACGCTTTTCACGTGCTCATTAATCGCAGTTGGAAGCCCCTATACCTATCATGTTAAATTAATGTACCTTTTCTCAAAAACTACCGAATATATTCACTTGAAATTTTTTATATACATTAAATGAATAATACCTAATGAAGTGAAGTCAACTTTATAAACAGATGTTCTTTAGTTATTTTTTAAAAAATCTGGAATAAAAACCACTTAATGCAACAAAAAACTTTGAATTTTCCAAAAAAATTTTCTTTTATAAAAATTTTGTAGAAATGTTTGTAACAAAAGTTCACTTCAGATTGATCAGGGTATATGTGTGAAATATTCTGGAACGATTGCAAACAATAATATGTAGTAGTTTCTATTAAAAGGTACATCGAAGTTCAAAAAGCAACATTTTGAGAATATTCAGTTTAAAGTTTACGTATGTAATTCTCATGAATGATGTAAACAAACTGAATTACTTAATTTTTTTTAACTTCTTGTTCTCGTAGAAACAAAAGTAATATACCTTTCGAAAGAGAGCAAATAAAGGATTCAAAATATTAAAAATAAAAAAATGACTTTTTTCATGAATTTGACTTCCAAGTGCCATTAAAAACTGCAGACTTAACAGTAAAAGAAAATTTTTAGTGTGAAATCGCAGAAGTGTTTCGAATACGGAAAGTTCTAGTATAATAAAGGATCATTTACAAAATCATTATAAAAGATAAATGTACACCTAAAACATTTTTCAATTTGATGAATTCGTATACAGTAAATTCTGTCTAAGGCGGACTCTGTGTAAGCCGGAAATCTGTCTACCTCGGAAAATTTTCAGAGTCCCGGCGAACCCATAGAAAATAACATTAATTCTTGCTGCATAAGCCGGAATCTGCCTAACGCGGAAACGGAAAGTGTTTTAAGGACCCACCGAAACCGAAATTTTGCATAAGGCGGAAAATAGGATATTTTAAAAATGAAAGACATTTCGTTTATGAAACTTTAAAACTGATATATATACGTCAAATACTCAATGGCGAGCATAAAAATTAAATTCCGTAAATGCTTTTAAAAAGTTAATTCAAAAGAACAGAAAATGTTTAAATTTTAAGGAATTCTTGCTTATGCCATTTTTTCCTATATAAATATGCATTTAAAAGTTATTATTACTAGTTGAGTGCACATTTATGAAAATATGTATTATCTACAATATATTATGCTTTATGGTTATACTGAAATTCAAAGTGATGGCTTTCTGTCTCATTCCTGAAGTTATTATTATTTTTTTTTGTGTGTGTGTGTGTAAACTTCAAATTTGTAGGTATTACAGCGGTACTAAGAAATTGAAAAGCGTTTCTCATTTATTTATAAAGACAAGGGATCTTCCAGATTTTCAGCTTTCGAGAGATTTTCGAGTCAGGACAACCAATGAAAGATCGTGATGAAAGATCGAATGAAAGATTGCGAGCAATTCATTATAACTCAAGATCCAATCTTTTTATCGAAAACATAAAACGCTATTCGACTGACATACGCTTCATTCCAATAAATCACGCTCTTTTGCATAAGCCGGAATATTGTCTATCACGGAAATTTTTCTCAGTCCCGACCGATTCCGCCTTAGACAGAGTTTACTGTAATTAGAAAATCATTTTGTGTCGTTGATGAATTAATTACATTTCATTTTCTATGAAAATAAAAAGAGTCACAGAGGTCAGAGGCACAGAGAGCCAACTTGGGTTACACGTAAAATTACACGTATAGTTTAATTAATAATTATGTGTATTTATGTATGTATTAACTATATTTAATGTGTATTTATTTATTTATTTATGTATTATTATGTATGTATTAAGTTATATTTAATCCAATGTCTTAATTACTGAAAAAAAAAATTTGAACATTTTCGTTTTCGTTTTCGAACGAAAATAGGAAGATTACCGAAATTTGGTTTCGGTTTTAAAATTCAGTCAATTCCCTTTTCAGTCGATCCTTAGTTTTTATATAAATCATTTGTTACTTTTTAGGTGCGTTCGTAATTATCTAAATACGTAACACCTATAGTCGTCGTTCAGTCCGTCTGTCCGCATATAAGAGCGCAAAAACTACCTAACCGAATCGTTTGAAATTTAAAACATATAATTGTTGCATAATTTTGTCGAGTCATTTCAATTTTTATGAAAATCGGATGTATAGTTTAATTGCAGGGACAGTCAAAAGTTTTCCGTTACATACGGCTAATGGGGAAAAAACTATTTCAAATGCATTTTAATGATGTTACAGCCTTTCGAATAGAATGAAATTGATATACACTTATGAAGTGCACTATATATATATGAAATATACATTCAGTGCAATATGCAGTGCAAAAATAAATAAATAAATAAATAAAATAGTTATAGTACGAACACACCTCATTTGCCACGTTTGACGTGTAATTCCCAACTTTTTTAAAAATAGAGAGATATATTCCGTAATCCTCAGAAATGAATTAATGGCTATTCCCTCCTAGGAGAAAATAAATAGGCAATGTTTTTTGCTAAAGTAATGTCCTTGAGATATGGAATCTCTTGAAACATAACACATAAATAAAATACTTCGAGTTTCAGCATACTTATAATCCACCTATCTAAATGTGAATGTCATAAGAACAGCATTTTGTGGTGAAGTGGTTCGTGAGAAACTGTAATATATCAGTACTATTACTCTGAATTATATTGCCTGAAATGTTCATTAACGTAAAAGCTGAAGGGTTACATTAGGGAAAATATACTATATTCTGTCCCAAAAAACTCAGTTGCTTAGCAACGCGTTCTATTTAGTAGATTGTTTGTTTCTGCTGGTCTTTAAACATACCACACACAAAACTTTATTTCTCTTAAATCCAAGCAGGATGATTCTTTTGAAGCACAATTGTTGTCACCTTATTTATCTATAGATACATAAAATTCTTTGTTTATATGTCTGTTTGTTCCACGTCACTTTCTAAACATCCTGGTTTGTTTCTGCTCCATTTTATGTATATGCTTGTTAGTACACAACTGATGGGAGTTGAAATGGGAGTTTGATCAACTTATTTTTCTAGATTAATTTTAAGAGGTCTCAGGACTCTTAAAGCTTTATAATTATCGAAATTTTAATTTTTGTAGATGTTAAACTCCTATCTTTTCTGAACATTTTGATATAATGGTTTTGTTGAAATTCCCTTTTTAACAGAAGTTATGGCTTTTAGAATTATACCCGCTCAATAGCTAATACGGCGTTTCCGAAACTTTGAAGTAATTTTTCTCCAAATGACGTTATTGGCAATAACATGCAGGATAACTCAAAAAGTTCTCAATATTTTTACATGAAATTTTCACAACATGTATTTCATGTTAGTTTGTATAAACTGAACCTAAAATTTCCTTTTTATTGTTCAAAAAATATTTTTTTAGTTGATTGTATTGTTGAAATTTTCTAAATTTTGCATCAGCTAAATACAACTTTGTATTAAAAATATAAAAATGCTTTAAATTGAAATTTATTTAGGTTCAGGGTAATTATTACAATCTGAAGTATAAGTAGGCGTCAAAATTTTCATTCTAGTTGCAAAATTTATTTTGTAATCCTGCGCGTAATCTGTTATACTGATTTTCTACTTGTCAAATGTCTGACAGCTTGGAGTCCCCTGTAAATGCCAATTCTGCATCTTGCAAGTTTTTAAATTCACGAAATGAAAGAACATACTTATATCTTTCATCCCAATAAAAATTGTGTCTTAAAATCAAATACATTTTAAGATAGTAAATGTTGAAAATGGTCCTTTTTTTTTTTTCGTTTTTCAAATTTTAAGAGTTTTTAGACCACAATTATTCTACCTTACTGTATATCTTTATTTACCAATTAGACCACCTGTGTGAAAATGAATCTAGTGTAATTACGTATCCAGCGATTTCTGGAGTTCTATTATCTGCGATTTATTCTGTTGAGCTGAACCAGATTTCAGACCAGATGCTATAATCATTAAGGTTAGCTGGGTGAAAAAGTTCCACCAGATTCGTCCGGTATAGCTCAGATTGTAGAGCATTAGCCAAGAGATCCCTGGTTCAAATCCTAGTCCGGACATTCTTCGCCCAGTTGGAAATTTACATCTCATACAACTTATTAATGTTCTGAAATTATCTTTAAATGATATGATTCACCAGATCACCGGTTAAGTATAATTACTTACATATTAATTCAAATAGACTGGCATCCAAAAGTTAAGGAACAGGGACTGGATGCTTTCGATTGTACACGGTTTGTCAAATATCTACCAAAATTATTGGCGAATTGTTTTTGAATTTCTGGGATGTAAAGAACATGTTTGATTTCATATTTCTCGGTGAAGATTTAGTCGGGAGGAAAATTAGGGGGCTAATAATAAATTTAATAATAAAATAATATTTGCGATCACCTTAACAGAAAATGCTGAAAATGGTTTATGACAGTGTTAAAAGACTATTTGGGTCCTGTTCAACGTTTGTGTGCCACACATATTCGTGAAGATGTTATTGTGCCTGTGAAAAATTCAAAAGGTTTTTGTTTATAATATACAATTTTCAACGAAATTTAACATAACTTTCTAAAACCTGACAAAGAACAGTAGCAACAGTAATTAAAACATGAAAATTTGATGAGATATGGACATTTGTATGAAATAATTTTTAACTGCGCGGAAGATTTTAAAATTTTTATTTCATAATTTGGTAGTCAACTATTTTGGACAACTTCTATAAAAATTCCAGTCAAATATCGTAAAAACTCAGAAAGATATAGTGAGCTGATTGAAAAGTTACGAAAAATCTCTTATAATAAAGCTATTTTTAGATAGCAACTCACTATATCGCCCCTATCTTTGTGAATTTTCGCGATATTTGACTGGACTTTTTATATAAGTTGCCCTAAATAGCTAACTACCAAATTATAAAAAAATTTTTTTTTAGAATATTCCACACATGCGCCGTTAAAATTTATTCCATACAAATGCCCATATCTCATCAATTATTCAATATAATCGTGTTTAATTGTAGTATATAGTTGCTACTGTTCTGTTTCAGGTTTTCGGAAAGTTATGTTAAATTTTGTTGAAAACTCTGTATGCTATAAACAAAAAACTTTTGAATTTTTCACACACTCAATAACATCTTCACGAATATGAGTGCTATGCTTACACAAATGCACACAATTGTTGAACAGGACCTAAATAGTCATTTAACACAGTGTACAAACCAGTTTAAGCATTTTCTGTTACATAGGTGATCGCAAATATTATTTTATTATTAAATTTATTATTAGCCTCCTAATTGTGCTCCCGACTAAATCTTCACCGAGAAATATGAAATCAAACATGTTCTTTACATCCCAGAAGTTCAAGAACAATCGCCAATAATTTTGGTAGATATTCGACAAACCGTGTGCAATCGAAAGCATCCAGTCCCTGTTCCTTAACTTTTGGAGGCCAATGTATTTAAAAAAAAATCTATACACAAGGATCCAAGTCTTCTTTTTGACTACCAGTATTTCGAAACAGCAATCTTCGAAGTGGAATTTTAATGCAAATGTCTTAAAAGTCTACTACGAAGGTTATTGTTTGGAAAAAGTGGTAGTCAAAAAACGGACGAGTGAGAACCCTGTATATGTGGAGACATATGTTTGGAAAGATGTGAAAATTTACAAAATTTAATTTGTGTATTACTTATACATTTTTTAACCTATCCATAATTTATTTTGAAATTGCATTCCCTTTTAAGTAATCGCACTTATGAAAATTGGGATAATCATTAAAGATCGAAATTAAAAGCAAAAACATATGAGAACTTATTTTTGTAAAATAACCCTTTTTTTTTAAAATCCTTTATTTTCCTATTCATATCAAATGTTTGAAAAAAAAAATCCAACAGGTTCATATATAAGTTTAATCCCTTAAAAAAATATCGCAAGACCCACCGTCCTCTCCCAAGTATAATAAGTCGGAAATTGTACATCAAACGTGGCAAATGAGGTGCTTTCATACTATAACTAGTTTTATAAATATTCAGATCTTGGTGCAATAGCTGTTGCATTCTTATGCAAAAAAGCATGAATGCAAAATTTATAACGATTATATGCTATATTGAATTCAGTAATACGAAAATAATAGGACTCCATCTTAAATAGGACGTAATTACCATGGCAATCTAGAATCATTACATATCTTAAGATATCATTGAATTAATTACGTATGATAGGATTTAATAGAACGAAGAAAACTTTTATTAATATCTTTTTAAGTTTTGATTCGATTTTCATAAAATTTGAAATCACAAAATTCTGCAACGATTATCTATTTATATAAAATCCAAGTCTCTGTGTGTCCCTCACTATTCCGGTAGGACCGCCTCATTGAAATGAGTAATTGTGGAAAAATATTAATGCAGGGTTACCACAGTAGCGCCAAATGTTAGCCAACTTGACGATAGCTGGCTAATTTGGCGAAATTCCCATTTAAAACCATTAATCTTTCATAATGGAGGTCACCGAAATTTAATTTAAACTCCACTCTTTTAAGATATTTTTTTCGAAATCTATGGGTGAGAATTTAAAGTGCATCTTTACATCTTCCTCCCGATACTACTAATAAAATAACCGCCAATATACAACGGTGTACTGTGTGAACTCCTAATTGCGCGATTTTAATGTGCTTTAGGTACTTTTCCAGTATAGGTGCCTTGGCGAAAAAGGAAATTTGGTAACATATTTTCCGGGAACCTATTCACTGTTTCATTTTATATACACACGCATTTTTTTCGATATTTATACGATTTATTTAACATAAAAAAGCCGTTTCACTAATTTTATACAGAAACAGATGTAATTTGTACATAAAAACATCAATAATATACATATAAAACAAACAAAAAAGCTCATCAAATTTGTTTTCGTAGCTGTTTATATGATTTGACAACACATCTCGATATTTTTCCGTTATACGGACACCATGCCAAAATGTATGCTAATTCGCCAATTATTTCAAAATGCTAAAAGATATTTGTAATTTTATGCCAGCAGTTTAATATGAGTTTTATTTTATTGCTTTATTTTATAGCAGTTATTTGTTCAATTATTTTAAGTATATATTTGTGATTTGATGAAATAGTTCGTAAAAGTCTGGAATTTTCAAATGTTATATTTTTAAAATGCTCACTTTAGTATCGACAATGGTTTTTCTTTTATTTTTCAAATGCTTCAATTCACGATTTTGCGCCAACTATTACGCTTGGCGACAATGGTGTCCGCATAACGGAAAAGTACCCAAATCTCACTTTCTGATGCCCAAATTACACCAAGATTTTTAAAAAAATGCCAAAGCCCCTACAGTGGAAAAGTACCAAACTGTCTATTATTTTGCGCTATCCGTGTTATAGTTTGTACTATATACAAGGGGAGTGGAGCGAAGAGTTTAAACATTAAATATTAAAGTTTCGGCACAGATGTCATATACATATGTCATACAGATGTCATATTGGCGCGATTTTTTTCTGACGCCAATGTCATATACGCAACGGGTACTTAACTGGCGCCAAAGTGTCGTAATTTTGCTTGATATGGTAATCCGGATGTTGTTGTTTATGCTGTTGATGTTTTCGCCAAATTGGCGTAGGAAAAAAATCGCGCCAATATATGATAACGTATATGACAACTGTGCCAAAGTTTCTATAAAGCAGTATAAGACTAAAAAATTAAGAATAAAATAAACGCAAAATAAGACAAAAAAAAGAAAGAAAAATCATGCGTTAAGCATAGAATATGAAACACTTTCCAACACATCCTAAATGCTTTAACAAAACTTCGTTATTTAGGGAAATAAGGTAAATAAGATAACGTTACTTCTTAGATATCCCGTCGACCAATTTCGCCAAATTATATAAGTCCCCAAATCAATAGTAAAACATTAATAAAAATACAAATAAAACGTCGAATTAATGGTTTTATTGGCCATTATTGGAATTTAATTTATTAATTAATGGCAACCATGATTGGCAATTAATCTTACAATTTGGTGACAGTAATTTGGTCTACGGGATAACTAAGAAGTACCAAGATAACTAAGTAAACATTTTAGAAAACGCATAAAAAATTTAAAAATTGATTTCAGCAGTTACCGTCCATAGCCAATAGTACCGTTATTACATGCCACTTTTTAGCTAAAATTTAATTTAAACTACTCTTAAAACTACTGGCCCCACCAGTGGCCGAGAGGTTCTGCTCTCGAAGCTGGTAGACGGGAGGTGCTGGGTTCGATCCCAATCGCGCCCGTCGGCCTAATCGTTCGGAGTTTTCATGGTTTTCTTCGAACCTTCGATTTCCAAGCGTTAATACGGGTTAGGTTCCGTTAGATAGACCCCCACGAAGGGCACTCCCCCTCTAGGCCTATATCCCTCGTGCAGATAATTGGCCGTCAAAAATACAACCAACTTAAAACTACTGAAATCACATTTCCAGATATTATCATCCATAGACGGTTATGTATCCAATTCTTTGCGTGACCATGTATATCATTTTATCTATATTCTACAAACATTTCTTAAGAAACTAAATGCAGTTCAGCGTAAAAAAGCATGACTCCTTTAAAAACCACCTTTAAGCAATTTACTCTCATACTCAGTAACCCTTGCGAATTCTGTTGTGTAGCCCTGCATATGAACTGTAGCATTTATACACACAGTATAGTATGCATAAATGTAGTGAAACATAAAAGCGCATATCATAATTAAAAATGCATTTCTAGCAATCATTGCTTATGTACAATACTTCGAAGAAAAGTTTCTTGCCGAGAAAGAATTTTGCCAACGTATTTTCTGGCAACCTATTTACTGCTTCATACTCGCAAGCAATTTTTTCCATATGTATACAATTTAGCACAGATGTCATGTACCCCCCATATTGGCGCGATTTTTTTCCGACGTCAATTTGGCGAAAACATCAACAGCATAAACAGCATTCGGGTTACCATTACAAGCAAAATAACGATACATTGGCGCCAGTTAAGTACCCTGTGAATATATGACATCGGCGTTAAAAAAAAAAAAAAAAAAAAAAAAAATCGCGCCAATATGGGCGTATGTGACATCTGTGGCGACAATTTAATATAAAAAAAGCTATTTACCCGTTTTTATAAAGAAACAGAAGTATTTTTTTTCACAGATGTCATATACGCATGGGGGCTGGCGTGATTTTTCTATGACGCCAATTTGGCAGACATCTCACTTTCGAATACCAGTTACTTATATATTTTTCAATTATTTGCTGTCATTTTGAAAAGGAAATAACTATAAATAAATAAAAGTTTGAATAATAACTATAGAACAAAGCAGTTTATATAATTAAAAAACAGAAAATAAAAGTAAATAAACAATTTATTAATAAATGAAAAACAATAGCCGGGTTACCAAAGCAGGCAAAATAACACCCTTTTGGCGCCAGTTAGGTATCCCGGTTCATATCTGAAATCTGTGCCGTAATTTGTATATATATAAAAAAAAATATTATATATATTTAGAAATGATTTTTTTATGCATATAAGTGCATATATGAACAAAGATAAAAGTTCATTAGATTTCTTTTCATAACTGTTTATATATTTTCGCAACATATCTCACTTTCTGATGCCCGAATCGCGCCAAGCTTTTTTTAAAAATGCGCTATAATGGAAAAGTACTTAAATTAACAGAAATAACAAATTATACAAACTAAAACTTTTTATTTCGAGATCAAAGCATTGTTTTTAATTTCGATTAAAAATACATATATCCTTGGACAACTTCAATTAAAATTAGTTTCACAGCTTAATATCTCATTCCATAAACCTAAACAAACACAAATGATTCATTCATCGTGAAACGTCAAAAATATTAAATCATTGAGGTAATCATTCACAAAGTAAGTTCTCCAACAATCAATGGGCAATATTCTAATGACGTTATAGTAGGTAAAATGGTGGCGGTATTGTTTGTTTATGGTTTGTAATCACAAAGATTTAATTTTGCAATGTCTCTTAGTTACATTATTTTATTGTCACATTTATGAGCTCAGAACAAAAGCCTATTTTTTCATTATTTAGTTATTAAAGACGGAAAAAAATCATAAATGCATGATTTGAAAATTTTAAATAATTTTCTTTCTTAATACTAAAAAATAACATCGGGAAGTAACAGCGAGTTTAAGTTAAATAAGTTTAACTGTTTAATTCTGTTGTAATATTCAAAATAACTGTATTTATTAGATTTCAGTACTCAACATCAGGGCCCGATTAAACTTTGAAGTTAGAGGAATTAAAATGTCATTTCAGGACCTTTCTTTTGGAGAGGCTTTTCTAAATTCCATATATACATGGAAAATCTTCAGTGTTAGAAATATTATTCCTAGGACTGACATAACACGAGAACGGCCTGCAATTTTACACAAGTTTTTGAAAGCTACTTTATATCAGAAACTTTACAAAAAACTGGTTACTTTTTTGTTATAGCGGCCCACACTATTAGGATTATGACAAGTTGCAGCCAATTTCGCCAACGTCGTAACCAAGATCGTGAAGCACACACATATAATACCATATAATACCATTTCATGAAATCGTATACGATAATTTAATAGTTTTTAACCTCACTTCAAGTGTGTTATTTATTTATTTTTAAGGCTCAACAATCTAAATTGTCCAATATATGAATTTTAAAAAATGTAAACAAAGATTGAATAGACATGACCGCAAAAAGCCTCAAATCTGCATTACACTTAGAACCAAACTGTGCAGATTAGTGGTCTTCTACTGTACACAGTTTTTCATAAATGTGTTTCGTTCTTAAAATGTGTTATTTTCATCTATCACTGCGGAACAAGCGAGAAAAGTCATATTCTTGCACATGAGTTGCACATATCTTTATGTTTATATCTAAATTTCCGTCATTTTTGACGGGCTACATTTCTAGTATATATTAAATTTCAAACCATTCGGTTGGGTAATTTTTGTGCCGGACAGATGGACAGACAGACGGACGGACGGACCAGGTGACGACTATAGGTGCTACGTATTTATATAAATACGAACGCACCTAATAAGAATAATATGAAAACAGTGCATAAAGAAAAACGAAATGAATTCTCCATTCAGAATGAAATATTGCTCAAATCAAAATGCATATGAATTATGAAACACAAATATCACAAAAAAGCTCCTTTAGAGTTCACTGGGATAACAATTAGAAACTTTGGTATATTTTATTGAGTAAGTACAAGCTCTTATTAATTAACCATTTTTTTATTAAGTTAAATAATACTATAAAAAGTGATAGAATATCTTTATTAAGATTGACGATCATTCCGTCGCACCAACGGCGACATTTTAAAAAACCATTCACGATAGAAAATATTTTCACATAATTTAAAAACAATAAACATAGTAAACAATGTCACAAGACATGATGCATAATGAAAAACATTGCAAACATAAATTAAATTAAAATTAGATTAGCTATTTGCGAGCGTGGATTAATTTTTAAAACAATAACATGGTAAACAATGTCACGAGACAACATGCATAATGAAAAGCATTGCAATATATAAAATAAAAATAAAATTATCCTAGCTATTTTCGAGCGTGGATTAATTTTTACTATTGTTACTAAAATTACATAGCATCTCTTTCCAAATTTTAGGTAATTCAATGGACACTGAATCATTGCAAATATTCTTGTTGCGTAAAAATATCTCTATTGACTTTCGAATTATGGATGGTAAATAAAATCTTGATGTATAAATTAACTTGCTATTTTTAAAATCGATTCTAATTTTAATTTAATTTATGTTTGCAATGTTTTTCACTATGCATCATGTCTCGTGATATTGTTTACTATGTTTATTGTTTTTAAATTATGTGAAAATATTTTCCATCGTGAATGATTTTGAAAATGTCGCCGTTTGTGCGACGAAACGATCGTCAATCTTAATAAAGATATTCTAACACTTTTTATAGCATTATTTAACTTAATCTGTTTATGATTATTATATATGTTTTTATAACTTTTTTTATTTTTATAATATTATTTCTTCATATATACACGTCTTTTTAAAATGTTACTAGAAAGGTAGGTCGTCAAAAATGACTGAAAATGAGATATATAAAAGAATGTGCAAGAATGAGTTTTTCTCGTTTGTTCCACAGTAATAGATGAAAATAACACATTTATGAAAAACCATGTAACAGTAGAAGACCACTAATCCGCACAGCTTGGTTCCAAGTGTTGTGCGGATTTGAGGCATTTCGCGGGTTACAGGTCATGTCTATTCAATGTTTGTTTACATTTTTTAAATCCATATGTTGGACAATTTAGATTGTTTCTCCCCTCCTCCTGGTCCTCCCCTCCTGCATATAGTACAAACTATGGTGCAGATTTGGTGCTTTTTCACTGCAGGGGCCTTGGCGTTTTTTCAAAAGTTTGGCAAAATTCGTGTGGAGATTTGTTCACAAAGGACATAAACAACTATGAAAACAAACTTGATGAAATTTTTTTTTGTTTGTATATATACTTTAATTAAATGTATATATAATATAGCCAGCCATCGCCGAGTTGACTTCATATATGGTAACTTTTTTGTCGCCAAATTTGGCGATATTTTGCCAAGTTAGTACAAATTTGGCGCTATTGTAATAACTCCTAGCATTATTACTTTTCAACAATTACTCAATGTGGAAGCTGATACAAATTTCTCCATAGAAAGCTTAACATAGCTGCGATCAATGAGGTGATCACAGAGACTTGGATTTTATATAAATAGACTGGTAAATATACACACGCCCAAACACTTACATGTTGTAGGAATTTTAAGGTTGTCCTCAAATATAAAGGAAGGTACATTCTGAATTCATTTTTTGTTAGAAACAGCATAAAATTGGCAGGTGTTGTCATTCAGAAACTTGTAATCGAATGGTATTTTTCATTTTTCAGTAAAGACAAAAGATTTTTCCGAAAATACTGTCAAAGTTGGCGTTTTGAAGCAAATTCCCGAAACAGCAGCGCGGGAAAGGAGAAAAACCTGTCGTCACATGACAAAAATTGCTTATAACTCAATAAGTAATTTATCCTTCTATATATATAAAAAAAGTTTTGATTTGGAAATGGACCAATGAAAATCTGCGTAGATATTCCCGGCAGATCGGCATCCAATTTGAATGCTTAAGCATGGCCTTCCTTCGTTAATATTAAAAAAAAAGTTGCATACAAAAATATTATGAAAATCGGTAGTAGTATAGAGAAATGTTTGATAAACACGCTGATGCAGACAGTTTTCAAATCGAAAAATTATTTTAAGAGATATTTAATGGCAAAGATGGACAAAATCGTTCCATTAAAAAAGTTTTATAGGAGCAAAAACTGTACATAGGAATTTAATCATTTTTAGATCATTTTATGTGTCAGAATTTCCCGGTGTGCAGACTGCATTTAGTTTTTTAATTTGACTCATTTTTGAGGTTTTATTTCTATTTTAAATTCAAATGTTCAGCATTTCGAGAGATATTTTTTACATATTTTAGAAAATTGTATTAATTTAAACTGTTGCGAACTGTATAAACAGCGCAAACAATAATGTTTGCTTGAGATTAAAAGTTTATTTTACACGTGTCTATTATATACAGAAAATATAAAAAGCAGGAACTCATTAAAAATTACGTCATAAAACTATATTTACACGTGAATTTTAAAAGAGAAAGAATATTGTAAAATAATAACTTCATTAACATGCGTTAGAAGTCTTAAATAGGAGAATTTACGTCATATTTACGTCACATTACACTTATTACGTAAAATGAACAAAAAATAATATTGCAAAACAGTTTAAATTTAAAAATTGCGCGAGACATTTATTTGATATTTTAAGATGATCATAATGTTTCATTTCTAACAAAAGTATTTTTACGTGAATATTAAAAAGAGAAAGAAAAGTTTGGTGAAAATTACGTCAGATTATAATTGTCAGATTCAAATTATAATCCAATCTTCCGAAATCTTTTTAAAGCCGATCAAATTAGCATGCTGTTAGAGTCTGCGGTGTCTGAACGGGGGTTGACGAGTGTAGCTTGTAGGGGGCAGAACCCCCTAGTTTATTAAAAAAAAAAAAAAAAAACTAAAAAAGGAAAGCGTCATTCGATTCCAAATCGCTTTAATAGTCAGGACTGTCAATTTGATACCTTTACGTTTAAAAATGAGTCAGAAAGTTTAGCGTTTGTTGAGCAGGGAAAATGAGAATCGACTTAAGTTAAACAAGAACGGAAAATCATGCGTACGCATAGATTATGAAACACTTAACACATTCAGAATACTATAACAAACTTCGCGGCTTACTAAGGTGAAAGATGATACCTAAATGTACAATTTGCGAAACGCATAATGCATTTGAAAATTCAATTTATGCTATTACCATGAATAGTCGGGAAAATATACGATTTTTTTGTGCAGCCCTGTATATGATCTATAGATATGTATCTACGCTACATTAGTATGCTAAAAATTAGTTCAATTAAACACACAGCACAGTTGAAAATATCCATTCAGCAATTTCCGCCAATAAACGTATGTTGTTGGAAACTTTTGTACTGCCCTGTACATGATCTATAGAATTTATGCACACTAAGTAATATCTAAAAATAATTAAATTTAAAACAGCATGCCACAACTGAAAACGCACTTCCAGCAATTATTATTCGTAGGCTTCAATAGTTCAATTACTGTTCATTTTCTTCTGTAGCTAAATTCTTTTGCGTGTCCCTGTAAACGAACGATAAATTCTATGTTTACCACGTTCTATAGTAAGAACCTTGTCATACGCTTCAGTGATATATATCAATTTCAATGTGTAATATAGTGTAATTAAAATAGTGTAATATCATTAAAATATACACAGTAAACGATTTTCCCCCATAGACTGTAATGTAGCGGGATTCTTTTGACTGTCCCTGCCTCCGTAAATGCGACACGGACAACTGGGATACCTGTGAGACTGGGATAGAGATCTGAAATTTAGTATCTTTGACACTTTTAACCCTTTATCTACTGACGGTACCTATAAGTATCATTAAAATAACTTGTTATATAATTCATTTAATACATCAATTAGTTCTACTACAGTTTAGAATGAGTTATAGATACATTACTTTATCTTGTTCCAAAAGCATTATTGATTACACAAAACAAAAATATTTTTAAAGGGATGATTTCTTTTACCTTTGCATCTTTTCAGCTTTCTTGACGTTGAAAAATTGTGGGGTAAAAGTTTCACTTAGGAAATATTTCTATATTTCTATTGTAAGGGCATTTGTACATATTTGTACATTTCCTAATTCTATAAAGTACTAAAAAAAATTAAATAAAAGATTTGAGTGAAGTTATAAATATTGCACAAAACCCCTATAAATTCAAATTTAATTAATCTTTCTAAATTCTTCAATCCTTCTAAAATTTATTAAATGATTATGTAAATCTTCTAATGTAGTTTAAACAATTCACGAAAAATGCTTTAGAAGATAAAAGGTTCATGAATTCATAATTCAGTACATAAAGGGTTAAGATGTAAATGCTCGCTAAGAACTGTTTCTAAAAATTTCGAAATTTAAAATGTTGCAGGAGCAAAAACTATTCTAAAATTGCGATTGTTATAACCGTGGGTTGTGATATCTGTGAGTCCGGTTTAGAGATATGAAATTTGGCATGGTTGTCATTTTTAAGATGCAAAATCTCGCTAAGAACTATTAAAATTCGAAATTTAAAAATGTGAAACGAGCAGTAAACGTCCAAAAAACTTTCTAAATTACGATTTATTTGGAATTATTTGGGCAAGAAACTTATTTTACATAATTGCTACTTTTAAAATGAAAATGCTCGCAGGGAACATTTTCAAATTTAAAAGGGTGGGGAAACAAAAAAAGTTTTAAAATTGGGATTGCTGTGATAACATTCGGTATAGAGATCTGAGATTAGGCATTTTGGTTACTTTTAAGATATAAATACTCGCTAAGGGCTGATTATAAAAGTATCGAAATTTCAAAGAGTGAAATTAGCGAAAAACATTCTAAATTACGATTCGTTTGGGATTTTTATGTCGAGAAACTTGAAATGTGTATCGCTTTTATTTTCAAAACGCAAAGTTTCTGCAAGCGCAGTTAACCCTTTTCGGCGCGGAGTAAGTCTGTTTGTAAAATGATGAAATGATTGACTGACACCAGAATTTACAAACGAATTTATCAGAAAAGAAAAACTTGCTTATTTTCCCGTACTTTTATTCTTGGTGCCACTTGTCAGTTTTGGAATTAAAATTAGGTGTCCTTTTTTGTGTACACCGCCCGCTAAAGGGTTAAAAAAATGTAATTTGAAATAATGGAATGAGCGGAAGGCTTTACAAAGCTTCGATTGCTTTAGAACTACTAAACAGATTACATTTTTTGTGTGTGTGTATGTGCTTACTACTGTAATGGTGACAGTGTCTTCCTAAAACTGGATTATTCTTCATTTCTGTGCAGCTGCCGAAAAAGGTGAAAGAGTGACAAATGTTCTAAAATTATATATTCTTTGAATATATTGATGATATAAACAGGAAATTTCACATTATTGTTACCTTTAAGTCGGAAATGTTCGTTAACTTTAAAAAAAAAAACGAAATTTAACCCTTAAATGCCTGATTTTTCAAAAATCATTGTAATAATGTTTTTCGGCTTTCATTTTTTAACTAAATCATGGGAAAAATACTTTACAAAAATCCTTTTTTTTTTTTAAAGTATGGTTTACGGCTAAAAAACAGTTTGCTACTAATCGGCAATACTGGTCTTTAATTGCAAAAATAATTTTCCTTGACAAAATTCTATAATATTAAACACACAAGAATTTTAGGAACTATAATAAGAAATAAATTTTACTTGCTCACTGCAGAACAAAATAGGGTATTTCGCAAGCTTCCAAACAAACCAAAAAGAACAAGTAGCAACAATTGAAAAAATAAATCTATCTTTATTCTTAAACAGCACAAGTGTTGTCATCTACATGCTTATTTTCAGAATGTATTTTATTGGCAACATTAGGCATTATAGCTTCAATATTATTCTAATGGTATTTTAGAGCCTAAATTGAGTATGTTGCCGAAAAGCAACACCCGGCATTTAAGGGTTAAATATGTGAAATGAACCAAAAGTATTCCGAAAACGTTGTACACTACAATTTATGTGTAATTGTTTGGTTTGAAGCTTGAAATTCAATATGGTCCTTATTTTTAAGTCAAACATGGCCGCTCATAACAAGTTCTATATTTCCGAAATTTAAAAGAGTGAAATAAGTGGAAAATGTTCCACAATCACGATCTTATTTTGGAACTACTCAACTAATTCCAAATCTTCTCTGAGGACAATTATGATGATAACAATCTCTAGTTAAAAATAAACTATACAGGGTGGTCATAAAGTCTTTCACAGATTACAAAAAATTAATACGAAATAACCACTGAATGTAATACAGACATTACATTTTTGAACATACTAGCGCGTTTGATATGCAGATGCATTGCTTTTGATATTTATTTTATAAATAAAATATATAGATATAAACCACAACCATAATATAGCTTATACATTAGATAGAGTTATATATTTTTGTTGGTATATATGTCGTAGGCTAATTGAGAAATCCGGCTATTTGCAAACAGCCTAGGCTATCCGTAACCAATGAGGGGTTCATTGGTTACGGATAAAGGGGAAAAAGGGGGCTACTCCTCCCCCCCCCCTTAATTTATATAAATGGGTTTTTCATGCAGAAATATTCGATTTGCTC
The DNA here is from genome assembly GCA_963932465.1 of Maratus speciosus. Lineage (NCBI taxonomy): Eukaryota > Metazoa > Arthropoda > Arachnida > Araneae > Salticidae > Maratus > Maratus speciosus. The sequence continues at coordinate 298,195,332 of OZ010789.1, forward strand.
CAAATTTGGTATACCGGTTTATTGTGCTAAGGAGCTTCCCTGATTAGATATGGAAGCTCATTATTTAAGTATAAAGGGAGGAAAGGGGGGCTAGACCCCCCCCCCCTTAATTTAGATAAATTGGTTTTTCATGCAGAGTTATCCGATTTGCTCCAAATTTCGTATACAGGTTTATTATGTTAAGTAGCTTCCCTGATTAGAGTTGGAGGTTCATTAGTTAAGTATAAAGGGAGGAAAGGGGGGCTACACCACCCCCTTAATTTAGATAAATGGGTTTTTCTTGCAGAGTTATTCGATTTGCTCCAAATTTCGTATACCGATTTATTATGTTAAGGAGCTGCCTTGATTAGATTTGGAGATTTATTGGTTAAGTATAAAGGAGGGACAGGGGCTAGTGTCCCATTAATTTAGATAAATGAGTTTTTCATACAGAATTATTCGATTTGCTTCAAATTTGATATACCAGTTTATTACGATATGGCTTCCTTCATTTGATTTAGAGGTTCATTGGTTAAGTATAAAAGGGTTCCCCCTTTTATATTTATAAGGGGGGCAATTGCCCCTTCCCTTAATTTAGATAAATGGGTTTTCATGCAGAATTATCTAATTTAGTTAAATTTTTTTTCAACCGGATCCGAACTTGAATGTTCCATTTGAAGTCAACCCGAAAACCGACCACAACCAGGTTTCGGATTGAGTTCAATTAGAACTTTCAGGTTCGGATAGGGTTGCCGGTGGACGGAGATTATTTTGTCTGGCTTGCATCGGGTTATAGTTCTTTGGAATATTTTTGTCGGTTAAGATTTGGTTCGGGACGGGTTTCAGGTTGGCTTCAAATGGAATTTTTAGGTTCTGGTAGCGTTGCGTGTCCACGGAAACTAATTTGTCTTGTTCGGATCCGGTTATGGATCTTTGGAATATTTTTGTTGGTTATCAGATTTGGTTCGGGATTTCGGGTTTTTTCAAATGGAACTCTCAGGTTCGGGTCGGGTTGCATGTAGACTGAAATTATTTTGTCTCGCTCGGATCGGGGTACGGTCTGTTGTAAATTATTTTTCGGGTTTGGGTAGGGTTATGCGTTAATAAACCTAATAAAAAGAAAATTGCCCAGTTAAACTGATGGCATTGAGCTAACAGGCTATTCACACTAATTGTATATTATACTCTTATTTCAAAGAATAATGCCCCTCGAAAAATAAATGAAGGGATTAGTCCCCTTTGCCCCCCTTTCTACTTAACCAAAGAACCTCCAAATCTAATCAGGGAAGATACTTAATATAACAAACTAGTATACCAAATTTGAAGCAAATCAGATAATTCTGCAGGAAAAACCATTTCACTAAATTAGGGGGAGTATTAGCTCCCCCATTTCTCACTTTATGCTGAACCAATGAACTTTCAAATCAAATCAGAAAAGCTCCTTATTAGAATGAACCTAGAAAAAAAATTAAACTAAATTAGATAATTCTGCATGAAAACCCATTTATCTAAATTAAGGGGAGGTGCAACTGACCCCCTTTCCCCTCTTTTATACTTAACCAATGAACCTCCAAATAAAATGAAGGAAGCCATATCGTAATAAACTGGTATATCAAATTAGAAGCAAATCGAATAATTCTGTATGAAAAACCCATTTCTCTAAATTAAGGGGGGGGGGGTCTAGCCCCCTTTCCTCCCTTTATACTTAACTAATGAACCCCCAAATCTAAACAGGGAAGCTCCTTAACATAATAAACCGGTATACGAAATTTGGAGCAGATCGAATAACTCTGCATGAAAAACCCATTTATCTAAATTAAGGGGGGAGGGTTCTAGCCCCCCCCTTTCCTCCCTTTATACTTAACTAATGAACCTCCAAATCTAATCAGGGAAGCTCCTTAACACAATAAACTTGTATACCAAATTTGGAGCAAATCGAATAATTTTGCATTAAAAACGCATTTACCTAAATTAAGGGGGGTAGACCCCCCCCCTTTCCTCCCTTTATAAACTAATGAACCTCCAAATCTAATCAAGCCATCTCCTTAACATAATATACCAGTATACCAAATTTGAGCTAATCGAATAATTCTACATGAAAAACGCATTTATCTAAATTAAGGGGAGAGGCAATTGCCCCCTTTCCCCCCTTTATACATAATAATGATCTTCCAAATGTAATCAAGGAAGCTGCTTAACACAATAAACCGGTATACCAAATTTGGAGCAAATCGAATATTTCTGCATGAAAAACCCATTTATATAAATTAAGGGGGGGGGGCACTAACCCCCCTTTTCCCACTTTATCCTTAACCAATGAACCCCAAAAACTAATCAGGGAAGCACCTTATCAGAATGAACTTAGAAAAAAAAAATGAAGCAAATCGGATTTTTCTATCAAGAGTTATCGCGTTACGTACATACGTGTACGTACGTACACACGTACATACAGAATCGGCGGACACATAAGCTTTCAGGCTTTGATAGCGTGTGGGCTAAAAATATCACCCTGATCGGATAATAAGTGGTCATTTTTCAATTAGCCTAACACTTTCTAGGCTATTTGCAATAAGCCTGAACAATATCAGGCTAATTGGAAAAAGGGAGATGGGTTCTCCAATTAGCCCGGCTCTTTGCAAAGAGCCTAGGCTGTTTGCAAAGAGCCGGATTTCTCAATTAGCCTACGACATATACATGTATTGGTATATTGGTATATTAATTGCTATAACAAAAGAACCTAATTTTATTGTTAGTTATTCATAGGAGTCATCTAATTCATAACAAATACAGTTTGTGTTTATGAAGGATTATTTTATTTTGTGAGTGCTATTCGTTTGTCTTGCCACCAGAAAGTCATTGAGAATAGGTTAAATTAGTAATTTAGTAATTTCTTATTTTTTTAGTCGTTTGATGTAGATTCAAAATTGTTATAAATCAATTCATCAATGTAAGATTTATAAATCTCGTATTCCAGAAAATAATTGAAAAGTATTCTTTAAGTTTATTTTTATATTTTTCATACTTTTATAGTTTATATACGAGTAAATACTGTTGCATGATGCTTTATTTATAAAATAATACAGTGTAAACAATATATATATGCATATATACATATATATATATATATATATAACGAAACAAATTAATGGGTTAAGTCGAACAATCACGTCGTGCTTTTTACGACATATTACTAGATTAGTACCACGTTTAAATCAGCCATTGGTGAGGTTGTATAGCAGTCGTACCACTTAGTGCAAGCATCGCTATTGGAGGTGTCAACACTGTGGAAATTTAGCAGCTGTGGACCGATGATAAGACTGGTAAAGTCCAATCAAACACTCATTTATTCATGATGAAGACAAGGCAGATTAGGCCGCATGAGTGGTGAAAAAAAGCTTATGAAGAAATCTAGGGTTTTCCCAATAAGAACATAGAAACGTAGCCATTGGAAACTGTTTATTCCATCAGAACATACCAACATAAACAATTCCCACAGGATGAGAAATCAGAGCCATCCTGCTTGAGCACGAACTAGTTATTCATGCAAAAAAGATGTTAAATAACAATTTAATATTCTACGTGTCTTAGGACACAGGGTAACATATTAAGTAAACAATCAAACAGCACAAAAAATCTTCTTCTGAGCTCATGCTCAAGCTAATTATTAAAATGCGCGGAGGAAATCCGTTTGAAATTCAAACTTCAGGCTAACCAAACAAATTCATGAACGAGACTCGAAATGAAATTGCGATCCGTCACTCAACCAATGGAGAGCGATCGAGAGACGTCACAGAAAAGAATCCCGGCGCTGCTAATGGAAGGATTTCGATGTGAATAAGCTGACGCTCGCCCAGCTGGCGGGAAAATGAGGTGAAATAAAATAAAAATGTAAAAATGGCTTTTATAAATATTCGAAAAATAAAGTAACTGCGTTCAGAATTTTACAGTTTGGTAGACGATAAAAATTAATGAAGGGATTAAAAGTTTAGATTAAGTTTTTGAATAAAATTATTATTAAGATACGCATTTTAAATTTAGGAATTTAACTAGAAATAAATAATAGAGAGTATTTAAAAAAAAAGGAAATAATGAATATGCCGGCAATTTAGAATAATTTAAATGAATAGTAAAAGTAAAATTTTTATATAACATATATATTATAAATATTGCAGTTTCTTACAAAATTTTACCTAACCAACTAACAAATTCGACTTACGTAAAATTCAAGTTATGTTATACTTTACGGAACGCATTACTTACGTAAGTCGAGGGATGCCTGTACTGTAAAATGTTTGTTATGGAAAAGCAATGTTCTTAAGTTTTTTTTAGTCCATCAGACTACCTCACTCGGGTAAGTAACGTCGTACGTGAGTTCCTTTATATCAAATCTCCTGGAAGATTCATCGGCCGAGATGGACCAACACCGATATTACTCCTCTAATTTTTTTCTTTTGGAGATACATAAAGGACAGAGCGCTTGCAAAAGCAACAAAAGATATTGAAACACTCAACGTCAGGATCACAGATGCTGTGTCTAGTGTGACACCCCAAATGTTGGGCAATACGTGACGATGAGAAATGGAATGCCACCTTGTCGTTCCTCGAGCTACCAAGGGTGCTAACATAGAAATTTACTGACGTAAGTACTTGTATTAAAAACTTCATAAATATCTTTACAATATATTGAAACAAGTATATACCTAATTATATTAGTTTCTCTGCAATAAATTATTGCAATCAGGAAAGACTTAATGACCATCCTGTATTTTATCTCTGTACAAATTGCCCACAAAGGGGTGCAAGAGAAAAAATGTTCTAAAATTCCGATTTCGTTGAATCTGTACAGGCAAAAAAAAAAAAAAAAAAAAAAAAAAATATATATATATATATATATATATATAGTAGTTACTTTTAAGCCGAGAACTAAGACAAAGAACATTTGTTAAAGTTTTAGAGACTTAAAAGAATGAAATGATTGGAAAATACTTTAAAATGCTTTATTTTTACAATCTAATGATAACAAGATACGAAAAATTATTTTAGGCAATAAAATGTAATTTAGAATATTTATCAGTATGAGAAAAATACAGAATAAGCATTGAGTTTTTTCTGAGAAGTAAAATTATAAAATCGGACCCAGGTTTAGCGAAATTCTATATTACGAAATTCTGTTTTAACAACATGTTTTCTGGAACTTTGCTGTTGGATTACAAACTGGACATATAATATTACGTAATCCAGAAAATAAGAGAAGGAGATGTAGATACTGTCATAACCACACCATTATATTGTGTAAAATATGTAACATACCGTTACACCCAAAATATTTTGAAAGTTTTCATAATCAAGTATGTAATCGTCATTACGTTGATGTAGTTTATGCATTATGCTGATGGTTTGTTTTCGAACCATTTTGTATCCTCTAAATGATTAAACTCATTTTTTATATATATTTGTTTTATTTATGCATTATTTAGTAACATATTCAATGTATTATACGAATAGTCTCATGCTTTCTTAATGTTGTTCAAGAATGAAGTGTCCAAAAATTGGGACTCAATTTCTAATATTTAAACTATCTGCAGCTGTGTAATTCACCTCTAATATTAGTAGGTACACAAATACCACATGGCGTGTTTCAACAACCATGCGTGCAAAGTCGCGAATTTTCCTAGTATAAAAATATTTAGATTTTTTTTTTTTTTTAATGAAAAAGTATTCAAAAATACATACCAGAAAAAATATACAAAACAATGTTAAATATAAATTTAAAAGTTAGATGGTGCAGACCCCAACCCAAACGCAAACAAGTCAAGGTACCTAACTATGCCCTTGCGGCAAGTTAGAGTTCTAGAGGTAAAAGAAAAAAGAATCTGTACTATCTTGCATTAAGTTGCTGTATGTTTTGATATTACCCTACCCGTGGCCCTAATTCTTTGCGCACCAGTTCAAAAGGGAAATTTTTCAAAGAAAGAAAACGCAAACTTAATTTTGTCTAAATAAACAATCAAATTCTTGAAATGTCAATCGTCTAAATTGAATTGCATTGAATAAAAAATAAAATAAGTTGCACAAGTAGATTTGTGTATGTAAAACCTTCTCCCTCTTAAAAATAGATAGCCCTAATGTTTTGCGGATGTGCACTTAAAGAATGTTTTCTACCATTGTGATTGGCTGGTTGCTTCCAACTATGCAAATTATCGCATCCGGGACTAACGGCATGTGCTGTTTAAAACAAAAGCGATTTCAAATCCTTTAATAAGAAGAAAATGTGTGGTAAAATATTGATGGTAGAGTTGCGTAAAAAGATAAACGAAAAACGAAATAGTGGGTGTCTAATGAGTAAAATAGGCAGGGATTTGATTATTTCTGAATCAACAGTGCGCAATGTTTTGAAAACTTTCGTTGCAACCGGAGATATACAGCCAAGAAACAGTATTAGTCGCTTACCAACAACAACGGCACGAGAAGATCTAATGTTCCGTCGAGTGATAAATATATGCCACAATGCATATAGTGTGTGCCCTTGGATAGTATTTAATGGGAAATTTAAAAAAAAATGAGTTTGAAGACCCTTTGTCCCCTTAAATTATGCATGTGTGACATGTGTCCAGGTATGTGTTTAAACATATTTCTCTTTTTACCTAAACGTTTCCTTATCTATGGAATATTTTAATACAATATGCTTGCTGTTTTTAATTTTATAGAATAATAAAAGTTCAAAAATGTCAAAATTGATGTACAGTAGAGTCACAATTATCCGAGTTAATATGGACCAAACTCACCACAGATAAGCAAAAAACTAGGATAAACTGGATTTGCATAATTCGTTAATAATTAAGTAATATAAACAGGGCTTAATTTCTAACCAAAAAAGTACCGAAGCTCTAATTTTCTGCAGTAATGAAAACCTTAGTATACGCCCTGTCTCCACCACGCGCATATTTATATTTCATACGTTATTTACGAAATTTAAAGCAATTTTTTCTTCAGCAAAATTTTTGGCTATACACATATTCATCTGTATATAATAAAATGTAATAAATGATTTAAAAATTTAAACCAGGAGTTGGGAGTTTTCAGAAAATCGTATTAACAAAGGATTTCTTTGTATCAATAGTAAAACACAACACACAGGGCTTCAGTGAGCAGCATTTATAAACTATGATGAGTTACGATTAATATTTAAACATTAACTATAAACAAAGAAGTATCGGAGCTACGTTCCTGTGAGCTTCAGTGCAAATTAAGCACCATGTGGAATTAATAAATTCATCAGTTTATCATTAATAAATTCAATAGAATATTTTAGAAACAGGAACAAAAAGCTGCGAGAAAACACAATGAGACTAATAGTAATTAGTCGGATGTACCAATCCCAAAACTTTCTTCTATCTCATACATGTCAATATTTCAAAATTCGTTATCACTCTGCCAAAATTAACTGGCAATCTATGCTCATCACAAGGATTCTAAAAAGATAAAATTTCGTGCATTAATTCTTCAGATATAACTATCGCTGAAATCATGTAAATCCAGCAAAATGCAGCATAGCGGCGCCACTTATAGGGTGATTTACACCAGAACCTAATCATCATCAACTTATGTCAACGTCTAACTGAATATGAAATTTGGGGAAAATTCGTGCATTAGTTCTTGAGCAAATCATGACAAATGCAGCATAGCAGCGCCACCTGTTAAGCAATTTGCACTAGCACATAATTAACAGCAATATTAATCAATGTATACTTGAATCTGAAGTTTGATGAAAATTCGTGCATTAGTTCTTGAGATAGAGCTATTGAGGAAATCGTGCTAAATGCAGCACAGCAGTGCCACCGATTGGGCGATTTACACCAACACATAGTCAGCATAATTTCATATAAAGGACTAACCAAATCCGAAGTTTGATGAAAATGTGTGCATTAGTTCTTGAGATAGATCTACTGCGAAAATAGTGTAAATCCTGCAAAATGCATCATAGCAGCGCCACCTGTTGGGCAATTTTCCCCAAAACGTAAACAGCACCAACTCATATCAAGGAGTAACTGAATCTGAAGTTTTATAAAAATCCGTGCATTAGTTCTTTAGATAGAGCTATTGCGGAAATCCTGCAAATTGCAGTATAGTAGCGCCACCTGCCGGGCGATTTACACCAAAAACTAATCAGCACCAAAATATATCAGGGACTACCTGAATGTCAATTTTTATTAAATTCCGTGCATTCCTTCTTGAGATAGAGCGCCTACAAAATTTGTGTCACATACAGTCAGACGGACAGACTGACAGACAGACAGACAGACAGACAGACTCACAGACAGACATTTTGTAAAAACATGTTTTTTGGAATCTCTGACCCCTAAAACGTATAAATCCGTCAAAAACCGGAAGTCGAAAATTTTCATGAATCCAATACTTTCTTCTTGTAAAGATAGAAGAAAGTAAAAACGGTGGATACGGTTGCGGTTGATTCCGGCATTCCTCGTCGCCTTTTGAAAACCATTGAATCTACATTTGCGAGCGCTAGACAGAAGTATGCTCCTATGTGTGCAACACGATAGCTACATCACATATGTAAGTGCTCTGGTAAGAAAGAACTCAAAATATTGGAGATGGGAAGAACACGAAAATATAATTTAGGTTTCAGTATTTCGAAAGCGCTATAACGCAGGGCTCCGGAGCAGTGTATTTAAGAGCTCCGGTGAATTCAGACAAATAATTAAATAAACACTAAAAGAAAAAGAGCCCTGAATATAAATTATAATTAAGTAATATAAATTAAGAAATATAAATTCAATTATTATTTTTATGGTACATTTTACTGTCCTCACTATGTACACTTCCAAAGCTTTTATAAAAATGCGGAATGGAAATGTTTATTTTCAAAAGATCTTTGTTAGTTTTTCGTTTGCTAGATGACAAAAACGTTTCTTTGCTGCATCGTTATACCGTTAGATTAGTATCATCAGAATTGCAGGTGTAGCCTCTTCTTGCTTGTCAATGCATTCAACAGTTTTTTTAGTCGAACTTAGATTAGGGGAATGCGTCCACTTCTAATTTACATCGCTTTCATCCTCGCTGCTGTTTCCAATCATGTATGCTATCATGTCACACGTAATTTTTTACTGTTTATCCGCTAAAGGGCGGAGATCACCTCAAAAGTTTTTAAAAAGTCAAAAAAATATTTGAGTCTATTATTCAAGAATAACATGTTAACCTAACTTTAAAAAAAAGAATTATGGCAATAGTACTCGAATTAGAACCGGGTTTATGGTAAAATATGTGGAGTGATACCAATCCAATTTGAACTTTAAACTCATTTTTCTCAAAACAGATATTTCTGACATCGCGCGCATCATATTTTCAAAACTAATTAACTTAGAAACTTAATATTTTGTATTATACTAGGGGGCTCGACCCCCTACGAGCTACGCTCGCCAACCCCCGTTCAGACACCGCAGACTCTAAATACACGCTAATTTGATCGGCTTTAAAAAGATTTCGGAAGAATGAAGTATAATTTAAAAAACAGTGGCGATCTCCCTATAAACGGATTTCTATTCATTTCTCTTTGATCGGGGAATTTTAACGCCACATCCGCTGCGGTATTACTTGATTATACTGTCGTCGACCAATTTCGCCAAATTATATAAATCGCCAAACCACTCGCCAAATTATACAAATTGACATAATTTTTATTTTAAATAACAAAAGAACAAATAAATTAGTACAACATTAATAAAAATACAAATAAAACGTCGAAATAAAAATAACTTGATGACGTAGACACGTGTAACAACATTTCAAAATACGCTAATATAAAAGGAATTAAGTAAACAGTCTTTGTTTCCTGGTATTTTTTAACAAAGAGAAAAGAAAGTTCTTTTAAATGAGACATTTTAAATTAATCGTTTTTAATCTGATGTAATTTTGACCAAGCTATTCTTTCTCTTTGAAATATTCACGTGAAAACATTTTGTTAGAAATGAAATATTATTTGCGCTTTCCTAACAAAAATAGTTGAAAAGATCCTCTCAAAATATCAAATAAACGTCTAGCGCAATTTCTAAATTTAAACTGTTTTGCAATATTTTGTGCTCATTTTATTTAATAACTGTAATGTGACGTAAATGTGACGTAATTTTGCCTATTTAAGACCTCTAATGCATGTTAATGAATTTATTATTTAACAATTTCCTTACTCTCTTAAAATTCACGTGTATGACTTTTTAATACGTATTTTTTAATAAGTTCCTGCTTTTTGTACATAATTATTTAATTCTAATTCCAAATGATTTTTTTCTGTTTATAATAGTCACGTGTAAATAAATTTTTAATTTGAAGCAAACATTATTGTTTGCACTGTTTATTCATTTGGCAACAGTATAAATTAATACCATTTTCTAAAATAATGTAAAAAATATCCCTCGAAATGTTGAAAATTTGAATTTAAAATAGAAATAAAACCTCAAAAAATGTGTCAAACTAAAAAACTAAAAGCAGTCTGCACATCGGGAAATTCTGACCCATAAAATGACCTAAAAATGATTAATTTCCTATGTACAATTTTTGCTCCTATAAAACTTTTTTAATGGAACGATTTTGTCCAACTTTGGAATTAAATATCTCTTAAAATAACACTTCGATTTGAAAACTGTCTGCATCACCGTGTTTATCAAACATTTCTGTATAATACTACCGATTTTCATATTTTTGTATGCATTATTTTTCTTAATATTAAGGAAAAAAGACCTCCGGTCACAAAAAATTCGAAACCGGCGGTGACAGCGGTAGTTACTTTTTTTTAGAATAGAGAGATAATTCAATTCTTTTAAAATCTTTTTAAAGTCGATCAAAATAGCGTGGTTTTAGAAACTGTGATGTCTCAACGGGGGTTCGAGAGCGTAGCTCGTAGGGGGCCGAGCCAATACCGTCTCGAAGAGACGGTATTGGTATCTATATATACGGTATCTATATATATCGAGACGGTGTTGGCCGAGCCCCTTAGTATTTTAAATTAAATAGGGGGCGCTGCTCCCTACGAGCTACGCTCGCCAATCCCCGTTCAGACACCGCAGACTCTAAAAGCACGCTAATTTGATCGGCTTAAAAAATATTTCGGAAGATTGAATTATAAGTTAAAAAACAGTGGCGATCTCCCTATAAACGGGTTTCTATTCATTTCTCTTTGATTGGGGAATTTTAAAGCCAAATCAGCAGCTGTTAAATGATACAATGGCTTTTTCCGTCTTTGATTAAATAAAATCAGTTGACATTTCAAAATAAGCTAATATAAAATGAATTAAATAAACAGAGTCTTTGCCTCCCGGTGTTTTTAGCAAAGCGAAAAGAAAGTTTTTTATAAATGACACATTAAATGTATCGTTTTTAATCTGGTGTAATTTTCACTAAACTTTTCTTTCTCCTTTTACTATTCACGTGAAAATTCTTTTGTTAGAAATGAAATATTATTTGCGCTATCCTAATAAAAATAGTTGAAAATATCATCTTAAAATATTTCATAAATGTCTCGCGCAATTTTTAAATTTAAACTGTTTTGCAATATTATTTTTTGTTCATTTTACGTAATGTGTAATGTGACGTAAATGTGACGTAATTTCTCCTATTTAAGACTTCTAACGAATGTTAATGAATTTATTATTTTACAACATTCTTTCAGCTTTAAAATGCACGTGTAATATAGTTTTTATAATAATTTTCAATGCGTTCCTGCTTTTTATATTTTCTTGTTTATAATAGTCACGTGTAAAATAAATTTTTAATTTGAAGCAAATATTATTGCTTGCGCTGTTTATACAGTTGGCAACAGTTTAAATTAATACAATTTTCTAAAATGTGTAAAAAAAATCTCTCGAAATGCTGAAAATTTGAATTTAAAATAGAAATAAAACCTCAAAAAATGATTCAAATTAAAAAACTAAACGCAATCTGCACACGCATAAAATGATCTGACGCATAAAATGATCTAAAAATGATTAAATTCCTATGTACAGTTTTTGCTCCTATAAAACTTTTTTAATGGAACGATTTTGTACAACTTTAGCATTACATATCTCTTAAAATAATTCTTCGATTTGAAAACTGTCTGCATCAGCGTGTTTATCAAACATTTCTCTATAATACCACCGATTTTCATATTTTTGTACGCAATATTTTTCTTAATATTAACGAAGAAAGACCTCCGGTCACAAAAAATTCAAAACCGGCAGCGGCGGCGGCGGTGACAGCGGTAGTTACTTTTTTTTAGAATAGAGAGATTGTATTTTATATACCTTTATAACCTCTAGATATTTGTAAGTAAGCAAGGATAATACATTTATTTATTTTTAAAATTTGTATTAAAATTTTATCATAAATTTTGTATTTTATGGTTTAATTGACTGAAAAAATATTTTCACCTTTAAACTTTATTATTATTTTAGGTTGAAGTTAAGGTACAATATTTTAAGAACGCATATATGTTATATTAAGTGGATAAATCAAATATTTTTTTAATAATCCTGCGCGGAACATGTCAAATCACCTTTTGTATGTTAAATCACATTTTTGAAAATCCTTAACTAGTATCTGTTAATTAAATTAAATTCTAATTATTTTTAATTAGAAGCATTTATAGAATATATAAATAAGAATTTGCACAATTTACTCAAAAAAAAAGTTTAATTTGAATAAATATTTACAGCTCCATAAAATTTTTGATATTGCGTTAAAATCAAGTAATATCGAGCGGCTGAACGTCATTTCCCCCCTTAACAATATATTCTTTAGCGAACTGCTTATAATATTACTTAACCTGATTAATATAATGCCTGATTTTTCAAAAATAATTTTAAAAATGTTTTTCGGCTTTCATTTTTTTTAATAAATTATGAGAAAAATACTTTAAAAAATCCTATTTTGTTTTAAGTATGGTTTACGGCTAAAAAACAGCTTGTTACTAATCGGCAATACTGGTGTTTAATTGAAAAAGTAAATTGCTTTGATAAAATTCTATAATATTAAACACACAAGAAAATCAAGAACTATGATAAGAAATAAATTTTATTTGTTCACTGCAGAACAAAATAGGGTATTTCGCAAGCTTCAAAACGAAACAAAAAGAACATTTAGTAACAATTGAAAAAATAAATCTATCTTTAATCTTAAACAGCACAAGTATTGCCATCTACATGTTGAAAATCGACTAAACAATATTTTCAGAATGTATTTTATTTGCAACATTAGACATTATAGCTTCAATATTATTCTAATAGTATTTTAGAAGCCTAAATAGAGAATGTTGCCGAAAGTCAACACCCGGCATTTAAGGGTTAAAAATTAGCTGTAATCTCCGAACCTAGAATACAGAAAGTGTTATCGTCAATAGAGAACAAGGTCGGAAATCGCAAAAATTTTAAACTGTGATCAGGGCCATCGCTAAGACTTTTTCTTCGGAAGGGAGAGGACCTTAAATTGCCAACTCAAGTTTCAGTATTTGCCAACTAGTTTTATAATTTTGCCAAGTTATCACAATTAAAAAATGTAATATACTTCTTATTGGTAAAAAGTTTAATAATATTTCCAATTAAATTTGTAACTTTTGCCAAGTCTATCAGAAATAGAAAATGTACTATAATTTTCATTAAAGTTTGAAACAAATTTGCCAAGTGTAACAGCATTGGCGAACTGTTTTTTTTTTTTTGGGGGGGGGGGATGCTCCCTGCCCCCCCCCCCTTAGTGAGGCCCCTGATTGTGATTTTCTGGCCAGAATGGAGAAAAAAAGCCATTTTTTTAAAAAAAAATCGCTAACTTTGTTAATCGTAATTTTATTGCATTTTACTTAATAAACCTTACTTCTAAATTTTCCAATGCGTCTTCTTATTTTTTTAAGCTTGTATTTTATATGTACAAAATTTCTTCTGTGCAAGGGTAATGAAATAAATGTGCTTTTTTTTTAATGATGTGGTCCGCGGTATTGTATACAATGAGCAAATTGGCCATCATGAATTGCACCTTACTTCATTACGGAAATTAGACGTTATGGTTAGCACAGAAAGCCAATTTGGATATACCAAACCAACCTTGTACATAAACAATGACACATATGTATGTGTAATGTGTTTGTTAGAAATGTGTTTCTTTATATGTATAATTAATTATTAATTATATATATATACATATATGTATGTATTAATTACTTTAAATTTATTTTTAAGATAGTTTCGTTTTCGTTTTCGGCTGAAAGTAGGAAGGTAACCGAAATTCGGTTTCGGTGTTAAAAACTTGTTTTCGGACGGACACTATGCATAATTGAAATCATTTTGATGCAAATATAACGTGAAATTAGATTATGATACAAATATTTTCAATGCTCATTTTTTTAAACATTTATAAGCATTTCCTTGATCTTATATTGATTTGTTTTTTAATGGATCTGATGATTGCTGAATATTCTAAAACATATCTAAGAAAAAATCGTTCCATATGAATACGATCCACATTATTCACAAAATTTAACATCTACAAGCAACCGTGCCACAATTTTCATTTCATAAGATAGTTCTTATTCTTGCTTTCCCCATTACTGAAAAATAAATCAAATTATTTGAAGATATATAAAAATCGAGTTAGCAACATATCGGCAAATAACGGCAGACAACACAAAAATAGAATCAAGAAATTTTTCACCATAAAAGTCACAAGCTTCTCGTCAAGAAACAAAATCTTTGAAAAAGACATCTAAAATTGAAATAAATATTGCTTCAAACAATGAACTTATATGTCCCCTGACAAAGAACACAGCCGTCTGTGCAATTTTCTATTAATATATTTTTGCTTGCAGCTAATAATAATCAGAAGTACCGTATATACTCGCGTATAAGTCGACCCCCTAACTTTCGAATGCAAATTCTGCAAAAAATCAAAAACCCGCGTATAAGTCAACCCTCTAATTTTTTCTTCAATTTTGCGCAAAATCAAACCAAATATTTCACTTGCCTAGCGAAAAAGTATTAAGTAAATAAAAAAACATCATTGAAAATTTTTTTAATGATAAATTATTATTATTTGTATATTTTCTGTAATATTTTATTATTCATACACATAAAAAGTCAGAATTTTGCAGTATTCGGAGTTTTATTTTTTATTTTTTAGTTGACTCGCGTATAAGTCGACCCCCCAAATTTGCTTGCCAAAAATTGTCAGAAATTCCTCGACTTATACGCGAGTATATACGGTAATTAACAATTGAAATTTGTTTAATAATATTATATATTTTAATTTAAATTTAATTTAATAATTTAAATAAAAATATATGATAAAAAAAATAATATTAATAATAAAATTAATTTGTTTAATAAATAAGGTGAATGGGAAACCACATAAATTTTTATAGATTCTATAAAAGTGAGAATAGGGTCCGGTGTAGTGTCGAGTTTTACTATTCAGAGAAAGAAAAAACTAAAAAACCAGTTACACATTTATTTGGAAATAGTAACTGCCAACAACAATACACATCCTTAAAATGTTTAGTTTGATATCGGAAAAGATTAGATATTTTATACTAAACTTATTTTAGTTACATGGTATCCTATTGGTTTATTATTATTTATATAAAATATCACAATATTTTTCTGGTGACAACTTGTAAATAAAATGTTTGTTATATAAATTAAATTTTTTTATATTTGGTAGTGTTTAAAATTATGGAAATTTATAAAGTAGTAATTATGTAATTTATAATTGAGAAATAACTGACGAGTAGTAACAATAGTAATTTATGTTGACTACGTTTTTATCAATTACTTCCTTGGTAATTAGCTTTTAAGAATTGAATTTAACCAAAATATCAACAGCAGCATGTGAAAAACGAAAGTTACTCAAACTAAATTATTTTAATAATTCTAATAAAAAATGTATATATGTGTAGTTTTGGACAATTATAAATGTGATCAAGCATTATTCTTTCTTTTGCAACCAATTTTGTTTTTTGAGAATTAAAAGCGCTGAACAATTTGGGCTATTAATAATAACTCTGATAGACAGAGTTCTAATTATGTATTTTAAACGTAAAAATCTATCAATTTTTTCAGATGAATGTTAGTTTTATTTTTTAAGAGCTTACTCTTTCAGTGGTATGTTAAAAATAATCTAATTGCACTTGAATCTGACGACAAGAAAATCAGCAAAAATAGTTACAAAATAAAAGTGAGGATAAAAGTAAAAATATTTTATCAACTAGAGAACAGGAATTCTGCTTTTTCAGAATTTAGTGTCACCCCGACATTTCCATTACTTCATTTTCTTCTGATGGACTGGTGGTTTCTATTATTATGAAACATGCCATTATAAATGAAGCGTTAGGTGAAGATGAAAGAGCAGTCGTAAAAAGTTAGAACTCTGATTTTCTGGTCAGAATAAACCAAAAAAAAAAAAAAAAAAAATGGCCATAATTTTTTTTGAAAAAATCCTAAATTCCTGGGAAAAAAAAAAAAAAAAAAAAAAAAAAAAAAAAAAAAAAATATGGCCATTTTTTCCCCCATTCTGACCAGAAAATCAGAGTTCTAACTTTTTACGACTGCTCTTTCATCTTCACCTAACGCTTCATTTATAATGGCTGTTTCATAATAATAGAAGCCACCAGTCCATTAGAAGAAAATAAAGTAATGGAAATGCCGGGGGCGACACTAAATTCTGAAAAAGTTCTCTAGTTGTTCGTTTTCTTCTGTAGCCCAATTCTTTTGCGCGAAACTGTAAATGAACGATAAACTCTTTGCAACCACATTCTATAATAAATACCTTGCAGTACAGCTCAGTGATATATATATCAATTTCAATGTGCTAACGAAAACAGCGTAATATCATTAAAATACACCGTAAGCGATTTTTCTCTATAGACCGCAGTATAACGGAATACTTTTGAGTTTCCCTGTATGGGTACTGTAAGGGATAAAAATAGCACGTTCGATAGTAACCATCTTCCAGTGTACCTAAATGATGTGTATAGATTTCATTATGTTTACAATTGTGTAACACTATTAAAATACTCCGCAAATAAATTCCCCATCACACATACACCATAATGTAATAGAAAACGTTTGAGTGTCCCTGTAGATGGGCCGTAAATGCTACACACATTATTTCCAATACCGAACATGCCATAGTAAACCCCAGTATCCAGGGCTCGAAATGTACCGGAGCAAACCGGAGCGATGTTCCGGTTCGTGAAATTGTGACATATATTGTTCCGGCTCGTGAAAGTATGGAAAATACTGTTCCGGTTCGTGGGATTATTAAAAAATATTATTACAGTTTCATACATATAGCTTACTATGCACTCTGTAAAGTTTTTTTTTTTTTCTAATTACTTAGAATCTTGAATGCATTTTTTTATTTTGGTTTTTCTACGGTTAAATATAAATTTGCTATACAGTAAAGTCCCTATTATCCGAGTTAATATGGACCAAGCTCACCTCAGATAATCAAAAATCTCTTATAAACCGGATTGACACAAATCGTCACCCACAAAGGAGATGAAATATAAATTTTTACTTAATTCATTCATTTTTATGGTACTACGAACATTTCTTTGTTGTACATTTCCGTTACTTTTAAGAAATACGAGGAATGAAATTGTTTATTTAAAAAACCCTTGATAGTTTTTTGTTTGTTGAATGTCAATTTTGCTGCAGTATTAGGCTACTGCATAGCTACCAATTTCTACTCTAAAACTTACCAGTAAATTTTGCCTAATTCAATCGCCGAAATCTAACAATTGTCAACGATTAAATACGGCAAAAATTTGTATTCAATTTTAGAGGTAACAAAACTGTACAAATTGGCAGCTATATGATTCTATTAGTGTCATGAAAATTGCAGGTGTAGCCTCTCCTTTCTGCTCAAAGTATCAAATACGTAGTTTTTTTTCAATCGGACTTATACCTTTGGAATGGATCATTTTCTTCTGATGAACTGATAGCTTCCATTTTATGAAACAGCCATTATAAATGAAGTGTTAGATGAAGATGAAAGATCAGCCGTAAAAAGTTAGAACTCTGATTTTCTGGTCAGAATGGGAAAAAAAAATAGTCATATTTTTTTTGTGAAAAAAAAAATTATGGCCATTTTTCCCCCCATTCTGACAAGAAAATCAGAGTTCTAACTTTTTACGGCTGCTCTTTCATCTTCATCTAACACTTCATTTATAATGGCTGTTTCATAATAATGGAAGCTATCAGTCCATCAGAAGAAAATAACTCGGCTAAAGCGGAAACTCGGTTAAGCAGGACTCGGATAATCGGAACTTTACTGTACTTAAAAAAAAAAAAAAAAAAAAAAAAAAAAAAAAAAAAAAAAAATTAGTCGACAATATTTTTGAAAATTCCGGTTCGTGGATTTTTCCATTTCGAGCCCTGCCAGTAACATACAGGGTGTCCAGCGAATAAGACCCTGATTCCAAAATTAAATATCTCAAAAACAAAGATCAATAGAATAATGCGGTAAACGGTTTGTTTATTAGTTAAGCTGTAAAAATGTTATACAAAAGTTTCAAAATTGAGTTGCAAAAACCGTTAACAGATGGCGCTGTAATTACAATGCCTATAAATTGTGCTTCGAAGTCCAGAGCACTAGCGTCTCATTCCTAGATGGGTTCCCTATGGAAGGGCGAAAAGTGGGAAGTCCGCTCCTTAGTTGGGGTGATGTGCAGAAGCGGAGACGTGTGTTGACAAAATTGAGCTTTCTTTCAAATTTTGTTATAAGCTATTTTGGTCTGGATACCAGTATCTCTGCGTTATGTCTTTTCTCTCCTAATTGGTAGATCGTGGAATCGAATCCAAGCAGAAGAGGTTTTGAAAAAATTGGAAACCTTTACTTTTTAATATTTATTTAAATTTTGAAAAAAGTTTGAATAAAAAAAAATTCAAAGTTTCTAGTTTTAAAATTTAATTAAGCTAAAAGAAACCCTTTTTTAAAAAAATCATTGGGCATTTATAATAATGATTCATAAATCATTTTTTTATTGTAGAAAATAGTTTGAATGAAAAAATACAAAGTTTCTATTTTTAAGAACTTAAGTTAAAAAAAAATCATTTTAATTTAAAAAACTCAGTTTTTTTTTGTTTTTTTTATCACTGAGCACAGGAGTATGGTGCAGCTTCTGGCGATATGATCCGAAGTTTTGGAAAGGAGTGCGGCCTCCAAAACACTTTTGCTTCGACGTTGATGATATGACTTATCATGAATTCCTTTTAAAAATGAAATAATTTAATGCATAATTTCTGTCCTAAAACTTTGTTTACAAAGAAAAGAAATATATGTGTTGTGCTAAAACCAAAATATTATGCCGTGATTTAAAAATATAAATGAAAAGTGCAAAATTACTTTTTTGTTTATAATAATTGAGGTATAAACAATAATACCAAATTATTATGCCGTGATTTAAAAATATAAAAAATAAATAAAAAGTACAAAATTATTTTTCTAAATATATGCGTTTTGATTTAAATAATTATATGGCATTAAAAATTGAATTTAATAAAATATTTTAATAAGTTCTCATATAATGATTTCTAAACTTTTTATTGAAAATTCTATTAATTGAAATTCTCTAAAATTAAAGCTCATGCAACAATTCTGTCACCAGATGTCTCCACTTTTGCACATCACCCCAATAAAAAAGTGGACTTTCCCACTTTTCGTCTTTTCATAGGGACCCATCTAGGAACGAGACGCTAATGCTCTGGACTTCCAAGCACATTTTATAGGCATTGCGATTACAGCGCCATCTGTTAACTTTTTTTGCAACTAAATTTTGAAACTTCTGTATAACATTTTTACAGCTTAGCTAATAAATAAACAGTTTACCGCATAATTATGTTGATCTTTGTTTTTGAGATACAGTCGAACCCGGTTAAGACGCGTTTCAAGGGAGTGGGCAAAAGTCGCGTATTAAGCGGGATCGCGTATTAAACGTGATTTGTATAATGCTGCAGGAAATGGGCTTATTTACAACATCTAATCGTCTAAATGAAGTGTAGAACTTTCATTTATATGTTTACGGTAGAAAATTGTATCTTTTAGGTATATTTAGATTAAAATTTAATTGAATTCAATTTAACTCATTGTTTCTTTTTATAGAACCAAATGAAATAATAACTGAAAATAAAAAGTGAATTCAAACTGCTTTATTATGGTTTATTTTATCATATGCTACAACCAAAATTAAGAATAATAATTTCCTGCTAGACTAATTTTTTTAACAGAGGTAAAAAAATATTAAACCTTTGAAGCACTTGTTAAAATCATATTTAGTACTTGTGATGATGAGTACAATTATAATCTGTCCTTCTTTTCATTTTAAGAAAAAAAAAAACTATCCTTTTTAATAGTATTTGTGTAAAAAACACTGTTAGCTTAGAAAAAAGTAAGCAAAGAAAGCATAAAAGAAGTTAACAACCGCAGTCGTATTTATTTAATCTTTACGAGTTTAATTCTTTGCTTATAATATGTATCATGAAACATAGTAGGATATAACGTAGATTTAAAATCTCACTAACAATAGGTATACTAATCTTTAATCATAATAATTTCATGACATATCTGAGTATCTTGAATTCGTCTATCTCTCTATACTACAGTAAACGCATATACACCAAGCGAGAGACAAAAAATGTTAGGACGCGGTATAAAACAAGAATTGTAGTGTTACTAATTTAGGGTTTTTTTAAAATTCAAATATCTGGCACTATTTTCGATTAGTACTGTTCGCCTTAATTAATATGTTATAAAATAAAATAAATATTACTATTCGTAAGCAGTGCGTTTTATTCGAATTAAAGAAACCTGGTAAATTGGCAACATTGAAGAAGAGACAAGGAATACGCATCTTGATCAATGAATTCGCGTCTTAAGCGTGACCTTTTTGCTTCAAAGCACCGAAAATCTCTCGCGTATTAAGCGGGATCGCGTATTAACCGTTCGCGTATTAAACGTGATATTGTAGCATTATCCTTATGGGCGATATTCAAGGGACTGGAAAAAATCCGCGTATTAAGCGGGATCGCGTATTAACCGTGAGCGTCTTAAGCGGGTTCCACTGTATTTAATTTTGAAATCAGGGTCTTATTCGCTGGACACCCTGTATATCCATTTCATGCAATCGGACAATATTTACACAAGTTAGGGCACGGGAAGACAGATGGAGAGACAAACCGAATTCATAAACACTTTTTAACTATGTTAGACAGGGTTTTAAAAACTGTAGTGTGTCACTGACCCTAATATTTTTATAATTATTTACTACACTCGATTGATGTAAAATCACATTTCTGTTGTTTTATTTTGCTAAACAATGGAGTTTCTCGACAAGCACAACAACTCAAAAAAAAAAAAAAAAAAAAAACCAATTTAACAAATTACAACGACCATTTGGTAAATGATTTTTTCGAAGACTAAAATTTAAGGCATAAAAATTCGCACGGAGTTGATCATACATTACGTACGCCATGGATTAAACATTAATAGTGTTATTACACGTAAAAATTGCAAGATTTCCTGAAACTTACGTATTATCCAAGCATTTCATCGGCTGTTTGGGAAAAGGCTTTTCCATCGTCAGATTTCCAAGAAATCCGACGACCCATTTTAAATGAAATTTCATTCTTAAACTTCTGAACATCCCACAATATTACTTTTTGCACCGTCGTATACAGAAAAAAATGCTTTTTTAAATGCAATTTGTTTGAAAGCTGTATCTCAATTTGTTTCTGAGTTATTAATTTTTTTTTTTTTTGTAGTTTTTATTACTTTTTTGTCATAGTGGCAACAGAAGTATCCATCTCTGTTGCAAGTAAAGGGAAAATACAAATTACTCTATAGACCAATCAGAAAACGAATAAAAATGCGGATTAAACCAATAAAAAGCTTCAGATATGCTTTTGATTTCCTACCCTGACGAGGACAATAACCATTTTTCCAAATGGTTAATAAAGAACAAAAGAAATTAATTTCTACTAAACGAGCTTTCAAGATTGAATAGTACTCTGCAGGCCCTGATTACTGAATAGGCACGAGAAGCACGTGCTTCCCTTAGAAAATTTTGAAGGGGCCTGAAATTGAGAAAAGGCCCCAAATTTTATATTGAATTTGAGATGTGGTTGTAATGTTAAACTGTTAGATGCATGTTCATTTTACGTATTGAATGTGAATATTTTTTAATTTCGCTTGTATGCACAACATAAAATGTTAATAATTTAAACTACTGCCAAAATTGAGAGAGATATTTCAAAATATTGATTATTTTACGTTGTGCATACACGTTGATTTCAACCTTTTTATCCAACTTACATTTTTATTATTAAATTATTTTTGCATAGTTTACTTGATTGTATTCAATTTTTGTGTAAGGAGAACATACAAAAAAAAGTTGTGGGAATATGATGGTGTGGGAAGATATGGGAATTCAACTGAGCTACTCTTTGAAATAAATAATATTTGTAGTATTGGTGAGTTTCCAGGTATGTCGAATTCACAAAACTCTTCTCGAATAAAAGGGGGCCCCCGAAATGACGCTGTGCTTCCCATCGCTTCAGAGGTTAATCGGGCCCTGGTACTCTGTCTATTTTATATTTTACGGACTGAACAAAATGGAGTTTGGACACCTCTATATCTCCATTTGCCATAGAAACAAATTTCTAGTTTTTATGGAATGAGGCATGGTAAGTGATTAAGTAACCAAAAGTAAAGCAAAAATAAGGTTTTATATATATCTTTGGAAAGGAGTTTTAATCTTTTTTTTTTTTTTTTTTTTTTTTTTTATCATTCTAGTTAGAAACTTTTCTTTTTTATGATTTCCTTTTTACAATGAAAATTAAAAAAAATTAATATGAACATAAATAATTACGGGAACTCAGGCATATTTCTTTATGTATCGTTTTCTTAAAGGATTCCTTTTAAGTATTTTTTTTTTTAGAGGGAGAAATAAATAAATAGTGTCACTACAGTTACGGAGAAAATCATACATCTGCTCTATGGAGAAAATAAAGGAAAAGTATTCAGTCCATCTTTCACAACTTTCAGTCAGTGGTGTCGCCATCTATTATTAATAATAAGAGTTAAAAGTATTTTGACTTGGTTTAAAATTCTAATTCAACGTGATACAACTTTTTCAGGCGGATCAAATTTCAAAACATGGCCCTACTCGAACCAATATTAATCGAGAAGACCCATGCTTAGATCCTTAGGGTTAGGAAAATTTGACAACACGGTATATTTTAAAATGAAAAATATGATCACATAAATGACCATTTGTGACTTATCTTGAGTGAAAAGGCTTATTGGTGCGATCGCAGTTTACTCTCCTTCTTGGCGCAATTTTCAAAAATCGCCAAATTGGCGCATTTTCGCGTACTAACTCCCGGAGCGCTGCAACATCCGGGAGAGAGTACGCAAAATTATTATTTGTTTTCTCTTCTCGTATCTCGTATGTTTTGAAACAAGTATCTATCTAGACAAATGCTTAAAATGTGAAAATAGATATTCGATCAGTCATTTTTCTCTTATTTTAACCTGTATTTTTGAGTAAAAATAATACATAAAATTTCCAATTTTTTCGAAATACATTTAAAAAAAAATACATTTCATATTTTTTAAAATACATTTTATCAAATATACCTAAAAACAAAACTTTCACTTACCCAAATTATTAAAAAAGATCGTTTGTTAACAGTAATGGGAGCAAAACAATGTTTTTTTTTTTAATCAGAGGGGCCCTTTTTTTTTAATCAGGGGGGCTGCCGCCCCCCTGAACCCCCCGTTTTTTTATTCATAATTTTACCTTGTGCTCTAGGATGCCATTCAAAAGCATCACTCAATCTGTCACTTTTAGTCATTCATAGCTTGGAACAATCAACCTTTCTTTCGTACATAATTCAATCAATGCTCAAAAATACAGGTAAAAATAGAAGAAAAATAACTGATCGAATATTTATTCTCACCTGTCAAGCATTTATCCAGATAAGTACTTGTTTCAAAATATACAAGATTGAGAAAACAAATAACAAAAACACGCGACTGCGACACAGAGTGACAACTCTTCAACGGAAAATCCACTGCAGCAATATCAACGTTTTTCCAAACAAATTCAAAATGTTCCTTGATTCTCCTCTTTGTCCAATAAGAAAGCCTTTTACAAAAAAAATAAGTTTCCAATTCGGTCCAATTAGAAAGCAGCTTACAAAACAAGGAGTTTAACCATCAACTCTCTCCAGAGAAATCTTAGGGTTGCCATATTTTATGACGTACGAGGAGCAGCCCGATTGCCACATTGGCGCAGTTATCGAAGGAGATTGGCGAAGGAGAGTATATTGCGAATTACCCGGCTTATTTTTAAGAGATTAATTTGCTTTCATTGACGCAATCACGGGGGGAAGCTAAGGGGGCTGAAGCCCTTCCGAGACTAGACTAGATATTTAAAGTTTTTAAAAATTATGAAAGATTATTATTATTAATAGGTCCTTAAAAAATCGGAATTTTTGAAAATATATTAATTTTGTCATACATTTTTTTTTTCTCTTTTATAAATTTCATTATGAAATTCGAAATATTACCATGTTTAAAATTTTCTTAATTAAAAAATTGAGGCCCTGTGCAACCTCTTTCTCTCTTTAAGCTTCATAATATTTTGATAATTTAATAATAAAACTTTAAATCGTTTGATTGCAAACACACTTTAAAATTATCCAAATACAGAAACGCACCAAAAAATAGCAAAAACTAAGATATATTTTAGTATAGTATTTCATTATTTAACATGTTATAAGTATTCAGAATTAGCCCCACCAAAGCTTTCCAGAGCTTCTCTGGTTACGACTCTGCTCAAGCCAGCAGAAAAAATGTAAGTCAGGACCTGATCCGGCACGTCCCATCAAATTAAATGAAAAGAGACAGAGCTCGGCAGCGGGCCGGACAAGATCTGGGCACATATAAGCCTATAAAATATGCTAGCACCCCTCAAAGCGTAATCCTGGATGCGCCACTGTTTGTTTTATCCTAATAATTTATTTTGCAAGTTATTTCTTATGCAGTAGTACGGTAAAGTGCCCATATTTCGTCCCCCCCCGTCACTTTTAGGCCCTAAATGTTGTAATTTTCAGTGAAAACCTACCAAATTTGGATTTTACATAGACTAACTACCCACGCATATAGAAACATAGGCAAATATCATACAAAAAATTTCAATAATGCGAAAAATTGTTTTTTCAAAAGTATCTAAAAAATGCAAAAGAAACAAAATGGTCAAAACTTCGTCCCCCAAAAAAATCCAATACGCCGAGGCTTAACTTATATCTAAATCAAAATTTATTTCTAAATGAGTACGTAATTTAATTTACATTAAAGTAAGGCACAAAGAAATGTACTAATTATTAGTGGAAGAATAACATAACGAAACATTAGTCATCCAAACATGAGGAAAAAATTGTCATGAAAAAGGGGCTGTGTATATATAACGTTATCATTTTAGGGGGAGGGGGTCTGGCACATGATATCGTAAGATATCTATAGGGGGATGGGGATTTGTCTTTTGATATCGTTATCATTTTTCATCCAACCAAAATTTTCTCTTTTTATTTGTACCTTGGTTTTTACATCAAAATGGTATGTTATATTTTTTTAGTCTTATCTGTTTTTATGAAAATACAAAGTTATTATTAAAATCATGAAATAATTATAAAATTATTTAATTCCAAAATATGGAATACCCCAAAGTTTGACATTCCTATTTTCCTTCATATGTATTTGTATGCATATATAATCCACTGTTAGAGAAACCCTATGCGAAGCATATTTGAAATGACACTTGTGTTTACTAGTAAAGGAAAGAGAAAGAAAAAGAATGTTGCCCACGTGTTTTATTTATAAGAAGTTCTACACCCCCCCCCCCCTCCCGTTCGGGGGAAGTGCAAGAAAACATTATTACTGTTGAATGCATTATGTAACAAAAAGTTATTATAAAATACTTTTAAATAAACTATTTCTTAAGTGTTATTTGATATAAAGTTATTTCATTTATAAAGTGATATTTCATTGATTTCTCTTCATTTGAATCAATAAAGTATGAGAAAAATAAATGGATTAGTAGCCATTTTTGTATATCACTCCAAACAAAAGAAATAAATTCCAAAAATCAAAAGAATTTCCAGACTTTGATAACGATATCATTACGGGGGGAAGGGGGGGGGGGGTCGAGAGATGATAACGAATGATATCGTAATGTGGGGGAAGAGGGTGTCTAAAATTACCAAAAAATTGATAACGTTATATAAGTACAGTCCCAAAGCATTCCTAATTTCGTCCCCGGGATAAAAATAAGAACTGCAAGCGGGACGAAATTGGGACCACGCTACTTCCCAATATGGCGGAGCTTCAGTTCCCGTAAGATGAACTGAGCGTTCGAAAACTCACTGTATGCTACTGTCAGCATCTTACCTACGTAAAATACATGCAATGAGTAAGAAATAAATACTTACAGTACAATAAATAACGTTTTACAAACAACGTAATAAGAATTCAGGTCTTCTAGAAATAGGAAATTCGGAGTCTTTAATTTATGTATGCGTCTTGGCGAACGAAACTTTCTATACTGACCCCTTTTACCTTCCGTCCCCTGTGCCTTGCGTCATAAGTGGAGCAACTTCACAGAAGCGGAGAAGTAACGACGGAAGCGGAGGGTGACGAAATTAGGAAAGGGGACGAAATATGGGCACTTTACCCTACATTAAAGTTACGCTATCTAACATATCTTTGGCGCTCCCTTTATAACTTTTAGTTGCATTTTAGAAAAGGTGCAAACTAGGAAATTTACATATACCTCCTTCCCAAAAAGTCAAACAGAAATACTCCAGCATATTTTTCATACAGAATTAATCTCTCCAGAAGTCATAATCTGGTGGGGGAAAAAAAAAACTGTTAACACTTAGAAATCCGAAAATACTACCTTAATGGTAAAAGTACGTGCTTATTTTAATAATCCAAAATGTTTATTTCAAGCAGATTCTGTACACTACGTAATAGGTTAATCAAAATACGAAAGGTTTTTTTTCTATCTTTTTTGTTGGCTCACTCACAGTTCTCCCATAGGACGAACGAAATATTTTCTTTGGCTACCTTCTGACGTAAGTGTAAATTTAAATCTGCCCCTGCCGCTGATTTCTATCCATGGTTCCAAGTGCATCTCCCTTCCACTTAAATATTTCATTAATTTAAGCAATTTAATTTATTAAAAGCTTTAAATGATCAGCTGTTTTTCCTTCTATAAATTGTAGGAAATAAAACGTCTCTGAAAACTGGCTTTTTGTTTTTCACCTTTATGATGATGCTTGGCATATATTTTATGATCTCCTTTGCCGCTGTCTATTTTCTGATTGCAATCTGTATTTCTTAAAAGGAGATATAAGTTTATTTTAATTTAAAAACTGAGTAAATTTGAATGTGCTCCTATCAGAAAGCAAAATTTTTACCGTGGATACATTACAGCGGAAACAATTAATTTTATCCTCTGGTGCTTAAAATTTTTACATTCTTTTGGCCAACAAATTTGCTTCGGATATTTAATGTTAGATAATAATAATAATTATAGTAAAAATTCTGAATAGCGGACATCTCGGGACCCGAAGGATTTGTCTACTTTTTAGAGGTAAAAACATACAAATATATCAATCTGGTAGATTGAGAAAGTGTTCGCTAAATAGAGGGGTCTTAGTCGTTGAGCCAGAAGCCAAAATTAGTGATTTTGGTTTCATCTCTGAGGACTTGATGATATATACCTTTTTGGATTCACAATGATCCAAGGAGTTCATTTTATGATGATACTATGAAATTTGTGGTAGCTTATAGACGCCATATTGAAAACATGAGCGCCATCTATCGCACACAGATACATATGATTTTTTTTGCCAGTATCACATAATTAAAGAGATTTCAATGAAAAAAATGGAAAGAACAAATATTGTTAAACATAAAACATTATACAAATTATATATTTATTAAGATTTTATTTTAATATGATGCTTATCTTTACATTTAACTTTATGTTTATTAACATTTTCAGTGGGATAAACATCTCGTTTCACATTTTAATGCATATTATTTTCATATGGTAAAACACAGCAATTCAAGAAAAATATAATACTGGTGAAACTATTGTACTTAGTATGTTAAGAATTAACCCCTTCGGGACCACGGGTGCATATATGCATCTTCGGAAACGTGTTTACATCGCTTGTTTTTGATACCACTAAAAAAGAAAAGTAAAAATTTCCTTATTTAAGTTATTTTCTTGATTGCTAAGCTAAATTTAATTGTTTGACAAAAAGGGGTGTCAAACGAATAATATTCATGTGAAAGATGCTGGTCGAAAACGGATTAATAAATAACAGAAATTTTAGTCTTCTTCACAGCTATCATTATCATTGCTTGACATTCCTGTGTCCAAATAACTTCCATCGTCATAGAGCATTTCTATATTTTGCATATGCTTGTATATTTGAGGTTATTAAAATATATGCATATGATGGTGAGACACATGTTCTTGAACAAGAACATGACATCAGTTCCAAAATAGATTCAGGAGCAGGAGAACTGCCATTCCACTGGATCTCTAGATAGCCTTTTCCTTCACTATCTGTTCCAAAAATGCAACTATATTTATCTGGGTATGTAAGATCAGGATCAGCCTGTATGCACTTCATCCAAAATCCAAACAACACCGTGGCAAATAGATTGCATTACCTATAGGTAGAGTGTTATTTCTGCATGGCAGAAGGTGATGCGATTCCACAGACTCCTTTTTTACAGCAAAAGTATATAGAATATAGCGCAATTCATTGATATCTGAGTATTTGTGCTTTCATAATAGAGATGGCAAACTTACGGCTCAAGCTGTTTCTTTGTTTCCTCTGACAGCGCCTTAAGCGCATTTCGAAATTCGGTGTTCTGAATCATCATTTTACCTTGCTTGCAAAGGCACTTACTGTATCGCATTCGACAGTTAATGCATTACATACCGCTTTACCTAAAAGTCCCTGCATCTCACTCAAGTTGTAGTACTTTACTTTACCCTGTCATTGGATCCACATTTTACAAATATTAACCCTTTCTAGTTCTTCAAATCGTTTTCTAAAGAAAACAGAGTGAACAGAACATAATAATAATATTTCTAAATCCAGACGCTAAAGCCATGGTGTGCGCAAAATAAAAGTCGGGTGTAACCTCTTCTTGGAAGCAGGTCAATTTAGTGTCTTCTTCAACTAGTTATTTCGTCAATATATAGCATTTTCTCCGTAGATAACGTACATAATTTGTGTAATCAACTATTTCAGATAATGTTCATTTTGTCATTCTTGAGAAATGAAATGTATAAGTTCTTTCTTGTTCTCCTCATCGAACAGAAACTGCTTCCATTTTTGTACTGGATGTCCAGGAGTACATGATCTTTATAGCATTACCAACAGTTCATATTTTTCGTTGATTTCTTTTTATTGACACCTGCCTGTATGTATCAAATAAAACATCTATTCTTTGAGAGGATGTAAAATCTTGTATTATTTTAGAAAACAGATTCTTTGCTAGTTGTCCAAATGGTTGTAGTTCCTGCGTTAGCTTTGAACAAAGCCCATTCCGTCAATGATATTAACAATACCATCATTTGCATTCTTTCAGCAGTCACAATTTTGTCATAACATCCATCAGTTTGATTTTTCAGTTTTTCGCATTAAACCACCAAGTGTTGCTAAGGGCTATGGAAGAGGCCCTAGGTGGTAGGAAAAGACAGTTCTCATACCGAAATTTCTTCGCTCTGCAATGATTGTCATCTAAGCAAATAGATTTCTTCTGCCTAGGCAACAAACTCTGATTTATTAAATTTTACATTCTGTTTCTTTTTAAAGTCAGAAAATGTCTTTAGCTTCTTTATCTTTGGAGGTTTGAAAAACACGTCTGGCTTTGAGTCTTCAGACAGATATTCTCTCTTGAAAGTTTGGTAAGCTTCTTCACACATCGTGTGAGCTTTGACCATGTCTTCGACAATTTCTAGATTTGTCATTGCTCCAGTTGATTCTATTACCATGTCTAGATTTATCCATTCATTGGTAATCATGTTCTGTAAATATGAGACATCATGTTCGTTTTTCTGGATCCTGCTATAAGACAGATCTGGATGTAGAACTAATTTTGGATCTTTCACGAATCATGTGAAGAAATGCTGCCCTGATATCAAGAATATCTTTCGACTGTGGCAGGTCTTTGACTGAACTTCGCTGTACCTTTTGACACCTGCATGTCTTTACTTATTGTCTCTTCAATCGCCCAATTCATTTAATAGCATGCAAAACCAAGAAAATCTTTCAATCACCCTGTTTATCGGCGGCCATTTTCCAATATGGCGTCCATTAGCTACTCTGTTTTTGAATGTATCATGGATAAATGTCATTCTGATGTTGTGGTGGATCCAAAAATGTGTGATTTACCAAGTCCACTGACATGAAACCACTCGAACCCCTGACTCAACGACGGCGGCCATTTTCCAATATGGCGTCCATAAGCTACCCTGGTTTCGAAAGTATCATGGATAAATGAGGTGCTGTTGTTGTGGTGAATCCAAAAATATATAGTTTACCAAGTCCGCTGACATGAAACCACACGAGCCCCTGGCTCAACGACTCCTTAAGGCTGTTCTCAAAGCTACTTTCTGACACACTGCAGATTTTTTTTTTCTTTTTAAGCAAACGCTTTGAAATAGGCATGTGGTCTTACTTAGTCAGAAACAATGAAATCAAATAGTTTTTCCATTTTGCCAAAAAGGGCATAGGATATTTGAGAAAACACTGTCGAATTTGGTGTTTTGCACCGATCTTTCTGATCGTGACAGTTAGATAAAAGTCAACGCAAGTCAATAATCGCTTATAACTAAAGATATAATTAATTTTTCTGAAAATGAAGGATAGACGCTCGATTCAAAATCACTTCAATAGACATGTTTGCAAACGTCATGCTTTTACTTTTGAAAATAAGTTCATAAAATGTGTCAGAATGTTTCGCGGAGAATTTTTCTTTTCTTTCCTTTCCCTTAACCCTCTAGTGCATGATTTTTTATTTTTCCTTTAAAAAATATATATTTGATTCCTTAATGGGCATACATTAAAGGAAAAATACTAAAAAAATTATCCC
Organism: Maratus speciosus; assembly: GCA_963932465.1. NCBI lineage: Eukaryota > Metazoa > Arthropoda > Arachnida > Araneae > Salticidae > Maratus > Maratus speciosus. Next base: position 298,226,532 of record OZ010789.1, read on the forward strand.
TTTTATATTTTTCCGTATTTTGAATTTTTTTTAAATGGTTACCAAATGGCAACACCATGCATTAAGCACATTCTGCGATACTTCTTTGGTCTTTTTTCTATTAATTGTCGGGTGGCATTTTTCAGCGCGAGATTCTATCTCTTGTTATTATTCCAAGGCACGAAATTACTTTTGATTTTAAAAGTGTCATTGGGTTCACTGATGTTTAATAGTTATCAAAATACAGTTCATGATTTACAGGTTCAACAACTGGATGAGTTAGTCTAGAATTGACTCAAACGCTAACATCCAAATCATCCTCACTTGGCAAACTGGTTGTAATTTTTTTTTTCGCAATAAATATCAAAATTGTACGCAAATCTTGATACTCCTGCAAAAAATAACAATTTAAAACCATATTTATGCGAGGTTTTTTTTTCGGGGGGGGGGGGGGAGGAGAGGGGTTATACTGCTTCATGTGGGGACGAGCCTTTGTCGCACTTATTTGATCATAAACACAGATGTATTCTTCCATGGGAATGGATAAAAATTTCCATCCAGGGTACCGACTATTGGTCTCGAATAACTTATCTTCCGCATTAGACAATGTACCTATTATCGTTCAGATGGGAAAATGGACGTATACTTTAAGATCGTAGTGTGACTACCTGGTGGTACACCAATGACAGGGTTCGCAAACAATCTTATTGTTTTAAAGTTTGCCACGCTACTCAAGATACAAATTCTTAGATACTTTTTTACATCTGTTGAGCATATATTGAGTGGCTTTTGAATATGTTTTAGAACACTATACAAGCTTGTTTGTTCAGAGATATGCTCGAAAAGTACTGGGTGGAAAAATACAAAAAATATTTGTATGGTGTTTTTAATGATAAAACACTTTCAGGAAGAGAAACATGTCCAATAATCTTTATCCAAGAAGGATCTGGCTGAAGGGTTTGAAGCTTTCATTACGTTTACCTGACTGTTTTTGTATTGATGTAGATGGAATATTCACTGTCCCAACGTTTGCATCCACATTCTAGTCAATTTCATTCGCTGATTTATCTGCTTGTAAATCACAATCAGTGTCATCATAAGTGTCTGAATCTTTTTTGAATAGAAGGTGCGGATCAAAAGGTGGATCGTCATCGCTGTCATTGTCAGAAATGCCGCTTTCACTTGACAATGCAATCCATATTTCTTCTGTTAATAATTTTTTTTAGTGTCTTTGCTTTAAAATATATGTTGAAGATGACTAGGCTTTATCAAAACAATTTTTTTGATGAAAAATAGACAAAAAGCAAGATGAAACAATCAACAAATTCGTTGAAGAGAATACTAAAAGTGTAAATAAAAGCGGAACTCAATTCATGGTGTTGCCAAATGGCAACAAACGTATATTCGCATGCATACAATATTTGTTCCAAAAAACTTTATTGAAAATTATTTAAAATATCTTTTAAAAGCATATTTTTTTGAAAAAGATTTTTTTCAAATGAAATTTTGCATTTTAAATAGTTTTTATTTGTGTTAAAAATCCACCTATGGCTAGAAAAATGGAAGGCTTTAAAAGTTGCTTTCTATTTGTAACTGATAAGCAACTATTATCATCTATGGTATTTTTAATGAACTAAACCTAAATATAAGGTCAAAATGTATACGTAAAGCATAAAGTTATCAAGAGGCAACGGTAAATAAGCGATAAAGAGATAAAATGTAATTTGTTGTCAATTGGCAACAGTATGCACTAGAGGGTTAACTTGATCTCTCTATGGATATGATAGACAAAAACAGATTTAATTTTATTTTTTTCCAACAAAAATGACCATTTTTTAGAAAGTTAGATAAATTACATAATATCTGTAAGTTACGATTTGCTTGTCGCAATTCAGTTTTCCTTTCTCTCCAAACTGTAAATATTACGTTTAATTTCATTCATCTCAGAGTTTTCTGAACACATTGCCGACGGGCAATTTTTATCAAAATCTGAATTTTAAAATAGTAGAAGCTCCTCCCTGTTCTGAAAGTCTTTTGTAAATTGGTGTTATAGATAGACCCAAGTTTATACATCGGTAAATATCTTTCAATGTACGAATTTAATATAAAATGTCTTAAAATCTAAAAAAAATATGGACAACATGATATGAAATGTAGAAGTCACGCCCTTAGTCAACGATGTTTTTTGAATGAAAACAAGATTTCTTGTTTCCCGTCGTGAATGTGTTAATTGACGCATGTATGTAAACGCAAGAGAAAAAGAAAGAAAAAAGAAAATAACAAACAGAAACAAACATTTAAATAATATTTAACAGCACATAAAAATATATTACTGAACGAACAAAAAAATATAAAAATCACTGGGATGTCAAGTAAAACACAGAGATTATTCTTGAGTACAGAATCCGGTTGCTGAGATTAAAAGTCGTGTGGTGACACGATGATGTCGATGACTGCCATGTGGTGAGATGTCGGTGACAATCGGTTCCGAGGACTTGGACTCATATGAATAGTCATCAGGATCTTCAACAGCAGCTCAAGGGGGCCATGAATAGACCTCGTTAGACGAAGGGAACCTTCAGTAAAACAAGTAATATAAAAATTTTGTTTTTAAAGTCAATTCCTACTTAGGTCATCAAAGAAAAATTTAATATAATCCCTTAAGCTAATATTAGTTTTTGTTGCATTAAAATATCTCAGTTTGTTGATTTTCTATAAGCAAGTAGGTTTACAATGGAACTCTATGGGAATTTGGCGAAATATTGGAGATATCGCCAAATTGGCGTCACTTTAGTCGACTCATTTTGGAAGTCAAATTTGGCGATGTATCGCCAAGTTGGCGACAAACTTAGAGGTATTTGGCGACAGAACAAGGCCCCCCGTATGGTAACCCCTTACTGAAAATACTTTCATTCATCTTCAATAACCAATGGCCGCCATTTTGTTTCCCATGCAAAACTAAAATTAATTAATTAAAATTTAATTAATTAATTAATATTTGAAAAAACTGTATTAACATCAATTGTCATCCAGTACAAGTTTAAAAAAATTTATTTCAACTTGATAGGATGAATAATGAGTATTTTATTAACGATTGAAAATTTGAACAAGATAAATATATAAATAAATATAGGGAGAGTGTGAACTAATAGTAGGATTGAATAATTGGATTAAAACTAGAGCCAATGGAGATAAGGTTCTGATAATAAATTTCAGGTTAAATTGACAGATTGATGGCATATTTAACCAATTTCAATACACTAGATTAATTTCAACACAATCATTTTAATTGGTAAATAAATCATATTAGATGTAAATTTCCAACTGGGCGAAAAATGTCCGGACCAGGATTCGAACCAAGGATGTCTTAGCTGGAGTCGCCAATGCTTTACCATCTGAGCTATCCCGAGGGAATCTTTTGGATGTTGAGCTGATTCAAATAACAGATCAGATGCTTTAATCAATAAGGTTAGCTGAGTGAATCAGATCCAGCAGATTCGTCCGGGATAGCTCAGATGTAGAGCATGGCTCCAGCCAAGAGATCTCTGGTTCGAATCGTGGTCCGGACATTTTTTACCGAGTTGGAAATTTACATCTTATATGATTTATTTACCAATTAGAATAATTGTGTTAAAATTAATCTAGTGTAATTACGTATCCAGCGTATACTGGAGTTCCGTTACCTGCGATTTATTCTGTTGAGCTGATTCAGATATCAGGCCATCAGATGCTATAATCAATAAGGTTAGCTGGGTGAATTAGATCCTCCAGATTCGTCCGGGATAGCTCAGATGGTAGAGCGTTGGCGGTTCCAGCCAAGAGATCTCAGATTCGAATCCTGGTCCGGCCATTTTTCGCCCAGTTGGAAATTTACATCTCATACAATTTCAATGGTTATTGAAAATAATAAATATGACGACAACGCATAAAAGCTTAAACATAAATAATTTAGCCTTTTATGTAGCCCTAACAAAAAGAGTTGAAAATCAGTTAGTAGGAATTTTTGGAAAATAACCAGTTTATAATAATTTTATAAAAAAATCGCGCCCAATACCATAAATAAACAAATAAATTATTGAACTGCTGCGATGTTCGTGTTCAATATGAGGTTGAAAAAAAAAAAAAATGTTGCAGCTTGATTCATTCTTCTTGTAGTTTCAAACAAGCTACAAAATCATTGCTGGTCGACAGCTACTGTACGACGAGGAATAGCGTTTTCGTCCATGAGCGTGAAATAAGATTCCACAGTATTCCTAAAAATATGCACACGAAGAGGAAAATTCTTGCAGCAATAATAGTCACGAGTGATTGAACCTCCTTTAAGACACAAAGCTTCATACGTCTACGAAGCTTTATATCTCCCCAAAACAGAATGCTACAACTTCTAAATTGATGGTTTTAGACAATGTTGGAGATATGATTGTGTTTTCCACGTTCTCTCTCTAATCAAATATATCCGGGATAAGAAATGAGACTAAAACGGCTCTCATCAATAAATGGCAATTGACCCATTGGCAAACAATTCGATCTGGGTTTTACTGCAAACACTATCTCCGATAGCTACGTACCAATGACTGCAGCCATGTCGATTGCCATCTGATTTCTTGATCACTACGGAACACGATACCAGGTATCAAACAGAGCATGTTTATGTAATTTCTGAATTCGTCCTTTGCCTTACTTCGATGTCTCCTCTCCTGTAAATGAAGACACCTAACTTCTCACGCCTTGGTTATTCTTGAAAGAACACTATTAACTTTCAGGCAGTGCTTTTTGATGTTTGAAATTCATTCGGGGTCATGATACGATATTGTGCGCGAGTCTGATATTTTCTTCTAAACATAAACTGGTGGCACTTCCAGAAACTTCCAAGTAGCCAATCATTATTCGACATAGAATGAAATCGTCCAGCTATTGTTTAATGTCAACACGACTGTTTATCTGTCGTATAACATCGTTCCAGCAGTAGCATGTTGTTGTTCAAATTGATAATCACACCCACAATAGCTTTAACTGAAACACTAAAAGTACACTATGCTCTACTTGACTTATCTATTTATCATATAACATTGTTAGAGCAGTAGCATGTTGTTGTTCAAATTACAAATCAAATTTGCAATAGCTTTAACTAAAATACTGAGTGTACACCCTGCTCTACGTGACTATGTTCCTCACATAACATTGTTATATACAGCAGTAGCATATTGTTGTTCGAATCAACAATATGTTCAAACTCGCCATAGCTTTAAATGAAATACGGAAACTGCAGCACGTTGCAATGCGCGCAGTAATGCTGCTTGCCGACGCAAGTACACCAGTTTGACACTGCAATAATTTTCCTTGTTGGTCTTTCAGTTGATTTTAGTTGGTTACATATCACTTCCACTTCATTACTGACAGGGAAGGTCTCCATACGGGCATATTCAGAAAAATCTGAAAAAATTACTGAGTGTTCGTCTCATATATGTTTATAAAAAAAATTTTGGCGGAACCCCGATAGAACGTTCGTAAAAAAATAATAAAATTTTCGTTTATTTGGCGATTTACCATCGGTTGGCGATGAAATGAAATTTCGAAAAATACTTTTTCATGTCGAATACTCTTTAAGATAAAAATATTTCATATTGAACTTGTTTAAACAAATTTAACTTAAATAACTGTAGTTTTGCCAGTTTTAGTTTGATTTAGCTATAGTTTTGTCATATATGTATTTATAATGAAAGTTAAATATCAAATTTTATGAATTAAAACAAAATTAAAATTGTTTCAATATCTCAAAATTAAGTCCAATTGAGCGCTGTTGGTTCAATTTTGTTGCTATGGAAACGACGAATTCCTTGGTTTGAAATGAATAACTGCTAAATGAATCTGGCTTTTATTTTGGAATACGCTTAAATATATGAAAGTATTTTTTATAGATGAAATTGTTTTTAGAGTAATAAAATTAAGTAACAAGCAACATAAATATGCAATACGAAAAAATGTATTTATTAAACTCTCTCATTGTTTATGTTTAAATTCATTAAATACTTTTTACACGCATTCTAAAAATCAATTAACAAACAATTTTCAGATGCATTAAAATCGTTTGCTTTTGACGAGGAAAAGTACTGCTCGCCAAATCGCGTGACGCTTTCGTCTTTTCGCGCCAAATACTCGAAAGTATTTTATTTTTTTACAGACTTTCTACTGTAATTCCGCCGCTAAATTTGTCTGATCTTTTATTACATACATAAGTAGTTTAATTGGTATTTTTTTCAAAATATTCTGAGTATGCCCAGTATGGAGACCTTCCTTGTGAGTATCAGTGCATTATAAAAAGATAGAATTTCATCTTTATTTTTATTGCGAAAAAACGCTAAAAGTCACATTAAAAAAAAAAAAAAAAAAAAAAAAAATCAAAAGTCTCAGGTGTATTGGAAGCTGCTTTCGTCTATCTGGAACCAAATTTTCAGATTTCTATTTTCAATAGATTTCCCTAGCCAGTGCTCAGAGACCAGGCGGACACACGACACAGACATACACAGTGTTGGGTATGCTTTATAGCGCATCATTTAAGAAAAACAAGTAAGAAAAAATCATGCGTCAGCATAGATTATGAAACACTTTCCAACACATTCAGAATAATGTAACAAAAATGCACCGTTAAAAAAATTAAAATATTACGTCTAATTCAACCATATGGAAAAGCATAATACATTTCAAAACTCATTTAAACTGGTCCCATCCACAATCGGAGAATTATGCGATTTTTTTCAGCAGCCTTGTATATGATATATAGATTTGAATCTATTAACTACATGCATGCCAAAATTTTGTTCAATTAAGAGGTACATTACATATACTTCCGTCGAAAATTTACCTCCAGCAAATTCCTGTAATAAGGAGAACGGTACGTGAATACTTTTCTGCAGCCCTGCATTTGAGGTATAGAATTTATAAATAATGAGTAAGATGCAAAAAAATTAATTAAATTTAAAAGCGCATGCCGAATTTTAAACCGTACACTCCAGCAATTATTACTCAAAGACCGTACTGTATTGTAACTGATTTCATTTGTGTGTCCCTGTAAAAGAATAAAAAATGCTATGAATGCCCTGTTCTAACGTGATTGTAGTGAAATTCGGGGATTTATATCAGTTTCCTTACGTTTGAAATAGCGTAATGTCATTAAAATACTCTGTAAAAGATTTTCCCCCATATACCATAAAGTAATGGAATACTTTTGAGTGCCCCTGTAAATGAACGATTAATCCTACATACTTCCTATACAATACCAAACATGTTTTGGTGACCCTAAATAACCTTTATCAATTTCATGAAAATCCGAGTATATTTACGGGAGTTAGAGCGTGGACAGACGGCCAGACAAACCGAATGCATAAACACTTTTCAACTTTGTTGGAAAGTGTTAAAAATGAGAGAAGAGATGTATTAAAAAAATTGTGGTGAGGCATTCAGGATGTATAATTTTTCCCTTGAAAGAAGGGAAAGCAGGCATATCTTGTGTTAATCACATTGAATATGTCTTATTTCTAAAAGGAAGATTCACTTTTGTAAAAAATGACCCAGTTTTTTCAAAGTGTCTGTGTCACAGGGACCTAGAATTTCAAATCACTTTCTTTTATTAACCCCTTGAGGGGCAAGTGATTGTGTTCCTGAAATGTTGAACTCACACCGGAATCTTTGAAAAATTCTATTTCAAAATAAGTAAAAGCAATCTTACGGCTTTTTCCCACCAAAGTTCGAAAAGTAAAATTTAATAAAAGTTATCTGGTGTAAAAATTCATTAATCGTAGGTGGTATATAATATATACCGGAGCCCATCAAAGGGTTAATATAGATAGAACGGTTAGTTGTTTTCAGTTTTCATTTCAGTGCGAGCAAACTTGCGGAGTTTTTAATGTGAATGATTTCTGTGTCTGTGGACTCTTAGGATGCCGCATTGGTGGATATTTATTCTTTTCTTCCAAGTTATTTTTGCAATTACTCCTGTGAATAAACTCGCAGAGTTTTTAACATGAATTGTTTCTGTCCGGAGAGTCTTAGGATGTCGTATTAGTGGATACTTGTTCTTTTCCTTTAAATTATTTTTGCAATTATTTCTCTGAGCAAACTCGCGGAGTTTTTGATGTGAATGGTTTCTGTTCGGGGACTTTTAAGATGCCGCATTGGTGGATATTGTTCTTTTGCTTCAAATTACTTCTGCTCCTACAAGCCATACCTAAATCCTCCCTTTTATTACGAAAGGTTTTCGAAACGTAAAGATACAATGCCAAATGCTCATTCAAAAAAACTCTTAATTGATAAAATGTCTATTACAAATTACTTACTGATATATGTCTTATTTTTAGACTAGTTTCCGTCATTGTCCAAGCATTTGTTAAATCTGGGTAGAAGCTTTTTTATCCCACAATCATAGAAGTTTACCGCCTGTTGTCGAAACTACATTTAAACTTCAATTTTGATCTCATCACTGTCGTGGAAGTTTTGCCCTGCAAGATGTTTCTTCAAGTAAAGGAATAAGTGATAGTCGCTGGGAGGCATCAGGAGAAGGCTAACAGAGATCACAGATGGCCTACCGTGTCTGGGTTCGTCATGAACATTGGTCCTGCCTCCAGAGAAAGCACGACACCATTTCGTTACATTTTGTCGATTCTTAATGTTCCCATAGACGGAAACAATTTCTTTGTGAATATCCGCTGGACGCTCACCTTTTGCATGAAGAAAACGTATGACGGAACGTGCTTCACATTTGGCGGGATTCTGAATTGACGCAGCGATTATAAACACGGGCTACACGAAACAGACTCACCGAACAAATAACGAATGACTGCGAAGGAAAGGTCAAATGTTCAAGAGGTTACAATATGTGTTGCCAACGCGCTCATTAAAACTTTTTCTTTCCTACTGTCTGAGGTGCTTTTTACTTTTCGAAAGCATTTCTTATTATTTTTTTTATTACAGGGATCAGGTTTGTCAAGCGAAGGGTTTAATTTGTAATTGTTTATTTATTCGTTGTGAAAACAATTAAACTTACCAACGCCTTGGCCTTTCAAAATATCAAACAAGCCATTGTCATTTCCCTCCAAAATTTGAAAGTTCGTTTGGAAGTTCATGGCTCTGTTCGACGATGTCACTGCTCGCATGGTAGTCAAGATGAGAGGATGTGGCAGGTACGGAATGCTGGGCAATGCTATCGTCTGGAACGTAACAGTCTGTGTCTGGTTTAAGATGCAGTTAATGTCGTTAGATGCACACCTTTTTCTACACACAACTGTATCATCATTATTGACTTTCTGGCTAGATAGATATACAGAATAAAAAGTGATTATCGTCAATCGAAGCACACTAACTATCAACTCTATTTTTTAAATTTGTATAAAATTAGTTTTATCTGCTGCTTATAACTTACCCTTATTCCAGTGATGAAGTTCGGGAAAAAAAAAGAAAAAAAAATGCAATTTAACAAATTACAACGACCATTTGGAAAATGATTTTTTCAAAGACTAAAATTTAAGACATAAAAAATCGCACGGAGTTGATCCTACATTACGTACACCATGGATTAAACATTAATAGTGTTATTACACGTAAAAATTGCAAGATTTCCTGAAACTTGCGTATTATCCACCTGAAACTTACTTATTATCCAAGCATTTCATCGCCTGTTCGGGAAAAGGCTTTTCCATCGTCAGATTTCCAAGAAATCTGACGATCAATTTTAAATGAAATTTCATTCTTAAACTTCTAAACATCCCACAACATTACTTAACATTACTTTTTACACCGTCGTATAGAGAAAAAAATACACTTTTAAATGCAATTTGTTTGAAAGCTGTATCTCAATTTGTTTCTGAGTTATTAATTTTTTTTTTGTAGTTTTTATTACTTTTTTGTCATAGTGGCAACAGAAGTATCCATCTCTGTTGAAAGTAAAGGGAAAATACAAATTACTCTATAGACCAAACAGAAAACGAATAAAATGCGGATTAAACCAATAAAAAGCTTCAGATATGCTTTTGATTTCCTACCCTGACGAGGACAATAACCATTTTTCCAAATGGTTAATAAAAGTCATTGAGAATAATTTTTTTTATATGATTCCCTACACATTGAAGGTTTTTCTTAACATTTTTACTATTTGCATTGAAAAGTATAAAAATAAAATTTAACTATAATAATCAAAACTAGTAAGTAGTTTAAAAGAACATGTCATTATCACAGCAAAAATAAACTAGTATGTTGTGGCCATCACAATACTTTCTTCTATATAAATCATTTAAATAATAACAAGAAATTACATCAATTTAGCACCAATTCATATCAAAGTATATCTGAATTAGAAGTTAGAGGAAAATTCGTGCATTAGTTCTTGAGATAGAGCTATAGCAGAAATTCTGACAAATGTAGCATAGCAGCGCCACCTATTGAGCTATTTGCATCAAAACATAAGCAGCACTAATCGATATCAAGATATACCTGAATCTGAAGTTTAATTAAAATTCGCGCATTAGTTATTGAGATAGAGCTATAGTGGAAATTCTGAAAAAAAGCAGCATAGCAGCGCTAACTGTTGAGCGATTTGTACCAAAACATAAACAGATGTAATTCATTTCAAGGTATACCTGAATCTGAAGCTTGTTGGAAATCCAAGCATTAGTTCTTGAGATAGAGCTATTGCGGAAATCGCAAAAAATGCAGCATAGCAGCGCCACCTGTTGAACGATTTACACCAAAATGTATAAAACGTCAATTCCTGTCAAGGACTAACCGAATCTGAAGTTTGATGAAAATCCGTGTATTAGTTCTGGAGATTGAGCTATTGTGGAAATCGTTGAAAATGCTGCATAGCAGCGGCACCTGTTGAGCGACTTACGCTAAAAAGTAAACAGCACCAATTTATATCAGGGACTAACTTAATGTAAATTTTTATTAAATTCCGTTTATTAGTTCTTGAGATACAGCGCCCACAAAACTTGTGTCACACACAGACCGACTCACAGACAGGCATTTTGTAAAAACATGTTTTTCGGGTTCTCTGACCCCTAAAACGTGTAAATCCGTCGAAAACCGGAATTCGAAAATTTTCATGAATCCAATACTTTCTTCTTGTAAAGATAGAAGATAGTAAAAGGTTTTTATTTAAATTCACAAGTTTAACTGATAACAGACTGAGAGTCTACACCATAGTTGCCAACCTCCTGATTTTTTTTATGTCAGTAAATTCTTACAAAAATATTGTAAAATATTCGCTTTATTTAATTGCAGAAATTGTGCGATTGTATAAAACAAATAAATTGTATATATATTTCTGAATAAAAATATTGGTATTAAAAGAATCGGGAGGTTGGCAACTATGCTACACTAATAACGCGAAGACATTCCCAAGCTAATGTTAAGCCAATGGCAACATCTTATAAAATTTTCCGTTTGCACTTCAATCTTTTTAATTTTTTCTCCTTGAATAGAATATCTGAGCTCGATGACTGACAAAGTGTTTCGTAGTTTTTCAAATTTGTTTGCAGTTTTTTTTTGCCTGAGGTCACTTTCACATTCGAAATTGGCTCTGAAAGTGAAAGCATTCCCAAAGAGAGAGAAAGAGAAAGAGAGAAACCAAAATTGAAAAAGTACAAAAGTACCTCCTTAGACATCGATCTCAGATACCCTCTTAGAAATATCATTTAAAAATAATAAAATGCAAACGAGAAATGGGAAAATAACTCTGTCATTATTTTAAGATTAGCTTGAGAATGTCTTCGCGTTACTAGCGTATATAAAATTAATACTTTTTTAATATTCAATGGGTGAATATAATTCATAAACATGATATCAGAAAAAGTGCCAAAAGAAAAAGACGTACATCTGTTGCAAAGTCTAGTATCAAAACAGTGCCTATATTTATTTATTTGCTTTTTATTTTATTTTTTTAACCCTACTCTCAGTTTTTATTGAACTTGTCGTGTAATTCATTAACCCTTTATCTACTGACGGTACTTATGAGTACCACTCACTTTAAACTTTCATCCCATAGTGAATATTACTAATATTCTAATGGTACTTTGCAAAAACACTCTTTTAACCCCACTTTATCCGGATGCATAGCAGCAGTCGTTCTAGATTTGTTATTTTGGCGAGGAAGGAGGCTATCTTTGACACAGACGATGTGTTTCGTGCTGACATTTTGTACAGATTGTCACGCTCGCCATTTTATTGCTGCAAACACAGTACAGGATATAAGATATGTGTTGGATTTTTTTTATGTGTTCATTATGATCTTAGAATACAGTTTTACTAGCTAATTTAGGTGAAAGGATTATGTATTTGATTTCACAGTTGAATTACTCGGTGGTACTTATAAGCACCGTCAGTACACTCGGTGTTTGAGAAAAACTTCTTGTTTACTTTTCCGTCTGTGTAGTTATCTATCGTTTTCATTTGTTTTAAAATGTAATTACTAAAATGTAGTATAGTAATGATTTTCCTGGTATTTCTTTTCTGTTTCATTGTTATTCTTTATAGGAAATCGAAAAAGTTGTGTCACCGGCTCGTTTTTGCTATGTTAGAAATGGCATATTTAAATCCATATATTGCATATGTGGAGATGTGAGAGAACATGTTGTCCCTGGAATATAGACGTCGCATAACTAAAGGGCTGCTAACAAGATCGAAACCTAAATAAAAAATAGTTTTTTTTTAACCATTTCAGGGGCAAAGTATTTTCAATTCTAAAGTGTTGAAATAAATGATTGGCACCGGAATTTGCCAAACGATTTATTTGTAAATAAGAAAAAGACTATATTTCACATACTTATTAAATCGAAAATATTTTCTGGTGCCATTTGAAATACCTTGTGGGTTTTCTATTACGACATTTTAGTCATTATGTACTGATGGTACTTTAAAGTACCACTTTAATTACGTCTAAATAATTAAATTTCTCACGGGTGTATATTTTTTTAATGTTATCCTTTAATTTTCATTATAGTAACTGAAAAAAAAAATACATGAAAAAAATTGCAGTAGATCATAATGTAGTAGATAAAGGGTTAAACTATACTATAGTCAGTTTATTTTGAAAAATAATTTCTCCACATTTATTGATTTAAATTTATTCCTATTATTTTTCAATTAATCCTGCTAATTTAAATGGTTTCTTTTTTAAAAAATCGATTAAAGATACATCAAAAATTAAATTTTCTTGGGGAAAACATTTTTCATCATTATTGTTGAAAGCAATCAACATATCATACGTAATTTTTAAGTGTTCATAATTTTATATTAAAGGGGAAAAAAACTATTTCTTTCTCAGCTTAAGGTTTTACTGTAGTATTAGCTGTTAAAATCATAACCCGGGATTGCTTGCGCATATCCAGGATATGTACGATTTATACTTTACCACCAATAAATTCAAACAAAAATCTTCATCTTATTTAATCGTTGGCATTGCTCACAAATTACTTTGAAGATTACTTTTCGAAATTTAATGGTGAGAAATGTAATTACCGTTCGCATCCTGGGTATATCACATCCTGCGCGTGTAATCCCGGGTTAAAGGAACTTAGGACTCTAAACCTTGAAAAAATTCAAATTCTGAAACAAATATATGTATTAAAGAGTAATAATTTTTGAACACTCAAAAAACAAATGAATAGCACTCTTAATAGTTGTTAAACATGGAATATTTTCAAAGAGAGAACTTTAAAATCATTTTTCTCAAAATGTGGATTTGGGGTATTACACACAAGGTAGTTAAACCCAGTGGTGGGATTCAAATAATTTAATAACCGGTTCGCTGCCTTAATGATTTTTTATGTACAAACATGAAAGGAAATTGAAGCATCACACATAGATTTTGAAACACTTTCTAATATTATAAGAACATTGCTAAAAAAACTTTGATCTTTTGGTGTAGCGAAAAAAAATTTAAAACATCTTTCCCTAAAAAAGGATGTGATTTATTTAAGAAAATAATCTACAATCATGAAACCTTGATTAAAATTTCAATCAGAAAATGCATCAAAACAGTACAATACAAAAGTAACGGAAATGTAAGCTTAAGAATTAAGCCATGTTCATGATCTAAAGTTGCATACAACATATTTAGAAAACAATATCCATGCTATAGCAAGTGGGACATGCACGACCACAACTTCTCGAGTTCTGAAATTTAGAAATTTTAGGAATTTTTGTTATTTCTTAGTACAAAAAATGGGCCAACGCTGGAAATTTGTAAAATACAAAGTATCATGGCTCGGCAAGTTTAGGTCATACAATGTCTTTTCACAATTTGTTAGAGCTTGGAAAATATTTTTCTGAGTATAACTTATAGGGCTCATGGATCTTATGAAAATTTTGAATGTGTTACATTTACGAAAATAACTACTTTGATTTAAATTACTTCTAAGATATGAAGAGCAATATATATATATAAAATAATACCGTTGGAAGTATACCTCTAAATCTTCTAATTCTTCGATTTAAGTATTAGCTATAGATCGGCGATAACAGGGAAAATTTCATGCCAAAGCAAAGTACCTTTTAATCGAATATAATTAGTTATTGTAATTTTGAATAAGCATGCCATATAATTACGGTTATCCTAGGCTATCAATTTAGTTCCCAAAATTCTTCAAAATTTAATTTTTTTAAGTTTAATTTCCTTTTACAGGACTAATGAAGAAAAAATATATTTTTGCAAATGTATAAAAAAATAAATCATTTATTATCATTTTATTTTTTTATACATTTGCATTAATACATACAAAAAATGATTTATTTCATTTTATTAAATGAAATAAATCAGGACTTGTCACAGAGTTACGTTTAGAAAACAATGTTGTGCAGATAAATATTTAAAGAAAGTAAATTAATGTAAATTCGATTTTTGCATTTGAAGTATCATTTTAACAACCGGTTCGCCGAACTCAACATAAATTAACAACCAGTTCTACCGAACCGGTGCGAACCGGCTGAATCCCACCACTGGTTAAACCCCTATATAATTTTTTTTCATTGTGGCCAGAGAAAAAATTAAATAAAAGAAGAAACTATATTACTACCTTTAAAAACTTTGTTTTTGTAATGCATACTTTTTAAGACATAAAATAACAAAAATGGTAATTTTTTTCTCCACTTTTCGACTTTTTAAGGGACCTGAGTTAGAGGTCTGCACGGGCCGGAATTTCCTGGCCCGGGCCCGGCTGAACGAAAGCTATCTTGGCCCGGCCCGGTGTGAAAATTAAAAGTTCGGCCCGAGCCCGGCCCGTACATAAATCAGTGAAAACAGGCCCGGCCCGATCTGGCCCGACATATAATTAAGATTCTTTTAAAGAATACAGCTTACATATTTATGGGATAATTTTACAGTATATTTTAAAATTACGATGTTTGCACAAGACAAAACATACACAGTAGCAACTTTAATGATTACTTAGATTCTTAGAAGTTTCAACATTAGGATTCATTAAAAGATTACTGCAATTTAGAATAAAAGAAAAAAAGGAGGGTTCATCATAACTTTTGAAGCTGTATAATAAAAAGTAGATTTGTGAAAATATTTATCTGTCATTTATTAAAGCTTTTCTCAAATCCAAAGAAGCTACTTTCTGACACATTTCTGAATTCATTTCTTTTCGGAAACGCATACAATTGGCAGGAGTTCTTATTCAGAAACTATGTAATCGAATTACGTTATCCATTTTTTGATAAAGGCAATATATCTGAGAAAATACTGTCAAAGTTAGCGTTTTGAATCCAGTTTCCTGAAGTGACAACACGGAAAAGGATAAAGCCTGCAGCCACGTGACAAGAATCTCTTATAACTCGACAAGTAATTTATTTACCAAAAATGGAAAACACTATTCGATTCCAAATCCCTTCCATAGTCAGGCTTGTCAATTTTATGCTTTTGCAGTTAAAAATGAGTCAGAAAATGTGTCAAAGTTTCACGTTGTTGAGCAGCGAATTTATGAACCACCTTAAGGGTGTATTCCGATCCAAACTGCTTATTTTCTGATTCATTTTAAAATTCATTTTTGCTCTCAAACACATCAAACTGGGAATTTCACTTATTTAGAAACTATATAAGGTGCCGTGCTTCTTAATTTTTTGATAAATGCAGAAAATACTGTAAAAAAACGCTGTCAAAGTTGGCGTTTTGAACCGAATTTTCCGAAACGGGAGATCTGGGAATGAAAAAAATGGTCATACTGAGAAAATAATTGTTTAAAAATCAAATTCTAATTAATTGAGCTGAAAATGAAATCACACGGCATGTTAAACATGTCTTCAGAAATCACCCCAGCAAGTTTCATGTTTTTACTTTTAAAAATGAGTCTGAAAATGTATCAGAAAATTTCGAGCTCTTGAGGGTGGAAAAATATTTTTTCGAATACACCCTTAAGGTATATTTCTAAAGATTAAGTTAGCAAAAGTTCATTATCGCTATTAATATTTTTACAAAACATATTGCTTGCTCTACACATCCAGAAAACAATTAAGTCCAGTTCCGGCCCGGCTCGACAATGTAAAAAAAAATGCAAGCCTGATCTCAGCCCGGCACGAGTCTGCTGAAAAAAAATGAAGACCAAGTCAGACACCATGTAACAGTCCGATGTCGATTTCTACGCTGGACATGTTACATTTCTGTATTGATCTTGTCAAACTAGCATCGGCTCGTGACGTACATTTATACTTATTCCCACGAAAAGCCATGTTAATTGAAAATAGCTCATATTTTATCCATCTCATCTAAATTTTCATATCGGGCCGTCAGTCCCGATAATTTTTTCCATTCAATTTTTTTGCCGGCCCGGCCCGTTGAAAAAAATGTCCTAATTCTGCCGGCCCGTTTGAAAATGCGCCTTCATTTCGCCGGGCCGAGTACGGGCCTCGGGCCAGGCCCGGGCCCGTGCAGACCTCTAACCCGAGTTCTCTTAATTCAAATCAAAATCATATTAAATTTATCGGTCAGTTAAAAAGTAACTCCTTTCATCATCATTATCAATATTATTATTATTTTGCAGCAATATTATTAATATCTGCAGCACAATTATTATGGGAAGTATTTCACAAAGCGTATTGAAATAAAATATAAAAGAACAATATATTCCTTAAGAAGTTTTTATTAATTATTTTGTGAATGAAAATCATGCGAGTACAGTTTTATTAAAATGACATGGATGTAAAATATGAAATAATAAATGTTTGGCAGTGAATTCTAAATATGAAAATTGTCTCCCATTAAATTTTACTTTCATAAGTAATATCATACGTAATTCGGCAAGCAAAATTTATCAAATGCAATGTAGTATAATAAAATAATTCTTGAGGTAAAATATTGTGTTCCCAAAGTATGAGCCTTGAGTCATAAAACACAAGGAACATACATATTTTTAAGAAAGTTGTGATTTTTAAGGTAAAATTAAGCAACGACATTAGTGAAGATAGAAAGAATAAATTTAATTGTGCATTAAGCTTAACACGTTTTGAATTTTTAAATTTAAAGTTATCATTATTATTATTTTTAATGAATGAACTTTTTTGTTTCTTATTCATGTTGAAATGTTTTTTTTTTTTACTTTCCTTTAAATAGTTACAAAATCTGCATAAGGTAGTTCTATAGGAATAATCTCTTTAATAATATTCGTTTTGCATTGAATCTTTTTGCAACTTTTTGAAATTAATTAAAAAGGTTTTTAAAGTTCTAGTATAAGTCTTTTCTTCTTCTCTCAGTGCCTATGCCAACTGCTGCTTTGTTTCTAAAATATGTTACCCACACAACTACACACATGAAAATGCGAGTATATACAAGGTTTGGCTATTAATTTACAGGACTGTAGCAACAATTATTAGAACTGAAAGTTCGTTAGTTGGTTAAGGATGGTATTTGAACGGTCACATATCTGCACGCAATATCTGTTCTGCGCGTCATTATCGTTTTACTTTATGGTGTTGAAATACACTGGTTTCCAAAAATTAAGGAAAAAGTACAAAATTTGCGATTACTCAAAATCTTACACGTAGATTTTAATAAAACTCAGACACAATTTACAACTCATAATAAGGTATAAAATAACAGTAAAAGAAATTACCAGACGATTGTGGTGTTTCAGAAATTAATACAATTATAAAATAAACAAAATAAATGTCTCAGTTTGGTATAGGAAAATTACCTTTAATATGGAGTATGATCACCCCTACAAGCAATACAGAACGTACAGTGAAGTGTGATACTGTCAATTATGCGATTGATACGTTTGCTGGGAAGTGCGAGACATTTCTCTTGTAAAGCAGTTATAAGCGTGGCAAGGGTCTGAGGAGGGAGATTGAGAGCAGAGACACATCTTCCTAAAGCATCCCAAATATGCTCAATGGGATTCAAGTTCAGTGACCGCGCTGGCCATTCCATGCGCTGAATTGTTTGGTGCTGAAGATAATCTTCCACGACGCGAACCATGTGCGATCTAGCGTTATCGTCCTGTAACAGGAAATCTTTACCTATTGCACCGGCATAAGGGTGCCCATAAGCATCAAGAATGCCATCTCTACAGACATGAGCATTTACAGTTCCACGTGGAAAGACATGGGGGTCTGTACGTCCGCCCAAAGAGATACCATCCCAAACACAGACACTGCCTCCTCCATACGAATATCTTTGAAGAATGTTTGATGGATGATATCGTCTTCCCTGTTCTCTCCAAATCAAACAATGCCTACTTTCGCTTTGGATGCTAAACTGGAACTCATTTGTGACGAGAACACGCCTCCCTTGATCAGCAGTCCAGTGGACATGTTGAAGTGCCTAACTTAAACGTTCCCTCCGGAGACACGAGGTGAGCGGCATACAAATATTCGGTTGCATCGCGTACAGACCACCTTCATGAAGCTTTCTACGCACAGTAGACGTTGATACCAACCTTCCAGTGACTATAGCAAGGACGGATTTAAGATGAGAGGGCGTTGCTGTTCTAGTCCTTCGTACACATAACCACAAATATCGGTCATCGGTGCTTGTCGTAGCTCTTGCTCGTCCTTCGCTGAACCTTCTGGAGGCCGAACCAGTGGTTTGAAAGTGTTGCCAAAGCCTATGAGCAACAGAAGGACTCACATTTAGCCATTTGGCCACCTCTGTCTGACTTTGGCCAACATACAATCTTCCAATAGCTCTATATCGCAGTTATGCGGACAAATGATGCCTCGAGGTCATACTAATGAATTGGCTATCTCAGTTTTCTTATCTCATAATCACAGCGACACCAGCAGACGTACTCTCTAGCATGCATTTTTATGCTCCGCACAGATGACGCAATCCGATTGCAGCGCCACTAATTTGCATTTTGTAATTTTAATCAGCATCTTTTAGTTAACAACATATCCAAATTTCATACGGATAGGTTAAATTTTAAACGAGTTATCGCTCTTTTTGTGATTTTTCCTTAATTTTTGGAAACCAGTGTACGTAAGCAAATGTTCGCTGTCAAAGCATTGTTCTTGAAGTGAAAATAATGCAGCTGAGAATAAACACTAAATTTTGTTTTAAATTGGAAAAAAGTGCTAGCGAAAGACGCAAAATGTTGCAGCAAGTGTACTGTGATGATGCCCTATCACGTTATCGCACTTATTTTTAAAGGTTTCTACGTTTTCGTGACGGTCGGGAAAGCGTCGAAGACGTCGTCCGTACACTGGACGACCGATGTCCGTACGTACGACTGAAACGATTGAGAAAGTCCGCGTCAACCTTGTGACTTCTGAACGCCGACTGACTATTTGACTACTCGCCGACGAACTGCATATTGATGAGGAGGTGGTTCTGCAAATTTTGACGCAATACCTAGGGAAACAGAATGTTTGCCCAAGATTCGTTCCTCACTGTTTATCAAAGGAACATAAACAAATGCGAACGGAAGATTGTACTGAAATCATCGACAGTGCAAACGGTGATCCTGCTTTCACATCACTAACAAGATTTATGGATATTGATAACATCAAGGAAAATTCGACGTCCGAAATTAAGAGGATTCCCAAAGAAAACTTTGCAAGTTATAGATCAGTTTCAACTGACGTCACACCCTAGCAACGACCTTAGCAACCAGACGTGTTTTTTGTTTGCCCCCCACATTTGGCCGATTGTGATTGGTTGGCTCATAATACAGGCTACAAATAGTTGATTATGATTGGTTCGATGAAACTTGGTGGGCTGGTGATCACGTGGTTGAAACTTATCTATTTCAAACAATTGTACAGCCGCATGTAAAAGTGTATAACGTCAGACGGAACTTACTTCGAAACATATTAAACATCTATGTACTGTACATTCAATTTAAGAAGTTATTTCACCAGCCCTGGAAATTAATAGCCACACCTTGTATATATAAACCAAGTAAAACTGAAATTAAAAAAAAAAAAAAAAGTTAATCATACAGTTATTTGAAGGCTTCAAACGAGTTGGTTAATTCTATATAATATAATAATTATTTGTTTAATATCTTAATAAAAAAAGGTGTTCTTCTGAAATGTTGAAACAACAATGTAATCTCTATTCTGCTCATTGGAACTTTACTATGTTTTGGTTTTTTACTCGCCAAGGAATACATAAATATTTACTCTCACTTCATCAGCTTTGTTTTTATTTTAGAAACAATACTTTTTGAATGTCCCTGAAAAAAAATACTGTTCAACAATCTCCTAAAACTTATGTTCCGACACAAAAATGAAAATTTTTGCCACTGCATTCCCGGCAAACTTGCCGTTGTGGAACATCTTGAGTATAAGGTCCAGCTCAATTTCTTGAGGACCTTGTATGCTTTTTATCAAAGAAACCATGGCCTCGTTATAAGCAGTCCTTCTAAGATGGAAGTAGTCCCTGGTAGCGGGAGTTATTCCAGTGGGGGCTCTAGCATCTTTCAGCTGCAGGTTAAACTCGACGGTCGTTATGGATGTCCTGGGACCTCTCATGGTGAACAAGTCCAACTGTCCCGAATAAGGTATGCGTATGTTGGACACAAATGTGATGTAGTTGTAGGAGAATGATTTGGGTTCGTTGAGACATTCCAGATCGTTGAAGGGACATTCTTGAACAGCCTTTTTGCACCGACTGTAAGAGAAAGGTAATGAATTGTGAGAAATCTGCATAAATCGATAAATATCATGAAACATTCTACAAAGATTTTTTTTTTAATTTCTATTTTAGGTATTGTAATGTTAAATTAACTTTATTTATCAATACATAACAAAGTTTCCAAAATAATAAAGTGTAGGGAGATAGAAAGTTTGCTATAGTATGATTTTATAAATATGATTCTGTATAATTTGAAATACAGACTATTTCAAAATGTCAATGAAATACAAGAAAATAAATTGCAATAAGTGCATCAAATTGCGAGTCCTAATAAGTAAATAAATAAACGTCCAAATCAAGGCTACGTTGCATTCATTTGCAAAATTATTTATTTCTGCACGATGTAACTGCGCCAGTAAAAAACTTCGCCAGTGATGGGATTATTATTTCTCTACTATGTGGTAAATCATCTATATACCAACCATACCTCCATAGACTAGTAAATAGATTATGAATATTTATACTACATGATGTTTCAATTTATTGTCATTTCTTCGCATTTTACATCTTTCTTCAAAATGAAGTCATAAATTTTTTAATCAGAGCATTTTAAAGAAACGTTAACTTCTTATGACAAGTTATACTATTTCAGTATACTATTTATGATAAGTATAAACATATATCCAAATCAATTTTTGATTTGCAGCACCCATATGTCATAAAGTGGAACTATATCCGTAAAATATATGAAAAGCGGTCAACATTTCACTACTTGGAATACTTATATCAACCTTGCAGTTACTGAATAGTATTATAAGAAGAATTGCTTAATGACTATAAAAATGCTTAGCTCAACAATTGTATATACACTGTTAAAAATTTGCAGCAAACTGTTCAGTCATTCGACCGTTTATGTAGAAAACAATTACGTAACCGTAATTTAATTCTATTCTGACCATAATATGTGCAATAATATAGACAGAATAATGTTAAACTATGGTTATGTAACCGTTTTTTGTAAAAACGGTCGAATGACAGGACAGTTTGATGCCAATTTTTAACAGTGTAGCCGTGTTGTTTTTGCACTAATTGCAATATTATGGGACATACGTTATTGATTTAAAAAATGGTTCTCAATTTATCGCCTACTTTACTATTCTTGCAATTGCTTATTGCACTCTCGTTTTACTATTTTCACAGTTTCCGAAAGTAAGCTAAAATGCACTCTAATGTAATCGACGAATGTTTTTTTTCGACATGATTTAATTCTCACAAAAGTTGCTCTAAGCGCGATAATATATATATTTTTAAACGCTGTACTACGTCAAGTAGTTATTATATTTTCAATTACGCACAACAGCATTTTCATTTTTCTTTAAAAAAAAATTTTTTTTTTAAATGTTACATGCATTTTAATTGTAAGAAGGTGCAAAAGTATTGTTTGATATTAGAATAAAAATAATCGAGTAGTAAATATTTTAATAATATACTAATCATTAAATATAAAAATTGTCCAGGTAAAAAAAGTGATTCTGAAAATAATTGATGGCTTTATTAAACTTATCGATTAATGCGTGTCTTTTTATTTCAATGAGCTTTCAATTTCAACTGAAAAAAAGAGTAAAAACCGTTTAAAACCGTTTAAAGAGTAAAAACTGTTATTTTGTACTTATTCAGTTCAAATGTACCACAAAATCTTTTTATTTATTTCTTTTCAAAACAATCCCATGTAAGTTTGTTATGCAAAATAAAAATATTGAGTAGAATTTTTTGGTAGCCATAAAACAAAATAATTAAAATTGTCGCAAAAACGAAAGGCTCTTAAAAAAAAAAGAAAAATAAAGCTAAATAGTCAATTAATCTGATTGTTAATCTAACTGAGTAACGCGTTTCTTAAAGGTGTAACAACAGTTCCTTTCGTATTTGTTGATTTTAAATTAAAGACAAAAATCAAAATCTAATAAAATTCAAGGCGATAAATCTATATACTAGTGTATAAAATTGGAGGATCTGTCAGTGATTTTCAGAGAAAATCCTTATTGTAAATTCCTTCGACTCTTTACACGACGTATAGTCAAAAATAACATTTAAAAAAAGCTCTCTTTTTTTGCCCGGAATAGGCTCAGAAACGGTTGCATAAGAAACACTAAACGTATCAGGGAGAGATAGAGAATGCTTTTGGTTGAGATATGGAATTTTTCACATTCCGATATCAAAAATCACTTCCGAGAAAACAGGAGAAAATCGGGACATTAAATCAATCAACTAATCTTTCAATACTCAAATACTCGAGAACTAATTGATTCATTTTAAGAAATCTTATGACAATTGAAAAGTCTAATTAAGATTTATAAATAATAATAATTGCATTTTAACTTATGACTTATGCATTTTAATTTGAAAACTGGAATAG
Source organism: Maratus speciosus (assembly GCA_963932465.1). Classification (NCBI taxonomy): domain Eukaryota; kingdom Metazoa; phylum Arthropoda; class Arachnida; order Araneae; family Salticidae; genus Maratus; species Maratus speciosus. The sequence goes on from OZ010789.1 coordinate 298,249,985, forward strand.
TAATTAACTCGAAAGATTTTTTAAAATACAGAAGCAACACTTCGGGTGGGTATGCAGGTAGTTTAAAAATAAATTTTATATTTTAGCCTCGGATAAAGAGGTTTTAATTTAGGCTAATAAATTACAGTGAGGGTTAAATGTTCATAAACGATAAAAATAATGATAAGTTTTTATTATTTTTTTGTATGCAAAAGATTTTAATAACAAAGAGTTATTAAAAGATTAAACAAACCATTTTAAGTTAAAAATCATTCAATATTTCAAGATACTAAATGCATTCAGAAATTTATATATTTTTGGGTGATTTCCAAATATTTGTATTCATTAGAGAGTGTATGTAATAACTTTAAAAACCAACATTCGTTAAAGAATTCGATTCGGTTGAGAGCTTCCAAACTATTTAGTTAGTTTTAAGAAATCATTTATATTAGGCTATCTAACGATCCCTCACTTGTTACTGTTGACTCATGAAACTGTAGTATGTGCTTAGTCGTATAAGATTTTTCAGAACATCATATAATCAAAGCAATTGAAAAACTGTTAAAATTATTACACATAAACAAACAAACAAAAGAAATTTGAAAGCATAAAATTATTTACGTGCAAAGATTTTCATGACATAGATTTTCATACATTTTATAAATATATAAACTTCACGCATCTTAAAAAAATGCACTGTTTTGACGAAAAGATTTATGCAGATTTCTTCCATTTCAAAACCTTTCCTTGTAACAATCTTCCTTTTAAACCAGCATTCTTCCCGATTAATTAAAAAAATATCTGTATTTTAATTTCAAGTCGGAAGAAAAATCTGATTAAAGAACAAAAATGTATTAACAAATAATACTTATAATATAAAAAGTCATCCTGGTTATAATAAATAGTTCAGCTAATAAATCGGATGAAGAAATTTTCATTTACCAATTACGTTTTGTAATTTAAAATATTTTATTACTGTCATTGATAGAAAATATTTATCGCTAATATTTTCGAAACATTGATGTTTTCTGAAATTGATTTATAGAAGGAAAAAAGCTTTTTGGCAATGTCAGAAAAATTTAGGGGGAGGGGGGAAGGGCATGTAACCAAATTTTAATAATTAGAGAAAATTTTCAAGTCAGCAATAACCAGTTTTGACTATTAGTGTCATGTATCAGTTTTTAAAAAAAGAAAAATGCTGAGAGCATAAAAAATCAATTTACACAGGAGGGGGGGGGGTGAGTGATAGGGAGTGCAAATAATAAATATAAGAAGGGAAAATGAACTATACAATTGAGATTGGAATTTCATATAAGAATATTTAAAACATTCCAAATATTTGGCTAATTAATCTTACAATAATCCTTTTCCGATATCACAGATTGTTTACAAATATAGTTGATTATATGTTTCTTCGGTAGCGAATAGCAATACAGATTCCTTTTGTCAACTATTTTTTAGAAAATTAAAAGAAATCGAAATTTATGTTGTGACTGAGTGGCTATTTTTTTTTTAAAAATTCGTTTATTGTATATGCTTTTCCATGTTATTTAGTTTTTTGGTATAAAGGCTTTCCTTACAAGGGCAAACGATCCAAATGCTAAGAGACGTCTACATGCAAGATGTATATACTACATGCAAAACGCATATACAAGCAGGAAGGATGTTAAAAATCTCTCACGATCCCATTGCCTCCATCGATGGAAACCAATCCATGAATTTCGGCTAAAAATCTTCATAAATATGAGGAAAACAAATCAGTTGGTCACCGAACAGGGCAGAATTACCGAAATTATCACAAGATTTAACCCTGGCTTATACTATTTTATGCATTATCATACTTAACGAATTCGGAAAGAAATTTCATATTCCACTAATTTAAACGCATCTACAATAATAAGGCTCCATAAATGGTAACATGAGTTATATTTTGAGGTGTTTAAACGTAGGTAAAAATATTAGTATATTATATCTATTCTATATATATATATACATATATGTACATATATCAATTTTGTACTAGTAAGATTTCAAAGTCTTCAATAATATGTTTAAAATAACTCGAGTAACAAAACTATCAACAGATTTAAAAAAGGGGTACTTACATATTATCTGGGTCAGGCCATATTCACTGCACCAACAATGGCGCCGAAAATATTAATTACAGCAACCCCCGCCCCCTTTTACTTTTCTTTCTTCATTTTAACTGCAAAGTTAATACTGTACAGCTGCCATACTAAAGGCAGTGGCGGAAATATTTATATACGTATAACTGTATAATATGATGTAGCATATATATAGATATACACGTAATGTATTATATTTATTGATGCAGTAAATTTACATTTCATAATACTTATATTCATTTTCTATAGAATAACAAACGACTAGAAATAAACTAGCATCGTTAATATCATTTATTGCTAAAAGCTTTGATATTATGTATTTAATAAATGTAAGTATACCAAATGACTGTTTTGTATTATTTTATCTTGTTTTTATATTATTTATCATTTTTAACAATGTTATGTATTTATTAAATGTACATTAAATTACTACTTTGAACAGAATTGGCAATTGATAATGACAAACAAAATGGGCAATTGACAGCCATTTTTGACAATATATCTACCTGCCCCGGATCGTACGTGTATTAAAATAAATTGAAATGTAATTCCTATTACAATATTATTTTTTTATAGACGAAACAGTTACTCACTTTCTATGATCTTTATCTCTGACGTAATTTGGCGGACACGCAAAGTGGTTACATTTGTAACCACCACGAGTGTTCAGGCAAACTTGTTTGTCTCCATTGCATACATTTTGCTCTTGGCATTCATCAATATCTATTAGAAAAAAAAAAAACTAGTGAAATAAGCAGTAACTGAAAAAAATAGTACTTATAAAACAAATAGTTAAAAAAATTGCTGATTTTAAATAATTCTTCAACCCACACCTTAACTGTTAGCAGAGAACTTGGCAGGGTCGAAACTAAGGTGGGGCAGAGGGGGCATGTGCCCCGGGCGCCAGAACGAAGGGGCGCCAAATGAAGGATTATACCTTTGGAATGGATCATTTTCTTCTGATGGGCTGATGGCTTCTATTATTATGAAACAGCCATTATAAATGAAAGGTTAGGTGACGATGAAAGAGCAGTGGTAAAAAGTTAGAACTCTGATTTTCAGGTCAGAATGGGAAGAAAAAAAAAGGCCATAATTTTTTTTTTTTGAAAAAAAAAATTATGGCCATTTTTTTTTCTTCCCATTCTGACCAGAAAATCAGAGTTCTAACTTTTTACGGATTTTCTTTCATCTTCACCTAACCTTTCATTTATAATGGCTGTTTCATAATAATAGAAGCCATCAGTCCATCAGAAGAAAAAAACTCTGTGAAAGCGGAAACTCGGTTAAGCAGGACTCGGATAATCGGGACTCTAACTGTATATTTCATTTTAAGAATGATCTTTAGAATATTTTAGTTGGTGTTCAGAGGGGAGTCATGACCCCGTGACCTCCCCCTTGGATCCGCCATTGTAGATTACGTAGTTCAGTCGCCAAAATCCATGCTCGCCCCGGGTGCAAAAAAGGCTAGTTTCGGCCCTGGAACTTGGAAATAACTTCCTTACTTCCATGACTCGTACACCAACCCAAAACACTTCACCATGATAGGCCTGTTTTAATAATCTTTGTGTGAGATGTGCTATGCTTTTAGTTATTGAATTCTTAAATCAATTAACGAACTGTGATAAAATGTTAAAATACGGCGAGAAATTTGATTATATGGCGTGGCTCTATAAAAACTATAAAAGTTACAATGATCATCAAAATAAAGGTGATGAAAGTGTTGTGTTCTCCTGCAATATCGTAATTCGAATTTTGAGCAATTCCATTCCTTTTTACGGAAGTTAGAACCAGAATAAAAATCAGATCTTAATCCATTAAAACTTACAGAAGGGATATGTAAAATACCCGAAAAAAAATCATGCATTCTTTTAGAATTCGCAATTCGCAAATTACAGCCTTTTGCAAATAAAATGGGTATCTGTTGGAGGAAATAGGGCATCCAGCTGTCGATGCAAATGGTTTTCAAACATATCTGCAGATTTGGGTAATTTTTTAATATAAGTAATAATTTTCAGAAGGCTGTACATATGTACACACATTAGAATTTGCAGTCATCAGATTTATACTAAAATAAGGAATTGATCATAAATTAAGCGATTGGGTAAGAATTTGTAAACAGAATCTTAGGCGGGCTCACTTCTTCTCTCGATATAGTTAGTCTCATTGAGCTATCAGGGCATTGAGATAAATACATTATTTCCTTCAGAATATTGGCAGTGTCCTTACAAGTTTCTAAAAAGATGAATGACATGTTTCTTTAAAATGAGAAAGTGGCTGTACATATAACGTTATCACTTTAGGGGGGAGGTGGTGTCTGGTACTTGATATCGTTAAATATTTCTGAGGGGGAGGGAGGGTTATCTTTTGATATCGTTATCATTTTTGATCCAACCAAAATTTTCTTTCCTTTGGTAATCTTTTTTACATCAATGTAGACTGTTATTATTATTTTTTTTAAGTCTGTTATCTGTTTTTATAAAAATATAAAGTTGTTATTAAAATCATTATATGATTATAAAATAATTTCATTCCAAAGCATTCTCAGATAGCATGAACATTAGCAGCAAGTTTGATTTTTTTTCTGATATTATCTTGCCATGAGAAATTTGAATTGAGAAATTCGCAGCAAATTTCCCGCAAGGTATACCATCCCCACTTGCATGAGTAGTTTGTTGTGAAACTGATCGCAAGACTGTCTTTAATTCACGAAAGTGACGAAAGCAAAAATTCCCTCTGTTGAAAAAATAGGCAATCAGCACATACGCAGAAATTGCAGAAATTTTATTCGGTTGACACCGCTTTTTCTAAACGCTATACTTATCAAATACCAAAAAAGGCTCGTACTGAAAAGTATAAATATTACCTTAACTTGTTTATGGTGATGAAAACGATGCATGCACCTTCTGACGGTGTGTTCGCATCAATAGACCTGATCAGGTCCATGGACCTCTCCGATGGGGTTAAACTTATAGTGTAACAGTTGTAAACCGATAGTGGGGCGTGAAATGATTACTACTTTACAGTAAATTTGCAGTATTTTTGATTACTTGTTTGCCGTTAATCTGCAATAAATTTGATACAGCACGAACTTAACTTGCACGAGAAGTTAGCTGCAAGTTCAAAGTGTGGTGACATCGGCGTTTGCGTTATCTTGCTGCAGTCTTGTTATGAAACTTTCATTCTTGTCATGCTGAGCTTGCTGCAACTTTGCAGGTTTTCAAAGCAAGACTGCTGAAAATTTTCTGCAAATTAAAAATGCTATCTGGGTTTAATATGCCAACGTTCGGCATTCCTATTCTTCTGCCATATGCGCATATAATGCGTTGTTAGAGAAGCCAGATTCGAAATGACACTTGCCGTGTTTTCCAGTAAAAAATGGGTAAGAATGTTGTCCACTGTTTTGTTGATAAGAAGTTCTGCTTATCACCGTTCAGGGGAAGGTGCAAGAAGACAATATTACTGTTAAAATGCATTATGTAACAAAAAGCTATTATTAAAAACTTTTAAATAGTAATTATTTCTTTAAAGTGTTATCATATCATATCATATCATATATATTATAAAGCAGTAAGCTCTAAAAGTTCCGCTCGAGTGTTTTCAAAAACTACCCGGTAGATTTTTTCCAAACTGTATCATTCGATAGGAAATATTCCCGGGGTGGTTTATGAGAAAATATACAGGGATAGCTATGATTGTTGATAATAAATTTCGTATTTTACTGCTATTTTGAACGAGGTTGCCGGTTATTATATTTTGGCGAAAGGTTTGTTGATTAAAGAATTAAGATGGCTATATCTGTTAGAAAATAATACAAACACCTCGCAAATAAATGAAAAAAATACTGATATTTAATTTAAAAAACAACATCAAAAAAAGTTTTAATAAGACATAATATTATAAAACGAAAATATTTAATTTAAACATGGAATAAATATTTGTAATGCTTAAAGTATAAATTATCGTGAAATTTTACAATTGGTACAATATTTGGCGAATTATCGCTTGCGATAGGTTAAAAAAAAAATGAATCTGAAAATTTGATTTGACAATTTTTAATGGCATTTTTTTTTTCTTTTTAGCTCTTTTATCGCTTGCGCCAGGTTAATAAAAACGTGTCTGAAAATTTGATGAAATAAAAATCAGGTTACATTCTTTAGTCTTTTTCTTTTTCTTTTTTTTTTTTTTTTTTTTTGTCAATTTAATTATTATTTTTATATAATTCTCCCATCATATGATTTACAGGAAAAACTAGAAGTATTTGTAAAAATGGCTGTATTAGTGAGTTACATGCTATTTATTTATTACCTTCGTCGCCAGACAATGCAATTTTAAGCCAAATAAGACAAAAGTGTGAAATAAGCCGAGAGAAGAGCATTTCGGAGTACATTTTTATATTCAAGCGTAAATTTTATAAAAAGCAGTTAAAATTATAATTATGTAGTCAAACATTTAAATTTTAGTGTAAATGTCTTCATATACACACATGCTCTAAAATAATTTACTTTCAAAGATTAAAATATTTTTTACCGTACTATGGAATACCATTACTATGGAGTTTTGTTTTCCTCAAGCATGTGATTTTTATATCCTCGAAATCAGATCATTACTTATTAATTGAGTATTGTGTATTATGTTATTTTTTTAACATGCCGAACATATTGTCGATTTCACCTATAGGAATATTCACTGCTTTAAAAGTTAGGATATAAGAATATTATTAAGAAGATTTCTGCAATTATACGTTATTACTATAAAATAATAATAATAATAATAAAATAAACATTTTGCAATAAATATTGCTTCCTAATTTGTCATTTCTTTTTAGCTTTTTCTGGATAACTTTCTTTTGCTAAACCATTGTTTAAAAAATGTTTTATTGAACATATTGGACTAATCTTACGGAATCGTGTCACCCGCCAATTAGCATATTGGACGGCGTATCAAAATTCAAAAGATTAGACAGATTTTGAAATTAGCGATTACTAAATGGTGACAAATGGAATAATGCCCATGGACTTATCATTTCAGCCTAGATAGGAATAAATTACCTGAAATTTCGATCAGTATAAAGCGAATTGTCCTGACGTACACTCTAGCAGCTAAACACAGCAACAAATTAAGAGTTATTTTCATAATCTGGGTTATTTACACAACAGACGGAAGATTAATTTACTCTTAAATATAAAGAAAATAGAAGGCTTTTTTGTTTGTCCGTATTATTATGCTCTTTAGAAAAATGCAAAATAAATCTTCGGTTCAGGTATTCACCAAAATGCATACTGCTAAAATTTTTGTATAACTAACTTTATTTATCATTGTCAGATCTTAACCCTGGTTCACATGCAACAATATTGTTGCATCAGACTTAATGTTTGACGTGAACCCTCATAATGACGTCGATTACGGATGATTATAAAGATTTTATTGGATGCATGAAATTTATTTTTCTACAAGATTAAGTCATCGAGATTTTTCCCGGGTTAATGGTTACATGATTCCAGCTGGTCAACAAAATGAAAAGACAGTGAAAATGACGTCATTTTAGATATATTCAGGCAATTCATCTTTAAAAACACACATTTTTATGTTTCACTTTTCTTTTAAATATGAAAGTTAAACAATCTTCTTTGGCTGCAAATAATTTATTACTTTTTTGACAGTATTTACTCTGCTAGAATCCAAAGGGGGAAAACAGTAGTAGCACAAGAGGATGTTTATTAAAAAATATAACTAACATCCAGTGAGATTGTATTTAAGCTACCAGAATAACATATTGCGCGAGCTGAGAGGCCAGGAGATCAAGGGCAAACAAACGAAAATAAACCACCCGAGCATTATTCAAGTTCAATGGTAAATCTCTGCAATCATTGCAATGCATCTCTAATTTAATATTGTCAGATATGAGAATATTTTAATCCCTATTGTCATAACGGCCTCATTTCCCTACCAAAAGTACACAGTGAATAATCAACTAAAAGAACTGCTTCTTAATAGCTAAATTTTGTCCAACGCATAAGGTAATATAATATCGCAATGGCGTTCGCATCTTTTCAGCAACGCGGAAGAACATTCAATCTAAGGGTCCATTTAAAAAAAAATACAAGTTCGAATTCACCATTTCTCTTAATTCAAGGTTTATTTGGAAATACTGACCAGCGCAGGGGGCATAGCCTGCTAGTTTGACATAAAGTTATTTTATCTAATAGTGATATTTTATTAACTTCTTCTGTTCATTTAAATCAGTAAAGAATAGGAATAATAAATGTATAACTATACCTGTATATTATTGCAAACGTATAAAATGAAAAAGAAAGAAAAATATTGTAAAAATAAAAACAATTTTTAGACACTAATAACGGTATCATTAGGGTTGGGGGGGAGGGGGTTGAGGAATGATAACATATGATATCGTAAGGGTCGAGGATTCCAAAATTTCCAAAAAGTTGATAACGTTATATGTGTACGCACAGCCCTAAAGTCAAGTCCACGCATTCACCCCGCTATTCTCTCTAGATCAGAGATCACCACCAACTTTGGATGGGCCACAAGAGATCCGCGATAAAATTTTGGTGGTTCGCAGAAAAACCTGAACATTATTTACATTTTTTTTATTTTTTTTTATTAATAGTTGTATTCTATTAATAATAAAATTAATTCTAATCGTAGAATTTTGTGATGAAATAAAGCAAATATTTCTTTTCGGAAATACTGATAATACAAAATCTGTAGACTTTTCAGCTATGTCATTACTGACTGAAAAAGTAATGCAAATTTTAACTCAGTTTTTAAGATATTTTATGCGAAAAGGCATTTTCATCTGTTACAGCAATTGCAACTAGGTATAAGTCTCAATTTTTTTTAAAGCCATTTTTCGTGCCCGAGAAACTTCGTTGAAGATGACTATGAAGAAAAAACATGTGAACGCTGACCTTTATTGAACTTGTAACTTATTTAGAAAAAGCAGGAACAAATATCTCACTAAAAATGGGTACTTCAATGAGCTTTAATTATTCTATAATAAGTAAGGTAACTTTAATAATTTATTTACAATTAAACAACCTTTAAATATTTTTTATGATTAAATAAACTCGTTCTGCGAGTAAATAAGGCAAAGATTAAAAAATAGTTGTATTTCGTAGCCCACAGTTTGATACCGTTCTTTTATAATTTTGTTACATTAAATAGTTTCGTTTCATATAAATAAAATTGTAATTATCGTATCATTATTCTGCAAATGTTTTTAAAAAAATCATATCGGTGGTCCGCAGAACTTAAAATTTTGAAATTAGTGGTCCGTGAGGTCGGGCAGGTTGCCACTGCTCTAGCTCGTTCTCACAGCAGTAAAGAACGCCTAGTTCCCAAACTATCCTGTCCCACTGCACTTCCGTTTAGTGCGTTTAGATTTATCTTCCTAACTATAAAAAATAATTTCTAAAATAATTAATTAATTAATTAAAAAAAAATAAGTATCCCTGTTCACAAATTGTGTGTAAAACAAGTTTAACTCAATCATCGGTGACGCACGGTGGGTAATTTACCCATTCTAGCTGGCCAAAAGTCGATTTTTAAAAGTTTATCCTAGCGTAATTTATTTTTTGCCTGTTATAGCTCAATAGTTAGGGCGTTGTACCCTGCTATTGGTTTTGTTATAAATATAATTGTATGGTCCATAGACAAGCGCAAAGTTGGTGCTTCTTAGTTGTGATTGTGAATGAATCAATCAATTTGAGTATAGTTCTTTAATCTGTTACTTGAAGCGGAATAACATATGCTGCTCGATTATGGACGCTTCCAAGCAAAATATGGACTTTATTTTATCGGATTTATGTGCATAAAGTTTGCACATATCAGCTGTTATTTCATATTTAATGTCGCAAAAAACTCTGTAATTTTTTTTTTACAATTTTTCAGTTTTAATATAGAAAACGTTATATGATAAAGCACGATTAAGCTCAATTTTTGATATGATTAAATAGTTTAGATTATTACCTTTTCATTACAATTTAATTTGTCTGTCCCTATAGGTGCCCTCCCTGTTTTTAAAATTGTTTTTATTTATTAAGTCTAAATATATATATTTTTTAAATTTTACTTCAAGTACCATTTTCTTTTTATCAAAGACAGCAGAATTTAAGTGAGTCACATAAATAAACTATTGCACCATTATGCAACGGCAACAAGATTTAAAATTTAACGAAAATGCGAATTTGGTTGAAAATATTTTGTTTAAAGAGGAAAATTACAATGAAGAGCACATGAAGTTTTGCAAGAGCGAAATGTTTAAATTTATGACCAAATTTGGACAAAAATAGCCAGTAGTATGTAGATATCTCAGGACAAAATGATTTAAAATATATTACTTGGCTGCAAATTTCGAGTTGTTACAAAATTGACCCAGACAAATTCTCCAAATTCAGATTTGATACAATGCAAAACATAATGTCTCACATAACACATTTTCTCACGATATCTTATGATTCCCATTCTTTACATAAGGTTCCTCTGTGCAGAGATAAATATAAATATACAGCAAAATATACAACACAGCAATTTTCACTAAAGTTGTCGAATGTTTGACCCATATCTGAAATTTCAGAAAAAGAAATTTTAGGATTTGTTGTAACACAAAAATAGTTTTATCACTTTAGCTTCCTTCATACCGTTAAGGAAGTATCATTAAAATTATGAAGAAGAACATAAAATCATGCGTCAATCAGATTATGAAACATTTTTCAACCCATTCGGACTACTATAATGAAACTTCATAGCTTAATAACGTGAAAAACGATTTCTAAGTAATAATTTGTAAAACATATAACACATTTGAAAGCACCATTTCAACCAAAGTCCTAAAAAGTTTGCACATCCTTGTATATTAACTATAGATTTTTCATATGATTCACAATATGCTAAAATATAGAACAGTTAGTGAACGCACAGCACAGTTGAAAATTCCTCGTCAGCAATTTCCGTCAATAAAAGGAATTGTACTTCAGATGTTTTGTGCATCCCTGTATATGATTTATAGAATTTATAAACACTAAATAGTATGCAATTTTTATAATTTAAAAAAGTGTTCCATAACTGAAAACGCACTTCCATCAATTATTGTTCATACAGAGAAAAAATATAACTGATTTATTTTGTGTGCCCCTGTATATGAAAAATGAATTGCACATCATATTCAATAGTAAGCATCTTATAGAGCATCTCGGAGATATATATCAATTTAAATACATTTGAAATAGTGCAACATGAACAAAATATACCACAAACAATTTTTCTCCATAGACAGTAATGTAACACAATTCTTTTTAGTGTCCCTGTAAATGATCGATAAATGCTATTCATCATATTCTATAGCAATCATCTTGTAGTGCACTTCATAGATATATGTATATATAAATTTCAAAGTGTATGAAACATCATTAAAAACCACTGCAAACGATTTTCCCCCATAGACCGTAATGTAATGAAATACTTTTGAATGTCCCTGTAACGAAATTATGACTGCTACACGCTACATTTTGCAATACCTAACATTCAATAGTGAATGTTAATAACATCTTTCAATTTCATGGCGATGCGACTATACTGACGCCAAAAATAATTTTCGCCAGCTAGAATCGCAAAATCACCCTCCGTGCGACGTGTTGCCATACTTATACTTACTACCCATAATGATAGGTCAAAATGTGGTGTTTATTCACTTACGTATATTAATGAAACAGTATATAATTAATAACAACAATAAAGTAATTGCAATTGATAATTGAAGAGCTCAGAAAACAAGCGATTGAAGTTTAAAAATTAAAAATTTGCTGGAAAAATTCTCAACACGACAGATTTCTCTAAAACCTATACACAAATAACCCCGCGGTTGATTTGGTTTTGATAAGATCGAAATGGTGTAAAGTTGTTAGACAGCCGAGCGTAGTGGCATAGTGGCATAGTTGCAGAGATCTGTACATATAAATTTTTCAAATTTCCCATTTACGTTGTTAGACAATCGAGCCTAGTGTCATAGTTGCATAGATCTTTACATATAAATTTTTCAAATTTTCCATTTCCGTTGAATGGCAGACAAAAAATCACTCCGTTCATTTCACTGAATAACATTAAATTGTGTATTTTACAGGAAAAGTCTGTCATTTAATTATAAAAACAATATTCAACTATTAAAACTCATAAAAAAGATTTTTTTCGTAAAAGATTTTTTATTGTTATACCAACAGGCAATTTTTTTTCGTTAAATTTATAATTCTTTTTTATTATTATAGGCGTGTAAGTTATAAAAGACCAAATTAATACCTTGGCAAGTCCGTTTATCCGAAGACAGTCTGTATCCGGGAGGACAGGAGCACGAAAACGAACCGGGCTCATTGACGCAATATCCGATGCACAATTCTCCATGTCCTTCGTAGGTCTTGCATTCATCAATATCTAGGAAAAAACATTCGAATTGATAGTTAGTTCCACCAGATAAGTCTTAAAACATTAAGTATATTTTTTTAATTTAAAATACATAAATATCTTAATAATTTTAAGTTCTTCACATATTTTTATTATTTTGTTTTAAATCAAGGTTTAACTACAACGATATACACCCGTGTGTAGAATTTAAGCAACAAGCATAAAATGATAAATTTCGAACACGTCAAAAGAAAATTATATGAACATCAGGTGTGGCAAATAGGTACTATCCCTACAGCAAAGCTAATTGATGTGACATCTCCTTCATGTCACACACGATCACAAGTGTCACAGTCACTACGGTGAAACAAAATATTATATCTTTCATTCGTCTCATTACTACTCTCATTACTTGTTATATGGTGAATCCACTGAAAAGTCACTGTGACTGTTGTTTTGTGATGAGTCACCGGGTGACATTACAATGAAGTCACCTTGTCATTATACATAACATTTGAAGACTCAGTTTTGAAGTGGGTATTACATTGCGACGAGTCACTAAATAATGTCACAATAAAGTCGCATGGTGACTTTCAGGTGACCGAGACTCTACTGTTAAGTCACCATTGAGCTGCTTTGTGAAAAGTCATCAGATGATTTCCTTTTATGTCACTTGGGAACTCGCCACAAAACAGCTATCATGATGACTTTACAATACTTTACAATGGATTATCCAAATGACAGTAACATGAGAGTCGCAAGGTGACTTCATTGTAAAGTCAACCGAGGACTCGTCACAAAGCATCAGTCATCGTGACTTCTCAGTGGAGTGGCCAAATGAGAGTAAGAATGAGACGAATGAAAGATATCACTTTTCAGTTCATTGTAGTGACCGTGACACTGTGAGTATTTGTGACGCCAAGGAGACTTCAGATCGACTGGCTGTGTTGTTAGGGTAGTACCTATTTCCTACTCTTGCTGTTTATAGAATTTCCTTTTGGGTACTTACTCACGTGTTCAGAAATTACATTTTGTGTTTGTTGCCTAAGTTTTGAACACTAGTGTAATTTTTTTTACAGAGTAGTAGTAAACGCTGTTGATGCGACTTCGAAAATCTAAGTACCTGATTTTGAGAGCTAGTCGTATGGATTCGATGTCGAAAATTGATGTCAGAGGCAGGAATAAGAAAAAGTATTGTTGCCATGAGAATCAATTTTTTTTCTCCGATATCGAAATATTACGGTTGGATTTCGAATAAACTTTTTGGTGTCGAATGATGATGTCAGTAATTGTTCCTTTCGTTTTAATTACACGAACGCTTTAAACAAAATTGAATGACAGAATTTTAAGTTTTATAAATGAAGAATTTTGAGAGTATTTGCGGTCAATTCGGATATCAGAGCGAAAGCAAATTGTGTAAGGTTGACTTTTGTCACCGTGCTTTTTTCTCAGTTTTTCTTCACAGTTATTTCATATTCAATGTCTTAATATGTAAATTACATTCATAAAAATAAACTAGTATGTTGTGGCCATCACAAAACTTTCTTCTACACAAATCACCTCAATTAAATCACATAAATAGTACAAGAAATTATATAAATTTAGCACCAATTCATATCAAAGTATACCTGAATTTGAAGTTTGATGAAAATTCGTGTATTAGTTATTGAGATAGAGCTATACGGGAAATTCTGAAAAATATAGCATACCAGCTCCACCTGTTGAGCGATTTACACCAAAACACAAGCAGCACTAATTCATATCAAGGTATACCGGAATCTGAAGTTTGTTGAAAATCCAAGCATTAGTTCTTAAGATAGAGATATTGCGGAAATCACAAAAAATGCAGCATAGCAGCGCCACCTGTTGAGCGATTTACACCAAAATGTATAAAACGCCAATTCATGTCAAGAACTAACTGAATCTGAAATTTGATGAAAATCCGTGCATTAGTTCTGGAGATTGAGCTATTGTGGAAATCGTGAAAAATGCTGCATAGCAGCGCCACCTGTAGAGCGATTTACACCAAAACATAAACAGCGCTACTTTACATCCAGGTATACCTGAATCTGAAGTTTGTTGAAAATCCAAGCATTAGTTCTTAAGATAGAGCTATTGCGGGAATCGCAAAAAAGCAGCATAGCAGCGCCACCTTTAGAGCGATTTACACCAAAAGGTGCAAAACGTCAATTCATGTCAAGGACTAACTGAATCTGAAGTTTGATGGAAATACCGTGCATTATTTTTTGAGAAAGAGCTATTACGAAATTCGTGAAAATGTTGCAAAATGCAGCATAGCAGCGCCATCTGTTGAGCGATTTACACCAAAACGTTACCAGCATCAATTCATATTAAGGAATAACTGAATCTGAAGTTTGATGAAAACCCATGCATTAGTTCTTGAGATAGAGCTATTGCAGATATCGCGAAAAATGCAGCACAGCAACGCCACCTGTTGGGCGATTTACAACAAAAACTAATCAGCACCAATTTATATTAGGGACTACTTGAATATATTTTTTTATTAAATTCCGTGCATTAGTTCTTGAGATAGAGCGCCCACAAAATTTGTGTCACATACAGACAGACAGACTAACAGGCCAACAGAATCACAGACTCACAGAGAGACATTTTGTAAAAACATGTTTTTTGGAATCTCTGTCCTCTAAAACGTGTAAATCCGCCGAAAACTGGAAGTCGAAAATTTTCATGAGTCCAATACTTTCTTCTTGTAAAGATAGAAGAAAGTAAAAAAGGGAATGAAACGAACTTTCATATTTTATCTATCTGAGATAAGTAGGCAATGTAAATTGAAAAACTGTTCAAAAAAATAAATAAAGGCACATAACCTTGCTTAATGGTACACAAAACACGAAATTTAATAAGCTGAAAATTAAATTCTACGTTTCGAGCTGTTTCTACAGCCGTCTTCGGGAAAAATATGATGGTTAAATGGCTAAAAGCTCAGAGATGTAGTCTTCCTGTGCGAGAGATAATCAATGTTCGACAAATTATCTCTCGCACAGGAAGCCCACATCTCTGAACTTTTAGCCATTTAACCATCATATTTTTTCTGAAGACGGCTGTAGAAACAGCTCGAAACGTAGAATTTAACTTTTAGCTTATTAAAGTTCGTGTTTTGTGTATCATTAAGAAAGGTTATGTGTCTTTATTTATTATACTTTATGGTGTAGTTGTCCACTATGTGCTAATGTTCAAAATAAGTTAGGAATGAAGATTATATCGATTGAATATAATTAGTTATCTGCCATTAATTTTCAAAAGTTACACTTTTTAAATTGTCCTGCGGTCGGTCCTTGGGTCCGGTAAGTTATATCTAGAAAAGCTTTTTTCATGCTTTTCATGACAAGTACAACAGTAAAAATTCCATTCATTTACGATGAAAATTCATTGAGTTTTGAGACTTTGAATTGTATAAAACTTTGAAACCTCCCTCCACTAAAAATGGACCGGGGATTTTTTAATTTCAGAAAACTCCGAAATTTCACGAAATTCAAAGTATCATAGCTCGGTAAATTTTGGCCGTAGAAGTATAGCATTTTTATTGTTGTATTTGTCATGGGGAATTTTTTTTCTAAATATAACTTATTGGACCAAAAGACCACATAAAAATTAAAAAAATGTAACCCTTTGAAAATTAATGGCAGGACTGTCTCATCAGTATAATCTTAATTCCTACTTTATTCTGAACAATTTTTCAATTTATATTACCCATGTTTCCCCATCAGGCAAAAAATTAAAGTGCGTTTCAATCCTTTTGGGACACCCTCTTTGTAATGTTTCGAAAGTTCTGGAAATACCTAGAAAACAACAGAATTTTACACTATTAAAAAAAGTGAATTGATACTAGACAAGTTTGATATATTTTGCTAGCGATGCCATTCAAAGCCAGTTCACAGGATTCAATCACTTGACAAGTACGGATTTTTTCTACAAGGTCTTTATACTGCCACTGTGGAAGACGTTGAAAAAAATCTCAACTTTATTTTTGAGGTTAGAAGATGTAAAATCGTCAATATTTGTTAAACAAGCAGATAAACGTTTCTATATATCTGACAATTTTCTTTCTGCTTACTACGAAAAGGAAGTAACTTTTTTCTTTTCTTTTAGAGACTGCACAACGTCTTCTATGGTAACTAGGGTAGATCGTACCCGGGCTTCCCGGGTTACAGAATATAGATGAAAACCATATTTTAAAATTGAAAACTAATATTTTTTTTTTACAATCAATATATTTTTTAGATTGCCCACTAACGATAAAAAAGCATTTTCATATGAAAAATATGAATTATACAATCAAATAAAGTTTAGAAATTTATCAAAAGCGATATTTTTGTATCGGCCGTTTGCTAAGAGTTATTAACCCAAGATTTTGCTATTTACGGCATCTTTTTATATTCTGATAATTTCAGAGCTTTAAGCGCGTATTTCAATTACATGTTCGTTAAATCGGTGTTTATTTATATTATTTTATTTATTTATTCATAGAGGAAGTTTTAATTTTTTTATGGAATATTAGGCGCAAAAAAATGATAAACTCTTTATGTTGTTTTAAGGGCAAACGAATTAATCTTTCGTAATCGAGTTCCACGCGGTAGAGATAAATTAAAAAAGATTCCATGCTTGAAAATTATTTTTAAATCCATAGACAATCAGTAAACTGAGATGCATTTTGCAAACAAATTCCATTTGAAAGATTTCTTTTTCCTGTTTGGCTGTCTAAAAATTTTAATTGTCCGATTAAAATATGTTGAATTAGTGTTTTTTTTATATTGTTATTTTATTTATTTATAAAGGAAGTATTAATTTCGTTATGGAAAATTAGTCAGAAACAAATGCTGAACAATTTTGTTGCTTTATGTTCAAAATGTGTATTATTATTATTATGTATTGAAACCGGCACGTGATAATGTAAATTACAAAAAATCATACTTGAAAATTATTTTAAGGAACATAATAAATCAATCAGTTAAGATACAGTTTTTACAACAAATTGCATTTGAAAGTAGATTTTTTCCTTATACGACGTTCTAAAAATTGAAAATATACGGTGGTCAAAAGATTAAAAAATTGCAGTAGCGAAAATTTCAAAACCGAAATTTGATCGTGAAGTGTTGCCAATCGCAAAATGACGTCAGCGTTACGCGCAAATACGTTTGTCCTTTACAATATAGATTCGTAAAATATAATAAAGATAAGTTATTATGATGAAGTTATCTATTGAGGCTCTTATGATTGGTATTCCGGAATGAAAAACAGCAATAATTATTCCACATTAACACGATCATAGAATTCCCCCCCCCCCCCCCCATGAAATCTAAACCCGACATCATTTTCTTCCTCTCAAAATTTACATACGCACTTCTCATATCCGTGTTCACAATTTTCAAAAAATTGGTATTTTAATTTTATCATTTTAAAATCATTTTAACTGAAAACTTGAAGTCACGATTGTCAGCAATATCTTCGCATGTGAACAGTCGCACTCTTAGCTCGAGATTCTAATCTCAGTACCGGAGAGTAAAAATTGGCGTAATTTGCGTTTTTAGCCGCATTGTAAAAATGTTTAGTTTTATCTAAGAAAATGATCGTTTTCTTTTAAATATGACGTTATTTTCACTTATTTAAGCATTTCGCTTAGTGTCTGAAAGATAGTATCAGTACACATGCAGAAGAAAACAAACATGAAACCTTTATGAGGAAAAATGCGTGTTTTCAAAAGCAGTACGTCATTTTTCGTTCAAAATATTATATTCTTAATGAGATTTTGCATCACTAAACCCTATACAACAATTTGTATCAACAATTTTGAATTTTTATCAGAAAATGGCATGAATAAAGATAAATAAACCTATTTTTTTTCTCTCCTTTCTGCAATAATGAAAGCTATCTAATTACCACCATTATGAAGAAATTTCATAAAATACTTTTAAAATTAAAATATAAAAATGGGGATATTTAAAAAAAAGACAGCCAGCGCGGGCTTATCTACAAATGAACAGCTTTAGTCAAAAAAAAAAAAAAAAAAGTAAAATTAGTTCAGCAGAAAGCTCAGGGCAGATGACTAAAAAACAGCCTTGTGCTTTAAATATATATATTATATAAAATTATGAAAAATTAAATTAAGCAAATTATGTTATTTTCATAAAACTATAGTAGAATGTCTTGAAGAATAGCAATAAAATTTTATTAGTCGAGAGAATTTTTGACAAAAACTTCAAAAACCTCATATTATTTTAAACCTGGAACTATTGCCAATATCTTTTTTGTTTACTTGTCTAACATGGTGAAGCGAATTCATCCAGGCGAGAATCATCCGATCTGAGCATGAACGCTGCATGTCACTGCTCTTCTATAAAGACACTCTAAATTTTTGTAAAACATTGCATTTTATCAGTGTGTGATTTCGATTGAGTGGAGCATTTTCACCTGTGAAGAATTTCAAAGCAGCTGGGGTGAAAATGGCGCACTTCTACAAAATATATTTCAGTTTTCTATAATTAGTAAGAATTAAAACATACACTTTATTATATAAAATGACGTCATTTGCATCCGCTAAATCATTCCACTTTTACGACCCAGTCTTAAACAACATATGTAGAAAAGTATGCATATGACTTCATTATCGCGGAATAATACACAAAGCAAAAAAAAAAAAAAAAAAAAAAATCAATGTCGTCATTCAAAAACCTGGGCAAAACAAATCGGGTGTCTAATAATTCATATGGCTTCATTTGTTTGTTTATAATAGCTCCATGTTTTAGAAGAAATCATTTATTTATATTTTTTTCAAAATTCAGAAAATGTTATTACTCACGATTAATAAAATTGCATTCTTTCAGCTTTTTGATACGAATTAAGCAAATGCGGAGAAAATAAATCACACAAATATCCTTTAAAATACATTTTTGTAAAGAGAAGGTGTTGTATCGTTTGTAAAATAAGTTTCAATAAACTAAAAATCATTTAATTGATAAATAAAAACGAAATAAAACCAAAATGTTCCGGGTTTTATAACAAAGGATATTCTTGACATAGCACGTATTTTAATTTCACTTTATTTTTCAGTTTTTATGAGAAAATGGCAATAAAAAGATACAGTAATCTACTATTTTCTCTTTACTTTCAATAGAAATGTAGTACTTCAGTTGTTACAATTACAAAAAAAGTATTAAAAACTACAAAAAAATTAATATCTCAAAATTGAGATACAGCTTTCAAACAAATCGCATTTAAAAGCATATTTTTTCCCCTATACGACGGTGTAAAAACTGAAAATGTGCGATGTTTAGAAGTTTAAAAATTTTCAGTAGCGAAAATTGCAGAACCGAAATTTCCTTTAAAATTTCAAGCTGTTGCTATTCGCAAAATGACGTATGCGTTACGCACAGATATGTTTGTCCTTTATAATATAGATAGTGTAATTATCAAATGATCGAATCATATACTGACAGATCGTCAGAACGATGTTTCAAGTACATTTTTCTAGTTGTCTAGTAACAATGATTGGTATTACTAATCTAGCATTCTGTTGTAATTTTGAAATTTCTAGAACTTTGGAAACATATTTCTCTCATATTTTCATCATATT
Source organism: Maratus speciosus (assembly GCA_963932465.1). Taxonomy (NCBI): domain Eukaryota; kingdom Metazoa; phylum Arthropoda; class Arachnida; order Araneae; family Salticidae; genus Maratus; species Maratus speciosus. The sequence continues at coordinate 298,270,115 of OZ010789.1, forward strand.
CCTTCCTGAAAATGAAAATGTGAATATTACAGAACTCATTATGAAAACAAGCTTTACAACACTATCTACATTTACTGTTGCAGTTGCTGTTTTTCCTATTTTCTCATAACATTGAGAATGAAATGATATATGAACCCTTATGTACTATATACTGACATTAACGCAATTATCTTTGCTTTAATAAATAAATAAAAACCTATAAATTCCGCTAAAATATCTTTGAATTATTCATGATATTTTATTCGAATAAACAGATTCAGTTCAGTTATATTTGTTAAGTATTTAAAGTTCATTTCAAAGGAAAAACATTAATTTAAAGAATTGTGGCAGATCAGATGCAAAATACCGTTTTCATATGCCTCATAAATAAAGTTATCAGTATCGTTAACACAGTATTTTCTTCATTCAAAATATCTTTCATATTCGTCATAATTACATCACTCAATATCATTAACATTGTACTTTCTTTATGCAAAATATCGTATTCATACTCCTCATAAATAAAGTTTTCAATACCATTAACACAGTACTTTTTTTATGCAAAATATCGTATTCATATTCCTCATAAATAAAGTTTTCAATACCATTAACACAGTAGTTTCATCATTATACAAAATATTGTAGTCATATATTACTGATAAATAAATTTTTCAACATCATTAACACAGTATTTTCTTTTAAAACAATTCACTTACTATATTTCTAAAATTAAAAATTAGTTACATAATTAAGAAAATTTTTCTTTACCTTGGCAAGACCTATTGTCTGGCCCTAGTGTAAATCCTGCTTGGCAAGAGCACTGGTACGAACCCCACACATTGTTGCAGATTTGTTGACAAATGTTTGGAGTCTCGGCACATTCATCAATATCTAAACAGGAAAAGAAATAAAAAAATATTTATTTCATTTTGGAAGGAAAGTTTATTATAAAGTTGTGGAACATCATCGATTTTGTATGAAAGAGCATGTATATGGAATATGTATTAATGGAATATTACTGCATGGAAGAAAGGCGTAAATTTGTAATTTATAAATTGGCAATTCAAGCTAGTTCTATTCTATATGGCCAAATGCATCTGAACATCATTGATAATCCACAAAGAAAATATTTCTTGATCTGTTTCTTTCCGAGTTTTTTAATTAAATTCTGATTCTAGTGGAACTGAAAGGCTAACTAAATGTTTAAAGCTGTTATATGTTGGAAGCCTATAAATAATTGAGCACAGGAGGCCCTGTATATTACTTACTTCAATATTACTTCTTCATATATTATACTTCAATATTACTTCATTAGGATCATAATTTGGTCTATTTTGTAAATGACATAAGGTTAGTTGGGGTAACTGGACCCACGAGGTAACTGGGCCATAGGCTATTTTATAAAAAACTGTTAGTGTTTTTTAAGTTTTAGCTTTTGTGAACAATACCCCTTAATATCTACTTCCTAAAACAACGTGTATCAATTCAATCATAACTCTCACTTTGCTGTGATAGGTTGTCAAAAATTTACGTTTCTTTTTTTAAAAACAACGTCAATATGGTTGAACTTCCTCGGCTTTTAATACTGTAAGTACTTTTATTAAATAATCTTTTTTTTTTAAAGATTAGACATATAATTGCATTAATATTATTAGGTATCTATACATATTTACTTCATGTTTCAAATGTAAGCCCGGTGTCCCAGTTATCCCATAAGTTTTTCAAGAATGTGGTAACTGGGACATGTATCTGGGGTAACTGAACCATGCTGGATCCAGTTACCCCAATACTTATAAATATTTTTTTTGTGCTTCTCTTACTACGGGAAGTAAATTTCTCCATTGTTTTTTGCTCACAATAAAGAAAGTTATTGAATACCTTATTAAAATTACGTAATAAGAATTAAAAAAAGCATATTGGGTGGTATCAAACCAAATTTCTTGACCCCTTGAGAGGCGGTGATGCCGTTTTTGGCATCACTTAATTTTAATTCCTATTCCTAATTGCCACATTGACACCTGAATTTTATATTGAAAATTTCACCTTTATTAAGTACGCGAAAATAAACTTTTACGTGTTTTCAGATAGATTCTCTTGTAAATATTGGTGTCAGTAAATTATTTCAACATTTTACGAATGCAAGTACAGTCGTGGAAAAAAAAAGTAAACACCCCCTACTAACTCCTCAACAAATTATCGTAGAAGAAAGTTACTGGTACCGAACGATTCGAAATAAAGTCTACTTTTAAATAATGTATATAAAATTTGCTTAGGGGGCCACCTATATATTAAAACGAACCATAATTTTGTTTTTTTCAATAGCAGTACCCAATTCTGACAGCATAAATGAACTCTACACCCTTCAATTAGCCTAAAAACGAATTTTTATGCAATTCGTACCATAAGTTTCCGAGAAATTAATTATTTTAAAACGAGCGTATTTTAAAGGCTGTATCCAAATTGAAGTTCCGTACTGGATTGTTAACCGAGAGAGCCCCTTCCTTGATCAAGGCACCTTAAGCGCCACTCAAGGAGTCAATGAAGCGTGTTAGATTACAGTACGGCAGAATAAATTTCAAAATGTCTACTCACTTCCATCATAGACGGCCCCTTAAACCATCATTTTGCCGTTTTTTAAGTATAATTGAAAACTACTTGGAAGAAAAATGTGAAATTTTTGAATTTCCATAAAGCAGGACTTAATAAATCTAAATATATCAAAAGAATTGTGGGTTGCAATTCATAATTTTTTCGAATATTAATTTCATAATTCATAATTCATATCATAAAATTATAAAAATTGCAAATTCGGCTTATTTATGTTTGGGTATGTTAGTATTATTACCACAAAAAAAATTAGCACATTAGGAGCATAATTTCGGGAGATATAAATAAAAATATGAAAATATAATTTAACATTAGAAGCACTAAATTTTGAATGTTTATAATTCAAAAACTTATCATTCAAATGACTTGAAATTTGGTGTCTAGGCATAGTTTGAACCGAAGATTTGAAATATCTCGTTAAAATTGGGTATTGCCATTGAAAAAAATGAAGTTAGGATTCGTTTTAATATTTAGATGACCCCCTAAGAAAATTTTATATACATCATTTAAAAGTAGACTTTATTTCCAATCGTTCGGTACCAGTAACTTTCTTCTATGATGATTTGTTAAGGAGTTAGTAGGGGGTGTTTACTTTTTTTTTCCACGACTGTACCTTGCCCCTGAAAGTGAGATAGCCAGACCTTGAAATTGTACTATAACCAGCGGTCGCATTCTATATGGAAACTTTTATCGTTCCTACCACTATTTTGAAAATAATATCTTCATCGCACCTTTATTTAAGGGTTCTGGTAGGAACAATAAAATTTTCCCTACATAATGCGACTCCTGGATAAAGATAAAGTACTTACGTAGCCGTTTGTTCATAGCTACCTTGCTACTCTTTTCCTTAAAATACCCGTGTGACTTTTATACTTATTATCTATACTAAAGTACATAAGTACTTTCTTAAGTTTTATGTTTTTGGTATAAATAAATCTAATATTTTCACTTTTAGTGTTTTTTTTAGACATATTGACAGCAAAGGTTTCCCTTACAACGCTGTTTATTAACATATAATTTACATGATCGGCCTGGTTTAATTTTTTTTCAGTTGTTTACACTTTTTCAAACAGGACCCTATATCCGATATGAAAAAATATAAACGCGTGTGGAACATAGACCCCCCCCCACCCTGGTCCAGTTACCCCATTTTTGGGGGCGACTGGACCCATGAGGAAAATAAGATGAAATATGCATATTTTTATATTTTTAAATATTAAAATGTAATTTTGAGCATTTCTGTCTGATAGAGGGAACCTAACTGAACACATTTACAGAAGTTCAGACTTTAATTCAAATGAACATTAGCTTTTTGACGCTGAATTGTCAGAAGCTCCAGAGTCACATTGTAAAATCATGGCCCAGTTACCCCAACTAACCTTATACTACTAATATAATGTTTAAAAATTTTTTTCAATTATCCTAATCACCGCTGCTTCTGCATTCTACTTAACTATTTTTGAAGTAACTAAAGTATATAAATAACTGCGGAATCACAATCAACTAAGAATCAAATTATCTATTTTAATATTAGAATAGCTGTCTTCTCTTTTGCTGAAATAGTACAGTGTGTCCTAAAAGTTCCCGTACTCAAACTTAAAGAACTCATTGTCCGAGATTTTTTTTTAAATATTAAATTTACCCTCTGCTTATCATTGCATCAATTCTTGAGATTTTATCGTTTTGTTCTTTTCGCACTTAATTGGTGCGAGAATAAAGTTCTATGTTATTTTGTTCTTCATAGTGAAATTAACTTATCACGCATTCAGAGAATTTCGCTGCTCGAAACTTATTCTGAATGTAAATCGTTTGAATGGTGCAAACATGCTTGGCGAAATAAATATCCAAATGATGCAATGTCGAGTAAAGATACGTCATATCGGGTCGTTCGACGATTTCGTAATATAGGTTCAGTGGAAGACAAGCACAAAAGTGGAACACCGAAAGTTGTTACACCAGTCTTTTACATTCTCAAAAAAATGGCGAACGGTGTGGTGTACACGCAAAACGATAGTTGGACCTCTGTTTTCGATTCAACTGTTGATAGTTTTATATACAGGGAACTTATCCAGCAATTTGTTGTATTGTTAGAAGTGAATGAACGAAATTCTTTCTTCCAACAAGATGGTGCAACAATCCATACAAGTCATGAAACCATGGACATGCTTGAAGAATTTTTTGGTGATCGACTCATTTCAAAAAAATCTTTTGCCAGCTCGATCCTCTGATCTGAGCATCACGGACTTTTTCCTGTGGGGATATTTAAAGAAAAGATTTTATGCAAATAATCTTCAAACAATAGATGATCTGAAAATTGCCATTACTCAAAGGATACAAGAAGTCACTCCCAGCATGTTAAAACGCATTTCTACAAACATGCGCAAAAAAATTCAGCTTTGCCCCCTAGAAAGCGTTGGATATTTTGAACATTTATTATAAATGTAAGTTCAGTATTTTTTCCTACGTGATGTTAAAAGTTCTCTTTATCATTAGCATAAAAGTAATCATTTTAATGTTTGTTCTTTTGGGAATAATAAATACATATGTCGTCAGTACGGGAATTTTTAGGACACTCTGTATATTATTTTGACTGTCACATCTTAAATATTAAAATAAAAAACTTACTTCATCTGTGTCTCAAACATTATCCTTCAACTTTAAAAAGTCCTTCCGGCCAGTGCCGGGAGGAAGAGGTAGCTTTCATAATCTATATATATATTTCGCTAACGTACGTGGCACAGAAATCGCGATTATTTGTTATTGTTTAATGGCAACGCCCGAGAAACGCATCTGATTGGTTATTGCGTAAGAGTCCTTGGCAGGATTTAGGGCGATCGGGTTTGTTGTTGTTTACGTTTTGAGTTTTCGGGGCAATATCTTTCGCTGCAATTATGTAGCTTCAAAATATCATTTGAAATGCCCGTAAAAAATCTCGGTGAATGCTTGAAAGTGAAGAAGAAGCCGAATTCCAGTCGAATCGAAATAGATTCGAAATCCAAATAGAATTCTCGAGAACGCCGTTAAGCGATCGGCAAAATAGGCTTAATAACTGTAGCATGCACGAGTTGCTACTGAAATCCAAATTATTAATTTAAACGTTCCGGGGCATGCATAACAGTGGGTGAAACGTGCAATTTATGCAAAGCACTGTATTGGAAATGCGAATTAAACAGCAGCAAGAAGTTTACAAAATGTTGTCATGACGTAAAAAGTAATTTTGTACGGACCTGCGATACGAATTTCAGGTTCATTTAAGAATATTATTACGGGCCCCCCCCCCAAAAGTAAGATACAATAAAACCTGTTTAGATGTAAACGAAAACGACCAGTGATAAATTCCGTTTTATGCGGGTTATTAAATTGAACAACGCATTTTTTTTTGGGGGGGGGGGGGGGGGAGAGAGCTGGAACTTTTTTTTTTTCGTTTATTGCAGGATTCCGTTATAAAGAGGCTTTATTCTATTAGAAAATAAATTTGCTGGATGGTACTTTTCTTAAAAATCTGTATAGTAATATTTGCTTAGAATTTTATTATTTCTTTTTCAGCATTACACTTTATGCTGTATTTGTAATTGCTTTTTCATATAAAGATTTTAAATAAAAAATTAAATTTTTGAAAATATAATTACATTTTAATTAAATTCATCAGTTAATTTAGAATAAAAAAGTTTAAAGTATGAGACATATAAAAATTAAAAATCTTAACCTTTGACTTTACACAACTTTTGAACTGAACACGAGTCGGGCCCTGGTAATTTGCACCATCTTCACCCGCCCCCTCTGTACGAATCTGCGATAAAAAATTTCAGATTGATTTAAGAATATTATTATGGGCCCGGGCAACGCCGGGCGGGTCAGCTAGTCCTTATTTAAAACAAGCCAACTTATATCATGCAAACACACGAAGCTCAATTTAGTGGCAACCGAATATAGGAGATTCAATACTAATTTTTATCAATATAATGAATGAGAATTTCGCGAAATTAGTCAGCTTTATCCAAGCTGCTTTTCTTTAAAGTAACTTATATTTGGCTGCCAAATTCGGCAATTTCTTAAAGTGCCTGTCATTTTAAGACAACATGGTGGATGAGGCTAAGCAGTGAACTTGGTCGAGACCTTAGTAATTGCTGTGCACATGCTCACTCACATCGGAATCGGTTAATATATAGGAGTGCTGTCGCATGCAAAAAATCAGATTTTTCAAAATGTCACCCACAATAGAAATTGAAACTGCTATATCTGAGCCATTTTTTAAGGTAAAGACAAACAAAAAATGCTCCTGAATCCTTATATCAAAATCAAATACTTAAGAAAGAAACCTTTTTCAATTTCTAATTTTTTTGCACCTCACTTTAAATATATATATATTTTTTAATTTAATGGCCGCCATTTTGAAACAAGATGGCTGATGAATCTGGCCAGCGAACTTGGTCGAGGTGTTGATGTATACTATCCACATGCCTTCTTACATCGAAATAGGCGAATACGTGTGTTATCGCGTGACAAATACAAGATCGTTTCAAAATGTTAGCCATGCTAGAAATTCAAAGTGCTATAAATCAACCATTTTTTAAGATATCAACAAAAGAACAAATTTTCAGAAACAAAAACTGCTCCGGAATCTTTGTATCAAGGCCAAACACATAAAAAAAATCTTTTTCATTTTCCAATCTTTTAATACCTCCTTTTGAATTTTAAATTTAATTTTTTTTAAATGGCAACCCTTTTGAAACAAGATGGCGAATGAAGCTGGCCAACGAACTTGGTCGAGACATTGGTATGTACTATGTACAGACCAAGTTACATCCAAATAGGTTCATAAATACGCCTGTTGTCGCGTGACAAAAATCAGGTCGTTTTAAAATGTCAGCCACAAGAGAAATTCAAAATGCTATTACTCAGCCATTTTTTTTTTAGATATAGACGAAAGAAAAACTGTTCCGGAATCTTTGTATTAAGGTCAAACACATACAAAAAAAATCTTTTTCATTTTCCAATTTTTTGGTATCTCATTTAAATTTTTTTATTTTTTAATTTTTTTTAAATGGCCGCCATTTTGAAACAAGATGGCGGATGAAGCTGGCCAACGAACTCGGTCGAGATATTTGTATGTACTATGTACACACCAAGGTACATCCAAGTCGGTTCATAAATACGCCTGTTATTACGTGAGAAAAATCAGGACGTTTCAAAATGTCAGCCACGCTAGAAATTCAAAATGCTATAACTCAGCCATTTCTTGAGATATAGACGAAACAAAAACTACTCCCGAATCTTTTTATCAAGGTCAAACACATAAGAAGAAAATATTTTTTCAATTTTCAATTTTTGGTACCACATTTCAAATTTAAATTTTTCTTAAAAGTTTAAATGGCCGCCATTTTTAAACAAGATGGCGGGTGAAGCTGGCCAACGAACCCGGTCGAGACATTGGTATGTACTATGTATAAACGAAGTTACATCCAAATCGGTTCATAAATACGCCTTTTATCGCGTGACAAAATTCAGGACGTTTCAAAATGTCAGCCACGCTAGAAATTCAAAATGCTATAACTCAGCCATTTTTTAAGATATAGACGAAACAAAAACTGCTCCGAAATCTTTGTATAAAGGTCAAATACATAAGAAAAAAATATTTTTCCATTTTCAATTTTTTGGTACCACATTTTAAATTTTAAATTTTTAAAAAATTTTTTAAATGGCCGCCATTTTGAAACAAAATGGCGGATGAAGCTGGCCAACGAACTCGGTTGAGAGATTGGTATGTACTATGTACACACCGAATTACATCCAAATCGGTTCATAAATACGCCTTTTATCGCGTGACAAAATTCAGGACGTTTCAAAATGTCAGCCACGCTAGAAATTCAAAATGCTATAACTCAGCCATTTTTTAAGATATAGACGAAACAAAAACTGCTCCGGAATCTTTGTATAAATGTCAAATACATAAGAAAAAAATATTTTTCCACTTTTAATTTTTTGGTACCACATTTCAAGTTTTAAATTTTTTTAAAAATTTTAAATGGCCGCCATTTTGAAACAAAACGGCGGATGAAGCTGGCCAACGAACTCGGTCGAGACATTGGTATGTACTATGTACACACCGAATTACATCGAAATCGGTTCATAATTACGGGAGTTACAGTGTGACATAGGTCAGATATATATATATATATATATATATATATATATATATATATATATATATATATCAATTTTGAACGGAGGGTGGTTTCGGGGTCTGGGGGTCATGATCGATGAAAATATACCAAAATTTTTTGAAATCGCTTTCCTCCGAACGGCTGCAATAGGTAGCTTTTTTGTAAAGAAAGCTACCTAAAATTCCGCTTGTCGAAGATTAATCTTTTTGGTAAAATACTTGTAAACTGTCTTTTATTATTTTAGCTTTCTTCTCTCAATATGGATAGTTCAATCATTATAAATGGCATTCAAAAATGCTTGGATTTCTGATAATCAGGAAAGAAAACTAAACGGATTTTCAAGTAATTCTGCCAATAAAGGAAATAAATTGTAGCATTTTCAAGACAAAACCACATCATGGTCAGAGTGAGACTTGAAAAGGCCCCATGTGCTCATTTGCTAACATATTTCTATCGCATGTAATAATTTAAAATGTTGAAATAGACAATAAATGAAAGTTAAAATTCTAATGCTATATTCACCTTGAGTTAAATAATTAAAATACACATAAAAGCACAAATAATTGTACAAAAATTACTTTCAGGTGGATAAATATAATATAAATATATTTAAAATACAAATTAAAAATATCTTAAAATACATCAGAAAAACCTAGAACGTTTTCAACCATTACAAGGCCGTCATCAGTAGGATTTAAATGTTGTTATTATTTTCTTTGCGCTTATTCGAGAATTGTCCAAGAAGAAAACATTGTAATTTAAAGGTTGTACGTCAGATGAGATGCCAGATAAAGTCATTTTTAATTTGTATTTTAAATATCTTTATATTATATTTATCCACCTGAAAGCCATTTTTGTACAATTGTTTGTGCTTTTATATGTATTTTAATTATTAAAATAGACTTTTGGATGAATTATTTCGACACCGAAATTCAGGCATAAATGAAAGAAAAACAGGACAAAAGTAAAAGTATAAAGCTCATTACATAGAATATCTATGACGTTCAGGTACTTAGGTCATACAATATAAAACACGGGCAAGGGACACAAATTGCACATTGTAAAGAATGGCTTCCCGCATCACCGGATCTAACTCTGTTGCCAGAGATTGCAAAAAAGCAAGTATATCTGATCGATTCACCAATACTAAATCATCGTATCGAAATGTTTTCTTAAAAACGTCATCTGATATGTTGCTATCTGTGCAATACGCAGTTCTATCGTGATACAAAATATGTATTGTAGCTAACAATACTCACGTTGAACATAAACTGTCAAATATATACTTATTAAAGATGAGACGGGATCAGCCCTATCCCGGGCCCGAAAGGAGCTCGGTTTTTATAGCAATCTTCGAACTCGGGATCAAAATAAAAATTTTAGTTATTCACAAGTTGAAAAAAAGGGATAGAAATTAGCTATTTGAGAAATAACAAGAAAGAAAAAGCATGCTTTAAGCATAGATTATGAAACACTTTCCAACACTTCCTGAATGCTTTAACAAAACTTCGTTATTTAGGGAAATAAGGTAAATAAGATAATTAAGTAAACATTTTAGAAAACGCATAAAACATTTGAAAAACTGATTTCAGCAGTTACCGCCCATAGCCAAATATGTATTCCAATTCTTTTGAACTGTACGTTGATATACATACTATATAATGGGAAAATTTAGTTTAGTAAGAAAACGCATAAAACGTTGAAATTTCCATTTCAGCAATTTATACTAATAGATGAAAACATACTTGAATACTTTTGTACAGTTTACCTAGTACCTTTATTACACGCCACTGTTTAGCTAAAATTTAATTCACACTAAAACACTCTTAAAACTACTGAAATCATATTTCCAGAAATTATCATCCACAGACGGCCATGTATCCAATTCTTTACGTGGCCCTGTATATCATTTTGACTATACTAGCCGCCCTTGGTGACCAGTTTGGTCTCCTTTAAAATTTATGTTTTGGAAAGCATGCTATGCATTGTATCATGTTACTTTTATTCATAATTTAATTTACTTGGGCTCCCTAAAATATAATTAATATAATCCCTTAAGCTAATATTAGTTTTTGTTGCATTAAAATATCTTAATTTGTTGATTCTCTGTAAGCAAATAAACCCTATTGGTTTACAATGGAAGCCTACTGGAATTTGGCGAAATATTAGAGATATCGTCATGTTGGTGTCACTTTTGGCGTCTAATTTTGTTAGCCAAATTTAGCGATATATCGCCAAGTTGGCGACAAATTTTTGCGGCATTTGACGACAGAACAGGGTCCCTCCTATGGTAACCCTCCTTATAGGCATGGAGATGCATGAAATGCTGTTCAATAACCAATGAGATGCGTTTCATTCGGGCGTTGTTTTAAGTAATTAACAAATAATCGCGATTTCTGTGCTACGTACGTTAGCGTAATATATATATATATTCTACAAACATTTCTTAGTAAACTAAATGCAGTTCAGCATAAAAATGCATAACTCATTTAAAAGCTACCTTTAAGAAATTTACGCTCATACTTAGTAACCATTACGAATTCTTTTCTGTAGCCCTGTATATGAGCTGCAACATTTATACACACTATATAGTATGCATAAATACACCGAAACTTAAAAGCGCATACCATAATTAAAAATGCATTTACAGCAATCATTGCTAATATACAGTAATTCGGATACAGTATAGTAACTGAAATCGTTTGTGTGTCCCTGTAAATGCTACGCACGTCGTATTATACATGAAATAACTTATAGTAAACTTCAGCAACGTATATCAATTTCATTATGTATGAAATAGTTTAACATAATTGAAATACGCCGCAAACAATCCGCCCCCCCCCCCTTATACCATTATGTAACGGAATTCTTTTGTGTGACCCTGTAAATGAATAATAACTATTGTTTGCACCGCATATTCTATAGAATGCACATTTTAGGGGTCTTTATAAATGCATATCAATTTTATTATGTCTGAAAGGGTGTAACACCATTAAAAATCATTTGAAACGATTTTTTCCCATTGGCCGAAATGTAACGGAATACTTTTGACTGTCCCTGTAAATGAACTAAACATGCTACAAACTTCATTTGAAATAGGAAACGAGCTATGGTAGAGGTCAGTAGCATCCAAAAATTTCAGGGCAAGCCGAATATATTTACGAGAGTTAGAGCGCGGACAGATGGCCAGACAAACCGAAGTCATAAACACTTTTCAACTTTTGTTGGAAAGTGTTAAAAATGTATTATGATCTGAATTTCTTAAGTAATTTTACCATCCTTTAAAAATCAATTTGGAAAGGAATTCAATTGCTATTGATAGAATATAAGGAGAAAAATTCTATCTGATTCTGAAAACTTTCACGGTTAGTGTTGGTAACATAAAGAAGCCGACAAAAGTCCTTTTACAGATTAATTGAAACTAGGATTCATGTCTTTCTGCCATAGTTGTGCGATTTAAAAAAAAAACAAGTCGGAAATTGCTCGTCAAACGGGGCAAATGAGGTGCGTTCGTACTATAACTAGTTTTATAAATATTTTTTGCACCGCATATTGTACTGAATGTATATTTTAGTGCACTTCATAAGTGCCTATCAATTTAATTCTGTTCGAAAGGCTGTAACATAATTAAAATGCACTTGAAATATTTTTTTCCCATTAGTCGTAATGTAATGGAAAACTTTTGACTGTCCCTGTAATTAAACTATACATCCGATTATCATACAATTTGAAATGACTCGACAAAATTTTGCAACAATTATATATTTAAAATTTCAGACCATTCGGAGGGCTGTAACATGATTAAAATGCACTTGCAATAATTTATTCCCATTGGCCGTAATGTAACGGAAAACTTTTGACTGTCCCTGTAATTAAACTATACATCCGACTTTCATAAAATTTGAAATGACTCGACAAAATTTTGCAACAATTACATATTTAAAATTTCAGACCATTCGGTTGGGTAGGTTTTGCTCTGTTAAATGTGGACAGACGGACAGACAGACGGACTGAACGACGACTACAGGTGCTACGTATTTATATAATTACGAAGGCACCTAAAAAGGACTTGTGACTTCTGCAGATTTCTTCCAGTGTTTGAATATAAATAGCACATTTTAAGGAACATGAAAATCACGAAACACTGTCATGAGTGAATATTTATCTAATATATAAAAATGAAAATGTGTCTGTCAGTCTGTAATTTTATACAAATCCACAGTTTGGAAGCCAGAATTGTGAAATATTACGTACATGTGTATTAAAACACGTCCGAGGCAACTAAAGTAATCCGGAATCGAAATAATTTATAGTTAATTTTTAATTAATAAAAAACCACCAATTTAACAGGAATTTTAACATTTAAACATTTTTCGTTATTGCAGTTGCCAACAATTAAAACCCACAATAAAATTCATTCAACAACAATTACTTTTCTATTGAAAGATTTCCACGTGAAAAATGAAAATGAAATAAATAGTTCGATGTTTAAAAAAAAAAGTTAATATTACACGTCATATTGGAAATATAATGGACGTCAGCCGGTGAATATATAACGTCATATGAGTTTGATAAAACGTATTCAAACTTGATAAAAACCCGATTGTGGAAATATTGGCCATTTGTACATTTTGAGGTTCTCCGAATTTTATTTCGTCGTTTTTAAATCTATTCCATGTATATATATATATATGTGTGTGCATGCAAGTATACTAGAATTTCCACAAAGGTTTAGGTCCCTAGAGCTCATTCTTAGTGAAGAACTGAAATAAAGATAACTTTACTGCTTTTTTTATTGTTTGTTTTATACTGTATGTTTAATTTTGAAAATGATTTTTCAAAACAAACATTCTTAAAATTACGGGTAATAACTTTAGCTAGTTATTAATATTTATCTATGTAAGGAGATATTTTTAAACGAGAAAATTAATCTAAAAAAAACTTTAAAATGTTATTTATTAGTTAACAGTTTTCTACAGCGTACGTTCGGTATCGGGCTCGTGAGGGGTTGGATTTGAAATAATTGGCGTCGGGTGTGATTGGAATTAAAAAAAAAAGGGGGGGGGAGCCGAACTAATCTCGAATACGCTTATGGGCGATTTTGCACTGCATAGATGCCATAAACATGTTCGAAATGCCAGCGGAAATGTTGATCCTCAGAAAACACACTCTCCTTGAATAAGATCAAGGAAATTCTGTTAAAATATTAATTTATCGCAATCAACAGACAATGTACGAAGAACAGAGTACTTACCCAGACAATTTTTGTCATCATCCGCTTTTCTAAAGCCTTCTTTACAGTTACAAACATAGGATCCTTGTGTATTGACACACTCAGACATTCTAGAACACACCTGCCCCCGAAATCTGGAACATTCGTCAATGTCTAATAATAAATAAATAAATAGAAATAAACAAATGGTTTTAAAAAAACGTACTTCAAAAAGGTCTTTTTTAATGTATGTGAATTAATTCGTTCAGTTTTTGTTAATTTTAATTAATAAGCTGGAATTTAACACGCAAAATTATGATATAAAATTTTTGTGGAATACACATGCTTTGTAATAAAAAGTTTATGCAGGGTGTTCCCAAAAAGACAAAAACGTTTTTCATTTTTTTACCTGTTCTCAATGCAAGTTGCAAAAGTGTTCAAAGAAAGGTAAGAAATAATATTTATATTAATGAATAGCACTGCCATTAAATTTCAAAACTTAAACTTTCTAAATTTTTATACGACCCTTCTGTAACAAAAATGGTGAAATAGAATTTTTATCTTTGCTCCATAATTACAAGATATTTTCAAAAGACTGCATATATATATATATATATCTTTAGCAAATAAAAATTCACCATTGGGAATAGGGGTCCTATAGCAAACAACAAATGCAAATATGTGAAATATTGCAAGAAAAGGGAACACGGGCGATAATACATACGCAGTTGACCTTAAACAAAAGGTAATCGATGCTTGCAACAATTTTATTGGCTAAAAAAATCCAAAATATTTTCAGAAGCATTATTAGAGCACAGTTCAATAATATATTGACGATAAGGGAAAATATTTTTAAAATGCTTTGCAATACTTTTTAATTATATTTCTAAGATATAAACTAGTTCTTTTTTTTTTTTTTTTTTTTTTTTTTTGCAATGTAGAGGCAATGCAAGTCATGAGCAAAGTTCACAACAGTACGCTCAGTGACACCGTGAAACACATTTCAAAATATGAAAAATAAAAATAACCAATATACTGAGAGTCCAGAGCTCAGTATATTTTGTACAAGGATGGTGTCCATGACTAGAGCTTGTGATGTTAGCATATTTTGGAAAAAAACAAGTGAAGTCTGTTGAAAATTTCGCTTTAATATCTTCATTATTATTGAAATTATGAATGAAAATCCGGATTCAGATTGGAGAAAGTCATGCCTGTATTTTTGACTTAATAAGCAAATTGCAGCCTCGGGTTTGATAGTAAAACTTGATTCTCTTTGTGTGTACTATCACATTTCTCAGTTACCACATTAACTTTTCACCCGCTATTTAGCGAATACTTCATACTAATATTTGAACATTAGTGGCATAACATGGGAAACATATCCAATGAAACACCAGCATTGGAAGAATAATTGGATTAAACTTAAAATATAGCGTATAGTTAGTTCATGAAAATCAGCTTTAATGGTTATTTTGCAAATTTATTAATAATTTTCTTTTACTATTAACCTAACAATTTTTAGAAACTACTGCGCATCGCTTTTTCATTTTTAAAATTCTACTTATGTGCGTTTTTGCCTAATGAAAGTATTCGCAATGACTAGCAGATATCTGCTGATATCAACTAAGTAAAAAGTAACCAGCGGTCAGAACAGGATACTTAAACAAAAGAAAAAACATCTGCTGGTCAATGCCTACTAATCAATTTTTTTTTCCAGCTTTATTTTCAAGAAACTTTCTATTCAAAGTCTGCCTTTTGGAGACACCAGGTTCGTACTACTTTCATGAAACTTTAAATTCTGTTTCGATCTCTTAAAAAATATTTGTCTTTAGACAAAATTTTTCTATTTACATTGCATAATAATCGAATTTTTCTCTACAAGCGATTAAAATTAATCTATGTCATTAAAAGATAATTTATCCCTGAAATTTCATATAGTTAAAGATACTTATTTTCAATGTGAAATTGTTTTTAATAAAATGGGAAATAAAATAAAGAATTTACCTTCACATTCTCTTTGAAGATTCAAGGCGTAGCCTCTCGGACATTCGCAGGTGTAACCACCGGGGCGATTTCGGCACGTTTGCTGGGGTCCACATTCATATATACGACGTGCACATTCGTCGACATCTGAAAATATGTAAACCATGAATGAAAATCGCTGCAGGTTGAACTACGAATCGTACAATCGACAAGCGTGTACCTTGTAACAAGATTAAAATGTTTTCAACAAAAAATAACTAGTACTAAAATTCTGTTGTAACTTAAAACCTATTTGTTTTAGATCGTTTTGTAGTTCATATGTTCGTTTAACTGTTAAAAAGTTTTTGGCTCTTTATTTTTTTTTTCCAGATATTGCGATAGTAAGCTACAAAACAAATTCTCAACATTAATGTAACTCAGTACTTCTCAGCCGGTGTGCCGCAGCACACTGGCCGGTGCGCCGTGAGAGATCCCAAGTGTGCTGCGGAGAATTTGCAGTAAAATAGTACCAAGATTTTAGGAGTTAACCGAAGTAACATTACTTTTATAACAATTAGGCTTATACTAAAAATTTAGCGTCACAGAGTTGCTTTTTTTTTTTTTTAATGTTTGTGATATTCTTAACAGAAGTGTTTGGGAGAAATCATAAAATGGGTTTACTCACAGATATAAAGTTGATGCTTCCAAAGTAAAATATTCATCCCGAAGATAAAAGGTTACAATAGAAAATAAAGTGTTAAAGAGTAAACTAGAAAAGATATTGAACAAATCTTAGAAACTTTTGATTCATAGTGCACAAATTTGGAAGAATACAATCATTCACCAGCGCATGACAAAATTTCTCTGGACGAAAACAAAAGTCTATTTTAAGTGGAAATTTTTATATAATTACCTATGAAAATAATAAATGACAGAGAATTACAATGAAAATAATTAAAAATGGGTTTTACAATCTTTTGTTTTTTTTTTCTTCCTAACCATTTATAAGTATTGTAAAAAAGTCTTTTACCTACAACATCATATTGAGAACTTAGCATTTCTGCAGCGATTCAAATTCAAAAAGCATATAAAAAGATAATTACTTGGAAGACCTTTTATGAATATGCCTATCTGAAACTTCTATCTTGCAGAATTAGTCTAAAAAATGTTTTTATTATAAATTATTACAAAATACCCACTTCACTTTTCTGGCTGCGATAGGGTATTTTGTTTGTTTTATTAAATGAACTTGTAAGGTGTCTATTCCTTTCATATTTTTATCATCGCCATAAGTTTTTTAATAGTGAAATGAATAGGTTGAGAACAGCTGAAACTCTATAAAATGCTTGCATTATAATGTGCAAGAGAGATATATATATTTAAAAGGGGAATTTGTTAGGCATCTTTTACTTCACAAACAAAGGGTTATGTATAGATTGCATATTAATTTTTGAAAGTATTTATTTATTTTGATAATATTAACAGCTTAATTAATAATATATATGAAAATTAGATATTTTTAGTGAGTTTAGGGTATATTTTTTAAAACCGCATATTAAATTAATACTGAATTATTGTATTAACGAAGTTGCAAATCTTATTATTTTTCCCAAAAGTTCAATATATATCAAAATAAAACTTCTTGATGTATAATTTACTCTTAAATTAAGATATTAACATTAAATGTACAATATAAGTCTCTGCATAAACATATATTTTCTTTTATTAAAGAACACATGCAATTTGCGAAATTTCTGATCAGACATACTACAACCATCTAGAATATACAATTACTTTTCTAAATGATTAAATGAACATTTACAATATTGTTAATTTGAAATAAGAAAGTTGGCACTGATTCTAAGAAAGAACCCTGAAAGCAGTAGTAAAGTGTGGAATTTGGGCTAAATTTCCATCTTATAAAATCTTGAAAAACCTTTCAGCCCCATTTATCGGTGGATTTTAAGACAAATATGTTTAATATAAGAAGTCCTGTATGTAACAGTGTTGAAATCAGAAAATGCAACCGAATAAGGGAATCTTTAATAAGCAATATCGTAATAAATAAATAAAATTAAGATGTGAATCTTTTATGGTAGTATGTCTGATATGTACCTAGTATGTTTATGAAATATCTTCTTCATGTTTAGGAAAATTTAAACTTTATGAACGACTGAGAACAGCATTTACAACATTGTTAATTTGAAATAAGAAGGTTGGCACTGATTCTAAGAAAGAACCCTGAAAGCAGTAAAAATAAAGAGAGAAATACAAATACTAGAGAAATACAAACCGATGCATTGGTTTCCAAATTCATTCAGTTCATATCCAGGTGCGCAGTTGAGAAGGTTCTGACATCGGTAAGAACCGACTGTATTCATACAGTGTTGGTTGCGACGACAAGTATTGCTCCTAGCACATTCATTTATATCTAAAAAAGAAAAATATATGTCTTATTTTATAATTTTGCTGTAACTTATGCAGAACAATATTGCCAAATTTGCCTGCATTTTCCAAACGGAAGAAATATTTTGTTTAAAAGCCATTTTTCATGAAGGTACAGAAAAAAATGAATTAATGAAAAAATAAAGGAATCACAATGAGCTGTTACATAACTAAATAAAGTCTCAGAATCTACCTTAATCTTTTCTCGTAATTTTATGAGAAGAGCTCGTCGTATAATGCAGAAAAGTGCAAAGTAACTGAATTGTACAAAGTAATTGAATTAAAAGTTATGCAAATGGTGTTCAAGCTAGTTGTTTATAACAATAAGCTCAGAAACTTCTAGTGTGTTCATAATATTTCAGTTAAATTTGACTTTTACCCTTTAAACAGCTGTCTTTAACTATTTAAACAAACAACCAAAAAATAAACTAGAAAAAAGGAATTCTGCTTTTTCAGAATTTAGTGTCACACCCCGATGAAAAAAAATGTATAAATATAGATAGTACAAAACATATTCCAGTTTTAAGACTTATAATACACATTTTTATTTTACATAAAATGAGGTTATTTGCATCTGCTGAAGAATTCCACATGTACGATCGAGTCTTAAGCAACATCTATAGAAAAGTAATGCATCGAACGTCACTATCGCGGAATAATACCACAGAGCAAAAGTGATGTCGCCATTCAAGAAACTCGACAAAAAAATCGGGTATCTCATGATTCATAGGTCTTCATTTGTTTGTAACATTAATATGGATACTGAAAATTATAATAGCTCCAATTATATAGCTTGTTTATAATAGCTCCATGTTTTATCAGAAATCATTCATTTATATTTTTCCAAATTTCGGAAAATGTTATTAAACACGGATTAATAAAATTGCATTCTTTCAGCTTTTTGATAGGAATTAAGTAAATGTGGAAAAAATAAGTCACACAGATATTCTTTAAAATAAAGTTTTATAGCAGACGATATTCTTGGCATAGCAGTTATTTTAATTACATTTTTTTTTCTTCTGTTATTATGAGAAAATGACAACAAAAAGATATAGCAATCTACTATTTTCCCCTTTACTTTCTACAGAAATGGAGTACTTCAGTTGCTGCCATTGTAGAAATGGCATTAAAAACTACAAAAAAATTAGTATCTCAAAAATAAATTGAGATGCAGTTTTCAAACAAATTGCATTTAGAAGTACTTTTTTTTCTGCTATACGACGCTGTAAAAATTTAAAATGTGCGATGTTTAGAAGTTAAAAAAATTACAGTAGATTATCAGTATTTAACCGTACAATGATACACCTGTTTCGTTTTATGGGTGGTTTATGGTTAGTTTTAACCAGGGCTGCGGAGTCGGTGGGGAAAATGGACGACTCCGACTCCGTGAAGTTTAACGGATCCGACTCCGACTCTTTCGCTCAAAAATGGGCCTGACTCCGACTCCGACTCCGCAGCCCTAGTTGTAACGTTATTTTTTAGTGACGACACTTTAATGGTTGCCTGAAAGAAATAGCATATCGTGGGCCAATAAATGCTCTCTCTCAAAACAATCTTAATCTGAAGGGTTGTCGAGTTGTTGAACGCAATCCATATACGATGTCTCAAAAATAATTCAAAAGTATTACCTACGCAGTTTCCTGCGTCGTCAGGTTCCATGCCTCTGCCACAAACAACAACTTTACAAGAACCATCGGAGAGCAACTTCTGTCCTGGAGGACACTGGACTCGGTCACAGCGAAAAGATCCTTGTATGTTTCGACAACTGAATCCGGGACCGCAGTTGTGTGTTCCCAATATACATTCATCATCATCTAAATAGGTTTTTTTTCATATTAAAAAAAGTTCGAAATAAACAAAAAGTCGACATCAAACTTAACCCATTTATGCCTAGCATCCCATTTTTGGGACGCTTCGAATTTTAATAAATTTGTGCAATTTTCTTCTTCTTTGTAACATGCAAATTGTATGAAATAATTATCTATAAATGTTTTTATTTGTTGCCGAAAGACAGCAACACAAGATTGATATTTATTTGCTTAAATGAAGGCTTTTTTCGGAGTTTACAGATTTTTCATTTTTCAAGATGGCGAAATGTAAAAAGTAAGTTTATTTGTGTTTTTCTACGAAGAATTCAAATAAATAAGTCATAATCTTGGATTGTAGGCTTCTTTGAAATACGTATTTTTTTAAATTGTGAAATTATATGTTCAAGCCTATTTTTAATGTATTTTCGTAACGTACAAAATAGAAGGCGCTAAGCACGAATAAGCACATATTTTTATTAGCCATTTAGTGGACAGTTATTTATGTAAAGTCCTTTTCAAGATGATTATGAAGCAAATTGTTTTTAAGCCTCAAATACGAATATTCTTAGTTTAGTATTATTACTAATGCTTATAATGTTATTAGTCTCTGTAAAGAAATAAATATATTTTTTAGTTGTTCATACAAATACTAATTATAGTATATAATATAAAATTTAAAAGCTTTTTTATATAAATTTAGGCAAAACATATATTTATGCATATTATACTATTACAAATATTATGCATATTCCCATATTTAGTACGTTTACATTGCATGAAATAAATACAAAAAAAAAATTTGCTTAATTTTTGTTTAGTATTTTTCCAGTTCATTTTGCAACATTTTAAAGTGATTTTACCAACAAATTTTGGAAAACAAAAATTCAGACAGAAATGGGTTGAGAAGATGAGAATATAAATCATGAGAATATAAATCATGAGAATATAAATCATGAGAATAGATGAGAATATAATGCATTTCACTTTGAAAGAAAGGCACATGAAAAAAAAAAAAAATCTGAGGTAACTCAACTCGATTTTCCGAACGCTTCACAACATACTATGCGTTCAAATAAATAGTAATAAAAAAATAAAAACTTAAATCCTAATTTTACGTTTCCTAACGTTTCCACTTGTGAAAATGACCTCCCATTCTAGGCTAAAAGTCACTTTTATTCCTAAAGCTCAACAATTGTTTCTAAAATTATGATGTAATTTTCAATGAGTTTTCAACAGGGAAATTCCATGAGAAACAGACAAAATGTTTCGTACTTAACGCTTACATAAATTCCTATATCTATTAACTTATAAGTGGTTAAAATATAAATTATACATTGAAATTAACAAAAAAAACCCTTTATTTTCATATTAAGCATAGTTCTTTTAATTTGAGGATACAGTAGAATTGTTAAAACAGCAGTAATATGTTAGAAAAGCTGTTCCACGCGTGATATGGAAAGTCCCTTTAACCTTTTGAGTGGCGGGGAGATATATTTTATCCCACCTAATTTTTAATCAAGATTGGCGCCAGAAACTTTTAATTAAAATTTACCTTTCTAACTTTGGTGGAAGAAAAGTTAAAAAATTGCCTTTCCTTATTTTGAAGCAAAAATTTTCGAATATTCCGGTGTGAGTTCAACATTACAGAAACGGAATTGCTTTCCCCTGAAAGGGTTAATAAGTTTAAAAATCTACACATTTTGAACCCTATACCTCAGTAAGTATCCCGTTTTTAATAATAAATAAATAAATAATAAAAGTAATAAATAAAAATCTTCACATTAAAAAATTCTAAAACTTCTAAAATCTTCACATTTTAGATCCTAGACCCAAGTAATCTGCCCGTTTCAGGGCCATTCCATGAAAAACTGACAAAATGTCCTGTGTGCGACATTTACATAAATACCTGTATATCTATTGACTTATAAGTTGTTAAAACATAAACTATACATTAAAAATAACAAAAAAAAAATCTAGATTTTCATATTAGCATGGTTGTTTTAATTTGAGGATATAATAACATTGTTAAAACAGCAGAAATATGTAGAAAAGCTCTCTCACACATGCAGGGCAGAAAGTAAGGGGGGGGGGGCAGAGCCCCGGGGCATGTGCACCGGGCGCCAGAACGAAGAGGCGCTAAATGAAGGATTATACCTTTGGAAAGGATAATTTTCTTCTGATGGACTGATGGCTTCCATTATTATAAAAACAGCCATTATAAATGAAGTGTTGGGTGAATATGAAAGAGCAGCCGTAAAAAGTTAGGACTCTGATTTTCTGGTCCGAATGGGGGAGGGGGGGAAAATGGCCATAATTTTTTTTGTTGATTAGTGCCAAGATACCGTACACAATATTGCACGTACTATTATATTTGGATACAACCCCTCATCTTTTTGCTTCCTTTTGGGAACAACGGATTTCGATCTTATTCTATCGACGATAATTTTCAGAATTTTCAAGCTATGATTTTGAGACTTTCAGAAAGGTTGCTTTATATACTTAGCTAATACATTATGCACATTATATTTTGATTGCATTAGCGCATGCGCAGTGAAACATTTTTTAGTAAACATGCTCATTTTCCATCCAATTTTTATTATTTTTTCATTCTGATTGCAGAGTATTGTGTACAATATTGTTTGTCATATTTTCTAAAAAGAACTTTTTTTTGCATTAAGAACTTTGCAAATTATAAGCAAAAAACTTGGCAAAATTTGGGACTGTTTTTATAACAACCTTAATTTCTCTACGAGTATACATGCTATCCTCATAAAAATGAACACATTATATTACAATAAGCCACTTACGCTTTTGCTACATTAGTTGTTACAGGGTTACCCAAAAGATATTCGTTCTTTTTCAATTTGTTGACGGTCCCCTATGGGGTTTTGGGGAAAAAAATCTTCGCAGAAATATATAACCTATACTATACAGTTTACACAATTGCAGTTTCAGGTTAATTCCTCGTGTTTCTAGACATTTAACAAAACATCTAAATTCGCAAGTGACCGGTCACCTTTAGCCATATCGTGTATGTATCTATTTATCCTCATTTGCACTAATGCAGTAACCCATTATAAGATAAATACAACCGACATTTTTTTTTAATTGTAATTTTAGTAACTCCCCCGGATAATTTATTTTTTCTATAGTATTACATATTAGCTGCAATTTTGTCAAACAACAATTTAATAGTATTAAAGCAAGTTAAAATATTTTAACGCTATTACTAATAATAGTATAAAATTCTTCGTCTTTCTTGTAGTTTGACGACATTAGCTTTTTATTTAGACTTTTAACAACATTTTCTTGAGTGACCGCCATTTCCCCATTCTCTCCTAGATGTCATTTCACACTTGTTAAAAAGAGGAACATAAAATCAGCCAAATTAAGAATCCATAACTTATGTGGAATAATGTAATATTAGTGAAATAAAAATAATTCAACATTAATACTTTTCGCTAAATCAAAATATATTTACCTTCACACTGACTAGTGGCAGCGTTCAAAGTATAGCCAGTGCCACAGCTCGTCATCCTAACGCATGTAAAAGATCCTATAGTGTTATCACAACGTTGACTCTCGACGCAAGAGTGTTGTCCCAGCTGACACTCGTTTATGTCTGAAAAGATTTTTTTTTTTCACATCAGCATAAATTCTGTAATCATATTTTCTATTTAAATTACACATTATGTATGTGGTTGTTAGTTACCTTTGCACTCTCTGGTCAAAGGATCGAACAAAAAGCCTGGTGGACAGTTACAGATGTAACTACCAATAGTATTTTCGCAAGTCTGATCTTCTCCGCAAGGTTGCACGTCGCATTCATCAACATCTAAATAAAGATAAATGTTAAAGTTATATTGATGTGCTGTCTAGATTACACACACATATATATATAGAGAGAGAGAGGGGGGGATTATGGAATGATCGGACAATATGGAATACTTCAGTATCTGGCGCATACGGTGTGGCTGCCAAGCATAAAACTGCCAAACGACTTTCTAGTACTACCATGAGGCACTGCGTTCAGTTCTGTCTGGATGTTGTTGGAGCGATGCGACGAAATAAAATATTCTCAATTTTAGCAGTTTTTTGCAAGTGAATTTTATAAAATCCGCATTAATTATAAAATCTCATTGTCAGTGATGTTAACGAAGTTCAGTATAATGTTGAACAGTTATATTTATTGATGTGTGAGTCAGTTTTCCTCTATGCAAAGATATTGATGAGTGAAGAGGTTATGTTTTTCAAGATAGTATGTCGGGTAATATGGAATATTAACTAGACAACGGTTTCGAGACCAGTCTAAGGAAGACGAACGATCATTCCACTCCGACGCATCATTTGACTCGACTCCGCTTTTTACCAGGTTATACAATAGATGAGGAAGTTACAATGTGCCTGTTTTACAATGGAAAATATTCAGAGGATGGAAGAGGTTGAGGAGTTGATATAACGCCTTATGTGGTCACATTTGGAGTGTGTTGGGGCAAAAACAAGACTGCATGTGTGTTTTTCTAAAAATTAAAACTATTTTTCAAAGAATCTGATGATTTACTATTGTTTAGGTATTGAATATTTTTGGTTATTCTTGTAAATAGTGGTACTTCTTGCAATTTTGATATTCCTTATAACCCTATCCCATATCATAGATTAACATACAAGATGGAACATTTACTGCAAAATCTGTAATAGCAACAGTACTAGCGTCACTACCGACAAGGATGGGGGGGGGGGAGGGGGGGAGAATTAACAAGTCTCTGAAATTTAAACATATTGAAGAAATATGTTTACGCTCTATGTTTTGAATATCTATTCTTTCCTAAAACGAAGTAGAAGCAGACGATATTGTATTTATGCTTTATTTATGTAGCTGCTTTTTTTTTAATCGTGCTTATATATCGTTCACTTTTAACTTATAAAATGGTAATTAGAGTAATAATATAAAAGAAAAACCCTAGAAGATTCTGTTAAGAATGTGAACATGTAAGTTTTTGAGATTAAATTGTAAAAAATCAAATTCAGGTAATGTGTTAATTTATTTATATCGAATAAAATTTTACTGAGTGTAATGCTATTTATTTTTAACTTTTAGATTTATATAATTCTAAAAATTTGTCGAAAGGAATGTTTCCCCATCTGTAATTTTATTATTATTTCTTATATGTTAATATTATAAATATTATTGAATTGGTTGTACGTTATTTACATCAAAAACAATATTTTTATTTTATCTGTAAGAAAGTGAAAATGCGTGAATTTTAAAAGATTATTGTAACGATACTTCATAAATTAATGAAACATCGGCTATAAAAAATTTCCTACCAAATGGAAATATTTATAAAACTTTTCCTGGGACTTGCAGTGTGCAATATTTCGTATATTTTTATATAATACCATTGTTTTTTATATATAGCATTCAAGACGAAATTTTTACCTTGCTTTTCGTTGCATTTAAATCGTTCGCTCATCATGTACAAAAGCAAAAATAAATAAATAAATAAATGCATATATCCGTTCATGAACATAGAATAGATATTAGATATATAAAATAGAATATCTAATCTATATGTTCATGTATCGGTGTAAGGTTCTATTGAAAACGTAAACATGCAGCATAAAAAAGAAAGATTACAATAAGACAGATACTCAATAATAAAAATATTGCAAAAATGGGGTGTTTCTTCCCCATTGTCACTGAAGTCGCTACGATCGCAGTCCCATTACATTTACGCTCTATGGAAGTGTCCCATCTTGCATGTTAATCTATGTTCCATATTACCCGACTGGTTGCCATTACCCGAAAAGAGTAACTTAAAAAAAATCTAAATATTGATATGTATTTTTTCTTCCACTTTAAGCGTATTAAAAACGTGTTAAGCAATAGTCAAAGTTTATTTCTTCCCCTCTCTCTCTATACTATATATAAACTATACGCCAGTCGAAATTCGTGATTCATTCATAATAGAATCACAACAAAGATGACATTGGATTTTAAATTATGTCTTCTTTCAGTATATAAATAGCTCAAGAAGTCATTTAAATATTTATTTTTATAGCAACTTTTCCCATTAGCAATTTTCTAATGGCAGTACCCCAGTGTCTTACTGTAAAACAAAGCGATTCGTCGAGTCGTTTTGCATTTACTCCAAATGCATAATGTGTGAATACAATGGGACTTCCAGGGGAGGCCATTTTTTGTCCGCATTAAACGATGTAAACACTACTTCAATGGTATAAAATAGTCCCTTTCGTTAAATAAATTAAATTCAGTTTTTGACAGAAATTAAATAGATTACCAACTTATTGCTACAAAAAACAACTTTTTCTTTCATTCAGTAATTTTAGTTAACATGCAAGTTAGTGACATTTTGTTTATACAAAAGAATAAATTACGGAGAATAAATAAAAAAAGACAAGAAATTTCCGTACTTATATAATTTCACTCTTGTAATCTCTTACTTTTTTTTGCGTTACATGAACAAATGATCTTTTTTTTAGATATAAATTTCCAACTGGACGAAAAATGCCCGGAGCAGGATTCGAACCAGGGATCTCTTGGCTGAAGCTGCCAATGCTTTGCCAACTGAGCTACCCCGGCCGAATCTGGAGAACCTAATTCACCCAGCCAACCTTATTGATTATAGCATCTGGTCTGATATCTGAATCAGCTCTAAAGAATAAATCGAAGGTAATGGAACTCCAGTAAACGCTGGACACGTAATTACACTAGATTAATTTTAACACAATTATTCTAACTGGTAAATAAATCCTATGAGATGCAAATTTCCAACTGAGCGACAAATGTCCGGACCAGGATTCGAACCAGGAATCTCTTGGCTGAAGCTGCCAAAGCTTTGCCAACTGATCTATCCCGGACGAATTTGGAGGCCCTAATTCATCCAGTTACCTTATTGATCATAGCATCTGGTCTGATATCTGAATCGGCTCAACAGAATAAATCGCAGGTAATGGAGCTCCAGTATACGCTGTATACGTAATTAGACTAGATTAATTTTAACACAATTATTATAAAGAGAGAGAGAGGCGTGATCCCCTATAAATGTTGGGCTGGATCCGCCCTTGCTAAAAAAACACTGGAAGTGGTATTAATTTTCAGCTTAGGCAGCACTTCACTTTCGGCAGCTCTGGATCATTAGATTCCTCTACTTACTCTTACATAAAATATATAATTTTCAGGGTTTCGTTCATCTGATGGAACCCTATTCGTCTCACTCTTCAGTCTGTCTGTCCATTACAGAGTTCGTTCTCAGAAACTGTATAAGTTAGGGACTTGGAATTTTACATTATACCTCCAATCACGCGAAAAATCACAAAAGTTTGAAAAAGTCATATATTATTTTAATTAAATGAATTCATTTAATAACATCCGATCATTTTTGTGATTTAGATTTTAAAACAGAATCGTAATTTCAGTCTTTTTCACGCAGGCTAGATGGCTTCATGGTAGCGCATTTGCCTGCTAATCAAGAAGTTCCTGGTTCGAAGCTTGGTGTCGGAGTTTGGAATTTCCCCCCCGGAATAGTTTTCATTATCTAATGGATTCAATATTACAGAATTTTTGGATTTTTTCGCTATTTTAAGGCTAAAAGTTGAAATAAAATATTTTATCAATTAATTTTTTTATTCAAAATTATTATTATTATAATATTTTATTTTATTTTATTTTATTTTATTTTTTTATTATTATTATTTTTTTTTTTTTTTTTGAAATTGCGAAATTTTAAATTGAGTACATTTCATTATCCGATGAATGTAATCAAAAGAACTTTCGTATTTTTTTTTTTTTTTTTTTTCATTTTAAGGGTTTTCTTTTTTGTTAGTTAAAATTAAATCATGTAATTAAACATGCTTTTAAGATATACCAACATATGGTGTTACAATTGTCTGAAAAGTAGTTCTTGAATATTTTTAATTTGATTTGAAAATATTTCCCAATTGTAATTATTTTTTAATTAAATGTAATGGCGCTACTACCTATGTTCTTATTGAAAAGGATTAAGGATTTAATAATTATAAATTAACAATTTGGATTTATTAATTAAAGGATAAAGCGTTTTGAAGGAATGTTAAGCGAAACCCTCTTTGCGAACTTCGATCACACTTACCCACTTGTTTCTTGCATCTGATAACATAGGGTTTCATACGGTCGCCTCTCTGCCTATATCTCTGCCTTTATTTCTAAAGCTCTTTAAGAAGATTTTACTCTTTCTAAATGCAACGCAAAACATAATTACAAGCACTTATTGATACTTCAGGTACAGCGTCACTCTATTTTATGTAAAATTATTTTGTTTTATCAAGGAGGTTTGCCTCCAATTTGAATTTTCCATTGTCTCAATAATTTAACAATCATAAGTCTCTAGAATTCGGTATCTCAAGTCTTTTATCTAAAATACTTAAATTATTGATTTTTTTTTTATACTTGCATTAATAATTAGTTTTATCCATTAATTTTTACTTATGGACCCGTGCGAAGAATTCGCACTTAGCTGCCCCGTCCTCCTCCGTTGTTTACTCCCGCATCGCGCATGTCCCCAATTTTTAATTTAAATGAAATTTTAAACAAACGAAGCCCTTTAACAAAAATTCAATATGCAATGCCAGATGTGGACAAAAATTCCTATCCAATGATAACTCATTCATCGTTGTACGCTACATATTAGTTGAGAATAAATATATTAAATTTAAAAAATCAAAAAACCCGACTGCGTAAAAAGCGAAGTAATTAATTATTTTTCATCAATATGAAACTATTTTTTATATTACTTACCTTTTTTTTATTTACTGCTATTGATGACTTTTAAGTTCCTATCTATAAACACTGTTTTGATGAGGCCTATAGATGTCTATTATGAAGGTTAGCGTTACAGTAAGGGTAGAGATCCGAAGTACACGACTTCCAGAATGTGTAATATTTAAACGGAGCTTCTGACTGCAAAATGGTCAATGAAACATCGTCTTCATTTTGAAAGACCTATTCAGTGATATGCCACTCAATAGAGTACGTAAATTTTTTTTTCGTCTCTACCGCCATTTTGTATTTTACGGCCGCCATTTTAAATTTATAAAAACAAAACTTATCCTATAACCATCGGAAGGTTAAGATGAATCGATAGAGACCTCATTCATTAAAATCCATCCAGCCGTTGAGATGTTTCGAGGGTATAAAGAAATCCACATACACAGATACGCGTTAAACACATAACCCTTCTGTTCAGTCGGGTAAAAAGGGATGTTGACAGTATAAGTAATATATTGAAAATCATAATTGTTCAACTTATTTGAAATTTTATTATTGTATATGACTATTTGAGCCCGTCCCGTAATTTTTGTAGTGCTACGCCACTGTGAGGGATTCTTCCGACAATGACGTGACATTTAAGAGAAATTGTGAGTTTTCTTTCGTAAAGTTGACACATTTTATTAATCTAACGTTATATTTCTAATAAATTCGATAATTAACGCACAATTAATCTAAAATTAAATAAATATTCCTTATAGTATTCAGATCTATCACATATGTTTCTATCCTTTCAGCAGCAAAAAATAAAAAAATAAGTGAATTCTTCAAGAACGTAATACTTTCCAATAATTATTGACACAATGAGGAATTCAGCGGGAGGGGTAAAGAACAACCATTATTTAAAAGAATAACCAAGATCATTTTATGAGTAAACAATATTACATTGTCTACAAAAAACAATTTTTTTTTCATCATACAGATATGAAATTTTGTGGAAATATACATTTCCCCACAAGTATATAGAACACCTTAAAAGAAATTTCCAATCTTATTACAATTTTAAGATTTTTTTAAAAGTTATAATTTTAAACCAAATTTTTAAAATGCTCCATGTTTCATAATTTTTTTAGATATTTCCTCGATTTTGCATTTTAATCACTTAAAACTCTATTACGAACAAATCTGTGCATCGATTTTTTAAATCGTTTGAATAGTTAATTTTTTAATCCTTTTTTGCTGAATTCGATATAGATTTTCATTAAAATTTTGCCTTTTAATAATTTAAAAATCAAATTTAATTATCTTAATGATATCGAATTTTAAAATGCATGCACACTTTCTTTGTAAGCAATATCAGGATTCTTCTTTATCAATTTCATAAATTTTGATTAAAAAAAACTATGACGCACGGAGCATTTCAAAAATCTAAAAACGTTGAAAAATCAGTTTGGAGAAAAGCAGATATAAAGTAAATTAAAGGGCCGAAAAATTGTTCAAACGCAAAATTCAAACACTTGCAACTTTGCGAAAATCAATCGCATTCGCATGCGGTTTTTTACAAATGGTTCAGAAGAAACTGGCGAATAATAATATGCACAAAAATAATTTTCGATTTTTGGTTTCGATTTCTACTCAAACAAAGGTCCTCGGTCTCCTTAATTTTTACAAAACTCACGAATGCAGTCTATTGTTTGGGCCTCATCACAATCCACATGGGCCCACTTCTCACACTGATCATCACCACATCGTGTCAAACTGACATTTCAAAACATAGATACTAGGGTTAATGTTTTACATCTTAACCCTTTATCTACTGCATTATGATCTACTGCAATCTTTTTCATGTAATATTTTTTTTTCAGTTACTACAATGAAAATTAAAGGATAAACATAAAAGAAATACTCACCCGTGAGAAATTTTATTATTTAGATGTAATTAATTAAAGTGGTACTTTAAAGTACCGACAGTACACAATGACTAAAATATCGTAACAGAAAACCCACAAGGTATTTCAACTGGCACCAGAAAACATTTTCGATTTAATAAGTATGTGAATATAGGCTTTTTCCTATTTACAAATAAATCGTTTGGCAAATTCCGGTGCCAATCATTTATTTCAACACCTTAAAATTGAAAATACTTTGTCCCTGAAATGGTTAAAAAAAAACTATTTGTTATTTTGGTTTCGATCTTATTAACAGTCCTTTAGTTATGCGACGTCTATATTCCAGGGACAACATGTTCTTTCGCATCTCCACATATGCAATATATGGATTTACATATGCCATTTCTAACATAGCAAAAACGAACCGGTGCCACAACTTTTTCGATTTCCTATAAAAAATAACAATGAAATAGAAGAGAAATACCAGGAAAATCATTACTACACTACATTTTAGTAATTACATTTTAAATCAAATGAAAACGATGGATAACTGCACAGACGAAAAATAAACAAGAAGTTTTTCTCCAACACCCAGTGTACCGGTACTTATAAGTACCACCGAGTAATTGAACTGTGAAATCAAATACATAATCTTTTCACCTAAAATAGCTAGTAAAACTGTATTCTAAGATCATAATGAACACATAAAAAAAAACCCAACACATATCTTATATCCTTTACTGTGTTTGCAGCAATAAGAAGACGAGCGTGACAATCTGCACAAAATGTCAGCACAAAACACATCGTCTGTATCAAAGATAGCCCTCTTCCTCGCTAAAATAACAAACATAGAACTACTGCTGCCGTGTATCTGGATAAAGTGGAGTTAAAAGAGTGTTTTTGCAAAGTACCATTAGAATATTAGTAATATTTACTCTGGGATGAAAGTTTAAAGTGAGTGGTACTTATAAGTACCGTCAGTAGATAAAGGGTTAATGGACCCTATTTTTCCTTTGGGTTCGAGGCTATAAAAAAACAACTGTTTGGGAAAACCGTATGCATTGAGCAATGAATTCATTGGAAAGCAATACATTCTTGAAGAATTCGTTTATTTTTTATTTTGCTACTGAAAGGATAGAAACATATGTGATAGATCTGAATAATATAAGGAATATTTATTTAATTTCAGGTTAATTATTCAATTTATCAGAAATATAACGTTAAAATAAATTAGCCTTATAGCAGATGTCTATAAAAAAATGAATGAAATTTCAAACGCTTAAATGGCGGTTTGTTTATAAATTATGTGAATAAAACTTATTTTACTTAACACTAGAAAGCCCGCGGGCAATCATCTTGACGTCTACCAAATGAATATGTCTCGGTTTGAACGAGAAATTTTTTTTATAAAACTAGTTTAACATAGAAAAAAAACTACTTAAATAGATAAGTTAGTAATTTAAAATAAAAATTCTGGTGTGAAATATTTTTCTAAAATTTGAGTAAAATTCTCGGTTTTTCTAGTGTTAAATATGCTTTTACATCACGCGTTCAATGTTAATTTTTAGTATTTAGAATTTTTTTCATTTAAACTTTGCAAATCATACTTTTATTAAATTTTTCATTATTTAATTGTCGAAACACTTTAATTGTCGGCTTTCCGTGAAAAATTACACTTGTGTTAATACAATAGCGTCCAAAACATTTGTCGCGTTGACACCAAAATTGAGCTAGACGTAGGTAGCGCCAAAATCTCATCGGGTACTGAAAATCAAAAATATTCGAGAACCTGACCCCCCCCCCCCCCCCCTCCAAGATTTTTCATTTTTTCCATGCATGTAACATTGCGATTATTTGAATTTTTAATTAAAACATTAGCTCCATTGTTGTGACATGCAATTTAACCTCATTGTTTTCCGCATAGTTATGACGTCAACGTTACTGACGCACACATTTGTGATTTATAATATAGATTGACTTTTAGAAGTTTCACATCTTACTTTCATAAAAACAACTTTTTTTTTAAACTTTTTTTTTTTATATATTTGTTGTATAAACTAACAGGTAGCCAAATTAAACCTTACATTTTCTGTAAGCTTCCAAACCTCTGCAATTTGATTTGAATTTTACATTAAGAGAAAAGAAAAGAAATCGATTACGAATTTGGGTTCTTCCATATCGCCGTTTGTAATGGAAATATCCGTAATAGAGTTCTCAGACAATTTGCATAATTTAATGAGCGTTGTTTGACGTGAACGGGGTACAAATTTAAGTAGTCACAATTACAGAAGGTTCTTAATAGTTTTAAAAGTCTCCGCATAAGTAAACGTGGTGCAAATGAAATGCAAGTGAAAATCATGAAGAGAACGAATTAATTATTTTTTGTCAAGATTCTAACACAAGAAAACAGAAATATGTAGATTACAAAATAAAAAAGTCCTTCCGACATGTACCGGGGGGAAAAGATAGCTTCCCTATCCAAATATTTCCTAAATCAAACAAGCCAATGGCACGAATATAAGCAAACAACAATAATCAAATAGCAAGATGAAGTGAAAATGATCACGCATATGGACTTCAGGCTGGACTTTTCTTAAAAATTCGATGCAGACCTATGTTAAATACCAATATCTGAAAAGAGGGTGGATTGGTAAGCAGTGCACTTTGTACAGTAAAAGGTTTGCCACAGGCTGTAATGTTTGATTTTAATGATTATTCTGAGCTATTTCGATCTGAAAGACTTTTCCTTATCACACCTACTTCTAAGTTTTTGAATGAAAAAAATGTCTCATGCTCAAGAACTCAGGACCTTTAACAGTTGCTTTAGCTGCCACCATACTCAAATCTCAGGGTTTAACTTTGTCGAAAACTGCTGTGGACATTGGTCCATAGGAGGTTATTTTTTGAAGCAACTTATGTCGCTTTTAATATAGTTCGTCGTTTAGAGGAAGTTCTTATTAACGTGCCATTCACAGAGAAAAGGCTCGACCAAACTAAAAGAATACACTTGCTGATAGATTAGCATTTGAGCATTCCCTGAGGCAATTGACGACTGAATAAACACTTGA
Organism: Maratus speciosus; assembly: GCA_963932465.1. NCBI lineage: Eukaryota > Metazoa > Arthropoda > Arachnida > Araneae > Salticidae > Maratus > Maratus speciosus. The sequence goes on from OZ010789.1 coordinate 298,304,016, forward strand.
AAATGAAGATTCAACAGCTGTTATAGCAAACCTACTTTTAAACTATTAAAAAGTAAACATAAAAATAAAATATTTTTTTATTTTGAAATGTTACCTTTCAAGTTTATTAGACTTGATGTTCCGACATTTCAGCCTGGCGGATTCTAATAATTAAATAATGAAAGAATATGCTTTTGTTTTCATTAATTTGGGTTCTGAGCTGATAAGTATCACAATAAAATAACTTTGCAAAGAGAAATAGCGAAAAAAAATCTTGGTGAATGCAAAGCATAGACAAACGATCACGCCTCCATTTTACTTACTATGATGTCACTAGAATACTGTCCATTGATAAAAGTATATAAAGGAAATTGTTCAGCATCAATTTATACACTCTTACTAACTCCTTGAATTTTAAGAATTTATCTTTCTCGTTTTATAACAAAAATTGGAAAATGCGCGTGTATGTTTATAGCAATTAATAGAGCATAATTAATTTGAAAGCGACGAAAAAATTATTTCTATTCTTTTTAATTTATGTCGTTGTATTCTGTAACATTGGAAAGCTGAAAAAAATTAGCAATGGCAAATAAAGGTTTGAATAGAGCTGCTCAGCGTATTCAAAGAGAACTGAAAGAAATAGTGAATAAAAAAGACGGCATTTCAGTGGAACCATTAGAGGATAATTTGATGAAGCTTAAAGGCAAAATGCAGGGACCACCGGGCACACCTTATGAAGGAGGCACTTATATTCTGGAAATCGAAGTCCCGGATGGTTACCCCTTCAAACCTGTTAAAGTCAGATTCCTCACTAAAATCTGGCACCCAAACATCAGTTCAGTTACTGGTGCAATCTGCTTAAATATTTTGAAAAACGATTGGGTCGCTTGTATATCTTTGAGAACTGTTCTTGTTTCTTTACAAGCGTTATTGTCAGCAGCTGAACCCGATAGTCCACAAGATGCAGTTGTGGCCAAGCAGTACAAGGAAAATCACGAACTATTTGAGCGTACGGCAAAACACTGGGCCCAAATCTACGCTGGAGCTCCAGGACCTAATTCAGGACTTTGGGACGTAGCAAAGGCCGTCGCCGTCGGCTTCATCTCTTTCTTCAGACAGACAAATTAAATCTTCAACGTGTTTTTTTTAGACGTGATACAAGACTGAAATTTTTTTGTGGATTAATACCAATTTAGTTTTTTAAATTTCAGAACAGAAGTTATTTATCGTAGTATTCTAATTAATGTAAAGTTTGATTTAATAAATTTTCTTTTAAAAATTACCTTTTTTTACTCTATTTTTATCCAAAACTAGCTAATCTTCTGTAATTGGGTGAAAAGAAAATGTTGGCGTTAAACGTGATCGATGCTGGCAGAAATGCTATTTAAAGTTATGTGTATGCTGTTTAAGTGTTGTCAGAAAAATCCTTCTGTTACGCTAAATCATAGCTGAAATTCACTAATTGGCAGTGGATTCGATTATGGAAAATCATCTCAAACACCCATAATCTTATGCTGTATAATACAAAAAATTGGCGACATTTTACAAGCCCCCTAATGGTTGGCGTGATTTTAAAAAACCGCCAAATTGGTATATTTTTGCGTCTTGTCTCTTGGTGCTACAACCCTCCAAAAGACACTACGTGAAAGCATGTATCATTCAAGATCACAGCCAAAACAACCCACAAATAATTTTTAGGTGCGTTCGTAATTATATAAATAGCTCCTATAATCGTCGTTCAGTCCGTCCGTCAGTCAGTCTGTCCGTTCGTCCGTCCGCATGTAACAGAGCAAAAACTACCCAACCGAATGCTCTGAAATTTTAAATATATAATTGCTGCAAAATTTTGTCGAGTCATTTCAAATTTTATGAAAATCGGATGTATGGTTTAATGATAGGAACAGTCAAATTTTCCCCTTATATATTACGGCCAATAGGAAAAAATTATTGCAAGTGCATTTTAATTATGTTACAGCCTTCCGAATGACCTGGAATTTTAATTATATATTTTTTTACAAAATTTTGCCGAGTCATTTCAAATTTTATGAAAATCGGATGCATAGTTTAATTACAGGGACAGTCAAAAGTTTTCCGTTATATTAAGGCCAATGGGAAAAAATTATCTCATGTGCATTTTAATGATGTTACACCCTTTCGAAAAAAATGAAATTGAAAGGCACTTATGAAGTGCACTAAAATATATATTCAGTACAATATGCAGTGCAAAAAATATCTATAAAACTAGTTATAGTATGAACGCACCTCATTTGCCACGTTTGACGAGCAATTTCCAACTTCTTTAAATTGCTAAAAAGCACAGGAAAGTGCGCACCGTTACGTTTTATTATGTTAACTTAACACAGATACTGGGAAGAGGGCACAGATGTCATATTCGCCCCATATTGGCGCGATTTTTTTCGGTTGCTAATTTGGCGAAAACACCAACAGCATAAACAACATAATCCGGGTTACCACATCAAGCAAAATAACGACACTTTGGCGCAAGTTAAGTACCTGTTGCCTATATGATATTGGCGACAGAAAAAAATCGTGCCAATATGGGGCGAATATGACATCTGTACCGGGAAGAGTTCCATATCTTATTCTAGTTAGCGCGATTGGCGAAAGAAACCGAAATGGCGTCAATAGGCCGTTTTAGTATTATACCTAATTTTTCAAGATGGCGGAAAAACATAGCTTTTAAATATTTATAAACATATATTTTTAAATTATAAACATTATATATACGTATTAGCTTCATGTATTATATGTTATTGCATATAGATATACATCTATAATTAAATACTATATACTTATATATATATTTATTGGCACAGATGTCATATACGCACCGGGTTTGGCACGATTTTTTTTTTTTTTTTTTTTTTTTTTTTGCCCATTTTTAATTTTATCAAAAATTTGTCATACGTAAATTTTTGGACCTTTTTTAAGAAGTAATAATAAGTTTAAACTGATTCGATATGTATTATAATTAAGAAGTTATGGAGTTTTTTTCGGTTTTCACAAAACACCTCTCCATTTCCACCCCTTGGTCCGATTTTTCCCATTAATGAACTTGACCGAGATTTTATGTCCCTTGATTTTATGTATCAGTTTGGAAGAGATTTGTGCAAAATTATGGAAGTTATCGTGTCCATAAAAAATTATTTAAGCATTGCGCGGCAGCGCAATACTCATTTATTTCCAGTGTCACTTCTCAATGTTAATTTAACATGGAAAAGCCTATGGAGATCATAACTTTTTCATTTTTTCTTCCCATCTTTTTGTCCCTGATGCCACTCATATTTTATTCTTTACGAATTCTAATGATATTATAAATTTAGAGTGTAAAAACATCTGCCTGACGTCAGAGTCAAAATGAATGGTAAAATGCCTTTGCATATGGGTGAATTATAACCCAGAGAGAAACATAGGCCAATGTTTGTTTACATTATTCAATTATTTTTCTTAATAATTCCAATTTTCGCTTTTTTTATTGAAAATCAACGGACATTTTTTCATAGAAAATGTAACATTTTTACTTCATTGTTGCAAAAATTTCAAAAGCCGTAATAATAATTTCTTTCTTTTTAGGTGAAAGATTTTCACGTGAAATGTTAAATTGAGCTAGTTTTTTTATTTCTTTCAAAAATTGAAAAGGTGAATATGGCGTCATAGTGGGAAAAAAAAAAAGGATATTTTTAGAATAAATTTTTGCTTTGGTCAAGTTTATATTTTAGTAAAAAGTTTCTACTGGATAGCTACTTTTACGCAGATAGCGAACTTAGTGGGGAATTACATAACTTAAATTTTAAAATGTATTTTTTTTTTTTCCGAGATGAGAACTATTTATATCCCAAACTTAGATAATAATTTTCTGATGTGTTGACATCACCCCTTGGGAGAGATTAAGGTTTAAAAATTTAAGTAAAACTTTTATTTTTTATTTTTTACTGTATCACAGCTATAATATTGTTAAATATTAGCAGTAAGGATTCAACGCAATTTACATTTACATTCATAGCGTTCCTGAGTGAGAAATAGGGTATCTAAATTTAAGTGAAGTTAATTTTTTATGATTTGATTATAGATTTTTTATGTCCAGATTGGAAGTTTTTGTCCAAACTACCGCAACCTGTTTTACTACAGTGGTGAAATATTTTGAATTACACATTGGTAAACTGCATCCCACATTGTGATGCAATACCGAATACATCAAAGCCTGATGATGATACTCTCTATTAATTTTGAAATGCGTTCGTCTGACTGCAGTAGTTATAGAAAAACTTGACCATATTAAACAAAAACATAATTTGAAGAACAAATTAAAAAAACAAAATTTATTTCCTGCATTTTTTAAGCCCGAGAAGGGACAGATATTAAGTTATTTCATTCAATTAGTTCTATATTTAATGTTAAATTTTTGTAACAAATTAGTTAAGCCAATTGAAGATTAAAAAATAAAAATAAAATTCATACAATATGATACTTAAAACACCCTAAAAAAATAGATTCCGTTCAAATGAAACCGAAATAAATCTTAGACTTCTTCCATTTTTAATTGAAAATATTTGTATTGCAGATTTTGTATTATGTTTATGACAATTGTGCATACAATGATAAGATGCATGAAAAATACAAAACTTAAAAAAAGTCTAAGATTTATTTCGATTTCATTTGAACGGAATCTAATTTTATTGGGGTGTTTTAAGTATCATATTGTATGAATTTTATTTTTATTTTTTAATCTTCAATTGGCTTAACTAATTTGTTACAAAAATTTAACATTAAATGTAGAACTAATTGAATGAAATAACTTAATATCTGTCCCTTCTCGGGCTTAAAAAATGTAGGAAATAAATTTTGTTTTTTTAATTTGTTCTTCAAATTATGTTTTTGTTTAATATATATATATATAGATAGATAGATAAAGTTTTTTACTGAGGGTGGTTTTGGGTTCTAGGGGTCATGATCGGTATAGATCTGCAAAACTTTTTCAGAAACTAGGGGGCTTTGCCCCCTACGAGCTACGCTCGCCAACCCCCGTTCAGGCACACCAAAATCCAAAAAGCATGCTAATTTGATCGGCTTTAAAAATATTGATTTAAAATTTAAAAAAAAAACAGTAGCGATCTCTCTGTAAACGGGTTTCCATTCGTTTTCCTTGGATTGGGGATTTTTAAGGCCAAATCTGCTGCTGTTAAGAGATACAATGGCTGTTTTCGTATTTAATTTAAAAAAAATAGTTAAACATTTGAAAATAAGCTAATGTAAAATGAATTAAGTAAACAGTGTCATTGTCTCCCGGTATTTTTTAACAGCGCTATAAGATAGTTCTTTTAAATAATTCATTTTAAATGTATCGTTTCAAATCTGACGTAATTTACACCAAAGTTTTATTTCTCTTATTAATATTCACGTGAAAATACTTTTGTTGTTAGAAGGAATTTTTATTTGCGCTGTCTTCGAATCTATATTATAAAGGACAAACATATCTGTGCGTAACGCATACGTCATTTTGCGAATGGCAACACTTTGAAATTTGAAATAAAATTTTGGTTTTGTATTTTCTCTACTGCAAATTTTTAAACTTCTATGCATCACACATTTTAACTTTTTACACCGTCGTATAAGGAAAAAAATTCTCTTTTAAATACTATTTGTTTGAAAGCTGTATCTTAATTTGTTTTTGAGATATTAATTTTTTTGTAGTTTTTAATACAAATTTTGTAATTGTGGCAACTGAAGTACTCCATTTATATTGAAAGTAAAGGGAAAATATTCATGGTTTATTATTTTTATTCATTATATCCTTATTGATGCCATTTTCACATTACAAATAAAAGTAACTTTTTTATAATTTTTGAACAGAAAATGATGTCAGACATGAAATAAAGCACGCATTCTTCTTCATAAATCAGCTACATTTTAATATTTTTACATTATGCTGATAAATGAGTTTGAGGCGCTCGGCAAAATGATTCATTGAGTAAAAATGATATATTTAAAACAAAACGATCATTTTTTTTTTTTTTTTTTTTTTTTGATAAAACTAAATATTTGACCAATACTATAAATGTCGAATACTATGACAACTAAAGTCAAATTTCTGAAATTTTTTTTCGCGGGTACTAAGATTAGAACTTAAGGTTTGTGCGAATGTTCACATGAAAAGTTGTATCGGACAAACGTGACTTTAACTTTGGAAATGCATTCATTAATAATCTATTCTGTTGCGCGTTAAAATACTTTCAAATTGTGAATTTGAGTGGTGCGTATGTAAATTACGAGAATGTGAAAATAACGTACAGTTTAGATTTTATGGGGGAAAATTTTATGATGTGACAAAGCGAAATACTTTTTACTGATTTTTCATCCCGTAAAAACAAACATAAGAGCTCCATCGATAACTTCATCATAATTACTCATCTTGATTACGTAATCTAATACAGTTTAATTTTTCAATAATTTAAGCAGTTGAAGTTTGTAGAAATAATATTTTGGTAATTTTGGGTTTAAAATATTATTTGTTTTAAGAGTTAGACAACCAATGTAAGATGATTTTTTTGTTGTAATTATTTTTGTAGGTTTATTATAATTTCGATCTGACAGTTCCTTTCAAACATTTTAGTACGTCGAATTTCGACGGGTTGCAACTCGTTCACGATAATAGTTGAAAAGATTATCTCAAAATATCTCGCGCAAATACATTTTTCAATTTAAATTGTTTTGCTATATTTTTTGCCATTTTAAATATGACGTAATTTCCTCAAATTACAAGTTTTAACGCATAATAATGATTTTTTTTATTTTAAGATTTTGTTTCTCTTTTAAAATTCAAGTGCAAATATGGTTCGGCACAGATGTCATATACCATATTGGCGCAATTTTTTTCTGACGCCAATTTCATATACGCAACGGGACTTAACTGGTGCTAAAGTGTCTTTATTTTGCTTGATATGGTAACACAGATGTTGTTGTTCCCAGATGTTGTTGTTTATGCTATTAATGTTTTCGCCAAATTGGCGTCGGAAAAAAAAATTCGCCAATATGGGGCGTATATATGATATCTGTGTCTATGGTCCTTATGACGTAATTTTCCTGCTTTAACATGTAATCATTTCATTCTAATTTTAAAGTTTTTTTTCTGTTTGTAATAGTCGCGTGTAAATAAATTTTTAATTCGAAGTAAACATTATTGTTTGCGCTGTTTATACAACTGGCAACAGTTTAAATTAATAACATTTTCTAAAATTTGTAAAAAATATCTCTCGAAATGCTGAAAATTTGAATTTAAAATTGAAATAAAACCTCAAAAATGAGTTAATTAAGAAAAATAAATTCAATCTGCACACCGGGAACTTATAACGTATAAAATGATCTAAAAATGATTAAATTCTCATGTATAGTTTTTGCTCCAATAAAACTTTTTTAATGGAACGATTTTGTCCAACTTTAGCATTAAATATCTCTTAAAATAATTCTTCGATTTAAAAACTGCCTGCATCAGCGTGTTTATCAAACATTTCTCTATAATACCACCGATTTTCATATTTTTGTATGCAAAAGTTTTTTTAATATTAACGATGAAAGGCCATGCTTAAGCATTCAAATTGGATGCGATCTACCCGGAATATCTACGCAGATTTTCATTGGTCCGTTTTCAAATCAAAACTTTTTTTTATATATAGAAGGATTCCAACGTAGGGGAGAATGTAATAGGTAGTATTTCATACGAAATCTACCCAAAAACCGTGTCAAAAGTTAAAGTACAAAATCGTTTTTATGCAAATTTTACAAACTGATGTAAGCGGTTGCGGACGCAAACAATTTCTGAGTGTATAAGATAGTCAGTTGTAGTTTTTGAGTTAGTACAAAATGCCTAAGTCGAAAGAATTTTCAGAGGGGGAGGGGATAAATATCTGGACTACGAGAGCAAAGTCTGTTTCTGAAATTGCAAGTGCATTAAAAAGATCAAAACGAGGTATTTCTCAAGTTTTGGCTCGTGATAATGATTTCAAACGAAAATTCCGTTCAGGAAGGCCACGAGTGACTACTTTGCGCGAAGACGGCTGCATCAGAAACTTGGCTTCAACTGGTAATTACTCTCTTTCGCAAATAAAACATGCAGTTGGAGGACAAATATCGAAAAAAACTTCATATAAAAGTTTCGTAATCGGAATACATCAAAAACCGTAAAATGGCTAGGTTACCATGTCTGAAACGACACCTTAAAGAAGCTAGAATACAGTGGGACGAACAGCATATGTCATTTGGTGGTAAGTGGCTGAATGTCATATTCAGTGATGAAAAAAATGAACCTTGATGGCCCTGATGGGTTTAAGTACTATTGACATGATCTCCACAAAGAACCTAGGAGTATATTTAGCCGACAACGTGGTGGGGGTTGTGTAATGGTATGGGGCGCTATTTCTTCCAATTGTCCGACATCTATAGCCTTCATCAGTGGTCGTGAAAAGTCTGAAAACAAGAGACGCTTGTCAATCATTTACTTCATGTTGTCGGAGTTTGGGGGGAGGGGGAGAAAAATGGTTACTTCAACATGATAATGCTTCGATTCATACCTCAAACTCAACTTCAACGTGGCTTTAGACGAAGAAAGTATCTGTTTTGAACGACCGGCAATTAGCCCTGATTTAAACTCTTTAAAAATATGTGAGGTATTCTCACTCATACAGTTTATCCAAATATTGAAAGATGCCATTGAGAACGCGTGGTTTAAAATTGAACCGGAAACAATACAGAACCTCATTTTATCGATGGAAGATTGTATATTTAAAGTATTTCAGCAGAATGGAGCAATAATCGAGTATTTATTTATTTTTATTCTTGTTCTACTAAAGACTAAAGAACTACTGTGCTTAAACTTTTGACACACTCATTTTTGTTCTTTTGATAAATTCTATTATTTGACAAAAATTTTAAAGTATAAATCTGTTAAATATCTTTTTTTTTAACTACAATTTGTAGGTCATGTGAAAAAGACAGTAACTTTCAGCCAATATTTTTTTTTTTTTTTTTTTTTGAAATTTTATGTTGTGCTTAAACTTTTGACACGCACTGTAGTACAACAGAAAAGAAAATTATATTTACTGAAAAAGTCATCGCAGAAGTACGCGTTTTGATTTATTTAACTTAATAAACTTTGCAGCATTTTATTAGCAAGAAAAATTATAAAAATGCATTTTTTGGAGAATTTTCAATCCTGGTCCCCCTTAATACAAAAGAATTAATTAAAGAAAAAGAAATATGCAAAGAAATTGCTGTACTTACATAATTTAACTGTAAAGTAATCTCTTGCATTTCTTTGCGAAAGTTGAACAAATGGTGTTTTTACCTCACTATTTTCCGGTTTTGAGGACATATTCGAAATTTTGGTTTGTTACTTCACATTTGATGAACTATTACTATTACTATTGGTGAACAGCCGTTTGCCATTTTTGAGCCAACTTTGTTGTTGGTAGTGGAATGTTTCCTTTCCCTTCATCACTGTCGCTGACAATTTATTAATCTCTCAATAACCAAAGTTACACCAAATTTTGCTTTTGAAAAAATAATGTACAAAGCGAGTTTCAATTTTGCCCTATTAATCTGAAAAAAGGTAAAAAATGTCCGCCTTATCCGATGAGTAGTACGTAATAAGTGATGTACGTAACCTAACATTAATTACAAATAGAAAATTAGTCCTGGCAATAGAGACCGTATAAGGGCTCTACCTAGCAAAATTCATGGTAGTTCTGGAAAAAGGCTTACTATATGTTTTTTGGGTCGCTGAATCCGAATTTTTAACTTTCCATCAAAATTTCCCCCGGCAACCCCCCGAAATTTTGGTAAAATGTCCCCCCAAAAAGGTTTTTATTAAAAAAATCAATTTTTTTTATTGTTTTAGGGGAAAAGTATCTAGAAATTCAGAAAGTAGACAAAATTTTCAACAAATTAGATATATGACATTATGACTTAGGATGAAGGGGAAGGGGGGGATCTGCCTCGGAACATGCGCGCGGTGCTGCGTGAACTAAGTTGCGCAATTCCACTTAACCACTCACACGTTTACATTCGCCCTCCCATCTCCCCTCCGAACTTTCTCTATAAGGTTTACTTTAAGTTTTTTCGGTCGCTGAATCCGAATTTTAACTTCCCCCCCAAAATTCCCCCCCCCGACCCCCCCCCCCAAATAGTTGTTTTTAACTTAAATTTCTTATTGTTTTAGAGGAAAAGCATTACGAAATACAGAAACTAGACAAAATTTGCAACAAATAGGATATATGACATTATGAAATAGGATGAACGGGGAGGAGGAGGGCTGCTTTTGAACGTGCTCTGCGGCGCTACGTGCACTAAGTTATGAAGTCCAGGCAATAGGGGATTTTACCTGGAAAAATTAATACTAGTTCTGGATTTCGACTCACTTTACGTTTTTCGGGTCGCTGAATCCGAATTTGTAACTTCCCACCAAAATTTCACCCGGCAACCCCCACAAAAAAAATTGATTTTTTGAAAAAATTTGGTTTTTGAGAAAAGCGCGCGGGGATTGTTCCGAGGCAGCCCCCTCTCTCTCCGTTTATCCTACGTCATAATGTCATATATCCTATTTGTTGCAAATTTTGTCTAGTTTCTGAATTTTGTAATGCTTTTCGTCTGAAACAATAAGAAATTTAAGTTAATAACAACTATTTGGGGGGGGGATTTTTGGGGGTAAGTTAAAAATTCGGATTCAGTGACCCAAAAAACTTAAAGTAAACCTTATAAAAAAAGTTTGGAGGAGAGATGGGAGGGCGAATGTAAACGTGTGAGTGGTTAAGTGGAATTGCGCAAGTTAGTCCACGCAGCTCTGCGTGCATGTTCCGAGGCAGATCCCCCGCTCCCCTTCATCCTAAGTCATAATGTCATGTATCTAATTTGTTGCAAATTTTGTCTACTTTCTGAATTTCTATATACTTTTCCCTTAAAACAAGAAAAAAAAACTGATTTTTTTAATAAAAACCTTTTTTGGGGGGCTTTTTACCAAAATTTGGGGGGGGGGGGTCGCCAGCAAAAATTTTGGTGGGAAGTTACAAATTCGGATTCAGCGACCCAAAAAACATAAAGTAAGCCGATTTCCAGAACTACCATTAATTTTGCTAGGTAAAATTCCCTATTGTCTGGACTAAATAATGGGAGAAACGAAATTGTTCTCATTCACCGGATAAAAAATCTTTTATATTCCGAAGGAATACATTACTATGTCTATCTATACTGTATGTAATTTCAATTGACTTCTTAAGGTCAGTTTCCCTGTCCTTATCTTATATCGGTGACTATGGTAACACCGAATTTGGCTGACTGATCGCTCTTTTTTTTCCCCACCCTACTTGAGATCATTAGGAAGTTAAGTCCTTTGCTTGATTATAGCGGAGGAGGAAAACGGACAAGGGGCCCCCATCTTCTAGTGTTATGACAAGAAAGGGATGATTGGGGAGGACGCATGTCCTTGAAAAGCCAATTGAATTTACATAAAATATAGTAATAATAAATTTGTTAGGACTTTATTGTAAACGATTCGCAAATAACGGCAGCTTTATATATTTTTTAAATGGAATTATGCATACTACCAAAGTAGAAAGAATGTTTACCTCTGCACGTTTGACGAGTAACATCATAGATGTAACCGATGCCGCAGTTAACGGGACGAGCACTCTTCGTCTGGCACTGGTAACTTCCAGGAGTATTGACGCAGTAGTGTGTCCTGGGGTCACAATCATCCAAGAACTCATCGCATTCGTCTACATCTGCGATGAGATAGAACCATAGAATAAAATTATTTACCATAGAATAGAAGTAAATAATGGTCTATTTTTTAAAAATGACAAACGTTTTAATCTTCCGTAAATGATAAATAGGATAATACCTTCACACTTGTTGCCACTGAATTTATACCCATGAGGACAAGTTGCCTTGCTGACACAACGATAACTTCCAACAGCATTCACACAATTCTGCGTGGTTGGATTGCAGGTATGTGTTCCTTCACGACATTCATCGACATCTGGTAAATAATTATACGGATTAGTAGATTAGAAAGTTTAATTATACTGCACATTTTTATCTACTCAAAATAGCAGGGCCGAAACTAAGGGGGGGGGGGGCAGAGGGGCATGTGCCCCGGGCGCCAGAACGAAGAAGCGCCAAATGAAGGACTATACCTTTGGAATGGATCATTTTCTTCTGATGCACTGATGGCTTCTATTATTATGAAACAGCCATTATAAATGAAGTGTTAGGTGAAGATGAAAGAGCAGTCGTAAAAAGTTAGAACTCTGATTTTGGCCATAAAAATGGCCATAATTTATTTTTTACAAAAAACAAATTATGCCCATTTTTTTCTTCCCATTCTGACCAGAAAATCAGAGTTCTAACTTTTTACGACTGCTCTTTCATCTTCACCTAACACTTAATTTTTAATGGCTGTTTCATAATAATAGAAGCTATCAGCCCATCAGAAGAAAATAACTCGGTGAAAGTGGAAACTCGGTTAAGCAGGACTCGGATAATTGGGACTCTAACTGTATATTTCATTTTTAAAATGATCTTTAGAATATTTTTATTGGTGTTCAGAGGGGAGTCATGACCCCCGTGACCTCCCCCTTGGATCCGCCATTGTAAATTACGTAGTTCCGTATTACATATTTTAAGATTACATATTTTAAATGTTAAAATAAGTCGGCTATTAGAAAATTAGTAAAATTCTCTTTGTAAATATACTTTGCGGAAGAGGGGGGGGGGGGGCAAAATCCAAGCTTGCCCCCGGTGCAAAAAAGGCTAGTTTCGGCCCTGCAAAGTAGTAATCGACATATGTTTTCAAACAGTGATTATCTTAAAAAATTCAGTATAAGCTATCAACATTTCTTTTCAAGAAAGAACTCTGGACAATTTTCTCCAATTGTAGCTTTAATCATCTGCCACATTCCAACAGTCCTCAACCATAATTAGTAAGGACAACTGGATTGATTGCCAATAGACCGAGTGTTGGCGAAGAAATTTATTTAAGGGACTTATGATCTTTTTTATGTTTTCTTCGCTCAATTAAAAAAAATAACAATTTTAAGAGAAATATTTTTACCAAAGTGCTTTGATGTATTAGATGAGGTTGCCGAGTCAATTTCCTATCATTTCCAACCATAAACATGAAAAATTTTGTCTGCGTACATCTATGTGGTGGATCATACGCGTGCACGTAAAAAATCAGGTTTCGGCTTACGCGCAAGTTTTCTGAAAATCTATTACTTTTTTTGTTCACGTATTTGACTTCAGTGAAATCTTCAAAACCTCGTATAAAATTAAAAAAAAAAAAAAAAAAAAAAAAAAAAAATGCAACGACCATTTGGAAAATGATTTTTTCAAAGACTAAAATTTAAGACATAAAAAATAGCTCGGAGTTGATCATACATTACGTACGCCATGAATTAAACATTAATAGTGTTATTACACTATTACACATAAAAATTGCAAGCGACAGAAATCGCCTGCGACTCGTACGTATGGCAGAACACACCTGAAACTTACGTATTATCCAAACATTTCATTGGCTGTTCGGGAAAAGGCTTTTCCATCGTCAGATTTCCAAGAAATCTGACGGCCAATTTTAAATGAAATTTATTTCTTAAACTTCTAAACATCCCACAATATTACTTTTTATATCGTCGTATAGAGAAAAAAATGTACTTTTAAATGCAATTTGTTTGAAAGCTGTATCTCAATTTGTTTCTGAAATATTAATTTTTTTTATAGTTTTTATTACTTTTTTGTCATAGTGGCAACAGTCTGTTCTCCATCTCTGTTGCAAGTAAAGGGAAATACAGATTGCTGTATAGACCAATCAGAAAACGAATAAAATGATGATTAAACCAATAAAAACCTTCAGATATGCTTTTGATTTCCTACCCTGACGAGCACAATAACCATTTTTCCAAATGGTTAAAAAAAAAAGATGAAACAGGTATATTCAAAAATTATTTCATGACAAAATTACCTCCATTTCTGATAAAATAATTTCCTTTATCATTGGAACAAACAAGAACTTAAAAAAAAATCCCAGTGACATTTTTTCCAAAACTGATGTTTGAAGGTCTACAAAAAATTTTAAGTATGTAGCTCAAACAGTCTTAATTAATATTAATACAGTAGAGCGAAGATTATCGGAACTCCGATAAACCGAACTTCCAATTATCCGAACAGCTTATTTTTCTCATTTGTTTTCTTTTGTTTGTTTTTGTTGTTGTTGTTTTAACCGAACTTCTAATTATCCGAATAGCCTATTTCTCTCAATTTTTTTTAACCGAGCTTCTAATTATCCAAACACTCCGTTTCTCACATTTTTTTTCCCCCTTCAGAATTAGCATTCAAAATCGAAACCCCGATTAGTGTATCGTTGGGTGCAGTAACAACGAAAAAGAAACTGAAGAAAATAAAAACGAATGCTCTGATAATGGCCCAGGTCAATCACATAACGAAGCCTTCGAATGTTTGGAAACAGATATGAAATGGTCCGGACGGCAGAAGAACGCTGATCGTATTCAAGAATGTCCTCTTTGAAGCGAGGAACAATCGAGAGCTTTTTTGCTTAAATTATAATCTCTGGAGTTCAAGAGATAACAAAAAAAGAAAAAGAAAATTTGAAATGATAAAAAGTAAACAAAAAAAATTAAAAAGATTAAAAAAATTAACACGCCAGCACTAACTAATGCTGGCAGTGCAAAGCCTGGATAAAGTGGGAAGGTTTTAATATAGTCAAGAACATCCCTTAAATTGTCTGTCCATTAATCCGAACTTTTGCTTATCCGAACTAGGGTTGGTCCCGACATGTTCGGATAATCGGCGTTGTACTGTACATGGAAATTTTTCCAGAGAAACATTCGTCTTGCATACAATAGTTCAAATGAAAATCTAAATTCAAATTAATTGCTTAATAGGCGCAAAGGCCACCCTATTGAAAAAGATTCCATACCGGGACTCGAACCCGGACCATCAGCATAGCGCACTGACGTTCGACCGACTAAACCACATGGAACGATATCCAGCCTGGAACTTCTCACTATTACAGATTGGCAAGACTACAAACGCAGCACAAGACGGAATATTTTTCCGTGAGCCGCCGACATGGAGCAAACACGAAACTCAATTAAAACCAGCATCGGCTGAAACTATATTAATACGTGGAAAACTTTCCAGAGAGAAACATTCGCCTTGCATACAATATTTCAAATGAAAATCAAATTTTAAAATAATTGCTTAATAGGCGCAAAGGCCAACCTATTGAAAAAGATTCCATGCCGGCACTCGAACCCGGGCCTTCAGTATAGCGCACTGGCGTTCTATCGACTAAACCACATGGAACGATACCCATCCTGGAACTTCTCACTTTTAATAATTCGCATACATTATTTTAAAATAATGCCCAGTACCACCAGCAATATAAGTAATTCTTCAGCTTCCAACCTTGCCTGTTGTTCTGTCTGCTGACGTTTTTTGGCAATTCTTGCGTTCTTTGTGCTGTCTAGGCTTCGTTTTTCTTCCCTAGCCCACCATCCCCTGCTATTCTAGACCTACGCGGTGACACAAAAATATCGAAGGAGGATTTTTTTTAAGCGTTTGTACGGTTCCCTGAATTTAGACACCAGTATTTTATAAAAGTTTCCTTTGACTTATTTAATCTCAGAAAAAGAAAGCAAAGAAAACTTTTAATAATTATTGGTATTGGAAATCAAGGACTCGTACAAAATCTGAAAAAAAAAATCCACCTAAGACATCCGTATTTTTGTGTCAGCGTGGAGACCTAGTATTCAGGGAACGTTTCATAGCCACATGTGCTCTATTCTGTGCATTCACGTAAGAAACTTTCCAGCAACAATGCCTAGATTTTTCTACCCGTCTACTTGTTAAATAACAAAACAGCCTCACAAGTCCCTATTTCTATCACTTTTTTACTACTAAACACTGTTTTTGGAACATTCTTCCAAATTAGAGCCATTCAAAGATTCATTTACATTTTGTGTGATCTCTAACTGACGTGCGACATTTGAAGTTGTGTGATATGTTATGTTGGGATTGCATTGCCTTTTATTGAACGCTGCGCGTTCCAGGCAACTTTTTGGAGAATTGTACTTCAGAACGTCAGTGAAAACATTATTACTCGTTTATTTTTAGGATTTAAGGTAAAAACTTGTCATTTTCATGTAAAGCAAGATTGTTGGACCTCAAAAAGCTAAAAAAAATAACGAAAATCGATTTTTTTTAAGGTCATAAGACCGTTAAATAATTGATGAAAGTTGAAACTTTTATAAAATGGTTTTCCTTGCTCAAGCGAAAAAAGTACGGATGATCTGGCAATTTCCTAGTACACTTAGGAAAAATTTTCAGCACGCTGCAAAGAGAAATGAGTGATATTCCGATCCGATTATCATCTCAGTTGGAATAATTACTATCTGTAATTGGAATACCATTTGAGGATTGAACAGTTTTTCTAAGTGCACTTTTAAACCGCCTACCAGATCATACATACCTATTTCGCATAAGTAATAAAAATGATTTATAAAAGTTTTAAACGATGCGCAAGTAATTAAAAGAAAGGCGTATTCATTCCGCCGAAAACCCCTTAAAAAGCATAGCCGCGTTTAGTCACGTGGTTTAGCATAATCCCTACTCAAATCATAGATAAACATACAAGATAAGACATTCCATAGAGCGTAATGGTAATGCGATTGCGATCGCAGCGCCTTTAGTAACAATGGGGGTTGAAACTTCCAATCCTTGTAATATTTTTGTTATTGTGACCTTATTGTGATCTTTCTTTTTTTAATGTTGCATGTTTACGTTTTCAGCAGTATCTTACACCAATACATGAATATAGAATAGATATTCTATTCTATATAACAGATATCTATTCTAAGTATGTGCACGGATATATACAGGGTGAGTCTAAAATCATGGGACAAACTTTGACGGATGGTAAAGCTCATTATAACAAACAATTATTGTATAGGAATATATGACCTGAAGTGACGCGTTGAGGCACAAACACAAAAAATAACTCATTAACGGAATCATAAAATGTTCATTAGCGGGAAATTTAACCAGTGATTCCGTACAGAAAATGTTAAAACAGTTTCTGGAAATTGCACCCAACAGCAGTCACATATACTTAGCAACCTCTATGACGTGATTGGCTGACATAGTTGGCGATAGTTGAAGGCAGTAAAGCGGTGCGCCAGTTATCTGCTGCATCAGCAAAAAACGGCATTTGAACTTAAGATTTTTGCCATCATGGGTGATTTTACTAATAGCGAAAAGGCAGACATGCGTCTGATGTATGGTGCTGCTAATGGTAACGGAAGAGCAGCGCTACGGCTGTATCAAGAACGATTTCCAAGTTTACGCATGCCGATGCAAAATGTGAAACAAAATGTTTGAGCGATTACATCGGCAACTTTGTGAAAATGGTTTATTTAACGCCAGTACTGATGAAAGGGGTCGATCAAGAACTATGCGACAACCACACATGGAAGAAGCCATCTTGGACCATGTGGACGAAACATCCGCTACAAGTACAAGGGCTGTAGCATGTCGTCTAGATGCCAGTCAAAAAAACGTTTGGAGAGTTTTACACGAAGAAGGTTTACGCCCATTCCACATACTGAAAGTCCAAGCTTTGCGGACATGTGATTACCCTCTGCGCGTGGCTTTCTGCCAATAGTTCTTGCAGGAGAGTGCGTTGCTGCCGACTTTTCCAGCTCATGTGCTATTCACAGATGAGGTGATTTTTACACACGAAGGCGTTTTCAATGCCCACAATTCTCATGTGCGGGCAACAGGAAATCCACACGCCCACATGCATTCCAACAACGCTTCTCTGTGAACGTTTGGGCGGATATTGTGAATGATTACCTCATAGACCCATATCTCCTACCAACCCGATTGAATAACCGCTGTTATTGGATTTTTCTGGAAGAGGTTTTACCAGAATTGCTGCAAAAGTTCCGACTGGCGTTCGCAATCAAATGTGGTCTCAGCATCATGGTGTGCCAGCACATTTCAGTATGGAAGTCCACAATTACCTGGATGCTACTTTTCGGATTCGCTGGATTGGGCGTCGTGGGCCAGTCCGATGGTCACCACGATCGCCACATTTTTTCCAATGGGGGCATTTGAAAGCCCTCATTTGCTAGACTCCAGTTGACTCCATTAAAGAACTCGTTGCTCGACTATCCTGTGCGGCCGCACGCGTACGTGAAATACCCGGGGTATGGGACTCTGTTCGCCAATCACTCCACCGACCCTACCAAGCTTGCATTACTGTCGATGGCCGCAATATTGAGCATTTATTGCAGACATTGCTGTAAAAAAGCATTTAGCGACGACGTTGTAAATAAACAATGTTTTTCATTTCATGTGTAATTTTTTGTGTTTGTACCTCAGCGCGTCACTTCCGGTCATATGTTCCTATGCAATTAATGTTTGTTATAGTGAGCTCTACCACCCCTCAAAGTTTATCCCATGATTTTAGACTCACCCTGTATATATATTTTTCGTACATGAAGGGTAAACGATTTAAGTGCAACGAAAAACAAGCTAAAAATTTCGTCTTGAATGTTATATATCAAATAAATATGATATAATTTGATTTAAAGCTACATAAAGCAATGGTGTAATATAAAAATGTACGAAATATTACACTCTGCAAGTCCCAGAAAATTTCATAAATATTCTCATTTAGTAGGAAAATTTTTATATCCGATGTTCAATTAATTTATGAAGTTTAACGTATTATGAAGTTTAACGAAGTTTAATATATTAAAGAATCGCTACAATAGACTTTTAAAATTTAAGCATTTTTACTTTCTCACAGATAAAATAAAAATATTGTTTTTAATGTAAATAACGTAAAATCAGTTCAATAATATTTAAAATATTAACATGTAAGAAATAATAATAAAATTACAGATGGGGGGAAAAATTCTTTTTTAAAATTTTTTAGAGTTATATAAATCTAAAAGTTAAAAGAAAATAGAGATACACACTTGGCATTGCACTTGATTAAATTTTATTCGATGTGAATAAATTAACGCAATACCTGAATTTGATTTTTTTACAATTTAATCTCTGAAACTTACATATTTACGTTTTCAAGAAAATTTTCTGAGATTTTTCTTTTATATTATTATTATAATTATCCTTTTGTAAGTTAAACTTGAACGATACAAGTACGAAGAAAAAATCTACTAAATAAATCAAGCATAAATACAATATCCCTTTGCCTCGTTAAGGAAAGAATAGATATTCAAAACATAGAGCGTAAACAAAACATATTTCATCAACATAGGTAAATTTCGGAGGCTTATTAATTCTTCTCTCTTGTCATTAGTGACGCTAGTACTGTTGCTATCACAGATTCTGCCGTTAGTGTCCTATGTTGTCATGTTGTATGTTTATCTATGGCTCAAATCATCTTTGAACCAGTTGATTTCTACCCTGTCTAGATAGCTGAATGGTCAGAGTTTTGGATCAGGGTTTGGAGGATTGGTCAGAACTTTGATTGTAGGTGCAGTGCCTTCTGGTGATTGGCTTCACAGATTACAAACAAACGAGTATGCCTTCTTTATACCGTATGCCTCGGTTTTAACTTTCACCAAATTATTAAATAAATTTCTTTACTAGTTATCGGCCTACAAGATCTTAATTTTTCCCTGCATATACAATGAGTAATATTCTATTAAACCTGTCTATAGCGATGCTGAATGAATCAGAAAATAGTAGCGTCATAATCAGGTTATATTACTGACAGGTTCAAGGTCAATTCGTTCTTTCACAATATAAAGTAAAAAGTATAATTAGAACATATGGATTCTAAAAGGGTTTTCCACGCTGTGCAATAATCTTAATTAATAATGAAAAATGATTTATTTTTTAAATTTTCATACATGCACACACACATATATAGTATAGGATTTCCAAAATTTACCCCATTTTAAACTTTATAAAATGAAATTAACCTATGACTATCCTATTTGTACTAAAATGACTTCCTGCATAAAAAAAAATCTCGTAGGTCTATTTCTCATCTTGAAATTTAAAATAGATCAGTTAATTTATGCAAACTCCACGTGTATCCCAGAGCAGGGGTGGCAATCCCAGAAACCAATGAGCCAATTGTCACCACTATTTCCAAATAATAATCTATGCCTTCATTAATCGCTGAATTTCTGTCATTAAATAAGACAAAGATTACTTTTTCCGAAAATGTGGTGACAATTGTTATGATCACACACAGGTTCGCCACGCCTGTCCTAGAGCATGTATACCTTGGTCAAAAAAGACCCAATATCCAATTACAGCGTTGTGTTTTGAGGAATAGCTGATATAAATATTTATTTATTTATTTATTTAAATCGCTATGAAGTTAATTATTATTTAAATCGCTGAAGAAATACTTTCCTTTTTGAATAAATTAAAAGAAGAATATCATAATTTTTATGTTGTAGTCAGGACTGCACTGTGAAGTGTTTGGTAGACACAAACCAAAAAGTAGTGATTATTAAAAACAGTGTTTCTTAAAAAATTGTGCTTATTACAAAATATATTAAAGAACTGACATTGACTTTTTTCTCGTGCCTATGAATAGGATAAAACACCGCTCTTGGTTGACACATACCGCAAATGGTTGATTTTAGAAAAATAGACCTTTTTTCTAACAAGGTACAAATATATTGAGTGATTCAAAAAACATTAGACAGACTTTAACAAGTGGTACATATAAAAATAAAACAATTTTTGTATAGTCAATCAAGATTGTAATCATTTTTTTCTCGCAAAAGAAAATAAAAATACAGGGTGTCTCACTCCGATCCGAACATGGCTATCGTTCATAACTTTAACTAAAATAAATATTTTTGAATGGAAGCTTCAACAGACTTTATGTGAAATGCAGTGAGATCATGAAAAATGGTGGAAGTGTACAGAATTTCGGTAAGAGAACCCAATGCCAATAGTATTTTAGGGGGACCAGGTAAGCGAAATTTGGCAAAAAATCGATTTTTACTTCTTTGTATCATTAAATAGTTTAAACTTTTATCTTTCCAACGATGTGTCACACGTGTTTATTTATAAAAGAAAATTGTTGGAATTATTCATTCTTTCTAAGAGTACTTCACAGCTTAATGGCCATTTAAATCTTTAACTCACTTTTCTCAAAAACTTTGATTTTTCATGTTTGTGTTCCTTTTTTTCAATATCTATTAAACTTATGAACTCAGATTTTTTTAATACTTATATTATGTTATATTGTATACTTTAACACAGGAATTTAATGATTTGTTGAGAATTATTTATTTTAGGCACTGAAATCTTACCAAAACTGCTAATTTAAAAATGACTTTCAATAAATAATGAATAATTAATTTTCAGTTTCACTTAGAAATAAAATGGCCCGTTAAAATACGTAAAACATGTTATTCTAACTACTCTAAAAAATCTAGACCTCTATCTTTCACCATTTCTGAGAAAAAGGTACATAAAGTTGGTGAATTTAACATGGCGGAGATAGGGCTTTCCCGGTCCCCTTACAATATGGAGCGTGTGGTCTGGTTCAACGCTATTTGGATAAGGATGATAGCCACTTCTAATATTTATCGTGATGTTCTTACATTCCACAAAAATGAATCTCAAGTTTATTTGAAATATGTCTTCATTGTTGTTAAAATTATGAACAAAAATCCAGATTCGGAAGAGACATCCTTTATCTTTGAATGAAATAAATGGATCGTGACTCTAGTTTCTTAACCCGGGAGGACGCGCGCCGGCCTGATAGACCCGGAGTGCGTACGGTTTTTACAATTGCACCACTATCTTTTTAAAAATAATCTTCAACTTCTTTTATCGCAAAATTCTCTCCGATTAAATAAGGTGACGATTATAATTTGTTTTTATTGGTGGCAAAGTAAAAACCATTCATACCCTGGGTATGCGCGCGTTCTCCCGGGTTAAACAAAAAAATGTTTCTTGTAATGTAAATTACCACTTCTTAAAGTACGTCTAATCTTTTTTTAGTTATGTTGTACACATAGTTGGAACAGTGAACAGTAGAATCCTGTATAATAGTTACGATAATATCTTGTGCACTGAGGTTTAAGCATTTTCTTTTCCACATTCCACTACTATTTAAAACAGATACATAATTTCATATGTATAACTATAATCTACAGTGTTAAAAATTTTTTGCCGATTGTATCAACTTTTGGTGTTGCAATAGCTATAGCTGAAATCATTAGATGGTGAAATTTCGTTTCTACATTTGGAGTTCCGGTTGAGCCGTAGCTTGAAATGTTGGACGAGATTTCACCATCTTATGGTTGCAGCTACTGCAGCACCAAAAGTTGGTTCAACCCAGAACTAAATTTTTAATAGTGTAAATGTATAGTGCGTGTTCGATTGTAAATTTCCTTCACGCCAAATTAAAATCAGGTTTTGGAAGGGGTAATATAGTAATAGGCACATTATTAAAATAGTATTAACGAGTAAACAGTAAAACACGTGGAAATGACGAAATTAAAAACGATAAACATTGCAGGGTGAAAAAATGTACACAGGGAGAAAAAGCAAGAAAAAAAATATCTTTTATCTTAAACTTCGTGCACCATCAAGTAATCTGCAAAATAGAAGCAAAAAATTAAAAATATCACATAAATACAATACACAGGAAAATGGGGATAAAGAGTAATTTTTAGTGGGAATTTCATATGTGAAAATCTTAATTCCCGAAACGCCAACTGAGTCTATTGTGGAGGCACAAAAACTTTTTGGTTTCTGTTTGTTTGTTTCGAGAAAACTGCCTCAAAAAGCATTCTATTAGGTTGATATTTGGTAGGTATGTTGGGTAGGTACCCGGATTTAGTTGTCTAGTTTTTGGTTAACTTTGGTTGATTCGTCCGGAAAATATAAAGCATTTTCTTTTGCCTTATAATGCTTTTCTACTGGAATTGAGACAATTTGCAAACTTTCTTTTCATTGAAAAAAAAAAGTGACATATTTAGATAATTGATTTAAATGTGAAATTATGATCCTAAAATCTCCCAATACGTATCTTAAATTATTCCTATTAGTTTGAAATTTTGCGAGTACACTTCTCAGATCTTTTAAATTAGGTGTATAACTTTTGGTGGAATTTTATACACGTGTTCGAAAATTATAAAACATTTTGTTTTATGACTTTACGTATTTGTCACCATGTATACATTTCATTTTTCTCTTTTCCCTTTTATCAGCTTCTTGGCAACTGTATTTCATAACGATAAAAAAATCAATAAAATATTCCGATTATGAAAGACTAAGCAAAACGTCTGGATGGAGTAAATGGTTGGCTAATCTATCGAATCTGGTCTCCCACTTATATTTTTGTCAAATATAAACGATTAACGATTATACGATAACGATTAATATAAACGATATAACAATACAGCTTAAATTGAATGTAAATTTAAGTAATGTAATTACTAAAAAGCTGAGAACAAACATAAATGTAGTAAATTCTGTTTATATTTCCATAAGTACTTTCTTACATGACATTTTATTCAACTTTTCTGTCAGATGTAAATATTTAGTGGTTGCCAAATAAGTAAGTATTGCTATTTGGATGTTAGGAAAACACAAAATTCCCGCCCAAATTCATGCTTATCCTAATAAAATCAGAATATAAAATACAATCCAAGTATACTACAATCATGACATAGTATAATTAATAGGAAGTTTTCTAATGCAAAATGAATGAGACTACAGGGGATTCACGGCGGAAAGGAAGGCAGAGCCTTCTAGGAACCTCTTCCCTAGGAACTGTACTTTTCATTCTGAAAAAATTACAAGAGTAACAAGTTTATGAGAATATCATTGCATATAATCACGTTTAATGTGAAGCTCTAAAATTTTTAGAAGCTTCGATAAATCTTCTATGTTCATAAATATACATGTATAATTTAAAAAAAATTAAATTTCGGATTGTAGGATATTAAATATTATGCAAAATGAGATTATAAAATAACGACATGCAGAACTGACGTTGAGACTTCTGGTCTGTAGATTTGCTAGTTTATCGTTTCCTTGGGAATTGAAAAATGCTCTCATCTGAAAGAACTGAAGTCAGAGTGGATCAATTTCTTAGAACCTTTAGAGCTTAGAATCTTTTTCAGGTATTAATATTTTTTTTAAAAGATAAAATATACAAAATGTTCCGCAAAAAAATGCTTTTCAAATACAAATGCTTATCCAAAATTTATAAAAATGTCCTACATTCAAAAAGTCTTTGAAAAGTTAAAAAAAATGCAAATTTTAACAAATTTGTAGGCTTTATTAATAAGTTACAAAATTCATGTGTTAGTGTAACCTGTTACCAAGCTGGTCATGTAACGATGGAACCTGTTAACAGAAAGTAACTGTTTTTCCCATCTCTACATAGAATACTGACAATAATTCATTTATAGTAAAATGACAGATTTTCTACTCTCGATCCCATAATAGGCTACATAAGATGCTGAAAATAACCCCGCTTTTTTGTAAATTGACAGATGGTCCATTTTGGTTCCGCGTAATAGGCTATCATACAATGCCAAATCTCTTATCAAAACTAGAAATAACTAAAACTGAAAAGTTATGTAGTAAAAAAAATAAATAAATAAATAAATAAAATAACAAACAAAAGTTAAGAATGCCTTATTCATTCACTCAAAACACATACATGTATATGAATATTTTTTCATTTATTTCTATATTCGTTATTTAAAAAGCTACAACTTCACAAAATAATCAATTTTTAAGTGCATAACATATAGCAAAATATATATATATTCACATCACAGATTAACAGATTAGAAATACTTTGACAGAGTGTTTAAAGAATATTGGGCACATTACCTCTACAGGAATTTGTAGAAGCATTTAATCTGTGGCCAGGAGGGCACACTTGTAGCGAAGTCAGTGGTTGACACCTGTACGCTCCTAGGACATTAACACACTGTTCTTTGCCAGGAAGACATTCGTTTTTCTCCAAGCATTCATTTATATCTGCAGTATAATAAATACTATATTTTAAAAATGTTAATGATTCTTAATTTATTGGAACCATCTGCACATTATTTGTTGGAAGAACTCAACATAGGTAAACAGAACTTTAGAAGAACACAGGGAATTGACGGTTGAAATGAACTGACGGGTTTTCAAAATCAATAACAAGTGTAAATGGTGACAGTTATCATATATGTTATTTCTGATGTCAACATCCCTTTGTGTATGCACACATAAAACGCACAATGATCCACGAAAACGATAAAATCACCAAGAACAAGAAAGATTTTTTGAACAGGTTTTTGTTTCAGTACACTCAGATTTCGTTAAAACAAGTTGTTTGAATAAATATTGAATTTCTTTAAAGATTAATGCAAGAACGTAGAAAATATTATCAGAGATTGCAGTGTAGATCCACTGGTTCAAATTATTCATGCAGGAGGATAATGTGTAAAGTTAGTCATTTCTTTGCTACTTTCCTTGTTTGTTCCAAATGCCACCTTTAGATGGCGCTAAATTGTCTTAAACTCTAATAATACTCAAATTGCCATTCCAAAACCTAAATCTTTTTTTTTTCTCGTCCTTTCAGTAGCCAAACGGATTAAACTATAAAAATTGAGTGAACTTTGGTTCCATCTTTACTCAAGTAGCACAGATTGTTGACCCGTCGTTAGCAGTTTGTGGAAACTATCGGGAACAGATAAATTCAGCGACCCTTCTTATTTGAAGCGTATGTTAGCTGCCAATGGTTGAACCGATGTTGGGCATTTGTTGACAAAAGGTTTGTTGGTCAATGGTACGGCATAGCAGAGATGGGACAACATTTAGCCAACAATTTTGAGCATTTTTACTGTTTGAGACAGTGCAGAAACATCTCTCGATGACATTTGGACTACTGCAAGACAACGCTGTAAAGAATTTCTCTGCTACACACATTCATCTCCTGCAAGAATAACTTCAATAGCTGTTATCGTTTATCTGTTAGTAGAGCTTTAAAAAACGTCAGTTCATGTATTTCTCCAATAACGGGCTGGTACTTGAATACGTCACTGGGAAAAAGTGAACGGCAGTTTAATGCAGAAAATTAATATGTAGTTCATGCTAGAAAAAATCATTTTTTCGATATGAAAATCTCGCTTATTAACCCCTTCAGGGTATAGTCTATCAAAAAATATAATTTTGTAAGAAAACTTATTGTTTTAAACGAATCGAAATCTCTTCATTAAAAAAAAAAAAGATTACCTAATAGATTACACCGCCAGCACTCTACGTATTAGACTATTATTGTCATTCATAAAAATGAGTTCAAATTTTTAATAAACTTAAAAAAAGTTCCTGCAATTGGAAATCGCCATTGAGGCTGTAAAATGCTCAACAATGTTCTCAAGTAAACCTAGCTAGGTAAATTTCAAAACAAGAAATATTAAGTAATTCTTTTGTGATCAAGAATAAATAGAATGTGGACGAGCTTTTGATAAACAAAGAATTGAACTATTAAGAATTAATCCGATATCAAATCATTTTACAACTAAAATTATTTTGCGTTCTTTTTATTAACACTTTCCAAAAAAGTTGAAAAGTGTTTATGCATTCGGTTTGTCTATCCGTCTGTCCACGCAGTAACTCCCGTCAATATACTTCTTGGATTTTCATGCAATCGATAAAGGTTGCTTAGGGTCACCAAAGCATGTTTGATATTGTATATGAAGTATGTAGGATTAATCGTTCGTTTACAGGGGCACTCAAAGGAATTCCATTATACATTATAGTATATGGGGAAAAATCGTTTGCAGAGTATTTTAATGATATTATGCTATTTCAAATGTATTGAAACTGATATAAATCACAGAATTTCACTACGATCACGTTAGAACAGGGCATTTATAGCCTTTTTTATTCATTTACAGGGACACACAAAAGAAATCGGTTAGAGTATTGTCTTTGAGTAATAATTGCTGGAGCGTACATTTTAAAATTCGGTATGCGCTTTAAAAAGTAACTAATTTTTTGCATGTTACTCGTTATATATAAATTCTATACCTCATATACAGGGCTGCACAAAAGTATTCACATACCATTCTCCTTATTAGAATAAATTACTGAACGGGAATTTTCAACTGAAGTATATGTATTTCTTAAGTGAACAAAATTTTGGCATGCATGCAGTTAATAGATACAAACCCGGGTAATTTTTTGATGGTGGATGAGAACAGTTGAAATTGGGTTTTCAAATGTGTTATGCGTTTTTATAGGGTTGAATTAGACATAATATTTTAACATATTAAACGGTGCAGTTTTATTACGTTATTCTGAATGTGTTGGGAATTGTTTCATAATCTATGCTTGACGCATGATTTTTCTTTCTTGTTTAACTTTATACATTTATAAGCTGCAATGACGGTGTTTTCAAATCATGCTATATTTACCAAAAGTATCGATTGAAAAAAACTCTATAGGGCTTACTTTGAAGGCGACAAAATGAATTTTGTGAATAAATTAGTTTTATTTTTGTGTGTGATTTTCTTAACAATTCCGAGTAAGTTTTACACAGAATGTATATACGTATATATATATATATATATATATATATATATATATATATTTAATATATATATTTACATATTATGCCTTTGAAAAAAAAATAATAACTTACAAGTTCATATAACAAAATAACCCGAATCTCTTATTTAAAAATAGAATGTAATAATATTTTACATTAATTGTTACACTAAATATATATATATACAGTGGTGGTCAAAATTGTGGACACTTCTTTTAGGCAGCTTTCATAACAAAAAGTAAAAAGCTACCTATTGCCGCCGTCCGGAGGAAACCACTTCGGGAAAATTTGCTATATTTTCGCCGATCATAACCCCCAGATACCAAAACCACCCTCCGCTGATATGCTGACTTATATATATGTACTATATATATATATATGTATGTATATGTATATATTTATATCTGAATGTTGTCATGTTGTAACTCTCGAATTTTTGAACCAATTTGGATGAAATTTTTCATATGCATAGTACATACTAATGTCTCGACCGAGTTCGTTGGCCAGCTTCATCCACCATCTTATTTCAAAATGGCGGCCATTTGAATTTTGTGGACACTTTTTGAAATTTTTAGGTTTCATAACTTTCTCTTTAAAATGACCTATGTTGTTAACTTACACTGTGTGACTCTTTAAAATATCTTTTAAGGTTTTTAACATTCTGTTTAAAATGATACATAAGAGTTCGCATTTTGTGAAACGTAACATTTTCTATAAGTATACAATGTTAGAAAACATAAAAAAATATTCAAAAATTCAAATGACCGCCATTTTGAAACAAGATGGCGGATGAAGCTAGCCAACGAACTCGGTCGAGTATGTACTATGCACATGAAAAATTTCATCCAAATCGGCTCAAAAATTTGAAAGCTACATCATGACAAAATTCAGATATATATATATGATTATATATATATATATATATATGTATATATCTCTCTATTCTAAAAAAAAGTAACTACCGCTGTCACCGCCGCCGGTTTTGAATTTTTTGTGACCGGGGGTCTTTCTTCGTTAATATTAAGAAAAATAATGCATACAAAAATATGAAAATCGGTAGTATTATACAGAAATGTTTGATAAACACGCTGATGCAGACAGTTTTCAAATCGAAGAATTATTTTAAGAGATATTTAATGCCAAAGTTGGACAAAATCGTTCCATTAAAAAAGTTTTATAAGGAGCAAAAACTGTACATAGGAATTTAATCATTTTTAGATCATTTTATACGTTTGAAGTTCCCGGTGAGCAGACTGTTTTCTTTTTTTAATTTGGCTAATTTTTTGAGGTTTTATTTCTATTTTAAATTCAAATTTTCAGGATTTCTAGAGATATTTTTTACAGATTTTAGAAAGTGATATTAATTTAAACTGTTGCCAACTGTATAAACAGCGGAAACAATAATGTTTGCTTCAAAAAAAAATAAATAAATAAATAAAATATTTATACGTGTAATAAATTAAAAATTTATTTACACGTGACTATTATAAACAGAAAAAAACATTTGGAATTAGAATTAAATAATTATGTACAATAAGCAGGAACTTATTACAAATTACGTCATAAAAACTATACACGGGAATTTTAAGAGAAAGGATATTGTAAAATAATAAATTCATTAACATGCGTTAGAAGTCTTAAATAGGAGAAATTACGTCATATTTACGTTACATTACAGTTATTACATAAAATGAACACCAAATAATATTGCAAAACGGTTTAAATTTAGAAATTGCGCTAGACATTTATTTGATATTTTGAGAGGATACTTTTCAACTATTTTTGTTAGGAAAGCGCAAATAATATTTCATTTCTAACACAAGTATTTTCACGTGAATATTAAAAAGGGAAAGAATAGTTTGGTCAAAATTACGTCAGATTAAAAACGATTAATTTAAAATGTCTTATTTAAAAGAACTTTCTTTTCGCTTTGTTAAAAAATACCGGGAGACAAAGACTCTGTTTACTTAATTCCTTTTATATTAGCTTATTTTGAAATGTTTATCTTATTTTACTTAATCAAAGACGAAAACAGCGATTGACATTTGTATTTTTGGTACTACTTAGTTATCCCGTCGACCAAAAATCTATCATTCGCCAAACTATAAGATTAAATGTCAATAATGGTTGATCGTAAATGTCACATTAACTTAACTTTAAGCAAGTTACACGTGTCTACGTCATCAAGTTATTTTTATTTCGACGTTTTATTTGTATTTTTTATTAATGTTGCACTAATTTATTTGTTCTTTCGTTATTTAAAATAAAAAGGATGTCAATTTGTATAATTTGGCGAGTGTTTTGGCGATTTATATAATTTGGCGAAATTGGTCGACGGGTTAATCAAGTAGTACCGCAGCGGTTTTGGCCTTAAAATTCCCCAGTCAAAGAGAAATGAATAGAAATCCGTTTATAGGGAGATCGCCATTGTTTTTTAAATTATAATTCAATCTTCCGAAATCTTTTTAAAGCCGATCAAATTAGCGTACTTTTAGAGTCTGCGGTGTCTGAACGGGGGTTGACGAGCGTAGCTCGTAGGGGTCAGAGCCCCCTAGTATTCTAAAAAAAAGTAACTACCGCTGTCACCGCCGCCGCCGGTTTTGAATTTTTTGTGACCGGAGATCTTTCTTCGTTAATATTAAGAAAAATAATGCATACAAATATATGAAAATCTGTAGTATTATACAGAAATGTTTGATAAACACGCTGATGCAGACAGTTTTCAAATCGAAGTATTATTTTATGAGATATTTAATGCCAAAGTTGGACAAAATCGCTCCATTAAAAAAGTTTTATAGGAGCAAAAACTATACATAGGAATTTAATCATTTTTAGATCATTTTATGCGTCAGAATTTCCCGGTGTGCAGACAGCTTTTAGTTTTTTAATTTGACACATTTTTTGAGGTTTTACTTCTATTTTAAATTCAAATTTTCAGCATTTCGAGGCATATTTTTTACATTATTTTAGAAAATGGTATTAATTTATACTGTTGCCAAATGTATAAACAGCGCAAACAATAATGTTTGTTTCAAATTAAAAATTTATTTACATGTGACTATTATAAACAGAAAAAATCATTTGGAATTAGAATTAAATAATTATGTGCAAAAAGCAGGAACTTATTAAAAATTACGTCATAAAAAGTATACACGTGAATTTTAAGAGAGAAAGGAAATTGTAAAATAATAAATTCATTAACATGCGTTAGAAGTCTTAAATAGGAGAAATTACGTCATATTTACGCCACATTACAGTTATTACATAAACTGAACACAAAATATTGCAAAACAGTTTAAATTTAGAAATTGCGCTAGACATTTATTTGATATTTTGAGAGGATCTTTTCAACTATTTTTGTTAGGAAAGCGCAAATAATATTTCATGTCTAACAAAAGTATTTTCATGTGAATATTTAAAAGAGAAAGAATAGCTTGGTCAAAATTACGTCAGATTAAAAACGATTAATTTAAAATGTCTCATTTATAAGAACTTTCTTTTCGCTTTGTTAAAAAATACCAGGAGACAAAGACTGTTTACTTAATTCCTTTTATATTAGCTTATTTTGAAATGTTGTTACACGTGTCTGCGTCATCAAGTTATTTTTATTTCGACGTTTTATTTGTATTTTTATTAATGCTGTACTAATTTATTTGTTTTTTCGTTATTTAAATTAAAAATTATGTCAATTTGTATAATTTAGCGAGTGGTTTGGCGATTTATATAATATGGCAAAATTGGTCGACGGGATAATCCAGTAGTACCGCAGCGGATTTGGCGTTAAAATTCCCCAATCAAAGAGAAATGAATAGAAATCGTTTATTGGGAGATCGCCACTGTTTTTTAAATTATAATTCAATCTTTCGAAATCTTTTTAAAGCCGATCAAATTAACGTGCATTTAAAGTCTGCGGTGTCTGGACGGGAGTTGGCGAGCGTAGCTCGTAGGGGGCCGAGCCCCCTAGTATATATATATATATATATATGTATAGTAGTCAACATTTCAACGTTGGGTGATTTTGGGATCTGGGGGTCATGATCGGCGAAAATATAGCAAAATTTCCCGAAGTATTTTCCTTCGGACAGCTGCAATAGGTAGCTGTTTACTTTTTGTAATAAAAGCTACCTAAAAGTGTCCACAATTTTGGCCACCACTGTATATATATATATATATACAGTGAAATACGTTAACACGAAATTGAGGGGGGCCGAAATTTTATTTCGTGTTAAAAGAATTTCGCGTTAAAAGATTCGTAAAAAAAGAACAAAACTCACGAATATTTTCGACGTCGTCAAATTTTCTTTCGATTTGCTGTTAAACTACTAAGTAGGTTGCATCCATTAGGATAAAAATCAAGCAAAACAAATATTGTTTTTTGTGGAAAAAATCATATATCTTTTTTTAAAGTGTCTTTTTCAGCATTCTGAGATCTGGCTTGTTTGAATCAAATAAGCAAAGCTGTCTCTAAATCTTCGTGCTTAGCCGTTCTCATACGTTTTCTCTCTGGCTTAAACATACTGCACTCAAACATTAACGTAATAGGATCCCTGTTTTTTATTATCGTTGATAAAGTAGAACTGGCAATGCCAAACTCTTTGCAGATTTCTGTTTTCGTTGTTCTTTTTCATCAACTGTATTAAGCAGCAGCATCTTCATTTGAAGCGAAATAGCTGTTTGTTTTCACACCGATTTCTCCGTCATGAATAAAACATAAGCTAATTTACAAAGAAAAAACACGAAAATCACTGATTTTCACCCAAAATTCAGTGGTTGTAACACAAAATTTCCCAATTTCAACTCAAACGAATTAGATCGAAAGCAAATTTTTTCGTGTTAAACGATTTTTGTTTCGTGTTAAAAGAAAAAAAAATGTATTAAATTGCATAATATACTGTACGGACTGCTATATCATTTCGCGTTAACCGATTTTTCGTGTTAAACGTATTTCACTGTATATGTAACGTTGTATAAAATTCTTATCAAACTAGTGAAAGATTGTAGTTGGATGCATTAAATTCGCAGAATACTGGCAGCTGTTGACAGGTTGTATTAATTTTGCAGTTAACAAATCTAATAAACTATATTAATTTGTTGGTAATATTTGAGATTGGCTAAGACCAATCGAAACACCAGGATTCGTTTAGCAATCGTATTATATCGTATACACGTGTAGCAAGGCAAGGGACTGAGAAATCCGGTAGTTTCTCCATAAAAAGAGAGCCAAATGTCATTCTAAAATGTTTATTCATCCAAACATGAAAACGTAAACAATTCCCACATTATGAGAATTTTCATAGAGCCCTCAGGTTGAACCACGAACCACGTCATGCTAAATGGATCTTAAATAACAAATTTAGATATTCTACTAGACTTTAAGACACCTGGTAACATAGTTTTAAAACACTCGAAAAACAGAATTCTGAATTCCGAAATCATCGCATCGGTTTTTTGTTACAAGGCGCGTAGTAAGTACATTTTCCAAGTTAATGCAGAGATGAACCAATCGGTGAACGGCGATCTTCGATCAGCGGGAGTTAAACCAATGGTGTGAGAGAAGAAATGTTTTAGGAGAATGAATCCCAGATCTCGTAATGTAGGGATTTTGAGGCGAAAAGTCTGGCGTCTCCAAGGCGCGGGAAACAGATTCGTAGAATTCATGATTAGAAATAAAAAAAAAATAGCAAAATGGTTTTAATTACATTCGAAAATAAAAACTAGCTTCTCTCAGAATATTATAGTTTTGGTAGCTGATAAAAATTTATGAAGGGATTAAAAGTTTTAGATTAAGATTTCGAATAAGATAATTATTAATATACGCGTTTTAAATTTAAAGAAAATTAGCTAGGAATAAATAATAGCTATTATTAAGAAATAGGAAAATAATGAATATGCCGGTTACTTAGAATAATTTAAGTAAATATTGCAAAGTAAAATTTTTATATAACGTGTATATATATAAAGAGGTGCAACCATTACTCACCTTCACAAACACCTGTAAGTGAATGTGCTCTATATCCTGGAGGGCATATCCTAGGACTGGTGAGTTTAGTCACACAATCGTATGTACCATTACGATTTACGCAGTCATGGGTGGTCCGGTTGCAACGATCTATGTTCTGAAGGCATTCATCAATATCTATTTGAAAGGAAAAGTGTTTTAAATTAGGAATTTTAAAAAAAAGGTCTAATGACATAAAATAATGAAATTGTTATTTTATTGTACATTAATTGTATTTTTATTGCTTTTGCAAACTTTCTAAGAAAATCAACTTTAACCGCTTCCCTGATTTACCCGTACGTCATACGGGCAACGTGTTTTTGCCAATCATGATTTGCTCATAACACGTACGGCCATCCATATTCCAATCATGATTTATTATTCTCACCAGTACATTTTTATTGTAAATTTTGCACTATTTAATCCGCCGAGCATTTGTCTGATTCAATTAGGCAAAAATTTCTGTTTTGAAAAACCGGTGATAAAAGATTAAAAATTCTGTAAAAGACATGAAAAAATGGGCATTATTTGAAAGTTTTTTGAAAAATATTGATCAGTTCAGTGGTTAAACAAAAATGATATTTAGTTGAATATTTAATATCATCGCATTTTTCTTAACATGACCTTAAATGTTTTTTCTGCACAAACTTTTAGTGATGTAAAATT
The DNA here is from genome assembly GCA_963932465.1 of Maratus speciosus. Lineage (NCBI taxonomy): Eukaryota > Metazoa > Arthropoda > Arachnida > Araneae > Salticidae > Maratus > Maratus speciosus. The sequence goes on from OZ010789.1 coordinate 298,338,320, forward strand.
ATGCGGGATTTGTTATACTATAACAATACTATATCTGTGCTGTTTAGTTCAGGTTATACTTGTTGGTTATGTCTGTTTTATAGACTCTCCTTTGAAAATGTGACATAATATAATTCAAATCAGATTCATACATGTTTCATTCCCTAATCGTTATAATTCGTTAACCCTTTATCTACGGCATTATGATCTATTGCAATTTTTTTCATGTAATATTTTTTTTTTCAGTTACTACAATGAAATTAAAGATAAACATAAGAAAAATTTTCACCCGTGAGAAATTTAATTATTTAGAGGTAATTAATTAAAGTGGTACTTTAAAGTACCGTCAGTACACTATGACTAATATATCGTAACAGAAAATCCACAAGGTATTTCAACTGGCACCAGAAAATATTTTCGATTTAATAAATATGTGAAATATAGGCTTTCTCTTATTTACAAATAAATCGTTTGGCAAATTCCGGTGCCAATCATTTATTTCAACCCTTTAGAATTGAAAATGCTTTGCTCCTGAAAGGGTACAAAAAAACTATTTTTTTGTAGGTTTCGACCTTGTTAGCAGTCCTTTAGTTATGCGACGTCAGTATTCCAGAGACAACATGTTCTCTCGCATCTCCATATAAGCAATATATGAATTTAGATATGCCATTTCTAGCATAGCAAAAACGAGCCGGTGCCACAACTTTTTCGATTTCCTATTTAAAAAAAATAACAATGAAACGGAAAAGAAATACCAGGGAAATCATTACTACACTACATTTTATTAGTTACATTTTAAAGCAGATGAAAACGATGGATAACTACACAGACGAAAAGTAAACAAGAAGTTTTACTCCAACACCCAGTGTACTGACGGTACTTATAAGTACCACCGAGTAATTCAACAGTTAAACCAAATACATACAACGTTCACCTAAAATAGCTCGTCATATTGTATTCTTAGATCATAATGAGCACATTAAAAAAAATCCAACGCTTATCTTATATCCTTTACTATGTTTTCTGCAATGAAAAGACGAGCGTGGCAATCTGTACAAAATTTCGGCACAAATACTGCTGCCATGTATTCGGATAAAGTGGTATTAAAATAGCGTTTTTTGCAAAGTACCATTAGAATATTAGTAATATTCGCTATGACATAAAAGTTTAAAGTGAGTGGTACTTATAAGTACCGTCAGTAGATAAAGGGTTAAAGGGAAAAACATTTTAATGCGAGGTTTCCCACATAGTAGCAAAGTGTTTATGACTTCGGCTCGTCTGTCTGTCTGCCAGCGCTCTAACTCTCGTAAATATACTGGGTGTTTATAAAGTCCCGGACCCCTTTTGATGTTTAATAACTCATAAAATAATAAAGATAGATTAAAATTAATAACATAAATGGTTCGATACACTCAAAAAGTTTCATGACCCTTGTCAATGAACTTCCACGTGTGCCCCCTTCGTCGCACGGAGAATATAAAAATGTCTCTCTGACACGCTCAACATCAAAATCACTTGTGCAGGGACGTCTGGAACGTTTCTTATCTGCGATACTTCCAGTTTCTAGAAAATTCTTTTTCCACCGCAAGATGCTGCTTTTGGATGGAGGATCTTTTTGGTGAATTCTTCTGCAATTTATCTGTGCTTGCACTATCGATTTTGTTTCTATGAACCACCATAAAATCTGTGCTTTCTCTTGTGGTGTATGCATTCTCCTTAATATCCGCTCGAATAAAACATCACATACAATAGTAACATAGAACAAACGCATCAAAAGTAAGCATAACATTGCAATAGTTGCCAAAAACAAAAGAGAGAAAAATGCAATTAATAAGCAGATGATATTTAGAAAAGTACAGATATTTAGACTGCAAAATGAAATTATCTGAAATTAACCACACGCGCAGACGATATTTACAAAAGTAAAGATATTCAAACCTGAAAAGGAAAATCTATGAGTTATTCCATCAATAAATGCCATAAGTTTGTTTATATCTTCATTATTTTATGAGTTATTAAACATCAAAATGGGTCCGGGACTTTATAAACACCCTGTATTTCGATTTATACGCAATTACCGTTCCTAGAAGTTTTTTGTTTTGTTTCTAGCATTACCCATGAAAAAACAAAGATATTAACAAATATTTCAAAAATTTTTACTCCTAAAACATAGATTAATGTTTTAGCTATTCTTCGGTTAAATAAAAACTACAATTTACAGATTTAAAATAGATTTATTTATATTTTTTATAAGGGACAGGAATAAGTGCGAATGACCCAAAACACTATTATTAAAACCTTCTGAGCGGTTTGGACGTATTTTTCCGTTTCCCAAAAACAACTTAAATTTGTTGTAGAAAAAAATATTTTAAACAGAACTGTATTTTAAAATGTAATCTATACTTACTCCTATTATAAAGAGGAAAAAATTGTTTATTTGTCGGAAGTAAGCTCTGGAACTACCGAACCGATTCTAAAAGTAATGGTATCAAAATGATGGTGTCAGTCAAACTTAGAACATAGGCTATATCTTATGTCGGTGCCACTAGCCCGAAGGGGGTGTAGGAGCAAAAAACGTTCTAAAAATGCGATTTTAGCGTTACTGAAGGGCCTAGAAATATGAAATTTTGAATATTAGTTACTTATAAGTTATACATGATGTCCAAGAACAGTTCTTAAACAATTTGAAATTTAAAAGGGGTGAAAATGCACAAAAAGCGTTCTAAAAAACGTTCTAAACGGTAGTTTCTACACAATCTCAGGATATACCAAACCGATTTAAATCATATTGGTATCAAAATGATGGTGAAAACGCTTGCTCTAAGATAGGCTATGTTTTATGTCGGTGTCACTACCCCAAAGGGGGTGCAGGAGCATAAAACTTTCTAAAAATGCGATTTTAGCGTTACTGAAGGGCCTAGAAATATGAAATTTTGAATATTAGTTACTTATAAGATATAAATGATGTCTAAGAGCAGTTCTTAAACAATTCGAAATTTAAAAGGGGTGAAAATGCACAAAAAGCGTTCTAAAAACGTTCTAAATGGTAGTTTCTAAACAATCTCAGGAAATACCAAACCGATCTAAAAAATATTGGTGTCAAAATGATGGTGACAACGCTTGCTCCAAGATAGGCTATGTATTATGTCGGTGTCACTACCCCAAAGGGGGTGCAGGAGCAAAAAACGTTCTAAAGATGCGATTTACGTGTTACTGAAGGGCCTAGAAATATGAAATTTGAAATATTAGCTACTTACTAGATATAAAGGATTCCTAAGAACAGTTCTTAAACAATTCGAAATTTAAAAGGTTTGAAAATGCGCGAAAAGTGTTCTAAAAAACGTTCTAATGGTGGTTTCTACACAATCTCAGGAAATACCAAACCGATCTAAAAAGTAATGACGTCAAAATGATGGTGACAACACTTGCTCCAACATAGGCGATGTTTTATGTCGGTGCCACTAGCCCAAAAGGGGTGCAGGAGAAAAACGTTCTAAATTGCGGCTTTTGCGTTACGGAAGGGCCTAGAATCGTGAAATTTGGAATGGTAGTTAGTTATAAGATATCAATGATCTCTAAGGACATTTCCTAAAAAAATCGAAATTTAACAGGGGGTCAAAATGCGCAAAAATCGTTGTAAAAAACTTTCTAAATTGAGATTTCTATGCAATCTCAGGAAGTACTGAACCGATTTAAAATGGTGCAAAAATGATGGTGACAGATCTTGCTCCAAGATAGGCTATATTTTATATCTGTTTCCACTACCCCAGAGGAGATGCAGGCGCGAAAAGCGTTCTAAATGCCGATTTGTCAGCAATATCTCAGGAAGAATGAATCTGATTTCAAACGTAATGGTAGGAAATTGATGCTGACAGCCCCTGCTCTAACATAGACGCTATTTTATGTCGGTATCACTGTCACCAAGACACTGCAGGAGCAAAAAAGCGTTTTAAATTTCGATTATTGTGATCGGTAGGGGCTAGCAACTTAAAATTAGGCAAGGTACATATTTATTAGATATAAATGATCTTTAAGAACAGTTTCGAAAAAATTAAAAATTTAAAAAGGGGTGAAAATGCGCGAAAAGCGTTCTAAAAACGTTCAAAATTGCGATTTCTACTCAATCTAAGGAAATACCAAAGCTATTTCAAAAGTAATGGTTGCAAATCAATGGTGACAGTCCCTGCTATAACATAGGTTATATTTTATGTTGCTGTCACTACCATCTGAGGGTTGCAAAAGCAAAACATGTTCTAATTTGCGTTTTTTGCACAACTGAGGGGTCAAACACTTTGAAGTATGGCATGGTATTTACTTACAAGATGCAACTGCTTTCTAAGAACAGTCGAAAGAAAATTCCAAAATTTAAAAAAAATGAAGTGAGTGAAAAGCCTTATAAATTACAATTTTTAAGCAAACTTATAAATTACCAAACCGATTAAAAAAATAATGATGACAAATTTTGGTGATAGAACCTGCTCGAACATAAGCTATATTTTATGTCTGTTCCACTACCACCAGAGGGTTGCAGGAGCTAAAAACTTTTTACATTGCGATTTCTGTGATACTGAAAAGCCTAGAATCTTTAAATATGACATGGTAGTTACTTATGAAATATAAATGCCCTCGAAGGAACGTCGAAAATAAATTCGAATTAAAAAGGGGGGAAGCGAAGGGGAGGAGCGAAAAGCATTTTTAAAAAGTTCTAAATTACGATTTCTATGCAATTTCAGGGAATATTAACCGGTTATAAAAGTAATCAATGCGAATCAATGGTAACAGTCTCTGATCCTACACAGGCTATATTTTATGCCGGTGATTCTACCACCTGGGGCTCACAGGAACAACAAACGTTCTAAAAGAGGGCTTTAAAATCTTTTTAAATTACGTTTCTGTGGAATATTAGGAAATAACAAACCGATTCCAAAATTAATGTTGGCAAATTAATGGTGACAGTTCCTGTTTCAACATAGCCTTTTATGTTGAGAGAGGTGGTAGGACTTGGAATTTGACATGATGGTTAATTTTAAGATGTAAGAAAATGGTTTCTAAAAAATTCAAAACTTCAAATGAATACTGAAATGAGCGCATTAATTGAGCATAAAAGTTTCAAAATATTTTCTAAATTATCATTTATTTATTTTTATTTCATTTTATTAATTTAAGTCTCATTTCTGCCTAATGTAGTGTAATAAGGGTGTTTAATCAAACTGTGTTTTAAAAAGTAATTTTTGAACTATTCCTAAAAGTAATAAGTACCTTTTAATAAAATAAAGTATTACCTTTTAATAAAATAAAATTTAGTTAGTACATTTTAATAAAAATTAGACATATAAATATCACTTGGCATATTTCAAATATTACGCGAGCAAAGCCGCGGGGTTTGCTAGTATCAAATAAAGGGGTATGAAGTGTATTTTAGAAACAAACAGGGAAAGAAAATTTACATTAAGATTATTTTTATAAGCGTTTTTATGAAAATGCAGGAAAGTCTTCAAGACGCTCGGAGAGTTAAATACCCAAGAATTAACAAAAAGAACTTTAACCTTAAAGTAATGAACTGCAAATTTTACTAATTAGAATAAATGTGATGATAATTCGTGAAACTTTGTATATCTAAGATGGGCTTTTCATTCTTGGTGATTCATGTGTGATTAATCTTTTTCCTTTTTAAAAAGTTAAAGATTATTCATTATACAATTCTCATTTATATGTATCATATAAAATTGAGTCACTTACCAATACATCGTTTAAGACGTTCGTCGAACTGTAAGCCAAGTGGACAGTTTTGAATTTGTGGCTGTGAGGTAGTAGGGTTTGAAAGCGCAATGCAGTCGTAGCTTCCAATTCCATTAATGCATGTCTCGAGATCTACATCGCATACATCCGGAAATTCCTCACATTCATTAATATCTGAAAAAGACATGTAATACTCAAAGTATTGCAATTATAAGCTTACAAGGTTAACATTTCTATTATTTCTCAGAGAGACTGTGTTTTACAAGCAAGAGTTAAATCATAAACACAACCAAAAGATTACAAGAGCTTAATCTCGAACAATGAGCAAGTCTGATTGATTTAAATCCAATTCATCTTTGGGAAATTTTACAGATGCTTAATAGTAATTCTCAAAAGCTCGCATTTCCTACAATATGACGCTACATTCTTTAGTCTACAATATTTACCTAGAAAGCAAGTCTCTTTAGAGCCGTAAACAAAAAGAAAACGAGGTTAATTGAAACATTTATTGCAACATCTGGAGAAATCATTAAGCTGCTTTTCGATGTAGCATTTAGCACTAGCGCAATTAAGACACTCTTCATATCATGGGAATACTATTTATATTCTTCATCCTTCTGGGATAGAAACAAGTCTATGAACGCCAACTCCAGATCCTTGTTAGTTTGAAAATTCTGAACAGAAAGGAATTTCTTGAGGCGTAGGTAAAGTCATAATGCGCTTCCAAACCAGCTTCAAAATTTTTCATTAATGAGAGAAGACAGTCCACTACGCTCTTCATTGTGGAAAAAATTTCCTGCATCAAAGTCACACCATCTGATTGCTCATCTAGGTCAGGCCATAAGAGCTTGTACTAGGAATACGAAGACATTTGCAAACTAATGCTAAGTGTTCTTTTCAAATTTATATATTTTAATTTGATTTTTTATTAATTAATATTATTATTATTTGCATAGGATATCATAGAGGTCGATGTCTTTACTTTTTTTTCCTGTTTCGATTTTGGTTGCAATATTTTTTCTGAGGACATTTTCAGTTTTGGAACTGGTTTTGAAACTGAAAGGGATCCCAGAAAAAAATGGGAACCGAGATTTAAAAAAAAGCACGAAGATACTTCGTTAGACGTCGACCTCAGATGTCATTTAAAAAAATTTAAATATTGAAATGCAAACGGGAAATTTAAAAAGAACGTTCTGATTGGTTTAACATCAGCTTTCGGTTGTCTTCACATTACTAATTTAATCTCTTAAGGCTCCACTGCACTGAAACTCCCCGATCGCGAAAGCCCTTGTTAGCCTATGGGAAAACTTTCAAGTGCGATTACTCATTACCTAATATAATTATTAAAATACCGTTTTCACCATCAGAAAGTAGACGTCAGATGCCGATGATGTGCGCTTTTAAAAATTATCTCCACAAATTTTAAGTACATAAAAAATCCCTATAAACTTTAAAATTTCCATTTGATTAAATTGTATCATCTTTTTAAAAATACTTAAAATTAGACAATTTTTAAAAACGCACATCATCTGCATCTGACGCCTACTTTCTCATGGTATAAACGGTATTTTAATAATTACATTAGGTAATGAGTAATCGCGCTTGAAAGTTTTCCATAGGTTAACATGGGATTTCGAGTTCTGCGAGTTTCAGTGCAGCGGCCCCTTAACACAGCTGACAGCGAATTTCAGTCGGTGCTATGTTCTGTCGAAAACGTTACAACAGGCCTAATCTCATGATCAGTGGGGAAGAGAGACGAAATCTTTAGCCGCTAGAATAACAATATTGCAAGCGATCATGAACTGCACCTGTCGCATATATATATTAACACCCCGTTCTGGATCTCTCAGGCATGTGCAAATGAGCACTCACCTTTCTCAGTATATGGTCTGCCATCTATTGAAGGTGTGAGAAACTTATTTTTTGAATAAGCCAAATAGTATAAATAAAAAATAATATACTACCTTTAAAGTAAGATAAAGGAAATATGGAAACAATTTGGAAATTTCTTTATCTTCTAAGAGTCCTTGATTTGATTGAAAGAGTAATTATTGTTATGCGAATCCACCTAACTGGCATATATACTATATATGGTAAACTACATACGCTGGAAGAAATTACCCACCGTCCAGAGTATTTTATAGACTTTCATCGATACACACTAAACGTTAACACTCGTTCGCTGCACAAACTAAATATTAAAATTTCTTAACAAATTGCCGTCTAAATGCCGTCAGGACAATATAGGGAGTCCAATAATGCGATCACAAATGTCTCCAAGTGACACACCTTTGGATTTTTTTACTGTATATGTATATGCATAACCTTGTTTATCTCTTTTTAATATATATATTATATTAAAGATATTTTTCTGACACTCTGTATTTTCTTCTCATTTATATGGTTTTGAAAGAAGCTCACTATCTTGTTCAGATGTTGGAAAATAGGACACTTGCCGAAAGTAATATTTGATTCCCGATTAGGAATTGGGTGTTCACAGTAGCTCAGAATTCCTTTTAACTCGGACATCTTGGTTTGTTTAATCTAGGGATGCACAACCTGTGGCCCGCGGGCCAAAAGTGGCCCGCCATGGGTTAACTTGTGGCCCGCGATCACAATTTATATAATTTCTTCTTTTTTTTTACACAATTTCGTCAATTTATAACTGGAAAAATTGCAATTTTTTGTCCATATGTCGCAGGAAAAAATCGCGAATTTCGTCAATTTGCCCCGGAAAGAAATTGCAAATTTCATCAGAGCCAATTAAGAATCGCAAATTTCGTTGATCGAGTTCGGGAAAATCACGAAATTTATCATGAGTCGCAGAAAAACCTCAAATTTCGTTAATCAACTGGGGGAAAATCTCGAGTTTTGTCAGTTTATCGCGAGAAAAAATCGCGAATTTCGACAATTTGCCGCTCAAAAAATTGCAAATTTCGTCAGAGTCAGTTAAAAATCGTAAATTTAGTCGATCGAACGCGTTAAAAATCGCGAATTTTGTCGATTATGTAATTCTTGATCGGTTGCTGAAAAATTGCGAGTTTTGTTAGTTGATCGTGAGAAAAAAACGAAATTTTGTCAATTTGCCTTGGGAAAAATTACAAAATTCGACAGAGTCAGTTAAGAATCGCAAATTTCGTTTATCGGGTGCGGAAAAGTTTCGAATTTTGTTGATCGCGAGAGGAAAAATCGCGAATTTTGTCGACTTGGCGCGGAAAAGTCTTAAATTTCTTTAATCGGGCATAGAAAAATCGCGAATTTTCTCGATGAGGTACGGAAAAATTACAAATTTTGTTGACCGGCTGCAGAAAAAACGTGAGTTTCATCAGTTTATCGCGAGAAAAAATGTCGAATTTCATCAATTTGTTGCGTAAAAATTAGAAATTTCTTCAAAGTCAGTTAAGAATCGCGAATGTTGTTGATCGGACGCGGAAAAATCGCGAATTTTGTCGAGGAGCTGCGTAAAATTTGCAAACTTTCTTAATCGGCTACGGAAAAATCGCGAGTTTCGCTAGCTTATTGAGGGAAAAATCGCAAATTTCGTCAATTCGCCGCGGGAAAAACTACAAATTTCATCAGAGTCAGTTAACAATCATGAATTTTATTAATCGGGCACAGTAAAATCTCGAATTTTGTCGATGAGGTACAAAAATTGCAAATTTCGTTGATCGACTGGGGGGAAAATCGCGATTTTGTCAATCTGTCGCGGAAAAAAATCACGAATTTTGACAATTGATAGAAAAAATTACAAATTTTGTCAATTGGTCGCAGAAATATTGCGAAATTTGTCAATCGCTCGTGAAAAAAATCGTAAATTTTCCCAAAAATTTGCGAATTTCGTGAATAGCTCATGGAAAAAATTACAAAATTTGTGTGTCGGTCCCAAAAAATATCATGAAATAGAAACCCATTGGTCGCTGGAAAAAATCGCAAATTTTATCGATTGTGCGCGGAAAAGATTTTCGCCAATTTATTGCGCGAAAAAAATCGCAAATTACATCAATGTATATAAGGAAAAAATCACTCGTCGATTGATCATTGGGAAAAAATACAAATATTGTCAATCTGTCACGTAAAATATCGCAAAATTCGCCAATCACTCATGGAAAAAAAATCGCGAATTTTGTCAATCGTTCATGGAAAAAACTTGCAAATTTCGAAGATCGATCGCAGAACAAAAAAGTCGCGAAATAATTCGATCGGGTGCGGAAAAAATCGCAATTTTCGTTGATCCGTTGTGGGAAAAAAAAATCGGAAAGTTTGAAAATTTACCGCTGAAAAAAAATCGCGAATTGCGTCAATTTATCGCAGGTATCGCAAATTGGTTGTTTGAAAAGATTGCAAATTTTGCCAATCGGCAATGGAAAATTACCGCGAAATCTGTCAATCGGTCGTTGATAAAAAATCGCGAATTTCGTCAATCAGTCGCACTTGATTGACAAAAGAAAAAAAACGAGTTTTGTTAATAGCCCGCAGAAAATAATAGCATAATTAGACCATCATGCCTTGTTATTTCAAAAATAAGTTTCCTTTTATTTTAAATTTATTCTTCAATAATTTTTTTTTATAATTTTCAATAACGTTCAATTATTTAGAAATTTTGTGTAATTTTTTTTCTTCAAGTTACTATTTGTCAAGAAGAAACCGTTAGTCTTCATAAAGTGTTGAATGGTTATTCATACAGATACGAAGAAGCCCTTCATACAATTATTTATTTCCGTTTGTTTATTTTTATTACAGACAAAAAATAATTCATCAAAAGTAAAGACTTATTCCGCCCTCCCTACCTCCCCGATACGGAATTTTCTCTGTGTTACTGATGTGGCCCTCGACAACCCAATCATTTTTGTAAGTGGCCCTTCTCTTAAAAAGGTTGTGCACCCCTAGTTTAATCCTATGTATTAAATATGACTGTCTCCCCACCCCTCGAACCTCCTAAATAGCTGACTGATTCAAATAAATATGTTTTGCAATTTTAGATAATGATGACTATTCCCTTTATTACCCTCACAGTAAAAATATAGCGTGAGAAAGATCTTAAGGGGACAAACGACATACTATACGAAAAATTAACAATAAATACATAAATGATCTTTTTTTTTTTACCTTCACAAAAATTATTATTTCCAGCAGCCGGTTTGAAGCCAGGCGGACATGGATTGTCTCCTGTTTTTGGAATGCAGACGTATCCCAATCCTTCGAGTGTTGTAATGCAGGCTTCATCTGGCTTACAGTCGTGAAGACCATCCGCGCATGCATTACTCTCTGGAAGGTGAAACACAGAAGAAAAATTAAAAATAGAGGTATTACATATCAAATCAATACAATTTTAATAAAAATTTTAGGTTACCATCTTAGATTTTGATGAAACTTACACCAGAAGTAACCTTTATATAGATTAAACAAAAAAAAAAAAAAAGTTTTTTCCAATTCAAAATTAAAGTTACGTTTTTGAATTTCTCAAAAAGCGCATCTTTAAATATATCATACAATTTTATTTAACACTCCACAGTATTGTTAACTATTCTCCAAGTTTAAAAATGGGACTGCCTACGGTTCATCTATACTAATGTTAAAAAGAAGTAGCGTTTGTTTGTTTGCAGAGGTGAAAGAACTTTTAAAATCAAGTTTCAGAGTCTATTTTATACAAGCAAGTAATGTTTATTTTCTAGGGTGTTGCAGCTTTTACAGGGTTTTTTTTCTCTAGGAACCATTCTTTGGGAGCATTTTACATCTTAAAAGTTACCACCATGACATATTTTAAGTTTCTATCCCCGTGGCATCTCAGAAATCGCAAGTTTAGAACTTTTTTTGTTCCGCTCACTTTTTTAAATTTAGTTTTTTAGAAACTTTTTTGTGCCAGCAAAAAGAAAAAAAATCAAATTGTATAACCGCCTTCATCAAAAGTCGGTTAACACTATTTTTACCAGTATCAAATGATACCTTTTTACAAGATTTCGATGTATAGTTATTTTATTTGCATTTTTTAGAGTAAAACAGTCATAAACATTTTTAATACACTGAACACCTATTTTTTGTATTTATTAGCTTTGAAAATTACAAGTAAAATAAACATAATTCAAAAATGTAAAAGGTGTTATTTGACACCTGTAGCAACAGTGTTAATAAAATATTAAAATACGTGTTTCTACATAAAAACTTGGGAATAACTGTAATTCAAAACTTCAAAAATTCCTTATAGCAGTTTTCTTTTAGTTACCTTTTAATGTCTTTCCAATTTACGTAATTTGAGTAATGAATGAAACAGATTTTAATTTTTTTATTACATTAACCCTTAAATGCCAGATTTTTCAAAAATCAATTTAAAAATGTTTTTCGGCTTTCATTTCTGAAATAAATCATGGGTAAAATACTTTTAAAAAATCATATTTTGTTTTAAATATGGTTTACAGCTAAACGACAGTTTGTTGCCAATTACCGACACTAGGCTTTAATTGAAAAAATAATTTTCCTTTACATTATTAAATTTTATAATATTAAACACACCATGAATTTTAAGAACTATGATATGGAATAAATTTTACTTCCTCACACTGCAAAACGAAATAGAGTATTTCCCAGCCTTCCAAACTAAGCAAAAAGCACAAGTATCAACAATTGAAAAAATAAATCTACCTTTATTCTTAAAAATCACTACTGATGCCTTATACATGGTGAAAATTGATTTAATAATATTTTCAGTATGCATTTCATTGGCAACATTAGGCATTAGAATTTTAATATTATTCTAATAGTATTTTAAAAGACTTAATTGGGTATGTTGCCGAAAGGCAACACACGGCATTTAAGAATTAGGGGAGACCGGGGGAATGGCGACACCTTAAGGGAATGTAAATTTTTTCACCTCTAAAAAATGTTTTTTTTTAAACAGTAAAAATTCTAAGGCTGAATCATGACCTTTAGTATCTGTATAAATTTAACCGTAATTATAACTGTAACATAAGCACCCATAAAAAACTGCTTTAAAACTCTGCACAGTGTCGGGATTCAAACTCTGCACAGTGGCCACTCTTTAATGTTCTAGTAAATGCATCAAATGGATACTAGGAAACATATAACTTACTGAAAATATTTAGAAAGCAATTTAGAAAGCAAAAGTAATTTATCAGTTACAATTTAACTCAAATTGAAAAAGTCTCAAATATAAATTTCTGCTGATTTGGCTCCACTACATTCAAATGAGGCCATTTCTCACCCGATTTGCATGGTGGCGGCATTACCCCGAGAGGACAATATGGCGGAAATCCCCAAGAAAAGTCGAAAGAAGAACCGAACTTGTTCAACACATTGCATCAAAAAGTCGGCGAGTGCATGTAGATTACGGGTAATACAATCTTAAATACCTAATGTTACAATGAAATGTGCTTATCTCTTCTTATTTGAAGCTCTAAAATAAGAAGCAACTAGACGAAAACTACATTTTTCATTAGAACAACCGAACGACGTGCAGCAAAATCACTCTCACTCGAGGCACTGTTTCTATTGTTGGCAGCTATAGTGCAGGCACATTCACTATCTCAAACTGCCCTTAGTTTTTAAACTAGGCGGGGTGGCGCCATTCCCCTGGTCTCCCCTACGGTTATTTTGTAATAAAATTACTACTAAAGATTTTGGAACCCCCTGAAGTTTGCGGCCCTGGTCAAGCGCCCATGAGTTTTTCTGATTATACTTCATTGACAGTATGTTTTAAATATATCCTGAAAAAAAAAAAGTGGGAACTCACCAACGCATTTGTTCTGGACTGGATCAAACTTCATGAGAAGGAAGCACTTCGGTTCGCATTCGTAACCTCCGATAGTGTTTCGGCAGTTCTTGTCGATGTCGCAGTCATCAAGATTCTCCTGACACTCGTCGAAGTCTGGTGAAATGCGGACAAAGCAAGGTGGACAAGAAAACAAAGGGAACATACGATAAAAAAAAATGAGGCAGAAGGAATACACAAATTACACAAGTGAAGCAGTCAAACTAGGAAAACAATTTCAAACTGATGCACGAATACACAAAGTGGGTTGTAAAATACAGTTACATAATAAGGGTGGGGGGGGGTGGGGGGTGGGAGACGAAACAAAAGTCACTTTGCTATAATAATTTTAACTGATCTTAATGTACGTTATTTCATCATGATTTATCAAATTAAATTAATATGAATGTTATATTAGTACGATGAAATTTGGTATATTCGATCAGTGCCAGTCTGTATATTGTGACACACAAGTAACAAATATATCACGAATGTGTCTCTGGGACATTCCAAAAACATCTAACTGTTTTTGAGATCCGTAATATTTATGTTTCATCTTTTGACTCTTAAGGGGTTACTTCAGTCACGCGAAAAGACCAGCTCGCCTAATGCTATTCCTATGGAAGAAATTTATAAAGATATCTCGTTTGCATTTTGATATTTTTAATTTTTTTTTTTTTTTTTTTTTTTTTTTTTTTTTTTTTTTTTTGCATTGGATAACTGAGGTCTATCTGTACAAAGGCCATTTTTTAATTTTACGATTTTGATTGCAGTTTTTTATGAGGATGCTTTCACTTTCGAAACCGTTTCCGAAAAAGAAAGTGTCCTCATTAAAAATACCTGAAAACAAAATACAAAAGTAAAAAACGGCCTTTGTACAGATCGATCTCAGATATTCAATAAAAAAACCCATTTAAAAATATTGAAATGCAAAAGAGATATCTTTATAAATTTCTTCCATAGGATTAGCATTAGCGAGCGGATCTTTTTGCTTGACTGAAGTAGCCTCTTAACTTTCATCTTTAAAAAAATATTATTTATTTTCCCATTTTAGAAAATACGGAGTACCACATGAATTCGATATTGAAAATGTGCGGCTAATTCAAAGATAATAGGCAACACAATAGTATGTAATAAAGTAACTTTGATTTTTCTTTTGATATCAAAAGACCGCCTCCCTAAGGAAAATAGTAAATATATACCATGGAATACCATACATGGAAAATATACCTTCACAGTTGGCTGTGTTCTCATTCCATTTAAATCCCGCAGGACAGTCTCTACTTCTGACAGGTTTTTCCAAACATTGGTAACCTCCGTGGGAATTCTGACAAATTTCAGTAGATCGGTTACAAGTATGTGTATTTTCTGCACACTCGTCCACATCTAAACAAGTAGAAAATATGTATCAATACATGATTTCAACTAATTAGCTAGTAATAATCTAATTAAAAAAGCATAAAGGACCTTTGATCAAAACTCTTAAGAATAATTAAATAAAGCATTTTTGCAAATGGCATTTTTTTTTTTTTATATTTCCATAGAAAAGTTGTCGCAATGATATGGTGTTATACAAATATATTACATTTTAATTCCTTAATACAGGGTTCTTACGGGTACCGTTATTTTCAAGGCAATATATCAGTATTTTTTTATAGAAAAAAATCTAGTTTAAACGCGCGAAATTTCGCTTTTTTTAAGAAGCGATTTTCTATAGGAAAATACTGGTACCAAAGAATTTCTTAGTCTGGAAATTCAAGGACCCGTCCGAACCCTGTAATATCCATGAAGAAAAGGGGTGTACTCTTTACTTTATGATATTATCGTAGACACTACTTGAAATATAACGCATGCGGCATATGTTATTCCTGACTGACTGTCTTATTTCATTTTGTAATAAATAACTCCCTTATCCGAAGTGATTCGCGGTAAGGTTGTTTATTAGAGGTCTGCACGAACCCGTTCCCGGCCCGCGGTCCGGGTCATGCCGGCGAAATGAAGGCAAACTTTCAAACGGGCCGGACCGATAAAAAAATAAACAGGCCGGCAAAAATTAAACGGGCTAGCCAGGCCGATAAAAAAAAATTAAGCGGTTCGACAAGCCCGATATGAAAATTTAAACAAATCAGATAAAATATGGATATGACTTTCATTGCTATGATTTTCACGAGAATAAGTATAAATGTGTTACACGAACTGATTCAAGTTTGACAACATCAATACAGAAATATAACATGTCAGCGAAGAGATTGACATCGGACAGTTACATCATGTCTGAGCCCAGGCTTAAATTTTTCAGCAGACTTGGGCCGAACCAGGACCAGGCCTACTTTTTCTTCTACATAGTCCAGCCAGGAAGGAAGTGGATTTAATTGTTCCCAGGCAGAAAATATGTTTTGCAAAGATAGTAATAGCGATAATGAACTTCTGTTAACGGAATCGTTGGAAATATACCTTAATAAATTACTGAGAAATATTTTCAAAAATCTACTTATTATTATGCAGCTTCAAAAGTCATGATATGTTCAACCCTCTTTTTTTCTTTTATTCAAAACTACATTATTTTTTAATGAATCTTTATTTGATTGTTGCAAAGTATAAGAGTCTAAGTAATTATTAATGTTGCTATTCGCTATTGTGTATTTTCTGTCTTGCGAACTCTAAAACATACTGTAAAAATTTCCCATAAATATGTATGCAGTATTCTTTAAAAGAATTTTAATTGTATGCTAAGAAAAGTCGGAATTTTTTGTAGAAATTGAGTTGCGCCGAGCCTGTTTTCGCTGATTTGTACCGGTAAGGTCAGGATATGAACTGCGAAAATATAAACGGGCTGGGTGAAACTTTTAATTTTTACAACGGGCTAGGTTGAGTCAAGATAGCTTTCGTTCGGGCCGGGCGGGCGCGGGCCTGGAAATTCCGGTCCGCGCAGACCTCTAGGCAGCTAGCTACTCTCTTATGACAGCAGTTTAGGATTAAATGCATTGTTGAGTTTTGTATGTGAGCGCGTTGTCTTGATCTGGGCGTGAACGAGCTACCTATTCTGTCATATCTTTTACTTTCGCAAAGTGTGGTTGAATCTCCAGGAATCTGATAACAATAGTTATTTTATGCAGTAATAGGTTATTCAAGTCATTGTGGTTGACTTGCTGATATAAATACAGAGTATCGTCGAATTGAGTCCGATCGCGTCTCTCTTGGAACATCAAGACGTTTGAGCTTTCTAGTCCAAGAGCTGTTAAACATTTTAGGGAAGGTATTTGAGGCACCCTGAAAATTTGTGCAACACTTATTTGTAATGGCTGAATACAAAATCGAATGTCTGGCTGAAGGATCGTGGCCCAAAAACTGTGCCAGACACGTGTCAAGTACCATTTTTTGACTACCCCAATAAAAAGGTATTTGAGGCACGCTGAGATTGAGACAGAATAATATTTATACTTAGAAAAAAAAATTTTGAAAACGACAGACACTTTAGTCGGCCCAAAAATTGTGCCAGACACGTGTCAAGTGCCATTTTTTGACTACCCAAAAAAGGTATTTGAGGCACGCTGAGATGGAGGTAGAATAATATTTATGCTTAGAAAAAAATATTTTGAAAATGACAGACACTTTAGTCGGCACAAAAACTGTGCCAGACACGTGTCAAGTGCCAAATGGCACTTGACACTTACTTACTTGGTACTTGGGCCTTAATGTTTTTGGGCCACGATCCTTCAGCCAGACATTCGATTTTGTATTCAGGCATTACAAAAAAAGTTTTGCACAAATTTTCAGGGTGCCTCAAATACCTACTCAAAAATGTTCAACAGCTCTCCTACTATTCTTCGAGCCACCTAAATGTCGTTAGCAGTTACATTCCATTTTGACTGAGGCTGGAATTATATTTTTCAGTTTAAAAGTTTGCCTAAGGGTTAATGTGTTGTGTTAATTATTTTAAATAAAGTATGTATGAAATATACGGTGTTTCCTATATTCTATGGCATTTTCTATAGTGATAAATTTAGTGTTTCATGTGATATTCTACAGCGAGTTAAGAAAATTTTCGTCGGTTCCTGCAGAATTACAGGGTTCGCACGCTTTAAGGACTTTCAAGCACCTTTTACCAGAAATTTCGTACAGAAATATTTGCCTTTTTTAATGAAAAAAAATTCTATCTTCAGATATAGCAACCAGTACTTTACGAAATTTCTGGTCTAAAACACCTAAAATCGCCTGAATCCCTTGATGCGTATGAACCCTGAATTGCCGGCGTAGAAATCTTGATGAAGTTAGTGTTAGAATTTAGAGAATTGTTTGGGGTTAGTTTCTCCCCCTCTAAGTAGTTTAATACTTGAGCGTACAGTTTGATCATCTTTAGCTAGTTTTTGCCCGCTCCAATGCTATCCTCATCTATTACTGCTTTTGATAAGCTATTTTTAGTATTGAGCTTGAGTCGTGCCTATTCATTTAGTTGACGAGCTCGAAGGTGGCCACCACAAGGTTGGGGCCTATAAGATTCACTTTCTGATCTCAGCAGAAAAAAATTTCCTAAATTTCTGAGAAAATTCGAAACGGGTGAATACATTTGAAATACACAGACATGCATGCAGTCAGATTTTAATATAAACGATTAATTGATCGTATGGTTATTTTTTATATATTAATTTTCCAGTCAAATTTATGCAGTTTTCCAATGACACCTTTTTTCTGACGAAATCTCTTCCTCGTTCCTCTGAGCTGCTGCTAGCGTTATCGGCGGTTCTATTTAGCATAGCGTCAGCGATCTCGCTGTCCGCTAATCCATCGCTTTAGATTTCAAAGTTTTTAATTCGTAAACATTTTCTATTTTTCTTTCTCCTACAAGTTGGAAGTGTAAAAAAAAGGGAGGGGGTGACTTTATCATCGTATTTTTTTAAGTTACCGGATTTCCGAATGTCAGATTTTCGAGGTCACACTGTATATATATTTTACTCATATCGTAAATATCAATTATTAATTATTAATTCTACTGTATGACTTGACTTAAATTAAATCAAACTACAATAACATTAAAGAAATAAATCATCATCTTTAGGAAAAATTGGTGGATCCAAATTTTCAGGCCTCGAAAAAAGCTACTCGTCTTTTTAATTTGCAACTGAACTTACCCATGCATAATCCATTGATTTCACTGAGGACAAATCCAGGTAGACACGGGTTTTGCAGCTGATCTCTTGGATGTGTCTCAAACTCGCAAGTGTAACTGCCATACGAATTGACACATACTGCATTTCGCGGGCATGGTTTCAGTGTACATTCATCGAAATCTGTAAAGAATAAAGAAATTTTTTTGTATCACACAGAAAACTTTGAGAAAGTATTTCACAGTGTTTATTGTTATTATTATTAGATCTGTGCTATACTACAGTAACTTCCTTTTTTAACTGACAAGGGAGCCACTTTTGGTGCTGCTCGCACCTAGCATTGAAACCTGGTACATTTTAAAGTCCTATATTATGAAGTTTGAAAATTGATAAAATTTTTGTGTTAAAATAATATTTCTTGATTTTACAGCAGCATAACTTTCTGAAAATGCAATTTTCGAGACCACTTATCGGACTATTAACATTGAAGTTTTTTAAAGAAAAGCATTTAAAAACAAAAAATAGTTAATAATAAGTATAAAATATTGAAAAAAGTTTAAAAATTCCTTCAAGAACCCACGAATTTGATTTTGAAAAATTGCAACATTATATTCGCATTTTTGGCGGGGGAAAACTTGGCGGGTTTTTTTTTTTTTTTCGAAAGTTGAGCTTTCCGGCAACCCTATCCAAATGGCATAGCTGTTTGTCTTGTGTGAGGAGTGGTTTGGACTTCAGTAGAAATTGTACTGTCCAACCTAATTAGCCACAGTAATTTTTTTAAATTGTGTAAAAATATTAATTTATGATTACTTTTACCGAAGGACCATTTGCATAATACAGCAACATTTCATTTTAAACATTCGAAACTTTATTCCATTCGATTTCAAAAGAAAATAATTTGCTTATTTTGCATTTCACTAAAAAATAGTTTCAATGATCTTGAAAGCTTTTATAGAAATATATTAACTATTTATATGTTTATCGTCTGCATAGAAAAAAAAAAGAAAAAATCCAATTCTTGTTTCTTATGCTATCAATCCTCAAACAAATTGCAATCTGACATAATTCTAATTTTTACTGTACATTTACTCCCCGGATAAAGCGTGTGGAAAAACTGTAGCGCCCTATTTGGCGACTTCTCACTTTTGGCGTGAAATAAGCAAATAAAAATGTAATAATAAAAAATTAAAAGTATAAAAAGTATATAAAGCATGATTTTAACAGAGAAATTTTATCGGTTCTCTAACTTTTATGTATAGGGCTACAAAATGCACCAGGTCTCGATGCTAGGTGCGAGCAGCACCAAAAGTGGCTCCCTTGTGAATGAGTATTTTTTCAAAACTACAATAACACCTAATTGAAAAATTGGATGACGGATATTTAAAAAACTGGCTAATAAACACTTAATTCAGCCATACATAATTTTATTTTGTGATAAAGATATTCATACAAAAAATTGGAATGCACAAACTTTATGGAAGATTGCGCTTTTGAAATGATACCAAATTACTTACATGCATTTTTATAAGATTTTGTTTCCTTTTTGAAAATGTGTACAATTTTTCTGATTAGTTTATATCTTTACCCCATTTTTCTAGCAGTACTGTTTATAGTATAGTAGTTCCAATAAAATTGTATTGATTTTTCGAAGCGTCGGGGCTTATTTTATTACACACATATTTTACATTTTTACCGATACTGATTTGAATTGCTCGCGGACAAATTAATGTTGATAACCAAAACATTTTATTAAGGATCAGTTTTATTAATGGCAGGAATTGTACAATGTTTTTACCAGTGCTTTTTTTAGTACTTTTTTTTACCGTACCTGACCTATGTTGACAGAAACCCGATTAATGGAGTTATACTGTACTTAATATTTGCTTTAGTTAATATTTCTTCCCCTATAACTGAAGTCTTCAAGCATATGCAAATCAATTTGCAAAATTATCTGCCAAATTTTGTTAGGAGTTACATAAGAATTTACTTAAAAATAAAAAGAGTTTTCTAGAAAGTAAACTGTATCGCCATTTGGTAGTAAAGAAACTTTAATTAATTTTACTACAAAAAAATCACCGATTTCCCAAGGACAGCTGTAAAATAAGTCAGCAAAATATTTCACGTCTTTTTAAGTTAAAATAAAATAAAATAAAATAAATAAAATAAAATAACACTTTTTAGTCGGATTCTATTACGATTGAGTAGCTCAGTTTTACGTTATCAAAAAATTATTGCGTATATGATAACATATATTTTTTCATGTAAGCTGAATTTTATTTGCTAAAAAGACTTCTTCTAGTATTTCCGATATTTTGTGAAACAAATCCCAAATAATATAGGTACTGAACTTACCCTTGTGCACCATCTTAACCCTTTATGCACTAAATTATGAATTCATGAACATTTTATCTTCTAAAGCATTTTTTGTGAATGTTTGAAACTACATTAGAAGATTTGCATAAGCATTTAATAAATTTTAGAAGGATTGAAGGACTTAGAAGGATTAATTAAATTTGAATTTATAGGGATTTTGTGCAATATTTATAACCCCACTCAAATCTTTTATTTTAAATATTTTTCTTAGTATTTGTAGAATTAGGAAATGTATAAATATAATGTTCTTACAATAGAAATATAGAAATATTTCAGAATTGAACCCCCCCCCCCCCCCAACGCCAAGAAAACTGAAAAGGTGAAAAGGCAAAAGAAATCATCCTTTTAAAAATATTTTTTTTTTTTTGTGTGTAACCAATAATGCTTTTGGAACAAGATAAAATAATGCATCTATCACTCATTCTAAAATGTATTACTACTAATCGATATATTAGATGAATTTTATAACAAGCTATTTTAATGGTACTTATAAGTACCGTCAGTAGATAAAGGGATAAAAACTAATTGAAATTTCTTCATGAACAGAAATAGTAGCAATTTGAACTTCAAACAAGAATAAAGGTAAGCAGAATGTAATCCGATTAATTTCGGGTGACATATCGAAAGTTTAAATTTTAACGCTCGGTCCAGTGGTTCTGGAGTAATATTTCGGATATTTTTATACCTACTAGGGGAGACCGGGGGAATGGCGTCACCTTAAGGGAATTTAAATTTTTTCACCTCGAAAAAATGTTTATTTTTTAATAGTAAAAATTCTAAAGCTGAATCATGATCTTCAGTATCTGTATAAATTTAACCGTAATCATAACTGTAAAGTAAGCATACATAAAAAAATATTTTTTAAACCTCTGCACAGTGGCGGGATTACCCAGGACACTGGGGTAATTCCGCCACTGTACCGGGGTAATGTCGCCACTCTTTAATGACCTAGTACATGCATTAAATGGATACTAGGAAACACACAACCTACTGAAAATAGTTAGAAAGCAATGTAATTGAGCAGAATAATGTTAAGCTTACGATTTACTTCATATTGCAAAAGTCACTCTGCTGAATCGGCTCCACTACATTAAAATGAGGCCATTTCTCACCCGATTTGCATGGCGGCGGCATTACCCCGAGAGGACAATATGTCGGAAATCCCCAAGCAAAGCCGAAAGAAGAACCGAACTTGTTCAACACATTGCATCAAAATGTCGGCGAATGCATGTAGATTACGGGTCATATTATCTTAAATACCTAATGTTACAATAAAAGGTGCTTATCTCTACTCATTTGAAACTCCACAATAACAAGCAACTAGATGAAAACTACATTTTTCACTAGAACAAACGAACGGCGTACAGCAAAGTCACTCTCACTCTAGACACTGTTTCTATTGTTGGCCGCTATAGTGCAGGCAGATTCGCTATCTCAAACTGCCCTTAGTTTTTAAACTAGGTGGGGTGGCGGCATAACCCGGGTTGGCGCCGGGTTGTCTCCCCTACATATTATTCGAGTAGGGGAGACCGGGGAAATGGCGCCACCCGGGGTTATGCCGACACCCCGCCTAGTTTAAAAACTAGGTGCAATTTGAGATAGTGAATGTGCCTGCACTATAGCGGCCAACAATAAAAACAGTACCTAAATTGAGAGTGATTTTGCTACATGTCGTTCGTTTGTTTTGGTGGAAAATTTGTTTTCTTCTAGTTGCTTCTTATTTTTGAGCTTCAAATGAGTAGAGATAAACACCTTTTATTGTAACTTTAGGTACTTAAGATAGAATTACCCGTAATCTACATGCATTCGCCGACATTTTGATGCAATGTGTTGAACAAGTTCGGTTCTTCTTTCGGCTTTTCTTGGGCATTTCCGCCATATTGTCCTCTCGGGGTAATGCCGCCACCATGCAAATCGGGTGAGATATGGCCTCATTTGAATGTAGTGGAGCCGATTCAGCAGAAATTTATATTTGACTTTTTCAATTTGAGTTAAATTGTAACTGATAAATTACTTTTGCATTCTAAATTGATTTCTAAATATTTTCAGTGTGTTCAGTGTGTTCAGTGTGTTTCCTAGTATCCATTTAATGTATTTACTAGGTCATTAAAGAGTGGCGTCATTACCCCGATACAGTGGCGGAATTACCCCTGTATCCTGGGTAATCCCGCCACTGTGCAGAGTTTGAAAGAAGTTTTTTTTTATGGGTGCTTATGTTACATATATAATTACGGTTAAATTTATACCGATACTAAAGATCATGTTTCAGCGTTAGAATTTTTACCGTTTAAAAATAAACATTTTTTAGAGGTGAAAAAATTTAAATTCCCTTAAGGTGTCGCCATTCCCCCGGTCTCCCCTATAACGATTTTTCTTTTATTAATAGACCGATTTAGGAATTTGAATTAATATATATATATATATATATATATATATATTTATGAGTTTACGTGATGAGAGAAAATTGCAAAACTATTGTTTCCACAGAATTTAAATACGCTATAAAACTTCATAAACAGCACATGAAAATTATTTTCCGGGATTTTTTTTATATGTATAATTTTTCATCAATAAATTGATTAGTTTTTTTAATTATTATTATCATCAGAGCAATACTACTGTTTTAATAAATACAAACTTAAAATATATACATTTCTCAAACTTTTGTTAACGTTAATAAAAATTGACAGATTCTTAAGATTTTAATTAAAAGTGAAACTAGTGGACGGAATACATAGTAAAATCACTCAATTCCGCAACTCTGTGAAATCTGCATTTACTGTTTATGATCTACGAGTAAATAGTCCCCCACAAACGAGAAAAAAGAAAGAAAGAAAAGTTCTAAATTTTGCAAAATTCTTTTATCCCAATCCCAAGCGGATCGGATTCGAGCGAGTGTAGTATAATTTCTTTAGCTTTTCATGTTTACAATTTTTAAATACCATTTACTTCTTGTTTTTTACGTAAAAATTTTAATATTTATCAAGGAAGTCATAGTAGTACCCACCTTCACATATTTGAGTCTGACGATTCCTGATCAATCCCGGTGGACAGTCATCACCTTTAGATGGATTTTTTGCGCATTTAAATCCGCCAACGAGGTTTGAACAAAACTCTGTAGCAGGATTGCATGTATGCGTATTTGACTGACATTCGTCGATATCTGAAATGAAGAGCAATTAATCGGCCAATTTCAAAAACAGAAGTTTAACAGAGTAAAGGAAAACAGTGGAAAGAAAATCTGAAAAATAAACAATTAAATTTAAAAAATCAAAAAAACCCGACTGCGTAAAAAGCGAACTAATTAATTATTTCTCATCGATGTGAAACTATTTTTTTCTCAATTCCTACTATTAGCTCACACTCTCACGATATGTATCTTGTTCAAATTTTCAATCGTTAATAAAATACTTATTATTCATCCAATCAAGCTCAAATAATTTTTTTTAAACTTGTAGTGGATGACACTTGATGTTAATCCAGTTTTTTCCGATATTAATTCATTAATTAAATTTAATTAATTAATTTTCAATAATCGAAAGAGCCCTCTTCTTGATCAAGGTGTTTTAAGTGCCACTCAAGAGGAAAGAAGAAAGGAAGAAAAAAAAAATCTCTTATTGACCTAAGTAGGAATTGACTTAAAATATTACTTGTTTATATTACTTGCCTATTTTTTTTTTATTTACTTGTATTGATGACTTTTAAGTTGTGTTTAATTGTTAGTTCCTCTCTATAAACACTGTTTTGATGAGGTCTATAGATGTCTATGATGGTTAGAGTTGCAGTAAAGCTAGAGATCCTACCCTCCTTGACCCTCCCCTCTCTTAAGATATCATATGTTATCATTCGTCGACCCCCCCCCCTCCCAATGATATCGTTATCAACGTCTAAAAATTCTTTTTTTTTTTTTTTTTTTTTTTTTTCTTTTAGATTTTTTTTTTTATATACGCTTGCAGTGATATACACATATGATTATACATTTATTAGTCGCATACTTTAAGGATTCTAAAAGTCAATAAAATACCAATACATGAAATAAAATTATAAAAAAAATCTAAAAGAAGTGGTTACTATTTAAGAGATCTATACTAAGAGCTTATTGTTACATAATGCATTCAAAAGTAATATTGTCTTCCTGCACTTGTCCCCTGCCCGGGTAGGTTAAACGCAGAACTTATGAACAAAACAGTGGACAACATTCCTTGTGTTTCTTTACTGGTAAACGTAAGTATCATTTCCCACATATTATGCTCCTGATTTCTCTAACAGCGAATTAGATGCGCATATGGCAGAAGAACAGGAATACAAACGTTGCGATATTCCAAATTTTGGAATGAATTATTTTATAAACATTTAATGGCTTTAATAATAGCCTTGTGTTTTCATAAAAACATATAAAAATAATGATAAAAAAGGTAACAGAATATTTGGAGGTAAAGAAAAAGTTATTGAAAAAAGAAAAGTTTGGTTGGATCAAAAAATAACGATATCAACAAATAAAAATTAAATTTCAAAAATCAAAAAACCCGACTGCGTAAAAAGCGAACTAATTAATTATTTCTCATCAACGTGAAACTATTTTTTATATTACTTACCTATTTTTTTTATTTACTTGTATTGATAATTTTAAGTTGTGTTTAATTGTTGGTTCCTATCTATAAACACTGTTTTGATGAGGCCTATAGATTTCTACGAATGTTAGAGTTGCAGTAAAGCTAGAGATCCTACCTACACAACTTCCAGGTTGTGTAATATAGAAACGGAGCTTCTGATTGTAAAATGGTCAATGGAACATTGTCTTCATTTTGAAAGACCTATCCAATGATATGCCACTCAATAGGGTGTGTAAAAACCTGTTTTCGCCTCTACCGCCATTTTATATATTACGGCCGCCATTTTGAATTTATAAAAACAAAACCTAGCCTATAACCATCGGACGTTTAAGACGAATTGATAGAGACCTCATTCATTAAAATCCATCCATCCGTTGGGATGTTTCGTGGGTATAAAGAAATCCACATACCCAGATACGCGTGAAACACATAACCCTTCTTGGCAGTCGGGTAAAAAGCAAACCCGCTTCCCCCCAGAGATATCTTATGATATCAAGTGCCAGACCCTCTCTCCCCCCTAAATTGATAACGTTATATATGCACAGTCCCTAATAAAACCACATATGAAAATATAAATATCCTTTTCCGAGTTACTCACAATTCCGAAAAACATTCTTTATCTTTAGAAACTTCAGAGACTAATATATTTTAAAGACACAGTTATAAAAACAAAGTTTGTTTTCTGCCACAGATTTTAGGAAACATTTCTTGGGATCATTAGGCTTTCGCTGTTTTTTAATCTCGAAATGCACGAAATTCGTTAGTATTGGGATCGCTATATAGCATGTATATGTGCTTCGCGCCCATGGTAAAAAAAAAAAAAAAATAATAATAATAAAAATGAAGGATAATAATAATAAGAAGAAAAATAAACTAAATAAAAAGTCAGCGGATTCAATAACCTTACTGTACAGAAATCTCAAAATGCATGAATTTCGTCGACGCCGCAATCACTGTACCTCATGTATGCGCAGTAGTTGTACAACAAAAATAAAATAAAATAAAAATCAATTTGAGTTTCATTTGCTACGTTTTTTTTAATCAGGCAATTTGGCGACGACACTCTCGCTTGTTCATAACCGAATTAAATTTCGCTCAAATTTCTTGTTTGAGAATTGAATTATTCAACAACTGGGCCGTTCGAGAACTGCGGTTCTACTGAATTCATTAAAAAAGGTTATAAGTTAAAAGAAAAACGTTGTTATAATGAAAATATGATGAGGTATAACCCAACAATATATGCAAATAATTAAATAATAAACATTTATTAATTTTTCATACAAATTATTTTTCCTAAGAGCCAGGGATGAGCGTGCTTTGACCCAAATGACTGCTTGCTACCACTAAATTTTAATGGTATTTTCTCGCCTTATTTACTGACAGAATTTCTGAGATTTAATAAAGCAAAGAATTAGTGGAATGATTTTAAATAATTGAATATATTTATAAAGCAAAGAACTATTAAAATTTAGTGGTGAAAATCAACCATTTGGGTCAGAGCGCTCTCACCCCTGAAGAGCGCGAAAAATCATGTCCTGTCACAGCTCTAGTTCATGCCAATTACTGTCTCGGTAAAGTTGATCTAAAACATTTTTTTTCATCATATATTATTTACTTTTTAATTCAAAGCTTTGTAACGCTAATATAAGGCTTGATTTTAAAGCGTATTTTTTTTATAGTTTTATTTTTTAAATAGTTATTCACGAGAAATTGAATCGTATCCGTGAACAGACAATTGATGTATTTTAAGCAGCTCAACAAATGGCTAAAAAAGCAAACTTTGGTATAAAAGATAATCTTTTTAGTCATTCTAAACGTAGTAATATGCTTAAAATGTTATCAGTATGATATATATATATATATATATATATATATATATATATATTAAGTAACTGTGGAAAAAATCATGAACTTAACGACCTCCCCATCACTTCCGTGGACAAGATAGAAACAGTAAAGGATTATAAAATAGTAAAATTGAATAGAATAACATGTAATATTAATTACACAAAACTTAACTCAGCAGCATCATTCAATTCAGTCTAATATTTAGTGTGTAAAAAAAAGGGGGTGGGGAATCGAGATTGTAGGCATCATGGTTACGAACATAGTATAGTATCTACGTAATATAAGAATGCAATTTTATTAAAATATTGATCAAGATCTGATTAAGTACTGATATGATGTTATATAAATCCGAAACGATATAAAACATATTTTTCCACCTTAAATTTTATTTATATAATTTTTTTCTGAAAATTTAGAGCTGAAAATGTACGTTTCTGAAAAAATAATCCATATGTGAGATCATATGGAGCGTGTTGAGCGTGTGTCTGCATTCCCTTTAAATATTGAAGTGATAAATAATTAGTATATCAAAGGTAATAACATATCAAAAGGAAATAATATATGAAAGTGACCAACACAGTATATAAACGTCTGGTTGATAGTCAAAAACAGACAAAATGGAGTAGCCACAATAGGTGTCCCGAGGATATAACTTTTTTGGAAAGTTTTCTTGTTTTTTTTTTTTTTTTTTTTTTTTTATAACAAAATAATTAGTAATCAAATCATAATATGTTTACTATACTAAAATAGTGGTATTTAAAACTTCTGGATTACCCTCTCTGACTACGTCACTGAAAACTGACAAAGAAACAATGAAAGCGCTTCCACATCATAGGGCACTTTACAAGATGAAAGAAACTCGGTCTTATTGTGCCGTTTGTTCTTTTTTTTTACTAAGTTTTTGAAAAAAATATCCAGCCCTCGATCGATTAATCCCTTTTTCAACAAAGATCGACGGATAAAAGATATTTTAGATAAGGGAAATCTTTCCAAAACTGATAACAGAGAGAAGGAATTTTATTTTCTATTTATATCCGAAGGAAAAGGAGTCAATACACATAGGTTTTATTCTTCGTCTGCAGTAGCAAAATTACTTTATTAAAGAGACAGTTTACCTCAAAATTGGTCAAAAAATCGATTTTAGTTTTAGAATATTAAATGAAAGCCTGTTTGATTGTGAATATTTTGACACCTCATTTTTACCCATACAACAATTATATCGCCAGATATTGTAAATTTTGTTAATACACCCAGCGCAATTACCCACACAAATTAAAACTTTAAATTGTTTTTTTTCTCCATGTTCATATTTTCTTCACTTTCATGTTTTAAAAATGCTAAGGCCTTTTTTTTTTTTTTTTTTTTGTATTTAAGATAGAGATTTAAACTTTTTTGTACATGTTCTTTACATGTACAGTCGTGGAAAAAAAAAGTAAACACCCCCTACTAACTCCACAACAAATTATCATAGACGAAAGTTACTGGTACAGAACGAATGGAAATAAAGTCTACTTTTAAATTATGCATATTAAATTTGCTTAGGGGACCATCTACATATTAAAACGAATCCAAACTTCATTTTTTTTCAATGGAAATACCCAATTTTAACGAGATATTTCAAATCTTTTGTTCAAACTGCACCTAGACTTTTGAATTATAAACATTCAAAATTTAGTGCTGCTAATGTTAAATTAAATTTTTACATTTTTATTAATAACTTCTGAAATTATGATCCTAAAGTTCTAATTTTTTGTGTAGCAATAATACTAATATACCCAAACATAAATACGTTGAATTTGCAATTTTTATAATTTTCTGATATGAATTATGACATTAATATTCGAAAAAATTATGAATTGCAGCCTACAATTTTTTTGATGAATTTAGATTTATTAAGTCCTTCTTTATGGAAATCCAAAATTTCACATTTTTCTTCCAAGTGGTTTTCAAATTATGCTTTAAAAAAAGGGCAAAATGATGGTTTAAGGGACCTTCTATAATAGAAGTGACTAGATATTTTGAAATTTCTTACGCTATCCTATAATCTAGCAGGCTTCATTGACTGCTTGAGTGACGCTTTAGGTGCCTTGATCAAGAAGGGGGCTCTCTCGGTTAACAATCGAAAACCGAACTTCAATTTGGATACAGCCCTTAAAATGCTATCGTTTTAAAATAATTAATTTCTCAGAAACTTATGGTACGAATTGCATAAAAATTTGTTTTTAGTCTAATTAAATGGTGTAGAATTCATTTATGCTGTCAGAATCGTGTACTGCTATTGAAAAAAACAAAGTTATGGTTCGTTTTAATATGTAGATGCCCCCCTAAGCAAATTTTATATACATCATTTAAAAGTAGACTTTATTTCCAATCGTTCGGTACCAGTAACTTTCCTCTACCATAATTTCTTAAAGAGTTAGTAGGGGGTGTTTACTTTTTTTTTTTTTTCCACGACTGTACAAAATGATTCACTATATGGCCATTAATGACCGGATACATTCAATTTTAGACATTTTGTCGAATATTTAAAGATATGTTTGTCGGATTTTTCTGGAACTTCGGGATTATGAAGACTATGTTCTACCTCATATTTATGAACAGCGGTTTGATCAGAAGGATAATTAAGAGGACAACAAAAAATCAAAGAAAACTAATAATGTTTGGGATTACCCTGTAAAATAAAATGCGCGAAATAATCTATCGCTATAGCTTTCGAATATAGGGATATTATACAAAATATGTATTATATTGTGGAAGAATAGAACGTATATTCATGGAAATATATCGATTTTTTTTAAGTTAAAAAAAAATGCAAGTTTTTTGTTTATATCATGCAAGGTTTTTAACCAAATTTAACGCCAGTTTCAGAAAATTTGACAAAATGTAGTAGAAATAATATCGCGTAATTGGAATGTAAATATATTAAATATTTGATGAAATATGAGCAGTTGAATGAAATATTTTCTATCTGCGCATGCGCGCACGATAAAAAAAAATATATTTTTTTTTTCCTGATTTGATAGTCAACTCTATGGAGCAACTCATAAAAAAAGACAGCCAAATATCGTGAAGATTCAGAAAGATATCGGCAATAGGCTGAGCTGATTTTTTGTTGTTCTATAAAAGCAGCTAAATGATAAGGGGTTTTCCATAAATTGTCGTTTTTAATTTTTACTTTTTCAAATTTTCATGGATGCTTTAGATCTTTTTGGAAAATCACCAGAACGAGTCTATTCCAAGAAAAAAGAAGTATCAAAATCTAAGCATTTCTTCTCAATCTACTCGTTGACATTCATTAAGAACAAACTCCTTTGCTGAAAGCCAGATAATAAAAAATGATAATTTATGGAAAGTCCCTTATCATTCAACAGCTTTTAGAGAGCAACTAAATATTCCCTCACTATATTGCCGATATCTTTCTGAATCTTCACGATTTTGACTGGCTTTTTTTTTATGAGTTGCTCCATAGAGTTGACTATCAAATTATGAAAAAAAAAAATATTTTTTATCGTGCGCGCATACGCAGATAAAAAAAAAATTCATTCAAAATCGATATATCTCCATGAATATACGTTCTATTCTTCCGCAAATGAATGCATATATTGTACTATATCCATATATTCGTAAGGTATAGCGATAGATCATTTCGTGCACTTTATTATACGGGGTGATCCCAAACATTATTACTTTTCTTTGATTTTTTGTTCCCCCCCTAATTGTCCTTCTGATCAAATCGCTGTTTATATATAGGAAGTCGAACATATTCTTCATAATCTTGAAGTTCCAGAAAAATCCGACAAAATGTCTAAAATTGAAAGTGCCAGGTCATTAATGGCCATATAGTGTATATGATAAATCTGCGCATGGAATTAGCCATCAGGTTTTTTGTTATATTTTTTAAAATAAAAGTATGTGAAGATGTGTTAAATTTCATCGTTTTACACTATATATATCAGTAAAAAAAAAAAAAAAAAAAAAAAAAAAATATTAAACGTAATGTTAGATGTATCTAAAAATCCATGAATAGTCTTGTGCGATACACATTTAAAAATCTTAAAAAAAAAAATGGTCAAAAATATCAATATTTAAAGAAATAGTAGGATATTTTTAAAAATTCAATTTTTTTTTTAATTTTACTTAAATATGCAGTTAAATTTCTTTTTTTCAAAATGTATTATTGTGAACCCTATTTTATAAAATAAACAAAATTATTGAAAATTTAAACTGTCCACTTAAATAGGTTTTTCTACATATTATCTCTTAAATGTTGTCATCGAATTATAATGGTCAAGAAGTCTTAAAGATACACATTGTAACAAAAGGAATGAAAAAGCTTAGAGTAAGAGTTTGTTGGTCAAATGGCACTGTATTTTTTTTATTAGTTATTTATTTATTTTTAATATAAGACAATGAGTTTTACTGAAGTTAATTTACAAAGCAACAGTAAAAATATATTAAAGTACTATAATTCACATTTTTTTAGAAAAAATTTCTGTCCTTTATTTCAAAATGACTACAGAATGCAATTAAAAAAAGAAAAAAACATAATTTATATATTACTAGCTGACCCGAGCTGACCGAGATGACTTTTAAATGAGAGTGAATTGCGATTTTTAATTAATAACTAATTATTAGAATTTTAAAATTCTGAGTATCAGGTGCATCAGGAGAGACTTTGGGCTACTCTTCTAAAAATTTTCCGCCTCGTACATTCAGTAAATTTTGCTAGCCTCGCACACAGACACGCAGACAAAGCGAATTTTCTTTTATTAATATAGATAGAATTAATATTTGAAAATATATATATATGTAACGCACTTACAAACCTTTTTAACGGAAAATCAATTTTCAAAAGCTTCAAATATGAGAATCCAAAATTTTAGGTCATTCCGTCAACTAACTTTGGCGTTAGGCTTAAAAAACTACTCTTATTTCAGCTTGTTTTACAATCGATAAAAAGACATTTAACATTTAGCAAATCCAAACTTTACATCTGCATAATTCCTAAATTCTTCGTCTAATGACTTCTCATTCGATATCCGTTGGTAAAATTTATCAACAAATACAAATATGATGTCAAAATTAGATGTTCGTATCGAAAATTTCAAAGTTTATTACAATTTCAACAAAAAGACAACCCCTATTTTTTAAAGATGGATTTAAAGAAGACACAATTCTCAATCGAATGTCTATTTTCGTTTTTCTTTCCATTTCCTTGGCTATAAAATGGCGTAGGGCTCTTTTTATTTTCTTTCTTTCTTTCATTGACTAATTGCACTTTAAATAATTACCGCCTATAGACCACAATATATCCTAAATCTCTTGGGTGCCCCTATAAATAAACTATAAACACTACACACACCCATTTAAATAGTATAACAAATGCCATAGTGAACATAAAAATCATACATCAGTTTTGTGGCAAGCATATTTACGAGAGTTAGAGCGCAAACAGACAAAAAGGACCGAAGTCATAAACGCTATTTCTACTATGTTCAAAAGTGTGAATAAGAAGATTTTGTAATGAACTGCATGCTCAACTGCGAGATTTTCGTTACTGAATTCAAAAGTGTTACCATAAGTCATCCATGTTACTTTACATCATAAAACGGCCGTTAGTGAAAACAGAGAAACGTCAAAGAAAGGAACAACGTAAAAAGCAAAAGAAATATATCGGGTGATTCAAAATAGAGTTTATGGGTTTATCTCTTAAGGCTGTTCTCAAATCTAAAAAAGCTACTTTTTGACGCATTTCTGAATTCATTTTTGTTCAGAAACACATAAAAGTGTCAAGTGTTCTTATTCAGAAACTATGTAATAGAATGGTGTTTTCAATTTTTTGGTAAAGGCAGAAGATCTTTCAGAAAACATTGTTAAAATTATCGTTTTTAACGGAATTTCCGGACGCCACAGCGCGGGAAAGGAGAAAAACCTGTCATCACATGATACAAATCGCTTATGACTCTATGAGTAATTTATTTATTTTAAAAAAATGGAAACTACCATCCTACTCAAAATCACTGCATCACTGCCTGTCAATTTATGGCTTTATGCTTCAAAATGAGTCAGAAAATGTCTCAGAAAGTTTTCCGTTTTTGAGAAGGGAATTTGAGAACCGCCTTTAACCGTTGATGATAGAAAGATACTTCCAATTACAAAATGCATTCATATCAAATACAGCTTTTAGATATGGCATTTTTTTTACAAGGGGATGTATAAGTATTAAAATAAGAAATTAATTTCTTATGCGTTCCTTGGGTCCTATCTATACTAATGTTATAAAGAGGTAAAGTTTGTTTATTTGTAGGAGGTAATCTCTGGAACCGATTTCAAAAGTAATGGTATCAAAATGATGGTGTTCGTCCACGTTCGAAAATAGGCTATATCTTAAGTCGATGCTCCTACCCCAAAGGGGGTGTAGGAGCAAAAAACGTTCTAAAAATGCGATTTTTGTGTTACTGAAAGTCCTAGAAACATGAAAGTTAGTATGGTAGTTACTTATAAGATATAAAATATCTCTAAGAACATTTCTTAAAAAATTCGAAATTTAAAAAGGGTAAAAATGCGCAAAAAGCGTTCTAAAAAATTTTCTAAAGTGCGATTTCTAAGCAATCTCAGAAAGTACCGAACCGATTTCAAAAATAATGGTCTCAAAATGATTATGATAGCCTTTGCTCCAGAATAGGCTATATTTTATGTCGGTTCCACTAACCTAAAAGGGGTGCAGGAGCAAAAAACGTTCGAAAAATGCAATTTTTGTGATACTGAAGGGCCTAGAAACATGAAATTTGGCATTGTAGTTACTTATTAGATATAAATTATCTCTAAGAACATTACCTAAAAAAATCGAAATTTAAAAGGGGTGAAAATGCGCGAAAAGCGTTCTAAAAACGTTCTAAATTGTGATTTCTTCGCAATCTAAGGAAGTACCGAACCAATTAAAAAAATAATGGTGTGAAAATGATGGTGACAGCACTTTCTCCAAGATAGGCTATTTTTTATGTCTGTGAAACAACCCCAAAGGGAGTACAGGAGCAAAAATCGTTCTAAAAATACTATTTTTGTGTTACTGAAGGGTCTAGAAATATGAAATTCGG
Organism: Maratus speciosus; assembly: GCA_963932465.1. Taxonomy (NCBI): domain Eukaryota; kingdom Metazoa; phylum Arthropoda; class Arachnida; order Araneae; family Salticidae; genus Maratus; species Maratus speciosus. The sequence goes on from OZ010789.1 coordinate 298,372,836, forward strand.
CATGGTAGTTATTCATAAGATATAAATGATCTCTAAAAACATTTTTTTTTTAATTCAAATTTAAAAGGGGTGAAAATGCGTGAAAAGCGTTCTAAAATACATTCTAAACGACGATTTCTACTCAATCTCAGGAAATATCAAACCCATTTCAAAAGTAAGAGTATCAAAATGATAGTGTTAGCCTCTGTTCCAACATAGGCTATGTCTTATATCCATGCTACTACCCCAAAAGGGGTTCAGGAGCAAAGAACGTTCTAACAATGCGATTTTTGTGTTACTGAAGGGCCTAGAAATATTAAATTTAGCATGGTAGATACTTATAAGATATAAATGATCTCTAATAACATTTCTTAAGAAATTCGAAATTTAAAAGGGCTGAAAATGCACAAAAAGCGTTCTAAAAATGTTCTAAATTGCGATTTCTGCGCAATCTCATGAATTACCAAACCAATTTCAAATGTGGTGGTTGGAATTTGAGGGTGATAGCCCTTGCTCCAACATAGGCTCTATTTCATGCCAGTGTCACTACCACCTGGGGGTTGCAGGAGCACAAAACGTTCTAAATCGTGATTTTTGTGATACTGCAGGGGCTAGCATTTTTAAAAGTTGGCATGGTATAATTACTTACAAGATGTAAATGCTCTCTAAGAACAGTTCATAAAAAATTCGAAATTTAAAAAGGTGAAAATGCGCAAAAAGTGTTCTAAATTGCAATTTCTACGCAATCTCAGGAAATATCAAACCGATTTCAAAAGTAGTGGTTGCAAATTGAGGGTGACAGTCCCTTCTACAATATAGTCTATATTTTATGTTGTTGTCACTACCACCTGAGAGTTGCAGGTAGAGTCCTGCATCGGGTCGGGTTACCCGCTTTTACCCGAACCCGACCCAACCCGCGGTTCGGGTCGGGTTGGAGCTATATTTTTCCGTTGCGGGTCGGGTCGGGTCGGGTTGACTTTAAATTTTTTTGGTGCGTATCGGGTCCGGGTCGAATTGGCTTTCATTGTTTCGGGTTCGGGTTGACCCGCTTTTTTAAAAGAATGTGGAAAATATTTTTCCGTTAAAAGCCTACATAAACCGCAGATGAAAGTTTCACAAAAGCAAAATGTGTGCCTGTCTGTTTTGTATTTAGTCATCCTTTCACCAGTCTTCGAAATAACAAACTGCATTATATTTTTATCGTATTTTAAAAATACAATACGCAGCAAAACTCTAAATGGTCCTTCCTGTCTATCAAGTGAATAATTTAATTGTGGTCATACGCGATGCACTATGTTAGACGGGAAAATTTTCAAAATAATAACTGCTGATAAACTAAAGGCAGATGGCCACTTGTGTAAAACAAGGTGTGTCGTTATAAGTGGAACTTTTGAAACCGCAACTAATTTTAAAGCATATTTAAAGATTAGATTTTTAGTTTTATACCATTTAGAGTCCTGCATCGGGTAGGGGTTTACTATTGTTGAATATTAAAGAATATAGATTTGTTCATTCTTCTATGTAAGATATAAAAATGGTATTAGAGAATTAAAGGTCTGCACGGGCTGGAATTTCTAGGCCCGGGAACGGCCTACCCCGCCTCGTCCCGTCCCGTGTAAAACTTAAAAGTTCGGCCCTAGCGCGGCAGGGCCCGTTTATAATTTTATCGGCTTCGTCTAAATATTTATATCGGGCCGGTAGACTGGCTTAATTGTAGCTATCGGCCCGGCCTGGCAGGGCCGTTCATTTTTTTTTTTTTTTTTATTTTTTATTTTTTATTTTTTTTCCGGCCCGGACCGTTTATTTTGTTTATCAGCCCGGGCCGTTGAAAAAACTGTCCTAATAAAGCGGCCTGTTCAGTTTGAAATTTTACTGACCCGCCGCGTCCCGAGGGCCGGACCGGTGCAGACCTCTATTAGAGACGCGTAGATAATTTTTCATAACGGTATTAAAACATGATTTGCTTTCCTTACATTGCGGGTTCGGGTCGGTTGCGGGTTGATATACTTCGGGTTCGGGTCGAGTTGCGGGTTGACTTAAAATGGAATTACGAGTTCGGGTCGGGTAGAACCCGACCCGCGCAGGACTCTAGTTGCAGGAGCAAAAAATGTTCTAAATCGCGTTTATGTGATGCTGAGGGGCCTAACCTTTTGAAATGTGGCATGTTAATTACTTAAAAGAAGCTAATGATTTCTAAGAACCGTCGAAAGAAAATTCCAAAATTAAAGGGATGAAGTGAGCGAAAAGCGTTCTAAAAACGTCCTAAATTATGATTTTTATGTAATTTTATGAAATACCAAACCGATTTAAAAAATAATGGTTGCAAATTGGTGGTGATAGAACCTGCTCACACATAAGCTATGTCCGCGCCACTACCACCAGAGGGTTTCAGGAGCAAAAAACTTTCTAAATTGCGATTCTGTGATACTCAAGAGGCTAGAAACTTTAAATATGGCATGGTAGTGACTTATAAAATATAATTGCCCTCTAAGATCTGTCGAAAATAAATTCGAAATTAAAAAGGGGTGAAGCGAAGGGAAGGAGTGAAAAGCATTCTAAAAAAGTCTTAAATTACGATTTCTATGCAGTCTCAGGAAATAATAAACCAATTACAAAAGTAATGATTGCGAATCAATGGTTACATTCTCTGATCCTACACAGTATATATTTTATGCGGGTGCCACTACCACCTGTGATTGGCAGGAACATTAATCGTTCTAAACAAGCCTTTAAAAACTTTCTAAATTACGTTTTCTATGGAATATTGGGAAATACCAAACCGATTTCAAAATGAATGTCGGCAAATTAATGGTGACATTCTCTGTTTCAACATAGGTATTTTATGTTAGTGCCACTACCACCAGAGAGGCGATAGACTGTTAGACAAGAAACTTGGAATTTGAGATGATGGTTAATTTTAAGATGGAAATGCGTACTAAGAACGGTTTCTAAAAAATTCAAAATTTCAAATGAATACTGAAATGAGTGTATGAAATGAGCATAAAAGCTTCAAAATACTTTCTAAATTATCCTTTATTTAGAAATAGTTTTAGTTCTTATTAATTTAAGTCTCATTTCTGCCTAATGCAGTATAATAATGAAGTTTAGTCAAACTGTGGCTTAATTGGTAATTTTTGAATTATTCCTAAAAGTATAATTTCTTCTAATAAAAATTAGACATACGTATATTACTTGGCATATTTCAACTATTACGCGAGCAAACCCGCGGATTTTGCTAGTAAGTTATATTTAGAAACATTTATTCGTGCTCTGACAAGTAAAACTGTATTTCGTTCTTCTAAGACCAAAACTCACCGAGTTACGATAATTTAAAGTTTATGAAATTTCTCAGCTTTCCGCACTAAAAACGTACAGACGATTTTTTTAGTACCGGAAAGCGTCGAGACTTCGTAAATTAACTCGGCCATTATCATAACTCGGTCAGTTTTGATCGTAGAAAAATACAGTTTTCTACTACAAAATATGTATAATAATTGAGCATAAATCGATTTTTATACACACTGTGCGTGTCTTAAAACAAATCTTTAAAAATCTTTAAATTTCAGGGCTTCGAAACGGTGTTACCCCTTAAGAGCGTATATTAGTCAGGCGAAAATATTCGCAAGCTAATTTTAAAACAACGGCACTTTTCAAATTTTTCATTTTGCATTTTAACAATTTAAAATGTTTTTTTACATAAGATAGCTGAGGTCGATCTCTAACCGGGTACTTTATTACTTTTTTTTTATTTTAGTCGCAGTTTTTTCTTTTTAGTATACTTTCACTTTTGGAACTGGTTCCGAAATAGAAAGTAACGCCACACAAATAATACGCAACCAAAATCGAAAAAGTAAAAAAAGGACCCGGTTAGACGACAATCCCAGTTATCCTATGAAAAAAAAAATCATTTAAAAATATTGAAATCCAAACGCGATTTAAATTTGAAAAGAACGCTGTCATTGGTTTAAAATTAGCTTGCGAGTGTCTTCGCGTACCAATTTCCTTTCATTAGACTTGAAGACTTAGGATACCACATCGTAGACTACGTTCTTTCCGGCACTTATTTTTATTTATTTATTTGTTTATTTTGTAAAAACAGTTTAAAAACTTAAAATGCGTGACTTTCTTCATCTATATTATAAAGAAAATATATGAATGTTACTAACGCTGACGTCATACCGGTGCTGAATACAACCTACAGCATCACTTTACCTTTTATCGCATAATATATTCGCTTCTAAATATGACATAATTTCATATTTTGTACCATCAAATCGAACAAGAAATGTACTTTCAAATACATTTTTTTTTATATTTTAAGCCAATTTACCATTTTTAAAAGATTTCTTAACAATTTTGAACATAGAATGACTTTTTCATTTAAACATTTAATTTTGTTTTTTATTTTGTAAATAAATTTACATACAACATTTAATTTTGTAAATAAATTTCAAGCTTTATTATTCGAATACATAATTGATATATTTCACGTAAAAAATTCTTTTTTGAGTAGTTAGTGGGCAACACTCCCCCCCCCCCCCAAAAAAAAAAAAAAAATCTTAAATATAAAAGATTTTTCAGTTTTCATTTCAAAATTATTGTTTCCTATTTTCTGTATACCGTGCAGTATGTTCTCTAACCTTGCTAGACCGGGTTGGATTCTTTTCTTTCTTTATAAGCATCTTTAGAAGTTGTATACTGCTGTATTGAAATTTACTGTAGTTTAATGAATTAGATGAAGAATTTCTAAAATCTGTAAGAGAATGTGAGGGAGAGGTGTTAATAACGTTTAAAAAATTTTTAATCATTTTTTTTTTCATTTTAAACTACATTAATTTTTAAAAAATCTTTATTTGTATACAATTGCATTGCATCAAAAAAAATCTGAAAAATGATTATTTCCATGAAAATTGATTCAAAAGAGAACATTTTTTTTTCCCCTGTGAGAAAATTACCGAACCTGATGCCGAACCTAATGTTCCCTGATTGCAAAAATAATTTAAAAACACATATATTTTATTTATTTGTTGTTTGTTTTTGTTTCCTTATTTTTTAATTTATTTAATTTATTTATTTTATTTGTTTGTTTTTATTTTATTTGTTTGTTTTTATTTTATTTATTTATTTATTTCATTTATTTGATTTTAATTTAATGTTTATTTATTTATTGTAAATACTGAAACTTAAGAAAATGTAAGAAATTTCTTTTTAAAACGTGTATTATTTTTTTAGAGGGTGAATTTTGTATGTTAAATGGTAATGCACCAGAAACTCCACCTCATAACATTTGCTTTTCAGCACTAACTGTCTTCGGATGGCCGAATAGTCCAAGAGCTGTTAAACATTTTAGGGAAGGCATTTGAGGCACCCTGAAAATTTGTGCAACACTTCTTTTGTAATACAAAACTGAATACAAAATCGAATGTCTGGCTGAAGAATCGGGGCACAAAAACTGTGCCAGACACGTGTCAAGTGCCATTTTTTGACTACCCCAAAAAAAGGTATTTGAGGCACGCTGAGATTGAGACAGAACAATATTTATACTTAGAAAAAAATATTTTGAAAACGACAGACACTTTAGTTGACCCAAAAACTGTTCCAGACACGTGTCAAGTGCCATTTTTTGATTACCCAAAAAAGGTATTTGAGGCACGCTGAGATTGAGGCAGAATAATATTTATGCTTAGAAAAAAATATTTTGAAAATGACACACTTTAGTCGGCACAAAAACTGTGCCAGACACGTGTCAAGTGCCATTTTTTGATTACCCAAAAAAGGTATTTGAGGCACGCTGAGATTGAGGCAGAATAATATTTATGCTTAGAAAAAAATATTTTGAAAATGACAGACACTTTAGTCGGCACAAAAACTGTGCCAGACACGTGTCAAGTGCCATTTGGCACTTGACACGTGTCTGGCACAGTTTTTGGGCCGCGATCCTTCAGTCAGACATTCGATTTTGAATTCAGGCATTGCAAAAGAAGTGTTGCACAAATTTTCAGGGTGCCTCAAATACCTACTCAAAAATGTTCAACAGCTCTCCTACTAGAACTGGTTTTACAGGTGAGTGTCATACGCAAATAATGGTGAATTTTGACTTTAAAAATAAAATTTGGTGTTTTAATTCCTGACTTTTTTTTCTGCTCATTATTTCATTATTATTTTATTTATTCATTTATTTTCAAAAATAGACGTTTAAAATTTATGATTTTGTGCACTTATATTATAAAGCAAATATATATCTGATCTGTTTCTAATGCTAATGTCATAACGATGGTAAAAATAACCTGCACTATCACTTTACCTTTTATCACATAATATATTCGCTTTTAAATATAACGGGGAAATTTTGCACCCTCAAGTAGAACAAAAAGGGCACTTTCAAAAAAAGTTCTATGAAAATTGTTTTTTAATTTGTTTATGATTTATGCTATAGTATGTTTATGATTTTTTAATATATTTTTTATAATTTTCAAGCACTATTTTTTTTAACATATCTCAATTATAAACCTTTGTTCGCTACAGTTACGTAAAGTAACATATGAAATTATATAAATAAATATGCATAAATAAGTAGAAAGAGTCAGTGCCACCGCAATTGGCAATTGATTGCCCAAGGTTGGCTAGCTTCACCTTCACCTTAATCACATAAAGTGGCTGAATTAATTCCTTTTAAACGTCGTATATAGAAAAACTATAAACAAGATTGAAACACAGGTTGTCTTTTTCATTTAAACATGTATTTTTCTCAAATAAATTTTCAAACTTTCTTTTTGAATACTTAATTGATATCTTTCATGCAAAAATCATTTTTTGTGTAGTTGGTGGGCAACCTAAAAAATTATAATTATATATATAGATAGATAGATAGATAGATATATAAAAGATCTAAAAGCTGTCAATTCAAAACGATTTTCAAACATTTTCTGGGCACCGGCCAGTATGTTCTTTAATCCGGTAGAGTGGGTAGGAATCCCTTGTATCTTTTACGGAATCTTTGTAAGTTCTACACTGCTGTATTGAAATTCATTATAGTTTAGTAAATTAAAAAAAAGAATTTTAGAAATCTATAGGGTTTTTTTAATATCGTTTTAAGATTTTTAAAATCATCTTTTCTTTTAACTACATTAGTTTTTAAAGAACCTTTATTTGTATATAACTGTGTAAGGGATCATTAATTTTGTAATGCCATATTCCATGCCTTGCATTCAAAAGAATCTGAAAAATGATTATTTCCGTGAAAATTGATTGAAAAGAGAACTTTTTTTCTTGTGAGAAAATCACCGAACACTGCAAGTTTTAGCGCTAATGTTCCCTGATTTGATAAAATATATATATATATATATATATATTTGATAAAAAAAATATATATATATATATATTTATTTGTTTGTTTGTTTTTATTTTATTTTATTTTATTTTATTTATTTAATTTTATTTAATTTTTATTTATTTATTTTAAATAGTGAAATTTGAGAAAATGTAAGGAATTTTCTTTTTAAAACGCATATGGGGCTTTCTCACAATCTTTTGACTATTGGGGAAAAAATTCTGACAAAATTAAACTTTCTCAAATAACATTTTAATCTGGTAGACGAATGCCTTAATGATTAAAAATAAAGAAAAAAAAATGGTCAGCAGCGAAAAAATTTTTATTTAACTGAGGTTTAAGTTAAACTTGCGAGTTTAATTTTCCTTACAATTTTACCCCTATAACTTTTTATTTTCTTCTAAATTTTTACTTATAATGAATTTGCATAGTACCCACAGGACATTCAAATAAGAAATAATAACAATGTAGTTCTTTTAATACAGAATTTTTGTATAACATTGTCTTAAAGGGGTGTTAAAGAAGGGACGGTAAGGTAAAAAAAAAAAGGGGGGATGGTATTGGAAAAAAGGGACGGAATGGTAAAAAAAGGGACGGTAAGGATGGAACGGTAAGGAAAATTACCAACTATTTTTAGGAAAATCGTGTTAAGACTAAGTGATAGCCAGAATGTTCATTGATTTTTAGAAACAGTTGTTAACATTGGATTAAATTAATTTTTTTTTTAATTTACCTCGAAAATTGCAGGAATAAACCTTGGGGACGGTGAGACTACCCATAAAGCCACGTGCTTGAAATTGATATTTAAATGCTGATTTAAATTCTACAGTAAATTTCCTGCCAAAGAATTTTAGACATTATTTCTCTAGCATACTTCTGCATGCGAAAAAACTTGAAAAAAATTCTGTGGCTACATCTGAAATGATTTTCTGTATCATTTTAGAAGAGGGATGGTAAGGAATCTAAAACCCAGAGACAGAGTTCAAAAAATTATAACAACCCTAAAAATGTGTGCAGGTTAATTTTTAGCTACATATTTATATAAAACAATAGCTCCAGTTTCAGAAAAAAATTACATCGAATTATTTTTATTGAAACAATTTAATCCAGACAGCGCCAAACTGAAAAATCAGCATCAGGGACACGGGACGGTATAGGAGTTTTCCAGGCGTTTGAACCCCCAACACCGTCCAAAACTTATTTATCTCGTTAGTATTGTTGTGCAATCATGCAATGGGATGTTCCTCAGTATATGAAATTAAAAAAAAAAAAAAAAAAACACAAAGAGGTGTATTAAAATAAAAATTATTATTCAGGGACATGAAAGTCACAAGATTGTGAGAATGCCCCATATATATATATTCATTTTTGCAGGGTGAATTTTGTAGGGTAAATGGTAATTCACTAGAAACGCCACTCCATGACGTTTGCTTTCCAGCACTAACTGTCTTCGGATTGAGGAACTGGTTTTACAGGTGAGTGTCATACGCAGACAATGGCGAATTTTGACTAAAATTTCATAATTAAAAATAAAATTTGGAGTTTTAATTCTTGACTTTTTATTTGACTATTCATTATTTTATTGTTATTTTATTTATTTATTTATTTAAAAAATAGACGCTTAAAATTTATGATTCTGTGCATTTATATTATAAAGCAAATATATATGGGGAACGTCCATTCGTTACTCTTGTGATAATTAGAGCAAATTTTTATATATAATTCCAATTATTTTATTACAAAATATAATTAAGATGAAAATTGATATAACCAGCTAAATACCAATGTGTTTCACACACAAACATATATCAAATTTTTAACAAAAAGCATTTTACTTATATATATGTTAAATGACTCTTGTGACACTCTGGTCACAAGAGTAACAAAAGTTTGATTGATTATATAGACAAGGGAAATGCTTTTTCATTACAAATTAGATATATTTTATGCGAGTGGAACATAATTGTATTTAACTGGTTATATCAATTTTTGTTTTGATTATATTTTGTAATAAAATAATTGGAAGTATTTGTGAAAATTTGCTCTAATGGTCACAAGAGTAACAATGGACGTTCCCATATATGGTATGAATGCTGATCTCATAAAGATGGAGAAAATAATTTACTTTAATTCACTTTAGCTTTTATCGCATAATATATTCGCTTCTAAATATAACAATTTTACATCATCAAATAGAACAAAAAGTGTGCTTAAAAAAATAAAAAATAAAAAAAACATGAAAAAAAAATTAAAAAAACCCATGAAAATTGAAAGTTAATTTACAAATTTTTGTATTATTTTTTAATAATTCTTTTTATAATTTTAAGCATTCTTTCTTTAACCTATCTCAGTTATGAACCGTTATTTTCATCAATTACGTAAATTAATATTTGCAGTTATATAAATTAATATGCATAAATAAGGAGAAAGAGTCAGTGTTATCACAACTGGGAATTAATTGCCCATGGTTGGCGAGAGCTTCGTTTTCACCTTAATCAGATAATCAAAGAAAAAATGGCTGAACTAAATTCCTTTGGCACGTCGCATATATAAAATTTGCCTGAAAAAAAAAAAAAAACAGCAAAAGATGAGAATAAGATTTTATTTCACCGCGTCAATCCAACAATAGTTATCCAAAAAGAACTGAGCACAGTGCCTCATGGGAGTACTAGAAAGTTGTTTGGCAGATTTATGCTTGTCTGCAACACCGTATGCGGAGAAGATATTGAAGTATTCCATATTGACAAACCATTCCATAATACACGAACTTCCTATATATAAAAAAAAATCAAAATGCTGTTAATTCAAAATGATTTTCAAATATTTTCTGAACACCGGGCAGTATTTTCTTTAACCAGGGTAGCCCGGGTTGAAATCGCTTGATTCTTTTACGGAGTCTTTGGAAGTGTTATACTGCTGTTTTGAAATTTACTTTAGTTTAATAAATTAAAAGAAGAATTTTTAAAATCTAGTGAGGGGAGATAATAGCCTTTTAAGATTTTTTTTAAATCATCTTTCTTTATTCACTTTAAAATACATTATTTTTAGGTGCGTTCGTAATTATATAAATACGAAGCACCTGTAGTCGTCGTTCAGTCCATCTGCATATAACAGAGCAAAAACTACTCAACCGAATGATCTGAAATTTTAAATACAGTAAATTCTGTCTAAGGCGGACTCTGTATAACCCAGGAATCTGTCTACAGCGGAAAATTTTTCAAGTCCCGGCGAACCCATAGAAAATTACATTAACTCATGCTACATAAGGCGGAATCTGTCTAACGCGGAAACGGAAAGCATTTTAAGGTCCCACCGAAACCAAAATTTTGCATAAGGCGAAAAAAGGATAATTTAAAAATGAAAGGCATTTTGTTTATTAAACTTTAAAACTGATAAGTCAATGTCGTGCATGATAGTTAAATTCCGTAACACTTTGAAAAAGTTAATTCAACAGGACAGAAACTGTTTAAATTTTAAGGAATTCATGCTTGTGCCATTTTTTTCATATGCAAAATTATATTAAAAGTTAATATTTCTAGTAGAATGAACATTTATTAAAAAATATATTTTTGAAAGTGCAATATATTATACTTTAAGGATGTACTCAAATTCAAAGTTATAGCGTTCTGTCTCATTCTCGAAGTTTATTGGGTGTGGCGGGAAGAAGGGAGGGGGGGGGGTTGTCCGAGTTTTTTTTTCTAGTGTGTGTGTGTGCTTAAACTTAAAATTCGCATCGGTACTAAGAAATTGAATAGCGTTTCTCATTTATCTATAAAGACATAAGATCTTTCCGAATTTCAGTTTTCAACCGATTTTCGAGTCAGGAAAATCAATAAAAGATCATCAAATTCGAGGGTTTTTGGGGGGTGTGGGTGGGGGGAGGGGAAGCTTTTTTTGCATAAGACGGAAAATTTTCTCAGTCCCGATCGATTCCGCCTTAGACAGAGTTTACTGTATATAATTGTTGTAAAATTTTGTCGAGCCGTTTCAAATTTTATGAAAATCGGATGTATAGTTTAATGACAGAGACAGCCAAAATTTTTCCGTTACATTACGGCCAATGGGAAAAAATTATTGCAAGTGCATTTTAATGTTACAGCCTTCCGAATGATCTGAAATTTTAAATATATAATTGTTACAAAATTTTGTCAAGTCATTTCCATTTTTATGAAAATCGGATGTATAGTTTAATTATAGGGACAGTCAACAGTTTTCTGTTACGTGACAGCCAATAGGAAAAAATTATTGCAAGTGCATTTTAATGATGTTACAGACTATGCACTTATGAAGTGCAAAAAATATATACAGTTAGTACAATATGGGTGCAAAAAATATTTATAAAACTAGTTATAGTACGAACGCACCTCATTTGCCACGTTTGACGAGCAATTTCCAACTTGTTTAAAAGAATCTTTTTTTATATATAATTCTGTAAAGGATCGTTAATATTGTAATGCCATATTCCATGACTTGCTTCCAAAGGAATATGAAAAATCATTGTTTTTGTGAAAACTGATTGATTAATTTTTTTTAGCCAAGGACATAAAATTTACCATTTTATGAGAGTTTTTAAATTTACCATTATCTAAGGATTTTTAATTTTTAAACGAATCTTCAATTCTATGTTTGCAATTGGGACCAGTAATGGGTAAAAGTTACTTACCTTCGCATGTGGCTTGATCTGGCGCTAGTTTAAAACCAGCGTAACAGGAACATTTCACCTGATTATCCAGAATATCACATTTTTGAGCACATGGGTTGTTCGGCTCACAGACGACTTTTCCTGTAACATAAGAGAAACAATAAAGAAAAATCATACGTCAAAAATAGATTATGAAACACTTTCAAACACATTCAGAATAGTGAAAAATTTTTGATCGTTTTATAAGGGGATATCTAATTAAATAATTTGGAAAACGTATAACACAGTTGAATTTCAGCAAGTACCATCAATACTCGGAAAAGTAACAGAATTTTTTCGTGAAGCCCTATATATGTATGATCTATAGATTTACGTATATACTACGTAGTATGTTAACATTTAGTTCAATTAGTAAATGCTTAACACGGTTAAAATTTCCGTCAATAAACAAAATGTACTCAAATTATTTGTACAACCAACCCTTTGTACGATCTATAGAATTTATACGTATCAAGTAATATGCAAAATATTATTTAAATTTAAAAACGCACTTCTAGTAATTACCACTCATAGACAGCACTGTATAAGAATAATTTTGTGTGTCCCTATAAATGAGCGTCGAAGGCTATGCGCATACTATTAAACAGCAAACATCTTTTAGTACACCTAAGTGATGTATATAAATTTCAATATGTTTGGAATAGCGTAACATCATTAAAATACGTTACAAACTACTTTTTCCCATAGACCATAATGTAACGGAATTCTTTTGGGTGCCCTTGTAAAGGAACTATAGATGCTACACATTTCATTTTCAATCGAGCATGTCATAGTAAATCTTACTAACATACATAAATTATATGGAAATCCGAGTATATTTACGCGAGTTGATCTCAGCCAGACAAACCGAAGTCATAAACACTTTTCAACTATGTTGAAAAACATTAATAAGGCTATATTGAAAACCTAGCGAAGTCTTGGATAGTAGTGATGAAAGTAAAGTTTGTTTTATTTATTTAAATTTAAATAATGAGATCCTAGTAAGGAGAATATAAGCTTGTTAAAAGCCTTGCAAACTTTTAATATTCGTTGATAGAATATGTGCGGTTATCAAAAACGTTTTTGACCCAACAGGTTCACAGAATAGAAGGTGCATACGAAACATTTCATCAAATTTAATACATGTTAGTAAGACTTTAGCGTGGATCCTTGTTTTTTATAGCCCGACAAGAAACTGAAAACTCTGAAATTAATCCGAATAGAACCGAACAATAAATAAATTAAAAATAAAAATAATTTTTTTAACCCGTAATCTTACCTGAACAACAAAATAATAACAGCAATAATAATAATTTATCAACCCCCCCAAAAAGTTTTTTTTTAATGAAAAGTCAATGTTCAATATTTTACGAAAAGTTAATGTTGAACTGAGATTATAATAGTCATCTAAATACAGTATGCCCACTAAAGTCCCTTAAAAGTGGTGTCTAGGTATAGTAAAGTAGCCATGCGCTACTGAATGAAACCGCCCACGACGTCACCTGGTGGGAAACTAGTAAGAGGTGGAAATCAGGTAAGACCTGGATTTAAACCAGGGATCTCTTGGCCGGCAAGAGATCCCTGGACATTTTTCGCCCAGTTGGAAATTTATATTTGATATGATTTATTTACCAATTAAAATAATTGTGTTAAAATTAATCTAGTGTAATTAAGTAACCAGTGATTTCTGGAGTTCCATTACCTGCAATTTATTCTGTTGAGCTGAACCAGATTTCAGACCAGATGCTATAATCAATAAGGTTAGCTGGGTGAAAAAGTTCCACCAGATTCGTCCGGGATAGCTCAGATGGTAGAACATTGGCGGCTTCAGCCAAGAGATCCCTGGTTCGAATCCTGGTTCGGACATTTTTCGCCCAGTTGGAAATTTACATTTGATATTTTACACTTGATCACAGTAAAAATCACTCTACAGCAGTATAACAGCTGTATCCGGAGGAAAACTGGATGGTTAAAAACAGCCACACACACAGCCTGAGGTTCACATCACGCATATGGCCTTGCGCCTTTTTATGTACATCCCGAGACACTTTAGATGTGAATAAAAAGTATTGAAGACCCTCACTGTTGTTTTATATATTTTCATGAAAAGAGAAAAACTGTCCTATTATTTATAATTAATTTAAATATATGCTAAAACCTCTTAAATTACGTTTTCTTAGTCAAAAGTTCTTTTTAACACTTTCCAACAAAGTTGAAAAGTTTTTATGACTTCGGTTTGTCCGTCCGTCTGTCCGCGCTCTAACTCCTGTAAATACACTCGGATTGCCCTGAAATTTTTGGATATTATTGACGTTTACCATAGCACGTTCCCTATTTCAAATGAAGCTTGTACATTATTTAGTTCATTTACAGGGACAGCCGAAAGTTTTCGGTTACATTGCGGCCTATGGGAAAAAATCGTTTAAAATCATTTTTAATGATGTTACAAGCTTTCAAACATACAAAAATTTATAAGCATTTATGGAGTGCACTAAAATATGCATTTTGTAGAATATGCGGTGCAAAGAATAGTTATTATTCATTTACAGGGCCATACAAAAGAATTCCATTACAAAATGATATAGGGGTGGAGGGAATTGTTTTCGGTGTATTTTAATTATGTTAAACTTTTTCATGTATAATGAAATTGATTTGCATCGCTGAGGTTTACTATAACTTATTTCATGTATAATACGAAGTGCATAGCATTTACAGGGGCACGAAAAAGATTTCAGATACTATATAGATATATTACTATATTGTATCCGAAGCACTGTAAAATAGAGATGATTACTGGAAATGTCTTTTTAATTATGTTATGCGCTTTTATGTTTCACTATATTTATGCATAGTATATGGTGTGTATAAGTACTATAATTCATATACAGGGCTACACAAAATAATTCGTAATGGTTACTGGGTATGAGTGCAAATTGCTTAAAAATGGTTTTTAAGTGAGATATTTTTTTTTTTTTTTTTTTTTTTTTTTTTTTTTTTTTTTTAAACGCTGAACTGAATTTAGTTTACTAAGAAATGTTTGTAGAATACAGATAAAATGATATACAGGGTCATGCAAAGAATTGATACATGGCCGTCTATAAATGATAATTTCTGGAAATGTGATTTCAGTAGTTTTAAGAGTGTTTTAGTTTCAATTAAATTTTAGCTAAATAGTGGCGTGTAATAAAAGTACTAGATTAACTACAGTGTTGTACAAAAGGTATACAAGTATGTTTCCATCCATTAGTATAAATTGCTGAAAGAGAAATTTCAACCTGTTATGCGTTTTCTTGCTAAAATAAATTTCCCCATTATATAGTATATATATATATATATATATATATATATATATATATATACCAACCTACAGATCAAATGCAGGGCTGTTCAAAAGAATTGGAATACATATTTGCTATGGACGGTAGCTACTGAAATCAGTTTTTCAAATGTTTTACGCTTTTTCTAAAATGTTTACTTAGTTATCTTATATACCTTATTTCCCTCAATAACAAAGGTTTGTTAAAGCATTCAGGAAGTGTTGGAAAGTGTTTCATAATCTATGCTTAACGCATGATTTTTCTTTCTTGTTATGTGTTGTAATATTTGTTCTGCAGTGGTATATACATTTCTTAATGTTCAACACCAATCATATATTATTCCAAATTATTTAAATTTACTCTATATATTTCTACAATTTTGAAAAAAAAAAAAAAAAAAACGTTTTTTGCCGTAAGCAAAAGACTCATTTATTATTATTTTTTAGAACTTGGAAATTCTACATTATATTATTATGTTTTATACTTATAATATAGCTAATATATGTTTTTAGGGTTCAACATTTGTCGTGAAAAAAATTTATATAAAAAAAATTACACCACATATTTCTAAAACATGAAACTTCACAACATATTTCTACAACATTTGCAATAGAATCTACCACGGAGATTTTTGTTTGGAAATAGGGGTGATAATTTTTTTTTCGCAACAAACGTTCAGCCCTACTGATAATATTAACTTTGTTATATTGCTTTTTTTGAACTATTTATATTATCTTACTATGTTAAATAATCTTTTTTTCTACTCTCTTATATGTGTGTTGGACCGCTTGATGTCGCAAACATGTTTGCGGACCGCAAGAAAAAAGGTTCAGTATGGTTGGTTAAGAACCTATCCTAAACACTAATACGAATGAGTGACTGCAATTCTATCCTGAATGACTGTGTTTTATCTAAGAAGGTTTTTGATGACGTCATTACTGTTACCAGTTTTCGAACATTATCATTTTTATGGTGTATATACAGGTTCTTTGTGTGTGAAATAAATCTCAATAATATAGATGCACGTAATCTTAAAGTGTACCGAAGATTTAAAAAAAATTAGAATAGCAAGTAAACGAGGATAACTATTAAAGATCTTTTTACAGGAGATTAATATGTGAAATTGAGAATTTCTGTAGTATTCTTCTACATTTTAGTACTATTACTGACAGATAACTCTGCACTGTCTAAAATCCTCAGAATGCTCAAAATAACGTTTCAAATACAAAACGAAAACCTCTTTTTCTCGTTTACAAACAAACAGAATGAAGTGTAAATATTAAGAGATCCATTTTTATATATTGGTGTGATTAAAGTTTGATTTGATACAGCCCAGCATCATCTGCCGGAGGCATTTTGTACTGAAATACTGATTTGTACTGAAATAAGAAACGCTGCTAAAGAAATTGCCGAATTCACACTTTAATTTCCAGTAAGAAAAACTTTAATAGCTATCGTTTGCTTGTGTTCCAGTTTAAAAAACCGTCAGTCCATTTTAGAACATCCTCTAATAAGCATCATTTAAGTTCTTAAGTTTTTAACAGATAAAACTTCGAGAACAGAATTTATGTGTGTGACGTTTCGGTTCTTTACTTGTTTGGTGGGACACTCCTTGATTTGTGCTCGACTTGTCGCAGCAATCGAAGTACGCTTCATCCCAAGGTGCTCCAAAACTGAATCTCAAGAAATTGCAAGGCAAGCGCTTGATGCCAGCTTGAATTCCAAGATAACAACCATCACAACAGTCCTAAGAAAGGGACACAAAATATGCATGAATAGAATTCAAAATTAAAAGTTTTTTACCTCTTCCATAATTTGAGAAAACGAATCCAGTAAAATACCTTTTAAACGTTTCTATAGCGGCTACCCCTCTGTCTCCGGTTTTCGCAGACATTTACATGCACTGTTTTGAATGACACCTTCCTTTAACAAATTACACTGTACAACAATGAAATTTCTTCTGAAGCGAAAATGTGCAATTTTGTAAGAAATTAATCCACTGAACACGTATATCACCATGAAAAACCTCCATTGTCTTTTGTCTTTGAAATACAGATGTGCAAATTTACGATCCAAAAATATGTATTTTTAAATTAATGTTTAAAAAGTACATAAAATAAAACCTATAATTTTTTTTTACCGAAATCGATTTCTAGAAGTTTTAAATATGCGAATCTAAAATTACATCTCATACTATCAAGAAGTTTTTAAGTTACGCTTAAAAAATTACCCACATTGCAGTTTGTTTTGAAAAAATATTAAAAAGGCATTTAACATTAGGAGCTCCAAACGTCACATCTCTATATATCCTAAACTACTTCACCAAATGATTTCCAGTCTGATATCTGAAAATAAAATTTATCGAAGAGCCCAAATATGATATCAAATTTAGGTCTTAATACTGAAATTGTCAAAGTTTGTTACAATTTCGATAAGGATTTTATGGAGTTTTGGGCAAAAGGAGGTCTGAAAACTATGATGAGCTTCTAAACAATCTCCGACAAAAGTATCAGCAGCTTGGTTGCAATATGTCCCTAAGAACTCACGTTCTTCACTCTCATCTCTATTTTTTTCCTGCTAACTGCGGTGATGTGAGTGATGCGGAAAAAAATACCAAGGCCGATGGAATGCGTCAATATTAGCATACTACTGCTGGAACTTGAGTAGAAATGCCACTGAAACTAAACACAAAAGACAAAGAAGAGGACTTCTTGATTGATGATATACGGTTAATGTTTTGGTATTGATCATAAATTCTTAATTTCGTGTAAAATGTAAAAAAAAAAAAAAAAAAAAAAAAAAAGTTGATTTTTTTCTAAGTAAGTACTTTATGTTCTTTGAGTCTTATGTTCACTTAAAATCGTAATTTTTCATACTAGCAATATTTTTACACCGAAAACTAACATTAAAATTTTAATGGCCAATTCATATTGTATGACCCCAAATGAGTATAAAAATACAATAAAACTTCTGAATAATGGACATCTCGGGAGCGAAGAATTTGTTCATTATTCAGAGATGTCCGCTATTCAAAGGTAAAAATGTACAAATATATAGATGTCGTTGATCTAAAAAGTGTTCGCTATTCGGGAGTGTCCGCTACAGAAGTTTCACTGCATATCATTTATTTAAAAGGGAAAAAAGTTTTACTTTGTAGACCAGTGTTATCTTTCCCTTTCTGGACTCGCTATGTTGATGACATATTCACGTTAACTGACACCTCTCTTCACAATATTTATGACGTTCTTAACATTATGAACGTAATCGACAGCTACTCATTTATGAAACAGAAAATAAGGGTTTTGTTACTCACACTGAAAAAGGCTTCTCTTACACATCCATCTATCGCAAAAGTTTCACTGCTTCTCTGTGTCACCTCACCATGTCATTTTTTTAGCCCAAAAAAAAAAAAAAAAAAAAAAAAAAAAAAAAAAAAAAATGGCCGCTTTTCATTCCTTTTATAAATCGGGCCATCCATGTTTGCTCTGATTCCCACTCACTCAATTTTGAAATTCAATATGTTAAAGCCTTTGCTATTAACAGAGGTTACAAGCATTCCATCATTGATACTGCTTTATTTAACTACTAAAGACTTAAAAACATTAAAAGGGTATTTTATAATGGAAGTTGGCAATATGAGTTCAATGTTTAAAATTCTTTGTACCATAAATTTCTTGCAAAACTAATCGAGTAACGTTAATGTGTATAACTTAAGAGTGGTCTTTAATCTGTTGTCTCTAATAAATCATAGTAAATTTTCCTGCAGACGTAAAGACGCATGGCCAGAGAGGAAAAAATAGTGTGAAACGCCGGGCTCGCCCTATTAAAGAGGGAGGCACAGACGTGTATAGCATAAGTGATAGTGGATGAAGTGTGTGTAGGAATTCAAACCAAATAACTAAATGGCTTGACACTCAATGACATTTACAATAAGCTGGTTGACACTATAAAGTGACACTATAATGTTTGTTCATTTAATCAGATGATGATGCAATATAGTGCCTAAAAGAGAGTAAGGATTTTTTTTTTTTTTTTTTTTTTTTTTTTTAACGGATCGATCTTCAACTGATTCTACTGATAATAAAATTGTAAGTCAATATTTTCATACTAATGCTGCTCCAAACATTTTGCTAAATATTGCCAAACTTGGTTACAATTTGGCAACCTAGCCGTGTGTGGGGGTGAAGGGGGTAGATGAGGTAATAAATATATGTCTATATAAACACGCAAGAATTATTGTACGACTATACATTACTGCACAACTATACATTACAACTGTACAAACAGCTTTCGACCATGTTAATCTAAGGTTTTTCCCTAAAGAATATTTCTTTACACACAGAGGAGACGTTATCGTGTTCCGAGGAGGAAATTTCCCCCAAATTTAAAATGATATTCTTCCTGAATAGTGATAATGATAAAGATCGTTATCGCAATTTATTATTTATGCAAGAGAGGGTGGAATTTCGGTCCTAGAGATTTGATGAATTCAATACCGAAATCCTCAATGGGGTTTTGCATATTACGTGTACTTACTTTAAACACATATAGAAGTTGAGCATCAATTGGAAACATCCGGCATTCGAAAATGAAAACAGCCAAATCAATCGAGTATCAATCACTTCACAGCTACTTTACTGATAACAATGTGAACAGGAAGAATGACTGATTCATTCACCCTTTAGTCGAGTAATATATCGCAAAAAAAGCCACCAAGGACACTTATCAAAAATAATTAATTTTATCGTAAAGTTTTCTGAAGAAAATCAGGAAGCATAGTCTAGACTCTGAACTTTAAAGAAAAAGACGCAATTTCAGAAAAAACTATATCAAAGAAATAAAGGGTAATGAACCCATTAATTAAAAAAATAACACTGTAAAAGTGTTGATCACCTTCTCAGCTTGATGAAGCTACAGCGTGCATTGTCATAAGTAAAAATACTTATTTATTAACATTATTATTATAATTACTACTACTATTATAATTACAATTATTTGAATTTTAGTGGATAAATTTAGATATCCTCGTGTAAAAAAGAAATCATGAAAAAAAAAACTAAATAAAAAATGAAACTCATTCAAGCATACGAACCCTAGAGGTATCATTAAGAACTCCGCAAGGTATTCCTTCTTTAGCTGCCTCTTTGCCACGTTCACAGTTTATTCTTCGATGGGATCTGACACAGCAAATATACAATGAGGTTAGGCAAGTAAGTCTATCTTGAGCAGGAATGCTGCCAGATTCGTTTGGAGGCCCTGTACAAGATGTGTGATTGCGAGCCCAATTTTCACCAGATTGACAGCATCGCTGTAGAACGGATTCCATATCGCCTAAAAATTGGTTTTACATGTAAAAAAGCTGTTATCAAAGAATCAAACTTTAAAATCATGCAAAAGAAAAATGAATGACAATTATTTAAGCTTTAGTATTTCTAATATTTACATAACAGGTTAAATTGTAAATTTATAAAGAAGTAAGTTTTTAAATAATTCCGCATACAAATAAGGCATGGATAATTACAAAAAGAGTTCCAATTTGATATTAGATGTATAAATACGAATCCGTTCTTTTAAGAGTTCAGAAAAGACACTTGTTTCTTGTCAAAATGAAAGAAGGTTTATTCAAAAAATATTCAAGCTAATTCCGCTGTGAAAGAAGTCTGGTTGTATTGAAACATCCATGTTTTGATTTCTCCATAATAATCGAACCGCTCTCCAGAATAGTGCTCTGCATAGAACGAAACAAAAAATAATCTGAAGGTGCAACATCTGGTGAATACAGTGGACGGACAACACATCCCAGCGGAATGTTTTTAGAGTTTTCTTGACTGGTCTTACGAGGCGTGAAAAAGCATCTGATAAGACGAATCGCGTGTAGTCTACTATAAACTATTGCATCACGTCAAACAATCAACGGGGAATATTACAAGCGAATATTAGTTCATTGGAAACATTGAAGCAGAAATATCTAGAATAAACCGAAAGACATGACGAAGATGTTTTTAAACATGACAATGTCCATCCACATGAGGCAAAACCAGTTACGGAAACTCTAAATATGGGAACTTATCTGGACTGTACTGGCCCATCCGCTGCATTTACCAAATGATGCTCCTTCTATTTACCATTTGTTGTACTCCATCCAGAACACCAATTCGCGAGAGCAGATCAGTTCTTTTGCAGAAATCGAAAATTGACTTGATTGCTTCAAAACAACCATACTTTTTAAATTGTTGAATCCTGTTGCCTGACTGATTTCTGATAGAATTAACGTCAAATAAATCTAGAAATAGATGATGAATTGTAATTATATAATGGTTATATACATATATATATAATATTATATTATATCATATTGGGCTAAAAGAATGAATTTGGATTGCTTTTATGGCTGCCTCAAAATCCGGCAAACTTGTTATATATAGACATTGCTATATCTATATATAACAAGTGTATTTTGTTTGACCGTTCGAGCGAGTACCCTGGTCATTATGCAGCTTTTGCATCCGATTGGAGTATAAACCTATATTAATAAAATGAAGTGTTTGTACGTGTGTGTGAGTGCATGTGCGTGGGTGATGGGCAGAAAAATTTATCGCACGTAGAAATCTGAAATTTTGATTCCAGTTAGACGAAGACAGATTTCAATGCAGGTGAGATTCAGATTTTTTTTTTTGTTGTTGTTGTTATTTCATACTGAAGGTGTAATTTCGTGGTTTTATTATTATTATTATTATTATTATTATTATTTTACAAGTTTGCTGGATTTTGAGGCAGCCATAAAAGCAATCCAAATTCAATCTTTCGGCCCAATATAATATATTTTGTTCTTTTTTTCAATAAATTTTATTCGGAATTCTTACAGTGAATTATGAACTTTTCGCGATTTTTTTAAAGTCCCTTTTTCGGCGAAAAAGATGACTTTGTTTTTATTAAATGATTCTATTTAAAATCTTATTAATATAATCTTATGTTTTAATCTTTATATCCCTATATAGAGCAAACCTTTGGATTAATTTAAGACAAATTTTTAAAAAAAATGCGAAATAGGCTTTTTATGTGGGGTAGGTGCAATTTAAAAAAAAAAAAAAGTAATCTTGATAAATTGTTTTAGAATTATAAAGAAGATTGTCTAAGGGATTTGTTATTACTCCCGGACTTGGAAACATGACAAATCAATTTCTAAAGCGACGAAAGGTGGAATCTCTATCAATTTGTTTATGCGTTCGTCTACAGTTATGTGAGTACAACTCGGTTTGATGTTTTACTGAAGCCTCTTTATTGCGTTAGTACTTTTTTATGAAAACAATTATCTCTATCAGCATTAAGGGGTCTCAGGACTCTTAAAATTGGAAAAAATGAAAAAAAAAGACCATTTTCAACATTTAATATCTCAAAATGTATTTGATTTTAAGACACAATTTTAATTGGAATAAAATATATAAGTATGTTCTTTCATTTCATGTATTTAAAAAATTATAAGATGCAGAATTAGCATTTATAGGGGGCTCCAAACTGTTAGACATTTGACGAGCAAAAAAATCGGCCTAACAGCTTACTCGCACGATTACAAAATAAGTATTGCAACTAGAATGGAAATTTTGGTGCCTACTTATATTTCATATTATAATAATTATCCTGAATCTAAATAAATTTGTATTTAAAGCTTTTTTATATTTTTAATACAAAGTTGTATTTAGCTAATGCAAAATTAAGAAAATGTCAATAGTATAATCACCTAAAAAATATTGTTTTGAACAATAAAAAGGAAATTTAAGGTTCAGTTTATACAGACTAGCATGAAACATATGTTTTGAAAATTTCATAAAAAAATATTCATAAGTTTTTGAGATATCGTGCGCGTTATGCCCAAAAACGTCATTTGGAGAAAAATGGCTTCAAAGTTTCCGAAACGACGCTTCAGCTATTGAACGTGTATAAATGTAAAAGCCATAACTTCAGTTCTAATAGGAATGTCAAGGAAACAATTACATCAAAATGTTCAGAAAAGATAGGAGTTTAAGATCTAAAAAAATTAAAATTTCGAAAATTTTAAAGCTTTAAGAATCCTGAGACCCCTTAAACTTAACGAGTGCCTAGATCGTATCGACAGTGCCTATTGCTTAGTTGTGAACGGTGCTATGTCGGTTGCTTAACATTTATATCCTGTTGCTTGGAAATTGCACATTATACTACTCATGTTGATCTCGTAATTTGGAACCTTGGTCAAGTAACGAGACCTTCACCTGGCAAGGCACCTCTAGAGGTATAATTCACATGTAAATTGGAGGTCTTTGCACCCACGACGGATTTTACATGCACCAGGCGCTATTAGCGTACATGGCGGATTTTAGCCAGCAGTAGGCCTCGATACGGCGGCCTTCAACTGCGGGTTCGATGCTGTGCCAACTGGGCCACCGCTCCCCCAAACTACTTCTGATTGATCTGGAGTTCTGAAGCCGAATTGTACGTGCATACTTGTCATAAGAAAATGGATTTTGGAGGAGGGGGGAAGCAAAAATAGAAAAAGGGGCGTCGCAGATAGATAAATTGCACCGAAAGTTACCTATAAGGAAAGGGCATGTTTACAAACAAACACTTCCGTCAACCAATCTACCAACTACATTTTTGCCATAAACATCATTGCAGGAATAGTCTTGGCGATGTAGGCCAATCATATCAGAGACGTGTTAAACGTAGACCAATCAAATTTCGCTAGCTTATGCGTACAGGTAGGAGTCATAAAGAACGGACAGGTTTTCTTGCTAAACCAACAGTAATCCGACCAACACTGACGTCAGCTGTCCTTCCCTTATACTTCGTCACCCTTGTATACCTTGACCTATACTTCGTGAAGCGGCAGGCGAGCAGACGTAGTGGTAAAAGAAAATTACCAATTTGAGATGTCCTGTACCCCTCTGTGGTGGGATTCATATGCAACTTCGGTAGGTCGGACGTTTAGTAGTGGTCATATTTGGTGTCCTCCCACTATTTAGTCTTTATATTTTGGTACCAGAGAGCACCGTGCTGTTAGTTCGGTCTGTGCGTCAGCAATTTGGTTTTGCTGCTTCTTACGTTGATTCAAGTGAATTCTGTAATCCTGTTTACATAATGCTTTTGGGAATTCTAAATACAATTTGCAATCAGGAATGTACATAACATATTTTTTTAACCCTTTAACCGGCTGGCTCGGATTTTTGCGTTTCTAGAAATCTTGTTAAAATGGCTGTAGACAAAAATATTTTAAACAGAATTTTATTTTGAACCATATATAGAAAGGAGTGATACAGTGAAACCCCGATCTATCGTTCCCGCATCCATCGTTTTCCCGCATTGATCGTTTTATTTCTATGGTCCCTGCACCAATTATATTTAAACAATGTTAACGAAACCCGCATGCATCGTTCTTGAAAAATTCGTTTTCCCGCATTCATCGTTGTAAAATGTTTCTCCTCACCGAAATAAAACTAAAGGTCAAGCAGATCCATATGACATTCAAACTGGAATTCGAAGTGGAAAAGAAATACAAAACTTCTTTTATTCTAAAATAACACATTTTTGCTGTTTTAGGGGGGCGGGGAGGGGCAGAGTTTAGCGCTGATATTATGACATGTATGTAAGGGTAAATAATTGAATGCGGAACTAGTGTTCTTGTTTGGAGAAAGGGTTATTCTATTCTGTGTAAATTGGAGGATGGATACATCCACATCGGTTAGCTGCCACATTCTTTCACATTCCTGGCTAATGTGTTGTGTGCAGTGTACGTGTTTGATTTCAAGAGTGTAAGTTTTCAATTTAATTCTTTCTGCGCTAAATTTTATGCGTTCTGTGAATTTTAAGAATGGCAAAAAAAAAAAAAAAAAAAATCGAACCATAGAAGAAAGGCTTCACATCATAGATGAGGTGGAAAAAAATCATTTTGAAAAAAATAATTCACATCGCTAAACGTTTAGATATTCCGCCGTCAACCTTGAATTCGATAATTTCGAAAAAGAAAGAAATTAAAGAGCAGGCTGATAAGTATGGAACTTCTGCAAAAAAGAGAAAAACTAGCGAAATGCCCACTTACAGTGAGTTGGGATGACTTAAATACTAACTACTAATGAGTTAACTGACTAATAAGTCAAATATTCCTGTGGATGGGAATATTCATCGAGAGATGTTACTTGAAATGGCTGCCTCATATGGCATACATGCCTTTTCTGCATCAAATTTGTGAATTTCACGTTTTAAAATTCGTCATGGATTTGGTATCCAGGAAATTATACGAAAATACCTCAGTAGTAAATGCTTACGCCATAGAAATGTTGTTTGAAAAACTCCCGAAATTACTAGAAGGATACAAGGATTGTGACATCTATAATGAAGATGAAACAGACCTGTTTTATAAATGCTTGCCAGAGAAATCGCCAGCGTTCAAAGGAGAGTCTTGTCATGGTGGTATTACTTACAGTGAAAGTTACAAAGACTTACAGTGCTATTATGCACAAATAAGAACGGTTCTCATAAACGAGTACCCCTCGTTATTGGTAAATCTGCTAGACCTCGATGCTTCAAGAATGTAAATTAACTGCCAGTAGTCCACCATTCGAATGCCAAAGCATGGATGAAAAATAATATTTTTACAAATTTTCTCCATGACTTTGATAGATCAATCGGCGCTCAAAAAAAGAAAATCATTCTATATTTATTGATAATTGTTCAGCTCATTCACCAGGTACGGCTTCTTTCAAAAATATAAAAGTCAGTTTTTCCCAGCTAATCGTACAGTCTTTTGAATCTGGGATAGTCATCTGTTTTAGGCAATTTTACAGAAGAAAGCTAGCAAAAATATATTTATCTTTCATGGAACAAGAAAAAAAGAACCTACTCCAAAAATATACCTTCTGCTGGCTCTTCATTTTGTACTTTCAGCATGGCATGAAATAACCTCTTCAGCCAACCAAAATTGTTTCGTGAAATGCTGTTTTGTGCGAAAAATTGATGAAGAATGCTTAACAGAAGGGAAAGGAAATAAAGATGATGGGGACGATAATGCAGATGAAGATTGGCTGGGGTATCAGAGGATTATTCTGGTGTGAAATTTAGCGATTATATTTCCATTGATCAAGATGTTGCGACGTGTGGTGTCCTAAGCATAGAATAAATGTGTGATGATGCAAAAAATGAAAATAATGGCGAAGAAGTAGAGGATTATGTTCATGCTGATGAATCTGAGAATACAACAGTTCCGAGTCTCTCTGATGCAGTTACGGCATTTGAAACTGTACGAATATTTTATATGCACAAGAAATTACAGAAAATGAGCAGAAAAATTTTGTACACTTTGAAAATTTGTTGTTTAATTTAAATATGAATGAAAAACACAACTTAAAATTACTGATTTTTAAAAATAAATATCAATTTTCTACAACTTCGATTTATTTCTTTTACAGTTTAGTAAGCAACAAATTAATATTTATTAGTATGCTGTATAGATTGCATTTATTAGTAATGCAAAAACATTTTTTTTTTCGTGTTTTGACGTTAACTCGCATTCATCGTTTTCCCGTATTCTTCGTTTTTTTTCACTCACCCCTTGAAAAACGATGGATCGAGGTTCTACTGTATTAAAGATTATTATAGCGTCAAACTGCGATTAATAAATATATATATCCTAGAATTTACAAGCATTCGTATAAAAATACAGGAAAACTCTCGGACGGTTTAAGTATAGGGCACTTCAATGGCGTGCTTGAAAGGCAATAATAAACGGTTAATTAAAAAATCAGTATAGATATTAAAAGGTTTATAAAGAAAAACTGTTTCTTTTTCTTCTAAAATATCTTGCATGTATTTTGTATCTCTCTTTTTTTTTTTTTTTTTTCGTATATCAATAATCCTCAATTGATATTTCATTCTAAACGCTAACCAGAATAGTTACTATTTTGAAACTTGTAAAGAAGCAATTACAGTAAATTCTGTCTAAGGCGTATTCTGTGTAAGCCGGAAATCTGTCTACAGCGGAAATTTTTTCAAGTTCTGGCGAACCCATATAAAATAACATTAATTCTTGCTGCATAAGCCGGAATCTGCATAACGCGGAAACGGAAAGGGTTTTAAGGTCCTACCGAAACCAAAATTTTACATAAGGCGGAATAAAGGATACTACTTTAAAAATGGAAGGCATTTCGTTTATGAAACTTTAAAACTGATATATATACGTCACATACTTAATGTCGAGCAAAATAATTAAATTCCGTAATACTTTTAAAAAATTAACTCAAAAGAACAGAAACCGTGTAAATTTTAAGGAATTCTTGCTTATACCATTTTTTCAATATTTATTTTTGTGTTTAAATAATGTTTTTCGAAATTACTAAAAACAATATATTTAATAACAAGTTTGATTCCATTAAAAATTTCATAGGTACTAAAAGTTACGAACGTAAAAAATTATACTATTTGCGCTTTTTTTTGTGGAGGGGGGGTGGTAAAGCTTTTTTGCATAAGCCGGAACATTGCCTATCACGGAAAATTGTCTCCGCCTAGACCGATTCCGCCTTAGACAGAGTTTACTGTAGTTCTATTTTTGGATTACAAATGTCACTAAAGAAAACCTGCAAATGAAAGTACAAATTTAAGATCATAGTAAGATAAATTTTGAAATTATATTAATTCCCTATAATTAATTTTTTACTTGTTTTGTATATTTTAAAATAAACTCAAATATTTTTATGCTATGATTCACTGTAACCTCTGTGCACAATATAGATGTGTTCTCGACTGAAAACACCAGTTGATATATTTACTCTCCTCGATTACCAGGTGTAAATTTTTACTTGAGCGTTGTATTCTTTATTTTAAGTAGCGAGTATGTGCTCTTATAATTATTAGCCCCCGGTACAATATGCTATTTCTTTCTCTCAGCTTATTTTGTGTCAAAAAATAACGTTACCTTACAGAAGCCGGCCGTAAAACAAAGCAGTACGATTAAATACGCTATAGCAATTTTTTAAACTTCTAAGCATTGCACATTTTCAATTTTTATACCGTCATATTGGAAAAAAATGTTCTTTTAAATGCATTTTGTTTGAAAACTGTATCTCCATTTGTTTTTGAAATATTAATTTTTTTCTAGTTTTTAGCGGCATTTGCTTAATATTGGCAACGGAAGTACTCCATTTCTGTAGAAAATAAAGGAAATATAGTTGAAAAATAGCAATTATATCTTTTTGTTGCCACTTTCTCATAAAAACTGAAAAAAAAGTAATTAAAATACGTGCTATTTTGAAAAAATATAAATGAATTGATTCCTTTTTGCTGCATTTGTGTATTATTCTGAGATAGTGGCGTCCTACCCATACTTTATTGTAGATCTTTATGATTGAATCGTAAATGAGAAATTCTACAGCGGATTCGGATGACATCGTTTTATATACATAAAATCGCGTGTTTTAAGTCTTAAAACTGCGCTACAATAGAGTCCCGATTATCCGAGTCCCGATTATCCGAGTCCCGCTTAACCGAGTTTCCGTTTTAACCAAGTTATTTTCTTCTGATGAGCTGATGGCTTCTATTATTATGAAACACCCATTATAAAAAAAAATAAATTAAAAAAAAATTGCAATAAAAAAAAATTGCAATTTTTTTTTTCCAAAAAAATTATTGCCATTTTTTCCCCATTCTCACCAGAAAATCAGAGTTCTAACTTTTTACGGCTGCTCTTTCATCTTCACCTAACACTTCATTTATAATGGCTGTTTCATAATAATAGACGCCACCAGTCCATCAGAAGAAAATGAAGTAATGGAAATGTCGGGACGACACTAAATTCTGAAAAAGCAGAATTCCTGTTCTCTAGTGTTTTCTCTTCTTTGATTCTCGTCTGAATAAGTCACAAATAAGCATGATTTATACAGAATAATCCTGGACTTTATTTTCTTCCTACATGGTAGCTTCACGTGACTGAAGAAACGGAAAGAAATATTGTTTATTTATAATTATTATTATTTATAATTATTATATTTATTGTTTATTTATTTACAATGTAAAGAGTGTAGCATTTTCTTATGTGTAATACTCCATAAAAAATTAAAACTTCCCCAATAAATAAATAAATAGTATAATATAAATAAAGCACAAATTTAACATACATATAATTGAACTACTCGCTTAAAGCACTGAAATTATCAGAATTAAAAAGGCTACAGTAAGTAGTAAAAACTTGGGCCAATAACACTTAGCATGCGGCTAATACGAAAACACCGCTTTGATAAATTTCAAAACTTTATTTGATTACATAATTGATATTTTTTATATATAAATGCTTTTTTGATGTTAGTAGACAATCTAAAAAATATATTACATGTAAAAGATTTATCAGAGTTTTCAATAATAAGAAAAAATGGTTTTCACCTATACCAGGGATGGTGAACCTATGGCACGCGTGCCATAAGTGGCACGCTGCAGATTATTATCGGCACGGCATAGATACAGGTTCTGTATCAAAATATTGTAGAATTTCACAGCAAGTATGATATTGTCTAACTTTGTATAACACTGCATTATTTAATGTCCTTATGTTTGTTTCAGAAATTTTGCTAATGTAACATTTATTTATATCTTATATATACCACTCCGCCCTCTGTCGCGCGTATTGGCGGGATCAGCCTCGGCTAAAATTTGTAACTTTTTTAGACCTCAATAAAGGGGACCGGGAGGGACAATCTATGCTCTACAGACTCACTTCCTAGTCTGAGCAGTCTCTCTCGGGCAGTAAAAGTAAAAATGCATTAATTAATCTAAATGTTGTCTCTGTTTATCTGAATGCGATTAATTCGGTTGGTTGTCATATAGATTGAAGAAACCGAAATATAATTTAATGTATCCCAATCTACCTCATTACTGGCTCGCAAAATTTTAAGAATAAGAGAGAATCAGGAAATTATCGCAAAAGAAAGATTAAAAGGCATTATAAGCAAAAATGTCGCTGGTAAAAATATAAGAACTTTAAATTCGATACCAGACATTAAAAGTTGTAGATTTTGGCGCTTACCACTTTGACAATTTTTTCTGCGAGACATTCTTTTCGGAAATAAATTATATGAAAAATTCAATTAAAAACATCTTGTCAAATGAGTCCAATTCAACATGTATTTTCTTAAAACGAAGCTGATATAAATTATTTGGCATCTAAGGTGAGAAGACAGAAATAATATTTTTAAAACAAATTTCTAAAGTATAGGATGAAATATTACTCTTTTTTTTTATGCTAAATAAAAATAAAAAAATTAAGTAATTTTGATTCATTATTGTTTGATCCATTAAGTTTTTTTTTTTTTTTTTTTAATTGTTGGCACGTCATGATCACGTAAAATATATATATATATATTTTACATTTTGGCACGTGTATTTGAAAAGGTTCGCCGTCCCTGTAATCCGGGAATCCCAGGTTCGATCCCCTAGTTCTCATAATGGATAAATGCCTAAAAGAGAGTGATAAATCAACATTGAATGAACTTAGAAAAACTGTGGATGAATCCAATGGAACTGTTTCTACTTCATAGAACAAAATTTGTCATCAAATAAAATATTGAGAAAATACAAGAAGAGTTTATTAAATATGGATTTAGAAATAGCGTTTTTAATGGGATAGAACATCCGTTGTGTGTTAATTGCTGAGATAAATTAGCAAGCTATTTTATGAAACCTGCTATGTTAAAAAGACATTTGGAAGCCAAACATAAAGAAGTAGCAAATAAATCTGATTTTTTTTTTTTTTTTAATTATCTGAAAGCATGGAAAATCAAAAAGAAAGTTTGAACAATACACAACAATTAGTGAAAAGGCTTTACGAGCAACCTTAGAAGTGTCATATTTAATGGGAGAAAATTTGAAACCACATACAATTGAAGAATCATTCATTCTTCCTTTAGCAATTAAAATGACATCAATTACGCATGGAGAAAAATACGATAACAATTTAAAACAATACCATTATGAAGAGATGCTGTTTCTCGCCGATTTTATGCCAGACCACGTAATATAGTTAAATCAGTTCTCGGTAACATAAATCGACTACAAAACTTGCCTATACTTGCCCGACAATTTGGTGAAATTACTGACTATACCAATCTGTCTCAATTAATGGTTTATGTGACATACCTCACATATGCAGAAGTCATATAAAGATGTTTTATGTTGTAAAAAATTGGAAGTAAAACAAATGGGGAGAAAATATTTGAAATTATTAATAGATATTTTGAAACAAATGACCTTACACAGTGTGTCGGGGTTTGCAATGATGGTACTGCAGAATTAACAGGTAGTAATAAAGGATTAAGAGGATTAATAAAGAAAATTGCTCCCATATAATATTCAACCATCGTATGATACATAGATAAACTTTTGTTGCAAAAGACATTGATAAAGAATTACACAAGATATTACAGGATGTTGTTATTACAATTAATTACACTAAAAGCAACAGCCTAAACAGTCGTCTCTTTTCAGTACTATGCAATAAGATGTGTTCTGTGTGTACGAGACATTATTATTACATACCAAATCTAGATGGTTCTCACCCGGCAAAATACTGCTGCATATTTTCGATTTGAGAAATGAAACTTACATGTTTTTTGGTAGAAAAGAAATATATATTTGTAGTTCATTCATTAATGAAGATTGGCTCGGAAAACTCTGTTACATAGTCGACCTATTCAAAAAACTTAACGATTTGAATTTAAGTCTACAGAGAGAAAGTACTAACATTTTAACATCGAGCAGTAATAAACTTGAAGCTTTTAAGTATAAGCTTATACTTTGTCAAGGGTTGGGTTGATTTTTTGACGGCCAATTATCTACTCGATGGATATAGGCCCAGGGGGGGGGGTGTGCCCTTTGTGGGGGTCTTTCTAAGGGAACCTAACCCGTATTTACGCATAGAAATCCATGATTCGAAGAAAACCACGAAAACTCCGAACGATTAGGCCGACGGGCACGAACCCAGCACCTCCCGTCTACCAGCTTCGAGAGCAGAACCTCTCGGCCACTCTTTGTCAAGGAAAACTGAACAAAAAACAACACAGATATGTTATCGTACTTTTCATAATTTAAGGAAAAACTAAAGAAAAAAAAATATAAGATTTCTTGTTTTTAAAAGCATCATCATTTACCGTCATATGATAAAATTAGGAGAAAACTTTTCAAAAAGGTTCGAAATTTTTTCAGATAATCAATTAGGTTGAGTACGTGATCCATTTTCTTTTAATATTTTTTAAATCCAGCATCCCTTTAAATGAAAAACAAGGGTTAATTCGGTTTTAACCCTTTCCGGAGCGGAGTAATTTTGTTTTTTAACCGACTTCAAAAAGAAGGAGGTTATCAATTCGACCTGTATGTATGTTTTGCCCATGTTCACGCATAACTTTCTTAAATATGAACCGATTTTGATAATTTTTTTGTTGTTTGAAAGTGTAAGTCCCCATTTGGTCCCATTCCAATTTCATCAAAATATGATGATTAGAAATTTTTTTTAACTAAAAACTCTAAAATTCAAATCCTTTTTGAAGCAGTCGCCCGATTATAAGCGCTCATCTTTGATACTGTTACCATTACAGAGATACGAGATCTTTCAAAGTGCGAAAACTTAGCTGGACAAGGGCCGAGATCCAGATAGGTTTTTCCGCTGGTAGTGAAACGAGATTGACCAATCAGAAGCCTGCAGTTTTGCGAACTTTTCGCTGTTTGCAAAAATGCAGGCTTTTGATTGGTCGATCTTGTTTCGCTAAGAGCGAAAAATCTATCTGTATACTGGCCATTCTGTCATTCACCAAACGGGAAGGCCCACATAGACACAAACCTATATCGGAATTTGGTGTCGAAAAGTTGAAAATCAACCTTTAAAGTTCCTTATGTATCAGAGCACAAGTACAACGCCTAGAATAAATAGTGTGGAAATCTGATCTCCAAACAGCTTTAAAAAAATTGTATCCCTTAAATGTACAATGATGCTGTAATCCAATGAGCCGATCGCAGCGACATCTGCGTTATATATTCAAATTTCAATGTAAACATTGTACTATAACAGCGTCTAGACCAAGTAGTCTTGGAGTTTTAGAAAATATCCTCAGATGTCGCTCCGATCGACTTTTTGGATTTCAGCATCGTTTTACATTTAAGGGATACAATATTTTAGTACTTTCTAAGTACTACTGCTACAGCATCTAGAATACCTAGTGTGGAAATATGCTATCCAAACAGTGCTAAAAATTTGTATCCCTTAAATGTGCGACAATACCGCTAAAAAATCAAGTGTCGATCGCAGCGACATCTGCGGGATTTTCGTATTACTAATATTACATTGTATAGACTAGCAATTTCTTGCAGTTGTAGAAAATATCTTGCAGATGTTACTGCGGTCTGCATATTGCAGCAGCATCATTGCACATTTATGGGATACAATATTTTAGTGTTTTTTAAAGTATTACAGGAATAGCCGATTTTCCCACTGTGTATTCTAGTCGCTACACTACTACTACAGAGTCTAGAATATAAAGTGCGGAAATCGGCTATCCC
Organism: Maratus speciosus; assembly: GCA_963932465.1. Classification (NCBI taxonomy): domain Eukaryota; kingdom Metazoa; phylum Arthropoda; class Arachnida; order Araneae; family Salticidae; genus Maratus; species Maratus speciosus. The sequence goes on from OZ010789.1 coordinate 298,406,701, forward strand.
AGTAATACTTAAAAAAGGTTCTAAAATATTGGATCCCTTAAATGTCAAACGATGCTGAAAACCAATGAGTCGAATGCAGCGACATCTGCAGGATATTTTCTATAACTCCAAGACGATTTGGTCTAGACGTTGTAATAATAAGATGTGTTTACTTTGAAATTTGAAAATATATCGCAGATGTCGCTGAGATCGGCTCCTTGGATTTCAGCATCATTGCACGTTTAAGGGGTACAACTTTTTAGCACTGTTTGAATAGCAGATTTCCACACAATGGGCGAGTCCAGCAGACCTCACCAAAGTCACCGGTGAGATTGGTTACGTGACGTCATGGTAAGTGACTCTAACCGGTCGACAGACCTACTGGACGGCACTGGTGTTATTTACTATTGGCGCCATCTGTATTATGTTGCCGTAATTATTCTTTTATTATTGTTTTATCATGTACGATGCAAATGTAAATAAACTTTCATGTAACCGATCACGTGACCCAACTAACCAAGAATTTTCCTCGGTTAGTTCGGTCTCTCACCGGTCACTTTGGTTACTTGCGCTGAACGACATTGGTTGCGACCCGGTTAGCAGCACTGAACGCCTTGGTGACTAACCGATATCACCGGTCACTAACCGGTGGCTCCTCTGGATGCGGCCATTGTATTCCTAGACGCTGTACTACTGCGATAGTAAGTCAGTATGTTCTGGATATCTGAATCTGGGAAAATAATGAGAACGGTTCAGGATCTGAACCCAGTAGGCATTGTGAACATGCTTACAGCATCTAGAGCTGGACCAAATTACAGCGTCTAGAATACATAGTTTGGAAATCTGCTATCCAAGCAGCGCTAAAAAGTTGTATTCCTTAAATGTGCAATGATGCTGAAATCAAGGGTGCCGGTCGCAGCGACATCTGCGATATATTTTCAGATTTCAAAGTAAACATCGTATTGTTACAGCGTCTAGACCAAATCGTCTTGGAGTTTTAAAAAATATCCTGAATATATCGCTGCAATCGACTCATTGGATTTCAGCATCGTTTGACGGTTAAGAAATCCAATATTTTAGCACTTTTTAAGTATTACGGGGATAACTGATTTCCACACAATATATTCTAGACGCTGTAACCAAATCGTCTTAGAGTTTTAAAAATATCCTGCAGATGTCGCTGTGGTCAACTCATTGGTTTTTAGCATCGTTTGACATTTAAGGGATCCAATATTTTAGCACTTTTTTAAGTATTACTGGAATAGCCGATTTCCATACTATATATTCTAGACGCTGTAGTTATATAATAGAAAAGACCTTATAGTGTACTGGATGCGGTAACTTTCCGAAGTGCGAGATCTTGTCTAGAAAAGATGCCTCATTCAGAAAAACCCAAATATCTAAAACGATGCTAACCGTCATCGAAAGTGGGGATCAAAAAGCTTACAATGGAGGATATTCCATCTACGTTTTGATCACGTGGTCAAGGTAAAAACTTCTAGCGTAAAGAATGGAAGGCTCCGTAGACGTGTAATATAAATCCGCGCTAGCCAATCAACAGTTCATGAGGCAAAGCAGTAGTATCTTCCCTTCTTATCAGTTAGAGGTTCCTTGGGTAAATTACCGGTATCACGTGACTTTTTTCAGCCTCGAACACAGATTTGGAATACCCTCCATTCGATAGCAAAGTGACCTTATACATCAGAGTTTAGCAAAGTGCTTCTATTAGTCGGTACACTGCAAAGTGCCTCCATATACAGTACACATAACAGTGCCTTCTTATGTGTAGCAGCACTGTCTTCGGTTATCAGATTCAGACTAAACACCTAATCATTGACGCTCATTTCTGATGTCTTTACCGCCTAAGGATGTCTGTATTGGTATGAGAATGGTGACATGCGGAAAAAAATTATTGATTGACAGATTCTAGACAAAAGCTATCGCCATGAATCTTGAAGAGTTTGCCATTATTGCCAAACTAATGCTTGTTAAATTGTCCTCCACTCGTATAATCAAACTTGTCCAAGAGAAAATCGCCAAGTTCTGGAATAGAAAATGGCTAGTTTTGACGTAGTGTAGGAAAACACGTATGTATAAACAGAGTCTGAGCATTGTATGTCACCACTTCCAAATAGAGGCACCTTACATGAGGACACAATGGAGGATATTCCATCTACGTTTTGATCACGTGGTCAAGGTAAAAACTTCTAGTGTAAAGAAAAGAAAGCTCCGTAGACGTAATGAAAAACCCTCGCCAGCCAGTGAAACAGTTCTTGCGGAAAGCAGTAATAGCCTTCCTTCTTATCAGTTAGAAGTTCTTTGAGTAAATTACCGGTATCGCGTGACTTTTTTTAGCCTCGAACCCATATTTGGAATATCCTCCATTGATGGAGATTATCGGAAATGAATAATGTAGAATTATGGACCACATGATTGGTTTATTGAATATATCTGATCTGTGTGCTTGGCGTCAAGCGCCCGCTTATAAGTCATCGTCAATATACAGGAACGAGATAGCACAAGGAAATTTACAGCACCAGAGAATTACATCCAGGAGTTCCACAAAGAGTGTGCAACGGAGCCAGCGGGATTTGAACCCGCAGTCACCTACGCTCTCAAGCGATTAGCTGTGTGATGCCTTGACCACTCAGCCATGGTGGGCCCTGGACCACATTTTCAAACCTGACAAGTTTACAGCTTTTTGGATGCCAGTATTTTAGTACAGAAAATTTTGTTTTATTTGACAGAAGAATTTTTGAAATTTAAAAGGACACACTATAAAAATTACAAGTTCGCAAAAAGGCAGGCTTCTGATTTGTCAATCTCATTTCGCTAACAGCGAAAAATATATCTGGGTCCTGGTCAATATACTTGAAGAGTCAATACATATATTACTACATAGTCTGCATTTTTCTTTTCTTGACAACAGAGTCCTACAAAAAATAATTCTTGAATGTAGACCGTGGCTGAATGGTTAAGGCACCACACCACTAATCGATTGAGAGCGTAGTTGGGCTGCGGGATCAAATTCCGCTGGCTCCGTTGCACACTCTTTGTGGAGCTCCCAGATGTAATTCTCAGGTGTTGTAAATTTCCTTGTGCTATCTAGAACCCCCTCACCTCAAAGTCCTTGTGCTATTTCGTCCTTGTATATTAACGATGACTTATTAGCGGGCCCTTTGTGTCAAGCACACAAGTCAGGTATATGTGATCAATAAATAAATTATTGTAGACTGTTGTGAATATAATGTACTTGTTTAAAAATATATCAAAAGTATTAAATGCTAATATAGTCAATACTTTTAATGAAATTATAAAGAATTTATTAAAAAATATTTGTTTAATAAATAATTTTTGTAAAGTATAATTTCTTTGACAAATTATTTACTTATTCAACAGATGTTGAAATCCGGATAATTATGTGTTACGGTATGATAACTAAAAAGTAGGAAATAAAATAATCTTTAAAAAAAATATATTAACCGACTTCAAAAAAATTACTAAAAAGAATTAAATAATTCTTTAAACTTCTCTAATGACGAAGCGTTATCCAATAACCACACATCGGAAATCATGTATCGGCATAAAAAAGTTAAATTTAATGTATATAACTTAATATCTACCAAACATGGATTTTCTAGAGAATATTTTTTACAAAAATTTAATTTGCATATTTTTGATTTAATTTACGAATATATACATATAAAAAGTAATCAATTACTTTTTGAAGTTGGTGCCAAACATTCACAATCGATAATGATTAAACAAATAATTTTCTGAAGAAATAGAGCATTTTTAAAATTTTGGATCAGATTTTCCATCATCACTTTATTCATGGTAATAGCTACAATATATTCACAATTTTACTATACTTAAAATAGGTTGGCACCAACTTCAAAAAGTAATTGATTACTTTTTATATGTATATATTCGTAAATTAAATCAAAAATATGCAAATTAATTTTTTTTTTTTAAATATTCTCTAGAAAATCCATGTTTGGTAGATATTAAGTTATATACATTAAATTTAACTTTTTTATGCCGATACATGATTTCCGATGTGTGGTTATTGGATAACGCTTCGTCATTAGAGAAGTTTAAAGAATTATTTAATTCTTTTTAATGATTTTTTTTAAGTCGGTTAATATTTTTTTTTTTTTTTTTTTAAGATTATTTTATAAAATGATGAAATCGTGGACTGACACGAGAATTTACAAACGAATTGATAAGCAAATAAAAACGTGCTAATTTTCCCGTACTTTATAAAAAGAAAATTTTAATTAGATATTATTGGTGCCAGAGGTGTCCTTTTTTGTGGACACCGCCCGCTAAAGGGTTAAGTGACGAAACTCTTCGAATTCAATTTAAATCTCTGACCTGCAGAAAATTTTGGTTGTCGAATGGAAACAAATTTGCCGATTTGAAGAAAAAGACAATTAATATTTGGATTCAGTTTGCACGATCTACTTACGTGAAACTAGCTTTTCAAAACTACTTGTCATTAAAACAAAATATCGGATTGGATCCAAAGAATCTTGCGGTTTGCGATTTCCAATACAGATTCGAACATTAATTCATTCATGAGCTCTTTATAAGTGCATACCTCACACCAGGGCTTAATTTCTAGCAAAAAAGTACCGGAGCTCTAATTTTCTGCAGTAATAAAAAACGTAGGGTAATACACACACACTCCTTCCCCTCCACCTGCATATTTATATTTAAAGGGACAAGGGACCTTCAAACTCATTTTTTTATATGAATATAAAAAAAAGCCTTTGCCAGTGCATCTTTAGTATCCCTTGAAAAAGGCCAAGTGTTTTGGTTGAAACCATTGGGAAGTTTTTAACATCATTTTAATGTTTAAACGTCATGCATATTTTAAATGTCATGTAGATTTTAAATGTGTTGTATAGTTCCCATTGTACACTGTTTAGCAATTGTATAAATATTTTTTCAGATAGTTATCACACAGTGTAAAGTCCAATCTTAAATCTTAAATATCTTAAATATTCATTTTTTTTTTATTGCACTTTAAATACTATTCAAGGGCAAGCAATATGAACTATGGCATATATTTATCGCACAAGAAATTTAAAAATTTTTTTTGCAGAAAAATAAGGAATTTTTCTGAATATTTTAAGCGTTATCAAGAACTTTCAAAATGTCCCAACCTCACTCCATATCGATTAAAATCCCGAATATTTTTTATACCAGTTTGGTTTACATATAATACAAATAAAACTGTGCATCAAATTTTATATATTTGAACATAAAAGTAAGAAAAAAATATTTTCTAAATTTTATGAAATTTTCAGCCTTTTTGCATCCTATTTCTGCACTTAACTACCTTTAACTTTTCCAATTATATTTAGTTTAAAAAAACTATGCACAGTTTTATTTGTATATGTAAACCAAACTGGCATAAAAATATTGGAGATTTTAATTGATATGGAGTGATGTTGGGACATTTTCAAAGTTCTTGGTAACGCTTAAAATATTCAGGAAAATTCCTTCCCCCACCCCCCATTTTTACTTTCTTCTATCTTCAGTAGAAGAAAGTATTGTAATCGAAATTTTTTTCGACTTCCGGTTTTCGACGGATTTACATGTTTTAGGGGTCAAAGATCCCAAAAAACATGTTTATAGAAAATGTCTGTCTGTCCGTGTGTCCATGTGTCCGTGTGTCCGTCTGTCCGTGTGTCTGTCGCCATTGTACCATCAAAAAGTGTATGAAGTTACGCATAGAATTGAACCAAATTTTTATTTTAAGTTCTTGGCTATGGCAAGCAGATCCTCCCTGAATTTGGAAATAATTCGCCGGTAGGGGTCGCTGTAATAGCGATTTTTGTGCGATTTTGAATATTGTACCATCCAAAAGTATATGAAGTTATGCATAGAATTGAACCAAATTTTTATTTTAAGTTTTTGGATATGGCAGGTAGATCCTCCCTGAATTTGTAAAAAATTCACCGGTAGGGGGGCGCTGTAATAGCGATTTTTGTGCTATTTTGAATATTGTACCATCCAAAAGTGCATGAAGTTATGCATAGAATTGAACCAAATTTTTATTTTAAGTTTATGGCTATGACAAGCAGGTCCTCCCTGAATTTGGAAAAAATTCGCCGCTAGGGGGCGCTGTAATAGCGATTTTGCATATTGTACCATCGAAAAGTGTATGAAGTTATGCATAGAATTGAACCAAATTTTTATTTTAAGTTCTTGGCTATGGCAAGCAGGTCCTTTCTTAATTTGGAAAAAATTCACCGGTAGGGGGCGCTTTAATAGCGATTTTTGCGCCATTTTAAATATTGTACCATCGAAAAGTGTATGAAGTTATGCATAGAATTGAGCCAAATTTTTTGTGTTTCTTTTTGGTCATAGCATGAAGGTCCTCCCTGAATTTGGAAAAATTCCGCTGGAAGGGGGCACTATAATTACGATGTCTGTACCATTTTCTTTATTGTACAATCGAAAAGTGTATAAAATTATGCATACAATTGAACCAAATTTTTTTGTGCATGTTTTTGTCTTTGGAAAACAGGTCCTTCTTGAATTTGGAAATATCGCGCGGTAAAGGGGCTCTTTGATAGCGATTTTTGTATACTTTTCGTGATTTTTCGTAGTTCTATTGTCCATCGGCGGCCCGAGCAAAGGCGGGAACTCACTTCCTGCTAAGCCGGCTATTCGCAAACATCTGATAACAACAGAATAAGGAAAAACTATTAATTTGAACAAATATCATGATATAGATTAACTCGTTTTTAGTTCATTTAATTGACTGAAGCAGGAATTTAAGATGAAAATCAAAGTTGGTATAGTAATGAACTAATAATATTGAAGTATTAACATGTGTAACTAGTTTTTCAAATATTAAGATGTATAAGATAGAAGAAAGTTTTGTGATTGGCACATCCAACTAGTTTTTTTTTTTTTTACTTTCTTCTATCTTCAATAGAAGAAAGTATTGTAATCGAAAATTTTTTCGACTTCCGGTTTTCGACGAATTTATACGTTTTAGGGGTCAGAGATCCCAAAAAACATGTTTATAGAAAATGTCCGTCTGTCCGTGTGTCTGTCGCCATTGTACCATCAAAAAGTGTATGAAGTTACGCATAGAATTGAACCAAATTTTTATTTTAAGTTTTTGGCTATGGCAAGCAGATCCTCACTGAATTTGGAAAATATTCGCCGGTAGGGGGCGCTGTAATAGCGATTTTTGTGCGATTTTGAATATTATACCATCCAAAAGTGTATGAAGTTATGCATAGAACTGAACCAAATTTTTATTTTAAGTCTTTGGATATGGCAAGTAGGTCCTCCCTGAATTTGGAAAAAATTCGCCGGAAGGGGGGCGCTGTAATAGCGATGTTTGTGCCATTTTCTTTATTGTACAATCGAAAAGTGTATAAAATTATGCATACAATTGAACCAGATTTTTTGTGGCTTTGGCCAACAGGTCCTTCTTGAATCTGGAAATATCGCGCGGTAAAGAGGCTCTGTGATAGCGATTTTTGTATACTTTTCTTGATTTTTCGTAGTTCTATTGTCCATCGGCGTCTCGTGCAAAGGCGGGAACTCGTTTCCTGCTAAGCCGGCTATTCGAAAACATCTGATAACAACAGAATAAGGAAAAACTATTAATTTTAACTAATATCATGATATAGATTAATTTTTTTTTAGTTCGTTTAATTGACTGAAACAGAAATTTAAGATGAAAATCAAAGTTGGTATAGTATTGAATTAATAATATTGAAGTATTAACATGTGTAACTAGTTTTTGAAATATTAAGATGTATAAGATAGAAGAAAGTTTTGGGATTGGCACACCCAACTAGTTTAATTTCTTGTGTGATAAACATATGCCATAATTCATATAATGTGCCCTTCAATAGTATTTAAGGTGCAATTTAAATAAAATTAAAAACAAAAAGTTTGAAAGGTCTCTTGTCTCCTTAATACTACGAAATTGAAAGCAATTTCTTCTTCAGCAACTTTCTAAAAATATATTTTGACTATATCTATATTAATTTAGATATAACAAAATCGAATAAATGAACAAAGCAAAAAGCTTAAAATCAGGAGTGGCGAATTTTCAGAAAATCCTATTGGCTAAGGATTTCTCTGTATCAACAAGCAAAACACAACACAAACACATAGAGTTCGGTGAGTAGTGTTTATAAAACCTGTTGGATTTCGACTAATATTTAAATATTCACTTCAAAATAAAGAAGTACTGGAGCTACGTTCCTTCGAGCTTCAGTTCAAATTAAGCGCCTCGTGGAGCTAAAAAGTTGGTTAGTAAGAATATTTCTATAAGCACGAACAAAAAGCAGCGAGTAACCATTACACAACCTCGAGTGAAAACGGCAGATACTGCTGCAGATAATTCTGACATTCCTCGTCGCCATTTGAAAACAATTCAGACGGAAAACGACTTTTGCGAGTGCTAAATAGAAATATGCTCCTATGTGTGCGACACGTTATGTCACACGCATTTATATACAGTAAACTCTCTGTAAGGCGGACTCTGCGTAAGACGGAAATCTGCCTAACTCGGAAAGATTTTCAAGTCCCTGCGAATCCATAGACATAGAGTAAAATTTGTCTAACGCGAAATATTGTCTACTACGGAAAATTTTCTCGGTCCTGATCGATTCCGTCTTAGACAGAGTTTACTGTACAAGATATTTCGTAGGAAAGAATGCAAAGGATTGGAGATGGGAGGGACAGGAAAAGATAATTTAGGTTTCAATATTTCGGAAGCGCTGTACCGTAGGGCTCTGGAACGCTGCATTTATGAGCTCCGGTGAATTTCGATCAATATTTAAATAATCACTAAATGCAAAGACATACCGAAGCTGAGCTCCTGTGAGCTCCGGCGCAAATTAAGCACTGCCTTACATTCAATTCTTATGATGTAAAGTTTTTTGGGTATAAATATTTTTCATCAAAAAAAATTTTTATACATGCATAAATTATGTGTTTTATTCAGATCTCTAATAAGGCAGAAACATAAGCTCAAATCACAAAAAGAATTTCACGTTAATTATATGTTGACGATTAAAACACGTCCATTGTCTATCTAGGGGTAATGACAAAATTTTACATAAAATGTGGTGTTGGATATGAAAATAGTTTGCGCATCAACGATCTCGATGAAAAAGGAATACGTCTTCTTCCCGCTTTTGTTCTTGTTTTCGGTTCGATTCCGTTAGCATAACAGACAAAAATAGTTCTTATCGTCCCACTTCTCTAACATTTTAATAGATTATAAATATAACTGTATCCAAGCCTTCTTTAAAATTTCCTAAAAACCTACGCATATTTAGTAGTGAAAACTTGAGCCGAAGTCGAGCGAAAGCGCGTCGAAACCCCTCGGTTTTCATTATTTTCGTCAAAATGTTCACACATTTTATTTCGTAAAAAATACTTCTACTCGTCCGAATGTTTCGAAATTTTAGTAGGTGATGTAAATTTGGTATACAGAGATGATCTAAAAAGATTGTGTCGAAATATGAAGCTTTAGGTACTTTTACCGTAGAAAAAAGATTATTTATGTAAGGCGCAAAGTGACCTGCGGTCGCGAATTTTTTCGATAGGGATAAAATTCGTATTTTTGAAAACCGATTACACCTTCGAACAGAAGGTCTCAGCTTTACATAATTTTATTTTAAATTATTATTCTTAACCGGTAGTAAAATTACGTCCTAGAAAAGCGATGCCACATGGGAGAAAAAGATACGAAAACAACCCATTTTGAAAAAAAAAAAAAATTCAAACATCGGTATTTTTTTAAACTGATTACGGCATATAAGACGTAAAAGTACGTTCATTCAGAATATGTCTTCCATTTTTGCATACGAGTTTTAAAAAAAACAACAATAAATCACCTGAAATCGCCAAATACGGTTCTTCATCTTCGTACAGCTGTGCAAATCGGGTTTCTGCGCATGGGCGATTTTTTGATAAGAGTTCGTTGCGTTTTTTAATTAATAATACAGCTAATTATTAGAAATTTAAAACTCTGAGTCTCAGGGGCATCAAAAGAGGCTTTCAACTACCCTCACAAAATTTTTCAGCTTTGTACATGTAGTGGATTTCGCTAGCCGTCGCAGACACACAGACAGAGCGAAACTTTCTTTTATTACTATAGATATTTTAATTTTTCTAAAAATAAAATCATAAAAGCAAACATTTACTGCGAATATAAACTTTGCAGTACTAACATATATATATATATTATTCTTTTGCACAGGTGCTTGTTTAATAATGTCCCTGTGTATAAATCTCCAGTAGGTTATCCAGTAGATAGTAATTTAAAAAATTATACTGATGAAACGTTTCAGAAAGTGGTAGATGTTGCTGTACAACCTGTATTGACTTTTGAAAAAAGCCGCTAAAAAATATTCAATTATTATCATTACTTTAAAGAATAAGTTACATGGTCCTAAAAAAATTATCCCCCCTCCCCCCCCAAAAAAAAGTATTTCTTCTAAAAGAAGTATTTCTTCTAAAAGAAGTATTTCTTCTAAAAGAAGTATTTCTTCTAAAAGAAATGATTTTTCGATGCCTGAAATAAGTAATGTTATAATTTAATTAGTTTTAATAGACTTCAGAATTTTTCCTATTTTGTTTCCGTGACTTCTTTTACAAAAAAGACAAATTTATCGGATTTTTTTTTCTTTCGGCATCGTTTATTTCCGAAAAAGTACTCAACATATAAAGGCGAATAATTATTTATTCTGATACAATTATTTGTTAATTATTTTGATACATTTTAATTATTCGATCTCGAATTTTTTTTTTTTTTTTTTTTTGAAAAATTTTTGTGATTTGCTACTTTTAACACTGGAATCGTAGCGAGTGTAAACTTTACATATTCGTGTCATTTAATAAAATAGGTGAACTTGAACACACCAATTTGAATGTCATCTAATATATTAATAGTAATATAATTATAATAATAATTATTATTATCAATAGAATTCTTTATTACTGCTTTACGCTTTATATTTAAGTATTGCGCGGCAACGCAATACTTATTTATTTCCAATGTCGCTTCTCAATGTTAATTTAACATAGATAAGCCTATGGAGCTCATAACTTTTTCATTTTTTTCTTCCCACCTTTTTGTCCCTGATGCCTCTGCCACTCATTTTTTTTATTCTTTACTAATTCTAATAATATCATAAATTTAAAGTGTGAAAATGTTTGCCTGACGTGAGGGTCAAAACGGATGATAAAATGTCTTTGCATATGGGTGAATTATAAACCAGAGAGTAACGTGGGCTAATTTTTATTTACATTTTTCAAATATTTTTCTTAATAATTCCAAATTTCGCTTTTTTCATTGAGAATCAACGGACATTTTCCAATAAAATTTAACAATATTTTTTTTCATTGTTGCAATAATTCAAAAGCCGTAATAATAATTTGTCTATTTTTAGTTGAATGATTTTCACGTGAAAAATTACTCAAATAGTTTTTTTTCTTTTTTTAAGAATTAAAAAGAAGTTGAATATGGCGTCATAGTAGAAATAAAAATGACATTTTCAAACAGATTTTTTACGTTCAGATTGGAAGTTTTTGCCCAAAGTACAGCAACTTGCATTAGTGCACTGGAGAAACACTTTGAATTATGCATAGGTAAATTGCATCACAAATTACCGCATGAATTAAAGCCTGATTATAGTACCCTCCATTAAATTTGAAATGTATTAGTCTGAATGCAGAAGTTATTAAAAAACTTGACATATTAAGCAAAAACCTAATTTGAAAACAAATTAAAAAAACAAAATTTATTTCCTACAATAAGCCCGAGAAGGCACAGATATTAAGATATTTCATTTAATTCGTTCTACATTTAATGTTAAATTTTTGTAACAAATAAGTTAAACCCAATTGAACATTAAAAAATAAAAATAAAATTCATATAACATGATACTTTAAACACCCTAAAAACTTAGACTCCGTTCAAATGAAATCGAAATAAATCTTAGACTTTTTTAAAGTTTTGTATTTTGCATGTATCTCATCGTACAATCATCATAAAAATAATACAAAATCTGCAATAAAAATATTTACAGCTGAAAAATGGAAAACGTCTAAGATTTATTTCGATTTCATTTGAATGAAATCTAAGTTTTTAGGGTGTTTAAAATATCATGTTGCATGAATTTTACTTTTATATTTTAATGTTCAATTGGTTTAACTTATTTGTTACAAAAATTTAACATTAAATGTAGAACGAATTAAATGAAATATCTTAATATCTGTCCTTTCTCGGGCTTAATGTAGGAAATAAATTTTGTTTTTTTAATTTGTTCTTCAAATTTGGTTTTTGTTTATATATATATATATATATATATTTCATCTTGCGTGATATTAAAAAAAATATATGAAATATATTCTTAATTGCAGAAATAATCTAAGTAATACAGACGAATCCGGTTCTAGTAATATTGTATACAGGGCGGTTCAGAACTAGATGCCAAAAATGTAAGGGCAGGTAGAGGAGACCTAAATAAACAGATTTCGTATAGGAATGTGGGTGCGCAAATGCTGCATTGAGGCAGTAGAGGGAGCTGTTGAGTGCGACGGATGAAAGTTCTTCGCGGGCTTGAATCATCATTTTCCACACGGATTTCGAGCAATATGCATCATTACACGAATGTAGAACTTAACGACATGCATTTCCTGTATGAGGTTGCGCAAGGAAAGGGATTGGCTACTCAAAGGATTTACATGGAACGATTCCCGGGTAGGATTCTGCCGGATCCCCGAACATTTGAGCTTCTTCATTGGGAGTCGTGCGTCAGTGGAGGCGTAATTGGAGCACTGTAAGATATCGCAGAAATCCTGCACTGAAAGATGCAGTATTACGTACAGCAGAGGATAGTCCTTCGACAAGCTCGAGAGCTGTTGGACGCGCGTTGGCTGCGAGTTATTTCCTTGCCTAGCTCCATACATGAAATGCATGTCGGCAAGCTTCGAATTGGTGTAACGATGCATGTTGTTCGAAATCCGTGAGAGAATGACGATTCAAGCCAACGAAACGCTTTCATCTGCCGAACTTAACAGCGCCCTCTACTTCCTCAACGCTGACTTTCTGCACCCACATTCCTATACATAATCTGCTTATTTAGATCCCCTCTACCTGCCTTAACATTTTTTGACATATAGTTCTGAACCACCCTGCATAATGAGAACAATTTCGTTTAATATAAGATAAAGAAGATACCTAGGTAAACGTTTTAGAAAATGTATAACATATTTGAAAACCAGACTTCAACAGTTACTGTACATAGCCGGAAAGGTTCTTCAGTTCTTCTGTACAACTCTGTATAGGATCGTTAGATTTGTTTATATTCTACAAAGTAAGCTAAAATCTAGTTCACTTAGAATACGCAAAATACAATTGAAAATTCCCCTTTAGAAATTTTTACCGATAGACGGAAACGTGAATTCTTTTTTAGAGCTCTGTATATTACCTACATGTTTTTATACATGTCATATATTAAGCTCAAATTTAATTCAGGCAAAACACTCTTAAAATTGCTGAAATTACACTTCCAGTAATTACTATACAGGGTGTCCGGTCTCAACGGTGTCCAATGGCTAATTCCTAAACCGTTAGTCATAGACATATAGTTCCAATTACAAAAATGTTTTAAATCAGGTAAAGAAATATTTTAAAAGCGATATTGGTCAATAAAAACATATCTTAAAAAATTACGAAATTTAAATTTTTATACGGTCCCCCGGTCCTATAAGTTATATTTAGTGAAATTTTCCTTTTACACTGACAAATAATACAAAAAAAGTCCCGTTATTCTACGATTAAAATTGACCGAGTAATAGCAGTTTAAAGTTGGAGCATATTTTTTGCTGCAAATTGGGGGTCATTCACAAATTTAGTCGAAATATAATTTCGTCAGATATAAAAAAAGTTTGGGAGTAAAATTAACATTGCAATAAAAATTTGAAATCTTTAATCATTCTGGCATATTAATGGAAAATATACAATTTGTAATAAACATTTAAGAACAAAGAAAAAACAGAATTTTTGTTAAATAAAATGATTCTAAATTAACAGCCTCAATTCTTTACAAAATGATACGTATTTTAAAATATTATTAGATTGCAAAAGCCTGCAAAAGTTGGGTTTTGTCATGTTTTTTAGCTTTTGATAATTGATTCTTATATATTCTGTACCGCTCAATCCGAAATTGACCTTCAATTTTAACTATCATATCAGGATTTTTCGAAAATTGCAAATTTCAAAGTTAAGAAGTTCAATGTTAAAATTGAATTTCCTCCCCTATCTCATCGGACCACTCAGCTGTTTAGCTGTAAGAATCCCAGGATAAGCAAAAATATTGAATAAATTTTTTAATAAAATAAAATAAAATAAAAAATGTTTTACATATGTTTTATAGTATGAGATTTTCGCTATATTTTAACTTACATATTTGCGATTTGCAAAAAAATTCTAACGTGATGGTTAAAAATGAAAGTCATTTTCAGATTCAGTGCTAAAAAGTGCGTAAAAATCAATTATGAAAAGTAAAAAAACACAACCATCTCCTCTACTTTATAGTATTCGATTTTTGTTATTCTTTAAATTTGAAAATATATGATTTGCGAAATATCCTGACACGATGGTTAAAAATTAAGGTGATTTTCGGATTCAGTGCTAAAAAATACATAAAAGTTAAAAAATCCAACAATCGCAGTCTTGTATTATCTAAAACTTTTTCTTAAACTCCTTGGCAGAAATCTATCCGAAATTTTTTGTGTTATCCTGTAAAATAAGTATAAATGGTAACCACCGAAAATCTTAATAATATTAGATTGTTATCGTATTTGCGCCAGTATGTAAAATGCAATCTCGATCGGATATTTAAAAGTGGGTTAAAGTTCGAGTACAAATTTTGAACTGGAAAAACCTACATACGATTGTTGAAGTAACATAAAAACTTATAAAAATCATAATTTTCCTTAAAAGAAATCATAAGAGAAACAGTCTCAAATCCTGACAAAATAAAACATATGTTATTTTAACCAATTTGAGACTTAATCATAATACTTGTAGGATTTTTTTTCAAAGCGCAGATACACATGAAGTAAGATCTTCGAATACTTTAAACACTTGGTATATGATCCCTCAAAGACAAGCCAAACTCATTTGTTTTCAGAGTAGAAAAGTGGCATAAGTCATGCATTTTTAAAGTTTCATAACTCGCTCAATTTTAGCGTTATATGAATGGGACTTTTTTTGTCTTACTTGTCAGTGTAATAGGAAAAAATTACTAAATATAACTTATAGGACCGGGAAACCGTATAAAATTTTAAATTTCGTAATTTTTTAAGAAATGTTTTTATTGACCCAAATCGCTTTTAAAATATTTCTTTGCCTGATTTAAAACATTTTTGTAATTGGAACTATATGTCTATGACTAACGGTTTAGGAATTAGCCATTGGACACCGTTGAGACCGGACACCCTGTATATAGGCGGCCATGCATCCAGTTTTTTGAATGCCCTGTATGTAATTTTATTTATATACAGTAGAACCTGTTTTAGCGAAACTCTTTTACCCGAAACTCTCGGTTAACCGAAATCCATTTTTAAAGCTTTTTTTCTTTCATTATCACATTCCTTGTGTACAAAACCCATATTGAAAGCTTTTTTTTTTCTTTTTTTTAAACTATCATATTCTTTTTGTGCAAGAAGTCCTTTCAGAACTACGAGTACATATAAATATTTTCGATTCCCTTTCTTAGAGTTCCTTTGAATGTAACTTGAGCTTCCATAAGCTGTGGAGTGGAACGAAGAAAAGGAGCAAATTAACAATTCTGAAGTTTTTGAATGCTTTGCAAAAGGTTTGGCATGGATGGAGCAGCAGGAAGACTGTGATACTGGTGAACTAATAATATTTAAAAACTCCGTGATAGAGCTTCAAAGCAAAGGCAATCGAAACCGCGACAAACAAGACACTTTTGCAAACTCTTGTGTTATACGTAAAATCAACTTAATTTCAAAATTAAAATTCAGGTAATTTATTCTTGTTTCTATCTGCTATTGCTTTATTTTCAATAAGCACTTGTTACCATAATAAGAAATATTGCATATATTTCTTCTTAATCTAAAATTGAAGCATTCTTGATTATCCGAAACGCTCGATTTTCCGAAAAAGGGTCGGTCCCAATTACTTCGGATAATCGAGGTTCTACTGTACTGCAAACATCTCTTATACTAAATGTAGTTGAGATTGAAAACTCAAATTAAAAAAACACCTTTAATCAATACACGCTCATTCTCAGTAATGCTTACGTAATTCTTTTATGTTGCCATGTATATGGTCTAAATTTAACCCTTAACCGGAATCGTGGGTCCATTTTGACCGGACAACGACAATGTATAATTTCAAGATATATATGAATAAAAGTTGATTTATATAGTACATGAAACTTTTTTCAATGCACTTATAACCCATCTAATTGGTAATTTCATGTATATTAGAAAATAACTTGGATTTTAATTAAAGGGTCCATTTGGACCCAAGATTCCAGTAATGTGGAATAATTTAGCGATTCCGGTTAAGGGTTAAAGAATTTATATGCACCAGGTAGTGTGCTAAAATTTTGTTAAACTTAAAACGCATACCATTACTGAAAGCGCACTTTCAGCAATCATCGCTAATAGACAATAAAACTTCGTATAGAGTATTGTATACGAAATCTTTTATGTGTCCCTGTAAATGGACGATAAATGCAATGCACATCATATTCTATTGCAAGCACCTTGTAGTAATGTTCAGTAATGTATATCAATTTCATCTTAAAATAGGTTACGAACAGTTTTCTCCGTAGACCATATACAACCGAACTCTTTCGTGGACCCTGTAGATGAATGATAAACGTTTTGCACTCCTTATTCTACAGAGAGCATGCTTTAGTGCACCTCAGAAATTCTTATCAATTTCATATTACAGTAAAACCTCCCTAAAGCGACCACGTTCCGTTCCATTAAAAATTAGTCGCTCCGAGAGGTGGTCTCTTAATGGAGGCTATGTTTAAATCTAGATTTTAATTGTTGAAATAAGGTAACAATTAATGTTACTAAAATTTATTTTTCACATTAGGAAAAAAATTTTTCAAACAAAAGTTAATTACACAAGTTAATTAGTGCAGAGTTTAAAAAATGAAAACATTGACGTTTGCTTTGATTTTACGGTTTTATCTTCTATAACTTTTATTTCCAAGTCCTTTCGAAGTTCAGTAAATAAATGCAGTTTTTTATTTTTTTTTTTTTGGACCGAACAAATTATGACGATTTCATTAATTTATCTATTTCTTTGAGAGTTTTGACAGAATAACGAAGGGGAAGTTTATTGACCGCCATCCTTACTTTGTCCTCAGAGTTAAATTTATTGCCTAAAAAGGCACAAATACTTAAATCTTATCGGAATAAATAAAAATTCTAAACTTAGTTTAGAAGTTTGATGAATAATGCGCTCTCCGGAATTGTTATTCTAATAAAACCTTCTTCAAGCGACCAGAAAAACGGAATTTGTTTCATTTTCTTCAAAGAAATGGGTCGCTCATGGAGGGAGTTCAACTGGGTTGGCCACTGAATAGAGGTAAAATTAGTATTGAGCCTATGGGAATAAATTTTGTTCCATGAAAAAATGGTCGTTCAGTGAGGAGGTCGCTTAATGAAGGTGGTCTCACAGGGAGGTTTCACTGTATTTGTAGAGTAACATAGTTAAAATACGCCACAAACGATTTTTCTTCATGGACCTGACGGAATACTGTTGAGTTCCCCTGTACACGTACTGTGATAATGATACAGTGCTAATGATTTTTCCTGATAGATGATAATGCAACGGAATACTTTTGAGTGCCCCTGTAAAGGAACTATGAATAGCATACTTCATTTTCAATACCGAACATGCCACGATAAAGATCAATATCATATATCAATTACATGTCAATCCGAGTATATTTACGTAAGACGTATATTACACGGACAGACAAACCGAAGTCATAAACACTTTTCTACTATGTTGGAAAGTGTTAAAAAAAAAAAAAAAAAAAAAAAAGAAAGAAAAAAATCATGCGACAAGCATAGATTATCAAAAACTTTCCAACACATCCAGAATAATGTAACAAAACTGCACCATTTAAAAAATTAAAATATTACAACTAATTCAACCATATATGAAACGCATAACACATTTCAAAACCCAATATCAGCTGTTCCCATCTACAATCGGAAATTTAACCGAATTTTTTAGCAGCCCTTTATAGGATATATAGATTTGTATCTATTAACTACATGCATGCCAAAATTTAGTTCACTTAAGAGATACATATACTTCAGTTGAAAATTTCCCTTCAGCAATTTCCTCTAATAAGGAGAATGGTACGTGAATACTTTTGTGAAGCTCTGTATATGAGGTATAGCATTTGTATATGGCGAGTAACATGCAAATAATTAATTAAATTTAAAAGCGCATACCGAATTTTAAACCGTACACTCCAGCAATTATTACTCAAAGACAGTACTGTAACCGATTTCTTTTGTGTGTCCCTGTAAATGAATAAAAAATGTCATGAATGCCCTGTTCTAACGTGATCGTAGTGAAATTCGGTGATTTATATCAGTTTCAATACATCTGAAATAGCGTAATGTCATTAAAATACTCTGCAAACGATGTTTCCCCATATACCATAATGTAATGGAATACTTTTGAGCAGGGTTCGCAAAAACCCAGGTTTTTTTGAAAAAACCCAACCCGCATGGGTTTTTTCGGGTTTTTTCATGAAAAACCCAACCCGGGGGAAATCGGGTTTTTTCAAAAGTACAATGAATGCGATATTACATTATTGTATTACTATATTATTTATATATTATATATACTATACATAAAAAAAGGCATTGTTCCTTTATATACAATATAATTGTAATGCTATTTTACAAGTTAAAGATTGTATAAATTATGTGAATTTAAATCAAATTAAGTGTCAGTGTTTCTCACAAATTAGTTTTAAATATAATAGAAGATATAAAATTGTTAATTTGCTTTAAAATCAAATAATGAATACCATATTAATATTTAAAATATATAAGTAGGAAGAAAAAGGGATTAACTAGTCGGATGTGCCAATCCCGAAACTTTCCTCTTATCTCATACATGTTAATAATTCAAAATTCGCAATCACAGTACCACATCTATGCCCATCACAAGGATTGTAAAATATAGGATCATTGAATTGGATGCATTTAACAAGGAGATGTATCACATTGTTTCAAATAAATCATTGAATTTTGGAACCCACTATCTTAGATGTCCACAACCAAAATTTTCAACCCAAACACTATAAAATCAACACCTGTTGTTCAGTTTACATTAAAGTCTAATAAGGATCTATTTACATGAAAATGAAACAGAATATTAAGTTTGATTAAATTACATGCATTAGTTTTTGAGATATAGATTTTGCAAAAATCGTGAAAAATTCAGCATACCAACATTACCTGCTGTGCAATTTACACCTAAACCTAATCAGTAACAGCTTACGTCAACGTCTAACTGAATCTGAAGTTCGATGAAAATCCATGCATCATTGCTTGAGATATTGCAGAAATCATACAAAATGCAGCACAACAGACCACTGTTGGGTGATATTCAACTAAAACTAATCAGCACCAGTTTATATCAAGGTCTAACTGAATCTAAATTTTTATTCAATTCCATACATTAGTTCTTGAGATAAGAAATATTGCTGTAATCATGAAAAAAATGCAGCATAACAGCGCTACCTGTTGGGCGATATACACTAGAACTTGATAAGCAACAGCTTAACTTGTAACTGAATCTAAAGTTTGATGAAAATCCGTGCATTAGTTCTTGAGATAAAGCTGTTGCAAAAATTGAGATAAATTCAGCATAGCAACACCACCTTTTGGGCAATATACACCAAAAACTAATCAGCATCAGTTTACATCAAGGTCTAACTGAATCTAAAGTTTTGTGAAATTCTGTGCATTAGTTCTCGAGAGAGCACCCACAAAAGATTTGTCACAGACAGATGTTTTCTAAAAACCATCAAATTGTCTTCAGGACCTTTTTAAAACGTATAAATCCGTCGTAAACTGGAAGTCGAAATTTTTTACAAATTAAATACTTTCTTCTTGTAAAGATAGAAAAAAGTAAAAATACATACTTTTATTTTCACGAATATAGTTCATTTGAATTTTTTATATGATATGCCTTTATCTATAATTATGTACTATGTATGGTGATTACTATGTTCTATGTCACTAAAGTATTTCAATGTGCTAAAATATATTTTTATTTTACCTCAGGTGTTTATGTAATGGCTTTTATATACATATTTTTTTTCAAAATTAACTGAAATGACTTAAATTCATTAAATGTATATGTTGTTTAAAATTTTAAATATTTCTGAAAATTGAAAAAACCCACATTATGGGTTTTTCAGTGGGCTTTTTCAAGTGGGCCCATTCTGAAAAAACCCACCGGGTTTTTTCGAACTGGGCCCAGCTTTGCGAACCCTGCTTTTGAATGCCCCTGTAATTGAACTATTAATCCTACATACTTCATATACCAAACATGCTTTGGTGACTCTGAATAACCTTTATCAATTGCATGAAAATCCAAGTATATTTACGGGAATTAGAGCGTGGACAGATGGGCTGACGGACAGACAAACCGAATGAATTAACACTTTCCAACAAAGTTGAAAAGTGTTTAAAAAAAAAAAAAAAAGAAAGAAAGATATAGCGGTTCTGAGAGTTTTGGGGGTACAGGAACGTGCTCTCAGCCTTTAACGTGAAAGCTCTTTAAAACATCAATATTATTATTTTTTAGAATTCTTCATTAGTACTGCTTTACGCTTCATTTTTTCTTCAGTATATTCAGAACGCGTGACCTACATTTATTTACTATGTCTGGAGTCCTTGAGTGCGTTTCGAGGACTTCAGATGAGATGATTGGACAGACAAGAGCACCAAGTCATTTGAAGAGGAACTAATCGCTCTTGTGTGATACTTTTTATGTTTCAGATATCGTTTGTACTCAAAGCACAACATTTACAAATATGCCGTGTCCCATCCTCCACAACAGCAATCAAATATGTTTTTGACGCTTACCGCTTATTGATAAAAAATTGGCTGTGTAGGCATTGAGCCTCTTTTATCTCAGATAATACCTGACTTTTTATTTACTTATTTATTTCCAATTTTTTTCGCATTTTTGTCGCATCAGCATAAATATTGAATTCTCAGAATTAATCACCTTTTGAGATTATACTAAGAATAGAACTATGTATATCGTGTTGTATGCATGAATTTTATACTTTGCTTTCGCGATTTACTATTTTTTAACACTTTCCAAATTAGTTGGAAAATGTTTACGAATTCGTTTGTCTGTCTGCAATTTGTCCGTGCTCTATATGCTCCATGTAAATGATTCCATATAGACGATATGTATGATATTGAGGCATATTCCGTATTTAAAATGAAGTATGTAGCATTTATAGTTCATTTACAGGGGCACTCAAAATAATTCCGTTACATTAGGTTTATAAGAGGGGGGGGGGGGAATCATTTCCAATGTATTTTGATGATGTTACATTATTTCAAACGGATTGAAATTGTTAAGCATCACTGAGATGCACTTCAAGATTCTTATTACAGAATAGGGTGTACATATCATTCATCTTTCCTTTACAGGGACACACAAAATAATTCGGTTATAGTATTTTCTATCAGCAATAATTGCTGGAAGTACGTTTTCAGTTGTAGTACGAGTTTTTAAATATAACTAGTTTTTTATATATCACTTTTGTGTTTAATTTTTATCGATCATATACAGAGCTGCACAAAAGATATCGAGTGCATTTCTATTTATTGCATTACTGTGCATTTTCGGAAATAGTTGAAGAGGAATATTCCACTGTGCTATGAGTTTCCTGACTGAACTACATTTTAGCATATTACGGAGTGTATATACAAACCTATAGGATATACCAGGTGTCCTAAAAAGGACTGACTGATTTTAAAATTCAATAACTTGTAAACGGTGACAGATATTTAAAAAATTCTTGTAGGAGGGTTATGCATAAGGTCAAAAGTTTTTTTACAGTGATTTTCAATTTTAGTTCGAATTACAAACAATAGATGGCGCTGCAATCAATAGACGCTAAATTCAGGCTCGATTTTTGGTACTTCGTGGCCCGGATAATACATTTCCATCTCCTTTTTCTGCATGGAACAAGATAAAGGACCAAAAATCGAGCCTGTATTTAGCGACTATTCTTACTATGAAGCTTTCTATTTTTACATTCTGAAAATTAATAATAATAATAATAATAATAATAATAATAATAATAATAATAATAATAATAATCTCATTTACAATAATCTTTTTTACGTGCCAAAGTGACTAAGCTTAATAAATACTTTTAAGCTTTTTAAAAAGATGTAACGTTTTCGCTCTCGTGTGGGAAACGAAATCTGAACATGAAGCAGATTCTTTTAAAATCAGATTTTTAATATTTTCAATTAACAATTAAAAAAATTAAAACTCCCCGGTTCAAAACTTCTATAAGCAAACGCAGTGGATCTGCTTCAAGATGATCGGCCACGGAATGTTTTTTTATATTTTAGTAACGACGGCGATTTTCTCGTAATTTGAAATAAATAGCGACCGCTATGATCAGTGCTTTGATATAAAAAAAAAATAACTCAATTTTGATCAATATTTGTTTGTAATGTTTAAATAGATATAGAAAGACAAAAAAATAACATTAAGTACTCTAAAAAAAATAAACTGAAAAGGAAAATATTTAAAATACTTATAAAATAGAACTTAATCTGCAATAACGGATGTTGATGATGTTTTCGGGAAAAATTCATATAAAAAAAATTTAAGTAACTGCTCTGTTTGTGTTATCAACTATCAATTAAATGTAATTGTTGATTTGTTAGTTAAATATTAAATATTAAACAGTTGTCAACAATTGTTTTCTTTCGAAATATTTTTTTTTATTTTAATAAAATTGCTGAGTAAGATAAAAAGAAAACGTTAACTCCCTATCTTAAATTGTCAAATCTACTTGCTCCAATTTTGATGAAGATGTAATATTTGTTTCTATGAATGTTTTCGTTTTAAAACAGAATACAAAATTTTGGAAAAGTAGGACATTAGAGTCTACCATGACCCTTATTCAGTTCCTACTATTAGTTCCCACTGTTCCTATATCCTACATTTATTTATTTATATATCTTGTTCAAATTTTCAATCGTTAATAAAATACTTATTATTCATCCTATCAAGTTGAAATAATTTTTTTTTAACTTGTACTGGATGACAATTGATGTTAATTACAGATTTTTCAAATATTAATTCATTAATTAAATTTTAATTAATTAATTTTAGTTTTATATGGGAGACAAAATGGCGGCCATTGGTTATTGAACAGCATTTAATGCATCTTCATATCTATAAGGGGGGGTTACCATAGGGGGGACCCTGTTCTGCCGCCAAATACCGCCAACTTGGCGATATATCAAAAGTGACGCCAAGTATGTCTAATATTTCGCCAAATTCCCATAGACTTCCATTGTAAACCTACTTGCTTATAGATAATCAACAAATTGAGATATTTTAAAGCAACAAAAACTAATATTAGCTTAAGGGATTATATTAAATTTTTCTTTGATGACCTAAGTAGGAATTGACTTTAAAAACAACATTTTTATATTACTTGTTATGGTTTAAGTTTAAACTTTCACTTATATTTTAATTCCTGAAAAACACCATCATATGTACCCTGTGTTAAAAAGAAATTGAGATAATTCCATTTGAATTTATTATAGAATGTTAGCCGTTTTGATTAGATTCTTGAGTTAGAGATAACTGATAATTATAAAAAGTGAAGTGGGTTGAAACCACCAGTTATTCACACCTAACCGGTAACTGACACTTCAGCAAAAATTTAACTCAAATAAGCATTTTCTTGTAAAATTTTGCAAAGTAATGTTCTCACAACTCAAACGCTTATTACTTTCTTCTATCTTCAATAGTAGAAAGTATTGTATTAGAAATTTTTTTTTCTCCGGTTTTCGACGGATTTACAGGTTTTATAGGTCAGAGATCCCAAAAAACATGTTTATACAAAATGTCTGTCTGTCCGTGTGTCTGTCGCCATTGTACCGTCAAAAAGTGTATGAAGTTATGCATAGAATTGAACTTTTTTTTTTTTTTTTTTTTTTTTTTTTTTTTTTTTTTTTTTAAGTTTTTGGCTATGGCAAGCAGGTCCTTCCTTCATTTTGAAAAAATCCGCCGGTAGGGAGCGCTGTAATAGCGATTTTTGTGCACTTTTGAATATTGTACCATCGAAAAGTATATGAAGTTATGCATAGAATTGAATTAATTTTTTTTTTTTTTTTTTTAATTTTTGGGTATAGCATGCAGGTCCTTCCTTAACTTGGAAAAAATCGGCCGGAAGGGAGGCGCTGTAATAGCGATTTTGAATACTGTACCATCGAATTGGCTATGGCAAGCAGGTCCTTCTTTAATTTGGAAAACATCCGCCGGTAGGGAGCCCTGTAATAGCGATTTTTGTGCCATTTTAAATATTGTACCATCGAAAAGTGTATAAAGCTATGCATAGAATTGAACCAAATTTTTTGTGTATGTTTTTGGTCATGGCAAGAAGGTGCTCCCCGAATGTCGGAAAATTCCGCCGGAAGGGGACGCTGTAATAGCGATTTT
Source organism: Maratus speciosus (assembly GCA_963932465.1). NCBI lineage: Eukaryota > Metazoa > Arthropoda > Arachnida > Araneae > Salticidae > Maratus > Maratus speciosus. Next base: position 298,431,491 of record OZ010789.1, read on the forward strand.
TGTGTAATCTTCTTAAGTTTTCGTAGTTCTATTGCACACCAGTGGCTCGTGAATCGACGGGAACTTCCCATCCTGATAAGCCGACTATTCGAGATTTTAATAAATATCATGATCGAGATTAACTCGTTTTTACTCCGATTAATTTACTGAAGCAGAAATTTAAGATGAAAATCAAAGTTGATATGGTATTGAACTTATAAAAATGAAATATTGACATATGTAACAACATTTTGAAATATTAAAATGTATGAGATAGAAGAAAGTTTTGGGATTGGCACATCAAACTAGTTTTTGTTTTGGAGTCAATTTATTCTCTACTATTACTTACCCATCATACGTAGTATAGGGTAAGTCTTGCAATCGTTTTAAAAATCGAAAAAAAAAATTGACGGATTTACATTTACACGTTTCAGACACTGCAGATTCCGAAAATATATTTTTAGAAAAAAAAATGCCACTCGTCTGTCTGTCTATGTGTGTGTTTGTAAACGCTCTATCTCCCGAACAAATTGAGATAGAGATTTGAAATTTGGTGTGTACTTAGCATGTAATAATGAGAAGAAGCCTATTGAATTTCAGTAACCTCGATTATCTGGAACTATTTTTTTCGGACTCTCGAAATATTCGTTCTGATAAAAGATATATAAAAAATTTCGAAATTGTTTAACAATAAAAAAACACAAATTTTGCATAAAGAATGAAGTTGATCGAATAATGAGTTGCTGAGATATTTGTAATCATATTTTTCACACTCTTCGATTTTTCATGACACTGTATTTCATTCAAATTTCAATTCAAAGAGGTATTTTAACAACGAAATGAGACAACCCGACGCAGTAAACTGTTAGTTAATATGATTATCATTTTTGGAGTTATAAGGGTGTTTCTTATGCAATTCAATAATAGAGCATTTAAAAGTTTATAACGTCATCAAGCCACGATTTTAAAGACTCTATCTACGGGACAAATTGAGATATTAGAGGCTTGAAATCTGGCATGTACTTAGAATGTAATAGTGCAACAAAGCCTATTAATTTCGTAACCTTAGTTATCCGGAACTATTTTTTCGGACTCTCGAAATATTCGTTCTGATAAAAGATATATAAAAAATTTCGAAATTGTTTAACAATAAAAAAACACAAATTTTGCATAAAGAATGAAGTTGATCGAATAATGAGTTGCTGAGATATTTTTAATCATATTTTTCACACTCTTCGATTTTTCATGACACTGTATTTCATTCAAATTTCAATTCAAAGAGATATTTTAACAACGAAATGAGATAATCCGACGCAGTAAACTGTTAGTTAATATGATTATCATTTTTGGAGTTATAAGGGTGTTTCTTATGCAATTCAATAATAGAGCATTTAAAAGTTTATAACGTCATCAAGCCACGATTTTAAAGACTCTATCTCGCGAACAAATTGAGATAGAGATTTGAAATTTGGTGTGTACTTAGCATGTAATAATGAGAAGAAGCCTATTGAATTTCAGTAACCTCGATTATCTGGAACTATTTTTTTCGGACTCTCGAAATATTCGTTCTGATAAAAGATATATAAAAAATTTCGAAATTGTTTAACAATAAAAAAACACAAATTTTGCATAAAGAATGAAGTTGATCGAATAATGAATTGTTGAGATATTTGTAATCCTATTTTTCACACTCTTCGATTTTACATGACACTGTATTTCATTCAAATTTCAATTCAAAGATATATTTTAACAACGAAATGAGACAATCCGACGCAGTAAACTGTTAGTTAATATGATTATCATTTTTGGAGTTATAAGAGTGTTTCTTATGCAATTCAATAATAGAGCATTTAAAAGTTTATAACGTCATCAAGCCACGATTTTAAAGACTCTACCTCGCGAACAAATTGAGATAGAGATTTGAAATTTGGTGTGTACTTGGCATGTAATAATGAGAAGAAGCCTATTGAATTTCAGTAACCTCGATTATCTGGAACTATTTTTTTCGGACTCTCGAAATATTCGTTCTGATAAAAGATATATAAAAATTTTCGAAATTGTTTAACAATAAAAAAACACAAATTTTGCATAAAGAATGAAGTTGATCGAATAATGAGTTGCTGAGATATTTGTAATCATATTTTTCACACTCTTCGATTTTTCATGACACTGTATTTCATTCAAATTTCAATTCAAAGAGATATTTTAACAACGAAATGAGACAACCCGACGCAGTAAACTGATAGTTAATATGATTATCATTTTTGGAGTTATAAGGGTGTTTCTTATGCAATTCAATAATAGAGCATTTAAAAGTTTATAACGTCATCAAGCCACGATTTTAAAGACTCTATCTACGGGACAAATTGAGATATTAGAGGCTTGAAATCTGGCATGTACTTAGAATGTAATAGTGCAACAAAGCCTATTAATTTCGTAACCTTAGTTATCCGGAACTATTTTTTCGGACTCTCGAAATATTCGTTCTGATAAAAGATATATGAAAATTTTCGAAATTGTTTAACAATAAAAAAACACAAATTTTGCATAAAGAATGAAGTTGATCAAATAATGAGTTGCTGAGATATTTGTAATCATATTTTTCACACTCTTCGATTTTTCATGACACTGTATTTCATTCAAATTTCAATTCAAAGAGATATTTTAACAACGAAATGAGACAATCCGACGCAGTAAACTGTTAGTTAATATGATTATCATTTTTGGAGTTATAAGGGTGTTTCTTATGCAATTCAATAATAGAGCATTTAAAAGTTTATAACGTCATCAAGCCACGATTTTAAAGACTCTATCTCGCGAACAAATTGCGATAGAGATTTGAAATTTGGTGTGTACTTAGCATGTAATAATGAGAAGAAGCCTATTGAATTTCAGTAACCTCGATTATCTGGAACTATTTTTTTCGGACTCTCGAAATATTCGTTCTGATAAAAGATATATAAAAAATTTCGAAATTGTTTAACAATAAAAAAACACAAATTTTGCATAAAGAATGAAGTTGATCGAATAATGAGTTGCTGAGATATTTGTAATCATATTTTTCACACTCTTCGATTTTTCATGACACTGTATTTCATTCAAATTTCAATTCAAAGAGATATTTTAACAACGAAATGAGACAATCCGACGCAGTAAACTGTTAGTTAATATGATTATCATTTTTGGAGTTATAAGGGTGTTTCTTATGCAATTCAATAATAGAGCATTTAAAAGTTTATAACGTCATCAAGCCACGATTTTAAAGACTCTATCTCGCGAACAAATTGAGATAGAGATTTGAAATTTGGTGTGTACTTAGCATGTAATAATGAGAAGAAGCCTATTGAATTTCAGTAACCTCGATTATCTGGAACTATTTTTTTCGGACTCTCGAAATATTCGTTCTGATAAAAGATATATAAAAAATTTCGAAATTGTTTAACAATAAAAAAACACAAATTTTGCATAAAGAATGAAGTTGATCGAATAATGAGTTGCTGAGATATTTGTAATCATATTTTTCACACTCTTCGATTTTTCATGACACTGTATTTCATTCAAATTTCAATTCAAAGAGATATTTTAACAACGAAATGAGACAATCCGACGCAGTAAACTGTTAGTTAATATGATTATCATTTTTGGAGTTATAAGGGTGTTTCTTATGCAATTCAATAATAGAGCATTTAAAAGTTTATAACGTCATCAAGCCACGATTTTAAAGACTCTATCTACGGGACAAATTGAGATATTAGAGGCTTGAAATCTGGCATGTACTTAGAATGTAATAGTGCAACAAAGCCTATTAATTTCGTAACCTTAGTTATCCGGAACTATTTTTTCGGACTCTCGAAATATTCGTTCTGATAAAAGATATATAAAAAATTTCGAAATTGTTTAACAATAAAAAAAACACAAATTTTGCATAAAGAATGAAGTTGATCGAATAATGAGTTGCTGAGATATTTGTAATCATATTTTTCACACTCTTCGATTTTTCATGACACTGTATTTCATTCAAATTTCAATTCAAAGAGATATTTTAACAACGAAATGAGACAATCCGACGCAGTAAACTGTTAGTTAATATGATTATCATTTTTGGAGTTATAAGGGTGTTTCTTATGCAATTCAATAATAGAGCATTTAAAAGTTTATAACGTCATCAAGCCACGATTTTAAAGACTCTATCTCGCGAACAAATTGAGATAGAGATTTGAAATTTGGTGTGTACTTAGCATGTAATAATGAGAAGAAGCCTATTGAATTTCAGTAACCTCGATTATCTGGAACTATTTTCTTCGGACTCTCGAAATATTCGTTCTGATAAAAGATATATAAAAAATTTCGAAATTGTTTAACAATAAAAAAAACACAAATTTTGCATAAAGAATGAAGTTGATCGAATAATGAGTTCCTGAGATATTTGTAATCATATTTTTCACACTCTTCGATTTTTCATGACACTGTATTTCATTCAAATTTCAATTCAAAGAGATATTTTAACAACGAAATGAGACAACCCGACGCAGTAAACTGTTAGTTAATATGATTATCATTTTTGGAGTTATAAGGGTGTTTCTTATGCAATTCAATAATAGAGCATTTAAAAGTTTATAACGTCATCAAGCCACGATTTTAAAGACTCTATCTCGCGAACAAATTGAGATAGAGATTTGAAATTTGGTGTGTACTTAGCATGTAATAATGAGAAGAAGCCTATTGAATTTCAGTAACCTCGATTATCTGGAACTATTTTTTTCGGACTCTCGAAATATTCGTTCTGATAAAAGATATATAAAAAATTTCGAAATTGTTTAACAATAAAAAAACACAAATTTTGCATAAAGAATGAAGTTGATCGAATAATGAGTTGCTGAGATATTTGTAATCATATTTTTCACACTCTTCGATTTTTCATGGCACTGTATTTCATTCAAATTTCAATTCAAAGAGATATTTTAACAACGAAATGAGACAATCCGACGCAGTAAACTGTTAGTTAATATGATTATCATTTTTGGAGTTATAAGGGTGTTTCTTATGCAATTCAATAATAGAGCATTTAAAAGTTTATAACGTCATCAAGCCACGATTTTAAAGACTCTATCTCGCGAACAAATTGAGATAGAGATTTGAAATTTGGTGTGTACTTAGCATGTAATAATGAGAAGAAGCCTATTGAATTTCAGTAACCTCGATTATCTGGAACTATTTTTTTCGGACTCTCGAAATATTCGTTCTGATAAAAGATATATAAAAAATTTCGAAATTGTTTAACAATAAAAAAACACAAATTTTGCATAAAGAATGAAGTTGATCGAATAATGAGTTGCTGAGATATTTGTAATCCTATTTTTCACACTCTTCGATTTTTCATGACACTGTATTTCATTCAAATTTCAATTCAAAGATATATTTTAACAACGAAATGAGACAATCCGACGCAGTAAACTGTTAGTTAATATGATTATCATTTTTGGAGTTATAAGGGTGTTTCTTATGCAATTCAATAATAGAGCATTTAAAAGTTTATAACGTCATCAAGCCACGATTTTAAAGACTCTATCTCGCGAACAAATTGAGATAGAGATTTGAAATTTGGTGTGTACTTAGCATGTAATAATGAGAAGAAGCCTATTGAATTTCAGTAACCTCGATTATCTGGAACTATTTTTTTCGGACTCTCGAAATATTCGTTCTGATAAAAGATATATAAAAAATTTCGAAATTGTTTAACAATAAAAAAACACAAATTTTGCATAAAGAATGAAGTTGATCGAATAATGAGTTGCTGAGATATTTGTAATCATATTTTTCACACTCTTCGATTTTTCATGACACTGTATTTCATTCAAATTTCAATTCAAAGAGATATTTTAACAACGAAATGAGACAACCCGACGCAGTAAACTGTTAGTTAATATGATTATCATTTTTGGAGTTATAAGGGTGTTTCTTATGCAATTCAATAATAGAGCATTTAAAAGTTTATAACGTCATCAAGCCACGATTTTAAAGACTCTATCTACGGGACAAATTGAGATATTAGAGGCTTGAAATCTGGCATGTACTTAGAATGTAATAGTGCAACAAAGCCTATTAATTTCGTAACCTTAGTTATCCGGAACTATTTTTTCGGACTCTCGAAATATTCGTTCTGATAAAAGATATATAAAAAATTTCGAAATTGTTTAACAATAAAAAAACACAAATTTTGCATAAAGAATGAAGTTGATCGAATAATGAGTTGCTGAGATATTTGTAATCATATTTTTCACACTCTTCGATTTTTCATGGCACTGTATTTCATTCAAATTTCAATTCAAAGAGATATTTTAACAACGAAATGAGACAATCCGACGCAGTAAACTGTTAGTTAATATGATTATCATTTTTGGAGTTATAAGGGTGTTTCTTATGCAATTCAATAATAGAGCATTTAAAAGTTTATAACGTCATCAAGCCACGATTTTAAAGACTCTATCTACGGGACAAATTGAGATATTAGAGGCTTGAAATCTGGCATGTACTTAGAATGTAATAGTGCAACAAAGCCTATTAATTTCGTAACCTTAGTTATCCGGAACTATTTTTTCGGACTCTCGAAATATTCGTTCTGATAAAAGATATATAAAAAATTTCGAAATTGTTTAACAATAAAAAAAACACAAATTTTGCATAAAGAATGAAGTTGATCGAATAATGAGTTGCTGAGATATTTGTAATCATATTTTTCACACTCTTCGATTTTTCATGACACTGTATTTCATTCAAATTTCAATTCAAAGAGATATTTTAACAACGAAATGAGACAATCCGACGCAGTAAACTGTTAGTTAATATGATTATCATTTTTGGAGTTATAAGGGTGTTTCTTATGCAATTCAATAATAGAGCATTTAAAAGTTTATAACGTCATCAAGCCACGATTTTAAAGACTCTATCTCGCGAACAAATTGAGATAGAGATTTGAAATTTGGTGTGTACTTAGCATGTAATAATGAGAAGAAGCCTATTGAATTTCAGTAACCTCGATTATCTGGAACTATTTTCTTCGGACTCTCGAAATATTCGTTCTGATAAAAGATATATAAAAAATTTCGAAATTGTTTAACAATAAAAAAAACACAAATTTTGCATAAAGAATGAAGTTGATCGAATAATGAGTTCCTGAGATATTTGTAATCATATTTTTCACACTCTTCGATTTTTCATGACACTGTATTTCATTCAAATTTCAATTCAAAGAGATATTTTAACAACGAAATGAGACAACCCGACGCAGTAAACTGTTAGTTAATATGATTATCATTTTTGGAGTTATAAGGGTGTTTCTTATGCAATTCAATAATAGAGCATTTAAAAGTTTATAACGTCATCAAGCCACGATTTTAAAGACTCTATCTACGGGACAAATTGGGATATTAGAGGCTTGAAATCTGGCATGTACTTAGAATGTAATAGTGCAACAAAGCCTATTAATTTCGTAACCTTAGTTATCCGGAACTATTTTTTCGGACTCTCGAAATATTCGTTCTGATAAAAGATATATAAAAAATTTCGAAATTGTTTAACAATAAAAAAACACAAATTTTGCATAAAGAATGAAGTTGATCGAATAATGAGTTGCTGAGATATTTGTAATCCTATTTTTCACACTCTTCGATTTTTCATGACACTGTATTTCATTCAAATTTCAATTCAAAGATATATTTTAACAACGAAATGAGACAATCCGACGCAGTAAACTGTTAGTTAATATGATTATCATTTTTGGAGTTATAAGGGTGTTTCTTATGCAATTCAATAATAGAGCATTTAAAAGTTTATAACGTCATCAAGCCACGATTTTAAAGACTCTATCTCGCGAACAAATTGAGATAGAGATTTGAAATTTGGTGTGTACTTAGCATGTAATAATGAGAAGAAGCCTATTGAATTTCAGTAACCTCGATTATCTGGAACTATTTTTTTCGGACTCTCGAAATATTCGTTCTGATAAAAGATATATAAAAAATTTCGAAATTGTTTAACAATAAAAAAACACAAATTTTGCATAAAGAATGAAGTTGATCGAATAATGAGTTGCTGAGATATTTGTAATCATATTTTTCACACTCTTCGATTTTTCATGACACTGTATTTCATTCAAATTTCAATTCAAAGAGATATTTTAACAACGAAATGAGACAACCCGACGCAGTAAACTGTTAGTTAATATGATTATCATTTTTGGAGTTATAAGGGTGTTTCTTATGCAATTCAATAATAGAGCATTTAAAAGTTTATAACGTCATCAAGCCACGATTTTAAAGACTCTATCTACGGGACAAATTGAGATATTAGAGGCTTGAAATCTGGCATGTACTTAGAATGTAATAGTGCAACAAAGCCTATTAATTTCGTAACCTTAGTTATCCGGAACTATTTTTTCGGACTCTCGAAATATTCGTTCTGATAAAAGATATATAAAAAATTTCGAAATTGTTTAACAATAAAAAAACACAAATTTTGCATAAAGAATGAAGTTGATCGAATAATGAGTTGCTGAGATATTTGTAATCATATTTTTCACACTCTTCGATTTTTCATGACACTGTATTTCATTCAAATTTCAATTCAAAGAGATATTTTAACAACGAAATGAGATAATCCGACGCAGTAAACTGTTAGTTAATATGATTATCATTTTTGGAGTTATAAGGGTGTTTCTTATGCAATTCAATAATAGAGCATTTAAAAGTTTATAACGTCATCAAGCCACGATTTTAAAGACTCTATCTACGGGACAAATTGAGATATTAGAGGCTTGAAATCTGGCATGTACTTAGAATGTAATAGTGCAACAAAGCCTATTAATTTCGTAACCTTAGTTATCCGGAACTATTTTTTCGGACTCTCGAAATATTCGTTCTGATAAAAGATATATAAAAAATTTCGAAATTGTTTAACAATAAAAAAAACACAAATTTTGCATAAAGAATGAAGTTGATCGAATAATGAGTTGCTGAGATATTTGTAATCATATTTTTCACACTCTTCGATTTTTCATGACACTGTATTTCATTCAAATTTCAATTCAAAGAGATATTTTAACAACGAAATGAGACAATCCGACGCAGTAAACTGTTAGTTAATATGATTATCATTTTTAGAGTTATAAGGGTGTTTCCTATGCAATTCAGTAATAGAGCATTTAAAAGTTTATAACGTCATCAAGCCACGATTTTAAAGACTCTATCTACGGGACAAATTGAGATATTAGAGGCTTGAAATCTGGCATGTACTTAGAATGTAATAGTGCAACAAAGCCTATTAAATTTCGTAACCTTAGTTATCCGGAACTATTTTTTCGGACTTTCGAAATATTCGTTCTGAAAAAGTGTATATAAAAATTTTTGGAATTATTTCTTTTAAAGAATGAATGTAACATGAATTTTAAATAAAGAATGAAGTCGATCGGACAATCAGTTGCCTTGATATTTGTGATCATAATTTCCACATTATTTTATATTATGCATATCCATGATGGGTAAGTATTATGGTGACCCCCAACGACTAGTTTTTTATTTTGGAGTCAATTTATTCGCTACTAGAGGATCAAGAATATATTCAATGTGACTTAGCCCAATGGTCTTCTCATGCCCCAAAACTGTATAATACAAAATTTTGACAAAATCATTTGAGTCGTTTTTTTAGTTACAAATATCCTGGCCCACAGTGACTCAAAAATGACCCACTAATCGATTTTTCTCGAACATGTGACTTAGCCCAATGGTCATCTCATGGCCGGAAACGGTATATTACAGAATTTTGTCAAAATGTTTTGGGCCTTTTTTTAGATTCCATTAGCTTGACCAGGATCCATTGTGACCCAAAATGACCCGCTAATAAAATTTTCTTGAACATGCGACCAAGCCCAATGGTCTTATCATGCCCGTAAATGGTAACATACAAAATTTCGTCAAAATCGTTAGAGCCGTTTTTAAGATAAAATTTACATACACACACACACATACACACATACATACACACACAATTTTTGCTCCCATTATAGTATAAGATATGAAGTATCTGAACGACGTACTACCAACTTTATAAAACTTATAAATGGTTCTAGTGCAGGCATCCTGCACAGTAAATTAATTTACATGATGGCATATACATTTTAAATTTTAAAATCAGATAATACATGGAAGACAATTAACGATATTGGGAACGGGAAAACAGAGAAAATGTGTTGTGATGGGGAATAATCACTATTTAATTTTGATAAAAATGTGAGTTTTGAGATGCTTCTTCTGTATTGTGCTATTTATACAAAAAAATTTAGTGGCCAAAGCTTTTCCACGAACTCTTAATAAGCCGCAAAAATTAATTATATCAGTTGAATGATGATGAATGTTATCAGTTTTTACGTTAAATGTAAGTCTCTTTTCAAGATATTTTGTGAAGACAAAAATGCAGCCTATATAACATTTTTTTTTTCACATTGAGATACGTTAGAAAACTTCAACAAAATTCTTTTTGGCACAAAGGCGAAAATGCATAACTTCATTGCACTTGTAAAATGGTGTTAAAAACAGATTTGTCACAGAAGATTCACCTCTTTGATAAGTTAAAAAAAATTTAAATGAATAGTCATTGTTAAGGCTTTATTACACTTCCCCTGTGTGAATAAGTTGCACTTTTTAAAAACTAAGAGGCATAATTTAAAGATTAAGGGGCGCGGGGGGGGGGGGGGGGACATAGTGACATTACTGATTCTTTGGCGGGACATGGCCGATAAAAGGTTGGGAACCACTGACATACAGCAAACGAAGCTCTATTTTTATTCTGATGTATGTTTACGTTAGGAGTATGAAGATTTATAAAACGTTAAATTAAAATTGGTATCTCCGTTCATTAATATTTTATTTTTAAAAAAATTATATAAAAACTTTTTCTTTAAAATGGTAAATAAACTTTATTATAATATACTTTGTATACTTTTATATGTATTTATAATATAAATATTTATAGATAATTATATTTCTGCAATATCAATAAAAAAAATTGCATTTCTGTACCGATAATAAAAGAATTATTTTACAGTAGTATCTTTGTATGTCATTTTTTAATTCCTATTACATATTATTTGTTTAGCGTTGTTTAAGTAATTTCTGTATGATACGCTTTAAAATTTTTATGAATGCTACAAGGGGCATTTTTATAGTCTTATAGACTCTAGTCCTTCATTTTTTTTTTCGTTCGAATGTTCCAAATGGAAGTGTAAAAAAAAACGTTTTTTAATCTGCGAAAATATAATGTAAACACGAATGAAAATATATAACTAGAAAACAGAAATTCTGCTTTTTCAGAATGTGGTGTCGCCCCCGATGAAAAAAAAAAAATGCATGTATATAAATATAGATAGTACAAAACATATTTCAGTTTTAAGACTTAAAACACGTGCTTTTATTTTATATAAAATGATGTCATTCGCATCCGCTGAAGAATTCCACATTTACAATCCAGTCTTAAACAACATCTACAGAAAAGTATGCATATGACGTCACTATTGCAGAATAATACACAATTCCAGCCAAAAGCGATGTCGTCATTCAAGAAATTCAACCAAAAAAATCGACTATCTAATGATTCATATGCCTTCATTTGTTTATAATATTTAATGTAGATACTTAAAATTAAATATAGTTTATAATAGCTCCATGCTTTATCAGAAATCATTCATTTATATTTTTTCAAAATAGCGCGTATTTTAATAATTTTTTTTTCAGTTATTATGGGAAAATGGCAACAAAAAGATATAATAGTCTACTATTTTCCAACTATTTTTCCTTTACTTTCTATAGAAATGGAGTACTTCAGTTGCCACCATTACAGAAATGACATTAAAAACTAGAAAAAAAAAATTAATGTCTCAAAAGTAAATAGAGATGCAGTTTTCAAACAAATTGCAGTATATTTTTTTCCCTATATGACGGTATAAAAATTTACAATGTGCGATGCTTAGAAGTTTAAAAAATTGCAGTAGAGATTATCCCGTACAATGATACATCTGCTTTGTTTTACGGCTGGCTTATACAACGCAACGTTATTTTTTAGAAACGACACTTTAATTGCTGGCCGAAAGAAATAGCATATCGGGGCTAAAATAACCTCTTCAAAGTAACCCACGATTCCGAAAAGCATTCTTTATCATTAGAAACCTCAAAAACTAATATATATATTTTAATTTAAAGAAAAATTTATAAAAACAAAGTTTTTTTTTTTTTTTTTTTTTTTTTTGCTGCATCTGGTTGTCGGAAACGTTTCCGAGTAGGTTTTACAGTGTATTAATCAGTTTTATAAAACAAGAATGTCGGTTTTTAATATGCTACATCCATTTTCAATTAAACCTTTTTCAGATATGTAGCTGAATGCAAGAGTATGAAAGAACACACAAGAATAACAAAATAATATTAATTTTTATGCTAATGCTGTTAGCTTGCCATTTTTGTCTATAAAACATGTTTTTAAAACACTAGGGGGCTCTGCCCCCTACGAGCTACGCTCGCCAACCCCCGTTCTGGCACACCAAAATCCAAAAAGCACGCTAATTGCACGCATTTGAGCGGCTTTAAAAATATTGAATTAAAATTAAAAAAAAAAACAGTAGCGATCTCTCTGTAAACGGGTTTCCATTCGTTTTTCTTGGATTGGGGATTTTTAAGACCAAATCTGTTGTTGTTAAGAGATACAATGGCTGTTTTCGTATTTAATTAAACACATTAGTTATTTGAAAATCAGCTAATGTAAAATGAATTAAGTAAACAGTGTCATTGTCTCCCGGTATTTTTTAGCAGCGCTATAAGATAGTTCTTTTAAATAATTCATTTTAAATGTATCGTTTCAAATCTGACGTAATTTACACCAAACTTTTATTTCTCTTATTAATATTCACGTAAAAATACTTTTTTTGTTAGAAGGAAACATTATTTGCGCTGTCTTCGAATTCACGATAATAGTTGAAAAGATTATCTCAAAATATCTCGCGCAAATATATTTTTCAATTTAAATTGTTTTACCATATTTTTTGGGCATTTTAAATATGACGTAAAATGCAAGTGTAAATATGGTTCTTATGACGTAATTTTCCTGCTTTTAACATGTAATCATTTAATTCTAATTTTAAAGTTTTTTTTCTGTTTGTAATAGTCACGTGTAAATAAATTTTTAATTTGAAGAAATATTTGATATGATAATTTGTTTCGCTGTTTATACAATTGGCAACAGTTTAAATTAATGACATTTTCTAAAATTTGTAAAAAACATCTCTCGAAATGCTGAAAATTTGAATTAAAAATAGAAATAAAACCTCAAAAATGCGTCAAATAAGAAAAATAAATGCAATCTGCGCATTGGGAACTTATAACGTATAAAATGATCTAAAAATGATTAAATTCTCATGCATAGTTTTTGCTCAAATGAAACTTTTTTAATGGAACGACTTTGTCCAACTTTAGCATTAAATATCTCTTAAAATAATTCTTCGATTTGAAAACTGTCTGCATCAGCGTGTTTATCAAATATTTTTCTATAATACCACCGATTTTCATATTTTTGTATGCAACAGTTTTCTTAATATTAACGATGAAAGGCCATGCTTAAGAATTCAAATTGGATGCGGATCAACCCGGAATATCTACGCAGATGTTCATTGGTCCATTTCCAAATCAAAACTTTTTTTTATATATAGAAGGATGGAAACTTTAAAAATTAAAATATTAAATCAAAAAGAAATAAGAATTTTTTGCCCCCTTGTGATAATCAGTTTTTAGTTCTATTTTTCCTTTCATATTTGTGTGTTGAAAAGTTATTTTGAACGGGAATTCGGGTAACAAAAGCCCTCCAATCCAGACGAAAAGAGAAATTGCTCTTCCAATTATCCTTTTCGAAAAATTATGGTAAAAATTTATTTTTGAACATTTGACATGCTTTAACTGTTTAATTTTTGTACTTTTTTAAGCTGCTGTGTCTTGCACGGGGATTCTAGCAGGATTTCATTTTTGAACACCTAAGGGGTCTCAAGACTCTTAAAATTGGAAAAAATGAAAAAAAAAAAAAAAAAGACCATTTTCAATATTTACTATCTTAAAATGTATTTGATTTTAAGTCACAACTTTTATTGGGATGGAAGATATAAGTGTGTTCTTTCATTTCATGTATTTAAAAATTGCAAGATACAGAATTAGTATTTATAGAGGTCTCCAAACCGTCAAACATTTGACGAGCAGAAAATCGGCATAATAGATTACGCGCAGGATTACAAAATAAATTTTACAACTAGAATGAAAATTTTGATGCCTACTGATATTTCAGATTGTAATAATGACCCTGAACCTAAATAAATTTGTATTTAAAGCATTTTTTTATGTTTTTAATACAAAGTTGTATTCAGCTAATCAAAATTTAGAAAATTTCAACAGTATAATCATCTAAAAAATATTTTTTTGAACAATAAGAAGGAAATTTTAGGTTCAGTTTATACAGACTAACATGAAACATATGTTTTGAAAATTTCATGAAAAAATATTCAGAAGTTTTTGAGATATCCTGCACGTTATGTCCAAAAACGTCATTTGGAGAAAAATGACTTCAAAGTTTCGAAAACGCCGCTTCAGCTTATTGAGCTCGAATAATTCCAAAAGCTATAACTTCTGTTTTAATGAGAATTTCAAGGAAACAATTGCATAAAAATGTTCAGAAAATATAGAAATTTAACATCTAAAAAAATTAAAATTTCGAAAATTTTAAAGCTTTAAGAGTCCTGGGACCCCTTAACTGCGCTAACTGTTTAATTTTTGTGCTTCCGTTAAACTGCTATGTTTTGTACGGGTATTCTGGAAAAAAATCCTTAATTTAGCTTAGTTTATGTTTGTATTCTGCATTTTTTTAAATACTGCTACAAGCATATCTGTTCCAAAATCTTGCCTCTCCCTGGATTTCGTTCTTTCAGTACCATATTGGCCTGTAAAAAAATTAATAAAAAATTATCACCTACCAGAAATAAAAGTAACCCGACATATCAGTAAGAGTGCTGTCACACCCACAAAGGTTAAAATGCAGCGATTCCAAGATGTAAACATTCTTTTTCTGTGATTAGTCCACTGTGCAAAGCCACAAACTCATTCTTCACCCACCATGCTTACTCCTTCGAGATTCATGTCGCAGGACTTGCGTTGCCTCAGATTGTTTCTAACAGTTGACCTATGAACCCCCACTTTATAGATAATTTGCCGATAAAAGCCGAGATTTTTTTTTTTCCTTTCATGCTCTTGAACTAGATTGCAGCAAATATCGGGCCTTTTCCCTCTGTTCGATAATTTCAAGGAATTTTACGATTACAAGATGTCCAGCATTGGCTCTATCAGTCTTGGTTTCATAATTATGCTTGAATACAGGAGCGTAGGAAAGAGACTATATCAATGGAGCTCTGCCCCTTACACCACTTTGTCTTATTAATTTGATAAACCTGACTCTAGAATTCATAATGTTGCCAAATTTATATCTTGAAAAAAGAGACGTTTTTGAATTAAAATGGAGCTCTGCCCCTTAAACCACTTTGTCTTATTAATTTGATAAACCTGACTCTAGAATTCATATTGTTGCCAAATTTATCTCTCGAAAAGAAGGAAGTTTTTGAATTAAACTGTTAGGTTTTGATTTTAACGTTATGTCGCTTGTTTTCAAATCCTACTAAAATATGTTGCATGTAATGTCTTCTTAAAGGAATTTTCCTTAAAAATAGTTTATTAATTAATATTTATATTATTTTCTAATTGCATTTATATTTCAACTATATAACATTATTCTATCAAAACTGGTTAACTAATTTTGTAATCATATTTCCCATAATATGTATACGCTACGCTCTTATCATGTCGCGATTCCCCGAGGCTTATTGATGTCTTCATCGGAAATTATTACACTCTTGTATTTAACTCAATCTAGTTTTTTTAGGTTAGTTCGTAATTATATAAATACGTAAGCAGCGACAGTCGTCGTATGGTCCGTCCATCTATCTGTCCGCATATAACAGCGCAAAAACTACCCAATCGAACGGTTTGAAAGTTAATATATATATAATCGGTGCAGAATTTTGTCGAGTCATTTCAAATTTTATGAAAATCGAATCAAAACTTAAAAAGATATTAATAAAAGTTTTCTACATTCTATTAAATCCTATCATACGTAACTCATTCAATGATATCTCATGACAGGTAACGATTCCAGGTTGCCATGGCGATTACGTCCTATTTAAGATGGAGTCCTATAGCATAATACAACTAGAGCAGGAAGACATGGCTTCTGTTTTCCAGTAATTCTGGAAAAGGACTTCAAACAGAAGCTAAGGTAGACAAGGGATATATAGAATAGGGATAGAATATTTATGGGTGAATATCACAAAATGTGAGATTTTGAAATCAAAAATTTTGAAAATTTAAATCGTTTCAAAGCTTCTGATTTTTTTTTTAAATGTTAGTTGAACAGCTGAATAAAGGAATTTATAAGTATAATTGTTAAAGTTTGAAGAACTTAAGTTCATTTTTATGTAATTACAATTATGTGTCATTTCCTTGGCATATGTATGACAGCATAATGACATTTTCATTCTAAAACATTTTTCACATTCTTGTTTTTTTTATTTTTAGATCTAATATTTTAATTTTGTTTAAAGGAACATGTTTCCTCTATAGTACCTCAAATTCAGTGTAATGTTCAGTTGTATTTTTAATTTATAGAAGCCAGGAAAATGACATAATAAAAGTCCATTCAGTGATTCAGTTGTTACAAAGCCTTTAAACACATTATTTTCAAAGAAATATCTAAAAGATCTTGCTGGTAGCAATGATTTCACTACTTCTGACTTAAACTATGTCAAGAACAAGAAGAATTACTCTGAAGCGCCATCTTTATAACTCATAAAGAACTAAAATGAGCAGGCCAGGACAATGACATTCATTTTCAGTGACAATCATATTTTAATAATGGAAAATTATTTGTAAAATACAAAACTTGTTACCATCCACATATATGTGTTATATAAGGTATAATTATTAATTAGAAATTTAAAAAAAAAAAAAGTAGAAAAAGATATTTGTACATGATAGCAGAAAGCCTTTTACTTTGCACACATCACTATGTGACATGCCAGGAAAATGACAATCTGAAATTTTAAGTCTTTTAATTGCTTTATTTTTGTGTTATTATGAATATAATATCTCTTGTAAATACTTCTAAGAATATGTTTTATTATAATGTAAAAAAGGAAATTGCATTATATAACCTTAAATAGTAATTTTATTGTGCGGGCTGCAATTTCCGTATTTTGTGATATTGCCCCTTATATCCCATCAATAACAAATGAATTCTTTTTCAAACTGCTTTTTAAGGGATTGTAAAATACTTTAAAAACTTAAGATTAGGTACATTCTTGTTTCTCGAACAGCAAGTTTTTTTTCTTTTCTTTTCAGGTGTATTCGTATAAATACGTAGCACCTATAGTCGTCATCTGGTCCGACCGTTTCGCTATCTGTCCGTCTGTCCGCATATAACAGAGCAAAAACTACCCAACCGAATGGTTTGATATATGTATAATCGTTGCAGAATTTTTTCGAGTCTTTAAAATTTTATGAAAATCGAATCAAAACTTAAAATATAATAAACATTTTCTACATTCTATTAAACCCTATCATACGCGATTAATTCAATCATATCCCGTTACAGGTAACGATTCTAGGTTGCCATGGCGATTACGTTCTATTTAAGATGGAGTCCGATTATTTCCGTATTATTGAATTCAATATATAGAATCGTCATAAATTTTGTATTCATGCATTTTTGTATAAGAGTGGAACAGCTATTGCACCAAGATCTGAATATTTATAAAACTAGTTATAGTACCAACGCACCTCATTTGCCACGTTTGACATACAATTTCTGACTTGTTTATCCAAAGATGGAATTTTGCAATAGATTTTTAAGGCTGTTCTCAACTGCTCTGCTCAACAAGTGCAAAACGTTTTGACACATTTACAAATTCATTTTTTAACGGAAAGGTATAAAATTGGAAAGCCTGGCCATGGAAGCGATTTGGAATTGAACTGTTTTTTCCATTTTCTGATCCATCAATTACCTATTGAGTTATAAGCGATTTTAATCACGTGACAAACACGTTTTTCGCCCGCTCTTGAGTACTTCTTCCTTCGCGCAGAAATTCAGTTCAAAACGCCCGCTTTGACACTATTTTTTGAAAGATCTATTGCGTTTGCAAAAAAAATGGTAAAAACAGCTCAATGACACAGTTTCTGAACAACAACAGCAGCTAGTTTGATGCATTTTCGAACAAAAATAAATTAAAACTTATGTCAGAAAGTTGCCCTTTTGGATTTGAGAACACCCTTAACCCACTTCCTGATATGCTAGAATTATAGAGATATGTATGAAAGTGTGTTTTGGGCTGTACATAAATTAACGTTATCACTTTAGGGGAAAAGAGGGTCTGGCACTTGGTTTCGTAAGATATCTCTAGGGGAAGGGGGGAGTTGTCTTTTGATATCGTTATCGTTTTTTATCCAACCAAAATTTTCTTTTTTTCGTAACTTTTTCTTTACATCAAAATACTCTGCTAACTTTTTTTCTTAGTCTGCTATCTACTTTTGTGAAAATAGAAAGTTATTATTAAAAACGTTAAATAATTGAGGACGTGAGTTTCAAAACTCGCCTTACCCGGAAATTCAAACTCTGGGAAATCGCGAAAAACCTCTGACAGCGTCCATTGGTTTTCATTGCAAAGATTTTATAATGACAGAAATACATGATAAAACTAGTTTTTTTTTTTTTCAGATTGTAATGTTTTTTTTTTTTCGATGCAGGTTCACCAATAGTATAAATCGATAGAAAAAAAAATGATTTTTTTTTTATTTTATTTTGGATAAAGCGAGTTTTGAAACTCACGTCCTCAATTATAAAATCATTTTATTCCAAAATATGGAATATCCCAACATTCGCCATTCGTATTCTTCTGCCATATACGTATGTAATGTGTTGTTAGATGAACCAGGTTCGAACTGATACTTGTTATGATCACTAGTAAAAAATTTTGGGAAAATGTTGGCCACCTGTTTTGTTGATAAGAAATTCTTCTTATCCCCTCCAAGTACAGGACACAGGAGGCAAGTGCAAGAAGACAATTATTACTGTTAAATGCATTACGTAACTAAAAGTTATTATTAACTAACTACTGCACGAAAGTTATTATTAACAAACTACTGCGCGAAAACTACTGCACGTAGAAGTCTGAAATTTTAGATGTAAATAGCCCAAGACAGGTCCTGATGCACCTGAGGCTCAGATTTTTAATTTTTTAAGGGCCGGGGCCCCTGGGCCCCTTTCAGTTTTTATGCACTACATTGTTACTAACATGCCTCTTTTCTATCCGATTTTCGTCGTTTTTGGGGTGAATTATCCTTTCAGTTTCTGCTCCATTTCTACATTTTAGTTAAGACCCTGGCACCTTTGCAAGGGGCACAGTACAGGGACCCTTGAAGTTTTAGTGCTCTGAATTGTTAATAATATGCCTCTTTTCTATCCGATCTTCTTCGTTTTTGGGGTGAATTCTCCTTTCAATTTCTGCTCCATTTCTACGTTTCAGTTAAGACCGTGGTACCCTTACAAGGGACCCGGTACAGGGCGCCTTGAAGTTTTAGTGCACTAAATTGTTAATAACATGCTTCTTTTCTATCCGATCTTCGTCGTTTTTGGGGTGATTTCTCCTTTCAGTTTCTGCCCCATTTCTACATTTCAGTTAAGACCCTGGCACTGTGTCAAGGGGCCCAGTACAGGGCCCCTTGAAGTTTTAGTGCACTAAATTGTTAATAACATGCCTCTTTTCTATCCGATCTTCTTCGTTTTTGGGGTGAATTCTCCTGTCAGTTTCTTCCCCATTTCTACATTTCAGTCAAGACCCTGGCACCCTTGCAAGGGGCCCGGTACAGGGCCCCTTGAAGTTTTAGTGCACTAAATTGTTAATAAATTGCTTCTTTTTTATCCGACCTTCATTTTTGAGATACTATCTCCATTTAGTTATTCTCCCGTTTCTACATTCCCGTTAAGACCATGGGCCTGTCTAGGCTCCCGTAGGGCCCGTAGGGTCCAGGGCCACTTAATTTTTTTTTTGTGCCATGCGTTTTTCAAACCCTAATTTTCTCACCTTCGCAGTCCGTACTTTTAAAGTTTAGTTTTGAACTCTTCTCCTTAGACCAACACTCACATATTTTTATTGGGACCCTAGTGCCCTTTTTTAAGCATTTCCCCAATTTTTGCACACTTCTTTCAAATTATATTCTAATTCATACCCTACGCTTAATCTTGACTAATCGAAGATCTAAAACGCTAAGTACTAAAACGTTGTAACATGTTTTCATGTTAGTGCCCTGTTCTCAACTATCAGTTGGCCCCTTTTGGGCCCTCTATTATAACTCCCTTGAAAATAGTCTTATTCACTAGCTTTTTTTTCTAACAACTTCTTAGGTTCTCCAGCCATTACATGAACGACAAAAGAATATTTCAGACCTTTAACTACCACCAATTTCGAATATAAATCGTGTTCTTGGGGCCCTTGGTGCATCTTCTTTAAAAATGATCCGAATTGCTTGCAATTTCTTTACCATGCTTCTAGCGTCCTCATATAACATTAAAAACTACTAAAAAGTGTATTTATACCAAACTACATGCCACTTAAGTCCCTTCCCCCTTGGGGCCCGGTGCAAGGCCCCCTGAAGTTTTTGCACCATAAATTATTAATAAATTGCCCCTCTTAATCCGATCTTCATTTTTCGAACCATTTTTCCATTTAGTTATTCTCCAGTTTCTATATTCCAGTTAAAATCCTGGGGCACCTTAGAGTCCTGTAGGGCTCGATCCGGGCCCCCTTGAACTTTTTGTGTGCTATGCATTTTTTACACCCCAATTTTCTCACCTTCTCATTGCATAATTTTAAAATTTAGTCTTGGACTCTTCCCCCTAGAAAAACACCCTCATATTTTTATTGGGGCTCTAGGGCCCCTTTTTAAGCATTTACCACATTTTTGAGCATTTCTTTAAAATATTATTCTAATGATTATTTCATACCCTATGATTAATTTTGATTAATTGAAGATCTAAAACGCTAAGTACTAAACCATTTAACCATGTTTTCATGTTAGGGCCATGCTCTTAACTATCAGTTGGGCCCTTTTGGCCCCCCTGTTATAGCTCCCTTAAAAATGGTCCGATTTACGAACTTTTTTTTAACAACTTTTTAGGTTCTCCAGCTACTATATGAACGACAAAAAAAATTTTGCAGACTTCAGCTACCACCAATTTTGAATATTAATCGTGTTCTTGGGGCCTTTGTTGCAGCTTCTTTAAAAACTATCCTATTCTATTGCAATTTTCTTTAACATAGTTTTAGCGTCTTCCAGCTACTTTAAAACCCCTAAAAAATTTTCTTATACCCAACTACATTCCAGTTCTAAGACCCTGGCGCCCAGGGCCCGGTTTTATTTACACCTCAGCTACCACATTTTTCGAACATTAATCTCCTTTTTCATCATCAACTTACGCCTATTCACTACAGCCGTAAATTAAAAATCGCGTTGCTTTAAAGTTAACTTTAGATAAGAGATTTCATCCGTTTATTAAATGTCGTGTTAATGCTAACAGTAATTCATGAAATTTACAAGGTGAGGAGGAATCTTCCACCGCTTGGTGGCGCGTTATTTCCTCGGGTTTAAGGACCCAATTTCAACCGGATTTGCTTCCTTCGATTACAATTCAGCTACTTCCTTTTTCATGAAATTTTATCTTAGACTTTAGTTACCAACATTTTCTAACATTAATGGTGCAATTTTTTTTTTTTTTTTTTTTTTTTTTTTTTTTTTTGTGGGCTTGATTCTTACGAGGTTTTGCTCACTCAACTTACTTTTCGATTGTCTCCGGCACGTGCGGGCACTTCCGGTAAATGGTGTCATAGGTAGTGGGGATCTAGATTACAGGTTCGTTCGGAAAGAAGTTTGATGGGAATACACTAGACGCCGCGGAAGGCAATGGGACCTCCGAAATTAGGTTCATTTAAAAGAATTTCCAAAGATATAAAATCATACAAACTTAAGTTGTTTAAGGTTATTATTTACAAACGCGTCCGGCGTTCCCCGCAACGCGGGCAGATCTGCTAGTAATTTTATAATTTTTAATGAATTCGTTTGCTTTTTTTTCTACCAAGGGGCGGTTCTCAAAAGGTGGGAACTGGACACACATCATAACTTTAAGCTTTTCAATAAATAAATTTAATTATTATTGACTTTGATTTTTTTTTCATTGAGTTTTTAATTCTGTTCAGAGACAGAAAATGACATAATTTATTTCAAAAGCTTTGTATAAATATTTTAAAATTTTATTATTTTATGCCACAGAGGCTAATTTTGGACATTCATAACGTTAACTGTTCCAATGTACCACCAAGAAAAAGAGTTTTAACTTGTTTCCAGGTGGTTCTAATGGTAAACAACGAATGCATAAAGGAAACGGTTTATTTTTTGATAATTTCGTTAAGAGATGGCAGTCTGATTTATTGCTTTTTGAAGATAGGATGACTTTTCTAGAAAGATTTTTTCTGTATTTTGTTATGTCCAAAAATAACGATCGTAAGAAAGCTGTCATTAACATGAAAAATACATCAATTAAGTAGTTTAAACTCTTTTATCTAACTTTAAAACCATTTTTAAAAAATTTAAAATATTTGTATGTGTTTTTGTAAGATTTTTTTGCAATAAATGCACTTTTCTCAAATAAGAAACTGGAATGTCCGAATCGCGTAACGATCGAAACGCCGATATTTTTTTTCGGTAAATTTATTTTTAAAGATGATGTCCTGAAACGTATAAAAAGATATTTATTATAATGTTTTATCATAAATAATTACCATGTTTTGTATAAACAAAGCGTATTTAATCCGTGTAATAATATAACTTGACTAGAAGCATGCTCAACTTACCTGTGTACGGTCGACACAAAATATCGGCCACTGCGATCGTTACGAAATTTCGGACATGCTTATTTAACATTATTATTTAAAATTAATAGTAAAACTGCTTTTATTTATTTCAAAAGTAATTCTTCAGTGATCTTACGCGTTTTTATGTATTTTGCAAAGTTTTCTTTGCAGCAAATGTACCCAAAAAGATTATTTAATAACCGTGTCCAAATCATGGAACGATCTAAACACTAATAATTTTAATTTTCTAAATGCATAAATAAATATATTATAATAGATTCCATTGTTCTAACATACATCTTTTAAAAAAAATATTTTTTTGTTAAATTATTGTACTTGAGGTCATTTTTTTTTAAACTCAAGGTTTAAAAATCCCCTCTCCTTTCATTTTTCATCTTTGCTGCCCCACCAAAATGCAAGGCAAATAAAAGTTTCAAGCCACTACGTGCTGCAATTTTGGTAAAAAAAAAAAAAAAAAAAAAAAAAAAAAAAAAAACAGAAATTGGCAGTGCTCGAAGTATAGTAAGACAGCCAGCGAAAACTGTTAAAGGTACTCAAAAGATTCACTCCGTACAAACGCAAACAAATTTGGTACTATTAAAATAAGAAATAGATCTTGTTTTTGCAATCTCTGTAAAAACAATCAAGAATGCATTACCAGTGACGCTTGTGAAAAAAAAAAAAAAAAAGATTGTTTCTATAATTCACTCCTCACAGTTGACAATAGATTGACATTGATGACTGGTGCTGTGTAATTTATGATGAAAAGTTATGGCCAGGTATTATTGAAAAGATCAGCATTGATAATGGTGAACAAATATTTTCTATACATTTTTTGAGACTTCTCAGGGAGACATTAATTTTAACAGGTTTCGTTATCCATCCAAAAAATTTAACAAATTTAAAATATAAAGATATTTTGTTGAAATCACCATCGGCACATCACCCTGTGACAGCAAGAGGAGACTTTTCTTTTGATAAAGAAATTATAGATATGTGCATTACAAAAATGGCAGTGTAACTCTATTCTAAAAAAAAGTAACTAACGCTGTCACCGCCGCCGTTTTTGAATTTTTTGAGACCGCAGGTCTTTCTTCGTTCATATTAAGAAAAATATTGCATACAAAAATATGAAAATCGGTGGTATTATAGAGAAATGTTTGATAAACACGCAGATGCAGACAGTTTTCAAATCGAAGAATTATTTTAAGAGATATTTAATGCTAAAGTTGGACAAAATCGTTCCACTAAAAAAGTTTTATATGAGCAAAAACATGGGAATGTAATCATTTTTAGACCATATTATGCATTAGAATTTTTTGGTGTGCAGACTGCATTTATTTCTTTAATTTGACTCATTTTTTGAGGTTTTATTTATATTTTAAATTCAAATTTTCAGTATTTCGAGAGATATTTTTTACATATTTTACAAAATGGTATTAATTTAAACTGTTGCCAAATGTATAAACAGCGCAAACAATAATGTTTGCTTCAAATTAAAAATTTATTTACACGTGACTATTATAAGCAGAAAATATAAAAAGCAGGAACTCGTTGAAAATTACGTCATAAAAACTATATATACACGTGAATTTTAAAAGAGAAAGAATATTGTAAAATAATAAATTCATTAACATGCGTTAGAAGTCTTAAATAGGAGAAATTACGTCACTTTTAGGTCACATTACACTTATTACGTAAAATGAACAATAAATAATATTGCAAAACCTTTTTAATTTAAAAATTGCGCGAGATATTTATTTGATATTTTAAGATGATCTTTTCAACTATTTTTGTTAGGATAGCGCAAGTAATATTTATTTTCCGACAAAAGTATTTTCACGTGAATATCAAAAAGAGAAAGAAAAGTTTGGTGAAAATTACGTCAGATTAAAAACGATACATTTAAAATGTCTTATTTAACAAAACTTTCTTTTCGCTTTGTTAAAAAAATACCGGGAGTCAAAGACTCTGTTTACTTAATTCATTTTATATTAGCTTATTTTGAAATGTTTAACTGATTTTATTTAATCAAAGACGGAAACAGCCATTGTATCCTTTAAGAGCAGCTGATTTGGCTTTAAAATTCCCCAATCAAAGAGAAATGTAGAAATTTATAGGGAAATCACCACTGTTTTTTAAATTTTAATTCAATCTTTCGAAATCCTTTTAAAGCCGATCAAATTAGCCCGCTTTTAGAGTCTGCGGTGTCTGAACGGGGGGTTGGCGAGCGTAGCTCGTAGGGGGCAGCACCCCCTAGAAATAAAAAAAGAAAAAGAAAAAGGAAGGAATCATCATGCGTACATTGTACAATATCAACGTACATTGTACAATAATCCTGAAAAACGAACAACTTATGGGTAAAACGTGCATCTATTTAAAAATTATCCTAATAGACAATGGGGCGGCTGCACAAACCATCACCTCGCCGAGTTGATGGCTGAAATTCCAGGATTAGTTAAAACTCGATTCGCACATTAAAATGCAACTGATCTGACAAGTCATATCTTGATGGAAAATACTTGCAAGCCCGATTTTAGTGGTTGAATGGTAGGTTCACCATTGTGTTTTGATACTGTCCATGTTGCCATACCTTTGGGTGCAGTGTGAACCTACCGATCAACCACTAAAATTGGATCTGCAGGTGGTTTCCACCAAGATATGACTTGGCAGACCAGTTTCATTTTAATATGCTAATCTAGTTCTGTCAAGCCCTGGAATTACAGCCGTCAACTCGATGAGGTGATGGTTTGTGCCGCCGCCCCGCTGTCTATTTAGACTATTGGTCAGTGAGATCTCAAATTTCCTTCGTTAATGATCATGGAATGCATTTCTATTTTTAAAATATCTCTTCAGGAAATTGATATTTTTAACTTTTTTCCCCTGTGTACTCTTTTTAAAGGACAAGAAGGGAAGAATACAAGAATGTACAAGAATATACAAGAATTTAAAGCATTATTACTTTACTGTGTAGTTTCCATAATAAAAACACTGTGTAGGGGTGATGTTCCCAAAACTGACGCCCTGGAAAAAAATCACTGATCATTTTTTAATAAAAAAGAGTTGTTTTCTAGCGAGCACAATTTAATAAGCTTGTTCAATTTGAAGGGGGGAAATGCTGATAATTTCATTACAGCGCTATGCAGGATGACTGTGAGCTGCGGCTATGGGCACGACGATTTAATAAGAGATAGAATTGTAATTGGAATAAGGGATAAATCCTTTACTTAAAAATTACAGTTAGGTAGTGAATAAAGTTGACAGTTTTCGAAAAGAATTTAATTCAGTCTCTGTGTGTCAATTAAGCAACAGCAACAAAACTTGGAGAAACTGAAACTGTTACGTCTTTAAACAGTATGTTCTCAAATAAAGCTATTCGTTATCAGAACCATTTCAAAAATAGAAAGTAAAGTAAACATTTCATAGAATGATAAAAAAAAATAAATAAATAGTGTGAAAAACAAAAACACGAGAAAAGGAAATGTCCCGCTAGAGAAGATCAGTGCCTGAAAATGCTTTAAGATTGGCAATATGCAAAAGCTCGTTTGTCAAAAAAAATAAATCTAAACGTTCAAAAATTCCCTTTTTAGACACAGTTCTGTACGGAGAAAAAATTAATGAAGATTGGGTAACTGATGTTAAGATAAACAGAAATAACAGTCAAGATAAATAGTGATGCTGATCACACCTGCGGTTCCTGCCACAATTCATTGATCACTTGCCAAAAAAACAAAATTAGAGCCAGTTCGTAAAGTTCTGTGCCGTCATGATAAATATCACCACTGAAAGTTCTGGGAAATCAGATATCGACCTGAAAGATAACTATTTCACTGTTACTGATGGTCTTCAACTTCAAACCTGTCTTCTACTAAGCCAGCATTGCTTTCTTTTGGATTAGAACATAATTTAAGCAATCTTAACCAAATATTTATCAGTATACTAAAGTAGAATTTCCAGGGTACCCGAGGTTTTGGAGAAGCTTGGACTGATGAAAGCTTTTTATTCAATTAAGCTGAAACCAAACACTGTTCCATATGCAGTTACTTCATCTCGCTATGTCCCGATACCTATTCTGAAAAAAAAAAAACAGAAAATAGAATTAAAGATGGTGGAACAAAATATCAATAACACCTGTCCAGTCATTGTGCCTACAAAATGGTGTTCGCCAATAGTCATTGTTTCAAAAAGAGATGAGTAAGTTAGAATCTATGTAGATCTGACAGAAATATGGTCAGAGAACTGCATCCTCTTACAAAAGTGGAATATACATTAAATCTTTTTTCAGATGCTAAGTTATTTTCAAAATTATATGCTAACAAGTTTTTGGAAAATTTCATTAAACGAAAAATCTTCATATCTTGCTAATTTTATCACTCAATTCAAAAGATTTGGATTCACGCGATTTCTATTTGTGATCTCATCAACACGGGAACTCTTTCAAAGAAGAATGTCTCAAATTTTGACAATTTAAATGAACTGATGGATGATAATTTGAGGTTCTACTCAAGAGGAACACGATAAAAGGTTGAGAGACGTTGACAAGCAATTAAAATATTTCAGTACGACTTTAAATGCAGGAAAATGTATTTTTTCAACCAAGAGTACAAAGTTTCTAGGTCACATAATCGATAGTCAAGGATTCATCTTCATGATAAAAAACCTTCAGCCATCCAAAAATACGTCTCCAAGAAATAAGAAAGAACTGTTGGGTTTTGCTAAATATTTAAAACGTTTTATTACAAACTATGCAGAATCAATGTATCATGTCACATGGATGCTTAGTATTAAGGGAGAATCGTATGGTACGCACAGTAGAATGCATTTCACGAGTGGGAGAAAATGTTATCATCGGATCTAGTTTAAAAAATATTCGACCCTAATAAGAAATCTGATCTGACAACTGATGCACCACTGCATAACCTGGAAGGTACTCTATTCAAAAACAGAAGTATTAAAAAACTTCCGTAGCTGATTATTCATCGAGAACATTAATGCCAACTGAAAGTCGCTATGACCATATTTTAACTGTAGCGAGTTTGTAAAAAACAACGAATTTTTATGTACCACAAATAGCCCAAAAATTTTTAGATAGATAATAATATATTTGTAGAAACAGCTGTAAAAATCGTCAAATAGCAAATAAAAAAATCTGCTCATCCGTACTTATTATTAATGGGTTACAGTTACAGATCAACCATCAACACCGCTGGAAAATGGATTTAGTCCCGCTGAGCTTTTCCTTCAGGTTTTCCTTCCAGAATTTTCCTTCAGGTTATATATATAGTAAAACCTGTCAAGATGAAATTCTAAAGAGTGGTGAAAGAATTCCATTTTAAACACGTTTTCGTGTTAGATGGTGTAATTTCATGGTATTCTTTTCGATGGGACTATGGAATATTTCCGTTTAAGGAAGCATTCTATTATAGACAGGGTCCCTTTTTACAGTTTTTGGTATGTTTATATGCGTTAATAAAACCCGTCAAAATGAAAATTATCATAACAGAATCCTGCCTTAAACGGAAGTATTACGTGGTCCTTATACAGATTGCCATGCAATTAAATTTACTGAAAACCTGTTTGAAAAGGGATTTTCACCACTTTTTAGCGATTCCTTGTTAACAGGTTTTACTGTACTTATAAGCAAAGTAAAACCCGTGAAAGCGGAATGTTTCTATAACAGAATCCTGTCCCAAACGGAAGAGTTTCTGTATCCCAACGAAACGAACAATAGATGTTAGTCATATAGTGTGTCTTAGAAGTATAATTAATTACACTTCTTTAAACGGAAGCCTGTCTAAAATTAAACTTTTTCCAGTCTCTTTTAATCACGTCTAGACAGGATTGACTGTGTGTGTGTATGTGTAATAGAAGTATTCCGAGTAACTTAAGAATTTAGTTATATCCTTATTTAATTTCTTAATTTATAAAAATCGCATGCGTAAAATAAAGTAAGATCTATCTCTATAATTGCAGCTAATAATATAATGAAGTCACATTAATATTTACCAGTGATAAGTATTTTACAAACACCATGATATAAAAAACTGAGCGCATACTGAAGAGTTAAATGTATTTAAATCAAGTTTGATATAGGATAAACATTTGCTTACATTAAAATTAGGATCAAATCGTTAAGTTTAAAACAGCTATTTCCATGTTTAATTTCGTGGGCCAATCCCGTCAGCCGTTATTTCCCCGTGGGAGTTTCTGAGATAAGGCTTAAATCTTTAAAAAAAGACCTTGCAATTTCAGCTTCAGAAGATAGTAAGGTAACAAAAGAAGCACATGCAACAAATATAGTTCATGTCGGAACAAAATCTTGATTAGAATTGTCTAAAACAGCCATAATTCTTCTGGGTTTCATGTTTCGCCATTTTTGATACCATGTTGGGCCTCAATAGTTACTTGTGATAACTGATCGACTTTAAGGATGTTAAAATTTGTAACAATTTTATTTGTGATAAATTAGCGCTTTTTTGGAAGTATTAGGTTGTGTAAAAAATAATGGTGGTATCTGTTATTTTACTTTTCAACCAATTTATTTTAGGTGACTCAAAACAGTTTTAAAGCATTCTCCAAATCCAGCAGTAAGCTCTCGGACTTTTGTATGGGGATTAGCTCAAAACTCTCATTGCCCCCATGAAATGAAGCAATGTTAAACTGGGTGCTCACAAGTAGTAATTGGGGTCAATGGTAATGTTGAATTCAGCCAATTTTCTCCGGGAGGAATTTCTGCAGCTCTGGAAGGGTCGCTTTGGAGTTCCAGGGAGAGGGTCCCAGATAGAATTTTTAATTTGCAGAAAATGTGCAGCAGTCTTGCTTTGAAAACTTGCAATGTTGCAGCAAGTTCAGCATGACAAGACTGAAAGTTCATAACAAGACTGCAATAAGATAACGCAAACGCCGAAGTCACCACACCTTTGAACTTGCAGCTAACTTGTCGTGCAAGTTAAATTCCTGCTGTGGCAAATTAACGCAAACAAGTAATCAAAAATACTGCATACTGCAAAGTAGTAATATTTCCACGCCCCACTATCTGTTTACAACTGCTACACTGTACGTTTAGTCTCTTCGGAGGGGCCCATAGACCTGATCGGTCTATTGATGCGAACACACCAACAGAAGGTGCATGCATCGTTTTCATCACCACAAACAAGGTAAGACAATAGTTGTACTTTTTAACACGAACCTTTTTTGGCATTTGATAAGTGTAGCGTTTAGAAAAAGCGGTGTCAACCGAATAAAATTTCTGCAATTTCTGCGTATGTGCTGATTGTCCATTCTCTCACCAGAGGGATATTTTGCTTTCGTCACTTTTGTGAATTAAAGACAGCCTTGCCAACAGTTTCACAACAAACAACTCATGCAAGTGGGGGATGGTATATACCTTGCAGGAAATTTGCTGCGAATTTCTCAATTCAAATTTGTAACGGCAAGATAATGTCAGAAAAAATCAAACTTGCTGCTAATGTTCATGCTGTCTGGGGTAACACTTCTAAAATATTAATAAGCATAAAATCCCAAATTTTACTTCAGGATATTTAGATGCTCGGGTGGGGGAGCATCTCCTGAATTCAACGCTGCAAGGTAATTAATTCAAAAATCGTTTCTGATGTTTTCAGTATCGTTTTGAATTCGTACAAAAAATAGGAACTTTTCCATAGTTCTGTAAATGCCTTAAATATCCGTACAATTGCGAGAAACAAAATTATAATACTAAATAAGTAGATAAAAACCTGCCCTTCAAAATAATAAACAACAACGTAATATTCCATTAGTAATTTATTAAAAATAGCTCAGGTTGAAAAGTTCAATAACAAAAATCGCCATTATTTTGTAAAAATTCAGAAGAACATTAAAATCCCTCTGCACTTTCTCTAACGATCAACGAGACCAGAAATAAAAGTATCCAAGCAAGAAAGAAACACTGATCTCCTGAAATATTTTTCAGATTTGTCATGAGATGTATTATTCTTCTTCATCGGATTGCCAACTTGACAAGGAATGTGTATTGCTAAAGAAGATTGTATCAAAGTTTTTTTTAGTGAAGGATTCTGCTCTCTTGAACAGATCAGCAAACATTTGAACACCAGTCTCCAGTTTCTTGATTACTGATTGACGCAAACTCTTTAGAACTGAAAATACATCATTAGCATGTTTTACAACAGAAGATAAATCATATTCAGATTTCTGAAGGCATTTTGAAAGTGACGATAACAATTTACAAATAACAATTTACAACAGCTCAAGAATAAACTTACTTTGATTTATTCCAGGCAGCAGATTTAAAGTAATTGATAATATTGTCCGATATAAAATTGTAAAATGAACAAAGGGCCGCGAAACTCAATCAATGTGCCGTTATTGCGTTTGTTTAAACTCTTTTTTTCCCGTAAGTGTCGGCAACACTTGGTTCCATTGAACTCCAATATGAATAAGTTTTATGTTTAAGGTCCAAATAGACGCATCCTTCAAATGGCGCTGTCTTTATTGCGGTTAGGTGTTGCTTTTCATGTTTTATTACTTTTGTAGGATCCGAATCGGTCGGAAATCTTTCCGACGTACCATCTCCGCCTCTTTCCATTGCTCAGACTACCTTTTCTTTTATTGATAACCACAGAACTGTTGGAAAAGAAAAGCAAGTTGACACTTTTACTGATTTTGAAGGAGAGGAAGTACTTTTTCCTTTTGCACGCTACCTTAGTCTAGTTACAATAAAATCTGTGTAAACGGAATCCCTAAGGATCGTTAACAAATTCGTTGTCGACCGATTTCTATCTTAGCAGGTATACTTGTATAAGTTGTCCTTTTGTCATCGGGACCATGAAATAATTCCGTTTACGAGAGGATTCCATGTTCACAGAAAACCTGCCAAGAAGGAAACACAACTAGAAAATTCCATTTTAGAAAGGTTTCAAATCTTAGCAAGTATAAATATATTATATAGAGTTTTCGTCGAATCTTGAATTTTTTCCCTTTAAGATAGGTCATCTTCACAGATTTTACTGTAATACATTTGTGCCCTTCAGAGGTGTACTATAGAATGAGACGTTTTAACAATTTTAGAAGATACTGTGAAAATAGATCGTATTTATAAGGAAAACCTGTCTAAAACAGAAAAGTTCATATCCCTGGCGAAAGACATATCTTTGAATTACACCTTGTAAGACGAACACCTGTCTAAAATGGAATTTTTTATAGATTCTTTGTGATTCCGTCTTTTAGCAATTTTGACAGTTGTATCCATGATTCAGTAACCCAGTACTTTGTTCGGGGGGAGGGGGTCCGGACCTTCTGGAACCCTTCTTGACTACGCCACCGGGTGGGACTGTCCGACCCTCAAATTGACTTTACTTATAATTTTGAAAGAAAGGGAGATATGTTATAATGTAATTCCATGATTTTATCACGTTTTTCTAAATGAAAATAGTAATTGAGTTTTCATATGACGTTGTTGTTCTATATGTTTGTGTTTTGTGACTGTGAAATAAATTATTAATTTCTGAAGTTAATAAATGTCTTTGGTGACTTTGGTTTTAGTTTAGATAACGTTGGGCGCGTCCAGCGGACCTCACCAAAGTCACCGATCTCACCGGTGACATGACGTCACGGTAAGTGACCGGTCTCTAACCAGTCGTCAGACCCACTGGACGAAACTGGTATTATTTACTAGTGGCGCCATCTGTATTCTTTGATTGCTGCCATTTGCCGATGTAAATGTAAATAAACTTTCATGTAACCGATCACGAAATCCAACTAACCAAGAATTTTCTTCGGTTAGTTCGGTCTCTCACCGCTCACTTCGGTTACTTGCGCTGAACGACGTTGGTTGCGAACCGGTGAGCAGCACTGAACGCTTTGGTAACTAACCGATCTCACCGGTCACTAACCGGTGGCTCCTCTGGACGCGGCCATTTAACACTGTCGTAATATTTAATTACAGTTTTTAAAAAACGCAGTATCAGTGGTTTAAAATTTATAAAACGAGTTTACAGAGCAAAATGAGTTTGCAGATTTTTTAAACACCCATTTCCCACTCTTACCTAAGGTAGATACCTAAAGTACAGCGCCTAGAATATATAGTCTGGAAATCGGCTATCCCTGTAGCCTGTAATACTTAAAAAAGCGCAAAAATATTTTATCTCTTAAATGTGCAATGATACTGCTGCAATATGCAGATCGCAGCGACATCTGCAGGATATTTTCTACAACTGCAAGAAATTGCTAGCCTATAAAATGCAACACTAGTAATACGAAAATCCCGCAGGTGTCGCTGCGATCGACGCTTGAAATTTTAGCAGTATCGTCGCACATTTAATAAGGGATACAAATTTTTAGTACTGTTTGGATAGCATATTTTCACACTAGGGCTGAGATTACGGTGCCTCACTTAAGATCAACTTAGAGACTTACGATATAAACAAAACGTAAACGGCATTACGGTGCCTCGCGATCTTACGACAACTTGGAAGCAGCCGTAAGTTAAGACAGAAGTGGATGCGCGCGCAACCACAACAAATGTAACTGCGGCCTGTGATTGGCTGACTGCAGGAGGACTTACGCCGAAGCACAAGGACTTGCGCCGAGGCACCGTAATACCAAGTTACGACTGATCGCAGGAACGCCTATCCTACGATCGAGCGTAAGATATGGTCGAGCGAGGCACCGTAATCCCAGCCTTAGTATTCTAGGCGCTGTACCTAAAGGTTTATTTGAGTTTATTGTCCGACAGTCATAGTGCTTAGCAGCGTCATCAAACAACTTATATTTGCGATACAAACGCATCGCAAATCTTTTTCGTTTAAATGGTTCACCGGAAATGACAGTATACTCACATAATTAAGAACCAGGAAACCAACCAATCATTACAGCCAGCAATTTGTAAAATCATTGATTACAGCGAAGTTTTTCTCGCTCCGCAACTTATTTGTTTATTTTGTGAATAGCCATGTAATTATTATCTTCTCGTAAGTTATATATGTGTATTCACCTATTTCTTTTATAATAAACTTTTACCTTACGAATGTTTTAACAAGTTTAAACCATCAATTTCATGAAGAATGTATTTAATAACATTGTGTTATTTAGAATTTTACTTTTAATGAATTTTAAATTAAAAACTTTATTTGTTAAGAATTTTTCAAATATTTAATGAAAATATATCATTTAATTGTTTTAAATGCCGAATGCATTGAAGAGGCGTCTTAAATTTCGACAGTCATTATTATTTTATGCTTTAAAAATATATATTTCTAATATATACCTAGATGTTTAAATCTTACTCCAAATTTTAAAGCAAAATTTACTTAGAAAATCACTACCTACTATTTATGTCGGCAATGAACAATAATTTATCAAAAATTATCAAACTTAAACAAACCTGAATTTTCTATTATTCACAGAATATCGATCATTATAACAAATATTTTCTCCATTGATTTTTCACCAGTTATGAAACATTTAATTTCGAAAATATGCAAGAAAAATGTAAAAATAAATAAACAAAAAAAGCATTTTTTTAAATGAAATTTTTACTGTTAAAAAATCATGAAATTTATATCACCTATAAAACAAGGAGAAAAGAGTGTTTAAAACAGCATGGCCGAAGTGAAAACTTCTAAGGCAATCATAATCAATTTGATGTGTGATATATATATATAATATGAATTGTAACACACATTTATATATAGGGTAGATGTGCCAGTACCTGCGTCGCAGATTTTCTTTTCCCTTTTGCAGATTTTTTTTTCCATTGGATCTTTTTCCAACTTTATATTATGTTTAGTTCTTTATTATTTATTACTAAAACTTAAGATTATTATTAATAAAAATGAGTAAAATGCTTTACAACATTAAAAGTAAATGATTAATTAATTAAAGGTTCATTTGTAACATTTTACCTGCAGATTATTTTTAGTCCCTGAAAGATCTGTCGCAGACACTTGGAGAATTTTCTGCTATTGGGCCAGTAATGGACACCCTTAAGGAGTTTCTTTTAAAATTATTTTTTTATTAATAGTTATATTTATTATATTCCGGTTTTTTTCAATGTTATATTAACCTATCAACAATATTTAACCATTCTTATAGTCTCATTTACCAATATGAATGGAAATTTAATTTTAAATAACAGAAATGTATCAAAATGCCAGTAATGGACACCCTCTGGCCAAGTAATGGACACCCCATAAAAAGTAATAAATATAATTGTTTTTATGACTGTATTTAGAACTAGAATTTAATGAATACATACTAATGAAACAAAATAGTTATATTCAAATAAATTTAACAATTAAGTATACCAGTAATTAATAAAATATTTGTCATAATCATTTACTGTTTGCATGAATTATTCTAATTATCAGAAGATCGATGTTTTAATTACTTTAGATGGATAGCTTAAAATACTAAATATCAGGCAATTACAGCTATCAAATTATTGAAACAGTGGGTGATTTAAAAGATAATTAAAAAAAGAAGTTTTGGAATATTAGTATTTAGTTTTGTCTCACTATTTTTAACAATCTTCCAGGGACTACTTGATATATCATTTATAATAATTATTATAAATATGAAAGAAATGATCTTGTGAGTTAAATACTAAATAAAGTAATTTCAAAATAAAACTGGAGAACTGATGCTTGAGGCCACTGATCTGCAGATTTACCAATTTCATGAATATCGCCTATAACTTTCATTAATATAACTTTTTTTTTTTTCTTTGTCAGTTTTTTTGGTAATAAGCAATAAGGAAACGTTTAAGACAGAAAATAGTTTTTTAATAGCTTCTGTAACTTAATTGCTTTTATTTAAACGGAGAGGGATTAAGCCCAATGAGCCCCTCTTTGACTGTGCTCTTAAACAATATTTTCTGCTTCCTGGCTGGTTTGATTGCCAGATTATAAAATATGCAAGGTACATATACATTAAAAAAATAATAATAATAAATAAATAAAATAAAATATTGAAATTTTATTAATCACATAAAATAACTTAAAAGCAGCTATTTATAAAAGTTTATGGTGTTATTACATTTTGGTAAGTATAATTTAAAAATTAAATTTGATTATTTAGGTTTGCAGTTAAGTCAAAATATTTTATGCACTATAAACATTACTAAAATTGCATTTTTAGCAGTGTCTACATGGGGTGTCCATTACTGGAAAATAACTAATTAACCATCCCAGTAATGGACACCCCCTTTTAAAACCTTAAAAATAAATGAAATTTTGTAAATGGCCATTAATATAAAAATTCTAAGTTCTCTATTGCTACCCAAACAAAAACATTCAAATTTTGCAAGAAAATAAATAATACATATATTAATTAAACGAAGCCAGCTCTTAGCCTCCTCATTAAGATTTTCACAGAAAAGCAGCGAAACTTTGAAACATTATTTTCTGCTTCCTGACTGGTTTGATTAAAAGTGTCAATAATAACCCAGTTTCATAAAACATGCAAGGGGGGGGGGGGGGTTATAAAAAAAATAATTAAAGCTAAATATTTATTAGTTATTTTTTTATGAACCAAAAACATCAAGGGGTGTCCATTACTGGAAGGGTGTCCATTACTGGCACATCTACCCTATATAATATTTATGGATGATATTTAGACAGATCAAGGACAAGGCATAAATTAATAGGTATATATATTAATGATAGATAAAATTATACTCATTAGATTCCCAATATGATTCACTATGGATATCAATTATTCTGCTGAATCTTGCTGTAATTGATTTCATAAATTAGTATCTTCTTCAATATTATCATAATTTAAGAAAGAAATAATAGACTTGTGGTAACTAAAACATGAGGTAAATATTTTTGTTTAAAAGCTGCCGAAATATCTAACAAAATCCCTTGTCAATTGTAGTGTCATGTTTTGGGTCATTTGACATATTTAAAATTGGATGTGTGTGTGTGTGGTTTTTTTTTTTATTATTATTAATTAAAGGCTTTTATTTTTGTTGAGAAGACTACATTGACATTTCCATACAAAACTTACTGACCTTTTGAATTCAGGGGCTCACCTGGGATGGGATACATCCAACCTACCCCCGGAGATGAAAAAAATCCCTCCTGGAGAATGGTTGTCTGGTTTTCTCCACTCTGGAAAAAACTGTCTTGGACAAAATATCATTTTATCCCTTTTTAATTAATTGAAAATTCTAATTAAAAAACTTAACAATAATAAATATTGATTCTTCCCATTCAAGAAAAAACTTTTATATCACATACCCAGTAACAGAAAATTCTGCAAGTGTCTGCGACAGATATTTCAGGGACAAGAAATAATCAATAAAATATTTTTACAATTGACAATAAAATATTTTTACAATTGAAGCATTTAATTAATCAAACAATCACTTACCTGTAGCGTTTTTAGTTTTTATGCATTTTATAAATTTTTATTATTAATAATCTTAAGTTTTTATATTAAGTAATAAAGAACTAAACATAATATAAAGTAAAATAAAGGTTCGAAGAAAAATAATCTGCAAAAGAGAAAAGAAAATCTGCATATCTCCTGTCTTGGACTTTCTGCTACCGGGATCACATAATACATATTTATATACACAACACTATGTGAAATATTTTGCGTGGACATGAAAAACTAAGTTCTGATCATCTAGAAGCTTTTTTATGCAAACAAGTTTATAAATAAAATGTTTATCAATATTAAGTTATAATGTATTAAATAGCAATTGTAAAACATACATTTGCAGTAAATTTTAACTTATCTGTCTGTCATGTGGCAGTTCCATTGCAATTAATAAGCGATTTACAAAATTAAAAATAGAAAAAAAATTTTTTTTAAATGTTTGACAGCCTCAAATCTTATTTTGTTTTTTTAAGTCATATGATGAAATATGAAGTTGATTTTAATTAAGAAAATGTTGCATTGAATGTTACACAGGTTTTTAGCTTCTATTCAAGTTTTCAGTTTTGGTTTAGGTTCTGTCTGATTCAACTTAATCAAAACTGTTTGCATATGCAGCATAAGATTATTTTTAGAGTAAAATATTGTCTAACATTAATTGTACCAACATGCAATTAACATTTTCTTTGTGGATTTATTAGATTATGATTAATATGCAGTCCTCCTATTTTAATTAAATGATTAATGGGAAAAAATATATTTTATTATCAATAAATAATGCAAAAATATAATTCTATTACATCATACCAATAATTTTATGTCAAACACATGGAAAATCAGCGGATTTTCATTTTGTCCAATTTCTTCCTGTGTCCCGGACTTTTTACAAAAAAAATGGACAAATAGCAACCCTGTTCCGGAGACAACACTCTTGATAACAAACATCAATAACAAAACTAAAAACAGCCAGAAAGCAGCTGACTGCTTCTCTCTTGCACAGCTAATCTTGACTCTTCAATACATGTTTATTTGAATGAGTGCTTTACCTTAGAGCAGGGACGGCAAACCTATGACATGCTGCAAATTATTTTTGGCACATCATATTCAAATTCTACATCAAAATATATTAGAATTTCACAAAATGCATTCAATAATCTAGATGTTGTCTCTGTTTATCTAAATTTCATTAGTTCGGTTGGTTGTCATTGCCATACAGATTTAAGTAACTGAAATATAACTTAATGTATCACAATCTAGCTCAATATTGGCTCACAAAATTTTCAGAATAAGTGAGAATTAGGAGATTATTGCAAAAGAAATATTAAAAGGCATTATAAGCAAAAATGCCGATGGTAAACAACTTGGAATCCAATTCCAGATGCTAAAAGCTGTTGATCCAAGCACTTGCTATTTTGACAATTTTATCTGTGAGGCAATCTTTTTGCAAATAAATAAAATGTAAAATTCAAGTAAAAAAATATTGTCAAATGAGTTTAAAAAAAAATAACTAAGTACAAAGCTGATATAAATTATTTGGCATCTAAAGATGAGACAACACATATAATATTTTTAAAATAAATTTTTTAAGTATAATATCAAATATTACCCATATTTTTTTAATGTTAAAAACAAAATTTTAAGCAATTTTGGATTCATTAGTATCTGATCCATTAAATTTTTTTATTGTTGGCACGTCATGATAATGTAAAATATATTTTTGGAAAAAAAATTGGCACGTGCATGTGAAAAGGTACACTGTCCCTGTCTTAGAGTCTCACAGATCGAACTTTATT
Source organism: Maratus speciosus (assembly GCA_963932465.1). Lineage (NCBI taxonomy): Eukaryota > Metazoa > Arthropoda > Arachnida > Araneae > Salticidae > Maratus > Maratus speciosus. The sequence goes on from OZ010789.1 coordinate 298,470,728, forward strand.
CTCCACTGAGGAAAAGTACACATGGTGCTTTTATAGAATTTTTCACTTAAAACATTATATGAGTGAAACTAACCCAATATTTTACTTTAACTGTGTTAAATTTATGTTATGAATGGTCTATTGATTATATTCTTAAGGTTATGTTTCTTATTTTCTAGTTTTGCTGTCCTGTGATATGATCTTAGCTACTCATGTACAGAACGAATGTTCCAAAATCGAGTTGTCCCCATATCACTACAATTGGGGACTACTCGAAAGACGATATCTTAGAAAAACAGCAGGTAAGAGGGACAATACCTTTCAGTTACAATGAGTATTTTAATGCTTTTATTATTTATTGAATTTTAATGCCTTCCTCCCTTGCTCATTATATTATTATTTATATTTAATATTTTAATAGTGTTTAGAAGAAAAAAAAAGAGGTCGTGTTTCAGAAGATAAATTCACTGCAATATTTAAATGATATTTTAATTCTTACATTATAGATCAAATTTGGCCACTGAAGTAAAAATTATTGATATTTATTCAAACATATTTTTTAGGATAGTAAAGGTTCACAATTACTCTCATTGTACGTGTTAATCCCACAAAATTCGTTAAATATGATTAAGAAATTTTGGAGACAGATATGCCATTTGCGAAAAACTAAGGGAGGGACATTTGTTTCCCTTGAGGAATTTCATAGTGTATCAGTCACTTCAAATAGAACTTTTTTTTTTTCCCCAGAAATTTCACAAACGTTTGTAAGATTTGATTAAAATAGAAACATTAGCATTCAGTAAACACATTAAGTACAAAATAATAATTATTATTCATATAATATTTGCTAAAGTTTTGCTATTACAATTTTCTGAAAGTGAAATACAATTCACAATTAATGAGTACTTAGTCTAATTAAAAAAATATATGTGAGAATAACTGTATCAAGTTTCTCTGCTGTGCCCAACAATATAAAAGAAGAAATTTTGCCCCCCTACTCCCCACAAAAGTTTTGAAACAGCGCCTTAAAGGGCAAAACTGGAAAATTTCATTAGTGGTCAGAGGCCAGTAGTAGTACTTTTATAAGTGGCCACTTTCACCACTTTTTTATTTAAAAGTGCTTAACAGTAAACTTTTGTTAAGATATCTTTTAATATTAATCTAAAATTGTGTGATAATCCAAATAAATATGTTAATGTAAACATATTGTATCCAGCAAAAGTGGAATCCTTGATGAAAAAAAAAAAAAATTACTTTTTTGTAGGAAAGTGGCCATTGACAATTTTTTAGTAGACGCTTTTAATATTATTTGTGTGCTTTGCAATTTGTCTATTTTTGTTAAAAGTTTTGCTCAAATAAAATTTCAATAAAGAATAAACTCTTTAAAAAACAAAAAACAAAATAAAACCAACACATAATTTGGTTATTTTCTAAGTGTAGATATCTAAATTTTTAATAATTTTTTTAAGATTGTAAGTTATTTTTTAAAACTTTATTGTTATGTTAATATCCAAATTGTATTAGAAATGACTGACATAAGTAACAATTGGTTATCATTTCATTGGTAACCATTTTTCTTTCCCAGTTTTTATTATATACTTTGAGATACAATGTTGAAAAGCATATCTTTCAGTGTTAAATGCAATCACTAAATTAAATACCAAGATTGCTGTCAGAAGATTCACATTAGCACACAGGATCATGAGATTCTTGCATTATTTTAAGAAATCTGCTTAAAATAACCCAAATAAATAAATTTAGAAAAATCTTATTAAAATTTTGATTGTGGAAAATCCCACCTTATATTTTTTCTTAGTGTGAGCCTTGAATCATCATGTTCATTATGCATAGCATACTCAGATCTTTTTAAAGATAAATATATAGATAAGATTTAAAAAAAAAAAAGTAGCTAATATGAATTTTGAGTGTATCAAATAGAGCCAATAGCTGCTAACCGAAATTTCCAATTTTTACCTTTATATTGTACATTTATTGTTTAATATAACCTTGTACATTTATTATTTATGAACATTGAAATTTCTATTATAATATTTAATTGTTTTTAATAATTAAAATGCTAAATGATATCAAGGCAAAAATGTATAATTTTGATCTGGCCCCCAAATAAGCATTTTCTCAATGTTTATTTTAATGTTAAACTTCTTGGATTTGTAATGGTTTTGATTTTTATTATTTTCTTTTTGTAGTCCACTTGTGATTCTTGTGAAAATGCTGGCCCAAATTTATGGGTTTGCCTTCATCGTGATTGTCTTCATGTCGGATGTAATGATTCTGCGAATAATCACAGTGTTCGCCACTTTCAAGTATGTAAAAAACATATTTCAGTATAAATATTTGATGTAAATGTATATTGAAAAAATATCAATCTTGTAAAAATATTAAGATATATATATATATATATGTAATACATATTTATTGTACATAGAATTATAATATTTTGTGTTGTTGTAATAATTATGTTTAGTATTTTACGATAAGGTATTAGTCTTAAAATGAACTATAGCATATGAGTTTTATATTAAATTTTTTTTTTTTTTTTCGCTTCATTTTATTTTAAAATATTTTCATATTGATATATATTACTAAGTATTATACAAAATCAATTATAATGAATAAAAATTAAGTGCTCTAATTACTATTTAGTATCAAGCAAGCATTTTGCATGTATGTATTTTTGAAAAAATATTGAAATCAGAAGTCTAAATTTCAAAATATCTTGTTAATCCCAAGACATTTTTAGTGATAACTTTTTCAGTTTTTGCTTCAGTGGAACAGTAACTTTTATATTGTATTCCATACTTGCCTTGTTTCACCTTCTTCCTGGCCATTTTTAAAATCCATGTACCATTTATATATTTGAGATCTCAATAGGATGTCATTTCTGAATTGTACATTTGAACTGTGCCAACTGTCAGATGGGTTTAGCATTTTCATTTGTTGAATACTTTGTGTTTATTCATAATGTGGCAACTAACTAAATGATTGTTTGCAGAATAACACTGTCAAGACAAATTTTTAGACCAGAAATAATTTATCAAAATTGTCATGACAAAAAAGGCATATCTATGTGGAGCAGTTGGGACAAACTGCTCCAACCGCACATCATAAGAGTGAAAAATTATTTCTGCATTAGTTTTTTTAACTTAAATTTATTTAAGATGTATTTTCTTTAATATACACGTCAAATAGGTATACCCCTATGATTATCCTATAGCCTTTATATCCATTAAGTTAAAATCACTCTTTTTTATCATCAACACACAATTAAATCATTAATCAAAATAGAAAGCAATACTTTGCCAGAAAATAGTTAACTGTACAACTTTATGTGTTACCTTTTGTATTTGAAAACTTTTCTATTCAAATTAATTGTTAAAAATGTAACTGACTTAAGAATAGGAATTTAATTTTAATTAGTTTATTAAAGCTAATATAGGAAATTTTTTTAAGTATTCAGCGAAATTCCAGCTTCGGTCAATTCCTAGTTCCATGGCCAAGCTATTGCATTTTAAAAACTGGGCTTTGGTTCAAACAAATAATTAAAAAAAAGCTTGGGGTTTGTCATATTTGTACAGACCTTGCCTTTAGTAGATGAGAAAGAGAGAACAAAAAAGAAGGTGCATAGGTTCAAGTGTAATTACAGTATTGTATGAGAGGTCTCTTAAATAATGCTGTTCTTAGTGCCTCAAAGCAGGGTTGTGTGATGTAGTAATCACATTTATTATTTATTTTTTAAATTGTAATGCAGCATTATTATCTCACGTTTTAAAATGTTTTTCTTTCGACTCAAACATCGTTCAAATCGCTTTTTTTCTTTCCTTTTTACCACATGTAGCAGATAAGGTTTGATTTCAGATTTTCCCCTTCCTCTGTTCTATTTTTAGAAACAGCGTGACGTCGACCGCATCATATTGGAGGTGTGTCTCCTCTTGCCTTTTGACCGTAGTTTCGTTTTTTCCGTGCTGTCATTCGTTCTACAATTTATACGCAATTTAATTTTAACGAATAGATTTAAATCATTTCTGGAGGTAGTTTTGTAAACCCCTTTTATGTAGTATATATATCAATGCAGCCAGTTTTTTAACAGATTTTAAGATTTACGAAAGTTTTAATATGTATTATTTTTGACAATGTGATTTGTCGTTTGAATTTCGGGCCTTTGCACCTAAATTCAAAGAGCGATGTTCTTCAATAGCTATTATCTCGATATCTAAAAGTTTATCTTCGGTCTCTGTTTTTTTTAATTTAACGCATGTTTGATTTCAGACTTTTTATTATCAAGACCACCTTTAAAAAGTGATTTTAACCAGCATTCATTTTTATCATGGAATTACTTCAAGTTTTTAATAATACTACGTGGAACGTTTTTTAAAAATGTGTACAGTGACCTACTTCTCCTAATTGCCTTCCACCTCTCAAGTGAAACAACGAATAAAGAAGATTTTTTATAACTGCTGTCTCTTCAATGTGTATCTCATCATTAAGTAAGAATGTTACATTTACTTATTCATCCTTTTATTTTTACTGCAAGTCAACCTTATCATCTTAGCTATACGATCCATTTACGGCATTCAAGAAAATGTTTATTCTCGCCACTTATGTTTATTCTCAACAAATTAACTCTTTTTATTTACTTAATTCTCTTCAACATATTAACTTCGTCACAGGTTGTAAAAAAACCCGTTTTTTTTTATTAAAAAAAAAAAAAATCAGCTTGGATGGGTAGCTGAGTGGGTAACTGGGCAGCTACCCACTACAACCCCTATGGCTATTGTTGTAAAAAACCCAGCCCGGGTGGGTAGCTGGGCGAGTACCCGGGCAGTTATCCACTAAAACCCTGCCTCAAAGTGCCTTCATCTGGCTTTGACAGAATTAGACAATCTGTATATTAAGATCTTTTTCTGTCATAATTACAATCATGGCCTTATAATGATCTATTTATATTAGGGATTGACCGAATAGTTGATTCGGTGATTCGGCATGTAAACCGAATATTCGGCTTCGGCCAAATACTTTTAAGTATTCGGCCGAATAATTGCGTATAAGTATTTTCTTAGAAGTAGAAGAATTCCCTTTTACTTAGAAGTAGAATAGACTAACCGATGAGTTTCAGTATTATGTGCATGAGTTCAGAGTTAAGCTGCACTACAAAAAACAAGTCAAAGGCCATTTTTAATTAAAAAACAACTTTTTCCTTCCAAAAATAGTCTACATAGGGGTGAAATCAAAACAACAGTCTACGGTAGAGAAAAAAAAAAGTAAGGAAGATGGGCATCTTTCCCTTATCATTTAATTTTAATTATTTCTACATTTGTTTCATAATTTAAATTTATTTAATGTGTATTTTCTTTAACATACACAACACATCAAATAACAAATAAGTATATCAGAGTTCATCTCTGTATATCTAAGGTGTATACCTATTAAAGAAAATAGACACATCAAATAAGTATAACCCTATCCTATAGCTTTTGTAACCTTAAATCAAAATCACTCAAATTTGTTATCTTCATCACCACAATGTTAAAATATTAATCAAAATATAAATATCTATCAATAATTGACAAAACATAGTTAAATATGTACAAATTGGTATGATACCTTTAGTATTTGAGAACAGTCCTATTCAATATGTTTATAATTAGACTTAGATAATCAGTCAGTCAGCTTAATGACAATGTTCTTGTTTTTATTTGAATGAACTTTTGTTTTCCTGACAATCCTTATCTTTAATAATAGCCTGTATAAATACTTTCATAGGTTATTTTGGGTACTGACTAGCGATAACATAATAAAAAACGATGCATATTAATGAATTTGCGAGTGGAAAGAAGTCATTAATTTTTTTTGTGTAATTAGATTTAAGAATAAAAATGTAACTGAATTAAATTATTAAGAATTTAGTTTTAATTAAAGTTTATTAAAAAAGCTAATATATGCAAAAATGTGTATTAAAATTTTTTAAGTATTCGGTTGCCGAATACCGAATATTCGGCATGCACTTCGACCGAAGCTTCGGTATTCGGCAAAACTGCTGCTTCGGTCAATCCCTAATTTATATACAGTATGGAACCATTTATCCAGAAACCAGTTATCCAGAATGGTGTTTCTGATAGACTTATATCAGAATCGTTGCAGAAAAAGGTGTCATATACTGCCAGTTTGACGTAGGCTTTGCTTGAAACAGTTGTATAACTTGCTGTCAACTACAGGGTTGGCTTTTTACTGGTAAAAACTGGTTTTTACCAGGACGTGGTAAAAACTAGGTTTTTACCGGTAAAAACCTGGGAAAAAGTGGTAAAAACCTAAGGATACAATAAACTCTACTAATCATGAAACTGTATTTAAATACTATTGATTGAAGCTGTATTTTCATGTAACTGATGCATATATATATATATATATATAAAGAGATGGGAAATAAAGAATTAATTCTCTAAAGCTGCTGATATAGTACTTTAATCTTATAAATTTTACCATATTTTCTATTCCCCATCTATAAATAGAACAGATGTTCAGTATGGGTTTTGCTATACAGGGTTTTCATTTCACTTGTACTCTAATATGATTGTTTGTGGATGTACAGCACATTGGATGAATTTACTGGCAGAAAATAAAGCTCCAATATCCATTACTAAACATGTTGATATACAGAAGTATTTCCGAAATCATCATCTGATAAGTGAAACATCAGTTGCCAAGTGAAGTATGATGGAATAACCATATAGAATGTAGTATCTCCGCATTTATTTAAGAATAGTCCTGTATTGCTTGGTATTTGCAAAAATCATGATAAAGATATTGATACTAGAATTCACAGATTAGTGAATGACTAATTTATTTAAACAAGTGAAGGATGTATTTCAACAGCTACAAGTAGCCAAAGCCTTAAATATACATCAGAGCCGATGCTTGTTCCGAATGGTTGAAATTAGTGCATTGTCCTGAATTAATTCCATATAAAGATCTTGTTAAAAAAGAAGTTGATTTGGCTTTAGAGCCCTTTGACCTCTTAGCATGTATGACAGATCCAATGCACAAAAATCAAGATCTATTAAGTGAAACACAAAAGGAAATGGAAAGGCTCATAGATTTCATGCCAAATTCTCTTTCACTCCTTTTGGCATATGAAGTTTAAGGACAACCATTTCCAAGAAGCTTCTTTAAAACAAAAGATGTAAAAGCCAAAGTTCGGTGGAAAGCACTAAAAACAAAGAAATGAATCCTGAATTCATACGTTTAATGATGAATCTCCACTCCATACCTTATAGTTCTTCATCCATAGAGCTAATTTTTTTTAACTTTTCACATATCCACAGCAAATTAACCCTTTGCACTCGAGGGCTCTGGAGCGGAGCCATTTAAAATTTGTTTTCAAACTCAAGGGCTCTGCTACGGAAACAATGCAAATAATTTTGTGATACCTGTCTAGAAAAGCCAAGATTATATGGTATCACAAAATTATTTGCATTGTCTTCGTAGCGGAGCCTTCGAGTTTGAAGACAAATTTTAAATGGCTCTGCTCCGGAGCTCTCAAGTGCAAAGGGTTAAGAAATAGACGAAGATGTACAGAAAGCTGCAAAGCTTTTTATAAAATGCTAAAAGGCCTCAAGGGTATAGACTGGTAGACTGTACTAACATTTGTACAAACTATATTATGTGATAATATTTGTAAGCATTTGGTTTTTATTAAAATGATTAAGATTTTTAAATATGATAAAAGTGTACTTATAATTTTCCATTTCTTTTCAGTAAAAATTAGTAAACTAGTCCCCATTAAGATAAATATAATAAATATTGTAATGTGCATTCTCATAATGATAGCTATAATAAACATTGGGTTTTAATAATGATAAATGTGCAATATCTTTAAAATTTTGAACTCTTGTAGCTGGTAAACATGGATGAATGTCTTCTGGGCTTTTTATATTTCTTAAAAACCGCTATTTTCATATAACATTCTTTTAATTACCTAATCAGAAACTAAATTAGGCGAATATTGTTGAATGGAAATAGTGGTATAAAGTACCCGGAAAATTTTCACCCCTGGGAAAATGAAAGATAAATTTTCATAAAAGTGACAAAAAATAGTCAAACTCATAAGTTTTTCAAAGGTGGTAAAAACCACGGTATAAACATGTTTTTCCAAAGACAGTAAAAACCATGGTAATAACCAGTAAAAACCATCAGACGGTAAATACCGTCCAACCCTGTGTCAACATCTAATATTTGAAATGGAAACATATTTAGTTGTATTTTAGATGTTTTAATTTTTATGCAGAGGAAACAGAAGAATTTTTGTTCCCAAGGGATTCCCATAAATTACCTCCTTTCGAAATCTGGTTAACTTTTGATCTTTCTTGCATCTGATTTTTAATCCAAGTAATCTAACAATTTTAAATTAGAAATAATGCCACAACCAGATATATTCCACAAAACTTATCAAATGGATGCTGCTTTAGTGCACAACCAGTTAACCAGAAAAACCAGTTATCCAGAATACATCTGACCTCAACCATTCTGGATAAATGGTTCTGTACTGTGTATATATGTTATAGATTTTGGGGTCTTGGTGAGGATAGTGCATATATTAATTCTTTTATTTAACTCAGGAACCAATTTTCAGCATCTACATTCATGACTGTTCATAACAGCCGGAGATTGTTGGAATTTAATGTTCTAAGAGAAGAGTACCACCAACAGTCAATTTTAAATGTGATGTTAATTAATATTTATGACTATGATTTGATAATAAATGTCAGCTAGAGAAATTTTAATTAGAATTTATGATCTGTCAAGTACTTATTTTGACATTTATGAGAATTTATTCTTTAACACAATGATTTTAATTTCATCTATATGTTCTAAATCTCATATCTGTCAAATATGAGGAAACTTAATTAAATTTATAGTTTAAGTATCATCTAATGTTTATTTTAACTGAAGTTCATTATGAGTTATGATTTTAAATACTTATTTCAAAATAAACATGTCCATCAACTTCTAAGATATTGCTTTATGAATCTTTAATAGTCATTAAGATGTTTCTGATGAGTGGGGTTCTAATCATTTGAAGTGCTATTTGGGCAGGTATTGAATTTGATTCTGCAACTAAGGAGAAAATATACTAATTGAGAAAGTTTATAAAACATCTTATCAATTTTATAACATGTATGCATATACTTTTCATCCAATTGCTTCAAGTCCTGTGTTGCCAAAATAACAAAAAATTGACAGCAGTGTTATATCCTTAGTAGCATGCGATTCTATTACATCTTGTAATGCACAGATCGAGGTTGATGGTTTTCAGCTAGTATTTGGTCCACAGATGCATATAAAAAGAAAACATGTTCTCATATGTAGTAAATATAAATTGGTATATTGTACTGGAACAACTATATTATTTTATTTCATTGAATACTGTTGTTAATGCCTTGGGTTGCAAATAAATTAAATAAGTTTTTAAATCAACGCAAATATTGGGTGATCCTGAAATTACAAAAGTAATAAAAATTCTATAACTCATAAAGTATAACCATAGCGTAATGTGATTTTCAGATAAATACATAGAAACATATAAGATTTTTTTTTTTTTTTTTTATAGTCAAAAAAAAAAAAACTAGAGAAGCTATAATTTTATTTGACAGTTAGCACTGTAGTTGTTCCAAAGCTGCTACCTGATGTGACAGGAATCACAGACGAAATTATTTATGATGCTCTCCAGGGTAAAAAACCGTATCTAACAGCTATTCTTACAAATGGTATCTGTCAAACTGAACATATCCTAGTTGCAGTGCAAACTGTGCTACATTATACTACTTGGTCAACTGAAGCAGTTTTTATCCATGGCAAATATAATTGTTGTATTAAAAAAGACACATTTCTGCTAAAAATTCATTGTGCTATTGCCGATACTTTTTGGTGCAATAAGTTTTTATTGGTTTTTTGATTTTTTAATGATTTGTTTAAAGGTTTAAAACCTTAAAACCAATTTTGCCAGAATTTTCTCAGACAAGTGAGCACACTCTTTCTTTTTTTTTTCTCCAGCGTGCTGAAAATGTAGCTATGCCACTTCATGACAACAAGTATAAAAACAAATTTTGTTGATATTAAAATCTCTTTTATATTTGATCCATCCTTAAATAACATGATCTAATTACTTCACATATGTCACTCTCTCTCTCTCATTTGCAATTTTGTCAACCTCGTCTTTCATTTCTGACAGTTTGAACTAGTATTTTTTAATGCTTGTCATGAAAAAACTCAACCTTAAATATGAAGAAAGTAAGAAAAAATGTTTTTGATAACCATGGTTTATAACATTAAATTCAATAAAGGGATTATTATTTTGCATAATATAATTCAAGTAAATAATTGTTCTATTGATGTCTTTGTTTAAGCTTTTGTAGGACTTATGTTTTTTTTCGTTTTATTTTAGAGGCATACAGAACATTCTTTGATGTTAAACCTGACCACATTTCAAGTATACTGCTTGAAATGCAAATGTGAAGTATTCTTAGAAAATAATGATCCACCTATACCAGGAATGCTAACTTCTCCGCCAGCTGTTGCAAAATCAGACACAGATTCTGATGATGAATTGGAGTTTCCCGAGGATAATATAAAGCCAAAAGGTACCATTTTACCTATTTACATGTAACTTAGATTTTAGGGATAGTTATGTTTTCACCCAAATATTATAACCACACACACACACACACACATATATATATAATAGCTAAAATGCTCTATTAAATTCACTCCAAATTCCATGTTCAATTTTCTTCTCTATTGTAAAAGCCTTGGTTCTGTCTTTCCTCGCACTTTTAATTAATATATTTCACTTTTGCTGAAATGCCATCAAAGTCTCCTTTTCAATGTAAAATGCCATAAATTCTCCAAGTCCCAAATAACTTGGATCTCATAACCAATTAGCCCATATTTATGACTGTTTGTAAATTCATATCTGCTCATACTATATAATGAAGTAGAATCCAATTATCTAAGATTTATTCTCAAGCATCTGTCTAACATGAATACCCTATAAGGTGCATGCAATACAGCACTCTGTTCAAGGATGTCTGCTTTTGTTGCCACTTATAAGGCTTATCAGTAGTCTTCTGCAAACCATTGTGAACAAGCCCAGTCATGGTGTTGAGAATTCATGTATAAAGAGTCATATGTCTCTCGGACAGAAGGCAACACTTGTAGAAGGATCAACCGATCCACAGAATCATTAAACAAATGGTCTTAACCCCATTAAAGACATTAATCATAAAAAGAGCATATGTTTGTTCCACCATAAGGCATATTCTCTCAAAAAAAAAAAAAAACTTCTGTTCACAATTAAAGTAATAACCTCCAAAGAAAATGTAAAACAGCTTAATAGTAATTGGATTACATTTTTAGCAACAATATATCAAAAGAAAAATATTAAAATTTCTCTTGATTGAATGAAACTGTAAAGTCCACAACCTCTGAACAATAATTAAAAGTTAATGTCAATTTATATGTCAATGTCAATAAAAAAAAAAAAAATAGTAATAGAATTAACAACAATATCCTGCATTAACTCACAAACTTTAACCTTCTCAAAATCACTCACATGACTCTAAGCTAAACTTTAAATCTTAAATTCTAAGTCACAAACTTATATAGAGTACTAAACTCTATTAAAATTTTTGAGATTTTATATAAGCTCAAACAGTTAGCAAGACATTTATAAAAATTACATAACATATATATTTACCATAATAGAAAAGCATAACACCTTATATTTGAAGTGTTAAGCTAACATCTTATATATCACCTTGACCTCTAGCTAGATTGAGTATACAAGAAAACAGCAAAAGTTCCTTTTTTCCCCTTTCGTTTTCTTACAAATGAACAAATCAATGATGGACAGGTTACAATAAATATTCATTTGATGAATTTTCAATTCATTGAAAAAAACCTTGAATTCCGTCGGATGACCAGGGGAAAAAATTGCATATTTGATCGCGTAAAAACAATCTCAAATTTCGTCAAAATATCACATTAAAAAAATCATAAAATTCGTCAATCAGTCCAAAAAAAAAAAAAAAAAAAAAAAAAAAAAATTCTCATAGGTATAAAAATTTAATATATATATATATATATTTTTTTTTTTTTTTGCCAACAAAAGTTGCAACGAGGCAAGCAGTGTACCATCATTCTCCATTCACTATATGAATGTCAGAATTTATTAAATTTATTTTATTAAAATCTAAAATCTTAAAAGAAATAAAACCTCTGTATTTTTTTCATATATATATATATATATATATATATATATATATATTTATTTAATTTTTATTGACATCTTCTTTGTCATGCTAATAAATCGTAAAATTTATCAGTTCATTCAATCTTGCTGGTTAATAACCATTTCATTTAATATGCTGTGAACTAAAGAAAAATTATGTTAATTTGTTAAATACTATGGTATATATACGTTTGGCATGATGCATTAATCCTTTGACTCACTGTGTTGCATATCTGCAACATACTCAAAAGTCAATGTTACTTATACACTGGGCTTTAAAAAATGATTTTATTTATTGATACTATCTCCTAACACAGCTGTTAATATAAATTGTTCATAGAACAGAATGACTGTCATTTTTCATATTTTTTCATGCCAAATTTTTGTTATTTGAGCAGTTTTGTAAAATTAAAAACATTGGAGACATCCAAAAATAGATTTTTTGCAAAGGTAAATTCTTATTTGAAAAAGAGAAACAACATTGGAAAACACAAATATAAGTATGTATAAAATGCATACAGTTGTTTCGAAGCCTCTAAAGCTTCATCAGTGCTTAAAATTAAAGATTAAATTAAAACTGTAGATTAAAAAGGGGAGACAGAGAGGTGTACCTCACAGCTTGACTGTCAATGGCAAAATGCAATTCACAGTTGAGAAACAACCGCAGAGTCAATCTTTCATGCACACAGGGAGACCAATCAGAAATACCCAGTTGCTCCGGGAGAGTTCAAACAAAGAGGAGAAGAAAGGGGGGGGGGGGAGAAGGGAAGAAATCAAATTGAAACCATATCTTTGAAAAATTGGGTATGCTGGACGAATCTCTGTTTATTGCAGATATAAAGAAGTACCTTTTTAGTGAATATTTTTTTTGTGTTGTGAATTTTTTCTATTATTTTTTACATTCTTAAATGATGTATTCTAAAGTATGAGTAGATATTTTTCAAATCTAGTGTGCTGAGTCACAAAGTGTTAACAACATTAAAAATGCAGAGAATAACAAATTTAAGCAGAAGTGTTTAATGTTTACAAAATCAGCTGATATTTTGTTTAATTTTTAAGTTAGTTGAAAAGTGTTAATTATTTTAATTTGCCTAGGTATCCAATCTTCGTCCTTCAGTTTTTATAAAATTGCAAAAATCTTTATGGAGTTTAAAAGTTGTGAGTTGGGTTTCTTTTAAAACTAATTAGTATAATAACACATGTATTTAAAAACTACTCTAAAAATTTGATTACATTTTTCTAACAATTTTGTAAATATTGAATTTTAATTTTGTGTTTTCGAGTTCACCGGGGCTTGTTTAAATGGTTTTATGTATACAGTCCTCAGCAAAAGTTTAGACACTGATGATATTTAACCTTTAAATAAAAAATATGAACTCTTGGGTTATACAAATCGCTATACTTATTTTAAATATATTTTAAACATTTTAGGATGTAAATAATGGTTTTAATGTAAGATAATACTTAATTTAACTGAAAAATAAAGTGAAATTTGCATATTGCAAAAGTTTAGACACTTCCTTGATTTTTGGCAACTGTTCACGGGAAAATGCAAATTTCAAACTTATGGCGTCACTTTCATCAAGTATTTAAGTGCACCTATTGGATAGTGAAGATGCTGTGAGCTAGAGAAATTATGCCAGAAGAAGTAATTTAAATATGGAAGCTGAAATTGAAAGGGAAAGCTGTTACAGAAAGTTCTGCTCTTTGAATCGTTCAAAGGATCGTCTGTCTATCAAGTATTGTCTAAGGGTGACTCCTGGAAAGTAAAACATAGATCTAGAAGGTCTCTTGTGAGCAAAAAACGAGATGATAGAAGGATCCATAAACTGGCATCCGCACAAATGATGATTGTTAGTTACATTTAAAAAAAGTGAGTTGGGACTTTCTGTGTCAACGGACATGATTCGAAGATGAATTAAGGAAAGAGGTAATTTAGTTTACATGAAAATGAAAAAAAAGCTAGCTATGAAATGTCTCTACAAATTGATGAGAATGCAGTGGGCTAACAAACATGTGTCATATGGACCCCAGCAGTGGACTGTGTTATTCGGTAATGAAAAAAAGTGGTACGAGGTGGCTCTTAATTGATTTGGATCTCATTTTGCTTTAATGCTAAAGTAACTCTGGACTTCCTCAATTATTGCCAAAAAACGCAAGACTACATACATACATACATTAGAGAGAAATTTACAGCCATTTGGTGAACTTTCAGCTGGTCCAAAGTATGTATTTCAGCAAGATAATGCGCCCATTCATGTTGCACACAAAACAAAAACTTGTTTTAACTCTAAAATTATTACTGTTCTCGACTGGCCGGCGTGTAGTCCTGACCTGAACAAAATCAAAAACCTTTGTAGCATGATGCCTCGTAAGGTTTACATAGTTTTTTGACAATACTCTTCTGTTGATGAACTTTGAGCTGCTGTTGAACATGTTTGGTACGAAACAGGCCCCCAAGTGAAGCAAAATTTAGTTTCTTCCATGGAAAATCACATTTTTGCAGACAAGGTGGGTGCAGTTCAATTTAATTTATGGTTACAATTTTCTAAATATACAGATAGTCTATACTTTTGTGTTTTTGCCACAATGTTAATTTTTTTTTTCATCATATATTATGTAAAGTGTATAGTTTAAAATTAATTGTTTGTGAATAAAGGATAAGTCACAGTAATATATGACAGTTGAATTTCAGCAATTCGTTGCATACTTTTCAGTACAGAAGATAATCGATCATTGTCTAAACTTTTGCAGTGCACTGTATAATATAATAGTGTTTGATTGTGAATTCAGGGCTGACACAAAATCTAAGTCCTAAGCTGTATATTGATTTTCAATATTAGCTTCTAGTCCCATGTTTAATGTTTTATGTATCCATAAATTGATTTATATCTACTTTTTAATTATGCATTGAAATAAAATCTTGACTTTTAGTTACTGAAAAAAATGTATTGAAATATTAGGCTACACAAACATACAGAGTACACTGTTGCTGTATTTATTTAAACTAGATCGCACTTTTGTATAATTAATGATGTGGTTTTTAATAACTATTTAAATTATTAATATTTATATTCCCTGAAATAATGAAATTTCCTGCAAGACATGATCAAGTAAGAGCCAAAAAAGACTTTTTATTGTTATGTACTTACGTGAATAGTATTAATATTGTTAATAAAACAATTAAATATATCTTACTATTGAATTTGATCCAAGTTATAGTTTTCTGTTTATAAAAACAGGGGTTGTAAATATCATGATATTTAAAAATCATATATTTTCAAGAATATCTGATATTTTAAAAAAAGTATTATATATTTAATATTTTCAAAATAGCCGATTTATTGACGATTATAAATATTTTCTGACTTAATATAAATCAGAAACTAAAACATATTGCACTTAGCATAAAAATTTTCTTTAAAACAAGTCTTTTTCTTTGCATAACAAAATTGAAGCTCAACTAATTAAAACAAACTATTTGCTTTTTACACTCACAAAAACAAACTATAGGATTTAGCATCAAGGATCTAGAAAATTTAAATTTTAAATACAAAATAATTTGCTTATTAAAAAATTTGAATATAAATGTAAGCTTGTCTGTTTTTTCATTCCCTAGTCTGTTGTACAGTTTAAACTGAACTAAACAAAATTGTGAAAATAAATTTCAAATGCATGAAAATATCAAATATCATAATATTTTAAAAATATAAATATTGGATGCATAAATCAAGATCAGTGCCCATTGATACATAACACTGAGTCCTGTATAAAAATTATAATTAAATAATATTCTTACACTGTTTGCTTCTCATTAGAATGCATGTAAATGAAACTCTATATTTGGATGAAAGAATCTTAATGTAGTATAAGACTGTGGAAGTTGACAGATAATCATTTCATTCAAAACAACTATGAAACTATAGTATATTTATTGCAGAAAATATTATAAAACATCTTAAAATATCAAATTTGTCAATGTGTTTATTTTATATTCAATACAATATAGATTACAAAATTCATGCATAAATATTGGGGAAAATGTAAATTTTATTTAACGCATAATTTCCTCTTTTTTGTTATTTTCTGAGTGGCATCTCTGTATTCTTAAACTGTTAATTTTCTTATAGTCTCACAATTTTAGATGATACTTAATATTTTTCTTTTCACAAAAAACTTAATTTTGTTTCTGTGTTACAATAGGTTTGACTGGTCTTCAAAACATGGGTAACACTTGTTATATGAACTCTGCTCTTCAGGCATTATCAAACTGGTAAAATAAAACTTTTGAGTGTTATCTATTAATTTTATTATCTATTATTTATTTAATTTTTTTATTTCTTGATTTTATTTATTAATTATATCCTTCCTTTGCTTGTTTGTTTTTCTTTAATACAATTTCATTTATCAAAATCTTAATGAGTTCAATTCCCTTGCATATATATATTTTTTAAATGTCGTCTCTTGTGTTTTTTAGTTACTGCAAACTGATTTTTAAGGATTTATAATGTATGCTTTTAAATGTTGTTAAACAGGAATTGTTGTATGTGTACATGAGTGTAATTCATTATTCAACACTTCAAATATTTAGATCAGAATTGTGTCATTACACTTATTTTCAGTGGTTGTTGTTACATCATGTATTTATGCTGTAATTTAGATAACATGTATAAGTCATTGTCCTATCAGAAGTTAGCAAAGAAAAGAAAATCATAATGCATTTTGACGATTAAAAAAAGTCCCTTCTATTTAGTGCATATTTTTGTTAAAATATGATTGAAGGTACCCGAACGGATATTTGTCACTTCGATATCATATCCTTTTTTTTTTCTGTTTATTTGTTAGGCCCTCTATGGGTGTTTATAAAACCTTTAAAATTTGTTTGCTTTCTCTTATTTGAATAACTACCTGATAGGATTAGCTTATAGAGTTATGCAATGTGGTTAACTATGAATCTATACACATTACAAAGCTTTTAAGCATTGATTTTGAACTTTATTTTGTTTTTAAACTTTTAGTTTTTTTTTTTTAGGTTTGTTGTTTGCTTGCTTGATTTTAATAATATCCTTTTTTCCTTCTGTTACAGCCCCCAGCTAACAAATTTCTTTCTTGAATGTGATACATTTGTGAGATCTGACAAGAAACCTGGTCTAGCAAAGAGTTATATGTTGCTTGTGAAAGAAATGTGGCATAAGAAAAGGTTTGATATTTGTTATTATACAGAAATACTTTGAACACTTTATTCAGTATTTATGTATATTATAACTATTGAATTATTGTGTTTTGCATATTTTAAAATTACTTTTGTCTAAATCATTAAATTAGCCTTTATTTATTCAGTTCACATGCATATATATATATGTATCTAACTTTTTGTTCTTACTTGGCATAGCATACATATGTTTATTATTATTAAAATTCTTTTGGGTTGTTTTTAACTATTCATATCTCACATAAATTTTTCACTGACTCATTAATGCTCCAATATTTATATAGAAGTTTGGGTTTATTTTTTTTTAGAATAATTTACTTTTATTAATATTTCTTGAACAAATAAACCAATTTTCGTGTTTTTTGAAAGGTTTCTGTCTGCAGTTTATTTATTCATGTATGTATATATTTGGTATATAATGCGCACCATCCATTTTTAACAGCAGAAAATCCAGGAATTAGGGGGTGGGGGAACACTATAGAAATCCCGGTTAACCTTTTTTTTTTCCCTTTGAACCTAAATTTATTAATAATAAAATTATTAATAAAAAGAAGGGATATGTAAGTGGGTGCCAAGTTCAAATAAAATCCACTCAAACTTACCTACTGAAGAAGTATTATAGCATTGTTTAAAATTAAAAATTATTGATAGCATATTAATAATAAATCTAGAATTCGGCAAGTTTTTACCTATGAGTCATTTATTTTTATTAATGACATTATATCAAAACTTGGTATGTCATGTTTGGAGGCCTTAATTTGAGTGTATTGAGGCTCTTGAAAGGGATAGTCTCTAGAGTGATAAGCAAGGACAAGTGTAAGTGTACCTTAGTCTGTTTGTATTGAGGTTTCTGGGTGGTGTCTCGCTAGAGTGATAGCCAAAGACGAGCAGAAGTGTATCTGTGTGTTTATTTGATTATCAAATCTTTAACATGAGTTCTTTGTTTATAATAATAACAATATTAAAAATTATTATAATGACATAGTTATTAATATTATCAGCATCATTTTATTAAGACATGAAAATTATAAGCATATCATTCATTAAAAACTTGCCAAGTTCTAGATTTATTATTAATATACTGGAGTCATGAATGTTCATGTCTAGAGTATATGTTATTGTTTTATTTGAGAAACGGAGGATATACATAGCTTCTGTAATTCATCCTGAAGGCATACGTTAATACTTCTGTATATCCTTGTCTAAACCCCTGCTAGCTATAACATAAATATTGCTTCACAAATTCAACAGATAGTGGTGCGCTGGCATGGAGCATCACAACCAAACCTTCCATCACCATATAACAAGTGCTTCATTGTGAGTTCAGACACAAAGGAGGCGAGTTATTTCATGAAGGATCAGCCATGGAGTGGGGTACATATGAGGATTGTGTCACTATTACAGCACTACGCAAAGTTGGAAAAACAGCCTTGGAGATATTCAACCTTCTGCAGAATCTGCAAATCAGGTGAATGTTTGTCCACCAGACTGTTAAATGGTTTGTTCACCCTGGGTCTGTCAGTAACTGAAAGGATCAGTCAGTTCCCACACAGTGAGAACAGCACGCATGGTGAAAGCAATGGCAAGTCATCAGTGTTCGAAATTAGCGGTCGTTAGTTGTCAAATACAATCAAATTATTGCATTTGATGACAATAAAATTGTTCTCTATCGTCAGATTTGACGCCTAGCTTTCTAAAAAAATATTTATTGTATTATTTTAATGGTGAAAATAATTAGTGTATCTTTTGATTTTATGTTACAAGATTTAAATTTAGATGCATTATATGTTTTTTTTATTCTTACTAGATTCAATTGTATCTGTCAACACTGTATAAAATTTGTTCTTGTTTTGCTAAGAAGTTATCAAGTTTTAAATTTATTTAACATGATTAAGTGCACTTTTCTATTAATTTCTAAGTATAGCAATAATTAAAAAAGCTTTTCATCACTTTTAAGTTTCTTCAATTATTACAATCTTAGAAATTAAGAACTTCAATAATTTTAAATAAAAACATGTATTGGTGCTTTTCTAGAATGTAGCATAGAGTATTTACAATAATGTAAAAAATGAATTTTAGAAATTGCAACTAAAAATTTTAATTTGACGCCTACCTTTTATTTCCCAATTTCTATCACTGCAAGTCATGTTCATGAATATGCAGTCAGAAGCCAAGCAGTGAAGGCTTGTGAGATGAACATTTCACAGATGTTGATGTTATGCATGCTCAGGTGTGACCTAAGGTTGCAAGCTTATTGGAGGAGCATAGGCCACTTTCTCACTCATGAACTGTAGCAGCAACATATGCTAAAAGCACAATTGCTGCTGTTGCAGTACACACACTATCACCACAGACAAATCCTGTTCTCTAAGGAGAAAATTTCACCAAGCCATGTACGCTGATGGTGCCTGGTGCATGTAAAATCCATCGTGGGTACAAAGTCCTTCAAGTTACCTATGAATTATACCTCTGAAGGTGACTTTCCAGGTGAAGGTCTCATTTCCTGACTAAAGTACCAAATTACGAGATCAACTTGAATAGCAATGTGCAAGTGCCAAACAACAAGATATAAATGTTAAGTAACTTGCATAACAACATTCACAACTAAGTAATAGGCACTGCCGATACGATCTAGGCACTTGTTAGGTTTATTTCTGCTATCCAGCGATTAGGCTGTCACCCGCCTAGATACCAGGTATCAAACCTGTTCAGCTGGAGCTATCCGGCAGGTAGGGACCTGGTCATCAGTTAGAAAGAAAAAAAGAAAATTTCACCATTGAAGAGACATTCAACAGCCAAAATGGTAAGGTATGTGCCCCAGCTTTCCAAAAAGTCCCATGGATCACATAGGGTCATTATTTGGCTTCAGTCATGGTTTGGAGTGTATCTTCTATTGATATTGAGGATACCACAGAATGCCATTTCTGTGAGAAAGGGATGAAAACATCCACCAAATTTTCTAGGACACTGTTTTTGTAGCCTGTGGTGAAGAATGTCAAATCACACTTGTTTCACCACCAGGATTCCATTCCTATCCAGGATTGGCATAGAAGCAATGTAGCAGTTTTCATTACCCCTGCAGATTGATCTTCCAGCAGTCCTGATTTTAATCCATTGGTCCATAAATTGTCAGCTGTTTTGGTGAACATGGTGTTAACGAAACAATACCCTAATATTGACAGTCTAACGCCCTTTGGGGAAGGTGGGGACAGTGTTCCCTGTGTGTACCCTTCATAATTCTATCGATGAGTGGCCGAAGAAACTAAAGGCCTGTATAAAGGCAAAAGATAGCCATTTTGAAAACTGAAGGTGTCAGGGGATTTATCCTGGCCATAAAACCCAAAGCTGGTCCCTAGATTGGGCGCTCACCCTACCCTCATATTAAAAATAGTGATATACCTTGATTTTTCTTTGTTTTATGCATCCAATATTTTCTAACAGTATTTGTTACACTTAATATAGAAACTATTTATTGTGTGATACAGTTAGTACCGGATATATGATCATGTGCTTATAAGGTCACTTTTTGTAAGTGACTGAAGAGATATGTGTTAAAATATGCCGCCTATATAGTCAGACTCTAATGGCTACTATCGTATGTATGGTCACATTGTGTTTGAAAAATTTTCTATCCTTCTATGCTTTTTCCTTTCCCTAAGCAATTTACAGCAGAATTTTTATCAAGAATAGATTCTGACCTTCTGATGCTTTTAATTTCAATGAATACAGGCTGGTCTTTCATGTTTTGCCAGATAAAACTGTTACTTTTAAGAACATAAAATGTAATAGCGGGAAGAAAAACAGATAAAGATTAACTGTTTTATTAGCAGCGAATATGGATGGCTCAAAGAAATTGACTCCTTTAGTTATTGGTAAATTTCTGAAGTCTTGTTTGAAAAACTGCAATTCTTTGCATGCATCTTACGATGTAGGCTGAAAAGTCTACATTATAAGAAACCTTTGGGAAAAAGAAATTTGGCATTTGGATAGAACTTGAACTAACAAAAAAAGAAAAGTGGCTATCAGTGCAAACAACTGTGCTGCATAATTGCCGATTTAAATTCGATTGAATCTCTTTCCTTGCCTCCAAACTGCTCTAGTGTTGCATAACCTTTAGATCAAGCGATTGTTCAAAATTTCAAGATAAATTATCGAAAACTGCTTCTAAAAGACTTCAATTGATCCTTTTGCTGCAAATGATTAAAAAAAAAGAAATTTAGATTGCATAGCAAGACTTGGAATATGGTATCAATGAAGACCGTTAAATATTATCTTAGACATGCTCTGCTTCCATAATGTGAAGAATTATTATTTGAAGACGACGATAATGATGTGGCTCTGTTTGAACAATACAAGACGAACTGACTTATACAGGTATTGACAATGAAATTGTTATTAATGGTGAAGCTTCCATACCAGAAATTGTTTCAGAAGTTAATATAAACACTGATGGAAGTGATGATAATAACAGTAAATCTGAATCAGAACCGACAACGCAAGCAGAAGCTCTCAAAACACTAAATATCCTCACATGGTTTTTTTTTTTTTTGCAAATTTCGTAGCAACATAAGAACATTTTAAAACTGTTTATGAATTAGAAAAAAGTAGTTTTAACAACTATGATAAAAAATAGACAATCCTGCATAAAAGATTATTTTAAATAAAGAAGTAACTTTTATTACCATACTATATTACTTGCCAATTCGGAAATTTAAGTGTAAAGAAATTCTTGTTTATACCTTTTCTTTTATAAATTAAATTTTCATAACTTGTTTATAAATTATTTTACTAATATGACTAACATATTGTTAAAATTTTATTGTTTCAAATAAAATTCTTGCACCGCATATAAGGTCATCCCACTTATAAGATTATATATTTCAGGAGCTTATATATTTCAGGGTGACCATATAACCAATACACACTGTATATAGTAAACATTGTGCCTATTTAATGTAGCTTGATTATACAAATGTGGCATACATTTTAGTGTTATTGTACATTATTTCCATTTCCAGTTTAGATTTGGGAGTTATATATTTTCTCTATAATTACTCAATGCTTTCTAGTGTTAGAAGTGAAATGTTCCCAATCACTTACTTGTCTTATGCTTGTTCCTTATGTAGTATGGTATAATTTTGGAGGCATTCATTCACATATATAAAATGTTTAAGATGGTGTTATTGTAGTTAACTTCTGTAAGAATATTATCTTTGATGAGAATATTCAATATTTACAAAAAGATTTTTACTGAGAATTTTATATACTTTTTTTTCTATTTCAAATAGTTTGAATTCATATTATGTGAGATGTGATTTTGCAAGATTAATTACAGTTCTTAATATTAGAACATATTTATTATGAAAAACTTGAAAAGATTTTATCTTCTGTTTTTTCTAGTACCTTGTATCTTTATAGCCAACTTTATGTTCTCTTATTGGTTGCTTAATGGTCCCGAGTAATTCAAAAATGAGGCCGAAAAAACAGAGTATCTACGTAGACAGATATAGAAATTCTTTCTACTTTGTTGAAGTGTTTATGTTTTGTTTTTTAATCAATTTTAATTTATCTAATAATATAAGAAAAGAGGACTTGCAAAATTAAAAGTAATTATATTTTTCAATAATATATTTTTGATTTTATTTAATCTTTACTTTCTTCCTTTCTTTTCATTTTAATTTACAAAGCAACCTTTATTTGTTTTCTAATAATTAAAATACTCTCTATGTAGGCCGATTTAAAAATTCATACTTTTGCATTTATTTTTCCAGGCCTAGTTATGTGGTACCTTCTGGCATAGCATTTGGAATTAAACTTGTTTTCCCAGTCTTTAGAGGCTATGCTCAGCAAGTAAGTTAAAATTTTGTTTAATTCTAGTTAGTTGGATCTTTTTCAAAATATTTTTACTAAAAGAAATAGTATGACTTGTTTCTTCAAGATTTTAAATAATTTAAATTTTTTAAATTTTGTTTTTAAATGATTACAGCTATCATAAGTTTTGAAGTTGCATTGTAATGTTGAAGTTCACAATACGGTATCAGCAGAATTTTGTTTTATGACTTTTATCATTGACCAACTTCTATATATATTTCATTAATTTAAACTATATGTTGTAGATTTTCTCTTGTAATTGGGTTCTAAATATAAATTAGCAGAGCTCTACAAATTGGAAAAAATCTGGTAGCCCTCAAAAATTCATAGTTGTTAGTAAAAACATTTACCCCATACCCTCTCCTTTCCCAACCAATCAGTTTTTTTCCCATTCTATAATTTATGAATTTTCAAAAAGCTGAAAATTATTTTATGAATCGATATTGGAAGAGAATTATTATGAAGCATTTTTTGAATCGTAAGTTTCTCAACTAAACTTATCAAAATAATATAAATATAAAAAAAAATTGCACATATATTACAAAGTTTGAATGAATTAAGATAAGAGAAACAACTTTCTTTACTAAAATCATGATTTCTGTTCAAGAAAATTATTTTGAAAGAAATTGCTTATGTAAAGTACTGAGCAGCTTTCTTAAACTGTCTGTTAATTAGCACTTTGCCTTACATAAGAATTTTGGAACTTTTTCTGACATTCTTCCTCAAAATCTGGATTTTTCTACTTTTTGCTTGTTATGATCTTGCTCATATCGCTCACCTGCAAGAAAAGTGACACATCTCGCAAAAATTCATTTTGGGTTTTATTTCACTAATAGATCTATCTTAGCATCTCCTATTTCTTTGTTCTAAATGTTTTTATGCTTTTATGAATGTCTTTATTCCTGCATGCAGAGATAAGAGCTATAATTTCATTTTACAATAAAATCATGCAAATTTTCTTTTGCCTCTCCTGGCAAATTTACTTTTGCCGTATGTTGTTGTGTTCTTGTGCATGTCAGATTTTTTAAAATCCAAACTATTACCTATCTATATCTTTCTCTGGTTTATAATCATGAAGTAAAGGGCTGTTCAAGTGAATCATCATTAGATCATTCAATGTTGCTGTTTTCAGCCCCTGATGGTGACCTGGCATCCTGGCAACTGAATTTGTTGAGCCCTGAATTAGAATTGTTTTTCTTTATATAAATCTATTTATCTATTTATTTCAGTTATAAAACATATCGCTTCTGCTTGTGTTTTGATTGCTGTGTGATTTTTTTTTTTTTTTTTTTTTTTTTTTTTTTTTTTTTTTTAATGTTAAAACTTTGCAATGTTGAAGTTTTACTAATTAATATTCTGTTGACATTTGGAATTACATTAATCACGTTATATTGAGTAAAAAAAAAAAAATAAATAAATAAAAATAAAGTCCCCTTGACAATTTTAAATAAAATATCCTTATTAATGTATTGACTAATTCAAAATAGAGGTTGTGATAAAAATAGGAAGGTTGCCATTTAATAATTCTACCGATTTAAAACATGAAATAGTTGAGACAGTTTTTATTTTAGATGTTGTGAAATAATTTTAAAACAACAACCTATGCAATTTGTGGTTCTTTAATGTTATCAAGAAAATAGAATTAAAAAAATCCTTATTTGAATCGTAGAACTCAATAAATTAAAGATGCTGAAATGAAAACCTCATTTTGAAAGCTAAAAAAAAACTTCTTTTACTTTAATCTTGAAATCAGGAAAATATAGATTCCTTTTTGGTTAGTCCATTTTAAAAAATAGCAGAAAGAACTTTAGAAATAATTGTTTTTGGATTTATGCAAATGATACTTCAATGAAAATCTTTGTTTAAATTTTGAAAATGGCATTTTAAATCAGGCACAACAAACACCTCCATGCCATATACTCATCATACAGAAACAGATTTAAATTTTAACATTCCAAACTTAAATTTGGAATATATGTGACTTTCATATTAGCAACAAAAGAATTTCAAAACGATTAGCCAGAAAATGGAACAAAATTTAAAGGCACACCAACCAAAACTATTCTCAAAAGAGCAACCATGAAACGTAATCAAACCACGCCTCCACAAAGCAGAGGGAGAAGAGAAAGTACACTCCTCAGGAATGACATAACACAGCACTGGAGATAACCATGCCTCTAAGAGCACGTCATGTGCTGATGTACTAGCCACACCCTCATGGATCAAAGAGAAATTAAATGCCAAAACACGAAAGTTCATTACCACTCACAGTGTAAAAAAAGGTGCTACAACCAGTAAAAAAAGCCGTAGATTAAATGGAATAAAAGTAACATGAACCGACGAGAAGGAAATGGCGATTCATGAAAAAGTTATCAGAGAATTCCTCACAGGGCTTATGATGAGTATTTCTTTACTGCTGATAATAGACATATTTCCAAAGACAAAAAATATATAAATAAATTGCGGCATTTTGGTATGTTGTTTATTTTGAAAGAAGTCGTGTACATATTAAAATACAAAATTTAATTTTTTATTCAGTTCCTGGGACTTATAAGTTACATATAGAAGCATTTTCTTCATGCTCTGACAATTAAAAGACTAAAAATTTCATTCTTTTATGACCAAAATTCATTGAGTTGTGATACTTTAAATTTTATGAAATTTAGAGCTTTTTGGCACTAAAAAATTGTCTGTTTTTAATGCCGAAAAGCTCTAAAATTTCATAAAATTCAAAGTATCATAAATCAGTGAGTTTTGGTCATAGAAGAATGGAATTTTTACTGTTTTACTTGCCAGAACATGGAGGAAATATTTCTAAATATAATTTGTGAAGTCATATAAAAAATATCATACATACAAGTCATATAACAGTCATATAAAAAATTAAATTTGCTATTTTAATATGTATATAGCTTCTTTGCATCAAAAGAGATTTGGATTTTGTTCAATAAGGCCTTTTTAAAAATAACTGTCAAATCTGTTTTTTTTTTTTTTTCTTTTCTGAACAAATATTATAAAAATGTTATACAGTAGCGCTCAAAAGTATTTTGACAACCTTATATTCTCTCTTATTTTATTTAATATAAAAATGTAAAAGAAAATATATTCCTTATAATTGAGAACACTATGACTGCAGTTATTCAAATGTATCAAGTTTCAACTTGTTTGTTTACATTCGGCGCCACCAAAGAAATATGACTCCTCCTTAGCTCAAAAGTATTTTGACAATTAGTTTCCATTTAATTGTTGAAGGTGTCAGTGGCACTATAGCTTCGATTAGTGTTTATATTGACTTATTGTGATTACTTTTTAATGCCGAAATGTATAAAATATTGAAGTGATTCTAGAAAAGCCGCTGTAAGTGCACTTAAGAATGGTAGACTGCAAGCAGAATTAGCTCATTCTTTTAACGTGTCTCGACAACTTATTATATGGAATAAAGTTTTTAATAAACAGAAATACATTGAAAATAAGCCTCAAAGTAACCATCTGAAAAAAAACAACTTGCAATGTTGACTGTATTATAAAAATGATATCTACAAGTGATTATCGTAAGTCTGCTGTAATAATAAAATATGAATTGAAAGAAAATTACGGCAGAGACTTACACATCTCATCAGTCAAACGACGCCTAAACCTCTATGGTTTTCATGGCAGAAGACCAGCAAAAACACGTTTGTTATCTACTAAGAATAGGAAGGCTAGAGTTGCATTTGTAAAACGGCATAACCCTTTCAGTAGCAAAGCAATTCCATTGCTAAAGTGTTGAAATTATTGATTGACACTGGAATTCGAAAACAAATTTATTTGTAAATAAGAAGTTCTATTTCACACACATAATAAACTGAATTTTTTTAACCAAAATTCTGGTGTCAATAATTAATTTCAACATTTTAGCAATGGAATTGCTTTGCACCTGAAAGGGTTATGCTGTTTTACAAATGCAACTCTAGCCTTCCTATTCTTAGTAGATAACAAACGTGTTTTTGCTGGTCTTCTGCCATGTCAACCAAAACCAAAGAGGTTTAGGCATCGTTTGACTGATGAAACGTGTATGTCTATGCCGTAATTTTCTTTCAATTCATTTTTAGGGTTTCATTCATCTGACGAAACCATATACGTCTCGCTCCTCTGTCTGTCTGTCCGTCCGTCTGTCTGTCTGTCCATCACAGAGCTCGTTCTCAGAAACTATATATGTTGGAGACTTGAAATTTTGCATACTTATAGATGAACACCACACATCATACAACAAATCATAAAATTTTGAAAAAGTCGTACATTTAACCCTTTGACCTCCCACATGGATATTTTAAACAATTCTTTCTAAGTGAGTCCGTAATTAGGTTGCAGGCGTGAAATTTTGCGTACTTATAGATGGACACCTCAGATCAAACGCCAAATCATAAAATTTTGAAAAAGTCGTACATTTAACTCTTTGGGCTCCCACAGGTGTATTTTAAACAATTCTTTCAATGTGAACCCCTAATTAGGTTGGAGGCGTGAAATTTGACATACTTATAGCTGAACACCTCACATCAAACGACAAACTATAAAATTTAGAAAAAGTCGTACATTTAACCCTTCGGACTCCCACATGTGTATTTTAAACAATTCTTTCTAAGTGAGTTATTTAGGTTGGAGGTGTGAAATTTTACATACTTATAGCTGAGCACCTCGCATCAAACGACAAATCATAAAATTTTCAAAAAGTCGTACATTTAACCCTTTGGCCTCCCAGATGTGTATTTTAAACAATTCTTTCTAAGTTAACCCTAATTAGGCTGGAGGTGTGAAATTTTGCATACTTATAGCTGAGCACCTCACATCAAATTACAAACCATAAAATTTTGAAAAAGTCGAAAATTTAACCCTTTGGGCTCCCACATGTGTATTTTAAACAATTCTTTCTAAGTCAGCCCCTAATTAGGTTGGAGGCGTGAAATTTTGCATACTTATAGCTGAGCACCTCACATCAAATTACAAACCATAAAATTTTGAAAAAGTCGTACATTTAACCCTTTGGGCTCCCACAAGTGTATTTTAAACAATTCTTTCTAAGTGAGCCCCTAATTAGGTTGGAGGCGTGAAACTTTGCATACTTATAGCTGAGCACCTCACATCAAACGACAAATCATAAAATTTTGAAAAAGTCGTACATTTAACCCTTTGGGCTCCCAGATGTGTATTTTAAACAATTCTTTCTAAGTAAGCCCCTAATTAGGTTGGAGGCGTGAAATTTTGCATACTTATGGCTGAGCACCTCGCATCAAACGACAAAAAGTCGTGCATTTAACCCTTTGGGCTCCCACATGCGTATTTTAAGCATTTTTTTCTAACTGAGCCCCTTATTAAATTGGAGATTTGAAATTTTGCATACTTATTGCAGAACACCTGAGGCCAGGTTACAAATCATAAAATCTTGAAAAAGTCTTACTTTTAACCCTTTGAGATACCACATATGTATTTTAAGCAATTCTTTCTAAGAGAGCCCCTAATTAAGTTGGAGACATGAATTTTTGCATACGTATACCTCAGACCACACGACAAATCATAAAATTTTCAAAAAGTCTTATATTATTTACTCCTCCGGGCTCTAACCTGTATATTTTAAGGCATTTTTTTAACCTCTGCCCTTTTCACCCGGGGAGCACTTTTCCAACATTTGCCGACAACCCTGTGACCATTCTTTGATATTATGCACCATAGCCTTACATATTTTAGTTCTACTTTTTACCGTTAGGGGCGCCTACTTATCTCGGGTGCTATGGCCCAATCCCTCCCACTAATATATATATACGGATAGTATGAAAAACGGAGTTTCATTCGGATAGAGGTGTTTTTAGAATAGAGTGCGCCCCTGGTTGCGAAATGTGGAACTAACAGATTTTTCAAAAGGATAAAGTGTTTTGAAAGGAATACTAAACGAAACCCTTTGTGCGATCTGTGATCACACTTACCCACTTGTTTATTATTACAGAGGACTTACGACAATCGCTTGCAGATTTCATTATAATACAGTCAACATTGTAAGTTGTTTTTTTTTTCGGATGGACACTTTAAGGCTTAATTTCGATGTATTTCTGTTTATTAAAAACTTTATTCCATATAATAAGTTGTCGAGACACGTTAAAAGAACGAGCTAATTCTGCTTGTAGTCTACCTTCCTTAAGTGCATTTACAGCGGCTTTTCTAGAATCACTTCAATATTTTTTACATTTCGGCATTTAAAAATAATCACAATAAGTCAATATAAACACTAATCGAAGCTATAGTGCCACTGACACCTTCAACAATTAAATGCAAACTAATTGTCAAAATACTTTTGAGCTAAGGAGGAGTCATATTTCTTCGGTGGCGCCAAATGTAAACAAACAAGTTGAAACTGGATACATTTCAATAACTGTAGTCATAGTGTTCTCAATTATAGGGAATATATTTTCGCTTATATTTTTACATTAAATAAAATAAGAGAGAATATAAGGTTGTCAAAATACTTTTGAGTGCTACTGTATTTTTAAATTTGATATAAATCTCTGAAGGGGGAATTGTGTTTTTATATGTATTTTGTTACACGAGATTTTATGCAATTTTAGGAACAAATGCCGATGTTTCGTGGTTGGCAGATATGAGTATTTTATTAGTATAGGATAAAATATGCTATACAATGCTTATAGTAATAAAATACAGTTTAAAATGTACTTTTAAATATACTAGAAACTTAGTACAATTGTACATTTTTGCTCTAAAGTATTCTAACAATAAGCAGTTGAAGAGCATAATTACATGGAATCATGTTTAATGTAACAGTTCTGAAAAATTAGATTTTCTGAATCTTTGGGAAATCTTGAATGCTTAGAAATAATACAAATAATCAAACATTATTAAATTGGCAGATTTCAGTATGCTAGAGATTGTGTGAAGTGAGATGAAAATTAAAATATCTTGCAAAATTGCCTTTGAGGCCTCTGATCTGAAGATTTACTAATATAGGTATTTTGATGAAATAAATTTTACACCCAACAAAACTTATTCCCAGTCCAAGTAAAAAATCCTTTAAAATAACCAAAAAAAGACAAAAAAAAAAAAAAAACTTGAGGATTTTCTAGATTAACTGCAAGATTTGGGGGCAGTATAAAAGATGCAATATAAAAATATATCATTCTGGTTAGTATAAGAATAAATACTAAAGTTGAATATTTTTTCAACAATAATACAACAAGTGATATCTATAAAATGAGGCCGCAGTTTTTGTTGCTTGCTTTTTTTTTTTTTTTTTTTTTGCTTAATTATCTCAAAACTTTATTTTAGTTAGTATTGATTAATTTTCTGTTACTTGTTATTATAAATATAAACTTTTGGCTTTTGTTGATGAATATGCTTTTATGATCATAAATTAGATATCTAATTCATTAGATATCATAAATTTGACATCTAATTTCATATCTGGTTAAATAGTCATTTCGAACTTTCAAAAAAAAAAAAAAAAAATTGTACTTATCGATTTTTTAGTTCCTTCTTCGTCTACTAAACACCCTTCCAAAATTGCAAAACAACAAACAAAATTAAATTTACTAAATAACATACAAAATAATTGTGTAATAATTAAAAATAGAATTCTATTAGTTATGTAATAATAGAATCATAAAAAAATATAATTCTGTGCTAATATATATTTGTCGGATAATATGTTATTATTATTATTTTTTAATAACTCCTGTAATGTTGCTTATCAATTGTTCACATGTGTCTTTCTCATGCCTATCTTGCTTTTTAAAGTCTTTATAAATTTTAATGTAGCTTACTCAGTTAAATTGTGCATTTGTAATTTTGAATGGTTGTTAGTTCTACAGAATATTACAGTAAACTCTGTCTAAGGCGAATCGATTGGGACCAAGAAAATTTTCTGCAGTAAACAATATTCCGCCTTAGACAAATTTTACTCTGTCTATGGATTTGCAGAGACTTGAAAATCTTTCCGAGTTAGACAGATTTCCGTCTTACACAGAGTTTACTGTATTTTTATTTATAACCTGTCTATAAGAAACCACTACACTACATCTTTTGTTACATATATGTTTCTAATGCTTTGTGCTTAAGTATATTGTGAAAGTTGTAAGACATCACAATAAACACATTGAATTTGTATACTTTCTGTTATATTTTTAGGATGCCCAAGAGTTTCTCAGGTGTTTTATGGATCAGTTACACGAGGAACTCAAAGAACCCATTGTTGAGCTTCCAGGTATCACCTCGTTATCTCCTACAAGTCAGGAAGAGTTTGATGGCATGCAGAGCGATTCTGGCATTCCTATTTCTGAAGAATCTAGTCAATCAGATGGTGATTATGAAACATGTGAATCAGGTCCAAATAGTGAGAAAGATTCATGTGCGGATGAAGCTATCGACCCTTCAGATCCACCTCAAGAATCACCTGACATGATTTCAGCCTCTCTTTTACTTTCTTCTGCAGATAACAATCCGAATGCTTATGTTTCTGAATCAAATAATGAAAATTTTTCAGGCCAAATTGATTCTTTTTCAGTTAATGGAGCAGGTGATCCATGTTTTGAGTATGACAAGCAAAAAAGGACTTGTGTAACACCAGAATGTCCTTCACATGTATCAAATTCCGATTCAGCTTTAACCAATGAAAATTCCTTCTCAGGTTGTGATAAAAGTGACTCTCCTTTGCTAAAAGAAGATAGCAAGTCTAACGTTGAAGCATATCTGTCAGAGGATTCCAATAACATTGATTCAAAAGGTGTGAAATCATTTGTTAGTGATAAGCATTGTAATCATCCACCATTTGCCACAATGAAGCATATGCCATGTAACAAAGGAACTAGTGCAATTGATCAGACTTCTCAAATAAAGCATATAGCATCTCAAGCAATTATTAATTCAATGCTTACTGCCAAAAAGAAAAAAACAGTTCAACATCGAAGTATAATTTCTGACATATTTGATGGGAAGATTCTGAGTTCTGTCCAATGCTTAACCTGTGATACTGTAAGTTGATTTTAGTAAAAAATATATTACTTGTGTATTATCCATACCAGAAAAATTCATCCTATCAACAATGATGCTTATAATACTAATAACACAAACCCTTATTTTATTTTTCTCTTTCTACAGTGTAACTGCATAGTTATTATATAGGTGCCATATTAATGGAATTGCATATTATCCATACCAGAAAAATTCATCCTATCAACAATGATGCTTATAATACTAATAACACAAACCCTTATTTTATTTTTCTCTTTCTACAGTGTAACTGCATAGTTATTATATAGTTGTCATATTAATGGAATTGCAGAAGTAGTTATATATAACTGCATAATATGATATCTTATTTGGTATTTGTATTGCATTTATAAATATAATATGTGGTTAAGATGTATATAACATTTATTATGGCAGGCATAATATCCTGTCAGAAATAAAACTGGCATCATTAATATCTTTTGTCACCAAAAGCTGCCAACCTGTGTTATGTATTTAAGAAATGTATACTAAATTACAGTTTTGTATAATTTTAGTTTACTGGCATATTATTTATAATTTTTAATAATGCTATGTATAATAACAGGGTTCATACTAATTAGGGCATTATGGGATTCAGGGGATAAATTTTGGACGTAAAAATAAGGGGAATCTCAGGAGATAATGCAAAAAGTTCCCTAAACCTGGCAAAGTGATTGGCTACTCTGAGAAATTGAGGGTAATTGCTGTTGGCATGCTTTGTGATGTCATAATGAAATCAAACTGAAACATGCCTTCTAACATCATGGGATATAGGATTGGAAACTAGACACTCCTTCTTGCAGATTAAATATAATATGCTATATTTAATCTGTGCTCCTTCTAATGTCTGGCGACATCCATTCAGTCACTAGACATACATTTACAGACCTGCCAACTGCTACGAAAAAATCGTAGTTGCTACGATTTGGACCTATAAACTACGATGCTACGAAAATCGGTCTTAAACTACGATTTTTTTGCAAAAAAAAAAAAAAAAAAAGCATTTTTTGTTTCTAATTGCGATTTTTATCCCGCGCAGCATATTTTTCAGGAAGGATTCTGTTGCAAAATTTCAAAGTATTCATTTTCGAAAGTTTTAAAAAACTTGTCATTTATCCAAAAATTCGGACATTAAAAATGCTCATGGGATAAAAAAAAAAAAATCTGGGCTGCAAAACAAACTTCTTAACATAAAACTCTCTTTATGTATATCAAACACAAGTGAATCGTGTTTCTGTAAATATTTATACAGGAATTCCCTTCCTTAGAAACAGGGATTCCATTTTAAGAATTTCTGGAGGTGGGGGGGGGGGGGGGGGGATCTTTGAGGGGCAAGATTTGAAATTTTGAAATAGTGTGCAAAATCGCACGATTTGTACTATTTATTATTAAACATTTCAATTTATGAATTATTATTAAACATTTCAATTTTGTGTGGTAAAAAACACAAAATTTGTCAAAAGTTCGTAGTAAAAAGTGCAGATTTCAACAAAGAATCGTGATAGAAAAATGTGAAATACGATTGTGGGGAAAAAATTGTGAATATCCTGAAATGGTCGCGGGAAAAAAAAATTTGAGAATTTCGTCAAAATTTACAGCATTGGGCTAAAAAATTGGAACCAGGCTTCTTTTACAAATGTAAAAAAAATGCTGGAAAACGAGAAGAAACTTTAAATATCGTATAAAAAATTTCAGAAAAAAATTTACTATATTGAGTTGAAAGACTGAAACCTTATTCCTTTTACGAATGTCAAAAGATGGCTCCAAAACACGAAAAACCAACCAACCAACCTCCAGATTAATTTCAATATTCTGTGCTACGATTTCTCATTTTCAAAAGTTGGCAGGTCTGCTTTTAACCAATGGCGTGGCGTCCGGTCATCGCTGGATGCGGCGATGACCAAGCAATATTTTAAAACTCTTAATAAGCTTTTAAAACTCTACGATCCAGTTTTAGCAGAACATTTGGAGTTTATGTATAAGTGAAGGTAAGATTTAAAGTTTCTTTTTTGAACATTCAACCATTGAATTTTAGAGTTAATAATTTTTCACCACAAACTTAAATAATTGCGATGACCACCGAAAATTTTCACGCCACGCCACTGCTTTTAACATCATGAGGTCATGAAATTAAGCATGCCTCCTTCCTTCAAGATGTTCTTTGAATGGTTCTGCCGATTTGAATTTATCAAATTTGTTGCAAATTAGCTTTGATGGGCCTAACGATTTGAAATTTTTGAAAACTGTTTAAGAGGAACTTAAGAAAAATAAAGGACATTTTAAAATTAATATGAGCACTTATAAGTTTCATATTATTCATAATGCTTTTCAAAGAGGTAATAAAATCACAAAGTGGAAATTAAACTAAATTAAATTTTTGCAGCAATCTACCAAAGTTTTAAGGACAGCCCTGCAAGGCATGCAGACTTCATCTCTGTTATACACAAATTAATGTTTTTCCTTTAAAATTCTCTTCATATTGTTTATATGGCTAATGTATAAACTTTATTGTTAAGATTATCTTTTTTTTATTTTATTTACTTTTATTTTGAGAGATGGGAGTGGGGAGTTGATACTGGTTTTAAAAAAATGCCATTAATTGTTCACATAGGAAAGTTATTCATCCCAGAATTTCATCAGGGGATTCTCGGGGGATTTTTTTTCTTGGAAAATGAGTATGAACCCTGAATAAATGTATTTTAAATTGATGTTTTTAACACAATTGATGATTGACAACCATTTTCACAATTTATCTTCCTGGTACAGATAATATATAAGTACTGAAAATGCTTTATTTTCCAACTAAATAATTTATTCCTCTCTTTTCCTCTCTTCTTTAATTTTGTTCATCTGTGTAAAGATAGAATTTTGTAGTCTATTTTTTACTCACTTCCTGATTTTCCAGAATTATAAAAATTATTTATCCGGGTGTGTTTTCGATGACAATACAACATTTCTATTTTTAAGACTTTATTATAAATCAATTTTAAGGAATTTTCCATTAGCCAGGTGCAAGTGATAAATCACCAAATATTCTTTATTTATAGCTGTACAGCGGTAGAAATGATTAAAAAAAAGTCACTGGTCCCAAGGACCAGTAAACATCAGAGTTTACTGGTCCACAGACATCGTCACTGGCCCCTACATAAAATTATATTAAGTACCTTTAACCCTTTGAGTGACCCCCCCCCCTCTTCTCCTCCGAGAATATAAACCAAATTTCCTTTCAGTTACCCAAAATTTTCGGCATAATAAAATGTAAAATTATAATTTGCTAAAAATTAAATAAGTAGTACATTAACAAAAACTGAAATTATTAATTATGTATTTTATTTCCGTTTATTTTAACTGACTAAGTTTTTATGCTTATTGTAATGTTTGGTTGCGGTTTTTGTCAGGGATGGGAAAATTTAAGTTTACCTGTCAGAGAGGGAAAAAAGTTACTTGCTTCATCGGAATGTTAAAAGACATATTGAATAATTTTTTTTTTTTTTTTTTTTTTTTTTTTAACCAAAATTTTTCTAATTTACCAATGTTTTTGAAGACAAAATAATATTTTGTATTTATCGCTAATGCTGCTTGGGGACAAGCATTAACAAATGTTATTAAATACAAGAATATTGTTTTGAATTTTTGCTTTATGGGCATGCAGTGCTCATACATGCAGTATTTTTTACTTACTGCCACATGCATGCACAAAATTTTTTGTTTATTTTTTTACTATTTGCTTTTTACAAATTCCCTTTCCCCTCTCTTTTTTTAGAAATAACGTTTGGAAAATTTTGGTGTTTTGTTTTGAAAACATCATTATTTTTTATTGGGCTTAGATCAATTTTAATATTTATATGAATCTCAGAATCATTATCATTACAAAATTTTATACTATTTGCTTTTTACAAATTTCTCCCCCCTCCCCATCTCTCTCTCTCTTTTTTCATAAATAACATTTTGGAGAACTTTGGTATTTTGATTGTAAAAACATGTTAAAAGATAGATTGAATAGGTCTTTTTTTTTTTTTTTTTTTTTAACCAAAATTTTTCTAATTTACCGATGCTTTTGAAGACAAAATAATATTTTCTATTTATCGCTAATGCTGCTTGGGGACAAGTATTATAACAAATGTTATAAAATACAAGAATATTGTTTTGAATTTTTAATCTTATCATCTGTTAACCGTATGTTAATTTTTATAATGAAATTGAATGAGTTTTTGTATATCCCTTGCATATTCTCCCTTGATCGTCTGTCATCTTTTTTGTTATGACCGACATTTTTTTAGCAATTTTGCAACCCTGACTATTTTCTGCGGTAGAATTGATTTAAAAAAAAAAATCACTGATCCCAAGGACCAGTAAACATCAGAGTTTACTGGTCTGCAGACATCGTCACTGGACTGCTACATAAAATTATATAAGTACCTTAACCCTTTGAGGAATCCTCGGGACCGAAGGCTTTCCAGATTTTGGAATTTTCCGGATTTCGGGTCCTCTCGAATTCCGTAAAAAAATCGCGTAAAAAATGCAAACTTTGTAAAAGAATTTCAAAAAACACAATTTTTTTCCAAATACCACAAAAAAATGGAAATTACATCAAAATATAGCAAAAAAAAAAATTCTTCAAAGGATTGAAAAAGCCCCTCGCAATTTCGTCAAAAGATCGCGAAAAAATCCACAAATTTCATCAAAAGATTGCGAAAAAAACCTGCAAATTTTGTCAAAAGATTGCGGAAAAAAAACACAAATTTCATCAAAAGATCGCAAAAAAAAACGAAATTTCGTAAAAGGATAGAGGGAAAAAAACGCAAATTTTGTCAAAATCTCGCGCAAAAACGCTAATTTCGTCAAAAGATAGAGAAAAAAAAATTTCTTCAAAGGATCACAAAAAAAAAACCCTTAATTTTATCAAAAGATCGCGTAATAACGCAAATTTCGTTAAAGGATCGCGAAAAAAACGCACAATTAGTGCTGAGGGGAGGAGTCCACCCCTCTTCTCTAAACTTAAAAAAAAATTTGCTGTGAATTTCAGATTTTTTTTTTTTTTTTTTATTCAGAATCGTCCCTGATTCAAGTAACACAATTGTGTAGCCATAATATTTTGTCGAAATGAGAGGGAGGGTGTGAAATATCTGACGATTTTTTAAAAAAAGAAATCATAATATAAATTAATTTTAAACTAAAACTTGACAGAAAAATAACTTTTTCTCATTTTTTTTGGGGGGGGGGGGACACCGTCTTTCCCCACCACTGATGTAACATTTTATAGTGGTTACACATTGCAACACAATAGACAAAAAAAAAAAAATAGAAATCTGTAAAATTTTCGAAAATTTTCAGAAATTGCAAAATTTTAGTAAAAATTTACAAATTTAGAAAATTTTCAATTTTTTTTCCGGATTTCGGGTCCTTCCGGATTTTGGAATTCCGGATAATGGGTCCTGTACTGTAGTACATAAACAAAAACTGAAATTATTATGTTTTTTATTTCCGTCTATTTATTTTAACTAAGTTTTTATGCAAATTTTATGCTTATTGTAATGTTTGGTTGCAGTTTTCTCAGGGATGGGAAAATTTACGTTTACCTGTCAGAAAGGGGAAAAAGTTACTGTTAGTTACTGGTCCTTCGGACCACTAAATTTTTTAAATTAGTGGTCCGATTGAATTTTTAGTGGTCTCGGACCAACGGACCACCAAGGATTTCGAACGCTGCTGTATATGAGTTACAATAACAAAAGAATTAATTATACACCAAACCACGCTCAGTAAAATATGCCATCTAGCTCTGAAACTGCAACAATAATATATTTTAAGCACTAAAAAGTAGGAAATATAAATAAAAAATAAAGAGTATAATATTTTAAACACTTTTATTTTTACACTAAATTAGTTATTTATATTTAGAACTAGGGGGGGTCTGTCCCCTGCAAGCTACGCTCGCCAACCCCCGTTCAGACACCGCAGAATCTAAAAACACGCTAATCTGATGGGTTTTTAAAATATAAGAGAAGATTGAATTATACTGAAAAAAGCTGTGCAGATCTCCCTGTAAATGGGTTTCCATTCAATTCCCTTTGATTGCAAAAATGTAAGGGCGAATCAGTTGCTGTTAAGACATCCAATGGTTATTTTCGTTTTTGATTAAAGAGGATCAGTTAAACATTTGAAAAGTAGCTAAAATAAAATGAATTAAGTATACAGAGTTTTTGTCTCCCGGTATTTTAAAACAATCTCTATAACAATAGCCTAACTCATGTGACTATCATCAACTGTTCCGGGCGGACCACTTCGCTTTTTATACTCTAGGTGCCATTTTGGTACTTTAATGTTAGCCATGCACAGGTGATAAGTCGCCAAATATTATTTTATCGCCATCATTTCATCGATATTATAATAGTTCAAGTCATCAACTGTCATAAACAAATATGGTCTGATCCCTTCGCCTTTCATATGAAAGTTTGGCACAGATGTCATATACAATATTGGCGTGATTTTTTTCTGACGCCAATTTGGGGAATGTATCAACAGCATAAACAACAACATCCGGCTTACCATACAAGCAAAATAACGATACTTTGGCGCCAGTTAAGTACCTGTTGCATATATAACATTGGCGTCAGAAAAAAAATCGTGCCAATATGGAGCCATATATAACATCTGTGTCAAAAGTTTTCCATTTTGATTAAAAAATAAAAAATTTTTTCGAATAAAACTATATAAAAGTTGCCATGGTCGCAAAGAATTCTCGGTACTGTTATGCTAGCCGGGTGCAAATCTTGCAAATAGCTTTTTTTCAAATTGCCAGTTAGCATTTTTTTTTTTTTTTTTTTTTTTTGAGTGGTAAATTAAAACATTGATTTGAAGTTGAAATTAAATGTCATGGTTTGTTGCATTATTGGAAAAAGTTCCATATTGTGTGCTGGTTGGCGCGATTGGCGAAGGAATCCAAAATGGCGCCAAAAAGCCATTTTAGCGTCTTATAAAATTTTTCAGGATGGCGGAAAAACATGGTCTTTAAATATTTGTAAACATATAAATATATTTAATAAATGTTATATATGTCACACGTTAAAAAAAGTACGATGTTTATACAGATATTTATATATATATATTACGTATAGAGATATACCTTATACATGCATAATATATATACACCTATAAATAAATATTATATACTTATATATAATTTTATGTATTTATTATATTTATTATACATGTCAAATTAAAACAAAAGTTATATATTTTTCAGAAAAATATAGGCTAAATGCAAAAAAAATACGCAGAAAACATATGAATAAAGTCCATTCCAGAAAAAAGCAACCCCAAAGGCTGAAGATCGCAATCACATCGATTCATTTAATGGCAAAAAAAGCTCGCCAAAAAAACCAGCTCACAATATGGAACTCTTCCCGCATTATTTAATATTTGGCCAGATGTCATATCACGCAGGTTTGGCGTGATTTTTTTTTTTTTACGAAAATTTGGCAAAAACATCATTTTCGAATACCAGTTACATATGCATTTTGGGTATTACTTAGTTATCCCATCGACCAAAAATCTGTTGCCAAACTATAAGATTAAATGTCAATAATGGTTGACCGTAAATGTCACATTCACTTGACTTTAAGTAAGTTATACATGTTTACGTCATCAAGTGATTTTTATTTCGACATTTTATTTGTATATTTGTATTATTATATAATTTATTTGTTCTTTCATTATTTAAAATAAAAATTATGTCAATTTGTATAATTTGGCGATTTACATAATTTGACGAAATTGGTCAACGGAATAACTAAGTAGTACCGTATCATAATATTAAAATATTTATTTGCTTAAAAGACATTATAAAAACACATTAAAAGTAAATTAAAAATCTGTTACAAATATATTTTATCTATATTTACAAAATATAGATTTTTAATTTAATTTTAATGTGTTTTTATAACGTCTTTTAAGCAAATAAATATTTTAATATTATGATATGATTAGTAATGGACGTAATTTTGATTTACTACTCGCACGTATTTACGTAAGTAGTACCGTATTTATATATTATTTTCTATTATTTTCAATCGGAAATAACAACAACAAAAAAAATTAATAACTATAGAACAAAATAATTTATATAATTTTAAAAAAGAAATAAAAGTAAATAAACGTTTATTATTAAATAAACAACAATAGTCGGGTTATCATGTCAATTAAAATAATGCCATTTTGGCGCCAATCAGAATCTTTCGATTTGGCGAAAGATTGTTCAAGTAAGTTGAATTATAAATAAAAGTAGCACGATACATTTCTTAGCATATATTTAAGGGAGGCCAAACTGGTCACCAAATTAATTTAAAATAACCTTTTCTGAAATCTAAAAAAAAGATATCTGTTCTGATTAAAATTTGAGTTGCCATCATTAGAAAAATGTACTTAAAATTAGAAAAAAATTAATATTTCGAAAACTAATTTGAATTTAAAAATTCTAATAACAGTTTTGAGATCTGCAGATCAATACGGATTTTTGGTGTTAATTTCATCGCAAAGTATCCCATATTTTAGGAGAAATCGCCGTGAAACATAATCAGTTGTTTCAAAGAATCGCTTCATAAATTCGTTTCATTAGGATTTTATATATATAGGGTAGATAAATTTGGGAATTTTTGTTGTTTAGAATAAGAATTTGAATAAATATATGTAAAATTCAGACGAAAAAATAATTGCACATGCTTTTTTTTTAGTAAGGGGTTAAATTAATGAAAGATTTTAACAATACTGACCGTATTCTATAATTTCATCGGCAATTGCTGTGTTCATAAAGCACTTGCAGATGGATTATTATTAATCACTAGAAGATAGCACGTCAGAATGACGTGTTTGCATTTATACAAGAATGATATAGCATTGCATTATAAAAAGAATTATGAAGTAATAAATGTTCATTGGTTCCGTGTAAATGTTCTTCAACATTTACACGGTTTTGAAGCTCTCGAGAACAATGGCTTCTGCATGTCTTTCTTGTCGTACTTGTTGAGTTACAGCATTTACTGCCCAAATTCTATCCGGCGACTCCTGGCTTTGCCTCGCTATCGATCTTGCTTGCCATTCATTATTCCTTTTCCATCTTCTTGCAATGACAAGAAGATTTTTTCATCTTTGTTCATTGCATTTAAAAAAAATCTCTAACCTTCAATTTCTTATAAATCAAAAAATAAAAATAAAAAACTAAGACTTCAATTCCTAATAAATTTGTTAGCTAAAAGTAAAAAGAACACATTTTATAAGATTGATAAATCAAATCTAAACAGTAAACGTTCACTCGTGGTGCCACTTGAAAAAATGTATTTTTTAGGAATAACAAATTGAGTCATTCACAGCTATGAACAAAAAAATTAAAACAGCCTGAATATAAACATTCTAACAATATTGCATTTAATACACACTTTTGCTTGCCTTAAATTGGCCTATTTTTAGAAAGTTTTAATTCATGGAATTCGTTCAGATCGCTGTATTGCCAATGTGCTCCATGATCTATATTTTAATATGAAACATTCATAATTAAACATTGTTTTTGAAATTGTAAAATGATTGCAAAACACAGTAAAATGTTTTTAGTTTTCTATGTTTTATATTGCCATTGAGCAAAATTATTTTATTACATCTATGGTCTATATTTTAATGAATCTCAAAGGAATGAATCGCATATTGTTTCCCATCGCTGATTGCTGGGTGATATGACTTTCAACGCAAGATATATAAAAAACATTCATATTTCGATGTAGCTCATCACACAGGTAATTTTTGT
Source organism: Maratus speciosus (assembly GCA_963932465.1). Lineage (NCBI taxonomy): Eukaryota > Metazoa > Arthropoda > Arachnida > Araneae > Salticidae > Maratus > Maratus speciosus. Next base: position 298,512,914 of record OZ010789.1, read on the forward strand.
TTTTCATAATCTTTCTAAAAAGGTTAATCTTACGCAGCTTTACTGAAAAAATTAAATCTCTGAAAATTAAAATAAAATGGCTGATTTTAACGAAAGGTTATCAGGATTGGATGAGTTCACTCTGAAAGTGTTATACACTTAGCACAATATATAATACTTATAACATCATTTACATATGGCATCCAGATTGGAGATGCAGCCTCTGTGCTTGCTTTTTGCAAGTATAGTAACATTCATCAGAAATTGGAATGCATTTAAAAGGAAGAGTAGTACAAGTTGCTAATTTTGAAAAAGTGAGTTAAGTACATGTATCTAGACATTGTCAATCTATCCATAGTATAACAATATAAATGACAGTTTTACAAAACTTTGGCTGTTAATACCACCTGAACTTATTTTACCCCTTAGGAAATGTCCAATAGAATCTTTGTTTTTAAGTATTTGGCAAAATAGGACTTCACTACTCTGTCTTTAAACACCCCATATAGTATTAATGTATTATGCTAAAGCACTTTTGTATGTTTCATTCTGATAGATTTAATTTTGAGAAGTAAAATTTGAGTGAAACGTGTCTATAAAATATTTGGCATCTTTTAATCTATGATTTTAGCAATCTCATTGTAAAACATCTTTTTACCTTCCCTGTTGTCGAGAAGTTAGAAAAAAGCACTTGTCTATTCTTGTATACTTAAGAAAACAAATTCAAAGATCCCTCCTTTTTTAATAGTTTCATATTTTCATGTCATGTTTGTATGCGATATTTGAATTCTGCTTCCGTTCAAAAAGCAGTTTCACTTATTTCTAAACGTTTATACAGGTTGGCCATAAAATAACTTTTCTTATTTAGAGGCATCTGTATCTAAAACTAATAGATCTGCTATTTAAAATTCAAATCGTCTAAGTTTGAATTAAACAGGATCTATTGTACTTGTTCTGAAAATTCTATGGCATTTTTCAGGAATACAGACCTAAACCTAAAATTTTCTGCTATTAATCTGGGATTTGGGTCATTTGATGCCTTATTGGGGTCATGCCTTATTGAGTTAATTATAGTTAATTAAATTTGATATTCTATTCCTATATTGACATTATAAAAAGCTTAAAATATTTTTCAGAAATACTTAGTTTTATAAAATAAGTTTTTTTTTTAATAACTATTGCTTCATAAATTATGACTTGTTATTTATTACACTGTACTTGTGAAGAATAAATTGTTTATGGAGATAGATCTTTTCTTTCTTTCTCTTTTTTAAATAGGTAGTATAATGCTAATTAGAGAATGCGAGCTTTGAAAGATATTGTTATAGATTCATAATTGTATTAATTATGAGAAATTATTATTTTAATTTTACTCTACTTTCTGTTTAAATTTGTGTACCATATTCCTGAGTTTTATTTTTTTATCTTTATGAATACTTAAATATTTGCCTAATTTTTATTTTTATTGATACTTTATTGGTTTCTAAGGTGTCATATACTAAAGAAACATTCCAAGATTTGTCATTGCCTATTCCTAATCGAGATCATCTTCATATGATTCATGCAACCCAAGGTAGTCACCAGAAAAGTGGTGGTGCATGTACAGATGTTTATAGTCACAAAGGATGGTTTAGCACATTTTTGGGTTGGATGATAAGGTAAAACACATTTTTAGCATGATTGTTCAAATAGATATTGTAGAGCAACTATGGAAAGTAGTATTTACATTTGTGCCACTCCCCCCCCCCCCCAAAAAAAAAAAAATAGACACGGATAGATGCATCTTAATTGTATTTAACATTAATCAACTTAGGTTGATTAATCATCAACTTCATTATACAGTTAAATTATTAAAGGATTTATTCCACATTTTTCCAACATTAATGATATTTTTTATTAAAAAAGTATTAATTCTGTATAGAATCTCATCCTTACAATAACTGTTTTCACTTTTGAGAATTATGAATATCTCTGAACTATTCACAGATCTGGGCAATGTCGGGGAGGGTCAACTAGTTTAGGAATAAAAGCTCAAGAACTCAAGAGATTATCTTTATATTGATGTAGTAACATACTATGAGATTTTCAATACATACTTGTACATACATAAACTTGTCACATTTTAATTTTTTGGTAAAATTTAGCTGCAGACATTAAATCTTAAGTCATTTGGTGAAGGCATTTATTAATTATGTAGCTGTACAATTTTGAGCTCTTAATTTTGAATTATTTTTTAATATTTTCAATCTACTTCCTGTATTTATTATTATTATTACTATTTTCTGTTAGCATTAAGTACCTCAAAAATTATTTAATTGTTCCATATTTTTATAAAATTTATTCAAAAATTTATTAATTGTAACCAATAAATATTTTAACAAATTCCATTGATCCCTGCATTCAATTTACCTCTGAAATTGAGACCAATAACTGTCTTTCTTTCCTGGATGTCCTTGTTATTCGTTGTGAAAATGGCTTTCAGACTACCGTCTTTCGTAAACCTTTTGCTGTCAGTCTCCCACCTCACAGGTATTCTTCTCATCCCCCTAACCAGAAATTCGCTGCTTTCAATACTTTTGTTTTTCGGGCTACTAATATTTGTTCCACTCCTCAGTTACTTAGTGCTGAACTTAATTACCTCAAAGCTATTGCTGTCGATCGTGGTTATTCCTCTAATATTATCGATTCTATTTATAAGAAATTGACGAAATCCGACCATTCTGAAAAGCATTCTAATTCCAACTCTAATACTTCAGTTGTATTACCATTTTTTCCTAAAATCAGTCAGCAAGTTGCTAAAATCCTAAGAAGGTTTGATTTTAAAGTTATTTTTTCTCCTGTTAATAAAATCCCTTTTTCAAATCTCAAACACCCCGTTGATCGCCTAGATAATTGGGGCATTTACCAGATCTCTTGTCAGTGTGGTCTTTCTTATATTGGTCAGACTAAACGTGCTCTTAGATTTCGTTTAAAAGAGCATGAAGGTTATGTTAAAAATCAGGAGCTCAAACGTTCTTCTATTGCTCAACATTCTTGGTCTTCTCAACATAGGTTTGATTTTTCCTCAGCCATCATTATCCAAAAATGTTCTTCTAACCTTGATCTTGATTTTTGGGAAGCTTACCATATCATTAAAAATTCTCACTCTTTAGTCAATGACTTATCTAGTACTCCAGATTTTCCAAGTATTTGGAAAGCGGTAATTTAATTCCCCTTTTTTGGTTTCTTTTCTCTACTTCTCCGGTAGATGTCGCTACTTGTCCACCCAGTCGTTTCCACTGCTTCTCTCTCATTGGTTGTTTCGGCGCCTTCGCCACCCGCATAGGGTATAAAAGCCAGCGCGTCTCTATGATTTTGCTCAGCCTTGCTTTTTCTAGCACGCTGTTCCTTTTTGCACTGAAGAAGAATCTCGCTAGTAGATTCGAAACAGCTGTTTGCTGCTTTTCATATATTATTTGTGCATTTTAAACGTTGGTTCTTCTGCTTTTTTAATATTGTTGCACAAAGGCTTTATTTGCTATTTTTAAATAAATATGTGTTTGCTACAATTATGTAAAATAAAATTAGTAATATAAATATGCAAAACTAAGGTGATAATGGCAGTTTTACCACAAATGGAAATCTCATCTAAAGGGATTTTTTCGTTTTTCTCTGTGACAATTTGGTGATTAAAATGCTCAAAGTGTTTTTTTCTCCCCTAACCATACATTTTAGTATCATCTAATTTATTTCAGATCAAAGTAAACCATGTGTATTATCCATATCTATATTATAAAGCAAAAACATGTCTGTTACTTCACTAAAGCCATAATGACCATGACAGCAACCTGTGCTATAGCTTTCTCTTTTATCCGAAATCTATTAACTTCTAAACATTGCATAATTTAAATTTTTATACTAAAAAATGTACTTTCAAATAAAGTTTGTTTAGAACTGCTACTCAATGTACGGAATTTTGATGATTTTTAAAAAATTTATCTCAACAATAAATATATGTTTGCTACAATTATGTAAAATAAAATTAGTAATATAAATATGCAAAACTAAGGTGATAATGGCAGTTTTACCACAAATGGAAATAGATTTTCCATGTTTGGCAAGCTTCCTCTTCACCTTCCTTGCTAAAGTATTTTCTTACAAGAAAAAGGAAAATAGCCGAACCTTTGTCTATAGATAGATTATAAACAACATTGACACAGGCTGTTTATTTTATTTTAAACATGTAGTTTTTAAATAAGTTTCAAATTGTATTTGAATACATACTTGATATTTTTTGCATGAAAATGCTGTTTGGTGTAGCTGGTGGAAAAACTAAAAACAACTTATCAAATGTAAAAATATGTATTCGAGTTTAAATTAAAAACAATTTTCACCTATGTTTTGTACGCTGGCACTATGTTCTGTAACCCAGGTTGCCGAGGTTGGATCCACTGGTTATGATAAAATAGAAAATATGTAGATCATTGATATGCCCAGGCCTATTAAACCCCATAACTACCAGAGCTGTCCTTTGTGGAAACGAGGCCTGATGCAAGAACTTTTGCAAGACTCTTTCTTTCCAGACTAGTTAATCCCCTCCCATTCAAACCAATGTTGCCTATTTAGCTGATTTTTTTATTCATCTACCTGAAATTTTGAAAAAGTAATTTTTGTTTTATTTAATGACAGATATTTTGAATACAAAAATCCGTTAAATTGGCAACACTACTTCCCACAATACAATCAGTCTTGAAAAAGCTCGCATGACATACACGGTGGTGCACATAGCATTACACTTTTCTTTTTCCTCAGGCTATTATTTTTTTAGCAGATTTTGGCCAAGCCAGGAAATTATTCTTGCCATTTCATCTTGGAGATGCATTTCTATTTCTCTTTCTTTGATCTTTTTTTTTTTTTTTTCAAATTAGCAATATTGTACAGTTGTTAAAAAGAGAGAGAGAACATCCCCATACTTTTTAATCACCAAAATTGCTGCAGAGAGATGTGTAAGGTACTGTTCGCTTGGAAATTGTCTACTTTTCGAATTTGAATACAACTTTTTAAATAGGGGTCACCTACATATTAAAAATTTCATAGTTTGAATTTTTGTTCAGTGAATTTTATGGACACACCCACTTTTAACATCATTCTTCAGTTTCTTTGATCAAGGTAGCCCGAAAAAAGGCACCAATTGTATACTTTTCTTAAATCTTCATAGTTTAATGTGTTCAAAGTTTGTGGATGCTAATGTTAATTCATATGACCAACTCTTATTTATTATCTTTCCAAAAAGTCATCCGATTGATTTTTTGTGTACAATGCATAAATGCAAAGATATTTCAGGTTTTTTTTTTCAATTAAAAAACAAACTTTTAATTATGAATATTGTTAATAAGATCATATTTAAAAGAACTGTGAATTATGATTGACATTAATTTTTACATAAAACTAACCACAATTGTGAAAAACATGGGTATGTAAGTATACATCGCTCTTTCTAATCATTACTTTTACAGATGTAGATAAATTTTACTTTTTGATGGCTTAAAAGGACCGTCTCTTGTTATCATAGCAGTCACAGAAAAGAAAATGTTAGAGAGAAACCGGAAAAAACAATTATGGTATTTTCTTTAATATAGTTTGTTCTGTACTAAAAATTGTGTATAATTTTTCTGGTAATTGACTGTTCCTTATACATCTTCTTGTAAGATACTAATTTTATATTTCTAAATTTATGAATAAACCATTAACGCATTTTCTTTTATAACTCTATGAAGGTTTAAGAAAAAAATATAAAGACAGTACTTCTTTTCAGTCTGTCTTGATTCAAGAAACTCAAATGTGGTTTCAAAAATGGATGTTAACATTTCAAACTTTAAAGCTGGTACAGTTTGTAATATGTAGATGGCTTTTATTCTAAAATTTATACTCATATTCGAAAAGTAGTCAAAATATACCTCTCATCTCTCCACAACCATTTAGCAATTAAAAAGTTTGGCTCTCTCTCTTTGTTTTTCCCCTTTTTTAATGACTACATTTGTTAACGGAATGTTTAGAAATTTATTTTTGCTTGAATAAATTAAATGAAAAATGTTTTTTAAAACCTATTTTTTCTTTCCTCTATTTGAGTCTTCATTTGAATGTAATTGTCTTATGTGATAATTAATATTGTAATTCTGTATACCTAACTTGCAGACAAATAATCTGATAAATGCTGTATATTAAATTATTTGCTTAAATATGCATTTAATATTCCTTTAAAGAATTTTAATTGTAGTATAATACTGGCTAAAGAAATATCGCGAAATTGAATCGGGTTGGGACTGATTTTAATTATTTTTGGGACCGAGCTTTTTACCTTTTACACAGAGTTAAGACAGCTTCATCTCGCCCCAGTTTTAAAATTTCAGCTCATGCAGACCTCACTGAGCAAGCTATCAGTAATTGGTCAATTAAAATTATGCAAAATCAGGCAGTTTTTAAAACAAACCATTGGGCAAAATTGTTAATTTCTTTCTGATAATTTAAACAGAAACATAAATCAAAGATATAGGTAAAATATTTATGTATTTGACTACGGCTGGACATGTACATCCCACGTATCGATAGCAGGGCTGTCATTATCAAATATTTTTATGCTAAAAGATAGCCCATCAGAATGACTTGTTTTCATTTTCAAAAGAATGATATAGCATTGCATTATAAAAAGAATTATGAAGTAATAAATTTTATCTTATCTGACTAATAGGATCAGGTGGGATAAAATAGTTATAAAAACTAATAGTGCTATTTTAAAACATTGTCAATTAACTTTCGTCTTCGTTCATTGCATTTAGAAAAATCAATAAGCTTCAATTTCCTATAAATCAGAAAAAAAAAAAGAGTCCTTCATGGATTAATTGCCGATAGCTGGCACCAAAATAATTATATAACTTAAATTTTAAAAATTTCAACTCTGATTAAATCCTGATTTTTTTTAAAACATGCATAAAGAAACCTGTAATAAATTTTGATCATTAAAAATGATCTTTTATCATTTAAGTAAATTGCAACTATTAATTGCATTAACAGATTTTTTTATTTCAAATTCTTTTATTAAATTATAAATTTATTTTCCCTACAAAATGCAAAAATACAAAATTTTATTTGCATTGTTTTATATATATATATTTATTTATTTATTTATTACATGGCATTATATACTATTCTTGATAGTCTAATTATATTTTATAAGAAATACTATTCATTTTTTCCTCAATGCCTTCAGAGTTCAAAGAATTTCAAAAGAAACTTCTTTTTTTATTTTAACTACCGATAGATGGTGCCAACAAAGCATAAAAATTCACAATGAATGCGATACAAATGAATGTTTAGTTATGGAGGGAGAGATTGAGCTGCCAAATTAATTTCAACTGAAGTTATCTCAGAATATATACATAATTGAATGTAAGTCATCTCTCAAATGTTAATTTATTTTGAATAATCTTTGTAAAAATGTAACTTTTATGAAGTTTTATTCGAAAGAATAATTTTGAATAAAAATGGCCAAATGGAATACAATAAAGCGAAGTGGAATCCAGATGAGTTCACTCCAGATTTATTATACACTTAGCACTATATTATATATAATATGTTTGTTTTGTACTACTACATACAAAAAAATTTCTTTACAGTACCTTTCTCAAAATGGTCTCAGCAAAGATTTTTTTTTTTTTTTTGAAAAAGTGCTGCGAATACAATAAAAAGACAAAATAGTCACCAGTTTTAACAATTTCTAATAAAAAAAATTGTATTCAAAAAATAAATTGATTAAATTACTCGATCATATTATGGCAGTAATGAATGCAATGAAGATTAAATTTATTTACTTATAAATTTTATTATAAACTCTATTCTTTCATTAATTGTAACATGTTTAAAGTTTTTAATTTAATTAGCCAAATATTTTTAATTTAATAAGATAATTTAAAATGGGAAAAAACTGAGTCAAAATCAATACTTCCCCAATTATTTTTTTCCCCCTAAGAACCTTTAAAACCTTAACCTATCACAATTTTTGGAGGCTAAATCTTGCATTTAGTATCTGGGTCTGGGGGAGGGGTTTCAACCCGCTTGCCTTCCCACCATCTTTACTCGACAGGGAAATATGTTTGCGTGAGGACATGAACATCGATATTCATATAATAAAAAGATAAACTTAATTACACAAGTAGGAAAGTAAATTTGTGTTATTACATTACAAATAGTCATTAAAATAATAGTAAACAGTTTGTTAGTCATCTTTTCATTAGTCAACCGAACTTTTATCAATTAATATTCAATTCATGCTCATGTCCAGATTTATCATGTATCTGATGCTGCCTAAGCTAGAGTATAACAATACAATGCCTATAGATCGAATATAAGGTACAAAAACAAGCATCCACAACTTGCACTGAAGATTTCATTGTTAAAACATTTTACAAATGAACATGTTTATACATGCAAGTTTTATTATAAAGTAAATAACTCGCAGCAAAATAAATAATAAATATTTGGCTTCTCTTTTTTTTCCTGGGTCTGAGGTCTTCTTAAGTGTGAAGCCCTGTGCCACCAGACCTGTCACACACTCCTAAGGACGGCTCTATTTATTATTATAAGTTTGATGCACCAGAATTTTCAAAACATGTACAAAAACCAATTAAGGAACATACAAAAACTGATTAAAATGGACTGCCCAGTAAAAATTTTGTTTGGACTATGGCTTTTTGTAAGTTTATGGGTAAACTTGTACATACTTTTCGCAAGTTGTTTTCATTCCTACCAGCTTTTTAATTTGTACATTTTCAGGTTTTAACTTTTTAAGTCTTTCCCTGAATTCCTGCAGTTTTATTATCACATAGTAATTTCGTTTGCTCAATTTATTTATTTATTTTCTGTATTTGTCACTCCTTTTTTAAAAGAATACAGTGCTCAATATTTGATAATTTTCAGCATCATAGCTGATTTTTTTTTTTTCCCCTAGCTTCTTATTTATTTTTACTTTGTGCAAAAAAGTGAAATTCTTTGTAATTGAATTATTGGTTTAATTGATTATTGCTTTATTTTAATTTTGGCAAATAAAAATATTTGATTATTTATTGTTAGCAAGCGTTGAACAGCATCAGTATTATTACATCCTGCTATTTATAGGCATCTTTAGAATCTTGACACTTGTATTTTTGTATTTCTATATATCTTGACTTCTGAACTAAATTTGCATCATGTTTAAATATTTATAGTTCATATCAATAAATTCATATGCACACATATACATATATATTATTTTTTAAATAAGCTTTTAAATTAATCTAACAAATATTATATATATATATATATATATATAAATGTGTGTGTTAAAAGCATTTGGATAATGCTGAATTGTTCTGGAATTGTATAACTTTATTTTTAATTGAATCCAATCTATTTTTATATAATTAATACCTATTTGTTAAAATTGTGATATTGTGATAATTATATATGTTAACATATTTATTATCTCTCAATTATCAGTTGGTTTTGGGGACCATCTGTTAGTTTGCAAGACTGCCTTGCAGCTTTCTTCTCTGCTGATGAATTAAAAGAAGACAATATGTATAGTTGTGAAAAATGTAAAAAATTGAGGAATGGAATTAAGTACTCTAAAGTTATTGAACTTCCTGAAGTGAGTACAGCTGATTTCAAACAATATATTTATCTTGAGATTTGAGCTTTTAATTTTATTTTCAAAGTTAAATCAAAAAATAAAGTTTACAACAGCATGGAAATTGTTTTTGATTATTCTTTGTAAGTTTTATATTTTGTTAGAACTTTCCTATCTGCAAAGAATTCAGTATTGTAATATGCTCATTAAATTAAGCTTAATAAAAAAATAAAAAAAAATACTTCAATATTATGAATATTTCACTTGATATCACCGTTATCATTGGCTCTTTAAAATCCACTAGAATTTAATAAATCTGTAGAAGTATAAATATTTATTGATTTAATTTTTTTTAAATGAGATTTTTTTTTCTTTAGATTATATTACTTAGATTTTACCTTTATATTGGATATGTTTTTTAAACTATGGCTTTAATTTGGTAGATCACTTTTAATTTACAAAGAATTGTAGTATTTCAAGTATTTATACCTTTTCAAATTTAAATGTTATTAGAATGTTCTGAAAGGTTTTTGTTTCTTGTTAAATGGAATTATTAACATTCTAGCTAAAAAGATAATTCCTGTATGTATTGAGTCTGCCATTGTTTATTTGCAATATAGTCTGCCTCAGAATTTTTTTCTTTAAAAAATCCGTTGTTAATTCTGTTTCGATTTGCCAATGTGTAATATTTTTATCTTCAAATGAAATAAATTGTAATAAGCTTCTGTCATTTAAGGGGTTATAACTACCTGCAAGGTCGAAAGAAACATGTATTTTTGGGATTTTTTTTTTTTTTTTTCAGGAAAAGGAAACAAGATATTTGAAAAACTCTGTATTTTGTTTATTATGCTTTAAGGAAAAGAAATGGATTTTTGTAATGGTGAAATAAAGTTGGGTGTCCACATCAGACCTGCTTCTTGAAGATGGTGTCGTTTTGGTAGCCATCTGCGGTGATCACTTAACTTTGTCAAATGTTATCTGAAATTATAAAAAGTATGCCTTTACTTCAAACACTTAAAACTAGAGAGGAATTGTTTGGTTTTTGGAAAAATTGATTTTGAACAGAATGCAGCCATTAAAGTTAAGGTACCAATTTTCGCAAAAAAATTTGAACTTTGATTGTTTATATAAAAAAAAAATAATCAAGAAAAAAACCATCAGGTCGCCAAAAGGAACAATTACTCTAAATAATATTGTTGTTAAAAAATCTGTCAAAATTTGAAGAAAATTGGTTGAGATTTTTTCGAGTTATCATGATCACCAACTTTAAAAATTTAGTTTTGAGATAATCACGTTTAAAGTTTCAAGTTATGATTGATGTATGATAGAACAAAGTAAATTAAAGTGGTGTTACTTTCTTAATTTTTATCAGATTAACTAGAAAGTGTAATTGAAAATTCTTTACTGATTGTACTTTCAGAAAATGCAATAATTTTTTTAAGTGCATTTTTTTAAAGTTATGGGTAGGCATAACTCCTTAAATGTTCTGTGAACTTAAAGTTTTCAGAATTATCATGCATTCTATTTTAGCATGTTTACGTATTGAGATATTCAGTATTGTTCTCTCCAAAACATTGAAAATGGTTATTTTTAATTATTACATTTATTTAAATAATTTTTTACTTTCAATTATTTTTAAACTACTCACTTTTAAGAGATTTTTGGAAAAGTTAGCCATTCAATTTCCCTTTTAACTATATATGTATGTTCTTTTGTAAAAGATATTATATTATTAATTTGATTGTCAACTTTTATTAAACTCATTGAATTACTAAAAAGCTGTTGATAACAGAGTGTCTAAAATGTTTCATAAAGTTTGATTTAGAAAACTAAAATATGCAAATATGCAGGGTACATGATATTTATGTAGTGTTTGAGGAAGAAAATAATGGCACCTTTTGATGAGAACATTTCTCATGATATGCATGAAATATGGAAGTTTCCAATCTTGCATGTATGTACAGTTAAATTTGGATAATTCGAAATTGAAGGGACCTGAAAAAAGTTTGAAATATCCAAAAATTAACACAAACTTTAACTAAGAATACTGCTATATCTATTATCATTAAATCAAACATTATTTACTAGCTTAATTATTCATCACTTTTAAGAAAAAAGTCTGACATTTTTGATTGCTTCTTTGAATACAATCTTTGAGTCATAGCATATGATTACAACCTATCAATTGATACAAAAATAGAATTTTCTACATTAGACTGACCTTCAAAAAAGTGTCAAAGTTTATGTATATGTACAGTCGTGGAAAAAAAAAAAGTAAACACCCCCTACTAACTCCTCAACAAATTATCAGAGACAAAAGTTACTGGTACCAAACGATTGGAAATAAAATTTACTTTTAAAGGACGTATATAAAATTTGCTTAGTTTCTACATCTTTAAATTCTACATATTTAAACTAATCCAAACTTCATTTTTTTCAATGGCAATACCCAATTTTAACGAGATATTTCAAATCTTTGGTTCAAACTATGCCTAGACACCAAATTTCAAGTCATTTGAATGATAAGTTTTTGAATTATAAACATTCAAAATTTAGTGCTTCTAATGTTAAATTACATTTTTATATTTTTATTTATAACTTCTGAAATTATGATCCTAAAGTTCTAATTTTCTGTGTAGCAATAATACTAATATACCCAAACATAAATACGTTGAATTTGCAATTTTTATAATTTTCTGATATGAATTATGAAATTAATATTAAAAAAAATTATGAATTGCAACCTACAATTTTTTTGATGGATTCAGATTTATTACGTCCTGCTTTATGGAAATCCAAAATTTCACATTTTTGTTCCAAGTAGTTTTCAAATTATGCTTAAAAAACAGCAAAATGATGGTTTAAGGGGCCGTCTGTGATAGAAGTGACTGAATATTTTGAAATTTCTTATGCTATCCTGCAATCTAACAGGCTTAATTGACTGCTTAAGGTGCCTTGATCAAGAAGGGAGCTCTCTCGGTTAACAATCGAGTACTGAACTTCAATTTGGATACAGCCCTTAAAATACGCTCATTTTAAAATAATTAATTTCTCAGAAACTTATGGTACGAAATGCATAAAAAATTGTTTTTAGACTAATTGAAGAGTGTAGAGTTCATTTATTCTGTCAGAATTGTGTACTGCTATTGAAAAAAACAAAGTTATGGTTCGTTTTAATATGTAGATTGCCCCCTAAACAAATTTTATATACATCATTCAAAAGTAGACTTTATTTCCAATCGTTCGGTACCAGTAACTTTCTTCTACGATAATTTGTTGAGGAGTTAGTAGTGGGTGTTTACTTTTTTTTCCACGACTGTACCATAGTTTCTGATGAACTAGGTATGGGCTTTTCTCGTGTTTCTTTGTTCTCTTCATCTCCACATAGTCCGTCCTCAGCTTGGTTGTTCTCTGCGAGTTGAGCTATAATGTCCGCATCAGTTGCCTCACCACACACAGCCACATTTTGGTCCACTTTGACATAGTCGTCCAACAAGATTGATGGATCAGATTTTACATCTTTCCAATTATTGACAGCCAGCTCAGGATCAATTTCATCAAAGTTTTCCAATACATTTACTCCTCCCATTCCTTTCTTTACAAATCCGCCTTATGAAAGTATTTCATAATCGTTCTCTCACTGAGCTTTTCCCATTCCTGCCTACACATTCGTGAAGCACAGAGAATGTTGAGATTCTTAAAGTAAAAATCTCCAATGAGGATGCTTTCATCTAACAGAGTGCTGTAGAAATGTTTAAAGTTTTTGATGATTCCTTGGTCCATTAGCTGAATCACAGATATCATGTTGGCCATGAAAAAAATGACTTTCACTTTTTTTTATTTTGGAGATGCTATTGTGAGCCATACAATTGACAATAAAAAGGACAGTCTCTCGTTTTTGTTTTCTAAATTTCTTGTTTGTATTTTAAAGACATTCTTCAAAAATTTCAGAGGTCATCCATGCCTTTCTATTTGAATCATAGGACGCATACTTAGACTTTACATTTTTAAAGTAACGTGGATTGGCCGATTGGCCAATCATTAATAATGATAGCTTTTCGAACATGCCCATAAATGCTCCAACAAGCAACATTACTTGCTCTTTACTTTCCTTTCCCTTTACTTAGGTTTTCCGCTATTGCATATATCTCCTTTGAAAGCAAGAGTTTTATTTTGAGTGTACCTATAAAAAAAAGTTCAGTTTAGTTGACATAAAAAGTATTTTTTGGTTCATCTTGAATAATTTCTTTTAAATGCTTTTTTCCATTCATCAGCTGTTTGAAAATTCACTGCACCACTTTCACCACAGACTGCTTTGAAAGAAATTTTGTTTCTGTCTTTGAAACCATTCAGCCAACATGTGCTGGCTTTGAAATCTAGAATGCCTAATGCAGCGGCAAACTGTTCAGCTTTGGCTCTCATAATAGGGACAGTCATTGGAATGTTCTTAACACATGCTTGTTTAAACCACTTAAAACACAACCATCCATATCTGGGTTGTCAGGTCCTCTCGTTCTTTTTCTATTTTGTCCAGTGCCATTTTTGCTGCTCAAAAGTTTATCTCTGTTTTTCAAATATGTAGATAATGTGTTGGACGGAATTCCAAATTCCTTGGCGATTTCCAATTTCTTTTTAAGGCCTTTTCCCCCTTCATTAATCACCGCTACCTTTTGAGCTATGTTAATGACTTATAAGGAGTTTTAGCTTTTGACAATGCCATAGTAAAAGCGTTGAAACAATTCTTAAAGCACAAGTACAAAAACTTACAACCGCATTAACAGGGTTGTTAAAAGACCGGGTTTTTTCAGAAAAAACCCAACCCACTGGGTTTTTTCAGGGATTTTGGGTTTCTTTTCAGGGTTTTGGGGGGTTTTTCAGGGTTTTTGGGGGTTTTTCAAGTTTTTTGGTGTTATAGGAGGTGGTTCAGAATGTTTGAAAAAAAAAGTACTTACTACTAAATTTATAGTAGCTAATTGATTACAAATATACATAATCAATGGCAATAATCAAAATTATGCTTTGCTTTTAGATAAATTGATTATTAGTAATAATTTTAACAATAAAATTATCATTAAAGTACTGTACTAAAACTAGTGCTGAATCAGAACTTTTAAACTAATATTTTGTTAAAGATAAAGTATTTTTATTTATTTTAATTGAAGTGATTGCCTATATATAATAAATATTTTCTCTAGAAAAAGTTAATTTTTGTTCAAAATTGAATTTTGAAATACATTGATTACTGATAGATTGCAAGATTGTTTTTTTTCTTTTGAATTGTTTGCCTTCCAAAATGTGTTGCTATACTCTTTTTTAGGCATAGTAACATTCCCTTAGCCTGGGGTAAATAGGAATTTTCCATTTTCTCTTTTCAAAGCATTCTTCTCCCCACTTACTGAAAAACTGAAAGGACAATAAGGAAGAATTTTCAAGAACATAACAATATAAACTTCCCTCCCTCCCCTTTGAGTTGTACTTGTCTCTCCTTCTTATACTTCAGGACAATGAGGAGGAATTTCCAAGAACAGAGCAGTATCATACATCTCCAACTCCCCTTCCATAATCCCTATTCTTTTGAAACTATAGTAACTAGTAACTGGAGTAAATTGTCATGGGTATAAGTGGGACATTATTTTCCTTGTTGTTTGGGGGTGATGGTGATAAACTTTATGAGTGGTGTACTGATATTAAGAAATATATTACAACATATATGTAATATAAATATATTATATGCAATTTAAAGTTGAAATTTTGAAAAAACCCACTTGGGTTTTTTCAAGTGGGTTTTTTCAGAAAAAACCCACCTGGGTTGTTTGGGTCGGGCAAAATCATAACAACCCTACACATTAAATCATTCACGCTGTGGAAGCATACGTGCAATGTGACTCTATGACTGAAAGAGGTCTAGCTGCACTTCTGGAGAAAAAAAGGGGGAGGAAGGGTAATCTACCATTACAATCTCTGAGCTTTGATCCTTTCAACCCGCAGTAAAATAGAATCTCCTGCCGAGGGGTATCAGAATTTTACTTTGGTCAGAAAATTCCTTGGAAATCCTTACATGGTGACACTCCAAACAATCACCTTTCTTTTCCTTAGAAGAACCATTAAAATAAAATGTTAGAATATTTTGCATTTTAGCTGAAAAAAGTTTGAGGAACAATTTTCACCGCAAAATTTTAAGGGCAATTGTATTTATCCAAAATAATCCAATATCCAATTATCCAAAATAAAATTTGAAATATCTATGATTTTTTTTTTTTTTTTACATTATTTCAATATAGAATTCTAGGGACCGAGCGAAAAATATGAATTATCCAGAAGTTCAAATTAAACAAGTTTTAATTATCCAAGTTTCACTGTATTAGTAAGCTTTTAGTTGATTATTTTTAGAGGGGTGAATTTTGTAGCCCATCTAAACAATATTTGGTAAAATCATCTTTGAATCCATTGATATGATATTATGAATTGTACAAAAGAAATTCAAATTATAATCATGATGGATGTTAACAGTTTAATTATGTAACAAAATTAAGATAAAAAATAATTTCTATCACTTCTCAATATGAAACATAGTGTGAGGTCTTTACATCAACATTTTAAAATTTAGATTAAAGTTTATTAAAAGTTGTAGCTACAAATACACATAAAAGAAATCTTGAATATTCTACTTGAATAGCTATTCTCTTCTGAAAGATTCTACTTCAACCAAAAATAGAGATTGGAAATACTGTTACCTTTGGTTAACAGGTTACATCATTCTATAGTAGCATTGTTTACAGATTCCAATAACCTGTTAATTTTATAACATGTAACCAACCACGTTACAAAATGCAATCACTATGTATGCTGCCTACTGTCGTTTTAATTAAAAGACTGTTTTAAATAATTTTGGAAGTATAGACATTGTTTTCTGTTGAGGCCAATCCACATAATTAAAATCTGTATACGTGGTAAATATGTAATTTTTGCATGACAAAAACTTACCTAGTTATGATACTTTGAATTTCATGATTTTTCAGTGTTTTCTGTGCTAAAAACACTTTTTTTCATTTTTAATGACATAAAACACCAGAAATTCTAAGTATCATAACTTTGTAAGTTTTGGTCATAGAAAAATGAATTTTTACTGTTTTATTTGTTATAACACAGAGAAACTTTTTCAAAATAAAACTTATAAGACCCAGGCATTGTATAAAATTTTGAATTTTGTAACTATTTTAAAGTAAAATGATTTTCATATGATGAACAACAACATTTGATACATTTTTGCTATTGGAACTATACCTCTAAAACTAACGGTTTGGGAATTAGCTATTGATCAATGATAAGAAGATACACCCTGTATAAAAATTAAAACACAATTTTAACTACATGATTTATAGGAAAATGGAATTTGATCCCCGGCTACATTTCCCCCATATCCGTCAATGCATCTTTAAAGTGAATTTTTTGTTCTGTAAAAACATGGAAAGACTATTTATACACTTTTAATTAAAAGCCATCCATCCAAATAAACTCCCAGTATGTTTTTCAAATTAATTACAAAATTATTAAAATTAAGTACACAAATAATACGATGCTATTTTCTTTTCTTTATTTATTTTTTTTTTTCAATAAATTAAAATGGCAGAAAAAAAAATTCCAACTGTCGTTTTCTAAACACACAGTAATGACAAAAAGTTTTTTAATTAAATAAAAACACATGGCTCAAGAAAAAATTCTAGTGTCAGAATAAAACCCTTCATACTCTACAAGTATATACCAATATCCCTTTAATTCAAATTCAAATAAACTGCCACCTGCCAACCATATCATCAGAAACTACACTGACAGTATCAGGACCAAAAATGTCTCTCGCACAAATTCTTCCAGCCTGTAACATAACGAAATTCCCCAAATATTTATTCAATGCATCATTATCTCCAACTCCAACGAAAAACGCTTTTTTTTCCACAAGAATCTAAAGGTATTGAATATTTATAATCAAATATCATCATTCATGCAAACAGATTTAAATGGCTGTATCAGTCAACAACTATTTTGTTTAAAAAACCACAAACATTTCAAAATAAATTAAGTTAAACTTAACTACTTAAAAATCGAACAGGAAATCTATATAGTGCCAGTAATCATGATTATTCCTATAGCTTAGCCAACAATAAAATATTCAATTGGTATGTTTTGATCAGTAATTGATTTATTGAACAACTATAATGAAATATGTAAAAGTTGCTTGAGGGAATTCTCTGTGTTTTTTAATTCAAATCAATTTGAGGTTCAAATGTACCCATCTTAAATGTGCTGAATAAATAAATTATAAATTCATGCATTTTATTTGAATGTAGCAAAATGTTTTCATACTTTTGAAGCAAAATTGAAAATCAAATTTTTAATCAGTTATAAGAATACTTTTTTTTCATTATTTTATTTGCTTTATTAAAAAAGTATTTTTTAATCAATTTAATGATTTTGCATTTTAAGTTTGCTCTTTTGCTTTTGAGAAAATATTTTTTTCCCATTTATGTCAGATAAATGGCAAATACATAGACAAATCCCAACTATCACTTAGCTTAGATTACACAGTAGTATTTAAAGGAATGAAAATTAAAGTTATTGAAAAAACTATTAAAGTGCATTTCTAATATAAATGTAATTCACAGTTTTGAAAAAGAAAAAAAATATGTTGAAAAATATTTGTTTATATGCATAAATACAGTCACCTAGATAACCTGTAAATGTCAGTCAAATTTTTATCCACTGTAAAAGGCAGAAGAATACCAGGGAAATTTACCCTTCTTGAAGAAAAGTCGGGGAAATTTGAAATTTCCAAGAAAAATTCTGAAAAAAATTTTCAATTATAAAACTAAGGATTCCAAATTGCTGCACCAAGGAAAATCTAACTTTGCCCTTCATAAGTATTGTAAAGAGTTTCAACATCTCATGCAATTCTTTTTGTCCATCTTTCAGTCCTCTTTCAAATTCAGAGTTTCAATCCAGCTTGAGTGAAACTTTGTAGTTTTATGGGATTGATTAGGTGATAGTCTATTTACTTAACTTTGCTTGGTAACTAAATATTTGTTAGCTTAATTTGTTGAATGTTTATAATCCTTAAATTGGGTTAGTTATAGATCACGTGTATTACTTATGAAGAAAAAGTTTTATTGTATTAATCAGAGTTGTATAATATAGACGCACGCTGTGCGCAGAAAATTTTGCGGAAAATTTTCTTAGGAAAAAAAACCCGTAATTTTTGTTCTTTTATTTTTTTTTTTAACCGATAAAATAAAAATGTTCACCAATTTTATGTACGATTTATTTATTGTTTGCCAGAGGTGATTCTGTTCTGAATTTTCCGAAAATTTAGGGCATTCAGTTCTGAAAATTCGCGGAAAAAAACTAATTTCGTCAAAAGATCGAGAAAAAAAAACACGAATTTCGTCAAAAGGCCACTAAAAAAGTGAATTTCCTCAAAGGATCGCGAAAAAAGGCGAATTTCGTCAAAGAATCGCAGAAAAAAGCAAATTTCGTCCAAAAAGTGCAGGAAAAAAAATGAATTTCGTAAAAGCATAGCAGAAAAAGCACAAATTTTGTCAAAAGATTGTGAAAATAATACAAATTTCGTCAAAGAACCGCGAATAAAACAAATTTCGTCAAAGGATCGCGAAAAAAAAATGCAAAATTCATCAAAATGCCGTGAAAAAAGGATGAATTTCGTCAAAGGATAGGAGAAAAAAAGAACATTTTGTCAAAAGATCGCGAAAATAAGTGTGAATTTTGTCAAAAATTTGCGAAAAAAAGCGTGAATTTTGTCAAAAATTCGCAAAAAAAAACGCAAATTTCGTCAAAAACGCGGAAAAACAGAAATTTCGCCAAATGATTTCGGAAAAAACGAGAATTTCGTCAAAGGGCCACAATAAAAACTCATCAGTCTCTTTAATGAAGATACCTGTGAATGGACCTCTCCTTACAAAATGTGATTCAGTTGTTTCAGAAGCAATGTCCATTATTTCTGTGAACAGAGTGACTGGCATTTTGTGAGAAGAGGTCACAATATTAAGGATTCAGCTGTTTCTAAATGCATTGACAAAATAACTGATAGCTTTATTATTTTTTTTAGTCAACATAATTATTATGTAATTAATACTTTTTAATTTAAATGGTAATTATTGTAAAACTACTGTTTTTTTTTCATACCGGCAAAGTAATATAACACGTTATCTTATTAAACATTAAATTAATTTGCAGAAAGTTTTTGATCCAATATTTATGTGCGCGGAAAGTTTTTTGGTTTTATACAAATCTGGTATTAATATACATCAATTGTGACTGATGTTATATCGAATTTCATCCCGATATGACAAAATGGATCGAACCTGATGCTAAAAGTGTGTATCTGAAAAAAGTTTTGAATGTATAAAAAAGTTCTCATAAAGACATCAAGCAATCATTAAACTTGAAGTAAATATCTTGGTGTTCAAAACTTTGTAAATTTTGGAAAAATTTGTTTAAAAAGTCAGTAGTTTGTGCTTCAGAGTCAGTTGTGAAAGTTCCACTTTCAAATTCACAACTTTTACGATTTTTTTGTACATAGCATCACAAAATCTCGATATCTGGAATTTCTTTCTGATTGGTATGGAAAACTTGGATTGTGCAATAAACTCTTTGTGTTTACAAAAAATATCCCTGCATAATAAACTGTAAAAACTAACTCTTAATTGCTGTAAGTAAAGATTACCGAATAATACACATCAATAACCACCTTTCCTTAACTCATGTTAGGTAATCAGAATAGTGCGAGAGGGAGTGGGGCTGTAATTTACACACAGTTTTCTACAGCTACATACGCAATCAGTGGTGTAGGGTGAGTGGCTTTTGAGTGCCCAGGGCACATCAAAATATTGCACTCCTCGGTGGTGACTACTAGAGATTTTTATGCTAAGATTTCCAATGCAAGAATGTAGGAGTCTTCATCCTGACATTTTCAAATTTCAGAATTTTTGGCAGGAATTTCGGAATTTTAACTACTGATTTTGATAAATTTAAAAAATGTTTCCTGTTTATGTTCTATAGTTTTTCTTTATTGTGTTTTCCAGGTATTGTGCATTCATCTTAAGCGTTTCAGGCATGAAGTTATGTATTCATCAAAGATAAGCAGTCATGTTACCTTTCCTTTAGAAGGCCTAGATATGTCTCAGTTTCTTCATAAATGTAATGTTTATTTTCAATTAGTTTCCACACACTTAGATTAGTTTTTAGTGTATGCAAATAATTTTTTTAAGTTTAATCTTTTAGCTATAATTTTAATAATTTTGTTTTTGTTTTTAATTCTTATTGGTATTTTATTAATAATTTTCACCTTGCTCTTTACTGTTAATGACTTCTGAAAATTAAGGGCAAAAAATAAAAATTTCATTAAATGTTAATAACATGTTTAAAATTAACTGTTATGGAAAAGTATTTGATCTTATCTTTATAAATTATCTTCACAGTTTTAAAATATCAAATGATATGTTCAATTTCTGAATATTTATTATTTTTAATATTTCTTCTAGCCTATCCTCATGGTGTTACAACATATGATCTAGCTTCAGTAATTTGTCATCATGGGACAGCTGGATGTAAGCAACATTGTGCTATTAAGTTTTTTTTTCTTACTATTCAATTCTCTATTTAAATCTAAATAATAACCAAAAGAACAACAAACTTTTCTGTATATTTAAATTGTGAATAAATTGCCTTTCAGTTTTATTATTATTACATTCAGGGAGAGAAAACGTTAACAACATATTTGACTGTATTTTGATTTCATTGCCACAAAACTATAATAATATCCATTTCCTGTTGTGAAATTTTAATATTATGCAATTATATGGAGAAACAGTATTGATTTTTATTGTTTTTTTTTCCTCTTTTATTCAAACTAAAAGTTAAATAAAAATATAATGTATTCTGAAGGCCATAAATAAAGTAAAGGGTTGAAGTACACATGTTTATATGTACACAATTTTTTTTTCTTTTATCTATACAAGAAGAAAGTGTTGGATTCATGAAAAATTTCGGCTTCCAGTTTTCAACCAATTTATGTTTTAGAAGGTTCTGAGCATGATTTGACCGTTTTTAGAAAATGTGTGTGTCTGTATGTGACACAAATTTTGTGTGTACTCCAATTCATAAACTACTGCAGGGCTCCTACGGGTCAGGGAATTTGAAAATTTAGGCAAAAAGTCAGGGAATTTTTTTTAATATTAGAAAAAGTCAGGGGATTTTTGATGTACTACTTCCATCAGAATCTCTATTATTGTTGTAAATGAAGAAATTTTAAATTAATTATTCATCCAATCTAAAATTTTTATATAAAATTTATGCAAACTTATAACAGTATGAAAAATAATTAAAAATCAGAAATTCATATAGCGTCTACTTTTTTCTAGCATTTATCTAGATTAAAGTTGTCCATTGTGTGGGTTTTACAACAATATATAAGTAGAATTTTTACTAAGACAGGTCAGGGAAAATCTGGAAAAGTCAGGGAATTTTTTTTTACCTGAATTGTGTACAGCTCATATTCAAAATATTAGAATAATTACTTTTTTTTTACAAACTGAAAATATCGTTTGGCAAATTTAATGTCTTTTTATGCAAATATGCAAGCGATATTTTTATTAAGAACTTATTGTTAATTAAGCTTATTTATTATCTTAAAATTAATATCATTTTTGAAAAGATTAATTGAAAAAAAAATTATTTTGAAAAGTCAAAATATTAGAATATTTATTCAAGTGGTTCAAAATATTAGAATATTTCACATTAATTTTCCTTTAATTATCACCAATTCATAACTGGTGGCATCATGGATTAAATTAAGATGATTTTATTTAAAATCAATATTCTCTTTGCAGTTTGTTTGCTTTTTCGTCTTAAAATGGGTCGTGTGGGTGATATTCTTGAATCTATTAAACTTAAGATGGCTGATTTGTGTTGGCACGGTAAAAATCAATGTTATATAGCGAATTTTTTACACTGTTCGCAATCAAGCGTTAATAAAATACTAACACAATATTTAAAAAATGGAAAATTTCAAAATAATCGCCGAAATGGCAGCCGAAAACTAAAAACATCTGCTAGAGATGACAGGAAACTGAAGCATATAGCTAAGAAAAACCGTTTTAAAAAGTGTGCGATTCTTGCACTGAAAATGGAAAGAAGGAGTTGAAGTTTCTACATCGAGAACATTAAGACGTCTCCATAAATTTAAGTTTGAAGCTCGTGTACTGAAAACAAAACCTTATTAGTTAGTGATGAAATTATGTTGTATAGATACAAAACATACTTTCATCACTAAATAATATGTTTTTTCAATCTTCTTCGCTCCATAAACGTCTTGATTTACACCAATTGAATCTTATACATTTTTGTTTTGCAGTCATGAGAGATTTTGTTTTCGGTATACAAGATTCAAACTTAAATTTATGGAGACGTCTTAATGTTCTCGATGTAGAAACTTCAACTCCCTCTTCTTTCCATTTTCAATGCAAGAATTGCACACTTTTGAAAAAAAAAATTTCTTAACTATACGCTTCAGTTTCCTGTCAGCTCTAGCAGATGCGTTTGGTTTTCGGCCGCCATTTCGCCATTTACTAACGCTTGATTGTGAACAATGTAAATAATTCCCTATATAACATTGATTTTTACCATGCCGATACAAATCAACCATACGAAGTTTAATAGATTCAGGAATATCACCCACACAACCCACTTTAAGACGGAAAAGCAAACAAAACTGTAAAAAGAACAGATTTTAAATAAAAACGTCTGAATTTAATCAATGATGCCACCAGTTATGAATTGGTGATAATTAAAGGAAAATTAATGCGAAATATTCTAATATTTTGAACCACTTGAATAAATATTCTAATATTTTGACTTTTCAAAATAATTTTTTTTTCAATTCATCTTTTCAGAAATGATATTAATTTTAAGATAATAAATAAGTTTAATCAACAATAAGTTCTTAATAAAAATATCATTTGCATATTTGCATTAAAAGATGTTAAATTACCAAACGATATTTCCAGTTTGTGAAAAAAAAGTAATTATTATATTTTGAATATGAGCTGTAGGAACCCTGTACTCTGTAAAATAGGATGAAATTTCATATGAAGTTTTATCCTTATATGAACTGGTGTTGATTAGTTTCTGGGCAAAATCCTCCAACAGAGAGTGCTTCAAATCAATCATTTATTTGATGTATGCGATGCTTATATCTAGTTTATGTGTGTAGAATTCAACAAAACATCAAATTTAAAATCCCGATAGGAATAGATTGTCATTGAATTTTGGTTGTGGTCATCTAAGAGGTGGTGCCGAAATTTAGTGATTTGTTTGAAATGTTATGCTTATATCATAGATTAACATCCAAGATCGGACATTCCCATAGAGCGTAATGGTAATGCGATTGCGATCGTAGCGCCCTTAGTGACAATGGGGAAGTAACTCCCCATCCTTGTAGTATGCTTATTATTGAGTATCTACCTTATTGTGATCTTTCTTTTTTTAATGTTGCATGTTTATGTTTTCGATAGAATCTTACATCGATACATGAACATAGAATAGACATTCTATTTTATATATCTAATATCTATTCTATGTTCATGCATGGATATATGTTTTTTTGCATGATTAGTGAACGGTTTTAAGTACAACGAGTACTAGGTAAAAATTTCGTCTTGAATGCTATATATCAAAAGCAATGGTGTAAGATAAAAATATACGAAATGTCAAATTCTATAAGTCCAAGAAAATTTCGTAATTATTCCCCTTTGGCAGGAAAATTTTTATAGCCTGTGTTTTATAAATTTATGAAGTTTAACGTATTAAACAATCGTTACAATAATCTTTTAAAATTTATGCATTTTCACTTCCTTACAGATAAAATAAAAATATTGTTTTTAATGTAAATAACATACAATCAATTCAATAATGTTTATAATATTAACATATAAGAAATAGTAATAATATTACATATAGAGAAAAATTCCTTTCGACAAATTTTTAGAATTGTATAAATCTAAAAGTTAAAAATAAATAGAGGTACTGACATTACATTCAATAAAATTTTATTCGATATGAATAAATTGACACAATACCTGAATTTGATTTTTTACAATTTAATCTTATAAACTTACATATTTGCATTCTTAACAGAATTTTCTGGCGGCTTTCTTTTATATTATTAGTCTAATTATCATTTTGTAAGTTAAAAATGAACAATACAAGTACAGTAAAAAAAAAAAAAAGCAGCTAAATAAATAAAGCAAGCATGAATAGAATATCGTCTGACACCTGCTTCGTTTTAGGAACGAATAGATATTCAAACCATAGAGGATAAACATATTTCTTCAACATAGGTAAATTTCGGAGGTTTGTTCTTCCCCCTTGCCGATAGTGACGCTAGTACTGTTGCCATTACAGATTTTGCCGTAAATGTCCCATCTTGGTCCTTAATCTATGGCTTATATCACCAGTTTAAATGCACAGAATTCAACAAAACTTTTATGGTTTACTTAGCATCCCGAATATGGGAATACATTGTCATTCAATTTTGGTTGCAGACATTTAAGAAAAGGTGCCAAAATCCAATGGCGTGTTCAAAAAAAATGCTATGCTTATAATCTCCAGTTTAACCCTTTAAGCGTCCTAACCGTGTTTTTCCATGACATAATTTTTTAATTCAACGGCTGATTTAATACAAAATTGATATTAATGTAAATTTTTTGAAATACATAAGATAAACATGCAAGTTTATAAAATACAAATCTTCATAATATCATAATCATATTTTTCATAATCAATATTTTTCATAGCTGTTATTTTATAAATCTTTAAACATGCATGAATAATTCTGCAAGATGCTTAAAGGGTTAAAGGCACAATTCAGTGAAACTTTACCTCGTAGAATCCTCTTTTATAGGAATAGATTGTCATTTAATTTTGGATGCAGACTTCTAAAGGGGGATGCCGAAATTAGATTTGTACAAAATATGTTATGCTTATATCTTCCATTTAAATGCACACAAATCAAAAAAAGTATTTACAGAGAAAATAATGTAATTTTTAGCATTTTTTAAATATTATGTGTTTAAAAAGTATTTTCTAAATGCATGTAATTTCTTGTACTATTTAAATCATTTAATTGATTTGATTTATACAGAAGAAAGTTTTGTGATGGCCCAATCATACCAGTTTATTTCTTCATTAAATTTTTGTGCTTTTGTTTTCTAATATTTTGAAGTATTTATTTTAAAAAAAAGAGATAATTTCATATATAAATGTATTTTTTACTAGCTAAAAAAATACATTGACTAAAAGTTTTAATTATAGATTATTCCATATAAATATTTTTAATTATCTCATATGTAATCTTATGAAAAAGTATGATATCAATTGATGTAAAATCTTTTTTCATTAATCAGCATCAGATTGGCTGAAAATTTATTTGAAACTAGATAAATTAAGGTAAATAAATTAAAATTGTTAATATATATTTAAATTTTATACATTTATTCTTTGAATTTTTCAATTTTCAGCTGGCCATTATACAACTTATTCTCTTAATTATTTGAGTGAACAGTGGTATGAATTTGATGACCAATATGTCACTGCTGTGGATGCTGAAGTTGTTCGAAACTGTGAAGCATATGTGTTGTTTTATAGGTAAGTGAGTTCAAATTCCTTTTAATTATGCATTTATGATGTGTTGTTTTAAATATGTAATAAAACCCATTTAATACAAACACAGCTAAAACAAGGGTACAGTTATGCAATTTTTGCATTAAGAATGATTCATCATTTAAACTATATTAAGATTTTCATGTTTTTTACAAGTTACAGAAGCACAGCTAATACGAGTAAAGCACCTGCCTGTTCATTTCAATATGAATTTCAGGGAAAAGTAGGGTAGAATTAGGAAAGAAGTCCCTTTCTTATCAAACATTGTTCTCTACATTAATAATATTTCTACATTACAACTGTATGTCAAAATTTAGTAATTTATGAGGTTTACCAAACAGGATTTCATCCTTCAAGACCTCTCGCTTAAGAAAATGCAATGTAATCTCCTGAGATCTTGAAAGAATAAAAGGAAAAAGGGGGACATAAGGACGTTTCAAATAACCCCCTATTGTAAAATTTACAACTGAGCCAAGGAAAGTAAGGAACATAAAAGAAAACCTTTATTTCTTTAAATTCGAACTATGGTACTTGTTAACTAGTTTGTCATGTCTCTTATTGCACTGTTAAAATAAAAAGGATAGGTGAAACCAATAGCTTGAAAATTGCAATTTTTCTGGAGAAAATGGAAGTGATCATTTTCATTATTGTACTATTCTTTGGCTCATGTTAATTGGCTTTATTAATTCTTTAGAGGGTTTGACTTCAGTTCTGTGATTTTCATAATTAAAAAAGTCTTTAAAAAATGTCACTCGCAAATATAAGATTAAATATTGTATGTTAACTTTATTATATTAAGTTTATTTTAGCATTGAGATAATTGTAGCAATTAATAGTTTAATTATTTGTTTATATTTAAGATTTTTATTATCTTCATGTGTATTATGAATAACGGTTAGTATGGGGACTTTTACAATTCCCTAGCTTCTTGTATTAAGAGACTTCGACTGTATATATAGCATTTTATTATATTTTCAAAACTTATGACTCTAATCAATGCCAAAAAATTTTAATGTGATTGAATTATTACTTCTTAACAACATTCTTAAAAATCTTACCATTTTGCCCCAAACCTTCCTTCATTATCTGAAATGTATTTTTATTTTCTTTAGTTATTTAAAAAATGATTTTTCTTAAAGTGTAGCATAACTATAAAATAGTGATATTGTCTGAATGGACTATCAATGATTTGTTGATGGGGATAATTTACAGAATGAAAAAAAGATTCTAGACAGTGATCATGCAATTACAATATTTCTCCAAATAGCGAAATAATATGCCTTTACTATTGAGTCAACTTTGAATTTATTCTCTAGGTTAGTCCTAGAAGTATTCAAAATGTGATTCTAGCATTTGTTAGAAATATTGATGTTACACTAGATGTATGTACCTTACAGTACCTCAGCACATACAGTACCCCTACAATATTTATCCTTTCCTTGATCAGTGATTCTTAAACTAAGCAGACTTCAAAGAGTCTGTATGTCTTCAAAAGGTCCTCAAAGGTCTTGTGTTCAGTTTAAAATTTCTCACTTATTTAGAATATGAAACAACCGTATTTGTAAATTGACAGAAAAAACTAAGGATACTGTTAAAAAAATTTATAATATTATAATTAGTCCATGTATCTCCATTAGATTATATATCCTGTGTTCGATATTCTAAAGAATTTCTTTTAGTAATTTCAGTCTTAAGTCTTGAGGGTTTAAGAAAAGTGAGGAAATAGGAAAAAAGAGCCTATGGTCACTTTGAATTTAAGAACTGCTGTCCTATGGCATGTAATTTTATGGTTCCTGCAATATTTTAACTATTCCTTTAAATTTAATCTGTTGTGTACCCAACGGTCATAAAAACTACTGTATTTTTGTAGCAAACTACGACTGCAAACTATGTACTTTTCAAAAGTAGTCACTACTTTCATATTTTTACAAAGGATTCAGTGTACACTGGAAATTGAGGACACAGATCAAGTATAATACTATGGTTCCTTGTTATATCGTGTTTGTCAGTATACAATCAAATAAATGCAATAAAAATCAAGGCTATAAAACAATTAAAGGTAACATATATGAAAATTTTTCATGTTATTCTCTAAAATGTTACTTTAAGCGCATATTTCTTGTTCTATGCCGAGCAGCGCAATTCCATATTAATTTTCTGTGATATTGTCAAAAAATATTAGATCTGTAAATAAAGCAATTCCAAAATAAGAAACACGACATTAAAACATGATCTAATAATGAGTATGTAGACAAGTGTTTCAGCAAAAAAATTATTTTGATTTTGACACTTGAATTTAACAGCAATTGTCAATGCAAAAATCCATGACGTCATATGATGCATTGCTAAACTCTACAGCTGAGTTACTGACATTCGCAAATAGTTGCACAGAATACATTTTGCACAAAAGAAGCAAGTTACTGTCACATGGCTAGAAGAATGGCACGCTTGTTTGCCCTGAATTAGCATTAAAAGTAGCATAACTGTTCGCTACAAACCACTGACTTTTTGTATTGTGCTACTCGCTACGCTACAAACTACCAGAAAAACCAGCAATTACTATAGTTTTGCTACTTGTAGCATGCTACTTCCAACCGCTGCATGTACCTTTCACACATTTCTCCAATAACTGTACATCACCATGCAGTTGTCCAGTGTCAGTTTTCCCCCTTCAGTGCAATGTGAGAGACTAACTTGAAATCATTCAATTTAGTAAATATCTGCAAGTTTTGTAAACTTAAAAATATTACAAACTAGCTAACCTGCCCAGCGTTGCCCAGGCCCATGATAATAACCTTAAATGAACCTCAAATTTGTATGATTTTATATCTTTAACTCTTTTTTGTCTGAATTTATATTTTTAAATGAAAAAATCACGAAAAAGTATTGATTTGAAAGTATATGCTATTTGGTGTTTTCTTTTTCATTGAAATTTTCAAACATTTTATTCTGTAAAAAATATTTCTAAGTGATGTAAATCTGGTCTATTGAGATGCTCTAAAAAGATTGTGTTAAAATGCAGATGTTTAGCTACTTTTACCATAGAAAAAATTTAGTCTCCATAAGGTGCAAAGTGACCTACGTTCGCTGGTGTATTTGAAAAGGTTAAAATTCAGATTTTTTAAAACTAATTGCACCATTCATTAGGAGAAGGATTCCTTGGTCTAATGGCTGAAGTGTAGAAGTTGCATTGGCAGAAAGAAAACTTTGATCTTGTGTTCAATTTGCATTTTGAAGAACAGTTTTGTAGATGTACAGGATAGTTGTTTATCAGAAAAGCAATTTTGTGACATTGTTTTTTCAGTTGATTATCCTATTTTAATACCTACTTTACGAAAATCTTACGAAAATTTTTAATAACTACTTTACGAAGTCATCCATGACTTCTTATTGAAATCATAGATATCCTCTAAAGATTATATCACTAGAGCTATATCATCCTCTAAAGATTTTGTGCGTTTGAAGCATCTGGGGTTTTTACTTTTCCCGATCACTAGTGGTTTCATTTCATTGGTTTCTCCCCACTGTCAGCGCCAGAGTGTTTGTGTGAGAGAGTGGCTATAGCATGTGTTTTTCTTAGTGTGAAAAAATTGTTTACATTAGCACCAAGAAGAATGAAAGAGATTAAATAAATGAATAATTTCATTTTCACACAATCCGCTGAAATAAATTCATACATCCATCGCAACCGCAACCCCTCCTTTTAAATGCTTTACACACATGAAAGTGGAATAAACTTCGTTATATAGAATATATTTTTTGTAATAAGGAGATTAATTTATGTTAATAGCACTCAAACCCAAGGTTCAGCAGAAAATTTCGTTAAGTAGAAAACTTCGTTAAAGGAAAGTTCCACTGTATTTTTTCATTTGCAAATTATTTTCGATAAAAAAAATATGTACATGTACTTCAATTTTATAAGCTATTAAAAATTCATATATCTACTTCACGAGAATATTTTCTATTGGATTTATTTAAATATACTGTAATTAAGCATAAAACTATACTATTTAAAGTATGTTTGAAAAGTTTGTGCCGGTGATGTTATCCTTAGCTTTGAATGTATTTTTACATTAATAAAACTAAGGAGAAAAATTAATATGATTATGTCAACACGACGTAATTCTCACCTTGTTTTTCATTTCTTAATTCTAAAGATTAGAATTGGAGCCTTCATTGATTGTTGAACTGTTTCAGAAATTGAATATTGAGTAAAAAAATATTCTCATCATTTGTAATATGTAAGAAATCATTTGTCATTTTTAAAATGTACTTTTCTACAATACAAACCTTTCAATAATAAAATCTTCATGCTGTTTATTTGTATGCAGTCTTATGAAAAGGAAACACAGATCAACATTTTGTCATTTTTGACGGGTGTTATCAACGGGCTAGTCAACAATAACAAAAATTTTAAATTTCAAGGTTTTAAAATATCATCTTTACTCTTTTTTCATGTAAAAATTTTATGCAAAAAGTAAAAGGAAAATAAAACTAATATAATAAAAAATAGTTTACAAAATAAATAGTTCAACCAATTTGTTCAAAATACCAAAAAAACATTAAAATCAATTGAATTTCTTTTCTTTATTGCACATAAGCTTCACCTGCTGGAAAAAGACTATAAAGATACTGTTATTATATTTTTACGATTTTAATGCACATTTGACATGTCTACCCCAATTTCCTATAATTTTAATGATAAACTTGAACCCTTTGAGAAATGAAAAATAAAGTTAATAAAAATTTTAAACTAATAATTTTGAATTTGGTTAAAACCTATATGTAATGTCTGACACAGATTAGCAGAGCTCATAAGTGTAATTGCTAAATGAATCCCTAAACCCCCGTTAAAAAAAAAAATATATATATATGAAAAACGTTAAACACTATTGATTTAAATTAACTATTGATAATTAAACTGTTGAAAAAGAATATGTGGTGGCTATGAAATAAACATTCTATGTTTAAAAGAAAAACATTAATGTTTATTTAGCAAAAGTCTTAAGTAAAACATATTATAGTTGAAATCAGATTTTAACGTTCTACAGTAAAAATAAATATAGACTTAAACTTACCAATACTAGGACACAGATATAAAAGCAGCCTATTAGTAAACCAGAGTTCCTCATACTAAATGTCTATATCAATTACATATATCCAAAGATGTTGGATGGAAAACTAATCTTGATGTAGAATTAAATGACAATAAATGCCATGTCATCAAGATAGATACTTTTAAGAAAGCCGATGTCATCTATGAAAAACATCTCCAGCTCATCTATCGAAAAAGGTAATTTTAATACTTCACATAATGATGTAGAGAATGTCTGCTAAAGGGCAACAATATTGGAAAAACTTTTTATAAATAAAGCCACTAAATTAAACTATGTTTCACGAACTAAAATTCCTCTTCCACACCTGTTCATCTGCCGTATGTTAATGTTGTTCATCTATATCAACAAGTAGAACTCCAACATAAATGCAGTGTTCCGATATGACGTTCATCATAAACCACTCCTCCTGGAACTGGTTAATCCTTTAATAGATTCATTTTCAATACAAGAGCAGTTTGTGAATTAAACATCACTTAAAAGAAATTGCATCATTGTGAAACTTGAATACAGCACCACTAACATGAGACAAGGATGTCTGAGAAAGAAACTGTTCTATAAAGATAATGTGTACTAAAACTGAACATAAAGTAAAACTAAAATAGATTTATAATGTACTGTTAAAACTTTAAAAACCATTGATGAACCTCTCAACATTACTTCGTGCTTTTCAAGCCAAAGGCTACAAACTGAAACAGTGAGAAGGAAAAGCACAGCTCTGGAAAGTTAGTGGAAGAGAGGACGTAACATCATATGGAAATTGAAAAGCAAACGACCAGATGTCTAATGCCACTCATTGTTCATTTGAAGCAAATCTCTTCATTCAGTCCAGCGACTTCGACTGAATTCCATCACGGATGTAAACAAGATTGAGTTCAGCTCGTGCGATACTAAAAATATAATAAACAAGACTTATGGATTAAAGGAAAGAACTAAAGACTGGGAATAACATTAAAATAGAGGTAAGTAAAACTGAATAATATGTAGTTAAATGAAGATAATAATTTAATTATACTTGCAAATAAATAAAAGCAAGTTTTATGTTTAATACATCTACAATGCATCTATCAGAAGGAAGGTATAACTAACAATAAGAACAAAAGATCTTCTTAAAACATCATCAAAAACTTTTAAATAAGCTAGGCCTTTCGAAAGATCTGAAGGAAACAAGCTGAAGAAACAGCCAATAGGAATATAGAAATCAACAGCCAATAGGAAAGTAGAAGACAACAGCCAACCACAGAAGAGTATAATCAAAACAAAGAACTCTGGGTAAAAAGGGAGTAAGAAAGCAAATTGAAAAAAAAAAAAAAGAAAACACACATGTATTTGAATATGGGAACACATGAAATTAATAAATAAATAAATGAATAAAATATAAAAAAGACTAATATTATTTAATACAAAAAATAAATTGTATTGTAGTTCTGAAAAGGTTTTTCTAAACTGCAGGGAGCATTGTGAAATCAGATTTATCATTAACAATAACTTCAAGATTAAGATAAATGGCTAAATTTTCAAGAAAGTCCAATTCAGAAATACTATTGGCATTAAAGATAATTTTAGCATTTTGAAAATTAAAACTATGGCCGGAATCCCAAGAGTGCTTGGCAATAAAAGATTTTGAAATTTCTTGATTAATTACATAACGAGAGTGTTCTTTTAAGCAGATTTCGAGATTTCTTTTAGTTTGACCAATATAAGATAACTCACAACCATTACAAGGAACATTATAAATTCCCCATTTACAAAGATCAGGAACCACTAAACACTAAATCTCCTATTCCTGATCTTCGTAAATGGAGAATTTATAATGTTCCTTGTAATGGTTGCGATTTATCTTATATTGGTCAAACTAAAAGAGATCTCGAAATCCGCTTAAAAGAACACTCTCGTCATGTAATTAATCAAATTTCTAAATTTTCTATTGCCAAGCACTCTTGGGATTCCGCCCATAGTTTTAATTTTCAAAATAATAAAATTATCTTTAATGCCAATAGTATCTCTGAATTGGACTTTCTTGAAAATTTAGCTATTTATCTTAATCGTGAAGTTATTGTTAATAATAAATCTGATTCTACAATGCTCTCTGCAGCTTGGAAAAACCTTTTCAGTACTACCATATAATTTATTTTTTGTATTAATTAATATTAGTCTGTTTTTTATATTTATTCATTTATTCTACTTTCCTATTGGCTGTTGATTTCTATATTCCTATTGGCTGCTTCTTTGGATTGTTTCCTTTCCCTTATCTCTCATTCCAGTCTAACTGCTGCTTTCATAGTAGAAGAACATCTTCTTTGCACCTGACAAAGAAAGACTCAGATCTTTCGAAAGGCCTAGCTTATTTAAAAGTTATTGATGGTATTTTAAGAAGATCTTTTGTTCTTATTGATTCACACCAGTTTCAACTAATTTTCTTTGGTATAACTAACATTTGGTTTTGCGTATTTTTTATCAGTTCTATGCAATTATTAGGAGAAGGAATGATTTACTGTGATGAATAGATATTTTTTTTCTTTTTATCAGCATTTGTGTTTAAACTATTTTTGTTGGCTTCCGGGAACAGTTTTCCTCGAGCCAAGCAGAATTAATCCAGCGCTGTTGTGTAATGTTAAAAAAGTTTTTTCCTTTTTCACTGGCCCACATGATTTTCTTGGTGGTAACATAAAATCCCAATACAGCTAAAGTTGAGGTCCTTACTTTTTCTTTTCTAATAATATTTTTGAGTATAGGCTGGCTAAAGACATTTTCTTTTGACAACACAGTTTATGCGATCTTGGAAATATATTTGAATAGAAGAGGAATTGTTGTGTCTGTTACACAATGTCTGCATTTTTCTCTTATTGATTCCAGAAAGATCTGGATTTTCTCTGTAATAGTGGTTTGTGGACAGGCAGAGTGATATTCATGGCAGTACAGTACACCGTAAATATTTATATATGTGTGTGTTAAAAACTTTTTTTTTCTTTTTGCAGTTAGAATTCTGTTATCTACCAAGTTGCAATTTACAAGTTAATGTTATGTTTAATCTGCTAAACTAGTAATGAATACTTTAGTATAAGTGTTACATACATAGATGTGTGTTAAAGTTTCTAACTTGCATAGTAACTTGCAATGTGTATATATTTTCTTTCATGTATTCCAGGAAATCTGGTGAAGAAATGATAAAAAAGCGGCAGTGTGCTGTTGAACTTCTTGATCGCAGCAAAAATGAGGTATAATATATTTAATGAACAAAGTAAATGTATTTTATTGCAGAAAACATGTGGCATTCTTATAATTACAGTAGTATCTATATTCTCATTAGATAACATTGAGGAGCTCATTCTAGACAGGGTTTGTTATGGCCCTTAAAAGTCCTTAAAAATTTTCAAAAGTGAATTTTGGCCCTTAAAAATACTTATTTTTATGAAAAATTTGCAAAAAAATCCTTAATTTTACTCTCAAGCTGCTAATTTTATTATTTCTTAATCAGGGGTCAAACTCTTCTGTGTTTCTTTTAATTTTTTTTTTTAAATAATCTAAATCCTCTCCTTGCCTTCCCTTCTTTTAAAATTTCTCTTCCTCCCTTTGCTCCCATCCCCTTTTAATTTAAAAAGAAAATTTCTGTTATGTAGACAATCAATTCTTTTATTGTATTTCTAGATTAAGTTTTCATTTCTTTTTTGCATAATATTTTAGAATTTGAAATGCAATTTCGTCGTACAGTTCATAAGAATAACATTCAGTTTTAAATAAGTTCTTAAATCTATAGACGTATAGTAATTATCAAAATACAATTTAGGGCGGTTCAACTAATATATTATAAAATCTAATAAATGAACAGATAACAAAAACATTTATTGCGGGGAATTTTTATATAATCATACTTGGCAAAGGATTTTTCTTTAATGAACCATCAAAATACAACATACAGCGACATTCCTGTAATCTATGGTGCACAATATTTGTAGGTTCCAGTTTAAGCATTGAAAATATTAATGTCATGGTTAATTTGATTCAATTTTTACATTGCTCTAAAATTTTCATTTTTTTTTTTTTTTTTTTTTTTTTTTCTTTTCAGCGTGGTCTTCTCAAATTTCACATATCTAAACAGTGGATTAATAAATTCAATAATTTTGCTGAACCAGGTCCAATAACAAATACAGACTTCTTGTGTTTTCATGGAGGTAGTAACATTTTCATATTTTCATTTATTTACTTTGAATACTTAACTTCTTAGCTAAAATTATTTAAAATATCAGTTAATCTGGTTTTAAATTCTTCTAATGGAAAAATCTGCCTTAAAATATAATGAGCAACAATTATAATAGAAGAAAAAAAAAAAAAAAAAAAAAAAAAAAAATCAGATTGTTGAAGTTTTAAAGTTGTTTCATAAAACTATGTTTTGGTGAATTTTTTTTCTGTCATTTCTTATAAAGTAATACTGAATTTTGCTTCTACTAAAACAATATAAATTATTGGTTATTATTTAGAATGCAATTAATTATGAAAGCTTTTTTGTATTACTTTAATAATATTAATATATAATATAACTAAAAAAACACAAAAAGAAATAAATTTTTCTTCAGTTTAAATTCATGCAATCATTTCGTGAACAGAACCTGGATATTCAGTATTTAAAAATTTCTATATAATTTAATAAATAATAAATATTAAAAGGAAAAAGATTTTTTAAAAAACACTTTTAGAAGCGTTCAATGTTTAACTTAAAAATCTTGCCGTACAATACGTTTATTTGGCTTGAGTTAAGATTATGAAAAATTCACCGCTTTTGATTTATTTACATTTGGTTGAAAGCACGAACTACTCAATTTATTTTTTTTAACTATAATTTTTTTGTCTGTTTCTTTTTAAGATATGGCAACAGGAACAAAAAAAAAAATTAATATATATTTAGGATTTCTAAATTGCTTCCTCAATCTATAATTATAATTTAATTAATATGAAGTTTTAATTCATTAAAGTGTATTTTTTTATACTTTTTATTTTTATTTAATTAATATGAAGTTTTAATTCATTAAAGTGTATTTTTTTATACTTTTTATTTTTATTTATGTATTACTTTCTACTTTTTAGTACTTAAAACATTTTGTTGTTGCAGTTTCACAGCCAGTTGGCATGTTTTGGCGATCATTGTTTGACGCCTCGTTAATTCCATTTTTGTAACTTCTATACAGTTTTAACCATATAAAGAATATTTGGTGATCTGTGTATGGCTAATGAAAAAATGCCTTAAAGTTAATTTGTTATTAAGTTCTAAAAATTGTAAAATGATATATTGTCATCAGAAACGCACCTGTGTATATAATTTTTATAACTCTAGCATATCAGGAAGTGAATGAAAAATCGATTACAAAATTCCATCTTTAAATACAAAAACAAAGTTGCATTAAATAAAAGAATGTAATACATAAAAATAAATCTTTAAGAAAGGCAATTGTTCTCTGTGATGCTTTAACTTTTAACCATTTTAAAACTAAGTTGTCTTTCTTTTAATTTACATGCACTGAGCATTTAATAACTGAATAATGTTCTATTTGAAATTTCCATTGGTCTCTTCAATTTTGATTTTGTTTTTTGCTAAATAAGGCTTTTAAATTGAATGTTTATTAGACTACAAAAGTTACACTAAGCACCCTTCATCCAATGAAATGTGATTTGTTTGCTACTTTCTTCTTGAAAAATAATTTTGCTAATCAGGTTTATTTCATTTCTTAAATTCGAATTATTAAAGCAATTAAATACGAATATGGTGGAATTTTGTATCATTCCTGTTCACTTATTCAATAAAGGTTGCACTGTAAGTCATGGCAACTATGTTTTTATTACATATAAATTATTTAATCGCAATATAAGCATGTTTGTCTAAGAGCTTGTTCTTACAAGGGAACCAGTTTTGGTGCTGCTCTTACCTATCATTGAGACCTGCTGTATTTTAAAGCCCTATATTAGGAAGTTTGAGAATCAATAATTTTTTTCTGTTAAAATCATATTTTTTTATTTTACAGCAGCATAACTTTCTGAAAATGCAATTTTGAAAACCACTTATCGGACTATTAACATAGAATTTTTTTGAAGAAAAGCATTTAAAAATACAAATGTTTAAAAATTCCTTCAAGAACCTACGAATTTGATTTTGAAAAATTACAACATTATATTCACATTTTTGGCAGGGGGAAAGTTGGCAGGGTTTTTTTTTTCGAAAGTAGAGCTTTCCAGCAGCCCTAGCCAAATGTCATAGCTGCTCGTCACATGTGAGCAAAGGTTTGGACTTCACTAGAAACTGTAATGTCTGGCCTAATTAGGCACAGTAAATTTTCTAAATTGTATAAAAATATTAATTTACTTTATGATTACTTTTACCAAAAGACACAACATTTAATACAACATTGCATTTTAAACATTCGAAACTTTATTCCATTGGACTTCCAAATAAAATAGTTTGCTTATTTTGTATTTCACTAAAAAAATAGTTTTCAATGATTTTGAATGCTTTTAACAGAAATATCTTTACTATTTATACATTTATTGTCTGCATAGAAAAAAAAACCTAATTCTTGTTTCTTATGCCATCAATTATCAAACAAATCGCAATCTGATTTAATTCTAATAAATATCATACTACATATACTCCAGGGATAAAGCGGGTGAAAAGTTTTTATCGCCTTATTTGGATGACTTAACTCATTTTTGGCGTGAAGTAAATATTTAAAAATCCAATAATAAAAAAATTTTAAGTATAAAAAAATGCACAAAATATTATTTTATCAGAGAAATTTTATCGGTTCTCTAACTTTTATGTATAGGGCTACAAAATGCATTGTAATCAGGTCTGTAATAGAAAGTATATGCTGTATACATCTAGATTTTTTAAGGAAACACTGTATAACCTCTGTTTCTCAAGTAAAGCTGTAGCATGTATTCTTTAGCGTATAGCCTTGAATTTTTGTTATGACTAGGGCTACAAAATGCACCAGGTCTCTGCTAGGTGTGAGCAGCACCAAAAAGAGGCTCCCTTGTTAGTAGTATCTGGAGATGTAATTGGATGGTATTGTAATCAGGGCTGTAGTAGAAGGCATATGCTGTATACATCTGGATTTTTTTAGGAAACACTGTATAACCTCTGTTTCTCAAGTAAAGCTGTAGCATGTATTCTTTAGCGTATAGCCTTGAATTTTTGTTATGACTAGGGCTAACTTTTATGTATAGGGCTACAAAATGCACCAGGTCTCTGCTATGTGCGAGCAGCACCAAAAGTGGCTCCCTTGTTAGTAGTATCTGGAGATGTAATTGGATGGTATTGTAATCAGGGCTGTAGTAGAAGGCATATGCTGTATACATCTGGATTTTTTTAGGAAACACTGTATAACCTCTGTTTCTCAAGTAAAGCTGTATAGCATGTATTCTTTAGCGTATAGCCATGTGTTTTTGTTATGACTACAGGGTGATTTCGATGTTGGGTTATCACATGAAATGCACAAGATCAATTTAGCCTCAGCTATCGTTGTCTTGTAGGTTGGAAATTACTTGATATGAATAGTGTGTTCATCTTTGCAACTGAGTGTTGGAGCACCCTACATACTCCCCTGATTTGCGATTACAGGGTTTCAATTTTATACCAAAAATAAAAGAACTAGTACTTGGTAGATGGTTTATATCCCAAAAGCCATTGTTAATGTTGCAAAACACTCTTGGGATAAATTGCATATGATAAAGAAGATAAAATTTCAGCTCTGATCATTGAAAACATATCGTGGACAATCTTGGTGAATACAAGATCATAATAAAGCAATGTGTTAATATCCATTTTGTTGCCTTCCTATATTAAACTTATGTAAAGCAATGCTAGTATAATTTTTTTTTTCAGATGAACACACACACACTTCAAGCATAACAGGACACATTATTCATTTTTGACGATTCCATACACTATTGCATTCCATTCGTATATAGTAAATTTTTGTGCACTTCGCTTTTCAGCAAAAAAAAAAAAAAAAAAAGTTGCAATAACTTATACCCCAATCCCCCCAGTTCCAGCTAAATATGCATGAATTTTTATGTAAATTATTTTCTTAACTATTTTTTAAATCTTTTAAATTTGCATTGCATGCATGGAAATTTTCAGTAACTTTGCTTTTCTTTCTTTTAATTATAAAAGTCTTATGTATTTAAAATTCATCTGTAGGTGTTCCACCGCCAAAAGCAAGTTATGCTAGTGAACTATGTACTGTTCTACCCCAAGCTGTATGGGAGTACCTTCATGATACGTGAGTTTGATTTCTTATTCCTTTTTAATAACACTGTCCAACATGTTTGAAATAAATGTGTTGGACTTTGGTTTGTCTGCCTGCCATCAGTCCATGCTCTAACTCTCTTTAATATACTCGGATTGCCATGTAATTGATGTACCATATTTGAGGCATTCTCACAAAATTTTAACTTTCAGGAATAAAAATCCGATGAAATTGAACTTAATAAAATAACATTTTAAACTTACAGCTTTAATGATTCAAAATAAAGAAAAAAGGGTCAGCAGCGATGATTTTTTATTTAACTGATGTTTAAGTTAAACTTGCGAGTTTAATTTTCCTTACCGTACCCCTATAACTTTTTATTTTCTTCTAAATTTTTTACTTATAATGAATTTGCATAGTACCCACAGAACATTCAAATCAGAAATTATAACAATGTAGAGTTTTTAGTGCAAAATTTTAGTATAACTTTGTCTTAAAGGGGTATTAAAGAAGGGACGGTAAGAAAAACTACCACCTATTTTTGTGCAAATCATGTTAAGACTAAGTGATAACCACAATGTTCGTTGATTTTCAGCAACAATTATTTACATTGAATTAAATAAAAAAAAAAAAATAATAATAATAATTAATTTACCTCAAAGTGCAGGAATAATTCTCTGGGACGATAAGACTACCAATAAAGCCGCGATGCTTGAAATTAGTATTTAAATGCTGGTTTAAATTCTGCAGTAGATTTCCTGCCAAAGAATTTTAGCCATTCTTTACCTAGCATACTTTTGCATGAGAAAAATTTTGAAAAAAATTCTGTGGCTGCATCTCAAGTGATTTTCTGTATAATTTTAGCAAGAGGGATGGTAAGGAATCTAAAGTCCAGGGATAGAGTTCAAAAAAATAATAACAACCATAAAAATGTGTGCAGGCTAATTTTTTGCTACATGTTTATATAAAACAATAATCCCAGTTTCAGACTGTCGAAAGAAAATGCTTAGCCTTTTAAATATATAGATTTTTGGGTAAATCGTGTTAAGACTAAGTGATAACCACAATGTTCATGGATTTTTAGTAACAGTTATTCACATTGGATTAAAAAAATAAAAAATATATCAAAGTGCAGGAATAAACCTTGTGGACAGTAAGACTACCAATAAAGGCACAATGCTTGAAATTGATATTTAAATGCTGGTTTAAATTCTGCAGTAAATTTCCTGTCAATGAATTCTAGTCATTCTTTATCTAGCATACTTCTGCATGAGAAAAAAATTCTGTGTATGCATCTGAAGGGCTTTTCTATGTAATTTTAGCAAGAGGGATGGTAAGGAATCTAAAATCCAGGGTACAGAGTTTTAAAAATAACAACCATAAAAATGTGTGCAGGTTAATTTTTTTCTACAAAACAATAGTCCCAGTTTCGAAAAAAGTTACATTGAATTACTTTTATTGAGGCAACTTTATACAGACAGCTCCAAACTTAAAAATCAGCATCAGGGACACATCTCGTTAATATTGTTATACGGGTGGATTTTTTATAATGGGCCAAAATGGATATTGACAATTTCAAAAAATAAAATTTAACTTGGAGCATATTCAAAGTTATTTTTAGTATCACCTATGATGGCAAATTGGGTAGTATGAATATTTGAGCTAAATTTTCTAAATAAGTTTGCCTATTTAGCGTATGTTGAGAGAAAAAAAGGAGAGAATGTCAATTGGGTGACTTTTAAAAACCAGTTGTTTACAAAAGTATTAGATGGAGAATGATACATTTTTTTAAATATATAAAATGGTCTGAATAGTTTATCAAGAAAAAAGTCTTAAAACAATCTACATGAATATATTTTTTCATAAAAAAGGGGACAGAAAGTTACAAAAAAGTAATATTTTGTAATTCCACATATAAAAGTTTCAATTAAAAAAAAAAAAAACATAGTGAAGAGAAAGCTTTAAAAACATATCCATCTCCTTAAACAGTACATACTGATAAGTTTTTAAGACAAATTAAATATATATATATTATTTTAATTTAGAAATTATTAATGTGTCACCCCATTGACGCTAGTGTCACCCCAATGACGAAGTGTCATCCTATTGAAGAATTTGCTTTGGGATGACACTTGAGGATGATCATTCCATACTGGACACACTATTATTATAAATATGAATTTTATGGGTATATAAAGAATATAACACATTGAAATAAAAGCAAATACATATACTGCCCCAAAATTTTATATTTTAAAAATGATGAAAAACAA
Source organism: Maratus speciosus (assembly GCA_963932465.1). NCBI lineage: Eukaryota > Metazoa > Arthropoda > Arachnida > Araneae > Salticidae > Maratus > Maratus speciosus. Next base: position 298,554,888 of record OZ010789.1, read on the forward strand.
AACTTATTTATTGAAGACATAATGGCCTCGTTTGTTAAAGGTGGGCTCGTTTAGAATTTCAAGTATCTGTTTCTGATCAATAAAGTCTGTGTCATCATTCTCTGGGAAAATGTAAAACTCTCCAATCTTTGATTTCTTCAGAAACTTCACCTCGTACATCTCATCAATTTCAACAGACGTGATTCTACCAATAAACTGATGCTTGCTTCTTTTCCCTAAATATTCAACTCTTACCCATGTACCAACATTAGGAATTTTATGAGAGATGCTTGAAACAGATTGTGGAATTACTAATTATGAGAGTGAAGGAAAAAAAGAATGTTTAAGTGGTAATTTTTTAACATTGATAATCAAAAATATAATGCAATTAGAAATAAATAACTTAAAAAAGGATACATAAAGTTGGTTCTACAGGCACCACATTGAAGTCAAAGATAGGCTTGTCCGATGGGAAGTGATTACAAATAGAGTCGAGGCAGCAAACAAAACAGCTGAGACTTCGGAGAAAGATTCTTGGCCTTTGCTCTTTTGAATACGTAATTTGATGAGTTTTCATAATATTTGGGATTGCTGGTAATTTGATTGGTAAGGATGACCTCATAGCTTCAATTTCTTCTTCTTTAATAAGAAGAACTTCCACCTTACTTTCCTGAAAAACTTTAACAAAATCTTCTGCTGATGATATATCATTGCCATGCATTACAAAAGCATCTGCGCTTCTTTTCAAGAAACCTCCTACCCCATCCATAGGTCCTTTACCGTGTCCGCTTTCGGAATAGTTCCAGGAGAAAAATTTTATGTTTGAAAGAAAGGCGGTATTCTGTGTGATCATGAAAAATATGTTTGACCTATTTCGATATTGTGATGTAGGCCCATCTGAGAAGAAATGAATGGTGTCGACATCTGGAATTTTATTTATAAGCTTCTTTAATATGGGATCTAAATGTGCCCAAACAGCATGAGCACCATGATCTATGTTATTAGATACTGTTGCAAATGGCAAGCATGAAACTGAATCTTTTTCTAAATAATAGGCTACACCCGTGTGAATGGATATTTGTCGCTTTGATGCACCAAAGTACATGGATTGAACTTCATCAAAGATTTTGGTAACATAATTTTCTGAAAAATCAATCTGAAGAATAATTTCATTGTATTTTAAGTTTTTTCGTTTACTTTGCAAAGTAGTTATTTGATGATATGCTGAAAAAATATGTTTCTTGAAAGATGGAATTTCGCGGTTGACATTTTCAATAATTTCTGATGGTTTTTTATCAAGGGACACTTTTTTTGTAACCTTTATTTTTCTCACAGAACCTTTGATGCTCTTCTCAACAGTCTCTGTCACCCATTTAAAATGACTGATGATGTCTTCATTGTGTTGGTCAGCTTCATAAGTAATAACATTATCTTTACACTCTTTACACTTGCCCAGCATACAATCAGCATTTTCATTATTACACGTCAAGCTGCCCACTAATATTTCAGGATCAGCAAAATTGATTATTCCTACACTGTTCAATTTCTTTGTCAGAAACTTCATATTTTCGTGCTTCACACAAAGGCAGGTGTTTCTATCGGATAGTCTTGGAAGAACAACCCAGAATGGTTTGTATTTCCAAAATGTTGAGTATGAAATGTTTCCATTTTCCTTAATGAACCTTCTATGCAACCGTTTTATGTTTCCCAACAGTATCCTTTTCTGTTTCCTATTTTTTCCTCGCACAATGAAATCCTTCTTCCCAGGGCACATCCGGGAAACATCATCTCTTTCAAAATAGGATCGAATGGCTTGTACATTAACAGTAACATTGCTTTTTCTTTCATACTGTGCAACATTTAAATTTCGGGGAAAACTTCTTATTTTGTTTAGGGGTCAGAATTTCTTGTGCAAGGTGTTGCACTTTATATTTTTTTAATGTACTTCCACTAATGCATTTATTAAAAATTTGCCTCACACAAGAACGTGCAGGTAGGGTTTCAGCATTAGATTTTAATTGAGAATGCAAACTTATTCCATATAAAAGTTGTTTGTGAACTGTTTTTGGTACAGTGTACCCCCGAGTCAGAATTTTGACTTTTTTATTAGGTGAAGGTGAAGCTGCTGAATTCTTACTAGATGATTGTTTTCGCTGAAGAGATTTTTGTAGAGTTTTCACCTTGCGTTGCAATATAGCAATTGATCTATTTCTTTTTTCTATCTCCCTTAACATCCGAGCACGGTTTTGTGTTCGAACTTTCTGCCCACACACCCTTTGAGAACTGAGAGGCGTATGTGAAAGTGCAACATGTGGTTCTGGTTCAGAATTCATTTGACTTGTGTCTACATTTTCCAACTGTTTCCTTCTCTTTCTACATTTTTCTGAAGCTTTCCTCCAGTACTTTCTCTTATTTCTTTGCTCTCTGGGTTTTAGATCATTAATTCCTTTAATTAAATTTAAATCCTTTTTTCTTTAGTAAGCTTCTCTTTTCTTCCTATTTCTTTCTTCTCTCTGTGCTTCATTTAATTTTGCTAAATATTTCCTATTCCTTATATTTGCCTTCTCCCTGTACTTTTTATACTCGGTTGACTTACTCTTTACTTCAGAAACTCTTTTATGATTTTTTCCTTTTTTTTTGTACTTTAGATTCACACACTTCTATAGAATTGGTTATCTGAATATTTTTTTCTTCTTGGACATCTTCCATTTTAATATTTTTACATTCGGAATAACGATTCTAAGCAACAACAAAAATAACACTAGTATCAACAAACTGCAAGTAAAAGCAATGAAGGCGCCAATTTCTATTCTAAAAATCTACAGTTTTGTTTACAGTTAGTACGCAGACGACTGATTAATAACACAAAATCCAGAAAAAGAAACAAAAAATGTGTCTACAATTAAAAAAAAAAAAAAAGAAGAAGAAGCAGATAAATACCGAACGCCGAACTGCATTTTCTGTCAATCGAATGACAAGCAGTCATTCGGGCGACACTGCATCAGCAGACATGACGTCATCCCATTGAGCGTCGTCCGATTGACAAATTGTAAACAAAGAGCCTTTACGTTCTGAGTAGCGCATAGAGGAAGGTTTTTAAACGAAATATTCTAATAAGTCAGCAGGCTTAAATAACTAAACAATTAAATTACTTACCAAAACAAACCGCATTTATTTTAAAGCCGTCATCCGATTGACAGCTGTAGATTGAACTAATCCGATATCACTTACTTTATCTCGCTTTGAAGTAAAATAAACAAAACTTTGAAATTAATTTCATATTTACCGGTAAAGAATAATAAAGATTGATGGTAAATTGAATGTGAAAGTGCAGATGACGCCATATTTCGTTTAATGTAGGAATCCAAAAAGAGTGTCATCCAATTGACTGAAAATTCGGCGACATGTTGAAATCGTGCATTTAAAAAAAAAGGAGGGGTTAAACAGTTGTAAAGGACATAAAAAATGGGTTTTAAAGAGCTTATAGAAATAAAATTTTAGTATTTTGAAGATAAAAACACTGTGGTAATATTTAATACAGCCGTATAAAAATAATTTTTCCGTACGGCGACACGTCATCCGATTGACTATTTATCACTTCTACATTTACAAGCTATACTAAAATGATTAGTTTTCAGATTTTTTCTTTCAAAAAATGAAATGCACTGCTAAATTTTAAATTTTAGAGACATTTTTAAATCTTTAAAGATATATAAAACACGAAAAATGTGCCGACGACGCTAAATCTCCCATTATAAAAAATCGACCCATACAGTCATGCAATGGGATGTTTTCCAGTATAAGAAAATATATATATATATATATATGTACTAAAATAAAAATTATTATTCAGGGACTTACAAGTCAAAATTATGTGAGAATGCCTCATTTACTCGTGTATAATGTGCATGCACCTCACCCCACCCCCCCTTTTTTTTTGCTTTCTTTTAATGGGAAAACAAAGAAAGAAAAATTTCATCTATAATGGCATACTATAGATTTTTACAGCAGAAAATCTAGGAATTTGAAGATAATTCTGTAAAAATCATGCCCCCCCCCCCCCCCCAAAAAAAAAAGAAAAAGAAATTAACATAAATTTGTGTATTTACTCTTGTATGTTTACCATACCATGAAATACCATAAAATTACAGTTTCTGCTGTATAGACTCTCACATTAGAAACTTTGATTTAAAATATTTATCAATACTTGAAATATAATACCACTTGTGTATATGTAGTATATAGTGAAACACTGAATACCCACTAGTAGGAATGTTAGTGGTGTGTTTTAATGATGTTATATTATTTCAATCATAAAAAAAAATTACATGCATTTCTGAGATGTACTAAAACATGCTTTCTGTAGAATATGGAAAAGCAAAGTCATCATTCATTTGCAAGGTCTCAGAAAATATTTTGGTTACATAATAGTCTATCGGTAAATATTATTTACAGAACATTTTAATGATGATACACTATTTCAAGCATGATGAAATTTATGTACATTACTGAGGCATGTAACAAGATGCTTATTGTAGAATATGCTGTGGTAATTTCATTTACAGCTATACACAAAAGATTTTATTATAATACTGTTTATGAATGATAATTGCTGAAAGTGTGTTTTTAGTTATGTGCATTTTTAAGTTTAACTAAATTTTTGCATACTACATGGTGTGTATAAATTCTATAGGTCATATACAGAGCTACACAAAAGAATTCATAAGCATAGCTATACAAAAGAATTCATAGACATAGCTACACAAAAGAATTCATAAGCATTACTATATATGGGCATGAATTACTTAAGTATGTTTTTTAAGTTATGCATTTTCAGGCTGAACTACATTTAGTATACTAAGAGGTGTTTATAGAATATTAAAAAAAAATTGTATACAGAGCTGTGCAAAGAACTGGATACATTGCCGTTTATGCAGGATAATATCTGGAAGTGTGTTTTAGTTGTGTTATGTGGCATGCCTAAAAATCTATAGATAATATATAAAATTGTATAAAAAGATTTGAGTACATTTATGATTACTAGATTCAAATGCTGAGGGTGAATTTTCTTCTGTGTTATGAGTAATCAAACTAAACTAAATTTTAGCATACTATGTAGTATATATACAGTATACATAGCTGCCAACTCTTCCGATTTTTTCAGAATTTTTCCGAAAAATCGGCATGTTTTCCGATTTTACGCGCGTAATGCGTTTTCTTCCGCTTTTCGTCATTTTCTTCCGATTTTCGTCATTTTCTTACGCTTTTTACGCGAGTTTCGTCAAAGGATCGTGGGAAAACCCGAAATTTCGCCGAAGGTTCGCGAGAAAGACGCAAATTTTGTCGGAAGATCGCGTAAAAAACGAGAATTCCCCCAAAAGAGCGCGTAAAAACACGAATTCAGTGAAAAGATCACGAAAAAACGCACATTTCGTCAAAAGATCGGGTAAAGAAGTGCCGTCAAAAGATCGTGTAAAAACACTATTTCCGTGAAAAGATCGCGTGAAAACGCGAATTCCGTTAAAGGATCGTGGAAAAAACGGACGTTTCGTGAAAAGGTTGCGGGAAAAACCCAAATTTCACCGACAAATCGCAGAAAAAACCCAAATTTCGCCGAACGATCGCGGGAAAGACGCGAATTTCGTCAAAAGAGTGCGTAAACAACGCGTAGGGGTGATTTTGGTCCGAATTTTCCGAAAATGTAAGGCATTTATTTCCGAAAATTTAAAAAAATCGGCCACCAATTCGAAAATTCGGACATAAAAAATATCGCGAATTTCGACATCTTCTCCGAAAAAAATAAATTTTGTCAATCGTTTGCAGAAAAATCGCCAATTTCGTCAAAGGATCGCGTGGAAAACGCTAATTTCGTTAAAAGATCGTGAAAAAACGGCAAATTTCGTCAAAAGATCGTGAAAAAACGGCAAATTTCGTCAAAAGATCGTGAAAAGATGGCAAATTTTGTCAAAAGATCGCGAAAAAACAAACACAAATTTCGTCAAAAGATCGCGAAAAAAATACAAATTTCGGCTAAAGATCGCGAATTTCGTAAAAGGGCCGCGGAAAAAAAACGCATAGCTAGTGTTGGAAGTGGATTCCCCCCCCCTTGCTGTAACTTTTCAGAAAATTTGCTGTGAATTTCAGATATTTTTTTTCTCAGAATCACCCTAAAAAAAAAAAAAAAAAAAAAAGAGAGAGAGAGAGAGAAAAGAAAAAAAAGAAAAATTTAGGAGTCAGAAGTTCTTTTAATGTGAAAGGTAGGATATCTATAAATATTCCAAAAGAAAAAACAAAAAGTAATTTTTAATATATTCAAGTTATTCTTTTTTGTCATAATATATATTGTGTAATTGCAAATTAGTGAATATTTTATTCAAGTTTCTCTTTGAAATTTGTGTATTTATAAGGATTCAGCTGTTTTTTAATCCTTACTGAAAGTGCTATAAGACTTAAAAAATCTTCTGATTTCTTCTGATTTTTCGCCAAAATCTTCTGATTTCTTCTGATTTTTTGTCCAAAATCTTCTGAGTTTTACCGAAATTTAGTTGGCAGGTATGCAGTATATATAGATTATATACAACACTACACAAAAGAATTAGAGTACTTTTCTGACTGTGGACAATAAGTGCTGAAATCTGGTTTTCAAATGTGTTATGCATTTTCTATAATGTTTACTTAGATGTCTTTTTTCCCTTGTATCGACGTTTTGTTGCAGTATTCTCAAAGTGTTGGAAAGTGTTTCATAATTTATGCTTATTGTGCATTCTTTTTCTTACATATATCTGAAATCCTTTTAAAGATTGGTTGTTTTCAACTCTTTCAGAGCAAATATTTGATTTCTGTACAACTATCATCAGATTGATTTAACTCTGTTTTCTTTACTTTTTTTTGCTTTTTATCAATACTTACAAAGCAATCTTCTTGTCTTTTGAGAATTTATATTAATAATTTAAAACTTTAGCTACATTGCTTTGTTTTGTTTGTTGTAAAGTATTTGTTAATATTTTAATTTAATTTTTTAGCTTTGGTGGTGGTCCTCCTTGTACACATTTATACATTTGTCCTTTGTGCCAGTCCGAATTAGATAGACTAAATCAAAAAAGGAAAGCTGAATTAGATAGGTTTGTTGCTGTAAGTATTTTATTTATAAAACTTTCAAATAAAACAATGTTTTATTGTATTGTAATGTAATATAACAATTACTTTATTATTAAAGTATAATGAAACAGAATTTAACTGTTTCTTATTTATGTATTTTTTATTCATATATTTTTAGGGTTTCGTTCATCTGACAAAACCCTATTCATCTCACTCCTCTGTCTGTCTGTGCATCTGTCACAGAGCCCGTTCTCAGAAACTATACATATTAGAGACTTGAAATTTTGCATGATTATAGCTGAACACCTGAGATCAAACCACAAATCATAAAATTTTGAAAAAGTGTTAATTAACAGACGTTATTAATTAAAAAATCCCAATAAAAAATTGGAACGGGTTTCATAATTCAGCAAAAGCATCTACTTTTTGCAACCTCAAGATTTTCTCGTAGAAATGATTACAAGCAGGTGTGGTTTTAACCAGAAAATAACGACTGGCGACTTTTTTAAGCCGCAATATCTTTTTTCTTCTAGCCATCCTACGGACTCAAAATTAGGACGACAGGATGTGAAAAAAAATAAGCTTTCAGAAATTCGAAAATTTATTTCAATCGTACTATAAAAACTCGAAAAATCCTTAAAAATTGAGTAAAAAATCTTTAATTTTCATTCTTTGAAACAGCGATAGACAGACGTCTGCGAGTTTAGATTATCTGTCATCGACGGAAGTTCTAAAAGAGGGGCTTTCAATGTACTGGGAGATTTTATATTGTTTTTACATCATTTAATCTGAGATTTGCTTCTTTCAAACGGCAGGTCACGTGACATAATACAAAAAAACAGATAATTTTTAAAAAATTGCTTTTAGAATTTTGGTTCTTGCACAACCAGATGTAAAATCTTACGCTAATTAATATGTCAATTTTAAAAAAATCCCTCCAATTATTGGATATATCAAAAAATCGATTTTTAAACTAATAAAAGAAATTAGGTAATGAAAGTATTTGTTAAAATTAGGAAAACCAAATATCCGATCGCTTTTATACTTGATAGTTTATAACAGATAATAACAGTATTATAAAGTTAGTGTGCGTTGAATTTTGGTGAGGGGGAGGGGGGCTTTCTTCTATTTTTTTTTTTTTTTATCAGCTGTTTTTTCTTTTTAAATGCATTTTTTCACTGAGCCCTCCTTTTAATATTATTTTTTAACCATAAATATTTGAAAGATAGAGATGCCTGATTTCATACCACTTTTTCCTACAATTAAAAATTTCAATTTCTTCAAATTTATTTTTCTCCATTAAAAAAGGCGCAAGAGAGTCTTAGAGATAGTTTATAACCCATAATACAAAATTTGCATAGTGAGGGTGCATGGAATTTGGATGGTGAGGGAGGGGCAATTTTCTCTTTTTTCTTCAGATCAGCTGTTTATTGTGTTTTGATTGCGTTTTTTTAGTGAGCACTTAAATAAATATTATTTTTTAAGATTAAATATTTGAAAGAGTGGGAAATTCTGGGGGGGGGGGGGAGGACTATTGATGCAAAATTGTTAAAATTAGGAAAACTAATTAACCGATTGCTTTTAAACTTTGACATAGTTTATAACACATATAAAAAATTTTATAAGCAAGGGTGCATGTAATTTGGGTGGGGGGGGGAGGGGTAGGAAGGAGTTTTTCTTTTTTTTTTTTCAGATCAGCGTTTTGAATGCCGTTTTTTTCTTCATATCAATATTATTTTTTAACCTTAATTATTTAAAAGAGTGGGCAATTCCCAGAGGTGGGGAGGGGCTATTTTCTAAATTTTTAATAAACCCCTCATGTGACATATCGTTAGATAGGTCTATGAAAACTTATTATACGCATCCGATTTCCCTCTCCCTTTGCCCCGGGGACACTTTTCAAAATTTTAAGGACACCACTCATGTGACATATCATTAGATAGGTCTATGAAAACTTATTCATATTATTCACATCCGATGCCCCCCCCCCCCCCCCCCCCCGTTTTAAATACGTTTTTTGATGTAGTCGTCTTGTAAATATTATTAGTTAAATATAAAAAATTGAAATGGGATAGTGGATGATTTCAGGGGGAGTGAGATTCCTAAATGTAATGGTGCTACCATTTATGTAAGGAATTAATAATTTTAAATTAACAATTTTCATTTGTTAATTGAAGGATAAAGTGTTTTAAAGGAGTTGTTAAATGAAACCCTCTGTGCGATCTGTGATCACACTTACCCACTTGTTTAGAAGAATAATCGCTTCTGTTTAATCATTAATTTCTGATAATAAATTGTTTACCAAAAAAGTATAAACTTTACAATTCATTATTGAGTAAAAATATCATTCCTGCTCTAATTCTGTTTATATATATTTATATACCTTTATATATATTTTATTTATTTATTTATTTATTTCCCTTTTCATGAGAAATGAGGATTTTTGGGAAAAGATTCAGAGATTTAAAAATCATTAAAATTTATTGTTATTAATATTAATTCAATTTTCATTTTAAAAAATATTAGTCATATTAATAAAGTTATTTCAGATTTCAGTAAAATAAGATTTTTAAAATTTCATTTCATATTTAGCATTTCATTGTATATATTAGTATGTTGAAGTTAGTTTACTGTCGTGCATTTTTTAGATACAAACCCTTCAAAAATGTATTTAAAAAAGGGGGTTCAACTGCCAACACACTATTAAAAATTTTAAACATAATTGAAATGTAGATTATGCATACAATTATAACTGTCTGAAATTTAATGTATTTTTTAGCTGAATTCTGAATTCAGAAGAATGGAAAATCCCTCTGTTGTGTATGCTATCAGCATGAGTTGGTTTAAAACTTGGGAAAATTTTGTCTGCAGAGATGGAGGTGATTATTAGCTATTTTTAAAAACATATTTGCTGTTTCTCTATTGTAATATAGTTTTAGTTATAAATCATTCTAATAGACTAATTTATATGATATGACTGTCTATGAAAATATACATTAGAAATAAAATTACTATTTTTTCATACAGAATTGTGTTTTAACTTTGTTGAAAAAAAAAAGGGGGGGGGGAGAAAAAAAGGTATATATAATTTTTTTTTTTCAGTATATTTTATTAATTTATTTGGTTCAAAATAAAATAAATAAGTAAAAGTAATTTGAATTTTTCAACACTTTAGCAGTTAAGGGTCAATATCTGAAAACCAGAGAATTTCCTTCCAAAATGTTTATTTTTTTAAAGTTAATGTACCAACAACCAGGGCTTAATTTGCGCCAAAGCCCAGCTCCGGTACTTCTCTGTTTATAGTAAATATTTAAATATTGGTCGGAATTCACCGGAGCTCATAAATACATGACTCCGGAGCCCAGTGCAATTCGTAGCTATGCATTTTTATGAAAAAATGCATAGCTACGAACTATTATTTTTTTGTGTTAACACTATTTCCGAATCATAATCCTTACCCTATTTAATCGCAGAATTACCCTATTTAATCGCAGAAAACATTGCCTATTTTGATACCTATTGTTACCCCTGAAAGTTTTTTCCATTTTGTTTAGAAACACCCTGTTTGCAAAAAAGCAAGAAACTGATTATTTTATCAGACAAAGCTCCGGAACTTGCATTTGTATATCATTAATTCCTATAAAGATTGTCAATAAAAGTAATTTTCTTAAGTAACACTTTTAAAACAGCAAATAAATAATATAAAAGCATTCTCTTTTATTTAAAGATTATTCTGTCTAATTATTCTGAATATCTTTATTAATTGTCAATTAAAAGTAGAAGTTGTGTAAGGTTTAAAAAAATATTTTTAAGAGGTTTTTAAGTATTGGGTTTGGCTGGATAGTTTGAAATTCGGCCAAACCGAATATTTGGTAGGTCGAATAGTTTGATATTTGGCAGACCGAATAGTTCGATATTCAGCCTAACTGAATATTTGGTAGTTTGGCCAATACCGATTAGATACCGAATTTTCAGTGCATCCCTAGTCCTATCAAGGAATTTTTTTTCAGTCTAGGCGACGTAAATGCGGGGTGACGTAAGTGGGGGTACTACTGTCTATACATTGAGATAATGTAAAAAAACTTTTTCATTGTGATAATTGCATGATTGTAATTTTGTCATATGATAGTTTTATTTTAGTGTGATATTTTCATTTACTAACACTGCTTATCATAAACACAAGTACACTATAACCCCCGATTTAATGATGCTCAATTTAATTATAAATTTTAATGTTTCAGATGCATTATTTATTTCTATGTTGAAGGACCCTTGTTTTAATGGTAGTTTTCTCTGTTGAACGATAATTTTGACAAATTTCATATATTTTAAACATATTTTTTATTTACAAAAATTGTCTGTTTTTATCTCTGTTGTTCATCTATTGACTGACGTGTGATGATAAAAAGTTTGATTTTAGAAGAATATCAAAAATCAGTTTTGTATGACATTTCTAGCAAGAATCTTTCATTTATAGATTATATAAACCACGGCCCATTTGTGAATTGCAGATTGTTCAATAGTTTTATGAGAAAAACACAAGCAAAATCAGTCTAATTTAGATTTTGATTCTGTAAGAGAATATGATAAAATCTAGAAAGGAACTGAAAAATTGGTTCAAAAATTAAAATACATTTCCATCTATTGAGAGAAATTGCTGAAGATGACTTTTCAACAGTATCATGTATTTTCTAACTGAACTGAATTATGTCGTATATTTTCAAATCTATTCATCAGATACATGGCTGCATAAAAGAATTAAAGTACTTTTTTGATTACAGACGATAATTGCTGAAATTGTATTTTTAAATTTGTTATGCATCTTATAAATTGCTTACTTAACATATTCGCCGCCAAGGACACATACATGGCATTGCTTCGTTATTCATTTGGCATTTCATGCGCCCTCGGTGCTGAACATTGTAAACATGAGAATAGTTAGTGTGTTAATTTTAACCTGGTAGTGAACATGTTAATATCTTCTTTCACCTTATTAAACATTGAAGTATTCTGGAAATGTTGGAAATTCTTTCATAATCTCCTGATGCATGATTTTTTTCCTTGTTTTTCTTTTGAAGATTGCAGTTGTGTTTAGTAAATCACCCAAAAAAATTTATCTCAGAACTGTTAAAAGTATCTGCATTTTTATGTTAGGTTGAAAATATTATTGGTGAGTCTGGAAAATAGTACAAACTAGTCGATTTAATTGCTGTTGTATTTTTCTCCTTCAAGTTAGCATTATTCGAACTATGTAAAAAATGCTGCATTATCCATGTGTCTACTTATAACAGTTCCATTCTATTTAATCAGTCATTCATCCCCTACAGATTTCCTTTCCTGTTTGAAATATTTAAACCAGTTGAAATGTACAGTAAAATATTTAGTCTAAATTTTTGTTTAGCTATTTTGATATACCAAAATTTTCTACGTTATTTAAATATTCCAGCACTAATTGGGCTGGAAACTATATAACATAAGAAAGTCAGAGGATATGTATTTTGTAAAACAATCACCATTAGGTAGTGATGGTGCAGTTGATGCTACTGTTATACTATTTATTTTATTAATCTCCTACCAAGTATTTATTATACTATCCAAGTAGTTTATATGAAGTTAGTAAAATATTTAGAGTTGCTGCAGTCATCAAAATGGTTGCCCCACCTCAAAAAAAAAAAAATAATAATAATAATAATAATTAAATAAAATAAAAATAAGTAAATAAACATAATGTGAAAGTAAATAAAATCTATATTTTGAAAAAAAAAAAAATTGAAATTGAAATTCCGTAACAGAACATATTGTTCCGAAATTTCATTTAAGTTATGTGATCCATTATAATTAAAATACCCAGGAATCCAAAATGCTATTAAAAATTGGCATTATCTAATACAAATAAATAATTTTGATAGCACACTATACAAAAGATAACTAATGTAACCACGTGCAATTTGGATAACATACTAAATTGGTCATCATGTCTGGTCACGTTGAAAATATAGGTTCTCAAAATTGTATTATGGAGTTAATTGAAAAAAGCATATTTCATGTACATGAATGTATATATTTAGTTAGTTAATATAAATATGTTGTTCTTATTTACTGGCTTTTTATTTTCCCCTCCATTCAAATGTAGTAAACATCCAGTGTAGATTTTGTTAAAAATGTATAGTTATTTGTTCTGATTTTATGATGCCCTATCAACATTATTAATCCGTATGGCATCTAGTAACAATAATAGCTGTCTCAAAATCAATATTTGTTTTACAATACATTTACAATTTGTTTTACTTAATTACACTAAATATTTCTTCTTAACATCAAATGATGAAATGCTAAAAAGTTCTTTTTTTTATGTGCTACTGATAATTTTATTCATGTTTTGCTTTATCATAATTTGTTCTTTTTTATTGTACCTTCCCCCTCCCCCCATTGTAAATAGCATCAGTACTATTATAATTTAACAGAAATCTCTGAATTTATACTGTTATTTTTATTTTATTAGAAATCCCAGGACCAATTGATAATAGTGCCATATGTTATCTAAAAAACAACCAGCCAGTATTGAAGTTAGGTTTGTATTTTTTTATTATTATTCTCATAAATGAGGTTTACTTACTTAACATTGCTTCATTACTTACAAGATTTTTATTTATTTTTTAATTATATTCAGTTAAATGTCTTGTATTAATAAGATTATCTAAAACCTTCACAAACAAAAACATACATGATTCTTTTTTTTTTTTTTTACTTTTTCGCGCTGAGCGTCTTTTACAGAATTTTTTATACTGATTTTTCAAAACAGAAAGTTTTGCCTAATTTAATCGAGAAAATGTCCTGATTAAATAGGTCAAAAATTACAATAAAAAGTAACTGGTGGGAATAATCAAGGATTCTAAGTACCTCATGCATCAGATATATGTGATGCTTGTCCCCAAGGTGTTAAACAATCCATATAGATAAAACTAAGTGTAGTGTCTACTTGTTTTTTCAAGCCTTGCAATAGAACTAGGGTGTAAAAAAATCGGATTTTTTAAAAATTTAAATCAGATTTTTATGATTTTTTTCCCCAGCATTCAAATACTGAATAGCTACCAAGAGCTTTAGGTTTCCAAAACAAGTAAACCACTAATTGCTAACATAATCTATGTTTTTACACTTTAATTAATATTTGTATGTGCTTTGTGTTTTTGCCTGTATGAAACTTTGACATAATGCTTGGTTTATTGTTAAGCACATTTTTGTTTCAATTTTTTAAATTGGAAAACAAAAAATTGTGAACATATTGACTGATATAGGGATTTAGTTCTAGAGCAACATTTTTTATTGCTGATTTACCATACTTGTTTGAAGATAAGTTTCAGATTGAATTATTCTTTTTCTATCAATTTTCGCTGGTGAGAGTATCTGAATGTTGAGCCATTGTATCTTATCACTATTATCCCTAACTATGATTGTGTTTGATTTTCCTAAAAAAATAATTTTCTTTTAGAAATTCCCAACACTTGTCAACTTATTGGATCTTCTGTCTTATCTGTGTTAATATTGTTTTTATTTTTTCCCAATACCTAGTATTTTGCTTTGCTTTGCTTCAAAAAATTTTTTTCGGATTTACTATTTAAAAATATTTTCTTGAAATAGGGCAGATACGAAGACTGATAAAGATAATGTTGAACTGCTATGGTCAGTATATAATGCATATTAGCACTGGTGTGTAGATTGAATCCTTTAACAAAATTAGTGTTCTTGAAGTAGTAACTACTTTTGATAAAGTAGTTTGTAATGATTCATTTTTAAAACAAGTAGCTGTATATGTAGTTAACTACATTTTTGATTAAGTAGGATATAGTTTTAATTCATTACAAAAAAATAGTTTTTCAACCATTGGTCACTACCCAAAAATACAGTAGTATCCTAATGCTAATAAGAACATATTCCTGCACCTGTTTGTTTTTCCATTATACCTCAATGTTCCAATACTGCTTTATTTTGCCATGCAAAAAGCTTAATAAAATTTTTGTTAACAGAAAATTGAGACCTTATTGTTTTCAGTACTTATTATTCCAGGTAGTACGAAAATAAATATCTTTCTACTTCTTTGGTTGGTAATCACATTCTGTTCTGGTTATTATATTTCAGCATGAAATACTTGAATGATTTTAAAACGAAAATTTCAAGTTTCTTTTTCTTTTTAAAGTCTCAATTTAAAGATATTTTAAATTAACTAGATCAAAATAGATAAAATATTTCTTACCTGATTTAACAGAAGGAATTGCTTAAAAAACAATATCTTTAACAATTTCTCATATCATTATTTTCTTTATACTAGGTTCTGATTACTGTTCAGTTTCTCAAGATATGTACCAATATTTATTGGATATATATGGTGGTGGACCTGATATTGCTCTGCAGCCTAATTCTGTTCCCTACAGTGGCCCTCATATTTCATCATCTGGAAGCAATAATGTGAGCCTTTCAAAATCTGCTATGCCATTATCTTCCCACAATCATGCACAGAATGTTCCTGTGCACTCTAGCACTAGAGCTAGCTTACCTAGTCATAACCAAACAGCAAGTTCATCTACTTGGACGCATTGTGGTATGTGCAAGTTTTTCAGTCATTTAAAGTATTTCAATCTTGTTCAAGTTATAAATGCTGTAGACTCCCTCAAATCCACACAGCTTGGGACCAGAGGTTGTGCAGATTTTAGAATTTTGTGGATTTCTGGTCTATAGTTAATAAAATATTAAAATAATTAAATAAAGTAATAAACTAAAATGATAAAAAATAAGATAATTTTAAAAAATGATTAAATTATTAAAAGTAAAGGTCAAGTAAATAATTAATGTACAATTAAATGTGCATAATAAAGTTGAGATGCATTTTCTTTGAATTATTCTATGAAATTATCCTCATGAAGGTACCCCATTAATTCGCATCAAAATCATAAAGTAAGGAAGCTTTATTTCAGATTTAGTTAGTCTTAATAACCAAAAAAGCTTGATTAATACATAGATTTTGAAACTGCTTCTCATTTTCTGATCGGAAGAGATCACTTTGATTGCAGAACCAGGATTTGACCATTTTAATGAAAATAGACTGTCAAAATGGGAAAAAAATAACAAAATTTAGTAAGAGAATTTGGAAGCTATGGAAGCGAGATTATTGAATAATCTCCGAGAGAGGGCTAAGTGGAAGTTTAAAAAAAAATGATGTACAGAAAGGAACTTTGGTACTGATAAGACAGGAAAGTCTATGTTTGATCTTATTTGGTAAAAAGATTGTGATTACCAGTGATATCACCAAATCTTGATTTTTTTTTTTCAGAAATAAATTTATACTTCATGAAAAACCATGAATTCAGTTATATTATCAAAAATTACACATTAAAATACATACGAAATGATATAAAAATGTCTGTAATTTTGCCATACATCTAAACTGAAAGTTTCATTGTTTACATCTGTAATGATGTGCTAATTTTAGGCATTTGCAGATTTTAGTCTGTTTTATATATGCATAGTCAGGACCTGCATTAGGAATTTTAATTTTTTAACTAAAAAATTAGCTAAGATGGAAAATCATTAGCCAAATGTCATATGTATTAGACAAAACTACTCATTATTGTATGTGAAAGACATTTTTTTAATTTTACACTGAATTTTCCAAGTCTCATTTCACCATATCAAAATTAGACCATAATATATTTTAAAATAAAACTATAATACAAATTATACAAATGCTTGTTAAAGGCTGTGTACATAATTAAATTCCTAATTATTTATGATAATTAACAGAAAATTTAATTAACCTTTAATTAATAGAAAGAAAAAATATTCACTTACATTCAATCCCAGTAAATGCCCCTTGTTTTTGTTGGTGGTGGTGCATTTTATCTACATCCATTATTAAAATCTGCATCAAAAATGAAATTTTGTATACTTGAACCTTCACTATTGATAATAATCAAATTGCTAGAATTTTTTACTGTTGTGTTATTTCTGAGCAGGTATTTCCACTTGTGTTGTTGTTTTAAAAAATTAAATATTACTTTATTTTTATCAGGCAATTTATCAATAAGAAAATCAAAAAATATGTTGGTCATGAGAAATTTATTTCTCATGTGTTAATGATTTTCGAAATATTTTGCAAAAAAAAAATTTTTTTTTTTCTGCAAAAATTTATTATTTATTCACGTTTGATGTATTGAATGCAGAGCTGCAACCCTTGAAAATTCTTTTAGTTAAAAAAAAGGATGATTTTTAATGATTGCTCTTAGATTTTTCAAAAATTTTCAAACTGTGAGATGATCAAATTTTTTGGGTAGAAATTGGAAGATGCTCCAAAGTTTATATGAGAAAGAAACCCTGACAGTAACATTTAACAGTAACCATTAACTCTGTAAATGGCTATTGTGCACTCTAGATAATGGATAAGTAGTAGTTTTTTTAAACTCCTACAAAATACACTGAAAGATTTCGTTTCATAGTCAGCAAAAGCCAGTGCTACAACTTCATAAATAATGCATATTAATACAGATACATAAGAGTTTTCTTAGTTTATTTTACATCAAAAATTTTACTGTGAACCTTCTTAATATTTTCAAGCAGCCTAACAGAAGCTTGAATTCAATAAGTGTACATCTTTTCCCATTATAGTGTCCTAGGCTGGTTATATGAATATTTTAATTTTAATTTAAAAAATATTTATCAAAGTTAGAAACTTGTAGCCATTTTGTCTGCCAATATACAGTGATCTAAATTTGTGCTTTTGAAGAATATTTTTATTCACTGTGAAGGTTGTGTTAAAGGAATCATCCCCATAACAGGAGTTTTAAATAGCTATGTATTTTTAGGGATTATGAATTGTGAGTGATATTACCTGCAGAAAATCGCTTTTAAAGATATGTGACTTTTCCCTCCAAAATTTTATGAAATTGTAATATTAACCAGTGAAATATCCATTTTTCCAAAGACCCGTATTTTTAACAGTTAATCCCCCGCCCCACCCAAAAAAGGGTATTTTCATGTAACAAATAGAAAAAACAGTCTATTGGGCTTTAAAAAAAAGGGGGGGTGGGGTTTAATTATTATTTTAGAAGATTTGTATAGTAATGGGTCAGTTTCAACTTGGTTTTGTAGATAATCGTATTCAAAATATTAGAATAATTGAGAAAAGGTAATAACAAAAAATTATTTTTCATTTATTTATTTTATGATACTAAGTAAATGCTATTAAATTTCTTAGAGAATTAATGTGAAATATTGTAATATTTTGAACCCCTTGAATAAATATTCTAATATATTTTGACTTTTCAAAAAATTTTTTTGAAGTGAAAACTTCTTTAGGTGCGTTGAGCTTTTTTTGAGATGAGGGAAAAAAACACTGATTTCGAGACACTGTAACATAACCGACATGCTAGCATTTTGACACATAGACACTAGCGCGCCAAGCGGTGAATGACAGGAACTTTTTGATATATATAAAACCCTATTACCTGTCTTGACACTGCTCGGGAATCTCCTCTACATTTCACTTTTACTCTGCTATACACTTCACATTCTATCTTTATCAAGTAACACATTCATTCTATCTTTCTTTATTTATCTATATAAAATATCTTTTATTAATACAATAAAGTTATTCTTTATTTCACTTACCGTTCATATATTCCTGCCATCTTATCTTTAAATCCTTCTTAAGTTGTTTATTTATCGTAGGTATTTTCCGACTTACGATTTCAGCCATCCACGTTCCAGGCAATCAGGAGCATAGAATTCATTTCGAATGACGAGTGTTTCACAGCCGCCACTAGATGGCGTCGCTCGTTTGAAACCACTGCACATCGTTCGTACGACGTTTCGTCACGATGTCCTTCGAGAATCTTCTTCTACTGCTCCGTGATTGGTTTTTCCATTCACCTGGTTCATATAAGTTAAGGTGTAATATCTTTCCCTTCACCTCCTCCTCGACCATCTTCTTCCTTTTCCTCTCACCTCAACAGTGTTTCGTTGGAGGAAGTTTAAAGCGTGTTATTATGGCGTCAGATGTTGACATTTAAGTTCTTTTTATATATCTTCATATAAAAGCTGTTTTCTACATTTCTTCATTTAACGTTTTGTTACCGATCACGTATTCATTTTAAGTGAGCCATATTGTTTATCATGAGCTCTGGAATTGCTGATAAACTTTGTTTAAGTGCTTTCCGAAATGAAGGATTGTGATTCATTATGAAACGTGTCGGCAGATGTAATGAAAATAGATCTTTATCTCCAGATATCTAAATGTCTTCCGTGCTGCTCTTCAATCAGATGTCATTTAGATGGAAGTTGGTAGTGTTTGGTGTATTGACAAGAATATATATTTTTCATGAAAGCTCCGAGATCGTATGGCCACTCGATGATCCTGTTTTTCATATGTCATGAGGGTTTGTTTTATTTTACTTTTGTTAAATCTGTTTTAATAGTTTAATATGTTTATATATAAAGTTTGGATATTGTATAATGCTATAGTTAAGCTATATATTTCTGCCTTTTGGTTTTTAATAAACTTCAGTTTGTTTTTAAACTTTCTTGTAATTATTTCATCACCATATTACTTCATAGACTTTTACACTTAGGGATTAACAGCTAAGTTTCCATTGTGTATTTTTGCTCTGCTAACTCTTAATCTATAACTGAAATTTAATCGCCTTCACGGTTATGGGCCGATCCCTAACTGTGGTTAATAGTTTAGAATAGAATAGAAACCTTATTTAAAAATTCCTGTTTTTCGTTATCATAGTTAAGTAAATTATAAATGTCTGATTTTATAAAAATTTTTTAGATATTGTTCTGACTTTTTATTTTCATTTTATATTAAGCGTATTTAACCCTTAAAGGGTCAACGTTATGGTGGTGAACGCTAACCTCATCGGCAATTTAGCGATGCTTTGCGATGGGGGGGCGATTAGATTTGGATAATTTTTATGTTTATAAATTTATTGTTTTGAAAAATTTGAATTTGTAACGCGCGTCACCCGTTTTAAAACAAATAGACTCTACCGGCAGTCACGTGACCGTTTTCCGTGAGCTTTACCGAATGAGATATGCTGTGAGTTCGTTGTAGTTGTGTTCTGTTTTGAGTTGTGCTAACATGTAGAAAGTTATTCGCGCTTTTATTATTTTGTGTCTATGTGTTGTGTGCCGTTCTACTTGTGATGTGCCGTCTTATCAAGATTAAATAAAAAATATTTAAAAAGCTACCCCGAGAAATTATTATCTTGAAATTATGTGAAATTTCTGTGAGATTTGAAACTGAGCTAGCCTGACAATTTGGCTACCCAACTCGGGCCACGAATTCGAAGAAAAATGTTCATATCCAAATTTTTCAAAAGTGTTCGCAATATTATTTCATCATTCTCCAAGTCAAGTGATATAGTGATATATTTTTAATCATAAAGTGTTGTTTTTACGAGCATGCAGAGGAAAAAAAATGGCACGACCGGTCGTCTTCGTGAGTGCACGTGAAATATGTTCTGAATCTGAAATGTTTCGTTATCTTTGTTCTTATTTTCTCAAGTTAAAGTTCTACAAAATATTTCGTTAATGTCCTAAAGAAAGTTCTAGGATGTTTGTGCTTTAAGGGACTCTCGCTTCATTTGTTCTTAGAACGGTGCCTACAGTGTTTGTGCCTATAGTGGTTTATTCTACAAGATTTGTTTATTCTACAAAATATTATCAACAAGTAAGCTATTTTTAAATAGAATGGATCCATAATATTTTTATTAAAAAAGAATGCATTCTTCAGATTCTTGACTTCGTAACATTGATATTCTAAAAATTCTAAATATTTTTGACATTATTAAATTTTAATTCATTCTATTATTTTCCTGTCATGTTTGTATTGCATATTTCCCCTTCCCCCCTTCCTCACCCATTATTCTGAAAATTTTACTTTGATTCTGTTCATGTATGTTTAATTTTTACTTTGCTTTAAGTAAAATATTTTGATTCATAAAAAAAAAAAAGAGTGAGTGCGAGAGAAAGCGAAAGAAATATTCATTTACGTTTTCGTTGATTTTTTTTCTTTTCTTTTTAAAAGAGGAAAATAAACTGTTGTCAGTCAAATTAGAAGTTGTTAAAATGATTCATAATTTTATCGCAATTCTCATAAAGATATGTGCTTATTTTTATTATTTTTTTTTATTGGTTTCGTAAGAGAAATGATTATTTTTTTTATTGGTTTCGTAAGAGAAATGATTACTATTTTTATTTAAGTGTTTGTTATTATTTAAATGCTAAACGTAAGTATTTACTTTTGAGTTGCTGATTTATTGATGAAAAAGCCTTGAATGTGATTCATTTCCAAAACGGAATGAGTAAGTTTTTGTATTTATTATTTGTTTATAAAAGAAACTTTATTTTCTTTTAAAGTGATATTGAATGAAACTGATATTAAGTAATCTTAGTAATATAATGATAATATTGGTTGCAAATTTAATTATTCATTATGTATTTGATATTATTTAGAATAATGTTTGAAAGTGTTAACTATTCAGTAAATGGTTTTATATTGGTTACAATATTGTTTTGATTAAATGTCGCGTTATGGCCATACTGTTTATTTATACCTGCAGGGATTTAAAGTTTATTTTGTTTTGTAGTCAGAGTTTTGCTAAGGTTACACCTTACTGTTTTGCTTTATTAAAGTCTTATTTATATGAGTTGTAACGGCAAAGCTCACGTTGGGGAATAATTTAAAAGAATTCTCGTAATTTGTGGGGTACTTGTTTTGTTGTTTTGCTAAAGTTTAAAATGTCTGAACTTAATAAAGCTCGCAAAGAGGATTTATATCAGGTTGCGTTAGAAATGAATTTAGATGTGCAACCCTCTATGACAGTTGTCACATTGCGTGAAAAAATTAAATCCTCCCCCTCGTACGAAGTTGATTTTGTAAATTCATTAGTCAGAAACCAAATTTCGACTCGCGAGGAAGAACAACGCAGACGGGACTTAGAGGAAAAACAAAAAGCAGCTGAGTTAGAACAGCGCAAACTTGAATTACAAGAAAAGCATAGAGCGGAAGAGTTAGAGTTAAAAAAGCTTGAGATGAATTTTGAGCTTGAGAAGCTCAAGTTACAGGCTCAGAGCCAAAGTGCTTCCAGTGTAGCGGTAGGTGGTAATGCAGCAGGGGTAATGTCTCACCCGGAGAGTAAGATAGATATCCAAGAGCTGTTGCCTACATTCAGGCCAGAAACTGGTGATGTAACCTTGTTTTTGGTGCTCCTGGAACGTCAATTAAAGCTCTCGAAGGTACCAGAGCATATGTGGGTTTCGTATTTACTCAGTGTTGTACCGTCTTCTATCTCTACGCTTATCGCTCGTGAATCAGAAGAAAACGCTTCAAATTTTTCACATGTTAAAGATTTACTCCTAAAAAGGTTTAAAATTAGTGCCGAAAAGTTTAGACAGCTGTTCTTTACGCATCGCAAGTCCAAGGAAATAACTTGGCGAGATTATTATTTCGAACTTCGAGCTTATTTTGAAAACTGGCTTAAAGAATTAACTGTAACGTCTTTTGAAGCTCTTCAGGATCTTATCATAGCTGATCAAATGAAAAGGCGCGTGCCTGTTGAATGCAAACAACATATGTTAGATGATTGGGAAAATTTAAATTCGCCAGTCGACCTTGCCGAAAAATTAGATGCGTATGATATTATTAGATCTACGTTTCCTAAAAGGGATCCGGTTGTACCCCAAGAGAAGAAAGAGTTTTCTCGTCGAGAAAATAATTGGAAACAGAGTAAGCCTCCAAAAGAAGACAGATCTTCCCCTAAGTTTGCTAATCGACGCATAGAATCCGATATTGTTTGCTATGGTTGTGGTAAATTGGGATTTATAAAGAAGAAATGTCCAGATTGTTCCCCTACGGTTAAAAAACAAACTGTTCAAGCACATCGTCTTGCGCTATATAGTTTAAATACATCAGCAGTTTCAGCTCCAAATGTGCCTATCACGATCTGCAATAAGAAGGTATTAGTCTGTGCAGATACGGGAGCGAATCGTTCTATTGCCGGAGAACGTATGTATCAATTATTTTTAAAAACTGGTGTTGCATTGAACCCTCATACTCATGAAGTAACGTTAGCTGACGGAATTACAGTAGTTAGAAACACTTTGTCTGCCACTGTACCCGTAGAGATTGAAGGCCGAGTCTTCGAAACGGAGTTCATCGTATTACCAGATGCCAAGGGTAATAGAACTCTTTTAGGTATGGATTTCTTACGTAATGCTAACATAGTGTTAGATACTGCCACCAAAACATGGTATTTCAATGATAAACCTAAGGAAAAGTTTTATTCTGTAGATGAATACGAAGAAAAAAATAATACGTCAGCTGGTGCTGTCGAAGTCAGTCCGTACGCTGTACCTGAAGATGAAGGGAAAAATCTAAATTCAGATGAAAGGGACAAAATTAATGATGTTCTGAAAAGGTATGAAAAATGTTTTCAACCAGGGGGAGAGACAACCCCGTTTGTGGAGCATCGTATGAATACAGGTGATAGTGCTCCTGTTGCTGCACCACCTAATCGGATGACTCCTGCTAAGAAAGAAATTCTTAAGAAGAAAATAGAATATGAACCTGGAAAATCAAATGTTGTGGCTGACATGCTGTCACGCCCTGTCTGTAATCATCAATCTGCTTTCTGTGAGACATGCAATTTTGTCAGCATAGACATGCCAACAAGAAGTCCAAAAGATATCAGAGAAGCACAGTTGCAAGACGAAAACCTTAAAAAGATCACAGATTCTTTTGAAGACGAACAGAAAAGCGAAGATTTCGCCAATTGGACTGATAGAGGATTCCTGATGAATCAAGGTGTGCTTTATAGGTATGCTCCCGAATCAGATGCCGAAGAAGCGCAATTAGTCGTTCCAGTACAAGAAAGACAAAATATTTTGAAACTTCATCATGACGACCCCTCAGCCGGACATTATGGTGAAGCAGGAACTTATCAGAGAATTGCTAAAAGATATTATTGGACAGGCATGAGAGCATACATTTCTGAATATGTGAAGCAGTGCCCAGAGTGCGCTCGTTATAAAGCAACAAATCAGAAACCAGCTGGTTTATTACGAACACCTGCTTATGCTCAGCGGTTTGAGACCCTCAGCATTGATCTCTTTGGACCATTGCCTCCTAGTAAAGATGGGCATCGATGGATTTTTATAGTAGAAGATTGTGCCACTAAATGGGTCGAACTATTTGCCTTAACAACTGCTACTGCACAAGAATGTGCGACTACTCTGATTGAAGAGATCTTCCTTCGTTATGGTATCCCAAGAAGACTCATAAGTGATAACGGCCCTCAGTTTGTGAGCGCTGTTCTACAACAAGTTTGTTACATTCTTGGAATAGACCAATCATTGACACCTTTGTACCATCCTCAGGCCAATCCAGTCGAACGCAAAAATCGAGACTTGAAACCTCGAATAGCAATCCTTGTTGGGGATGAACACACTTCCTGGATTGATAAACTTCCTTTTATTAGATTTGCTATGAACTCTGCCAAATCTGATACAACTGGCCAAACTGCCGCCTATCTGCAATTCGGTCGAGAATTAAGAACAATCGATGATGTGGTGAACGATTTTAGAGCTGTTGTGGAAAATGACAATTTTGTTCCGGAAATAACCCCATATCTTAAACGTCTTGCAAATATTTCAAAAAGTGTGAAAGAGCGTGTTGAAATGAAACAAGATCAGCGGAAGAAATATTACGATAAAAATCGCAGACGAGTGTATTTCGCACCTGGTGATAAAGTATGGGTTAACCTACATCCTGTGAGCAAAGCAAGTAAAAATAAAACAGCAAAATTTATGCCTAAGAGAGATGGGCCATACATAGTTTTGACTCAAAAGTCACTAGTGACATATGACATTGCTAGCCTGGACAATCCTACTGAGCGAATTGGGTCTTACCATGTTTCCGCTTTGTCACCATTTCAAGAAACTGAAACTATTCCAGTTGCACCCTTAAGGAAAAGAGGAAGACCCAGAAAGCATCCTGTTTCCTCTCCGAGACGTAAATCGGAAACAGAGGGGGAGGATGTAACGCGCGTCACCCGTTTTAAAACAAATAGACTCTACCGGCAGTCACGTGACCGTTTTCCGTGAGCTTTACCGAATGAGATATGCTGTGAGTTCGTTGTAGTTGTGTTCTGTTTTGAGTTGTGCTAACATGTAGAAAGTTATTCGCGCTTTTATTATTTTGTGTCTATGTGTTGTGTGCCGTTCTACTTGTGATGTGCCGTCTTATCAAGATTAAATAAAAAATATTTAAAAAGCTACCCCGAGAAATTATTATCTTGAAATTATGTGAAATTTCTGTGAGATTTGAAACTGAGCTAGCCTGACAAATTTTTTTTAGTAAAAGATGTTAAAATTGCATTTTTATAAAAAATTTTTTTTAAAGTAATTTTAAATATTTAAAAGAATTAATGATTTGAAGGATTTTTTTTTTTAACCTCATGACATATCTGCTGAATTCTTTTGCTGAAGAAAGAAGAGCTTCTAATTTTAAATGTTGAAAAGAGTTTCATGTTATAGAGGCCATTTTTCGATCTAGTGCGTTCTACAGTTTGATTCTGCAATATACTGAGATAATCTGCACATGTTTAAAGTTGTTCTCTATGCTGGAGTTGAAATTTGAGATGTGATTTGATGTTTTAAAGGACCTTGATCCTAAATTTGGAGAACATCTACATTGTGATATCTTTCCAGCAGGAACACCATTTTTTTTTTGTTTGTTTGTCATCTGTGTCCAAGTTATCACCCGTTTGTCATCATATTTGAGGAATTTCAGTGCTTTATCAAGTGTTAATTGTTTTTCTATCGGCTGGTGATGCAGCAGAGTGGCATAGCAGAGGCCTGCTGGACCATGACAAACGTTGTTGCTTCTACATGATAGCTGATTAAAGGCTATTTCGTTATTGTTTTTATATTAAAGAAACTTTTTGACTTTTTTTTGGAACTTTAAGTGGAACATCGATACTATGAAACTGAACAGTAACGTTCTAATGTTTCGTTTTGCCAAGCACTGTTTTCTCCAATGAAACCACTACAATTCTTCGACCTCCAGATGATAATTATTCAAATATGTTTTATTCAGAATTTTAAGTTTTTGGGTGCATTTAAGTGTGCTCCATCGTGTGATTTTATGTGCTGCAATTGCTTTCTACATGATCTTTAATGCAAAGTTTTTAAATATATGTAATGTAGTTAAATTCTTTGATTCTGGGATTCTTTATAATGTGATACTTTGATGAATTTTTGAGGGTTAATCCTTTTAATATGTGAATTTTAAAAGAGGGGAAATTTTTCCTTCTTGAAGTCTTTGAGAGTAATCAAATACTTTTTGCTTTGATTTTTGATCAAACTGGAAATTTACTGATCGGGGTTATAATAAATTTTTATCTTAGCTGTTTTTCTGATTTAATAAATAACTTTTTGTCAGATTAGGTTTAAACTTTTTATGGGGGGGGGGGGGGGGGCGAATTTTTTTTTTTTTTTTAAGTATCATAATTCTGTTATACAGATTATGTTTTTGCCCTTCTACCTAACTAATTGGTTTTTTTTTTGCTTACATAAAGAATCTATTTAAGGTTAAACTTTGGCCCTTCCAGTTTCTTTTTACAGTATATCAAAATAACTTTTTTTTAAATCTTTAAATAATTGTATAAAAATAATCTTTAAATTAAGTAGCTAGTCTTTCACTTTGCCATTTAATATGATTATGGGAAATGCAGGGGGTTTTTGTCTGACTTTACCTCTGATTGTCCTATCAATATTGGATGGATTTTTCTGCTGTCAATGATTTTGGAAGTTCGATATTTTTAAGGTTTATTTTTCTTAAACAGAGGTCGAATCGATTACCCAAAATTGTTGATAGTTTGATTCTTTTTTAGTTTTAGTTAAGATAAATTCTATCTCTGTAAATGTTAAGAATTATTTTAAACTTAAATCGGCTTTTATAGCTTTAACTTAATAAAGGGTCAAGTATATTCGTTTTTTTTACCTTTTCTAAATGTTTAATCTCAATTTCTTCTGTCACTTAAATTTTTACTAATTTTCAACTGTAACTTATTTGTTAAATAACCATGTGCATAGCTGGGTTATATTGATGGTTCAGTTGATTAGGATGTATTTATTTCAGTGACTTTACTGCTTATTGTTTTATGTTTAATATATTCTGTGAATGAAGTTGTTTAATTTATTCATTTTTGGTTTGGTTTACCCTGATTGATAATTTTCTCCATGATAAAAATTGTATATTTAAAGTGTTCTCTTTCAGCTGTTCTTGGATTAGGAACCATTTTTGAAAAATGATCTTTTGAAAGGTTCTAAGAGGTTCATGGTTTAGAGATTTTGGCCATTAATTGGGGAATTTTAAATTTTTAAGCAGTCCATTTTTCTTTTTACTTAAGATTATATTTTGTAATAGAAACTTTTTTTTGACATTGTCTGTAATTTAACAGGTTTTTGACTTTTGGATCTTTATATTTTTGAATTAAGTATGGACATTAAAATTTTAAGTCTTTGCTTAAATGTTTGATCCTTACATAAAAGGGGTCATGTTTTAGAAACCTTATTACAGCAATGTTCAAATTACCTTGCATGTTTAATTTTAACTTAAACAATTTTAGCTAACTGTTTGTTCCTCTAGTCATTTATATGTTTTCTTGGTTTAATTATCTTGTGCCAATACTGCTTTAAGGCACTGTGATTTTTAATTACCTGAGGAGGACTTATTTGATAGGGGGGATTTTTGGTTCTGGCTTCATAAATGGATTGGGTGCAATATTTTTACATTGTTCACATTTTATTTAAATTGTTGAAGTTTAAAGTTTTTAAAAATACTTTTGAAGTTTTTTTTGGCTTTTCCCCTGTTGGCCTGTATCTTTGATTATTGGTAACAAGATTCTGAGCTGAGAGATTGATTTCAATAAGATTTTTACATTTGCAGAGGTTCCTGGATTCAATTATTCTAATGAAGTTTCAATGTTTTAGAATGAGTCAATAGAATGTGTTAAACCCTGGGAATGTTTAGCTATTGTGATCTGACCTGATAGTTATTGAATAGTTACCTCGTTTAAACTTGTAGAATTTAGACCACTTCGCCAGTCGTAGAAATTACTTCTTTTAGAATTGAATCAAATCATTTTTAATTGATTCAACTTCATTTTTGAAAATGCGTTGGCTGTTTTTTTTTGGTCTGTTGGAAAGATTTTCGAATAGAGGTTTACTGTGGTTTCTGTTTTTAAGGGGTCGGGTCATGAAGTCTGGAATACCTGGAGTATTTATAGATGAACTCTTGTTCTTAGTTTGAGCTTGTAAGCTGTTTTTTTAGGCCTTTTTCCCAGTGGTTATTCAGAATTTATTCTTTAGTTGTAGCTGTTGCCCGAGTTCTGACGTTTCTTTTTAGGTTAGAGAAGGTTAGAAACGAACATGCCTTCCTAATGCTGCAATACCACTTTTCTCCCACAGATGTTGTTTAACATGGGATTAAAATATAGAAATGCTCTTATTTTTTTTATGATTATTGGTTGATTTACATTTTTAGTTCAGTCTTCAAGAACTTTTCTCCCAGATCGTATATGCCTGCGTGTTTATGTAGTATAGGTCGGTGCGTATGAAGACCTTTGGCCAAAGGCAAATTTCTTTTCTAGGTGCATCTGGATAAAGAAATTGTTTTTTTTTTGTGTGAGTTCGTGCTTCGGCATCTGTGCTGGTTGGATATGCTGAATTTCAGCATGTTGATATGTTCTGTGAAAGGTGTCTTACTTCAACAACCTAGTCTTATTTTGTTTAAAAATTTGATTTTCAGTTGGAAGGATTCTCAGGCATATCGCAGTGATCGGGGGGGAGTTTGTTGAGGACAGTTATTAGTTTTACAATAGTAGGTTTTTGTTTAACTCTTAAAATAAAATTTTTCTGGGGCATTTGTCATCTATGTAACTTTTGTCAAGTAGTGGCCTTCAAGTAGCGCTATTGTGGGTTCACTTGTTATGACAATGTTTGAAGTTGTTTGGCGTCAGTTGGGAGGAATTTTGCTTGATAAGTTTGAATCCGTTAAGTGGATTCGGGTAGACCTAGCTGCATTATTTTTGAACTGTTTTAGAATTTCATTACACATTACATTTGCATATACATTTTATAAGCAATTTGTAGCCAATCATTTGTCAGATGGGGATCATCACTAGCAATTTCAAATTTCATATTTTGGAAATTGTATACTGCATACCTTGACTTCATTATATTGTAAATTGTTTTAGATCGTGTACTGTAAAGCTGGGCTTAATGAATCAGAGAGTGAAATTCAATCCAAAGTTTGAATTGAACAAAATTAATTCTGATTCATAAGCTCAAAATTACACCACAGCCGATGACGTAAGTGGTTGACATTGCTTAATGTGTTTTTTAAGAATTATTTTAAATTTATTTAAGATCAAATAAAATTATATTTACTAGTTATCGTAGCTGAAAAAAAATAAAGAAAAGAAAACACTCACCCAAGTACTTGAACACAGAAAGATAATTCACAAATGATGTTTATTTAAACATATATAAAATTTGTTGATTTGAATGCATTCTTACATTATGAATTATGTAAAGATTATCAAAGTGAATGTAAAATTTACTATAATTTTAGACAATTAGAGACATATTGTGATCTAAGAAAAAGCAGAAGTTTACGTAATATTTCTTTTTGCAAACTAGGGATTAAAGTTCAGGAATGTAAAGTTAAACTAGGGATTAAAGTTCAGGAATGTAAAGTTAAACTAGGGATTAAAGTTCAGGAGTGTAAAGTCCAACTAGGGATTAAGAAGAACTCTTGCATTTGGAGAACTGGGAACATGCTGTAGACGAAGTTCCTTCAGGAATGTAGATTCTATTTCTTTTTATTCAATGCGAATCTGAACCGAACGAGAAGTTACGGATTTGGAAAATTGGAAATAGGATGTTTGTGAACTTCCTTCAGGAATGCAGGTTTTGACGATTTCAGTTCGTTACATAGGCAATTTACTATTTATCGCATCGACAAAAAAAATCAGATAATCAATTCATGTTTTTATAGCAAAGAAGAATCGAAGAATAATAAAATGTCGATGAGCAGAACAATTCAAGGCCTCCAATTAATGTTCTATGAAATTTACTTAGAAATGCCTCTTGAAGAAAAAATATTATATTTCCTTTAGATGATATACGGCCGCCAAGGCCTAACGAAACATCGATCTCTTCTCACTGGCTAGCGGAACTCTTCTGCCGCAACAACCGGCTAAAAAAGCACGGCGTCGCAGCCCCCACAAGTTACTTGCTCCAACGGCTCCCTGGTGAAGAAATATGACTTTTCCAGAACCCAGTTTCAAACATGAAAAAACATTACAGAGCGCTCCATCCAATTAAAAACGCCTATCCTCCCGCGCCTGACGTCACACACAACGTGCGTGCTCCAAAAGGAATGTTAAACGATTTAGCAGACGTCCGGTTTTGAACTAAGCGTCTGTTTGGCAAAGGGGAATACCAATTAGAGACATATTGTGATCTAAGAAAAAGCAGAAGTTTACGTAATATTTCTTTTTGCAAACTAGGGATTAAAGTTCAAGAATGTAAAGTTAAACTAGGGATTAAAGTTCAGGAATGTAAAGTTAAACTAGGGATTAAAGTTCAGGAGTGTAAAGTCCAACTAGGGATTAAGAAGAACTCTTGCATTTGGAGAACTGGGAACATGCTGTAGACGAAGTTCCTTCAAGAATGTAGATTCTATTTCTTTTTATTCAATGCGAATCTGAACCGAACGAGAAGTTACGGATTTGGAAAATTGGAAATAGGATGTTTGTGAACTTCCTTCAGGAATGCAGGTTTTGACGATTTCAGTTCGTTACATAGGCAATTTACTATTTATCGCATCGACAAAAAAAATCAGATAATCAATTCATGTTTTTATAGCAAAGAAGAATCGAAGAATAATAAAATGTCGATGAGCAGAACAATTCAAGGCCTCCAATTAATGTTCTATGAAATTTACTTAGAAATGCCTCTTGAAGAAAAAATATTATATTTCCTTTAGATGATATACGGCCGCCAAGGCCTAACGAAACATCGATCTCTTCTCACTGGCTAGCGGAACTCTTCTGCCGCAACAACCGGCTAAAAAAGCACGGCGTCGCAGCCCCCACAAGTTACTTGCTCCAACGGCTCCCTGGTGAAGAAATATGACTTTTCCAGAACCCAGTTTCAAACATGAAAAAACATTACAGAGCGCTCCATCCAATTAAAAACGCCTATCCTCCCGCGCCTGACGTCACACACAACGTGCGTGCTCCAAAAGGAATGTTAAACGATTTAGCAGACGTCCGGTTTTGAACTAAGCGTCTGTTTGGCAAAGGGGAATACCCTTCTTGTTGGAACTTTCAAAATGTCGGAAAGAAGGATCTCATGGCGTCGCGCGCCGAAATTAAAAATGAGAAAAGATAGAAAATACATTTTTGCGTATTTCTGCCAAAGTATTTATCACAAGTCACTGAAAATTTTGCAATCGGCTAGAAATAAATATTTCTATCCACATAATATAATTTAAAAGGGAAATATTGATAAATAAAAGATTTCCATTTTTTATATTTTAGACTTAGAAAATTCCGATGTGTTTACACATTCGCGATGTATGTTGAAAGAAATTTGAAAGTTAAATTACTGAAATATAATAAAATACTAATTGCACTTAAATAATCTTAATAAGAGATAATGTTTACATTGAAAAATAAGGAAATATTGAATTATTTATCATTAAAATTTACATTATGAGTTTAAAACTTGTGATTAGAAATTAGGTGTTTGAAAATGTTAATTTAAGTTGTAAAATTGAAATAAATTATATTATTTAAATTAATTTGAATGGGAAATGATGCATTATATTTTTTATGATGCAACAGATCGATCATGTAAAATGTTACTGAATACTTTTGAATACTTTGAATCAACGAATGGGGGGGTCTGGAGAATGTGTGTCCTTACTAATATTTTTATGTGTGATATTCATGTTTTAGTTAAATTTTATAAAGTTATTTAAATGCTTAATCATTGAGTGGCTTTGCGTTCTGTGGCTCGTCTTTTGTCTTTACGGGCATGGTGGAGTTATTCTATTTTAAGTGGTTGGAGTTATTGATGGTATTTCAGCTCTGTTGGACACTTGCATGTCGTATAGGTGTAATGTCATGTTTTAGTAGTCTTTGGGCATTGACCATTCTTTTTATTCCGTCCCAGTGTCAAGAGGGGGGGCATTTGATATATATAAAACCCTATTACCTGTCTTGACACTGCTCGGGAATCTCCTCTACATTTCACTTTTACTCTGCTATACACTTCACATTCTATCTTTATCAAGTAACACATTCATTCTATCTTTCTTTATTTATCTATATAAAATATCTTTTATTAATACAATAAAGTTATTCTTTATTTCACTTACCGTTCATATATTCCTGCCATCTTATCTTTAAATCCTTCTTAAGTTGTTTATTTATCGTAGGTATTTTCCGACTTACGATTTCAGCCATCCACGTTCCAGGCAATCAGGAGCATAGAATTCATTTCGAATGACGAGTGTTTCACAGCCGCCACTAGATGGCGTCGCTCGTTTGAAACCACTGCACATCGTTCGTACGACGTTTCGTCATGATGTCCTTCGAGAATCTTCTTCTACTGCTCCGTGATTGGTTTTTCCATTCACCTGGTTCATATAAGTTAAGGTGTAATATCTTTCCCTTCACCTCCTCCTCGACCATCTTCTTCCTTTTCCTCTCACCTCAACAGTGTTTCGTTGGAGGAAGTTTAAAGCGTGTTATTATGGCGTCAGATGTTGACATTTAAGTTCTTTTTATATATCTTCATATAAAAGCTGTTTTCTACATTTCTTCATTTAACGTTTTGTTACCGATCACGTATTCATTTTAAGTGAGCCATATTGTTTATCATGAGCTCTGGAATTGCTGATAAACTTTGTTTAAGTGCTTTCCGAAACGAAGGATTGTGATTCATTATGAAACGTGTCGGCAGATGTAATGAAAATAGATCTTTATCTCCAGATATCTAAATGTCTTCCGTGCTGCTCTTCAATCAGATGTCATTTAGATGGAAGTTGGTAGTGTTTGGTGTATTGACAAGAATATATATTTTTCATGAAAGCTCCGAGATCGTATGGCCACTCGATGATCCTGTTTTTCATATGTCATGAGGGTTTGTTTTATTTTACTTTTGTTAAATCTGTTTTAATAGTTTAATATGTTTATATATAAAGTTTGGATATTGTATAATGCTATAGTTAAGCTATATATTTCTGCCTTTTGGTTTTTAATAAACTTCAGTTTGTTTTTAAACTTTCTTGTAATTATTTCATCACCATATTACTTCATAGACTTTTACACTTAGGGATTAACAGCTAAGTTTCCATTGTGTATTTTTGCTCTGCTAACTCTTAATCTATAACTGAAATTTAATCGCCTTCACTTTTCCCTCTTCAGCTCAATCCGCAAAAGAAGAAGGAAGCTAAAACTCACTTTTTCTCCCGGCGTATTGCTAAAACAAATTATTTTGTTTTTCGTCAGTTAAAATGAATTATACCATATTCGTGACCTACCTATTTCGTGTAACTAAAAACCAATAACGCTGTATTTTATCGTGTTGATGGTCTAGTCAATGACCAACAGTATTGGCGGGAATTTCGATTACAGAAGATAAAATACGGGGCACAGATGTCAGATACGCACTTGGGTACCTAATTGACAGCAAAATGGCATTACTTTATTTTACAAAGTAACCCGGCTACTGTTGCTTATTTATTAATAAATTGTTCATTTACTTTTATTTTATTTTTTATAATTGTACAATTGTTTTGTTCTATAGTTATTAATGAAATTACCGTTTATTTATTGTTGTTTACTTTTTAAAACAATAGAAAATAATTTAAAAATATATATTGTAACTGGTATTGGAAAATAGGCTTTTGCCAAATTGACATTAAAAAATCGCGCCAAACCTGGTTCGTATATCACATCTCTGCCAAATTCTCGGTTTTTTGACTTTTCGACTTTTTATCTAAATTTTCCGGATTTTTTAAATTTTCCCTTTCATTGTATCCCAAACACTAACTTCATACCAAATTTCAAGATTCTAGGGATACAGGACGTACCTCTGAGTTTTGATGATCGGTGAATCAGTGTCGAAAAGGCGAAAGTTTAAGTTCATATATCTTCTGAAATAAAAAAGATAGAAACATGAAATTTCAGCATTTAGTTCCATTTCCACATTACTTTAGATTTACGAAGTTTCAAGTTTCTGGGAATCACCAACACAAAGATATTGGGGGGTCAAAAGTACCCTGAGTTGCTTCCAGAAAAAGATGCTTACGGCTGTGCTTTCAAGACTTGGCAGGGGCACTGCCATGTCCCCAGATGCTTTCATTAGTGCTGCTACACAATTCAACGCATAAAACATTTCCTGACGATTAAAAAAACACACACGTAATTGTTGAAGTTTTCACTTCTATTGGCACTCCCGGAGTGCCACTGTTTTTTATTTTATTTTATTTTTCAAATGTTTCAATTCCCGTGATTTTCATTTTGCGCCAACTATTACGCTTGGCGACAATGGTGTCCATGTAACGGAAAAGTACCAAAAATACATATATAAACAAGCATAAAAGTTCATTAGGTTTGCTTTCATAACTGGTTATATCATTTGGCAATAAATCTCATCTTCTGAATCCTTAACAGAGCCAAGCATTAAAAAAATACCAAGGCCCTAACATAAGTTTAGAATAAGTACAGAGTAATATAATCTGGCACAGATGTCACATGCGCACCATATTTTCCAATTTTTTTCTGACATCAATGTCATATCCGCAACGGATACTTAACTAGCGCCAAAGTGTTATTTTGCTTGATATGGTAACCTGGATGTTGTTGTTTATGCTGTTGACGTTTTCGTCAAATTGGCGTCGGAAAAAAATCGCGCCAATTAACAATGTATATGACATCTGTGCCAGAAAATCTTCCATTTAAGTATTAATCCAGAAGAATTTACTTAAACATTTCCAGGCTAACTGTATTGGTACTTATGTAATACCCGTGCCATGTCAGACACAATTGTGCCAAGCATGTTGCCAATTATACTAACTACAGTAAGCCTTATTTTTTAACAACTTTATTGCGTATCATACATAATCTCGAAACTATAAGATTAAATGCCAATAATGGTTGATCGTAAATGTCACATTCACTTGACTTTAAGCAAGCTACACATGTTTTCGTCATCAAGTGATTTTCATCTCGACGTTTTATTTGTATTTTGATTAATTTTATGCTAATTTATTTGTTCTTTCATTATTTAAAATAAAAATTATGTCAATTTGTATAATTTGGCAAAATTGGCCGGTGGGATAACTACGTAGAGCACAGATGTCATATACACTCTATATTGGCGCAATTTTTTTTCTGACGCCTATGTCATATACGCAACGGGTATTTAACTAACGCCAAAGTGTCGTTATTTTGCTTGAAATGGTAACCCGGATGTTGTTGTTTATGCTGTTGATGTTTTCGCCAAATTGCCGTCGAAAAAAAATCGTGCCAATATGGGGCAGTATATGACATCTGTGCCCTACGGAGTACCATATAGTAATACATAATACAGTTTATTTATTATAGCTTATTTTTTTATTACACTTTATTGTTTGTTAAGAACACTGTGTGTTCTTAATTTATATATTATAGTTCATTTAAATATATTTTATTTAAGTATTGTGCGGCAGCGCAATACTTATTTATTTCCAGTGTCACTTCTCAATGTTAATTTAACATGGAAAAGCCTATGGAGATGATAACTTTTTCATTTTTTCCTCCCACTTTTTTGTCCCTGATGCCACTCATTTTTTATTCTTTACTAATTTTAATGATATTATAAATTTAAAGTGTAAAAAGGATTGCCTGACGTCAGGGTCAAAACGAATGGTAAAATGCCTTTGCATATGGGTGAATTATAACCCAGAGAGAAACATGGGCCAATTTATTTTTACATTATTCAAATATTTTTCTTAATAATTCCAATTTTTGCTTTTTTCATTGAAAATCAACGGACATTTTTCAAAGAAAATGTAACATTTTTACTTCATTGTTGCAAAAATTTCAAAAGCCATAATAATAATTTATTTCTTTTTAGTTGAAAGATTTTCACGTGAAATATTAAATTGAGTTAGTTTTTTTTTTTCAAAAATTAAAAAGGTGAATATGGCGTCATAGTGGAAATAAAAAGAACATTTTCAGAATAAGTTTTTGCTTTGGTCAAGTTTATATTTTAGTAAACAGTTTCTAGTGGATAGCTATTTTTTTTTTTTTCAATTATCGTTTCAAAAATGATATGAATTTTAAGATAATAAATAAGTTTAATCAACAATTGGTTCTTAATAAAAATATTGTTTGCATATTTGTATTAAAAGACATTAAATTACCAAACGGTATTTTCAATTTGTAAAAAAAAGTAATTATTCTAATATTTTGAATATGAGCTGTAGACAGGATTTACTTGTGTATTTTTCACAATTTATTTTTTCCATTTGTTTGGTATCAAAATTAGGTGGTTCAAAAAAATACGCAAGTTATTTTATTTATTTATTGATATTAATTTCTTAGAGGAAAACCTGAAACATGTAAAGAAATGATCATTTTTTAAGATGATTAATAATATTTTAAAGAATAATTATTGACTATGAAATAGTCTATTAAGTGCTGTTTTAGATGCATTGGGGGCGGCCTCGGCTAGAGACTAAAAAGCGGCTTTTTACCAGGGAATTTAGAGGGAATACAATATTAGAATATTTATTTTTTGAAAATTAGGCTTACATGCTTATCAAACACATTTAGCTATTTTGTCACTTGGAAAATAGTTGAGTGAAGAGTGCTGGGCAACATATAACTATGATATGTTCCCGCACCATGTTGGTGAAATCAAAGTAAAATTGCGTAATTTGTTATTTCTGTTTGTATAAATATTTTTTATAAAATGTAATTATGAGTGTAAAATTATAATGTTTATATATTTAAGTAAAATAAGAGTGTAAGTTCATACAAAAATTATTAAGTTGATTTTAAATAGTAAATATATATTTTTAAAAAAATTGTTGTATTGTAAAATGAATATATAATATTGAATGGAGTTCGGATCTCAGACAACAACAATACGCAGACGCCATGGTGTCGTCTTATGACAAGCCAATGGAACGTGGTGTATAATTAGAAGTCGTAAAATCATAAAAACGTTGGAATCAATTTATGGCCTCAATAAAAGTGTTGGGATAAATTTATGACTTTTCAGGCCACCCAAACTTTAAGGCAGATAATAATATTAAAGTATATGTTAGGGGCCATTTGCAGACTGCTAGCTAATAGGCCTATCGAAGTATAATAAAAAATCTTCTCACATCCAATAACAGTGGACTAGACAAAAATAGCTCCACCCACTGCAGGAACTGGTGTGCAAGAAGAATAAGTTTTAAAAAAAGATAGTCTGAAAAAAGATGTAGAGGATGCAAGAGCTCTCCTGAAAGCCCGTGCAATGAGTCCCGCAAGCCCTAGTAAAGCCCAGGCGAGATGGACCTAGCGGAGCGAGCCTAATCCAGCCTAATCAAGCCTAATTGAGGATGTCTTCCTGAGGTACCTATCGGAGTGAGCCTAAACAAGCCAAATTGAGGATGTCTTCCTGATCTACATATCGGAGTGATCCTAATCAAGCCAAATTGAGGATGCGTTCCTGATGACACATTGCCATGATCCTAAGCAACGCAACAACTCGGAATTTGACAAATAAAGGCCACCATCCCGTATATTAAAAGAAGGTACCATTTTACACATTTTCTTTTACCACATAAGTTCATATGAAAAACCTTAAAAATACTTTTCTGATATTTTACGGTAAAGAGTTATCTGAGATCCGACCAAACCAATAATTAAATAAGATTAAGGTAATTTTAAAAATGAAAGAGAGTATTTCTTTTAGCAAAAAGAAACAATTATAATAATTAGAGTACGTGAAAATATTGTCTTTTTTTTTAAAAAGAGATTAAACATACTTAAAATAATGAGAAGCAAACAAAAGTGTTGCTTTCTATTTTTTGGATTAATATTATGTTTTTCTGTAAATAGATTTGTTCAATGTAAATAAATTATTTAATCAAGTTTTAAAAAAGTTTCTGTAATTATTTAATTAATAATATTTAAAGTGTGTCAATTCTTTTTTTTACAGCTTAAATTTTAGTTTAATTCATAAGTGGAAGAGTTCGTCTAAATAAATCACAACGCAAACTCTTAATTTTATTCGTAATTATTCAAATTTAATAGTTACTTTTTGACGCGAATTATAATTTAATTTTATTAATGCTTCGCGTTGCTCTTCTACTAGAATTTAGGTAAGTACGATCACTTATATTTTTTAAATTTCTCTAAGGTATATATAAACTATATACCAATTTGCTATGAGGTTGCTTGGATGATTTGGACCAATTAACAATTTTGAATATATTTAATAAAAAAATAAAAAGGTGTAATTATCTGTCCAGCATCCCCCCTTCATAGTACAAATGGCGCCGTGACTCAGGAACGTTCATTAAGTACAATGGTGCTATGACTCAGGAACGTTCATCTGAGGTCATTAGAAATAATAATAATAATAATAATAAAAACGGAAAATAAATTTAAGTATTATTTTAATGTCACAATTTTAAAGATATTGTAGGTATGTAAGTTTAATTGATTAAAATTTTATTAAAATTAATTTTATTATTGTAACAATACTGACACACATATAATAATTTTATATAAATAAAATGAATAATATATGTTAGTAAAAACCAAAAAGGAAATGAAAAAATAATTCTGGGATTTATAATAGGTAAATTTAGGAATTACAATTTTTTTTTTTCTCTCTTTTCTCTTGTGGTTGGATCTCAGTTACCATTGAAAAATAATGGCATTCACATCACAGATGACACATTTGTAAAAATAATTTTTTCTTATATAATGTATAAATAATAATAATAATAAGAATAATGAGTAAAATTTTATAATATGTCTGGTATAAAAATGATTGAAATGTCAATAGATCACGATTTTTGAAATTGTATCACCTTGATACAAAAGAAAATTTATGAGTAGTACTACGAAGTAGTAGTACAATATTTATAAAAAAAAAAAAAATAAGATTGTTTTTTTCTGTAGAAAAAGACAGATATTTTTCTGTTAAATGAAATTATGTTGTTTTTTATATATACGTGTATTATAAATATTTTAGGGGTATTTATGTGTGTAAAAGAATAATCTACAAAACAAATTCATCTCCTAAGAAATTTTTTTTTAAATTTTAGTGTTGTTGTTTTTATGTATTTATGCAATTTAGAATATTTTCATACATATGTTGTAATATAGAGAAAATAGTATGAGATGCAAAATATTCTTTTAAGAGGTATAGGATCTATTTTCAATTGATATTTTGAAAAAGTATACATTGATTACTAATATTTGTTAAAAATGACTCAGACGCTGGATATAGATACACGTATTAAGTTAGTGTCACCATTTGACAATAAAAAGAACAAAAACATTATATTTTTCTTAGAGGAATTTGAGAATATTTTGAATTCCACAGATATACAGGAAGAAACTAAATTATTAATTTTAAAGGCTAAAATTACTGGGGACGCAAAACATATTTTAAGTAAACAGATTGAAAAATATAACGAGACCAATTATAATTTATTTAAAAATAATTTGGTGGAGTTATTTGGTACAAAACTAAGCTTCCTTAATGCTCAGAGCAATTTCCTAAATTTAAAACAGGCCGCAAGTCAAACGATAGAGGATTTCATTTTGGAGTTTAAAAAGGGTGTAAAATCTTATATCGAAAGTGCAGGCGAAAATGTGGATAATAAGGAAGAGAATTTTATCGAAATCTTAAAAATGTCGAATTTTTTAAATTCAATTAGACAGGATATTGCACTAGATGTGCGTAAAAATGCGCCCAGGTCCTTCAAGGAGGCATGCGAGTTAGCAAAACTTATGGAAAGTGCGTATAATGAATCAAAGTTTGAGGAAATTAACGCAATAAATAAAGAAAACAAAGATCTTTATGAGAACATTATAGAATCAAGTAAGCAAAACAAAGAGCTAATCGAGAAATTAAAAGGGGAGATTGAAAAACTAAAAAAATCAAAGAAAAAAAATCATGCAATTAGAGATGATAGTGTTCCGCGGAATAAGAAACTCTTTAATAAACACAATGATTATCAGGGTCCCCATTTCAATAACAATTTTCAT
Organism: Maratus speciosus; assembly: GCA_963932465.1. NCBI lineage: Eukaryota > Metazoa > Arthropoda > Arachnida > Araneae > Salticidae > Maratus > Maratus speciosus. The sequence continues at coordinate 298,595,363 of OZ010789.1, forward strand.
TATAATGATTATGAACGATATTATAATGATTACTACAATTCCTTTAATTACCCGACGCATTATGGGATGTATGATTATTCACAACCTAACTGGAATTCGGGAAATAGGGATTTTGGATATATTCCTGAGAATTATGAGCAAAATGGTTACCAATGTGAAAAGCGCAAAAAGAAAAAAAAATGGGCAAAGAAAACAGCGAAATCGGATCAAGATTCGGGATTTTCAGAGACGGAAATCGATAAAATAAATAAAACAATCGCAAATATAACAAATGCAGACAAAGATAGTCTGCCAATTATATCACTAAGTATACAGGGCGTCGAAATACAACCGTTACTGGATACCGGAGCTGCTGTATCCCTTTTATCACCTTCTTTATTCAAAAAAATTAAAGATACAAACGTCAAAATCAAATATTTGGGCAATCAGATCCAAATTAAAACTTTAACAAATTCAAAGATTTTTTTTAAACAATGTGTAAAATTAACTTTTCGATTAAAAGGTATATTCACAACAGGCACATTTTATGTCACTAATGATGATTTTGATAGGCAGTACCAAATGTTATTAGGGTACGATTATCTCAAAGAAAATCATATGATTTTGGATTTATGCAATAAAACATTAAAATTTAAAAATCAACAAATTAAATTAAACGTTGCAAGTGAAGTAAATAATTATGAAGTGAATAACATTACGCCATGTAATTCAGGGGAACATTCAAATAAAAGTATGTTTGCCATTACTAAAAATAGAATTTTTCTCCAACCTGAAGAATCGAAAATTGTAAAATTAAAATGCCCAGAGGATATAAATATGTCAGATATAATTATTTTTGACCCCATTCAAGAAAATAGTAAATTTTCATGCGAGACTTCGTTACACGAAGTTCAAAAAAATAATAACATAAATATTATAATAAAGAATAAACTGTTAGAAAAGTTAATTATTCAGAAAGGAACTAAAATAGGGGAAATTATAACGAACTTTGAGTGCAAGCAAGATGACTCAACTGATAATATAGAGAAAGGGACATTTTATGAAATAAATAATTTAAATATAGAAGATGTAAGAAAATTGCGAGAAGCAGAAATTAAAGAGACGGATTTCGATTTAAGCCATTTATCAGAGGAAGTACAACAAAAATTTCGAAAAATTTTAATGGGCAATGTTCATGCATTTTCAAAAAGTTATCAAACATTGGGGCAATCAGCGTTTGTTGCACCAAGTTTTCAATTGAATCATGAATTCCCGGTACAAGCTAAGCCATATAAATTGCCTCAGGCAGTAAGACAGTATGCGAAAAGGGAAATCGAACAACTGTTACAGGCTAAAATTATAGAGAAGACTGACTCCGAATATGCTTTTCCAGTTATTTTCGTTAGAAAGAAAAATCCGAGTAATAACCCGAATGCAGAACCCAAGTTTAGAATGGCAACGGACCTAAGACTATTAAACCAAATTTTACAACCTTATACTTATCCGATGCCGGACGTAAAAGACTTATTACAAAAAATAAGCGGTAAAAAATACTATACGGTGCTAGACTTACATAGTGCTTTTTTCCAAATAAATTTAAAACCAGAAGATTGCAAAAAATTAGCATTTGTTACGGAATTTGGAAAACATATGCCACTTCGTTTATCTTTTGGCACACGAAATTCTAGCGCAATTTTTGCAGAAGTAATCGATAAAATTCTGGGACATTTTGACAAAAGCAAAGTATCATACTACATTGATGATGTGTTGATATCTGCAAATACAATAGCAGAGATGACGAAAACCTTAGAAGAAGTTCTACAGGTATTAATAAATCACAACATGACAATCGAACCTTCAAAAATGCAAATTTGCAAAGCAGAAATAGAATTCCTAGGATTTAGGGTGAATCAAATGGGATATTCTCCATCTCAAAAGAATATTGAAAAAGTAAAAAATTTAGTCAGACCAAAATCGAAAAAGGGGGTCAGATCTTTATTGGGCTTAGCGAATTATTTTCGGACGCTAATACCCAACTATTCCGACAAAGTTAACCCTTTAATAGAGCTGACTAAAGATAAAGTTAAATTTAAGTGGAGTCCAGAAGCAAAAAAAGCTTTCCTGATAATTCAGGAAGAAATTGTACAAAAACCAACGCTCAGACCCCCCGATTTTAACAAGGAATTTTTCTTATTCACGGATGGGAGCAAAGTTGCAATTTCAGGTGTTCTAGCTCAAGAAAAGGATGGTCATTTGCTACCTGTTGAATTTTTCGGGAGAAAACTTAGAGAACCGGAAAAAAATTATCCGAGTATTAAATTTGAGTTATTAGCAGTGCATGAAGCAATTATGCATTTTAAATATATGCTTTCAGGTAGAAGATTTACTGTGTTAACTGATTCGAAAGCACTAACTCAGCATTTACATTTACAAGATAAATCGGAAATTATAAACAGATGGGTAGCAGATTTACAAGACTTTAATTTCGACTTGGAATTCGTCGAAGGGATTAACAATCCAGCAGACTATTTGAGCAGGAATTTAGATAATCTTACAACAGACAGAGAACTCCAAAATAATTTGTTTGCAAGTAACATAGCACTTACAGACGAAAATATTAAATCGGAGCAATATGCAGACGAAAAATTAAAAATTATAATAAATAAAATCGAAAAAGACAAAAATAATAGAAGCACGAAGAGATTTGCTTTAAATCACAATAAATTATTAATTTTGAAACCTGGTTCAGATAAAAAGGAGCTTTTAATTACCCCGGATTCATTAAAAATTGCAGCCATAGAAGAAGCTCATAAAGCGCATTTCGGATTTCAAAAAACTTATGATAATGTGAAAACAAGGCTTTTTTGGCACGGAATGTACAAAGACATTAAACAGTATTGTGCAAATTGTGTGCAGTGCCTCACATCTAAACAACACACAACAATAAAAGTCCCTGTTAAAAAAATGGTGAAAGATCACGAAGTCGGTACAGTCCTGCATGCTGACGTCATTGGACCTTTAAACCTCACGTTAAGGAAAAACAGATAAATTTTAATTATAATTGATTCGACATCGAGATTCCTGGAAGCTGTTCCCCTACGAAACGTAGAGTCACAGACTATATTAAATGTACTAAATAAATATTTTGCAAATTATGGGATGTGTAAAGAAATTATCTTTGATAATGCAAAATATTTACGTAGCGAAATTATGAAAGAATATTTGGAATCTTTAAACATACAAAGAAAATTTGTGAGTGTATACCGTGCGCAAGGAAATGGACTTTGTGAAGTTACCAATAAAATATTAAAAACATCAATTGTAGCTATGTCGAAACGCACTACGGAATGGGACATAAGACTGGATTTTTTTAAACTAGCGTATAATTCCTCGAAACACCGCGCTACGGGATATAGTCCCTCACTGCTATTTTTCGCAAGGGAAATAAAAAATCCCTTCACAGCCCATATTCCTTCTGAGGAAATATATACCCACTCTTATGTTAAAAGCAGAATACAGCATATGAAGGAAATCAAAATTCAATCCCTTGCAAACCAGGAGAAAATAATGCAAGAATATATAGATGAAGAGGCATACGAAAAAGTAAAGGATTTAAATTTGGGTCAAACAGTATATCTAAAATGTATTGGAAAACCAGGCGCATTAGAGCCAAAATTTCAAGGACCCTACGAAGTTACTAAAAAGTTTAGAAACTTTAATTATTTATTACAATATGTTCCAGATAAATCAATAGAGCCGATCAAACGACATATGGATCAGCTGTACGCTCCGAAATACGCAACAGATCATACAGAGGCGGAAATTACGAATTTACAAGGGTCTCAGAAAAAAATTAAGGGTGATAAAAATTACAAAAATAAATGTGACATTTGTAAAAGAAAATCGCACTTAACTGAAAATTGTTGGTTCAAATTGAACAAAAATACGAGTCAAAAGGGTGACAAACTTACTAAAACGCATTATAAAAAAAATAATAAATATTCTGAGAATATAGACCCATATTTACAGTATCAAACAGATCATTATGATCAAAATATGTCGTTATATGGTTATACACCATATACAAACTTATACGGGGATGTTATACAAGATCATTACCCTTTCCCCCCTCCCCAAGAGTATCCATGGTATATGAATTGGTATTAAAAATAAATCAAAATGCATAATTAATCGAATTTCAAAATTTAAAAAATTTTTCAAAATTTAAAAATAAATTTTTCTTTTTTTAGATAAAAAAAAAAAAAAATTTGAAACAGAATTAATAACTTGCCTTTTTAAAATTCAAAATAATAATAAGAAAGGATAGGAACATGGGAACGCCAATTTGTCTCAGGGTTACAATATTGAGCAAATGTGCAGGGCGCACCCGATAACATACTTATAAAATTATGTAATGTGCTTCACGAAACTTCAATGGAGCAGTGAAATATTTCGCTCCAGGCAAAAGTTATATTTTTTTTTTTTTCTTTTCGAATATGAATTAGAAAATATAAAATCTTAACAAAGCCAAATAACATTAAAACTTAATTAATTTCATAGTAAATAATGTTGGAGTAATTTTCAAAAAAAAAAAAAAAAGAGAATTTTTTCTGTCTTCTATAAGGGTAGCCTTTGCTAATAGCCTTACAATTTAGATGACAAAATTTCGGAATTACTCTTTAAAATGAGTAGGTGTAAGCTATAGGTTCAGGGTAGTTAGAACAGCCTTATAGCATACTCATATATATATATTTTTTTATATAAATATATGGTTGACAAGGAATAAATTATTAGTGCACTCTATATTAGGATAGCGGTCAGCTATAAGCCTAAACATAATAAAATATACAAAAAGTGCTAAGATTTATTCCGGTAGTTCAAGTACAACTTATATGCTAAAGTCTAGAATTTAGACAGCAGGGATAAGTTTTATGAACAAAAGTGTTATAAAAAAATTAAAAAAAAAGGATTTTGGTGTAGCACATTGGTTTTAAAAAAAAACACATATATGTATAACAATGGACAAGGCAAGTTATTTCAACATGATTGCACACAAAAATAATAGAAAAAAAAAATACACAAATAAATAATTGAAGTAAAATTAAAATTTTCTCACCAAAGGCTTTCTGTATAGGGTACAATTTTGGCCTACGGCTGGGTATGCACCAACACCAACAAAATTTTTGTAGAAAATTTATCATTTCACAGATACATCAATATATGGTCCACCTAGGCATAAATTTCAGGATTCTTGGCTGAAAAAGGAATCGAAGAAAAAATTAAGTATGGTATAATTACTAGATGTTATGCTCAGAAACAATAAAATTAGTAATATTATATTGTAAAAAAGCAGCATTTTGAGTTTTCTTGAGGAAAATTTTTGATTTTTAGGTTTTACACATTTATGGAGTGTCTAGCTCAGTGTTTACTTCCTAGATTTAATAAGAAAAAATAATAAATAAAAATATAAGTTCGTGTTGTTTTCAAAATAAATAACAAAAGGTATAGCAATTAGCATTTACAGTTAAAATTTATGGAATTTTCATCAAAATTAACATTAGACAAACATAGTTTATATTATATTTAACTTGATAAGCTAATTTACTTTTATTAACGGTATTCAATTAGAATTAAAGTAGGCTTAAATTCAAGTTAAATTAATTAATAACATTGTTGTAGTGTAAAATTTTATGTAGGACTATTATATTTTTACTGTATATATCAAAATATGCGAATTTAACAATTAATAAAATGTATTAGCAAAATTATTTAATATAAATATTAAATGACATCTTGCTGAAATCAGCTAGAAATTAGATTTTTTTTTTTAAATAAAATATTTTATAAATTTATGTTAGTTTAGAATTTAAGCATTTTTTTTTCTCTTTACTTTCCCTTAGAATTGAATGCAATTCTAAATTTAACACATATAAATATACATAGTATTGATAAATTTGAGTGTGTGAGTTCATAATTTTTTTTTTTATATAATTTGGCCAATTTAACATAAGAAAACAAAATAAATAAATAAATATATTTATATATATTGGCCTTATTTTTATTAAAATAGGTAGTATGGCTTAATAAATTTATTTACTTAATTTTTTTTATAGTACGTACAGTAATTATTTTAAAAACTTGATCTATAAAAAAAATTGGATGTGGTTGTTTGTGAGTATACAAAGATTTTTTCTGCTGGCAGAAGTTCTTTGGTCCGGCCGGGTACTCATAGAGGGCTGCATACGATTTTACGTAGTAATTATCATTTACTTTTTTTTTTTTTTTTTAAATTATACAAGTGTATTAAGTACATTTTTTTTATATAATTAAATAATAATTATTAATGTTGATTAATAATAATAATTTATTATCTTTTATGTTTAAACATATCATTAAATTTTAGACAGTAGAATTCACATACGGAATGTTAATGATAAATAAAATTTTGAATAAATAAATTTTTATTTCATTCAGTAAAAAAAATAAATAAATATGAAAATTTAACAATCTTTTAAGATAGAATTGTTGGCTAAATAAATAATAATTTAAGACACAAAAATTGTTCTCTTCTTCGTCAATGGCATTTTCTGACAACACTATTTAATAGTATTAAATGAAGGTGAATTTTTAAGGTCAGCGTAATGCATATTTTGCATTTTTGAGAGGCCGTAGAAGTCATTTTTCCGTGTTGTTTACATTTTAATAGTAAACAATATCATGAATCAAAATTTGTGTTTGTTAAAAAGGTCTAAAAATATACAATGTAATCAGTTAAAGAAAATTATATGCATTTTTTTTTTATCCTGAAAGGCAATTTGGGTTAGATTTAAACCTGGATGCATAAAAAGGCCACCCTCGCTTCAGTTCCAGTATGAGGCAGGAGAATGCACATGCGAGAATCGCCATTTTTCCCCTGCAAAATAAAAAAAAAAAAAGCAGAAGGTTTACATTAGATACGATACAAATACATACACTGTTTATGCATAGATTATGTTTAAAATTACATACAGGCATGCACAGTGAGTTAAGAAGAAAGTATATCAAGAAATTATACTAATTAATACGGTAATTACAAGCATGAAATGGTTTTAAATACTTACTTTTTGAAGTCGTAGAATTTTGTCACAGCACAAATCACCTCACAGAAAGAGATTAGTAGCTTGACCACCCCCCACTTTTCGGGAGGATCGGCGACGGTCAAAAAACTGGTTTTATTCTCTCCTGCTTCTTCTTTTTTTTTTCTCTCGTATCGGGTAAAGTTGGAAAGCATTGCGTAATGATATATTAAAGGAGATGAATTAGCTTGTACATTTTGACAGATCATACATGTTTGAAGTAACAAATAAATAAAATAATGTAACAAGTTTGTATACAATTTTTTTTCTGATTATAATTTGAATACATCAGATTAATTATGTGAAAATATAACATGTCATATTACAAGCATTGTATTTACTTTTATTCAGTATAAAATGTGTTTTAGATAAAACACTGTGTCATAAGGTTGTATGTGATGAAATAATATGTCAAATGCGTATGCCATTATTTTTCTTATAATGAGGTTTATTTCGGCATATTAATTTCAGACAAAATTATAGCTTTGAATGTATTTTGGGCACTTAAACTGTAAAGTTACAAAATTAGTAAACATGTGTGTGGTAAAGAAAAAAGGCTTCGAGAGAGACGTCTGATTGTCAGTACAGAGGTCTTCTAAATGTGAATGTCAACAGACAACTATGCTATCATGTGTTGAACTTTCTGTTATGAAACAATAGAAGAACTTCTTATAAAATATACCAGAACCATTCATAATTGAACTTTACAGTCTTCGATCAAAAACTGTGTAGATACACAGTCATATGGACACGTACATTCCATCAAGCTTTAAAAAAAAAAAAAAAATAAAACCAGCAATCAGTTTTTATATATTTTTTTTTTTTCTTCCGATACTGGGAGAGATGCTGGGCAACATATAACTATGATATGTTCCCGCACCATGTTGGTGAAATCAAAGTAAAATTGCGTAATTTGTTATTTCTGTTTGTATAAATATTTTTTATAAAATGTAATTATGAGTGTAAAATTATAATGTTTATATATTTAAGTAAAATAAGAGTGTAAGTTCATACAAAAATTATTAAGTTGATTTTAAATAGTAAATATATATTTTTAAAAAAATTGTTGTATTGTAAAATGAATATATAATATTGAATGGAGTTCGGATCTCAGACAACAACAATACGCAGACGCCATGGTGTCGTCTTATGACAAGCCAATGGAACGTGGTGTATAATTAGAAGTCGTAAAATCATAAAAACGTTGGAATCAATTTATGGCCTCAATAAAAGTGTTGGGATAAATTTATGACTTTTCAGGCCACCCAAACTTTAAGGCAGATAATAATATTAAAGTATATGTTAGGGGCCATTTGCAGACTGCTAGCTAATAGGCCTATCGAAGTATAATAAAAAATCTTCTCACATCCAATAACAGTGGACTAGACAAAAATAGCTCCACCCACTGCAGGAACTGGTGTGCAAGAAGAATAAGTTTTAAAAAAAGATAGTCTGAAAAAAGATGTAGAGGATGCAAGAGCTCTCCTGAAAGCCCGTGCAATGAGTCCCGCAAGCCCTAGTAAAGCCCAGGCGAGATGGACCTAGCGGAGCGAGCCTAATCCAGCCTAATCAAGCCTAATTGAGGATGTCTTCCTGAGGTACCTATCGGAGTGAGCCTAAACAAGCCAAATTGAGGATGTCTTCCTGATCTACATATCGGAGTGATCCTAATCAAGCCAAATTGAGGATGCGTTCCTGATGACACATTGCCATGATCCTAAGCAACGCAACAACTCGGAATTTGACAAATAAAGGCCACCATCCCGTATATTAAAAGAAGGTACCATTTTACACATTTTCTTTTACCACATAAGTTCATATGAAAAACCTTAAAAATACTTTTCTGATATTTTACGGTAAAGAGTTATCTGAGATCCGACCAAACCAATAATTAAATAAGATTAAGGTAATTTTAAAAATGAAAGAGAGTATTTCTTTTAGCAAAAAGAAACAATTATAATAATTAGAGTACGTGAAAATATTGTCTTTTTTTTTAAAAAGAGATTAAACATACTTAAAATAATGAGAAGCAAACAAAAGTGTTGCTTTCTATTTTTTGAATTAATATTATGTTTTTCTGTAAATAGATTTGTTCAATGTAAATAAATTATTTAATCAAGTTTTAAAAAAGTTTCTGTAATTATTTAATTAATAATATTTAAAGTGTGTCAATTCTTTTTTTTACAGCTTAAATTTTAGTTTAATTCATAAGTGGAAGAGTTCGTCTAAATAAATCACAACGCAAACTCTTAATTTTATTCGTAATTATTCAAATTTAATAGTTACTTTTTGACGCGAATTATAATTTAATTTTATTAATGCTTCGCGTTGCTCTTCTACTAGAATTTAGGTAAGTACGATCACTTATATTTTTTAAATTTCTCTAAGGTATATATAAACTATATACCAATTTGCTATGAGGTTGCTTGGATGATTTGGACCAATTAACAATTTTGAATATATTTAATAAAAAAATAAAAAGGTGTAATTATCTGTCCAGCAAAGAGAAGGTTTTTTCTGATGCAGTTTACTTATTTTCGCAATAAATATTTATATTATTTTTATATACCTTACCTAAACTGGTTCTGTGCAAGAAAAAATAATTATACTAATATATTTCGAGTGGTTTATTACTTAAAAATGAGAGTGAGAAATATTTTTAGCTTTAGGCAAGCAAACCACAGTGCTGAAGCCATAGTAATCTAAATCCTATTGTAATACTTAGTATAAAATATTAAAATAAGACACAACAGTTTAAAAAAAAAAAAAAAAAAAAAAAAATCATGAGTTAAAAAAAATCCTCTTGAATTTTGATTTAATTGTTACAAATTGTAAAATAGATTTTATAACAAAAAGAAAAATGGCCCTACAGTACCTTGGTACAGATACAGCGAACTAAAAGTTATGTGATTGTGAATGGCTGTTTACTAACCTAACAGCTTTCTGGCCAGTTCTTCACTGGTCCTGGCTACTTCCTCTATAATAACATCTTTATCCAAGTTTTAAAATAAGTCAATTTCTGCATTTGTAAAGGAAAGATTAGACATATAAGGTCTTGTCTTAAAGTAGATCTAAGTCGATTCTTAACTATTTGAAGTTTAGAAAAGACCCTTTCACAGGTGACTTCTGCACAAGGTACGGTTAGTACAAGCTTGTAAGCTACATACATGTTGGTTAACATTTTAGATTGTGAGAGTTAAAAAAAAACAGAAAAGGCATGTGATAAACACCAAAAACATTGTTTCTTGTCAGAACAGTAACCATAAAGATTTTCACTATCTTCAAATTCAGATTCTACTTTGTCATATTCACAGATTTCTTCAGCTTCATTCAGATTGTCTTGTTTTCTTTCAATGTTAGTTTTTTCAGCCATGTAAAACTTTCATACTGATCTGCAAACTGTTTCAGCTCTATCAATAACCGACTTCTTTCAACTTTACAAAGTTTAGAAATGCTACAAAGGATTTCCGTAGGAAAGCTGAAAGCTATCAAGCATTACAATTTCATTAAATTTCTTTGGGTTTAAATCTGGAACAATCTTCGAAAATTTCTTTGTTTGGACTAAATCTTTCTTCGATACTTGTCCTGGCACAATCTAAAAACTGAAGAAGACTAATTTACAGTTTTGATCAGTTGAGATTTGAAGAGTCTATTGATTTTTCACCAGGCATTACCTTTTTCTTTGAAGTTGTTTTCTCCTTGAAATTTAATTCTACTTCTTCATCAATTCTGTTAGTTTCTACTTTGCTATTAACTGTACTTCCATAATATATACAGAGCCTAAAAGTGTTTATCACTCCTTTTATCCCTTACTTGTTGAAGCAGCTTCTCTACCAAGTTCCAGGCTGTAGAATAGTCAGTGGTTTTATTTTGTAAATATTTTGAAATAAGCGATGCAATAAGAAATAAATTTAGTAAAACAATAGACATAAATAGATTTTCAAATTTGGGCCATTGACTGATCAAATTTCTTGTCAGGAATTTAGATTTGCAGTCAAAACTTCCATTTGGTATTTCTTTTAAAACGGTAACAGGGTTCATACACATTTCTTTAGATAAAAATCAAGTACTTTTAAGGACTTTCAAGGACCAAAACCAAAAAAATTTAAGGACTTTCAAATTAAATAAACTAATAAATTATAACATGCATTTTTTAATAAAGGGTTTCTTTCATTTTTGAAAAAGTTTTAAATATTCAAGTGGACGGGAAGGGGGAATTTCACCATGTGGCAGTAGAAATTTAGAAAATTTTAAAATAACATACAGCAGAAGTAAAAACTAGTCAGATGTGCCAACCCAAAATTTTCTTCTATCTCATACATGTTAATACGACAAAATTCATTATCAGAGTGCCAAAATTAAATGGTCTATGCCCCTCATGAGGATTCTAACGATATGAAATTCCGTGCATTAGTTCTTGAGATACGACTATTGTTAAAACCGTGCAAATCCTGCAAAATACAGCATAGCAGCTCCACCTGTAGGGTGATTTACACCAAAACCTAATCAGCAACAACTTATGTAAACATCTAACTGAATCTGAAGTTTGATGAAAATCCGTACATTAGTTCTTGCGATATAGCTATTGCAGAAATCGTGAAAAATGCAGCATAGCAGCGCCATCTGTTGGGAGATTAACACCAAACCATAATCAGCACCTGTAATTATCAAGGTATACCTGAATCTGAAGTTTGATGAAAATTTGTGCTTTAGTTCTTGAGATATAGCTATGGCGTAAGTCATGAAAAATGCAGCATAGCAGCACCACCTGTTGGGCAATTTACATAAAAAACTAATCAACACTAATTTATATCGAGAATTAACTGAATATAAATTTTTATTAAATTTTGTGCATTAGTTCTTGAGATACACCACCCACAAAATTTGTGTCACATACAGACAGAGTCACAGACTCATTTTGTAAAAACATGTTTTTCAGGATATCTGACCCCTAAAACGTGTAAATCGGTCGAAAATTTTCCCGAATTCAATACTTTCTTATTATAAAGATAAACAAAGAGGAGAAGCATAATTTTTTTAGGGGGGGGGGAGGGGTAGTTTAACAGACTTATAATTAACTTACAGTTTAAAAGACTTTAAATTTTGTATGCTTGGTAAGGAAGGGGGAGGGCGGGGAAACGTCAATTTCGGTGGAGGGGGAGAGTAAAACTGTATGATCGATTATTTATTGTTACAATAAACTAACTAATGGAGCAGAAAAAGTTTTAAATAAGGCAATGATTTTTAAGATTTTAAACTTTATAAGTTGAGGAGGCAAAGGGACAAGCATATTTTTTAAAATTTTTAGGGAGGGAGGGAGTTTATTAGATGACTTATTTATTTACCTTACTAAAAATTTACAAGAAAAAAAAACTAAGAGGAGTTTTAAAACTTTAAATTCCATGTGTGTTCCAATTCTTTAAGTGTGTGGGGGGGGGAAGGGGGGTGCAAAAGGAAAATTCCAATTTCGGGTGGGAAGAGAAATCTTGATTGATTATTACTTTCTTCTATCTTTACAAGAAGAAAGTATTGGATTCATGAAAATTTTCGAATTCCAGTTTTCGACGGATTTACACGTTTTAGGGGTCAGAGATTCCAAAAAACATGTTTTTACAAAATGTCTGTCTGTGACTCTGTGAGTCTGTCTGTCTGTCTGTGTGTATGTGACACAAATTTTGTGGGCGCTCTATCTCAAGAACTAATGCACGGAATTTAATAAAAATTCATATTCAGTGAGTCCCTAATACAAATTGATGCTGATTAGTTTTTGGTGTAAATCGCTCAACAGGTGGCGCTGCTATGCTGCATTTTTCACGATTTTCGCAATACCTCTATCTCAAGAACTAATGCACGGATTTTGATCAAACTTCAGATTTAGTTAGTCCTTGATATGAATTGATGCTGATTACGTTTTGGTGTAAATCGCCCAACAGGTGGCGCTGTTATGATGAATTTTGTAGGATTTACACGATTTCCCCAATAGCTCTATCTTAAGAACTAACGCACGGATTTTCATCAAACTTCCGATTCTTTTAGTCCTTGATATGACTTGCTACTGATTATGTGTTGGTGTAAATCGCCCAGCAGGTGGCGCTTCTGTGCTGCCTTTTTCACGATTGCCTCAATAGCTCTATCTATAGAACTAATGGACGAATTTTCATCTAACTTCAGATTTAGTTGTATGTTGACATAAGTTGTTGTTAATTAGGTTTTGGTGTTAATCACCCAATAGGTGGCGCTGCTATGCAGGAATTTTCACGATTTTCGCTATAGCTCTATCTCAAAAACTAATGCACGGATTTTCTCCAAACTTCAGATTCAGTCAGACGCTGACATAAATTGTTGCTGATTAGGATTTGGTATAAATCATCTAATAGATGGTGCTGCTAGGCATCATTTTGCTGGATTTAGACGATTTCAGCGATAGTCATATCTCAAGAACTAATGCACGGAATTTCATATCTTTAGAATCCTCATGAGATGCATAGATTGCCATTTAATTCTGGCAGTGTGATAGCGAATTTTGAAGTATTAACATGTATGAGATAGAAGAAAGTTTTGGGATTGGTACATCCGACTAGTTTATTGTGGCAATAAAATGACAAAGCAAAAAATAATAATAATAATAATAATAATTGCCGAAACGTCAGTGAAGGCTTACTGTGGAGACACGAAAAGTTTTGATTTCCGTTTGTCTGTCTGTCTGTCCGTCTGTTCCGCGATAACTGCCGCAAAAAGCATCCGATCGGCTTGAAATTAATGTGGCATGTTGATGAGGTACTCGGACTTAGCTGTATGGTTTTTGGTTAAATTTGGTTCATTCGTTCGGGAAATATAGAATATTTTATTTTGCTCTGTAATGCTTTTCAATGGCAAGTCAGACGATTTTCAAATTTTCATTTGTTGAAAGAAATGGCTCATATAAAAAATGGATTTAAATGGTAAATTTTTGATGCTGAAATTTTTAAATAAGAGTAGTAAATTATTCCTATTAGTTTGCAATTTTGTCAAAACATTTATCAGAGCTTTTAAATTAGGTGTATAACTTATGATGGAATTTTATACATGTGTTCGAATAATATAAAACATTTTATTTTATGAATTTACTTATATTTCATTTTTTTTCTTTTAACCGTTGCGTAGCAACTATATCTCATCTAAAAATATCATAAATGTGAAAGTATGTATGGTTTTTAAAGTCAAATCAAAGTTAAAAGGAATGAATTAATGAATGCCTTTGTATAGATATTTGCATATAAATTGATTTAAACGCAGAAATGAAAATAGTATTTATATACTATATAGAATAATATCTTTATTTATGTATTCAACTATTTTGATTATAAAGGAAAAAGTTCGTTATTTTCATACAGAATAAACTGACATTATTCTATTAAACTTTATAAACTTTATTGTTGCCAAAAAAAAAAAAAAAAAAAAAAAAGGGGGGGTGAATAACAATTTCTCCCAAAGAGTTCATTTTAATTTGTAAGATTTTCACGTGCAAAGGGAAAATGCAGCAAATTACAAATAATAAAAAAGATAAATAGCACAGGAATGAATACATATAAACATTTCACACCAAATACCACCTAAATTAATTTTTGTAGTGATATTTTCCCACACTACGAAGAAAGATTCCTCGATTTACACGATTTTACTTGGCCTTCCTTTTCTCATTGGTTGCGATTTCATTTTAGCAATTGCGTATATTAATTGGCACAAAATTTTACATTTTTATGACTGAGGTATATGTAAGGCCATACAAATAAGAAATTCCGTATTGTTTCCTATAAAATGTGATAAAGTGTTGGTTAACTATATATGTTTCTATTAAGAAGAGCAGGGCTGCCAAGCCTCCGGCGTTCTGGATACCAGTATTTTAATACAAAAAATGTTACTTTATTTAATTGAAACATTTGCGCGATTTAAAAGAACAACATTTCCTGTAAGGTAATAGTGTCGGGCAAAAAGCCTGAGACTTGCCATGTCTGGTGGTGAGTGAAATGTTTTATTTAATGCATTTATCTCTATTTTAATGCTACGTGAACAACGTCCCGTGTAACAGCTTGTAGAGTGTAAAATAAATTATTAAAATAATCCCTATTACGAAAAATGAAACAAAATGCCCGGCTAAGGGAAATAAAAGGTTAGTTAACCTTTCGTAATTTGACCTGAACACAGGTGTGCATCAAATTTCAACGGTGTTTGTAACATCACGATTTTAAATTAAATGTGGATACTATTAAAAGGCTATCACAAAAAATACTTAACGGCGCCATATCACGTTTATCTATTTAGTCAATTGGAAGTGGACACGATGATGAATTATTAACCGTTAGGTTTAGAACTCCTCCTACTTTAGGGTGATTTTAGTAAGTTAATGCTATCGAGTACATTTTTAGATATTTAGATTAGATCTTAGATATAAATATTGCAGAATGGTAATCAAAATTATTATTACATTTCTAAATTAGATGTCTCAGTTTACATTTCCAAAAGTTCTTTATCCATTAGATACAGATGTTTGTGGTTAGCAGGCAAGTAAATACTGCTGTATGGATATTAGGATAACGTAAAATGCTTGACCAAATTGTTGCTTATCCTTATAAATCGCAGTGTAAAAATTAATCTAAGATATAGGATAATCATTAACTCAATCAATAGAAAATTACAAATGCAAAATAAATTACACAATGGGGGGTTCAGGGGGGGGGGGGCACCCCCCTGAAGAAATTTGCTTTATTATATAAAAATTACTAGAATAAGTAGCTCGTGAGAATTTCAGAATATCATTACATAACAACGTGTTTAATTTAACGCTTCTAATGTCTGAAACCATCGAAATATTTTTTTCTCCTTCTATAAATGTTTGTGTAATTTAAAAGTTTAAATTTTGTTTTTGTAGAAAGATTAATATTAAGCAAAATTTGCTAAAAACAATAAGTTGCAGAGATGACGTTGAGGCTCTTGATCTGCAGATTTACTAGTTAAACAGTTTCGAAGAGTTTTTAAACTTTGAGTACTATGGGGGAGCAAAGAAAAACGGAGGAAGAAAAATTTTGAGGGTGAAATTCAGATGACATTTTAATGAAATGTGATGGAATGAATTGTTACAGAAATTTAGGACAGATTATTTATTCAGTATAAAGTAAGAAATAGAGTACAGGAATGAAAGTGCACTAAAGCCATTTTGTAGCAGCAAAAATCGAATTTTGGAGCAGTAAAATCTATTTTTGTAGCAGCAAAAATCTGATTTTGTAGCAATAGAATCCATTTTTGTAGCAGCAAAAATTAATTTTGTAGCCATAAAAACTGTTTTTGGAGCAAATTGAAATTCTAATGCTAATAAAAAAGAAATTTGCGTATTTCTCGCGATCTTTTGGCGAAATTCGCGTATTTTTCGCGATCTTTTGACAAAATTCGCGTATTTTTCGCGATTTTTTGACAAAATTCGCGTATTTTTTGCTATCCTTTGTTGAAATCAGTGTGCTGTTCGCTATTTTTTGACGAGATTAGCGTGTTTTTTTTTTTTTATCTTTTGACAAAATTTGCGTTTTTTTTTTTAGACCTTTTGATGAAATTTGTGGGGTTTTTTTTCGAGATCTTTTAACGAAAGTTGCGTTTTTTCACAATCTTTTGACCCCATTTTGTTCGTTTTTAGAAGTAATTGGTAATCCTTTGACAAAATTAACGCGGTGTTTTTTCGTTATGACAAAATTCGCATGTTTTTCGCGATCTTTTGACGAAATTTGCGTATTTATGGCAATCTTTTGACAAAATTCGCGTAATTTTGGCAATCTTTTGACAAAATTCGCGTATTTTTCGCGATCTTTGGACGAAATTCGCGTTTTTTCACAATCTTTTGACACCGTTTTGTTCGTTTTTTGACAAAGTCAGCTATCCTTTGACAAAATGCACGTTTTTTTCGCGATATTTTGACGAAATTCGTGTGTTTTTTGCGACTTTTTGATGAAATTTGCGGGGTTTTTTTCGCCATCTTTTAATAAAAATAGCGTTTTTACGATTTTTCGTGTTTTGTTCGTTTTTTGACGAAATTAGCGATCCTTTGGCAAAATTCGCGATCTTTCGACAAAATTTGCGCGTTTTTCGCGGATCTTTTGACGAAATTTTTGCGATCTTTTGACGAAATCGTGCGTTTTCCGCGATATTTCGACAACATTTGCGTGTTTTCCGCGATCTTTCGACAAAATTTGCGTGTTTTTCGCGATCTTTTGACGAAATCGCGGTTTTTTTTTTTTTTTTTTTTGCGATCTTTTGACAAAATCGCGTTTTTTGCGATCTTTTGACGAAATCGCGTTTTTCGCGATCTTTTGACGAAATATATGGTTTTCTGCGACCTTTTGATGAAATTTGCGGGGTTTTTTTCGCCATGTTTTAACAAAATTATCGTTTTTACGATCTTTCGACCGCGTTTTCTTCGTTTTCGACGAAATTAGCGATCCTTTGACAAAATTCACGTTTTTTGGGATCATTTGACAAATATCGCGTGTGTTTCGAAATCTTTTGACCGTTGTTTTTTGCTTTTTTTGACGCAATTAGCGGCCTGGAAACAGGTTAAAGATGGATTTTTTTTTTTGTTTCTCGGATCGACGAAATCGTGCTAAATTTCATCTTGGCAAAAAATGGATTTTTTTTTTTGTTACTCGGATCGACGAATCGTGCTAAATTTCATCTTGGCACTAAGTACGTTTTGGCGCAGGTTTGGCACAAAATGGAAAAAATAGTGGTTTCGTAGAAGCTTGGCGCAGTAAAGCGATTTTTGCTTCGTCTGGCACAATTGGCGCAGGTCTTACATCCCTGAGAGTAGAAAAAGGTTTTAAAAAATGAATTTTTTAACTTTGATATTACGAAGGGGGAAGTGAAATTTCAGAAGAAGGGGAGGCAAGGCAGGATTAAGATTTTTTTTAAAATCAGAAATTAAAAGAAATGCAGAAGAGTTTCACCTTTGATTAAGAATTAATATGAGAGTAATATTAAGCACTTTTAAGGACTTTTTTCAGATTTTGCATGAAAATAAGTACTTTTAAGCACCAAAAATTTCCTTTGAAAAATGTAAGCACTTTCAAGGACCATACGATCCCTTGGTAATAAAATTGAATAGTTTCCCTGTGTTTACACTTTCCTCACTTCTTAAAAATCCTTCATCGGTAATCGAAGAAAGAGCTTTGTTTGTCCCACCACATTGTGGCTCCTATTTTTTGCAACCTGTACAATTTTTCATGTGCAAGTTGTTTTCTTTGTTTCCCTCTCCCGTACGGCCATTCTTTTGCAAGACGAGCTTAGAAAAACAGCAGATTCTTCCACCAATCCAAATAAGTTTTCTACATGGAGCAATGTTACTGTTCAATCTGCTACTATCATGTTCAGTACGTGTTCCATGCAGTGTGTGTAAATAAGAACTGTGATTGCCTTTTTGAATTGACCGTTATAACAGCCATTCATATTGTTAGTTCTGTCAATTGAACATAATATTTGATATTGCAGTGCCACACTTGGTTGATTCTGATTTTATAAGCTCGTGCAAAGCCAATCCACATGAATCATCGTGTAGTTATTTCTAAAAGTCTTTCTTATATCTTGCCTTGAATAACATAGCAGACGTAAATTGCCAACTGCCAATAGGGGACTGTGTTTTTTAAATTCGAGAATGTATTCGAGATAAATTAAGAAATTTTTGTTAGAATCTCCCATGCAAGACAATTTATAAATATATCAACAAAAAAATTAATACAGAAAGTCAATTAAAAAATATTAAAATTTCAAGAATAAGTTTCTATCAGCATTTATCAAAATGAAGAACTGAAATATACTCTCCTGCTCCCCAGCAAAAAATTCTTAGTTCTTCTTTCTCTTAGTATTTATTTTAAACTACTCAGGAAGAATATATATATATATTTTTTTTTCAAAATCATCAAACACATAGAAAATTAGTTCATTAAATTTCAAAATTCAGGGAGGAACAATTGCGCACCCCCTTTTTCTTGCAGGTGCATATGTGTCCGATTGATAAGGAGCATTAATTTTTGTTCACTTGAGATCAAGTATAAACTTAGTTTTTCTTTCTTTTTTTTTTTAAATAGTGTTTCTAGAACATTATGGATTTTCTTTCATTTTCAGATAATGAAGCTAATAAAAGTGTTGCATCAAATAAAACAAATGAATCTTCAGTTATTGAAGAGAAAACAAAACCCAAGATTGAAGATGTGTGACTTATAAAATGAATTATACCAAAACTTTATTTGTAAAAAGTGTAAATTTCCATTTGTATTGTATGCTACTTCATCCATACATTTATCCATGTGCATAATTTAATTTTATTTGTTTCTCTGTTTGCAGTTGGTATTTGTTTATCTTGTGAAATCATTATTTTAATGTAGTCTATTAAAATTCGATATATTTATGTTTACAAAACTGGCAAAACCTCACTAAAATCTTAGCTGTAAAACACATTGCACTTAAACTAAGAGACTGTACTTGATATTTCAAATTCCTTTGACATTGAATTAAAACTGTTAAGTACTTTTAAAATTCAAGTAACTAATCTGCTTGTTTTAATGCAAAAATTTCAGTTTTGTGCCAGTAAGTGTTTTTTCTCTCAACAAATTGTTTTCATTTTTATATTTTTATACATGAGTGCAATACAGAACGCTTTATCCCTACTATTTGTTTGACCAAAGATATTATTGAATTTTGAATCTTGTGTGTTTTGAGATCCCCCAGAAGTAACATGCATTCCAGATATTTTAATTCATCTTTGACAGAATGTATATAAAAATATAGTGTAGCATTTCTTTTCTATGTTGCAAAAATTTACATTTTCTTTCAATTTACAAAATACAGGGGTTACATTAAGAAATTTAGAGTATTACCCATTATATTAGCCAAATTTAAAAATCATTAGCCATTTTCCAAAAGTGTTAGTTAAAAATGTTATTCTGGAAACCTTGAAGATTCAAGTTATGGATACTCAGGTGATGAAGGGTGCTCTAATTGCTACTAAATTCAGCTTCATGAGCCTATTTCATGTTGTAGGCTATTATATTTTTAATTTCCCTTTTCTTTTGGTGTATTTAAAAATATTTTAAGAAATTTTAGACTTTTAATTAATGGGTGAAAATGTAATCCTTCACCGTGTATTTTTCAAAATCTAATTTTTATCACCACTTTTCAGATTTATTCACATTTGGTGAGGTGATGAATGCTTAATGTGGTCCCTGAAATATAATCCTGTGTATGTCATTTGTCTGTATTTGTTTTTTTCCCAATGTTTCGTTTTCTGCAGTTATTATATTTCTTTGGTCCATCGAAAAATGTGTTGATACAAAGTTTTGCAACATTTCTTGAAAGACAATTTTGAATGTCTTCAAATATTCAAAACCAAAACTTTAATCCCAAACTTAATAAATTATGCATCATTTTAAAAATGATTTTATAAGGAATTTGTGCATTACAAATGGTGATAACTCTGCATAGAAAGCAGAAACAACATTAAAATAATCAAAGCTAATTCATAGATTAATATAAAATCTTTAGTACTTTGTAATTTTATTTTATAGATTTTTTTTCTGAACTTTAAAAATTTCTTGTAGTTTACAAAATTAAAAAAAAAAAAAAAAAAAAAAAAAAAAAAAAAAAATCATTTTTGTTGACCTTTGACAAAGCAGTTACAATTTTTTTTTTAATCTCGATTTTTTTTTATTGAGAATCTATAAAATTATCTATGCATTAATATATTATGTATTTATTAACTTTAAATTAATTTTTAAAGTGTGGTTAAATGCATGAAGTATGTGCTTCCATGAAGAGTTGCAGAACTTTTGCACCAGGTTGTATATATATTCATTGAATACTAATAAAAAGTGGTAAAATCTTTATTTCTACTTCTCTTTACCTTTTATTTATTTCATTATAAATTGGAAATTCCATTATTTGTAACTCAGCACATAAACCTCTTTTTTTATGGAGAAATTTTTCAAAATTTTATTCAATTGTTATTGTTTATTCTAAAATTAAAGTTATGTACCCAGCATGAACCCGAAAATTTCATTTGAAGGATCGATTAGAAAAATGATGATGGTTCAATTTTGTAATATTGATGTGACAGTACCATCTTTTAACGTGAGAAATGTACTATCATTTGGTAACCATGGATCAAGCCAAAAATGAAGGTATTCTTTGAAAAGGACAGTTAAAAATAGGTATAAAGCAAGAACAGTAAATGTCCACATAAAAAACTGAAATAACCCTTAATAACTAATTTTTAACTTTTTTTTTCCCCCTGATTCTTCATTTGAAGTCTTTCTAAAACTTGACCGAAACGCAACAAAATGGTTTTCATCAGGGTTGGGGTTTTGGACGCCCAAAACTAGTTTTGGACAGGACATGTGGGTTTTACTGTCCAAAACTGTACTAAAGCGTCCAAAACTGTACTAAAGTGTCCAAAACTGTACTAAAGTGTCCAAAACCTTAAAAAAGCAACATTCCACATGTAACCACTGCACACTTATTAAACATATGAATAAATATAAATATCTCACAATATATTTTACTAACATTCCATTTAATTCTTTGGTAAATGAAAAACAAATTTTTCTAATATCTGTGTCACATAAAAAGTTCTGTTTCTGTTAAAATTGAGTTATAATAATAAGAAATTCTTTATAATACCACACATGTAGTATAGGGAGGGGAGATTTGCTTAACACTAGCGCTTTTGTTTCAATTTTTGTGCAAGAAAATGTTACAAAGAAATTTCTTTTAAATAATGCTTCATTGTAAATTATCTTTTCTAGATTATAGGATAATGAAAGAAAACACAAATATTTAATTTAAAATCTAAAAGTTATTTTTCAAAATATGTATTTTCATTATGAATTTAATCTAATTCTGGTGAACATTCTATTTCTTAAAAGTTAAATAGTGTTGTTATAATAATAGTCATATAATATAGTGTTATAATAATAGTCAATATCTAAATATTTCATAATCAAACAAAATCAATAATTTTTATATTATTTCTTAATATACACATATACAAAGTTGCCAGCAGTAAGCTGGTTTAATCAGTATGCTGAACCTGAACTCCATTTATCAATTATTTCCAGTAACAACTCTCGGGACTTTCAGTAACAGAATCAGAATGTATTCTTCATAAAAATTGTTAGTACTTCTATTACTACTATTATTTAAATGAATAACATTAAAATTATGATACGTAATTAAATTTAATATATTTTTAATGTAATTACTTTGTTACGTAGGGCAATTAGGTTGTTACTACTAAATTGTTAGGTAGTATAACGTAGGTTAATTAGGTTGTTAATACTAAATTGGTATTTTTGTATTGTAATCTTTTTGCCAATTTTTTAAACTTTTAGCATTGTTCTGATAAATACAATTTTACTACAAAATATAGTTTTGGACAGTTTAAGACAGTTTTAGACAGAAGGGTTTTGGACAGTACGGTTTAAACCATGGATTTTACCGTAGTTTTTACCGTTGTGTCCAAAACCTTGCCAACCCTGGTTTTCATTGATCTGAAAACCAATCCAGATTCAACAAAATAGTTTTCTATATCTAAAACCGGGCTTAAAATGAAAGAAAATTCACCCAGTCTTATAATTCAATTATGGAAAAATAGCCTAAAATCATGTCTCTTCTAATTTTATCTTGTATAAGGAAAATTGAATAAATATATGCATTCAAAGTGGTCTTTTTCAGTGGTTCTCTTCTGAAAATAAAGTTTATCCACACCAATGCCCAAGAACCTAAAACTAAAAAAAATTTCAACCCAGTGATGTAAAAACACTACAGTTGACCCGACCTGGGGAAGTCAACACATCCTGTAATTCAGATACAGCTAAAATTGTGTCAACTTGATGCAGGATTTTATCTAATGCAAATAAAACTTATAAATCTACCATTTACTTAAGGATTATTCAGATAACTTCATGGTTTGAAAAATCCCTCACTGGACATTAAGACTGATTTTGACTTATTTCTATTAACTTTGTTTTGTGTTTAATGTGCGATTTCCATACTATGCACACATTCACCCGCAAGCATCATGAATTTAACACCCACAACAGCTAGCTATATACATGCCTTACATTCTGCTCAACATGAGTATTTTATTTCTTTAATTATACATTAATCAAATGTTTTTATTTACTAGATAAACACAGACTTGCATAAACTCATATTCATAAAATAGAAAATGACACTCAAATGATAAATAGTAGGGATTTTTTTTTTCTTAATTATTGTCTGCATTTATAAATAAAGTTCATTGATCAGTAATAGTAGGTATGCTGGAGATTAAGAAATATAGAGGGATATTTTCTTTTTTTCTTCTACAAATTAGTAAATTCATGACCTAGCAAAAAATATCTGGTAACCAAGAAAGTTCGTGTGCTATTCTTCAGAGATAAAAAACAACTCACAAAAGTTTTAAATATTTATTTTATTCTTCAAAATGATCACCATTGTCTTCAATTACATGTTCCCAATGAGACACAAGCTTATAAATGCCCTTTTTGAAAAAATCTTTTTTTTTTAGTCCAAAAATTGTCTTACAGCCTTTGTGACATAGTTTTGGTATCGGAACTGCTGTTCCTGCTGGTGGAAGGTAATAGTCTGATGGGGAGACATCTGGGGAGTAAGGTGAATGAGGCAAAACTTCCCGTTTTGATCACGTCCCTGGTCACTTTCACCATATGAGGTCTGGCATTATTATGGAGGAGGACAACTCTCCTATTGACCAGTGGTGGCTGCTTTTGGATCAAAGCAGCTGAAACCCTTTGAAATTGTTGCAAATACACATTGGCTGTCATGATTTAAATGTGCCAATAAGACGGAACCAGAAGTCGACCAATGATGTTTTCTCTTCTGGTTTTCATACATGACCCATTTTTTCATCACATGTCGATATTTGGTCTAAGAACAAGGCTTTGTTGTGGCGTAACAGCTATGGCATGCAGATTTTAAATCATTGGAGCTTGTTTCCCTTGCACAGAACATGAGGAACCCCCTTCCTGAGTTCACGTCATCCCAAATTTATGCAGATGCAATCGAATGGTTTCGTCAGATACTCGAAATCTGTGTGCAAGCTCCTGGCAAGTTTGGTGAGGATTCTGCTTGATTCCCTCCTACAGCTGGACTTTGCCTAAGGTGGATGGATGATCAACATGGGACTTGTCTTCAAGGCCCTTGTCTCTGAACAAAAATCAGCTGAACAACTTTTGAGCAATCCATTCACTCACTGAAGTCCTTCCAAACACAGAGCATATTCTTCTATCAGCCTGTGCAGCTTTGTTTCGTAACTTGAACTCGTAGAGCAAAATAGGCCTCAAAATCTCCTTTGTCAACATGTTCTTTCAAAGATTTAGATTCCCCTCCTTCCTACAAAACTGATAACGAAATATGCAATGCGCTGAACAACTCTCTACCAGTGTTGTAGTCGTAAAAAAGGCAGACACCATACGGTAAAGGCAGAGGGCTGACGCTGACGTCATGCATGTTCATAGCTAATGCTTTTTTGAGAAACAGAGGGTATACGGAGTTTCTTTTTAAAAATCCAGAAGGTACACGGTATACCCTCCTCTACATTCCTGTTCTCTACTAAATTAGGTTTGAAGGGAATGTACAGATATGGCGTCATCAGAAAGAGTTTGACGACAGCCGCATTGCAAAATTAACTATTCTCAAAAACCGCACAAACTTTCTTTTTTACCTGGTATTTACATCCCCTCTCCCTATCCTCTGACATTGATTTTCCAAAAGCATAATTTTTTTTTATGAATTGAGAAAAAATAGCAAGTCTGGTTCAGAATTATTAGTTTAGAATAGTACATAATTTATAAAGATAGTATAAACTAAATTTTCCAATGAAATGTATCAAAATTGTATATCTTGAAAAAGAAAAAAAAAAAAAACTTGAAAGACAGAATTAACCCATGATGATTGCCGAATGCTTCAGATACCCATATAATAGTTACAAACTCAGTGGGGCATTGATGAAATAGTGAAGCAGGAAAAAAAAAATTTTTGCTTATTTTCCCGTCAAATAATTCTGATTAAAAAAAAAAAAAAAGATTCAATAACTTGGTTGCTGGTGGTGACCAGATTTTTCAAGCCCTGTTCATGACTATACTTTCAGGAGCAGTTAATTATGGGTTCCTTTCATCAGGTGTAGCAGCAAAAATAAAAATGATAGTACTGTTTGATTAGACAAAATTGATTTTATGTCTATTGGCATAACGTTTCTGTGCACCACTAATTTATTGCTTCCAAAACTATAGATATGAATTTACTAATTTTGATTTTGACTTTTTAAAGTTAATTCTCAAATTTAACATGTCAAATCATGTGATTTAGACATTAATGTTCAATAATAGCATATGATAATTATATGAAAAGAAAAGAGGAAAAATTATATGGTAGTTTTACAATAAGTATTTTAAGATATTTATTATAATAAAATGGTTTATCAAAAAAATAAAAACTGAGTTGAGTCGAAAGAAAAAAAATACAGTTCCAGTGAGGTGAAGCAAATTAAAAACAAAACTGAGTATTTTTAAAAATTTATTTTGTATCATCCCTCCTTCCTTACTGCTATAAGTAGATCTTCAAATTCTCCTCGTTAATGTTAATCCTATGGGTGTGGAATTGAGTCCTGCATCAGGCCGGATTGGTGTTATATTTTTTTGTTGAGAGTCAGGTTTTCACTCTTGTGGGTTGGGTTCAGGTTGACCCGATTTTTCAAAAGAATGTCTGAAATATTTTTTAGGGTTAAAAATCTATATACAGTAGTAAGACTTCAATAATGGACAGTTGTGAAAAACGGACACCTCTATTTAGCAAACATTTCTTTCATCCCTAATACTTATATACAGGGTGATTATAATTAAAGTCCGACTTTCAAAATGCTGTAAAAAAAGAACCACTGGTCAGAATGACTTCAAATTTGAAATGAATATACTGGAAGAAGGGGGAAACGGTATGGCATAAGAAAAAAAATGTTCCAAAGTGTCTCAATAGATGGTGCTGTAAGCGGCATAACGAAAGTGGATTCGGTGTCAACTGACATTTTTAATCGAAATACGACGGTTTTGTCATGAGTTGCTCAGTAAACCAACCTTACTGTTCAATGTGCATGAGTGTTTCGGTTGTTTTACGGAAAAAATGACTTCCAAATCAGTCAAAAGTTGTGGTACTGTTAGTGGAAAGTCCATCCACCACGGCAAGGTCGTACCACATTGGATGGGAAAAATCCGTTTTTAATTGTCCTCGGGCCAAAAACCGCATAAAAAGATAATGATTCCTTTTTTAACTGTCCTTTGGCCAAAAACCGCATAAAAAGCACATAATGATTCGGTTTTTAATTGTCCTTGTGCCAAAAAACACATAAAAATCACTTAATGATTCGGTTTTTAATTGTCCTTGGGACAAAAACCGCATAAAGAGTGAATAATGATTCTGTTTTTAATTATTGCTAGACATGCGATGAGACAACCGATAACGATTATCAGTTTCAACTTGTGGCGGACAATGGTGAACAGCATATGGAACCTGTCTGCCGCATATCTAGCAATGATTAAAAACAGAATCATTATTCGCTTTTTAGCCCAAGGACAATTAAAAACTGATTTTTCCCATCCAATGTGGTACGACCTTGCCATGATGAATGGACTTTCCACTAACAGTACCACAACTGTTGATTGATTTGGAAGCCATTTTTTCCGTGAAACAACTGAAACACTCATGCACATTGAACAGTACGGTTGATTTACTGTGCAACTCATGACAAAACCGTCGTATTTCGATTATTAATGTCAGTTGACGCCGAATCCACTTTCGTTATGCCGCTTACAGCGCCATCTATTGAGACACTTTGGAACTTTTTTTTCTTATGCCATACCGTTTCCCCCTTCTCCCAGTATACTCATTTCAAATTTGAAGTCATTCTGACCAGTGGTTCTTTTTTTACAGCATTTTGAAAGTCGGACTTTAATTATAATCACCCTGTATAGCTTACACCTCTCAATAGCGGGCACTTCCCAGTCTACACACACATAACTTGTGTGTATGTGTGCATAAACTATCACAAATACAATACATGTGTTTTTCTGTATATAAAAAATGAAACGTAGGTAATATTTTTCATATTCTGAGAGAAGAAAAATGGTTCTTAACGGTACTGTAAACAAAGAATAATCTATGATCACATTTCGTATATACCTTTTATTTCTCATGCAGTAAATGGAATATTATACCCATTCATACTCAAAAACGTATTTATTTTTATCTGAAACATAGTTCTGCTCAAACTTTTTATGAAAATCCGAGCAACCAGACTTACAAAAAAAATTAAATATGAACCACAAAAACAAAATTAGAGTAATCCCGATCTGAAAAAAGAAAATTAAGGTCAACTTCCCATCCGATGTAAGACTCTGTTCAACGATTGCAAGGTGTATGCTTTTCAGAGGTTTTACTATATTTGAATATTAAATTAAATAATATAGATTTGAAAACTTTTCTATGCAAAGATAAAATTGTAGATTACTTTTCATAATTGCATTAAAACATGATTTACCTTCCTTTCATTTCAGGTTGAAATGTGTCAAGTTCAGGTAAATTATTTTGGCAGGTTCGTTTTTTGTCAAAATTCTTTGTCAACTTCAGTTTTCTGTGTGCTCTTTTTAACAGATGTTTCTCTCTTTAAGTTAATATTTAAAATATATACAGTATAACTTCAAACATCCGGCACCATCGGGACCGAGACTATGCCGGATTTTTGAAGAAATATTAAAAGTAGTAACTAGGAATATCAAAGGAGTACTATATTCTTAATGGTGCCTTTAGCCATAATTTAATTCATTATAAGTGATAATTATGTAAGAAAAAGAAAGTTAAATTAAAAAAACTTACTTTAAATAATATTTTCTATGTTACAGAAATAAAAATCTAATAAAGAGTGAAATTATTTCTTCTCTTGTAATTTTTGAAACATCGGTGTCAACTTTGTTTGCTTCATTTTTTTGGCTGTTCTTTAACAAGTTTTATTTATTTATTTTGTGTTTTATATAAATGAAAAATGTCTGTTTCGAAAGTAGTCTTGTTTCTCTAAAGCATATATTAATTCTCCAGTCAAATTTGTGCATTTTTCTAGTGACACCTTTTCTTCAGCTAGTTGTTCATTCTCATCTCCTCAGTTGGTACTAGCACTATCGGCAATTCCATTTAGCACAGCATCAGCGATCTCGCTGTCCATTCTTGATGCATTTTCTTCAATGCTTAGCCAAACACCTATATCGCTTAATGCATTTTAAGATTTTGCATGTTCAATCAGCTCATAAATTGTGGTCTTTTCTCGAGAAATGTGGAAGTCTGAAATCCTTCCTCATCATTGATGTCGCCATTGCCGAAAATTCGTATACTATTGTGCTATGCATTCGCCAAATTTGTCCCCTTTGCTAAGCAACAGTGCAGCTTCCAGAAAACATGTTCAGAAAATAATCGCATCTGACAAATGAAAAAAAAATGTCAAGTATTCTTTTTTGTATTTTTACTTTCGATCTTGGAAGTTTTTAATTCATAAAGAATTGCTATTTTTCTTCTCTCATAACTTGAAAGTGTAAAAGAAAAAGGAAGGGATAGGTGGTTTTGATGTCGGATTTTTGAAGTTACACTGTACTTTATTTTATTTAAAGTGTTAAAATCTTACTCGCAGCTCGACAGTTTTTAACCCATAAAATATTAAATTAGGCATATATTTTGTAAACTAAAAGAAAGAGAGACATCCTTCAAGAAGAGTACACAGATAGATAATACGTCCATAGGTCTAACATTAGAGAGGTGAATTTGAGGTCTCGTTGACCAACCCCCTTAAAGTTACATGACCTTTTTCACTAAACTGAAAAATACAATCCCCACCCCTCCCGCATTTTATTATTACTAGGGAAGCTCTGCCCCCCCCCCCCCCCCCCCCCCCCCCTGCGTAATCGCTCTCCCATTTCTAATAGTTAATGGAAATTACCTTCTTTCTGTAAAAAAAAAAAAAAAAAAAAAAAAAAAAAAAAAAAAACTGAAGTTTCGAAATGCAGAAGATTCTTTCCTTTCCCCACCCATCCTATATAAATTCTCTACTTTCATGGTTTTTGCCAAGCACAATTCCTGCTAAGAAAAGACAGAAAGCTCTGACCAATCAGATGCGCTTTGCGGTATCTACACAGATTTTCATTGGTCCATTTCCAAATCGTTACTTTTTCTTATATATGGAAAGATTATGTTAAAGCAATTTTAAAAGTATATAGCTAGTCTAAAAATATAGCTAATTCTATTTATTTATTTATTTTTGTAATCTGTTAAGTGATTTTTTTTTTTCTTTATAAAAAAGACTTTTAAAATCCATTGTGAAAAAAAAAAAAAAAAAAAAAAAAAAAAGAGGAGTGGTCTTTTGCTTACTGTTGTTTATTGCACTCGTTTCTCCTTAATTGCATGACAACATAAATAAGACTATCGAAATTATAATTTTATATGTTTATATATTATGTGTTATTTATTTTCATGAAAAAAAAAATCTATAACAGTCAAACATGTGTACAAATAATATCATACAAATACTATAAAAATGTTAGCAAAAATATTTTATTGCTGAAACATTTATTCCACTTTCATTCACTTTGTTAGTATGTATGTTAAAATGGTTTTCTTTATTGATATGCCTATTTTTATGTTATAATAGTTCCTCATTATATTGCAGGTATTTCAGGTATATATCTTTATTATTTATTTATTTATTTATCCATGTCTCAAGTCAAGAAGAAAAGTAATAAAAATCTTCACAGTTATTGCACTTTTCAAATATAACAATAAATGTATAGTGAAATACGTTTAACACGAAACTGAGGGGATCAAAATTTTTTTCATGTTAAAAGAATTTCGCTTCAAGATTCGTAAAAAAAGAACAAAACTCACAAGTATTTTTGACATCGTCAAATTTTATTTCAATTTCCTGTTAAACTATTAGTAATTTGCATCTATTAGAATAAAAAGAAAGTTTTAAAAAAATTGTTTTTTGGGGGAAAAAAATCAGATATTTTTTTTATGTCTTTTTCAGCATTCTGAGATCTAGCTTGTTTGAACCAAATAAACAAAGCTGCTCTAAATCTTCATGCTTAGCAGGTCTCTCTGGCTTAAATATTGTGCTCAAACCTCAAACATTAACGTAATGGGATCCCTGTTTTTTTATTATTGTTGATATTGTAGGATTTTCAATGCCAATCTCTTTGCAGATTTCTGTTTTCGTCCTTCTTTTCATCAACTGCATTAAGGAGCTTCATCTTCATTTGAAGCGAAATAGCAGTTTGTTTTCACACCAATTTCTCAGCCATTGTTTTCATAAAACATAAGCTAATTTACAAAAACTACGAAATTCATTCATTTTCACACAAAATTCAGTAGTTTTAATACAAAATTCACCAATTTAAACTCAAACTAACTAGATCGAAAGCGAATTTTTTCATGTTAAAAGAAAAAAAAAAAGTATTAAATTGTATAGTATATTGTCCAGACCACTATATCATTTTGTGTTAACCAGTTTTTCATGTTAAACGTATTTCACTGTAATTCTATGTTGAAATTTATTGACAAAATTGTAATATGCATATAAACTAGCATTTTAGAGACAAATATAATTATCTTTCTTAATTTTTTAATGTCACAACACTCTTAGATATATTGTGCTTTTTTCAAGTCTCCTGACATGTGCATCATAATGAGGGGCTACTGTATGTTATAATCAGTATCATCTTAACAGGTAACACAACAGTGCCTGAATGCAGACACAACCAGGATTCGTAAATATCATGATATTTACGAAAATATAAAAAATATCCGATATTTTCAAAGTAGTCAACTTACTGCTGATAGTAAATATTTTGAACCATAATATAAATTAGAAACTAAAACATATTGCACTTAACATGAAAACTTAAACAATATACTAAAAGCACATTTTTCTTTTCCTTTTTTTCACTTGGAACAAAACTGAAGATCAACTAATTGAAAACAGAAACAATTTGCTTTATACACTTACATTAAAAAAAAAAAAAAAAAAAAAGCTATAGGATTTATCAACTATCAAGAAATCAGAAATTTATAAAACAAAATTTTAAATACAGTTTTTTTTTTTTTTTTTTTTTTTTTTTTTCTGTTAGCATAAATATAAACTTATCTTACTTTTTATTCCCTAACATACCGTACAGTTTAAACTGAACTAAATCAATACCAGAACAGATTCTTTTCTAAAGAAGCTGTTTAAAACGAAGTATCTAAATTAGACAGTTTTCTTTCAGCGTCTGTTCTGAATTAATTATGTTCCACATAATCTACAGTTAAAAGTAAAAAAATTCAAACATAAAGCTTGGAAAAGATGTTTGTTTTCTTCTTTGACTAAAAAAGTTGCAATCAGAGACAAAAATTCTTTATTTACAGAACAATGCAGTTAAAAACAGTTGGAAATTTCATTTACACTCTTTTTGGCTGAAAATACCAAAAATATCTTGCACAGTGATATTTTGAAAATAAATACCGTATATATATCAACGAACCCTGGACACAACACTGCGAGATACCCCTCCCAGATTAGACAAATTTGGATTATCAAATAAGTTTTTAATTTAAAAATTAAGTCTTGAAACGAAGACAGTTGTGTATTTTAAATTGCATTGAATTATTTATTACCATACTTTTCTATTCAAAATTCCATTTTATAAAAGCATATTCTTCAGAAATTTTTGATATTGTAAAGGTTTAAAAAGTGTAATTTGCAAATAAAACGAGATCACCAGGAAAGAAAACTTGAACTTTTGAGGACTTAGAAAAGTTTTTCAGTACCTGTGAAAACGCAGCTTCCATAGTAGATTCTGGCCTTAAAGAGAAAAAAATAATAGTCTTTGTGTTTGGAAGAATACTAAAAATTATAGCTGCTAAGATTTTTAAAAAACTGTCTAGGTGAGCTTTTTTATTCTTTTTAGCAGGTTTTACTCTATTAATGAATGCATAGTTTGGATTGGGTTACCTGTTGAAAAAAATCTGTCTAAAGTGAATTTCTTTTTTCCAGCTCTGATAATTTTATTACTGCTATAATAGAATAGATTTCACAAAAAATACCCATCTTATCCTTCTCACACACACACTTACTACGAGTTATCTTAAGGTGGTTCTGATTATAATTATGGAGAGTTTTATCACATTCACATGTGCAGAAATTTAAATATTTTTTAATCTTTCTTCAAAATGTTAAAAAATGCAAAACACAGCTAATATTTCTAGAACACTTTTTTCTTGGATTGTAGTATTTCTTTAGATATATGAAACTACATTATATTCTACCATAGTTTAACAGTTAAGATAATTATATAAAATACTCATTTATTTATAAATATACATAGAGGTTGTTATTAGTGAATAATAATTTAAAAAAAAATTCATTTGCACCTTTGTAAGCTCTTGTAAGTGTATATTTGAGATAGTTTTATTGTCATTATGAGGGAAAATGTTTTTACTGAACTTTCAAAGCTTATAAGTAATGAATGAGTGATAATGATTTGAATTTAAGATTTAATATTATATGTATGAATTCTATTTTAAATAAATATGTTAAACTATATATATGTATGAGAGTTGTTTATTTTTACTGGCCTAAAGCAGATGACAACTTACGACCTTATCAAGCTCTGTCTTCCCACCAATATTCGAGAGTAATTTCAAAACCAAAAAAATAAATATTTAATAACGATAGAAGTTTGTGCGAGTGCTGCATTCTGAAAGGACCATTGCATGTAGCTAGAAGATTTGGCAGGAAAGTACCTGAATTTCTTAGACTATGCACATCGCAACCAATTTTTGTATTTTTTTACTTTTTTTTTGTGTGTGTGTGTGTTTTTACATTAGTAAATAATAATCCACATTTAATCTTTTAGTCCAATATAGTAAATTTTGTCTTCATTTCAATAAACATAACATTATTATACTAGCCTTCCCTTGCGACCAGTTTGGTATCTCTTAAATGTATCTATAAGCTTGCAACATACAGTGAAACTCGTTTAAGATACGATCCCGCTTAAGATACGAATTTCTTCCGGTCCCTTGAAAAATGCCTATTAAACATGTGTAACATTACCCGCTTAATATACGTACGGATAAGATACGAAGAAAATTTGTATGTTCATGTCAAAAACACGCTTTATATACGAAACTGTGTTTGTGCAGTCTGTTTACTACGTGTCTTTAGGACAAAAGGGAAGAAGAGCAAAGGATTTCCTCACCAAATAATTATTCTTACATACATCTAGTTTGTCGTTTTAAAAATAATTACGGAAATTTATTATTTTTCCTCTTTGAGTGTGTAATATTCAAATTTCTGTTTTCCAAAGATTAACATGAATTTTGTTTTATTATCTTTTATTTAATTTGGTAGAGAGTATTGAATAAAGACACTTTTGTTTTGTTACTGTACAAACAGTAACACAATAAAATTTAGAAAGTGAAAAAAATGCCATTATTTATTTCAAAAGTGAAAAAAAAAAAAAAGGTTGTCCTTTATTTCAAAATCTTAAACTCGTATTTTCTAGACTATCTAAAAATTGTTAGAAAGAATTAAAATAAGAGTTACAAACAGTTAAAACATGTTGAAAATAATGTGTACTGGCTGCGTATGCATTACTATTCGAGAATCTGTGAAATCCGGATAAGATACGATCCCGCTTAAGATATGAAATGCCCTCGGCCCCTTGATTCGTATCTTAAATGAGTTTCACTGTATTACTTTTATTCATAATGTTATTTAGTTGCATACCTTCACTAAATGTACAGACTCTGATAGAGAAATCAACAATTCTATGCAATCAGGGCTACATTTCGTTTATATATTTGTCATGTATTTCATCTTTCTTGAGAAAAACCACTTAGCTCACTTAGGCATTTATTCTTCATGTCTGTTTGCTTATCAGTTTCAATACATTCAAGAATGCCGCGATTTTAAAATCTATTGTCACTTTGTGTAATTGGGTCCACTGCCAAAAGGTGTATCTTAGCTAATACAGACCTGCCAGCCTTTGAAAATGAGAAATCGTAGCACACAAAATTAAAATTAATCTGGAGGTTGGTTGGTTTTTCATGTTTCGCTGCCATCTTTTGGCATTCGTAAAAGGAATAAGGTGTCAGTATTCTAACTCAACATAGTAAATTTTGTCCTCTGAAAATTTTCATACGATTTTCAGAGTTTCTTCTCGTTTCGAAGTGTTTTTTTCACATTTGTAAAAGGAGCCTGGTTTCAATTTTTTAGCACAGAGCAATAAATTGGACGAAATTCACGATTTTTTTCCCGCGATCATTTCAAGATATTCCAATTTTTTTCCCAGAATCGTAATTCACATTTTTCTATCACGATTCTTTGTTGAAATCCGCACTTTTTACCACAAACTTTTGATGAAACTCATTTTTTACCGTGATCCTTTGACGAATTTTACGTTTTTTACCACGATCCTTTGACAAAATTAGTGTGTTCTTTCCGCAATCTTTCTGTGAAATTTGCGTTTTCTTACTGATCTTTTGATGAAATTTGCATTTTCTTACTGATCTTTTGACGAAATCCGTGTTTTCCTTCTGTGATATTTTGACAAATTCACGTTTTTACCCCAGTCCTTTGACGAAATTTATTTTTTCTGCGACCAATTGACGAAATTGCTTTTTCTTACTGATCTTTTGACGAAATCCGCGTTTTCTTTCTGCGATATTTTGACAAAATTCACGTTTTTACCACAATCCTTTGATGAAATTTATTTTTTTCTGCGACCAATTGACGAAATTACTTTTTTTTACACGGTCATTTGTCGAAATTCGCGAGTTTATCGCAACTGATCGGCAGAATTTTTGCGACCAATTAGCAAAATTCACTACTCGTTTCTGCGACCTTTTGATGGAATTCGCAATATTTTTCCCTTGATAGTTTATCGAAATTCGTGATGTTTTGTGCAATCTTTTGACGAAATTCGCAATTTCTTTCTGAATTCTGAACGAAATTAACGATTTCATTCAGCGACCAATTGAAGATAATCACTATTTGTTTCTGAGATCTTTGACGAAATACCTGATAATTTTACACGACTGTTGGAAGAAATTCTCATTTTTTTCCGCGATCGATTCACAAATTAATTTGGGAAAATTCCATAAAAGAAAAAAATTCACGGACTTCCAACAAATTTTAAAATATACTCACAAAAGAATCATAGGTCTGTGGAAGAATTTGCAGTGCGAAGTACTGCACAGCATTTTTCATTATGCAGGACTTTCCTTTTCAGTGTGCAAATCGTGCGATTTTGCACACTATTTCAAACCTTGCCCGTCAAAGAACCACCTCCCCCTCCAGAAGTTCTTAAAATTGCACCCCTGTTTCTAAGGGAGGGAATTCCTGTATAAATATTTACAGAAACACGATTCACTCGTGGTTAATAAAGAGGGTTTTATGTTAAGAAGTTTGTTTTGCAGCCCAGATTTTTTTTTCCCCCATAAGCACTTTTTAATGTCCGAATTTTCGGACTAATGACCAATTTTTAAAAACTTTCGGAAATGAATACTTTGAAATTTTGGAACAGAATCACTCCTGAAAAATATGCTGCGCGGGATAAAAATCACAACTAGAAACAAAAAATGTGTTGGTGTTTTTTGCAAAAAATCGTAGTTTAAGACCGATTTTCGTAACATCGTAGTTTATAGATCCAAATCGTATCAACTAAGAGTTTTTCGTAGCAGTTGGCAGGTCTGCTAATAGGATCTGGTCAGTGACCTTTTTCTGTAAAAAGCCTTTAATGATATCCACACTTACATTAAACCAAAATATCATTGCTAATATCTTTTTGGAGGTTTTATCCATTACCCCTGTCGAAAACTTTTCATAAAAAAAACTATCGCCAAACTTTACCACCAAATAAATAATGGACGTCAATTGAAACTGATCTATTCTACAAATGTATCATTCTATTTTTTCAGTACTTGTTATCTTTTAACATCGCGACGTCAGCCTTTAATGGTGTAGTTATTATTTTAATTAACAGATAAACTAATAAAACATCTTTATGAATACAAATAAACATTGAATTAAAAATCCCTTCATGAAGTAACAAACAGGTGTAACGAATGTGACGTCAAGATCATTCATTCTTGTGTGAATGATTACCTCCATAAATAAATATTTTTTTCGCTCACTGAAGAAAAAATATTTTATGTTTACTTCGGTGGAAAGAGATGGGCTGTCAATCTAATTTTAACTGAGGTTATCTCAAAAACATTACATTTTTTTTAATATAACTCATCTCCCAAACATTAATTGTTGTTTTAAATATTTTTTCTAAAAAATAAAATTTTAAGCAGTTTTATTTAAAAAGAAATTTGAGTAAAAATGGCTGAACTTTTATTTTGGGCGGACGCAAATCTCGCCAACAGCATTCTTCCCCTCACTAGCTTTTATTTTTTGTGTGTGTAAATTAAAAACAGTTCTTTGATGTTGAAATAAAATATTTTCGTATATGTTATTTTTCTAACTATTATTTATTTAGATATTTTTCCACTATAGGCGAATTAGCATTTTTTAAAAAGCATGGCGCGATTCGGGCCTAAAAAAGACAGCTCTGAAAAAATACATGATGAACTTTCATTTTTGTTTATATATATATTTATAAACATTTTATTTGGTACTACTTGGTTATTTGGCCAAACTATTCACCAAATTATACAAATTAACATAATTTTAATTTTAATTAATGAAAGAACAAATAAATTAGTAAAACATTAAGAAAAATACAAATAAAAAGTCTAATTAAAAATCACTTGATGACGTAACAAACACGTGTATCGTGTTTAATGTCAAGAGATTGTGACGACATCTACGATCGAACATTATTGGCATTTAATCTTATAGTTTGGCGATAGTTTTTTGGTCGATGGTATTATCAAGTAGTACTTTTTATTTATACATATTTTTATATATACAGATTACAGTACTGAGTTAGTATAAGATGCAATTCTTTTATTGGTAAAAGAAAAAAAACTGTTTGATTACAAATCACTTCTCTAACCATGCCTGCAAGTATCATGTTTTTCTTTCTTTCTTTCTTTAAAATCTTTAAATCCTACCAAGATAGATATCAGCATGAAGGTTCTATCGAAATGATTACAAAAATAGATAATATTAGTAGGCTTGAATTTCAGGGCAGAATAGCGGGATTTGCACCCAAAATTTTAAAATCTCGCCAAAAAGATTACCGTGGGCGGGAGGCCCCTGTCCAAAACATTTCACCCTTTACCGCAAAGTCTGCATTTTTAAAATACGATCAACTCCTGCAAAGATCTGGCGAATTTCATGATATTTTTGCGCGACCAATTGACACATTTTGTGAGTTTTTTACCGCGAAAGATCGTTGAAATTTAAGATTTTTTTCCCGCAACCGATAGACAAATTTCATTATTTTTTCCCCGATATCAGTTGACAAGTTTCGTGTTATTTTCCGCGACCGACTGCCGAAATCAGAGGTGATTCTGTTCCGAATTTTCTGAAAATTTTAGGCATTCGTTTTCAAAAATTATGAAAAATCAGTCATCAATTCGAAAATTCAAACATAAAAAATATAACAGACAAATATCGCAAATTTCGACAAATGATCGTTGAAAAAATCAATTTCATCAATCGTTCGAGGAAAAATCGCAAAGGATCGCGGTAAAACGCGAATTTAGTCGCAAAGGATCGCGGAAAGAAGGCGAATTCCATCAAAGGATCGCGGGTAAAAAAAAAGAGAAATTCATCAAAGGATCGCGGAATAAACATGAATTTAGTCAAAGGGCCGCTGAAAAAAACGCGAATTTCATCAAAGGATCGTGAAAAAACACGAATTTAGTCACAAGGCCACTGAAAAAAACGCGAATTTCATCAAAGAATCACGAGAAAAAGCGAATTTCGTTAAAGGATCGTGGAAAGAACACTAATTTTGTCAAAGAATCTCAAAAAATATGATTTTCGTCAAAGGGTTGCAAAAAATACGGGAATATCGTCAAAGGGTTGCCGAAAATACGCAACACGCTCTTTAGAAAAAACAGCACACAAATATTTGTTTATTATTTTAGGTATAGCTTTTAATCGGAAACAATATACTGAACTTACTTTTGAAAAACTGGGTTTAACACGAACCCAACTTACAGTGGTTTACACTCCGTCTGAAATCCACCAGAACCCAACTTGCAGTAATTTACACTCCGTCTGCAATCCACCCGAACCAAAAACAGAGTTTACTCGACCTGCAACAAAAATAATTAGCGCCGGGCGAGGATTTCCGAATCCCTTCCCATTCCCTGCTGTAACCTTTCAGAAAATTTGCTGTGAAATTCAGATTTTTCTTTCTTTTTCTTTTTTACTCAGAATCAGCCGTGAATTTCACGGTTACTTTTTGCGACAGACTGACGAAATTCAGAGTTTTATCTACCGTCAAATACATATACAAACAACAAAAAAAAAAATCTTTATTGTCTGAGCTCTTAGTTTTTTCAGTTTTAAATATAATGTTTCCAAGCCCTGTGTACAATTTTCATGCTAAAATATTGATATTTAGTGGTAAAAGGACTGCAGACTGAGAGCAAAAACCACGTGTGTATTCATATTATTCATGTTCCAATGCCTTCGACGCATACATACGAAGGAGCTATGCTCGCTCCAGTCTACGATCAAGCAAACTTTGAATTATTGTGACTTTTTTTAAAATCGTTATTGTGCTTAAACTATTGACACACACTGTATATAAATATATCGCCTTAAAAAGCGAAAAATTTCAAACTCGCAGAAAGCAAAATTTGCCATATTGAACATAATAGATAGAAATTCAATTCCCTTTACGAATGTTAAAAAATCGGTGAAATACATTAAAATTTTAAAAATGGCTCTATGAATTCCGAATAAATTTTATAGGAAAGAAGGCAAAATTTACTACATTGGGCTAAGAAATTGAAATCGGAATATTTTAGGTAATATGGAAAAATTGCTGCAAAACGCGAAAAAAAAAAAAAAATGAATAATTAATAAAAATTAAATAAGTAAAAAATAACGGATAAAAAATTAAGACTTCTCAAATTCAAATTGGTTTTGGCACATTTATAAATTCATTTTTGTTCGCAAACATACCAAACTGGCAGGTTTTAAGCTCTTTTAAAGAAACTACGTAATTGAAGCACTACAGTAAACTCTGTCTAAGGCAGAATCGATCGGGACCAAGAAAATTTTCCGCAGTAGACAGTGGCGTAGCCCCCCCCCCCCCCCCCCCCCCGAAAGTAGACCTGGTTTACTGAATCATGGATACAAATGAAACAGTAAAAACTGCTACGACAGAATCACAAAGGATCTATAAAAAATTCCGCTTTAGAGAGGTGTTCGTCTTAGAAGGTATAATTCAAAGGTATGTCTTTTTGGGGACTATGAACTTTTCCGTTTTAGACAGGTTTCCGTTATAAACACTTTCCGTTTTCACAGTGTCCCTTAAAACTGCTAAAACGTACTCACTTCCCAAACTTTTTTCTTTCACATACTCCTTTCTTAGGTTTTTCATTTCAGAGTACCCCCATTTCTCATAAACACGTCCCCCTTCCCCACCTCCACTCAAGGAGGTAACATAAACATGCTTTTTCCCATTAGTAATCTTCTTATCACAACCATATAATAAATCGATGCAAATTACATTGATATTCCTAACATTTTTGTGACTTCCGCCATTACCGATATTATTTTCACATATCTCAGCAGACACGCCACGTACCCCCAGGTCTATGCTACCGCAGGTTGGAAACCGCTGCTATAACACCACCTCTGAAGAGCATAAATCTATTACAGGAAAATCTGTGAAGATGACCTATCTCAAATGAAAACAATTCAAGGTTCGACGAAAACAACACTATATATTTGTGTTTGCTAACGTTTGAAACCTATCTGAAATGAAACTTGTTCCAATTCTGAATCCTTCTTGGCAGGTTTTCTGAAAACACTGAATCCTCGTCCCGAGACGGAAGGATAGCTATACAAGTATACCTGCTATTCCGTTTACACAAATTTACTGTAACTAGATTAAACGTAAAACTTCTTTATCTTGGACTTCGATGGGGTTCTGTTGTCGACACTTATGGGAAAGAACGAGTTTATAGGAACGCAATAACGGTACATTGGTTGAGTTTCATGTCCCTTATCTTTGTTCACATTATAACGGACAATATTAACAATTACTTTAAATCTGCTGCCTGCAATTAATAAAAGTAACTTTATTTTTGGACTGGTTATTTGTTACCACTTTCAAAATACACTGGCGAGAAAAATTAAAGGAACAACCATAAAAAGGTGCTTTATGTTAATTCTATTAAGGGAACTTCCAGAAAGGTAACTCAATGTCAACATTATCACGTAGTCCAATGGGATTAACATTCGCTTCAAAAATATATGCAAATTTTTCAGCCTCAGCCCGTTCTTTCGTTTCACGTGTGAAAAGGAGCGCACGTGGGTAATTTGAAGCCTAATTTTAAGAATTATACGTGTAATTAGGTAAAACTTTGCTTCTAGTGGAATATGTTGTCCAGAAGACATTTGACCGATTTTGAGAAATTGCGTGCGATAGGGAGAATGGAAGCAGGACAGACACTCTTAGGGGTCTGCAAAGACTTATAAATAGCCAAAAGCGTCATGTCAAGAATCTGTAAACTGTTTAAAGACA
The DNA here is from genome assembly GCA_963932465.1 of Maratus speciosus. Lineage (NCBI taxonomy): Eukaryota > Metazoa > Arthropoda > Arachnida > Araneae > Salticidae > Maratus > Maratus speciosus. The sequence goes on from OZ010789.1 coordinate 298,636,281, forward strand.
CTGGTATAATGTCCACAGACAACCAGGTCAAGGTAGAAAACGCACCACAGTAGGCTCTCAGGACTGTAATTTGCCAACGATTGCTAAAAGAAATAAGCAATTGACGTCAGTTCAGATTGCAGGGAGTTTGCTGCAGCAACAAGAACTCGACTATCCTGGTTTACTGAGAGTGACAGGCTGCAAGCAAGGAAACCTATGATTTGTGTTCCACTAACACTGGTAGCGAAATGCGCCCGGTTAAAGTGGTGCAGAGATCATCGTCATTGGAGTACCACGGACTGGAGCCGAGTTCTCTTTACCGATGAATCCCGATTTTGTTGAGAGAGTTACTACAGACGTGTTACCCTATGGAGGGAGAAAATCACATGCAATAAGGCTGCAAACATCCGTGAAAGGCATCGATATAAAGGTCGTGGAATCGTGGTATGGACGGACATAATTTTGAATGGCCGCAGTGACCGACTCATTTTTACCAGTGCAACTGTGAATGCTGAAATATACAGAGATGAGATTCTTGACTCTCCTGTCAAGTTGTTTAAGGGTGCAATCGGAAGATTCGGAATTTTATGATTATTAATGGTCTAGAAGGTCGCTACACCCTTCTACGGAACGTCTAAGTATCTCTTCCAGAGCTGCATAAATCCGACCCGTCCGAAGCTTACTGCTGAACTTGGAGAATGTTCTAAAACTGTTTTGAACCATCTAAAATAAATTGACTGGGAAGTACAAAAACAGAAACGACCATGAACCATTTTTTACACATTCTAATACTGCCAAAATGGTGCTAATCCATCACAAATAAACTTATTACAAAAATTTAACTTCCTTAAAGACGACCAGCTATCGCAACTATTAAATCGAATATGGTATCAAAAGTGGCGAGACATGAAACATGGAAACCGAAAAGAACTATGGCTGAATAACACAATTGTAACAAAACTGCTTTTTCCAGCATGAACTATATTTGATGTGTGTGCTTCTTTCATTACTAGTTTCTGTAGCTGAAAATGCAAGATCTTTTTCTTAAAGTTAAAACCTTCCCATATAGCATTTTAGTTTGCAGAAAATTTGCAACAGTTTTGCTTTGAAAACCTGCAAAGTTGCAGTAAGCTCAGCATGACAAGACTGAAAGTTCATAACAAGACTGCAGCAAGATAACGCAAACGCCGAAGTCACCACACTTTGAACTTGCAGCTAACTTGTCGTGCAAGTTAAATTCATACTGTATCAAATTTATTGCAAACTAACGGCAAACAAGTAATTAAAAATACTGCTGACTTACTGCAAAGTAGTAATCTTTCCATGTCACACTATAAGTTTAACCCCTTCGAAGGGGTCCATAGACCTGATCAAGTCTATTGATGCGAAAGCGTCGTCAGAAGGTGCATGCATCGATTTTATCACCACAAACAAGTTTAGGTAATATTTGTACTATTCATTTCGAGCATTTTTTGGTATTTAATAAGTATAGTGCTTAGAAAAAGCAGTGCCAACCGAATAAAATTACTGCAATTTCTGTGTATGTGCTGATTCTCTATTCGCTCAACAGAGGGATTTTTTGCTTTCGTCACTTTCGTGAATTAAAGACTGTCTTGCATCAGTTTCACAACAAACTACTCATGCAAGTGGGTGATGGTATACCTTGCGGGAGATTTGCAGCGAATTTCTCAATTCAAATTTGTCACGGCAAGATAATATCAGAAAAAATAAACTTGCTGCTAATGTTCAAGCTATCTAGATTATCTCAAAAACTCCCATGGGGAGCGCGGCGGATTGCATGAATGGCTAATGCGATTGACACTTATGTGAAATCATTATTCAATATCTATTACAGAACAAGTTCTTAATTCAATGGCAAGAAATTAAACATGAAAATTGCTGTTTTAAACTTAACCACTTGATCCCAACTTTATTGTAGGCAAATGTTATGTAATATGGAACTTGATTTAACCCATTCGCTGCCAAAACTATAAAGTAATAATTTTCAAATTTTTTGTTAAAAGTCGTTTGCTACCACAAATTCAGAAATGTAAATTTCGCTTTACTAATGCAGCGAAATTTGTACCAATAAATGAGGCAATTTTTTTAACTCTAAAATAGTGGTGACAAAGTAATTAATAAATTAAAGTCACGAGTATACTCGTGGATGACAGCGAATGGGTTAATTAAATTTAACTCTTCAGTATGCTCTCAGCTTTTTACATCATAGTGAATCTTTTTCATTGGTAAATATTAATGTAACTTCAATGTATTATTAGTTGCAGTTATAGAGATTGGCCTTACATTTTTTATCCATGCTTTTTTTTTAAATTAAGAAATTGAATAAGGATATACCTAAATTCTTAAAGTTACTCGAAATACTTCTATTATACATACACAGTCAAGACAAGATTCAAAGGGACTGGTAAAAAGTTCCATTTTAGATAGGCTTCCATAGAAAGAAATGTAATTAATTATGCTTTTAAGATTCACAACCTCAATAAGATCTGTTGTTCGTTTCGCAGGGGTTCTAAAACTCTTCCGTTTGAGACAGGATTCCATTATAGAAAGATTCCCTTTTCACGGGTTTCACTATGTTTCACTAGAGAACAATGAAAATCCCCTTTCAGACAGGTATTCAATTTAATTGTATCGCAATTCATATTAAGACCATGTGACGCTTCCGTTAAAGACAGGATTCTGTTATGGACAATTACTATTTTGACAAGTTTTATTCTATTCATATGACATAAATAAGTATATTTATATAAATACACAAAACTTGTAAAAATGGAACCTGCCTACAACGGAATTCTGTCTTAAAGAGAAATGTTCCGTGCTACGGAAAAGAATACTATACAAATACACCTAATATCACAAAAACCTGTGTAAAATGGAATTTTCCAGCAATATTTACGATTTCATCTTGACAGGTTTTACTATATATAAATATATATATATAATGCATATATATACTACATATACACTATATATATTATATACCTGAAGGAAAAATTTTGGACCCCCCCCCCGAAACGAAATCCTGGCTACGCCACTGGCAGTAGACACTATTCCGCCTTAGACAAATTTCACTCTATGTCTATGGATTAGCAGGGACTTTGAAATCTTTCCGAGTTAGACAGATTTCCGTCTTACACAGAGTCCGCCTTACAGAGAGTTCACTGTATTTTGCGTTTTGGTAAAGGCAAAAAAAAATTTCAGAAAAGTCTGTCAACCGAATTTCCAGTTGCGATAGCACAGCGCAGGAATAGAAAAAAATTGTTACCCTGAGACAACAATCTCTTATAACTCAAGATGTAGTAATTCATTCAACGGAAAATGAAAAAAACTGCCCGATTACAAATCATTTCAATAATCATCCCTGCAAGTATCGAGCTTTAATGTTTAAAAATAAGTCAGAAAATGTGGCAAAATTTTTCGCGTTGTTCAGCAAAGAAAAATATCTTTTTTTCTTTGAGAACTTTAAATTAATAAAAAAAACTAATACAAATATCCGAAAAATGCCTTGAGAGCACGTTTTGTTGACACATTTCTTATAAAATCTCGTATTTCTACGTGTATTTTTATAAGTTAGAAAATGAGCTAGTTCAAAATAATAATTCCGTACGCAACCGAGGATATCAGAAATGTTCACCCCAACTCTATTTTTTTCTTTTTTTAAACCTCCGATATTCTATTTCTTTTAGGCAAAAATTAAAGTGTCATACCTAAAAAATAACTATATGTTACATATAAGTCAGCCGTAAAACAAAGCAGATGCATCATTGTACAGTTCAATACTGATAATCTCTACTGCAATTTTTTTAAATTCTAACCATTGCACATTTTCAATTTTTACACCTCCATGTAAGGAAAAAAATACTTTTAACTGCAATCTATTTGAAAACGGCATCTCAATTTATTTTTGAGATAGTAATACAGTAAAATCTCTGTAAGGCGGACTCTGTGTAAGACGGAAATATGCCTAACTCGGAAAGATTTTCAAGTCCCTGTGAATCCATAAACATAGAGTAAAATTTGTCTAAGGCGGAATATTGTCTACTACGGAAAATTTCCTCGGTCCCGATCGACTCCGCCTTAGACAGAGTTTACTGTATTTTTTATAGTTTTTAATGCCAATTCTGTAATGGTGGCAACTGAAGTACTCCATTTCTGTAAAAAAAAAAAAAATAAATAAATAAAATAAAAGGAAAATAGTAGATTACTGTATCTTTCTGTTGCCATTTTCTCATAACAATTGAAAAAAAAAAAGTAATTAAAATATGCACTACTTTGTAAAAAATATAAGATGATTTTTTTTGCTCATCGGGGGCGACACTAAATTCTGAAAAAGCAGGATTCCTGCTTGTTTTTTCTTTCTTTCTTTCTTCTTTCTTTCTTTTTCTTTTCTTTTTTTTTTTTTTTTTTTGTAGCAGGAACGGTATCTAATAATTATATTACCAAACTTCTGATGTAATCACTACACCCGAAATTTTCAGTTTTGAAGTTGCCTGTTCATTAGTTCATTTCCATACAATGAACAATATTTGTTATATACAGTACAGAACCATTTATCTGGAATTCTTGGGGTCAGATGTATTCCGGATAACTGGTTGTGCATTAAAGCAGCATCCATTTGATAAGTTTTGTGGAATATGTGTGGTTGTGGCATTATTTCTGATTTTAAATTATTAGATTACTTGGATTAAAAATCAATGCAAGAAAGATCAAAAGTTAACCAGAGTTTAAAAGAAGGTAATTTATGGGAATCCCTTAGGAACAAAAATTCTTCTGTTTCCTCTGCATAAAAATTAAAACATCTAAAATACAACTAAATATGTTTTCTTTTGAAATACTATATGTTGTCATCAAATTATACAATTGTTTCAAGCAAAGCCTATGTCAAACTGGCAGTGCATGACACCTATTTCTGCAAAGATTCTGAAATCAGTCTATCAGAAATATCTTCCGGATAACTGGTTTTCCGGTTAACTGGTTTCTGGATAAATGGTTCCATACTGTATTCAATAAAACATTAGTATTTTATATGAACGAATACTGAACTTATTTTTTAGACAAATCAAAGCAGAGTTAATGTTATTTTAACTAGTCAAAACGAGATTTACCAGCGAAAGATGTGAAATATCTCAATCTCCAGTAAAATGCTTGTTGTTCAGGAAGGAACAAATTTCGTTTCATATAAGAAAGAGAAATGTCCACAAATGTCCGGTCCCCTTTTCATCCCTTTTAAAGTAAGGTCAACAGGTCAATGTGGCTCTTCTACACTCCCTCAGTCTTCGTTCTACCGACGAAAGCTCTTTTCTTAGTTGGTCTAGAAACAGAAGTGTTTAGGTTTGCCGTATTTGGGAGGAATTTTCTCATTATGGCATGTTATGCCAAGAATAAAGTATCATTACGGAAAAACAGAAAGGCTTCTTGAAGGGTATTTTATATAATATTGTCTAAAATATATCACTTATTAAATTTACAAGAAAAATAATAATTATTTACAAGAAAATATACAAAAATGATAAAATATGTTGCTTCGTAGTACAGGACATCTAATGCCATCTGGTGATGTCTACTGGAACCAAAGAGAAACTTTTTAAACTAGATTTTAAAAAAATAGACTATATATTTCATTTATAAAATTAAACTACGTTAAAGAAATAAGTTATATCAATCCCCCCCAAAAAAATTTAAAGAAATTGGTTCAATAGCAAATGTGCAGGTGTGATTTAAAAAATACAACATGGGCAGCATAGAGCAAAATATAACTGACGGTTACCCTTAACAGCAGCTATTTGTCGATAGTACCATGAAAATGTATATATTGTTATATACAACATAATGTATGAGAATAAATTTTCAAGTGGGTCTCAACAATGGAAAATTATGTGATCAAACGATTATTTGGTTCAACTATTGCATAGAAAAAAAAAAGGAGAGATGATTGTTATTTTAAAAGTAAAATTATAAAAGAACAGCTAATTTCTTTGCATAGCTTGTTTGTTCTGAGTAATTTATTCTTTTGTATTAACTAATTGTCATTAACTTGCTTTTTTGACTAAAATTACTCAAAGAGTTTTAAATAGTTTTAATTTAAAATTATCAAATTATAAGTTTCTTTTAGCATAAAGTTGGTAAACTATTTAATTTCTGTCAGAAATTGAATTCAATTTATTCAAAGCAAAAGATTATTTCACACCACTGAAATGCTTACAACATTTAATGCAAATGAAAACTGGCATCTAGTATAAAAAGCAATGTAATGAATGCTATAATATAATTAATTACCTACATTAATACAGAATAAATATTTCACACACTTAAAAGACTAAACTTTTTTATTGCAAGTTCACGCAATCATTCAATACAGTAGACTACCTCAAATCTGCACATCTTGAGACCAGAGGTTGTGCGGGTTTTAAAATTTTGAAGATTTCTGGTCATTGCTTTGTTTACATTTTTTAAACAGTAATTTGAATGTAATAATGCGATCGAAATTATAATGAATGCTTGCAATATAGTAAAATATTAAAATAAAGTAATAAATTAAAGTAATAAAATGTAAGATGAAAAGGGATTGAATTATTAAAAGTAAAGGTAAAGTAAATAATGATGTCTAATTAAATATGTATAATAAAGAGGAGATGCATTTTTCTTGAATTATTCAATGAAGCTTTCCTCATAAAGTAAGGAAGTTTTATTTGAGGTTCAGCCAGGCTTAATAACCAAAAAAAACTTTATTAATACATAAATATATTTGATAAAGAGTACAATTACCAGTTATATCAGCAATATCTTGATTTTTTTCAGAAATAAATTTATACTTCCTTCTTGAAAAATCATGAGTTTAGTCATATTATCGAGAATTACATACTCAAATGCATACAGAATGATATAAAACTAAAATATTCTGTAATTTTGTCCTTATATCTGAACTGAAAGTTTCATTGTTTACATCTGTGATGATGTGCAGATTTGAGGGAGTCTACTTGTATTAGTCAATTATAGCACAAAAAATTCAAAAATATATACATATATTAACATAAGCATATGTCAAAACATCATGTGCTTAGTCAATTATAGCACAAAAAAATATGTACATATATTAATATAAGCATATGTAAAAACATCATGTGCCATTATAACTTTGACTTTTAAAAAATGGAAAATTAATATATGAAATTAAAACTTCTTAATTATGGAAGCAAATTTGACATAAAACTTTTTGATAAGAAAGAAGTATTAAAGTCAAGTCAATTATCTTCAAGTAGACTAATGTTTCTAAAATTTTCACTCGGGCATAATGCCATGTGTAAATAAATATCTCAAGGTAACATGCTTTTTTCTCAAGATATCTTTCAACTTTTTCACAGCATCATCTGAACCTTTAGCATCAATGCACACTTTTTTCGTTTGGGTAGTTTCTCTCAGAGTCAATTCAGTCACTTTAGAATATTTTATTAAAGCATCTTCAGCTTTCTGGAGAGAAGATTGGCTTATGGGACTGCTTGAAAATATCTTGCTATCAATGTATATAGCTTTCATAGCAATCACTTCTTTTTCTACTGTTTTATCAAAAATTAAAGCGTGAAATGTACCTGACAATGCAAATTTATGATATGAAACAATAGCACATTTGCCTAATTTGCTGTGCTTATAAACATCAAAAGATAAGAGAGTTTTAATTTCATCTTTATTGTAAAAGCGAAAGGTACTACAGAATTTTAAAAATTCCACACAGAGTTGTCCAGAGGAATAATGATTTTTACTGCACTTCTCACGGCTGTGCTGTCTACTAATGTAACCTTGCTTTTCAGAGACAAGAAGAAACAGTTTCACAAATACATCAGCATACAACAATCCCCGGGAATAACCAGGTCTTGCAATAATCTCTTCTTCTTGTGCCCACAAGATGAGTGTACGAAGTGCTTTTTTCAGAATTTGTGGATCACATAAACTTAAGTGATTTTTCCAGATACTAGTATCACTAACAGAAGGAAGCTTAGATTCACATTCTAATATTTTTTTATCCAAATTCATGATTGCAGGAGAGAATGGTGAAACATTTGCCAAAGTACGTCTAACTTTAATATTAGCAAGATGCTCTGAGACACACCACGGGAAACTCAAAAACTTAGCATTAGGATCTGAATATGTCTCAATATACCATGCAGAAGCTTTCTGCAACACAGCATTTTCAATTGCTTTTATGTCACCACAATTCAAAAATTCTTCCATAAATTCTTCATGCATGGATTTATACAACTTCTTGATACAACCAATGATAACTTTCTCTATCTCGTTCCTGTCTTTTCTCTCTTGAAATCGGCAATGGAGGTTGGTGAATGCCCCAGAAAGTGCTTCTGCTTCGTGTTGAATACCATAATTTCTAAGCACAGATCTAAATAGTGCATTATACTTGTTTCTGGCTTTTCTAGCATTATCCTGATATTTCTCCCATCCATTATATATTAAATCTGGATCAACCTGTAATGAAAAAACAGAATACTATAGAATGTTTCAGAAAAATTTCCATCTGTAAGCCAAGTATACGATTTTTCAGGGAAAAATCGTCCAAAATCGAAAACCCATATATAAGCCGATGTTAAAAAAAGTGATGAGAAATTCAGCGAACGAAAACTTAGAAATTGTACTTTTTGTGCATAGTTAATAGAAAAAAATGTGCTCTTTTGAAATTACTGATATCTCATTTTGTATTGGGGTGCTGCCAAACTTGTTTAATTGTATTCCGTTCAACCTGTTATGGCTTGCTCATTCTAAAAAACCAAACCTCCAGTGGCGTAGCCAGGATTTCATTTCGGGGGAGGGGGGGGGGTCCAAAATTTTTCCTTCAGGTTATATATATATATATAGTAAAACCTGTCAAGATGAAATCGTAAATATTGCTGAAAAATTCCGTTTTACACAGGTTTTGTGATATCAGGTGTATTTGTATAGTATTCCTTTCCGTAGCACTATGGAACATTTCTGTTTAAGACAGAATTCCGTTATAGGCAGGTTCCATTTTTACAAGTTTTGTGTACTTATATAAATATACTTATTTATATCATATGAATAGAATAAAACTTGTCAAAATAGTAATTGTCTATAACAGAATCTTGTCTTTAACGGCAGCGTTACATGGTCTTAATATGAATTGCGATACAATTAAATTTGCTGAAAACCTGTCTGAAAGGGGATTTTCATCGTTATTTAGTGAAACCTGTGAAAGCAGAATCTTTCTATAATGGAATCCTCTCTCACACGGAAGAGTTTCAGAACCCCTGCGAAACGAACAACAGATCTTATTGAGGTAGTGTACCTTAGAAATATAATTAATCACATTTTTTTTTGCGCAAGCTTGTCTAAAACGGAGCTTTTTACCAGTCCCTTGCAATCTTGTCTTGACTGTGTATGTATAATAGAAGTATTTCGTGTAACTTTAAGAATTTAGGTATATCCTTATTTAATTTCTTAATTTAAAAAAAAAGCATGGATAAAAAATGTAAGGCCAGTCTCTATAACTGCAACTAATAATACATTGAAGTTACATTAATATTTACCAATGAAAAAGATTTACTATGATGTAAAAAGCTGAGCGCATACTGAAGAGTTAAATTTAATTAACCCATTTGCCGTTATCCACGAGTATACTCGTGGCTTTAATTTATTAATTTCTTTGTCACCAGTATTTTAGAATAAAAAAAATTGTCTCATTTATTAGCAGAAATTTCGCTGTATTAGTAAAGCGAAATTTACCTTTCTGAATTTGTGGTAGCAAACGACTTTTAAAAAAAATTTTGAAAATTCTTACTTTATAGTTTTGGCAGCGAATGGATTAAATCAAGTTTCATATTACATAATATTTGCCTACAATAAAGTTAGGATCAAGTGGTTAAGTTTAAAACAGAAATTTACATGTTTAATTTCTTGCCATTGAATTAAGAACTTGTGCTGTAATAGATATTGGATAATGATTTCACATAAATGTCAATTGCATGAGCCGTTTATGCGATCCGCCATGCTCCCCATGGAAGTTTTTGAGATAACCCAGATAGCATGAACATTAGCAGCAAGTTTGATTTTTTCTGATATTATCTTGCCGTGACAAATTTGAATTGAGAAATTCGCAGCAAATCTCCCGCAAAGTATGCCATCACCCACTTGCATGAGTAGTTTGTTGTGAAACTGATGCAAGACTGTCTTTAATTCACGAAAGTGACGAAAGCAAAAAATCCATCTGTTGAGATAGTAGACAATCAGTACATACGCAGAAATTGCAGAAATTTTATTCGGTAGACACCGCTTTTTCTAAACGCTATACTTATTAAATACCAAAACATGCTCGTAATGAAAAGTACAAATATTACCTAAATTTGTTTGTGGTGATAAAACCAATGCATGTACTTTCTGACAGCACTTTCGCATCAATAGACTTGATCAGGTCTATGGACCCCTTCGAAGGGGTTAAACTTATAGTGTGACATGGAAAGATTACTACTTTACACTAAGTTTGCAGTATTTTTGATTACTTGTTTGTCGTTAGTTTGCAATAAATTTGATATAGTACGAATTTAACTTGCACGACAAGTTAGCTGCAAGTTCATAGGGTGGTGACTTCGGCGTTTGTGTTATCTTGCTGCAGTCTTGTAATGAACTTTCAGTCTTGTCATGCTGAGCTTGCTGCAACTTCGCAGGTTTTCAAAGCAAGACTGTTGCAAATTTTCTGCAAACTAAAAATGCTATGTGGGAAGGTTTTAACTTTAAGAAAAAAATCTTTCATTTTCAGCTACAGAAATTAGTCATGTAAGAGGCAAACACATCAAATATAGTTCATGCTGGAAAAGTAGTTTTATTACAATTGTCTTATTCAGCCATAATTCTTTTGGGTTTCCATGTTTCATGTCTCGCCACTTTTGATACCATATTCGATCTAATAGTTGCTTCTGATATCTGGCCGTCTTTAAGGAAGTTAAATTTTTGTAATAAGTTTATTTGTGATGGATTAGCACTTTTTTGGAAGTATTAGAATGTGTAAAAAATGGTTCATGGTGGTTTCTGTTTTTGTACTTTTCAGCCAATTTATTTTAGATGGTTCGAAACAGCTTTAGAACATTCTCCAAGTTCAGCAGTAAGCTTCGGACGGGTCAGATTTATGCAGCTCTGAAAGGGACACTTAGGAGTTCCGTGGAAGGGGGTAGTGCCCTTCTAAACCATTAATAATCATAAAATTCCGAATCTTCAGATTGCAACCTTAAACGACTTGACAGGAGGATCAATAACCTCATGTCTGTATATTTCAGCATTCACAGTTTCACTGGTAAAAATGTGTCGGTCACTGCAGCCATTCAAAATGATGACCGCCCATACCATGATTCCCTGACCTTTGTATCAATGCCTTTCATGGATGTTTACAGCTTTATTGCATGTGTTCTTTTTCTTCCATATGGTACACGTCTGCAGTAACTCTCAACAAAATCGGGATTCATCGGTAAAGAGAACTCGCCTCCAGTCCGTGGTACTCCAGTGACGATGATCTCTGCACCACTTTAACCGGGTGCATTTCACTACCGTAGTTAGTGGAACACAAATCATGGGTTTCCTTGCATGCAGCCTGTCACTCCCAGTAAACCAGGATAGTCGAGTTCTTGTTGCTGCAGCAAACTTCCTGCAATCTCAACTGACGTCAATTTCCTGTTTCTTTTAGCAATCGTTAGCAAATTATAGTCCTGCGAGCCTATTGTGGTGCGTTTTCTACCTTGACATGGTTGTTTGTGGACATTATACCAGAGTCTTTAAACCGTTTCCAGATTCTTGACATGACGCTTTTGGCTATTTTTAAGTCTTTACAGACTCCTAAGAGTGTCTGTCCTGCTTCCTTTCTCCCTATCCCAAGCAATTCCTCAAAATCGGTCAAATGTCTTCTGGACAACATATTCTACCTACTAGAAGTGAAAGTTTTACCTTTTGGCGCGAGTGGCGCCGATGGGATACGAAAAAAACACGGATCCCATGATCAGGAGGCAAAACGCCAAGCCAGTTACTCTAATCTAGTAATTCGCTTTATACTGATCATGTGAGATGAGATCGCTACACACTCCCTCCCCAGTGAGAAAGACATCTTATCGATGTCTGACGAGGGGGGGGGGGGGGGCTGGCTACGCCACTGCAAACCTCCTATTTTTATATATTGGAAAACCTTTCTCTACTTCATGTGACTGAATTAACACAAGAAATGATCATCTGATCTTTCAAAAAAGGCTGCATCAGTAATGCAATAAATGAAACTGAGGATGGTGATATTTATGAAGAAAATGGCGATGCTAATAAAGATGAATTAGAAATTGACTACGTTCATCCTCATGTACCAGAAAGAAAGTGATTTTAAGGATTTGCTTAAAAATTCTATGTCATGGATAGTGAATGATGACTGGTGACATTTTTCAATATAAAGGAATGTAGTATTAAAGTATTTTTAGAAATTAGTAAGTATTTTTTATGTTTTTTATATTTTAGAATATCAATTTTCTTAGTCTCGTGTATAAATTGACCCTCCCACTTTGGAGCCAAAAAAAATGCCCAAAACTTCTCGGCTTATACACGGAAATATACAGTATATTTAATAAGGAGCAGTTATTTTAACAATGACAACAATCAATCTATAAGAAAAATTTGAAAAATCAAACAAAAATAATATAAATTCCACTTATTTAATAATTAGTAAATTTTTGAAGTTTTAACATCTGAGTATATTGGACAAGTAAGAATTGCTATGCTATTAATTTAACTATATAACGCTTTACTGCTCGATTCATAAAACATAACTAAAATACTGACAAGGAGACCACCAAACATGACGCTCACCTATTTTGATGTATTTCAAGTATATTGTAGCGTTCTTATCCCTAATTACTCCGGTGAAAGGATTTCACAAATGGGCCTTACATTTTGAGAAATTGGAGATCAAAGTTCAGCATATGTTTCAAATACTAGTTTGCGACATCTAACGAGTATTGCGTGACTACAGACTGCTTGCCTGCCAGCCGGAGGGCCTGAGTTCAATGCTCTGGCTCCAGACTTTTTATTATTTTTTTTAAATTAATTTCATACTTTTGACACTTTATAAATTTTAACCAGAGTTAAGAATTTCTACAGCTTTGAAATTTTGATATTTTCCTAAAAAAAATCGATTTGATTTTTCATGAAAACATCTATTTTTTCTCTAATTTTTAAACTAAAATTTCTGTTGGCAGAATTACAAATTAATTTGTGCTTTATTTGTGCAGAAAATTTCTTTTCATAAAATTAATATTATTTAGCTTTTTAAATTTTAAATACAAGTCTCAAATAATGCATAGTATTTTATTAGAAAAAAAAATAAAACATATCTATATTATAAAGGACAAACATATCTGTGCGTAACGCATACGTCATTCTGCGAATGGCAACACTCTGAAATTTGAATTGAAATTTCGGTTTTGCAATTTTCGCTACTTCAAATTTTTAAACTTCTAAACATCGCACAGTTTCAATTTTTACACCGTCTTACAGAGAAAAAATATACTTTTAAATGCAATTTGTTTGAAAGCTCTATCTCAATTTATTTTTGAGATATTAATTTTTCTATTGTTTTTAGTACCAATTTTGTAATTGTGGCAACTGACTTACACCATTTCTATTAAAAGAAAAGGGAAAATAGTCATGATTTATTTATCCTTATTGATGCCATTTTCACATTACAAATAAAAGTAACTTTTTTTTTATAATTTTTGAAAAGAAAATGACATAGCTATTAAAAAAAAAAGCACGCATATTTCTTCATAAATCAGTTACATTTCAATATTTTTTTTACATTATGCTGATACTGAATTTGAGACGCTAGGCAAAATGAATCAGTGAGTAAAAATGATGCCATATTTAAGAAAAAAACGATCATTTTGTTTGATAAAACTAAATATTTGACCAATACTAAATGGCCAATGCTATGATGACTAAAGGCAAATTTCTGAATTTTTTATTCGCGGGTACTGAAATTAGAACTTCAAGTTTGTATTACGTATTCTAATACAGTTTACTTTTTGAATAATTTAAGCAGCTGAAGTTTGTGGAAATAACATTTTGATAATTTTAGGTTTAAAATATTATTTGTTTTAACAGTTAGACAATCAATATAAGATGAATTTTTTATTGTAATTATTTTTGTAGGTTTGGTAGGTCTAGGTGACGATTTCTTTAAATATATATATATATATATATATATATATATGTGTGTGTGTGTGGTTCATTTTATTATGAAAGTCTAGCTGATAATTTCTTAATATGAAACATATCATCATCATCATCAACAACCGTTTTCAATCCACTGCTGGATGTAGGTCTCCCCCAGATTTTTCCAATGTTTTCTGTGTAGTGCTTTAGTCATCCAATTTACACCGGCTACTTTTCTGATTTCATCACTCCATCTTACTTGAGGTCATCGTCTTGGCCATTTTACATCTCTGGGATACCACTGTAGGGTGTCTGTGCTCCATCTATTGTCTTGTCTTCTTGCAATGTGCCCAGCCCATTTCCATTTTAGCCGTTTAATTCTTTCAATGATGTCAAAAACTTTCGTCTGACTTCTTATCCAGGTTATTCTTTTTCTGTCTCTTCTAGTTATACCTAGCATACATCTTTCCTTACTTCTCTGTGTTGTTTGTAATCTTTGTACCATCCGTTTTGTTAGCGTCCATGTTTCTGCTCCATAAGTTAGCACAGGCAGAACATATTGGTTAAATACCTTTCTTTTCAAACAAAGAGGCATGCTACTCTTCAAAATAATATTGTTCTTCCCAAAAGCACACCATCCATTTTTTATTCTTCTATTGATTTCATTCATCATACTATTATCCGATGATATTTCTAACCCAAGGTACACATAACTTTGCACTTCTTTAATTTCAGTGTTGTTGCAGACAATTTTCTTTTTTGATGCAAATGAATTGAACATCACCTTAGTCTTTTCTAAGTTTATTTTTAATCCCACATTAATGCTAGCTTCTGCCAAATCTTTTAGCATATTTTCCAATTTTTCAGGACAATAACTGAAAATTAAAATGTCGTCAGCGAATCGGAGATTACTTAAATATTGCCCATTTATTCTAATCCCTTTGTTTTCCCAATCCAGCTTCTTGAAAATATTTTCTAAGACAGCTGTAAAAAGCTTAGGCGAAATGGTGTCTCCTTGTCTTACCCCTCTTCCAAGCTTGATCTTTGCTTTTCCTTTGTCCAAGCGGATGGTATATATATACAGTTGGACCTCTATTTAACGAACCTCTATTTTGCGAACTTTTCCTTGGAACCAAGAACATTTTGCGAATTTCTTCGTAAAATAACCTCCAAATAGCGAAGTGCATTCTCTATTTAACGAACTTTTTCTTGTGATCTAAATTTTTTTTCTCCCCATTTTTCAAAATATTTCTGGACATTTCAAACTTATTCTTTCTTTAAACACATTTTATGATGTTCAATGGCCTTGAACTGGTTTTACAAGGCGCCTTCTTTGTCAGCAGTGAGAATTTGGTAAGTACTGAGGACGAAGACGATTATCCCTTAGAATAACTTAAAAAAATGTGGATACAGATGAGAAAAAAAGAAGTTAACCATGATATGCTGATTGATGATTGTATTTCACTTAATTCTGCAATTGAGACCTCGGAAACACTATCCGAATTGGATATTTTCGACAGTGTGAAAAATAAAAACAATACAGCAATGAATTGCGTTGACGACGAATATGATGATGATGGAAATGATCATTATGCAGAAATTAACAAAACTTCGTATGATGAAATGCTAAAATCATTTGAAACAATCCAACGTGGATTATAGTTAGAAGAAAATAAGCATGAAGGGTTTTTTGATGCACTGCAAAGATGCAAGACGTATTATAAGAGAAAGCACTTTTTTAAATAAAAAAGTTTTTCAGAAATTAAATTTAAGGACGCATATGTTAATGTATGGTAAAAATTATTTGTTATAATAATAATAAATACGATAATGTCATTAAAATTTGTTAATTTTAATGTATAACTATTTACTTTAAACAGAAAATACAGTGTATTCCCGGACAATGTTTTATTTTCCTTGCAGATTTCAAAGATTTAAACACATAGAAAAAATGAATTGGTGATGGATATTGGTGGGTAAAATAAATAAAACAAATTGATATACTTTATTAAAAAAATGTGATTAATTACTTTTAGTAAAAATATTTAGTGTTTATGAATTTAAAATCTGTTTTATGTAGTTTAAAGTATTTTAAAAGGTGAATCTCTAACGAATTTTCCATATAACGAACTTTTTTCCGGGATTTAGCGACTTCGTTAAATAGAGGTTCGACTGTATATGCTTCATAAGTTATATCTCATGTGGGATCCACAGGTGATTTTTACATTTCCAGTTGACAATTTTTGCTTTATCATCATTATTTGTTAGAATGTAAAAGCATTGGAAATATAATTTGTTCATTCTTATTCATCTAAAGATAAACAAATTTGGACATTTGGTTAAAATTATTCTTTATAATAATTTACAAGAAATAATAAATTTTCATTTAAAATTCCATAAAGTAAATAAATATATATAATGTATTATTTCTGAACTTTGCTTAAAATATAAAAATATATAAAGGTAAATAATAATTTAAAAAAAAAATTTAGACATAAAGTAGTTTGGATTTTCGTCAGTAGAGATAAATATAAATAAAACCATAAATTTTCATGAAAATAAAAATCATAAACGTAATTGTATATTTTTTAGGAAAATATAAAAAAATTCAAAGTTGCAGAAATTCATAACCATACTTAAAAGTTGTAGTGTCAAAATATAAAATTAATTAAAAAAATCAAGAGGTAGCATCGAACCCAGACCGTCCGGTTGGTAAGCGGGCACTCTGTGTCAATGCAATGGATGACACATTGAACAGGTTAAACTAATGGGTTTTTGAAACATATGCTGAACTATGACCACTAATTTCTCAAAATCTAAGGCCCATTTGAAGAAATCCCTTCACAGGAATAATTAGGGATAAAAACTGTACAGCATACCTTAAATTCATCAAAATTTGTGAGCATCATGATTGGTGGGCTCCTTGTAAGAATAAACATTTCACCTTAATGTTTTCATAGCTGATGCTAGTTGCTTTATTTTCAGACTCAAAATCTTTGCATACACGATACATTTTTCCAAGAGCATTTTGTGACTTGTACATTTCACGATGAGCATTTTCCATAAAATCAGGGTATTCTACTGGCCGCTCATCACGCTCTAGACGCTCAGATTTTCCATTTTTAGCAAAATCAACACTAATGGAAAATTTTTTAGCAATTCCTGCACATAGTGGATCAAAAATTCCAAGTCTATCAGCATGAGCAAGGTGAGCACTGGCTATGGCTCCCACATGATCATTCTTTATATATTCCTGAAGAAAATCTATCATATTTGAAACCTATAAGGAAACAAATATTATGTTAGAATAAATGTACAATATGAGAAAGGGGAAATATAAATAGTAACTCCAATTCTAAAAGTCACAAACTAAAACTTCGCAAAACACAACAGATTTTTTTTTTTCCTTGCTTTAAATAACATTGTGGATATTACTTTTAAATTAGTGGTTAACAAACTCTATTTGCAACAGGCAAAACCTAAACTGAAACTGGTTTGAACATTAAATAATTAAAGTCTAAGACTTGAATAATAATAAATAATAGACTAATAATTAAAGACTTGCAATGAAAAAGTTATTACCAGCCTGGTTTTGGGTAAAATCTGATTAACCAACATGATGCAGGATTGTAATCCATATTCACATTTTGAATCTCATTTTTGTCAATATTGCTTGCTATGACATTAAGTAAATGGTAATATCTATTAAAATTTTTAAGTCGTCCCCCATAAGAAACTACAGTAGACTCACTCAAATCCGCAACCCTAAAATCTGCAAACACCTAAAATCCGCACATCTTTGACGATGTAAACAACGAAATTTCAGTTCAGATATAAGAGCAAAATTTCTGAATTTTTTAGTTTTATACCATTCCATATGTATTTTGATATGTAATTCTCAATAATATGACTGAACTCGTGGTTTTTTATGAAAGAAGTATAAATTCATTTCTTAAAAAAAAAAAAAAAAAAAAATCAAGATATTGCTGATATCACTGGTAATCACAATCTTTTAATCTAATTATATTTATGTATTAATCAAATTGTTTTGGTTATTAAGATTGACTAAAACTGAAATAAAACTTCCTAACTTTATGATTTTGATTTGAATTAATACGGTACCTTTATGAGGAAAGTTTCATTAAATAATACAATGAAAATATATCTCATCTTTGTTATGCATATTTAATTATACATTATTAATTATTTACTTGACCTTTACTTTTAAAAGTTTAATCATTTTTTATATTATCTTATGTTTTATCATTCTAATTTATTACTTTACTTAATTATTTTACTATATTACAAGCAATCATTATGATTTTGATTGCATTATTACATTCAAATTACTGTTTAAAAAATGTAAACAAAGCAATGACCAGAAATCCACAAAATTCTAAAATCTGCACAACCTCTGGTCCCAAGCTGTATGGATTTGAGGGAGTCTACTGTATATATGATACAACGGCTATTTTCAAAACATAAAATAGTAATGTGATCCATAACACCATACAGGGATGCACGCGTCTAATATTTTGAATACCACTATTTTTTTATCCAATTCTTTGGCTTATTTTAATGAATTCGGAGATCTTTGAATTTTCGTCTTATGTAAACATAAAAAAAAAAAAAAAACGGACACAAATATAATTTTTAGGCATTAATGAAAATGATATCAAAATTTCATCTGCAAACCGAGACCCTTCCCGCAATCATGATTTTTACCACAATTTTTTTAACAATATTTATTTTGCTTGTTTTTCCTTTTTTTTTTACTAAAAGTAATGTTACAAGAAAAAATATCATAACTTTTAAGGAGAAAAAAAAAATAACCTCTCTTCTTTTATGAAAATAATTCATAAAGCTTCAGGAAATTTAAAGAATTCTATAGTTTTTTCTATAGAATCACTTATAGAACTTATAAGAAAAATGGTTGTAATTTTATTAGATATAAGGGCCATAATTCTATAGTTTTCTTTTTGAATTCCCATGAAATTTTTCATGAGGGTTGTACACATATGAGTGACTTTGATATATCTTGATACTCAATTGATCGAGAAATTGCTCCCAATCTTTAATTAAAACACAAATCATTGAATATAGCATGTCATTATTTTTTTAACCTTAAATATTGAGATAAGACATTACTTACAAAAAATTAAACATTTTTAGAATTTCCTTTCATAGCAAATAAATAAATAATAATTTTTTTTTTTTTTTTTTTTTTTATCTAATAAAATGGAACATTTTTGTGTGTTTTTACAAGGATTTTTGATATAAAAAAATCAGAAATACAAGAGTCAGATTTCTAGATTCATTTTTACTTTTTATTCATTTTGTAACTTTTTTTAAAAAGATAAAATCTACTGTGTTTGTGTTTGGATTAAAATATTGATGTTATCCATACATATATATAAAATTTGAATCTTTCTGTGATTTTTTCAGAAAAACACCTATTTCAAATTTCTTCATCTATTTAGTGTATATTGTTCAAAGTAAAAATCTGGAACAGGCTGAGAATCAGTTGCATAGCAAACACTAAATTTATCAGAGGCAGGTATAAAACGTTTTTGGCTATAAATATAGTTTGTCATATTCCAATAATTAAATTAGTTAAGAAAACAGGGGGAAACTGGGAGAATCAACCAATCTTTCAATACTCAAGAATAAATTGTTCTAGTTTAAGGAATCTAACAATGATTTAAAGGTCTAATTAAGATTTATAAATATGATAATTTGACTATCAGCTTATGACATATAGGGAAGAGTTGCACAAAACTGGGTAGGCGGGTAAAACCGGGTAGTACAGAGTCCTCCTTGAGTTGTACTGCTATCTATCAGCCAACACGAGAAATTACTTGTCGATCATCATTACGGCATTTGCAGCTGAACGAAATGCAACTGTATGCGGTTCTTTTTTGTGTGAAAGATTTAGTTTGAATTACTCTTAAAAATTGTTTTGTTTGATTCTAGGTTTTACGTGCATAACAACTATTTTTTCAGCATATTAAATATTGGTGAGTGCTATATCTAATTATTTGCTTTCCCACTAATCTTTTAACATTTTTACTGATCTTTTGCTATAGGTTTAAGAGTAGTATCGCCATGTTTTAAAATCTGTGTCATGTTGGGGTAAAACCGGGTACTTAAGAGTAGGTGAAAAATGGGTATACCCGGTGTTGCCCTACACTCATGGAATGATTTTTTTTAGCATAGTTAATAAATTAGCATGGAGCTTCAAATTGCATTTTTAATGTTGTTAAGTTACCTTATCTAAATCTATCTAGTTATAGTAAAAACGTTAATTTTGATTTTGTTTTATATTAAAAAGGACTAATTTTTAACTTAAATTTATGAAACTAAATAAACTGCAATTATTAATGAACAAAATATTGGTACTAATTAAGGTATAATTTTACATAATAATGCTTATTACATTTTAATAAATAACTTCCTAATCTGAGGTATAATAACTTGCAATACTTAAAATTCAAAATATATTTCGTAAATTGTTTTTTTTTTTTTTTAAATAAAGTAATCTGTCGTAATTCATAAATAATCTATAAAATCTCAATCCCATATAACTAGGCTACATAATCTATAACAATATTTTTTTTCTCAAATAAATATTAAAGAAGCAAGAGAAAAACCCTCTCTTGATGGATGATGCTTTTCCAGACAACAATCACTTTCCCAACAATCTATTTAATTTTTCACCAAACCACTCTCTCTAAAATATGCCAATTAGTACTGGGCATGATTATGAAAGATCTAAATATGATAATTTTATACTTTTTCGATTTTCATCTAACAACTTTTTCATTACAATTTTAAAACTGAAATCTACTTATAATAAAATCTGAGTGCAGGGGACCGTTGGAACCATGCCAGTGCGAACCACTCTGGTCTGCGAAACGACAGTAGCAAAACACCATGTTAGGCTTAATGAAAAACATATCCTAGCATATGAAGGCTAAATGATAATTTTTTCTATTTGAAATCATGTCTGTTCAGCATATTTTCACATAAAACATGTGTATGATATCTATTTATAATGTATTAAGTTCTAAATTAAAATTAAGCTATTATAAACGTAGAAATCGGACGTAAACAAACGATACTGCTGCCATTCACATTCAAACTTCAGCAAATCTACAAACAAACAAATGACTCTTTGAACGCTTCATTAAAAAAAAAAAAAAATACAGGTTAAAGCCCGTGTTGGTCTTAAAATATTTGTAATAGTTTATTAAAACCTTTAAATATTTTAACTTTGGTTAAAACCTTCAAAAACTGTTAAGTTCAAAACAATTAAGTTCTAAATTTAAGGGCCAAATCATCATCAACAACAACAAGTTCTAATTTAAAAATAACGGATAACTATCGCCATCTAGGGAGAAAAGATAGAACTTTCGCTCTAAAAAGGTGCGTTCAAGCACATTGCATTACATGTATTTTTAATTTATTCAGAATGATTATTCTTTTGTACAATTTCATATTTACTGTGACATTTGTTTTCTGTCTTATATGACAAAATAAAAATTATTCGAATTTGAATATCTAAAACTTTCAAATCCATTTACAATAAAGAATTATTTCAATGGCACTTCAGCATTATTTAAAGGGAAATTAACCCTTTATGTACTGAATTATTAATTCATGAAAATTTCATTTTCTAAAGCATTTTTCGTGAATTTTTGAACCAAAATTAAAGGATTTACATAATCATTAAATAAATTTTAGAAGGATTCATTAAATTTGAATTTTTAAGGGTTTTGTGTAATATTTATAACCCCACTCAAATCTTTTATTTTATATATTTTTCTTTGTATTTTGTAGGAATTAGGAAATCGAAATTAGGAATTAGGAAATCTACAAATATAATGTTCTTACAATAGAAATATCGAAATAATTCTGATTTGATTCGGTATCAGCCGAATGAAAATATATTGTAACATTAGCTCTATTAGCGAAAATGTTTTTTAAATAGTGATGTCATTTTCTGTTCAGACTTAAAATAGTTACTTTTAATTGTAATGAGTAAATGATATCAATAAGGATAAATAAACATCAATATTTCTTTTTTTCTGCAACAGTGGAAATAATACGATTCATTTTGATGAAATTTCAAAAAATCTTTTCAAATTAAATTAAAAATATAAAAGTGAAAATATTTAGAAAAATAGCACAAATGAACAGCTTTCATTTAAAAAAAGAATTATTAGCAAAATTGGTACAGTAGAAAGTTCAAGGAAGATGTCTAAAAAAGCTATCTTGTGTTTTCAATCTATAGATTATTTTTTCTCGTTTACTTTAACAGTTGCCTAGCAACTCTATTTCATACAAATTACATTTAAAAGCACATATTTTTCCCAATTCGGCTCTAAAAATTTAAATTGTTCGACTACATATATGTTAAATTCGTGCTTTTTTATATATTATTCTTTTATTTATTTATTGATGAAGCTTTAATTTCTTTGTAGAAAATTAGCGGGAGAGAAATTCCGAACTTTTTTTATGTGCAAATTTTTTATTAATATTTCGCAATGGAGCCGGCACGGCAAAATCATTTAATTGATAAATAACAACGAAATAAAGCCAAAACTCACTGGGTTTTATAACAGACGATATTCTTGACATAACACGTATCTTAATTTCAATTTTTTTCGGTTTTTATGAGAAATTGGCAACAAAAAGATACAACAATCTACTATTTTCATTTTTTCCCCTTTAGTTTCAACAGAAATGGAGTACTTCAGCTGCCACGATTACAAAATAAGTAATAAAAACTACAAAAAAATTAATATCTTAAAATTAAAATGAGATGCAGCTTTTAAACAAATTGCATTTAAAAGAGCATTTTTTTCGTTATATGGTGGTGTAAAAATTAAAAATGTGGGATGTTTAGAAGTATAAAAATTTGCAGTAGAGAAAATTACAAAACCAAAATTTTATTTCAAATTTTAAAGTGTTGCCATTTGCAAAATGACGTATGCGTTACGCACAGATATGTTTGTCCTTTAAAATATAGATAGGGTAGATATATAT
Organism: Maratus speciosus; assembly: GCA_963932465.1. Taxonomy (NCBI): domain Eukaryota; kingdom Metazoa; phylum Arthropoda; class Arachnida; order Araneae; family Salticidae; genus Maratus; species Maratus speciosus. The sequence goes on from OZ010789.1 coordinate 298,659,525, forward strand.
TAGGGTGGTTAAAAAACTTTTTTTGAGCTAGAGTCCAGGCCAATCCCTAACTTTTTTAGACTCGCCAATAGTATAATGCTGGTAAATTTTTAACTTCTTACTCAAATTCTAAGAGGGTGCTCAATGACCCCTCACAATTTAACATTAGCAGGAGTATAGGAAATTAAGCAAATAAATTACAATTCAGATATATATTTAATTTTTCGCAGAAATTTAGTTTATTGTATTATATTTATGTATATTATTATTATTTCTAAAATATTTTACTATATGTAATATTATTTCTGATAATTATTTACATAATGAATGGCAACACTAAACCAAAACAAGAATTCTTCTAATTCATTTTACTACCAATTGAAAACAATTTCGAAATGAACATTTAATTTTTCATGATAATTTTTATTTTAAATAACTATATTATATGTTTTCAAATTCTGCATCTGGCAACAAACATCTCTTTTATAGTTGTTTACATTTAGCACATGGCTATTTCAAAGTGAAAAGGAACAAATGAAAGTTATATTTAAAATAGATTTAATTATTTATTGTAGGAGTTTTTGCTTTTAAATAAGTATAAAGAATTATATATAGGTTACATTAGTTATTTTAAATATTATTTTACTGTTATGTGATGCTAACATGGTTTATGTGTTAATGAGACAAACACTAAGCCTAATATGAAATAAAATAATCACAAAATTTGCCCCATTGATTAACAACTTTAATTTTATGAAAAATAGCCATTCTTATCTGTTTAAAGGAAATTTCGTAGCTAAAAATTTGCAATGGTTTTGGTTTCAACTTGACTTAGTTATGAAATTTTTCTGATTGGTCTAAGAGCAGTAGATCCATTGACTACATTGAAACAACTACCTACAACAAGACAAGTCCTGCAGCGCTTTCATTATCAGTTGAAAGAATCAAAATTGGTACGATCTGCTAGCCATTTGGCAGTTGAAGAATTAGTGCAACCGTGGCAGAAATCTGCAATTCCTACAAAACAAAAGAAACACATAATTGAAAAACTTGAAAACATTCATTCTCATTGGCTCTTGTTAAAGAAAAACAAAGGACGTTCTTTTACTGCCCAAAAACAACGAGTGGATAGATTTCTTGAAAATTTGGACTCTCTTTGATATTGCTCATGAAGATGCTATAAAAATGATTAAAATTAAAGAAGATTCTGATTTTCTTCAGGATCAAAGAACACATTGGAAGATGTTTAGGGGTTTAGTAGATAAAGAACTAAAGAAAAAGCGCGGGCGTTCTCTTCAGAGACAAAAAGAGGAAGAAGAACGACGTATTAGAGCCTCTTTATCCTCGGCGACTGTCTGTTGATCTGATATTTGTTTAATTAGTGAAATCAAAAACTCTGGGACTTCTGATTTTGAATCGGATGACGAATTTATTACAATACACTTAAAGATGAAATCTAAGCTGCTAAAATTAGAGGAACACACACACACAGTATCTAAAAAACAGCTTTTTACAGCTCATGTAACCAGTGCCTTAGATAGAAATAAAATATCTGATCGTGAAGCAGTTCGTCGAATAGTTCCGCTCACAGCAGCGCTTGGCCACAATCCCTCTTGCCTCAATCCCTCCTAGTTTCATCGAACACATAAAAAATCCCGGAAGGAGTATGCAGAATCAATAAAAGGTGAATTCAGACCAGATTTCCCTCTAGTGGTTCACTGGCATGCCAAACTCCTTCCTGAAATTTTTGGATGTGGAAATGTTGATCGATTACCAATATTTGTATCTGGAGATGGTCTTAATAAGCTCCTTGGAGTACCAAAACTGACAAAAACACAGCCAATGCTATACTTATTTTACTGGAAGAGTGAAATGTCACAGAATTGGTTCAAGCAATATGCTTTGACACAACGAGCGTGAACACTGGTTGTTTAAATGGAGCTGGTACTTTACTAGAAAAAAAAACTTGAACGTGAACTTCTCTCGTTAGCTTGTTGCCATCACATGATGGAATTAGTCTTGTCAAAAACATCTTTATGTTTTGGGTCTTCAAGTTCTCCAGAAATTCCAATCTTTAAGAGATTCAAGGCTGTTTGGAATGGTATTGTGAAAGATAATTATAGAGCACTAGAATTAAATGGAGGAACAAAGGTATTTGCTGAACCGGCTATTACATATCTTAAACATTATATGGAAACAGCTGTATCTTATATTTGAGATGATTACAAAGAACTTATCCAATTGACACTGATTATCTTGGGATGTCCACCAACAAAAATACATTGGCGAGCACCAGGACCAGTTCACCATGCTCGATGGATGGCTAAATTACAATATGCATTAAAGATATATTTATTTCGAGATCAGCGAGATGTTTTCAATCTAACAGAGAGGGAAGAAAGGCAGATTTTAAGATTTGTACAGTTTGGTACTCTTTTATATACAAAAGTATGGGCAGAAGCACATCTTGCAATTAAAGCACCAGATACAGATTTCAAGTTTTTGACAGATGTTAAAAATTACCGTATTTTCGGGCGTATGAGCCACGGCGCATATAAGTTTGAAAGTATAAAATATTCTAAGTGCGGCTCTTACATCAGGGCGGCGGATACGGTGATTTTTTTTTTCTTTTACAGCAATGTCTTATGGCATTTTTTATTTATTTATTTATTTTTTTGGTCAAACTGATATTTTATGACGCCATTTTCCCCCCTTTGATCAATAGTTTCATGCTCTCGAATTGGTACCAAAATATTAGAAAATGTCCCTCAACTGCAGATGTCCGAGAAATGTTACTTCTTTTGTTTATTTTTAAACAATCAGCGGGATGAATAACGTTTGTCTCACCAGTTCTCAAGTTAAAAATGATTACATTTTCCGTCCATCCGTCAATAATTACTTTACCCTCCGGATACTGGAATGTACAGCTATTGCAAACTTTTCTTCTAATAAACCCCCTTTCCTTCCTCTTGCAAAGCAAAACTGCTCATAGAGTGCTCACTCAGTGAAATTACTGGTCTCTAACTAGAGAAATCTCAAATCAAGGCATAGAACTTTTGTAGAATACTACACAATAAAAACACTGGAGAGCAAGATTTTTTCTTTTTTTTTTTTTTTTTTTTTTTTTTTCAGTACCAGACTATAAACTCGGCCCATAAAATAGAGGCCGTACTCGACTTGACCAGACAAAATGAATCCAAACTTTGAAACCGGCCGGGTCAGCAGAATTAGTACAGTTTTTTTTATGAGCCGGTTCGAGCGATAAACAAAATAAACGGTCCTGACCACTATAACAAATTAAATGGGACGACTTCCGCGACATAAATATTGGGCCATTTTGCGCACGCAAAAACACCGGCTCGTTAATGTAAATCCTAAGAAAGATATTTTTTAAAAAATATGTCGTTCGTATTCCATTATTTTTAAATGATCTTTTTTGCATTGGATAGCTGAGGTCGTTCTCTACAAAGAGTCATTTTTACTTTTTCAATTGTATTTATAGGTTTTTTTTTTTGTTTTGTTTTTTTTTTTTACTAGAATACTTTCACTTATGAAACGGATTCCGTAAATCAAAGTATACTATGAAAAAACATCTGTAAACAAAATCAAAAAAGGGCCGAGATCGACCTCAGCAATTCGATGCAAAAAAATAAATCATTTAAGCATATTGAAATGCGAACCATGTATTTAAAAAAATTCTTCCATAGGATTAACATTAGCGAACAGCCGTTTACCCTTGAGTAAAGTAGCCAATACATAGGGGAAAAAAATCGGCCCGGCCCGTACAAAAAATAAATTAATTAATTAATGGCCTGGCATAAAAGCTAAAAGTTTGGCCTGGCCCGGAAAACATTTAAAATCTCAGCCCGACCCGACTGAATTTCTTCAAAACATTGATTTTTACGCTGATATGGTTAAAAATTGTTTTGTACGAAGAGTTCTCAACAAAAATACTTATTTTATCTTTTTTTTTATGTTTATAATCTTTATTTTTAAAGAAGCGCCTAATAAAATCACTCAAGTACTCATTTTTTACTAATAAACAAACGTAATTTTGTGTATCTCTTGACGCAACTAAAATATAAACACACTTGATTTCAAATTCACTCCATCTCCTCGCTCGTCGGACTGGACGTTCTGACACACTACCCTATGACCTTGACGTGTAGTTGGCTAATAGTTTCTGTTTCGTTTCTTTGAAAAGAACTTTGAATGCAGTAGAAAAAAGAGGTAACGAGATAAGAGATTTTTTTAATGCAAAGTGGATTCGTGAATTTTCTTCTCTTTCCTTAAACTTATGATATATATCTTTATAATAATTATCATCATAATAACTTATGATGAAATGAAAGTCTAAATTCTGAGCAAGAAATATTTTTAAAACTTACAAAATTATTTTTTAAAATGAACAAGAAAAGATGTGTTTGTAGCAAATAAAAAAATAAAATCTGCCACAAACAGAATCAATGAAACAGTTATCAATAGGTGAACTGCTAAAAAAAAAAAAAAAGAACGAAAAAAGGAGCGTTTCTAGTTATCCTAAAGTGTTTTCGGCAGTATGAGATCTGCACGGGCCGACTTTTCGGCCCGGGCCATACTCTTTTCTAAAGGTTCTGTCTGGGCCGGGTTAAGGCATTACTTTTTTCCTGAAAGATCGGGCCGGGCCGGACATAACTTATTTTTTCTGTACAGAGACCGGACTGGTTTCATTCCTAGTCTTCACAATCCAAAATTTTCAGTCCTAGTTTTAACAAAGCCCGTATGAAAATCATTGTCTCGTCGTAGCCTAGTCCATTCAAAGGTCAGTAAAAGTAGGCCTGGACCAAAAATGATTGCAAAAAATGCATACATTTTTAAATCGCCATTATTCTACAATTAAAGATTAAAATTTATATTCTTTTTAAAGAGTAGTAGATTTCATACGCTTATTAAAATATAGCTAAATTAAAATATAGTAAAACGAGTGAAAAGAACCTGCCTATGACAGAATCATGTTTTAAACTGAACAACGCGTTGAGGATCTTGTCTATAACGCTTTTTTTTTTTCTTTTTTATACAATTCCGTCTTAGCAGATTTTACTGTATAACATTTTTCAGATTTTTAACACTTCAATACATAGAATATAGATTAACAAAAGTAATAATAACTGAAACATTTACATACAAGAAATAGAGATTCATTAAAAAAAATAAATATCACAGCCTGTGGCACTTCATCAATGTTTTGTAGAAATTCAGTCGGGCTGGGCCGAGATTTTAACTTTTCCGAGCCAGTCTTGGGCCGAACTTTCAGCTGTTATATCGGGCCAAACTTTTAAATTTTTTACCGGGTCGGGCCAATATTTCTTTTGTACGGGACGGACCAAACTTTTAATTTTTGTATCGGGCTGGTCCGTGCCGAATTTTTTCTGCGAGTCGGGCAGTCCCGGGCCGAATTTTTTTCTACGAGTCAGGCAGACCCGACCTAGAAATTTCAGGCCGAGCCCGGAAATTTCGGCCCGTGCAGACCTCTAAGTGTCTCTATACGATATTTCAAGACCTCTAAAATCCAGAAAAGCCGCGGCCGAAACGATTCCGGAATTTAGATTGTACAAATATCAGTTCCTTGGGTGCGGTGCTTACGTTGATAAACTTTTTTTTAAACAGATTTTCATTGGTGCGGTGCTTACGGTGGGCGCGGCGGGTATTCCCGAAAGTACGGTACTAGTAATAAATATAAAGAGACATTTGGATGTCATAACACTGAGAATTTTGAAACTTAAATTAGTTTAAGATAATAAAAGTTAAGACTTTTCTTTTATAGCAAACTAAAAATTATAGCTTAATATAAAGTATTTGCATTGTAAATAGCAAAAATGTACACCAATATAACAAAAAAGGTTGCAATAAAAATATTGCAAAACTTAAACTCACAGTTATATATGGAACATCTGGAGAATGTACAGCCGGAAAATGTGCTGGTGCTTTATTGTTGGGATAAAATATCAAATCAGGATCCCATTGTACAAAATATTCATCTCCATCAAGATCAGATCCTGTAAATAGAAATTAATGGTAGTCCTGTAAATAGACATAATGGCATACAAATGTGTGAAGTGCGATAGAACCAAAGTTAAAGTTAGAAGATTTTTGTTAGCACATAAAGTTTATAGAAAAGAGGAGGGGGGGGGGGAGGATTTGGCCAGGGCAAGCAAACAAATTTAAGTGAGCATTTAAATATTTTAAAATGTCTATTTTCTATGAGATTTTTGATTTTTCAATGTTGAAACAGTAGAGTACAAGCTAAGAAATTATTTCGGTATTAAAATAATAGAATTAAACAAGCAAATACAGTATGTGACCCGTTATCTGGAAACCCCACATTTGGAATGCTCCAAAAACCAAAATGCTAAATGATAACCGAAAGTAATTTGCTTCATTTCAAAAATGTAAAAACTAAAGATGTGTTTTACATCAAGCATATGATACAACAGACAGATATACACACATCCATGAGTGATATAATTTGTGGTCATCTGCAATATTTTTTTATGGTGTGAATGAGCATAAAGTTGAAGACTTTAAAATTTCCAGGAATAGGGAAATTATTACAGATCTGCTGGACTAAGCTAAAGGACTTTCATGTTCTGAAACTCAATTGCTGGATCAAGAGTCAGTGGAAGATTGCCTAATTGCTGATGACAATACGCCTGTAAGTCATCAGATGACTTGGTAGTGAAATTTGTGACATAATGACAAATGATATGTCTAATGGAAGCGATAATGAAGAGCAGCAGAATGAGGTGGGTGAAAATTTTTCAAAATGAGCTACTGATATTTTTCAACTGGTTTGTGGAATGCAAAAAAGAAGCTACTTCCATGAAGAGCAAATCATGTCAGTATACAGGATAAAGGAGCAACTAGTGCAAGAAACACACTATAAGCAACGAATCTTAATAAAAATGTTCTAAAAATCCGAATCAAAGGATTCTGCTGATAAACTTTATAATCAATAAATTCTACAGAAAACTGCATAAGGGTGGATTTTTTATAATGGGCCAAAATGGATATGGACAATTTCAAAAATTAAAATTTAATTAGAGCGTATTCAAAGTTATTTTTAGTATCACCTATGATGATAAATTATACAGTATGAATATTTAAGCCACATTTTCTAAATAAGTTTGTCTATTTAGCGTATTTAGAGAGTAAAAGAAAAGATAATGTCAATTGGGTGACTTTTTAAAACCAGTTGTTTACAAAAATATTAGATGAAGAATGATACATTTTTTTAAATATATAAAAGGGGCTGAATAGTTTATTAAGAAAAAAGTCTTAAAACAATCTACATGAATATATTTTTTCATAAAAAAGGTGACAAAAATAATAAAAAAAGAAATATTTTGTGATTCCACATATAAAAGTTTCAATTAAAAAATATATATACTGAAGAGAAAGGTTTAAACATATCCATCTCCTTAAACAGTACATACTGATAAGTTTTTAAGACAAATTAAAATATATATATATTGTTTTAATTTAGAAACTACTACTGTGTCGCCGCATTGACCAAGTGTCATCCCATTGAAGAATTTATGGGATGACATTTGAGGATGATCATTCCATACTGGACACACTATTATTATAAATATGAATCTTATGAGTATATAAAGAATATAACACATTGAAATAAAAACAAACACATATGCTGTCCCAAAATTTTATATTTTGAAAATGATGAAAAACAAAATTTATTTATTGAAGACATAATGGCCTCGTTTGTTAAAGGTGGGCTCGTTTAGAATTTCAAGTATTTGTCTCTGATCAATAAAGTCTGTGTCATCATTCTCTGGAAAAATGTAAAACTCCCCAATCTTTGATTTCTTCAAAAACTTCACCTCGTACATCTCATCAATTTCAACAGACGTGATTTTACCAATGAACTGGTGCTTGCTTCTTTTCCCCAAATACTCAACTCTTACCTATGTACCAACATTAGGAATTTTATGAGAGTTGCTTGAAATAGATTGTGGAAGTACTAATTATAAGAGTGAAGGAAAAAAAATAATGTTTATGGGATAACTTTTTAACACTGATAATGAAAAATATAATGCAATTAGAAATGAATAACTTAAAAAAAGGGATACATAAAGTTGGTTCTACAGGCACCACATTGAAGTCAAAGGTAGGCTTGTCTGATGGTAAGTGATAACAAACAGAGTTGAGGCAGCAAACAAAACAGCTGAGACTTCGGAGAAAGATTCTTGGCCTTTTCTCATTTAAACGTTTAAATTTCAGACAAACTTCTAATTTTGTTTTGGGGTCAGAATATCTTGTGCAAGGTGTTGCACTTTATATTTTTTTAATGTACTTCCACTAATGCATTTATTAAAAATTTGCCTCACACAAGAATGTGCAGGTAGGGTTTCAGCATTGGATTTTAATTGAGAATGCAAATTTATTCCATATAAAAGTTGTTTGCGAACTGTTTTTGGTACAGTGTACCCCCAAGTCAGAATTTTGACTTTTTTATTAGGTGAAGGTGAAGCTGCTGAATTCTTACTAGATGATTGTTTTCGCTGAAGAGATTTTTGTAGCGTTTTCACCTTTTGTTGCAATATAGCAATTGATTTATTTCTTTTTTGTATCTCCCTTAACATCCGAGCAAGGTTTTGTGTTCAAACTTTCTGCACATGCACCCTTTGAGAACTAAGAAGCGTATGTGAAAGTGCAGCATGTGATTCTGGTTCAGAATTCATTTGACTTGTGTCCACGTTTTCCAGCTGTTTCTTTCTCTTTCTACATTTTTCTGAAGATTTCATCCAGTACTTTCTCTTATTTCTTTGCTCTTTGGGTGTTAGAACATTAATTCTTTTAATTAAATTTAAATCCTTATTTTATTTGGTAAGCTTCTCTTTTCTTCCTATTTATTTCTTCTCTCTGTGCTTCATTTAATTTTGCTAAATATTTCCTATTCCTTACATTTGCTTTTTCTCTGTACTTTTTATACTCAGTTGACTTACTCTTTGCTTCAGAAACTCTTTTATGATTTTTTTTTATGATTTTTTTTTTTTTTTTTTTTTTTTTTTTTTGCACCTTAGATGAACTAGGCACACGCAGTTCTATAGAATTGGGAATCTGAATATTTTTTTCTCCTTGGACATCTTCCATTTTAATGTTGTTTTACATCCGGAATAACGATTCTAAGCAACAACAGAAAAATTAACACTAGTATCAACAAACTGCAAGTAAAAGCAATGAAGGGGCCAATTTCTATTCTAAAATTCTACGATCAGTTTTGTTTAAAGTTAGTATGCAGACTGATTAATAACACAAAATCAGAAAAAAAAAAAAAGTGTCTACTATTAAGAAAAAAAGCAGATAAATAGCAAACGCCGAACTGCATTTTCTGTCAATCGAATGACAAGCTGTCATTCGGGTGACACTGCATGAGCAGACGTGACGTCATCCCGTTGAGCGTCGTCCGATTGACAAATTATAAACAAAGAGCCTTTATGTTCCAAGTAGCGCATGGAGGAAGGTTTTAAAAGGAAATATTCTAAGAAGTCAGCAGGCTTAAACAACCAAACAGTTAAATTACTTACCAAAATAAACCACAATTATTTTAAAGCCTTCATCCGATTGACAGCCGTAGGTTGAACTAATTCAATATCATTTACTTTACCTCACTTTGAAGTAAAATAAACAAAACCTTGAAATTAATTTCACATGTACCAGTAAAGAATAATAAAGATTGGTGGTAAAGTGAATGCGAAAGTGCTGATAGCGCCATATTTTGTTTAATGTAGGAATCGGAAACAAGTGTCATCCAATTGACTGAAAATTTGGCGACATGTTGAAATCGCGCATTTAAAAAAAAAGAAGGGGTTAAACATTTGTAAAGGACATAAAAGGTGGGTTTAAAAGAGTTGACAGAAATGAAATTTTAGTATTTTGAAGATCAAAATATTAATTCATTAAACATTGTGGTAATATTTAACACAGCCGTATAAAAATCATTTTTTTCCTACGGCAACACATCATCCGATTGACGATTTATCACTTCTACATTTAAAAACTATACTAAAATTGTTAGTTTTCAGATTTTTTCTTTCAAAAAATGAAATGAACTGCTAAATTGTAAATTTTAGAGGCATTTTTAAATCTTTAAAGATAAATAAAACACGAAAAATATGCTGACAATGCTAAATCGCCAATTATAAAAAATCGACCCATAAATACATTAAAATTGCTGGATATAAACTGCACAGAACTGCCAAGAGACTGCAGCATGATAATATTTTTCATAAAACTTTCCTGTCACTTATTTAATGAATTATTTTAATGTTAATAATGCATGCTTTTAATGATGATAATGCAGGCTTTTAAGATGAACAGTTAATGCAGACTTTTAAGATGAACAGATCCTTAATTATTTTTACTAATTAAAATTTTGTAGGTTTAATCTAATATTTTCCGAAGGTAAATTGTTTATTTTATTTTTTTTTTTACTTTTTAGGGTAGATCACTCCAATGTATGTCTATCTGTCTGTCAGTCACAGCCATTTTACTCATAAACTATGGAATGTGGAAAGTTCAAATTGACTGAACTAATAAAGGGACCAACATATTTATAGATTATTAACCATTCACAAATATATTAAGGAAAAATGTACAGGGGCTAATTAAGTTAGTTGGAGAAAAAAATCTTTTCTTTGTATATCGTGTGAAAGCTTTCATAATGCCGAACTCAAAAATACATTTCTTTTCATTTTAGGTATCATATGTTCAAAGATATTGCCAAAAATGTAATGCATATGTTCCCTTTATTTCTGAATCTACTGAAACTAAAATTATAAAAAAATTAGGGATAGTAGAAGTTAATTTAAACCTTGCAGGAAAACTATAGCGTAGGTCACATAGTTTTCAAGAAAATTGCATCTTTTCGTTACACACAAATTTCGATTAGCAGCAGTTCAGCAAAGGAGTTGAGGAACGCTGGAGGTACCCGTCATCGCAGAAGTATGAACAGATTGTTGATAATGATTTTCAAAAAAAAAAAAAAAATGTTGGTAATTAGCAGAGATATTAACCCTTAAAGACACGGACGGTTTGGACATACATAAAAACACGGGTGGTGTACTCTATGCATGTAAATCGGCATAATGCAACCCTCCGCTCCCTTTCTGGAGACATAGAAATACCTCCTGGAGAAAAGTGTCTGAATTCAACACTGTCGACAACAGCTCGGATACTCAGACCATGAATTTCACAGATCGACTGACCAATTTATTTTTTTGTTAGACTCAGTTTTTGAAATGCAGCATTATCTAAGGCACACATCATGTTTGGTTATTTCTTGTCCTTCTTCGAATGTTTTAAACCACTCAAAAACTTAACTATGCGATAAGCATTCATGCCTGTACACTTCTTTTAACATAGGATAAACTCCTATAGCAATTTTAATGAGTTTCACAAGAAACTTGAGGTTAACCTGTTTCTCCATTTGAACACTTATCGTTTTCGGGAAAGCCACTGGTGCTGCATGGTTATGACCTTGATGAAGGAGAAGGAGATGAGGGAGACACCCAGTAACACCATCCAGAGAAGTTCGAACGTGCTGTTTCCAGTGGTGCCACTGTTTTCCAGTGGTAGCACCAGCCTGATTATTTAATAAACATATTGTATACTATGAAAAAGTCGTGAAATTATCTATCCAGCATGAGACATTAAAATTTAGTTAAAAATATCAGGATGTCTGGTAACTGTGGATGGAACTATTACAGTATACATGCTCATTCTAGAGCTGATTGAAACACATTATTCTTAATTAAAAACAATAAAAGCTTTATAAAATACAAACCAGCCATCTCATTGGGGTGAGGTCTGTGTCCTCTCTGGGGAAATACTATACAATCCACGATGTGACGTAAGGAAGGCACATTAACAGCTCTGAATTTCCGGACATCACCAGGATGCATACATGGATTTTTAGTCACCAAAACTTCACCTAAGATTTAGTTACAATAAAATTATTAACTAACAGCAGAATAAAGCGCAAATTTTAAGGGAAAGAAATTTTTTTATAAAATTTAGAAAGAAATTTTTTTATATGTATAAAAAGTATATATAAAAGTATAATACTTTTCTAAAAAGGAAATTATGAAGTTCAAATTCTTTTTCACTGAACAAGTTGAAAAGAATCATTTCAATTAATGAAAATAAAATATCAACATAAATGCTAATTTTTTTTAATTAAAGTTTAATTAGCAATTATAAAAATTCAAGATGTTAAAATTATCTCAGTTTTTCACAAGATTTGTTGTTGTTGAAAGGTTGTCTTTAGACCTATAAACAGAGAGTTGTATATATAGCTGAATCTCACAAACCAAAAGTAAGAAATACGATACAAGCATTAAATATATAGAGCTACAAGTCCTGTAACTAAGAGGCTTTAATTTCAGAAATACAGATGAATCAGGTTAAGACATGTTTTAAGAAACTGAACAAAAGTCACATATTAAGCAAGGATAATGTATTAAAAGCATGATTTCCATAATGTTGTAGGTACCGAGCTTATTTATGCATCTAATCGTCTAAATGAACTTAAGAGCTTTAGTCTATATGTTTGCAGTTGAATGTTGTGTTTTTATGTATACTTAGATTAAAATATAACTGTACTGAAGTTTAAATCGTTGATTATTTTTATAGAACTAACAGGAATAATAACTGGAAATAAACATGGATTCAAATACAACCTTTTTGTCAATTAATACATTACAACCAAAAAAAAAAAAAAAAAAAAATAGCTTTACTACTGGACTTTTTTTTTTTTTTCACAAATCAAAAATATTAAATCTTTGCAGCAAAACCCAGTTATTAAAATCATATTTTGTACTTTTAATAATAAGTACCCTTATAATCATCAGTCCTTAACGTTATATATAACAAGAAAAAACTATTCAGGTCAATCTTTGTGTAAAAAAATTTTAGTAGCATGGAAAAAAGTAAACAGAACATAGAAAATAGAAAAGAATTAAACAAAAGCAGCCACACTGATTCAGTCCTCACAAGTTCCAGTACCTTTTTTTTGTTCCAACATCTGTTAATTTGTTCATCATTTGTTAATTTAGCAGGGCTTTTTATTCAAGTATCTATCAATATTTCCGATTAGTAAATACTCACCTTATCAGAAGTGTCAGTTTAGTGAATTTTTTATTATTAAATATCTATCACCATTTCTGAATAGTAAATATTGCCACCTTCCTGTAATTAACTAAAGATGGGAAATAGTAGCAGGTATTTGAATTTAAAAAATCCGCTAAATTAGCAATACTGGAGAAGAACGAATAAATTCATATCTGTGTCTATGAATTTGCACCTTAAAGTGAGATTTTTTAACCCCAAGCCAACTGTATCACATAATAACTGTTAGCATTTAAACGGGATATTTTTACATTAGTCTTATGGGCGATGTTCAAGGGACTGGAAAAAATCCATGTATCAAGCAGGACCATGTCTTAACCGGGTTTGACTGTAGCTATAAAGGTATCACCTGTAATCCCCAGCCCTCTCATTCCTAAAGATGACAGTAAAAAGAATGATTTTTTTTTTTTTTATTGGAGTTTTGAAAGACAAATAATATAGCAGCAAAAATTTAAACACAAAACAGAGTAGAAGGCAATGAATCATCGTTTTTCTACTTTTTATTACTATTTATTTTTTTTAACTAAATATAGAAAAAATGAGCAAATTGACCAATACTTACAGTAGAAGATCTTTATAACGCAAACCTAAAAACGCAAGGTTGTGCGTTATATAGAATTTTGCATTATATGGATCACATCATTAAAGTTATCTTGTAAATATGACCAAATATGTCTGAAACATATCAAAATACATTAGAATATCTTTACACTGCATTCCTTGTTACCAAGAGTTATCCAAATTATAAATTTTTGCATAATATAGGTCAGACATTGTTAAATTTATTTTATAAACATGATCCAAATATAACTGACCAAACCATCCCTTATATTACTCATTTTGAAAAGTGTTTATTGTAATAATAGTATTTTTTTCATTAAAAAAGTCTTAAATTAGGAGGTAAAGTTGAACTAATGTGTCAAATTTAGTCCTCTAGAGAGTAGCAATATTTTTACAATGATCAAATGCAGGTGCTTTTTAACTGCAAAATTCATTGTTTACATCTGAAAAGTTGTGCGTTATATGGAGAATTGCGTTATATAGAATTGCGTTATAAAGATCTTCTACTGTATTTCTATTTACACCATTACTTTCATAAAGCTGTTTTTAAAGATAGTATTTCCCCTATTCTTCTAATTTTATTGTATCAATCTTTTTTAAAGCTTTTCATTTTCACCACCATTTAATTTTCAGGTATATGATTAAATACATTATTTAAGGAAAAAAAAAAAAAAAAAAAACAATATGTAAAATCAAATTCAAGATTGTCCACATAAAAATCTATAAAATATTCTTTTCACAGAATTTTAATTGTAGGTTAATGTTGGTTAAAAATATAAATTTTTTGTTGTTATTGTTTGGTTCAAATTGAATTTAGCGGGACTGGGCCTGATTTCATTTATTTTGTGTACAGGTTGGCAATGGTCTGGCATGGAACAAACATCTCTCTTTTTTTTTTTCCTTTTTTTTATCAGACTATGGGATGGACCCATGCTGACTAAAGAACTGCATCATGTTGGGTAACCCAATTTTACACAAACTCAGTTGGGTTGGCGATGATTCTTTTCATTATAGCTTGTGTTGATTTTTTTTTTATTATTATTTCGAGTTGGGTTTTGACATTTGTGGGCAGGGCTGAAACTAGCCTTTTTTGCACCCAGGGCAAACATAGATTTTGGAGTTTATAATTTTTAAAGTAAATTGTTGATTGCGATTCAGCATCTAGACTTTTAAATGCAACAGGGGTGTCATTTCAGTTTTTGATTGGCAGAGGCAAAACTCCTTTGTTGTATAAACATAGTAAATCCAGATTTTCTGTTAATTTTTCATATATATTTTCAAAGGAATGTTTTAATGTTATAATTTATTTACATGCAGTTATCAGGTTTCCCCTAGACAGTTTCAGGAGGGTGCTGCTCCCTGCCTGCCCTTAAGTTTACAAAATAGCACCCCTCTTGCCCCTGCTGAAAAACATTAGCACCCTTGTTGCCCCCAGCTGGAAAAAGTGCCTTTACTCCTTTGTTTATTAAAAGATTTACTTGCATAGTAAAAATTCACTCATTGCTGTCTTTAAAATAGCATCCTGTCTATTAAATATTAAAAGTAGTTTTAAAAATCAAAAGAATGCCTTTAAAAATTAAAAAAATGTGCCCTTAAGAATCCAAAACATGCCCTTCGGAATCCAAAAGTGCCCTTTTTTAAACCTGGGGGAAACTCTGCAGTTATTGACAAAAACAAAACATTAGCTAAAAATAAGAAATTACAGAAACAGATAATGAATGATAAATAAAAAATCTGAAATTCAGAAGGAGGCAATTACCCTACCTTGCCTACTTAAATGACCTCCTTTTACTGAATAAGTAAAATGCAAACTAATTTTTGTTTTTAGGTGGATTTCATAAGACATACTACCCATTACACTCTCCCCTGTTGGAATTTCTGAAAAATTTTTGCAGATCTACGCCGATCATGACCCCTAGAACCCCAAACTAACTCCGTTTCAAAACTTTATATACTATACATATCACTTTTTTACAGACACAATAACTTCCGTAATTCTGCACAAATCTCTTCCAAACTGATACATAAAATCAAGGGGCAAAAAATTTTGGTAAGTTCGTTAATGGGCAAAATCGGACAAAGGAGATAGAAATATGGAGGGTTTTTGCAATGGTGGATCTAAGGGGGGGACAAATAAAGGGTTTGCAAAACGGCATTATACTTCCTCACGGGAAATGATTTGGGATGAAGCTCGAGCCTGGCGCGACCCGACTCGGCCTGGGTAAGGTCTTCTCTCTTTTAGAGCCAGGCCGTGCCCTGATTTTAAAATTTTCTGCAAATTCGAGTTGGGCCAGACTTTTTTTTCTGGTTTCGGGCTAGACTTCCAGGTTGAGCCTGGCCTGGATTTTATTCTTCCTAGATGTCTGCACTGGCCAAAATTTCCAGGTCAGGGCTCGTCCCGGAATAAAAGCTAAATATTATTTGGGTACTAATTCGAGAGCATGAAACTATTGATCAAAGGGGGGAAAATGGTGTCATAAAATATCGGTTTGACCAAAAAAAAAATAAATAAATAAAAAATGCCATAAGACATTGCTGTAAAAGAAAAAAAAAATCACCGTATCCGCCGCCCTGATGTAAGAGCCGCACTTAGAATATTTTATACTTTCAAACTTATATGCGCCGTGGCTCATACGCCCGAAAATACGGTAATTTTTAACATCTGTCAAAAACTTGAAATCTGTATCCGGTGCTTTAATTGCAAGATGTGCTTCTGCCCATACTTTTGTATATAAAAGAGTACCAAACTGTACAAATCTTAAAATCTGCCTTTCTTCCCTCTCTGTTAGATTGAAAACATCTCGCTGATCTCGAAATAGATATATCTTTAATGCATATTGTAATTTAGCCATCCATCGAGCATGGTGAACTGGTCCTGGTGCTCGCCAATGTATTTTTGTTGGTGGACATCCCAAGATAATCAGTGTCAATTGGATAAGTTCTTTGTAATCATCTCAAATATAAGATACAGCTGTTTCCATATAATGTTTAAGATATGTAATAGCCGGTTCAGCAAATACCTTTGTTCCTCCATTTAATTCTTGTGCTCTATAATTATCTTTCACAATACCATTCCAAACAGCCTTGAATCTCTTAAAGATTGGAATTTCTGGAGAACTTGAAGACCCAAAACATAAAGATGTTTTTGACAAGACTAATTCCATCATGTGATGGCAACAAGCTAACGAGAGAAGTTCACATTCAAGTTTTTTTTTCTAGTAAAGTACCAGCTCCATTTAAACAACCAGTGTTCACGCTCGTTGTGTCAAAGCATATTGCTTGAACCAATTCTGTGACATTCCACTCTTCCAGTAAAATAAGTATAGCATTGGATGTGTTTTTGTCAGTTTTGGTACTCCAAGGAGCTTATTAAGACCATCTCCAGATACAAATATTGGTAATCGATCAACATTTCCACATCCAAAAATTTCAGGAAGGAGTTTGGCATGCCAGTGAACCACTAGAGGGAAATCTGGTCTGAATTCACCTTTTATTGATTCTGCATACTCCTTCCGGGATTTTTTACGTGTTCGATGAAACTAGGAGGGATTGAGGCAAGAGGGATTGTGGCCAAGCGCTGCTGTGAGCGGAACTATTAGACGAACTGCTTCACGATCAGATATTTTATTTCTATCTAAGGCACTGGTTACATGAGCTGTAAAAAGCTGTTTTTTAGATACTGTGTGTGTGTGTTCCTCTAATTTTAGCAGCTTAGATTTCATCTTTAACTGTATTGTAATAAATTCGTCATCCGATTCAAAATCAGAAGTCCCAGAGTTTTTGATTTCACTAATTAAACAAATATCAGATCAACAGACAGTCGCCGAGGATAAAGAGGCTCTAATACGTCGTTCTTCTTCCTCTTTTTGTCTCTGAAGAGAACGCCCGCGCTTTTTCTTTAGTTCTTTATCTACTAAACCCCTAAACATCTTCCAATGTGTTCTTTGATCCTGAAGAAAATCAGAATCTTCTTTAATTTTAATCATTTTTATAGCATCTTCATGAGCAATATCAAAGAGAGAGTCCAAATTTTCAAGAAATCTATCCACTCGTTGTTTTTGGGCAGTAAAAGAACGTCCTTTGTTTTTCTTTAACAAGAGCCAATGAGAATGAATGTTTTCAAGTTTTTCAATTATGTGTTTCTCTTGTTTTGTAGGAATTGCAGATTTCTGCCACAGTTGCACTAATTCTTCAACTGCCAAATGGCTAGCAGATCGTACCAATTTTGATTCTTTCAACTGATAATGAAAGCGCTGCAGGACTTGTCTTGTTGTAGGTAGTTGTTTCAATGTAGTCAATGGATCTACTGCTCTTAGACCAATCAGAAAAATTTCATAACTAAGTCAAGTTGAAACCAAAACCATTGCAAATTTTTAGCTACGAAATTTCCTTTAAACAGATAAGAATGGCTATTTTTCATAAAATTAAAGTTGTTAATCAATGGGGCAAATTTTGTGATTATTTTATTTCATATTAGGCTTAGTGTTTGTCTCATTAACACATAAACCATGTTAGCATCACATAACAGTAAAATAATATTTAAAATAACTAATGTAACCTATATATAATTCTTTATACTTATTTAAAAGCAAAAACTCCTACAATAAATAATTAAATCTATTTTAAATATAACTTTCATTTGTTCCTTTTCACTTTGGAATAGCCATGTGCTAAATGTAAACAACTATAAAAGAGATGTTTGTTGCCAGATGCAGAATTTGAAAACATATAATATAGTTATTTAAAATAAAAATTATCATGAAAAATCAAATGTTCATTTCGAAATTGTTTTCAATTGGTAGTAAAATGAATTAGAAGAATTCTTGTTTTGGTTTAGTGTTGCCATTCATTATGTAAATAATTATCAGAAATAATATTACATATAGTAAAATATTTTAGAAATAATAATAATATACATAAATATAATACAATAAACTAAATTTCTGCGAAAAATTAAATATATATCTGAATTGTAATTTATTTGCTTAATTTCCTATACTCCTGCTAATGTTAAATTGTGAGAGGTTATTGAGCACCCTCTTAGAATTTGAGTAAGAAGTTAAAAATTTACCAGCATTATACTATTGGCGAGTCTAAAAAAGTTAGGGGTTGGCCTGGACTCTAGCTCAAAAAAAGTTTTTTAACCACCCTAATATATATCTACCCTATCTATATT
Source organism: Maratus speciosus (assembly GCA_963932465.1). Classification (NCBI taxonomy): domain Eukaryota; kingdom Metazoa; phylum Arthropoda; class Arachnida; order Araneae; family Salticidae; genus Maratus; species Maratus speciosus. The sequence continues at coordinate 298,678,426 of OZ010789.1, forward strand.
ATAAAGGACAAACATATCTGTGCGTAACGCATACGTCATTTTGCGAATGGCAACACTTTAAAATTTGAAATAAAATTTTGGTTTTGTAATTTTCTCTACTGCAAATTTTTATACTTCTAAACATCCCACATTTTAAATTTTTACACCACCATATAACAAAAAAAATGCTCTTTTAAATGCAATTTGTTTAAAAGCTGCATCTCATTTTAATTTTAAGATATTAATTTTTTTGTAGTTTTTATTACTTTTTTTGTAATCGTGGCAGCTGAAGTACCCCATTTCTGTTGAAACTAAAGGGGAAAAAATGAAAATAGTAGATTGTTGTATCTTTTTGTTGCCAATTTCTCATAAAAACTGAAAAAAATTGAAATTAAGATACGTGTTATGTCAAGAATATCGTCTGTTATAAAACCCAGTGAGTTTTGGCTTTATTTCGTTGTTATTTATCAATTAAATGATTTTGCCGTGCCGGCTCCATTGCGAAATATTAATAAAAAATTTGCACATAAAAAAAGTTCGGAATTTCTCTCCCGCTAATTTTCTACAAAGAAATTAAAGCTTCATCAATAAATAAATAAAAGAATAATATATAAAAAAGCACGAATTTAACATATATGTAGTCGAACAATTTAAATTTTTAGAGCCGAATTGGGAAAAATATGTGCTTTTAAATGTAATTTGTATGAAATAGAGTTGCTAGGCAACTGTTAAAGTAAACGAGAAAAAATAATCTATAGATTGAAAACACAAGATAGCTTTTTTAGACATCTTCCTTGAACTTTCTACTGTACCAATTTTGCTAATAATTCTTTTTTTAAATGAAAGCTGTTCATTTGTGCTATTTTTCTAAATATTTTCACTTTTATATTTTTAATTTAATTTGAAAAGATTTTTTGAAATTTCATCAAAATGAATCGTATTATTTCCCCTGTTGCAGAAAAAAAGAAATATTGGTGTTTATTTATCCTTATTGATATCATTTACTCATTACAATTAAAAGTAACTATTTTAAGTCTGAACAGAAAATGACGTCACTATTTAAAAAACATTTTCGCTAATAGAGCTAATGTTACAATATATTTTCATTTGGCTGATACCGAATTTGAGACACTTGGCGTAATGCTTCAGTAAGTGCCATATTTAAAAGAAAACAATCCTTTTCTTTGATAAAACTATATATTTTTACATAAATACATCTAAAAGACATCAGTTTCTGGAATTTGTACTTCGCGGTACTGAAATTAGACCCTCAAGCCAAAAGAATACATTTTCACATGCAAAGTTTTAGCTGACAAACGGAACTTCACGTTTGAAAATCTATCTAAAAGGAAAATACGTCCATGCGTTACGGCTGACGTCATTTTGAGAATGGCAACGCTTGATGATTAAATGTCGGATTTGCAATGTTTGCTACTGCAATTTTTTTAATTTCTAAACATTGCGCATCTTTAATGTTTACACCCGTTATATAGCGGAAAAAATCTACTTTCAAATGCAATTTTCTTGAAAACTTTATCTTAATTGATTTATTTATTATGTCTTTTTAAATAATTTTCAAGAATAATGTTTTTTAATCTATATCCATTGCGTACAGGCTCATTTAAGGAATAAGCTATTTGCACTTAAAATATAAATAATTCAGCATTTGTCCCTGACTAATTTCTTATAGCGAAATTAAAACTTCATCAATCTATTATATTAAAAAGTGAATGTCCATTTGTATTTCACAGCTGTTCCTCCTAGAATATGGAATGTTGGGCGTTGGGCGATCAAATTAACGCCAGTTATCCGCATGGGTCCGAGGATGTTAAACGTGGTCATAGAATTTTAAAATTTGTTTAGTTTTCGAGATATAAATGTTTACGTTATTTTTGATGACATTTCTGTAATGATGGAAACTAAAATTGCTCCATTTTTGTGGATAAAAGAGAGAAAAGGGAAAATGACAAGGATTATTAGGTATCATTGTTTGAAATCATTTTAAGATTAAAATTAACGTATATTTGAATAAATAGTGAAAAAATCATTGTAGTTTTCAAGAAAATTTCACGAAATACGAACTCACACATATTCAAGCTTCCGGAATCCGTTTACTTTAGAAATACAAATTCGACTCTCGACTGTAACATTGAGATAAATTTTGTTGATGTCAAAAGAAAAAAAAACACCGTACGTTATTTTCATTTAATTTAAAGTCGTAAAGTAGATTTTCAACCATTGCCTTAATATGGTAATAAAACTTTTCAGAAGCGGACATTAAAAATGCGAAAAAGCGAGAAAAAAAAATAATTCTTTAAATATTTATTTTAATTCATAAATATAAAATGCTTCTGAATAAATTCGTCCAAACAAATTCATTTTTGTATAAGTTGACCCAAATGACATCATTTCTTCGAACTCCGAAATTCAAAGCAAAATCTTGGAAGAGCAAAAAGCTCTACGCAAATAAAGTTATAGAATATGTGCATTTTTATTGGGAAAGTTTTGACTTAAATTGTAAATATAACTTATTATTTGAAATATTGTATTTAATAAAATTAATATTGCAATGACTTTCTAAATTTACAATAAAGTAAAGATTTCATTTTTCACAAAAAGACCGAGTGTCTCATGCAATTCAAAAGCAACACAACGGGTTGCTATGCAACTAGTATATATAAAATCCTAATGAATCGAATTGAAACGAATTTATGTAACGATTTTATGAAACGACTGATTAAACAACTGATTACGTTTCACGGCGATTTCTCCTAAAATATGGAATACTTTGCGATGAAATTAACACCAAAAATCTGTATTGATCCACAGATCTCAAAACTGGTATTAGAATTTTAAAATTAGAATTTGTTTTCGAAATATTAATTTTTTTCTAATTTTAAATACTTTTTATCTAATGATGGCAACTCAAATTTTAATCATAACAGATATTTTTTTTCATATTTTAGAAAGGGTTATTTTAAATTAATTTGGCGACGAGTTTGGCCTCCCTTAAATGTATGCTAAGAAATGCATCATGTTACTTTTATTCAGAATTCAATTTGTACTTCATTATCATTTTATTTAATACAAAACTTTCATTTAAAATTGAAACCTTTAAAATAAATGGCTTTTACTTCATTCTTTTTTTTAAACGAAATGAAAAGAAAAATATTAGACACAGATGTCATATACGCAATGGGGTACATAATTGGTGCCAAAATTGCGTTATTTTGCCTGACATGGTAACCTGGTTATTGTTGTTTATTTATTAATAAATGTTTATTTGAATTTATTTTCTTTTTATTTACAAAAAATGTTATAAATTGTTTTGTTCTATAGTTATTAATTAATTTTTTTTTTATTTATTGTTATTTCATTTTAAAAATAACAGAAAATAATTTAAAAATACATATGTAACAGGTATTTGAAAACGAGGTTTTCGCCAAATTGTCGTAAAATAAAAAACACGCCAAACCCGGTGTGTATGTGACAATGCAACAAATCATGAGATTTAATTTCCACTTCAAAGCAACGTTTTAATGTTATTACTTCTCCCGTCGACCAATTTCACCAAATTATACAAATTGACATATTTCTATATTTTAAATAACAAAAGAACAAATAAATTAGTATAACATTATTAAAAATACAAATAAAACGTCGAAATAAAAATCACTTGATGGCGTGAACATGTGTAACTTTCTTAAAGTCAAGTGAATGTGACATTTACGATCAACCGTTATTGGCATTTAATCTTATAGTTTGGCGACAGATTTTTGGTCGATGGGATAGCTAAGTAGCACCGTTTTAATTTACCACTCGAAAAATAAAAAAATGATAACTGGCGAGTTAAAAAAAAGCTATTGGCGAGATTTTCACCCGGCTAACATAAAAGTACCAGGAATTCTTTGTGATCATGGCAACTTTTATGTAGTTTTATTCAAAAAAATAATTTTGATTCTTTAATCAAAATGGAAATCTTTCTTATAAAAAGCGAAGAAATCAGCCTGTTGTTTATGGTAGTTATATGACTTGGACTATTATAATATAAACGAAATAATGGTAATAGAATAATATTCGGCGACTTATCACACCTGTGGCTGGCTTAACATTAAAGTACCAAAATGGCCGCCTGGAATATAAAAAGCGAAGGGATCCGCCTGGAGCTGTTGATGATAGTCACATGACTTAGGCTATTATTATAGAGATTGTTTTCAATTTTAAAAACAGCGCAAAGAATAATATTTCCTAACGATTAAAAATTTATTTTCACGTGACTATTAAAAACAGAAAAAAAAACTTTAAAATTACTATTAAATGAGTACGTGTTAAAGGCAGGAAAATATTGAAAATTATGTCCTGAAAATTGTATTTACACGTGAATATTAAAAGGGAAAGGAAACTTTAAAATAATAAATACGTTAATATGCGTTTAACCCTTTCACGGACAAGGCACTTCTATTCGTAAAATCTTGAAATCAGTGAATGGCACCAGAATTTACAAATATATTTCGAAATACAAAAATGCTTTTGTTCACTTACTTAATAAAAGGGAAATTTTCATCCCAATATTCTGATGCTAATGTGGCATTTAAGAATTAAAATTAAATGGTCCAAAAATGAACCATCGCCCTTGAAGGGGTTAAAGCAGCAAATTTTAGTAATTCTATTATGTCAATCGTTTTATAATGCTGTTAAAAAATACCGAGAGACAAAGACTCTGTTTACTTAATTCATTTTATTTTAGCTTCTTTTCAAATGTTTAACTGATCTTCTTTAACCAAACACGAAAACAACCATTTGATGTCTTAACAGCAACTGATTCCTGTGACGTGAATATTAGAATATTCACAAATTGTTGTGATCGTATTTTCGAATTAGTTTGTTGTAAAAATTCTTCTTTTAGAACAATGGAGACAATAACCCTACACTTAGTTCTTTTAGGTCATTTTAAAAGGAGAAAATCGAAACGATCTTACTTGAAACAAGCAGTGTTGAGGAAGAGACAGGAACTACACTTTCTTGAGACTAAATCAATCTTTATTTAAGTATATTTTTAGATGAAGATGAATAATTTTCCATTTTGATCACCCGTAAATGGTTCTTGAAAATACCAGCACTTAGATTAAAAATTCCCGAGAGAATATCAAATATTTAACTGAAGAACAAAAACTTCGTTGATAAAAAACGGCACAACTACAACCAGATATCGACATCGTTGTTTTGGCAATCCCGTCAGAACTTTAACTGCCTAAAAAAATTAAGGGAGACAGTATATAAACATCGCTACGGGGCCCGCAAAAGTAATTAAGCGAGAGGTTTAAAACAATTGACCAAATTCAAAAGCCACCGGTATTCGGAAAACAAATGAGAAAGCGAAACCAAAAGTAACGCAATCTAATTTGTTCGTGAAACGAAACGTCACTCGTTTGAAATCATAGCAAGCGCCCGTTTTCTACTGAGCATGCACGCACTTACAGCCTCGGGTGAAACACGGAGAGAAAAAGGAAGGGAAGAATAATGAATGAATGGCGTGCATATGCAAGCACTGGGGGAAGGCCAACTTACAGGTCTACGCTAAGGTTGTCAGCGAGAGAGACGGGAGAAAAAGGAAAAGAAACAAAACAAAACAAAACAAAAAAAAAGCACGGCCGCGACACCGTCACAGATGCAGACCGGTGAATAGGTGGAAAAAAATGTGAGATTTCATCTCACAATACCCCCCCAACGTCGAATAAAATTTTGATGTGCCAGACAGATGTAAAAAGGTGACGTTTTGCATCAGGATGGGAAAATCAAAATTTTGAAAGCCAATTAACAAGCCCTAAAAATAAAATGTGGTGATCAAAAAGGAAAAAGAGAAGGAAAAGGAATACATAAATGTTACATCAATGTAGTATATACAATATAAATATGTACATTTAGAATGAGTATTCCAATTATTTACATGTGGCATGCCATAAAAATAATTGTGCACGTAGTATATCTTTAAAAAGATCTTATATCAAAAAAATATTAAACATTAATATTTCACCAAAAAAAAAAGACAAACAACTTTGCTGTCAAGAGATATCATGAAAAATGTATTATTCGAATAATATAAAATAACAGTTGCAAATATAATAAGTAAAATTGGTCGACCAAGAGTATTATAGAATAACTTACATCTTCAGCTATTCAAGTTTTCATCAATCAAAGTATCTCATAAATCAAGAGTACTAGTATAATTTGTTTACTCATTGAAGATATTTATATAGCTACTCACTACCATTAACATATTAGATAAAATGTATATCAAAATAATATCAACAACAGTAAACAACACGTATAACCTCTAAAATAAAAAAGTCAACATCAATAAATTACTCTTCAACAAAAATATTTAACATAATTACTCAAAATTCATCAACCTAGGTATGGTACATATATATATATATATATATTGCTGTATGAAAAAAAAAAAAAAAAGTGGAGATCTCCAAAAAAGAAAAAAAACTAAAAATATACTATCAAAATCATTATACATTTCTATGTAATAAGCTTGATCATGTCAATTTATAAATGAGAAACATGGTACCAAAAAAATAAAAAGGAATAGACAGATAACCTAGAACAGATATTACCATCATGTTTTTGCTAAAATTAAATGAAATTTACTAGAACTTAGAATACTAGGTGAACAAACTATTGCCTTAACATCATCACATTGTCAGGTGCAACTACTCATAAACCTAAAAATAAATACAAAAAAATTAACTATTAATATTTATGAAAATACATATTTAAATGCAAATATTAATGTCTTTTTCGTAAATTATAGCTGTGGGGTAGAGGTGTAATTGGATGAGGACTTTGCAACACTAAGTGTTGTTGGCGTTTCTGTACAGGTATTACTCTATTAATATTTATTGTGAAAGGCTTGTCCAGTTCATCTTCTAAAACCCTAACAGAAAGAAGCACATCTGAAATTACATTTATCACAACATAAGGACCAATGTTTCTTGGCTTAAATGCATCATTAGTTCTAATGTAAACAATATCACCACACTGGAACTTTCGTAGATGAGCACGTTTATGTTGACGTTGATTATGTAACTGTTGAGCCTCTTTCATGTTTCCATAAACTTTCTGGTACACATGTTTCATTGTTGACATATGCTGATAGTAATCATATGGATATGATAACGCTTCCAGATCAGGATAATCGAAAAGATCAAAAATATTGGATATAGATCTGCCAAAATGCAGAAAAGATGGTGAGTATCCAGTTGAAGAATGTATTGTGTCGTTATATAGGCTTTTATGTATCATTAGGGACTGTTGAAAATTATATCCCTCCTGAGCTAATGTAGCAATTGATGACTTAATGCTGGTATTTATTCTCTCTGATGATCCTTGCGTTTGAGGATGCCCAGAGGATGAATGAACAATACTGATCTTGAGGCTCTCCGTAAAATTATCAAATACTTGTGAATTAAATTGAGGGCCCAGATCAGACATTAAAGAAGCCGGATGACCATAGGTGGTGATGTAGTTGGTCAGGGATTTAACAACAGACTGAGCAGTAGCAATCTTGATCGGGTATAACTCTATATGTTTTGAGAAATGATCCAGGAATGTCAGCACATAAAATTTATTCGAAAAAGGGCCTAGGAAATCCATTGAGACGAGCTCACCAGGTTTAGAAGGGATGAACATCTCTTGTAATGGTGCTGCAGGTATTCTTCGTGGTTTATGTCTAACGCATAACTCACAGGACAGAACAAAATTTTTTGTATCTTTATACATTCCTGACCAGTAAAATTTTTTGAGTAGTCTTCTATAAGTATTTCCAATACCGAAGTGAAGCATATGGCAAATATGCAAGATTTTTGACTTTAAAATATGAGGCACAATAATTTTAATATGTGGCGAATTTTCAGGTTGTAAGAATTTGCGTTTTATCATAAGTAAACCTGTATCAGGATGAATAAAATAATTTTTGAACTTAGGATTAGGTTTATCTGAAGTTATGGAGTCAATTATTTTCATTATTTTAGGATCCTTACGTTGTTCACAGAGGAATGTGGACTCAGAAATTTCCATTTTTGGGTCTTGAGATTGTTGGTTTTGATCATCTATGTGATGCAACTCAATAGTTGGTGACTTTGTAGTGACTGGAAAAATATTTTTATCTCTTATTAAAGCAGGGTTAGTGTTAAGATCTTGAGAATTATTTGTAAAATCTTCACGAGAGAAATAATCTGCTAACACATTACTCTCGCCTTTAAGATATTGAAAGGTGAAATCATAATTGTAAAGGTCAACCAACCATCTCGTAGTCAGATCAACTGGTGAACTAGTAGACTTATAATGTTCAATAGGTTTGCTGTCACTTAAAATCGTAAAATGTCTATTATACAGAAAAAATTTAAATGCATTAATTGATTTCACAATTGCCATCAATTCTAGCTTCAGAGCAGGATATTTTCTTTCTGAAGGAGATAAAGATTTACTAAAATAACTCACAGGTAGTAGATGACCATTTCGCTTTTGTAGAAGGACACCGGAAATAGCTATACCACTTGCATCTGTATTGAGGTAAAATGGTTTGGACCAATCAGGCAAGGAGAGAAAAGGTTTTGAGAAAAAAATGTTTTGAACTTCTGTAAAAATTTTATTATGATCTGGCGTCCATGTAAAAGGAACCTTTGGAGAGGTAAGTTTAATTAGTGGATCCATAAGTTTAGAATATTTGGGAATAAGTCTGCGATAAAAACCACATAGACCAATAAATCTTTTTAAGTGTTTGTTAGTTTTTGGAGCTGGAAAAGATGTAATTTTGGTTATATTAGAAGACACTGGTTGGATAGTATGATTCTGCAAATGAAAACCAAGGTAATCTATGGCTGTTTGATGAAATTTGCATTTAGCAGGAGACAAGGTAAGGTTATGTTTCTGTAAAATTGAAAACAAAACATCTAATTTGTGAATCATTTCTTGAAATGAATCACCAGCAACAATAATGTCATCCTGATATGCATAAACACCTTGTAATTTACTTTCTTCGATTATTGCATCAATTAACATTTGAAATGAAGAGGCTGCGGATCTGAGTCCAAACATTAAACGAGAAAAATTATAAGTACCCCATTCGGTAGTAAAAGAGAGTTTCTTGCGAAATTCTTCTGGGAGATTTATCTGATGATATGCAGATGGAAAATCTAATGTGGTGAAGTATTTAAATTTAGAAATATTGTTAATAATAGTATCAATTCTAGGTAATGGATAAGAAGAACTACGAATCATGGTATTAATTAATCTTAGATCAAGTGCCATTCGAAATTTAGGTTTTTCATTTGGAGAGGATGCTTTCTTTTTAACCATAAGCATTGGACATGCCCATTCGGAAATACTTCTTTCAATAATTCCTGCATCAACTAACGTGTCCAATTGCTGTTTTGCCTCTTCTTGGATAGATTGTGGCACAGGGAAGGGCAGGGTCTTAACAGGAACATCTGAGATAAACTGGATATGAGGTATAACTCTGTCCGTTTGACCCAAAGATTTCAAGGAAGAAGAAAACACTGTATCATATTTAGTTAATAAATTTTGTAATTCTGTTATCTGATATGGAAGTAGATGATTTACGCTAAAATTACTAAGTTTAAACTCTGATTTTCTTAACTTTAAAATGTCAGTAGAAGCTTGAATTAAATTAATTTCATGGGGAGAACTAATATTTTGAGTATCAAAATCTTCTTGAATTTCATCTATCTCGTGAATTGTTCCCAAAACTGAATCTTTATTAATGTGAATGGGTTCTTCAGCATTATTAGTGATAGGAATATAAAAGTAACTACTGAGGTTTTTAGCATTTTTAGATTTCGAGCTAAGTTCTGCAGAAATTATGGATTGATATGCACAAGTTGGTAATTCATACTCCTTTGGTTCAAACAAAAATTGATCACAAGAATGAAAGGAAGACACCGCAGGTACATATACAGTACTGTCAGGTGGAATAACGACTTTCTTTCTTGAATAACAAGAATTATTTGAAGGAAGAGAACTAGGTATTTTATTATTGGAATTAACAGACACTGATACATTTTTATTGGAAGATTCAGGTAGAGACCTCTTTTGAGTTAAAGTGTTGACTTGTAAATCCTGTGTTTGATCAACCTCTTGAGCAGAAACAGAGTCTAAGATGTCAAGTAGGTTATTATTTATCTTAATTTGGCTATTATGTAGATCAATAACAATAACAACTCTATGAGATTTCAAAAAATCAAAGCCAAGGATACCAACAAACTTGAATCTTCAGGAATATCAATGAGAAAAAAAGAATGTTTATAGAAAAATTTCCCTATCTTAAATGACAAGTTTATACAACCAGAACAAATAACAGCAGAATTTACCGTGGTAATTTTTACATTTGAAGCAATTCTGCTATAATGTACATGCTGTTTTATACGTTGAAAATAATATTTTGATAATGGAGAAATGCTTGCACCTGAATCGAGAAGAAAATTTGCAGGATTCTTGTTAATAGTTAATTGAATAATTGGAAGGGTAGGTTGATCAACTTCCGCATGGAGAAGAAATTCGATGGACTCAACAAAGATTATGTCATTTTCAGATGAGGTTGTTTGTATAGCAGAGTTTGCAAAAAGTGGAATTTCTTTATTTGTTTGACTAGCAACTGATTTCACAAGTCTCTGTGATGAAATCGGATAGTTAATTTTAGTCAATGGAGACCGCAGTACAATAATATCATTCTGGACTTGAAAAGGTGTAAAGTCACGACTTAAGGCAGAAAAATCATTAAAGGATGGAAGTTGAGTATTTATGTCTGGAGATAACTCTTGAAAACATTCAGGAGTTATGTTTGAATTATAGAATGTTCTTTCACATTGAAAAACGGGAACAGCAAGGTCTTTAACAGAATTTACATTATTGAAAGAGACAGCTTGAGAGTTATATTGTGGAGAAAAATGACACAGGGGTGAAGCAGCTCCACACCCACTTCTTCCCAAATCGTGTCAGTACCTATGAGGATTTTTATTTGAGTAGTTCTGACGGGAGGTCGAAACTTTAGAGGAAGAATGTCGAGAGTCGGATGAATGTGGTTTATCATCTGAGGAGTTGTGATGCCGTTTTTTAAAAGATGCTTGTTTTGATTTGGAAGTTAAATTTGATTTCAATTTGAAACATCTGTTTGCTGAATGTCCAGGTCTTGTGCACCACTGGCAAATAATTCGTTTATACGAATGTTTGAAATGATGACTAAGTCTTATGTTTCTGGAAGAATTGTGCCTGGACTCTGTATCGCAAGATGAGTTATCACCTGAAGTAGCTGAGTGAGGTTTGTTACACACCTCCGATGAGTCCGCAGAATGACTATTATGAGACAGAGAATCATCAGGTTGTTCATGTAAGTTATGTAACATACTGTATGAAGGTGGAACCGAATTAGAAATTATAGGTGATTGAACAGAATCAAGAATCTCTTGATATGAAGCAGCAGCTTCAATCATTTTGTCAAACGAATCTATGTGTTGTGTAAGAATGTGAACTTTTAAATTATTAGGGATGAGATCAGTGAATTTTGATATTAGAATCTGTTCAATGGAGGGATCAGGCAACTGAGGAAAATGTTTACGAACAACATCATCTAACCTTGTAGCAAAATTCCGGATAGATTCTGAAGGTAGAAACTTTATACTATTGTATTTAAGAGCAATGGAGGTAGCTGACTCTGTCTTAAAATGTTTTCTAAAAATATCAAACAAGTCTTCAGGAGAAGTTGCCTTTTTACATGCATTAGAGGAAACATAAAATTTTAATGCCTGATCAGAGAGTTTAGACTTGAGGAAAATAAGTGCCTGTTCATTACCCCAGTTAGAATAAGAAATGGTCGCCTTAACTTGCTCAGCAAAAAAATCTAAAAGTTCGGGATCACCCGAAAAAGGTGTCACTATTATTCTTAGAGGTTTAATTTTTGACGTCATGATGAATAAATACAACAAAATTCAAAAATAATGCAATAATTCAAACAAACAGCATTCAAATAAACTACTAATCTCAACAATATATAAATACATCAATAGTTCTAATAAATTGTGCCTTAATATCTGCCATATGCCCCTTCAAACAATGTAAAATTATAGGTCATTGTAAAAATATTTGCATATTAAGAACAAAAATATCTTCTATCACTTCATACAATCGAAAGAAAAATCATGCTCTGCAAAAATAAAAGGAGATATTTCCTACCATTTACTTCTCAGAACAGAAAAAAAATCTCTTCAAAGTACATAAAAATGAGCAATTTGTTCCCCAAATACAAATATAAGTTCAACAAAATAATATATTGAAATAAACTCTTCAAAAAAGTAACAGCTTCAGACTAAAATATTAAAATATCACAGCATTATAACATATTAATTTTTTTTTTTTTTAAATTAAATAAGTATTTCCGTCTCTCATAATTCCAGGGTGCATTTTTCAAGAATTTCTCCAAAGTTGGCACCAAGAATTGTGACGTGAATATTAGAATATTCACAAATTGTTGTGATCGTATTTTCGAATTAGTTTGTTGTAAAAATTCTTCTTTTAGAACAATGGAGACAATAACCCTACACTCAGTTCTTTTAAGTCATTTTAAAAGGAGAAAATCGAAACGATCTTACTTGAAACAAGCAGTGTTGAGGAAGAGACAGGAACTACACTTTCTTGAGACTAAATCAATCTTTATTTAAGTATATTTTTAGATGAAGATGAATAATTTTCCATTTTGATCACCCGTAAATGGTTCTTGAAAATACCAGCACTTAGATTAAAAATTCCCGAGAGAATATCAAATATTTAACTGAAGAACAAAAACTTCGTTGATAAAAAACGGCACAACTACAACCAGATATCGACATCGTTGTTTCGGCAATCCCGTCAGAACTTTAACTGCCTAAAAAAATTAAGGGAGACAGTATATAAACATCGCTACGGGGCCCGCAAAAGTAATTAAGCGAGAGGTTTAAAACAATTGACCAAATTCAAAAGCCACCGGTATTCGGAAAACAAATGAGAAAGCGAAACCAAAAGTAACGCAATCTAATTTGTTCGTGAAACGAAACGTCACTCGTTTGAAATCATAGCAAGTGCCCGTTTTCTACTGAGCATGCGCGCACTTACAGCCTCGGATGAAACACGGAGAGAAAAAGGAAGGGAAGAATAATGAATGAATGGCGTGCGTATGCAAGCACAGGGGGAAGGTCAACTTACAGGTCTATGCTAAGGTTGTCAGCGAGAGAGACGGGAGAAAAAGGAAAAGAAACAAAAAAAAAAAAAAAAGCACGGCCGCGACACCGTCACAGATGCAGACTGGTGAATAGGTGGAAAAAAATGTGAAATTTCATCTCACAATTCTACCTTAAATTTTTGCAATCAAAGGGAATTGAATGGAAACCCGTTTACAGGGAGATCGCTACAGGTTTTTTCAGTATAATTCAATCTTCTGTAATCTTTTTAAAACCGATCAGATTGGTGTGCTTTTAGATTCTACAGTATCTGAACGGGGGTTGGCGAGCGTAGCTTGCAGGGGGCAGAGCCCCCTAGTATATATATATATATATATATATATATAACCATTGCTTAGCTTATTCTTATATATATATATAACCATTAAATAAACATCACCGACCACCAATAAAAACTGTGAAGTTATGAATAAAATGACATTAACAAATACAGTTCCTCCCAACACACTTAACATAGATTCCAAAAACATAGTAAAAAACATTAGAAATTGAATAACAGAAATGGAATGGTGGAAATTTGCAGAACTTAGACAGAATCATCGGGTCTCAAATGCCTGAAGTTCCACAAATAAAATGTGTGGTTTCATCTTCATATTAGCCATAATTTAGCTAAGAATATGAATGTGGGACTACCACACACATTAAACCGAGAAATAAACAATTGAACACCAATTAAGTTCAAAATGAAACGAGATTAAAAAGATAGGAGAAAAATAAAAAACAAATTACCAAATTAAAATCCATACTGTCATAGCATTAGGTATAACAAATACACTCATTATACATTTTATTCTCATTTAAGATAGTATAATATTAGAAATTAATATGATATTGTCCTGAGTAGGCTAAACTTTAAATACAAGTTAATCATTAACTTTATTAAATATTAATGAATATGAATAAATTTAATATGAATTAATAAATAAATAATTAAATAAATATATATTACCTCTATCTGGCCAACTTTATCTTCTAACTATACATATAGCTTAAGATTTATATTAAACCTAATTTATATCCGAATTTTAAAAAATGTGCGATTAAATGAAATATACACATTTGATGTAATTAGTCTGTTTCTGTTGTACATATGTAGGTTATTTTTCACTTTGAATTCCTGAATTTTTTGCCCATATAAACACTATAGATTTTATGCCTTTCTTTCACAATGTGGTGACTAGATTATTTGGGTTTAGGAGACACTGGCCTCTTAAAAATTTTGGAAATCTGCACCTATACCTCAGAGATTATGTATATAGAGTTGCGTTATTAAATGTGTGAATGTCTCAAAAAAATTAATGTCAGTATTTAAAATATAGTGTGTGGTTCATTTAATATAAACAATCATCACATGATTTAAATTTGTTTTATAAATTTTCTAATATTATCTATAACTTTTGTGGTAACAAGTTTTTGATAAGATGTTTCTACTAAAGGTGTTATATACTAATTCTCAAGGGATGAAAAAAATAGGGGCTGAAGAAAAAATTATTGTAGTAACATTATTTTGATAAAACCAAACAGAAAAATGAAATTAAAAACTCGTCAAAAGCGGCCAGATAAAATTGTTAAACTGGGTTTATCTCTAATCTTGATTTCGTTTTTGTTCATGAAATTAGAACTTAACTTTGAAATTGTAGGGTGAACTGGCATGGATTTTTGTTATTATTGTTATTATTCAAAGCAAACTGGGCATTCAAACATGAAAACTTTTTCTAATTTGTTTGATATGCAACAGCAATACTTTTTAGCAAATACTTTAATTAAACCTACCTTGATAAATAACTGTATCCCTTGTAGTTTCACCATAAGAAAGATCTCTACTATATTGGACAAAAACTTCTCCATAATTGAGAGTGTTAGTTTCATCAATGACACCCAGCATGTTTCTTCCTTTATTAGGGTCTATAGATACATTAGCCCGCAGTTTTATAGTTTCTGAAAAATAAAATTGCATTACACATACTACAGCAGTAAAAAAATATTTTTGTACCATGCACAGCACTCACTTACAAATAAACAATTTACTCGCATTTCTATCAGGTAAAAATGTTTGAAGAGTATAGGGAGGATCAGAACTCCTAATGTCTTAAAAATTCTTTGTAATAAAATATACATGCCACATTTTATTATTTAAGAATAAATTACTGCATTTTTTTCGTTTAAATTCATTTAATTTTTCTCTTGAACTTATGGAACAAGCTTTTATTTATAGAATCAGCATATAATATACAGAATCTCTTATAGAACTTGGAGAAAAATTGGCCATAATTCTACAGATTTTTATAATTCTATTAAAATTTTTTATAATGGCTTCAAAAGAAAAAAAAATTAACCAATTCCGTTAAAATTTCTGCAATTAGATTAAAAAATTTCCCACGTTTAAAACTGTGATGACATTTTAAAAGTACTGTGATAAGACTAGAAAATGAAGACTACATTAACACATTGAATGAAACATTAATATTCAAGTAAAAAAAGAAAGAAATTTATGCTTAAGGCTGCTAATCACTCAACTTCTAAATTCCCTTCGCTAATGTTAAGTCTGTGTTCGTATTTTTAAAATATCTCCTTAGGAAATCTTAAAGGATGCCTCTTTTTTCTTAGTTGTCAAAATATTTATAAAATGTGTACTTATTTTTATATGACGTGTTAAAATCTTAATTACATTTCGTCAGCTTTTAAAATATAAAATATTAAATTAAGCATAGGTTTTTAAAATATTTTGAGAAGTAAGAAAAAAATAAACATATTTTAAGAAGAATAGAAAAAAAAATGAGTTAATAATTTACTGAGTAGATATTTTAAATATACGAATGCATCACATGCCCATAGACTTAGTTGAGTGACTATCAGCCTTAATCATAATTTTTTATACAAAAGAAGTGCAATAATACAATTAGCTTAATATTTTCTATTTTGGAAATACGCATACGCATACATTTATGTGATGCTAAGATCTAGAAAACAGATCTAGAACTGGATCGATGGAACAGATTTGATGTTCTCCTATCTTAAGGTAATTTCTTTTGAGATAACGCAAGTATGAATAGGATTTTTTTTTTTGCATTTCTTGAGGAGATAGTTAGATTCAAACCAGATATCTTTATTTAATTCAAATATGTAATTTTTTTAGAATGGCAGTATTCTCTTGAACAGGGGTGTAAAAATACCGGGCGATTAAATTTTCGACACTGGCACCTAGATATGTCTTAGGAAATGAAAAATAATTCATATTTAGAACCTTGATTATTTATGGATTTTTTTTTTCTCTTTTTTTTCCATGCGCAAAGAAAAAAAAATAAATGAAGTTCTCTTTCACTGAACTGGACTTATTAAAATTATTATTAAATCATTTCCAGAAATATTTTGTCACATTGAATGTTGATTTGGAAAAAACTGAAAGTATTGCTCTTGACGAATGGTACGAGTTTAAGGTACTATACAAAGACATGAAATTTAGCGAGCTTTTGATCAAATCAATAAAAAATTATTCTAAATTTCCAATTTTATGAAAATTACTGCAAATTGTATCCTGTGGCAACTGCATCCTGTGAGCGAGGATTCAGCACAATGAATTTTATCAAGAACAAGTTTTGCTCTACTTTGACATCACAAAATTTAAATGATTTATTATTAATAAATTTAAATGGACCTTTTGTAGAAGCATTTGATCCTACAAAAGCAGTTGAACGCTGGTACTTTACATCAAAAACAACAAGACACATGAGCAGTCATAAACATTATAAAAATTTAAAAGCAAATGAGGATAAACAATAAGTTAACAGTATTGATTTATGGCATATAGTCCTTGAAGTGAATTACATATTTGTACTTTTGAGGTGTTTAAAGAAGTTTTTAATGATTATTATTTGTATTTTACATCAGCACTGCCAATTTTTTTATATCAATATTTATAATTTTATGTAACATTACTTTTTTATACAAGAAAAATTTATGTCATGTGTCAAATATATTTAATTAAAAAGAGTAATTTGTATGTACTATTATTAACTTATACTGTAATTTCATTTTACAAATTTGTTATCAGTAAGTGGCTCCTAGATTTTTGAGCTGGCTCCTAGATTTTCAAAAAATTTTTACACCCCTGCTCTTGAACTTTACTTTTGTAAGTATGAGAAAATATTTGCTTCCATAAAAGGTGAACCTCTTTAATGCCATACAAATTTAAGCAAGGTGATTAAAAACACTGTATTATTATTTATTCATGTAAGATATAAAACCATTAAACCATGCATTTTGCAATTACAATGTATGGAACTTTTTTTTTTCTTTTTCAGACATAATACATGTGTTTGAGGCCATACAAATTTCGACTTGGGATAATTTTAGTAGTTTTCAAAGAATATATAATTTATTTAAAGGGTTTTAAGCACATTGAAGTTTGAAAACTTTTTTATTTTTCTTTTTGCATATGAAGAAGATGTGTGCGGCAGCAAGAATCAACCTAGAGACAGCAGATGAGTTCTTTAGTGCCGGGGAAAAGGCTAACTCTGTTGCTTCCTGCTTAAAACTTGTTTTACTACCGTGCAAAATGACATTACCACTCCACACCTAGTGAGGAGAACATCTCATTGACATTGGACGATTGATGTTCACTGGTGTTGTGTGACAGTGCCTAGAGTGATGCCATTGTGTAATCCTGAAGATACGCAGAGTGACAAGCGTTGTGCTATGAGAGTTGTCATAGGCTTTTATGCTGTGTGCGTTTCAGGGGATGTTTTCAATACTGCCATCTTTTTGTCTCGAGAAGAGATGATGATGTTGGTGTGGGTGTGTATTCATTTGACCAATGTCACCAATGCAGAAGATGTGTGTGGCAGCAAGGATTAAACCAGAGAACCCAGGGACAGCAGGCGAGTTCTGTAATGCTGAGCAAAAGGCTAACTCTGTTGCTTTTTGCTAGAATCTCATTTTACTGCACATGCAAGATGGCATTACAAAATGTATACATATATATATATATATATAAGGATATTTATGAAGTCTGAACACACCCTAATCTTCTCTAGAGCATATAGAAAAACAGACCATTATAGGATTTTATAGAATTCTACAGGTTTGTCATATAATTGTAAAGGAAATTTTTGCAAGAGATACCAAGTAATGATTTTTTTTTTTTTTAATTCCAAGTAGGTAACTAAAACAAAATAATTATACACAAAATTAATTTAAATCAGAAAGAGAATGCTGTCACATGCAAATCCTGATTTTCATTAGCTGATTTAGATGGGAAGGGGGGAGGGGGGATTCTAACAAAAAAAAAGAAGAAAAATGTAAGTCAGATTATCAGATTTGATTTTATTAAAACCTAACAATCAATACTGAAATTGCACAGTATTCACAAATTTAAATACAAAATTGCTCCCCAAACGTTTTATGCAATAACAAATTGTTATATATACAGATACAGATGCACAATACACATCCCAATTTTTAAATAGATTTTGAATGGGATAAAAAACACACTAGCACAAAAAAATACAGTATTTTAAGTTGAATCAATTATGATGTAGTATTATGTTTATCTTTCCTGTGGCAACACTTTATTTCTGTAACTGCATTTGGCAACCGTTTGTGTTATTTACTTTTGAGTACTTATGTTATGTAGCATGTATGCCTCATGGTATTCTAGCTGATTAAAGCCTAGTTTAAGTGTTAAACAATGTTATTACAGTAAACATCCTCTAATAAGGCATGCTGAATAATCCAGCACAGCTTTTGGAAAAAATGGCATTGCTTGTTTAATCACAACTTTTCGAAAAAATAGCATTCCTTGCTTAATCACTCTTGATGTTTGTAATAACCTAACGGAACTTCAGAAGGAGGAATGAAACAGGAAACTTTTAAAAAGATATGTAGTAGGCGAAAATGTTGAAGTTACTGAAAACTATACAGCTCATGATGAAGTAGAAGATGTTTTAGATGGTTTGCCTTTAGATAACCCCATGTCACAACTGAAACGGGAAGAAATACAGTGAGTTGAAACAGATTTTGATGAGCTGACAGAGGAGGTCATCATTCAAAGAGTTACCAACCAAACAGCCACCACAAATGTAGACTCTGATGAACATTACATGGACAAGACAAACAACATCAGTTATAATCAAGTAGCTGACGCCTTGAATATATTTATCAAGTTTTCTGAATGCAGCAGTTCGTTCAAGGGTGCAGAAGTTTTTAAAATGATTTCTTAAAGAAAGAAGACGGAACACAAATACAAAACAAACTGATTTTCCAGATGTGTTTAAGATGGCTTCTACGAATAGGCCTACAGTGCACATTTCCATTTTATAGTCATGTACAGTCGTGGGAAAAAAAAAAAAGTAAACACCCCCTACTAACTCCTCAACAAATTATCGTAGAAGAAAGTTACTCATACCGAACGATTGGAAATAAAGTCTACTTTTAAATGATATATATAAAATTTGCTTAGGGGGCCATCTACATATTAAAACATAAAACAAACCATAAATTTATTTTTTTCAATAGCAGTACACAATTCTGACAGCATAAATGAACTCTACACCCTTCAGTTAGTCTAAAAACAAATTTTTATGCACTTTGTACCATAAGTTTCCGAGAAATTAATTATTTTAAAACGAGCATATTTTAAGGGCTGTATCCAAATTGAAATTCGGTACTCGATTGTTAACCAAGAGAGCTCCCTTCTTGATCAAGTCACCTTAAGCAGCCAATTAAGCCTGTTAGATTACAGGATAGCTTAAGAAATTTCAAAATATTTAGTTACTTCTATCATAGACTTAAACCACCATTTTGCCGTTTTTTAAGCATAATTTGAAAACTACTTGGAAGAAAAGTGTGAAATTTTGGATTTCCATAAAGCAGGATTTAATAAATCTGAATCCATCAAAAAAATTATAGGTTGCAATTCATATTTTCTTTAATATTAATTTCATAAATCATAATTCATATCAGAAAATTATAAAAATTGCAAATTCAATGTATTTATGTTTGGGTATATTAGTATTATTGCGACACAAAAAATTAGAATATTAGGATCATAATTTCAGAAGTTATAAATAAAAATATGAAAATGTAATTTAACATTAGAAGCACTAAATTTTGAATATTTATAATTCAAAAACTTATCATTCAAATGACTTGAAATTTGGTGTCTAGGCATAGTTTGAACCAGAGATTTGAAATATCTCATTAAAGTTGGGTATTGCCATTGAAAAAAATGAAGTTTGGATTCGTTTTAATATGTAGATGCAAATTTTAATGCTAAGCAAATTTTATATACGACATTTAAAAGTAGACTTTATTTCCAATCGTTCAGTACCATTAACTTTTGTTGGCGATAATTTGTTGAGGAGTTAGTAGGGGGTGTTTACTTTTTTTTTTCCACGACTGTACATATGTTGTACATTACATTATTGAGTATTTCTTTATTCTATTCAAGCTGTTTAAAAAAATTAAAAAAAAATGCTTTACTACTGTCATTATTTATTTAATTCTAACTTCTACACGTCATTCCCGACACTTATCCTGTGATCCGGAAAATTTAGTAATCCAGCATGCTTCAAGTCCCGAATGTGTCGGATTAAAGGATGTTTACTGTATTTTATTACATATGGGACTTACACATTTAATACGTGAAATATAAAAGTGTTTTAGAACAGATATATCAATTTTACTAATTTATTTTAAAAGCCATTTAAATACAAAGTAAAAATCCTGAAAAAAAGTAATATAATTTTTCAAAGTATATCCATAATTTACCATGCTTTTAACAGACTTATAATATTTATTGCTTACTAAATTATTCATACCAATGTGATGTCTATGCAGAGCAAGAAGAAGAGCTTTAAAAAAAGGTTCTGTTGTTAAATGTATTCCAGATTTCGATAATTCTTCAAAGTTGTACAAATTTGTAGGAGTTTTAGATTGAAGAAATTCAGCAGCTTTACTTTCTTCAAAAAGCATGTCAGTTAATTTTTTAAGCATATTTTCTTGAAGCCTCAAAAACATTCTATGACGAACACCAAGGCCATTTAGAAGAGTTATTACAGGGCGATTTAAAAACAAAGAAACTGAAAATAAAAATAACTTTACATGTAAAATAACATAACTGATTGTAAAAATCAAAAGTTTATAAAAACAAAGTTAACAACAAAGAAAATCATGCATTACATGATGATTATTTACAATGTTACTTATACTATTGTAATTATTACTTATGACAAGTAACTCAAATTTCCATATACAGGGTCAAATTTAAAAAGTAATGAGATTGTATATAAAATATCTCTGTACCAGATGAGCAAAAGTGATCTTTGCCTCTTTCTAAGTAGGTACTATGTCTCCTAGACTTGATATCATTAAAAGTCATTCCGTATACAAGTGTTTGTGTGACCAAGTGGTCTTGCCAAAGCTAATTTAAAATTGAGAACCTGTCTTCGTTAGGAATAAAGTCTGAGTTTGACTCTAAATTAAGGACATTCAATCGGATTTTAATTTGTGTTCTAATGGGGGTGGGAGGTAGTGTTGCCAGGTGTCCCAATTTATATGAGATATCCTATTTTCAGGGGTCCCGAGACCCACCCCATGGAACTACTATAGGGGAGACTTGATCCCTTTTTCAGTTTTTAATTTTTATTTTGGAAAAAACAAAATTTTTAAAAAATGTTTCCAGTTATTATTAAAGGCTTGAGTGTCTTTCTAGATGTAGTATTTTTTTTTATTTTGGAAAAACCATTTTTAAAATAAAAATAAATTGTTTTCCAAAAAAATAAAAAAAGGATCAAGTCTCCCCAGTTGCGGGGAGACTTGATCCTTGAAACAGATGCATTGAAATGATTCAAATTAAGTAGTAGAAATCAAATTTATTGTTGACTAGCATGTAAAAAGGGAGAGAAACCCAATTAATGATCAAAAAACATTTTCAAAGCTTTAAAAATCAAATGTAAATATTAAAATTATTGCAGTTCGAAGAATTCTACCAAGCACGGTTGGTTTGGGTAGTTTTTTGACAGTGTCATCATTGTCCACAACACTATTGTCAACACTTTTTGGATAAATAAATCGGTCGAAATTAAGTCCTCGTTTTCTTAGAAAATTGATTTCACATTCAGATGATAAAATCTGACTTTAAATTTTTCCTACGAAATGACTAATTTTCTTCTCTCCCAGAAATCGCATAATGACAAAGTCATTTTCATCAATCAACAAATTTTTTGGATCTTCAATGACTTCATCAAAATATACATCAAATGGATCTGAGTGCATTCATCCACCATGTGCTTGCTAACCATTGTATGCAGCCACATATTAAGTTTCTATTTTTGCCAACCATCTAAAATCAAGATAATCATATTCTAACTAATACAGATAATAAGCTAAATGTCACAATGAGAAGTAGGAGGTTAATAAAATTTAACATTAATTTAGCTTAACTTTGGTTTGGGGACACTTGATCCCCTGGGTAAAAAAATTGCTAAATCAAAAATAAAGAAATTGTATTGGATTTAAATAACAACATTTAAGCATTAAGGAATGTTAGTATATTATATCAATAAAATTAAGTAATTTAGTTATATTTAGCAAAAAATATGAAACACAAACTATATACTCAAAAAGATGTTTGATTGTAAGAAAACAGAGATTCCTTTCTTACAACAAAAATAAAAAAGATTTAATGAAATTATGTTGCTAGATCTGTTGATAAGGAATCCCTTTATTAATGTTTCCAGTTTCAGAGACTTAATTGCATTTTTTCTCTAGTTTTAGACCTAGGGATCAACTCTCCCAAGTCTCCCCTACAGTTTTGCCTTTTCACCATACTCAAATTACGTGAAATATTTTGAGTTTAATCTAAATAAAAATTTTATTCCTTAGTCTGAGGCAAGAGAATTCAACCACATGTCTGTCACATTCAGTCATCACAATGGGCGGATGCTACCGAATATTTTATATTTTGTGTAGGCCTCGTGTGCATTAATTATCAAAGTTCATTTGATTGACTACAAACATTAGGCGCCTGTAAGAAATAAAGTTCAAGAACAGACAGGCGTGTGAAAATCCATATGCTCACTATGATCTTCTTGTTAAAGAGTATCTATATTATAAAGGACAAACATATCTGTGCGTAACGCATACGTCATTCTGCGAATGGCAACACTTTGAAATTTGAAATAAAATTTTGGTTTTGCAATTTTCTCTACTGCAAATTTTTAAACTTCTAAACATCGCACATTTTAAATTTTTACACCGTCGTATAAGGAAAAAAATGCTCTTTTAAATGCAATTTGTTTGAAAGCTGTATCTCAATTTAATTTTGAGATATTAATTTTTTTGTAGTTTTTAATACATTTTTTGCAATTGTGGCAACTGAAGAACTCCATTTCTGTTGAAAGTTTGTGGAGGGTTGAAATGAAAGTAAAGGAAAATAATCACGGAGGAAAGAAAATATTATGTTTCTATACCTTTTATTGCCATTTTCTCATAAAAAGTGAAAAAAAAAATGAAATTAAAATACATGCTATATCAGCGATTTTTTAATTTTCTAAATATCGCACAATTTCAATTTTTAAACCGTCAAATAGAGAAAAAAATCTACTTTCAAATGCAATTTGTTTGAAAATTGTATCTTATTTAACCGAGTTATAATGGTTTTTAAAATAACAAGTCGCCCGTGGCGACCAGTTTGGTCTCCCTTAAATGTAAGCTAGGCATTGTATCATGTTACTTTTATTCATAATTTAATTTAGTTGCTCAATCCTTCGCCAAATTGGAAGATTCTGATAGAGAAATCGAGAACTCCCTACTTTTATGTTAGTCGGGCACAGGTGATAAATCGCCAAACATTGTACCCGTCGCATTTTTTTTCCCATATTTCGTTAATTCAGATTAAAGTATAATCCTTTCACTCATTTTATTTAGAATGGATAACTTTAATTTAAAAATGAAACATTTAAAATTCATAACTTTCACTTCAAAAAAAAAAATTCTTTAAAAAAAGAAAAAGAATAAATAATACCATAAACCAATTAATTTCAACATCAAAGCAATTGTTTTAATTTACCCCTCGAAAAATAAAAAATGCTGCTGGCGAGTTAAAAAATGCTATTGGCGAGAATTGCGCTCAGCTAACATAAGAGTACGAACTCTTTACTATTTTGGCAACTTTTATGTAGTTTTATTTGAAAAAAAAATATTTTGATTAAATCGGTTGCCAAAAAAAATTTCTTTTCTCGCCATGGATCTTTTCTGTATTTCGCAAAGTACCTATACTGGAAAAGTACCTTTATTTATTTATTTATTTAATGTATTTTAAATTAGATGAATAAAAGACGGCACAGGTGTCATATACGCACTACGCTGGCGCGACTTTTTTCTGATGCCAGTGTCATATACGCACCGGGGAACTTACATGGCGCCAAAGTGTCGTTATTTTACTTGATATGGTAACCCGAATGTTGTTGTTTATTTATGAATAAATTGTTTATTTACTTTTATTTTACTTTTTAAAGTTATATAAATTGTTTTGTTCTATAGTTATTAATTAAACTTTTTATTTATTTATTGTTATTCCCTTTTTAAAAATATTACACAATAACCAGATGTGTTTTATTTGGGCGTTGCCATTAAACAATTAACAAATAATCTGTGCCACGTATGATAGCGTAATATATATATATAGATTTTCAAGCATAAATTACTTTAAATTTATCTCTATCACGTGTAGCTCGATTACGACAAGTTAAACCGCTTGAACTTAAAACAATGTAAAAAGTTCAGCATTTGTTTCCGTCTAATGTTCCATAACAAAATTAAAACTTCCTCTAGAGAAAAATAAATAAAATAATGTAAATAAGAAACAAATTTAACAGACATGTGATTGAACCACGCGCTTAAAGCATCGAAATGATCGGAAAAACTGGCGTAAGTCCAAAAATCTTGGGTTAATAACTCCTGGCATGCGGTGACATGTGAAAGTATCGCTTTTAATAAATTTCGAAATTTTATTTGATCGTATAATTGATATTTTTCATATAAAAATTCTTTTTAATGTTAGTGGGCAATCTAAAATATATATTACATGTAAAAAAATAATTAGAGTTAAAAAAAATGGTTTTCACCTATATTCTGTAACCCGAGGAGCTCGGGTTCGATCCCCTAGTTTTTATAAATGAATAAAGAGGTTTCATTTATTATATTATTATTCAAATTAATTTAATATCAAAATGAAAATGACTTCTTTGTTCATTAATTTCAACATACAGTAGAGTCTCATTTTATAATATACTTAACATACAGATGAGAAATGGAGAATATAAATGAGAAAATAATGTGTATACATACACAGTAGCCTTCCTCTTACCCGGAACTCTGCTTTAACCGGTCGATTTTTTTCCCAATATCAAGCAAAATTCAGAAAGGAAAATTTTGGTTCTCATTTCTTTATGGTTAATTAACTCAAATTTACATAACATAGAATAATTTCAACTTCTTATAAAGGTATGTGACAAGATTTTCAACAATTTGTATTAAATATTGTTCATTATTTGTTATTAGTGATAATTTTTATTTCAATTCAGTTAATTATGATTAGTATTCATTTCACAAAATATAGAAAATATGTAATTTTTTTAAAACTACACAAATTAAAAAGCTAAATGCTAGGGGTATATAAACTAGGGGTTTCTCCTACGTTGCACTTCATTTTTCCCCTGTCATCTCGATGTGCGACTTACCTTAAAGAACCAGAAGGTATACACTATAGGCAGAGGGCATACGATAGAAGCACAAATGCCCATACAGCATTCGAAATCCTTGGTGGTCCGCTGGTCCGAGACTACTAAAAATTTAATCGGACCACTAATTTAAAAAATTTAGTAATCTGCAGGACCAGTAGCTTTTTTCCCTCTCTGACAGGTAAACGTAAATTTTCCATCCCTGAGAAAACCGCAACCAAACACAAACCACAGAATTTTATTTTATTTAAAAAAATAAATAAATAATTGCGTTAAAGCTTAGTCAGTTGAAATAAATAATCGGAAATAAAATGCGTAATTATAATTAATAATTTTATAGTTTTTGTTCATGTACTGTTTATTTAATTTTTAGCAAATTATAATTTTACATTTTATTATGCTGAAAATTTTGGGTAACTGAAAGGAAGTTTGATTTATACTATTTTAATAGGAAGAGGAGGGGGGGGGGTGTCACTTGAAGGGTTAAAGGTACATAATAGAATTTTATGTAGCGGACCAGTGACGATGTCTGCAGACCAGTAAACTCTTATGTCTACTGGTCCTTTGGACCAGTGACTGTTTATTATCAATTCTACCGCTGCCATAGGTAGAGTATACACTATAGCTTTATTTGAAAAACAGAGGGTACACAAAGTTTTTAAGATATACGGTGTATACCTCCTTATATCTTCCATTACCTCCCTGAATGGAACTTCTATTAAAAAATGGATATGTAACTATATTACACTACAGAACCATTTATCCAGAATAGTTGGGGTCAGTTGTATTCCGGATAACTGGTTTTTCTGGTTAACTGGTTGGATATTAAAGCAGCATCCATTTGATAAGTTTTGTGGAATATATGTGGTTGTGGCATTATTTCTAATTTTAAATTAATTATTAGATTACTTGAATTAAGAATCAGATGCAAGTAAGGTGAAAAGTTAGAGTTTGAAAGAAGGTCATTTATGAGAATCCCTTGGGAACAAAAATTCTCCAGTATCGTCTGCATATAAATCAAAACATCTAAAATATAACTAAATATGTTTCCATTTTAAATACTAGATGCTGTCATCAAATTATACAATTGTTTCAAGCAATGTATATGTGAAACTGGCAGTGTATGACACTTTTTTCTGCAAAGATTCTGAAAAAAGTCTGTTAGAAATATCATTCCGGATAACTGGTTTTCCGGTTAACTGGTTTCTGGATAACTGGTTCCATACTGTATTTTTAATTCAATGAAACTGATTGGTAAAGATATCATATGAACTGAATTTTTCCAACTGGTTAAGTGTATCTTTACCAATCAGTTTGATAGAGTTAAAAATAATAGCATATATCTACATATCATTTAATGGAGTCCCAGATAGAGAATTGGCAATTTAGGTCAAAGGTCTTGGGTTCGACTACCAGCCGAAGCATTTTTTCCCTCAGATGGAAAAATTCCGTTCATCTGATAATTTTATTTTATTGGGCCTTTGTGCAAAGAGATTTTCATTACTAAAATTCTACTTAAAAATTAGCTTTGCTTATTATGCTATATATTAACTAAAAAATAAACTTTGTACTTTAAAAATGTTGTCAAGGTGCAGTTAAACAATTTTGCATGAAAATCGGATAAAAAAATGTCAGTTATGTTTTACACCTTAGCGTTTTATATAATGAAAATGTACAAATTGCTCAATTTTGAATTGTCTGAATTCGATCAGTTGTTGTTATACAGATTGAAGAAATTGAATGCAACTTGTGGTTGGTAGCGACAGCTTCTGTCATGGCGGGGGTCCGGTTTCAAATCTTTGGGTAAGACATGGATGTATTTGTGAGTGTCAGTCTGTAGTTATATAAATATGTAATGGAAAAAGAAATCAAAATTGTTGTGACTTGTTGTTGTTTCTGTGTATAATGAGGCCCATTCGAGGGGAAAAGCCATAGTTGCTATAGGCTCCAAATCAATCTCCACTACAGTGTTCAATGTCAATTCAATGCCAATGTCAATGAATGCATCTTAATGAATCATAATCTACCTCAATATTTGAGCAAAAACTTTCCAGATTAAGAGAGGAGCAGGAGATTATCAGAAAATAAGATTATAAGCAAAAGTGATTATGATAAAAGATAAAATTATATCAACTTGGAATTGGAATCTAGATACAAATAATTGTAAAAGTTTGCCATTTGGATAATTTTTTCTATGGGTCTCTTTTTTTGTGGGAGAATAATGAATAATGTGAGTAGAACCCTCCTGTAAGATGAGTATAATGCAGCTGTTTTCTCATTCTCTTAAAAATAACTAAGTTAAAGTATCAAGCTGATATTAATTTTTTGGCATCTAAGATGCAACAACATAGATAGAATTTATTATAATTACTTAAGTATAACTATTTCAATTCCTAAACACAATATTTTAATTAATTTTGATTCATTATCATTCGATCCACTAATTTTTTTGGTTATTAGCACATCATAACACTATATACTTTTTAGAAAAATTTGGCATGCGGATGCGAAAAGGTTTGCCGTCCCCAGCCTTCAACTATTCTTTTTCCCTTGATCATCCTATATAAGCAAAATTTCAATAATTATTATAAATACATCAATGACAATTAACATAACCATAAGCATCAACTATGCAATACATTACATATTTACATTAAACTTTGTTCCTTAACAAACCAATCAATACATAAAGTATGGAAACATATTGCATAAACTTAATTTTTATTCTTCAAATATTAATTGTAACTTACACTTTAAAAATATCAACACTACATAAATTCATTTCTGAAATATACACAATATTATTTATTACCTGGACCACTAGTCTTAGCAATTTCCAGCCTGGTACTGTTTGGACAATCAAATTTCTTCATGCTTTTACGAAACACAATATCAGCATCTTTAAGAGTTGGGTCTATAACAAGCATGCCCTTGCATCCTCCATAGCGAATCTGGAAAGCACTGCACAACTTGTCATGCCCAAGAGCTTTGTGAACCTAAGATATAAGCATTAGAAATAGACTTGAAAAAAACTTAATTAACAAATTAAAATGATTATCTGAATATTTCTACACTTACCTGTGATGCTAACCTAACAGACATTCTTCCAACACCATCAGAAAAACAATAAGGTTTATTATTTACAGGATCCCATCCTCCTTCAATATCATCTTCTGTTCGCACAAGAGTAGGATCCAGAGGTACAGATAATGCATCTTCTGTCTGAGAAAAGCACTGTCCCATTCGAGCCATATACTTTGGGACATTCCGTATATGTGAAAAATCACCCATCCATTCTCTTATCTTGGCAGCTGTTTGACCTTTAGTATCCCTAGCATACATCCACACACCATGATCTCGAATTTGAGAATTTGACCATGCAAGAAATTCATACTTTCGAGATCCTATGCGTATGCTATTAGTCATAGGTGCCTTTATACATGATTCCAACACACCATTATCAGCATATGGTGCATTAAAGCTCAATCTAGACATGTTATCTTCACGAAACGATACACGGATTGCATATTCAGCTTCAAAATTTCTCAACACACGATTGCTGAACATAACTTCTTTTGGCCAAAGCAACTCTCTTGTTGGTGTAAGAGTTATTCTTCTGATCATACTACACTTAGAAGGTAAAATATAGTCTTGGAAGTTTATTTCATCTTTGTTCGATGTATAATAAATATACTGACTTTCAATAGCATTCCAAAAATTAAGAATTTTTCCAGAATCTACTGCTAATAGTACAGTTGTCAAGGCCTTTTCTAATGATTCTGAATTCTGCTGACTCAAAACATTAAGCCTTCTTAAACTGTTATAAATATCAGACGTCTGTGAAATCAAAATAAAATTTCTTCGAATCATTGCAGTTATAAGATATGTACAATCGAAATCAGTTGTTTCTACAGTAGGGTCAAAAGGTTTATCCTGTGGTATTACAGATATGGATGAATAATAGACAGATTTTTCACTGCACTGCTGATGAATACGAGCAATGATTTGCTGAACTTCCTGGGGATCTTTTAAAGTCAGACACAAAACATTTGCTCGGCCTAACACATCAGCATTTATCTTGGGTGGCAGAAAGGACGAGGATGATCTAGATGAAATATACATTCTTCTGAGTTGAGATGAAATGTCTACTGGTGCTAGATTTAAATTTCTATGTTTGTCTTTACGGTTATTTCGAATTTCAATTCTGAATATGATAGGTGGATTAAATAAGTCAAAATATATTTTTGACGGATTTTCTTCTATGTTGACAAAAATGCTTCTTATGTTTTCATAGGAGAAAGTAATGTCAAATGTATCAAATTCTATGAGTACATTCCGAGTGTCATGATAAAAGTCAACTTGTTTTTCAAATATATTTTCATTTTTCAAATCTGCAAACTGGTAAAACATACCATTATGAGGTAAAACTCCGAAACTAATATTTTGGTATACTGATCTATGATGAGGACTCTTACATTTTAAAAAACTATCATTACTGTAAAACTCAATGTAAGTGGTAGGTAAACTGTAAAAATACCTAAGCCAATTTAAGCAAAATTTTTCATACAATTTTATTTTTGGTGCATGGTGATGAGAACTTGCTCTAGCTCGAATTTCTAAAGTCAATTCTTCAATCTCAGGATAATCTTCATCTTCAGTCTTTTTGACTTGAGAATATTGAGCAGATACATGTGTCAGCCCACATCTTTCAACTGTTGACTTCACTTGAAAAAGAAGTTGATCTTTTAGGTGGAAATTCAAGACTTCTTTAGGTACAAGAATAATTCTAAAGTTCAGTTCTGACATGATTACACCTAAATATTTACAAAAACGAAAATATAAATTATTTTTTTGTAAATAATTTAAATATGCAAGATAAAATAAAAGACTGTTTTTCACTGTTTAAACGGAAATTGAATGCACATTCGAAAGTTATTGTTAATTTACTTTTTAAATAAATAATTAATAATAAAATAATTTAAGAAAAATATCACCACATTGATACACATGAATACTCTAATGCAGGGGATACCAAACTTTTTGACAGATGTAACCAGGGGCGGACTGGCGTAGTTTGGCCCGCCCAGCTAGACTTATGCATTGGCCCACCAATCGACAACCCCATTGTTAAAATGTTTGAATACAGACTATCAACACGACTCTTTGCTCTAACTCTATGAAGATGACTTGTCTACAATTTGAGGCATATTAGCATCTTTGTAATCGTATATTTTAAATTGGTAGTAATTTCATCGTGAAAAAAAATCCTGTGAGGGAGGGAAGGTTAACTTGCTTAATTTTTGTTTATTTTTTAAATATGTAAACTTTAAACAATTAAAGGGTATACACGGAATAAATAAAAACGTTTTAAATTTCTTATGGGAGTTCAGTTCAGATTTTTTTATTCTTTGTATTAAAAAAAATGTTTGGTCCAATGGCGGTCAATTGCGCTATTAGCATCGACCAACAATATCGTTAGAATAGACGGCTTGCACATGTTCAGAAGAATCTAGCGCTCAAATATAAGGCGAATGTGGTGCTCTCCATTTGACTTATTAGGCTTATTAGCACTGTAATGATAAAAATAATAAAAATCTAAATTAAACAGGAAGATAACACATGCTTTTAACGGCAAACGGGGAGTTCTGGAGTTCCGTGTGTGTTCCAGATGTAATAGTATCAGTCGTTGCTAATAGCAACATAACGTCAATGCAAGCCGTCTATAGATGATGGCTTACTTGTGAAGGGACTCTCAACGGGAATAGGGCATCGCGGACCCTAACCTATGCACATTAACAACACCTAAGAACATCCATCCCTCACCCGGAATTCAGACTTAAGCCCGTTTGCGTGGAAGGCTAACATGCTAATCACTATTTTGGTAAAAAAAAAAAAAAAAAAACCTTAGACTTGTTTTTACACCTCATTGTAAATTTTATACTCGAAAGTGTTAGTATTGACCGGAAAGAGTTAATACTATTAAAATTGACACACATACATTGATTAATTCTTTATTTGAAATATCACTATATTCATTTGTACATTTTATTTTGTTATTTGAAATGATCAAGTTACACTTTTGTACATTAATTAATGTTTGTTTAAAATATGAATAATACCTGAAAATTGAATAGTTTGTTTGTATACACCCACTACTAACTAATTAGAATGTCATATACCTGACAATTCTTTTGAACTTGAGGCAACTCCATCTATTATCTTATCATAATCGTAATCAAAAGATCATTCAACATTGAATAGGATAAACTCATCTAACAGTTCTTGTCCTAGAGTTGAACTCCAGCAATTCATTTTAATTTTAAGTGTTGAAAACACTCGCTCACAAGACACTTGAGTGCAATATAAAGTCAATATGTACTTATAAGCTATGTACAAGGTTGGATAAATACGACCATAGGCATTCAACTCGCACAATAATTCTAATGCACAAGCTAAGAATTTTTTACATTTCTTATTAACTTTACAGCGATTCTCATAATCTTTAATAAGTTCTTCTCAATCGCTCGTTTCTTTGCTGTAAGCGGCTGAGAGCTCACTAAGTCAAGATTGTTGCTGCAATAGTGACTGATTATAATCAGCATAGTGCTGGGAAAATCGCAGCAACTCTTTTCTGACATAGTTTTTCTTGACTTCTGCCAAGCCAGACAGAGTACTAAGAGCTTCTTCAGCAAATTCATTTAACCTGACTGAAGAGGCGAAGATCGAACTATGTAATGTCTTTCATGAGCAAGTCATTTCCAGTAAATTGTGTATTCAACTGCTGAATAGCTGTGTCTAAGAGGACATTATAAACATTTACCTTAAATACTTCTTGCCTCATCGTGAGAATATTCACTACATCGACGTTTCGCTACAGATAGCTTTTCTGGCAGGAAACTCTCAATTTCAACAGTGTACTCCTTTTCTATTAGTTGCTTCTAAAGATCTTCCGCATTCAGAAGCATTTTTCAGAACCATATCAAAATTATTTCTTTTGAGGAGCAGATTAAATTTCAGAGTTTGGATTTTGTTAGCAGCAATTAAGTAGTCCAGGCCACTTATCTGAAAATACTTTGATGTGGGCATAGATATATTGAATAGGTTGCTGAAAGTGGTTGCTATTAATATATACTAAAACTGAAACTTGCATCAATTATCAATCAGTGATCTTGCTGAAAAAGATACATGTGACGGGAAATCGTTCATTTCAGTGACACCTTGTAGGCACTTAAGAAATGTTAAAAACTTACGTCGATCTTTAAAAGATTATGGAGACTCGTCAAACATGCTATTAAGTGCTCGATCCTTACTCCACCACTCTGGAGAGGAGGCATTTACTCTTTGTAATCGGCGAAGAAGTTTATTTCCACCTATAGACTCCTTATTCACTGAAGTCCGTACTTTCATTCGCTTATATGACTCTGAGCTAAACACGGTTGTATCTTGCAAGTCCAAGTAGTCCGTTGTCAATTTGCAACATTCTGTTGCATTTGTCAGGACCATATTTAGCACTTGTGCATATCAATGCATGTGCTGTATATTTGGATTGTCCTTTTTCGATTGTGCCTGCAGACATTTATATCTCCCACTCATATTTGCTGCACCATCAAAAGATGTGCCAATTATTTGCGAAGAAGAGAGTTTTAACTTTTTATGTTCTTCTTTTACTTGGAGATAGAGGTTTTCCTCTGTTGTTTTGAGGGCATTAACCAATTTTAAAAACTAACCTTCACTTTATCATGCTGCAAATAACGAACAAAAAGTGCCAACTGCTCTATTACCGATATATCTTGTGTGAAATCTACTTCAATACCGAATGAACCTGACTTTTTACTTCATCGGCAATGTTTATTTGAATCTAAATGGAGAGATGAACAATTAACTAATTTATAAATGACTGGGACAGGAATGTAATCAACGAACCTCTTCCATGCCGTTTAGGATTTTTTTTTGTGTTATTTCTACTCTATTCTAGCCTTCTTCATACTTTCTGAAGATTTTCTCTCTTGGCTTTTCTTGATAGCCTGTGCTACATAATCATGCAAAATTTTATTATTATATTAACATAGCAGTATTACTAATTCTAAATAATTAGCATGTTTAACATTTCTATTATTCAAGTCTGCCACTGCCTCCTCTCATTTTTCTCTATAAGCTTATCCTTACCTCCCAGGATCCTTGATCTGTGGATCTGCAGATCATCTCTAGCTATGTAAGCTAATCCTTGCCTATCTTTTGTTTCTATGCAAATGTCCACAGGCAGACCCATCCGACCGAACAATTTCCACTTTTCACAGACCACATCTGCTTTTTACTTTATCCCCTATCTCTCGGCTTCTATACAAAATGAGTAATTTGCATAGATCTTCCAAAGAATGCTGATGAGAGATGTTAAAGGAGAAATTAAGACTTACCCAATCCTCCCCCCCCACAAAAAAACTACTTCACTGGGGGGGGGGATTAAGTTTCATAATTTTTTTTTTTTTTTTAGCTTTATTGAAATAAAAAACCTCAAAAAATTTATTTTGTTTTGGCCCATTACACCTGTTTGGCCCACCCCGTGATCGCGGGGTAGCGGAGTGGGCCAGTCCGCCCCTGGATGTAACACTAAATCAAATTTATATTTTTGTTGTTACCACATAGCAACATAGATAAATATCGAGTATTTGGTGCACATGATCTGAAATTTCTAAAGGGTCTCAAAACTAAAATAATAAAAAATTATAGTCTAATAAAAAATTTAATAAGAATATAAAATGTTTTAGCGGACCCCAAAAAAGTGTTTAAGCCCAGAGCCTCAAAGTTAATAAATTCTTCAATACAAATTATTTAAAACTGCATTGCAGGGATGTAGTGAAGGGTATACGGCATATACAGTATAGGACCCATTATTCGGAATTCCAAAATCCGGGAAAAAAAATTATTTGAAAATTTTCTGAATTTGTAAATTTTTACTAAAACTTTGGAATTTCTGAAATTTTTCGAAAATTTTACACATTGATAATTTTTTTTTTTTTTTCAGTGCATTGTATTTCAATGTGTAACCATTAAAATATGTTACTTCAGTGGCGGGGAAGCACGGACCCCCACACCCACCCCCGAAATAAAATTTTGTAAAAAAATCTCTCAAATTATAGTATAAAATTAATTTATATTATGATTCGTTAAAAAAAAAAAAATCGTCGGCTACTTCAACAAGGGCGATTCTGTAACAAATTTTCCGAAAATTTAAGGCATCCGATTCCGAAAATTTAAAAAAATTGGTCTTCAGTAGGGCTGGGCGATATACAGTAGAAGATCTTTATAACACAATTCTATATAACGCAATTCTCCATATAACGCACAACTTTTCAGATGTAAACAATGATTTTTGCAGTTAAAAAGCACCTGCATTTTCACATTGTAAAATATTGCTACTCTCTAGAGGACTAAATTTGATACATTAGTTCAACTTTATCTTCTAATTTAAGACCTTTTTACTGAAAAAACTGCTATTATCACAATAAACATTTTTGAAAATGTCTAATATAAGGGATGGTTGTGTCAGTTATATTTGGATCATGTTTATAAAGTAAATTTAACAATGTCTGACCTATATTATGCAAAAATTTATAATTTGGATAACTCTTGGTATCAAGGAATGCAGTATAAAAATATTCTAATGTATTTTGATGTGTTTCAGACATATTTGGCCATGTTTGCAAGGTGAATTTAATGATGTGATCCATATAACGCACAACCTTGCGTTTTTAGGTTTGCGTTATAAAGATCTTCTACTGTATTGATAAAACCGATAAAATCGATATAAAATATAAATCGGGATAACGATATAAAAAAATCCTATACAACGGTACATCACGATTATCATAATCGTGGTGTAAACCGCAATTATCATAATCGTGATGCAAACCACGATTATCATAATCGTGATGCAAACCACGATTATCATAATCGTGATGCAAACCACGATTATCATACTTTTTCATTAAACTGTAATCGGCACTTTTTCAACTTCGAATACTCAAAATTCCAAAATTTTTTCCCCTTCATTTAGCAGATATTGGTCGAAACGCAGGAGATCCTTATCAAAGTTCCCTGATAGTACAAGCATAAGAAATAGTCTTAAAGGTTAGGGAAATATATATTTTTTAATTCAGAATTTTTTAATTTAAATTCTTAGGACTGTTCTTAAAAAGGTATTATTTCACGAAAAAATTTCTGGCACATTCACGGATTTTTAGCTCACAGGCTATCAAAGCCTGAGAGCTAATGTGCCCGCAGGTTTTGTATGTACGTAACACGATAACTCTCGATAGAAATATCCGATTTGCTTAAAAAAAATTTTCTAGGTTCATTCTGATAAGGCGCTTTCCCTGATTAGTTTTGAGGCTTCACTGGTTAAGTATAAAGGGGGGGAACGGGGGGCAAATCCCCCCCCCCTTAATTTAGATAAATGGGTTTTACAGGCAGAATTTTCCGATTTGCATCAAATTTTGTAAATAGGTTCATTCTGATAATGTGTTTTTCCAATTAATTTTGGGGGTTCATTGGTTAAGTTTAAAGGGGGAATGGGGCTAATCCCCCTTAATTTAGATAAATGGGTTTTTCTGGCAGAATTAGCTGATTTCCATCAAAATTTGTAAATAGGTTTATTCTGATAAGGCTTTTCTTTGATTGCTTTTTTTTGGTGGTGGTGGTGGTGGGGGGGGGGGGAAGGGCTTCATTGGTTAAGTATAAAAAGTGGACGGGGGATAGGCCCCCACCCCCTTAATTTAGATACAGGGGTTTTTCAATGAGAATTATCAGATTTGCATCAAAATTTGTAAATGGGTTAATTCTGATTAGGCTGTTCCCTGATTACTTATGGGGATTCATTGGTTAATATAAAGGGGGGTTCGAGGGCTAATCCTCCCTTAATTTAGAAAAATGGATTTTTTCGGCAGAATTATCCGATTTGCCTCAAATTTTGTAAATAGGTTAATTCTGATAAGGTACTTTTACTAGTTTTGGGGAGTTCATTGGTTAAGTATAAAGGGGGAAGGGGGGGGGGCTAAGCTAACCCCTTAATTTAGATAAATGGGTTTTCCTGTCTGATTTGCTTCAAATTTAGTATACCGGTTTATTCTGATAGTCATTTAAGCCCTGACCTACACAATTGTGTAGATGAGCCTAAATAGGTTAATAAATAAAAAGAAAAAGACTATTTCCTGTTTTTGTGCGATTTAAAACCGAATCTTCACATTTGTATGAGTTAATTGGCTTCAGATGTTTTGATAAGACACTACTAATTGGCACCAACTGCAAGATAGGGTTAGATTTACTGCTTTTAAGAATATGCTAAGAGAGAATTCTTTTATTATCCGACAGCAATAGACAAAAGGTATGTACTGTCATAATTTCTTTTAAATGTGATTTTCAGTGCTTGCTTAAATTTAATTTTTCTTTTCATATACTTTATTCATGATTTTTATTGATTTTTTTCTTGATAAATTTAATTAGGCTATACAAGCGTTGAAAAAACTAATGACCTACACAATTGTGTAAGTCCGGCATTACCATTTCAAAAATAATTGCAATTCCTAACATTAACATTTTTATTTTTAAGCGAATTTTTTAAAGTTATGCTTTTAGCAATTTACGTTACGGTTTCACATATATAGATCCTTTTTAGGCTTGGGTGTATTCTGTCCAACAGGTGTTGCTTTTATGATTTTTGGATTAGGAATTTTAGTTACAGACATCTAATAAGACATCTAAAAAGGTTGGTGCTGAAATTCAATGATTTATTTAAAAGGTGCGATGCTTATATCTCTTTTTAAGTGCATACAATTTAGTGAACCTATATCTTTAGAATATTCATGATGGGCATAGATTATTATTTAATTTTTGCACTGTGATAGCGAATTTTTAAGTATTAACATGTAAAGATAGAAGAAATTTTTGCCATTGGCACATCCGAATAGTTTCATTTAGCTTTTATTTATTTACATTTGCATATTTATATATAGTTTTTTATTAATCTATTTGACAGTGATATAATTTATTTTTAAATTTTAATCTTTAATAAAATATATAAAGTATATTGAAGTTATGCAATATTATGAATGTACATATATTTTTAATATCAATCATTTTATTACTTTATTCCGTTTCATACGTTACTTGATATTTTACTTTTTTGTTCATATGTCGCAATATCGATATATCAAAATATCATGATATAAAGATGCCGATTTATCATGATATTTAAATCTCTTAAATACAGCCCTATTCTTCAGTCCGAAAATTCAGACATACAAAATATCACGAATTTCGACAAATGGTCGCCGAAAAAAATC
This sequence comes from Maratus speciosus, assembly GCA_963932465.1. NCBI lineage: Eukaryota > Metazoa > Arthropoda > Arachnida > Araneae > Salticidae > Maratus > Maratus speciosus. Next base: position 298,716,778 of record OZ010789.1, read on the forward strand.
AATTACGTCAATCTTTCGCGGACAAAATTTGCCAATTTCGCCAAAGGATTGCGGAAAAAACGCAAATTTCGTCAAAGGCTCGCGAAAAAAACGCGAATTTCGTCAAAGGATAGCGAAAAAAAGGCTTCGTCAAAGGATTGCGAAAAAAATGCTAATTTCGTCAAAGGGCCGCAGTAAAAACGTGAATACCGTCAAAGAATCGCAGAAAAAAAGCTAATTTCGTCAAAGAATCGCGAAAAAATGCGAATTTCTTTCAAAAAATAGCGAAAAAAAAGCTAATTTCGTCAAAGGATCGCGAAAAAAAAACGCAATTTTTTTCACAGGATTGTGAAAAAAAAAATGAAAATTTCGTCAAGGGATTGCAAAAAAAAAAAAAAAAACGTACATTTCGTCAAATGATCGTAGAAAAAATACGCAAATTTTTCAAAGAATCGTGGAAAAAACGCGAATTTCATCAAATGATCGTGGAAAGAAAACGCTAATTCCGTCAAAGGATCGTGAAAAAAACGCGAACTTCGGGAGAACCCGAAATCCTGAAAATTCCAAAATCCGGAAAGCCTTCGGTCCGATTCTAGATAATAGGTTACTATACTATAGGTTAATACTATAACTTCTATAACACTGTATACCCTCTGTAGCTATGGCTTATACTCTCTGGTACCCTCAGGGTTTTTTTTTTACGATTATACCACTGTTGCATTAATAAAAATAAAATGTTACTTAAATAGTGTTGACGCTAGAAAAAAAGGGCCGCCGGGTGAAAATTTTTAAAAAAGGGCACACTATACTCAAAAAGGGTACTTTTGTACCTTGTTAAAAAAATATTTTGAACTGGTTTGTTTATAATCCCCTTTATCAGTAGAATTTTGAGATATATATGTAGGGGAGACCAGGGTACAGTGGTCCACTTTTGCAGTTAACATTTTTTTTCTCTTTAACGGAGAGACCAATCTACCTGAAAATATTTTTGAATATTCTTTAAACCTTTCTACATGCCTCATAATTTTTGCAGAGCATAGTTCCCAATACATTTTTCAAAATAAATTTTTTTTTACATACACTCGTGAAGTGACCAGTGTACCCCTGAAGCGGGGTACACTGGTCCACCCACTAGGGCACAGTGGTCCACTATTAGTTATTGTCTAAAACACAATATAAATCTATTTATAATTAATCTAAATCTTTTTTATTTCCTTTTTACCTCCAAAATAATATAATAATACAAATTTGCAAGTAGCATTTTGAAACAGAAAACATATAAAACTAAAGAATTATCAAAAAATTTATTATATTTTGAAAATAACAATATAAGATAGAGGAGTGATGGTAAACAAGTTATTAATTAAGTACAAAAAAAATCAGCAAACATTAAGACAAATATGATGATGAAAAATTTATTAGAAGCTCAAAATAGTCAGGATAAAATAGTTTATTATGAGCTAACCATGTGCTGTGAAGTTATAAATAACCAATCCAGTGAGGTCATCTATTACTTATTAGGCTACAGTTATATTTTTCAAAGGCAGTAAATACAAAACAAAATATTTCTTAATATGTTAACTCTACAGTGCATGATTTTCATTTCTCTCCTTCTCCCCTCCCCCCCCCCCAAAAAAAACTGCTATATTGAACAAGAAAACTTATTTTAAAAATCACATGTGAACTGTTATCCATAATTTAGGAGAAAATTAAAGTGCCAGATGGCTACATTATAATTTGAATAACATGAAATTTAAAGTGTGCCAAATGGCTAATCTATGCATTGTTGCCTTGTTGGGTTAAATAAATTGTCATTTTTCTTTGTTTACTTTATTTTATAGTTACATAACTATTTTAAAACAATATTTCTTTACAGAAAATAAGTAATTGTTAAATATTTTGAAAATTCTTCATTACAGGAGCAGTATTTATTGTGGACCACTGTACCCCAGCAGTGGGCGGTCCACTGTGCCCCAGGTTAAAGTTCAATACATACTCATAAAAATATTATTTAAAGTTTTCTTTTAAGCATAAAGCTTTTAAATTTAATAAAGACCAGTGTTTTACCTTTTCAAAAAAGTTGTTTTATCTTATTTATCCATAACCTTTAATTACTCAATAAAGAAAAGTATGATGATGAAAAATTTTACTTTTAGGAGCTTAAAACAACCAGTCATGATAAAAGGGTTCATTTTGAGCTAACGATGTGTTCTGAACGCTATAAGTAATCAATTCAGTGCTGTTATCAATTAGCCTAAAAGAAAAGCTTTAAAAATGAGTAAAATATAAGGGGTGGTCCACTGTACCCTGGTCACTGTACCTGGTATATTATATACGTATTTTTTTTATTTTTGAGACCGATTAAATTTCACGATTCTCCCCCACCCTCCGATTGACTGACGAATTTCGAATATTTTCCCCACGATCGATCGACGAATTTCGCATTTTTTTTCTCCAACCGCACACCTGCCAACATGTCAATTTTAAAAACTTACAATTTTTACGACGTATTCTTATGTACTTTAAAATGGATAATATATGCATTGAAAAAGATAATTATTTCAAACAATACAATAACAATTTTTCTATATTATATTCATACATACTAGTATTTATTTTTTATTTTATTTTTTTTTTTTTTTGCCAAAATAAAAACATGAGATTGCACAAGAAAATGTTTTTGCTATTTCATACTTTGGGAACATGTTTTTGAAAAACTGTCCTGCATGATCTGCAATAGATAGGGGGAGATTATGTTCTAAGGTGAACTTCACAAATAAATACTCTGCATTCCCGCATTCCCGGGATCTTCGGAATTTAAGAAATCGCCAAGTTTCATAGTGAAATTCTTTTTTTTTTTTTTTTTTCGTGAAATCTGACTGTTTTTGCGATTTAAGATGGTCCTCTTTATATCACTTCCATGAGCAGTTTTAAAATCCTCCTTACACACGATTCAGTGAGCATAAAGTTCTTTTACGAATTGAATATTTCCAACTGAGCGAAAAAATGCCCAGGCTGGGAATCGAACCCAGATCCTTGGCTTACAAGGCCAATGCTTTTTCCATTTAAGCTAACTGGGCCGACAACCAGCCAGCATATTTCGCTCAGAAAACCTTATTGGTAATAACATCTGGTCTGTCATGTAGACAGCTCAACAGAATAAACCGCAGGTAAAGGAACTCCATATAAACGATGGATAGGTAGATGAACTATTATTTTAACACAATCAAACTGATTGGTAAAGTTATCATACGAATTGAATATTTCCAACTGAGCGAAAAAATGCCCAGGCTGGGAATCGAACCCAGATCCTTCGCTTACAAGGCCGATGCTTTTTCCATTTAAGCTAACTGGGCCGACAACCAGCCAGCATATTTCGCTCAGAAAACCTTATTGGTAATAACATCTGGTCTGTTATGTAGACAGCTCTGAGCGAAATATGCTGGCTGGTTGTCAGCCCAGTTAGCTTAAATGGAAAAAGCATTGGCCTTGTAAGCCAAGGATCTGGGTTCGATTCCCAGCCTGGGCATTTTTTCGCTCAGTTGGAAATATTCAATTCGTATGATAACTTTACCAATCAGTTTGATTGTGTTAAAATAATATTTCATCTACGTATCCATCGTTTATATGGAGTTCCTTTACCTGCGGTTTATTCTGTTGAGCTGTCTACATGACAGACCAGATGTTATTACCAATAAGGTTTTCTGAGCGAAATATGCTGGCTGGTTGTCGGCCCAGTTAGCTTAAATGGAAAAAGCATTGGCCTTGTAAGCCAAGGATCTGGGTTCGATTCCCAGCCTGGGCATTTTTTCGCTCAGTTGGAAATATTCAATTCGTATGATAACTTTACCAATCAGTTTGATTGTGTTAAAATAATAGTTCATCTACGTATCCATCGTTTATATGGAGTTCCTTTACCTGCGGTTTATTCTGTTGAGCTGTCTACATGACAGACCAGATGTTATTACCAATAAGGTTTTCTGAGCGAAATATGCTGGCTGGTTGTCGGCCCAGTTAGCTTAAATGGAAAAAGCATTGGCCTTGTAAGCCAAGGATCTGGGTTCGATTCCCAGCCTGGGCATTTTTTCGCTCAGTTGGAAATATTCAATTCGTATGATAACTTTACCAATCAGTTTGATTGTATTAAAATAATAGTTCATAAAGTTCTTTACGAGATTCCACCAGGGGTGCAGAAAATGTTTCTACTCGCAACATTTCCCCCAATCCACATGAAAATTCATCCCAAAATCTTACGGTATGTCACAGGTAAATGCTGTATTAACGTAGGTATAGAACATTTATTTTTCCAATATATCTCAACTTATGCACGAGTATATAATTGAAAGGGTGATTCTGAGGGGGAAAAAAATCTGAAATTAACAGCAAATTTTCTGAAAGGTTACAGCAGCAGAGTTGGGGAAGGGGGAAATCCACTCCCAGCACTATGTTTTTTTCACGACCCTTTGCCGAAATTTGCCTTTTTTCGCGAACTTTTGACGAAATTTGCGGTTATTTCGCCTTCCTTTTCACGAGTTTTGTAGTTATTTCGCCTTCCTTTTGACGAAATTTGCGGGTATTTCGCCCTTTTTTGATGGAATTTGCGGTTGTTTTGCCATCTTTTAATGAAATTCGCGGTTGTTTTGCGATCATTTGACGAAATTTGCGGTTCTTTTGACGAAATTTGCGGGGGTTTTGCGATTTTTTAACGAAATTTGCGGTTATTTCGCGATTTTTTGACGAAATATGTGTTCATTTCGCGATCTTTTGACGAAATTTGCGTTGATTTCGCGATCTTTTGATGAAATTTGAGAGTATTCGCGGTTGTTTCGCTATCTTTTGACGAAATTCACGGTTGTTCTGCTGTCTTTCGACGAAATTCGAGGTTGTTTCGCGATCTTTTGACGAAATTCGCCGTGGTTTTGCGATCTTTCGACGAAATTTGCGGTTGTTTCATGACCTTTTGGCGAAATTTGCGGTTGTTTCGCAATATTTTGTCAAAATTTGCGGTTGTTTCGCGATATTTTGACGAAATTTACGTTTTTTTCGCGATCTTTTGGCGAAATGTGCGTTTATTTCGCGATCTTTTGACAAAATTTGCGTTCATTTTGCGCTCTTTTGATGAAACTTGCTGCTCTTTCGCCGAAATTTGCGGTTTTTTCACAATCTTTAGACGGAACATGCGGTTCTTTTGCGATCTTTTAACGAAATTTGCAGTTATTTTGCGATCTTTTGAGGAAACTTGCGGTTCTTTCGCGATCTTTTGACGAAATTTGTGGTTATTTTGTGATCTCGGGACGAAAAGCGCGTTTTTTCCGTAATTCTTTGACAAAATTCGCGGTATTTTTATGTCCGAATTTTCAGATTGATGACCTTTTCTTTAATTTTCGGAATCGAATGCCTTAAATTTTCGACAAATTCGGAACAGAATCACCCCTGATATACGGTACATATTATTCCGAGATCGATTTTGTGAAGATCGTCATACGGATCTTTTTATTTGTAGTGAAATTTTTCTATCTCAGGGAATTATGGAATTTGTTGTTAAAATCGAAATCAATTGTATATGTTTCTGCAAAATTTCCCCCAGGTGGTTAAAATTTCCCCCGATCCTAGATCGCCGGATCGGACATATTCTGCACCCCTGGATTCCACTACACACGAAAATTCCCTCGCATATCCTTTTATAAAAGCTTGATAATGGTGCTTCAGTTTAGATTTTTCCATTTTGTAACAGTAATGGAAAACACTATCTGAAAAATAAATCGTAGAGAATGACTGAAGTAAACAAAAACTTTACTCCGTTTTCTTCAATTCAGGGGTGATTCTGAGTAAAAAATAAAAAACAAACCTGAAATTCACAGCAGAAAAGCTGAAAGGTTACAGCAGATTGTGTGTGTGTGTGGGGGGGGGGGGGGATCACTACCGGTGCTAATTATGTATTTTTTCAGCGGACCTTTGACGAAATTTGCGTTTTTTCCGCGATCATTTGACTAAATTCGCGTTTTTCTGCGATCTTATGACGAAATTCGCGTTTTTTCGCGATTTTATGACGAAATTCGCGTTTTCTCCGCGATCCTTTGCCAAAATCCGCGTTTTTTCCGCGATCCTTTGACGAAATCCGCATTTTTTCCGCGATCTTTTGACGAAATCGGCATTTTTTTCGTGATCTTTTGATGAAATCGGGGGGGAGGGGGGATCACTACAGGCGCTAATTATGCATTTTTTCCGCAGACCTCTGACGAAATTCGCGTTTTTTTTCGCGATCATCTTCGAAATACATGTTTTTCCCCGATCTTTTGACGAAATCGGCGTTTTTTCCACGATCCTTTGATGAAATCCAATCCCCATCTTTTACGCGACTCTTTGACGAAATCGTCGTTTTTCCTGCGATCTTTTGACGAAATCGTCGTTTTTCCTGCGATCTTTTGACGAAATCTGCATTTTCCCAGCGATCTTTTGACGAAATCGGCATTTTCCCAGCGATCTTTTGACGAAATCGGCGTTTTTTCCGCGATCCTTTCACGAAATGCATTTTTCAATGCGCAAAACCGCGATTTCGTACTGTTCATCCGTACAACTGTACACTTAGAACAAAATCCGTACAGTGTACGGCCAAACCGTACAAGATGGCATGTATGCAACCGACTGATGAATTTCGCGATTTTTTCTCATGCATGACCGACGAACTTAACAATTTTTTCCCAAGATCGACTGACGAATTTTGCAATATTTTAAAGAGGATAATTGATGAATTTTTCTAATTTTTTTCCCAACGATCGACTGGCGAATTTCACGATTTTTTCGACGACTGAATGACGTTCTTCATAACTTTTTTTCCGTAACCGATTGACGAATTTTGCGATATTTTATCTCTACCTGTGATGTCTGAATGACTTTTCTTTTAGCTTGTGCTGGCGCCATTGTCACGTGATACGTGGGCGCGGAGAGGAAGGTGAAAGACTGTTTTTTTAGAGTGCGAAAGGTAGAGATATTGTTTATGCTGGCCTGTAAGCGCAGCGGTGTGTTTGTAAGAAACCAAAAGTTGGTTATAAAAAATCTTTCGGGGTGCTACGGGCACGAACGAGAAAGTGAAGTAATTTAATAATATAGTGAAAGAGTAGTTTGTGTGTACGTTAAAAATAGAAGTAGTATGGCGAACTCAAATCGGAAAACTTATATGTAAATACTTCTGTGTGTATTATCGTCTTGTCCTCGTCATATATATGTACTGTCTTCTGCATTCTTATAAATAAACTTCTTTTGTGTCAAAAATAATTAGTGATTTGTGACCTAGAAATACGCTTCTGACGTCAAGCGGGAATTCAGCATTACACTACCGATTGGTAAATTTTGTGGTATTTTCTTGCGATCGATTAGAGAAACTTATGGGTTTTCCCCCCATACGGTCGATGGACGACTTTCTCGGATCTTACCTGCGGCCAATCGACGAATTTCATAATTTTTTCATATTTCTAGATTTTTGCCCACGACATACTGGCGAAACTCGTGTGAGATTCTTTATGCGATCGATGGATGAATTTCGCGGTTTTTTCCCAGCGTTCAACAGGCTCAAGAATTTCGCGATTTTTTTCATAACTGACTGGCGAAATTTTTTGATTTTTTTTCACACGACCGACTGACGAATTTTACGATACTTTCCGCGACCAAATGATGAAATTTACAATCTTTTCCACGCGATCAATGACGTATTTCATGAGTTTTTTTCTCTTACAACTAGAAAAATAAATAATTCTGAAGGACGCGTCAAAAATGGGAGTTAAGGCCCCTGGGCGCTTTAAATTATTTTAAAAGGGCAGCCGGGCGCTGCACCCTGCGAAATTAGCCCAGGGCCGCTGGGCGTGATTTTTTTAATAAAAACAGGGTTGGGTTTCTTCCGGAAGAAACCAGTTTCTTCCAGGACAGTGGAAGAAACTGGAAAAAACCGGAAGAAACTGGAAGTAATGGAAAAAACTGGAAGAAATGGAAGAAACCAACAGAAAACAAAATAGATGCTCAAAGTTAAAGTATATTAACTATGTAAAAGAATTAAACTCAAAGTATAATTATATGAACCCTAAATTGGAAAATTTAATTAATATTAAAAATATTATTTTTGGAAAAATAAATAATTTTTTTAATAACATACTTCAGGTTCAGCAGACATTTACAGGTGATGGATTTAGAGGATGAGGGATTTTTTTTCTTTTATTAATTATGCCATTTATGTAAAAAGTAGGGATGCACCGGATATTGATTTTGCCGGATATCGGATACCGGATATCCGAAGCTCCTTCGCCTGCCGGATTCGGATATCCGGCCGGATATCCGATCGGATATCCGGCCCTAGATATGTTTTTAGTTATATATTGAATTATTTCTCTATATAATGTCATTTCAAAACAATAAATTACAAACATGTTTCACACATCATTAAAACATTTTAAATGTATTGAAATATAATTCACAAAAACTATATCTCTTTGAATATCATGGCTTGCAATTCAAGTTTTCCCAGGAGGGGAGTTTCGTACCCAAAATTTATAAATGTAGGGGAGTTGAACTGTTAGAAAGGAAAAAAAATCTTTACACCCCGTTATTTTTTATGTGCTACTTAAAGAATTACATTTATACAGACATGACAAAATACCATTGAAACAATTTAAATTAACAACTCAAGATAATTATTTTATAATAAAATTTTTTATTTTATTAAAACAAAGGAACAGAATCAAGCTTTATATATACCATGTCTATTTTTCAATTTTCACCCAATGTTATGGGCAATTCACAATCGGGTTGCATTTTATTCAGTTTTGCATACTTTAGCCTCTTTCAGAAATTACACTTTTGACAAACAGTACAGAGCGATTTTATAACTTTAGAAATTATCGGAAACACATGGTTATGCTCTCTTAAAAAGTTTTAGAAAACTTTGCAAAATCTGATGTGCATTAATTTTTAACTTACATGAATAATGCACATCGGTGATGGTATGTCACTTCTGAACAAATTTTTTTATTATATCCTTAATGGAATTATAGTCAAAACTGTAATCCCTGGTATTTTCGTTAATTGAACTATGTTCTACGCATTGGAATCTACGCTATGAAATCCATATCCAAAGTTTGAAAAGGGAATAGTCAATTGATTTCTTCTATTACACGAGAAAAGGTTGATTTCAAAAAGTCATGTCCTAATTTCTGTTAATTGCGAGAAACAACTATTTTGTTGTTTCTAAATATGTTTTTTTAAGTTCATCAAAGTTTTTTTTTTTTCATGTGCACCACAAGTGTAATCTCATTTTGTTTAGTGCTGACTATTGGCCAATTTGATAGAGCTTAGTCTCCAGTGGCCGTTGCTGCCCTTTTAGTTATTTCCTATTTTGGGCAGACAGGTAAAACATCGCAAAATACGTAAAACGGTCATAGAAAAAACATTGCTAATTTCGTCAATCATGGTGAAAATAAATAAAATAATTTGTCGATTGGTTGCGAGAAAAAAACTGAAGTTCGTGGGAAATCAACAGTGGGAAAATATCACGAAATTCGTCAATCGATCATGGAAAACTATCGTGAAATTTACCAGTCCGTCACGAGCAAATACTGTGAAATTCCTCAGCCGGTCGCAGAGAAAAAAGTCCTTCCGGCCAGTGCCGGGAGGAAGAGGTAGCTTTCATATTCCTTATCAAAAGATAGCTTATGTTATTCAAACACACGAAGTTCAATTTAGTGGAAACCGATTACAGAAGATTCAATACTAATTTTTATCAGTACTAAATCATTATGAATGCGAATTTCGCGAAATTAGTCAGCTTTATCCAAGCTGCTTTTATTTAAAGTAACTTATATTTGGTTGCCAAATTCGGCGATATCTTAAAGTTCCTGCCTTTTTAAGACATGGTGGATGAGGCTAACTAGTGAACTTGGTCGAGACTTTAGCAATTCCTGTGCACATGCTCTCTCACATCGGAATTGGTTGATATACAAGAGTGCTGTCGCAGGCAAAAAATCAGATTTTTCAAAATGTCACCCACATAAAGAAATTATATCTGCCATATCTGAGCCATTTTTTAAGATAAAGACAAAACAAAAAATGTTCCGGAATCCTTATATCAAGGTCAAATACTTAAAAAAGAAATCTTTTTCAATTTCTAATTATTCTTGCACTTCACTTTAAATATAATTTTTTTTTAATTTAATGGCCGCCATTTTGAAACAAGATGGCGGATGAGGCTGGCCAGCGATCTTGGTCGAGACATTGCTACATACTATCCACATGCCTTCTTACATCCAAATAGGTTAATAAATACGTGTGTTATAGCGTGACAAATGTCAGATCGTTTCAAAATGTCAGCCATGCTAGAAATTCAAAGTGCTATAACTCAACCATTTTTTAAGATATAGGCGAAACAAAAACTGCTCCGGAAGCTTTGTATCAAGGTCAAACACATAAAATCTTTTTCATTTTCCAATTTTTTGATACCTCATTTTAAATTTTAAATTAAAAAAAATTAAATGTTCCCTTTTGAAACAAGATGGCGAAGGAAGCTGACCAACGAACTCGGTCGAAACATTGGTATGTGCTATGTACACATCAAGTTACATCCAAATCGGTTCATAAATATGCCTGTTATCGCATGACAAAAATCAGGTCGTTTCAAAATGTCAGCCACAATAGAAATTCAAAATGCCATAACTCAGCCATTTTTTTAGATATAGACGAAACAAAAACTGTTCCGGAATCTTTGTATTAAGGTCAAACACATAAGGAAATTTTTTTTTTCATTTTCCAATTTCTTGGCACCTTATTTTAAATTTTTGAATTTTTTTTAAATGGCTCCATTTTGAAACAAGATGGTGGATGAAGCTGGCCAACGAACTCGGTCGAGACATTGGTATGTACTATGTAAGTATGTACACATGAAGGTACATTCATATCGGTTCATAAATACGACTGTTATCGCGAGACAAAAATCAGGACGTTTCAAAATGTCAGCTGCGCTAGAAATTCAAAGTGTTATAACTCCACCATTTTTTAAGATATAGACAAAACAAAAACTGTTCCGGAATCTTTGTATCAAGGTCAAATACATAAAAAAATTTTCAATTACCATTTTCGATTTTTTGGTACCACATTTCAAATTTTAAATTTAAAAAAAAATTCCATTTTGAAACAAGATGGCGGATGAAGCTGGCCAACAAACTCGGTCGAGACATTGGTATGTACTATGTACACACCGAGTTACATCCAAGATCCCAAAACTTTTTTCTATCTCATACGCCTTAATATTTCTAAAAGTAGTTTTAAATGTTAATACTTCGATGTTATTAGTTCAATATTATACCAACTTTGATTTTGATCTAAGATTTTTGCTAGTCAATTAATCAAAATATGAATAAGTTAATCTCAATCATGATATTTATTAAAATCAATACATAGCTGCCAACTTGTACGGATTGGCCGTACAATGTACGGATTTTGTTCTAATTGTACGGTTGTACGGCTGAACAGTACGATTGTACGGTTTTGCGCGCGGGAAAAACGATCGCTGAAAAATGCGAATTTTGTCAAAGATCGCGTGAAAAAACGCTACTTTTGTCTAAGATTGCGTGAAAAAACGCTGATTTCGTCAAAGATCCCTTCAAAAATGCTAATTTCTTCAAAGGATCGCAAAAAAAAACACTAATTTTGTCAAAGGGTCACGAAAAAAAAACCGCTACTTTTGTCAAAGGATCGGAAAAAACGCCAATTTTCGAAAAAAGAAAACGCGAATTTCGTCAAAGATCGCGGGAAAAAACACTAATTTCGACAAGGGATTGTGAAAAGTACGCGAATTTCGTCAAAAATCGTGGGGATAAAACGAGAATTTGTTCAAAGGATCGTGAAATGAACGCGAATTTCATCAAAGTTCGTGGGAAAAAGCGCGAATATCGTCAAAGATCGCGAGAAAAAAAAAGAATTTTATCAAAGATATTTGAAAAAAAGCAAATTTTGTCAAAGAATCGCGAAGAAAACGCGCATTTCGTTAAAAATCGCACAAAAAACACTATTTTTGTCGAAAGATCGTGAAAAGAACGCAAATTTTGTCAAAATCGCAGGAGAAACACTCATTTCGGCAAAGAATTGTGAAAAGAACGCGAATTTCGTCAAAGATCGCGGGGAAAGAACACTAATTTCGTCAAGGGATCGTGAAAAGAACGCGAATTTCGTCAGAAAACGCGTAAAAACGCTAATTTCGATCAAAAATCTTTGAAACAAAGCTAATTTCGTCAAAGATCGCGGGAAATAACGCGAATTTCGTCAAAGATCTCGTAAAAAACGCGAATTTTGTCAAAGATCTCGTAAAAAACGCGAATTTTGTCAAAGATCGCGTAAAAAACGCGAATTTCGTCAAAAGATCGCGAAAAAAATGCAAATTTCGTTAAAAGATTACGAAAATAACACAAATTTCGTTACAAGATCGCGAAGAAAACCGCAAATTTCGTCAAAAGATCGCGAAAAACCCCGCAAATTTCGTCAAAAGATCACGAAAACAACGCAAATTTCGTCAAAAGATCGCGAAGAAAACCGCAAATTTCGTCAAAAGATCGCGAAAAACCCCGCAAATTTCGTCAAGATCACAAAAAAATGCAAATTTCGTCAAAAGATCGTGAAAAAAAACAGTAATTTCGTCAAAGGATCGTGAAAAAACTCATAATTAGCACCGGAAGGGAATCTCCCCCCCTTCCTCCCCAATCCTTTGGCTGTGTAACCCTTCAGAAAATTTGCTGTGAATTTCAGAATTTTTTTTTTTTTTTAGAATTTCCCATGCAAAAAAATTTTCTTTTGATATCTCACGTTTTTATTTTGAAAAAAAAAAAAAAAAAAGACTATACATGAATATAGCATAGAAAATGTTATGAAGTATTACTTTTTTCATTGCATGTGCATGTGTTACGCATTTCTAAGCACCCAAGAATACGTCATAAAAATTGTAAGGATTTCAAAATTGACATGTTGGCAGGTATGTCAATAATTTTTTTCGTTATTCATCAGCTGATTGTGAATAGCCAGCTTAGCAGGATGCGAAGTTCCCATGACTTCACGAGCCACCAATATACAGTACAAAAAATTGAGAAAATTTTACAAAAAACGCTGTTACAGTGAGACCTTCTGACGGAATATTTCCAAATTCAAGGAAAAACTGACAGCCATAGCCAAAAATGTACACAAAAAATGGGTTCAATTCTATGCTTAGTTTCATACTCTTTTCGATGGTAAAATAATGGAAATAACACAAAAATCACTATTATAGCGCCCCCTTCCAGCAGACTATTTTCAAATTGAAGGAAGACCAGTTGGCCACAGCCAAAAACATACCCCCAAAAATTGGTTCAATTCTATGCATAACTTCATACACTTTTCGATGGTACAAGAATGAAAATGGCACAAAAATCACTGTTACAGTGCACCCTTCTGGCGGAATATTTCTAATTTAAAGGAGAACCTGCTGGACATAGCCAAAAACATACACAAAAAATTTTGTTCGATTATATGGATAACTTATTACATATTTAACAGACACTTTTCGATAGTACAATAATGAAAATGGCACAAAAATCGCAATTACAGCAGCAACCCTTTCTGACAGAATGCTTCCATATTGAAGAAGGACCTGCTGGCCACAGCCAAAAACATACACAAAAATTTGGTTCGATTCTATGCATAACTTCATACACTTTTTGATGGCACAATAATGAAAATTGCACAAAAATCACGATTACAGCGCCCCCTTCCAGTGGAATGTTCCAATATTGAAGGAGGGCCAGCTGGCTATAGCCAAAAACATTCACAAAAAATTTGGTTCAATTCTATGCATAACTTCATACACTTTTTGATGGTATGATGACAGACAGACATTTTGTATAAGCATGTTTTGGGATCTCTGACCCCTAAAACGTCTAAGCCCACCAAAAACCAGAAATCGAAAAAAATCTCAGTTACAATACTTTCTTCTATTGAAGATAGAAGAAAGTAAAAATAGGCCTGTTTAATTGTTAAACTTAAAAGAGAGAAAGAAAATTAATAAAGTCATACTTTAATAAACAACTTTAGATTTTGTTTCACATTCTGAAAGTAAAGGTACAATTTTCTAAAAGATGTAAACATAAATTCTTGAATTTATTATAGAGAGTTCAAATACCAATGTTACGAAAGCTGGTAATTCTTTAAATTTTTGAGAATTACCTTTTACTCATAAATAGTGGACTTACTTTCATATTTTGCATTATAAACAAAAGTTGTTCGGCATTGTTTGGGTCAAACGATTTCTCTTATCCTTATATATTTGCTTTGCTACGCCTTTACCGGATATCCGGCAGAGAAGTCGGATATCCGGTGATTGTGATTCGGATATCCGACGGTATTTCGGATATTGAAAAATCAGCCGGATGTGCCGGATATCGGATATTTGCCGGATATCCGTTGCATCCCTAGTAAAAAGAGAAAAAAAGAACTACCTACAAAAAGTTTATTTTTCGTATGCAAATAGATTATTTTCTTATAAAAATGCATCATTTTAAACTGCACAACACAGAAAATAAACAAATTTGTAATTATTGTATTGTAATAATTATTACAATTATTATTATTATTGTATTGTAATAATTTGTAATAATTATTTGTATATATACTAGCATCTTGCATGCATATCTCAATGCTGATTTTAAAAGACTAATGTTCTTAAAATATCTATGGGTACGTCAAAATGCTTTTAAACTCTCCTGAAGTTTTCTGTAGGGCTTGAAAGAATTTTTTTTGTCTTTTGCATTCATCCATTCTAAGTTGAGAAACTGATTGCAGCATCCTACTACTAAAATACTTTTTGTTATACTATGCTGCATTTGTAGTAAGGAAAGTGAGGATTTTAATTTTTTTTTTTTTTTTTTTTTTTTAAATACAGTAATTATTGTACTCTATTACTTTACTTACCTTAATAAAATTGATGTAAATAAAAAGCACTGTCTTTTATTTAAATGAGTTTCATTCTACCATTCGTGAAAGATCCACGTACTGTTTACTACTAGCTTAAAAAGTTATAATTAAAAAATATGCTTGCTAAATTGAAATGGATAACATTTAATTGATTATGTGCATTTTTTTTTTTTTTTTTTTTTTTTTTTTTTTTTGATAAAATTACTTTTCTTCATTTTGCCAATGGTTGAAGATCTTCAGACAGATGTCGTGTGTGATCTTGGGTAAAAAACTGATATAATTATTAATTTAGCATATATAATTAATTAAATTTATATAGGTCTGATGGAATTAATTTACTTAAGGTTGTAGGAATAAGACATTTATTGTATCTTACAAAGTTGAAAGTTATATGGTAAATTCTTAAAGAATAACAGTTTCTTCCATTTCTTCCTCTTGGAAGAAACCCATTTCTTCCGGCCGGTTTTTTCCATGGTTTTTTCCACTGTGGAAGAAACTTGCCAACCCTGAATAAAAATGGGCGCATTGTTCTCAAAACGGGCACTCGTGTGTCCTGTTCCAAAAACATATTTTGAACTGGTTTGTTCCCTTTTATCAGTAGAAATTTATGATATTTTCCCGAAAGACTGACGAATTTTGCAACATATTCCCTCAACCAATCGACGAATTTTACGACATTTACTGATTACTGATTGGCGAATTACTGATTGGCGCTTGATTTTACACATTACTGATTGGCGAATTTCGCGATTTGTTTTTACACGATTGACAACATTTCTGGATTTGTCCCCACGACTTATCGGCAAAACTTGTAAGGTTTTTTTTTTCATGCAGCCTCTGGGCGAATTTTCCAATTCTTTTTTTATCACACGACCGATTGACAAATTTCGTTATTTTTTTTTCCACGCTGGACAGATGAATTTTGAGAATTTTTACAGCAATCGACCAAAGAATTTCGTTTTTCTTTTCTTGCAGCTGATCGACAAATTTGTTCATTTTTTTCCGCGAGTCCGCGACCAATCAATTAATTGAACTTTCCCTCTGCCAATCGACAAATTTCATTATTTTTTCCCCTAGACCTATTCACGAAATTCACCAATTTTTCTTGCGGCCAATTAACCTATTTCGAGAGAAAGGGTACGTCAAAAGAACAGTAAGGACCACTGGCATAAAGTAGCCAAAAAGGGCCGCCGGGCGCTGCGCCCTGCCAAATTGGCTTTGTCAACACTACACCTTTCATATCTAAACAACACCGAGCTAGACATTCCTTTATTCAAAGTGTTTGTTACAAGAGTTTAGGAACACCCTGTTTCTTTATTCCCTCCGAAAATGAACGCCCACTCCAGACACTGCTCTTTGGTGCATTAAAAAACTTCCTTGCTAAATCAAAAGGAACAGGAACGTTATTCTTGCTGAGTTGCCACTATTCATTAGATTGTATTACTTATTTATGTTTTACTTTAGTTCCTTCCTGAGAAATAAACAGCATAAGAGACAATTTTTTCTTCTAATTCCTTCAAAATTTCTCCTTGATTTTAAAATATTTGTTTTAGAATATAAGAAAATGTTTTTTATTTGTTTTAATTCATAGAAGAAACCATAAAATTTTAAATTTTACTAATTAAACAAGTTTTTAAAACTACCCACTTCTTAAATAACTCAAAGCATAATTTTTTTTTTGCGTAAAATTTACGTGTAAAAAGGTCTTCTATATCAAAATGTAAGCATCTGTGTTAAATATTATATAAAATTGTTTTAAAATTTTACTTTTTCATATCTTAAAACTCTGAAATAGTATATTAAGTATTCGGCCAGTATTCAAATATTTGGTATTCGACCGAATTCGATTAGACTGAATATTCGATATTCGGCCTAACAGTTACTATTAGGATATCCGAATATTCAGTATTCGGTTTACCTGTATGTCAAATATTCGGTATTCGGCCAAAATCACTATTCGGTACATCCCTAACTTAGTGGTAAAGGGCTTGTAAGAAGACTATTTTTTCCCATGACTGTTGGGTCGTTTAATAGTTTTAAAAAAGTTATTATTCTACAAATACTTTGGAATTTTTATTGGTTATAATTAAAACTGTTTCGAAGACTGTCTAAAAAAATCGTGAAAAAATATTGATATTTAGTTTTAAAAGAACTGTGTTTTCTTCCGGTGTTTTTTCCCCCATGTCCGGTCTTTTAACATTAAAAATCAAAAATAATTATTCTCGTCAAACGCTGCGAAATTTTTATCAGTTATAAATATAAAGGTTTTGAAGCCTGCGTAAAAATTTCGTGCAAAAATATAGATGTTTAGTCGTAAAAACAAGAGCCGAAGCCGCCCGCGTCTTCGCATATTCTGAGCGAAAATTTTACACATTTTCTTTTTTTAAAAGTACTTCAAATCACCCAAATGTTTTGAGACTTTTATAGGTGATGTAAATCCAGTCCCAGTGTACTAAGGCCCCACCAGTGGCCGAGAGATTCTGCTCTCGAAGCTGGTAGACGGGAGGTGCTGGGTTCGATCCCAATCGCGCCCGTCGGCCTAATCGTTCGGAGTTTTCGTGGTTTTCTTCGAGCCGTGGATTTTCCATGCGTTAATACGGATTAGGCTCCCTTAGAAAGACCCCCACGGAGGGCACTCCTCCCGGGCCTATATCCCTCGTGTAGATAATTGGCCGTCAAAAATCAACCCAACTCAACCCAGTGTACTAAGAACGTGTAAAAAGGCTGTGTTAAAATATCAACGTTTAGTGTAGAGCAGCCTTTTCACATCCACGTGCCAAATTTTTTCGAAATTTGTTTTACGTGATCATGACGTGCCAAAAATATAAAATTTTAATGGATCAATTAATTATGAATCAATTTTACTTAAAATTTTGTTTTTAGCATAAAAAAATATGGGTAATATTTGATGTTACGCTTTAAAAATTTATTTTAAAAATATTATTTCTATGTAGTCTCATCTTAGATGCCAAATAATTTATTTAAGCTTCGTATTTTTAAGAGATTGCAAGTTGAATTGGACTCATTTGACAAGATGTTTTTAGTTGAATTTTTCACAATACAGTCGAACCTCGTTTTCCCGACACCCGGTTTTCACGTCACTCCGCTTATCACGTCAGTTTTTCAAAGTCCCGATTTTCTGTATATGATTTTAATGTAAATAAACTCCGGATTTTACGTCGTTGAATAATTTCCAACCCCGGATATCCCGACGGTTTAGGAAAATTGTCCATTCTTCATAATCCATCTTATAAGCACGGAAATTAAACGGTAAGAAATGTCTTAGCCAAACTTTTCACAAAAGTGTCTAAAATACCCATTGAGATAAATGAGAAATTTTACTTTAATCCTTTATCTGAATAAATGAACCCACAGACAACTATGAATGACCCACTTAAGCGCCAGATAGACTTATCAGTGTATTCGCGGTCTTTTTGTTCTGATCAGGCGACCCTTTCTTGTGGTTGCGTGGCGGTTTTCACCCGACTAAAACCGAAGCATTGCATTGTATTGAAACGATCAGAAATTATCTAACATCCATTTCTGAAACAACGAATATTGATTACAATTATTTGTATAATATTGAAAAAAGAACTGTAGGAAGCACATCTAGGGATAAGCAAACCTTAATCCATCAATATTTCATATAACAATTAAAAAAAAAAAAAAAAAATCATCAAAAATCTGACCTTTATTCTTTGAAGTTTGTTTTGTGTTTATTTTGTTTAATAATATTGTTTTATTGCTTAAAACTGCAAAATCAGTTATGAATTTAAAATTGTCCTAAATTAATTAATAATACAGCTTTTTATAAACATATTTTTTCCAACTCCGGTTACCGCGACATTCTGCTCAAGACGACACTTTTTTGTTGTCATTAGAGTGTCGGGATAACGAGGTTCGACTGTATTTATTTCCGAGAATAATGTCTGCAAGAAAAAATTGTCAAAATAGCAAGCGCCAGAATCTACAGCGGTAATTGAATTCTGTAATGAGTGTCTGTAATTGAATTCCAAGCTGTTAAGATTAGTCCAGGCAATAGGGGATTTTACCTGACAAAATTAATGGTAGTTCTGGAAATCGGCTTACTTTATGTTTTTTGGGTCACTGAATCCGAATTTGCAACCCCCCCCCCCCCCCCCAAATTTTGGTAAATGCCCGCCAAAACAGGTTTTTATTAAAAAAAATCAATTTTTTTTATTGCTTTAGAGAAAAAGTGTCTAGAAATTCGGAAAGTAGACAAAATTTGCAACAAATAAGATATATGACATTATGACGTAGGATGAATGGGGAGGGGGTATCTGCCTCAGAACATGCGCCGCGGTGCTGCGTGGGCTAGTTGTGCAATTCCACTTAACCACTCACATCGTTTACATTCGCCCTCCCGTCTCCCCTCCGAACTTTCCCTATAAGGTTTACTTTAAGTTTTTGGGTCGCTGAATCAGACTTTTTAACTTCCCCCAAAATAGTTGTTTTTAAATGATTTTTTTTTATTGTTTTAGGCGAAAATTAATGTAGAAATTCATAAAGTAGACGAAATTTGCAACAAATAGGATATATGACATTATGGCGTAGGATAAACGGGGAGAGGGGGGCTGCCTCGGAAGGCTTGGCAAAACCGCGAATTTCGTTGATCAGACACGGAAAAATCTAGAATTTTGTCGATGAGGCGCGGAAAAAATTGCAAATTTCGCCGATCGGGCACGGAAAAATCACGATTTTTGACGATCGGGCTCGCGAATTTCGTTGGTCGGGCACAGAAAATTCGCGAATTTTGTCGATCAGGCGCGGAAGAATCGCCAATTCCGTTGATCGGGCACGAAAAAATCGTCAGTTTTGTTGATGATGCGAGGGAAAATTATAAATATTGTTGATCGGTTGCGGAAAAATCGTGAGTTTCGTCAGTGACGAGAAAAAATCGCAAATTTCGTCAATTTGCCGCTGGAAAAAATTGCAAATTTTCTCAGTCAGTTAAGAATCGCGAATTTCGTCGATCGGGAATAGAAAAAATCGCGAACTTTTTCGATTAGGAGAGGAAAAGTCTCAACGAATTTTGCGATCGACTGATGAGTTTTGCGATTTTTTTCCATGAAATCGAGTAACTAATTTCGAGTATATAACGACCGACAGAAGAATTTTGAGATTTTTCTTGCAACCCACAGTTTACTAGTTTTTTTCACAAGATCGATTGAGAAATTTCGCGATATGTTTCTGTCACCGATTAACGGATTACGCGTTATTTTCCCCGCGAAAATGACTAAATCGTGACATTTTTCCCGCGGCTGAATGGCGAAATTTATGATTTTTTCCCAGTGAATGATTATCAAATTTCGCAATATTTTCTTGGGCAATTGGGGAATTTCGTGTTTTTATTTTGCCTCAGATTAACCAAATTTACGTTTTCTTTTCAATGTCCGGCAGAAAAATTTTGCAATTCTTGCCCTCGAACGATCGACGATTTCGTAATAATTTTCCCACGATCGAATGGCGAAATTTACGATTTTTTCCCCGTGACTGGTGGGCAAATTTCTCTCCGTGACTAACCAAGTTTCGAGACAGTTTCCGTGGAATTTCGTGGTTTCATCCTGCGACAGACTGACATAATCCACGATTCTTCCCCCAGTTTTTCGACTGAAAAATTTTGCGATTTTTACCCGCGAATGCTGACAAATTACCAGATTTTTATTTCATGCGACAGATTACCAAATTTTCCAATATTTTCCCGCAACCGATTGACGAATTTCGCGCTATTTTTCCGCGAACAAATGACGAAAGACTAAACTTTAGACAATTTTATATTAAATAAGTAGCATATACTCAAGACTCCCCCAAAAAGGCACCTAAAGCGGTCAGAAACGCTAACTTTTTAAATAGAAATCCAGCGCCCCCCACCCCCGGAATTTCACGCGTCATTCTTTTTCACACTTTATCTAATGTGTTATAAAATATTTTAAAGTTTTAAACAGATCGACTTGTTAGATTTCCTAATTTTAACAAAATCGCTTTATGTTAGTTCCACATTCCACCACCAGGGAGCACACTTTATTCTTAACAAAAGCATATCTCAACGAAACTCCTTCACGAACTTCCCTCACAATCTTTCCGTAGATATATGGGTCGGGATGGTGGCGGTCTTAAACCAAGAATTTAAAATATTTGCTGCGGTAACAAACGCAAAGATTTTAAAAATAAATCTAGCTCCCCCCTCCTCCTCAAAATATCATACTCCATTCTTTTTTACACTTTTTCTTATGTGTTATAAACTATCTTAAAAATTCAAACAGAACGAGTGGCGGTCTCTTAACCAATAAAATTTAAGATATTTCCTGAAATTACCATTCGAAAATAGTGGTATGAATACTTGTAAACTTTCTGATGATGAATGAGTTATACTTATCTCATAGCGCTGTTCAAAAACTCCACGCAAATTGTTAGATTTCCTAATTTAAATTATTTCGTGGTTAAAAGCACGTGTATCCATTTTAATCGACGCATTTGATAGCAATAAACCAATTAATTAAATAATAATATCTCAGCTTCCAATTAAGCTATCGCTTTGAACTGGGTATGTATGAAATCTGCGAGATTTCCCGTCCGGATGTCAAAAAATTTTAACAAAAAATTTAATATTTAAAAAGTTAAAATTTCGTATTAAAATATCCCACTATCAAAAACCGCAGTCGTCGCCATGTCTGACACCTGCTTCTCGGGAAAATGAAATCCCATTTCATTGTCTTTCCAAATAAAGAAATAAAATTTTTATCCATCGATTTTTAGTGGATATCTTCACTAACACATCGCACAAACATGAACTTTATACCAGGGCCGAAAATTCCTTAAAATTATATGTATCAAAACTTTTTTTTTAAGTGTGATTTTTTTCCTCTCATTTTAGAATAAAAATACGGAGTACATTTCAGATAATTACAGCCGAATGATAATCGAAGAGTTCATAATCTTTATTATGGAAAATGGATTAAATCGACACGAACAAAACTAACGAAGAGAATTTCGTGCTTTTTCTTTTCTTTTCAAAGATTGTCTTATACTGAAATCAGCAGAATTCACAAAGGGTAGACTGCGCCAGACGCATGCAAACCACAAATTCTCATAATGTTGTAGCGTCATGTACTTTTAGTATTTCATTATTTTACTTGCATAGTCTTTCGATCGTGAAATTATTTTCATTAATTGCCTGTAGCGAGTCGGATACTAGGATTACACAGATGTTGTACCAGTTAAAAGAAAAAAAATATTTCTTACTTCAGGTAAATATAATGCTAGTATTTTTATTTAGTTTTTAATTTAAGATAATGATTTTAGGTAATTTTGAAAAAGTATTCTTTAAAACATATTTCATTTGCTTAAAAAATCAGCCTGCATAAATAATTAATTTCTCAATGTCCTGGATCTTTATTCAAATAAAAGAATAATTATATAATATCTTAATAAACCGTCTTCCAAAAAATATGAGACCCTGATAAAACGCCCCTTTCGACTAATAATTTTTCTTTCTTTCTATAATTTCTAGCGGGAAAACGATAAAAGAAACAAAAACTTTTGATGAGACCAACCACTGGTCGTAGTAATATCTTTCAATCTTTCGTAATCAGGTAATCTTTTTAAAACATAGCAAATTATCGTATTTTATAGAAGAAACGCCGCACCCGTCGTAAACGCCGCACTCCTCAAATTGGCCTGAATAAACTTAAAAATATCGTAATCGTCGCACCCGTTGTAAACGCCGCATCCGTCGGAACGCTACTTTTGTCGACAGCGTCACGTTGATCTAACTTTAATAACAATTTTCTGAGCAGCGTATGATGCCTCGTTTTCAATATCTTAAGATGTCTAAAGTTTTATTTAAAATATTTAAATCCGATTTTAAATATTTTTATGAATTTTTAAATTAAGGAAATTCAATTGGTATTTTAAGAAAATCGTAAACGCCGCACATGGCGTAAACGCTGCACTTGGAAAAAAAGTAACTTTTAAACTCGTAAACGCCGCGGCGTTTCTTCCATAAAATACGGTAGTGTTGTTTGTAGAACCAGTAGGATTTGGACGAGTTTGGTGAACTTAGCTCGTAGGGACAATGCCTCCTAGTATAAAATATGAGAGCAAATTGTTTCAAAATAATATAAATTTCCAAAATTTTTTGTTTATTCCTTTTTTTTTTCTTTACTAGTTTATTATTTTTTTTTTCGTTTTCTTTTTAGCTTTTAATCAAGGAATTTATTGCAAAATATTGAAGCATGATTTCAAGCATGATAATATTCTATATGAAAAAGGGTGAACTGAAAAAAAAAAGGAATGTCTGGTGAAATTGTGCTGGATTGCAAGATACGAAAATGTACTATAATCACGAACGAAAATATTCAAATCCCACAAAGCGCTTCTTTATCTTTATAAAAATCCGAAAACAATTTATTTTTGAAATTTAACCCTGCTAAGGTGTTCGGGTCGTTTTTGACCCAAAAGTTGGCCCAGCGTTCAGAGTTGTTGAGACTGCGGCTTTTTGCACACCACTATTATTTTAGAGAAATTGTTGTTCTCTTGAATCGCTCAAATGTTCCAATTAAAAAAAAGAACATTTTCTGAATTAAAATAGTGGTAGGAAACTTGGAAGCTCTGCATATTTGAAATAATGTTCAGGGGCGCGCCGACCTATTGTGCAAAGTGTGCGGCGCACACAGGCGCCAGGATAATAAAGGCGCCAAGCAATTTAAGCGAGGAAGAAATATTTAAAAATACATATTTTTAAATTTTATAAAAATTAATTATTCTTGAAATTTTAATTATATTTTATGGATTTACACCTCAAATAAATTACTTACAATTTATTAAAAGTTAGTATTCTTTAAATTAAATGTGATAAATTAATTAATTTCAATCCAGAACGTAAAAATTTAACTTGAAACATTTCCCCCCCCCCCCCCCCAAAAGAGGGCATTTTTTAGCTTTCTATTTAATGTTAGATTCCACCGAGGACACTATTTCGGATACACTATTTGAAACTCTTTTACTGAAACAAAAAATAGACAAATACGGGGATACGAAGACGGATTTAATTTGCCTGAAAAAAAAAAAAAAAAGAATAAAGAAGAGTTTTAGATTCAAATTTTCGTGCATTTTACGTGCTATATCCAACTGGTAGTCTAAACTGGATAGTCAATGACGTTGTGGGTATTAATCACGAGGCTACTGAGTTTTATTTTTACTATGACTAGGGGATCGTACCAGGGCTTCCCGGGTTACCGAATATATTAAAACTATTTTTTTTTATTGAAAAGTAATATTTTTTTACATGCAATATATTTCTTAGATTGCCCACTAAAAATAAAAAAGAATTTTTCACATGAAAAATATGGATTATACAATCAAATAAATTTTTGAAAATTTTTAAAAGCAATTTTTTCGCATTAGCCGCATGCCAAGAGTTATTAGCCCAAGATTTTGCTGCTTACGACATCATTATATTTTCTGATAATTTCAGAGCTTTAAGCGCGTAGTTCAATTACATGTCTGTTAAATTTATGTTTTATTTGTATTATTTTATTTATTTAATCATAGAGGAAGTTTTATTTTTGTTTACGGAATATTAGTCGTAAGAAAATGATGAACTCTTTATGTTGTTTTAAGAGGCTACTTCAGTCAAATGAAAAGACGCATTCGCTAATGCTAATCCTATGGAAGAAATTTACAAAGATATCTCGGTCGCATTTCAATATTTTTAAATGATTTCTTTTGCATTGAATAGTTGAGATCGATCTGTATGCAGGCCGTTTTTTACTTTTTTGATTTTGATTGCAGATATTTTTTATGAGGATGCTTTTACTTTCGAAACCGGTTCCGAAAATGAAAGTGTCCTCATAAGAAATACCTGTAAACAAAATCGAAAAAATAAACAACGGCCTTTGTACAGATCAACCTCAACTATTCAATGCAAAAGAAATCATTTAAAAATATTGAAATGCGACCGAGATATCTTTGTAAATTTCTTCCATAGATTAGCATTAGCGAACGGGTCTTTTCGTTTGACTGAAGTAGCCTCTTAAGGGCAAACGGATTAATCATTCTTAATCGAGCTCCACGCAATAGAGATACATTTAAAAATTAACCTCTCGACTCGCAATCATCCTTTTAAAAAAATTGGTATTTTAATTGGATCATTTTTAAAATCATTTTAACTCAAAGCGTGAAGTCACGATTGTCAGCAAAATCATTGCATGTGAACAGTGGCGCTCTTAACTCCAGATTCTAATCTCAGTACCGGAGAGTAAAAATTGCTGTAATTTGTGTTTTTTGACGCATTTGTGTTAAAAAGTTTAGTTTTATCTAAGAAAATCATCGTTTTCTTTTAAATATGATGTCATTTTCACTTACGTAAGCATTTCACCTAGTGTCTGAAACTTAGTACGCATACGGAAGGAAAAAAAAATATGGAAACTTTATGAGGAAAATGCGTGTTTTCAAAAGCAGTAACGTAATTTTCCGTTCAAAGTATTATGTCCCTATTCCCATTTTGCACCATCAAATCTTATACAATAATTTTTATCAACAATTTCGAATTTTTATCAGATAATAACATGAATAAAGGTAAATAAACCTCATTATTTCTCTCTTCTCTGCAATAATGAAAGCTATCTCATTACCACCATTTTGAAGAAGTTTCATTTAATACTTTTGAAATTAAAATATAATAATGGGTTATAAAAAAAAAAGAGCTAGTGCGAGCACATCTACAAATGAACAGCTTCCAATTAAAAATTTATTAGTAAATTTGGTTCAGCAGAAAGCTCAGGGCAGATGACTAAAAAACATTCTTGTGTTTTATATATATATATTATATAAAATTATGAAAAATTAAATTATGCAAATTATGCTATTTTGATAAAATTACAGTATCATGTCTATAAAATTTTATTAGTAGAGAGAATTTTGAACAAAAACTTGGGGAGCCTGATATTATTTTAAACCTCGAATTATTGCCAAGATAACTTCGACTTGTCTAACTCGGCGAAGCGAGCATCCAAGAGAGAATCATCCAGTTCTGTAATATAAATCGCTATTTTTCGGACAAAGAGCAAGCACACTGTACGTTACTGCTTTTCCATAAAGTCACTCTAAATGTTTGTAAAACATTGCGTTTTATAAGTGTGTGATTTGGATTACGTTATTTTTAAAAATAATGCATTTTTCCCTCCGAAAAATTTCAAAGCAGCTGGGGTGAAAATGACGAACTTCTACAAAACATATTTCAGTTTTAATAATTAAAATATACGCTTTTTTTTTTATAAAATGACGTCAATTGCATACGCTAAAGCATCCCACTTTTACGATCCCGTCTTAAACAACATTTATAGAACGGTATGCAAATGACACCATTATCGCGGAATAATACGCAAACCCAGCAGAAAGCAATGACGCCACTTAAGAAGGTCGGCAATACAATCTCGGGTATGTAATTACACACGGATTAATAAAATTGGATTCTTTCAGGTCACACAAATATTCTTTAAAATACATTTCTGTAAAGAGAAAGTATTGTATCGCTTGTAAAGTTAAATTGCAATAAAATAATTTAATTGATAAATAAAAAATAAATAAAGCTAAAACTCACCGAGTTTTATAACATACGATATTCTTAGCATAGCACGTATTTTAATTTCTTTTTTTTTTCAGCTTTTATGAGCAAATGGCAACAAAAAGATACAGAAATCTACTATTTTCATATTTTTCCCCTTTACTTCATCAGAAATGGAGTACTTCAGTTGCCACGATTACAAAATTGGTGCTAAAAACTATAAAAAAAATTAATATCTTAAAAGTAAATTGAGATACAGCTTTCAAACAAATTGCATTTAAAAAGAGCATTTTTTTTCCTTATACGACGGTGTAAAAATTTAAAATATGCGATGTTTAGAAGTTTAAAAATTTGCAGTAGAGGAAATTACGAAACCAAAATTTCATTTCAAATTTCAAAGTGTTGTCATTCGCAAAATGACGTATGCGTTACGCACAGATATGTTTGTTCTTTATAATATAGATAGCATAGCTGCCAAACCTTACGCTTTTTTGCTACCACTAAAATTTAGAGAAGATTTTCACCTTCTTTAATCGTGCGATTTCGACCATTAAATAAAGCAATATTCACAAGAAAATTTTAGTGGTAGGAAGAAAGCGTAAAGGTTGGCAGCCATGAGATAGATAGATATACTGATAAATATATATATATTTCTTCTTTTCTGTTTCTCGATGGACTATTTTAACTAATCATTTAGCTGTAAATCAGCTTAAAGCCATTTTCTGAAATCTGAAACATGGTTGTCGATTTTTTTTAATTCACAAGGTAAATTATTTTATTTTCCAGATTTTGTACCCTTATGTATTTTTTCTTTTACATATTCGTTTTATAATTTATATATATATATATATATATATATATATATATATATATATTATACCTTTATTTATTAGCGTCCGGTACGGTATGCTATTTCTTTCTCCCAGCTTATTTTGTGTCCAAAAAATAACGTTACCTTACAGAAGCTAGCTGTAAAACAAAGCATTACGATTAAATACTCTTTAGCAATTTTTTAAACTTCTAAGTATCGCACATTTTCGATTTTTATACCGTCGTATTGAAAAAAAAAAGTTCTTTTCAATGCATTTTGTTTGAAAACTGTATCTTCATTTATTTTTGAAATATTAATTTTTTTTTTTTGTAGTTTTTGGAGCCATTTGCTTAATATTGGCAACGGCAGTACTACATTTCAGTAGAAAGTAAAGGAAAAATAGTTTTAAAATAGTAATTATATATTTTTTTGCCATTTTCTCGTAACAACCGAAAGAAAATGTAATTAAAATAAGTGCTATTTTGAAAAAAAAATATAAACGAATGATTTCTGTTAAAACAATGGAGCTATTATATACTATATTTAATTGTAAGTATCTATGAATCATTAGATAGCAAGGGTTTTTTTTTTCGGTTTTCTTGAATGACGGAATCTTTTTGCTGCATTTGTGCATTATTTCGTGATAGTAATGTGCTATGCATGCTTTAATGTAGATGTTTAAGAGTAGATCGTAAATATGGAATTCTTAAGCGTCATTTTACATAAAATAGAACGTGTGTTTTCAGTCTAAAAATTGAAATATGTTTTGTACTGCAGTAGAGTTCCGCTTAACCGAGTTATTAACCCGACCCGAACCCGCAAAAATAATTTCAGACAACCCGCAACCCGACCCGAACCCGAAGTATATCAACCCGCACACGACTCGAACCCGCAATATTTCAACCCGCAACCCGACCCGAACCCGCGATTTAAGGAAAGCAAATGATGTTTTAATACCGTTATGAAAAATTATATACGTATCTCTAATAGAGGTCTGCACCGGTCGCGGCCGGTACCGGGCCGCGGTGGGTCGGCAAAATTTCAAACTGACCAGGCCGCTTTATTAGGACAGTTTTTTCAACGGGCCGGGCTGATAAACACAATAAACGGTCCGGGCCGGCATAAAAAAAATGAACGGCGCTGCCAGGCCGGGCCGATAGATACAATTAAGCCGGTCTACCGGCCTGATATAAATATTTAGACGAAGCCGATAAAATTATAAACGGGCCTTGCCGGGCTAGGGCCAAACTTTTAAGTTTTACACGGGACGGGACGGGGAGGGCCGTTTCCGGGCCTGGTAATTCCGGCCCGTGCAGACCTCTAATTCTCTAATATCATTTTTATGTTTTACAGTGAAGAATGAACAAATCTATATTCTTTAATATTCAACTATAGTGAAACCTTTGACCCGATCCGATGCAGGACTCTAAATGGTATAAAACAAAAAATCTAATCTTTAAATATGCTTTAAAATTAGTTGCGGTTTCAAAAGTTCCATTTATAACGATACACCTTGTTTTACACAAGTGGCCATCTGCCTTTAGTTTATCAGCATTTATTATTTTGAAAATTTTCCCGTCTAACATACTGCATCGCGTATCACCACAATTAAATTATTCACTTGATAAACAGGAAGGACCATTTAGCATTTTGCTGCGTATTGTATTTTTAAAATACGATAAAAATATAATGCAGTTTGTTATTTCGGAGACTGGTGAAAGGATGACTAAATACAAAACAGACAGGGATACATTTTGCTTTTGTGAAACTTTGATCTGCGGTTTATAAAGGCTTTTAACGGGAAAAAATATTTTCACCTTCTTTTAAAAAAGCGGGTCAACCCGAACCCGACCCACAAGAGTAAAAAAGCCAACCCGACCCGACCCGACCCGCAACTGGGAAATATAGCTCCAACCCGACCCGACCCGAACCGCGGGTCGGGTCGGTTTCGGGTAAAAGCGGGTAACCCGACCCGATGCAGGACTATAACTGGTGGCTTCTATTATTATGAAACAGCCATTATAAATGAAGTGTTAGGTGAAGATGAAAGATCAGCCGTAAAAAAAAAAATTATGGCCATCCCCCCCCCCCCCCTTCCCATTCTGACCAGAAAATAAGTGTTCAAACTTTTTACGGCTGCTCTTTCATCTTCACCTAACACTTCATTTATAATGGCTGTTTCATAATAATAGAAACCATCAGTCCATCAGAAGAAAATGAAGTAATGGAAATGCCGGGGGCGACACTACATTCTAAAAAAGCAGAATTCCTGTTCTCTAGTTTATATATATTTTAAAATTATACTATATTTTGTAAGATTTCATTTGTGATCGCATGTAAGTTTTTATGAAACGATAGTTTTTCAGAGAGCGATATAGGGCGCAAGCTGAAGTTTTGCACACAGGCGCCTAACAACTCAGGCGCGCCCCTGATAATGTTCATTCAAAATGAACACCGCATTAGGATTAAAAAAGAATTTATATAAATAATTTTTTATTAGCTGTCCATCATTTTCGGAAACGTTTCCGAGTGGCTTCAACAATGCATCATTAATCAGTTCTCCCTTTACGGAAAATCGGTTTTCTGGATGTTACCCACTCAAGTAAGTATTTTCACGTACAGCAAACATGTTTAACAGACAAACATGCAAAATCACCAGTAACATCACCATTATTTTGCGACAACTGCATCTACAAATTCAGTTATGTGTTACGCAACTGAAAGTGCTTGCTTGAGAATGGATAACATCCGAAAAACCGATTTTTATTTATTAGTGATTAATTAAACTTTTCGTTGCAGTTTCCTACATAATTTTCGACTATTCCCGCTGAGAACAGAGAAGAATTTCCGTTGAGTGCAGTGAAAATATTATTTTGTAGATCATTTATTTGTCGTTCGCTCCCCCCCCCCTCCCATTTTGATACTTTTATCAGATTTTCAATTTTTTGCGATTTTTAATGTTTTCTAACCAGTTATATATATATATTTATCATTTGCACTATCTTAGCTGTTTCCAATATCTTTAGAAAAAGACAAAAGCCTGGTTGAGAAAAGATCATACTGTGGGTAATCGGTTAACGAACTTTATCCGTTCCAAAACAATGTTCGTGAACCAAATTGTTCATTAACCGATCATAGATATTGTGTACATTTGTGTGGGCGTTGAATTAATTCGTTCTTAAAAACTAACAAATAGATAAAAATTAATATAAATTCTCCCTAAATTTATTTAAATGTAATAACAATGATACATACATTAATAACAATCGAAAAAGTTTTCAAACTTCTCTTTTAAATAGGGTTAATAATACGTCCATATTTAATATGTATAGATCGTATTTTGATGGCTTTATACGTGTCGTTTGCATTAAAAATAAATAAATAAATGACATACATTTAATACATGTTTTACCACATTGCTAACTAAGCGTAGAACCAACAGAGTGGAAAATGTCCAAGTCGAGAATCGAATTCGGAACCCTTGGAATAGTGCTCAAGTGTTCTACCATTTAAGCTATACGAGGACGATACCCATCTTAGCATCTCTCACTAAATATGTTGTTAAGGTTGCAACTGCGGCATACGATGGAATAGTCTTCATGAACACACAGTCTTGCGGCGAAACATGAGATACAAATAAACCCAGCATCGGTGAACAGAACTATAATTTTTAATTAATTTTTCAATTAATTTTCAGCAGTGGTAGAGCACTTGGAGCGCTGTTCCAAGGATTCCGGGTTCGATTCCCGGCTTGGACCTTTTTCACTCTGTTGGTTATACGCTTAGTTAGCAATGTGGTAAATCACGTATTAAATATTCAATAATATCGAGCGTAATTTCACTGCTGAAAATAAATTGAAAAATTAATTAAAAGTTATATAAATGATATTTGTTTTGTAAAAACTTTTAGGATCGCATTCGTTGACTGCAGCATTAAACCATATCACTCCATATCACTTTGACCTATCAAAAGTTCCATTTGTTCTCTAAAATTTATATTTATTGCAGGGCCCGATAATGGCCAAGTGGAACTTAGAGCTTTTTTATAATTTAGGAACTCCATTTCAATTAAAATGAAAAATTTCCTATTAAAAATATTTCTTTAAAAAAGGACAAAATATATAATTTAATATTTTTAATTTGTTCATTCAAATTTGGGGGTCCTAAAATGTAGGACCCGAACACTGTATAATACATAAACTAATTAGGCCATAAATATACAACTGTTAAAATATTTTCTAAGTCGATAATAGATACAATTAAATACAGCTCTGGAAAACTGAAACATGGCTTTGCTTCTACTTGCTTTGCTTCATGAGGTGTTCGTAACGGAACAGAAAATTCTTCGCGAAAGTTTTCGTTATCTGAACATAAAAAATCTCTCTCAAAAGTGTTCGTTAACCGATCACCCACTGTATATCCAAATAATGCAAATAATCCAAATAACTTACATTTCCTTAAAATCTAAAAATTTCTAACAAAGATGAAAAATCACAAATATTGTGTTTTCGCCATGAAAAAAGAATGCGAAAAAAGCCGTATTACAGTTATCTGGAAATATATCTCTTGTTTTGAATCAATTGGTCACAATTTTAATTTCCCGTCAATCACAACTTTCCTTTTAAAATGATTTTAGGTAAACTAGCTTTCAAACAAGTAAGTGTGATCACAGATCGCACAAAGGGTTTCGTTTAATATTCCTTTCAAAACACCTTATCCTTTTGCAAAATCTGTTAGTTCCACATTTCGCAACCAGGGGGCGCACTCTATTCTACACAAACCTCTATCCGAAACAGGGCCCGACTTATGCAGGGGCATGCGGGGCAGCTGCCCCCCCCCCCCCCCCCAGAGAGTAATCAAGATTTTCATTAAAATGTGCCAAATGATTAAAATTAGCCAAAAATAACAAATTCATATATTTTCAAACATTTAGGAAGGGAGTGCAGTCCCCCCCTTCCCTTCACAGCTTCCGGTACCCCCACCAACCATGCAAAAAACAAACTATATCATTAGAAAACTAATGATTAAAATTCTATTATGACAACTTGGCATTTTATTGTTTTCAAAAGAAATTCATTATTAACCTTTTCCCAGTAACGTGGCAAGTAAAAACCATTCATTATGACCCATTTGGGGCATTTTCTTTTAGACATCCTATAATGTATGTAGATAAGCAAAGTTTGCAAAAAAATACTCGTGTCAACCAATCTATCCTTTTTTCTACTATTATCGTACTAGCATTTTTTCTTTAAGTTGTGACCATTTTTTTGATACTCTGTATACAGATATGAGCAGTACCGGGTACAAAATTTATGCATACTTACAATATGTATGAAGTTTAGTACTAGCTACTTGCACATTATTCGCAAAGAAATTCTATAGATAGATAGAAGGGGGGCCCCCCAGAATTATTCTTGCCCCGGGGCCCTCCACAGCTTAAGTCGGGCCCTGATCCGAACGAAACCTGTTTTACAACCTATCCGTAGCTATATTAGTCGAGGGAATCGGGCCCATAGCACCCGAGATAGGTAGCCGAGCCCCTGGCAGTAAAAAAGTGGAACTACAATATGTAAGGCTATGGTGCAGAATATGAAAGTGTGATCAAAGGGGTGTCAGCAAAAGTTTAAAAAGTGACCCCAAGGGGAAAAGGGGGGAGGATAAAAAATTGCTTAAAATACACAAGTTAGAGCACAGAGGGTTAAATATAAGATTTTTTCGAAATTTTGTGATTTGTTGTTTGATCACAAGTGTTTAGCTAGAATTATGCAAAATTTCAAGTCTTCAACTTAATTAGGAGCTGAGTTAGAAAAAGCTTAAAATACAGAAGTTACAGGCCAGAGCGTTAAATATAAGATTTTGTCGAAAATTTATGATTTGTCGTTTGATCGCAAGTGCTTAGCTATAATTTTGCAAAATTTCAAGTCTTCAACTTAATTTGGGGCTGAGTTAGAAAAAAAAAAGCTTAAAATACACAATTTAGAGCCCAGAGGGTTAAATATAAGATTTTTTCGAAATTTTAGGATTTACGTTTGATGTGAGGTGTTCAGCTATAAGTATGCAAAATTTCAAGTCTCTAACATACATAGTTTCTGAGAACCGGCTCTGTGACGGACAGACATATAGAGGGGCGAGACGAATAGGGTTTCGTCAGATGAACGAAACCCTAAAAATGATGCTTATCGTAAATAAATAAATAAAAAAAAAATACTTTAATTTATAATCAATTTTTAGTGTTTTTAAAAATGCAAAAATCATAACTTTTTTTTCCTTTGCATATGCATTTATCATTTTCAAGTAATTATTTTATTTTAGCGATCCTCCAAGATAAGTATGAAATAAAACTATACTTTCTGTACTCGAATTTGTTGACTGATTCATGGACAATTTAATTTATTCAGATGATGATAATAATAAAAGTTACAATTTTAATTTTACGTACAGTATTATTCAAAAATAAAACAAAAAGAGTACTTTTTCAGTACGAGCAAAATAGAGAAATCTGCCTTGGCGAGAGAAGGAAATTTTTCATACATATTTTGTTTCATATATACTAGCAATTTTTTAAATCTTTATAGCTATAGGTGCAGATTCACGGTCACCAGTCGCCATGTGGAGACTAAATTTTTTGCTTTGGCGACTAATTTTCGGCGTTTAAGTCGCCATCCTTTGGCGAATTTCGCGTTTTTCCCGATAATCTTTAGACGTAAATCGCGATTTCTTTTCGCAATCCTCTGACGAAAATCGTGTTTTTTTTTCCGCGAACCGTTGAAGAAATTCAGGTTTTATAGCAATCGTTTTATAAATGTCTTTTTTTTTTGCAATGCTTTGACAAAATTTGCGATTTTTTGATAAAATTCTTTTTTTTTTCTGCAATCTGTTGACGAAATCCGCGTTTTTTCTGCAATCTTTTGACGAAATTCGCGTTGTTTCTGCAATCCTTTGACAAAATTAGCGTTTTTTCTGCGATCCTTTGATAAAATAAGTGTGTTTTTTCTTCATTACCCTTTGACGACGTTGACGTTTTTCTGCGAAGATTAACGAAATTCGCATTTCCCTTCGATTCTTTGACGAAATACGCGTTTTTTCACGATTTTTTGACGAAATTTGTATTTTTTTGTTTAATTTTTTGACGAAATTCGTGTTTTTTGGAATTCTTTGACGAAATTCGCTTTTTTCCCTGGATCCTTTGATGAAATTTGCAGGGTTTTTTGCGATCCTTTGACAAGATTCACGCTCTGAATTTTTCTCATATAAACGCTATTGCTTTTATGGGTTCTTCCACAACTTGGGTTTAGGATCCACTGGCTCCTTAAAAATTTTGGAAATCTGCACCTATACTTTATACAATTTTTTTAATATAAAGAAGCGATTTATATATTTTTTATTAGAAACAAATGAAAATTTACACAAAAAAATTTATACTTTGCATATAAATTGCATATAATATATACATATATATATATATATGTGTGTGTGTGTGTGTGTGTAGTATCTGCCCTATATATATAATATATGTATAAAATGCTTACATACAGTAGCAAGTTTCTGTGTCCAGGACATTTTCGATTTTTCGTGCTCTCTCTTAGATTGGTTAATTTACTGATACTAGTTCATTTTTATACATATTACACACTTATTCAAAAACTTTGAACTCTAAAAATTAAGTTTTCCAGAAAATTAAAAAATGGTCTCAGGAATAAAAATAAAATATGTTTTCTGTTATTTATTGAAATGTGTTTTTAGCCATACATTGAGACATATTTTTATCATTTCATCATATTAATATCTCAAATATCACATTTTTTTTTTTTTTACAATTAACTGTAAAAAAAAAAAAAAAAAAAAAAAAATGTACGTTATGTAACTTGTACATTTCTGTGCATTTTTAAATTGTACATTGAAAATTGTAAATTGTTGCGCTCACTAACCCCCATTCAGATTTCACATTCTCTAAACATGGTAATGTGCCCTGTTTTTAAAATATCACCAAGTTACGGAATATTGAATGATATTATTACGAATGGTGTTTTGTAATCGGGTTGCCATGCATTTCCGTTTGAATAGATCATTTTACGATTACCATACAGATAGTTTCGGTTCGGCCGAATTTTTGACAGCATTTTCGCCGAAAACGAATTTTCAATGAAACTCGGATTTTAGGCCGATAACGAAAACGAAACCGAATTTTCGGTCGATCTCTAGTTAGCATATTAATTTTCTATTCTTAAAAACATTTGAGTAATGAAGAAAAACAATAACGTCATAAGGGCGGCAAAATGATGCTCGCCTCAGGCGGCAAAATGTCCAGCGCCGGCCCTGCTTTATACCAAATGAAAGTAGTTTTTTTCCGCGTCTGTCTACACCTTTTACAAATTTCTCGGACCAATACTTTGAGATACGATTTCGCTTTAAAATGTCCACTTTATTTATTGCTTAATTTGCGCTCTGGTAAGCCTCATTTTCTGGTAACCCTAAGGAGAATTGGAAATAAAATTCTGATGATTTGGAGAAAGTGCGTTCGTATCTGCGTTAAAAAGGTTGATTGGTTAATTTTAGAAGTTAATTAGCCCGTAATTCGGTTAATTTCCGACTTTTTCAAAATTTTAGGATTTGTCGTTTGATGTGAGGTGTTCAGCTATAAGTACAAAAATTGCAAGTCTCCAACATGTATAGTTTCTGAGAACGGCCAGACAAAGGAGTGAGACGAATAAAGTTTCGTCAGATGAACGAAACCCTAAAAAGGATAAGTAATAAAATTTGCTCAAAATCTAATCTCTAATGAAAATA
This sequence comes from Maratus speciosus, assembly GCA_963932465.1. NCBI lineage: Eukaryota > Metazoa > Arthropoda > Arachnida > Araneae > Salticidae > Maratus > Maratus speciosus. The sequence continues at coordinate 298,752,915 of OZ010789.1, forward strand.
TTCTATCGTATTTCAGGATTATGTTGTATACATTTAACATTAGTAAAAAAATGCGTTTGCAATACAAGAATTTGGAATAAATCAATAAGTTGTTAACTTACAATTTATTGTTCTTCTAGCTGTCCCGTTTGAGTCTTGCATGTGAAAAAATCTTGCAATGAAGTTTGAACAGACAATTTTTTTCTTTTTTCTATTAGGAGCTCTTTGTAACAGCAGAGTGAATTTTCTAAGTTTTTTCTAGTCGCTGCTACACACTGCTCGTTTGAATCAATATTTTCAAGAGCTGTCATTCCAGCTTCAATAAGGTTTAGTCCTTCGGTTAATTTTGCAATCGCCATAATCTTCCCCCCACCCCTAGGCTCAAAATATTTATCTATTTTTTGGACAGTACTTTTTTTTTTCTTTAATACCATAAATCTGTCGATGGTTAATGTCGGAACAGGGGAATTTATGAGTTGTCAACATCTTCAGCATCCAATGTCTAAGTTGAGTTCTCTTCCTTTTCGACGATTTCATCACAATTTTCAAATGTTTTTTTTTTTAGTATCTGAGAAGTAAAAGGGACACAGTCTTTTCAAGCATCTCCCATTGTTTTTTGCTGAACATTACCCCATGAATAACCTGTGACTGTGATTGAATATTGCATCTGAGTCTGAGACAGTGGCGTAGCTACATATTCAGCGCCCTGGAGCAAGTAAAATTTGTGCGCCCTCTCGTCACTCGAAAAAGTTCTGTGCAATTTTGTTTTGAAGTTACATATATACTATTATAGATGTGACTAGCTGACCCGCCCGGCGTTGTCCGGGCCCGTTATAATAACCTTAAAAAAAACTGTTGAAATACAGCTCATAGAAACCTAAAAATGAGTGCGCAGTTAATGTTCGAAAATGGTGGTAACAGAAGTATAAGATAAACTTTTATAATGCAGAAAGTAGCTGAATAGTAAGTTAAGTTGAATGATCCAATTCCCGTTAAAATTGGTCATATAGAACCCAACAAAAGAATGTAGCATTAATATTCGAAAATCTAAGATAAACTTTCATAATGTATAAAGTAGATGAATCGTAATCTAGGTTAAATGAACGAGTTGAAAGTTGAAATTGGGTCATAGAACCCGACAAAGAATGCTCCCCTCCCCCTAAGCGGTGGAAGGTGCCTGCCCCCCAGTAAATTTAAAGAATTACCTTTAACATTAAAGTAATATATAATTTACGCATGAAATCCCCCCCCCCCCTCTAAAGTTAACCACATTACCCTTAACAGTAACTTCGATTTTTAATTTACGGCTGTAGTGAGTAAACGTAAGTTGATGCCGAAAAAGAAGATTAATATTCGAAAAAGGCGGTAGCTGGGGTATAAGGAACTTTTTTAGTAGCTTATGAAGTAGCCGGAGGACCCTAGAACAAGAAAAAGAAGAAAAAAAAAGTCAATTGTAAGAGAATCAGATCATTTTTTAAAGGAGCTACACCAAGAGCCATAAGAACAGAAGGCGATTAATATTCAAAATTGGTAGTAGCTGAAGTTTGAGTAATTTTTTTGTCATGCATGTAGTAGGTAGAGGACCTAAGAAGTTGTCAGGAAAAAACCCTAGGGAATCTGGCCATTTTTAAGGGAGCTATAATAGAGGGCCCAACTGATAGTTGAGAGGAAGGCCCTAAGATGAAAACATGTTAAAAGGTCCAAGTACTTAGCACTTTATATCTTCAATTAGTCGAAATTAAATATAGTGTATGAATTAATCGTTAGAATAAAATTTAAAGAAATGCGCAAAAAATGGGAGGAAATGCTTAAAAAAGGGCCTAGCGTCCCAATAAAAAATTGAGGATGTTGGCTTGGGGAGAGGAGTCCAAGACTAAAGTTTAAAGTTATGCATTGAGATAGTGACACAATTAGAGGGTGAAAAGTGCATGGCGTACAAAAAGTTCAAGGGGCACCGGACCGGGCAGGGTCCTAACTGAAATGTTAAAGTGGAAGAATAACCAAATGGGAAAAGAGCCCCAAAATCGAAGATAGGATTACAAGAGGGCATTTTATTAATAATTTGGGGCACAAAACCTTCAGAGGGCCCTGCACCGAGCCTCACGGGTCCAGGGTGTTAAGTGGAATACAGCTCGACGTAAGGAAATGTTTTAGTGTTTTACAAAGTAGCCGGAGGACACTAGAACTACATTAAGGAAAATGGCTAGAGAATTGGATAGTTATTAAAGAAGATGCACCAAGGGCCCAAGAAGGCGATTAATATTCAAAATTAGTGGTAGCTGAAACCTGGGAACATTTTTTTGTCTTTTGTGTAGTAACTGGAGGACTTAAGAAGTTGTTAGAAAAAAAAAATCGAGTGAATTGGACCATTTTTAAGGGATTTTTAATAGCGGACCCTAAAGAAGCTAACTGATGTTGAGAGCAGTACACTAAGATGAAAACATGTTAAAAGGTCCTAGTACATAGCGCTTTAGATCTTCAATTAGTCGAAATTAAGCATAGGGTATAAATTAATTATTACAATAAAATTTTTAAAAAATGCGCAAAAAATGGGGGAGAAATGCTTAAAAAAGGGCTCTAGGGCCCAAATAATAATATGAGGATATTGGCTTGGGGAGATGAGTCCAAGACTCAAATTTAAAGTTATGCATTGAAACACAATTAAAAGGTTAAAAATTCATGGCTCACAAAAAGCTTAAGGGGCCCAAGGTCCTAACAGGAATGTTGAAACGCGGGAATAACTAAATGGAAAAAGGGCCCCTAAAACGATCGGATAAAAAAGAGGCTAGTAGCAATTTGGGTATAAAAACTTAAAGGGACTCGGGGGGGGGGGGGGGGAGGCGGATGATAAAAAAAATAAAAATCTGAGCCTCGGGTGCATCAGGACCTACCTTGGACTGCCTTTACCCAAATTTTCAGACTTCTATGTGCTATAGATTTCGCTAGCCGTCGCACACAGACACACACATAGAGCTAAACTTTCTTTTATTAGTATGGAGTACATGTTACATTTATATACTATTCTTAATTCGATTTAAAACCTTACTTAAATAAATAATGAATAATAAACGATGAAATGAATCGTAATTCTTTAAGTAAGGAGTACCTACCAATATTTTCTGTGAATTGGACGGGATTTTCGTTTTAAATACGCCAATGGGCTAGTAAACAATCTGCTGCCCTTAATATCTGTTTTTCTTTTTAAGGATTTCAAAACATTGTAGAATTAAAAAAAAAAAAAAAAACACTATTGTCAAGAATTTTTTTTAAACTTTCGCATATGGATGAACGACGTTTTTAGTGCCAGAAAATACTAAAATTCCATAAAATTCAATGTAACATAAATCAGTAAATTTTGGTCGTAGAAAAAAAGAAATTTTTATTATTTTACATGCTAAAATACGGAGAAGATTTGTAAATATAGATTTCTCAGAAGTGACTTCTTTGGTTACCATTATTTCCGCAGAGTAATCATCATGATAAATTTGTAAAACATTTTCAATGGAAATGTACCAGGAAGATTATTGTTTGGAAATAGTGGTAGCTGAGAAAGCAACCGATGAGAGTCTTGTAAATAAGTTTTGATTATTTCAAGATTTGAAAATCTTCAACTGTCGTCTACAAAAAAGTTACAGAAAAAAAATCAGACATGTTGAAACGGTGTTGGAGAAGTTACTTGAGGCTGCAATATGGTATGAATTGAAATTAAAACTTCGCGAATAGAATTCATTTCTTTTAACTGTGTATAAAAAACATGTTTTATCACAAGGTAAAATATAATAGGAATATGCTGATTGTAACAAGATTAATTTGTAATATCTGATTAACAATGAAAAAATATGCAAATATTTTTTACAAATCTTTATTTCTCTCTTTCTATTTTTGCGCCCTTAGGATTCGTGCGCCTGGAGCAGTTTGCTCCAACTGCTCCACGGTAGCTACGCCCCTGGTCTGAGATGTTAAATTTCTTCCAAAAATCTTCAAAAAAGTTTTGAGTATGACTTAATAAAGAAATTTTTTTTCAGACTAGACGACGTAAATGCGGGGTGACGTAAGTCGGGGTATTACTGTATTCATTAAATAACCAATCTTAATTGTCTGTCTAGAAAAATCGGAATTTTTTGTAAAAATTGAGTCGGCCGGACAGGGGCTGATTTAATTGATTTTTGTACGTGCCGGGCCGTGAACTAAGAAAATCCGACCCGTGCAGACCTCTACAAGAAGCACGTGTTTTAGTGACCGCAGGCATTAGCGAATTTCATGTACAGTAGAACATCGTTCATCCGAACCCCGCTAATCCGAAATTCCGGTTAATCCGGACCGATTTTTTTTTTTTTTTCGAAAATTATACTTGAAGAGATTAACTGAAAAGATTAGCTTACGAAATTTTCCGGATTACAGGATGAATGTCGGGAAAAAAGATTAACTTACGAAATTTTCCGGATTACAGGATGAATGTCGGGAAAAACGTGTAGAAGTTGGAATTAAACAAAAAATGGCAGTAAAGCATATTTTGTAGTTTTCAAACAGCTTAAAAAGAATAAAAAAAATACTCAATAATGTAAAAGTACAACATATCGCTCACCCGCAAGAAAATTGACACATCTCGACAAAAGTAAATTTCACAGGAGAGGTAAAAGAAAATTTGCGTAATTTTACTATAAGATGGATTTACTGCACTTAGCTCTGCATGCAAGAGTAAAAACGTGCATAAAATCATAAGACCCTTAAGAATGAAGACGTAGAATGAGGTTTGGAGGGTTGGGTAATTTTACCTCCCCACACAATCCACCTCTCTTCTGTGGCAATGGCGGATCTAAGGGGGGGGCGAGGGGGCGATCGCCCCCCCCTTGGGCAAATAAAGGGTTTGAAAAACGGCATTATGCATCCTCACGAGAAATGACTTGGGGCGAAGCTCGAGCGCGGCGCGACCCGTCCCGGGTCGCGCCAGTTTTAATCCACAAGACTCGTGCTGGGTCAGGTCTTCCCTCTTTTAGAGCCGGGCCGTGTCCTGATCTTAAATTTTTCTGCAGATTCGGGTCTGGCCAGACTTATTTTCCTTCCAGGTCGAACCTGGCCTGGACTTCATTCTTCCTAGAGGTCTGCACTGGCCGAAATTTCCAAGTCGGGCCTCGGCCCGGAATAAAAGCTAAACGTTCAGTCCGTGTCAGTCCTTATGATAAGCGTTACTGGCCCGATCACGACCTGTGCACTCCTCTAAATTTCGACTGTCTGTCTGTATGTGACACAAATTTTGTGGGCGCTCTATCTCAAGAACTAATGCGCAGAATTTAATAAAAATTTATATTCAGGTAGTCCCTGATATAGATTGGTGCTGATTAGTTTTTGGTGTAAATCGCCCAGCAGGTGGCGCTGCTATGTAGCATTTTGCAGGATTTCCGCAAAAGGTCTATCTCAAGAACTAATGCCCGGAATTTTATAAAACTTCAGATTCCGTTAGTCCTTGACATGAATGGATGCTGTTTACGTTTTGGTGTAAATCGCCCAACAGGTGGCGCTGCTATGCTGTATTTTGCAGGATTTACACTATTTTTGCAGTAGCTCTATCTCAAGAACCAATGCACACATTTTCATCAAACTTCGGATTTAGTTAGTCCTTTATATGGAATGATGCTGACTACGTGTTTGTATAAATCGCCCAATAGGTGGCGCTGCTGTGCTGCATTTTGAGCTATTTCCTCAATAGCTCTATCTCAAGAACTAATGCACGAATTTTCATCAAACTTCAGATTTAAGTATAACTTGATAAATATTGCCGCTGATTATGTGTTGTTGCAAATCGCTCAACAGGTGGCGCTTCTATGCTGCATTTGTCATGATTTGCGCAATACCTCTATCTCAAGAACTAATGCACGAATTTTCCTCACACTTCATATTCAGTTAGACGTTGACATAAGTTGGTGATAATTAGGTTCTGGTGTAAATAACCCAATAGGTGGCGCTGCTATGCTGCATTTTGCTGGATTTACACGATTTCAGTGACAGTCATACCTCGAGAACTAATGCACGGAATTTCATATTTTTAGAATTCTCATGATGAACACAGATTGGCACTGAAATAGTGAATTTTGAAGTATTGACATGTATGAGATAGAAGAAAGTTTTGTGATGGCCACAACATACTAGTTCCTTGTAGAGCTTTAAAATTGTGATTTTCTTTTATCATCCGTTTCTTTCATTCTAAACTGATTTTTTAACTGGATTTTCATTTGAATGTAATTGTCTCATATTTTTAAGTAGTGTTTATGTACATAATTGCCTAAATAGTCCTTAATAATATCGTTTTTATGTATTCATGAATTTGGAACATAATCTGAAAATAAAATATGAGCATAAGTAAGTGTGGTGTGCTTTATGAATAGTTTTAAAGGCAAAATGCAGGCTGTGCTGGAGTCGATTTTTTAGCTTTTATACCGGGCCGGGCGATAATTTTTTTGTGCGGGTTGGACCTGGACTTGGGCCAGAAAATTTCAGCCCGGGGAAACCTCTAACTGACATATCGAAGGCCGCTTTATTTTTTTTTTAAATGTTTCTTTCATCCATCATCCCATAGCTAATGAACATACAGGGTGCCCCAAAATGCACTGGCTGATTTTAAAATTCAATAACTTGCAAATGGTGGCAGCTATTAAAACAAATGCTTGCAGGAGAGTTATGTAAGAAGTCAAGGAGCAAGGATGATTATGTTCCAAATTTTCCAAAAATTTTACCCTCTCGCTGCGCATCCCGCGATTTCCACGGCCAACGTAAAAGTAGCAAAATTTGCACAACCCGCGATTTCCGCAGCAAATCTTTTTTTTTTTGTGATCTAATTCTATTAAAAAAAAAAAAAAAAAAAAAAAGAAAAAAAAAAAAAAGAAAAAACTCTTTCACAAAGGTTTCGGGCATATTTTAACTCTAAAATATATGAAGATTTGAAATATGTAATAAAATAAATGCGCAATTTTTGAAGCTATTTTGCTTAAAAATACGCGGCGAGAGGGTTAAGGCGTTCGGTTCAGAAAATTTAAAAAAAATCATCAATACTTAAATTCGGACATAAAAATAGTCACGAATTTTGATAAATGGTCGTCATAAAAAATCTATTTCGTCAATCTAAAAATAACTTCAATTCCTCCAAAGGATCACGGAAAAAGCGCAAATTTTATCAAAAGGACGACGAAAAAGAGTGAATTTGTTCAAAGAGACGCCGAAAAAGTGCTAATTTGGTCAAAGGGCCGCTGAAAAAACGCGAAATTCTTCAAATGATCGAGAAAAAAGTGAGTTTCGTCAAAGGGCAGCAGAAAAAACTTAAATTTCGTCAAAGGATCGCGGCAGAAAACGGGAATTTTGGCAAATGGCCACGAAAGACGACGAATTTCGTCAAAGGTTTGCGAAAAAATGCAATTTTTATCAAAGAATCGCGAAAGAAACGGGAATTTCATCAAATGGTCGCGAAAGAAACGGGAATTTCATCAAAGGGTCGCGAAAGAAACGCGAATTTCATCAAAGGGTCGGGAAAGAAACGCGAATTTGGTCAAAGAGTCTCGAAAAAACTCAAATTTTGTCAAAGGATCGCCGATAAAACTCGAATTTCGTCAAAGGATTGCTGAAAAACGCGAGTTTTGTCAAAGAGTAGTGGAAAACGCGCATTTTGTCAAGGAATCGTGGAAGAAATGCAAATTTCACCAAAGAGTCGTCGAAAAAATACAGCGGTCTCTTTAGAAAACAGCACATATATATATATCTATATGTTTATTATTATAGATATCGTTTTTAATCTGAAATAATATACTGAACTAACTTTTGAAGAAACGGGTTAACACAAACACAGCTTGCGCAAGAATCTGCACTCAGCGACTCAGCCTGAAATCGACCCGAATCTAAAACAGTTAACCCGACCTGCAACAAAAATAATTAGTGCCAGGATTGAATCCCCCCCCCCCCTCCCTCTACTGTAACCTTTCAGAAAATTTGCTTTGAATTTCAGATTTTTTTATTATTATTATTTATTGGGAATCACCCCTAATCAGGAGTATTTTTACTGCGATTCTATATTTTAGTTTAAAATAGCAACGATAGAGGTCGCTGCAAGCAATAGACGCTAAATATGTGCCTGGAGGAGGAAGGCCAGAAATTGGGCCCGATTTGACGACTATTGATTGCAGCGCCATCTATCGCTGCTATTGTAAACTAAAATCAAGAATTGCAGCAAAAAATCTCCTGACATCTTACATAACCTGCAAGATTTTTTTTAAATGGCTGTGATCATTTGCAAGTTATTGAATTTTAAAATCAGTCAGTCCATTTTGGGACACCCGGTATGTTTTTTGATAAGTTTCAAAGCATTCTTTACTGAATTACAACTGATCTTAGATATAAAGAGACAAACAGTTTTATACCAAATTAGTACTTTTAACATAATCCTGAAGATTAAAAAGTATCCCTAAATAATTATTTGGACGTGTCCGTTATGGAGCTTTTACTGTATATTGTTTTTATCTTCAAAAATATTTAGATTTACTTTTCAAAAATCGGGTCAACCCGAACCCTTCTCGCAATAGTGAAAACCCAATCCGAAACTGACTCATGCCCGAAATAATGTATGTCAATCTAACCCAAACCCAGCGCGCTAGGCGCAGCTAAAAAGTAGAAGTCAACCCGACCCGCAGCAGAAAAATAGAAGTCAACTGGGCCCAAACCCAACCCGCAGCAAAAAAGTAGAAGTTAACCCGACTCGTAGCAAAAAGTAGAAGTCAACCGGACCCATACGCGACCCACAGAAAAAAGGAGAAGTCAACCCGACCTGCAGCAGAAAACTAAAAGTCAACCGGGCCCAAACCCGACCCGCAGCAAAAAAGTAGAAGTTTACTCGACCCGCAGCAAAAAATAGAAGTCAACCTGGCCCAAATGCGACCCACAGAAAAAAGTAGAAGTCAACCCGATCTGCAGCAGAAAACTAGAAGTCAACCGGGCCCAAACCCGACCCGCAGCAAAAAAGTAGAAGTTTACCCGACCCGCAGCAAAAAGTAGAAGTCAACCGGACCCAAACCCTACCCACAGAAAAAAGTAGAAGTCAACCTGACCTGCAGCAGAAAACTAGAAGTCAACCGGGCCCAAACCCGACCCGCAGCAAAAAAGTAGAAGTTTACTCGAGCCGCAGCAAAAAGTGAAGTCAATCGGACCCAAACCCGACCCTCAGTGAAAAAAATTAGTCCCGACCCGCGCATCAGATTGGATTCTCCAAATTTCTAAAATCGCCCCCCCCTTGAGGACCCTCCAGATCCGCCCTTGTTCTGTGGTCACAAATGGACATATAGCGTAATAAAGGGTTTTTCCGTGTAATTACACTTATGAAACTGTTTGTGTAGAAAGACACACCTATGAAAGACCTATTAGTGGAATAAAAGGCAAAATGAATTTTTGCGAGATGTGTCACTTTTCTTGCGGGTGAGCGGAGCGATGTGTACACAAATATAAAATGAAAACGTGCACCGTGGGCCTACTCGTAGAAGCGACATCTTAAATAAAATCTCGAATATCAGTTTGTTTGCCAGTCACTATAAAATTCTTTTCTAAAATGTAAAAGTATTTAATTCAGATGAGCATGATAAAAATTTGTTTTTCCTTCCAATAGTTTGATTTCGAAAATTATCTACAGAAATTTTTTCTTCCCCCATTGTCGACGTGCGGTGACTGAGGTATATATATAGATTCGCGATTTTGAGCCTTTTGTAATGGGTTGGTTACGTATTTCCTCATTAGAGGTTATTTACTGTACTACTGAGTAACTTATAACTTACTTTTTTTTTTTTTTTAGCGCATCTTTTTCTTTTCTATTTTTATCGAAGCTTCGGGTAATCCGAACATGCACCGGTTCCAATTAGTTCGGATTAGCGGGGTTTACTGTACTTTTAAAATTTTTATGCAGATGGTTTCGGCCGAGTTTCGCGTCCCGGCCAATTTTCGTCGAAAACGAATGTTCAGGGAAACTCAAATTTTGGGCCGAAAACTAGTACTATGTATTTTAACACCACACTCAAAATTAGTGGCGATTAGTCAATTTTAACAGACATCATAGACTATAAAAAGGAAAAAAAGACACACTATTTTTAGATCCTAATAATATTGAAACGAGTTAATGAAGTATGATTCATCTTAAGTCTGAAAATAAATTAACTTTTCAATGAAAATGGTTAAAACGCACTGAAATAATCTTATAATTAAGTGACAAAATTGTAATCAATATCGTCAATATAACTATTGTAGACTGAAGTAAATTTTTAAGGATCTTAAAAGAAAAAAAAATAAAATGTGTTAAGACTTTAACATTGATTGATTTGCGATGTTTTTGTAAACAACGATTTACTTATTTTTTTCTTTTTATGACTGGCAATGTTTTAAAACAGAAAACCATTAGCTAAACCAGACAGATGATATAATGAAGTATTTGGAAAGAAAACACATTTCACATAATTTAATGCAACCTTAAACCTAACATGCCATACACGCAATAACAGATCCAGCATAAATTTCTAATGCATAAGCAAGAAAAATAAACAAGCATTTTATTCCATGAAAACGACCTTGATGGATAACTAGTTATCCATCAAGGTATGAAAAATGGCCTATGCTAATGGGAAAATGGTAAAATTGGGAAAAATGGTATGCTATGAGAAATGGCCCTATTAGATAGCAAAAGATAACTTCAATTAAACAAGTTGGAAATTGCTCGTCAAACGTGGCAAATGAGGTGCGTTCGTACTATAACAAGTTTTATAATTATTTTTTGCACCCCATATTGTACTGAATGTATAATTTGTTGCACTTCATAAAGTACATAGTCTTTAATATCATTAAAATGCACTCCCAATAATTTTTTTCCCATTCCCCGAACACTTTTGACTGTCCCTGTAATTAAACTATACATCCGATTTTCCTAAAATTTGAAATGGCTCGACAAAATTTTGCAACAATTATATCTTTAAAATTTCAGACCATTCGGAAGGCTGTAACATCATTAAAATGCACTTGCAATAATTTTTCCCATTGGCCGTAATGTAAAGAAAAAATTTTGACTGTCCCTGTAATTAAATTTTACATCCGATTTTCATAAAATTTGAAATGGCTCGACAAAATTTTGCAACAATCTTATATTTCAAATTTCAGACCATTCGGTTGGGTAGTTTTCGCTCTGTTATATGCGGACAGACAGACGGACGGACTGAACGACGACTATAGGTGCTACGTATTTATATAATTACGAACGCACCTAAAAAGAGGTATCCTTTAAGAAGAGTACGCAGAAAAAAGATGTTAAAAATATGAATTTGCCAAGAAGATATTTTAAATAGACGAAGGCATCAAAAGTCCATAGACTTAACATTAAGGAGGAGAATTCCGAAGCTGAGTGACCAGCTACCTTAAGAGGATCAGAAGCAGAACCTGCTACAAAAAAGTTGTGGTGGGTGCAATGAACCGGGCCCCGTGATCATAGGATCCCTCCATGAGACCAAGACTTTTCTTTTTTTGTTGTTACTTTAAAAAAATATTACGCTCCCAAACAGATTTGCATCGGATCCTACACTCAACCTTGGGGCTTTTACAGGTGGCCCCAACGGAATATAAAAACCTTTATTACGTTTTAAAAAATGTAGGGCCCACAACATGTTTCTTGCTTAAGCACAGTGGTAGGGGATCCAGGCCGAAAGAATTCAAAACATTTGCTTCCCAATGTTCCATATAACTATACTTCTCTTCCAATACCTTAACACGTTGAATGTCACGGTGACTGACACTGAAAATGAAAAAATTACAATGTTTTAAGTAACTTTTAAGAAAGTATAATCCTGTAATAAATAAAAGGTAAGTAAATTTTAAATAAATTTTCAGTAATTACTTAAAACAATATATACATATTTAGTTTTATATCATATTTTAGACCGTCAGTTATTGATGAATGACGCGTTCTAAACGGAAAGTTCAGTGTCAGTCACCGGTGGCTAACGTGGCACTTAACGTGTTAATGTTACAAATAATCTTTATGTGAATTTTCATATGTAAAGCATAACAAGTTGGAAATTGCTCGTCAAACGTGGCAAATGAGGTGCGTTCGTACTATAACAAGTTTTATAATTATTTTTTGCACCCCATATTGTACTGAATGTATAATTTTTTGCACTTCATAAAGTACATAGTCTTTAACATCATTAAAATGCACTCCCAATAATTTTTTTCCCATTCCCCGAACACTTTTGACTGTCCCTGTAATTAAACTATACATCCGATTTTCCTAAAATTTGAAATGGCTCGACAAAATTTTGCAACAATTATATCTTTAAAATTTCAGACCATTCGGAAGGCTGTAACATCATTAAAATCACTTGCAATATTTTTTTCCATTGGACGTAATGTAAAGAAAAACTTTTGACTGTCCCTGTAATTAAACTATACATCCGATTTTCCTAAAATTTGAAATGGATCGACAAAATTTTGCAACAATTATATCTTTAAAATTTCAGACCATTCGGAAGGCTGTAACATCATTAAAATGCACTTGCAATAATTTTTCCCATTGGCCGTAATGTAAAGAAAAACTATTGACTGTCCCTGTAATTAAACTATACATCCGATTTTCATAAAATTATTTAGACCGTCAGTCATTGATGAATGACGCGTTCTAAACGGAAAGTTCAGTGTCAGTCACCGGTGGCTAACGTGGCACTTAACGTGTTAATGTTACAAATAATCTTTATGTGAATTTTCATATGTAAAGCATAACAAGTTGGAAATTGCTCGTCAAACGTGGCAAATGAGGTGCGTTCGTACTATAACAAGTTTTATAATTATTTTTTGCACCCCATATTGTACTGAATGTATAATTTTTTGCGCTTCATAAAGTACATAGTCTTTAACATCATTAAAATGCACTCCCAATAATTTTTTTCCCATTCCCCGAACACTTTTGACTGTCCCTGTAATTAAACTATACATCCGATTTTCCTAAAATTTGAAATGGCTCGACAAAATTTTGCAACAATTATATCTTTAAAATTTCAGACCATTCGGAAGGCTGTAACATCATTAAAATGCACTTGCAATAATTTTTCCCATTAGCCGTAATGTAAAGAAAAACTTTTGACTGTCCCTGTAATTAAACTATACATCCAATTTTCATAAAATTTGAAATGGCTCGACAAAATTTTACAACAATCTTATATTTCAAATTTCAGACCATTCGGTTGGGTAGTTTTTGCTCTGTTATATGCGGACAGACGGACGGACTGAACGACGACTATAGGTGCTACGTATTTATATAATTACGAACGCAACTAAAAAGCCAGCAATTAGATTTAAATAAACATCGGTAAACCCTTAATTAGATTATTATAAAACCAATTATTTATATTATAATTTTTTTTTCCAATGAAAAAGTAGAGCAAATAAAATTTTTAAGTCCATAAAATGCACAATTGACAAGTTTAATATACGCGTGATAAAGGCAATGATATATCATTTTACGGTCAATATCAACAATTTTATTATTAGTACTTGATTTTTATTTTAAAGAGCAGACCCGGTCCAGGTTTACGTGAAATCGGATTATTAGATTCAATGCAGGACTTTAAATTCTGTTTTCAGGGAAACAAGCACTTTCAACGGAAGATAAATTGCACTTAATTTATAAATATTCCTTGTATGAAGTCATAAAGAATACTGTAGCAAAATTCTACAAAACGTTATTATTATTTATTAGATTTGCCCATTATTTCAGACTGACGAGTTGAGCCTTATGCGTTCTAATAACATAAAATTATCTTTCTAGTACGTACAAATAATACTATTAATAATTTATTATTATTATTACATGTATGTAAAAATTAAAAAAAAAAATCACCACTATATAACAAAGAATATGAAACTATTTAGAGTAGATATGCCAGTAATGGACACGCTTCCAGTAATGATCCTTCCAACCCTTGATGTTTTTGGTTCATAAAAAAATAACTAATAAATATTTAGCTTTAATTATTTTATTTTATTTTATTTTTTATTTTGTAATTCCCCCTTGCATGTTTTATAAAACTGGGTTATTGTTGACACTTTTAAGGGGGGTCCGGGATACGAAAACCTTCAAATTTTCTAAAAAAAAAAAAAAAAAAAAAAATATTGCATTAAAAAATTTTCTGTCTTTTTCTTCATAATGTGACGTTTAAATCATATTTTTATCTTAACTGGAACAGGAAATATTAATTTTCTCGTTTTGGTTTGCTTTCAAAATCTAGCTTCTAGCTTTCAAGCAATGGTTGTCATGCAAACGACTTCTTGTGAAAATGCGTTTTTCTCCATGATGGGCTTTTTCACCATTTCTCATATTTAAATTCTTATAAGTCAAGAACAGTTAAAGATAGTGGTTCAAACTTGGAACACGTCTTTTTCTATTGTTTTACTTTAATTTTGATTCAGCAAATTTGAAAAAAATATTTCCTTTTGAAAATATGATTTTTTTTTTTTTTTTTTTTTTAGAAAAAGTTGCATTTTTTTTTTTTTTTTTTAGAAAAAGTTGCATTTTTTTTTTTTTTTTTTTTTTTTTTTTAACATTAAATATTTTTAATTTTTATTAAAATCAATATTTTTAAAAATGCTGAATCAAAGTTAAAACTTATATATTTCTGTTTATTTAAATGAAGAAAAATTTAAATTCTACAAATAATATTTTGAGTTATAACGATTTTAAATTACCCCACTTTTTTAATAAATATTAAATTTAAAAAATTTTTTTTAATTAGGAGAAGTGTTATCAAGTGATTTTGTTTACAAATGATATGGTTAACCATCACAAAAAATTTCAAAATTTTAACTCAATAAATAAAAATTATTTTAAAATGTGTCCCGGACCCCCTCAATCAAACCAAGGCCCGAGCCCGGCCCGTTTACAGTTTTCGGCCCAGCCCGGCCCGTACAAAAATCAGTGAAAACAGGACCGGCCTGGCCTGACTCAATTTCTACAAAAAATTTCGTTTTTTCTCGACATACAATTAAAATTCTTTTAATGAATACGACATATATATATATTTATGCAAACATTTTACAGTATATTTTAGATTACTATGTATTCGCAAAACAGAAAACACACAATAGTAAACATTAACGATTACTTACAATGTTTTAGTCATATTATCTCTACAAACATTTCAAAATTCAAATAAGGATTGATTCAAAAATTAATGTAGTTTAGAATAAAGGGTTAAAAGTATGGTAACTTTTGAAGCTGTATAATAAAGAGTAGATTTGTGAAACTATTTTTCTCATTTTTAAGGCTTTTCTTAAATCCAAAGAAGGTACATTTCGACACATTTATGAATTCATTTCTTTTCGGAAACGCGTAATATAGGCAGGTACTCTTATTCAGAAACTATGTAAATGCCGTTTTTTTTCCTTAGATAAAAGCAATATATCTTTCAGAAAATACTGTCAAAGTTAGCGTTTTAAATCGAATTTCCGGAAGCGATTGCACAGAAAAGGAGAAAAACGTACAGTCACGCGACAAGAATCTTTGTTATCTCTGTAAGTAATTTATCAAAAATGGAAAAAGTTATTAGATTCCAAATGCCTTCAATAGTCTGGCCTGTCAATTTTATGCCTCTGTAGTTATGGCTTGTATTTTATCTGCTCTGCTTAAATTCTTATATCGGGCCGATAGGCCAGATTAATTTTTTTTATCGGCCCGGCTTGGCTGCAGGCCCGTTGAATTTTTCGCCGGCCCGGACTGGCCCGTTAAAAAAATTGTCCTAATTGGGCCGGCCCGGCCCGTTTTAAAATTCGACTCCATTTCGCCGAGGCGGGCCGGGTACGGGCCAAACCCGGGGCCGTGCAGACCTCTAGCCTGGCTTCGTTTAATTAATTTATATATTATTTATTTTCTTGCAAAATTTGAATGTTTTTGTTTGAGTAGCAATAGAAACCTTAGAATTTTATATACAACGGCCATTTACAAAATTTCATTTATTTTTAAGGTTTTAATAGTGTTGATTACTGGGATGATTAATTAGTCATTTTCCAGTAATGGATATCCCATGTAGACATTGCTAAAAATGCATTTTCAGTAATGTTTATATACTGCATAAAATATTTTGGTTTAACTGCAAACCTAAATAATCAAATTTAATTTTTAAATTATACTTACTAAAATGTAATAACACCAAAACTTTTATAAAGAGCTGCTTTTAAGATGTTTTATGTGATTAATAAAATTTCAATATTTTATTACTTTCTTCTATCTTTACAAGAAGAAAGTATTGGATTCGTGAAAATTTTCGAATTTCGGTTTTCGACGGATTTACACTTTTTAGGAATCAGAGAACCCGAAAAACATGTTTTTACAAAATGTCTGTGAATCTGTTAGTCTGTCAGTATGTGACACAAATTTTGTGGGCGCTCTATCTCAAGAACTAATGCACGGAATTTAATAAAAATTTATATTCAGTTAGTCCCTGATATAAATTGGTGCTGATTAGTTTTTGGTGTAAATCTCTCAACAGGTGGCGCTGCAATGCAGCCTTTTTCACGATTTCCGCAATAGCTCAATCTCCAGAACTAATGCACAGAATTTCATCAAACTTCAGATTCAGTTAGTCCTTGACATGAATTGAAGTTTTGAACATTTTGGTGTAAATCGCTCAACAGGTGGAGCTGCTATACTGCATTTTTTACAATTTCCGCAATAGCTCTATCTCAACAACTAATGCTTGGAAAATCAACAAACTTCAGATTCAAGTATACTTTGATATAAATTAGTGCTGTTTGTGTTTTGGTGCAAATCGCTCAACAGGTGGCGCTGCTATGCTGCACTTTTCAGAATTTCCATTATAGCTGTATCTCAAGAACTAATGCAACAATTATCACCAAACTTCAGAATCAGTTAATCCTTGATATGAATTGACATTTTGGTGTAAATCGCTAAACAGGTGGCGCTGCTATACAGCATTTTTCCCGATTTCTGCAACAGCTCTATCTCAAGAACTAATGGACACATTTTCATCAAACTTCAGATTCAGTTACTCTTTAATATGAAATGATGCTGACTACGTGTTGGTGAATATCGTCCAATAGGTGGCGCTGCTGTGCTGCATTTTGCCAGGGTTGGGTTTTTGACATGACAAGCGTCAAAAACTGGTTTAAACCGTCGAAAACTGTCATAAACCGTCGAAAACTGTCATAAACCGTCGAAAACTGTCATAAACCGTCGAAAACTGCCAAATACATGTAACACGCTAAAACATTTTAACAATAGGTAAACATTAAATAAGTCAATGATTTATGTGATCTTTTATTGAAATTTAATAATTTAAAAAATATATTATTTGCAATAATTTTTTTTTTTTTTTTTTTTTTGATTTTGATTTTTCAACCAGAAGAAAATAATTTTGTACAATTGAATAATCCGGATCAATTTTACTCCGCAGCATGCTGCAGCACACTGCGTGCTTAGCACATTTATTTACACTCAAAAGATTTTTGAGTTTAGACGTTTAGAGTGTATGAAGCATTAGAAAATAGTCTGTCTCTTAATTGATGCTGAGCTAGTAGGACTAGTCATCTAGCAAAAGCATTGCTAGATGAGCAAGTTTTGAAGCAGGCTCAAAAACCTGTTGCATTTAATGATACTTTTCCACCAAGCAATGGAGTCCTCACTATAGCACTGAAATAAGAAGACGGGAAAGGGGATTCTTTAGCTTCATACACAATCAGTATGGGTAAGCATCCATAAATTCTCTCTGTAGCTCAAGCGTGAGCTGAATCAACTGATACAGCAGTCAACCCTTGCCCCTGATGGTTGGGATGCAAAGTATAAGCCAAACAATGGTATGGTTTCATGATTTGATCCCTTCTATTATGCACTTTTTCAATATGGGCTTACAGGAATTTTCTTTTAGATGACCGAGCCAATTTTGTTCAGTTTTAAAATCAAAAACATTTTTATATATTGAAAGAAAGTATGTTTTAAAAAGATTTTGACTTTAAGCTTTTTTTTTTTTTTTTAATTACTTCTCTTATTTTGTAAATGTTTAAAATTAATAATGCAATTTCAATTTTGAATGGAATGGTTATTGCCTAGACTAGAATAACATTGATGCACATTATCTTGTTATACATACAAAAAAATTTGCACTTTTCTAAGTTTTTCTTTTCTCATAAAAAAAAAGCTAGCTAATGCTTTAAGCTCTCAAAAGTAAGCGAAATTAAAACGATTTTAAGTAAGAGAAAAAATGTACAGCTCAGGTGAGCTTAATGTCTACTTTTTAGAAAAACACAATTTTACAAAAAAAATTTAAATAAAAATTTTACCCCGTTAAAAATTTGTACTTAACAATAATACTTTACTATGTACTAATTATTGATATACATTAAGAGTGAATTTAAAATATTACATGTAATGTAGTTATGTGTGACATTTAATTTGAATTTTTACAGATCAATGTAGTATTTGAGGTTTTTGACAAGAGGTTTTTGACATGACGGTTTAAACTATAGTTTAAACCCGACATAAACTGACACATGTCAAAAACCTGCCAACCCTGTAATTATTACTAATACTATATACTAATTATACAATACAGTAATAGTGAATTTTAAATATTACATCTAATGTGTGACATTTAAAGTGAAATTTTACAGATCACTGTAAGTATTTGAGGTTTTTGACAAGGGGTTTTTGACATGACGGTTTAAACCACAGTTTAAACCGTCAAAAACTGACACGTGTCAAAAACCTGCCAACCCTGCATTTTGCACTATTTCCTCAATAGCTCTATCTCAAGAACTAATGCACGGATTTTCCCCCAAACTTCATATTCAGTTAGACATTGACATAAGTTGATGATAATTAGGTTCTGGTGTCAATCACCCAATAGGTGGCGCTGCTATGCTGCATTTTGATGGATTTATACGATTTTAGGGACAGTAATATCTCAAGAACTAATACACGGAATTTCATCTTTTTAGAATCCTCATGATGAGCATAGATGCACTGTGATAAGGAATTTTGAAGTATTGACAAGTATGAGATAGAAGAAAGTTTTGTGATGGCCACAACATACTAGTTCTTTTTTTTTATGTATATCCTTGCATATTTTATAATCTGGCAATCAAACCAGCCAGGAAGCAGAAAATATTGTTTAAGAGCACAGTCAAAGAGGGGTTCATAGGGCTTAATTCCTCTCCATTTAAATAAAAACAATTAAGTTACAGAAGCTATTAAAAATCTATTTTCTGTCTTAAATGTTTCCTTATTCACCTCTGACAAAAAAATAATAAATAAATAAATAAATGTAATACTATTAATGAAAGTTATAGGTAATATTCATGAAACTAGTAAATCTGCAGATCAGTGGCCTCAAACATCAGTTCTACAGTTTTATTTTTAAATTATTTTATTTAGTATTTAAAATATTCAACTCACAATATCATTTCTTTCATATTTGTAATATTATTATAAATGATATATCAAGTAGTCTGTGGAAGATTAATTGTTAAAAATAATGAGAAGAAACTAAACACTAAAATATTCCGAAACTTTTTTTTTTTTTAATTACCTTTCAAATCCCCCACTCTTTCAATAATTAGCTGTAACTGCCAGATATTTAGTATTTTAAATTATCCATCTAAAATAATTAAAACATCGATCTTCTGATAATTACAATAATTGATGCAAACAGTAAATGACTGTCACAAATATTTTATTAATTACTGATATCCTAATTGTTAAATTTATTTGAAAATAACTATTTTGTTTCATTAGTATGTATTCATTAAATTCTGGTTCTAAATACAGTCATAAAAACAATTATATTTATTACTTTTTATGGGGTGTCCATTACTGGAACAGAGGGTGTCCATTGCTGAGCCAGAGTGTCCATTACTGGGCTTTTGATATATTTCTGTTATTTAAAATTAAATTTCGATTCATATTGAGAAATGAGACTATAAGGATGGTTAAATATTGTTGATAAATTAATATAATATTAAAAAAAAACCTGGAATAATTATAACTATTAATAAAAAAATGATTTTAAAAGAAATTCCTTAAGGGTGTCCATTACTGGCACATCTACCCTATATTAATTTTAAATTAAAAAATTGAATTACTACTTTTATTTTTGGAATATATACACTATATTGCCAAAGGTGACCGGTCACTTGCGATTTCAGACGTTTTCTTAAATATGTAGAAGAATACAGGGGATGACCGCCCCGGGAACCCAGCTTTCGCTTTAGAGTATAAAGAAGAGGGGGGTGGTCGTTTTTTTTCCCCAATCCGGGCAAATTGGATGATAATTTCAAACTGTAGAATAAACGAAAAATTTGAACTCAATAAATAAATAATATATATATATATATAATTTTTTTTTTTTTTTTAATGAAAGGCATTTTTGACAGCAAAAAAGAATTTATTATAACAGAGAAGAAAAAACGGAAAAAATGAAAAATGACTTATCCAGGTGTGTTTGATGACAATTTCAATACAGATAATAGTAAATAATAAAAACAGATGTTTTTGCATCTGTCTGTCTATTTATAGTTTTCTGAAGAGAACCACTGCTAGACGATTTAAGGGGAGGAATGTCTAAGTTAAGCAGCGTTATTTTTTTTATTTTTTCACGTTTCGAGATTTTTTTTTCTACATTTATAAAAACAATCCGGTTTCATCTTTTAGCCTAATGTAGTAAATTTTTATCCTGTGCGATTTTCGAATTTTTTTATTCAATTCTTAGCGTTTTTTTCGCATTCCGCGGTAATTTTTTTCTGAAACGGAAGAACACTTTACTAACTAAATATTTGCTACTGCCATGATTAAATTCTAGTTGGAAGAATATGAAATCTGTTCTTACAGCATAGTGTTGACTCTGAGCCGCTTTAGCAGGGCGCAGCACCCGGCGGCCTTTTTTATTTCTTTTTTGCGCCCGGCGGCTCTTTTAAACCCTTCCGATGCGCCTGGTTTACCTTTTTAACACTTCCTATGATCCCCGTGGCAATTCAACTGATCCCTGGTAAATATCGCAAACTCTAGGGACTCTAAACAAACCAGTTCAAAATATTTTTTGTGAACAAGGTGCAAGTGTGTCCTTTTTTTAGAATAGTGTTCCCTTTTTGAAAAAATGTACCCTTTTTAAAATAGTGTTTGCCCCCTTTTTTTTTTAATAGTGTTCCCTTTTTGAAAAATTCCCTCCCGGCGGCCCTTTTTTTCTAGAGTCAACACTACAGCAACATGTACGAGATGTTGCAATCTTGAACTTAATGATCCCCATGATGTTACAATCTTGAACTTAATCTGGATCAAAATTTAAAAAAAAAAAAAAAAAAAAAAAAAAACAGAATAACACCAGGTTGTTTGATTGGAGACAGGAGGAGGCGTGGCCCGCACAGGCGTAGGCTGCCGAAGGTAGTGAGGTCCCCAACCATAAGGCTCATTTAGGGAAAACAGACAAGTGAAAATCCCCAGTATTGTTATGAAATGAAATTCATGCGGAAAATTCAATTTAAATATTTCTCCAAAATCTGACAGGAGGGGGCGGGCATTTTTTTCGGCGGGGAGGGGGGGACTCAGAACACTTGCCTACGGCCCTGTTTCAAATATACTTTAAATTTCCTACGGTTATTTATTAACTTCCCACAAATAATAAAGCATTATTTAAATAACCCAAGACAAATCTATATCCCAAATCAAATGTTACGAAACGATGAAATATTTTCCAGAGCAAAGAACATCATCTCCGTGCCAAATGTCAGTAATATATTAACTTAATGGAATGTCCGGATTGAACAGGATTTGCATTTAACAGAATAAAATAGACAGACATATCCAAAAAATAAAGTAAAAAAGAAATGATACATAAATAAATAACACTTTTTAAAAAATATCTACGGTGCATAAAAAAGAAGTTGTTTTGTTTCAAACAAAATTAGTACTTTACTTACGGCTAATTTTCAATTCTGCTGTAATCAACAAATCTACTCGGGCATCACAATCATCCTATAGTTTTAAGGTCTTTGATGTACAGCGTATGTAAATTGTTAAAATAATAATAACCGGAACCGGTGATAATCAATGAAACACAAGATCACGTGGAAGTATTTACTCACTCTCATAGCAGATAGCAACAAACAATTCTCCAATTCTCGTTATCAAGCATTGGCGCATGCGTATTGAGCCAGTTCTAAAAGAATGCAGACGATTTTGCCTTTCCTTTTCCTGCCAAAGAGGCGATAAACTCGTGATTTTTTGTGTGCTTCTGTAAAACTGAACCTTGAATGAATTAGGCCCGGACATTTCTGGGGAAACCTTTGTCCGGGCTAGAGCTTCTAAATACACTATTTAGTAGTACATCTATTTAGTAGCCTTAGTCCGGGCTTTTTTCATAGGGTGTAACGTATTTAAAATAGCGCCAAAACTATTAATATCGAAGCATCTTTTACTACATAATAATAATTGTATTTAAAAAAAAAAGGTGTCTTGCTTTGTTAATATTGCAGCTTTATAATAATGCAAAGTCTTGATATTTAGTAATAATGCAGGTTTTTAAAAAATTTCAATTTATACAAAAGGATGAATATGTGCAAAAAGAAACGAAAAACAGAAAAATATGTTCCAGATAGAAATTATTATATAATCACTAAATTTTGCTGTAATGGAGGCATGAGTTTTTGTATTATCATTTCTAATGAGTTAGTTTAAATGTTATTGAAGTTATTTATTTATTTTTTAAAGATTTCATTTATTTAAAAATGCAACTGTTTTTTTTTTTTTTTTTAATTTGTTGATTTATATTTTTTACATTTTTTTTTTTTAATTTATCTCCGATATTCTGATATCAATATTATAGTTATTTGCGTATAGAAAAAAGTATACATTTACTTCAGCTAAATAAAGTAAGAAAAATACATTTTTTTTTTCTTTGGCCTTTTTGGAAAGTTATTAAATAATTTTGTAAAGTAATTAAAAATATTACGATGAATGGCAATGACGCTAATGTTTATAGTATTTTAATTAATAATTTTCTATTAATAATCAGTTAATTATCAACAATTAAAAAATTACTAATTAAATATAACAGTTCGTTTAATATCTTTTAATAAATCAGTTAAATAATTATTTTTATTTATTTACTAGCTGGACGCTGACCCGACCGGCGTTGCCCGAGCTCATGATAATATTCTTAAACTATATCTTTAACTCGGTTTTGTCTGAAATACATGCCCGCTGACTGTGGGATAAATCAGTAAAATAATAAAAAAACTAGAAAACAGGAATTCTGTTTTTTCAGAATTTAGTGTCGCCCTCGATGAAAAAAAAATATATATGTATGTATGTATATATACTAAATATAGACTTCCATCTAAATTTAATGTTAAATCTATTATCAAACAGTTTACATATGATATAGATATTTTTATTTATAAAATTTCTATCTCTTATAATAAGCCTATTGAATATTTTAATCAATGGAAGATATTAGTAATCGAAAAATTAACTAAGGCTTTAAATAATAATATTGCTGATTTGGTTTCTATTAATACACAGCATTATTTCCAACAAATTACTAAATTACAAAAAAACTTCGTTATTACATATGTAGACAAATCTCCTAACAATTATGCTATTATATGTAAATCATATTATCACCAACTTCTTACAAATTCTATTTCTTCTAATAAGTCTTTTCAAAAAACTAATGAAAATGTAATTGTAAATAATCGTAAAATTCGAAGTTATTATAAACTTTTAAATATTTTATCTACTAATTTTAATTATCCATATTTAGTTCTTATTCCCAAATTTCATAAAACTCCTATTAAATTTAGGACTGTTACTATTGGTTGTAATACATATAATAATAAAGCCAATACACTTCTCTTAAAAATTCTTAATCAAATATATGAACTTACTACAAACAATGATAATACACATTGTATAAAAAATAGCTATCAACTTGTTAATATTTTAAAAAATCTTCATTCTGTTTGTAATATAACGACATATGACTTCAAAGATCTTTTTAATAATATAGACCTATTAGATTTACATAAAATTATAAATGCATTATTTAAAAAGTATTATAAAAAACTGGAATTACCATCTAATATAGATATTGCATATTTTAAATCTTTAACTAACTTCATTATCTATAATAATTATATATTGCAAGATAATACTTTATATTTACAGCATGTCGGTATACCACAAGGCGGTTGTACTTCCAGTTTACTCTCAGACTTATACTTATCTCATTATGAACGTAATTTTACTAATAATAATCTACATTAGTAGGGGAGAAAAGACAGTTCAGCGTCAGCAGGTGGATTGTGGATTGGGAGGATTGAGGAGGAGGGAGGAATCCACCTTGTGGATAGAGGAGGAGGGTGGAATCCACCTGTGGGAGGTTTCTTAGAGTAGGAGAGGCTAAATTTTTGAGGGGGGCTTAATTTTTGAGGGGGCTTAATTTTTGAGAGGGGCTTATTTTTTTTTTTTTTCGAATTGACTTAGAGTAGAGATGAAAATATCATACTATAACATAGGTCTTTTCGAGAGGAAGTATGAAGACACTAAATTTTTCGATGGGCTTAATTTTTGAGGGGGCTTAATTTTTGAGAGGGGCTTATTTTTTTTTCTTTTTTCGAATCGACTTAGTATTAGAATGGAAATATCATACTATAACATAGAGATGTAGGTGTTTTCGAAAGGGAGTTTGAGGGGTCTAAATATTTTAGTGGGGCTTATTTTTAGGGGGGCTTAATTTTTAAGGGTGATTTTTTTTTTTTTTCTGAATTGTCTTAGAATTTGAATGAAGATAAAAATGTGTTATGTTTTCTGAAAAAAAATTTTGATGCTGCCATCTGTATGCGGTAGTGCGAATTTATTATTGAAAATAGTATTTTATTTTTGAAAAGTTTTGAGGAAGGTTTGAACCTGCAAAATAGTCTCTTGGCTCGATGATATGTTGAAGACTTAACTAATCGAGCCAAGAAACTATGTCTATATGTTTAGATTTTAGATGTTTCAAAACAAAAAATTGTATTCCCCCTTCTGTATGCGCAAAGAGAGGTTGGTTTCTTAAGATAACTCATTAATACCTATTTTAACTGCTCACTCTGCGAATTCCTTTAATGTGTATGGTTTTTAGTTTAACTGATTTTATCGATTTTGTGAATGAGAGTTTGATTATTTTACGCACAAATGTATGATCATTTTAGAAAGCCGTGGTTTCGAACCTGCGAACTCCCATTCAAATTTCATTTTTTGTAACTGATAAGCTATCCACTATTCAAACCGCGCCCCAATATTTTCTAACTTACTTTTGAACACTACATATTTTTAAAAATACCTACCTCTTCCTCTTTCTTATACTAGGGAAGTTAATACAATTTATGTTTAAATTGAAGAAATAATTAATTTTTTATATTTCTTTAATAAGCAAGTCATTTTTTTAGATCGATTAGAAGGCTACCAAACGATTTGAATTAAACATTGTTTTTACCAGTATTAATCCTCTTACCTAATTTTAAAATTATACTTTTTCTTGTGAACCATATCCTATTCATTGAATCGTCTGAAATACACTTCCTAAACCCTCTTATCAACGTTACTCACTATCTATCACAAACATCCGATAAGTCTAATCAGCTTTTTTCAACAGCTAATATGTAAATATTGATAACTATTGAAGAGATTACTTCACTTGTTTCCAGATTTTAAATGAAAGTTTGAAATATTTGTCAGATTTTCTATCTATCAATTATTATAAATTGAATCAACTCATAGTTTGTTATTGCAATAGATAATTATTTGATGATTCTACATTAGTTCTAATGAATTTTAAAACTACTGCCTCACTTCAACTCATTCTTTTATACAGTTTAATAAATTTAGTATGAATTAAACCATTGGTTTGTCATATGTTTCACTGAAATAATAAAATTAATTTGTAAAACCATAGAATGACGAATTCAAAAACGTAACGTGATGAATCATATACTTTTTAAACATTATATAAAAACCTTTGGATTGAATCACTTCCTGTGAACTTCCTACACATACTTTTTTATGCCACGTGTTTTTCTGAAATTTTTGCACCAATCATATTACATGATTTGCACTATCGTAATAATTTTTTAACATGCGCCCCCTATGATTATATATAAAATTGAATGAAACGAGACTTTTTCATTAGTGTTTGCTATTTTTTGAGTGTTTGAAGACGCTTTTTTCACTTAAGATAATATGGCTAGTTTTCAAGATGGACATTCTACTATGTTAAGCGATGATGTATCAAGTTTGAATAATCAATATTTTTCATCAAGATTAAATGATCAAGACGTGGGATTAATAGTGCAACCTAAAGTAGAACCCGTTTCAGATGATGAAGCGGAATCCTCCTCATCAGAACTAAAGAAACAGAAGCCACCTTTTTTGTGTACTGTTTGCAGCAAATCTTTTTCACGAAAAGGCAATTTAAAACAACATTTGATGATTCATTCAGAAGAAAGACCATTTTTATGTGACATCTGCCAAAAAACATTCTCTAGAAAGGCTATTTTGAATCGTCATAAACTATCCCATTTAAAGATTCCTTCCCAACATAAATGTGAATCGTGCGGTGAAGCGTTCTCAAAAAAGTATGACTTATTAAAACACATGAAGATCCACAAGGCCTCCAAAAAGGATAAATGTATTCAGCGTAGTGAAATATTCAATCCCAACTCCGATTTTTTATATCATTTGAAAACTTCACAGAGAGTTAGATGCAAAATTGATAATTCACCCTCTTTAAAAGATATGTTTTTTGAGAAGGTTAAGCATTTTAAAAGGCAAAATGCGTTAAACATATTTACTAAAACTGTAATCAACTCTAACGAGGAGAATGCTACAGACTTTAACACATTTTTTGATAGTATTCATTCGGACGTTTTAAACGAATTAATCTACCAGATTCAAGTTAAAAGATCGATGAAATGGTATGCAAGTGTACAAGTTGTTGTATATCGTGTAACACAGGAGGGTGTCTTAGAGATTGCCACACCCTATTTCCTTTCAAAAACCATACTTGAATTAACGAAACAAAACTTATCTGAACATGTTGAGGATACCTTTGCAAAAATTATTAAGTCCTATGAGAAGTCCACCAGACGTGGTTTTAATTGGACATTAGATAAAATATTGAATTTAGAACTATCTACCTTTAAAATATAACATGATTTGAAATGTTTATACCTTTTTTTAAATATGTGTACTCATGTTTTCACTATTGTAACTATTGAAAACGACGAATAAATAATGTGTAAATAAAAAAGCTGTTGTCTGTTTATTTTTGTTAGAACAACTTGTGATTTTTAATAACTCATGAAGTCGTAACGGCTTTACTTACTATTTTTTTTTTTCAATTTCTTATCAAATGAATAATGAGTTAACTATCTTTTATTAATTTCATATTGAAAGTCTGAAATTATCCATTGAAATAGTTATTTTGCAATATTTCTAATTTATCATAATTATTTTTAAAGTTTAATATATCACTCGTTGTTTGTATAAACAACTGTTATTGCTCAATAATAATAATAATATTATCATTTATTACCATACAATTCTTAAAAAAAAGCATAGAGCCATTAACATAATATATCATTAACCACTTTTTTAAAAACTGTTACCTTGTGTTGCCATTGAATTCTTCAAAACAAAAAAGAATAAAACTAAAATCCTTATCATTAAATATCATACACCACTTATATAAAAATTGTTACTTTGTGTTGCCATACAATTCTTCAAAAAAAGAACAAAATTAAAACTATTAACATTAAATATCATATACTGTAAATATAAAAATTGTTACCTTGTGTTGCCATACTATTCTTCAAAAAAGGATAAAACCATTGACATAATATATTATTCACCACTTAAATAAACTGTTTATATATATTTTAGACTTAAACTAAAATTAATGACATTACTAATTCTTTTAAGTGTTTATCTGTAACCGACACTGATTTTTAACATATATCAAGGGATGTGCTGTTTCTAAACATTCAGTTTCCAACTGATTTTTGTTCTAACTTCATCTAATGTTACCTTTATTATTTGAAAATGGGTTCTGTAGTAAATATGTTAAAAAGATCTTCCGACAAAGTGGCTTCTTCTTCAAAGTATCAACGTTTAGAAGAACCTAATGATCCCACTTCTGCGAGTGAATTAAATATACCAAGATTGGAAATTCCTAATTTATTAAACACTGACTGTGGGACAATATCACGTGATTTATCCACTACTGATTACTCACCGAATGTGAAATCTGAAATCGATATGAATTTTTTTATTCCTAACTTTGGTGATGATACTACATCTTCCGAGAATTCATGCCAAGAGTCAATTTCTGTCGAGGACTATTTGAATATATTTTTCAAAGACATGAATTTTGAATCCGCTTTAACCTCGACCCCAGCTAGTAACATAATTTCACAAGACGAATCCTTTCAAGAACGTACTATTGACCAAGAGGTTTCTGATTCCCAACCAAGCAACCTTTCTAAAGCAAGTGATGAATTACAAAGCACAACCCCACCTACGAATGTCATTCCACAGTCTAAAACTAGCAAATCCAATCATCCTATTGTATTTCGAGAAGAACTCAGTGACTGTATCTTTTTAATTTTAAAGTTGCATAATAGACAATTTCATATTCATATTCGAGAATTTAAACGCAGTGGGCTTACTAGTGAAGAAATTCTAACGAAAAATGGTATTATTATGGATGTTAACAGCTGGTTCGAATTTTGCAAGAAAATTTTTTCATTTAATTTGAGATATAAAAGTTCCTCATTTGTTTCTAATAACATGATATTAGTGTTAAATTTTAATAATTCTATCATGCGAATTAAAAATTTAAAGAATTATTCTCACATTGACTTAAACGAGTATCAGTTGCTGAAATTAAAAGAAAAAATACATGATTTGAATAAGGAACTTCTTCAGCATATATATGTAAACCATATACCAAGCTTAATTAGGCAGAAATGTATCATTGGTCATATATCTACAGAAAATGAACTCATGTTGCAGTTTAAACTTATAACATGTATTGAGAATAATGTATTAACTATACTAAACCGCATTTTTGAATGTGATGGATGTATTTTTAATCAGAAATCTCAAAGCCCTCATTCCTGTTGTATACTAAATAATCGACAAAAATTTGAAAAACTAGGAGAGATGTTATTAACACTTATAGATTTAGATTTTGTCATTTCCTCATTTTTAAACGGAGTGGATTGTGTTAGTGAAAACTTTTTATCAAACATTCATGTAGAAACAATTCAAAACGAATTGTTTAAAATAATAAAATAAAATGTATTGCTATCCTTTTTAATACGTGTGTGTTTATTTTTCTAAAGTGTATGTTTATTTTGTTATTTCTTTTAGAACTTTTAATAGAGTGTTAGACTTAAATTTGCATATGTATATAACTAAAGAAATCAAAAATTCTTTAGCAATTAAAAAATTAACACAAGTTTAAAATATTAAACTAATAATCTTAATACTATAATTTCTACTTTCTAATATATATATATATGAAACTTAATTATATAAAAAAGTTTTCAATAATAATAATAAGTTTAGAAAATTAAAAAGTTTAAAAAACAAAATTAAGAAACTCATTTAAAAAAATATTTGAAAAGTTAAAAAAAAATAAAGTGTTCAAAATTAAAAAATCTTTATAAAAAAATAAAAATAATTAAAAAAAATATTAAAAAGTTTACAAAAGTTAAAAAAAATATATTAAAAAGTTTACAAAAGTTAAAAAAAAAACGGAAAAAAAACTCAAAAAAAAATTAAGTTATCAAAATTAAAAAAAAAAAATTATAAAAACTTAATACATTAAGTTTTCAAAAGTGAGTTTACCTATTCATATATGTATACATGCATGTGACTTTCATTATGTTTCAGTTTAATACTTCTTTTTATCCTATAAAAGTGTTAGATTAATATATACTTATAAAAATATTTGTAAGTTAAATTAAAAAAAAGTAACTTATAAAAAAAAAAAAAAATGTTTACAAAATTAAAAAAAAAACAAAATCTTTCTAAATAAAAAGTTTTCAAAATTAAAAAAAAAAACTTTTTAAATAAAAAATGTTTTCAAAATTTAAAAAAAAAATTCTAAATTTAAAAAAAAGTTTTCAAAATTAAAAAAAAATACTTTGTAAATAAAAAAAAATATTAAAAAGTTTACAAAAAAAACTTTTTTTATAAAAAATATTTTCAAAATTAAAAAAAAAAAAAAAAAAAAAAAAAAGTTTTTAAAATTAAAAAAATAATAACTTGTAAATTAAAAAAAGATATATTAAAAAGTTTATAAAATTTAAAAGTTAAAAAAAAAACTTTGTAAAAAGTTTTCAAAATTAAGTTATCAAAATTAAAAAAAAAAAAACTTAATAAATTATGTTATCAAAAGTCAGTTCACCTAACTGTATATGTATCTGACTTTCATAATTAAAAAAGTTATCAAAAAGTTGAATTAGATTGCAAATACAAGTATACAATAAATCATATATCAATCAGTCATAGCAATTAACCAATCAATGATATCAATCAATAGATCAAACCAATCAATCATATTAATCAACCAAACAATAATATCAATAAATCAAACCAATCAGTCATATTAATCAACCAAACAATAATATCAATCAGTCATATCGATCAATAAATCAAACCAATCAATCATATTAATCAACCAAACAATAATATCAATTAATCATATCGATCAATAAATCATATTAATCATATCAAGCTATCATATCAATCATATCAATCAATCAACCAATCATTCATATCAGTCAACCAAT
Source organism: Maratus speciosus (assembly GCA_963932465.1). Classification (NCBI taxonomy): domain Eukaryota; kingdom Metazoa; phylum Arthropoda; class Arachnida; order Araneae; family Salticidae; genus Maratus; species Maratus speciosus. Next base: position 298,783,791 of record OZ010789.1, read on the forward strand.
CATTCATATTAATCAATGATTCATATTAATCATATCAATCGATTAATCAAGATACTGAATACAAGTATTCATACAAATAAATCACATCAATTGCAGTTCAAGTATTACAAGTTAGTATAATAACATTATAAGAAAGTTTTGAATTAATACAATGATTAACTATCAACATTTTGTAACAGCACTTTTACAAAAGCAATGTATGAATAAATATTTTAGTTACAAAAAATATTTAAAATGCTTTTGAAAGTTAATAAAATTATTTTCCAAAAATGTTAAAAACATTACAAGCTGCTAAAACATACAATTTAACAAGAATGAGTTGTCCTATGTTTCCTTTGTATTTGCATGTCCTATATTTCCTTTCTATTTGTATTTGAGTATATGTATACGGATTCTTCCTTTTAATTATGTTTTGTAGTATACACTTAAAATATATATAGTATATATAAAACATTAAATTAAAATATTCTTTAGTTATTAAAAAGTTTAAAAAATCAGCAATTTTTTTAATATTATAAGATAACAAAAATTATTTTGTAATTTATTAAAAGTGAATTTACCTATCGCTATATATGCGTTTCATAAGATAAATCTTCTTTATGTTAACATCCTACCCACATTTTATTTTATAGTTATACACATCGAAACGAAAAAACAAAAAATAAACAATTTATTATTAAATTCTTCAATTTAAAATTTTAATACATACATACTTAAACATTTATATAAAAATAATGCACTCACCATGTTTGAACTCAGAAAAGAGATGATGAGCTTATCACGTGGTAGATTGTGACGTAATCAATTAGATATCACGTGCCTTCCTCGTGCCTTTTGATTGTCTTATCTACAATCAGATTGTATTATCAATCACGTGATCTAACTGATATGAGTCTATACCAAGACACTAGCCATTTTCACTTCAGTCATCGAATATGTAGGTCGTATATTTTTTTGAAAGTCTTTTATTTTATGGAATCTTCAGCAACATGAGATCAGATATTTGCAAATAAAATCCTATTAAAATCTTTCTCGCAATTGTGAACAAAGATTAATTTTCATATTGTTTAAGTATAATCATTGATTATTTAACTGGATAATAATATTTTTTAGAAGTAACTTAAATTTCTTATAAAAACGGAAGTATTTATTGCATCATTCATAGAATTCAAGTTTGAATATTAACCAAGTTTTTTAAACTTTTATAATTTATACTAGTATTTAGTATATACTAGTACTTAGTAAAAACTAGTATATATTCTAGTATAAATTATAAAAGTTTAAAAAACTTGGTTAATATTCAAACTTGAATTCTATGAATGATGCAATAAATACTTCCGTTTTTATAAGAAATTTAAGTTACTTCTAAAAAATATTATTATCCAGTTAAATAATCAATGATTATACTTAAACAATATGAAAATTAATCTTTGTTCACAATTGCGAGAAAGATTTTAATAGGATTTTATTTGCAAATATCTGATCTCATGTTGCTGAAGATTCCATAAAATAAAAGACTTTCAAAAAAATATACGACCTACATATTCGATGACTGAAGTGAAAATGGCTAGTGTCTTGGTATAGACTCATATCAGTTAGATCACGTGATTGATAATACAATCTGATTGTAGATAAGACAATCAAAAGGCACGAGGAAGGCACGTGATATCTAATTGATTACGTCACAATCTACCACGTGATAAGCTCATCATCTCTTTTCTGAGTTCAAACATGGTGAGTTCATTATTTTTATATAAATGTTTAAGTATGTATGTATTAAAATTTTAAATTGAAGAATTTAATAATAAATTGTTTATTTTTTGTTTTTTCGTTTCGATGTGTATAACTATAAAATAAAATGTGGGTAGGATGTTAACATAAAGAAGATTTATCTTATGAAACGCATATATAGCGATAGGTAAATTCACTTTTAATAAATTACAAAATAATTTTTGTTATCTTATAATATTAAAAAAATTGCTGATTTTTTAAACTTTTTAATAACTAAAGAATATTTTAATTTAATGTTTTATATATACTATATATATTTTAAGTGTATACTACAAAACATAATTAAAAGGAGGAATCCGTATACATATACTCAAATACAAATAGAAAGGAAATATAGGACATGCAAATACAAAGGAAATATAGGACAACTCATTCTTGTTAAATTGTATGTTTTAGCAGCTTGTAATGTTTTTAACATTTTTGGAAAATAATTTTATTAACTTTCAAAAGCATTTTAAATATTTTTTGTAACTAAAATATTTATTCATACATTGCTTTTGTAAAAGTGCTGTTACAAAATGTTGATAGTTAATCATTGTATTAATTCAAAACTTTCTTATAATGTTATTATACTAACTTGTAATACTTGAACTGCAATTGATGTGATTTATTTGTATGAATACTTGTATTCAGTATCTTGATTAATCGATTGATATGATTAATATGAATCATTGATTAATATGAATGATTGGTTGACTGATATGAATGATTGGTTGATTGATTGATATGATTGATATGATAGCTTGATATGATTAATATGATTTATTGATCGATATGATTAATTGATATTATTGTTTGGTTGATTAATATGATTGATTGGTTTGATTTATTGATCGATATGACTGATTGATATTATTGTTTGGTTGATTAATATGACTGATTGGTTTGATTTATTGATATTATTGTTTTGGTTGATTAATATGATTCATTGGTTTGATTTATTGATTGATATCATTGATTGGTTAATTGCTATGACTGATTGATATATGATTTATTGTATACTTGTATTTGCAATCTAATTCAACTTTTTGATAACTTTTTTAATTATGAAAGTCAGATACATATACAGTTAGGTGAACTGACTTTTGATAACATAATTTATTAAGTTTTTTTTTTTTAATTTTGATAACTTAATTTTGAAAACTTTTTACAAAGTTTTTTTTTAACTTTTAAATTTTATAAACTTTTTAATATATCTTTTTTTAATTTACAAGTTATTATTTTTTTAATTTTGAAAACTTTTTTTTTTTTTTTTTTTTTTTTTTTTTTTTTAAATTTTGAAAATATTTTTTATAAAAAAAGTTTTTTTTGTAAACTTTTTAATATTTTTTTTTATTTACAAAGTATTTTTTTTTAATTTTGAAAACTTTTTTTTAAATTTAGAATTTTTTTTTTAAATTTTGAAAACATTTTTTATTTAAAAAGTTTTTTTTTTTAATTTTGAAAACTTTTTATTTAGAAAGATTTTGTTTTTTTTTTAATTTTGTAAACATTTTTTTTTTTTTATAAGTTACTTTTTTTTAATTTAACTTACAAATATTTTTATAAGTATATATTAATCTAACACTTTTATAGGATAAAAAGAAGTATTAAACTGAAACATAATGAAAGTCACATGCATGTATACATATATGAATAGGTAAACTCACTTTTGAAAACTTAATGTATTAAGTTTTTATAATTTTTTTTTTTAATTTTGATAACTTAATTTTTTTTTGAGTTTTTTTTCCGTTTTTTTTTTAACTTTTGTAAACTTTTTAATATATTTTTTTTAACTTTTGTAAACTTTTTAATATTTTTTTTAATTATTTTTATTTTTTTATAAAGATTTTTTAATTTTGAACACTTTATTTTTTTTTAACTTTTCAAATATTTTTTTAAATGAGTTTCTTAATTTTGTTTTTTAAACTTTTTAATTTTCTAAACTTATTATTATTATTGAAAACTTTTTTATATAATTAAGTTTCATATATATATATATTAGAAAGTAGAAATTATAGTATTAAGATTATTAGTTTAATATTTTAAACTTGTGTTAATTTTTTAATTGCTAAAGAATTTTTGATTTCTTTAGTTATATACATATGCAAATTTAAGTCTAACACTCTATTAAAAGTTCTAAAAGAAATAACAAAATAAACATACACTTTAGAAAAATAAACACACACGTATTAAAAAGGATAGCAATACATTTTATTTTATTATTTTAAACAATTCGTTTTGAATTGTTTCTACATGAATGTTTGATAAAAAGTTTTCACTAACACAATCCACTCCGTTTAAAAATGAGGAAATGACAAAATCTAAATCTATAAGTGTTAATAACATCTCTCCTAGTTTTTCAAATTTTTGTCGATTATTTAGTATACAACAGGAATGAGGGCTTTGAGATTTCTGATTAAAAATACATCCATCACATTCAAAAATGCGGTTTAGTATAGTTAATACATTATTCTCAATACATGTTATAAGTTTAAACTGCAACATGAGTTCATTTTCTGTAGATATATGACCAATGATACATTTCTGCCTAATTAAGCTTGGTATATGGTTTACATATATATGCTGAAGAAGTTCCTTATTCAAATCATGTATTTTTTCTTTTAATTTCAGCAACTGATACTCGTTTAAGTCAATGTGAGAATAATTCTTTAAATTTTTAATTCGCATGATAGAATTATTAAAATTTAACACTAATATCATGTTATTAGAAACAAATGAGGAACTTTTATATCTCAAATTAAATGAAAAAATTTTCTTGCAAAATTCGAACCAGCTGTTAACATCCATAATAATACCATTTTTCGTTAGAATTTCTTCACTAGTAAGCCCACTGCGTTTAAATTCTCGAATATGAATATGAAATTGTCTATTATGCAACTTTAAAATTAAAAAGATACAGTCACTGAGTTCTTCTCGAAATACAATAGGATGATTGGATTTGCTAGTTTTAGACTGTGGAATGACATTCGTAGGTGGGGTTGTGCTTTGTAATTCATCACTTGCTTTAGAAAGGTTGCTTGGTTGGGAATCAGAAACCTCTTGGTCAATAGTACGTTCTTGAAAGGATTCGTCTTGTGAAATTATGTTACTAGCTGGGGTCGAGGTTAAAGCGGATTCAAAATTCATGTCTTTGAAAAATATATTCAAATAGTCCTCGACAGAAATTGACTCTTGGCATGAATTCTCGGAAGATGTAGTATCATCACCAAAGTTAGGAATAAAAAAATTCATATCGATTTCAGATTTCACATTCGGTGAGTAATCAGTAGTGGATAAATCACGTGATATTGTCCCACAGTCAGTGTTTAATAAATTAGGAATTTCCAATCTTGGTATATTTAATTCACTCGCAGAAGTGGGATCATTAGGTTCTTCTAAACGTTGATACTTTGAAGAAGAAGCCACTTTGTCGGAAGATCTTTTTAACATATTTACTACAGAACCCATTTTCAAATAATAAAGGTAACATTAGATGAAGTTAGAACAAAAATCAGTTGGAAACTGAATGTTTAGAAACAGCACATCCCTTGATATATGTTAAAAATCAGTGTCGGTTACAGATAAACACTTAAAAGAATTAGTAATGTCATTAATTTTAGTTTAAGTCTAAAATATATATAAACAGTTTATTTAAGTGGTGAATAATATATTATGTCAATGGTTTTATCCTTTTTTGAAGAATAGTATGGCAACACAAGGTAACAATTTTTATATTTACAGTATATGATATTTAATGTTAATAGTTTTAATTTTGTTCTTTTTTTGAAGAATTGTATGGCAACACAAAGTAACAATTTTTATATAAGTGGTGTATGATATTTAATGATAAGGATTTTAGTTTTATTCTTTTTTGTTTTGAAGAATTCAATGGCAACACAAGGTAACAGTTTTTAAAAAAGTGGTTAATGATATATTATGTTAATGGCTCTATGCTTTTTTTTAAGAATTGTATGGTAATAAATGATAATATTATTATTATTATTGAGCAATAACAGTTGTTTATACAAACAACGAGTGATATATTAAACTTTAAAAATAATTATGATAAATTAGAAATATTGCAAAATAACTATTTCAATGGATAATTTCAGACTTTCAATATGAAATTAATAAAAGATAGTTAACTCATTATTCATTTGATAAGAAATTGAAAAAAAAAAATAGTAAGTAAAGCCGTTACGACTTCATGAGTTATTAAAAATCACAAGTTGTTCTAACAAAAATAAACAGACAACAGCTTTTTTATTTACACATTATTTATTCGTCGTTTTCAATAGTTACAATAGTGAAAACATGAGTACACATATTTAAAAAAAGGTATAAACATTTCAAATCATGTTATATTTTAAAGGTAGATAGTTCTAAATTCAATATTTTATCTAATGTCCAATTAAAACCACGTCTGGTGGACTTCTCATAGGACTTAATAATTTTTGCAAAGGTATCCTCAACATGTTCAGATAAGTTTTGTTTCGTTAATTCAAGTATGGTTTTTGAAAGGAAATAGGGTGTGGCAATCTCTAAGACACCCTCCTGTGTTACACGATATACAACAACTTGTACACTTGCATACCATTTCATCGATCTTTTAACTTGAATCTGGTAGATTAATTCGTTTAAAACGTCCAAATGAATACTATCAAAAAATGTGTTAAAGTCTGTAGCATTCTCCTCGTTAGAGTTGATTACAGTTTTAGTAAATATGTTTAACGCATTTTGCCTTTTAAAATGCTTAACCTTCTCAAAAAACATATCTTTTAAAGAGGGTGAATTATCAATTTTGCATCTAACTCTCTGTGAAGTTTTCAAATGATATAAAAAATCGGAGTTGGGATTGAATATTTCACTACGCTGAATACATTTATCCTTTTTGGAGGACTTGTGGATCTTCATGTGTTTTAATAAGTCATACTTTTTTGAGAACGCTTCACCGCACGATTCACATTTATGTTGGGAAGGAATCTTTAAATGGGATAGTTTATGACGATTCAAAATAGCCTTTCTAGAGAATGTTTTTTGGCAGATGTCACATAAAAATGGTCTTTCTTCTGAATGAATCATCAAATGTTGTTTTAAATTGCCTTTTCGTGAAAAAGATTTGCTGCAAACAGTACACAAAAAAGGTGGCTTCTGTTTCTTTAGTTCTGATGAGGAGGATTCCGCTTCATCATCTGAAACGGGTTCTACTTTAGGTTGTACTATTAATCCTACGTCTTGATCATTTAATCTTGATGAAAAATATTGATTATTCAAACTTGATACATCATCGCTTAACATAGTAGAATGTCCATCTTGAAAACTAGCCATATTATCTTAAGTGAAAAAAGCGTCTTCAAACACTCAAAAAATAGCAAACACTAATGAAAAAGTCTCGTTTCATTCAATTTTATATATAATCATAGGGGGCGCATGTTAAAAAATTATTACGATAGTGCAAATCATGTAATATGATTGGTGCAAAAATTTCAGAAAAACACGTGGCATAAAAAAGTATGTGTAGGAAGTTCACAGGAAGTGATTCAATCCAAAGGTTTTTATATAATGTTTAAAAAGTATATGATTCATCACGTTACGTTTTTGAATTCGTCATTCTATGGTTTTACAAATTAATTTTATTATTTCAGTGAAATATATGACAAACCAATGGTTTAATTCATACTAAATTTATTAAACTGTATAAAAGAATGAGTTGAAGTGAGGCAGTAGTTTTAAAATTCATTAGAACTAATGTAGAATCATCAAATAATTATCTATTGCAATAACAAACTATGAGTTGATTCAATTTATAATAATTGATAGATAGAAAATCTGACAAATGTTTCAAACTTTCATTTAAAATCTGGAAACAAGTGAAGTAATCTCTTCAATAGTTATCAATATTTACATATTAGCTATTTTCTGTTGAAAAAAGCTGATTAGACTTATCGGATGTTTGTGATAGATAGTGAGTAACGTTGATAAGAGGGTTTAGGAAGTGTATTTCAGACGATTCAATGAATAGGATATGGTTCACAAGAAAAAGTATAATTTTAAAATTAGGTAAGAGGATTAATACTGGTAAAAACAATGTTTAATTCAAATCGTTTGGTAGCCTTCTAATCGATCTAAAAAAATGACTTGCTTATTAAAGAAATATAAAAAATTAATTATTTCTTCAATTTAAACATAAATTGTATTAACTTCCCTAGTATAAGAAAGAGGAAGAGGTAGGTATTTTTAAAAATATGTAGTGTTCAAAAGTAAGTTAGAAAATATTGGGGCGCGGTTTGAATAGTGGATAGCTTATCAGTTACAAAAAATGAAATTTGAATGGGAGTTCGCAGGTTCGAAACCACGGCTTTCTAAAATGATCATACATTTGTGCGTAAAATAATCAAACTCTCATTCACAAAATCGATAAAATCAGTTAAACTAAAAATCATACACATTAAAGGAATTCACAGAGTGAGCAGTTAAAATAGGTATTAATGAGTTATCTTAAGAAACCAACCTCTCTTTGCGCATACAGAAGGGGGAATACAATTTTTTGTTTTGAAACATCTAAAATCTAAACATATAGACATAGTTTCTTGGCTCGATTAGTTAAGTCTTCAACATATCATCGAGCCAAGAGACTATTTTGCAGGTTCAAACCTTCCTCAAAACTTTTCAAAAATAAAATACTATTTTCAATAATGAATTCGCACTACCGCATACAGATGGCAGCATCAAAAATTTTTTTCAGAAAACATAACACATTTTTATCTTCATTCAAATTCTAAGACAATTCAGAAAAAAAAAAAAAAATCACCCTTAAAAATTAAGCCCCCCTAAAAATAAGCCCCACTAAAATATTTAGACCCCTCAAACTCCCTTTCGAAAACACCTACATCTCTATGTTATAGTATGATATTTCCATTGTAATACTAAGTCGATTCGAAAAAAGAAAAAAAAATAAGCCCCTCTCAAAAATTAAGCCCCCTCAAAAATTAAGCCCATCGAAAAATTTAGTGTCTTCATACTTCCTCTCGAAAAGACCTATGTTATAGTATGATATTTTCATCTCTACTCTAAGTCGATTCGAAAAAAAAAAAAATAAGCCCCTCTCAAAAATTAAGCCCCCTCAAAAATTAAGCCCCCCTCAAAAATTTAGCCTCTCCTACTCTAAGAAACCTCCCACAGGTGGATTCCACCCTCCTCCTCTATCCACAAGGTGGATTCCTCCCTCCTCCTCAATCCTCCCAATCCACAATCCACCTGCTGACGCTGAACTGTCTTTTCTCCCCTACTTACATTTATATCGTTATATTGATGATATCATTTTAATTGAAACTGATCATTCTGCAATTACTCGATTTCCAGTTGTTTATCCCACTAATTTGGAATTAACGGAAAACCTTTTATCTAACAATACAATTAACTTCTTAGATCTTAAAATTACAATAAAAGACAATAAAACAATCACAGATTTATATGACAAACGTAAAGAATTTAAATTCACAGTTAATACATTTACAAATTTTAAATCTTGTCTACATCATTCCGTATTTCGTAATATAATACTTAATCATTTATATAGAATAAAATGTTTATTTTCTTCTCCTCTAATTAACAATAATATTAAAAAACTAATTTATGATGCATTAAATCATGGTTTTCCAAAAAAATTCATATATTCATTAATATACAATTAGTACTTTTCTTACATGATCTATAAACACAAATTAACACATGCGTAAACAAAATTACAAAAAAATTATAAAATAAAAAAATATCTATAAAAAATTAAAAATTGTAAAATAATAAAAAAAAAATTATAGGTTGGCTGGGTGGGCAGATGTTAGAGTACGGAGGAGGGTGGTGTTGTCTGGATAATACGCAATGGTTAATTATTTATTTAAAAAAAAAAAAGCGGGGCTCTTGTATTATTACTATATTTTTGTTATGTATTTTATGTGGATGTTGATTTGATATTTTATATGTAAATTGGAGATTTTCATTAATATTGTAATTAGCTTAATTATTCATTAATCTAATTTACAATTATTTGTTATTAAATTTTAATTTACTAAGGACAATATCATATTAATTACTAATAGTATGCCACTCTTATAGTGAATAATATACATATAAGTAGTTTTAATATAAATATAGTTATACTGTATGCATTAAAATTAGGTAATTATTTTTATTATTATTCCTCTATTCTTTTTAATATTTATTATCGGTTTAATGTTTTTGAATGTCCCACATTCATACTTTATGGATTTTTATGGATGTCTGAAAATAATCCACATTCTATATTTGTGCTTTTTAAGTAATGGGATTTTAAGTATTATTTAACCTTCTATATACTTCCACATGTTTTTTATTTCCTGTTCATTTTATAAATATCTTATATATAATTCATTAAAAAATAATTTTTATATTATTTTTAATAATTATTTATATTAATTATTACTGAATTTATTTTGTTTTATAGCATATAGCTATATGCTATATATTATCAATGTTCTAGCATTATTTAAACTCTTAGTTTAGTTTAAATAAGTTAGCTAATAGAATATATGTATGCTTTTAAATTTTATTAACAATAGCTTTAAATACATTGTGTGATTTATATTAGGTTTATAATTCTCTATATATAAGGATTTGTTTGGTTTTGCTGTTTAAACAGATATTTACATTCAAAAGCTTACAAATATTTATCTTGCGATAGATGTTTAATATAAGTAATAATAGATGGCAGCACCAAATTTGTCTCTTTCAGATTGCTCTAATTTTTAATTTTTCTAGCTCCATTTCAGTTATAATTTATACACCAGGGGGTATTTTTAGCTAAAATTTTGACGATATTGTTAAACTGTTATCTATTAATTTAATAGTGCATTTTAAATAATGTAATTAATATCTATTTTATATTAGATTAAATTTGTTTTACAAGGTATTTCAAATTTTATTTCAAAATGTATTAACTGCATCCTTTGGTATCATTTACTGTGATTTCTTAACTGTTTTATTCACCTTAATCTTTTTGATATACTGGTAGACATGTGCACATGGATTTTTGTAAAATACTGAAATATTAATCGGTATGGTGTTTATTATTTATATTTTATATCCTATAAATATTTAAATACGTTTTATTGATTCTTCCATTTCATATTATTTGTTTCTATTCTGCTTTCATTTTTAATCAATTCACTTGATTTTAGTGGTTGTTCGGGCACAGGGGAAAATTAATTTTAGCTTTAGCTTATTTTTCCCACAGAAAACAACCATTTTGCTTATATCATTGAATTCTGTGCCCTTGATAACGTAATTCAATGTATAAGCTTTTCAATTTTTGTCGGTGTCCACTTTTTTCTTTTTTTCTTCCATAATAATTCTTATAATATTTTTTTTTTTTTTTTTAATACTTACAGCTTTAATTCATAATAATTGACGGTGGTAGGTTATGTTTAATTATTGGTAATATATATATATATATATATATATATATATATATATATATATATCCGCATCTGCTGAAGAATTCCTCATTTGCGATCTAGTATTAAACAACATCTACAGTAACGTACGCATATGACGTCACTATCGCTAAATAATACACAAATCCATTAAAAAAAAAAAAAAAAAAAAAAAAAAGATATCATCATTGAAGACACTTGACAAAAAAAAAAAAAAAATCGGCTATCTAATGATTCATATGCCTTCATTTGTTTCTTGTTTGTAATATTAATATAGGTATTTAAAATTAAATTTAGTTTATAATAAGCTCCATGTTTTATCAGAAATCATTCATTTATATTTTTTCAAAATAGCACATATTTTAAGTACATTTTTTTTTCAGTTTTTATGGGAAAATGGCAACAAAAAAATATAATTGTTATTTTAATCTGTTTTTCCTTTATCTTCTACGACTTTCTACAGAAATAGAGTACTTGAGTTGCCAAAAAAAAAAAAAAAAAAAAAAAAAAAAAAAAAAAAAAAAAAAGACGCTAAAAAGTGCAAAAAAATTAATATCTCAAATAATAATAAATAATAATAATAATAAAAATAATAATAATAAAAATAAATGGAGATGCGGTTTTCAAACAAATTGCATTTAAAAGTACTTTTTTTTTCCAATACGTCGGTATAAAAATTGAAAATGTGCGATGCTTAAAAGTTAAAAAAAATTGCAGTAGTGCCCAGATAGCATGAACATTAGCAGCAAGTTTAATTTTTTCTGATATTATATTGCCGTGACTAATTTGAATTGAGAAATTCGCAGAAAATCTCCCGCAAGGTATACCATCGCCCACTTGCATGAGTAGTTTGTTGTGAAACTGATGGCAAGACTATCTTTAATTCACGAAAGTGACGAAAGCAAAAAATCCCTTTGTCGAGAGAATAGACAATCAGCAGATAGGCAAAAATTGCAGAAATTTTATTCGGTTGTCATCGCTTTTTTAAAACACTATACTTATCAAATACCAACCCACATAGCAGTTTTCATTTTCAGAAAATTTGCAGCAGTCTTGCTTTGAAAACCTACAAAGTTGCAGCAGGCTCAGCATGGCAAGGCTGAAAGTTCATAACAAGATTTCAGCAAGATAACGCAAACGCCGATGTCACCACACTTTGAACTTGCAGCTAACTTGTCGTGCAAGTTAAATTCATGCTGTATCAAATTTATTGCAAATTAACGGCAAACAAGTGATCAAAAATACTGCAAAGTAGTAATCTTTCCACGCTCCACTATCTGTTTACAACTGTAACAATATACGTTTAACCCCTTCGGAGGCAGCAGCATGCGAAGAGAAAACTGCGCCCGGGGCAAATTTTCAATTTGTCGCACCCCTCCCCCCCCCCCCCTCCAACCCCTTTCCCAACTTTTCTTTATCACAGGTGTCACAAAATTGAAAAGTACAGAAACAAAAACAAATTCTATTGAATACATATATCGCGTTTATTTTGAAACTTTAAGTTTAATTTTAATTCGGAAATTTTAGAAAACTAAATAACATAAGAGAAATTTGCACTTATATTTTGGAAAATGGGTGTAGAAAAAATGTATCTAACAGTACAGTATAACAGTTTGGGACCCTTTAATATTCCAAGAAAGAAACCCCATTCTAGTTTGAGAGTATATGTTTTTGCCACAAGCACAGGCTCAGAAAAGAGAAAGTTTATAAAAGAGATTAAGACAAAGACCCAAATCAAGTTTTTAAAAGAAAGAAATCCTTATTCATAAATTTGTATTTCGGTGTGGGGTAAAGGACTATGCAATACCTTTGAAACGAAACATGTACGTACTTTCATTAGGAAAAAAATCCCAATATGTAAATACAGTGAAACTTCTTTTAAAGGCCACCTCTATTCAAGGGCCACCTCTATTAAGGGCCAATATTATTAGGCACGAAAAATTTCCCCATTGACATAATGTTAAATTTACTCCTATTAGGGCCCGGACCTACCCCTCATAAAGGCCATTTTTTTCACATGTGCCTTAAATCTTAAACAGGTGTATTGAAATCCTGAACCAAAAGATAAACATATGCTTTTGAAAAATTGGCTTTAAATTAACTTGGTGAAAGAATTACGTTTAGTATGTATTTTTGTTTGTACATTTATGTTAGTCGGACGCCAGTGACAATCTTGTTTCATTTGGCATCATTTCAATTGTAACCAGTGGTGGGATTCAGCCGGTTCGGCAGAACCGGTTGTTAATTTGTGTTGAGTTCGGCGAACCGGTTGTTAAAAAATGATACTTCGAATGTGAAAAAAGCATTTACGTTAATTTACTTTTTTTTTAAATGTTTATCTGCACAACAGTGTTTTCTAACCATAGCACTGCGACATGTTCTGACTTGTTTCATTTAATAAAATAATGTTTCATTTGCAAAAAATATTTTTTTTTCTCCATCAGTCCTGTAAGGAGCAAATTTAACTTAAAAAAAATTATATATGAAATCTTGAAAATTTGTAGAATTTTGCGATCCAAATGGGCAGCCTAGGGCAGGATAGGCGAACCTTTTTACGTGCGCGTACCAAAATTTCACAAATAATATCTATCAAAAATGTAACGTGCCAAACTTTGACATAAAATAATTTTGCAGTTGCGATGTTTATACAAAACACTAGTTAAAAAACGAGTTGCTTTCATGCATTAATAATTAATAATTTAAAAATATTAAAAATTAAAAGGCGATTTCTCTGTATTTTGGAATAAGCTATTAAACTTAAGAAATTTTAATTCGTAAATATGATTTATACGTACTGTAACAAGAAAATGAAGATAAAAATTTTTATTTTACTAATTTTTGACTTTATTATTAATGCAGCATGTGATTGTAATTATCCAAGTTGCATTAAACAATGTATTGATGAGAAAACTTATTGGAGAGATTTTTACTGATGTTCAATGGAGATTTCTTTATAACTGATTTATATTTTGATAGTTTTATAAATATGCATAGAAATTGGATGCATTTTCAATCTTATTGCAGTGACTGTATAACAAAATCAGTCTGAAAAATGCAACTTTATAAATTCGTATAGAAAGGCAAAATATATGTTGAAAACCATGCATAACATAACATGAAAAGCAAATTCTTTTGATGTGTTAATCATGCAAAAATAGTTGCATTTATTATGATAGTCTGTGGAACAAAATTTTATTGATTATAATAGAAAAAAAGAATGTGTTATCTGTATAATGATTTTAAAATTTATTTTTTCGCGTGTCATAGAAATTGTCTTGCGTGCCATAGGTTCGCCAACCCTGGCCTAGGGTAACCCTGGTTATATAGCATGCTTATTGAACATTACAATAACTACTTTATATTCGAATAAAAGACTGCTTTGCTTTCGCGGCTTCTTTTGAAAATCTGATGGCCAAATCATCAGATTTAGTGGTATACTTCCAACAGCATATATTTTTTAAATATCGTTCTTCATATCTTAGAAGTCATTTAAATCAAGTACTTATTTTCATAAATGTAGCAAATTAAAATTTTTATAAGATCCCTGAGTTCTATAAGTTTTATTCAGAAAAACATTTCCCATGCTCTAATAATTGAAAAAACATTGTATGGTCTAAACTTGCCGAGTCATGATGTCTTATGACTTTTCAGGCGTTATCTGCAGAGTCTTTTTTCTTTTACCAAGAAATGGTAAAAATTCCTAAAATTCTAAATATCATAACTCGAGAAGTTTTGGTCGTGTAAAAATTTGTCTGGCTTGTCATAGCATGGATAATGTTTTATTATTATTATTATTATTTAAATATGTTATAGGACCCAAAGGAGCACATAGAAATTTAAATTTTGTACATTTTTTCTAAAGTAAAAACGGTTTCTAAGATAATGAATAACATTTGAAATGAGAAGTAGTCTAAATTTAACGATTTAGGAATTAGCTCTTGGTCAGCGAAGAAAAGGACGCTCTAAAACATAACTGATGTTATTGTCTTTATGATTGCATATCTTATATGAAATTGCTTGTCTTACAAAAGCTCTGCGAACAAGAAGTATAAGCATGTTAAAAGTTGAAAAGCCATGAAAAAATTTATTAAAATGCTTGAAATGCTTCGGAAGGGAAAAAGCACATACAACAAAAAGACGATGAGAGTTTTATTATTTCAGAAACTTGAAAAAATTATAACATTTGATCATAAATTCTTTAGTGAGCTTGGGAACATGTTTTAAAAACAACGTAACGAATTTTAAAAAATGATAGGCTACTGAATTCTGAACATTTGAATGGAAGTTGTAGTCAATTTGAATATATGAATAAACTACATTTTTTCTCCTAGTCACATTACGGGAATAATGGAGAAGTAATACTTCCATGGAAAGCAGCTGAAGAACTATTATTCATATTTAATGTCACTTATAATTAATATTAAAGATTGCCGAGGTTTTTATAAATTTTTTAAAATATTTTTCGAAAACTGCGGTTTCTTTTAAGTATTCAAAAGGCTAAAAATACTATCAGAACATGTGCTGCAAGTTCAGCCGAAAGGGAAAAGGGGTTTTCAAAGATAAACATAATATGGTCAGAGAAGAGAAGTCGACTAACTATTTCTAATGTATCAAACATAATGACGATTAGATTAATTGTCCTAAAAAGCTCTAAAAAAATAAAAAAGAAAAGTGCCCAGCTAAACTGATGGCATTGAGCTCACAGACTATTCATACTAATTGTATATTATACTCTTATTTTAAAGAATAATGCCACTCAAAAAAATAAGTGAAGGGGAATTAGCCCCCGTTTCCCCCTTTATACTTAACCAGCGAACCTCCAAATCTAATCAGGGAAGCTCCTTATCATAATGAACCGGTATACCAAATTTGGAGCAAATCGAATAATCTTGCAAAAAAAAAAAAAAAAAAAAAAAAAAAAAAAAAAAAAAAAAACATTTATCTAAATTAAGGAAGTGGACTAACCCCCCCCCCCTTTATCCTTAACCAATTAATCGCCAAAACGAATCAGGGAAGCTCCTTAACATAATAAACCGGTATACCAACTTCTGAGCAAATCGAATCATTCTGCATGAAAAACCCATTTATCTAAATTAAGATGGGCGGGCTAACCTCCCTTTTCCCCCTCTACCCTTAACCAATGAACCCCCAAAACTAATCAGGGAAGTTCCTTAACATAATAAACCGGTATACCAAATTCGGAGCAAATCGAATCATTCTGCATGAAAAACACATTTATCTGAATTAAGGGGGGGTGGACTAACCCTGTTTTCCCCCCTTTATCCTTAACCAATGAACCCCCAAAACTAATCAGGGAAGTTCCTTAACATAATAAACCGGTATACCAAATTCGGAGCAAATCGAATCATTCTGCATGAAAAACACATTTATCTGAATTAAGGGGGGTGGGCTAACCCCGTTTTTCCTCCTTTATCCTTAACCAATGAACCCCCAAAACTAATCAGGGAAGTTCCTTAACATAATAAACCGGTATACCAAATTCGGAGCAAATCGAATCATTCTGCATGAAAAACACATTTATCTGAATTAAGGGGGGTGGACTAACCCCGTTTTTTCCCCTTTATCCTTAACCAATGAACTCCCAATACTAATCAGGGAAGTTCCTTAACATAATAAACCGGTATACCAAATTCGGAGCAAATCGAATGATTCTGCATGAAAAACCCATTTATCTGAATTAATGGGGGGTGGACTAACCCCGTTTTTCCCCCTTTATCCTTAACCAATGAACTCCCAAAACTAATCAGGGAAGTTCCTTAACATAATAAACCGGTATACCAAATTCGGAGCAAATCGAATGATTCTGCATGAAAAACTCATTTATCTGTATTAAGGGGGGGGACTAACCGCCCTTTTCCCCCTTTATCCTTAACCAATGAACCCCCAAAACTAATCAGGAAAGTTCCTGAACATAATAAACCGGTATACCAAATTCGGAGCAAATTGAATGATTCTGCATGAAAAACCCATTTATCTGAATTAAGGGGGGTGGGCTAACCCCGTTTTTCCCCCTTTACCCTTAACCAATGAACCCCCAAAACTAATCAGGGAAGTTCCTTAACATAATAAACCGCTATACCAAATTCGGAGCAAATCGAATCATTCTGCATGAAAAACCCATTTATCTGAATTAAGGGGGGTGGGCTAACCCCGTTTTTCCCCCTTTACCCTTAACCAATGAACTCCCAAAACTAATCAGGGAAGTTCCTTAACATAATAAACGGGTGTATCAAATTCTGAGCAAATCGAATCATTCTGCATGAAAAACCCATTTATCTGAATTAAGGGAGGGGGTGTGGACTAACCCCGTTTTTCCCCCTTTATCCTTAACCAATGAACTCCAAAAACTAATCAGGGAAGCGCCTTATCACAGTGAACCTAGGAAAAAATTTTGAAGGAAATCGGGTGTTTCTATCAAGAGTTATCGCGTTACGTACATACGTACGTACATACATACATACAGAACGGGCGGGCACATTAGCTCTCAGGCTTTCATAGCCTGTGAGCTAAAAAGGATTCCTACTTTTATAGTGAATGAATGTTAAGAAAATAGCACAGATCCGATCTGTTCGAATAAAGACACAGAAAATTGAAAGTGAGGACTCTTATCAAGAAACTAATGTAAATATCTCAAATAACACAAGTTATTTAATATTTTAAAACTTTTTTCTGTACTATAGTTTTTTGTACCACCTTCATTGGTTTATTTAAGTATTAACTATATGAAAAAATATACTACCTTTTCGAATACCTTTTTAAACTTTTCTACATTATGAAGTTATTTTCAGTACAGGTTACCTAAAATAAATTGAATTTATTTTTGCTAGTTTCAATACAAAAATGTATAGTGTGCTAATGAATTAATTTAATCAGCAACTTTTATTCATGGGCAGTTATTGTATGAAAGGTTTTTAAAAGATGATGTACGTTTTGAACAGAGCTAAATTTTATTATTGATACAAAATTTCCAGATATATCTTTTTCGCGTGTACATTTTTGTTACTTACAAATTAACCGGAGTCATTTTGGACTAATTATAGAAGACGACATTGACGAATATATCGGTGATATTTACGATTTTGGTGACAAAATCTAACATAAAACATACGTTAAAAAATCCAGAAATTAAGCACTTAACACTCACAAGAGCCGATTTATTTTACAAGAGCCGATTAACTTTGAAGAAATTACAAATATTTACCACCAAAGCAAGGATGTAAATAGAAATGCTTGACATTCAGTGAGTTGGTATTTTCACGAGAATAAACTTCGGCACTATCTCGAGCTCTTTCTATTATTAGTGTTTTTAATATCTAACTGATTGCAACTTTAGATGATGGACACGGGTTAGTTCTTAAGCTTAAATTTCTGCTATTTCTGTGTTATCCTTATTGTATTGTACTGCAGTATTATTGATGCAGTTTCTGATAAAAAATTCTAATCAGGGTTTCCTAATTGACGAATATTTATTAAATAAATTATGTCCTTTCATAGGGAAACATGTTTCTGGATTCCTTTTTACTATACAAATATATCAAAGATTTTAAACAATGTTCTTGTAATATCGGAAAGTGTTTTATAATCTATGTGTGATGCGTCATTTCAATTCATGTATATGCATCAAAAACCATTCGAGCAGGGATGTAGTGGAGGGTATACGGGGGTATACGCCGTATACCTTCTGGATTTTTTTAACGGAACACCGTATACCCTCTGTTTCTCAAGAAAGCTGTAGTATATACACTCTAGGGTATACGCTCTGTCTTGAGCGTATACCCTCTGTTTTTTTACGACTACACCACTGCATTCGAGCTACAAACCGGTTGTTAAATTATTTGAATCCCACTGATTGTAACCCTTTCGCATCATCCAATGTTCAAGTAGTCAACAATTCAAGTAGTTGCAAGTTGCAACTTATCGGCTCGAGCGGCAGCGGCATAATTTAAATAGTAAACCTTTCCCGGCTTGCATGATATAATTTCGTGTGTTTGCGACAATTGTCTTATAGTTCATTATTTAGTAACAGATTAACGGAAAGTCCACGTTAAATTTGAAACGCATTACCCGCAAAATATTAAAAAGAAAGGCTGAAACAATAGTTTTTAATACAAAATTATAATAAAAATAGTTTTCGAAATTTGTTTTTTATATTAACAATAAAAAGAGCTTAAAAATGCACTTTCAAATTAAAAAAAGTGCTATTTTAAACACTTATTATGACGCGTCAAAAGAAAGAAAAAAACAAAGTCAATAACAATCGAAACCAATCAAAAATTTCCTTTCATGTCTTTGCAAGCCTTCACTGATATAGTCCAGTCAAATAATCAGAAATAGATGCAAAAAATCTGCTAGAAGATTTTACCTTTTTAAACTGTTTATGAGGATGCTAATAACAGGAATTAAGTTTTCCAACAAAATATCTCGAGGCTAAATTTTGGGAAGTAAAAAAAACACGAAATTATCGGACATTTTTCAGTTTTTTTTTGCTTATAATAGGAAAACTATAAAAATTTTGTGTACCATACTTAATTACAAAAAGAAAGAGCACTAAATTCTCTACAAACTTCATTGTAGAACCAGTATTCTAAACCCATTACTAAGCGCGCCACAGCTTTTTGAAATTTACACTTTTTTTCCAACTTCGCAGAAAGTTGACCTTTTCCGCCTCTTATCCTGAAAAACTTTCTTTTCGGCAAGGGCGGATCTGGAGAGTCCTCAAGGGGGTAGGGCGATTTTAGAAATTTGAAGACTCCAATCTGATGCGCGGGTCGGGACTAATTTTTTTCACTGCGGCTCGTGTTACTTCTAATTTTTACTTCGGGCCGGGTTTGGGTCTGGTTGACTTCTATTTTTTGCTGCTGGTCGAGTTAACTTCTGCTTTTTTGCTGTGGGCCGCGTTTGGGTCCGGTTGCCTTCTACTTTTTGCTTCGGAACGGGTTAACATCTACTTTTTTGCTGCGGGTCGGATTTGGGTACGGTTGACTTCTACTTTTCTGCTATGGGTCGGGTTGGCTTCTACTTTTTAGCTGCGCTCTAATGCGTTGGGTTTGGGGCAGATTTACATACATTATGTCGGGTTTGGGTCAGTTTCGGATTGGGTTTTCACTCTTGGGAAAAGGGTTCGGTCCGACCCGAATTTTGAAAAGCAAGTCTAAATATTTTTGAAGATAAAAACTATGTACAGAAAAAGCTCCATAACGGGCACGCCGAAACAATTATTTAAAAATACTTTTTAATCTTCAGGATTATGTAAATGTAAAAAATACTAATTTGGTATGAGACTGCTTGTCTCTTTTATATAAGTTTTAATTCAGCATAGAATGCTTTGAAACTTATTAACCCGAACGTAGTCGCGTCTTTTTTAGAACGTTATTAGTCTAGTCGCGCTCGGTCTTTTTGCCTTCGGGCCCCCGCATACAGAAATGTAACATAAGAAATATTTTTCTCTTAATATTCGAGTATTACATTTCAATTAAGTTATAAATTTGCAGTTTACTTTATTTATACATATTATTCATGAGATTTGTAAAAAAATGTGAAAAAGTAGAAATGAACTGACATTAGTGATCGTTGCGCAGACTTTTCCACCAATTTCAACTTTGCTTGTAAAAATGTAAGTGAATGGAAAAACAGAGAGATATCTTGTTGCATTTAAAGTCAGCTACATGGTCGTTCTTCATTGTATTTTGTAAGGAGATATGAGTTAGGCGAAGATAATTTATATGGGCGACAAAAAGACAGACACGCGACTACTGCCGGGTTAAAAAACATACCGGGTGTCCAAAAATGGACTGACTGATTTTAAAATTCAGTAACTTGCAAATGGTGACAGCAATTAAAAAATTTTTGCAGGAGGGTTATGTAACTTGTCAGGAGATTTTTTACTGTGATTCTTGATTTTACTTTACAATAGCAGCGATAGATGGCGCTGCAAACAATCGTTAAATCGGGCACCGATTTAGCGCCTATTGCTTGCAGCGCCATCTAACGTTGCTATTTTAAACTAAAATTAAGAATCGCAGTAAAAAAAAAACTCCTGATCAGGGATGATTCTCAGAAAAGAAAAGAAAATCTGCAATTCAAAGCAACGTTTCTGACATGTTACAGCAGATGGGGGGGGGGGGGGGGGGAGAATTCCCTCCTGGCACTAATTATTTTTGTTGCAGGTCGGGATAGCTGTGTTCGATTCGAGTTGATTTCAGGCTGAGTGTAGATTCCTGCAAGCTGGGTTTGGGTTAACCCGTTTTCTTCAACAGTTAGTTCAGTATATTACATCACATTAAAACTGTGCCTATAATAATAAACATAGGTGTATGTATGTGTGCTGTTTTCTAAAGAGACCACTGTACTTTTTCCACGACTCTTTGATACAATTCGCACTTCTTTGACGAAATTCACATTTTTTTCCCCAACACTTTGACGAAATTCGTATGTTTCCGCAGCCCTTTTATAAATTAACGTTTTTCCGTAGGCGTGTGATGAAATTCGCATTTCTTCCATTACCCTTTAACGTAATTACGTTTCTTCCGCAACCCTTAGACGAAATTAGTGTAATTTTGCAGCCCTTTGATAAAATTCGCGTTTTTTCCCCTTGATCTTTTGATAAAATTCCTGTGTTTTCCACGCGACCTTTTGAGAAAATTCCCGTTTTTCCGCTATCCTTTGACGAAAATCGCATTTTTCCCGCGATCATTTGACGAAATTCGCTTTTTGCAGCGATTCTTTGAAGATATTATCGCGTTTTCTCCGCGATACTTTGATGAAATTTGAGTTATTGTTCGCGACATTTTGCTCGGGTACTGTTGGTATATCTTTGTATTTGACGATATATTTTAAGAACATGTATAAATATTTTCTATTTGATAAGTTGGTCGTTACTATAATATTCAATTGTATAATGGTTCCAAGTTCTTTTTAGCCGAGATTTTATAAATAAAGGACAAACACTTATATTAAGCAAACTGAAATTTAGTACAATTATTTATTTAAAGAAAATATAAAGCAATTTAAATAACTGACCACTACAGGAGATCAGGATTAACATTACAAATATAGGAGAATTCAAATCAGAATAATTTATCATAAGAAGGCCTCAAATTATTAAAAAATAATTCAACTTAAAAATAGATTATTGCTCGGAAAATAAAGAACAAGCTTACCCCAAATCAACATTACGGTTGCAGTCATCTTAACTCTCATCATGGGTCTTTCAATTCCACACTATCAAGGCATTTATTCCTATATTTCGAGATACACTTATCCTTTCGCTACTATCTTTAACTCAACTTTATTTCTCTTTTCTATCTCAAAACTTCTCTGCGCTGACTTTTCCTCACCAACTATTTAATTATTTCCTCCACCCCTTTTCGTGCTTTATTCACCTTATCCAACTAAATCCTATCCTTTTTGCTTTTTTTCCCCTTTTTACACTTTATGCTACTGGCTACCATATTTTCATAAAATCCCATATCCCTTGATATTGGATATCTTAAAACTCTCCCCTTTTTCTTTTATTTCTCTTTTTTTATATAAAAATATCAAAATATGGATACCACTTTCACTCCAAATATTTCTCACCCTTTTTCTTATTCATTCTTACTTCCCCCTACACCTTTGTAATAAACTTTATTCAACAACATCCGTTTTTCGGCAACCGCTTTGATCGTTACCTGTAAATAATTTCTGCTATACATCGAAGAGTTTTCCTTACAGCGCTATCCACTTTGATCTTTCCTCAATACATTCTGTACGGTAATAAAACTTACTTTTCTAAATTGACCACCTTGGTGTCATGTTTTTTACTTGCAAGAAAATGGTTATTTTTCTTAGATTTGTTACTATTACCATAGCTATTTTGTTATTCTAGTCCTAAAGCTAAAATTCAGCTGTTCATTTTTGCACATGGATTTCGCTTCCTAACTTCTCTTAAATTTCAAGTTATTTTGTATTATATAACCAATTCATTTCTTTTCCATAGTAATGTTTCCTGTACAAAATGCCTTCTTTATATTTTCCATACCCCGCTTTTCTTTTTTTTTTATTCATCTTACCCGACATACTAAATCCAAAATAGCCTTTCTACATATTCCTTTCCGATTGTAACTAAAAGCCGCTTTTCACTTACATTCCTTAAAATCGCCTGGGAATATACCCTCATAGCATGCATGGTCACGGTGACGTCGTTGTGACGTCACTGTATGTCACTGTGGTCACGTCACATCTGTGACCAAAATGCCACCACTCAGTGATGTCACATTGTGACTGAGGTGTGAACTTCTTAGAAAACTTTAAAAAATTACGAAAATTCTTCAAAACATGTTATTTACTGTAAAATTATGTTTTTCTGGCAATTAAAAAAAAAATTGTGAGGTCACTGTTATGTCACTGCTATGTAACTTACGTCACGTCACACATGTGACAAAAAAACCACCATATTGTAAGTCGCAGTGTGACAAAAATATGAACTTCAAAAATCTTTGAAAATGAAGAGAAATATTTTAAACAGTCACGAGTTACATGGCATAAGGAATAAAATATATTAGTGGATAGCAAATGGCAAATTCTGTCACTAAAGGGGAGGGGGGGGGGCATAATAAATAAAGTGCACGATACATGCATTAATAAACTAAATTTTCAGGCTATATTTTATCAATTTGATATCTAAGATAGTGAATGTATACTTTTTCATGATTTCAGTTTTATCTAGCATTTGGTTAATATATTTAGAATTAGGAATATTAAATTTATACACTTTACATATTTAGTTTGCTGGGAGGAAATTTATTTATTTATTTCTTTTTTTACCGACCAGGATTATTCGAAACACTTCTGTGGTTTCAAAATAAAAAATTTCTATTACAGTTAAATCTGCACCTTTTAATGAGCACGTAGAAAGAGTCTTCAGAGTTTAGTCATCTATGCATTTCTTGCTTTAGAATATTTTTATAATTTGTATTCAAGTCATAAATTCTACTTCTTTCAGACTTTTTAAATAAAATTAGGATTTTCCGAAAATAAAAGAAATATACAAAATTTGTGCAAAACAAACTTTACTTTAAAAAAAAAAAAAAAAAAGGGGGCGGGGGGTCTCGTTATTACCATTAAATTTTTACACCTTTTGAAAATTTAAACAATGGTATATCTAATAAACTCTAATTATGAATATTATTATTATAATTATTTAGAAAGAAGGAACTTTACAATACATTTTAACTTGAATTATTTGGTACGGATAAAAAGAAAAGATTAAATACATTGGACATTTCTTCAAATACAAAATTTTAATTAACCATACTTTCAGAAAATTACTGCGCATTCAAGTTTCATATCTCTTGCATGCAAAAACAAATAATAGTACAGGCATTAGGTGCTCAAAAAGGACAAATAGGGGAAAGTTTTGGTGTAGTTTTGATATTTGGTGCCTTTATGTTTTTGGGGTTGCTAAACATGAATCTGAAGTTTGCCAACAAAATTTATCCCGGAAAACACGTTTTTTTTTGGCAAAAAACAGGAAAAAAAACGGGATTTTCTTTGTTTTTTCCACATAACTCCAAAATTATACGTTTTACGTAAAAGTCCTCAATACATAAATTAAAGAGGATACAATTTCCTACATTTTATGTATTAAAAGTTTTTTTCTCTGATCAATGGTTTTGTCGTGACAACGCCGCAAAAATGGGTTTGAAAATCAAAAAATTCAGAAAAAACGGGAATTACGGCAATGTAGATAGATTTAACATGAAAACTGACCATTTTACACAAGCATTGACTATAAAGGATATGTGGCGACGCCATCTTGCGCGGTCAGTAAAACGAGTTTCTCGCAGGAAGCGATCGAGCTAGCCTTTTGCTCGGCACGTAAGATCTCGCTTACTGACCGTGGGTTCTCCGGTTCAATCCCTATCGGCGCCCAACTCCTGCATTGGTGACCTTGGACAAACGAACACGCACCTTCACAAACATCATCATCTCCTTTCGAGACCAACAGATGGCAGCACTGAAAACACCCCCAGCAGCAAAGCCTGTGAAACGCTCACAGCACGCAAAGCCTGTGAAACGATCACAGCACGCAAAGCCTGTGAAACGATCCCAGCACGCAAAGCCTATGACAACTCTCATAGCACAAAGCCTGTCAAGCCGCGCATCTTCTGGGGCACACACATGCGCACGGCAGCACGACAGCATCACCTGGCAACGAGCCAGCGCAACACGAGTGCACATCGCTCGTACTGCATCAACGAGATGCTCTTCTCACTGGGGGTGGAGTACTGTGGCGACGCCATCTTGCGCGGTCAGTAAAACGAGTTTCTCGCAGAAAGCGATCGAGCTAGCCTTTTGCTCGGCACGTAAGATCTCGCTTACTGACCGTGGGTTCTCCGGTTCAATCCCTATCGGCGCCCAACTCCTGCAGATACTTAAGATTATATGATTGACTACATTTTACAATGAAGTTGCTGATAATAAATACGATGACTCATTATGAATCATTATTTAATTGTCTGAGCGAAGCGAAGGCTAATACTCAGCGAAATATTACTGTCCGGACACTTTACTACTACGATGGATATTAACGCCATGTCCTACTAAAAAAAAAGCCTAATAAAAACCTTTCGTCAAGCATAACTCAAAAAATATTTGTCGGATTTCGTTTCTGATTGCACCAGAAGGTACTTATGCGGGTCGCCTACTGAATGCACCTACTATGAAAAATAAGTTCCAAACCGTTTAAAAATTACATAGAAAAAACTCTTAAAAAAGCACAATTTATCTGCATACGTCACAGAAATTTGGTGTGCGTCACTTTCACCGGTTGATGTTTTCGTAGACAACTGGTTTGGACACATGGAGCAAATAAAAAAAAAATACGCACGCAGTAATATTGAATAGATCAGTTTCAACCACGTGATCACAAACCTTGCAACAACCCGTGGCAACCAGTTTTAATGGGCAAACAAATAATAATACAGTATTCCGTACCACGGTGACCGTTTTCAGCCTGTTGTATAAAATTTGGCATGTTGTATGACATACAATTGTGGATGATTAAAACAAAAGACGTGAGTGTTTATTGATCCGGGAGGTTATCTTTCTCTGGATGTCTGTCTGTCTATCATACAGCATGCTATTTTCTTGTAAAGGATGATATTATTATGCAGTAAAACCTCCATAACGGACACACCCGATTAGTGGACACCTCTATTTAGCGGGCATTTTTTCGATTACCAACCCTTAAATAACTGTACATTTTTTACTCTCAGTAGCGGACACCTCCAAATAGAGGACAAATTCTGCCCTCCCGAGGTGTTCGCTATTCAGAAGTTTTACTGGTAAAACCTCCATAGCGCACACACCCGATTAGCGGATACCTCTATTTAGCGGACATTTTTTCGATTACCAACTCTTAAATAACTGTACATGTTTTACTCTCAGTAGCGGTCACCTCTTAATAGAGGACAAATTCTGCATTCTCGGGGTGTCCGCTATTCAGAGGTTTTACTGTATATAATATTGATAATTATTTTACAGGGCCGCACAAAAGAATAAGAATATATGAAACGAATATAAATTAATTCGGGATTGGTAGATCGCTGATGGTAATGTAATTTTAGGATGTTGTTACAGTCATCCGCAGCATGTTTTTAGAGTTTCGTTCATCTAACGAAACCCTACCTGTCTCACTCCTTTGTCTGTCTGTTTGTCCGTCTGTCACAGAGCCCGTTCTCAGAAACTATATATGTCGGAGACTTGAAAATTTGCATACTTATAGCTGAACACCACACATCAAACGGCAAATAATAAAATTTTGAAAAAGTCTAATATTTAACCCTCTGGGCTCTAACTTGTGTATTTTAAGCAATTTTTCTAACTCAGCACCTAATTTAATTAAGTTGGAGACATGAAATTTTGCATACTTATAGCTGAACATCTCACATCAAACGACAAATAATAAAATTTTGAAAAAGGCTTAATATTTAACCCTTTGGGCTCTAACTTGTGTATTTAAAGCAATTTTTCTAACTCAGCCGCTAATTAAGTTAGAGACATGAAAGTTTGCATACTTACAGCTGAACACTTGCGATAACACGATAAATCATAAAATTTTGAAAAAGTCATATTTAACCCTCCGGTCTCTAACTTCTGTATTTTAAGCAATTTTTCTAACTCAGCCCCTAATTAAGTTGGAGACATGACATTTTGCATACTTATAGCTGAACACCTCACATCAAACGATAAATAATAAAATTTTTAAAAAGTCTAATATTTAACCCTCTGGGCACTAACTTATGTATTTTAAACAATTTTTCTAACTCAGCACCTAATTAAGTTGGAGACATGAAATTTCGCATACTTATAGCTGAAATCCTCACATCAAACGACAAATAATAAAATTTTGAAAAATGTCTGATATTTAACCCTCTGGTCTCTAACTTATGTGTTTTAAGCAATTTTTCTAACTCATCCCCTAACTAAGTTGGAGATTTGAAAGTTTGCATACTTATAGCTGAACACTTGCGATAACACGATAAATCATAAAATTTTGAAAAAGTCATATTTAACCCTCCAGTCTCTAACTTCTGTATTTTAAGCAATTTTTCTAACTCAGCCCCTAATTAAGTTGGAGACATGAAATTTTGCATACTTATAGCTGAACACCTCACATCAAACGACAAATAATAAAATTTTGAAAAAGGTCTAATATTTAACCCTCTGGGCTCTAACGTGTGTATTTTAAGCAATTTTTCTAACTCAGCCCCTAATTAAGTTGGAGACATGAAAGTTTGCATACTTATAGTTGAACACTTGCGATAACACGATAAATCATAAAATTTTGAAAAAAGTAATATTTAACCCTCCGGTCTCTAACTTCTGTATTTAAAGCAATTTTTTTTAACTCAGCCCCTAATTAAGTTGGAGACATGACATTTTGCATACTTATAGCTGAACACCTCACATCAAACGATAAATAATAAAATTTTTAAAAAGTCTAATATTTAACCCTCTGGGCACTAACTTATGTATTTTAAACAATTTTTCTAACTCAGCACCTAATTAAGTTGGAGACATGAAATTTCGCATACTTATAGCTGAAATCCTCACATCAAACGACAAATAATAAAATTTTGAAAAATGTCTGATATTTAACCCTCTGGTCTCTAACTTATGTGTTTTAAGCAATTTTTCTAACTCATCCCCTAACTAAGTTGGAGATTTGAAAGTTTGCATACTTATAGCTGAACACTTGCGATAACACGATAAATCATAAAATTTTGAAAAAGTCATATTTAACCCTCCAGTCTCTAACTTCTGTATTTTAAGCAATTTTTCTAACTCAGCCCCTAATTAAGTTGGAGACATGAAATTTTGCATACTTATAGCTGAACACCTCACATCAAACGACAAATAATAAAATTTTGAAAAAAGTCTATTATTTAACCCTCTTGGGCTCTAACTTGTGTATTTTAAGCAATTTTTCTAACTCAGCCCCTAATTACGTTGGAGACATGACATTCTGCATACTTATAGCTGAACACCTCACATCAAAAGACAAATAATAAAATTTTGAAAAAGTCTATTATTTACCCCTCTGGGCTCTAACTTGTGTATTTTAAACAATTTTTCTAACTCAGCCCCTAATTAAGTTAAAGACATGACATTTTGCATACTTATAGCTGAACACCTCACATCAAACGACAAATAATAAAATTTTGAAAAAGTCTATTATTTAACCCTCTGGGCTCTAACTTGTGTATTTTAAGCAATTTTTCTAACTCAGCCCCTAATTAAGTTGGAGACATGAAATTTTGCATACTTATAGCTGAACACCTCACATCAAACAGCAAATAATAAAATTTTGAAAAAGTCTAATATTTTACCCTGTGGGCTCTAACTTGTGTATTTAAAGCAATTTTTCTAACTCAGCCCCTAATTATGTTTGAAACATAAAAATTTGCATACTTATATCTGAACACCTCACATCAAACGACAAATAATAAAATTTTGAAAAAATCTAATATTTAACCTCTAATATTTTGTCTCGCGCTATTTTTAAATTTAAATTGTTTTGCAATATTATTGCAAAACAGTGGCGGCGGCGGCGGTGGTGACAGCGTTAGTTACTTTTTATAGAATAGAGAGATATATAAAAATGAAAACTTGTCTATCTGTCTGTTTGTAATTCTATGAAAAATCCACAATTTGGAAGCCAAAATTGTGAAGAGATACGTACATGTGTATTAAAACATGGCCGACACAACTAAAGTAATCCGGAATCGAAATAACTTATAGTTAATTTTTAATTAATAAAAAACCACCAATTTAACAGCAATTTCTTATCAAATTTAAACATTTTTCGTTATAGCAGTTGCCAAAAATTAAAAAACACAATAAAATGCTTACTACAACAATTAATTTTCTACTGCAAGATTTCCACGTGAAAAATGAAAATGAAATAAATAGTTTGCCGAATTAAAAAAAAGGGGAATATTACGTCATAACTTTTCTATTGCAAGATATTCATGTGAAATATGGAAATGAAATAAATGGTTTGATGAATTTAAATGACAGTGAATATAACTTCATAACTTTTCTATTTCAAGGTTTCCACGTGAAAGAGGAAAATATTACGTCATATTGGAAATATAAAGGGCATGGTGGATATAGTATAACGTCATATGAGTGTGAAAAAAGTATTGAAGCATGATAAAAACCCGATTAGGGAAATATTGGCGTATTTTAACATTATTGTTCCAATTATAAATTGAAATAAGTTCATTTATAGCTGTATTCTTTTGCTGTTATATACATTTATACATTTTTATATGGCGTTTTCATATGATTCATTCAACAACATTTCGACTGCTTTTTTTAATGTTTGTTTTGTGTTGTATGTTAAATTTTGAAATTGATTTTTCAGAACAAACATCCTTCAAATCCTGGGCAACGCCGGTACTTTAGTTTGTAACAGATAAATGGCTTTTGTATCTGTACATCTATGCTAATATTATAAAGCGTTATAATATTATAAAGTATATAATATTATTAATGCTTGTACGTTTGTGAGGTGTTATCTCTGAAACTACATAGCCAACTTAAAAAATGTTGGTGGCCATCTCTGCTCCAAAAAAAAAGACTATTTTATGTCAGTGCATCGCTGCAGGAGCAAAAAAGTTCTAAAATTGTGATTTCTGCGATTTTGATTGGGTTAGAAACTTTAAATTTGGTGCGATAGTTACTTTTAAGATGTAAATACTCGTAATTAACACTCTCTAAAAGGTTCAATTTGACGGATAAACGTAAAAATTTCTAGAAAGGTTCTAAACTATGATTTATTTGGAATACTGAAATTTTTGGGATACTGTTGGGGTTAGAAACTAGAACTTTGGCATGGTATTAATTAATAAGATGTAAATGCTCGTTGTAGAACGAATTCTAAAAAATAGAAAGACTAAACAAAGCGGAAAAAGATCTAAAGATGATCTAAGTAACGAAGAACATGGAACTGTTAGGAATATAAACATGAAAATTGACATGACTGTATTTATCATGACGTAAATTCTCGCGATGGAACAATTTCTAAAAATGTCGCTATATAAAACAGTGCAGAAACAAAAAACTTTCAAAAATTTTCTATTTCTCTGTTACTGCTGAGCCCAAAATCTCTAAATTTTGCTTCAGGTTAGTTTTAAAAGATACAATTGTCTCTTTGAATGGTTTCTAAAAAATTTAAAATTTAAAAAGATGAAATTAACGGAAAGCGATCGTAATTACCATTAATTTGGAATTATTAGGTACAGCAACTTTAAATATTTCATAATGCTGCATTTCCTACGCAAAACATGCGATTTAAATGCAACAAAACTGATAGATACCCACCTAGCATTAAATAAATTGTGTAAATATTGAATAAAGACCTGTATGAAACAGTGAGTAGGTTGCCCGAAAGTACTTGTTAAAGTGTTCCTTCTCTAGGCTTTTCTCTCTTTCGCCAAGGCCACTAACAGAGGTAAGTGCCGTTTTAAATGTGATATGAATTTTTTATCCCATTCATTTTTCTAGGCATTTTATCATAAACTCATATTCTCAATTATGATTAGTAGATTTTTTATATATTAATTTATTCTGGTGAAATTTTGTAATCGGGTTCATAATGGCGTATGTTAGCTTGCATGATTTGCTGAATAAATATGTATGGATTTGTAAATTACTTCAAATGACACTTTGACAGCTCAAAAGTTATGCAGACGATATATTCAGATCTTGTGTCATACTTTATGTTGTAATCATTGCCGATTTCTTTTATTTAATACATGCTAAACACAGCTCAACTTGTGCCGAATATGTTTGAATTAAAACAATACAGCGTATGTAGTGGCCAGCATACACTCATCATTTAAATCCGGTCGAGCATATCTAAAACACACTCTAACGAAGCATTGCATGCCACTTTTATGTATTCGGTACTTTGATACTATATTAGATTTTGAGAAGAGAATTCCTTAAATGTTATCGACAACCTCATTGCATCCGTGGAAAACAGATATTGTACAATATTAACTATTCCGGGGGAACACACACCATATAAAGTATAGTCCATTCTTTTTAAACATCATATATTTGTCATTTAAAGTTACTCAAATTGGTGCGGAGCGTCTGATTATGCTCTTGACATCATTTTATACAGTTGAAATTCCGATATAAGTAAATGAGTGTTTCATTTTCTATTTTACTTTTAATATATTGCTTACTTTCAATTTTATATCCATGCATGGCTGTCTTGAATGGTTTGATTTCCCATTTTTTTAAACAGTGTATACGAATTTATATATAAGATTTTGTAATTCTACAATTCGTTTATTTTCATCATTTCAATTTTTCGCAGTATATGGACAATTAAAGATAACATCTCATTTTCTTTGCTTCCAGATGTTATTATTAAATCTATGTTCTCAGTAATATCGCTCAGACTAATCCCTCTGAGGGAAGTCCTAGTTATAAATAAATGTGTACGTTAGTAAGTACATTTACTTAAAAATCAAAAAATACTATTTCCGCTTTCTTTTACTTGAGGGTCCCTGCTTTTCACTGACATCTACAACACAGAACATAGGCGTATGGAATTAGTGGGTGTTTTTACTAGAACCAATAGTATAAAATAAATGTTTTTTCAATGAAAAATATTTGATATACCTTGTGGCATGACTTTTTTCTCTTCCATCGGGTCCACGGGTTCATTGGGTGGGCAATCCATTTCCAGCTCGGTTTCAAAGAGCTCGTCCTCTTCGTCTTGACACACCACTGCAATGTTGTTGCTATTCCCCTCGCAGTTGAGGCAAATGTTGGCGCAAAAAAGCCCTGCCTTCTTGCACCCACACATTTGGCAGTTCTTTCTACACTTGCAGGATACAAGCTTCAACAAAGCAGGGGTAGTACAGTGAACACAGGCTCAAGTCCAGTATTTGCTCTCTTCCATCCCCACTCTTCAGCATTTTTTTCAACCCACAGCCATTGCTGGACCTGGTGATATACTCTTAAAAAGTGCTGTTGTGTTGTAGCTGCAGATGGTAGTAATGCAATCTAAAGGCAGACTTCTTGTACGAAATATATCTTAGGTGGTTTAGCGAAAGCACATTTGTCTCACTATAACGCTACAGTGAGACAAGGAAACGTTCCCCAGTAGCTGCAATCATCTACTGAGTAGTGTTCGAGTCGTAGAATACTTTAACAACGTCGGCAAGATGTGGATTCTTCACAAGAATTTTGAGGAACTTCATTTTCCCTTGTATAAACAGTGCTGACGTTGTATCGCAGCCGCTCATAGCATGTAGGAAGAGGATGTTTTTCGTAACAGTTGGACTCACAGCATTAGCTAGAGAAAATGTCACTGGAGAAATGGTGTCTTTCCCTGGTTTTAAAAAGAAAACGTTTTCATCTGTGTAGATTCCTATCAAAATGACCAAAAGATCTACATCCTCTTCTACTACAATTACCGTCTCATTTGATGGAGCCAAGGACAAAGCAGTTTTTATAATCAAGGTATCTGCGTCTTCTTTTGCTTGCTTGCATGTAATACTTGCAGATGAGAACTTGTCAATCATGATAGATATTAATCGACGTTTGTTTTTTGTGTTAATAAGAAACTTTTCTTTGGAAATGGTTGGTATCGTTGTTTCCTCAAACAATATGTCAGTTGAAGCATGCTTTCTTGATCGTCTCATACGCTCAGCAGTTTTTGTGCCACCTTGTACATCATCAGGGTAGCCATCAAAGACAACTATTGCCTGTGGTTGATATTTTTACTGCACATACTGAACATATTTGTCGCAGATTGAAGAAAAAGACTGATTCTTACGCCAAACAACTCTATGTAATAAATAAAAACCCATCAATGATGAATTGAACCTTGCCGCTGAACTGCTTGTTCGTAAGGAGTTTGAATGCCTTGTCGAGTGTAGATTTGTTTCCTTTTCTTAAGCCATTGTCAAATAGGGGCAAGGAATAAGGGCCTAGATTGTACGTCAAAAACTCCTCAAGGTCTTCATCCGACAGCTTTGCAACCGAAATTCGTTTGAACAAAGTTGTAGGATTGACAGGAACCAATCATTGTCTACTTGTATTACACTGGTCATTACAGCAACGGTCAAACATTGCCGTAACTTTCCTCTGTGTCAAATGATGAGATCCCCCCCCCCATCCCAATGGTCTATTTAGGCTAAAAGTGAAACTTTAAGAACTAGATCCGTGTCAACTTTTATCAGCGAAAGTCTGTTTTAGTTATTTTATATTTGTTTTTTAAAAGTCAAATTAAGAAATGCTTTATTATTATTATTATTATTATTTTGTAATAGCAAATTAATATTTTGATCACAGGTATGCTTATTTTTTATTTTTTTTTTTGTTATTAAGGAAACAATGAACCTCAGATACATAAAATGTAGTCAATAATATTATATTTAGTACTATTAATTGTCAAAGTTTGCGTAAAATGGTGATTTTTCTTGTTAAATCGATCTACATTTCCGTAATTCCCGTTTTTTCTGAATTTTTTGATTTTCACACCCATTTTTGCGGCGTTGTCACGGCTAAACCATTGATCAGAGAAAAAAAATTTTGTTACATAAAATGTAGAAAATTTTATCCTCTTTAATTTATGTATTGAGGACTTTTGCGTTAAATGCATAATTTTGAAGTTATTTTGAAAAAACAAAGAAAATCCCGTTTTTTCCCGTTTTTTGCCAAAAAAAACTTGTTTCCCGGGATAAATTTTGTTGGCAAACTTCAGATTCGTGTTCAGCGACCCAAAAAACATAAAGGCACCAAATATCAAAACTACACCAAAACTTTCCCCAATTTTCAACCATATGACTGGACTATAATCTGTACCAGACCATCTGCTTGAAAATCGTCTGCCCACAAAAAAATAAACATGAGAAGACGCGAGAAATGGTTCACTGTTTTTAGAACATCACCTTCACCACGTCTACAACACTTTAAGATAAGGAAATGACCATTTTGGGATACACGGATATTAATAGAACGTATATGTAAGTTTTATTTAATTTAAATATTTTATTCCTGATTTGTACATATGAGTTAAATAGTTTTATGTTATATTTGTAAGAGACTGATCTTTAACTGTCAGGAAGCGATATTTTCAAATTCGATAACTGTAAAGAAAAATATCTTAATCTGCCATCGCTTGAAAAAAAAAAAAACTGCGTAGAGACTGTGCATGCCTACATTCATACTGGAATTAATATAAACATTAATTTACTCTTACTTGAGATTGAAAATGTACGGAACGACAATGATTTGGAATTATTTTATCGGCTTCTTACTATTTTTTGATTACTAACACTTATAGTTACTATTATTTTGGGGTTAAATATGATGTTCGATTATCATGAGATTACGAAACTGTTTCAGATTAGAAATTAACATTATACTGGGAAAATGTATTTTTACATATTACAGTAGTGAAACATTTGAAAGAATTTTCTTTTAGTGCTAATAATATTTTAAATTATCTTTCAAAATCCTAAATCTTCAAACCAATGTTTTCAGATTTAACATTTGCCGAAATTATAAAATAATAGGAATTCCTTATACCAGATGGAAATATTTTTGAGATATTGTTAAATCTAATAATGCATTTAATTTATCTATTGAGTTTGCTGTTGTTTAATAGTACAATTATAAATACTAATTATTATTTTTAGTGTTTTTCAAATTGGTATATTTATTTTTTTAAATTGTATGTAAGCATTTTTTCTGTTTGTGATTTTAATCAAACATTTAATTATAGACATTCTGAATCGGTTATTAAATTTTCTTCTATTGTAAATTCATTTTCTACGTTTATGATACGCGTAATTATTGGCACTAAAAAGTAAAATATGATATTTAAGCATTGAAACAAAGTGTTTTTCATGCCTTATGGGAAGTTATAGATTAAACTGCTTTAGTATATATTTTTTAAAAGTTCATATAATACAGGATACATAATAAAGGACACAAGTTGAAAAGTGCTTATGACTTCGGTTTGTCTCTCCGTCTGTCCGTCTAGCAGTCTGTCCGCACTCTAACTCTCGAAAATATACTCGGATTGCCCTGAAATTTTTGGATGTTATTGACGTTTACCATAGCACGGTACCTATTTGTAATGAAGTTTGTAGCATGCTTTGGTCATTTATACAGGGACAGCCAAAAGTTTTCCGTTACATTACGACCTATGGGGAAAAATCGTTTCAAATGATTTTTTATGATTTTACGCACGCTTTCAAACTGAATAAAATTTATATGCATTTATGAAGTGCACTAAAATATGCATTCTGAAGAATAGTTATTGTTCATTTACAGGGCTAAAAAAGGAATTCAAATACATAATGATATAGGGGTGGAGGGAATTGTTTGCAGCATACTTTAATTATGTTAATCTATTTCATATATAATGAAATTGATATATGTCGCTGAGGTTTACATACTATAAATTATTTCATGTATAATAAGAATAATACGTATATAGCATTTACAGGGACACACAAAATATTTCAGATACTATATTGTATCCGAAGTACTGTTCATTAGCGATGATTGCTGGAAATGTATTTTTAATTATGATATGCGCTTTTATGATTCACTATATTAATGCATAGTATATGGTGTATATAAATGCTATAATTCCTATACAAGGCTACACAAAAGTATTCGTAAGGATTACTGGGTATGGGCGCAAATTGCTTAAAGGTTGTTTTTAAATGAGTTATGCTTTTTTTTTTGCTGAACTGCATTTAATTTACCAAGAAATATTTGTAGAATATAGATAAAATGATATACAGGGTCACGTAAAGAATTGGATACATGGCCGTCTATAAATTATAATTTCTGGAAATGTGATTTCAGCAGTTTTAAGAGTGTCTTAGTTTGAATTAAATTTTAACTAAATAGTGGCGTGTAATAAAGATTCTAGGTAAACTACAGGGTTGTACAAAAGTATTCAAGTATGTTTCCATACATTAGTATAAATTGCTGAAAAAGAATTTCAACCTGTGAGGCATTTTCTTGCTAAACTAGGTTTTCCCATTATATAGTATATATACACTTAAAAAAATGGGAAGACAAAATTGAGTAAAAAGTACTCAATTTTAAATGCGTCACGTACTCAAAATAGCTCCGATCCAAATGTACTCAAAGTTGAGAAACACATGTACTCATTTTTTATTCATTGGTTGTGATCAAATATGAATCGTTATGTACTGCCCCCCCCCCCCCGTAAAAAAAAGAAAAACCTAAAATTTAAAGTAAAAATGTACTGATATTTATTTCCCATTCAAAGTTCTTAACAAGAAATGTTTAATTGATTATTTATTAAGAAAAATAGCAAAATTCTTAACAAGATACTCAAATCGAATATTTTTATGACAAGAGCATTATTTCCAAGCACTTTTAAATTATTTTTAAAATGCTGTGCATAATTTAATATTTACATTAATAAACATCATTTATGCCGCCATAAATGAAATGAACCATTACAGGGTACAAAACTATTCGTTTGTTTGGGTTTGATAACATGTGATGTTTCAAAATAGAGAAAGCATGGGTTCATTTTTGATCCAAAAATATTCAATTCGGTATGAGTAAGTCGGTTTACTTATTTTTGAGTACTTCATTTTTCTCAGTGTATCAACCTACAGATCAAATACAGGGCTGTTCAAAAGAATTGGAAAACATATTTGGCTATGGATGGTAACTGCTGAAATCAATTTTTCAAATGTTTTATGAATTTTCTAAAATGTTTACTTAGTTATCTCATTTACGTCATTTCCCTAAATTACGATGTCTTGTTAAAGCATTCAGAAAGTGTTGGAAAGTACTTTATAATCTATGATTAACACATGATTTTTCTTACTCGTTTTTTTTCTATTTCCCAGATCAGTCTTTTCCTATAAAACATACCAAATCTATTTAGCTCATATTCACAAAATACAATATACACGGGAATAAAAAATTTAAATAAATATCGCTTATCATGCCGCTCTATAAATAATAGTTGTATTAATATCCGTTAGTCTCCATGTTCGTATTTAATAAAGCAATGACAAATCACAACAAATTAAACAAAATTACACATTCTAAATATCAAGCTTGAACTCAATATCAAGCATAGAACTTAATATCAAGCATAGAACTGAATAAAAAAATATGTCAGTTGATAAGCATTGTTTTTTAAGTGGAAAAATTTAAAATGTTTTAGAAGAATAGGACTCCAAAATAGCGATATTTTGCTAAAAATTACGGTAAAAAGATAAGATTTTATATTTACAGGAAAAGGTTATTTCAAAATTCATCGCTGTATTAATACTTAGAAATTTTTCCAGAGAGAATCCTTCGCCTTATATACAATATTTTAAATGAAAATCAAATATCAAATTAATTGCTTAAAAGGCGCAAAGGCCAACATAGTGAAAAAGATTCCATGCCGGGACTCGAAGCCGGGCCATCAGTATAGCACACTGACATTCTACCGACTAAACCACATGGAACGACGCCCAGTCTGTAAAATTTCTCACTATTACAGGTTGACAAGGCTACAAACGCAGCACAAGATGGAATATTTATCGTGAGCCACCGACATGGGGTAAACACGAAACTTAATGAAATCCAGCATCGATTGAAACTATATTAATAATTGGAAATTTTTCCAGGGAGAAACATTCGCCTTGCATACAACATTTCAAATTAAAATTGCCTTTTAAGCAATTAATTTGAAATTTGATTTTCATTTGAAATATTGTATGCAAGGCGAATGGTTCTCTCTGGAAAAATTTCCAAGTATTAATATAATTTCAATCGATGCTGGATTTAATTAAGTTTCGTGTTTGCATCATGTTGGTGGTTCACGCTAAATATTCCATCTTGTGCTGAGTTTGTAGCCTCGCCATCATGTAATAGTGAGAGATTTTCCAGCCTGGGTATCGTTCCATGTGATTTAGTCGGTAGAATGTCAGTGCGCTGTACTAATGGCCCGGGTTCGAGTCCCAGCATGGAATCTTTTTCACTATTTGCGTCTTTTAAGCAATTAATTTGAAATTTGATTTTCATTTGAAATCACGGTGTTTATGACAAGTTCGTCACAAATGACACATATTTCACAAATTGGTCACAGTGTGACTTCAAAGCTTTGTCGCTTTCGTCACAGGTTTCTTCACAAATTTAATACCAAAATAGTCACAAATGACACACTTTTCACAAATTTGTCACACCGTGACTTCACAGAGTGGTCACAATGTGACGTCACAAACGACCTCTAAAACGGCCATAACGACCTCGCATTCTAGTCACTGTGACGTCACATCGACGGTCACAAAATCACAGTGTGACTTCACAACGACGTCGCCGTGACGTCACCATGCCTTACGGGTAGGGTTTTGCTAGACACATTGTCCGAGCAATCGGCACCATTGCTCGGGTACTGTTGGTATATCTTTGTATTTGACGATATATTTTAAGAACATGTATAAATATTTTCTATTTGATAAGTTGGCCGTTACTATAATATTCAATTGTATAATGGTTCCAAGTTCTTTTTACCCGAGATTTAATAAATAAAGGACAAACACTTAAATTAAGCAAACTGAAATTTAGTACAATTATTTATTTAAAGAAAATATAAAGCAATTTAAATAACTGACCACTACAGGAGATCAGGATTAACATTACAAATATAGGAGAATTCAAATCATAATAATTTATCATAAGAAGGCCTCAAATTATTAAAAAATAATTCAACTTAAAAATAGATTATTGCTCGGAAAATAAAGAACAAGCTTACCCCAAATCAACATTACGGTTGCAGTCATCTTAACTCTCATCATGGGTCTTTCAATTCCACACTATCAAGGCATTTATTCCTATATTTCGAGATACACTTATCCTTTCGCTACTATCTTTAACTCAACTTTATTTCTCTTTTCTATCTCAAAGCTTCTCTGCGCTGACTTTCTTCACCAACTATTTAATTATTTCCTCCACCCCTTTTCGTCCTTTATTCACCTTATCCAACTAAATCCTATCCTTTTTGCTTTTCCCCTTTTTACACTTTATGCTACTGGCTACCATATTTTCATAAAATCTCATATCCCTTGATATTGGATATCTTAAAACTCTCCCCTTTTTCTTTTATTTCTCTTTTTTTTATATAAAAATATCAAAATATGGATACCACTTTCACTCCAAATATTTCTTACCCTTTTTCTTATTCATTCTTACTTCCCCATACACCTTTGTAATAAACTTTATTCAACAACATCCGTTTTTCGGCAACCGCTTTGATCGTTACCTGTAAATAATTTCTGCTATACATCGAAGAGTTTTCCTTACAGCGCTATCCACTTTGATCTTTCCTCAATACATTCTGTACGGTAATAAAACTTACTTTTCTAAACTGACCACCTTGGTGTTATGTTTTTTACTTGCAAGAAAATGGTTATTTTTCTTAGATTTGTTACTATTACCATCGCTATGGTAGGCGGAAAAAATCGCCATGGAAAAAATCGCCATGGAAAAAATCGCCATGGAAAAAATCGCCATGGAAAAAATCACCACGGAAAAAATCACCATAAAAAATTTAGCCCAGTTTTAATTAAGGCCCAGTTTTTTACAGCGTAGGGGGCGGGCGGGAGGGGGGGGTGCAGAGTTAATAAATAAAAGGGAAGATTTTTCATTACCTATTTTTTGAGGCCAGGTAGAGGTAGATTTCGGGGGGGGGGGGGGAGGGAGCGTTAGAATAAAATATGACATAAAATCTTGAGATTTGGTCAGGAGGGTGGGATTTTCTGGAGGGGGACGTACAAGGGCTAATTTATAAGAAAATGCAGTTTATAGATTCTTTCACCTCTCTACATCTATAGCATACTTATTATAAGTAAAGTTGCTCATAC
This sequence comes from Maratus speciosus, assembly GCA_963932465.1. Lineage (NCBI taxonomy): Eukaryota > Metazoa > Arthropoda > Arachnida > Araneae > Salticidae > Maratus > Maratus speciosus. The sequence goes on from OZ010789.1 coordinate 298,824,490, forward strand.
ATATATTTTGAATGTTACAATATAAGCTACTGATGTAGTGAGTTTACAGACTCTATAAATAATGTTTGATTTATTCTTATTTTATTGTCTCCTCCTATCTCTGCAATGATCATTGCTGAAAGTTAAAAGAAATATATATGTATCAAAATATGTATCTACATATCTTAATATTTTACCTATTATTTTCCCATTTGCTCTTTAAAACTCGTCTCATTATAAAAATAGTCTAAGAGAGAGAATTCAGAGACAAATCTAAGATTTGGTCCAATAAAACACAATTTTAAGCTGGGGTTTTCTACAAGGGTGGGGGGGGGGGGGTATATATTTTTAGATATATATTATGCATATATATATATATATATACATTAAACTTTAATCAAGAATGGCTTTTGAACATGGGGAAGGGGGATGGCTAGAATTAAAAACATATCTTGTAAAGAGAATAAAAGAAAGACGAAGAGAAGAGGAATTTTCTTATTTTCTTTAGAGGAATTTTTTCATTATTCTGATATTTTAGATAAGGGTCAAATTTGTGGGTGTAATAGAACAGATAAATGTGATATAAAATTTTGAGATAAGTCTACTGACATCAAAGTATGACATTTTACTCAGGGATTTCCTCAGGGTGTGGGTGGGCGAATATGGACAACAGGGGCAAACTACACCCCTTTAAGTTTGGATAACAAAAGGGTTTAGGCTTGAGTAGCAAGAATGTAAACCTGTATTGTAATTTTGACAAGCTATACCACATTCTAAAGACCATTGGAATAAAAAAAATATGAACTTCATCTCTATCTCTTTGTATTTAAAGAAAGGAAAATGTTTTGTAAACTGTATCAAAATCCAGTAATGTATTCCTTGAATAGGTTTCAGTTCGAAACTTATTGCACCTAGGAATGCAATAAATGTTGAAATACCCTGACAAACCTCCTTATTTGTCACAAAGGGTTCAGCTAAACGTTTTTCTTTTGTATTTTTCAAAGAGCTTTTTAACGAGTGATTTTCTAGTTGCAGTCCTTCGCTTATAGTCTTCGGAATATTGTTTTTTTCTATCGCGTTTTTTTTTTTTTTTTTTTTCAAAAATAGTAGTTTCTGTAAAATTGCTTAATTGAATTGATTTTTAAGAAATAGTTTTAGCTGTTGGATTTTTGTCTTAACCTTGATGATATGGAAATAATTATTTCCAATAAAGGCAAGGAGAAATTGCTATTCGCAGGGTACGCTTACTTAGTGCATACAACTGGGAAGCAATCTATCCGCTGGAGATGCACCAAACAAAAATTAGAAAAGGTAAACAATTCATTTTTTAAAGATTATACAGTCGACGCTCGTTTTTACGAACTCGTAGGGAACACCCAAATAGTTCGTAAAATAGAAAATCACCAAAAATGATATGAATGCGTATATTATTTATGTTTATTTTTATAAAACTGCCCCCTCTTCATAGATGAAGCAGTATTTCGAGATTATTTATTATTTAATAAATTTATACCTGTATGTTTAAATATACAAGAAATAAATTCAAATTTATGCACTAAAAATAATTTTAGTAAACATACGTTACTATGCTTTGAAAATATTAAATATGAAAACACAGACGGTATTATACTTAGTAAATGAAAATACATAGATGAAAACATAGATTAAAAAAAAATAGGAATGAAAATACAGTAGCCTCCCGCTTAACCGGCCTAAACGGGACCGAGGGTTAGCCGGTTAAGAGAAAAACCGGTTAAAGCGGAGAGTAAAAAAAAATTAAATAAGTATCTGCGTAATTTAATTAATTAAACCCGTCCGATGCATTTAGTTTTTTCAATTTGTGTAGTTTAAAAAAAGTAATTTTCTATAATTTGTGAAATGAATACTAGTTTAAATTAACTGAATTGAAAGAAAAATCATCACTGATAACAAATAATGGAAAATATTTCGCACAAATTAAATTGTGAAAATCGTGTCACAGATCAGACATTATAGAGTTCCGAAGGGGGGTTGCACTTTTGACCATTAAAAACACAAAATCTCAAATCTTCCGGGGAGTCATCTCATTCTTCCTAGGGGGGAATGTCCTCCCTCCGGACCACACTCTGAATTCAACACTGATGATTTTGCATCTTTCCCCTCGAAATTGCACTTCAACTCGAAAACGTAAGCTGAGTTTCCGAGGCCTCATCCCTGAATTTTGCCTAATGTTGGGAAAAAACCGACCGGTTAAAGCGGAGTTGCGGTTAAGAGAAGGCCCGTTAAGAGGGAGGCTACTGTAATCCGTATCTTTTTTTTTTTTAATCACATTTTGAAAAATATATGTTTCCAATTTATCTATGGAAACCTTTACTACGTTTACCTTTCACAGTTATTGTTCCCTTCAAAAAATGCCTTAGTCCTGAAAACTACTTCTGGAAATTGTTGCTAGACCCCCTCCCTCCGAAATAGATTGGGGAAATCAGCACATTCTTGGAATGCACCTGATGTCTCATTGTACCTGTATAGAGTTTAACTAACGTTGGCGCTGCATTCCGATTACTTTTTTAAAAAAATTTCAGAAGTACGAAAACTGAGTTCGCAAAAAAGAGATTTTCATAATCTGTAGTTCGTAAATGGGAGCGAAAAATTACATTGCTTCTATGGGAGCGTATTCGGGACCACTCTATAGTTCGTAAAATCGCAAGTGTTCGTGAAAAAGACAAAGAGGTTCGTAAAAACGAGAGTCTACTGTATGATATTTATGATACTTTTCGAATTACTATTATGGACCTTTCTAAATTGTTTTATTTTTATAAACATGTTTCTAAAGAGAAAAGGTCCTGATTTCATTACTAGAAATTGTAACATCACGAATTTGGGGCCGTTCAAATATTACGTAAGCACCTAAGGGGGGGGGGGGAGGGAGTTAGCAATTTGCTTATTTTTGCTGACAAGGGGGGAGGGGGAGTTTGAATGATGCTTACGTAAGACATTTTCAAAATCTCTTAACTTGTAAAAAAAAAAAAAAAAAAAAAAAAAAAAATATTAAAAATTTCAAATTGAAAAAAAGAAATAGCAAAAGAATACTTAACTTGAAGTTCTGATGTCAGCTATTTTGACCGCACAAGGAAAACATAAACAGTCTCTTTTATCTAGAGGTGACTGTTCATGTTTGATGCATGAGCAGAGCTTAATTTCTAACAAAACAAGTACCGGAGCCCTACTATTCTGCGGTACCGGTACTAACAGCCATACCGTCCCCCTCCCCTCCTGCCACTGCAATCTGCATATTTCTATTCCATACATTTTTTGCCAAAATGTAAAGTATTTTTTTCTATAGAAAAATAAAAAATTTAAATGTATCTATCAGCATATACTTAGTTGTGAACTATTCCACTTTTTAGCAATCACTTCTTCCGAATAGAATTCTTTGTCTAATTTTAATGTTGTTAAGTGCAGAATTCTGCGATTAAATGTGGTAAGGATTATGATTCGGAAATAGTGTTAACACCAAAAAGGAAATAGTTCGCAGCTATGCATTTTTATGAAAAAATGAATCAAATGTACAGAGATTTATATTTATATGCTGAAGAATGGAACAACGTTTTTCAATTTCCTATAAAAGGTACATATCTTAAACTACAATCGATTCCTTCCGTATAACGATCTTTCGTGATGAGCCCTGAAAATCAGATTAAATTAAAAATTTAACACCGTTATTGGAAAGATTCGATGCTTTTATAGAAAAGGGGGAAACCCTGCTCGACTGCTTTCTAGCCAAGACCACAAACTGATATAAAAATTTAATCAGTATCATCTCCATCTCCTATGTGTGCGACACATTACGTCACATATAATTGTTTTGGTGAAAAAGAATGCAAAACTTGGAGATGGGGAGGAATGAAAGGGTAATTTAGGCTTCGTTTTTCGGAAGCGTTGATACACTGGGCTCCAGAGCCCCGTATTTATGAGCTCCGCTGAATTCCGACCAATATTTAAATATTTACTAAGAACAGAGAAGTACCGGTGCTGAGCTCCGGTCGGCAACGGTGCAAATTAAGCCCTGTGCATGAGGGCTTATTATCTCTGAGAACTTACTACTATTTCCAATTGTGAGAATAGAATTGAATAGACGGATGCGATATGTTGTATTGTGACAATATGAGTCTTCCGGGAAAGCTTCGAAAACGTAAGTAAAATTCCATCTTTTTTGTTTCCACCCCTCCTCTGTCAAGTGGTTGAACCCCATAACCATAATGACCGACTGCTCTACTGTCTGGTGTCTCTTGAGTTTTGAAAACATCTCAGTACTGCAGTGTAGTGGTGTTTAAAATAAATAAAATCAGAAATATGCCTTCATTTCGAGAAATCTTGTGTAAAAAACTTTTTGAAAGTTTCAAAAAGTCTGCATCAGATAAACCTTTGAAGGATATCCAATCTAAAACTAATGATGTGTGGCGGCAGTACAAAAAGTCTTCTAAAACTGACAAAGAGTTAGAGGTATTGGTGATAAAAATAATTGAGGACGAACTGCGCAAGGCAACCAAAAAGAAATCAGTCTTTCTTGATTATTTTATAAAGGTAATTATAATCAATTTATTCTTAAAATTTTAAATATATTTTATCATAACTTTTAGTTTACATGATTACTTGTAAAAATTGAAAAAAAGATAGATAAGATAAAATGACCGTGTAACCTTGGCAAAACATGGTCAGAATGGGAATAAATAAAGACCAAAGAAATGTCAAAAAATGAGTTATTACTTTTTAAATATGGCGTAGCCAAGCTAAACCTTATTTTTTCTTTTCAAATAACTCGAAAAATAATGTATCCATGGGGGAAAAAATTAAAAAATATGTAAGTTTTATAGCAGATAATCTTCTAACTGTTTTCAAATTTTGTACCTTACTAAAAATGAAATGTAATCCAATTGAATTGAAACCAGTGTATCTCAAATTCAAAAACAGATAAATAAGGTTTCCAGTGATCTAAAAAAAGAAAAACAATCCTTAAAAAGGAAACGACAAAATGATGAATACCAAAGAAAACATCGAACCACCAAACGAACAAAGCTTGAAGAAATCTACCATGATAAATCCAGACATTTAAAAAAAATTAGCTTTGAGGGAACCAGTAGGAAGACCAAGTTTAAATGTAGATCAACCATTATTGCTTAAGGCAATAGCAGACATAGCTATTATTGGAAGCGCTGCAGATGCAAAAAGAAGAAGCGAGTCAATACGAAGTGTCAAAACTCTCGATAACTTGACTGTAGAACTGAAAAAGGTTGGTTTTGCAATAAGCATGAGTGGAATATATTTTCGTTTGCTTCCAAAAAATTCCTCAACCATCGAGGGTCGAAGACATGTCACCACAGTGCCGATAAAACTTTCTTGGGTTCAGACTGATTATTACCGATCTCACATTGATACCCATTTTGCAGTAACATCCATCCGCTATTTAGAAACTTTAGCTTCAATTCTTGGACCCATGGCCATGCAAGTGTTTTTCTTTCACAGGATGACATAGTGCGTGTACCTATGGGAATTACAGCAGCCAATAAACAGTCCCCGATACTGATGAATATGGAGTATCGTGTATCCTTACCCGACCACGAGTGGGTCATCGCTGAACGCCACAAACTTATCCCATCTATTTACGCTGGTATTGTGATTGCTCCTGGCATGGCAAGTCAAAGTAAACCCATAGGTTATTCTGGTCCAACGTTTATTGCTATAAGAAGTGGGAAACTCAGTTCTTCCACAGCAAATACTCATGCTCAGGATTTTGAAACTCTGTTAATACTCAAAGACTTTGAAAAATTAGTGAAAACAGAACAGGGTTTCATGAAACCTGTAATCATAGTTACGGTTGATGGAGCTCCAGACGAGAATACCCGCTACCAGAAAGTTATATCGTTTGCTATTAACCATTTCAAAAAGCATTATTTGGATGGAAATTTCATTGCGTGCAATGCTCTTGGAAGAAGTGCATATAACTGAGTAGAAAGGCGAATGGCACCACTCAGTTGAGAACAGTGTGGTCTTATACACCCTTATGACCATTATGGTTCCCATCTCGATGAGATCGGTAGCACTATTGATGAAGAAATAGAGCAAAATATCTTTGCATATGCTGGTAAAACTCTCGCAGATATCTGGAACTCATTAAACATTGACGGTTATCCTGTTACTGCCACATATGTTGATTCAGGCGAAGCAGACTCTCTTGGTTATGACTTGGATTGGTATTCGAAGCACTTACAAGAAAATCAATACTTGCTGCAAATTATAAAATGCGAAGAAAAGAATTGTTGCTCTCCTGCACGTAGTGGATTATTTCGTATATTAAAAGTGCGATTCATTCCTCCTCCAATTAAAATGATACAATCGTCAAATGACATCATTACAAGTGAGGAAAGGGAATTTATAGATTTAAGTCTCCGTCTGGCCTTAAATCTCAATATTACAGCAAAGGGATTTTTAAAGATGCTGTATGATTATTTTTGCCCTTCCATAAAATTGCAATTATCCCCAAGAACTTGTGGAAGTTGTGGTCAATATCATGCATCTTAGAAGTCAGCAAACAGACACAAAAAAATTCAGCACAGTGAAAAAAGCGAGAAGGCCTGCCTTATACGACCATTGAAAATTGCTGCTCGTCGAGCAAATGAACTTATGTGCTTCGTAAAATTCGTGAAAGATACAGAGAATGTTGAGTATATCAAGGAAGATGAAGTCGATCAAGATTGCATCCGAAAAGAATGCGATGAAGATAATCAAGTAAAACTGGAAACCAATATCATAACAGATATGGAAAAATGGCTTGAGCAGCCATGGTCAACATCGGAATAGATATAGGCATGTTCAAATTTAAATTTTTCAAATGGCTAAGTTCTTCTAAAATTGTGATCTAAGAAATTTTCTTAAATAGAATTGTAAGGAAATAAAACAAGCATTTATTATTATTTTTTTTAAGTCTAGTAGAGTTTTTTTTTTATTTGTATTGTGTCCTAATTTTTTTAAGTGGAGGGGGGGGGTGCAATTTTCTTACGTAATTATTAAGGGGGGGTTTGCGATTTGCTTATTTTTGCTGACAAGGGGGGGAGGGGGGTCAAAAATTGTCAAAAACATGCTTACGTAATATTTGAACAGCCCCAAAAATATAAATTTTTATGCTTCTTCTCAACTGTTAAATGAAAGATAAACTTATATTTTAGTTTAGAACAATCATTACCTTAATGATTATTAATAATTAAGCAGAACAAAGGAAAATATTTCTTTTTTATGAAAAAGACACATTTAAACGAATTCGGTTAACATTTACACTACTTCGAGATTTTATCGTCCTTTTTTAGACGTTAGTTATGTAATATTTAATTCGTTACACGACTATACCCCAAAATATATTCAATCTAATTTCCTTAATTTTAGCAGATTCAACAGAATTTTTTCGATAGGGCCAGTAATAAGATAATAATTCAAGATCCCATTCACTGCATGCTACCCTTAGCATTCTTCAAACTTGGGAAGGGATCACAAACCTTCTCTGACGTCATATTCGAACCAATTTTTTAGTTCGTGTTTACTGCACCTGGTAAACTACAAAGCATAACAGAAAATGTTTCCGTTCAAGAAAAATATCAGTTTTTAGGTAAAAAGAGACCGAATTCTTTACAACTGTTACATGAAAGATGTAAACATTTATTTTAGTTTTGAACAACCATAACCTTAATGAATTTTTATAAGTGAAAAAATAACAAAGGAAAATATTATATTTTAATGAAAGAAGACAAATTTAAACGAATTTGATTGACTCTTACACTAGTTGGAAACTGTAAATGAGTAAAATTGTTTTATGAGTTCATTTAATCATTGACACATTCGAGATTTTGTACATATATCCGAATTTTGAATGAACAGCATCTTAATGAATATTAATAATTAAGTAAAACAATGGAAAATATCAATTTTTAAGGAAAAAGATCAAAATATCAGCATAAAAGAGGAAAGATACGAGGATTTCAACTTAAAAGAGAAATTTAAATATTTATTTCAGTTTTTGAAAAATCATTACCTTAATGAATTTTAATAATTGAACAAATAACTAGGGAAAATATTATTCTTTAATGATAAAAGACAAATTTAAACGAATTTGATTAACTTTTACACTAGTTTGAGATTTTATCCTCCTTTTAGATGCTACCTATGTAGAATTTTAACTTTTCAACGAGACACACTTCAAGAAATACTCATTACTAAACAAAATAAATTAATTTTAATCTAACCAATAACAGAAAATTACACATTTTAAAAATATTTTCATGAATGTGCATAAAAATACGAGTTTACAAACTAATATCCTTATTTTTATTACATTTAACTAAATTTTTCTACATTCAAGCTTAATTTTTATACACAAAGCATTATTTAATCAAATCCAGTACTTTCAGATTTAATGAAATTCACCGATTTTCACTTTTTAAACCAATCCTATGAGTTAAAAAACAAGAGCACCTCCTATAATTTTATAGCATTGGGTGAAACGAGACGAATTAGCAGCACATTAAAACTTAAACATAATATAAAAAAAAGTTATTAAATAATTGCTTAGTGCATAACTTTCCCTCAAAATGAAAAACAAATGAATTCTTGAAACCCCCAATCTTACTAAGTAAAAATAAATAAATAAATAAATAGAAATAAAATAATTATTCGCTCTTGGACGGATTCGAACCGCCAACCCCATGGTTAACAGCCATATGCGCTATCCAATTGCGCTACAAGGGCATCGAAGATTTTTGAATTATTGCAATACTTATCTACATCAAACTCGATTCTTGCTCCTATATATTTTACCATTACATAATTTTAAAAACTGTTTTTTTCATTTATCAGAAAATTATTAAATCACAGAACGATCACACATCAAGTTGTTTCAAATATGAATGCTATCTTTACAGTTTTCTAATGATACAGGGTATACATGAACACAAACTTTAATTTTCAAACATTTCATATTTCAAATAGTCTATATTTCAAACCAAAATATTTGCAATTTTCACACGTAAGAGCAAATATTACTTAGATCTTTTCACTATTGCCTTTTAAAAAATAGCAGATAACTACTTTTGAATTAATTTTCCAATAACTGTAACTGAAATTACATCAACTCCTTATAGAAAACCCTGTTTTAACACAATTTCTTGAAATTCAACAACGAATTGACCTTTACAGCAATACTTATCTACATCAAACTCGATTCTTGCTCCTATATATTTTAACATTACATAATTTTAACAAATTTACATCGAATTTGTAAGATTTTAACACTTTGATGACATACACCTCAAGAAATATTCATAATTAAACAAAAAAATAATCTTATCAATAACTGGAAATTTCACATTTAAAACACATATTTTCGTGATTGTACACATAAAAATAACAATTTACAAACCAATTTCCATAATTTATCACATTCGAACTTAATTTTTACACACAAAACATTATTTAATCATATTCTATAATTTATGATTCAGTGAAATTCAGACTAGTCTAGGTTATTCTGCTCATATTATTAATCAAATTGTCTTATGTTTCACCTTGCATTTCGAAGATTTTCGAATTATCATCCATCAAGTTGCGTAAAACATAAATACTGTCTTTATAGTTTAATGATACATAGTATACGTGACTAGCCTGAGTTATTCTATCCATATTATTAACCAAATTATCATATGTTTCATCTTACACATCGAAGATTTCTGAATTTTCATCCATCAAGTTGCTTAAAATATTAATACTACGTTTATAGTTCTAATGATGCATAGCATACATGAATGCAATCTTTAATTTTAACATTTCATATTTCAAATAACCTATTTCAAAGCCCAACTATATGAATTTTTACTACAACGCTTATCACAGAACAATTTACGCTTCACACTTGTCTAATAATTATTAGATATGTATTCCTCAGAAATATTACTACCATATGAATAAGTAAAGAAAATGTAATATATATATATATATATATATATATTAAATAACCTCATACACGAAAAGTATCACAGAAGGAAAATACTAATAATCAATTAAAATAATTAACTATTACATAAAATTCCATCTATTACATATAAAACTTCAACTGATGAATGAAAAATATGCAAATTAGCAAAATAAAATTTACAAAAGTAAGAAAAAAATACAAGTTATTGAAAATCTAATTAAAAAAAAAAAAAAGGCTTTTGAAAATTGCAAGTTTAACTCCTACCTTAAATGTCATTACCACTATCTCTTCGCAGAATATAATAATCTATGGTTTGCTATAACAGAATTTCTTGATAACATTTATTATACTACTGATTTGTACGCACGCGTGAGTTGTCACGTGATCAAAACGTTTGAGAATAATATAAATTTTCGAAAAGCAGCGCAGCATTTCTCATTTCAACTGTTAAACTTAAGGGAGAAGGTAACTTTTAATGCACAACTCTGATAAATTTCCAGATTTTAATTCAAGTGGGGAATCGATTTCTTTGTTAGTGAATAAAGTAAGTTTTAGTATATCATTGCAATATATAATAATAAAAATAAACAATGAATAAATTATTATTTATATATTAAACCTTTCCTAAGTATATAAATATATTTCTTTTATTGTACAGATGTTGCAGCAAGATGAATCAAAACAGCAGCAATCCTCTTTATCAGAAATGGATGATCTGAATCAGGGCTTAATTTGCGGCGGAGCCCACCGGAGCTCAGCTCCAGTACTTCTCTGTTTTTAGTAAATATTTAAATATTTTTCGGAATTCACCGGAGCTCATAAATACAGGGCTCCGGAGCCCAGTGCAGTAGCACTTTTTTGTATCTGAATGATTCGCTCTTAGCACATGTAGAGTTAAAGAATAATAAATATGTAAGTACTTAGATATGAAATACTATAATTCATATATGAAACGTAATTAGAGTAAATTTAAAATCAAATATTTTATTGTTTGTACTTTAACAAATGTTTTTTATCCATATCATTGAAGAGAATTCTAATTGTTTACATTTATTTCTCTCACAGATGTGTTCTATTTGTTACAAACAATTTTTAAGCAAATGGAATTTAAAAGAACATACACAGATCCATACAGATGAAAAACCCTATACTTGTGAAGATTGCCAAAAGCCGTTTTCAAGAAAATACGAATCAAAAATGCATACTACATCATATAGTCTATCACCAGCTGTATGTAAACTATGTGAAGATATTCAAGAAATAACCAGACGTTTGAAGAATTTAACAATCAAGGAAGAGATTTAGACTATGTACTCAACCTATTTGCACAAGAGTTACCACAATATCCCAAAACTGAAATTTTGAAGGCACACAGTGGGTGTAAAGAAATTTTTGTTACCCATGATTCTCGTAACCACCATGAATTTGAATATTATTCATAATGTATTCCTTAAATTGTTATAATAAATATTCTTTTATCTGCACTTATCGACGTGTTTATTTATATCTCCTAACATTTTAAACGAAAAACTCTTTCCCATCTTAAAAAATTTCATAAGAACAGATAAAAATTAACAGATGAATGAAAAAATATGCACGTTCACAAAGTTTTCTAGATATATTTACAAAAATGTTTACAAAATAAAAAATTTGCAAGAGTAAAAGACAAAATTCACAAAATTAAAAAAAAAATACAACATAACATTTTTTTCTTTTTACAAATGTGAGTTTTTAGAAAAGTAGGAAAAAAAAATTGCACTTAGATTTTTTTTTTTTTTTTTTTTCAAAAGTGAAAAAAAATATTTTTACAAAAATATTTTTACAAAAAAAATATTTTTACAAAAAAAATATTTTTACAAAAAAAATATTTTTAGAAAAAATATTTTTACAAAAATATTTTTACAAAAAAAAAAAAAATACAAAAGTAAAAAAAAAATTATAAAACAAAAAAATAATAAAAAAAATTTACAAAATTTGTGAAAAAAAATTGCAAAAAAGTTTGAAAAAAATTTACAAAAAAGTTATGAAAAAGTTTCAAAAAATGATATTTTAAATATAGTGTATAATGGTTGGCCAACCATTATAATACTATTTAACACCAATGCGGCAATACTATTAAACACCATGATTATTCTTTAATTGATTGTAAAAATTAAAAATTTGCAAATTTTGAGAAAATTAAAAACGTAATAAAAATTAAAGGAATTCAAAAACATCTGAGAAATTAATGCCTGATGTAGTTTTACATATTAAGATCGAATTACTAAAGTTTTTAAGTTGCAATGTATTTCCTTCACCTTTAAATCGGGAGAACTCGCTAGTGAGAATGCCCAATTGCTTTTCTTTTACTTTACATTCATATAATATCAACTTTTTTTGGTTGGCTTAGTACTTTTATTCACAAAATAGGTAAAATAATTGAAAAACATTTTGAAATTTTAATTAAAAGGAAAAATGATTTAAATAAGAGTCTTAAAAAAGTACGACTGTGAGAGAAAATCTCATGCAGCGAGTTCTCCCGGGTTAAAAAAATTTAGAAACTTTTAAAAAAATGACAAAATCGTAATTTTTCCTCTTATTGATAGGTAAAAAAAATAATGAAGGAAATGTCCCACATTACAGTTATTGCACAGACATAAAGATCAATAAGTCCATAATCTGCTAAAGAATTCAATGCCTTTTTGATTCCTAACGTCACAAAATTGGATTAAAAAAGGCAATATTAACTACATTCCATGAGCTATTTTTTTTTAATTCGCGCGCGTTTTCATGGTGCATATTGCACGATTTCAAGGTGAAAAAATTTAGTGCTGCCATCTATTTTCTGTATGTGGGTTTAGGTATTAATATATAATTTTCTATTCAATTGAGCTTTTTTTCCACTTTAATTAAAAATCTTCTTGAGGAAAAAATAAACTGAAAGCAAGTATAAAAGTTTTTATATTTAAAATATACACTGTTATCTATAATATCAAAAGAATTAAAAGTTTAAAAAAGCTTTTTTTCACGTCGAAACAAGTGATAGAAATATTGCATTTTATCCTCAACATTTTTTACTATTTATTTTTTTTTCTCATTAAGGAATAAAAAAGGCAAGAATGAAAGTTTAAATATTTAATATATATACTTTTAGCTACAACGTCAAGCAATTTTGATATTGTAGGAGGTGTCCTTCATCTCAATAGAAACGTTGCATTTTTCCCTCAAATTTTTTCAAAAATAATTTTTTTCTCATTAAGGAATAAAAATACAATTACTAACTTACGTCAATCTGTTACTTATCATTCATTCCTAATTATAAATATTTTTTAATATAGTCTTTGCATACTTAAGGCTAATAACCAAAATTGAAACTTCAAGCATGTAGCCAAAACCACGATTTTGCATCCACTTTTAATAAAAATTTTAATACTTAAATAAACAATCCTAAAATCTATTATTTTACATTTACTCATAAATAGATATGATCTACTTACAAAATGATTTTCGTTAAAATCTGTGACATGTCTGCCACAGGTGATTTGCTCATTTTGTATGGAATGACCCAGTTTGAAAATTCTCCGTTATCATTAACCTTTACCTGATGTCACTGAAATTATCACACAACTACTGTTAAGCGGTCTGTGAGACCGCTCTATCGAACGATGAATAAAAGGCGCGATTAAGTCATAGAGTGGCGTTTTAGTACTAAACTTTTTGTACTGGGCTGTTTTAATTAAAATTCTCCTATTCAAAAGCCTCTAGTAATAGTACTAAATTTTCAAATGAAACAAAATTTCAGTAGTGTTTGCAGTTAAACTAAAAATTACAAGTTAAATTATAAAAATGAAAAAAGCAGCGGTGTGTGAGACAGGTAACATCAGTTAAGGGTGTATTCCAATCCAAACTGCTTATTTTCTGATTCATTTTTAAATTCATTTTTGCTGTCAAACGCATCAAACTGGGAAATTCTCTTATTTAGAAACTACATAATGTGCCGTGCTTCTCGATTTTTTTTATAAATGCAGAAAATATTGTAAAAAATGCTGTCCAAGTGGGCGTGTTGAACCGAATTTTCCGAAGCGGAAGATCTGGAAATGAAAAAAAAAAAAAAAAAAAAGTTATAGTTACGATTGATTATAATGCTAATTAAATCTCAAATTCAGATTATAATTAACATATAATTGAAATTATAATCCCTTACATGCCATTACATTGTAATCAGATTACATATTAATCAGATTGCGAATTTGCCCAACTCTGGCCTGGCTTGAATTACAAGAAGAAATGATCGCCCGATCTTTTAAAAAAATGTTGCATCAATAATGCGATAGATGGAACTGAGGATGATGCTATTTTTGAAGAAGATGGCGATGATGATGATCTCGATACTGACAATATTCATCATCATCCTGAGGTATCAATGAAAGCAATTTTAAATTTTCTTAGACTCGTGTATAAGCCGACCCCCTCACTTTGGAGCCGAAAAAAGGCCCACAAATTCTCGGCTTATATACGGAAATATACGTAGTTAAGAAAGTAAATTTTTTTTATTATATATTGTTCTTATGAGTTTCTTCATATTCTAACATTTAAAACAGTAAAATAAAATATTCTTCTATGACCAAAACTTACTGAATTATGATACTTGGAATTTAAAGAATTTTCAGTGTTCTAGTTAGGGGATACCGGGGGAATGACGCCACTCGGGGTTATGCTGGCACCCCGTCTAGTTTAAAAACTAACGGCAGTTTGAGATAGCGATTGCGCCTGCACTGTAGCGGCCAACAATAGAAACAGTGCCTAGAGTGAGAATGGTTTTATTGTACGTCGTTCGTTTGTTCTAGTGAAAAATTTAGTTTTCCTCTAGTTGCTTCTTATTTTGGAGCTTCAAATGAGTAGAGGTAAACGCCCTTTATTGAAACATTAGGTACTTAAGATAATATTACCCGTAATCTACATGCATTCGCCGACATTTTGATGCAATGTGTTGAATAAGTTCGGTTCTTCATTCGGCTTTGCTGGGGGTTTTCCGCTATAGTGTCCTCTCGGGGTAATGCCGCCACCATAGCAAATGGGGACTTTTCCAATTTGAGTTAAATTGTAGGCTTAGCAGATTAATAAATCTAGCTTAAGGAACATTGTAATTATTATTTTTATAAATTATTGCTTTCTAAACATTTTTAGTAGGTTATGTGTTTCCTAGTATCCATTTTATGTATTTACTAGGTCATTATAGAGTGGCGTCATTACCCCGATACAGTGGCGGAATTACCCCAGTATCCTGGGTAATCCCGCCACTGTACAGAGGTTGAAAGACATTTTTTTTTATGTGTGCTTACTTTACAGTTATGATTTCGGTTAAATTTATACAGATACTAAAGATAATGATTCAGCTCTAGAATTTTTACTATTAAAAAATAAACATAATTTTGGGGTGAAAAAAATTAAATTCCCTTAAGGTGTCGCCATTCCCCCGGTCTCCCCTACTAAAAATGGAAAAATGTGTTTTTTATTCTCATGTTCTTGCGGAGTTCGCTATGGATATGCGTTAATAGATATGGCCGCAATGAAGTCGGGAAAAAAAAATATTTTTTTACAAATCATGTTGTTAAAATCGTGTTTATTTTTATACAGGGTCTCTTCTTATCATTTACGAAAATTTTAATTATAAATAGTTTTAGAAGTATAGTTCCAATTGCAAAAATGCCTAAAATTTTGCTATGCATAATTTAAAAATCAATTTAGGCTGCTTTTTAAATAGTTAAGAAATTAAGCTATTTTTACACTGTCTGGCCCCTATAAGTTTTATTTAGAAAAAGTTTCTGCATGTTCTAGCAAATAAAACAATGAAAATTTATTCTCCTATGGCTAAAATTTACTGAGTATACTTAGAATTTAAGGAATTTTCAACATTTTAGTCACTATAAATGGAAAAACGTGTTTTTAGCGCCAGAAAAAATTGAAAATGCATGAAATTCAAAGTATCAGAGTTTTTAAGCATAGACTGATTTTAATGATGTGGATTCATTTCAACAAAAAACAGTGTCTATACTTATGCCCACATTATGTTAACATTTTGTCTAAAAGCCCTCTAATTAAAGCAGCCGTGACAGCGATTAATTCTACGTTACAAAAATAACAGGTTGTTGGAACCTGTTATCTGTGCAAATGTGGAATGATGCAACCTGTTAACCAAAAGTAACTATATTTCCCATCTCTATATAGTGAACGGACTCTACGTTTCATAAAATATCGACCCCTCTCTCCAGTTAATCAATAACGTAATTCACCATTCTGACTATTGGCTTTTTCTCGAAGAAAACTCAGACAAGCGAAAATTCATACGACCGATGTTTCTGAAAAATACATTACTACGGATTTGGATATCACCCACCTTGATTAATCTGTACTGACATCAGTGACATACTCCCCCACCCAACCTCCAATCGTCGTCTACGTACAACATTTCCATTACGCACACGTAATTATCCAGGAGCTATAACTTCTTATTTTAAAAATGCATTTAAGCATTGATTACGCATAAAATTCGCAGCTCATTTCCTTATTCCCTCCGCCTAATTTTTGGGTAAGTAACCATACACTACATATTAATAAATTTAAGGAGGATAAAGACCACTCTTGTTCACAAAATCAAAGTTCTAAATGAATTCTTTATTAAGTTTCCGAAAAAAAAAATCCTCAATACTGCTTTTTTTTATAATGACAATCCATCTTAATAGCTCTATAATATATTAAAATTATCCATTTCCTATTTTATGAAATAGAAATAGTTTCTTTCACAAGCCTCTAATCTTATCATGGAGCTATAAATGAAAACTTGATAACCCCAATATCTTAGAAAGCCAATTTATAAAGTGTCGCCAAGAACCGGGCCAAGAGGAGAAAAAGAATGCTTATCATTAGCGCATGCGTAACTACTACGATTTTCGAAAAAGTTTCGGTTTGGGAATTCAGTTTGGATGACGCAAGATCCGTCGGCTATGCGCAAGATCGAAGACAAGCGAGAATTTATTTTGTGTTTCTCTTTGGCTAATCTGAACGGACATTAGAATAACGAGTTGGAACCCGCCGAAATTCGACGAATTAAAATTTTTAGAATGGAACTGTTAGATCGAATTTATAATAAACCTACAAAAATAATTACAATAAAAAATTCATCATGCATTGGTTGTCTAACTCTTAAAACAAATAATGTTTTTAACATAAAATTACCAAAATATTATTTCCACAAACTTCAACTGCTTAAATTATTGAAAAATTAAACTGTATTAGAATACGGAATCAAGATTAGTAATTATGTTGAAGTTATCGATTGAGGCTCTTATGTTTGTTTTTACGGGATGGAAAATCAGTAAAAAGGATTTCGCTCTGTCACATTATAAAATTTCTCCCCATAAAATATAAACTGTACGTTATTTTCACATTCTCAAAATTTACATACGCACTACTCAAATTCACAATTTAAAAGTATTTTAACGTGCAATAGTTTATTAATGAATGTATTTCCAAACTTAAAGTCACGTTTGTCCGATACAACTTTTCATGTGAATATTCGCACAAACTTTAAGTTCTAATCTCAGTACCCGCGAAAATTTGCCATTCAGAAATTTGCCTTTAGCTGCCATGGTAATGGCCATTTAGTATTGGTCAAATATTTGGTTTTATCAAAGAAAATGATCGTTTTGTTATAAGTCATCATTTTTGCTCACTGAATCATTTTGCCTAGCGTCTCAAACTCAATATTAGCGTAATGTAAAAATATTGAAATATCTTCTTCAATCTTTTGATATATGAAGAAGAATGAGTTTTTTTTTTTAATGGCTGATGTCATCTTCTGTTCAAAAATTAGAAAAAAGATATTTTTATTTGTAATGTGAAAATGGCATCAATAAGGATATAATCAATAAAAATAAATAAACCATGACTATTTTCCCTTTACTTTTAATTGAAATTGAGTACTTCAGTTGCCACAATTACAAAATTGGTACTAAAAACTACAAAAAAATTAATATCTCATAACCAAATTGAGATAGAGCTTTCAAACAAATTGCATTTAAAAGTACATTTTCCCCCTATACGACGGTGTAAAAATGGAAACTGTGCGATGTTTAGAAGTTTAATAATTTGCTATACCGAAAATTGCAAAACGGAAATTTCATTTCAAATTTCAAAGTGTTGCCATTCGCAGAATGACGTATGCGTTACGCACAGATATGTTTGTCCTTTATAATATAGATAGGCTTTTTGCATTATGTTATGCGTTTATTAAATGTCAAAGTCAAAGTATAATAGTCAAGTAATCTATAATCAGTTTTTAAAACTCAGATTCATGAACAGGTTAATTATTAATTATTCAAATTTTATTATTATTTATTTTTATCAAACATAGATTGAAATATAATTTTGCGTGCAAAAAATTTTGTACGTAAGACCACCCCACCTCTGACCACCAAGTGACATTCGGATATACAAGGTGTCCCATAATCCGTTCACATTTCCAAAAATTAATAAAAAAATAAATAATAAATTGTCGTATCGGAGTGTGGTTTGCACCACAAGGCTTGTCAAAGTGTGAAATTTCTTGTGCACCCCCCCCCCCCCCAAAAAGGGCTTTTACTTTTTTTTTTTTTTTTTTTAGCTATGTTTAACTAGAAAAAGTCCGACCATATGCAAAGTCTTATGAGTTAAGTGCAAACCACTATCAAATACGACAATTTGTTAAATTTTTACGAGTTTTTGAAATGCAAATGTACTTAAGGATTTTTTTCTTTTGTGACAAAAAATCCCACTTTTTCGCAAGTACTATATGTAAATCACACTCCGATACGGTCTTTTGTTATTATTTTTTTTTATTTGAATTTATGGATTAAATCTAATTGGATATCTTTTATTTTTTTCCGTTGCCATAAAAAATCCGCCTCTTTGCCCTGTCTTAAAGCGCAAAACCGTACGTTGATTTTTTTTTAAATGAATTTTTGAAGTGTGAACAGTAGGGTTGCCAGGTTGTACGTTTTTTCCGTAAGTTGTACGTTTTTTAGAATATTTTAGGCCTATCGTACAGTGTACGTTTAAATTTGCAACGTACGACGATTTCTTCCGTTTTTCTACCATGTCTTACTTTGACAGTTTGAAGATTTTTTTTTTTTTCAGTTTAGGCTTTGAAATTTCGCCTTTTACCGAAAAACGATATACACATGCCATGAAATGTAAAAATGGCTTGTTATCGATCAGGATGACAAAAGTCTTGGGAGAATTGTGTAATATTAAATGCGCATTCACAAACTCTTGGGTAGGATTAGTTCTCTGAACTTGACATTATTATAGACTATAAGTAATCTACATTATAAAAAATTTTATTTAGTATATCTGTATCTTAAGTTTTAATATTTTGTTTGACTTATTATCTCCCTTTATAATTTAATAAAAATCTTTATTTTTATAGGGTGTCCATCACTAAAATGTTCATCATCATCATCATCATCATCATTGAATTGTAGGATGTTTTGATTTATTTTTGTTTTTACAATTCAATTAATTTTTCATTCATAATGGGACTGGAAATTTAATTAAACAATGTTAATAAAATAATGTAATACAAATACAGGTGGAGAATAATGAAATCGATTAATTAATAACCTCTTTTTAAAGAAATTTATTACCGAAAACAAACGTAACTGGCACATTCAGCATAGTTTAATATGGCATGAAAAAGGACGATAGCGCAATAACCCCAAAACTAACTAGTGTCAATCAAAATCTTCCGTTTTTTTCTCAGAAAAATCTGGCATCCCTAGTGAACAGTGTCATGAAATACTGTACATTACTAATTTATCCACAGGCTATGTTTAACAAACTTTAAAACGTGTCTTATTAGGAGATTGTTTCTCATTATTTTTACAAATTTTATATAAAGTAAATGCACAAGTGATGTACGCTATAGCAGTAGTGGGCTCCTCAAATTTTGAACTCGAAGTTTAATGAAAGTGGATCATGGGCTCTTTGAAAATCATACAGAATACAGAGGATGATACCATACTGGGGATTTCTGGTAAAGCTCTCGAACTATGGAGACTAACCGTTTATGCCCCCCTCCCAAAATTATCAATCAAGAAATTTCCACACCTCAATAATTATCTTCCTTAATGTCTGAAGATATATTAAAAATTCTATAGGTGCGTTCGTAATAACTTTATATACGTTACGCAGCCAGAGCCGTCCTTAGCGAAAGCGAGGCCGGGTGCAAAGATTTTTGCGAGGCCCTTCTCTTCCAAAGTTAATCCCCTCCCATTCCCACCAATTTTGCCAAGCTGAAGATTTTTATTCATCTACTAGAAATTTATTTTTGCTTTATTTAATGAAATGCAATCTGTCATTAAATAAAGTGGAAGTAACTATTAGGAAATTCTGGTAGATATCTTGATTTTTAAAAATCCTCTAAATTGGCAACACTACTTCCCACAACCCAATCACTCTTTGATAAAAGTTACATTATTAAACCGGGGTGCTCCAAGGATTACGCCTTTTTTTAGGGAGGGTTGGTGGTGGATAGTATGTTTTAACAGAGGTTTATACAAATTCTTGGACTGGGCTCAGGCTATTCTTTTTTCTGCAGATTTGAAACTCGCCGGCAATTCGTTTCCGGGGTGTCGTGTCGCAGCGATATTTCCTTCCTTTTTCTTTTCTTTTCTTTCTCTCTCTCTCTTTTTTTTTTTTTTTTTTTTTTTTGGTAAATGAGTGATATTGTACAGTTGAAAATGATAGAGAGAGAATTTAACCGCCAAATTGTCTCAGAGACATGCGAAAGATACTGTTCGACTCGAAATTGTGTAAAGAGTAAGATGAGGTTAAAGTTTCACGATGCTAATGTTAATTTATTAGGCAAACTTTTATTTGCCATCTTCCTAAAAATCATCCAATTGATATTTTTAATACGATACAATGCATTTGACGCAAAGATATATCAGGCATTTTTTTATTTAAAAAAATTGAATTATGAAAATTATTAATAAAATCTTAGTAAAAAAAAATTCAATTACGATTGACATTATTTTTCACAGAAAACGAATCACAATTGTAATAAAATCATGGGTATGTAAGTGTATTGCTCATTCCAATCATTAGGTTTTGAGATATAGATAAACTTTACTCCTTGATGGCCTAAAGAGTTCAAGAGGCCTCTTGTTATCAAAGCATCCACAGAAAATTTATCTTTGAGAGAGTTTATTTTACATCAAAAAATTCTGGATAATTTTTCTGGTAACTAATTGAATGTGCCCGATACATCTCCTCGTAATATAAATTTTCTAAATTTCCGAGAGATTTAAAATAACACATTTTCTTTTACAACTCTGTGAATATTTAAGAAAAAAGTATGCAAACAATATTATATTTCCTGGCAGCTTTCATTAAAAAAAACCTGAAATACAGTGTCAAAAGCCGGTGTTAGCATTTGAAAAGTTAAAGTTGATTTAGCTTAAAATACATCGAGAACCTTTATTTTAAAATTTATATTCATGCGGAAAGTAGATAGAATTCTGAGTCGAAAGCTAACTCTCGCATCCCTCCACGACAATTTGGCCCTTAAAAAGCATGAGACGGTCCCTTTCTCATTCCCTCTTTTTCTTTTCTTTTTTTTTTTGTTTTTGGGCGATTGTACATTTGTTAACGCCTTCCTTAGAAATTTATTTTGGTTTAATAAATCAAAGAGAAATAGTTTTAAAAGCTTACTTTCATTTATTTTACAGAGCTTCAAAATTGTAACTTTTTCAATTATTTTTTTCTTTCTTTCGAAACTATATAATTTTAATGAATCTTCATTTGAATGGAATTGTCTCATGCGATCATTGATATTGCTACTCCGTATACCATGGCTTGAGATCATATAATCTGAAAAGGGCTGTACTTTAACCCTTTCAGGGCAAGATACTTATATTCTTAAAATGCTGAAATGAGTGATTGACACCAGATTTTACAAATAAATGTAGTTTAAAATAGGCAAAATCTTTTTTTTCTCGCACTTAATATATGTAAAATTCTCATTCAAATATTCTGGTGCCAATGTGGTATTTAGGAATTAAAATTTGGTGGTCCAAAAATGAACCACCGCCCTTGAAGGGGTTAAAAGGTTTGCTTAAATATGTATGCACTATTATTTTCAAGAATTTTAATTGTAGGATAACACCGCCTAACAAAAATCGGAATTTTTGTACGAATTGAGTCGGGTCAAGGCAGATTTTAATGATTTTTACTCGGTTCAGTGCTTGACCGAACTTTCAGTTTTTACACCGAGTCCAGATAGCTTTCTCTACACCGTGCTTGATCTGGGTCTTAAAATTTAGGCCTATGCAAATCTCTAATCAATTTATGTGATATTAATGAGCTCAGCCGAGAGTGAGTGTCAATGAAAATTATGCAAATTAAAGCAATTTTTAAAACAATTTGGTACGAAAAATTGTTGATTCCTTACTGATGATTTAAAAAGAAACATAAATAAAAAATACTGTCTATATCTCTATACCCTGATAGGTTATAGGTATGCGTATGCGGACAAGAATATCCAGTGTTGAATTTAAGCATTTTTCTCTTGAAGGGATTTCTGCGGCTAAGTGGGCATATTTTACAGTCCCAGTGGGGAAATGAAACTTTTGTCCATTAAAAAACATAAATTCTCAAACCTTCAGGGGGAGAAGAATGTCCTCCCCCGCATCAAACCTTGAATTCAACACTAAGAACATCGATATTCGTAAAAAAAATGACAAACTTGATTACACAAGAAGGAAAGCAAACCTGTGTTGTTACATTACAAATAGTCATTAAAATGATAGTAAGCACTTCGTCAGAATCATCTTTAGCAACAACATCTTCACAATTCAAAATCAACACTTTCCGAGATTACTTATGCACCTAATGCTGCCTAGGCTAAAGTATAACGATGCAAATAGATTGAAAATAAGCTACAAAAAATCTATTCGTCCAGAACTTGCGCCGAACTTTTTTTTTTTTTTTTTTTTTTATAAAACACTTTACATTCTATAATAAATATTTAGCTATTTTTTATTAATTTCTTTCTCGTGCGCGAGGCCTTCCTAGGCGCGAGGACCTGTGCGGCCGCACCTGTCGCACACCCCTAAGGACGGCTCTGTACGCAGCACCTATAGTCATCGTCTGGTTCGTCCGTCTGTCCGCATGTAAGACAGCGCAAAAACTATCCAACCGAATGGTTTGAAATTTAATATATATAACCGTTGCAGAATTTTATCGAGTCATTTCAAATTTTATGAAATTCGCAAGTATAGTTCAATTACAGGGACAGTCAAAAGTATTCAGTTACATTACGCCAATGGCAAAAAATAGTTTCAAGTGCATTTTAATGATGTTACACCCTTTCGAACATGATGAAATTGATATGTTTTTATGAAGTGCACTAAAATATACATTCTGCAGAACATGGGATGCAAAGAATGTTTATTATTAATTTATAGGGCTACACAAAGGAATTCCGTTACATAACGGTATAGGGGGAAAAATTGTTTGCGGCGTATTTTAATTATGTTAAACTATTTCACATATAATGAAATTGATATACGTTGCTGACGATTACTACAGGTTACTTCCTGTATAATAGAAAGTGCATAGTATTTACAAGGAAGCACAAAACGTTTTGGATACTGTACCATATCCGAAATACTGTATATTTGCGATGATTGCTGGAAGTGCATTTTTAATTGTGATAACGAATTTTTAAGTTTAACTAAATTTTTGCATATTACGTTGTGCATATAAATGCTGTAGATCATATACAGGGTTACACAAAGAATTCTTAAGGGTTACTCTAAATATGAACGGAAATAGTTTAAAGGTGGTTTTTAATTGAGTTATGCATTTCTCCGCTGAATTACATTTAGTATACACATGTTTGTAGAAAATAGATAAAATGATATACAGGACCGCGCATAGAATTAGATACATGATCGTCTATGGATGATAAACTCTGGAAGTGTGATTTCAGTAGTCTTAAGCTTATTTTGTCTTAATTAAATTTTAGATAAATAGTGGCTAATAAAGATAGTAGGTAAAATACAGGGATGTATAAAAGCATTCAAATATGCTTCCGTATATTGGTATGAATTGCTGAAAGTGAAATTTCAACCTATTATGCGTTTTTAACACTTTCCAATATAGTTGAAAAGTGTTTATGAATTCGGTTTGTCTTTCCGAACTCTAACTTGCGTTAATATAGTTGGATTGCTCTGCAATTGATATAAGTTATTGAGATTTACTATGCCATGTTCGGTATTGAAAATTAAGTATGTAGCGTTCATAGTTTATCTACAGAGACACTCAAAAGTATCCCATTACATTATGGTATATGGGGAAATGTCGTAATTATATTACTACGTAGCACTTACAGTCGTCGTCTGGTCCGTCTGCTCGCATATAACAGTGCAAAAACTACCCAACCGAATGGTTTGAAATTTAATATATATAATCGTTGCAGAATTTTGAAGAGTCATTTTAAATTTTATAAAATCGAATCAAAACTTTAAAAATATTAATAAAAGTCTTCTTCATTTTATTAAATCCTATCATACGTAATTAATTCAATCATATTCCATGATAGGTTATGATTCTAGGTTGACATGGTCATTACGTCCTATTATTTCCGTAAAACTGAATTTTATATAATCGTAATAAATTTTGTATTCATGCATTTTTGCATAAGAGTGCAACAGCTATTGCACCAAGATATGAATACTTATAAAACTAGTTATATTACGAAACCACCTCATTTTCTACGTTTGACGTACAATTTCCCACTTGTTTCATTAAATCTGATTTAATAAATCGGTTGTCGTAGCTCTCTTTGTAAAATATTTGCAAGAATAATTAAATTAACAAAAAAATACTGTAATGGAAATCCCGGAATTTTTATAAAAGCAGTGTAAATAAATGTATTGTGATCCTATCTTTAACATTATTTTAATAAGAGATAAGTTGGTTGAGAAAAATGTCCCGAGAATATGACAAATGAAAAACACGTATCCAGGTTTTGCATGTGCTTTCTAAATGCGAGCGAATAAATATTGCTGATGAAAAGTAAAATCTGCTTTTATTAATACAGTAGAGTCCCGATTATCCGAGTTAATATGGACCATGCTCACCTCGGATAAACCGGATTTACACAAAAATCGTCACAAAATAGAAATTTTCACTTGATTCATTCATTTCTATGGTACTAGTAACATTTCTTTGATGGACATTTCCGTTACTTTCAAGAAAAACAGGGAATGAAATTGTTTATGTGAAAAAGCCCTTGATAGTTTTTTGTTTGTTGAATGCCAATTTTGCTGTAGTTCCCCCCCCCCCCCCCCTGCAAAATTACGCTACTGCATAGCTACCAATTGATAAGATTTTACTTACCCCTAAAACTTACCAGTAAATTTTGCCTGATTCAATCGCCGAAATCTAACAATTGTCAACGATTAAGTGGCAAGTTTGACAAAAGTTTGTATTAAATTTTAGAGGTAACAAAACCGTACAAATTTGCAGCTGTGTGATTCTATTGGTGTCATGAAAACTGCACGTGTAGCCTCTTCTTTCTGCTCAAAGAATTTAAATAGTTTTTTTCAGTCGAACCTTTGGAATGGATCATTTTCTTCTGGTGGACTGATGGCTTCCATTATGAAACAGCCAAAAATTATAAATGAAGTGTTAGTTGAACATGAAAGAGCAGCCGTAAAAAGTTAAAACTCCGATTTTCTGGTCAGAATGGGGGGAAAAAAACATGGCCATAATTTTTTTTTTCCTTTGCCATTATAAATGAAGTATTAGTTGATGATTAAACAGCACTCGTAAAAAGTTAGAACTCTGATTTTCTGGTCAGAATGGGAAAAAAAGGTCATAAATTTTTTAATGGCTGCTTCATGATAATAGAAGCCATCAGTCCACCAGAAGAAAGAAAGGTCATCCATTCTATATAGTGAAGTGCAGTTCAACTCAAACAGTGTGACTGTTTGGTTATCTGATCATGGTTTCTTGTAGTTTAAATAAGAAAGGACAATTTTTGGTTATGACTAGTTTTAAGCAAGTTTTTTTTGTACCTCTTGTTTTTATACGACTAAAATTAGTATGCAGAAAACATTTATACCGTTTACTGCTTAATTTTGCATAAACCAAATACATTTTTTAAGGATGTCCTCTACTGGTATCGCACCTTATTACTATAATAAGTAATGGATAACCCTATCCCAAATCTGTTCATATGTTTTTGTATCTAACAGTTCCTAAAATTATTGAAAATGTTTATGAATTCGGTTTGTCTGTCTGTGTATCTGCCCGCGCTCTAACCCTCGTAAGTATACTCACAGATTTCTATTTTTTTTTAATATGTTATTAATATATACTATAAAACGTTCGGTACTGAATATGAAGCGGTTTCTTTCTATCAATTGAATATCCAGTGCCTGATTTAAGGCAGGGCATCCGGGGCACAGGCCCAGGGCTCCTGATTTTCAG
This sequence comes from Maratus speciosus, assembly GCA_963932465.1. Taxonomy (NCBI): domain Eukaryota; kingdom Metazoa; phylum Arthropoda; class Arachnida; order Araneae; family Salticidae; genus Maratus; species Maratus speciosus. The sequence goes on from OZ010789.1 coordinate 298,850,981, forward strand.
GGGGCCCCATGCTCTTATGAAGGTTTTTCAATTATTGTCCAAAATCTGATGTAGTTTTAATATCTATTGGGATTTTACATTTCATTGTACATTCTATTGTGTTCATATTGTATTTTTATAACATCGTATATTTGTCAAACATCCATTTATAATTACTTTATTATAGTGAATATTTTCTTTTATCTTTATCACTTAAAAAATATATTGTATTTTTAATTCTTATTTAATCCTTTTCTTGTTCTCGTCAGATTATTTGGAGGTTGGTGAGCGTAGCTTGCAGGCAGTAGAGCCCCCCCCCCCCCTAATATTTTAAATAATGGTGGCTTAGTATTGCGGTAAATGTATTGTTAGTTGTTGCATACTTTATCATTCCAATTCCAGATATATAGACTTGTATAGGAAAAGGTAATCAACGCCACACAATTTATTATAAAACGTCTACTCATTTAAATTTCATAATTGTGAAATAATTATTTAAAAGTAAATTGATGATTATCATATTTAATTTTTTAATGGATATTTTAAAATAATTATTAAAGTCAATAATGGTTATTTAATAAGTACCTTTTTAATTTTTTTCTCTCAACCCCCCCTGTAAGTATCGGTGCAAAGGGGCCCCAAATTTGTAAATCGGTCCCTGTGAATATCTAGTTGCTAAATTACTCTATTTCTCTTTTACAAGTATTCCTTAAAATGTTCCCAGATAACTCATTCTATTACAGACTAAGATAATAAATAAAAAGAAAAGGAAAGAATACAATTCTCACAGCTACTTTAGTCAAAAGATCCTTTTCGTGTATTGCATCTGCTGACGAAATTTTATTCCACGCAGTAAATTTTTAATAGAATGCCTTCTTAAACGGTAGTCATAATTTTCTTTATATCGGCGATTGAATATTAACTACAGATGCATTAATTTTGTCCAATTCTCCTTTTTGGCTAATTATCGCCCAACAGAGTTCGACTGAATGTCCGTTTTCGGCCCAAAATCTTAGTTTCGGCGAAAATGCTGTCGAATATTCGGACGAGACCGAAACCCCTAAAATCTCGTTGCTTTCTTCGGCAATTTCCAACATTACTCAACGATGTCAGGCTGTACTGGCTCAAATGAGACCTGTTTATTTATTGGTATGAACTTCGCTGTTTATACTATTTATCAGTTATAACTGACTCAAAACGTACGTGCAAATTATAAGCAATGCATATATAAAACTTTGAAATTACTTACCATGTGCTCATTAAAATCTGCAGAAATATACAGAAATTTTTTATTTAGAATACTACAGAAGTATTTCGAGCGTGCTCTAAAGGTTTAGAATCAGGGCCGTGCGAAGCGGGGGGCGAAGGTGGCAGTCGCCCCGGGCGCGGAACTTGAGGGGGCGCCAAATTTATATCACAAACCTCGTCTTTTTCTTCTTTTTTGTAAAAAAAATTTAAAAAAATGTACTCGTTAATTCGAACTCTTCGGGACCACAAGAAATGTTCGAATTATCCAGAGTTCGAATTATGGAAAGTATGAGAGAAAACATGTTTAAAGGGGTACTATTACAAAGGAATTAATGTTATAGTATTTTTTTTTTAATTTCGGATGTTATCGTTAGAATGACTTAATATTAAATTAAAAGATATAAATACATAAACTAATTAAAAATATTAAAATAATATAAATAAAACATAAAAATTAATAATATACTATAGAACAACGGCATTTAAAATTACATTTTAATTGTACTATAATTTTTTTACCTGAAATTAGATGAACATTTAAGAAATTATTTACACTTATTTATCATCTCTATGAAAAAAATTATCAATTGTTGTTTGCTTAGTCCTATTCATTTTTGACTTTTTAGCCAGTTTTCCTATTTGTAACAAACAGTTAAGTTATTTGTCTGATGACAGCTGCATCAGGATAAATGTACACAAACACTCAATTGATTGTGCAATTGACTTTTCTGTGGGTAAGGAAAGCACTTGGGACATAGTAGCAGAATCACCAGAATCCGATTCCATCTCCTCATTGCATTTTTCGTGAATTGTTTCAACAATTTCTTCCACAGTTAAGGGTCCAGATACTTCTAAACTATTGTCGGCTGCTACATACTCTGCGAACGTAATATCGCATTGGAACTTTTCAGAAAAGTTTGGAAATTCTATTTCTTCAAAAGGTCTGTCGTTTTCGTTATTTGCATTATAACCACTCTTTTTAGATGGATGGATAAATCCGGCATGTCGAAAGCATTTTTCTATTGTTTCAGGTTATACGGCGTCCCACGCCGCATATAAATCGTTGATGGCCGTGAGTAATGTTATGTCGTAGCTTTCTTTAAGGTCAATCGAAAATAAAATTTGTTCTAGAATCCTTTTACGATAATGAGTTTTTAAATTTTGAATTATTCCTTGGTCTATCGGTTGCAGTTGTGCTGTAGTATTAGGGGGTAAATATTCAATCTTTATAGAGCTCAGTGTTGGTAGTTTACAATGACTCTGCACATTATCTAGCAGCAATAGAATTTTTCTGTTTTCACGAGAAAATTTTTTATCCAGTTCTTTTAACCAACTGATGCAGATCTCACGCGTCATCCAGGCTTTGGCATTTGCCACGTAATCAACAGGCAGTGTTTTAACTCCTTTGAAGCAACGTGGATTAGTTAATTTACCAATAACTAACAATTTTAATTTCTCACTTCCATCCATATTGGCACCTACCATCACAGTTATCCTGTCTTTTCTAAGTTTATGACTTGTGCACGTTTCACCTTTAAATGTTAAAGTCTTATTCGGAAGAAGTTTATAAAACAACCCTGTTTCATCGGCATTAAACACGTCTTTCATTGCATAAGTAGAAATAAGTTCGGGTAGCTTTTCGCAGAATTCATTGCAAGCAGCGAGGTCTACAGCACCACTTTCACCACACACAGTTTTCTGTACGATGTTATTTCGCTGCTTAAAACGTGTCAGCCATCCTTCGCTGCAATTGAAATTTTTAATACCCATGAGCAGTGCAAGTTCTTTCGCTTTAGCTGCCAATATAGGTCCACTCAAAGGTACATTTCTTGCCAATGCATCTTTTGTCCATAACAGTAAAGCTTCCTCTAAATCCTCATGGGCTGCTGTTCTCATACGTTTTCGTCCTTTAGCAAATATTTCCTTTTCCCATGATTCCAGGATGAATTCTTTATTTTTCCAGTAAGTACACAGCGTATTCTTTTTTATTCCATATTCTGTAGCAATTTCTGTCTTAGATTGGCCACATCCTACCTTTTTAATAATTTTCACTTTGGCTTCTAGAGTTAACGATTTATAACTTCCACGTGGAGCCATATTTTAAAGAAACAAGACCTTTTACTTTCTCAAAAAACAATTTAGCAGTAAGTAAAACCATTGACTGAAAAATTCGATCCCCAGAGTGAAAGTAGAATGTAGTGATAAAACAGGTTTCCCCTATCTTTAACAGATGTCCACTCAGTGAATTTCTTGGAATGTCACTGGGTCAAATGCTACAGAAGGGATTAGGAAAAGCACAATGGAAGAAGGGGCGGATGTGTCATTGATGGACAGACAGGGCGCACTAAGAAAGCGGATTTCAAATGCATGGAATTATTATACTAGTTCAGAACAATTCTGACAAAAATGAAAGAAAGAAAGTTATTTCAAGGATCTGAAGTCCGTGAGAAAGTAAGGAAAAATGAAAAAATGGAATTCGTTCGAATTAAACGAAGTAAAGAGAAAATGAGTTCGAATAAAGGAAAAGTTTTAACGTTATTCTGCCATTGAAAATTTCGGGACTTCATGTTTAGTTCGAATTAAGCGAAGATTCGATTTATCCGATTTCGAATTAACGAGAGCCGACTGTATACTTACATATTGGTATTTTTTTTTTTTCTCAGTGAAAGTACGAACATTTTTCGTTTCAAAGTTATTGCACTCTCCTTTACCTCACACAGAAATACAAATTTATGAATAAGGACTTCTTTCTTTTCAGAACTTGTTTCAGGTTTTTGTCTTTGTCTCTTTTGTTAACTTTCTCTGTTCTGAGTCTGTGCTTGTGACGAAAACATATACTATCAAAATTCTTGGGATTTCTTTCTTGGAATATAAAAGGGTTCCAAACTGTTATATAAATTTTTTCTACACTCATTTTCCAGATCTCCTTTTCCCAAAATATAAGTGCAATTTTCTTTTATGTTACTTAGTTTTTTGAAATTTCTGAATTGAAATTAAACCTAAAGTTTAAAAATAAACGCGAAATATGTATTCAATAGACTTTATTTTTGTTTCTGCACTTTTCAATTTTGAGACACCTGTCACAAAGAAAAATTGGGAAAGGGGGGGGGGCGCCAAATTGAAACTTTGCCCCGGGCGCACTTTTCTCTTCGCACGCTGCTGTTTAGAATAACAATAAAGAAGCAAACAGCTGATGATCATTTACAAAAATCATTATAAAAGGTAAAACGAGATATTTTTTTAATTAGGTGAAATTCGTATAAATAGGAAATCGTACTGTATTATTGATGAGTTGCATTTTGTTTCATATTTAAATTAGAAGCTTTGGTCAGAAGTTAGAGACTTCGAGATAAAGTTTCCAAACAGGGGTGCCATTTCAAAACTTTCTTAAGAGCGGGGAGGGCGCAAAGTTGTTTTTGGGATGAGCAAAGATTTATTTTGATCTTGTTTGGTGCACATCTGAGAAGAAATTGATAGTTTTATTCTCATACATATTTCGAATTAGTTAAAGTACTCATTATGTTAAAAAGCTCTCAGTTTGAGAATGTTGATACATGCGACAAATAAAATTAATGTATATTAATATATGGAAATTATTCCAGAGAGAAACATTAGCCTTGCATACAATATTTCAAATGAAAATCAAATTTCAAAGTAATTTCCAGAGAGAAACATTCGCCTTGCATACAATATTTCAAATGAAAATCAAATTTCAAAGTAATTTTCATGTTTGCCCCATGTCGGTGGCTCACGATAAATATTCCATCTTGTGCTGCGTTTGTAGCCTTGCCAACACATAATAGTGAGAAATTTTCCAGGCTGGGTATCGTTCCATGTGGTTTAGTCGGTAGAACGTCAGTGCGCTATACTGATGGCCCGGGTTCGAGTCCCGGCATGGAATCTTTTTCACTATGTTGGCCTTTGCGCCTCTTGAGCAATTACTTTGAAATTTCATTTTCATTTGAAAAATTAATATAATTTATCATTATTATTTTCTAGGCTTCTAGTGGTGGTTAACGTTAATGTTCCAATTTTAGTCAAATTTGACAGGTTATTTGTGCTTCTGTACATTTTTTTTTTTAATCTGACCTACGATGGCTGATATATTCGTAAATATCACATTCCTTAAAAGGGGCAATACCTCCTAGCCTTCCCCAAATGGCACTCCTATTTCCAAAAAATAATCTAAGCCGCACTTACTATGTATTCGCATAAAAGAAGAAATCTAGAAGGTAATAATAACATTAATTAAATTCATTATTTTTTAAGGGGACCTTCTACATTAGAAGATAAAAAAAAGCACTTTTTATGATTTTTTTGTAAGAAAACTGCATGATGGATCTTTTTGAAATTATAACAGTTTATTGTACATATCTTAAGGCATACACAAGAATTTTTTTTATTAGATTTTGTTGCTTCTACTCTAAGTTATAAACAAATATGTTCAACTGCTTTGGGAAATTTCGTCTGGGTGGGCATGACAGCGCCTTGTAGAATTATCTGAAACACAAAAATAAATTTTTTTCGTAAACCTCGTGAATATAGCTTCTAGTTAAATTAAAGGAACCCATAAATTTATTTTTAAAAAGTTATGTAATTAATGATTTAAAAAAAAAAAAAATTGTTAAAAAATTTTGTTTTTATTTGTTAACTTTTTTTAAAAATAATTTTAGTAAAAGCTTTCATATAATTCTTTAATTCATATCGAAGGCAATTAAATAAGCTTTAATTAAAAAAAAAATCAAGATGATGCATTGAATAGTTTTTTTTTTTTTTTTTTATCTTGCCAACCGTGTCAAAAATGTGGTTGAACATATTTGTTTATAACTTAGAGTAAAAGCAGCAAAATCCAATAAAAAAAATTCGTGTGTATATCTTAAGATATGTACAATAAACTGTTAAAATTTCAAAAAGATCCATCATGCAGTTTTCTTACAAAAAATGATAAAAAGTGATTTTTTTTTCCTCCTAATGTAGAAGGTCCCCTTAATCGTTTTACATTTTTATAGCACCTTTTTAACACTTTCCAACATAGTTATAGTTGAAAAGTGGTTAAGATTTTGGTTTGTCTGTCCGACTGTCCGAACTCTAACTCTCGTAAATATACTCGAATTGGCCTGATTTTGTTGTATGTTGTTGATATTTACTATAGCACGATCGTTATTGAAAACGAAGTGTGTAGCAATTTTAGTTCATTTACAGGGACTGTCAAAAGTTTTTCGTTACTGTATGGTCTACGGGAATAAATCGTTTAAAGTTTTTTTTACTGATGTTAAACAATCTCAAACATAATGAAATTGATCAGTATTTGTATAGTGCACATAATAATGCATTTTTACGAATATGGGTGGCAAAGCATTTACTATTCATTTACAGGGCCACACAAAAGAATTCCGTTACAAAATGGTCTACGTCTACGGGGAAGTGTTTGCAGTGTATTTTCGTTCTGTTACACTATTTCAAATAGAATGAAAATGACGTACATTACTGAGGTTTACTACAAGATACTTGTTGTATAACATGATGTGCGCTGCGCATAGCATTTATCGATCATTTAGAGGAAAACGCAAAAGATTCGAATTGAGTACTGTATCTGAAATATACTGTGTATCAGCTATAAGTACTGGAAATGCGATTTCATTTATGGTATGCGCATTCAACTAAATTTTTGCTTAGTATGTGGTGTGTGTGAATGCTATAGATACAGGGCTTCACAAAAGAATTCGCAGGCACTGCGGATTATCAACTTGAATGGCTTAAAGACAGCTTTTAATTGATTTATGCATTTTCAAGTTGAATTATACTTACTATACTAAGAAATGTTTGTATAATACAAATAAAATTATATACAGGTCCCCGAAAAGAACTGGATACATGATCTCCTAAGGATGATAATGTTTGGAAGTGTGATTTGAATAGTTTTAATTATGTTTTAACCTGAATTAAATGTTAACTTAATATGTAGTGCATATAAAAATCTGTTGATAATATACAGGGTTTTACAAAAGAATTCAAGTTATGTTTCCGTATATTGATAGAAGCTGCTGAATGTGAATTTTCAGCATATTATGCATTTTCTTACTAAAGTAAGTTTTAGCGCAATTTGTAGAATGTGTATAAATTGTAAATTAAATACAGAGCTGCACAAAATAATTGGACTTATTTTTGCTATGGGCGGTAATTGCTGAAATCTGGTTTTCCAATGTGTTACGAGTTTTCTAAAATGTTTACTTAATTTTTTTTATTTTATTTTATTAAACAATAAAGTTTTGGTAAAATATAAAGGAAGTGTTGGAAAGTGTTTCATAATCTATGCTTGGGGCATGATTTTTCTTTATTGTTTAATTAATTAATTTCCTTTTAAATCAAATTAACTTTTAATTAATAATTATCTACTGCCTTTTCTATGGAAAATATAATTCAAATAACACATAATGAATGCATGCTTTATGTTAATTACTTTAAATTTATTTTTATGACCGACAATTCATTTTCGGCCGAATCTAGGAAAATAACCAAAATTCGGTTTCGGCCTTAAAAGTGTGTTTCGGTAGAACACTATATCTATTCCCTTGAGTGCCACCGTAAACGAACTATAAATGCTATATACTCCATTTTCAATAGCGAACATGCCATAGTAAACATCAATAACATTAAACAAAAACATAATTTGAAGAACAAATTAAAAAAACAAAATTTATTTCCTACATTGTTTAAGTCCGAGAAGGGACAGATATTAAGTTATTTCATTCAATTAGTTCTACATTTAATGTTAAATTTTTGTAACAAATTAGTTAAGCCAATTGAAGATTAAAAAATAAAAATAAAATTCATACAATATGATACTTAAAACACCCTAAAAAATTAGATTCCGTTCAAATGAAATCGAAATAAATGTTAGACTTCTTCCATTTTTAAATGAAAATATTTGTATTGCAGATTTTGTATTATATTTATGACAATTGTGCATAAAATGATAAGATGGATGCAAAATACAAAACTTAAAAAAAGTCTAAGATTTATTTCGATTTCATTTGAAAGGAATCTAATTTTTTAGGGTGTTTTAAGTATCATATTGTATGAATTTTATTTTTATTTTTTAATCTTCAATTGGCTTAAATAATTTGTTACAAAAATTTAACATTAAATGTAGAACTAATTGAATGAAATAACTTAATATCTGTCCCTTCTCGGGCTTAAACAATGTAGGAAATAAATTTTGTTTTTTTAATTTGTTCTTCAAATTATGTTTTTGTTTAATATGTCAAGTTTTTTAATAACTAATGAACCCAGACGAACGCATTTAAAAATTAATAGAGAGTATCATCATCAGGCTTTGATGCATGCGGTATTGCACATAGGCGTAACCAGGGGGGGTGCCCTGGGTGCCCGGGCACCCCCCCGCTTGTGTAGACTCAAGCACAAATATTTTAAAAATTCGAAATCTACAAAAGAGAAAAGGAGCGAAAGCAGCGTTCATTCTGTTTAACAAATTAGTTTAGTTCAGAAAACTAACAGCCTAAGTTTTGAACTGTGATAAAAAGAGAATTCCACGTTCTTTTTTAAAAATTATGTTCTTTATCTTTTTTAAAACTAGAATATTTACAAGAATCTGTTTTAGTCATAGTAAGTCAAAATGAGGTTTTATAATCCCACTTTGACGTCTTTTTTTTGTGGGAGATTTTTTTTAACACCGTTCTTTCTATTGCATGTTTCTGCAATTTCATAAGAAATTAATGCAAGTTCTTGACGAGGATAGAAACAGAAATTATTTGTCTCTTTGATTTCGTAGTCTAAAACCTAGAAAGTAGCAAAAAAAAAAAAAAAAAAAAAAAAAAAATTGAAAGGGAATGCAGATGTGAAACAGTAATTGCAAAATGCGATTTGCCGGGGGGGGGGGGGGGGGGGAAGGTGGGGGTGCACGGCCCCTGCCTCCTTTGAAAATGAGAAATAATAGAATAGAAAATTAAAATTAATCTGGAGTTGGTTGGTTGGTTGAATTTCGTGTTTCGCGACCATATTTTGACATTCGTAAAAGGCATGTAAGAAGGAATACAAGCAGTTCCAACTTCTTTGGTAAAAGGAATATGGTTGCAGTCTTTCAAGTCAATATAGTAATTGTTTTCCTCTGAAAATTTTTGTGCGATTTTTGGAGTCTCTTCTCGTTTCACGGAGTTCTTTTGACACTAGGAAAAGGACCCGGTTTTTAATCTTTTAGCCCCGTGCAGTAAATTTTGACGAAATTCGCGATTTTTTTCTGCGACCATTTCATGATATTTACAATTTTCCCCAAAATCCTTTGACGAAATTTGCATTTTTTACCGCGATATTTTGACGAAATTGGGATTTTTTTAGCACGATTCTTCGATGAAATTCGTGTTTTCTTTACACGATCTTTTGACGCAATTTGCTTTTTCTTTTCGCGGTCTTTTGACGAAATTCGCATTTTCTTTCTGCGATCCTTTGACGAAATTCGGTTTCACCGGGATCCTTTGACGATTATTTTTTTGTCAACCTATTCACGAAACTGATTTTTTTTACAGGGGGTCATTTGTCGAAATTTGCGATAGTTTTGCGCTACCGATCGGGAAAATTCTCGATATCTTTCCGTACCAATTATCAAAATCCTCTACTCTTTTCCGCGATTTTTTGACGAAATTTGCAACATTTTCTCGTCTATCATTTATCGAAATTCGTGATTTTTTTGCGCAATCTTTGACGAAATTCGCGATTTCTTTCTGCACTCTTTTATCGTCGATATTTTTCACGATCGTTTGAAGAAATTCTCAATTTTTTCCATGACCGAGTCACAAATTGATTTTGAGAAGTTCCACATAAAGAAATAAATATCGCAGACTTCTGTGAAAGAATTTTGAGGGCGGAAATACTGCACAGTATTTTCTATTATGCGGACTTTCCTTTTCTGCACACAAATCTCGCGATCCTGCACGTTATTTCAAACCCTCTCCCTCAAAGAAAACTTCATTACTAGTGGAGTTTCGATGGTTGCTTTTTTAAAAAGAGAATTAAAGAATTTTAGGGGGGGGGACTGCCTTCGGCAACGTACCCCCTAACCAAGCTACGGCCACTTCCGTCTCGAAACAAACGAATCCTGAATTATCCCATTTTATTTTTCGAGCCAAATTAAATTTTTAGCTTTCTTATAAGAACTGATCTGACATTCTTCCAATTCGAATTTAATCCCTGCAATTGCAAAAATTACCGGAGAGTTTTTTCTGTTTCAAAAATGTCACAAAATATCCTCAAAGTGCAAAAAACCACGCTAAAAGTCGCATTAAAAAATCGGAAAAGATTAAAAAACAGCAATGAACGAAATTAACTGATTGGGTAAAATATTTAAACCGGAGTCCTTTTAGGAACGCGAAAAAAAACTCTCTGAAAATAACATTAAAAAATTGTTACAAATTGAAAAAGCTCTGTAAGAATTTCGAAAAAACTTTATTGAAACGAAGACAAAGTTTACTGGATAAAATATATAAATCGGATTCTTTTTTACTAATTTGAAAAAAATTCGCATAAAAAATTAATTGAAAAAGTCCTTCCGGCCAGTGCCGGGAGGAAGAGGTAGCTTTCAAATACCTTATTTTAAAAAAGCCAACTTATATTATTCAAACACACGAAGCTCAATTTAGTGGAAACCGAATATAGGAGATTCAATACTAATTTTTATCAATACTAAATCATTATAAATGAGAATTTCACGAAATTAGTCAGCTTTATCCAAGCTGCTTTTATTTAAAGTAACTTATATTTGGCTGAGATGTTGATGTATACTATCCACATGCTTTCTCACATGGAAATAGGCGAATACGTGTGTTATCGCGTGACAAATACAAGATCGTTTCAAAATGTTAGCCATACTAGAAATTCAAAGTGCTATAATTCAACCATTTTTTAAGATATAAACAAAAGAACAAATTTTCAGAAACAAAATCTGCTCCGGAATCTTTGTATCAAGGCCAAACACATAAAAAAATCTTTTTCATTTTCCAATTTTTTAATACCTCATTTTAAATTTTAAATTAATTTTTTTTTTAAATGGCAACCCTTTTGAAACAAGATGGCGAATAAAGCTGGCCAACGAACTCGGTCGAGACATTGGTATGTACTATGTACAGACCAAGTAACATCCAAATAGGTTCATAAATACGCTTGTTATCGCGTGACAAAAATCAGGTTGTTTTAAAATGTCAGCCACAATAGAAATTCAAAACGCTATAACTCAGCCATTTTTTTAGATATAGACGAAACAAAAACTTTTCCGGGATCTTTGTATTAAGGTCAAACACATACAAAAAAAAATCTTTTTCATTTTCTAATATTTTGGTATCGCATTTTAAATTTTAAATTTTAAAAATTTTTTTAAATGGCCGCCATTTTGAAACAAGATGGCGGATGAAGCTGGCCAACGAACTCGATCGAGATATTTGTATGTACTATGTACACACCAAAGTACATCCAAATCGGTTCATAAATACGCCTGTTATCATGTGACAAATATCAGGACGTTTCAAAATGTCAGCCACGCTAGAAATTCAAAATGCTATAACTCAGCCATTTTTTGAGATATAGACGAAACAAAAACTGCTCCCGAATCTTTGTATCAAGGTCAAATACATAAAAAAAAATATTTTTCCAATTTTCAATTTTTTGATACCACATTTCAAATTTAAATTTTTCTTAAAAATTTAAATGAATGCCATTTTTAAACAAGATGGCGGATGAAGCTGGCCAACGAACTCGGTCGAGACATTGGTATGTACTATGTACAAACGAAGTTACATCCAAATCGGTTCATAAATACGCCTTTTATCGCGTGACAAAGTTCAGAACGTTTCAAAATGTCAGCCACGCTAGAAATTCAAAATGCTATAACTCAGCCATTTTTTAAGATATAGACGAAACAAAAACTGCTCCGGAATCTTTGTATAAAGGTTAAATACACAAGAAAAAAATATTTTTCCATTTTCAATTCTTTGGTACCCCATTTCAAATTTAAAATTTTTAAGAAAATTTTAAATGGCCGCCATTTTGAAACAAAATGGCGGATGAAGCTGGCCAACGAACTCGGTCGAGACATTGGTATGTACTATGTACATACCGAATTACATCCAAATCGGTTCATAAATTCGAGAGTTACAGTATGACAAAGGTCAGATACATATATATTTATATATATCAACTTTTGAACGGAGGGTGGTTTCGGGGTCTGGGGGTCATGATCGATGAAAATATACCAAAATTTTTTGAAATCGCTTTCCTCCGAACGGCTGCAATAAGTAGCTTTTTGTAATGAAAGCTACCTAAAATTCCAGAAATTGTCTTCGATATGCATGACTTCAGACTAACAGGTACTTTCCTGTCAAATCTTGCAGCTGTGAGGACTGCATTGTTTTTTCACCCAGAGACAGACAAGCACCTATCTTTATTATTACAGTCGCATCATGATAATATAATTTTTATCATCTTGATAAAATTTAGTGTATACAGTAGACGCTCGATTTTGCTAACTTCCTTTTTACGAGTTCTTTATTTTTACGAACTGATGTACTGGTCCCGACCAGCCAAAATTTCTTGGGTCCCCCCCCCCCCCCCCCAGTGATCCCTAAGAATTCATGGAGTCACATTCTGAAAAACTTTCGTGGGTATGTACTGGTGTACAGCATGTATTATCTGAGGTTTATCATCCGTCAAAATTTCATCTGCAAGACTTTGGCAGAGATAATGTTAGGTCTCATACAATGTCCCTGTGCCTATAGAAGTTTCCAGCATGATTAAAGGCTTTTTTAATCTTTATAAGAGGTTAGGGTGCCAAAAGGTTTTACACTTGTGACCACGCTTAGTCACTGTCTTATTTCACTGCTGCAAGGAGATTTACATGTCTCTTTTTTTTTTTTTTTTTTTTTTACCATTAGATTTAGTTTTGATGTTTTGAAGCACTTCTCACACCCCTTCACTCAAACAAAAATCGCGTTTGAGCCCTTTTTAAAGGAAATACCACACAATTATGAATTCTAAGAGGAAAACCTGTCTAAAAGGGAAATTTGACCGGTTTCATGGGGGTTCCGTTTCAGCAGGTTTCACTATATAAGATATTGTTTGTATCCAACATATTCAGGTTAAAAAGTCTGGGCACTCCCCCGTTCAAGAGGCTGGTTACGCCTATGTTGCATCACAATGTGGGATGCAGTTTACCAATGTGTAATTCAAAATGTTTCACCACTGTAGTAATGCAGGTTGCGGTAGTTTGGACAAAAACTTCTAATCTGAAAGTAAAAAAATCTATAATCAAAACATAAAAAATTAACTTCACTTAAATTTAGATACCCTTTTCCCACTCAGGAACGCTATGATTGTAAATGTAAATTGTGTTGAATCCTTACTGCTAATATTTAGCAATATTATAGCTGTGACAAGGTAAAAAATAAAAAATAAAAGTTTTACTTAAATTTTTAAACCTCATTCTCTCCCAAAGGGTGATCTAAACACATCCCAAAATTATTACCTAAGTTTAACTTGGGGTATAAATAGTTCTCATCTCGGAAAAAAAATACATTTTAAAATTTAAGTTACGTTAAGCCCCACTAAATTCGCTACCTGCGTAAAAATAGCTATCCACTAGAAATTTTTTTACTAAAATATAAATTTGATCAAAACAAAAACTTATTCTGAAAATATCCTTTTTATTTCAACTATGACGCCATATTCACCTTTTTAATTTTTGAAAAAAAAAAAAAAAATTAGCTCAATTTAATAACAATAATTCACGTGAAAATCTTTCAACTAAAAAGAAATAAATTATTATTACGGCTTTTGAAATTTTTGCAACAATGAAGAAAAAATGCTACATTTTCTATAAAAAATGTCCGTTGATTTTCAATGGAAAAAGCGAAAATTGGAATTATTAAGAAAAATATTTGAATAATCTAAAAAACAATTGGCCCATGTTTCTCTCTGGGTTATACTTCATCCATATGCAAAGGCATTTTACCATTCGTTTTGACCCTGATGTTAGGCAAACGTTTTTACACTTTAAATTTATAATATCATTAGAATTAGTAAAGAATAAAAAATGAGTGGCATCAGGGACAAAAAGGTGGGAAGAAAAAATGAAAAAGTTATCATCTCCATAGGCTTTTCCATGTTAAATTAACATTGAGAAGTGACACTGGAAATAAATAAGTATTGCGCTGCCGCGCAATACTTAAATATCGATTACTACACGTCAGTCAGAGTATACTTGGGTCATTCCACACGAATTCAACAAATGGGTGTTGCAGCATAGTCACGGATTTTTTTTTTAATTTTTTTTGTAGACAGACATAGTAGTGAAACCCTCAAATCTGAAATTTAAAACTAATTTGCGCAATATTCACTGAGATATACCCTTTTAAAAAATGGTCATTTTTACCAAATGGCGGCCATCTTGGATGCTATCCCAATGTTTATAAATGTCCATAACTTGACAACTAATGATTCAAATTTTATATTTCTGGTACCAATTTAAAGCTATTTATATAAAGAATGCATATATGACATTAAAACAATGGTAAATTTTTAGTTTAATACTGTTTATTACATTTAAACAGAAAATATCACCCTCAAAAATTGGCTTACTGTAATGGGCCATAAAAAAATGGCCCATCATAAATTTTTTTCAAACTTGCTAAAAACATTGCTCCATATGTATACTTTAAACAGAAAAAAAATTGGAGAGGTAAAATTTTTCATTAAAGAAAAATAGCTTTTTACACATAGGATGTCATTTACCTAACAGTGACTATCTTAAAACACGTAAGTATCTTTGGTTTAACAAATAATGGTTAAAAATATTTTTTTCTGGCATATGAATTAATGTATGAGCATCAATATATAAATAATTCAATTTAGAAATACCAATCAGCAGTTAATTATATTAAAAACACATACATATTAAAATAACAGTAAATTTTCATTTCAATACTTTTTATTTCATATAAAATGATAATAAGTATAATTCTCGAAAAAATATACATAATGGAAAATATTTAGAAGGAAAAAGAGCCATAAAACATTTTTTTGAAATATGGCAGAAATACTAGCTGTAAATCAGTTGAATTCAAATAAAAGATTAAAAATTAATATTAATGAGTTGATTGAGTTAACATTAGTTATTCAGTTCACTGCCAATTTCAATTTAAATGAACAAATCTTGACAAAATGAGTACACAAATCTTGTGTGATACAAATGTACAACAAAAACATTAAATATGTATAAAAGTAAGACTTAGATAAAACTTATATGAAACATATTTACATAAAATAAGAACAGGATACTTACATGGATATAACTTTATAATATATTGTTGAAAGGAACTTGATAATATGTTGTTGAAAATTACCAAGGATTTAATCTGTCTTGAAGTTTAAGAATAAGAGTTGAATTGCTGTATGCTCCCCTGGAGCAACAGTATATGTTCTTCCTGTAGCAGTCATTGGGGTAGACACTACTTTCATTATATGCTCATATGGAATCCAACAAACATCTGAAGATTTTGGCCATGAATATGAACTAGGACCATGAGGATGCATGAACATAATTTTATAGTCATTGAATTCCTCGCAGTAATCTAAAATCTTACCAATCCACCAATTAACACCATATACACATGCAACAAATTGTTCACTTTTAAATGTTTGTGGTTTGTCGGTTTCACTAAATCTCACAGTAGCAATAAAATTTGTTGAGGAGCCTGATACACTGGAAACCAGTATTTGGCCTTTATTTATTGGCACAAAGCTGTGATTAACCCTTGTTCCTACGATTGTATCTGCCTTTGCATACCTATCTGCTAACTGATTATTGGCAATTTCAATTTCAGATTTTGTTATAAAAAAAACTTTCAATTCCTTTAATATATTCTTTTGCAAATGTATACAGATCAAATGCATTTAAGATACCATCTTTGAATGGGTGCTGAAGACTTGCTTTGGTGGCCATGCGTTTTATGGTGCCGCCTATTCCATCACAAGCTCCTTTTCCGTGGCAAGAGGCAAAAAAATGCCATTCAGCTTTCACACCATGGTCTTCTTCATGATGGCAGAGATTAATAAAATTTTTATAATTTTTGTATTGGGCTGATGATCCATCACTAAAATATTTTATGTATTTAATCTGTGGAATTTGTGAAATTAAATAATTGACAATTACTTTTTGAAAAGCCCAAAATGTAGTAGTGTCATGAACTGTAACCTGTTCTTTTTGCCAATGGATATTTTGAATAGCATCTTGCACAATGCAAGTATAGTTTTCAGAAAAATCAGCTGAAATAATAGCAGTTTCTGTATTCAATTCATCCTTTGTTTTCTTGAAATATAAACTTTGTGATTTTGCAAAAAAGTGGTGTGAACATAAAGCAAGGAGTTTTGTAATTAAATCATCAACAAATTCATCAACAGGCATAATCACTTTTTTTAATTCTGCTCCACCAGTCTTTACCCACTGTTTATAAATAATATCATTACTCATTTCCAATTCATCTAAACCCATTAAATCTTTCTTTAAAATTTCAGGAGATGGACATTTATCACACCTGTGCAACATGCATTCTTCAGATTCAATGCAACAAACAAGTTTTTTTAGCAGTGATATGTAGTCATTGATACGAATAGCATGAAGCATAAGTTTAATATTTTGATGGTATACACACACACAGACAGAATGAATACCTTTGCTTCCAGCAGTAACACATTCTCTTGGACGTAGTGAGCAAAACTTAGACAATCCAATTTTTAAGTCATGTTGTTCTTTAAATGCAATATATAAGTCCTTTAAATTGTGCAAAATCAATCTCTTTTGTTTTAATATTCTGCCGTTTTCAGTTGGAACAGATATGAAATCTTTTTTTCCAGGACACATGCGGCTGTTATTATCATCATAATAAAAATTAATAACTTTTTCTATAACGTCTGGACTCAGTTTAACACTTTTTCTTCCACTAGGCATCGATAACATCCCTTCTGTTGTTTTAAACTTCCTTGCCTTTTTTACAAGATACTGTGTAGTATTAAAATAAGTCATTGTTTGCTGTATTGGCCATGAATCTGGAACTAGTGTTAGAATTTGAACTTTTTCTTTAAAACATGCGTTTGTAAACTTCTCCAATAATTTATCCATCATAGATGTGCAGTCAGGACAAGTTGTGTCTTTACTATTTTGAGGCTTATTTATGGTTTCAACACCTAATACTGTAGCTGCTTTAGTTGCAACACACTTAGTTATTTTTGAAACTTTCTTTTGCATGTAATTAAGTTTTCTCTTTGAGGTACGCCTACTTACTTTTATTGGCGATAACTCTAACAATTCACAACTTTTGTTTAATTGTTCTATTACTACTGTGAGTTCATTAAAATCTGAATCAGAGGGGCTTTCTGTTCCTGAGGTGGTTATCCTGTCAACAATAGACATTTTTTTCATATTTACTGATGAATAACAGGAAACACACAATTTTTTTCCTGGAATGAGGATATCTGGATTTGTTTTAGACATATCTAATGATATTGTTTTTAGTGATTTTGCTCTGATGCTATTTGGATGTTTATTAAATGGATCACAACACTGTCTCTGTCTTAAAATATACCATTTTAGATATTTATCCTTGTGAACCTTGCATATACTATTTCCATGGACAAAGCATTTTTCATCTGAGATTACATAATGCAATCTTTTTTTTAATAACTGCAAATCACGTGAAGACAATTGAAGAACAGGAATCAGATCAGTACTCAATGAAACACCAAGTTTCTTGCATACAAAACACTCCATGTCCACTGTAGAATCTTAAGCACAAAATAACTATTCTATGCCAGTGCATACTACATTGAAAACATCAACAGAAATGATGTTTAAAAGGGATAGTCAAATTTTTTTGTACATTATGATGTAATATTTCATCATACTTTAATTACAACCAATTAGAAAACAGATGACGATACAGCAGCAATCTTTTCCCAAAATTGCATCAGCATACAACATGATGCAATAATTCATAAATTATGTCAAATATTTTTTTTTATTTAAAATTTTATATATAATGCAGTTTATAATAAGCTTACCCACAAAAGGTTTCAAAAATTTTCAACAAAAGATTTGTTGGATACATTATGATAAAATTGCATAAACATATAACATGATGCAATATTACATCAGGATAGAAGATGATGCATTATTACATCATGTTTTGAATTCAAATAATAAGGAAAATAGATTATGCAAGATTAGCATTCATTTCATGAATTCTGTCATTCTTAGTATGTAAATTTATTGAAATAGAAAATAGATAAACAGACATATTTATATCTGAATATTTAATGCAACTTGAATGATGTAAATACATGCATTCGGCAGAATTTTTCTATAAAGTCACATACAAATGCAAAACTTTTTAAGTGAGCAATTTTTAAAGTAAGAAATAGAAATTTAGGTATAAAAATTGAATTTCTTGCATGGAAAACGTTTTGAATAGATTCCACATATACACATGCAGTAAAATCTCATTTATATATATTACATTTAAAGGTTTTTCACAATTATACATTATATTCTTTATTTATTTTCTTATTTTCTTCAGTTTAAATTTTTTCAATTGTATACATTTTTAGCAATGACTTGTTTTTTTTCTTGTTTTTTTTTTGGGGGGGGGGGGGAGGGGAGCAATTGGAGGGTGGTCCTACAAAAAACTTAGATTATATTTCATTATAGTTTTACATTAATTCAGGGATTAAAAAATATTTAGTTTTGGCCATTATTTCTTAAATCAGGGATATTTACATGTTTTAAGATAGTCACTGCTTAGTAAGTGACATCCTATGTGTAAAAAGCTATTTTTTTTAAACGAAAAATTTTACCTCTCCAATTTTTTTTCTATTTAAAGTACACATATGGAGCAATGTTTTTAGCAAGTTTGAAAAAAAAATTATGATGGGTCATTTTTTTTATGGCCCATTACAGTAAGTCATTTTTTGACGGTGATATTTTCAGCTTGAGTGTAATAAACAGTATTAAAATGAAAAATTACTATTGTTTTAATATCATATATGCATTCTTTATACAAATAGCTTTAAATTGGTACCAGAAATATAAAATTTGAGTCATTAGTTGTCAAGTTATGGACATTTATAAACATAGGGATAGCATCCAAGATGGCCGCCATTTGGTAAAAATGATTAATTTTCAAAAGGCTTATATCTCAGTCAATATTGCACAAATTATCTTAAAATTTTAGATTTGATGGTTTCACTACTACATCTGTCTGTAATAAAAATTTTAAAAAAATCTGTGACTATGGTGCAACAACTTTTCTTTAAATTGGTTGATTTCACATGGAATGACCCACTTACGAGAGTCAGAGCACGAATAGACAGACGACTTTCAGACAAACCGAAGTCATGAACACTTTTCAACGATGTTGGATGCGTTTGTTCTAATTTAGAACAAACTAAACAATAAAACAGCGCAAAAAAGCCTTTTAAATACAAATGATACTGGAATTTCATATGAGAAGAGTAATAAATAACACTAGAGAACATGAATTCTGCTTTTTCAGAATTTAGTGTCGCCCCCGACATTTCCATTACTTCATTTTCTTCTGATGGACTGGTGGTTTCTATTATTATGAAACAGCCATTATAAATGAAGCGTTAGGTGAAGATGAAAGAGCAGTCGTAAAAAGTTAGAATTCTGATTTTCTGGTCAGAATAGGGGGTAAAATGGCCATAATTTTTTTTGAAAATAACTCTGTTAAGCGGGACTAGGATAATTGGGATCCTACTGTAGTGCAAATAAACATATTTCATTTTTAAGACTTAAGGCACACGCTTTTATTTTATGTAAAATGATGTCATTTGCATTAATATAGATATTTAAAATTAAATATAGTTTATAATAGCTCCATGTTTTATTATAAATCATTCATTTATATTTTTCTCAAAATAGCACGTATTTTCATTACATTTTTTTCAGTTGTTATGGGGAAATGGCAACAAAAAGATATAATTGCTATTTTTGAACTATTTTTCTTCACTTTCTACAGAAATGGAGTACTTGAGTTGCCAAAATGAAACAAATGTCGCTAAAAACAACAAAAAAATTAATATTTCAAAAATAAATGGAGATGCAGTTTTCAAACAAATTGCATTAAAGGTACTTTTTTTTTCCCCAATACGACGGTATGAGCACTGAAAACGTGCAATGCTTAGAAGTTTTTAAAAATGCTGTAAAGTATTTAATCGCACAATGAAACATCGGCTTTTGTTTTACGGCTGGCTTATACAAGGTAACGTTATTTATTGGAGATGACACAAAACAAGCTGGGAGAAAGAAATAGCATACCGGGGGCTAAAAATGATTGCCCTAATGCCCGTTCACATTTTAAAAGTTCATAAAAAATTACCAAATTTCCGAATGGGGAGTGCGGTTTGCCATAAGACTTGTCAAAGTGTGTCGAGGTTTTCGTGACAAAAGCAAAAAAAAATGTTTAAATTTTGTCTGAACCATTTTTTGCTATAAAAATTCCGACCAGTTTTGCAAAATCGGTGCACCCCACAACAATTTTGGATTTTATTTTTATTTTATTTTATTTTTTGAAATACGAACAGATTTATGGAACACTGTGTGTTTAACCCCTTAACGTACGATTTACTTTTCAACAGCCTGGGTCCAAAACGTAAACAACAAGATCGTGCAACCTTCGAGCCATTCTACGGTTCGGCAAATCCATAGCTGGCAACTTTTACGCTTTTTTGCTACCACTAAAATTTAATAGAGATTTTTGCCTTGTTTAATGATGAGATTTCGACGATTAAATAAGACAATATTTAATATAAAATTTTAGTGGTAAGAAGAATTTACATTGTACCAGGAGCCATGCCCGTAATATTTACATTTGGCCCGATCGATGTACTACGGGCCAGGGGCCTGATAATCAGTTTTGGCCCGAATTACAAGACCATGTGTTTCACACGTAGTTGTAGTTTAAAGGGTTAATCTAATATATATATATATGACTGATTCACATTTTTTTTTTTTTTTTGTAAAAAAATTGTATGCACAAGTATTAAAAAGCTAAAATCGAATTTTTGCAAATTTTTATTCAGGCATAATTTCAGTTGTAAACAATTGCCTCAAAGCAACATCCTTTTTTCGCAAAATACTTTTCAAAATTTTCAAAGTTTCGTTAGAACCAGTGGCGCTGACACATACTTTTTTTATTTGCTGGATTTCTCGCAGAGTCAATTCATCGACTTTGGAATATTTTATTAAAGCTGTTTCAGCTTTCTGGAGAGATAACTGATCTATAGGAGCAAAAATAGGAAAAATCTTGCTGTTAATGTATATTGGTTTCATCGCAAACCGTTCTTTTTCAATAGCTTTATCAACATTCAACGTACCGAATGTATCTGATAGTGCGAATCTATGATATGAAACAATGGCACATTTGGCTAACCTGTTATATTTATCAACAGTAAAGGGTAAAAGAGCAGCCATTTCAGATGGATTGTAAAAGCGAAATGCACTGCAGAATTTTAAAAATTCCAAACACAGCTCACCAGCAGAATATTGTTTTTTAGACAGACTTATATTGTTCGATTCTCTTGTAACATAACCTATTTCTTCAGAAACATGAAAAAACAACTTCACAAATACATCCATAAACAACAGTCCCTTGGTGTATCCAGGTCTTTCAATAATTTCTTGTTCTTGTGCCCACAAGATGAGTGTGCGCAGTGCCCGCTTAAGAATAAGTGAATCGCATAAAATATCATAATTATTCCAAATGCTAGTTTCGGGAATCTGTGGAAGCTTAGATTCGCGTTCTACTATCTTTTGGTCGAAATTCATGATCGCAGGAGAGAAAGGTGAAGGATTGCCTAAAGTACGTCTGATTTTAATTTGAGCTAGATAATCTGAGACAATCCAAGGGAAGCTCAAATATTTTGCGTTAGGATCCGAGTATGTCACAAAATACCAAGCAGAAGCTTTCTGCAACATTCCATTTACAACTGTTTTTGAATTACCACCTTTTAAAAAATCTTGCATGAACTCTTTACGCATGCATTGATACAACTTTTTGATGCAACCAATAATCACCTTTTCTATCTCATCTCTATCCTTTCTCTCTTGATAGCGGCAGTGGAGATTAGTAAAAGCAGCAGAAAATGCTTCAGCTTCATGCTGCACTCCATAATTTCGCAAGACAGATCTAAATAGGGCAATGTATTTGTTTCTGGCATTTAAGGCGTTATCTTGGTATTTTTCCCATCCGTTAAACATTAAATCTGGATCAACCTACAAAGAAAAAAAGAACATTGTACAATTTTTTTAATGTAAATTTTATTTCCAATGATGTTGTGAAAAGTCATAAAAAATTAATAAAAGATAATGTGAAATCTTATTAGTTATAGAATTGGACTATATCATAACATAAATATTTTTATTTTTTAAATATAGTATTATAGTAATGTAAATTATTGTGTGGTTTTAAATGTGTTTTTTCAATATTACATGAAATTAGCTATGACAATAGTAATGAAAATTATTATGTGGTTTTAAATGTGTCTTTCCAATACTAAATGAAATTAGCTATGACAATAGCAATGCAAATTATTGCGTGGTTTTAAATGTGTTTTTTCAATATAACATGAAATTAGCTATGACAATAGCAATGTAAATTATTGCGTGGTTTTAAATGCGTTTTTTCAATATTACATGAAATTAGCTATGGCAATAATAATGTAAATTATTGCGTGGTTTTAAATGTGTTTTTTAAATATTACATGAAATTAGCTATGACAATAGTAATGTAAATTGTGTGGTTTTAAACGTGTTTTTTCAATACTACATGAAATTAGCTATGACAATAGTAATGTAAATTATTGTGTGGTTTTAAATGAGTTTAATTTGTTTTTCCCATACTACATGAAATTAGCTATGGGAATCTGTATTAGGGCTATTCAACATAAAAGCTTTTAAAAGTTCTCTTGGCACTCCTTCAAATATTTCTCGTTATTGACTTTTAATTTGTTTGTATGTTTTATGTTTATATCTTTTACTTTTCAAAATTTCGAATTAAAAAGTGCTACATTAAAATTAGTTTCCTAATAAAATCGTTCAAAACAATGCAATTCTCAAAAAGTAGTGCGCTCCTGCTTACTGAAATGTTGGACAAGTCTACTTTAAATAAAAACACAAACAAAACTGCTTACTTTTAATTTTTCAAAACTACAAACTCCACATATTAATAATGGCACATTCTTAATTTTGATACTAATAATGGCAAATTTTATATACACTTAAAACCTATGAAAGCGGAATTGCTATGAAACGAAAAAAAATCCATTTTTTAATTTTCAGTCTTAGCAGGTATTGCTGTATAGTATGCCTTCCGGCGGGACCATGAAAATTTTCCGCTTAATTCAGGATTTGTGATAGAGATACATTTCATAAATTATACGCTGGGCTTGGCGTTTTTTAAAAAGCTTGGCGAAATTCGTGCTTCAGAAAGTGACATTTGTTGTCAAATGGCATAAACAGTTATGAAAACAAACCTAATGAACTTTTATACTTGTTTATGCATGAATTTATAAATATCAATATTTTATTAATATATACAGGGTGTTCCCGAATTCATGGGCCAAACTGTAAGGGAAGGTAAAGTACAGCTCATATTCAAAACATTAGAATAATTGAGAAAAAGTAATAAGAAAAAAATATTTTTCATTTATTTTTTTTTTTATACTAAATAAATGCAATTAAATTTCTTATAAATTAAATCTGGAATATTTAGATAAGATTTTAACATTTACAAAATATAAAATACAGTATAATAAATTAGGTATACAGCTTTCTGAAACACATCAAAATATTAGAAGAAAATTTAGATTGGTTCAAAATATTAGAATATTTTATTTTACGCAGCAATATTACCTTATGAATATGAAGTAAATGTAAATGGTGGTTAATATTTTGTAGCATCCCCTTTAGCTTTCATAACAGCGTACAATCGATCTTGCATACTATATACAAGGTGTTTACAAACATTTCTGTCAATATTAGCCCAAATAGACTTTATACGTGCCACTAATTCAGTTTTACTTGAAGGAGGATTTTCTTGGAGTTTTTTCTTCATTATACACCATAAGTTTTCGATAGGATTAAGGTCTGGTGAGTTTGGTGGCCAAGGAAGTACCTTAATGTTGCGTTTGCGGAACCAATTTTTAGTTGACACCGAGGTATGCGGTGACGCTAAATCTTGTTGAAAGATGAAATCTTCAAATAAATCTTCTGATGATGGAATCATGTAATATTCCAAAATTTCTTGATATATCTGAGAGTTAACCTTTTCGTAGACGATGCATAACTTTCCAGGTCCTTCTGCAGTCATGCAACCCCAAACTATGACACTAGCAGCAAATTTTACGGAACGTTTAAGGCATTCTTCATCAAATGCTTCTTGCTTCATTCTTCAAACTCGAATACATTGATTACCACATGAAACACAAAACATACTTGCATCACTAAGTAATATATTTCTCAAATCTTCTTCGCTCCATAAACGTCTTGATTTACACCAATTCAATCTTATACGTTTTTGTTTTGCAGTCATGAAAGGTTTTGTTTTCGGTACACGAGATTCAAACTAAAATTTATGGAGACATCTTAATGTTGTCGATGTTCTTCAATGTGATGCTGTCGATGGTGATGAGAAACTTCCAACTCCTTCTTTCCATTTTCTGTGCACGAATCGCACACTTTTAAAACGGTTTTTCTTAGCTATACGCTTCAGTTTTCTGTCATCTTTAGCAGATGTTTTTGGTTTCCGGTCGCCATTTCGGCGATTATTTTTAAATTTTCCATTTTTTGAATATTGGGTTAGTATTTTACTAACGCTTGATTGCGAACAATGTAAATAATTCGCTATATAACATTGATTTTTACCGTGCCGATACAAATCAACCATACGAAGTTTAATAGATTCAGGAATGTCACTCACACGACCCATTTTAAGACGAAAAAACAAACAAACTGCAAAAAGAATACTGAATTTAAATAAAATCGTCTGAATTTAATCAATGATGCCACCAGTTACGAATTCGTAATAATTAAAGGAGAATTAATGTGAAATATTCTAATATTTTGAACCACTTGAATAAATATATTCTAATATTTTGACTTTTCAAAATAATTTTTTTAATTAATCTTTTCAAAAATGATATTAATTTTAAGATAATAAATAAGTTTAATCAACAATAAGTTCTTAATAAAAATATCGTTTGCATATCTATATTATAAAGGACAAACATATCTGTGCGTAACGCATCTATATTATAAAGGACAAACATATCTGTGCGTAACGCATACGTCATTATGCGAATGGCAACACTTTGAAATTTGAAATGGAATTTCGCTTTTGCAATTCTCGCTACTGTAAATATTTAAACTTCTAAACATCCCACATTTTAAATGTTTACACCGTCGTGTGCAGAAAAAAATGCGCTTTTAAATTCAATTTGTTTGAAAGCTGTATCTCAATTTATTTTTGATATATTAATTTTTTTATAGTTTTTAATACCAATTTTCTAATCGTGGCAACTGAAGTACTTCATTTCTATTAAAAGTGGATTAGTTATCTTTATTGATTATATTCTTACTGATGCCATTTTCTCATTACAATTAAAAATATATTTTTAAAAATTTGAACAGAAAATGACGTTACGCTTTAAAAAAGACACAATTCCCCTGATGATGCTGTTATATTTCACTATTTTTTCATTTCGCTGATATTGAGTTTGAGTCAATAGGCAAAATATTTCAGCGACTGAAAATGACGTCATATTTAAAAGTAAACGATAATTTTATTTGATAAAACGAGATATTTTCCCTTGAATACGTTGAAAAGTTATAAATTTCTGGAATTTTTACGCGCAGGCACAGAGATTATACTAAGACCTCAAATCACGAGTGGGAATTTTAACATGAAAAGTTGTAATAGTTGACAAACGTGACTTCAAGCTTGAAAATATATTTATTAATAACCTATTGCGCATTAAAATGTTTTTAAATGGTTAATATGAATGTGAAACGTGGAAAATGACTTGATTTGGTTTAGATGTAAAGGTAGAAAAATTCTATGATTATGTCAAGTTGTCAAGGTGAAATCATTTTTGCGGATTTTTCATTCCGTAATACCAAGCATCAATTAATAGCTTAATCAAAATTACTTATCTTGATTATATTTTACTGATGACGTGTATGAAGTAAGTTTAATTTTTCGATAATTTTAACAGTTGAAGTTTATGCAAAAAGTATTTTGTTAATCTTAGATTAAAATATGTCTTTGGAGAGTTAAATTGACAAGTGTAAGATGGATTTTTGATTCTAATTATTGTTGTTGATGTATTATAAATTTGATGCAACAGTTCCTTTGTAAACATTTTCTTTCGTCGAAATTCGGCGGGTTCCACCTCGTTTGCATTAAAAGACCTTATTAAGAAACGATATTTTCAATTTGTAAAAAAAAAAAAGTAATTATTCTAATATTTTGAATATGAGCTGTACACATAAAGCAATTTTGGTATAGCAATGTGGGGTCAGAAATGAAACGTTTTGGCAAAAAACAAGAAACGCGGAGGAAATGAAAACAAGCGTTTTACTGACATAACGATTACAGTAAGTGCTCAAATGTGGCACTGGCAGCGTCTAGAAAGTGGTTGGCGTATATTTCCGCAGATTTCAAGTGTTTCACAAACATTTGCAGCAATGATTGAAAGTCCTGCAATGAGGTCCTCATCAAAGGCTGCGCTTGTTTTAATTTCCTCCGCATTTCTTGTTTTCCCCAAAAAACTTTTCATTTCAGATCCCACATTGCTATACCAAAAATTGCTTCTTTATGTGTACTTTACCTTCTCTTACAGTTTGGCCCATGAATTCGAAGACAACCAGTACATATTATTACTGTTTTTAGGGTTCCGTACTTAAAAAGTATAAAAGGAACCATTATAAGATCACTCCTGTGTCTGTCATGTGGATCTTCCATGCGTTAATACGGATTAGGTTCCCTTAGAAAGACCCCCACGGAGGGCACTCCCCCCGGGCCTATATCCCTCGTGTAGATAATTGGCCGACAAAAATCAACCCAACCCAACCCAACCCTGCGTCTGTCACAGCCATTTTACCCGTAAACTATGGAACGTGGAAAGTTCAAATTGGGGAAGTAATAAAGACTATCGACCCACATATTTTCAGATTATTAAACATTCACAAATATATATAGGAAAAATGTAGAGGGGCTAATTAAGTTACTTGAAGAAAAAAAAGCTTTTCTTTGTATATCGTGTGGGGTATCGTGAGAAAGCGTTCGTAACACTGAACTCAAAAATATATTTCTCTTAAGTTTAGGTATTATATTTTCAGAGATATCGTCGAAACAGTAGTGCAAAAATGTTCCCCTTCCCCCTATTTTCGAATCTACTGAAACTAAAATTATAAAAAAAAATTAGGGGAAGTAGAGGTTAATTTAAACCTTGCAGGAAAATTATAGCGATTATCCTAGGTCGTATAGTTTTTGAGAAAATCGCATTTTTACGTTACACACAAATTCCGATTTGCGGGCATTCAGCGAAGTTGTTGAGGAGCGCTGGAGGTACCTATCGTAGCCGAAGTATAAAAGCATTGTTGATAATGATTTTCGAAAAAAATCGTCGGTAATTAGCCGAGATATTAACCCTTAAAGACATGGACGGTCTGGACATACATAATGACTGGTGCGGCTTACTTTATGTACCAACAGCTTTTAAAGACTTGATAACAACTTTTAATAATATATTTGTGTAATGCAATGCCCAGTAGCAGTATAAAAGCAATAAACGTCAAATGGTAAAAAACAGACTTATTTAAATAGAATTAGAAAGTTTAAAAAAATTTAAAGAGGTTTCAAGATTTTTAACTTTGTGAGTTGGGAGGGGGGAGGGGATTAACTGAAAGCAAACATTTTATAGGTTGGGGGTTATTAGGTGATTAATTAATTGGGTTACTAAGGATTTATAATTAGGACAGGAAAAAATTAAAAATTAAATAGCTTTAAAGACTAAATTTTGTATGCAAGGAAAATTGTGGGTGCTAAGGGGGAAGCGGCAATTTCGGATTGAGCTTTCGTATTGGAGGGAAGACTTCAGGTGACTAATTATTGTTATAATAAAGTAACAAATAGAGCAGATAAATAAAAACCCCGAAGACATTTAAAGATTTAACTTTGTGAGTTTGGGGGGGGGGGGGCAAAAGAGAGAAACATATTTTTAATTATTATTGGGATGGGGAGTTCAATAGATGACGGATTATTTTCGTTACTAAGATTTACAAATCACAAAAAAATAAAATTAAACAATTTTAAAGACTTTAAATTTTGAGTGCCTTGGAAAATGAGGGGGGTGGGTTATATGATCGACTATTTATTGTTACAATAAAGCAACATATAGAGAAGGAAAAAAAAAACAATAACTTTTAAGGTTTTAAACTTTGCGAGCTGAGGGGGCAAAGAGGGGCAGACTTTAAAAAATTGGGGGGGGGGTTAGATACTTATTATTTATTTACCTTACTAAAGGTTTACAAATAGGTAAAAAAAAAATAAACTAAATAAATTTTTAAGACTTCAGATTTTATGTGCTTGGGGTAAGTATGTGTGTAGGGGGGGATGGAGAAATTTTTATGATCAATTATTTATTCTGACAATAAAAGGATAAAGAGACCATAATTTAAAAAAAATTAAACAGTTTTAGAGATTTTTAAACTTTGAGCTCTGTGGGGGGGGGGGGGGGGAGGGGAGCAAAAGGGAGAAGCGAAATTTTTGAGGATGGAATTCAGATGAAATTTTATTGAAATGAATCTGATGCAAATGATTTGTTAATGAAATTTGTGATTGATTATTTATTCACTATAAAGTAATAAAGAGTAGGAAAAGTTTTAAAAAATCAAGGAGTTCTAAAGATTTTAAACTTTAGTACTGTGGAGGGAGGGGAGCAAAAGAAGGAAGCGAAATTTGAAAAAAAGGAGAGGCAAGGAGGATTCAAATGTTTTTTTTTTTTTTAAATCAGAAATTTAAAGAAATGCAGAAGAGCTTCACCCCTGATTAAGATATAATAAGCGAATAAAATTAAGGACTATTGCAGATTTTGCATAAAAATAAGTACAGTTAAGCACCAAAAATTCCTTCTGAAAAATATAAGGACTTTCAACCTGTTAAAAAAAAAAAAAAAAAAAATTATAAATAGTAAAATGTATTTTTCTTTTACTTTGACAATACTAAACGGATCATAATTCTCATTTTAGACATAACTATTTTACTTACAAGGAGAGGGCCAACCTTGTTAATCACAGATTTTGATTATTTTTATATATGTTGTGGGGTAGAGACCCCTTAGTTTCAGGTTCAACGGATTTTATCCAACGCTCCCTAGTTCTTGAGAAACCGGGGGTCTAATAGTAGTACACAACTTAAATACTTTGTAACAAAAAGGATAGGTTGGTCGTAGCTCAGTTGGTACGGAGTTTGCTGGCTGATCTGCGGGTCCGGGTTCGGTACCCGAACGCGCTACACTTGTTTTTCTCATTTTCTGTTTTATAAATATACTTGTAATTATGACTTAATAATTTAAATTAAAAAAAATTAATATTATACATTAATTATAATGTTACCAAACTTAAATTTATCATTTTTTTATTTTTAAACTATTGTAAAGATCTGAACTATATCAGATTCGCCATATAGAAAGAACTAATGCTTTTCTAAAACAGAGTAAAAATATGTTAAAGTCCAGTAAGACGCACGGCAAGATGAAAGAAACTACTCAGTCACCATCGCTCTTGGACATTTGACAATCGGTGACAGTTTGCTAATGCTAAAGAGCAGCCGGCACTTTTTTTATCTTTGAGCGTGGGAAGAGAACTCACATACGTTCTCAAGAGAGCATATGATCGCAGGATCCACGTGCAAAAGAGAAGTTTCTTAAGGTGTCCACTCAGGAGACAACAGTAAAGGCCTCTGGGAGGTTCTTAAAAAGAACGGACAGTTAGTGGCTGAGAAACTCACTATTGTTTTTAGAGGAAGATAATTGAGAGATATATACGAGAGAATGCGGAGGAGAGATTAGATTTTGGCTGGAGTTGGAAGAGCGACTTTTGGAGTGGAAGATTTTGAAGGCCGAAAGGGCCGGACTTTACGATCCCTAATACCGGGGAAGGATACCCGAATCAGCGGCGACAGGGCACCAGGGTGCCGTCGCGGGAAAAGGAGGTCTTTATCTCGGAGACAAGACCAGCGCTTTCCGTTCAAGTGATGCAATGCCTGTGGACTAAATAGACTAGCTGCCACCTTCTCATAGACACTATTTCTGTTACATAAACTTTGTTCAACAAATTTTACATTGTTGTGTACATAGCAACTTATCATTACTCCAGAATATTTTTTACTGTGTTATAAAATAAATTTTATGTTATCATATTCTAAGAGAATATAATTTGCTAAGCCTTCGAAGATTAACACCCTCGACCATCGCTACCGCCTTCTTAGGACACGGCACACTATTATTTCTCATCCATTAAAGAGGTTTAAAAAGAAATTGGATCTATTATTGAATGATAAAAATTCCAAAATCGTGACAAAACCTGTTGTGGCGTCATCTAGTTATGATAAAATAAAAGAATATTCAAATAAAATAAAAATAAAAGCACAAAGAGGATAAAGGGGAAAGCAAAATAATTGAAAGTGCAAGTATACATATTACAAATTTAAAAATCCTTAATATGCA
The DNA here is from genome assembly GCA_963932465.1 of Maratus speciosus. Classification (NCBI taxonomy): domain Eukaryota; kingdom Metazoa; phylum Arthropoda; class Arachnida; order Araneae; family Salticidae; genus Maratus; species Maratus speciosus. The sequence continues at coordinate 298,882,067 of OZ010789.1, forward strand.
AAAAATCGGTTGTAATTTAATTCTGATGATAATTTTTAATATAATTATGCTTGTTACTTTAAAAACAGAATAATAGTATTATCGCATTGACTTCCTTTGTTAAAGCAATGCGTAAATGATGTTTCTTTAAAATCACGAATTGACACAATTGCTCAATATTATTGCATCGATAAAGAATATATGAAATACATTTTAAAAGTGATTTTTAAAAAAATTAACAGTTTTATGATGTTTTATACAACTATTTAGTTAAAAGTAAAAAAATAAATAGGTTAAAATTGTAATTGATATACAATATTATAAATTTATATTGACAATGAGATTATTAAGTTATACTTACAAATATATTTATAATAAATTTATAAAAAAAAAAATGGAAAAAACAAATGACGAGCGTCTGGGGAGAGAACGACTGCTAACAGTGGAACTTAGAAAAAAATTCTCCTTCCCTTTCAGCTGTGGAGAAAAGGGAAAAAGTACTGCGTTCTTCCCTCAGCCTTATGTAGCTTTTCCTTTTCGCTTGCATTTGTTATTCGATTATGGAAATTGTTAAAATTATAAACAATGAAGAATGCTGAATCTTATAATTTGAACAAACAAACAAAAAACCACCGAATTTGCAAAAAATGAAATGTTTTTAAAAGGAAATAATAATAATAATAATAATAGAATGGCTGTTATTTATCTGAAAATCTTTCGTTAGATAAATCTGAAAAAATATTTTTATAGTTTCATATTTTATTATTATTATATTTTAATATATTTTTGTAACAGACTTTCATATCCTATTATTTTTCTTTTGTGTGTGTGTGTGTGTGGGGGGGGGGGGTTAAGCTTATGTAAAATTTTACGGTTAAAGGATTTTTGTAACTTTTGTACTTTTTTTAAAAGATATTTTATAATATCTTATTGACACATTATTAAGTGGTTTTATGAAGGAAAATGACTTAATAAAGAAAAAGTTTAATTATTGTAATAATATTTGAAAAGTTAATTTAAAAATTATTAAGAAGATTTTAAACAACACTTCTTTTTAATTTCTTACAACATTCTCTTTCCTATTTTTAATTCTATGTGTGCTCTATAGGTGTAAGAACCAGATATCCGAATAATTAATTATTTAACCCTTTATGCCCCGACGCTACTTTAACGTACCATTAAAATAACTTGATATAAAATATGCATCGATTAGTAGTAGTACATTTTAGAATGAGTTATAGGTACTTTACGTTATCTTATTCCAAAAGCATTATTGGTTGAACAAAACAAAAATATTTTTAAAAGGATGATTTTTTTTTTTTTCATTTGCACCTCTTCAGCTTTCATGACGTTGAAAGTTCGAGGGTGAAAAGTTTCAGTTCGGAATTATTCCTATATTTCTCTTGTAAGAGCATTATACTTGTACATTTCCTAATTCTATAAAATACTAAAAAAAAAATATTTAAAATAAAAGATTTGAATGAAGTTATAAATATTGCACAAAATTCCTATAAATACAAATTTAATTAATTGACTTTAAATGACAAAATCCTTCTAAAATTTATTAAATGATTGTGTAAATCTTCTAATGTAGTTTCAAAAATTCACAAAAAATAGTTTAGAAGATGAAATTTTCATGAATTCATAATTTGGGACATAAAGGGTTAAAAAAATAAATGGAATGTCATGACATGCTGTAAAAATAATGAACAAATGACTATTTGCTTAATATTTTTATTTTTAAAAAATACTAAGCAAATACTCTTCAACAGTCAATTTATATTAAGGAAAATCCTGTCTTTAATTTTATGAACCACGAGGATTGTCCGTTTAAAAATCGAGTTAATTGAAAAACATATCGAAGTTTTAGCATTTTAATTACACTGATATATATATATAAGAAAAGAAAAAAGAACTTATAAAGACTGCAACTCTGGAAGGGAAATTTCATTTAATGTCAAATAGATGCAGTAAATTAAATGGGGAAATTGATATTTTCGTCCTTATGTAAGTCAAAAATTTTAACCTCCCCCCTCCTTCCTACATAATCTGCTAAACGTAATCGTTAAAAAATATATTATAGAAAAAAGAACTTATAAAGATTGCAACTCTGGAAGGGAAATTTCATTTAATGTCAAATAGATGCAGTAAATTAAACGGGGAAATTGATATTTTCGTCCTTATGTAAGTAAAAAATTTTAACCCCCCCCCCCCCCCTCCTTCCTACATAATCTGCTAAACGTAATCGTTAAAAAATATATTATCTCATACCTCCTTCATAAAATCATTTAATAATAAATTAAAAAGTCAGTGTAAAATATTCAAATCGAATTCCCCAAACTGGAAATTTTGACATAAGCTTGCAAAAAAAGAAAAAAAAAAGTAGGATACGATGAGGTTTGTGCTAATCTTAACAAAATATTAAACATTTACGTCAATTGGCCTTATTTAAAAAAAAGAATAGGTAAACGCACAGAAAGGTAAATCATTAATATATAAAACTTAATAAAAAATGAATTTTCCGAGGTGAAAAAGAAAAAAAAAAAACAGTATTTCGTGACACACATTTTTGAATATAGTTATATATAATATTAATTGCCAAATAACTACATTATATATAAATATAACGCAGAATTGACAAATGTACTTATTTTTTTTAAATATGTTAATATATATATATGTGTGTGTGTGTAATAAAATATTATATATTAAAATATGAAGCTATAATTATAAAAATAATTTTTGCAGATTTATATATAAAAGGTTTTTATATAAATAACAGATATTATTCTTTTTTATTTATTTCCTTTTAAAATTATGTTATTTATTTTTGAAAAAAATCCTTTTTTTATGAAAATCAAATTATAAAATTCAACATTCTACGTTACAACATTCTATTTTAATGTTCTCATAACCGAATAATAAATACAAGCGAAACGGGAAAGCTACACAAGGTTGAGGGAAGAACGCAGACTGTTTTCTCCCTTTCTTCCCTGTTGAAGCGGGAGCCGAATTTTTTCTAAGTGCTACTATTAGAAGTCGTTCTCTCCCCAGACGCTCGTCCAAATGTGGCGCGTCCCGGTATCGAACCCGGGCCCGCAGGTCAGCCGACAAACGCCATACCAAATGAGCTACGACCAACCTGTCAATTTAGTTACAAAGTAAGTATTTAAGTTGTGTATTACTATTAGACCCCCCCCCGGTTTCTCAAGAACTAAGGAGCGTTGGATAAAATCCGTTGAACCTGAGACTATAGAGTCTTTACCCTACAACATATATTAAAATAATCAAAATCTGTGATTAACAAGGTTGGCCCTCTCCTTGTTAGATGTTGTTGCTCTCGTCTGTAAATGTATGTTGTTTTCTTTCAATTTTAAATAAGCGTATAAACCTTTTAGCGCCCAAAATATCCAATGACACATTATTTGCTTTAGTAACAAGTTTTAAACTCTTTTTTTTTTTTTTTTTTTTTTTTTTTTTTTTTTTTTTTTTTGCGGAGTGGTGGTGGGGGGGGGGGGGGGTATATGCAACAGTAAGTACCGTTTTTTTGTTAAAATTACATGTTTATTTATGTTATTACATGTTTATTCCCTGTAGATGTAGACGTCTACTGACATCAAACTGACGATCAACATTCAATGCTTTTGCCAATTCTTGTAGTGTGTGTGTTGTCTTCATCCAATAATACTTGCAATTTCTACCTGTACGTTCTGCGTCATCAACATCGAATTAACCTTCTTTAAATTGCCTGAACCACTTTCAGAAAAAGCATGTACACCGAAAGCTTCTACAAGTAAACGACGACTTTCAGCAGCGCTTTTCTTTAAAAAAGTAATAACAAAACTTCCCGCAAATGACGATTATTTGGCACAAAACTATCCTTTTTAAATCGAATAAAAGACTACGTTTTTTACACTTTTATCAAGTGTCATATAAATTACGTTTTGAAGGTTATGAATAGACTTTCAAAAGCATATATTACCAGATGCACACAATAACAAGAAAAACGGAACTGATTTTTGCATACCCAATAGAAGTCGATTTTTTTAATGTCCTGAAGTGTATCAGCAATCAAACTCACAAAAGAAAAAAAAAATCAAATGGATATTCAAAGTGAAAACAAACAGGAGGAAGAAAGCAAATAAATATCAAAGATTAATATAATTAATACTTTTTAGTTGCTCTTTACATTTATATAATTCAGTATACATAAATTAAACAGTAAAATTATTTATTTTCTAGGGAGTAAAAATAATATTCAGGTTAAAATAGTAAATTTATCGAAATTAATAAAAATAAAACATTAGGAAAAATTAATATATATATATATATACTTCAATGGAACAATGGAACAATGTGAGCAGCTAAATGGATTACCTAGTTGCATTGAAACTTTACATCCAGTGGATAGGTGATTGTGTTGCAAGGGAATTAGGGAGCCTTTAAAAAAATAATGTTTAGACGTGGCTGGTAGCCACTAAAGTTAAATTTACTTTTAAGAAAAAGAAAAGACTAACAAAAAATAACAAAGTACATAAGTACTAGTATAACATATGTGAAAAAGAAAAAAAAAAAAAAAGAAAAGAAAAAAAAAAAAAGAAAGAAAATTCCATTAGTTCCAAAAAAAGAAGGAAAAGACGAAAAAGCTACCGGGGAGTGCCCCATAAAAAAAAAGACTCTTTACAGAGACCATACATTAGTTTAAAAATATATAATGCTAAAGAACTAGCAGAAAAACATTTTTTTTTTTTTTATACTATAGACAGGACAGAACAAACAGAAAGGTTAAGTATAGCAGAAGGTGAGGGAAACTCAGTCTTCATCGTTAAGCAAAAGCGAGTATTTAGGGCGTTTTCTGTTAATGGGGTCGGATACCTCGTAGTCGGGTAGTTCCGCTATAATTTGGTTAGGGAGGTTGTATACAGATTTATAAAAATTTTTAGCAAGTTTATTAATGCGCTGTTTTAAGGAAGTGGTTTTCAAATCCCTGCGGATAGTGGTGTTACGAAGAAAATGGTGACCATTACGGATATAGCGTAAGTTTTTGTTATGAGCACCGTAAAGATACTCCATACTGGTTTTGCAAGCGAATCCCCAGATCGGACAAGCATAAGTTAAGATTGATCTAATACATGCATTATACAAGATTAGTTTATTATGAATAGAAAGAGTATTGCTTTTGAGAAGAGGAGAGAGGTCCTGGGAGATACCAGCAACTTTGCCTCGGATATTAATAAAATGCTTTTTCCAGGTAAGTCTTCTATCAAGGGTAACCCCCAGATACTTGGTGTCATTAGTCCAAGGAATAGTAGTGTTATTGATAGTAATGCGATTGGGAAATGTTAGTTTTCTAGAGAAATAGACAGCAGCTGTTTTCTGCTCGTTGAGCTTAACACGCCACAGGTTACACCAGTTAAGGAATTTATCTATGTGTTTTTGGAGAATTTTGTATAATGTGAATGGGTGTTGTGCAGAGGCGTACATTGCCGTGTCGTCCGCGTACAGGGCAAGATAAGTCCTCAGTGTTCTTGGGATATCGTTGAAAAAAATGTTAAATAATGTAGGGCCGAGGACCGACCCTTGTAAAATACCAGAGAGAATAAGGTATAAAGTGGAAAGTATATTGTTAAGGCGGACGCGAAAGGTGCGGTCGCTAAGGTAAGAATGTATGAGAAAGATAAGTCTAGCATTAATTCCAAGCTTAATTAGTTTGTATATAAGGCCAATATGCCAAACCTTATCAAATGCCTTAGCGACATCGAGAAAAACAGCCGCAGCTCGTGTGTTCGTGTTTAGTTTCTCACTCAAGAACTCTACAACACGAAGGAGTTGATGTAATGTGGAATGTTTAGCTCTGAAGCCAAATTGCTCAGGAATGAGTATGTTTTGTGCGTCTAAAATGTCATGTAACTGGGACCTGATGACTCGCTCAACAACTTTGCTGATGAGGGTAACAGAGAGATGTGTCGATAGTTAGTCGGATCTTGAAGATTACACTGAGGTTTAGGAATAGGTGCAATAATAGAAGTCTTCCAAGCTTTAGGGAAGTAGTAGTACTGAAGTAGTAGTACTGCATTAGTAAGTTTAGTTAGATATATAATACAGTTGCAAGGAAGATTTTTAAGAGCATAATTAGTTATGTTATCGTATCCAGGGGCTTTTCTGTTTTTAAGATTTTTGATAATATTAGAAATAACAATTGGTTGAATTTCCGGGAGTGGGTCCGTGGGAGGGGTAGCTAAAAAATTTTGAACAGTTTCATTTACTTCAAAATAATGATTAAGGTTGGCAAGATAAGGGTTAGGGGAAAACTGCTCAGTATAGGACCTGGCGAGGATTTCCGCCTTGTCTTTGTCCGTATATGCCGTGGTATTAAAGGCAGTTAAGGGGGGGAATTGTAGAGTAATTGTTATTAAGTTTTTTCTTTATTTTCCAAAGAGAGTTATCTTGAGGAGAGAGGGAGTTAAGAAGATTGCTCCAGCTTTTTTGTTTTTCCTTAGAAATGAGGTTTTTAATTTTATTATTAAGCCGATTAATCATGGGCTTTAAAGTAGGATCTCCAGTATTTTGAAACAGCCGTCGGATGTCATTACGTTGCTTACAAACATTATGAATGTAGTTAGGCATAGTAAAAGAGTTATTATTTTTAGTATATTGGTAAGTAGCTTGTTTTTGAGCATTAATAATAATATTTTGAAAGTTATCAACAGCCTTGTCAATATCATCAGTGTTAGTAATATTAGGGAAAGTCAGGTCAGAATTGGAAAGAATAGTTTTAAATTTACTCCAGTCCACAGCCACAGAAGGGGGGGGGGGAGAGGGGGATCAACAGTCAATTTTGAAAACAACAGGAAGATGATCAGAACTTAAGTCATTAATAACTGTAGAACTAATAGGAAAAACCAAATTTTTTGAAATTGCAAAGTCAATAATGGAGGGGCGACCTCTACCAACCCCATAACGTGTAGGGGTGCTGGGTGCATGTAAATTAAGTCCTAGGTGAGTGATTAAGTTATGTAGTGCACTGCCACGACGGGTGGTTGAATGACAGTTCCATCGCCGGTTGTGCGCATTATAATCACCTGCGATGAAACAGTGCGTATTTTGTGAGAAAAGCTGTGTTAGATCATTGACTGGGAATAAAGGTGAGTGTCTAGCATATAAAGAAACAAAATTAATATTAACTCGTGGCAATTGTACAACAATTCCCGTGTAGTCAAGACCTGTGTATGTAGATTGTTGGGTAGGATAGTGTGGTATGTGGTGTTTGATGTATATGGCAGTTCCACCCTGAACGGATCCAGGACGGGGTGTATGGTAGAGCTTATAACCAGAAATTTTGATACTTTTATTAGGTTTATGCACTTCTTGAAGAAGAAGTATATCGATATTAGGGTGGTTAGAGACAAAAATACGAAGCTCGTCAATTTTGTTATTTAAAGTAGAACAGTTCCAGGATAACACAATAAGAGATTTAAGATGAAGACTAGACATGGTTGGGGGAGGAGAAATCATTAGCTAATTTGTCGAACTCTTGGATAAAAACAATAATTTTTTCCATGGGATTGTTATATTTTTTTGCTAGAGTAGAAATATTTTTTATACATTTAATGAATTTGGATATTTGCAAAATCTCTTTTATGTCTTGGAAAGTACTAAATATTTCCTGTATATCATTACTGTAGCTGGGAGGAATTTTGGTTGACTGGGATGGAGCATTATTAGTTTTTTCAGAATTAGCAGAGTTAGTATTTTCAGGAGATTGTGAAGAGGAAGCAACCTCAACTGGGGATTCAACATTATTAGAAGCAGAATCATTTGATTCCGAGTTAGTTTTTTCCTGCGATTTATTTCAATGGAAAAAGAAGTTACCTCTATTTTTTTAAAGTTGAGACTGGTTTCTTGATTTTCCGATTCAAAATCTTTGCATATACGATAGATTTTTCCAAGAGCTTTTGTTGACCTGTACCTTGCATGAAATGCATTTTCCATAAAGTCAGGATATTCTTTAGATCGTTCAAACCGATCCAGACATTCAGATTTACCATTCTTCGCGAAATCAACAGCGATGGAAAATTTAGCAGCAAGTTTTTGGCAGAGTACGGAAAATATTCCAAGTCTGTCAGCATGAACCAGGTGAGCATTGGCAATTGCTCCCACATAATCATTCTTTATGTAGTTTTGAAGAAAATGTATCATATCTGAAACAGTTATTTGTTCAACATTTGGGCAATGCACAGCAGGGAAGTCTGCTGGTTCTGCATTATTTCCATAAAACAGCAAATCAGGATCCCATTGTACAAAATACTCATCTCCATCAAGATCAGATCCAGCCATCTCATTAGGGTGAGGTCTATGTCCTCTCTGAGGGAATACTATACAATCCACAATGTGATGTAAGGAAGGTACATCAACAGCTTGGAATTTTCGGACATCACCAGGATGCATACATGGATTTTTAGCCACCAAAACTTCACCTTTATGAACAATGGTATCTGTGGTCGTTACACCAAAAGATAAATCTCTAGTGTACTGAACAAAGACTTCTCCATAATTGAGACTGTTAGTTTCATCCATGACACCGAGCATATTTCTTCCCTTACTAGGATCTATAGCAATGTTAGCTCTCAATTTAATTTTTTCAATATGATGCCTGTGGAGAGCAAGAAGTATAGCTTTAAAAAATGGTTCGGTTGTTAAATGAATTCCAGACTCTGACAAGCTCTCAAAATCATACATATTTGTAGGTGTTTTGGATTTAAGAAACTTAGCAGCTACATTTTCAATATAAAGCATATCTGTTAATTTTTTCAGCATGTTTTCTTGAAGTCTCATAAACATTCTACGTTGGACAACGAGGCCATCAAGGATGGTTATGATTTGACGATTTAGATACAAAGGAATGGGAGCACTGGTTCGTGCGATTTCCAATCTAGTGCTGTTTGGACAATCAAATTTCTTCATGCTTTTACGAAAGACAATATCAGCATCATTGAGAGTTGGGTCTATAACAAGCATGCCCTTGTATCCGCCATAACGAATCTGGAATGCACTGCACAACTTGTCATGACCAAGAGCTTTATGCACTTGTGATGCTAACCTTTTTGATATTCTTCCAACACCATCAGAAAAACAGTAAGGTTTGTTATTTACACGATCCCAACCCCCTTCAATGTCATCTTCTGTTCGCACAAGGCTAGGATCCAAAGGCACAGATAATGCATCTTCTGTCTGAGAAAAGCACTGTCCCATTCGGGCCATATACTTTGGGACATTCCGTATATGCGAAAAATCACCCATCCATTCCCTAATTTTAGCAGCTGTCTCATCTTTTGTATCCTTAGCATACATCCACACACCATGGTCTCGAATTTGAGAATTGGACCATGCAAGAAATTCATATTTTCGAGATCCAATACATATCCCATTAGTCATAGGATTCTTTATGCATGATTCCAGTACACCAGTGTCAGCATAAGGTGCATTGAAACTCAATCTAGACATGTTATCTTCACGAAATGATACACGGACTGAATATTCAGCATCGAAATTCCTCAACACACGGTTGCTCATCATAACTTCTTTTGGCCAAAGCAGCTGTCTTGTTGGCGTAAGAGTTATTCGTCTGATCATACTACACTTGGAAGGTAAAATATAGTCTTGGAAGTTTATTTCATCTTTGTTTGATGTATAATAAATATACTGACTTTCAATAGCGTTCCAAAAATTAAGAATTTTTCCCGAATCTACAGCTAATAGTATGGCTATCAAGGCCTTTTCTAATGATTCCGAATTCTGATCACTCAAAAAATCAAGTCTCTTTAGACTACTATAAATATCAGACGTTTGCGAAATTAAAATAAAATTTCTCCGAAATATAGCAGTAATAAGATATGTACAACTAAAATTTGTTGCTTCTATAACAGGGTCAAATGGCCTGACCTGAGGTACTACGGATATGCATGAGTAATAAACAGATTTTTCACTGCACTGATAATGAATACGAGAAAGGATTTCTCGAACTTTATCTGAATCGTGGAAAGTCAGGCATAAAATATTTGATCGACCTAACACATCAGTGTCTATCTTAGGCAAATATCCGGGTAGTTTCATATTCACATTTCTGTGTTTATCTTTACCATATCTTTTCATTTCCGTCCTGAATATGATAGGTGGGTTAAACAAATCAAAATATATTTTTGATGGATTTTTTTCTATGTTGACAAAAATGTTTCTTATGTTTTCATAAGAGAAATTAATTTCATGTGCATCAAATTCTATCAGTACATTCCGATTATCATGATAAAATTCAATCCATTTGAAATTAGGGTTATCGTTTTTCAAATCGGAAAACTGATAAAATTTACCATTATGAGGCAGGACTCCAAAAGTGATACTGTGATATGCTGATTTATGATGAGAACGCTTACACCGTACAAAACTATCGTTGCTGTAAAACTCTATGTAAGAAGGCGGTAAAAAGTCAAAATAGTCCCTCCATTTTAAACAGAATTCTTCATACTGTTTGTACTTTGGTGTATGCTGGGAATAACTTGCTGTACCCCGAACTTCTAATGTCAGTTCTTCGATCTCAGGATAATCTTCATCTTCAGTCTTTTTGACTTGGCAATATTGAATGGACTCGCATGTCAATATACATTTTTCGACATATGATTTAACTTGAAGAAGAAGTTGATCTTTTTGACGGGAATTTAAGTCTTTGTTAGGAACAAGAGTTATTCTAAAGTTAAATTCTGACATGATCCACCTAAATAAATAAATAAAAAATAAGTGTTAATTACTTTTGTCTAAAAAATTGAAAGTATACAAAGATAACATTGATTGACACGGGGAAACAGAAAAACACACTCTGCTTAAATGATTTTCTCCAACCTTTTTCTTAAAAAATAATACTTTTAAATAATAATAATTTTATATTTTCTGTTTAAATTCAAATAGAATGTCAATGGATGTTGAAAGGTTATATTGCTTTTCTCCAGTGCCATAGAAATTTAAAAATTATGGAAGGGTTTCAGCTAGTCACTTTCAAACAATCAAAATACAGGAGGCTCACGTTAATGCGTCTCCCGCTTAACCCACATTTTTTTTTGGTTCAAAATTTGTTTAGTTTCATAAAAACACAAAGAAAGACAAAATGGAAAAACTTACCAAAATTTTATTGTCTTCAAATTTACAGACTGTATTATGGTCAAATCTATTACTATATACGTATATATATGTATATTACGAAAATTAAATTCCCACGCTTTTTAAATTTTTATTCCATAAAAATTTCCTTTCTAAAATGATTGTACAATCCTAGTTTATTAAATTATTCTCAATCTTAAATTATATTACATTCATTCAGTTTATTTAAATTCATTTCTATTTAAAATGCGTATTTTAATATTTTAGTTCCTTTCAAAATCTATTCTAAAATTTTTTTTCTTAACCATTATTTGCTTTCAAGGTCTTTTCGTTTCTCAATCTTAAAAAGCCGATATGAACTATTAAAAGTATCTGTTTTGTACCATCCCCCCCCCCTTTTTTTTTTACTCCAAATGTCGATTCGCGGTCTTTTCCGAGAGGACCATATGAGTCCTTTTTTCCTACGCCATTAAAATATAGTTTCGTGCAACTTCGGTCCGCTATTGGTCGTTTTACCCATAGTCACATTCAAGATGGGACATTTCCATAGAGCGTAATGGTAATGCGATTGCGACAGTAGCGCCTTTAGTGACAATGGGGAAGAAACTCCCCATCCTTGTAAAATTTTTATCATTGAGCATCTACCTTATTGTTACCTTTCTTTTTTTAATGTTTCATGTTTACATTTTCAATAGAATCTTACACCGATACATGAACACAGAATAGATATTCTATTTTATATATCTAATATCTATTCTATGTTCATGCCCGGATATATGCTTTTTTTTTTTTTTACATGATGAGTGAACGATATTAGTGCAAAGAAAAACGGGGTAAAAATTTCGTCTTGAATGCTATATATGAAGTAAATATGATACAATTGGATTTAAAGCTACATAAAGTAATGGTGTAACATAAAAATATACGAAGTATTGCACTTTACAAATCCCAGAAATTTTCATAAATATTCCCATTCGGTAGGAAAATTTTTATAGCCTATGTTTTATTAATTTATGAAGTTTAACGTATTAAACAATCGTTACAACAATCTTTTAAAATTTACGCATTTTCACTTTCTTGCAGATAAAATAAAAATATTGTTTTCAATGTAAATAACGTACTATCAATTCAATAATATTTATGTGGTGACAGAGTTTGAACTCTGCACTGCAAAGACCAGCACATTCTTTAAATGAGGCTCTGGACGATCCACCAAAACTTCTGAGCCTACGAAAAAGTGGTGAATTTACAAAAACTATTGTGAGAGAGATGAGATGACTGTTGGTTGCTCGTGTGAGCAGACGTGTGAAACGTCGCTGTTCGACCGAATACCGGGTCAGCGGACCTCGGTTTTAAAGCAGAATGTCGCCGGCCAGTTATAATTATCATGTTTAATCTAAATGTAAATACCCCATCTGTAAATACCTCATCCACATGATCAAGAATATTAAAGTTTAAGATTTCCTCAAGAATCTGCCTGGACTAATTACTTCTAGACACCGACCACAGTAAAGGTACATTTATTCGTCAAAATCAATGTGCATTAAATTTCTACAGATTGGAGGCTGTCGACCGGGATATTTACATGCAAAGTGTGGATTTAACTTGTGTGAAAAATTTTCTGATGTCCTAAAGAAATTCTGATGTTCTGAAAAAGAAAAGAAAAAAAGTTGCTTTCATCGAATGTTCCGTGAATAGCTGAAAAGAAGGAAATTTTTCTCATGCAGAAGGAAAGATAAAAAGAGTCGTTTTTTTCTGTCTTGTGCGTCGATAAGGTCCGTTAATGAAGGGAAGGAAGAAAATCGGAATTTCAACTGGGTATTTCATCGAAGGATCGAAGTGAGCGTGTTCTGTGATGAATCGTTTGTGAATACATCGTGAATTCTGAGTGCTGATAAAAAAGTGTGACAATATTTTCGAGTCTCTGCGAGAAGAAATATACGTTGACCCAATTTCAGCTTCTTCTTTTCTTGTGATAAAATGGGGAAGTGCGTTTTTTATTGTTCCCCATAAGTGCTTGAATTGTGTTAAAAGGCGTACGGTGAGTTTTTGGTGTGTGTACGCCAGAAGAAAAAGAATATATATTTTTTTTAGTAAAGTTTTTTTAGTGAGTTTTTTTTGGGGAAAGTGATTTATTCAACGAGTCTGCGGTGATTTTTTTTTGCAGACGGAAGAGTGAATATGTATTATCAGATGTTGCTGATAAAGATAGGAAGTTGTTTTTTTTTTTGCTTCCTAAGAAATATACTTTTTTTTTTTTTTGCTTCTTTGAAAGAAAAAAAGTATTAACGATATAACTTTTTTATCTTGTTATTTTTTATGTGAAATGAAAAAATATATATTCCTTTGAGAAAATTTTGATGGAAGTAAGTGTTATTTAAACAGGTGTTAAATAATTATTTTTTTGTATTATTATATTGTGAAGAAAAAAAAAAAAAATATATATATATATATTTTGGTGGAAATATCTGGTACAAAGTAAGTCTGTTTTAGAAAACTGTTAATATTATTATATATATAGATATATTTGATTTATCGGGTGCTTATATAGTATTGATTTATATTAAGATATTTTATTTATGTGTTAATTGGTTAGATATAATTATGGCACACTTAATAAGGTCTAAAAAGTTCGATCTAGTAACTGCGGTAATCGAGTTAGGTTTAAATCCTCCAGATGGTGCTAATAAAAGTCAACTGACTGATTTAATTTTAAAATCGAAGGCTATAATGAGAATTTAGTAAAAAATTTGCTAGCGGGGATTATAAGCGAGAGGGAAAAGAAAGAAAAATTGTTGCAACAAAAAGAAATCGAGAATCGTGAATTTGAATTGAAAAAATTACAATTGGAAAATACACAAAATACCCAATTGCATAATTCAATATCTACAATCGCCGGAAAGGGTTCCGATGTTTTAAAATTACTAAATAGATGTAATAATGAGGAAGAAATTAGCATTTACTTAACCCTTTTCGAACGCCAAGCGAAGCGTCTTGGGATAGGAAAAGATGAATGGGCTACATATCTGTTGGCACTGCATCCGCTTGATATTGTTAGTTTAATAAATCGTGAAAGTGATGAAGAACTATCCAGTGATTACGACTGTGTAAAGAAAATACTTTTAAGACGTTTCAACACCAGAGCAATTCAGGCAAAAATTCTTTTTACATAGAAAACAAAATTCAGCGTCATGGAAAGATTTCTCATTTGAAATCGCAAATTTTCTGAATGAATGGTTATTGGGATTACACATATCAACGTTCGAAGAGTTAAAAAATATTTTAATCATTGACCAGATTAGGCGAAAATTGTCCCTAGAAATGAAGGAACACTTTTGTGACGAATTGCCAAAAATTACGAGTGTAGAAGATTTGACCAATAAATTGGATGATTTTGAAACAGCCAGAATTAACTTACGGAAAACTGAAATTAAGCCCCCGAACACAGAATTTAGGAAACGGCAAGGTAGTGAAAATAATAGAGCGTTCCATCGAAATGACATTAGTCGCGTACCATATGAGAAAAACTACACACATACCCCCCAAAAGAATTTAAATACAAAAATCCGTTGTTTCAATTGCAATGACTTTTCTCACCGTTTTAGGGATTGCCCCCGAAAAAAGGAAAGTCCGGTCTGCTGGAAGTGTAAAATTCCTGGCCACAGGTCTGACCAGTTAACAAATAATTCTCCTAAAAATGCAAATGCTGCCGTAAGCAATAACTCAAATCCGGTTGATAAAATAATAAAAAACGTGGGGATTTTAGGGAAAAATATGGATGCTTTAATTGATACAGGAAGTGACGTAAATATGTGTAGCAACGATACTTATACAGCCCTGGGATGCCCTAAATTGCATGAAAATGACTTGGTTTTATCAGGTATTGGTGGTAGTCAAATTACACCCACAGAATTTACGACCGTAAAAATTGAAATAGATGGTTACACAGTGAATGCAGACTTATACGTCGTAAAAAATTTGAGCCATTCTATAATTTTAGGAAATAACTTTTTGAAACAGGTAAATTTCAATATGTCAGAAAAAGGATTGCAAATTACAGGGAAACGAAAGTTGAAGGAAGTTAGGGTGAATTACATCACTGCTTTCCCACAAGAAACGGTCGTGACAAAAAACAGACGCGTCATCTATGTCACACCCAAATTTCATGCGATGTTGCGGTCAGAAAAGCAAAACAATCCCACGATGGGAAAAACGATTGCGACAGCTGAATTTGTGAGAAAGGAGCAAACTAATCAAAATGAAAGAGCTGGCAACTTTAGTGAAAAAATAAACATGCAATTAAGCTCTGATAAAAATTGTTTGTTGGTAAGTGAACAGTGTTCTGTTCCACAGTTAGACTCAGCGAAAACCAGATATTTATTTAGCTGAGACAGCTAATTCTATTAATTTTCAGGAAGTTGAGCTAAACCATATTACAAACAGCACTATTAAGAAAGAGTTAACGCAATTGATCACTAATTATAAGCCAAACAAGGTTAAGGACACAGAGTTAAAAGTAAATATAACATTAACTGATGATACTCCGATTGCGCAACGACCGCGTAGATTAGCATATCCAGAACAGGAATTTGTAGACAAACAAATACAAGAATGGTTGGAAATGGGAATTATAACGGAGAGTAATTCTAATTATGCATCGCCTATTGTGTTAGCGAAAAAGAAAGATAATTCCTGGAGATTGTGTGCAGACTATAGACCCCTCAATAAAAAAATAATTAGAGATAATTTTCCCTTGCCAAGAATAGAAGATGTTTTAGATAACATTGAAGAAGCGAAAGTTTTCACTACATTGGATTTAAAAAATGGTTTTTTTTCATATAGACGTAGCAGAGGAGAGTAGGAAATATACAGCATTTGTCACGCATAACTCCCAGTACGAATATTTAAAGCTTCCATTCGGATTATCGATTGGGCCCCAGAATTTTCAGAGATATATTCAAGCTGTTTTTAAACAGTTAATTAAAAATAAAGTAACATTAATTTACTTAGACTGTCGTACTTGCGAAGACTGAAGAAGAAGCGCTTTTAAAACTGAAACGCGTCCTAGAAGTTTCATCGGATTACGGACTTGAATTTAATTTTGCAAAATGCCAATTCCTTAAACGGAAAATTGAATTTTTAGGCTATATAATTGAAAACGGAACTACAAGGCCCTCGGAAGCCAAAACTTTGGCAGTAAAGAATTTTCCTGAACCCCGCACCCTTAAACAATTACACAGTTTTCTGGGTTTAACTTCTTTCAGAAAATACATCCCACATTATGCAACTATAGCGACATCTTTAAGTGATTTATTAAAAGCGGGAAATACATTTAAATTTGGAATCCTCGAAAAACAAGCTTTTGAGACTCTTAAAGAAAAACTAGTTAACCCCCCAATATTGCATACATTCCGACGAGGCGCTAGACTAGAATTGCACACCGATGCAAGCGCCATAGGTTTTGGTAGTGTCCTACTACAAGAAGATGAAAACAAAAACTTACATCCTATTCATTACATGAACCGTAAAACTACACCTACTCAAGCAAAATATTCGAGTTACGAATTGGAAACACTTGCGGTAATAGAATCGGTTAAAAAATTCCGAAACTACTTATTAGGTACGAAATTTAAAATTGTGACAGATTGTTCCGCGTTTCAAAAGACAATGGACAAAAAAGACATTACGCCAAAAGTAGCCAGATGGGCTCTATTCTTACAAGAATTTGATTATGAAATTGCCCACGATCAGGATCCCAAATGAAACATGTAGACGCATTGAGTAGAAATACAGTACTAATAGTTACCCGATCGCATGATAAATTAACATTAAAAATAAAGAACGCACAACAAGAAGACGAACACATACAAGCGATAAAAAAGTTAATTGAAAAAATTGAAAGCTCAGAATATTTTATAAGAAACGACATCTTATACAAATATGAAAATGATAGAGAACTTTTGATGATTCCTACCAATATGCAAAAGGAAATAATACGCGATGTTCATAACAAAGGTCATTACGCAGTGGCTAAAACTGAAATTATTTTAAAAGAAAATTATTTTATACCCCAATTAAGAAAGAAAATTGAAAGTGTCATTGCCAACTGCATAGAGTGTATACTTTGCAATAAAAAGCAAGGAAAAGGAGAAGGTCTGTTAAACCCGATCCCCAAACAAAATATGCCCCCTCGAGACCTATCACATAGATCACATTGGTCCCATGCCTTCTACAAATAAAAATTACAATCATATTTTTACTGTTGTGGACGCATTTACTAAATTTGTTTGGCTATACCCCGTTAAAACTACAGCCGCTAAAGAAGTCATCGATAAGTTAACCCGACAACATGATATTTTCGGAAATCCATCGCGAATCATTACCGACAAAGGACCAGCATTTGCCTCTGCTGATTTTGAGAAATATTGTAAGGAAGAGATCATAGAGCATATTCCCATAACAACAGGGATACCTAGAGGAAACGGGCAAATAGAGCGAATGCACCGAATTCTTATCCCAATTTTAGCAAAACTTAGCGTAGAGGACCCCACTAAATGGTACAAATTTGTCGCGCCCGTACAACGCATCATGAACAGCACCGTATCGAGGAGTACAAAATTGACACCTTTTGAACTACTGACAGGAACGAAACTGCGGCAGAAAACTGATCTGCAAATCAAAACGCTGCTAGATTATGAGGAATTAAATTCGTTCATATCGGAAAGAAAGTCGAATAGAGAAATAGCTAAGCAAAACATATTAAAAATACAACAGGAAAACATGAAAACGTATAACAAAATGCGAAAAAAGGCCAACACCTATAAACTCGGTGATTTGGTGGCCATTCAAAAAACACAGTTTGGGACAGGTACCAAACTAAAGCCCAAGTTTCTTGGTCCCTATGAAATTACTGCAGTAAAAAGAAACGATCGCTATAACGTGAGTAAAGATGGACACCATGAGGGTCCAAATATGACCTCAACGGCTGCAGATCACATGAAGCCTTGGACTTCTACTGTCTAAGACGAAATATTTGAGCTTTAAGGGATTTTTGTGTTTTTTATTTATTTTTTTTTTAACTGTGTGTTAGTGATATCCTTTTTTTTATAACTATTATGAATAAACTGTGGGAAAGAACTGCTTCTAAGTGACAAGCAGAAAAACTTTATTATTTTTCTAACCCTAAAAATATTGGTCAAGGACTGAAAACTTTTAAAAAGCAGTATTTAGTGACTGATTTTGTTATTATTTTGTTTTATATATTGTTTGTGAATTTTTTTTGTGTGTATAATATACGTTCTGGAAAAAGTAGTTCAGTACCAGTCTGGCATATAAGGTAGATGGGTGACTGGGAGGACCCAGCCTTGTCAGGTAGGCCGAATTGTGGTGACAGAGTTTGAACTCTGCACTGCAAAGACCAGCACATTCTTTAAATGAGACTCTGGACGATCCACCTCAACTTCTGAGCCTACGAAAAAGTGCTGAATTTACAAAAACTATTGTGAGAGAGATGAGATGACTGTTGGTTGCTCGTGTGAGCAGACGTGTGAAACGTCGCTGTTCGACCGAATACCGGGTCAGCGGACCTCGGTTTTAAAGCAGAATGTCGCCGGCCAGTTATAATTATCATGTTTAATCTAAATGTAAATACCCCATCTAAATACCTCCTCCACATAATCAAGAATATTAAAGTTTAAGATTTCCTCAAGAATCTGCCTGGACTAATTACTTCTAGACACCGACCACAGTAAAGGTACATTTATTCGTCAAAATCAATGTGCATTAAATTTCTACATTTATAATATTAACATATAAGAAATAATAATAAAATTACAGATGGGGAAAAATTCATTTCGACAAATTTTTAGAATTATATAAATCTAACAGTTAAAAATAAATAGAGGTAGTGACATTACACTCAGTAAAGTTTTATTCGATATGAATAAATTAACACAATACCTGAATTTTATTTTTTACAATTTAATCTCATAAACTTACATATTTACGTTATTAACAGAATTTTCTAGGGTTTTCTTTTATATTATTACTCTAATTATCATTTTGTAAGTTAAAAAGGAACGATACAAGTACGATAAAAAGAAAAATCAGCTAAATAAAATAAAGCATAAATAGAATATCGTCTGCCCCTACTTCGCTTTAGGAAGGAAAGATATTCAAAACATAGAGCGTAAACATATTTCTGCAACATTGGTAAATTTCGGAGGCTTGTTAATTCGTCTCCCTTGTCGGTAGTGACGCTAGTACTGTTGCTATTACAGATTTTGCCGTAAATGTCCTATCTTGGTCCTTAATGTATGGTTTTACCCATCCGCAGTGCCGTAAATAACCGTACGTACTCTGGTATAAATGCCGCAACATGAGTACGAAACTCACAATTTTCGTGTTACTACGTCTACTGTTAGGAAAAGAGCCCTTGGAATATAGAACGATATCGTAACATCTTTTTGAAAATGTAGTTCATGATGACGTGACACGATGACTAACTGCTAAAGTTTTAGTACTGAAAGTGTTTAAATATTTTATACAACTGAGGCGGATGCTTACTTGTATTACACTGTACAGACCTATAAAAAATCGTTTCCGAACAGAAATTCTGTTTCCCACTTAGACTTAATAGAGCAGTCCTAATCAGAGGCGCCATTTCAGAACTTTCTTGGGGGGGGGCGGGCAAACATTTTTTGAGGGATGCTAAGGGTAGGATCCAGGGGGTCTAACCCCCCCCCCACCCCCGTATGAGAAACGTTTACACTTATGCTTACAATAACAGTAAAAACTTCGAATACGGAAACTCAGAACCAATGAAATTTTTCGTTTTAGACAGGTTTCCGTCTTAGGAGGTAAAGTTTTATTATATTGGACACGATTTTTTTGCTTTTTAGACAGGACTTTGTTATAGACAGGTTCCATTTTTACAGGTATCCTCACTAACTGTTAAACCATCCGCTCTATAGTATAGCTCTGAAAAGAGATGTATTAGAGTAAAACTTGTGAAAACGAAACCTGTCTATAACAGATTTCTTTCTAGAGGGGGAAAAATTGAATTTCGTTGAAAAAACATCATACAATTATACTTGCTAAGAGGGAAACCTGTTTAAATGGAGCTTTTTTTTAGTCCCTTTCGAAGCTTTACTTACAGGGGCACCATTTCATGAGTTTCCTGACGAAGGACAAGAAAAATTTTTCTTTGAACAACAGGGAATGTGGAAAATTGCACAACTTGCAGAACTGCACAAATCACACAGAAAAAAAATCCCGCACAATAAAACATGCTCTACGTGATTTTGTCTCCATAACGTCTTTCACAAGCATGTAATTATTCCCCAATTTTTTTTTTTTTAATGTTTGTGAAAGTCCGCGATTTTTCTTTCTTTCAAAATCCATAAAATCAATTCGTCAATGGGCCGCAGAAAATATCGCGAATCTTGGAAATTTTGAAAAAAAAAAAAAAGTCTCAAAATGGTCACTTAAAAAATCGCTAATTTCTTCAAACTACCGTGGAAAATATCGCTAATCTCATCATAGATCGCGAAAAGAAATACAGATTTCGTCAAATGATTGCACAAACAGAAATCTTGAATTTCGTAAAAGGGTGGCGAAAACAATCGCGAATTTCGTAAAAGGATTGCAAAAAAAAAAAAAAAAAAAAAAAAGAAAGAAAAAATCGCGAATTCGTCAAAAGATTGTGCAAAAAATCACGAAAATTTAGTCGAAAAATCGTGCATTAAAATCGAGAAGAAATTCATCAAACGATCGCGTAATAAGTTCCAAAATTTTGTCTAACTCTGGCGCAAAAAAATCACAAATATTATTAGTCGGTGGCAGAAACAAAATCACGAATTTCAATAAATGATAGTGATAAGGAATCGTGAATTTTGTCAAAAAAATCACGAAAACAAATATCGAATTTCGTCAGTTAGCCGCGGAAAAATAGTGTGAATTTCGGCAAGTGCTTGCTCGAAAAAAATCCATTTCGTATAACGCTTTCAGAAAAAAAATCGTGAATTCCGTGAATCAATCACGGAAAAAGTCGGAAATTTCGTCAGATGATCGCGAAAAAAAAAATCATGAAATTCAATCAGTCATGAGATAATCAGCTAATGAACGTCATGAATAGGTCACGAAATTTGCAAATTTTGTGATCTGTACGTATAAGAAAATTTTCGTTACTGATTTTCTGCAAGTGAAGGTAAAGCGTTATTTTTTTCGGATTGTGTTTTCACTATTATGAGATGGTTTCATGTTAATCCGATTTTTCAAAGAAATTCTGAATATTTTTCAGAAAAAAAAACTACATATTTGAACATTAATGAATACTATGTATATATCTTCATTTTTATACAGAAAAGATAAAATTTATAATTAATATTCATATAAAAAGCACAAATAAATGCACAAGAATTACTTTCATGTGCATACATATAATTTAAAATTATTTAAAATATATTAGAAAAACCCAAAACATTTTCAGTCATCAATGGGATTTAAATATTATTATTTTCTTTGCGCTTATTTGATAATTGGCTAGAAGAAAATCATTGTGTCAATGATTTTGACGAGGTTTTCCATGATCAATTTACACACAGCTGAGAAGCAACTGATAAAAAAAAATCTCACATGTACTTTTAAAATTAACCAAAGTACTCATTAAAGATATATGTCTCACCTTGAGGGAGTTCGAATAGTAAGGATTTAGGAAATTTTTTTTATAATTATTAATCTCTATGCATAAGCATTTATTTAATGCATATGTTTTAAAAGTGTTTTTTCGCGGCTTTTAGACGAAATTCGCTTTTTTCCGCAGCCTTTTGACGGAATTTACGTTTTCTGTGGCCCTTCTTTGTGACCTTGCTCTTTCTTTTTTTTGCGATCTTTTAAAGAAATTCGCATTTTTTACGCTTCCTTTTGACGAAATTCTCATTTTTTGTATGCAATCCTTCGTCGAAATTTGCGTTTTTTCCGCGGCTTTTTAACAAAATTTGCGTTTTTTTTTCTCGTCTTTTTGATGAAATTTGCTTTTTTATCTGCGGTCTTTTGACGAAATTCACGTTTTTTTCTGTGTCCCTTTGACGAAATTCACGTTTTTACAGCTTTCCTTTGACGGAATGCGTGTCTTTTTAGCGGTCCTTTGTCGAAATTTGCGTTTTTTCTGCGGCTCTTTAATGAAATTCGCGTTTTTTCTGTGGTCATTTGCCGATATTCGCGTTTTTTATGCAATCCTTCGTCGAAATTTGCATTTTCCGCGGCTTTTTGACGAAATTCGCGTTTTCCTAGTCTTTTTTATGAAATTTGCGTTTTTCTGCGGCCTTTTGACGAAATTCACATTTTTTGTTGTCCCTTTGACGAAATTCGCGTTTTTTGGCGATCCTTTACGAAATTAGATTTTTTTTCGCAGCCTTTTGACGGAATGCGTGTTTTTAGCGATGTTTTTTCGAAATTCGCTTTTTCCGCGACTTTTTAATGAAATTCGCGTTTTTTCTGCGGCCTTATGACGAAATTCGAGTTTTTGCTGTGCTCATTCGACGAAATTAGCGTTTCCTCCGCGAGCATTTGACGTAATTCGCATTTTCTCCGCGGTCATTCGACGAAATATGACTTTTCTTTCGCGATCCTTTGACAAACTTCGCATTTTATCCGCGGTCCTATGACAAAATTCCGGTTTTTTTCTTGATCCTTTAAAGAAATTTGAGGGTTTTTTTTCTGTGAACGATTGACGAAATTGATTTTTTCGGCGACCATTTTTCAAAAATTGCGATATTTTTTTACGTCCAAATTTTCGGGCTGAGGACCGAATTTTTCAAATTTTCGGAAAATTCGAAACCAAGTCACCCCTGCCCCCCCCCCCTCTGGCTACGGCCTTATTGGGAAAAATTATTTCTGTTTATAACACAATTCAACGTGTTTCGTAAGATTTAGAACTTTGTGGAAATATAAGTCAGCCCCCCCCCCCCGAAAAAAAATCCTGGGTACGCCACTGACGGCCCCCGTAGGTTAAAATTTCTAATTAGGAATTTTTGGTACTTCTTAGTTATCTCGTCGACCAATCTCGCCAAATTATATAAATCGCCAAACCACTCGCCAAATTATACACATTGACATAATTTTTATTTTAAATAACGAAAGAACAAATAAATTAGTAAAACATTAATAAAAATACAAATAAAACGTCGAATTAATGGTTTTATTGGCCATTATTGGCATTTAATATTACAATTAATTAATTAATGGCAACCATTATTGGCATTTAATCTTACAATTTGGCGACAGTAATTTGGTCGACGGGATAAGTAAGAAGTACCGAATTTTTTCCTTATCCATTCCTGAATTAAACACAAAAAGTTCCATCTTCATATCTGCAAAACTCATGCCTGTTTAAATAATTCGTTAGGTTTTAAGGGATTAGACACAAATTGAAATGCGGCTTATTCAAGAAACAATGTTACTTTAAAAGTTCCAGGATTCATGCAAAAAATATATTTATCGAGTTCGAATTAGATTTTTCTGTTTTTTGTGATGATTAACCACATAATTTGCAAATAAAATCACATCCTAAAATTTCCCAGAAAGTTTAAAAATTTTAAAATTATTATTATTATTTTTTTTAATTGGGATAATTTAAAATCGTTATATCTCGAAATATTATCGCCGAATTTCAAACTTTTTTTTTCATTTAATTAAAGACGAAAATATAATTTTAATTTTGTTTCAGGATTTTTTTAAATATTAATATAAAAAAATATTAAAAACACAAATTTAAAAAAAATGATGTAACTTATTTAAAAAAAAAAAAAAAATCATATTTTCAAAAATAAATATACAGTGAAACTCGTTTAAGATACGCCCGCTTAAGATACGAATTATCTTCGGTCCCTTGAAAAACGCCTATTAAACCTGTGTAAAATTACCCGCTTAATATACGTACGCATAAGATACGATCCCGCTTAATATACGAAGAAAATTTGTCCCTTGATGTAAAAAAACCCGCTTAATATACGAAATGGTGCTTATATAATCCGTTTATCACGTGTCTTTAGGACTAGTCCAGGCATTTTGTGATTGAACATGGGCAAAATTGCAATAGAAGCTTTTTACAGAATTTTTTAATCAGGAAACTACTGCTTAATAGCATACTAAAAATCAGACAAAATCTGAGCACGGGAACACCCCTGTATACGGATTCCAAAATGGCGGAGGGGATTTTCTGGAACTAAGGCAGAGAATATATCGCTTACGGAAATATATCGCTTTATTTTCACAATTTAACTTTGAAGTATAGTCAAAAACGACAAACAGTACACAAAAGTCTACTATTTCTGACAAATTACTGCTTAAGTTCATTTTTACAGAAATGTTCCAGTGAAGAAAAAAACGTATCAATAGTTTTCATCATATTTATAGTTAGAAGTTAGGTAGTTCTTGTTACATCCATTGACTTGGCACACCCCAGAAGCTGTAGAACAGGGCAATCAATTACGCTTGCATCAGCATCGTAAAGTAGCACAGTTTGTCTTTCAAGAAGATGGAATCATATTAAGTAAATAATCTGTAGCTGGTAGTCACTCGCAGAGCATTGGGTAGCACGAGTGTTTTTTTACATACCAGCCCCATTCTGCTGGCTTGGTTCTTTCTTCCGATATTTATTTGTAAGTAAGTGTGATAGCTATGATATTTTGTAGAAGAATCGGTCGGAGGCAAACATTCAGGTGTAATAAATGATTTTACTGTAGTTACTTTCCTTACCAACATTTGGTGACGTAGTTTGTCTATAGAATCCAGTGCCTTGCAGTCATAAAACAGAAGCATTGCTTTTCTTCCAGCCTCAGCCATATCTGAATGTAGGCTTGAATTTGAACAAAATATTTTTGCAATAGAACGGAGCTCTGTCTTGTTCATCTGTTTGAGAAATGATGAGGATTTCCCCATCGAAAAAATTCTGGATGTTATATCGCAGCCCGTGAAAGCATGCTGAGACAGAAGGAAGTTGCAATTTTCACGACCTAACAGAGATTGCATGTTGAGGATATGATAGACTGGTTTGGAACATGATCCTCGTCTTATGTCACTGCGATAGTATAGCTTGAAGCCATTATCCTTTGCCTGTTAAAGAAGAAGAATCAGCAAGTCGGTATCTTCACCTATTACAGTGGTATGTGCATGTGCATGTTCTGAAGATGAGACTGGAGCACGAACAATGTTTATATTTTCATCCCCATGTGTTGGGAACAATAAAGCCTTGTTTCTTAAGCAATTCGCCTGTGAGGGAAGTTATTGCTTGCTTGTTTTTTCATTGTCCAGAAAACTCTTCCTTTTTTCCAATAAATTTCACGTATGGGCTGAAATTAATATCTCTGCTGTTTTTTTGTAGCGTCATCTGTGAGCCACATCATTGATTGTTGGATACCCAATGTAATTATCAAAAACCATGATAGGTTTTCCATATTGTTTAACAATAAAATCAGCGTAAGACATAGCAATGTTTTCATAGGTATCATTTTTTACACCAGGAAATGCGACGCAAGAAAGATCCTCCATCCAATATGTACCTTTCTGTACTTTCCACGTAGTCATATTTTTTATTGTGTAAATTTTTAACGTGTTTGACTAGTGCTTGAACTAACTGAGATTTGTCTGAATTCCTCATCATACTTAGTGATTCAAATAATGCTGCAGGATACGCACACGGTTCATAACGCATGACATCTCCGAGATTCATTTTACCACAAGTGCCAGTAATCATCATTCTTTGGAAGAGGAGCGCTGGATCTATTTGTATATCTAAGTCATCTTTATAACTACAAATGGCGGCAGCAGATCCTAGAGTTTTCACTTTCTTTGACCTTTTAGCCGAATACCTAAATATATCCTTCCCTATCATTTTGGAGATGATGATCATACCAAATAAGTGCAACTCATCAACATTAACTTCTTTTTTAGCTGTTACGCCTGTAACAATTTTGCGTAGAGTAGAATCAGAATGAAATGGCGATATGTGTTCCAGTACATCGGCCACTTTTTAAATGTCATTGCTGCTCCTCTTCTGTCTGCTGTCTCTTATAGGCATTTTTGATAATTTTATAAAAGTTACACACTCCCAATGTTATTCCTATGGGAGTTTGAAGCTAAAAGTTAGCATAGAAGACAATTTTTAACTATTTTCAAAACATCATTTAGTACACTTAAAATCATTTAGTACACTTAAAATTGATATTTTGAATTGAAACTGGCAACAGAGCAAAGTATATACACTTACGTTAATAAAAAGCACAGTATGGAGCTGTTTATAGCATTTATTATGTACGTTAGAGGTTAGAGATTAATTAAAAAATGTTAACATTACAATAATCTCCACAAAGATGCATTATTAAATGGCCGCCAATGGTAAAGCATGTACTTTTCAGAGGCTCATTAAAATACTAAAATTTATAAAAAGAATCTAAAGCTGACTCACTAGTGTTGTATAAGCTTCAAATTGCACAAATAATGTAGTAATCCGCTGTTAAATAATCATTTAACACCATAAATATATTCTTGAAAAACACTGACATGACAAACTACTCTGGTTAGATCACAATCACAGCACAGCATGTATAAAAAATATCGATATCTTTGCTTAAAGTCTCCTTAACAAAGTAAATTGGTGATGAAATGTCCATAAATGCAGGGGTCGTGCGTGTCCTGAAATTTTATAGCCAGGAAATTTTTCGGTACCAGTATTTTCTTATAGAAAATTACTTCTTAAATAAGGCGAAATTTCGCGCGTTTAAGCTAGATTTATTCTATTAAAAAATACTGATATTTGCCCTGAAAAATTCCCTAAAGCATATTATTAAAAATGTTCCGATGCCTGGGAAAGTTATGCACAACTAGCATTTATAAGCACTGGAATCGATTCAGAGCCAGTTGCAATTGCGGATACATGAGATAGAGGAACGGGATTAACAGAAAGTAGAGAAATTTAAAAGAACTATATCTCGCGAACCACTGGACCGATTTTGATGCGGTAGGGCTTAAAATGTTCAGGAAGACTTAATATGTAGAAAGAAAATATAGTATAGGGCTTGCCTGAGGCCGGAGATATATCTCCCCATCGCAGGAGCTTGAAAAACTCACCGCATACCGGATGACTGTTAGGAGATCGGTCTAGTAGTAATACAGTTTAGAATGAGTTATAGATACTTTACTTTATCTTGTTCCAAAAGCATTATTGGTTGTCAGTTGCTCGATAAAAAATGAATATTTGCAGTCCAAATTGTTTAGTGCTGCCCTCTGTCGTCTTCCGTCTCAACTAAAAGCTATACAACAGCACAACAACGCAAAACGGCATATGATTCAGTCCGTTTTGAAATCCGTTTTTAAGGGTGTTCCCGTGATCGAATTTTGTCTGATTTTGGTTATATTTCTCAGTAATGGTTACGGATTAAAAATCAGTTAACAGAGCTTCTATTGCAATTTTGCTCGGGTTGAAGGTGTATTTACTTTAATTTGCCTGGACTAGACAGAATAGCTCAAAAGAGCAACTGAATTGTGCTGGAGTCTTTGTCTTGGCGCCTTCCCCCTCCCTCCCCGTTCCTTCTTCCCCTTTTAAGTTCGAAGTCCCTGTGGAAGGATCGGGCAGCTTCATACCGTGCCTTCGCTAAGACTGTGTCTGTGTGCCTTCGCAGCGTTCTCCGATCTAGGGGAAAATCCCTAGATATAGGGAAACTCAAGCCTATATAGGGAATTCCTTCTTATTTCTAGGGAATTTTTAGAAGACTAGCAATATTTTCTTGAAATCTAATGGGAAAAAAAGGATTTTTTTTTAGACTTCTGTGTTTTTCTGACAATGAACGTGATAGATGGAAGATGAAGTAAAGAGATGGGCTGTGGGGAGAAATTGTCTTTAAGCAATTCTTTCACTAACAGAGGGTGGGGGGAGATTGTTTTTGTATAACACAAACCGGTGTTCATGAATCTCGTATGTGATTCAGCCAGGCCGTTACAGCCAATCAAAGTGCAGAATTTCTTCCATTTCACGTGACTTTAGAATCTAGGGAATTTTTATTCGGTAGTCTAGGGAAAAAGGGAAAACCTATCTGAGAACACCGTGCCTTCGAAACCTCTGTACCGGCAAAGCTGTCGAAAGCATAAATCTAGTCTTTTGTTTATCCGCTGAATAGTAATAGGAATAAATAATGGATGAGCGACTGAAAGTAAAAAGAAAAGCACTTTCTTTGACTGAAAAACTGGATGTGTTAAGGAAATATGACGCCGAGGATGTGATAAACAAGACAGTCTTTGCCAAATCTGTGGGAATCCACGAGTCAACTCTGCGAGCTCTGTTAAAAAATAGACAGAGACTGGAAAGCAGTGCATCAGCTGGAGGCTCTAGCAGAAAGAAAATTAAGGTGGCAAAATTTGAAGAATTGGAGATTTTATTTCAGTGGTTCACCCAAACCCGATCGATGAACATCCCAACTAATGGATCATTGATTAAGGAAAAGGCCTGCGAAATTGCTACACGTCTTGGGGTGGATTTCACGCCTAGCAACGGTTGGCTAGACCGCTTCAGACAAAGATACGGCATAGTTTATAGGAAGGTATGCGGAGAGTCGACAGCTGTGAATGTAGATAATGTCAATTGTTGGAAAACTAACGTGCTCGCGCCGCTATTGAAAAAGTACTCAAGATGCAATGTTTACAATGTCGACGAGATGGGCCTTTTTTTAAAATTAATGCCAGATAAAACTATGGCGTTTAAAGGTGAGAAATGTTCTGGAGGCAAACTTAGCAAAGAACGTATAACTGTTCTTGTTGGTTCAAATATGAGCGGAACGGATAAATTAAAACCCCTCGTCATCGGCAAGTCGCGGAATCCTCGCTGCTTTAAAAATGCTAGAAATCTGCCCTGTGATTATGAAAGTCAAGCCAAAGCATGGATGACAGGCGATATATTCGTTAAGTGGATCCGCAAGTTCGATGAACGAATGAAAAAGGAGTCCAGGAGAGTATTGTGTCTCGCCAACAACTGTCCCGCCCATCCCAAGGATATCCCCGGTTTACAAAACGTCGAACTAGTCTTTTTACCCCCTAATGCAACTAGCGTTGTTCAACCCATGGATCAGGGCATAATTCATGTTCTCAAAATGAAATACAAAAGTCGTGTAGTTGTACGTCATCTACACCAAATAGATCATCGTGAAAAGGATCTATCCTGCCCAGCCTGTAAGCCTATTAACCTCTTAGACGCTATGCATTTCCTGAGAGCGTCCTGGGTTGGGTTGGGTTGGGTTGATTTTTGACGGCCAATTATCTACACGAGGGATATAGGCCCGGGGGGAGTGCCCTCCGTGGGGGTCTTTCTAAGGGAACCTAATCCGTATTAACGCATGGAAGATCCACGGCTCGAAGAAAACCACGAAAACTCCGAACGATTAGGCCGACGGGCGCGATTGGGATCAGAGAGCGTCCTGGGAAGACGTAACATCATCCACCATTGTGAACTGCTTCTGTAAAGCCTTTGACGTCGACGGCACTTTTCGAAACGTTGACATCGCAGAAGAGGAGCAGTATCAAGAAAAATGCGAAGATTGGGACTCATGTGTCGAAATTGACGATCAGCTTGTAACATGTGAAGTTCGTTCTATCCCGAATATAATCGCAGATGTCAAAAGTTCCGATGAACCTAGGCCTTCAGAAGAAGAAGTAGATGACGCGGGTGAAGAAACGGATGTGCCAGCCATACCACCATTCGCATCTGTAATGAGCTCGTTAAGCTTACTTCGGCAGTACGCCTCTTCGATGGATGCTGGTCCATCTGTCGAAGATTTTATCTACAACATCAACAAGGCAGAAAGCTTCGTGATAAAATCTCGCCCTAAGTTGCACCAAACCAAGGTAAACGACTTTTTTTCAACAAATTAAAACTACTTCACGTAGTTTAATTTAGATAATGTAACAAATAATTATTGTTCCTTGCATACATTTAGTTTGTCTTTCTAAAAGTAATTATGAAAATTTATTATTTTTCCTGTTTAAGTATGTAGTGTATTTTAGTTGTTGTTTTCTAAAGATTAACAAAAATTTCGTTTTATTGTCTTTTTATAATTTGACATTTTAATTTTGACTCAATAAATTTTTTGAGAAAAATAAAGTAATTCTTTATTTCAAAATTTTAAACTTAAATTTTCTATAATATCTAAAAATTGTTAGAAATGGGTAAAATGAGAGTTATGCACTGCCTTTACATGCATTATTACTCGGGAATCTATGAAATCCGGATAAGATACGATCCCGCTTAAGATACGAAATGCTCTCAGTCCCTTGATTCGTATCTTAAACGAGTTTCACTGTATTTTCAAATTTGTCGAATAAAAATTAATGTAAAATAATCAAAAAGGTCATATTCCGAGTTTGCACCCTTTTTTTAACAATTCTTGACTTAAAAATGCAAATTTAGAATTTAAATAAAATTTATTTCAATTTTAATTACGCATTTAAATTAATAATTTAAAACGCATTTAAAGTTTTAAACAAAGATTGGCTCCTAATAAAATGTTTAAATGCTTTTTAAAAAATTACAGGCGAATATGTAACTCTTTCCTGTAGCTTAAACTTCCGATTCAGTTCAACTTTTTCCCTTTCCACCTTCTTTCTGTACTACAGTACAGCCCCGATTATCCGCGACATTGGGTGGCAAGGGCACCGCGGATAACAAAAATCGCGGATAGCCCGAAAAAGACTGAAAATGGGATGCAAGCACGAAAAAAAAAAAGAAAAGTCAACATAAAAACTATGTTTTGGTGTACAAAAAACATAATAAAACGTATATATATATATATATGCACAGTAGAGTAGAAACCTTTGCTTTACGTCCAAATCACTAAAATAAAGAACAGTAAACAAAAAACAATGCCTTACGGTACTGTACAAAAAGTGTCGAATTACACCTTAAAAAAAAAAAAAAAAAAAAAAAAAAAAAAATCAGTCACTTGTTTTTGCTTTAGAAACATCTTTTCTATCTCAAAAATAAAGCTATTCCTCATATGCTCCCCTGGACTTTATCATAACTAGTTGCGTAGCAACCCGTTGTGTTGCTTTTGAATTGCATGAGACAATCGATCTGTTAGCGAAAAATGAAATCTTAACTTTATTATAAATTTAGAAAGCCATTGCAATATTAATTTTATTAAATACAATATTTCAAATAATAAGTTATATTTACAAATTAAGTCAAAACTTTCCCAATAAAAATGCACATATTCTATAACTTTATTTGCCTAGAGCTTTTTCGCTCTTCCAAGATTTTGCTTCGAATTTCGGAGTTCGTAGAAATGATGTCATTTGGGTCAACTTATACAAAAATGAATTTGCTTGGACGAATTTATTCAGAAGCATTTTATATTTATGAATTAAAATAAATATTTAAAGAATTATTTTTTTTTCTCGCTAAAACTTTTCTCTTTTTTTTTTTCTCGCTTTTTCGCATTTTTAATGTCCGCTTCTGAAATGTTTTATTAGCCATCTTAAGGCAATGGTTGAAAATCTACTTTACGACTTTAAATTAAATGAAAATAACGTACGATGTTTTTTTTTTCTTTTCACGTCAACAGAATTTATCTCAATGTTCTAGTCGACAGTCGAATTTGTGTTTCTAAAATAAACGGATTCCTGAAGCTTGAATATGTGTGAATTCGTATTTCGTGAAATTTTCTTGAAAACTACAATCATTTTTTTACTATTATTCAAATATACGTTAATTTCAATTTAAAAATGATTTCAAACAATGATACCTAATAATCCTTGTCATTTTCCCTTTTCTCTCTTTTATCCACAAAAATGGAGCAATTTTAGTTTCCATCATTACAGAAATGTCATCAAAAATAACGTAAAAATTTATATCTCGAAAACTAAACAAATTTTACAATTCTACGACCACGTTTAACATCCTCGGACCCATGCGGATAACTGGCGTTAATTTGATCACCCAACATTCCACATTCTAGGAGGAACAGCTGTGAAATACAAATGGACAGTCACTTTTTAATATTGATTGATGAAGTTTTAATTTCGCTATAAAAAATTAGTCAGGGACAAATGCTGAATTATTTATATTATTTTAAGTGCAAATGGCTTATTCCGTAATGGAGCCTGTACGCAGTGGATATAGATTAAAAAACATTATTCTTGAAAATTATTTAAAAAGACATAATAAATAAATCAATTAAGATAAAGTTTTCAAGAAAATTGCATTTGAAAGCAGATTTTCCCCCCTATATAACGGGTGTAAACATTGAAGATTCGCGATGTTTAGAAATTCAAAAAATTGCAGTAGCAAAGATTGCAAATTCGACATTTAATCATCAAGCGTTGCCATTCTCAAAATTACGCCAGAAGTACGCACGGACATATATTTCCTTTTGATACATTTTCAAACGCGAAGTTCCGTTTGTCAGCTAAAACTTTGCATGTGAAAATGTATTCTTTTTGCTTGAGGGTCTAATTTCAGTACCGCGAAGTACAAATTCCAGAAACTGATGTCTTTTAGATGTATTCGTGTAAAAATATATAGTTTTATCAAAGAAAAGGATTGTTTTCTTTTAAATATGGCACTTACTGAAGCATTACGCCAAGTGTCTCAAATTCGGTATCAGCCGAATGAAAATATATTGTAACATTAGCTTTATGAGCGAAAATGTTTTTTAAATAGTGACGTCATTTTCTGTTCAGACTTAAAATAAAGTTATTTTTAATTGTAATGAGTAAATGGTACCAATAAGGATAAATAAACCCCAATATTTCTCTTTTTCTGCAACAGTGGAAATAATACGATTGCTACCATTTTGATCAAATTTCAAAAAATCTTTTCAAATTAAATTAAAAATATAAAAGTGAAAATATTTAGAAAAATAGCTAGTGCGAGGACATCTACAAATGAACAGCTTTCATTTAAAAAAAGATTTATTATCAAAATTGGTACAGTAGAAAGTTCAAGGAAGATGTCTAAAAAAGTTATCTTGTGTTTTCAATATAGGGGAGACTAGGGACGGTTGACCATACGGGAGGCTTGGCCCACCCATGATTTTTCATATTTAAAAGGATTTCAGAGTTTTATCAATAGGTGTCAACCAAAGCTACTGGAATGCTCAAACGACAGTCTTCGTTTCATAGAAATAATCGAAATAGGTGTGGAAAAAATCAATGGGGAGGTGTTTTCAACCTAAAACTTATGTTTTTTAGAAATATTTTGTATTCTTTTTTCAGATAAATTATTTCATATAAATTTAAGTAAGTAGGTTTAAAGTAATGCAGAAATATCGAGCTTTCATTCCAGGCATAAAGATTGTACAGTAAGTTAGGCTTAACATAACAATGTGCTCTTCTTTAGAAAAGGTCTATGTAGGGACGCTTGACCCAGTCAATGTGAGGGAGGGTTGACCAGATGCTAAAGGTTCCATTAATTGAGCGGTTTTGGTAATATTTTTATTTGGACCGTGCATAATGAAAAGTTAATGGTAATATATATAAAATAATGTAAATTTATTCGGTAAAGCTACAGTAAAATGGTTTCACGAAAAAGAAAATGTTTAAAACTGACTAAAGATAGATGTGAAAAAATGCTAGAAAATGGGAAAGTTGATAGGAACTTTTTTCCATTTAAATATTACTTACAATAGGTAAATAGAAACAGTGGGAAAGACTAGAATCGATGAAAGCAACAGTCTTAACCCTTTCAGTGGCAGAGGCAGAGGTATGCTTATAAAACCACTTAATTTTAATTCCAAAACGTCACAATGGCACTAGAATTTTGCTAAAATCTTTTCCATTTAATATGTATGTGAAATATAGACTTTTCCTTATTTCCAAATAAATTTGTTCGTAAATTCCGATGTTAGTCATTTATTTCAACATTTTAATACTGAAATTACTTTGCCCTTTAAAGGTTTAAATCATGTTAATGATAAGTTAAGTACTCATACGGCTGCAAAAGAACCTTGCATCGATCGAAAAACTTTAGGAAGGTATGTAGACAAATTTCGCCAGGGTGACTACAGTGAGATGGAGCCAAGCTATGTGACATCTAGAGTTGTCACATGGTTGACATTGTCATGTCGAGTGTCAAGAAAATAGGACAAGGAGGAAAAAAAACGGGACAGTGGCTCCTAAATCCGAACATAATGAAATGAAACAAACGGAAAGTTTCTCTAACAGAATACTGCCGTAAATGTTAAAATTTAATTTACCCTGCTATACAATTATACCTGCTCAGACAAAATCCTGTTTAGAACAAAATTTTTCTCCTCTGACTTGCGATGACGTCTCAACAGGTTTGTTTAGGCATCATATTTAAAAAAATATTTTTTTTTTTTTTTATAATAATTAAAGCATGTAGTATAAAGTTATTTTGCATTTTTAAAACTGATTTTATTTTTCTTCACAAATACTGCAATATAAGACAAAGCGGGTCAAGCCTCCCATATAGTGGGTCAACCCTCCCATACGCGGGGAGCCTTGACCCATTATTTTTTCATGATTAAAATCAATCATTTTTCAAATTTCTTATATGCTACACTTGTGTCGTAATTTTCTTTTGATACTTGATTGTATATCGAATAAAACGATATATAAAACTTTATTCTACGTTCAATATTTAAAAAATAAAAAATAATTTTGTAAAAAGTGGGTCAACCCTCCCTAGTCTCCCCTATAGATTATTTTTTTTCTTTTACTTTAACAGTTGCCTAGAAACACTATTTCATACAAATTACATTTAAAAGCACATATTTTTCCCAATTCGGCTCTAAAAATTTAAATTGTTCGACTACATATATGTAAAATTCGTGCTTTTTTATATATTATTCTTTTATTTATTTATTGATGAGGCTTTAATTTCTTTGTAGAAAATTAGCGGGAGAGAAATTCTGAACTTTTTTTTTTATGTGTAAATTGTTTATTAATATTTAGCAATGGAGCCGGCACGGCAAAATCATTTAATTGATAAATAACAACGAAATAAAGCCAAAACTCACTGGGTTTTATAACAGACGATATTCTTGACATAGCACGTATTTTAATTTCAATTTTTTTTGGTTTTTATGAGAAAATGGCAACAAAAGATACAGCAATCTACTATTTTCCTTTTTCCCCCTTTAGTTTCAACAGAAATGGAGTACTTCAGCTGCCACGATTACAAAAATAGTAATAAAAACTACAAAAAAAATTAATATCTTAAAATTAAAATGAGATACAGCTTTCAAACAAATTGCATTTAACCCCTTCGGGACATGAGCCTTTTACGAAATTTTTAATCTTTTGTCACCGTTTTTTAGAAACAGAAATTTGTGTCTTCTTGAATCGAGAAAATGCGCTGATTAAATAAGGCAAATTTTACAGTAAAATTTTACTGGTGACGAAAAACAAGGATTCTGAGCGCTTCATGCGGCACGTATACGTGTCGCTCGTCCCCAAGGGGTTAAAAGAGAATTTTTTTCGTTATACGGCGGTGTAAAAATTTAAACTGTGCGATGTTTAGAAGTGTAAAAATTTGCAGTAGAGAAAATTACAAAACCAAAATTTTATTTCAAATTCCAAAGTGTTGCCATTCGCAAAATGACGTATGCGTTACGCACAGATATGTTTGTCCTTTATAATATAGATGTTGCCATTTCCAAAATGACGTATGCGTTACGCACAGATATATTTGTCCTTTATAATATAGACGAGTTGGAACCCGTCGAAATTCGACGAATTAAAATGTTTAGAATGGAACTGTTAGATTGAATTTATAATAAACCTACAAAAATAATTACAATAAAAAATTCATCTTCCATAGATTATGCCCGGTATGCTATTTCTTTCTCGAAACAAATAATGTTTTAACCTAAAATTACAAAAATATTATTTCCAAAATCTTCAACTGCTTAAATTATTGAAAAATTAAACTGTATTAGATACGTAATCAAGATGAGTAATTATGTTGAAGTTATCGATTGAGGCTCTTACGTTTGTTTTTTCAGAATTAAAAATCAGTAAAAAGGATTTTGCTTTGTCACATCATAAAATTTCCCCCAAAAATCTAAACTGTACGTTATTTTCACATTCTCAAAATTTACATATGCACCATTCAAATTCACAATTTAAAAGTATTTTAACGCTCAATACTTTATTAATGAATGTATTTCCAAACTTAAAGTCACGTTTGTCCGATACAACTTTTCATCTGAACATTCGCATAATATTTAAGTTCTAATCTCAGTACACACGAAAATTTACCATTCAGAAATTTGATTTTAGTTGCCTTAGTATTGGCCATTTAGTATTGGTCAAATATTTAGTTTTTTCAAAGAAAATAATCGTTTTGTTTTAAATATGACATCATTTTTACTCACTGAATCATTTTGTCTAGCGTTTCAAATTCCGTATCAGCGTAATGTAAAAATATTGAAATATCTTCTTCCATCTTTTGATTTATGAAGAAGAATGCGTGTTTTTTTTTTAATGGTTAATGTCATTTTCTGTTCAAAAATTAGAAAAAAAGTTACTTTTATTTGTAATGTGAAAATGGCATCAATAAGGATATAATCAATAAAAATCCATGGCTAATTTCCCTTTACTTTTATTAGAAATGGAGTACTTCAGTTGCCACAATCACAAAATTGGTACTAAAAACTATAAATAAAATTAATATCTCAAACATAAATTGAGATACAGCTTTCAAACAGATTGCATTTAAAAGTACATTTTTTTCCCTATACGACGGTGTAAAAATTGAAAGTATGCTATTTTTAGAAGTTAAAAAATTTGCAGTAGCAAAAATTGCAAAACCGAAATTTCATTTCAAATTTCAAAGTGTTGCCATTCGCAGAATGACGTATGCGTTACGCACAGATATGTTTGTCCTTTATAATATAGATAGTCTTATAATTGTTAAATATTTTAATTGTTGTGTTTACGTTTTGTTAATAAAATCAAGAAGAGACATCAAGTCTTTATATCTGATATTTTAAACATGGCAACCGAATCTAGAAATATTTTTCTATTACTTTCGAATACATGAATTTTTCTGTTTATATTTATTAGCAGGGCTTATTATATTTTCCTTACTGTTGGCTTGAATTAAAAAAAAAAATAATAATAATAAATTCGCTTCGCGGATAAACCGCACCGCGAAAAATCCGCTCGCGGATAATCGGGGCTCTACTGTATCGGGGCTCTACTGAAAACAAAGTTTTTTCTGACATACCGATTAAGAGTGTTTTCATAAATTTAACCCTCACAACTTCAGGTTTTATATCGTCCCGACAAGCGGTTAAGAATCATTCCATGTGAAATCAACCAATTTAAAGAAAAGTTGTTGCACCATAGTCACAGATTTTTTTAAAATTTTTACTACAGACAGATGTAGTAGTGAAACCATCAAATCTAAAATTTTAAGATAATTTGTGCAATATTGACTGAGATATAGCCTTTTGAAAATTGATCATTTTTACCAAATGGCGGCCATCTTGGATGCTATCCCTATGTCTATAAATGTCCATAACTTGACAACTAATGACTCAAATTTTATATTTCTGGTACCAATTTAAAGCTATTTGTATAAAGAATGCATATATGATATTAAAACAATAGTAATTTTTTATTTTAATACTGTTTATTACATTCAAACTGAAAATATCACCCTCAAAAAATGACTTACTGTAATGGGCCATAAAAAAATGACCCATCATAATTTTTTTTCAAACTTGCTAAAAACATTGCTCCATATGTGTACTTTAAATAGAAAAAAAATTGGAGAGGTAAAATTTTTCGTTTAAAAAAAATAGCTTTTTACACATAGGATGTCACTTACTAAGCAGTGACTATCTTAAAACATGTAAATATCCCTGATTTAAGAAATAATGGCCAAAACTAAATATTTTTTAATCCCTGAATTAATGTAAAACTATAATGAAATATAATCTAAGTTTTTTGTAGGACCACCCTCCAATTGCTCCCCCCCCCCCAAAAAAAAAGAAAAAAAAAGTCATTGCTAAAAATGTATAATTGAAAAAATTTAACACTGAAGAAAATAAGAAAATGAATAAAGAATATAATGCATAATTGTGAAAAACCTTTAAATGCAATATATATAAATGAGATTTTACTGCATGTGTATATGTGGAATCTATTCAAAACGTTTTCCATGCAAGGAATTCAATTTTTATACCTAAATTTCTATTTCTTACTTTAAAAATTGCTCACTTAAAAAGTTTTACATTTGTATGTGACTTTATAGAAAAATTCTGCTGTATGCATGTATTTTTACATCATTCAAGTTGCATTAAATATTCAGATATAAATATGTCTGTTTATGTATTTTCTATTTCAATAAATTTACATACTAAGAATGACAGAATTCATGAAATGAATGCTAATCTTGCATAATCTATTTTCCTTATTATTTGAATTCAAAACATGATGTAATAATGAATCATCTTCTATCCTGATGTAATATTGCATCATGTTATATGTTTATGCAATTTTATCATAATGTATCCAACAAATCTTTTGTTGAAAATTTTTTAAACCTTTTGTGGGTAAGCTTATTATAAACTGCATTATATATAAAATTTTAAATAAAAAAAATATTTGACATAATTTATGAATTATTGCATCATGTTGTATGCTGAT
The DNA here is from genome assembly GCA_963932465.1 of Maratus speciosus. Lineage (NCBI taxonomy): Eukaryota > Metazoa > Arthropoda > Arachnida > Araneae > Salticidae > Maratus > Maratus speciosus. The sequence goes on from OZ010789.1 coordinate 298,920,857, forward strand.
GCAATTTTGGGAAAAGATTGCTGCTGTATCGTCATCTGTTTTCTAATTGGTTGTAATTAAAGTATGATGAAATATTACATCATAATGTACAAATAAATTTGACTATCCCTTTTAAACATCATTTCTCTTGATGTTTTCAATGTAGTATGCACTGGCATAGAATAGTTATTTTGTGCTTAAGATTCTACAGTGGACATGGAGTGTTTTGTATGCAAGAAACTTGGTGTTTCATTGAGTACTGATCTGATTCCTGTTCTTCAATTGTCTTCACGTGATTTGCAGTTATTAAAAAAAAGATTGCATTATGTAATCTCAGATGAAAAATGCTTTGTCCATGGAAATAGTATATGCAAGGTACACAAGGATAAATATCTAAAATGGTATATTTTAAGACAGAGACAGTGTTGTGATCCATTTAATAAACATCCAAATAGCATCAGAGCAAAATCACTAAAAACAATATCATTAGATATGTCTAAAACAAATCCAGATATCCTCATTCCAGGAAAAAAAATGTGTGTTTCCTGTTATTCATCAGTAAATATGAAAAAAATGTCTATTGTTGACAGGATAACCACCTCAGGAACAGAAAGCCCCTCTGATTCAGATTTTAATGAACTCACAGTAGTAATAGAACAATTAAACAAAAGTTGTGAATTGTTAGAGTTATCGCCAATAAAAGTAAGTAGGCGTACCTCAAAGAGAAAACTTAATTACATGCAAAAGAAAGTTTCAAAAATAACTAAGTGTGTTGCAACTAAAGCAGCTACAGTATTAGGTGTTGAAACCATAAATAAGCCTCAAAATAGTAAAGACACAACTTGTTCTGACTGCACATCTATGATGGATAAATTATTGGAGAAGTTTACAAACGCATGTTTTAAAGAAAAAGTTCAAATTCTAACACTAGTTCCAGATTCATGGACAATGCAGCAAACAATGACTTATTTTAATACTACACAGTATCTTGTAAAAAAGGCAAGGAAGTTTAAAACAACAGAAGGGATGTTATCGATGCCTAGTGGAAGAAAAAGTGTTAAACTGAGTCCAGACGTTATAGAAAAAGTTATTAATTTTTATTATGATGATAATAACAGACGCATGTGTCCTGGAAAAAAAGATTTCATATCTGTTCCAACTGAAAACGGCAGAATATTAAAACAAAAGAGATTGGTTTTGCACAATTTAAAGGACTTATATATTGCATTTAAAGAACAACATGACTTAAAAATTGGATTGTCTAAGTTTTGCTCACTACGTCCAAGAGAATGTGTTACTGCTGGAAGCAAAGGTATTCATTCTGTCTGTGTGTGTGTGTATACCATCAAAATAGAGATGTGTCATTTGTTGAGGAACGACTCCAAAGGAACGATTCCGGCAGTGAAACTGAAGGAACGATTCCATTCTGTAAAAAGGAATCGGTCCTTTTCGGATTCGGTCCTTTTTGGAACGACTCCTCGGATTCGGTCCTTTTTGGAACGGTTCCTCGGATTCGGTCCTTTTTGGAACGGTTCCTCGGATTCGGTCCTTTTTGGAACGATTCCGAAATGGACCGACTCCACGGAATCGGTCCTTTTCGGAACGATTCCTCGGAATCGGTCCAAAATGTACCGACTCCGAAAAGGACCGATTCATCGGAGTCGTTCCGAAAAGGACCGATTCCTCGGAGTCGGTCCATTTCGGAATCGTTCCAAAAAGGACCGAATCCGAGGAACCGTTCCGAAAAGGACCGATTCCTCGGGAATCGGTTCTTTTCTTGTAGACTGGCCAGTTTTAATAAATTAAAATACGCTATTTTATTTCAAAATAACAGATTTTGATTCTATTAAAGCTGACTTTATTGCCAAAATATCCTTCTAATGTGTGTGCCACTCCCCCCCTCCTCCTCAAAAAAAAAAAAAAAAAAAAAAGAAAGAAAAGTAAAGAAAGAAAGAAAAAAGAAATTGAAGTGCGGGGCGGAGTAGGGCGTTTAATAAACATTACTATTTCATCTTCTTGTGCTAAATTAATCTGAAAGAAATAATTAAAAAAAATATTTTATACGAATTGGATTTTTTACACCTGAGAGAAAAAGTGCCCGAGATGGGATTCGAACCCAGAAACTTTACGTGCTTTACCGATTGAGTACCTGGACCCCAAGGGTAATGGAACACCATGTGTACTTTAATACACTAATACATTTTCTAATTGGTAAATGTATCATACGAAATGAATTTTTTCTAAATGAATTCTTAAGGCTGTTCAAATCCAAAAGGATAAATTTGTGACAAAAGTTTTAATTTATTTTTATTCGGAAATGCATGAAACGAACAGGTGTTGTTGTTCAGAAACTATGTAATCGAGCTGTTTTTTCCGTTTTTTTGCAAACGCAATAGGCCTTTCAGGAAATAGTGTCAAAGTGGGCGTTTTGAACCGAATTTCCGCGCGAAAGAGGCATAATTTCTCAAAAATGGGTGAAAAACATGTTTGTCACGTGATCAAAATCGATTATAACTCAATAGGTAATTTACTGATCAAAAGATGGAAAACACAGTTCGATTCCAAATCGCTTCCATGGTCAAACATTCCAATTTTATATCTTTCCGTTAAAAAATGAATTTGTAAATGTGTCAAAACGTTTTACGCTTGTTGAGCAGATCACTTAAGAACAGCCTTAAGAAAAACAAAGAAAATGCTTGTTTAATTACTAGTGAAAAATATTTTTTTTAATCTGACTAGAAACAGTTTTGAATAATGTAAGAAATATATCACTAGGCCATAAAAATTGCATTTTAATAGGATAATAATAACTGATTTTCAATTATTTTAATAATTGTAGAGTTACGCACTTTTATGCATATTTCACTATTTCATGTTTTTTCCTCAAACATAATTTCAATTTGAGAATCCTCTTTGTCAAAATAAATATATGACCAGCTACGAGTGCTCGAGTACCACTTTATTTCCGCAGTTTTGGCGTCTTGTTTTTCTCTCCTGAAGAAGATGATTAAAAAAATCTCGAAACTCCCTAAGATTGTTGTTTTAATCAACTTACATTGAGGTTTATTACATAGAGTAAAATCTGTTAGAACAAGGAATTTTTGTAAAACGTTTCTTTCTTTCTTAAGATAATGAATATTTCAAAAAGCATAATGTCTAATAATAATAATAAAATAACAGTAACAGTGGTGGGTGGGATTGAAATAATTTAACCGCGGTTCGCTCACTTAATGGCCGTTTTGAGTATAAAAACGGGAAAAAAAATCACGTGCTACATATAGATTATCGGACTTTCTCCAACACTGCGACATGTATAAAGCTGCATATTTTATGCTTGTTTCGGTTTAATAGATTTATGTTAACCCTCCGCCTACCAGAGGGGTTCAATGGCCCCGACAGGTACATTTATAATGATATTTCTAATTTATTTTAAAAACTGAAATTTCTGTAAATATGGGTTTTTTCTGGGATGTTCTATTCTTTTGAGTAGAACATTCCAAAAAAAGTCACATATTTACAAAATTTTCATTTTTTAAAATGTGAAAAATCAATTTGAATGTACCTATCGGGTCCTGTTGCACCGGTCTGGTATGCGGAAGGTTAATATTGCATTTAAAATTTTTACAATATACGAATTTAATTATTGGTTTCCAAAGAATGCACGTTGTGATTTTGTACAGTTTTTTCAATTGTTATTTTACTTCTATTTCTTGCTAAATAATTAGAATTTAAATAACTGTGACTTTGTTTTAATTCAACGTAAAATAAAAGCAAAAAAAAATCGTTTATCGTAATAATTTCTTATAATAATTCAGATTTCTTGATCGTTATTGATACTCGTAAATCCCGAGTTCAATGCCACGATTAATGCCTGTTACTGTGGCGATGGATAATACATATCTGAGTTTAATTTCGAGCAAATCAAGGCTCCCTTCATGCTAAACTAAATTTAATGTTTCAAGCCTAATACCAAATTTCCGTTTTTATTGAGGTAAAACTTACTGCAAATACGATACTAAATTTTATGTATTTTCCTTTCTTATTGTTATTCTTTTCACTTAGAAGATTTATTTATTTATTTTCTTTTTTTTCTTAAATTACATAAAGTTTTCTGAAAAGTTCGAATTTAACAAAATGTTTTATCTATTTTAAATAGTTTTGACAATAAAAAGTTTAACTCCGAATAAAAAATAGTTAAATTCTCAAAAAATTAAGGTTGGTATTATCTATAATAAGTTTACAACAGATATCTTTCACTCAACGGCCGAAACATCGTCAAAAGGATAGTTCTTTATATAGTACCACACTCTGTAATAATAATGGACATACTTTTAATTTGTTTAATTTAATTAAACCAATAAACCGTTTTTCAGTTAAAATGTTAGCAAATTTCAAATTTAAAGAAATAGAACTTTGAAGTTTAGTGAATCACTATATCTTTTGGCGGAGATAATATGTACTATATATGAATAAAATCATATATATTACTATATATATATATATATATTATAATATTAATGCATATAATATTATCTTATAAATATCACTAGCCATAGCCCTGCTAATGAATCTGTTTACAAATCATCTGAAGGAACTTCTACCCTTTCGTGTAACACAAGTGTTCCATGACTTCATGAGTCATGAAGCTCCAAAGATCCCAATCCAAACAAACATATTAGCATTGCAATTCACTCACACCGAACTGAGGTTCTGTATCATATAAGTGAAGAGAGGGTGACGGCAGATGAGGGTGTGAAATTAGAGAAATTCCGGTAGGTTCTCGTGAAATTGGAGATTCAAAAAGAGTTGTAAGTTTATTGAAATTCTACGTAGTTAACAGCAGTTCACAAATAGCAATGTTAGGGTAAAAGACAAGACATACATCAGTCACTCAGGAAAGATAGTGTGCAAAAACGTGCTTTACTTTTTAACTCTTTCCAATAAAGTTAGTGTTTATGAATGCGGTTTGTCTGTCGGTCAGACCGTCTGTTCACGCTCTAAGGCAAGTCACACACTAAGGCGACACATAAGACATGTCGCTTGAATTCGCTAAAAAAACTGGTTTAAAACAAGTTTGCAACTACTTCGTTCTTTGTTTCGACCGGTTTTTGCACTTCATGTTGCGCTTTGTGTCGTTGTGTGGTCTCAGTGTGTAATATACCTAACTCCCGTAAATATACTCGGATTCCCATGCAATTGATATATGTTAATGATGTTTACCATGGGATGTTTGGTATTCAATATGAAGAGTGTAGCATTAATAGTTTATTTACAGGGGCACTCAAAAGTATTTCGTTACATTATGGTCAACGAGAAAAAAATCGTTTGCAGCGCATTTTAATGACATTAAGCTGTTTCAAATGCCTTAAAATTGATATATATCACTGAATTGCACTACAAGATGATTGCTATAGAATAGGGTGTTTCACTTCTGAACCAGATCCTGAAGGCGGTGATAATAATGTTGATGAATTATGCGAAATATCCTGTGTGCGTAAAGTTAGGGAGCTGAGGAGAAAGACGATAAAGGGCATAAAGTTATTGAAAGTACGGACACTGGAACAAAAATGTAATCTGCTTTAAGTAGTTACATATCCAAACCAGTAGGGCCATCCAAATGAAAAATGAGATTCAGAATGAAAAATGAAATTAAGATTACCTAGAGGTAGATTTTGAAGAGGAATCTATGAGACTAAAAATTCTTAGACCCTGGTGACAAATATCAGAGCAATAATAAAATTTCCTATACAGGATGTCCAATAGCTAATTCCTAAACCGTTAGTCATAGCCACATAGTTCCAATTACAAAAATGTTTTAAATGGGGGTAAAGAAGTATTTAAAAAGTGATTTGAGTCAATAGAATCATTTCTTGAAAAATTATGAAATTTAATTTTTTATACGATCCCCCGGTCCTTCAAGTTATAGTTAGTAAAACTTTCCTATTACACTTACAAGTAAGACAAATAAAAGTCCTATTATTCTACGACTAAAACTGACCGAAGTAATGTCTGTTTCAACTTGGAGCATGTTTTTTGCTGCGAAATAGGGGTCATTTACAAATTTACTAGAAATATAAATAATCTTCAGATATATAAAAAATATAGTTGATAGTAAAATTAACATTGCATTATAAATTTGAAATCTATAATCATTCTGAAATATTAATGCAAAATATACAGCTTGTACTAAACATATAACAGGAAAAAAATAATAGAATTTTCGTTAAATAAAATGTTGAAAAGCAACAGCCTCGATTCTTTACACACTGAATCCAAAATTGGCCTTCATTTTTTATCACAAAGTACAGATTTTTTGCAAATCGTAAATTTGAAAGCTAAAAAGTGAAAAATTTTCGGAAATCTGATTCTGATAGTATAAAATAGATGTGATTGTTATTTCTTTAACTTTTGATAATTGATTTTTATGTATTTTTTACTATTGAATCCGAAAATGACCTTCATTAGTTTTTGGTATAAATCGCCCTGCAGGTGGCGCTGATATGTAGCATTTTGCAGGATTTCCGCAAAAGCTCTATCTCAAGAACTAATGCACGGATTTTTATAAAACTTCAGATTCCGTTAATCCTTGATATGAATTAGTGCTGGTAAAGTTTTGGTGCAAATCGCCCAACAGATGGCGCTGCTATGCTGCATTTTGCAGCATTTACACGATTTTCGTAATAGCTCAATCTCAAGAAATAATGCACGGATTTTCATCAAACTTCAGATTTAGTTAGTGCTTGACATGAATTGACGTTTTGCCCCTTGTGGCGTAAATCGCTCAACAGGTGGCGCTGCTATGTTGCGTTTTTTGAGATTTCCGCAATAGCTCTATCTGAAGAACTAATGCTTGGGTTTTCAACAAGCTTCAGATTTAAGTATACTGGATATGAATTAGTGCTGTTTATGTTTTGGTGTAAATCGCTCAATAGGTGGCGCTGGTATGCAGCATTTTTCACGATTTCCACAATAGCTCAATTTCCAGAACTAATGCACGGATTTTCATCAAACTTCAGATTCTGTTATTCCTTGACATGAATTGATGTTTTGTACCTTTTCGTGTAAATCGCTCAACATGTGGCGCTGCTGTGCTGCATTTTTGTGATTTCCACAATAGCTCTAGCTCCAGAACTAATGCACCGATTTTCATCAAACTTCAGATTCCGCTATACCTTAATATGAATTAGTGCTGTTTGTGTTTTGGTGCAAATCGCTCAACAGGTGGCGCTGCTATGCTGCATTTTTCAGAATTTCCCCTACAGCTCTATCTCAATAAGTAATGCACGAATTTTCATCAAACTTCAAATTCAGGTATACTTTGATACGAATTGGTTCTAAATTGATGTAATTTCTTTTACTATTTAAATGATTTAATTGACGTGATTTATTTAGAAGAAAGTTTTGTGATGGCCACAACATACTAGTTTAACTTTGAAATTTGCCATTTACAAAAAAAGTCTAACATGATGGTTAAATATGAAGGTAATTTTTACATTCAGTGCTAAAAAGCACATACAAATCAGTCGTAAAAGTTAAAAAATACAACCATCGACTCTATTTTATAGTATTAGCTATTTTTTTCAATTTTGAAATTTACTATCTTGAAATTTACTAGTTGCGAAAAATTCTGACATGATGGTTAAAAATGAAGATAATTTTCGGATTCAGTGCTAAAAAATACATAAAAATCATAATTTTAAAAATACATAATTTTAAAAATAAAAAAACACAACCATCGCAGTCTTGTGTTATCTAATCTAAAACTTTTTAGAAAACTTGTTGGCAGTAATCTATCCGAAATTTTTTGTGTTACCCTGTAAAATAAGTACACAATGGTAAGCACTGAAAATCATAATAATATTACATTGTCATCTGATTTACGTCAATATGTAAAATTTAACCTCGATAGCATATTTTAAAGTGAGTTGAATTTCGAGTACAAATTTTGAACTGGAAAGACATACATACGATCGTTTCAAGTTAACCCGTTACCCGCTGGTGTTGCGTTCACGCAACGGTCAAAATAATTGCTCATGCTTACATTAATTATTTTGTCACCACTATTTTACAATTAAAAAAATTGCCTTATTTATTGGCAGAAATTTTGATATTTTAATAAAGCGGAAATTACCTTTCTGAATTTGTGGTGACAAGCGACTTTCAACAAGAAATTTGAAAAAACCTACTTATAGTTTTGGCGGTTAATAGGTTAAATAAAAACTTATAAAAATAGCATAGTTTTTGTTAAAAAAATCATGAAAAGAAACAGCTTCAAATCCTTACAAAAATCTGTCGTAATACGATTTCTTTCAAAGCGCAGCTACACATGAAATAAATCCTTCAAATACTTTAAGCACTTTGTTTACGACCCCTAGAAGCATGGCTAAACTCATGTGTATTCGGATGCAGAAAAGTGGCATAAGTCTTGCATTTCAAAGTTTCGTATAACTTCATGAATTTTAGTGTTAGATGAATGGGACTTTTATTGTGTTTCTTTTAAGAGAACAGGAAATTTTTACTAAATATCTCTTATAGGGCGGAGGACCGTATAAAAAATTAAATTTCGTAACTTTTTTAGAAATATTTTTATTGATCCAAACGACTTTCAGAATAATTTTTTACCTTATTTAAAACATTTTTGTAATTGGAACTATAGGTCTATGACTAACGGTTTAGGACTTAGCCACTGAACATCGTTGAGAGTAAAGACACACTATATAAAATAATAATATAAATGGACGGTCATTTGACGACATATTTTCAAGAGAAACCAATGATTACACTGAAAATCGAATAGACCTTGCACCGCCCTTAAATTTCCAAGAGGAATTATGTTTTATACCATAATTCATAAAGTTAGAAATAACTGCAAATTAATTGCACACGCTGATCAATGAAATGAACTCTTAAAAACAAAATCATCTGTCCAAAACATTACAAAATTAAAGCGACTGGATGCCTAAGAAAATGGATGGGTACATAAGAAAATAAATTAGTAAAAAATATTATGGATTGCATGTGGTTCTCTTTATCTCGGAAGTGTTTTTTTCCCCTTGGAATCCTTTATTTTTCAAAATCGTTCTTTTTTTCTCGGATTCGTTCCTTTTTTTCGGAACGATTCCGAAAGGAACGACTCCAATGAACTCGTTCCTTTCGGTGAACGATTCCGGCTGGAACGATTCCTTAAAAGGAACGATGTTGCCCATCTCTACATCAAAATATTAAACTTATGTTTCATGCTATTCATATCAATGACTACATATCACTGCTAAAAAAACTTGTTTGTTGCATTGAATCTGAAGAATGCATGTTGTACAGGTGTGATAAATGTCCATCTCCTGAAATTTTAAAGAAAGATTTAATGGGTTTAGATGAATTGGAAATGAGTAATGATATTATTTATAAACAGTGGGTAAAGACTGATGGAGCAGAATTAAAAAAAAGTGATTATGCCTGTTGATGAATTTGTTGATGATTTAATTACAAAACTCCTTGCTTTATGTTCACACCACTTTTTTGCAAAATCACAAAGTTTATATTTCAAGAAAACAAAGGATGAATTGAATACAGAAACTGCTATTATTTCAGCTGATTTTTCTGAAAACTATACTTGCATTGTGCAAGATGCTATTCAAAATATCCATTGGCAAAAAGAACAGGTTACAGTTCACCCCTTTCTTGCTTATATAAGGGACAGTATCACTGATACTGTGAAATCTATTCCTATGTGTGCAATAAGCGAGCATTTAGTTCATGACACTACTACATTTTGGGCTTTTCAAAAAGTAATTGTCAATTATTTAATTTCACAAATTCCACAGATTAAATACATAAAATATTTTAGAAAAAGACAGAAAAAGACAAAAAGACAAAAGAAACCGATAGCAAATAATTGAGTAACAAATTTGGAATTGTCTCCCCTAGAAAGTCAAATTACCCGCGCACCAGTGGGGCATACGCCCCACGTTGGGAACCACTGCACTAGATGCTGCGGAAGGCAATGGGTGCCTCCGAAATTAGGTTCACTTAAAATAATTTCAAAAGATATAAAATCATACAAACTTGAGTTTTGTTAAGGTTATTATTTATAAACGCCGGGTAGGTCTGCTAGTATTATAATAAAACATTTAACAGACATTCTCACCTTTGTTGTTAATATGATAACACCAAGCAAAAGTAGTTGAAGTTTGCATTATACGCGCCAGCAGTATGCACTTAACGCTCCACATTTTGGACTGTGATTATCAATTCATACGGCATCATCGACTGCTTGAGCAACATGTTTTTCCAAATCTTTTCGTGATGTTATCACATTTCACACAAAAGAAGGTACACATCGTTTCATTTTCATTACAATGTTTTTATTTTTCTCGAAATTATTACCGTCAACCCGGTGCAATTAGAATGAAACACCCTGTATTTGCGACTCAATAAGTGATTTGCGACCCTATGTTCCTATGTGATTTTTATCCTTGCTGTATGCCTGATTTGTCATGTCATTTTGTAAAAGTTTTTTTGAACACCTTGTATAATAATGGCCTTCGGAGAAAGTTATTTGCAGCCTATTTTATGTTTCACTATTACGAACATGAAAAAACTGATTACTGAGGTTTACTGCAAGATGCTTGGAGCAGTTGGATGGTGTGCATCGCATTTATCGTTCATTTACCGGGAAAAAATTTCGGATACAATACTGTATCCGAAATATTGTGTACTAGGGATCATTGCTTGAAGTGTGTTTTCAGTTATGGTAGTGCGTTTTAACTAAATGTTTACACACTAGGATGAATTCTATAAACTATATACAGGGCTACACAAAGGGATTCTTAAGTATTAAAGACACTGAGAATGAGCGTGAATTTCTTAAAGGGTTTTTTTTTTTAAGCAATTTGAATTTTTTAAAATTGCCTTTAAAAGGTACACAAGTTCATTTCAAATTTAATTAGTCAATTAAAAAAATTAAAAAGTCTATTTTAAAAAAATCTGACTATATGCTCAAAATGTGTATTTATATACTCGGTACACCACTATAAATAACTTTTCTTTAAATCGATAACTTTGAGTAATTTTTATAGCATTTTATCTCATATAAGGATTTTTTCTTGTATTGCATTTTTATGTATATTACTGAAATACAGTAAACTCTGTCTAGAGCGGAATCCATCGGGACCGAGAAAATTTTCCTCGGTAGACAATATTCCGCCTTAGACAAATTTTACTCTGTCTATAGATTCGCAGGGACTTGAAAATCTCTCCGAGTTAGACAGATTTTCGTCTTACACAGAGTCCGCCTTATAGAGAGTTTACTGTACTTCCTTCAAAATAACTCGCAGTTGAATTGATACACAGTTTTTTACTCTCTTTTTTCTGAAAGTGAGTTACTCCGGCATTCGATTTGTAGAAACTAAATCAAAATCTGATTTTCAAGGTCACGGGATAGGGAAGAGAAATTCCAGACATGAATTTCATGCTATAAGCCTCTAGAAACGCTAGATGGTTTAACCGGCATTGCTTATAATGTATACAACTAATATTGACAAATAGGTATATCAATAAATATTTTTAAATTGATATGAGAAAATCATTAAAAACTTACAAATAGTTAGCAGGATCTTCAGAAAAAAGTGTATTATACGTATCTAGGCTAAGTTACTTGCAATCGACAAAATTCACGAAATGATCTTAATTACACATACTGGTTAAATACTTTAGCTGTTACACTTACGATGATAATACTTTGATAACATTCACAATCTTCTTTACTCCTGATAACATTGATAACCGTGGTTTAATCTAAATGATTTTTTTATTAAGTTAAAAAAATATTTTTTAAATTAGTTTGAAGTGGTCTTAATTTTCTATTGTTGATAAATTTAAATGTTCCAAATTATTTTTTATAAATAACTTCTTTTCTACTCTTCATAGAACACCTCCGCGACTCACCTCAGCAATTCAGTCAACGTCAACTGGGTGACTTTGTCTCATTATTTGGGGGCTATACAAATATAACGTTATCAACATTTTGCTAATTTTGTACTCCCTCCCTTCTTACGATATCATACGTTATCATTCGACGACCCCCCACCTCCGAGATATCGTTCACAATGTCTAGAAATTCTTTTATTTTTCAATTATTTTTCTTTCTTTTTATACGCTTGCAATAATATACACATGCGATTATAGATTTATTAGTCGCATACTTTACTGATTCAAGAAGTCAATTTAATATCAATACATGAAATAAATTTATAACATCTAAAAGAGTTGGTTACTACTTAAACGTATTTAATAATGGCTTATTGTTACATAATGATTCAAATGTAATACTAGTCTTCTTGCACTTGCCTCCCGCCCGGGGAGGTTAAAAGCAGAACTTATCAACAAAATAGTGAACAACATTCTTTGTTTTTTTTCACTGGTAAAAGAAAGTATCATTTCCAACATATTATGCTCTTGATTTCTCTAACAACGAATTATATGTGCATATGGCAGAAGAACAGGAATGGCAAACGTTGGGTTATTCCAAATTTTCGAATGACATGATTTTATAAACATTTAATGGCTTCAATATGTTTTGTATTTTCATAAAAACATATAAAAATAATAATAATAAAAAAGATAACAGGCTAGTTGGATGTAAAGAAAAAATTACTGAAAAAAGAAAAGTTTGGTTGGATCAAAAATGATAACGATAACAAAAAGCAAACCCCCAGAGATACCCCCCCCCCCCAAAAAAAAAGTGATAACGTTATATATGCACAGCGCCTTTGTATCTTGTCTATCTAGGTATATATTATAAAGAACAAACGTATCGGTGCGTAACGCTAGCGTCATTTTGACGGTGGCAACAGCAGACGATTAAAGTTAACTTTTATTGCAATTTTTTCAACTTCTAAATACCGCGCATTTTCAAATTTTACAACGTCGAATAGGGGGGATGTACTTTCAAATGGAATTTGTTAGAAAACTGTATCGCAATTGGTTTGAAAACTGTATCGCAATTTACTCAATTTTAATTATTTTTAAAGTAATTTTCAAGCATGAAATCTTTTCAAATCTATTTATGTCGCGTGCAGACGTTTAGAAAAGATAAATCCGTTTGCATTTAAACTTATATAAATAGTTCATTTATTTTCAGCTTATATTCCATAACGAAATTAAAATTCATTAATCAATAAATAAAACAGTAAAATATAAATAAATCACGAATTTAAGACGTGTAATCGAACCGAACCGTACGAGCTTAAACCACTTGAATTGAACAGAATCAAAAAGGTTGAATGTATTATATAGCAATTTCTTCTGCTGTTAACTCCTGGCGCGAGGCAAATATGAAAATATAGCTTTTAACAAGTTTCAAAATTTTATTTGAACGCATTATTGCTATTTTTCATATAAATATGATTTTTAGTATTTTTTTTATTTTTTTATTATTTTAGTAATTATTTTGAAAGGAACATATGAAGTATTTTTTAAAGCTGAATTTGTACGGATTAAATCGGTGTTTTTCGTTTTTTGATCCGAAGCACGAATGCTGATTTTAAAACTTTGCTGAAAATTGCGAAAACACCAGAACAGTGGGCATTCTGAATGTGTAAAAAAGTTGTGTTAAAATACCGATATTTAGTTCTTTTCCACCAAGAAAAAAAAGAGAGTGTATCGAACAATCGAGAAGTGAGTTCCAATTTTTTTTTTTTTTTTTTTTTTTTTTTTAGGGTAATATTTTTTAAACCGAAAACTTTATTTTAAGATTAAATGTACCCTTGTTAAGTGTGTGCAATTTGATTTTTCGTATTTGGATTACCAAACCGGATTCAGAATTTTAAAGTATACATAAAAAACAAAAGTCAGCAAAGTGAGTTTCGGAAAGGAAAGTTTTAAGTGTTAATATTAATATTTTTAAAACCGAAAAAGTAGTTTTAAAGCTAAACGTGTGCTTATTAAGCGCGTACGATTTGTTCTTTCGAAATTGTATTTAAAAAAGACGTGTGCATAACGTTAAACATAAAAAAAAAAATAAAAAAAAAATTGCGAAACTGAGTTTCGGAAAATAATTATTTTGAAAGGAACAGAGGGGGTATTTTTTAAAGCTGAATTTGCACGGATTAAATGGGTGTTTTTCGTGTTTTTTTCGTATTTTGATCCGAAGCATGAATGCTAATTTTAAAACTTTGCGGAAAATTGCGAAAACACCAGAACAGCTGTAGGGATTTTTTTAAAGGGTTAATATTGGTATTTTTGTCGGTGCACAGCTCCGGCTTCCCTGCAAAAATTACACTTATTGTTAACACGATAGCGTCCAAAATATTTGACGCATCGACACAAAAAATGAGCTGGACGTTGGTAGTGCCAAAATCTCGGCGCGTATTGAAAATCATAAATATTCGTCAACCCTAACATTCTGAAATGTCGGCTCAAAATTTTCCCATAGAGATAACATTGCGAGTTTAATTCTATATATTTGAAAGATAAGGCTTTCTTTTCTTAGTCATGTACCTTGAGCTTTTTTTTTTTTTTTGCATCAATTTTAATAATTCTTTTTTTTTTTTTCTTATGAAAGCTGTTTCTTTGTAGATTTGCCCGCACTAACTATTTTTATTTTTATATTCCTATTTTTATACTTAAATTTAAAATTAAAAAAATTTGTATGAATTTGTTTCAAAATGGTAGCAATTAAATTCCTTCCATTGTTGTAAAGAAAGGAAAAATAATAAGGTTTGCTTATCTTTATTGATGCCATTTTCTCATAAAATTCAAAATAAACTTTCTGAAAAAATTGAACAGAAAATGACGTCATGCTTTAATAACATACTCATGTTTTCCGCAAAAAGCTGTTATAATTCTTTTTCATTCATTGAGTTTGAGACGCTTGGTGAAATGCTTCAATGAGGCAAAATGACATCATATTTAAATGAAAACGATCATTTTCTCTGATAAAAGTAAATATTTTTCTACAAACGCCTCTAAAAGATATAAATTTCTGGAATTTTACTCTCCGATACAGAGATTAGAATCACAAGTCAAGAGTGCGAATGTTCACATGCAAAGTCGTAGTTGAAAAAATTGATTTCAAGTTTAGAAATATATGTATTAATCACATATTGCGCATTGTAATATTTTTGAAATGGTGAATGTAAATATAAGAGATGCGTATGCAAATTATGAGACGGTGAAAATAACATTAAGTTTAGATTTTACGCGAAAAGTAATTCCATGATTGATTTAAGGTGAAATCATTTTTAAAAATTTTCAATAAGCATTTTTAACGGCACAGATGTCATATATTGATTGGCGCGATTTTTTTCTGACGCCAATATAATGTCATATACGCAAAAGGTACTTAACTGGCGCTAAACTGTCGTTATTTTGCTTGATATGCTTTATATGCCCAGATGTTATTGTTTGTGCTGTTGAAGTTTTCACTGAATTGGCGTGGGAAAAAATCGCGCCAATATTGGGGCGTATATGACATCTGTGCCTTTTAAGCATAACAGCCTCAATGGGTAATTTCATCAAAATTACATATCTTGATTAGGTATAATAAATAATACAGTTTAATTTTTTAATATTTTGAACAGTCGAAGCTCCATTGCTGTAAATTATGCATTTTAACATCATACGGATCATTATAGAGTCGATTGTTGAAGTCGAAGTTCATACATTGGTGACCTGAGATATAGATTGACCCTCCCCCCTGCCCCCTTTAAGAAGTTTTACATTCTACGTATGCAACAACCACTATTTTTTTTTCTAACTTTTCCTTCTTTGTAAGCTTCCAAATCGATGCAATTCATTTTGAATATTAAATAAGATAAACGAAAAGAAAATCAAATAAGGAAAATACGATTTTGGGCATTAGTCGAATGGCTACGAGTGATAACCAAAGAAATCGAGAAAAATATAATGTCATGTATGCATTACTTATATGTATGTATGTTTGTATTCAGACGAATGTATGCTTCTATTGGGAAAGTTTCGTAATCGGGTTTGTAGACAAATTCATAATTTACTGAGCATCGTTTGATGCGCAAATTCAACAATTTGGTAGCTGTCCCAATTACTGAAGATTACTCAATTTTTTTTAATTCATCATAAGTGAATATAAAACTGAAATGCAAGTGAACATTCTGAAGTAAATAAGATAAGCATTTTTTTTTTTTTTTTTTTTTTTTGTCAAGATGTACACCAGAAAACAGAAATATGTAGATTACAAAATAAAAAAATCCTGTACGGGTTGGAAAAAGTAGCTTCCCTATTTCTTAGTTTTAAGATTTTAGTTAATTTTACTGGAAAACACGAAGTTAAAATGCGAAGAACCCGGTTAGAGAAGAATCATCAGTACTGAATTTCAATGGAAATTTCGCCAAATTAGTCAGATACAGCCAGCCATATTGGCTTAATTTGTGACGACATATTTTTGGTCGCCAAATTTGGCGATATTTTGTCCAAATGTCGCGAAGCTTAGCGATAAATGCGACGTTAATGTATATGACTATGATCGCTTATGCTTATGATCGGAGAAATGGATGCAACAATGAAAGATAATTCGTGAGAAATCATATTCACTAAAAGTCATAAATCAATCCCTGATTTTTTTTAATCTGCTGCCTAGATTTAGTGTACATTTTAAGAAATATACATATTTTATATGTGCAACGTTATACACAGAAGTTTCGAAAATGACTGTTAAAAGAAAGTAATTCAAATGTATAGAGTTATTCAGCTTAATTCTATGTGGAAAAGTCGCATAAAAATAGCCCAGATGCTTCCTAATATTTTCATAATAACGATACAACAAAAACTCAGATGAATAAAGGTATCAAGTTTGATAGAGGAGTATAGCAGACTGTCTATGAGTGTGTGTTACATACATGTTACAAACCTTTACCTGTTGCCATATTAAATTAGTGTGGGCTGTGCCAGACGAGCAAGTCTTTGAAGGAGATTTGAAGTTTTCTGCCGCTAACTCGATGGATCAAGTTCTCAAAGATCGGAGCTAAATTAAAGAATTCAAAATCTTTCAAATACATCCGGGGGTAATTCTATATCTTTATCATAGATTCTCTTATCCAATGATTTCTATTTACTTTTAACATTTCTGAATTATTCTTAAGAGCAGCAAATTATGCTGGAACAGCTTTTGTCTTGGCAAACAAAAGTTACAAATTTCCCTAAATCAACTTTTATTATTGGAAAAGGAAGATCTGTAAAATGTACAAAAATCAAAGAAATTAGTAAAACAATCATAGAGCAGTTAGGATCAGAAGCTATTATTCTTTTGGCACTAACAGGTACTGCTGCATTTAATGTCAAAGACAAGATAACTCACTCATTGCTTAAAGAACCAACGTGTTTTAAATAGTTCGCTAATTCAAAAAGTCAGCAATAAACCTACAGCTCAGAATGGATACAGTGTTATTTCTCATTATTGACGAATTTTCAATGATAGGATGTCGTCTTATGGCTGACCTTGAACAAAGATGTCGTGAAGGTAAAATAGATAGCATTTAGCCTTTTAGAGGCTTATTTGTTTAAATCCTTGGACGTATTAGGTAGTTACATCGCGTAAAAGACATCCCTCTATATAAGAGACATTCTTTAAAAGTACTTTTGATTCTTCGCGGACAAAAAATGCTTAGAGCTTTTAAAATTGTTTCACCTTAACAAACTCATTGAGACAAAACGACGATCAGCAGACATAGTTCCGAAAGACTCTGAACTCACTTTGTGTGAGTCAAGTTTTTGACTACCTCTCACCCCTTATGCAACGACGCAAAGATATACGGCTAACTTCAATGATTTGAAGGTGCCATATGTCTTTTTCTCAAAACTAAGCAAGCTAAAGAATATGATCAAGAAGTACTTCTTAAATCAAAGCGGGGGCCAATAAACAAGAATTTTAGCAGATCACAATGATTAAATAGCAAGATGGAGTGAAGCTGATCACGCGTCTGGATTTCAGTCTAGACTTTAATCAGCAGCTGGATGCAGGGTTATGCATTATGCTACATACCGATATCTGAACGGAGTGAGTATTGGTAAACGTAAGTACGATAAAAGATATTGCCTATGGCCCACGTTTTCAACCTCAAGGCTTGCCACAGGCCATAATAGTTCATTTTGTTGAGTATCATGAGCCATTTCTAACTGTAATTTTTTTTATCAAACCTATTTGTAAATATTGGAAAGAAGAAAAAGACCCATTCTCACGAAGTTAGTTACCTTTAACTGTTGCATACCTTGCCACCATACATAGATCCTCGAGTTTAACATTGTCAAAATCTGCTGTGGATATCCATCTAAAGGTGTTGTCACATTTGTCACCAACTTATGTCATTTTTACTGTAGTTTGTCATTTAGAGAAAGTTCTATTGGAAGCAATTTTCGTTAAGGACAGGCTTTACCCAAATTACAAGTATGGGAGCACTTGCTGACAGATTAGAATTTGTGCATTACCCGAGGCAACTGACCACTGAGTTAAACACTTTAAAATGAAGTATCGATGATTGTTATTTCAAACTTACTTTTATACTATTAAACAGTAATCTAGAAAATAAAACATTTTTTAAAATAATATCTTTTAAGTTTACGCGCCTCCATGCTCCGACATTTCGGCCTGACGGATACTAGTTTAAATAAAGGAAGTTATTTTGAAGCTGAATGAGCGATCTTTAATTTGGTGTAATTGTTTTTCTGTATTAATTAACAACGTATTATTAAACATAAATTCCTTCGGTGAGTGCGCGCTTCGAAAGACGAGGGTGAAAAAACGCGAAAATCGACGTTTCGAAAGTAATTTTTTTAAAGGATTAATATTAATATTTTTCTAAACTGATTGCGCCGTTAGAGAGCTTCCCTCTAACATTTTTGATTTATTTTTCCATATTTCTAGCTTTTTAGCACAGATGGGGGCAATGGAAATCGCGAAAGGAAAAGAGCCGTTTCGGCCTTTTCGTTTTTTCAATCTCTAGATAGCTCCGGAACTGCTGCTACGGACCATCTTGAGAAAAAAAGGTGTATTTTTGATAAGAGTTCTTGCGGTTTTTAATTAATATTTCGGTTTTAAAAAAGTGAAAAAACTGAGACTCAGGTGCATTAGGACATGACTTGGACTATTCCCATCCTAATTTTCAGACCTCTACATGTGCGGTAGATTTTGTTTGCCGCCGCAGACGCACATACGGACTCATGGAGAAGCTTTTTTTTTTTTTTTTTTTTTTTTTTTTTTAATCAGTACAAGGACTTATAGTCTGTAAATGGGCTTTCCGGATTACAGAAGACAGGTGAAAACATATGCATATTTATTTTTATTGAAAACTCTAATAATTTTTTTACATTTAATACAGATTTTTTAGATTTTTCACTAACAATACAAAGAACCGTTTTTTTTATATGAAAAATAGCAATTATGTATTCAAATAAAATTTTGAAATTTATTAAAAGCGATATTTTAGTATTGGGCTGTGCCAAGAATTAACAGATCGGAAGAAATCGTTAAACGGGGCTAGCCTTTTTTTATTCTGATGGTTTCAGTAATTTAAGCGCCGTTCGATTAAATGTCTTAAATTTGTGTTTTATTTATATTAATGGATTGATAAAGTTTACATTTCGTTATGGAATATAAGCCGGAAAGAAATGCTGAACTTTTTTATTTATATTAATTTAAGTGCAAACAGATTTATCTTTTGTAATCGTCTGTCTGCAAGTGACAGAAATAATATTTAAAAAAAAAAAAATCATGCTTGAAAATTATCTTAAAAACAATAAAAATTAAATTGCGATACAGTTTTCAAACAAATTGCATTTAAAAGTAATTTTTTTTCTCTATTCGACGGTGTAAAAATTAAAAAAGTGCGGTACTTAGAAATTAAAAAAATTGCAATAAAATTAATCGTCTGCTGTTGGCACCGTCAAAATAGACATGCTTGTCCTTTATAATATACATAGATAAACAGATAGATAGGATATAATAGTGTCAATATTAATTGATGCTTTTATTCAGACATCGTTATGTTTCACATGTTCCTAAAAAATATTTTTTAAATCAATAAAATATATGAACAAGCGCGTAACATTTTTCTTCAGTAACATGTACTTCAAATACTGTTACCAAATGTCCCAACTTACGCAGGACGTTTCGAGTTTTAGGGATTTTAAGACCAGTCCCGCAGAATCACTGCGCAAGATACCTAACGTCTCGATTTTTCATGATGCACAAAATCTAAAATTTCGTTTAGTACCAGCCAGGGGCGTCGCGATGAGGGGGGGGGGTTATGGGGGAGGCCCTCCCCCCAATATATGTGAACTTGGGAAATTTGAATTTAGAGTTGGGAAATTATAAATTTTTGAAACACTTTCTTTTTTTTAAATAAAAAGAAAAAAAAAAAATTCATAGTTTTGCTGACTACCTTTCTGAGTACTGTAATAGTGAAATAGTGAAACTTTCAAAAGAAATACAAATTGCAGCCAGGCTCAATTTCTCATTATGTTTCTCTGTGCTACGAAAATATACATCTACCAAACCTGGATTTCTCTACTGTTCTCCATCAACAGTGTCTCTAATACATTTCCTCCAAAACTTTGTTCCTTTCTCAAAAATCTAAATATATGAGGCTATTTTCATATTAAGTACGAGTATGACACGTACACATTTGAAGAGTTTTTAGCTTCAGCATTTTTCTTTGGAAAGATTTATTTTATTTCATTTTATTATTATTATTATTATTATTATTATTATTATTATTATTATTATTTGCGTATAAGTATCATTATCATTAAAAACACATTGAGCATATCATTTTAGTTGGAAAATAGAGCAATTTGTTTCACGTTGGGAAATTTTTGAATTATAAATTGCGAAAATTTTGAACTCTCCCCCCAAAATTTTTTTTGTAGATACGCCCTTTTTAGTACCATGCTGTTCCTTAGTTTCCATTGAGTAAAACTTAATACAGTAAAACCTGTGGAAACAGAACTGTCCAGAATGGGAAATTTTTTAGTTTTCTGGCGGCAAGAATATTGTACAAATCTACTTGCTAAGATGAAAATCTGTCTAAAAACAAAATATTTTTTCGGTCCTTAGCGATTCTGATTTTACAATATTTAATGTAAATGGTTCCGTAAACACTGGTATAACGGAAGCTGTTTATAACGGAATCCAGTCTTAAATGTAAAAATTTCACATTTCCTACTGAAGGAATATCATGTAATTATAACTGCTCAATCGAAACTTCTCCAAAACTGAATTTTATTTCTGTTCCTAGCAATTCCGCTTTCACAGATTTTACAGTGTAAAATTATTATGTTCAGTACAGTAAAACCTACTACGAGAAAATCTCTCCATACAGACTAGGATTTTTTTACGTTTAAGTCAGGATTCCGTTTTCATAGGTTTTACTGTATTTTTGTGTCCTGATTTATAAGTCACAGTCTCGGTTTTTTTGTCTCATTGTTCCGCTTTTTTGCGAAAATGGATAATGGAACTGTTTCTTGATCTGTCCAAACGGCTACTTTGCACGAAAAGGGGAATCCCCGTCACACAGGGCCAACGAATGAAGCCAACGCTTGCCATAATGCCAACATAAATTTCGAATAGTATTGATTTTATGAAGTCTAGTATCGAGTATGAAATCAGAGGCGAAACTAGAGGTCTGCAACCAGGGTTGTAAAAAACCCGGGTTTTTTGTTTAAAACCCAGCCCGGGCGGGTTTTATTAAAAAACCTGGGTTAAATAGGCAATTTTGCCCGGGTAAATTGGGTTAAAATGCCAAAATGTGGAATATGGTTCCACCTTCCTCCCAAATAATAATCTTCAGGGTTGCCACTGTATAGAGAAAATGGAAAAAAGGAAGAAATTTAAAAATGAATATTAAAAACAAGAAATGTTTCTAAATTTTGGTACTTTGCAAAATTTATCCATTGAAATTTTGAAAATTCTCAGAGGAATTACTCAGAGAAAATTAAATTTTTTGCTTAGGAAAGCGCAAGGAAATTGATTGCCGAAATAAGTAGCAATTTTGATCTCAAATACAATCTTTGTGAACACTTCATAGTCTAATAAATGGGAATGACTTCATAGTCTTAATAAGGATCTCAATATTTTTCTCTGTTCTTAAAATAGATATATATATGATCCTTTTAATTTAAATAACAAACAAATTTTAAATTGCAAAGCTATCAATTGTGTTAATTAATAATAAAATATAAACTTAAAAAAAAAACTTGCTCCTTTGAAATTATCATAGCAAATGTTGATAAAAAATATCTTACAACAAAAATTTTTCTTATATGTATATACAGGGTGTCCACTCTCACCAGTGTCCAATGGCTAATTCCTAAACCGTTTGTCATAGACATATAGTTCCAATTACAAAAATGTTTTAATTTGAGGCAAAGAAATATTTAAAAAGCGATTTGGGTCTAAAAAATTACGAAATTTAAGTTTTTATATGGCCCTCGGTCCAATAAGTTATATTTAGTAAAATTTTCCTATTACACTGACAAGACAGACAAAAAAAGTCCCATTCATATAACACTAAAATTGACTTTTAAAAAGGCATGACTTATACCACTTTTCTGCATCTGAACACAAATGGGTTTGGCCATGCTTTGAGGGGTCATATCCTAAGTGCTTAAAGTATTCGAAGAACTTTTCATGTGTATCTGCGCTTTGAAAAAAAATAGTACAAGTGTTACGATTGAGTTAACTTTTATTAAGTTTCATTTTGGCTAAAATTATTGTATTTTAACATGTTTTATTTTGTAAGGATTTGAGACTATTTTTTTTTTCATGATTTATTTTAACAAATATTATGTTATTTTATCTAACTTCAACGATTGTATGTATGTTTTCCCAGTTCAAAATTTGTAATCGAAATTTAACTCACTTTCAAATATCCGATCGCGATTAAATTTTACATGTATATTGACGTAAATCCGATGACAATCTAATATTATGATTTTCGGTGGTTACCATTCATACTTACTTATTTTACAGGATAACACAAAAAATTTCGGATAGATTACTGCCAAGAAGTTTAAGAAAAAGTTTCAGATTAGATAACACAAGACTGCGATAGTTGTGTTTTTTAACCTTTATGTATTTTTTAGCACTGAATCCAAGAATTACCTTAATTTTTAATCATAATCTCAGGATGTTTTGCAAATCATAAATTGTCAAATTTAAAAAATAACAAAAATCAAATACTATAAGATAGAGGAGATGGCTGAGTTTTTTAACTTTTGATAATTGATTTTTATGTACTCTTTAGCACTGAATCTGAAAATGACCTTCATTTTTTAACCATTACGTTATCATTTTTTTTTTTGCAAATCGTAAATGTCAAAGTTAAAATATAGCAAAAATCTGATACTATAAAACAGATGTAAAACTTTTTTTATGTAATTTTCCTGACGTGATGGTTAAAAATGAAGGTCACTTTCGGATTCAGCGGTAAAAAATGATACTATAAAACAAATGTAAAACTTTTTTTTATTTAATTTTTCTTACGTGATGGTTAAAAATGAAGGTCATTTTCGAATTCAGCAGTAAAAAGTACATAAAATAATTTAATAAATATAATAAGTTTAGTAAATATAATACTCTTGAAGCTAACTGAAAAGCTTAAATTTATGTTTTAAATTAAAAGCTAAAACTTTTTAAATTATAGGATTCCCAATCTAAAAGTGCAAGAAATTAGTACAAATATATTTTCTAAGATTCAAAGAAGTGAATAAATAAAATAAAATAGCCATAAACAACAAATACATCATTTATTCCTTTCCAGAAATATTGAAAAAAAACCGAGCTTTTTAAATGGGTTTTTTATAAAAACCCAGCCCGGGCGGGCAGCTGGGCGGGTACCCGGGCAGCTGGGCGGGTACCCGGGCAGCTACCCACTACAACCCTGTCTGCAACGGGCCGAAATTTCCAGGCCCGAGGCCGGCCGGTAAAAAACTTAAAAGTTCAGCCCGGCCCGGAAAAAAGTTAAAATCTCGGCCCGGCCCGAATGAATTTCTACAAAATATTGATTTTTATGTCGATTTGGTTTAAAAGTTGTTTCGTACGAGGAGTTCTAACCAAAAATATTTATCTTAACTTTTTTTTTTCGTGTTTATAATCTTTATTTTTATAGAAGTGCTGCAGGCTGCGATGTTTATTTTTTTAATGAATCCCTATTTCTTGTATGTAGATGTTTCAGTTATCATTAATATTGTTAATCCATATTCAATGTATTGAAGTGTTAAAAATCTGAAAAATGCTATACAGTAAAATCTTCTAAGACGGAATTGCATAGAAAAGAATAAAAAAAATGCGTTATAGACAAGTTCCCTTCTTAACAAGTGCAAATGTATTATATAATTTTTTATTACGTATTAGTATATTAATTTTGCATGGATCAACACGTTTTCCAGTTTAAAACAGGGTTCCGTCATCGTCATGTTCCTTTTCCCACATCTTACTGTATTTTAATAAGCGTAGAAATCTACTATTCTTTAAAAATAATAAATTTTAATGTTTAAGAGCAGAATAATGGCGATTTAAAAATGCATGCATTTTTTGCAAAAATTTTTGTGCCAGGCCTAATTTAACTGACCTTTGAATGGACCAGGCCACGCTGAGACAATGATTTTCATACGGGCTGCGTCAAAACTAGGACTGAAAATTTTGGGCTGTGAAGACTAGGAAACCAGGCCCGGCTCTGTACAGAAAAAATAAGTTAGGCCCGGTCTGAGGCTTCAGAAAAAAGTATGGTCCGGGCCGGGCTCGGGCCACGGGCCGGCCCATGCAAATCTCTACACGAAACTACGATATTTTTTCATACAGGTAAGCGGAGTTTTGCCCCCCCCCCCCCTCTGCCCCTTTCTAAAATAAATTTATAAACAGAAGTTTTCTATTCATTGCTTTTATTTTTTTTTTAATTTTAAATTTGAAATAATTGCTACATTGCTAGAAAGTATTATTAATCTGTTTTTAGGTTAACCTACTGCATATATACACTATATGGCAAAGGTGACCGGTCATTTGCAATTTTAGACGTTTTGTTAAATATCTAAAAAATACATGAGGAATTAACCTGAAACTGCAGGTGTGTAAACAGTATAGTATAAGTCATATATTTCCGCGAAGATTTTTTCCCGAAACCCCATAAGGGACCGTCAACAAATTGAATAGAATAAGCTCAAAATCCGTTATTCCCAAAAGGTAGCAAAAAGATGAGGAGCTGAATCCAAATACAGTAGTACGTGCAATATTGTGTATGCTATATTGGCATTAATCAATGGATATATGGATACAACCGCTCATCTTTTTGCTTCATTTTGAGAACAACGGATTTTGAGCTTATTCTATAAACGATTATTATCAGACTTTTCAAACTATGTTTTTGAGACTTTTACAAAAGTTGCTTTATACATTTAGCTAACACATTGTGCACATTATATTTTGATTGCATTCGCGCATGCGCAGTGATACTTTTTTTGTAAGCCAGCCCATTTTTCATACAATTTTTATTATTTTTTAATTCTGATTGCAGTGTATTGTGTACAATGTTTTTCGTTATATTTCCTGAAAAGAACTTTAATTTATATTAATAACTCTGCAAATTATAAGCAAAAAACGTGGCGAAATTTGGGACTGTTTTTATAAAATCCTTAATTTCTCTACGAGTATACATGCTATCCTCATAAAAATGAACACAGTATATTCCAATATCATTTATTAATAATCTCGAGTTTGAACGCTTTTGCTACATTAGTTTTTACAGGGTTATCCAAAAAATGTTCGTTCTTTTTCAATTTGTTGACGATCCCCTATGGGGTTTCGGGAAAAAATCTTCGCGGAAATATATGACCTATACTATACTGTTTACACACCTGCAGTTTCAGGTTAATTCCTTATGTATTTTTCTAGATATTTAACAAAACGTCTAAAATCGCAAGTGACCGGTCACCTTTGGCCATATAGCGTATATTATATATACAAGGGCAGTTTGATATCTCCGTGACTTCAAAAGAGGTGGCGGTCTGATTTCACTCTTATTATTATGTTTTCAATTTATTATTATCTGCGGCAACATTCGTGCAATTTGAAGGCGATATTTTAAATACATTGTGTTCTATTGGATTCAAAAGCAAACGATTGGCGTGTTTGTCTTGATTATGGAAAAAAAAGAATTCCGTCTTTTGATAAAACATTATTTTTTGCGCGGAAAACAATTACCGAAACTGAAGGAAAAGTTGAAAAAATATTATGGGGACTCTCCTCCATCACATGATATAGTTCACAAGTGGTTTACGGAATTTCGCTGTGTCTGTACGAGCACAACAGATGCAGAACGTTCGTCAACAAAATCCATGATATCGTGTGAAAAGACCGCCGTGTGAAAGTACGTGAAATAGCTAAGAAGGTAAACATTTCAAATGAACATGTATTCAATATCTTGCATGAAAATTTGGGCATGAAAAAGTTATCAACAAGATGGGTGCCGCGATTGCTGACAGTGGATCTCGTGTAACCAAAAGCCGACTCATGTAACCATTTCAAAGCAATGTTTGGACACGTTCGAGCGCAATTCAAGCGAATTCTTGGGGCATTATGTTACATTTGATGAAACATAGATACATTACTACACACCAGAAATGAAAGAACAGTCTAAACAGTGGACTTCTTCTAATGAACGTGCTCCAAAAAAAGGCAAAAACTGTTCCATCGGCCGGAAAGATTATGGCCACAGTTTTCTGGGATTCAAAGGGCGTAATCCTCATTGACTATCTGGAAAAAGGAAAAACGATCACCGGACACCGATTTATTACTATTATGCTGATTTATTACACCGTTTTAATGCAAAATTGAAAAAAAAAATCGGCCCCATTTGTCCAAGAAAAAAGTGCTTTTTCATCAAGACAATACGCCAGCGAACTCTTCTACAATTGCAGCCGCTAAATTAGTTGAATTATGATACGAATTGCTCCCTCATCCACCCTACTTTCCTGACTTGGCTCCCAGTGACTTTTTTCTTTTTCCAAATTTAAAAAAAAAACGGCTTGGTGAAAAGAGATTTTCTACAAATTATGAGATCATTAATGCCACAAATGCCTATTTTGAAGAGTTTGAGAAATCTTATTTTTTTATAAGGACTAAAAACGTTAGAACTTCGCTGGAAAAATTGTATTATTATGAAAGGAGACTATGTCGAAAAACAAAATGCAGTTTGGTATGTATAATGGTTTTTTCATTTCAAAGTCACGGACTTATCAAACTGCCCTCGTATATACTATTATAAAGTGGTCGTTCTTTGAGTCGTGGCTGGAATCGTTCTTAAAATTTCACACACACACAGCTCATGCAAAGATTACTTCATTGGGACTAAATTATGTGGCTATTGGTAGCACACTCCCAGAAATCTTAGTTTCTATGAGAATTAATATTTACGATTTAATAAATGTCAGCTAGAGAAATTTTTAATTATATGATTTATGATCGAGTACTTATTTTGACATTTATGAGAATCTATCCTTTAACATAATGATTTTAATTTGATCTATATGCTCTTAAATCTCATAACCCTCAAAATATGAGAAAACTTAATCAATTTATAGGTAAGTAATCATCTAATGCTTATTTTAACTTTATTATGATTTATGATTTTAAGTACTTATTTCAAAATAACATGTCAATCAACTTCTAATGTAGTAGAAAGATATTTCTGATGGGTGGGGCTCTAATGATTTGAAGTGTTATTTGGGGGCAGATATAGAATTCGATTTAGCAACTAAGGGGAAAATATACTAATTGAAAAAGATTATAAACCATCTTATAAATTTTATAGCATATACAGGGTGATTTTAAATTGTTTTTACAAAATAAGAGGGGCGATACTGCCCATCCAGACGAGTAATAATTACCGTAGAACATGGTGTCGCAAAACACTTACTGAGTCACAAATACAGGGTGTTTCACCATAACTGAAGTCGTGTTGCCGGTAATAATTTTGCGAAAAATAAAAATATTGCAATAAATATGTGCCTTATTTTGTATGAAATGTGATAAGATCACAAAAAGTTTTGGAAAAACAGTGTACTCACACAATTGATGATACCGTAGGAACTGATAAACACAGTCCAAAATGTGGAGCGTCAAATGCAGGGCTGCAGAGTCGGTGGGAAAAATGGACGACTCCGACTCCTATCACGACTCCGGGCTGGCAACACTAGTACTCGGTGCTGGGGTACTAGTGTTGCCTGATGGTTAAAATAATGATGGAATATAAGAAAAGTAAATCCAAAATCTCACTATTTCGTCATTGATTATCTTTTTAAAGCTCCGAAATTAAAACAGAAAAAAAATATGTTTACTGCTTTATTAATTTTACAATTTCGCACCCGCAAACCCGAAAAATCCACCTAGTCTAAAGAACACAAAGTAGTTGAAGTCTAAAGTCTAAAGTTGAAGTCTAAAGAACACAAAATGGAAATTTTACTTGTTTCCGCTAGAAGCGCCATCTATGTGGATTGTTTGGAAACTTGTGAGTTGGGTTCGAGGCGCCGATCAGAGGAGTAGTGTAAATATCGGTTATCGATTAATTTATTGTTTTGTGAATTAAAATTTAATTAGTAATACAGTCCGCTAGTTTATTTATTGTGAGTTGTGTGCAGTGATTATTTGAGATTGAGGTATTGGCGGGAACATCTATTTTTGGTCCGTCGAGCCGGAGTAAAAACCAAGCATTTAATTACGTATTTAAAGTGGTTTCGATTTTAGAGTCAACGAGTATTAGTGTACCGAAACGAATTAAGTGTTTTCTTTTTTGATGAGAATTTGTGAATTTCCTTTATTATAATATTATTTTAATAGTGTGGTGTTTAAAAAAATATATATACAGTCGGACCTCTATTTAACGAACCTCTATTTTGCGAACTTTTCCTTGAAACAAAGAACATTTTGCGAATTTCTTCGTAAAATAACCTCCAAATAGCGAAGCGCATTCTCTATTTAACGAACTTTTTCTTGTGATCTAAATTTTTTTTCTCCCCATTTTTCAAAATATTTCTGGACATTTCAAACTTATTCTTTCTTTAAACACATTTTATGATGTTCAATGGCCTTGAACTGGTTTTACAAGGCGCCTTCTTTGTCAGCAGTGAGAATTTGGTAAGTACTGAGGACGAAGACGATTATCCCTTAGAATAACTTAAAAAAATGTGGATACAGATGAGAAAAAAAGAAGTTAACCATGATATGCTGATTGATGATTGTATTTCACTTAATTCTGCAATTGAGACCTCGGAAACACTATCCGAATTGGATATTTTCGGCAGTGTGAAAAAAACAACAACAATACAGCAATGAATTGCGATGAAGACGAATATGATGATTATAGAAATGATCATGATGCAGAAATTAACAAAACTTCGTATGATGAAATGCTAAAATCATTTGAAACAATCGGACGCGGATTATAGTTAGAAGAAAATACGCATGAAGGGGGTTTTGGGGCATTGCAAAGATGAGAGACGTATTATGAGAGAAAGCACTTTTTAAAAGAAAAATCTCAGGCAAAATTAACAGAGTTTTTCAGAAATTCAATTTAAGGACGCATATGTTAATGTATGGTTAAAATTATTTGTTATAATAATAATAAATACAGTAATGTCATTAAAATTCGTTAATTTTAATGTAAAACTATTTACTTTAAACAGAAAATACAGTGTATTCCCGGACAATGTTTTGTTTTCCTTGCAAATTTCAAAGATTTAAACACATGGAAAAAATGAATTGAGGATGGATATTGGTGGGGAAAATAAATAAAACAAATCGCTATAATTTATTTAAAAAAATGTGATTAGTTACTTTTAGTAAAAATATTTAGTGTTTATGAATTTAAAATCTGTTTTATGTAGTTTAAAATATTTTAAAATGTGAATCTCTATTTAACGAATTTTCCATATAACGAACTTTTTTCCGGGATTGAGCAACTTCGTTAAATAGAGCTTCGACTGTACTTTATTACGAAGAGTTTAAGTCAAGCAGTTGTTTTGATTCAAGAACAAAAATAATTATGTTCATTTAGTGCAGTGTTGCGCAATCATAAGTGATCATTTAACGCAGAGAATAAATGAAGTTATCTAAAAATGTTTATTTTGAGAAGACAAATTAAATAAATAAAAGAAACAAAATAGTTTCTGCCGTGACTCAGCAGTTTGGAAAAAGTGATTCGCCTTTATTTTTGGAGGTATGTGAGATTTATTTATTTATGTGAACTTTAATTATTAAAATGTTCAAAAGCGCGAAAAAGGAAGACTACCAGAGAATAGCTTTTGAGTTATGGATTGATATTTCTGATATAAAATTAACTAATTATGATTTAATGAATTTAATAAAGGAAAGTGAAAAATATAAAGCAGATTCTAAATTGGTAGAAGAAATGGCCAATAATATTATAGAGGAGAGAAAAAATGAGGAAGCGAAGGTACTAGAACTTGAAAAATTAAACGTACAAAATTAGAGCTTGAGTTAGCTAAGTCCCGAGCAGAAACCAAAAGTGAAAAATTAAATGATTTCGAAAAAGGAGAAGGTATAGAATCTTTAGACTCTCTCATTAAAAGTATAAGAACACTTACAATCAAAATTCCGTCTAGACCGGAAGGTTGGGGGTATTTTTTCTCGGCTTTAGAAAGGGCCTTCATTTCAAAAAAGTCCCAGAAAAGTATAAATCGGAAATTCTTCTAAATCTGTTAGGGGAAAGGGCAACAAATGTTATTACATTAAGGATGGGGAATTAGAAGATTATTCAAAGGTGAAAGCTATAGTACTTAGAGAATTTGGGCCAACTCCCCAAACTTGTTTAGAACATTTTAGAAAATCACAACGTCAACCCAATGAAACGTATGTACAATTTGCATCCCGATTAACAACAAGTTGGGATTATTATTTAAAATTGAGAAATGTGACAGATTTTGAAACTTTAAAAAAGTTAGTGATTTCTGATAAAATTTGTCAGACGATTGATAAGGATGTTACGTGTTTTATAAATGTTAGACAAGGGAATTCTTGGTTTCACCCAATCGAGTCATCTCGGGAGATAGATTTATATTACACCTCAAAGGGAAAACCCGTGGTTGATAATTCTAGGTCGAATAA
Source organism: Maratus speciosus (assembly GCA_963932465.1). NCBI lineage: Eukaryota > Metazoa > Arthropoda > Arachnida > Araneae > Salticidae > Maratus > Maratus speciosus. The sequence continues at coordinate 298,951,977 of OZ010789.1, forward strand.
TAAAAATAATTATTCCAGGCCAGTTTCTAAAGTTTTTCTAACTGATGTAAAAAATTCTAAATGTATTTTGTGATGTAATAAAAATCATCCTTTGCATAAATGTCCTGTTTATAAAAATATGTCAGTGAGTGATAGAGTTGAGCTGGTAAAGGCAAAAAATCTTTGTTTTAACCGTCTTATGAATAATAAAGTAGTCGATTGTAAATCTAAATTCTCGTGTATTATTTGTAGGAAAAGGCACAATGTAACTTTGCATTTTCCTCGCGAACAAAAAATGAATAAAGTTGAAAACCAAGAGGTAATTTCAGAGGAAATGAGTCATATAAACAAAGGAGGTAATAAATCTAATTTGGATATTTCGGCTCCAGTATTTCAGCCTTTCCCAGCTAATAATCAAAGCAATTTATTTTCAACGACATGTAATTTGGCTAATGAGTTAAAAGCTGTGTTACTTAGCACATCTGTTTAATAAAAGATGAATTGGGTAATTTTAATGAAGTACGAGGTTTATTAGACGTTGGCGCAAACTCTAACTTTATGAGTAAAAAGTTAGTAGATAAACTTAATTTGAAAAGAGAAAAGACTAACACTTCTATTTCAGGCATAAATAATTTATCGCTGAATGTTAGATCTAGGGTTAACACAACTGTTTCAAATAGAGATTAGGATTTTCATTTAAAATTAGACTTTTTAGTCGTTCCAAAAATTACAGAATTTACGCCGTCTAGGCCGCTTGAGACTTCTATCCCATTGTTAATTAACATCAAATTAGCCGATGAAAAATTTAATGTCCCAGGCCCGATTGATTTGCTTTTAGATGCAGAAAATTTTTATGAATTTTTTAGACCAGGCCAAATTTATCCGCAAACATTAAATACGAAATTTGTGTTACAAAATAGTGTTTTCTGGTATATTGTCAGTGGAAGCCTTCCGGCTAGGGGTGAAAGTAGTATACATTGTGGGTTAATTACAGATAATTTGGAATTAGAAAAAGTAATTAGAGAGTTTTGGGAAATAGAAAACATAGAGAAAGAGTCTGAGATTTCTAAAACTAAGGAAGCAGAAATTTGTGAAGAACATTTTCTGAAAAATTATTCTAGAACTGAAAATGGACAATATATGGTGAAAATACCACTACTAAAGGAAGATCCGTCTTGTCTTGGCGAATCAAAACAAAAGGCAATGAATATTTTAAATTCGTTATGGAAGCGCTTAGTTAGAGAACCTAAAGTTAATGATCTTTATAAAGCATTTATGGAAGAATATCTAAGTATGGGTCACATGGAAGAAGTGATAGAATCTGAAGAGCCAGAAGTCACTTATTATATTCCACATCATTGCGTGTTCCGTACACAATCAAGTAGCACACCATTACGAGTTGTGTACAATGCTTCTTCCTTAACTTCTACAGGAAAATCATTAAACAGTTTGCAGTTTAACGGAGGAACAATCCAAGATGAGTTATTTTCTATAATGTTGCGATTTCGAAAGCACCAATTTGTTTTTATAGCTGATATAAAAAAGATGTATCGTATGATACTAATACATCCGAGTCAAAGAAACTTATTACGAATAGTATTTAAACCTGAAGTGAATGAGCCAGTAAAAGTGTACAGGTTATGTACTGTGACTTATGGCACAACTAGTGCTCCTTTTTTAGCTACAAGAACCTTAATGCAATTATCCAGAGACGAAGAAAATGAATTTCCTTTAGCTGCGAATGTGTTGTTGCAGGATGTTTACATGTATGACATCCTAACAGGATCAGATGATTTAGACACAGCTAAGGAGATTCAGCAACAACTGATATCTTTGTTAAATAGAGGAGGCATAGATCTCCATAAATGGGCAGTAAATAATTTTGCTCTTTTATGTAATAATTCAGAATCTGAATATTCTTTTTCTAATGAGACAAAAACTTTGGGAATATTGTGGAAGCCTCAACCAGATTGTTTTGGGTTTAACTTAATTACCGAGCAAAGCGAATTATACACTAAACGATCAGTCTTATCACAAATTGCTAGAATATTTGACCCTTTGGGCTTGATAGGTCCAACAATTACAAGGGCCAAAATGTTTCTGCAAAAATTATAGTTGCTGAAAATAGATTGGTTTGATTATCTCCCAATGAAAGAAAATAAGGAGTGGAATGACTTTCTTACTTCCTTAAAAAGTGTAAATCTGATCAGTATCCCTAGATGTATTCTTATTTCTCAGTCTATTTGTGTAGAACTACATGGATTTTCAGATGCATCTGAAATTGCTTATGGAGCGGTCATTTACATGAAATCTAATTCTTATGGTGATTCTGCTGTTAAGCTACTCACTAGTAAGTCCAGAGTAGCTCCTCTAAAGCATGTCACTATCCCGCGTCTTGAACTTTCTGCTGCAGTCCTGCTATCTAAGTTAATGAAGAAGGTGTTAAGTGCTTTAAAACTAGAAGTTTCTAAAACTTATTTTTGGACAGATAGCACTATTGTACTTGCATGGTTAAAAAAGGAATCTAATGATCTTAAGACATTTGTAGCCAACAGGATATCGATTATACAAAGTTTAACTTCGGTTGAACAGTGGAATTACGTACCTTCCAAGCAAAATCCTGCAGACCTTATTTCTAGAGGTATAGATCCCATCAAGATTCAACAGTGTGAACTGTGGTGGTTCGGTCCAGCATTCCTACAACAGCCTGAGGTGGTCGAGTGTCCTGATAGCAATCCTGCTGAAACCAATGAGCTGTTTTTGCGTGAATTGAAATCACCATCAGTGACTCAAGTATGTGCCTTAGTTAACACTCTTGAACCTTTAGAGATCATTAATAACTGTTCTTCGTTCATCAAACTACAAAGAGTTGTAGCATGGTGTAAAAGATTCATATATAAATGTAGAAACCCTTTATATCATACAGCTGGAACTTTATTTAGCAGTGAACTCTCTCAGTCCTTATTGTGCATTGTAAAGAACATTCAAAGGACTTTATTCGTGAAAGAAATCCAGTGTTTAGAAAGGGTTACTGTTATCCCTAACAATAGCAAACTGACAAACTTGTGTCCATTTTTAGACAGTGATGGCTGCATTCGTGTTGGTGGTAGACTGAAAAACAGTAACTTATCCGAGCACCAAAAATACCCTATGATTATCCCTGCAAACCATAATTTTACATTTTGTGTTATTAATTATTTTCATGTTTTATATTTCCATGCAGGGTCAGAAACAACGATGTCCCTCCTCTGAACAAAATTCTGGATTTTAGCTGGCAGAAATGTAGTTCGAAAAATCATTTTTAATTGTATTATTTGTAAAAAATTAATTCTAAAAATTCGCAGCAACAGATGGCTGATTTGCCAGCAGCAAGAGTAACGGTATCCAGAGTATTTATGCATGCTGGATTAGACTACTGCGGGCCTTTTGAGGTAAAAAAATCGACAGGTAGGAGTAAACAGGTAAAAAAGGTTTTTATTTGTATTTTTGTGTGTTTTACTACAAAGGCCTTGCACTTTGAAATTGTCAATGATTTAACAAGTGCAGCGTTTTTAGCAGCGCTTAAACGCTTTATTGCGAGACGAGGCAAACCATCTGATATCTTTAGTGATAATGGCCGAAATTTTGTTGGTGCCAATAAAGAATTAAGAGCAATTCTCATATCTTTAAGGATAAAAGTGAGGAGGAAATTCAAAATTATTTAGCTAATGAAGGAATTAAGTGGCATTTTAATCCCTCTTCAACCCCTCACTTTGGAGGTTTATGGGAGGCAAGTGTTAAATCACTTAAATATCATTTAAAGCGTGTTGTAGGTAAAACTATTTTAAGTTATGAGGAACTCTTGACTCTCATTATTCAAATCGAAGCTGTTCTTAATTCTCGTCCACTCTGCCATCTTTCAAATGATCCAAATGATGTTGAAGCTTTGACACCTGCTCATTTTCTTATTGGCTCATCTTTAATGGCCTTACCTGAACTGAATTATACTGAAACCCCTATGAATAGGTTGAGCATGTGGCAATTAGTTCAGAAATTGACACAACATCTTTGGAAAAAATGGTCATTAGAATATTTATTTAAATAAGCTCTTAAATAGACCTAAATGGCATAAAGGAAAGGTAGAGATAAAAGAGGGAGACTTAGTACTAATAAAAAATTCTGATAATTATAGTCCTTTAAAATGGCATTTGGCAAGAATTGTTAAAATCCATCCAGGCCAAGATGGTATAGTTAGAGTTGCAACTTTAACTCCTTCGCGACGGGAGCCTTTTACGAAATGTTTATTACTTTGCTACCGGTTTTAAAAAACAGAAGTTTGTGCCTATTCAAATCGGGAAAATGCTCGGATTAAATAAGGCAAATTTTACAGCAAAATTTTACTGGTGAGGATAAACAAGGATCCTTAGGCCTATTTCCGGCACGTATACGTGTCGCTCGTCCCCAAGGGGTTAAGGGATAAAAATGGCACATATAAAAGGCCAGTGACCAAAATTGTTGTTTTGCCTTATGTGAATGAAACCACATTAACTTCTTAAATTCATACATTTTATTTAATTAAGCAAAATTTTTGTAGTGTAGTGTATTATTGTATTCTTGTGTTTATATTTGTAGATTTAATATTTCATTTAGTGTATGTGCTGAGAAAAAAATTATTTTATTGAGATTGTATCCAAAATTGATATCGTATTTATAGTATTGAATGCTTGCAACATTCAACGCCCGTTGGTATGTTGCCGCTAGAAGCGCCATCTACGTGGATTGTTTGGAAACTTGTTAGTTGGGTTCGAGACGCCGATCAGAGGAGTAGTGTAAATATCGGCTCTCGATCAATTTATTGTTTTGTGAATTAAAATTTAATTAGTAATACAGTCCGCTAGTTTATTTATTGTGAGTTGCGTGCAGTGATTATTTGAGATTGAGCTATTGGCGGGAACATTACTATTTTGGATCTGCGGACTGAGAAGAAAAAGGGAAATCATTACAATTTAGTTGTTATTTACTCCTCCAGATTCGAAAAATTTACATGGAAAGGAGGAAAAATAAAGATTAAAATTTTATTATTTTGGAAATAATTCGGATCCTGTGTATTCTAATGAAATAATAAAAAACAAATTGTATTTTTTTAATTAAGCTTATAATTTTGACTTTATTTCGGGTTCTGCAGACATGAAAAATCCGAAATTCAAAAGGTGAAAGATAACGGAATTTCCCTATTTTATTGTTAGTTTGGATATCACCGATTTAGAAAAAAAAAAAAAAAAAAGAATTACAATTTTATCTTATGCTCCTGTGCACAAAAATAAATAAATAAAGGAAGGGTATTTTAGAATTTTGACTTTTGGTCATACAGACTGGAAAAATTTGAGGAAGGAAAAAGCTTCTATTACAATGCTATACCTGGTCCTTAGTTCTTTTGCCTCCAAAAATAGCACAGATTTATAATTTTCGCATTACCTCCGGTAAGAGATCTACATGAAACGAAATTTTAAGGCCCGTCCCCTAAAACGTTCCGCCGTGCTTTTATATTTATTTTCACTGCAATCATGCCTATTGCCTATCGTAAATTGCTCCTATTTTTATCGGTGTAGTTTGATTCTTTCAAATTTGTTATACTGGGCTTGTCAGCCCGCTCAATTTTTTTATCAGTTTTATCCGGCCCATTAACATAAATTGTCTTAATTCTACTTACACCGCCAGTTTGAGAAATTGCTTTCGTTTTTCAGGCCTTGGGTCCTTCCAGATCATTGTACCTCGGGTTCTATCCGCAAACCCCAAAAATACGAGGGTAAGTACTTATATACTAAATGTAAAATATCTACTACAGTTATGAATTAAAACAGTTTTCATCTACTCTGTATATGGGGCCCTGTCTTGGACCTACCCCTGTATCTACTTTGTAAACCGCAGTAAATCGGTCATCTTTAACTTGAGCAGCTTGATATTGTTCTTAAATAACTCAATAATAATTCATTTTATAGATTTGAAATTACATATCATTAGTTTAATTTCATTTTAAAATGTCTAACAAAAAAAATCTGGAGTCTGAATCGGCTTGTTTTCTAGCGACTCCGACTCTTTTGCTCAAATACGGTTCCGACTCAGAGTCCGCAGCCCTGGTCAAATGCATACTGCTGACGCGTATAATGAAAACTTCTACCACTTTTTTTGTGTGTTATCATATTTACAACAAAATTGATCATGTAAATTAAAAGTTTCATTATAATATACTTCAGTTTGCTGACAATTATTACCGTCAACCAATGTTTGATTAGGGTAGAACACCCTGTATTTGTGAATAAATAAGTGGATTGCGCCCCCATGTTCTATGATAATTATTGCCATTACGAGCAATAATTATCATTGGGATGGATATGGATGGATATGGATGTATATTATATGGATGGATAATATCACCCTCTTATTTTGTAAAAAAAATTTAGAATCACCCTGTATATATATAGCAGAGTCCCGCTTAACAGAGTGTCCGCTAAACCGAGTTACGGGGGGGAAAATTATGGCCATTTTTTTTTCCATTCTCAACAGAAAATCCGAGTTCTCGATTTTTACGACTGCTGTTTCATATTCACCTAGCATTTTATTGACAATGAATGTTTTTTAATGATGAAAACATGTCCATGAGAAGAAAATGACGCATTTTGAAGGTTTAAATTCGATTGAAGAACTAAATTGAATACATTGAGCAGGAAGCAAGAGGCTACGCTTAATATTTGATAGCACTTATTCAATAGCATACTTGTATGTTTTTTTGTTTGTTGTTGTTACCAAGTTACCATTAAAATTTAATAGAAATTTTTGCCTTATCAATGTTAAAAATTGTCATATTTTGGCAATTGAATTGGGCAAATTTTTCTGTTAAATTTTAGTGGTAAGAAAGCCGTACAAGTTGGCAGCTATGCATTGGCGTAATATTGTAGCAAAGAAATGCTTATCATCCAACAAATAAAAAACTACCAAGGTCTTGTTCAACTGAACAGTTTCATTCCCCATTTTCATAAAAACAAAAACTGTACGCAGTACCATAAACATTAATAAATTGTATAAATTAATCTAAATTAAAACCAATCTGAAACTGAACTAATGAAAGTTAACTCAAGCGTAATACTTGTAAGATTTCTTTTAAAGCGCAAGTACACGTGGAATAAGTTCTTCAAATACTTTAAGCACTTTGTGTACGACCCCTCGAAGCATGGTCGAACTCATCTGTCTTGAGATGCAGAAAAGTGGTATAAGTCATGCATTTCAAAGTTTCATATGATAACTCGGTCAATTTTAGTGTTAGATGAACGATACTTTTTTTTTTTGTCTTGCTTGCTAGTGTATTAGGGCATTTTAACTATCACTTATGGGACCGGGAACCGTATAAAAAATAAAATTTCGTAACTTCTTACAAAGTGTTTTTATTTACCCAAAGGACTTTTAAAATAATTTTTTTTTACCTCATTTAAAACATTTTTGTAATTGGAACTGTATCTCTATGACTAACGGTTTAGGAATTAGCCATTGGACATCGTTGAGAGTGGACACCCTGTATAGTATACATGTGTGCATAATTCAAATCTTGACATCATGATAAAATCAGAAATACTTAACCAATTCAAACCTAATTGGGACAATGTATTGATTTTGCAAGTATGTTGGAGGAATTAATTTATCAAGTATACTGTGTTGCAGCTACCGTATGTGGTCATCTAATGGAAAAAAACAGCCTTCTTGACAGCAAAGAGTTTAAAATCAAAGAATACATTTTTAAGTAGATTTCGTAAGGAATACTACCTATTGCAGTCGTTACCATGGTGCGACTTTTGAAAACTTCCTTCATAACTTTTCATTATATGACACCAGGAACCCAAAACTACCCCCATCTAAAAAGTTTATACAGTAAAACCTCGAATATCCGAAGTAATTGGGACCGACCCTCTTTCGGAAAATCGAAATTTTCGGATAATCGAGAATGCTTTCATTTTAAGATTAAGGAGAAATAATATGCAATATTTCTTATTATGGTAACAAGTGCTTAATAAAAATAAAGCAATAGCAAAATAGAAACAAGAATAAATGACCTGAATTTTAATTTTGATGCTAAGTACCTTTTACTTTACATGTATCACAATGGTTTGAAAAAATGTTTTGTTTGTCGCAGTTTCCATTGCCTTTGCTTTGAAGCTCTATCACAGTTTTTTAATATTATTAGTTCACCAATATCAGTCTTTCTGCTGCTCCAGCCATGTTAAACCTTTTGCAAAACATTCAAAAGCTTCAGAATTGCTAATTTGCTCGTTTTTTTCCTCCATTTCGCAGCTTACGGGAGTTCAAGTTAAATTCAAAGGAACTCAAAGAAAGAGGATCGAAAATATTTATATGTACTCGTAGTTCATGAGGAACGCTTGCACGAAGATTATGATAATATGATATAGATAATATAATTACGAAGAATATGATAATTAAAAAAAAAAAAATACAAAATGGATTTTGCACACAAGGAATGTGATAGTAGAAAAAAAAACCCTTAAAGTGGATTTCGGTTAACCTAGAGTTTCGGTTAAAAGAAGTTCTACTGTATATATATGTATGTATGTACTAAATTTTGTCGCACGATAAAAGTCGCAATTATGGATCGTCTTCAAACTCACCAACAACTTTGAGATGGCTAATATCTCGGCGGGGATTGAAAATGGGCATAATCGGCTCAAGGGAATGGAAATAGGGAGGGTTAATATTTTTGAATACCGTCTTAACATGGTTCTGATAAAACCAGCTCTTACACAACAATGACAGGAAAAAATAAATAATTTTCATTATAGCAGTTGCCAACAATTAAAAAAAAAAAGCAAAAAAATTCTCACCACAACAATAGCTTTTCTATTGCAAGGTTTTCACGTAAAAATTAAATAGTTTAATGGATTGAAAACAAGTTGAATATTACGTCATAAGTTTTCTAGAGCAATATTTCCGCATGAAAACTCAAAATGAAATAAATAGTTTGACGAATAAGAAACAAAAGCAAAATATTGCGTCATATTGGAAATATAATGGATCTCAGTAGGTGAATATGTAACGTCATGGGAGTTTGAAGAAGCGTATTTAAACATGATAAAAACCCCACTATGGAAATATTAACATACAGTGAAACCTCCCTGTGCGACCACCTCCCTGAACGACCATTTTTTCATGGAACGAAATTTATTCCCATAGGCTCAATACTAATTTTACCTCTATTTAGAGACCACCCCAGTTGAACTCCCTCCCTGAGCGACCCATTTCTTTGAAAAAAATGAAACAAATTCCGTTTTTTCCTGATTGCTTGAAGAATGTTTTATTAGAATAATAACTCCGGAGAGCGCATTCTTCATCAAACTTCTAAACTAAGTTTAAAATTTTTATTTATCCCGGTAACTTTTAAGCGTTTAAACCCCTTTTTGCATTTTTAGGCAATGAATTTAACTCTGATGACACATTAAGAATGACAGTCAATAAACTCATCTGCCCTATTCTGTCAAGAAACTCTGAAAGAAATAGATAAATTAATGAAATCGTCATTATTTGTTCCCGTCCAAAAAAAATTGCATTTATTGACTGAACTTCGAAAGGACTAGGAAATAAAAGTTATAAAACATAAAACTGAAAAATAAAATCAAGCGTCAATGTATTCATTTTTTAAACTCTGCAGTAACTAACTTATGTAATTAACTTTTGTTTTGATACTTAAATTTTTATATTTTTTTTTAATGTGAAAAATAAAGTTTAGTAACATTAGTTGTTACCTTTTCTCAACAATTAAAATCTAGATTTAAACATGACCTCTATTAAGAGACCACCTCTCGGAGCGACCCATTTTTATTGGAACGGAAGTGGTCGCTTTGGGAGGTTTTACTGTATTTTAACACTTTGAGGTTCTCTGAATTTGCTTTAGTCATTTTTAAACCTATTCCATATACATACATGTGTGTATTCGTGTATATTAGAATTTTCACAAAAGGTTTAACTCCCTAGAGTTCATACTTAGTGAAGAAACTGTGTTTATCCCTAATCTTGATTTAAGTTTTGTTAGTGATTTTAGTACTTAACTTCGAAATCTACCTCCGCTTGTAGGCCGAGCCGTCAGGGATTTTTACTTTGGTTGTACGACTGCAAGTCTTTTTTTTGTTAAAATTTACTTACTTGTTTTTACTTTCTTCTATCTTTACAAGAAGAAAGTATTGGATTCGTAAAAATTTTCGACTTTCGGTTTTCGACGGATTTACACGTTTTAGAGGTCAGAGATTCCAAAAAACATGTTTTTACAAAATGTCTGTCTGTGACTCTGTGAGTCTGTCTGTCTGTCTGTGTGTATGTGACACAAATTTTGTGGGCGCTCTATCTCAAGAACTAATGTACGGAATTTAATAAAAATTTATATTCAAGTAGTCCCTAACATAAATTGGTGCTGATTAGTTTTTGGTGTAAATCGCCCAACAGGTGGCGTTGCTATGCTGCATTTTTCGCGATTTCTGCACTAGCTCTATCTCAAGAACTAATGCACGGATTTTCATCAAACTTCAGATTCAGTTAATCCTTGATAGTAGTTGGTGCTGGTAACGTTTTGGTGCAAATCGCCCGACAGATGACGCTGCTATGCTGCATTTTGTAGCATTTACACGATTTTCGTAATAGCTCTATCTCAAGAAATAATGCACGGATTTTCATCAAACTTCAGATTCTGTTAGTGCCTGACATGCGTTGACGTTTTGCACCTTGTGGTGTAAATCTCTCAACAGGTGGCGCTGCTATGCTGCATTTCTTGTGATTTCCGCAATAGCTCTATCTCAAGAACTACTGCTTGGGTTTTCAACAAACTTCAGATTCAGGTATACCTGGATATCAATTAGTGCTGTTTATGTTTTGCTGTAAATCGCTCAACAGGTGGCGCTGCTATGCAGCATTTTTCTCGATTTCCACAATAGCTCAATGTCCAGAACTAATGCACGGATTTTTATCAAACTTCAGATTCAGTTAGTCCTTTACATGAATTGATGTTTTGTACCTTTTGGTGTAAATCGATCAACAGGTGGCGCTGATGTGCTGCATTTTTTGGGATTTCCACAGTAGCTCTAGCTCCAGAACTAATACACGGATTTTCATCAAACTTCAGATTCCGGTATACCTTAATACGAATTAGTGCTGTTTGTGTTTTGGTGCAAATCGCTCAACAGGTGGCGCTGCTATGCTGCATTTTTCAGAATTTCCCCTGCAGCTCTATCTCAATAACTAATGTACGAATTTTCATCCAACTTCAAATTCAGGTATACTTTTATATGAATAAATTGATGTAAATTCTTGTACTATTTAAATGATTTAATTGACGTGATTTATATAGAAGAAAGTTTTGTGATGACCACAACATACTAGTTTTGTTGTTGTTTGTTTGTTTGTTTTGTACCGAAAAACGAATGAAATCCTCTTTTGGCACCCCCTTCTACACCCTGCTTTTAAATAAACGTAATCTTATACAGTAAAACCTGTGAAAGTAGAATCGCTTACAATTTTTGAAGTATAATTATACAGTATTCCTATCATACAGACAATGAATTTTTTACTTTTAAAACAAAATTTCTTAATATACTGATGCCGTTTACTGAACAGTTTTCAGTAAAACATGAAAACAGAATTGCTATTAGGAACCACAAAACTTTGGAAGGATTATAAAAATTTTCCCTTACAGACAAGTTCTGTGTTCACAGAAACTGTTTTAACAGGTTTTACTTTAGAAAGTTCCACTCGATGCAGATCAAAGAATAGCATGGTACAAAAAGAAATTGAAAAGAATTTGTGCACGATAAAAAATCGGGACTTTTGGCGTCCCGCGCAGTGCTGATGGGGACTGTTCTTAGAGCCCCTGGAAATCGGGACACATGCCAACACTTGTCATAAAAGAGACATGTTAGAAGACTAATTACACATATTAGTAGTAGAAACGGAATTTTAATTTTGGTGCCATTTTTGGTATTAAATTTATATAAAAATCGCGTTTGTCGTAAAATCTTCGACAGATCGCCACGCTAGAAGGTTAATATGTGTTGATTCTTTTCCCGTCAAGCGAAGACACTACAGGTCTGTCCGGGTCCGTATCCGTCTCGGCGAAATGATAGCGAATTTTTAAACGGGCCCGGCCGGCAGAATTAGGACGATTTTTTTCAACGGGCCGGGCCGGCAAAAAAATTGAATGAGCTAGCCAGGCCGAGCCGTTAAAAAAAACTTAGCAGACCTACCGGCCCGATATAAAAATTTAAACGAAGCCTATAAAATATGAGCTATTTTCAGTGAATTGAATATGACTTTCGCGAGGATACGTATAACCTCCTGAGACCTGACATCCATTAAAATGCATGTTTTATAATGTATTTAATTTGAACAGGGCTCAGGAGTATATAAATGTGCGTCACGAGCTGATGCTAGTTTGACAACATCAATAGAGAAATGTAACATGTCCAGCGTAGAGATCGGCATCGGACAGTTACATGTTGTCTGACACGGGTTCAATTTTTTTCAGGAAACTCGTGCCGGGCCGAGATCAGGCTTGCATTTTTTTTCTACATAGTCGACCCGGGCCGGAACTGGACTTAATTGTATTGTAAAAATATTAATAGCGATAATAAACTTCTGTTAGCGTAATCTTTGGAAATATACCTTAAGGTGGTTCTCAAATTCACTGCTCAACAACGTGAAACTTTAACACATTTTCCGACTAATTTTTAACTGTAAAAGCATAAAATTAACAAGCCTGACTATTGAAGGGATTTGTAATCGAATAGCGTTTTCCATTTTTTGATAAATAAATTGCTTGTCGAGATATAAGAGATTCTTGTCTCGTAGCTACTTGTTTTTCTTCTTTACAGTGCTGTCGCTTCCAGAAATTCGATTCAAAACGCTAACTTTGACAATAGTTTCTGAATAAGAACACCTGCCAATCATGCACTCTCGAAAAGAAACAAATTCAGAAATGTGTCAGAAAGTAGATTCCCTTTGGTTTTGAGAATAATAAATGATAAGAAACACTTTTTCACAAATCTACTTTTTACTATGCAGCTTCAAAAGTTATGATGTTTTTAACACTCCTTTTTTCATTTATTCTAAACTACATTAATTTTTTAATGAATCCTTATTTAAATGTTGAAACTTCCAAGAATCTAAGCAATCATTAATGTTGCTACTATGTATTTTCTGTCTTGCGAAAACGTCGTAATTTTAAGATATACTATAACATTATCTCGTAAATATGTATATGCAGTATTCTTTAAAGGAAACTTAGTTATATGTTAAGAAAAATCTGAATTTTTTGTAGAAATTGAGTCGGGCCAGGCCTGTTTTCACTGATTTCTGTACGGGCCGGGCTGAACTTTTAATTTTTACACTGGGCTTGGCCAAGCGGGCCGATCTCTAGAAGACACTCGAGAGCTAATATTACATCTATGGAAGGTGGGCCAGATCGGGCCGGACCTGTTTTCAACGATTTCTGTACGGGCCGGGATATGAATTGTGAAAATATAAACGGGCCGGACCGAATTTTTAATTTTTAAACCTGGCCAGGCGGACCTCTAGAAGACACTCGCGAATTAGTGTTACATCTATGGGAAGGTTCTTTCCAAATATCTCATTTCCATTTCGTTATTTCTAAATAATTATTTTTTACACTGGATAACTGAGGTCGATCTCTAGATTCGCCTTTTTGCCCGGCTGCCAAGAAGGATTGTGTGTTTCACGCGTATCTGGGTATGTGGATTTCTTTATACCCTCGAAACATCCCAACGGCTGGATGGATTTTAATGAATGGGATCTCTATCGATTCGTCATAACCGTCCGATGGTTATAGGCTAGGTTTTGTTTTCATAAATCCAAAATGGCGGCCGTAAAATACAAAATGGCGGTAGAGACGAAAAAAAATTACGCACCCTATTGAGTGGTATATCATTGGATAGGTCTTTCAAAATGAAGACGATGTTTCATTGACTTTTTTACAGTCAGACGCTCCGTTTAAATGTTACACAACCTGTAAGTTGTGTAGGTAGGATCTCTAGCTTTACTGCAACTCTAACCTTCATAGACATCTAGGCCTCATCAAAACAGTGTTTATAGATAGGAACTAACAATTAAACACAACTTAAAAGAGATCAAGGTCCTTAAACGACAGTTCTGCAGTTTTATTTTGAAGTAATTTAGTTAAGTATTTAAAATATCGTGCGCATTTTCATTTCTTTTATTACTAAACTTACTTATTACTTTTACTTCTATTACTAAATAGTATGAAAGTCTTATATATATCGAGCAGTTTCAGGAAATTTAATTCCTAAGAATTGTAATGGGAAATACGATTCCATGCACGGATACGCTTAAGAGATTTCTTTTTCTAATTTTCTTACTAGCCTTCCTCAGCTCCCCTTTCAACCCCATTGTCACAATAATTTGATAACTAATTCTCTTAAATTCAATATTTTAAATATTTTATCTAAAATAATTAACATATTTTATGATATTGACAATAATTAATTTGAACAATTAATTCCTATATTTTATTAATTACTAGTATCGTAATTGTTAAATATTAATTGAAAATGACAATTTCGTTTTGTTAGTATGCTTTCATTAATTTCTCTTTCTGTTAATCTTAATACAATTAAATTTTGATTCACAATGAGAAATGTGACTCCCAGATTGTTTAAATATTGTTATGTGAATAGGTTACTATAATAATAATAAAACGGGAATATAATAATTAATCAGGAGCGTACAAAGAGAAAACTGCGGCCGGGGTAAAGTTTCAATTTGGCAACACCCCTCATAGGTCCAGTGATGTAGTCGTAAAAAAACCAGAGGGTATACGCTATAGGCAGAGGGTATACGCTAAAGTCATGAACGTCATGCCTAGGGTATACGCTATAGCTTTATTGAAGAAACAGAGGGTATACGGTGCTTCTTAAAAAAATCCAGAAGGTATACGGCGTATACCCTCCACTACACCCCTGCATAGGTCGAAGTTTCAATTTGGCGCCCTCGCCCATCGGTCAAAGTTTCAATTGGACGCCCCCCTCCCCTCGCCTTCTCTTTTTGACGGGTGTCGCAAAATTGACAAAGTGCAGAAACAGAAATAAATTCTACTGAATACATATTCCGCCTTTATTTTGATCTTTAAAAGGTTTAATTTTAATTCAGAAATTCCTTACAACTGACATAAAAGAATATTGCACTTTTAATATGGCCTTTTGGATTCCAAGAAGAAAAGCGCATGCTATTATTTGAAATTGTATGTTTTTGTAACTAGTACAGAAAGAAAATTCCAGACTCAGAAAAGAGATAAAGACAAAGACCTAAAACAAGTTTTTTTTAAAAAAAAAGAAATCATTAGTCGGAAATTTGTTTTGGGGTGTGGGGTAAAGGACGATGCATTAACTTTGAAACGAAAAATGTACGTACTTTCATTTTGAAAAGAAATCCAGATATGTATATATATAATTTATTTTTACAAAAAAAAAAAAAAAAAAAAAAAAAAAAACGAGGTTGGTAGTATAAATTTGGCGCCCGGGGAGGCCGCCATCTTCGGCCCACCTTTCGCACGGTCCTGATAACTATTAATAAGAATAATTTTTAAAGAAATTCTTTAAGGATGTCCACTACTGATACATTTATCCATTATTCGATCTGAATCTTCCTTGATAATAGCAGAGCAGAATATAAATGTTAATACATAAACCGATAAATCGTAGATAGTTTTAGCTTAAAACTGTCAAATTAAGACTGAGAACAAATGCGAGTTAAAACAATTTAAAAATTAAGACTTTACCACATTAAAAAACAAATAATTACTGGTTGAAAAAATGAAGCAAAAAATTGCAGAATTTATAACAAGTTCAAACATCAAATTTATTTAATATACTAATTTAGAAAATATCTCATTTCTAAGGACTATTGCAGCTGTATCAAATAATTTATCAGTAATGTTAATAAGAAATTTCAGAATATCTGTTGTTCGATAGAATAAATGTAACAGGAAAATAGGGAAAATTCGAATAAAAGTATTGGAAGAATATAAATTATACTTTAAAAAAAAAAAAATCTTAAAATAAACGGATGTAAGAATGATACATGGACATGAATGATGATAGGACAATGTGCTGAAATAAATCTAAAATTAATTTGAATATCGAATAATATATATTAATTACTAAATTACTTACTTTACAGTAAGTTGAAATCTCAAATTCGGCAAACCTTACATGATTCTACTCGAGCATCAGAATCATCACAGTTTTATATTGCTTAACTTTTAAAAAATAAGCGGCTATTTACAATGGAACTCTGTCACGTGCACCTTTCACTCTCTCACTCCACTTCAAAATAGAAAAACAAAAGTAAAACCAACTTCGTAGCAGTAGGATTATTGTCTTCAGTTCGCTTCCGTTCTAAATACATGCAGACGGTTTGCCTTTTCTGCCAAAGAGGCGCTAAACTCTTGGTTTCTGGTGCGCTTCTACGCACAGAAGAAAGAAAGTCTCCTTTCCTTATTCTATGTCTTCTGTTGAACAATTAATTCTGCGTAATTTTATGAGTAAAAAGAGAAATTTTTAAATTAAAATTGTTTTTGACGCCTTACATTTTACTTTTTTACATAGGTTACATTTTATTACTTAGGTTACATTTTATTTGTTGCTCATCTATTGATATTGATCGATTGCGGTTCACATTATAAAAAATTATGATATAATGCTTGTTTAGTGAAATTTTACTTACAAGATTATTACTTTGCTCCTACGAAAACAAGAATTAATTAATAGTACTTAAAATATCTTTGTCACAAACTAAAACTAAGATCTGGCAAAAGAAATTAAAACATTTCATTATACATTAAAGCTAGAAATTTACAACGCTGAAATTCACAAATTATACCACTATGACAATAAACCACATACGGCCGTTTCTCGGATACTTAGATCCCCTTCATCAGTGTGGGGGGAAAAAAGGGAAGAAGAAGAAGATTAAAAATTAAATCAAAGAACCCTTCGGCTTTAGCCCCGAGTACTGGCTAATGAATTGACTGAAGTCGCAAAAGTAAGAGTTTATATATCCAAAAGAAATTATGTATCTGACAGGAAAACATTGAAAAATATGTAACACTACGCAAGATCCTTCCAAACAAGGGAGAAAAAGGGGGTGTTCGTGCTGGTCATGTCATTGACCAAGGGGGTAGTATATTGATGTTTTAACGCCTAGTAAAAGTCTAGATCAGGGTTGGCGAACCTTTTTATAACCGCGTGCCAATTTCTTTCCACAAATTTAGTGGGTTGAAAAACCATGAAAAAAAAAAAAACTTTACATAATAACATTAAGATAAAAAGAACAAATGGGTAACATACAGGTGAGGTATTGCACTATAATAATCATTAAAAAAAATTAAATTCTAGAAATTATTAAAAAAAATAGTATGTGATTAATTGTGTTGTTGTATCTTGGAAGGAAAATAATTAATATCAGGTTCATACTCAGTTAATTTCAACAGAATGCCATGAACTGGATTTATATGACAACTGCTTTTTATTTGATATTTTGTATTATTCGTTTTAGAAGCTAATGGCCTTGCGGACATAGATAGATGGAAAAAAATATTAAAAGATCAAACGCCAGCTTCTTTAAATAGCTCTGAAATTAATTTCTAAGTTGAAGTAATTTTATCATTGGTACATTTACTAATATGGTAATTTACGGTATTTTAAAAAAGCCGCAATTAAAATTCTTCGATTTCCAATAAATCAAATTTAGTCAAGATTAGATCATCCAGAGTTTGTGTATATCACTGTATATTGATTTAGTCACAACTAACAACGTGCCAAAATTATTCTTTCGCGTGCCACTTTTGGCACGCGTGCCATAGGTTCGCCGTCCCTGGTCTAGATCAAAAACTGAATCACATTTTTAAATAAATTTAGCTTCGAAAAAATTAAACCAGTGCACAGTGGGACGTTTTGATGATCTACTTGGGGGACAAAATTCATTTTTCCGATTATCTCGGAATTTGACAAAATCGCGTATACTGGTAACTGAATGTCTCTATTTTCGAGATCCGTACGTTATGACCGTAAAGAAGAGTTTGAGGGAGTTTCAACGGTTGCACTAGTTTCCCTTAAGACCCCACTGCAGTCACGGACAAAAAGAAATCAAGATGGCCGCTGGCATTTTAGCTGAATTGAAAGGATGGTCTAAATTCAAATGATTGACAAGCGAGCTCTTCCAATCAGCAAATAGAATATTCTTGGATCATTTCCAATAGGTTTCAGGTGGTCTAAAAGATTTCTTTTTTCAACTGTCCAGCGTAGATCAAAGCCGTATGTTTTGTGGAGAATCTGGATAACGCTGAAAGCCGTAAAAAGAATTTTAATCTGTTTATAATAAGGGTGCAAAAATTAAAGCGATTTGACTTTCAGAAAATAAATGATTATTTTATTCAGATATATTTCTTTTTTTTAATCATCAAGTTCATTTTACAGCTTTTACAAACATAAAATTGAAATTAGCGCAGTATAAAAACTATTTTATTTCACATAACGAAATTACATTTAAAATCAAGGGGGGGGGGGAGATATTGAATGAGGGGGGAAATACCAGGTACAAATATTCTAAAATAACTATCTTTTGTGGGGATTCTTTTTAGAACATGAAATTTATCAAGAGATATATAAAAGCTAAACAACATTGAAGGTTAAAAATAAGATGTTCATAAAATTAGGAGAGAAAAGGTTAACCAAATAAACTGTATATTTTGTACTGTAGAGGGGTGGAGGGGAGAACGGGAAATATTAATTTTGAGGAGAAGGGGGGGGGGGGGGGCTATACATCTAAATCCCAGCGTAGTCATTTATAGGTATAGTACATAATTTATTGTTGTTAGCACTAAAATATATGACAGAAAAAATAAAGTTTTCCGAATATTCAAAACTTTGTGTGATGTTAGCAGAAAGGTTTCAGGCGGAAGAAAATTTAGATTATATTTTATTTTTACAAGTAAGTTATAAAACATAAAGGAGTTTTCACAATTTGAAATTTTAAGTGCATAGGAGTAAATTCAGGTGTGTGTGTGTGTGGGGGGGGGGGGGGGGGTGGAGAGATTTCTGTACACTAAACATTTTTTAAATGATGCAGACAGTTAAGAATATTTTTTGTAGCGGTTCGTAATCTAAATAACAATAAAATACTTTTATTTTCATTTACATTTTTTCATTTTAAACACTTTCCAAGAAAGTTGAAAAGTGTTTATGAATTGGGTTTGTCCGTCCGTCTGTCTGTCTATCCGTGCTCTAACTAGCGTAAATATAGTCGGATTGCCATGTAATTGATATACGATATTGAAAATCATCATGGTATGTTCGGTGCACCATTCATGGTTCATTTACAGATGCACTCAAAAGTATTCGCTACATTATGGTCTATGTGTGTGTGGGGGGGGGGGATTATTTAGGATGTATTTTAATAGTGTTACACAATGTTAAACACAGTTAAATTTATGTACATTGAGACACACTTTAAAATTGTTACTATAGACTATGTTATGTGTAATGCTTAAAGTACGAGTATAGGGGACTCAAAAGTATTCCGTTATGTGAAGAAATATCGTTTGCGGCGTATTTGATTGATATTACTCTGTCACAAAGATAATGAAATTGATATGAATTTCTGAGGTGTCCTTAGCCTACTTTCTGTACAACATGAGCATTTAACAATTATTTACGGGGTCAGACAAAAGAACTTGGTTCAATATGGTCTACGAGAAAAACTGTTTGTAGCGTATTTTGATCATGTTACACTATTTCAAACATGACGAAATAGATACACATTACTTTGATTTACTACAAGATGCTTACATTCGAATATGGTCTGCATTTCATTTAGCGTTCATTTACAGGGAAACATAAAATATTTTGATACAATACTGTATCCGATATAGCTATTAAAATTAATGCTGAAAGTACATTTTCAATTACAGAATGCGTTTTTAAGTTTAACCAAATTTTTGCGCACTACGTGGTGTGCACATATTTTTCAAACCCTATACAGGACCACACAAAAGAATTCGTAACCATTGCTGAGAATGAGTATGAATTTCTTAAAGATGTTAGGTTTTTTTTTAGTTATAAATGTACAAGCTCAACTACATTTAATATGCTTAGAGATGTTTGTATCATACAAATAAAATCCTATACAGGGATATTCCAAAAATTGGATACATGGGCCGCCGATAGAAAATAATTCCTGCAAGTGTGATTTCAGTAATTTTGAGCATGATTTTGCCTGAATTAGATTTCAGCTTAATACTGTTTGACGTGTATAAAAATCTGTATTCTATATACAGAAATGCACAAAAGAATTCAAGTATGTTTCCGTCTATTAGTAGAAATTGCCGAGGGTGAATTTTCAACTGTTTTATGTATTTTCTTACAAAACTAAATTTAACATAGTATGTAGAATCTGTACAAACATATGCAGTACAAATATATCATATACACTGCCTCATATGAGCTGCACAAAAGAATTGGAGTACCATCCAGGTTATGGGTGCAATTGTTGAAATCTGCTTTTCAAACGTGTCATAGGTATTACAAATGTTTAGTTAGATATCTTCTTTACTTTATTAAACGGCGAAGTTTTGTTACAGTGTTCTGTAAGTGTTGGAATGTATCGACGTAGACGCATGATTTTTCTTTTTTCTTTATGGACATACTCGGTTCAGTCGATTACTCAGGCACCTTTGGTATCTACGTTAGATGGTTCTTTCTGAGCTAGTCGGAATAAAATGATTTCGAAAGGTTTTGAGAATTTACTTGCACGTTGACGAGAAACCACAATATTTTCCTTACAAATATCTCTCTAAAGACATTTTCCTTTGAAAAATACAGTTAAAAAGTTTTTTATGCACAATTAAATGTACACCTATCGCTTTATTGTTAACACTTTCGTACATAGTTGAAATGATTTAGTTAATATTATAGATAATAAAGATTTATAATTAGGACGAAAAAAAAGTAAAAATTAAAAAGTTTTAAAGACTGTAAATTAGATTTTTTAGCTTCATGAGTTGAGGGTAAGACAAATCAAGAAACAGATTTTTTTTTTTTTTTTTTGGGGGGGGGGGGGGAATTTAATAGATGACCGATTATGTAACTTATTAAAGATTTACAAATAGGGCAAAAACATTGAAATTAGGAGTTTTAGAGACTTTAAATTTTATGAGCATGGAAATAATGGGGGGAGAAAAGAAAACGTCAATTTTATATGGGGGTGGAAGAAATTGTATAATCGATTATTTATTGTTCAATATGAAACAGATAAAGCTGAAAATGTATTAAAAAAAGACTTTCAAAGATTTTAAACTTAAATAAGGGAACGAAAAAAAAAGGGGGGGATTTTATTTGATGACTTATTTATTTACCTTACTAAAGAATAAGAAATAGGACAAAAAAAGACTAAATTTTGTGTTCTTGGTAAGGGTAGAGTCAGAGCAAGCGTCAATTTTGGTGGGGGAGGAGTATAGTTATATGATTATTTATGATTACAATAAATTAACAGATAGAGTACAAAATGTTTTAAAAAAAGCAATGACTTTTAAGGTTAAAATTTTGTGATCTGAGGGAAAAAAAAGAGGAATAAGCAGAATTAGTTCTTTTTTGCGGGGGGGGGGGCGGAAGTTTATCGGCGACTTATTATTTACTTACCTTAGAAAATATTTACAAATAAGTTAAAAAAAATAATAAACGAAAAAAAAATTAAGGGCTTTAAATTTCAGATGCTTGGTAAGAGGGAGAGGCGAGGAGGAAATACCAATTTCAGGTGGGGTTGGGGGAGGAGGAGGAGAAATTTTTATGATCGTTTGTTTATTGTTAAAATAAAGTAGCAAATTGAGCAGAAAAGATTAAAAAAAAATTAAAGAGTTTTAAAGGGTTTTTATTTTAAAATATGGGTACCGTGGATGAGGGAGCAAAAGGGAGAAATGACATTTTCGATGGAGGCAATTTACAAGAACTTTTAATGAAATGAATATGGTGAAATAAATTGATAACGAAATTTATGACTGACTATTTATTGTTAGTTTAAAGTAACAAATAAAACAGAAAATTAAAGAAAATATTAAGGAATTTTAAAGATTTTAAACCTTGATACTGTAAGGGGAGCAAAGCGGGAAACGAAATTTCGGAAGAAGGGGAGACAAAGAGTGCAAGATGTTTGGATAAGAATATGGTGTGCATCGAATTTATTGTTCATTTACAGGGAAACATTAGGGATGATTGCTGATAGTGAGTTTTAAATTATGATATGTTTGATTTATGATAAGTTATGGTATAAGTTAAGTTAAACTAATATTTTTGCACAGGTACATAGGTGGTGTATATGAATTGCATAGAATATAAAGAGTGATCAAAGGGCTCCAATGCGATGTATCTCATGAGGGTTGTCGAAAAATGTTAGAAAAGTACCGGCATATTATACTATCAGCTAAATGTCCTGTCGGCTAATCGTCTTTTCGGCTAAATGTCCTCCCGGCTAATTGCCACGTTCGGCCAGTTGTCTGTCGGCCAATTGTCTGTATTGCTGAAATTATTGCTATTCCGTTGCATAGACACTACACAAAAGATTTCATCAGTAGTACCGAGAATGACTATGAATTACTTAAAGAGGTTTTTTAATTTGATTTATGCATTTTCAAGCTCAACTACTTTTAGTATAGATGTTTGACCCGTAGCCGGTCGCAGACATTTAGCCGACAACCAAATAGCCTTCAAGACATTTAGCAGATTGCAGTTAGCTGAGACGTGCATTTAGCCGATACATACATATAGCCGACAACACAATTAGCTGAAATTTACATACAGCATACAGGACAATTGATCGAAACGGACATATAGTAATAATTTTAGCAATACAGACAATTGACCGACAGGCAACTGGCCGAACGTGGCAATTAGCCGGGAGGACATTTAGCCGAAAAGGCGATTAACCGACAGGACATTTAGCTGATAGTATAATTAGCCGGTACTTTTCTAACATTTTTCGACACCCCTCATGAGATACATCGCATTGGAGCCCTTTGATCACTCTTTCATATTATGTACCTCCCGTTCCCCCTCCCCCAATTTGTATCACCGGGAGCATTTTTCTGACTTTTCCGACATCCCTCAAGTGATATATCATTGGACTAGGCAGCCCTTTGATCACTCTTTCATATTATGCACCTCCCGCTAGGTTACAGTTAATTTGCAGTTTGGTTACAATTGCGATTAGTTACTCTTAGATTACGGTTAGGTTATAATTAAGTTAAGTTTAGGTGATAATTAGATTACACTTAAGTTACAGCTTGGTCATGGTAAAGTTATGTTACAGTTACATAACATTTAGCATATGATTAGGTTATAACTAGGTAAACGTTATTTACAGTTAGATTATGGTTAAGTCCCAGTTAGGTTACATTTAGGCTACAATTAGGTTACTGTTAGGTTTTAGTTTGGTTACGGTTACTTCATAATTAGGTTACACTTAGGTTACGTTTAGATTATGGTTAGGTAACTGTTCGGTTGTAATTAGGTTACGTTTAGGTGATAATTAGATTACGCTTAGGTTACAGCTTGGTCATGGTAAAGTTGTGTTACAGTTACATTACTGCTAGCATACGATTAGGTTATAATTAGATAAACGTTAGTTACAGTTAGATTACGGTTACGTCCCAGTTAGATTATATTTAGGCTACAATTAGGTTACTGTTAGGTTTCAATTAGGTTACGGTTACTTTATAATTAGGTTACCGTTAGGTTACGTTTAGATTACGGTTAAATAACTGTTAGGTTACGTTTAGGTGATAATTAGAATACGCTTAGGTTAGAGCTTGGTCATGGTAAAGTTATGTTACAGTTACATTACAGTTAGCATACGATTAGGTTATAACTAGGTAAACGTTAGTTACAGTTAGATTACGGTTACGTCCCAGTTAGGTTACATTTAGGCTACAATTAGGTTACTGTTAGGTTTCAGTTAGGTTACATTTAGGCTACAATTAGGTTACTGTTAGGTTTCAGTTAGGTTACGGTTATCTTACACTTAGGTTACGTTTAGGTTACAGATAGATTATAGTTACGTTACAGTTTGGTATTGGTTAGGTTACAGTTACGCTACAGCCCCAAAGCAGAATATGCTTAAAAGAGCGACGTACGTCGCAGAACAATGAGATGTTCTGCAGAACATTTCAAGGCAAATGTTACTTTTTTTTTTTGTGTGGGGGGGGGGTACTACTTTCATTGTGTTCGAATCTATTTAGGAAGAAATAAGAATGTCACACGGCAATCAATCTTTCTCCCTCCCTCCTATTTCATCATCTACTTTCTGAATACTAGCGATTTCTTTCCGAATAGGAGTTTTCTTCCGCGCATGATCAAAGAACGAAGCTGGGAAAGTTTTTCACTAAAGCTTAAAAGCTGGAAATCGCGAAAAAAACGTGAATTTTGCCCAAGGACTACGTAAAAAATGCGAATTACGTCAAAACATCGCGGAAAAAACGCAAATTTCGTGAAAAGATCGCGGTGAAAACACAACTTTCGACAAAGAATCGCGAAAAAGAATCACAAAATTCTTCAAAGTATCGCGGAAAAACGCAAATTTCGTGCAAAAAATCGTAGAAAACGCAAATTCCGTCAAAAGATCGCGGATAAAACGCAAGATTCGTGAGAAGATCGCGGAAAAACGCAATTGTCGACAAAGAATCGCGAAAAAGAATCACAAAATTCTTCAAAGTATCGCGGAAAAACGCAAATTTCGTGAAAAGATCGTGGATAAAACGCAAATTTCGTGAAAAGATCGCGGAGAAAACGCAACTTTCGTGACAAAATCACGGAAAAAACGCAAATTTCGTCAAAAGATAGCGGAAAAACACAAATTTCGAGAGAAGATCGCGGAAAAAACGCAAATTTCGCAAAGAATCGCGAAAAAAAAAATCACAAAATTCTTCAAAGTATCGCAGATAAACGCAAATTTCGTGAAAAGATCGCGTATAAAACGCAAAATTCGTGAAAAGATCGCGGAAAAAAACGCAAAATTCGTGAAAAGATCGCGGAAAAAAACGCAAAATTCGTGAAAAGATCTCGGAAAACGCAAATTTCGTGAAAAGATCGCGGATAAAATGCAAATTTCGTGAAAAGATCGAGGATAAAACGCAAAATTCATGAAAAGATCGCGGAAAAAACACAAATTTCGAGAAAAGATTGCGGAAAAACGCAAATTTCGCCAAAAGATCGCGGAGAAAACGCAACTTTCGCGACAAAATCGCGGAAAAAAACACAAATTTCGTCAAAAGATCGCGGAAAAACACAAATTTTGAAAAAAGATCGCGGAAAAAAACACAAATTTCGAGAAAAAACGCAAATTTCGTGAAAAGATCGCGGAAAAAACGCAACTTTCATCGAAAGATCGTGAAAAAAACGCAA
This sequence comes from Maratus speciosus, assembly GCA_963932465.1. Lineage (NCBI taxonomy): Eukaryota > Metazoa > Arthropoda > Arachnida > Araneae > Salticidae > Maratus > Maratus speciosus. The sequence goes on from OZ010789.1 coordinate 298,977,458, forward strand.
ATTTCACGAAAAGATTGCAGAAAAAACACAAATTTCATCAAAAGATCGCAGAAAAAACGCAAATTTCGTCAAAAAATCGCCTATAAACGCAAATTTCGTCAAAAAATCTTGAAAAAAATGCAAATATTTTCAGAGAATTGCGAAAAAAAAAACATAAATTTCGTTAAAAAATTACAAAAAAAACACAAATTTGTGAAAAAATCGCAGATTTCGTCAAAAGATCGCAAAATTCATTAAATGGTCGCAGAAAAATGCATATTAGTTAGTGCCGAGGGTGGGGGGGGGTCCGGGGGGGGTCCCCCTCTGCTGTAACCTTTCTGAAAATTTCCTGTGAATTTATTTCATTGCAATTAATAGTAAAAATAAATTTTTTCAGTTGAGTGTAATCATATTGAATGGTATGTAATATATATTAGCAAATTACAATGTTGATAGAAGAAACACAATTTTGTATGGAGCGTACATAACTTTGTTACTGGCCAGTGAATAAAAATGTTAATTTTGACCTATACTGGTTAGAGAAAATATTCCTGTATCCTGGGACCCTATGCACAGACTAGAGTTGGTTCAGGTACATTCAGATAGTAAAATTGTGGAAGATTCCTTAGCACTTATCAATACTTGCATGAAAGAATTCATGTGGGGGAAATCATTTGAAAGTGTAAATGAATGTGCAGATGAACTGCAAATGTTTCTCTGCAAGCCTAAAAATTTTAAAACTTTGAAATTTGTTTCTCATGCTTTTAATGTTTTTCAAACATTCCTAAATGACTTCAAGTCATTAGTCGCAGCTCCTGAAAAAACAGAAAATGCAAGTCTGAGGGACAAACGTTTATCAAAAAGAAATATCTTCAGTATAATATTTATTGCTGATATAATTTCGGTACTTGCTACCATGTTAAAATGTATTCAGGTAATAGATCTTCTTCCTTGGGAGTATACAGATTTAATTACAAATCTAAACTGTTATTTGCTAAACATCAAATCCCATCTGACAAGCCTTCATAATATTGTGAGATTGTGCAACAATTTATTGATATTGTCAGATCATTGCCAAAATGTTTTTTTCAAAAATACAATACTATCATGGCACATGTTTTCAGAAGAAAGTACTTTCCAAGGAGTACCTCTGCCAGACCTTCCAATAAGTAGCAAAATGTTAAGGTCTACTACTGATAATTCTAGTATATCGTATTTTATCAGTGACATTAAAGATATAGTGCAATATATTGATACAGTGCATCAATACAGTGTCTATTTTGGACAAAGCACAGAACTTGATGAGATCATCAAAGCAACAAAATATTTATTCAATTTTGAATATCTGATTTTTCCACGTTCAGATGTGACAAACAAAATCTTGGATCTTTCCAATTTTTTAGAAATTCTGAATGTACTCCCTTGTGTTCCTCCCTCCAAAGAGGAAGGGAAGGAGCTGTATTTTGAATACACCGTATTCCTTGATTGGGTTTATGAAACTGTCAAAGAGTGCCAGGAGAGTGAAACATATTTTTAAAATAAGACCATGTTAAAAAATGCTGTGAATACTTTAAAATCAGAGATCACGAAATTAACCAGTTTTCTAACTAAAATTTTGTCTATTTCAGTAGCTGAAGCTATATGCGAATCATGGGGGGGGGGGGGTCTACAATCGATAAAAAATTTTTTAAAAGGCTCAATACAGCTGATGGGAACGAAATGACCATTAGTACGACAGGCAAACGTATGTTTATTTATACGAATGGACTTCCATCTGGACATAAAGCTGGCCTTATAACTATGTATGGACCAAATTTCCAAAGACATTTTATTCATAAAAGTAATATGTCTAAATATCTCACTTCCAAAGTCAGTAACTTCTGTGGCAATGCCATGGTTCTAGAAATAAATCTTGCCTCCAGAATATATTTCTTTTGTTTGACAGTGTTTTACGAAACACATCTTTAGCATTTTCATAAAAGATGAAATTACATCCTTACATATGTATATAAACGCCCCCCCCCCTTTTTTCCCCATTGCGCTTGTAGAACATTTATGATCATCTTAAATTCCGTTGCAGAACATTGCAAAGTATTCTGCTTTGGGGCGCTACAGTTAGTTTATGCTTAGGTTATAATTAGGTTAAGATCAGGTTACAGTTACGTTACAGTTAAGTCGGATGAATATCCTGTCGGATGAATGTCCATGTCGAATAATTGTCCTCTGTTGGCTAACTGTCTTGTCGGCTAAACATCCTGTCGTCTAATTGCTGTCTGCTAAATGTCCCGTCGGCTAAGTGACATTGTAGCATATAAATAAATAGGGATATGACAAAAAACTGGATACATGGCCGTCCATGGATAGCAATTCTGACTTTTCCGAAATGAAATATGGTTATCTATGTAGGGTTTTAAGCTAATGTTAGCCTTAGAAGTGTGATATCAGTAATTTTCAGCGTATTTATTTCTGAATTAAATTTCAGCTCAGTATGTGGCGTGTATAAAAATTTATAAGGAACATACAGAGCTTCACAAAACAATTGAAGTACGTTTCCGTCTATTGTTAGGAATTAATAAATGTGTATATTCAAATGTGTTATGTGTTTTTCTAACTGAACTAAAAATGTAGGAAAGGGTTCATAATCCATACTTGACACATGGTTTTCCTTTCTTGTTATATTTATTTTCAATAATTCATCTTCTTATGTTTTTGTATTTCTCAGTTGCAATAATCATGATTTTTAGGGTTCCGTACTTAAAAAGTAAAAACGGAATCATTATAAGATCACTCCTGTGTCTGTCTGTCACAGCCATTTTACTCGTAAACTACGGAACGTGGGAAGTTCAAATTGGGAGATGTAATAAAGACTATTGACCCACATATTTACAGATTATTAAACATTCACAAATATATGTGGGGAAAAACGTAGAGGGGATAATTAGGTTCTTTAAAGAAGAAACATATTTTCTTTGTGTATCGTTTGGGGTATCGGTTAAAAGATTCCGTAACGCATAACTCAAAAATACATTTCTTTTAATTTTAGATATTATATTTTCAGAGATATCGTCGAAAATGTAGTGCAAAAATGTGCCCCCCCCCCCCCCCATCCATTTTCAAATCTACTGAAACTAAAATTATGAAAAAAATTAGAGGTAGTAGAGGTTAATTTAATACTCGCAGGAAAATTATAGCGATTGCCCTAGGTGGCATAGTTTTTCATAAAATCGCATTTTTCTGTTACATACAGATTTCTATTTGCGGGCATTCAGCAAAGGTATCGAAGAGCGCTAAAGGTACCTATCGTATCAAAAGTATAAAAGCATTGTTTATAATGATTTTCGAAAAAAAAAATCGTCGGTAATTCGCCGAGATATTAAGACTCCTGTCCCTGCCGGCGAAGACACTAACGAGCTAATGCTAATCCGATGGGGAGGAAAAAGTAAAGAAAGGTGCGATGTAGAGACGGATCTCGGCTATATAATGCCAAAAAAAAAATTAAAATATCGAAATACAAAATAGATATTAGAAAAATCCTTCCCTATACGATTAGCATTAGCTCGTGATTGTCTTCGCTGGCAGGGGCAGGAGCCTTAACCCTTAAAGACACGGTTGGTTTGGACATACATAATGGCAGAGGCGGCGTACTCTATATACCATCGGTTTTTAAATACTAGATAACAACTTTTAATGATATATATGTGTAATGCAATACCCAGTAGCAGCATAAAAGCAGTAAACGTCAAATTGTTAAAAACAGACCAATTTAACTATAATTAATCGCATAAATACTATGGGATTCGCGACTAGTTTGCGTTGAGTGGATCTCTCAATACGCCTCCCGCGTCTTTAAATGATAATTAAAGACCTATTTGAAAAAACGCGGCACGGACAAAGTCGAGTTGCATCTTTGCGACCTCCTTTCGAAGCGCGCGTAGTACAACGCCAAGTTTAAACTTTGAACAAGGATTTTATTTCATCTACACTGTAAAAAGAAAAATATTTCTATGTTGAATTTAGTTTTATGAAATGCCAAATGAAATTTAAATATGCAGTACTTTTATTGTTAGTACCAAATTAAGTTCACCATATGCAGATTAAGATACGTTTAAAAAAAGAATTATACAAAATAGCAATATTTAATTTTATTTCGGCTTCATATCTCTTTGAACCTTTGTGGTATACTCAATCATACTTTTCTAATATATACAGCTATACCCAACTCTACGTTGTATAGGTTTTTACAAAGTTTCATTATTCTTTTAAATAATACAGTTAATAATTCATATATTTATTGTACGGAACTCTCTGAGCGCGAGTAATACTCGTACTTGACCGTTTATTTTATATACAAGCTATATGCATTGGTCTGCCAAGTCGTATCTTGGTGGAAACCATCTGCAGAACATCAATTTAGTGGTTGATCCGCAGGTTTACCATTGTGTTTTCATGCACCCAAACTTCAATATTTTCATACATTTGGGTGCTGCAAAATACAATGATAAACCAATCGATCAAAAACTAAACTCCGGTGTGCAGGTGTTTTCTTTCAAGATATGTCTTAGCAGACCATTTGCATTTTAATATGCTAATTGAGTTCTATCTAATCCTAAAATTTCAGCCTTCAACTTGATGAGCTGATGGTCTGTGCAATTGCCACCCGTCGAACAAATCCCTTCCTGTGAAATCTTGTATCACTCTTTAGGAATCTGTGGACAGGCACAAAAACATCCTATCTGTGTTTTTATACCTAGATTGTGTATAAAAACCTTTTTTAATTCATTACTCTGAATTTGGAGATTTTTGTAACAAATACAGCTGTATTTTTTTTTTTTTTTTTTTTTTTTTTACAATTGTTTGAGAAAGACTTTGTTTTTATTTTCTCTGAAAACTGCTTGGATTTTTCATTACATTGATATGCAATTCTGATAATGAATTTCATAGAATTCCATTTCAAAGCAATATTTCGAATTTCTTCCAATTTTACCAAAGCATTCTTTTTCTTTATCAGAAATCAGTGAAAATAAATTTATATTACTGCATCTTTATCTTTAGACTAAGTTACAATTTTATTTTCCCCGCATTGCTGATAGAGATTTTTTTTTTACCTTGTCAGATATTGCTCACAGTCAAATATCTCCAGAGATTCTCCATCTTCTTCCTCTACTTCCCAGTTAATAATCAGGAGGAGTTGCCGTAATATCCTTCACCAATCTGCGTCCTATATCGGAATTTAGTAAATTAGCAGTGCTTTTAGTTTATAGTCTTTACTTGACCTTACCGATCATGACAGTGTTAAGCTATCATTCGTTGTTGCTAAGAAACTGTTTTTACTAGTTTATAAATTAGCTTGGTAAATTATCACTGGGTTTACTTTGCAGCCTCTACTTGAACTTGCCGATCAAGACAATGGTAAGCTGCCATTCATTGGTGCCCAGAAAATGTTTTTATCAGTTTGTTAAAAATGTCCTACTGACATTTTCTACGTATATAACGCAGACTTTCACAGTGATAGACTTGTTGATGACGGTATTATCCTTCTCCTATATCTCTTGAAAAGCTAATAACAAATTTACTAACTGTTGCTTTGTGAGCCTTAATTTCCTCTCTAATCATTTTATAAAACTGTGTGATTGAATAATGAATTGTAGTAAACGAAAGAATGTGCCATTACAATACAACATGAAATAAAAATGTTAACTAACGCAATCTTTAACAGGATACCAATGTAAATTGAAAGTAAAGATCGAGTGTTATTAAAATTCATAGTAAAAGACCAGAGAAGAATCTATTACCAAATTCCAATTTTTGGGACGGATGCAAAAGTTTGTCGCATATTGTTGATGGAAATTAAAGAAAATGTATTTCGTGTAAATTTCAATTCCTAGCAGTTACATAATTAGCGCTCATCTGGCTAAAGAATCGATGTATTTTCTCAAATCTTCCAAAAAATGAAATATCTTATCCTCAAAATGTTTTGAAGTGATCTAAATAAACGGTCATACGACGATGCAAGTTTTGGAGAATGGTTCTTGGATTGAAGCATTTCATCTCAATTATAACAGTTTGTGTCTGAAGTGGGCTAGATACATGTGGTCTAGCAGTCTTGTTGGAAAACAATGCCTAATTGTTGATTGTTTGAAGCTGCTTCTAGCGGATTGCTTGATTTAATTCACTTAATTATAAACAGTATTTCTGCAAATTAATGCTGTATTTTCTACGTAACATCTATTATTAAACAATTTTCTTGTCTCACTGAATGCGAAGAAAAATCTTCTGTAGGTAGGAACTGACTTTTGCTTTGATTAAAAGGCCTCTTCGATGTAGTCATCAATGTAGTCTAAATAATTATTAACATTGCTACTATTCCTTATATTCCATGAATTTCGAAAATAATCTGAAAATAAAAACTATGCGTAAATCTGGTTTTTGAATAATGTAGAATAACGTTGTTTTAAAAATATCGACATGTTTTGTAGAAACTGAGTCAGGCTAAAGTTTTAGCTTCATAAAACGTATTTTTTTTTTTTTTTTTTTTTTTTACTGCTAATTGTACTGTCAAGTTCCAGGAACAAGAAATTTCCCTCCGAGGAGACCTCTACTTTCAAATATTTAGCCAACAAAGACTTATAAACTGATACAATCAATTATGACTCGTATTCAATCATAGAGGCTTGCTTATAGAAAACGTTTCAGGCCGAAATGTGCTGGATCGAACCGTAGCTTCCGATTTCACGAGGATGAAGTAGGCATACTTCTATTACAAATTTTTTAATTTTTTTTTATCCTATTTAATAACTTCAGTTAATTAAGACAATAATAACATTTTAAAATAAGTGGTAGAAATTTGTCTGATTTGCCTCCATTAGAACATCGCTTATAGATCGAATTTGGCAAATTCAAAAGTGGAGATTTTATTATGATTTTATCACATATATATACTTTGCAATGAAATGCTAATTTGGGTGGACTTTCTGCTGAAAATTCCTTCATGAAAACATTTCATTTATTAACATAATCAAATTAAACCTCGTGAAATTGGTCTCCTTCTTCACGCCCCCCCCCCCCCCCCTCCTTTCTTTATCATTTTATGAGTTTCTCCATCTTCACTGTTCGATTTTTTTTTTTTCAAAAGAAGGTAGTGCGGATGGCCCACTGCCTTTAGTAATGTGGACTATGGTGATTTCAAGTTAAGTTAGAAAACTTAACCAATCTTCTGATTTTCATCAACGTCTTATAACGGTGGATTAAACATGAATTCGCCATTATTCACCAGAGATGAAACAGCAATCTAAACAATGTGAAAGAGCAGCTGAAATTGCGCCAAAGAAAGTGAAAACGGTTCCATCTGCTGGAAAAGCCATGGATACGGTTTTCGGGAATTCACAAAGTGTGGTGATCATAGAGCACCGGCAAAAAGGTAGAATCGTCACCGGACAGTGTTATGCATTTCTACGGGACCAATTAAAGAGTGCTTATTCCGACAAAACGTCTATACCTGAGCAACAAATACGTGTTCTTTCACCACAGCAGTGCTCTTGCACACATGTTTGTAGTTTTCGCTACGAAAGTCAATGACCTACGCTCTGTAGTGCTTCCACATGCACCGGATTTTGCTCCCAGCGATTATTTCCTTTTCCCAAGCCTGAAGAAATGGCTCGGTAGTCGGAAATTCACTTCAAAATATGGGGTTAAAGCAGAGACCACCACTTCATTTCCAAAGTTAGATAAGGCATATTATGCTAAAGATAATAAAAAGTCGGAAACTCGTTGGTTTAATTTTTTTAAGTTGTAAGGAACTACGTTAAAAAAATTAAATATTGTCAAATTTTTTTCATTTTCTTTGTCGGGCTAATAACCTTTCGAAACACACTCGTATCGATATCAAATTTTATTTTCCCTCCAAAAAAAAAAGGCGGAGTTCAAGAAAAATGCGGGTCCTAGTTGTAATTAAAATTCGACCCCCTCATGCTGAGAACATGACACTATAAAGCTTGGTAAGACGGAAACATAAACAATAGGTGCTAAATACCTTTTTAGATGGGTTTTTTGCGTCTTTGCAGATACAATTGCAGGGTATTTTTAGGGGAATAATAAGAATTCCGTTTAAACCAGGGTTTCGTTACAGCTAGGTATCAGAAAATAAATTTGTTAGCTAGCAGACATTTATAAAATGTAATATTTTACCATACAGTCTCCTTATTTTCAGTTTAACATTATTATAGTTAATGATAAATTTTCGCGTTCCCTTTGCGTTACAAAAAATATCTTTAGGTTACCTTTGAGAACACATACAACACTGTAGGAAAAAAAAAAAACGACCAAAATACGGAAATGCTACTGGCAATCTAGACGCCAGCACTTAGACCGGAATTTAACGGATTTTTTCTGTAATTTAAAGGGGAAAAAGTTCCGTTAAAACACGGAAATAGTACTATCGTCTAGATTGCCAGTAGTATTTCCGTAATTTAATCCTTTTTTTACAGTGTAGTGACGGGAAAAAATGTAAGCGCTAATGTTAAGTCTATGGGAGCGTTATTTTCAAATATCTCGCGTCCTTTTTAATATTTTAAAATGATTTTTTTTTTTGCGTAGGATAGCTGAGAACGATCTACAACCGGGCTGTTTTTTACTTTTTCGGTTTTGGTTAGAGATATTTAAAAAAAAAATTACTTATACTTTCGGAACTGGTGGAATCGGTTCTGAAATTGAAACTATCATAATAAAAGAAAACTGAAACTAAAATCGAAAAAGTAAAACCTAGCCTGGTTGTTGATCGCCCCCAGCTATCCTATGCAAAAAATCATTCAAAAATATTAAAATCAAAGCCAGAAAATTGAAAATAACGCCTTCATAGACTTAAAATTAGCATTTTCATTTCTTCCCGTGTCTGAAGTGGGCTCTTGGAAAAAATATGTTACGCAGGACAAATTTCGCATTTTCTTAGACTTTTAAAGGTATACTGTACCCATAAAAATGACAAATATTAAAAATAATAAATATTAATATTTTTTTTAAAGTTTCGAACAAATTGATCAACTCTTTTAAAGTTAACAATCTTTAAAACTTACAAATTTTAAGTTCTTGTTAAATCTTAGTAAATTTAAATTGTTCAAAATTAGGAAAAATTAAAATAATAAAGTCATCAATAATGTTCTTAGGCATGTTTTAAAGGCATGAAAAATATGCTAAAAATTAATATAATAAGAAAATGAATAATACAGATAAAAATCAACTTTCAGGAATTTCTGCCAATTAACGGAAGTGTATTTGCATTCTTTTGTACAGCCCTTACATTAGCAACAAGATTTTATACACGTCACATGTTAAGATAAAATTTATTCCAGTATAAACATGCTTAAACCACTTAAATCGCACTTCCAGAAATTATGATCCATAGGCGTGCATGCATACAATTCTCTGGATAGCCTTGTATATTATTATATTTAGTTTTTTCTTTCGGAACCGGTTGGAATCCATTCTGAAGTCGAAACTATCCTAATATTAAAAAAAACTAAAACTAAAATCGAAAAAGTAAAAACTAGCCTGGTTGTCGATCGTCCTCAGCTATCCAATGCAAAAATCTATTAAAATAAAGCGATAAATTTGAAATTAACGCCCCCATAAACTTAAAATTAGCTTTTTTATTTCTTCCCGTGTCTGAAGTGGGCCCTTAAAGAAAGATATGTAATACAGGACAAATTTCGCATTTTCTGCGGCTGTTAAAGTTGTACTTTTTCGTTAAAAATAACAAATATTAAAAGTGATAAATATTAACAATATTCCTTTAAAGTTGATCAAAACTTTCAAAGTAAACATTCTTTAATACTTACTAGCTTTAAGTTTTTGTTAAATCTTAGTAAATTTAAATTGTTCAAATTATTGAAAAATTAAAATGATAAAGTCATCAATGGATATTCTTGGGCTTGTTTTAACGGCATGAAAAAAATGATAAAATTTAATATAATAAGAAAACGATTAATGCAGATGAAAGTAAACTTTCAGCAATTTCTACCAATAACCGGCAGTATATTTGCATTATTTTGTACAGCCCTTGCATTCGAACAAGTTTATATACACGCAACATGTGAAGATCAAAATTATTGCAGTATAAACATGCTTAAAACAACTGAAATCGTACTTCCAGAAATTATCATTCATAGGCGCGCGCATGCATCCAATTCTCTGAATAGCCTTGTATATTATTATATTTATATTTTACAAACAGTTTCTAATTATAGTTGAACTTGAAAATGTAGAATTTAATTTAAAAAAATTAGCAATTCACTCTCATTCTCAGCAATTCACTCTCATTCTCAGCAATTCTTCCTAGTTCTTTTGCGTAGCCCTATACACGGTCTATAGAAATCATATATATAATCAAGTATTAAAACGGATATCATAGGTGAAAACTCATTTTTAGCAATCAACTCTAATAGAGAATACTTCGTATACAGTATTGTGTCCAGCAACTTTTATATGCCCCTGTAAATGAAATAAAATGTGATTAACATCATATTCTAATGTAAGCATCTTGTAGTAAACCTCAGTAATGTATATGAATTCCATCTTGTTTGAAATCGTGAAACATAACTAAAACACACTTTGCAAGCAGTATTTTCTGTAATAAAACTGAACTCACTTCTGTGACCCTGTGAATGAATGATAAATGCTTTTCAACCCCTTCAGAAAGCATGTTTTACTGCGCATCATAAATTCATATCAATTTTATTATGTTGTAACAGAGAAACGTTATTAAAATACGCCCGCAAACGTTTTTTCTTAATAGGCCATAATATAAAGAAATATACTTTTAATTCCCCTGTACACGTACCGAAATCACCCACTCGTGGACAGTCAACCTTTCCGCATAGGAGCTGTGCACTTAAATAAGGTGCATAATTTTTATGTTAAAATTGTTTTACATCATTAAAGTACACCGCAAATGATTTTTCCCATATAGGCCATAATATAAAAGAATACGCGCGATCTGATAGTAATTAAAATTCCACCCCCTCATGCTAAAAACGTGACGCTCTAAAACCTGGTAGGACGGAAAAAAAACAATGAGTGCGAAATACCGTTTTAGGTGGGTTGTATCCGTCTTAGCAGATACAATTGTAAAATATTTTTAGGGGAACCATGAAAATATTCAATTTAAACCAGGATTGCGTTACAGTTACGTATTTCAAAATAAATTTGTCAGCTGACAGACTCTTATAAAATGCTATATTTTACCTTACAGTCTCATTATTTTTAGTTTTACATTATTACTAGGGGGCTCTGCCCCCTGCAAGTTACGCTCGCCAACCCCCGTTCAGACACCGCAGAATCTAAAAACACGCTAATCTGATGGGTTTAAAAAATATAAGAGAAGATTGAATTATACTGAAAAAAGCTGTGCAGATCTCACTGTAAATGGGTTTCCATTCAATTCCATTTGATTGCAGAAATGTAAGGCCGAATCAGTTGCTGTTAAGACATCCAATGGTTATTTTCGTTTTTGATTAAAGAGGATCAGTTAAACATTTGAAAAATAGCTGAAATAAAATGAATTAAGTATACAGAGTCTTTGTCTCCCGGTATTTTAAAACAATCTCTATAACAATAGCCTAAGTCATGTGACTATCATCAACAGTTTCGGGCGGGCCATTTCGCTTTTTATACTGTAGGTGCCATTTTGGTACTTTAATGTTAGCCATGCACAGGTGATAAGTCGCCAAATATTATTTTATCGCCATCGTTTCATCTATATTATAATAGTTCAAGTCAACAACTGTCATAAACAAATACGGTCTGATCCCTTCGCCTTTCATATGAAACTTTGGCACAGATGTCATATAGGATATTGGCGCGATTTTTTTCCGACGCCAATTTGGGAAACGCATCAACAGCATAAACAACAACATCCGGCTTGCCATATCAAGCAAAATAACAATACTTTGGCGCCAGTACCCGTTGCGTATATGCCATTGGCGTCAGAAAAAAAAATCGCGCCAATATGGGTCCGTATATAACATCTGTACAAAAGATTTCCATTTTGGTTAAAAAATCAATTTTTTTTTTTCAAATAAAACTATATAAAAGTTGTCATGGTCACAAAGAATTCTTGGTACTGTTACGCTAGCCGGGTGCAAATCTCGCCAATAGCTTTTTTTCAAATTGCCAGATAGCATTTTTTTTTCGAGCGGTAAATTAAAACATTGATTTGAAGTTGAAATTAAATGTCATGGTTTGTTGCATTATTGGGAAGAGTTCCATATTGTGTGCTGGTTGGCGCGATTGGCGAATGAATCCAAAATGGCGTCAAAAAGCCATTTTTAGCGTCTTATAATTTCTTTCAGGATGTCGGAAAAACATGGTCTTTAAATATTTGTAAATATATATATATTTAATAAATCTTATGTATGTCACATGTTAAAAAAAGTACGATGTTTACACAGATAGTTTTATATATATCACGTATAGAGATATACCTTATACAAATATAGTATATATACACCTATAAATAAATATTATGTACTTATATTTTATGTATTTATTATATTTATTATACATGTCAAATTAAAACAAAGTTATATATTTTTCCGAAAAATATAGGCTAAATGCAAAAAACAACAACAAAAAAAAAAACAACAAAAAAAAAATACGCAAAAAACATATGAATAAAGTTCATTCCAGAAAAAAAACAACCTCAAAGGCTGAAGATCGCAACGACATCGATTCATTTAACGCCAAAAAAACCAGCACACAATATGGAACTCTTCCCGCATTATTTAACATTTGGCCAGATGTCACATACGCACCGCAGATTTGACGTGTTTTTTTTCTTTTTTACAAAAATTTGGCGAAAACCTTGTTTTCGAATAGCAGTTACATATGCATTTTGTGTATTACTTAGTTATCCCGTCGACCAAAAATCTATCGCCAAACTATAATATTAAATGTCAATAATGGTTGATCGTAAATGTCACATTCACTTGACTTTATGTAAGTTACACATGTTTACGTCATCAAGTGATTTTTATTTCGACGTTTTATTTGTATATTTATTAATGTTATACTAATTTATTTGTTCTTTCGTTATTTAAAATAAAAATTATGTCAATTTGTATAATTTGGCGATTTACATAATTTGGCGAATTTGGTCGACGGAATAACTAAGTAGTACCGTATCATAATATTAAAATATTTATTTGCTTAAAAGACGTTATAAAAACACATTAAAAGTAAATTAAAAATCCATATTATAAATATATTTTATCTATATTTACAAAATATAGATTTTTAATTTAATTTTAATGTGTTTTTATAACGTATTTTAAGCAAATAAATATTTTAATATTATGATATGATTCGTAATGGACGTAATTTTGATTTACTACTCGCACTTATTTACGTAAGTAGTACCGTATTTTTAAATTATTTTCTATTATTTTCAAAAGGAAATAACAAAAAAAAAATAATTAATAACTATAGAACAAAATAATTTATATAATTTTAAAAAAGAAATAAAAGTAAATAAACATTTATTATTAAATAAACAACAATAGCCGAGTTACCATGTCAATCAAAATAATGCCATTTTGGCGCCAATCAGAATCTTTCGATTTGGCGAAAGATTGTTCAAGTAAATTGAATTATAAATAAAAGTAGCACGATACATTTTTTGGCATATATTTAAGGGAGGCCAAACTGGTCGCCAAATTAATTTAAAATAACCTTTTCTGAAATAAGAAAAAAATATCTGTTCTGATTAAAATTTCAGTTGCCATCATTAGAAAAATGTACTTAAAACAAGTGGGTAAGTGTGATCACAGATCTCACAGAGGGTTTCGTTTAATATTCCTTTAAAACACTTTATCCTTTTGTGAAATCTGTTAGTTCCACATTTCGCAACCAGGGGCGCACTCTATTCTACACAAACCTCTATCCAAAGGAAACTCCGTTTTACAACCTATGCGTAGATATATTAGTCGAGGGGATCGGGTCTATAGCACCCGAGATAGGTAGGCGCCCAAGGAAATTGCACGGAACATTCTTTTATAAGCTTTTTATTATGTGCTATGAACTATGTCAAAGTTTCCAGCAGATCCACTTGTTAGATTTCATAATTTTAACAAAATTGCGTTATGTTAGTTGCAAATTCCACCACCAGGGAGCGCACACTATTCATAACAAAAGTGTATCAGATCGAAACTCTGTTAATCAACCTATCAGTGGATGTGTTACTGGAGTTGGTGGCGGCCTTAAGCGAGAAATTAAGAAATTTGCTGAAAGTACTATTCGGAAATAGTGGTAACTAAAATTTTGACATTTTTATATTTCATAAGCAGCACGTGTCTGAGTATATCATAGTGCTCAAAAAACGACACCTAAAAAGGTCGTAAACGCTATTTTTTAAAAAAGAAATCCAGCGTCCCTCCCCCGCCCTCCCTTCACAGGAAATTGCATGCACCATTATTTTATAAGCTTTTTATTATGTGTCATGAAGTATCTTAAAGTTGCAAACGGATCGCCTTGTTATATTTCCTAATTTTAACAAAAGCGCGTTACGTTAGTTCCGCATTCCACCACCAGGGAGCGCACTCTATTCTTAACAAAAGCATATCTGAACGAAACTCCTTTGCGCAATCTCTCCGTAGATACATGGTCGGGAGGGTGGCGGTGCAGTCTTAACCAACAATTTAAAACATTTTCTGCGATAACAAACGCTAAGATTTAATAAATAAATCTAGTCCCCCCCTCCCCCTCCACTCCTCGAAATATCACACTCCATTCTTTTTTACACTTTTTCTTATGTGTTATAAAGTATCTTAAAGTTTCGAAGACATCGAGTGGCGGTCTTAAACAATAATTTAAGATATTTCCTGAAATTGCTATTCGGAAATAGTGGGATGAACACTTATAAACCTATAAACTTTTTCATATTGAATAATTAATACTTATCTCATAGCGTGCCGTCGAAACACACCACGCAAATTGTTAATTTCCCAATTTAAATGAAATCTCTGTTAAAAAAGCACGTGCCTCCATCTTAATCTGGCATTTGATGGAAATAAAAGGAATAAAATAATAATTAATATCTCAGCTCGTAATGAAGCAATCTCTTTGAACCGGGTATGTATGGAATCTGCGAGAAATTTCCAGCCCGGATGTCAAAAAATTTAATCGAAAAATTTAATATTTAAAAAGTTTAAATTTCGTATTAGACTTTCCTCCCCTTAAATTTCTCTCGCGCCGATATGTCGAGAAATGATGACAGTTGCCTTCCGGTGAATGGAAATCTGTTTTCATTGTTTTTAAAAACACAGAAATTAAATTTTTATCGATCGATTTTTAGTGGATTTTTTGCGTTCTATCCTATGCAGAAATTTGAAATTTATACCAAAATAAAGTAGAATTTTTTCCGCGTATTTCTACACCTGTTACGAATTTGTACGACCGATATTTCGGCAGATCCAATTTTGCTTTTTGAAGGTCCACTTCATTTATTGCTTAAAGTACTCCGTGGTAACCCTGCACCGGCTGATTTGACGGAGCATCCGCCGAGTTTACTGGCAACCATTAGGAGAAACTGGGGAGGATTTCGATAACGTGCATTTTCACCTGCATTCAAAAGGTTGATTGGTTAATTTTAGAATTTAATTAACCCGTAATTAGGTTAATTACCAACTTTTTCAAAATTTTATGATTTGTTGTTTGATGTGAGGTGTTCAGCTATAAGTACCCAAAATTTCAAGTCTCTAACATGTATAGTTTCTGAGAACGGGCTCTGTGACGGACAGACGGACAGACAGACAGACAGAGGAGCGAGACGAATAGGGTTTCGTCAGATGAACGAAACCCTAATTAGAAAAAAATTAATATTTCGAAAACTAATTCGAATTTAAAAGTTCTAATACCAGCTTTGCGAACTGCAGATCAATACGGATTTTTGGTGTTAATTTCATCGCAATGTATTCCATATTTTAGGAAAAATAGCCGTGAAACTGAATCAGTCGTTTAATCAGTCGTTTCAAAGAATCTTTTCATAAATTCGTTTCATTAGGATTTTATATATATAGGGTAGATATTTAAAGATAAATTTTCGCGTTTCCTAACCGTTACAAATAATATCTTTATGTTTCATTTGAGAACCCACACTAGTAACGGGAAAAAAAAATGAAAGCGCTAATGTTAAGTCTATGGGAGCATTATATTTTCAATTATCTCGCTTCCTTTTAAACATTTTAAAATGAATTTTTTTGCATAGGATAGCTGAGGACGCTCTATAACCGGGCTAGTTATTACTTTTTCGATTTTTGTTTCAGATATTTTTCTTTAAAATTACTTTTACTTTCATATCCGCTCTAAAATTTAAACTATCCTATTATATATAAAAAAAAACTATAGCCAAAATCGAAAAGTAAAAGCTAGCCTCACTGTCGATAGTCACCAGATATCATATGCAAAAAAAAGAAAAAACAAAGAAAAGGAAAAAATCATTCAAAAATATTAAAATCAAACCGAGAAATATGAAAAAGACCCCCCCCCCCCATAGACTTAAAATTAGCGTTTTCATTCCTTCCCGTGTCTGAAATAGGCGTGCATGCATGCTGAAATCTCACTTTCAGCAATCATTCCTAATAGACAATACTTCATATGCAATATTGTATCCAATATCTTTTATGTGCCCCTGTAAATTAAATAAAATGTGATGCACATCATATTATAATGTAAGCATCATATTGTAAACCTCAGTAACGTATATGAATTCCATCTTGTTTGAAATCGTGAAACATAACTAAAACACACTTTGCAAGCAGTTTTTTCTGTAATAAAACTGAACCCTTTTCTGTGACCCTGTAAATGAATGATAAATGCTTTGCTATCCCTTCAGAAAGCATGTTTTACTGCGCCTCATAAATTCATATCAATTTCATTATGTTGTAACAGAAAACGTTATTAAAATACCCCGCAAACGTTTTTTCTTCGTAGTCCATAATGTAACGAAATATACTTTTTAATTCCCCTGTACAAGTACCTATGCTCTTCAATAATGCGAATAAATTGTATGTTTAAAATTGTTTTATGTCATTAAAATACACGCAAATGTATTTTCCCACATAGACCATAATATAAAATACTTTTGAATGTCCATGTAAGTGAAGTATAAAATATTAAAAGGTAATACGTATTAGAAAAAAAAATTGCTAGCTAGTATATTTTTATAAAATGCTATATTTTATCTTACAGTTTCATAACTTTTAGTTTTACATTATTAAAGTTAATGATAAATTTTCGCGTTTCCTAACCGTTGCAAAAAAAATATCTTTGCGTTACATTTGAGAACCCACGCTGATTACGGGAAAAAAATGTAAACGCTAACGTTAAATATATGGGAGCGTTATTTTCAAATCTCACTTCCTTTTTATCTCACTTCCTTTTTAACATTTTAAAATGATTTTTTTTTTTTTTTTTTTGTATAGGATAGCTGAAGACGATCTACAACCGGGCTAGTTTTTACTCTTTCGATTTTGGTTTCAGATATTTAAAAAAAAATACTTTTAATTTCGGAACAGGGGTGAATCGTTTCTGAAATTGAAACTTTCCTAATATATATATATATACTAAACTAAACTCTGCGGCTATACAATCCATGAGGATCAAGGCCGACAGTGCCCATCTCTGTTTTCTTGACCCTAGGACCGAGGTGCTATACAGCATGCGTCCCGGCCAGGTGGTCAGCCTAACGCGAGACCCTCTGTGTTTAGTTCCCAAGCAAGCTTGGTACTCATTTTATCGACCCCAAAGGGATGAAAGGCTGAGTGAACCTTGCCCAGTCGGGAGTCGAACTCTCGACCTGCGGTGCGGCAGTCAGATGCCCTGACCACTACATATATATATATATATATATTCTATATATATATATATATATTCTATATATATATATATATATATATATATATATATATATAATAAAAATCTAAAAAGTAAAATCTAGCCTGGTTGAAGATCGTGCTCAGCTATCCTATGTAAAAAACATCATTCAATAATATTAAAACAAAGCGAGAAATTTTAAATTAACGCCCCCATAGACTTCGTTTTACTTTCTCTCCGTGTCTGAAGTGGGCTCTTTAAAAAATATATCTGTTACACAGGACAAATTTCGTTCTCCGACTGTTAAAGGTGTACTGTCCCCTTAAAAATAATAAATATTAAAGTAATGAACTATAAAAATATTTCTTTAAAATTTTGAACAAGTTGATTTACAATTTTAAAGTTAACAATCTTTAAAACTTATTAACTTTAAATTCTGCTGATTTTTAATTAAAAAAACTGTTTTTCGAACGTAAAATGTTAAATTATCGAATATTTTATACATATACAAGAATAGGAGGCTTGAAAACCAGTCTCCTGGCCAGGCCACAAATATGTTCCAACAAATTATGACTTCGTAATTATTTGTTAACTATTTTAACTTAAAAAATAATTTAAAAAATACTCGTCTATTTTTTTACCATTTTACTTAATAAACTAGGACTGAAATTTGATTCCTTAATAACTTCTATATGTTGTAACTCCCTCTGTGCGGCTCTGAAATTGTTTATATAAACGAAATGTATAATTTCCTTCGTTATTCATAGAAATATAGAATTTAAAATATTTCATTCTTTCAAGAGTCTTTTGTTGAAATTAAACAATAATTTTAGAAAAAAATAAATCCAAGGTTTGAAATAGGAGTGATCTATTTTAACACGATACAATAATCCAATCACAATTAAATCGTTTCCATTTGCTAAAGTGTTTGGATACTAGCCAATCATATTTTTAATAGGCGTGGTTTTCATCGTCTTGGTAGAGGCGGAGAGCATAACATTACGAGGCCATTTTTGACACATTTTTCATCAAAATCTTTGCATATTTTGCTCAGCCTAATTGTAGTAGAACTATTGAAAGCATGTTATTGGAAAGCTTAAACTCTATATTTTCGTTGTTATTTTTAAAATTTTCCTGAATTTTGCTGATATGAATGTTATAAGACTAAAAAGGACACAACACCTCGAATTTCACTGGATCCTAAATTGACAGGATCCTGAGAATTAAACTACAACGAAAATCGGAAAAGTAAAAAATAGCCCGTAAACAGATAGTCCTCAGCTATCCTGTGCAAAAAAATCATTTAAAAATATTAAAAATCAAGCAAGATATTTGAAAATATTGTTCCCATAGACTTATCATTAGCGTTCGAACTTCAAGCCGTGACTAGTGTGGCCTCTTAAGTTCGAAAGCACGTCGTGACTATTATGTTTTATTTGAAAGCACGAGTTTGCTGGACATATGTCACAGGTTTGTTGTTGTTCGATGAATTGTATATGTTGTGTCAACAGTCAATAAATATACTAGAGATTAAAATAAAATTATATTGAATCAAACACATTGACATCTTCCTGAGGGTACAGACATGCGTTTTGTTAATTTTAACAAAAGCCAGGCTTTGTGGATGCCCAGTTGCGTAGATTAAAAATGTCACAGCTAAAGTGGGTTGAGCTGCTGCGTGCGTTTAGTTTGAAGATTCGAATCCATCTCATCCTTCCAATTTAAAATGCACTGCAACCAGGAAGTGTCCTTGACCACCAGATATAAATCACAATAATTGTTATTTTTAAGCAATAACGATAATGTCTTAGTATAAAAGTACTTTTCATGATTTATAGTTTGAAAATTGCTAATTGCTAAAGGAACATATTTCACAATAATGACGAATTTATGGGATTGCTTATGTCTTGTGTATATATTTCTATTGCAACAGGAAATGAAATGTTGATTTATGATGGATAAATGCTTTTAGATTATTATTTCAAGAAATATCAATAAGGGTTTTCTTAAATAACAGTCATAGCAATAAATAACTCTAAAGTGATTTTAGTTGAAGTGATTTTTCTGTAAATGGGTTCTCATAAATTATAATAGTTGTGTAATAAATGTATGTGTTCACTGAACATGCTCCCCCCCTATCAGGGCCTTAGTCCTGATACTGAGGGAGTAATGCTATTTTGTTGATTGGACGCTTTACTAATGAAGACCCGCGTTGCACAGTCACCACTCTGTTGAGTCCTTCGCTGACTGGGTGGACCTCTGTAATGCGACCCAACGGCCAAGTTCCAGGCGGTTGATTTGCGTCCATTAATAACACTACCTGACCCACCTCGATGTTAGGCGTGGCGATCTTCCACTTAGCTCTGGGTTGCAGCGAGGCCAGGTATTCTCTGGTCCAACGTTTGGAGACTCCAGCTTTCATGTTTTGGATCAGTTTTCATCGTTTCTTTAGATTCGTTGTCGGGGTTGCTGACTCATCGGGTATGGAATGCAAAACATCCCCTGTAAGAAAATGTGAGGGAGTGAGAACATTTATTGAATCAGCATCATTATCGTTTAAATGTATAAGCGGCCGCGAGTTTAGCAAGGCTTCTATTTGGACGAGTAACGTAGCTAGCTCCTCGAAAGTGAGCAATGTCTCTCCTATGACTCGCTTGATGTGATACTTTGTCGATTTTATGGCAGCCTCCCAAATCCCGCCAAAATGAGGGCAGAAGGAGGGATGAAATGCTATTCTAGAGAGTTTTCAGTTTGATAATGTGACATTATTTCATTATCTGTAAATGAACGCCACAATTCATAAATTTTGTCCAACTTTCTGGATGCACCGACAAAATTGGTGCCGTTGTCGCTATAAAGATGCCGTGGGGCGCCTCACCTTGCACTAAAACGTCGAAGGGCGGCGATAAATGCCTCAGCTGTCATATCACTCACAGCTTCAATATGCACAGCTTTTGTAGCCAAACAAATAAACAAAGCTATATATCCTTTAGTTGTTTTTGCACCCCGACCTTTACTAAATTTAATAGATATAGGGCCTGCGTAATCAACACCACTGGAGAAAAACGGACGTTCCAGGATTACTCGATGCTTTGGCAAATTCCCCATTAGTTGAGGGGTTGCAATGGACCTTTTATATCTGTAGCATTTCAAGCATCTATTGGTGCATTTGTTAATGATCTTTTTTCCACCAACTATCCAATAAGATTGCCTTATGATGTGGGATAGCAGTGAAGGCCCAGCATGTAAATGGGCAATGTGTTGTTGCTGTATTAATAACTCAGCCATTTTATGCTGTGAGGGCAAGATTAAAGGATGTTTGAGATTAAATGATAATTGTGAATTTTGTAAGCGTCCTCCCACCCGTAACAGACCCTTATCATCAATAAACGGGTGGAAGGACTGTACCGTACTTTTCTTAGGCAAAGCTTTCTGTTCTTGGATACATTTAAATTCTTCCTGAAAGTAAGAATTCTGAATCCAACGAACAATATTCTCTTCAGCAGCTTTTGTTTCTTTGTAAGTAAGATGTGGTGAAGAAATTTCTGTTTTGTTAGACTTCTTGCATTTTTTGATGAATCTTTGGCAATATGCCAAAATGCGAATAATTTTTGCAAGCGAAGAGTGCTTTTGAAACAAATTATCAAATAGATCATTTGATGTGCGGGCGTGAAAGGAAAAAATTGGATCAGACCTTTGTTCGGCTTTGATTTGATCATCAAATTCCTCAGCATTTGAGTCGTCTTTGGGCCAATTGGATGGGTCCAAAACCAGCCAACTTGGCCCCTTCCACCACAAATCGCAACCTGGAAGACATTTTGGATCAATACCGCGTGAAGCGATATCTGCGGGGTTCTCTTTGGATGGGACATGTCTCCAGTGCTTTGTAGGTAGAATTTCGGTGATTTGAGATGTTCTATTCGCGACGAAAGTCTTCCATTTACGCGGATGTGCAGATAGCCAAGAAAGGACGACTTTTGAGTCCGTCCAGGCGAAAATATCGAACTTGTAACTCTTTAATGTTTCCATGACGGAACGGAACAGCTTAGATAGTAGGTGCGCACCGCAAAGCTCTAATTTTGGCACTGAAATCTGTTTGATTGGAGCAACTTTAGTTTTAGAAACTAAGAGAAAAGAGTGTATTTTCCCCTTATAACTTTGTCGGCAATAAATTGCGGCAGCATATGCCAATGTTGAGGCATCAGAAAATCCGTGTAATTCAAATGGGTTACCGGATGAAATCGTGACACATCTAGGAACAGACAATTGATTTAGTCCGTTAAAGGAAATTTGAAATTGTAGCAATTCGTCTGTAAAATGTTGCGGTATAATAGAGTCCCAGTCCCCTTTTGTAAGCCAAAGTTTCTGATAAAATACCTTTAAAGTTACAGTACAGGGCGAAATTAGACCTAGCGGGTCGAAAATCCGTGCAGACTCAGCTAAAATGTGTCTCTTTGTAAGAGGTGGAGTGAGTGTCAATGCAGTTATGAAAATAAAACTATCTGATGAAGAGTTCCAGCTCAAGCCTAGAACCTTGGAGCTTCCGTTGTCACTAAGAATGATTTCAAAATTTGATTCAGTGCTAGAAGAATCTATAAATTCATTAAGAAATGCCCGTGAATTCGAATTCCACTTCCTCAAGTGGAAACCATGCGCGTCTAAATAATCTGTAATTTCTTTGCAAGTTTCTATTGCTTCCCTAACAGTATTCGTACCGGATAATAAGTCATCCATGTACATATCATCTTCTAACATGCGCGAAATGCAAGGATTTTTTGTATAATCCTGAGCGATTTGTTTTATACATCTAGTTGCCAGAAAAAATGCTGGCGCTAAACCATATGTGACAGTTTTCAATTTGTAATTTTTTATTTCCTCATTAGGATTAGACCTCCAAACTAATTTCTGATAAATTTGATCCTCTTCGGCAACCAAAATCTGGCGGTACATTTTTTCTATGTCCGCCGAAAAGACTATTTTCGGAAATCGAAAATTAAGTAAAATTTCGAAAATGTCCCGTTGTAACTTAGGGCCTACACCCAAAATGGAATTCAAGGAAACACCACTTGAAGTTTTGCATGAAGCGTCAAAAACTACCCTTAATTTAGTAGTGATACTAGAAGATTTAATAACCGCATGATGAGGAAAAAAGTAGTGTTCGTTTTCATAATTATTAATGTCATTTTGTGCAACTAATTCCATGTGATCTAATTCTTCATATTCGTACATAAACTCTTTGTACTAATTTTCAAATTCTGGTTTTTCTCTAAATGTCTTTACCATAGCAAGCAAGCGAGAAATTGCGGCAGGTTTAGAATTACCTAATTCTAATTTAGATTGAATAAAAGGTAACTTAAACACAAAACGACCCTCGGAATTAATTGAATAATTTTCCTGAAAATGTGATTCAACAAATTGCTCTTCAGGTGACAACATTTGAGTATTCTTATTAAATACTTCTTCTACTTCCCAAAAACGCTTTAAATCTTTATCAATATTAACTTCATAAATGTGTAAATTATGTATCGAATTTGGAGATGTACTAGAATGTGGCATACCAGAAAGCCAAAAATTGAATTTTGAGCAATTAAATTGCTCTGCGTATCTGTTACTTGACCAGGAAGCAAAATAGAAAAGAAATAATCAGATCCTTAGAAGAATGTCTATTTTACTTGGTGTCTCGAAATGTGGATCCGCTAAGTTTATATTCTTTAAATGCGAAAAATGCTTCTCGTGTATTTTTTCCGCAGGTAACGGAGCAGTTAAATCATCTAAAATAAATGCCTTCACAGACAACTTGGTGTCAGCATTATAAATTGATGTAAGATCAAACATTACGTAACCTTTAGTTACTGCGATCTTTGAATTAGACAGACCTTTTAGGGGAACCTAGCATTTTTCCTTTTAATTCCTAACATTTTCATGCAGGATTCAGAAACAAACGTAGACTCTGATCCACTATCACACATGATTCTTAAAGTGTGCTTTTGACCCATGCAATCATTAATATATACACTAGCAGTGGACAAAAGTGCGAAAGATGTTTGAACTGCATTTATGGAAGGAGAAATTTCCTTTTTATTCTCATCGGGAATCAAACCGGCCTCTGAATCAGGTTTGTTTTTGTGGCTCTGTTTTTCATTTGAACGAGAAGTTGATATCGCGTAATTTTGCAGTTTGTTTTCGCATAAACTAGTATGATGTTTCAGCTTGCAATTGTGACAAGAGTAAGAGGAATTGCATTGCCAGGTAGTGTGCTTGTCAGACAAGCAATTACTGCATAACTTGTTTTCCTTAACAAACTGTCTCCTATCCCTGGTGCTTAATTCCTTAAATTTAACACACTTGTAAAGTGAGTGATTAAATTTACAAAGTAAACATTTGCTAATGACACTGGAATAAGATCTATTGACGTTTTATTGTTTCTCTTGTTTATGCGAACCTTCATTTTCACTTTTATACAACTCTAAAGATGAACATCTATCATTTATAAACTGAATAAATTGATCAAAAGACGGAAAGTCTTCGCTTGAGGTCAATTTTGCCCATTCCTCCCTTGTTTTAGAATCAACCTTTTGTAATAAAATATGAATCAGCCATAAGTCACGGCCAGATGCCTTTTCATCGATTGATTTAAGGCCTCTAATTACTTCATCTGATACATCTGATAAACAGCGTAAGCTAAATGCATTCACTTGAGTAATGGGGGGAATGTCCAAGAATGTTTTAACTAAAGTAGAAACAATTTGTTTTTTATATCATATCTCGACAGCAATTTTTCCCACGCTTCTGAATAACTGTTTTCAGAAATAGGAATATGTTTTATTATAGAGGCTGGCTCTTCCCCTAGTCCCCTAGGCTCTTCCCCTAGCTTATGTCTTGTGTATATATTTCTATTGCAACAGGAAATGAAATGTTGATTTATGATGGATAAATGCTTTTAGATTATTATTTCAAGAAATATCAATAAGGGTTTTCTTAAATAACAGTCATAGCAATAAATAACTCTAAAGTGATTTTAGTTGAAGTGATTTTTCTGTAAATGGGTTCTCATAAATTATAATAGTTGTGTAATAAATGTATGTGTTCACTAAAAAGTTGTCAAGGTAAGATTTAACCTATTTTTGTTTGAAAATAAGTGCTGTTAAACCCGCTTAACCGCTTTTTTCAGAGGCTGTGATTTTCGATGATCCATGATGTTTACAAACTTCATCTTGACTTTTAACATATTATTCAACAATGAGTATTTTTTAAAATCAAAGTACCATTCCTAAAGTATTGGAAACTTAAAAAACTCCTGCAAAAAATTGCCAAGTATAAAGTTTTTATTAATAAACAAGCATTATAACTTGCAGTGTTTGTTTAGTTCAAATCTTGTAGGTTAATTTAAAACCCCTTTTAATTATCTGATTGAGCCGAAGCAATGAATTCATGCGTAGTTTCAACGACAATACAATCTATACTCATCTATCTATACTTCATCTATACTTCTATACTCCTATTATAAAGAGGAAAAAATTGTTTATTTGTCGGAGGTAAGCTCTGGAACTACCGAACCGATTCCAAAAGTAATGGTATCAAAATGATGGTGTTAGTCCAACTTAGAACATAGGCTATATCTTATATCGGTGCCACTACCCCAAAGGGGGTGTAGGAGCAAAAAACGTTCTAAAAATGCAATTTTAGCGTTATTGAAGGGCCTAGAAATATGAAATTTTGAATATTAGTTACTTATAAGATATAATTGATGTCTAAGAACAGTTCTTAAACAATTCGAAATTTAAAAGGGGTGAAAATGCACAAAAAGCGTTCAAAAAACGTTCTAAATGGTAGTTTCTACACAATCTCAGGAAATACCAAACCGATTTAAAAAATATTGTTGTCAAAATGATGGTGACAACGCTTGCTCCAAGATAGGCTATGTTTTATGTCGGTGTCACTACCCCAAAGGGGGGTGCAGGAGCAAAAAACTTTCTAAAAATGCGATTTATGTGTTACTGAAGGGCCTAGAAATATGAAATTTGAAATATTAGCTATTTATTAGATATAAAGGATTTCTAAGAACAGTTCTTAAACAATTCGAAATTTGAAAGGGGTGAAAATGCGCGAAAATCGTTCTAAAAAAACGTTCTAAATGGTGGTTTGTACACAATCTCAGGAAATACCAAACCGATTTAAAAAATAACGGTGTCAAAATAAGGGTGTCAAAATGACGGTGACAACCCTTGCTCCAATATAGACTATGTTTTATGTCGGTGCCACTACCCGAAAGGGGGGTGCAGGAGCAAAAAACGTTCTAAAAATGCGATTTTTGCGTTACCGAAGGGCCTAGAAATATGAAATTTGAAATAATAGCTACATATTAGATATAAAGGATTTCTAAGAACAGTTCTTAAACAATTCGAAATTTAAAATGGGTGAAAATGCGCGAAAAATGTTCTAAAAAACGTTCTAGTGGTGGTTTCTACACAATCTCAGGAAATACCAAACCGATCTAAAAAATAATGGCGTCAAAATGATGGTGACAACCCTTGCTCCAACATAGGCTATGTTTTATGTCGGTGCCACTACCCCAAAGGGGGTGCATGAGAAAAACGTTCTAAATTGCGGCTTTTGCGTTACGGAAGGGCCTAGAATCATGAAATTTGGAATAGTAGTTAGTTATAAGATATCAATGATCTCTAAGGACATTTCCTAAAAAAATCGAAATTTAAAAGGGGGTCAAAATGCGCAAAAAGCGTTGTAAAAAACTTTCTAAATTGCGATTTCTGCGCAATCTCAGGAAGTACTGAACCGATTTCAAATATAATGGTTGGAAATTGATGATGACAGCCATTGCTCCAGTATAGGATCTATTTCATGTCGGCGTCACTACCACCTTGCGGTTGCATTTTAAAAGACGTTCCAAATTGTGATTTTTGTGATACTGAAGGGGCTAGCAACTTGAAATTTGGCATAGTAACTGCATATCTATACTTCTATATCTATATCTTCTATACTCCTATTATAAAGAGGAAAAAATTGTTTATTTGTCGGAGGTAAGCTCTGGAACTACCGAACCGATTCCAAAAGTAATGGTATCAAAATGATGGTGTTAGTCCAACTTAGAACATAGGCTATATCTTATATCGGTGCCACTACCCCAAAGGGGGTGTAGGAGCAAAAAACGTTCTAAAAATGCGATTTTAGCGTTATTGAAGGGCCTAGAAATATGAAATTTTGAATATTAGTTACTTATAAGATATAAATGATGTCTAAGAACAGTTCTTAAACAATTCGAAATTTAAAAGGGGTGAAAATGCACAAAAAGCGTTCAAAAATGTTCTAAATGATAGTTTCTACACAATCTCAGGAAATACTAAACCGATTTAAAAAATATTGAAGTCAAAATGATAGTGACAACGCTTGCTCCAAGATAAGTTATGTTTTATGTCGGTGCCACTACCCCAAAGGGGATGTAGGAGCAAGAAACGTTCTAAAAATGCGATTTTAGCGTTCTGAAGGGCCTAGAAATATGAAATTTTGAATATTAGTTACATATAAGATATAAATTATGTCTAAGAACAGTTTTTAAACAATTCGAAATTTAAAAGGGGTGAAAATGCACAAAAAGCGCCCTAAAAAACGTTCTAAATGGTAGTTTCTACACAATCTCAGGAAACACCAAACCGATTTAAAAAATATTGGTGTTAAAATGATGGTGACAACGCTTGCTCCAAGATAGGCTATGTTTTATGTCGGTGCCACTACCCCAAAGGGGGTGTAGGAGCAAAAAACGTTCTAAAAATGCAATTTTAGCGTTACTGAAGGGCTTAGAAATATGAAATTTTGATTATTAGTTACTTATAAGATATAAATGATGTCTAAGAACAGTTCTTAAACAATTCGAAATTTAAAAGGGGTGAAAATGCACAAAAAGCGTTCTAAAAAACGTTCTAAATGGTAGTTTCTACACAATCTCAGGAAATACCAAACCGATTTAAAAAATATTGGTGTCAAAATGATGGTGACAACGCTTGCTCCAAGATAGGCTATGTTTTATGTCGGTGTCACTACCCCAAAGGGGGTGCAGGAGCAAAAAACTTTCTAAAATGCGATTTATGTGTTACTGAAGGGCCTAGAAATATGAAATTTGAAATACTAGCTATTTATTAGATATAAAGGATTTCTAAGAACAGTTCTTAAATAATTCGAAATTTGAAAGGGGTGAAAAAGCGCGAAAATCGTTCTAAAAAAACGTTCTAAATGGTGGTTTCTACACAGTCTCAGGAAATACCAAACCGATTTAAAAAATAACGGTGTAAAAATGACGGTGACAACCCTTGCTCCAACATAGGTTATGTTTTATGTCTGTGCCACTACCCGAAAGGGGGTGCAGGAGCAAAAAACGTTCTAAAAATGCGATTTTTGCGTTACCGAAGGGTCTAGAAATATGAAATTTGAAATATTAGCTACTTATTAGATATAAAGGATTTCTAAGAACAGTTCTTAAACAATTCGAAATTTAAAATGAGTGAAAATGCGCGAAAAGTGTTCTAAAAAACGTTCTAATGGTGGTTTCTACACAATCTCAGGAAATACAGTCGAACCTCGTTAACATGAACCTCAAGGGGAATCAAAATTTTGTTCATGTTAACAGTAATTCATGTTATCAGTATCAAATCTGTGTATTCGTTTTTATAGGGGACTGTGAAAACAATTCATGTTAAAAGTAATTCACGTTAAGGGTGTTCATGTTAACGAGGTTTGACTGTACCAAACCGATCTAAAAAATAATGGCGTCAAAATGATGGTGACAACCCTTGCTCCAACATAGGCGATGTTTTATGTCGGTGCCACTACCCCAAAGGGGGTGCAGGAGAAAAACGTTCTAAATTGCGGCTTTTGCGTTACGGAAGGGCCTAGAATCATGAAATTTGGAATTGTAGTTAGTTATAAGATATCTATGATCTCTAAGGACATTTCCTAAAAAAATCGAAATTTAAAAGGGGATCAAAATGCGCAAAAAGCGTTGTAAAAAACTTTCTAAATTGCGATTTCTGCGCAATCTCAGGAAGTACTGAACCGATTTCAAATATAATGGTGTAAAACTGATGGTAACAGATCTTGCCCCAAGATAGGCTATATTTTATATCTGTTTCCACTACATCAAAGGAGATGCAGGAGCAAAATGCGCGAAAAGCGTTCTAAAAACGTTCTAAATGCCGATTTGTCGGCAATATCTCAGGAAGAATGAATCTAATTTCAAATGTAATGGTAGGAAATTGATGCTGACAGCCCCTGCTCTAACATAGACGCTATTTTATGTCGGTATCACTATCACTAAGACGTTGCAGGAGCAAAAAAGCGTTCTAAATTTCGATTTTTGTGATCGGCAGGGGCTAGCAACTTAAAATTAGGCAAGGTACATATTTATTAGATATAAATGATCTTTAAGAACAGTTTCGAAAAAATTGGAAATTTAAAAAGGGATGAAAATGCGCGAAAAGCGTCCTAAAAACGTTCTAAATTGCGATTTCTACTCAATCTAAGGAAATACCAAAGCTATTTCAAAAGTAATGGTTGCAAATCAATGGTGACAGTCCCTGCTATAACATAGGTTATATTTTATGTTGCTGTCACTACCATCTGAGGGTTGCAAAAGCAAAACATGTTCTAATTTGCGCTTTTTGCACAACTGAAGGGTCTAACACTTTGAAGTATGGCATAGTATTTACTTACAAGGTGCAACTGCTTTCTAAGAACAGTGGAAAGAAAATTCCAAATTAAAAAAAAAATGAAGTGAGTGAAAGCGTTATAAATTACAATTTAAAAATATTTTCTAAATTATCATATATTTAGTTTTATTTCGTTTTATTAATTTAAGTCTCATTTCTGCCTAATGCAGTCTAATAATGATGTTTAATCAAACTGTGTTTTAAATAGTAATTTTTGAATTATTCCTAAAAGGAATAAGTACATTTTAATAAAAAAAAAACCTTTTAATAAAATAAAATATTACCTTTTAATAAAATAAAAATTTAGTTAGTACTTTTTAATAAAAATTAGACATATAAATATCACTTGGCATATTTCAAATATTACGCGAGCAAAGCCGCGGGGTTTGCTAGTCATCATCATACTTCATCATCATACTCCTATTATAAAGAGGTAAAAATTGTTTATTTGTCGGAGATAAGCTCAGGAACTACCGAACCGATTCCAAATGCAATGGTATCAAAATGATGGTGTTCGCTCAACTTAGAACATAGGCTATATCTTATGTCGGTGCCACTACCCCAAAGGGGGTGCAGGAGCAAAAAACGTTCTAAAAATGCGATTTTTGCGTTACTGAAGGGCCTAGAAATATGAAATTTGGAATATTAGTTACTTATAAGATATAAATGATGTATAAGAACAGTTCTTAAACAATTCGAAATTTAAAAGGGGTGAAAATGCACAAAAAGCGTTCTAAAAAACGTTCTAAATGGTAGTTTCTACATAATCTCAGGAAATACCAAACCGATTTAAAAAATATTGGTGTCAAAATGATGGTGTTAGTCCAACTTAGAACATAGGCTATATTTTATGTCATTGCCACTACCCCAAAGGGGGTGCAGGAGCAAAAAACGTTCTAAAAATGCGATTTTTGCGTTACTGAAGGACCTAGAAATATGAAATTTGGAATATTAGTTACTTATAAGATATAAATGATGTATAAGAACAGTTCTTAAACAATTCGAAATTTAAAAGGGGTGAAAATGCACAAAAAGCGTTCTAAAAAACGTTCTAAATGGTAGTTTCTACATAATCTCAAGAAATACCAAACCGATTTAAAAAATATTGGTGTCAAAATGATGGTGTTAGTCCAACTTAGAACATAGGCTATATTTTATGTCATTGCCACTACCCCAAAGGGGGTGCAGGAGCAAAAAACGTTCTAAAAATGCGATTTTTGCGTTACTGAAGGACCTAGAAATATGAAATTTGGAATATTAGTTACTTATAAGATATAAATGGTGTCTAAGAACAGTTCTTAAACAATTCGAAATTTAAAAGGGGTGAAAATGCACAAAAAGCGTTCTAAAAAACGTTCTAAATGGTAGTTTCTACATAATCTCAGGAAATACCAAACCGATTTAAAAAATATTGGTGTCAAAATGATAGTGACAACGTTTGCTCCAAGATAGGCTATGTTTTATGTCGGTGCCACTACCCCAAAGGGGGTGTAGGATCAAAAAACGTTCTAAAAATGTGATTTATGTGTTACTGATGGGCCTAGAAATATGAAATTTGAAGTATCAGCTACTTATTAGATATAAAGGATTTCTAAGAACAGTTCTTAAACAATTCTAAATTTAAAAGGGGTGAAAATGCGCGAAAAGCGTTCTAAAAAACGTTCTAAATGGTAGTTTCTACACAATCTCAGGAAATACCAAACCGATTTGAAAAATAATGGCGTCAAAATGATGGTGAAAATCCCTGCTCCAACATAGGCTATGCTTTATGTCGGTGCCACTACCCCAAAGGGGCTGCAGGAGAAAAACGTTCTAAATTGCTGTTTTTGCGTGACGGAAGGGCCTTGAATCGTGAAATTTAGAATGGTAGTTAGTTATAAGATATCAATGATCTCTAAGGACATTTCCTAAAAAAATCGAAATTTAAAAGGGGGGTCAAAATGCGCAAAAAGCGTTGTAAAAAACGTTCTAAATTGCAATTTCTATGCAATCTCAGGAAATAATGAACCGATTTCAAATATAATGGCGTTAAAAAGATGGTGACAGATCTTGCTCCAAGATAGGCTATATTTTATATATGTTTCCACTAACCCAGAGGAGATGCAGGAGCAAAATGAGCGAAAAGCGTTCTAAAAACGTTCTAAATGCCGATTTGTCACCAATATCTCAGGAAGAATCAAACTGATTTCAAAAGTAATGTTAAGAAATTGATGCTGATAGCCTCTGTTCTAACATAGACGCTATTTTGAGTCGGTATCACTATCACCTAGACGTTGCAGGAGCAAAAAAGCGTTCCAAATTTCGATTTTTGTGATCGGTAGGGGCTAGAAACTTAAAATTAGGCTAGGTACATATGTATTACATATAAATGATCTTTAAGAACAGTTTCGAAAAAATTTGAAATTTAAAAAGGGGTGAAAATGCGGGAAAAGCGTTCTAAAAACATTCTAAATTGCAATTTCTACTCAATCTCAGGAAATTCTAAAGCTGTTTCAAAAGTAATGGTTGCAAATCAATCGTGACAGTCACTGCTATAACATAGGTTATATTTTATGTTGCTGTCACTACCATCTGAGGGTTGCAAATGCAAAACATGTTCTAATTTGCGTTTTTTGCATAACTGAAGGGTCTAACACTTTGAAGTATGGCATGGTATTTACTTACAAGATGCAACTGTTTTCTAAGAACTGTCGAAAGAAAATTTCAAATTTAAAAAGATGAAGTGAGCGAAAAGCGTTGTAAATAACAATTTTTATGTAATCTTATCAAATACCAAACCAATTAAAAAAATAATGATGACAAATTGTTGGTGATAGAACCTGGTCAATCATAAGCTATATTTTATGTCTGTGCCACTACCACCAGAGTGTTTCAGTAGCTAAAAACTTTCTAAATTGCGATTTCTGTGATACTGAAAAGGCTAGAAACTTTAAATATGGCATGGTAGCTACTTATAAAATATAAATAGCCTCGAAGGACTGTCGAAAATAAATTCGAATTAAAAAGGGGTGAAGTGAAGGGGATGTGCGAAAAGCATTCTAAAAAAGTCCTAAATTACGATTTCTACGCAATTTCAGGGAATATAAACCAAATATAAAAGTAATAGCTGCGAATCAATGGTAGCAATCTCTGATCCAACACAGGCTATATTATATACCGATGATTCTACTACCTGGGATTCACAGGAACAACAAACGCTCTAAAAAAGGCCTTTAAAAGCTTTCTAAATTACGTTTCTGTGGAATATTAGGAAATAACAAACCAATTTCAAAATTAATGTTGGCAAATTAATGGTAATAGTTCCTAATTCAACACAGCCCTTTATGTTGAGAGAGGTGGTAGAACTTGGAATTTGACATGATGGTTAATTTTAAGATGTAAGAAGATGGTTTCTAGAAAATTCAAAACTTCAAATGAATACTGAAATGAGCGTATTAACTGAGCATAAAAGTTTCAAAATATTTTCTAAATTATTATTTATTTAGTTTTATTTCGTTTTATTAATTTAAGTCTCATTTCTGCTTTATGCAGTGTAACAATGATGCTTAATCAAATTTTGTTTTAATTATTCCTAAAAGTAATAAGTACCTTTTAATAAACTAAAATATTACCTTTTAATAAAATAAAAATTTAGTTAGTACCTTTTAATAAAAATTAGACATATAAATATCACTTGGCATATTTCAAATATTACGCGAGCAAAGCCGCGGGGTTTGCTAGTCATATTATAAAGAGGAAAAAATTGTTTATTTGTAGGAGGTAAGCTCAGGAACTACCGAACCGATTCCAAAAGTACTGGTATCAAAATGATGGTGTTCGCCCAACTTAGAACATAGGCTATATCTTATGTCGGTGCCACTACCCCAAAGGTGGTGCAGGAGCAAAAAACGTTCTAAAAATGCGATTTTTGCGTTACTGAAGGGCCTAGAAATATGAAATTTGGAGCGGTAGTTACTTATAAGATACTAATGATCTGTAAGGATATTTCTTAAAAAATCAAAATTAAAAAGGGGTGAAAATGTGTGAAAAAAGTTCTAAAAAACGTTCTAAATGGCGATTTTTACACAATTTCAGGAAGTACCAAACCGATTTCAAAACTAATGGTGTCAAAATGATGGTGACAACCCTTGCTCCAACATAGGCTACATTTTATGTCGGTACCATTACCCCCAAATCGTGTGCAAGAGCAAAAATACAATCTAAAATGCGATTTTTATGTTACTGAAGGGCCTAGAAACATGAAATTTGGAATGGTAGTTACTTATTAGATATAAATGATCTTTAAGAACATTTCTTAAAAAAATCGAAATTTGAAAGGGATGAAAATGCGCGAAAAGAGTTTTAAAAAACCTACGCAATCTGAGAAAGTACCCAAGCTATTTTAAAAGTAATGGTTGGAAATTGATGATGACAGCCCTTGCTCCAACACAGGCTCTATTTCATGTCGATGTCACTAACACCTAGGGCTTGCAGAAGCAAAAAAAAAGTTCTAAATTGCGATTTTTGTGTTATTGAAGGGCCTAGAATCCTGAAATTAGGCAGGGCAGTTATTTATAAGAAACAAATGATTTCTAAGAACATTTCTAAAAAATCGAAATTTAAAAGGGGTGAAAATGAGCGAAAAGCGTTCTAAAAAACTTTCTAAAATGCGATTTCTACGCAATGGCAGGAAGTACCGTACTGATTTAAAAATTAATGATATGAAAACGATCGTGACAGCCCTCGCTCCAACATAGGTTCTATTTCATGTCGGTGCCACTACTCCAATAGGGTTGAAGGAGCAAAAAACGATCAAAATTGCGTTTTTCTTTTGTAATACTGCAGGGGCTAGAAACTTGAAACTATGCATGGTAGTTACTTATAAGATATAAATGATCTCTAAGAACATTTCCTAAATAATTCAAAATTTAAAAAGGGTGAAAATGGAAGAAAAACGTTCTAAAAAACGTCGTAATGGTGGTTTCTACACAATCTCAGGAAATACAGTCGAACCTCGTTAACATGAACCTCAAGGGGAATCAAAATTTTGTTCATGTTAACAGTAATTCATGTTATCAGTATCAAATCTGTGTATTCGTTTTTATAGGGGACTGTGAAAACAATTCATGTTAAAAGTAATTCACGTTAAGGGTGTTCATGTTAACGAGGTTTGATTGTACCAAACCGATCTAAAAAATAATGGCGTCAAAATGATGGTGACAACCCTTGCTCCAACATAGGCGATGTTTTATGTCGGTGCCACTACCCCAAAGGGGGTGCAGGAGAAAAACGTTCTAAATTGCGGCTTTTGCGTTACGGAAGGGCCTAGAATCATGAAATTTGGAATTGTAGTTAGTTATAAGATATCTATGATCTCTAAGGACATTTCCTAAAAAAATCGAAATTTAAAAGGGGGTCAAAATGCGCAAAAAACGTTGTAAAAAACTTTCTAAATTGCGATTTCTGCGCAATCTCAGGAAGTACTGAACCGATTTCAAATATAATGGTGTAAAACTGATGGTAACAGATCTTGCCCCAAGATAGGCTATATTTTATATCTGTTTCCACTACATCAAAGGAGATGCAGGAGCAAAATGCGCGAAAAGCGTTCTAAAAACGTTCTAAATGCCGATTTGTCGGCAATATCTCAGGAAGAATGAATCTAATTTCAAATGTAATGGTAGGAAATTGATGCTGACAGCCCCTGCTCTAACATAGACGCTATTTTATGTCGGTATCACTATCACTAAGACGTTGCAGGAGCAAAAAAGCGTTCTAAATTTCGATTTTTGTGATCGGCAGGGGCTAGCAACTTAAAATTAGGCAAGGTACATATTTATTAGATATAAATGATCTTTAAGAACAGTTTCGAAAAAATTGGAAATTTAAAAAGGGGTGAAAATGCGCGAAAAGCGTCCTAAAAACGTTCTAAATTGCGATTTCTACTCAATCTAAGGAAATACCAAAGCTATTTCAAAAGTAATGGTTGCAAATCAATGGTGACAGTCCCTGCTATAACATAGGTTATATTTTATGTTGCTGTCACTACCATCTGAGGGTTGCAAAAGCAAAACATGTTCTAATTTGCGCTTTTTGCACAACTGAAGGGTCTAACACTTTGAAGTATGGCATAGTATTTACTTACAAGGTGCAACTGCTTTCTAAGAACAGTGGAAAGAAAATTCCAAATTTAAAAAAAATGAAGTGAGTGAAAGCGTTATAAATTACAATTTAAAAATATTTTCTAAATTATCATATATTTAGTTTTATTTCGTTTTATTAATTTAAGTCTCATTTCTGCCTAATGCAGTCTAATAATGATGTTTAATCAAACTGTGTTTTAAATAGTATTTTTTGAATTATTCCTAAAAGGAATAAGTACATTTTAATAAAAAAAACCCTTTTAATAAAATAAAATATTACCTTTTAATAAAATAAAAATTTAGTTAGTACTTTTTAATAAAAATTAGACATATAAATATCACTTGGCATATTTCAAATATTACGCGAGCAAAGCCGCGGGGTTTGCTAGTCATCATACTCCTATCATACTCCTATTATAAAGAGGTAAAAATTGTTTATTTGTCGGAGATAAGCTCAGGAACTACCGAACCGATTCCAAATGTAATGGTATCAAAATGATGGTGTTCGCCCAACTTAGAACATAGGCTATATCTTATGTCGGTGCCACTACCCCAAAGTTGGTGCAAGAGCAAAAAACGTTCTAAAAATGCTATTTTTGCGTTACTGAAGGGCCTAGAAATATGAAATTTGGAATATTAGTTAATTATAAGATATAAATGGTGTATAAGAACAGTTCTTAAACAATTCGAAATTTCAAAGCGTTCTAAAAAACGTTCTAAATGGTAGTTTCTACATAATCTCAGGAAATACCAAACCGATTTCAAAAGTAATGGTATCAAAATGATGGTGTTAGTCCAACTTAGAACATAGGCTATATTTTATGTCGGTGCCACTACCCCAAAGGGGGTGCAGGAGCAAAAAACGTTCTAAAAATGCGATTTTTGCGTTACTGAAGGACCTAGAAATATGAAATTTGGAGTATCAGCTACTTATTAGATATAAAGGATTTCTAAGAACAGTTCTTAAACAATTCTAAATTTAAAAGGGGTGAAAATGCGCGAAAAGCGTTCTAAAAAAACGTTCTAAATGGTATTTTCTACATAATCTCAGGAAATACCAAACCGATTTAAAAAATATTGGTGTCAAAATGATAGTGACAACGTTTGCTCCAAGATAGGCTATGTTTTATGTCGGTGCCACTACCCCAAAGGGGGTGTAGGAGCAAAAAACGTTCTAAAAATGCGATTTATGTGTTACCGATGGGCCTAGAAATATGAAATTTGAAGTATCAGCTACTTATTAGATATAAAGGATTTCTAAGAACAGTTCTTAAACAATTCTAAATTTAAAAGGGGTGAAAATGCGCGAAAAGCGTTCTAAAAAACTTTCTAAATGGTAGTTTCTACACAATCTCAGGAAATTCCAAACCGATTTGAAAAATAATGGCGTCAAAATGATGGTGAAAATCTATGCTCCAACATAGGGTATGTTTTATGTCGGTGCCTCTACCCCAAAGGGGCTGCAGGAGAAAAATGTTCTAAATTGCTGTTTTTGCGTGACGGAAGGGCCTTGAATCGTGAAATTTAGAATGGTAGTTAGTTATAAGATATCAATGATCTCTAAGGACATTCCCTAAAAAAATCGAAATTTAAAAGGGGGGTCAAAATGCGCAAAAAGCGTTGTAAAAAACGTTCTAAATTGCAATTTCTATGCAATCTCAGGAAATAATGAACCGATTTCAAATATAATGGCGTTAAAATGATGGTGACAGATCTTGCTCCAAGATAGGCTACATTTTATATATGTTTCCACTAACCCAGAGGAGATGCAGGAGCAAAATGAGCGAAAAGCGTTCTAAAAACGTTCTAAATGCCGATTTGTCACAAATATCTCAGGAAGAATCAAACTGATTTCAAAAGTAATGTTAAGAAATTGATGCTGACAGCCTCTGGTCTAACATAGACGCTATTTTAAGTCGGTATCACTATCACCAAGACGTTGCAGGAGCAAAAAAGCGTTCCAAATTTCGATTTTTGTGATCGGTAGGGGCTAGCAACTTAAAATTAGGCAAGGTACATATGTATTACATATAAATCATCTTTAAGAACAGTTTCGAAAAAATTGGAAATTTAAAAAGGGGTGAAAATGCGCGAAAAGCGTTCTAAAAACATTCTAAATTGCGATTTCTACTCAGTCTCAGGAAATTCCAAAGCTGTTTCAAAAGTAATGGTTGCAAATCAATGGTGACAGTCCCTTCTATAACATAGGTTATATTTTATGTTGCTGTCACTACCATCTGAGGGTTGCAAAAGCAAAACATGTTCTAATTTGCGTTTTTTGCATAACTGAAGGGTCTAACACTTTGAAGTATGGCATGGTATTTACTTACAAGATGCAACTGCTTTCTAAGAACTGTCGAAATAAAATTTCAAATTTAAAAAGATGAAGTGAGCGAAAAGCGTTGTAAATAACAATTTTTATGTAATCTTATCAAATACCAAACCGATTAAAAAAATAATGATGACAAATTGTTGGTGATAGAACTTGCTCAATCATAAGCTATATTTTATGTCTGTGCCACTACCACCAGAGGGTTTCAGTAGCCAAAAACTTTCTAAATTGCGATTTCTGTGATACTGAAAAGGCTAGAAACTTTAAATATGGCATGGTAGTTACTTATAAAATATAAATCCCCTCGGAGGACTGTCGAAAATAAATTCGAATTAAAAAGGGGTGAAGTGAAGGGGATGTGCGAAAAGCATTCTAAAAAAGTCCTAAATTACGATTTCTACGCAATTTCAGGGAATATAAACCAAATATAAAAGTAATAGCTGCGAATCAATGGTAGCAGTCTCTGATCCTACACAGGCTATATTTTATGCCGATGATTCTACCACCTGGGGTTCACAGGAACAACAAACGCTCTAAAAAAGGCCTTTAAAAGCTTTCTAAATTACGTTTCTGTGGAATATTAGGAAATAACAAACCAATTTCAAAATTAATGTTGGCAAATTAATGGTGACAGTTTCTATTTCAACACAGCCCTTTATGTTGAGAGAGGTGGTAGAACTTGGAATTTGACATGATGGTTAATTTTAAGATGTAAGAAGATGGTTTCTAGAAAATTCAAAACTTCAAATGAATACTGAAATGAGCGTAGTAACTGAGCATAAAAGTTTCAAAATATTTTCTAAATTATTATTTATTTAGTTTTATTTCGTTTTATTAATTTAAGTCTCATTTCTGCTTTATGCAGTGTAACAATGATGCTTAATCAAATTGTGTTTTAAATAGTAATTGTTTTAATTATTCCTAAAAGTAATAAGTACCTTTTAATAAACTAAAATATTACCTTTTAATAAAATAAAAATTTAGTTAGTACCTTTTAATAAAAATTAGACATATAAATATCCATTGGCATATTTCAAATATTACGCGAGCAAAGCCGCGGGGTTTGCTAGTCATATTATAAAGAGGAAAAAATTGTTTATTTGTAGGAGGTAAGCTCAGGAACTACCGAACCGATTCCAAAAGTACTGGTATCAAAATGATGGTGTTCGCCCAACTTAGAACATAGGCTATATCTTATGTCGGTGCCACTACCCCAAAGGGGGGTGCAGGAGCAAAAAACGTTCTAAAAATGCGATTTTTGCGTTACTGAAGGGCCTAGAAATATGAAATGTGGAGCGGTAGTTACTTATAAGATACTAATGATCTGTAAGGATATTTCTTAAAAAATCGAAATTAAAAAAGGGTGAAAATGTGTGAAAAAAGTTCTAAAAAACGTTCTAAATGGCGATTTTTACACAATTTCAGGAAGTACCAAACCGATTTCAAAACTAATGGTGTCAAAATGATGGTGACAACCCTTGCTTCAACATAGGCTACATTTTATGTCGGTGCCACTACTCCTAAAGGGGGTGCAGGAGCAAAAAAAGTCCGAAATTTTGATTTTTGATGTTCCTGAAGGGCCCAGGTACATGGAATTTGGCATGGTAGTTAAGTATTATATATAAATGATCTCTAAGAACATTTCTTAAAAAATTCGAAATATAAAAGGGGTGAAAATGCGCAAAAAAGCGTTCTAAAAAACGTTCTAAATGGCGATTTTTACGCAATCTCAAGAAGTACCAAACCGATTTCAAAATTAATGTTGTCAAAATGATGCTGACAACCCTTGCTCCAACATAGGCTACATTTTATGTCGGTACCATTACCCCCAAATCGTGTGCAAGAGCAAAAATACATTCGAAAATGCGATTTTTATGTTACTGAAGGGCCTAGAAACATGAAATTTGGAATGGTAGTTACTTATTAGATATAAATGATCTTTAAGAACATTTCTTAAAAAAATCGAAATTTGAAAGGGATGAAAATGCGCGAAAAGAGTTTTAAAAAACCTACGCAATCTGAGAAAGTACCCAAGCTATTTTAAAAGTAATGGTTGGAAATTGATGATGACAGCCCTTGCTCCAACACAGGCTCTATTTCATGTCGGTGTCACTAACACCTAGGGCTTGCAGAAGCAAAAAAAAAGTTCTAAATTGCGATTTTTGTGTGAAGGGCCTAGAATCCTGAAATTAGGCAGGGCAGTTATTTATAAGAAACAAATGATTTCTAAGAACATTTCCTAAAAAATCGAAATTTAAAAGGGGTGAAAATGAGCGAAAAGCGTTCTAAAAAACTTTCTAAAATGCGATTTCTACGCAATGGCAGGAAGTACCGTACTGATTTAAAAATTAATGGTATGAAAACGATCGTGACAGCCCTCGCTCCAACATAGGTTCTATTTCATGTCGGTGCCACTACTCCAATAGGGTTGAAGGAGCAAAAAACGATCAAAATTGCGTTTTTCTTTTGTAATACTGCAGGGGCTAGAAACTTGAAACTATGCATGGTAGTTACTTATAAGATATAAATGATCTCTAAGAACATTTCCTAAATAATTCAAAATTTAAAAAGGGTGAAAATGGAAGAAAAACGTTCTAAAGAACGTTCTAAATTGCGATTTCTACGCAATCTCAGAAAGTACCTAAGCTATTTCAAAAGTAATGGTTGGAAATTGATGATGACAGCCCTTGCTCCAATATAGATCTATTTCATGTGGACGTCACTACCACCTTGCGGTTGCATTTTTAAAAACGTTCTAAATTGTGATTTTTGTGATACTGAAGGGGCTAGCAATTTGAAATTTGGCATGGTAATTACTTATGAGATGTAAATACTCTCTGAGAAGAGTTCCTTAAAAATTTGGAATTTAAAAGGGGTGAAAATGAAGGAAAAGCGTTCTAAAAACGTTCTAAATACCGATTTCTACGCAATCGCAGGAAATATAAACCGATTTCAGAAGGAATGGTTTCAAATTGATGGTGACAGTCCCCGCTCCAACATAGCCTATGTTTTACGTTGTTGTCACTACCACCTGGAGCAAAAATTTTCTAAATTGCGTTGTTTGTGTTACTGAGGGGGTCTAACATTTTAAATGTGGAATGGTAATTACTTTAAAGATGCAAATGTTTTCGAAGAATTGTCGAAAAAAATTTCAAATTTAAAAGGATGAAGTGAGCGAAAAGCGTTCTATAAGCGTTCTAAATTATGATTTTTATGCAATCGTGTGAAATACGAAACCGATTTCAAACATAATGGTTGCAAATTGATGGTGATAGAACCTGCTCAAACATAAGCTATATTTTATGTCGATGCCGCAACCCCTAGAGGGTTACAGGAGCAAAAAACTTTCTAAATTGCGATTTCTGCGGTACTGAGGAGGCTAGAAACTTTAAATATAGCACGATAGTTACTTATATAATATAAATGTCCTCTAAGAACTGTCGAAACTAAATTCAAAATTAAAAAGGGGTGAAGTAAAGGGAAGGAGCGAAAAGCATTCTAAAAGAGTCCTAAATTACGATTTCTATGTAATCTCAGGAAATAATAAACCGATTACAGACGTTATTGATTGCGAATCAAGCGTGATAGTCCTTGATCCTTTATGGGCTATATTTTATGCCGGTGTCACTACCACCTGGTTGGCAGGAACAACAAGAAAGCCTTTAAAAACATCTAAATTCCGTTTTCTATAGAATATTAGGAAATGCCAACCGATTTCAAGGTTAATGTTGGCAAATTAATGGTGACAGTCTCTGTTTCAACCTTTTTCGAGAC
Source organism: Maratus speciosus (assembly GCA_963932465.1). Classification (NCBI taxonomy): domain Eukaryota; kingdom Metazoa; phylum Arthropoda; class Arachnida; order Araneae; family Salticidae; genus Maratus; species Maratus speciosus. Next base: position 299,019,241 of record OZ010789.1, read on the forward strand.
ATTCTATTTCAACTCTGCTTCGGCATTTTATGTTGGTGCCACTAACACCAGAGAGGTGGTAGACTGTTAGACAAGAAGCTTGGAATTTGACATGATGGTTAATTTTAAGATGTAAATGTGTTAAGATGGTTTCTAAAAAATTCAAAGCTTCAAATGAATACTGAAATGAGCGTATGAAATGAGCATAAAAGTCTCAAAATACTTTCTAAATTATCATTTATTTGGAATTAGTTTTAGTTCTTCTTATTAATTAAAATCTCATTTCTGTCTATTGCACTTTTATAATGAAGTTTAGTCAAACTGTGACTTAATTTGTAATTTTTAGATTATTTTAAAAAGTGTTCTAATAAAAAATATTCATGCAAATATCACTTGGCATACTATTTACTATTACACGAGCAAAACCGCGAGGTTTGCTAGTAATGTTATAAATGTCAATGTGTGTCCGAAAGTTTGAATGAATTCAGGGTCTAAACGGATGAATTAATGCTTTTGTATTTTTGGATATAGATGGATTACAACCCGGAAATGAACATAGGCTATGTTTAATTTATTTTATTCAAATATTTTCCTTAATACTCAAAAATTTCATTATTTTTCATACACAATGAATTGACATTTTCCCGATAAAATTTAATCATCTTCCATTTTTCGTTGCCAAAAAATAAAAATCCAGAATAATAATTTAATTTCCAATTGAAACATTAAAACGGAAAGTTTCAAGTATTTTTAATAATACAAGGTTCATGAATTTTGAGTAAGTGCGGAAAGAAGGCAAATGTGACGTCATATGTGAAAAATAATACGGATATGGTTTGATGTTGAAATAAAATGCGATTGTGTTATGGTATTAATTCTTATTATTTAAAGAAAATTGTTATCAATGCTTACGGTTTATCGTCTTCGCAAGGTTAACAAAAAGATTCAAATTTTAATTAAAAAAAAAAAAACATTTTGAAGAGGAAATGGATAGCAAATGTCAATAATATGCACAGTAAAATTATCAATGTCGAAAATGACGTAATGATTAGCAGGAAATATGTATTTTCATTCTTAAAATGTAAAAAAAATAACAAGGTTACCTGAATAAAACAATTTTTTGCGAGTGTTAATTCTTAAAGCTGCTCATTTCAGAAAATTTAAAAAAAAATTACTTTATTTTAAAAAGAAATTTTCATTTTCGTTCAAAGAACACAAATGTTTAATATGATTGCGTCGTCAAAGTAACATTCAGTATAAATATTTTTATTGGAGAAACGTTTGTAAATCGTATTGTGGCAGCTAAATTTTAATTGTACATTTCTTTTAGCTTTAAATGTGTAAAATATTTGTTGGCATTTTAAAAAGTAGCTCTTTTTAATGCTCTTTTTTAAGCGAGCTCTCATGTCAAGCACACAAGTCGTATGTTTGTTATTCAATAAATAAATAAATGCTCTTTTTATAATAGTGTTTTGTGAAGTATGATAGATTGAGATAAATATGCCTTAGCTTTTAATACAATGTCTAACTGAATTTAAAATGTTTATACAAATTTAAAGATAGGAATGTTATCAAAGCGAAAATCAAATTTATCGAGAAATTCGCGTAATGCAAGAGCATTGAAGATATCAAAAATTAATGAAAGTTTTCCTCAAGCGGAATTACGTAGACTTGAACAAGATTATGACACAACAACACTTCAGAACTTTGTGTCAGCAGTAAAACCGAAACTTCTTTCAGAGCAAAAGCAAGTACTTGAAAAAGTTTTAGAGCACTTGAAAAGAGAAGAAGGTGCATTAATTTTCTTAGACGCACCAGGTGGTACTGGTAAAACCTTTTTACTGAATTTATTGTTCGCTGAAGTTCGCAAGGATAAAAACATAGCAATCGCGTCGCATCATCTGGCATTGCTGCAACTCCACTGAACGGTGGACGAACTGCCCACTCAGTCTTAAAATTACCATTGGATTTGGCAAATGAAGAAACCCCAATGTGCAACATTATTAAAAACAGCAGCCGAGGTAAAATGTTTCGACATTGTAAACTTTTAGTGTGGGACGAGTGCACAATGCTGCACAAACATGCAATCGAAGCTCTCGATAGAAGTCTGCAGGACATAAGAAGTAATTCAAAACTTATGGGTGGTATGGTGGTCCTTCTTGCAGGTGACATCCGGCAAACATTTGCCAGTTATTCTTAGAGGAACACTCGCCGATGAAAAGAACGCATGTTTTAAAGCATCTCCAATTTGGCATAGTATGCATAAATTGCATTTAAGCACCAACATGCGAGTACAAATATATAATGACACAGAATCAGGACAGTTTGCATCAAAATTATTAAAACTTTGTCAAGGAGAACTCGAAACAGACGTTGATGGTAAAATACATTTTACAAAAGGCTTTTGCAATATAATTAATTCAGAAGAAGAACTCATTGCAGCAGTTTTTCACAGTTTCGAAGAAAACAAGAAAAATGAGTGTATGTATACAATATATGTATGTACATTTAACAGTGGCTCCCGGCTAACCGAAAAGTACCAAATTCCATATAGACTTTAACAACATCTGCAAGAGAAATACACTGCAAAATTGATTTTCTTAAAATAGTGCGCGACTATAAAAATAGTCTCCAGTAACAGCCCTCCCTGATTTCACCTAATTTCTAATATCCCATCCCATCTGAGATCATGAACTCTTTTACAAAAAAATTTACATATTTAAACTCTAAAATATATATAGATTTGAAATGTGTAATAAAAAATTTGCAATTTTTAAACCTATTTTGATTTTTTAAAATTACGCAGCGGGAGGGTAAATATAGTTAACATAATCCCTTAAGCTAAAAATTTTTTTTTGTTGCATTAAAATATCTCAATTTGTTGATTTTCTGTATTCATGTAAACCCTATTGGTTTACAATGGAAGTCTATGGGAATTTGGCGAAATATTAGAGATATTGCGAAGCTGGCTTTCCTTTTGGCAACAAACTTGGCGACATTTGACGACAGAACAGGGTCCCCCACACCTTTTGTAATCCTATTGTATTATACCATGCCAAATTCCATGTATCTGGGCCCTTCAATGACACAAAAATCGCAATTTCGAACGTTTTTTTGCTCCTGCACCCCCTTTAGGGTAGTGGCACCGACATAAAATGTAGCCTATGTTGGAGCAAGCGTCGTCACCATCATTTTGACACCATTATTTTTTTAATCGGTTTGGTACTTCTTGAGATTGCATAAAAATCGCCATTTAGAACGTTTTTTAGAACGCTTTTTGCGCAGTTTCACCCCTTTTAAATTTCGAATTTTTTAAGAAATGTGCTTAGACATCATTAGTATCTTATGAGTAACTACCATTCCAAATTTCATGTTTCTAGGCCCTTCAGTAACACAAAAATCGCATTTTTAGAACGCTTTTTGCTCCTGCACCCCCTCTTGGCCAGTGGCACTTACATAAGATATAGCCTATGTTCTAAGTTGGACTAACACCACCATTTTGAAACCATTACTTTTGGAATCGGTTTGGTAGTTCCTGAGCATACCTCCTACAAATAAACAATTTTTACCTCTTTATAATTTTAGTATAGATGACTAGCTGTTACCCGTGACGTCGTTCACGTAACATAAAAAGAAGACGATATTAATTAATTAAGCAAAGCATTTTCCTTCCGATAATTAGAAACATATATAATAAACCAATTCTTTATCACATTTTATAGTAGACAATCTATTTATATATTACGCTATCGTACGTGGCACAGAAATCGCAATTATTTGTTAATTGCTTAATGGCAAAGCCCAAATGAAATGCATCTCATTGGTTATTGAACATTGGTTATTGATCGATTATTATTGGTTATTTAATGCATCCCCATACTTATGAGAGTAATTACTTATGAGATGTAAATGCTCTCTGAGAAGAGTTCCTTAAAAATTTGAAATTTCAATGGGATGAAAATAAACGAAAAGCGTTCTAAAAACGTTCTAAATAGCAATTTCTACGCAATTTCAGAAAATATGAACTGATTTCAGAAGTAATGGTTTCAAATTGATGGTGACAGTCTCCGCTCCAACATAGCCTATATTTTACGTTGTTGTCACTACCACCTGGGGGTTACAGGAGCAAAAAATGTTCTAAATTGCGTTTTTGTGTTAAAGAGGGGTTTTAACATTTTAAATTTGGAATGGTAATTACTTCAAAGTGCAAATGCTTTCTAAGAATTGTCAGAAGAAAATTCCAAATTTAAAAGGATGAAGTGAGCGATAAGCGTTCTAAATTATGATTTTTATGCAATCGTATGAAATACGAAACCGGTTTCAAACATAATGGTTGCAAATTGATGGTGATAGAATCAGCTTAAACAAAAGCTATATTTTATGTCGGTGCCACAATCCCTAGAGGGTTGCAAGAACAAAAAACTTTCTAAATTGCGATTACTGCGGTGCGGAAGAGGCTAGAAACTTTAAATATAGCACGCTAGTCATCTATCTATACTCCTATTATAAAGAGGAAAAAATTGTTTATTTGTCGGAGGTAAGCTCTGGAACTACCGAACAGATTCCAAAAGTAATGGTATCAAAATGATGTTTTAGTCCAACTTAGAACATAGGCTATATCTTATATCGGTGCCACTACCCCAAAGGGGGTGTAGGAGCAAAAAACGTTCTAAAAATGCAATTTTAGCGTTATTGAAGGGCCTAGAAATATGAAATTTTGAATATTAGTTACTTATAAGATATAATTGATGTCTAAAAACAGTTCTTAAACAATTCGAAATTTAAAAGGGGTGAAAATGCACAAAAAGCGTTCAAAAAACGTTCTAAATGGTAGTTTCTACACAATCTCAGGAAATACCAAACCGATTTAAAAAATATTGTTGTCAAAATGATGGTGACAACGCTTCTCCAATATAGACTATGTTTTATGTCGGTGCCACTACCCGAAAGGGGGGTGCAGGAGCAAAAAACGTTCTAAAAATGCGATTTTTGCGTTACCGAAGGGCCTAGAAATATGAAATTTGAAATATTAGCTACATATTAGATATAAAGGATTTCTAAGAACAGTTCTTAAACAATTCGAAATTTAAAATGGGTGAAAATGCGCGAAAAGCGTTCTAAAAAACGTTCTAGTGGTGGTTTCTACACAATCTCAGGAAATACCAAACCGATCTAAAAAATAATGGCGTCAAAATGATGGTGCCAACCCTTGCTCCAACATAGGCTATGTTTTATGTCGGTGCCACTACCCCAAAGGGGGTGCATGAGAAAAACGTTCTAAATTGCGGCTTTTGCGTTACGGAAGGGCCTAGAATTATGAAATTTGGAATAGTAGTTAGTTATAAGATATCAATGATCTCTAAGGACATTTCCTAAAAAAATCGAAATTTAAAAGGGGGTCAAAATGCGCAAAAAGCGTTGTAAAAAACTTTCTAAATTGCGATTTCTGCGCAATCTCAGGAAGTACTGAACCGATTTCAAATATAATGGTTGGAAATTGATGATGACAGCCATTGCTCCAGTATAGGATCTATTTCATGTCGGCGTCACTACCACCTTGCGGTTGCATTTTAAAAGACGTTCCAAATTGTGATTTTTGTGATACTGAAGGGGCTAGCAACTTGAAATTTGGCATAGTAACTGCATATCTATACTTCTATATCTTCTATACTCCTATTATAAAGAGGAAAAAATTGTTTATTTGTCGGAGGTAAGCTCTGGAACTACCGAACCGATTCCAAAAGTAATGGTATCAAAATGATGGTGTTAGTCCAACTTAGAACATAGGCTATATCTTATATCGGTGCCACTACCCCAAAGGGGGTGTAGGAGCAAAAAACGTTCTAAAAATGCAATTTTAGCGTTACTGAAGGGCTTAGAAATATGAAATTTTGATTATTAGTTACTTATAAGATATAAATGATGTCTAAGAACAGTTCTTAAACAATTCGAAATTTAAAAGGGGTGAAAATGTACAAAAAGCGTTCTAAAAAACGTTCTAAATGGTAGTTTCTACACAATCTCAGGAAATACCAAACCGATTTAAAAAATATTGGTGTCAAAATGATGGTGACAACGCTTGCTCCAAGATAGGTTATGTTTTATGTCGGTGTCACTACCCCAAAGGGGGTGCAGGAGCAAAAAACTTTCTAAAATGCGATTTATGTGTTACTGAAGGGCCTAGAAATATGAAATTTGAAATACTAGCTATTTATTAGATATAAAGGATTTCTAAGAACAGTTCTTAAATAATTCGAAATTTGAAAGGGGTGAAAAAGCGCGAAAATCGTTCTAAAAAAACGTTCTAAATGGTGGTTTCTACACAGTCTCAGGAAATACCAAACCGATTTAAAAAATAACGGTGTCAAAATAAGGGTGTAAAAATGACGGTGACAACCCTTGCTCCAACATAGGTTATGTTTTATGTCTGTGCCACTACCCGAAAGGGGGTGCAGGAGCAAAAAACGTTCTAAAAATGCGATTTTTGCGTTACCGAAGGGTCTAGAAATATGAAATTTGAAATATTAGCTACTTATTAGATATAAAGGATTTCTAAGAACAGTTCTTAAACAATTCGAAATTTAAAATGAGTGAAAATGCGCGAAAAGTGTTCTAAAAAACGTTCTAATGGTGGTTTCTACACAATCTCAGGAAATACAGTCGAACCTCGTTAACATGAACCTCAAGGGGAATCAAAATTTTGTTCATGTTAACAGTAATTCATGTTATCAGTATCAAATCTGTGTATTCGTTTTTATAGGGGACTGTGAAAACAATTCATGTTAAAAGTAATTCACGTTAAGGGTGTTCATGTTAACGAGGTTTGACTGTACCAAACCGATCTAAAAAATAATGGCGTCAAAAAGATGCTGACAACCCTTGCTCCAACATAGGCGATGTTTTATGTCGGTGCCACTACCCCAAAGGGGGTGCAGGAGAAAAACGTTCTAAATTGCGGCTTTTGCGTTACGGAAGGGCCTAGAATCATGAAATTTGGAATTGTAGTTAGTTATAAGATATCTATGATCTCTAAGGACATTTCCTAAAAAAATCGAAATTTAAAAGGGGGTCAAAATGCGCAAAAAGCGTTGTAAAAAACTTTCTAAATTGTGATTTCTGCGCAATCTCAGGAAGTACTGAACCGATTTCAAATATAATGGTGTAAAACTGATGGTGACAGATCTTGCCCCAAGATAGGCTATATTTTATATCTGTTTCCACTGCATCAAAGGAGATGCAGGAGCAAAATGCGCGAAAAGCGTTCTAAAAACGTTCTAAATGCCGATTTGTCGGCAATATCTCAGGAAGAATGAATCTAATTTCAAATGTAATGGTAGGAAATTGATGCTGACAGCCCCTGCTCTAACATAGACGCTATTTTATGTCGGTATCACTATCACTAAGACGTTGCAGGAGCAAAAAAGCGTTCTAAATTTCGATTTTTGTGATCGGCAGGGGCTAGCAACTTAAAATTAGGCAAGGTACATATTTATTAGATATAAATGATCTTTAACCCTCCGTCTACCAGACGGGTCCATTGGACCCGACAGGTACATACAAAATATTCATTCAAACCAGAAATTTTTTTAAAATAAACTAAGTATATAAACCAGACAAAAATAACGTAAATAAATAAGTTAAATAGTTTTAAATAAAAATTCTGGTGTAGAACGTTTTATTAAAACTTGAATAAAATTCCCGGTAGATCTAGGGTTAAGAACAGTTTCGAAAAAATTGGAAATTTTAAAAGGGGTGAAAATGCGCGAAAAGCGTCCTAAAAACGTTCTAAATTGCGATTTCTAATCAATCTAAGGAAATACCAAAGCTATTTCAAAAGTAATGGTTGCAAATCAATGGTGACAGTCCCTGCTATAACATAGGTTATATTTTATGTTGCTGTCACTACCATCTGAGGGTTGCAAAAGCAAAACATGTTCTAATTTGCGCTTTTTGCACAACTGAAGGGTCTAACACTTTGAAGTATGGCATAGTATTTACTTACAAGGTGCAACTGCTTTCTAAGAACAGTGGAAAGAAAATTCCAAATTTAAAAAAAATGAAGTGAGTGAAAGCGTTATAAATTACAATTTAAAAATATTTTCTAAATTATCATATATTTAGTTTTATTTCGTTTTATTAATTTAAGTCTCATTTCTGCCTAATGCAGTCTAATAATGATGTTTAATCAAACCGTGTTTTAAATAGTAATTTTTGAATTATTCCTAAAAGGAATAAGTACATTTTAATAAAAAAAACCCTTTTAATAAAATAAAATATTACCTTTTAATAAAATAAAATATTACCTTTTAATAAAATAAAAATTTAGTTAGTACTTTTTAATAAAAATTAGACATATAAATATCACTTGGCATATTTCAAATATTACGCGAGCAAAGCCGCGGGGTTTGCTAGTCATCATATTATAAAGAGGTAAAAATTGTTTATTTGTAGGAAGTAAGCTCCGGAACTACAGTACCGATTCCAAAAGTGGTATCAAAATGATGGTGTTCGCCCAATTTAGAACGTAGGCTATATCTTATGTCCGTGACACTGGCCAAAAGGGGGGTGCAGGAGCAAAAAACGTTCTAAAAATGTGATTTTTGTGTTACTGAAGGGCCTAGAAACATGAAATTTGGAATGGTAGTTACTTATAAGATACTAATGATCTCTAAGAACATTTCTTAAAAAATTCGAAATTTAAAAGGGGTGAAAATGCACAAAAAGCGTTCTAAAAAACGTTCTAAATAGCGATTTTTACGCAATCTCAAGAAATACCAAACCAATTTCAAAACTAATGGTGTCAAAATGATGGTGACAACCTTTGCTCCAATATAGGCCACATTTTATGTCGGTGCCACTACCCCTAAAGGGGGTGCAGAAGCAAAAAAACGTTCGAAATTGCGTTTTTTGTGTCACTGAAGGGCGCATTTACATGGAATTTGGCATGGTAGTTTCTTATTTGGTATAAATGATCTCTAAGAACATTTCTTTAAAAAATCGAAATTTGAAAGGGTGAAAACGGGCAATAAGCGTTTAAAAAACGTTCTAAATGGCCAAAAGGGGGTGCAGGAGCAAAAAACGTTCTAAAAATGTTATTTTTTTTGTTACTGAAGGGCCTAGAAACATGAAATTTGGAATGGTAGTTACTTATAAGATACTAATGATCTCTAAGAACATTTCTTAAAAAATTCGAAATTTAAAAGGGGTGAAAATGCACAAAAAGCGTTCTAAAAAACGTTCTAAATAGCGATTTTTACGCAATCTCAATAAGTACTAAATCGATTTCAAAACTAATGGTATCAAAATGATTATGACAACCCTTTCTCCAACATAGGCTACATTTTATGTCGGTGCCACTACCCCTAAAGGGGGTGCAGAAGCAAAAAAACGTTCGAAATTGCGATTTTTGTGTTACTAAAGGGCCTAGAAACATGAAATTTGGAATAGTAGTTACTTATAAGATATAACACCAAAGAACATTTCTTAAAAAATTCGAAATTTAAAAAGGGGTGAAAATGCGCGAAAAGAGTTCTAAAAAACGTTCTAAATGGCGATTTCTAAGCAATCTCAGAACGTACCCAACCTATTTCAAAAGTAATGGTTCGAAATTGATGATGATAGCCCTTGCTCCAACATGGGCTCTATTTCATGTCGGTGTCACTACCACCTAGGGGTTTCAGAAGCAAAAAACGTTCTAAATTGGGTTTTTTGTAATACTGTAGGGGCTAGCAACTTGAAACTAGGCATGGTAGTACCTTATAAGATATAAATGATCTCTAAAAACATTTCCTAAATAATTCGAAATTTAAAAGTGGTGAAAATGGACGTAAAAAGTTCTAAATTGCGATTTCTACGCAATCTTAGAAAGGTACCCATTTGATTTCAAAAGTAATTGTTGGAAACTGATGATAACAGCCCTTGCTCCAATATAGGATCTATTTCATGTCGGCTTCACTACCACCTTGCGGTTGCATTTTAAAAAAACTTTCTAAATTGTGATTTTTGCGATACTGAAAGGGCTAGCAACTTGAAATTTGGCATGGTAATTTCTTATGAGATGTAAATTGTCTCTGAGAAGAAATCCTTAAAAATTTGAAATTTAAAAGGGGTGAAAATGGATAAAAAGCGTTCTATAAACGTTCTAAATAGCGATTGCTACGAAATCTCAGGAAATATAAATCGGTTTCAGAAGTAATAGTTTAGAATTGATAGTGACAGTCCCCGCTCCAACATAGCCTATATTTTATGTTGTTGTAAATATAGGCTATGCTACCCTATCCACCTCGGGGTTACAAGAGAAAAAATATTCTAAATTGCGTTTTTTTTTTTTGTGTGTGTGTTACTGAGGGGGTCTAACATTTTTAATTTGGAATGGTAATTACTTCAAAGATGCAAATGTTTTCTAAGGATTGTCGAAAGAAAATTTCAAATTTAAAAGGATGAAGTGAGCGAAATGCGTTCTATAACCGTTCTAAATTACGATTTGTATGCAATCGTATAAAATACAAAACCGATTTCAAACATAATGGCTTTAAATTGATGGTGATAGAACCTGCTGAAACATATGCTATATTTTATGTCGGGCCACAACCCCTACAGTGTTGCAGGAGCAAAAAACTTTCTAAACTGCGATTTCTGCGGTATTGAAGAGGCTAAAATCTTTAAATATAGCACGGTAGTTACTTATAAAACATAAATGACCTCTAAAAACGGTCGAAAATAAATTCGAAATTTAAAAAGAGTGAAGCAACGGGAAGGAACGAAAAGTATTCTAAAAGAGTTCTAAATTACGATTTCTAAAAAATCTCAGGAAGTAATAAACCGATTACAGAAGTTATTGATTGCGAATCAAGAGTGATTACCCTGATCTTATACGGTCTATATTTTATGCCGGTGTCACTACCACCTGGTTGGCAGGAACAACAACTAAGCCTTTAAAAACATCTAAAATCCATTTTCCATAGAATATTAGGAAATACCAATCGATTTCAAGGTTAATATTGGCAAATTAATGGTGACAGTCTTTGTTTCAACCTTTTTCGAGACACTGAATTTCAACTCCGTTTCGGCATTTTATGTTGGTGCCACTAACACCAGAGAGGTGGTAGACTGTTAGACAAGAAACTTGGAATTTGACATGATGGTTAATTTTAAGATGTAAATGAGTTAAGATGGTTTCTAAAAACTTCAAAACTTCAATTGAATACTGAAATGAGCATAAAAGTCTCAAAATACTTTCTAAATTATTATTTATTTGGAATTAGTTTTAGTTCTTCTTATTAATTAAAATCTCATTTCTGTCTATTGCAGTTTTATAATGAAGTTTAGTCAAACTGTGGCTTAATTTGTAATTTTTGAGTTATACCAAAAAGTGTTCTTCTAATAAAAAATATTCATGCAAATATCACTTGGCATATTTCAACTATATCGCGAGCAAAGCCGCGTGGTTTGCTAGTTTTATTATAATTTGAAGAACCTAGAAGATGTACTGTTTCTGCAGAGATACATAAAAATTTAGTTTTTAAAACTTGCAAGTTAATTTTAAACCAATTTGAATTATTCGACTGAGCTGAAACTTTGCTTATCCCTTTAAGCCCTGACCCGCACAATTGTGAGGGTGATACTAAAGTAAAGTGCTCGACAGATTCCGTAGTGTCTGCTTGAATTTACCAGGAGATCAGGGAAAATTTTCCATAGATGAGTAGACGATTTATTTTTTTTAGGACGTGCTTCAGTAAAGCAGTAGCAGTATATAAAAAACAAACCACACTCTGTTGTAACAGTACCACCTGGGATAGTTTTAAATTTTGTAGTATACCAGTGGGAAAGTACAGACCTGGTCCATAAGGATCTGCTGTAGTCCTTACTCTGGTTCAGACCTAGGTTTATGTACTTCGATCGGTATTTCAATAAAGTACCGCTGCTGGAAAAACTAAAAATAAGTAAGAAAAAATCATGCGTCAAGCATGGATTATGAAACACTTTCCAACACATTCAGAATAATGTAACAAAACTGCACCGTTAAAAAAATTAAAATATTACGTCTAATTCAGCTATATATGAAACGCATAATACATTTCAAAATCCAATTTTAGCTGTTCCCATCCACAATCGGAAATTATGCGAATTTTTTCAGCAGCCCTGAATATGATATATAGATTTGAATCTATTAACTACATGCATGCCAAAATTTAGTTCACTTAAGAGATACATATACTTCAGTTGAAAATTTACCTTCAGCAATTTCCTCTAATAAGGAGAACGGTACGTGAATACTTTTGTACAGCCCTGTATTTGAGGTATAGAATTTATATGTAACGAGTAAGATTCAAAAGATAAATTAAATTTAAAAGCGCATACCAAATTTCAAACCGTACACTCCCGCAATATTACTCAAATACAGTAGAGTACTGCAACCGATTTCCTTTGTGTGTCCCTATAAATGAATAAAAAATGCTATGAATGCCCTGTTCTAACGGGATCGTAGTGAAACTTAGTGATTTATATTAGTTTCAATACATTTGAAATAGCATAATCCCATTAAAATACTCTGCAAACGATTTTCCCATGTACCATAATGTAATGGAATACTTTTGAGTGTCCCTGTAAATGAACGATTAATCCTATATACTTCATACACAATACCAAACATGCTTTGGTGACCCTAAATAACCTTTATCGATTTCGTGAAATTCCGAGTATATTTACGGGAGTTAGAGCGTTTGCAGACGGACAGACAAACCGAATGCATAAACACTTTCCAACTTTGTTGGAAAGTGTTAAAAAAAGTTGGAGGATCAAGCACAATCCAAAAAGAGTGAAGGGCATACCATTTGTCAACTCTTAAGAGGGGTGCGAGCATTGAGCACGTCTCAGAAAATGAAATTGTAGTGGTCTGTCCAAAAACAAAAATTGTTTCAAACATTTTCATTGTGGCTGATGAAAATTCTCTCAATAAACAACAACTTTTTTTCCTTAACCTTTAACTGATGTCACGCGGTCTCCCAGACCCCGCGACTCCCAGCTGTAAACACTTTTACAGCTTTTTACTTTTCTGTACTGAAGTTAAATAATATGAATAAAATACTTTTTTCATGCAATTTAATTCACATGCTCCTAAGAGAAGTACAACGATATTGTCAGGACAAAATTTAAGTAAATTCAACCATTTGAGTTATTTTTTTTATTCATTTTATTCGAGGGGTCTGAGAGACCGGATCACATCAGTTGTGTGGCAAATTTTAGTCACATCAGTTAAAGGTTAAACTTTTATCTTTAGATATTTGCACACATAATCCCAAACTACACAATTGTGCAGATTTAGCCCAAAAACGGCTGCATTAAGACCGAACCCGCACAATTGTGCGGGTCCTCCCTTGGCATAACCTGACATCGGGTATTTTTTTAAATATTTTTTTCAATCAAATACGGTCCTATCGATAAGGGGAAACCACCCAAACTTTCAATTTCTACCAAAAAATCTCCCGGTCTTAAAGGGTTAGATATGTAGTTCCGATGACAATGCAATATTATTATAATTTATGGAATGTAGCAGTTACGCTTTTTTTACAGGGCCCACAAATTTTGCAAGACAATTTTAAACCACTTTCAACTATCTGATTGCGCTGAAACTTTGCCTACATGTGTTTTTCCTATGACAATTCAATTCAATTATAATTTAACGAACGTAGAAATTATGCATTTTTTACAGGGGCACACAAAAGATTGCGGAAAGATTGCTCCTAATAAGCAGAACTTTTAATTAAATTTCAACAAAATTACTATAGGTTATTTATATGCCCAATAGCATATTTTAAAGTGAAAATAAAGTGCATAGCAGTTATATTTCTTCTACAGGGGCACATAAAAAATTCGGATACATTACCGTCTATAAGCAGAAATTTCCTTTCAAATTGAATAAAATTTATATAGGTTATTTATTTACACAATAGCATTTTTTCAACTGAAAATAATTTGGGTAGCATTTATATTTTTTACAGGGTCACACAAAACAAAGTTTTTATTTTTTTTAATATAATTTTATTAAAAAAATTTATTTTTCAGGATGACTATACAAATTTCTCGAGCAATTCTGAGTAGACAAAAATAAAATAAAAAGAAAAATGCCCAGTTTAACTGATGGCATTGAGCTCACAGCTAGTCACACTAATTGAATATTATACTCTTATTTCAAAGAATAATGCACCTAAAAAAATAAATGAAGGGGGATTAGCCCCCGTTTCCCCCTCTTTATACTTAACCAATAACCTCCAAATATAATCAGGGAAGCTCCTTAACATATAGTAAACCGGTATACCAAATTTGAAGCAAAACAGATAATTTTGCATGAAAAACTCATTTATCTAAATTAATGGGGGGACTAGCCCCCATACCCCCCTTTATACTTAACCAATAAACCTCCAAATTTAATCAAGGCAGCTCCTTAACATAATAAACCGGTATACTAAATTTGGAGCAAATCGATTAATTCTGCATGAAAAAGACATTTATCTAAACTAGGACTTCCCTCAGAGGGATTAGTCTGAGCGATACCCGTAAGGCATGGTGACGTCACGGCGACGTCGTTGTGAAGTCACACTGTGACTTTGTGACCGTCGATGTGACGTCACGTGACGTCGATGTGACGTCATAGTGACTAGAATGCGAGGTCGTTATGGCCGTTTTAGAGGTCGTTTGTGACGTCACATTGTGACCACTCTGTGAAGTCACGGTGTGACAAATTTGTGAAAAGTGTGTCATTTGTGACTATTTTGGCATTAACTTTGTGACGAACCTGTGACGAAAGCGACAATGCTTTGAAGTCACACTGTGACCAATTTGTGAAATATGTGTCATTTGTGACGAACTTGTCATAAACACTGTGATTTCAAATGAAAATCAAATTTCAAATTAATTGCTTAAAAGACGCAAATAGTGAAAATGATTCCATGCTGGGACTCGAACCCGGGCCATCAGTACAGTGCACTGACATTCTACCGACTAAATCACATGGAACGATACCCAGGCTGAAAAATTTCTCACTATTACATGTTGGCAAGGCTACAAACCCAGCACAAGAAAGAATATTTAGCGTGAGCCACCAACATGATGCAAACACGAAACTTAATTAAATCCAGCATCGATTGAAATTATATTAATACTTGGAAATTTTTCCAGCGAGAACCATTCGCTTTGCATACAATATTTCAAATGAAAATCAAATTTCAAATTAATTGCTTAAAAGTCAATTTTAATTTGAAATGTTGTATGCAAGGCGAATGTTTCTCCCTGGAAAAATTTCCAATTATTAATATGGTTTCAATCGATGCTGGATTTAATTAAGTTTCGTGTTTACCCCATGTCGGTGGCTCACGATAAATATTCCATCTTGTGCTGCGTTTGTAGCCTTGCCAACATGTAATAGTGAGAAATTTTACAGGCTGGGCGTCGTTCCATGTGGTTTAGTCGGTAGAATGTCAGTGTGCTATACTGATGGCCCGGGTTCGAGTCCCGGCATGGAATCTTTTTCACTCCTTTGCGCCTTTTAAGCAATTAATTTGATATTTGATTTTCATTTGAAATATTGTATATAAGGCGAATGATTCTCTCTGGAAAAATTTCTAAGTATTAATACAGCGATGAATTTTAAAATAAACTTTTGCTGTAAATATAAAACCTTATCTTTTTACCGTACTTTTTAGCAAAATATCGCTATTTTGGAGTCCTATTCTTCTAAAACATTTTAAATTTTTCCACTTAAAAAACAATGCTTATCAACTGCCATATTTTTTTATTAAGTTCTATGCTTGATATTGAGTTCAAGCTTGATATTTAGAATGTGTAAGTTTTTTTAATTTGTTGTTATTTGTCATTGCTTTATTAAATATGAACATGGAGACTAACGGATATTAATACAACTATTATTTATAGAGCGGCATGATAAGCGATATTTATTTAAATTTTTTATTCCCGTGTATATTGTATTTTGTGAATATGAGCTAAATAGATTTGGTATGTTTTATAGGAAAAGACTGATCTAGGAAATAGAAAAAAAAAACGATTAAGAAAAATCATGCGTTAAGCATAGATTATAAAATACTTTCCAACACTTTCTGAATGCTTTAACAAGACATCGTAATTTAGGGAAATGACGTAAATAAGATAACTAAGTAAACATTTCAGAAAACGCATAAAACATTTGAAAAACTGATTTCAACAGTTACCGTCCATAGCCAAATATGTTTTCCAATTCTTTTGAACAGCCCTGTATTTGATCTGTAGGTTGATACACTGAAAAAAAAAATGAAGTACTCAAAAATGAGTAATCCGACGTACTCATATCGAATTGAATATTTTTGGATCAAAAATGAACCTATGCTTTCTCTATTTTGAAACATCACATGTTATAAAACCCAAACAAACGAATAGTTTTGTACCCTGTAATGGTTCATTTCATTTATAGCGGCATAGCGGCATAAATGATGTTTATTAATGTAAATATTAAATTATGCACAGCATTTTAAAAATAATTTAAAAGTACTTGGCAATAATGCTCTTGTCATAAAAATATTCGATTTGAGTATCTTGCTAAGAATTTTGCTGTTTTTCTTAATAAATAATCAATTAAACATTTCTTGTTAAGAACTTTGAACGGGAAATAAATGTCAGTACATTTTTACTTTAAATTTTAGGTTTTTTTTTTTTTTTTGGGGGGGGGGGGGAGTGCATAACGATTCATATTTCATCACAACCATGGAATAAAAAATGAATACATGTGTTTCTCAACTTTGAGTACATTTGGATCGGAGCTATTTTGAGTATGTGACGCATTTAAAATTGGGTACTTCTTACTCAATTTTGAGTACCCATTTTTTAAGTGTATATATACTATATAATGGGAAAATTTAGTTTAGCAAGAAAACGCCTAACAGGTTGAAATTCTTTTTCAGCAATTTATACTAATGTAAGGAAAGATACTTGAATACTTTTGTACAACCCTGTAGTTTACCTAGAATCTTTATTACACGCTACTATTTAGTTAAAATTTAATTCAAACTAAGACACTCTTAAAATTGCTGAAATCACATTTCCAGAAATTATCATTTATAGACGGCCTTGTATCCATTTCCTTGCGTGACCCTGTGTATCATTTTATCCATATTCTACAAACATTTATTGGTAAATTAAATGCAGTTCAGCGAAAAAAAAACATAACTCATTTAAAAACCACCTTTAAGCAATTTGCGCCCATACCCAGTAATCCTTACGAATACTTTTGTGTAGCCTTGTATAGGAATTATAGCATTTATATACACGATACTATGCATAAACATAGTGAATCATAAAAGCGCATATCATAATTAAAAATACATTTCCAGCAAACATCGCTAATGAACAGTACTTTGGATACAATATAGTATCTGAAATATTTTGAGTGTCCCTGTAAATGCTATATACGTATTATTCGTATTATAAATGAAATAATTTATAGTATGTAAACCTAAGCGACATACATCAATTTCATTATATATGAAATAGATTAACATAATTAAAGTATGCTGCAAACAATTCCCTCCACCCCTATATCATTATGTATTTGAATTCCTTTTTTAGCCCTGTAAATGAACAATAGCTATTCTGTGAATCGCATAGTCAACAGAATGCATATTTTAGTGCCCTTCATAAATGCATATAAATTTTATTATGTTTGAAAGCGTGCGTAAAATCATTAAAAATCATTTGAAACGATTTTTTTCCATAGGCCGTAATGTAACGGAAAACTTTTGGCTGGCCCTGTAAATGAACAAAGCATGCTACAAACTTCATTACAAATAGGTACCGTGCTATAGTAAACGTCAATAACATCCAAAAATTTCAGGGCAATCCGAGTATATTTTCGGGAGTTAGAGTGCGGACAGACAGCTAGACGCAGAGACAAACCTAAGTCATAAGCACTTTTCAACTTATGTCCTTATGTATCCTGTATTATATGAACTTTTAAAAAATATATACTAAAGCAGTTTAATCTATAACTTCCTATCAGGCATGAAAAACACTTTATTTCAATGCTTAAATATCATATTTTACTTTTTAGTGCCAATAATTACGTGTATCATAAACGTAGAAAATGAATTTACAATAGAAGAAAATTTAATAACCGATTCAGAATGTCTATAATTAAATGTTTGATTAAAATCACAAGCACAAAAATTCTTACATACAATTTAAAAAAATAAATATACCAATTTGAAAAACACTAAAAATAATAATTAGTATTTATAATTGTACTATTAAACAACAGCAAAATACAATAAATAAATTAAATGCACTATTAGATTTAACAATATCTCAAAAATATTTCCGTATGGTATAAGGAATTACTATTATTTCATAATTTTGGCAAATGTTAAATCTGAAAACATTGGTTTGAAGATTTAGGATTTAAAAAGATAATTTAAAATATTATTAGCACTAAAAGAAAATTCTTTCAAATGTTTCACTACTGTAATATGTAAAAATATATTTTCCCAGTATAATGTTAATTTCTAATCTGAAACAGTTTCGTAATCTCATGATAATCGAACATCATATTTAACCCCAAAATAATAATAACTATAAGTGTTAGTAATCAAAAAATAGTAAGAAGCCGATAAAATAATTCCAAATCATTGTCGTTCCATACATTTTCAATCTCAAGTAAGAGTAAATTAATGTTTATATTAATTCCAGTATGAACTTAAGCCTGAATCAGTCTCTGCGCAGATTTTTTTTTTTTTTTTCAAGCGATGGCAGATTAAGATATTTTTCTTTACAGTTATCGAATTGAAAAATATCGCTTCTGACATAAAGATCAGTCTCTTACAAATATAACATAAAACTATTTAACTCATAAATACAAATCAGGAACAAAATATTTAAATTAAATAACACTTACATATACGTTCCATTAATATCCGTGTATCCTAAAATGGTCATTTCCTTATCTTAAAGTGTTGTAGACTTGGTGATGTTCTAAAAACAGTGAACAATTTCCCGCGTCTTCTCATATTTATTTTTCTGTGGGCAGACGATTTTCAAGCAGGTGTTCTGTTACAGATTATTTGTTTTTGTATACAAGAAATATTGAACTTGAATGCGCAGTAATTTTCTGAAAGTATCGTTAATTAAAATTTTGTATTTGAAGACATGTCCTATATATTTAACCTTTTCTTTTTATCCGTACCAAATAATTCAAGTTAAATGTATTGTAAAGTTTCTTTTTTCTAAATAATCATAATAATAATATTCTTAATTAGAGTTTATTAGATAAAACATTGTTTAAATTTTTAAAAGGTGTAAAAATAAATTTAATGGTATTAACGACCCCCCCCCCTTTTTTTCTTCTTCTTTTTTTTAAAGTAAAGTTTGTTTTGCACAAATTTTGTATATTTCTTTTACTTTCGGAAAATGCTAATTTTATTTAAAAAGTCTGAAAGAAGTAGAATTTATGACTTGAATACAAATTATAAAAATATTCTAAAGCAAGAAATGCATAGATGACTAAACTCTGAAGACTCTTTCTACGTGCTCATTAAAAGGTGCAGATTTAACTGTAATAGAAAATTTTTAGTTTGAAACCACAGAAGTGTTTCGAATAATCCTGGTCGGTAAAAAAAGAAAGAAAGAAAGAAATTTCCTCCCAGCAAACTAAATATGTAAAGTGTATAAATTTAATAATCCTAATTCTAAATATATTATCCAAATGCTAGATAAAATTGAAATCATGAAAAAGTATACATTCACTGTCTTAGATATCAAATGGATAAAATATAGCCTGAAAATTTAGTTTATTAATGCTTGTATCGTGCACTTTATTTATTATGCCCCCCCCCCCTCTCCCCTTTAGTGACAGAATTTACCATTTGCTATCCACTAATATATTTTCATTCCTTATGCCGCTATAACTCGTGACTGCTTAAAATATTTCTCTTCATTTTCAAAGATTTTTGAAGTTCATATTTTTGTCACACTGTGACTTACAATATAGTGGTTTTTTTTGTCACATATGTGACGTGACGTACGTTACATAGCAGTGACATAACAGTGACGTCACATTTTTTCTTAATTGCCAGAAAAATATAATTTTACAGTAAATAACATGTTTTAAAGAATTTTCGTAATTTTTTAAAGCTTTCTAAGAAGTTCACATCTCAGTCACAATGTGACATCACTGAGTGGTGGCATTTTGGTCACAGATGTGACGTGACCACAGTGACTTACAGTGACGTCACAATGACGTCACTGTGACCATGCATGCTATGAGGGTATTACTGAGAACATAGATTTAATAATAACATGTGGAAGCAAAGAAAATGAGATGTTATCTTTAATTGTCCATATACTGCGAAAAATTTAAATGATGAAAATAAACGAATTGTAGAATTACAAAATCTTATATATAAATTCGTATACACTGTTTAAAAAAATAGGAAATCAAACCATTCAAGACTGCCATGCATGGATATAAAATTGAAAGCACGCAATATATTAAAAGTAAAATAGAAAATGAAACACTAATTTACTTATATCGGAATTTTAACTGTATAAAATGATGTCAAGAGCATAATCAGACGCTCCGCACCAATTTGAGTAACTTTAAATGGCAAATATATGATGTTTAAAAAGAATGGACTATACATTATATGGTGTGTGCTCCCCCGGAATAGTTAAAATTGTACAATATCTGTTTTCCACGGATGCAATGAGGTTGTCGATAACATTTAAGGAATTCTCTTCTCAAAATCTAATATAGTATCAAAGTACCGAATACATCAAAAGTGGCATGCAATGCTTCGTTAGAGTGTGTTTTAGATATGCTCGATCGGATTTAAATGATGAGTGTATGCTGGCCACTACATAAGCTGTATTGTTTTGTTTTCAAACATATTTTGCACAAATTGAGCTGTATTTAGCATGTATTAAATAAAAGAAATCGGCAATGATTACAACATAAAGTATGACACAAGATCAGAATATATCGTCTGCATAACTTTTGAACTGTCAAAGTGTCATTTGAAGTAATTTACAAATCCATGCATATTTATTCAGCAAATCATGCAAGCTAACATACGCCAATATGAACCCGATTACAAATTCTCACCAGAAGAAGTTTATATATAAAAAATCTATTAATGATAATTGAGAATATGACCTTATCATAAAATGCCTAGAAAAATGAATCGGATAAAAAATTCATATCGCATTTAAAACGGCACTTCCCTCCGTTAGTGGCCTTGGCGCGAGAGAGAAAAGCCTAGAGAAGGAACACTTTAACAAGTACTTTCGGGCAACCTACTCACTGTTTCATACAGGTCTTTATTCAATATTTACACAATTTATTTAATGCTAGGTGGGTATCTATCAGTTTTGTTGCATTTAAATCGCATGTTTTGCGGATAAATGCAGCATTATGAAATATTTAAAGTTGCTGTACCTAATAATTCCAAATTAATGGTAATTGAGATCGCTTTCCGTTAATTTCATCTTTTTAAATTTTTTAGAAACCATTCATAGAGACAATTGCATATTTTAAAACTAACTCGAAGCAAAATTTCAAGATTTTGGGCTCAGAAGTAACAGAGAAATAGAAAATTTTTGAAAGTTTTTTGTTTCTGCACTGTTTTATATAGCGACATTTTTAGAAATTGTTCTATTGTGAGAATTTACGTCATGATAAATACATCCATGTCAATTTTCATGTTTATATTCCTAACAGTTCCATGTTCTTCGTTACTTAGATCATCTTTAGATCTTTTTTCGCTTTGTTTAGCCTTTCTATTTTTTAGAATTCGTTCTACAACGAGCATTTACATCTTATTAATTACTACCATGCCAAAGTTCTAGTTTCTAACCCCAACAGTATCCCAAAAATTTCAGTATTCCAAATAAATCATAGTTTAGAACCTTTCTAGAAATTTTTACGTTTATCCGTCAAATTGAACCTTTTAGAGAGCGTTCATTACGAGTATTCACATCTTAAAAGTAACTACCGCACCAAATTTAAATTTTCTAACCCAATCAATATCGCAGTAATCACAATTTTAGAACTTTTTTTCTCCTGCAGCGATGTAGGTTCTTGCACTGACATAAAATAGTCTTTTTTTCGGAGCAGAGATGACCACCAACATTTTTTTAAGTTAGCTATGTAGTTTCAGAGATAACACCTCACAAACGTACAAGCATTAATAATATTACATACTTTATAATATTAGCATTAGATGTACAGATACAAAAGCCATTTATCTGTTACAAACTAAAGTGCCGGCGTTGCCCAGAATTTGAAGGATGTTTGTTCTGAAAAATCAATTTCAAAATTTAACATACAACACAAAACAAACATTAAAAAAGCGGTCGAAATGTTGTTGAATGAATCATGTGAAAACGCTATATAAAAATGTATAAATGTATATAACAGACGCAAAAGAATACAGCTATAAATGAACTTATTTCAATTTATAATTGGAGCAATAATGTTAAAATACGCCAATATTTCCCTAATCGGGTTTTTATCATGCTTCAATACATTTTTCACACTCATATGACGCTATACTATATCCACCATGCCCTTTATATTTCCAATATGACGTAATATTTTCCTCTATCACGTGGAAACCTTGAAATAGAAAAGTTATGAAGTTATATTCACTTTCATTTAAATTCGTCAAACCATTTATTTCATTTTCATATTTCACGTGAATATCTTGCAATAGAAAAGTTATGACGTAATATTCACCTTTCTTTTTAAATTCGTCAAACTATTTATTTCATTTTCATTTTTCACGTGGAAATCTTGCAGTAGAAAATTAATTATTGTAGTAATAATTTTATTGTGTTTTTTAATTGTTGGCAACTGCTATAACGAAAAATGTTTAAATTTGATAAGAAATTGCTGTTAAATTGGTGGTTTTTTATTAATTAAAAATTAACTATAAGTTATTTCGATTCCTGATTACTTTAGTTGTCTCGGCCATGTTTTAATACACATGTACGTATCTCTTCACAATTTTGGCTTCCAAATTGTGGATTATTTATAGAATTACAAACAGACAGATAGACAAGTTTTCATTTTTATATATCTCTCTATTCTATAAAAAGTAACTAACGCTGTCACCGCCGCCGCCGACGCCGCCGGTTTTGAATTTTTTGTGACCGGAGGTCTTTCTTCGTTAATATTAAGAAAACTGTTGCATACAAATATATGAAAATCGGTGGTATTATAGCGAAATGTTTGATCAACACACTAATGCATACAGTTTTCAAATCGAAGAATTATTTTAAGGGATATTTAATGCTAAAGTTGGACAAAATCGTTCCATTAAAAAAAATTTATAAGAGCAAAAGCTATACATGGGAATTTAATCATTTTTAGATCATTTTATTCAATAGAAGATCCCGGTCTGTAGATTTCATTAATTTTTTTAATTTGACTCATTTTTTGAGGTTTTATTTCTATTTTAAATTCAAATATTCAGCATTTTAACAGATATTTTTTACATATTTTAGAAAATGGTATTAATTTAAACTGTTGCCAACTGTATAAACAGCGCAAACAATAATGTTTGCTTCAAATAAAAAAAATTATTTACACGTTACTATTATAAACAGAAAAAAATCTTCAAATTGGAATTAAATAATTAGGTATAAAAAGCAGGCACTTATTGGAAATTACGCCATAAAAACTATATTTACATGTGAATTTTAAAAGAGAAAGGATATTGTAAAATAAATTCATTAACATGCGTTAAAAATCTGAAATAGAACAAATTACGTCACATTACACTTATTATGCAAAATGAACAAAAAATAGTATTGCCAAACAGTTTAAATTTAAAAATTACGCGAGACAAAATATTAGAGATTAAATATTAGATTTTTTCAAAATTTTATTATTTGTCGTTTGATGTGAGGTGTTCAGCCATAAGTATGCAAATTTTTGTTTCCAACATAATTAGGGGCCGAGTTAGAAAAATTGCTTTAAATACACAAGTTAGAGCTCAGAGGGTTAAATATTAGACTTTTTCAAAATTTTATTATTTGCTGTTTGATGTGAGGTGTTCAGCTATAAGTATGCAAAATTTCATGTCTCCAACTTAATTAGGGCAGAGTTAGAAAAATTGCTTAAAATACACAAGTTAGAGCCCAGAGGGTTAAATAATAGACTTTTTCAAAATTTTATTATTTGTCGATTGATGTGAGGTGTTCAACTATAAGTATGCAAAATTTCATGTCTCCAACTTAATTAGGAGCTGAGTTAGAAAAATTGCTTAAAATACAGAAGTTAGAGACTGGAGGGTTAAATATGACTTTTTCAAAATTTTATGATTTATCGTGTTATCGCAAGTGTTCAGCTATAAGTATGCAAACTTTCAAGTCTCCAACTTAGATAGGGGATGAGTTAGAAAAATTGCTTAAAATACATAAGTTAGAGCCCAGAAGGTTAAATATCAGACATTTTTCAAAATTTTATTATTTGTCGTTTGATGTGAGGATTTCAGCTATAAGTATGCGAAATTTCATGTCTCCAACTTAATTAGGGGCTGAGGTAGAAAAATTGTTTAAAATACATAAGTTAGAGCCCAGAGGGTTATATATTAGACTTTTTCAAAATTTTATTATTTGTCGTTTGATGTGAGGTGTTCAGCAATAAGTATGCAAAATGGCAAAATGTCATGTCTCCAACTTAATTAGGGGCTGAGTTAGAAAAATTGCTTAAAATACAGAAGTTAGAGACCGGAGGGTTAAATATGACTTTTTCAAAATTTTATGATTTATCGTATTATCGCAAGTGTTCAGCTATAAGTATACAAACTTTCATGTCTCCAACTTAATTAGGAGCTGAGTTAGAAAAATTGCTTTAAATACACAAGTTAGAGCCCAAAGGGTTAAATATTAAGCCTTTTTCAAAATTTTATTATTTGTCGTTTGATGTGAGATGTTCAGCTGTAAGGATGCAAAATTTCATGTCTCCAACTTAATTAAATTATCGGCTGAGTTAGAAAAATTGCTTAAAATACACAAGTTAGAGCCCAGAGGGTTAAATATTAGACTTTTTCAAAATTTTATTATTTGTCGTTTGATGTGAGATGTTCAGCTATAAGTATGCGAATTTTCAAGTCTCCGACAGATATAGTTTCTGAGAACGGGCTCTGTGACAGACGGACAAACAGACAGACAAAGGAGTGAGACAGGTAGGGTTTCGTTAGATGAACGAAACTCTAAAAACATGCTGCGGATGACTGTAACAACATCCTAAAATTACATTACCATCAGCGATCTACCAATCCCGAATTTAGTTTATATTCGTTTCATATATTCTTATTCTTTTGTGCGGCCCTGTAAAATAATCATGAATATTATATACAGTAAAACCTTTGAATAGCGGACACCCCGAGAATACAGAATTTGTCCTCTATTTAGAGGTGACCGCTACTGAGAGTAAAACATGTACAGTTATTTAAGAGTTGGTAATCGAAGAAATGTCCGCTAAATAGAGGTATCCGCTAATCGGGTGTGTCCGCTATGGACGTTTTACTAGTAAAACTTCTGAATAGCGAAAACCTCGGGAGGGCAGAATTTGTCCTCTATTTGGAGGTGTCCGCTACTGAGAGTAAAAAATGTACAGTTATTTAAGGGTTGGTAATCGAAAAAATGCCCGCTAAATAGAGGTGTCCACTAATCGGGTGTGTCCGTTATGGAGGTTTTACTGCATAATAATATCATCCTTTACAAGAAAATTGCATGCTGTATGATTGACAGACAGACATCCAGAGAAAGATAACCTCCCGGATCAATAAACACTCATGTCTTTTGTTTTAATCATCCACAATTGTATGTCATACAACATGCCAGATTTTATACAACAGGCTAAAAACGGTCACCGTGGTACGGAATACTGTATTATTATTTGTTTGCCCACCAAAACTTCTTGCCACGGGTTGTTGCAAGGTTTGTGATCACGTGGTTGAAACTGATCTATTCAATATTACTGCGTGCGTATTTTTTCTTATTTGCTCCATGTGTTCAAACCAGTTGTCTACGAAAACATCAACCGGTGAAAGTGACGCACACCAAATTTCTGTGACGTATGCAGATAAACTGTGCTTTTTTAAGAGTTTTTTCTATATAATTTTTAAACGGTTTGGAACTTATTTTTCATAGTAGGTGCATTCAGTAGGCGACCCTCATGGGTACCTTCTGGTGCAATCAGAAACGAAATACTACAAATATTTTTTGAGTTATGCTTGACGAAAGGTTTTTATTAGGCTTTTTTTTTAGTAGGACATGGCGTTAATATCCATCGTAGTAGTAAAGTGTCCGGACAGTAATATTTCGCTGAGTATTAGCCTTCGCTTCGCTCAGACAATTAAAGGGAGGGGACTTTCACCCCTTTCCCCCTTTTATACTTAACCAATGAACCTTCAAATCTAATGAAAGAAGTGCCATAGCGGAATAAACCGGTATATCAAATTGAAGCAAATCGAATAATTCTGCATGAAAAACCCATTTATCTAAATTAAAGGGGGCTAGCCCTCTCCCCCCCCCCCTTTTGTACTTAATTATTGAACCTCCACATCTAATCAGGGTAGCTCCTTAACATAATAAACCGGTATACCAAATCTGGAGAAAATCGAATAATTCTGCATGAAACACCCATTTATCTAATTTAAGGGGGGTAGTCCCCCTTTTCCCCTTTATACTTAACCAATGAACCCCCAAAACTGATCAGGGAAGCGCCTTATCAGAATGAACCTAGAAAAAAAAATTGAAGCAAATCTGATGTTTCTATCAAGAGTTATCGCGTTACGTACAGTCGTGGAAAAAAAAGTAAACACCCCCTCCTCAACAAATTATCGTAGACAAAAGTTACTGGTACCGAACGATTGGAAATAAAGTCTACTTTTAAATGATGTATATAAAAT
Source organism: Maratus speciosus (assembly GCA_963932465.1). Classification (NCBI taxonomy): domain Eukaryota; kingdom Metazoa; phylum Arthropoda; class Arachnida; order Araneae; family Salticidae; genus Maratus; species Maratus speciosus. The sequence continues at coordinate 299,046,177 of OZ010789.1, forward strand.
TTTCTTAGGGGGCCATCTACGTATTAAAACGAATCCAAACTTCATTTTTTTTCAATGGCAATACCCAATTTTAACGAGATATTTCAAATCTTTGGTTCAAACTATGCCTAGACACCAAATTTCAAGTCATTTGAATGATAAGTTTTGAATTATAAACATTCAAAATTTAGTGCTTCTAATGTTAAATTACATTTTCATATTTTTATTTATATCTCCTGAAATTCTGCTCCTAATGTGCTAATTTTTTTTGTAGCAATAATACTAATATACCCAAACATAAATACGCTGAATTTTCAATTTTAAAAATTTTATGATATGAATAATGAATTATGAAATTAATATTCGCAAAAATTATGAATTGCAACCTACAATTTTTTTCATGGATTTTCATTTATTAAGTCCTGCTTTGTGGAAATCCAAAATTTCACATTTTTCTTCCAAGTAGTTCTCAAATTATTTTTAAAAAAAACGGCAAAATGATGGTTTAAGGGGCCGTCTATAATAGAAGTGACTAGATATTTTGAAATTTCCTCTGCTGTCCTGTAATCTAGCAGGCTTCATTTACTTCTTAAGCTGCCTTGATCAAGAGGAGAGCTCTCTCGGTTAACAATCAAGTACCGAACTTCAATTTGGATACAGCCCTTAAAATACGCTCGTTTTAAAATAATTAATTTCTCGGAAACTTATGGTACGAATTGCATAAAAATTTGTTTTTAGGCTAATTGAAGGGTGTACAATTCATTTATGGTGTCAGAATTGTGTACGCTATTAGAAAAAACAAAGTGATAGTTCGTTTTAATATGTAGATTGACCCCGAAGCAAATTTTATATACACCATTTAAAAGTAGACTTTATTTCCAATCGTTCGGTACCAGTAACTTTCTTCTACGATAATTTGTTGAGGAATTAGTAGGGGGTGTTTACTTTTTTTCCCACGACTGTACAGTGTACAATCATACATACAGAACCGGCGCGGCGGGCACATTAGCACTCAAGCTTTGATCGCCTGTGAGCTAAAAAGAAATGAATCTTAACTTACATTTGTGCATTAAATTGATTTATATCTAATAATAAAATAAGTATGTTTAACCCTTCTTTGTAATGCATTATATTTTTATTTTGAGACATTATTGTTAAATAAACCAACTATTTATCACTGGTTGAGTATTTCGAAAAACCAGCAAAAACTTATTAAACTTCAACGAAATAATTTTGTCCACCTACTAGATCGTCAAAATGTCCCACTGTGCAATGGCTGGAATTCCAACGCTGTTTAGCTATAGTAGTACATAGAGTAGGTGGGGGTAAAGATACGCACTTTCCATAAATTTTGATTTTTAACGCACACATTGGCCTAAACTTATGTAACGAGTGATTAAAATGTTAGATTAGAATTTTAAGCAAGTGCCACGATCAACCGACATTCTGTCAAATTATAATTCCGTGAGAAATTATGCAATTTTTTAAAAACATTGCTCTGCGTATCTTTGCCCCATTGGTTGGGGTATAAGTACGCAGTGGTGGGGCAAAGATACGCAGTACCTATTTTTGCCCTACTACTGCGGTTTTTTACCCTATTTCCAATATAACGAATGAGTTATGTAAAAGCATCAGTAAATTTCACTAGTATTTATAGTTAAACTGAAAATTATAAGTTAAACCATGGAAAAAAAAAAAAAAAAAAAAAAACGGTCTGTGAGATCACAAATAGTAGTTAACTTCTAACTGCTGTGACAAAAATTGTTGCATAAATACTGTGAGCGGTCTCAGAGACCCCTTGATCGTAGAATGAATAAAAGGGTCAGCTGTCTTATAAGATACTGTTTCTGTTACTAAACTTTATGTACAGGACTACCATAATTAAAATTCATCTATTCAGAAATCTCTAGCGTTAGTGATAGACACCTGAAGAAATTAATATGTAGAAGTTAAACTAGAATCTATAGTAAATTGCACTAGTATCTATAGTTAAACTGAAAGTTACAATAATAAACACACATACTACAATATACATTAAAACACACATTCACACATAAATAACGCCTGCAATTTATGCAGGCGTTATTTATGTGTGAATGTGTGTTTTCACACATAACACATAAATAATACGTGAGTAATACAAATTTTACTCACATCAGTTAAAGGTTAACTCATAGGATGGTGTTTTTTTGCTAAACTTTTTGTACAGGACTGTTATAATTAAAATTCACCTATTCAAAAGTCTCTGGTCATAGTACTAAAGTTCCAAACGGAACAGAATTTCGGTAGTGTTTGTAGTTAACCTTTAACTGATGTGACTAAAATTTGTCACACAACTGATGTGATCCGGTCTCTCAGACCCATCGAATAAAATGAATTAAAAAAAATAACTCAAATGGTTGAATTTACTTAAATTTTGTCCTAACAATATCGTTGTACTTCTCTTAGGAGCATGTGAATTAAATTGCGTGAAAAAAGTATTTTATTCATATTATTTAACTTCAGTACAGAAAAGTAAAAAGCTGTAAAAGTGTTTACAGCTGAGAGTCGCGGGGTCTGGGAGACCGCGTGACATCAGTTAAAGGTTAAGCTGAAAATTGCAAGTTAAACTGTAAAAATTGAAAAAAGCCGCGGTCTGAGAGACCGGTAACATCAGTTAAAGGTTACTAAGTTTCCAAACGAATCAAAATTAAACTAACATCAATTGTTAAACTGAAAATTACAAGTTAAACTGCGAAAAACTGAATATTGCAGTGGTCTGTGAGACCGTTAACAGGAGTTAAGAGTTAAAAAAAAGCATTTTATGACACAAGTATATATTGATTTCTACAAGTAGGTTGGTAGATACTACGTTCTATATTACAAAAAATAAAATAAAATTAAATTAAATAAATAAATAAAAATAAACTTAACTAGAAAAAGGAAAAGGTAGTTAACTAGCTTATATTAGTTAAGTAGCTATTATATTTTATATACAATACTAACTTCTAAAAAATAAAACTTTCCACAACGTAATTGTGGAAAGCTTTGTATCAGGGTCGGACTGGGTCAATGTAAAGGGCGCAGACCTTGGATTTCCAGAGGGCGCAAAAATTTTAACGAATTCAAGTCAATTTTACTTCTTTGTGCTGTGTATAGCTTGACAAGGTTTAACACACTCGCATAGCACCAAGTAATAATAATGGCTTAAATTATATCTCTATGTCTAACGTAACTCTAGATAGAAGACTTCGCTATATTCTACGTGCACGTTTAAAGTTCCACCAAACCTACACAATACTACGCATTTTTTAAAAACAAATCATGCAGAGTAGGTGGGGGTAAAGATACGCACTTTCCATACATTTTGATTTTTAACGCACTCATTGGTCTAAACTTATGAAATCAGTGATTAAAATGTTAGGTTAGAACCTTAGGCAAGTGCCATCATCAACCGTCATTCTGTCAAATTATAATTCTATGAGAAATTGCAATTTTTAAAAAACATTGCTCTGCGTATCTTTGCCCCATCGGTTGGGGTAAAAGTACGCAGTGGTGGGGCAACGATACGCAGTACGTATTTTTGCCCCATTACTGTGGGATTTTGCCCCATTTCTAATAAAACGAATGAGTTATGCAATATCATTAGTAAATTTCACTAGTATTTATAGTTAAACTGAAAATTGTAAGTTAAACCAGGAAAAAAAAGAAGAAACGGCGGTCTGTGAGATCGTAAATAGCAGTTAACCTCTAACTACTGTGACAAAAATTGTTGTATAAATACTGTGAGCGGTCCCAAAGACCCCTTGATCATAGAATGAATAAAAGGATTGGCTGACTCATAAGATACTGCTTTTGCGCTAAACTTTATGTAAAGGCCTATTATAATAAAAATTCTCCTCATTTAGAAGTCTTTAGCGATACTACTAAGTTTCCAAAAGAATCAAAATTAAACTAACATCAATAGTTAAATTGAAAATTACAAGTTAAGCTATGAAAACTGAATACAGAATAAAGAAATGCTGTGAGACCGTTAACAGTAGTTAAAGGCTGAGACTTAAAACAAAATCGTTTTATGAAATAAGAATATTGATTTTCAAAAGTAGGTAGGTAGTTCTATATTGAAAAAATTTAACTGGTAAAAAGGAAAACGTACTTACCTAGCTTATATTAGTTAAGTAGCTATAGGGGAGATGGGGGCACATGTGAACAGTTCGCATAAATATAGCTTTTTCTCATAATTGGATTAATTCTTATAAATAAAAACTAGTCAGTATAGTAAACAGAACTTTCTTTTACACATGGTAATTTTTTTAAAATCACCTGTTTAGTTTTTCTTACATTTTTAATAGTTTTATAAATTCAAATAATTGTTCACATGTGCCCCATGAGCGGGGTAGTTGTGAACACTCGTGGGGCACATGTGAACACAAGGAAAAATATCCTTTGACATGGTTTTTCTCCTATTATTAATTTGTTATCATAACCATTACTTTTATTATCAGTTGAATTCACCATAAAGAAAAAAAAAATATTTTTTTTCTAGTTTGTGAGTGATATAACAAAAGATTTTAAAATGAAACTAAATATATATAAAGCTGTTCTGACACCATACCCAAGAATTATATTAGTTATCAATTTGAAAATTTTACATTTTAAAAATGTTACTGATATCCATCCCAATTCAAATTATCCTATTCATAGCTGTTGTTTGAAAGATGGAAGTAAGCCATCACTGCAAGTTTGAGACAAATGAAAAGAATAAAAAAATTACAAAATTATTTGTGATAATACTCTTTGTATTAACAATGCATAAAAAATATTGTTTTAAACCGTTTACTAAAATAGTACATAACACTTATTGCATTTTAGGAAACCTTGAATTTATTTTAATTGAACTCAAATGAGGTTTTTGCTCTTTTTGTACTTCCTGACAAATGTGGAAGTGGAAGTTTCAATACAATATCACTTTTTTGTATGACAGAAATGTCTACTATTTCAGGGAAATTATATGAATTGGATGTGAGATTCTTTCTCAGGAATTTAACATACATTTTATCATTATCAATTCTTTCTATTCGCCCAACAGAGAAAGTTTTTGATTTTTGTGAACTGTTCATATCTGCCCCAACTAATCTGTTCACAAGTGCCCCGCATGGCTGCTAGAGTTAAATTATTAAATAATTAACATTTATCAATTTTAAGGAACAAAACAACTTTATCCAAAATATTCATTAGTAGTCATAGTATATGTTAAAACATTAAAATTGGAATAACTAACTAACTAAATAAACTTTATCACTTACCAAAGTTAAAACCGACATTTTACATTTGACATCTACAAACAGTGTTTTGGCTACTGAAGACAAACAAAATGTCGAAAAGCTTCAAAAAATTTTTACCATATGTCTACTGGTGCTGCCATCTTTGGTAATTTTTTTCAAATAAAAAAACTTATATTAACTATTGAAAAACTGCGATGTTCACATCTGCCCCCTGTTCACATGTGCCCCCATCTCCCCTATTATATTTTATACAATATAAAAAATAAAACTTTCCACTTCATAGTTGTGGAAAACTTTGCATCTAGCTAAAACGATAGGACAAAGCCCCAAATCTTAAACTTGTGCATATCTTTGCCCCAAGACGGTTGCGTACTTTTAACCCATTCTGCAGTACTTTACTTAACCGGCTACTGACAACTTTAAACAAATGCGATCCAGTTAAACTATACGGCATTTAGAAGTTATGGGGTTTCCGTTCTCCACTGAATTTTTGGATTTGTAAAAATTCGAAAGTATTGTCAGCTAAACAATAAAGTGAAAATTTAAAAATATTAGATCAAAATGCGAAAATTTAAACTTACCTCATTTTCTTGGCACGGAGTGCTACTTTTTTTACAAGGTTTGAACACACTTAACTGCTATACTTGAGATTAAACTACCACCTAGCGGTCATGATGGTAGAAATGTTTCTTCATATTAAATCAGCCGGTGCGTATCTTTTCCCCCACCTACTCTAATATCTAAAAGCTTCAGAAAGTTACTTGTAGTTAGATGATTGTAGGGCTTTTTTTTTTTTCTTTTTTTTTTTTTATCGATAGATAAAATAGATTCCCTTGGAGGGAAAAAAAGTGATCACCCCTACAATTTTCCTGAAAATGATCGTATAAAAAACAATGTACATAGCTACCAGTTCATTTGGAATAATATTTACTATTAAATGCTTTTCATAAATTTTCCTTTAGAGCATGTCAACATAATAAAACAAAACACGGACGTTGATTTTTAAAATGGTAGCATCCACTTTTCCCATCCTACTTTAGCTCCTTGCTACCCCGAAAAGAGATATAGCTTTTCTTAAATCTTAGTGCAGTTTTAAAACAAAATCAAAATGTGTTAACGGTTTATCCCTAAATTTCGGAAAATAAATTGAAAATCTTACAAGAAAAAGTACTAAAAACACTCAGTCACCAGTAAAATTATACAAGAATTGTAAATTTATTAAATCTTACTTAACGTGAAAGAAAATCCTACAAAATATTTATCGTGAGTTTCTAGGATTTTTTGCTGTGGCTCCTTTGATAATAGAATAAAGCCCCGATAAATTATGGAATGGCAAAAAATTTTCTTATATCTCGACAACTAATTATTCAAATTAGCTGTACACATCGATGTTCTTAACAATTGTGGGTTGTTTCTTAATATATTTTTACTTTCTTTTACCTTTGCAAGAAGAAAGTATTGGATTCGTGAAATTTTTCGAATTCCGGTTTTCGACGGATTTACACGTTTTAGGGGTCAGAGATCCCGAAAAACATGTTTTTACAAAATGTCTTCGTGGGCACTCTATCGAAGAACTAATGCACGGAATTTAATAAAAATTTATACTCAGTTAGTCTCTAATATAAATTGGTGCTGATTAGTTTTTGGTGAAAATTGCTCAACAGCTGCTATGGTGCGTTTTTACGATTTCTGGAACGGATCTATCTCAAGAACTAATGCACGGATTTTTTATGAAACTTCAGACTGAGTTAGTCCTTGATATGAGTTGGTGTTTACTACGTTTTGGTGCAAATCGCCCAACAGGTGGCGATGCTATACAGCATTTTACACAATTTCCGCAATGGCTCTATCTCAAGAACTAATGCTTGGATTTTCATCAAACTTCAGATTCAGTTAGTCCTTGGTATGAGTTGGCGCTAACTGCCTTTTGGTGTAGATCGCCCGACAGGTGGCGCTGCTATGCTTCTTTTTTCCTGATTCCTGCAATAGTTTTATCTTAAGAAGTAATGCACGGATTTTAATCAAACTTCAGATTCAGTTACCAAGTTGACTTAAGTTTTGCTTATTAGGTTTTGGTACATAAAGCCCAACAGGTGGCGCTGCTATGCATAATTTTTTACGATTTCCGCCATAGCTCTACTCAAAAACTAATGCGCGGATTTTCACAAAATTTCAGATTCAGTTAAAAGCTGACATAAATTGTGGCTGGTTAGATTTTGGTATAAATCATCTAACCGGTGGGGGCACTGCTATGCTGCATTTATCAGAAAGTATTAACATGTATGAGATAGAAGAAAGTTTTGGGATTGCCACATCCGACTAGTTTAATATGATTTTATTAATAATTTTCATGATTAAAACAAAATTTTGAGTGGAAAAAAAAAAATCTGGAATAAGTTTGGATCTATTCAAGTCCCTGTTATAAATTGGTGCTGATTAGTTTTCAGTGTAAATCACAGAAAATGTGGCGCTGCAATGCTGCATTTTTTTACGATTTCCATAAAAATTCTATCTCAAGAACTAATATATGGATTTATAAAACTTGAAATTCAGTTAGTTCGTCACATAATTTGGTGCTGATTAGGTTTTGATGTAAATCGCCCAACAGGTAACGCTGCTATGCTGCATTTTTCATGATTTCCGCAATAGCTCTATCTCACGAACAAATGCACGGATTTTCACCAAACTTCAAACTCAGTTATAGGCCTAGACGTAAATTGTTGTTGATTAGGTTTTGGTGTGAATCTCCCAACAGGTGGCGCAGCTATGCAACATTTTCCCGGATTTACACGATTTTAAGGCGTTCTCAAATCCAAAGGTGCAACTTTATGTCACAAGTTTTATTCCTTTTTGTTCGAAACGCATGAAATTGGCAGGTGTTGATATTCAAAAACTATGTGACCGAAAGAGGTTTTCCATTTTTTGGTAAACGCAGAAGATCTTTCAGAAAATACTGTCAAAGTTGATGTTTTGAGACAAATTTTCGACCGAAACTGGCAAAAACCACTCAGAGAGCAGAGAAACAGGTTGTTTCGTGACCCAAAATCGCTTATAACTTGATAAATAATTTATTTATCGAAAAATGGAAAACGTCTTTCGATTCCAAATCGCTTCCATAGTCGGTCTTGCCAATTTTGTGCCTTTACGTTTAAAAATGAGTAAGTAAATGTGTCAGAAATTTTCGTGCTTGTTGAAGAGTGGACTTGAGAACCGCCTTAATGATACTCATATCTCAAGAACTAATGCACGGAATTTCATCAAACTTCATATTCTGTTGGACTTTGACGTAAGTTTGTGCTGATAAGGTTTTCGTGTAAATCTTATAACAAGTGGCGCTGCTATGCTGCATTTTTTGCGATAGCTCTATCTCAAAGAATAATGCACGGATTTTAATAAAACTTCATATTCTGTTTCGCTTTCACATAAATAGATCTTTATTATGCTTGGATGTATACAGCGCGACAGGTGTCACTTTTATTCTCTTTGGACTGAGAATTTTGGTTGCAGACGTCTAAGAGGGTGATGCCGAAATTCAATTGTTTGAAAGATGCAACTATATCTCCTTTTAACACTCTGAGCGTTTTCCTGCATTTTCATAAAAAATGCTTAATAAACTAATGTTAATTTAAATTTTCTTTCCTTGTTTGTTTCTAATACACACTTGATGCGTCTTTATTTGACACACACAGAGTTGTGGTTGGGTGGGAACGCCGTTCCCAGAAATATTTGGTTCGTTACATTAAAAAAATATATATATCGCGAACGAGCACATTTTTTTTCTTTTTTTAAGCGAAACGGTAATTTATGCTAGTTTTAAGAAGATCCGTTTCAGTTATATTCACAAGCCACTTTAACCGAGTTATTTTCTTCTGATGGACTGATGGCTTCTATTATTATGAAAGACAATTTTTTTTTTCAAAAAGAAAATTGCGGTCATTTTTTCCCCCCATTCTGACCAGAAAACCATAGTTCTAATTTTTTACGACTGCTCTCATCTTCACCTAACACTTCATTTATAATAGCTGTTTCATAATAATGGAAGCCATCAGCTCATCAGAAGAAAAGGATACATTCCAAAGGTATAAGTTCGATTGAAAAAACTATTTAATACTTTGAGCAGAAAGAAGAGGCTACACCTGCAATTTTCATGACACTAACAGAATCACATACCTTCCAATTTGTACGGTTTTGTTACTTCTAAAATTTAATAAATTTTTGCCATATTTAATCGTTGATAATTGTTATATTTCGGCGATTGAATTAGGCAAAAATTACTGGTAAGTTTTAGTGGTAAGAAAACATCTTAGAAACTGGTAGCTATGCAGTAGCGTAATACTGCAGAAAAAAAGAAAAAAAACACTGCAGCAAAATTGACATTCAACAAACAAACAAACTATCAAGGGCTTTTTCAAATAAACAACTTCATTCCCCGTTTTTTCTTAAAAGTAACGGAAATGTTACATCAATGAAATGTTGCTAGTATCATAAAACTGAATGAATTAAGTGAAAATTTATATTTCATCTCCTTAGTTGATGAATATTTGTGTAAATCCGGTTTATCCCAGTTTTTTGCTTATCCGAGGTGAGCTTGGTCCATATTAACTCAAATAATCGGGAGTCTACAGCAATAATTATAACTTTTAATTGAAGAAAAGTTTTGGCTAAATGTTTTAAATTGGATTTTAGTTTAGCAAAAATCCGTTAGCATCAACATCTTTTCTATGAAAAGGTGAGTTCCCACAAATATTTTTTTCGACTACAGCACTGGACACACATCTTAAAACACAATTCTGTTAAAAATATTTTTTTCTACAACCGATTTAAGTTGTTTTAGGGAAACGGAAAAAGACGGCGGACCACTTCGAGATTTAACCCTCATGCACACAATTCAATGAACGTATATCTTTAGAATCCTCATGATGGTGATGAGCATAGATTGTCATTTAATTTAGGCACTGTAATAGCAGAGCTGCCACAGGCAACTTTTTATTAATTCTAACTGGCAACACTCTCAAAACAAAAATTCTTAACACACACTTTGACAACTTTTGCAAGAGAAATATACTTCAAAATTTATATTAGACAAATACTGGTGCGAACAGAATATAAGAATAGTCGCCTGTGGCAGCCTTGTAATAGCGAATTTTGAAATACAATATGTATGAGATAGAAGAAAGTTTTCGGATTACCACATCCGACTAGTTTGTTTCTCAAGTTGCTTTACAAAAAGCACGATTATAGGTGCATTCAGGAATGGCTATATAAGGGAGGGAAGGGGGGGGGGGGGTCTTGCGAAAGGATTGAAAGTATGCAAAATATTTGGTTAAAATCTAAATGATATCATTCAATAAAGCCATGAAAATAATTAAAGAATTTCTTTCAGGGCGTCATGGCTACGAAAGTTCTCGTTAGATGCATGTTTTCCCTTTTATTTAATGCAAAAATGTCCCTTTTGGTTTCCGATTCCGAAATTGCTACGATATATCTTTAATTTCATTGTGGTAATAAAACGTACCTCTCTTGTGCTGTCTGTCTATTAATTGGTAATTATTTCTAGACGAATTCTCGAAATTTAGTGCAATAATCAGAATGTATGTATACAACGAGTGAAAATTATTGGCGAAGCTTAGGCACTTAGGGGAGCAAAGTTTTCCCTGGACGAGGGAGCACTGGTCCTCGGGCCGATGGGCCAGCCCGAGCCTGCCTACATATTATGTTCCTGATTTCTCTAACAACGAATTATATGCGCATATGGCAGAAGAACGGGAATGCCAAACGTTGGCGCATTCCAAATTTTGAAATGAAATGATTTTTTAAACATTTAATGCCTTTAATAATAGCTTTATATTTTGATAAAAACAATTAAAAAAATAATAATAAAGGTAACAGGCTATTTGGATGTAAAGAAAAAGTTTCTGAAAAAAGAAAAGTTTGGTTGGACCAAAAATGATAAAGATATCAAAAAGCAAACCAACCCCTCCCCCCCCCCAGAGATATCTTACTAAAACAAGTGCCACCTCCCCTCCTCCCTAAAGTGATAGCGTTATTACACATATATGCACAACCACTTTTATAGTATATACAGCTATAGTATATACCCTATCCTACATTGTATAGTTTTTTTTACGAAATCTAATTATTCTTTTAGCAACGATTTTTTTAATAATATAGTTATAATTCATATATTTATTGTACGGAACCCTCTGAGAGCGAGTAATACTCGCACTTGACCTTTATTTTTAACTATTTCTCTATAATTGATTAAAGTATATTTCTAAGGATTCCGTTATCAGAAGTTTATTGTTGCTACGCTATTACTATTTTTACTAAACAGATTATTTGCCCGATACGCCCTAGGAACAATGAAGTCCAGTTCCGACCCGGCCCGAGTATGTAGAATAAAATAAAAGCTTGATCCTGACCTGGCCCGACGCCCGAGTCTGCTGAAAAAATTGAGCCCGGCCTCAGACACGATGGAGCTGTCTACCCTGACATGTTATATTTCTATATTGATGTTTTCAAGCTAGCATCGGTCACGTTTATGCTTATTCTCGTCCCAGTCACTTCAAATGAAAATTGTCTTTTTTTATCAGCTTAGTTTGATTCTTTTTACAGCGGGCCGGTCGGCCTGTTCAGTGTTGAATTCAGACACTTTTCTCCGGGAGGGATTTGTGTGGCTTAAGGGGGGGGGGGGAATTTAGAGTTCCGGGGGGGGGGGGGGAATTGCACTTTTTGACCACTGAAAACAGAAAATCTCAAATCTTCCGGGGGGGGGGGGGGTTGGTTCCCCCCGGACCACCCTCTGAAATCAACACTGGGTCCGTTTTATTTTTTTATCAGCCCAACCTGCACTGTTTAACTTTTTCATCGGCCCGTCCCGTTAAAAAAATGTTCTTTATTCCGCCAGCTTGGCTCGTTGAAAAAATTGCCTTCATTTTGACGGTCCGGCCCCGTGTGCTGATCTGTAGGCTGCGCCATAAAATAGTATTATTGAGATGTCCCTCTCGCCTCTCAAATTGAGAGGCTGGAGTGCCCTATTTTTTCCACGTTGTCATATAATATAATTTCAACGAAATTTTTATTTTGTCTCGTAATTACTTTTTACTTCATATGACAGCCGCACTTTAATAATTTACCTGACAAAAAAGAAGCATTTCCCATTATTGTCTGTCTGAGGTAGAGGTCTGCACGGGCCGGAATTTCCAGGCCCGGGCCCGGCCCGAAGGAAAGCTACTTTGGCCCGACCCAGCCCGGTGTAAAAATTGAAAGTTCGGCCCGAGCCCGGCCCGTTTACATTTTTACCGTTCTCGGCCCGGCCTGTACAAAAATCAGTGAAAACAGGCCCGGCCCGACTAAATTTCTACAAAAAATTCCGTTTTTTCTCGACATACAATTAAGATTCTTTTAATGAATACTACATGCATATTTATGGGAACATTTTACAGTATATCATGGAAGACGGTAGTATTTCGAGTGACGCAGCCTTAAGCCTAGAATCGTATCGCATCGTATCGTATCATAGAATTCGTAGATGGCGGAACTCATATATACAGCTAACTCGACATCAAAGAAAATGCGAAAAGCCGCCTTTTAATAACTCAGCAGATATACGTCTTATTGTTCTGAATTTTCTAGAACAGTCTTATATCTGCAGTCTAATCGTATACTGAAAATTTTACATTTCTACGTGCAGTATATTTTGAGATCTAAATAGTCATTTTTAAAGTGAAAACGTTGGTATAATATCGAGGAAGTTCCTAATTTGAAAATCTCGAAAACGGTTCTAACGATTATTTTTAAATTGATGCATAATATAAATGTGATTAAGGCGAGGTGAATAACACTTTTCTTTTTTCTGGGAAAACTCTCGTTCGTTAAATAATTCGATTTTTTTTTCTCTCGAAAATGACACGGGCGATTTTTTAAAAATCAAATAAATATGTTTCAGATGAACCAAATAACAATTTACTTGTTTCCAGCAAGACTCTTGTTCGTTTTATAATGCGCATGAAAAATCGGACTATATTTCTTCGCCATTCTATGGAAATTTCCCCGAAAATGCATGACACTGTATTCATACACATGCTTTCTTTTTAACCACTTTTGGGGAGAAAAATTTTGTCTTCCCACGGCTGAGTGGTTGAGGGCCATCGTCTACTGATCTTAACAGAGGCAGTTCGATACTCTCTATTGCGTGTGAAGTTTTTTTTTTTTTTTTTTTTTTTTTAAAGTCTGTTAGTTGACCATTATTCTCAGTTCCTTTGTAATTTTTTAATTGCTATTAAGTTAAATAAAATTACAATTATAATGACGCCAATTTGATGATGATTATTTCTTGGCAATTTTTCAACAATAAAAATATTACTATAAATTTTATAAATATATTTAATTTCAATCACTTTACAAAAAATATACATTAATAATTATTATTTGAATATAAATCACACGATCAGAAACGTAAAAAAATAATTCATTTCAGCTCTTCTTTTTATAATATCATTTTTTATTATTATGACGGTCAATCAATATATAATCACTGACATCCATAATATTATTATTATTATAATTATTATTTTCCTTGCATAAAAACTATTGTGATGTAATAATTATTTTATAATAAATAATTTAGTTGAAATGTTTTATTTATAAATAACAATGAAGTTTTACATAATAAGCATACCAGAATTTTGGTGTCGCCATCTTTTGACGCAATGAGGAATTTGCACACATGGGGGATTTGATCATTTATATATTTTTCTGATAGTTCCACATCCTCAGTTTTCAAAAATGTTCTCGAAAACGCGAAAAAAATATCTATACTATTAAATAATTAGTCCTAAAAGTAAGCTAAAATCACGTCGCTTCAAATCGGGGCATGACTTACCATGACGTCACAGTTCACGACAGGCAAGCGGAACGGAAAGAAAAGAGTTACTAAGCTTTGGAAATAAAGGTTCGAAATTTTTAAACTACTGATTTTACAAATTTGGTTCTTTCGCATCTGGATGTTATTTTGTACGTTGATTTATAAAATGTCTATTTGAAAAAAAAATGAACGCTAAGTTTATGAAAAAATCGATTTTTAAACTCATTAAAAGTCTTTTCACATAGAGAAAATTGACGGGATATTGTTAAAATTAGGAAAAATAAAGAACTGATCGCTTTTAAACTTTGACGTTGTTTTAACGCATAATAAAGATTTTATAAATTTAAGATGAGTTGATTTTTGGTGGTGGTGGTGTGTGTGTGTGTGTGTGTGGGGGGGGGGGGGGGCGTTTTCTCTTTTTTCCTTCAGATCAACTATTTATTGCGTTTTAAATGCGATTTTTCATTTAACACTCAAATAAATATTATTTTTTAACATTAGATATTTGAAAGAGTGGGAAATGCAGAGGGAGGGAAGGGTCATCCGGGGAGGAGCTATTTTCTAAATTTTGAGTACGCGCCTCATGTGACATATCGTTAGAAAGGTGTATGAAAACTTATTCATATTATGCACATCCGGTGCCCCCGCCCCCCCACACACACACACACTTCGTCCCCTGGGGGCACTTTTGTAAATTTTTAGGTTTTTTACAAGAATTTGCAGTGCGTGCGCAGCACGTGGTGTTATACGATGCCGCAGACAGCGGGGATGTGGTTCGCGGTTTTTTTCCAGATGATTTTTTTTTTTTTTTTTTTTTTTTTTTTTTTTTAAGATTATGCAGTACTGTCGAAGCACGCCTGCTACACGGTGTCATAGGCAGCGGGACCTAAAGTATTTTTATGTTGAAAAGTAAAAATTTAATATTAAAATTTTTTTGAGTAGTTTCAATATTTTTACGTTTAACAATATCTATTAAGACATGACAAAATATTGTTTCGAAATAAATCCTTTATTTTTTAAACCTAGTCCCTAACTTAATAAAAATGTACACTTACGCAATAAAATTTTTATTTACTTCCTAAATAAAAACTAACATATTTGTGTGTGTCATATCTTAGACGTTTCTACGTTTTACCTATTTAATCATCAATAAAACAGAGTTATTGCTTATTAACCACTTCACCGGCGACAGGTATGGGGAAACAGTGCTTTTACCCCCGAGTTATCTCGTGGCAGCCGGTGAAGTGGTTAATCTTTACAGATACAATATACGTATGAAATCTACTACAGAGTGTTTTGTTTGTTTTTAAATACGAATGAGTACATCATAAATATGAATGCCTTTTTTTTTCTCTTGAGTAACTATTTATCCAATCAATTAATGTTCTAAAATAGTAATATTTAAACAAAATCAAACATAAAGTTACTGAAAAATGATCTTCACAAGATCAAAGAGATGATGCATTAGATAAATTAGGATTTTTCTTGTCATCTCTCTTCATAGCTTTAGTCCATGATTTTCTAATGGCAGGGTCTTTTGGCACACTGAAAAACAACTTTTCGCTAGAAGTTATTGGTTGTATTAGTGCAGAGTGGTACAATACAGTACAGTAAAACCTCCTTAAAGCGACCATGTTTCATTCTAATAAAAATTGATCGTTTCAAGAGGTGGCCTCATAATGGAGGTCATGTTTAAATCTAGATTTTAATTGTTGTAAAAAGGTAGAAATAATGTTACTAGAATTTATTTTTCACATTAGGAAAAAATATAAAAATTTAAGTATCAAAATAAAAGTTAATTATATAAGTTAATTACTGCAGTAATTAAAATACTAAAACTTTGTAAAAAATCACCATAAAATTAAAACAAAACACAGGACGCGTTTCGAACTAAAAACATAACAGCTCGTCATCAGCTAAGCATACACGTGTCCGAAAACGAACAAGTTAAAAAAAAAAAAAAAAAAAAAAAAAAAAAAAAAAAAAAAATTTTTTTTTTTTTTTTTTTTTTTTTTTTGAACTTGTTCGTTTTCGGACACGTATATGCTTAGCTGATGACGAGCTGTTATGTTTTTAGCTCGAAACGCGTCCTGTGTTTTGTTTTAATTTTATGGTGATTTTTTACAAAGTTTTATTATTTTAATTGCTTCATATCGCCAGTTTTCGGTGCTGTTTCGTTTAAAAATGAATATATTGACGATTGCTTTGGTTTTACGATTTTATCTTTCATAACATTTATTTCCTAGTCCTTTCAAAATTCAATAAATAAATACAATTTTTTTTTTTTTTTTGGACGGGAACAAATAAAGATATTTTCATTAATTTATCTATTTCTTTGAGAGTTTCCTAACTGAATAGGGTAGGGGAGTTTATTGATCGTCATACTTAATTCGTCATCAGAGTTAACTTCATTGTCTAAAAAGGCATAAAGGGGTTTAAGCACTTAAAAGTTACCGGAATAATAATAAAAAAAAAAAAATCTAAACTTATTTAGAAGTTTAAAGCCCCTCGGAATTATTTTTCTAATAAAACCTTCTTCAAGTGACAGGAAAAAACGGAATTTGTTTCCTTTTCTTCAAAGAAATTGGTCGCTCATGGAGAGAGGTCAGCTGGGATGGTCTCTGAACGGAAGTAAAATTAGTATTGAGCCTATGGGAATAAATTTCGTTCAATGAAAAACTGATCGTTCAGGGAGGTGGTCGCTTAATGGAGGTGATCGCTTAATGTAGGTGGTCGCACAGAGAGGTTTCACTGTATTTATAATATGACTTTGTGCTCTCAGTCATAATAATTTTAGAAACAGCAATATTTAAAATGAACAAGTTGAAAAGCGACACACGTAAAGAATAACAGTCGTTTGTTGTCATGAACTGTGACGTCAGATGTATTAGTATTATGGAGCGTTTTCGGGATACGGTAAATAGTGCGATATTAAAACAATCATAAATCAGTAATAAAAGCTCAAAATAAAAAACATATGCAGGGTATCCTTCTTATTTTTTCATGTACTATTGTTTCGTGATAAAGTTAGAAAACGTGCAAATTCTCCATTGCGTACTACATTTTGTCTCTTATTTGGAAAAAAAAAAAGAAAAAAACTAACGCTTTTCACCGCTTTGAAAGAATCTCTTGTGACTAGAGGTCTATTTCGCAAATATTAAGAAAATTACTGCATACAAAAATATTAAAATGGGTAGTATTATAGAGAAATGTTTGATAAAAACGTTGAAGTAGACAGTTTTTAAATCGAAGAATTATTTTAAGAGATATTTAATGTTAAATCTGGATAAAATTGTCTCATTAAAAAAGTCTCATAGGAAAAAAAAATATACATGGGAATTTAATCATTTTCATTCAATTTAATCATTCAATAGAAACTCGAAGTTTGCAGAGTGCATTTATTATTTTTAACTTGCCTAATTTTTTGACGGTTTATTTCAATTTTAAATTAAAATTTTCAGAATTTCCAGAGATATTTTTTACATATTTTAGAAAAGGTTATTTTAAATTGTTGCCAATTGTTAAAACAGCGCAAAGAATAATATATCCTTTAAATTAAAAATTTATTCACACGTGACACTATTATAAACAGAAAAAAATCCTTTTAAATTAGAATTAAATGATAGCGTGTTAAAAGCAGGAAAATATTAAACATTACGTCATAAAAATTGTTTTTACACATGCTTACTTAAAATGAAAGAAAATTATAAAATAATCAATTATTTTCAAATTAGAATTAAATGATTACGCATTAAAAGCAGGAAAACATTGATAATTACGTCATAAAAATTATATTTACACGTGAATATTAAAAGAAAAAGAAAATTTTTAAATAATAAATTCATTGATATGTGTTAAAAGTCGTAAATGGAGGAAATTACGTCATATTGGCCAAAGTGGCCAAATAATAATATTGCAAAACAGTTTAAATTAAAAAATATATTTATATGAGAGATTTATTTCAAATTTCGAGATGATATTTTTAACTATAGTTGCCAATTTTAAGGTAGCGCAAATAATAATATTATCTTTCTAATAATAAAAATATTTTCAGTTGAATGTTACAAAGAGAAAGGAAAGTTTGGTGAAAATTATGTCAGATTTAAAACGTTACATTTAAAATCTCTTATTTAAAATCATTTTCTTATAGCGTTGTTAAAAAATACCATAAAGCAAACACTCTGTTGACTTAGTTCCTTTTATATTTGGTAATTTTCAAATGTTTAACTAATCTTATTTAATCAAGCACGGAAACAGCAACTAACATCAGCTGATTCGGTCTTGAAATCCCTCAGTAAAAGGGAAACCCGTTTACAGCAAGATCGCCATTGATTTTTTAATTATACAGAGCAGCCTCGATTATCCGAGCTAATTGGGACTGTTAGTAAATCGGAATCGGAAATCTCGGTTAATAGAAACTGTGTGTAAAAACTCGCCGTGCTTGCGAATTTAACATCTCTTTTTAAAAAATATATAGAACGTTTTTTAAATAATAAAAATAAATATATGTAAAGTTCTGTTTCACAGCTTAACAAATTTAAAAAGAAAATCAACTACCAGTAGTAAATTTTAAAATGCAAATTGAAAAATTTACGAAAGTTCACACAGCCACTGGAAACAAAGCATTGTTCGCTATTGACTTCTCAGGGTCCAGTGTTTCTTTGGAGTTGAGTGCTTTTGGGGGCAGAAGGGCCTGTATAGCACGGACAGTGAGCTAAAGAGTGTGGTTATTTTTAAGGCTCATTCAAAAGGAAAAAAAAAATCAGACTTTGTTATCGGCTCGGTTAACAGAAACCTCGATTAATCGAAGCTCGGTTAATCCAGATTCTACTATAATTCAATCTTCCGTAATCTTTTTAAAGCAGATCAAATTAATGGACTTTAGCACAAAGTCACATAGCTGATAACTGCCATGCTTGTTGGCCACCTTTTTTTCAAAAAGTTTGCTTCACCTTATTCAATTAATGAGATATCTCCGATAAAATAAGTCACATTTTCCCGTTCTAAAATACTGGTATCCAAAAATCGTAGCATGTAACTGACACTACAAGTACTCATGGAACTAGACTATTTTAAGTCTGATTTTTATTATAGACTATATAAAATTATTAAAAATATATATTATGATAGGAACTACGGGCTTCGTCCGCTATTTACGTTACAGATATAAAAATCATGTTTTTTTTTTTTTTTTTTTTTAGGGAAAAAGAAATAAAAACCTATTTGACGATAGGTTTATAAAGACACATTTTGTATTTGTTATATTTCCAGGGATGAGGAGGGGGGGGGGGACTATTTTGATTAAATATCGCAATTAGTCCACATGGCAGATATAATTATGATAGACACTAGTTTGCTTCGCCCCTCTATGGCGCCTTATGGGTCCAGCTTCCATAACTCAGAAACCACCTTTCGGACATCAATGCAACAGATTCCAAACGTTATAAGTAACTTAATAATCACCCTATATAGCATTAAAGTAAATTTATGAGTACTGCATACTATTTTTTTATCGTAATTTCTGGAGAGAAAAAATTATTTCGGTTCCATTCTTAGGTACTGGCCTGAAAAATTTTGAAAAGGGGGGGAAGGAGGGGACATGAGACTGCTGTTTGTGAAACAACACAACGGGGTCTGGCTTATTCAACTTGGATTTTGGTGACTTCAATTGGAAGGTGGTTTGTTTAAAAGAATGCGTTCCCTGCCCCATGAAAATTGGAACTATTGGTGCACCATCTATGTAAGGATTTAATAATTATAAATTAACATTTTGGATTTATTAATTTAAGGATAAAGTGTTTTTAAAGGAATATCAAATGAAACCCTCTGTGCGATCTGCGATTATACTTACCCACTTGTTTTTATATACAAACTGCTATAAGGAAAATTGTAATAAAATAGTAAAAATTAAATCTGCATTAAATTCCATAAGTATCTTTTTTTAAATAATTTTATCACTAACCTCAAAAAAGTAATGATATCAATGCAAAAACCCTTGACGGGTTAAAAGTTTCTGACGCAGCAATTTATCTTATGCTCTAAGAATTTTAAATATGGAACTTAAAAATACCGATATCAAATTTTGAGTGACGTTATGCTATTTCTTAAAAAATATATTTGTATTTATTTCATCATTTTATTTTTGTTTTATTTATAATCGCATGTGCAAAAGTTATGTTCAACATGAAAAGCTGCATAAAATTTTATTCGCTGTTGCTTTATCATTTACATCTCTCATAAATTCAAAATATGAGTTTTAAAAGATATGATATAAAATTTAAGTGACGCCTTGATGTGACTTTAAAAGGTTTGTTTTAAAATTCAATTTAAATTATTTTTGACTTGGTTAAAATATTTTTTTACATCTATACAATACTTTTAATTTTCCAATTCACTGTTAAATATATCACTTTCATTGAATCTATACTATGCATTGAAATGTATTTATTTCAATAAATTGATTTATCTTTTGTGTCACGCTATTCAAAATTGTGAGTAAGATTTATGTAAATGGTTTATTTGCGTCAAACTATCCTTTTTCATACATTTCATATAGTTTGGACACAATGACGCAAAGAAACCATTTACATAAATCTTACTCACAATTTTGAATAGCGTGACACAAAAGATAAATCAATTTATTGAAATAAATACATTTCAATGCATAGTATAGATTCAATGAAAGTGATATATTTAACAGTGAATTGGAAAATTAAAAGTATTGTATAGATGTAAAAAAATATTTTAACCAAGTCAAAAATAATTTAAATTGAATTTTAAAACAAACCTTTTAAAGTCACATCAAGGCGTCACTTAAATTTTATATCATATCTTTTAAAACTCATATTTTGAATTTATGAGAGATGTAAATGATAAAGCAACAGCGAATAAAATTTTATGCAGCTTTTCATGTTGAACATAACTTTTGCACATGCGATTATAAATAAAACAAAAATAAAATGATGAAATAAATACAAATATATTTTTTAAGAAATAGCATAACGTCACTCAAAATTTGATATCAGTATTTTTAAGTTCCATATTTAAAATTCTTAGAGCATAAGATAAATTGCTGCGTCAGAAACTTTTAACCCGTCAAGGGTTTTTGCATTGATTTTAAATTACTATGTGTTCGCAAAATAGAAAACACACAATAGTAAACGTTAACGATTACTTACAGTGTTTTAGTCAACGTCTCTACAGACGTTTCAAAATTTAAATAAGGGTTCATTAAAAGATTATTGTAGTTTAGAATAAAGGGTTAAAAAACATGATAACTTTTGAGGCTTATAATAAAAGGTAGATTTGTGAAAATATTTGTGTCATTTTTAAGGCTTTTCTCAAATTTAAAGGAGCTACATTTTGATACATTTATGAATTCATTTCTTTTCGGAAACGCATGAGATTGGCAGGTATTCTTATTCAGAAACCATGTAAATGCCGTTTTTTTCTTAGATAAAAGTAATATATCTTTCAGAAAATACTGCCAAAGTTAGCGTTTTGAATCGAATTTCCGGAAGCGATAGCACAGGAAAGGAGAAAACGTACAGTCACGTGACAAGAGTCTCTGTTATCTCTGTACGTAATTTATGAAAAATGGAAACGCTATTCGATCCCAAATGCCTTCAATACTCAGGCCTGTCAATTTTATGCCTTTATAGTTAAAAATGAGTCAGAAAATGTGTCTGAGATTTTCGCATTGTTAAGCAGTAAATATGAGAGCCACCTTAAGGTACATTTCCAAAGATACTGTTAACAGAAGTTCATTATCGCTATTAATACTTTTACAAAACATAATGCCTGTCCTACACATCCTGAGAACGATTAAGACCAGCTCCGTCCCGGCACAAGTCTGCCGAAAAAATTAAACCCGGGGTCAGGCATCATGTAACTGTACGATGCCGATCTCTACGATGGACATGTTACATATCTGTATTGATGTTGTTAAACTCGCATTGGCTCGTAACGCACATTTATACTTCTCGAAAAAGTCATATTCATTGGAAATGACCTCGTATTTTATCTGCTCCTCTCAAATTCTTATATCGGCCCGGCCCTGCAGGCCCGTTCAATTTTTTTGCCGGCCTGGCCCGGCCCGTTGAAAAAAGTGTCCTAATTCTGCCGCCCGGCCCGGCCCGTTCTAAAATTCTCCTCCATTCCGCCGGCTGTGTGAAAATACGATAACCTTAATATTTTAGAGCGCAATCTTTATAAATCATCGCCAAGAGGAGAAGACAGAAACACGCCTTTAATTAGCGCATGCGTATACTCGCGTTTGGAAAAGGTTTTGGTTTGCAAATTCATTCAGTTTGGATGACGCAATGACAAGGTACAAAATACTTTTGTTTCGCTGAAGCAGAGATCTGCATGGTCCGAGCCTATTTTCATTCACGGCATCTCCATTTTTTTCGGCCTTATTATTTTCCTGAAGGATCGGGCCTAACTTATTTTCTCGAATATTTCAGTCCTAGTTTTGCCCCAGCCCGTATGAAAATCATTGTCTCGGCGTAGCCTGGTCCGTTCAAAGGTCAGTAAAATTAGGCCTGGCCTCAAATTTTTTGCAAAAAATGTATACATTTTTAAATCACCATTATTCTACAATTAAAAATTAAGATTCTTTTTGAAGAATAGTGGATTTCCACGCTTATTAAAATCTAGCTGAATTAAAATATAGTAAAACGTGTGAAAAAGAACCTGCATATGGCGGAATACAGTTTTGAATTGAAAAACGTGTTAATCAATGCAAAATTAATATACTAATACCTAAAAAAAGAATATAATACATCTACACTTGCTAAGAAGGCAACTTGTCTATAACACATTTTTTTTTCTTTTCCATGCAATTCCGCCTTAGAAGATTTTACTGTATTGCATTTTTCAGATTTTCAGCACTTTAATACATGGAATATGGATTAACAATATTAATGATAACCGAAACATTTATATACAAGAAATAGAGATTCATTAAAAAAAATAAATATCGCAGCCTCCGCCACTTCTATATAATAATGAAGATTATAAAAAAAAAAAAAAAAAAAAATGTTAAGATGAATATTTTTGGTCAGAACTCCTCGTACGAGGCAAATTTTTACCAAATCAACGTAAAAATCAATGTTTTGTAGAAATTCACTCGGACCGGGCCGAGATTTTAACTTTTTTCCGGACCGGGCCAAACTTTTAGCTGTTATACCGGGCAGGACCAATATTTTTTTTGTACGAGCCGGGCTCGGGCCGAACTTTTAATTTTTGTATCAGGCCGAATTTTTTTCTACGAGTCGGAACGATTCCGGGCCTGGAAATTTCGGCCCGTGCAGACCTCTACGCTGAAGTGATTTGTGTGTTAGAATTATATAGAAACTACATGATATCACTCTTTTTTTTGTGTCTTCCGAAATAAAATGTTTTCTACTTTAACAATACAATTAAAATAACTTTATATACCGCATTTATTCATGAAAAATCCGCATTTTATTTTTCACAAAGTGAAACGAGAAAAAATTATATCTCACCTATGTACAATGCACACCGTGAGTCCAAGAAAAAAAAAATCTGTAGAAATCCTAATTTATTATCCCCCCCAAAAAAGTGCTTTATTGCACTTTTTTTAAAAACTAGAGACACAAAGCTTAAAAGTACCAAAAAGCGATACTTTCATATTAGCTTCGTTACAGGAGTTTGTAAGACGAAGAAATCGACAAAGATTTTACTATTTACAGCAGCCTTTCTGATTTAAGAGCGTTTGTTGTTCGACGTATCTGTGAGATGTGTGTTTTATTTAATTTATTTATTGATGAAGTTTTAATTTTATTATAGAATATTAGCCGGAAACAAATGCTGAACTATTTATATTATTGTAAGTGCAACCGTGTCAATCTTTCGTGAGTGTTTTTTTTTTTTTTTTAAATCATGAATGGAAATTATTTTTAAAACCATAATTTTTTTTTTCTTGTACAGTTTCTAAACAAATGAAGTTTTGTCTATAGAGTCTTCATTGGGGGGGATTAGAAGTTAGAAGGTTCCAATTAAAATCATGCATCCCGGTCGGTTTGACGTTGTATTTTTTTGTTCTTCTGCTTTATAGGGTTTCGTTCATCTGACGAAACCCTATTCATCTCGATCCTCTGTCTGTCTGTCTGTCCGTCCGTCACATTGCCCGTTCTCAGAATCTACATATGTTGGAGACTTGAAATTTTGCATATTTATAGCTGAACACCTCACATCAAACGACAAATCATAAAATTTTGAAAAAGTCTTATATTTAATCCTCTGGGCTCTAACTTGTGTATTTTAAGCTTTTTTTTTTTTTCTAACTCAGCCCCTAATTAAGTTGGAGACTTGAAATTTTGCATACCTATAGCACAACACTTGCGATCACACGAAAAATCATAAAATTTTCAAAAAGTCTTATATTAATTACCCTCCGGGCTCTAACTTGCGTATTTTAAGCAATTTTGTATCCTCCCCTTTTCACCCGGGTGCACTTTTCTAACTTTTGCCGTCACCCCTTTGACCGCTCTTTCATATTATGCACCATAGACTTGCATATTTTAGTTTCACTTTTTATCGCCAGGGGGCACCTACCTATCTAGGGTGCTATGGGCCCGACTCCCTCGACTAATATATCTACGGATAGGTTGTAAAACGAGGTTTTGTACGGATAGAGGTTTGTTTAGAATAGAGTACGTCTCCTGGTTGCGAAATGTGGAACTAACAGATTTTGCAAAATAATAAAGTGTTCTGAAAGGAATATTAAACGAAACCCTCTGTGCGATCTGTGATCACACTTACCCACTTGTTTTTGCTGCGTGTCGAATTCAGGTTGACGCGATTTTTCAAAATAATGTCTAAGATATTTTTCAGATTAAAAATCTACACACAAGAAGACCTCCATAATGGACACACCCGAAAAGCGGACACCTCTAAGCGAACACTTTTTCAAATTCCTAACATTTATACAGGGTTATTCTAAATGATGGGCCCATTTTCAAAAAATTGTTTTTATTAAAGTACAAATCCAAAATGAACAATCTTTATACCAATGGAAATAGGAAGTTTCAAAGTTTTTTTTAAGACATTATAAATGTTCAATGTGTGCTGCACGGCAAACATCTACGAGATAGCCAAACTCGTCCCACACACGAGAAAGCTGCTGTTACTGAGTGCACCTGCACGGCTTTCAAAGCGGTGATGGTTGTGAGATGGCTACTGTGGAGCACAAGGTTTTCTGTGTTCTTGAGTTCGCAAGAAGAAGTGAGTCGCAAATTGCAGTGCAGCGATCATTTCGTACCAAATTCGGTATTAACGGTGGACACATTGAACATTTATAATGTCTTTAAAAAACTTTGAAACTTCCTCTTTTCATTGGTATAAAGTAGGGATGCACAACCTGTGGCCCTCGAATAACGTCAATTTAAACTGGTAAAAATTGCAACTTTTGCCCATAGGTCTCAGGAAAAAATCGTTAATTTTGTCAGTCAGTTAAAAATTTCGTTGATTCGGTGCGAAAAACAGCGAATTTGCTCAACAAAGCTCGGAAAAATCGTGAATTTGGTTGATCGGACACCAAAAAATCGCGAATTTTGTCGATCATGCGCGGAAAAATCGCAAATTTGGTTTATCAAGCACAGAAAAATCCAGAGTTTTGTCGATCGAGATCGGATAAATTGCGCATTTCGTTGGTCGGGCACGGAAAAATCGCGAATTTTTTCGATCAGTCGCGGAAAAATCGCAAATTTCGTTGATCGGGCACGAAAAAATCGTCAATTTTTTTGTTGCGGGAAAAAATTGCAAATTTTCTTGATTGACCACGAAAAAATCGCGAATTTCGTCAATTTGTGCGGAAAAAATTTTCAAATTTCGTCAGTCAGTTAAGAATCACGATTTTCGTTGATCGGGTGCGGAAAAATCGCATGTTTCGTCGATCAGGGTCGAAAAAATCGCAAATTTTCGTCGATCAGAGTCGGAAAAATAGCAAATTTCGACGATCAGATTCGGAAAAATCGCGACTGTTGTCGTGTTCTCTTTATCGCGAATTTCGTCAATTTGCCGCGGTAAATTGCAAATTTTGTGAGAGTCAGTTTAGAAACAAGAATTTCGTTGATCAGGCGCGAAAAAATCGCACATTTCGTCAATAAAGCGCGGAAAAATCGCATATTTCGTCGATAAAGCGCGGATAAATCACAAATTTCACCGATCAGGTTCGGAAAAATCGCAAATTTCGTCAATCAGGCACGAAAAAATCGCGAGTGTTGTCGATCTGGCTCCGAAAAATCGCGAATTTTGTTGATCAATCGCGGAAAAATCGTAAATTTCGTTGATCAGGTACGGAAAAATCGCGGATTTTCTCGATAAAGCGCGAAAAATGTTAAAATTTCGTTGATCGGCTGCGGAAAAATCGTGAGTTTCGTCAGTTTATCGCGAGAAAAAGCGTGAATTTCGACAATTTGCCACGGGAAAAATTACAAATTTCCTCAGTCAGTTAAGAATCACGAATTTCGTTGATCAGACGCGGAAAAATCGCGATTCTCAGTGGTTGAGCACGAAAAAATCGCGAATTTCGTCGATCAGGCGCTGAAAAATCGCAAATTTCGTCGATCGGCTGCGAAAAAAATAGTGAATTTCGTCGATCAGGTGCGGAAAAATCGTGAATTTTGTCAATTAGAACGAAAAAAATCACAAATTTCGTTGTTCCTACTCCTCCTACCCTCTTCGTTCATAAAGTTCACATTTTTTTTCGGCACTAGCCCCACTTTCATGCCTATGTTTGTTTTTTAGCACTTTTAATAAAACAAAATTTACTCCCCCGAATATAGTTAAATAATGTTGCCACTCCTTCTAAATAATCTTTGCGATATCTCTGTTATATATGCAAACAAACATAAACTGTTGATATATCCTTGTCAATTAAATTTGATATGTTGACTGGGTAGGGGAACATAGAGGGGTAAAACTCTCCCCCTCTGAAACCATATATTTTATGTGATTATAGGCCACCTTCCCGAAATAGAATTATCTCCGTGTTACTGATGTGGCCCTCGACAACCCAGAATTTTTTGTAAGTGGCCCTTCTCTTAAAAAGGTTGCGCACCCCTAGTATAAAGATTGCTCATTTTGGATTAGTACTTTAATAAATACAATTTTTTGAAACAGGGTCCATCATGTAGAATAACCCTGTATATTCATATTCGTACGCTTATACCACTGAATAGTGGGCACCTCCCAATCTACACACATGTAACATGTACTCGTATATGCGTACATAAACTGTCAAAAGTACAATGCATGTGTTTTTATGTGTAGCAAAAACGAAATAATGATAATTTTTTTTTCATATTTCGAAAGAAGAAAAAATGGTTCTTAAAGAAGGAATAATCTATGATCGCATTTCTTATATACATTTTATTTCTTATGCAGTAAATTGAATCTAAACTCATACATATTCAAATAGGTATCAAATCAACCAATACATTTTTACTTTGGTTGTTCGATTGCAAGTCTGTTTGTTCGGGTTCGTGAAATTATTAAAACATATAATATTACAGTTTTATGTAACTTTTTTTTACTTTCTTCTATCTTGACAAGAAGAAAGTATTGGTTTCATGAAAATTTTCGAATTCCAGTTTTCGACGGATTTACACGTTTTATGGGTCATATATTCCAAAAAACATGTTTTTACAAAATGTCTGTCTGTCTGTCCGTCTGTATGTGACACAAATTTTGTGGGCGCTCTATCTCAAGAACTAATGCACGGAATTTAATAAAAATTTATATTCAGGTAGTCCCTGATATAGATTGGTGCTGATTAGTTTTTGGTGTAAATCGCCCTGCAGGTGGCGCTGCTATGTAGCATTTTGCAGGATTTCCGCAAAAGCTCTATCTCAAGAACTAATGCACGGATTTTTATAAAACTTCAGATTCTGTTAATCCTTGATATGAATTGGTGCTGGTAATGTTTTGGTGCAAATCGCCCAACAGATGGTGCTGCTATGCTGCATTTTGTAGCATTTACACGATTTTCGTAATAGCTCAGTCTCAAGAAATAATGCACGGATTTTCATCAAACTTCAGATTCAGTTAGTGCTTGACATGAATTGACATTTTGCCCCTTGTGGTGTAAATCGCTCAACAGGTGGCGCTGCTATGCTGCATTTTTTGAGATTTCCGCAATAGCTCTATCTCAAGAACTAATGCTTGGGATTTCAACAAACTTCAGATCCCGGTATACCTTAATATGAGTTAGTGCTGTTTGTGTTTTGGTGCAAATCGCTCAACAGGTGGCGCTGCTATGCTGCATTTTTCAGAATTTCCCCTACAGCTCTCTCTCAATAAGTAATGCACGAATTTTCATCAAACTTCAAATTCAGGTATACTTTGATACGAATTGGTTCTAAATTGATGTAATTTCTTTTACTATTTAAATGATTTAATTGACGTGATTTATATAGAAGAAAGTTTTGTGATGGCTACAACATACTAGTTATTATTTAGAATCCTGAATGCATTTTTTAAATTGTTTTTGTATGGATGGTTTGATATAAATTTGCCTATACTTTCAATTTTTTTTTTTTTTAGTCAACAATAATTTTGAGATAGTGTTCCGGTTCGTGAGTTTTTCCATTTCGAAAATCTGAAGCATGTAGCATTTCCAGCAGTGAGGCCGTATGTAATGTTAAGTAATTACTTTCGGCGGAAATAATGAGGCGCCTAATTCAGGACTATTTGAATGTAGATGGTAGAATGTAGTATGGTGCTCATTTAAACACTTCTCGCGATAACGTTACATTTCACACAAAGAAAAGTATGTCTGTTGCAAATATCTTTTATTATTGTTAAAAATACGAGTGAAATTCCGTGAGGACTAGAGTGAGACATTTTTCCTTTAGCTTTGTTTTGCTGAGAATCTAAGGACAATCAGACAGAGACGCTCAGCAAAATCTACGCTGTTATTAAAAATGATTGGTCAATCATTCATTTTCAACAATACGCTCATATCTGTATAATGATGTTTCGTCTAGCTCATCTCATTCTAATGAGAAACTAAAACATTTCCCATCAAGAAGAAATCTAGAGTTAATATAGAAATTCTTTATCAGCAGCCCTCTTTAATATTTTCGACTATTATTGTTCTACCTAGAGATTCATTTTGTCTATATGTATGGTTATTTCAAATACAGTAGACTCTGTGTAAGACGGAAATCTGTCTAACTCGGAAAGATTTTCAAGTCCCTGTGAATCCATAGACATAGAGTAAAATTTGTCTGAGGCGGAATATTGTCTACTGCGGAAAATTTTCTTGGTCCCGATCGCTTCCGCCTTAGACAGAGTTTACTGTATTCTGGTTCTGATGCTAAATTCGAACAACAGATTATTATTTAATTTTTTTTTTCGACAGAGGAGCTATTATTTTTAATCACTGAAACACTGGTTTTAGTTTAGATTTATGTTAAAATTATCTCGATCAAGAAAAGGGGTTAACTTGGCTGTAGTAATGCCAGATTCTGTGTTTCAGTGATTTCAAGAACTATCTCACGGCACAGTGGCGCACCCAGGATTTTATCTTGGAGGGGGCCGAACATTGGCAGCGAAACAAAATAAAATCAGTGGCCCAAAATTTCTCTAGTTTTGATTAAAGTAGGAAATTACAAAGAGAAGAGACACTAATTAATCATAAAATTACCGTAATTAATGCAGTATCAATTAATTGGTTATTTATTTTAATGAAAATTAAAATTATTATACTTAAAATTTAATTAATAATTTAAAAAAATTACTAATTTTTGAATGTGCAGAAGTTAAACATTTAAAGGGCTCATAAAATAAACATTTATAGAATTTCCTATTTATATCTATATGATTGTCAGACATATTATGGTTAAAGAAAAATATCCAAAATAGCCTTGACGAGATGAATTATTGGATGCAAACTTTTGGGCTAGTTCATTTAAATT
The DNA here is from genome assembly GCA_963932465.1 of Maratus speciosus. Taxonomy (NCBI): domain Eukaryota; kingdom Metazoa; phylum Arthropoda; class Arachnida; order Araneae; family Salticidae; genus Maratus; species Maratus speciosus. Next base: position 299,076,233 of record OZ010789.1, read on the forward strand.
TAACTCGTCACTTAGAATTGTATGGGAATTAATAAACTAATAGAGAATTTAATCCCTTGTGGGACATGAGAGTAAATTCTTCTAGAAGCATTGCCTCTAGTCTTGAAAATGGTAGATGCCCCTACTGCCCCCGTGACTTAGCCGACTATGGGGCCGAGTTAAACGGATAAAAAAAATTGCTTTAAAAAATTCAATTAATTGGAGATCTTAAGTAAGTTTTTCAAATGTGTACACTGTTAAAAATTTGCAGCATTCTGTCCAGTCATTTCACCGTTTTTATCGAAAACGGTTACACATCCGTAATTTAAGGCTGTTTTTAACTGCTCTGCTCAACAAGCGTAAAACGTTCTGATATATTTACAAATTCATTTTTTAACGGAAAGATATAAAACTGGAGAGCCTGGTCATGGAAGCGATTTGGAGTCGAATTGTTTTTTCCATTTTTTGATCAATCAATTACCCATTGAGTTATAGGCGTTTTCGATCACGTGACAAACCTGTTTTCCGCCCGCTCTTGAGTGTTTTTTCTACTTTCGCGCGGAAATTCGGTTCAAACCGTCCACTTTGACGCTATTTTCTGAAAGATCTATTGCGTTTGCAAAAAAATGGAAAAAACAGCTCGATGACGTAGTTTCTAAACAACAACACCAGCTAGTTTAATGCATTTTCGAACAAAAATAAATAAAAAACTTATGTCAGGAAGTTGCCTTTTTTTATTTGAGAACAGCCTTGTAAAGATGAACTATATCAGATTCGCCATATAGAAAGAACTAATGCTTTTCTAAAATAGAGTAAAAATATGTTAAAGTCCAGTAAGACGCACGGCAAGATGAAAGATACTACTCAGTCACCATCGCTCTTGGACATTTGACAATCGGTGACAGTTTGCTAATGCTAAAGAGCAGCCGGCACTTTGTTTGATCTTTGAGCGTGGGAAGAGAACTCACATACGTTCTCACGAGAGCATATGATCGCAGGATCCACGTGCAAAAGAGGAGTTTCTTAATATGTCCACTCAGGAGACAAGAGTAAAGGCCCCTGGGAGGTTCTTAAAAAGAACGGACAGTTAGTGGCTGAGAAACCCACTATTGTTTGGAGAGGAAGATAACTGAGAGATATATATACGAGAGGATGCGGAGGAGAGTAGATTTTGGCTGGGGTTGGAAGAGCGACTTTTGGAGTGGAAGATTTTGAAGGCCGCAAGGGCCGGACTTTACGATCCCTAATACCGGGGAATTAGACTCGAATCAGCGGCGACAGGGCACCAGGGTGCCGTCGCGGAAAAAGGAGATCTTTATCTCGGAGACAAGACCAGCGCTTTCCGTTCAAGTGATGCAATGCCTGTGGACTTAATAGCCACCTGTGGACTGCCACCTTCTCATAGACACTATTTCTGTTACATAAACTTTGTTCAACAAATTTTACATTGTTGTGTATATAGCAACTTATCATTACTCCAGAATATTTTTTACTGTGATATAAAATAAATTTCATGTTATTAAATTCTAAGAGAATATAAATTGCTAAAGCTTCGAAGATTAACACCCTCGACCATCGCTACCGCCTTCTTAGGACACGGCACAGCCTTAACACTATTCTGACCATATTATTGGCCATTTTATGGTCAGAATACAGTTAAATTATGGTTATGAAACCGTTTTTTCAAAAAACGGTCAAATGACTGGACAGAATGCTGCAAATTTTTAACAGTGTAATGTCAAAAATTACCTTTTGCTGAGACAGGTTGTAACGGGAAGTGCTGCAAATATCTTTAATTATTTGTAGATGTTGGGATACAATATTTTGGTCCCATTTCGAAACTGATCCAATGGCATTCTTGCATCGAATTATCGAAAGCTATTTCTCAAATTTTCTGTAGCTGAACTTGAATTCGGCATTAAAAATTTCTGAATTTGTAGAAAGCAAATCATGCACATAAAATTCACACAATTGACAAAAATCTTTCATTTCACTTGCTGTTGGAGCATTTTTTCCATTATGTTGAAAAAAAAATCAAAATGTTGCGATGCCGAGTGAAACGTTCATTAAGTTGAGTGAACGTTTGATCAATGAATGGGATAAAAATATTTTTTTCTGAAATGCTCTTCTGCAGAATCGGCTGGAGCATTGGATCTTTGTGTTTGTTTTGATGCAGTTTTTGGAATTTTAATGTCAATATGAAAGTTATTGGCTTTCATACAAGCTTCATCATAAATATCCTTGAAAGAAATAGCTGGAGCTTTACGAATAGTATTTAAGTGAACCACAACATCGTCAGCGAAATTTAAGGCAATTAAAAGGTCACTGGCAGATTTTTGCAATAATTTAGACAATGGTAAAGTGTATGAAAATATATTCCGCAAGCTAAATAAAGAAATTAGGAAACCAAATTCACATAACAAATTTTTCAAAAGTTTTGCCTTAAAAGACGAGTCTCTGTCTTCCTAAGTTGCGATTATTTTAAGGCTATCAGTCACTGCGTCATATAATTCTACCATGGTGAAGATGGTTTCATGGCATCCCACTCACCTACTTGGACAAACTTTTTGTAGTTTTTGGTTATTAATATCCGGTGTATGATTGTCAATATTGTTGAGGAGGACGTCTTGTCTATTGGGAGTATTAGAAAATTGCGTGTCATTTCAATTATGCCAATGCAGTTTCTTATTTTTCACAGATACAACATTTCAAGTGTTAAATTTAAACTATGTGAGGCACAATGAATATATAAAGCTTGCGGATATATGGGGCATTCTCACAATCTTTTGACTTTCATGTCCTTGAATAATAATTTTTATTTTAATACACTTTTTTTTGTGTTTTTTTTTTTTTTTTATTTCATATACTTGGGAACATCCCATTGCATGATTGCACAACAATATTAACGAGATAAATAAGTTTTGGACGATGTTGGGGGTCCAAACACCTGGAAAACTCCTATACCGTCCCGTGTCCCTGATGCTGATTTTTAAGTTTGGAGCTGTCTGGATAAAATTGTTTCAATAAAAATAATTCGATGTAATTTTTTTCTGAAACTGGAACTATTGTTTTATATAAATAAGTAGCTAAAAATTAGCCTGCACACATTTTTAGGGTTGTTATTTTTTAAACTCTGTCCCTAGGTTTTAGATTTTTTACCATCCCTCTTCTAAAATTATACAGAAAATCACTTCAGATGCAGCCACAGAATTTTTTTCAAGTTTTTTCTCATGCAGTAGTATGCTAGAGAAATAATGTCTAAAATTCTTTGGCAGGAAATTTACTGTAGAATTTAAATCAGCATTTAAATATCAATTTCAAGCATCGTGGGTTTATTGGTAGTCTCACCGTCCTTAAGGTATATTCCTGCACTTTTCGAGATAAATTAATTTTTTTTTAAATTTAATTCAATGTAAATGTTTCCAAAAATCAATGAACATTTTGGTTACCACTTAGTCTTAACATGATCTGCCTAAAATAGGTGGTAATTTTTCTTGCTGTTCCATCCTTACCGTCCCTTTTTTTTCCCATTTTGTCCCTTTTTTCCTATACCATGCCCTTTTTTTACATTACCGTCCCTTCTTTAATACCCCTTTAAGACAATGGTATACCAAAATTTTGTACTAAAAATACTACATTGTCATTATTTCTTATTTGAATGTCCTGTATGTACCATGCAAATTCATTATAAGTAAAAATTTAGAAGAAAATAAAAAGTTTGTGATAAAATGGTAAGGAAAATTAAACTCGCAAGTTTAACATAAACCTCAGTTAAATAAAAAAATTTTCGCTGCTGACCATTTTATCTTTATTTTGAATCATTAAGGCATACATCTATTAGATTAAAATGTTATTTTAGCAAGTTTAATTTCGCCAGATTTTTCCCCCCAAAAGTCAAAAGATTGCGAGAATGCCCCATATACTGATATGTGAAACTTAAATCCGTTAATCGTTTCGCTCATTGATGGGACACCATCATAACCTTGCCCATTTGTAAGTAGGACGAATCGATATCTCATGTCTTTAATCCTTCTAATATTTTGTCGGGCAAATTTTTTCCTGCAGTGCTTGCTACAGGAATAAATTGTAAGAATTCTTCACAAATTGTGTTGTCATTCTCTTCATCCATATACCAGACACACAAGGAAAGATGTTCAGTAGTAGAAATGTCACAAGTTAAATCAGCAAGAAATGAGAAACATTTTGCCGAATTATTTTTTTTTCTACCAAACGATTCAACATATTGTTTATACTTTGGTTTCGTATGTTCCAGCTAATAAAGGTAGCGCTTTTTGGCAGAATGTTTAAAATGTTCAGTGAGATTTTCATCCCTCGCATCGATTCTTGTTCTTAGAAGAGTTCGAAAGTTGCCTTCATTGGCGATTGCCTCCTGCTCAACCACATATAAATTACAGTTTTTATAATCGGTTCTAATCGTTTCCGATTAACTGCAGCTTGTGATGCCTGACCCACATCAATTTGTCGATCGACTGAAATATATTTTCCATCTCGAATATTCTGTAGCTTTTCGTAAGTTGCAATAGCCCTGAAATGATATATATATATATATTTTTTTGTTGATTATTAAATTTCCCAGTGGCTTTCTTCCAATTATTATAACCTTGCATGACTAACTACCCAGCTACTTCCGATTTAGATTTTCCAACGTTAGGAGGTGCAAAAAATACACAATATTTACAACATTCACTATTTTCAACTTGAGAATACACAAGCCAAGTATATTTTTTAACCCATGTGTATTGAAAACTTTGTGATTTGCAGATGTAGCACAGATTGCAGGAAAATTAAAATTTAGTTCTGATTCCCACAACATTTTAATATTTACATTATCGTCAGTATTAAATGTTTGTTCTTTCAAGAATACGATGCCTTGATAATTCTTATCAGGTAAGGAAATACTATTCTTTTAGGTTATTCAATGGCTTTGACTTACTTGCGACTAGCGAAATCGAATCCAAATCGGTATTTATAGTGTTAATAACGCAAAATCATCCTTTTCTTAAATTTTGAAATAAACCAATTTCAATAAAGTGCTCTGTTTACGTTTTCCAGCTATGTTTTGAAGAAAAAAATCTAAAGAAAATAAAATAAACATTTTACAATTTGCAAATGTCACCGAGGAGTTTTCAAACAGATTACTTATAACAGCTGAAAAACTAATTTGAAGATTAATATACGATTGTCAATAAAGTCTGCAAAATAGCCATGTAAAATACAAAATAAATTTTTGTGTACTCGCATATAACTCTTTTTGTCTTCCAAGTCCAAGCAAAAAGAAAAGGAATGGGTAAGGATGCAACCGAACCAAGTGAGGGTTTTGCACTATAATGATCCAAACGGAAGTTCACTATATTGCATCTGGACCATCCTGAATCTAGACGCTGGGTCTCAATTGTTCGACCAGTAGAAACTTGAAACAAACATGATTCAGCTTTAATCACCAAAAGGATGTCATTTTTTGCCGGTGATCGTTTTCTTGGTAACTTTCTGTTTTCATCTCGAATTTAAAAAAAAAAAAAAGCTTCTAAAACTGCATGTAATAATGGGGGAAAAAACTGTTGAAGTCTTTTTTTTTTTTTTTTCTTAACCGCATGATAACATTGCAATTTTTTCACAATACGTATAAGAGTAGCCATCCGTGTTATGCGAGTCACCAACGATATATAAAAATTTGGTCTCAAGCAAACGCGTTTCTCTGGTTGGGCAACTTTGAAATTGGCTGGGGATACCCGCGCATTTATAGGGCGCCAATTAACTTTTTACACAAACGCACACAAAAACGAACTTTGGTCTCGTAAATATTTCAGATATTTTTCTAGTGTTTTCTCCCTTTTCTTTTGGAGGGGGCCAGGGCCCCTTGGCCCCCTCCCTGGGTGCGCCACTGTCACGGGATACCATGCATTCAGATTTTTCATGATGCACAAACTATTTTACATTTTTGTATATACTTAATATACCAATACCATACTATTCGTTAGTCTGCATCGCGTGAGTTTTGACACAAAATACAATAATGAACTGAAGCGGGTTAAAGGTTTTTGTGGCTCTGATATAGACTTTTCTCGGGCGCCCTTTAAAAAATATCTGAAAGAAGTTTGCATGCAACATTTACTACACAACAGTTTAGAAGGAAAATAATTTTTGTCGCAGATAAAAATCAACTTTCGTAGCAGAAACATCCATGTAAATCCACAATCCACAATATTCATTTTGGAGTAGTTTCTGTGCATTAAAAATCCAGTTTTCGAGAAGACATTATCGAAGTTTGGAGCAGCAAAAAGTGATTTAAGGGCGAGTTAAAATTTAAATAGTGGTATATTCAAAACAATGAAACACACACAGTTATAGGACTTTTAGTTTTCTCCAATCCATGCTATAACATCCTATCATAACTTCCGTTTGCCTATTGGAAATAGGAAGAGAGAGCGGGGATGGTAACGGTTGCTAAATTTTTAATAGCTTCTCCCTATACCTCCAGACTAGTGATGGGCGATTCTGGAAAATTTGAGAATCGATTAAAATCGATATCGTATAAAACAGAATCGATCGCTATAAGAATCGATTCCCAAATTCTAGAATCGATACTTGAATCGATATTCCTATGTTCACAGATTCACAAAGATGAGCTGAAAAATAGTAATTCCAAAGCGTAGCGAATCAACAGGGCCGTAACGACTATCTCTCACCCCTCACCTCCATTTATGGGGGCCCTAGACAATGTTAGCGGCCCAGAAGTAAGCTACTACAGACCTTTGAGTCAAATAATAAGGTTTTTTAACTTTTAAAATTATTATTTTTAAGATGTAATTTTGATAATAATTTATATTATATTTAAATTTACCTTTGAAAATAATCTCGGTCAGATTAAAAAAAAAAAAAAAAAAAAAAAAAAAGAAAGAAATTATTTTTTTTTTCATCCGGAAAAGATGTACTTTCTGCTCTTAACTCTTATTTCCTTCAACCAAACAGATGGGGACTTATTTCCTATAAACGTCATTCTTCTTAAAAATGCGCAGATGAGCGAAATTTTGAAGGCTCTAAATTTATTTAAAAAGTTAAATGGTTTTTCAGTCTTTTTAGGGTCTCCTATATGCGTGGGGGAAATGCAAATGTTGCAAATCTTCTTTTAAAATAGCTTTCATGAATGTAATTAACCAATCATCACATACTAATTATCCCCCAATTGATAATCAAAATTCTCCTTTTAATAATATATTTAAGTAAAATTTCTTTCCCTTTCTAAATATAGATCTCCTTATCTCATTTACAGTTTATAAATATCTTTCTTTTTAATGTTTACCAAATTTTCAGCTGTTAAGAAAAAAAACAAAAATGTTCTCATCCTAGAGCCATTAACAATGAAATAACATACTTTTCTCTGGTTAACAAATAAATAAAAGTATAATCCTTGATTATATGTTTTTTTTTCCAGCAGTAATCTAAAAACTATAAACAGGTATTGACTCATTCGCTGACATGCAGAGTGCACTCACTGAAACAATAATAAATAAAAAAGAAAAGTATCGAGTTAAACTGATGGCATTGAGCTCACAGTCTATTCATACTAATTGTATTTTATACTCTTGCTTCAAAGAATGCCTTTCGAAAAATGAATTAAGGGGGAATCAGCCCCCCCCCCCCCGTCACATCTCTATACTTAAAAAATAAGCCTCCAAATCTCATCAGGGAAGCGCTTTATCAGAATAAACTAGTTACCAAATTTGAAGCAAATCAGATAGAAAAACCCATATATCTAAATTAAGAGGGTTAGCCCCTGTTCCTCCCTTTATACTTAAGGGTCCTATCCCTGCCGGCGAAGACACTGACGAGCTAATGCTAATCCTATGGGGAGGGATTTTTCTAATATCTCGTTTGCTTTTCGACATTTTTAAATAATTTTTTTTTTTTTGCATTGGATAGCTGAGGTCCGTCTCTATAGCGCACATTGGTTACTTTTTCGATTTTGGTTGCAGATATTTTTTAGAATGACACTTTCATTTTCAGAACCGGTTTTGAAAATGAAAGTAACTTTATTAAAAATATCTGCGACCAAAATCAAAAAAGTAACCAAGGTGCGCTGTAGAGACGGACCTCGGCTATCCAATGCAAAAAAAAAAAATATTTAAAAATGTCGAAATGCAAACGAGATATTAGAAAAATCCCTCCCCAACGGATTAGCATTAGCTCGTGAGTGTCTTCGCCGGCAGGGACAGGACCCTTAAACAATGACCCTCCAAATTTAATCAGGGAAGCGTCTTATCAGAATTAACCGGTATACCAAAATTGAAGCAAATCTGATAATTCTGCATGAAAAACCCATTTATCTAAGTTAAGGGAGGGATTAGCTCCCGTTCCCCCCCTTTATACTTAACCAATGAACCCCCAAAACTAATCAGGGAAGCGCTTTAGCAGAATGAACATAGAAAAAAAATTGAAGCAAATCGGATATTTCTATCAAGAGTTATCGCGTTACGTACGTGCATACATACATACATACAAAACCGACGGGCACATTAGATCTCAGGCTTTGATAGCCTGTGAGCTAAAAAGTGCCAAGAGCATGTAACTAGGGGGGGGGGGGGGAGGAGGGACAGAAAATAAAAGAGAACATTAAAAGCTTTCCAACAATATGTTACACGAGATGGTTTGGAAGAAACAATAAATATGCCCCCCGGGGGACAGGTAAGTCTCAAACGGTGGGAGGGGCGACCTCAAATGTATCTTTGGTCAAGGTTTCAAAATGTGGATTTATAATATATTGGGCATTTTTAAAATAGATGCATATTTTGAACGGTCCTGTAAATTAAGTTTGGCGAGAAAGGGGGGGGGGGGAGGGTGCCGAAAGGAGTAGAAGGGACGAACTTGAAAAATACAACATAATAAACTGGTAACCCGAATAACTAGGCTTCTAAACACAAGTATAAGGTATAATAAAACACACATACTACAATATATATTAAAACACACATACACACATATTTAACGCCTGCATCCAACAGTTAAAGGTATATATGAATATTATACAGACATACACACAATACATACAATAAACCCAACTGGAGTGAAAAATTAGCCAGTCTCAGGCATCGGCCGGAGTAGCTCAGTGGTTAGAGCAGTAGTCTTGTATACTGTGGTCCCGGGTTCGATTCCTGGCTCTGGCTAATTTTTCACTCCAGTTGTATTTGTTGTGTGTATGTCTGTATAATATTTATATATACCTTTAAAAGTATAACGATTTAACCTAGTATTGAATTCAGGAGGTGACCCGGGGGAACATTGGAATGTCCCTTCCGAAAGTTTTGAGATTTTATGCTTTTTAATGGACAAATGTGCATCCCCCCTTACGGAACTCTAAAATCCCCCCCCCCCCCCCATCCCGACCGAAGCAGTCAAGAAATCAACCCGCCATTCAACACTGAACCTAGAAAGAAAAAAAAAGGCTCTTCTACAAAATTTTACAGCAATTCTGCCACTAAAACAGTAAAATTGGAGGAATCTATTCAACCCGAATCGTGGATCATGCGCGATGCGATTTGAATTGAAGTAAATCGAAAAATATCGATTTCACCCGCATCTAAAAATCGGCATCGAATCTGAACTGAATCGATTCGCCCGAATCTAAAGAATTGAAATAAATCAAAAAATAGCGATTCTGCCCGCATCTAAAGATCGACATCGGCATCGAATCTGAACTGAATCGATTCGCAATTTCTGATCTTAATTTACGGGCAGAATGTTCATTTTTGTGGGCAGAATGTTCATCACGATGCGTTCATTTTTTCTTGCTTTCTTTTGTCATTAGAAAAAGAAAGATTTGGATTCGTGAAAAATTTCGACTTCCGGTTTTCGAATGATTTGTAGTTTTAGAAGATCTTCTCTGGAATACGATTTGACTATTTTTATATGTTGTCTGTCTGTCAGTCTATCTATTTGTTTGTCTCTGACAAAAAAATTGTGGGCGGTCTATTTCAAGAACTAATGCATGGAATCTGTTGAAACTTTAGATTCAATTAGACTTTCATATAAATTGGTGCTGATTACTTTTTGATGTAAATCTACCGGCAGGTGGCGCTGCTATGCTGCATTTTCCCCGATTTTCGCAATAGCTCTATCATGCACGGATTTTCCCCAAACTTCACATTCAGTTAGACGTTGGTATAAATTGTTGCATATTAGATTTCGGTGTAAATCGAACAACAGGGGGCGTTGCTATGCAGATTTTATCAGCAGTGTTGAATTCAGACAATTTTCTCCGGGACGGATTTCTATGGATCCAGAGAGGGACAATTCAAAGGGAAGGAGATTGGACCTTGTACATTAAAGCATAAAATCTCAAACCTTCTGGGGGACATTTGAATGTTACACGGCGGGGGGGGGGGGGGGGGGAAGGGGGAGGGCAGTCCCTCCGGGCTACCCTGGAATTCAACACGTTTTTCTGGATTTAAACGATTTTAGGATCATATCTCAAGAACTAATGAACGGCATTTCATCATACTTAATATTCTGTCATAAGTTGTTCATGATTAGGTTTTCGTGTAAATGATATAACAGGTTGTGCTGCCATGCTGCTTTTTTTAGCAGTGTTGAATTCAGACATTTCTATGGTTCTGGAAAGGACATTCTAGAGTTTCGGGGAGGGGGCGAATTGGACTTTTGTCCATTAAAAAGCATAAAATCTCAAATCTTCATGGACATTTCAATGTTCCGAGGGGGGGGGGGGTTGTCCACCCGTACCAGCCCCTGATTTAACACTGTTTTTCAGAATTTACACGATATTAGCGATAATATCTCAAGAAGTAATGACCGGAATTTCATCAAACTTAATATTATGTGTCATTGACATAACTTGTTCCTGAGTTTTTCGTGTTACTCATGTAACAGGCTGCGCTGCTATACTGTTTTTTTTTTTTTGTTTTTTTTCATGATATTCGTGATAGCCATATCTCAAAACTAATGCACGGAATTTAATCAAACTTCATATTTTGTTACACTTTCAGATAAATAGATCCTTATTAGGCTTGGGTGTATACTGTCCAACAGCTGTCGCTTTTATGCTCTTTGAATTGGGATTTTCCATTGCGGACATCTAGGCTAATATCAGACGAACGTCTTTTTGCACGCTTTTTTTTCGCTCTTACACCGTCCCTACACATGCTAGCGAAGGTGTAGGGATGGCGTAAGAGCGAAAAAAGTGTGCAAAAAGACGTTCGTCTGACATTAGCCTAAGAGGGTGTGGGCCGAAATTCAATGATTTGTTAGGAAAATACAATGCTTATATTTTCTTTTAAAATGCACATACTTCAAAGAACCTATCCTTTTTTAATCCTCATGATGCGCATAGGTTATCATTTAAATTTGACACTGTGATAGCGAATTTTGAAGTTTTAACATTTATGAGGCAGATGAAAGTTTTGGGATTGGCACATCCAACTACTTTATTTTCAATTTTTGAAGGAAAATGAAAATGATATTACCTTATTTTGTCTTTAGAGACATCGATTAAAAAATTCATAGTATCGATTAAATCGAGTTGGCCATAGTATCGATTAAATCGATTAAAAAAATCGAAATCGCCCATCACTACTCCAGACCCATTAAATTTCAAAATTTCCTGTCTTCGGCTACAAATAAAAGATTAAACAAGTTTTAATATTTTAGCCCAATATATTAAATTCCATTCGTTGCAATTTTTTTCCCGGAATTTTTAATGCGATTTTTAGCGTAGTTTCGCGTTTTATGACGATTTTTGTAAACTATATTTCTCAAACTTAAATAACTCTCCGGTAAATTTTGCTGCCGTGATAACATTCAAGTTAGAAGAATGCCAAATCTGTTCCTATATACATATAGTAACATGGATGAAGCTGAAAATTTTAATTTCATCTGTGTAAAAAAAAAAAAAAAAAAAAAAAAAAATCATAATAAATCTAACTGGATTCGATTCGAGACTGAAGTAGGGAGCGATTTCTTTTATGAATGTCAAAAAAGCCCCATGAAATGCGAAAATCCACTAAAACTCGCAAGAAATTCAAAATAGCTATACGAATTTCGAATAAACTTTATTGAAACGAGGACAAAATTTACTTTATTTCTAAAAGATTGAAACCAGATTCATTTCACTAATATAGAACAATCGTCGCAAAATGCGAAAAAACGCTATAAATCGCAGAGAACAAAATTTATCATATTGGGCAAAAAGATTACACCCAGATTGCCTTTAAGAATGTCAAAAAAATCTTTGTAGAGCACGGAAAAAAGCACTAAAAGCTGTAAAACATGAAAATTAAAAAAACACTAAAAATTGCACAAAAAATCGTTAAAAATGGAAAAACTGGAGATTGCAAAATTTACAATATTGCGCTTCGATTGAATCTGAATTCCATTTACGAATTTTAAAAAAAAACCCGGCAAAACGCGAAAAAAAAAAAAAAAAAATAAATAAACATGGCATAAAACATTTCAAAAATTACGAATTCCGTAACAATAGATAATTCTTAACTGTTTTTCGTGATCGACCCCCCCCCCCACCCCCCTCCTTCCTTCAAACGAAAATCTTGCGTACGCTCATTGTTAATCGATATCTTTTTTTTTCGGGGGGGGGGGAGGGGAGAGAACCGCTTTGAAAGATTTTAACAGGAAATATAAATCGCAGATCAAGATTATAAAAGCAGAATTCGCCATAAGCAGATAATTACACAATTAACGGAATATTAAAAAAAAATTCCCTTTAAAATCCTTTCACTTTTTAAAACTCTCACTTAAAAGAAGACTTACTTTAGAATCTGAAAATCCTGCTATATATAGGGAAGGTGGGGGCAAAAACGCACACCGGCTGATTAATAATATGAACGCAACGTTTTTTCAATGTTAAACAATAGTCGACAGTTAGGCATCAATCTTACCAGTTGTGTGTTGATAACATACAAAGAAAGTTGCATTCCGCTCAGAGAAAATTAGATAAGCTTCATGTTTCATGTAATAATTTTAAAAAATGATATGATTGTTGAGGATAATACTGCAAATGTATACAAATCCAAAAAATTAGTGAATAACGGTAACTCTTCAACTTTCAAATCCCGTGTAGTTTGCCTCGGTTGCATTTCTGTAAACTTTCCATTGGACGGTTAAACAAAACGGGGCTTCGTCACTTCACTGAGGTTTTTACACCAATCAATGGAGCAAACACGCTGAGCTATTTTTTTTTTTAATTGCAATTTTTTACGAAATTATAATTTGACAGAATCTAGGTTGATGGTGATACTGAGTGAGGTCCTAATATAACAATTTATTCAGCCATCAAACAAATTTAGACTAATGTGTTCCTTAAAAATCAAAATTCATGGAAAGTGTTGTGTCTTTATCCACACCTACACTATTTTTTTTTCCCTAGCGCGAACCCTTTAAATTGATAGAAATCAGAACAATCATACCAAGTTTTAAAATTTTTAAGCAATTGTAAAGTCTTGGCGTAATTAGAGTATTAATTAACAGTATTATGCCTGTACCAAGCCTTTACAAACGGACTGCAGTTCCCATGGGCTGGAAACCATTCATCTAAAATGGTCAATAGGAAAATCTCTCGAGATATTTTAGTTTCTTTGTCCCGTGACATTAAATTTCGTCACGGCCCGTCCTCTTATCGATTGATTTCTCCTTCGGCCGACCTTCTCGTGCAGAGTGTTTCAGCATCTAGGAGACTCCGAATAGCAACACAGCGCCAGAGGGGAACAAAGATGCTCCAATGAGAGCACCGGGACTTTGCCGATTGGAAGAGGAGTTATGCCCCGCCGGTTTGGGGTGAAAAGAGGAGAGATTTTTTGGAAAGACTGGGAGAGCAGTTCTTGGGTTTTCGCAGACAGCACCTGCTGGCAAAATTCATATCTCCTAGAGACTTTCAGTCTCTAGAAATTGTTGACTGGACATTTTGTTTTTCGTGGGCAGGTAAACTACTAGCAAGTCCCATTTAGTTAGGAGACATTTAGTCTCTTGTGTAAACAAGACTTTAGTATTTGTCCTAAACTCTGTGGAAAAAGGCCTCTTCTTATTGTAATTGATAAATGAACCCAGATTTATGTTTGTATGATCCTAAATAACCAAGAATAAACGTGTTCAAAGGTTAATCTAGAGTGATTCCTGTCTTCTTCGCTATCAGATCATATTTGGAGGCAGCAAATTCTTTACACAATCATCAAAGCATCTATTTATGTTCATGTGATGCACTACTTCTTTTGTTAGTATTATGACGTAATATCATGGCAAAAAGTCGTATTACCTTTTACTTTTCATTCATCATAAAGCCTGAAAAATGAGCATTTAACCCCTCAATGGTTGTATTAAATTATAATTTAAAAATTCAAATTGCTTATTGGAACCACTTTTTTGAAAAAGAAATATTCACCTTATTTAGTGACAGGTAAAATGATACCATAATAAACCCAATTACATTATTTTATAAAACTGGTGGGAATCAAACAATATGAATAAAAGACACAGCCCGTGAATATCACGGGAGCGAGAATTAAGGGGTTAAAAAGATATGCTCCTTCTCCAACTGTATACTTAAACAGGCAGCCAATGGCATGGCATACAATGTGCTTATAATAGTTCTACCCGATCCCGGCTCGATTGAATTTCTACAAAACTTAGAAATTTACGCCGATATGGTTCAAAATTGTCTTGTACGAGGAGTTCTGACAAAAAATACTTATTATCCTATTTTTTTCAGGTTTATATTCTTCATTTTCAAAATTGCACCCTAGGCTGAGAAGTAAATGCACACCCATTCCAAAATACTGCCCCTTCCTAGATTTCTTTCTGTCTGAGCTTTTATTAACTACTGTATTGGTTTTCTAAAGAATCTCTATTTCTAAGTGAATGTCCGAGTTATCATTAATATCGTTAATAAATATTCTATAGCTTGGAGACTTAAAAATCTGAAAAATGCCATACAGTAAAATCTTCTAAGATGGAATCGTATGGGAGAGAAAAAAGTCCGTTATAAACAGGTTCTATTCTTAGTATGTACATCGTCTAACGTAAATGTAATTACAATCTTTTCACACGGATAACACAATTTTCCGTTTAAGATAGAATTCCGACATAGACAAGTTTCTTTTCATAGGTCTTACTATACTTTAATTTTTTTTTGCCTTTAAATATATGTACTATTCTTTAAAAAGAATTTTAAATGTAGAATAATGGCGCTTTAAAAGTACATGCATTTTCTGCAAAAATCATTGGGCCAGGACAATGCTTTTCATAGGGGTTGTGTCGGGACCGCATCTGAAAATTTCAGCCCGTGCAGACCTCCAGGAAGAAAGAAGTCTTAGACCAGCTAAAGTCTGCAGAAAAAAGTAAAGCCTGGTCCGAGTACGAAAAGAGTGACGTCTGACGATCAAGCCCGGCCTGTAGTATAAAGTAAGGCTTGGGCCAGGCCCAGAAAGAGTGAAAACGAGTCCTGGCTAGAGTTTTGTGAATGAAAATTGGCCCAGACCTCTATATTCTGGCTTTTAAACCACCAGTGGGTTGACGAAATATCGATGGACGTAGAAATTGAAGCAGTCCGTTTTAAAGGGGTAAAATAGCAAACAACAGGGGAAAAAGACAAAAGTCCTAAAAAAAATAGGTGCTCTATGGGGTCTGCTTTCTTTTCTCACACTCTATGCAACAAATAGTAGTCATTGCTTTCATTTCCCAGAGTAGCTGATCGTTTTCTAATAGATCGAGAGGGGGCTGCATACAAAATAATTTTTCTGTGCTGCTGTTTTGTACAGTCCCTGTCCTCCTAATAATAAGATCATATATTTGTTAATAAAAAGTATTTAAAATTAATTCCTGCTGTAAATTATATTTCGTAAGTCCTTTTAAGAAGATTTAAAATAAAAAAAATATTTTTTCTTTTAGGCAAAAATTCTATAGTTTGTATTTCTTTTCATCCCATCTATAAGATTTATTGAATAATAAAAGTAATGTAACTTTTTTCCTCATGTCTGTCATTATCAATATTTTCTTGCTTTTGGAGATAAAATAAATATAACAAAACATATGTATTTTAACATTTCACTATCTCTCTGTTGCCATTTCAACTTAATACAATAAACAAAATAAGATAAAATTCGTTTTTCTCAAAATGTTTAGTCTTAACCCTTTCGCGACGGGTGTGTCATATATGCATCAGTCCCAAATTCGCTTTACAAGACAGTACGTCCCTCAACGCAACTCTCTACGGGGACGCTGCGCTGTTGGGGTGTATCTGTCTCTGAGAATAGGGCATTTTGCGTTACTAAGCCTAACCTTTAAAAAAAAATCATAGAAAATAATTTTTTTTGCCAATCAAGTTGATTATTTGTGAAACTGTAATGAATAATAATGTAGTCATAAATACAAAACATTCTGAAAATATTTTCATCAAAATCTATATGCAAAAATAAAATATTTGACTTATCTTAACTAAATATTATACAGAATCTTTATATAGAATCAAAACGTTATATAAATCTACACTTAAGCAAATCCAAAAAATGATAAAACATATGCTCTAAATATTATATGCATAAATAATTCAGAAAGGAGACAGTGTGTGATAGTCAGCAATGTCTCATGTTGCATAGCTCACAAGAGTAAAAAGTCTATGTTATTTTCCGTTGCATTCTTACAATCTGTGAGCAATCTACACACCTTCTTCTGCTTTTTTCACCTCTTTTATTGGCATTTAGCACCTTCCAGAAAGCCTTAAATGTGTGGATGTTGATTTAGCTGTGAACTGCCTTTCTATCCTAAAACTTCCATAATTTTCCAATATTTGTCAACACTCATTTTCAATTGAACAAATGGAGTTTTAGTGCCATATTTTTTATCATTGAGAACATTGGCATTCAACAAAGAGATATCCATTAAATCAAAGAATAATTTCTTATACCATACTTATAATATATTATACCTGACTCGCTACTCTCAGTTAAATCTAGAGAGCCTCTGCTATAAAAATAATCACTTGTATGCTTATTTACAATTCGAGTGTACTCTTCTGTTAAAAATTTCTTTCTCTTAGCCGTCGCAATCTTAGCTAAATTCTCTTAACCAGTGCAAAAAACTTTCGTCTACTAGCTAAGGAAGATGCAAACAAAATAAAAACTGGAATTTCTAAAGCAACTGCAGCAACTCCTATCTGCCCTAAAGAAAGAAAAAGCATATTTCGAAGCATCTGAAACCTTCCGATAATTACATCATGCATTGACACAGCTGAGTTTTGTTTACGTCACGTCTACTCGTCTTGCATTGGAACAAACTATAAGAATTGGAAAGCATTGCACAAGGTCAATAACCTAAAGGTTTGAATAAGTTAACTGTAGAGGACATGAAGCTCCATCTTTTGATTAAAAAAAAAAAATATATATATATACATAAATTTAATGTGTATAATTGAAAATGCAAATATGATACACCCGTCTAGTAGATTGATATAAACAGCGATTCAGCCGTGCATCACCCGGCAACTAGTAATGTTTACAGCTGATGCATATAAGACACACTTGTCATGGAAAGACTTTCCATTAAGCATCATTCTGTCGCAAAAAGGTTAAAGGTGCCTAGACACATCTAGCAGTTTTAGGTTTGCCATTTACTTTTTTTATTGTTTGTTTGTCACTATCATGTGATGGCTGCAAGAAATCTTCTCTTCACAGAACCAAAAGTTTTTTAAAAAGTTGAAATTGCATCTTATTTAAGGAATTTTTTTCCCAGACCAGACGACGTAAATGCGGGAAGACCTAAGTCAGGGTACTACTGTACTTTAAATGAAAATAACAATTCTAAAAAGTAACATTTCTATCAGCTACATTTAGCAGCGAAAAGATCAAAATTTTCAGCAATGTGCCATTTCCATTTCCTTTCTGCGACAATGTCGATGCATTTCTGCCACGGGGATAATATTATAAATATAAGAAAGGGAGAGAGGGAAGAGCCTAGTCACACCAATTAGTGTGTGATAAGTATTAAGTATATAAGTGTCATTCTTAAATAACTTACAAGATGTAAGCTTTTTATCTGGTTATATGGTATGATAAAATTGACCATAAAGTGGTTTATACCCCCCTCACCAACTAAAAACACAAACAAATAACAGCAAAACCCCAAATAAAAATTAAATAACCAATATAAATAAATAAGAATTCAAACTAAAATTTTATTATTTATTTATCCACTTATTTATTACATTCACTGAACAAGAAAAGCATTTTAATGTAAATATTACCATACTTATAACTTTTCTATTAGAATAATCTTTACTAGATTTTTTTTTTTTTTTTTTCAAAGCTTGAACAGAAAAATGTAATTTATGCTGAATCTACCTTTACACAGGGACTCGGACAGCATCTGTCTTGCTTTAACATCTATTCTTGATAGAGCCCCAATAGAAAAGTTTTAAATGAAAATGTTTCATAGATCATAAACCTGAATGAGTCAAATGATGTAGAAAAAAATGCTTTTGTTTTCATTTAAATAAATAAATAAAATCTCGAAACACACTTATAAATTAAAATTTTTCTTTAGAATGGGTAAAAAGATATGTTAAAAAGTGAAACTTTCTTTAGGATGAAGGGATATAAAATCATTTTTAAAAATTTGTTTGAGCACAATTTCCAAAAAAAAAGGGGGCCTAACTCTAAGAATGAGATTTCTTTTTAGATTAAAACATTGAGAAATTTCCTAGCTGACAACTCTACATAATGAGAATTCGGAAGACTTTGCACATGAAACAATTTCAGACAAAAATGGGAATATAATATGGCAGTGCTAGCATTTTTTCACATGCAGATAAACAGGAAAGAAATCCTCATCTTTTTATACCAAAACTAGCTGTACTAATACAAATGATACCAAATGAAAAAAAATTGCAGTAGAAGAATACTAATTTGAACAGCTAGGTTCCAAGCATTTTGCAGATTACAGGTCATGTCTATTTAATATTTGTTTATAATTTTATTCATATTTTGATTAAATTTTAATTGTTAATTCTTAAAATGAAAAAAATTATACACTTAACCATACATAAAAGAAAAAGAATTATTTAAAAAATAATTTATATATACAGAGTGTTTATAAAGTCCCGGACCCATTTTGATGTTTAATAACTCATAAAATAATGAAGATATAAACAAACTTATGGCATTTATTGACGGAATAACTCATATATTTTCCATTTCAGGTTTGAATATCTTTACTTTTGTAAATATTGTCTGCGCGTGTGGTTAATTTCAGATAATTTCATTTTCCAGTCTAAATATCTATACTTTTCTAAATATCGTCTGCTTATTAATTGCATTTTTCTGTATTTGGTTTTTGGCAACTATTGCAATGTTATGTTTACTTTTGATGTGTTTGTTCTATGTTACTTTTGTATGTGATGTTTTATTCGAGCAGATATTAAGGAGAATGCATACACCACAAGAGAAAGCACAGATTTTATGGTGGTTCATAGAAACAAAATCGATAGTGCAAGCACACAGAAATTGCAGAAGAATTTACCAAAGAGATCCTCCCTCCAAAAGCAGCATCTTGCGGTGGAAAAAGAATTTTCTAGAAACTGGAAGTATCGCAGATAAGAAACGTTCCGGACGTCCCTGCACAAGTGATTTTGATGTTGAGCGTGTCAGAGAGACATTTTTACACAATCCTAGAAGATCTGTGAGATCAGCGGCAAGAGAATTGGATATGCCAATTTCGACGGTGTACAAGGTTATTAAAAAAAATTAAGACTGCATGCATACAAAGTTCAAATTGTTCAAGTTTTAGAACCAGACAATAGGCCCCTAGGAGGATGGCCTTTGCAACAGATATGCTAAGGAGAATAGAAGATGATGCTGATTTTCTGAAGTGCATAATGTTCTCCGACGAAGCATCCTTTCATGTTTCTGGCATTGTTAATCGCCATAATGTGCGCATATGGGGATCTGAAAACCCCCATAAATACCGTGAGGCAGTAAGGGATTCCCCAAAGATTAATGTGTGGTGTGGACTAATGCACGACCGAGTCATTGGGCCTTTCTTTTTTACAGAAGAGACGGTCTCATCAGTCGTACACTTAGACATGTTGGAAAACTTCGTATTTCCACAACTAGAAGAGCTTCAGTCACATGTCATTTTGCAACAAGATGGTGGACCACTTCATTGGGGTACCATCATTCGTACTTCTTTGAATGACCATTTTCCAGGAAGATGGATTGGGCGAGGAGGTCCAATTCCTTGGCCACCCAGATCGCCTGATATAACGCCACTGGACTTTTACCTTTGGGGATTTGTAAAGGACAATGTTTACAGGAAGAGAGTGTCGAACATTGATGACTTAAAAGCCAGAATTACAACCGCAATAGACTCTATGGATGCCGACATGCTTGCCGCTACCTGGCGTGGAATTGACTATCGACTTGATATTCTCCGTGCGACAAAGGGAGCACACATGGAAGTTCATTGACAAGGGTCATGAAACTTTTTGAGTCTATCTAACCATTTATGTTATTAATTTTAATCTATCTTTATTATTTTATGAGTTATTAAACATCAAAATGGGTCCGAACTTTATAAACACCCTGTATATATAATAATTTATTGTTTTTGCATTTTGTATCTTAGAGTCTGTAAATTGTCATAAATGTCTACTGTGATTGTATAATCACTTCTGCAATTTTTTTTCACAAATAAAAAATTAGGGCTTGTTAAGAACTATTTGCAAAATTTTACACAATCAGGAAGATTTTTTATAATTTTCTTTTTAAAGTCTACCAATACCTTTGAGAGTGTTGGCAGCAGAGTATAGGTATTATGAGCATATTTCACAAAGAGATTTTTCTTCCAGTACACAAATGTCTCTCCAAATAAATATTTGAAGAAAATAAAAAGGACCCTATTTCACAAATAAAAGGCTTTTCCTTTGCATGAGTTTGGCGAGGACTGCATAATTCAATCACTTCGAGAAAATCTCATGGAACTTATTTCACAAATGAAAGGCTTCTCTTTCGCACGAGTGCGAAAATGTCACATTGTTCATTATCACCCCAAGAAAATTCTTTAGAGCATCATACATCACAAATGAAAGGCTTTTCCTTTGCATCAGTGCAAAGATATCTGCTTAGATGATTGTTTTGAGAAAGTCCTTTGGAACATACTCATGAATGAAAGGCTTTCTTTTGCATTAATGCAAAGCTTTACTTAGAAGATTGTTTTGAGAAAATCTTTTGGAACATACTTCAACAAATGATTCTTTTACTTAGCATCAGTATAAAGTTACCAAGCTAGAACATTCTATATTTTGAATAAATTCTTTGGAGCACAAATGAAAGGCTTTTCCTTCGAGGAAATACTTATAACACCATATATTTTAATAACATGACTTATACTTTATTTAGTAACTTTATAAGTATTTTATTGTTTTCTAAATAAAATAAATTTTTCTTTTTTAAATTTAATAATAAAAGAAATGTTTAATTTTTTACTCGTTTACTATCCTTTTGGTTATCTGTAACATTTGCCCTTTTCCTGAAATTCTTGACAATTATCACAGATATTTCTTCATCTTTTTGAGCAACATTTGAGTTATTTTCATCAATTATTATATCAACCACAGGTATAGTTTCTTGTGGCATATCTTTTTGATGATTTTTTTTCTTTTTTGCACCAAGTACATCAACTACAGATACTTCAGGCATTCCATTTTTAAAAAAATCAATCAGGAATTCATGGCCTTTTCTCAAAATTGATCTCAAATCTTTAATAGATCGCTCTGAACCTGTGGCAGATATACAAACTTTTTTTGTCTGACGCTGATCACTAAGGTGTATAGTTTCAACATCTGAATATTTTTTCAAAGCTTCTTCAGCTTTTTTCAGCGCAGATTTTGAAATTGGATTTTGACCAAATATTTTGGAATCTATGGAAATTGGTTGCATATTTATCAGATCATCATCAATTATTTGATCGAAATACAAATTTCTAAATAATCCCAAAAGAGCAAACTTGTGATAAGCAACTACAGCTCTTTTGGCAAGTTTTGTAGGCTTGTAAACATAGAATGGTAATATTTCCTCAATATCATTATTGTTATAAAAACGCAAAGAACTACAAAATTTCAAAAATTCCAAGCATAATTTTCCAGAGGAATATATTTGGCTTTCATTTACAATTGCATCATCATTTACAATAACATCCTTTTTGGTTATATACTTACATAACTCTGCCACATAAAGAAATAACTTCACAAATATATCAACATAAAGAAGTCCTTTTTGACGTTCGGGTGTAACAATGATTTCTTCCTCAGTTGCCCACAATATTAAGACTTGGAGAGCCCGTTTTACAATTAGGGGATTACATAAGTATATATAATTGCTCCAAATATGTGTTTCTTCATACTGAGGAAGTAAATTTTCACTTTCACATTCCAAAATCTTTTCATCAAACTTTACAATGGCTGGTGAAAATGGCTCAGCACTTACTTGATCTTGTCTCATTTTAAGATTAGCCAGATATTTATGGACAATCCATGGAAAACTCAAGTATTTGGGTTCTGGATCTGAATAAGTGACTACATACCAAGCAGAGGCTTTTTGCAACACTGCTTCATCCATTTCATTGGCATCACTACACTGAGTGAATTCCTCAATGAATTCTAACATAAAATCAGATACTAACTTCTTAAAACAGGCAATAACTACCTTCATCACATCCTTTCTATCATTTCTTTCATGGTATCGGCAATGGAGTTTCGTAAACGCTGTTGAAATTATCTCTGCTTCATGTTCGATCCCATAATTTCTAAGCAATGAACTAAGTATAGCATTATATTTATTCCTCATCATTATGGCATCACTTTCGTATTCTTCCCAACCAGGATACACCAAATTTGGATCAACCTATAAAAGAGAAGTATTTTTTTTTTCTAATGCACATACAATTACAATAAAATATGACCAATAAAGTAAGAGCAATATTTATACATAATTAGCAAATAAATGAAAGAGAAAAAAAAATCATGCTCAATTTGCTCCCATAATTGATATCAAAGAGAGACATGATGCTTATAGAAATCATACCTCTTTCTATAGTTTTATAAAACAACAATCAAAGTAAAACCATCCTAATTTCATACAAATTCTAAAATTAGTGTATGAAAAAAAAAAATATTTTTAAATCAAAATAATTAGATTTTCTTTAAAATTTAAATTGGATTTAAAAAAATTCAAATCGGATTTTTATGTTTTTTTTTTTTTTTTCATTTTTTCTTGTCAAAATCTTTCTAAATTTGTGTACTTTTTGTAAAAATGTTATTAAAATAATAATAATAATAATAATAAAACAGTCATAACAAAGACAAATTCTGGAACATAGTTATTTTTGGTGTTGGTGGAAGTAATTTTGTAACACATAGATAATTTTAAATTAAACTAAGGGAGTGTTTTGATAAAAATTATTTGCTGCAAAAATTAACTTAGAAAAGGGAAAATATTTTCACTTCCAAAAAAACTTTTCCCAGTTTTACATGCACAGATACACATACATAAAAAAGCTCTTTTTAGATTTTCTACATTTTTTCCCCTAAATACAACTCAAATAATATAAGTAAAATTTACTTTTGCTGCCAGCATGCATTTAGTTATAATGTACATTTTGTACATTCAAGAAACTTTTAAAATTTATTTCTATACATATTTTTTTTCTTTTTGATGCAAGAGCCTTTCTAAATTTATTTGTACATGTTAACTTTCATTAAGTACTTTACTTGTTTATTAGTATTATTTAATAGAAGCATCAGTGTATGTCTTTGTACAATGCTATATTGATTATTGCCTTACAAGGTACTTAATCAATATGCTTTAATAAATTTACAATAAATAAGGGAGAATTTTATAAATTTTAGGAGGTGAAATAATAGTTAGGAAATTTACAAAAATTTAAGGGGAGTGTGACCCCTGATATTAATTTATTTTTAAATAAATTTATATGATGGCAATTGAATAATTCCATTGTTGTGAAAAAAAAAGAGAGAAATAAAGCAGATTATTCTATCCTTATTGAAGTCATTTCATTAATAAATTGCTCTCAAGTACCCTAAAGTAAAATGAAACTAACAATTTTTTCATAATGCATCAAAAACCTTATAAAATTGAAACATTTTTCAATGATTATATCAAAATAAGGATATCATCTTCAGATATTTTCTACCAGCTGCAAAATTAGGTATCAAATCTTCAAAAGGCAATATGCTTGAAAACAAATAATATAAAAATTTCGTTTTTAAAACAAATTCCTACTTAGGTCATCAAAGAAAAATTTAATATAATCCCTTAAGCTAATATTAGTTTTTGTTGCATTAAAATATCTCAATTTGTTGATTTTCTATAAGCAAGTAGGTTTACAATGGAACTCTATGGGAATTTGGCGAAATATTAGAGATATCGCCAAGTTGGCATCACTTTTGGCGACTCATTTTGGCTACCAAATTTGGCGATATATTGCCAAGTTGGCGGTATTTGGAGACAGAACAGGGTCCCCCCTATGGTAACCCCTTATTGAAAATACAGGGTGAAACATACAGAAATTCTAAAAAAAAGTTCCCTGATTTTTCATAATTTAACTGACTGTTTTTATCAGACTTCCCTGATTTCCATTATTAACAATACACATACGGTATTTTTTCATGTATGCCGATTCCTCGTATAACACATGTATCCAGCTTGCTAACATCTCATTTGGGAGAAAAAACAAGAGAAAAACATAAAAATTGCCTAATATTAATTAAGTATTGGTTGACAGTTTTATAAATCCGAACTCAACTAACTTCATATAGAAGCCAATGGATATAGGTTGACCAGAAAGTTACCTCATTTTCTGAAAAATATTCAATTCTAAGACTTATCTAAATCTGACGGGATAAGTAATTGGATTAAGCTGGGCACCTGGTCAGGTTATGCTAATTAGCATAATGATACATTAATGTATCATTTAGAATTTTTAAAGATGTGTAAATTGCCTTCAATATAAGTGCTATGTACAGAAAATCAGGAAATCTGATCACCTTAATTTACGTTAAATATCAAAAACTCATACCATGCGCATCTTTTAAAAAATATTGGGAAAGATTAATCAGCATGTGAAAAGATATGGTACATAAAATAGACGAATCAGTCTCGTTGGCAAGATGAAAATGCAAATATTTTCGCAATAGAGACAAATTTCCCTGATTTTCCAGTATTTTTACAAAGTTCCCTGACATTTTCCTGATTTTCCAGTATTTTTACAAAGTTCCCTGATTTTTCCAGAGTGATAAACCTCCCTGATTTTTCCATGATTCCCTGATTTCCAGATTCTGTAGACACTCTGAAATACTTTCATTGATCTTCAATAACCAATGGCCGCCATTTTGTTTCCCATGCAAAACTAAAATTAATTAATTAAAATTTAATTAATTAATTAATATTTGAAAAAACTGTATTAACATCAATTGTCATCCAGTACAAGTTTAAAAAAATTTATTTCAACTTGATAGGATGAATAATGAGTATTTTATTAACAATTGAAAATTTGAACAAGATATATAAATAAACTAGCTGCCTTCGCCTGCTACACTGGTCGGTTTTTCTAAAGAAATCTTGAATGAAACAAAATATATCTGTGAATTTGATCATGCGTTTTAAAGCAATATGGACATTTAGCTGGTGTATCCAACCGAATTGCTAAAAGCAATATGAATGTCATTACGCTATTATATCTTTTATTGAGTCATACAAAATTTAGACTGTTAAGGACCAATTTCTTTAGTTGATCTGTTAGTGTAGGATTCGGTAAAGAACAATAGAACAATATATAATTTACTAAAAGCGTTCATGAAAAATTATCAATGCAAGTCTCATCAGAATCTGTTAATTTGACTTATTGAAAAGGCTGATCGTTCATAATAATTGGGTTCGCCTGATTCTAGAACTTTCATCTATAATTCTACAATCAAGCAACCTAACAACCAAGCAACAGCAAATGATGTGTGCTTTATACTAAAACATTCACTGAAAAATTAACTAACCGATCAAGTTCCATCGAAATCCACTTAGCAGAATCTTTTAAACTGTAAAATATACTGAAACCTTCCCTAAAAATGATCTAATTAACGGTTTAAATCCCATTAAAATTCATTCAGTGGAACCTTTAAAAAAAGCAAATCTTTCAAAATTGGGTTCATCTGATTTAGAACTTTCCCCATAATTATTTAACCAAGCAACGTAGAACGTTATGTTTTATACTAACATCTTTTCTGAAAAATTATCTAACTAACAATGTAAGTCCTGTCAAAATCTATTCAGAAGAACTCAAGATATAAGCAGCTGGAATGAAATTTCTCTTTGCATTACATATATATTGAGATAGTTAAATATAACTTTCATAATCGCGTTAACCTGATTATAAAACTCTCTGGGAGGTAGGGGTAGGTATATACTGCGTCACTTCTG
This sequence comes from Maratus speciosus, assembly GCA_963932465.1. Lineage (NCBI taxonomy): Eukaryota > Metazoa > Arthropoda > Arachnida > Araneae > Salticidae > Maratus > Maratus speciosus. The sequence goes on from OZ010789.1 coordinate 299,102,728, forward strand.
AATTTTTTGAAGAACTCAGCTCAACTTCCATAACTATAGCATATATACTCTCTAGTATACCCTATCTCTGTAGCATATAGCTTCAAATTTTCTTTACTGTACCACTGAGAATTTTTTCCGCATAGCTCCGTAACTAAACAACACAGAATATGATATGATAAATATTGAAAAAATCCCTGAAATATTATCTAACTTACTGTGCATTTAATTAGTTGACTTGAAATCTTTCATAATCGAGTTCACCTAATTTTAAAATTCCCGTAGCAACTTAGAATGATGGTTTTTACATTAAACCATTTATAAACCAAATTTATATAAACCAAATTATAAATTATGTCCTGCTTTCTGTGATTTCCAAATTCCAAATTTTTCTCCCAAGTAGTTTTCGAATTATGATTAAAAAACGTGAAAATGATGGTTTAAGGGGTTGTCTATGATGTGATGAAAAGCATAATTTGAAAAATATATATATTATTCATTTTATTGAAACATTTGGGCTAGCAATAGTTGAAACATATTAAGTGAGTGAAATGGTCATATTGGCAAGAAATAATATATTATAGAAGTGACATGCCATTCTGCAGCATTTCAACAATCGAGTACTGAACTTTAATTTGGATACAGCCCGAAATATATGCTCATTTTAAAATAATTAATTTCTCTGAAACTGATCGTACAAATTTAATGAAAATTTGTATTTAGGCTAATTGAAGGGTGTAGAATTTTGTTTATGGTGTCAAACTTGGGTATTGCTATTGTAAAAAATACAGTTTAGGTTCATTTTGATATGTAGCTGGTCCCCTAAGCAAACTTTATATACATCATTTAAAAGACTTCATATTTCCAATTGTTTGGTATCAGTAACTTTCTTCTAGAATAATTTGTTGCAGAGTTAGTAGGCGGCAGTGTTTACTTTTTTTTTTTTTTTTCTACGACTGTACATGTAATTTCATTGAAAAAAAAAAAAAAAAAACTAAGATTTTATTACGATTGCATAAAAACTACATGATCTTTTTAAAAAGATAGAACATTTTATTTAAATAGTAAATTTGTTAATTATTTATTTATAAATTTAAATTAATATGATATTATCTTACTTTTATCTTTTGACATATGCTGGAAGTCTCTATATTTTCTGTCTCATAGTCTCTACAAATTCGGTACATCTTTCCTAGTGCTTTAATAGACTTGTATTCTTCTCGAGTAGTATTCTCCATGAAATCTGGATACTCCCTCGGTTTTTCTTTTTTTGCCAATGGCACGACTTGTCCTGTCTTAGCAAAGTCCACAGCAATTGATACTTTACGAGCAACGGCTTTGCAGACCTCATCTTCAATGCCATATCTATCTACAAGTGCCAAATGAGCACTTGAAATCATACCAATCTGATCTTTTCTTATATATTCTTCAAGGCAAATAATCATGTCATCCATCTATAAAATAAGAAAGACATTAATACAAAAATATGATTTTGAAACAATTGTATAAAGAGTGTCATACCATATCAAAGGAAACTGAATGCAAATTCAATTTTATCTTGTGTTTTAAAATGGACATTAGTATCCTACAAATACTTAAAATATTTAACTTTGTAATAAAAATTTATATGATAGAAACAAGCCAGAAAACACTAAAATGAAAATTTAAAAATGACATTGAAATCGGCAAACTAAGATGTGTGCTACAGGCTCAGAAGAAAAAAAAAAAAGTTAAACTTTCACGGACTTTTGACGAAATTCACATTTTTTTCGTGGCGTTTTTTCCGCGATCCTTTTATATGAATTTAACGTTGTTCCGGAATCCTTTGACGAAATTTGCATTTTTCCGCGGTTCTTTGACAAAATGCGTATATTTTTCACGATCTTTAAATAAAATTCGCGTATTTTCCACAATTTTTTGACGAAAATCGGTTTTTTTTTTTTTTTTTTTTTTTAGATCCTTTTAATGAAATACCCGTTTTTTCTGCAATCCATCGACGAAATTCTCGTTTTTTTTCACGACCTTTTGACAAAATTCGCATATTCTCCCCAAAATTTGCGCTTTTTCCACTATATTTTGACGAAATTGGCGTTTTTCCGCGATTCTTAGACGAAATTCGCGTTTTTTACACGATCCTTCGACGAAATTCCCACGATCTTTTGACGAAATTCGCATATTTTCAACGATCTTTCGGCGAAATTCGTGTATTTTCCACACTTTGGCGAAAATCGGGCTTTTTTCGCGATCATTTTAATGAAATCCGCTCTTTTCGGCAATCCTTCAACGAAATTCTCGTTTTTCCCACGATCTTTTGACGAAATTCGCGTATTTTCCACGATTTTTCAACGAAATTCGCGTATTTTCCCATGATTTTTCGATGAAATTCGCGTATTTACCACAATATTTTGACAAAAATCGCATTTTTTTCGCGATCCTTTGACGAAAATCGCATCATTTTCGCGATCTTTTGACGTAAATCGCGTTTTTTCCATGATTCTTTGAAGAATTTTGTTCAATTTGGCGCTCTTCGTACTCGCGTTTTTGTTGTATTTTGCCCGCTACCGCTACCCCCCCCCCCCCATAAGAATATCAACAAATTTTAATACATATTTGCATCCAGGCCTGTAGCCAGGTGGGGGCCAGGTCGGGCTTTGCCTGACCTGGAAAATGTTTTGCCCGACCTAGCGCATTCCGATAAGAACATTAAATTTCCAGTTTTCCCCCGCTTCTTGTCCAATCTAGAATGAAGCTTGACATTCTGATCATTTCTTTCACTCAGTATTTCCCTTTAAAAAAATTATGTAATACATCAAATTTCCATTTTTCTTCCTTCATGCCAGACCTTGCTCTCTACCCCTAAATTTCCTTTGTAGACTGGAAACAAAAGTAGCAAAATTTCATCTATATAGCTTTTTTCTCTCACTCTTGACACAGACCCCACAGACCTGTCGAAAATTGCTCCATTGTGCATGCCTGGCTTTTTCGCTTTGTAGAAATTAGGAAGCGACTCAAGAATGAAAGGTTCCATTCTCTCATTGGTTGATCAGAAACCGGTCTTGGCTTGCTTCTCATGTATGATTTGGCGATGAAATGCAAGCACTTTGAGAAATATCGTACCTAGTTAATTCATGCTATTTTGGTAAGACATTTCTGTGGACGAACTTGTCTAGTGGTTAACGCGCTTGTCTAGCAAGCTCAAGTACGCGGGTTCTATCCTCCCGGTTACTTTTATATTTTTTATTTGTGTTTTGTTTCGATTTTTATTAAGTTGGTTAATAAAGATTTATCGACTTTTATTATCCGTTCATTTCCAACAATTTTTTTAATTGTCAATTAAATAATTAAATAAAATTTTGATTAAATTAAGTTTTAATTGTTATTAAATAAAATAAAATTTAGTTTTAAATAAAACGGAAATTTAATTTTTATAAAATAAAATTTAGTTTTAAATAAATTTCAAAATTCATATAAGCTATTTTTTTATGAATTAAAGTGAACATTTATTGTAATTAAATAATAATATCTCCTAAACTTACATACATTATTTTTTCCCTTATAACTTTAGTATCAGATAAATATTAAATTAGCAAAATTAATTTTTCAAAGTTTTCTTTTAAAATTAATTAGTATTTTTCATACAGAAAAACTTTATTCATTTATTATCAAATGCTTTGTAATTTTTTATTACGTATAAAATAATGTTAATGAAATTAATTTTTAAACTCATATTACTTATAAGCTATTTATTTCAATTTCTTAAAATGAATATTTTTGAAAATATAATGTTATTTCTTACACTTATATAAATATTTTTATCTTATATTATTTAACAATATATCTGAATACATAACTATATTCAGTTTATTTTATTTGAAAGTAAAATTTTATTAATTTATGAATTCATATTAATAATATTATTAACTTAGCAAGTAATTAATTATTTAAACCAATTTGTAATTGTTAATTGTTAAATACTTTTTATTAAAATTTCCTAAAAAAATTTTAATTGTTATTATTAAAAAATTCTAATAAACTACTTTTCAAAACAATATATATATTATATATATATTATTTGAAAACTCAGTCAAAAACATAAATTATTTTTATTAAAAAATTATTATAAATTTCCCCTTCACTATTACCACCCTAAATATTTGAAAACTAAATTAAAGCTATAAGTCCAAGTAATCATTAACTAGAAATATTTAATGCGACAAAATACATTATAAAAACTTCTTGTAGTTTTTGGTAGTTATTGCTCAGATATTATTGTTTTGGGTTCCAACTTTTTTTTCTTCTTTTGGGTGTGTGAAAAAAAAAAAAAAAAAAAATCTGTCATTATTATTTAATTTATTTTTTCATTATATTTCACTACAAGTGTGAGCTATGATTTATTTTAGCTTGACCTTTTTCATTCACTATCTACGAAACACTTTATTTTTAGATTTTTCTTTTTCTTTTTTTTTTGCCCTATTTGTTATTTTGCAGCAATAATAAATAGATATTAATATTGCAAATTACTATAAGGGCAAAGTAGAATTTAGATGATATAAATCCCTTTCTGACAATTTTGATTATTTGAATACTAGTTTGGCCATTTAATTATTTATATTTACGCATACAAACTGCCATGAAAAAAAAAATGCATACAATTTGACTGAGTATTTTTATTAATTGTTTTTTATATATTTATTATTTTTTTAAAACACATCAGCTATCAAGGAAGGGGAGGGGGAGTGCTTGAGTTTACTGTTCTTTGCACAGATAACTACAGTCAAAACACATAGGTAATTAAATGCAGTTGCGTAGCCAGGATATTATTTCGGGGGGGGGGGGGGTCTAATCCCCTAAGCTTCTCTCCTCCTGATGCAAAGCTATAAATTAAAAACTATTAATTTTACTTTTCGCATAAATATCAATTTTATACTTTTAAAATATGGGATATGTTTTTTAAGTCTAATTTACATACACCTGTATATACAAAAGGAATAATGTGTAATGTGCAATTTAAAAATAATAAGTCTAAAATATTTAAATTGATTACTTTCTTAAAAGAAAGTCAGTTCTATCAATTTTTTGCAGGGAAAAAAAGATATTTTTAAAAATACCATATCATTGTTTTCCGTGAATCACTTTATATGAAAAATAAATTTAAATTCCTTACATGTCGGAAACAAAATTTAATATGATTGCAACATAATACTTGAAATAATCTCAAGTGACACTTGGCGATTTGTTTTGGTGGTGAAATGAGATGTGCCCTCTGATTTGTTAGGAAGAAATGTCTACCACTGCTTAATAATCAGGTCTTGTAACCTTGAGAAGTAAATCACAGGATTCTTGTTTCTTCTCAACCAGTGGGAGAATGGAACCTTTCACCCTTGAGTCTCTTCCTAGAAATTATCCCATATCGCTTCAACAACAAATCGGGTTTACCTTAAACCCCTAAAACCTGCTTTCTTTATACAATTGTCACCATACGAAATTTATCGTTAGGAGGCGGGGTTGAAACCAAAGGCTTCTGAAACTAACGTTGAAGCAGCCCACAGCCACAATACTGTTTCCTTAACTTGAATTTGCTGTACATGACAGTTAAATGGTTGTTTTGTGGAAACTTAGTCCGATTACAACAAATTCCAAGGGACAGTCCCCCCCCCCCCCCTCCCTCTATTGAAAATAAAAAATAGATAATGGAAGGTCTGTTCCTTCATCTCTTCGACTGTCTCCCATTCCACTGATTTTTTTTTTTTTTAAATGGCGCTTCTTCTTCTAAAATAAACCTATCATTATTTCAAATTTAAGCAATACAATATGTCGGGTTACTTACGATTTTACAAATCCAAATTTATCACTTACTGACACATTCATAAAGTCATTTTTATTCTTAAATTCAAAAATGCACTGTTTAATGAAATTGTTTTGCACTTTTTCTTAAAAGCAAATCAGTTTCCAAAGTGGTCGTCAAAGTTGCCATTATAAGCCAATTTTTGCAAGGCGACGCCTGATACAGACCATCATAAGATAGAAATCAATTACAACTCAAAGCGTAATGCATTTATTGAAAAGTGAAAAACGGTATTCGATTCCAATTCCTAATTAAAAGAAAAACATTTTATTTACGTTATGCCCAGAGCCGTAGGAAGGTCTTTTGAGGCCACCCACAAACATTTATTTTAGCCCCCCACCCCCTCTAAGATTTTGGAGAAATAACTATATTTAATTTTGCTATCCGAGTTCCATATTTATAACAACACCAGCGGAGCTTCACTAGTTGATTTTTCCAAAATGAAACTCAAATTAAACGAATTTAGATCTGGGTTGAACTGCTTTCGCAACGTACACCCATCGGGGCTATGGCCGCTCAGATCTCGAATCAAACAAACCTTGAATTATTGTAAATTTTTATTTCGACCCGGATTAAATTAAAATTTTCAACATTTTGTTCATGGCGCTATAGGAACAGATCTGATATTCTTACAACTTGAATTTAATCAAAGCACTAACAAAATTTAACTGAGAATTCCGCCATTTAGAAAAAAAAAAAAAAAAATCGCTGCAAAATGCGAAAGAATGCCAAAAATTGATAAAGATATTTCGAAGTTCATAGGGAGCAAAATTTACTATATTGTGCTAAAAGATTGAAACCGGATTTTTTATTTATGAATGTTAAAAAAATTACCAGAAAAACAGCTAAAAATTCTCCGAAAAATTCAAAAATAGCAGAGAACAAAATTTGGCAAAAAAAAAAAAAAAAAAAAAAAGAAGTTTAAACTGAATTTCCTTTGCAAATGTTAAGAACCGCCACAAAAAACCGCTAAATACTGCACATAAAAAAAAAAAAAAAAAATATGGAAGTCTTTTCGTACTTTCTGTTTTTTTCCGCATACTTATAATAATTTTTTTCTGCTTTGAAAGGTGCCTTTTATTAAAAAAATATATATATATTTTGAGATTTACTAATTCGAAAAAAATTACCTTTGGGATGACGTTTTCATATTTTTCAGTTTTCTCTAATTTAAAATTGTCACCCAAATGTTCCGGATAGAAATTGAAAAGAAAGACTTTGGATAGACAGTACCTTTCTGTGGGCAACAAAAATTGGTTTCTTACTAGATAATAATAAAGACAGAGAGAAACTCTCTGTCCAGTTTTTTTTTCTTTTTTCGTCTGACCAGATGTTTTCTGTTCAGAACAAGATTTGACAGGAAGGATACCTGTATGCCTTAAATTATGCCCATCAAAAACAGGTTTTGGTTTTTTTAATCACATTTTTAATTTTAATTTTTTGTACTATTTTTAGTGTTTTTTTAGTTTTGTGCTTTTTTCCCCACATTCATAAAAGGAATCCATTTTCAATCTATCTTTCCATTTTAGCTGAATATAGTAAAGTGGTCTTCTGCGATTGTTGAATATTTCACGAAGTCACTTTCGCGTTCTGACGGGATTTTTTGACATTAGTAAAAGGAATCGGGTTTCAATCTTTTAGCCACAAGTACAAAATTTTGTCCTCTGCAATTTTTGAATTTTTCGCAAACTTTTTATGCTATTTTAAACGTTTTTCCCGTTTTTAAGCTCCTGTGATTAGAAGAGATTTTTTCTCATATTTGAAGAAATTTTCGTCTTTTGTACGGAAAATTTCTAGAAATTTTGATCTTTGATTCGCGACTTTTTCGTGTTCTGAAAGGAAAAAATTTTCATGCATAAGTTCAGTTTCTAATTATGAAAAGTACAATGCAACACAGTTGACAGAGCACTATTGGGATTTGATTTGATGAAAATGCATCTTTATATTGAAGGATGTTGGGTATTTTTTACGTTAGACTGGTGACTTTCCATATTTTTGCGAAAAATTGGCAAATCAAAGCATTTTTTTTTTTTTTTTTGCGTTGTGTGTTTGAACGGAAAAAACCTTCAATCCACTGATTTATTTATTTTATTTTATTTTTTTGAAAATGTAAAAGGAATCCGGTTTCAATATTTTATCCCAATATATTAAGTTTTGCCCTGTGCAGCGTTTTTTTCGCCCTCCGCGGTGTTTTTTTTTTTTTTTTTTTTTTGTAACAACCCGAAAAGGAATCAAGTTTAAGTCTTTTAGTTCAATATAGAAAGTTTATCCTTTGCAATTTCTGAATTTTTTACGAACATTTTATGTGATTTTTAGCGTATTTTTTAAAGTTTCACATTCAATCTTTTGGCTCGATATAGCAAAATTTTGCTCTCGGCTATTTCGGAATTTTTGACCAATTTTTTATACGATTTATACCCTTTTCTTCACTTTTTGCGAAGACCTTTTGACAAGTTTTTCTGAAACCGATAAATTATCCAGTAGATTTTGCTGCTGTCATGATTAAGCTGAAGGTGGGAAAATAACAAATTGGCTCCTGTAGCAAGGTGAACGACGATGCTGGAAAATTTAACTTTTAACAGATATAATTTTTATCGAAAGAAAAAATACAATAATTCAAGGATTGTCTAATTCAAAATCAGATTGGTATATTCTGAACGGGTTTATGCTGCGGAAGGCAGTGGGGCCCCCAAGGGGGACCTCTCCCCCCCCCCCCCCCGAAAAAAGGTCCTTTTTTTGAAAAACCAACCGGCAAAGCAAGCGAAGCTCCGCTAGCAGATTATATAATTACAAAATATATAATTTATGCATAATTAACATTAGTAATTTATCGAGAGAAGAGAAATGAAACGTTAAAAAAGAAACAGGTCCAACGTAAGGGGATAGGTGGCAAAGGTATGGTATACAGATGTCTGTTTATTGGGACTCCCAACGAGATTAAAAACTACATAAAAAAAAAAAAAATGAATAACAATAATGAGGCTTAAAAGTTTTGAATCGTGGATTCCAACTTTTCTTCCATTTAATAGGGACCCTAAAAAAGACATTTTAAAAAGTATTTAGAACGTGCAAAATTTCTTTCATCTGGGTGCCTTTAAAAAGAATGGTGGCTATAGAAAAAAGCCCATGCCTGTTTTGGTTGAAGAAAGTAATAGTATTAAGAAAGTTTTGAACCTGATTGGGGCCCCCAACGAGATTAAAAAGTACATTTTTTAAACATTTGAATAAAAAAGTGTCAGCTACAAGTTTTGAATCATGGGTTCCAACTTTTACTTAATTTTAAGCCCCCCCCCCCCCCTAAAAAAAAAAAAAGACAATTTAAAAAAATTTAGAGCATGCAAAATTTCTTTCATCTGGGCACCTTTAAAAAAAATGGTGGCTAGAGAGGAAGCACATTATATGTTTTGGTTGAAGGAAGTAATTATATTAGAGGAAGTTTTGAAGCTCATTGGGATATCCGACTAGATTAAAAAGCATATTTTTTAAACATTTGAATAAAAATATGGGGCCTAAAAGCTTTGAATCTTGATTACCAACTTTTCTTATTTGTACCCCCCCCCCCCCCCCCCAAAAAAAAGAAAAAAAAACAATTCAAAAAGAATTTAGATCCTGCAAAATTTCTTTCATCACCTTAAAAAAGAACGGTGACTATAGAAAGAAAGCACAAATTTTTTGAAGGAAGTAATAGTATTAAGAAAGATTTGAAACTCATTGGGGGCCCCAATGAGATAAAAAAGCCTATTTTTTAAACATTTGAATAAAAAATTTGGCCTAACTGTTTTGAATCTTGGGTTCCAACTTTTCCTCACTTTTATAGAAGGCCTTAAAGACAATTCAAAAAGAATTTAGAGCCTACAAAATTTCTTTCATCTGGGCACCTTTAAAAAGAACGGTGGCTGTAGAAAGAAAGTGCATATCTGATTTAGTTGAAGGAAGTAATAGTATTAATGAAGTTTTGAACCTTTGGTTTCATCTTTTTCTCCCATTTATAGCCCCCTCCCCCCCAGAGCCCGATCAAGCTGAAGTTGGGCCCAGGGCCTGTTAAAAAGTTGGGCCCCTCCTACTTCCCCATTCCCGGCAACACTTTCAGAAAAAAGTAGGTTTATTTGATGAGTTGACAAAGTTGTTTGGGTGAAAGTTTCAAGTTTACAAAAAAAAAAAAAAAAATTAACGTACAAGAATAATCAAGAAAATGAATTACCGTCCACTTTCTCAAATAAGCATTTGTATAATTCACAAACATCTATGATCCCAGTTTATAATGCAGAATATTTATTCTTCGGAGGACGTCTTTTTCAAAACTCGTCTTATCAAAAATCATAAAAATTGTGTTTTCCCTAACAGTCTAGTAATCATTTTAAACTATAATTCTGACATTGTAAAATCCTCGTTTATATTGAAACCAATAGACACAGTATGCAGTTTTCGGCATTTTCTCCAAATCTGATTTTCTGGATACGGCAAGTTTTGAAAATTATATGTACTCTCAAATTGAAAAGGTCTTTTACACAAAAATTAAATATGGAGGTTTTATATTACAGTAAAACTTTGCTTTTACGTCAGGGACCAAACTATAAAATGCAAGCAGTGGAAAAACTTAAATTGTGAGAAAATACACACAAATCTGTGGGCCCCTGAAATTGGTGGGCCCAGTGCCGAGGCCTCGGAGGCCCGTGCATAAATCAGGCCCTTCCCCCCCCCCCCCAAAAAAAGACTAAACATCATTATATTTTTAAATGTAGAGACGGGCCTCGGCCATCCAATGCAAAAAAAAAAAAAATATTTAAAAAATGTCGAAATGCAAATGAGATATTAGAAAAATGCCTCCCCATAGGCCCACTAGCAGAAAGTTATGGTTGTGTCTGCGACAGCAATTTAGTGGGATGAAAATTGTCTGCGGGAGTAGCGTGTTACATTTTCTTGTGCACAAACATTATGAGTGTTAAAATAAACAGCGTTCTTACTGATTAGTACTAGGGGTGATTCTGAGTAAAAAAAACAACAGAGGGGGGGGGGGGGGCAGGGAGAGAAAATCCACTACCAGCACTAATTATGTGTTTTTCTTGCGCACTTTTGATGAAATTTGGGTTTTTTCGCGATCTTTTGACGAAATCGGCTGTTTTTTCGCGATCTTTTGACGAAATCTTCTTTTTTTGCGATCTTATGAGGAAATTCCTCGCTTTTTCCGCGATCTTTTGACGAAATTTGCCGTTTTTCGCGATCCTTTGACAAAGTTGAGCTTTTTTTCGCGATCCTTTACGAACTTCGTGTTTTTTCCTCGATTCTTTGACGAACTTAGTGTTTTTTCTGCGATTCTGTGACAGAAATTTGCGTTTTTTCGGCACCTCTGGGACGAAATTCACGTTTTTCCCTGGATCTTTTGACGAAATTCGCGTTTTTACAGCGATCCTTTGGCAGAAATTTGCACTTTTTGCGATTTTTTGACGAAATTCCGCAAAATTAATTCCGATCTTTTGACGTAAATTTCCCTTTTTTCATGATCCTTTGACAGAAATTTGCGTTTTCTCGCGATCGTTTTACAAAAATTTGAGTTTTTGCTCGATTGTTTTACGAAATTTTGTGTTTTTTCGTGATCGTTTTACAAAAATTTGCGTTTTTTCGCGATCGTTTTAAAAAAATGTGCGTTTTTTCGCGATCGTTTTACAGAAATTTGCATTTTTTCCGCGATTGTCTGACTAAATTCGTGTTTTTTCCACGATCCTTTGATGAAATTCAAGTTTCTTCCGCGATTTTGTGGCAGAAATTTGCGTTTTTCTTGCGCCCCTGGAACGAAATTCACGTTTTTTCGGGATTTTTGGATAAAATTAAAGTTTGTACAGCGATCTTTTGGCAGAAATTTATGCTTTTCGAGATCTTCTGACGAAATTCCTCCTTCTTTCCGCAATCCTTTGACATAAATTTGAGTTTTTTCACGGTCGTTTGACTAAATTTGCGTTTTCCCCACAATCGTTTGTCTAAATTCGCGTTCTTTCCGCAATCCTTTTACTAAATTCGCATTCTTTCCCCGATCCTTTGACGAAATTAGTTTTTTCCGCGATCCTGTGACAGAAATTTGCATTTTTTCTACAACCCTGGGACGAGATTCATGGTTTTTTTCCGGTCTCTTTTGACAAAATTCGCATTTTTATAGCGACCCTTTGGCTATAAATTACCGATTTTTTATGCGAACGATTGCCGAATTTGATATTTTTGAACGACCATTTGTCGAATTCGCGATATTTTTTGTCAGAATTTTCGTACTTTTTTTTTTTTTCAAGTTGGCAAATTTATCTGCAAGGTCCAAAATAAATCTGCGACGCACGTCGCGCGTCTCGAACTTTCTGCTACCGGGCCCATAGGGTTAGCATTAGCTCGTGAGTTTCTTCACGAGCAGGGACAGGAGCCTTAAGCATCAACAATCATGTTTCAATAGTACGGTGGTAACACTTAAAGCCAGAAATTCTAGAACATGCTGAAACTACAGATAACATCCAAACTGCCAAAAAAAATAATAAATTGGATTGTGTTGATGATTAAAAATTCCATTGAACTGGAATAACTCCAGCTACAGGGGCCGGAACTAGCCTTTTTTGCACCCGGGGCAAACATGGATTTTAGCCCCCCCCCCCCTTTCTCACACACAATAAAAGTTATCGACCGCAGGTACCCTATGCAAAAAAAATAAATAAAATAAAAAAAAATATATATAAATCATTCAATGATTATTAAAATGCTAGCAAGAAATATGTAAACAACGCTCCCATAGGATTACCATTAGCTTGAGCGTTAAGAGCCTAAACTAGTAATGCAAAGAAACTAGATTGCTAATGTTAAACCTATGGGAGCATTCTTTTTAAAATTTCTCACTTGCATATTAATAGTTTTTAATGATTTTTTTTCTTACTTAGAATAGCTGAGATTTAATTGTAACCGGGTTAGTGTTTACTTTTTCGGTTTTGGTTGCAGATTTTTTTTCTTTTTAAAGTTATTTTCACAAATTTGAAAAGAACACTCCTATCGGTTTAACATTAGCTAGTGAGTTTCAACAGGTCGTGGCCACCATCATTGTGATGCACATGCTTTGTTTTATAATATAGATAAAAATAATATAAATGCAAGTGGTTAAGTGTGATTATAGATTGCACAGAGGATTTTGCTTAACATTCTTTTCAAATCACTTAACCTTTAATTAATAAATCCAAATTTTTAATTTATAATTATTAAATCCTTACATAGATAGTAGCACCAATAACTTAATTTTAAAATGATTATGAAAGGAAGTTATTTTTTAAATCAAACTAAAAAAAATTAAAGTCAAATTATTTAAATAAAATTCAAAATTCCAAATTATTTTTAATTATAAAATTTTAAAAAATTAACGGAGCTTTAAATAAAATTTTAAATTTGTAAAAACAAAAAAATTGTTAAGCGAAATTTAAAATGCTGAAATTTCTCAAGAATTTAGTAGATGTTCAAGCAAAATTTTAAATTTCTTATTTTCTCAAAACAAAACAAATTGTTTAATGCACACGTTCTGCAAAATCTGTTAGTTCCTATTGGGTAATGACCAAAGGTAAGTAAATGGCCTGTAGAGGGCGAGGGGTAGTGGGTGAAGGGGAACAGGAAGGAAATAAAAGATTGGAGATTTTTAAGATTTTATAAATGGGGGCAACCCCATGCAGCAAAAAGACTAATCTAAGGAAAAAAGTAGAATGGTGTGAGACAAGAAAAATTTTTACAGATTTTTTGGACAAATTGAAGATGTTGAAATTTATAATTTAAAACTTTAAAGCGCCCTCTAGTGATAAAAAATGAAGTAGTGGGAGAGTAGGTGAAATGAAATGTGGTGGCGAAAAGCTTTGTTATGATACGTCACATGATAAAAAATATTTTCGTCCTCCTCCCCACTAATTGTCTGATGTCGAAATAGAGAGCACCAAAAGCTCTCCCACAACGAGTTTGCATTTGGTCAAGCTTTTCAATGGGGTCTTTCCTCGTTGTGCCTTAATTAGGAGTGGAGATAATTAACTTTGAGTGATTACAAAAGTTAGAGCCCAGAGAGACATTAAAAGTTTAAGAATTAAGCAGGCATGACCTTAGTGTGATGCCTGTCGCTAATACTGAAATACGTCAAAGTGCTTAACTAATGAAATATCACATCAAGGATTCGGAAAAAACTTAAGATATAAATAATGTGCAATAGGAAAGCATTTGTTTTTCTTTTAAAAAATCGATTGTTTGATAAAATAAAAAGATCCTAATCGATTTTTACAAAAATTACATATTCGGAATCAGCGTTAAAAAATATGCACAGATGCATAAATTTCAAATCTATAAATAAATGCAGTACTTGTAAAAATTTTATATCCTGCAAAACAATCCCACTACAAAAATGATCTGCAGCTTTTATTCCCAACCAAGTGCCTGGCTTTTAAATTGATGTGTTCCAAGGACAAGGAATTATGTTCTGCAATCCAATTAATGAACTAATTAATTTCTATGCTTGTAATTGATCGATTTTAACAAAAATTACATTCGGAATCAGTGCAAAAAAATACACATAGATCATACATTTCAAATCTATGAATGCAATATTTGTAAAAACTTTATAGCTCGTGAAAGAATCCCACTATGACTGGTGTGTCGAACGATTACTCAAATACCTGTGGTCTACTTGTTGTCTTTGAAAGGAGATAAAATTAAGTTAATTTAAATCGATGTTTAATGGATATTTCAACTTCTAGTTAAAATTTTTGAAATTTTTTTGAAAAATTCTGAAAGAGAAAATGTTTTTGCTTGTAGGTACCAAAATTCGCAGTTTTAGGTAGAATAGTTCGTGAGATATGGGTGTCTTTGAAAACCTCCAGTCCTTCATCGCCTTGGTAGCCAGGCAAATTGCAGCAAAACCTCCCATCTCTTTTAGAGTTTCTGAAAGAAAATCTTTGTGGTTTTGATTAAAATCCATGCTTTAGTTGAATTATGATTATTTTCCATTCTTTTAACTGGAATTTTTAATAAATAATGTGCGTTAATTGGGAGTTTTTCAAAATCTTATGATTTATTCAGCTATAAATATCCGAAATTTCAAGTCTCTAACTTATACAGTCGCTGAGAACGAGCTGTGTGACAGATAGACAGAGGAGTGAGACAAATAGGGTTTCATCAGATGAAAGAAACCTCTAATAATATATATTACAATATAGATTGGGTTCCAATAATCACTTTTTAAAATTTAATTACAAGTATACTGAAAAAACAAAGTTAAAAACATTTTTACTCAATATACATTTTATATTTACATTTAATATTATACATAGATGTAAATATAAGATACATATTGAGTAAAAATGTTTTAAACTTTGTTTTTTTCAGTATACTTAGTACCTGTGCTCTCAGGGGCGTGCCGAAGGCTGTTTTAGTGGGGGTGTGTGAACTGAATTTTGCCGACTGCAAGATCGGGGGTGAGAAAGACTTTGTGATACCCCCCCCCCCTCTCAGCGACGGAGTCAACTGTTCTACAATACTGTGAATTTATAAAAATCACTAAAAGTCTTAAGTGTTCACCTGCATTCTACTTAACCACAGTCGAAATTAAATGTTGTTGTTCAATATGTGTAATTTTTTAAAAATTATTTTACTATATAAGTAGAGTTCAGAATCCTGTTATTAATTAGGATTCTGCTTACGATTTAAAAGGAAATGTGTATGGATGTACTGTACATTAACCAGTTCTCAAAAGTAACAATTTAAGAATTTTGAAGTACTTCGGAATTTATGTTTCTATAAATAAAACCGCATGCTGTTGTGTAATGTAAGTGTATAAATTTTAAGATACATAAAAAATACAAATCTTGCTTGCTAAAAATAAGATATATATTAGTATAAGAGACTAAAAATTATCCTTCTACATTTTTAAATTATCACCCGCCTATCCTTCAGAATAGCCCCTTTTCCAGCTACACTGTCTAAATCCAACATGTCAGTTATGTCTGTTTCACAGGTTAATAGCATTAGTTAGTCCAGTCGCTCTTCCGACATGGTGGTACGCAAGTAATTTTTTACTAACTTTAACCTGCTGAAACTTCTTTTATTACTTGCTACAGTTACTGTAATAATTAAGGCCAACTTGTAGGCCAAAGAAAGGTTAGGATACAAATGAGCCTTCCCCACAAATTTTTGCGCTGCTGTGCCAATTGTATCCGATTCAGAACTAGCTATTTCTGAGGACATGAGATCAATTTCACATTCCAAGTTATCTACATCTTTGAGATCACCAGGAAATAGTTGACATAGTTTAGAAATGTCCTCGGTAGAGCTATACTTGATCCTAGATGGAAGGAGACAGGCTAGTGGTTTAACTTTCTCAAATACCAACTTATGAATATCTACAAATGCAGTTGTAAGCCGATCTACCACCTTCAAAATTTCTGCTTTAAAATAATTCTCTCGTGTAAATAGAACTGCAGTTTTAGTATTTTCGTCCATTTTCGATGGAGGCCTCCGTCGCCTGTGCCGCAAATTGAACTCATAATCTTGATTTATTCCATGTATCTCGCAGATGTTGTCAGCTTCCTTAATGATATTCATTATTGCCGCCGTGTCATCATTCCGGAGTTTCTGAATGCTTTCGTAAGTTTTCTGCATTATGTCGGTTCCCTCTAAAATGTTCAGGTCGTCACGTTGCAATTGCTCTGTTGCTAACTTGGTCTGAAACATAATTGTTTTCATTCCAAGTAAAGAAACAATGAAATCATATGACATCATTTTGCTTCTTAACCCTGCCGCCTTAGCTCGAGCATCCTTGTCAACCTTCATGTCTTCAGAAATAATTTGCAGAGTATGGATGAGGGCATCATAGGACGATAAAATAGCTCTGACTGAATCCATAGTCCATCTTGTCTTTGACAAAAATTTCAAAGTAAGACTCTTCTGAAGAACTTCTATTTTCTCTGTCAGTATGCCGAATCGCTTTGTACTCAGTTAAAAAAAGTTATAGAGATCCTGAATACTGTCGTAGAACAATTTTATTATATTGCTTTCTTTGCACGCATGTTCAACACATAAATTCACTTTATGCGCGAGGCAGGGTATGTATAAAATATATCTACCAGCTATTTCTGAAAGTTTTGATTGACAGCCTAAAATGCGCCGGACATAGATGACGTGGTGTCGTAAGACTGTGCACGAGCTTGGGAAAGCGATATTCCAACTGATTGTAGAATTTCAGAAATAAGCTTAGCCATTCCTTCGCCTGTTTTAGCTAGATAATCTTTTAGTTTTAACAACCTTTCTTCTGGGTGAAACTGGGTCACGTATCGGATTACAATTGAGAGCTGGTCAAGATGAGAGATATCGGGTGTGCTTTCAGCCATAACGCTAAAAAATCCACAATTTTTGATATTTGCAACTATTTTTTCACGGACACATGATCCAAGAACCCCAATAAAGTCGTTTTGTGACTTGTTGGCATGGTATGGGCGAAGATGATTATCATCAATCCAGTTTTTTAAAGTTGGAATCCACCTGGCCATTAATCTAATGAGCTGAATGTAGTTACCGCTGTCACTTTCTCGTCCCCAAAATGCAAATGCTTGACGACTTAGATATCTGGTGCAGTCTAGAAGTATATTAATAATCTCTCTGTTTCTTAGACGAATTTGCACCGCGTTAGCTGCTGCCTTTCTACGTTGACTAGATAGAAAGTTGTCAACGTGCTTACTTTATTGGGCCAAATTATCTAATTTATATACTGTGGTTCTATGAGCATTGCTCGTAAAATGAACCATTAACTTGCCTTTACGGTTTTTTCCTCGGCCTTTCATCTTATGCCATACACGAATATCAAGACTGATCCAAGCTTCTTCTGCGTTTTCAGGCCCCGGGCCATCAGAGCAAAGTGAACAAGCAAAACAAAATGCGGCATCCAGTTGGTCGCTGTATTCTAAATATGGATATTCTTTATACCAGCAGGAGCTAAACTTATTCTGCTTCTTAGGATCTATGTCATGATTCACAGGTTAAGATGATCTCTGAGGTTGATAAGGTCCACGAGACAAAATGAAAAGTTTCTGGTTTTCGGTTAAATTCTTTCCAATACGATCGGCTGGATCACAACTTAGAAAAGTCGAGGAATCTTCCTTTTCAGAAACATTGACATTTTCCATAGAATTGCTAGTTAGGATTTTATCGCATTCCTCAATCAAACTTTCGTTGTAGTGCCGAACCCGGTCTGCAAAAGCCTTAACATTCGCAGTAAAATTTTGTGATGAAAATGATGTTTCGGAAACATTTTTACGAAGCTCTGAATTTTACATCTGGAGGATCTGTTTGAATATGACTATGCAGGCCTCTAATAGAAATGCAGAAATATCTACATATTGTACATTGAATCCGTTTTCCTTTCTGGAGGTTGATGTTTTCATTCGGATGAAATATTCTTATATGGCGATATAAATTTATTTTTTTTCTGTGAAATGTGTGTGTACACGATCACAGTGTGTGCATAAACTTTTCACTGAATTATTCGCCATCATGCGACAAAAACAAACTTTCGCAAATTGCTCTTCTTCTGTGTCCGTGACTTCATCTTTTAAATGCAACAACCTCAAATAACTAGCGCCAAATCCAGAGCCAAGAGGTCACCAAATTCTAAGAATCAGTCCAAGCAGAAGGGAGCAATTAAAGATGCTACATGGGAAAACTTACAATAGAGATTGCAACAACTCCCTCCTCCTTCTCCTTTCCCGAAAGTCTCAAATTCTCAGAAACGCGATTCTCTCTCTATCTATCTATCACCTCCGCTCTCTGACAACCCCTCCCTCAAACACAGAATCATACACAATCTTCCGTGAGAAGTTATTTCTTTTTCCCTTTAAATGACGGACAACAGAGAATTGAAATGATACTGACGACAGGAGAGGGGATTTTTTGCAGGGTGTGTTCTTAACTTTCCGACTATTCTAAATTTTACCAACTCTTCCAAATAAGTGGGGGGGGATGTTACACCCCCAACACCCCCCGCTAGGCACGCCCCTGTGTGCTCTGTTGTTTTAGGGAAGTGGTTGGCAACATTTTTTAAAAATAGGACATAGATCCCATGTCACTGAGACAATGGTGGGCCACATCTATCAACATACATAGTAGCTGATAGTATAACAATAAAAATACATCCCAACATTTAATTTATACTTATTTACAATAAATAAATAATATGACAACAATATAATAGACAGCAGAGAGTTCAGTCGGGCTGGAGTGTTTGTTGCAGACAACTATGCCAACTTTGATCTTATTCATTGCTCTCAGACTGACACTGGACACAGGCAGCACTGTCAGCCCCTTGCAAGATTATCAGGAAAGGAAAGTAACCCGATGTTGGAAGATTTCACCAGAAAATTCTTAAAGCAGAATTCAATAAGTTAAAGACAGCAACCAGCGGGTTTGGGAGGCTTCAGGTATTTAATACATCGGATGACTGAGGTGCTTTGAGCCTATTCATTGTTCATAGTTCGTATATGTATGTATACATGAAATTGGATAAAGAACAACCTAAAATTGCTTTTGCATGATCGAAAATAAGCCTAGAGTTCAACTTGATATAATATTGCTCTAGAGCAGTGGTTCGCAAATACTTATACCTTATATAGCTACATGTTAGGGTTTACGCTACCTATGTGCCTAACATGAACCCTATTTTTTTTTATTCTCTTATAAGAGTCATAAACAGGAAAATGGAAACAAAGAAAAGAACAAATGTATACAAATAAACTTAACTTTTAATTTATACTTGATATAAGCTTCATAGGTTGCAATCATTTAAATAGTGACAAATGTGCTTGATTAGCTTAGCATACCTATTGAATGTTTCGTGTTACTTTGCTGATGTAGAGCCTTAAATTATCTTGAGCATCTGATGTGTTTTTATATTTCCTTTTTAAGACAGCGATGAAAAACCCTTGTCATTTATTCATTTAGTGGAGCTGCCTCCTATATTGGTTGTCGAACAGAATCATTGGGTACCCCAAGTCAGTGACGGGGAAATACATCATTTTATTCGCCACTGACGAATGAATTTTCTGACAAGGTGCATGAAATTTTAAGTAGTCTTTGAAAACTGCAAACTATAGAGCTATGCCAAAAACTTTATTTTTTTTACTAGTTAGCTGTATTTTTCAACTTTCCAAATCACTGCAATGTAAACATGGTACTAAGTTCTATCCTATAACAAACTTTTCTATCTTGTATATATATATTAATTTTATAGAAAAAAAAAAAAAGTGCATTCTAATACTAGTAATTAACTATTTTTGCAGTTGTGTAAATTTTGTCATAACAATTTTCGGCTGTACGTTTGCTTAATTTTACTGGCTGGTAAAATTTTCTAAAAATTCCCCATCCCTGCTCCAAGTGGTATGCACAACCCATTTTTCAAAACATTACATAAGAGAACCAGAGGTATAGATTGAAAATCTCTGTTCTGAGATAAAGATACGGACTTCAAATTTATCATTGTAATCCATAGAGAAAATTTTATGAATTCACAAATTGCAAAGCCAATTTTAAACTTTCAAAACACATGGATGATTTTTTTTTTTTTTGTGATAAACATTTAAAAATAATATTGTGCACTTACTGTTATTTTATGTTTGTCTTGAGATTTCATGCTTGGAAAGTGAGCAGCTGGTTTGTTGCCACATTGAAAAACTAATTCCGGAAGCCAAATGACAGCAAACTCATCACCATCTAAATCAGCTCCTGAAAGTAAAGAGTACAATTTACAACTTTTCAGGTTAATTTTTCGTAATGATATTTAATGAGATATGCAGCAGACTCCCTAAAATCTGCAAATGCCTAAAATCCCCACATCATCACAGATGGAAACAAAGAAACTTTTAGTTCAGATGTAAGGACAAAATTACAGAATTTTTTTGTTTTATATCATTCTGAATGAATTTTAATATGTAATTCTCGATCATATGACTGAACTCATGGTTTTTTATGAAGGAAGTATAAATTTATTTCTGAAAAAAAAAAAAAAAAAAAAAATCAAGATATTACTGATATCACTGGTAATCACAATCTTTTTACCAAATATATGTATGTATTAATCAAGCTTTTTTGGTTATTAAGACTTAACCAAACCTGAAATAAAACTTCCTTACTTTATGATTTTGACCTTTAAGAGAAATGTTTCATTGAATAATCAAGAAAAATGTATCTCATCTCATCTTTATTATGCATATTTAATTATACATTATTAATTATTTACTAACCTTTACTTTTTTTTTTGGTCGCCCAGTGGCATGGTTGGTAGCGACAGCTGCTGCCACGGCGGGGGCCCGGGTTCGAATCCTCGGGTAAGACATGGATGCATTTATAAATGTCGCTTTGTAGTTATATAAATATGTAATGGAACAAGAAATAAAAAGTGTTGCAACTTGTTGTGTCTGTATATAATAAGGATCATTCGAGGCGAAAAGCCATAGTTGCTATAGTACCCAAAGCAATCTCTCCACTACGGTGGGGCACTAAACCGAAACCGAAACCTTTACTTTTAATACTTTAATCATTTTTTAAATTATCTTACTTTTTATTATTTTAGTTTATTACTTTACTTAATTATTTTAATATTTTACTATATTGCAAGCATTCATTATAATTTCGAGTGCAATATTACATTTAAATTATTGTTTAAAAATGTAAATAAAGTAATGACCAGAAATCCACAAAATTCTAAAATCCACACAACCTCTGGTTCCAAGCTGTGCGGATTTGAGGGAGTCTACTGTACTTCATTTTACTTGTACACTTTTTTTCACTTGGGTATTTCCTATTTATCACGAAGGCACTATGATAAGTTGCATAATCTCAAATTGCCAAATATCAAAACAACTGGCAGCCCTAATCAAATTGTAGTAAGTATATGCATTAAAGGGCAAAATTAGCACTAGCCACTGGCCACAGGGCCAGTAAATATCATCCGTTGTCATGTGGTTAATACTCAAAATCATAGTCTCCGTATTCATATTCAATTTCTTTTATTTTCTCTAAATTTAAAATTCAAACAGAATTGCATCGATTTGGAAGGTTACAGAGAATGTAAGGTTCGTACTGAAAAAAAAAGTGGTCGTTATGTACATCAGTGTGGTCCAATCAAATTTCAGGGTAGAAATTTGAGGGCCAGAGACATTCCAGAATTCTAGAATTTTTATCTAAAACTACTCAACTTATTTATTTAACTTATTTTATCGTGGTACGTATTTAATTTATTTTAGAAAGAAATTTCTGGTTCGAATCGAAATATTTTTGTTTGCTACCGGTCAAAAGGACTGCTATGGCCGTTCTAGTGTTAAGCAATTTAAGAAAACGTTCTTTGAAATCAGTTTCCAGACATTTTCAGGGACAACACACTTTTTAGTCTGGTTGAATGGGTCTGCCTGAAGATTACAAATGTCCATTTGAAGGTCGCAGGCACCTCATTCACTTCAATACCCACGGGGTTGTTGAACACTTGGGGCCTTTTTTGCTGGATTCTAATGATTTCAATTCCAACAGTTCTTCTTAATTTCAAATTCTTCGTTTTTGTTCTGACAAAGATAAGGAGCTGGCTGATGTCAGCTATACCTGTGCTCTCATCTAGAGCTAGAGAGTAAAATTCTTATTTTCCCAAAATGTCCCTGAGAGAACCTGAAACTTCTTAAAATGCATCATTTACAACAATGGAGCTAATGTTTTAATTAATAATCTAAACAATCATAATATTACCTCTTTTTAAGAAAATTGAAAGATCTTGAGTCGACATTTTAGGATGTTTGGATTGACAAATATTTTTGATTTTGAATACCCGACGAGATTTTGGCACTACCGATGTCCAGCTCATTTTTTGTGTCGATGCGACAGATATTTTGGACACTATAGTGTTCAAAAGTGTCATTTTTGAAGGGAAGCCGGAGCTGTGCTTCGACAATTATTTTACAAGTTGCTAAAACAACCAGCATCTGATGCCACGAATGTGACTTACTCTACTAATATCAGCAAAAGGTTAACAAAGTTTTGTTTATTTTTATTTAAAAACTTTTCAGTGTATTATAAAGAAAATCAAACTAATATAAAAATGATACATATATTTTTATAAATTCTTATTTCACTCTTTATAACTTTGTGCTTGCAGCAATTTGCTTTAATTGCTCTATGGCAGTTACACCCCTGCTCCTTAGAAAATGTATATATAAAATAAATTACAATCTTTTCTTAAGAACCTGACAAATGAAAAGAAAATTTACCAAACTATACTAACCTGCCATTTCATTAGGGTGAGGACGAGGTCCATTCTGTGGAAATACTATGCAATCAACAATGTGATGTAACTCAGGTACATCAACTGCAAAAAATTTTCTGACATCTCCAGGATGGTGGCATGGACTCTTCGTCACAAGGACAACGCCTAAAATTTGTTTTTATACCAGTTAAATCTAAATAAATAAACATTTTTGAGGCTTCAATGGAAAAAAAAATGATTTACCGTATATACTTGTGTATAAGTCGGAGAATTTTAGACAAAATTTGCGAGTTGAAAATGGGGAGTCAACTTATACACGAGGTAGTAAAAAAAAAAAAAAGAAAAAAAATCACAGCTAATCGGCGAATGGGCAAGGCTGTTAAGTAATCACATGAGAGATAAAAGCGGACAATGGTCATTTCCCTGTGATTGACAAAAAAGATCAACAATAATGTCCCTGTAATTGTTCTGCACCCATTTTCTCTTGGGACAGTTTAATGGGACCCTTCAATACAGGTGCATTCCTTTCAACATTTTAATCCCCTTTTTAAAAAGAGTTCAACTTGAGAATGCTTCTAGATATCTCTCCTAAAAGTCCCACAATACAAAGAAGTACTATATTTTAGCAATCTAAGAAGTTGTTTACTCTTGTAAATAAGGCTTGAAAAGATTTTTTCTTTTTAAGTATCATTCACTGAACTGATGTGAATAGGTTTCAAAATCCAGTTTTACATAATTATACAATTTTAAAACATTGAATTTTTAAAAAAAAGTCTGATTAGAAACGTAAAAAAGTTTACTAATTTAATGAAAATTTATAATTTTTTTATTCTTGATTACAAATCATTTTTTGACATACTACTAGAAATGTGATTCAACTTATACACAAAAATTAAATCTTTTTCAAAATTTAGCTTAAGAATTGGGAGGGCCGACTTATACGGTACATGGAAGTGCAGAAAATTTAAATGATTCATATGAAAATTTAAAATAAATATCATTAATTATTTGTAGATCATTAAATTCCAGTTTCAATAATTATTTACTTATTAATAAAGCAGCTGACCCGCACAGTTATGCTCGGGCCCATGATATTAACCTTAAATATACCTGAAATCAGTGTTAAAAGATTTTTAAAATTTTACCAAACAAACCTAATGTTGGAGGCCCACTGCCTTCAGTAGTGCACATCCTTGAGTTTACATGATTTTAGATTTTTAATTGAAATGTACCCAAATGAACTAATTGGTCTTTGTTACAGAGATTGGTGGTTTAATTTCTGATGTTTCGAAATATGATAAAACAAAAAATACCAGGCTATATGTATGAAAGGATAAAAACCCTTTTAAAATTCCAAATTAAATTTCAAAATTTAAATTAAAATCCGAAATCCCTTTCTTCTAACTTTAAATCTATTTCTAAAACCAGTTTCTGCCCTTGTAACTTTGTTTTCCAGCAATACATCTTATTACTGTTCCAGATGTCATTTTCGGCGATCTTTAAGAGTAAAAATGCTGACGTTCGGAATACTCTCATTCAGTTGTGGTTAGCCGATTCCCGGGCTGGCCAAACCCAATTCTGGAATCTGAGCCCACGCAATCAATCAAAAGGTAATCAACCAATTAAAGAAATGTTCCTCCCAAATTTACAACTATGCCCTCTGCTGGTAAATATGACAAGCCTCAAGATATTAGCTAAAACCCGCGCCAAAAACAAGAGGACTTGCAATTTTGAGAAGCCTGCAAAATCCATGCCAATGTAGCTCCTAAAATCATCAACGTAACGGGCTCGAGGACCTCCGACCGGACTCACGATCGGACTGTACGATGGAGCACGAAATAAATGAGTTCGATCCACCAAATGGTTCCCGAGTCAGAGTCCAATTATTCCACAAGAAATGTCCTTACATGTAAAGCCGGCTGTATGGACACATGCCGGAATGTGAATGGCCTGCGACTCCCTATACAAGTCCGGAACGCTCGCAATATCGTTACATTTTAAAGTCGGTAGGATAGTTACCTACGATTCCTCTGCCTTGCCACAAAAAAGTTCGGCTATTAAAGAGAAAATCGAGATTTTTCTAACATTAATCAATGGAAAACGTCGTGATCAAAGGACATAATCCCTCTCCCACTGAAATATGGTTCCATCGGCAAAAGAGAGAAAAAAAATGTCTTTAGCCAGCCTGCACTCGGAAATTTTAGAAAGAAAAGAAAAAGGAATGACCTTACATCAATGCCGAGAAAAACTATGCGTCCTAAGTTTCAACCGAATCATCGAACGATCGTGAAAAGAAAAAAAAAGAGAAAGAAAGAAAGAAAAAAAAAAGTCTCTGGACTTATGATATTCGGACAGTTATAAGCTGTTTATCCCCGGAGTTTTCAGAAAGACCACAACATCCCGATCTAATGGATTTATTAATATCGATAAACTTTTCAAAAAAGCAAAACCGTACATATCTTTCCGAAAAGAACTTTTATCTGGAACTAGTTGCTTTCAATAATCTTTCTAGAATGCTTGTGTTAAAGAACTTCATATTTCGTTGGAACTGCACACACTGCAATTTTAAACTTCTATTTAATTCTTCTATCGACTGTCTAGTAAAACAGCTGTGATTTCGCTTTTTGCATACGAAAGATGACTGCAATTCAAAGTTCTTCATTGGGAATACTTTATCTCTAATCAACCGAGTGAAAAACTGGGTCAGACTTTTCAAGGGCAAAGGTCGCTATCAGGATTAACTGTTTCGTCTCCTGAGTCACCCAGCAGAGCAAATGATTCACTCATCATTAAATTATAGAAAGTGATTTATTTTTATTTTTCAGTGGACGAATAATTGAGAAGGTGTTGTGAAGGACCAGAAAAGGGTTTTATTTAGTTCTTTATCATTCAAATTTATTTTGAAAAAAAAAAAAAAAAAAAAAAAAAAAAAATGAAAATAATTAAGTAGTGTTTTGTTTTGTTTTTTTCTTTTTTTGTAAAAGCTAACGGATAATCTAATTCACAGTTATGCTTCTTTTTATTTATTTTTATTACAGAGTTATGTTTATCAGTTTAAAAGTAATATGTAAAAAAAAAAAAAAAAAAAAAGAAAAAGAAAAAAAGAAGCGTAATTTTTGCATTAATTTAATTAAGTAAAACTGCAGATTTCTCATTGGCAGTATTTATTTTATGAAATATTTTAGTTATAAGAAATCAGTTTTGCTACATTAAACAATGTTTTCACTTATTTTTTTTTATTTTACTTAAAATATCGACGACGGAATTTATTGCCGAAAATGCTAAAGAAGAAATGAAAAAGTTTTTAGTGAGAATTATTTTTGAATGAAAAAGAAAACAAAAAAATACTGTTATTAATGTGTAAATTTTAAATTTTTGACAGCGTTCATGAAGTCAAGGTAGTTTATTTAAAATATGGGTACTGTGTTAAAGGGATATTAAAGATTTTAAAAAAATTCGAATTTATTATTTTAAATTTTTTATTAGCTTTATTTTCATTTCTTGTGAGATTTAAGATGTATTATTAAAACTTTAGAAAAATTTGGGATTGATATTTTACATGCGCGTTAAAATCGTGATAAACTGAAATAACAGTAGTTTTGTTTTCTTATTCATCCTGTGACCATAGACGCCAACATTGGTAAGACTGTATCAGGAGTAAATTAATTAAATTTCAGGAGTTTTGGACACTCTTCAGGAGTAAAATGTTCACGTTTCAGGAGTCATTTCAGGAGTTTCACAAAGTTTTTTACGAGCTATATTTTTTACAAATATTTTCAGTCCTCCTGCAGCTTTTGCATTTATCAACACAAACATAATTTAAATAAAGGTTACTTAATTTACTTTTAATGTATTAATTTTTTATAATAAATTTATAAAAATGGAATTTTTTTTTATCTCTACGAAGCAAAAAATTCGTGATTGATGTGAGTATGAAATCCTGCGACCAATTAACAAAATTCTCGATTTTCCGCCGGTATTGACTGACGAAAATCGCGATGTTTTGCAGCCACTAGCAGACGAAAATCGCAGTGTTTTGTCGCGACTTGCAGACGGAAATCGCGATGTTTTGCCGCGACTTGCAGATGAAAATCGCGATGTTTTGCCGCGACTCCAGGACGAAAATCGCGATGTTTTGCCGCGACTCCAGGACGAAAATCGCGATGTTTTGCCGCGACTCCAAGACGAAAATCGCGATGTTTTGCCGCGACTCCAGGACGAAAATCGCGATGTTTTGCCGCGACTTGAGGACGAAAATTGCGATGTTTTGCCGCGACTTGAGGACGAAAATCGCGATGTTTTGCCGCGACTGACGAACGAAAAGCGCGATTTTTTGCCGAGAACTCACTGACGGAAATCGAGATTTTTTGCCGCGACTCATTTACGAAAACAGCAATTTTTTTACCGCGAATGACTAACGGAATTCGAGATTTTTTTTTGCAGCGCAGCGAGTGATTGACAAAATTCGCGATTTTTATCATTGGCCGATTACCGGATTTCAGGATATTTCCCCCCAACTGATTAATGCAATTCGCGATATTTTGCCGCGGCTACGATTTTTATTTTAATTTTGCAATTTTTATCACCGACCTAATGATGAATTTCCCGATTATTTGCAGCGACTGATTGACAAAAATTGCAACTTTTTTCAACGATCGGTTGGCGAAATTTGCGATTTTCTGCCGCGAGCGATTGTAGAAATTGGCGGTTTTATCGATTAATAGACGATTTTCTCGATATACTTCAACGACCGATTGACGAAATTCGTGATTTTTTGCTGCGATCGATCGAAGAAATTCGCGATTTTTTTGCCTCAAATTTCCGTATTTTCTACCTTATTACCGTACTTCCGTATTTTATCCTACATTTCCGGAGAAACTTCGGAATTTCCGGAGATATTGGCATCTATGTGTGACGCATACGTGCAATCACCAAAAAAAAAAAAATAAAGTCACTTGATTTTAATGTTTTTGGCATACTGTGAATAAATTGGTTACATGTTTTTAAAGTAAAAGCTATCAAATAATGCACGTGAAATTGAAAATGTGCGAATATTTAGTGTCCTGTCCCATTAATTATTTTTATAAATAGGGATGACCATCCTGAAAGTTCTACATGTGTGTAAACAGTATGTCAGTTTGTGTGTTATTTTATTTTAATCCATATTTTAATCATTTCTGTGTAGAAAAGAGTTCCTTTTTCTGCATAATGAGAAAAGCTCAATCCACCTTTTCAAGTATCTCTTTTTATATATTGAATTTTATGCAAATTCTTACTCATTTTATATTTTTGTGTATAGATGAAATTACATTTTACATTATGTTATATTTTAATATTTGACTTTTTAATTTTTAGTATTTTTTATCCAGTTTTTCTTTAAAATAATATATTTAATCACATTAAAGAGTCCAGTGAGTTGGCTACCCCAACAACTTTTAAGAGACATAATGGAAGGTCCCGTCCTTACCATTTCATAAAAACAAGATATGAGCAGGTATTTAACCCCTGATACTTTTAGGAAACAGGTGAAGGTCTCGCCCCCACCATGTTAAAAATATGTTAAAAATACTTTCGATCATAGGTTTAGACATGACCGTGGTAATCCCACTTTAACCATGGTAAATCCAATAGTGTCTAAACCCACACATACAATTTTTAAAGATGACCATGGTTCCACCCCACTAAGTCTTTTTTATCTAACTTCCACAGAAAACACTCCTCTACAGACAAACTGGATTCAGTGACTTGCGCAATCTGAGCAAATGTGGTAACTGTTGATGAGTGTTCGGACAATCAACAAAATATAAAATACCATTAAAAACTTGTCAATGGGTTGCCATGCACTTAGAAGGTTTGGTCATAGTCCTATTTGTTTGAACCAGGGTCTATTATTTTATTTATTTTTTTTGTTTGTTTTATCTATTTAATTTTTCTGTTTTAGTATTTTTCTTTCCTTTGCCAGTAGTAAAACACTTGATAATTAAAAGATTTTTACTATTTACATAATTACTAGCAAGGAAAACTCAAAGCGTTCTGGCCTTAATTTTTAAGGAAAAATGTTTTTTGACTTGTTTAGAATAGAAAATTTTTATGAGCTAACAGTAAGATGTAGATGTAGCTTATTAAATTATGACTTTAGTTTATTAATGCCACTGAGGAAAATAAATACCTCAGTCTGCAAAATAGCAAACACCATTGCTTTAAGGTAAACTGCATCTGCATCTTCACACAAAAAATAAACATAAAGCTCATTTTTCTTTTTTTTTTTTTTTAATTTTTGCTAAAACCTTCAACGGTTTAGGATAAATACTACTTACCTTGCAAGTAGTCTCCCATGTAAATAGACTTCAATATAGTATTTTTCTTTATTTTCATACTTATTTCAATATTTTTATTTCAGCATATTTTTAATGTTTTCACATTTTGAAATAACAGGCAAGGAAATATTCACATTTTTTCATAAGTTCACATTTCTATTTCCCTCAGTTTAATATTTTTATATTTTGCTATACATTGTTTTTTATTTGAATACTATTTACATATTTTGAAAATAGGTGTGGAAATATTTTCAATTTTTTCATCTTTTCAAATATTTTTATTATATTGTGTGTTCTTTATAATTATGTAAAAGAATTTAAGTTGTCATATAATTATGCGTAGTTTCCAGTATTCTCATATTTCTGCATAAATTTGTTTGTAAAGTGTTTGATGTTACATAAAAATGGGTGAAATATGTGCTCAAAGACATGAACTAAAAAAGCACAAACTTACTAACCAGAGGACTTCCAAGTAAGAAAAGTATAAGGTAGAACACTAACTTAAAATTTATTATTTTATTACTGTGTTTTCCCATATAGTACCCCACATAGTAGCCCCATATAGTATCAAGTATTATTATTATTGTTTATGTTTTTAAACTTTTCTTTATATTTAATGGTATTCTTATATTTTATGTCATTAAATTTTTCAAGTATTATCCCAAATTTAGATATTTTAGAATAAAAACTTAAAATCTTTAAATTTTTCCTTAAAGTTTACAACTCAAAATTTAAATATGTTTTCCAGCAGTAATATTCAACCCTCATGTCTTAATAAACTTTACTGTAACTTTAAATTTTACTTTAGATTTAACTTTAACATTAACCTTAGTCTGTAGCGTTACCCAATTAAATTCTTTCTCATCTAATTTTGTATTCACCATTTTCCGGGGCGAGTTCCCCCAGATTTGCAGGCGAATCTGGTGGATCTCTTCTTGGAGGAGGGGATATGAAAGGATAAAAACCCTTTTAAAATTCCAAATTAAATTTAAAAAATTTAAATTAAAATCCGAAATCCCTAACTTTAAATCTATTTCTAAAACCATTTTCTCCCCTTGTAACTTTGTTTCCCAGCAATATATCTTATTACTTCCAGATATCATTTTCGGGCAATCTTTAAGAGTAAAAATGCTGATGTTCGGAATATTCTCATTCAGTTGTGGTTAACCGATTCCCGGGCTGGCCAAACCCAATTCTGGAATCTTAACCCACGCAATCAATCAAAAGCTAATCAACCAATTAAAGAAATGTTCCTCCCAAATTTACAACTATGCCCTCTGCTGGAAAATATGACAAGCCCCAAGATATTAGCTAAAACCCGCGCCAAAAACGAGAGGACTTGCAATTTTGAGAAGCCTGCAAAATCCATGCCAATGTAGTTCCTAAAATCATCAACGTAACGGGCTCGAGGACCTCCGACCGGACTCGCGATCGGACTGTACGATGGAGCACGAGATAAATGAGTTTGATCCACCAAATGGTTCACGAGTCTGAGTCCAATTATTCCACAAGAAATGTCACCTTAAGATGTCCTTACATGTAAAGCCGGCTGTACGGACACATGCCGGAATGTGAACGGCCCACGACTCCCTATACAAGTCCGGAACGCTCGCGATATCGTTACATGTATATATTTTTATCTTCCTAACAGTACCATCTATTTGAAAAAATATCTATATTAACTGTTCAAAAAAAATTTTTTTTTGAAGTGCCGTTCAGCGATTTTTCTACAATTAGTATAAAATGCACCCTACCCATTTCCCTCTTTAAAAGTCTCTGTTGAAAAGGTGTTTGCCAGCGCATGATAGCACAAATAAAAACCAATCAGCAAATATTTTCTGTGGAAAAACAAAGGGGGAAAAAAAGCTCACAAATGCTTGAAAAGAGTTACAAAAGAGACTTCCAGAAATTAGCTTTTTCAAAAAGTAAATAATATTTGTTTAAAACATAGAAATTGTTAAAAAAAAACTGTATATATTTTTTTACTTTGTTCATGAAAACAGATGCAAGATTTTAAATTACAGAAAAATCACTGAATGGCTCTTCAAAAAAAGTTTTTTTGAACGGTTAATACAAATATTTTTTCAAATAGATGGTACTGTTAGAAAGATAAAAAAATATACATATAGCCTGGTATTTTTTGTTTTCTCATATTTCGAATGGTTAACCTGATGCAGACTTAAAAAAAAAAAGGAAACATGAAAAACGACGTTTAGAAAATTATTTTTTTAAAAGGGTTTATATTGATATTTTTTTAAAAGAATTTCACTGTTAGAAGGGTTAAATTGCAGTTTTTTGTGCATGAGTTTTTTTTTGTTTGTTTGTTGTTGTTTTATTGTATTTTGAATAGCTAAGTCAAGAAACATTACAGAAGAGGTGAAAAAAATTCATGTTTCTTGACTATCAGGAAATATTTTTTTTTTTTTTTTTTTAAGAATGGGATTTTGACTGCATCGCTGCGACTTTTCATGCCATTTTGCTACGTTCATTATGCGTTTTAATTTATTAAAAAAAAATCAAAAAAATGGTTTTGAGGTCCACAACTACAGACAGAGGTTCTTGCCAAATCTTATAGCTCTATGTGCAGTAGTCTTTTCAAAACACATCACACATGCACACACACACACAAACTTTTCCCCTTATTATTATTATTATGAATAGTTAAAGTTTAAATGATAAAAGTTTTTTTCAATCATTAATTTTTTTTTCACTTAAATTTTAAAAGTTCCACTTAAAATTTGGATTAGGTTAAGAAAAGCCCACCTCACTTTTTTCTCCCTATTTTGAACCCTGTCTTCACTGCTTTTCATTTCTTTGTCTTGAAATATCATTGAAAACTATTCACTAAGAAATAAATGCCTTTACAAAGCAAACACACATAGACTAGAGATAAGTTTGGGCTCTTTTTTCAGGGCACGAGGACAGTGATTTGAAATCCAAGCTCAAAACATTTTGTGTCATCAGAGTGGCTTTCCAGCCCGAGGCCAATACCGAAATCATGCAATTGAAAACTGCCAATTTTTTAAATTTTATTTCCAGATTAATTTTTTCATTTAAAAATTTCTTACATAGAAATAACTATTTATCTTAAATATTTTCAAATGGCGACGTTTCGTGATTTTCATATCTTTGAAAATCTGTTTAAAATTGCAAATTTGTTATTTATAAACTTAAACTTACACTATGTGCAAAATTACTTAAAAGATGAGACAATATTTAAAAAACATGTTAAAAAACTTTAAAATCCTTAATACTTTCATCTATAAAAACATAGCCTTCATCAGAGAAATACAAGAAATACTACTGTTATTAACGTCTCATTTTCAAAATTTTGAAAATAAGACGTTAATAATAGTAGTATTTCTTGTATTTCTCTGATGAAGGCTATGTTTTTACAGTTGAAAGTACTAAGAATATTAAAGTAATTTAACACCTTTTTAAATATTGTCTCATCTTTCAAGTAATTTTGCACATAGTGTAAGTTTAACTTTTTAAAGATGAATTAAGCATTTCTATTTATTTATTTACTGTTATTTATACCCAATCACTGGTAGATACCTACAAAAGTCAGTCACAATTCTTATTCTTTTACAATATCATTGCACAACTATGGTGAAAGAAATGAGTTCTATAATTCTAAAAAAGGACTTGAAATAAAAAGGATAAATAATATATTAAATTTAAAAAATCAAAAAACACGACTGCGTAAAAAGCGAACTAATTACTTATTTCTCATCAATATGAAACTATTTTTTATATTACTTACCTTTTTTTTATTTACTTGTATTGATGACTTTTAAGTTGTGTTTAATTATTAGTTCCTATCTACAAACACTCTTTTGATGAGGCCTATAGATGTCTATTATGAAGGTTAGAGTTACCGTAAAGGTAGCAATCCAAAGTACACAACTTCTAGGTAGTGTAATATTTAAACGGAGCTTCTGACTACAAAATGGTCAATGAAACATCATCTTCATTTTGAAAGACCTATCCAATGATATGCCACTCAATAGGGTGCGTCAATTTTTTTTTTGTCTCTACCGCCATTTTTTATTTTACGGCTGCCATTTTGAATTTATAAAAACAAAACCCATCCTATAACCATCGGAAGATTAAGACGAATTGACAGAGACTTCATTCATAAAAATCCATCCAGCCGTTGGGATGTTTCGAGGGTATAAAGAAATCCACATACACAGATACGCGTGAAACACATAACCCTTCTTTTCAGTCGGGTAACAAGGGATATCCTATGGCTTCTTTATGTTACTAACACTGGCTGTGTCAATGCTTCAGAATTGGACAGAGTATTTCTTTTGATATCTCACTGATAAAAATTTAATTCCATTCAAACTGATTTTCAGAGGATTATAAAACATTTTAAGAAACTTGAACTACATTCTTGTTTTTTAAATAGCATCTATCAAGTTTTTTTTCAATTTGTTAATAAATGAAATTTTTTTACTTTGAGTCTGACAAGGAGAGGGCCAACCTTGTTAATCACAGATTTTGATTATTTTAATATATGGTGTAGGGTAGAGACCCCTTAGTCTCAGGTTGAACGGATTTTATCCAACGCTCCTTAGTTTTTGAGAACCCGGGGGGGGAGGTCTAATAGTAGTACACCACTTAAATACTTACTTTGTAACTAAAAGGATACGTTGGTCGTGGCTGAGTTGGCATGGCGTTTGCCGTCTGATCTGCAGGCCTGGGTTCGATACCGGGATGCGCTACATTTGTTTTTCTCATTTTTTGTTTTATAAATATATTCGTAAGTATAACTTAATAATCTCATTGTCAATTAAAATTTATGATATTGTATATCAATTATAATTTTAACCTATTTAATTTTTTTACTTTTAACTAAATATTTGTATAAAACATCATAAAACTGTTAATTTTTTTTAAATCATTTTTAAAATATATTTCATATATTCTTTATCGATGCAATGATATTGAGCAATTGTGTCAATTAGTGATTTTAAAGAAACATCATTTACGCATTGCTTTAACAAAGGAAGTCAATGCAATAATACTATTATTCTGTTTTTAAAGTAACAAACATAATTATATTAAAAATTAGCATCAGAAGTAAATTACAACTGACTTTTTGCATATTAAAGATTTTTAAATTTGTAATACTTATGCTTGCACTTTCAATTATTTTGCTTTCCCCGTTATCTCCTTTCTGCTTTTATTTTTATTTTATTTGAATATTCTTTTATTTTATCATAACTAGATGATGCCACAACAGGTTTTGTCACGATTTTGGAATTTTCATCTTTCAATAATAGATCCAATTTCTTTTTAAACCGCTTTAAAGGATGAGAAATAATAGTTTAAAAATAAAAAATGATAAATTTAAGTTTGTTAACAGTATAATTAATATATGATATTGAAATTTTTAATTTAAATTATTAAATTATAATTACAAGTATATTTATAAAACAAAAAATGAGAAAAACAAATGTAGCGCGTTCGGGTACCGAACCCGGGCCCGCAGATCAGCCAGAAGACGCCGTACCAACTGAGCTACGACCAACCTATCCTTTTTGTTACAATGTAAGTATTTAAGTTGTGTACTACTATTAGACCCCCCGGTTCCTCAAGAACTAATAGACCGGGAGCCGACAGCACAGACAATCACCTCATCGAGTTCATGGATGAAATTCTAGGATTAGTTAAATCTTGATTCGCATATTAAAATGCAATCGGTCTGCCATGTCATATCTTGGTGGAAAACACCTGAAAACCCGATTTTAGCGGCTGACTCGTAGGTTTACCATTGTGTTTTCCTGCACCAAAAGACATGAAAACATGGAGGGCTGGTAGCTGGGAAACACAATGGTAAACCTACGAGTCAGCCGCTAAAATTGGGTTTTCAGGTGTTTTCCACCAAGATATGACTTGGCAGACGATTGCGTTTTATTATGCAAATCAAGATTTAACTAATCCTAGAATTTCATCCGTGAACTCGATGAGGTGATTGTCTGCGCTGCTGACTCCCGATCTATAAGGAGCGTTGGATAAAATCTGTTGAACCTGAGACTAAGGTGTCGCTACCCTACAACATATATTAAAATAATCAAAATCTGTGATTAACAAGGTTGGCCCTCTCCTTGTGAGCCTGAAGACTGGTAAAAATCTAGCACAAAGCAGTTTTGGAACCGAACTCAGGTTGAGCACAAGTATCATTTCTAGCATAGATTCGATTCTCTTTTGTTTTGCAGGAAGCCTATCTTACTGTGCACGTTATTTTGACATGACTTCAACACTACATCTGTTGAAAAAGCAATAATTTGAGAGCAAGCCTGAAAAGGCCACTTTCCCAGTTTTCACAATATAAAATTATGGTTAGATTCTACACCTTTTCTGGTCATATAATATGTATCGAAATCAGGGCCAACCTTTCACACAGTTTTCCTGCACGACACATCATATCATGCCCCTTTTGCAAAGTAAGAAACAGCATTTTCAACAAGAAAAAAAAAGAGGTGTTAAAAATGGAAATTAATACAACCCAACTGAATGTACAGGATATCAAATAACTTACAGGAATACATGCAAGATGTAATCTCACTGAAAGAACACTGCACTTACCTTCAAGTATCTTTGTCTCTTTCGTAGTTTCACCACAACTTATATCTGTTGAATATTGCACGAAAACCTCACCATAGTTTAAAATGCCTCTTTCATCTAATACACCAAGCATATTTCGTCCATAATCAGGGTCTATGGAAACATTTGCTCTTGTTTTTAAAAGACCTAAGGATTGAAGGCACATTTCATAAACTTACAAGGAGTAAAAATTAAAACATATAACCAAAAGTACTGAAGATGAAAAGTAAATCGAAATAAATCGGAATACGAAACACTCAATGAGTAAAAAAAAAAAAAAAAGTTAATTAGTAAACCATTAATTTCCTTAAAATAAAAAAGAAAAGGACAGGCATTTACATAGAATAAAATCATTTACCAATTTGATCTCGATGAACAGCAAGCAGTATACTCCTGAAGAATGGCTCAGTCGTCAAATGGATTCCTGCATGAGAAAGGTCCTCAAAATCATACATCGCTTGAGTTTTAATTTTCAAAACTTCGGCAGCTTTTTCCTCATCAAAAAGCATATCTGTTATAGTTTTTAGCATGTTCTCCTGCAGCCTTAAAAATACCCGGTGGCGGACACCCAGGTCATTGAGCATGGCAATTAACGGCCTGTTCAGCTGTAAAGGTACTGAAAAGGAAAAGTTTAATAGATCAACCAGCTGCATACATACAGGCAAAAAGTATTCCATATGCTCATATGCTTTACATGAATGTGTCAACTACTGTAAAAGGAGGAGCAAATGCAAATGCATTTTTGAATTTCCTTAAAAAATTAAATGAATAAAAAAATGCACAGTAATAACCATTCGTAAAATATATGACAGATCAAAATTTAAGAATTAAGATAAAACAAAGACAATGCAGAGGTTGAGTTAAAGAAAAAAAAACCCAATTGAGACAATAACTTTTCATTAAGATATTTTTCAGACTTTCTTAGAGTGAATCTAGATAAGTTTTAATCTTTATATAATGGAATATTTATCAATTTTTAATTATATTTTAACAAAATTCCATGTAGACAATAAAATTCCCATTCACATAGTTAATGTAATGAGACAAGCATGAAATTATATATCACTGTAAGCATAAAATTATTCTAATTCTTATTGCATATATAGGATATGTTTAAAAAAATGTATATGCAATTTATTTGCTAATCCTTTCAGGTTTATTAACGAAATAATAGCTGAAACCAGACTTTGAGCAAAGGAAATCTATCCTAAAAAGTGGATAAGTGTGATCAAACATCATACAAAGGGTAATAATACACACACATACTACAATATGTATTAAAACACACATTCACACATAAATAACGCCTGAATTCAACAGTTAAATGTATATATAAATATTTTAGACATACATACAATAAATACAATAAACCCAACTGGACTGAAAAATTAGCCAGAGCCAGGAATCGAACCCGGGACCACAGTATACAAGACTGCTGCTCTAACCACTGAGCTACTCCGGCCGATGCCTGGGTCTGCAATTTCTCATTAATAAACCAAGTTGGGGAAGTACCAGCCATCTACCAGTACCACCAGTCCAGTTGGGTTTATTGTATTTATTGTATGTAATGTCTGTAAAATATTTATATATACATTTAACTGTTGAATTCAGGCATTATTTATGTGTGAATGTGTGTTTTAATATACCGGGTGTCCCAAAAAGGACTGACTGATTTTAAAATTCAATAACTTGCAAACGGTGACAGATATTAAAAAAATTCTTGCTGGAGGGTTATGCATAAGGTCAAAAGTTTTATTACAGTGATTTTCAATTTTAGTTCGACTTACAAACAATAGATGGCGCTGTAAGCAATAGTCGCTAAATACAGGCTCGATTTTTGGTCCTTTATCTTGTTCCATGCAGAAAAAGGAGATGGAAATGTATTATCCGGGCCACGAAGTACTAAAAATCGAGCCTGAATTTAGCGACTATTGCTTACAGCGCCATCTATTGTTTGTAAATCGAACTAAAATTGAAAATCACTGTAATAAAACTTTTGACCTTATGCATAACCCTCCTGCAAGAATTTTTTTAATATCTGTCACCGTTTCCAAGTTATTGAATTTTAAAATCAGTCAGTCCTTTTTGGGACACCCGGTATATTGTAGTATGTGTGTTTATTATTATAATTCGTAGATCGATGTAATAGTAAAAATCTATTCATCATTGTCCGGTCATCCAAGGCTATCGCATGGATGGCTGGTGACTTCCTTAACTTGGTTTATTAATGAGAAATTGCAGACCCAGACATCGGCCGGAGTAGCTCAGTGGTTAGAGCAGCAGTCTTGTATACTGTGGTCCCGGGTTCGATTCCTGGCTCTGGCTAATTTTTCAGTCCAGTTGGGTTTATTGTATTTATTGTATGTATGTCTGTAAAATATTTATATATACATTCAATCGTACAAAGGGTTCCGTTTAATATACCTTTCGAAACACTTTATCCTTTAATTAATAAATCCAAATCATTAATTTATAATTATTAAATCCTTAGGCTTTATCAATAAGAATATAGATGGCAGCACCAATAAATATTAATATTAAAATGATTGCACAAGAGGAAGCTATTTTTTAATCAAATTAAAAGTATTCAGGAACTTCTTGCTTTTCAGACAATTATAACAGCATTTGTTTGCACGTCTGGAAAGCATATTTAATTACATGATTTAATTTTAGGTAAAAAAAAAAGAAAAGGAAAAGAAAACTCTTAAAATGGCAAAAAAAAAAGTAAAGTTCTTTTAATTAAACCTCTCGAACAATGAAATGTAGTCTGAGAGAAAAAATCAAAAGTGAGATGGCAGCATTAATGAGAGTTAACAATTAAAAATAAAAGTTTAAATAAAATTCAAAATGTAAAAATTTTTTAAATTCTGAAATTTAAAAAATATAGTAGAGGAGAGGTTTAAATAAAATTTAAAATTTCTAAAAACAAAAACCGAAATTTAAAACGCTGAAATTGCTCAAGAAATTAGTGGATGTTCAAGCAAAATTTAGCAGAAGTTTAAGAAGAATTTAAAATTTCACAATTTGTCAAAAAATATTTTTTTAATTAAAAAAATAATTGCTAAAATATTTTTCAACAACTTTTAGTGTCAAAATGGGGAAAAAAAATTACAAAAATTCTGTAAAATTGAATCTATTAGATAATGAAATCTATTCCAGGGAAAATTTTCAAACTGAATAGCAGACAAATGCTATTCAGTTGTTCAGTTTGTCAGTCATTTACAATCACAAGAATTAGAGCTATATTTGAAGTAGACTGAGCTCTTGAAAAGGTTCAAAAGCAACATTCCTGAAGAATGCAGTAATCAATAAAAACCTACACGGAGCCATCTAATCTCTTCAAAATTTTATGATTTGTCGTGTGATCAAGGGTATTCAGATATAAATATGCAAAATTTCAAGTCTCTAACTTATATAGCTTCCAAGAATGAACTCTTTGATAGACAGACAGAGGCGTGAGACAAATAGGGTTTAGTCAAATAAATGAAACCCAAAAAAGTTAGTGGAAGCTCAAAGACATAACAGTAGTGCAGATGCAGAGAGTTTCACAGATCACCCTACGCCATTTACAATCACTAGAATTAGAGCTATATTTGAACTAGATTGAGCTCTTGAAAAGGTTCAAAAGCAACATTTCTGAAGGCTGCAGTAATCAACAAAAACCTACACGGAGCCATCTAATCTGCGATAAAAAGACCGATTTTTTTTTTTTTTTGCAGAGATATGGTCGGATGTCATTAATTCATTCAATTAAAATAATATAAGACCTTTTTCAAAATTTTATGATTTGTTGTGTGACTAGATTGAGCTCTTAAATTTTTTTAAAAGCAACATTCCTGAAGACAGCAGTAATCAATAAAAACCTTCAAAAACCTTGGTAGAAACTTAGGGCAAAAATTCGAGGAAACCGGTTCTACAAATGGCTCGCCAAGTAAGACTTAAAAAAAAAAAAAAAGCATTTTAATAAGCACCTACATTTGAAAAGTTACATTTAAATGGAAGAAAATCCAGAATAGAGAATCTAGTAATTGTGTATACATTTTTTTAAATATATTATATTGTATAAACATGATGATGCATAAAAAAAAAAAAATAAATAAGAATAAAACTGTATTTAGAAAAACTTTTTTCAACTTCATTAAATGTTGTCACATATTTTTAAACATGAATAATAAGAAAATTATATAAGAAATCTAATCTCATTACCAGATTAAATGATTGGTCTTTTTTTTTTTTTTCTTTTTTTTTACGTGAAACAACTTAAAAAAGTAAAGCTTTGAGAAAAGATGATTTATTGCTACATCTCAAAATATGTGCATCAATTTAGGTATACAGTGGCTCCCAAAAGTGTTTGTACACTTTAAAAATTGGTAGTAGGAAGTACCCTGGAATTGAATTCGAATATGAAGTCCAATATTTTTCTACATCATCTCTATGTTATTCTAAATAACACCCACCATTTTTTTTTTTTTGAAATATTGACTGATTTTTTTTTAAATTTAAAAATGAAAACGAAAGGAGGCAGAGAAAGAATACACCAAAAAAGTGTTCATACAATGAAACATTTTCGAATAAATTCATAATTAAAATTATTGTCTGTCACTTTATTTTTACATTATTGTAACATTTACGAAACCGTTTGGCTTTAATTTTTGCTTGCTTTCTCCGTAATATTCCATTTATTATTTAAAAATGGCTCGTAGCCATAAAAAACAACTAATAGCATTCGAAAATTATCTTTCACCATAGTAGTGGTAAATCAGTTCGGAATACTGCTAAAGTAGTTAATTTATCCCATTCTATGATGCAGTATGTGATAAAACGCTTTAAAGAAGAAAATCGGATTGAAAACAAGATAAAAAAAGGTCGTCCGTCAAAGTTAACACAACGTGATCAGAGATTTATAATTAGAAAAATTGTGAAAAATCCACTGTTAAGGGCTGTAAAAGTTGCTACAGAATTTAATGAAATTTTTCTACTTCAATTTCACCTGAAACTGTTTGACGAGTACTGAGATCAGCTGGATTAAATGAATATTCTGTGTCTGGCCATAGAAATGCTTTTGTTAGTGCAAAAAACAGAAAGCTTAGGATTTCCTTCACAAAATCAATGATAAATAAACCCGAATCATATTGGAATAATGTCTATTTGCAGATGAAAAAAAATTTAACATTTTTGGTTCCGATGGGTGTATAATTGTATAAAGAGGAAAAAAGGAAGAACTTAGTTGGAACAGTTAAGCATTGCAGTGGAGGTGTCCTTGTGTGGGGGGTGCATGAGAATGGCTGCATCAGGACTAGTTAATTTGGTATTGATTGATGGCATAATGAATCATGTTCTTTACTTAAATATTTTAAAAGACAATTTAAAATTATCAGCCCAAAATTTGGGTACTGGAAAGAACTTTGTTTTTTTATCAAGATAACGTTCCTAAACATGCATTAAACGTTCCTAAGCACCTAACGTTCCTCAACGTTTGCCTCTGGTGTTTCTATAATTGCCCACAAGTTCTGAAAACACCGCCTCAATCGCCGGATTTGAATCCAATAGAAAGAACTGGAAGTTAGAGTACAAAGACACAACATTAAAACAAAAAGTGAGCTAAAAACAGTAATGAATGGTAATGGATGATCAAGAACATTGATGCAGAAATTGCAAAAAAAAAAATAGTGAAATCTATTCCCAGATGTTTAAAAGCTGTTGTGGATGCTAAAGGATAGTATCCTACTAAGTAAAGTACTAACTTAACGAAATATTACAATATTTACTAATATGTAGAGATTTTTTGAAAGTGTATGAAGACTTTTATGAGGCAACTCTTTTGTTATTTTTTTTATCATTGATTAGTTCAAAATAACGTTTTACTATGTTTTTAAAATATTTTTAGTTTTGTTAAGAATAAGTTATGGATCTTCTTATTAAATTCCCATTCTGAAATATTAATTTTAATTTAATGGATAGAGTACTACTTCAATGAAATTCGTAAGTATACCAACACTTTTGGGAGTAACACCATTGTAAATATATCAATATCATATGACACTATCAAAATAAAATACCTGGAGCACTTTGCCTGGCAATTTCCAGCCTGGTGCTGTTAGGACAATTGAATTTTTTCATACTCTCTCGAAACACTATTTGGGTGTCTTTCAAATTTGGATCAACCACTAACATTCCTTTATATCCACCGTAACGTATTTGGAAAGCACTGCATAATTTATCA
This sequence comes from Maratus speciosus, assembly GCA_963932465.1. Lineage (NCBI taxonomy): Eukaryota > Metazoa > Arthropoda > Arachnida > Araneae > Salticidae > Maratus > Maratus speciosus. Next base: position 299,144,988 of record OZ010789.1, read on the forward strand.
TGACCCAATGCTTCATGAACCTACAAAGAAAAAAATAAAAATTGTTGCAGAGCAAAAGGTCTCATAATAATCAATTAAGTGCATCACAGTATCTGCAAATCTAATATAAATATATTTTTTATGCCCAAATTTTCGAACAGATGGCCAATTTTTAAAATATTTTGAAACCGAATGCCTTAAACTTTTGGAAAATACAGAACCGAATTACCCCTGAAAAGGCGCGAATTTGGTCAAATAAATGTGTAAAAAATCGAGAATTTAAACAAATGACTGCGCGAAAAATCAAGAATTTCGTAAGTCGACAATCTATTGTGGAAAAGAATCGTGAATTTCGTCAAATGATATCTGAAACAAACAGCGAATACCATCGATCTGTTGCGGAAAAAATATATATCGCGAATTTCGCCAAATGGTGGCGGAAAAAAAATTTCGCCAATCTGTCGCAGAAAAACTCGAGAATTTTGCCAAAGGATCGCGGGAAAAAATCATGAGTTCTGTGAAACGATCACCGGAAACAAAAATGCAAAATTTGGCAAAGGATCACGGGGAAAAAAATGTGAGTTTCACAAAACCATCGCCCCCCAAAAAATCAGGAAATTTCCAATAGGTCATAGGAAAAATTGTGAAATCTCCTTCAATGATCGTAGCAAAAGATGGCAAAAAGAAATAACTATTTTCGTCAATTGTGGGGAAAATTGTCCCCTAATTGGGGAAAAAATCGCGAATTTTGCAATTCGTCGTGGAAAAAATTGCAAACCTTCTCAAACAACCGTAAAAAATTTCTTGAAATTTACCAAAGGTCGCGGAAAAATCATCGCAAATTTTGTCACAAGAATGGACAAAAAATTGCGAATTTTGTCTAACGATCAGAATAAAAAAAATTGCAAATTTTGTCAAATGGTCGCAGACAAAAAAACACAAATTTAGTTTAAAAAAAAAATGAGAATTTAACGAAATGATCGCGCAAAAAATCACGAATTTTATAAGTCGGTCATGAAAAGAAAATCACGAATTTTGACAAACGATCTGGAAAAGAATTGGGAATTTCGTCGAAAGATCTCTGAAACAAATAGTAACCACCATCAATCGGCCGCGGAAAATATATATCGCAAATTTGGACAAGTGGTGGCGGAAAAAAAAAAAAAAAAAAAAAAAAATCGTCAATCTGCTGTAGAGAATCGATCGGCAAAGGATCGCAGAAAAAATGGCAAAATCTCCTTCAACGATAGTATAAAAAGATCTCAGAAAGAAAGAGGTATTTTCGTCAATCGATTGGGGGAAAAATCACGAATTTTGGAATTTGTCCCGGAAAAAATCGCGAATCTCCTCAAACAACCGTTGAAAAAGTGTGTTTGGGAAGATGACTTTACAAGCGCTTTGAAGAAAAAGATCGAATATTTTCAGTAAAAATAGTCGCTTAAATCCGAAAAAAAAACTTGCTTGTTTTCTTGAAATAGTCGCTTTTTAATGGTTTTCGGCCTAAAATAGTCGGCAAAAATAGTCACTTTCAGTAGCATTTTAGTAGCAAGTGCAGCCCTGGAATTGTATGTTAAGAAAAATCAGAATTTTATGAAAAGTGAGTCGGACCGGACCGGGCCTGATTTAATTAAATTTTTTCCATGGGCGGGCTTGTTTTTACCGATTTTTGTACGAGCCGGGCCTGGCCATAAGCTGTGAAAATATAAACGGGTCGGGCGGAAGTTTAAATTTTTACCCCGAGCTGGGTCCGAGCCTTGAAATTGTGGTCTGGTGCAGACCTCTAGTGTGCCTCCCTAGGGCCTTGCAAAGAGGGTGCTAAAGGAGCGGTCGGTCACCCCAGGTGCAAAATTTATGCTGCGAACTACGGTTTTATTCATTGTTTGGCCGCTGTTAATTTTCTGGGGATTTTCTTTTTCTTTTTGATCATTTTTTTTTTTTTTTCCTGTCGCAAAACATTATGAACTCTCTAAGAAATAAGTGCAATTTTCCCTTAATTAAAATTAAACCTTTTAAAGTTCCAAAATAAACGCGAAATATATTTATTCAATAGAATTTATTTATGTTTCTGCACTTTATCAATTTTATTACACCCATCACAAAGTTTTTTTTTTTTTTTTTTTTTGGGGGGGGGGGGGGGGTGCAAAATTAAAAATTCGCTCCGGGCGCAGTTTCACGGCCTTGGTCCCCCCCCCCCTCCCAAAAAAAAAAAAAAAAATTCTGGTCACGCTATGCCTATGCCTGCACATACCTGAGCCTGTCATGAAGCCGACCTTGGGAAAGAATTTCTTTCATTTAATTTGGGTCAGACTTAATTTTATCTAAAGATTCAGGCTGGGCATGGGCATATTTTTTTTTTGAAAACTTGGGTTGGGTGTTAACTTTATTTTTCTCAGGATGGGCCCGGACCTTACATTTTTTTTTTCTTTTTGTAGATTTGGTCCAGACCTGGCCTGTATTTTAGTCTGGCTGGGTTGTGTTACCTGAGAATATATATATGTTTTTAATGGCTAATCTGGTGTTAACTTTACTTCTTTATTAGTGGAGAGAGTGAACAATAAAACAACGCTTCTTCATTTCATTTCTTTTTTTACATTTTGTAAATAGTTTTATACAGTAGTTAATCAAATGAAAGATATTTTGCCAGAGTGCTGATTTTTCATTTAAAATTTTAGATATACAGTAAACCAGGGGTGTAAAAATACCGGGCGCCAGGTCGCCCGGGCGACTAAATTTTCGACACTGGCGCCTAGATATATCTTAGGAAATGAAAAATAATTCATATTTATAACTTTGATTATCAGCACGCGAAAAATCGGAGACATCACGCAAAAAAATAGCTCTTACGTGTCCCATGGGACGCATAATTTCATCAAAAAATCGCGGAAAAAAGCCGATTTTCATCAAAGGGTCGCAAAAAATAGCTGAAATTTCATCAAAATATCGCGGAAAAAACATGATTTTCGTAAAAGGGCCGCGAAAAAATAGCGTATTTCGTCAAAAAATCGCAGAAAAAGCCGATTTTTGTCAAAGGATCGCGAAAAAAATAGCGTATTCTGACAAAGGATCGCGAAAAAAAAGCGCAAATTTCATCAAAATATCGCGGATAAACGCGATTTTCGTAAAAGGGCTGCGAAAAAAATAGCATATTTCGTAAAAGGATCGCGAAAAAAGCCGATTTTTGTCAAAGGATCGCGAAAAAAGCGCAAATTTCATCAAAATATCGCGGAAAAACGCGATTTTCGTAAAAGAGCCGCGAAAAAAATTGCAAATTCCGTCAAAAAATCGTGGAAAAAAGTTTTTTGTCAAAGGATTGGGGAAAAAACGAGATTTTCGAAAAAAAGTATCGTATTTCGTCAAAAGATCGCGAAAAATAGCGAATTTCGTCAAAAAATCGCGGAATAAAGCTGAATTTCATCAAAGGATCTCGAAAAAAGATCACATTTCGTCAAAGTATCGCGGAAAAAACACGATTTTCCTAACAGGTTCGAGAAAAAATAGCGAATTTCGTCAAAGGATCGCGGAAAAAACGCGAATTTAGTCAAAGCATCCAAAGCACCAAAAAAGATCTGCAAACCAAACTTATAGGTTGAACATTCATAAAATAGGATTTAATTTTTTTTTTTTTTTTTGAGATTCTTAAAAATACAGCATGATTTCAGTGTACTTTGATAATGTACTCAGGGGGTGGACCAGTGAACTCCCCCCCCCCCCCCCTTCTTACTGCATTGAAAAGTCTTCCACTTTTAGAAGATTTAGGATTCGATTCTTATTTATGATTTAGATGTGAATTTCCCTTCCAAGGAAAATGTCTGATTCCAACACAGATCTATGCTGACAAATAATTCAATGGGAAGTGCAATGAAAGCACCTATTATTCAACAAAAAGCAAAAAGTACCCCTTTACTTAACATAATTATTCTTTTTTTTCAGCAAAAGTATATTTTTCAATAAACCTGTCTTGCCCCTTTTTAAAAGAAATGCGAACATTAGTGGAACTTGATATCTTCTACTCTCAAATAAGCTTTATTTTACAATTAAAATTGTATCTTGCACTTTTACTTTTAAAAAAGTAAAGAAAATTTCTTTTAATATTTTTTAAAAATACCTTATTTGAGTGCAAATAATACTGGTTTTAATTCATTATTTAATTATTATTAAAACAATAATTAATGGATTTTTTTTATCTTTTCGAAATAAACAAGTTTCATTTATTCCTTTAAAATATGAATTATTATTGATGGGGACCCACTTCTGTAAAAAAGGGACCCGGATTTTGGAAATCCTGGGTCCCGGGGACCCAGAATTTTTCAAGTACAGCAACATCACTGATTATTTATGGATTTTTTTTTCTTTTTGTTCCATGCGCAAAGAAAAAAAAAATGAAGTTCTCTTTCACTGAACTGGACTTATTAAAATTATTATTAAATCATTTCCAGAAATATTTTGTCACATTGAATGTTGATTTGGAAACAACTGAAAGTATTGCTCTTGACGAATGGTACGAGTTTAAGGTACTGTGCAAAGACATGAGATTTAGTGAGCTTTTGATCAAATCAATGAAAAATGATTCTAAATTTCCAATTTTATCAAAGTTACTGCAAATTGTATCTGTAATACCTGTGGCAACTGCATCCTGTAAACGAGGATTCAGCACAATGAATTTTATCAAGAACAAGTTTCGCTCTACTTAGACATCACAAAATTTAAATGGACCTTCTGTAGAAGCATTTTACTGCTTTTGATTATTTAACTGCTTATTTAATTGCTTATTTAACTGCTTTTGATCCTACAAAAGCAGTTGAACGCTGGTACTTTACATCAAAAACAACAAGACACATGAGCAGTCATAAACATCATAAAAATTTAAAAGCAAATGGGGACAAACAATAAGTTAACAGTATTGATTTATGGCATATATTATAGTCCTTGAAGTGAATTACATATTTGTACTTTTGAGGTGTTTAAAGAAGTTTTTAATGATTACCTATTATTTGTATTTTACATCAGCACTTCCAATTTTTTTATATCAATATTTATAATTTTATGTAACATTACTTTTTTATACAAGAAAAATTTATGTCATGTGTCAGATATATTTAATTAAAAAGAGTGAGTTGTATGTACTATTATTAACTTATACTGTAATTTCATTTTACAAATTTGTTATCGATAGTAACTGGCTCCTAGATTTTCAAAAAATTTTTACACCCCTGCAGTAGACTCCGTCAAATCCGTACAGCTTGAAACCACAGGTTATGCAGATTTTAGAATTTTGTGGATTTCTGGCGATTGCTTTATTTATATTTTTTAAACAGTAATTTGAATGTAACAATGTAGTAATCAAAATTATAATGAATGCTTACAATATATAGTAAAAAATTAAAACAATAAAATTAAGATAGTTTTAAAAATAATTAAGTTATTAAAAGTAAAGGTCAAATAAATAATTAATAGTGTATAATTAAATTTGCATAATAAAGATGAGATATATTTTTCTTGAATTAGTGAATGAAACTTACCTCATAAAGGTAACCTACTAACTAATTCACATAAAAAAAGGAAGTTTTATTTCAGGTTTAGCTAGACTTAATAATAACTAAAAAAACTTTATTAATGCATAAATATAATTTGTAAAAAGATTGCACTTAGCAGTGAGTTTTGAAAGTAACTGCCATATTGGTTTATCTCAGAGGTTCAAATTGGCAATCCTTTTCAAAAACGGCATTTTGAGAAAAAATTGCTAAGTTCATTCTGTGGACCACAAACAAATTCCAATTTTATGGATGTGTGAATAAAAATAATTTTAACTGCGGCAAAAACAAGAGAATTTTTATTTGAAATCAGTCTTATCTAGCGCACATGATGTAGGGAATTAAAAATAAGATCTACCTTAAATAACAATAATACTAATCTTACCTCTGCAGCTAACTCTTCCGATATTCTTCCAATGCCATCCGAGAAATTATATGGCTTCCCATTTTCCGGATCATAGCCACGTTCAATGTCAGGCACTGTTTGAACTGACTGAGGTTCCAATGGAACGGATATTGTATCAACAGTCTGTGAAAAGCATTGGCCCATTCTCGCCATATATTTGGGGACATTATAAATATGAGAAAAATCCCCCATCCATTTCCGAATATCAGCTGATGTTATGCCTTTCAAATCTTTTGCATACATCCAAACTCCATGATCACGTAGTTGAGAGTTGGACCATGCAAGGAACTCATACTTCCTAGTACCGATATGAATACCTTCAGTCATTGGGTGCACGACACATCTTTCCATAAAACCCTTGTCAGCAAACAATGCAGGAGATGTGAGTTTACGCATATTATCATCTCTGAATGATACACGAACTGCAAATTCTGGATCAAAATTCCGGACAACTCGATTTCCAAAGAGCAATTCAGGTGCCCAAAGAAGTAGCCTTGTAGGTGTAATCGTAATTCGACGAGTCATGCAGCACTTGGGAGGTACAATGTATTCTTTGAAATCGACTGTGTTTCTAACTGCGACATAGTAAAGGAACCGATTTTCTATGACATTCCAGTAATTTAAAAGCTTTCCAGATTCTAAAGTTGTTAAAACATCTCCCAAGGCACTCTCTAAAGCCCTAGGATTCTCTTTTGAGAATGTTAAGACTTTCAAAAAATCATTTTTTGATGGTAGCTGTGACAATAAAACGAAATTTCTCTGGCAAATTGCAGATATCATATACATACAGCCAAAATCCATGTTATGCCTATTTAATCTGTTCAATAATTCTATTGCAGATGGTGTATAAGTTTGGTTTGTTAAAATGGAAGAGTAATATATTGGTTTTGAACTGCATCGTGAACGGATATTAGCTATAATCATATCCAGCTCCATATTATAATTATAAATGGGCAAGCACAAAACATTTGCACGACCTAAAATGTCAGGGTCGATTTTTCCATTCATATTTAGATTGCGGTGCCTAGTTTCTGAACTACGTCTATTGACCACAGTGTGTTCCACTCTATAAATAATTGGTGGGTTGAATAAATCCATGAATAACTGAGGTGTGTGATATGACTGAATATTTACAAAAATATTCCGTATGTTATCATATGTAAATCTAATTTCAAATTCTCCTCTCTGTATGACTACATTTCGCATGACATGATAAAACATTATCTTATCAATCTTTTCCAAAGACGCATATTTATGAAAATAACCATCGTGAGGCAGTACGCCAAACTGAACAGTGCCATCACTATCACAATTCACTTCACTTACAGACATAAAGGGGTTTGCAGGCATAAAGGAGTAATCTTTGTACAGCATAATGTAGCAACATGGAAGGCGATGACATTTTGATTTGAAATTACGTAAAAATTGTTCATGCTGCAGTCGAGAAGTTCTCGGGTATGAAGAATTGCACTCAACTTCTACTTGTAAAATGAGTTCCTCAATTTCAGGATGAAACTCTTCATCTGATTTTGTGGCCTGGAAGAAATTAATAAAAGAAACATGTACATCACAATCCTCAAGGCATTTTTTCACCTCACGCAATAAGGCATGTTTTTCTGCGTGATTTAACTGATGATCCACAACAATTACAACTTTGAAGATAAGTTCAGACATCATCTGAAAAAACAGAATATTGCCAAATAAATATTCATATTAAAAATACAAAATCAGTTTTCATGCAATAACATAAATAAATAACATATAAGCAAACATCAATAGCTTGGAACTGTAGGTTTTTTTATATGCAAATATATTTAAAATTTTGATAATAATAATCTTAAATATTGTCAACAACGTTAACTGTCTAAGTAGTACCAACCAGCGTTCGAAATCCTTGGTGGTCCGCTGGTCCGAGACCACTAAAAATTCAATCGGACCACTAATTTAAAAAATTTAGTGGTCCGCAGGACCAGTAACTTTTTTCCCCTCTCTGACAGGTAAATGTAAATTTTCCCGTCCCTGTGATAACCGCAACCAAACACAAACCACAGAATTTTATTTTATTTTTAAAAATAAGTAAAAAATTGCATTAAAACTTAGTCAGTTGAAATAAATAATCAGAAATAAAATACATAATTAATAATTTTATAGTTTTTGTTCATGTCTGTTTATTTAATTTTTAGCAAATTATAATTTTACATTTTATTATGCTAAAAATCTTGGGTAACTGAAAGGAAGTTTGGTTTATATTCTAGGAGGAGGAGGAAGGGGGGGGGGGGGTCATTCAAAGGGTTAAAGGTACTTAATAGAATTTCCCAGTAGCAAAAAATTCGCCATGTGCCTGCAACAGATACTTCAGGGGCAGAAAATAATCTGCATATAAAATATTTTAGAATTGAAGCCTTAATTAATCAAACGATCACTTACCTTTGTTATTATGCATTTTATTAATTTTACTAATAATAATCTTAAATTTTTGTATTAAGTAATAAAGAGCTAAACATAATATAAAGCGAAATAAAGGTTCGATAGAAAAATAATCTGCAAATGAAAAAAGAAAATCTGCGACGCCCGTCTCCCGGCTCGAACTTTCTGCTACCGGGTAGAATTTTATGTAGCGGGCCAGTGACAATGACTGCAGACCAGTAAACTCTGATGTTTACTGGTCCTTTGGACCAGTGACTTTTTTTTATCAATTCTACCGCTGCCAACTAATCTTAATACTGAGATTTTGAGACCTTTATGTCTACCTGTCAAATAAACCAGGTAGTAAAAATTCATATACTGAAAATATATTATTAAATTCAGCACGTTCATTGATTAAACAAGTTTTATGGAATTTATTCACAAACCAAAACATGTTCTTGCGACTAATTAGAGAACTGCAAGAAGTGTCAGTCACCGAGCATGATAAGAGTGGTATCCAGTGTTGTAGTCATAAAGAGAGAGAGAAAAAAACAAACAGTGGTTACATGCTATAATATAGGTGCAGATTCCCAAAATCTGGAAGGAACCAGCAGCTCTTGAACCCAAAAAATCCAGTGGCCACATTGTGAAACAAACACATAAAAACAATAGCATTTAAATGAAGGAAAAAGAGAAAAAAAAAACTCAGGAATTCAAAGTGAAAAATAATTTATTTAATATATACACATGTACAACAAAACACAGATTAATTACGTCAATGTGTAATGTATATTTAATTTAATCATACATTTCTTTAATTTGGATATTAATTATTATAAATTTTAAACTAAAAAAATATATATATATATATGTGTAATAGTTTCAGTGTTTATATGACGGGCAATAAATATCATACATGTTGTTTTCCTATGCGATCACCGACAGTGGATGATGCATTGTTTTTGCTGATATAGTATTTGATCCCAGTAGCAGAATTTTCTGAGTTAATCTGCAGCAAACCAAAATTTATCTGCGAACCAAGAATACTGGGTCAAGCTTACTATCATAAAAAATTATAGTAGCCCATAAAATAAGTAAAACTTGCATTTGCAAAGAAAATACAATAAATCTAGAGACAAAAATTATATTTTAGTTAATTTTTTTAGCCCACAATTTTTTGAAAGTTGTTAGAATTGATCTGCAAGGCAGGGGCGTGCCGAAGGCTGTTTTAGTGGGGGGGGGGGGGGGGGGGGGGGGGGTGAACTGAATTTTGCCGACTGCAAGATCGGGGGTGAGAAAGACTTTGTGATAGCCCCCCCCCCCCCCCCCTCAGCGACGGAGTCAACTGTTCTACAGTACTGTGAATTTATAAAAATCACTAAAAGTCTTAAGTGGTCACCTGCATTCTCCTTAACCACAGTCGAAATTAAAAGCTGTTATTCAGTATGTGTAATTTTTTTAAAAATTATTTTACTATATAAGTAGAGTTGAGAATCCTATTATTAATTAGGATTCTGCTTACGATTTAAAAGGAAATGTGTACGAATGTACCGTACATTAACCTGTTCTCAAAAGTAACAATTTAAGAATGTTGAAGTACTTCGGAATTTATGTTTCTACACAGTGCTCAGCAAAAGTTTAGACAATGATCGATTATGTTTCTGTGCTGAGAACTATGTAACGAATTGTTGCAATTCAACTGTCATATATTACTGGGGACTTACCCTTCAAACACAAACAATTAATTTTAATTTACACACTTTACATAATATATAATGACAAAAAAACAAATTTAACATTGTTGCAAAAGTATAGACAATCTGTCTGTTAGCAGAAAAATATCCATAAATTAAAATCGAACGGCACCTACATTGTCTGCTATTAATGCAAAAATGTGACATTCCATCGAAGAAACTAAATCCTGCATCACTTGGGGGTCTATTTCATACCAAACACGTTCAACATCTGATTGAAGTTCATTTACAGAGGAGTATTGTTAAAAAATTGCATAAACCGTATGAGATATGATGCCACAAAAGTTTTCGATTGGGTTTAGATCAGGGCTACACTCGGGCCAGTCGAGAATAGTAATATTTTGAGAGTTAAACCAATTTTTTGATTTGTATGCAACATGAATAGATGCATTATCTTGCACAAATACATACTTTGGAAGAGGTAAAAGTTCATCAAATGGCCATAAATTGTTTTCCAATGTACGTATGTAGTCTTACGCAGCTTGACGACCATTGAGAAACTCCAGAGACTCTTGAGAATTAAAACAAAGTGAGGCCCAAATCACCAACAATTTAGCAAAGGACACGTAATTTTAATTCCAAAAGTGACAAGAATATTTAATTAAAATTTTCCTTTCATAATATACGTGAAAATAAGCAATTTCTTATTTTCTAATAACTTTGTTTATAAATTCTGGTATCAGTCCATTATTTCATCAGTTCATAAAAAGAATTACTCCGCGACAGGAAAGGGGTCAATTTGTTGTGAGATTTCAAGGCTGGCTGTTTTACCATTTTCATGTAAACTAATGTACATCTTTCTTTAATGCATCTACGAAATTATCCGTTGACACAGAAAGCTCTGACTCACTTTTAATGCGATTAGCAGTCCTCATTTGTCTAGATGCCAGTTTATGGATCCTTCTATAATCTCGTTTTCTGGCCACACGAGTCCTTCCAGATCTATGTTTTGCTTTGAAAGAGTCACCCCTAGACAGTACTTAATAGACAGACTTCTTTGGCCGATTCAAAGTAGCTGAAATTTCTGCAACAGTCTTCCCTTTCGATTTCAGCTTCCATGCTTTAATTACTTCATCAGACTGAAAATTTCTTGCTCGTGGCATCTTCACTAACCGATGCTATCTTGAGGTGCACTTAAATACTTCATGCATGTGACGTCATAAGTTTGAAATATGCATTTTTTCGGTGAACAATTGCCAAAAAATCACAAAAGTGTCTAAACTTTTGCAATATGCAAATTTCACTTTTTTCAATTAAATTAAATAATATCTCACATTAAAACCGTTATTTCTGCCCTAAAACGTTTAAAATATATTTAAAAATAAATACAGTCATTTGTATAACCCAAGTGTTCGTATTTTTTATTTAAAGGTTAAAAATCACCAGTGTCTAAACTTTTGGTGAGGACTGTAAATAAAACCGCCTGCTGTTGTGTAATGAAAGTGTATAAATTTTAAAATACATAAAAAAGACAAATCTTGCTTGCTAAAAATAAGATATATCTTAGTATAAGAGGCTAAAAATTATCCTTCTACATTTTTAAATTATCACCCGCCTATCCTTCAGAATAGCCCATTTTTCAGCTACACTGTCTAAATCCAACATGTAAGTTATGTCTGTTTCACAGATTAATAAGCATTAGTTCGTCCAGTCGCTCTTCCGACATGGTGGTATGCAAGTAATTTTTTACTAACTTTAACCTGCTGAAACTTCTTTCATTACTTGCCGCAGTTACTGAAATAATAAAGGACAACTTGTAGGTTGAGTTAACCAAAGAAAGGTTAGGATACAAATGAGCCTTCCCCACAAGTTTTTGCGCTGCTGCGCCAATTGTATCCGATTCAGAACTAGCTATTACTGAGGACGTGAGACCAATTTCACATTCCAAGTTATCTACATCTTTGAGATCATCAGGGAATAACTAACATAGTTTAGACATGTCCTCGGTAGAGCTATACTTGATCCTAGATGGAAGGAGACAGGCCAGTGGTTTAACTTTCTCAAATGCCAACTTATGAATGTCTCCAAATGCAGTTGTAAGCCGATCTACCACCTTCAAAATTTCTGCTTTAAACTAATTCTCTCGTGTAAATAGAACTGCAGTTTCAGGATTTTCATCGATCTTCGATGGAGGCCTCCGTCGCCTGTACCGCAAATTGAACTCATAATCTTGATTTATTCCATATGTCTCGCAGATGTTGTCAGCTTCCTTAATGATGTTCATTATTGCCGCCGCGTCATCATTCCGGAGTTTCTGAATGCTTTCGTAAATTTTCTGCATTATGTCGGTTCCCTCTAAAATGTTCAGGTCTTCACGTTGCAATTGCTTTGTTGCTAACTTGATCTTAAACATAATTGTTTTCATTGCAAGTAAAGAAACAATGAAATCGTATGACATCATTTTGCTTCTTAACCCTGCTGCCTTAGCTCGAGCATCCTTGTCAACCCTCATGTCTTCAGAAATAATTTGCAGAGTATGGATGCGGGCATCATAGGACGATAAAATAGCTCTGACTGAATCTGCTCGCATAGTCCATCTTGTCATCGACAAAGATTTCAAGGTAAGACTCTTCTGAAGAACTTCCATTTTCTCTCTCAGTATGCCGAATCGCTTTGTACTCAGTGAAAAGAAGTTATAGAGATCCTGAATACTGTCGTAGAACAATTTTATTATATTGCTTTCCTCGCACGCATGTTCAACACATAAATTCACTTTATGCGCGAGGCAGGGTATGTATAAAATAGACCTACCAGCTATTTCTGAAAGTTTTGATTGAGAGCCTAAAATGCTGCCGGGCATAGATGACGTGGTGTCGTAAGACTGTGCACGAGCTTGGGAAAGCGATATTCCAACTGACTGTAGAATTTCAGAAATAAGCTTAGCCATTCCTTCGCCTGTTTTATCCAGATAATCTTTTAGTTTTAACAACCTTTCTTCTGGCTGAAAATTTGGGGTCACGTATCGGATTACAATTGAGAGCTGGTCAAGATGAGAGAGATTGGGTGTGCTATCAGCCATAACACTAAAAAATCCACAATTTTTGACATTTGCAATTATATTTTTACAGACACATGATCCAAGAACCCCAATAAAGTCGTTTTGTGACTTATTACTAAGATAGTTGGCATGGTATGGGCGAAGATGATTATCATGAATCCAGTTTTTAAAGTTGGAATCCACCTTGCCATTAATCTAATGAGCTGAATGTAGTTACCGCTGTCACTTTCTCGTCCCCGAAATGCAAGTGCTTGACGACTTAGATATCTGGTGCAGTCTAGAAGTATATTAATAATCTCTCTGTTTCTTAGACGAATTTGTTCCGCGTTAGCTGCTGCCTCTCTACGTTGACTAGATAGAAAGTTGTCAACGCGCTTACTTTTTTGGGCCAAATTATCTAATTTATACACTGCAGCTCTATGAGCATTATTCGTAAAATGAGCCATTAACTTGCCTTTACGGTTTTTTCCTCGGCCTTTCATCTTATGCCATACACGAATACCAACACTGATCCAAGCTTCTTCTGTGTTTTCAGTCCCCGGGCCATCAGAGCAAAGTGAACAAGTAAAACAAAATGCGGCATTCAGTTGGTCGCTGTATTCTAAATATGGATATTCTTTATACCAGCAGGAGCTAAACTTATTCTGCTTCTTAGGATCTATGTCATGATTCACAGGGTAAGATGATCTCTGAGGTTGATAAAGCCCACGAGACAGGATGAAAAGTTTCTGGTTTTCGGTTAAATTCTTTCCAATACGATCGGTTGGATCACAACTTAGAAAAGTCGAGGTATCTTCCTTTTCAGAAACATTGACATTTTCCATAGAATTGCTAGTTAGGATTTTATCGCATTTCTCAATCAAACTTTCGCTGTAGTGCCGAACCCGGTCTTCAAAAGCCTTAACATTCGCAGTAAAATTTTGTGATGAAAATGATGTTTCAGAAACACTTTTACGAAGCTCTGAATTTTGCATCTGGATGATCTGTTTGAATATGATTATGCAGGTCTCTAATAGAAATGCAGAAATATCTACATATTGTACATTGAATCCGTTTTCCTTTCTGGAGGTCGATGTTTTCATTCGGATGAAATTTTCTTATATGGCGATATAAATTTATTTTTTTCTGTGAAATGTGTGTGTACGCGATCACAGTGTGTGCATAAAATTTTCACTGAATTATCCACCATCATGTGACAAAACCAAACTTTTGCAAATCGCTCTTCTTCTGTGTCCGTGACTTCATCTTTTAAGTGCAGCAACCTCAAATAACTAGCGCCAAATCCAGAGCCAAGGGGTCACCAAATTCTAAGAATCAGTCCATAGCAGAAGGGGCCAATTAAAGATGATACATGGGAAAACTTACAATAGAGATTGCAACAAACCCCCCCCCTCCCCCTTCCTGTCACGCAAGTCTCAACTCTCAGAAACGCGATTCTCTGACAACCCCTCCCTCCCACATACACCGTTAGAGGTTCTTTTTTTCCCCCTTTAAAGACGGACAACAGAGAATTGAAATGATACTGACGACGGGAGAGGGGACTTTTTGCAGGGTGTGTTCTCAACTTTCCGACTATTCTAAATTTTACCAACTCTTCCAAATAAGTGTGGGGGGGGGGGGGGGGTGTTACACCCCCAACACCCCCCCCCGCTAGGCACGCCCCTGCTGCAAGGTATAAAAAAATCTGCAGCACTGCTGCCGTGCTGCACTGTTTCTGCTACAGGGTATTTGATGGTATATAGTGTTACTTGCAAGAGTGGATTTAATTGGACAAATGAAATAATAATTCCATAGTAGCATTTATTAATGTCTGTTCTAGGGTATAGAAGGTCTTTTTTAAAAATACAGATATTTTTACTTCTGTGAAGTGCATTTTCTTCTCTTCCCAGTTTCTATTTAAAATTGACATTTGTGTGATATATATGAGTATTTGGTATTTTACTGCCTCTGCCATCATTTGTTTGTGGGGAGTGGGAGAGAATATTTAGATGTTTGTTTAATGTCACTAGAATTCAAAATAACAAACAGGGCAGAAAAATTGAGCAGTTTTAAAGTTTGTGTGCTGAATCAAAGGAGAGAGATGCGAATTTTTCGGTGTGTGTGTGGGGGGGGGGGGGGGGGGGGAGGATGTTAAAATTTTTTCCCCCCCACGTTAAGTGGATATAAGTCAAAATGAAGGAGATCCCCGTCCAAGTTCCCTGGTAGCACAAGCATAAGAAATAGTCTTAAAGGTTAGGAATATATATATTTTTTAATTCAGAATTTTTGTTAATTAAATTCTTAGGGCGGTTCCCAGAAAAGTATTATTTTATGCAAAAATTTCTGACACATTCACTGATATTTTTGAAATATAAAAGCAAGAAATTAATGCACTATTGAAGTATTAATGTATGAACTATTTTTAAGACAAGGAATTGGATTTAGCAAAACTGGAAATTCGACTACGACAGTCAGGATTGCAAAAAAGCCGGCTAAAATTTAAAAAAGCCATGCCGGTGACTTTTATTGATTTTAACCGGCTTTTTTTTGGCCAAAATTGGCCTTTTTTTGGCCATAATTGGCTTTTACACAAGGAAGCATTGTAATTATAAACTACACATTTTAAAGTGTTTTTAATTAGTTTTAATGACATTTAATTGATTTTGAATTTAATAAGTAACCAAATTTCTCAATATTGAAGACATTAATACTGGAATAAACCTTAGATGGAGCTGCTAGTGATTTGCAGTCAGAATTGCAAATACCTCACTAAATTTTAAAAGTGTTAACTAAATGCTTTATCTGGTTTACACTGGCCACTTTACACTCTCTCCCCCCAATTTTCATTTTTACTGCTTTATAAAATTAAAGAGGACAGTGGTTACTTAGTTACATGTTTTATTACTTAATTAATTTTAAGAGCTATTAATATACAAGTCTTATTTTATTTTTCATAAACATTTAAAACCATACGGTCATATAATAAAAACACTATTTCTCACTATTAAAAACAATATTAGGAATAGCATATACATGAATATGCACAGCAACAAGCTTTTCAAAATTTTATTTAGAGCATTATTTTTGTTGTTTAATTGCTCTCTTTATTTTATACACTTATGTACCAAACTCTCCTCAAATATTATATCCTTTCTGATTTCTCTTTTAATACAGTAGATTTCCGTTACAACGAATTCCATTACAACGAAAAATCCCGTTACTACGAAATTTGACAAATCCCCATTTCAAATTGCATTAACCCCAATGTATTAAAAATTCCGATTTAACGAAGTGCATTTTTTTTAGGAATTCCGTTACAACGAAAAATTTTCATCGAGCTCTTTTTTTTTTTTTTTTTCAATTGCTTAACAGAAATGAAATATACTTCGAATAAAATGTTGAAGATAAAAAATAACATTATTGTTTTCGGGACAGGTGCTATTTCAGAATTTTCTCCCCTTTGTTATTTTTTCTTTTGTCTACTTCTTTCCCTAATTCCTTAACTTTCATTAGCCCATACGCTTCAAAATAATCACGTGACGGAAAGCATGTGAACTTCACTGTGAAATGACTGTTTGGGCTTATTCTGGGATATCTTTATCGCCAGTACCTGTTGCAGTGTGTTTTTTGCTTCGTTCATTGATAAAATGGCTTGTGTGAAACGAAAACAATTTTCGTTGGAAGAAAAGAAAGTCATAATTTCTGAGATTGATAAAGGATTTCGGAAAACTGATGTGGCCAAAAAATATGGAATAACACCATCGACTTTATCTACATTTCTAAAAGATAAAGAAAAAATTGAGAGACAATTCCAAAATGCAAGCATTGGTTCCCATAGAAAACGAATGCGACAGTCCCAATTTCAAGATGTCGATAAAGCCGTGTTCAAATGGTTCCAAGATGTTCGTTCACGAAATGTACCTATAAATGGTCCTCTGATAAAGCAGAAAGCTCAAGAGTTCGGAACAATACTTGGTATCGAAAATTTCCAAGCCAGTATAGGTTGGCTCAATCGCTTTCGTACTCGCTATGGAATTGTAATGAAATCAATTTGCGGCGAAGCAGCTGATGTACCTACAAAGACTGTAAATGAATGGAGAGCTGGAGAAGTAGCTGCCCTTATAAAGACATACAGCTCCGTTGATGTTTTTAATGCTGACGAAGCTGGAATATTTTATCAACTTGAACCGAGAAAAACATTAACATTTAAAGGCGACAAATGCATCGGAGGAAAAACTTCAAAGCAACGAATTACAGCACTCTTTTGTTGTAACAAATCAGGAACCGAGAAGAGAAAAATATTAATTATTGGTCACTCTGGCAAGCCCCGTTGCTTTAAGAACTGTCATTCATTGCCTTGCGATTATAAATTCAATAAGAAGGCATGGATGACACAAGATATCTTTAATGATTGGCTAGTGCAATTTGACAAAGAAATGAAGGCTAAAAAACGGAAAATCCTTCTCCTGATTGATAATTGCAGGCCTCATAATAGTCCCCCCAAATTGGATTGCATCCGAGTTGAGTACTTTCCGCCGAATTGCACTTCTATTTTACAGCCTCTAGACCAAGGCATCATCCGTGCTGTAAAATCTCGCTACAGAACTCTTTTGCTAAAAAGAATTCTTTGCGGCTTAGAAAATGGGGATAGGCCAAAAATAAATCTCAAAGAAGCTATTGAAATGATCTCTGGTTCGTGGCAAGAAATTAGCGAGAAAACAATTTCTAACTGTTGGAAACATGCCTGGTTAACTGAGACCGAAGAAAATGAATCAGAAATTTTAGATTCAGATGCGTCCTCTGAATTAAACACAATTTGGATGGCTGCCAAAAAATTAACACCAGTCCCTGATCAGGTGGATTTGGAGGATTTCTTATCTGTGAGTGACAATATTCAAACATGCTCTGAAGTATCTGATGAAGATATCATTTTGTCCATTAAAACTACATCAAACCAACAAAATGACGACAGCAGAGATGACGATACTGATGTTACCGACGATTCAAAAGTTACCGCTTCGGAAGCTCTCTCATGCTTGGACAAAATACGTGATTTTGTTTCACATCAAAAACATGTTCCAGAGGAGGTATTTTCTCACATTCATTCGTTGCACACGTTTTTGTTATCATCAACTACACATTCGTTTGTGCAAACTAAAATCACAGATTTTCTGCAATAATGTACTACTAAATAAAGGTTAGACCGTAATTTTGTATTTTTAATATTGCATTTTATTTTACTAACTTTTTTATGTTAATTTAACTAGTCTTCCATTAAAATTTTCTATAATGAAAAGTAAATTTATCTTACATAATTAATTTACGTGTATATGCAGTTCATTAGATAAATAGGAGTAATTCCGTTATAACGAAAAAATCGTTACAACGAAATATTTTAGCGGTCCCGTGAAGTTCGTTGTAACGGAAATCTACTGTATTTATAACTTAATCTCTCTATATGGACATGTTTCCATTTTGATGTGCTACATTTTGTTATTGTTTAATTAAATATAATCTTTAAAATGTGTAGTATATGTGGAGCTATTTAATATAGAATTTAAAAATGCTAGTTTGGAGTCTAACTTATATTCTTTTCAATGTTTATATAGATATATATACAGTAGACTCCCTCAAATCCGCACAGCTTGGGACCAGAGGTTGTGCGGATTTCTGGTCATTGATTTGTTTACATTTTTGAAACATTAATTTGATTGGTAGTTAAGCAAGGGAAATTATAATGAATGCTTACAATAAAGGGAAACATTAAAATAAGTAAAATATTAAAATAATTTATTAGTTTAAAATTAAGTAATTTTTAAAATAATTATGTAAAATAAAAATTACAAAAAAATATTAAATTACTACTGATGAAATCGATTCAATTTGATTGAAAAAGTCCTATGCTGCCATCTAGTGGTAAAGCGATCGTAAGATTGATACATCATTATTCGTTCTTAGCACTATGTGGACCACAGATTATTATCTTATTAGTAATGTAAATTTATTTAGTTATAAATCAGCTGTAACAGCCAAAAGAAAGTAATTAACAAAAAATTTAGTAAAAAAAACATTGCGGTCATCGCTGATTTCGGCACCATCTTGAATTTTGTTCCTGCAACTTAACTGTAAATTTCATTGTTTACGTCTAAAAAATATACCCGGATTTTAGGCGTTCGTGGATTTTAGGGTCGCGGATTTAAGAGAGTCTACTGTATTTTAGGCATAATACCTTCACAGTTGCCTTCTACTGGTTATAAAGGCTTATTTATTTGACAAAATTTAATAGAAATTTATAATATTTTTAGTAGAAAATATTTATAAGTGTATTAAAAATTAATTGATCCAAATTTAATACGAATTAGCTGTAAACCAAATTTTAAAAATAAAAACCGGCTTTTTTTTTAAAGTGGTTAAAACCAAAAAAAAGGCGGCTGGCTTTTTTTTGGTCTGGCTAAAAGCCGGCAACCCTGATGACAGTATTTGTTGCACGTCGCAGTATTAGTTGCATCAATTTCTATAATTTGGCAAAATTGGTCAAAGGGATAATCAAGTAGTACTGAAAAATCCTTGGGAAAATGCAACTAAAATCAAAGGAATATCAAGCTTCCACATCGTTGAACACAAGGAAAGGAACATTGCTTGGTACAACTACTGCCTATCGAAAAAAAAAAAAAAAAAAAAATCAAACAATTCAACAACCTTAATTCCCAATCAAGATATAAAATTTGGAAAATGGATTATTTTGAATTATAAGGGCAAGCTTTATCCAGAAAAAATTACTAATAAACTAATGATACATTTTTTGAAAATGCCATAGAAGAGTAAAAAATCTGAGATTATATTAAATGGCCCAAACATAGAGATGAAGTTTCATAAAAACATGAAGAAATATTTAAAGCTATTTATGCGACAATTGTTGCTAATAGTAAATGCCCCTATAAATATGGAAACTATGCATTCAAACTTCTAAAATAAAACAATAAAACTAGTTTTGTCATTAATACTTTGCTTTTATTATTTTGTTGATTTTTTTTCCATACAATTTCTATTCATAAAAATTTTACTTTAAAAAAGTACATTTTTTATATTTTATACCTGATTCTTCATATTAATTTAGAAACTTTCTTAAATGAATGTTAAATCAACTTCTTCGACTAATAAGCAATTGATGTCTATATTCTTAAAATTGAGATATCACACCAGGGTTGGTAAAAAACCGTTTTTTTTTTTCAAAAAAAAAAAAAAAAAAAAAAAGAAAACGGTTTTTTTGGTTTAAACCGGGTTTTTTTTTTTAAATATATTTTTTTATTACATATACATGCATATTTATTGATAAAAATAAACATTGTTGGATACATAAGTAATATAATTTTATTTAAAAATAATTTAAATTAAATAATTACAATCTGTTGTGTAGAAAATTGAAATCATTTAAAATTTAAACATTTTGAGTGAAAGCTATGTCTTATGTTCCATGAATAAAATGCTCTACATGGTGAAACATTGATACCTTGAAAATCTTAATAAACAATCTTTTGATTACTAGTACTATAAATAAATATATGGTGTAGTTTCATAAATATAATATACTTTTCCATGGCTATTCAAAATAATTTCTTTGAAATATTTGCAACCTGATATATCTGATTTTTCTGTTAGAACACTACATGAACAATTATTATCTTTTATTGAAAGTAAAGCTTTTTATAAAGAATTCCTGGAATGATTTGAATTTAGCAGTAGGGTCTTTACACGTTTCAAGAAGTATTGTGTATTGTCATTTGGCACTTCTCCTCAGAAACTGCCATGTTAAATAATAATAAAAAAAAAAGGAAACAGTAAAATAAACAGAAATACTTATTTACCAGCTTTTTAGACAACTGAAAACATTGATCTTTAAATGGAAAGTAGGTTTATAAAAGTTGTCATCCACTAAAACATTTAAACAGCCATCAGACTTAATACACAGGATTTTTTTCTAAGCTATTTTATAATACGTATTACTTTTATATGCCTAAACTAAAAATTAGTAATATATATTTTTAGGCATTTTTATGAGACATTTTTCTGTTATGTCTCATGCAAACCTTATCTCGATTTTTATCCATTTTTTTGTCAGATCTAAATAGTGGATTCGATGATGCAATAGATGATTTAAATATCTTATTGCATACGTGCTATACACTATGACGCAAAAGTTTAGACAATGACGTCATTCAGCTTTAAAATGTAGAATTATGACGTCAGAATTACAAAAACCTGTAAATATATTCAAAAACTGATTTAAAATGCTATGTACAAAAGACAGTCGTTTTATTTGCTATAATACTAATTTTTTTCATAAAAATTCAAATGTGCTTGTCGCAAAAGTTTAGACACTATTCTAAATTTCTTTGAATATTCGCTGGCATATGCAAATTTAGAATCGATGATGTCACAAATTTGGAGTACTTAAGTTCTGCAAACGATTGCGCTTCATAGTCGACATGCCGAGAGGTAAAGAAATTCAAGTGAATGAGGTTTCAAGGATTTAGCAGTTGAAAGGTGAAGGGAAGAGCGTTTCTGAAATTTCTGCTATTATTAATAGGTCAAAAAAATCTATTTATCGAGTTTTATCGAGTGGTTCCGAATATAAAGCAAAATGTCGGTCTGGGAGGCCACGTGTGACAAATGTACGAAAGGATCGCCTGATACAAAGACTAGCGAGTACTAAACAAATGAGCGTACGTGGAGTTCAAAGCTCATCGGGACTCTCTGTATCAAAGGATACGATTCGTAGACGAATTTTGGAAAAAGGAACAATCGTTTATAGCAAAATGCAGAAGAAACCAGCTCTGAAACCATATCATAAGTTACAAAGACTTATGTGGGCTCGAAAGCATATGTCATATGGAGAGAAATGGCAGTCAGTCATATTTAGCGATGAAAAAAAGTGGAATCTGGATGGTCCAGATGGTTGTTTATCGTATTGGCATGACTTGCGGAAGGAACCTCGACGTTTTTTTAGTCGCAGACAAGGAGGGGGCTCGGTGATGGTTTGGGCAGCCTTTTGCTATAATGGACAAGTATCTCTGACCTTCACCAGTGGTCGTCAAACTTCACAGCATTATACACAGACATTAGAAGAAAACCTACTGCCATTTGCTGAGCTTCTAGGGGGTCCTCAGTGGGAATTTCAGCAAGACAATGCTTCAATTCACACTGCAAAACATTCAAAATCTTGGTTTAATTCCCATAATATAAGAGTTCTCGACTGGCCAGCATGTAGCCCAGATCTTAACCCTATAGAAAACCTTTGGAGCATCATGTGTCGCAAAGTTTATAGCAACGCTAGACAATACTCTTCTGAAAAGGAACTTAAGACATCTATTGAGTATGCATGGTACGATATCGATCCACAAACTATGCAAGATTTAGTTTCTTCCATGCAATCTCGTGTATATGACGTAATACATAATCATGGATGCGCAACCAGGTTTTAAAAATTGTTTATTTCGATTTTATTTAATTTGTGTCTAAACTTTTGAGACAGCAGTTTATTTTTGTTACCATTTAATTTATTGCAATATGCACAATTCCACTTTTCTTTGTTATAAATATTGTTTATATGTACAGCACATTAATTTCAAGCAGTGATTTGAAAATTGAATAAATATTTTTCAAAGTATGTAAGAATTTCTTCATTGTCTAAACTTTTGCGTCATAGTGTAGATCAAGGTTAAAGGTAAACAGGTGCTTCGCTAGCACCCAATTTTTCAATGTACTCTTATTTGACTTCATATCTTGAGTTTCTTTTTTATTCTTAAGGTTGCTCTAAAATCCGAAAGGACAACTTTATAACATAAGTTTTAATTTATTTTTGTTTGGAAATGCATGAAACTAGCAGATGTTGTTGTTCAGAAACTATGTAATGGAACTGTGTTTTCTGGTTTTTTTTCCGCCAACGCAATAGATCTTTCAGAAAACAGTGTCAAGGTTGGCGTTTTGAAGTGAATTTCTGTGCGAAAGAAAAATAACTACTCAAGGAAGGTTAAAAACATCTTTGTCACATGATCAAAATTGTTTATAACTCAATAGGTCATTTATTTATCAAAAATGGAAAACACAGTTCGACAGCAGATCGCTTCCAGTCAGGCCTTCCAATTTTATCTTTCCGCTAAAAAATGAATTTGTAAATTTGTCAAAGCATTTTGCACTTGTTGGGTAGAGTAGTTGAGAACAGCCTTAAAAGATAATCACCCCAATCAAGAAAATTTTCTTTTGCAGCTTGACTGAAATCTTAAATGTCATTTTATGTTATTAATTGTAAATAATCTGTGTTTTCTCAAAGGAAAATCTTTGCTACATTCACACGTTTTAAATCTTTAGAGCTTCAGATATGTTCATCAACACATGCAATTTGCATTCTACATGCATACAAATATAACCTAGACTCACTATGTCTCAGGGTGACTGCTGGGATAAGACTGTTAAAAGTAGAAATTATTTATATCCAATAATTTGAAACACTTAAATTACAAAAATGAGAAAATATTATATTAGATCTTTTCTAAAAAGCCAGTTGGTTAACCAATTGATTTAAACCGTGCCAATCCTGTTGGTAACAGAATAAAACCATAATGCAAAATCCCAATCACAATGTGGGAATGCAAGAAAAACAAAAGCTTACTAAATCCATTAGCCGATACAGCAAAGAAAATTCACAGCCAATCATTCATTAGGATACAGAACAAAAAGTAACCAATGGAGAGAATTACTTATGATTATGTCATCATTGAGGCATATGTAATTCTTAGTAAATCTTAACTAATCAAGCAATCTAAGTAGTAAAAGTGTATTTTTAGCTCAAATCTGCCATTTTGGTTATTTTTAAAAATAAAAGTCTTAAAAAAAAGAAGAAGAAAAATAACTAACTACTTGTTTTTTTCTTCCCAGCTAATTTTAGAAAAATTAGTTAGTCTGCTATGTAGATTTAAAGCTTATAAGAAAAGTTTGATTGATTAAAAATGTTTGTCAGCTTTACAAATTTATTAATTCATCATTCTTCTAAAGCTTTGCTTGTAGCTTCTGAATAACTTGGATTTTGCATTTTTCAATAATGTGTAAAAAAGAAAACATTAGGGAAAAAGAGAAAAAAAACCACATTAAAAAAAAAAAAAAAAAATTGGTTTAAACCAAACAAACCTGTATCACGCATTGTCCCACACATGACAAGAATGTCCTGCATTGTAACATTTATTAGAAAAAATATTACTTATACTAAATTTTACTTTTTCAAACAAATAACACAATAAATAGTTAGTAAGTAGTAGGGTTTAAAAAAATCATGATTTTTTTTATTTAAATCAGATTTTTTTTATTTTTTTCCCTGTGTTAAAATATTAAACATATACCAAGAATTAAGCATTTCTAAAATGAATAACCCTCCAATTACTAACATAATCTATCTTTTTTTGCTTTAATTAATAAAATTTTAATTATGTAATAATAGAAATTACAAAAAACTGCAAATTAAAAATTTCTTTAGTAATGTACAACATTATGATCATTAATATTTTATAATAATTATGTAAACCAATATTAAATACTGCTTACATTTTAAAGTTATTGATAAATTGCATTTAATTTTAAATTGATGATACAGATTAAATTTTGTAATTATTAAACAATTTACATTTAATTACGAACACAATCTACATTTTTGAAGAAGTGGTTGGAAACAGGTGATAATAATTTGATAAATTCATAAAGCAGCCAGTAATTTTACACACGTTCTAAAGCGTATGTATATATCAAATTTATCAAAAATTGTAGCAATGTATATAGCAAACTCACACATAATTTATAAATAGATTACAAAAATTGTATTTTTGAAATTTAAATCAGATTTTCCCCCCACAACATTAAAATATTTGAATAGCTATTAAATATTATAATGTTTTGAAGTTATTTAACATTTAGTTAAATGTTTTTTAAATGTATAATACATCTTTTTATGCAGTTTAATATTGTTATAATTAACAATAACAAATATTACATTTTTTACAAGTGATTTAGTGATTGTTTTCATTACTGATTATAATGCTTTTTCACACCATTTTAAAAAATCAGAAAATATGTGATTTTATCATTTGATTTAAATCATTAACACTCTATTGCTATGTTTATTGTATATTAAAGAATGAATAACTTGATTATTAAAAGGAAATTATGACATTGTAAGTTATATTAGATTTAAATATCATTTTTAAATTAAATGCTTTTTATGTTTGTTAGATAAAAACCATGCTTTTACAAACTTACTGTACTTAAATTTTTCACAATACTCAGGAATTACGCTTAGAAACAATTATTTAAAGCTTTGTTTTGTGTATTCATAAGTCACAATACCTGTAGAAACTTTCCAAATTATGTTCATCTTAAATTTGAATACTTTTTATGTCATTTTAAACATTTAGAAAATTTTTGATTTTAATCAATGATTTTTTAAAAAAAATCACTTGATTAAAATCATGATTTAAATCGCTGATTTAAATCAACTGATTTAAATCATTGACACCCTAGTAAGTAGTCTGAGCATTTAGCCAAAATATTTACAGCTGTATAAAGACAGCAGATTCAGAGCATTTCTTGCTAGAAGCAAAGCATTTGAAAAGTTATGTCTGATATTATGTCCTGCATGTGACAGCTCTAATTATTTTTTATTTTTTTTTTGTGATTTAAAATCATGTTTTTTTTTTTTTTTTTTTTTTTTTTTTTTTGCTTATAATATTACATAAGTAGAGTGTCAACGATTCTAATCAGCGATTAAATCGTGATTTTAATCATCTGATTTTTTTTAAAAATCATTGATTAAAATCAAAAATTTTCTAAGTGTTTAAAATGACATAAAAGTATTAAAATCTAAGATTAATATAATTTGGAAAGTTTCTACAGGTATGAATAAAGGCCTTATGAATAAAGGAAAAAAAAAAAAGCTTTAAGTAATTGCTTCTAAGCTTAATTTCTGAGTCTTGTAAAACATTAAGTAGTACAGTAAGTTTGTAAAGTCATAAAAAACACTTCATTTAAAAATTATATTTAAATCTAATATAATTTGCAATGTCATAATTTCCTTTAAGTAATCAAATTATTCATTCTTTTATATAAAATAAGCATGACAAGTATAATAAAATTCTGCAAAGAGAGTAAAATAAGCAGAATCTTATTTTCTCTTCTACTTTTGCAATAATAAATTTATACCAAATAAATACTGGAGCTAAAGAAGAATGGAAGAATAACATCTGCTCAACAGCTGTTGTAAAAGAATGTAATAAGAGAAAAAAGAGCTAATTGGTATAAAAATGCTAAGCACAGCTTAATATAATAAGCACAGCGAGATATCCCCACTGAGAGGTAATAGTGTTATTTAATATTTTGAGGATTTCAGATATAGCTGGCTATTCATATATATATTTACTCTGTATGTGTGTATGACTGGTTGTAACTTATTTTCATAATTTTTTTGGTTAGCATACACATACATTGTGTAAGTTAACCCCTTCGGCACGGGAGCCTTTTACAAAATTTTTAATCTTTTGTCACCGTTTTTTAAAAACAGAAATTTGTGTCTTCTTGAATCGACAAAATGCGCTGATTAAATAAGGCAAATTTTACAGTAAAATTTTACTGGTGAGGAAAAACAAGGATTCTGAGCGCTTCATGCGGCACGTATATGTGTCGCTCGTCCCCAAGGGGTTAAGATTTAGGCGATTAACAGTAATTTTTCTTAGTAGTACAAATGCAAACCGAGCTGCCAATATTTGTTAGTTTTGTTATTTGTGCTACTAATGAAATTACTTATTTGCATTTTTTATTAATTCTGTAATTAATTATTGTTTCTTCTTGGCAATTGCGCAACTTGCCCCTTTTGAAATTCACAAAATGCATCCTGCCTTTTTAAAAAATAGTGAAATTTACCTGTAGTTGTAGACAGAGATTTTTTGTTAAAAACTTCTCCATACCGCAGTCAGTGTTGTAGTCATAAAAAAAGCAGAGAGTATATGGTAAAGGCAGAGGGTATACACTGACGTCATGAATGTCCATAGTTAGGGTACACGCTAATGCTTTTTTTGAGAAACACAGGGTATACGGAGCTTCTTAAAAAAATCCAGAAGGTACACGACGTATACCCTCCACTACATCCTTGACATATTTCTAAATATGTGTGCCCAAGATCTTACAAAAATGATAGAACTTTATTTCTTGAGAAAAAACAGGATATCATTAAGACATGTTATTTAACAGGGTTCATACAGAGTTGGGAAGAAAAAATCCAAGGAGTACCCAAAAAATCCAAGGAGTCCAAAAAATTTTTTAAGATTTACCTTTTTTTTTTTTTGT
Organism: Maratus speciosus; assembly: GCA_963932465.1. Classification (NCBI taxonomy): domain Eukaryota; kingdom Metazoa; phylum Arthropoda; class Arachnida; order Araneae; family Salticidae; genus Maratus; species Maratus speciosus. Next base: position 299,172,423 of record OZ010789.1, read on the forward strand.
CGATGTTTTTATGTGCTGCATCGTTATGTGGTATGCACATTCCAATTTTTAATGCCCAATTTGGAGAGAAAAACATCAGGGGTGATTGTGACTCAGAGTAAAAAACCCTGAAAATTAATTGATACAAAGTGAAAAACCCTGAAAATTATCGACGCAAAATATACCAATATCAATTTATATAACAACTGATGCTACAACAACATGGCAATCAAATGACATATTTCAGCTATTGTTTGAAATAAACAATTGCAGAAGAACATAATTTGGTAAACTTACATTAATTGCACTGAAAGCTAAATGACTTCATCAAATGGAGAGTGCAATTTATCTTGCTAAATATGCAGAATTCGAATTCTATAATCAGTAAATAAATTTATTCCAAGTACTCATGACACAAGTACAAATTATGTGTAAAGAGTGGGATCTCTTAGTAGATTTAATGCAAGTCATATATGGCACTTAGTTATTCGAAAACAGTAAAAAAATGTCAAAACCAATCCAATTTTACTTTTAAAAGGCTAAGTATTAGAGAAAAAAAGAAAAATAAATATAAAATAAAAATAATAAAGCAATTTAACAAATTACAACGGCCATTTGGAAAATGATTTTTCCAAAGACTAAAATTTAAGACATAAAAAATCGCACAGAGTTAATCATACATTACGTACGTCATGAATTAAACATTAATAGTGTTATTACACGTAAAAATTGCAAGCGACAAAAATCGCCTGCGACTAGTCAGATTTCCTGAAACTTACGTATTATCTAAGCATTTCATTGGCTGTTCGGGAAAAGGCTTTTCCGTCGGAAATCTGACAACCAATTTTAAATGAAATTTCATTCTTAAACTTCTAAACATCCCACAATATTATTTTTTACACCATCGTATAGAGAAAAAAATGTAGTTTTAAATGCAATTTGTTTGAAAGCTGTATCTCAATTTGTTTCTGAGTTATTAATTTGTTTTTGTAGTTTTTATTACTTTTTGTCATAGTGGCAACAGAAGTATCCATCTCTGTTGAAAGTAAAGGGAAATACAAATTACTGTATAGACCAATCAGAAAACGAATAAAATGCGGAACCAATGTTAAACCAATAAAACGTCTCAGATATGTTTTTGATTTCCTACCCTGACAGAGAACAATAACCATTTTTTCAAATGGTTAATAAATAAAAATTGATTTTTTTAAGCTTTGCTCTTACACAAGGTAAATTTCTTTTTCCTGCTTTCTTCCTGTACACATTATAGATATGCAATTCAGGACATTTTTGTACAGAGATCGAGATGGATGACACAATACCAGGGGTGATTCAGAGTAAAAAAAAAAGTATCTGAAATTCACAGCAACTTTTCTGTAAGGTTAAAGCAGAGGGGGGGGGGGGGGGGGAGAGAATCACTCCTGGTTCTAATTATGTGTTTTTTCTGCGCTCTTTTCACGAAATTAGCATTTTTCTCCGCGATCTTTCGGCGAAATTTGCGGTTTTTTTCGCGATTCTTTAAAGAAAGTCATGTTTTTTCCCGTGACCCTTTAACAAAATTTCCATTTTTTTTCTGCGATCCTTGACGATATTTCCATTTTCCCAGCGATCCTTTGACGAAAATCGCGTTTCCCCCCACGATTCCGAAAGAGATGGGGGGGGGGGGGGGGTGTTCCCAGCCAGTAAAATGTGTTTTTTCTGCGGTCATTTCATGAAATTAGCGTTTTTTCCTAAATTCTTTAAAGAAATTTTTTTCGTGATCTTTTAATGAAATTTACGTTTCCACCGCTATGTTTGGACGAAAATGGCGCTTTCTGAGATTCTGAAATTCACAGCAAATCTGAAAAGTTACACCAGATAGAGAGAGAGAGGGGGGGTGGGGGGGGGAATCCACTCTCGACACAAGCTATGTGTTTTCTCGGTGACTCTTTGACGAAATTTGTGTTTTTTTTCGCGATCGTTCGAGAAATTTGTCGATTTTTTGCGATCTTTTGACGAGATTTTTGCGATCTTTCGACAAAATTTGTGAGTTTTTACGCTCTCTTTTAACGAAATGTGTTTTTTTTCGCGCTCTTTTGACGAAATTTGTGTTTTTTCGCGATCTTTTGACGAAATTAGTGAGTTTTTTCGCGATCTTTTGACGAAATTTTTTGGTTTTCGCGATTTTTAGACGAGATTTGTGAGTTTTTACGCGCTCTTTTGATGAAATCTGTGTTTTTTTTTTTTTTTCGGGATCTTTTGAAGAAATTTTTCGCGCTCTTTTGTCGATTTTTCGCGCTCTTTTGACGAAATTTGTGATTTTTTTCGCGATCTTTTGACGAAATCTGTGGGTTTTTCGCGATCTTTTTACGAAATTTGCCGTTTTTTCTCTATCTTTTGACGAAATTTGTAGTTTTTTTTCGCGATCTTTTGATGAAATTTGCGGGGTTTTTCGCGCTTATTTGGCGAAATTCGAGTTTTACCGCGATCCTTTGACGAAATTGGCGATTTTTCTGCAAACGATTGACAAAATTAATTTTTTTCGGCGACCGTATGTCCGAATTTTCGGATTGGTGACCGATTTTTTAATATTTCCGAAAATGAATGCCTCACATTTTCGGAAAAATCGGACTAGAATCACCCCTAGGTTATATAAATAGAGTTTAGTCAAACCCCAAACACTTATTATGTATATCACATACATGATACATCTTTTTAAAAAAAAGAATGCTAAATGCAACATCTTAAAGAAAATTTTAAAAGGCAAAAAAAAAAAAAAAAAAAAAAGAATGCTAAATGCAACATACAAGAAAAAATATAACGAGTTTTGAATTTATTCTTTTAGAACAGCGGTAATCGCTTTCTTTGAAGGTGAAATTTTGACAAATTCGCATTTTTTCGCGATCTTATGATGACATTAGCGTTTTTTTTCGCGATCTTCAGGGGGAAATTCGCGTTTCTTTCGCTATCTTTTGGGAGAAATTCGCGTTTTTTTTTCGCGACCTTCTGGGAAAATTCGCTTTTTTCGCGATCTTTTAATTTAATTCTCGTTTTATTTCGATTGTTTAACGATTATGACGTTTTTTCGCGATCTTTTGATGGAAACCGTGTGTTTTTCACGAAATTCACGTGTTTTTCACGATCTTCTGGGAAAATTCGCGATCTTCTAAAGGAATTCGCGTTTTATTTCGATCGTTTGATGAAAATGACGTTTTTTTCGCGATCTTTTGATGGAAACCGTGTGTTTTTCCCGATTCTTTGAGGATATTCGCGTGTTTTTCGCGATCTTTTGAGGAAATTCGCGTGTTTTTCGGGATCATTTGAGGAAATTCGCGATCTTTTGAGGAAATCTGCTTTTTTTCTCGACCTTTAACGCAATTCGCATTTTTTCGCGATCCTTTGAGTGAACTCTCGTTTTTTCGCTGTCTTTTTAAGAAATCCGAATTTTCCCGCGATCTGTTGGAGAAATTTGTGTTTTTTCACGATCCTTTGACAAAATTTACGATTTTTTTTCCGCGATCGATTGACGAAATTTGACGGTATTTTTTGGAACATATTTGCGAAAAACGCGATTTTTCCGAGATTTTTGGCTAAATGCCAAACATTGATAAAATTTAAAATAAAGGTCAGCTAACAGTGTCAAAAAACGGACTTTACGGATCTAGTGGGAGCTATAGGTGAAAACTGGGAAATTGAGTTAGTAGCCAGTGGCCGGTAGACTCAGTTTCATTAGTGGCCACTTTTTAAAGTTAGTGGCCACTCTAATGTTTCAAACTTTCTTGACATCTAGATAAACTATAATCGCTGTATATATACATATTTTTCTATAAATAAGAGTTTTATACCAGCCAACTATTCATGATAAGAATAGGGAAGCAGTCAAAATTCAAGAAAATTACTTTAAAACCACAAAATCTGCTATCGTATTAATTTTTTAGAATATATTTTTGGATTATTTGTATATGTTTATAGATACAATTCAGGGTTGCCGGCTTTTAGCCAGGCCAAAAAAAGCCAGCCGGCTTTTTTTGGTTTTAGCCGCTTAAAAAAAGCCGGCTTTAATTGAAAAAAAACCGGCTTTTATTTTTCAAAAAGGTGGTTTATAGATAATTCATATAAACTTTGGATTAATTTATTTTTAATACACTTATAAATATTTTCTATGAAAAAAATATTAACTTCTATTAAATTTTGTCAAATAAATAAGACCTTATAACTGCTAGAATGCAACTGTGAAAGCATTATGGCTGAAAAAAAATTATGAATATTCAGAAGAATACATTAAATTAGACTCTAAAGTATTGGTTTGGAATTCTTTATCATGGCTCTACACATACCACACATTTTAAAGTTTATATGAAAGAATAAGAAAATGTCACACATTAAAATAGAAACATTCTTACATCAGATATTTACTTTTAAAATTGATTAAAACTAAATAGCTTATATTTATTTAATAACTGAAATTATCTTATATAATACTTGAGCAATAATAAGTAAATAAGCAATCATTATATAAAAAATACTTATAAAAATGATATATGTAAAAAGTCTTTCTGCTACTAAGCTGTTATGTAACTTATTCCAGATATGTCCATATGGACAGATTAAAATCATAGAATGTTGAAAGAGAAATCAGAAAGGATATAACATTTGAGGAAATTTTAGTACATGTAAGTGCATAAAATAAAGAGAACCATTAAAAAAAATTCTCCAAATTAAACTTGTTGAATTAGAATTTTGAAAAGCTACTTACTATTTAAAATAGTGCATATAAATTAATGCATATATTAATTAATATTACTGCTTTAATAGAGAGAAATGATGTTTTTATTAAATGACTTTATGTGCAATTTTAAATAAATGTTTATGAGAAATAAAATAATACTTGTATTATTAACATCCCTTAAAATTAGTTAATAAAATATATAACTAAGCAACCATTGTCCCTTTTAATTATATAAAGCAATAAAAATTAAAAAAAAAAAATTGTTAAGGTCAGTGTAAACCAGACAAAGCAATTGGTATGACCTTTTATTCCAATATTAATGTCTTCATTATTGATAAATATTGGGTTATATTAATTTTTACCTCAACTAAATGTCTTTAAAACAAATTAAAAAACACATAAAAATGTGTCATTTATAATTAAAATGCTTCATTGTATAAAAGCCAATTTTGGCCAAAAAAGGCCAATTTTGGCCAAAAAAAGCCGGTTAAAACCAATAAAAGCCACCGGCATGGCTTTTTTTAATTTTAGCCGGCTTTTTTGCAACTCTGATACAATTACCAACCAAATTACTATTACTTTCTTTATATAAAAAATAACTAAATCAAAATTCTAACAGCTAAGTATATATACAATAATTAAAAAAAAAACAAAAAAACAATCAAATAAAACACAATAAAATATTATTTGGGTTTTATTTAATAAGTACATGTGCTATTAACATACTACGCAAATTAAATACAGTTGAAATCTAAGCTGGTGAGTGTATTTCGCAGGATTAAACAGTATCTCTTGAAGAAAAATAATCTAACTGGTGAGGCTGTGGCAGGAGTCGAAATATTGAAGATACTGCAATGTCATTAAAATTCGCTTCCATCCAGTAAAAAAAAAAGGAATAAATTATTTGAAATGCATATGGAATCAAAGTTGATGAATATATTTTGCAGAATTCTTGAAATAAATAGAAATTTCTTATAAAAAATAAGTGAGGAGCAAGCACATGGCGAAAAGTCGAAATATTGAAAATACAGCTAAATCATTGAAATCTGCTTGCATCCAGCAGGAAAAAGAATTAACCAGTTTTCTACTTAGGTGTAATCAAAGTAGAGATGGATATTTCCATGAAAAATGCTGTATTTCCGTTGGCGATCGTTAACAGATTTTTTAATCGCCACTTGGCGAGTGGTGACTAAAGTGGCGATCGATGGCCGATTTTTTAATCGTCACTTTTACAACTTTAATCGCCACGTGGCGAGTGGCGACCGCTAATTTTCACCTATAGTGGGAGCCCTGCTATTAAGATTACCCTACCCAATCATTGTTGTGCTTCAGATGAATGACGTGCATAAAGGATTTACTGTGCGTTTTTCCATCACGATTTTTTTCCCCTTGGCAGCAATATCGCTTGCGTCCGAAGCCGCAATACAATATAAGGAGTTTCTAAGTAGTGGTTTGCTTATCTAAGTAGTTCTAAGTACTACTTGGGAATGTTTTCATTTCTAAGGAGTCTGTGCGAACCCTGTTTAATTGTATTTTTAAATTTGTAATTTATAAAATTATTAAAAATTAATGATTTTTTATTTCTCATATTAAAAAATTATATACTTTTTTCCTTATTGTTACTAAACGCACTACTTATTAATATATTTCCTTATGAAATAGTGCCTTTTTTTTGGAACTAGAATCCTGTCCCTTTTCCTTTTAGAATGGATACTAAATTATCATTTTAGTAATTAAAATATAAAAATATGTATTATATAGGGTCACCCGGGGTAATTCCTGATCAAAAAGCATCAACATCTAATTAATTATTATAAAAACTATTAAAGGTATTGTTCCCAATTTTTTTGTGGAATAAGCCCCCTCTGATGGCTATATTATAAAACTAGTTGATAAGCCCGACGATGCCCGGGCCCGTGATGAATAACCCTTTCCGGCGTGGTATCCCTAAAAAAGGACACCAAATTCAAAATTTATAAAAAAAAAAATCTGTAGTAAAATTTAAAAAACTGCAGGAAAAGTTGCAATTAGTTTCATTTTACCATAATAGATGGCAGCACTAAGCATTAAGGTTTTTATTCTAGTATTAATCTTATATTTAAAATTGCTCTATTTCTAGACTTAAATATTGAATTTTTTTGAGTTCTTAAAAATTACGATTTTCGAAAAATGATGAGGCCATTTTTTCCCAACATCCTTGTGGTATTAATTCATAATTTTGTATAAAATCCAAAGTCATTCTTTGAACTATCTAAGACGACATTTTCTTGGTGTCATTTTTTAGGGACATCGCCCACAGAGAACTTTGTATTTCTAACTCGCGGCTGGATGACAGCAATACGAATTGTTAAATCTTTCACATGTTATTTCTTCATGAAGATTGTAACTTCTTTTTGTTTCTTTTAAATTTTATAATTCATCCTAAATATTTTTCTATTTTATTTAGTCAAATTCAATTTTTAGTTTATATTAGTATTAAATTGAATGAGTTTTAATTTTGTTTAATTTACTTAATTTAGAATAATTTTTGTAGTAGATTAAAAAAAATTTTAAATCATTTTAAATTTCTTCGAACACAAATAAAAGTGTCTAAAAACTTAAAATATACATAGTTACTGTTATTGTTATAAGAAATTTATGCAATGCTTTCAGAAGATTTCTTATATATAAAAATGAGCTTGCATATAAATGAAATTCATAAAATTTCAGAAAAAAAAAAAATGAAATTTCTTTTATTTATAAACAGAAAATTTTATCTTTAGTCCTACCGAGTATCGAACCAGGGACCTTCACTTTGGCAGGCTGACACTTTACCGAACGAGCCAAAGACGACTTGTGGAAATACTCGAAATTTACATTAAATTTCATAGGGATGCATACTGGGCATGCGCGTTCATGAAATAGCTACATTTTTATGGGAGTGATGTCCGAATATTAATTAATTACTCAGCTAATAATTATAATTTTAAAATTCTGAGGATTGGTACATTAGGAAAAGCCTTGGACACTCTTCACAAAATTTTTTAACCTCGTATGTGCCATAGATTTCGCTAGCCATCGCCGACAGATACACATACACACACACACACACAGAGCGATTTGTTCTTTTATTAGTATAGATGCTTACTTAAATATATATATGCACTGAGGGCTTGAATTTCAGGGCGGGATGGCGAGATTCGCGCCCAAAACTTTGAAATCCCGCCCCATGAAATATCGTGGGCGAGAGGCTCCGGCCCAAAACATCTCACGATTTTCCTGAAAATTTTACATTTTGAAATCACGATCAACTCCCGCGAATTTCCCGATATTTTCGCGCGGCCGATTGACTCCTTTTGCTGGGTTTTTTTACCGCGAAAGATCGTTGAAAGTCACCAATTTTTCACGCGACAGCTAAATTTTAATATTTTTTTCTCCAGATCGGTTGACAAATGTCCGCGATTGGCGATTTCAGTTCAGAGGTGATTCTGTTCCGAATTTTCTGAAAATTTAAGGCATTAGGTTCCGAAAATTATGAAAAATCGGTCATCAGTTCAACAGAAAAATATCGTGAATTTCGACGAATGATCGCCGAAAAAATCAATTTCATCAATTGTTCGAGGAAAAGATCGCCAATTTCGTCGCTAAAGCTTGAGAATAAAACGCAAATTTTGTCAGAAAATCGCGAAAAAACGTAAATTTCGTCAGATCGCAAAAAAAAACCTCGAAATTCATCAAAGGATCGCGAAAGAACGCATATTACATCAAAGAATAACAAAAAAAATAGCAAAAAAACGTAAATTTCGGCTAAGGAACGCGGAAAAAACGCGAGTTTCGGCAAAGGATCGCGGAAAAATGCAAATTTTGTCAAAGGATCGCGAAAAAACGCGAATTTCATCAAAGGATCGCGAAAAACGCGAATTTCGCCAAAGGATCGCGGAAAAGAACAAATTTTTTCAAAGGATCGTGGAATAAACACAAATTCGGGCAAAGGACCGCTGAAAAAAACGCGAATTTCATCAAAGGATCGCGGAAAAACGTGAAAAAATCGCGAAAAAGACGCAATTTTCGTCAAAAAATCGCGAAAAAGACGCAAAATTCGTCAAAAGATCGCGAAAAAGACGCAAATTTCGCCAAAGGATCGCGAAAAAAACGCGATTTCCGTCAAAAGGGCGCGAAAAAAACGCGAATTTCTTCAAAAGATTGCTGATAAAATGCGAATTTCGTCAAAAGATCGTCCATAAAACGCGAATTTCGTCAAAGAGCTGCAGAAAAAAAGGGAATTTCATCAAAGGGTTGCGATAAAAATGCTACAGTCTCTTTAGAAAACAGCACACACACACACAAATATCTGTATTTATTATTACAGGTATAGTATAGTTTTTAATCTGAAATAATATACTGAATTAACTTTTGAAAAATTGGGTTTAACCCGAATCCAATTTACAGGAATCTACACTCAGCCTGAAATCAAACCGAACCAGAAAAAAGAGTTTAGAGGATTTCCCAATCCTTTTCCATCTCCTGCTGTAACCTTTCAGAAAATTTGCTGTGATTTTTTTTTTTTTTTACTCAGAAACACGTGCAAATTTTACGGTTACTTTTGCGACAGACTGACAAAATTCACAGTTTTATCCCGCGTCTGATCGATGCATTTCGCGATTTTATACTGCGGCCAATCGACGAATTTCACGATATTCTTCCCTCGACCGATAGAAGAAATTCACGATGTTTTTTCCTATGCCCGATTGGCATATTTCACTATGTTTTTTTCCTGTGACAGAAAAAGGAAAATGTCCAAAAGGTTGTGCCACAAAAGGGCATTAAGTGTCACCAGGTGCTGTGCTCTGGCAAATTGGTCTAGATTCAGTACTAAACAAAAAGAAGATTAGAAAGACCGTGAAGATCTTGTGGTGCACATGAAAGAAAAATTCCGAGCTCCAATCAAACATATGTAGAAACACCAAACAAGTTGATCCTTGCAATTAACAGAAATTAGGACTTGACAATTTAAAGTTAACCTACGTTTCTCATGTAGTAGAAGAAATGAATCAACAGTTTCCATTTCAAACTTTTGACTTTAATGGAACAAGCATTCAAATTTGCATTCAAATTTTAAACAAAGAAAATACCAGGGAATAAGATTTTGACTATAATTCCATTAAGGATATAATAAAACAATTTTGTTCAGAAATGGATATTGATGATTCTATCGCTGAATATACACTGTTCATGCAAGTAGTTAAAAATGAAGGCATGTCAGATATTGCAATGTTTTCTGAAAATTATTTAAGAGAGCATAACCATACATTTCTGATACCTTCCAAAGTTATAAATGTTGTGCTTGTGCTGTCTTTCACAAGTTTACCTTGTGAAAGAAGATTCAGGGTCCAAAATGGTATAAAATCTAAATTCAGAAATTCATTTAACAACTCCATTGTTAAGGACTCATGATATTTGGTTGAAACTTGAAAAATAGGCTATATAAAAGCTTTCTTACTTTTTTAAATAAAAAAAAACATTTTTCATAATTATTCTGAGTTGTTAATTTAAATTGCTTCAATGGTATTTTGTCATGTCTGTATTAAAATAATTAATGTAAATCTTCAAATAGCACGTAAAATAACAGTGGGTTTTAGATTTTTTTTCTCCCTCCCAAATAGCTCAACTCCCCTCCGTTTATAAATGTTGGTAGGGAGACTCCCCTCCTAGGAAAAATTGAATTTCAAGCCCTGGCACTTATAATTAAAATACAGTGGAACCCGGTTAAGACGCTCACGGTTAAGACGCGATCCCGCATAATACGCGGATATTTTCCTGCCCCTTGAACATCTCCCATAATACTAATGCAAAAATATCACGTTTAATACGCGAACGGTTATTACGCGATCCCGCTTAATACGCGATGAATTTTAGGTTCTTTGGAGCAAAAAATCACGTTTAAGACGCGAATTCATTAATCAAGATGCGAATTCCTTCTCTCTTATCTAGTAGTTTTGCGAAATTAGCAGATTTTTTTTCATGCAGGCAAAAAACACTTTTTACGAATAGACAAAAAACACTTTTTACGAATTCACTTTATTTAATAAAAGATTAATTAAGGCGAACATTCTTAATCTAAAATAGTGGCAGATGTTTGAATAGAAAAAACATCCTCTAAATTATCAACACTGGAATTCGTCTTTGATCCTACGACCTAACATTCTTTTGTCTTTCGCTTCGTGTATGTTTTTACTGTAGTAGAGAGAGATAGGCGAATTCAAAATTCTCAGTTACATCATAAAAATTATTATGATTAACGATGTTTATACTTGTTGTTAGTGAGTTTTAAATGTACGAACATCACAAATGTGTTTTATAATGCATATTATTGGTAAAAAAAAAAAAAAGAAAGAAAGAAAGAAAGAAACTCGTAAAGATTAAAAAAGTACGACTGCGGTTTTATAATTCTTTTATGTTTTCCTTACTTTTTGCTATGCTACAAATATTTTATACACAAAGATGAAAAAGGACAGTTTTTCTTATATTAAAAAGTAGGCCGGATTATAATGATATTCATTATGACAAGTGCTAAATACGATTTTAACAACTGGAATGTACTTCTAAGATTTAATATTTTTTACTTTATCTTAAAAAAAAAAAATACTACAGCACGAAAATTATTTTTGTTGTTTTATTTTTGATTGTAACGTATCAATCGACAAAAACGCCGTGTTTGAATCCCTATTTAATTTCAGTTGTTATTGAAGTCGGTCCTCTAAAAGGAAACAATGAGTAAAAATTAATACTATTCAATTTTAACTTAAATTTTAAAAAGGCACAATTTTCAACCGTAAACATATAAATAAAAGCTCAAAAGTTCATTTAGACGTTTAGACGTGTAAATAAGCCCAGTTCCTGTACCATTATACAAATCCTGTTTAATACGCGATCCCGCTTAATACGCGACTTTTGTCCACTCCCTTGAAACGCGTCTTAACCGGGTTCGACTGTAATTACAATTTTTAAATGACCAAGAATTACCCCAGAAATGGGGTAATTCTTGGTCACTTCTGGGGTAATTATCGGTCAACATCCTTTTTCATGTAAATAAAGTAGTACAGTTAATTTTTTTATGACTGAGTAATAAAATAAGTAGAATCAGTAATTTTAAAAGTTTTGTTTACCTCATAATTGTGGAATAATAAAGCATAGACTTTGTTTTGGGCATAAATACAATGTTATTTGATGTGCAAAAGATTGTACATTTTACAAAACATTAATTAGCCAAAAAAATTTTATGCATTTTTAAAACATTTATAAGCAGTATTTCTTACTTCATTAGTATCCACTGTGAATGGATTTATTAATAACTTGCAAATTTATTGGTTCATAAAAAATATAACTGAATGTTTGCTATCAATTTTATTTTGCTTGGGCCAACTGAAGTTTTCTGCTCCCTTTTCAAGAAATTTTCAATACAGACCTTTAATATAATACACAGCATAATAATTAGGTTCCTCTATTGCAGGGATGGCGAATCTTTTTGAGTATGCGTGCCCAAAAATCCAAAATTATTATGTATCAACATTCTAACAGGCCAGAAACATTTAAACTTAGATAAAATCCAACAATTAATTTTTATAGAAATTTTACTTATACTAAATTTGATTCCTAACTTATTTATTATGTTGAGTTTTCTTTTATTGTATACTTCTGAATAAGATCATTTTTAGTTCTTCAGGTTCAATAGATACATAATTATTTACGCTAACAGCAAAAATTCAATTTTAATTTTTCAAAATTAAAACCTAAATACAGCAGACTCCCTCAAATCCGCACAGCTTGGGACCAGAGGTTGTGCAGATTTTAGAATTTTGCAGATTTCTGGTCATTGATTTGTTTACAGTTTTGAAACATTAATTTGATTGGTAGTTAAGCAAGGAAAATTATAATGAATGCTTAGGGGAGAGTTGGGAGGAATGGGACAGTGGGAGGAGTGGGACAGCAGCATTTATGTCCAAAATAACTGTTAGAATTAAGTTCTAGTTTGTCCACTAGATAAAGCATCTATAGCTTCATGTTTGATTCTAATTGTTACACCAGCTGTATTATTGTTTGTATTTAAAAGGGAAAATTTTATTTTCATACCTCAGAAGTAAGTACAAATTCTTATTCTTTCAATGATTTTTTTCAATTATATTATATTTAAAATAAAAATATTATAATTGTATAATAAACTTAAAGATATAGTGTTTGTAAACTAGCAGCCAAATAAAGCATAAATGTAGCATGATATATATGATAAGCCTTTTTAAAAAATATTCAGCAGAGGGAGGAATGGGACAGCATCAATGAGGGAGGAATGGGACATGTTCTCAAACACCTTTGAGTCCTTCCGATATGCACCCTTATCCCAAAGCATTTCCACAAAAACTATAAAGAAAGACAGAAAAAAAGGAAAGATAAAAAATCATCACTGACACACCAGAAAAAGAAGAAATTGAAAAAATAGCCGCTGATAAAAAGCAGAAGAGATTGTGTAAAAAGAAAACTCTTAAGGTGAAAAGGAAGAAACAGAAAAAAGCGAATGAATTATCTGATGATTCCATTGATGGGAAATTTTTGTTGCATGACTCTACAGATGAAGACTTTTGATTTGATTGCTCACAATGATAATGAAATTTCTGAAGAATTTGATTGGTTAACTGATGATCCAAAATTAGGATAAATGACTTTGTAATTGTTAAAATTTTGACGAAGAAGACAGTTGTTTATTATATTGGCAGAGTTGAGGATATAGACAGTGATAAGGAGTTTATCACATTCAAAAATGATGAAAAAGAAAAATTTCACTTCCCACAAGACAATGACTTCAGTGAAGTAGTGAAAAGGGATATCATAATGAAATTGCCTCAACCACAAATAATTTGTGGTACCAGCCGAGCCCAGTCCTACTTTGCTTTCAGTGTTGACTTATCAAAATACAATATGTGTTAATTTAATTTTTATCAAACAGTGTCCTATTCCTCCCTCATGTGCGTGGTATACCTCCCTCATATGAGAGAGGTGTGGGACAAAAATGTTAACATTTTAAAACGTGCAAATAAAAGCCAGTTGTTTGTATTTCACAGCGTTTGTATTTTTTAAACATAGCTTAAGTAACATACTATTAGATTTTTATAAGCTATACTCTTGGTAAAACATAAGTAGTGAATTAAAAAATAAATTGTGAAATCTGTCCCACTCCTCCCAACTCTCCCCTACAATAAAGTGGAACATTAAAATAAGTAAAATATTAAAATAATTTATTAGTTTAAAAGTAAGTAATTATTAAAATAGGGTAGATGCACCAGTTTTGGCCACCTTTAGAGAAAATTTGAAATAGAAATTTTACAGTTCTTGGCCGATTGAAGCATATTAAATCATAATAACATCATTCTTTAGTAAATTTAATTGTCTTTCTGCAGAATATTTTAGATTGTGAGTAATAATTCATCAAGTTAATTATTCCAATTTGTACCAGTTTTGGCCACCCCTACACCAGTTTTGGCCATCTCTATGCACCAGTTTTGGCCACTCCAATATCATGTAGTTTAACAAACATTTTAATTGATAATAAGTAAAAATAAAGCATTTTTATGCAAAATATATTTTACCACACATATATTTGTTTGCTGTAATAAGAGAATTTTGCAAATTTCTTTATGAATTGATAAAAACATCAAGTAAAATATACTTATGTTGATTTTAACTGAAAATTTCAATTCAAAAACAAAAAATATATTTAAATTTGATTCATAAAAGGGACAACAGTGCCTATAGGACATAAAGATTAACTATTTAATCAGTTTTATAATTATTCATGGATTGTGGCTTGTTTAGAACACTTGAATCTTCATCAGAGAGTTATATTTCTTGAAAGCATTTTCTGATTTTGGTTTGATTCTCATCAAAAAGTTATACATACTTCTTGAAATCATTTTTTGATTTATATTAGCTTGTGCCTTATTTATGTACCCTGCTTCTTTGCAAGTTATTTTAGGGTGTGATTTCAGAAGCGAATCATACCATTTCATGCCTGTTCTTCCATCTTGAAATGGAGTTTCTATCTTGCCGGCTACAATTTTCTGGACAGAATCCTAAAAGTTGTTCCATTTTTATAGGAAATAGTATTCTGGCAATATCTAAAATCCACTTTTCTAATTGATTTTTAACTTCAATTCCTAGTACTTACTTTTACTCCTAGATTTACTACTTGAGATTCAACATTAGAGAAAAGTGGTGTCCGTCCTGCAAACTTGTAAGCAAGAACGGGTTACTCCAAAACTTTGCTAGCTTGTAGTGCTGGCATTACATTTTGAATGGTTGTAATTTTACTTCCTATCTTAGAGCAGTGTTCCCTCTAGGCCATTTTTTAAGAGCACAGAATCTCTTTTAAACTTTGTCCTGTTCTTTTTAAATAATGTGAAATACATTCTTACTTGTATTTAGATATCTCTAATGAAGATTTTCACAGTATTTAGTATTTCTAAATCCGTGTACCTGAAATATTGCAAAAATTATAGAACTTCTTCATTTCTTTAGGAAAAATAGAAGCAATTAAATCATGCTATAATTTTATTGAACTTTTTAATTTATAAGTTGTAAAATCTTTCAAAATTTATGTTTTAGTTTATTTATCATATCTAAACATTACATATCACCTCCCCTTCTGTTTTATCGATACTAAACACTACACCATATTTTCTTTAGCAATGTCATTCCTTAGTGACTAGCACAATGTCCTTCTTTCTAAAGTGAATTATCTATTGGACAGAGAATAACAAAATCTCTTTTATAGAGCTGCCATTAGCCTTGCTTTTTTTTAATTATTGAAGCCATTACTATGTAAAACAAAACTAAATTGATTTTGATTCATCCAAATACAGTAGAAGATCTTTATAACGCAATTCTCCATATAATGCATAACTTTTCACATGTAAACAAGGATATTTGCAGTTAAAAAGCACCTGCATTTTCACATTAAAAAATATTGCTACTCTCTAGAGGATTAAATTTGATACATTAGTTCAACTTTATCTTCTAATTTAAGACCTTTTTACTGAAAAAAAAAATGCTATTATTACAATAAACATTTTTGAAAATGTCTAATATAAGGGATGCTTGTGTCAGTTATATTTGGATCATGTTTATAAAGTAAATTTAACAATGTCTGACCTATATTATGCAAAAAATTATAATTTGGAGAACTCTTGGTAACAAGAAATGCAGTGTAAAGATATTCTAATGTATTTTGATATGTTTTAGTCATATTTGGCCATTATTACAAAGTGAATTTAATGATGTGATCTATATAATACAAAATTCTATATAACGCACAACCTTGCATTTTTAGGTTTGCGTTATAAAGATCTTCTATTGTATTCTTAAATTTATTAAATGGCTAAAATTCCCTCTATAATGAATCATGTGGCCAAAAGTGGAACATATGTTGTAACCTTTTTGGCCACCCCCACGGCCATAACTGGTACATATAGCAAATTTAATGCACCAGTTTTGGCCACCCCCCATTAAATTGTTAAAATAATTAATTTAATTGTAAAACTGCAGTAGAGAGAAAGCTTACCTCAGAAAACCTAATAGCAATTTGTTTCAGAGCAAATAGAACCCGATAAGTGCATAATGTTGAAAGATTCTGAAAACTTGTCAGCTAAGCAAAAATCTTAATACATGTAAGCACACACTATAGTTTCACACATTTATTTTTTTTGCAAGTCACATTTTATCAAAAAATAAACAAATGATATTGTAAATGATAAAAGAGAGTTTGCTTAAAGTGTAAGAATGCATATTATTTGTTAGCATCAATTCACAGGCTAAATACTGGACAAATTGATCCAATGTGGCCAAAACTGGAGCATCTACCTAATTAAAAATATTAAATTATTACTGATGAAATCGATTCAATTCGATTCCAAAAGTAGTATGCTGCCATCTAGTGGTAAAGAGATCGTAAGATCGATACGTCATTATTCGTTCTTAGCACTCCGTAGATGGAGAACGGCAATTTTCATTGTTATTTAGAGTCTTGAATGCTCTTCTTATACTGTTTTGTATGTTTAAAAATAAATTTATCTATAATTTTTTTTAAAAAAATTCTGCGAACAGCAGTAGTGTAGTCGTAAAAAAAACAGAGGGTATACGCTCAAAGCTGAGGGTATATCCTAGTGTATATATACTATAGCTTTCTTGAGAAACAGGGGGTATACGGTGTTCCTTAAAAAAATCCAGAGGGTATACGGCGTATACCCCCGTATACCCTCCACTACATCCCTGGCAAACAGTAATTTTAAAATAGCGTTCCGGTTCATGGTTTTTCCATTTCAAACGCTGGAATTTTTTATATAGATATGCTAATTTATATCAAAATCAAAAATAATGTAAATTTATTTAGTAATAAATCACCTATAATAGCGAAAAGAGAATGATTAACAAAAAAATTAGTAAAAAAAAAAAAAAAAAAAAAAAATTCAGCAATCGCTGATTTTGGTGCCATCTTGAATTTTGTTCCTGCAACTTAACTGTAGATTTATTTCATTGTTTACATCTGAAAAAATACGCGGATTTTAGGCATTCACGGATTTAAGGGAGTCTACTGTATAATAAAAACCTAAAATAACAACCTAAATAAAATAGAACCTAATCTGAAGTAAAAGCGTGTCAATTAGGTATATTACTATGCAATCTCTTAAAATCCAATTTTCAAAAGTAGAACCTTTTGAAATTTGATACAGAAGCAAAACAATTTGGAAAACACTGCAATGTTAAATGGTTTGGAGAGGAAATGATGCTACAGGGTGCTTTCAATGAAATTTATAATACCTTAATTTATCCAAAAGTAACGTAGTATTTTAATGCAAATTATATACATGTTACACAAAACTATACTTTTTGTAAAAAACATAAAATGGATCATTCTCCATAAACTGAATATAATCTATATTTTTTTATGCATGCCAGAGAAGTTTTCTTACGTGCCAAGTTCAGCACGCATGCCATAGGTTCGCCATCCCTGCTCTATTGCATTATGTACTATATTTTTATGGAGCATTTTGGCATTTTGCAATGAGATAATATTTCTACTTAAATTGTTCAGTCATAGATGGGGTCTTATTCTCCGAGCACTTACTGTTTTCTTCTCTTAAGGGTGTTTAATATAGCAGAGGAAAATTTTATAATCTTTTTTAATGACTGTGATATGTCTTTAGTTGGAATAAAATAATTAAATCTTCAAGAATAACAATGATCTGTTGTAAAATGTGTAAAAATCAAGATCGATGTTTTGCAGAAATTTGAGTAGCAGTTTTGAATATAATTTTTTTTTTAAATATTTAATTTCAACTAGATGAATAATTAAGGCTTCATAAATTGTTATTTTTATAACAAAAGCAAAAATGATCAAGAATTACCTCAAACTCAGTGACCAGGAATTACCACGGATGACTCTACAGAACTATAATGAACTAAAATGTGGTGAACAGTGTGATCACAGTTAATTCTCAAAGGGTTTGTGGCAATTAAAATAACTAAATATGACAATAAAAAGGAATTAAATGATGATAAAAACAAAAACATTGACCAGTAATTACCCCAGTGACCAAGATTTACCCCAGATGCATGTGGCAATATTTGATCAACTTCTGTAAATTATTTAAAATAGTATAAAAAATTTCAAGACTATTTTTTAATAGCTAAAGTAGTTGGTAATTGAACCAAAAAGAAAGAAAAGAAAAATATTTAAATTTTAAGATGTGACAAAGATCTTTGTAAAAATGTATCATAACTAAGGTCAATGTTATTTTACAGAAATTTAACAAACCATTTCAAAAAATAAATAAAAAATAAACTCATAATTAAGTAATAAATTCCAATGAGGTTTTTCATTTTGACGAAGCGTTCTTAAAACATTAAAAGGACTGTGACCAGGAATTACCCCGGGTGACCCTACCTTATTAGAGATATTGTTTAATAATTATTATTTTTAAGTAGTGTTAACAATTTAATATTAAATGCAGTTACTGATAATTTTAATAAATGTAAAAATATCACTAATATTTAATATAGTTTTACATAATTATTGCAAAATATTAATGTGTATAACTTTGTTGTATTCTACTAACTAATGAAACTATTAATTTGCAGTTTTCATAATTTCCGTAATTACTAATAATTAAATTTTATTAATTAAAGTGTAAAAACATAGATTATGTTAGCAATTAGAAGTTTAATTGGTTATTATTGAAATGAAATTGTAAAAAAATTTTAATTGGTTAAACGTAACTGAAATGAACGTCGTGTTTTAGATGTAGGGAAGTCCACACAAGAAACTTTCGACATTATTCATTAAAATATCACATTAGTTAAATATTAAAATTATTTTTTCAAAAATGTATTGAATGGCTTTATTAAAATTCAAATATGCATATCAATTATAATATTAGGAAATTTGCTACATTTCCTAATATTTATACCTTTGAGACAGTAAAATGTACCCTTTCGTGAGGGAGAATTACCTTACACATGTTACCATTAACTGATTATGTTGAATCTAGAATACAGGGTCTCGCGTTACAATTATACTATGTTTTTATGATTAAAAATAATAATTACACTTTATTGAATATTTAAAATACAATTATTTATTAAACCTGATTTTTGAATGGTTAAAACTGATATGAACAAATAACAATTTGATAAATTATGTCAACGTACTAATAATCCGTTGTTGAAAAATATAACAACTAATAATAATATTCTAAAAAAATTACCTGTAAATTATTCTAGAACCATTAAAAATATATATCATCCTATGATGTTAATTCATAAGATCGTCATATTAAAAACATAAAACGAAGGTGTCTGTAGTAAATATTGACCTCTTTACCTCTTTAGAATTATATAGAATCGAACGTGTTCGAACGTAGGGGTTCGATTCGAATAATTTTGTTCCGGATAGGCCCGTTAGATGGCGATAGTATCACTAACTGATCATTCGAGCATAGCGAGTTTCCCTCTGATGCATCAAATTTCTACCTTAAAACAGTAAAACAGTGCGGGAAAACAGGTATAATACAAAAAGAAAAGAAGCTACTTGCATCGTGGCATCAAGAATAGCATCAGGCCGCGGGCGATCCCTTCTCGCATTTTTGGTTTTCGAGGTCGAAATATTTTATAGGAAGATAATTTTAACAGGTAAGTTCGAATGATTTTTTTTTTTTCAAATTTTATGTGATCATAATTACAATAATTATTTCTCATGTTTAAAATATCTTCCTTAGATCATCACCCCACAAAAAAAAAAAAAAAAAAAAAGAGAAAAGAAATTAATGAAGACAATCAAAAATCGCTCTTTATTATCAGCGAATTGAATAGTATTATAGATATTCCTGGCGCATCTTAAATATATATAATATAACAAAACGTCATCGATATATATATATATATATACAAGTTTTAATTGAAATTAATAATGATAAAGCAGATTTTAAATTTTATTTATATATGACCACTTCCTTGCTAGATTAAAATATTTTTAACTCGAAATATTTTGTTTATACCATTGGAAAATTATGAATGACTGTTGTGTTACTCAAATCTTTTTATTATTTTTTATACCAAAATCCCTAACTTAAATGGATTTATTCTCCAAAATTTATTTTTTATTAACAAGGATGTGCTAAAAATATATCAACTAAAAACAAAATCGATTTTTTAAAAATTGCCAATATTTTATGTAATAATTAATAATATTTCGAAAAGAATCTTTTTCGATTAGGTAAGCAACAAGGACGCCTACTCATCAAAAGGTACGTTCTACAAATAGTACTCATAAAAAAAAAAAAAAAAAAAAAAAAATCAATAAAAATACGAATTTTATGGATAAAGTCATGTTTATGTTTAAAAATCTCTAAAACGAAATCACGATTTTTACTTTCTTTTTTCGCTTACTTTTTTTTTTTTTTTTTTTTTTTTTTTAGTTATGTTTAAGTGTTTTTATTTTATTTTATTTTTTTCTGCCCTGGAGTTTTTAGAATTAAATGAGGCAAACGCAAACCAGATGTAAATACCATAATTAGATCAAAATATGCAACGACTTTTATGTTATACAGTCTTTAATTGCCGTGCCTTTCTTTCTCCAAGGTTAAATGCATTCATCTCAAGAATGTATTTTTGGAAGATTTGTTATATTTAAATTGATATATCTAAATTTCTTTGACAGATAAAGATAAAGGTATGAGATTTTACACAATGTTTTTCAGTTATTTAAATTATCTCTGTGGTTTTTTTGCTTTGAGTGAAAATTTTCAAAATGGATTCTCAGAGTAAAAAGTAATCATAAAAGTTTTTGTTCTTTTAAAAATTATAATACTTTTTGAAAACGAAATATTTTTGCAAGTTCCTCAGATAAAACAATATTTATTCTTTTATAAGCTCAAAAAAAAAAAAAAGTATACAAAACATTTATTCTTTTAGAAGGTAATAAATAAGGACTTTACGTTGTATACTCAAATGAGAAATGAAAACAATATAATAAGTTGCTATCAAACATACAGTTTACTCCGAGATTTTAAAGAAAGATGTAAAAAATAAAACTTATACTCGACGTTTCGGTTTATCTTTAAAACCATCCTCAGGAGTTAATATTATTAAATATAAAACGGCAAAAAAGTATTTACATGTTACATTATCGAAGCTATATTCAAACTCCAGGGTATATATATATATATATAAACCACTTAAACATAACAAAATAAAATAAAGTTTGAATATAGCTTCGATAATTAACATGCAAATAATTTTTTTGCCCTTTTTGTATTTAAGAAAATTAACTCCTGAGGATGATTTTAAAGGTTAACCGAAACGTCGAGTATAAGTTTTATTTTTGTGCTTTTAATTTTCACATCTTTGTTTAAAATCTCTGAATAAAGTGTATGTTGGATAGAAAACTATTGTTTTGTTTTCACATTTTAGAAAATATATCAAATTTCAAACGTGGCTAAAAATTTAAAAGTATATAGTAGTCCTGGTTTTTTTTTTTTTGAAGCTCGAGCCCGACGATCTGAAATCCGAGCCGGAAAACTTTTGTGTCATCCGACCCTCATACCGAAAGTACGCAAGTAAAAAAATTTTAATAACATTTTAAAAGTGTCTGAAGATTAATTTTCTTATTTAAAAATAATTTTTTACATAGAAATAAATATTAATCCTAAATACGGTAAATACTCCCCCATGATGACTTTTTATGATTTTCATGTCCCTGAAAATCTGTTTAAAATAGTTATTTATGTTTAACTACTGTACTGACAGAAAGCAGCAACTGTAAAAGTCACAATTCTTATTTTTTTTTTAAATGTCATCGTACAGATATGGCAGAAACACTCGAGTTTTGCTTTCCAATAATTCTAAAAAAGGACTTCAAACAGAAAGAGAGATTAAACAAGTCATATCACACGGCCTCTTTAAGCTACTAACACTGATCGTGACAAGTTTTCAGAATCAGATAGAGCATTTCTCCTTATATCCATAGCTTCCAACATCTTACGCTTTTTTGCACCACAAAAATTTTATCTTTTTAAATCGCCGTAATCTGCTGATTAAATAAGGTAAAAAAATTCTATTAAATTTTTGTGGTACAAAAAAGCTGAAGCGTTGGCAGCTATGCTTATATCCCATGAAAAATACTTTACGAAACATTTATGTTCATCAAACATCTGACCAGCAGAGGTGTAGCCGTAAACATTTCAGAGGAGGTATACGAAGTTTCTTTTAACCCTTTCGAGAAATGTCCTTAAAAAGGGACACCTAATTTTGATTCCAAAACTGACAAACGGCCCCAAGAATATTTAATTAAAATTTTCCTTTTATGATGTACGTTAAAATAAGCAAGTTCGTATTTTCTAATAAATTTGTTTATAAATTCTGGTGTCAGTCCATTATTTCATCAGTTTATAAACCGAATTACTCCGCGCCGGAAAGGGTTAAAAAATCGAGATGTGGCATAAGTATACCCTCCATTGTTGACAAGCTCGACCGACCAACACCCCCCCCCTTTTTTTTTTTACCCTTTCAGGACCAGCGGTGCGTACATGCACCTCGAGAAAGCTTGAGTTTGATACCAGTAAAAAAGAAAAGTAAAATTTATTTTATTTAATTATGACATTTTCGTGATTTATAAAGTTAATTCAAATAATTAACAAAAAGTGGTGCCAAACGAATAAAATTCGTGTAAATAATGTCGATCCTGCTGAACGGGTTAATTTACAGAGCTCCCACTCGGTCCGTTTTTTGAACGTCACCTTTTTTTTTTTTTTTTTTCAAAGAAAAATCTTTTTTATAATTTTCGTTGAAACTTACTTAGAAAGGCGTTTTTGCTCTATTGTTGCAAAAATCCACTACGAATTTTTCTCGTAAATAATACAGGTTTTTAAAAAAACGGAACAGTGGGAGCCCTGAATTTCTGAATAAGTACAATTTTCACTTTGAGTCTGAGCCCGAAGACTTGTGTAGCAATCGTGTCCGCTTCATCACTGGCATATGATATTTTTCGAAACTTTTACATTTTGATATATTTTTCAATCGATCATAAACTAAAAACTTTTGCTCCCATTCGAATATAATGATTATAGCTTTTACAAAATACTATACTAAGTTTTAAAATTTAAATCGACTTTTGCAATTAAATATAACTTTTAAAACAGCATAAATTATACGAGGACATGAGTTTTAAAACTCGACTTATCCAAAATTTTGAAAAATGCGTTTTCTATCAATCTATTACTTTTCTGAGAAATTGCGAAATTTTAAATTTTGTTTTCGCTAAATTTTTGAAATTTCGGAATTTAAAATTTCCTTCTATATATATAAAAAGTATTGATTTGGAAATGGATCAATGAAAATCTGCGTAGATCATCCGGGTATACTCCTACTAGATCGGCATCCATATTTTTTATGATCGGGTGTCTTTCTTCGTTAATATTAAGAAAACTGTTTCATACAAAAATGTGAAAATCGGTGGTATTATAGAGACGGGTTTGATAAACACGCTGATGCAGACAGTTTTTAAATCGAATAATTATTTTAAGAGATATTTAATGTTAAAGATGGTCACAATCGTTCCATTAAAAAAAGTTTTATAGGAGAAAAACTATACATAGGAATTTAAACATTTTTAGATCATTTTATACATTGGAAGTTCCCGATGTGCAGACTGCAATTATCTTTTTAATTTGACTCATTTTTTGAGGATTTATTTCCATTTTAAATTGAAATTTTCAGCATTTCGAGAGATATTTTTTACACATTTTAGAAAAGGGTAATTATTTTAAACTGTTGCCAATTTTAAAAACAGCACAAAGAATAATATTTCCTTCAAATAAAAAATTTATTTACACGTGGCTATTATAAACAGAAAAAAACTTTCAAATTAGAATTAAGTGATTACGTGTTAAAAATCAGGAAAATATTGAAAATTACATCATAAAAACTACAGTTACACTTGAATTTTAATAGGGAAAGAAAATTTTTAAATACTAAATTCATTATTATGCGTTAAAAGTCACAAATGAAGGAAGTTACGTCATATTTAAAAAGGCCAAAAAAATAAAAGTTGGCAAAACACTTTAAATTAAAAAATGTATTTGCACGAGACATTTATTTCATATTTTGAGATAATCTTTTCAACTATTACCGTGAATTCTAAGACAGCGCAAATAATATTTCCTTTCTTACGACAAAAGTATTTTCATGTGAATATTAAAAAGAGAAAGGAAACTTTGGTGAAAATTACGTCAGATTTAAAATGATACATTTAAAAGAACTTTCTCATAGCGTTGCTAAAAAGTACCGAGAGACAAAAACTCTGTGTACTTAATTCATTTTACATTAGCTTACTTTCAAATTCAGCTATTCAAAAGGTTCTGTTTCGAAGCTGGGCGTCGGGGGCCATTTTCAATATTGTACCTTCGAAAAGTGTATGAAGTTATGCATAGAATTGAACCAAGTTTTTTGTGTATATCTTCGGCCATGGCAAGAAGGTCCTCCCTGAATTTGGAAAAATTCCGCCCGAAAGGGGCGCCGTAATAGCGATTTTTGTGTAATTTTCTTAATTTTTCGTAGTTCTATTCAGGGTCGTACTGGCCCACCGGGCAACGAGGCAAATGCCCGGTGCGCCCATCGTCACTTTTTTCTTTTTTTTTTTTATCTTTTTTTTTAAGCACGCATTTTGAAAGGCATAAAATTTTCAAAGATTTTCATTTGGAAAATTAAAAAGTAATGCTTTTTATTTTTTAAAGTATAGCATAAGCAAACTATGTGCGATCAAAGACAATTAGATAAACCAATTTCGAGATAACACAAGTTATCGACAATCAGATGTGCCACTGTTACACATTGTATCCAGGACCAGACTTTGTTTCAAAGCCTGTACTAATGGTAAATTCTAAGAAAAATAATATTAAGTACTCACTTATTTAGATGTACGCCTAAATAATTTCTGTTCTAGGAATGCTTCTAATAAGTGTCTAATGAGTCTGCGTCTAATACGTTTGCATATTTTCTGCGTCTAAGTATTTAGCGCCCCTGGTGTTGTGAGGTATTTTTGTATTTCTGCCTTTTGTGCAAGTGTAAACGACGAAACACTGTATAAGAAACATATTCTCATTTAAAATGGATTCATTCACAGAGACTTTGATAGTCATGGCGCCCTGGTCCAGATTTTATTCAGTACCCCGAAGAATAGTAATTTCTACATAAATTAATATTGGTATTAATGATGTATTTGGTATATTTTCGGTCAAATATTCAGCGCCCTGGGTGGCTGCCCGGTAGTTTGGTATTTCTGTTTTTTGTGAAAGAACAAAAAAAAAAAAAAAAAAAAAAATGCCAATTTAAGACAGGGGATTTTCATTTTAATTTCATTTGGTCCCTTTGTCAGAGGCGGCTTTGGTAATCATGTCGCCCTTGGTCAATTTTTTTAGCGCCTCTGTAAAAATAAGTTTAAAAAAACTAATATCGTGTTTACGTAATAATGGCGCCCTTGGTCTTTTTCAGCGCCTCTGTAAAAATAAATTTCAAAAAACTAATATCGCGTTTTTGTAATCATGGCGCCCTTGGGCAGATTTTTTTTTTCAGCGCCTCTCTGTAAAAATAACTTTCAAAAAACTAATGTCGTGTTTTCGTAATCAATGCGCTCTTGGTGAGATTTTTTCAGCGCCCTGTAAAAATAACTTTCAGAAAACTAATATCATGCTTTTGTAATCATGGCGCCCTTGGTCAGATTTTTTCAGCGCCTCTGTAAAAATAATTTTGAAAAACTATTATCGTGTGTTTTTAATCATAGCGCCCTTAGAGAGATTTTTTTCAGCGCATCTGTAAAAATAAATTTCAAAAACTTAATATCGTGTTTTTTAATTACGGCGTCCTTAGTCAGATTTTTTCAGCGCCTCTGTAAAAATAAGTTTTAAAAAACTAATATGGTGTTTTTGTAATCATGGCGCCCTTGGTCAGATATTTTTCAGCGCCTCTGTAAAAATAAATCCCTTTCAAAAAACTATCATCGTGTTTTTGTAATCATGGCGCCCTTGGGCAGATTTTTTTTAGCGCCTCTGTAAAAATAAGTTAAAAAAAAAACTAATACCGTGTTTTTGTAATCATGGCGCCCTTGGTCACTTGGCCAGATTTTTTTCAGCGCCTCTGCAAAAATAACTTGAAAAAAAGTAGTATCGTGTTTTTGTAATAGCAAACCCCTCCTCCCCCCCCCCACACACACGCACACTGCCCACAAATACACACACAACTTGATACCCTTAGTTCTACTAAAGTGGAGCATTCCATAATTTCTTAATGATAATATAAGTGTTAGACCGCCAAGGGCGCCAAGACTAATTCTTCACAAGATTTTGAAATGGAAACTTATGTAAATTTTGCTTTTGAAAGAAGAAAATGTTAATTTTTCATATCTATTTAAAAATTCGATAATATTTTTAGCATCCAAAAAAGCCAATATGTAAAAACGTTATTTTTTTAAAAACCGGATCTGCTTAACCTCTTTAAACTTCAAACACCACCCGAATATATAAATTGAAAAATACATATGTAATTAAAATAAATAGATAAACCACTAAAATTGTAAAAGTCCTTTTACAAAAGAATGGATAAATATAAGTAAAGAGAAGTGCAGATGTATTTGGGTTCAGTTTTCAATGCTGTTAGTCAGTAACGTGGGAGTTCCTAAGAAGACAAATTACCATTTCGGCGGGGTTTCAAATCGCTTCTATAGATACCCAGTGGTTTCTGTAGTAATACCAGGTGTGACACTTTTTTTATTATTATTATTATACCGTATTCTGGAGCTCTCTATCTTTCTGGAGAAAATAGAAATCTGCGGATGTGGAGGTATTTTCCCATGAAATACTAATTAACACACGACACATGCGCGACACGACGCGCTGTTGGTGTTTTTTTTTTTTTTTTTTTTTTTTTTTTTTTTGTGCGTGTGAGTTGCGACGACCATTGTAGTTTAAAATTGGCTTATCTGAAATTAAAATAAACAGTAATTTTTAATTAAATATGACTTATTTTAGTGACTAGACGAGACAAAAGGTGGAAATTATGAAAAGCTCTCTCTCTCTCTCTCTTTTTTTTTTTTCATTAATGCTGATTATTTGAAGAGGGTATTCAACTTTTATCGTAGAAAAATGCTGATTTTTGATGATTGACAAAAAAAAAAAAAAAAAAAAAAAAAAATCCTTAATGCACTGCATAATTATATAAGAAACTAGGGGGCTCTGCCCCCTACGAGCTACGCTCGCCAACCCCCGTTCAGGCACACCAAAATCCAAAAAGCACGCTAATTTGATCGGCTTTAAAAATATTGAATTAAAAAAAAACAAAAGAAAAAAAACAGTAGTGATTTTTCTGTAAACGGGTTTCCATTCGTTTTCCTTGGATTGGGGATTTTTAAGACCAAATCTTCTGCTGTTAAGAGATTCAATGGCTGTTTACGTATTTAATTAAAAAATTAGTTAAACATTTGAAAAACATTTTGTAAAATTTTGTAAACATTTGATGTAAAATGAATTAAGTAAACAGTGTCCCTGTCTCCCGGTATTTTTTAACAGCGATATAAGATAGTTCTTTTAAATAATTCATTTTAAATGTATCGTTTTAAATCTGGCGTAATTTACACCAAAGTTTTATTTCTCTTATTAATATTCAGGTGAAAATACTTTAGTTGTTAGAATGAAATATTATTTGCGCTGTCTTCGAATTCACGATAATAGTTGAAAAGATTATCTCAAAATATCTCGCGCAAATATATTTTTTAATTTAAATGTTTTATCATATTTTTTGGCCATTTTAAATAATGTAATTTCTCCCCTTCACAAGTTTTAGCGCATAATAATTTTTTTATTTTAACATTTTGTTTCTCTTTTAAAATTCAAGTGTGAATATGGTTCTTAGGACGTAATTTTCCTGCTTTTAACATGTGATCATTTAATTCTAATTTTAAAGTTTTTATTTCTGTTTACAATAGTCACGTGTAAATAAATTTTTAATTTGAAGTAAACATTATTGTTTCGCTGTTTATACAATTGGCAACAGTTTAAATTAATAACATTTTCTAAAATATATAAAAAATATCTCTCGAAAAGCTGAAAATTTGAATTTAAAATAGAAATAAAACCTCAAAAAATGAGTCAAATAAAAAAAAATAAATTCAATCTGCACACCGGGAACTTATAACGTATAAAATGATCTAAAAATGATTAAATTCTCATGTATAGTAGTGGTGTAGTCGAGGGGGGACGCAGGGGGACGGCGTCCCCCACTTTTTTATTTTATTTCAAGCGTCCCCTTACTTTTTTTTTTTTCAATGGGGACGCTAAGGGCGTGAGGGGACGCAGATCTTCCTGATTTATTAAATGTTTAAAATAAAAAGCACATTAATAAATTAAGAATTTTATGAAGTAAAGAATTGAATTTTAAAACTATTTGAGTTTTCTTTGAGTATTCAGAAAACAAACTGAAAGGAATTGGGAAGAAAGTGATATTTACTTGCCGTTTCACCATAATTAACAGTAGTGAAACACCTGAAATACCGCGCTAACATTAGTTCCTTCAGGTGCATACATTAGTTTTACTTG
Source organism: Maratus speciosus (assembly GCA_963932465.1). Taxonomy (NCBI): domain Eukaryota; kingdom Metazoa; phylum Arthropoda; class Arachnida; order Araneae; family Salticidae; genus Maratus; species Maratus speciosus. Next base: position 299,201,274 of record OZ010789.1, read on the forward strand.
AAATTTTCTAATCGAAAACTATTATCCTCCTCCTTTTCCTAACATAAAGACCCCAAAAGCTCTTTGAAAAAGATCTTTATACACCGCAGTCTCCGTTTAAAAAATATCCAGATGTTTCAGTTGTGAAAGACTGGTCATGTTTTTCTCACATGGTAATTAACAACAGCATGTTTCCATTAGTCAGTAAGGTATTTAAAGACGTTCGGGGTAATTGTCATATCTGTCACATACTGTTGGTTAGTAGGTGTCCTCAGGTGACTGGTATGGTGTCTGCAATCGAATACAGAATAAATCAACAAAAGGGACACCAATGCAGACCGACAACTGCTAATATATTGCAGTGCCAAGAATCCCACAAAATCATTATCCCCCTTTCTCCTATCTTCCTGTATCATTCACATGGACAATTATTTCTTGGTTTACTATTCGGGGATTACTTCTTTAGACAGGAATAAACTACAAGCATTGGATTATTTTGAATTCCAGCTAATATCTCTGAAGTATCTGTTTTTTAAATTCTAGCCATAAGTATTTTGCATCAAAATTTCAATTTTTGAAGGAAAAAATAACAATGAAACGATATAGGCAGACAAAATTGGAAAGTTTTATAATTTCTTCGAAACGTTGGTCGTCGATGATAGTATAACAATGCCGTGATGATAGATACGAAATTATCGAGCAGAATTGAGGATCAAAAGTCCGATGCAAGAGAATCGTAAGCATATTTTGAGTTTTGATCAATAATATTTTTAATTATATGCTATGTTATACCATGAATCTTTGATAAGGGTTTCATATTTTCCAAATATCAATATGTTTTTGTATAAAATTATATCTTTTGTACAATGGGATGGAAAGGAAACATGGGTGCCAGAAATGGTAGTTGAGCAGAATTGCCCCTCTTTAAATTTTCAAATTTAATTAACTAAATTTTCTTTCCCTCTCGAAAATTTCAAAAAATAACAAAGTTTGTTCTTCGCATAGGATTTAAAGTAATTGAACAGTAAAAGAAAGGATACAAAGAATTATTCATCAGGGAGAGGGTCTGTCCTCCTGAAGCCCCAGTAAAAGACTATTTTTAGTTCTGTTTTTCTTTTATGTTTGTGTATTTTTTTTTTTCTAAACCACCTATTAAAATATATCAGGTGTGCAGAAAAAAATAGTAATATGTTTCACTAGTTCCTTTTGTAAAAAAAAGCTGATAGAAGTTTAATTTAGGAGTTTTTAATATGCGTTTTATTTGTTATATTTCTAAAATACTTTGTTTTAAAATAAAATATAGATTTTATTTAATAACGGCAATATTGTTTGAAAATGTCTGCAATCTCAATAAAATTTGCAGTAGAATGCAACAATACAAAATTAAACTACAACATTTTAACACTTTCTAACATAGTTGAAAAGTTTATGACTTTGGTTCGTCATTCCGATTGCCCGTAAATAAACTTTGATTGCCACTCTATTTATATACATTATTATGATTTACTATTTACTACAAAGATTCTTTAATGAAAATGAAGTGTTTAGCACTTATAGTTCGTTTGCAGGTATACATAAAAGAATATTCCGTTAAATTATGTCCTGTGGAAAGAAAATTCTTTATTTTGTATTTTAATGATGTTACACTACTTCAAACATAAAGAAATTGATATACATCACAGAAGGGCACAACAACACGCTTAATATAGAATATGTATCGTGTAGCTTCTTTCGTTTATTTACAGGGATATAGAAATAAATTACATTGTATTAATCTCGGTTTACAATAATCAGTGTTGAATTCAGACACTTGCCTCGGGGGGGGGGGGGGGGATTTCTGTGGCTCTGAGGGTGACATTATAGAGAGTTCCGAGGGGGGTTGCACTTTTTGACCATTCAAAACACGAAATCTCAAATCTTCCGGGGAATGTCCCCTCCGGGCCACCTCCTGAATTCACTAATGACAGTAATTGTTTGAAAAGCGTTTTTTGAAATTTATATACGTTATTGAGGAGAGAGATAACGTCATCCACAGAAAGCATAGGGAATATATCATATCAATTTTCTTTAACAGTCTATAAGCAACATTGTAAGATGTGCTTTTTCAATCTCAACTAATTTTTATTAAATTCTGTAGAATGAATTCTACAAATTATATGCAGTGCAACAATTCAAAATATTTAAATTGTGTGGGCGGGATTTGATGAAAATGCATTTTCAAGAGTGTTATTTGTTTTTTAGCACAACTAAGTCTTACTGTGTGAATATAATATAAATAAATTCATACATAGGACTGCACAAAAGACATATACACAAATATTGTCGTCAATGAACGGTAAAAACCTTTTTTTGTGAAAAGCGTTGTTCTATTTAATTAGACTTTTAGTTTTACTGTGTGGTATGCATAAAATACAAGGATTATATTACTGAAGATTTTGCATGTTAACACTCGCAAATTCTTCATACCCGCTTTCTAATGTTAATCATATGGACGATTTTTTTTTTTTTTTTCTTGTTTGACTTTCAATATTTGTAAAAGATTTTTTTTTCATTAGATAGCTGAGGCCAATCTCTACAAAGGCCGAATCTTTTTTTTTTTCCTTCGATTTTTTTTTTTTTTTTTTTTTTTTTTTCCAATTTAGATAATTTTAATTTCGGAACCGGTTTCGAAAGTCGACCTATCCTCATAAAAAATGACTGCGAACAAAATCGAAAAAGTAAAAAACGGGCATTATGAAAATCGACCTTGGCTATCCAATGCAAAAAAAAAAAAAAAAAAATCATTTAAAAATTTTGACATGCAAACGATATATCTTTAAAAAAAATTCTCCCATAGGATTAACATTAGTTGGCGAATTCAGTTCCTGTGAGTGAAGTAGTCCCTTAATGTCTTTAGGGACTACTTCAGTCTAGACAGTAATTACTGAGATAAGGCTTTTAACTTTTTTCTGACGGTTTGACGAGGAGCCCGGGACATCAGCCCCACATCCCCGTGCCATAACAACTGGAGAAGAGGAAAAACAGCCAGTAGCGACGTATAAGATGGTGATTTCGGAATGGTTGGGGCAAGCCCCGCCCATCCGAGCATGCCAGGACGATCAGAACGAAGGGGGGTAAAGCTGTAACTTTGTTAAGTATTTTCTAAAATGTCTATTAACGCATCGCTGTCCCTTGTATGAAAAAAATAATTCTAATAAAATATTTTTGATAGTATTAGAAAATATTTCATATTCTATGCACGGCGCATGATTTTTATTCTAGTTAAAGTTGTATTTGGAATAAAAAATGTAAAATCGTTGTAACATAAATTACGTTTAATGAATTTCTTTTTCATTTTGAATAACTGTGTACAAAAAAATAAATTAATTATTTATGTAAACAATATGTACCATTTTCAAAAATTTGAAAGAAAATCTTATCTATAGTACGATGTTTAAAACTAAGATTGAAGTAACAGATGTTATTAGTACTAAGAGGCGCAAAAATTATTTATTTTATTAAGTGGGAATGTAGTAACAGATCTTACATTTTTCTATTACAAATGCTGAATTAAATTGTACAAAATTAAAAAATAAATATTTTAATTAATCAGAACACACTATTGAAACTGTTAATTACACTGAAACCGAAAAAGATGGTATAACTTTTATTTAGTAATATAGTTTATTAAAGTTGCGTCTAGACATTTATGATTTGCACCGCGAGTGGATCCAGCTTTCCTTGTAGATGAGGTGGATGGAGTCTGTGTGTCATGTGCTCAGAGTAAAGATAAGAAGAGTTATATGAGAAGTTATATGAGAAGTCTATGGTCATGTGCCTCTTTTTGTAGGGAAGGGTCATATCGGTATAATATCAATTTTTATATCTTACGGTTTTTCTTCGTCCTCAATTCCAAACTGGCTGTTTAATGACACGTTATCAAAGTTACATTTTCTGTTTGTAAATGCATAAAATTTACCAGTTCTATTCAGATAATAATAGTTAAAATAATCGATTAGGGAAGTGCTTTATATAACGTGGTCTGGTTCAAATATGAACACATTTTAAATTTTAAACACATTTAAAAAGTGCAGTAATTTTCGAAAATTACTTTTTAGTCCCCGGTATGCTATTTCTTTCTCCCAGCTATTAAAGTGTCGTCTCAAAAAACTAACTTCCGTTGTATAAGCCAGACGTAAAACAAAGCAGATGTATAATTGTACGGTTAAATACTCTATTGCAATTTTTTTAACTTTTAAGCATCGCATATTTTCATTTTTTATACCGCCGTATTGGGAAAAAAGTACTTTTAAACGCAATTTGTTTGTAAACTGCATCACAATTTATTTTAAAAATATTAATTCTTTTGTAGTTTTTAGCGCATTTGTTTAATCTTGGCAGCACAAATACTCCATTTATGTTGAAAGTAAAGGAAAAATTAGTTGGAAAATAGTAATTATATCTTTTTGTTGCCGTTTTCCCATAACAACTTTTAAAAAATGTAATTAAAATACGTACTATTTTGAAAAACTATAGATGAATGATTTCTGATAAAACATCGAGCTATTATAAACCAAATTTAATTTTAAGTATCTATATTAATATTACAAACAGATGAAGGCATATGAATCATTTGATAGCTGATTTTTTTTGTCGAGTTTCTTGAATGACATCTCTTTTTTCGAGATTTGTGTATTATTCAGCGATAGTGACGTCATATGCGTACTTTACTATAGCTCATAGATTAACATACGAGATGGGACATTTATGGCGAAATCTGTAATGACAACAGTACTAGCGTTACTACGGACCGAAATTTACATATGTTGAAGAAATATGTTTACGCTTTATGTTTTGAATATCTATTCTTTCCGAACGAAGAAGAGGCAGATGATATTGTATTTACGCTTTATTTATTTAGCTGCTTTTTTTTTTTTTTATCGTGCTTGTATCGTTGTTACTTTTAATTTACTAAACGATAATTAGAGTAATGATATAAAAGAAAAACCCTAGAAAATTCTGTTAAGAACGGAAATGTGTAAGTTTATGAGATTAAATTGTAAAAAAATCAAATTCAGGCATTGTGTTAATTTATTCATATCGAATAAAATTTTACTGAGTGTAATGTCGGTACCTCTATTTATTTTAGGTAGCTTTCTTTACAAAAAAGCTACCTATTGCAGCCGTTCGGAGGAAAGCGATTTCAAAAAATTTTGGTATATTTTCATCGATCATGACCCCCAGACCCCGAAACCACCCTCCGTTCAAAATTGATATATATATATATATATATATATATATATATATATATATATATCTGACCTATGTCACACTGTAACTACCGTAATTATGAACCGATTTCGATGTAATTCGGTGTGTACATAGTACATACCAATGTCTCGACCGAGTTCGTTGGCCAGCTTCATCCGCCGTTTTGTTTCAAAATGGCGGCCATTTAAAATTTTTAAAAAACTTTAAAACTTGAAATGTGGTACCAAAAAATTAAAAATGGAAAAATATTTTTTTCTTATGTATTTGACCTTTATACAAAGATTCCGGAGCAGTTTTTGTTTCGTCTATATCTTAAAAAATGGCTGAGTTATAGCATTTTGAATTTCTAGCGTGGCTGACATTTTGAAACGTCCTGAATTTTGTCACGCGATAAAAGGCGTATTTATGAACCGATTTGGATGTAATTCGGTGTGTACATAGTACATACCAATCTCTCGAGCGAGTTCGTTGGCCAGCTTCATCCGCCATTTTGTTTCAAAATGGCGGCCATTTAAATTTTTTTTTTTAATTTTAAATTTGAAATGTGGTACCAAAAAATTGAAAATGGAAAAATATTTTTTCTTATGTATTTGACCTTTATACAAAGATTTCGGAGCAGTTTTAGTTTCGTCTATATCTTAAAAAATGGCTGAGTTATAGCATTTTGAATTTCTAGCGTGGCTGACATTTTGAAACGTCCTGAATTTTGTCACGCAATAAAAGGCGTATTTATGAACCGATTTGGATGTAACTTCGTTTATACATAGTACATATCAATGTCTCGACCGGGTTCGTTGGCCAGCTTCACCCGCCATCTTGTTTAAAAATGGCGGCCATTTAAAAAAATTAAAAAATAAAAAAATTTACACGAGATACCAAAAAATTGGAAAATGAAAAAGATTTTTTCTGTATGTGTTTGACCTTGATAAAAAGATTCGGGAGCAGTTTTTCTTTCGTCTATATCTTAAGAAATGGCTGAGTTATAGCATTTTGAATTTCTAGCGTGGCTGACATTTTGAAACGTCCTGATTTTTCTCACGTAATAACAGGCGTATTTATGAACCGACTTGGATGTACCTTGGTGTGTACATAGTACATACAAATATCTCGACCGAGTTCGTTGCCCAGCTTCATCCGCCATCTTGTTTCAAAATGGCGGCCATTTAAAAAAATTAAAAAATAAAAAAATTTACATGAGATACCAAAAAATTGGAAAATGAAAAAGATTTTTTCTGTATGTGTTTGACCTTAATACAAAGATTCCGGAACAGTTTTTCTTTCGTCTATATCTAAAAAAAAAATGGCTGAGTAATAGCATTTTGAATTTCTCTTGTGGCTGACATTTTAAAACGACCTGATTTTTGTCACGCGATAACAGGCGTATTTATGAACCTATTTGGATGTAACTTGGTCTGTACATAGTACATACGAATGTCTCGACCGAGTTCGTTGGCTAGCTTCATTCGCCATCTTGTTTCAAAAGGGTTGCCATTTAGAAAAAATTAAATTTAAAATTCAAAATGAGGTATTAAAAAATTGGAAAATGAAAAAGATTTTTTTTATGTGTTTGGCCTTGATACAAAGATTCCGGAGCAGTTTTTGTTTCTGAAAATTTGTTCTTTTGTTGATATCTTAAAAAATGGTTGATTTATAGCACTTTGAATTTCTAGCATGGCTAACATTTTGAAACGATCTTGTATTTGTCGCGCGATAACACACGTATGCGCCTATTTAGATGTAAGAAGGCATGTGGATAGTATACATCAACACCTCGACCAAGTTCGCTGGCCAGATTCATCAGCCATCTTGTTTCAAAATGGCGGCCATTAAATTAAAAAATATATATATATTTAAAGTGAAGTGCAAAAAAAATTAGAAATTGAAAAAGGTTTCTTTCTTAAGTATTTGATCTTGATATAAGGATTCAGGAGCATTTTTTGTTTGTCTTTACCTTAAAAAATGGCTCAGATATAGCAGTTTCAATTTCTATTGTGGGTGACATTTTGAAAAATCTGATTTTTTGCATGCGACAGCACTCCTATATATTAACCGATTCCGATGTGAGTGAGCATGTGCACAGCAATTACTAAGGTCTCGACCAAGTTCACTGCTTAGCCTCATCCACCATGTTGTCTTAAAATGACAGGCACTTTAAGAAATTGCCGAATTTGGCAGCCAAATATAAGTTACTTTAAAGAAAAGCAGCTTGGATAAAGCTGACTAATTTCGCGAAATTCTTATTCATTATATTGATAAAAATTAGTATTGAATCTCCTGTATTCGGTTTCCACTAAATTGAGCTTCGTGTGTTTGCATGATATAAGTTGGCTTTTTTAAAATAAGGATTATGAAAGCTACCTCTTCCTCCCGGCACTGGCCGGAAGGACTTTTTAACTTTTAGACTTATATAATTCTAAAAATTTGTCGAAAGAAATTTTTCAAAATTTGTAATTTTATTATTATTTCTTATATGTTAATATTATAAATATTATTCAATTGGTTGAACGTTATTTACATTAAAAGCAATATTTTTACTTTATCAGTAAGAAAGGGAAAATGCGCAAATTTTAAAAGATTGTAACGATTGTTTAATACGTTAAACTTCATAAATTAATAAAACATCGGCTATAAAAATTTTCCTATTAAATGGGAATATTTATGAAATTTTCTGAGACTTGTAGAGTGCAATATTTCGTATAGTCTTATATTACACCATTGCTTTTGATATATAGCATTCAAGATTAAATGTTTACTTTGTTTTTCGTTGCACTTAAATTGTTCACGCATCATGTTAAATAAAATAAAAAAAATGCGTATATCAGTACATGAACATAGAACAGATATTAAATATATAAAATAGAATATCTATTCTATATTCATATATCGGTGTAAGATTCTATTGAAAACGAAAACATGCAACATTAAAAAAAGAAAGATCCCAATGAGGTAGATACTCAATAATAAAATACTACAGGGATGGGGAGTTTCTTCCCCATTGTCACTAAAGGCGCTACGATCGCAATCGCATTATCATTACGCTCTATGGAAGTGTCCCATCTTTATGTTAATTTATCCTGTAGATGTTGTTTAAGACTGGATAGTAAATGAAGAATTCTCTAGCGGATGCGAATTACGTCATTTCATATAAAATAAAAGCGTGTATTTTAAGTCTTAAAACTGAAATATGTTTTTTACTATCTATATATATATACACATATATATTTTTTTTTTACCGGGGGGGGGGGGGGGGACACTAAATTCTGAAAGTGTCATTTCTTTTGTTCAGACATGAAAAAGGTTTCAATTTTTTTTAATTCTACAGTAAGCCAACAAAAAAAAGAACCTTTTAATTAAGTTAATTTTAATTAAATTTAAATTTTTAAATTTAATTTTTCATTTACTTTTCAATGCAGTTAAAAATGTGAAAAGCAAGAAAGTTTGCCCTATGGGTGATGTAAGACCCTAATGTTCGAAACTATGAGTGTCCCCCCACTTTTTTTCCCAGGACTACACCACTAGTATAGTTTTTGCTCCAATAAAACTTTTTTAATGGAACGATTTTTTCCAACTTTGGCATTAAATATCTCTTAAAATAATTCTTTGATTTGAAAACTGTCTCCATCAGCGTGTTTATCAAACATTTCTCTGTAATACCACTGATTTTCATATTTTTGTTTGCAACAGTTTTTTTTAATATTAACGATGAAAGGCCATGCTTAAGCATTCAAATTGGATGCCGATCTACCGGGAATATCTACGCAGATTTTCATTGGTCCATTTCCAATTCGAAACTTTTTTTTATATGTAGAAGGAAAAAGCTGACAAAATTAGAAGTGAAAAACAATTCAGTATTATTAAAGTAATCGTGCCGTGGTCATCTATTAAAAAATGAAATTTTGAGAAAAAAAACTAGTTTCAATTTTATGTTATAATTATAATAGAATGCTTATTGTATTTTTTTATTTTTTTTACTTACATAGAATTGTCTATTCCATATTCTGGCCACATAAAGAAGTCTCAATTCCGTTGATAAAGCCGCTAAAATAAAAACTCGATTTTCCGAAATTTATAAGTTATGATTACGTGTAAATCCTTAAAGCGGTTCTCAAAAAAATTTTTTTTAACGTTCAATAATGCGAAAATTTCTGCTCATTTACAAACATAAAAATAGTGTTCGAAAGAAACTGAATTTCGGTTACATTCCTAGTATCGACTGAAAACGAAAGCGAAATTGTTTTAAAAATAAATTCAAAGTAAGTAACATAAACATACATATACGCATGTTATCTGAATAATGTTTTGCGTAGAAACGGCAGTACATAATTAACAAAATAATTTGATTGAAATAAAATTAATTAAATATAAGGTGCTATAAACATAAAAAATATATTAAAAAATAATTTAATTTAAAAATAACGAATTTAATCAATATTAGTAATACCTTCTAGATTTATCTCCTTGTATGTGAATATATAGTATGTACGGCTCTTTGGATAGGAGTGCCGTTTGGGGGAGGCTAGGGAGGGGCAGTTATAGTAATACCGAATATACGGCAGTATTTTCGCCGAAACTAGGATTTTGGGCTGAAAACGAAAATTAAACCTAATATTCGGCCAAACTCCACATAAAAGAATGAGACTTGCAGGCTTGGTTATTGAAGTGATTTGCAATACAATAGATTCTGTTCTTTAAATTAATTACATCTTGAGTTAAAATTGATTGTTGTCTCATGACAACAGTTTTCTTTCTCTTCCTCCACTGTCGCGTCCGGAAATTCGGTTCAAAACGCCACATTTGGCAGCCTTTTCTGAAAGATCTTTTGTTTTTCTCAAAAAATATAAAAGACAGTTCGATTAAAAAGTTTCTGGTGGGCAATAAAAAATAATTGGTATTTTCAGCCAAGTAAAGCAGTCAGCAGTTACAATGAAATTTAATGAAAACCTTTAAAACAAAACTATCATGCAATAAAATTCAAGTAATACTACTTTTCAAAATAATACATTCAGCGTAATACTTTTAAAGAATGTATTACTTTTCCAAAGATTTTCTGCCCCCCTACCCTGCGTACACACATGAATCGCGGTAAAAAAGAACAAGATCTTTGAAAAACAGAAACAACTCCATTATTGGGCACAGTCTTTGTAAGTTTGCTGATTTGAAAGCAGTGCCGAAATTAAGGGGGGCAGAGGGGGCATGTGCCCCGGGCGTCAAATGAAGATTTTGTTTGTCGATTTTTCTCGCATCTGTGTTTTGCACGGTATTGTTAAAATCATTCTGTCTGGCGTATGACAAAACGTAGAAGAATCTAAAGATGATATGGCATAGGGATCCTGTATAAAGCGGATTTTTTTTCGATTCCGTTTCCGAGATTTTAATCAATCAATATTCGACAAAGCCAAGGACGGATTCAGCTCATCATTTAGAGGGGGTCATGGATTTCCTTTTTTGGGGTGGGGGGCGATCACATCCTCGTTATGAGAATTTTTTATATTGAAAGCTATTCCCAAATCCAAACTAACTACTTTTCTGATACTTTCGCGAAGTCATTTTCATTCGTAAATACAAAAAATTTGCATTAATATTCGTAAAAATATAAAATTTGCCCATTTTGTTCAGATACCAGGAAATTAGTTTCCCATTTTCTTATAAAGGCAAAGATTCATTCAGAAAATATTGTCAAAGATAGCACTTTTAGCCAAGTTTTACGAGTTGAAGCCAGAGGAATGTCGTCGCAAGGGGACAGTTGGCTGTCACTTCCGGAATTGAGTTTAAAATGTCTAACAATTGTCAACGATTAAATATGGCAAAAATTTGTGTTAAATTTTAGAGGTAACTAAACCGTACACATTGGCAGCTATGGGATTCTATTAGTGTCATAAAAATTGCAAGTGTAGCCTCTTCTTTCTGCTCAAAGTATTAAATAGTTTTTTTCAATCGAACTTATACCTTTGGAATGGATCATTTTCTTCTGATGGACTGGTGCCATCCATTATTTTGAAACAGCCGTTATAAATGAAGTGTTAGGTGAAGATGAAAGAGCTGTCGTAAAAAGTTAGAACTCTGATTTTCTGGTCAGAAAAGGGAAAAAAAAATGGTCATAATTTTTTTTTTCTGGTCAGGAGGGAAAAAAATGGCCATAATTTTGTTTCTGATCAGAATGGGAAAAAAAATGGCCATAATTAAAAAAAAAATCTATGATATGTTTTGAATGTTGAAAAAATAAAGAAATAAAACATATTTTAAAAATAATTCACGTAAAATAGACGTAACTCTTGAACTAAACAAAAATAACTTTCCTGAAATTTTATACACCATAATTAGTATTTGTATTCTAGAGATTGTATTATATAAAATATTATTGAATTGTATTAAATAGTGTTTTGCACTTTTGAGTTTTGACCCAACTAAATTGTTTTTGTTCGTTTTATTTTAATATTTTATTTTCCATTTGGAGATAATTGTATGGAGATTTTTATTCAAATATTCGGGGTAAAGTTTGAATTAACTCATTAGATAAGATGAGCGAAATTCGAAAATAGAGATAGCTTTCTTAGAAAAGTGTGGTGGAAAAAAATACCTCTAAATTGGCAACACTGGTCTAACATCAGATTTTTTTTAACTGCAATGCCTTGCGGGGAACTATTTTTGTGCATATTACATTTCTATAGTGTAAAATACTAATTTGGGTGACATAATTATTTTAGGAATAAAGTTTTCGCTATAGCAATATACTCGTATATATTTTTAAAGTGATTTTTTATACATAATTTATATAGTATGTGTATGTATGTATATATAAGCATTTGCGCCCTTTTGTAAGGCAATCGGCGCCCTTTTTATCCATTTTTCCACCGCCCTCTCTGTTATGCCAGTACGACCCTGGTTCTATTGTACACCAGCGACTCATAAAGCGACGGGAACTTCCCACCCTGATAAGCCGACTATTCGCGAACAGCTGATATACAACAGAATAGCGAAAAACTATTGATTTTAATAGATGTCATGATCGAGATTAACTCGTTTTTACTTCGATTAATTGTCTGAAGCAGAAATTTAAGATGAAAGTCAAAGTTGATATAGTATTGAACTAATAAAAATGAAATATTGACATTTGTAACAACATTTTGAATTATTAAAATATATGAAATAGAAGAAAGTTTTGGGATTGGCACATCCAACTAGTTTATTACTGTATGCGTATTTTTTTTATGTTCGGTTTCTCTCTTCTCTCTATTCTAAAAAACAGTAACTACCGCTGTCACCGCCGCCGGTTTTGAATTTTTTGTGACCGGAGGTCTTTCTTCGTTTATATTAAGAAAAATAATGCATACAAAAATATGAAAATCGGTGGTATTATACAGAAATGTTTGATAAACATGCTGATGCAGACAGTTTTCAAATCGAAGAATTATTTTAAGAGATATTTAATGCTAAAGTTGGACAAAATCGTTCCACTAAAAAAGTTTTATAGGAGCAAAAACTATTCATGGCAATTTAATCATTTTTAGATCATTTTATACGTTTGAAGTTCCCGGTGTGCAGACTGTATTTCTTTTTTTAATTTGACTCATTTTTTGAGGTTTTATTTCTATTTTAAATTCAAATTTTCAGCATTTCTAGAGATATTTTGTACATTATTTTAGAAAATGGTATTAATTTAAACTGTTGCCAAATGTATAAACAGCGCAAACAATAATGTTTGCTTCAAATTAAAAATTTATTTACACGTGACTATTATAAACAGAAAAAATCATTTGGAATTAGAATTAAATAATTATGTACAAAAAGCAGGAACTTATTAAAAATTACGTCATAAAAACTATACACGGGAATTTTAAGAGAAAGGATATTGTAAAATAATAAATTCATTAACATGCGTTAGAAGTCTTAAATAGGAGAAATTACGTCATATTTACGTCACATTACAGTTATTACATAAAATGAACACCAAATAATATTGCAAAACAGTTTAAATTTAGAAATTGCGCTAAACATTTATATGATATTTTGAGAGGATCTTTTCAACTATTTTTGTTAGGAAAGCGCAAATAATATTTCATTTCTAACAAAAGTATTTTCACGCGAATATTTAAAAGAGAAAGAATAGCTTGGTCAAAATTACGTCAGATTAAAAACGATTAATTTAAAATGTCTCATTTAAAAGAACTTTCTTTTCGCTTTGTTAAAAAATACCAGGAGACAAACGCTCTGTTTACTTAATTCCTTTCATATTAGCTTATTTTGAAATGTTTAATTTATTTTACTTAATCAAAGACGAAAACAGCGATTGTAACTTTGGTACTACTACTTAGTTATCCCGTCGACCAAAAATCTATCATTCGCCAAACTATAAGATTAAATGCCAATAATGGTTGATCGTAAATGTCACATTAACTTGACTTTAAGCAAGTTGCACGTGTCTACGTCGTCAAGTTATTTTTATTTTGACGTTTTATTTGTATTTTTATTAATGTTGTACTAATTTATTTGTTATTTAGTTATTTAAAATAAAAATTATGTCAATTTGTATAATTTGGCGATTTATATAATTTGGCGAAATTGGTCGACGGGATAATCAAGTAGTCCCGCAGCGGATTTGGCGTTAAAATTCCCCAATCAAAGAGAAATGAATAGAAATCCGTTTATAGGGAGATCGCCACTGTTTTTTAAATTATAATTCAATCTTTCGAAATCTTTTTAAAGCCGATCAAATTAGCGTGCATTTAGAATCTGCGGTGTCTGGACGGGGGTTGACGAGCGTAGCTCGTAGGGGGTAAAGCCCCTATTGCTTTAAAATTACACTAAAGTTCCGAATTATTATTTTTTAAATATTATTCAAAAACCAATTTTTTGATTCTGCAAAGGAATCCTTTAAAATAATAACAATAATAATTTTAAAAAATTAAATGTTAAACTTTTTAAAGAATTTACATTTGAAAAAAAAATATATGCATAGTATAAATTTGAACAACAACAACAAAAAAATAATAATAAATTAATTTAGGATAATTAATTAAAATCGTTAAAATATATTTAAAAATTATTAACTTAAATGTCATTTAAAATAACGTAATATTTATCAATTATTTAAATTAAAAATTCAGCTAATTTAATAAGTAACAATCTAGAAACGTTGAAAAGTCAATTTTAATTTTATTTCTGCATTAGTACAATTCTTTAAGTTATTTACCTTAGCTTACTTATCATTAGATTATTTAAAAAAAAAAGTAATTGGATTTAAAACTTATTGTAGTACAATTTGATTGCTTTAAACTTGCATACATTTTAATTTATTTAAGCGAAAACTTATCAATTGCCACTTCTACTGAAGTCTGGGTCTATATCTATCATGTGCTGTCTAAGGAATTCAAAATTTTGAAAAGTTTCTTAGAATACTTTTATGTAATTCTAAATTTTGCCTGCATTAATCGAGGGAGCATCTAAAAAAGCTTGCTGCATCACTAACTAAAACTACTACACTATGCGCGAGGGATACCTACATCTTGCAATTTGGAGGAGTCATAAAAATTTCCTGTTGCTGAAATCTTTTACATAAATAGATATTTGATATTAAAATTTCAAATCCAATAAAAAGAAATTGAATTAGATACTAGAACTTATAAAGCGATTTCGGGCGTAACTTTTTTATTTACTAAAATATCTCCAATTTTTAAATTTATTTTGAAGAAAATTATTACCTGTATAAGTCATGCATTTTCAGATCCTTTCATTCAGTGGTTTGGAAGCTATTTTGCACGCAGGAACCATAATTTGCATCCCGATATATAAGCGTTTACAGCTTTTGAATTAAAAGGAAATGTATAGAAATGTATTTCTTCTTTGTGTGATATTTTAATTTTGAAAGAAAAAAAGAATCGCAGAAATATAAATTTCATATTATAATGTTCAGACACAAAATGGCTTTAATCTAATATATAAAAATGAAAATTTGTTTGTCTGTAATTCTATACAAATCCACAGTTTGGAAGCCAGAATTGTGAAATTTTACGTACATCTATGCGTATTAAAAGACGGCCGAGGCAACTAAAGTAATCCGGAATCGAAGTAACTTATAGTTAATTTTTAATTAATAAAAAACCACAAATTTAACAGCAATTTCCAATCAAATGGAAATATTTTTCGTTATAACTGTTGCCAACAATTAAATATCCACAATACAATTCTTACCATAGCAATTACTTTTCTATTGCAAGATTTCCACGTGAAAAAATGAAATAAATGATTTGACGAATTTAAACAAAAAAGAGAATATTACATCATAACTTTTCTATTGCAAGATTTCCACTTGAAAAATGTAAATAAAATAAATAGTTTGACGAATTAAAAACAAAAGTGAATGTTACGTCATAATGTTTGTTTTATGATTTCCATGTGAAAAATTATAATTATTTAATTAATTTGACGAATTAAAAAAAAATGGAATATTACGCCATATTGGAAATATAAAGGACTTGGTGAATATATAACGTCATATAAGTGTGAAAAAATGTATTGAAGCATGATAAAAACTCGATTATGGAAATACTGGCGTATTTTAACACTATTGCTCCAATGATGAATGGAAATAAGTTCATTTGTAGCTGTATTATTTTGCGTCTGTTATATAAATTTCTGCATTTTTATATTGGGTTTTCATTTGATTCATATATAGAACACTTCGACTGTTATTTATTATTTTTTTTATGTTCTATGTTTAGCTAGTTTAAAATAAAATTTGAAAATTGGATTCCCCCCACCCCCCTTGAAAGGGTTTGTGTGTGTGTGTGTGAAAAGGGGGGGGGGTCTTCTTTCCGAAAAGGGAAAAAATAAAGCTTGCAACCTTACGTAATCCATATTTTTACTCACTAATTTATCTCATGCAAGTGATTTTAAACCACTGTGCCGCGACACACTAATGTGCCGTAAGAGAATCCTCAGCATGCCTCAACTCGGATCATTAATTAAATTATTAACTTTTAAAGATTCTTAATTGAATTAATAATGTTTGGTTAAATAATAATTTCTTGAAGAATTTTCCAATAGATAGATCCCAATGTATGATTCCCCCACCCACCCAATTCTTCGAAGAGGGCAGGTATCAATTTTTTTCAATTAAGAACCCGTTTACACATGCCTGATTTCTAAAATTAACCATAACCATATCAAACAAATTCTTCTGTAAGAGCCTCATAGATCGTAAGATATAGCTTTTTAAAATCACAAGGTATAGCTTACCTAGATTCTAACATACAGCTGCATAAAGTGCTGATTAAAATCGATGTAGTAAGCAAACTTGCTGAAGTGAAAGAAGTTATATGGCGATTAACCGGTCTTTAAAACTCTTTTAAATGGTCTCTTTAAAATCTTAAATTCAGAATGGATAAGTTATCTCAACTGATGCAATGTAGGATGCAAATGAGATTGCTACTGCTAGAATCATTGGCATTTATGCAAAATTCAGGAAAAGTAAATAGACAGAAAGGAAGAGGTTTTCTGACGAATTTTGTGAAAACGAAAGTAACTAGTCTGTTAAGAAATTATAAGACCACATTAATTTTGCAAATTATTAAATAAAAAAAAAGTTCTAAATATAATTTAAGCATATAAAATGTGATTTTATTAGATAATTATTACAATTAGGTTTCAATAAATTTGAATAATGTCATAAATAATTAAATTAATTAAAATATTAGGAATGAATGAAAAATGCACTCTTAAGAAATTATAAGACCACTTTTTCAGAAGCAAAAACTCTGTCTTTTCTTGAAATGACCAGATTTTTAAATTCTATTCCAGGAGTATTGTGCCATTGTAGGTCCTAATAATCGCAGGTGCACAAGCCCCAGGCTTACATTTTCAGGCGGCCCCAAAAGGTGTTTTGTGCGTTCTCTGGAAATGCAAATTAAAACAAATTTCCATTTATAGTTCATAGAAAAAAGAAATTTTTCCCAATCGGGTAAACTGAACTACCTTAGTGTCCTCCAATAACGAAAATGAATTGTAATGTAAATTTCGAACTTCCGAGGAGTAACGTATGCACCAAACATGTTTCCATTCCATCGATTCTAATACCTTTTATTTTTAATTTTTCATCATAGAGTTTATTATGAAGTGGTACAGCTATTATTCGAGGGCCGATGGATAATTTACTGGAAGTGTTACGAAATGCGATTGCAAATAAGCGACGTTAAGTTAATGATGCCTCTATTATTTATTGAACAGGAAATTCTTCATTGCCACCACGACTGCACTCCTGTTGTTCACATGAATGACGGAGGGTTGGTAAAGTTTATAACATGGATTCGTAAGCTACTTTATATAAATATACAGAAGTGTCGCAGGAAATTCACCACATACAGTGAAACCTCCCTGTGCGACCACCTCCATTAAGCGACCACCTCTTTGAACGACCATTTTTTCATGGAACGAATTTTAATCCCGTATGCTCAATAATAATTTTATCCCCATTCAGAGGCCGTCCCAGTCAGGGTTCGCAAAGATGGGCCCAGTTCGAAAAAACCCGGCGGGTTTTTTCAGAATGGGCCCACTTGAAAAAGCCCACTGAAAGACCCACAATGTGGGTTTTTTCAATTTTCAGAAATATTTAAAATTTTAAACAACATATACATTTAATGAATTTAAGTCATTTCAGTTAATTTTGAAAACAAATCAATATATAAATCCATTACATAAACACCCAAAGTAAAATAAAAATGTATTTTAGCACATTGAAATACTTTACTAACATAGAACATAGTAGGCAACATACATAGTACATAATTATAGGTAAAGGCAATATCATAAGAATGTCTTTATATAAAAAATTCAAATGAACTATATTCATGAAAATAAAGTATGTATTTTTACTTTCTTCTATCTTTACAAGAAAGTATTTAATTTGTGAAAAATTTCGACTTCCAGTTTACAATGGATTTATACGTTTTAAAAAGGTCCTGAAGACGATTTGATGGTTTTTAGAAAATATCTGTCTGTATGTGACAAAAATTTTGTGGGTGCTCCACCTCAAGAACTAATGCACAGAATTTCACAAAACTTTAGATTCAGTTAGACCTTGATGTAAACTGATGCTGATTAGCTTTTGGTGAATATTGCCCAACAGGTGGTGCTGCTTTGCTGCATTTATCTCAATTTTTGCAATAGCTTTATCTCAAGAACTAATGCACGAATTTTCATCAAACTTGAGATTCAGTTACAAGTTAAGTTGTTGCTTATCAAGTTTTGGTGTATATCGCCCAACAGGTAGCGCTGTTATGCTGCATTTTTTCACGATTTCAGCATTAACTCTTATCTCAAGAACTAATGTACGGAATTGAATAAAAATTTAGATTCAGTTAGACCTTGATATAAACTAGTGTTGATTAGTTTTTGGTGAATATCACCCAACAATGGCTCTGTTGTACTGCATTTTGTATGATTTCTGCAATATCTCAAGAATTAATGCATGGATTTTCATCAAGCTTCATATTCAGTTAGACGTTGACGTAAGCTGTTACCGATTAGGTTTAGGTGTAAATTCCACAGTAGGTAGTGTTGATATGCTGAATTTTTCACGATTTTTGCAAAATCTGTCTCAAAAACTAATGCACGTGATTTAATCAAACTTAATATTCTATTTCATTTTCATGTAAATAGATGCTTATTAGACTTGGATGTAAATTGAACTACAGGTGTTGATTTTATACTGTTTGGGTTGGAAATTTTGGTTGTGGGCATCCTAGAGGGTGGGTTTCAAAATTCAATGATTTGTTTGAAACAATGTGATACTTACATCTCCTTGTTAATTGCATCTAATTCAATGAACCTATATTTTACAATCCTCGTGATGGGCATAGATGTGGCACTGTGACAGCGAATTTTGAATTATTAACATGTGTGAGATAGAGGAAAGTTTTGGGATTGGCACATCGGACTAGTTTACCCCTTTTTTTCTTCCTACTTATATATTTTAAATATTAATATTCTATTCATTATTTGATTTTAAAGCAAATTAACAATTTTTTATCTTCTATTATATTTAAAACTAATTTGTGAAAAACACTGACACTTTATTAATTTAAATTCATATAATTTATAAAATTTATAACTTGTAAAATAGTATTACAATTATATTGTATACAAGGGAACAATTTCCCCGGGGAAAATTGGGTTTTTCATGAAAAAACCCGAAAAAACCCATGTGGGTTGGGTTTTTTCAAAAAAACCCCGGGTTTTTGCGAACCCTGATCCCAGTTGAGCTCCCTCCATGAGCGACCAATTTCTTTGAAGAAAATGAAACGAATTCTGTTTTTTCCTGGTCACTTGAAGAAGGTTTTATTATAAAAATAATCCGAAGAGCGCATTATTCATCAAACTTCTAAACTAAGTTTAGAATTTTTTTTATCCCGGTAACTTTTAAATGTTTAAACGCCTTTGTGCCTTTTTAGGCAATGAATTTAACTCGGATGACAAATTAAGAAACACGGTCAATAAACTCCACTGCCCTATTCTGTCAGGAAACTCTCAAAGAAATAGATAAATTAATGACATCGTCACTTTTTGTTCCCGTCAAAAAAAAAAAAAAAAAAAAAATTGCATTTATTTACTGAACTTTGAAAGGACTTGGGAATATCTATATTATAAAGGACAAACATATCTGTGCGTAACGCATACGTCATTTTGCGAATGGCAACACTTTGAAATTTGAATTAAAATTTGATATCTACGGCAAATTTTTAAACTTCTAAACATCGCACATTTTAAATTTTAACATCGTATAAGGAAAAAAATGCTCTTTTAAATGCAATTTGTTTGAAAGCTGTATCTCAATTTTTTTTTTTTGAGATATTAATTTTTTTGTAGCTTTTAATACAAATTTTGCAATTGTGGCAACAGAAGTACTACATTTATATTGAAAGTAAAGGAAAAATAGTCATGGTTTATTATTTTTATTGATTATATCCTTATTGATGCCATTTTCACAATACAGATTAAAGTAACTTTTTTATAATTTTTGAACAGAAAATGATGTCAAACATTAAAAAAAAAAAAAAAAACACGTATTCTTCTTCATAAATCTGTTACATTTCAATATTTTTACATTACGCTGATACTGAGTTTGAGACGCTAGGCAAAATGATTCAGTGAGTAAAAATTATGTCATATTTAAAATAAAACGATCATTTATTTTGATAAAACTAAATATTTGACCAATACTATGACAACTAAAGGCAAATTTCTGAATTTTTTTTCGCCGGTTTTGGGATTAGAACTTAAAGTTTGTGCGAATGTTCACATGAAAAGTTGTATCGGACAAACGTGACATTAAGTTTAGAAATACATTCATTAATAATATATTGCGCGTTAAAATACTTTCAAATTGTGAATTTGAATGGTGCGTATGTAAATAATGAGAATTTGAAAATAACGTACAGTTTAGATTTTATGGGGGAAATTTTTATGATGTGACAAAGAGAAATCCTTTTTACTGATTTTTCATCCCATAAAAACAAACATAAAAGTGTCAATCGATAAATTCATCTTAATTACTCATCTTGATTACATATTCAAATAGAGTTTAATTTTTCAATAATTCAAGCAGTTGAAGTTTGTGGAAATAATATTTTAGTAATTTTAGGTCAAAAATATTATTTGTTTTAAGAGTGATACAACCAATGTTAGATGAATTTTTTATTGTAATTATTTTTGTAGGTTTATTATAAATTCGATCTGACAGTTCCTTTCTAACATTTTAGTTCGTCGAATTTCGACGGGTTCCAACTCGTAAGTTATAAATGATAAAAGCGTAAAATCAAAGCAAACGGCAATGTATTCATTTTTTAAACTCTGTAGTGATTAACTTATGTATTTATCTTTTGTTTCGATACTTAAATTTTCATATTTTTTCCTAATGTGAAAAATAAATTTTAGTAACATTAATTGTTACCTTTTTTTAACAATTAAAATCTAGATTTAAACATGACCTCGATTAAGAGACCACCTCTCGGAGCGACCAATTTTTATTGGAACTGAACGTGATGGTCGCTTTAGGAAGGTTTTACTGTTTATATTAATAAAAAAAACTTATATGTATTTAAAATGTGTTTTAATATAGCTAACTTATTGTTTACTCAGATTTTTTTCTAAAAAGGTTCGTAGGGGTGAGAGGCATATCCCGTCTACCAGCTTTGACAGCAGAACTTCTCAGTCGCTCTTGAACTTAGAAGCTTTCAGGAGCATCCAGAAAAAATGTTAGGCCCGGTACAGATGACGCTTATAACCTCTCCAACTTGCCTTATACATTTATATACTATAAACAAAATCGGCGCCTGATAGTTCCTCCTTCATCTTCAGGTGGGTTTATATCTGGATTTCAAGGTTTCAAAAATCCCCGACAAACACTCGTATATCATTCTCCAGGCCTTTCTTTCCCAAATGTTCTGAGGTCATCAACAAAACAAAGGAGAGTCTCAATAAAAGAAAGAGTCGGTGATAAACATGTTTGCTGACCTCTGACTTCTAGGCAAGCTTTTAGAGCCTGACCACGTGAAAAACAGCGCCTGACTACATGAAAGATAGTACCGCTTAGCAAAAACCTAGTCTGTTCAAACCTTAAGGGTTCGGTACCACGATATACCCCATCCCCCTTCGTGCACGCCTCTGAAATCTCTAAAAGTATACACATTCAGAAACGTGATTTTTATTTAAGGAAAATGTTGAGTTTATGAACAAGTACAACTTAGAGAAAGATAAAAACTAACCTGGTGCCTTTCATCTCTATAATTGTGTGTGTTGCAGTCATATTTCTTTGTGGTGAGATATTTGCCGCAAAGACTGGCATCTTTCTATCATAATTATTGGTATTATTATTATCTGGTGTTAGAAAGGATCGTGTTTGAGTGTAGTATCGTGTCTGAAAGATGTTAAAAGTATTTTTTATTTTTATGAATAACTTTTATGTAGTTCGAGAGAAAATAGGTCGGTTGTGTTTCGAGTCATTTCATCTAATCTGTCCTGTAATAAATTCTTCTTATCACAACTCTAAAATTGCCTTGTTAAAATTAAAGGTCTGTCAAAATTCTTTATTCAACAAAAAAAAAAAAAAAAAAAAAAAAAAAAAATGCAACACATAAAATTTTTACTTCCATTCGGGGTGGAAATGACTGCAACATTTTACTAACTGCACGAGAAATTAATTTCAAGATGCCCATTTCGATATGAATTCCGTCTTTTAGTTCATGATAATTGCTTTAGAAACGGAATTCCACTTTGTAAGTGTCTGATAAACGCAAGATGATCGTTTTACTCTTTTGCCCAGGTCACATTTGCCTCTTGAAGTCATTCGAAGGGAAAATTATGTTTTTAACGTAAATGTGATAGTTTTATTAAAATGAGTGAAGTTTTAAAATCAGTGAACTTGCGTGGTAGGATAGTGAGCCCGAGCCCGACCCACAACCTGGAAACAAAGCGAACTCCGGCTTAATTTCCGGATGAGTTCGCGCCCAAAGTAAAAATGATGTTTAATCACAAATTGAAAAAATAAATAAAGAAAGAAAGAAAAAAGGGAGAAAAAAACTTACCAGATGCTTTTTGAAAAACAAGTGTTATATAAGCCTGTTTTTTTTTTTTTTTTTTTTTTTTTTTTTAAGTATTTTACAATCCTATACAAATCTGTTTGAAAGGAAAATGAATTGTTATTGTTAGTGCATAAAGAGAAATGTTCTGTCCTGTTCTGAAGTTTTGGCACGGTCAGCGTTAGAAACATAAAAAAACCGTGGGATATTCTTTGTCTACTTTCACTTTTTGCTTGAAATACTTTTTCAGAATTTCTGGAAAAACAGAACTTATGCTTTTTCTACCCTAGTTATACGAGTACAATGATATTTTAAAAAAATAAGAGCTGTGATTTTTGTAGGTTTCTGCTAATGGTTGGGTAAAAATAACATATTTGCGATTTTAAACCGATTATCAAGCATATGAAAATCACAAAACGTCGCCATAGGAGAGTATATAGGATTAGTAGATTATTTTTATCCAAGAAGAGACTTTAAAATGAGAAGATTAATCTTGAAACACTTTTTAAATGTTATTAATAAATTTTAATTGTGTAATTTCGGTATCGGACTTGGAAGCTGCGGTGGCACAAAAATTTTCGTGTTCGGATTTGAAATCGCCGGAGGTCTAAGCCCGAGTGTCACTCGGGTTGCCGTTTTCGGTGAAGCGAATTAAGCCCGAGAGGCTCTCGGTGCCAACTTTTAACTCTGTGAGTTATAAAAATACCTACTATATACGTTCGCTGTCTTTTCATATATTATCTACGAACTTTTTATTTTGAAAAAAAAAAAAAAAAAAAATACGTGGCAGCACTAAACAGAAGTAAGCATATGAAAATATTTAGAATCAGAGCTTAAATCGAACTTATTGTGAACCTTGTGGTGTTTATCTTTGTGCTCTGAAATGTACCACACAAAAGCAAATTTTACTAAATAAGGTTTAATATACAAATAAAACCTATTTTCAGATATTTGTACAACATTTGCGTAAGTTTTTATTTAAGTCTATCTAAAATTTTATGTTAAAAAATGATGTTTTCTTATGCGGAACTTTAAAAAAAATATAAAACATGCTTTTTTCAATAATTTCTCATTAAATATTAATTTGTTAGTACATTTAAATAGTTCCTTGATTATGAATAAGGGTAGTTTGAAGTTTATAATAATAAAAAATTATTAAAATACATATCTTTCAAGTATTTTTAAAAGAATCATGACTAGAGAACATGAATTCTGCTTTTTCAGAATTTAGTGTCGCCCCCGGCATTTCCATTACTTCATTTTCTTCTGGTGAACTGGTGGTTTCTATTATTATGAAACAGTCATTATAAATGAAGCGTTAGGTGAAGATGAAAGAGCAGTCGTAAAAAGTTAGAACTCTGATTTTCTGGTTCTCAATTTTTTTTTTTTTTTTTTTTTTTTTAAATTATGACCATTTTTTTCCCCATTCTGACCTGAAAATTAGAGTTTTAACTTTTTACGACTGCTCTTTCATCTTCACCTAACGCTTCATTTATAATGGCTGTTTCATAATAATAGAAGCCACCAGTCCACCAGAAGAAAATAACTCGGTTAAGCGGGACTCGGATAATCGGGACTCTCTGCAAAACATATTTCAATTTTAAGACTTAAAGCACACGCTTTCATTTTATGTAAAATGACGTCATTTGCATTGATTCTTAAAATTAAATATAGTTTATAATAGCTCCATGTTTTATCATAAATTATTCATTTATATTTTTCTCAAAATAGCACGTATTTTAATTTAAAAAAAATTTCAATTTTTATGAGAAAATGGCAACAAAAAGATATAATTGCTATTTTTCAGCATTTTTTTCTTTACTTTCTATAGAAATGGAGTACTTGAGTTGCCAAAATGAAACAAATGTCGCTAAAAACTACAAAAAAATTAATATTTCAAAAACAAATGGAGATGCACTTTTCAAACAAATTGCATTAAAAAAATACTTTTTTTTCCCCAATACGACGGTATAAACATTGAAAATGTGTGATGCTTAGAAGTTTTAAAAAATGCTATAGAGCATTTAATCGTACAATGATACAATGCGTGCACAATCGTACAATGCGTCCTATTCGTTAGTCTGCATCTACTGAATCTTTAATACCTGTAAAATCTGTGGATAAAGAACCTATAACAGAAATTTTTATACCTTCGAAAGTAATATTTTACAAATCTGCTTGCCTAGATATAATCCTGTCTAAAACGGAATTTTTTTGCAGGTAATAACGATTCTTTTTTCAGAGGTTTTATTATACTTTGTTCAGTAAATCCTGTGAAAACGGACCTGTTTATAACGAAATTCTGTTTTGAAAATAAAAATTTCATTGTTCCAGTGATTCCGCTTTCTCAGGTTTTACTGTATAAAATTGCTGTGGAGAAACTTGTTAAGACAAGATCGCAAAAGACCGGAGAAAATTTTCTTTTTAAACGAGTTTTCATCTTTTCAGATTTAATTATATGGAATTCTTACCGTAGGGACAATGAAATTTTTATGTTTAAAACGGTGTTTCGTTATAGGCAGGTTTCATTTTAATAGGATTTGCTGTAATTTTTTGTCCCGATTTAGAATCTGCTGTTCCGCTTTTTTTTTTTTTTTTTTTTGTTTTTTTTTTTTTTTTTTGGTCAACTGTTCCGCTTTTTGCGACGCTGAACCTGTCAACACTAGGCTTAATAAAACAGGATTTCGTTATAGGCAGGTATCGTTTTAATAGGATTTACTGTATTCTTATATCCGATTTAGAAGCTGATGTCCCATTTTTTGTCAACTGTCTCTCTCTTTGCGACACTGAACTTGGCAACACATAGGCATCAATAGCAAGGTTAAAGGGGACAATTGTACTGGGCTCTCAGCTGAAAGGGACCAGTCAGGCTGGCAGATTTAACTCTGTGAAGCTTGACTGTGTTAAGTTTAAAGGTACAGTCGATCAACAAAAAGAAAAACTAGTTGGATGTGCCAATCCCAAAACTTTCTTCTATCTTATACATCTTAATATTTCAAAACCTAGTTACACATGTTAATACTTCAATATTATTAGTTCAATACTATACCAACTTTGATTTTCATCTTAAATTTCTGCTCAAGTCAATTAAACGGACTAAAAACGAGTTAATCTATATCATGATATTTGTTAAAATTATTAATTTTTCCTTATTCTGTCGTTATCAGCTGTTTGCGAATAGCCGGCATAGCAGGAAACGAGTTCCCGCCGCTGCATGAGCCGCCGATGCACAATAGAACTACGAAAAATCAAGAAAAGTATACAAAAATTGCTAGCACGGAGCCCCTTTACCGCGCAATATTTCCAAATTCAAGGAGAACCTGTTGGCCAAAGCCAAAAACAAGCACAAACATTTTGGTTCAATTGTATGCATAATTTTATACGCTGTTCGATGGTACAATAATGAAAATGGCACAGAGATCGGAATTATAGCGCCCCCTTTTTTCGGAATTTTTTCAAGTTCAGGGAGGACTTGTTTGCCATAGCCAGAAACATGCACAAAAAATTTGGTTCAATTATATGGATAACTTCATACACTTTTCGATGGTACAATAATGAAAATGGTACAGACATCGCAATTATAGTGCCCCCTTCCGGCAGAATTTTTCCAAATTCAGGGAGGACCTTCGTGACATGACCAAAAATAAACACATAAAATTTGGTTCAATTCTATGCATAATTTCATACAGTTTTCGGCGGTACAATATTCAAAATGGCACAAAAATTGTACAAAAATCGCTATTACAGCGCCCTCTACGAGCGATTTTTTTACAAATTAAGGGAGGACAACCTTGCCATAGCCAAGAACTTAAAATTTTTTTTTGGTTCAATTCTATGCATAACTTCATACACTTTTCGATGGTGCAATATTCAAAATCGCACAAAAATCGCTATTACCGCGCCCCCTAACGGCGAATTTTTTCCAAATTCATGGAGGACCTGCTTGCTATATCCAAAAACTTAAAATAAAAATTTGGTTTAATTCTATGCATAACTTCATACACTTTTGGACGGTACAATATTCAAAATCGCACAAAAATCGCTATTACAGCGCCCCCTACCGGCGAATTTTTTACAAATTCAGGGAGGACCTGCTTGCCATAGCCAAAAACTTAAAATAAAAATTTGGTTCAATTCTATGCATAACTTCATACACTTTTCGATGGTACAATATTCAAAATCGCACAAAAAACGCATTTACAGCGCCCCCTAGCGGCGAATTTTTTCCAAATTCAGGGAGGACCTGCTTGTCATATCCAAAAACTTAAACTAAAAATTTGGTTCAATTCTATGCATAACTCCATACACTTTTGGATGGTACAATATTCAAAATCGCACAAAAATTGTTATATCAGCGCCCCCTACCGGCGAATTTTTTCCAAATTCCGGGAGGACCTGCTTGCCATAGCCAAAAACTTATAATAAAATTTTGGTTTAATTCTATACATAACTTCATGCACTTTTTGATGGTACAATGGCGACAGACAGACGGACAGACGGACAGACGGACAGACGGACGGACGGACAGACGGACAGACGGACACACAGACAGACAGACATTTTCTATAAACATGTTTTTTGGAATCTCTGACCCCTAAAACACGCAAATCCGTCGAAAACCGGAAGTCGAAAAAAATTTCGATTACAATACTTTCTTCTATTGAAGATAGAAGAAAGTAAAAAAAAGAGAGAGAGAGAAAATACCCTGTACATGTTAATCTCCAAATTCGCGCAGGGAAAATAAAAATATTCCTGCGATTGGGAATTATGTCGTCTTTCAATTTATGCTCTTAAGAAAAACTCTTAGGAGACCGTCTTCATAGAGAAATTGTACCAAATTCTGAAAAATTCAATACGAACATCTAATTTTGACCACTAAATTTTATCATGGGCATACCAAATGGTTAGTTGTTCGGTGAAGAAGTTTGAGAATTATGCAGATGTAAAGTTTTGAACTCCTAATGTTAAATTCATTTTTAATTGTTCCAAAACAAACTGCAATGGGTGTAATACTTAGCTTAACTCAAAAACTACTTTGCAGAATGAATTGAAATGTCAAATAACCATATATGAAGCTTCTGAAATAGATTTCGGTTAAAAATTTTATAGGTTACAGTACAATACATAATTTTTTCGAATAGTTCGATTTTTTTTTTTTAAACATCGTTTGTTTTAAATTTTTTGTTTACATTTCCTTTCCATATTTAAAGAATATATTTTCAGAGAGAGTCGATCAAATTAAGCAAACAGCAAAGGTGATGATAGCTCCAATGAAAGCATTTTGTTAATACTAGTAATTAAGTTCAATAAGCTTGCTTTAAGGAACTGTATGGTACATGCGCAGCACTACAATTCAATATTTCCTACTCAGATTGCAACATCCTGCTAAAAGTAAAAAATAAAGAAGCTAGAGCCTATAATTTATGTGATATAAATTATAGGTAAAAATGTCTAAAAGTTTAAAGTTACCGGAAGAAATTCAAAGATAAACGCTAAGGGCAGGGAAAAAAAAAAAAAAAAAAAAAAAAAAAAGAATGATTTAAACAAGAAAGGAAAATCATGCGTTATATATAGTCCAACACTCCCTGAATATTGCAACGAAACTTCACATTTTAAAAAGCGAAGGAAGATATCTGTGTTAACAACTTAGAAAACTCAAAACACCTTTTAAAACCAAATTTTCGTCAATTACTGCCCATAATCGGAAAGGTACTCGAGTTCTTTTGAGCAACTACATAGTGTGCTAAAATTTAGCTTAGTTTCAAAATACATAGCACAATCGAAAATTAACCTTCAACAATTTCTGTCAAAGGGTGAAGCTACGCTCTAATAACTTTGTACAGCACTTTATATTATCTACTGATTTTCATACACGCCTCATATTAATTTAAAATTTAATTCAGTGGGGAAAAAAACGCATAACATCACTTATTTTTAAAAAGTACCACCTATAGATGGCAATGGATTCAGTTCTCTGCCTAGCCCTACCGCTGTATATTAATTTATTTATGTTCTACAACCATGTTTTAGTGTAGTAATTTAGCTGAAAAATGATTAATTAATCAATCTTATTAAAAAATACTATTAAGGAATTCACGCTCATACACAATAATGTGTATAAATTATTTTGTGTACCTCTGTATATGATCTATAGAATTTATACACATCTTTTATGCAAAAATTTAGTTAAAGTAAAAACGCATACCACAACCAAAAACGCACTTCTAGCATTTATCGTTGGTAGACAGTACTGCAGCCGAAATCTCTTTTGTGTCCCTGTAAATGAAATGTTATGCATGCCATATTCAACAGCAAGCATCTTGTAGGACACATAAGAAAAGCTTATAAGTTTCATTATGTTTGAACTAGCGTAACATTATTAAAATAAGATGCAAACAATTTTTCACCTTAGACCATTACGTAACGGAATAATTTTGTGTAACCTTGAAAATGAGTGGTAAGTTCTTTACATTTCATATCTTATAGAAAGCATTAAGTTTTAGAAAGCTTTTAAGCATTAGAAAGTTTTAAGTGTACCTCTAAAATGCATATCAATTTCATTATGTTTTAAATAGTGTAACATCATTAAAATCAGGGACCCGGAGCTGGAGCTCTAAATTTTCCCCAGCTCCAGGGCTCCTTTAGTTTTTAATATTCTTTTAAATCTTTTTTTTTTTTTTTCAGTCTTTTAAATTTCTAGACTTAAAATATTTTAATTACAGTAGAAGATCTTTATAACGCGATTCTATATAATGCAATTCTCCATATAACGCACAACTTCTCAGATGTAAACAATGAATTTTGCAGGTAAGAAGCACCTGAAATCCCACATCGTAAAAATTGCTACTCTCTAGAAAACTACATTTGATACATTAATTCAACTTTATCTCCTTAATTCAAAACTTTTTAATGAAAAAAAATTGCTATTATTACAATAAATATTATATTTTTGGAAATGAGTAATATAATGAATGATTGGGTCCAGGTATAGTTGGACCATGTTTATAAAATAAACAATATAAAATGATCATATAATGCAAAAATTTATAATTTGGATAATTCCTGGTGACAAGAAGTGCAGTATAAAGATACTCTAATGTATTTTGGTATGTTTCAGATTTATATGGTCGTGTTTATAAGGTAAATTTAATGATCTGTGAAATGTGATCCATATAATGCAAAATTCTATATATAACGCACAACCTTGCGTTTTTAGGTTTGCGTTATAAAGATCTTCTACTGTACATCATTATTCAGTATTTTAATTATATCATTTTTTAGGTTTTTATTATTATTATTAGAGAAGGAAACCTTCTTGAAACATGGTAACACTACTTTACTTTTACTTTCTACTTGAACTAAGTGACAACACTATTCGAAAACAAATATGGCCGCCTGTTGTTTGCATGTGTAGTTGTACAATTTTGGCTGTTTGAAAAGTGTAGAAGAAATTTAAGATTTTTGTGTTTAAAATTCCACCAAACTTTCTATTTTAAAAGCAAAAGCTAAAAAATGCCATACTTTCTGAACAAGCATTTGAAGTTTGATGAGAAGAAAAATGCATTTTGTCAGGATCTTTAATGAAGGTAGAAAGTATTTGTGAGCAAAAAATTAAACGTGTAAATTAAAATCTGCAACTCAAAAGCACGAAGTCGGAGCCGAGTTGGAGCCGGAGCCGGAGCTGGAGCCACAGTATTTTCTCTAGGAGCGGAGCTGGAGCTGGAGCATCAAAAATTGTTCGGCTCCGGGTCACTGATTAAAATAGACCTCAAACGATCTTCACCCATAAAGACCATTGAATTGTTTTGAGTGTCCCTGTCAACGAATTATAAATGCTACACACTTCATTTTCAACAGCGAACATGCTACGGTAAACGCCAATAACATATATCAGTCATATGGCAATCTGAGTATATCTACGAGAGGTAGAGCTCGGGCAGATGGCAGACTGACAAACTGAAGTTCTGAACACTTTCCAACTATATTGTAAAGTGTAAAAAAGCTCCAAATTTATACTGAAAGTGCTAAAAAAAAATGCGACAAAACAAGAAATTAGCGCAAGTGCCAACAAGACACGGCCCGAAGCCTCGCTCAGCCGGCATTTATTTTATTTTGTGAAAACAGTAAGCAATATTGTACATTTGTTTAACTGAAACTTTAGAAAATTATTTTTGTTCAATAAATTATTTTAGTTTAATAAAAACAGAGAAATATTTTTAAAACTACCTTTTTTTCCTCTAAAGATCTTTAAAAGTTTTGATTTCCTTTAACCATCTCTTGCTTTCATTCGTCCAGTCTTCATTTAAATGTTATTATCTAAGTAATCATTAATATTGTTATTCCTTATTTCATGGTTTTGAGAACATTATAATCTGAAAAATGCTGCACTTTAAAATTTTTGCATAAATTATGTGTGGAATATCAATAAATATAAATATAATCTGGTATTACTCCATTTTATCGATTTTCAGAGAAATTATACAATAGATTTCGAACAAACTGCTATCACTTCCTGCTATCACTGAATCTTAAGTAGCTTGGTGGAAAACTGCACTTTCGACTGGTTTCCTTCTCAGCAGATACACCCCCCCCCCCCCCACACACACACACACACTTCATAATTGTATTGAATTCTTTTCACACCCCAGACCTCGGCCCCTCGGCGATTTCGAATTTCGGACTTTTCTGGATTTTGGATATTTTGCAGTTTATTTCTCAAAAGAAAAGAAAACAAATTTAACACCTTGCGAATTATTTATGTCAGAAAAGCATTTTAAAAGATGCTTAAAAAAGCTAATACTAAAGCAGATTTTTACTAGAGGAATATTTTTTAAAGGTTAATTTTTTATTATTATTGCTACAATTAAAACAATTTTTTTAATTACATTTTTTGCCCTTTCTAACTTTTTTTTTTTTCTTTCCCCCTCCCGAATTTCGCGGCGATTTTTCTCTATTAGTAAAATGAGCCGGTTTCAATCTTTTAACCCAGTATAGTAAATGTTGACCTCTTTTCAATAAAGTTTATTCGGAATTCATGCAATGATTTTGAATTTTTCGCACATCTTTCATGCGGATGTTTAGAGTTTTTTCGTGTTCCGCGGCGATTTTTTGACATTCGTAAAAAAAAAAAAAAAAAAAAAAAAAAAAAAAAAAAAAAAAAACGGTTTCAAACTTTTAGTCTAATATAGTAAATTTTGTCTTTCGCGAGTTCTGAATTTTTAGTGATTTTTATTGATATTTTCAATGCGATTCTTAGCATTTTTTCGCATTACGCGCCTTTTTTTTTTTTTTTTTTTTTTTTTTTTGTTATTTTGTGAAAGAATTCTGATCACAATGTTTTAACCCACTATAGTACATTTTGCCCTGCGATTTTTGAATTTTTAGTGGGATTTTTTTTTCCGCTTCACGGTGATTTTTCCACATTAATAGGCTACCCCAGTCAGGCGAAAACACCCGCTCGCTAATGCTAATCCTATGGAAGAAATTTATAAAGATCTCTCGGTTGCATTTCAATATTTTTAAAGAATTTCTTTTGCATTGGATAGCTGAGATCGATCTGTATGCAGGCCGTTTTTTACTTTTTCGATTTCCATTACAGATTTTTTTATGAAGATGTTTTCACTTTCGAAACCGGTTCCCAAAAATGAAAGTGTCCCCATAAAAAATATCTGTAAACAAAATTGATAAAGTAAAAAACAGCCTTTGTACAGATCGATCTCAGCTATCTAATGCAAAAAAAAAAAAAAAAAAAAAAAAAAAAAACCATTTAAAAATATTCAAATGCAACCCAGATATCTTTATAAATTTCTTCCATAGGATTAGCATTAGCGAACGGGTCTTTTCGCCTGACTGAAGTAGCCTCTTAATAACAAGAATCCGGTTTTAAACTTTTAGCCCAATATAATAAATCTTGCCCTCTTTTCAATAAAGTTTATTCGGAATCCGTGCAACGATTTTTTAGGGAGTTTTTTGCGCTCTTCGGCGATTTTTTGACTTTCATTAAAGGATCAGTGTTGAATTCAGACACTTTTCTTCGGAGGGATTTCAAGTGGCTCCGGGGGGGACATTATAGAGTTCCGGGGGGGAAATTGTACATTTTGACCATTAAAAACCCAAAATCTGAAATCTTCCGGGGGGGACATCTCATTGCTCCGGGGGGGAATGTCCCCCCCGGGCCACCCCTGAATTCAACACTGAAAGGAATTCGGTTTCAAACTTTTAACCTAATATAGTAAATTTTGTCCTTAGCGATTTTTGAAACGCTAGTGATTTTTTTATGCGATTTGTATTTTTTTTTTTTTTTCGTAAAAAGCCAGATAGAAAACGCCCGGATTTGAGACATTGTAATTATATATTTTTTCTCAACGCTGAAAGAGAAATTTGTGTTGAATAAGTTAAGTCGATCAGTACGAGAGAAGATTTTTGGGTATAAAAATAACTTCCATGAATTATGTCAGGGGTCTGTCCAGACTTTTCTCACAGGGTCCTGTTTTTGTGAAATTGTGAAGTTTTTCTTATTTTTGTGAAAATTCTAGTCATAATTTTGTGAATTCAGAAAAAAGTACGGCCCGGTCCGAGTGCCGTGAATGAAAATAGACCCGAACTCGGCCCGTGCAGATCTCTGTCTTAACGTCTACTAACTCTAATTTTTTCATAATTTTAGTTTCTGTAGATTCGGAAATAGAGGGGGGAACATATTTTTGCACTACATTTTCGACGATATCGCTGAAAATATAATACCTAAAATTAAAAGAAATGTCTTTTTGAGTTCAGCGTTACGGAAGCTGTCACATGACACCCCACACGATATACAAAGAAAAGGTATGCTTTTTTTTTCCCTTTCTTTTTTTTCAAGTAACTTAATTACCCCCTCTATATTTTTCCTAAATATATTTGTGAATACAAAATGTATATGGAAAAAAAAACATATATATCGTTGGAATGTCACATTCACCTTGAAAACTATATAAAAATAAAATATAATTAAACTTGCTAAAAAGGTGCATTTATTGTCACAAATATAAAAAGATGTCACATATGAAAAAGATGTTATTACATAATAGAATAGTTTTTAAAAACTTTCGTGCCGAAAGATTTCGATCACTCCCAGATCGTCGTCCTCAGGGCAGCTAAAGCGCAGCTGATCTGAGGACGATCTTGGAGTGATCGAAATCGTTCGGCACGGAAGTTTTTAAGTTTGTAAAAACCATTTTATTATGTAACAGCATCTTTATTATATTTGTGACATCTTTTTGTATTTGTGACATTAAATGCACCTTTTTAGCAAATTTTATTTAATTTAATTTTGATATTTTGATATATTTGTGAATGTTTAATAATCTGTAAATATGTGGGTCAATAGTCTTTATTTCTTCCCCCAATCTGGACTTTCCGCGTTCCATAGTTTACGAGTAAAATGGCTGTGACAGACACAGGAGTCATCTTATAGTGGTTCCCGTTTTTACTTTCTTCTATCTTCAATAGGAGAAATTATTGTAATCGAAATTTTTTTCAACTTCCGGTTTTCGACGGATTTGCATGTTTTAGGGGTCAGAGATTCCAAAAAACATGTTTATAGAAAATGTCTGCCTGTCTGTGTGTCCGTCCGTCCGTCTGTCCGTCTGTCTGCCCGTCCGTCTGTCTGTCGCCATTGTACCATCAAAAAGTGTATGAAGTTATGTATAGAATTAAACCAAAATTTTATTATAAGTTTTTGGCTATGGCAAGCAGGTCCTCCCGGAATTTGAAAAAAATTCGCCGATAGGGGGCTCTGATATAACAATTTTTGTGCGATTTTGAATATTGTACCATCCAAAAGTGTATGGAGTTATGCATAGAATTGAACCAAATTTTTATTTTAAGTTTTTGGCTATAGCAAGCAGGTCCTCCCTGAATTTGGAAAGAATTCTCCGGTAGGGGGCACTGTAATAGCGATTTTTGTGCGATTTTGAATATTGTACCATCGAAAAGTGTATGAAGTTATGCATAGAATTGAACCAAATTTTTATTTTAAGTTTTTGGCTATGGCAAGCAGGTCCTCCCTGAATTTGGAAAAAATTCGCCGGTAGGGGGCGCTGTAATAGCGATTTTTGTGCGATTTTGAATATTGCACCCTCGAAAAGTGTATGAAGTTATGCATAGAATTGAACCAAAAAAATTTTTAAGTTCTTGGCTATGGCAAGGAGGTCCTCCCTTAATTTGTGAAAAAATCGCTCGTAGAGGGCGCTGTAATAGCGATTTTTGTGCGATTTTGAATATTGTACCGCCGAAAAGTGTATGAAGTTATGCATAGAATTGAACCAAAATTTATGTGTTTATTTTTGGTCATGTCACGAAGGTCCTCCCTGAATTTGGAAAAATTCTGCCGGAAGGGGCACTATAATTGCGATGTCTGTACCATTTTCATTATTGTACCATCGAAAAGTGTATGAAGTTATCCATATAATTGAACCAAATTTTTCGTGCATGTTTCTGGCTATGGCAAACAAGTCCTCCCTGAACTTGAAAAAATTCCGAAAGAAGGGGGCGCTATAATTCCGATCTCTGTGCCATTTTCATTATTGTACCATTGAACAGCGTATAAAATTATGCATACAATTGAACCAAAATGTTTGTGCTTGTTTTTGGCTTTGGCCAACAGGTTCTCCTTGAATTTGGAAATATTGCGCGGTAAAGGGGCTCCGTGCTAGCGATTTTTGTATACTTTTCTTGATTTTTCGTAGTTCTATTGTGCATCGGCGGCTCATGCAGCGGCGGGAACTCGCTTCCTGCTATGCCGGCTATTCGCAAACAGCTGATAACGACAGAATAAGGAAAAATTAATAATTTTAACAAATATCATGATATAGATTAACTCGTTTTCAGTCCGTTTAATTGACTTGAGCAGAAATTTAAGATGAAAATCAAAGTTGGTATAGTATTGAACTAATAATATTGAAGTATTAACATGTGTAACTAGGTTTTGAACTATTAAGATGTATAAGATAGAAGAAAGTTTTGGGATTGGCACATCCAACTAGTTACTTTTTAAGTACGGAACCCTAAAAAAAAAAAAAAAGTCTTCTTATGAGACATTTTATCACAAAATACCAATATTTTTTCTCGATTGTTTCACACAGGCTGCAAAAACATTATGTTTTTAACTCCTAACTAGTTGGATGTGCCAATCCCAAAACTTTCTTCTATCTTATACATCTTAATATTTCAAAAACTAGTTACACATGTTCATACTTCAATATTATTAGTTCAATACTATACCAACTTTGATTTTCATCTTGAATTTCTATTTCAGTCAATTAAAACAACTAAAAACGAGTTAATCTATATCATGATATTTGTTAAAATTATTAGTTTTTCCTTATTCTGTTGTTATCAGATGTTTGCGAATAGCCGGCTTAGCAGGAAGTGAGTTCCCGCCTTTGCACGAGCCTCCGATGGCCAACAGAACTACGAAAAATCAAGAAAAGTGTACAAAAATCGCTATCACAGAGACCCTTTACCGCGCGATATTTCCAAATTCAAGGCGGACCTGTTGGCAAAAGCCAAAAACATGCACCAAAAATTTGGTTCAATTGTATGCATAATTTTATACACTTTTCAATTGTACAATAAACAAAATGGTACAGACATCGTAATTATAGTGCCCCCTTCCAGCGGAATTTTTCCAAATTCAGGGAGGACCTTCATGCCATGACCAAAAAGAAACACAAAAAATTTGGCTCAATTCTATGCATAACTTCATACACTTTTCGATGGTACAATATTCAAAATGGCACAAAAATCGCTATTACAGTGCCCTCTAACCGGCGAATTTTTTCCAAATTAAACCTGCTTGCCATAGCCAAGAACTTAAAATAAAAATTTGGTTCAATTCTATGCATAACTTCATACACTTTTCGATGGTACAATATGCAAAATCGCTATTACAGCGCCCCCTAGCGGCGATTTTTTCCCCAATTCAGGGAGGACCTGCTTGTCATAGCCATAAACTTAAAATAAAAATTTGGTTCAATTCTATGCATAACTTCATACACTTTTGGATGTTACAATATTCAAAATCGCGCAAAAATCGCTGTTACAGCGCTCCCTACCGGTGAATAGTTTACAAATTCAGGGAGGATCTCCTTGCCAAAGCCAAAAACTTAAAATAAAAATTTGGTTCAATTCTATGCATAACTTCATACACTTTTTGATGGTACAATGGCGACAGACAAACGGACACACGGACAGACAGACATTTTCTATAAACAAGTTTTTTGGGGATCTCTGACCCCTAAAACATGTAAATCCGTCGAAAAAAATTTCGATTACAATACTTTCATCTATTGAAGATAGAAGAAAGTAAAAATGTTAAAGATTTTGGTCGATAATGACTATTTTTTTAAGCATTTAAAATATCGAACGACCCCCGCACTCTCCCCCTCTTTTTTTCCGGCATATTTCAAATTACTTATCGTACCCTAATCAAAATTCCGTATATACTCGCGTATAAGTCGACTCGCATATAAGTCGACCCCCTAACTTTCGAATGGAAATTCTGGAAAAAATAAAAAACCCGCGTATAAGTCGACCCCTAACTTTTTGTTTCAATTTTGCACAAAATCCAACCAATGATTTCACTTGCCAATGCAAAAAGGTAGTAAGTTAACAAAAACAAATCATTGAAATTCTTTTAAATGATAAATTATTATTATTTATATATTTTATATATTATTTTTCTATTCATACACATAAAATGCCATATTTTTGCAGCATTCGAAGTTTTTGTTTTTGCTTTTTTAACTGACTCCCGTGTAAGTCGACCCCCCCAAATTTGCATACCGAAAATTGTCAGAAATTCCTCGACTTATACGCGAGTATATACGGTACTACGCAAAAAAGAAAATACCAAATACCACACTTTCAATTCTCTTAGCAACACTGGAAACCATTTCACAAAATACGAAAATTAATCCTTTGAAAAAAAAATCATTTCCCGAAATCATAGAAAAATTTCACTCAGGATTTCGACGTGAAAAAAGAAAAAAGAAAAAATAAATAGTTATGCGTAAAACAGTGAATTTTACAACTAAATATCAATAGTTTAGCACAAAAATTACACACAGTCGTCGGAAACATACTTATAACTCAGAAATTTGGTTCAGAAAATATAACATACAGGAAGGAAATAATGAATTCCAATTTTTAAAAAAATGTGCCATATATTCCATTCATCAGAAGGAAAAAAAAAGAAGAAAACACTGCTTTTTACAATTCAATACCAATATCTTAGCATGAAAATTATGGACAGGCTTTGGACGACAATAAATATATATATATATTTTTTTTAAAACGTTGAATCGCCCCCACCCCTTTCCCGTTGCAGCTATTTCGACCCCTTTTACCGTTAAATATCAGTTTTTTTTCCCTTTTACCGATTTTAGGCACAGTCAGTGGACACGCCATTTCATATAACATATCTAAATCTTTCAGCATTTGGACAATTATAGGTTGTGAAATTTGTTATATTTTTTATGAAAAATAACATTTTGTAACGAAAGGTTACTCAAATGAAAAAGTCTTCTTACGAGCGCTTTTACCATAGAAAAAAAAATATATATAGTAGAGCGCCCATTATCCGAACAAGCCGGGACCGACCTTAGTTCGGATAACTGGACAGCCAATTTAGCGGATGTTCCTGACTATACTCAGATCTTCACACTTTATCCACGCTTCGGACTGACAGCGCTAGTTAATGCTGGCATGTTTAAAAATTGACTTTTGTCTTTTCATTTTTTTTGCTTACTTTTTTATATTTTTTGCTGAACTCCAGAGATTATAATTTAAGCAAAAAATCGTTCGATTGTTGCTTGCTTCAAAGAAGACATTCTTTTCAATACTGCCATGCCTCAAATTCTTCTTAAATATGTTAGTTGAATACGATCAGCATTCTTCTGCCGTTCGAGTCATTTCATATCTGTTTCCAAAAACTCAAAGACTTCGTTATGTGATAGACCTGGATCATTTTCAGAGCATTCCTTTTCATTTTCTTCAATTTAGGTTTTATCTTGAATCTCATCATCATTTAAAATATGATATCCAGGACTAATAGGGTGTTTGGATAATTGGAAGTTCGTTTAAAAAAAAAGAAAATAAATAGGCTGTTTGGATAATTGGAAGTTCGGTTAAAAAAATTTTTGAGAAAAATTCGATGTTCGGATAATTGGAATGTCGGTTAATTGGAGTTCGGATAATCGGCTTTCTACTGTATTTATATATATATTTTTTTTTTGTTCGCGATTTTTTCATTTAAAAATATAAATTCAGAGATAATCGGGTTAAAGATATGAAATCATACAAATTTAGGGTTTGGTTAAGGTTATTATCGTGGGACCGGGCAACGCCGGCTGGGTCAACTAGCAATGAATAGGGATTGATAGAATATTCGATAAGTATTCGGCCGAATTTTTCAAATATTAATTTATGAAAAACAAAATACATAAAGTATTACTAGTTCTAAAAATACATGATGACTAGTGTTCATTTGATGTTATTACTTTCTCCTATCTTCAATAGAAGAAAGTATTGAAATCGAAATTTTTTTCGACTTCAGGTTTTCGAAGGATTTACACGTTTTAAGGGTCAGAGATCCCAAAAAACATGTTTATAGAAAATGTCTGTTTGTCCGTGTGTCTGTCCGTTTGTCTGTCGCCATTGTGCCATCAAACAGTGTATGAAGATATGCATAGAATTGAACCAAATTTTTATTTTAAGTTTTTGGCTATGGCAAGCAGGTCCTCCCTGAATTTGGAAAAAAATCGCCGGTAGGGGGTGCTGTAATAGCGATTTTTGTGCGATTTTGAATATTGTACCATCCAAAAATGTATGAAGTTATGCATAGAATTGAACCAAATTTTTATCTTCAGTTTTTGGCTATGGCAAGCAGGTCCTCCCTGAATTTTGAAAAAATTCGCCTATAGGGGGCGCTGTAATAGTGATTTTTGTGCGATTTTGAATATTGTACCATCCAAAAGTGTATGAAGTTATGCATAGAATTAAACCAAATTTTTATTTTAAGTTTTTGGATATGGCAAGCAGGTCCTCTCTGAATTTGGAAAAATTCGCCGGTAGGGGGTGCTGTAATAGCGATTTTTGTGCAATTTTTAATATTGTACCATCCAAAAGTGTATGAAGTTATGCATAGAAATGAACCAAATTTTTATTTTAAGTTTTTGGCTATGGCAAGCAGGTCCTCCCTGAATTAAAAAAAAATCGCCGGTAGGGGCCGCTGTAATAGCGATTTTTAATATTGTACCATCCAAAAGTGTATGAAGTTATGCATAGAATTGAACCAAATTTTTATTTTAAGTTTTTGGCTATGGCAAACAGGTCCTCCTTGAATTTTGAAAAAATTCGCCGGTAGGGGGCGCTGTAATAGCGATTTTTGTGCGATTTTGAATATTGTACCATCCAAAAGTGTTTGAAGTTATGCATATAATTGAGCCAAATTTTTATTTTAAGTTTTTGACTCTAGCAAGCAGATCCTCCCTGAATTTGGAAAAAAAAATCGCTGGTAGGGTGCGCTGTAATAGCGATTTTTGTGCGATTTTTAACATTGTACCATCCAGAAGTGTATGAAGTTATGCATAGAACTGAACCAAATTTTTATTTTAAGTTTTTGGCTATGGCAAGCAGGTCCTCCCTGAATTTGGAAAAAATTCGACGGTAGGGGGCGCTGTAATAGCGATTTTTGTGCGATTTTTAATATTGTACCATCCAAAAGTGTATGAAGTTATGCATAGAATTGAACGAAGCTTTTATTTTAAGTTTTTGGATATGGCAAGCAGGTCCTCCCTGAATTTTGAAAAATTCGTCGGTAGGGGGCGCTATAATAGCGATTTTTGTGCGATTTTAAATATTGTACCATAGAAAAGTGTATGAAGTTAAGCATAGAATTGAACCAAAAAAATTTTTTAAGTTCTTGGTTATGGCAAGAAGGTCCTCCCTTAATTTGTAAAAAAATCGCCGGTAGAGGGCGCTGTAATAGCGATTTTTCTTCGATTTCTGTGCCATTTTGAATATTTGTACCATCGAAAAGTGTATGAGGTTATGCATAGAATTGAACCAAATTTTTTGTGTTTGTTTTTGGTCATGGCACGAAAGTCCTCCCTGAATTGGAAAAAATTCTGCCGGTAGGGGGCGCTATAATTGCGATGTCTGTACCATTTTCATTTTGTACCACCAAACAGTGTATGAAGTTATGCATATAATTGAACCAAATTTTTTGCGTATGTTTCTGGCTATGGCAAGCAAGTCCTCCCTGAACTTGAAAAAAATTCGCCACAAGTGGCACTATAATTGCGCTCTCTGTGCTATTTTCATTATTGTACCATCAAACAGTGTATAAAATCATGCATACAATTGAACCAAAATTTTTGTGCATGTTTTTTGGCTTTGGCCAACAGGTCCTCCTTGAATTTGGAAATATCGCGCGGTATAAAGGGGTTCTGTGATAGCGATTTTTGTATACTTTTCTTGATTTTTCGTAGTTCTTTTGTGTATCGGCGGCTCGTGCAGCGGCGGGAACTCGCTTCCTGCTAAGCCGGCTATTCGCAAACACCTGATAACAACAGAATAAGGAAAAATTAATAATTTTAACAAATATCATAATATAGATTAACTCGTTTTTAGTCCGTTTAATTGATTGGAACAGAAATTTAAGATGAAAATTAAAGTCGGTATAGTATTGAACTAATAATATTGAAGTATTAACATGTGTAACTAGGGTTTGAAATATTAAGATGTCTAAGATAGAAGAAAGTTTTGGGATTGGCATATCCTACTAGTTTTAATATGCTCCAGTGATAAGTAATCGTTTATAAAAGCAGATAGTGTATATAATTTTCTCAGATACATTGCTATTTGTAATCAAAATTTAACATGGGCAAATTACTAATAATAAGACTTTTTCGGCTTTATCTGGTTATAATCTGTTTCTTTTCTTTTCATAAATCTGCCCATCCTCAGAAAACTAATGTTCACTGTAAACATTGTTGGCAGGTGTGGATAAGTGTTTTCTTAGAAGTAGAAGAATTCTCTTTTACTTAGAAGTGGAATAGGCTAAGTGATGAGTTTCAATATTATTTACATACGTTCAGAGTTCAGCTGCTCTACAAAACACAAGTCAAAAGCTATTTTTAATAAAAAATAAAAAAAAAGAACGAAAGAAAAGAAAAGTTTACTTTTTTCTTCCTAAAATAGTCTATATAGGGGTAAAATCAAAACAACTGTCTACAATAGAAGGAAAAGGGGGGGGGGGGGTAAGGAAAATGAGGCATCTTTCCCTTATCATTCAATTTTTATTATTTCTGTATTTTTTATTTAAATTTATTTAATGTGTAGTTTCTTTAATATACGCATCAAATAAGTATATCCCTATGTCTATCCTACAGCTTTTATATCCATTGAATTAAAATCGCTCGAATTGTTTATCTTCATCACCACACAGTTAAATCATTAATCAAAATGTAAAGCAATAATTTGCCGAAAAATAGTTAAATGTACAAATTGATATGTTACCTTTTGTATTTCAGAACATTTCTATTCGATGTGTTTATAATTAGACATAGACAGTCAGTAAATCAGCTGAGTGATAACATCGTTTTTAGGTACGTTCGTAATTATATAAATACGTAGCACCTATAGTCGTCGTTCAGTCCGTCCGTCCGTCCGTCTGTCTGTCTGTCCGCATATAACAGAGCAAAAACTACCCAACCGAATGGTCTGAAATTTTAAATGCATGATTGTTGCAAAATTTTGTCGAGCCATTTCAAATTTTATGAAAATCGGATGCATAGTTTAATTACAGGGACAGTCAAAAGTTTTTCTTTACATTACGGCCAATGGGAAAAATTATTGCAAATGCATTTTAATGATGTTACAGCCTTCCGAATGGTCTGAAATTTTAAATATATAACTGTTTCAAAATTTTGTCGAGCCATTTGAAATTTTAGGAAAATCGGATGTATAGTTTAATTACAGGGACAGTCAAAAGTTTTCCGTTACATTACGGCCAATGGGAAAAAAATATTGCAAGTGCGTTTTAATGATGTTACAGCCTTCTCAATGGTTTGAAAATTTAAATATATAATTGTTGAAAAATTTTGTCGAGCCATTTCAGATTTTATGAAAATCGGATGTATAGTTTAATTACAGGGACAGTCAAAAGTTTTCCGTTACATTACGGGGAATGGGAAAAAAATTATTGCAAGTGCATTTTAATGATGTTATAGATTATGTACTTATGAAGTTAAAAAATATATACATTCAGTACAATATGGGGTACAAAAAATAATTATAACTCATTTGCCACGTTTGACGAGCAATTTCCGACTTGTTTTATATTTGAATTAACTTTGCTTTTCTGACAATCGTTAGTATCCTTATGCTGTCTGTAAAATTTAATATTTTCATAATTTATTTTGGGTATTGACTAGTGATAAA
Source organism: Maratus speciosus (assembly GCA_963932465.1). Classification (NCBI taxonomy): domain Eukaryota; kingdom Metazoa; phylum Arthropoda; class Arachnida; order Araneae; family Salticidae; genus Maratus; species Maratus speciosus. Next base: position 299,244,554 of record OZ010789.1, read on the forward strand.
ATAATAAAAAATAAGTGATGGCTTAATGAATTTGTGAGTGGAAAGAAGTCATTAAATTCTTTGTGTAATTAGATTTAAGAATAAAAATGCAACTGAATTAAAATATTAAGGATTTAATTTTAATTAAAGTTTATTAAAAAAGCTGATATATGCAAAAAGTTTTAAGTATTCGGTTGCCGAATACCGAATATTCGGTATTCGGCAAAATTCCTGTATCGGTCAATCTCTATTAATGAACTAAATTTTACGGCGGATATGTTCAGTCCGATGTGGCTATATCCCACATAGCATTTTTAGTTTGCAGAAAATTGCTCTGAAAACCTGCAAAGTTGCAGTAAGCTCAGCATGACAAGGCTGAAAGTTCATAACAAGACTGCAGCAAGATAACGCAAACGCCGAAGTCCCCACACTTTGAACTTGCAGCTAACTTGTCGTGCAAGTTAAATTCATATTATATCAAATTTATTGCAACCTAACGGCAAACAAGTAATCAAAAATACTGCAAACTTACTCCAAAGTAGTAATCTTTCCATGTCACACTATAAGTTTAACCCTTTCGAAGGAATCAAGCCTATTGATGCGAAAGCGCCGTCAGAAGGTGCATGCATCGGTTTTATCACCATAAACAAGTTTAGGTAATATTTGTACTTTTCATTTCGAGCATTTTTTGGTATTTAATAAGTATAGCGTTTAGAAAAAGCGGTGCCTACCGAATAAAATTTCTGCAATTTCTGCGTATGTGCTGATTGTTTATTCTCTCATCAGAGGGATTTTTTGCTTCCGTCACTTTCGTGAATTAAAGACAGTCTTGCATCAGTTTCACAACAAACTACTCATGCAAGTGGGTGATGGTATACCTTGCGGAAAATTTGCTGCGAATTTCTCAATTCAAATTTGTCACGGCAAGATAATATCAGAAAAAATCAAACGTGCTGCTAATGTTCATGCTATCTGGGATTTCGTTTTTTAAAGAATTTAATTGTAGGATACTATTAGTTAAGAAAGATCGGCATATTTTGTAAAATTTGAGCCTGGTCAGTCCAGGCCTAATTTCTTAGATTTTTCCACGAGCCGAGCTGAACCATGAACTGCAGGGAAAAAAGGGGGGAACGGGTTGAGCCTGATCCAGGCCAAAATCTAGCTCTTGTACCGTGCCATCCGAAGATGGCTTTCGTTCAGACCGGACCTAGGCGCCAAAATTTGGACCTATGCAGACCTCTGAAACAGGTTTGTGATGTAGTGTACCTTATACTACCAAATTTGATTCGACAAACAGCCTAAAAACTACATTAAATGTTACCATAAAACTGCACAGAATTCTTCAAATGTCAGTTGAATCAAGTCGCACCGACTACACAAAACCTGCCATATTTTCAAGGTTTCAAACATCTAGGTTGTTGGGACACCTCTATAACGACCTCTAAGCAACAATTATACATCAGACGTCCGAAATAAACAGTGTTTTTCTTTTGCTTCGAGGTTACATTTGTATATTTAATGATCAACAGTTTTTTCTTTTTTAATGTAACAATTGCATCACGTGCATAACATGATCGAAAATTTCTAGAATAGTCTGCCGGTACATGCTGCCTAAATCTATTGTCCTCACACGCTTAATGCTTTTAATATCAGAACTTAAAAACTGACAATCGCAGCAAAGTATTGCTTTGTACTTTCCAGCACCCAACACTAAACGCGCTACCCCGCTTATAGCTCCTTAACATTTTTCAAACAAGAAAGAAAAAATCATGCGTCAAGCACAGATTATGAAACACTTTCCAACACATTCAGAATAATGTAACAAAACTGCACCGTTTAATAAGTTAAAATATCATGTCAAATGCAATCCTATTGAAATGCATAACACATTTGAAAACCCAATTTCAGCTGTCCTCACCTACAATAAGAAAAATATCCGAATTCTTTGAGAAGCTCTGTGTATGATATAAAGATTTGTATCTATTAACTACATGCATGCCAAAATTTAGTTCAATTAAGAAATACATATACCTCGGTTGAAAATTCCCTTTCATCAACTTCCGCTAATAAGGAAAATGGTACATGAATTACTTTGTGCAGCCCTGTCAGGGATCTGTCCAGACTTTACTCACAGGGTCCTGTTTTTTAAATTGTGAAGTTTTCCTTAAATTTGTGAAAATTCTAGACATAATTTTGTGAATTTGAAATTATTGTTATATTCAGGTTTTATCTTTCATTTTAAAAAAGCTAAGTAATATGTTATTTGATGGATTCAGCTGTTTTTTTTTTTTTTTTTTTTACAAATCAGACTTTATTTTTAAAATGATTAAAGTTGTGAAAGGTTCAATTTGATAGTGATTTTTTTAAGGTCTACTTATAAGAAGGAGAAGTTTGTAAAGGGTCCTGTTTTGGGATAAAACGGTTTGTGAAAAGGATCCTGTTTTGGGACGAAAAGTTTTGTGAAGGGTTCTTTAAAGGACCTAAATTTTTTCCTAAACAGATCCCTGCCTGTATATGAGTATAGAATTTATATACAACCAGTAGCATGCAAAAAAATTATTTAAATTTTAAAGCGCATACCGAATTTTGATAGGCACGTCCAGAAATTATTACTCAAAGAGAGTACTGTAACCGATTTCTTGTGTGTGTCTCTGTAAATGAACCCCAAATGCTATGAATACCCTATTCCATCGTAATCATCCTGTTGTGAATTCAGTGATTTTTATCAGTTTCAATACATTTGGAATAGAGTAATCTCATTAAAATACTTTGCATTTGAAACAGCGTAATGTCATTAAAATACTCTGCAAACGATTTTTCCCCATATACCATAATATAATGGAATTCTTTTGAGTGCCCTGTAAACAGAGCCCAACTTATGCAGGGGCATGTGGGACAGCTGCCCCGGGCCCCCCTTTTTAGGGGCCCCCATGAGATTAATCAAGATTTTCATTAAAAGGTTCCAAATGATTACAATTAGTCAAAAGTGATCAAAATTCATATATTTTCAGACATTTAGGAAGGGAGTGAGCCCCCCCCCCTTCCTTAATTGAGTAATTATTGAGCGTAATTGGTACATATTTATTTTTTATTGTTAAACTGTCGGGGGTTATTTATAGCACAAAATTAGCACTCGCCACTCGCGTTATTCAGACAGAAAAGACAAAATTGGTTTAAAAATTTTTTAAACTTTTGAATTCAGAGAATATAATTTTCGGAAAAACAATGCGCATCAGGATTTCATTATTTTTCAATTTTCTCAAATTTGAGACCTCCTTATACTGCACACAATATTTGATAAATATTTGGCTATAAACTAGACAATATCAGTAAAAATGGATATGCCAAGTCCACTGAGGAGACAAAAAATAAGTTTTCAATTTTTAACTATTTTGGTTTTCAGGTTGCTAAAATGGTGCATTTCTTTTTATTAAATCCAGTGTTAAAGCTGCCTAAAATTTGTATTATAACAAGTAAAAATTAAATTTAAAAAATCAAAAAAACCCGACTGCGTAAAAAGCGAACTAATTAATTATTTCTCATTAATGTGAACTATTTTTTATATTACTTACCTATTTTTTTATTTACTTCTATTGATGACTTTTAAGTTGTGTTTAATTGTTAGTTCCTATCTATAAACACCGTTTTGATGAGGCCTATAGATGTCTATGAAGGTTAGAGTTGCAGTAAAGCTAGAGATCCTACCTACACAACTTCCAGGTTGTGTAATATTTAAACGGAGCTTCTGACTGTAAAATAGTCAATGAAATATCGTCTTCATTTTGAAAGACTTATCCAATGATATGCCACTCAATAGGGTGCGTGAAAAAAAATTTCGTCTCTACCGCCATTTTGAATTGATAAAAACAAAACCTAGCTTATAACCATCGGACGGTTAAAACGAATTGATAGAGACATCATTCATTAAAATCCATCCAACCATTGTTATGTTTAGAGGGTATAAAGAAATCCAAATACCCAGATACGTGTGAAACACACAACCCTTCTTGGCAGTCGAGTAATTATAAATTAGCTTTTTCTTACCTTGTTTATGATGACCCAATGACCACCGAGTGTACACTGAGAACATTCCCAAACTCCTAATGGAATTAATAAATTGGAAAAAATCAATACAGTAGAGCGCCGATTATCCGAACAAGTCGTGACCGACCCTAGTTCAGATAAGCACAAGTTCGGATAAATGGACAGACAATTTAAGGGATGTTCCTAACTATACTAAAACCTTCACACTTTATCCAGGGTTAGGGCTGGCAGTGGCAGCACTAGTTAGTGCTAGCGTGTTTAAAAACTGTTTTTAATTTTTTATCATTAAAAAAAAAAAAATTCTGTTTTTATCATTTTCTGAACTTCAGAGATAATAATTTAAGCATAAAAGCATTCGATTGTTGCTTGCTTCAAAGAAGACGTTCTTTCCAATACTGCCCTATCTCGAATTCTTCCTAAATATATTAGTTGAATAGGATCAGAGTTCTGCCGTTCGAGCCATTTGATAGCTGTTTCCAAACATTCAAAGGCTTCGTTGTGGGATGGACCTGGATCATTTTCAGAGCATTTGTTTTCATTTCTTCAATTTCTTTTTCATCTTAAATCTCATCATCATTAAACAAAATTTTTTTTGAGAGAAATAGGCTGTTCGGATAAATGGAAGTTCGGTTAATTGGAGTTCCTATAATCGGCGCTCTACTGTCATTTCACAAGAGAAGAAAGAGTTATAGCAAAAAAAAAAAAAAAAAAACTTTTTTTCTCCCAAACTGTCTAATGATGCTTTGGCCTGTATTGTCATCAATGGCACTTTCAAAAAATGTATTTTTAGTGTCCACAGAGGGGGCTATTTTGGGCAGGGACAAAGTTTATAAATTAATTCTTTAGTACAAATAAAACCATTTTTAGGAAGAAAAGTAATAAGGGGGTAGGATACCTTTGAACACGTCGAAAAAGTAAAAAATATCACTATGTTTCAAGCTTCAAAACTTGTGTAATAAGTAAAAAATAAAAATAAAACTTCATTTAAATATAAAGCTCATATTTAAATTTACCTTTAAAAATATACATATACGTATAAATTCATAAATAAATACTGAAATTATAAGTTTAAAAATATATGATATAAAGAGAGAAAAATCTTGCGCGAATCTGAAAATATGGAAATATGGATATAGAGAAGAAATTTTGGTGAAAATAAATACATAATAGTGTTCCCTTTATACTAAAACCAGAATATTTGTAAAAAATATTGACTAAATTAAAAAATTAACAAAAAATGGAAAATTTTCACTTAAAAAAATATTTTCAAAGTACAAAAACAAAAATAAAATAAAATCTTACCTTTTTCTGGTTTTAAGTTGTAGAGAATACAGAAATGAATATGTGGTTAAAATTTCTTTTGATTGCAATGTTCTTTTGTTTTTTAGTAACAGTGCGCGCAGTATCAAAATTCATCGTTTTGAATAAACGCAACGCAAAGTTTAATTGTCCTATGTAGTCTTAATAAAACTGGCATAATTAGTAAACTAATGTGAATTTTTTAATGCGGTTTTTTTCATATTATTCAGAAACGATTACGGAATCAAAATATGTAATAAAAAATTCGAAATTTTTAAAGACTTAAAGGTATTCTACCCCCTTAAGTTAGAACTTAACTAAAAGCTTTTAATTACAGTAGAACGTCGATTATCTGAACTCCAATTAACCGAACTTTTAATTATCCGAACAGCCTATTTCTCGCAAATTTTTTTTTAAAAATCTAACTTCCATTTATCCGAACAGCCTATTTCTCTCAAAAAAATTTTGTAATGATGATGAGATTGTGGATGAGATTTAAGATGAAAAAGAAATTGAAGAAATGAAAATGAATGCTCTGAAAATGACCTAGGTCCATCACATAACGAAGCCTTTGAATGTTTGGAAACAGCTATGAAATGGCTCAAACGGCAGAAGAACTTTGATCCAATTCAACTAACGTATTTGAGGAGAATTCGAGATATGGCAGCATTGGAAAGAACGTCTTCTTTGAAGCAAGCAACAATCGAAAGCTTTTTTGCTTAAATTATAGTCTTTGGAGTTCAGAAAAGGATAAAAAGAGAAGAAAAAAAAATTAAATGACAGAAAAGTAAAAAAACAGTTTTTAAACACGCTAGAACTAACTGGTGCTTCCAGTACTAAGCCTGGATAAAGTGTGAAGGTTTTAGTATAGCCAGGAACATTCCTTGAACTGTCTGTCCATTTATCCGAACTTTTGCTTATCCGAACTAGGGTCGTTCCCGACTTGTTCGGATAATCGGCGCTCTACTGTAGTTATTATTGTAAAAGAAGTTCTACAAAATACTAAACTGTTTTGACTTCAGTGAAATGAATCTCGTATTTTAGATGTATAGGGACGTCCACGGAGGGAGCTTTCGACTTATATTCATTAAAACATTAAAATTAAATATTAAAATTATTTTGTCAGAAATGTACTTAATAGCTTACTTAAAACTTAAATATGCATATGAATGAAAATAATAGGGAATTTGCTATATTTCCTAATATTTTTATTCCTTTGGACGCGTAAATTGTACCACTTCGTGAGAATGACCCATATGTAGTCTGTAATACAATAAAGCCTGATATCACAGAATCTCAAGTAAATGAGGGAAAAATTGCTCTTTAGGCAGGTTTCCGTCTTATCAGGCACTCCTTCCTTTATAATTGTACTGAATTATTTTCATCAGGACAATAAAAATCTCCAATTTAGGATTCCGTTATATGCAGGGTGCAGGGCAAGATAGGATAGGTTCCTTTTTCACAGGTTTGCTGTATATATTTTTCCCCTCTATAAACCTCTGAAAAAGAGATTTTTTAAAGTAAATTAAGTCGATCCGAGAAACGTTTTAGATATAGCAAAATAACTTACATGAATTACGCACATTTCCCTCTACTGCTAATTAAATATAAATTTGAAAATCCGCCAAAGTTAAAACATAATAAAATATGATTTTTTTTATGAAAAAAATATTCTAATTTAGATTTTTTTCCCCTGTTCAAATGAATAAGATAACTATAAATTCAATTTAAGAAAAAAATCCCTGTTGGTTCGGCCTACAGGCACAGGTAGATTTACGAAGTTTTTTCTTGTACAACCCCCCCCCCCCTCCTCCCGCACACTCACACACCACCGCCACCTTTTTTATTTTTAATATTTTATTTATTTATTTTCTGTAAGAGTTAGTCTTATCAAAAACTTATCAATATAAAAGTTGTACATAATATTAAGAAGATTTATGAAAGAAAAAAAAAAGTGGATTTGATATCTTGTGAATTGACGAAGTTATGAATTTTTTTCTTCTTAAAACCTTGCCCTTTGAGGCTATTTTTAATGATATCAAATATCTGTCATACATAAATTTTTGGCCCTTTTCCTAGAAGTAATAATAACTTTAAACTGTAAATAAACACTTTAATAATAACTTTAAACTGATTCGATATGTATCCTGATTAAAAAGTTGTGTGGTTTTTTTCTGTTTTCACAAAACACTCCCCATTTCCATCCACTTGGTCCGATTTTACCCATTAACGAACTTGACCCAGAATTTCTGCCTCTTGATTTTATGTATCAGTTTGGAAAAGATTTGTGCAGAATTGTGCAAGATCTCGTGTCCATAAAAAAGTGGTATTATATACTGGGTGTCCTAAAAAGGACTGACTGGTTTTAAAATTCAATAACTTGTAAACGGTGACAGATATTTAAAAAAATTCTTGCAAGAGGGTTATGTATGATTTCAGGAGTTTTTTTTTACTGTGATTCTTGAATTTAGTTCAAACTACAAGCAATAGATGGCGCTGCAAGCATTAGGCGCTAAATTCTATCTGAGTTTTCGGCCTTTCTCTTCTCCCATGCCAAAAAAGGAGATTAAAAGGTTTTGAGCGGGTCTCGAAGTACCAAAAATCGGGCCTGGATTTAGCACATATTGCTCACAGCGCCATCTATTGTTTGCAATACGAACTAAATTCAAGAATTACAGTAAAAAAACTCCTGACATCATACATAACGCTCCTGCAAGATTTTTTAAAATATCTGTCATCGTTTGCAAGTTATTGAATTTTAAAATCAGTCTTTTTAGGACACCCGGTATATAGATAGATAAGATAGATATATAAAGTTTTGAACTGGGGGTGGTTTTGGGCTCTAGCGGTCATGATCGCGTAGATCGGCAAAATTTTTTTCAGAAATTCCAACATAGCGGTGAATGTAATAGTTAGTGTTTCTTACGGAATCTACCTAAAAATAAATAAATACTTTTCTATACTATTCATATTTTGATCACAAATGCTGAAAGTAAATATTAGCATATTTATCACAAATATCAGTCACATGTGACCTTCCGTTGCTCACAGCTTCGTCACATTTATTGCTATATAAAGCTTGTGATTTGCAGTGAAGTCACAGGTTAGACGTTGTTGTGACTAGGGGATGCACCAAATAGTGATTTTCACCCAGGGTTGGCAAAGTGAACCCAGCGCAGAAAAACCCACCCGAGTTTTTCTGGGCGGGTCCACCAACAAAAACCCGCCTGTGTTTTTGTTAAAAGTGGGGTTTTGCTAACAATCATTTCTGAGTCTGCAAATCCTCTCTATAGTATTTAGAAATACAAAATACAAGTTGACCTTTTAAGCCCAAAACCTAGGTGGTTTCTTTTACCAAAATTACATAAAAATAAATAAATAAAAATCAGTCGTATTTGTGGTAATCAGGTGGTAGTTTATTTCAGAATATTTATTTTTTAAATTTATTTATCTATTTTTAAAAATATATTCCAAATAATTTACACAATGTAATATTTTTAAAATAATTATAATTGATCTTTTTATAGTTTACCAATCAAAATCACATTCACTTTGATTTTTATGGTAATATTTATAAATCTTTACTAGTTTTTCACACTGCTCTGAGCCTAATCTGTACCGCAAGACCACATGAATCCAAATGCAGAGAAAATTCTCTCGATGGAAGCAGAGCTAGATGGAACAAAATGGAATGCAAACGCAGAGATTGAGGAAAACTACAAAAATCAGAATCTAACTTGTTGTTTACATTAGAGATTATATTAGAGAACATTTGTATACATTAGAGATTCATTTTAAAGGAGTGTCCGTGCAGTGCGGGCGCAGCACACCTGCTATATGGTGCCGTAAGGCAGCGGGGACCCGGTATGAGGTTCGTTCGCTTCGAGATTTCATATTATTAGAGGCCCTGATGAAAGAAGTGTCCCGCTAGCGTGCGAAGTCCTAGTTTTATTATTATGGTTACTAATTATTATAGCAACTTTAATTATTATAGTTACTAATTATTATAGCAACTTTAATTATTATAATTACTACAAAAATAAAAATTCATTATTCATTATGAGAACTAAAATGTATTCAAAATGGATAAAATAAGAACTCACTTTTATCACTTAATAGCATTAAGTTAATTATAATAGTAATATTATTAATATTAATTAATATTAATTATTAATAATTAATATTAATATTAATTATTAATAGTATTAATATTATTTTATAATATCAGTTAATAAATTTATTCTGATATTAGTATTACTTAATACTAATATCAGAATAGAACAAATTTATTAACTGATATTATAAATAATATTAATTAGTAATAAATAGGTCAAATGTAATTTTAAAAATGTAACTTTATAAATATATTTTTAAAGGAGTACACACATATATTATATAAATATACAAATATACGAAAAAATAACTAAAACCCAGGAAAGCCCACAAAAACCCGGTTTTTTGGCAATCCTGTTTTCACCGAATACCGAATATTCGATCCACGGGTTAACCGAATACTGAATATTTGGCTTGCCGGATAGTAATTATTAGGCCGAATACTTTTATACTTCAGGGTTTAAAGATATTAAACAGTTAATTTTAAAACAGTTTTACATTAACATTTAAGACAGATACTTCCATTTTGATAAACAAAACCTTTTTTACGAGTAAATTCTGCACCCAAGAAAACTATGCTTTGAGCTGTTATTTAAGAGTAATTAAAGCTTTTTTAATTAACAAAATTTTAAATTTCATGGATTCTACTATGAATAAAAACAAACGAATTTTTCTTAATTCTAAAATCAAAGAAATTTTGAAGGAACTGAAAGAAAAAGATGACTGTCATATACTGTTTGTCATAAAGGGACTAAAGTAAAAAGTAAATAAATAATACAATCTATTCAAATGGTGTAACTCAACAAGAAATAAAATCGTTCCTGTTACTTTTGATTTAGCAAGGAAGCTTTTAAATGTACCAAGCAGCAGCATCTGGAGTGGTTGATCATTTTGAGGGGTATGAAACATATAGAGAAAGTGTTCCTAAAATCTTGGAACAAACTTTCAGGGGAGATAATGTAGTAAAGACAAACATTTTTTGAACGAGAAGCAACATCTCAATCCACTTATACCATCAAAAATAGAATGCATTCAATCAAAAATACAAGGTACATATGTCACTACAAGCTGAAACTGAACTTTCGTTCACAACTTTAACAATAAAATAGATATTTTAGCGAGATTTTCATCATACTAATTTTGATTGTGTGAAATGTGATAATGCCATTTGAAAGGGACTGAATTTTGGCTAGTGCAGAACAGTATAAGTACTGTACAACTGCATTCTGAATAAAGGAATGTTTAGCTCAGTGTTGTTTAGATATGAATGGTAGCAATTTCCAGCACTTCTCATCATGTCATCATATTTCACAGGAGTCAAAGTAACTCTGTTGCAATATAGTTACAATATCTTTATTATTGTTAACACATTGCATGCGGGCATATATTTGGCCGCGGACTTGTGCGTCTAGCGGGCGTTTTTTCGCGAATTTCGTGGGAATTAGTCATTCAGTAAAACTTTTCAGTTATAATGCAAAAAGAAAAGACATTATCAGTTGGCTGGTTGTGTCACGATTTATGGTACAAGATCCCCAGTGGATTGACTGAACCAAAACAAGTAAGAGAAAACAGGAGAAATTGGATTTTTTTTTTTTTTTTTTTTTTTTTAATGTGCTGTAGGCATTCGATTTCTCTTTTCTTAATATGTTTAATACATTCTTATATTTCATTATTTGTCTCGAATTATCGTAGAGCATTTTCCTGTTTCTCTTTATTATGTATGACGTCAAACATATATGCTGTAGAAATAAGTTACAGTCAACAACTTGACATTGAGGATAAGCCTCGGGATAACAATAAACTTATATTCTTTTTGTTTTTTCTTTTAAAATTATCTAGGAAATGTGTGCAATCTAACTCGGTGTGTCCGTAACTGCATAATACGTGTCCGATTTAACCGATTAACTCCTAATGGATAATCTCCTATTTGAATCCACTTAACGTTGTCGCTGTGTTCATTAACTCTAGCGATGAGATCGATCTCTTTTTTTTTTCGAAGCTCGAAGATTTCAAATCCGAGCTTGCCAGAGCCCCAAAAAATTTGTGTCATCTGAGACCGAGCCCGATATAGAAAGTGCGCAGTATAAAATTGTTAATAACATTTTTAAATTCATTCAAAATTAATTTTCTCCTATAAAAAATGTCTTCTTGCATACAAATAACTATTAATCCTACATACTCTCCTCTGATGACATTTCGGGATTTTTATGACCCAGAAAATCTTTTTAAAACAGCAAATTTGTTATTTATACCTAAACACTGGCAGAAATCTGCATGTCACAATTCTGATTCTTTTAAAAACCTTTTATACAACTATGGCAGAAACACACGAGTTCTGTTTTCCATTAATTCTGAGAAAGGACTTCAACCAGGAAAAGGGGTCGGACAAGTGATATTACACGGCTTTTTTATGTTACAAACACTGACCGTGTTAGGGCAGCAGAAATCTGATATACTGTTTCTCTTTATATATCAACAGTTATTCAGTTCCCTTTCAAACTAATTTTCAGAGGATTGTAAAACACTTTAAGATAAGAAACTTAGACTACATTCTTGTTTTTCAAATAGCTTCCGGTTTTTAGGTGCGTTCGTAAATATACAAATACGCAGGGGTGTAGTGGAGGGTATACGGTGGTATACGCCGTATACCTTCTGGATTTTTTTAAGGAGCACAGTATACCCTCTGTTTCTCAAAAAAGCTATAGTATATACACCGTAGGGTATACCCACTGCCTTGAGCGTATACCCTCTGCTTAGAGCGTATGCCCTCTGCTTTTTTTACGACTACACCACTGCAAATACGTAGCACCTACAGTCGTCGGCTCTGGTTTGTCCGCATATCAAATGCACAAAAACTGCCGAACCGAATAGTTTGAAATTTAATATATAGGGTGACCCTGTTGATATCCTTCCAGTGGTTGATCAAATTTATATTTGAAATATTGCGCCATTTCAGGCGGAAATGAGTTTTATACGTGGCACTAGACATAATATTTTTGTTTGAATGTTAAGGCGCCTTTTATTACATTGTTGTCAGCTGTCTGCCGTAAGAGAAGCCGTTTTATGATTTTTTTTTTTTAATTAGAAAGTGTAAACATTTAGTTTTTGATTAGTTGGAGACAATTACAGTAAGTTAAAATAATCCACTTCCATCTTTCTTGTTTCAACTAATAGTTTTATAAGAATTATTGTTAATCACAGTCCAACATGGATTTTGGCGCCCCTCTCCCTCTTGCGCAAAGTATATTTACAAAGAGAATTTTAACCGAATTATTTTCTTCTGAAGGACTGACTTTTTACGCCTGCTCTTTCATCTTCACCTAACACTTCATTTATAACGGCTGTTTCATAATAATGGAAGCCACCAGTCCATCAGCAGAAAATGATTCATTCCAAAGGTATAAGTTCGATTGAAAAAAAAAACTATTTAATACTGTAAGCAGAAAGAAGAGACTACACCTGCAATTTTCATGACACTAATGGAATCACATAGCTGCCAATGTGTATGGTTTAGTTGCCTCTAAAATTGAATACAAATTTTTGCCATATTTAATCATTGACTATTAGACTTTATTTGATCAACTATTGGCGGCGTCACCCTATAATAATTGCAAAATTTTGTCGAGTCATTTCAAATTTTCTGAAAATCGAATCAAAACTTAAAAAGATATTAATAAAAGTTTTCTTCATTCTATTAAATCCTATCATGCATAATTAATTCATTCGATGATATACTACGATAGTTAATGATTCTATGTTGCCATGGTGATTAAGTCTTATTTAAGATGAAGTCATATTATTTCCGTATTACTGAATTTAATATATAGAATCGTAATAAATTTTGTATTCATGCATTTTTGAATAAGAGTGCAAAAGTTATTGCACCAAGATTTGAATATTTATAAAACTAGCTATAGTACGAACGCACCTCATTTGCCATGTTTGACGTACAGTTTCCGACTTGTTTTTTCTTTTACAATTTGTGAATAAATAAAACTTTCACTTTGAGCCCAAGCCCAATGACTAGTATGAAAATCGAGTCTGAGCCCATTTCGGACCCTGACTTGGGCTTAGTCCAAGTCAAGTTGTGATATAAAAAATGGCAAAATTTTTATATGACAATCAAGAAATAAAAAGATAAAAATTCAAAGAATAATCATACCAAATTTCACTTAAATCAGTTAAATTGTTTCCAAAAAGGAATGCAAAAAGAATGATAAGTTACATTAATGAAATTAGCTCGTGTCATTTCTAAATTACCAAAGGGAAAACATAACAGGCTAATAATAAAGCTTTGCTTGCTCCAAGGCTAACTCGTTTTCGGTGTTATGGAACGCGCTTGTAAGGTCGTTGGTCCATCGCTATTACTTCTCCGAATGTTCGCTTGGATGCGATTAAATCAGTTCTGACATTTCATGTAATTTGTTTGGGAATATACTAATTTTTTTTTATAAGAATATATATATATATATATATATAAATATTATCTCCAAAGCTGTCTTAGACGCCAAATAACTCGAATGAGAGATAAAACCTAGACTTTTATATATAGGATTATATTTTTTCTAGTAAAAGATGTTGTGTGTGTGTGTGGGGGGGGGGGGGGTCTCGAGCTTTCATTGCTCTTAAATATTTTCTAGAAAATCCCATTGAAAATCTAATATTAATTGTTATTAGGTCATGGAAATAGATCATGGGGCCGATATGGCTTTTTACAGTGACCTCCTAAACAACGTTGGGAGGCAAAGTTTCTTGTGTCCAGTTTTTAGGTGCCTTCGTAATTATATAAATACGTCGCCCTTATAATCGTCGTACAGTTCGTCTGTCTTTCTGTCTGTCCGCACATAACAGAGCAAAAACTACCCAACCGAATGGTCTGAAATTTTAAATATATAATTGTTGCAAAATTTGTCGAGTCATTTCAATTTTTTGAAAATCGGATGTATAGTTTAATTACAGGGTTAGTCAAAAGTTTTCCGTTACATTACAGCCAATGGGAATAAATTATTGCAAGTGCATTTTAATGATGTTACAATCATACGAATGGTCTGAAATTTTAAATACATAAATTGTTGCAAAATTTTGTCGAATCATTTCAAATGTTATGAAAATCGGATGCATATTTTAATTACAGGGACAGTCAAAAGTTTTCCGTTACATCACGGCCAATGGTAATAAATTATTGCAAGTGCATTTTAATGATGCTACAGCCTTCCGAATGGTCTGAAATTTTAAATATATAATTGTTGCAAAATTTTGTCGAGTCATTTCAAATTTAATGAAAATCGGATATATAGTTTAATGACAGGGACAGTCAAAAGTTTTCTGTTTACATGACGGCCAACGGGAAAAAAAATATTTCAAGTGCATTTTAATGATATTACAGCCCTTCGAACAGAATGAAATGGATATGCACTTATTGAAGTGCACTAAAATATACATTCAGTACAATATGCGATCAAAAATATTTGTAAAACTAGTTATAGTACGAACACACCTCATTTGCCACGTTTGACGAGCAATTTCCAACTTGTTTTATATGAATACAGTAGAGCGCTGATTATCCGGACCAGTCGGAACCGAGGCCGATCCGGTTAATGAAAAATCCGGTTAATAGAAGAACTTTAAAAAACGCTTATGGCAGCGTTTTTTAGGTAACTTCCCTTCAAGCTTTTTCCAGGTTTTGGACTGGCAATTGTGGTAGTGCACATTTTAGCATATTATAAATGGCGTGTTAGAAGTTATTATTATTTTTTTAAACTTTTTTAAAATTTTATTTAGTACAAAATCGGTACAAGGTTATACATAGAAGTACACATATAAATTATTACATTTATATATACATACACTGTACAGAACATACATATAAAAAAATTCATTGTGATAGGGAAAGGAAAGTCTTGATCATCTTCTGTTTCATAGAGGACATTCTTTTTTCTGCGTGAATCTCTCATGCGTTAAAAGTGAAAATTCTTAGGTTCTAGAAACAGTTGATTTTATGCATTGCTGCCTTTGCATTTATAGTCGATTTTATTATTTCAATATTAGAAAATGGTTGTTTAACGGTTAACTTTCGTGACATCCAGCCAAATTTACCCTATACTGCGCTTAACCCCTTCGGGACGGGAGCCCTTTACGAAATTTTTAATCTTTTGTCACCGTTTTTTAAAAACAGAAATTTGTGTGTTCTTGAATCGAGAAAATGCGCTGATTAAATAAGGCAAATTTTACAGTAAAATTTTACTGGTGAGGAAAAACAAGGATTCTGAACGCTTCATGCGGCACGTATACGTGTCGCTCGTCCCCAAGGGGTTAAGGGGGTTCGGGACACAAAAATCTTCAAATTTTCTAAAAAACGTTTATTGCATTAAAAAATTCTCTGTTTCTTGCTGTTTAAAATGATGTTTAAGGGTGTTCTCAAATCCAAAAGGGCAACTTTCTGACATAAGTTTTAATTTATTTTTGTTCGAAAATACATGAAACTAGCTGGTGTTGTTGTTCAGAAACTATGTAATTGAGCTGTCTTTTCCATTTTTTTTTTTTTTTTTTTTTTTTTTTTTTTTGCAAACGCAATAGATTTTTCAGAAAATAGTGTCAAAGTGGGCGTTTTGAACCGAATTCCCGCGCGAAGGAAGAAAAAGCACTCAAGAGCGGTCGAAAAACGTGTTTGTCACGTGATCAAATTCGCTTATAACTCAATAGGTAATTGATTGATCAAAAAATGGAAAAAAACAGTTCAATTCCAAAATCGCTTCCATGGCCAGGCTTTCCAATTTTATACCTTCCGTCAAAAAGCGAATTTGTAAATGTGTCAAAACGTTTTGCGCTTGTTAAGCAGAGCACTTAAGAACAGTCTTAAATCATGTTTCTATCTTAATCGGAATAGGAAATATTAATTTTTTCGTTTTGGTTTGTTTTTAAAATCTAGCTTTCAAGCAATGATTGTGGTGGAAACAACTCCTTGTGAAAATGCGTTTTTCTTCATGATGGCTTTTTTCATAATTTCTCGTATTTCAACTGTTATAACTCAAGAACCGGTAAAGATAAACTGTTCAAACTTAGAACATGTCTTTTTCGATTATTTTACTTTAATTTAGATTCAGCAAATTTGAAAAAAAAAATATTTACTTTTGAAAATATAATTTTTTTAAAGTTACATTTTTTTTTACTTTAAATATTTTTTTAATTTAAATTAATATTTTTTAAAATGCTGAATCAAAATTAAAACTTATATATTTCTGTTTATTTAAATAAAAAAAAATCGAAATTCTACAAATAATATTTCGAGTTATAACGATTTTAAATTACCCCACTTTTTTAATAAATTTTAAATTTTAATTGAAAAAAATATGAGAAGTTTTATAATGTGATTTTGTTTACAAATCATATGGTTAACCATCACAAAAAATTTCAAAATTTTAACTCAATAAATAAAAATTATTTTAAAATGTGTCCCGGGCCCCTCTTAAAGAAGTTTTACCAAAAATTATGGGGAAGGTTGAAAAAACAAAACAAAACATATGGTACTAAAAAAAGTCCTTCCGGCCAGTGCCGGGAGGAAGAGGTAGCTTTCATAATCCTTATTTTAAAAAAGTCAAATTATATCATTCAAACACACGAAGCTCAATTTAGTGGAAACCGAATATAGGAGATTCAATACTAATTTTTATCAATATAATGAATGAGAATTTCGCGAAATTAGTCAGCTTTATCCAAGATGCTTTTCTTTAAAGTAACATATATTTGGCTGCCAAATTCGGCAATTTCTTAAAGTGCCTGTCATTTTAAGACAACATGGTGGATGAGGCTAAGCAGTGAACTTGGTCGAGACCTTAGTAATTGCTGTGCACATGCTCACTCACATCGGAATCGGTTAATATATAGGAGTGCTGTCGCATGCAAAAAATCAGATTTTTCAAAATGCCACCCACAATAGAAATTGAAACTGCTATATCTGAGCCATTTTTTAAGGTAAAGACAAACAAAAAAAGCTCCTGAATCCTTATATCAAGGTCAAATACTTAAGGAAGAAACCTTTTTCAATTTCTAATTTTTTTGCATCTTACTTTAAATATATATATATTTTTTTTTTAATTTAATGGCCGCCATTTTGAAACAAGATGGCTGATGAAGCTGGCCAGCGAACTTGGACGAGATATTGATGTATACTATCCACATGCCTTCTTACATCGAAATAGGCGAATACGTGTGTTATCGCGTGACAAATACAAGATCGTTTCAAAATGTTAGCCATGCTAGAAATTCAAAGTGCTATAAATCAACCATTTTTTAAGATATAAACAAAAGAACAAATTTTCAGAAACAAAAACTGCTCCGGAATCTTTGTATCAAGGCCAAACACATAAAAAAATCTTATTCATTTTCCAATTGTTTAATACCTCATTTTGAATTTTAAATTTAATTTTTTTAAAATGGCAACACTTTTGAAACAAGATGGCGAATGAAGCTGGCCAACGAACTTGGTCGAGACATTGGTATGTACTATGTACAGACCAAGTTACATCCAAATAGGTTCATAATTACGCCTGTTATCGCGTGACAAAAATCAGGTCGTTTTAAAATGTCAGCTACAAGAGATATTCAAAATGCTATTACTCAGCCATTTTTTTTAGATATAGATGAAAGAAAAGCTGTTCCGGAGTCTTTGTATTAAGGTCAAACACATACAAAAAAAATCTTTTTCACTTTCCAATTTTTTGGTATCTCATTTAAATTTTTAAATTTTTTTATTTTTTTAAATGGCCGCCATTTTGAAACAAGATGGCGGATGAAGCCGGCCAACGAACTCGGTCGAGACATTTGTATGTACTATGTACACACCAAGGTACATCCATGTCGGTTCATAAATACGCCTGTTATTACGTGAGAAAAACAGGACGTTTCAAAATGTCAGCCACGCTAGAAATTCAAAATGCTATAACTCAGCCATTTCTTAAGATATAGACGAAACAAAAACTGCTCCCGAATCTTTTTATCAAGGTCAAACACATAAGAAAAAAATATTTTTTCAATTTTTAATTTTTTGGTACCACATTTCAAATTTAAATTTTTCTTACAAATTTAAATGGCCACCATTTTTTAACAAGATGGCGGATGAAGCTGACCAACGAACCCGGTCGAGACATTGGTATGTACTATGTATAAACGAAGTTACATCCAAATCGGTTCATAAATACGCCTTTTATCGCGTGACAAAATTCAGGACGTTTCAAAATGTCAGCCACGCTAGAAATTCAAAATGCTATAACTCAGCCATTTTTTAAGATATAGACGAAACAAAAACTGCTCCGAAATCTTTGTATAAAGGTCAAATACATAAGAAAAAATATTTTTCCATTTTCAATATTTTGGTACCACATTTCAAATTTTTAATTTTTAAAAAAATTTTAAATGGCCGCAATTTTGAAACAAAATGGCGGATGAAGCTGGCCAACGAACTCGGTCGAGAGATTGGTATGTACTATGTACACACTGAATTACATCCAAATCGGTTCATAAATACGCCTTTTATCGCGTGACAAATTTCAGGACGTTTCAAAATGTCAGCCACGCTGGAAATTCAAAATGCTATAACTCAGCCATTTTTTAAGATATAGACGAAACAAAAACTGCTCCGGAATCTTTGTATAAAGGTCAAATACATAAGAAAAAAATATTTTTCCATTTTTAATTTTTTGGTACCACATTTCAAGTTTAAAAATTTTTTAAAAATTTTAAATGGCCGCCATTTTGAAACAAAACGGCGGATGAAGCTGGCCAACGAACTCGGTCGAGACATTGGTATGTACTATGTACACACCGAATTACATCGAAATCGGTTCATAATTACGGGAGTTACAGTGTGACATAGGTCAGATTATATATATATATATATATATATATATATATATATATCAATTTTGAACGGAGGGTGGTTTCGGGGTCTGGGGGTCATGATCGATGAAAATATACCAAAATTTTTTGAAATCGCTTTCCTCCGAACGGCTGCAATAGGTAGCTTTTTTGTAAAGAAAGCTACCTAAAAAACATATGGATCGATCCGGTTAATCGGCGGTCTGGTGTACTAGCAAAATCCGCGGATTTGCTCACGTAGTAGTTGAAATATGCCAAGTGGTATTTGTGCTGCTATTTTCATTAGAAAAAATTACACCGTTAGGAATAATTAAAAAATTACTAATTAAGCCTACAGTTTGACAAAATTTCATTATTGCACTGCATTAGGCGAAAATGAGACATATTAATAAGAAGAACTCAAACTAATTCTAACTAAATGATGATTTAGAATGTATTTTGAATCTTTTAAGATTATTTCAGTTTTCATTTGAAGTTTAAAATTTTTTAGAAACCCTTCTTAGCATTTACATTTTTAAAATAACCATCATGCCATATTCCAAGCTTCTAGTCCAGGGATGGCGAACCTATGGTACGCGTGCCGAACTTGCCACGTAATAAAACTTCTCTGGCACGCGAAAAAACTTATAGACTATATTCAGTTTATGGAGAACTATCTTTTTTTTTTAAAACAAAAAGTATAGTTTTGTGTAACAGGTATATAATTTACTTTAAAACAATCCATTATTTTTGAATGAATTAAGGTATAAATTTCAATGAAAGAATCTTGTAGCGTCATTTTCTTGCCAAATCATTCAACGTATAATGATTTTCCAAATTATTTTGCTTCTTTATCAAATTTCAAAGGTTTTAATTTTAAGTTATTTTAGGTTTTATTATATTTAGTTTTTAATTTTAAAAATTGAATTTTAATTGTTAGTGTAGTATCTACTGAAACTGCTTCTACCTAAAGAACTAAAAAGGATCTGCTTCGGAAGTATACAGTAAAAGAAAAACTCATTTATAGATTATTATTACGGAATTTGATGCGACATGGCTATATTGTTGAGTAAATACAGCGTAATAAATAAATTAGGAATCGAATTTAGTGTAACTGTAAAAATATTTAAGTAAAAATTCTATAAAAATTAATTATTGGATTTTATCTACGTTAAAATGTTCCTGGCACGTAGAATGCTGGTACATAAAAATTTTGAATTTTTTGGCACGCATACTGAAAAAGGTTCGCCATCCCTGTTCTAGTCTAACGGCCTACCACACCTCTGGTGGAAATAGCATCAGCTTAAAACATAGCCTATGTTGGAACAGTGATTGTCACAATGAACTTTCCAACATAAATTTTGAAATCGGTTTGGCATTTCTTGAGATTCCGTAGAAATCGTAATTAAGAAGTTTTTAAAAGGATTTTCACTCATTTTCCCCCTTTAAATTTCGAATATTTTAGAAACTGTTCTTATAGACCATTTACGTCTTATAAGTATCTTACATGTCAAATTTAAAATTTCTATCTTAAACAATTCATTAGAAATCGTAATTTAGAACTTTTTTAGAACGCTTTTCGCTTATTTCACCCTTTTAACTTTCGATGTTTTTCTCAACTGTTCTTAGATAGCATTTACATAATATATAAATAACTGCCATACCAAATTTCAAGCTTCTATCTTTAACAATTCCAAAAAAGAGAAATTTAGAAAATTTTTAGAACGCTTTCCGCTCATTTCACCTTTATAAATTTGTAATTTTTTAGAAACAGTTCTTAGAGAGCATTTACATCTTATCTCCTTCAGTATCACAAAAATCGCAATTTAGAACTTTTTTGCTCATCCAACCCTCAGGTGGTAGGGGCACCGACATAAAATACAGCCTGTGTTGGAGCAAGGACTGTCACCATCAATTTGCAACCATCACTTTTGAAATCGGTTTAGTATTTCCTGATGACATTGCATAGAAATCGTAATTTAGAACGCTTTTCGCGTACTTCCACTCTTTTTAACTTTTGAATATTTTTTTCTCGACTGTTCTTATATAGGATTTACATCTTATAAGTAACTACCATGCAAAATTTCAAGCTTCAAGGCTTTTCAATAACAGAAAAATCGTATTTTTAGAACGTTTTTTGCTCCTCTACCCCATTGGAGATAGTGGCATCGACATAAAATATAGCCTATGTTGGAACAGGGGCGGTCACCATTATTTTTGAAATCGGTTCGGTAGTTCCGGAGATTACCCCTACAAATAAACAAACAAACAAACACACAAACCTTACTTTTTTATAATATTAGTGTTAGAAGATTAAGTCTATTTTTGAGTGAGTAGCTGATTGTCTGCTGTGTGCTGAACCAGTATTTGCGACAGATAATTATTGAATTTTCGTGTTCTAATGAACTAATTATCATAGTTATCAACTTGTACGGTTTGGCCGTACAAGTGTACTGTTTTGTGTACACTTGTACACAAAACAGTGTACACAAATAGTACATTTTGTGTACACAATGTACTGTTTTGCACATGAAAAAAAAAACGATCGCGAAGTATCGTGGAAAATGCGACTTTCGCCAAAGATCGCGGAAAAAAACGCACATTTCGCCAACGATCGCGAAAAGGAACGGGAATTTCTACAAAGATCGCAGAAAGAAATAGAAATTTCGTCAAAGGATCTCCGAAAGAAACGAGAATTTCGTCAAAGGATCACCCAAAGAACGCTGCGATTTCGTCAAATGATCGAGGAAAAAACGCGAATTTTGTCAAGAAAGTGAAATAAAAACGCGAATTTCATCAAAAAAAATCGCGGGAAAAACGCAAAATTTGTCACAAATCGCGGAAAATGCGAATTTTCCGCGGAAAAAACTCATAATTAACGCCGGTAGGGGATCCTTCCCCCCCCCCCCCCTCTGCTGTAACCTTTCAGAAAATTGGCTGTGAATTTTAGAAATTTTCATTTTACTCAGAATCACCCCTGAATTGAAGATAACTAAGTTACATCTAATCGTTAGCTAGCATGAATACACACGTGTATGGTGAACTTTTTAAATGTTTCAGTTTGTTTATTTTAATCATTTTGTATGATTTATTTTTCATTTAGTATTTTCCATTATTGTCCCATCTTAGAGCGGAAAAACATTGATATTTCCTGAAAACACAGAAATTAACTATTAAACTTGTAGTCCAGGTAATAGAGACCGTATAGGGACTCTGCCTAGCAAAATTAATGGAAGTTCTGGAAATAGGTTTACTTTATGTTTTTTGGGTCGCTGAATCCGAATTTGTAACTTCCCACCAAAATTTCCCCCGGCAAACCCCCCAAATTTTGGTAAAATGCCCCCCAAAAAAGGTTTTTATTAAAAAAGATCAATTTTTTTATTGTTTTAGGGAAAAAGTATCTAGAAATTCAGAAAGTAGACAAAATTTGCAACAAATTAGATATATTATAGCCAGCTTACTTTCCATAAGTAGACGCTACAATCTTTTATCAATCGACTCATCACTTCAGAAAAGAAACGCCACTCTATGCTTTAGTACAAAGTAAGGTTTAATGAATCTCTGTACTACAAGACATATTATTATTTAAAGGAATATACTGTACATATTTACATCTCCAAAACTCAGAAGAAATCCGCTGATTGCAAAACATTTTATCATTTCCCGCCTCTCATAAAAAGCTCCGGGGGAAAAAATCAAGCAAGCAGCTTGTATTTCGAACACCTCTACATTCTGCGTCTCAAAACAATCTCATTACGTAAAAGCTAATTCTCAATGAATTATGGGAAAACCTATTTGGCAGCCCGCTAAAATTAGAGACTGTCGTGTGCTGCCATCTTGTGTATCGGTATTTAAATATTTGTTACAACCTCCCCCTCTGGTTCCTTAGACGTCTCGGCAAGGGACCAGGAACATTTTTCTTGGGCCTACCACGTTTCCTGAGTGGAATAACTGGTTGGTCGGTAACATTGTTACAACGTTTTAGGGCAGATGTATGGTAAGTTCCTAAGGGAACTTCGGGAGCTTGTAAACTGGCAACTTCATAGGAAGTAGGCGAGCGCAGTGTGATCATTACATAAGGTCCGTTAAGTCGAGGACTGAATTTGGCGGTTCTTTTCTGACCAGCCTTGCTAACGGGATGGAGTTCTACCCATACATGATCACCAGGAGAATACTGAGGTCCTTCTATTCGTCTTCTGCCCACATATACTGTTTTCTTTTGCGTTGATCGATCAAGTCTTTCACAGCAAATTTCTTTGGTTTCGGAGTTATCTCAATGGAGACTGTACCGATTTCACAAGAGGGCGGGGTAGCTTCTCCCCCTGGCTGAAAGATGGTTTCATACCTTTTCAGCAAGTAATTTAATTCTGACTTCTGGCCAGAACATTCAAGAAGCTTTGGAACAGGATCTGCAAAACCATACTTTATATGTGGCATATCGCCGAAGTACCAACGTTTGTTCTTAACGTCTGGTACAAACCCTGATTTATCAAGAAAGTCTCTTCCTAAAAGGGTTCCGTTTCCTTTAGCTTTAGGCAACACAATAAAATTTGTACGAAATTTTCTTCCTTCAATTTCTACAGTAACAGTCGTGGTCAAACTGTCTTCTTTTGACCGCTGACCGTTTGCTAAGGACATGTTCAGAGAGGTCTTCTGAAACGTGGCACCTTGTTCTTTTAACACATAATACAATGATTCACTAGCCAGGCTGTGACTAGATCCGGTATCTACGCAGGCTTTGCCATAGAGTCCATTAATGTACAGGTTTACTGTGGTTAAAGGTGTGGTTGTGGTTGAGCATGTGTATATTTGGATTTGCTCGAAATCAGAAGATTGAGTTTTTATCACAGGATTGCAAGTAGGGCACTTAGCACGAGTAAATCCGGGAGCACCACAACCATAACATTTCAAGGCTGGGCGATCTTCAATCGGTGATTTGTCTGACGCGATTGTTTTCTTTGTAGAAGGATTTATTCGGAACTGTTTTATTAGAAGAGCTCGGTGGTACACTCTCTTTCGGTTTTGACCAGTTTTTATTTTTCGGGTGGATTTCCGCTACTTTGGATTTTACGAGATTTACCCTTAGAACATCGTAAGCATCTAGCTTTTCTACTAATTCATTTGGATCATTTAAATTAGTCCAAATGTCTAAGAAATGTTTTTTATGCTGTGGGGAGCACCTTCTCTTTAATTTGTCAGATAAAATAAGACTTTTCAAATCTTCGAATGAAGTTATGTTGAGCTCAGATAGCCAACCTCCAACATATGTTCTAAGCTCGAAAAAATAATCTTTCCAGGTACTTTCTGGAATTTTCTTGTGCTGAACGAACAGGATTCTAAATTTTTCAGCGGTCAATTTGAATCGTTTCAACAACATCGCCTTTATGTGTTGGTAGTCCTGGGCCTTTTCTTCCGGTTCCCTTGCAATGAGTCTAGCAATATCACTAGCTAAAGATCTTATGAAGTACGTAATCCAATTTTCTTCCGGAACCCCTAGAACCTTTAACTGTCGTTCACACAGCACTAAGAAGATGTTCATATCATCTTCGTTTGGGCGAAAACGGGGAACCAATTTTTGTAGATCGATTCGCGGTTTTTCGTAAGTGCACCTATTATTTTCTAACTCCGAGTTAGATGCCGATGTCGGATGGGTAAGGCGTAATTTTTCGAGTTCGAAAGTCCGTTCGCGCTCTAAATTTTCTTGTTCGATTTTACGTTGTTCTTGTTCGAAAACACGTTGATTTTCTAAATCTAAGCGCTCTTGTTCAGTTTTTCTATTCTCGACTATAGTTGTAAGTAGGTTTTTAGTATAATCCTGCTCGTAATCAGCGTGCGTTGTAATTAAATTACGTAAATCGACCATTTTCATTTCTTCAGTTTCGTTTCTTCTTTACAGAAATCATAACACACTAAAAAAAATATGTATATATTCAAAATACAATATAAATATAAATGCTAATTAATATAATATCACAAAATATAAAACTTTATTTATTTAACTCTTTCCTTCGGAACGTAACCCAAAATTGAACTATTTCAATTTATCGTTACGTAATATGATATTACTATACTTTTAAGAAAACACAAAAAAATTCTTTAACTTCAATATTAACTCTCACAATAAAACAAAACTAAATTATTATTACACAGTTCTTAACTTTCAATATTATTTTTTAAATAGAAAAATAAATCAAAAAATGAAAGAGTAAAAGGAATTGTTTTTGTGAAATTCATTTTTAGTATGAAATCTAATCATAACAATAAGCATTGCTACTAAATACCAATAAAAAGCTATCACAATTAATTAGTAAAGTATTTCTGGTAAGTAACCTTTTCCTACACTTTAAAACAGTTTTTTTTACTAGGAACATACTTAGAATAAAGCGATGATGATAAAGTCGCTGGAGATAAAACAAAGGATGAAATATATCTTCTTTTTCTCTTCATTTTCATATAATGCTAACAGAGCACAATTATAGTTTCAAGAGCTGTTCTCATCATCAGGTGAGGCTAGCAGAGAGTAGTTATCCGGGCTAAATTAAAACAGTTCCGCAAAGGATTATTGGTTTCTTTGATGTAACCGAAAGGGGAAATGGGCTCCTCGTCCCCAAGCAAAAAAAAATTGTCAACAACGGACAGAAAGGAATCATCTTAAAGGAATGCACGGGAGGGTATAACTAACACCCACACACAGGGCACGGATGAAAAAGATTTTTGAAAGAGAAATTTAACTATGAAACAATTTTAAAATGTTATTTATAATTTTCTACTGCGTATTCGGACTCGGGCTTTGATGACAGCGTTTTTTTTTTTTTTTTTTTTTTTTTTTTTTTCCCGGGCTTTGATTTCAAATCGTCGGGCTCGGTCTCCGAAAAGGGTTTTGACCTCATCATACGTCATGTGTACCACCAACGCCCCCTAAATTGGAGAAAGCCGTGACACGCTTTGTTGTGACTCCACGAAACGTCACACGAAGCAGGCAAAACAAGGAAGAAAAATCGAACAACTTGCATGTTTCTATTGCGTTGGCTCGTGGAATTATTAATTAATAATTCTACGAGAAAACGAAAGTGAAATATGCAAGTTGTTAGAATTTTTTTCTTTGTTTTCCCTGCTTCGTGTGACGTCATAACAAAGCGTGTCAAGGCTTTCTTCCTTATCTAGGGGGGGGGGGGGGGGAGGGGGCGTTGGTACCACTGACTTAGACTGGTAAATACATAGCCATTCTCCTGTAGTTGGATAGAAATAAGAAACCGAAACATAACCGAGCGCATTAATTCGTTGTAAGTGATTCGGACGTTTTTTTTTTCAATTTTTCATTTTTTTCGTGGCTGTAAAACCATGCAAGGAAGAAATTGAAATCAAATGGTGACGTCGCAACCGTTTAAGATTGTAATATTTGTTTAAATGCTTTTCAAATGCTTTTCTTTTTGTCTAATAATCGCGACTAATATGGGTTCGAGATATTTTCCTTGTCTCTTTTTCAGCACGCTAATCGCATTTCTTTGAACAGATTTTTCCTGTAGTGAATGCGTAACGTCAAGGTCTTGATAGAAGTTGACACACTATTCGACGGAGTGAGTTTTAAGGAAATCACTTTACATCGATAGATTTCTTTACAGATTTAAGATCATGTATAATTTGATTGCTCAAGTGAAATACAACTAGGATTATTTTAAGTTAAAACACGTGTTGTTTTGTTATTAATTCTTCTTTTTTTTACTTTAATGCATGAAACAAGATCTTCCAGAGACTATCACAAGGGGAAAACGGGCAGCTGCTCCAACATAAAAAGGGCCCCAAAGTTAAAAAGCAGGTATTTTTCTTTTAAATGAGTACAAATACAAATTAGGACTAAAAACATGCTATAGAGGCTTCCTCCTGGATCTTTACATCAATAGCCCATGTCGGGTTAGTTGTGCCCTCCTCCAAAGCTTTTTCTATAACACTAAATGTTCCACTAAGTCAGGTGGGTAGATATTATGGGCAAGAGTGAGCAATATTAATAATGTAAAAAGAAAAACTATACAAAAATGATTTTAAAGGGACTCGGTACCCATCATTCGACGAAAAATGACGAAAATATCAATTTTCTAATTTTTTGCTTAAATTATACGTTATTATCCCTAGTATATTCTGATGAAGTTTCGTATAGATCCTAGACTTATAAATACAGTTAAAAACGATTTTATTACATCGCTGTCCCTTTAAATGCCGCGCACACTTCACTTAAAATTGATTTTTCTCAGTTTGTGTTTTCTCAACGCGAATTAGCATGTTCAAATGATAAAAAAAATTTATGTATTTTTCAATTAACTTTATTTTTTTTCCCTTATGGTTGATAAAACTAAGTATCAGATTTACAATAAAGTAAAAAGGTTTTTTTTTTTTTTTTTTTTTAGCACATAAAAATGTAAAATGAATTCAGTTTTTACTGTAATTTTACACGTATTTGCACATTTTATTTTTTTTTCTCTCCCAAACTAATTAACTTATGGTAAATCCGATACTTAAAATTATACAGCACAATTTTAAGAATAGTTTAAAAAGAAATTAGCACAAAATGTTCAAAATTGTACGAGAAGGTGCATTTAAAAATTTACTTAATTTTTTTAATTTAAATTTTTCAAATTTTGTCAGGAGAATTGAACAATTTCTTGCTAAATCATTTTCCTTCATTTTCTTTATTATTATGCTATAAATGTGCCTTAAAATGCTTAAATTTAAAAAAATGTTCAAAGGGTACCGAGTCCCCTTAAAAAAATGCATGAAATCTTATTACTTTGCTTATTTGTATTGGATATCATAATCAAAACAAAGTAATAGATGATTAAAAATACATGAAAGGATGAATCACTTCAAGAATCTTATCTTCACTCTGTGTATTTTTTGCAATATAAGCTCTTAATAACTAAAAGTTCAAACTGAAAATTCTCTAATAAATTATGATCAAATCACTAATAAAAGTATTGTTATAGAACTAAATCTCTATGCCAGTCAGTCTGATCTAATATGTTCATGAGTCCTTACTCTCTCATCATAATCCTTGAATTTTAAATACGGCGTAGTGTAAGAACAAACTAATCCTTATGATTACACCTACGTTCTACATGGGCATAAATACAAACAATTCGTACTATAACTAATTTCATAAATATTTTTTGCACCGCATATTGTACTGAATGTATATTTTAGTGCACTTCATAAGTGCATATCCATTTCATTCTGTTCGAAAGGCTGTAACATCATTAAAATGCACTTGAAATATTTTTTTCCCATTGGCCGTAATGTAACGGAAAACTTTTGACTGTCCCTGTAATTAAACTATACATCCGATTTTCATAAAATTTGAAATGACCCGACAAAATTTTGCAACAATTATATATTTAAATTAAAATTTCAGACCATTCGGTTGAGTAGTTTTTGCTCTGTTATACGCGAACGGACAGACATACAGACGGACCGAACGACAACTATAGGTACTATGTATTTATATAATTACCAACGCAGCTAAAAAGCACCCTTGGACGCTGAATAACAAGCTGTGCATTGCATAATGCAATGGCGTCGAAGTTCTGGATCGCTATTCTTAAAATTACCAGTATTTTCAAGTATAAGGTAAAAATTACAAACATCTTACAAACAATTATAAACTTTTTGGAAAACTAATGTGAATTTGAACACAGTAAGAAACGTTCTCAGGATTTTAAAAGTGTTTCTAACTCTTACCAAATAACCTGCCAGTCGCACTGCAGGCAGGTGACTATACTATGCATACCTGCCATGTACAGCCCGACAAGATTCTGAAGCTTAAATTTATCTTAAAGCGGTTCTCAAATACCCTGCTCAACACATTTTCTGATTCATTTTGAAAAGTAAAGGCATAAAATTGGCAAGCCTGACTATTGAAGCTATTTGGAATTTAAATGAGTTTTCCATGTTTTGATAAATACATTACTTTTCGACTTCTAAGTAATCGTTGTCATGTGACGACCGGCTTTTGTCCTTCAGTGTCGAATTCAGGCATTTTTTTTTTTTTCAGGAGGGATTTCTGCGGATATTTTACAGATCCGGTGTGGGAAATTGCCCTCTTGTCCGTTAAAAAGCATATAATATCAAACCTTGACTGGAAGGGGGGGGGGCATTTTAATGTTCCGGGGGATGCCCCCTCCCCCAGACCGCTCCCTGAAAACAATTCTTTTCTCCTTTCTCGGGGTGTCGCGTTGGAAATTCGGTTCAAAACGCCAACTTTGACAGTATTTGCTGAAAGATCTTTTGCGTTTACCAAAAAATGGAGAACGTCTTTCGATTACATAGTTTCTGAATCACAACACCGGCCAATTTCATGTTTTTCCGAATAAAAATGAATTAAAAAATGTGTCAGAAAGTAGCCTCGTTGGATTCGAGAACAGTCTTAATGTATTTCAGCCATTAATTTATCTTCATTCAATGTCAGCCTGACTCGTGCTCGACACACTCCTATCCGAAATCTACAATGAAAGAAATATTTTAATGCAATTATCATGAAAAACAGTATGAAATCAAGTCTCTAATGTTATATTTTATGAGAAAAAAGTATATTTAAAAAACTTTTTTTTTGTTATAAATCTGAAAGAATAGTCTGATCTATCTTTTGGAAAATCAGGTCTATATCCGAAGTCCGCTTTCAAGAACCGAAACTCAAATCAAACCTGAAAAAAAATAATAATCAACATGATCCGCAGAAGAAAAATTAGATCCAACCGGAACCGTGGGTCGGGTTCAGTACGATTAAATTAGGTTAGCAGACACTACTCGGGATCCGTGTCTCCAATCGTGCTTTTAGACCTTCTTATGACTAGCTTGACTAAGTGACCGTGACTTCGTTCACGCGAGAGATTCGAAGAAAATCCCATGCTACGACGTTTCACATACACGAGATAATCGATTAGTGCCAAAATTCCTTCGAAGTTAAATTTTGAAAAATCTAAATTGATTTTTGACAAAAACTCCCCGAGATGTTCTACTCTGTCCCCACCCCTCTTCATCCCTCATCTTTGTGCCAGATTTCGTAGCGATATGCCTTCCCGTTAGCGTTAGATTGCAGATAGACAAGCAAAATTTTCCTTTTATTTTTTTAATAAACTAGGGGGCTCGGCCCCCTACGAGCTACGCTCGCCAACCCCCGTCCAGACACCTTAGACTTTAAATGCACGCTAATTTGATCGGCTTTAAAAAGATTTCGAAAGATTGAATTATAATTTAAAAAACAGTGGAGGTCTCCCTATAAACGGATTTCTATTCATTTCTCTTTGATTGGGGAAGTTTAACGCCAAATCCGTTGCGGTACTACTTGATTATCCCATCGATCAATTTCGCAAAATTATATAAATCGCCAAACCACTCGCCAAATTATACAAATTGACATAATTTTTATTTTAAATAACGAAAAAAACAAATTAGTACAACATTAATAAAAATACAAATAAAACGTCGAAATAAAAATAACTTGATGACGTAGACACGTGTAACAACATTTCAAAACAAGCTAATATAAAAGGAATTAAGTAAACAGAGTCTTTGTCTCCTGGTATTTTTTAACAAAGTGAAAAGAAAGTTCTTTTAAATGAGACATTTTAAATTAATTGTTTTTAATCTGACGTAATTTTGACCAAACTATCCTTTCTCTTTTTAATATTCACCTGAAAATACTTGTGTTGGAAATGAAATATTATTTGCGCGTTCCTAACAAAAATAGTTGAAAAGTATCCTCTCAAAATATCAAATAAATGTCTAGCACAATTTCTAAATTTAAACCGTTTTGCAATATTATTTTGTGTTCATTTTATGTAATAACTGAAATGTGACGTAAATATGACGTAATTTCTCCTATTTAAGGCTTCTAACGTATGTTAATAAATTTATTATTTTACAAATTCCTTTCTCTCTTAAAATTCACATGTAATTATGGTTTTTATGACGTAATTTTTAATAAGTTCCTGCTTTTTGTACATAATTATTTAATTCTAATTCCAAATGTTTTTTTCTGTTTATAATAGTCACGTGTAAATAAATTTTTAATTTATTTACACGTATAAATATTTTTTTTTTTTTTTTTTTTTTTTTAAGCAAACATTATTGTTTCCGCTGTTTATACAGTTGGCAACAGTTTAAATTAATATCACTTTCTAAAATTTGTTAAAAATATCTCTAGAAATGCTGAAAATTTGAATTTAAAATAGAAATAAAACCTCAAAAAATTAGTCAAAATAAAAAAATTAATGCAATCTGCACTCCGGCAAATTCTAACGCATAAAATGATCTAAAAATGATTAAATTCCTATGAATAGTTTTTGCTCCTATAAAACTTTTTTAGTGGAACGATTTTGTCCAACTTTAGCATTAAATATCTCTTTAAATAATTCTTCGATCTGAAAACTGTCTGCATCAGCGTGTTTATCAAACATTTCTGTATAATGCTACCGATTTTCATATTTTTGTATGCATTATTTTTCTTAATATTAATGAAGAAAGACCTCCGGTCGCAAAAAATTCAAAACCGGCGGCGGTGACAGCGGTAGTTACTTTTTTTAGAATAGAGAGATGACAAAGAGATTAAAGCTTGAATTTATATACGCATTACTAAAAAATAATCGCCATTGATTACAATCTATTCGAATATTTTCTATACGACCTTGTAAAAAAAATATGCATGATTGGATGGTCATTTTCAAAAATAACATATAAATATATATATATATTGTATCCTCCCTGAATAAAATATAAAAATTTCCTATCATTTTGAACATTTTTATGAATCAGACTTACGAGTACGGGGCATAGGAAAAGGTGGGGCTCAAAGGCTCGAACCTTCCCCACTGAAAATTAGAAAAAAAAATCATTTTAACCTCAAAATTCACATGAACTACTTCAAAGATTATTCCATCTTTTAATTAGTAATATATCTTTTTTTTTATTTACTGGCTTGAACGTAATTAAAATGTTAACATTATAATAATGATAATTAATTTAAAATTATTAATTATTCTTGCAAATATTTGATATATTTTTATAATCTTAATCATTCAATTATTTTGATTGCTTGAAAGGGACTGTTTTGAACCCTTCCCATATTTGTTAATTGCTGCACCCATGAATATATATATTTTAATATTTCATATGTGCTTTTAAACAAACGACACACACTGAGACAACATATATCATGCCATCAACTCATAAATACTATGAAACTGTTTATATAAAGTGAAGATAAACACATATTAAGTCAAAGGTCAAAGATCAGATAATGTATAAGATCAATAAACACATATAATGTCAACATGATTTATTAAATTCCAGCAATAAAGAATAATATAATTAAAATTAAATATTTAATTGAGCTATGTATTGTTGAAATTTAAATAACGGCAAGGGGCTGTACACATATAGCCTTATCAACTTTTTGGTAATTTTGAACCCCCCCCCCCCCCTTAATGATATCGTTATCAATGTAAAAAAGAATAGTTTTTATTTATAGTTTTTTCCACTTATACGTTCGCAGTGATATACAAATATTGTTATACCTTTATTATTTGCATATTTTACTAATTCAAATGAAGAGAACAATCTAATAAACTATCGCTATTATAGGGGAGGGTAGTACACAGTGAGGCGAAAATTATTATTACTTAACAAATGACAACGATTTTTATTCTTTTGAAAAAATTTTTGCTACAACTTTAAGCTACACAAATACGCTACACATTAATGTATAAATGGTTTTAAAAAAGTTCTTTATAAAAGCACAGAAGCAGCATAAAGGAGTATCGAAAATTGTCTCACTGTGTGCCACAAGTGGTACACAGTGAGACAATGTATATATTTTCATAAATCATACATTTTTATACTCTATCAATAATTTTCTGCAGTTTATGACTTCTAATTAATATTTCTAGATTAATTTTTTTTTTAAATATGAACCTTGGTTGGACAATGGCAGACATTGGGCTACCTTCATGCAAACTTTCAACCTCTTACGTTTAGTAGATTTCACTAACCATCGCACGCCCCCACACACACAGAGATAGAGAGAGAGAGAGAAAACCTTCTTTTATTAATAAACAACTTTTTTTACGTCAGAACCGCATAGTAGATACACAATGAGGCACGCCTCACTGTGTACCACAACTGTGTGTCTCACTGTGTACTTTCATTACGTTGTAACAAAATGGATGCCATATCTGTTTCATCATCAGTTTCATAGCTTTGAATGCTCGTGTCGTTTTGTCGACATAGTCTATCATTAGATATAGATAGGTTTGGTTAAGTAAATATATGCCATAATGAAATAAATACAGCTTAAAATTGACGTTTATGTAACTTTAACCACTATAAAATAAATAATTACTTACTATTTTGTTAGACGAGTAACCGAATGGCCGAAACTACATCCACGTGTTGCATAAGATGATGTGGTTCAGTGTGTGTTCAAGCTAGGAGAAAAAGTTATAACTATATGTCAAAATGGCTGCTGTCTCACTGTGTACCATGTCTCACTGTGTACTC
The DNA here is from genome assembly GCA_963932465.1 of Maratus speciosus. Lineage (NCBI taxonomy): Eukaryota > Metazoa > Arthropoda > Arachnida > Araneae > Salticidae > Maratus > Maratus speciosus. The sequence goes on from OZ010789.1 coordinate 299,278,385, forward strand.
CCCTACCCTACATGAGATTTCCTCCAACAGCGGATTACAATAGGATTGGCGAATGTTGTATTATGTAGTTGACAACGACGTTATCTTCCGTTCTATCAAAATTGGCATATTTTGAAAATTCATTATAAATATTTTTTTTTACAAATTAAAGATTAATCCAGTGTAATCAGTAATTCTTTCACGGTAATGTAATACTGAAACAAAAATAATAGCACAAATGTTTCATGAGTATGAGCTAGAAATGCATGCTGTCTTATATATAGGACGATAGTCCAATGTAGATTAAACAATTAAAATTTTTTAAAAAATACAATTTTAATTTCAAATACGAAATTTTGAAAACCTTCATTTTTTGGGTTAAAAAATGCTAATTTTAAATAATTATGGCAATTAGAAAACTAAATTTGAAGTGTAAGTTATTCTTGCATCAGAAAGAATGTATCTGCCAAGTTTCATGCAAATTGCTTTATCAGTTTTTGAGAAATGTTGTGCACAATGGATGAGAGTCAAAAATCAATTTTAAATTTTTTATCAAAATTAAACATTTAATAATTAATTAAATTTAAAAAATCAAAAAACCCAATTATTTCTCATCAATGTGAAACTATTTTTTATATTACTTACCTATTTTTTTATTTACTTGTTCTTGTATTGATGACTTTTAAGTCGTGTTTAATTGTTAGTTCCTAACTATAAACATTGCTTTGATGAGGCCTATTTATGTCTATGATGGTTAGACTGCAGTAAAGCTTAGAGATCCTACCTACACAACTTCCAGGTTGTGTAATGCTTAAACGGAGCTTCTGGCTGTAAAATAGCCAATGAAATATCGTCATCATTTTGAAAGACCTATCCAATGATATGCCACTCAATAGGGTGCGTAATATTTTTTTTCATCACTACTGCCATTTTTTATTTTACGGCCGCCATTTTGAATTTATAAAAACAAAACCTAGCCTATAACCATCGGACAGTTAAGACGAATCGATAGAGACCTCATTCATTAAAATCCATCCAGCCGTTGGGATGTTCCGAGGTTATATAGAAATCCACATACCCAGATACGCGTTAAACACATAACCCTTCTTGGCCCTTACCTATGTTACATACAACAATAACAGTACAACGTATAAGCTGTTTTATAATACATACAACATATAAGCTATAAGTGGTAAAAAAATTTATGCATTTCTGTTTTATAGGAAACCAAAAGTAAAATTAAATGCGGCACGATGCTAAATTGCACCTTCATTGAAAAAGTTAAACTCCTGAGACCCCATAATATAATAATAATATTTGCATTCACATTCAACTAAGTATGTAAACGAATGTGATTTCTTTACTTAACGGAAATGCATTGGGATGATTTTCATTAAATAATTCATAAAAAGTAAATTTAATTTAACCCTTCAGTTTCCACATAGATTCTTCAATATTAAAAAAAATTCGTAAACATTCGATAAATCTTTGGGGTTTTGAAAATAATCTATCTATCGATCTATTCATCTATCTATATTATAAAAGACAAACGTGTCTGTCCGTAACGCTGACGTCATTTTGACGGTAGCTACAGCAAACGATTAAATTTAGCTTTTATAAACTTTAATTGTAATTTTTTAACTTCTAAATACCGCACATTTTCAATTTTTATACCGCCTTGATCTTGATCATCTTTTCTAAATCATCTTTTTTTATCATTTAAAAAAAATTACAGAGAAAACAACATTACAATTTTGCCATTTTGCTCGGCGGTCAGGGGTTAAGACTGATTCTTTTTTTTTTTTCTGTCGTTTTAATAGCATGCAATTAATTAAAAAATAAATTATATTTTAATATTAACAATCGAAAATAATCAATGAAATCAAAATTGATAAACTAAATGACTCGGTGTAAAATTTAAAATTATATAAAATCTTAATCTTCAATCATGTAATGTAAATGATTGTACAATCAATAATGTAAGGATTGAAAACTTAAATAGAACGTTATGCCCTTAAATATCGCTCTTAAAAAGGACAAGAAACTGGAAAAACCCTATGCGTATGAAGTTGAGGTTAATTTAGATTCTTTTTGCGTAGTTTGTGGTTATAAAACTCTACAAGCACGTGGAAAATTATCGGAAGGGTCGAAAGAAAATTAGCAAAACAAGGAAATAAATTAGATTTAAATTACACCTTTTTAAAACTTTCCAACATTGGTGAAAAGTGTTTATGAATTCGATTTGTCTGCCATCTGTCTGTCTGTCCATGCTGTAACCCGCATAAATGTACTTGGATTGCTATGCAATTGATATATGTTAATTAGGTTTACTATGGCATGTTCGGTATTTAAAATTAAGTCTGTAGCGTTTATAGTTCATTTACAGGGACACCCAAAAGAATTCCGTTGCATTACGGTCTGTGGTGAAAAATCGTTTGCCGTGTATTTTAGTGATATTACACTATTTCAAACATATTTAAATTGATAGATATCACTGAGATGCACTACAAGAGGCTTGCTATAGGATATGGTGGGCAGCATAGCCTTCATCGTTTATTGACAGAGACACACAAAATAATTCGGTTACAGTACTATATCTAAGAACGATCATTGCTGGAATTGCGTTTTGAGTTGTGATACGCCTTTTTAAATATATATATATATATATATATATTGCTTATTAATTGGCGTGTATAAATCCTACATATGATATACAGGGTAGCACAAAAGATGCCGAGTAGGTACATTTTTGTTTATTGACGGAAACTGCTAGAGGGGAAATTACAACTGTGCTATGCATTTCCAAACTGAACAAAATTTTAGCATACTTTGTAGTATATATACAAATCTATAGATTATATACAGAGTTGCACAAAAAGAATTCGGATATTTTCCGACTATTGATGGTAATTCCTGAAATTGGGTTTCCAAATGTGTCGTGCGTTTTCCAAATTCTTTAGTCAGACATCATCTTTCGCCTTATACGGTGAAGTTTGGTTAAAATATTCTGGAAGTCTTGGAAAGTTTTTCATAATCTATGTTTGATCTAAGATTTTTCGTACTTGTTACTATTTGCAGTGATTTCTTTTAATACTAATTATAATTGTTACTAACAACAGGTAATCTACACCTATCCGCTTTCACAGTTAGCATACGCAATGATGGAATTCTAAAGGAACGTCCTAAATGCACTCGAACTCTCATTCGGTGCTAGCGAATAATTCTGTAGGGTACTTACGTAAAAGAAAAGAAAATTTTAACAAGCAGTATTAATTACTTAATAAATTCGTTGTTTTTAATACAATTAATTTTAATTTATATGTTTATAATAACTTAATTTTTAAATTAAATAATTTTATTTAACAATTTTTAATGAATTCCATTTTAAATCACTATCTATATTAATAAAAGAAGGTATCTCTGTGTGTGTGTCTGTCTGTTGGCTACGGCTAGGAAAATCTACCGCACGTAGAAGTCTAAAAATTTCGATGAGGATAGTCCAAGGCAGATAATGCGTCAAATTTTTCATTTTTTGGTCATTACTGACATATTTATTAAAAACTCAGAAAAATTTCAAAGAATTTGGACGATCACGAGTATTTTTTTATGTGTATATACATCTAACATCCTTTTTTTTTTTTTTTTTTTTTTTTTAATACTTCAAAATTACGCATTGGTTCGGGAAATCCAAACATGCAAAAAAGAAAGAAAAATACCAAACCACATCTACTTTCATTTCTCTTTACAACGGTGCATTACATTAAAAAAGTACCAATATTAACCGTTTGAAAAAAATTCATTTCTGAAAGTCACTTTCTTTTTTTTCCCGCCTAATTGCCTGTAGGATTAACATTATGCACATTTTGATTTACACAATTTTATGCAATCGTTCAAAAATTTTAATACCATAAACTTTTAACTAATTTTCGAGTATAAATGTGGTTCAGCTATTATGAGATTTGGAGGGAAAGTAATCAGTTTGAAAATAAGAAAATCTCCGTAGTGTTAACATTGCGCACCCTTATTTACACTTATATAAGATACACATATTTTAGTGCTATTGCTCTAAAACTTTCATACCAACTAAACTTTTAGCTGTTGTTTTAGTCTAATTTTGGTTTAGGAATGGTGAGATTTAGCGTTAAAATAATCAGTTTGAAAATTTTAAAAAATTCTCATAGGATTTCAATCTGAAAAGATTAATATTAAACTAGCAGAACCACGTGACTTTGCCCATGTTAACCAGGAGGACCTTTCAGGTAAAATAAATAAAACTGCAATAATATGGAAATCACAATAACGGAGCTCTTTATACATTCCGCACATAAATCGTTAAAAGACAATCAGGAAAAAAGTATTACTTTCACCCAATCATAGAAAAAAAAAAAAAAAAAAAAACCTCGGCTTCATAAATGAGAACGTGCATTTTTTTTGGTTCATGTAACAGAAAAATATACGATTTCCCTGTGCCAATACGAAAAAAAAGGGGGGGAAATCAACCAAATGGCGTAGCATTTAGTGAAATCCGCAATAGTTGTCTTAATCGTCTAATCTTTCATAATCAGGTTCACAGCCCTCGTTGGTGTCGAAATCGCTAAAATAGCTTTAAAATCGCTGAAATAGCTTTAAAATCGCTGAAATACGTGTTTAATTATTTTTATAGCAGATTGGTTTAGCTGTATTTTATCCTCCTACTTAAAACTGCAGCTGAGATATGACGAAATGACTTAAAACTTTCGACACCCCCATTTAACCCCCTTAGAAGTGGAATTTCTAAAATTTCTGAAATACGTGCTTAACTATTTTTTTAGTAGGTTTGTAATGCTGCAATATACGCTCCCAATCCCAATAAGTCGAATTGAAACCAAACTTATCAACTAACTTCTTTTCGACGGGAATTGGTGTAAAGGTCTTCAACTGTGTTATCAGTTTTTCAGCTGAACAAAATTTTTCTACGGAATGTGGTGTCAACATAATATCAATAAACTCATATATAGGGCTGCACAAAAGAATATTTATAATGAAAAGTCCCAGGAAAGAGTTTTCAACTGTGTTATGTGATTTCCAGCTGAATTAAATTTTAGTATATTATGTGGTATGCATTAAAATCTATCGATCATATACGAGACTGGATAAAAAAAAAAAAAAAAACATGACCGTTTTGTGGATGACATTTGTTGAAAATATGTTTTATTTTTTGTTATAAATTTTCTAAATTTTACTATTTCGTTATAATATTTTATCGTATGATAAAAATAAAATTTCGTAACATTATGATAGTGTTGGAAAATGTTTCATAATCTATTCGTAATGCATATATATTTTTTTTTTTCCTTGAAAGCAACACATTATTTTTAAGTGCGTTCGTAACTATATAAATATGAAGCACCTATAGTCGTCGCCTGGTCCGTCCGTCTATCTGTCCGCATATAACAGCGCAAAAATTACCCAAACCAATGGTTTGAAATTCAATATATATAATAGTTTCAAAATTGTGTCGAGTCATTTCAAATTTTATTAAAATCGAATCAAAACTTAAAAAGATATTAATAAAAGCTTTCTTCATTCTATTAAATCCTATCATACGTAATTAACTCAATGATATCCCATGATAGGAAAATAATTATAAGTTGCCATGGTGATTACGTCCTATTTAAGATAGTCACATTATTTCCGTATTACTGAATTTAATATATATAATCGTAATAAATTTTGTAATAAAAACTTGGGCTTACGCTGACAAATTTAATGATTAAAAACACTTAAGATACTCATCAGCGTACTACATATATAAAATGAATATTAAACACACATTAAAAATATACCCAACGTTGTAACGTAAACTCCGTAGAGGTAAAGAAACCCCTGATGATGGCTTGTTAGAATAAGTCTGAAACTTTGGGTATATTTTTAATGTGTGTTTCATATTGATTTTATATATGCAGTACGCTGATGAGTATCTTAAGTGTTTTTCATCAATAAATTTTTTATTCATGTATTTTTGCTTAAAAATGCAACAGCTATTGCACCAAGATCTGAATTCTGAATAGAGTAGAGCGCCGATTATCGGAACTCCAATTAACCGAACTTTCAATTATCCAAACAGCCTCTCTTTTTTTTTAACCATTTGGAAAAATGGTTATTGTTCTCTGTCAGGGTAGGAAATAAAAAGCATATCTGAAGGTTTTTATTGGTTTAATCCGCATTTTATTCGATTTCTGATTGGTCTATACAGTAATCTGTATTTCCCTTTACTTTCAAAAACGATGGATACCTTCTGTTGCCACTATGACAAAAAAGTAATAAAAACTGCAAAAAAAAAAAAAAAAAAAAAAAATAATAATAATAATAATAACTCAGAAAAAAATTGAGATACAGCTTTCAAACAAATTGCATTTGAAAGTACATTTTTTTCTCTATCCGACGGTGTAAAAAGTAATATTGTGGGATGTTTAGAAGTTTAAGAATGAAATTTCATTTAAAATGGGTCTTCAGATTTCCAAGAAATCTGACGATGGAAAAGCCTTTTCCCGAACAGCCAATGAAATGCTTGGATAATACGTAAGTTTCAGGTGGATAATACGTACGAGTCGCAGGCGATTTTTGTCGCTTGGAATTTTTACGTGTAATAACACTATTAATGTTTAATTCATGGCGTACGTAATGTATGATCAACTCCGTGCGATTTTTTATGTCTTAAATTTTAGTCTTTGAAAAAATCATTTTCCAAATGGTCGTTGTAATTTGTTAAATTGCTTTTTTTTCTTTTTTCTTTTTTCTTTTTTTTTTTTTTCAACTGAACTTCTAATTATCCAAACAGCCTATTTCTCTCTCTCTCTCTCTCTCTCTCTCTTTTTTTTAACCGAACTTCCAATTATTCAATCGAATCCCCGATTGGTGTATCGTTGGGAACCGCAACAAGAGAATAAAAGGCTTGGGGAAAGGAGGTGAAATGAAAGAAAATGAAAACGAATGCTCTGAAAATGACCCAGGTCCATCACATAACGAAGCTTTTGAATGTTTGGAAATAGCTATGAAATGGCTCGAACGGCAGAAGAACGCTGATCCTATTCAACTAACGTATTTAAGAAGAATTCGAAATATGGCAGCATTGAAAAGAATGTCTTCTATGAAGCAAGTAAAAATCAAAATCTTTTTTGCTTAAATTATAATCTCTGGAGTTCAGAAAATGATAAAAAGAGAAAGAGAAAATTTTAAATGATAAAAAAGTAAACAAAACGAAATTAAAACACACCAGCACTAACTAGTGCTGCCAGTCCTAAGCCTGGATAAAGTATGAAGATTTTAGTATCGTCAGGAACATCCCTTAAGTTGTTTGTCCATTTATCCGAACTTTTACTTATTCGAACTAGGGTCGGTCCCGACTTGTTCTGATAATCGGCACTCTACTGTATTTATAAAACTAGTTATAGTACAAACGCATCTCATTTGCCACGTTTAACGTTCAATTTCCGACTTATCAGTGTTTGAGCCAAGCTGAGGAAATTTTGTTTGGTCGGATTCGTGCCATGTCCTGGATTAGTTTGAAATGAAATTTTGTGGTTCTGGTCGGTGTAACCCTATCGGTACTGGATTTCATCGTGGAAGTAGAAACAGAAATATTCCAAGTTCTTTGACTTTACTCTCCTGTTCCTGAAGTATTCCATTTTGAATTTGAAAATCTGGAGATCCCATTTCAGATCTAAAAGACAACTAAAGACGTTCTCATTTTATATCGAACTAAGTAGTAAAGGTTTATCCCACGGACATTTCGTCCTGTCGGATTATCTGATTCAATAACTTTTTAAATCCTCATTTCGTAAATCGAAATAGCTCTCTGAAGTGAAACGCGTGGTCGAATCGAAATCGTACAACTTCTTCAATGCTTCGATTTTATGTATGTAATAAATACTTTATTAAATGTGAGGTGCGCAACTGCCCAATTTTAAACTCATTTCCTCGAAGGGAGTTATAACGTTTATTGAATGATGAAAACATAATTTCTGCGCCTGTTTTCCTGATATCTAAAAAGGTGATGAAAGGTATTTTTCCCTCAAAGGAAAAAAAATAGTTTTAAGTAATAGAATTTAAAGGTGATTGCGGCGACCTTCATTATAATTTTTTAAACCGCAAAAACAAACGTAAAAACAGCACATCCTAAAAGGGATTTCCCGTTTGGTTAAAATCCTGGCAAATCCCGAGCCAATAGAAGGAAATATCTGACACAGCTGTCTATTTACGTGTATATAATGCGCATTTTTTTCTTTCCATTTTAGCTCCCGATATGCTATTTCTTTCGGCCAGCAGTTAAAGTGTCGTCTCTAAAAAATAACGTTACGTTATATAAGCCAGCCGTAAAACAAAGCAGATGTATCATTGTACGGTTAAATACGGATAATCTCTACTGCAATTTTTTTAACTTCTAAGCATCGCACATTTTCACATTTTATACTGTCGTATTGGAAAAAAAAGTACTTTTAAATGCAATTTGTTTGAAAACTGCATCTCAATTTGTTTTTGAGATATAAATCTTTGTAATTTTTAGCGCCATTTGTTTAATGTTGGCAACTGAAGTACTCCATTTTGGTAGAAAGTAATGGAAAAATATTAGGAAAATAGTGATTATACGTTTTTGTTGCCATTTTCCCATAACAACTGAAAAAAAGATGTAATTAAAATACGGTTATTTTGAAAAAATATAAATGAATGATTTCTGATAAAACATGGAGCTATTATAAACTACATTTAATTTTAAGTATCTATGTTAATGTTACAAACAAATGAAGGCGTAGGAATCATTAGATAGCCGATTTTTTTTTGTCGAGTTTTTTGAATGATGACATCGCTTTTTGCTAGATTTGTGTATTATTCAGCAATAGTGACGTCCTATGCATACTTCACTGTAGAGGTTAAGATTGGATCGTAAGTGAGGAATTCTTCAGCGGAATTCTGAGGAATGGGGAATTCTTCATTTTATATAAAATAAAAGTGTGTGTTTTAAGTCTTAAAACTGAAATATGTTTTGTACTACAGTCAAACCTCGTTAACATGAACCTCAAGGGGAATTAAATTTTTGTTCATGCTATCCGTAGTTCATGCTATCAGTAACAAAAAATCCAGATAAAAATTTGAGAAAAATACGGAGAGGTTGGGGGCTAATGGGACATAGGAGCTAACGGGACAACATGGTTTTCTCGTAAAATGTAACAGTCAAAATTTATCAGTAAATGTCATTTCCAGTGTTGCACAAGAGCTTGCATTGAACCACTTTTTTTCATTAGTTATTCGCAAAGCAAGAAACAAGATATATTTATGCATCAAGATGAGTTTTTTTATATTTAATAAATATATTTTTTTTTATCAACGATTAAATCAGTTTTTAATAATAATACCTTTTATTATGAAGATTTTATACAATGTTCATTTTTAATCATATTTCATACCGGAAATAAACAGTTAATTTACAATAAGCTTAAATGCAGTGGTAAAGGATTCAGGGACAGATGTGCATTTCACATAGGGTCTATTGGGAGAAAACTTTGTTTTAGAATTGAGAATTATTTCTATTTTAATAATTAAACTATTAGTTTCTTTCTTTTTCTTTTTTTTTTTTTTTTTTTTTTAATCTATTAATAGAACGCGTGCTACCTTTCATATGAAAGTTGCAATACTAAACTGTAAATTTTCCACGTGTGAAGACAGAAACAATACATGAAAATACTCCTTTTAGGTAGCAACCTTCCCTAATATTGGTGACATGTAGTTGATGACACGTATTGTACTGTCCAAAATTGAGAACATTCTAATGGCAATAGTACACGTTTCCATCGCTCTAAAGAATAATTCTTTACAGGAAGCTCTAAACTATAAGGCGCGCCACACACCAGGGAGACGTGCGGCAGAAAAGCGTGAGGCATCTTCATGTTTTTACTTTTAAAAATGAGTCTGAAAATGTCTCAGAAAATTTCGAGCTGTTGAGGGTGAAAAAATATTTTTTCACTTTTTCACCCTCAACAGCTCGAAATTTTCTGAGACATTTTCAGACTCATTTTTAAAAGTAAAAACATGAAACTTGCTGGGGTGATTTCTGAAGACATGTTTAACATGCCGTGTGATTTCATTTTCAGCTCAATTAATTAGAATTTGATTTTTAAACAATTATTTTCTCAGTATGACCATTTTTTTCATTCCCAGATCGCCCGCTTCGGAAAATTCGGTTCAAAACGCCAACTTTGACAGCGTTTTTTACAGTATTTTCTGCATTTATCAAAAAATTAAGAAGCACGGCACATTATATAGTTTCTAAATAAGAGAATTTCCCAGTTTGATGCGTTTGAGAGCAAAAATGAATTTTAAAATGAATCAGAAAATAAGCAGTTTGGATCGGAATACACCCTTAACAAAGAAAAAACCGGTTTGAACAGCAGAATTTGCCTCATGTCTCACGATTATTGTCGCATGTCTCTCTGGTGTGTGGCGCGCCTAACCCATTATTCCCTAGGGAAAAGGAAGCTTTCACACTTTTCTAGGCATTTTCATTCACGTTAAGGGTCAAAATCTCTCATGGGGACATCGAGAATTGTTCATCTTAAAAGGAGAAAAAACACTAGAATCCGCATTCATTTTGACGGGGGCAGTAACTGTTCATGTTAAAAGTAATTCACGTTAACGAGGTTCGACTTATCTATATTTATATACATATATCTTTTTCTTTTCTTTTTTCTTTTTTTTTCTTTTTAATTCTGGAAAATCAGAATTCCTGTTTTATAGTTTTTTTCTTTTTACTTTTTCTTTTAGTCCTAGAAAGTAGGGTGCGCCGCGCATTATAGTACAGACAGTAATCGTCATGGTTAAATTTCTGCAACATTTGGAACAGAAATTACCTCAAATATTGTAGTTTGGGAATAGCTGTCGGGAATTTATCTTATTTAATACTTTTTGAAACCCACAATTTCACTTTTTTACTGCAAGTAAGAATTCAGGTAGTTTTAGGAAATTTAACTCTTATGAACTGTAATGAAAAATACGATTACATGCATTGATGATATTCTAAAACCGCCTATTTTCTGTCAAATATTTTTTATTCTATAAGAGGGGTTCTGCTTCCTTCAATCTCCCGTTGTGTCAATTATTTGATAGTCGTAATTCTATATTTTTCAATAGATTAAATCCTCTCTCTAAAATAATTATAATTAGTTTGAACGGCTGAATACTCCCATAAAGAGTTTATTAATTATTGACAATCATAATTGCTCAGTAGCGCCAAGTTATGAAAAATATTGGGTGGGATTTTAAAAAAAAATCGGGTAAAATAACACGGCAATTTTTTTTTTCGCTTGGTGCGTATGTGAAGGGGGGGAGGGGGGGGAGGAGCGAATGGCTAAAGATAATAATTAGAATTTAAATTATGGTTTTTCTAAGTTAATTATAAATTGATTATAAATAAATAATTTTATTAAATTAGATTTTGATAGGTTCTTTCTTATAAAGGCATTCGTAGTATTTATTACAAATAACATAAAAATTGCTAACAATAAAAGTGCAATAATAATAAAAAAATAAATTTCAAATAATAATAAAAAAATGATTTTGTGAATGTCAATAAAACAAATTTTTGTTTCAGCTATTTAAAAAAAAAATTCATGAATGAATAACGAAATAGATCAATTGAAATTGGGTGGGCGGATAGAGCAAATTATAAGATGAGTTCGTGCCCCACGTGTCCGTATATAAGCTGGCGGTACTATAATTGCCTATTTCTATTGAAAATGGCTACTTGAGTCCTTCGCATGATTTTTTAATTGCTACTTCACTGGGCAAGCCTGATTGTAATCTCTATTCTTAGGAATCACTTTACATTGCGATAACAGAATAAATCATTTTGTATGTAAATGATTGCACACTATCTGCAAATATGTATCTATCGTTCACTCTCGCCTTAAAATAAGTTCGAAGACGAAAAAAAACACTGGGTCAAGAACGAGCCCTTGACAGTGGTCTGACCCACTTTTTCTCTGAACTTATCGTCCCCGTAACCTAAACAACGAGATGAGGCATGATATAATATTATGACAGCATCGGGTAGCTTTGATGTAACGTTGCGTAAAAGGGAGTTCAATTTACCACCGTGGTATTAACGTGGATTGTTGAACTTTCTCTTTTTACCTTGGACTGGATTGGCTTGTAGTAGTTTGTCTTCATATCGAAAAGCGCATATATTTGAGCCACAGTTGCAAAGTAATTTACATCACACAATTTAAATATAAAACTTTCAAAAATTCTAATTTCAGGGTTCCCAGCGACATGGAAAATCTGGAACGTCGGGGAATTTCAAGGTTGTCAGGAAAAGTCAGGGGAATTTAAAGGTAGTCAGGGAAATTTCAAAATATATAGGAAAAAGGAAATTTACAAATATTTTCTAAAAAGTCATGGAAAAGTCTGGGGAGAGAAATGAAAAATGACGCGAAATTCATCAAATGGTCTCGTGAAAAAAATCACGAAATTTATCAAATTATCGTAAAAAAAGAAAGAAAAAAAATGTAAAAAAAGGTAAAAAGAAAAAAAGAAAATCCGAGAAATTAGAGTGATTGCAAAAAAATCGCTTAATTTTGACAAAGGATTGCGAAAATAAATAGCAAATTTCGTTGTATGCATTGAATTTTTTGAGATTTGGTCATGGAAAGTCAGGGAAATTGTCAGTCACATGTTTCGCTGGGAACCCTGAATTTAAATTCGGGAATAACTTATCTTAATTCTTTTATTTGCTCTCAAAATTATTCAATTCTTATTTTTCTTCAGTAGCATCCGGTGTATTGCTCCTTTATCGTGTCGCCCGAAAAAAAAGGAATAGTTCAACTTTAACCATACTTTTTTAAAATAATTTTTGTATTTGTTCATTACCGTAAATGTCTCTGTTATTAATTTTCTTTTTAGAAAAAATAGAGCTGACACCAGTCGAAATTCGACGGATTAAAAAAGTTTAATAAGGAACTGTTAGATGAATTTATTATTAAGCTATAAAAATAATTTAAATAAAAAATCAGTCTCACATTAGCTTACCTAACTCCAAATACAATTATTGTCTTTTATTTATCATAATACTAATTTCTATTAATTTTAACTTTTCAGTCTTTTCACTTTAATGAAAGATTAAACTTTCTTTATTTATTCTAGGAACGGCGAGCCTTATGCACACGTGCCATAAGTAGCACGAGGCAGAATATCCTCAGCACTGTGTTGATTGAGGTTCTAAAACAAAATAGAATGCAATTAATCGATTTACATGACTTTATACAAGACGGAGTTTTCTAATTATTTAACCCTTAAAAGCCGGGTGTTGCTTTCAGCCCAATTTCATCAGTTACCACCAGAAGTCGGAAAAATACTCTTGTGCAGCGCTGTAGCCCAATTTTAGCAATTATCATCAATAGTCGGGAAAATACTCTATTTATTTATTTAATTTTGTACAGCGCTGTGTATGATCAGTAGGTTTATATATTTTATTACAAACGAATAAATCTGTTGAAAAGTCCCCTTCAGCAGTTTCCTCCAGTAGACGGAAAAGTATTAAAATTTTTTTGTACAACACTTGTACATTATCTATAGATTTTTATGTGTACCACATTTTAAGCTATAGATGCTAATGCATATATAGCATGCAGGCTATGGAGATATGTTAAAAACTGTATTTATTTATTTATTATTTTTATTTTTTATAGTTTGCTATATTTTACAACTTTCTATGTTAACACGAACATAGCGCTCTAAGTTCTCATCTTATATCTTTGTTGTATCTATTTCTTAATTTTATAGAGAAAAAAAAATATGAAAATGCATTGTAGTAATAGCAATTAACTATTTTTGCAGTCGTGTACATTTTGTCATACCGATTTTTAACTGTACATTGCATCTTTCCGGCTGGTAAGATTTTCTGAAAATTTGCCATCCCTGAGTTGCTGTTTAAAATTGACTTCCAATTTACGGAAAAAAATCTTTGGTATAGTTCGCGCATGCACAATTAAAAATTATTTCATGCAACTACTCATGTTTCATTGAATAATTAATTATATTAAAATTGTAATTATACTGTATTGTTTCGACTATATTTTGTCAAATTTTCTGAAACTGGCGTTCCATTTGGTTAAAAACCTCGGATGTTATTAACAAAAAACATGCAAAAATTTCTTGCATTTTTTAAATAAATTGTTGTGTTGTATCTCTATGCATATATGTGCTATTCTAACACAAATGTTGTACATGTACAATATCCACTTAGTCATCTGCTTCAGCGACAGATCATTATGTGCATTTTATTTTTACAAGGTGATCACAAATATTATTTTTTTTCTTCAATTCTATCTTCAATAGAAGAAAGTATTGTAAGTAATTTTTTTTTCGACTTCCGGTTTTCGACGGATTTACACGTTTTAAGGGTCAGATATCCTAAAAAACATGTTTATAGAAAATGTCTGTCTGTCCGTGTGTCCGTATGTCGCCATTGTACCATCGAAAAGTGTATGAAGTTATGCATAGATTTCAACCATTTTTTTTTTTTAAGTTTATGGCTATGACAAGCAGGTCCTCCCTTAATTTGGAAAAAATCCGCCGGTACGGGGCGCTGTAATAGCGATTTTTGTGGTATTTTGAATATTGTACCATCGAAAAGTATATGAAATTATGCATAGAATTGAACCAAATTTATTTTTTAAGTTTGTGGCTATGGCAAGCAGGTCCTCCATTAATTTGGAAAAATACCGCCAGTAGGGGGCGCTGTAATAGTGCTTTTTGTGCGATTTTTGTGGCATTTTGAATATTGTACCATTGAAAAGTGTATGAAGTTATGCGTAGAATTGAACCAATTTTTTTTTTCTAAAATTTTGGCTATGGCAAGCAAGTCCTCCCTTAATTTGGAAAAAATCTGCCGGTAGGGGGCGCTGTAATGGCGATCTTTCTGCGGTTTCGTGGCGTTTTGAATATTGTACCATCGAAAAGTGTATGAAGTTATGCATAGAATTGAACCAAATTTTTTGCGTATGTTTTTGGCGGTAGCAAGAAAGTCTTCCCTGAATTTGGAAATATTCCGCCGAAAGGGGGCACTATAATAGCAATTTTTGCGTAATTTTCTTTCGAAGTTGATATAGTATTGAACTAATAAAAATGAAATATTGACATTTGTAACAACATTTTAAAATATTAAAATATATGAGATAGAAGAAAGTTTTGGGATTGGCACATCCAACTAGTTTGTTTTTCTCCTGATTGTCTCCTTCATCAAATCTTCCTAGAAAAATATGAAGTCAAACATAGTCTTTATAGTCCCGAAGTTCTAAAAGAGTTCGTCATGTATTTATCTAGATCAGCCATGCTCAACCATTTTTTCTCGTGGGCCGCAAGCATATACGTTTGGGATGTTAATCGGGCCGCAACACACTTAAAAAAGGATAATCAAAATGACTATCAAAATAGTAAGATAACTTAAGTAGTCTAACAAAACAATATAATAATCTTAATATTATCAGTGAAGTTTAACGTCTGTCGAGGAGATATTTTAGCGAAACATTTTGGCACCACTATTTCCGAACAATAAGCTTTGTGTTAGATTTCTTTTGCAAATGCTGTAGAAATAGACCACAAAGTTTGTTTTTGAAAATAGTGATGCGAATTTTTTTTGTGCCACTTTTTTACGTGGCAAACGTTCAACCACAAAAAATAGTTTTAGCCTTATAATAAATATAAAACGTGATAATATAACAATGCAGAAGTTTCAAGTAAAAAATAAATAAATAAATCTAGAGATTTTCTCTAATAAATCAGTCTTTTGCTCAATGCAAAAACTTTTTTTTTTTAATTGTAGAAATATACAGTGCAAATTTAATTAATTGGGCATAACGTTTGATTAGTGTTTAATATAAAGAAATGTACACGTTGTAGCACAAATATAACTGCATACAAAAAGAACTTTTGTCTATAAAAACGGCAATTAAGATGTTTCAAGATAATTTTAAATGAATTATAAATAACAAAGAAGATTTTGTGTTCCCGTAAAAGTATATAAAGTGATAGTGAAGGTCTTAAATACTTTTTTATGCACATATCATTAAATATATAATGATTATGTCTCGAGCCGCATACCTAAAATCTCGCCCGGCCACATACGGTCCGCGAGCCGCAGGTTGAGTATGGCTGATCTGGATATTCGATAAAACGTGTAGACCGAAAGCGTTCAGAGATTTCTAGCTATATAGTGCAATAGTACTGAAGACTGAAAAAATGATTTTCAGTTATTAGTGCAGTAGTACTGAAGATAAGAAAAAGTGGAAAAAATTATTTTTAGCTATATAGTGCAGTAGTACTGAAGATAAGGAAGACTGAAAAAATGATTTTTAGCTGTATAGTGTAGTAGTAGCGAAAATAAGGAAAACTGGAAAAATGATTTTTAGTTATTAGTGCAGTAGTACTGAAGATAAGGAAGACTGGAAAAAAATTATTTTTAGCTATATAGTGCAGTAGTACTGAAGATAAGGAAGACTGAAAAAATGATTTTTAGCTATCTAGTGTAATAGTAGTGAAAATAAGGAAGACTGAAAAAATGATTTTTAGTTATTAGTGCAGTAGTACTGAAGATAAGGAAGACTGGAAAAAATTATTTTTAGCTATATATAGTGCAGTAGTACTGAAGATAAGGAAGACTGAAAAAAAATTTTTTTAGCTATATAGCAGGGCTTAATTTCTTACAAAAAAAGTACCGGAGCCCTAATATTCTGCAGTACTAACAACCATAGCCTACTCCCCCCCCCCACCCCCACACACACACACACACTTCCCCGGCCATTCTAATCTGCATATTTATATTTCATACATTATTTGCAAAATTTAAAGCTTTTCTTTTCTTTAGCAAAATAAAAATTTTAAATATATCTATCAGCATATACTTAGCTGTCAACTATTCCCTTTTTAGTTATAACTAATTCCGAATAGAAATCTTTGCCTAACTTTAATGTTAATTATTTGTTGAATTCTGGGATTAAATATGGTAAGGAGTGGGACTCGGAAATAGTGTTAATACAAAAAAGTTGTCAGCTATGCATTTTTATGAAAAAATGAATAAAATTTACAGAAATTAATATTTATATGCTGAAGAATGGATCACCGTTTTTCAATTTCTTATAAAAGGTGCATATCTTAAACTATAATCTATTCCTTCCGCTTAACAATCTTTTGTGGTGAGTCCCTGAAAATCAGATTAAATTAAAAATTTGACACCATTATCAGAAAGATTCGATGCTTTTATAGAAAAATGGGAAACACTATTTGATTGCTTCATATCAGAATAACAATACATGGCAATTATATCTACTTACAAATGAAAGTGACTTTTCGTAACTATCCAAAGCAGAACCTTAAAATGGCCTGCGTTCATGATACAAAAAAGTGCTACTGCACTGGGCTCCGGAGCCCTGTATTTATGAGCTCCGGTGAATTCCGAAAAATATTTAAACATTTACTAAAAACAGAGAAGTACCGGAGCTGAGCTCCGGTGGGCTCCGCCGCAAATTAAGCCCTGTTCATGATACAAAAAAGTGCTACTGCACTGGGCTCCGGAGCGTATTTATGAGCTCCGGTGAATTCCGAAAAATATTTAAATATTTACTAAAAACAGAGAAGTACTGGAGCTGGGCTCCGGTGGGCTCCGCCGCAAATTAAGCCCTGCTTATATAGTCCAGTAGTACTGGAGATAAGGAAGACTGAAAAAATGATGCTCAAACATTTACAAATCTAAATCTAGTGTATTGAATATCTCTAATGATGTTCTTGAATCACTCATCCTCTTTTACTCGAAAACGTTAAACTCGAAGACAAGTTTAGGATATTGATATCATGGAAACCAATGGCTTTCTTTGTATGTGAAGCGCATCGACAAAATTTAGAATCAGGCCCTTCATTTTGAAGACGTTGCAAAGTCATCCTATCTCTTGATCATAACAGTATGTTTCTTTTTTTCTCGTTAAAGAAGAATTCTAGTAGATACCTATCAGTATCGGGTATCAGAATATGATTTCGTGAAATCATACCACAAGCACTACACTGGCCTCTTAATATCTTGAAAGAAGAGTTTAATCTAGAAGACCCACTTTAACGATCCTAAGTGATAGAGTATCTTGATAAACTTCAATTTTTCAATCTTTTGAATTAGCTTTAAACAACGTATACCTATAGCTGATGAACAGCTTGATCCTATGACGTGAACAGAGCAGGGTTGCGGATTTGAAACTGTTTTACAGCTAAATCACATTAAATTTGCATTAATTTATTCATAATGCTCGCATTAATGTTTTCTATAAAATAAAATAAAAAGTTTATAAACTTTCTATTAAATATTATCGACTAAATAAGCCTTTATATTTGCTAGAAGACAACTATGAAGGCAATACGTCTAAAAGAAAAATATATGCACATTGAGAAAGAAGGCATAAATTAAATTCCAAATTGTATTTTGAAACTAGGGATGCAACGGATATCCGGCAAATATCCGATATCCGGCACATCCGGCTGATTTTTCAATATCCGAAATACCGTCGGATATCCGAATCACAATCACCGGATATCCGACTTCTCTGCCGGATATCCGGCAATTCGTAACAAAGCAAATATATAAGGATAAGAGAAATCGTTAGACCCAAACAATGTCAAACGACTTTTGTTTATAATGCAAAATATGAAAGTAAGCCCACTATTTATGAGTAAAAGGTAATTCCCAAAAGTTTAAAGAATTACCAGCTTTCCTAACATTGGTATTTGAACTCTCTATAATAAATTTAAGAATTTATGTTTACATCTCTCAGAAAATTGTACCTTTACTTTCAGAATGTGAAACAAAATCTGAAGTTGTTTATTAAAGTATGACTTTATTAAACAACTTAAACAATTCTTTCTCTCTTTTAAGTTTAACAATTAAACAGGCCTATTTTTACTTTCTTCTATCTTCAATAGAAGAAAGTATTGTAACTGAGATTTTTTTCGATTTCTGGTTTTCGGTGGGCTTAGACGTTTTAGGGGTCAGAGATCCCAAAACATGCTTATACAAAATGTCTGTTTGTCTACCATCATACCATCAAAAAGTGTATGAAGTTATGCATAGAATTGAACCAAATTTTTTGTGAATATTTTTGGCTATAGCCAGCTGGCCCTTCTTCAATATTGGAACATTCCACTGGAAGGGGGCGCTGTAATCGTGATTTTTGTGCCATCAAAAAGTGTATGAAGTTATGCATAGAATTGAACCAAATTTTTGTGTATGTTTTTGGCTGTGGCCAGCAGGTCCTTCTTCAATATGGAAGCATTCTGTAAGAAAGGAGTGCTGCTGTAATTGCGATTTTTGTGCCATTTTCATTATTGTACTGTCGAAAAGTGTCTGTTAAATATGTAATAAGTTATCCATAAAATCGAACAAAATTTTTTGTGTATGTTTTTGGCTATGTCCAGCAGGTTCTCCTTTAAATTAGAAATATTCCACCAGAAGGATGCGCTGTAACAGTGATTTTTGTGCCATTTTCATTCTTGTATGTACCATCGAAAATTGTATGAAGTTATGCATAGAATTGAACCAATTTTTAGGGGTATGTTTTCGGCTATGGCCAACTGGTCCTCCTTGAATTTGAAAATAGTCTGTTGGAAGAGGGCGCTATAATAATGATTTTTGTGTTATTTCCATTATTTTACCATCGAAAAGTGTATCAAACTAAGCATAGAATTGAACCAATTTTTTGTGTATATTTTTGGCTATGGCCATCAGTTTTTCCTTGAATTTGGAAATATTCCGCCAGAAGGTGTCACTGTGACAGCGTTTTTTGTAAAATTTTCTCAATTTTTTGCAGTTCTTGTAAATGTATATTGGTGGCTCGTGAAGTCATGGGAACTTCGCATCCTGCTAAGCTGTCTATTCACAATCAGCTGATGTACAACAGAATAACGAAAAAAATTATTGATTTTAATAAATATCATGATTGAGATTAACTTATTCTTATTTTGATTAATTGACGAGCAGAAATCTTAGATCAAAATCTAAGTTGGTATAATATTGAACTAATAATATCGAAGTATTAACATTTAAAATTACTTTTAGAAGTATTAAGACGTATGAGATAGAAGAAAGTTTTGGGATTGGCACATCCAATTAGTTATATTTGTAACCAGAGTTGTATAATATAAACGCACTCCCGCACGCCGTGCGCGGAAAATTTGCCGCAAAATTCGGAACTTTGCGGAAAATTTCTTAGAAAAGAAAAGTAGTTTTTGTTCTTGTATTTTTTTTAAATACCGAAAAATTAAAAATGTTCTCCAATTTTATGTACGATTTATTTATTGTTTGATAGAGGTGATTCTGTTCCGAATTTTCCGAAAATTTAAGGCATTCGGTTCCGAAAATTAAAAAAAAATCGCCCATCAGTCCGAAAATTCAGACACAAAAAAAATCACTGAAATATATTGCTGATTTCAACAAATGATCGCCGAAAATAAACCAATTCTGTCAATCGTTCGCAGAAAAAATACCCAATTTTGTCAAAGCATCACGGAAAAAATGAAAATTTCGTTAAAGGACCGCGGAAAAACGCTAATTTCTTTAAAGAATAATCGTGGACAAAAAAAAAATTTCTTGTCAAAGAATAGCAGAAAAAACGCAAATTACGTCAAAGAAGTACAGGAAAAAAATTAATTTCGTAAAACATAGCGGAAAAAGCGCGAATTTTGTCAAAGGATCGTGAAAAAAATCCCGCAAATTTCATAAAAGAATCGCGGAAAAAAACTAATTTCATTAAAGGATCGCGAAAGAAACACAAATTTGGTAAAAGGGCCGCGGAAAAAGCACGCATTTAGCCAAGGGATCGCAAAAAAAAAAAAAAAAAAAATGAATTTTCTCAAAAGGCCACAGAAAAAGCACGAATATCGTCAAAGGATTGCGAAAAAAAAGCGAATTTCATCAAAGAATCGCAGAAAAAAGCAAATTTTGTGTAAAAGCGCAGGAAAAAAACTAATTTCGTAAAAGCATAGCGGAAAAAGCACGAATTTTGTCAAAAGATCATGAAAAAAATGAAAATTTCAGCAAAGAACCGCGGAAAAAACTAATTTCATTAAAGGATTGCGAATTTCGTCAAAACGCCGTGAAAAAAGCTTGAATTTCGTCAAAAGATTGCGAAAAAATGCAAATTTCGTCTAAGGATAGGAGAAAAAAAGTGCATTTTGTCAAAGGATCTCTAAAAAAACGCGAATTTTGTCAAAAAAATGCAAATGTCGTCAAAATATTGCGGAAAAACGGAAATTTTGCCAAATGATCGCGGAAAAAAATGAGAATTTCGTCAAAGGGCTGCAATAAAAACTCATCGGTCTCTTTAATGATGATACCTAAGAATGGACCTCTCCTTACAAAATGTGATTCCGTTGTTTCAGAAGCAATGTCCATTATTGCATTTTGTGAGAAGAGGTCACAATATTAAGGATTGGGCTGTTTCTAAATGCATTGACAAAATAACTGATAAGAATTCACCCCTTCATATCATGGATTTTTAGTTTTATTATTTTTTTTTAGCCAACATAATTATTCTGTAATTAATATTAATTAATTTTTAAATTAAACGGTAATTATTTTAAAACTACTATTTAAAATTCATACAGTCAAAGTAATATAACACATCATTTTATTAAACATTAAATTTGCAGAAAGTTTTTGACCCAAAATTTATGTGCGCAGAAAGTTTTTGGTTTTATGCGAGTCTGTTTGTAACTTCATTATAAATAAAATATTTAAAATTAAAAGTAATTTTCTTTTTACTTATAAATATCACAGTAATTTAACTTAAAATAAAACTAAATGTGATTCAAAGCAAAACACTATTAAATAATTAAAACAGAAAAAAGGCATCAACTAAACCTTTATTTGGAGAAAATCACTCTTTAATCATGGGTATATTAGTAGATATTTAAATTATAAAAAGAATGTATGTATTTCTTTGTGAAAATACTCTACGATTATAGGCATTTTTAATTGGTTAAAATTTGTTACACAAATTATCAGCATTTCATTGTACAAATTAATTATTAGCAGTTATCAATATACTCAATCCCATATCCAAATCCAGTAGCAATTATCAGCATTTCATTGTACAAATAAACAGAATATTTTAATGTTTAAATAACATTTTTTATACAACATTATTAATATACATTACATGGCTTGAATGGCAGATACATGTCTTGAATTTCGAGATGGGATGGTAGGATTCGTGCCCTAAAGAATATTGGGGGCGGGAGACTCCTGTTTCCAAAAAAATCATTTTCCGAAAATGTTTCTTTGTAAAACGACGATGAAGTCTCAGGACCAGCTGACAAACTTCGTGATATTTTCCACTATCAATTGGCAGATTTCACAGTTTCTTCTTACAACAAATTGACAAAATTCATGTTTGTTTTTCTGCATCTGACAAAAAAATTTTGCGATTTTTCTCCGCGACCGACTGTACGAATTTCTTGATTTTTTTCTGGAGACAGATTAGTGAATTTCATAATTTTTTTTTCGCAATCAATTGACAAATTTAGAAATTTTATTCTGTGACCAATTGGCAAATTTCCCTGTTTGTTCTTGTGACATACTGATGAAAGTAACGATTGTTTTTCTGCATCCGATTGAAAAATTTTGCATTTTTTTTCTGCGACCAGCTGAGGAATTTCACAGTATTTGCTCGTGACGGACTGGTAAATTTCACGATAGTTTTCCATGATCGATTGACAAATTTTGTGATATTTTCCCACTGTCGATTTCCCATGAACTTCAGTTTTTTTCTCGCAACCAATCGACAAATTATTTTATTTATTTTCACCATAATTGACGAAATCAGCAATGTTTTTTCTATGACCGTTTTACGTATTTTGCGATGTTTTACCTGTCTGCCCAAAATAGGAAATAACTAAAAGGGCAGCAACGGCCACTGGAGACTAAGCTCTATCAAATTGGCCAATAGTCAGCACTAAACAAAATGAGATTACACTTGTGATGCACATGAAAAAAAAATAACTTTGATGAACTTAAAAAAAAAAACATAATTAGAAACAACAAACTAGTTGTTTCTCGCAATTAACAGAAATTAGGACATGACTTTTTGAAATCAACCTTTTCTCGTGTAATAGAAGAAATCAATTGACTATTCCCTTTTCAAACTTTGGATATGGATTTCATAGCGTAGATTCCAATGCGTAGAACATAGTTCAATTAACGAAAATACCAGTGATTACAGTTTTGACTATAATTCCATTAAGGATATAATAAAAAAATTTGTTCAGAAGTGACATACCATCACAGATGTGCATTATTCATGTAAGTTAAAAATTAATGCACATCAGATTTTACAAAGTTTTCTAAAACTTTTTAAGAGAGCATAACCGTGTGTTTCCGATAATTTCTAAAGTTATAAAATCGCTCTGTACTGTTTGTCAAAAGTGTAACTTCTGAAAGAGGCTAAAGTATGCAAAATGGAATAAAATCTAAATTAAGAAATTCATTTAGCAACCCGATTGTTAATTGCCCATAACATTGGGTGAAAATTGAAAAATAGGCATGGTATATATAAAGCTTGATTCTGTTCCTTTGTTTTAATAAAATAAAAATTTTGAATAATTATCTTGAGTTGTTAATTTAAATTGTTTCAATGGTATTTTGTCATGTCTGTATAAATGTAATTCTTTAAGTAGCACATAAAAAATAACGGGGTGTAAAGATTTTTTTTCCCTTTCTAACAGTTCAACTCCCTGCATTTATAAATTTTGGGTACGAAACTCCCCTCTTGGGAAAACTTGAAATCAAGCCATGATATTCAAAGAGATATAGTTTTTGTAAATTATATTTCAATACATTTAAAATGTTTCAATGATGTGTGAAACATGTTTGTAATTTATTGTTTTGAAATGACATTATATAGAGAAATAATTCAATATATAACTAAAAACATATCTAGGGCCGGATATTCGATCGGATATCCGAATCCGGCAGACGAAGGAGCTTCGGATATCCGGTATCCGATATCCGGCAAAATCAATATCCGGTGCATCCCTATTTGAAACTCTAGTATATTACATAACTCCACAAATACTATACATTTTAAACAATGACAAATCTCAACACATCATTAAGGAAATATTATTTTTGCATACTACTATTTACTTTTAAAATTGATTAAAACTAAATGATTTATATATTTTAAAATAAATGAAATTATCTTATATAAAACTTGAAAACATCCATATTTAGTTAATTGATGGATTCAGATGACTTACAAAAATGACATATCTTAAAAGTTTTTCTGCTTTTTCCGCTACTAAGCGATTTCGTAACTTATCCCCGATAATAAGCCCATATATGAAAAGATATAATCATAGAATGATCAATGTGGAAAGAAGAATTAGGAAGGGGATAGTATTTGAGGAGATTTTAGTACGCAGAAAAAAGGAAGAATGAATAAATAAATACATGTTTTCAAAATAAAACTCATTAAAATAAAGTAAGGAAGTACTTGTTCCTAATCAAAAGAGTTATTCATGCATATCTTATTCCTAATAATCGTTTTCAATAGTGAGAAATGGAAGTTTAGCCGCAAAAAGTAAGAAGCCTATTGCAGCTGTTCGGAAGAAAGCAATTCCGGGAAATTTCGTTATATTTTCGCCTATCGTAAGTAGGGATGCACCGAATAGTAATTTGGGCCGAATACCGAATATTCGGCCTACAGGCGAACCGAATACCGAATATTTGGCTTGTCGAATACTTTTATATTTCAAAGTTTAAAGGCATTAAAATATCAAATTTTAAAACAGTTTTACATAATATTTAAAGCAGAAACTTTCATTTTGATAAACAAGAGCTTTTATCAAGTAAACTGTATCCTAAAAAAAATCTGCTTTGAGTTATTTAAGAAGAGGATAGTTATAAAACTTTAATTAGTAAAACTTTAAATTTCATGGCTTCTTCTATGAATTAGAACAAATGAATAAAATTTTCTTAAATTCTAAAACAAACATTTTAAAATCAAAGAGAAATTGTGAAAAAATTGTACAGAATCATATATTATTTGTTTGTCAGGAAGGGGTTGAAATAAAAGTAAATAAATAATACAATCTATTCAAATTTTATATGGTGGCAACTCAGCAAAAATATCTGTTCTAGTCCCTTTGATTAAGCAAGAAAGTTTTTAAATGCATCCTAGATCGGTGTCTGAGAGTAGGCGATCATTTTCAGAGAGTCTAAACGTTGTTCTTAAAATCTTAGCAAGAAACAAAATTATTTACTGGAAAATGTTCAAAAACTTGCATAATTAATTACTATGAAAATCCCCGTGATTGGTTAATTTTCTTAAATAATTCTTAACGAAAAGCAAATAAATAACGTAAAAACATGCTCTTTGATTTAAATATGATTCTGTTTCTAATTATTCTGAATATCTTTATAAGTTGACTGTTAAACGTAGAAGTTGTGTAAGTTTTTAAAAAATATGTTTTAAAAGTTTTTTTTAAGTATTCGGTTCGGCCGAATATTTCGATATTCGGCCAAACCGAATAGTTTGCCAATAATAGCCAATTTGCCGAATAATAGCCAAACCGAATATTCGGTAACATGGCCGAATACCGAATAGATACCGAATATTCGGTGCATCCCT
This sequence comes from Maratus speciosus, assembly GCA_963932465.1. Taxonomy (NCBI): domain Eukaryota; kingdom Metazoa; phylum Arthropoda; class Arachnida; order Araneae; family Salticidae; genus Maratus; species Maratus speciosus. The sequence goes on from OZ010789.1 coordinate 299,304,058, forward strand.
AAACGTGAGTCCCAGACACCAAAACCACCCTCCGTCCAAATGTTCATTTATCTATCTAGATAGATATATATAATAAAACTTTTTGTTGTTATTCACTATAAATCACACGAAAAATCGACCATAGATAAATGAGCTTATAATACACTGTAAAATTGTATATCCGATAATCTGAAATTCATAAACTAGAGGGGGGGGGGGGGAATAGATGAAAGATTTAGGAGGAAAAATTCACAAACAGAATGTAAAAATATGACAAGAAGAAAATGAAAACTTAATATTATGATATTATAATGTTGTGAATCACGTTATCAATATTCCACAATATGAGCAAAACGCAATTGATTTCTGTTTGAGCAAATATACCAAGTAGCATTTTTATATATATACACTATATGGCCATTAATGACCGGACACTTTCAACTTTAGACATTTTGTCGAATATTTAGAAATATACTGTCAGATTCTTCAGGAATTTCAGGATTAAAAGGAACAGGTATGACCTCATATTTATCAACGTCGATTTGATAAGGAGGACAATTAGGAAGCCAACAAAAAATCAAAGAAAAATAATAATATTTGCAATCACCCTGTAAATTAAAATACACGAAATGATCTATCGCTGCAGAATACAAATATGTGGATACTGTACAACATGTTTACTGATTTTTGTAAGAATAGCATGTTCTTGGATATATGGCGAGTTTTTTTTAATGGAAAAAAATTCTTGCATGTTTATTGCTTATAACATTCAGGATTTTCAACTAAATTTAATGCCAGTTTCAGAAAAAATTGATAAAATGTTGTAGAAACAATATAGTGCAATTGGAATATAAATATATTAAATATTTTAGGAAATATGAGCAGTTGTATGAAATAATTTTTATCTGCGCATGCGCGAACGCTAAGAAGAATCTTTTTACATAATTTAATAGTCAACTCTATGGAGCAACTTATTAAAACAATCCAGTCAAATATCGCAAAAATTCAGAAAGATATCGGCGTTAGAGTGAGCTGATTTTCAGTTGCTCGCATAAACCTGCTGAATTATAAGGGATTGTCCACAAATTGTCAATTTTAATTAAAAAAATTAAATTTTCATTTTTTTAATTGATGCTTTAGTTCTTCTTGGATAACCACCCGAACGAACCTATACCATGATAAAAAGAGGTATCAAAATCGAAGCATTTTTTCCAAATCTACTCGTTGATAGTCACTAAATACTAACTTTTTTCTGAAAGTCAGTTAATAAAAAGTGGCAATTTGTGGAAAATCCCTTATCATTCAGCTGCTTTTAGAGAACATCTAAAAATTAGTTCACTCTAACGCCGATATCTTTCTGAATTTTTACGACATTTGACCGGATTTTTTTAATAAGTTGCTCCATAGAGTTGACTATTAAATTATGTAAAAAGATCCTTCTTATCGTTCGCGCATGCGCAGATAAAAATTATTTCATACAACTGCTCATATTTCCTAAAATATTTAATATATTTATATTCCAATTGCACTATATTGTTTTTACTATATTTTGACAATTTTTCTGAAACCGGCGTTAAATTTGGTTGAAAATCCTGCATGTTATAAGCAAAAACATGAAAGATTTTTTTTATATGAAAAAAAATCGCTATATGTCTATTAATATGCGTGCCATTCTTGCACAAATTAATACACATTTTCATTAATAGCACACTGTCTGCCTATTTATGTTCTGTAGTGATAGATTGGCGTTAATTTAGAAAAAAATTGTACTTGCTATACAGGATGTCTCAAAAATGTAAGTACAAACTTTGCGAAAAAAAATACCTTTTATCCAGTGAAAAATACCGGGCGTTTCACTCCAATCTGAACTTTCTGTTGATATAACTTTTTAAAAATGGAAGATATTTTAACGAAGTTTGGAGAAGACTTGTCTTTTTTTTGTGTGTAATGTGTGACGTTATCACAAGAAACAGCAGTGGCCACTATCCTCGTTCAAAGAGTGCTAGTGCCATGTTTCAAAATGTGGTTCATATTACTTGCAGAGTCACTGATCGAATTACTATCTTCTTCCAGTGCTTTTTCCGATGTCATCGTATTTCGCATTGTAAAGTCTGTTGAAAATTTCGTTACAATATTGTCATTGTTGTTAAAGCATATGAACTGAAATCTGGGTTCGAATTAAAGAAAGACCAAAGTATTTTTGAGTGGATAAATGGATTGCGACTAAAGTTGCCTATACATTTTTTTCTTTTCTTTTTCTATATATATATATATATATATATATATATATATATATATATATATATATATATTAGGATTCATAATAATATATATTTTTTAATTTTAACAACTAGTACATTATATATTGCAATAGTATTAAATGTTAAATCAGATTGTCATAAAAGTCAGTAGTGCTATCTTTAGGCATTCATTTAAAGCATTTGGATGCATTTTAGATTACAGGCATAAAAATCTTCTTTCTTTTCAGCTAATTTCTTTTTTGGTCATTTTTGTAAATTTGTTAAAACATAAGATTCAGATGAAAGTAATTGTTAAACTTGGTTTTCCAGCTTTTTTTTTTTTTTTTTTTTTTTTTCTTTTTTATTTATTCTCATACCTTAGATTAAATAATGGTACAGTTGTGAAAAAACGAGTAAATTTGAAAAAAGCTTACAATGGGTTTTTTCAAGTGGGTCTACCCGAAAAAACCTGCCTGGATTTTTTTCGGTCTAGGCCCAGCAAACCCTGAGTTTGGGAAACAAAAATATTGTTTTGTGAGCAACACTTCATTTCATTCTTACATTATATCATGACGGATTATGATGAGGTATTATCCAACTCAAAGCCCAATTCACAAATTTGCAAAATTCCATTCTTAAACTCAAAATGGTATAACTAACTTGAAACAATCTCACGGAAGTAATTCGAGTGTATAATATGAATCTTTGCAAAAGGGAGATTCTGAAATCTTCCGCGTACAATTATCCAAGAAAAATGACATTGTTTTGATCACAGTCATCTCTACCATATTCATAATACTACTATTGTTTGAAGTTTTTCGCGTTCTGTAGGAAAAATTTCCTAACAATGGATTTTCTTACTTGCATCAATAAAAACACTTTTTGAAGCATTAGCACATATGAAGAAAGATACTCTTAGGTATTATGTGTCTGCTTCCTTTTGTAGAAAAATTAAGAAATTTGCAACAACGACTTGTTATTCAATAGCAAGAAATTGCAAAAAGATATGTATTAGATATATTAGTGCGAATAAAGAAATACTCTTTTAATGTTTTATTCTAGGTGGATAGTTCGAAAATAACAATTAAGAATCATTTCGCCGACTTTTTTTTTTTTTTTTTTTTACGTGATAATCAAGTTCTGCCAATTACTACACATTTATGCTATAAATTTTCGCCTTAAAATAAATTATTAAAAAAACAAAAAAGAAAAAACTCCGAATGTACGATTTAACCAAATAGCGTTACAGAAACTGTGAATATATCACTGCAAAAGTTTTTTCTGTTTGAGCAAAAATTACTCGGAAACGTTTCCGAAAGTCAGTGGCTGTGAAAGATACTGTTTTTAGAAATGCTTCTTTAACCCGTACAGGACCATGGGTGCATATATGCACCCTCAAAAAGAGCAGACAAAATTTGTTTTAGTCACCAGTAAAAAAAGAAAAGTGATATTTAGTTTCTTTAATCAGAGCATTTTCGTGATTGTTTAAGTAAAGTTAACTTTTGTAAAAAAAAAAAAAAAAAAAAAAAAAAAGTGGTACCAACCGAATAAAATTTGTGTAAAAGCCGCCGGTCCCGAAGGGGTTAAATCTCGAAAATATATTAGTTTCCGGGGTTTATACAGATAACGAACGCTTTTCGGAATCGTTAGTAATACGGAAGAGGTTGTTATATATTTTCATTTGTGTTATATTATTTTTCCTAAGCATAGGAAAAAGTTAGGAAACAAAAAATCTTTAACTATAGTTAATTTTATGATTATTTCTTACCTTTTAGCTGTGTAACTTGTGTAGCAAAATTTTTTATAATTTAGGAAATAGGACTTTTTACACTCTTTTATTAGGTGCGTTCATAATTATATAAACAGGTAGCACTTACATGGTGTGTTCACAAAGCTTCAAGGCTGGTCCTTGAATACAAAAATTATTAAACATTTTTGTACAGCGAACTAAAATTCTTCGAAATATGACCCTTGGGCATCAACATACCGCTGCCAGCGTTTTTTCCAGTATTCATTGGCTGCCTGGGGGTCTTCGCGCGCAAGGCTGTTAAGGGACCTCGTCGAAGCTGCTTAGATCGCTGAAATCGTGCCGAATCGCTTCCTATTCAGGTCTTTCTTCATCCGGGGAAACAAAAAAGTCGCTGGGAGCCAGGTCGGGGCTGTAGAGGACTTGCGGCAGTATTGCCACGTTAAACTGAGCCAAAACATCGGCAGCGGCGAGCGGTGTGTGAGAGGGGTATTGTCGGGGTGAACAATCCACTCGTCTCTGATATCTGACCGGGCGCGCCGGATTCTATCCTTCAAATAGTGGGCATTCCAGCGTAAAAATGACCTGACCCGGCAATTCCGCCCAGACACCAGAGAAGATTGGATTGTTCACCACGACAATGCGTCCTCTCACACGTTGCTCGCAGCCGCCAAAGTTTTGGCTAAGTTTAACGTGGCAATACTGCCACAAGCCTCCATACAGCCCCGACCTCGCTCCCAGCGACTTTTTTTTATTCTCCCGGATCAAGAAAGACCTGAAAAGGAAGCAATTCGACACGATTCCAGCGATCCTTGATTCCGGCTTCGACGAGGTCACTTAACAGCTTTGCGCGCGAAGACCCCCAGGGAGCCAGTAAATAATCGAAAAAATGCTGGCAGCGGTGTGTTGATGCCCAAGGGTCATATTTCGAAGAATTTTAGTTCGCTGCTCAAAAATGTTTAATAACTTTTGTATTCGAGCACCAGTCTTGAAACTTTGTGAACACACCATGTATAATCGTCGTCTGGTCCGTCCGTCTGTCCGCATACAAAAACGCAAAAACTACCCAACCGAATGGTTTGAAACTTATTATATGTAATCGTTGCAGAATTTGGTCGAGTCATTTAAAATTTTATGAAAATCGAATCAAAACTTAAAAATATATTTTAAAAAGTTTTCTTTATTCTATTAAATCCTATCATACGTAATTAATTCAGTGATATCCCATGATAGGTAATGATTTTTGATTACCATGGTGATGACGTCCTATTATTTCCGTATTACTGAATTTAATATATATGATCGTAATCGATTTTGTATTCATGTATTTTTGCATAAGAGTGCAACAAGCTATTGCACCAAGATCTGAATATTTATAAAACTATAGTTATAGTACGAACGCAACTCATACCCGCATATTTATATTTCAACGCCAACCGCATATTTATATGTCATACATTATTTGCCAAATTTAAAGCAATTTTGTCTTCAGCAAAAGAACATTTTTAATATATTTTTACTATAGCTGTATGCATTTATATATATAATAAAATCTAATAAATAAACTGGGCAAAAACATTAAAATCAGGAATGGGGAATTTTCAGAAACTACTACTCGCCAAGAATTTCTTTGTATAAACTAGCAAAACATAACACACAGCTGTATTCCTCTGGGGCTTCGATGCACATAGTATTTATAAGAGCCGATGAGTCCCGATCAGGGTTTGCCCAAGTGGGCCCAGCCCGAAAAAAACCTGTCAAAGAAAACCATTGTGGGTTTTTTCAAATTTTCTCGTGTTTTCACAACTGTACATTTTTTAATCTAAGGTATCAGAGTGCAAAACCTTTTTTAAAAAAAGGCGGGGGAGGGGGGAGACCGAAATATGAAATTAAACATTTTAATAATTACTTTCATCTGAAGCTTATGTTTAACAAATTTACAAATATATTTATGTAGTATATGTCTTCATAATTCTGTATATCGTAATGTAATCCTTAATCATTTATATAGAATAAAGTGTTTGTGCTCTTCTCATCTAATTAATAATAATATTAAAAAACTAATTTATGATGCATTAAATCATGGTTTTCCAAAAATATTCATATATTCTTTAATATATAATTAGTACTTAAATGATCTTAAAAAGCAAATTAACACATGCGTAAATAAAATTACAAAAAATATATAAAATAAGAAAATAATTATAAAAAATTAAAAATTGTAAAATAATAATAAAAAATTATTATATGACGGTTGGGTGGGTAGTTGTTAGAGTACGGAGGAGAATGGCGTTGTCTGGATAATACGCAATGGTTCATTTTTTTTAATGGGGCATTTGATTTATAACTACGTTGCTAATACACATTTTATAATGGATGTTGATTCGATACTTTTATATGTATAATGGTGTAGTTATATTTATATATTTATCAATTCATATTAAAGTTATTCATATTTATTAATATTTAATAAAGTTAACGATTAACTTGTATTTTAATTTTAGCCTACTCAGGACAATATCATATTAATTTCTAATAGTATACAGTATATAGTACTAGTATAGTATATAGTATATACTCTAATAGTATATAGTACTATCTTAAATGAGAATAAAATGCATAATGAGTGTATTTGTTACACCTAATGCTATGACAGTATGGATTTTAATTTGGTAATTTGTTTTTTATTTTTCTCTATCCTTTTTAATCTCGTTTTATTTTGAACCCAATTGGTGTTCAATGGTTTATTTCTCGGTTTTTTGTGTGTGGTAGTCCCAAATTTATATTCTTTAGCTAATTTATGGCTAATATGAAGATGAAACCACACATTTTATTTGTGGAACTTAAGACATTGGGGACCTGACGATTCTAAGTTCTACAAATTTCCATCATTCTATTTCTGTCATCTAATTTCTGCTGTTTTTTACTATGTTTTTGGAATCTATGTGAAGTGTGTTGGGGGGAACTGTATTTGTTAATGTCATTTTATTCATAATTTCACAGCTTTTGTTGGTGGTCGGTAATGTTGATTTAATGGTTATATATATATATATATATATATGATAAATGCCAATTGAAGTATATTTCAAAAGAACCAGATTTAAAGAAATTTCTATGCAGAGATGAAATGATCAAAAAAGAAATTAGCTGAAAAGAAAGAAGATTTTCATGCATGTAATCTAAAATGCATCCAAATGCTTTAAATGCATGCCTAAAGAAGGCACTAGTGACTTCTATGATAATCTGATATTTAACATTTAATACGATTACAATATATATGTAGCAAATGTTGCTAAAATTCAAAAATATTATTAATCGCATTTTTTCAACAATATATATATATATATATATAATTCACATCAAGGCCATTTTCTCACATGCGCCTTAAATCCTAAACAGGTGTATTGAATTCCTGAACCAAAAGATAAGAGTTCAGCAAACAACTGCACTTGCAACAAAGAAGGCATGGGAGATGGGGAGGATTTAGTAACACAATAAAGGACCACAAACTTTTCCACAAGACAAACAGGTGTTCCTCACACTTTGTTTGACCTTTCAATCTGTAGGGATTGGGTTGAAGGGGAAACTTGACCCTTTGTGCGGGCACACGAAGGATAACAGGTTATCTAATAAAACTAATTCCACATTTACTAAAACTGTGAATGCATACTGAAGTACAATTTTTACGCTAAAAATTTTATGCTCAGGATTATGTTAATTTTAAAATTATGGCAGCTAAATCAAGCCAAAGAGTACATTTGGATTTGAATGACAAAATCAAAGTTCTTAATTGTCATGATCAAGGAACATCTGCAAGAAAATTGGCTTCACAGTTTAATTGCAGCAAGAATCAAATAAACGATATTGTTAAAAACAAAGAAAACTTACTGAAACTTACTGCAGATTTTAAAAATCGCGTGATAAAAAGTAAGAGAAATAAAAAATTTGTCACCCCTATTCAAGGACCACCCCTCATAAGGGCCAGTTTTCAATGGAATGCCAGGTGGCCCTTACAGAGAGGTTTCACTGTATATCTCTAGTGCAGATAACTAGTCCTACGAGATACAAATTTACCTTTTATATTAAATTGATTTTTTTTTCTTTTTATATATTTATTCTTAATTCATACTTAATTAATCGAAAATTATACCCAGATTTCACTGGTAAATGAAGAATTTAGGTAGTATTATGCATAGGAAAATTAAAAGTTTAAAGAGTTTTCTAAAAGAACTCAATAAAACCCGAAAAAACCCGGGTTTTTGACTAGTGGTTAGTGGGCCCAGTGGGCTGTTTTTTTTTTTAACCCCGGTTCCGATTAACATTTAAATATTTACTAAAAATAAAGAAATGCTGTAGTTGATCTCGTGTAAGCATCGCCAAAAATTAAGCACTGTGTTTAACTAAAAAGCAGAAGAATATTTTACAAATATTTTTATTATCCTTCCGAGCGCTAGATGTATGGCTCCTATGTGTGCGACATGGTGGTTCCGATTAACAGTTAAATATTTACTAAAAATAAAGAAGTGCTGGAGTTGCTCTTGTGTGAGCTTCGTCGAAAATTAAGCACTGTGTTTAGCTAAAAATTTGAAGAATGTTTTACAAATATTTTTTATTACCCTTCCGAGCGCTAGATAGAAGTATGCTTCTATGTGTGCGGCATGCTTTTTCATATATGTAACCACTTTGATAAAAAAGAACGCAAAGAAAAATAATTTAAGCTTCGGTTTTTCGGAAGCGCTGTTCCACTGGACTCCGGAGAGTAAAATTTATGAGCTCCGGTAAATTCCAACCAATTTTTAAATATTCACTAGAATCAAAGAAGCACCGCAGCCTGCGCAAATTAAGCACTGCGGATAGTTTACAGTCGGATTAAAAGAAGAAAATACCTTAATAGCTTTTACTTCAAAATCTTTCCAATTTGTATATATTTTAAAACCCAGTTTCATCTTTTAAAAAAGTAAAAAATTGGATATCTTCAGATCAGTTCGTCTCGATTACAGATGTTATCATCCAATGCGATATTATCAGAGTTACAAAGTTTTCTAGTTTTTTGTAGTTATTCTCTCTTCAATTCATTGACCGATAAGAAGCCTTACGTCTGCTGTTGTCGCAAACGAGTGTCATTGTCAGAGGTTCGTGAACGATAACAAAGTAATTCATGTGCCGGTATTTCATTCTGAAATTACTTTTTGCTAAACTAGTTATTACCATATCTGTAAACTATGAACCTTAATGAGGCCCTCATTTTTGGGAAGGTGTTTGGATTTTCTAGTATGGGCAGATTTTGGTAGCCTTGAGAAATTTTCAGAATGCATGATTACATTTGAATCATTAATCGATTTTAACTAAGTAGATATTACTCAAATTCTATAGCTTTTTTTAGTGCGTTCGAAATTATATAAATACGTAGCACCTATAGACGCTTTCAGTCTGACGTCATTCATGACGTTTTGCTTGGTAACTGACTCCAAACAAACGGTTGCTATGCTTCATTTCTTATTAAATATAAATCGCATAAAATGTTATCACTGCCTATAAAGTATAAAAAGACTTATCTGTGATATATAGCTATAAAATACAAACAAAGTAGAAAATACAGCATAGCAACCGTTTGTTTGGAGTCAGTTTCCAAGCAAAACGTACGACTGAAAGCGTCTATTATCGTCCTTTGGCCGGTCCGTCTGTCTGCCCGTATATAACAGCGCAAAATCTACCCAACCGAATGGTTTAAAATTTAATATATATAATCGTTGTAAAAGTTTGTCGAGTCATTTGAAATTTTATGAAAATCGATCAAAACTTAAAAAGACATTAATAAAAGTTAATTTCTATCATACGTAAATCCTATCATACGTAATTAATTCAATGATATCCCATGATAGGTAACGATTCTAGGTTGCCATGACGATTATTACGTCCTATTTAAGATGGAGTCATATTTTTCTCCATATTACTGAATTTAATATATATAATCGTAATAAATTTTGTATTCATGCGTTTTTGCATAAGAGTGCAACAGCTATTGCATCAAGATCTGATTATTTATAAAACTAGTTATAGTACGAACGCACCTCATTTGCCACGTTTGAGGTACAATTTCCGACTTGTTTAAAGAAAAGCAAAAGAAAATATATAACTTCGGATTGAGGGAATAGATTTTGATAATACACTAATATTATTATTACATAATTGCTATTAGGTTAATTAAAATTTGAAAACAAATAACAAAATTTGAAATTTGAAAACAAACAAGCGCTTTATAGCTCCAGATAAATGACGAGATGTGAGGGAGGAGGGAGATTTGCTAGATTATATATAGCCCCCTATACTTGGACAGCGCCTGATTATCGCACGAGCAAACACATAGCACCCACGAACCCTGAAATGTGTGCAAATTTTGGCTAAATGCATGTTTTAGGGGTTTCGAACTAGATCTTTGCTCCAGGGACCCATGTAAAGTTAGTCGGGCCATGACCCGGAGGCGAAATTCTAAAATGGAGGGCCAAAATCACAGTCAGGTGAAATACAGCCACCCCATTGGCTGTGTGGTCACGTGGTTTTAAGAGAGATAAGGGTGAGTATCACCAACTTGTTTCTCCATTTGAATTTTGAAAGGAGTGAGAGGAAAAGTAATTTTGAAGCGATTATTTTGTTCACTTTTATTTATAATAAACAATCGAAATTAACTCAATTAAGATATTTTGATAACATTTTATACAACGAGAGTGAATAATTTAGATTATAAGTTGTAACAATTTTTAAATGATATGACATGACAAATATTCTTTAATAAAAATTTAGTTTTTCATTGAAAAATACAGTAAATTCTGTCTAAGGCGGACTTTGTGCAAGCCGGAAATCTGTCTACCGCGGAAAATTTTTCAAGTCCCGGCGAACCCATAGAAAATTACATTAATTCATGCTGCATAAGGCGGAATCTGTCTAACGCGGAAACGGAAAGTATTTTAAGGTCCCACCGAAATCAAAATTTTGCATAAGGCGGAAAAAGGATAATTTAAAAATGAAAGGCATTTTGTTTATTAAACTTTAAAACTGATAAGTCAAATACTCAATGTCGTGCATGTTAGTTAAATTTGTAACACTTTGAAAAACTTAATTCAAAAGGACAGAAACTGTTTAAATTTTAAGGAATTTATGCTTGTGCCATTTTTTCATATGCAAAATTATATTTAAAAGTTAATATTTGTAGTAGAATGAGCATTTATCAAAATATATATTTTCGAAAGTGCAATATATTAAGGATGTACTCAAATTCAAAGTTAAGCGTTCTGTCTCATTCTCGAAGTTTAATGGGGGGGGGGGGGGGGGGGTTAGGTTTTTTTTTCGTGTGTGTGTGTGTGTAAACTTCCAATTCGCATGTATTACAGCAGTACTAAGAAATTGAATAGCGTTTCTCATTTATCTATAAAGGCAAAAGATCTTTCAGAATTTCAGTTTTCAACCAATTTTTGAGTCAGAAAAATCAATTAAAAATTATCAAATTCGAGGGATTTTTTTGTGTATGTGGGGGGAGATTTTTTGTATAAGCCGGAATATTGTCTACCACGGAAAATTTTCTCAGTCCCGATCGATTCCGCCTTAGACAGAGTTTACTGTACTTGTAATATCATTTGAAAATTGTCTATAAATTTCGTATGGTAAAAATCTAAATAAATTTTTTCCTCTACCCTCCCCCTCCCCCCAAAACAATTTAAATCCATAAGATCACAAAAAATTAATATTATTCTAGAAAAAGTCAACAACTATAAAAAAAAAAAAAGACCTTTTTCTATACTTTAAATCGGAAACTTTAAATTAACAAAATTATATTAAAAAAAAATTACACAAATAATTTAAAAAATACAGAATTTAATGTTTTAGCATTAATTGAAAAAAAAAAAACTTAAAAATAAATTCAAAAACTTTTTTTTTTAAAAGTCGCTCCAGGTTCTCCGCCCATAAAATAAATATGAAAGTAAAAAAGTTTTTCTGTTTTTAACCTTTTATGCCCGATGATACATTAAGGTGCCATTAAAATAACTTGTTATAAAACAAATTTAATACACCGATTAGTAGTTATACTGTTTAGAATGAATTATAGTTATTTTACCTTACCTTATTCCAAAAAACATTATTGGTTGCACAAAAGAAAAAAAATAATTTCTTTTGACGTTGACAGATTTGGGGGGGGGGGGGGCAAAAGTTTCTGTTCGGAAATATTTCTATTGTAAGAAATTATATTTGTATATTTTGTAATTCTACAAAATACTAAAAAAAAATTAAAATAAAAGATTCGAGGGGAGTTACAAATATTGCACAAAATCCCTATAAATTCAATTTAATTAATTAATTTTGGCAAAATCTTTCTAAAATTTATTAAATGATTGTGTAAATAGCCTAATGTAGTTTCAAAAATTCACAAAATATGCTTTAGAAGATGACATTTTCATAAATTCATAATTTGGGACATAAAAGGTAAACATTCTTTTATAGACATTCAATGTTTATCTTAATAATCAAGCCTAGTTTCATGACTGCTATTCAAGTCCGCTGCAATGTGTTAATTTGGCATGGACCCCGATTATGGAAATTTCCTTCGTTTAATTTACGATTAGAAAAGCATGAACTTGTGCATTTATTTTAAAAATCACAATTCTCTCTTTTCTTTTTTTTTTTTTCGTTTTCTTAACATATGCAAAAGGAAAAAAAGCATAGTTTAAACAACCTTTTAAGATTTCTGAATTGTTTTTTGAAACATAAAATCATAAATTAATTAATGATAAAAATGCATTTAAAAATATATATTACATTCTTTATATTTTATTTATATTTTATTTTTTACATTTTAATATTTAAAATCTTTCATTGTTGCAGTTTCACAGCTAATTGGCATATTTTAGCGTGCATGATTTGTCACATAATTAATTCCATTCTTCTTGTAACTCTTATACAATTATAACCATAAACAATATTTAGCAATTTTCACCTGGACCCTCCTTATGGAAACATATTATTAATTTATAATTAAATTCTCAAAATATTAAAATGTTATATTGTCATCGAATACACACCTGTTTTCATAATTTTTATAACCTTAGCTTACCAGGAAGTGAGTGAAAAATCGATTTAAAAATTCCAGATTTAAATACATTGACCAGGAAACAAAATAACTTATTGTTCATACTATTACAAAATTGTTCATGGAATATTTTTTGTTCTGTTTATTCTTAAGGATTAATATCGGTTAAAATCTGACATTTTTTTTTTTAATTATTTTCCATTAGGCAAAAATTTTTGAAAGTTTTTAGTATTCTAAGTTAGTTATTAAATTTTTCTATAGAAAAGTGCGAAATTTTGTTTTATTTTGGATTTTAAAAGTAATATAAGGGAAAAAAATGCAAGTTTAATTTTTAATTTTCATTAACTAAAAATGTACTTGCCATATTATTTAAAATTTTTTACAGCTTAAAATCGAAATCTTTTATTCACATTTTATAAAAAGGCATCAAAATATCTTGAGTTAATTTCGATGGCTTATTTTAAATGAAACAGAAAAAAATTCCCTTCAATACATGATTTTTTTCTCGGTAAAGGGAGTATTCGACGTTTCCTCTAGCGCTAGAGATTGCTCTCTGAAAAGGACGCGACTCAATGACCAATGAGGTGCATGGATTTCACCTGACTGTGATTTTGGCCCTCCATTTTAGAATTTCGCGACCCGGAGATTTTAGCGCGGGAGCATAGATCCAAAATATGGTTAGAAAACGTATTCCCTATTGTTTAAACAGAAATTTATGGGGAAATGTTTAAAATAGCCTTCCTCTAGTCTAGACGTCTAGACCATGATCTTCTTTGTGATCCGGAACAGTCTTCTAGGAGACTGTTCCGGATCACAGACTCATACATGCTTCCAAGTCAATTATGCTTGCTTATCCTCTAGAGATTGATTCTTCGAGAAGAGTGCCTTCCTAATTTTGATGATAAATGACAAATCATATTTTTATGAGATTATTTCTATAACGCTTTTCTGTTAAAGCTGTAGGATTAATCCACTTTCACGCTAAGCTAATATGAATAGATTTGCTGAATACATTTTATTCGGCAACCCTATAATATGATCCTTCCATATTCTTGCTAATTTTGCTCTTTGCCTCAGCCTATCACGGTCCCTACAGCAGGGCCTAATTTGCTCCGGAACCCAGCTCCTGTACTTCTCTGTTTTAAATAAATATTCATATATTAATCGAAATTCATCGGAGCTCATAAATAAGGGCTCCGGAGTCCAGTACTGCGGTTTTTTTTAAATCAAAACACTTATATGTAAGGTAATGTGTCGCAGACATATAGGAGATGGAGATGAAACGGTCTCAAATTTTATATCAGTTTTCGGGCTTGGACTGGCTCAAGCTTAATCTGTCTTACATTCAAAATTTTATTTATTCATATATAGAAAAAAAAGAAAAGCTTTCCTCCTTCAAAATTACGTATTATATTATATTTCAAATCGTGTTAATGCTATTTTGATCAGAATGAAGGAAAAACAGAAATCGTGTTTTCTTATTTTAGTGATATTAGCAAATTTATGGCATCGATGGCGGCGACGTGTTGAAAACGGCGCCATCCAAGAGACTAAACAGTGAATTTGCTTTCAGTTCGATTTTCTTTTCTAACAGTAGGATAATTTTTAATTGACTGTTTTTATTTAGATATCTAAATAAGAAAGAATATTTTCTGTTTTTAGCCAACGAGCTTTAGCTTGAGGTTTTGTTTGTTTGAGATTTTTGTCTTCTATTGCGTACAAGTATAAAAATCACGTTAGTGATTTTTCTATTTATTTTGTATCATGAACGCTGCCCATGCTAAGGCTCTTCTCCGCACATTTACGAAGTCACTTTCATTTGTAAGTAGATATAATTGCCACGTATTGTTATTCAGATAGAAAGCAATCGAGAAGTATTTCGCCTTTTTCTATAAAAGCATCGAATCTTTCAGATAACGGTGTCAAATTTTTAATTTAATCTGATTTTCAGGGACTCACCACAAAAGATTGTTATGCGAAAGGAATCGATTATAGTTCAAGATATGCACCTTTTATAGAAAATTGAAAAACTTCAGCATATAAATATTAGTTTCTGTAAATTTCATTAATTTTTTCATAAAAAATGCATAGCTGTGAGCTATATATTTTTTGTTCCCGAATCATAATCTTTACCTTTAATCGCAGAATTCTGCAATTAATTAACATTAAAATTAGGCAAAGATTACTGTTCGGAAGGAGAAAACTGAAAAATGTAATACTTGACAGCTAAGGGTATGATGATAGATGTATTTAAATTTTTTATTTTGCTAAAGAAAAAAAATACTTTAAATTTTGCAAATAATGTAGGAAATTTAAATACGCAAATTGGAATGACAGGGAAGGGGGGAGGGGAACGGTACAGTTGTTAGTACTGGCAGTATTGAAGAATATTAGGGCTCCGATACTTTTTTTTGTTAGAAATTAAGCCCTGTCGTATAGACTCATTATAGAAACAATATAACAATAATTTTTGATAAAGTAATTTGATAGGTACTAAATTCGGGTTACTCGGATTCTGAAGCGAAACTGTTATATGAATGTGACTTTTTCTTGATAGATAGTGACACAAAGTATTTTTGGTTTAAGAATAGCCTTAAATTGTTCTGCAAATTATAAATAAGTACGATTGTAGATACTTCTGAGATAAGCATACTGTAATATTTTCCTTGAAAGAAAAGAAAAACAATCCTCCAATCTTTTCCCTGTAATTTAATATGCATCACTTTCATTTGCCTTTCTATATCATTCAAATTTGAAGTAAACAAAAAAGAAATCTGTAAGTCTTATTGACATAATGAATACTTTAATTAATTCCATTTAAATGTCTTTTTCTGCTCTCTATTAATTCATGTCTCGCATAAAACACGTTTGAACTCAAAGCGTGTGAAGTAAGAAAGGAAGAGAAAACAAAATACAAACCTGTTCATCGAGTTGAGAGAGATATATTCAAGCATCGAGAAATATTCCCGACCATTTTTACCTACTCATTCAAGGTTAAGGTGATATCTGATATGTGTGACAGCATAGCTTATCTTCATGCAGTAAACTTGCCAGTCTGTGTCAATTGCAATTGCTCTCTAGAACCTTTTCGCTCAGTTTTTACAACGGACAAGACTTATGTAAGTCTAATTGTCGGACTCGTGGAGAAAGCTTTTGTGTGGATCTATATTCTCTCGGCCTTTATCGTGGGCGAATTTTATGTAAGTCAAAATAGCTTTTATTTAGATAACTGTTGTTTGTAAAAACGTATTCATTTGAAGGGTCTTTTTTAATTATGCTGATTTGTGCCAGTTTTTCAAGAATCTCCAAAATTCTTCTGTTTTGGATATATTGTGTTTCAAGCGAATGTCGGAATTAGAGGTCTACACGGATCGAGAT
The DNA here is from genome assembly GCA_963932465.1 of Maratus speciosus. NCBI lineage: Eukaryota > Metazoa > Arthropoda > Arachnida > Araneae > Salticidae > Maratus > Maratus speciosus. Next base: position 299,320,481 of record OZ010789.1, read on the forward strand.
TTGCGGCCCGGTCCGAAGGAAAGCTATCTTGGTGTAATTATCTTGAGCCGGTATAAAAGTTAAAAGTACGGCTCAGAATTTGTCCGTTTATTTTGTCGCAGTTCATGACACGCCTGGCATGAGCAAAAACCATTGAAATCAGGTCTGGCCCAACCCGACACAATTTCTACGAAAATACTGTTAATGGTTAGCCAATGTTATCCTACAATTAATCAGCATACTTAAAAAATATATATATATTGCATGCTTATTTATGCAAAAATTTTAAGATTATGTGTTTGCAAGCCACAGAATATGGAATTTCAAGAAGAACAAGACATCATTTACACTCGTATTCAGAAATGTAGGGAAGGGTATACGCAGTATACCTTCAGAATATTTTAAAGAAATTCCGTATAACTTCTGCTTCTCATAAGAAGCTACAGCGTATATTCTCTACCTTATACCTTCTTCCTATAAGGAAAGGGCCTGTTTACAAACAAACACTTCCGTCAACCAATCTATCTACCACATTTTTCCTTTAGCGATTATTCCAGGAATCATCATGGCGATTTTGACCAATTGTATCACAGAGCTGTTAATTGCAGGCCAATCAGATCGCCTAAATTCTTGTGCACGGTAGGATTTATAGAGACGGATAAGAAATTTCTGTGGATTCACCGTAATTTTACCCACAGTGACGTCAGCTGCCCTTTCGTTATAACATAAACTCCGTTTTTTTTTTCTTTTTTTTTTTTTCCCGGCTACTGCGCTGTTTTCGACATTAGCCTAAGAGCGTTAGACTGGACGATCACATTCAAATGAAGACTCAGTAAAATTTTTAATGTAGTTTAGAACATAAGAAAAGTATAGTTAAAAAATCCCTTTTTAGCTCTATAAAGAAAAAAAATAGCTTTTATTTAATTTTATATATATAAAAAATAACTTTAAGATTGCGTTAACAAATGTACAGCATTATTGTTTTTAGAAAAAAAAAAAAGAGAGAGAAGAAAGCAAAATAAGGAAAAGCCGGACGTACATCGACAAATCCAGGAAAGAATGAAATTTCGGCCCGGACCTAGTATGGAAAAAAAAAAGGGCAACTAGCCATGCAAATCGTCTAATTTTTTAAACAATTTTCGAAATTATCCTTTTTTTTTTTTTTAAGGTGGTACATTTTGTTGTTGTTGTTGTTGTTGTTTAGTGGTTGTGCTGCTCTGTTCTGTAGGAATCGTCTACATTCCGTGAAGAGGAGAGTCATGATCCTATGACCTTTATGGATCTGAACTTGGGTGGTTTCCAGGGCCCGACTAAGGCAGGGGCATGCGGGGCAGCTGCCCCGGGCCCCCCGATTTGAGGGGGCCCCCCAAGGGCAGATATAAGTTTCAGTTAAAGGAGAGCGAAATGATAAAAAATATCCAAAAGTGACCAGATACTAATTTAGTGTTTTTCATTTTGTGATATTTAATTTCTTCCTTGCTGATTTCATAATTTTTTTTTAAATACGTAATTTTAATTAAAATATTACAGTAATATCACACATCTGTTCTCTGTTGCTTTCTGTTTTCATATTATGAAACTTTATACCAAAGTACTTTAAAGGCATCATACGGAATGCAGTAACAACATAACGAGTATTGAATTTTGTTGCTATTATTATTAAATGCATGCCACCACTTGCCTTTCTACCGGGTGTCCCAAAAAGGACTGACTGATTTTAAAATTCAATAACTTCCAAACGGTGACAGATATTAAAAAAATTCTTGCAGGAAGGTTATGCATAAAGTCAAAAGTTTTTTTACAGTGATTTTCGATTTTAGTTCGAATTACAAACAATAGATGGCGCTGTAAGCAATAGTCGCTAAATACAGGCTCGATTTTTGGTCCTTTCTGTTGTTTCATGCAGAAAAAGGAGATGGAAATGCATTATCCGGGCCACGAAGTGCCAAAAATCGAGCCTGAATTTAGCCTCTATTGATCGCAGCGCCATCTATTGTTTGTAATTCGAACTAAAATCGAAAATCACTGTAAAAAAACTTTTGACTTTATGCATAACCCTCCTGCAAGAATTTTTTTAATATCTGTCCCCGTTTGGAAGTTATTGAATTTTAAAATCAGTCAGTCCTTTTTGGGACACCCGGTATATATGATGGAATCACCCAGATGCATGTTGATTGAATACAAAGATTAAGTTAAATGGAAAAGTATTAACACAAACAGCCAATAATGCCTGAGAGAACTGTATTTACATTTTAATGACTCACATTTATCCTTATATTCCTATAACAACAACAAAAAAAAAGTATGTTATAGTTTCTTGTTTCTTAAAGTTGTCTTTCTTGTACTATACTGTATACAGATGTGAATAGTACTTGGTATGAAATTTAAGTCTACATACAATAGGGATGAAGTTTAGTTTTAGTCACATCAGCAAAATTCACGAAAAATTTCAAAAGGTCGAAGGGGGCCCCCCGAATAATGTTTGTCCCAGTGCCCCCCACTGTCTAAGTCGGGCCCTGGTGGTTTCTATAATCTAATCCGGGGTTTCCTCTTTCCTCGGTTGGGAACTGTGGATTTAAATCAAAGATGAACATTGTAGAATCAATATTTATCGCTAAAGATTTAGAAAAACTAAAATTGAGGATTTTTAAACTTATGATATGTGCTTTCCACCATCTCAGTAAAAATGTACACCACGCATATTAAAAAGTATTATGATTAAATATGCCTGGGCTTAAAAAATAGCAACTCCTGTTGCCATATCGTGGTCAGATTCTTTTTGATAATGCAGTAATGATATTTTAAAATCTTCAGTCGATAATTCGCAATTTTTCTCGCTGTCCCCCCACACACAACAGTCCATTGAGCCAAAAAGTGTTGTGTCCCGTTCCCGAGCTTCACGAATTCTACATGATCGCATCGATTCGATTCCCGGATCATTGACCCGTTCTTGCCAAGTTTGTTTGTTTATGTTTGACTTTTAACTATGTGCGGTCGTTAAGAAAGTAACTATTTATTATAGCTAAATGCGATAGTTAAAAATTTTATTTGTTGAAAATTTGTGTCAGTGGTTAATTTATTAATGCATTTAAGGATATAATTTTCAACAGAGATTTTAAAGAATTTGTATTTTTTGTTGTTATTTCCTGTTATTGTTTTGAACGTTTGTAGTGTATTTAGTTCCTAGGGCTTTCATGCACTGTATGTCCTTTATTACATTACGATTTTAATAATCTATAATTAATTTCTGTTAAATTTGGAAACTTTTTGTTTGCTTGTCATATTTTTTTCAGCGTTGAATTATTTTTTGTGTATAATAAGTAATTTATCAGTTGAATTGAAAAGAAATCAATATTATTTTTAAACTAAAAATTCGCTTGCCAATTAAACGAAGTTTTATACGCAAAGTCATTCTTGCCTTGTTTGTTTTCATTTTAAAGTAACTAATTATTTTAGAAACGTATGATACTGAAAAATTCAGTTTATGCTGTGTTACATTTAAGGAATGTTATTATTTCGAGTATTGTTATCAAATATTTAGTTCTCGGGGCTTTCATCTTATTGCATGCCCTCTTTTATGTCATAGATTTACTGCTGTTTTCCATTCTGTGGAATAAATTAAAATCCAAATTAGTTTGCTTTTGTTTGATTGTGTGTGTTTGGTTTCATATTTTAAGCCCTAATCATTGTTTATACTAAGCATGAAAATTCAGTCAGCTGCATTCTCTCCCAACATGTTGTTTTTATTATTGATAATTTATTTATTTATTTTGTGCCAGTGACTTATTATAATTCACTTTGAGGTCAACCAGACATTTGTGTTATTGAAGTTTGATGATGAATTTGCGTTCTCCATCAAAAGTAAGGGGACACAGGTTTCACCATATTTTGATTGAAATTTCTGTTGACCTCCTAAAATGCCCTAACACTCTCTGACTCCCTAATAAATATGCCCTTAACATTTACAAGTCAGTTTGGGCTTGGGGGTGTGTCAGACATTGTTGTTGAAGTATGATGATGAATTTGGATTATCCAGCAAAAATAAGGATGCCTTCACTTTTTGATTGAAACTCCCTGGAGCCTTGACTTTTAAAATGAAGACTCTTAAATTTTGCTGGTAGGCTCTATTGTGATTGGTTTAGTGCCTGCATCTCCATGATTAACAGCGGCCTCATTGCCATCACCATGATTAACTCAGCCCCATTCCCCAACTGCCAGACCTCGCTTTGCCCTGAAAATGTTCCTTAACCTTTTAGGTTCTTGTGGGTGAATTTCTTACCACATAAAAAAAAAAAAAAAACATTTACAATGAAATCCCTTTGATATTAAAATGGATAACACCATTTAGAGGATTTACTTCTCCTTTTCACACCTATATGGAAAAATTTTAGAATTGGACAAACATTCCCCATTATCACTGTTCTTTACTGCGTCCATTATTGCTGCATTTGTCAGAGCATGTCTTGTCTATGTACCTGCCATCAAAATTTCAAGCCAAATTTGTCTAAACAATGTAGGGGAGAAGGGGGCTAGTGTGGACAACTTGAATAATTCTGTAATTTTTTAGTTAAAGTTGCTCTGTAAATTTTTGCAGATTGACAACACTGATATACACTTCCATGTGTAATTACATGAGAATACATTTCATAGTTCATTTTCAATTTATAAAAAAAGGTTTTTATGGTGAAAAAGGAAATTCATGGTTTGTTTTTTAATTACTAATTTAGACTATTTATATTCATTATTTCAAATGAAAGGGGATATTATATTATAAATGAATCTAATCAGTATATTTTTTGATATTCACTTTTGCTCTGCATAGTTTACATTTACCAGTGTTAGCCCTAAAAAAATAAATAGCACCATGGGGCTAGTGTGGACATGTCCACACTAGCCCCATTCAGCTTTCAGTTGTAAAAACATTATTTAGGCATATAAATATATCACATTTTATGCTATTTGTATACTAAATTAGATTCATTTGTGAAGTAATAACCGAATTTAAGTGTAGAATACACACATAGAATTTAGTTTGATAAACATTTTTTATTTAAATTACTAATGCTAGTCCATTATAATAGCATAGGTAGTAGAGATGCAACGAATATTCGGCCGAAGCCGAATATTCGGCCTGTCTGACGAATATTCGGCTTCGGCCGAATATCATGTCCATTATTCGGCCTTGGCCGAATAATACTGTAATAAATGTTTTTATATTTACACAGTATAACTTTTTAATTTGACAATTTATATTCATCATGTATAATGAAAATTTTATTTGAAATTAACTAACACTTTTTTTCCATTAACTTTCATACCCTGAATGGGTTTTATCTACCCATTTTTATATAAAAGACTAATTTAGGAATCATGTTAAAAAAATTTTATGCTATATCAGCAAGTACAAAAAGTATCTGTAATAAGCTAACATAATCTGTTCAATTTAAAATTAATCTATTCAAAATTATTTTAATACAGCTGTACAAACAAATTCAAAAATTTTTTTAATCATAATGGGAAGTTTAACATTGATCCCTTGTTACATAAAAAAATATTTCTTTCAATAATATTTTGAATTATACTTATAAAGAACATAAATATATGATTGATTAGATATAGATTTTTTATATGTGTAAGATATTTAAGTCGTATATGTTGCAATACTTAAGAGGTTTTTTTTTTTTTTTTAAGTAAAATACGCTTAAAAGTTAAATACAATTTAAGTGATTCTTTTAAGTGTGTTACTATTTCTTATTAAATAATGAAAGAAATATAAGTACTAAATACTTTAATTAGTATGCATTTACGTTTTACATATTTTTTTCAAGAATAGCATTGTACTGTTTATATTTGCCTTAAAAAATAGTTAAAATGTTTTCAATAAACGTAGATTGTGATGCAGAAATAATCAGCATTCTCAGGTAAGTCTTTTTTTTTTTTTTTTTTGTAAATGTTACCTACTTCTGAAAATAACCTGTCACTATATATGGTACTTCCTGGTGCAGAAAGGTACTTTTGCGCTAATTGTGAAAGGTTTGGAAAGTCTTCTGAATTTTTCGCCCACCATTCCAAATGACACTGTTGTCTTTCTAGTAGTGGCTGGGAAAGAAAATTACTACTTTCTTTTACTTCTTCACATTGAAAGGAACTTTCTATAGAGCTTCACTCTGCGATTGGCTTGCAATTTCATTAAAGCATACCCACAAAGAATTTGGAACTTGTGAAGATGCAATGGTTATGTTGGAAATATTTTGTTCACATTCTGTTACTGGTTTCATACTAACCTTTCTTAGTCTTACCAAAGCAGTTAATTTGGACTTTACTCCTACATCCTTTGCTTCATCTTTGTTGAAAAAGAACACTTTAAATCTGGGATCCAAAACTGTTGCAATGGAATAGTGTTCGTCTTGAATCGATGCAAAAGGCTTCTCCAAATTTTGTAGAAGAGTGTCTTTCATGGTGCCTACACCAAAAAAATCTCCAGATTTAAATAAATGTGATTTTAATGATGTAACTATTGAGATGACTTTAGAAATTAATGATCTCGATGAGGCAATTTGTTTTGTTTTTTCTTCAAATGGTTGTAATAGATTGAGCAATTCTTCTAAAATAGCCCCCTGGTTTGCTGTCAGATTATTTATTTCTCCAAATTTAGTTGCATATAGAGAAAGTGCATTTTTTTTGTTCCTCTCCAACATATAATAGGTGCTATTCCAGCGTGTTGCCACACTTTGAACTAATTTCTTCTTAGGAATTTTTAACTCATTAATTTGTATATCAGTTAATCTTGAACATGTTAATGGCGAATGATTAAAATGTGTAAACGATTTTTTACCTACAACAATTAAGTCATTTATGTTAGAGCATCAGATACTGTTAAATGCAATTAATGTAATTTGCTTTTCCTTACAGATGTTTCCTTCCTCTGAATCTGAAAACATTCACTATACACTTCTTAATAGTGCTATCTGCTGAAAGAAAAAAAAAATAATGATAAAAATTTTTTTGTTAATTGTGAGCTGTATAAAATCTACAATGATCTCTTTCGACCATTTTAGAGGCTATTCCTTTCATCCTTTCTATCAGTGGTTTTTCTTAAAATATTAAGATTCTTATTTTTTATTTTATTCCATCTGAAAACTGAAACTTATGTTTCCTAGCACTTAAATTTTTGTCATTATTTTGAAATGTAACAACACACATAATATCTATTAAAATGTAACTAGACAATACCTGATCAGGAACTTTTTCTAAGAATTTTTTTTTTTTTTTTGGCTGAATTATATTATTGAGGCAAGTTTTAGGCCGAACATTGCCGAATATTTTTTCAGAGTAAAATAATGCTTTGAAAAATTAAAAATTTGTATGTAAATAATTTTTTAAAAGAAAACAATACATTTTAATTGTGAAATATACAAGAATTGTGCATATAGTGCATACTATACTTTGTTTTTAGGCAAAAATAAGTTCATTATTCGGCCAAACCACTATTCGTTGCATCACTAACAGGTAGGATGTATCCTAGAGTAAATTATAAGGATTATTTTCTTGTTAGTGCTTCAACTGAAAGTCTAGATTTGCCTTCAAAAAGCGGATGGATGGTGAAAGAACTATTTCCAGCTGTTTTATACCATATGCAAGAACACACAGAATCTGATATTGACCACCCTGTTTTTTTGCTTCTCGATAATCATAATTCACACATTTCTCTTCTAGCAATTACACATACGTGAAGGAAAATTACATTGTGTTACTGTCTTTCCCATCACATTCTTCCCATAAACTTCAACCCTTAGATGTTGCAATTTATGGTGCATTCAAAGGAATGTGTAAAGTTGCATTTAATGACTGGATGTTAAATTATCCAGGCAAAACAGTATCAGTCTGATATTCCTTCCTTAGCAGCTAAAAGCATATGTAAATTATTTACACTAAGTAATATTATATCAAGATTTGCAAAAACCTGGAATTATCCCATTAAATTGATTAGCAGAGTTTCCCTTTGATTTAAAAAAGGGCAGGGTGCTGCCGGTGAGAAAAGGGCACTTTTTTTATTCTTAAGGGCATGTTTTGGATTCTTAAGACCACTTTTTTGATTTTTAAAGTCACTTTTAATATTTAAAACTTAGATATCTCTTTTCAAAACAACATTGAGTCAGATTTTACTATGTAAGTAAAGTTTTTAATGCAAAAAAGAAAAAAGGCACTTTTTTTTTATGGAGAGGAAAGAAGGGTGCTAATTCTTTGGATGAGAGGCAAGAAGGGTGCTAATTCTTTGGATGAGAGGCAAGAAGGGTGCTATTTTGTAAACCAAAGGACAGGCGGGGTGCAGCACCCTCCTGAAACTGCCTGGGGGAAACTCTAGATTAGCCTTTTGAGATGATTACTTTTTTTTGGAGCTATATTATCGACCATGAATGCCCAGGTACTGCAAAAGATTAGGTAAGCACACGAGAAGATAGTGGAAATAGCCTTTTGACAAGGAAGTTGATGAATTAGAAATTGAAATGAGTGAAAAAAAACAATCAAGCCAGGAGATTTTGCATTGGCTCAAGTTTCTTTAATTTGCAAGAAGTCCAGCCACAGCAGATTTTATAAATATGTAGCAGTTATTCAAAATCTGTTTTTGTTGTCGAATATGAAACAGTGCCTCAAGAGTATTAGCTCTAAGAAAAACCACTTTATTTATATTGAAAATGATGTTTCACAAATAAATATCATTGGAAAACTCTCACAGCCAGACATTACTCAAGAAGCCATCATGCTTATTATGCAGTTTCCTGGCTGTGTAAACACTAATGAAAAACATTTAGTTGCTTTGACAAATACTTTAACCTTGTAAGCAAACTTAAGATTTTAAGATAGGTAAATACATCCATACCTTTTTATTTTGACCAGTGTTTTGCACTTTTGTAATGTATTTAATTTTGTCTTTGAAATAGATTCATAACATACCCAACTGCAGTCCTCAGTAATAACAAAAAAATATGTATAACATTAATTAAGTTATATTTTATTACGATTATTATATTTACTATGTTGTTTAGGTTCAAATTTATTTTATAATGGTTTTGCAAACACTTATAAGAGTTATATTACATTGTCTAAATCAGTATTCTAGCTTGTCCACACTAGTCCCACTACATGGGGCTAGTGTGGACAAAAATAACTTTTTTTAAAAAATATATTAATAAATAACTGTATTGCCAAATAACTTAATATATCAACCAAATCAAAGATAAAATAGTAAATTCTTGTAAAAAAAAATACCTGAAGTGTGAAAAATAGTATTTAGTACACTTTTTGGCGAAATTTATAAAAATTGTCCACACTAGCCCCTTTCTCCCCTATCTGTTGAAATTTTTACAATTATAGTAATTTTAAAATAAATTTTAAATGTCATTTCTTGTGTTTGCATGCTGAAATGATAGCCTAGAGCTCTGATGGGGAAAAATTCTTCGCACCACTCCCAGCCTAAATTGGGGAATTAATTTTTGTTTAACTATATTGTTCAATTTCAGACTGTTGAACCCTGTTGTTGTTCCTTGATCATTTATTGTAGGGGTTTTTTGTAGCATATTTTGATATTTTCAAAATTTTAATAACCTGTATCTCACACACCTTCTGATTTCTCCTAATAACACAGGAACTGTTTTAATATAAGTTCATTTATTTGTGGTATTATAGATAGTATAGACATTCATTCTAAATCACTCTGTTGTTAGCACCAGTCATGTTTCTCTCATTGCCAAAAGGTTTTCAGAATTGTCTTCAAGAGTTGTCCAGGATAGTTTGGTTGTTAGAGCATTTGCAACTTAAGCCAAAGTCTTTTGTTCAAATCCTTGCCTGGATACTTTTTTCACTCAGTTGGAAAATTGCTATGATTTTTTACCATTCGGATTCATTGTGTTAAAATAGTCTAAGCAAGAATTTTCCTTTAAAGTGATATGTATACCCTTTTTGGAAGTGCTCTAGGTTTTACAAGTAATAGTTATAGTAAAAAATATATTTGATAAAGCAATTAAAAAGAAAAAAAGTAACTGTGATTTCTGTTATTGTATTTTGAATTAGTGATGCAACGAATAGTGGTTTGGCCGAATACCGAATATTCGGCCAAGCTACAGCCGAATATTCGGCCGCCGAATAATGAACTTATTTTTGCCTAAAAACAAAATATAGTATGCACTATATGCACAATTCTTGTATATTTCACAATTAAAATGTATTGTTTTCTTTTAAAAAATTATTTATATACAAATTTTTAATTTTTTAAAGCATTATTTTACTCTGAAAAAATATTCGGCTATGTTCGGCCTAAAAATTGCCTCAATAATATAATTCAGCCCCCCCCCCCCCCCAAAAAAAAAAAAATCTTAGCAAAAGTTCCTCATCAGGTACTGTCTAGTTACATTTTAATAGATATTGTGTGTGTTGTTGTTACATTTTAAAATAATGACAAAATTTGAAAAGTACTAGGAAACATAAATTTCAACTTTCAGCTGAAATAAAATAAAAAATGAGAAATCTTAATACCTTAAGAAAAACCACTGATAGAAAGGATGAAAGGAATATCCTCTAAAATTGTGGAAAGAAATCATTATAGACTTTATAAAGCTCACAATTAACAAAAAATTTTTATCATTTATCATTATTATTTTTTTCTTTGCTGTCAGCAGATAGCACTAGAGTTCTTTATAGGTATAATTCAAAATATTATTGAAAGAAATATTTTTTTATGTAACAAGGGATAAATGTTACTTCTCATTATGATAAAAAAAAAATTGAATTTGCTTGTACTAACTTACTTGTATTAAAAGAATTTTGAATAGATTAATTTTAAATTTAACAGATTATGTTAGCTTATTACAAGCAGATACTTTTTGTACTTACTGATACAACATAAATTTTTTTTAACATGATTCCTAAATTAACCTTTTATATAAAAATGGGTAAATAAAACCCATTCGGGGTATGAGAGTTAATGGAAAAAAAGTGTTAGTTAATTTCAAATAAAATTTTCATTATACATGATGAATATAAATTGTCAAATTAAAAAGTTATACTGTGTAAATATAAAAACATTTATTACAGTATTATTCGGCCAAGGCCAAATAATGGACTTGATATTCGGCCGAAGCCGAATATTCGTCAGACAGGCCGAATATTCGTTGCATCTCTATTTTGAATGTCAATTAATTCATATTTGTTTCAAAATACTAAGTTAGTTTTAATGCCATGCTTTCTGAACAGGAATCATCTGACAAGTGGTTTTTACTTGAGATTTTCACATAATTCATTTCTGAAAATAAGGGCTTGCAGGCACAGGTAAAGGGGGAAATTGTTGAAATGACAAATTCCATACCAAGTTGCCATAATTTCATCATCAGCATTCTTGCTGCTAGTCCTTCTTTTTTATGTTCTCTTAATGTGATAAATGATTGAGCCCATAATTGAAGTACTAGATTGAAAGTCATTGTTATGTTTCAATTTTCTTCAATCTCAGAATTTTTTAATTTTTTCAATTAAACAAGTTCAGTTTGTATAAATTCCTGTGTTTTCTTCAATTTCATTGTATTTTAATTTACTACAATATCAATGAATACCATGGTATGCATGCAATATCCATAAATGCCCCAACTGTATATAGATTTTAAATTACAGTGGATTAGTGGAGCCAAATTTATAAATTTTAATCTAATGTTAAAGTTTTTTATACAATGCAATGCCTTTCTTTTAAATGAAAGTAGGGGAGAGGGGGGTACCTTTGAACAATTTTTAAAAAAATCCACATGTTTCTTACTTGAATTATATTTATTGAATTTTAAATATTTCCTGAGAGAAAGAATGTAATTCTGCATCATATGAAATAAAAAATTACAGTTTTTAAGATAAATTAAATATGTTGTGAGGCTTTAAAAAGCTGAAAGTTTTCTGTTCAAACCTGCCTCATGTAGGGGTACCTTTGAACAAGCTAGGGGCACCTTTGAACAAATAAACAAAATATGAAAATATTGACAGTTTTTATTAAAAACTGCATATCTTTCCAAAATATAAAATAATAAGAATAAAATTACACAATTAGTACATTTAACTGAAATTACTAATTTTTTTATTATTTAACCAAATTTGTATCCATCGAAGCACATTGTTGAGACACAACGGAGGATCTCTCTAATTATGATTAATTGTAGCAATTTTTTTTATATAATATCCTTAAAATCCACCAAATTGATATCTGATGCCTCTGGAAAATATATCGTATGTTCTTTTTTACGAAGAAACCTGACATTAAGCAATTTATTCTGACCAACATAATGAAGAGCCCTTTTTGCATGAAATTGAACTATAATGAAATCATTTTCATTCAAATTATTATAGAAAATGGATAAAACCCTGTTTTATGAAATCCAGAAATAATGTTTACCATTGTAAATGAAACAGTATAGGGTTTGTTAGACAAATCTGCTAAATCATGAATTATTGAAGTTGTGTATCCTGAATTTGCCTGCAGTTGAAGCCCTGCATCAGTACAACTTTCATATTAAGTGTAATAACACTTAATTAATCTCTTAATTTTCATATAAAAAAAATCAGCAATAATAATATTTAGATACATCTATAACTCTTTACTTCATAGTTTTTATTGCTCAATGGTCACATGGAGTTTAGCATTACAACTATTTACTCAATTAGGTTTGAGAATTTGAAGAAAACAAACCTTATAAGTTAAAGCTAACACCTTTATTTACGTATTAAATAGTAAATTATAATTTTAGGGATACAAGATTATCAACAAAAAGCTTACAACTTTTTTTTGTTAAGTTTAGATTCAAGAAAGCAAAATATACATATCTTGCTTAGACAGTAGTGTGCATGCAAAATGGTAAAGCTTTGTATTCTTGTTACATTGAAGCAGTAGTACTGTGCTGCCATATATATTTTAAAAATATAATTTATTTAAAGGAAAATATTTACATTGTTCAAAGGTGCCCCCAGTTCAAAGGTACCCCCCTCTCCCCTACTCTGCATATATCCTTTTCATCCTATTTCAATGAGAAGCAGCTTGGGTCCATAGTGCCCCTTTCTGGCTATAGCCTTGACACTAGTTCCTCATTATGTTATGCATAGTAACATTATATATATATAGATATAGATAGATATATGTATGTGTGTGTGTGTGTTGATTCCAATAAATATTTGTAATCGTTAATTTTCAGACAAAGCTGTAATATGCATCTAACAAATATAACACAGTTATTTATGTTTATAGCTTACTATATTTCCTCATTTTTTTAATGCTCCGCTTTCAGTTATATTGCTCATTCAGATATAGGTAATACTTAGTTATCCCGTCGACCAATTTCGCCAAATTATATAAATTGCCAAACCGCTCGCCCAATTATACAAATTGACATAATTTTTATTTTAAATAATGAAAGAACAAATAAATTAGTATAACATTAATAAAAATAGAAATAAAACGTCAAAATAAAAATAACTTGATGACGTAAACACGTGTAACTTGCTTAAAGTCAAGTGAATGGGGCATTTACGATCAACCATTATTGGCATTTAATCTTATAGTTTGGCGATAGATTTTTGGTCGACGGGATAACTAAGTAGTAACCAGATATAACATACCTTTTTCCTGTTTTCTAGCTTGAGCAATATAACCAGACACTAATGCAATTAATTTGTATAGTAATTCATCGAAGCAAAATCGTTTGTTATCTCTAATTGAAAGTATTTTTCTTTCACAGATTTTATTTAGTATCTGTTTCTTCAATAAGGATGGGGGAAAGTGAGTTCCTGTTTGCCACCAAAATGTACAATAATGCAACCTTTGAAGTATTAAGTAGAGATTTAATTAACTGGTACTTCCAGTATCAGTCAATAATATGGACAACTGTTTTACTGACACCTATAGTAGTAAGTTTTATTTTATTAATAACTTGAAATAATTGTATACTGTATTATTATTTTTAAACTCATGAACTTGTATAATAAATTTGATTGCTGTTTTATTAAGATTTGATTAGAAATTTTATTAAGACAGGTTTATTTATTTATTTTCATGTGTTTCATTTTACAGGGAAAGGGTCTAGCTTGGCAATCACAGATTTTGATTATTTTTATGTATGTTGTAGGGTAAAAGCCCCTTAGTCTCAGATTCAGCGAATTTTATACAATGCTCCTTAGTTATTGAGAAATAGGGGGTCTAAACCTCCAAACCTCTTAAATACTTTCCCACAAATTTACTGTGTGGTCATAGTTTAGTTGTTACGGTGTCTGCTCGTTGATCTGTGGGCTTGGGTTTGAGGCCGGAACGTGCTACATTTATTTTTCTCAATTTTTGTTTTATAAGTATAGTAAAGCCTCGATAATCAGTGAGCGGATGATCTGCGGTGCGGTTTATCCGCAAAGCAAATTATTTATTTATTTTTTTTTTAATCTTTTAATTCAAGCCAACAGCAAGGAAAATACAATAAGCCCAAAGTAATAGAAGAATATTTCCAGATTTGGTTGCCATGTTTAAAATATCAGATATAAAGTCTTGATGTATTTTCTTGATTTTATTAACAAAACGTAAACACAGCAATTAAAAATATTTAACAATTAAATAAGACTATTATGATAAATTTCATGGGAGCTGGGAGCATATCAAGAATAGCTTCATTTTTTAAATAGAAAAGGTGTTTCCAAAGCAAGATACAAAAACAAGTGACTGATTTTTTTTAAAAGGTGTAACTCAGTACTTTTTGTACGGTATGTATGGCATTGTTTCTTGTTTACTGTTCTTTATTTTAGTGATTTAGACACAATGCAAAGGTTTCTGGTGTACTGTGCATAAGTATGTATTTAAATGTTTTATTATGTTTTTTGTACACTGAAACATATTATTTATGTTGAATTTTCTTTTTTTCGTGCTTACACCCTATTTTCAGCCTTTTTCTGGTTATCCGCGGTACCCTTGCCACCCAATTCTGCAGATAATCGAGGCTGTACTGTACTTAGAATTTAATAATCTCATTGTCAATTAAAAGTTATAATATTGTTTATTAATTATAATATTAACCTATGTAATTTTTTATTTTTAACTAAATCATTGTATAAAACATCATTAAACGGTTATTTTCTAAAAATCACTTTTAAAATATATTTCATATATTCTTTATCGATACAGTGATATTGAACAATTGTGTCAATTCGTGATTTTAAAGAAACATCATTTATATATTGCCTGAATAAGGGAAGTCAATGCGATAATGCTAATCTGTAAGCATAATTATATTAAAAATTAGCATAAGAATTAAATTACAACATACTTTTTTGAATATTAAAGATTTTTAAATTTGTAATACATATGCTTGCGCTTTCATTTACTTAGCTTTTTCATTTATCTTCTTTCTGCATTTATTTTTATTTTATTTGAAAATGTTTTATTTTATCATAACTACAGGGGCCACAACAGATTTTGTAATGATTTTGGAATTTTTACTAGTCAATAATAGACCAATTTTTTTTTTTTTTTAAATCTCTTTAAATGATGAGAAATGTTTAATGGTTTAAAAATAAAAATAAATTAAAATTTAAATATGTTGACATTATAATTAATGTACAGTATTAAAATTTTTAATTGAGATTATTAAATTATAATTACAAGTATATTTATAAAAGAAAAATTGAGAAAATCAAATGTAGCACGTTCCGGTCTCGATCCCTAGCCCGCAGATCAACGAGCAGATGCCATAACAACTGAGCTACAACCAACACAATAATTTCATTACAAAGTAAGTATTTAATCTGTGTTATAATATTAGACCTCCTATTTCTCGAGAACTAAGGAGCGTTGTATAAAATCTGTTGAACCTGAGACTAAGTATATAACATATATAAAATTAATCAAAATATGATTACCAAGCTTGGCCCTGTCCTTGTTAGAAATAAGGAAACTTGGTCTTTATCCAAAGCATAGAAAAAAATTCTTGTTTAAGTATAGATTAATAAAATGACGAAATAAGATAATTGATAAATTGTCTTTTCATTTTCTTTGTGTATTGTGAATTTTTTAAAAAAAATGTTCTTTATTCTTCAACTATCTTTTAGGTGGCTTCCATTACAAAAAGTAAGAAGCTACTTATTGCAGTCGTCCAGAAGAAAGCAATTCTGGAAAATTTCGGCACATTTTCACTGATCATGAACCCTCAGACCACAAAACTACCCTATGTTCAAATTCTGATATATATATTCTAAAAAAAAAAGTAACCACTGCTGACATTGACCTAAATGATTTTTTTGTGATTGGAAGTCTTTCTCAGCTTATATTAAAAAACTATTGCATATATAAATATGAAAATTTACAGTTTTATAGAAAAATATTTGATAAAGTCACTGAAGCAGACTTTTTAAATCAAAGAATTATTTTAAGCGCTATTTAATGTTGAAGTCTGTCAAAATAGTTCCGTTAAGAGTTTTATAGGATCGAAAACTATTTAGAATAATTTAACCTACACATATTTGACGAGCTTGTGGTGTGCAATTTGCAATCATTTTTTTTTAATTTGACTAACTTTTTGCGGTTTTTTTATAAATTTTTTATTAAAAATTTAATTATTACAATATAGATTTATTTCATATTTAAAAAAAAATATATTTTTTTTTTAACCTATTGTCAAATTTTAAAACGGTACAAATAATAGTTCCTTTCAATTAAAAAATGTATTTGCACATTAATAATAAAAATAGGAAGAAACTTTAATAATTAATTTATTACTTGTTAAAAGCATTAAATGTGAAAAATTGCTTCATATTTAAAAAGCCCAAATAATATAATGCCTAACAGTTTCAATTAAAAAATATATTTATACTAGAGATTCATTTTGTATTTCGAAAAAGTAATTTTTTTAGCTAGTGTTGCTAAATTTTAAAACAGCACAAATAATATGTCCTTTCAATTAAAAATTGTATTTACATATGAGTATTAAAAGGAGACAGAAAACTTTTTTGAAAAATATGTGATATTTAAAATGTCTTATATAAAACATTTTTCTTATAGCATCGGTATACATACAATTTCAGGAGGCAGCACCATTTCTTTTCTTTTTACTTAGCCATTTTATACAAGCTGATTTTCAAATGTTTAATTGATTTTATTTAACCCTCTGCCTACCAGACGGGTCCAATGGACACAAAAGAAAAACAGAATTAGTTCAAGTACAGTAAATTCCAGCTGAATGTGATAAAATTAAGAAATTGTTCTGTAAACTCGTATTTTTAGATCTGAATTCGTAAAAATCTAGAAACATAAAAAAAAAATTATCGAATAAAAACTAATGAACTTTAACTGTGGTTCGATGCATTATTGTAAATTTTTAACGCTGTGTTTTTGGTAGTTCGAGGGCTAATAAATCATGAAAGCAGCCATTAATTGTGCAAGAGCTGATTCTGCCTTAGGAACCAACCCAAAAATGCCCCAGTCAAATGGAAATTTATAACAATCTGATTACAGAAGATCACCACTGGCTGTTTAATTAGTCAATCTTCCATAATTTTTTTAAAACAGAGCAAATTAACATAGTTTTAAAGTATGCAGTGTTTGAATGGGTGTTTCTGAATGTATCTCGTAGAGGGCAGAGCCCCTAATATATATATCTGATTTTTGTTATATTATATTAACATTCTTTTTTATAAATTTATTTGTATGTGACTGAGCATTTGTAGAAGGAAGGCTTATCCTGATCTCAACAGATTTTGTTGGACAACTTTACTTTTCTTAATTATTAGACCTTGATATAAAGATTTCAGAGCATTTTTTGTTTCGCCTGTAAAAAATAGCTGACATATAGCAGTTTTAAGATATAGAGTAGATGACATTTTGGAACAAGACAGCTGATTAAAAATAAAAGCTTTTGTAATCATTTTCACTGCTAAATTTAGCAAATGTGATGTCTTCCAAATTTAATTTCACTATTTTAACTATTCTTGCAACTCTCATATGCTCATAACTCTACATAGTCATGTCATAAAATAGCATCATATGTGAAAGAAAAAATATATTGGTATTATTAAAATAATCGTCCACATGTATGAGTACATAACAATGTCCACCAGTTTCAAAGTCTCACCATACTTGGCAAATTATTGCCAAATTTGGCGACAAAATAAGGCTCTATAGATGAAGTTAACTTGGTGATAGCTGACTAATTTCTCGAAATTCCCATTCAAATTCAGTACTGACAAAAACTGGAAATCTTCTATAGTTGGTTCCAAATAAACTAAATTAATCAAAAAATAGCTGAATTCTTAAAACCAAGGATTAAAGAAGCCACCTTTTTCTCCTGATATAGACTGGAAGGACTTTTCAATTTGTTCTGAATTATTGATTAATGTTACATTTTAATATGTGTGATAACACATGTATTTCTTTTATTCTAATTCATGTGCAAATAAATTATGTTGTTATTTTGTATATACTGTGAATTCGTGTTTAATAAATATATATAATTTTTTATTTAAATATTTTTATGCTTCACTGAAAATAAAAATTTTTCTCCCCTTTTTTAGGTGCATTCGTAATTATATAAAAACGTAGCACCTATAGTCGTCGTTCGGTCTGTCTGTCTGTCTGTCCGTCCATCTGCATATAACAGAGCAGAAACTACCCAACCAAATGGTCTGAAATTTTAAATACATAATTATTGCAAAATTTTGTTGAGTTGTTTCAAATTTTGTGAAAATCGGATGTATAGTTTAATTACTGGGACAGTGAAAAGTTTTCCGTTACATTACAGCCAATGGGAAAAATTATTTCAAGTGCATTTTAATGATGTTACAGCCTTTCGAACAGAATGACATTGATATGTACTTATAAAATGCACTAAAATATACATTCGGCATAATATGTGGTGCAAAAATATTTATAAAACTAGTTATAGTATGAACGCACCTCATTTGCCACGTTTGACGTGCAATTTCCAACTTCTTTAAAACTTGTGTGTTTTTTTTTGCCAAACCAAAATTGTATTTTTTTGCATTCCTTCTCATTTTTATTTATCCATATGTCTTAAAAATGTGTATTGGTATATTATTGTTACTGTGAGATTCTCATTTTGAAATGTATTTCAAATTCACTGTTATAAAGAAAGCTGACCATCCAGATCTATAGGAGGTAATCTAATCAGATTGCTTGATCTGTAGTATAAAACTACTTGCAAGTGTAAATTTATTGAATTGACCATTAACTTTATTTAAGATTGAATTGACCACTAACTTGATATAAGATTTGCATGGCTGCCAATCATTTGGAACATTTTGTGAATTTGACTCTTTCAAATAAGCATGTTTTGAACTAGAGATTTTACTTAATACATGAAACCAAATATGCACCATCTAAGAAACAAGACACATTTTATTAAGTAAATTATCTGGTTATAAACATGTTTATTTAAATTAGTCAAATTGACACAAAAACCATGGTTTCCTAAGCTATGGTATACAGACCGGACTGATACACTGTAAAAATGGTCAGACTATTTTTTAATGGCAGAAAGTTCCAAAATTTCATAAAATTCGAAGTATTATAACTCGTTAAGTTTTGATCTTAGAAGAATGAAATTTTTATTGGTTAACTTAGATCATGGAGTAAAGGTTTTTAAATATAACTTATTTATAGAATGGGAGGCACTTGCAAAGACCATCACTTCATCGAATTGACAACTGAAATTTCAGGATTAGACAGAACTCGGTTAGCTTATTAAATGCAACTGATCTGCCAAGTAATATCTTGGTAGAAACCATCTGCAGACCCAATTTTAGTGGTTGATCATCGGTAGGTTTGTCATTGTGTTTTCCTGCACCCAAAGGTATGGAAACATGGAGGGCTGGAAGCAGGAAAACACAATGGTAAACCTACCAGTCAATCACTAATATCTCTGCAGATGTTTTCCACCAAGATATTACTTTACAAACCAGTTGCATTTTAATATGTGAATAGAGTTTTAACTTACCCTGGAATTTCAGCCATCAACCTGATGAGGTGATGGTTTGTGCAGCCCCTCCCGGTCTCTTATAGAACCCAAGAACTATATAAAAATATTTTATTATGTACACAGCCCTTTGTAAAACAAATGCCAATCTAAAAGCTATACTTTTTTTGTATACTCTTTTGTGATTGAAATATGTTTCTATCATCAGCAATTTAAGAAATAGTTACTGTAACCTCTATTTTGAATCCTCTTCTATTATACAACTATTTTTTATTATGATGATCACTTATGAAAGTGTTTTTTCTTTTATAAAAAAAATCATTATAAAGTGCCTGCGCTGTTTATTATTATTATATGTTATTATGTGTAACACTGGCAACTTTTCCATTACGGGTTATTTAAATAATAAACTAAACTAAAAATTAAATTTAAATTTGAAAATTTTTAACATTCTTAATTCTAAAATGTATGTCTTTTTAAAAGCAACATTTTACATACTGATTTCAATATTTTCTAGATTACCTTCATCTTACCAGTAGTTATGCTAGCATTAGTATACGTATCAGCTCTCTACTTAAAAGCATACCGGTATTATTATAAAATAAATGGCTATACTTTTACTCCTAAATGCTGGGAACCTGCAAGATCCATTTTAGCCTATTTGTGGGATGCTCAAGCAAGATTTTGGTATGGTAAGTTGTTATGCAATTTTACATATATCTTTTAATTTTAGTTATATCAGTTACTGTGAGTTGGTATCTAACTCAATGCAGATTTAAAAAAAGAAAAAAAATGACATCCTCCCCTCCCTTTCTGTAAAGTATTGTCAAATTTTCTGATTGATTTTTTGCAGTCTCATAATTCCATCTATAAAATTTCTAGTTGTTATTGATAAAAAAAAAATAATAACCAAATGTTAATTTAGCTATATATAATTTTATGTCTTGCCCAGTTTTCTTTCATTAGTCTCTAGCCAAATTGGGGCCAGCTTATTTAATTTTGCAAACTTGGGCTAGGTTGGGCCTGAAACTTCTTCCGGGGACGTATCAGGCCGACATTTTATTTATTTATTTATTTTAATAGTATTGATATTATGTATATTTGTACATTCTCTAAAAATTTGTTTTGTTTTAACTAATTACAGAAAAATATTTTAAAAAAAATACCTTTTCTTAGTTCTTCCGAATTATGTTAGCTGATTGTTTTATTTTTCATTTTAACTCTGAGCATTAGGCTATGTCTTTGCATGTGTCTTTAATATTGGTACTTTTATAGCTTGCATTTAAATTTATCTTATGTGACCACTCTCTCATTGGATTTTAAACTATCTTAATTTCTCTAATGTGTGTCTTTATTTGAATGTATATGTATTTGTCTAATATTCTTGTGCTGTATTCCATGGCTTGCGAGCGTATAAACTGAAAAATGTATTTTTTGTATAAATATGTGTGAAATATTCTTTTAATTGTAGAACAATGCTAATTTTAAAAATATAAGCTCTTTTTGAGAAACTGAGTCGGCCCTAATTTAATTTATTTTTGTCCAGGCCAGGCCATCATCTGTATAAAAATAAACAGTTTGGGCTGAACGCTCAGCTTTTACACTGTGTCAGGGCCAGAAAATTTCGGTTAATGCATACCTCTGTTACTTGGCATCATTATTAAAATATTTAAGTTTTGTAACAAATAGGTAAAAAGATAGGGTAATCTGTAGGTTTCTGATTAAGGAAGGAAGATTATATGATGAATGTGACAACATATTTGATTGCATAAATTTATAATTTTTAATAAATGGTGAGAAAATGGGAAAAAAAAAGTGATAAAATTGTTGAATTACCTTATCCTTGAAACAACTTCAATATTAATTGATATCGTTAATAACTTTGATATTTCCCAATTCATAATTAATTTTGGGATTGATGTTTCCTTCAAGAATGTCTCTAAATGTATAACAGCCAATTTAAATGAATAAAATAAAATAACTAATAATTATAATAAAAGTTCAAAAGTATTTAAATTATTTTAAAATAAAATAGTCAAATATTTCCAAGTTAAATGAATACAATACAGTAACTAATAATTGTAATAGAAGTTCAAAAGTATTTAAATTATTTTAAAGTAATCAAATATTTGGCTAGTTTATCTTGCAATAATATTTTTTAAGGTTCCTGATCATATCTTTATATCAGGGCTACCATTTACAACTAAATTTTCACTAAAAGTGACTATTTTCAGCATCAGGCGACTATAGCTACTATTTTAGCTCCAAAACCTTCAAAATCATTTTTTTTTTTTGGGGGGGGGGGGGGGAATCAGAAAAAAGAGACTGTTTTTGAATTCTTCTGGTTTTTTTTTTTTTTTTTTTTTTGTAAAAACAGGTTTGTTATCAATCCCAGAACTGCCAACTCTTCCCTTTTTTATCCATTTAAACTCAATCACCGAACAATATATTTATATATCAATATCAGTTTCTTAAGTTTTTTTTATTCAATTTTAAAATTCTCTAAAACTTCCATTTGGAATAAAGAAATTACTCTTTTTAATCTAAATGTAACAAAAAGATGCTGATCATCCAACTTCCAGAGAGATAAACTGCAGATTTTTTGGTTTTGCTGCCACCCATATTTTTCAGTATATTTCTCCCATTTTTTTGTTGTTCTTAAAGGTATTTAATCCTTTAACTGCCATATGAATCATATACCATTCACTCTAGAGGACTTGAAAATTGCCATCGCCCTTAGCGTGGCTCAGAGATCCCCTTCAGCATGTTAATCTTTGTCAATGATCTGTCATCATGCTGATTAGCTTATCATGATTCTTCATCCGTAACATAGGTCTCAACGTCCGTATATTAGTAATAGTTACTTCATTAAAATCATAAGATCAAAAATAAATAAAATCGCCCAGTACTTCGAACATATCAACTTTATTCTACAATTTTTTAGTAATTTTTAAATGGCAAATATTTATTATTCATATGGTGATGCCAAATAGATGTTAATTTTTTTATTGTTCTTTCTAAATTTAAAGCATTGCTTTGCTAAATAGGACTGATCAATCCAAGGTGGAGACAGATAGTTTAGTGTTCTTTATTAACCTTTTTTTTATGTATTAGAATACATATGGGAATATATATAATAAATTTGAAATCACAAATATATGAAGAAATTGGTAAAGTTCTATACTTCATCAACAAATGAAAATGCTATTACAATATAAATTTAGAAAGAAGGTGTATAGCAAGAATATTTATAACAATTAACTATGAACAAATTTAAACTACACAAGCAAAAGACTGTCTGTATCTCCTCAGTGGGTGGACAAACAGATCTAACTCCACCCCCACTATAAAAAACTTGTAGGTTTCGAAACACAAGTCTATCCTACATTCGAAACCAATCATAAAACTAAATTATTTTGAAAAGTTTTTTACTTTAAAGATATGAATTTAAATATTAAAAAGTAAACCAAACAATAAAAATATAGTATAAAATAGTACAAAGTTATTTAAATACAAAGCATAATTATATTTTAATGTGTATGAATGCAGAACGACCAGTGTCCACCCATACCTACAAGAAAAAAATATAAAATGAACAGAAATACCTGCCAGATTATAAGCATCAGAAGTCCTTCACCTGATATTAACAAAAAAAAAAAATTCTCACTCCTTATCCGAAATCAAAATCTTCAAAAACCAAATCTGCATCTTCCTTCGATTCATACTTCTGTGCTAACTTAATCTTTATAAAGACTTTAGGGTAAGTACATCATGTGGAATGCTCTGGAAGCATGCTATCATAAATAGTCATCCTGCCAAACCACAATGTTGCCATTTACTTTTCAAAACTATCTTCAAATAATATTCAAAAAATTAATTGGATAATTGTTATTGAGAAAAAGATTAAATTCATATCTTTAAAGTTAAAACTTTTCAAAATAATTTAGTTTTTGCATTGGTTTTGAATGCAAGATAAACTTTTGTTTCGAAGCCTTCAATTTTTTTTACAGTGCAATGTGGAGTTAGTTCTGTTTGACCACCCACTGAGGATAAACAGACAGTCTTTTGCCTGTGTAGCAAATTTGATAGTTTAGAGTTTTCATAGTTTATTATTATAAATATTTTTTATATACACCTTCTTTCTAAATTTATATTGTAATTGCATTTTCATTTATTGATGAAGTACATTTTGTTGCATTTCATATGAGCTGCTTTTGCGCCCGTTATGCAATGATTTTCATTAATTATATTTGAAATACAGTAGAGTGTCAAAAATCTGCACAGCTTGGGACCAGAGGCTGTGCGGATTTTAGAATTTTGTGGATTTTAGAGTTTTGCAGATTCTGGATTAAATGATTTATTTTTTTTTTAACTTACCTGTATCCATTTACAAGAAGAGCTTGTAATAATTCAGTTTAAGCAAATCAAAACTTGAATCCCTTTTATTTACCTGTACATTATAATTTTAATACCCAAAATTATTTTTTATTACAATTTTTAAACATTTCTTGTATAGTTCTTTGCTTGAGAACTTTCATTTTCTCTTGATGAAGTTTTTTTTAAATTCTGTAAACAGTCATTATTTGCTGTTGGTCTATACAACTCAAAGCAAATGCAAAATAATAATGAAATGAGTGTTGCCAACCTTACAATATAAAATAAATTAATTCGCTACTTTCTATAGTGGCGAATAGATGGTGCCATTACCAACACCTTTGTGGGCTTGTTTACTCTTCACATCATTCCCTGTTGTTTTACATATTGTTGTGTGTAGGTTTCTGTGAAATAAAAGCGTTTTATTTGCGTAATATCCACTGTCATTACTATTTTCTCATAAATTTATGTTAAAAATAATTTTATTTTCATTCGCTGATATTTGGAATAAAAATTGTAAAGAATACTTCTTAACTGAGAATTTCATTGTTTACGTTTTGAAATGCAATGGGATTTTAGAGACTCTACTGTATATATACATATATCTTTTGCTTTTATTCTCATCCTACTCTAAAAGTCCAAATTATTAATTATAATCATTACAAAATCAAAACTGATTAAAACATATAAATTTTTTTTAATGAGGCTCCCTG
The DNA here is from genome assembly GCA_963932465.1 of Maratus speciosus. Taxonomy (NCBI): domain Eukaryota; kingdom Metazoa; phylum Arthropoda; class Arachnida; order Araneae; family Salticidae; genus Maratus; species Maratus speciosus. Next base: position 299,345,532 of record OZ010789.1, read on the forward strand.
AAACCAATGGGGTAAGAAATAGGGCCATGCGAAATGGGGGATGAAGGGGGCAGTCGCTCCGGGTGCGGAAATTGAGGGGGCATGAAATTTATACTACAAACCTCTTTTTGTTTCTTCTTTTTTGTAAAAAAAAAAAAAAAAAAAAAAAAAAAAAAAAAAAAAAAAAAAAAATTGCATATTTACATACTGGGAATTTTATTCCAATGGAAGTAACTGCATTTTTCGTTTCAAAGTTATTGCATTGTCCTTTAAAATTTAAAAATGTATATGTAATCATGTAAATTTATTTACTATGTAGGATGCCTGCAGGATGCCATAGATTTACTCTCTACCCATTTCTTTTTCTAATGTTATTTAAGATTTATAAAGTTGGTAATACCTCATTTTGATCTATCATATATTTTTTAGGTTAAATATGTTCAAGACAATCAGATCTATATATTACTTTTATGAAGTTTTACGTGTAAAAGATCCCTCATGTGACATAGAGCACAGCGAATAGAAGAATCAAAATCGTTAGGAAAAATTATAAAATAATATATTAGCCAGAAAAATTATAAAGATTTTTAATACAGCAAAAACATGGCAAACTATTATAAAAGATATTCATATAATTATTATGGTGTAGATTTTATTTTAAATCTTTGATTGGGAAAATTTTTAAAATTTAATTAAAAAAACTGATTTTTTAAAATTTGTTTGTATTCCATTTATTTTTAGTCTCCAACATTTCTGTTCCAAAAAATATAAAAAAGGCAAAGGAAACTATTAGCGAATGAATGAGTGAGAAATTTGGAATTGCCCCCCTAAAGAGTCAAATTCCCCCCCCCCCCTCCCTGTGGGGCATACGTCCCATGTTGGCAACCACTGCTCTAAAGCAAGGTTTCTTAACTGGCATGTCGTTAGAGTACCTCAAATGTGTTACAAGAATTTTAAATTGATTGTAATAAGCCTTATAATGAAATTTCACTTATCTTCACCTTTTTACTATAGATCAACTAAAGACAGAAGTAGCAATATTTGAAGGCTTTTTTAGACAGTGGTTGTAAAAAAAGTGGACAAAACTTGGGTTTATCGCAAGTTCAGGAAGATTTAGAAAGTTATTGCTAATAAGTCTTTTTTACTACCTGTCCATGTATTCTTACAAGATGCTTCCTCAGAATGCCAGATTGACAAACTCAGGGAATTGTTAAAAATTCCAAATATTAAATACCCCACCTTTATAAGGAGCTTGTTACTTATTGCTCTATTTCTAAATGTCTAAAATATCAATATTAAATTGAGCACATCTGTTCACTTGTTATTTATTTTTTCATTTATTTATTTATTTTGTTTTTTGTTAAACTATGACATATAAATTTCATTATTCAGCTATTTTAATATATTTGCTGCTATTTTATTTCTTTTCTTTAGTAAACTGAAACAAACATGGATTGTAAAGTTAATTTTTAAAACCATGCTGTAATTTTTGTTAAAATCAAAGTCTGCCATTAATTTAAAAGGGGCAAAAACGTTGCTCTAAAAGTATAATGAATACATTATTGCTTAATGTGTAAATTAACTATAAGCTATTTTCCAAAAAGTTTTGATATTTTTATTATTGATGTTGCTTGTAACAAATTATTTAGGTTATGAAATTGAAGGTCTTGAAAATATTCCTGATGATGGACCTGCTTTAATTGTGTTTTATCATGGAGCCATGCCTGTTGATTGGTATTATTTATTAGCCAAAACCATTATTCACAAGAATCGTCTCATTTGTGCTGTTGGTGATAGATTTCTGTTTAGTATACCTGGTAGGTTAAGTTTTGATATTTTAATTAGTTATTTTAATTTATTTGATACATAAATGACACTTTTTTCAGTGCAGATAAGTGTTTAACCATTAGATTATATGTTTTGCTTGTAAGTTGTAGTACATTTTTCAGATTTATTGTACATTATATGTTTAACTCCTTTGGGATGAGCGTCACATGTATGTAATCAGGGTTGGGTTTTTGACATGACAAGCGTCAAAAACTGGTTTAAACTGTCATAAACTGGTTTAAACTGTCGAAAACTGTCATAAACTGGTTTAAACCATCGAAAACTGCCAAATACATGTAACACACTAAAACATTTTAACAATAGGTAAACATTAAATAAGTCAATGATTTATGTTATCTTTTATTGAAATTTAATAATTTAAAAAATATATTATTTGCGATAAAATATTTCTTTTTGGATTTTTCAAACAGAAGAAAATAATTTTGTACAATTAAATAATCCTGATGAATTTTACCCTGCAGCACACCACATGTTTAGCACATTTATTTACACCCAAAAGAGTTTTGAGTTTAGAGTGTATGAAGTGTTAGAAAATAGTCTGTCTCTTAATTGAGGCTGAGCTAGTAGGACTTGATAGCAAAAGCATTGCTAGATGAGCAAGTTTTGAAGCAGACTCAAAAAGCTGTTGCATTTAATGATACCTTTCCACCAAGCAATGAAGTCCTCCCTATAGCACTGAAATAAGAAGACGGGAAAGGGTATTCTTTTAGCTTCATACACAATCAGTATGGGTAAGGATCCATAAATTCTCTCTGTAGTTCAAGTGTGAGCTGAATCAACTGATATAGCAGTCAACCCTTGCTCCTGATGGTTGGGATGCAAAGTATAAGCCAAACAATGGAATGGTTTCATGATTTAATCCCTTCTATTATGCACTTTTTCAATATGGGCTTAAAGGAATTTTCTTTTAGATGACCGGCCAATTTTGTTCAGTTTTAAAATCAAAAACATTTTTATATATTGAAAGAAAGCATGTTTTAAAAAGATTTTGACTTTAAGCTTTTTTTTTTTTTTTTTTTTTTAATTACTTCTCTTACTTTGTAAATGTTTAAAATTAATAATCCAATTTCAATTTTGAATGGAATGGTTATTGCCTAGACTAGAATAACATCGATGCATATTATCTTGAAAAAAAGCATGTTTTAAAAAGATTTTGACTTTAAGCTTTTATTTTTTTTAATTACTTCTCTTACTTTGTAAATGTTTAAAATTAATAATCCAATTTCAATTTTGAATGGAATGGTTATTGCCTAGACTAGAATAACATCGATGCATATTATCTTGTTATATATACAAAAAAATCTGCGCTTTTCTAAGTTTTTTTTTTTCCCATAAAAAAAGCTAGCTAATGCTTTAAGCTCTCAAAAGTAAGAGAAATTAAAACGATTTTAAGTAAGAGAAAAAATGTGCAGCTCAGGTGAGCTTAATGTCTACTTTTTAGAAAAACACAATTTTACAAAAAAAAAAAAAAAAAAAAAAAAAATTAAATAAAAATTTTACCTTGTTAAAAAGTTGTATTTAACAATAATACTTTACTATGTACTAATTACTGATATACAGTAAGAGTGAATTTAAAATATTACCTGTAATATTGTCATGTGTGACATTTAATTTGAATTTTTACAGATCAATTTAGTATTTGAGGTTTTTGACAGATGGTTTTTGACATGACGGTTTAAACTATGGTTTGACCCCGACATAAACTGACACATGTCAAAAACCTGCCAATCCTATAATTATTACTAATACTATATACTAATTATACAATTACAGTAATAGTGAATTTTAAATATTACATCTAATGTGTGACATTTAATGTGAAATTATACAGATCACTGTAGTATTTGAGGTTTTTGACAAGGGTTTTTTGACATGATGGTTTAAACTGCAGTTTAAATCGTCATAAACTGACATGTGTCAAAAACCTGCCAACCCTGTATGTAATGCATAAAATGCTCAAAATCCTTGATTATTCACATCAGTTATTTTTAATTGTGAACTTTTTCTTGTTTAATCAAAGCATTTTTGTGACTGAGTTAGGCAAAAAATTCTGTTTTGAAGAACTGATGACTAAAGATTAAATATTCTGTAAAGCATGTTTGTCATGGTATGGTTAAACTTGTATCATACAATTCCTTCTATTTCCCTTTAACATTTCTGATTTTTCAGAATTTTGATATTTTTTGTCATTTACTATTTCAGTTTGTTTTGACAATTTTACATGCATTAACATTAAACAGACAAATTCTTTTATGATAATGAAAAATATGACTGCAAAATAGTTAAATTGTGTTTATAGGAATAGGCTAATGTAATACAAGTACAGTTGGAAAATATATAACTGTTAAGTAGTGAACTACTTTTAAAGAAAATTCCTTAAAGTAGTAATTATTCGCACATTCAGCATAATTTAACAGGATGTGGAAAATGACAGAAGAACTATAATATTAAAAAAGCTAATGTAAAGAAAAAAAAGTCCATTTTTTTTCTTTTTCTGGGAAAAAGAGAGAAGTGTTGCACCTTAAATTCAGCTTTGAAAAAATAAACTATTATTGAAATATTTACAATTATGGAAAGTGTTTGATGCAGTTTTTATTGCAAATAATCTGGTGGTTTTCTTTTTAAAAGATAGCATTTAAGTCGAAGGAGTATGTTACACAAGAGAATATAGAGGCATCCTCCGACTTACATAAGTAATGCGTTCCGTAAACTTGTGCGTAGTCGAATTTGCAAATTTCTTAGGCAATATTTATTATATATATATAATATATACATTGTTTACATAGTATTATTTTATAAATAAAGTAGCATGCAGCAGTATTTACCTGGATATAAATTATAAAATTATGAAAAAAAATATAAAAACAAACTGAAAGAACACTTTTCAAATAAAAAGTATCTTGTGGAATATGGGATTTATAAATTTAACATAGATGAATTAATTTATATCAATTTCGAATCTACATCAAATGAACAGCTCTGAAGCTGGAAGAAAAATACACTTGTTCCTCTTCACCGAAACTTTAAAATTAAGTTTCATTATTGTTTGAATTCAGCTAACAAAATTGTAACAGAACAGAGTTTTTTTTTTTTTTTTTTTTGTCTCATTTTAATAAGATTTGTGTTTGTTTTGTTAAGATTTGATTATATATCCCAATAAAAATATAACTGTATCTAATATATAAAACTATATTATTGTTGTGGTTTTTATCTGCATGTTTTATTTATAAAACAATTATCAAAAGTATGCAAATGCGTATCAAACACACTAGTATGTTCATAAATGTAATTTTCAAAATTTCTTACGTAAGTGCAAATTTATGTAAGTCGGGAGATGCCTGTACTATATGAGAACTGCTAAAGAGAACAAACACACTTTACAAGAAATATTAAAATAAAGTTAGAAGACGTAAATGTTTTACTTCAATACATATTCATGCCAGGCAAAACTATGTTATGTTGTATCCTTTGTTGCATTAACCCAGAAACACAAAATAGTGTAATAAAAACATGTTTTTTATGAACATTTCTGAACTCGCAAAATTATGAATGATTCAAATGGAAAATGAATACAAGAATTCTTTGTTCTTCTTAGTTTGTTTTACAATAAAAAGAAATAAGTCCTGGAATAAATGTACATAAAGCTCACGAGTGAAATTGTTAACTGATTAAACAAGTATGATTCTGTCAAGATCATCACTAAATAAAAATATATATCATATCTAATTATAAAGAATGCACCTCATTTTTAAGATTTATTTCAATGGCAAAAAAATATCTTATACTTTAGATCTAACAACATTTTGCATCTAATCATTTAAACAATTTGAAAACATGCTTTTTTTTTCTCCCCCAAGAAGCAAGAGCTATTTCATGAATTTAAATAAAACAACTTATTTTACTTTTCAAAATAACAATAAAATTTGACAAAATAGCTACCTACTGCTCTCTTTTTTGCAATAATTTATATATACAGAGTGTTCCAGAAGTAATGGGACAAACTTTAAGGGGAGGTAGGGGACATCACAAGGATTCAGATTTGCATAGCAACCCAGGGTTGGAAACGCTTTCATGGTACGGTAGTGACGACACAAAACACAAGAAAGACGGGATACGAATAAGAGGAGAAAACATGTTTATTATCCTTAGTACATCAAAAAACTAAGAAGAAAGAACATTAAAGGGACAACGATCGTCATAAAAGTAGGTGTTTGAAATTACGACCCCAGGCCGTGATGCATGGAAGCGCATCTCCAGCATATGGAAGATCTAATGTTCTCGAAAATACTGGGAGTGCCCCGGACTTTCCCAGCAGCTGCAACGATGCGTGCAACAAGTTCCTCAACACTTTCCAGCATTGTCCCGGCATTTTTGCAGTACTAAGAATAATAAACATGTTTTCTCTCCCTGTTCGTGTCCTTTCTTTCTTGTGTTTTGTGTCGTCACTACAGGAAAGCGTTTCCGACCCTGGGTTGCTATGCAAATCTGAATCCTTGTGATGTCCCCTACCTCCCCGTAAAGTTTGTCCCATTACTTCTGGGACACCCTGTATATATATATATATATATATATAACAAGGAAAAACTTATGAAAGTATTGGGAACTTTTTCTTTATTTGCTGATAATTTGCTATTTTTATAATCAAATTATTATACATTTCATTTGCAATAATTTTTTCTGCTTCTAGAATTTATCTATTTTTTTTATCATTTTTTTCCCCATTTTCATAGCATTTGATGCCCTAATTGATTGTTTTCACATATACCCTGGTACAATTGATACTTGTGCAGACATCCTTAAAAAAGGAAATTTACTTGCAATAGCGCCAGGTGGTGTTAGAGAAGCTTTGTTTGGCGATGAAACATACCCATTAATATGGGGAACCAGGATAGGTTTTGCCAAAGTTGCAATGGAGGCCAAAGTGGTAAGGCTTATTGCATTTTCACATTTATTTTTAAACTTAAGATGTATTTATAAGATTATAGCTTAACATTGTACGTATTATCTTTTGGGTCAATATTTTATTATAAGAAATTGTTTAGCTTGCATCTTTTTTTTTTTCTTAAATCAGATTACATCTCTTTCAAAATACAGAAATTCAAATTATCAAAAAAATATATGTTATCATTAAGATTGCTATTTTATTTTGCAAAAATCTCATAGATTGGTGTGTAGCTTTACTCACGGCATTATCCTTAGTTTTTTGGTGGAGGGTCCTCCATATGGCATTATTTGAAATAGTGTTCATCCTACCATTTTAAGAATAAAAAGTTTCAAATTAAACTGTTCCTGAAGCCACTTTAGTTAAAGAAAAGAACTGCTTTCTTATTTTGAAGTAGCTTCCGAATTATGAAAAAGAAGCAAATCCTTCTGTATTACCATTTTTAATGTAATATTTTTGATACAGTTTTCTTGTTATAAGTGTATTTTATCCTAACTAATTTCATATGCACATGTAACAGCCATACAGAATGATTCTTCTCTTTCTCATTCTAACATTTTAAAAAAATTGTACAGTAGCAGGACTGCCCTCTACTACACATTGCTTAATAGAAACTACACTTTAAGCTGTTTTTTAATGAGCGATGCTTTTATCTTGTTATGTTAGTGGTTTTTTTTTTTTTTTTTTTTTTTTTTACATTTATAAAGTTTCTATTGTAAATTGTATTACAGTTTAATATGTAATATTTGTGTAGAGATTTTATATACTGTTTAAAATATTTTAAGTAAAAACTTTCAATTGATATTTTGACCAAAATTTTTATCTTTTGGTATTAAATAAAAGTAGGCATTTTATTCAACTTACTAGGTGATTTTAAATTAGAAAAAAAAAATAACGATAATGAAGATATTCATATTTGTAGTATAAAACTTTTGTATTTTTGTTAGTGAAACTTTTCTTTGTGCTGAATGACATTTTAATGCTTGATACTTTAATGTCCTTCATAAGTAAAAGATCAGTTTGTATTATCTTTTTTTAGATTTTTCTACTTTGAGCATGTTCATAATTTTAGTGACTACACTTGGCACTTTAAAGTTACACATTTTATGAGTTTGAAACTAGATATTAGTACTCATAAAGGTTTGCAGCTCTATCATAGCAATGTGTTTCCTCCCATTTCAAAGAATTTCATCAGCAGAATTCACATATTAGTGGAATTATCATATGTCACACAAAAGGTACAATGATGTATCATACAAAATGTTTTTAACATGGTTTTGCCATGGTACATTCAAATTTCCTTGAAATTTGTTGTTTGATTAAAAACTGCAGTTAATAAAAATTAATGATGTATTCGCATTGTTTATATAAGTGAAATGAAAGCTGTCCTTGTGGGTTTATTTTATATTTATGATTAAAAAGCAAAATTTAAACATTTAGAAGATAAAAATATCACTGATTGATCAAAGAAGTGGTATTTCACGTGGAATCTAAGAGGTATGCTCTGTTATATTAGATTAAATTGTAATTTAAATGTGTTTCAATTTATTTTTCTGTAGCCTGCCCCAAGCAGACAACATCTTCTAATACAGTAATTTTTTTTGTTGTTGTTGTTATTGTTTTCTTACGCTCATGCCTTTATTTGTCTTTGATGAGTTTTGACCAACTTTGATGGAATAAATTAGATAATATTCCGGCTTGAATAATGTTGTTTTCAAATATTTTTATCTGTAATTTTTTTTTTTTAACTTATGTCTAAAAAAATGTGAGATATTGCTAAAGTTAATATGAGATTGCAATGGGAAACCCTCATATATATATCTACTGATAAGATGTATAAAGCATTAGATAGATTACAATGTGAGGCTGGGTGCATATGATAGTTGTAACATAACTTATTTTTTTTTTAACTAACGAGCTCTGCTCTCTATGAGCTATGTTTGCTAACCCCCATCCAGAGCCTGCAAGCTCTCAAAACACACTAATTTGCTCTGTTTGAAAAGATTACCCGATTACGGAAAACTGAATTATATTATCATGACTAGCAGCAATGTTCTATGATCATGTTTGTCATTCATTTTCCTTTGACTAGGGGAATTTTTTATCTCCCAAGGCCGCAACCACCTCTTAAGTGAAAAAAAGTTGCTGCCTTCCAAGCTTTCATAACATCCAGAAAAAAAGTTTTCTTATAGACGCTATAAAAAAGTAGTTTTAAATATATTATTTTAACTATAACATAATTTTCACCATTAAATACTTTTCACACGTAATAATTTAATTTTTAGGGTTTTATTCATCTGACGAAACCCTATTCGTCTCACTCCTCTGTCTGTCTGTATGTCAGAGAGCCTGTTCTCAGAAACTATATATGTTGGAGACTTGAAATTTTGGATGCTTATAGCTGAACACCTCACATCAAACGACAAATCATAAAAATTTAAAAAAAGTCTTATATTTATCCGTCTGGGCTCTAACTTGTGTATTTTTAACTTTTTTTTCTAACCGAGCTCCTACTTATGTTGAAGACTTGAAATTTTGAATACTTATAGCTGAACACTTGTGATCACACGACAAATCATAAAAATTCCAAAAAGTCTTATATTTACCCCTCGGGTCTCTAACTTGCGTATTTTAAGCAATTTTTCTAACCTCGACCCTTTTTACCCAGGGGGCACTTTTCTAACTTTGCCGACATCTCTTTGACCACTCTTTCCTATTATGCACCATAGCCTTACATATTTTAGATCTCCTTTTTACCACTAGGGGCGCCTAACTTTCTCGCGTGCTATGGGCCTGATCCCCTCGACTAATATATCTACTAGAGTGGGTCGAACTACTACTATCTACTAGAGCGGGGCACTCACTATTTTGTAAAATAATCCCATTTTTATTTTAATTTAAAAGTTGTTTATGAAATTTCTTCACATTGGTGGCAATCAGGTTAGTTGCATTGTTAAAGAGAGAAGGGAAACAATGGGAATTACCATATCATTACAGATGCCGTTTTCATATCACAGTTAAAAATAACTTTTTAAAAACTTTTGAACAGAAAATTACGTCACTATATAAAATAATGCATTTTTATTCATAACGCTTTTACATTTCAATATTTTTTTCATTCCGCTGATACCGAGATTGAGACGCTCATCTCAGATGGCTTCAGTGGGTGAAAATGATGTCATCTACTTATAATAAAATCCAAGTGGAGAAAAGTGTAAGTAACCACTCTGGTGCGAACCATTCTGGTCTGTGAATCGAACGTAGCTAAACGTCATGTTAGGCTTAATGGAAAACATATGCTAACATATGACAGCTAAATGATAATTTCTTTTACTTGAAATAATGTTTGTTCAGCATATTTTCATATAAACCATGTATATCATATCCAATTATAATATATTAAGAAATTACGCTTAATTCTATGAAACTTTTTATATAATATTTTACATATTCATATTATTGAGTAGAAGGTTATTTTTATATATTGTTCTTTACACTGTATTAATTTTGTGACTTACAAATTACTACTCAGAAACTAATTTTGAATTATTCTGTAATACACTAAACAGCAATTTTTTAATGTAGAGGGAGCTTAAACAAGCATTTTCCTCATAGAATGTGTAGCTGGAAATGGCGAGTTTAAGTGATGATGACTAAACAGTAGTTTACATAATTTCTTTGTTCTATCATAAAAAATTCAATACTTTTTGATTAACAAAATGCATGAGGCATCATTTTTAAGTCAGAAAAATATATATTTTTTAAATACTGTTTTGAAGATTTGTCATTCACATTCTGTCCTTTTTGATGGGAGTTATATACTAATAGTAAAAATGAAATGAATATTTTCTTTGATAAAACTTAATGTTTTACTGCAACTGCGACTAAAAGTAAATTTCTCATTCCACCGGCACTCAGATTAGAACTTCAAGTAAAGTGTGCGAATGTTTACATGCACGTAACTAGCAAACTTAACATCAAGTTTGGAAATATATTTATTAAATATTGATTCATTATTATAATTATTTTTTTATAAATTTAGTCATTTTTTATAAATTTAGTCATTCAGTATAAATTAAAATTACATTTTCATTTGTTGAGTTCAACGGGTTTCGACTCATTCTTTTTTAATTTATTGAATATCACTATGATGTATTCCACTAACTCACTATGGGTTTTAAATACTTCAAGACAGTTACCATTACTTGAGCTGCATAAAGTTATATAAATGAACTTGTAAAAGTTCTCTGCTGAAATCGGTCCCTTTTAAGCACATTAATGTTTGATTTGAAATGTGAATTAGTGGCTTCTTCCTTTTTATTTAATGCTGTTGGTCAGTCAGATCTCAAATTCTCCTCTCTAATGTTTAGCCTAAGGGAGTGGAATGCATTCTTATTTTAAAAATATCTCATAAGGAAATTTTTCCTGTGTACTCTTCTTAAAAGATGGTTTTTTAGTTGTTAAAATATTTCTAAAATATATGTGGTGACAGAGTTTGAACTCTGCACTGCAAAGACTAGCACATTCTTTAAATGAGACTCGGGACGATCCACCCCAACCTCTGAGTCAAGGAAAAAACTGCTGAACTTACAAAAACTATTGTCAGAAAGAGGAGATGACTGTTGGTTGCTCGTGAGAGCAGACATGTTAAAACGTCGCTGTTTGACCGAATACCGGGTCACGGACCTGAGTAAGGCGAAATGTCGCCACCCAGTTATAATTATCATGTTTAATCTAAATGTAAATACCCCATCTGTAAATATTTCATCCACATAATCAAGAACATTAAAGTATTAAGATTTCCTCAAGAATCTGCCTGGACTAATTACTTCTAGACACCGACCACAGCTAAGGTACATTTATTCGTCAAAATCAGTGTGCATTAAATTTCTACATATATGCTTTATTTTATCCAAAGTGCTAAAATCTTTAAAACATCATACCATTTTAACAAAATATTAAATTAAGCATATATTTTTAAAATATTTTGACAACTAAGAAAGAAAAGAGGCATCTTTTAAGAAGAGTATTCAGAAGAAAAAAAAATGAAAAATATTAATTTCCTGAGGAGGTATTTTAAAAATAAGAATGAATTAACTTCAGTAAATTTTAGTATGACATTCAGATGGATTTTACAAACCTCACTATGGATTTTAAACATTCTAAACGAGATAATATTTGGACTGCATTGGCTATTTAAAGTGCATTATATAGATGATAGTTACTTTTTTCATGTAATTGATAAATAATATTCACTTTTGTGTATTTTTATTTGCATAAAATGTCATTTTTTTTTTGTTGTTGTTCTAATAAAACTAAAAAAGACTTATCTAATCTGTGCATAATGTTAGAAAAATTTCTGTAATGTATCTATAACATTTTTTTTTTTTTTACATTGTTCTTTAATTTAGCCAATAGTTCCAGTTTTTACAGAAAATATTAGAGAAGCTTTCTTCACATTAAGATTCGCAAAAAGTGAGTATCTATTTTTTTTATTGCTGGCTACAATGTTAAATTATTTGAAATCCTCTTTTAAAATAACAATTCCTTAAATATCTATAAAAATATAATTATTGCTGATAATATGCAATTAATTTTTTTTATGTATAAAAAGATGTAGCTTACTTAATAAACTGTAGTAGTCTTTTATGTCACATACAAAGTGATCCAAAAGTTACAGAAGAAATAATTCGAAAAGTTAGACAGTGGCATAATGCGGATTCATATAAAAGTGCATAAACACATTGAATTTTTTTAATACAAGGTGTGGCTATTAAATAATGAGACTAATGCTGTAAAATATCTTATTACATATCTTATACATATTTAGTTATTATCCCCCTTCAGTATACACCCCTACTTTATCCCTACAACGCTCCACGGGAATTTTCCATTGTTTGAAATAGTGCTGGAAGTCTTCTTTTCTGAGCTCTTTCATGACGCATGACGCTTTTTCTTTCACAGCTTCAAAGCTCTGAAATTTGGTTCCTTATAATGCAGATTTGACCTTGGGAAACAGATAAAAGTCACATGGTGCCATGTCAGGCAAATAAGGCAGATGGTTATACTTGACTAGAAACATCTTGACAGACAATGCAGTGTCAGCCAGTGCATTGTCCTGGTGAAACACCCATGACTCGTTCTTCCACAATTCGTATCATGTTTTTCTTATTTTTTCCCAGAGTTGAGCAAGGACCTTGAGGTAATGATATTAATTAATAGTTTAACCTTCAGGGACCCAGTGAATGTACAATATCCCATGAATAATAAAAACTTTCTCTGTTGTGGACGTAGGTGGGCGACCCGAGTGAACATCATCTTCAATGTCTTCTCAGCCATATTTTGGAAATGCTTAAATCACTCAAAAACCAGAGAACGTGATAAACATTCATTGTCATATACATCGCTAACAAATGGTGAGTTTTGGTAGCAGACTTTCCAAGTTTAAAAAGAAATTTCACATTAATTTGTTGCTCTTTAAAAACACTCGACATTTTCCGAGCAAAAAACTAAAGCAGGATCCAGAACAAATGAAGGTCACGGCTAGACTAATTAGAATACAGCCAATTTAGAAGTGGTAATCGATACACCGAGTCTTTGCACTGCACAACTATTGGTCGTATGAATTTGGTGCATGCGCAGTTCTTCTGTAGAAGCATTAGTCTTGTTATTAAATAGCCACACCTCATATTTATAGCAAACAAAATTATTGCCACAATTGCTGCATTTGTTACTGCATTAGCATTGTAGACTGTAGCTGCTTAATTGTCTATTGCTGCTTTAGCCATGTGAATTTCACCAGAAACCCTTTTCAATGTTCGACAGAGCTCTATGTCCAACACCTGTTCTTGCTAATGGTATTCATCAAATTTAACATTTATAATCCTATGTTTGTTTCAAACTGTGTGTTGTGTTACTGCTGTACAAATTGGTGGCACAACTGAAATGTCAATTATTGTAACTGAAGTGTCCATTATTAATTATTTTGGCAATAAAATTTTCATTATTTAAAAAAAAAAAAATCCATGTCTTTATGTGTAGTTTTATGAAAACTGCAGCACGCTACTTACTATCTATATTTTTTGAATTACTGAATTTTTATTCTTGTGGGTTTTGGATCACCCAATATTTATTATACTCTTTTATGCTTTATTCCTTTCATTTTAGATTGGTTACGAAGTGTGTATGAAAGAACCCGCATACCTCTTGTTCCTATTTATGGTGGATTTCCTGTTAAATTAAGGTAACTTTTTTTAGTCAATTCGGCGAGTTGTTAATTGCAAACTTTATTTTGAATATTTATTTGTAATAATAACACAATAGTCAGTTTGGAATATTTATTATGAATATCAAATATGGGAATGATTTACACTTTTCTCAGGAGAGTGTTTTTTCTCTCTAACTTCTGTTATCAGTTATTCATCACCTTCATGTTGTGATTTTAGAATATTTAGAAATAAAATAAGTGCAGATTTGGTATCACTATTAAATAATTAGACTGATAGGTAAACCAAAAGAAATGTGTTCTCAGACTGTTTATTTTCTTTCTGAATGTAACGTCTGTTATTTTTATAAGACATGTTATAGAATAGTAACAGAGTTTACAGACGTTATTCTTCAAAATTAGCTATTAATTTATTTAATTAAGATTAAGTGTGGTAAACTATAAGCATAATTTTTTATAAAATTTTGCTGTCAGTTGAGAGACATAAGGGGGTGGGGGTAGAATTGGTTAAACAGAAAGGAAAACCTATCCTAGACTTCTAAATTTCTAAATATGTGGACTTAGAATTTTGTTTTTAGAGTTTTCACTGAACTTACGGACTTTCTCTGGGCCTCCTGGTACCCCTCGATGCTTACTTTTCCTGCCTTCACTTAACCACTTTAGTCTGTCAATGAAGTGATGATTAACTAACATTAATTAGATAGTCATTGCGCCTATTGAATTATATTTAACCCCGGTGCTCCCCAACTCTGGAATGCATACGAAGAAACTTTGGTTTTCTCTATGCTCTTCCCGAGTCTCCAAATTATGTTTGTACTAGGCCATGCTTTATTTTAAAATTTAATGTTGCGATGCACTGTAAGTGTTTCGTAAGTGCCTGCTTTGACTTGGCTTGACTCATTTCTGACCTACAAAAAGAACAAAATCACCGAATTAAGTTGTTGTTAATTTCTCTTACTTTATGTTACCTCATTTAAACCAGTTATGAAGCAATTAATTTCTGAAAATTTATATATTATTATGTAAACGGTGATAAACTCAATAAGTAGCCAAACTATCTCTAAGTCATTTTTGGTATAAGTGAACATTTTTTTTATTTCTTGGAAGTTTCAGTTATAAACTATATAATTGTGGAAACGGAGTTTACTTGGTTCTAATTTTATTCATGTTTTGGTTAATATGCAATCTTAACTTGCCTAAGGCAGGCCTGCCAACCTTTGAAAATGAGAAATAGTAGCACCGAAAATTAAAATAAATCTGGAGGTTGGTTGGTTGATTAGTTGCTGTCTTTTATGCTCCAAATCGGGTTAACACTGATTGCTTTTGGTTTGGACTTAATTTAGATTCCTGCAGGTTGGGGTATCCCGATTTTTCAAAAGTTAGTTCTGTATATTCTTTCAGATTTAAAACTATATGTATTATAATAATAAACATAGATGTTTGTCGTTGTGTAATATTTCCTGAAGAGAGCACAGAGTAGGGGTGATTAAAGTAAAAAAAAAAATTCTGAAATTCACAGAAAATTTTCTGAATGGTTACAGCAGTGGGGGGAAGGGGGTGATTTCTTCATGGCACTAATTATGCATTCGGTGCAATTTGCTTTTTTTGCGATCCTTTGATGAAATTCTTACTTTTTCCGCGAGCTTTAGATGAAATTCGCGTTTTTATCGCAATCCTTTCACAAATTTGCGATCTTTTGACAAACTTTGTTTCTTCCTTCGATCCTTTGATGAAATTCACGTTTTTTTCTGTGATCCTTTGACGAAATTTGCTTTTTTTCCGCGATCTTTTGATGAAGTTTGCGTTTTGTTCGTTGTCCCTTGACAAAATTTTCTTTTTTTACGATCCTTGGAACAATGTTTTTTTTTTTTTTTTGCGATCCTTTGACGAAATTTGCAGGGGGGGGGGGGTTTGTGATTTTTTGACCAAATTTACATTTTTTTGCAATCCCTGGCCAAATTTGCATTTTTTATCGTGATTCTTTGCAGAAATTTGTGTTTTTTTACGATCCTTTGACGAAATTTGCGGGGTTTTTTCAGTGATCCCTTATCAAAATTTGTGTTTTTTTGCAATCTCTTGACCAAATTTGTGGGGGGTTTTTTTGCGATTCCTTCACCAAATTTGCGTATTTTTTGTGATTTTTTCACGAAATTCGCGTTTTACAGTGATCCTTTGATGAAATGGGGTTTTTTTCTGCGAACGATTGACGAAATTGATTTTTTTCGGCATGTGTGTTTTTTGCAGAAAATCGTAGTTTTAAACCGATTTTTGTAGCATTGTTGTTTTTAGCTCCAAATCGTAGAAGCTATGACTTTTTCGTAGCAGTTGGCAGATCTGCTAAGGACATCCAAGAGGTAAAGAGTATTGTTTAGGTTAGAGTCCTGCATCGGGTCGGGTTACCCACTTTTACCCAAACCCAACCCGCGGGTCAGGTTGGCTTTCATTGTTTCGGGTTCGGTTTAGCTTTTTTACTCTTGCGGGCAGGGTTCGGGTTGACCTGCTTTTTTAAAAGAATGTGGAAAATATTTTTTCCCGTTAAAATCCTATATAAACTGCAGATCAAAGTTTCACAAAAGCAAAATGTGTGCCTGTCTGTTTTGTATTTAGTCATCCTTTCACCAGTCTTCGAAATAGCAAACTGCATTATATTTTTATCGTATTTTAAAAATACAATACGCAGCAAAACGCTAAATGGTCCTTCCTGTTTATCAAGTGAATAATTTAATTGTGGTGATACGCGATGCAGTATGCGAGAAGGGAAAATTTTCAAAATAATAACTGCTGATAAACTAAAGGCAGATGGCCACTTGTGTAAAACAAGGTGTATCGTTATAAATGGAACTTTTGAAACCACAACTAATTTTAAAGCATATTTAAAGATTAGATTTTTTGTTTTATACCATTTAGAGTCCTGCATCGGGTCGGATCAAAGATTTTACTATAGTTGAATATTAAAGAATATAGATTTGTTCATTCTTCTCTGTAAAACATAAAAATGATATTAGAGAATTACAGGTCTGCACGGCCCGGAAATGGCCCGCTCCGTCCCATCCCGTGTAAAACTTAAAAGTTCGGCCCCAGCCCATCAAGGCCCGTTTATAATTTTATTGGCTTCGTCTAAATATTTATATTGGGCCGGTACACCGGCTTAATTGTAGCTATCGGCCCAGCCTGGCAGGGCCGTTCATTTTTTTTTTGCCGGCCCGGACCGTTTATTTTGTTTATCAGCCCGGCCCGTTGAAAAAAACTGTCCTAATAAAGTAGCCTGGCCAGTTTGAAACTTTGCCGACCCGCTGTGGCCCGAGGGCTGGACCGGTGCAGACCTCTATTAGAGATACGTAGAAAATTTTTCATAATGGTATTAAAACATGATTTGCTTTCCTTACGTTCAGGTCGGGTGCGGGTTGATGTACTTCGGGTTCGGGTTGCCTGAAATTATTTTTGCAGGTTCGGGTCGGGTTGTGGGTTGCCGAAAATTATTTTTGCAAGTTCGGGTCAGGTTTTACCCGACCCGCGCATCACTCTAGTTTAGGTGCTTGTTATTATAAATATGATAAGTGCAACTTTTTATCTGATAACAGAGGTTACAAATTTATACACTTATATGTGCCTTTGCTACTTTAATTATAGGTGCTAAAACACCTATATGTGCTTTGCCTAGTTTAAATAAACAATGTTAAACTCTGTCTGAATTACTGTACCTGTGTATGTAAACAAATTCTCTATCTGCAGATTGTGGTTCAAAATAATAGCTTTGTAACGCCTGAATTCAATAATTCTCTCAAAAATGAATAGATCAATTGTTTAAATATGATTGGTTGTTGGTATCATAACAGTTTACTTCAAATGTATAAATAAAAAATAAAACTACTTACAGCTCGTAAGTAGTAGTATACCATCATTGTTTACAGGTGTTTCAAGTATGATAAACAACCATGTGAGCTGGGAGCTTTAAGCCATTGTACAGTTTATTTAACTTGGTAAGCTTGCAGCAACATGAAAAATGACAATGGATATTTCCATGAGAATGAAAGCACATAGATGAAGTTATTTTCACTAGTACAAAAGGTGAATTTATAGTATCATCACAATATAATTCATTAATTAGGATCAGTTCCTAAACACATTAAAAAAAAAAAAAAAACTGACGATTCGCATTTACATAACCATATACAGCCAAGTTACCAAGATTCCCAAAACTGAACACACAATACTGTACATGTCATCACATTTTAAACCAAGCATAATTTCATTAACCACCAATCACAAACAAGATTCTTACTCTTGCTACTTTGAAGTTGTGTGATTTTCTTATTGCAGTAAAATTTATAAGTAAAAGAAAATTCATTTGAAAATAACACCGAATAAGTATAAAAATGAGCTAACCAACCCAAGAGCTCATACATCTACAGTTGTAATCACAACATAAGGCCTGAATTGCATATTCAATCGATATCCAGTTTTGAACAATGCACTGTCAACCAACCAAGCTGGCAAACTTCCTGCCCGCTTGGCAGGCACACTGCCAGTTGAGTAAACAAATATACCTTTGTACGTATGTAATGCAGGGTGGCACAGGGAAATGAGAAATTTTGAAGTAGCTCTCACAAAAGTAAAAGTAAATGAATTTTCAAGTTTTATTGATGAAAACAAAAAGTAAATGATTTGCAATTAAGTATTCCAAGACAAAAAAAAATTCAGTTTCTAAAACCAATGCCCATAAGTTGACGGCGGATAGATTATGACCACGTCGTCTGTTGGTTTAAGTTCCTGCACAATTTAAATTTTCTATGGATGAAACTTAAAATCGCTATGAAGTGTTCGAAAGGCCAGTTGGTCTGTTTTGATTCAATGCTGCTGTGTGTTTCCTTGCAGAATGTTGTGGGCTTCTTCTGTTGATGCCCAAACACTTTCAATGTTTTCTGGGATTCATTTGTCCTCCTGATGGTTTCTTTTCCAGAGCTGAACCCACCTCCTCAAAACTTGTGAGCATCAGTCAGACTGTCACCATTCTTGTTAAATGATGTCATGGCAAATGCAAATTGTGAACTAACCAATGACTGGCCTATAATTACTGAATGGGAGACAGTTATACACAAAATAATTCCACTCTCATCTTTGTACCAGCTCCGGAAGTCTGGCACTACTATTTTCAAAATATTCTGTTTCACCATGACACCCTGTAGTTCATTTTTAGCGAAATTTTTACATAACGTTTAGTTCATTTTTAGGACTTATTTTCCAAAAATTTGCAAGTTTAGTGCACTGTCAATCATGCAATGAAGACACTCTGAAGCATAAACATTAGAACTTGTTTTCTTAGAACCATCTAGCTATTGCACTTTATGGCTTTCATATATTTATCTATTGTCTATACACTGTTGATATACAAAGACTCAGTGCCTTCTCTGTTCCTGAACTTGGAACCCTCCTTTGTACATAAGATAATACTACTTGAAATTCCAGATTTTTTTTAATCTTTACATTAAAAATATTTTATCCCTGAAACATGTGTCGTTTTGTCTCCTATTGGTTTTATACACACATGAGTATCTTAATAAAACTAGACAACCTAACAATTTATTGGCAATTTCTGATACATTTTCTTTTATTCTACAACTACTCTTTTATAATTTGCAAAGTTTTTGTATTTACATTGCAGTTATTTAATTTTTAATTATTTTTCTTTTATTTTATAGAACTATTGTTGGGCAGCCAGTTGAGTATGATCCTGACATCACTCCTGAAGAAATGGCATCAAGGGTAAGTTATTTTATTCTCTCTTTTTTTAAGTAATCTGTTTTATGTGTAGATTTTAGTTATTAGTAGATTTTGTTTTTTTATATTAGAGCTTTATTGAGTAATTTTAAATTTTACCAAGAATTACAGCATTACTACAGTGCTGGAAAAAAGTTTAGGACCATCAACAAAAACAGCAAAGCCATTATTTTACTGAAAACCAATATCATTACAAAATTATACACATAAAGTTATGCAAGTTTTGTTATTTGTTTTAAATTATAATAATGTTTTAAAAAACAAGCAACAATTAATTTCTACATAACACAAGTTGATGGGGAAAAAGTTTAGAGCCAGTAGTATATTTAAAATTTAAATTACACATGTAAATAGTTTGTACATTAATTTTTAGTACAGTAGACTCCCTCAAATCTGCACAGTTTGGGACCAGAGGTTGTGCAGATTTTAGAATTTTGCAGATTTCTGGTCACTGCTTTGTTTACATTTTTAAACAGTAATTTGAATGTACAGTAGTGCTCAAAAGTATTTTGACAACCTTATATTCTCTCTTATTTTATTTAATGTAAAAGAAAATATATTCTCTATAATTGAGAACACTATGACTGCAGTTATTCAAATGTATCAAATTTCAACTTGTTTGTTTACATTCGTCGCCACCAAAGAAATATGACTCTCCCTTAGATCAAAAGTATTTTGACAATTAGTTTTCATTTAATTGTTGAAGGTGTCAGTGGCGCTATAGTTCAATTAGTGTTTATATTGACTTATTCTGATTATTTTTAAGGATCAGGAATGCCGAAATGTAAAAAATACTGAAGTGATTCTGGAAAAGCCGCTGTAAATGCACTTAAGAAAGGTAGACTGCAAGCAGAACTAGCTCGTTCTTTTAACGTGTCTCGGCATTTTTTATTACATAGAATAAAGTTTTTAATAAACAGAAATACATCGAAAATAAGCCTCAAAGTGGCCATCCGAAAAAAACATCTTGCAATGTTGACTGTATTATAAAAATAATATCTAAAAGTGATTGTCGTAAGTCCGCTGTAATAATAAAAAATGAATTGAAAGAAAATTATGGCATAGACATACACGTTTCATCAGTCAAACGACGCCTAAAGCTCTATGGTTTACATGGCAGAAGACCAGCAAAAACACGTTTGTTTATCTACTAAGAATAGGAAGGCTAGAGTTGCATTTGTAAAACGGCATAACCCTTTCAGGGGCAAAGCCATTGCTAAAGTGAGGAAATTAATGATTGACACAGGAATTTGAAAACAAATTTATTTGTAAATAAGAAAAAGCTATATTTCACACACATAATAAACCGAATTTTTTTTAAACCAAAATTCTGGTGTCAATCATTAATTTCAACACTTCAGCAATGGAATTGCTTTGCCCCTGTAAGGGTTATGCCGTTTTACAAATGCAACTCTAGCCTTCTTATTCTTATTAAATTAGATACGTGTTTTTGCTGGACTTCTGCCATGTAAACCATAGAGGTTTAGGCGTCGTTTGACTGATGAAACATGTATGTCTATGCCGTAATTTTCTTTCAATTCATTTTTTATTATTACAGCAGACTTACGACAATCACTTGTAGATATCATTTTTATAATACAGTCAACATTGCAAGCTGTTTTTTTTGGATGGCCACTTTGAGGCTTATTTTCGATGTATTTCTGTTTATTAAAAACTTTATACCATGTAATAACAAGTTGCCAAGACACGTTAAAAGTCTGCTTGCAGTTTACCTTTCTTAAGTGTATTTACAGCGGCTTTTCAAGAATCACTTCAATATTTTTTACATTTCGGTATTCCTGATCCTTAAAATTAATCACAATAAGTCAATATAAACACTAATCGAAGCTATAGTGCCACTAACACCTTCAACAATTAAATGCAAACTAATTGTCAAAATACTTTTGAGCTAAGGAGGAGTCATATTTCTTCGGTGGCGCCGAATGTAAACAAACAACTTGAAACTTGATACATTTGAATAACTGCAGTCATAGTGTTCTCTATTATATTGGACTATATTTTCTTTTACATTTTTATATTAAATAAAATAAGAGAGAATATACGGTTGTCAAAATACTTTTGAGCGCTACTGTAATAATGCAATCAAAATTATAATGAATGATTGAAATATAGTAAAATATTAAAATAATTAAGTTAAGTAATAAACTAAAAGGATAAAAAGTAAGATAATTTAAAAACTGATTAAAATATTAAAAGTAAAGGTCAAGTAAATAATTAATAATGTATATTTGAATATGCATAAAAAAGATGAGATATACGTTTTCCTTGAATTATTCAATGAAACTTTCTTTATGAAAAGTACTGTCTATTAAGTAACATCAAAATCATCGTAATAATAACCAAAAAATCTTGATTAATACATAAATATATTTGGTAAAAAGGTTGGGATTACCAGTGATATCAGCAAAATCTTGCTTTTTTTTTAGAAATAAATTTATACTTCCTTCATGGAAAACCATGAGTTCAGTCATATTATTAAGAATTACATATTAAAGTACATACAGACGAAATAAAATTAAAAAATCCTGTAATTTTGCTCCTACATCTGAAATGAAAGTTTCATTGTTTACATCTGTAAAAATGTGCAGATTTTAGGCATTTGCAGATATGAGGAAGTCTACTGTACTTTGTTTGTTTCTCCTTAACACTGATGACTACCAAAATACACTTTGGGAAGGATTTGACCAGGTTTTTAAATTTTGAAATGGGTATTTGTTTCCACATTTCCAAAATAGCTGCTTTCAGTTCAACAATCGAATCAAACCACTTTCTGTTGGCATAAACTTGACGAACCATGATTCCCTATAAGTTTTCTATGGGATTTATGTCAGGACTTTTAGTTGGAATGGCCAAAGTTTTGATGTTATTTGCAGGTAACCAATCTCAAGTTTATACAGACTTGCAAATAGAATCGTTATCTTAAAGCAATGCCAAATCCTGATCCATAAGATAAGTTCATTTTTAAGATGAACAAAACTGTTATCAAGAATATCTCGAAAGTTTAAGAAGTTCATCTTTGTCTTGGTGAAAACAAAACTTGTTTTTCCTTTTGCATTAAAGCCTGCTTAAATCAGGATTGAGCCATCACCTTGCACACGTTTTGAAAACAGGTATGGCTCACTTGGTAAATTATGCCAAGGGTGAATATTTCACTGAGCTCTACAATAATACAGAGAGCTAACTCACCGATCCACTTTCTGCTGTGACTGCATCATACTCTCAATACGCGCAAGTAATGAG
Source organism: Maratus speciosus (assembly GCA_963932465.1). NCBI lineage: Eukaryota > Metazoa > Arthropoda > Arachnida > Araneae > Salticidae > Maratus > Maratus speciosus. Next base: position 299,368,565 of record OZ010789.1, read on the forward strand.
TCCCACACTTTTCTTAATATTACAAGCATTTTTTCAAACTTTTCCACATACTTTTTATCAATTTTTGTGTTTTTTACATCTTTTTGATATTTTTATGAGCAATACTTAACAAATTTTATTTATTTTTTTTTTTTGGTGAGCTTACCTAAAATTTCATTTTTAACTAATATCAAACTAAAAATTGCGATTAACTTAAATAAAATCCATAGGCTTTTAAATAAAAAATATATATCAGTGAAAATTGTTGCAACTTCATCAATTTTTTAATAGAAAATCCAATTTGAAAATATCCACCCCATATTACTGTATGGGAGGAAATCTATGTTTTGCCAAAAATTTTCCTCTGAAAATCTTGGGCACTGTATTCATGGGTGGACTGCTGGATTCAATGTATCAGAATAGGGAGTTAGCCCTACGTTCTATTGTTGAGCTCAGTGGAATATTTTTCCTTTAGTAAAAACCAATTTGCACCATAGATTGAATTTTAAGACATTGGAAGATGCGAATTTTAGACTTGCATCAATGTGATGCTTTTGTAGTTTTGTCTTGGCTCTGAATTTATCCAAATTGTTCAAGCATTTGGCACTTTTTAACACATTTCTAACAGTACTGGACGTTACTGAGAGTTCTAGATCATGTTTTATATTAGAAGTCTAAGCAGAATCTTGAACCGCCACTCGAATAACGTTCCATTTACACCTGGCTGAGGGTTTTGATAGCCGTCCACTTCTTTTATTTCTAACATAGTTCATTGGGTCATAAAAAACACTATGCACATCAGTTTTAAATTTATTTATTTTTAGGGCAATTTCCCTTTCAATCAGCCCGCAGTCCAAAAAAGCCCCTATTTTCTCCTTTTCTCCTTCAGTCAATGATTTCCTGCGACCCATGCTCAAAGCAGCAGTTGCATATCCCAAATACAGTACAGAACCATTTATCCGGAATGCTTGGGGTCAGACGTATTCCGGATAACTGGTTTTTCCGGTTAACTGGTTGTGCATTAAAGCAGCATCCATTTGATAAGTTTTGTGGAATATGTGTGGTTGTGGCATTATTTCTGATTTTAAATTATTAGATTACTTGGATTAAAAATAAATGCAAGAAAGATCAAAAGTTAACCAGAGTTTAAAAGAATGTAATTTATGGGAATCCCTTAGGAACAAATATTCTTCTGTTTCCTCTGCATAAAAATGAAACATCTAAAATAAAGCCTATGTCAAACTGTCAGTGTATGACACCTTTTTCTGCAAAGATTCTGAAATAAGTCTATCAGAAATATCGTTCCGGATAACTGGTTTTCCGGTTAACTGGTTTCCAGATAAATGGTTCCATACTGTATTTAAATCAAGCTACAGTATAGGATCTGTTATCCAGAAAGCTTGGGACCTGAGATATTCTGGATAAGGGGTTTTTCTGTAATTCGAACACTTTACTATAAGTATTAAGAATAGTACAAAATAATTGTATGAAACGTATAAAATATGAATAACATATCTAAATACATAATTACAAATTTGTTAATTTAAAAATTTATTTATACCAAAAAAAAAAAAAAAATTAAATTACAATTCAAAATTTACAAAAAATTACATTAACATATAGGACTTAAGAGCAGAATCCTTTGACTTGGACTTTTAGAACATTTTTACTAAGATTGGTTGCTTATAGCATGTCTTCTTGCACTAATTGCTCCTGTATCCTGTATACTGACATGATCTGCTGCTCATAGAAGTAGCTTCTTTGTTGCAATTCACAAATCAGTTAAATTGAAAAATATCAGTAGCTCATTTAAATTTTTTTTACCTACCTCATTCTGATAGCTATCATCTTCACTTCCATTAGACATATCATTTGTTATTGTGTCACACATCTCAGTGCCAGTCATCTGATGACTTACAAGAGTATCATCATCATCAGCAAGTAGTAGACAATCTTCCACTGACTCTTAATCCAATAACTGAGCATTGACCATGAAAATTATTTAACTTATTTAACTAATTATCCAGCAGATCTGTAATAATTTTGGGAATTTTAAAGTCTTCAACTTCATGCTCATTCACAACATAAAAAAATACTGCAGATGACTGTAAATTGTATCACCTATGGATGAGTGTATATCTGTTTGCTGTATCCCATGCTTGATGTAAAATACATCTTTTGTTTTTACATTTTTGAAATGAGACATGGTTTTCAAAGCATTCTGGTTACGGGATTTCCGGATAACGGGTCCCATACTGTACTACTAACCAATGAACATCATCACAGATGAGTTCCACATAAAATACTACAGTCATGACGTCATTTCATTATGCTAGATTTAAAAGAAGCTGCTGGTCCTAAACTTATTTCCACTTGTTAATATTACAAGATTTTAACACATATACTTTTTAACTTTTACAATTTAATTAAATTCACATATTTTATCAGATGCATGTGTCTAAATTAAAGATATATAACTGTTTTCGGAATTTTATTCTAAACAACAAAATTAGCACATGGTTTTAAATTTTTTTCCAGCGCTGTATCATTAGCATGGAATAATGCATACATCTGAGCATTGATGTAGTGTTATAAAGTATTCATTAAAATGGTCATTCTTCTAGCATTGAAAATGTAAATGGTGTCAGGAAAATGTCACATTAAAAAACTGAATAGTGCATTGAAACTTTTAAAAGTAAACTGATACATGTTAAACGATGCGATAGTATGAGGATGTATCAAATATAAAGGAGACTTTTTTAATAATTATATTTCAAATATTACGTACCAAAATTACACTGTTATTTTTCTACATTTACATCTGTACACTTTCTTCAACATATTGGGAGTTTTTTAATTCTTGTATAATAATAAGAGTTAAGACATGTATGACCAAACTGCGCAAAAATTATTTGACTTTAATATCTGATGAAAATTAGCTCCTACTAACACTTCTTTAAAGAGATGCAAATAAATGTTAGTCAGAAGATTAGTTCAGACTGTAAGTATATCGAGGACTATTGAGTGATTTACTGTGAAATATTTGTTTTGTTACACCTGTTGTGTGAAGTATTGCAATATCCCAGAGAAAATGAAAATTCAGATAAGAAGGAACTTTTTAGGACTAATCTGCAGCTGCAGTGTTCACCAAAAAATTAACATCACTGTACTGAATTAAATGTATATTGTTGATGAAGAAAATTGATGTACAAAATGTCTCGTAAATCCCAAAAAGTACAAGTTGGAACTTTAGTCAGTTTTTGCTTCAGTGCAGCAATTTCACCTTTTGTGTGGTATTCCATATTGGATCATCTTTTTTCACCTTCTTCATGGCCATTTTTAAACAACTTGTGTCATTTACATACTTGAGACCTCGGTAGGGTGTCATTTTCGTATTTTAAAATTTTATCTGTGCCAAATTTCAATAAATTTCACATTTTTATTTGTTGTAAGGTTTATACTTTTTGTGCAACTGCCTAGGTACTTTGTGTTTATTTATAACTAGCTAATCTCATGCGGAACACCTGTACTAAAAATTGCACATTTCCACAGCTATGCTCTGGATGCTCACTTCAAATTGTGCATCCACACAGTTTCACCTTTGCTGGATAAGTATTTTGATCAGAATGTTCTGTGGCTCGCCTAATACTATCAACTACATTTTGAATGGATCATCTTTCAATCATTTCGTCCAGTTTCAGCGGCATGCCATTATCGTCTGTGTAAATCATAAACTTCACACTGTAAACTGATTTTTGCAAAAAAAAAAAAAAAAAAAACTAGAAAACATGAATTCTGCTTTTTCACAATTTAGTGTCTCCCCCGATGAAAAAAAAAAATGTATATATAAATAGTACAAAACATATTTCAATTTTAAGACTTATAGCACACGCTTTTATTTTAAATGACGTCATTCGCATCCGCTTAAGAATTCCACATTTACGATCCACTCTTAAACATCTACAGTAAAGTAGGCATAAGACGTCACTATCATGAAATAATACACAAACGCAGCAAAAAGATGCCATCATTAAAGAAACTCAACCAAACAAATGACCGTCTAATGATTCATGGGACTTCATTTGTTTGTAACATTAATATAGATACTTAAAAGTTATAAATATAGTTTGTAATAGCTTCATGTTTTAACAGAAATCATTCGTTTATATTTTTTCAAAATGGCACGTATTTTAATTACATTTTCTTTCAGTTGTTATGAAAAAATGGCAACAAAAATATATAAGTACTATTTTACAACTATTTTTGCTTTACTTTCTACAGAAATGGGGTACTTCCCTTCCCAATATTAAGCAAATGGCTCCAAAAACTACAAAAATATTAATATTTCAAAAATAAATGGAGATGCAGTTTTCAAACAAATTGTATTTAAAAGTATTTTTTTTCCAATACGATGGTATAAAAATTGAAAATATGCGATGCTTAGAAGTTTAAAAAATTGCTATAGAGTATTTAATCGTACTGCTTTGTTTAACGGCTGGCTTCTGTGAGGTAACGTTACTTTTTGGAGACGACACAAAATAAGCTCGGAGAAAGAAATAGCATACCGTACTGGGGATTAAAAAGCAAGATTAGTGAAAAGTTAGTCGTTTTTACACTTCAATGGGCCCCCCTTCTCCGATTGAATGAGTGAAATGTTGCATCGTGACACACAGTTATGGGCGATTCTCAAAAGGTGGGCACTGGACACACGTCATAACTTTAAACCTTTCAAACATAACTTTAATTATCATTGACTTTATTATTATTTTTTTTACACTGAGTTTTTAATTCTATTCAGAGACAGAAAATGACATAATTTATTGTAAAAGCTTTGTATAAATATCGTAAAATATTATTATTTTATGCTAAAGAGGCCAATTTCGGACATTCATAACGTTAACTGCTCCAATGTACCACCAAGAAAAAGAGTTTTAACATTTTTCCAGGTAGTTCTAATGGTAAACAACGAATGCATAAAGGAAACGGATGATTTTTTGATAATTTCGTTAAGAGATGGCAGGCTGATTTATGGCTTTTTTGAAGATAGAAGGACTTTTCTATAAAGAATTTTTTTGTATTTTGTTATGTCCGAAAGTAACGTACGCGACAAAGCATTTGATTTTATTATTATTATTACTAGGTAACAAAAAGTTAATTATGCATATATATATGCAGTGGTGGGATTTAAATAATTTAACAACCGGTTCGCTGCTCGAAAGATTTTTGATGTACAAAAATGAAAGAAAAGTGAAGCATTACACATAGATTACGATACACTTTCCAATATTATAAGAATATTGTTAAAAAAAAAACTTTGATCCTTTGGTACAGTGAATAAAATCCTGATTAATCCTGAAATCCTGAAATTATTTTTTTTTTTCTTAAGCAAAATAAAAATTATAAATGTATCTATCTACATATACTTAGTTGTCAACTATTTCTGTTTTTAGTTATCAGTCCTTCCGAATAGAAATCTTTGTCTAATTTTAAATTTAATTAATTGAATAATTCAGCGATTAAATATGATAAGGATTATGATTCAAAAGTGTTAACACAAAAAAGGAATAGTTCACAGCTGTGAATTTTTATAAAAAAATGAATGAAATTTACAGAAATTAATATTTATATGCTAAAGAATGGAACAGCGTTTTTTACTTTCGTATAGAATATGCTTACCCTAAACTATAATCTATTCCTTCTGTATAACAATCTTTCGTGGTTAGTTCCTTGAAATCAGATTAAATGAAAATTTTGACGCCGTTATCGGAAAGATTCAGTGCTTTTATAGAAAAAGAGGTAACACTGATCAATTGCTTTCTATCAGAATAACGAAACATGATAATTATATCTACTTACAAGTGAAAGTAAACTTCGTAAATCTGCAGAGCACACCCTTAGCATGTACATTGTTCATGTTACAAAATCACTAATGTGATTTTTATACTCATACAAAATAGAAGACTAAAAACCCCAAACAAACAAAATCTCAAGCTGATGCCCTGAAAACAGACTTGACTAAAAACAGAAAATATTCATTTCAGGTTCGATATCTAAATCAAAAAATAAAATAAACCAGCCAATTAAAAATTATCATAATGTCACAAAAGAAAATTGAACTGTAAGCAAATTCATTGTTCAATCTCTTGATTGACGCCGTATCAGCACATCGCCGCCATCAATACCAGACATAAATTTGAAAATAGAATAGAAAAGTACGATTACTGTTTTCCTTTATTCTAACCAAAATAGCATTAAAATAATTTGAAATCAACTAGAATACGTAATTTTTAAGGAGGATTTTTTTTTATATATACATGAATAAATAAAATTTTGAATGTAATTCAGATTGAGCTTGAGCCAGCCCAAGCCCAAATACTGATATAAAAATTGTGTTGAAACATCTCCTTACACTGTAGCACTGTACACATTATCATCTAATGTATAAGTGCTTTGATAAAAAATAATGCAAAAGCTTGGAGATGGGAAGGAAATGAAAGGGGAACTTAGTCTTCGGGATTTCAGAAGCGCTATTGCACTTGGCTCCGGAGCCCTGTATTTATGAGCTCCTGTGAAGTCTGACCAATACTTAAATATTTATTAAAAAAGGAAAATACCGGAGCTAAGCTCCGGTGGGATCCGGCGCAAATTAAGCCCTATAAACAATATAATATAAAAATAGAAGAAATGTAAGGTTAAGAATTAACCCATGTTCATGACCTAAAGTTGTATATAACATATTTAGAAAAAATATTATCCATGCAAAATATCCCGCAAGTGAGACAAATTTTTACATGACCAAAACTTCTTGAGTTATGACATTTAGAAATTTTGGAATTTTTGCCATTTCTTAGTACAAAACAAAAAAAAAAAAAAAAAAAAAAAAAGAAAAGAAAAGAAAACAGACCAGACAACGTTGGAAATTCGTAAAATACAAAGTGCCATGATTCGGCAAGTTTAGATCATACAATGTCTTTTCATTTGTTACAGCTGGAAAAATATTTTTCTAAATATAACTTATAAGACTCGAGGAATTTTGGATTTGTTACATTTACGAAAATAACTACTTTCATTTAAAAAACGTCTAAGATATGAAGATGAAGAACAATATAAAAAAAAATGTACAGTTTGAAGTATATATCTAAATCTGACGATTTAAGTATTAGCTATAAATCAGCGATAACAGGGAACATTCCATGCCAAAGCAAAGTACCGTGTATTCGAATAATAGCGTTGCCTGTGCCCGTGACGAATGACACTTAAATTAACCTGAAATTTGTATGATTTTATATCTTTAAATCTATTTTATCTGAATTTATATATTTAAATGAAAAAATATTGAATTGAAAGTATATGCTATCTGGTACTTTACTTTCTGCGCAATTTGATTTGTGGAGTCTTATGCGCACCGAAAGTGAGCGAAATCGTGAAGAAACACTCATGTTTTCAATGATTTCGTCGAAATTTCACACATTTTATTTTGTAAAAAATATTTCTACCCGTGCGAATGTTTCAAAATTTTTGTAGGTGATTCTGATCCATTCAGAATCTCAATACCATCTGAATTCGAGGTACTCTTAAAAAATTGTGTTCAAATGCGGTCATTTAATTACTTTTAGCGTAGAAAAATATCGTCTCCGTCAAGCGAGAAATGACCTGCATTTTCCGGTGTATTTGTAGGGGTTAAAATTCTTATTTTTTAAAACCGATTGTCCCATCAATAAGAAGGTGATTTCAGACTTGCGAACATATTACTGGTTTGTCAGCACCTCTAAAATTTCGCCCTGAAGGACCGAAACCCCAACGAAACACTCAGATTTTTACTGATTTCGTCGAAATTTTCACACATTGTATTTTGTAAGAAATATTTCTACCCATTCGAACATTTCAAAATTTTTGTAGGTGATGTAAATCTGGTCTTTTTATTAGGATGCTCTAAAAGAAATACGGACGTTTAGTTATTTGTTGCGTAGAAAAAATATCGTCTTCGTGAGGCGCGAAGGGACCTGCGTTTACCGGTGTATTTGAAAGGGTTAAAATTCATATTTGTTTTAAACCAATTACACCACCGATTAGAAGAGAGTTTCATTTTAAGAACATATTTTTGGTTTGTCGATACCTCCAAAATTGCGCCCTGGAGAAGCATTGCAATAAGGGAGAAAAAGTTTTTCGGAAAATCCACCGCTTTTGAAAATTATTTTTAAAGCGCTTAACTGCGATATATTTTTTAATTGATTGCAGCATTTGAGACGTAGATCTTTCTCAATATGTCTTTCATTTTTAACTTTACTAAGCGGTTTGGCCAATGTAAGTTAATAAATAATGACAAAATACCCCCTAAATTTCTTCTTTTCGTTCTTCATTTTCAACTAATGCATAAATAAGGCTTCTGTGCGTACGCCAGAATTTTTTCTTTCTCTCAAGGACCGAGTTGTTAATGAGAGTGAGTTGCGAGTTTTAATTAATAACTGAACTAATTATTAGAATTTTAAAATTCTGTGTCTCAGGTGCACTCGGATACATTTTGAGCTAGCCTCACAAAAATTTTCAAAAAGTCATCAAAAGTCAAAAATTTTCATCAGTCTGGTACGTGCCGTAGGTTTTGCTAGCCATCGCACACACACAGAGACAGAGCAAAACTTTCTTTTATTAGTATAGATAAGTAGTTAATGTAATTTTTAATAACCTTGCCGTATAACTGGGATTGGCCTAGGGCAGTCAATTTAGTTACCAAAATTCTTCAAAACTCGTTTTTTTAAGTTGAATTTTCTCTTACAGGACTAATGAAGAAAAAATATATTATTGTTCCAAATGAAATATTATTTCATTAAATGAAATTAATCAGGATTTATCACAGAGTTATTCCTAGAAAACAATGTTGTGCAGATAAACATTTAAAGAAAGCAAATTAATGTAAATGCGATTTTCGCATTTGAAGTATCATTTTAACAACCGGTTCGCTGAACTCAACACAAATTAACAAACGGTTCACCGAACTCAACATAAATTGACAACCGGTGCGAACCGGCTGAATCCCACCACTGCATATATGTATACACATACAATTATAGGACACATTTACTACATTCTTAGTCTTAAGAATTTTTTAAATACTAAGCGCAACGTCCAAAATCTGTAACGTACATGCGAAAAAAATGTCCAAAATTTGTAACGTACACAACTGCTAATTAAATACTTTAATAATTAATTTTCTAGAATAGTTGCTATCTTTTAATGTTTGTGTATAATTTTGTAGATATATTATTAAAAATATTTATATATTATATTTATAGACAAAATACTATACTATTTAAAAAATTTGCCTTAAATTTGAAAATTTTAAAAATTACATATAGTTAACATTTAATGATCCCACCTTTTGAGAATCTCCCTTATATAAACAAAATCATTGTATCATCATCAAAATATTGAAATCATAAGTAAGTCATTTTTAGGGAGAAATATGTAAAAGAGAAATAACCTAATAGACAAAATATTCCACACCACAGCAAATAATGAAGCCAGCTAAAATTAGGTTTAGCAGATTTGATTTTCTAAACAAACCACTTGTTGCCATTGGCAAAAGAGAAACAATCGCTTTTTTGCCACAACATACCTTAGCATTTTATATATATATAGAGAGAGAGAGATGCTTGTTACTAAATAAATGAATGCATAAAGAATGAAATAATATCAAACAAATTTTAGAGTATAAGCAATTTATCATAATTCCTATGACAACAAATATAAAAAACTTCTATAGATATTGAAGTTTGTTCCACCCTTCTATATTCATTAGAGGAGGATAATATATGGAAGTAAATCTTCATATTCTGAAATAATGGTTAAATAATGCAACTATAGTTTTGAAAGCAATTAATTATCAGCTCCCATCATCAGGTGATAATAACAGAGAATAGTTATCTCAATAAGGATAAAAACATGTTCTGCCTGGTTTTATCCTTACAAGTATAGCTACTTTCTACTATTATCATCTGATGATGAGAGTTCATAGTTCATTGCCCTCAAAAGTGTTCTTTAATCATCATATGGAGGAAAAAGAAGATTTATTCCTGTTAAGCTCAGTAAAAGATGTAATAGCTAAATCTAGAAGTTGTACAATTCAAAAATCAAATATGCAGCAAAATCGAATTTGTGTTTGATGTATATATGAAGGTGGAAAATGAATGTCTATATTTTATTACCTAAAATCAAAGTGTTATGGCAGAAAATTATCTATATTTACATAGAGTTTCTACAAACAGAAAAAAAATTTTTCTTGTGGCCAGCAAAATTTCTAACTGGTTGTAAAAAAGAATTGTTCTCATCTACCTCCCAATGCACTCACACAGATTATTTGATCATAGACTTTCAAAAGCACAGAACATTTGTTTTCCTTTAACACAACTTTGTTATTGAATTAATTTTGAAAAGTACTGTAAACACAGTCGCAAGTTAAAATATTTTGGTTGCCAGCAACAACCTGCTGACTGCCTTTGTCAAGCCCTGCATTATTTACAATATGTAATTAGGAGTGATGAATTGGAACAAATTGTCTTTCATTCTCAGTTGTTAACACAACTGAGAATTGCACTGATGTATGCATATGGTTTTCAGTGTCCTTCTAATTTTATTTATTAATATCATTGGTTCTTTTCCTAATCCTTTCTTGAACAGGGTCACAGATAATAGTTAGTGTAGACTTTTATTTTTCTGTATTGGTATTTCTTATGTTAATTATGCTTTTTCCTTTTAATTTAGGTCGCTGAAAGAATGAAATCCATGATCAAACAACATCAGCAATTACCTGGAAGTGTTACACGAAGTGTTGTGCAAAGAATTCGTCATCTTTTCACTGTAAAACCTAAGTGTGCATAATGCATTCCCGATGTATTCATCTTTTTTAAATCTTTGTGGTTGTCCTGGGCATGCAAACTTGTACATTTTTACGTATTAACATATCTGGACATTAAGGTTTTGCATTTGAAAAATGTTGAAAATATCTTAAGAGCAACTGTACACAATTAAGTAAGTTTTAACCATGAGTTTTGTAAGTTCATTCTTTTACATATTTTTTCTAATACAGTTTTGTTAAAAATATCAGATATTTGGAGGTTTTTCTCTGTTTTTACTATGTTTTTATACATTCTTTTTAGAGTTTCAGTAGAATATTTATTCTTGTTGTTGTTGCATATACTATTGATAAACTCTGGGAAATTGTATAAATTAAAAGATAATTTTATTTGTGATGGGAAATATTTGTATTTATTATAAAAAGATTATATTTACTCACTGATAAATGAGATAAATGACTGAATATTTCATATACCCTTACAAATGTAGCTTAGACAAAAATAAACTTATGCACGTTAAGCATAAAAAATGTTGATTTTTCTGTCATACTTCCCACCCCTCTTTGGTTGTTTTTATATGAAATACATTTTTAAAACAGAATGAAACTTGAGCCATCTTATATCATAGAGCTCTTAAGAATTATTTAAATAGTTTTGTACTCAATATCTTTTGTAAAATGTTCACCCTCAAAATTTATTGTAAATTGTTCGATACTAAATCATTTTGAGATTTTTTACTTGTAAATTCATATTTTTATATTCAACTATCCGCCAGTGCTAATTTGAAACGTTAACTATTGCAGAAACATTGTGTTGTACCAGTATTGCCATAAATTGTAAGAGTATCTGGCAAAAGTGTGTTACATATTTATAGAAGTATAGAACTGATTGAAGTAGTAACTTTTGTCAAACATAATGTTGTGTTTATCAGATATGGTGTCACTGCCCTGAAAACATTTTCTTACTTCTTCTTTCAGATTATTCTATATTATGTGCAAACATTAACATTGTAAAAGAACTTCCATTTCTCTGAACATGTCAGAATATGCATTAGGTGCTGCTTATACAAATCACTCATTAATAGAATCGGCTGATTTTATGAATCAAATGTTTGAGAGATAAAGACATTCTTTTTCTGTGTATTAAAATCAGTCTCTTTATTAAAGCAGATTCTAGTTAACAAATATGACTCATGTATATAACAACTTAGTATGTTTTAAATTGAATATCTATGTATTTATTTGTGTTTTAATCTTTTTTCAGGTGCAACTTAATTTTCTTAAAACAAAAATTTATTTTGCTGTATATTTCTATCAGTGTCGAATTGAGGGAGTGGACTGGAACATTATAAAATTCCGTGGGGAGGGGGGGGGGAAGAATTTCACTGTTTGACCATTAAAAATGCAAAATCCCACAGATATCCCTCACAGAGAAAAGTGTCTGAATTCAACACTGATTTCTATTCAACTAAAATACATAATTTTTGTTTTTAATAGTTGGTCTTCATTAATGTAAAACCAATAGTTCATTAAAATAGCATTCTGTCGTATGATGTATCCAGAAAGCTGTGTTGTCACAATTCCTTCCATTTAAAAATAATGTTAATGTTTAGCAATATTTGATGTAGCAAAATTTCGCATTATTGCCTTTCTGGTAATATTTGTAGTCTGATTATACATATTTTCTGATGATATTTTGTTTTACTAATGCTATTAAAATTTTACTCAAAGTTTTTAATAATATCAATTTTTATTATAAATTTTTAATTAACGTCAACGTGCATAAATTTGTATATATCAGATCTTGTGAATATTGTTATTTCTATGTTTCAAAATTGTGATGAAATAGTCTATAAATTTTCATATGCTCTATATTTTTGACGAAAATTCTGTGATAAAATGATAAAAAATTATAGATTTGCCTGTAATATAAAATATAAACCAATTTTACTCCCCCCCCCCCGCCCCCCCCCCCCAAAAAAAAAAAAAAAAAAAATTCAAAAATTATTACATATTTATAAAGTTATTTGAAAATATTCAAAATACTTTCTCTGCAAAATTTTCTTTTCTTTGATAAATTCCCGTTTTGTTTCCGTTTTTTTTATGTCCTTTTGAGGGACAAGAAGAAGAAAAGATTTTTAGTCCTGTCTTGTCACACTTTCCATAAGTAAAAGATTGTTTAAAAACTGTAAAGTAGTGCAATAAGGATAATTACTATGGATTACACTATTGAAAAAAAAAAAGGTTTGAAAAATGCTTGATATTAAGCTTAATATGTATTATATATGTATATATTATAAAGAGAACGGTGTCCATGTCAAAAGCAGATGGTGCAATTTTAGACAATTTTCAAAGATCTTTTATTTTGTATATGATTTTATTTTATTTTAACAATTTGGGCACATGCATTTATCAACTTTCTTATCACTTCAACCTAATAATATTTGGTTTCACAAAATTCTAACTGTGCATTTATTAACCTTATGCAATACCTTCCTTTACCCTTTTTTTTTTTTTTTTTGTCTTAAAAATGCATTATACCATTAGTTACTGCAGGTGATTATAAATGTAATAGGTGGCAATTTGTCTTGTGACACTTTGCATACATTTCTAGTATTAATATTAAATGTTGGTGTAATGTTTCATTTCTCATAACTACGCAAAATGATACTGAAATTTTCTAATCAGTATTATGTCTCATCTTGAAATTCCCTTTTTAGAATGTGATCCTGAATTCTTTGTTTTTTGTGAAGTCCTCATGCAGGTCATGTTGAATTTGTGTACTACTATCTTTGTAAATGTTTGTTATTGATGTAATGTTACTGAACAAAGTACTTTCATGTTTACATTTTGTAACAATGTTAAATTATATGGAAGAAATAAATTTTTTTATTTAAATTTTACTGATTTATTTGTATTTTAGATAAAGTTTATTTTTAATTAGTAAGCAGTGCAACAATAAAATTTTTGGAAGAGATAAAATAATCATTTTCAAATAAATTGAATCATGAATTCAAATGAATTGAATATTTATGAGAATAATCATTGATGCCATTATCACAAAATTAATATATTTTACATGGAAGATTTAAAAGACTGAATTCCAGAAAATTGTGATTATCAAAATAATTGAGATAATGGATTAGGGTGGTGGTGGTGGTGTCGCAGGAGGGGGGTGGGGGTCAGGGGAGTAGAGAGAGCTAAAAGGTATTTTTGATATAATGAAAAAAATCTCCGGAGGACACATGTTATATTACGGTTACAATTAATAAGAGTTAAATATTTTAAAATCCTACAGTACTTTAAATATCAGGTACATTACAGGCTGACATTGAAGGCCCTGATTTGAAAATTTACTAGTTAGAAATGTAATCAATATTTATATTACTTGTTTATGTATAGAGTTATTTTTTCAGAGAAATCTCTTATAGGATTTTAGGGGGTGAATTAGTCTAAAACAGGGTACACGTGTTTTCCAATTTACTTTTATCTCATGATGCACATTAAGGGGAGATTCCACTTTGTAGAGTAAAAAATGTAGGCATTTTATGAAAATCTTGAAGTGAAGGATCAGTAAAATTAACCCAGATTTTTTTTCTCATTAAATAAATATATCTTTGTCTATTTGGACAATTTTTTGTATGTAAAAAAAATAAATAAATAAATAAAAAACATGAAAACTGTCCTTTTTTAAAAACACACTCATGCAGCATGCACAACTTTGTGTGGGGAACAATTGTGCATTATAGAATCATTGTTAACACAAAAACAATATGAATTATGACAGACAATTAAATTTGTAAGGCCATCAACCTATTTGCATTGAAATTGAACACTGAAAACAAAATGGTGGTGCTTTAAAAATGGACGTCTTTTCTTTAAGTTCATGGCTCTGAAAAACTATTCTTTTAAACATGACTAATTTTTTAATGATTGGTTCAAACGCTATGTTGCCTCACATGATGGTTTTTAGAAAACAGAGTTTAAAGTTTTACTTTATGAATAATACTTAACACACACATAGTCCCATTCAAATGGCCATAACTTTTTAAGTAATTTTAATAATGCAAGTTCGTTTCATACACACTTCAGTGATGCAAAAAAATGTAACAGATAAAAATTGATTTTTTGGGCCCAACAAACTGGAATCTCTCCTTAACTAATATATAGTGTCTGGATAAATATCTATCAATAAGACATTTTAATATTTCAAGAAGTAATAATGATAAAATTGGGCTTTCTTGGTGTTTCTTTTTGAAGAGAAACTCGCAAAGTTGCAGCACCAAAAAGTGGTATATTTCAATATTACAAAAACTCATACAGCTCATGTTTATGTATCAGTCTTGAAAAAGGAGTCAATTTGCAATCCATCAGAAAGTTGAACTGTTTTTAGTTTGCTAAAAACAAGTTTCCTGTTATTGTAAACTTAAAATCAAAAGCAGTACTTGAATATGTTTCCTGTGTAAAACGAGCATTATGATAATTAATTTTTATTGATCATTATAAATTAATTCAACCATGTCACAACACACTGTCAATATATGAAATAAATTTTCCCCAATTCAATTTATTTAAAAAAATTTATTAAAATTTTGGTATTGTTACTTGAGATTTTTATTTATGAGATTAGTTTTTAATCTGTCTCTCTATTCAGACTCTAAACTTCTGTTATAATAATCAAATCGGAGTGAAATTTTTTTGTTTTTTCTGAGAAATTCTGATGTTATGTTTTTTAAAAGAAGCTAGCAAAAAGATTTCATGACTTAATATCTATGTTTGAAACATTGAAAAGTATCATAATCCATGCATAATTCATGTTTTTTTTTTTTTCTCTGACTGAATTTGTTAATTAGCTGTAAAAAAAAAAAAAGACCGACAGGCTCATCGCATTCAAGATTTCTGTTTTGTTTTTTTAATAGAAATTTAAAAAAAAAAAACTTTTTCATTCTTGGATTTTAGTGGTATTAAATATTATAAAAATGCATAAATTATATTTATGGAAATTATTATCTTTCATAATTATTCAACTAATAGAAAATTACTGAAACACAGCGAGCTGAAAGCAAGTAAAACTTAGATGCTAGTAGAGTACATGTAGAATGCATTTATTGTTCCATATGTCTGCCATAGTAGGGTAGGCCAGCATCTTGTACATAATGTCATAATTGGTATTGTTCTTTTGCTATTTCAAGAAAGGTAGTTAGTTCTGTTTTAGCGTTTCGTTCATCTGACAAAACCCTATTCGTCTTGCACCTCTGTCCGCAACATAGCTCGTTCTCAGAAACTCTATAAGTTATAGGCTTGAAATTTTGCATTGTTATAGCTGAATACCTCCGATCACATGACAAATCATAAAATATTGAAAAAAGCCTTAATTAACACATGTAATTAATTTAAAACCCCAATTAAAACAATGGAAAATATTCTAAATTCAACTAAAGCATTGATTTGAATCAGAATGCAAAGATTTTCTTTCAGAAACTTGAAAAGAGATGAGACGATACTAATATTGATTGAGTTCTTTATCATAAATAACATAAGGCTGTCTTGTACTATTTTAAATTAAATAAAAATGATTTTGAGGAATAGGCATTTTGATCATTAGTGGTGATAAACCCGATGCAACAAAATAATTATAAAAAGTTGCAGTGGGAAAGTAACAAAAAAGTCAAGAATATTTTATCTAGTATATTCTAACTGCCTAGGACTTAAATTTAACTTATCAATTATTTATAATAAAAATCCATTTTAAGGATTTTTTAAAAATTTGACTTAATCAGATAAAAATTTTAAATACATACCAAGTGTACCATAAACATATTTAATTTAATAACAAAATTTAAATTTTATGCCTGTAATAAATTAAAGGATATTTTACTTTGATGTTGCAGACAAGAATAATATAAAATATTTTAAAATTGCAGAATAGGAATAACAATTTAAAATATATCTTGAGATATTGCATTGTGAAAAGTTGTGAGCATTGTGACCTGCTAGCAGAACCCTTAAAATGTTCTTTGCAGTCATAAAACTTTTGGCAGTAAAAAAATAGAATTAATAAATTAATTTGATCTTATTTAAAATAAATGAGGTGGAACCTGCTGAATTTCGACGAAAGAAAATGTTTGAAGAACAGCAGTTACACTGATTAATAATAAACCTTCAAAATTAATTGTAATAAAAAATCCATCGAACATTAGTTAGTTTGACTCTTGAAACAACTATTACTTTAATCTAAAGTTACCGAAATACTATTTCATTAAACTTCAACTGTCCCAAGTTATTGAAAAATTAAACTCTATTTGTATAGGTACATAATTAGTAAAATATAATCGATAACTAAGTATGATTAGATTTACCAATTGAGGCTCGTATGTTACGTATTATGGAATGAAAAATCAGCAAAAATTATTTCACTCTGACACAATCATAGAATTTTTTTTCTGCATGAAATCTAAGCCTTACATCATTTTTGCCATCTCAAAATTTATACATATGCACCTTTCATACCCATATTTACCAATTTAGTAATATTTTGGCATGCAATAGTTTATTAATATTTTTCCAAACTTGAAGTCACTTTTGTCAGCTACAACTTTGCATAAGAACATTCACACTCTTGACTTCAGATTGTACAGTAGAGCGCCGATAATCCGAAGAAGTCGGGACTGACCCTAGTTCGGATAAATGGACAGACAATTTAAGGGATGTTCCTGTACTAAAATCTTCACACTTTGTCCAGGCTTAGGACTGGCAGCACCAGTTAGTGTGTTTAAAAACTGTTTTTTTGTTTGTTTGTTTGTTTACTTTTTTTATTTAAAATTTTCTTTTTATCATTTTCTGAACTCGAGATTATAATTTAAGGGGTCTCAGGACTCTTAAAGCTCTAAAATTTTCGAAATTTTAATCTTTTTCGATGTTAAACTTCTATGTTTTCTGAACATTTTGATATAATTGTTATCTTGAAATTCCCATTAGAACAGAAGTTATGGCATTTAGAATTATACTCGCTCAATAGCTGAAGCGATGTTTCCAAAACTTTGAAGTCATTTTTCTCCAAATGACGTTTTTGGGCATAACGCGCACGATATCTCAAAAACTTCTGAATATTTTTTCATGAAATTTTCAAAGCATATGTTTCATGTTAGTCTAAACTGAACCTAAAATTTCCTTTTTATTGTAAAAAGAAAATATTTTTTAGGGGTTTGTATTGTTGAATTTTTCTAAATTTTGCATTAGCTAAATACAACTTTGTATTAAAAATATAAAAATGCTTTAAATACAAAGTTATTTAGGTTCAGTTTAATTATTATAATCTGGGGTATAAGTAGGCATCAAAATTTTCATTCTAGTTGCAAAATTTATTTTTTAAGCGTGCGCATAAGCTGTTACGCCGATTTTCTGCTGATCAAATGTCTGACAGTTTTGAGCCCCCTGTAAATGCTAATTCTGCATCTTGCAATTTTTCAAATATTTGAAATGAAAGCACATACTTGTATCTTTCATTTCCATTTAAAATTGTGTCTTAATATCAAACACATTTTAAGATATTAAATGTTGAAAATGGTCCCTTTTTTCATTTTTTCCAATTTTAAGAGTCCTGAGACCCCTTAAGCAAAAAAGCTTTCTTCAAAGAAGACGTTCTTTCCAATGCTGCCCTATCTCGAATTATTCTTAAATACGTTAGTTGAATAGGATCAGAGTTCTTCTGCCGTTCGAGCCATTTCATAGCTGTTTCCAAACAACTGGTTCATTTTCAGAGCATTCGTTTTCATTTCTTCAATTTCTTTTTCATCTTAAATCTCATCCACAATATCATCATCATCAAAAAAGTTTTTTGAGAAAATATAATAAACTAGCAAACCCCGTGGCTTTGCTCGCATAATATTTGAAATATGCTAAGTGATATTTATATGTCTAATTTTTATTAAAAGAAATTATACTTTTAGGAATAATTCAAAAATTACTATTTAAAACACAGTTGGACTAAACTTCATTATTACTCTGCATTAGGCAAAAATTAGATTTAAATTAATAAAGAGAAATAAAACTAAATAAATGATAATTTATAAAATATTTTGAAACTTTTATGCTCAATTATACGCTTATTTCAGTATTCGTTTGAAGTTTTGAATTTTTTAGAAACCATCTTCTTACGTCTTAAAATTAACCAACATGTCAAATGCCAAGTCTTACCACCTCTCTCAACATAAAGGGCTATGTTGAAATAGGAACTGTCACCATTAATTTGCCAACATTAAGTTTGAAATTGGTTTATTATTTCCTAATATTTCACAGAAATGTAATTTAAAAAGCTTTTAAAGGCCTTTTTTAGAACGTTTGTTGTTCCTGTGGACCCCATGTGGTAGAATCATCTGCATAAAATATAGCCTGTGTAGGATTGGAGACTGTTACCATTGATTCGCAATTATTACTTTTATAATTGGTTTATATTCCCTGAAATTGCACAGAAATCGTAATTTAGGACTTTTTTAGAACGCTTTTGGAACCTACTCTTCGCTTCACCTCTTTTTAATTCGAATTTATTTTCGACAGTCCTTTGGGGGCATTTATATTTTATAAGTAACTACCATGCCATATTTAAAGTTTCTAGGCTCTTCAGTATCACAGAAATTGCAATTTTGAAGTTTTTTGCTCCTGCAACCCTCTGGTGGTAGTGGCACATACACAAAATATAGCTTATGTTTGAGCAGGTTCTATCACCAACAATTTGACACCATTATTTTTTAAATCAGTTTGGTATTCGATAAGATTGTATAAAACTTGTAATTTAGAATGTTTTTAGAACGCTTTTCGCTCCCTTCATCCTTTTAAATTTGGAATTTTCTTTCGACTGTTCGTAGAAAGTAGTTGCATTTTGTGAGTAAATACCATGCTATATTTCAAAATGTTAGACGCCTCAGTTGTGCAAAAAAACGCAAATTAGAACATTTTTTGCTCTTGCACCCCCAGATGGTGGTGACAACAACATAAAATATAGCCTATGTTGGAGCAGGGACTGTCACCATCAATTTGCAACCATTACTTTTGAAATAGGTTTGGTATTTCCTGAGACTGAGTAGAAATCGCAATTTAGAACGCTTTTACAACATTTTTAGAACGCTTTTCGCACATTTTCACCCCTTTTTTAAAAAAAAAAGTTTCCAATTTTTTCAAAACTGTTCTTAAAGATCATTTACATCTAATAAATATGTACCTTGCCTAATTTCAAGTTCCCCTACCGATCACAAAAATCGAAATTTAGAATGTTTTTTGTTCCTGCAACCTCCAGGTGATAGTGACACCGATATGAAATAGCGTCTATGTTAGAGCAGAGGTTGTCAACATCAATTTGCCTACCATTACTTTTGAAATCAGTTTGATTCTTCCTGAAATTGCTCACAGATCGGCATTTAGAACATTTTTAGAACGCTTTTTATACGATAGATCATTTATATGTAATACATATATAGCATGCAAAATTTCATAAATCTAGGTCCTTCCATAATTCAAAAATCGCATTTTTAGAACGTTTTTAGTTCCTGCACCTCCTCTGGGTTAGTGGAAACAGACATAAAATATAGCCTGTCTTGGAGCAAGAGCTGTCCCAATCAGTTTACACCGTTATACAGTAGAAGATCTTTATAACGCAATTCTCCATATAACGCACAACTTCTCAGATGTAAACAATGATTTTTGCAGTTAAAAAGCACCTGCATTTTCACATTGTCAAATATTGCCTCTCTCTAGAGAACTAAATTTGATACATTAGTTCAACTTTATCTTCTAGTTTAAGACCTTTTTACTGAAAAAATGCTATTATTACAATAAACATTTTAGAAAATGTCTAACATAAGGGATGGTTGTGTCAGTTATATTTGGATCATATTTATAAACTAAATTTAACAATGTCTGACCTATATTATGCAAAAATTTATAATTTTTGGATAACTCTTGGTAACAAGGGATGCAGTATACATATATTCTAATGTATTTTGATGTGTTTCAAACATATTTGGTCATGTTTACAAGGTGAATTTAATGATGTGACCCATATAATGCAAAATTCTATATAACGCACAACCTTGCGTTTTTAGGTTTGCGTTATAAAGATCTACTGTATTTGAAATCGGTTCAGTACTTCCTGAGGTTGCATAGAAATTGCAATTTAGAATATTTTTCAACGCTTTTCGCGCATTTTCACCCTTTTTAAATTTCGATTTTTTTTTTCTAGGAAATGTTCTTAGAGATCATTGATTGATATCTTATAAGTAACTACCATTCCAAATTTCATTATTCTAGGCCCTTCCATAACACAAAACCGCAATTTAGAACGTTTTTTTTTTTCTCTCGTGCAATCCCAAGGTGGTATTGATACAAACATAAAACAGAACCATGTTAGAGCAAGGGTCTGTCACCATCAGTTTGCAACCATTACTTTTGAAACCGATTTGATACTTCCCAAAATTGAGTAGAAATCACCATTTAGAATATTTTTTAGAACCCTTTTCACGCATTATCATTATCACACCTTTTAAATTTCGAATCTAATCTCTATATAATAAAAGCCAGTGTAACGCTGGGCGGCGCGAATCCATCAATCTTACCAGTCTCCCAGGAAGAGACTCAAGGGGTAAAGGATCCATTCTCCCATTGGTTGATAAGAAACAAGAATCCCGCGATTACTTCTCAAGGTTACAAGTCCTGATAATTGAGCAGTAGTAGACACTTCTTCTTAACAAATCAGTGCAAGGCACATCACATTACACCACCAAAATAAATCGCCAAGTGTCACTTGAGATTATTTCAAGCATTAAGTTGCAATCATATTAAATTTTCTTTGCGACATGTAAGGAATTTTAATTTATTTCTCATATAAAGTGATTCACGGAAAACAATGATATGGTATTTTTTTAAATATCCCTTTTTTTCCTGCAAAAAATTGATAAAACTGACTTTCTTTTAAAAAAGTAATCAATTTAAATATTTTAGGCTTATTATTTTGTAACTTATTTTTAAATTACATATTACTTATATTTTCCTGTTCTATATACAGGTGTATGTAAATTTAAACTTAAAAAGAAAAAAAATCAAACATATTCCATATTTTAAAACTAAAAAATTAGTATTTATACGAAAAGTAAAATTAATAATTTTTGATTTATAGCTTTGCATCAGGAGGACAGAAGCTTAGGGGATTTGACGGTTGGGATTCAACCCGAGATACTTATTTATTAATCAATATACATATTTTAAAAAAATTGGAGGGGGGGGGGGGGGTAAATGATAAAATACAATTTCAAAGTGTTATTTAAAAAAATAGTATTATTTCAATAGTTGGAGCAGACTGTTTTAATTACGCACTTTTATTGCATATTTATTAAATTTTTGTTTTATTAAGAAATCTTAATTTTGTTATAGTATATTAGCCGGAAAACCTGGTTTACCCAGAAATATTGTAAATGCTAATTGTGTGTTTATTCGAACATAAACTAGCCGAACTTTGCTCATCTAAACGCTTCCATATTGTCAATTATTTATTTTATCAGTTTTTCAAGTTTTAAGTGAAAAACACAATTTTTACCCACCGTCCTAGGACGGGCATTTACACTAGTAAGTAACTAATCATAGGCGTAACCAGCCTTTTGAACGGGGGGGGGGGGGTGCCCAGACTTTTTAACCTTAACATGTTCGATACAAACAATATCTTATAAAGTAAAACCTGCTAAAATGGAACCCCATAAAACCGGTTGATTTTCCGTTTTAGACAGGCTTTCATCTTAGAAGGTATAATTGTGTGGTATTTCTTTTAAAAAGGGCTCAAACGCGATTTTTGTTTGCGTGAGGGGGTGTGAGAAGGGGTCCAAAATATCAAAACTAAATCTAATGGTAAAAAAAAAAAAAAAAAAAAAAAATGTAAATCTCCTTGCAGCAGTGACATAATACAATAACTAAGTATGGTCACAAGTGTAAAACCTTTTGCCACCCTAACTTCTTATAAAGATTAAAAAAGACCTTTAATCATGCTGGAAACTTCTATAGACACAGGGACATTGCATGAGACTTAACATTATCTCTGTCAAAGTCTTGTAGATGAAATTTTGCCGGATGATAAATCTCAGATAATACATGCTGTACACCAGTAATACCCACGAAAGTTTTTCAGAATATGACTCCATGTCTTCTTAGGGATCACCGGGGGGAACCAAGAAATTTTGGAGGAAAGTCTATATAAATAATTATTATAATCTCTCTATTCTTAAAAAAAAGTAACTACCGCTGTCACCGCCGCCGCCGGTTTTGAATTTCTTGTGACCGGAGGTCTTTCTTCGTTAATATTAAGAAAAATAATGCATACAAAAATATGAAAATCGGTGGTTTTATACAGAAATGTTTGATAAACACGCTGATGCAGACAGTTTTCAAATCGAAGAATTATTTTAAGAGATATTTAAGGCTAAAGTTGGACAAAATCGTTCCACTAAAAAAGTTTTATAGGAGCAAAAACTATACATCGGAATTTATTAATTTTTAGATCATTTTATGCGTTATAATTTCCCGGTGTGCAGAATTCATTTATTTTTTTTAATTTGACTCATTTTTCGAGGTTTCATTTCTATTTTAAATTTAAATTTTCAGCATTTCGAGAGATATTTTTTACTTATTTTAGAAAATTGTACTAATTTAACCTGTTGCCAACTGTATAAACAACGGAAATAATAATGTTTGCTTCAGATTGAAAAATTTATTTACACGTGACTATTATAAACAGAAAATATCATTTGGAATTAGAATTAAATAATTATGTACAAAAAGCAGGAACTTATTAAAAATTACGTCATAAAAAGTGTACACGGAATTTTAAAAGAGAAAGGATATTGTAAAATAATAAATTCATTAACATGCGTTAGAAGTCTTAAATAGGAGAAATTACGTCATATTTACGTCACATTACAGTTATTACATAAAATGAACACAAAATATTGCAAAACAGTTTAAATTTAGAAATTGCGCTAGACATTTATTTGATATTTTGAGCTGATCTTTTCAAATATTTTTGTTAGGAAAGCGCAAATAATATTCCATTTCTAACAAAAGTATTTTCACGTGAATATTTAAAAGAGAAAGAATAGCTTGGTCAAAATTACGTCAGATTAAAAACGATTAATTTAAAATGTCTCATTTAAAAGAACTTTCTTTTCGCTTTGTTAAAAAATACCAGGAGACAAAGACTGTTTACTAAATTCCTTTTATATTAGCTTATTTTGAAATGTTGTTACACGCATCTACGTCATCAAGTTATTTTTATTTCGACGTTTTATTTGTATTTTTATTAATGCTGTACTAATTTATTTGTTCTTTCGTTAGTTAAAATAAAAATTATGTCAATTTGTATAATTTGGCGAGTGGTTTGGCGATTTATATAATTTGGCGAAATTGGTCGACGGGATAATCAAGTAGTACCGCAGCGGATTTGGCGTTAAAGTTCCCCAATCAAAGAGAAATGAATAGAAATCCGTTTATAGGGAGATCGCCACTGTTTTTCAAATTATAATTCAATCTTTCGAAATCTTTTTAAAGCCGATCAAATTAGCGTGCATTTAGAGTCTGCGGTGTCTGGACGGGGGTTGGCGAGTGTAGCTCGTAGGCGGCCGAGCCCCCTAGTATTATAAATAATTATAATATTCATTAATAATTCATGTTTTTACCACTGAATGTGTCGAATATATTAGGTAAAGTAAGGCATGGTAATTGTACACTAAATTTTGGCAAGATGATAAAAATTATATTATCATGATGCGACTGTAATAATAAGATAGATGCTTGTCTATCTCTTTCTCTGTGTGTGTGTGTACGCGCGCGCGCTGAATTCTGAAAAAACAATGCCGTCCTCACGCCCGCAAGATTTAACAGGAAAGTATCTGTATGCCTGAAGTCATGCATATCGAAGACAATTTCTGGAATTTTTCAAATTTTTATGCTATTTTTTTCAAATTAGTAAAAAAGAATCCGATTTCAATATTTAATCCAGTAAACTTTCTTTGTTTTCTTTTCAATAAAGTTTTTTCGAGATTCTTACAGCGATTTTTCAATTTGTAACAATTATTTTATGTTATTTTTAGAGGGGTTTTTTTTCGCATTCCTAAAAGGAATCCGGTTTAAATATTTTACCCAATTAGTTAATTTTGTTCCCTGCTGTTTTTTTAATTTTTTCCGAATTTTTAATGCGATTTTTAGCGGGGTTTTTTGTACTTTGAGGCGATTTTTTAACTTTTTTTGAAACAGAAAAAACTCTCCGGTAATTTTTTCAATTGCCGTGATTAAATTAGAATTGGAAGAATGTCAAATCAGTTCTTATAAGAAAGCTGAAAATTTAATTTGGCTCGGAATAAAAAAATCGCGATAATTCAGGATTCGTTTGTTTCGAGACAGAAGTGGTCGTAGCTTGCTCGGGGTGTACGTTGCAGAAGGCAGTCCCCCCCCCCCCAAATCCTACATTTCTTTAATTCTATGTTCCTTTAAAAAAAAAAAAAGCAACCAGCGAAACTCCACTAGTAATGAAGTTTTCTTTGAGGGGCAGGGTTTGAAATAACGTGCAGGATCGCGTGATTTGTGCACAGAAAAGGAAAGTCCCGCATAATAAAAAATGCTGTGCAATATTTCCGCCCTAAAAATTCTTTCACAGATCTGTGATTCTTCAGTGAGTATTTAAAATTTTTTTTTGAAGTCCGCGATTTTTATTTCTTTCATGGAACTTCTCAAAATCAATTCTTGACTCGGTCCCGGAAAAATTTGAGAATTTCTTCAAATGATCGTGGAAAATATCGTGAATTTCGATAAAAGAGTGCAGAAAAAAATCCCGAATTTCGTCAATGATTGCGTAAAAAATGACGAATTTCGATAAACGATTGACAAGAAAATGTTGCAAATTTTGTCAAAAAGTCACGGAAAAGAGTGGAGGATTTTGATAATTGGTACGGAAAGATATCCAGAATTTTCCCGATCGGTCGCGCAAAGTTCGACAAATGACCCCTGTATAAAATCATTTTCGTGAATCGCTCAGGGAAAAAAAAAATGTCAAAGGATCCCGGTGAAAACGAGAATTTCGTCAAAAGATCGCAGAAAGAAAATGCGAATTTCGTCAAAAGATCGTGTAAAGAAAACGCAAATTTCATCGAAGGATCATGCTAAAGAAATGCGAATTTCGTCAAAATATCGCGGTAAAATTGCGAATTTCGTCAAAGGATCTCTATAAAAAACACGAATTTTATCAAATGTTAGTAGTGAAAAGTGCGGATTTCGACAAAGAATCGCGTAGAAAGACGTGAATTTCGTCAAACGATTTAGGGAAAAATTGTAAATATCATGAAATGATTACAGAATAAAATCGCGAATTTCGTCAAAATTTACTGCACTGGGCTAAAAGATTGAAACCGGGTCCTTTTCCTAGTTTCAAAAGAACGGCGCGAAACAAGAAGAAACTCCAAAAATCGCATAAAAATTTTCAGAGGAAAAAAATTACTATATTGACTCAGACTGCAACCATATTCCTTTTACGAATGTCAAAATATGGTCGCGAAACACGAAATTCCACTAACCAGCCAACTCCAGATTAGTTTTAATTTTCTGTGCTATTATTTCTCATTTTCAAAGGAGGCAGGGTCTGTGCACCCCCCACCTTTCCCCTCCCCCGGGTAATCGCATTATAGAATTATTATTTCACATCTGCATTCCCTCTCAAATTTTTTTGCTCCTTTCTAGACTTTAGACCACGAAATCAAAGATACAAATAATTTAATTTCTGTTTCTATCCTCGTCAAGAACTTGCGTTAATTTCTCATGAAATTGCAGAAATATGCAATAGAAAGATCGGTGTTTAAAAAAAATCTCCCACAAACAAAAGATGTCAAAGTGGGATTATAAAACCACCTTTTTGATTTACTATGACTAATACATATTCTTGTAAATATTCTAGTTTTAAAAAAGATAAAGAACATAATTAAAAAAAAAAAAAAAAAAAAAAAAAAGAACGTGAAATTCTTTTTTATCACAGTTGAAAACTTAGGCTGTTAGTTTTCTGAACTAAACTAATTGAACTCTGCTTTCCCTTCTTTTTTTCTTTTGTAGATTTCGAATTTTTTTTTTAATAATTGTGCTTGAGTCTGCGCAAGCGGGGGGAGGGGGGTTCCCGGGCACCCAGGGCATCCTCCCCCCTGGTTACGCCTATGCTAATATTTCATATTTCTAGGCCCTTCAGTAATGCAAAAATTTCATTTTTAGAACGTTTTTTGCTCCTGCACCCCCTTTGGGGTAGTGGCACCGATATGAAATATAGCCTATCTTGGAGCAAGGGTTATCACCATTATTTTTTAAATCAGTTTGGTATTTCCTGAGATTGTGCAGATACCACCATTTAGAACGTTAATAAGTAACTAACATTTCATATTTCTACGCCCTTCAGTAACGCAAAAACCGTAATTTAGAACGTTTTTCGCTCCTGCATCCCCTTTGGGGCAGTGGCACCGACATAAAACATAGCCTATGTTAGAGAAAGGGTTGTCACCATCATTTTGACACCATTATTTTTTAAATCGGTTTTGTATTTCCTGAGATTGTGTAGAAACCCCCAGTTAGAACGTTTTTTAGAACGCTTTTCGCACAATTTCACCCATTTTTAATTTCGAATTTTTTAAGAACTGTTCTTAGAAATCCTTTATATCTAATAAGTAAGTAAGATTTCATATTTCTAGGCCCTTCAGTAACGCAAAAACCGTAATTTTGAACGTTTTTTGTTCCTGCACCCCCTTTGGGGTAGTGGCACCGACATAAAATATAGCCTATCTTGGAGCAAGGATTATCACCATCATTTTGACACCATTATTTTTTAAATAGGTTTGGTATTTCCTGAGATTGTGTGGACACCACTATTTCGAACGTTTTTAGAACGCTTTTTGTGCATTTTCACCCCTTTTAAATTTCGAATTGTTTAGAAAATGTTCTTAAATGTCATTTATATCTTATAAGTAACTACCATTCCAAATTTCATGATTCTAGGCCCTTCCGTAACACAAAAATTGCATTTTTAGAATGTTTTTTACTCCTGCACCCCCTTTGGGGTAGTGGCACCGACATAAAATATAGCCTTATGTTCTAAGTTGGGCTAACACCATCATTTTGATACCTTAACTTTTGAAATCGGTTCGGTAGCTCCAGCGATTACCTCTAACATACAAACAATTTTTACTTCTTTATAATATTAGTATAGATGGAAGTTCGTTTTTTTTTTTTTTTTTTTTTTTTTTTGAGAGAGAGAGAGAGAAATAGGCTGTTCGGATGATTGGAAGTTCGGTTAATTGGAGTTCCGATAATCGGCGCTCTACTGTACTGTGTAATCTCAGTACCGGCGAGTAAAAATTCCAAAAATTTATGCCTTTTTAGATGCGTTTGTGGTAAAAATTCCAGAAATTTATGCCTTTTTAGACGCATTTATGGTAAAATATTTAATTTTATCAAAGAAAATTTTTAGTTTTTTTTTATTAAATATGACGATATTTTCTCTCATATTTCTCTCTCCAATGAAGCATTTCACTTAGCGTCTCATCATTATCAAGTGAACGGAAAAATACTGAAATGTAACAGTTTTATAAAGTAAATGCGTGTTTTTAATGCATGATGTCCTTTTCTGTTCAATTTTTTTAAGTTATTTTAAATTAAAATGTGAAAATGGCATCAATAAGGATATAATCAATAAAAATAAACAAACTCAGTTTTTAGATCTTTTCTCTGCAACAATCGAAGTAATCCCATTGTCACCAGTTTAAAGAAATTTCACAAAAAACTTAGTATAAAATTTAAAAAATGGGAAAAAAAAATAGCTAGTACAGGCACATCTTTAAATGAACCGCTTTCATTTTTTAAAAATAATTATCAAAATTGGTTCAGAAGAAAGCTCAGGGCTGATGACTATCAAAACACCCTTGTATTTCAAAAATATAAATAGTTCCAAACTTGATGTCACGTTTACCAGTTGCAATTTTGCATCTGAACATTCTCACACTCTTGGTTTGAGGTTCTAATCTGACTGCCGGCGAAATCCAGAAATTTATACCTCTTTAGACACATTTGTAATAAAATATTTAGTTTTATCAAAGTGAATACGTTTTTCATTTTTACTATGATGCCACTTTTAAAAAAGTTATTTTTAATTGTAATGTGAAAATGGCAACCGTAATGATATGATAATTGAACCATATTGTTTCCCTTCTCTCTTCAACAATGGAAGTAACCTGATTGCCACCATTGTGAAGAAATTTCACAAAGGACTTTTTAAATTAAAATATAAAAATGGGATTATTAAAAAAAAAATAGCGAGTGCGGACACATCTACAAATAAACTGCTTTCATTTAAAAAAATAATTATAAAATCAGTTCAGTAGAAAGCTCATAGGCGTAACTAGAACTATTTTGTGGGGTGGGCATAGGCTGCCAATCTCATAAGTTTTTTAGCCGCGTTTAAGGTCGGTTTATTTGGTTTACTCTACGAAAAACAGACGATATATCAACTGGATTTTCTTTTTCAGACGTTCTGTGGTCATCAACAAAAGAAATGGGAGTCTCAACAAAAGAAAGAAGCTGAGATGGACATGTCAACGGCTTTCACTGGTGGCCTCTGACTTCTTGTCATTCTATAAAAAGTAATAAAACATCAAACGGACCGCCTGGTCACATAAAAGCTTCGATGTCAAGAGATGAAGTCTGTTTGGATTTTTAAGGTCCAAACAGATTACTTTCCTTGACCACGAAACTTTTCATATTTTATGACTTTCGTCAGATGTCCAGAGGTCACCAGTGAACGTCGTTGACATGTCCATCTCCGCCTCTTTCTTTTGTTGAGACTCCCCTTTCTTTTGTTGATGACCTCAGAACGCTTGAAAAAAAAAAAAGACCAGTTGAAATATTTATAGTGTTCCGTCGGATAAAGCAAATAAACCGAACTTTATATTCTTTATCCGACGAAAAGTAATAAATATTTCACCTGGCCTTTCTTTCCAAACGTTATGTAGTCATCAACAAAACAACGAGACGGATATGAACTTGTCGTCGAAGCCATCTGGCAACTTCCGATCTCCTGACATCCTACGAAGGTTATAAAACATGATAGGGAGCGCCTTACCACATCAAACGTTGCGATGAGAAGAAAAGTAGTCTGTTTGGACCCAAATAGACTACTTTTCTTCTCCCCGCAACTTTCATCTGATGTCCAAATAGACTACTTTTCTTTGCTTAATGTCCGAGAGTCCAAAAACATTCTTTATTGTCCCGGTTTTTAAGAGAGTTTCTAAACCATTCCGATTTTCCAAAATTCAACTAAAAAAAAATAATGTTTTGAGCCTTAACAAATTCCACTCCTCCATTAACAAAATGTTGAAACACTTCATTCTGTGTAATGTAATACAGTAAAACCTACTTTAAACTGAATTCGATGTTGAGAAAAATTTTGTGGTTCCGACAGAAGGAATACCATTACAATCATACCTGCTAAGACTGAAACTTGTCTAAACTGTATAAGTTTTCCGATCCCTTGTGATTTTATACAGGCTAAGTAAGCTAAATCTGTGTATTTTAAAACTAAATAGGCGAAAAATTTCACGAAAATGTTTCTGGAAATCATTAATGTAAATTCTAAATTTGTTTCAAAATTCTAAAAATGTGAAAAAGGACATTTTGAGGGGTGAAGAACAAGAAGAGTTTTTATATTGAGATACGTGAATCAACATTTCCATTCTGGTGTCACGGCATTTGTTCAATGAAAATTGGGTACCTTACCGATTTTATTTTTCAACCTTTTTACTTTTTTCTATCTTTACAAGAAGAAAATATTGGATTCATAAAAAAATTGACTTCCGGCTTTTGGCGGATTTATACGTTTTAGAAGGTCCTGAATACAATTTGATTGTTTTTTAGAAAATGTCTGTCTGTATCTGACACGAATTTTGTGGGCAGTCTATCTCAAGAACTAATGTACGGAATTTAATAAAACTTTAGATCCTTGATATAAATTGATGCTGATTAGATTTGGTGTAAAACACCCCAGATATGGCGCTGCTATGCTACATTTTTCACGATTTTCGCAATAGCTTAATCTCAAGAACTAATGCACAGATTTTCATCAAACTTCAGATTCAGTTATACTTTGACATAAATTGGTGCTGATTACTTTTTGGCGAAATTCGCCTAATAAAAGGTGTCGCTGCTATGCTGCGTTTTTTACAATTTCTGCAATAGGGTCATTCCACACAAAATGAGCAAAAATTTTTAAAAAGTCGTGGCTACATAGTAACCGATTTTAATAAAATTTGATACACAGATTCAATTCATATTCAAATAGAGCTCTGCAAAATATTTCGACAAAAAAATAAAAAAATTTGGAAGTTCTGGACATTTAAAAAACTTGTGACATAGCATGTGTACAATCGTTCAAAGTTACAAGTTTGAAGTTCCGTATCTTGAAAACTATTTAACATAAATTAAATCTTTTTATAATATTGTAATCTCAGGAAAATTATCTTCATATTTATTTAGTAATAATAATTTGGTAACGTCATGATTAATCTTAAATTTGTTGTAAAAATTGAAAATTTGTCAATTTTGAGAAAATTAAAAACGTTATAAAAATTAAAGGAAATCAAAAACATCTCTGAAATTGATGCCTGATGTAGTGTTACATATTAAGATCGAATTGCTAAAGTTTTTAAGTTGCCATGTATTTCCTTCACCTTTAAAAAAATTTAGAAACTTTAAAAAAATTGACAAAATCATAATTTTTCCTCTTGTTGATAGGTAAAAAAAATAATGAAGGAAAGGCCAGACACTCCAATTATTGCACAGACAGAAAGATCAATAAGCCCATGATATGCTAAAAAAAAATTCAAGATTGCCTTTTGATTCCTAACGTTACAAAATTTGGTTAAAAAAGTAATATTTGTTGCATTCCAAGAGCTTTCTTCTTTGAATACGCGAGCTTTTTTTTTACAATATTCCACGATTTCAAAGGGAAAAAAAGTTGCAGTGCTGACATCTATGGATTTAGAGGATAAATATATAATTTTTTTGTTCAGCGTAATATTTTTTTTTTTTTACTGTAGTTTAAAATAAATATATTAATAGCCAAAAGTAAACTGAAAGCAAGAATAAAAGTTTTTATTTTTAAAATATACACTTTTATCTATAATATGAAATAATTTAAAAGTTAATAAAGCTTTCCTTCACTTAAAAAGAAGTGATAGAAATATTGCATTTTACCCCCAACATTTTTTACTATTTATTTTTTTTCTCATTAAGGAATAAAAAGGCAAAAATGAAACTTTCGATATTTAAAATATATACTTTTAGCTATAACACCAAAAAAAAGTTAAATTGTTAAAGCTGTCCTTCATGCTTAAAGGAGCAACAGAAATATTGCCTTTTTACCTCAAAAATTTTGAAAAATAATTTTTTCTCATTACGGAATGAAAATACAATTACTAACTTACGCCAATCTGTTAATTATTATTCAATCCTAATTATAAATAATTTTTAATATAATCTTTCCATTACCAAGGCTAATAATCAGATTTGAAATTTTAAGCATGTAGAAAATACCTCGATTTTGCATCCACTTTTAATGCAATTTTTAATACTTAAATAAACAATCCTGAAATCTATTATTTTACATTTACTCATAAATAGATATGATCTACTTATATGCTGATTTTCATTAAAATCTGTGACATGTCTGCCACAGCTGATTTGCTCATTTTGCATGGAATGACCCAATAGCTTTATCTCAAGAACTAATGGATGGGTTTTCATCTTTAGATTCGGTTAGACGATGGCATAAGTTGTTGCTGATTGGGTTTTGGTGTAAATCGGCTAACAGGTGGTACTGCTAAGCTGCATTTTTCACGATTTCTTCAATAGATAGCTCTATCTCAAGAACTTATGCACAGATTTTCATCAAACTTCAGATTCAGTTAGACATTGACATAAGTTGTCGCTGATTAGGTTTTGATGTAAATCGCCCAACAGATAGCGCTGCTATGCTGAATTTTTCAAAATTTTCGCAATAGCTCTATCTGAAGAACTAATGCATGGATTTTCATCAAATTTCCGATTCAGTTAGACGTTGACATAAGTTGTTGCTGATTAGGTTTTGGTGTAAATCGCCCAACATGTAGTGGTGCTATGTTGCATTTGTCAGAATGTACACGATTTTAGCAATAGTCATATCGCAAGAACTAATGCATGGAATTTCATCAAACTTTATATTCTGTCAAACTTTGGCATAAGTTGGTGCTGATTAGGTTTTCGTGTAAATCATAAAACAGGTGGCGCTGCTATGCTGCATTTTTCACAATTTTCGCGCTAGCTATATCTCAAAAACTAACGCGCGAAATTAAATCAAACTTCCTATTCTGTTCTGTTATACTTTCACGTAAATAGATCCTTATTAAGCCTGGATGTATACTGCGCAAAATTGTCGCTTTTATACACTTTGGGTTGGCAATTTCGGATGCAAACATCTAGGGTAGGTACCGAAATTCAATGTTTTGTTTGAAAGATGCTATGCTTCTATCTCCTTTTTAAAAATCGAACAAGTCATCGAACCTTTATCTTTAGAATCCTCATGATTGACATAGATTGTCATTCGATTTTAGCACTGTGGCAGCGAATTTTGAAGTATTAACAAAAAACAAGTGGGTAAGTGTGATCACAGATCGCACAGAGGGTTTCGTTTAATATTCCTTTCAAAACACTTTATCCTTTTGCAAAATCTATTTGTTCCACATTTCGCAACCAGGGGGCGCACTCTGTTCTAAACAAATCTCTATCCGAACGAAACTCCGTTTTACAAACTATCCGTAGGTATATTAGTCCAGGGAATCGGGCCCATAGCACCCGAAATATGTAGGCGCCCCTGGCGGTAAGAATTGGAACTACAATATGTACGGCTATGGTGCATAATATGAAAGAGTCTTCAAAAGAATGTCGGCAAAAGTTAGAAAAGTGCACCCCGGTGAAAAGGTTGTAGGTTAGAAAAATTGCTAAAAATACAGAAGTTAGAGCCTGGAGGGGTAAATATTATAAGACTTTTTGAAAATTTTATGATTGTTCATGTGATCGCAAGTGTTCTGCTATAAGTATGCAAAATTTCACATCTCCAACTTAATTAGGGGCTGAGTTAAAAAATTGCTTAAAATACACAAGTTAGAGCCCAGAAGGATAAATCAATTTTTCAATCTATCAATCAGAATTTTTCAAAATTTTATGATTTGTCGTTTGATATGAGGTGTTCAGTTATAAGTATCCAAAATTTCAAGTCTTCAACTTAATTAGGGGCTCAGTTAGGAAAAAAAAAAAGCTTAAAATACACAAGTTAGAGGCCAGGGGGGGTAAATATAAGACCTTTTTCAAAATTTTATGATTTGTCGTTTGATGTGAGGTGTTCAGCCATAAAAATCTAAAATTTGAAGTCTCCAACATCTATAGTTTCTGAGAACGGGCTCTATGACAGACAGAGGAGTGTGACGAATAGTGTTTCGTCAGGTGAACGAAACCCTAAAAAAGTATGTGATAGAAGAAAAGTTTTGGGATTGGCACATCCGACTAGTTTAAGATAGAAGCACAACAAAAAATGAACCTGAATCGTTGTATCATCATTGTAATCATCCCACGTAAGTCGGAATATTTAAAGGCAAAAACTTTTTGAATTTCTATTATTGTTATTTTATTTTTTTTTTTTTTTTTTTACACTCTTTTCCATTTAATTTTTTTTTTCTTCTTGAGGCCATCATTATGAAACAAGATGACGGACGAAGCTCGGCAACAAACTCGGTTGAGACCTTGTATTGTAGTATTGAGTATGTATTGTGCACGACATGCTGCGTTTCATACGCATCGGATCATAAATACGAGAGTTACAGCATGACAAAAAATCAGATATATATGTAAAAATCAACATTTAAACGGGAGGTAGTTTATGGGTATAGGGGTCATGATCGATGAAAATATAAAAACAAATTCTGTAAATGCTTTTGTCCGAATGGCTGCAATAAAAAAAGCATTTTACTTTTTGTATTGGAAGTGGAAGCAACCTAATAAAATTCATCTCTGAATATCCATTAGTCAATCTTAGAATGATTTTTATAATTTTGTTTACCTTAAACATCGTTTTATTTCAACTGTAACAGATTATAAAAGTGAAAAAGATGTTTAGTTCTTGTTCTTTGCTAACAATGTGCTACCGGTAATTTATCATAATATTTATTTTGTTATTTTTCTGTTTTGTAAAAGAAAATCTATATAATAATAGCCGAAGTCATGTGACTGTCATCAATAATTCCGGGCTGACCGCTTCACTTTTTGCCAAACAGCCATTCCGGTACTTTTATGTTAGTTGGGCTCAGGTGATACATTGCCAAATGTTTTTCCATCGCCATCATTTCATTTAAAATATAAATCTATCACTCATTTCATTTAAAATACATAACTTTCATTTCAAACACATAAATTTAAAATACACATATCGGATACATTTAAAATACACATATTTCATTCACCTCATTTAAAATGCAATAAATAAATAGATAAATAAATAAAGGTATTTTTCCAGTATAGGTCCTTGGCGAGAAACAAAAATTGACATCGTATTTTCCGGCTATGTCCTATTTCATATACATAAGCAATTTTCCCCATATGTGCACAATTTATTTAATCTAAAGAAGCCAATAATATTTTTATATAGAAACAGAAGTAATTTGGATACTACTTAGTTATCCCGTCGACCAATTTCGCCAAATTATATAAATCGCCAAATAATACAAATTGACATAATTTTTAGTTTAAATAACGAAAGAACATATAAATTAGTATAACATCAATAAAAATACAAATAAAACGTCAAAATAAAAATCACTTGATGACGTACACACGTCTAACTTGCTTCAAGTCAAGTGAATGTGACATTTACGATCAACCATTATTAGCATTTAATGGTGCTACTTAGTTATCCCGTCGACCAGTTTCGCCAAATTATATAAATTGCCAAACCACTCGCCAAATTATACAAATTGACATAATTTTTATTTTAAGTAACGAAAGAACAAATAAATTAGTATTACATTAATAAAAAATCCCTGACGGCTCGGGCCTTACAGGCGGAGGTAGATTTCGATGTTAAGTACTAAATTCTCCAATAAAACTTAAATCAAGATTAGAGATAAAACCCAGTTTCTTCACAAAGAGTGAGCTGTAGGGAGCTAAACTTTTTGTGAAAATTATAATATACACGAATACACACACACACATGTATATGGAATAGGTTTAAAAAATGGCTACAAAAAATTCAGAGAACCTTAAAGTGTTAAAATATGTTAATATTTCCATAGTCGGGTTTTTATATGTTTTAATACATTTCTTCAAACTTACATGGCGTTACATATTCACCTGCTGAGGTCCATTATATTTCCAATATGACCGCACAATATACATATTTTTTTAATTCGTCAAACTATTTATTTTGAGTTTTCATGCTGGAATCTTGCTCTAGAAAACTTATGACGTAATATTCAATTTGTTTTCAATTTGTCAAACTATTTAATTTTACACGTGAAAATTTTGCAAAAGAAAAGTAATTGTTGTGGTGAGAATTTTATTATTTGGTTTTTTTTTTAATTGTTGGCAACTGCTATAACGAAAAACTTTTATTTTTTTCCTGCCATTGTTGTGTAAGAGTTGGTTTTATCAGAATCATGTTAAGACAGTATTCAAAATTTTGAACCCTCCCCATTTCAACCCTCTTGGGTCGATTTCGCCCATTTTCAATCCCCGCCGAGATATTAGCCATATCAAAGTTGTTGGCAAGTTTGAGGACAATCCGTACATAATTGCGTCTTTTATCGTGCTGACAAAATTTAGTACATACATACATACATATATATATATATAAACTTTTTAGGTGGGGGTGGTTTTGGGTTCCTGGGGTCCTATAATGAAAAGTTATGAAGGAATTTTTCAAAAGTCGCACCATGGTAACGACTGCAATAGGTAGTATTTCTTACGAAATCTACCTAAAATACAAATAAAACGTCAAAATAAAAATCACTTGATGACGTAAACACGTGTAACTTGCTTAAAGTCAAGTGAATGTTACATTTATGATCAACCATTATTGGCATTTAATCTTGTAATTTGGCGATGGATTTTTGGTCGACGGGTTAACCAAGTAGTACCGTAATTTGTATATACACAAATATTGTATATATATGTATAAATAAAATGTTTATATGCAAATAAATACATACAAACAAAAATAAAATTCACCAGATTTGTTTTCATAGCTATTTATATATTTTGCCAATGTATTGCACTTTCTGAAGCCCGAATTGCGCCAAGATTTTCAAAAGAATGCCAAGGCTCCTATAGTAGAAAAGTACCTAAATAAATAATTAACCGCAATAATAATAACACAAACTAAAATATTTCATTTCAACATCACAGTGTTATGTATGCATACATATATATGTTATATACATATATGTATGCATATATTGCATATATACATATATATCCACACATATGTATATGTTATACATATGTTTATATACATGTATATAGACATATACATGTATATAAACATATGTATAACATATACATATGTGTGGATATATATGTATATATGTGTATATATGCAATATATGCATACATATATGTATATAACATATATATGTATGCATACATAACACTGTGATGTTGAAATGAAATATTTTAGTTTGTGTTATTATTATTGCGGTTAATTATTTATTTAGGTACTTTTCTACTATAGGAGCATTGGCATTCTTTTGAAAATCTTGGCGCAATTCGGGCTTCAGAAAGTGCAATACATTGGCAAAATATATAAATAGCTATGAAAACAAATCTGGTGAATTTTATTTTTGTTTATATGTATTTATTTGCATATAAACATGTTATTTATACGTATATATATATATAAACATATACATGTATACATAACACTGGCGCCCCGCCCGGCTAACCGAAAAGTACCATAGTTTCTAATTTACATTCAAATAAATATATATTCTAAGATAACTTCTATTGAAATTTGTTTGATCTTATTATCTCACTTCATAAGGTAAACAAACACAAGAGATTCATTCATCATGAACAGTACAAAATATTAAACCATGAAGGTAATCATTCGCAAAGCAGGTTCGCCAACAATGAATAGACAGTTTTCTTACGACGTCATAGTAGGTAAATTGGCGGCTCTAACGTTTGTTTACGGTTTACATTCACGAGGGTTTTATTTTGCTATTTCTCTTATTTACTTTACTTTAGTGTCATATTTATGAACTCAGAAATCAAATTTATAAAAATAAAAGTATATATATTCATTATTTGAGTATTGAGCGGCAGCGCAATACTTATTTATTTCCAGTGTCACTTCTCAATGTTAATTTAACATGGAAAAGCCTATGGGGATCATAACTTTTTCATTTTTTCTTCCCGCCTTTTTGTCCCTGACGCCACTCATTTTTTATTCTTTACTAATTTTAATGATATTATAAATTTAAAGTGTAAAAACGATTGCCTGACCTCAGTGTCAAAACGAATGGTAAAATGCCTTCGCATATGAGTGAATTATAACCCAGAGAGAAACATGGGCCAATTTATTTTTACATTATTCAAATATTTTTCTTAATAATTCCAATTTTCGCTTTTTTCATTGAAAATCAACGGACATTTTTCATAGAAAATGTAACATTTTTACTTCATTGTTTCAAAAATTTCAAAAGCAGTAATAATAATTTATTTCTTTTTAGTTGAAAGATTTTCACGTGAAATATTAAATTGAGCTAGTTTTTTTTTTTTTTTTTTTTTTTTTTTCAAAAATTAAAAAGGTGAATATGGCGTCATAGTGGAAATAAAAAGGATATTTTCAGAATAAGTTTTTGCTTTGGTCAAGTTTATATTTCAGTAAAAATTTTCTAATGGATAGCTATTTTTACGCAAGGTAGCGAACTTAGTAGGGAATTACATAACTTAAATTTTAAAATGTATTTTTTTTTTTCCGAGATGAGAACTATTTATACCCCAAGTTAAACTTTGGTAATAATTTTCTGATGTGTTTACATCACCCCTTGGGAGAGAATAGGGTTTAAAAATTTAAGTAAAACTTTTATTTTTTATTTTTTACTGTATCACAGCTATAATATTGTTAAATATTAGCAGTAAGGATTCAACACAAATTACATTTACATTCATAGCGTTCCTGAGTTGGAAATAGGGTAACTAAATTTAAATTAAGTTAAATTTTTATGTTTTGATTATAGATTTTTTACGTTCAGATTGGAAGTTTTTGTCCAAGCTACCGCAACCTGCATTACTACAGAAGCGAAACATTTTGAATTACACATTGGTAAACTGCATTCCACATTGTGATGCAATACCGCATACATCAACGCCTGATGATGATATTCTCCATTAATTTTGAAATGCGTTCGTCTGAGTGCAGTAGTTATTAAAAAACTTGACATATTAAACAAAAACATAATTTTAAGAACAAATTAAAAAAACAAAATTTATTTCCTACATTGTTTAAGCCAGAGAAGGGACAGATATTAAGATATTTCATTCAATTAGTTTTACATTTAATGTTAAATTTTTGTAACAAATTAGTTAAGACAGTTGAAAATTAAAAAATAAAAATAAAATTCATACAATATGATACTTAAAACACCCTAAAAAATTAGATTCCGTTCAAATGAAATCGAAATAAATCTTAGACTTTTTTTTTTAAGTTTTGTATTTTGCATGCATCTTATCATTTTATGCACAATTGTCATAAATATAATGCAAAATCTGCAATACAAATATTTTCAATTAAAAATGGAAGAAGTCTAAGATTTATTTCGATTTCATTTGAACGGAATCTAATTTTTTAGGGTGTTTTAAGTATCATATTGTATGAATTTTATTTTTATTTTTTAATTTTCAATTGACTTAACTAATTTGTTACAAAAATTTAACATTAAATGTAAAACTAATTGAATGAAATATCTTAATATCTGTCCCTTCTCGGGCTTAAACAATGTAGAAAATAAATTTTGTTTTTTTAATTTGTTCTTCAAATTATGTTTTTGTTTAATTTAATTATTAAGTAGTGAAAAAAAATTATAAATGCATGATTTGAAAATTTTAAATTAATTTATTAATACTAAAAAATAACATTGAAGTAACAGCATGTATAAGTAAAATAAGTTTAGTTTAGATAATTTATGAACAAATCTAAGTTTAAACACTTGAAACTTCACTCATTTTTACAGCTACAGTAATTAAGTGGTATGTCAAAAAAGACGAAATACGCATAACAGCAAAAAATGTATGAAATATTAGCAAGATTGCAAAGAAATCTTGATTTCTCTATCAGAATCTTTGGATTTTGGGAAGGATTAAGCAAGTAAATTAGTTTAAGAATGAAAGTAACATGACGCAATGCTTAGCGTACATTTAAGGGAGACCAAACAGGTCGCCTGAGGCGGCTAGTATACAAAATAATTATCCTGTTCGTGCATCAAATTTAAAAACATTTAAGCACTTTAATAATATTATTAATCATAAGAAACGCAATAAAAGGTGAATCTATTTATTTCATTGTGTATCACCTTTCATCAATATTCCCACAGGCATTAAAAAAAGAAAAACAACAATTTTGCTGCTTTTGGAATATTCATCATTATTGCATTTTGTACCTATTCAAGGAAAACGCAAGTATTTAAAAAATGTGTATTGAACTTTTTTACCTTTTCCCTTGAAAATTTCAAATGAAAAATACCAAATACATTTAAATATTGAAAAGATTATCCATGTTGCATTTAGCTGCAGTAAAAAAAAAAAAAAAAAAAAAAAAAAAAACACCAGCCTGAGTTTGTTACAGGAAAAGTTAAAATTTGACTTCTAATTGGCCCTCTTTTAATTTAGCGTTCGCGTCAATCGTTTATTTTAAGTGAAAGGGAGAATGTATATGGATGTAGTACTTGAAAAATGATATATGACAGGCAGTGGCGTAGCCAAGGGGGGGGTCCAGGGGGTCCGGACCCCCCCCCCCCCGAAAGTAGACCTGGTTTACTGAATCATGGATACAAATACAACAGTAAAAACTGCTAAGACAGAATCACAAAGGATCTATAAAAAATTCCGCTTTAGAGAGGTGTTCGTCTTAGAAGGTATAATTCAAAGGTATGTCTTTTTTCGGGACTATGAACTTTTCCGTTTTAGACAGGTTTATTCCGTGATAAACACTTTCCGTTTTCACAGTATCCCTTAAAACTGCTAAAACGATCTCACATCCCAAACTTTTTCTTTCACGTACTCCTTTCTTAGGTTTTTCATTTCGGAGTACCCCCATTTCTCATAAACACGTCCCCCTCCCCCCCCCCCCTCCACTCAAGGAGATAACGTAAACATGCTTTTTTCCATTCGTAATCTTCTTATCACAACCATATAATAAATCGATGCAAATTACATTGATATTCCTAACATTTTTGTGACTTCCATTACCGATATTATTTTCACATACCCCAGCAGACCCGCCACGTACCCCCAGGGGTACGCTACCGCAGGTTGGAAACCGCTGCTATAACACCACCTCTAAAGAGCATAAATCTATTACAGGAAAATGTGTGAAGATGACCTATCTCAAATGAAAACAATTCAAGATTCAACGAAAACAACACTATATATTTGTGCTTGCTAACGTTTGAAACCTATCTAAAATGAAATTTGTTCCAATTGTGAATCTTTCTTGGCAGGTTTTCTGAAAACACGGAATCCTCTCATAAAAAAACATTTAAATGTCCCGAGACGGAAGGATAACTAAACAAGTATACCTGCTATTCCGTTTACACAAATTTACTGTAACTAGATCAAACGTAAAACTTCTTTATCTTGGGCTTCGATGGGGTTCTGTTGTCGACCCTTATGGGAAAGAACGAGTTTATACGAACGCAATAACGGTACATTGGTTGAGTTTCGTGACCCTTATCTTTGTTCACATTATAAATGACAATATTAACAATTACTTTAAATCTACTGCCTGCAATTAATAAAAGTAACTATATTTTTGGACCGGTTTTTTGTTACCACTTTCAAAATACACTGGCGAGAAAAAATAAAGGAACAACCATAAAAAGGTGCTTTATGTTAATTCTATTAAGGGAACTTCCAGAAAGGTAACTCAATGTCAACGTTATCACGTAGTCCAATGGGATTAACATTCGCTACAGAAATATATGCAAATTTTTCAGCCTCAGCCCGTTCTTTCGGTTCACGTGTGAAAAGGAGCGCACGTGGGTAATTTGAAGCCTAATTTTAAGGAATGTACGTGAAATTAGGTAAAACTTTGCTTCTAATAGGTAGAATATGTCGTCCAGAAGACATTTGACCGATTTTGAGAAATTGCGTGCGATAGGGAGAATGGAAGCAGGACAGACACTCTTAGGGGTCTGTAAAGACTTATAAATAGCCAAAAGCGTCATGTCAAGAATCTGTAAACGGTTTAAAGACACTGGTATAATGTCCACAGACAACCAGGTCAAGGTAGAAAACGCACCACAATAGGCTCTCAGGACTGTAATTTGCCAACGATTGCTAAAAGAAATAGGCAACTGACGTCAGTTCAGATTGCAGGGAGTTTGCTGCAGCAACAAGAACTCGACTATCCTGGTTTACTGTGAGTGACAGGCAGCATGCAAGGAAACCTATAATTTGTGTTCCGCTAACTCCAGTAGCGAAATGCGCCCGGTTAAAGTGGTGCAGAGATCATCGTCATTGGAGTACCACGGACTGGAGCCGAGTTCTCTTTACCGATGAATCCCGACTTTGTTGAGAGAGTTACCACAGATGTGTTACCATATGGAGGGAGAAAATCACATGCAATAAGGCTGCAAACATCCGTGAAAGGCATCGATACAAGGTCGTGGAATTGTGGTATAGACGGACATCATTTTGAATGGCCGCAGTGACCGACACATTTTTACCAGTGCAACTGTGAATGCTGAAATATACAGAGTTGAGATTCTTGACTCTCCTGTCAAGTTGTTTAAGGGTGCAATCGGGAGATTCGGCATTTTATGATTATTAATGGTCTAGAAGGGCGCTACCCCTTTCCACGGAACTTCTAAGTATCCCTTCCAGAGCTGCATAAATCCGACCGGTCCGAAGCTTACTGCTGAACTTGGAGAATGTTCTAAAACTATTTTGAACCATCTAAAATAAATTGGCTGGGAAGAACAAAAACAGAAACCACCATGAACCATTTTTTAGACATTCTAATACTTCCAAAATAGTGCTAATCCATCACAAATAAACTTCTTACAAAATTTTAACTTCCTTAAAAACGACCAGATATCGGAAGCAACTATTAGATCGAATATGGTATCAAAAGTGGCGAGACATGAAACATGGAAACCCAAAAGAATTATAGCTGAATAAGACAATTGTAACAAAACTGCTTTTTCCAGCATGAACTATATTTGATGTGTGTGCTTCTTACATTACTAGTTTCTGTAGCTGAAAATACAAGATATTTTTCTTAAAGTTAAAACCTTCCCACATAGCATTTTTAGTTTGCAGAAAATTTGCAACAGTTTTGCTTTGAAAACCTGCAAAGTTGCAGTAAGCGTAGCATGACAAGACTGAAAGGTCATAACAAGATAACCCAAACTCCGAAGTCACCACAATTTGAACTTGCAGCTAACTTGTCGTGCAAGTTAAATTCATACTGTATCAAATTCATTGCAAACTAACGGCAAACAAGTAATCAAAAATGCTGCAAACTTACTGCAAAGTAGTAATCTTTCCATGTCACACTATAAGTTTAACCCCTTCGAAGGGATCCATAGACCTGATCAAGTCTAGTGATGCGAAAGCGCCGTCAGAAGGTGCATGCATCGGTTTTATCACCACAAACAAGTTTAGGTAATATTTGTACTTTTCATTTCGAGCATTTTTTGGTATTTAATAAGTATAGCGCTTAGAAAAAGCGGTGCCTACCGAATAAAATTTCTGCAATTTCTGTGTATGTGCTGATTGTCTATTCTCTCAACAGAGGGATTTTTTGCTTTCGTCACTTTCGTGAATTAAAGACAGTCTTGCATCAGTTTCACAACAAACTACTCATGCAAGTGGGTTATGGTATACCTTGCGGGAGATTTGCTGCGAATTTCTAAATTCGAATTTGTCACGGCAAGATAATATCAGAAAAAATAAACTTGCTGCTAATGTTCATGCTATC
Organism: Maratus speciosus; assembly: GCA_963932465.1. NCBI lineage: Eukaryota > Metazoa > Arthropoda > Arachnida > Araneae > Salticidae > Maratus > Maratus speciosus. The sequence goes on from OZ010789.1 coordinate 299,412,727, forward strand.
TGGGTTATCTCAAAAGCTCGCATGGGGAGCGCGGCGGATCACATGAATGTCTCATGCGATTGACACTTATGTGAAATCATTATCCAATATCTATTACAGCACAAGTTCTTAATTCAATGGCAAGAAATTAAACATGGAAATTGCTGTTTTAAACTTAACCACTTGATCCTAACTTTATTGTAGGCAAATGTTATGTAATAGGAAACTTGATTTAACCCATTCGCTGCCAAAACTATAAAATAATAATTTTCAATTTTTTTGTTAAAAGTCGTTTGCTACCACAAATTCAGAAAGGTAAATTTCGCTTTACTAATACAGCGAAGTTTCTGCCAATAAATGAGGCATTTTTTTAAATTCTAAAATAGTGGTGACAAAGTAATTAATAAATTAAAGCCACGAGTATACTCGTGGATGGCAGCGAATGGGTTAATTAAGTTTAACTCTTCAGTATGCTCTCATCTTTTTTCATCATAGTGAATCTTTTTCATTGGTAAATATTAATGTAACTTCAATGTATTATTAGTTGCAGTTATAGAGATTGACCTTACATTTTTTATCCATGCTTTTTTTTTAAATTAAGAAATTAAATAAGGTTATACCTAAATTCTTAAAGTTACTCAAAATACTTCTATTATACATACACAGTCAAGACAAGATTCAAAGGGACTGGTAAAAAGTTCCATTTTAGACAGGTTTCCATAGAAAGAAGTGTAATTAATTATGCTTCTAAGATACACAACTTCAATAAGATCTATTGTTCGTTTCGCAGGGATTCTGAAACTCTTCCGTTTGAGACAGGATTGCGTTATAGAAAGATTCCACTTTCACAGGTTTCACTATGTTTCACTAAAGAACAATGAAAATCCCCTTTCAGACAGGTTTTCAGCAAATTTAATTGTATCGCAATTTATATTAATACCATGTAACGCTTCCGTTAAAGACAGGATCCTGTTATAGACAATTACTATTTTAACAAGTTTTATTCTATTCATATGACATAAATAAGTATATTTATATAAATACACAAAACTTGTAAAAATGGAACCTGCCTATAACAGAATTCTGCCTCAAACAGAAATCTTCCGTGCTACGGAAAAGAATACTATACAAATACACCTAATAATAAGAAAACCTGTGTAAAACGGAATTTTCCAGCAATATTTACGATTTCATCTTGACAGGTTTTACTATATATATATATAACCTGAAGAAAAATTTTGGACGCCCCCCGAAACGAAATCCTGGCTACGCCACTGATGACAGGCGTAATAAAAGCTTATTGCATCACCATAAATAATTTTTTATGCAAAGCCTACTCTGTGATAAAACTTTTCAGGCTTAGTTCATTTCCCCCTTTATTTAAAATTCATTGGATTACTCTACACTGGAAAATTTCTATTTATCCAATAAAATCTCAAATGTTTACACGTATAAAATACTTTTATAATAACATAACTTTTAAATCGCGATGTTGACATATCGTTGAAGTAAAGTTGACATGTCGTAAAAAATAGTGTATAAAAGATTCAAAAAGAGATAAATCAAAAATTATTTTAAAGTTCTGTTTAATCAATTCTTATTTTAATTGTACGTATAATTATAAAATTATGACGATTTCTACAGTTGTAATGTGTTAATTTAAAATTTGATTATTTCTATCAGAATTCAGTATGAAAGAGATTTGATTAAAGGAAACTCGCATAGAAAATATTTTTACATAAAGTAGTTTTCACACAAAATAAATAAGCTAAAGTTTTGTTTTCTTTTTCTATGAAATGAAAAAAAGAAAAAAAAAGTTGCATTTGTCAAAATTATTTCTATCGCATTTTTTTTTTTAAATCGGAAAAAAAAAAAAAAAAAAAAAATGACAGATTTACACTTTTCAAGACACTGGAGATTCCGAAAAATATATTTTTAGAAAAAAAAAAATTGCCGACTGTCTGTCTGTATGTGTGTCTGTAAACGTTCTATCTCCCGAACAAATTGAGATGGAGACTTGAAATTTGGTGTATACTTAGTATGTAGTAATAAGAAGAAGCCTATCGAATTTCATTAACCTCGATTACCCAGAATTTTCGGACTCTCGAAATATTAGTTCTGATAAAAAGTATATAAAAATTTCCGAAATTGTTTATTTTAAGGAGTGAATATAAAAGACAATAAAAAACATAAATTTTGCATAAAGGATGAAGTCAATCGGATACTTAGTTGCCAAGATATTTGTAATCCTATTTTCCACACTCTTCGATGACACGGTATCTCATTCAAATTTCAGTTCAACGATATACAGTCGAACCTCGTTATCCTGATACTCTAATGACCAGAAAAAAGTGTCGTCATAAGCGGAGTGCCGCGGTAACCGGAGTTGGAGGAAAATATGTTTATAAAAAGCTGTATTTTTAATTAATTTAAGACAATTTAAATTCAAATTGTTCTTGCACTTTTAAGCAATAAAAATTATTAAACAAAATAAGCACAAAAACAAAATTGGAAATAATAAAAATCAGATTTATGATGACTTTTTTTTTTAGTTACATGAAATATTGATGAATTAAGGTTTGCTTATTCCCAGATGTGCTTCCTAAAATTCTTTTTTTAATATTATACAATGAATTGTAATCAATATTCGTTGTTTCAGAAATAGATGTTATAATTTCTGATCGTTTCAATGCAATGCAATGCTTCGGTTTTAATTGGATGAAAAACACCGTGTAACCACAAGAAAGCGCCACCTGACCAGAACAAAAAGACCGCGAGTAGACTGATATGTCTATCTGGAGCTTAAGTGGGTCATTCATAGTGTGTGGGTTTATTTATTCAGATAAAGAATTGAAGTAAAATTTCTCATTTATCTCAATTGGTAATTTAGACACTTTTGTAAAAAGTTTTGCGGAAGTTTTGTTAATGCTTAATTTCCGTGCTTATAAGATGGATTGTAAAAAATGGGCAATTTCCTAACCGTCGGGATATCCGGAGTTGAAAATTATTCAACGACGTAAAATCCGGAGTTTATTTACATTAAAATCATATACAGAAAATCGGGACTTAGTAAAACTGACGTGATAAACGGAGTGACGTGAAAACCGGGTGTCGGGATAACGAGGTCAGACTGTATTTTAATTGGAAATGAGACGCTTAATCCAACGCAGTAAACTGTTAGTCAATATGATTATCATTTTTGCAGTTATAAGGATGTTTCTTTTACGCAGTTCAGTAATAGAGCATTTAAAGTTTATGACATCATCAAGCCACGATTTTAAACACAACTAGAACTACCATGAGCCGACATTTTGACAGCTACCATATGAATATGTTTCGGTTCAAACCAAAAATTTTATTATGAAATAAGTTTAAAAGATAGAAAGAAGAAAAACATTATATAATAAAGGTAAACTTTTAAATCAAAGTTCTGGTGAGAAATATTTTAATAAAACTTGACTCAAATTTCCGGTAGTTCTATAGTGTTAAACACTCTATCTACCGAACAAATTGACAGCGAATACGTTTAAATTTTATTTTGGAATTGCAATGCATTTTATAAATAGTTCACACGTTTTATTTTTATATTTTATATTATGCCTATCCATGATGGGTAAGTATTAAGGCGGCCCCCAACGACTATTATTATTATTGTAAGTACAGAACTTGTGTGGAAATATAAATTATTTGAAAACAACGTTTAAACACACAATAAAATAAGTTGATTTGATCAGACGTATACGTTTCGTGAGTACTAGGACTCACATCCTCAGTGTAAAAAACTTTAAAAATAATATCCCCCCCCCCCCAAACTACATGTACAGTGAAAAAAAAAAAAAAAAAAATTCACCGTTTTTAAAGTTTTTTACATTGAGGATGTGAGTCCTAGTACTCACGAAACGTATACGTCTGATCAAATCAACTTATTTTATTGTGTGTTTAAACGTTGTTTTCAAATAATTTATTATTATTATTATTTTAATATCGTGAGATACAGCGCATAGGTGGTTTTAGAAAACTATTTATTAACATTTAATGTTTTCTACATAAGTGATTATTCATAGGGGTTGAGCCTGAAACAATCTTGCCCGGGACACCTAAAGCTATCTCTGATGAAGAGATTTTTACCAAAAGAAAAGAAAGAAAAGGAAAATGCCAATTTTAAAACTGCGACAGAAAATTCAAAAACTAACTTAATTAGCCTATCTTGGCCAATCGCAAGTTGTTCCACAGATGACGCGATTTTTTCCTATCCAATCTCTACATTTTAAAAGAATACAGATTCAGATTTTAACATAGTTTCTCCAAACTACTTATTAGAAAACTTATCAGAATTAGATTCTCAGTCAGAATAAAATAAAACATTAAATAATAATGACAAATTAGTGATGATAACTCTAATTTGTTTCAGATTAAAGGAAAAAAATCAATAAAATATTCTTAAAATTTCAAAAGAATGTACTAATTGATTTTAATATAATTAAATTAAATATATATTTTTTTTCAAATACTAGGGAGCCCTGCCCCCTACGAGCTACACTCGCCAACCCCCGTTCAGGCACACCAAAATCCAAAAAGCACGCTAATTTGATCGGTTTTAAAAATATTGAATTAAAATTTAAAAAAAAAACAAAAAACAGTAGCGATCTCTCTGTAAACGGGTTTCCATTCATTTTCCTTCGATTGGGGATTTTTAAGACCAAATCTGGTGCTGTTAAGAGATACAATGTCTGTTTTCGTATTTAATTAAAAAATTAGTTAAACATTTGAAAATAAGCTAATGTAAAATGGATTAAGTAAACAGTGTCATTGTCTCCCGGTATTTTTAACAGCGCTATAAGATAGTTCTTTTAAATAATTCGTTTTAAATCTGACGTAATTTACACCAAAGTTTTATTTCTCTTATTAATATTCATGTGAAAATACTTTTGTTGTTAGAAGGAAATATTATTTGCGCTGTCTTCGAATTCACGATAATAGTTGAAAAGATTATCTCAAAATATCTCGCGCAAATATATATTTTAATTTAAATTGTTTTGCCATATTTTTTTTGGCCATTTTAAATATGACGCAATTTCGTCCATTTACAAGTTTTAACGCATAATAATTTTTATTAGTTTAACATTTTGTTTCTCTTTTAAAATTCAAGTGTAAATATGGTTCTTATGACGTAATTTTCCTGCTTTTAACATGCAATCATTTAATTGTAATTTTAAAGTTTTTTTTTTCTGTTTATAATAGTCACGTGTAAATAAATTTTTTATTTGAAGTAAACATTATTGTTTGCACTGTTTATACAATTGGCAACAGTTTAAATTAATAACATTTTCTAAATTTATAAAAAATATCTCTCGAAATGCTGAAAATTTGAATTTAAAATAGAAATAAAACCTCAAAAAATGAGTCAAATAAAAAAAATAAATGCAATCTGCACACCGGGATCTTGTAACGTATTAAATGATCTAAAAATGATTAAATTCTCATGAATAGTTTTTGCTCCAATAAAAGTTTTTTAATGGAACGATTTTGTCCAACTTTAGCATTAAATATCTCTTAAAATAATTCTTCGATTTGAAAACTGTCTGCATCAGCGTGTTTATCAAATATTGCTTTATAATACCACCGATTTTCATATTTTTGTATGCAACAGTTTTTTTTTTTTATTTTTTTATTAACGAAGAAAGGCTTAAGCATTCAAATTGGATGCCGATCTACCGGGAATATCTACGCAGATTTTCATTGGTCCATTTCCAAATCAAAACTTTTTTTATATATACTAGGGGGCTCTGCCCCCTACGATCTACGCTCGCCAACCCCCGTTCAGACACCCCAGATTCTAAAAGCATGCTAATTTCATAGGCCTTAAAAAGTTTGAATTATAATTTTAAAAAAACAGTGACGGTCTTCCTGTAAACGGGTTTTCATTCATTTTCCTTTGATTGGAGATTTTTAAGACGAAATCAGCCGCTGCTAAGAGATACAATGGCTGTTTTCGTCTTTGATTAAAAACAAGAAAGAAAAATCATGCGTACGGCATAGATTATGAAACACTTTCCAACACTCACTGAAAGCTTTAACAAAACTTCGTTATTTAGGGAAATAAAGGTAAATAAGATAACTAAATAAACATTTAAAAAACTGATTTCAGCAGTTACCATCCATAGCCAAATATTTATTCCAATTCTTCCGAACAGCCGTGTTTTTGATCTGTAGGCTGATATATATACTATGTAATAGAAAATTTAGTTTATCAAGGAAACTCATAACAGGTTGAAATTTCTCTTTCAGCAATTTAGACCAATAGATGGAAACATACTTCAATACTTTTGTACAGCCCTGTTGTTTACCTAGTGCCTTTATTACACGCCACTATTTAGCTAAACTTTAATTCAAACTAAATCACTCTTAAAACTACTGAAATCGCATTTCCAGAATTTATCATCTATAGGCGACCATGTATCCAATTCTTTGCGTGGCCCTGTATATCATTTTATCTATATTCTACAAACATTTCATAGAAAACTACATGCAGTTCAGCATAACACATTTTAAACCCACCTTTGAGCAATTTACGGTCATACTCAGTAACCTTTACGAATTCTTTTGCGTATCCCTGTATATTAACTATAACATTTACACACACCATATAGTATGCATAAATATAGTGAAACTTAAAAGCGCATATCATAATTAAAAATGCATTGCCTGCCATCGCCGCTAATATACAGTATTTCGGATAGAAAATACTTGTCTGAAATGTTTTGTATGTTCCTGTAAATGCTATACACTTCGTATTATACATGGAATAACTTAAGTAAGCCTCACCGACGTATATCAATTTTATTATATACCGGGTGTCCTAAAAAGGACTGACTGATTTTAAAATTTAATAACTTGCAAACGGTGACAGATATTTAAAAAATTCTTGCAGGAGGGTTATGTATGAGGCCAAAAGTTTTTTTATAGTGATTTTCGATTTTAGTTCGAATTACAAGCAATAGATGGCGCTGCGATCAATAGACGCTAAATTCAGGCTCGTTTTATGGTACTTCGGGACACACTCAATACATCTTGTTCTCCTTTTTCTGCATGGAAGAATAGAAAGGCCAAAAAATCGAGCCTGTATTTAGCTCCTATTGCTTACAGCGCCATCTATTGTTTGTAATTCGAACTAAAATCGAAAATCACTGTAAAAAAAACTTTTGACTTCATGCATAACCCACCTGCAAGAATTTTTTTAAGTATCTGTCACCGTTTGCAAGTTATTGAATTTAAAAATCAGTCAGTCCTTTTTAGGACACCCGGTATGAATTTGTATAGGTTAAATACGCCGCAAACAATTCCCCCCCCCCTATATCATTTGTGATGGATTTCTTTTGTGTAGCCCTATAATTATAAATGAATAGTAACTATTCGTTGCACCGCATATGCTACAGAATATTCTGCATATTTTAGTGCACTTCTTAAAGGCATATAATTTTTATTATGTTTGAAAGGGTGTAACATCTTTAAAATTCATTTGAAATGATTTTTTCCCATTGGCCGCAATGTAGCGGAATACTTTTGATTGTCCCTGTAAATGAACTAAACATGCTACAAACTTAATTTGAAATAGGGTTTGTGCTAGGGTAAACGTCAGTAATAAAAAATTTTAGTGCGATCCGAGTATATTTACGAGAATTAGAGCACGAACAGACAAACCGAAATCAATAACACTTTTCAACTTTGTTGGAAAGTGTTAAAAATTAGTTAAAAATTTGAAAGTAAGCTAATGTAAAATGAATTAAATACACAGAGTCTTTGTCTCTCGGTAATTTTTAACACCGCTATGAGAAAGTTCTTTTAAATGTATCTTTTTAAATCTGACGTAATTTTCACCAAAGTTTCCTTTCTCTTTTTAATATTCACATGAAAATTCTTTTGTTGTTAGAAAGGAAATATTATTTGCGCTGTCTTAGAATTCACGATAATAGTTGAAAAGATTATCTCAAAATATGAAATAAACGTCTCGTGCAAATATATTTTTTAATTTAAAGTGTTTTGCCAACTTTTATTTATTTGGCCTTTTTAAATATGACGTAATTACCTTCATTTGTGACTTTTAACGCATAATAATGAATTTAGTATTTAAAAATTTCCTTTCCCTTTTAAAATTCACGTGTAACTGTAGTTTTTATGATGTAATTTTCAATATTTTCCTGATTTTTAACACGTAATCACTTAATTCTAATTTGAAAGTTTTTTTTCTGTTTATAATAGCCACGTGTAAATAAATTTTTTATTTGAAGGAAATATTATTATTTGCGCTGTTTGTAAAATTGGCAACAGTTTAAAATAATTGCCCTTTTCTAAAATATGTAAAAAATATCTCTAGAAATACTGAAAATTAGAATTTAAAATGGAAATAAATCCTCAAAAAATGAGTCAAATTAAAAAGATAATTGCAGTCTGCACATCTGGAACTTCTAATGTATAAAATGATCTAAAAACGTTTAAGTTCCTATATATAGTTTTTCTCCTATAAAATTTTTTTGATGGAACGATTTTGACCATCTTTAACATTAAATATCTCTTAAAATAATTATTCGATTTATAAACTGTCTGCATCAGCGTATTTATCAAACATGTCTCTATAATACCACCGATTTTCATATTTTTGTATGAAACAGTTTTCTTAATATTAATGAAGAAAGACCCCCGATCATAAAAAATATGGATGCCGATCTAGTAGGAGTATACCCGGATGATCAACGCAGATTTTCATTGGTTCATTTCCAAATCATAACTTTTTTTATATATAGAAGGATAGAATGATTTACTGAAATTTTTGATTCAGGAATTACACTGAAGAATGTGTGCGGCGGCCGCACACATTGCACATTGGTTCGGCGTTCCTGATAAAGGATTAAAGTACTTAACCCTTTATGTACTGAATTATGAATTCATGAAAATTTTATCTTCTAAAGCATTTTTCCGTAAATTGTTTAAACTACATTAGAAGATTTACATAATCATTTAATAATTTTTAGAAGGGTTTTTGAAGGATTAATTAAATTTGAATTTATAGCGATTTCGTGCAATATTTATAACACCACTCAAATCTTTTATTTTAAATATTTTCCTTAGTATTTTGTAGAATTAGAAAATTTACAAATATAATGTTCTTACCATAGAAATATAGAAATATTTCCGAATTGAAAAATCCCCCACCCCCACCCAACGCCAAGAAAGCTGAAAAGATGCAAAGGCAAAAGAAATCATCCTTTTAAAAATATTTTTGTTTTGTGTAACCAATAATGCTTTTGGAGCAAGATAAAGTAATGTATCTATAACTCATTCTAAACTGTATTACAACTAATCGATGAATTAAAAGAATTTTATAACAAGTTATTTTAATGGTACTCATAAGTACCATCAGTAGATAAAGGGTTAAACTCTTTCTGAAACAATGAACACTGATGAGACGCTTCTAGCTTCAAGCACATTTCAACCTATGAAATTCGATGAGCTAAATACTATTATTACCAGTAAAAACAGCTATCTTTTCAGAAGACGCAAATGTAAAATTGACAGTGCACAGAGATAGTTTCTTTTCCTCGTGTTCTGCTATTTGTTACTTTTCCCCAGCAAAATAAGTTGTTTTTCGGTTATTCCTTTCTTTTAATTAAAATTTACGCACATAATGACCACTTTTCATGGAGGAAATATGACGTGTATCTTACAAAATCACTCGTCATTCTAGCCAAAGCAAGTCAGTATTTCAAACACGGAGTCATAAGTGGTCATAATTTTTTCCCCGTTTTGAAACCCGTTTGTGATTACGTTTGTGGACTATTGAACCAACTTTCCCTTCATCGGAATCTTTTAAAGGTATGGTTTTCTGATTTAATCTTTTGTATGAAATAGATTTCTGATAAATTAGATGCCTAATAATAGCAGTTAGGATTCGGAATAGCTGAAATAGCCTGCCTTTATCTTATCCAAATATTTATAGCTATAGTTGTGCGAGTAAATAATTTGTCTTCGATATTATTTTATTAGTCGATTTCAAAGAGGCACTACCATTCAATTCGTGAAGTTTTAACGTATGTTTGAAGCGTAATTGAGGTGTTGCAAGAAATCTTATGATTTTTTTGCATGAACGAGTATACATTGATGCCAATAATTTTTGTGCAAATTACATACTTCAATGGCGTATCTACTAGGTACCATTTTGTGGAAGACGAAAGAAAGTGCTGGGATAGAAACTTGCTAAAACGGAATCAAAAGAGATCGGGAAAATTCCGTTTTAAACAGTTTTTCGTCGTAGCAGGTACCTTATCCCTTATACAACCAAACCTGCTATCCATGAGACCAGGAAGAAATTCCGTTTTAGGCAGGTATAATTATATTGAATTTTTTTTTATCGGTGCAAAAAACAATTTCCTTTTAAGGCAGGATTCCGTTGTAGACAGGTGTCATTTTCACAGGTTTTACTATAATTGTATTTTATTGTGTTTCCATAGGGATCATGAATTTTTTCTTTTAAGGCAGGCCCGTTACATACGGATTTTACTTCATTAAATTTCTTATAGATTTGTTGGTCTGAAAGGTCCTCGTGAAGGATGTTATTTTCACAGACACTCACAAACAAGGGTGGCGCTAAAGGGGGGGGGGGCGATCCGGAGGGCATATGCCCCCGGGGTCAAAATTCACTTGTCGTCGGGGAAAATATTTTGGATTTTGGCAGTCGGATCGGGTCGAGTTGGCGCTCATTTTTTTCTTTGCAAGTCGGGTTGATTAATCCAATTGTTCTTGGTTCGAGTCGGTTTTTGATTGAATTTTGATTCTTGAGGGTTGGTTTCGGGTTAACCCGATTTTTCTAAAAAATATCCAAATTCTTTTAGATAAATATCTACATGTTTGATACATTGTATGTTTATTTTTGTAAGTTTATTTTTCAACATAAAAGATAAAATTTATATTGAACATATGATCATATATGCTCTTTTTCCATAACTATATTAAATTGTGGATCAATTTTCACTGATTATGAGTTTGATCATATGCTATTTTTCCATAACTAAATTAATTTGTGGATCAATTTTCACTGATTATGAGTTTGATCATATGCTGTTTTTCCATAACTACATTAAATTGTGGATCAATTTTCACTGATTATGAGTTTGATCATATGCTATTTTTCCATTACATTAAATTACGGATCAATTTTCACTGACTGCGAGTTTAGGGAAGGCTTGTGTTGAAGTATTTCGGGTTCGCTTATGAATACGCAGGACGAAAAATATTTTGTCCGGGTCGGGCTGAATTGCAAGTAGAGTGCTTCATTTTGTCGGGCAAACTTAAACCGACACGACTCGCTGTTTGGGTCGGATCAAATCGGGTTGGATCTAATCTTTTGTTGGATTCGAGTCAAGTTAACTTTAATAATTTCCTGTTCGGATTGGGTGTTGCCACTTGTGGTTCTTGGTTCGAGATGAATCGATTTCCAAAACTTATTTTAAGATGGAAAACTATACTATTTTAATATTAACGAGTACATCTATACACTGCAAAAAATAAATTGTTGATTTTACAGTATTATACTGGCAGCTGGGGTGCCAGTATAATACTGTAAAATCAACAATTACGCCGTTAAATAAAAATAATAAACCGTAAAATAAACAGTAATATACCGCTAAGTATTAATATATCAATATATGGTATAGTTCGGCATTTTCATTTATAAAACGGTATTCTACTGTTTATTTACAGTTTATTACTGTTAATTTTACAGTATAATACTGGCACCCCAGTTGCCAGTATTATCAATAAATTTAAAATCAACTTTAAAATCAATAGTTGTTTTTTACAGTGTATAGACTTTTTTAGTTAAGCTAAAATTTATACGAAAAATATAATTGTAGACTAGTTTTCTATATTGTTGCATTACAATATTTTGTTTTGTTTTGTTTTGTTTTTGTTTTTATTTTTTTTTCATTTAGAGTTGGGGTTTGGTTGAGCTTAAGTATTTCGGATTCAGATCAGAATGTGGAGGGGTTTCGAGTAGAGTCCTGCATCGGGTCTAGCAAACTGAACTCAACCCGACTGTTAGTTTGAGTCGGATATATATTGATTTTTCTAATAAAAAATTAAACTTATACTAGAGATATAATTGTAGATTATTTTTCCATTATTGCATTACAATATGGATTTTATTTTTTTCATTTCGGGTTGAAGTTGGGTTCGAGTTGAAGCCTCTTGGTTTTGGGCCAAGTTTCTCGGGTTCGGGCCACTTAATTTTTTTAAATGGTTCAGGTTGAATGGATATATAATTTTCGAGTTAGGGTCCGGTATAATCCGATCCGTGCGGGTCTCTACGCTCTCAAAATAATCTACGAATTGAACTAATTTTTCTCTTGATTATATTTCGTTAGAACACGAAAATTTCCACTTAGATTTTCCCATTTCTCCGAAAAATGTAGAAAGCACACTAATTACCTGAAATTATCCAGTCTAAAGCAGCCTGTTCGTCAAATCACAGGGGTGTTCCGGCAACTGTGCAGCTTAGTAGATTTACGTATTAGAAACAGGAATTTATACGTAAATCCTTTTTATCTTAAAATACGCATAAATCACGAACCTAAGCACAAAATTTCCTAAAATTTTTCGGTCAAAAGAGAGGAATTTCTTAAAATAAGAGAATAATATCTTCCAATCACAGGGCTGTTCCGGGATGCACTGGCCGGGTTCGGGCCTGCAAATTGCGGCACGTGCAGACATTTACCTATTTCTGATACAGGACTTTATAGCTTGTATTTTTTGGTAGAGGGAAGGGAGGGAGGTGATTCAGTGTTTACGGATTCATAGCTGAAGGACTTCAATTCCATACTTAATCTTTGGAATATTGTTGTGTATAGGCCATATGCATGCACGTAAAATCTGTAATATTGAAAGCAATACGTAACATTGTCTCTTCTAATAATGATCAAAATTATGTGGAATCTTTTTCTTATGTGGGTTTGCCTGCCTATAAAGTTTAGGCGACCGGTGAAGTGTTTTGTATTATCTTTGTCAAGTGCTATTTTCCTCCGTCATTCAGGGTCGTGCGAAGTGGGGGGCGAAGGGGGCAGTCGCCCCGGGCGCGGAAATTGAGGGGTCACCAAATTTATACTACAAACCTCTTTTTTCTTCTTAAAAAAAAAGAAAAAAAAAGTATATTTACATACTGGGAATTTTTTTCTCCAATGGAAGTAAGTACATTTTTCATTTCAAAGTTATTGTATTGTCCTCCCCTCCTCCCCCCTCCCCCCACTTTTGGGTATTTGTCTTAATCCCTTTTGTTAATCTTCTCTTTTCTGAGTCTGTGCTTGTGACAAAAACATATAGTACTCTCAAAATAGCATGGGGTTTCTTTCTTGGAATACAAAAGGAAAGGGTTCCAAACTGTTATTTATACTGTACTGTCAGATACACTTTTTCTACACCCCCTTTCCAGATCCCGTTTGCCAAAATATAAGTGCAATTTTCTCTTATGTTATTTAGTTGTTTGAAATTGCTGAATTAAAATTAAATCTAAAGTTTCAAAATAAACGCGGAATATGTATTCAGTAAAATTTGTTTCTGTTTCTGCACTTTTTAATTTTTTGACACCTGTGACAAAGGAAATTTGGGGAAAGTTGGGAGGAGGGGGGGGGGGGGGCGCCAAATTCAAACTTTATCCCGGGCGCAGTTTTCTCTTCGCACGCTGCTGCCATCATTTTTCATCAATATTTTTTGTCTATAGTTACGAAATTTATACAATCGGCCAAAAAAAAAAAAAGGTGGGAGGGGAAGCTCCCCATACATTTTAATCTTCAAATTGTAACAGGAAACATAGAAATTGCCAATCGACTGGGAATTATTACCTTATTTGAATGTAGGGGAGCTGGGGGATGAATGGGACAAAGGATGGATGGGACATTCACAATATTTCAGGCAATAAACATTTACTTTAAATTGCTTCCGATCCCCATATAAGGCTCTACCACAGTGTGCTTCCGAACTAAAAGTAGGGCCACATTGCTGTTTTCATTTTCCTTCAAAGTTGCATTTTCTGAAATCTCTGCTTAAAAGAAAGTATTTTTTTTACATTTGAAGATGTGAAATATCTTATGTAATATAAAAAATCAAGCTATGTTGTAGTTATTTATTTTAAGGTTCAATATCGATAATTAAAATGAATGAAGAGTAACCACTGTGAGAAAATAATTTTTGAGGCAAAATAGCTGACAATTGAATATATGCATCATGGGGATGATTGGGACATTTCAAATGGGGATGAATGGGACTGCGTCATTCATCCCTAGAGATGTTGAAAAATTTATTTATTAACTAAATAGTATTATATAGGTTGATAAATTAATAATTTACGTTAATTAATAGTATTATATAAGTTGTTATTGTTCAAAATTTCTGAGTGTTATTTATTGAATTGTAATAATTATTAATGGTTTATTGAAAAATTAGTACTAAAACTTTATCAAAATAGATAAAATTGTTAAAAATAGTATATATGTTTATTGATCAAATGGGGGAAATTATATTGAATTTTGAAATGTTGCATAAATAAATCTCCATCCCTAACATAATTTCAGTTGTGCATGCTTCTAAGATACATTTAATAAATATTAATTACTAAGTTATGATTGAAAATTATTAACTATGCCAGAAATTTTACACTTACATTTCAAATCTAAAATGCCTCATAAGTGAGAAAAAAGAACCGATAGATAGCCGAAGTTTGCATTAAATTTAAAACTACAATAAAAGAAGTTATTAAAAAAAAAAAAAAAAAACCATATCGATTGGTGCTGTAAAATCATATATTACAAATATAATTCTATGTAAGTATATAATTATAAATTTTAATTTGGTAAAATGGAATACAGGGAGGAAACTCTTTGTGTCCCATCTATCCCTATCAGTGTAACATTCATCCCTGCTGTGGGGAGTATTGGGACAGGGAGGGACGTGTTTTTGATTTCATAATATTTTTCTGCATGATAATAATCTAGAATAAATATTGTGCATAAATGTTGTCAAATACCTAATGTATGAAATGTGATATACAATATTGATAATAACATTAAAAAAAAAAATAAATAAATATTTTAGTGAAAATGTCCCATTCATCCCCCATCTCCCCTATGTTAAAAAATATCGGCATTTTCGACAAATTTTATCATAGGATACTGAATGAGAAGTTAGTTTAGGAATTATGCAGGTTTAAAGTTTGGAACTCCTAATGTTAAATTTATTTGTAATCATTGCAATATACAGTGGACTCTCTCTATTCTGAACACTCATCGGACCGACCAAAAATGTTCAGATTATTGGGGTGTTCAGTATAGAGGAAGTTTGAAAACGATTACTTTGTATTGAGTTTATAGACTATTTAGAATACTTAGCCTGGTTAGCCATGCCAGTTACCGAGATGGAGGTGCTGAATTTACACTCATGTTCAAAGTTAAGAGAATTTACAGATTTGGTCGGTTATCTCCAGAACTGCTGGACAGATTTTAATTAATTTAGGTATGTACATAGGTTAATATAATAAAAAAACAAACATTCAACAGTTATAATATCCACGCATGATCGTGCGTAAGACTCATCAGCGTTAGAAGATATGAAACAGAGCTTTCAATACTGACCTAGAAAATGAATTAATAGGGAGTATGGTCCTCTCTTAAGCTCTCATAACAAATTTATACTAGAAATCAGACAATTTATGAGAATCTGTGGCAGTTAGTCTCGCTCCTCCAGCAACGCTCTTTTCAGGCTCTTGGTAGTTTTGGGAGGTGGAAAGCGAGTTCCAGTTATCTTCCCCAGAGCGTTCTAGACATACTCTATAGGGTTTAAATCCGGGGATCTGACGGGAAAATCCATCAAGAAATATTCTCAGTTTCCAGACATTCGTTGACTAGATGAGCTTTATCTGGGCGGGCGTTGTAGTCTTAAAATGAGTTAAAGTTATGTTGCGATTAAAGTTGCGTCTATTCAAATGAAATTAGAGCCAACTGCATTCCTTATGCGTCTGATCGACGAAATTCACCATTTTTTGTTCCCGACCAACGAATGTCGCGATTTTTCGGAGCCCGATCGACAAAACACGCTATTTTTTCGTGCTCGACCGACAAAATTTGCTATTTTCCCCCCTCTGATTGACGAAATTCGCGATTTTTTCACGTTCGATCAACGAAATTTGAAATCCTTAACTGACTCTGAGGAAATTTGCAATTTTTCCAGCGGCAAATTTACGAAATTCGTGATTTTTCTTGCGATAAACTGACGAAACTCGCGATTTTTCGGCAGCCGATCAACGAAATTTAAGATTTTTTCGCTCCTAATAGACAAAATTCGCTATTTTTCCGCACCCAATCAACGTAATTCGCTATTCTTAGCTGACTGACGAAATTTTCATTTTTTCCGCGGCAAATTGACGAAATTCACGATTTTTTCCTGCGACCTGTAGAAAAAAATTTTGATTTTTCCACATGTGATCGACAAAATTTGCAATTTTTTCGCACCTCATCGACGAAATTCGCGATTTTTTCGTGCCCGACCAACGAAACTCGCGATTGTTCGGAGCTCAATTGACGACACTCGCTATTTTTCTGCGCAAGATAGACAAGATTTGCCATTTTCTGCGCCTGGTAGACAAAATTTGCGATTTTTCCGAGCCTGGACGACGAAATTTGCGATTTTCCCGCGTCCGGTAAACGAGATTCGCGATTGTTATCTGACTGACGAAATTTGTAATTTTTGCACGCGGCAGATTGACGAAATTCGCGATAAAGAAACGAAACACGCGATTTTTCCGCAGCCGATCAACGAAATTTGAGATTTTCCTGCTGCTAATCGACAAAATTCGCTATTTTTCCGCACCCGATCAACGAAATTCGTGATTCTTAGCTGACTGACGAAATTTTAAACTTTTCCCGTGGCAAATTGACGAAATTCGCGTTTTTTTCCTGCGACCTGTAAAAAAAAATTGCAATTTTTTTCCCACTTGTAAATAGACGAAATTCGGGGGCCACACGTTAACCCATCGCGAGCCCCTGTTGTGCATCCCTAGGCTACTGGGTCGGATTTCATTTTAAACGGAGTTTCCAGTCTGTTTAGCACAGGTGTGCAAAAGATGACCGTAGCACCTCTAACCAACCAATCAACTCCCAGAATCCGTGAAGATTGCTTTCATATTTAATTTATACTTACAGCTGCATATTTCCAAGCATAACAGAGAATCTTTCAATAAAAAATTTCGCAATTACATGTAAATATTTTCTGTTTTGTTACTTGGATTGAATAAATCTCTGATAAAATCTCGTTCATAACATCATAGCAAGAATACAAATACAAAGGAGATTTTGTCCCAGGAATTTGTTCAATAATTAAACAATAAAAAATCTCAGCTTCAGGTGCATTCGGACTTGTCTTTGTCAATCCTTATGTAAATTTGTAGACTTCTTCGTGTGATAGATTTCCCTAGGTATCGATAACCGACAAACAAACAAGCAGAAAACACGCGGACATATATTGAAATATTAAAAAAAAATTCAAAGTATACATTTACTTAATCTAAATTTGTAACATTTTGTAGATAATGATACAGTATTATCATCAATATGAACATACTATATTAATTCCTTCGTGACTAGTATCGTTTAAAGATTTTTTAATCTTTTATCACCGATAATTCAGAAAAGAAATTTTTCTCCAATTTAATTGCAGAAATTCAGCGATTGAATAAAGCAAATCTCCTGACCACTCTTAGCACCAAGCTAGCATGCATTAAACTACAAAGCTACCATACATTAATTTGATAGATAGCAATTTTAAATTGAACAGTCTTTCTCCAAACCAAATTTTGGCATGGGGCTGAAAAATATTTCGCATCGTAGAACATTAGCTGAATTGCGACGGTATTTTTAATTCAGTCATTGAAGCAGTTAAACATTTCCAGTTAAAAAAAGAAAACTACTTGTATTGCGTAATTTTTGTTCATCGTTATTGTTTACATTCTCACTCTCTAACTTCTCTATTCTGCAGTGTCAAGAGTATTTTAGAAAGTTTAATAAAAGTAATTATTATTTCTTTGCGACTATGTTTCCTTTTAAAAATTAACGATACACCTTTTATAACTTGCATACCTTTAGATATTTTTTAAACATTAATCAGTGTTTAGAATTTGGATTGTAAAAAATATTATGAATGTTGTTATTTGTTGTATTTTTAATCCTCTTTTTTTTCTCTTAGGGTCCTCAAGTCCTAGGATTGTGCTTCTGTATTGAAATGCATTTCGAAAATCTTCCTTTTATCTTATCGATGGATTTAAATTATAATGATTTAGTATAGGAGTGTTTAGAGAAGTAAGATGCTTTTATAATTTAATCCCCCCCCCCCTTTTTTTCTTATTAATCATTTAAAAGATAACCGATAAGTCTTTAGAAAGTATTGCATGAGGATGAGTATTAAATTGTATCAAATTAATGTTTATTAAAGATGTTGTAGTGATGTAATACAAAGCTTCATACTCTGCCAAATTGTCACTTGTAATTTATTGGTGTATGATGATGGGAAGAATATCTCTGAATAAACTTTTTAACACTATTTATTTCAAAGGTTTTCTAAATATGTTTTATTAGGGTGAAAATAGTTACAGTTGGCTCTCTAAAGTTGAGCACAATCCATTCTAGGAGGCATTTTTGATGGCTTTAGATTTGTTAAACTTTTAAATTAAAGTTAAATTTCTCTGTAACAGCAGTACAAAGTGAACAAATCAATGTTGGAGGAAAGATTTTGATTCGTTACTCATAAAAGGTTATAAAAAAGGAAAAAAAAAAATTGTGTATAATAATCGATTTTTGATGAATAAGTAAAATTTCCAAGCCAGTGTAATACCTATAGAAAAGAAATATAAAAAGTCAGTTTAAATTTATAACACAGCTGTTTCAGGATATTTTAACTATTCTATCTGTTTGTAGGGGAGACTTGATCCCTAGGTCTAAAACCAGAGAAAAAATGCAATTAAATCTTTGAAACTGGAAACATTAATAAAGTGATTCCTTATCAATAAATAGATCTAGCAACATATTTTTATTTTTGTTGTAAGAATTAAGAAAGGAATCTCTGTTTTCTTACAATCAAACTTATTTTTGAGTAGGTAGTTTGTTTCATATTTTTTGCTAAATATAACTAAATTACTTAATTTCATTGATATAATATACTAACGTTCCTCACTGCTTAAATGTTGTTATTTAAATCCAATACAGTTTCTTTATTTTTGATTTAGCACTTTTTCCCCACAAACATGCACATTAGGGACACTTTATCCCTGTTGTATGGGGAGACTTTATCTTGAGGATCAAGTGTCCCCAAACCAAAGTTAAGCTAAATTAATGTTAAATTTTATTAACCCCCTACTTTTCATTGTGACATTTAGATATCATCTGTATTAATTAGAATATGGTTGTCTTGGTTTTAGAAGGTTGACAAAGATAGAAAGTTAATATGTGGCTGCATGTGATGGTTAGCAAGCACATGGTGGATGAATGCACATGTTAAAGCCATGGTGACAACTAACATAATAAATGGGTTTAAAATCACTGGAATATATCCCTTAAATAGGAATGTCTGAAGATGATTTTTTATCATCTTTCGTCTCAAATCAGGGGTGTAGTGGAAAGTATACGCCGTATACCATCTGGATTTTTTTAAGGAACACCATATACCCTCTGTTTCTCAAGAAAGCTATAGTATATACACTCTAAGGTATATGCTCTGCCTTCAGCGTATACCCTCTGCTTAGAGCGTATACCCTTTGTTTTTTTTTACGACTACACCACTGTCTCAAATCAACCATTAACTCCAACAATCAGTAAAAAATTACTGTTAAACCAAACATAGTGACACCAGAAGACATACAAGCCTTCCCTAAAGTTTCATTACCAAAAATGGGGAAATCTAAAGAAATGGAAAAAGGTTCTTCAAAAATTTTGACATGCATACCAACTAAAAGACAGAATGAAGAAGAAATACAAGATCGTCACCTGAATAAAAAACAAAAATCGTGAAAAACTTATTTAATCTCAAGAAAAAAAAACTAAAAATGAAAGATCCGAATCTTTAGAAACTTATAAAAGCAGTTATAGTGTTTATGATTCAACCGACCCAGATCCACTTGATGAACATTCTGATGAAATCATTGAAGATTCAAAAAATTTGTCGATTGATGAAAATGACTTAGTCATTGTGCGATTTCTGGGAAAGAAGAAAATTAGTCATTTCGTAGGAAAAATTTAAAAGAAGATTTTATCATCTGAATGTGAAATCAATTTTCTAAGAAAACGAGGACTTAATTTCGACCAATTTATTTATCCGGAAAATGTTGATATAATAGTGTTGTGGACAATAATGACATTGTCAAAAAAGTACCAAAATCAACCATGCTGGATAGAATTCTTCGAACTGCAATAATTCTAATATTTACATTTGATTTTTCAAACTTTCAAAATGTTTTTGGATCATTAATTGTGTTTTTCTCCTTTTTTACATGTTAGTCAACAATAAATTTTATTTCTACTACTTAATTTGAATCATTGCAATGCATCTGTTTAAAGGATCAAGTCTCCCTGCAACTGGGGTGACTTGATCCTTTTAGGTAGATTTCGTATGAAATACTACCTATTGGCGTCGTTCCTATGTTGGAATTTCTGAAAATTTTTTGCAGATCTACACCGATCATGACCCCTAGAGCCCAAAACCACCCTCAGTAAAAAACTTTATATATATATATATATATATATATCACTTTCTTCTGGACACGATAACTTCCACAATTCTGCACCAATCTCTTCCAAACTGATACATAAAATCTCGGTCGAGTTCGTTAATGGGCAAAATCGGACCAAGGGGATGGAAATAGGGAGGGGTTTTGTGAAAACCGAAAAACCCCTATAACTTCTTAAATTTTGTACATATCGAATCAGTTTAAAGTTTTTATTACTTCTAAAAATAGGGCCAAAAATTTATGTATCACAGATTTTTGATAAAGTTAAAAATGGGCTCAAGGGGCGCAAAAAATAGGGTTTTTGGGAGAAAAAAATTCATAACTTCGTCAATTCTCAAGATGTCAAATCCAATTAATTTTATCATGAATCTCCTTAACATTATCTACAACTTTTATATTCACAAGTTTTTGATAGGACCAATTCGTACCGCAAAAAAAAAAAAAAAAAAAAAAAAAACAAAAAGGGCGTTTGAAGAAGAAAAAAATCCATAGCTCCGTCAATTCAAAAGATATAAAATCCCCATGAATTTATCATATATCTTCTTAATATTGTCTACAACATCTATATAGACAAGTTTTGGATAGGACCAATTCTTACAGCAAAAACAAATTAAAAATACATAGCGGTTGAAGAAAAAAATCATCTTAGTAAGGGTGTATTCAAATCCAAACTGCTTATTTTCTGACTCATTTTACAATTCATTTTTATTCTCAAAGGCTTCCAATTGGAACCTTTTCTTACTCAGAAACTATATAATGTACCGTAATGGTCAATTTTTTGATAGAGGCAGAATATATTTTAAAACATGCTGTCAAAGTGGGCCTTTTGAACCGAATTTCCCGAAGAGGATTGTGTTGGAAAAGGAAGTTGTGAAGAATCCAATGGGATTCACAAAAAAAGTCCCAAATATTTTCAAATAGAACTCTAGATAGGAAGAGCAAGGTATAAGCATACCAGCTCAAAATATTTCTAAGTCTCAAGGTTCTGCAGGAAATGATAAAAAGAATCAATCCATCTAAACCAATCTTAAAGGTTGACGGAAAAGTAGAACGGCATGAAAAAAAGAGGAGTTATGGAATCCCTTTTAAGTTGCAAGTTTGCCGATATTTTCCCAGGACAATTTAAAAATGAAACTAGATGCGAAATTTTCTCACGCTAGCAGAGAGGGTCTCTCTTGACCAATGATATCGAAGTTTGTTAGTGATATCATTCAACCTAGGCTCTGAGTGGGCCGACAGATAGCCTTTGTTTTAGGAAGGTGAATTTGAACGAACAGAGAAAGGGGGAGATGCGTTTTTGAATCCCAAGGAGAGAGCTGCTCTCTGAGTTGGGAGTTGAGTTTTCGGATAGATCCGAAGGGATAGAAGAACCTGCCGTTTCGGGCTGGGTAAGTTTTCTCCAGTGTAAACCGCGAGATATTGTGTAGTTGACAAGGACTGATATACACCAGAAAACAGAGGCAGCTGTTTCTTACCAGACTATCGTGACAAGATTTTGGATTTGTATCGAGAACGAAGCTAATAGAATTTGAAGGTTAATCTTATACACTGAACATTAAGTCTTTAATGAACATTGTCATCAGCTGAAAGTACCCAAAAATATAATGTAGTTGTAATTACAAGTATTTAATCAAGAAATATTCATTTATCTTATGCATTTAAATAAATTGTTTGATTTAATTATTACTTGGGCCTCCGCTTGACTGAAGTTCCACGCTACCACTTCCACCTGTTAGTCGAAGGTTTTACAGAAGTATTCAAATCCAAACTGCTTATTTTCTGACTAATTTTTAAATTCATTTTTGCTCTTAAACGCATCCAATTGGTAGATTCGCTTATTCAGAAACTGTATAATGTACCGTAATGATCGATTTTTTAACAGAGGCAGAATATATTTCAAAAAATGATGTCAAAATGGGCATTTTGAACGGAATTTCCCGAAGCGATTGTGTTAGAAACGAAAAATATTGTCTTACTGAGAAAACAATTGTTTATGTATCAAGTTTTAATTAATTAAACAGAAATTAAAAACACAGGTCACTTATAAATCTCTTCAAAAATCACGTCAACAAGTTTCATGTTTTTCCTAATAAAAATGAATCTGGAGTTATGCCAGAAAATTTCAAGTTGTTGAGCATGGAAAAGTATTTTTTTGAATACCGCCCTAACATGATTCTGATAAAACCAGTTATTATATAAAAATGAAATAAAAACTCGTCAAAAGCGGCCAGATAAAATTGTTAAAGTAGGTTTATCTCTAATCATGATTTGGTTTTTGTTTGTGAAATTAGTATACTTAACTTCGAAATCTACCTCTGCCTGTAGACCGGGCCGGCAGGGATTTTTTTTATTTTTTGGAAAACAATTTATTTTTATTTTAAAAATGGTTTTTCAAAAAAAAAAAAAAAAATACTACAAGAAAGACACATGAGCCTTTAATAATAACTGGAAACATTTTTTTTTTTAATTTTGTTTTTTTTCCAAATTAAAAACTGAAAAAGGGATCAAGTCTCCCCTATTTAATTTAAATGTTTTGTGTCCATAAGTCATAACAACAATGAAGTTTTGTATGTATTTTATTGATTTATAGTACTTTAGGAAAGCTCTAAATTCTTAAACCCCCCCTCTTCACTGCACTTGCGAAATATTGCATAATATTGTAAAGACTGAGGCATCCTGATCTATCATAATAAGGTTGTGCAGTTTCAGACAGTAGCCAATAGAGAGTGGCAAGTTACTTTACATCACTTGGGATTAGTGTTGCCAGGTGTCCCCACGCAGGGTTGGCAGCTTTTTGACATGCAGCGGTTAAAACCATTGTGTAAAAAACTTTGTCAAAAACCTAGATTTAGAAAAATAATATTAAAAGAATTGTTTAGCAGAGTTAAAAAGACTTTAATCAATGAATTCTAAGTAAAACTGCATAAATACATCAAAACTGTAGGGTATAAACTGCACACATACATTCTTGAAACCTATTTGTATAGGATACTATGGTAAACTGCAAATAGATTGTTGCATGATTTTTTTTTTTTATTATTGTTATTTGAATAATGCATGCTTTTAAGATGAGCAGTTAATAAATCCTTAATTATTTGTAATCATTAAAATTATGTAGGTTTAATCTAAATTTTGCAGAGATAAATAACTTTAGATTTTTTTTTCATTTTTTTTTATGGCTAGATGCAGAAACTAATCTATCACAAAGCATATTTATACTTTCATTAAGGTAGAGCAAATTCAAAGATATTTCAGTTTCAGTACAAATCAGTATTGCTACAAAACTAGTTTTCTTGCTTTCCCTCTACTATGTTCTTATGGATGGGGTTGCTTAAGGGGATACTTCACTAATGCGAAAACACCCACCCGCTAAAGTTAATCCTATAGGAGATTAAAAAATTATCTTGTTTGAAATTTCATACATTTAAAGGATTTTCTTAAATTAAAAATGAAAACACCCGCTCAATAATGTTAATTCTATGGGAAAATATTTTTTAATATTTAGTTTTGCATTTCAATATTTTTAATTGTTTTTTGCATCGGATTGCTAATATTGATCTCAACCTCAACAAAAGCCATTTTTTACTTTTTTGATTTCGCTTACAGTTTTTTAATTATTATTATTACGATACTTTCACTTTTGGAACAGGTTTCAAACTAAGTTCAGTAACTATTTTTTTCCCTACTGGTATGGTGAATTATTCATTTGTCCCTAATCTCAGGAGATATTCCACAAATAAGATAATTTCATCAGCAAGAAATGATTGTCAATCACTAACAAAAATTAATTTTGTGATAAAAGGTTTAAAATACCATATTTTAATCATTTTATCCCAACATCTAATTATTTTCTCTTTAATAAAATAAATGTTATTTTAATTTTTCTGTGTTTGTACTAAATGAAAAAATAAATAAAATAATTAATGTGGGAGGAAAATTCACACAGGTTACAACAGGAACTACTACTGTTTAACTCGTTAAAATGTTTAATTGAAACTTTTAAACTTCTAGATTACATGATACTAAACTACTAACATTTATCTGACATACAAAAAACAGCACGACATTTAACGTTTAATTGAATGATATCTCTAGCACGGGTCTACAGCGATCCCGTCAAAAAAAAGTAAAAGCGGGCAGCGCCCAATTTAAAATCAGCTAGGAGAGAGCACTGCTCTCCTCCAATGCAGAAAACCATCTCCCGCAATCTCCAGCGTTCGGCCTTCCGTTTTCGTTAGCTCATCAACTTCTCGTGAGAAATGGACTTCGCCTTCTTCTGACATCTGGTCTGGGCTATTGTTCGCCACTACATTCGTCCATCCTGACCATTCTGTGTCCTCACAGATCATCCACCATATAGACTGGACCGGTACCGTCCGACTTTCCTGGAACCTGAAAAATACTAGAAAAACACACACAAAAACAAACAACATGACAAATATGCAATATCAAACTACGTATACAGATGAACACAGTCTTTCCATCAAAAAAAAAAAGAAAAAACACAGTTTCAGTTCTTTTTTGCTAAATATAGTAAAAAAAAAAAAAAACACAATGCGCAGGTGAGTTCATCACATGGATACAGTCCTATGAACAGTTTTTAAACAGAGAGTTTTTTTTTTCTTGTATCAAACAGTAAAAAAAAAAATATGTTCAGATGACAGCACAGTCACTTTTGATAAACACAGTAAAAAAAAAATGAGACGATGCAAAAAAAAAAACACATAAAAATATCAGCTTGGATTAGCACTATATTTTTTAGGTTGAAGAAGCCCACGGCTTCATGTGATCGGCTGCAGTAGAGGTCACTCTTGGACCCTCTTGAAAGCCCACTTTTTCGACATCGTATCGATCATTGCGCTTCACTTTGATCACTTTGTATGGACCAAGGAATTTCGGTCGTAGCTTCATACTGACCCCAAATTGGGTTCGTTGGATTGCAACTAAATCACCGATTTTATAACATTTCGCTTTTTTGCGTTTACGGTTGAAAGTTTTGTGATTTTCCTCCTGAATTTTTAATATATGTTGTTTCGCGATATTTCTGCTATTCAGTCTTTCCTCGACAAATGCGTTTTCATGTTCCTCATCAAGAATTCGTTTTATTCTTAAATCTTCCCTATTTCTGATTTTTACTCCCGTTAAAAGCTCAAAGGGTGTGTATTGAGTGCTTCGGGAAATCGTACTATTCATTATTCGTTGAACAGCCGGTACGTATTTGTACCACTTTGATGGATCGTCGATACTTAATTTAGCAAGGATTGATATGAGTGTTTCCTGTTGTCGTTCTACCTGTCCGTTTCCTCTGGGTATTCCCGTTGTAATTAGAACATGCTCAATATTTTCGTCTTCAAGATACTTTTTAAACTCACTAGAAGTGAAGGCGGCACCTCGATCGCTGATTATTCGCTCTGGGTTCCCGAATGTAGCTTGTTGAATTTTTAATTTAGAAACTGCTTCCTTTGCAGATGTAGTCTTGACTGGATAGAACCACACGAATTTAGTAAAAGCGTCCACTACAGAGAATATAAAAGTGTAATTTTTGTTGGTCGAGGGCATTGGGCCTAAGTGGTTGACGTGATAAGTTTGGAGAGGGGAATCATGTTTAGGAATGGGATTTAGCAATCCTTCACCTTTCCCTCGCTTTCGGTTGTACAGGATGCATTCTACACAATTTCCTATAACACTTTCGATTTGTTTTCGAAGATTAGGGATATAATAATCCTGCTTTATTATCGCTTCGGTCTTCGCTACAGCGTAATGTCCTTTATTATGAATTTCATGAATAATTTCTTTCTGCATAATTTCCAGTACCATAATTAGTTCTCTACCATCTTCATATTTGTACACCATATTTTTCCTAACAAAATAATCTTTACTTTCATTTTTCTCAACTAGTGTTTTGATAGTTTTAATGTAATCGTCTTCGTTTTGTGCTTTGGTTAATTTTGTTGTAATTTCATCATGCGAACGTGCTGTGACTAATACGGTGTTACGACTCAACGCATCAACGTGTTTCATTTGACTTCCGGGCCTGTGGACAATTTGATAATCGAATTCTTGTAGGAATAATTATCACCTTGCTACTTTTGGCGTAAGATCTTTCTTCTCTAATGTTTTTTGAAAAGCGGAACAGTCAGTTACTATTTTAAATTTATTCCCTAACAGGTATGTCCGGAATTTCTTTAATGCTTCAATAACAGCCAGCGCTTCAAGCTCGTAACTACTATATTTGGCTTGGGCGGGTGTTGTTTTCTTACTCATGAAATGAACGGGGTGTAAGTTTCCATAATCGTCTTTTTGTAACAAGACTGCTCCAAAACCTAAGCTGCTAGCATCCGTGTGTAACTCTGTCTCTGCCCCTTGTCTAAATATGTGCAACACCGGTTTATCCGATAATTTATTTTTCAATGTTTGGAAAGCTTCCTTTTGACTCGCTCCAAAATTAAATTCGTTCTCCGTTTTCAGGAGATCACTTAAGGGTTTAGCGATTCTAGCATAATTCGCTATATATTTTCTAAAATATCCAGTTAACCCTAGGAAACTCTGGAGTTGTTTCTTATTTTGTGGCTCAGGGAATTTCTCAACGGCTAATGTTTGTGTTTCTGAAGGGCGAATTGTTCTGTTTTCCACTATGTATCCTAAAAATTCGATCCTTCTTTTCAAAAACTGGCATTTAGAAAAATTGAATTTGAGACCATACTCTGATGCTACCTGAAACACGCGTTTCAGTTTAGAAAGCGCCTCTTCTTCAGTCTTCGCAGGGACGATTATATCGTCTAAGTACACGGAAATCGTTTTACCTCTTATTAACTCTCTGAGGCATGCATATATGTAGCGTTGGAAAAACTGCGGGGCGGAGCTTAAACCAAAAGGCATTACATTATACTCGAACTGGGAATTATTTGTAACAAACGAAGTAAATTGTTTACTGTCCTCATCAACTTCTACAACGAAAAAACCATTCTTTAAGTCCAATGTGCTAAAAACTTTATTTTGCCCGATCTCATCTAAAATATCATCTATTACCGGAAGGGGGTAATTATCCCTAATTATCTTTCGGTTAAGCTTTCTGTAATCAACGCATAATCTGTAATCGCCATTTTTCTTTTTGGCTAAAACAATAGGCGCGGCGTAACTCGAACAACTTTCTCGTATTATGCCTTTATCAAGCCATTCCTGGACTTGTTTATCAACAAACGCTTGTTCTGCAAATGTTAATCGCCTAGGTTGGTGCGTAATCGGTATTTCATTGCTCAATATTATTTTAACTTTCAAGTTAGCACTTTTTATTTTCTCAGGCTTGTAATTCTCAACTAAGTTAATTAATTCCCTTTTTAAACCGCAGTCAATTATGTGAGTAAGATCAATTTCGTTTATATTAACCGAATTTACCATTTCTGCTAAGTAAACAGATTCATACTTAGGAGTGTCAGTTAAGCATTCTTCAATCATGGGAGTGTCTATGGAATTTGACCGCAAGCCTGGGATGGTCATGGGAATGTTTACAACATCCGACTGCGAGACTAACTTGGCCATGGGAATGTTTACAACATCTGAAGGAGTGTCTAACTTCGGAATTTTTAAGGAAACCGCAGTTATCATATTAACAGTATAATTTTTCTCCGTATTTCGCTTACTCATAACTTTAAGGCC
This sequence comes from Maratus speciosus, assembly GCA_963932465.1. NCBI lineage: Eukaryota > Metazoa > Arthropoda > Arachnida > Araneae > Salticidae > Maratus > Maratus speciosus. Next base: position 299,441,171 of record OZ010789.1, read on the forward strand.
ATTACCAGACATTTCAAAATTTAATTTACTTAAACAATTATTTCCGAGGATCATATCATATTGTAAATCATTTAAAACGTAAATATCACAATAGATACTAATATTATCAATTGAAATATCGGTATTGAAAAAACCCTTCGGACTCGCTCCTTTTCCGCTAATTCCTGTCAGTTTCACATCGTTTTCATTTAATTTAGGGCATCCTAAACTCTTATAGATGTCATCATTAACCATTGTTACGTCAGATCCGGAATCTACCACACAGCTGACCTTTTTCCCCATAATTTCAATAATTTTGAGGATTTTATCCGATGGGCAGGAATTTTTATTTGCAGTGTTTACTGATTTATTATTATGGAAGTTATTTTGCTCAGCCTTATGTTCGGTTTCTTTGCCTCTAAAATAAGTTGGCCCTTCTTTTCTTCTGGGACATTGATTTGATTTATGGGAGGCGTATTCATTACAATAAAAGCATCTAATTTTGAAAGGGTTAGCGTTATTCCTCGTGTTAAGATAATTTTTTTCATATTTGCTACTCTGCAGAATGTTACTTCTGTTAAAACTTTTGTTTTCAACATTTTGAGTAAAACGCTTTTTAACATCGTTATTCGGACTTCTCGGTTCGGAGTTTTTCCTGATAATATTGCGAGCTGCCTCATAATCATCAAGCTTACTTATAAAATCTGAGACCTTCATAAACTTAGGCAAGTCATCAATAAAATGTTCCCTTATCTCAAGCGGTAATCTCTTCCTTATTTGGTCAATAACCAAAATGTTTTTTAAATCATCAAAAGACGAAATGTTAAGACCCGTAAGCCACTGTTCCAAAAAATTAGTAATTTCAAATGAAAAATCTCGCCACGAGGCCGAATTTTCCTTTCTATGGGAAAATTTTTTTTGTCTAAATTGTTCTGGACTCAGTTTGAATCTGTTCAGTAATAACTGTTTCACGTAATCGTAATCGTTGGAGAGTTCCTCCTTTTCGCGACCTATTATGTTGACTATTTCCAACGGTAACAGACCTAACAAATAAGTTACCCAATTTTCCTTTTCTACGCCCAAACGCTTGATTTGGCGCTCAAACAATGTAAGGTAAATACTAATTTCTTCTTGGTGGTTGTACTTTGTAATTAATTTCAAAACATCGGGGCTTTTAATCCCGCTACTCAATGTTGGTATTTTGATTTTATTTTTCGCGGCTATTTCGAGTTCAAGTCTTTTGAGTTCGAATTCGCGTTTGCTCTCTTCTTCTAATAGTATTTTTTTTTTCGGCTTCTTCCCTTTCAGCAACAATTCCGGCTAGAAGATTTTTTATAACATCTTCATTATAATCGCTCGATTCAATGATCATGTCCGAGAGTTGTGGCTTAGTAGAGCTTTCTGGAGCTTCTAGCCCCAATTCCCGCACTACCCCTAAAAGGTCTACCTTCTTGGCACGTACTAAATGCGCCATTATTTTTATTTCCAGTTTAATATCAATTTTTTTTATAGCAACACAAACATATAAAAAGGAACTCACTTACTTTTAAAGGGAAAATCCTTTCTCGATCCCCTCCCACCAAAAAAACAAAATCCGAGTTCCCTCTAAATGGTGAGCTGGATCCGCCCTTGGGTTTGTCAAACATTGATTGATTAAAATCTTGAAGACGAAATTGAAAAAAATTCCGTTCTTCTATGCTTTGTCATACGCCAGACTATAGGTGCAGATTCCCAAAATATTTAAAGAGTCAATGGTGCCTAAACCCCAAAAATCCAGTCGTCATTTTGGCTCCTAACCAAAATCTAGTGGCCACATTGTGAAACAAACTCATAAAACAATAGTATTTATATGGAAAAAACTTAACTCAGGAATTCAAAGTGAAAAATAGTTTAATTAATAAATATACATGTACAACAAAACACAGACTAGATACAACAAATGTGTATATTTAATTTAATCCTAAAATTCTTGAAACTTTGATATTAAAAAAGTATAATATAAAACGAAAAAATGCAGCGCGAACCCGACCCGATGCAGGACTCTGCACTAGATCATGGAGGAATGAAGACTAAAGGAGGAGACATAAATGACGTCACTTGAAGCTGTTCCTACCCCCCTGCTTCTGCCATACTTGACCACGGTGAGCTGCGCTGAGAACCAGTTCGTCTCGCTGCGCAAATCAACTACGGAAAAGTCGAATATGGCAGACGCTGGAGAGGGGGGGAAAGAGCTTGTATTTTAGCTTCCACACTCTCCTCAGGGCTAGATTGATATGTCGTCTCCTTTTAATACAGTAGAAGATCTTTATAATGCAATTCTATATAACGCAATTCTCCATATAACGCACAACTTCTCAGATGTAAACAATGATTTTTGCAGTTAAAAAGCACCTGCATTTTGACATTTTAAAATATTGCTACTCTTTAGAGGACTAAATTTGATACATTAGTTGAACTTTATCTTCTAATTTAAGATCTTTTTACTGAAAAAAAAAATGCCATTATTACAATAAACATTTTTGAAAATGTCTAATATAAGGGATGGCTGTGTCAGTTATATTTGGATCATGTTATTAAAGTAAATTTAACAATGTCTGACCTATATTATGCAAAAATTTATAATTTGGATAACTCTTGGTAACAAGGAATGCAGTATAAAGATATTCTAATGTATTTTGATATGTTTCAGACACATTTGGCCATGTTTACACGGTGAATTTAATGATGTGATCCATATAACGCAAAATTCTATATAACGCACAACCTTGTGTTTTTAGGTTTGCGTTATAAAGATCTTCTACTGTATTTATAGCTTCATGCACTAGATCTAGGTGGAATAAGATAGTTATAAGGGAAATTACAGAGGGGCTAAATTCACAAAACTCGTGATAAAAATTCCTTCTGTCAAAATCTCGCACTTGCAGAAAACATTTACACAGCGAGAATATACCTCGCACAAAGTATTTTTTTGCTCTTTTTTCTTCAGAGTTCGGAATCCTCTATCCTTGCAACTCCATGATCCAAAGCCCTTAAATAATTTCCATCGCATCGGAAACTTTGGATGTCTTGTGAGGCGATCTGCAGTAAAGGAGTATTTATTTCAACTTTGGATTTAGGACGAAACCTTCGAAGGAATGCTTGTTTTCACTGGTGTCCAAAGGAGAAGCTTTACCATTAGCGCGCTCATTAGCAGCTTCACCGCTGCTAAGCTTTGTAGTGGAGCGGACATGCACAGAATTATATTGTAACATAATGTTCAGTAAGAAAGCAGTACATCACAGGGGCAGCGTTCACGATGGTAACTGAGATCACGAAAATTCCCTGACTTTTTATCAAGGTCATACTTGATCTCGGCCAGTGAAAAGAGCAGGTGCTTTTCTATTTGAAAAAGAAAAAAAAAAAAAATCAAAATTCTGCAACGGGGATTGGGAACACTGGAAATTGATCTCTGGCGACTAAAACACTGAAAGTTAGTCGCCAGGTGGCGACTGGTGCCTCTAAATCTGTACCTATACACCAAGCAGGATGATTTTAACAATACCATGCTAAACATAGATGTGAGAAAAATTGACAAACAAAATCTGCATTTGCCACCCCTTCATTCTGGTGCCCGAGGTTAGTTTCGGCCCTGAATCCCATGGAATCATAGCCTGATCCGAGCAAGACAAAATAATTTCTATTGAAACGCAACCCGGCTATTACCTGAAAATTCCATCTGAATTCAACCTGAAATCTGATCCAAACCCGAAAAAAAATCAATCAAACCGTAACTCGGTCCAAGAAAGACAAAATAATTTATCTCGACACGCACTGACCAGAACCTGAAAATTCCAGTTGAAGTCTACCCTAAAACCGATCCGAACATTACACAAACACGATCCGAACAATTCCATCCAATTGTAACCCAATCTATGCAAGACAAAAGAATTTCCGTCAAACACAACCCGACCAGAACGTGGAAGATTGAAGTCCATTGAAGGTCCATTTGAAGTCAACCTGAAACCCGATTCGAACCCACAAAAAATCCATCAAACCTTATCCTGATCTGTGAAATACAAAATAATTTCAGCCGACGCGCACTGGCTAGAACCTGGAAGTCACCCCGAAAACCGATCTGAACCTGAAAAAATCCATCGTACCATAACTCGGTCCAAGAAAAACAAACTAATTTCCATCAACACGCATCTAACAGAACCTGAAAATTTCAATTAAAGTCTGTCTTAAACCCGAACTGAACCTGAAATAAATAAAATTCCATCCAACCGTTACCCGATCTGTGCAAAACAAAATAATTTCCGTCGAAACGCAGTTCGGCAGACCTAAAAATTTCATTTGAAGTCAACCCTTTTGAAATTATACTTAGACTCTTAGTCGTTGTCTTCACTGCACATTTTTTTAATATCTTTACGGAGGGGTAGGGGTTGGGAGAATAATTTTTTGCCAATAAAAGAAAGTGTTTATTAACCTTAATTATCAACCAATTGCATAAATCAAATCTGCCAATAAAGCAGTTTTCTTTCTTTTTTTTTTAATCAAATTTATTCAGCAACCAATCTACTCTTGGAAAAATGTTAAAAATCTTCATCTGCAGATGACATTATTTGTTACAGCACTTTTCTTACTTATTTTTATATTATTTTGATTCATCAATCCACCTCTGTAGTACATAAAGGTGAAAAACAACAAAAGTCTGCCTCATCTGCAAATGTCATTATTGTAAAAATTTCCTAAAATATATTTCATAATTTTCGGTAGATACCTATCTTCTCTGCATAATGCTGGGAAAACTTTAAAAATGTGTCTCATCTTCTGATTTCATTATTGCAGGAATGTTCTTATATATTTTTCAATTCCTACTATTAGCTCACACTCTCCCTATATTTATTTATATATTTATCTTGTTCAAATTTTCAGCCGTTAATAAAATACTCATTGTTCATCCTATCAAGTTGAAATAAATTTTTTTAAACTTGTACTGGATGACAATTGATATTAATACAGTTTTTTCAAATATTAATTAATTAAATTTTAATTAATTAATTTTAGTTTTGCATGGGAAACAAAATGGCGGCCATTGGTTATTGAAGATCAATGAAAGTATTTTCAATAAGGGGTTACCATAGGGCCCAGTAGCAGAAAGTTATGGTTGTGTCTGCGACAGCAATTTAGTGGGATGAAAATTGTCTGCGGGAGTAGCGTGTTACATTTTCTTATGTACAAACATTATGAGTGTTAAAATAAATAGCATTCTTATTGATTAATACCACGGGTGATTCTGAGTAAAAAAAAAAAAGAAAAAATTCTGAAATTCACAGCAAAATTTCCGAAAAGTTACAACAGATTGGGGGGGGGGGGGTGGAGCGAAAATCCACTACCGGCACTAATTATGTGTTTTTCTTGCGCACTTTTGATGAAATTTGGGTTTTTTTTCGCGATCTTTTGACGAAATACGCCGTTTATCTCGATCTTTTGACGAAATTTGCCGCTTTTTCGCGATCTTTTGACGAAATCTGCTGTTTTTTTGCGATCTTATGAGGAAATTCCTCGTTTTTTTTCGCGATCTTTTGACGAAATTTGCCGTTTTTTCGCGATCATTTGACAAAAATGAGCTTTTTTTCGCGAACCTTTACGAACTTCGTGTTTTTTCCTCGATTCTTTGACGAACTTTGTGTTTTTTCTGCGATTCTGTGACAGAAATTTGCGTTTTTTCGGCACTTCTGGGACGAAATTTACGTTTTTCCTGGGATCTTTTGACGAAATTCGAGTTTTTACAGCGATCCTTTGGCAGAAATTTGCACTTTTTGCGATTTTTTGACGAAATTCAGCAAATTTAATTCCGATCTTTTGACATAAATTTTCCTTTTTTCGCAATCCTTTGACAGTAATCTGCGTTTTTCGTGATCCTTTGACAGAAATTTGCGTTTTTTCGAGATCGTTTTACAAAAATTTGAGTTTTTTCGCGATCGTTTTACAAAAATTTGCGTTTTTTCGCGATCGTTTTACAGAAATTTGCATTTTTTCCGCGATTTTGACAGAAATTTGCGTTTTTTTGCGCCCATGGAACGAAATCCACGTTTTTTCGAGATTTTTGGATAAAATTCAAGTTTGTACAGCGATCTTTTGGCAGAAATTTACTCTTTTCGAGATCTTCTGACGAAATTCCTCCTTCTTTCCGCAATCCTTTGACATAAATTTGCGTTTGCTCGCGATCCTTTGACATAAATTTTGCGTTTTTTCGCGATCGTTTGACTAAATTTGCGTTTTTCCCACAATCGTTTGTCTAAATTCGCGTTCTTTCCGCGATCCTTTTACTAAATTCGCATTCTTTCCGCGATCCTTTGACGAAATCCGTGTTTTTTCCGCGATCCTGTGACAGAAATTTGCATTTTTTTGTACAACCCTGGGACGAGATTCATGTTTTAGGTAGCTTTCTTTACAAAAAAGCTACCTATTGCAGCCGTTCGGAGGAAAGCGATTTCAAAAAATTTTGGTATATTTTCATCGATCATGACCCCCAGACCCCGAAACCACCCTCCGTTCAAAATTGATATATATATATATATATATATATATATATATATATATATATCTGACCTATGTCACACTGTAACTCCCGTAATTATGAACCGATTTCGATGTAATTCGGTGTGTACATAGTACATACCAATGTCTCGACCGAGTTCGTTGGCCAGCTTCATCCGCCGTTTTGTTTCAAAATGGCGGCCATTTAAAATTTTTAAAAAAATTTAAAACTTGAAATGTGGTACCAAAAAATTAAAAATGGAAAAATATTTTTTTCTTATGTATTTGACCTTTATACAAAGATTCCGGAGCAGTTTTTGTTTCGTCTATATCTTAAAAAATGGCTGAGTTATAGCATTTTGAATTTCTAGCGTGGCTGACATTTTGAAACGTCCTGAATTTTGTCACGCGATAAAAGGCGTATTTATGAACCGATTTGGATGTAATTCGGTCTGTACATAGTACATACCAATCTCTCGACCGAGTTCGTTGGCCAGCTTCATCCGCCATTTTGTTTCAAAATGGCAGCCATTTAAATTTTTTTTAAAAATTTAAAATTTGAAATGTGGTACCAAAAAATTGAAAATGGAAAAATATTTTTTTCTTATGTATTTGACCTTTATACAAAGATTTCGGAGCAGTTTTTGTTTCGTCTATATCTTAAAAAATGGCTGAGTTATAGCATTTTGAATTTCTAGCTAGGCTGACATTTTGAAACGTCCTGAATTTTGTCACGCGATAAAAGACGTATTTATGAACCGATTTGGATGTAACTTCGTTTATACATAGTACATACCAATGTCTCGACCGGGTTCGTTGGCCAGCTTCACCCGCCATCTTGTTTAAAAATGGTGGCCATTTAAATTTTTAAGAAAAATTTAAATTTGAAATGTGGTACCAAAAATTGAAAATTGAAAAAATATTTTCTTCTTATGTGTTTGACCTTGATAAAAAGATTCGGGAGCAGTTTTTGTTTCGTCTATATCTTAAGAAATGGCTGAGCCATAGCATTTTGAATTTCTAGCGTGGCTGACTTTTTGAGACGTCCTGATTTTTCTCACGTAATAACAGGCGTATTTATGAACCGACTTGGATGTTTCTTCGTGTGTACATAGTACATACAAATATCTCGACCGAATTCGTTGGCCAGCTTCATCCGCCATCTTGTTTCAAAATGCCGGCCATTTAAAAAAATTAAAAAATAAAAAAATTTAAATGAGATACCAAAAAATTGGAAAATGAAAAAGATTTTTTTTGTATGTATTTGACCTTAATACAAAGATTCCGGAACAGTTTTTCTTTCGTCTATATCTAAAAAAAAAATGGCTGAGTAATAGCATTTTGAATTTCTCTTGTGGCTGACATTTTAAAACGACCTGATTTTTGTCACGCGATAACAGGCGTATTTATGAACCTATTTGGATGTAACTTGGTCTGCACATAGTACATACCAATGTCTCGACCGAGTTCGTTGGCCAGCTTCATTCGCCATCTTGTTTCAAAAGGGTTGCCATTAAAAAAAAATTTAATTTAAAATTCAAAATGAGGTATTAAAAAATTGGAAAATGAAAAAGATTTTTTTTATGTGTTTGGCCTTGATACAAAGATTCCGGAGCAGTTTTTGTTTCTGAAAATTTGTTCTTTTGTTGATATCTTAAAAAATGGTTGATTTATAGCACTTTGAATTTCTAGCATGGCTAACATTTTGAAACGATCTTGTATTTGTCACGCGATAACACACGTATTCGCCTATTTCGATGTAAGAAGGCATGTGGATAGTATACATCAACACCTCGACCAAGTTCGCTGGCCAGATTCATCAGCCATCTTGTTTCAAAATGGCGGCCATTAAATTAAAAAAAATATATATATTTAAAGTGAGGTGCAAAAAAATTAGAAATTGAAAAAGGTTTCTTTCTTAAGTATTTGATCTTGATATAAGGATTCAGGAGCATTTTTTGTTTGTCTTTACCTTAAAAAATGGCTCAGATATAGCAGTTTCAATATCAATTGTGGGTGACAATTTGAAAAATCTGATTTTTTGCATTCGACAGCACTCCTGTATATTAACCGATTCCGATGTGAGTGAGCATGTGCACAGCAATTACTAAGGTCTAAGGTCTAAAATGACAGGCACTTTAAGAAATTGCCGAATTTGGCAGCCAAGTATAAGTTACTTTAAAGAAAAGTAGCTTGGATAAAGTTGACTAATTTCGCGAAATTCTCATTCATTATATTGATAAAAATTAGTATTGAATCTCCTATATTCGGTTTCCACTAAATTGAGCTTCGTGTGTTTGCATGATATAAGTTGGCTTTTTTAAAATAAGGATTATGAAAGCTACCTCTTCTTCCCGGCACTGGCCGGAAGGACTTTTTTTTCTGGTCTCTTTTGACGAAATTCGCGTTTTTATAGCGACCCTTTGGCTATAAATTACCGATTTTTTATGCAAACGATTGCCGAAATTGATATTTTTCGGCGACCATTTGTCGAATTCGCGATATTTTTTGTCAGAATTTTTGTACTTTTTTTAAGGAAATACTTTTATTTTTCAAGTTGGCAAATTTATCTGCAAGGTCCAAAATAAATCTGCGACGAACGTCGCGCGTCTCGAACTTTCTGCTACCGGGCCATAGGGGGGACCTTGTTCTGTCGCCAAATACTGCCAAGTTTGTTGCCAACTTGTCGGCCAAAATGAGCCACCAAAAGTGACGCCAACCTGGCAATATATCTAATATTTCGCCAAATTCCCATAGAATTCCATTGTAAACCTACTTGCTTATAGAAAATCAGCAAATTGAGATATTTTAATGCAACAAAAACTAATATTAGCTTAAGGGATTATATTAAATTTTTCTTTGATGGCCTAAGTAGGAATTGACTTTAAAAACAAAATTTTTATATTACTTGTTCTAATTATATTAGCAATCGACCTTCTCTCCATAATGGTGAAAACATTAAAAATCTGCATCACCTGCAGATGTTATTGTTGAAATTTTCATATACATTTTTATAATTATTTTCATTAGCAACCCATCTTCCCAGCATAATGCTTGGAAATCACTAAAAATTTACCTCATCTGAAGATTTAAATAATATAAAAATATTCACATATATTTTTCATAATCATTTTCATTAGCAACTTATTTTCTTTGTGTAATTCTGGGAAAAAGCTGCAAATCTGCTTCACCTGCAGATTTCATTATTACGGAAATGATCTTATATAGTTTTCTAATTGTTTTAATTAGCAACCTATCTTCTCTCCGAAATGCTGGAAAAACATTAAAAACCTGCCTCATCTGCAGACATCATTGTTGCAGAAATTTTCATATACATATTTATAATTATTTTCATTATCAACCCATCTTCCCTGTCCCTGCTCAATGCTGCGAAATCATTAAAAATCTGACTCATCTGCAGATTTAATTATTATAAAAAATTTCATATATAGTTTTCATAATCATTAACATTAACAAATTACCTTCTCTGCATAATTCTATGAAAAAAACTAAAAATGTACCACATCTGCAAATTTGATTAATATAAAAATTTTCATAATAATTGTTATTAGTAACCATCTACTCAGCGTATAATTCTGGAAAACATTAAAAATCTGCCTCACTTCATTCATATTTAGCACATAACATGTCCATTTTTAAATATAAAAGAAAAAAATAGTATTTGTAATGTAATTGTAGAATCCCTTTTCATAATTGCATTTATAAAAGATGCTTTAATTTCCTTTCAAATAGTATTTGGGTTGAAAATTTTCGTGTTCTGGTTGAAATTTGTTGGGTTTAGGATAGGCTTCAATTGAAAATTTCAGAATTTGGTCGATCCATGTCGACGGAAATTGTTTTGTCTTTCTCGTATCGGGTTATGGTTCAATGGATTATTTTTCGTGTTCAGGTCGGGTTTCAGGTTGACTTCAAATGGAATTTTCAGGTTCTGGTGGAGTTATGTTTCGACGGAAATTATCTTATCTTGCACAAATCGGGTTACGGTTGGATGGAATTTTCTTTTTTGTCAGGTTTGGATCGGGTTTAGTTTAGGATAGACTTCAATTGGAATTTTCAGGTTCTGGTCGGTACGTGTCGATGAAAATTGTCTTTCTTGAATTGGGTTACGGTTCGATAGATAATTAATTAATTAATTAATTAATTTTTTTTGGCGGCTTCAGATTGTGTTTCAGATTGACTTCAAATGGAATTTTCAGGTTCTAGTCTGGTTGCATTTTGATGGAAATTATTTTGTCTTGCTCGGATCGGGATATGGTTTGATGGAATTGAAACACATGGTCATTTTTCAATTAACCTAACACTGTCTATATTCTTTGCAATGAGCTTAAAAATTTTTAGGCTGTTTGAGAAATAAATTGTCTTATTCCAATTAGCCTAACGTTCTTTAAGCTCTTCGCAATAAGCATGAAAAATATCAGGCTGATTGGAAAAATGGAGATGATTCTCCAATTAGCCTACAGCATGTACATATTTTGTTGTACCCTGTGGGAAAATTTATATTTTAGATTATATGTAATAACTGTACTTCAGTATACAGAGGCAAGGTGTAATTTTGTTGATAGCAAAATAAAAGTATTGAAGACATTTTCCCTTCCAAACAATTCATTAAACTATGGCAGGATTTCCAAAATCATTGAAAGCTTGTACATTAAAGAAAATGTGCAGTATGAAGGAAGTTATCCAAGCAGCAGTTTGTAACAAAGAAATAGTTTTAATTAATCGGTCAAATGTGAGTTCTCAGGGCTCTGTTTAGAAAGAAATCGGGTTCTTTAAAGGACCCTTCACAAAATATTTCATCTCAAAACAGGACTCTTCACAAAACTTTTCCCCTTAAAACGTTAACTAGACCCTTCACAAAATTTACAGTCTAAAACAGAAATTTCATGAATTTCAAAGAAAAAAATAAAGCCTATGGAATTGTAAATTGTACCATGTGGATTTTTATGTAAAATTTCATTATATTCAGTACAGTTTTATTGTGATGTTTTATTATAAAAAGTATAATTTAATCTGATCAGTACTATATTGCCATATTTCTGTAACAGAATGCTTTTTTCTTTGTTTTAGAATACTTTTTCTGTAATTTTAAAACTTATTTCTTGAATCATGCTTTGGCATCTGCTATATAGGCATTTAAATCACCTTAGAAATATTTCTTGAAGTAAGATATCGTTTAATTTTTTTTATTCCTTTTTCTTTCATTTATTGTTGAATCTTTGAAAAAATGAAATAAAGAATTTATGTATTTGTTTTTTACTTTATAAAATAAATTCTTTATAAGAAACATTTTTAAAATTTTGTTTTGTCTGGTATAATAAAAAGTTGAAATAATTGATGTATCTTAAAATCTGATTTCACTGTTTGTCTTTTCTTCTTTTTAATAAATTCAAATAAAATGAATATGTGATAACAGCATTTTCTAATATAGTCATTTGTTATTGCAATGATCTGGTGTCTTTTTTTTTTTTTTTTGGTCTATTTATAACTACAAAAAGTCTATTGAATAAATAAATTACTGCAAAGTTTTATTACAAGTGTCCTTTTGAATAACTACATTGGAACCCGGTTAAGACATATTTCAAGAGAGTGGGCAAAAGCCGCATATTAAGTGGGATCACATAAGAAACGGGATTTGTATAATGTTGAAGGAACTGGACTTGTTTATACATGTAACCATCTAAATGAATTTTAGAGCTTTTATTTTTATGTTTACAACTGAAAATTGTCTTTTACCTACATTTAGATTAAAATTTAACTGTATTCAACTTTAACTCATTACCCTCTTTTACTGGGCCTACTGGACTAATAACTGAAAATAAATATGTATTCAAACTTGGCAGTATTGTTGATTAATATGTTATAACCAAAAATATAACAACAAACATAATTTTCATGCTAGACTATATATTTTAACAGAAAGAAAAAAAAAATCTTTGAAGCAAGTTATAATAATTATCTTTTGTGCTTTTGATAATGAGCACCATTATAATCTGTCCTTCATTTTTAATATGAGAAAAACCTATCCTTATTATACTTATTAATCTTTGTGTAAAATATATTGTTAGTAAAGCAAAAAGTAAGCTAAACTTAGTGAACATAACAGAATTATATGCAACTGCAATCACATTTGCTTAATCTTCACTAGTTTTTTTTTTTTTTTGCCAATAACATGCATTATAAAACATAACAGAGATGTAATGTACATTTAAAACCTCACTAACGACAGGTATAATCATCTCTAATCATAATAATTTTTATGATGTATCAGAACACGATGTTCAAGGCATTCTTCAGCGAATGTTTTAGGGGCTGTACATATATAACGTTATCAAATTTTTTATCATTTTGGACCACCCCCTACCTACGATATACATTATCATTCCTTGATACCCCTCCCTGTTAGTATATCGTTATCAGTGTCTAAAAATTCTTTTTATTTTTACATTTTTTAAAATTTCTTTTTATACAATTGCAATATGCAGATATGGTTATACATTTATTATTTGTATACTGTACTGATTTAAATGAAGAGAAGAAGTTAATAAGATATCACTATTAGATAAAACAACTTTATACCAAATAACGCTTTAAAGAAATACAGTAGAACCTCGATTATCCGAAGTAATTGGGACCGGCCCTCTTTTGGAAAATCGAAATTTTCGGATAATCGAGAATGCTTCAATTTTAATATTAAGGAGAAATAAATGCAATATTTCTTATTATGGTAACAAGTGCTTAATAAAAATAAAGCAATAGCAAAATTGGACCAAGAATAAATTACTGTCTTTCTGCTGCTACAGACATGCCAAACCTTTTGCAAAACATTCAAAAGCTTCAGAATTGCTAATTTGTTCGTTTTCTTCGTTCCACTCCGCAGTTTATGGGATCTCAAGTTAAATTCGAAGGTACTGTAAGAAGGGGGATCGAATATATTTACATGTACTCGTAGTTCAGAAAGGACCGCCTGCACACAAGGAATATGATAGTTTAAAAAAAAAAATCTTTCAAAATGGATTTTACACACAAGGAATGTGATATTAAAAAAAAAGAAAAAAAAAAGCTTCAAAAATGGATTTTAGTTAACCGAGAGTTTCGGTTAAAAGAGTTTCGGATGATAGAGGTTCTACTGTACTTACAATTTAAAAGCATTTAATAATAATTTTTTGTTACATAATGCATTCAACAGTAATATTGTCTTCTTGCCCTTGCCCCCTTCTCAGGGGTAAGCAGAACTTCTTATCAACAAAATAGGTAGACAGCATTCTTCTCCATTTTTTACTAGTAAAAATAACAAGTATCATTTTGAAGCCCGCTTCTCTAACATCAAATTATACGTGCATGTGTATGGCAGAAGAATAGGAAAGCCGAACGTTGGGATGTTCCATATTTTGGAATGAAATGACTTTATAATCATTCAATGGTTTTAATAATGACTTTGTATTTTCATAAAAATAGATATCAGACTAAAAAAATAATAATAACAACAGATATAAAGAAAAAGTTACCAAAACAAGAAAAATTTGGTTGGATCAAAAATGATAACAATATCAAAAGACCCCCCTGCCCTAGAGATATCGTACAATATCAAGTACCAAACCCTCCTCCCCCCTAAAATGATAACGTTATATATGTACAGCCCCTTATCAGGCATTAATTCATTACTTTGATGAACAGTCGACATTGAGCCTTCAGAGCCATATTTTTGTATAAGGACACAGATTTTACTGATACAGATAAACAAAGCACAGTACTAGGGAGGCTTTATTTGCCACATTGTAAAAAAAGAAAGAATCGACAGCATACATCGCACAAAGAAAATGGAATAAGTAACAAAATGCGACAAAAATTAGTCTATCTCTCTGTACCACAGTAAAAACATACACGAAGCGAGAGACTAAGAATATTAGTATGCAGGATCAAAGAAAAATTGCAGTTTTGCTAATTTAGCAGTTTTTTTTTCATTCAAATATCTCCCACTATTCCTATTAGTAATATTCGCCTTAATTAAATTAAACTAACATTAAATAAAACAAACATTACTATTCGGAAACAGTGCTTTTAATCTGAATAAAAAAATATGCTAAATTGGTAACTCTGTAGAGGAATTCACATCTTGATCTATGAATTTGCATCTTAAGCGTGATTTTTTGCTTCCAAGGAATAAAAATATGTCGCATATTAAGTGGGATCACGTAATAACCGTTTGCATATTAAATGGCATATTTTTACATTAGCCTGATGGGCCATGTTCAAGGGACCAGAAAAATCCACTTATTGAGCGGGATCGCATATTAACCATGAGCATCTTAACCGGCTGCCAACCCCCCTTTTTTTCTTTACAAATAAACATAATTTGAACATTAAAATAATAATAATATATATGTATATATTTAACACAATGTGTCTTGTTCCTCTGTGGTTAATGATTAACTTCTTTTATTTTAGTAAAATTTCTAGCTTTATTTAATTTTTTGGGAAAAAAAAAAAAAAAAAAACCTGGAAGATTGGCAGCTATGGAATTTTAAAAAAGGATATTTGTTTACATTCCTTGTTGATCAGTTACAATAAACGAAATCTGTCACCAAACAATGCAATTTAATGCTGATAATTATTAAACATGATCTCATGTTCATTATTATCAACTGTACCTATATATCCCTGTTTTGTTTTGAGCATATAAGCCATTTTAGTTTTTGTCCCTGAAGACGCTATACCACGCTTATTCATTTTTTGCATTAAAATTACATTGTTTGGTGACAGACCTTTTTTTTAATGGTTGGTGGAGAAGTAAGCACATGCTAAAATAAGTGTAGGAATGATTTAGAGCTAAGCATTTAAATACATAATTTTTAAGATGAAAATTTTCAATGAGCAAAAAACACAAGGTACATTTAAACTAAAATTTCAGAAATTTTGGCCAATGCCACCTCATTTGCTCTTTTACAGTGTGATTATTGATTATGGTATGTTGATTATAGTTAATTTTGCTAACATTTTTTTTTTATGCATTTGTTCATAATATTTATTTTTATAGTCTTAGCTATTTTCTAATATGAGTTATATTTTGAAAAATGTTTGAGAGTTTTGAGTTATATTGAATTTTTTTGAGTTATATTCAAAGTATGAATGAAAAACTATTTAAAATTTATATGAGTATTATTCTTTCAATTGTCTTTAAATATGTAATATTATTTCTCTCTAGACATTAAATTAATATAAATGTATTTTCATAGCTATAAATGTTTAGCACTATTTGGTGCGAGTGGTTTGGAGCAATCTCAATATTGTTTGAGTATCCTTATGCAAAGGAATCGCCCTGCCATGGTCAGCTTCTTATACAATATCGTTGAACAAGTTGGCAACTTTACTTACCAATCCTTGCATTTGGAGTATCTGGAACAATATGTTGATATTCCTTTTCTATCATGGCTCATTTGGCTCTTTACACCAATAATAGTAAGTTATCAAATTCATTTCATATTCATTTGTAATTGGTGTATGATTAAAAGAATTTTGAGTAGCTCCCTTTTATAGAGGTACAATAAAGGAAACAGCAATATTGAAATGGCGAGAAAAGCAAAATTTTCAAAAGCACTCTCTGGCAACCTTTACTGTTTATTTGCATTTTAAAATATGCTCTGGGTGCAATATTTTTAAAACTCGCAGGTCAAACTTTCACCAAAATAACTTTTCCCACAGAGTTTTTTTTTTCAGAATAATTTTTTCACAGGTCAACATATTTTTTTTTTTTTTTTGTATGTATAGTATTATTGGGTATCCCCTTAAATTAATAGATGCATTGCATCATTACTTCAACAGCATTGTATGATTATAACTAGTTGGATGTGCCAATCCCAAAACTTTCATCTATCTTATACATCTTAATATTTCAAAACCTAGTTACACATGTTAATACTTCAATATTATTAGTTCAATACTATACCAACTTTGATTTTCATCTTTAATTTCTGCTTCAGTCAATTAAACGGACTAAAAACGAGTTAATCTATATCATGATCAGGGGTCGATTCAGGTAAAATTTGGGGCCTATTTAGGGCCCTTTCACAAAAATCTATTTAATAAAATAGGCCCCTTCACAAAAATAAATTTAATAATATGGGCCCCTTCACAAAAATAATTTTAATAAAATGGGCCCCTTCACAAAAATGAACTTAATAAAACAGGCCCCTTCACAAAATTCCTTTTAATGAAATATGCCCCTTTCGTAACCATCTTTTTCATAAAAACTCTTTTAAAATGTGTAATCTGTAAATAAAACCAGGTCACGAGGAACAAAAACTTTAGCAAGGGGATTTAAAGAAGTTTTTGTTAATAAATTCTTTGTTCGAATTTGAGTAACAGGATTTCAACTTTCGTTACAAAATGTTATTTTTCACAAAAATATTATAAAATTCACAAAAATAACTTTTACTTTTCACAAAATGGGCCCCAAGAATAAAAACCTGCATCGACCCCTAATGATATTTGTTAAAATTATTAGTTTTTCCTTATTCTGTTGTTATCAACTGTTTATGAATAGCCGGCTTAACAGGAAGTGAGTTCCCACCGATGCACAATAGAACTACGAAAAATCAAGAAAAGTATCAAGAAAAATCAAGAAAGCCCCTTTACCATGCAATATTTCCAAATTCAAGGAAGACCTGTTGGCCAAAGCCAAAAACATGCACAAAAATTTTGGTTCAATTATATGCATAATTTTATACACTTTTCGATGGTACAATAAAGAAAATGGCTCAAACATTGCTATTACAGCACCCCCCCCCCCCCTACCGGCGAATTTTTTACAAATTCAGGGAGGACCTACTTGCCATAGCCAAAAACTTAAAGTAAAAATTTGGTTCAATTCTATGCAAAACTTCATACACTTTTAGATGGTACAATGGCAACAGACACATGGATAGATAGACATTTTCTATAAACATGTTTTTGGGGGTCTCTGACCCCTAAAACGTGTAAATCCATTGAAAAAATTTTCGATTACAATACTTTCTTCTATTGAAGATAGAAGAAAGTAATAAATCAAAGCAGGAATCATACTGCTAATCAAAATTGTGTTAAATCATGAGAAAATGGCAAGAAAATGAGATTGAAATTGACAAATTGCGAGAATTACAGAAACTCTTTTATTTAGCATCAGACTCAGACACACCATTCATCAATTGAGAGGGTGTTTTTTCCCCTTTTATTTAACTTATTGTTTGTATTTATATATATATTTTTTTTTTGCAGAACTTATGCGTGATAGTCACTAAGAGTAAAATTATTTCCTAAATGCTACATTACATGTTTGTTAGTGCGTCATATGTAAAAATGAAGGAAAATAAGCGATAAAATGCATTATTTTTGTATGATACTTTATCACTAACAAATGTTTAATATAAATGAATTATTGTAAGTTGGTTACAATGATATTATTTCTGCAAACAGTATTTTTAAGCCTTTTATTTGTGGGTCCCCTTCACACAATCTAATCAATAACTGGGAGATCTGTCACAGACTTTGCAGATATAAATAGTATCTGTACATTTTCCCTAGGAATAGCGACTTTTACATTGCTTTCACAATATGTTTCCATCTTTCTTTTCTTCCTGCAGTTTGAGTACATTTTCTGATTCAATTGAATCATGCACAGGAGCACAAAGGACAAGTTATGGTTTCAATAAACATCTTATCATCAATAAATAAAAGTCATAAAGTGACATGTTTTTAGTGGAATATTTGTTTTGGTTTCAATAAACATCTTATCACATCAATAAAGGAAAGTCATAAAGTGATATGTTTTTAGTGGAATATTTGTTATGGTGAAAGTGAGAATTTGAAATCATTAATTGCAAAATATGCACAAATATTTTGTTAGGCCATCTAATGTTTTTTTTTCACATGGATAATAGGCAAGCATCTGATCTTCCTTATCAATACCTGCCATAAATTAATTATATTGAATGACAGAAGTGGTTTTGATTTCTTTCTGCTTATTTTGTTTGTCGTTTCTACAATATCATTTTTGTATTCATTAGAAATGTAAGTTAAGTCTTTTTTATCTTTCTATTTCCCAATCCTTACATCATTAGAATACTTTGCTACAGTTGCCCCTTTATTTAGCCTTTTTCTTGCTAACCTCTTTTGGAAATGTGTTTCTGTTCTTTCTGATTGTCCTAGTACAAGGAGTTTTTCTATGAGCAAGGCATTTTGCCAGTTTATAGCTATTATAATATTTGTCCAAATATACACTATTCTCCATTCCTTCCAATAAATTCAACACTACTTATTGTGCATGTCCTTTCCCACCAAAATCATCCACCAGTACATACCATAAATTTGATAACCATACCATTAGGTGTTGTGATCATATGTATAACTTGATACCATGTTGATGGCATTTGTTTAAAATATACTGTTTGAGGAATTACAGTACAGAACCATTTATCCGGAATGCTTGGGGTCAGATGTATTCCGGATAACTGATTTTTCTGGTTAACTGGTTGTGCATTAAAGCAGCATCCATTTGATAAGTTTTGTAGAATATGTGTGGTTGTGACATTATTTCTGATTTTAAATTATTAGATTACTTGGATTAAAAATCAATGCAAGAAAGATCAAAAGTTAACCAGAGTTTAAAAGAAGGTAATTTATGGGAATCCTTTAGGAACAAAAATTCTCCTGTTTCCTCTGCATAAAAACTAAAACATCTAAAATACAACTAAATATGTTTTCATTTCAAATACTAGATGTTGTCATCAACTTATACAATTGTTTCAAGCAAAGCCTATGCTAAACTGGCAGTGTGTGACACCTTTTTCTACAAAGATTCTGAAATCAGTCTATCAGAAATATTTTGGATAACTGGTTTTCCGGATAAATGGTTCCATACTGTACTTCATCCAAGATATTTTCAGTAAATAAATGGCAAAAGTAATCAATTGTATTGACATTGAATGCTTTGGGGCCTATAGCAACTACGTCTTTTCACCTCAAATGATCCTTATAATACACAGAAACAAAAGTTTTTTTTTTTCCATTACATATTATATAACTACAACAAATGGACACTCACAATTACAACCATGTCTTACTCACGGATTCGAACCCGGGCCCTTGCTGTAGAAGCAGCTATTTCTACCAACCACGCCACTGGAAGACAAAATCAATTGTATTGTCATCTGAAACAGGTTGCAACAAACACTCTGATTTTGTGAAAGGAAATTACTCCATTGTTGTGGGGTTATTTTCCCAAATTAAATTTCCGACCATAGCAAAATCATGCTGATGACATGTCACGTCTTGCAAATCTTCCTCTTCAGAATCCAAAATATCATGGGCACCATGGGGTGGAATGAATTCTTCATTGCTGTCATAACTAACATCACTCGGGTACTCATCTAAAAGCTCAGCAAACAAATTTTCAATTTCATCATCTGTTAGAGCTTATTAGATTGCATTTTTCTTTTTTGGGGGCCCTGCAGAACTGTCATCTTTACTAATAATTATTAAGATAGAGCTTGGTGCAATATAATAAAAATGTAAAAATATCATTGTTAAAAGCACCAATAATTTTAAATTTTAAGCATACCGGTTTCGGTAGCATATAGCATACCGTCCTCAGTGCTAAGGACGATATGCTATATGCTACCAAAACTGGTATGCTTAAAATTTAAAATTATTGGTGCTTTTAACGTTGATATTTTTATCATTTTTACTACTCGTGTTACAAGATTTTTTTTAAATAACTAATAAAACTATAAATTTAAAACCACATACCTTTACAACTAGCTTCTAACCTTTACTCCATGCCAATACCAGCATACATATCTAACATATAATGCCGATTGAAGCAGAGAATAAATGTTGAGGTGCATCTCAACCAGAGTTCTCGCTGACTTTTTACGAACGTTAGCAATTTGGCTAATCAGAAGTAAAAAACATTTGCCAAATGAAAAAAAAATTAGCAAAATAAATTCGTTATGAAACATTGAAAATTAGATCTTTAACTCCTTAATGTATCCCCCTTTTTTCAACATGTTCTAAAATATCCTAAGTTTTAGAAACTGTTTATAGATCAGTTATTCATCTAAATTTAATTATCCGCTACAGAAACTGAAAAAAATAACTATATTCTAAATGTCTTGCGCAATCAAGAAAAAATTTTTAAATTTTATTTAACTCAATAAAATGTTATGAAATAAAACTTCTAATCCCATTTAACTCAGGATTTCAATATATTACATTCAATGAATTCTGAAAAATTCAAAATATAAAGAACAAAATGTGTTAAAAACTTTATCTTTCTAGAATTCTTCGGCTTTTCATTGAAACCCATATTTAAAGGCAATTTCAAAATAGTACTGTTGCCTATTAGGCACACTAACACATACTGAAAGTGAAAGAACATTTTTGCTTACTGTGGTTTTGGCTGATGCTAAACTGAATTGGTGTTGGGTTACTATCTCTAAAAATAATGTAAATTGTATAATACGATTGAACATAACTGGCTTTAATCGTTCAGTAATGTAAATGAGAGTGTCACCTGTACTTATACACACACACAAAAAAAAAAAGAAAGAAAAAAAAGTAAAGAAAAGAAAAAAGCAATTTAACAAGTTACAACGACCATTTGGAAAATGATTTTTTCAAAGACTAAATTTTAAGACATAAAAAATCGCACGGAGTTGATCATACATTACGTACGACATGAATTAAATATTAATAGTGTTATCACACATAAAAATTGCAGCCAACAAAAATCGCCTGCAACTCGTCAGATTTCCTGAAACTTATGTATTATCCAAGCATTTCATTGGCTGTTCGGGTCATACAATTTACATTGTCGGCTTTTCCATCGTCAGATTTCCAAGAAATCTGACGACCCATTTTAAATTAAATTTCATTCTTAAACTTCTAAACATCCCACAATATTACTTTTTACACCGTCATATAGAGAAAAAAAAGTACTTTTAAGTGCAATTTGTTTGAAAGTTGTATCTCAATTTGTTTCTGAGTTATTAATTTTTTTTTTTTGTAGTTTTTATTACTTTTTGTGTCATAGTGGCAACAGAAGTATCCATCTCTGTTGAAAGTAAAGGGAAATACAGATTACTGTATAGACCAATCAGAAAACAAATAAAATGCGGATTCAACCAATAAAATTCTTCAGATATGTTTTTGATTTCCTACCCTGACAGAGAACAATAACCATTTTTCCAAATGGTTAAAAAAAAAAAAAAAGATGAGCAAAAATTGAGCACTCACAATTTGGCGAGCCTAATCATCCATTTACTCACCAAATGAAACATTTTGTTGTGATTTAGCGCAATGGCGAACGGCAGCGAGAACCCTGATCTCAACCCGTGTGAACACGTGACTGTCTACTGACTGAGACATCACTCCACACTACACGCTGGCGTTTGTCTGGCTCTATCTTTCATGCCACATCACACACTGCAAGAAAAATTGGTACTTGTTAGTTATCCTGTCGACCAAATTACTGTCGCCAAATTGTAAGATTAAATGCCAGTAATGGTTGATCGTAAATGTCACATTCACTTGACAACGCGTGTTTACGTCATCAAGTGATTTTTATTTCGACGTTTTATTTGTATTTTTATTAATGTTATACTAATTTATTTGTTCTTTCGTTATTTAAAATAAAAATTACGTCAATTTGTATAATTTGGCGGGTGGTTTGGCGATTTATATAGTTTGGCGAAATTGGTCGACGGGATAACTAACAAGTACCGAAAAATTGTACTAGAATTTTTTTCTCAACTTTGCAAAGTAGCTATTTTATTAATTTCTAAAGCTGATAATTGAATTCAGATCAATAATTGATTTAAATCAATTACAAAAATTTGGAACACCTATTGTAAAAAGGCAATAAGGGTATGTTAGGATATAAAAGAAAGATTTTAGATTGTGTTTCACAACGAATCTATTAGGGGAGAGTGTCTCACCTTGGGACACTTTTTTTCTTTCATTTTTTTTTTTATATTGATCAATTGTCAAAATTTTACCTGGTATTCATTCTTTTAACCTTTGCCTACATTGTTAAATAGCTTTTGATCTTATATCCATTATACAATTTTAAAAAATATATATTTATTAAATTTATGCTTTGTCTCGAGGTGTACCACCTGGTGGGGCACCTTGGGACAGTTAAAAATAGATCTGAAAAGTTCAATAATTGAGTTACAATATGCATAGAATTGTTTGTTCAGGAAAAGAAATTTATTTAAACTGAAAAGACATTTCAGGTAGTGATGCAACGAATAATGGTTTGGCCGAATAACCGAATACCAATTATTCGGTTTAGTTATGGCCGAATATTCGGCTTATTCGGCCGCCGAATAATGAACTCATTTTTGTCTAAAATCAAAATATATTATGCATTATATGCAGAATTCTTGTATGTTTCACAATTAAAATAGGTTATTTTCTTTTTAAAAAATTATTTATATGCAAATTAAATTTTTAAAGTTGTATTCTATTCTGAAAAATATTTGGCTATGTTCGGTCTAAAAATTGCCTCAATAATTTAATCCCCCCCCCATCCTAAAAACAATCTTAGCAAAAGTTCCTCATCAGTTACTGTCTAGTTACATTTTAGTAGATATTATGTATGTTGTTGTTACATTTTAAAATTACAAAATTTTAAAAGTATTACAAAACATAAATTTCAACTTTCAGATGAAAGAAAATAAACATAAGAAATCTTAATATGAAAATCACTGACAGAAAGGTATATCCTCTAAAATTGTGGAAAGGAATCAGTGTAGACTTTATAAATCTCACAATTAACAAAAAAAAGTCACATATTGTTTTGCTATGTCAGCAGACTATTAAGAAGTGTATAGTGAATGATTTCAGATTTAAAGGAAGGAAATATCTGTAAGGAAAATAAATTTTAAAATATTGACTATGTAGTGTATGTTACAATTTAATAGATATTAGGTACATTGTTGCTGTTACATTTTAAAAGTACTAGACAACAAAAATTTAAGTTTTAGGTAATGGAAAATCAAAATTAAATAGTGATGTAAAAACATACATATATACTTGATTAAAAGAATTTAGTACTTACATTTCTTTCATTATTCAATAAGAAATAGTAACACACTTAATAAAATTACTTAAATTACATTTAAATTTAAGAGCATTTTACTAAAAAAAAAAAAAAAAATCAGAAAAAAACAACAACTTAAGTATTAAAGCATATACAACTTACATATTTATGTTATACATACAATACATGTACATCTGTACTTAATCTACCGTAATATTTATGTTTATGAATCTAATTAAAAATATCACTGAAAGAAATATTTTTTTATGTAACAATAACAAGGGATAAATATTAAACTTCCCATTAGCCTTAAAAAATTAAGAATTTCCTTGTATTGCTCTATTAGAAAAATTTTGAATAGATTAATTTTAAATTGAATAGATTATGTTAGCTTATTACAGATACTTTTTGTACTTATTGATACAGCATAAAAATTTTAACATGATTCCTAAATTACTCTGTTATATAAAAATGGGTAGATAAAACCCATTCAGGGTATGAAAGTTAAGGGGAAAAAAGTGTTAGTTAATTTCAAATAAAATTTTCATTATACATGATGAAAATAAATTGCCAAATTAAAAAGTTTTACAGTATTATTCGGCCAAGGTCGAATAATGGACTTGATATTTGGCCGAAGCCGAATATTCGGTGGATAGGCCGAATGGGCCGATTATTCAATCGTTGCATCTCTAATTTCAGGTGATAAAATCTTTGCAGCAGCTTTCTGAATATTGTCAGCATGAATTGCTGCATTTTTTTGTATTCTAAATTTCTAATCTTTGCCATTGATAAGCCTAATGACTTCTTAAAAGAAGAAATAATAACTATTAATAAATACATGTTATGTAAATTAAATAAAAAATGTTTTAAACACAATACCTCTTTGTTAAAATATTTCGAATAAAAGTTAGCTAGGCATAACTTGTGTCCCAAGGTGCATCCTATACCAACTATGAAATTTTAGAATGTCATGCTGTTAAGCTTAGCACTAGAACTATTATTATTATACATCAGTTTTATAAAAAAAAGCTTTAAATTTCATTATATTACCTTTTATTTCAAAATATTTTCAATTAAATTCCACTTTGCAACTGTTACTAGTTTTCAAAATAAAAGTCTTACTAAATCCTTGCCTGCTTCTTCAATGGAATCAAAGCATGGTTGAAAGTTAGATTGTGCTGCTATCTATCTGCATCTGCAAGGTTTAAGGGTTAATTTAAAATTTAGGGCAAAAAATAAAGCTGTCCCGAGGTGTACTGTGTCCCAAGGTGAGCCACCCTCCCCTACTAACATTATTTTCCTTTTGTATTAGTTTTTCTATACTGATTGGTCAAATTGATAAGATTAGTCAAAAGCCAGTGAAAACCCTGTTGTGAAGAATAACGTAGCCCTATAAGTGGAGTGACCTATACCGATGCTTGATTGTAGTTTAAAAGTTTTAACTGTGTCTCTTCTTTTATTACTCATTCATTATTACTTCTTTTTAAAAACCTTTATGTATATAGAAGTTTTGTTTATTTTGATATTGCCAATTCTCTCTCTCCTTTTTTTAAAAAGTATAAGTTTTGGGTACTTTTCGGTTAGCCGGGCGCCAGTGTTATATATACATATATATGTATATATACATGTATGTATATATATATATGTGTGTGTATATATACTATATATGTAAATATATAGATGTGTATATATACATATATCTATATTTATATGTATATATAACACTGGCGCCCAGCTAACCGAAAAGTACCAAGTT
The DNA here is from genome assembly GCA_963932465.1 of Maratus speciosus. Taxonomy (NCBI): domain Eukaryota; kingdom Metazoa; phylum Arthropoda; class Arachnida; order Araneae; family Salticidae; genus Maratus; species Maratus speciosus. The sequence continues at coordinate 299,466,526 of OZ010789.1, forward strand.
TTGTATATAAAAAAATTTAAAAAAACCCTTGATTTTGCATTTTGTTTTCTATATACTCTATTTTTTTTTAATAATTATTATTATTTTTTAAATCATGAATTAAAAATTTCCATGAATCTTTGACTTTCTACTTTTGTATACTTCTTAATTTTCTGCCTTTTAAAACACTTCAAAGCCATTTTGGTTTTAATCAGTTAAAAATTAAAATGACTTGATAACTAGTTTTACATTAGTATTTATTCAACAAACATTTAAGTGAAACTTTTTAAAATATATTTTCCGTGTTTGCTTATATTTTCATTTTTTTTTTGTGTGTGTGTTTGTCTCCTTTTTTACAAATCAGCTGTATTTATATCTGACTATTACTGTAAAATACTTCTGATAATATAGTATGTGCAATACTTATTATACTAGAAAAATAACCCGTCAAAAATGACGGAAAATGAGATATAAAGATATATACAACACATGTGCAAGAATATGAGTTTTTCTCGCTTGTTCTGCAGTGATAGATGAAAATAACGAGTTTTAAAAATGAAACACATTTATGAAAAACTATGTAATAATGAATACATAAAAAATACAATTTAAGGATAAATTAAAATTTGGTCACAAAACTTCAGGATATACGATGTTTTTTGTAAAAACTTGTTCATTATTTAAAAGCTGACCTTGCTCTTCAGTATCTTCGGCATCAATTTTTAACTGCCCTTCCTCTTTGCATCTTGAAATACTTACATATAGTTGTCCATGAGAAAAAAACGGCTCTTTTAAATATAGTCCAACTGCAGAAAATGTTTGTCCTTGTGACTTATTTATTGTCATTGCAAATGACAGTATAAATGGACATTTCATAGATATTCAATATTTTTAAAAAGTTGGTGCCACTGAGTGCACATGTAAGATGAATATTAGATTTTCCAAAAATTTTCATAGATTTGTTTCATAAGTATCTTTTTATGTCATAATGAAGAGAATGATTTTTTTTTTTCAACTGTATAAATCATCTTCAAGGTTGAGTAGCACAGTTGAGGTTTATTCCAACAGAGCAAAAACAGGCCATCCTGATAGATTATAGATCAATCAACAGACTGCCCTGGTCTGGACATTTGTTGCTCTGTTGGAAAAAAAACAATTTTGCTGCTCCAACCTTGAAGATATCTTTCTATATTAAATTGTATTTTAAATTTTAGTTTTTCCTATCTCTATTTTCTATCTTATTTATTTTTATGCTACAGAAATTTGAGTTTGTTATTTAAACATTGTTCCTATGTGACTGGAAAACAGGAAATTGTTAGGGAAAATGACCCGTGCTTAAAAAGTCAGGGGAAATGACAATCTTTATCTAAAACCTGGAAAAGTCAGGGTTTTTTTTTTTTTTCAGGCGCTATCATCTTCCGAGGTCCGTTTGCAAAAAAAGTTCTGATTTTTCACCTGCAATTAGAATGGTATTAAAAAATTAACTTTATAAGCATTTAAAAAAAAAGATTAGTTCTATTTTTTTTCCTTCCTAATTATTATGAATATGTGACAAAAAAAAAAAATGAAAAGAGAATATATTTGTTGATTTATATTTGTATCTTAAAGTAAAATAAATTTTTATTTTAATTATAGATAATTAAGGCTGTTCTCAAATCCAAAGGAGCTACTTTCTGGCACATTTCTGAATTCCTTTTTGTTCGTGAACACATGAAATTGGCAGGTGTTCTTGTTCAGAAACTATGTAATCGGATAGTGTTTTTAATTTTTTGGTAAAAGCAGAAGATTTTTCAGAAAATACTGTCAAAGTGACCATTTTGAACTGAATTCATGACGCGTTATTTCATAAAAGGAGAAAAACTTGTTCTCACAAACAATAATAGCTTCTAATTCCATAAGAAATTAATTTTAAAAAAAAATGGAAAATGCTGTTTGATTCCAAATCGCTTCAATAGTGAGTCCTGCCAAATTCTTGCCTTTATGTTTGAAAATAAGTCAGGAAATATGTCAAAATTTTTTAATTGTTGGGCTGGAAATTTGAGAACCACCTTAAGTATAAGTTCAGCACAGTGTTGTTTAATCTTAATTTATAAATTTTTATAAAATAAAAGTTTGTCATGCATTTTGCATTTCAATAAATAAATATATAAATAATATGTAGTATATACATACACACATACAAGCATTAATCTTTATTTATCTTTATACAGGTTGCTTTTGTATTTCCATTTGTGTTGTTTATTTTTTTCCTCCTGTCTGCTATATTTGTTCGAGCCTATCGTTACCGTTATAGACTGAAGGAAGCTTATAACAGAGATGTGTGGGATGGTGCAAGGAATACTTTGGCCACTGCATGGGATGCCTTAGGCTGGTTATGGCATGGTAATATATATTATATATATATATATATATATAGCACATTATGTTTTAAATGCGTTTGTCGGACCCAGAATCCTGCACCATAAATAAACTAAGTATAACCATAAAACATCCAAGAAATTTAAACAGATATAACCTGAACAAGAAAAAAACAACAAAAGGCTGTGGCCTCTTCAGCGGTGGGCATTTTAGAAAGCACAGCAATGTTTCAGATTAATTACAATTTACAACAAACTATTATTCAGTAGTGGCAGTGGGTTTCGGCCAGAGTGTCGCAAAGCATTGAGCTTATCTAGAGCACATCTGAGCTTATATATATATATATATATATAAGTAATATAATGTATCTTGGGTATAAGTTAATTAATATGTAAAATTTCAAAAGCGTAGCAACATCATATAATTGTTCGCACATATTTTTTATGCCTCTTACCAATGAAAGGTAAGACAAGGATAAAGATTTGCAATTTTTGCATGAAAAATATAAAATAAGTTTGATAGGTGAAATAGGATTTCATAATAATCCAACTGTGAATGTTCTAACATGTGATTTCATATTTTGAATCAAATTTAAGAGGACCAAGAGCACACAGACACACAGAAAAACAATAGGGAAAGTTAAGTTTTTTAAGTAGTAGAAATAAAATAAAGACTGATATGGGACTGGTATGTTGATAAGCAGGGAGTCTACTTGTCATGAGTAAGGTCAGTTGAACATGATAAAAAAAGTCACAATTTTCAACAATTAGTGAGAAATTTTTTATTTCATGAGAAAAAGGCAAATTTTCATTAATGATCTGTTATTGAATACTGTGTTGAGGCTTATGGTATTCCATCATTCTTCATAGCACAAATCGTGAATAGTCCTGTTCAACTTACTTTATGATGATATAATCTACTTCTCATTTTACTCAAATTTTTGAGTCAGCCTGGTTTATTAGCCATAAAACTGTGAGTCAGATAATATGAAGCCAATTAAGACAATGTTTTAAACATTGACATATTGCAACTTACAACATAGTTTTGGTTGCTTTGATCGGAGGTTTTTCATTACCAGCTCCCACAAATAACTACATTGAAAATTGAAATACTACTTTCATCTATTTTCCATTTCCTTAAAATCTTTTGTGACTTTTAGATGTGGAAAACTAATTAGTTTTTTGACTCATACTCAGAGTCATTAATCTAGGGTTTTTTTAATAATAAATTTGCTTAATTTTTGTTTTTAATATGTTTAAATTTGTGATATAGCTGAAGCACAAGATACTAAAGCCTTTAAGTGTGGAATTAAAGTTTTTAAAGAATTTACTATCTCAGCAAACTTAAGGCATATATATTTAAATGTTAACACTTTAAACGTCTTGCAAAAATTTCCATTTATGTTTAATGGTGCATTAAATAATAGGTATGAAAAGTATTTGTATGAAAATTTGTTTATGATTACTTTGCCTTATGCACTGCAAAAAAACAGCATTAATATGAATTTTGTATTAAATCAGCCCATGATTTCAAAGATTACGTGGCGTAAAAACATGGTTAGGACGCTTAAAGGGTTAAAGCACTCAGCCCATTTACTGTATTTTTAAACATACCAAAAGCATTTATTGTTTTACCTGTATCAATTTCATATTGATTGTAGAACATCAAAATAATCTTTCCTAAACAAACCCATGTCGCCTAAAATAGTAATAACAGTGGGATATTCTAAAAGATCCTTTTAATTATTTTAATTTTGGAAGGAGGAAGAGAGGTCAGTTGGTAACTAGCTGTTGTAAAATTTTCGATTCATTTGTGAATGTTCTGTGATTTATGAGTAAAATGCGAGTAAATGTAAATTCTTCTCTAAAATCTATATAAAACACGAATGAAAAATCATGTGTCCAGCATAGATTATGTAACAGTTTCCAACACATTAGAATATTGTAGCAAAACTTCACAGTTTATTAAGGTGAAAAGTTATGTCTAAATAAACATTTTGAAAACACATAATGTGTTGAAAACCCCATTTCTGCTATTACCACCAATAGTCGGAAAAATATCCATTTTTTTTTTTTTTTTTTTGTGCAGCCTTGTATATGATCTATAGATTTGTATGTGTACTACATAGTATGTTAATGGTTAGTTCAGCTAAACAAATAGCACAGTTGAAAATTTCCATTCAGCAATTTCCATGAATTAAGCAGAAATGTGATTAAGAACTTTTATGCAGCCCTGTATATGATCTATAGAATTTATACACTCCAAGTAATATTTAAAAAGTAGTTCAATTTAAAAATTCACCACAATGGAACACACGCTTCCAGCAGTTATTGTTCATAGACAGTGGGTTCATAGGTAATAGTTCAATTATTGTTCAATTTCTTCTGTAGCTAAATTCTTTCGTGTCTCTGTAAATGAACACCATATTCTACAGTAAGCCCATGTAGTACACCAGAGTGATATATATAAATTTCAGTATGTTTAAAATAGTGTAATATCATTAAAGTACACCACAAAGAATTTTCCTGAATAGACTGTAATGTAGAATTCTTTTGAGTGTCTCTGTAACTGAACCATAAATGGTACACATTTCATTTTCAATACCGAACATGCCATAGCTATGTACACCCAATTAACATCTATGAATTTCAGGGCAATAGGACTAAATTTACTTGAGTTAGAGCAGTGGTTCCTAACGTGGGGCGTACGCCCCACAGGGGGTCAATTTCAGATTTATTATTAACAAATTTTCTGTCATTTTTTTCTAATGAAAGTAGTGTCTTCGTCTAAATATAGAAATAATAGATGAAAAAATTTAAAAATAACTGAATAAAAATTAATTTTCGAAATGATCCCATTTATAAGTTTAAAAATACATCGACACCTGAATAATTATGTGAATTTTTTTGTATAATTTGACACCTTTTATATCTTAAAAAATCAGTTTAATTTCTTTGGTTTTAATATTATTTTAGTAAATTGCACCCTTTTTTTTTCTACTTATTTAAAAAAAAACTTGTACATCTATTTATAGTGTAATATGCCCTGTGAGGGAAATCTTACATATGAAATTTTGTAGGGTATATCGAAAATTGATTATTTGAGCATGTTTAATCTAAAAGATATTTTGAATGATCTAAATGAGGTGCTACATTTATGAAATTAATAAAACACCATCTGCATCACGGAAGGAAAGCGTTGAAAGTAAACTTCTTATGGCTCTACTGCAAACCACATGCAGAATATTACATATGCATTTTAAAATTTAAAATTGGAGGAAACATGGTGGCCAAATAATAATAATGCGGAAAAAAGCCCACTATCAAAGGAGTATGTTATGAGAGGAAAGAAAAATAGTTACTTAAAATGCATAAAAGCGCGAATCTGGAAATTTTACTTGTGAATTGCGTTATCCATACAGTCGTGGCAATAAACAAATATCACTTAGTCTTAATGAAGTATTAAAATCCATTATAAAATGTATCAATTCTATCAGATGTAATACAAAATATGAAAAAGATTTCAAGAAATTTTACGAAAATAAAAATGTAGACTATTTTTCACTTTTAAATTTGAGGTAAGTTGCAAAAAACAAGAAAACTTTTGCAGATGTAAATGCGAAGATCCATGGCATCACTGCATTCATGGAGTTAGGTTAAAAGCATACTTGTAATAAATATATATACAATATGATTTTGATAAATTAAAAACTGTGAAATCACTTATCAGAGTTACTGCTATTTTCGGATCCATCTGGGAAAATGAAGGTTTATTTTTTATGTAACAATGTTTATATGACATGGAAGGAAGGGGGGTGACATTATGATTTTAGAGATGCTTAGGTGGGGCACAGCCAAAAAAAGGTTGGGAACCACTGAGTTAGAGCATGGGCAGACAGACAGAGAAACAAACCAAATTCATAAACACTTTTCAACTTTGTAGGAGAGTGTTAAAAAAGAAACAGCAAAACATTTCACTGATGTTTCATTTTGATTTTTATAGAGGTTTTTATCCTTTTTAATCGTTAAATTGAGCTTTTTTTTAAAAAAAAAATCATACTAATAATTTAATTTACATTGTTTTTCTAGGACTGTTAAATCTTCAAAACAGTGTGTTTATTATTATTATTATTATCCTCTTTGCTCCCTGGATCCACATCTGTAGACTTTCATTCTTTCCTGCTTTATTAATGATATTCAAGCCTAATTGAAATTTCGATCGCTGAATGATATGCTTTGATGTCTAAAATTCAAAATAGCAAATAGATTAAAACTCTTGTTCTGAAATCAATTTAGAGAAGAAATAATTCAGTAATAATTAATAATATTACATTAGTACTCAGTAGCAAAGAGGTTATTCAAGGGATTTGTTTACATGACCTTATTTAATTTTTTTTATCATAAACTTCTTAACTTAGGAGATATGAATTTTACAAAGCAGCATTAACCCTCTGAGCAGTTTGCCCGTATTTTTCCGTTTCCCAAAAAACAACTTAAATCTGTTGTAGAAAAAATATTTTAAACAAAATTGTATTTTAAAATGTATTTCAAATAAAGGGGCATGAAGTGTATTTTAGAAACAAACAGGGAAAAAAAAATAAGTTAAGACTATTTTTATAAGTTTTTTTTATGAAAATGCAGGAAAGCCCTCAAGATGCTCGGAGGTTTAAGAAATGTATAATTAAATAATACATGCTATATATTGTATTTAATATACACATAAATATTTTGTCAATTTGTAGATTTAGATATATTTGTTTATTTCACCTAATATGAGTAATTATTAATTAGAATTAATCAACATTAGTAAAATACAAATATTTAATGATGGATTCATGAAGCTCATATTCTAGAATACAGTCTTTAAAATCTTTAGTTCTATAATGTACTATGTCATGTATGCATTACTGCATTTCAAAGAAAATGTATGCATTATAATACAATTGAATTTTTCCCCCTAATTTTTAGGCTATGAAATGGTTGGTATAGAAAATATACCAGAATCCAAAGAAGGGGGTGCTCTTTTAGTTTTCTATCATGGAGCTATTCCTATAGATTACTATTATATTTTAGCCAAAACAGTACTCATAAAAAAGAGGTGTATTCGATCTGTTGGCGATCATTTTCTCTTCAAAATACCTGGTATGTAGTTTTTAAAGAATGCATTTAACTTAGAGCTATATATTTCCAAACTTTTATATGGATTAATTGCATGTTATTATTTTTTAACTTGTCATATGCTTTATTTATCTATTAATAAAAGAGGCATTTTTCTATTATACCAACACCATGCTAATGCACCATTTATTTCAACCCTGACTGTGCAAAGAATTTTTATTGCAAGCCGTGCCAAACATTGTGGTTTGCTATTTAATGATGGTGAATCATTTATTTTATTATTATTGTAACATAATCTCGCAAAACATCTTAATTTGCTATTTTTTTTAAATGAAAATATTTATTATTAAATTATAACTTAGTTTATTACCGACACTGAGGTTGATTTTACCATTTGGCAGTTACCTGATGATGAGGAAGCTGCAATAAAATTGTTTTCAGGACTTTGGAATGAAACATAAAAAAGTTACGGTCAAAAAACCATTAATGTCTTCATTCAAAAATTGAAATGTTTGCTGTGCAATTTAAATTGTTTTATTTTTTTTTACTTTATTATATGATATTTATTTCAAGTATATACAGTAAACTCCCGACTACCCGGCCTAATGTGGCGGAAGGTTAGGCCGGATATAACAAAAAAGCCGGATAGGCCAGAGCTCTATAAATATTTAGTCACTTCCTGTAACCCCCCCCCCCCCCCCCCCTTATTATATTGAAACACATGTTACATATTTTAAGATAATTTTTATATATACAGTACATACAGTTTCAAAATAAGCAAAACATTAACGTAAAGCATAAGCCTAATTCGTAAAAAAAATTAGTAAATCTTATTTTACTGTTTATTAATAAATGATGCATAAGATAAAATACTGAAAACTTAGTTTTTAGTTTTTGAAAAAGTAGTTGATAGATGATTGTCTCTGCTATTGCATTCTGTAATCCCTTCTTGCTCCTTCTTGTCATGTGTTAGCACTTTCCTACGGAAAGGAACCTACCTGCCTCGGCTGCTTGCAACATTTCTCATTTTTTTTTCTCTAGGCCAGATAGTCGGTAGTTTACTGTATTTGTATTGATTTAATAAAATAGTTTGTGAAAGTCTGTAATTTTCAAATGTTGTATTTTTTAAATTCTCATTTTCATATCAACAATGTTTTTTTTTTTTGTTTTTTTTCAAATGTTTCCTTTCACATGAATTTCATTTTGCACCAACTATTTTGCTTGGCAAGAGTGGTGTTTGTATAACGGAAAGTACCATAAAAGTTATACTTAATTTACTTTAAATATGTAGTAGTATCTTATGTAGGAAATTTCATTCTTACAGTTGTCATAATTTATATACAACTTAATCTACTGCTAAGCTCTGGTATCTTGGCAGATGACCTTGGGAGAATCTATTTCTGATCAGGGGTTTCAGGGTCAAAGGTTGCCAAGTACAAGTGTGTAATTGGTGAACAGTCAATCCGCCAAATCTCGGAAATAGGAATTTGTACCACCAGTACGAGTTTACTCTTTTATCTGTGATTTTCAAGGAAGTTGAACTGTAAAATGTATATTCCTTGTTCCATGGTGATTTTACTATTTCAGATCGTAACGTATACTTGTATTTGAGGTTGATCTTGCTCTTTGTCTTTTAAATTATCATTATCGATCTTTGTCAACCATATTCGCCTTGACAAAATGCCACGGAAAAAGAAAATTATTCATTCCAAGGAGCGAAATAGGATTTTAATAGTGCTGAAATTTTTTTAGGAGGAAGGGAACATTCTTTTAAAATTTCTCACTTGCATTTTAACATTTTTAAATGATTTTTCTCTAGAATAGCTGAGGTCAATCTATAAACGGGTTACTTTTCGATTTTTACAAAGTTTTAGTATAAAGATTTTTAGATTTCTTTTATAATACATAAAGTTACTTTCACTTTCGGAGTCGGTTCTGAAAGTGAAAGTGTACTCATTATTTAAAAAAAGCACCCTAAATCGAAAAAGTAAAAACTAGCCCGGTTAGAGATCAACTTCAGCTATTCTACGGAAAAGAAAAAAAAAATCATTTAAAAATATTAAAAATATAAGTGTACATTTGAAGGGAATGCTCCCATAGGTTTAACATTAACATCTCTAATGTACATTCTTAAAATATATTATTCGGTTTTATAATCACTTAATTTAGGCGTAAAATCTGATAGACGCTTAAGTTATTCCTATCAATGCACCATCGATTGATTAAATAAACAAATAATTCAAAAAGCCAATGCCATTAATTAAACATAAAATTCTCTCCCCCCTCCTCCCTATTTTTTAAAGGCACTATGGAAAAGTCAATAAAAAATATCAGAATTAATCAGTTATCCGTTTCTGATACTTATATATATATTTTTTAAATATCGAAATATATAGTTAAAAATATCTCAATATGCATGAACGGAATAAATGTAAAATAGAATAAATAGAGATAATAAAATAAAATTAGAAGGAAATGAATTCATTCTTTAATTAATATTAGGGAAAGTGTATGAAATTTCGAGCTCTTGAAAGGCATTTATATGATCCTATATATAAAAATAAAAATATGCAAACTGGGAGCATAAAAAATTTTATCTACTTTAAAATGAGATAAAGAGTTGGTTAATTGTACATGTGTTTAATTATCGTAAGTGAATTTTTTCCCTTGATTAATGCATTTATTCTTCTTTAAATGTTACGTGATTAAAGTCACATGTAATAGCTATTAATTTATATAAATGTCTAACATTTTAAATTTAGTTAGAAAAAAAAAAAAAAAGAGATTTATATACACAATGAAAACATCCTAACATAATGTAGGCATTTTAAAAAAATTCAGACGCATCTTTTTAATTATAAAATCATTAATAAATTCATATTTAAAATATTATGACATGATCTGCATTAATTTTTATATATAAAGAATTGCCATTGTTGAAAATATGTCTAGGTGCTTTTACAGTTCATTCCAATCATTAGTATCATCATTTTTACTATCAGAAGCATCGTTTAAGCTTTTAAATATCATAATTATTAATAAAATTATTGTTATTAGAAACGACCACAGTTAAACATTACATTTATAAAAAATATATTTTCAAAAATAAATTTCCGCTTATGGTTGTTATTTTAGGCTAACACGCCAATTTTGAATGCCATTCTCTCTAGTGCATTACAACCTTTTGCCGATTATCCAGAATAGAATCGTCCGAATCTCCGCACGTGAAATGCCAAGATACCGGAGCTTAACAGTATATATATAAAAGCCATTCTCTGTGTGTATATCCTTTAAACAAATCTTCAATTTTAGACCGATTTGCACGAAACTTCATGTACATATGTTTTAGAACATGGAAAAGATCACTATCTACTTTAAAAAATCATCAGAGCACTATTTATCCCTTTTTTCTACTACCTATATATATAAAAGCCGTTCTCTGTGTGTATGTCCTTTATACAAATCTTCAATTTTAGACTGATTTGCACGAAACTTCATGTACATACATTTTAGAACATGGAAAAGATCACTGTCTACTTTAAAAAATCATCAGAACACTATTTATACCTTTTTTCTACCATCTACCAAAATTTTACATTATAGAAGTATATATTTTTAAATTTTCTAATTAAATCGTTTCTTTCCTGTTGCCACACCCTAAAAAAGGACACAATAATATGAAAAAAATAACGATAACGCATTGCTATATTTTTGCATTTTTGAAATTGACGTCATTTTAAACAGAAAATGCACATTTTTTTTATATATAAAATAAAAACTTTAACTACACGAGCGGTAAAATGATGTAGCACCTTAATTGGAATTTTTTTCTTTTAATTGCCGAAACGTCAGTGAAGGATTACTGTGGAGACATGAAAAGTTTTGGTTTCTGTCTGTTAGTCTGTTTGTCTGTCTGTTCCGCGATAACTGCCGCAAAAAGCATTCGATCAGCTTGAAATTAATTGGGCATGTTGATGAGTTACCCGGACTTAGCTGTATAGTTTTTGGTTAAATTTGGTTCATTCGTTCGGGAAATATAGAAAATTTTATTTTGTTCTATAATGCTTTTCTATGGCAAGTCAGACGATTTTCAGATTTTCATTTGTTGAAAGAAATGGTTCATATGAAAAATGGATTTAAATGGTAAATTTTTGATGCTGAAATTTTTAAATAAGATCATTAAATTATTCCAATTAGTTTGAAATTTTGTCAATATATTTGCGAGATTTTTTAAATTAGGTTTATAATTTTTGGGGGAATTTTATGCATGTTTTCCAATAATATAAAGCGTTTTGTTTTATCAATTTGACATAATACATGTTTAATTTTTTTTCTTTTCTTTCATCTGTTGCCTAGCAACGTATTTGGTCCTAACAATATTAGTACAATTGCGTGTATAATGTTTGAGTAAAGCCAACGTCAAAACGGATGAATTAATGTATTTGTATCTTTGCATATAGATGGATTTTAGCCCAGAAATAAAAATAGGCAATATTTCATTTATTTTATTCAAATATTTTGCTTAAAAATACAAAAGTTCATTATTTTCATAGAGAATAATGTGACATTTTTCTATAACATTTACCAATATTTCTTTAATTGTTGCCAAGAAAATAAAACCTGGAATAATATTTTCTCTTGCACAATTTTCAATTGAAATATTTTGTCGTGAAACAGGAAAATGAAAAAAAAATTAAGAATAGAAAAATTAATATGGAGGCATATTGGAAATAAAAAGAAATTTCTCAAGTAAAAAGTAGATGAAAAGTTCTCTCAAGATGAAAAGTTTTGAGTAAGTACACATAGCAGGTGAATTAGACGTAATTTATCGAAAACAAAGATGCTGGAATAAAAAGATCTTGGGTAAAATAATATTAACTATTATTCACGGAGGAAAGTGATATATGGAGATGCAGTATGCCGTAAAAACAGTTTGCAATATGATGTGCGTTATCGCTCAGATTTAAATGCCCTCATTTGGCCCAAACAAAACAAGCACGTGGAACAGGGACCGAATTCTTTGACTTCATCCGTGCATCTTTTCTGTAAAATGAAAATGATCTGCTTATATTTAAGCATTCTAAGGTAGCATTTCATTGTATTATGAATAAAAAACTGTATTACTAAAAATCTTCTTCTTTTTTTTTTTTTTTAAGCAAGTCGTTGTTTTGTGCCGAATGTAGCGGATTTTAGGGTTACATTTTTGGCGTCACTTCAAGATTTATTGTCTACGTACGGTTAACATGAAGATTTTATTTTAAATTTAAATTTTATGAATTTATAAAAAAAAAAACTTATGCTTATCCTTATAAATCACAGCGTATAAATAAAAACTAAGATATACTATAACCATCCGCACAAGCAATAAAAAATTACGAATGTAAATTTAAATAGACTACGGGGGGTTCAGGGGGCAGAGACCCCCTGAAGAAATGCAATTTTTGCTTTAAAAAGTTACCAGAAAAAGTAGCTCATCAGAATTTCAGAACATTAATGTATAACCACTTGTTTAACACTTTTAATTTCTGAAACTTTACAAATTATTTTGTATTCTTATAAATATTTATGTAATTTGAAAACTTTAAAACGCGATTTGTAGGAAGTTGAATATTACACAATCAGTGTTAAAAAACAATGACTTGCAAAGATGACGTTGAGGCTCTTGATCTGCAGATTTACTAGTTAAAATATCTACTTTAATACAAACAGTCAAATTTCATGAAAACAATTTAGGAACAAGAAAAAAAGGGCTAGATATGACATCACTTTCTATCAAATCTTTTCAACGTGTAGTCAAACTCACTACAGCTATAATCTGTTAAGTTCGTGTTTTATTTTATTTTATTTTTGGCATTTTAATTTCGCTTGCCAATTTAGTTATCGAATATTACACGAAAACAAGCAAATCCTAAATTATTTACAATGTTTTTGAGCAATTGAGTTAATATTTTGTAATTGGGTTACAAGCATATTTAAAAAATATGCATGCTTGAAAATTACTTTAAAATCCATAAAAAAAAATCTGTAAACTGAGGTAAACATTACAAACAAATCTTACTGAAAGTACTTTGTTTTCTATAAGACGTTAAAACAATCGAATGCGCGAGGTTTAGAGGTTAAATTGCAGTAAAAGGGAAATTAATTGCTGTGTTAGGTTGTTGCCACCAAAAATATGATACCAGCGTTACTCATAGACATGTCTTTTCTTTATACTATTGCATTAAGAGTAAACGGGTTCATTTTTCGTAATCGGGTTGCATGCACCTTTAAAAATATCCATGCTTGAAAATTACTTTAAAATCCATTAAAATCAGAAAATTGAGATAAAAATTTCATTTGAAAGAACTTTCTGTTCAACATTCTAAAAAATAAAATTGTGTGATGTTTAGAAGTTAGAAAATTGCAGTAAAAGCACAATTTATGGGCACTGACATAGTGTTTGTACTTTATATATGTACCATACAAAGGAGAATTTCACTAAATGTTGCGAGATTTGGTGGAATTTTTTTTTTCTCATATTGTGAGGAAAAATCACATATTTTTCTCTTACATAACGTGCATTCTGTTATTAAAGCTCGGGGATTTTACTGTGGTTGCGAGACAATAATGTCATGTTTTCTGATTGCCTTTTTAACGATTTGTAGATGGGAATGCACAAGTTTCAGTTATTGTGATTGCCGTGTTACTTCGTTTTAATTTATTTTACCTGGAAGGCTCCTTATAATTGACACGGGTGAAGCCGGGTAGTTCTGCTAGTTTGTTTATATATTACAAGCTTCTTTTTAAAAATGTTTTTTGTATTTCGTCATACTTGATCAATTCCTAAAATTAAAGAAAACAATCCTATTACTATTTCTGAGCTGAAATAGAAAAATATATTTATAGTTTTGATAACTTTGTTTTTCCTTCATTACTTATATAGAATTACTAGCAGCCTAACGCCCGCTACGCTGGTCAGTTTTTCTAAAGAAACCTTGAATCAAACAAAATATATCTGTGAATTTGATCATGCGTTTTAAAGCAATATGGATATTTACCTGGAATGCCCAGCGCTATTTTACTATTATTACTATATTTTACAAACGCTATTATATCTTTTGAGCCATACAAAATTTAGGCTGTTAAGGGCCAACTTCTTTCGTTGATCATTTAGTGTAGTATTCGGTGAAGAACGATAGAACAATATGTAATATGCTAAAAGGGTTCATGAAAAATTATTAATGCAAATCTCATCAGAATCTGTTGATTGGACATACTGAAAAGGCTAATCGTTCATAATTTGGTTCCCCTGCTTCTAAAACATTCAGCCTTAATTCTATAATCAAGCAACCTGACGACCAAGCAACACCAAGCGAATGATATATGCTTTATACTAAAACATTCACTGGAAAATTAACTAACCGAGCAAGTTCCATCGAAAACCACTTAGCAGGATCTTTTAAACTGGAAAATGTACCGAAACATTTCATAAAAATAATCTAATTAACAGTTTAAATCCCGTGAAAATTCATTCAGCGAAACCTTAAGAAAAAGCCAATCTTTCGAAATTGGGTTCATCTGATTTAGATCTTTACCCATAATTATTTAATTAAGCAATGTAGAACATTACATTTTAGACTAACATCTTTTCTGTAAATTATCAAACTAACAATGTAAGTCCCATCAAAATCAATTCAGTAGAAGTAAATTTAAAAGCGGCCGGAATGAAATTTCTCTTTGCATTTTATATACATTGAGATAGTTAAATAAAGCTATCATAATCGCGTTAACCTGATTATATAGAACTCTCAGGGATGTAGGGGTGGGTATACGTCGCATCATTTCTGGAATTTTAAAGAAACTCTGCACAACTTCCAAAACTATAGCATTCTGGTATACATCCTTATCTGTAGCGTATTATCCTCCAATTTTCTTTACTATACCAAAGAGAACTTTTTCCGCATAGCTTCGTAACTAAACAATTTTGAAAGACATGATAAATATTGAAAAAATCCCTGAAATATTATCTAACTAACTGTGCAACTGTCATTAAAATCCATTCAGTAAAACTTGAAATCTTTCTTAATCGAGTTCACCTAATTTTAGAACTCCCGTAACTATTAGGTACTAAGCAACTTGGAACGATGGTTTTTAGATTAAACTATTTATAAACCAAATTTACTATCTAATAGTGTAAGTTCTGCAAAATTATGTTCAGTAGAATCTGAGTTATAATCAAGCGGAATGAAATAGGAATTTACGCTTTACATATAGTAATAGAAGCCTTCGCCCGCTATGCTGGTCGGTTTCTCCAAGCGAAACTTTTATCAAACGAAATATATCGGTGTATTTGATCTTGTGTTTTATAGCAATAAATACATTTATCTCTAATGATCATCTGCGTTGCTGAAAACAATATGAACGCCATTACGGTTTTATATCTTCTAATGTCTCAGACAAAATTTGGACTGTTATGAAGCAAATCTTTTAGTTGATTATTTATAATTCAATATAAAAAAGAACGGAAGAACAATATGTAGCATATTAAAATCATCCCTGAAAATTAAAAAATGCAAATCTCATCAAAATCCGTTCAGCAAAACCTTCTAATAAGACTAATTTTTCATAATCGGGTTCACCAGATAATACAGCATTCAGCTATAATTCTATAGCAAAGCAATGTAGAACAATATACGTTATATACTAAAATCTTTCCTGAAAAAATATCTAACAACATTGCTAATTAACTCAATAGAACCTTTTAAAAAGGCTAATATTTCAAATTAGGGTTCACTGATTAAAGAACTTTCGCACATAATTCTATAACTGAGCAACGTAGAATAATATGTGTTATATATGAAACACTTTTTTTAAAAGTTATCTAACAATGCAAATCTTCTCAAAATCCATTGAAAAGAACTCAAGTTATAAGCGGTCGGGCCGAAATTGCCCTTTTTATTTTATATTTGAAGTTGATAGTTAAATATATCTTTCATAATCAAGTTAACGTGATTGTAGAATTTTTAGGAATGTAGCATAGACTATACGCCGTAGACCTTCTGGTGTTTTTTAGAAACTCTGCACTCCATAGCTATAACATATATACTTTCTAATATATACCCTCTGCCTGTAGATTTTATCGTACTTTTTTTTCAACTACACCACTGAGATCTTTCCTCATAGTTCCATAACTAAAAATGTAGAATGACATTTCAAATATTGCAACAGTCCCTAATATTACCTAACTGTACAACTCCAATAAAAATACGTTCAGTAGAACTTTAAATAAAAGGTAATCTTTCACATTCGGGTTCACCTAGTTTTGAAACTTTTTCTTGTAATCTAATTTTCTGCAATCTGATTTGTTGCCAAGTTTGTGCTTCAGAAAAACAATAACCCAGAAGAAAACTTCGCTACAGAGAAGTACCATCCATGCAAGAAGTAACAACCATCCGCAAAAAATAATCTAACTAACAGTGTAAGTCCCAGCAAAATACATCCAGCAAAACTCAAATTATAAACGGGTGGAAGGAAAAGCAAATTTGCATTTTATATAATTACAGTAGATGTATCTTTCATAATTGCGTTCACCTTTCTGTATAGCTTTTCCAATAGCTCTATAACTAAAACTAAGCAACGTAGAACACTGTGTGTATGCATAAAAACCGTTCCAAAAACATTACCTAACTAATAGTGGCATATCCTATCAAAATATTATAAGGAATAGGAATAAAATGCAAATTTTCGTTTTAAATATGTAGTAAATGATGATGATGATGATACGATTTTCTGTAATAGAATTCATCATGAAGTTTTCGTTTCATACATAAACGATGCTTTCAACATTGTAATTAATACACCGATTGAAGAAGTCTCCGATTACAGAAGATTAATCAGAAATTCCATGAACAACTACCCAAAGAAAGGTGAATATATGGCTTTTGTTATGCTTTTATGTTAGTCGGGTGCAAGTAATAAATCAACAAAGATTGTTTCCATATCTTATTCTTATTTTATTATTTTCACTCAAAATAAAAACATTTCACTCATTTCATTTATAATACATGCTTTACACTAATGTCATTGAAAAAGATGAAAAGTAAAACAATAGGAAATAATGCCATAACTTAAAACAAAAAATTGTTTTTACTTTACATACGCGAAATGTAACTACTGCTATTGGCAATTTTTAAAATGCTAATGGCGATATTTACATGCGGATACAGCTGACATAAAGTAGCCATTTTTTGTTCTTATCCAGGAGCAAGTGATAAATCGCGATGTATTATTTCAATTCCAATTTCTTCCATTAAAAAAAGTAATACTTACGCATTATTCGGACCATGAGATAGATCGCCAAAAATGGTTGACAGTTGTCAATCTTGTTTATCGTTTGCCAATTACGTTCAAAAAAGTAATTTAACATTCTTAAATACATAACCTTGTTAAAAATGGCAAATTGTTTTAAGTAAATAAATAAATAAAATAGATAACATAAAACTACATACTATAAACTATAATAAATAAAAATTATAATAATAAAATTAATTTAAAACTATACTAAATAAACTATCAAATGGACAAAAAATAAGGGTTCCTGTAATTAATGTAATTGTCATGCATGGCGCAGTTGTATCTGACATTGCCCGGATGTAAGTACCACAAAATTTTTAGTCGTACAAACATTGCTTTCATTTTTTAAATATTTTCGTTTTATAACATTAATTTCTATGTGGATCGCTTCCTTGTATTTTAAATAAATTCAATATTTTTTTCTTTTTTTTTTTTTTTCAAGGCGTTTGTATTTATTTCTTTTTTCAAACTCATATAGCCGGTTCATTTCTTTAATCAAAAGATTTAACAAAAAGATTTAATTTGAATTTCTTCCGTTGCTACAGTAACGGATGTATAAGATGAATGAATATGGATGAATTATCACTTATAATGTTAGGTATTTCGAGGTTTTGCCGCCAAAGACATCGCCAAATTAGAAATATATAAATATCTCGCGAACTATTGGGCTTAAAAGAATTTAGTTAGTGCCATTCGATTCAGCATACAAAAATATACCAAAATATGTTATCAGTTAAAAAATAGCTATAAAATCAGATTTTTAAGGAATTTTTTTAAAGTTCGTTCGTTTTTTTACCCCTCTTAGGGGTGGAATTTTAGAAAATCCTTTCTTAGCGGCACTCTATGTCATAAGAAGAATTTTTACCCCAAATTTCAAGACTTTAGATTCAGTAGTTTGGGCTGCGCGTTGATTAATACAAAATTCAGACTTTCTTTTATATATATAGATTGTTCGTCTAATTACTATGGCTATTTTAACCTTTTTAATTTTATGTAAATAAATGGGGGTTTTTTGTGTGTGTGTGTGGGGGGGGGGGGGGGGAGCAGGTTACAATTCTGTTTTTTATTTGTGTCTGTGTGTTTTGAAGATGAAATATGTCCTTAAAATGGCTAAAGTTCATTCACAATATATAGAGACAGACTCGAGGTCAACACAAGAGTTCACAGTTTCACACTTTTATCTCTGATTTGGTGATTTTGTAAAATAAATGTTATCCTAAAAAAAATCTATTTAGAAAAAATGATATTAATTTTTTTAATTAAAAAGTTAGCAAACGATTAAAAAATGTTAGTTAATATATCTGCTGTATATATATAAAATCCTAATGAAACGAATTTGTGAAATGACTTTATGAAACGACTAATTATGTTTTGTAGCTATATTATAAAGGACAAACATATCTGTGCATAACGGATACGTCATTTTGCGAATGGCAACACTTTGAAATTTGGTTTTGCAATTTTCTCTACTGAAAATTTTTAAACTTCTAAACATCGCATATTTTAAATTTTTACGCCATCGTATAAGGAAAAAAATGCTTTTTTAAATGCAATTTGTTTGAAATCTGTATCTCAATTTACTTTTAAGATATTAATTTTTTTGTAGTTTTTACTACTTTTTTTGTAATTGTGGCGGCTGAAGTACTCCATTTCTGTTTAAACTAAAGGAGAAAAAATGAAAATAGTAGATTGCTGTATCTTTATGTTGCCATTTTCTCATAAAAACTGAAAAAAAATCGAAATTAAAATATGTGCTATGTCAAGATTATCATTTGTTATAAAACCCGGTGAGTTTTGACTTTATTTCGGTTTTATTTATCAATTAAATGATTTTTAGTTCATTGCAATTTAACTTTACAAACGATACAACACTTTCTCTTTACAAAAATGTATTTTAAAGAATATTTGTGTACCTGAAACAAAAAAAAAAAAAAAAAAAAAAAAAAGAAGTTATATAAATCATTAGATACCTGAGATTGTATTACCGAGCTTCTTAAATGACTTCATTTTATAAAAAAAGCATGTATATTGTAATTCTTAAAACTGAAATATGTTTTGTAGAAGTGCATCATTTTCACCCCAGCTGCTGTGAAATTTTTCAGAGGTGAAAATGCTTTATCTTTGAAAATAACATAATCGAAATCACACACTGATAAAACGCAATGTTTTACAAACATTTAGAGTGACTTTATCGAAAAGTAGTAACATACAGTGTGCATACTCTTTGTGCGAAAAATAGCGATTTATATTACAGAATTTGATGATTCTCTCTTGGATGAATTCTCTTTGCCGAGTTAGACAAGCAATTAAAGAAAGCAATTCGAGGTTTAAAATAATATTAGGATCCCCAAGTTTTTGTCCAGAATTCTCTCTACTAATAAAATTTTATTGCTATTCTTTAAGACATGTTACTATAATTTTATCAAAATAACATAATTTGATTAATTTAATGTTTCATACTTTTATATAATCTATATATTTAAAATGGAATGTTTTTTAGTCATCTGCCCTGATCTTTCTGCTGAACCAAATTTACTAATAAATTTTTTAACTGGAAGCTGTTCATTTGTAGATGTGCTCGCACTAGCTGTTTTTTTTTGTTTGTTTGTTTGTTTGTTTTTAATATCCCATTACTATATTTTAATTTTAAAAGTATTCTATGAAACTTCTTCAAAATGATGGTAATGAGACAGCTTTCATTATTGCAGAGAAGAGAGAGATAATGAAGTTTTTTTTTATCTTTATTCATGTGATTATCTGATAAAAACTCAAAATTGTTGATAAAAATTGTTGTATAGCGTTTAATGGCGAAAACTACTCGCATTAGGGACATAATACTTTGAATGAAAAATTACGTACTGCTTTTGAAAACACGCATTTTCCTCATAAAGTTTCATATTTTTTTCCCTTCTGTATGCGTACTAAGTTTCAGACACTAGGTGAAATGGTTAAGTAAGAGAAAATGACATTATATTTAAAAGAAAACAATGATTTTCTTATATAAAACTATACTTTTTAACACAAATGCTGTAAGCAGCAAAATCTTGGGCAAATAACTTTTAGCATGCGGCTAATACGAAAAATCGCTTTTGATAAGTTTCAAAAGTTTATTTGATTGTATAATTCATATTTTCATATGAAAAATACTTTATTTTTAGTGGGCAATCTAAATAATATATTGCATGTAAAAAAATATTGCTTTTCAATTAAAAAATGGTTTTCACCTACATTCTGTAACCCAGGAAGCCGGGCAGGATCCCCTAGTTTCTTCTAAAAGATAGAACCGTTGATGGTGAAATTAACACAAATTATCCATATTAATCCGCTGATTTCAAAAGTGTTATTAGAATTTTTAACTTTTAATTAGTTTTTGAGATATTAATTTTTTTCTAATTTTAATGACATTTGTATAATAATGGCAATCAAATTACTTCATTTTTGTGGGCAAAAGCAGAGAAGAGGGAAAAACTATAGGAATTATTAGATTTCTTCTTTTTCATAACTTTAAAATTGAAATGGAAATTATCTTTCATTTCAATTGATAGTAAAACAATATTGTAATGAAATTATGTTTTTCAGGAAAATTTGAATAAATAAAAATTAGATTTGTTTTCTGTCGCCATTTCCAAATGGAAATTGAAAAGTGAAATTATTAAAAATGGAAAGAAAAATTTTAAATAAGAATTAAATGATTAAAAGCAGAAAATAGGGAAAGTTACGTCAAAATATTTACGTGTTAATGTTTAAAAAGTACAAAATCTTTAAAATAATAAAATTTTACACGTGAAACACATTTAAAGTTGATAATTACGTCATATGTAAAATGCTCCACAGAGTACAGAGAAAGAAATGCCTGGACATTAAATATTGTCATAGTTAAAGTGCCTAACATAATTAAATTATTATGTGTGAAAAACTTTTAATGGTGAATATTAGATCATATTTAAAAAGCTCAATTCTCAAATATTTTTCAATTAAATAATATATTTACTGTGATTCTTAAAAGAGAAAAAACAAGAAATAAAATATTACATTTGGAATGCATTTAACAGCGAAAATTACGTCATATGATAAAACGATTGTATTTAAAACAATTTTCATTTCCGAGAATTTTAATGCGACCTCACATGGTATAAAAACAGGGTTGTAAAAAACCCAGCCCGGGCGGGTAGCCGGGCAGCTACCCATTACAACCCTGTATAAAAATAGTGCGGCTAGCAAATTTGTTTATATATTACATCACTTGATGCAGCATAAATGCAGGTAAATGTATGTGGAAAATACTTTTGATTTATTTTGTACGAATTACTGTTCAATAAATACATATTAGAAAAATTCGGATGTTTTTTTAATAATTCATATAAACAATATACATTGTAAAAACAACATGAAAATATGCATGATGGTGTATTAAAATAGAGCAAATAATTCATGAATAAGCTATATCCGTTCCTGAAAATAATTAAAATCAATCAAAACATAAAATATAAACTTCAATTTAAAAAACACTATGCTTTTCAATACCATTGTTCAGAAAGATATTCCCAAGCAGATGGAATTTTTAACCTCAAACCTAATAGACCGGGTGATGACTGCACAAACAAACTATTACCTCATCGAGTTGGTGACTGGAATTCCAGTATGCAACTTAAAATGCAAGTGGTCTGCCAAGTCATCTTGGTGGAAAACCTCTGCAGACACGATTTCAGTGGTTCATCGGTAGGTTTATCGTTGTGTTTGCCTGCACCCAAAGGCATAACAGCATAGGTGACTGGGAGCAGGAAAACCCAGTGGTAAACTTATCAGTAAACCACTGAAATCGGGTTTATAGATGTTTTCCATCAAGATATGACTTAGCAGACCAGTTGCTTTTTAATATGGGAATTGTAGTTTATACAGCTGCCTCCTGGTCTATAACGGTAGAATATTATCCATAGCGTTGTTATAAAAGTAAGAAGGATAGCTACATTTTTAACTTAAACATTTTATACAAACTGATTTTCAAATGTGTAATTGATCTGACTTATCAATCCAGAAAACGGCCGTCATTTGTTACGACATGACATTGTTGAGATGGATGAGGCCATGGTAATCGAAAAATACCCCATTCCATTGCAAAAGCATGGCAAAACGATTTTAGAAGATTGCCGCCTTTATAGAGGTAATATTATTCAATCTTCCGTAACCTGGTAATATTTTTTAAACTTTGCTATGGATACAACATTTAAAACACATCACTATGTTTTTAGAGGCTGTGAAACCTGAACGGGGGTATGCAGGTGTAACTCACAGGTGGCAAAGCCCCCTAGTACATATATATTCTTTATTCATACTAAGTAAATGATATAAACAAATATCAATCATGGTTGAAGTAGCAGAAAACAAACTCATTTTTTATATAGTGAAGCAATGATCATCTGCTTGGCTGGTGTTGGTTGCAGCCAAGGCATTGCTTGCTAATTCACACTTGCTTTTAGGTAACTTTCATTACAAAAAGTAAAAATCTACCTATTGCAGCCATCCGGTAGAAACCACTTCCAGAAAATTTTGGTATATTTTCATCGATCATGACGCCCAGACCCCAAAACCACCCTCCGTTCAAATGTGACTTATATATATATATATATATCCACACACACACATATATATATATATATATATAACCATTAAATAAACATTACCAACAACCAACAAAAATTGTGAAATTATGAATAAAATGACATTAACAAATACAGTTTACAAATACACCCCAACACACTTTAACATAGATTCCAAAAACATAGTAAAAAACAGCATAATTGAATAACAGAAATGGAATGATGGAAATTTGTAGAACTTAGACAGAATCGTCAGGTCCCAAATGCCTTAAGTTCCACAAATAAAATGTGTGCTTTCATCTTCATATTAGCCATAAATTAGCTAAAGAATATGAATTTGAGACTACCACATGCATAAAACCGAGAAATAAACCATTGAACACCAATTAAGTTCAAAATGAAACAAGATTAAAAAGGAGAAAGGAAAAATAAAAAACAAATTACCAAATTAAAATCCATACTGTCATAGCATTAGGTATAACAAATACTCATTATGCATTTTAATCTCATTTAAGACAGTATACTATTAGAAATTAATATGATATTGTCCTGAGTAGGCTAAAATTTGAGTACAAGTTAATCATTAATTTTATCAAATATTAATGAATATGAATTGATAAATATATAA
Source organism: Maratus speciosus (assembly GCA_963932465.1). Lineage (NCBI taxonomy): Eukaryota > Metazoa > Arthropoda > Arachnida > Araneae > Salticidae > Maratus > Maratus speciosus. The sequence continues at coordinate 299,490,537 of OZ010789.1, forward strand.
ATATAACTACACCATTTACATATAAAAGTATCGAATCAACATCCATTATAAAATGTGTATTAGCAACGTAGTTACAAATCAAATGCCCTATTTTTTTTTTATTTTTTTATTTTTTTTTTTTTTAATTATAAATGAATTAACCATTGCGTATTATCCAGACAATGCCACCCTCCTCTGTACTCTAACATCTACCCACCTAACCATCCTATAATAATTTACTATTATTATTTTACAATTTTAAATTTTTTTTCTTATTTTATATATTATTTTGTAATTTTTTTACACATGTGTTAATTTGTTTTTTAAGATAATTTAAGTACTAATTATATATTAAAGAATATATGCATTTTTTTGGAAAACCCTGATTTAATGCATCATAAATTAGTTTTTTAATATTATTGTTAATCGGATGAGAAAAACATAAACACTTTATTCTATATAAATGATTAAGGATTGATTATATTATGATATACAGAATTATGAAGACAAGATTTAAAATTAGTAAATATATTTACCTTGAATTTAAATTCGTTACATTTATCATATAGATCAATTATTGTTTTGTTTTCTTTAATTGTAATTTTAAGATCTAAAAAGTTAATTGTATTGTTAGATAGGAGGTTTTCCGCTAATTCTAAATTAGTAGGATAATCTACTGGAAATTGAGAAATATTAGTTTGATCAGGAGCAATTAAAATTACGTCATCAATATAACAATATAAATGTAGATTACTATTAGTAAAAGTATGTTCATAGTGATATAAGTATAAGTCAGATAATAAACTGGATGTACATTCTCTCCCCCCCCCCCCCCTTGTGGTATATCGACATTCTGTAAATATAATGTGTTATCTTGCAAAATATAGTTATTATAGATAATGAAATTTGTTAAAGATTTAAAATTAGATATATCTATATTAAATGGTAAATCCAGTTTATGATGATACTTTTTAAATAATGCATTTATAATATTATGTAGATCTAATAAATCTATATTATTAAAAAGATCTTTGAAATCATATGTTGTTTTATATGACTGTATATATATATATATATATATATATATATATATATATATATATATAGCCGTAATATAATTACAAATATATATATACACAGTAGAGTCTCAAAATTCCGCATTGCTTGGGGCTAGAGGCTGTGCAGATTTTGGAGTTTTGCAGATTTTAGAGTTTTGTAGATTCTGGATTAAATGATTTGTTTTTTTCAACTTACCTTTTTTTTCCCAAGAAGAGCATGTAATAATTCAATTTAAGTAAATCAAAATTCAAATCTCTTTTATTTATTTTATCTCTTTTATCATTTTAATTTAATACCCAAAATTATTTTTTGTTACAATTTTTTTTTCAATTGTGTAATTGGTCATTATTTCCTGTTGGTCTACAGAACTCTGCTGCTCCAAGAATGTCAAAATTTTCACCTAAAACCAAACCTTATTCAAAATTTTTTCTCAGTCACTGTCAAACTCGGTTTCATTATCTTCAGGTAGGTTCATTATTGAAGAAATAATTTCTTCATCTGCTGCATGATTTTAGGATTTCATCTTTATTATTCATCCATTCAACAATTTCTTCTTTAAAAACTGTTGTGAACCTGGGTTGAAATATTTTGCATAATTCAACAGGGTTCAGATGCTTTAGCTTGTGATAAGGTTAACTGAAAGATCTTTATCTTCATCTGCATTTTTGATAAATAAGGAGCCAAGCCATATTTTATGTCATGCATTAATTAAAGCCTTGCATGAAATATAAAATAAATTAATTCACTATTTTCTTTAGTGGGTGATAGATGGTGCCATCACTAAAACTTTTCTGCGCTTGTTTACATCTCTCATCAGTTTCTATTATTTTACATTTTGTTGTGTGCAAGTTTCTGTGAAATAAGTGTTTTATTTGTGTAATATTTTTTGTAAAATTTATTTGTCAATACTATTTTCCTAGAAATTTACATTAAAAATTATTTTATTTTCGTTCACTGTTATTTGGAATTATTATTATAAAGAATACTGATCGTTTTCAAAAGCCACGCCTAGCACTCTGAGACGATTCTACTATCCAAAAAGGAGTTAACGCTGAGATGGGTATTTGCCGAAGTTCCAGTTGTATGTTGTCACTAAGATTGACACTCAGAAAAATGCAGCTAAACAGCCTCCGATCATCCCTATTTTGATAAAATCAAAACAGACCTGATGCATGCGCAAAAGCGCAGAGGGTTTTGCTTTACGAAAACAAACAGTACTTCTTAATTGCAAATTTCACTGTTTACATTTCAAAATGCATGGGAATTTCGGAAGAATGCAGATTTTAGAAGTGTGGATTTTCGAGACTCTACTGTATCTGATTTTTGTCATGCGATAACTCTCATATTTATAAACCAATTTGGATGAAATTAATTATATGCATAGTACATACCAATGTCTCGACCGAGTTCGTTGGCCAGCTTCATCCACCATCTTGTTTCAAAATAGCGGCCATTTAAAAAATTTTAAAAACAGTGCAAATAAATTAAAAACTGAAAAATATTATTTTCTTATGAATTTGACCTTAATACAAAGATTCCGGAGCATATTTTATTTTGTCTTTAACTTAAAAAATGGCTGATATATAGCAGTTTGAATTTCTAGGGTGGCTGACATTTTGGCTACATCCACCATCTTGTTTGAAAATGGCGGCCTTTGGTTATTAAACAGCATTTAATGCATCTCCATACCTATAAGGGGGGTTACCATAGGGGGGACCCTGTTCTGTCATCAAATGCTGTCAAGTTTGTTGCCAACTTGGCGACCAAAATTAGTCTCCAAAAGTGATGTCAACTTGGCAATATCTCTAATATTTCACCAAATTCCCATACACTTTCATTATAATCCAATAGGGCTTACTTGCTTACAGAAAATCAACAAACTGAGATATTTTAATGCAACAAAAACTAATATTAGCTTAAGGGATTATATTAATTATATTTAAGGGCGTCCAAGTAAATTAAATTATGAATAAAAGTAACATGATACAATGCTTAGCATGCTTTCCCAAACATAAATTTTAAGGGAGACCAAACTGGTTGCCAAGGGTGGCTAGTAGCTTACTAATTTGGTGCAATTCTCATTCAAATTCAGTATTGACAAATATTCTCTTATCGAGTTCGTTGCATTTTAGCTTGTTAAAATTTGAGTAAAATTAGCTTTGAGTAAAACTTGCAAAATTTTAAAACCAAGAAATATGAAAGCTACCTCTTCCTTCTGGCACTGGCTAACTTTTATTTATTTTCAGTGTCTCTATATTTTTAATAGATATCTGTGTATTTAAATTTAAGCAATGTTTATTTACCATCTAATAGTGAAATTTATATTAATTTTGTGTTTTTAAAGTTATTAAGAATTAAGATATTACTTCCTCTGGTATACAAAATTCACACTGGAGTTTTTAATTGCAGAAATAAGCTATTTATAGAGGTTTTGCCTGAAATTATTTCAGCTTTAAATAGATGACATTTAAAATGTTCACGAATATCACATTGTTGACCAGTATGTTTGTTTTTTCATGGCTGCCAACTTTTGTGGTTTGTCTTTTTTTGTTACCCTTTGAAAAATATTCTTCACCATTTTGAATCACAGAAATCTGCAATTAAATAAGGTGAAGGTTATTTTTTAAATATAGTTATAACAAGAAAAATTATAAAAATATGATTTTATATTAAATTGCCAGTCAACAAAGTGTTAAAATAAAGAAACCGAGTAGTAAAAAATATTTTAAAAAAATGTAAAATCTTATGCCTAGTTCTTTGATTTAAGATTATACCTTTATATCACTTAATTATTAAAAATTCTATTAAAAAAATAAAATTTGTATTAGTAAAACTCTAGCGATTAATTTAACATAAGTATTTTAGTCTGACTGTTTCCAGATTTCTAGAATTTCAACCAAATTATAATTCCTGATCTCTAGAATTTTATGAAATATTTTAAATATTATGTAGTAAAGGAGTATTTTATTTAATAAAATTTAAACTGTGGTTTTTAATAATAATAAATTTCTCAATAGTTAGGTAGTTTTATAATAGTTTAATAAATATATTTATATTTTATTGTGTTTAAAATTATATTTATCAGCAAGAACTTAAGTTTTTATAACTTTGCGTCTCATTTTATTTTATTTATTATTATGTTTAATATTGTTACAAGCAACTCTGATTTAGTTTTTATTTTATAAGTAAGGTAAAAACATTTTTTCTCTCACTGATATAAAGTTTCTTCCAGCTATATTTTTGTTACTTACCTGGATTTTGAAATTCTGACATCCACAAATACTTAAATAATATTTCCTTTTGTGGAAAGTTTTCATCGTGTTAAGAACAGACACACATTCTACTGTTCATCCAAACAGTCCTATAGTAAACTTTTGTGTGTCATATTACTGGAAGTTTGCTTTAAAAAAGGAGGTTGGAAAACTAATATGAATCAGTATATTATAATGTAGGGTCTTTTAAAATCACAAAACAGCATATGAAATCAGAAAATAAGCTCAATTTTAAACATGAATGTAAAGTATATTGTTGATAATTTAATGAAATAAAGTTGCATAACATATTATGTGTTTTGCATTTAGAGACAAAATGCGGTATCATGCATGTCCTTTCTCCTCTCCATTTTTAGAATTAGAATACTGTTCATAATCGTAGATTAACAAGAGTTTACTGATTTTACATACCTAATAGTAAAAATATTTCATATTTACATCTACAAAATAGATGGATTTACCATTGTTAGATATTATATGCAAAATATTGTTTATGAAAGTTTTCAAACAAAAAGTCTTTGAAAAGGTGGTGTTGACAATTCATAAATAAATGCAATTTTTAGTAGTTTTCAAATGTGAAAATGTGCCAAAAAAGAATATATATATATATATATATATATTATATTGGTTGGTTGTTTAATGAAAAGGTTTTTACCTGTAAAAATAGTGCCAAGCTGTTAATGACTTTATTGAAAATATGTTTAATTAATATTCTGGGAATTGAATTATGTTACACATCTGTATTTGACTATTTAATAATGCGTAATTATGTACCTTCAGGTTGGAATTTGTTGATGGATGTGTGCCATGTATTCACTGGATCCTTCCATGTATGCGTTGAATATCTAAAAGAAGGGCACTTAGTTGCTTTAGCTCCGGGTGGTGTTATGGAAGCTCAGTTTGGAGACGAAAACTATCATCTTATATGGGGCAAAAGAATTGGCTTTGCGAAAGTAGCTCTTCAAGCACAAGTTGTATGTTTTGGTCATTTGAATACTTTTCGAATTTTGTGCACTTAATGTCTTTTTAAATAATTAAAATATATATATATCGTTATTGTAGATATGCTTTGTATACTCCCAATAATTTATCCATTTGTTTAGTGTTCACACTTTTTTCTAAAAAGCACAGGATGGATTTATTAAAAGTGCTCTTTTTGTTCAGTGAAAGGCTCTGTTAAATCCAGATATCCTTATGAAAATTATGTCACCTTATAGGATTTTTTCTGTTCTTTCCAAATGTGCTTATTGTACATATAGGTTTTAAGAAAAATCACAAATTTTGGTTTTTTCAGACTTGACACATTTTTTGGCTCATTTCCTTCTATCTACCATAACTAAGAAACCGTTAGAGATAAGACAGTGCTTCTATGGTGTTTTATGATCGACATGGGATCTTACATCAGCCCCTTTTGTTTGGCAGATTATGTCAAATTCACCCTGCATAGTTGACTACAAAATTATGCAAAAACATTTTTGTTATCATGAGCACATGCAGTAAAAAATTATTTCAAACAAATCCAAATATTTAATTGTTTTTAATTCTAGTTCTAATATGTTGTTTCTACTGTACTTCAAGTTTCCTGAAAGAGCCATTAAATTTTGTTAAAAACTTGTATGCTATGAACAAAAAATCCACAAAATTTTTTTGAGTTTTTTAAAGAAACTTTTATATTTCTATGAAAATAACTTTTATTCTTATGCAAATGTTGTATAAAATCCACATAGTCCTGTATTACAGCTACAAATCATTTTGAGCATTTTATTTTACAAAGCAGTCTCAAATAATATTTATTTTTTATTCAATTTGTTGTTGACTCCCTAATTGCTCTTCTGATTAAAACTTCACTAAAAATATGACACCAATCATGTTCTTCTTATTCCCGAAGTTCCAAAGGAATTTATCAATCATTTCTCTAGATCAGTGTTTCTCAACCTGTGTGCCACGAGAGATTGTCAAATATGCCGCAAGGGTTTTCCACAAACAATTAAAATAGCATGGTGTCGTATCAACTATACGACATTTTCAATTTATCATGTGCTATCTTTCATGGTCACCTCTTTCCCCATATTAGCCTTCCCATTTGTAATTTGCAAGACACCGAATTTGACAACAACAGAATTAATTAATTTGACAAACAGAAACAATTCATTAATTTAAGGAACAATGAGTTTTACCGTTTAACACTCTTCCAGAAACATTTGGATGCGTTTTGAAATTTATACTTTGTAAACACCTTGAAAGGTATTAAAATTCTTCTGCCTTTTGCATCTTCATGGTTCTGGGAATTTGAATTTTCAGCATTGACAGAAATAAAATCCAGATATCGAGAAAGACTTTTAAAAGTTGACGATGAAATGCTTACTTGTCTGGCAACTTCAGAACTTTGTTTTAATTTAATTTGCGGGGAAAAAAAAAACAAAAAAAAACAGGTTAAGCTCTCTCATTAAATAAATTTTGTGAATAAATATATATACAGTGGAACCCCAATTTAACGACGTTCATGGGACTGCTTAAAAACGTCGTTAAAAGCAGGAAAACGTTAAATCGGGGTTATAAGAAAAACACTGTGTATGTTATTTAAAACATCGCCGAAATGATAAAATTACGAAAAAAATGATAAAATTACATCAGTCTTGGTGACTGACACTGAAGCTGAAAAATAACAATATATATATTTACTTCTATATCATATTTTAGACCGTCAGTCATCGGTGAATAATGCGTTTTAAATGGAAAGTTCAGTGTCTGTCACCAGTGACTGACATCCTGCTTAACGTGTTAAATTAATTAAATAAAACATAAAATAGAAATAAAGCATTTATATGTTTCTAACACATTTTGTTACTTTAAAAAGAAATTTAAACTTACATTATTTTGCCGTAAAAAAAACGAGATTTTGGTTTGAATGTTTGTTTTAGATTGCAAAACGCACAAGGACATCTCAAGCATTAAAACTACATCCAATTATTTTTCCTGACCTTCATGTTCTTGAAAAAAAGTCTAAGTTTTTGCAAAATAGCTTGGGCTTCATTGAAAGATGGAATTGATTCAACAACTGCACAGTCTTTTTCATCATTGTTTTCATCTGAAGACGGTTCCATTAATTCGGCAATCAACAATGCTTTTGTTTCGCAAATCAGTATTTCGCTGTCACATTCTGTATATTCAATGAAATCTGTATGATGTCCCACTGAATCAACCTTAGTGGAATTAATATTCTGTATCTGATCAAAAGCAGACGGTTCTGATGGGACCAGGGTCGGAAATCCACCTTTCTTGAAGTTATGAGAGATGCAGTCTCTTGTAATCCTTTTTCATGCCGACAATATCAAATATAGGGATTCCAACACGTTTATCTTCTTGGATTCGTGTGTCACTGTAGTTGACAAAAGATTCCAACTGAAACAATGCCTTTCGTACAAGTTGTTGTCTATAAGCCACTTTGAAGGAATGAATTATCCATGAGTCACAGGGCTGTAACATACTGGCATAATTTGGTGGGAAAACTTCTAGGCACACATTCTTCAATGTTACATTCTTGTAAACTGTGCATTGATCTACAAACAAGGTTATTTTACGGTTCTCAGATTGCATTTTCTTATCCAGTTACTGCAAACAATCTTGAAAAATAACTTCCGTCATCCAGGATTTTCTATTTGCTTTGTAACTTGTGGGAAAAGTCCTAATGTTTTTAAAACAATGAGGTTTTTTAGCACGCCCAATAACAAGCGGAGTTAGTTTTTCGCTACCATCAGCATTACAGCACCGTAAAACAGTTAGACTTTTTTTTTTACATCTTCCCTCCTTGACATGATTCTTCTTTTATTGTGTACGTCTTATCTGGAAGGAAATCGAAAAATAAGCCTGTCTCATCAGCATTAAAAATATTCTGCGGAGTATAATTTTCTATCAGAGATGGTAGTATATCCCTTTTCCAGTCATCAACCGTGACTTGATCGATGGTTGTGGATTCACCACACACTGATCAAGTCGTGTCTCTTTTTGAATCTCTCGATCCACTCATTTGATGTGGAAAATCCTATTATGTCTAATCTAAGAGAAAATTCCATAGCTTTCTCTTTTAATATTGCTCCATTAATAGGAATATTTGCAGAGCGTGCTTGGTGGAGCCATTCAATTAAAAAATTTTCCAGTTCAGCATAGGGAGAAACTTTTAAAGTTTTAATCTTTTTTGCAGCATTTACTAGTGTATCTTATTTTGTTTCAACGGCATCTTGCTGGGTTAAAATTGTTTTAAGTGTAGATGTTGCAAGTCCAAGGAATTTCGCCAATTTTTGCTTTAGTCCTTGGAAATGCTTGCTTTATTGGCAATAGAGAATTGCTTCCATTTTGCAGTCATTTCTCGCTGGATGAAAACGAATAAAGATTTTTAATGTTATCCTTCAGTTCAGTTTCTATCAAAAACCTAACACTGCTGCTCCCTCCCACTGTGGAATATTTCACAATCCCTTTCACGGGTCTCTCTTGTTTTGTTTATCAGGTGTCATGTAGTGAGAAGCAAAAAAAAATGATTATTTGTTCTTTTAGTTTTTTTGTAGAAGTAAATTTGAATGCAGCAAGCAAGCTGCAGGTTTCTTGGTTTTCCAAAATGAAAAAAATAAATATTATTTCATTTGATTTGATTTTGTTGATTACAGGAAGTATCGATTTGAAAGAAAGCAGAATTATATATCGAAAAAGTGCAAAATTCGTCAAAAACAATCAAATATTGGTCGAAAAAGTCTTCATTTTAATTTAAAAAACTATGTTAAATGCAGGAAAGACATCAGAATAAGATGTTAAAAGCAGGATTTTTTTACATTATTGGTATAGGAAATTGGTGGGACCAAGCTGAAACGACATTAAAAATGAGAAAGCATTAAATCAGTGTTCCACTGTATATATTTTGCATCATACAACTTGTTAAATTTTTTATATTCAGGTGTGCCACAAATAATTTCAGATATTTTTAGTGTGCCGTCAACCAAAAAAGGTTGAGAAACACTGCTCTAGATATTCTACAAAATGTATAAAATCAATAAAATCAATTGTTGGCCATATAGGGTACATAAATAAAAAGGGTTTAATATTTATCATCCTAGTTAAATACAGAAATGTTATTGCAACTTTACAGATGTTTCTGGCAGTATTGTAATACTTCCTTGCAGTCTTTACCGCTTCAGTTGGTAGTCCCATCCCCACCACTTTTCAAAAAGTCATTTACTTTTTTTCACATTTTTAAAGCCTAACTTTCATTTAAAATACAATTTAGCTTTTCTCAGATTTTCTTTCCTTTGTTTAGCAGATGCAGAAATAACGGAAATACACACTTGTCTGTATTTCACAAATAGCATCATTTAACAAAAGATTTTTTTTATTCCAGTTTTGTGCTGGCTGGAATTAAAAAATTAAAAAGTTTCTAACATACAAATTTTTTTCTGAAAAGTCTTATTGTTCCGCATATCTTTAGTGAAGAAAACAGAGTCTGGATTATGAAAGTATTAATATTTCTATAATCTAAATTCTCTACAGAATGTATTGTTTCATTTAACCCCATATCTCATGTTGTTAAAACTGGCAATCCTTTGCTAAAGAAAAAGTTAAAAGCATGATAATCAAATGATGTACTTGATCTAGGTGAGCTTGTTTAGTCATATATATAAAACAAAAATGTTGAATAAAAGACACTAAATTTTGTCAATTTGATTTGGACTAGCTTGCATAGTAACCTTATATGTTGCATTGTATGAGATCTTTTGATTTTGTTTTTGAAAAAATAAAAAAATAAATATCATTTTAATCTATATTTAGAAAAGATTTACAGTTATTAGTTTTGTTAATTTCTTATTGTAGGCAGGCAATCATATTTATAATCTAAATTAACTGAAAATTAAGAAAGTTACATTTTGCGAATGATTTTTGTGCTTTTAAAATATAATGCCTTTATAAGAGAATGGCAACGTATGGGTAATAGAATTTGATTGTTTGAGAGGATTTTGGATAAAAACTTGTCCTGCTAGCCATTATCAAAAAGCTAACGTTTGTTTACTTTGTTTAATTTGTTAAAGTATTCTTGTTCATGCGAGTGTCGCCAAGTTCTATAGTGTGGTTTGCTATTGTTTGGACAAAAACATCCAGTCTATGGCACACACTGTGCATATGTTCAGACTCTGTGGTCAGAACTCAGTGCTCTATCGTAGTGATGGGCGATTCTCGAGAATTCGACAATCGAGAAAAATTGTCATCGTAAAAAATCACAATCGATACAGCCATCGATTAATTCATAGAATCTACAATCGAGATGTTTACAATCGATTATAACGAGAAAAGCTAAAAACAGTTATTGGAAAACTTAGCTATTATTCTGGCCGACAATTTCATAGTAGTGATAGGGCTTAGTGATGGGCGATTCTCAAAAATTTACCAATCGAAAAAAATCGTTATCGTAAAATACACAATCGATACAGTCATCGGTTACTTTCGAGAATCTACAAAGGAGATGTTCTAGAATCGATTATTGAAATCATTGTTTTTACATATATATAAAGCAGATTTTATTAAATATAGGGTAACTGAAAACAGATGGAATAAAAAAACAACAAACCAAAGGGAAACTATAAAGGAGCCATAAGACTGGAAAAGTCTTGTAAGGGTGCCCCCTGGTTGAAAAAAGCTGAAAAAACGCGAGTAGCTATGAAGCGGTAAGGGGAGTTTAAGTATCAAAAATTAGAATTTTTCGGCAATTAGTACCAAAATGGCCAAAGAAATAAGAATCAAAAGCACCCCCTAGTGGCAAAAATATGAACTAAAGGATGATAAAAGGGATCAAAATTTTTTATTGATTTTTCTACGTCATTTGAGATTGGATCTTTAATTTCCCCATTTTTATAAAGTCTTCGACTGGAATACATTAAACAAACTCCCGCGGGGAGCAAAGTAGGAGGGAGGGGCAAGGAAAGTGCATAATATGAATAAGTGGTCACAGGACTTTCCAACGATATGGCACATGAGGGGTGTCAGCTAAATTTAGTAAAGTGCCCCCGCTCGGGGGCAAAGTAAGGGGAGGGGCGCGGGCGATATATAAAATAAAATAGTAGTCACAGAGCTTTCTAATGATATATCACATGAGGGGTGTCAGCAAAAGATAGAAAAGAGTCCCAACTCCCAGGATTCCAATTATCGTGTCCCCCGAAATATACCCTTGTTCTCATTAAGTACTATATAGCAGAGTGCAATTACTTTAAAAATTAATGAATTCTAACTGTCTTTAATTTCTTAACACAATACCTATTAACTCCTATCTTCTTAGTAGAAAATAAAATGTCTACTTACAAATTTGAAGAGACTTGTAGAAGAAATGAGATAGATGACACAATGATACATACTAGAAATGAAGACTTCATTAAATACAAACTAAGAGCTTTTTATTATTATGTTCAATTTTACAACATCAACACTAAAGCAAGAACTCGATGACATGAATGAGAAACTCTCTCATTTTATAACTGTTTGCAACCAATCACAACTAGCCAGCACATGCTGGAACTCTTTTGCATAAACAGCAGAAACTTGAGTAACACTGTTCAACTTGAAAAACATGTCAACAAAGTTTAACTGATACCTTGTTGGTAACCAACCAACCATTCAATCAATTAACTATGAATTTAACTGAAAACCATAAAAACAAAATGTAAACAATATGGATGCCAGCATGCTGTTGAAGTTAAGTGTTAGGGTTAGTTTTGTTAGTAAGTTAGTAGTTTTTATCATTGAAATAAAGTAAAAGGTACCTTTTTAAATAAAACACTTAATACAAGAAATGAAGTTGAAAAATGATGGAAAAAAACTTAATAAAAAGTGTGGTTCTTCCACAAAATGCCCCCCTTTTCCAGCATTTTTCATTTACTAAACACTTTCAAGAATAAATGAAAATGTATTATGCAAAATACATATGTACAATACACAATTGAAAAAATATTTACTTTAAAAAAAATTCATCAGTTCATGATCTTAAGTTCAAAAAGTTTTTTTTTCAGCATAAGTAAGCAGATTTAAGTTTCATAAATAAGTCCTTGCACAGAGACTTTGTAAGGAGATCAGCTAAATTGTCCTTAGACTTAACGTGAATAATGTCAAACACATTCTGTAGATATAAGTCTCTTACGAACATGTATTTTAAATCTATGTATCTATTCCTGATATTCTCAGCTCGGTTCTTAATGAACTCTATAGCTGCAGCATTGTCACACTTCAATATTGGTTTTTGGTTACCAATAATATTTGAATCAAGGTTAAAAGTAGAATACAGTTGCTCTAAGGTTGAATTCAAGTACTTCAGTTCTTTAGCAGCTTCCGAGGCTGCAATAAATTCCGATTCCATCGGAGACATAGCTACACAGGTCTGTTTCACCACACGCCATGTTATCGGGAGGCCATTTAAGAAAATAGAGTAGCCAGTCCAGGATCGGCGGTCACTCGGGTCACTAGCCCAGCTAGCATCAACATAGGCAGAGAGCTGAGTGGGAGGGTCTTGAGGGTGCATTTGGATTCCTAATTCTTTCGTAGTTCCAAGGTAGCACAGGATTTGTTGAAGGCATTTCCAATGTATAGGTCCAGGATTTTCAACAAATTGTGAAAGAGCTGCTACTCCATAGCTGATATCAGGTCTGCAACGTCCGGAAATGTAGAGGAGGCATCCCAGTAAATTTCTGTATGGAACATCTTCCATCTGGTTGTCATCAGTCGGCATATCTTTTCTAGAAGGAACAACTCCAGGTTGGAGAGGAAGAAAGACTTTAGTAAAGTTTTTAAAATTAAATTTTTCAAGACATTTCTCAATGTACTCTTTACAATGAATTTTCATGGAGTCTCCTGTCATATCAAATTCAATACCCAAAAGTTTAGAAATGGGCCCCATATTCTCGACTTCATATAAACTTTTTATAAGAGAAACTACTTCTTTTAAAATTATTTCATTTTCAGCAAATATCGGCAGGTCGTCCACATATACTAGTACCACTGCTTTTCTTTTATAAGAATAAGCACAAGTAAGTCCTGGTATTTCATTAAAACCATTACTTGTGAGCTTGTTGTGCAATTCTTCATACCAACACCTTCCCGACTGATGAAGGCCATATAATGCTTTATGTAATTTTAAGACATGGTTTTCCTTTCCAAGTGTTATGTAATCTGCAGGTTGTCTTATGTATATATCTTTATCTATGGCTCCATATAAATATGCACATCGTACATCTAGAAGACAATGCTTCCACCCCAAAATACATATGAATAAAGCTATAAAAAGTCTGATTAATAGGAAGTTAACCACTGGACTGAATGTTTCTTCATAATCCAGTCCTTCTCTCTGGTTATTCCCCAAGGCTACTAATCTTGCTTTAAAGTTTCCAAACCCATCGCTGGCTTTTCTTTTAAGAGTATATACCCACTTAGTACCTAAAATTTTACAGTTTTCTGGTTGTGGAACTAATGTCCGTACATTTCGGTCGATCATAGTTTTAATTTCTGCATCCATTGCCTCTTTCCAAAACTTAGCTTCAGGGAGCGTTTTTGCTTGATTCGGAGATCTTGGTATTATGATTTCTGCACAGCAGGTTTCCTCACTATCTGGTACATTAGTGTTACTTTCCATTTTTAAGATAATAGGACCCTCATATTCATCTTTATATGAAAAGCTTATTAGATCTTTGTCATAAATTATTTTATTTTTCTGACAATACTCTTGCATTTCTCTTTGGCTTCTTAAAGTCTTCCCGTCAGGTGTAAAAATATAAATGTCAAATTTTCCCTTTGAGGCCCCTTTACTTCTTATTGTTCTTATCCTATGAAATTTAACTGTATTCGATTCTGGTTCAGGACTTGGGGTGAGTGATCGAGGTTCTTCTTTTAATTCAATCGCTTTTTCTAACTCATCTTTGGTTGGTTGGGGTAAAGACACTGATTTTGGATCAACTTGTAATTCGGGACTTGAAACACTGTTTCTTATGTTGCCCCCCAAATCATCATCATCGTCAAATTCCGAGGAAATATTATGACCCTCTTTTGCTTTTCCTAGCACTGCTTCGTCAAAAGTCACATGTTTACTTTCTACAATGGTATTTTCATCAGGGATCCATATTCTATAACCACTCGTCCCATACCCATATCCTACAAAAATGCCTTTCTTGGCACGAGGCTGAAATTTATTTCTTTTCTGTGGGGGTTGATGAACATAGGCTGTACAGCCATATCTCTTAAGATGATTTATTGATGGCTTTTTATTATACCACCGCCTGAAGGGGATGTCATTTATGGTAATGTGAAATATTCTATTTCTTATGTAATTAACTGTCATCATGGCTTCTAGCCAAAAATCATCTGTTAAATTAGCTGAATGTATTAATGTTCTCATTCCATCAAACAGCACACGATTGTATCGCTCTGCACAGCCGTTCATTTGCGGCGAGTAAATCGTGGTGTGTTCGTGTTTGATTCCAAGATTTTCTAAAAAATTTTCTAATGGTCGGTTGCAGTATTCTAACCCATTATCTGTTCTGACAGCTTTAACTTTCTTTCCAGTTTGCCTTTCTACCATAGCTATAAAATCTTTAAATTTACTATAGACTTCATCCTTATTTCGTAGTGGGTAACAGAAAGCCCTGCGGCTATAATCATCAATAAATGTTAAAACATATCTATAACCTTGTTTTGTTGTAACTGGAGCCGGACCCCACACATCGCTGTGTATAAGTTCTAATAGCTCTTTAGATCTAATTTGTGGTAATTTTGGGTGGACAGCTCTCGTACTTTTCCCTATTACACATGATTCACATCGTGTTTCATCACCTTTAAGTTTTCCAGGATTTTGTACCAGATTTTTATTAAACATATCTTTCAAAGTGCTTAAGTTTACATGTGCCAGTCGCTCATGCCAGAGCATGATGTTATTCTTGTCTAAAGCATATGAACTATTATAATTGTTTTCTTTACTTAAGTTTACTTTATGTTGTGTCTTAAGTGTTTCATTTTTCCCTTTAAATTGAAAGTTGTCTTTAGTAGGCCAGCCTTTTATAGTGTAAAAATTACCCTTTAATTTAGCACTCCATAAGTATTTCCATCTAGGTGAAAAAATTTGAAACCCTTTATTTAGTCGGGCATGCATTTTTGCCTTATCCATTTTAGACATACTAATTAAATTTCTATGAATAGAAGGAACGTATAAAACATCATGTAAATTTACAGTCATTATTTTATTTCAGTCTTTAATATTAAATTCAACTTCACCAATACCCTGTACTGTGTGGGGAGTGGTTCCCATACGTACTACTGCACCTGCTGGAGGCTTTCTTAATTTTGTAAAAAATTCTTTATTTTGACATACATGTGCTGATGATGCACTATCTAAAGTCCATTCTCTATTTGCAGGAAAAAGTTCATTTGCATAACATTTATCTACCATAAATTCAGAGACGAAAGAACCGACTCCAGGTTTAGTTCTAGAAACTAAAGTTTTGTTTTTACAAAATTTAGCAAAATGATCACTTTTACCACATAAAAAACAAGTTAACTTTTTCCTTATGCCTGGCTTAATTGTAATTGGTTTACTAGGATTTAATTTATCTTTACTTTCAACAGTTAATAAACATTCTTGTTTTTGAAGATCACGAAAATTTCGTCGATTATATTCCTTTAAAATTTCTGCCTTTAAATTGTCAAACTTAAATTTAGACTCGACACAATTTTCAAATTCCCTTGCAAGGTAATCATATTCCTCTGACAGGCACTGTAACAATTGATAACACCTATGATCTTCAGTAATTGACTCCCCAGAATCACTTAACTTTCTATAACAATCCTCAAACCTAGCTATAAATGTAGGTAACTCTTCATCAGGAAGAATTCTTAAATTTCTAAACTCTGCTAGCCTATATGCTTTTAAGGACCTACACTCAATTTCTAAATTTGTTTTAAGTGTATCCCATATAACTGAAGGATCACTTAAATGATTTATTTGAAGCTCAACTTCTCTGCTACAATATGTTTTCAATAGACCAGCGGCCTTGCTTTTACTTTGATTTAATTTAAATTTATCAATTTCACCTAAGTCATCTACTTTTGGCCATTTACTCTTATCTATCCAAATTATTAAACCCTCTGACTCTAGTATCCTTTTTATATTTGTTACCCAAGAATGGTAATTATGTCTTGTCAATAGTAATTGAGGGTTAGGGCTAGCAGCCATGTTTGTTTACAAACACTGAAATACTGAAATATTTCTAAGTTAAAACTCAAATTCTGCCTTTAAAATGGTGCAATACTGGGCCCATAACCCTTTGTTCTCATTAAGTACTATATAGCAGAGTGCAATTACTTTAAAAATTAATGAATTCTAACTGTCTTTAATTTCTTAACACAATACCTATTAACTCCTATCTTCTTAGTAGAAAATAAAATGTCTACTTACAAATTTGAAGAGACTTGTAGAAGAAATGAGATAGATGACACAATGATACATACTAGAAATGAAGACTTCATTAAATACAAACTAAGAGCTTTTTATTATTATGTTCAATTTTACAACATCAACACTAAAGCAAGAACTTGATGACATGAATGAGAAACTCTCTCATTTTATAACTGTTTGCAACCAATCACAACTAGCCAGCACATGCTGGAACTCTTTTGCATAAACAGCAGAAACTTGAGTAACACTGTTCAACTTGAAAAACATGTCAACAAAGTTTAACTGATACCTTGTTGGTAACCAACCAACCATTCAATCAATTAACTATGAATTTAACTGAAAACCACAAAAACAAAATGTAAACAATATGGATGCCAGCATGCTGTTGAAGTTAAGTGTTAGGGTTAGTTTTGTTAGTAAGTTAGTAGTTTTTATCATTGAAATAAAGTAAAAGGTACCTTTTTAAATAAAACACTTAATACAAGAAATGAAGTTGAAAAATGATGGAAAAAAACTTAATAAAAAGTGTGGTTCTTCCACATCCTTCTCTTTGAAATTTTCATATATTAAAAATTATTTATCGGAGGGCTCCGTAAAAAAATCCGATCTAAAATGATTAAAAACGCTACGATTTCAAAAAAGTTCGAAAAGTGCCTCTCTCGGAGCGCCAAACTAAGGAAGGAAGAAGAAAGGTTCATAATATGAAAGAGTAACTTTGCGATGATAGATCAAATGACTGGTCCAAAAAAAGTTTGAAATCTACCCCTCCCACGTGGGTTCCCTCTTTTATCCTAGAATATACCCGGAAATCACGCAGTCCCACTTTTAAAATTTTATATTTAATAAATAATATTTATCGGAGAGCTCCATTAAAAAACCTCATTTAATGATATTTATTGTAGAAATCTCTACAATTAAAAAAAAAAGTCACCCCCGCACAGTTCCTCCCCATCCCCCCGAACCCCTTCCGGAATTCAACTCTGGGAGGAGAAAGGTTCATAATATGAAAGAGTGGTGAAAGGACTTTCCGATGATATGTCAAGGAGAGGTTTGGTAAAAGTTTGAAAATTACCCCCACCCCCCTCCCTTTGTGCACTCTCGCGCACCCCAGAATTCACTCACCTTCCTCTTTGAACTTTTTATATTTAATAAATAGTATTTATCTGAGTCTCCAGGTATGGGGCAGCTTGGCAGAGCTAAAATAAGAGAAACATTGAAAATTCGTGGCAAAATGACACTAAATTTAACAGTAAAGTTTGAAACTAGGACTATACAGAACTGAATACATAAACCACTATGCTTCATAACCCACATTGGTTAATAGCAATAAAATGATAAGTGCCAGTTAAACTGATGGCATTGAGCTCACAGGTTATTAACACTAACTGTATATTATACTCTTATTTCAAAGAATAATGTCCCTCAAAAAATAAATGAAGGGAAATATCCCCCGTTTGCCCCTTTTATACTTAACCAATGAACCTCCAAATCTAATCAGGGAAACTCCTTAACTATAATAAATCAGTATATCAAATTTGAAGCAAATCAGATAATTCTGCATGAAAAAAAGGAACATATCGCTAAAGTAAGGGTGGTCTAACCCCTTTAACCCTTTTATACTTAACTAATGAACCTCAAAATCTAATCAGGAAAGCTCCTTATCAGAACAAACATAGAAAAAAAAATTAAAGTAAATTGAATAATTCTCCATGAAAATCCATTTATCTAAATTAAGGGGACTTGCCCCCTTTTCGCCCTTGTTTTCTTAACCAATGAACCTCCAAATCTAATGAAGGAAGCGCCATATCGGAATAAATCGGTATATTAAATTTGAAGCAAATCCAATAGTTCTGCATGAAAAACCCTTTTATCTAAATTAAGGGGAGACTAGCCCCTCCCCTTTATACTTAACCCATAAACCTCCAAATCTAATCAAGGCAGCTTCTTAACATAATAAACCGGTATCCCAAATTTGGAGCAAATCGAATAATTCTGCATGAAAAACCCATTTATCTAAATTAAGGAGGGGGTCTACCCCCTTTTCCCCCCTTTATACTTAACTAATGAACCTCCAAGTTTAATCAGGGAAGCTCCTTAACATAATAAACCGGTATATTAAATTTGGAACAAATCGAGTAATTCTGCATGAAAAACCCATTTATCTAAATTAAGTGGGGGACCAGCCCCCCTTCTCCCCCTTTATCCTTAACCAATGAACTTCCAAGTTTAATCAGGGAAGCTCCTTAACATAATAAACCGGTATACCAAATTTGGAGCAAATCAAATAATTCTGCATGAAAAGCCCATTTATCTAAATTAAGGGGGGACCAGTCCCCCTTCTCCCCCTTTATACTTATCCCGTAAACCTCCAAATCTAATCAAGGCAACTTCTTAACATAATGAACCGGTATACCAAATTTGGAGCAGATCGAATAATTCTGCATGGAAAACCCATTTATCTAAATTAAGGAGGGGGTCTATCCCCCTTTCCCCCCTTCATACTTAACTAATGAACTTCCAAGTTTAATCAGGGAAGCTCCTTAACATAATAAACCGGTATACCAAATTTGGAACAAATCAAATAATTCTGCATGAAAAGCCCATTTATCTAAATTAAGGGGGGACCAGCCCCCCTTCTCCCCCTTTATACTTATCCCGTAAACCTCCAAATCTAATCAAGGCAACTTCTTAACATAATGAACCGGTATACCAAATTTGGAGCAAATCGAATAATTCTGCATGGAAAACCCATTTATCTAAATTAAGGAGGGGGTCTATCCCCCTTTCCCCCCTTCATACTTAACTAATGAACCTCCAAGTTTAATCAGGGAAGCTCCTTAACATAATAAACCGGTATACGAAATTTGGAGCAAATCGAAGAATTCTGCATGAAAAACCTATTTATCTAAATTAAGGAGGGTGGGGGGGACCAGCCCCCCTTCTCTCCCTTTATCCTTAACCAATGAACCGTCAAAACTAAACAGCGGAACGCCTTATCAGAATGAACATAAAAAAATTGAAGCAAATCGTACATTTTAATCAAGAGTTATCGCGTTACGTACATACATACATACGTACGTACGTACAGTACATGCATACACACAGAACCGACGGGTACATTAGCTCTCAGGCTTAGATAGCCTGTGAGCTAAAAAGAGATTGGATAAGCAGATGGACTCCTTTGAGAAATTATGACTTAAACCAGAAATGCGGTAAGTTTGACTCTGAAAGCTTCATTTCCATCTCGCATTTCGGCAAATCTCATCTCGATGATTTTTCCAGCATTTCGACGCTTCCTGGTGGCAAGCTGCTCGATGGTTGGTTCTCTCGCGGTTTTAAACCTTTCGGGATGGGAAGTCTCTCGAGAGTTTCCTCTCGCCCTTTTCAACCTTTCCCGATGGGAAGCCTCTCGCTTGTTACTCTCGTCCTTTTCGAAATCTCCCAATGAAAAGCCTTTCGAGGATTTCTCTCACGCTTTTCAACATTTCGCTATGAGAAGCTTTTCGAGGATTTCTCTCGTCCTCGGCAGAGAAGAAAAGTACGAAAATTTATCGAGAGTACCAAGGGACGAGATAGAGAAAAAGGCATGACAATGAGCTGTGAAATGAAGCTTTAATTTTCAAAGTTTCTCTTATTTTAGCCCTACCAAGATGTCACATACCTGGAACCCTCCGATAAAAATTATTTATTAAGTATAAAATTTTCAAAGAGGAAGGTGGGTCGGGTGATTTCAAGGGAGGAGGACGTGAGAGTGGACTCATGGGGTGCAATTTTTAAAATTTTACCGAACCCTTCCTGTGGCATATAATCGAAAAGCCCTTTGACCACTCTTTCATACTATGAACCTTTCTTCGCTCAAAGGGGGGTGGCGAAGGGGCGAACAAATTTTTAAAACCGTAGCCGATTTCTATAATAAATTTAAATATCACTTTAAATATGGGTTTTTTATGCAGTCTTCCGGTAAATATTATTTATTGAACATAAAAATTTTAAAGTGGCGGCTGTGTGAATTCCGGGGTGAAAGAGTGGGCCCAAGGGGGGAGAGAGGGGGAGCAATTTTGAAACTTTTTTTGGACCAGTCATGTGATATGTCATCGGTAAGCTCTCGGATGACTCTTTCATATTATGAGACTTTCTTCCTCCCCTCCCCAATTTGGCCCCCACTGCGAGGGTAGTTTTTTCCACTTTTATCATTTTAGATCGGATTTTTTTATGGAGCCCTCGGCTAAATATTATTTATAATATATGAAATTTCAGGACACTTTTCCAAATTTAGCCAAGACCCCTCATGTGACATATCGTTAGAAAGGTTTGTGACTACTTATTAGTGCTATGCACTTCCGGTGGCCGCCCCCCTCCACTTTGCCCCCCCCCCCCCGGAGGACACTTTTTCAAATTTAGTCAAGACCCCTCGAGTGATATATCGTTGGAAAGGTCTGTGACTACTTATTGATGTTATGTACCTACGGTGTCCCCACCACCACTTTGCCCCCCCCCCGGGGGGGCTTTTTTTCAAATTTAGCCAACACCCCTCATGTGAGATATCGTTGGAAAGGTCTGTGACTACTTATTGATGTTATGCTCCTCCGGTGTCCATCCCCCCATTTTGAACCCCCCCCCCCCAGGGGACACTTTTCCAAATTTAGCCAAGACCCCACATGTGAGATATCGTTGGAAAGGTCTGTGACTACTTATTGATGTAATGCACCTCCGGTGACCGCCCCCCCCCCCACTTTTCCCCCACGGGGGTGTTTTTCTAAATTTAGCCGAGACCCCTCATGTGACATATTGTTGGAAAGGCTTATGACCACTTACTCATGTTATCCACCTCCCGCACCCCTCCCCCCCTTTCCCCCACGGGGAGGGCATTTTTATAAATTCAGATCCAGACTTCTCATGTACATATGGTTGGAAAGGCCTAAAGACCTGCGACGACTTAATCATATTATGCAGCTGTTGTGCCCCTCCGCTTGCTTTGACCCCTCCCCCAAGAGATCTGGTCCGACGTTCATTCGTTTCGATATTATATTTTTTACAAGATTTTGAAGTGTGTGCACACCACACCCGCCTGCTATCGTATATCAGTGCCGTATATAGCGGGTAACCTGTTCGTGATTTCATATTACAAGATTACATATAAATTAGGGGCCCCGATTAAAGGAGGGGCCAGCTACCGGTCGAAGTCACCTAGTCTTTATTAATATCGACTCATTCCAGTTCACCCGCAGACGATTCTTGATAAATGTATGACGTATATAATACATAATATATGATTTATAAAAGAAATTTGAAAACTGTAGTCATCGAGAAAAAATTTATACAATCGAAAAATATCGAGATGTCCATACAATCGAGAAAATCGAGAAAAACATCTCGTTATCGCCCATCACTATTCTATCGTATTAAACAAATTCGGAAAATGTTATTTCATATGGATCACTAATATTGAAATATTTCAGGTTTTTTAGTCAGAAGCATAGTAAATTTGGAAGTAATTCACATAAATATTCTTTGCATTACATTTTTAAAAAAGAGAATGCAAACTAAAAATATTTAAATTGATTTATAGAAGAAAACAAAAACAAAGATATTTGTTTAGCAGTTCAGATAGCAGATGGTATCCATTATTTGTCCTTTTTGTTCTTTTTCCCCCCACAAAATATGGATTAATTTAGTTGCAACCATTACAGAAATGGTATTATCCATGCAAATAACTTATGTTAATTTCATCACAAAATTTGCAGTATTCTAGGTGCAGAAATTTTGTGAAATACAACAGACAGATTTTAATATAATATGTACAATAATGTACAAGGAATTTATAGCAAACTGAACATGCTAGTTCTAAAAAGTTAAGCATTTAAACGATATATGCTTTAATTGTAAAATCAATGCTTTAAACTATATAATTGCAAATGTAGATAAATATTTGCATATAATCTGCTGTCTATTTATAAACATTAAACATTGACGTTGTTCTTAAATGCAAACTGCCTACTTTCTGAGACATTTACAATTTCAATGTTATTCTTAAATGAATGAAATTTGCATGTGTTCTTTCTTATTCAGAAACTTAAGAAATCAAATAGCATTTCTATTTTTCGATAAACTTAAAAGATTTTTTTAGAAAATGATGTCAAATTTTGCATTTTAAGCCAGTTTTCAGAATTTGACAGTCCAAAAAATCTCATCATGAGGCAGCATCAATTATAATTCAAGGTGTAATACATTTAACAAAAAAATGAAAACTATTCAATCCCAAATCATTCCAAAAGTCATGCCTGCAATTTGATTTTATGTAATAAAAATGAGTCCATGAACGTGTCAGGAAATTTTGCATTGTTTAACGGGATAATTTTGTTTCTTGATTAGCTTTAGATAGGATAAAGAACATGGTCAAATACATGTAGAATAAGAAGAAATTATCCCTCATGAAAAGATGAGCTCTGTAGAATAGAAATTTAAATTAATATGCTTGTTTTGTAAATAAAATAAGTTCTTTTGATTTTTCAAAAAATAATTTAAGTGTTTTAAGTGTGATTTTTTCTTTATCTTTTTATTAAGTAGGAAATTTTCCATTTATTTAGGGAACTCATTTTACTTTTTATTTCTTGCAGCCAATCATTCCTATTTTCACTCAAAATTTGAGAGAAGCTTTTAGATCTGTGAAGACTGGTAGTCGTAAGTGTCCTATTTTTACACTATATACTAATTTACTAATTTATTAATGTTGACTAAAAAAATATTAATAATAATTAAGCTAAAATCTTTAACAACGATTTAGCTTACAAATATGTACAAACATGACACAAAAAATCACATATGATCGTTTTGAGGATTCCTGGATCCCCTTCCTCAGTGCGAGAAAAAAAAAAGAAAGGGTTCGGAGAACCCTCGGTTATAGCCCGGAGTAGGGGAAGGTGGGGCACGTTGGGACATGGCCCACCTTGGGACATCTCAATTTTGAGGCTTAATTTTACAGTTAAAAATTAGCAAATATAAGTGCCAATATATGATACTACAATCTACTCTTCCATGTGTTTTGGAATCACTGGTGTTTGCTGGCAACAAATAATACCATTATTTTAGTTTTGAATGAGGTTGAGTAACATTTATGTGCGTTTTGAAAAATAAATTTTTTATTAAAGAAATGAAATAATACAAGTGGGGGCATGTTGTGATGAAAAAAACATTGATTTATTGTTATTTTAAGGGTAAAAAATAGACTGCAATGCTAAGCTTAACTGTTTTAAAGTTTTTGTTACTTAATGTGCGAGGTGGGGCAGGTTGGGACACTCAGTTGTGGGGCACCTTGGGACATGTCCAAAAATGCTGTAAAGATCAAATACAGCTTACTGAAGGGAAAAAAAAGTGCACAAACAATTAGAATTTTCATCAAGCAGGGAGGATGAGACCGTTACGCTAGCAAAATTGGTAAAAATTATCCCTGGCTGGAAGACAAATATATATGATTTGTGTAATGGCAGTAGTGATGAATTCAGCTGTTCATGTGGTGCTGATTTTCCTACACATTGCAAACTTACTTAAGATAAGTCCAGAAACTCAAAGAATAGAGGTAAACCAACTGTGGGATAGTGTACATTGGCAAAGTTTGCACGGAAAAAATAGAGCATTGTTGTATTTGTGTTCCAAATGTTGAGGACAGTAGCGAGTATGAGATATCCATTTTGAGAACACGAGATCTAGAGGTTTTTTTAAATCCTGATAAACATGATAGCTCATTTGTGTATCAAACAGATATTCTTTTAAAACTTGGCACTGTTGAAAACAAAATAGGTCAAAGATGTGTTTTATTAGAATTTGATGAACATCATTTTTTTTCACATCAAGTACAAGATCTATTAATGAAAACGTGTTACAATTCAAATTATTAAAGTGTTTCAATGCTTAAATTATTTCATGCTCAACTAAAGCTTTATAAATAAAGCTTTGTTCATCAATTGAATATAAAAATTTACATGTATTTCTGATTAAAACTAGTGTCCCAACCTGCCCCACCATGTGGGGCAAGTTGGGACATTTTAAAGCCTTTTTTGTTTTGTTTTCACTCTTTTCCTGTGTGAGATATTAGATTATTATGAGGTTTATTTGATGCAGAAATGTTTATACTTTGTATCTAATTGATTCTAAAATAAGAATCAATATTAATAAAATTTAGAAAAATTATTTACTGAAAAACGTCCCAAGGTGCCCCACCTTCCCCTACTGGCTTATGGACTGATTGAAAAAGTGAAAGCAAGAGTTTGTATATCTTAAAGAAATGACGTAATTGACCTGAACTAACTGAAAAAAAGGAGTCACTGTGCAAGATTCCTCTACACTAGCGAGAGAAAAGGGGTGCTGGTCATATCATTCACTAAGGAAGAACTATGTTTATGAATATAGTAAGCTTCGTAAAAGTCTAGATCGAAAACTGAATTACATTTTTGAATAATTTTAGCCTCTGGACAATTAAATTGGTCATTGGAATTCCAACAATGTTTAGCTGTTGTAGGTTTCTCACATTCCTGCCTTCTAACGTAATTCTGGTATTCTTTCAGCCTAATTCTAAGAGCACACTTTCTCTGCTCAATGTAAGAGAGGCTGCACTCACAAAAAATTCTATAAATGCCCCTGGTAGTATGAAATTGATAACCTGATTTCTTTTACCAGCATTTGTTTGTCTCAAAATACTTTTGTGTTTCAAGGACAGTTTTATAAAATGTCGGAAGGTTTAGCTATGGGTAACCTTTTAAGCCCACTTTTAAAAGATACTTTAATAAACCTTTAACTTGAATGCCCATCTCTCCTATATATGTGAGCAAATTTCTACCATCCTTAGCACCGAGGACGATGGTATGCTATATGCTACCGAAACTGGTATGCTTAAAATTAAAAATTATTGGTGCTTTTAACATTGATATTTTTACATTTTTGTTATATTGCACCAAGCTCCATCTTAATAATTAATAATCAGTATCTATCTTTATATTTAATAATTAATA
The DNA here is from genome assembly GCA_963932465.1 of Maratus speciosus. Taxonomy (NCBI): domain Eukaryota; kingdom Metazoa; phylum Arthropoda; class Arachnida; order Araneae; family Salticidae; genus Maratus; species Maratus speciosus. Next base: position 299,516,315 of record OZ010789.1, read on the forward strand.
ATCAGTGTCTTTACATAAAATTAACTTACTACTAATTTTTTTATGTTCTTCTGAAATTAAAATCTGTCTTTTCATTGACAGATTTCAATTTAGCTCGAAAGTACAATACCTTATATTTAATCTGGTTGTCTGATCTTTGTAATCAGGTCCATATTCAAATGGCATATTTGAGAAAAAGTGATTTGGCATGCATGTCTTTCTAAACCTTTAATGGTATTCACATTCATTTTAACTAAGGACCTTGTAACTTGTAGCAATTCTTTCTTGCAAATGGACCCATTTACCAATGATTAATCAAATGTAAAAAATAAAATTATTGACATTTTTTTTTAATTGGTCGATTTCAGTTTAGTGCCAAAGTGCCGTACTTTGTGATAATGATTAATCTTTCTTATCCCTTTAAGACTGGACTGCTTTTTGAGTTTTTTTTTAAACAATGATATAACTGAAATTTGTAACTGATAATTCACTATCTGTTGACAAAATTCATATAATATAGTTTCTGTTAACCAGCACAATCACTTGATTCCGGCATTTATGGAAGAGATAACCCAGGAAGGTAGAATTTTAGTTAATGCCTAATCCGCACGATCATGCGAGTCTGGTCTTAAAGGTCCATAGCCAAGTGGCATATTTGAACAAATGTGATTTGGTGCAAAAGTATTTAAAATCTTCAGTGATACTCACACTCATTTTAAAGAACATTATAGCTATGATGGCAAAGCTTGGAAGTGAAGCCATTTACGGAAGTTAAATGTTAGAACAAAAATGCTTTTTAATTTGCTCTGGGCAATCAATTGTTAATTGTGGCACTGTCATTAGCTACTTTTCATTTTATCACAAACAAATGTTCATTGCTGAGGTAGATTTTTTTTTTTTTTTTTAAATCACTAAATTGAGTTACAATTTTCAAACAAATTTCTTCCAAAAGAACATTTCTCCCTGTGATGTAAGAATTGAAATTATACAAAATTTAGAAGTAATATAAGAAGAATTAAAGGGAAAGTCATAACCCTGTTTGTTGTTTGTTTATTATACATTTCTAAAATAGCTACTTGATTTGACTTTCCTCCAAAAGGGAACTATGATATTTTGGACATGACAGAAAAGTCTATATTGAAAGAACTCTATTGCTAATAGGCTTGAAAGATGGGGGTTTCAAGAAACCTAGGACTGTGGCCAGAGGTCTGTTGTATTAACCCCAGAGAGCAGTACTTAAAAAGGCCCGTAGCTGAGGCAAAATTCAGCAGACACCTAATGGGAATATCATGAAGCTCTTGAGGTTCAGTTATATAGCAATCAAGGTGCTCAAAGCTAAAGGCAGAAAAATTTTCACAATCGCATAAAACTAACATAGATGTTTCTTCCATAGAAAAAGTAACTCCTACAGGTTGGGTCATTCTTTGCAGTAAGTTGCCTTTTCAAAAGGCAATCATCCTCTTTAAAAGACCAATGGCTTTCCTAACATTACTGTGGACTGTTGCTAATATAACTGATATGGACAAAATAGTGCTTCAGAACATAAGTTTATAAACTTTTTAAATATCATTTTAAAAGAAAGAAAAGGTGTGTCTCTGAATTTTAGAGTAAAGAATCTTTTATCCTTGGTTAGAAAGCTGTAAAAACTTCTTTTTTGTATGACAGCAGAAAAAAAAAACTTATTTTTAATTAAAAATTCTTTATTTTATCTTAAATGTAATGCTTTATAAAGCTTTTCATTTTTTTTTTCTTTTTTAAGTTCATTGGCATATTTTTATTGCTTAATACTTAATATGTGATTTCTAAATATAATCAAATTTTATTTAATAGGATTCTTAAGAAAAATTTATGAAAAGACACGGTGGCCAGTTGTTCCCATTTATGGTGGATTTCCTGTGAAATTAAGGTGAGTGATAACTTATTTATATAGTGACAAAAATCCTTCCATGGATTTATGCTTTGAGAGATTTTTTTTTTAAACATTTTATGTCAATTTTTGTGTTACTTGCTAAAAACTTAATAGCAGTTTCATAATTTTTTTTATGTTGGCATTAATTGAATATCGCTTTTTTAGGTACGTTCATAATTATATAAATACGTAGCACCTATAGTCGTCATTCAGTCCGTCTGTCTGTCCATCTGTCTGTCTGCATATAACAGAGCAAAAACTATCCAAGCGAATGGTCTGAAATTTCAAATATATAATTTTTGCAAAATTTTGTTGAGTCATTTCAAATTTTATGAAAATTGGATGTATAGTTTAATGATAGTGACAGTCAAAAGTTTTCCATTACGTTACGGCCAATGGGAAAAAATTATTTCAAGTGCATTTTATTGATGTTACAGCCTTTCGAGCAGATTGAAATTGATATGCACTTACGAAGTTCACTAAAATATACATTCAGTACAATATTCGGTGCAAAAAATATTTATAAAACTAGTTATAATACGAACGCACCTCATTTGTCACGTTTGATGTGCAATTTCCAACTTGTTAATTAATGTTATTAATATTCAGAAATGTATCTTTTTACTTTTTTGTTAGATATTTTCATTTTTATATGTACATTTATATATTTTTCTCTTATTTGGCAAGTACACCATTATTATCTCTGTTTACACTATTAATATTTTTTTGTATGTAAATATTAGTTTTTAATTATTGTCTTCCAGATAGTATTGATTTAAATTAAATATTTAACAATTTGTGATAATTATGGAAACACTCATCATAATATACTGTACACATTTTTACTAATATATTGTGATGATATACCGGTGGAATATTTTTACAGCGTACTGTACAGAAAGCATGACAAATAGTAAAAAGTTCTCAGGGGGGGGTCACCCCCCAAAAAATATAAATCCACTAATTATCGCGATTTCCAATAAATGGTCGGCGAAAAAAATTAATTTCGTCAATCGTTCGCAGAAAAAATCGCCAAATTCGTTAAAGGATCCCGCAAAAAATGGCATTTTTGTCAAAGAATCGCAGAAAAAAACGCAGAAAAAAATCGTTGAAAAAACACAAATTTCGCAGAAAAAATGCCAATTTCTTCAAGCGATGGCGAAAAAACACAAATTTCGTTGAGAGATCTCAGATAAATGCAAATTTTGTCAAAGTATCGCAAAAAAAAGTATGCGAATTTCGCCAAAGAATCACGGAAAAAGCACAAATTTTGTCAAAGGCCTGCGAAAAGACGCATATTTAGCGCCAGGAGGAGATTCCTCGAGGCGCGGATCCAGGGGGCGGAGGCAAACGTCCCTCCCAAGATATAAATCCAAAGCTTTTAACGGCAGTTTTCGCAAAACAGGCAGACTAGCAAACAAAAACCAAGCACTTTTCGGGTGTCAATGGTAAACCTCACTGATGTTTCGGCAATTAATGAACAAAAAAGGATGTCCTATCAAAAGGCATATGGCACCATAATTTTTGACACTATGGATTGAGGTGGGGGACGATGCTTCTTGTGTACCTTTTGTTGAATTCTACAACAGAAAATTGACATCATTATGCCTATGCGGATCCCTTTAAAGTGTGGAAACTTTTTCATCTTTTCAAAGAAGCTGCACTTCTAATTTCTGTATAATATTTTTCCAGAAAGCTCTTTTGTTTGAGAAAACAATGGGATTCATAAAAATTTCCAAAGAAAGAAAGGACCTTTTAAAACTTCAAGCATCTTAATGTTTTCTGGAAAAAGCCACTAATGTTTTAAAAAATGTACTGCTATTGCCACCCACATAGGTGAATTTCAAGGGGTATTTGATGAATGAACAAAAAAGGATTATGTCCTAGTCAGTTAAAAACTAAAATGCATATGGTGTGTTAATTTCTTTAAAGCCGACTTGGTAAATCAGTTCTTCCTTTATGTATTTACTTAATGAAGGCCTTCTAGTGATTTGAATAGAAAATGCCGCTCTACTGTCACCCACCGTTCATTGTTTGGTTTACCATTTTTCGCTGTTTTTCTACCTCTTGGAGAGATGCTATGGAAACAGACCTGGGTTTCAGTAACAAATGTTAACCTTGATGGACTAATATTGAGTAGATTATGAAGAAGTATACGCATCGCTTAGATGACACATTTTGACTTTTTTGGATGTTAAGCCCCCTTGAGATTTTTATTCAGTCGCTTTTTTGAATAAACCGATAAGATAAATAATTACCAGAGTAAAAGAATAAAAATAAGACATTTAATAAATAAATTCTATGGTAACATTTTTCATTTTTCGATAAAATAAGTAATAATAAGCCATATTTTGAGGAGAGGAGGCTTATATAATAAGAGGGTTGGTTAACTTAGTGTGCTGGTTAATTGAACGTCGGATAATCAAGAGTCTATAGTAATTTTAAATAGCATTAATTATTTCATATTCGTATAATAATTAACTGCAAGGAATGATTTAACCAATAGAAACTATGACTGTGTTGATTATATATCATTCGGTATCCCCCCCCCCGGTGAAAATTAAGCCCTGGTTAGAACTCTAATAAGCTTTATGTTAACTTTTTTTTTTTCTGTCTTAGTGAAGAATATTTTTAAATGGTAGTATGGATTTAGTCTTATACATTATATACATCTTTTTTAATGTTTGTTTATAGAGTTTGTAGCTTTTTTTTTTTTTTCTAAAAATCTCTATTTACTTCTTCAGATTTGATTTCTTCTCCCTGTTCAATTTCCTTTTCACATTACTCAGAATTTGAATCAGAATTGACAAATTCAATTATTTATTCAATGTTATAATGTCTCTATTTGCATTGATTTACTCAGTTATGGCAAAAAGATGTTGCAATTAGTTTTTGTCATCCTTCATTTTTTTTTTTTTTTTTTATCTCTGTTATAGAAGTTTTCCTTATGTAAAAATTCCACCTTTTCTTAATCCAGCATATGTCAAGTTCTACAAAAGCTTCATCTCACATTATATTTTATCATAAATTTGTATTCTCTAAGGAAAGATGAGAAAAAACATCTTTATTGATGCGAATCAACAAAGATCATTTGAGATGTGACATTTTAAATGATGTTTTTTGAGAAAAATTTACTGCCTGTTTAACTAAAGATTGTGAAATTCTAGTACAATCAAGTGGTAAAAGTTAATTATCAATGTATCTCATAGAAATTACTTTTCAGGAATAGCTATATCTAAATATCAGTAATATGTGGCAGTTATATACAGGTTTGGCAGTATTTCGATGGGATACTAAATGGGATTTTTCGGTAAGAAATATCAATTTTCTTCCTTTTTAAATAAATGTTAAAAATTCAGAATTATAAGCATAATTCTAAAAAAAAGAAAAGGGCTGGGGGACTTTTCATTTAAATGAGGGTCATTCCATGTCAAACCAACACAAAAAAGTGACATTTTCTACCTGACCTCCTCAGAATTTTATGATATTAAGCTCAACTGTTAGGTTCATAAAGAAGTGAATAAGTACCCAGCGATAAACCCTATCTCATTTGGTTTCTTCTGAGATAATTAGCTTTAAAGATGGGCAAAAACGTGAATTTTTGCATTTCATGCAATACAAATTTAGTCGTAATTTGTTCCCTAATTGTCACAAGGACTTACTTTTTGTGTCTTTGGTAAGTGTTTGAATTGGGCTTTCATATGATATATCACATGAACATACTTTTTGAATTTTTAATTTCAAGGTCAAACATTTTGATCTTTGACCTTTCATATCTCAAAATTGGACATTTTAATTTTATTGAAAAAAATTGTCATTTCTCTTACACTTGTTTACTATAATATCTGAGCATATCATTTTGGGACAGCCATGGGATCCTGAGTTATAAATTAAAATGTAAAGTGAAGTTTTAATTTTCCATACAAAAGTCGCAAATTTAGATGACTAATATATAAATTGTAAAGAATAACTTATATGTATAAGTAAGTACTAATGATAAAAATCTTTTTTTATTGTAAAGTTCACAAAATAATTTTTTTCTTTTCTTTTATTGTGGTGGTGAGGGGGGGGGGTGAAGAAGGTTTAAGCTATGGAGTAAGAAAATCTATGTATCTTAACAAACAATTTTCTGTGTCATTCCGCATTAAATCAACACAGACAACCTGACTTCTTTGTTTCAATGAAATTTGAGGTATACTTAATAGTATCATGGTTTGATTAAAAATTTAAAAATTAGATGTCTGGGGTTACAGGATACAAACTTACAAGGAAGGTCTCCATTAGTGCATACTCAGAAAAATTTGAAAAAAAAATTGCAGAATATTCTTCTCATGAGGATATATATGTTTAGAAAATTTTTTTGACAGAACTTCGAAATAACGTCCTTAAAAAAATGATGAAAATTTTGCTTATTTGGCAATTTATCACATATTTGACTTTAATATTGTTAGTGTTGTAGACAATAAAGAGAATAGTATTGTTGCCATGGAAACAACAATTTATTCAATATCGAATTGTACGAGGAGAGATTTCTTAATTGAACAGTTACTTTTAAAATACACCTAAAACTTATCCAGCCAGTGAAACAGTGTAAAATTAAATAACTTCTGCAACATGCAACTAGTATATATTATATACGCTAATAGAAAAAATTATAGATTCATCATTTAAGTTTAAATTCATTAAAAGTACTGCACATTTTAGCACTCGTTTAACTAGCAATTTCAAAATGCATTAAAATTGCTTGCGTTTGTCCAGGGAAAATGTTGCTTATCAAATCACGTGACCTGTTCGTCTTTTTGCACTAAATATTTGAAAGTATTTCTCCTTTTTACAGGCTTTCTACTGGCTGAATGAGATTCCGCTGCTAAATTTGATTGGTCCTTTATAATGTGCATGAGTAGTTTCATTAGCCTTTTTTTTTTTTTTTTTTTTGAAAATATTCCGAGTTTGCACTCTAAGGAGACTTTTATTACAGGCTATTATTACTATCAAATAAATAACTTCTTTTAACATACACTATGTCTTATCTGTTTCTGTTCTGGCTAGCTAAATTTCAAGTAGTTGAATCATCTGAACATTACTGAACACAAGCTGGATCAAGAATAAAACACAGCTCTTGCTGACTTCTTTCTGCTGAGCTTGTGACTCAGCTATAACCAGAGTTTCTGATGATAACTTGCTCAGTTGCTTTTCAATGATAAATCATGAAAATGTAATTTGTGCGCACAAAATTGTGATTTTAGTTTTTCAGTTACATTATTAAGTCTTTAACTAGAATCTGTAAGATAATTTAAAGATCAAATAATAATATCATATGATAATATTACTTCCACTATCACACGATTACCAAATGACTTGTAGTGAGTACATTTCTATTATTTTTTAATTATACTAAACTATTAAGTATTTCAAATGTTATTGAAATATGAAGAAAGCAGATTGAATTGTTACATATTGTGCATTGATTTCATACAGAATTATAACATTAAATACATAAAATTATAAATATGCATTTCTTACAAGTCCACTTCAATATTTGAATGCTCGTATTACAGGTACGCAGAGAATTATAGAAATGTTTTGATGTATTGCGGAACTCCATAGCCTTTCCATTTTGCAGGTTAAAAACTTTATCCCCTTTTGGGGGGGGGGGGGGGGGAGGCGACTGAATTACACCAAATTATACCATGTTTTTAATATAAAATGTATTAAGACATCTAAAATTAGACTTATAACACAAGTACTGTTTTTTACTTTATGGATAAACTATATTTTTTACTTGAAATACAGCAAATGTGACAGCCTGAGACTCATCTTAGCCCTCAATCCCCAAGAAAGTAAACATGTTTGTAGAATTTAAAGTAAAAAAGATTGTCAGTAATATATATATATATATATATCTGTATCAAGTCACCTAAATTTGCGACTTTTGTATGGAAAATTAAAACAGTACTTTACATTTTAATTTATAACTAAGGATCCCATGGCTGTCCCAAAATGATATGCTCAGATATTATAGTAAACAAGTGTAAGAGAAATGATAATTTTTTTCAAAAAAAATTAAAATGTCCGATTTTGAGATATGAAAGGTCGAAATGTTTGACCTTGAAATTAAAAATTCAAAAAGTATGTTCGTGTGATATATCATATGAAAGCCCAATTCAAACACTTTCCAAAGACACAAAAAGTAAGTCATTGGGACAATTAAGGAACAAATTATGACTAAATTTGTATTGCATGAAATGCAAAAATTTATGATTTTCGTCCATCTTTAAAGCTAATTATCTCAGAAACCAAATGAGATAGAGGTTTATCATTGAGTATTTATTCATTTCTCTATGAACCTAACAGATGAGCTTAATATCATAAAATCTGAGGAGGTCAGGTTTTTAGCTGTGTTGATTTGATATGGAATGACCCAAGACAAAACAGATATATTGCTAATTTTTATTAGCAGAAATTAACATACTCTTATGCTAAGAGTAGATTTTCAAAGATCAAATTTTTTCCAGACTCTACAATTAATGCATAAAATGTTCTTTAAGAATGTCAAAATTTTTGTGTATAGAAAAAGCTGTTTCCAATCTTACTCAAAATACAGTAGACTCTCTGAAGTCCATGCACCTTATTGAAAATTGAAATAGTGCTTCAAAAAACATACAATTGCTAGATTTATATGGCAAACTATTTAGTTTTATCAATAAAAACAAAATTTTTTTGCAAGTAATTCATGAAATAACTTTAATTAACAAGAAGAACGAAAAATCATGCATCAAGCATAGATTATGAAATCAGGGTTGTTTGATTTAAATCAGTTTTTTTTTAACATTGATATTTACAGGTTAAATAAGAATCAAATTCACCATTTATGTTATAAGAAAAGTTATCATTCATTTCAGATTAAAAATTACCTTTTAATAAAATGAAATAAAACTTTCATAAGTTCAAAATGCTATTATTTTATGAAAGTAAATGCAATTGTATTAAGAATATTATCAATCCATAGTGCATTCCTCAAAAATATTGATAAATGCTCTCTCATTTTTAAATTGTTTTCTTTTTTAAATGATCAGTTCTTTTTTGCAAGTTAAATGCTTAAGCTGTAGTTAAATCTATTTAAAATAATGTATTTAATATTATAGTACTTTCAGTGCAGAGTTATTTTCTCTGAAGCAGATTACATACAATTTGTGAGTTTGTTTTACGCTTAGTTGCTTATACCTGCAAATTACTATATCCCATATGTTGGTGATTCAAATATTGATCAAATAATATGATCAATACTTGGACTGTAACATAATAAATATTTAGACTATTTGTCTATCACAGAATTATAGATTTCAAGTTTCAACTTTCTTCTATAACTGAAAATATTTTAATGGCTGTGACTAATCCCTTTTTCCGTTATTTTCCTAGAAGTCATTGTTTACTTCAATTGAAAATATAAGGAATATTACTGTACCTTATTCATGGGACTGTCCAGGATTTATGTGTCCTGTTTTTGTGGTGTTTTTTTTTTTTTTTTTTTTTTTGAAAAATCTAATCACGATTTTGTTGAAAAAATCATTATATATAGGTTCTTGTTTATGTTTTTAACAAGATCGTTTATTTATATATATGTATAAAAGAGTATGTAATAGGTACTTTGTTGACCTTCAACTGTTTTGTGACAGGTTAAGTTAAATTTTATTTTAAAATAATTAATTTGTGAAAGTTTAAGTGTGGCAACAGAAAAGTTTAGGGAAAGGTCTATTTTAAAGACAAAGAATTTTGTGAAGGGCCCTGTTTTCAGAGGAAAATCTAAATAAAAATTGTAAAAGGCCCTTTAAAGGACCCAAATTTTTCCTAAACAAATCCCTGTTATTTCTAAGCTAAGCAGTCATTCCTACTGTCCAGTAAGCATGATTGATTGTTGAAATTGGCAACAGCTGAGGAGATAACACTGACAATTAATAGTTTTAGGCTTTCACTTATGTGGTTATTTTTAATCTGGTAACTATTTTGTTTATCATTAAATTAGTATAGTATAGTGGGAATAAAAAATTGAAACAATAATATCATTTGCTAATACTAGGCACGGTTATAGAGAGCTTTTGGATTTGTTGATACATAAGAAAAATGGTTCACAGGAAAAAAGATCCAATGTGGCTTTATTTTACAGCAAAAAATACTATTTTTGGAAAAGGTGTAATAACAATATGCAAATAGTGTAAGTGATAAAATGATGGTGATTATGACAAGAATGTAAAACACAAAGAAACTTGCAGTCTATGTGATAAAGATAACATTCGTGAATCTGAATCAGCAATGGAATACACATATACATCTAAAATTCTTTGTTGAATTTATTATGTGTTTATATATCATATATGTTATTGGAGTAATGCATTAATGAAAAATAAATAACTTTATATTGACTAGAAATTTATACACAGAACATGCATAAATGTATGTATAACAGTTTAAATTTAATAGTAGAATAATAAAAGTTTAAGTTTTAAGTTAGTCTTTTAAATTTGTTTACAACAATTTTTAATTTTTATTTAAAATATCTCGAATTCTTATCTAGGAAATGTAATGAAATTAATAGAAATGTGTAAATCTATACATAAAAATAAAAATAAATACATGCATGTACATAAATTAGTACACAAATAATATTAATAAAAAAAAATCTGATTTAAATTTTAAAAAAATCCCATTTAAATCAAATAAATCGTCTTTTTAAAATTTTTTTTAAAAACATCGTGATTTTTAGCAACCCTGTATGAAATACTTTCCAATACAGTACTGTAACAAAATTTCACCATTTAATAAGGTGAGCGATGTATAAGCAAGTTCAAGTTCCAACCAGGCAGGGAAGCCTACCAAATGGCTTGAGCACAACAAGCCCTGCCCGAATGTCTTAAGTAAGCAATTCGGTAAAATGCACAATGAATTTGTAAACCCAATTTCAGCAGTTACCATCAGTAGTTGCAAAAGTAGCCAATTCTTTTGTGCAGCCATGTATATGTCTTATAGATTTGTATATATTACATAGTATGCTATAATTTATACTCTTTTTTCCCTAACAGAGGTGCATGCCTTTCATTGACCTTTACAAGTTGAGACCGTGTTTCTGTGATAACGCGGGGTAAAAGAGACAGTACCGTGTGTGATTTTCATGTCAATTGGCGAAGGTGAGTGTGAAGGTGAAGCACCTCTGTTAGTGAAAAGAAGTATAATTCAGTTAGGAAATGCATAGCACAGTTGAAAATTCCCCTTCAACAATTTTCATTAATAAATGGAAATGTTCTCTATCTTTTGTGCAGCCCTGTATATGATCTATACAATTTATACACAAAAAGTAATATGCAAAAATTAATTATATTTAAAAACATGTGCCACAACTGAAAATACAGTTCCAGCAGTTATTGTCCATTGACAGCACTGTAACTGAATTCTTTCATGTGCCTTTATAAATGAATGACACATTAAAGGTCTACACGGGCTGAAATTTCCAGGCCCGGGCCTGGCCCGACTTGTAGAAAAAAAAATTCACCCAGCCAGGCCCGATTTAAAAGTTCGACCTGACCCAGTATAAAAGGTAAGATCTTGGCCCTACCCGGCCCAAGTGAATTTCTACAAAACATTAATTTTTACGGTGATTTGGTTAAAAATTTGCCTACAAGGAGAAATCTAGCCAAAAATTCTTATCTCAGCTTTTTTTATTTTTTCATGTTTATAATCTTCATTTTTATAGAAGTGCCGCAGCCTGCGATATTTATTTTTTTAATAAATCTCTATTTGTTGTATGTAAGTATTTCAGTTATGATTAATATTGTTAATCCATATTCCATGTATGGAAGTGTTAAAAATCAGAAAAATGCTATACACTAAAATTTTCTAAGACGGAGTTGCATAGGGAAGAAAAAAAATGAGCTATAGACAATTTCCCTTCTTAGCAAGTGTAAATGTATTATATATTCTTTTCTTACGTATTTGTATATTCATTTTGCATGGAACAACGCATTTTTCAGTTTAAGACAGGATTCCATCATAGGCAGGTTCTTTTTCACACATTTCACTATATTTTAATTTAGCCATATTTTACTAAGCATACAAATCTACTATTTTTTAAAAAGAATAAATTTTCATTTTTATTTGTAGATGCGTTTTAAAAATGTATGCACTTTTTTACAAAGATTTTTGGGCCAGGTCTAATTTTACTGACCTTTGAGTGGACCAGGCCACTCCGAGACAATGATTTTCATATGGGCCAGGTCAAAACCTGGACTGAAAATTTTGGTGCATGGACTAGGAAGAATGAAACCAGTCCTGGCTCTGTACGGAAAAAATAAGTTAAGGCACTGCCTGATCCTTCAGGAAAAAAGCAAGTCCCGGTGTGGCCCGAGCCTTCAGAAAAAGTATTGCCCGGCCCGAAACAAGTGGAGACCAGGCCCAGCCCGAGTGCTGTGAATGAAAATAGGCCTGAACTCGGGCCTAGGCCCTGCCCTTGCAGATCTCCAATGCTCATCCTATTTTATAATAAGCATCTTTTAGTGCATCTCAGTAATACATATCAATGTGTTTGAAACAGTGTAACATCATTCAAGTTCATCGCAAGCGATTTTTCACCATAGTGTAACAGAATTCTTTTGGATTTCTGTATAAACAAACTATAAATGCTGCGCACTTCATTTTCAATATCAAACACACCATAGTAAACCTCAAAAACATATCAATTGCATGGCAATCTGCATATATTTACATGAGTTAGAGCACAGACAGACAAACTGAATTCCTAAACACTTTTCAACTATGCTGGAAAGTGTTAAAAAAGACAGTTTTTAAATATGCTTTTTAAGTTGAGCTACAAAATGGAAGTGTTCTAAAATCATAAAAAGCATAAAAGAATGTAAGAAAAGTTTTTATCTTACAGAAATCATGCTTAGTTCTTGTTGCTAGATAGCTTTAAAATAATTCAGTTTTCTTTAACCCTCTGACTGCCGAAGAAAAAGGCAAAACTGTAATGTTGTTTTCTCTGTAATTTTTTTTAAATCCTAAAAAAAAAAGGATTTTTCCAAAGTAATGTAAAAAATTTATTTACATACATGAATATAATCTCCGAGTGTATTAATCATTACTCAATGTGTTAAAACAACATTATATCTGTAGACTTATATTAAATAAATAATACTTGTGTTTTTCATTATAGACAATATTGTTATATACAGGTTTCACTGTAATATGGAAAACAAAATTTTCTACACCCTCCTAATACAGTTTAAGTTATGATTTACTTTAATATTTTTGCTACATTGTTATAAAAAGTAGTTTAAACCATACAGAATCAAATTAAGTTTGTGTAAAGTTTTTATTACTTTTTACATAATATTCTTGCTATATTAATGTAGAAATATTATTTATTGAAAAGAGGTTCTGTTCCAGTACACTGTGTACTTAAGATTTAAACGGAGATATATTTTTTTTTTTTTTTTTTCCTGATTTGTTACTGCAGAAATCTAAATGGTTAACAAGTTTTATCTTATAGTATATTTATTTCATTTTATTTTATCTTACACTCATTTCATCTTTTTAAATTCCATATGTGTTTTCTTTTTTTAGAACTTATGTAGGTAAACCCATTCCATATGATCCCAATTTGACTCCTGAAGAGTTAGCAGCCAAGGTAAATTAGTATATTTTCCTCTTAAATGAGAAAGAACCTTTTCAATTATATGTTATACATTTTATAACACATAAAATTATCAAAATCTAATATTTCCGCGCTATATATTTATCTTATTATTCTAATATCTTCTAATACTTACATTGTTATCCACCTGTCTTTAATGTTTGTTTCATTAAATATATTTTATTTGCTGTTATGCATTATGATTTTTTTATTATATGTAGTGACTGACTGAAACAAGTTTTACAGGACAAAATTGAATTTCGGTCTTTTCCCAAGCTTTGGCCAAAAATGAAAACAAACCACTCTTATATGAAATTTTGTGTTATTAATATATATCGGGGTAAAATAGACTGACTAATTTTAAAATTCAGTAACTTTCAAATTGTGACAGCTATTAAAAAAATTTTTGCAGGTAGGTTATGTAAGATGCCAGGAGTTTTTTTACTGTGATTCCCACTTTTAGTTTCAAATAGCAGTGATAGATGGCACTGCAAGTAATAAGCGCTAAATCAAGGTCCATTTTTTGACCTCGCTCTTCTCCCAGCAATTATGCGATGGAAGGAGGTTAAATATATGGAATAGGTCCCTAAGAACAAGATTGCAATGACGACTGAGACCCACTCCAAATATTTTACCTTCTCCTTTCGTATCAATGCTGGGAGAAGAAAGAGGTAAAAAAATTGGTCCTTGATTTAGCGACTATTGCATGCAACACCATCTATCGCTGCTATTTAGAACTAAAACCGAGAATCACTATAAAAAGAACTCTTAACTTCTTACATAACCCTCCTGCAAGAATTTTTTTTAACAGCTGTCACCATTTGCAAGTTATTGAATTTTAAAATACGTTAGTCCATTTTAAGACACCCAGTATATACATATATACGCACACACACAAAAATATTACTAATTAATTAGTCACAAACATACATACCTGTCTAGAAAGACACTTTTTCTGATACATATGTATGAATGTATGCAGATTACATCACAGATGACATACTATATTCTGGCATATCATTTTGCACTCAGTGCTGACTGTTTCTATCGTTTTCAGCATATGGTAAAGTTTTCATGAATTTATTTTTTGGGATTCTGTTTTAATAAAATTTGTTTTCTGATTGTACCATTCAGAGTCAGTAAAATTTGATGCTGATGCTTATCTGAAGAGATTGCCTTATTAAATTTAATAAAGATGATCACATGTGAAAAACTTTTAATATTTCTCAAAGATGTATTAAGTCTTTCTACAATATTTCTAGAGGCAAAAGTGAAAAATCAATTCACTACTAATTGTAATGATTAAATTAGGAAGATTTTTTAAAAAAATCAATTTTTCCACTTTATCCACATTTCTCATGGTAAGAATCATCCTTTTCTCAAATATTTTGTTTCTGACCTGAAAGAACATAAAGTGGGGTTATTGATAATATCTAAATTCACACTTGCTAAAATTTCTATGATATCATAGAATTTTAACATGATAATTTGGTGCCCATGTTTTTATTTTCTGCTGTCGGAATGTTTTTGAAGTGCATGTGTGTCATCAGTGTCCCATTATTATTAAAAAATAATATATAAGAATTATAATTTGCATAACGACTTTGTTATTGATTTAAAATTATTATTGTAAATATTATTACTTATTTAAAGATGCATATTATTTTATAGAATTAATGTGGTCGATATTTTATTCGTAATACTGGTTGAAGAAATATATTTTGTTTTATAAATGTAAATAATTGTGCAAATAAGTGCAAAATGCTTTGCACTTTGCTTAAGATTTGGTATTTTAAAATCGTATGGAGTATTTTTAACTTTTTTCCTGAATTATTCCATTTAGTAAGAAACTACCTCTTGGATTAGTGTTGACCCCTGTGGAGAAACATTTGCAATAACATAGATAATTATGTAAAACTTTCAAGAAATTCGCTTTCCCAAGCTTGTCTATGGTTTCTTCTTCTGATTTCTTTAAAACATAAGATATGCGTTTTTGAATGCACATAAAACACTAAAAGTTGAATTCAAGAATGTGTATTTTGAAAAAAACATATATATTATATTCCTGTATTGCAAGCTATCATAAGAGTAAAACCTTTAGATAGTGTAAAGACCTTTTTGAATCATCTTGTAAAATGAGCTTTTTCATAGGCATACAAACAGTAAATCTAGAAAAGCATTTTGCATAATTGATATAAATAATTGATAATTTGCATAATTGATATTTGATATTGTTCTACAATAATTTTACATCTACTTTTTTATTTAAAATGTTATAATCAATATTATTACTAAAAATATTAAGTACAAGTAATAATTGCAATTACAATTTTTCTTTTATTAAAAAAAAGTTACTATATAATGTTTTTCCATATATTGAATAACCATATTTTTTAACATAGAAATTATAAAAATAATTAAAGTTTCCCCATTTTGGCCTTTAAAGCATTTTATGCGAATTAAAAAGTATTAGAACTTTTTTATTGTAATATACAAGGTGAATGAGAATTATCTTTTGAAATATAGAAGAAATGAAAAAGACAAATTATGTTGCCTGTATATATGATAGAAACACATAAAATTTCATTTATTGAATTGTTCGAGACAGACTTAGACATGACCAGTTGAATCACCATGTATCAACCTCTGTGACTTTCTTCTGTGTGGTTACATTAAAGACGACATGTGCTCCAATGGCTAATTTCAATAGTTTGAAGAGAAGAATCATTGAAAGCACAAACATTCACTTAAATATGCTGGATTGTGTTTGCAACTATTGGATTATCTCTCGGGTATTTAAAAAAAAACACTCACATGCAATACTCTTCTTTCAAATAAACCTTTACATATTGTGCTGTTATATGTATAAGCAACTTAACTATCCCATCCTATTTTTTTTTTCAGATTTTAATAAAGAATTTCATTAACATTTCAGACTGCACAAGCTATTGAGAAGCTTATAAGCATGCATCAGAGAGTTCCAGGGAGTATTTTGAAAGCTCTACTAGATAGGATATATGAGAAGCCAAAGCAGAAAAATGTGTAAATAATTGTGTTCATAACGAACATGTGTACATAAAATATTTCAGTCTTTGTCAAGACTAACAGTGGTTTCAGAGACATTTTACATATAGGACTTTATATTTGTTATTATTTTATATGATGTTAATTCTTCCCAAATAACTGTTTTGTAAGGGCTTTGAAGGAAGATAAAGAAACCTTAACCTCCATTCTTTAAAAACCATATGCACTTCCCGTAACCAATCTCTTCCATGTTCAGAACTGCTCACCTCATGGACGCCTACAAGGTTGGGGAGGGAGTAGAAGGGGGGTCATTACCCTTCCGTACATTTAAAAATTTAATTTTCTGTGTATCTAATGATTTTGAGAAAAAATCCATTAAAATTTATTTCTTCCAAGTTACTTAAAATAATTAAATACTAAGAGAAAATAAAATTAAGGACTTTTAATCAAGGGCCTCTGTTCCACTGAATTCAACCCCACTGTGACTGAATCTCTTTTGGCTGGTGAAATTTAATATTATATCATGGTATGACATATGCAGTAATTTATTATGCTTACTATTTTAAGATTGAAGAGAAGAAGACATTTAAAAAGAAAGAATATTTTATGATAGCATTTAAATTCTCTATTTCGATTACAGAGCTTAATTCAAAAAGCTAAATTAATAATTGATGTTTTTTAGGGGAAAAGCCAAATATATATGTGATTTGACATCACACATTTCTATCGCATATATATTTGATTTTTCCCCTAAAAAATATTTGATATTAATTTAGTTTAGCTTTTTTAACTAAGCTTTCAAATCCAAATAAAGAATTTAAATCCTATCACAAAATACTCTTTCTTTTTAATATATCTTCCTCTCTTCAGTCTTAAAATAGCAAGCATAAATAATTATTGCATAAAAATTTCCCACCCCATTCCATGGAAGACATTATCTAATTCTGTTTTTATCTTATTTCGGCGGGGGGTGGGGGGGTGGGGACACTTTTAAGTTGTGACAGGGTGAAAACACTTTTAAGTTCCCCATTTTAAGAAAAAGTCACTGGAAGCTTACTTTTATATTTTTAATTGTTTCTTATTTGTTAAATTTCTGTCTTGCTTTTTACACTGATATGTTTAAAAATTGTTTTGCAAGGTGGTTTTCGTAAAACATTCTTAATTTATTCTATTTCAAGCTCAAATTTTCCATTTTAAAAAACACAGCTAAATAGCCAATTACAGAGGCTTCCGTTCAAAAAGTTTGCTCCTCCCTGGATTTTGTTTTGCCTGCGTCCATGGCCCTCCTGCTTCCAAATAGAAGTACATAAATGCTAAATTTTATGCTTTTATCGTGTAATTTATGCAATATAGCTAGTGATATAAATGAAATATGCAGTTATACGTAAATATTAATACTGATTTGCAAACAGTTATTGATCTCTGAAAGTTTAAAAATTTATTACCAGTTATATTCTGCTCTAATGATTGTTCAAATGTTTTATAGCTCACAATTTAGGTAAAAAATCTATTTGTAGATAGTATATATTTTTTTAATTTCTTTCTAATGTTTTTAAAGTAAATGTTTTACCAATAAGTACATTATTAATAGTATTTAAACTTCTTGAAACTCAAAAATTGTTTAACTTAAGCAACTAATTTCGTGTAAATTTTTTATGACTGTAAATTAGACTTTCTGAAATTTCAGAATACTTAAAAAGCAAGTAACTTTAAAAACAGTAATTTTATTGTTCATTTTATCAAACAAAGCGTATACATACAATCCCCAGAAACTAGACTCAGGTGAAATTTGTTCTGTTTTTTGGGGATACTATGCATTCTTTCTTGATGAAAGAGTAATTTCAAATTATCACTAAACATGTTGCTTATTTAATCATTTATAAAGTATCAAGCAGTGTTATTTATAGTTATTTTACATTCAGTATTTTCCACCAGTAAAAATTTTAAAGTTTCAGATAAATAAAAACTTGCTTTCTACCTAAAGAATGGGAAGCTGGTCTGAACTGTAATACTTTGATAATTATTCAATCATTTTGCAGCCAATATAAAGGACCCCCAAAATAAATAAATTATATCAAGGTAGAAAGCAAATATGAACCTATTTTCTTCCTTTTACATGATCTTATAGCCTAACTTACGTAATGAAAAAAATGTTATAAAATTATTGTGGAATGTAGTTGCATAGTTTAAGCTATTCTAGAGTTTTGAGAAGTCTTTTTACTATTATTTTTTGCTTCCAGTTCATTTCAATCTTCTTGAAAATGTGATAGTAATGACATAAATTCATTTCATCTATATCAGTGGTTCTCAAACTTTATTGTTATGCAATGCAACCCACCATTAATATCTAGGTACAGTATAAGACAGTGGCTCCAAAACTTTATTGCTATGTGACCCACCTTAGAGTTTTAAAGTTTTTTACAACTCATTTAATATGTGAGTACAGTATAGGACAGTGGTTGTTATGCAACCAACCTTACAGTTTTAAATTTTTTCACAACCTACCTAATATATGGGTATATAGAGACTTTTGTATAATCTATACTAGATAAAAAGCAAACATACAAATAAAATTATAGGTTCTAATGTGAATAATCACATAATAATAAGATAAATAATATAACATAACCTTTTACTAAGCATGAAAATATACATTTATACATACTATAAAAACGCATATCACGTGACCATCCATAACGAATATGGGGCTGATAGCTTCACATTTCAGAATTTAATCAGCCATTTTTTTTTCTCAAAATTATTTTTAAAAAAAGAAAGCTGTATAAAATTTCCTTTTTAAGGAAAATTGTGAAAGAAAATTGATTTTTGACAGACGTTAAACATATTCAAACATGTTTATATTTTGAGATATCTTCAGTTGAAATTTGGCTGGCCGTCCAATATCTCATTCCATCAAAGTAGCACAACCGATTCATTCCTCTGTGAATGACAAAACTGTTAAATCATGAAGAAAATCATTCACAAAGAAAGTTCTCTAGCAATGAATTTTGAAGCATCGAAAAATAATTTGCACTTGTAAACCAGTCAGAGTTTAGAAGAAGTTCTACACAACTCACTAAAATAGAACTTCACATTCTTTCTTGTGCTGAAGTGTACATTAAAATTTTGTCTTTTGGTTTTAAATTGTTATAAAATCATTTTCATTTTAGTTCTTAGCCGCATTCATTGTTTTGCAGTAATCATGCTACTATTCATTGTTTTAACTTTACTATTTCAAAAAAGTTGCTTTCTAAAGATCTTTTTTTATATTTTATATTTTTTGTACATTTTAAAATTCCAATCATCGGGCCTCAGATGAAGTTATATAGAAAAAGATACTTAATTTTTAGGCTGTACTTTCGTGGTAATGAGGTTATATCATTTAAAAATCTATATATAAATGCAGTCGAACATGAATACTGCAAGAAGCAAGAAAATTTATGAAAATCCTTGTATTAACTGTCACTCATAATACCCATGAAGATAATAAAAATCATAAACACATACATAATTAAACTAATTACTATTACTGATTGCTTTAATTATCTCAATGCTAAAATTAACTAAATATCATAAAGTTAAGATAAAATATTCAGTCTTACATTTGTGAATATCATTTCCTTTTGACAAAATCACAGTAGTTAAGTCAAAGTCTCTAAAGCAGAGGTTCTTAAACTGTGGTCTATGGATTCCTGGGGTCCACAAAAGGTAGAAGATTCTCTCCCTTTTAATGTTAAAATCCATTTTTTTTTTGCAAAAAAATTTGAGTGTGGGTGCTATATTTGGGAATGGGAATGAAAATCAAAATTGCTTTGAAGTGGGAGGAGAGGGAGGCTTGCAGTTGTGATTTTACGGTATATTTTTTACAGCAAATAAAATTAATAATGTATTTTTGAAGAACTCATCCATTATTCCATGACCTACAGTTTGAGAACCGCTGATCTATATTCTTGTATTTCTTTATCCAATAATTAATAGTATCTTAAAAATTGTCTCAGATAGTGACACTGAAAGTGTCTTAAAGGAATTAAATTTATTGTATTTTTACATATCTATTTGAGACAAAATATGTATACCTTTCTGTGCCACTTACTGCATTACTTTCTTTCTTAAAGCTGTCTTAATTTCAGCTTAGCAAAAAGTAAGGGATGTTCAATATTGTCTGTGAAAAACAAGATATATTTGCACTCTATTATTTAAATTTTTATTGGGCTTTTTGTCACCCTCTGTAAATTATTAATATTCATTATGTTTCATAGAATTAATATTTTTGGTGATTAAAAAAATTATTGTTTTTATGTTTAAATTTGTATTTTTTTGTCTGCAAGTTTTTGTAATATTACCACTCTCAAGACATCTTTATATATATATATATATATATATTTGTTAATGTTTTAATACAATTTTATTTTAAAATTAACTTGCCGTGAAAATGTATGAAAATTGTTTAAGTAAAATTTTGTGATATTTTTCTTCAAATGTGTTTTTTTAATTTTTTGTTTAAAATGTTCTTGTTTTATGATGCTGTTCTACAGTTGGAAGTTAAGTGACATATAAAAGTGAATCAATTTTGGGCATTATTTGTCCCCTTTTCTTTTATTTATTTTATATTATGTCAGTATAGCTATTGAAAACAAAAACCATAAATTGACGTCTTTAAATAACCCTGTCCTTTTTAATACAGGTTTACTGGGATTAAGTGATAATTTCGCATGAAGAAAAAAAAATGCAGTTTATATGGCCGTTGTGTATGTGTATTATTTTTGTATTTTATTGATTTTAGATATATTTATCCAACAAATTTTGTATAAATATTTATATGATCTGTTGATTTTATTCAAAAAAATTTATTGTTTTTTTAATGTGATATCTTTATTTAAAATGTATTAAACTTTTTTTTTTATAGAGGCAAACTAAAAATAAATATAAAAAAATTAGTATAAATTAATAAAAAATGCTGAATTGGAAATTTTATATTGCAAATTTGCAAGATATGTTATGCAAATTTGTCAATTTTTATAATTTATAGCTTCGGACAGGTCTCATTACAATTTTCTATTTATTCACAAATTTTTAATATATTCATTCTTTAATTTATTTATCTTGAAATATAATGAAGAGTTAAATAATATATATGTGGAGACTATTAAGAAATTATGATGGGGGAATGCTTAAATTACATATTTGTTATTTATGAGATTTTCTTTTTAAATTTTTGATCATCTAGTTCTCTTAAAATCAAACATTTAAAAATTTACTCTTTTTTTTCCCTTACAGTCCAACCATCTTAGTGTTAAAATCAGTTAAGTGTGTTCTCTTTTCCTATTCAGGGTTGCAAATCTTTCTGATATATTCACACAGTCATTTTTGTATACAAATGCATGAAATTTTCAGACATTACTATTGCAGTGCCAAAGAGGCAAACAATGTTTTAATTTTCCTATAAATGTGATAAAATTTTGACTTATACTTTGCTGCTCTACTTTGATGACTTTTCCGTGACTGTTTTATCATAATCCTTTTATCTTACAATGCCAACTTTGACACCGTTTTCAGAAAGATCTTTGCCTTTATTAAAAAGATACAGTTCCATTTTTTGGTTTCATAATAAAAATATCTGCAAATTTTATGCATTTATGAACAAGAATAGCTTTGTGAATGTATCATAAAATAGCCGGTTTAGAATTGAGAATATCATGCTCAGTGTCTCTCTTTAATGTTAAAAACTCCCTTTAGAAAGTTAATAATTTAGCAGGAGATTTACCAGCGATGAAATCTTTCACAGTTTGCATTCTCTTATGGGGTAAAATTTTCCAAAAAGACTTCATTTGAAAACTTAATTTTATCAATTTTATATATATATATATATATATATATATATATATATATAAGTATCTTGTTATTTAATGTATCAACATTTGATGTAACAATAAGCATTTGTTACAATAATGTAAAATAACGCCTGCTGTAGCACAAATATGCAAAACTAAGAAGAAAGTTGCAGCATTATCTTAATTAGCAATTCATCATTCAAGCTTGGCAAGGGTTCCTTCTTTTGGTTTAGCATATAAATACATGCATTTAGTCTTTTGTTTGCTTTTCTGCAGGATAGGCATTCGGGTAAAACAGCAACACTGGGTCTTAAGACATTGAAACTAGACCTGAAAATATATAGTTGCCACTTGCTACATGATGACAAAACAAAGAAATCTAACACAGTTAAATAAAGTAGACAATCAGTCATTTAAATAAATAAATAAAATGTTTTAACTTTTAAATAGTGTAATCCACATTTTGTATATTTATGGTGATCTCTGAACCGAATATTTTAAAAATGTAAGTATTTAATAGAAACTCTGTTAACTGTTATAATCTATCCAAGGAATTTTAATTAATTCAACAAGAATAAACAAAGATTCCAAAAATATTAACTACTAAGCTAAAAGGGTCTACTTACTAAAAATGACAATTTTCAGGTATACTTAGAACTACATGTTGTACAAATTTAAGAAAACTTAATGTCCCCATAAAATTTTTTGTACTAGCTCTAAATTATATGACATCCTGTTTCTAATAAACAGAATTGGCTACTTGTTTTGTTTAGCGCCATAAATGTTAAGTGATGTTACTTAGAAAATTTATCAAACAATATACTTATTTTTATGTTTTTTGTATAAAAATATTGCTGGCATATAAGTTTAAAAAATATATCTTTCTGTGCTTATTTAATTTAATGATTAAGAAAATTTATTTACCATATTTTCCAGTGTATAAGAGGACATTTTTCCTTTAAGGTAGTTCTCAAGTCCAAACTGGCTATTTTCTGATATGTACTTTTTAATTCAATTTGGCTCACAAACGCATGCAATTCACGGATGCTCTTATTCAGAAACTATGTAATCAAACAGTTTTTCTATTTTTTGGTAAAGGCAGAAAATCTTTCAGAAAATGCTGTCAAAGTTGGCATTTGAACAAAATTTCTAGGTGCAAGAGCACGGAAGAGGAAAAAATCTGCTGTCATGAGACAACAATTGCTTATAACTCAAGATTTAATTAATTCAATGAAAAATTAAAGAAACTATTCAATTACAAATCACTTCAATAAACATGTTTGCAGATTTCCTGTTTTTATGCTTAAAAATGAGCCCTTAAATTTTTTTTAAATTCTTCATGTTGTTGAGCAGGGGTGAGGGGAATACTTTTTTGAGAACTGCTTTTAAAATACACCTTAAAAATGGGGTCAGTCTTATACAATGAAGGTACAGATTTTTTGCACTTGTTTTTTGCATTTCTAATGTGTGTATGATGTATGTTATACTTTTGTTACTACTTTACTTTAATATGTATATATTAAAAAATTATTTTGTTACATTGGCAAACATAATTTGTGTATGAAGAATCATATTTAATTTTAGATTAATTTTTATTTACTATAATGTGTGTTTACTTTTAAAAAGAAATTTAAATTTTAGAATGTGTCTAATACACGTGAAAATATGGTAAAAAATATATACTTTCATCACTGGGATTCATATTTGGAATTTAGCACAAGAAAATTTTTCTTCAGTATCTAGTTAGTTACAAATGTATTAATTTTTAAATTATGTCACATTATTTATATAAAATCAACTACTAGATATATTTGTTTCTTATTTTTAATTTATTATATATTACATCCTAATATAATAATTTTAAAAAATTCTTTTTTTTTTTTTTTTTTTTTCAATGAATACATTAGAACTCTGCTTTACCAAAAGTTCAATTAATCCAAAGTGAAATTTATTAAGTTTCTTGGCTTTCTTCTTTTGGTTATCAAATGAAAGTTTGATAACCAATGGATACCCTCTATTTTTTTTTTTTTTTTTTTTTTTTAAATAGGTGGTTATGTGAAAATTAAGTAATTTATTATAACTCTGTTTTTTCCCCCCTTCTTTACCTAAGCATCACTGAATTATTAATTTTTTTTCTTCTAATATGATTTTTAAAAGCCGTCCAGGATTTTTTTTATTATAAAGAAATAGGCTTTTGTTTTTTTTTTAGAAATGTATATGAACAAGTGTTTTGCATTTGTAAAATATGTTATGTAATATTCTCAGTTTATTAATATAATATATTCTCCATGTACTATTTCTTTTATTCTATGCACTGAAGTATTATTTTTTGCTATCCAGTTTTGTTCATTATTTATTTTCTAGCTTATTATTTTATTTTCAAAGAATCTGTATGTTTTGTTTGATTTATTTCATTTCACATGTGAAATAATAAAATGATACAAGTTCGTAAATTATTTTGTTAGTCTCATGGGCAACTGACAGAAATGCATTCTTTTATCAATTTTTTAAAACTACAGTCTGTTTAAAATTAAGAGGGACAGGAAATAAATAAAGGCACACACAAATTGGCAGCTTTTATAATGGGATGGTTACAAACAATGCCAACTAATCATTGATCATTGCCAAAGGTACAGTCAATTCTTTGTCAAAATGTACTTAGCTTGTTTTCTCCTATTTTGATTTGTATTTGTGTGTGTGTGTGTGTTGTTTAAAATGGAAAAAATAAAAATAAAACTAAGGCCTCCCCCAAAAATGCAAAAAAAGATCATTTTATCAAAGCTGAGAAGGAAATGTTCTTAAAAAGTTATAAAATGTTATGAGCTACAAATTTACAACTTTAAAACACACAAATTCAGCAACCAGGACATTAAACTACATGCAGCCATTTCAAAGATACCCCCAGATCCCCTTCATCAGTGTGAAAATAAACATAAAAAGATTAAAACAGGTTCGAAGAACCACCCTGGCTATAGCTCCGAATACTGGCCAGTACTCGGAGCTATAGCCAAGGGCGTTCTTTGAACCCCTTTTGACATTTTATTTTGTAAATTTGTAGCTGGTGTCTTTGAACTCGAACAAAGTGATTATTTTCTGGTTATAAAAATTTGTTACAACTTAATCCTGAAGCTGAGTATATGATGATGATTTATCAAACAGTTCATAAAAAAAAAAAAAAAAAAAAAAAAATCAAGTTAAATAAGTACAATTTGTGTTATTAATGTATCAGTTAAATGTAATTATTAATTTTATTACTTAAAGTACAAACATATATTTAACAATTTTTTTAAATTTTTTCATTGAAAATTATTATTTTTATTTAAATTAATTATTTTTATAAAATTGCCAAATACACAAAAAAAAGTTTCAAAACAGAAACTCCCATGTGTAAATTAACAACCCTTATGTTTGCTCTGTGTCTCGTTTAATCTTGAAACTATACTCTAATAAAGGACTTTGAACCAGAATGGAAACAGAAATCGCAGAAAACCATTATTTCTGATAGAGTAAAAGACATAACTGAACCGGAACTGTTTTTCCAGCTCTGAATTGAAATAAAATTATTTTTCTGCTCCTGAACAAAACCATAATAGTCCAGGAGGTGATCATTATAAAACCCTGTGTTATCAGATACACAAAAACATTGTATAATTTATCTAAGAGTAGAAATAGAGGAATCTAGTGATCCAAGGCTGCTAAAAGTGAAATGGTGCCTAAGCCAAAAATTATTACTACTTCCAGTGTATTTTTAGAGGTTTATCCTAAACTAGCAAACCCCGCGGCTTTGCTCGCATAATAAGTTGAAATATGCCAAGTGATATTTATATGCCTAATTTTTATTAAAAGAAATTATACTTTTAGGAATAATTAAAAAATTACTATTTAAAACACATTTTGACTAAACTTTGTTATTACACTGCGTTAGGCAGAAATGAGACTTAAATTAATAAAAAGAACTAAAACTAAATAAAATATAATTTAGAAAATATTTTGAAACTTTTATGCTCAATACGCTCATTTCAGTATTCATTTGAAGTTTTGCATTTTTTGGAAACCATCTTCTGACATCTTAAAATTAACCGTCATGTCAAATTCCAAGCTTCTTGTCTAACAGTCTACCATCTCTCTCAACATAAAATGCTATATTGAAATAGGGACTGTCACCATTAATTTTGAAATCTGTTTGGTATTTCCTAATATTCCACTGAAACGTAATTTAAAAAGCTTTTAAAAGCCTTTTTTAGAACGTTTGTTGTTCCTCTCAACCCCAGGAGGTAGAGTCACCAGCATAAAATATAGCCTGTGTAGGATTAGAGCCTGTCACCATTGATTCACAACTATTACTTTTGTATTTGTTTATATTTCCTGAGATTGCATAGAAATCGTAATTTAGGACTTTTTAGAACACTTTTCACTCCTCCCCTTCGCTTCACCCCTTTTTAATTCGAATTTATTTTCGACAGTCCTTCGAGGGCATTTATATTTTATAAGTAACTACCATGCCATATTTAAAATTTCTAGCCTCTTCGGTATCACAGAAATCGCAATTTAGAGTGTTTTTTGCTCCTGCAACCCTCTGGTGGTAGTGGCACAGACATAAAATATAGCTTATGTTTCAGCAGGTTCTATTATCAACAGTTTGTCACCATTATTGTTTTTAGATCAGTTTGGTATTTCATAAGATTGCATAAAAATTGTAATTTAGAATGTTTTTAGCTCACTTTATCCTTTTAAATTTGGAATTTTCTTTCGGTGGTTCTTAGAAAGCATTTGCATCTTGTAAGTAATTACCATGCCAAATTTTAAAATGTTAGACCCCTGAGTTGTGCAAAAAATGCAAATTAGAACATGTTTTGCTCTTGCAACCCCCAGATGGTAGTGACAGCAACATAAAATATAGCCTATGTTGGAGCAGGGACTGTCACCATCAATTTGCAACCATTACTTTTGAAATCGGTTTGATTCTTCCTGAGATTACTCACAAATTGGCATTTAGAACGCTTTTCGTGCATTTTCACCCTTTTTAAATTTAAAATTTTTAAAGAAATTTTCTTAGAGATCATTTATATCTAATAAATATATACCATGCCAAATTTCATGAATCTAGGTACTTCCATAACACAAAAATTGCATTTTTAGAATATTTTTTGCTCCTGCACCCCCTTTGGGGTTGTGGAAACAGACGTAAAATGTAGCCTATCTTGGAGCAAGAGCTGTCACCATCATTTTTACACCATTATGTTTGAAATCGGTCCAGTACTTCCTGAGATTGCATAGAAATCGTAATTTAGAATGTTTTTTACAATGCTTTTCGTGCATTTTCATCCCTTTTTAAATTTCGATTTTTTTAGTAAATGTTCTTAGAGATCATTGATATCTTATAAGTAACTACCATTCCAAATTTCATGATTCTAGATCCTTCCATAACACAAAACTGCAATTTAGAACATTTTTTTTGCTCCTGCAACCCACAGGTGGTAGTGGCATAAACATAAAATAGAATCTGTGTTAGAGCAAGGGCTGTCACCATCAATTTACAACCATTACTTTTGAAATCGATTTGATACTTCCTAAAATTGCATAGAAATTGCCATTTAGAACATTTTTAGAATGCTATTTGCACACTTTCATCCCTTTTAAATTTCGAATTGTTTAGGAAATGTTCTTAGAGATCATTTATATCTTATAAGTAACTAATATTCCAAATTTCATATTTTTAGGCCCTTCAGTAACACAAAAATCGCATTTTAGAATGTTTTTTGCTCCTATACCCCTTTTGAGGTAGTGTCATCGACTTAAGATATAGCTTGTGTTTGAATGTGGACTAGCACAATCATTTTGATACCATTACTTTTAAAATCGGTTTGGTAGTTCCAGAGATTATCTCCTACAAACAAACTTTACTTCAGTATAATATTAGTATAGATTATGTAATGCAAGAATAACAAAATATGAAAAATGTTGCATTCATTTAGCACTATGATAATATCCTGGTCTGCCATATCACACCCGGTTCCAAATATGTGGCAGAAGTATTTTTATTGTAATTATTTTTAAAGCTTATCTGTGTTATTGAATACAAGGATAATTTGTTTTTTAAAATTAAGTTTAAATAGTCTTATTATGAAAAACAAAGGGCTGCAAATGTTCAGTATTCGCTAGACCTCCGGCAGAAAGATAGTTTGCATTAATATCATTTTGCATCTATTTCATTGGAAATAATTATATCACTTGAAAAGTTTTGTGCCACTTTCCTAATACCATGGATGATGTGGAATACTTATAGCAATTGGTGAAGTAAAAGAGAAAAAATTAAACAACTAAAATGCTTTATATTTTTGAAACAGGTGCACAAAATTCCTTTAAATAAAATGTATACAGATACGTAATTTAGACTGTGACATATCTATTGACTAAATTTCAAACCAATCTGAGTAATTTAAGACCTCTCCCTCCCCATTGGGAAATTTTGCATGCATAATTTAACATTTAAATCAATTACCCAAGTGGGACATTTGCTTCTCAATAAATGGTAAAATTTTAAATTTGTCTGAATTTTCCATAGAAAAGCATTATGGCGTTAAAAGAAAATGCCCTATATCTTTTGAACAAATGAATAAAAATGCAAAAGTGTTTTGTTTTTGGTAAAGATTGTAATGAACGACCTGATGGTCGCGTGTGGGCTTTCTGAAAAGATTGGCCAATGGTCTAAACATCACAAACGCTTATTACAACACGGAGGACATCACGATGCACAACACTAGCATATATAATTAACACTTATAACTGTCCCATTCCTCATGGGGTTTCGTTCGTTACTTTACGACCGGGAGTGTCCGCGACCGTTCACAGGTTTTTCTTAGCTCACCTTCCTAGGTGAAGCTATCTCAAATTCTGCCTGATTCTCATCTTTTTGGCCACAGATGCCACTTCTATAGGGCGTGTACAAACATCACACCTCCCCCATTCAAAGTTTTGATTTAGTCTTTAAAGACTAATCAAAATCTAATGGAATCTCTCTAAACATTTTAGTGTACACACTATTAATAAAAATCAAAATTACAATACTTACTTAACATAAAGATAACTAAAAAAGATAACTAAGATACTATGCAATATGAGATTACGATACTAGTATTGATGGGTTAAAGTTCTAGAATAAATATTTTTAAAGTTCAACTAATAATGTTCAATCAATTAATGTCCACAAAAGTCATATTTAGAAAAGTCTTGGAGGTAGCATATAGTCACAAACAAAATAAATCAAAAGTTTATCATGAGTTTTTTTTTTTTTTTTTTTTTTTTTTTTTTTTTTTTAAGGCAAAGTTTCTTTTATTTAAGTCCAATGTGAGGCATATAGTCTACTTAATGAGTCCACATTAGTGTGGAGTTTTCCACGTTGATAGGCTATGTGGGCTTGAAATCACTGCAATGCCAGAGCCCACCTTTGAAGGTGCGCACTTTGGGATGCACAATCGGTCAAGAATTTCAAAGGGTTGTGGTCACTCACAACAGTCACTTGCGAGCCATATATATATAATGTTCAATTTTTTTTTAGAGTGAAAATAACCGCGTAGGCTTCCTTCTCTATAGTGGCATAACGTTCTTGGCATTTCGATAGTTTTTTGCTGATGAAAGCAATGGGATGTTCTTGGTCACTTTCATCTTTTTGAGATAGGCAAGCACCTATCGCGTACGATGAAGCATCTGCATGTATGATGAAGGGTCTTGTAAAGTTTGGTGAATAACAATTGGCGTTTGGCTGATTGCCTGCTTCAGATCACGGAAAGCTGTTTCACACTGCTCAGTCCAGGTAATTTCATTAGGAGCATGTTTTTTTGTAAGTTCAATCAATGGTCGGGCTATTTCAGAGAATGTCAGGATATAGGACCTATAATAGGACAGAAGGCCTAATAAACTTCTGATATCTTTCTTGGATTTCGGCACTTCTAAATTTTGGATGGCTGCTACTTTCTCTGGATCAGGAGCATGTCTGCCTGATCCTACCACATGTCCTAGGAATTTTATCTGGGATCGTGCAAACACACATTTCTGAAAATTTACTGTCAGGTTTGCTTCTTCAAGGGTTGTCAGAACAGCGTCTATGTGCTCGAGATGATCAGTCCAGTTATCAGAAAAAACAACCACATCATCTATGTACGTGTCGGCGTATTCTCTATGTTGGACTAAAGTGCGATTCATGGACCTTTGAAACGTGGCTGCCGCGTTACGTAGCCCGAACGGCATGACTACGAAGGAATATTGTCCTCGGTGTGTGACGAAAGACGTTAAATGTTTGGAGTCTTCACTTAATCTTATCTGCCAGTACCCTTTCAGTAAGTCCAACAGGCTGATGAATTTCGCTGGAGCGACCTTGTAAAGCAAGTCCGTAGCGTTAGGCATAGGGAATGAGTCGACTTCTGTCTGGGAGTTTAAATATCGATAGTGCACACATAATCTGACTGAGGAGTCTTTTTTGGCTACACATACGATCGGGTGAGCATATTCACTCTCCGAGTGCTCGATTAGTCCTAAACTTAATAATT
Source organism: Maratus speciosus (assembly GCA_963932465.1). Lineage (NCBI taxonomy): Eukaryota > Metazoa > Arthropoda > Arachnida > Araneae > Salticidae > Maratus > Maratus speciosus. Next base: position 299,547,284 of record OZ010789.1, read on the forward strand.
CGATTTGTCTGTCGACTTCACTTTTGAGTGCCTCTGGGATTCTGTAGGGCTTTTGACGTTTTGGTTGGTTATCAGGTTTTAATTTAATTTTATGTTCTCCTACATTTGCAATTTTAGGGATTCCCGACTGAAGGTTGGAGTGTCTACGTAATATGTTGGTCAGTTGCTCCCTCTCATTTTCTGTTAAATGGTCCACGTGTAATTTTTGGTGGAGGTTATCCGGATCGTCTTTAGTAATCTGCGGGATGTTTTCGATCTCGCCAAAATCGATATCATCATCATAGATGACGCCTATGTGTGTTGTCTGAGCTTTTAATTCTCTGATTTTATTCGCGTGTAAATGCTTTATACTATTATCTGGCAATTGTACTAAATAACTATAGGGAGATTTCTTTTCAAGTATCGTAGCTGGTGCTGTCCACCTAGCATATATTTTGTGATTACTGTCCGGAATTAATACAATAACTTGATCATTCGGTTTAAATTCTTTATGTCTAGCTTTCCTGTTGTGATAATAAGCGTAATCTTGCTGCTGATCCTTGCAAGAAATTCCGGCATGCTTGGCTGCTTTTTCTAACTTTATTTTCAGGTCATTTAAATAGTTGGTAACTGAGCCTAACTGACCAATTGGTAGAGGTGTTTCGTTGGTCCATGATGACTTTAATATGGAAAGAGGACCAGTTGGACGCCTACCATATAACATTTGGAATGGACTAACGTTTCGTTGTAGCATTTGGTACCTCCCTGTATGCCCACAACAAAAAGGGTATGTGTTTATGCCAGCTTCCAGCATTTTCTCTTATAACATGGTGTATCATCCCTTTAAGTACCCCATTCCATCGTTCCACTAATCCATTTGACTGTGCGTACCCCGGAACGGAAAAACGCAGGGACGTCCCTAAACGTTTCATAAATTCTTTCGTGGGGGCTGAAGTGAAGTTTTTACCCTGATCGCTAGCTATTAATTTGGGAATTCCGGTCCGTGAAAATATCTGTAAAAGGGCATCGCATGTAGATTTAGCAAAAAGATTTCGTAAACAGACCGCTTCCGGCCAACGCGTGCACTGGTCTACCGCGGTTAGTACGTACTTGTATCCTCCACTAGCCGGTTCTATTGGGCCTATTATGTCTATATTTACAATCTGCATTGCCTCGTCAGGACGAGTAACTGGGGTTATCGGTACATTATCAAACTTATTTGCTTTCGCTCGAAGCTGACAGGACAAACATTTGTCGCAAAACTCGCTCACATCTGTCTTAATCCTAGGCCAAAAAAAAAGAATATTTTAATCTTTCAGTGGTCTTTCGTTTTCTTAAATGTCCACCCCAGGGGCTTGAATGAGCGAGCTCTAGCAACTGCTTTCTACGCGGCTCGGGCACGAGCAATTGATGTACCGTTTCCCCTAATATTTTGTCACGATGGTATAACAGATCGTCCTGAACAAAATAATTATTGCGCTCATTTTTGGCATCTGTCCAACACTGATTTAGTGATGCATCCATCTTTTGTTCCCATTTAAATTTTTCTGAGTCGTTCGTGAAATTTCTGGTATTTTCATTGCCATCGTTATCAATATTCTCGTCTACATTTCCTATTTTAACCTGCTCGGCCTCCGTAGCTGTTTTCTCTCGTACGGGGCAAATTTATAGTACTAAAATCATTTATTGTGGTGTCGGGTTCATTACTTTCGCTTATTGTGCTTAATTCCTTATGAGCATTTAAAGATAACAGTAAATCATTAATTAAATTATCAACCATCGCACACGTTATTACTATTTTTGGAAACACCCTGCAATGTACTCTATCAGCTGCTATACTTAGTGGAACGTTTATTAACGGTGCTCTTAACTCGTGCCCGAAAGCTGATTTAAGTATAATTGAACCGTATGGTACTTTAAAATGCTCCGGTACACAATCGCTCTTTATAATTGAAATCTGAGTACCGGTGTCAATGACTCCTCGCAAAATTTTATTCTCAAATTCTAAGTCTATAAATTGGAGTGGTTCAATTATTTTTTTTTTTTTCTCGCACCCGTTCTAAATCAAATACATTCCGCGACATTACTCGGGCTGACAGCGCATTTTCATTCGTATTTTTTTCTGATTTATTACCCTTCCCAACTAAAGAATTACAAATTGACACGTGGTGTAATTTGGAACACAGCCTACATTTAGTTTTTTCCGTACAATATTTAATTATGTGTTTCCGCTTCAAGCACGCAAAACATCTACCCTCAGCTTTTAATTTATTAATCCTTTCCTGAATTGAATATTTGTCACAATCTTCAGTTAGATGCTGATTTACTGCCTGGCAGAATAAACAAACACTCTTTCCGCCAGTCATGTCATATGCACTGACGCCAAATGTTTTGTTAATTTGTTTACATTCGGGTAATATTTCTGATAAGTACTTTGGCCTTGAATACTCAGAAGATAAATTTATAATCTGTGTCTGTTTTTCCCTAGCCTCCAAATCATTTTGGATAAATGATAATAATTTATCCACACCGTAATTCTCTTCAGAATTTTTGACACTTTCTCTACTGAATTCGAGCGATAAATTATACGGTAATGCTTTTAAAATTATTGGAGTCAGAAGTGCATCAAAGCTGTCCGCTTCCATTTCTAATGACCTTAGACTACGAATCTGCATTTGAATAGCGTCATATAATTCACGTAATGACATGACGTCATGCGATTTTGTAACCGGTTTTAAAGTTAACAGCGTATTAATATGACTGGTAATAATTAAATCTTTCCTACCAAATTGTCTTTTAAGTAAGTCGATTGCTTCTATGTAATTTTTATCAGATAACGCAAAACCCGATATAGAATTATACGCGCTCCCTCCTAAATAACTGAATAAATAATTCATTTTCTCAATATTTGAGAGGTGTTCATTGTCATGTACCGCTGTTTTAAACGAGTTCCAAAAATTCTGGAAAAGTTTAATATCTCCATAATATTTCTCAATTTTAAGTGTCGGTAGTTTGACCATGTTAGGAAATTCTACGCACCTATTTGCGGAACATACGGGGGGGGGGGGGGGGGTTCTTTTTGTTTTAGTTTTTTATTCACTCTGAACTTCCAGAGCGTAATTTTTTCCTGGTACTCTGCCGACGCCTTGGCATCTTTTTCAACTTCGGATAAATCATCAATTAATGATAAGATCTCGTTATCTTCTTGTTTCAAATTGCTAGGTTTCTGTTCTAACATCGCCAAATTTTCTTCAAGATCGTCTAAGTTTGGCGTGTCGGACACAAAATTATCTTCAATTTTTTTAATTATTGATGTAATAGAACTTTTAGTTACGGCGCGAGCTTTTTTTAATTTTGAGAGCTTGTCTGCCATACGTAAAGTAATGTAATAAAATCTTACCTCCGTAAAAAGATAATCCGATATGGATAATATAGGGAAAAGATAATCCGCACGTCCAGAAAAAAAATAATCCAGGAATAGAGAAAGAATAATCCGCACGTTAATATTTCTTATTGGCCAAATCCAAATCCCACAATACTTCTGACGCCAGTGTAATGAACGACCTGATGGTCGCGTGTGGGCTTTCTGAAAAGATTGGCCAATGGTCTAAACATCACAAACGTTTATTACAACACGAAGGACATCACGATGCACAACACTAGCACATATAAATAACACTTATAACTGTCCCATTCCTCATGGGGTTTCGTTCGTTACTTTACGACCAGGAGTGTCCGCGACCGTTCACAGGTTTTTCTTAGCTCACCTTCCTAGGTGAAGCTATCTCAGGTTCTGCCTGATTGTCATCTTTTTGGCCACAGATGGCACTTCTATAGGGCGTGTACAAAGATCAAACTCATCTCATCTTCTAATGAAAAGTTTAAAAAGTTTGTTAACATACTGTAAAACGGGGTTAATCGGAACACTTTTTAACTTTAAGGTAAAAAAAAAGCAACTGACAATTTTTTTAATCTTTTTTTTTTTTTTTACTAGAAGTTCGATCCTGTTTTGTTCTTGCAATTTTAAGCAAAAAAAAAAAAAAGTTTTTACATACTTTTTAAAAAATTTTAATGGTGAACAAATGTTATAATCTTTATTTGTTCTGAATCAGACTTTAATAGGGTTAATAAAAAGCTTCAGGTAATAATGATAAGGGGCGAATAGGAGCACAGTTACTATCAAACAAAACTTTTTTTTCTATACAAGTAAAGGTATGACTTTTCAAAAATTAGAAAACTTTGAACTAAAGAAAGATTAAAATTTATTGTAAGAAAATATATTTAAATTGAGAAAGATAAACATTTAATACAAATTCAATTCACTCATGTCTTTCACAAAAGTTATGTCCTTGAAACGAGCAGCTCTTTGAATGTTGTCATTTGGCTGAAGTTTCTTTCTAGCATCTTTTGGAAGAAATGCTGCCTTCTGCTCCTCCATTTCTTGAAATCTCTGTGTATGGGGGATCCTTTTGTAAAATTTTCCCTCATATCCATCATCTTCTGGCTACAGGACTTTGACCACATAGTGTCTGTATGACTTTTTCCGTACACTTTAACAACAAGGAAGTCTCCTGGAGCAAATTTGTTCAGAAGTTTGGGACATTCTGAGATTCCAAAATCTGAGTTTTCTGAAGTTGTCGGCAATATGAACTCTTTATTACTGTCTTGAATAGAATTGGTGGAATTGGAATCTTCAGACGATGATCTTCTGAATAGTTTCTTTCATTTGTTATTTGTCTTTTTAACAGGTCTGAGCAAGACTTTGGTTTGCCTTTGCTTGGTCCTTGTTCAGTTTGGTCAAGACCTGCCATTATTCGACCTTGTTCTTCACCTGGTTCACTTTGGTCTGCCGTTACTTGTCCTTCAAATTCTTTGACTTCAACACTCATTCCAGGAGTGACTTTCACTTTGTTTCTTCCTTTCTTTGACTGATGTGTGTCAAACTGTCTCTGTGATATCAAAATCTCTTTGAAAATGTCATCAATAGACTCTACAGGTAAACAGGTGTTGTTTCTCCAGAGTTGGTGCAACTGCTGCCAGCATTAGTGTTCTTTGGGGCATTAGCACTTCGCAATATGTCAAGCACTTTTTTACTACACAAAGGATAAATACTGCATTTTCCAAACCCTGATACATTTTTCAAAGCACAACAAAAATTTTCTGATTCACCCCGTAAATCTTAAACCTATGATGTCTCAATATATTTTTCCTTTTTACCCTACTGCCAAGAAGGGTTATGTGTTTCATGCGTATTTGGGTATCAGGCTTTCTTTATACCCTCGAAACATCATAACGGCTGGATGGATTTTAATGAATCGATTCGTCTTAACCGTTCGATGGTTATAGGCCAGGTTTTGTTTTTATAAATTTAAAACGGCGGCCGTAAAATACAAAATGGCGGTAGAGACGAAAATTTTTTTTTACGCACCCTATTGAGTGGCATATCATTGGATAGGTCTTTCAAAATGAAGACGATGTTTCATTGACTATTTTACAGTCAGAAGCTCCGTTTAAATATTGCATAACCTGCAAGTTGTGTAGGTAGGATCGCTAGCTTTACTGCAACTCTAACCTTCATAGACATCTATACGCCTCATCAAAACAGTGTTTATAGATAGGAACTAACAATTAAACACAACTTAAAAGTCATCAATACAAGTAAATTATTTAAAAAAATAGGTAAGTAATATAAAAAATAGTTTCCCATTGATGAGAAATAATTAATTAGTTCGCTTTTTATACAGTCGGGTTTTTTGATTTTTTTAAATTTAATTTTTACTTGTTATTTTCTACATAGTTTTAGAAATACGTAAAATCTAATACAGCGTATCGTTTATAGGCACATGCCTAATTAAAAATCACTACTCTTGGGTTTAGAATACGAAAAGGTCTGGTACTTACATATTTTGCAGATGTTGAAAACAGGAAGATTTTGAGGATCTACTTGCAGTTTTGTTGATAACCCAGTAGTGGTGTCAACTTGACAAAACTTAATTTCCCAACTCTTCGTGATGTTACATTCCTTTAAAAAAAAAAAAAAAAAAAGGCAAGTAAAAATACCCTCATGTATATTTATGTTGAATTTCTTTGTATGACCAGGAAGTTTCGTTCTTATTCACCCCGTTTTACGGTACTTAATTTTTGTAAGTATAGTGACTTAGAATTTTCATTTGTAGCAAAATTGATAATATATCACTTTAAAATTTTATTATAAAAAATGAGATAAACTACAATAAATCTTTGTATAAAAGAACTATTGTATGAGTTCAGATAAATAATTTAACTATTTTCGAAACAAGATTAATCTATCAAGATCTGCACTTTTGCGAAATTTTCCCTTTTTTCGAAAGTTTTGCAAAATGCAGGTTTGCGATTTGTCGGTCTCGTTTCGAAAGCAGCAAAAAATCGATCTGGGTGCCTATCAAAATGTGTTCAGCATTAGCTTTCTCAAGCATTCCACACTATACATGGTATTAAGTAAGTGACCCAAAATTTTCCAAATGATGTAGTTTTCTTCGATGAAATCGAAGATTTTTATCTTTTTTGTATTCTATATTTTATTTTTCTTGTATTACGTAACTTGGATAAGCCTCTAAAAATATACCGGAAGTGGTATTAATTTTTGACTTTGGTACCTCTTCACTTTCGTCAGTCCCAAATCATGGAGGCAAATTATATGTTTAGATTCCGCTATTTTACTCTTACATAAAATATGTAATTCTTTCTTGTATCTTATAATATAGGGTTTCATAGGTCACATCCCAGCTTACAATTCGTCAGCACGATAAAACTGTTCAAATTAGAAACTTTAAATTCTACATATATATTCGTAACATACAAGGGACACACTAGCCACTAAGAAAGAATTTTTCGAAATCAACCCTAATGGGAAGCCCATAGCTAAACCAAGCTTTCATGAAGGGCAAATTTTTTCCTGGTGGGGCAGACTATTTTTGTTATATTTTTTTATTAATTGAATTTTTATAGTTAATTTTATTTTTATGTCTTACCGATCTTTGATCCTTAAAAATGATGTAGAATACATTTTGTATAAGTTTTTTTCAGTGACAAAGATTTTCACCAGGCAAGAAATAAATTTTGAAGCTTGTTTGAAGTCCCCCAAAAAATTAATCGTATCTACATATATTTACAAATAAATAAATTATTATGTGCGAAAAACATTTACTGGTGAAAATTATGTCATATTGAAATCAAATTGTACATTTTCAATCGTTAAACTATTTTTTAATTGTGTATGAATTAGAACACAAAGGAAAGATTTTCCGCCATGATTAACACTGAACTTTTATTTTTATTTTATTTTTTTCCTAATTTTGATTTTTAAGATTATTTGAAACATGTATTTTACTTTTAACATTTAAGAGATTTTTTACCTGGATTTTTAAAAGAAACTGGGTAAGATAAAAAATATTTTTATATCAGTACATTAGCATTTAATGTTTATGTATATTAAACAAAATTATAATTTGCAGAAAAAAAAAAAACAATTTATTTCCTACATTGTTTAAGTCTGAGAAGGGACAGATATTAAGATATTTCATTCAGCTAGTTCTACATTTAATGTTAATTTTTTGTAACGAATAAGCTAAACAGATTGAACATTAAAAAATAAAAATAAAATTCAAACAATAGGATACTTAAACACTTAGTTTTTTCAAATGAAATCGCAATAAATCTTAAGACTTTTTAAATATTTGTATTTTGCATGTACTTTATCATTTTACATACACCATCATGAACATAATACAAAATCTACAGTACAAATATTTGCAACTTAAAAATGGAAGAAGCCTGAAATTTATTTCGATTTCATTTGAACCAAAACTAAGTTTTTAGGGTGTTTTAAGTATCATATATTTTGAGTTTTAGTATTTTTTAATGTTCAATTGGTTTAGCTTATTTCTTATTATAATTTAACATTAAATCTAAATGTAGAACTAACTGAATGAAATACTTTAATATCTGTCCCTTCTCGAGTTTAAAAAATATGGGAAATAATTTTTTTTTTGTTTTTGTCTGCAAATTATGTTTTTGTTTAATATGTCAAGTTTTTTAATAACTACACCATTCAGACATACTCATTTAAAAATGAATAGAATGTATCATCATCAGGGTTCGATTTTAGCGGTATCGCATCACAATTTGTGATGTAATTTATCAATGATTAATGTAAAATGTTTAGCCAGTGCAGTAATGCAGATAGTCGTAATTTGGACAAAAACTTCCAATCTGAGCATAAAAATCTATAATAAACGCAAAAAAAAAATCAATTTCACTTAAATTTAGTTATCCTATTTCCCATCCTATTTGCAAAAATAAATTTCGATGAGTATTTACTGCTAATATTTAGCAGCAAAATAGTATAGCTGTTATACAGTTTAAAAAAAAAAAATATCCTATTTCCTCCCAGGGGTCGATATAAGTGCCAGACCAAATTTATTACCTAAGTTTGATTTGAGATATGGTTCCCATCTTGGAAAAAAATCCATTTAAAATTTTATGCAATTTCTCACCAGGAGTGTTACCAGCATAAAAATACCTATCATGTGAAAATTTTTATCAAAGCTAAAACTTGACCGAAGCAGAAATTTACTTTGAAAACTTATTAAAAAAACATAAATCAATTTTATTAATATTTGCTTATCTTATTTCCTCCCAGGGCGCATCACAATTGCAAAATAAAAACTTGTTGAATCTGTATTCCAAAATTTTAACTTTGAGCATAGTTGTCATATAAGAAAACATAAAAAAGCTAATTTAAAGTTCTTAATTCTGTAATTTCCCAATGATAGTACTTCCAGCTTACAAATATATATATTAGAACATGTATGTGCATTAGGAAATTGGATTAAAATCTTATACAATTATATAATGTAAGCTGAATACTATTACCTTATATCATTTATATATAATAATAAAAATTATTTAAATATTTATTTTTTATATATTCCATTTCAAGGCCTTTCATATTATTCAGTGTTCATTTTTCTTCATATTCTGGTTATGCAGTCGTTAGGGCATAGAGAGAATAAACTATTCAGCTTTTAGCTTTATTCTCTACAGAAAACGACTGTTTTGCTTATATATGTGAATTCTGTGTACTTGATAATGGAATTTACTATATAAGTGTTTCATTTTTTTTTCTGTATCCATAATCGTGATTTTCTTTTTTCTTCCTTTTTAATCCTCATAAGGTAGTAAGTACAATGGACAATACATTTTAGATAACATTTGGTATATATATAGTAAAATGTGAATTTTATCGCGTCAGAAGTTTATTGTGAATATTTTTTTTTTTTAAACGGACGGTTTAAATGAAAAAAAATGTGTTGCATCTGTGCTACATATTTTAAACTTCTGTATAGCTCTCATACACTTAAACATAAAAAATCAACTTTACAAATAAAAATTAATTTGATTATCCTATTTCCTCCTAGGAGGCGCTATAAACGGAAGAATAAAAAAAAATTCATTTTGAAGTTTTAGTTATGCAATTTCCCAACAGAGGCGCTGTGTAAAAAAATTATCATGTGAAAAATTTTATTAACCCTTTCGGACGAGCGACCGGTATACGTGCCACTTAAGGTGCTCAGAATCCTTCATTATTCCCCCAGTTCTTTTTATTGTAAAGTTTACCTTATTTAATCAGAGGATTTTCGCCATTCAATTACAGAAATTTTTCTGTTTTGAAAAACCGGTGGTAAAATATTAAAAATTACGCAAAAGGGTTAAACATATATTTGACCTTGGCAGAAGCTTAATCTATAATGATTTAAAAAAAATTAATTACCCTATTTTCCGCCATATGGATATGGCGTCATAAATACAAAAGAAAATTGTGTTGCATCTGTGCAACAATCTTTAATTTCAGTGTAGCTGTCATACCGTGAAACACACAAAAAAACCCCACTTTTTGTTAAATTTTTGCGGTCGGCTTGAGGATTAAAGTATTTCGGGCTCAGGTCGTATTGCGGGTTGATTTCAAATGTAATTTGCGAGTTCGGGTGGGTACAACCCGACCCACATAGGATTAATCGGGTCATTCGGATTCTGACCGAAATAGACAAAGGTTACGAAAAGTCTACCTCACCCGCAACGACAAAAATACGTCAACCTGACCCGATGCAGGAGGGTAATTTCATGTAAATCCGAATACAGCTGAAAAGATTTCCATTAACTGTCAACTCGACCCAAAGTGAAATAAAATTAATATACAATTATTGTAAAATGTGAAAGAAGTCTACAATTATATCGTTAATATCAATTTTACCTTTTATGTAGAAAAATGAAGATATATATAGTAGTATTCATTAATGTTGAAATGTATAGTTTTTTTCATCTGAAAAATATTCAGGATTTCTTTGAAAAATCGGGTCAAAATGAACCCACCTCTAAATAGTGAAAACCCAACTCGAAACAATTAACGATTTACCTTACCTTACTGGCAGAAAATCATTAATGAAAATTTTCTTATCCCTATAGATCACAGAATTTGCAAATTTCGTAACCTATTGATAACGTTAGAGGGTTGATAATCTCATGATTGATTGATTGAATTTCATGATTTTTTTTTTCCGTGATTATCTGAGGAAATTTGCAATTTTATTCCGCAATAGTTTCAAGGAATTCGCGATTATTTTCTGCAATCAATATACAAAATCAATTTTTTTTTCTCGCGACCATTTGTCGAAATTCACAATATCGACAACCAACAGCCGAAATTCCATTTTTGTTTCCGCTATCTTTTGACCAAATTCGCAATTCTTTTCTACGATCTTTTGTTGAAATTCGTGATTTTTTTTCTACCCCAACTGATAAAATTTCGATTTTTTTTTGCGCGATCGTTGTGTTGACGAAATTTTGGATCATATTTCGAAGTCGTTTGACTAAATTTGTGATATTTTGCGCAATCTGTTTAAGAAATTCGCGATTTTTTTCGCAATTCTTTTACGAAATTCAATATATTTTTTGTGCCATCATTTGACGAAAGCTGCATTTCTTTACGCGATCTTTGGCGAAATTAGTGATATTTTTTCATGGTCGTTTTAAAGAAATTAGCGAATTTTTCTGCGTCCAGTTGAGACTTTTTTTTTTTTTTTTTTTTTTCAAAAACGCAAAATTCTCGATTTTTGTTTGAAACTGATTGGCGAATTGATTTTGCGGAATTCGGAAAAAAAAATAGCAGACTAAATTAAAAACAGCGAAAATTAAAAACATTCGCGGAAGAATCACATGCCTGTAATTGAAGTTAAGGAGACAAAATCCCGCAGTGCTTTTTTTATTGAGCGGTATTTTTCCATTTTTTGTGTGATTCTACACGGTATTTCAATTTCTGTTCTTCAGAGAAAATTTTGCCCTGTCCTTCACTTGGAAACTCTTGAAATGTCGCCCCTGCAGTAAAACCTGGAGTCGAAAGAGACTAGAAAAAAGTTCCATTTTAGACAGGTCTTAGCAAGTATAATTGTCTGATATTTTTCGTCGAAATTCGATTTTTTCCGTTTGAGAAAGAATTATAGATAGGTTTCATTTTCACAAGTTTTAATGTAATACATCTATGCTTTTTAGAGCTATACTATACTGTGAATGTTTTAACAGTCTTTGAGGATACCTGTAAAAAATGGAACCTGTCCATAACAAAATCCTGTCTTTAAACAAAACATTTTCATATTCAATATCTTGAAATTTTACCTGCTAAGACAGAAATCTGTTTAAAAAGAAATATTTCATCGTTTCTTGAGTTTCTGCATTTGCAGTTTTTAGTGGTTTTGTATCCATGATTAAGTAAACGTTTCTCATTCGGAGGGAGGGGGGTAGGGGGGTTATACCTCCGGATTCTACCCTTGGCTATATCAATTCCTTCAAGGAAACTTTGCTCCATCCTCCCCCCGTCCCCCAAGAAAGTTCTGAAATGGTTCCCCTGGCCGGACTCTTTTCTCAGGCGACGCAGAGAAGTGCGAGTGGCTTCCAAAAAAAAAGAAAAATTCGGGGGATCCCGGACTTTCAGGTTTCCAGAGAAACCCCCCAGTAATAACGGAGAAATTAATTAAAAACCGTCTCATTAGAAAGCATTGAGAAACTAAAGCGGGAAACTGGCGCTCAAAAGAGCGCAAATTTCGGTTTCGCTTTTCGGGATTCGGTCGCCTCGAATTTGTTAAAATCAGAAAACTAACGAACCGATCGATTTTAAAATTTCAGTTATTTTATAATAACACCCAAAAATTAGAAGTGAGGGCAGTTGATTTTCGGAGTTGGGCGTGAAAAGAGCGCATATGAATTAATTAAAATTACAAAAAATATATATACTAACTAACCCATCGATTTTAAAATTTCATATATTTTATAACACATAATTAAAATTTTTAAAAAAGAGGGGGAGTTGAATTTCGGGGTGGGAGAGGGGGGGCCGCGAATAAATTTTTAAAACCGTAGCGCTTTTTACAATAAATATAGTTTTAGATGCGTTTTTTTGACGGATCCCTACGATAAATATTATTTATTAAATATAAAAATTTCAAAGACGGACGGCTGTTGAATTCCAGGTGTATTCCGGAGACGCGAGAGTGGATACGGGCAGGGGGATATTTTCAAACTTTTCCCGAACCCCTTATGTGATATATCATCGGAAAACCCTCGGACCACTTTTCATATTATGAACATCCCAAAATTTCTACGTTACCCTTTTTTTTTCTTCCGCGCTCTAACTTGTGTATTTTAAGCAATTTTTCTAACTCAGCCCCCAATTAAGCGTGCTTCGATGCCTTTTTGAAGCTTGACCGAAGGGGTATCTCGCGACGTTCTTTCGATTGGTGAGGTCTATTTTGAACCCAGCCAATTAGGGATCATTTTCCCATGCGGAGGTATCAGAAATGGATTTTCGCATTACGAAGCACCCACTCCACCCCTCTTGACTCTTTTTCCCCCACTAGAGGGCGTTTTAAAATTTTAATTTGTTTATTATTACCCCATAAAATTTCCCAAAGATTATGAAAAAAAATTAAATAACAAATCTCAACAATTAGCAGCTTTTCCTTCATTTTCACCTTTCTGTCGCCAGGGAGCGCTATCGATTGACACCCAGCGGTGTGGGAGGGATTTTCCCATTTTTTCCCAACGCTTCATTTGACATATCATCGGAAACCCCTGTGGCAACTCTTTTCATTTTATGCACCTCCCGCTCCACCTCTCCCCCCGGAGGATACTTTTCCAACTTTTGCTGACACCGCTCTTGTGATATATCATTGGATAGGTTATAAAACGGAGTTTCGTTCGGATAGAGGTTTGTTGTGAATAGAGTGCGCCCCCTGCTGGTTGAATATGGAAGTAACAGATTTTGCAGTGCATGCGCAGCACGCCTGCTATACGGTGCCGCAGGCCGCGGTGACCAAAGTTCTATATTCATATAAGAACATATTGCGCCCCCTAGCAGTGGAAGATGTAACTAAAGAATTTTGCAATCCGTATGCAGCACGCCTGCTACACGGTGCCGTAGGCAGCGGGGACCCGGTTCAAGGTTCGTTCGATTCGAGATTGGTGTTTTGGAAATATTTCATATCTCAAGATTTTGCAGTGCGTGCCCAGCACGCCTGCTATACGGTACCGTAGGCAGCGGGGACCCGGTTCGAGAGTGCTTTCTTGGAAAAAATTAGTTTTTGGGACATATTCGTATAAATTAGAGGCCCCTATGAAAGGGTGGGCCCTCTAGAGTTCGAAGCCAGCTAGTTAAATATTAGAGAGCTTTAACTTTATGCATTTTATACAGGAAGGAGAAGAAGAAACAGATTTTTTCTTTTTGGAGGGGGGGTGGGGGAGAAAGAGATTGATTAGATGATTGCTTAGTTATTTATCATTACTAAAAATTTAGAATTGGTGCAAAGAAAGTTTAAAAAATTGAGAGTTTTAATGACTAAATTTTGTGTGCTTGGTAAGAGCGGGGTGGAGGGATGACTATCAATTTCGATGGAGGGGATAGGAGTAAAACTATAAATTATAGATAAATTATTTCTCTTTGTATATGAAAACAGATAACCCGAAATGGTATTTTTATGTTAATCGGGTGCAAATCTCGCCAACATTTTTTTTCGCCAATATTTTATTTTACATATGTGCAAATTAAAAAAAATATTTTGATGGCGATCTTTTAACCCCCGATATGTTATTTCTTTCGGCCAACAATTAAAGGGTCGTCTCTAAAAAATAACGTTACGTTATATAAGCCAGCCGTAAAACAAAGCAGCTGTATCATTGTACGAGATATCTCTACTGCAATTTTGTAAACTTCTAAGCATCGCACATTTTCAATTTTTATACCGTCGTATAGGGGGAAAAAAGTACTTTTAAATGCAATTTGTTTGAAAACTGCACCTCAACTTACTTTTGAGTTTTTTAGTTTTTAATGCCATTTCTGTAATGTTGGCAACTGAAGTACTCCATTTCTGTAGAAAGTAAAGGAAAAATAGTAGACTATTATATCCTTTTGTTGCCATTTTCCCATAATTACTGGAAAAAAAAGTAATTAAAATACGTGCTATTTTGGAAAAAATATATAAATGAAGGATTTTTGATAAAACATGGAGCTATTATAAACTATATGTAATTTTAACTATCTATATTGATGTTACAAACAAATGAAGGCATATGAGTTATTAGATAGGTAATTGTTTTTTGTTTTTTTTTGGCGGGGGGGGGGGGGGGGGTCGAGTTTCATGAATGACGACATAGCATTTTGCTAGTTTTGTGTATTATTTCGCGATAATGACGTCCTATGCATATTTTCTATAGATGTTGTTTAAGACTGAGTCGTAAATGTGGAATTCTTCAGCAGATGCAAATGTGTCATTTTATATAAAGTAAAAGCGTGTATTTTAAGTCTTAAAACTGAAATATCTTTTGTACTATCTATATTTATGTATTTTTTAGCTTTTCGTTCATCTGACGAAACCCTATTCATCTCACCCCTCTGCCTGTCTGTCCGTCCGTCTGTCACAGAGCCCGTTCTCAGAAACTATATATGTTGGAGACGTGAAATTTTGCATGCTTATAGCTGAACACCTCTCACATCAAACGACAAATCATAAAATTTTGAAAAAGTCGTAATTAACGGACGCTATTAATTAAAAAACCCCAATCACAAGATCGGAAAGGCATTCATAATTCTACAAAAGCATGGATTTTTTATCGAATTACAAAAACGATCTCTTCCACGGATTAAAAACAGGTGTCATTTTAACGGCAGATAAGGACTGGCGATTTCTTTAAGGCGCGATTACTTTTTTTCTAATCATCCCAGAAATTCGAAATTAGTATCACAAGACGAGCAAAAAAATCAGCTTTCAGAAATTCTAAAAATTATCTCGATCGTACCATAAAAACTCGAAAATTCGTTAAAAATCGAGAAAAAAATCTTTTATTTTCCTTCATTTGTGAAGGCGACAGGTGTCTGATGAGATTGAATTTTCGGTGGTAAACGAGAGAATATAAAACAGGTGCGTCTTGTGGTCAGAAACGTACACAGAATTTTTATACAGGACCAAAAATTTTTTAAATATCGATTTTTGATCTACTATTTTTACGCCATCCGACGCAAATTTTCATTCTCTTTCAGAATATGTCTTAATTTTTTTTAATTTCGACAATCGGAAGCGAAGATAATTAATTTTTTGGTAATTAATTCCATAATAGCATTTTTTACACAGCAGGTCACGTGGCAGAGAAAGAAAAAGATATATTTTTATACTAGGGTTTGATAATGGAAGTACAAAATTTTTTAGCTATCGATTTTACAGATTTGGTTCTTTCGCATCCGGATGTTATTTCATATGCTGATTCATAAAATCTAAATGCAAAAAAAATCGGACCGCAGCTTTCCGATTTCTGAAAAAATCGATTTTTAAACCTATGAAAGAGATGCTTTTTCGCACAGTTGACGGGAATTTGTTAAAATTAGGAAAACTAAAGAACCGATCGCTTTTAAAGCATTGTTCCGAACGGTGTCACATTTTTAAAAATACAGCATAAATTTTACTTATTCAATATAAGAATTTCATAAGTGTTGATACCACTGTTTTCAAATAGTAATTTCAGTAAATATCTTAAATTCTTGCTTAAGACCATTTTTAAACTGTAACGTTCTCTGCCTTTTTGCGTGCGGTTTTTTGACGGCGTGATGAGATAAATATTACTTATTCAGTATAAAAAATTTCATAAGTATTGATACCACTATTTAAAATAGTAATTTAGCAAATATCTTAAATCGGTCTTTAAAACCGCCACCCCCTCGATTAATGTATCTACGGATAAGTTGTAGAAAGGAGTTTCGTTCTGATACAGTTTTGTTAATAGAGTGCGCTCCCTGGTGGTGGAATGTGAAATTAAAAGAACGCGATTTTAAGAAATCTAACACGGCGATCTGTTTGAAACTTTAAGGTAGAATGTCGCGAGAAATTTCGCGGGGCGGTGGGGGGGGGGGGGGGGGGCAATTTGAAAAAAAATCTTAGCGTTTTTTACATTTTTATGTGCGGTTTTTAAGGGTTTAATAATTATAAATTATATCAATTTGGCTTTATTAATTAAAGAATAAAATGTTTTGAAAGGAATATTAAACGAAACCCTCTGTGCGATCTGTGATCACACTTACCCACTTGTTCTTTTTTCCATCGGGGGAGACACTAAATTCTCAAAAGCAGAATTCCTGCTTATTTATTTATTTTAAGTGCGGGCTGATAAATAGCCATATTAGACCTTAACATATTTGTAACTTCCAAATCGATGTAATTTGGTTTAAATTTCATATCTCTCTATTCTAAAGAAAAGTAACTACCGCTGTCACCGCCGCCGCCGGTTTTGATTTTTTTGTGACCGGAGGTCTTTCTTCGTTAATATTAAGAAAAATAATGCATACAAAAATATGAAAATCGGTAGTATTATACAGAAATGTTTGATAAACACGCTGATGCAGACAGTTTTCAGATCGAAGAATTATTTTAAGAGATATTTAATGCTAAAGTTGGACAAAATCGTTCCACTAAAAAAGTTTTATAGGAGCAAAAACTATTCATAGGAATTTAATCATTTTTAGATCATTTTATGCGTTAGAATTTGCCGGAGTGCAGATTGCATTAATTTTTTTATTTTGACTAATTTTTTGAGGTTTTATTTCTATTTTAAATTCAGATTTTCAGCATTTCTAGAGATATTTTTAACAGATTTTAGAAAGTGATATTAATTTAAACTGTTGCCAACTGTATAAGCAGCGGAAACAATAATGTTTGCTTCAAAAAAAAAAAAAAAAAAAAAAAAAAAATATTTATACGTATAAATAAATTAAAAATTTATTTACACGTGACTATTTTAAACAGAAAAAAACATTTGGAATTAGAATTAAATAATTATGTACAAAAAGCAGGAACTTATTAAAAATTACGTCATAAAAACTATAATTACACGTGAATTTTAAGAGAGAAAGGAATTTGTAAAACAATAAATTTATTAACATGCGTTAGAAGTCTTAAATAGGAGAAATTACGTCATATTTACGTCACATTTCAGTTATTACATAAAAAGAACACAAAATAATATTGCAAAACGGTTTAAATTTAGAAATTGCTTTAGATATTTATTTGATATTTTAAGAGGATACTTTTCAACTATTTTTGTTAGGAAAGCGCAAATAATATTTCATTTATAACACAAATATGTTCACGTGAATATTTAAAAGAGAAAGAATAGCTTGGTCAAAATTACGTCAGATTAAAAACGATTAATTTAAAATGTCTCATTTAAAAGAACTTTCTTTTCACTTTGTTAAAAAATACCAGGAGACAAAGACTCTGTTTACTTAATTCCTTTTATATTAGCTTATTTTGAAATGTTGTTACACGTGTCTACGTCATCAAGTTATTTTTATTTCAACGTTTTATTTGTATTTTTATTAATGTTGTACTAATTTATTTGTTTTTTCGTTATTTAAAATAAAAATTATGTCAATTTGTATAAAATTGGTCGACGGGATAATCAAGTAGTACCGCAACGGATTTGGCGTTAAAATTCCCCAATCAAAGAGAAATTAATAGAAATCCGTTTATAGAGAGATCGCCACTGTTTTTTAAATTATAATTCAATCTTCCGAAATCTTTTTAAAGCCGATCAAATTAGCGTGCATTTAGAGTCTACGGTGTCTGGACGGGGGTTGGCGAGCGTAGCTCGTAGGGGGCCGAGCCCCCTAGTTTAAAAAAAGAAAAGAAATTTCCTTTATCAGGTTCGCAGACAATTTATAATACAGGGTAAATTTATTGGCTTTATTAAGTACACATGCATAAATATTTTTACGAAATTTAACTTGCAAATTAAAAAATATGTCCAAACAGTCGCGTGTCTGAATGTTTTTCATTATTCCTTTTTTTCTCTGCAACAATGGAAATAATCCAATTTTGAAAATTTTTCCTTAAAAACATTTAAAATAAAAAATAAATTATCAAAATAGAAATATTAAAAAAAAAAAAAAAAAAAAAAAAAAAAAAAAAAAAACTATTGCGGGATCATCTACAAATAAACAGTTTCTCTCTATTCTAAAAAAAAGAAACTACCGCTGTCACTGCCGCCGCCGGTTTTGAATTTTTTGTGACCGGAGGTCTTTCTTCGTTAATATTAAGAAAAATAATGCATACAAAAATATGAAAATTGGTAGTATTATACAGAAATGTTTGATAAACACGCTGATGCAGACAGTTTTCAAATCGAAGAATTATTTTAAGAGATATTTAATGCTAAAGTTGGACAAAATCGTTCCATTAAAAAAGTTTTATTGTAGCAAAAACTGTACATAGGAATTTAATCATTTTTAGATCATTTTATACGTTTGAAGTTCCCGGTGTGCAGACTGTTTTCTTTTTTTTAATTTGGCTAATTTTTTGAGGTTGTATTTCTATTTTAAATTCAAATTTTCAGGATTTCTAGAGATATTTTTTACAGATTTTAGAAAGTGATATTAATTTAAACTGTTGCCAACTGTATAAACAGCGGAAACAATAATGTTTGCTTCAAAAAAAAAAATATTTATACGTGTAATAAATTAAAAAATTATTTACACGTGACTATTATAAACAGAAAAAAACATTTGGAATTAGAATTAAATAATTATATACAAAAAGCAAGAACTTATTAAAAATTACGTCATAAAAACTATAATTACACGTGAATTTTAAGAGAGAAAGGAATTTGTAAAATAATAAATTTATTAACATGCGTTAGAAGTCTTAAATAGGAGAAATTACGTCATATTTACGTTACATTACAGTTATTACATAAAATGAACACCAAATAATATTGCAAAACGGTTTAAATTTAGAAATTGCGCTAGTCATTTATTTGATATTTTGAGAGGATACTTTTCAACTATTTTTGTTAGGAAAGCGCAAATAATATTTCATTTCTAACACAAGTATTTTCACGTGAATATTAAAAAGAGAAAGAATAGTTTGGTCAAAATTACGTCAGATTAAAAACGATTAATTTAAAATGTCTTATTTAAAAGAGCTTTCCTTTCGCTTTGTTAAAAAATACCGGGAGACAAAGACTCTGTTTACTTAATTCCTTTTATATTAGCTTATTTTGAAATGTTTATCTTATTTTACTTAATCAAAGACGAAAACAGCGATTGACATATGTATTTTTGGTACTACTTAGTTATCCCGTCGACCAAAAATCTATCATTCGCCAAACTATAAGATTAAATGTCAATAATGGTTTATCGTAAATGTCACATTAACTTGACTTTAAGCAAGTTACACGTGTCTACGTCATCAAGTTATTTTTATTTCGACGTTTTATTTGTATTTTTATTAATGTTGCACTAATTTATTTGTTCTTTCGTTATTTAAAATAAAAATGATGTCAATTTGTATAATTTGGCGAGTGCTTTGGCGATTTATATAATTTGACGAAATTGGTCGACTGGTTAATCAAGTAGTACCGCAGCGGATTTGGCCTTAAAATTCCCCAGTCAAAGAGAAATGAATAGAAATCCGTTTATATGGAGATCGCCATTGTTTTTTAAATTATAATTCAATCTTCCGAAATCTTTTTAAAGCCGATCAAATTAGCGTACTTTTAGAGTCTGCGGTGTCTGAACGGGGGTTGACGAGCGTAGCTCGTAGGGGGCAGAGCCCCCTAGTCCAGTTGAAAAACATAATTATTAAAACTGGTTCCGAAGAAAGCTCAGGGCCAGATGGCTAAAAATACCCTCGTGCTTTAAATATCTATATCAAGAACCCTTATCATGATAACTAATGGGTCTTAATGTAGATGAATTGAATATTTTAACGAGCATTGTCATTCGTAGAATATAATTTCAGAATTAAGTTTTCCTATTATGGCATCATTTGTGCAATCTCTTTTGTTATTAATTACTATGAAATTATAAACATTTCTTTCCTAAAAATTTGCAGATAACTTTTTGGAAATCTCTTCAAAATTAATGGAGTAGGTTTGTTTTATTTTTCTTGTTAGTATGTTTTCTTTCACTGGAAAATCTTTTTAATTATCTAGATTTTATTAAATAATTTTGACTAATTAAAGAGATCATAGTTGTAATTCTACTGACGTGGAAACATTTCTTGGTGCATTTCCATTAGGTGTTAATATTTTTGACTTAAGGGATAGGGATTATAAGTGTTTTTTGACGTCAAAAATTAAACTTTTTATTTTTTTCCATCTTCTCTATTTCTCTCTCTCTTTTTCTCTTTTTTACATTTTCTGAATGTTTGAGTTTGTATAAATGTTCTTTGGGAATCATTTTTAAAAATTAAAAAATATAAAAAAGTTATAGCAATTCTTGTTGTTCAGTTTACGAAAGAGAGAAAAGGGTGCTTATTACAAAACTTTAAACGCGATTTTATCGAAACAATGTTTTTTCTAAGTCTGTATTCAAAGTATCTCAGCAACAGACGAACTCATCGCCTCTACAACCTTTTTTTTTTTAAAGAAAACTTTCCCTACCCCTTGAGAGATGCTTTTTTTTTAAAAAATTTGTTTGCTTTATATGAATAAAACATTTATTTTGTTAAAAATTGATACACTTGGTTTGATATTCCGCCATTTTGTTAAGAATACAAAACTCTACAAAACATCGTTCAAAGACTAAACGAATTATATGTGCGATTCTCCAATAAGTGAGTAATTTGTGTTCCTTGGAGTTATATGCTACATTTTATCATTTATATAATTTTCGTTAGCATAAAATGCATTATGTAATGCCTTTCTATTTTCAAGAAAACAAATAATATAAAAATTTTGTTTTTAAAGTCAAATCCTACTTAGGTCATCAAAAAAAAATTTAATATAATCCCTTAAGCTAATATTAGTTTTTGTTGCATTAAAATATCTCAATTAGTTGATTTTCTATAAGCAAGTAGGTTTACAATGGAAGTCTATGGGAATTTGGCGAAATATCAGAGATATCGCCAAGTTGGCGTCACTTTTGGCAACTCGTTTTGGTCGCCAAATTTGGCGATATATCGCCAAGTTGGTGACAAATGTGGCTGTATTTGGCGACAGAACAGGGTCCTCCCTATGGTAACCCCCTTTACAGATATGAAGATGCATTAAATTCTTCAATAACCAATGGCCGCCATTTTGTCTACTAAAATTAATTAATTAAAATTTTATTAATGAGTTAAAATTTGAAAAAAAATCTGTATTAACATCAATTGTCACCCAGTACAAGTTTAAAAAAATTTATTTCAACTTGATAGGATGAATAATAAGTATTTTATTAACGATTGAAAATTTGAACAAGATAAATAAATAAATAAATAAACAAGTAATATAAAAATTTTGTTTTTAAAGTCAATTCCTACTTAGGCCATCAAAGAAAAATTTAACATAATCCCTTAAGCTAATATTAGTTTTTGTTGCATTAAAATATCAATTTGTTGATTTTCTATAAACAAGTAGGTTTACAATGGAACTCTATGGGAATTTGGCGAAATATTAGAGATATCGCCATGTTGCGTCACTTTTGCCGACTCATTTTGGCCGCCAAATTTGGCGATATAACGCCAAGTTGGCGACAACTTTGGCGGTATTTGGCGACAGAACAGTGTCCCCCCTATGGTAATCCCTTAATGAAAATACTTTCATTGATCTTTAATAACCAATGGCCGCCATTTTGTTTCCCATGCAAAACTAAAATTAATTAATTAATTAATATTTGAAAAAACTGTATTAACATCAATTGTCATCCAGTACAAGTTTAAAAAAATTTTATTTCAACTTGATAGGATGAATAATGAGTATTCTATTAACGATTGAAAATTTGAACAAGATAAATATATAAATAAATAAATATAGGGAGAGTGTGAGCTAATAGTAGGAATTGAAAATAAATATAGGGAGAGTGTGAACTAATAGTAGGAATTGAATAACTGTAAATTTAACTCCAATAATATTTTAAATATTCAAATTGTCACTTTTGTCCCTTGTCCCCCGGCACTGATCTTCTGGAACAAATTAAGTGTAATGACCAACTATTTTTAGAAATTTTACTATACAAAATAAAAATTTATATTCTAAAGTATAAAATAAAGAATTTTTATTGTAAATTATAAATAGTTTTATATTTATTCTGGCCACAGAAAGGTTGTCTCCTAGTTTTTACGTCACTACTGTCCCCTTGTATACAACTGCTCCATCCACCCTTGTGATGACCAACTGTGACCATCCACCATTAAGCGATCAGATAAAATTTGGAGGACAGTTATCGTGATTGCTGAGGAAGTCAATAATTTAATTATTTGGACTTCAAAAGCAGTTATAAGCTGCAAAATAGATAGAAAGATAAGAATATGGTTATTACCTGTCAGCACTGAGGAAGATATGCTATATGCTACCGAAACCGGTATGCTTAAAATTTAAAATTTTTGGTGCTTTTAAACGTTGTATTTTTTACGCTTCTATTATTTTGTACTAAGCTCCTTCTTTATAATTATGGGACAGTACTGACAGGTAATAACCATATTCTTATCTTTCTATCTATTTTGCAGCTTGTAACTACTTTTGAAATCCAGATAATTAAATTATTGACTTGAGCACTGAGGAAGGTATGCTATATGCTACCGAAACCGGTATGCTTAAAATTTAAAATTTTTGGTGCTTTTAAACGTTGTATTTTTTACGCTTCTATTATTTTGCACTAAGCTCCTTCTTTATAATTATGGGACAGTACTGACAGGTAATAACCATATTCTTATCTTTCTATCTATTTTGCAGCTTGTAACTGCTTTTGAAATCCAGATAATTAAATTATTGACTTGAGCACTGAGGAAGGTATGCTATATGCTACCGAAACCGGTATGCTTAAAATTTAAAATTTTTGGTGCTTTTAACGTTGTATTTTCTACGCTTCTAGTACTCTGTCCTATACCTAAACTTTCCTAATTATTATTTTTATTTATTTATGATTTTATTATGACGCAACGTACTTTTGATTAGTTCAAAATTACTTCACAAACTATTCAAAAACGAAAATTAGAGTTAGATGAGGAAGAAAAAAAATCTGATGATTTAGAAAAAGAAGGGGAAATGTTAACACAGCAAATTCAATCTTCCTAAATTATGCTAAACAAAGCGGAGGAAATGATAGCAAAAGGTCAGAAAAAAAAGATCTATCAGAGATAGAAATGGGTCAAGTTTTACTAAAGGAAGCAAAAATTAACATGGAAAAGCACATAAAGTTATTAGATGAAAATAGAAAACTTCAACTGTCATTTGCTTCGAATAAAACGAAAAAACAAGCAAAATTATCTTAACATTAAATTGTTGAATATGTTATTTGAATTATGCTGAATTTATAATACCATTTGTGGAAAATATAACATACATGTCCGATAACTACTTGCAGTAAATAAACATATTTATCTTTTACGTTCTGTTTTTTTTTTTTTTTTAAGCGTTTTAAAATATTTCTTTCATATTTCTTATCTGATATACATTTACTATGCATTAATTTGGGGGGGGGGGGGGGAGGGCTAGAAAGTTAGATTCTATCCAGGGCCGAAACTAGCCTTTTTTTTTTTTTTTTTTGCACCTGGAGCAAACATGGATCTTGGAGCCCCCCCCCCCCCCCCCCCCCGCAAAGTATATTTACAAAGAGAATTTTCTAATAGGCAACTTATTTTAAAATTTAAAATATATAATACTGAACTACGTAATCTGCTTTGTCAAATATTGATTCATTAAAATCTTGAAAACGGAATCGAAAAGAATTAAAAAAATTTTGGCTTTAAACATGATCCTTATGCCATATCACCTTTAGATTCTTCTATGCTTCGGCATACCCCAGACAGGACGATTTTAACAATATCGTGCTAAACATAAACGTGAGAAAAATCGACAAACAAAATCTTCATTTGGCGCCCGGGCCACATGCCCCCTCTGCATCCCCCCCCCCCTAAGTTTTGGCCCTGTTCCTATCTTGTGAATGTGCTAAATTTTGAAATTCTCAAGTAAGTATAATTTTTTTTTCTATATTGACGATTTATTACATTTTATATTCTTAAAATTGTATGTACGCACAATGATAAAAAATAGTCCATTATCAAAGTATGTTTACTTTTAATGTGGAGCTGCTACAAAATGTAATTAACCCACTACAAAAGTATAATTGACCTGCTCCAAAACGGGCAATTACTGCTCCATAATTACAATTTGACCTGCTCCAAAACTGCTACAAAAATGGACTTTTGATTTTCCACCCCTGAAATTATCACATTACAGTCTTTACTAAGATTAACTTACTATGAGCACAGAAGTAATTTTCTTAATTTTGTCACTATTATTCCTGTCACTTCTGTCCCCTTTCAATGAAATTGCATCACCTCGCTACCCTATGCTGAAAGTTTACTCAACCTTGATTAAAAACATGTACACCAGAATTTTTATTTTAAACTATTCAACATATTTATTGAACTTAGTTCTACGTGGCTTTTATACTAGTACTTATGTACTTTGTCATTTTTTGTTAGTATTTTCTTTTTCTTAAAAATAAATTTAATTTTGTGGCTACCAGCCACGTCTAAACAATATATTTTTTTAAGGCTCCCTAATGCCCTTGCAACACAATCACCTATCCACTGGATGTAAAGTTGCAACGCAACTTGGTAATCCATTCAGCTGCTCACATTGTTCCATTGTACGTGGCTTTTCATAGGCGTAACCAGCCTTTTGAACGGGGGGGTGCCCAGATTTTTTAACCTGAATATGTTGGGTACAAACAATATCTTATATAGCAAAACATGCTAAAACGAAACCCCATGAAACCGGTCGAATTTCCGTTTTAGACAGGTTTTCAGCTTAGAAGGTAAAAGTGTGTGGTATTTCTTTTATAAAAGGGCTCAAATTCGATTTTTGTTTGCGTGAGGAGGGATGAGAAGGGGTTCAAAACATCAAAACTAAATCTAATGGTAAAAAAAAAAAGATGTGTGAATGTCCTTTCAGCAGTGACATAAGACAGTGACTAAATGTGGTCACAAGTGTAAAACCTTTTTGACATCCTAACTTCTAATAAAGATTAAAAAAGGCCTTTAATCATGCTGGAAACTTCTATAGGTACAGGGGAACACTGCATGAGATCTAAAATTATATCAGTCAAAGTCTTGTAGATAGAATTTTGCCGGATGATAAATGATGACACTAGTACATACGCTCGAAAGTTTTTCAGGATGCGACCCCATCACTTCTTAGGGATCATCGGATGGACCCAAGAAATTTTGTAGGAAAGTCTATATAAATAATTATCATAATATTATAAATAATCATAATATTCATTAATATCGTAATTTCCGGCCGGATCAAACAATCATGTTCCGACCCCAAAATTTTCTTTCATTATGGAAGTTAAATATATTTATCGCGATTTAACACGTTACGTTTTCTGAAACAAGATTTTTGGGTCCGAACATAATTGTTTGATCCGCGGATTATAGGCCGGAAATTACGGTAATTCATGTTTTTACCTCAGAATGTTTTAGGTAAAGCAGGTCATGATAATATACACTAAATTTTATCAAGATGATAAAAATTATACTATCATGATGCGATTGTAATAATAAAGTTAGGTGCTTGTCTGACTGTGTGTGTGTGTATGTGCGCGCGCGCGCGCTGAACTCTGAAATAACAATGGAGCTCGCGCAGACGTAAGATTTGACAGGACATGTATGCCTGAACTCATGCATATCGAAGACAATTTCTGTAATTTTTCAATTAATTTTTATGCGAATGTTTTCGCATTTTGTGGCAATTTTTTCAAATTAGTAAAAAAAGAGTCCGATTTCAATATTTTATACGGTAAACTTTGTCTTTTTTTCAATAAAGTATTTTCGAGATTCTCACAGCGATTTTTCAATTTTTAATAATTTTGTAATGCTATTTTTAGAGTTTTTTTCCCGCATTTCACGGTGATTTTTTTTTCTCTTGGACATTCCTAAAAGGAATACCGTTTTAATCGTTTACACAATTAGTTAATTTCGTTCCCTGTGGTTTTTTAATCTTTTCCGAATTTTTAATGCGATTTTTAGGGGGTGTGGGGTCGTGCTTTGAGGCAATTTTTTGACTTTTTTTTAAACTGAAAAAACTCTCCGGTAATTTTTCGAATTGGAACAATGTCAAATCAGTTCTGATAAGAAAGCTGAAAATTTAATTTTGCTCGAAGTAAAAAACACAATAATTCAAGATTCGCTTGTTTCGAGACAGAAGAGGTCTTAGGTTGCTCGGGAGTACGTTGACGAATGCAGTACCTCCTCAATCCTAGATTTGTTTAGTTCTAAGTTCGTTTAAAAAAATACAACCAACGAAACTCCACTAGTAATGAAGTCTTCTTCAAGGGGACAGGGTTTGAAATAATGTTCGGAATCGAGCGATTTGTGCACAGAAAAGGAAAATGCCGCATAATAAAAAATGCTGTGCAGTATTAACAGACCTGTTATTCTTGAGTATTTAAATTTTTTTTTTTTTTTGAAGTCCGCGATTTTTATTTCTTTTATGGAATTTCTCAGAATCAATTCGTGAATCGGTCCCGGAAAAATTTGAAAAATTCTTCAAACGATCTTGGAAAAACATCGAGAATTTCTATAAAAGAGTGCAGAAAGTAATCACTAATTTCGTCAAACGATTGCGCAACAAAAGTCCGAATTTCGATAAACCATCGACGAAAATATTTTGTAAATTTCGTCAAAATGTCGCGGTAAAGAGTAGGGAATTTTGTTAATTGGTACGAAAAGATATCGAGAATTTTCCCGATCGATCGCGCAAAACTATCGCGAATTTCGACAAATGATCTCCCTGTAAAAAAATCAGTTTTGTCAATCGGTCGCAACAGAAAATAAATTTTTTCAAAGGATCGCGGTAAAAACGAGAATTTCGTCAAAGGATCGCGGAAGGAAAGCGCGAATTTCATCAAAAGATTACGGAAAGAAAAAGGGAATTTCGTCAAACGATCGTGGAAGGAAAATGCGAATTTCATCGAAGGATCGTGCTAAAGAAATACCAATTTCGTCAAAATATCGCGGTAAAAAATGCGAATTTCATTAAAAGATCGCGGTAAAAAAAATGAATTTTATCAAAGGTTAGCGGTGAAAAGGGCGGATTTCGACAAAAAATCACGTAGAAATACGTGAATTTCGTCAAACGATTTTGGGAAAAAATTGTAAATATCATGAAATGATCGCAGAATAAAATTGCGAATTTGATCAAAATTTACTGCACTGGGTTAAAAGATTGAAACCGGGTTCCTTTTCCTACTTTCAAAAGAACGCTTCGAAACGAAAAGAAACTTGAAAAAAAGTATAAAAATTACCAGAGGAAAAAAATTACTATATTGACTTGAAAGACTGCAACCATATTCCTTTTACGAATGTCAAAAAATGGTCGCGAAACACGAAATTCAGCCAACCAACCAACATCCAGATTAATTTGAATTTTCTCTGCTATTATTTTTAATTTTCAAAGAAAGCAGGGTCTGTATACCCCCCCTCCCTTTCCCCCAACTAATCGCATTTTAGAATTATCGTTTCACATCTGCATTCCCTTTCCAATTTTTTTTTTTTTTTTTTTTTTTTTTGCTTTTTTCTAGACTTTAAACTACGAAAGCAAAGAGACAAATAGTTTCTACAGGGTTCCCAACAAGACATGACTGGTAAATTCCCTGACTTTCCATGACCAAATCTAAAAAAATTCCCTGACTTTCCCTGACCAAACGGGCATATAACGAAATTTGCTACTTATTTTTGTAATCCTTTGCAAAATTAGTTATTTTTTCCTGAGACTATCTGATAAATTTCACGTCATTTTTCATTTTTTCTCCAAGACTTTTCATGACTTTTTAGAAAATATTTGTAAATTCCCTGACTTTTATTATATATTTTGAAATTTCCCTGACTTTCCCTCACTACTTTGAAATTCCATGACTTTCCAGATTTTCCCTGACTTTCCATGATGCTGGGAACCCTGTTCTATCCTCGTCAAGAATTTGAGTTAATTTCTCATGAAATTGCAAAAACATGCAATAGAAAGAACGGCGTTAGAGAAAAAGCTCCCACAAACAAAAGACGTCAAAGTGGGATTATAAAGCCGCCTTTTTGACTTACTATGACTAATACAGATTCTTGTAAATATTCTAGTTTTAAAAAAGATAAACAACATAACTGTCTTAAAATAAATAAGTAAAAGAACATGTGTTTCTTTTTTTATCATATTTCAAAACTTAGGCTGTTAGTTTTCTAAACTAAACTAATTTGCTAAACTAATAGAACTCTGCTTTCACTTCTTCTTTTTTCTTCTGTAGATTTCTATTTTTTTTTAGTAATTGTGTTTGAGTCTGCGCAAGCGGGGGGGGGTGCCCGGGCACCCAGGGCACCCCCCCTGGTTACGCCTATGCTTTTATTTAAATAACTTTTTGGAGACATTTCTGGTTCGAATCGAATGCATTAAATTATAGAAACGGGTTCTTCTTCATACGGAATATTGTATATTACTCATTATCTGTTTCTAAAAAAAATTTTTTTAATTTAACTTTCATTTTTCACTAAATCACAGACTGAAATTCCCCACTTATTGGAGAATCGCCCATATACACATTTTAATTTTAACGTGCTTTTTGTATCATTGGTTTTTGGTGAAATCACTCAGAGAAATTTTGGATACACGGTACACTACTCATCGTGCAACACCGAGGAAAAGCCAGTCCAAACTACAGAAGGCGCATTTTTCACTACAAAAGAATAAAAATTCGTTTTTTGAAAGTTTAAAATATGTATAATATTGTTTTATGCAAAAGCCGGTATTTCGCTAACCCGCAAGAAAAGTGATATAACTCGAAAAATTCGATTTGCGTTTTATTCCACTAATAGAGGTCTGTCATAGTCATGACATGGAAATAGGCTTGCTACAGGAAAAGTTTAATAAGTTTAGTTATCCGGAAAATCGCTTTATTACGCTATATGTTCATTCGTGACCACAGATCACCACTCGCACAGACTTCGAAAAAATGTTCTTTTATTTGGATATGCTGCCATCACCGATATATATATACGTGATATCGGGCACGTTGTGAGAAGGATTATCAAAAAGAATGCTAAACTTATTCAATTAAAATTAACGAACAATTTATTTACAAATTATTTACATATAAATAATTTAAGAGCTCGGATACAGACGATCAGGCCCGATATATATAGCAAGTACTTTCTGCGCACTGCGTAAACTTATTAAATTAAAATACTCAATTTCCCACTCAAACTATGGTATCTCATGATTTTTTTATGGTACCTCATGAATTTCATGAATGAACACCTTAGGAAACTTTATTTTATATATTTGGTAGCATTTAACGTGTTAACAGTAACTCGGTATATAAACCCCATATTAATTATTTGGCATCCAAGATGCAATAACAGTAATAGCGTTTACTATTTTCTTCATTTCTAAAATATGTTACTGTAACTATTACATGTATGTTACTTCCATATTTTTAAATCTATTAAACAAAAATTTTGATTCAATAATTTTTATTTATTTTTTTGTTGTTGACACGTCATGGGCATGTAAAACCGTTTTTTAAAACATTTGGCACGCGGATGTAAAAAGGTTCGCCGTCCCTGCGAACCATAATGTAACGGATTTCTTTTGAAGGTCTCTGTAAACGAACTATAAACATTTTCAATAGCGAACATGCCATAGTAAACATCGGCAATCTGTGTATATTTACGCGCGTTAAAGCACTGACAGACACATCGAATTCATAAATACTTTTCAACTATATTGGGAAGTGTTAAAAATCGATTCATAAAATCCGAATAAACTTTATTGAAAAGAGGACATTTACTTTATTGGGCTAAAAGATTTGAAAGCGGATATTTCTTTTACTAATGTGGAAAATTCTTCACGGAACACAAAAAAACGCTACAACTCGCAAAAATTAAAAAAATAATAATTTAAAGATAATCAAAAAATCCTAGAACTGCATCGGATTTTTTTTTTTTACGAATTTTAAAATATCGTATAAAAAATGAATAAAGAAATTCGCGAAAAGTCTAAACATTGCTGTACAAATTCAGAATAAACTTTATTGAAAAAAGGATAAAATTTATTACATTAAACTGAAAGATTGAAACCGGATTCTTTTTACTAATGTGGAAAAATCGCCACGGAACGCTGAAAAAAAAAAATAAATAAAAATAAAAAATCAAAAATCACATCAAAAATTAAATTTTAAAAAATCTAATTAAAAACTCCAAAAAACCTTTGAAGTGTAATGATTTCAGGTACACAGGAAGCTCAATGCCATATCTTGTAGCTCTGCATGCAGCGATATCTTCAGAAAACGGCACAGAGATATATAAACATCCATCTTTATTATTATAAATTAGCCGGGCGAGTTTTCCAAACGAATCTCGTCCTCGTGGTAGGCTCCACATTGCTTTCGGTAGCGTAGATCTGGGTTTCACTCGTCTTCGCGCTCATAAATCGTACATGCGGAGATAATTATAATGGGGTCCTGTACGTTTCGCGCCCATATAAGTCATTAATACGGCAATCACTATGACAGGGACTTACGCATAATAAGGTGATCAGTACTTAAATCATAAATTTAAAAGTAAGCATTTTAAACTTTCATTCTTTGGCGTAGTGCAATCGAAATTAATTTATTAAAAAAATTAATAAAAATTTGAAGAAAATATAAAGAAAAAAATAACAATTTACTAAATACGGTGATCAGTATTTAAACCTGAAATTGAAACTCACTGTGAATAAAAATAGACTACTCAGAAATCCCAAAGTTGTTAGGTGAAAAAGCAGGACGAAGAATTCAGGGCATGTTGCCATATTTCTGTCAAGAAATAATAATTTCTCAGAATTTTAGAGTGGCTTAAAAAGATGGTACTGGCTAGTTCCATGGCATTTTGTAGTGTGAGTCACATAGCTGATAACTGCTATGCTTGTTGGCCACCGTTATTTTCGAAAAGTTTACGTCGCCGTATTCAATTAATGAGACATCTCCGATAAAATAAGTCGCATTTTAAACCGTTTTAAAATACTGGTAGCCAAAATACCTCATAGCACGTGATTTACACTACAAGTACTCATGGAACTAGCCCTACTACAATTCATTTTTGTCGGGCTGCACTTATCGT
This sequence comes from Maratus speciosus, assembly GCA_963932465.1. Taxonomy (NCBI): domain Eukaryota; kingdom Metazoa; phylum Arthropoda; class Arachnida; order Araneae; family Salticidae; genus Maratus; species Maratus speciosus. Next base: position 299,578,963 of record OZ010789.1, read on the forward strand.
CTGGAAATAGAACTGAATTTTGAAAAACATCTGGATAATAAGTTTAGGTGAAACAATTTTGATGGCAATGTAAAAATGGCAGATTTCCTTGATTAATTTTTAAAAAATCTAGTTAAAAATTCGAAGAGCTTCGGGGTGTATAAATTCTAGTGTGAGGCTGCCTTTGTCCCCTAATTTGATAGCTCTATGCCAGCAGTCTCTTCGAAAAATTGCACACGCACTCGCAACACACACACAAATTACTTAAAATTATTCTCATAGTACATGTACTGCCAAACGAGATTATAGACTTTACTAGATAAATAACCCATAACAATTACGATAGAAATTCATTTCTATATAATATTTTTGACATATTTTCTAAGTATTTTTACAGATAAGAAAAAAGTGGATGAAGAATATGATGTCGCATCAATGTTAAATTTCTTACAAAGCAGCATCGAAGATTTAGAAATAAAGGTTAATGACATATTGGTGAAGCAGCTTCAAACAAGAAGGGAACTAGATTTAATCCTAGAAAAACCTGAGATTTTAGAGGATGAAACACTTTCTGATGACAAAAGAGAAGTACAATTTCCCGAGGACTACCATTTTACAGAAGATCTCGAGAAAACTATGGAAAATATGATAGCTGGTCAAAAAGCTTGGATGGAAAGTGTCCAAACTTCAAAAAATAACAAAACTGGTTTAAAAGGTATTCTAATTTAAATCTCTATTATCTAGAGCAGGACTGTCCAACGCGGCGCCCGTGCGCGACATGGCGCTTTTTCGAATGATGTCTGTTACCTGGAGTTTTTTAAATACAAATCCATTTTAAAAGATGCTTCTTTAACATCATTAGTGTTCCACATGATTTGTTATTATAAGAAACGTTAAATTTTCGGTTCCTTTTTGTACAAAATATTTGGATAGGCTTCTCTCTTAGGAAAATGCAATACTATATTTACTATAACTTAGGCTTTTTTCTGAAATTATCTTTCATGTCGAGCTCTGCTTAGTAGGGGGCCTTATAGACCGGGAGGCGACAGCACAGACAATCACCTCATCGAGTTGGAGGCTGAAATTCCAGAATTAGTTAAAACTCGATTCGCATATTAAAACGCAATTGGTCTGCCAAGTGCCAAGTCATACCTTGGTGGAAAACATCTGAAAACCCGATTTTAGCGGTTGACTCGTAGGTTTACCATTTCATTGTGTTTTCCTGCTCCCAGTCCTTCATGTTTTCATACATTTGGGTGCAGGAAAACACAATGGTAAACCTACGAGTCAACCGCTAAAATCGGGTTTTCAGGTGTTTTCCACCAAGATATTACTTGGCAGACCAATTGCGTTTTAATGCGCGAATCGAGTTTTAAATAATTCTTGAATTCCAGCCTCCAAATCGATGAGATGACTGCCTGTGCTGCCACCTATTATCAGTGTTGAATTCAGACACTTTTCTCCGGGAGGGATTTCTGTGGCTCCGGGGGGGGGGGGGCATTATAAAGTTCCGGGGGGGGGAATTGCACTTTTTGACCATTGAAAACACAAAATCTCAAATCTTCCGGGGGGGACATCTCATTGCTCCGGGGGGGAATGTCCCCCCCGGGCCACCCCCTGAAATCAACACTGCCTATTATGTTTGTATGAAGGTGATTTGTCGCTATCTGTGGATGATTCGGTGGAACTGCTTTCGATTTTTAACCTCTTATCTTTCTCGGCTTCTCTTGTCGAAATGCCCCAAAATTAAAACTAAGTAAATATTAAGTCAAAAAAAAAAATTCAAATGGTCGTTGTAATCTATTAAATTACATTTTTTTTTTTTTTTTTTGAAACAGACAAAGCCATTTAAAGAATCCCTGTTAAAAATTCAATTACGAATTTCAGATTGTTACTTACTCACAGAAGATGAATCTTGTTTACCAGATTTATTGCAAAATATTTTTGTTACAGCTTGTTTTGATAAAAATATGTGTAGTCACAATGTCATTTTAATTTACGGGCAAAAGGCAGTAATGCTTTCATAGCATTAGTGCTTTTCTCCCGAAATTAAAATGATATTGTGACTATTTTTTTTTAATGTACACATAATTTTATCAAAACAAACTGTAATAAAAATATTTTGCAATAAATCTGGTAAACAAGATTCATCTTCCATAAGTGAGTAAAGATTCAGAAAATATGCGCAAGAGATGCGCAGATAGTAGATATTCTGTCATATATGGCGTCATACTGAAAACCCGCGTATTTGCATTATGTCACCCCGTCCACCAGATGGCGCAGCTGTGTCAATATACTCTAGATTGACATTGTACGCTTAATATATATGCAGTTTTGGGGATATTTGCGCTTTGCATTCGTTTTTTTTCGCTGTTTCTCTTTACAGTGTTATTTTATTGTCACATTTATTAGCTTATAAGCCTAATTAATGATAATATAAGCATATTCTTTCATTATTTAATTATTAAATAATGAAAAAAAATGATAAAAACATGATTTGCAGAATTTAAATCGAAAAAATTTTTAAACTCTTAAAATGAACACTGAAATCGTTAAGTAAAAGCATATTTAAGTAAAATAAGTTTAATTTACATAATTTACACTTCAAATTTCACTCATTTATACACACATTGGCTATAATTTAATTTATTTTAACGTTATATTTTTAATAAATTCGATAATCTACACAAAATGAATTTCAAATTAAATGAATATTCCTTATATTATTCAGATCTATTACGTACATTTTATATTATTCAGATCTATTACGTACATTTTAATTCTTTCAGTAGCGAAACAAGTGGGTAAGTGTGATCACAGATCGCACGGAGGGTTTCGTTTAATATTCCTTTCAAAACACTTTATCTTTTTGAAAAATCTATTACTTCCACATTTCGCAACCAGGGGGCGCACTCGATTCTAAACAAACATCTATCCGAACGAAATCCCGTTTTACATACTATCCGCAGATATATTAGTGGAGGGGATTGGGCCCATAGCACCTGAGATCAGTAGGCGCACCTGGCGGTAAAAAATGGAACTAAAATATGTAAGGCTATGGTGCACAATATGAAAGAAGGGTCAAAGGGGTGTCGGCAAAAGTTGGAAAATTTCTCCCCTGGTTAAAAGGGCGGATGTTAGACAAATTACTTAAAATACACAAGCTAGAGCCCGGAGAGGTAAATAATATAAGACTTTTTGAAGATTTTATGATTTGTCGTGTGGTCTGAGGTATTCAGCTATACGTATGCAAAATTTCATGTCTCCAACTTAATTAGGGGCTCTCTTAGAAAGAATTGCTTCAAATACATATGTGGTAGCTCAAAGGGTTAAACGTAAGACATTTTCAAGATTTTATGATTTGTCGCTTGGCCTCAGGTGTTCTGCTATAAGTATGCAAAATTTAAAATCTCCAATTTAATTAGGGGCTCAGTTAGAAAGAATTGCTTAAAATACACGAGCTGGAGTTGAAAGGGTTAAACATAAAACTTTTTCAAAATTTATTATTTGACGTGTAATCTGGGATGTTGAGCTATAAGTATGCAAAATTTCACGCCTCCAACCTAAATAGGGGCTCACTTAGAAAGAATTGTTTAAAATACACATGTGGGAGCCCAAAGGGTTAAACGTACGACATTTTCAAAATTTTATGATTTGTCGTTTGATGTGAGGTGTTCAACTATAAGAATGCAAAATTTCACGCTTCCAACTTAATTAGAGGCTCACTTAGAAATAATTGTTTAAAATACACATGCAGGAGCCCAAAGGGTTAAATGTACGACTTTTTCAAAATTTTATCATTTGTCGTATGATGTGTGGTGTTCAGCTATAAGTATGCAGAATTTCACCCCTCCAAACTAATTAGGAGCTCACCTTAGAAAGAATTGTTTAAAATACACATGCGGGACCCCAAAGGGTTAAATGTACGACTTTTTCAAAATTTTTTCACTTGTTGTTTGATGTGAGGTGTCCAGCTATAAGTATGCAAAATTTCACGCCTCCAACATAATTAGGGGCTCACTTAGAAAGAATTGTTTAAAATACACATGTGGGAGCCCAAAGGGTTAAATGTACAACTTTTTCAAAATTTTATGATTTGTCGTATGATGTGAAGTGTTCAGCTATAAGTACCGAAAATTTCATGTCTACAACATAATTAGGGGCTCACTTAGAAAGAATTGTTTAAAATACACATGTGGGAGCCCAAAGGGTTAAATGTACGACTTTTTCCAAAATTTTATCACTTGTTGTTTGATATGAGGTGTCCAGCTATAAGTACCCGAAATTTCATGTCTCCAACATAATTAGGGGCTCACTTAGAAAGAATTGTTTAAAATACACATGTGGGAGTTACCGACATTTATTCTTCTGCGAGTTAAACCGATTAATTAAATAATAATTAATATTTCAGCTTGTAATTAAGATAGGACTTAGAAATAGGTATCAATAAAATCAGCGAGAAATTTGACATCGGGATGCCATAAAATTTAATCAAAAAATTTAATATTTAAAAAGTTAAAATTCCGTATTAAAATATGCTATTAAGAAAAACCGCAGCGTCGTCATGTCTACCTGCTTTGAAATCTTTTGAATTGAAATCTTTTTTCTTTGTCTTTCCAATTAAAGAAAATAAATTTTTATTGATTGATTTTTAGTGGATATTTTAACTTATACACATCGCAGAAATGTGAACTTTATACCAAATGAAAGTAGATTTTTTTCTGCGTCTGTCTATTCCATTTACAAATTTCTGGGACCAATATTTTCTGATATGCGATTTCGATTTATAATGCCCACTTCATTTTTCGGCTTAATTTCCTCCGTGGTAACCATGCATCGGTTGATTTTACTGGCAACCCTTAGGAGAAACACGGATGATTTGGAGAAAGTTCATTTGAATCTGCGTTAAAAAGGTGGATTGGTTAATTTTAGAAGTTAATTAGCCCGTAATTCAGTTAATTACTAACTTTTTCAAAATTTTATGATTTGTTGTTTGATGTGAGGTGTTCAGCTATAAGTACCCAAAATTTCAAATCTCTAACATGTATAGTTTCTGAGAACGGGCTCTGTGACGGACAGACGGACAGACAGACAGACAAAGGAGTGAGACGAATAGGGTTTCGTCAGATGAACGAAACCCTAATAAAAAATAAGTGAATTCTTGAAGATCGTAATGCTTTCTAATGGAGCGATTTTCCAATGTTTTCCCAAACAGTTGCGTTTTTATAGCCTCGAACCGAGAGGAAGAATAGGATCCATTGAAAATCAACTTGTATAATAGTCCAAGAACTGTTAAACATTTTAGGGAAGGTATTTGAGGCACCCTGAAAATTTGTGCAACACTTCTTTTGTAATGCCTGAATACAAAATCGAATGTCTGGCTGAAGGATCGTGGCCCAAAACCTGTGCCAGACAAAAAATGGCACTTGACACGTGTCTGGCACAGTTTTTGTGCCGACTAAAGTGTCTGTCATTTTCAAAATATTTTTTTCTAAGCATAAATATTATTGTACCTCAATCTCAGCGTGCCTCAAATACCTTTTTTGGGTAGTCAAAAAATGGCACTTGACACGTGTCTGGCACAGTTTTTGGGCCGACTAAAGTGTCTGTCATTTTCAAAATATTTTTTTCTAAGTATAAATATTATTCTTTTTCAATCTCAGCGTGCCTCAAATACTTTTTTTGGGTAGTGTCAAAAAATGGCACTTGACACGTGTCTGGCACAGGTTTTGGGTCACGATCCTTCAGCCAGACATTCGATTTTGTATTCAGGCATTACCAAAGAAGTGCTGCACAAATTTTCAGGGTGCCTCAAATACCTACTCAAAAATGTTCACAGGCGCGGATCCACGGGGGGGAGGGGGCGATCGCCCCCCCCCAAAAGTATTAATCCACCGCTTATCACGGATTCCAAAAAATGGTCGCCGAAAAAAAAATGAATTTCGTCATTCGTTCCCAGAAAAAATCACATAATTCGTGAAAGTATCGCACAAAAAGCGCCAATTTCTTCAAAAAATCGCGGAAAAAACGCGAATTTCGTCAAAAAATCGCGTAAAAAACGAAAATTTTGTCAAAGGATGGGAGAAAAAACGTAAATTTCGTGAAAAATCGCGAAAAAACGCGAATTTCGCCATAGAATCGCGGAAAAAACGCGAATTTCGTCAAGAGATCTCGGAAAAAATGCGAATGTCGTGAAAGGATCACGAAAAAAATACTCGAATTTCGCGAAAGAATCGCTGAAAAAAAACGCGAATTTTGTCAAAGGGCTACGAAAAAAGGCATATTTAGCCCCAGGAGGAGATTCTCCGAGCCATGGATCCAGGGAGACGATCGCCCCCCCCCCCCCAAGATATAAATCCAACGCTTGTAACGGCAGTTTTTGCAGAACAGGCAGACAAGCAAACGAAAACCAAACACTTTTCGGTCTCAATGGTAAACTCACTGACAGTTCGCCAATTAATGAACAAAAAAGGATTATGTCCTTTCAAAAGGCATATGGCGCCATAATTTTTTACACTATTTGTTGAGGTGGGGGTCGATGCCACTTCGTGTGCCTTTTGTTGAATTTCTACAACAGAAAATTGACACCGTTATGCGGATCCCTTTAAAGTGTGGAAACTGTTTCATCTTTTTAAAGAAGTTGCACTTCTAATTTCTATATAATATTTTTGAAGAGAGCTCTTTTGTTTTAGAAAAGATGGGATTCGTAGCAATTTTCAAAGAAAGAAAGAAATAAGAAAAAGAAAGGACCTTTTAAAACTTCAAGCATCTTAATATTTTCTGAAAAAAGTGACTAATGTTTTTAAAAAAATGTACTGTTATTGCCACCCACATTGGTGAATTTCAAGGGGCATTTGATGAATGAACAAAAAAGGATTATGTCTTAGTCAGTTAAAAGCTAAAATGCATATGGTGTGTTAATTTTTTTTAAAGCCAACTTGGCAAACCAGTTCTTCCTTTAAGTATTTACTTAATGAAAGGCCGTCTAGGTGATTTGAATGGAAAATGCCGTTCTACTGTCACCCACCATTCATTGTTTGGTTAACCAGTTTTTGCTGTCTTTCTACCTCTTGTAGAGAAGCTATGGAAACAGACCTAGGTCTCAGTCACAAATGTTAACCTTGATGGACTAATAATGAGTAGATTATGAAGAAGTATACGCACCACTTAGATGACACATTTTTACTTTTCAAGGATGTTAAGACCCCTTGAGATTTTTATTCAGTCCCTTTTTTGAATAAACCGATAAGATAAATAATTACCAGAGTAAAAATGAAAAGAATGAAAATAAGATATCTAATAAATAAATTCTATGGTAACATTTTTAATTTTTCGGCACAATTAGTAACAATAAGTCATATTTTGAGGAGTGACTTTTTCCGCACTAGTCATACTTCGATGATGGGTAGTGCGGAAAAGTTGCCACTGGTGGCACTAAGTTCACACAAAAAATTTGAGAGTTTTCGGACAATTCCTTCATTTGCTGCGAATGGCTTGAAGTTAGGCTCAAATGCTGATTTTTGAACTTTTTTAGCAAAAGTTTAAAAAATGTTAAATTTAAGTTTTTTTAGCTGAATTTACTTGAAATGTCATGTTTAGTGTACGAAATGTTTAAATAAGCTCTAATTACGCAGGCCTGCGATGAAAAAAATACAAGGGAATTGATAGCTGATCTTTATGTATTTTTTGGTGCTAATTTAAAAACAAATAATAAAAATATTCTGTCACGTTTTCTTGAAAAATTCAATTTTAGTTGGATTTTTATGAACATTCCATCGTCCATACGCCCCGCTCCTCATGGACCTGATGTGCTAGTGCTTTTGTCTTCAATTGAATTGCAAAATCATCTTTTCAGGGTCTCCAGACTCGGAACATCCAGAGGTTCAAGGTTCCGATAATGAATATAAGAACCCCTGGAAGCGATTCACCTCAGTCCATCTCTCAGGTTGAACTTAGTGATCTGACTAGAGATTTGGGCCTTTTGAAAGAGGCAGCAGAATTGTTGGGCTCCAGATTAATAGAAAAGAAACTTATTGGCCAAAGGAACCGCTTTTTATTAGTACAGGAATAGAGAAAAGGAATTTGTTAAGTAGTACTTTGAGGAGGGGGAGAACCTGGTCTATTGTTCTGATGCTCCCGGATTGATGACCAATTTTAATATCACAATCACCTACGATAAAGATGAATGGAGGCTGTTTATACATTCATCGAAAAGGAGCCTTAAAGCTGTCCTTCTTCATCACGGAAGCCAGTATGTATCTGTACCAGTTAAATACTCGGTGCATTTAAAAGAACGGTATTAAAACCTGGCTTACGTCCTCAACGAAACTAAATAAGCCGACCTCGGTTGGACCGTTTGCGATAATTTGAAAGTTACCTCCATGCTTCTTGGTCAACAATGCGGATACACAAAGTATATTTCATTTCTGAGTGGGACAGCCGTGATAAGACTCAACATTGGGTCAAAAAAGAATGGCCGAAAAGACAAAATCTTAAGCCAGGCACTAAGAATGTGATTCGGAACAGTTAACCTGAGCCAAAAATTGTATTGTTTCAAATGACTGCGATTTTTTCAAATGATTGCGATTGTTTCAAATACCTGTGCAAAAAGTTTCAGGTTTATCTGAAGCCAAGTTGAAAGAGGCAATCTTTGTTGGTCCAAATATCCGCAAGCTTATGAAGGATAAAGAATTTGAGAGTAGTATGACAACAAAGGAAAAAGAAGTTTGGGTTGCCTTCAAAGATGTCGTCAGCAAATTTCTGTGTAATTACGAGAATCCTGACTATAAACCAATTGTAATGAATATGATGAACAAATTTCAAGCGTTGGGTTGCTCCATAAGTGTCAAAATACATTTCCTTCACTCACATGTGCACTTTTTCACCCGCAAATTTAGGATCAGTCAGCGAAGAACAAGGTGAAAGGCTCCATCAAGACATCAAAGGTATGGAGCGCTCAAAAGAAAGATGGGATAAGATCATATGCTCGCCGTCTACTGTTGGATGTTAACACGAACACGAGATAGGCCTGAGATTGAACATAAAAAGAACATCAAAAAGAAGTTTCATAGAAAAAGAGTACGTACTTAAATAGAAACTTTTTTGTTTTGTTTTGTTTTTGCTGAGTTTAAAATTTGTTTGAAACGTTCATGTACACATGCATAATATTTGCTCCTCTTGGTCAGTTGTCTATTTTATGTAAATTGCCTTAATAAAAACAAATTAAAATAGCATGTAGATGATATTTTTCTAGAAATTGCACCATAATTTGATGTAAAAAGTTTAAACTCGAGGTAACTTTTTGTATCCTCGACCAGAGGCGGCTCGTGCGATATGGCAAAAGTTGTTTTCATCCACTTAAACCTATTAAAAAGTAATCGACTACTGAAAAATCAATTTGCCTCACCGAGAATTTATTATTTTACATACATTTACACGGATAAAAACCACTGTTGCCAGATAGTAGATGCAAAATTGTTCGAGAGAATTCCTTTTCAAATAGGATTTTAGCAAAACTATCGATATCGATTTAAAAAAAATCCTGATGTGATGGGACAAAATGGAGGTCATTTTCGAAATCAGCACACCAAATAACATAAGAATCCGCGAAAACTTCTCTTGTATTTTTGAAAAATTTCAATTTCGCAGGCGTATGTTATTTATTATTTAATAGTTATGTGCATTTTGAATTAGGTGACTTTTATAGCTTTTTCGCGTATAAGTGAGCAAAAATTGAAGGAATTTTGACAACAGGAAATAAGGATCTCGTCATCGGTAAAGACTTGGTCAGGACGCAGAAAAAGAAACTTGGAAAGAAGATACAGGAGGAGGAAGATCTTAGAGGAAGAAAAATTACAAGCATCTTTTTTGATAGTAGAAAAAATAAAACAATCTTCATAAAAAAGGGGGACTAGCAGCACCGTCGACAGAAAGACGAAACAAATATCACCATGTTGTCTGAACGTGGTTTGGAATAGTTGGGTCACTTGACACCTCCTTCTGACCACTGCGGAGAAATAGCAAAATCATTACATAATTTTCTAAGCCAAAATAAAGCCTGCTTTGGAAAAAATCAAGAAGAGAACTGCAACATTTGATATGTATTCTTCATACGAACGAGCTCCCACTCTGACAGCGACATCAACTGTCTAAACTAGATGGTAGAACCTCTTGGCCTAAGACCTTTACCAACTGAAACGGAGCTAGATTAATAGAGTATTCAAATCTTCAGCCTTTTGCATTTTTTATGTCCATGAAACAGGAATAGGCTCGTAGAAATGAACAAGTACATTTTCGCACGCCATTAGGGATTATGTGCTTCGTATTTCTCTCGACGGTGCCGCTTGTTCCCTTTTTTCTATAAAGATCGTGTTATTATTTCTACTATAAAAAAATATGTTTGTAATGTTTCATCTTCCAAGATATTTCTCCTCCTGTATCATCTTTTCAAGTTTCTATTTCTGTCTCCTGACCAAGTCTTTTGCGATGACGAGATTTTTATTCCTGGTTGTCACAATTCCTGCATCCTGAAGCACAGATGAAGCTCTTAACGCAGTTTACGTATATGATATACCAGTTCTAAATCTGGTGAATGCTATGTGAGAAAGGGATATGCGTTTGGGAGTGTCTGCTTTTGAAGGCCCTGGTTCAAATTCTGATTCAGACGAACTTCCTGCTTCAGAGTTCCCACTTTTTTAATCTTCTGACAAATAGCTGTATTTTAGGGCAGAAAAATAATTAAAATCCCATCTCGCAGTTACTCCCATCTTCAATTTCCTCCTTCATCCTCGTGATGACTGATTGCGTTTTCATTGGTTTCTACTACACATCTCCTCTCCTTCCAGAATTGCTGTCAAAACATGCTGTGGTCCGGCATTCAAATATGCGACTCTGAACGCATCGAAAAACCGAAGAAATAGCGATGAACATTATAAAGACAAAAGAGAGAAACCGACGAACGAACCAAACAATACTTACAATTTTTGCTCAGTTATACGCGAAAAGGCTATAAAAATCGCCTAATTCAAAATAAGCCATTTGCGACAAATGAAGGAATTGTCCGAAAAATTTCAAATTTTTTGTATAAACTTAGTGCCACCAGTGGCAACTTTTCCGCACTACCCATCATCGAAAACCGAATTTTTTTTTTTCGGCCCACCCTATTATGTAATAAAAGGGTTGGTTAACCGAGTGTGTCGGTTAATTGAACGTCGGATAATCGAGAGTCTATAGTAAATTTAAATAGCGTTAATTATTTCATATTCATATAATAATTAACTGCAATGAATGATTTAACTAATAGAAACTATGACTGTGTTGATTATATATCATCCATCCGGTATCGCCCTCCCCCCCCCCCCCCCCAAAACGAGTCTCTGGATCCGCCCCTGAATGTTCGATAGCTCTCCTACTATAAAATTAAAATGGTTAAGAGCCTACACTGTAGTGTAGTGCTTACATGTAACTATATTGTAATGTGATGATTAAATGTCGATTTAATGAAAAATGGGTAAATTTCGTGAGTAATGACGAAAAGAAACTCGAACGCTAATGTTAAACATATGGCGGAAATCTTTACAGATTTCTCGTTTGTATTTCAATATTTTTATTTATTTATTTTATAGGGTACCTTTGGTCGATATTTAATGTTGTGTGTTTGTACTTTTTCGAGTTTGGTTACAGATTTTTTTTATTTTTTTTTATGCGGATAGTTTCATTTTCAGAACCGGCTCCAGCGGGTTCCAAAAGTGAAAGTGAAGAGAACTGAATGTACCCGCTGCATGTATATATATAACTGTAACTTAAATCGAAAAAATACAAATGCACAACAATAGATATCAACCTCAGGTATCCTATGCAAAAAAATAATAAAATAAATAAATAAAATAAAATAAAAATAGTAAAATGCGAACGAGAAATTTGAAAAAAACTCCCCCATAGGATTAAGATTAGCTTGAGCGTTTTTTCCCGTAACTAGTGTAGGCTCTTAGTAAAAGAGAATGACGCTATAAGAAAATCGTTTTAAATAAGAAACGATTTTAAATGTAATAATTTAAACACATGACGTAATTTTCACCATTGAATACTTTTTGCACGTAATAATTTAATTAATATTAAAATTTATTTCTTTTTCAATATTCACGTATTTTCAATCAAAATTGTTTGTAAATTTTATTATTCGGGCTTTTTAAAACTCTATCAACACTAGATAAAACTATTATTTTAAACGGACCCTATTCTAGTGACGTGTTTTGGGTAAACATTCCCGACATCGTAGCCATTAATTATGCAACGACTCGTTTCGCAGCTCATGGCTCCATGCCCTAGAACAGTAAAGGAGCATATTTTTGCGACTTGAGGTCACGTGCTTTGGGGAAACATTGCCGAAATCACATCATCGAACCCAAAGGAGAATTAAATCTCTATTCACGTAATGAAATTGTGAATAAAATAATAATAATAAAAATTAATAATAATTAGACAAATTAAAAAATATATTGGGCACGGTACGGCACAATCTAGTCAAGTGTGTGCCTTCAAATAATGGCTAAACCATAGATTTTAATCATAAATTAAAAGGAGACATAATTTCCAATCGAATGGCTATTTTCGTGTTTTCCTGCAATAATTTGATGATTAACCCCTTGAGGACGAGCGACACGTATACGTGCCGGAAATAGGCCTAAGGATCCTCGTTTAGCCTCACCAGTAAAATTTTACTGTAAAATTTGCCTTATCTAATCCGAGCATTTTCCAGATTTGAATAGGCACAAACTTCTGTTTTTTAAAACCGGTAGCAAAGTAATAAACATTTCGTAAAAGGCTCCCGTCGCGAAGGGGTTAAAACCAGTGGTGGGATTCAAACCATTTAACAACCGGTTCGCTACACGAATGATTTTTGACGTACAAAAATCAAAGAAAAATTTAGCATCACACATAGATTAGGAAGCATTTTCCAATATTATAATAAAATTGATAAAAATATTTGACCTTGTGGTATATTGAAATAAAAATTTCTGGCACATGTTTTCTTGTAAAAGGGCATAGCTTATTTGAAACGCATTCGGCAGTCGTGAAACCCTGATCAAGATTTCTATCAGAAAATGCATCAAAACAGCATAATACAAAAAGGATAGCACAAAAATAGCAGACATTTAAGTTTAAGAATTAACTCATGTTCATGATCTAAAGTTGCAAACAGTTAGGTACTAAAAACACTAAGAGCTCGAGATATCGCTGTCTCTAATCTCACGAGAATACCACCTCACTGAATAGCAAGCATTCCTATATTTGCATCCTTTTTTTGGTGATAAATGCTTGTAACTTCTTCAAAGTTAATGTCAATAAATAGGATATTGTGAGTGGTAAATGACTGATTTCTGTATTTTTTTTAAATTGGTGTTTTATGCTATTGTTTGATACCAAAGCCACAAATTTCCCCGAGCCATTCGTCAATGTCGTCTTCTATAATTAATACCAAATGACTCTAAAATTATTTTTGTAATAACAATAATGTACACGTGGAGAAGATTTATTCTTGAAATTTTGTATCAGTGATAAAATTTAGCTCAGTTTAAAAACATGCAAGATCTTTTCAAAACTTTTCATACAATAAATGCCCATGGATAACGATTGCCGATGGAATGCATCAGCACACTATGCATTTTCAGATTGAAACCAGAAAAATTAATTAGAATTATTTGAGATATCCTGTACAATAATTTTATATGTATTATGTTGAAAAGTATTAAAAATATAGGCTAAAAGGTAGTGTATTATTTCAAATAGTTAATAAATAAAACAATAAAATATGTAGAAAAAAACGATATTATAGTACAGAAAAGAATTTTAGTATGTTAAGTAGCTTCTATTATTTGAAATATTTACATATAGCTTCTTGATAAACCTCTTAACTTTCAATTTTTTTTGTCTTTACTCAAACATTATCTGATGTGTGCTTCTTTCTTTACATACCTTCACTATAAAAGTATGAACCCATTCTTTAAGAGGTATGTCAATTAGACTAATCGTCATTATGTTTGATACATTAGAAATAGCTTACTTCTCTTCTCTGACCATATGATGTTTATCTTTGAAAACCAACTTTCCATTTCTGCTGAACTTGCAGTAATTGTTCTGGTAATATTTTCAGACTTTAGAATACTTCCAAAGACCCTATATAAAAAAAAAAATTAAAATATGGTAAAAAAATCCTCGATAATCGTTAATATTAATGTAAGTGCCATTAAATATAAACAATATAGCTCTTCAGCTGTTTTCCATAGAAGAATTACTTCTCCAATATTCCAGTAATCTGACGAGGAAAAAATACAGTTCATTACTACATTCAAATTGACTACAACTTGGTTTTAAATGTTCAGAATTCAGTTGTACATATTTTTTTTTTATTCGGTACGTTGTTAAAAAACATGTCTCCCGAGCTTTTTAAAACATGTATGATCTTTTTCAAATTTGATATTTTTTCAATTTTCTGAAGTAATAAAAACCTCACCGTTTTTCTTTTGTATGGGCTTTTTTCTTCCGAAGCCTTTCAAACATTTTAATAAATTTTATCACAAGTTTTCATTCTTTACGATGCTTATACTTCTTATTCGCCGAGCTTTTGAAAGACAAACAATTTCATTTAAAACATGCAAACATCAAGGAAATATCAGCTTTAAAATATGTAGGGCATCACTTCTTATCGCTGACCAAGAGCTTATTCCTAAATTGTTAAATTTATTTTACGTCTAATTTCAAAAATATTTCAACTGTTGGAAATTCGGAATATTCAAATGTTCATCTTCAGAAAAATCGTTTTTACTTTAGAAAAAAGTTACAAAATTTTAATTTTTATGCAGTGTACAAATTTTTGCACGACTTTTCGAGTTATGATATTTGTTAGATCATGGAAAATATTTTTCTAAATGTAACTTATAGGAAAGGTATCTTATAAAAACTTAAAATTTGTTACATTTACGAAAATAACTACTTTGATGTAAATGACTTCTAAGATATGAAGAACAATAAAAAAAAAAAAAAAAAAATGCATTTTGAACTATACCACAATGTAAAAATTTAGCTAATGATCAGTGATAACAGGAAACATTCCGTATATTGTCAAAAGAAGCAGCCAAAACATTGTACCTTTTATTCGAATGTAAGAAGTTATTGTAATGTTTAATAAGCACTATATAACTAGAGTTAGCTTAGGCTGCCGGTTTGGATCCCAAAATTCTACAAAATTTCATTTTTTTAAAAGTTAAATTTTAAATGTTTAAATGCTCGTTACAGGACTGATGAAGGAAAAAAAATATTTTGTAAATGAAACATTATTTTATTAAATGAACCAAATCAAAACATGTCATAGTTTTACGTTTAGAAAACGCTGTTGTGCAGATAAACATTTAAAGAAAATAATTAATGTTAATGTAAGTTTCATTTAACAACCGGTTCGCCGAACTCAATACAAATTAAGTTATAAATTAAGAAAGTAATTAAAGTAGTGTTGAATAAGCGCTATATAACTAGAGTTAACCTAGGCTAACTCTATGGTTGTTATAGGATTTGGATCCCTTAATTCTTCATATCCTAATTTTTTAAAAGTTAAATTTGCTCCTTACAGAAACTGATGGAGAAAAATATATTTTGCAAATGAAACATTATTTTATTAAATGAAACAAATCAGAACATGTCGCAGTTTTATGTTTCGAAAACGCTGTTGTCAGTTAAACATTTAAAGAAAGTAAATTAATGTAAATGCAAGTTTCATTTAACAACTGGTTCGCCGAACTCAATACAAATTAAGTTACAAATTAAGTATGCAAATTAAGAAAGTAGTTAAAGTAGTGTTGAATAAATGCAATATAACTAGAGTTAGCCTAGGCTGCCGATTTGGATCCCAAAATTCTTCAAATCCTCAAAATTTCATTTTTTAAATGTTAAATTTGCTTTTTACTGGACTAACGAAGAAAAATATATTTTGCAAATGAAACATTATTTTATTAAATGAAACAAATCAGAACATGTCGCAGTTTTATGTTTCGAAAACGCTGTTGTCAGTTAAACATTTAAAGAAAGTAAATTAATGTAAATGCAAGTTTCATTTAACAACTGGTTCGCCGAACTCAATACAAATTAAGTTACAAATTAAGTATGCAAATTAAGAAAGTAGTTAAAGTAGTGTTGAATAAATGCAATATAACTAGAGTTAGCCTAGGCTGCCGATTTGGATCCCAAAATTCTTCAAATCCTCAAAATTTCATTTTTTAAATGTTAAATTTGCTTTTTACTGGACTAACGAAGAAAAATATATTTTGCAAATGAAACATTATTTTATTAAATGAAGCAAATCATCACATGTCACAGTTTTATGTTTAGAAAACGCTGTTGTGCAAATAAACATTGAAAGAAAGTAAATTAATGTAAATGCAAGTTTCTTTTAACAACCGGTTCGCCGAACTCAGTACAAATTAACAACCGGTTCTACCGAACCGGTGCGAACCGGCTGAATCCCACCACTGGTTATAAAACGCATGGGCTCTCTCTCTTTAGGGTTCCGTTCATCTCACGAAACCCTTATAGTCTCGTTTCTCAGTCTTTCCGTCACAGCGCTCGTACTCTGAAACTATTTAAGTTACAGATATTTTATTTTTAACATAGAACTGAATACCCCCCCCCCCCCCCACTGCCATACACAAAATCATAATGATTTTTTTAATATTTTAATTAAACGAATTCGTTCTTTTTCGATTTCAAAACATAATCTTAAATGCAGCAAATATTGCTGAGGACCGATAGCGCCGTGGTGAAGCGCATGTCTCCCACACAGTAGATTGTATGTTCGAATCTGTCAGGCGGAACTTTGAAATTTTTAATTTTACTATTACACTTCATTTTCAGATGAATTTAATAAAAGAAAATTCCCTTTTTTTGGCAATTTTAAAGGCTTATTTTATTTTTTTTGCACAGCGGCAATTTTTAAAATCTCTTTTTTTATTTCAGACAGAGAAAATCTGAAAAAAAAAAAAAAACCCGGATAATTATTTACTTATATATTTTTTAAAAAGTGCACATTTAGTAACAATTAATGTTTAATATGTCAGATGATATAGTCAAATCCATATTTAACCCTTTCCGGCGCGGTGTCCTTAAAAAAGGACACATAATTTTAATTCCGAAACCGACAAACGGCACCAAGAATATTTAACAAAAATTTGCGTATTATAATGTACATGAAAATAACAACCTGTAAGGCATGGTGACGTCACGGCGACGTCGTTGTGAAGTCACACTGTGACTTTGTGACCGTCGATGTGACGTCACGTGACGCGGATGTGACGTCACAGTGACTAGAATGCGAGGTCGTTATGGCCGTTTTAGAGGTCGTTTGTGGCGTCACATTGTGACCACTCTGTGAAGTCACGGTGTGACTAATTTGTGAAAAGTGTGTCATTTGTGACTATTTTGGCATTAACTTTGTGACGAACCTGTGACGAAAGTGACAATGTTTTGAAGTCACACTGTGACCAATTTGTGAAATATGTGTCATTTGTGACGAACTTGTCATAAACTCTGTGATGATTTCAAATGAAAATCAAATTTCAAATTAATTGCTTAAAAGGCGCAAAGGCGAACTAGTGAAAAAGATTCCATGCTGGAACTCGAACCCGGGCCATCAGTATAGCGCACTTACATTCTACCGACTAAACCACACGGAACGATACCCAGCCTGGAAAATTTCTCACTATTACATGTTGGCAAGGCTACAAACGCAGCACAAGATGCAATATTTATCGTCAGCCACCGACATGGCGCAAACACGAAACTTAATTAAATCCAGCATCGATTGAAACTATATTAATACTTGGAAATTTTTTTCTGAGAGAACCATTCGCCTTGCATACAATATTTCAAATGAAAATCAAATTTCAAATTAATAGTGTAAAAGGCAATTTTAATTTGAAATTTGATTTTCATTTGAAATACTGTATGCAAGGCAAATGTTTCTCTCTGGAAAATTTTCCAAGTATTAATATAGTTTCAATCGATGCTGGATTTAATTAAGTTTCGTGTTTGCCCCATGACGGTGGCTCACGATAAATATTCCATCTTGTGCTACGTTTGTACACTTGCCAACATGTAATAGGGAGAAAATTTCCAGGCTGGGTATCGTTCCATGTGGTTTAGTCGGTAGAATGTGAGTGCGCTATACTGATGACCCGGGATCGAGTCCCGGCGTGGATATTTTTCACTATGTTGGCCTTTGCGCCTTTTAAGCAATTTATTTGAAATTTGAATTTCATTTGAAATATTGTATGCAAACCGAATATTTCTTTGTGGAAAAATTTCCAAGTATTAATATTGTGATGAATTTTAAAATGGACAATTTTAAAATAAAGTTTTGTTTGAGATATAAATTCGTATCTTTTTACCGTACTTTTTAGCAAAACATAGCTATTTTGGAGTCCTATTCTTCTAAAATAGTTTTAATTTTTCCACTTAAAAAACAATGTTTGTCAACTGACATCTTTTTTTATTAAGTTCTAAGGTTGATCTTGAGTTCAAGCTTGATATTAAGAATGTATAAGATTTTAAGGTGTTGTGGTTGTGATTAATCTTTGCTTTATTAAATACGACGTAAGCCATATTTATTTAAATTTTTTATTTCCGTGTAAATTGTATTTTGTGAATATGAGCTTAAATAGATTTGGTATGTTCTATAGGAAAAGACTGATCTGGAAAATAGAAAAAACAAATAAGAAAAATCATGCGTTAAGCATAGATTATAAAACACTTTCCAACACTTCCCGAATGCTTTAAAAAACTTCGTTATTTAGGGAAATAAGGTAAATAAGAGAACTAAGTAAACATTTTAGAAAACGCATAAAACATTTGAAAAACTCATTTCCGCAGTTACTGGCCATAGCTAAATAGGTTTTCCAATTCTTTTGAACAGCCCTGTATTTGATCTGTAGGTTCATATATATATATTATATAATGGGATAATTTAGTTTAGCAAGAAAACGCATAACAGGTTGAAACTCTCTTTCAGCAATTTATACTAATATATGGAAACATACTTTAATACTTTTGTACAACCCTGTAGTTGACCTAGAACCTTCATTACACGCCACCGTTTAGTTAAAATTTAATTCAAACTAAAACACACTTAAAACAGCTGAAATCACATTTCCAGAAATTATAATTTATAGACGGCCATGTATCCAATTCTTTGCATGACCCTGTATACCATTTTATCTATATTATACAACAGTAAATTAAATTCAGTTCAGCGTAAAAAAGCACAACTCATTTAAAAACCACCTTTAAGTAACTTGCGCTCATACCCAGTAATCCTTGCGAATACTTTTGTGTAGCCCTGTATATGAATTATAGCATTTATATACACCATATACTATGCATAAATATAGTGAATCATAAAACCGCATATCATAATTAAAAATGCATTTCCAGCAATCATCACAAATGAACAGTACTAGGGAAACAATATAGTATCTGAACTATATTGTGTGTGCCTGTAAATGCTATATACACTTCATATTCTACATGAAAAATTTATAGTATGTAAACCTCAGCGACGTATATCATTTTCATTATATATGAAATAGATTTAACATAATTAAAGTACGCCGCAAACAATTCCCTCCACCGCTATATCATTATGTATTGGAATTTCTTTTTAGCCCTGTAAATGAACAATAACTATTCTTTGCATCTCGTATTCTTCAGAATGCATATTTTAGTACGTTTCATAAATGCATATTAATTTTTTTCTGTATGAAAACGTGTAAAATCATGAAAAAACCTTTGAAACGATTTTTTCCCAGAGGCCGTAATGTAACGGAATACTTTTGACTGTACCTGTAAATGAACTAAACATGCTACAAACGTCGTTACACATAGGGACCGTGCTATGGTAAAGGTCAATAACATCTAAAAATTTCAGACCAATCCGAGTATATTTACGAGAGTTAGAGAGCGGACAGACGGCTAGACAAACCAAAGTCATAAACACTTTTCAACTTTGTTGAAAGGTGTTAAAAAGGAAATATAAAAGTAAAATAAATGATTGAAAGGAAATATAAAAGTAAAATAATGAACTTTAAAAAAATATATACTAAAGCAGTTTAATCTATAAGCTTCCTATCAGGCATGAAAAACACTTTATTTCAATGCTTAAATATAATATTTTATTTTTTAACCCTCCGTCTACCAGACGGGTCCATTGGACCCGACAGGTACATACAAAATATTCATTCAAACCAGAAATTTCTTTAAAATAAACTAAGTATATAAACCAGACAAAAATAAGGTAAATAAATAAGTTAAATAGTTTTAAATAAAAATTCTGGTGTAGAACGTTTTATTAAAACTTGAATAAAATTCCCGGTAGATCTAGGGTTAAGGGTGTATTTCAATCCAAACTGCTTATTTTCTGATTCATTTTTTAATTCCTTTTTGTTCTCAAACGCATCAAACTGAAAAATTCTCTTATTTAGAAACTACCTAATGTGCCGTGCTTCTCGATTTTTTGATAAATGCAGAAAATATTACAAAAAAATGCTGTCAAAGTAGGCGTTTTGAACCGAATTTTTCACAGCGGAAGATCTGGGAATGAAAAAAAAAGGGTCTTACTGAGAAAATAATTATTTAAAACTTAAATTCTAATGAATTGAGGGGAAAATGAAATCACACGGCCTCTTAAACATCTCTTCAAAAATCACCTCAGCAAGTTTCATGTTTTTAATTTTAAAAATGAGTCTGAAAATGTCTCAGAAAATATCGAGCTGTTGAAGGTGGAAAAATATTTTTTAGAATACACCTTTAATGCCAATATTTATGTGTATCGAAAACGTAGAAAATGAGTTTACAATCGAAGAAAATTTAATAACTGATTCTGAATGTCTATAATTAAATATTTGATTAAAATCGCCAATAGAAAAAAAATGCTTACATACAATTAAAAATAAATAAATAAATATACCAATTTGAAAAACACTAAAAATAATAATTAGTATTTTTAATTGTACTATTAAACAACAACTAACTGCAATAGATGAATTAAATGCATTATTAGATTTAGCAATTTCTCAAAAATCTTTTCATATGTTGTAAGGAATTCCTATTATTTTATAATTTTGGCAAATGTTAAATCTGAAAACATTGGTATGAAGATTCAGGATTTTAAATAATAATTTAAAATATTATTAGCAAAAAAAAAAAAAAAAAAAAAAAAAAAAAAAATCTTTCAAAAGTTACGTTATTATAATAAGTAAAAAGACATTTTCCCACTATAATGTTAATTTCTAAACTGAAACAGTTTCGTAATATCATACTATTCGAATATAATATTTAACTCCAAAACAATAATGACGATAAATACTGTTATATGAGTGTTAGTAATCAGAAAAAAAAATAAGAAGCCGAAAAAAATTCCACATCACTGTCTCAATCTCAAGTAACTGCAAATTAATGTTTATATTCATCCCACTATAAATGTAGACATGGATTTCTTTTTTTTTTTTTTTTTTTTTTTTTTTTTTTTTTTTTTTTGAGCGATGGCCGATTAACACATTTTACAAAACAGTGTCGATTAGGAAAATTTCGCTTCAAGACAATTCCAGATCAGTCACTTTCTATATGTATAACATAAATCTATTTAATTCATAATCGTAATATACAAACAGAAATAAAAAATTTAAATTAAATAAGACTTACCTTTTTTTGCTGTAAATTAATAATATCCGAGTATTTTTGCCCGAAAATGGCAGACGTCTTTCTCTTACATTTAAAAAAGCAAACACAAAAGCTGACATTGTAGGCTTGGTCATGTTCTTTTCCCGCGTGTATGACAAAAAGTTCTCTGTTTACCCTGCGGTTGCGGTCATATAATCCGACGCAGACGATCTTCAGCAGCTGATTTTACTGTTTATTTGCAGTCCTAACTTTCAGGCGGAATAGTTTTATGAGTTAGTCTGTAATTAAAATTTTCTATTTGAAGAATTTTCCAATGCATTTTACCATTTCTTTTTTATCAGTTTCAAAAAAATTCATTTGAAAACAGAAGTTTATTAGATAAAACACTGCTTAAATTTTTAAAATGTGTAAAAATAAATTTAATGGTAATAATACCACCCCCCTTTTTTTAAGTAAAGTTTGTTTCATGCGTAATAAATAAAAAAAATGTTTTCGAGGATAAAAAATTTTTCTTTGTCAATCTGTCAATATTTTCATGTTAATTTTCTGCAGAAGAAAACAATTTGTAAAATAACTTTTTTAAAAGTCATACCTCTAAAACACAAATTGGAAATGCGAAAAATTAATTATATCATGTGTTTTGCATAAATTTTGTATATATATTTTTTTTTCGGAAAAGGCTAATTTTATTGAAAAAGGCTGAAAAAAGTAAAAATTTTTTTAAAAAGCAGTTACTAAAAATAGATTAACAGGAAAAAATATGACTTGAATGCAAATTATAAAGCAATAAATGCATATATGACTAAACTCTGAAGATTTTTTGTGCGTGCTCATTAAAATCTGCAGACTTAACTGTAATAGAAAATGTTTAGTTTGAAACCACAGAAGTGTTTCGACCAGTGGTCGCCAAAAAAGTTAAAAAATTTCCTCCCTGCAAACTAAATATGTAAAAAGTATAGATTTAATATTTCTAATTCTAAATATGTTTCAAATTGCTCCAGCACATAGCATTTTTCTGAGAAATACTTTTATAATAATAACAATCCGTGATGTATTATTATATTAAATTGCAATGCTAGATAAAATTGAAATCATGAAAAAAGTATACTTTCACTTCTTAGATATCAAATTGATAAAATATAGCATGGAAATCTAGTTTGTTGATACTTGTACCGTGCATTTTTCTTTTTCTCACCCCCCCCTTCTTTTCGTGTCCGAATTTACTATTTGCTGTCCACTAATATTCATTCCTTATGCCGCTGTAACTAGGGCATGTTTTAAATATTTCTCTTCATTTTCAAAAATTTTTGAAGTTAATATTTTTGTCACACTGTGATTTACAATATGGTGGGTTTTTTTGTCACATATATGACGTGACGTACGTTACATGCAGTGACATAACAGTGACGTTACAATATTTTTTTAATTGCCGGAAAAATAAAATTTTACAATAAGTAACATGTTTTGAAGAATTTTTATAATTGTTTAAAGTTTTCTAAGAAGTTCACATCTCAGTCACAATGTGACATCACTGAGTGGTGGCATTTTGGTCACAGATGTGACGTGACCACGGTGACTTACAGTGACGTCACTGTGACCATGCATGCTATGAGGGAATGTTCCTATTTTCTAATAAATTCGTTTATAAATTGCGGTGTCAGTCCATTATTTCATCAGTTTGTAAACAGAATTACTCTGCGCCGGTGGGTAAGGGTTTAATTACGCAAATTTTATTTCTTTCGATTAGAAGGTAATTTTTAACGTTAATGAAAAAATTATCTTTAGGGCGTTTTATACTATGCTGGCAACATATTAGACGCAGACATCTTTTACCTTGGTACGTCACTTTTTAGAATATAAATTTTTTATGAAATAGGAGTTTTTCAATTTAAAAATTAAAAATTTTCCAAAATGAAATCAATTATTTGGAAATAAATAAATACCATTAAGCTAAAATGTCAGTTTAGGAGTGTATAACTTTTAGAAGAGTACCAAATGTTTCTATTTTTTAACCATTTTGTCATTAAAAGTACAAAATTATACTTTTTGAGAGAGCATAACTTTATTAAACTTATTTTACGTCCTGACACACAGCTGACCTTGATTTTTATTGTTGCTACTTTGAGCTATATTTGATAAGTTTACAATTACTCAGTATGATATAAAGAATATGTTTTGAACGTAAAATAGGTATAATATAGTTCTGCTCTCACATAAAGTATAATTTTGGACTTTTTATTCATAAAACCTGCCGTAATTTTGTAACGGATTATCGTACCGACTTGCAGTGGTCGATTAATGGTCTATTCAAAATTTAAAAAAATACATGACAAACAATATTTCATTTGAGTTAGTTAAAAAAAAAGTTGAAATCCTCCCCAACCCCTGAGTGAAAATGTGTGAAAATGTTCCTTTATCGCCCCCATCCCAAAACATAGTAAAACAGCTTTTTGTGGGACTCTTCGGATCTTTGTTTCTAGTGTCAAAATGAAGTTTTTCCCAAACTTTCGTAAATGGCCACCAGTTGTTGCTGTAAAACCCTATTTAGATTAAGTAAAATAATGCTATAAAAAGTGATAAAATATCTTTATTAAGATTGACGATCGTTTCGTCGCACCAACGGCGACATTTTCAAAATCATTCCCGATAGAGGCATGATGCATAATCCATTATGCATCATGCCTCGTGACATTGTTTACTGTGTTTATTGTTCAATTCCTACTATTAGCTCACACTCTCCCTATATTTATTTATTTATTTATCTTGTTCAAATTTTCAATCGTTAATAAAATACTCATTATTCATCCTATCAAGTTGAAATAAATTTTTTTAAACTTGTACTGGATGACAATTGATGTTAATACAGTTTTTTCAAATATTAATTAATTAATTAAATTTTAATTAATTAATTTTAGTTTTGCATGGGAAACAAAATGGCGGCCATTGGTTGTTGAAGATCAATTAAAGTATTTTCAATAAGGGGTTACCATAGGGGGGACCCTGTTCTGCCGCCAAATACCGCCAAGTTTGTCGCCAATTTGGCGATATATCGCCAAAAGTGACGCCAACTTGGCGATATCTCTAATATTTCGCCAAATTCTCATAGAGTTCCATTGTAAACCTACTTGCTTATAGAAAATCACCAAATTGAGATATTTTAATGCAACAAAAACTAATATTAGCTTAAGGGATTACATTAAATTGTTCTTTGATGACCTAAGTAGGAATTGACTTTAAAAACAAAATTTTTATATTACTTGTTTTTAAATTATGTGAAAATATTTTTTTTCGGGAATGATTTTGAAAATGTCGCCGTTGGTGCGATGAAACGATCGTCAATCTTAGGGCGATTCTCAAAAGGTGGGCACTGGACACAAGTCATAACTTTAAGCCTTTCAAACATAACTTTAATTATCATTGACTTTATTATTATTATTTTTTTTTACACTGAGTTTTTATAAACGATAACTAAAATAATAAAATAAACGATAAATAGTATGTCATTTTTCAAACCCATGACTGCGATATTTAATGTTCATATTTCAACAGGACTAAAATTCTTTGATGAAATGAACAAGCATATGTCAGATCGGCTGGAGTACTTAGAAATATCCAAAAAAATAATTCAAGGACCATTGTTAGAGGAGCTACCCCCACCTGAGGAACCACTGGTAGAAGAAACACCAGAAGAAGAAGAAAAAGAGAAAAAGAAAAACAGTGCCAAAAAAGGCAGTTCTAAAAAAGGACAAAAATAAATAAATGACTCATTCACAAAAAAATAAGTTCAGATAATATGCTCCAACAACATTGTTGATTGCAGATAACTAAGATTAGATACTTTTTGCACCACTATAATAACTACTTATGATAATAAATAAGTCTTGAAAGCAGTTAATAAATATGTAACTTGAAAATGAATATTACATTTTGCTGTAATTCTCGGTGTGTTGGACTGTGAACGTCTTGAACTATTTTTAACATTTTTTTTTTTCATTAACAGTTGAAAACAGCACACTACGTCTACACAGTAGGGGTCAAAAGTTTCCGGCCAGTTAGTTTATTTGATTTGTTTGCCAGAACGTTTCGACGAAGTAGAAGCGCAATTGCTCCAAAAGTTAGGAATATACAAATGACCTCTTACCACATGATCATTTTGATTGGATACCCAAGACACTTTATGCAAAGGGAAGGAATCCAAAATTCGCGTATGCAAAAGTTTCCGATTCGTCAATAGTTAGTTTTTGCTATCGGTAAAGTGCTTTTTTGGTCGTGTTTGTTAATTAATCAACTTGAAGAACGTAGTTGAAATTCAAAAATGAAAAGTTCAACAATTATTGTTCGCAAACGAGTGATTTCTTTGTCGCTAAAGGGCCAATCCTCTCGTGAGATTGCGGCAAAGTTATCGATAGGAAAATCTACTGTGAACGATATTAAAAAATATATATAAAGATGGACATGGCCTTCAGGACTTGCCACGGTCCGGCAGAGCCCGGAAAACGACTATTCGTGTGGGCAGAATTATCAGAAGAAAAGCGGCTGTTGACCCGCATAAAAATGCCGCTACAATATCCCGCGATTTACGGAGCGAAAATATTGCTGAAATAAGTCTGTCTACCGTGTCTAGGCGCTTACGTGACGTAGGACTTTATGGAAGAGTCGGCGTTAAAAAACTTTCCATAAATAAAAAAAATCAGAGGGTCCGACTTGCGTTTGCCAAGGAGCACAAAGACTGGTCAAGTGAAAACTGGGAAAAAGTACTATTTTCCGATGAAAAGAAGTTCAGCCTTTTGGGGAGTGATGGCAGACACTACGTCCGACGACCTAAAAACAAAAGGTATAATTCTAGATATGTTATTCCTACAATGAAGCGTGGCGGAGGACACGTTATGGTGTGGGGAGCTTTTTCTGGAAAAGGTGTCGATCCGTTAGTTGCAACGAGTTCCGTTAGTTCCGTCCCGATGCAATGTATAAGGATATCTTGCAAGATCATTTTCTGCCTTATTGAAGGAAAATTTGTGATCGCAACTATTTGTTTCAGCATGATAACGACCAAAAGCATACATGCAAGCTCGTCAAGTAGTAGCTTTCGCACAAAAAAAAATCCGCTTTTGAAATGGCCAGCCCAATCACCCGATCTGAATCCAATAGAAAATCTTTGGAACGAACTTGACAAGCGTGTGAGGAATTATAACTATTACAATTCAGCAGAATTTTCCCAAAAATTCCAAGAAGGGTCGAAAAAACTTACCATGCACGATCTTCAGCTGTTCATTGATTCGATGCCACGTCGCTGCGCCGCAGTACTTATTGCTAAAGGTATACGACAAAATACTAATTGTAAAAGTTGTTGATCACTGTTATTTTCTATTATAACACCATTTTTTTCAAACTTACCAAGATGGCCGGAAACTTTTGAGAACATGCGTTTTCCTTTGCAATTAATTTTGTCAATTAAATTTATTGATCATTGTTATTCCATAAATAAGTTCCTAACTAATACGCCAATAAAATCCATCACTTTGAGATTGCTCTTCGTACGGGTATACTTAGAATTTAACCAAAAAATTTATGCTGGCCGGAAACTTTTGACCTCCACTGAAAATACACAATTATGATGAACATGGTTGTCGACTATAATTGATAACTACCGCGGGAATTGGGCGGAGTGTTACAGACGTGTTGATGCTTCAATGGTTCAACAGCTTATGATTTTTTACAGTATGCTTGCTAGGTGGAGCTTCAACATACTCCCGGGACGGAACATGCCGCCCGGGGTCAAATATGCAATATTTCAGCTACTAATTTAAACATAATACAATAGGTAATTAATTAAAGTTACAAATGATACTAGAATACAAGATGATTAATATACAATAACAACAGTAGTAATTACTTTAAAATAATACAAAAATACAATGCTGCATAGACGTTATATTATATTCAATTATCCGAAATCGGCAATAGGCACATTTTAGAAATACCTCACAAAAATATGCCAGAAGCAGTTTTGACCTTTACTGTACGAACGCTGTTATCCTTGCCGGGAATTATTTCCATGATCCGGCAAGAGCCCACTTAGGGGGGCAGATTTTCTTCTTTTAATAATGCTAGTGATCCTAACTTAACATTTTTCTTTATAAATTGACATTTACCGCGCAGCTGTAAGTGATTTAGGTAGTCAATAGGCCAACGTTTCCAAATGCATTGAACATATTTAGTAATGTCTTGCCAATGGGTTACTCTATTGTCTTTAATGTTTATAACATTAGACTCAGGAAAACTGTCAGTGGGTCGGCCATCAAATTCATTTATGTCGTCTGAAAGTGGAGATAAAAGCCGGGAATTTAGGATCCCTTCGAATTGTATGACCAGAGTTTCGAAGTCCTCTAGAGTAATTTTGCTATTACCTATACGGTTCTAAGTAAATTATGTTTGGAGGACTTAACGTCTGCTTCCCACAGACCGCCAAAATTAGGGGAACGCAAGGATAAATTTCCATGTTGTGAATTCCTCGGCTAATAAATTTGATAATTCATCGCTAGGAGTTTCCAATTATTTCTTAAATTTATTTAACTCTGTTGATTCACCCTTAAAGTTATTGTCATTGACAGAAATTAGTTCATTTACTTTGCCTCTGCTAGCGCAGAATCTTTTAAACGAGGCGATGAATGCAGCTTCGGATAAATCGCTTATTATCTCTAGATTAATAAATAGCCTTCGTAGACATGCATATAAATATGTCCACATACCTTTGAATAAATTCCTTTTCTCTGACTTTTTGTATTTTATATGGATGGGCAGCAAAAATCTACATCTTAATTTAGAAACGTTGAATTGGGTGTTACGCGTACGTTGAATTGGGTGTTACACGTACGTTGAATTGAGTGTTACGTGTTGTGTGTCTAATGTCTTGTAGTTATGCCTGAAACATGTAACACAAGAGAACACTATTTTTCGGGCAATGCTTTTAGTTCTAATAGGCCAATATTGCATGCGTATTTGATGAACCAATCCCTAAGCACCTATAGGAAAGTACTTTTTATGAAAGTAATCAAAAGTTAATTTGGTAAGCTTGTGATCACTGGGCTAAATTAATCGATGCTTGGCATCAAAGGGTAAGTTAGGATTTATTAACCTAACACCTATACGAAGTAAACCATTTTTATCCAAAAATGGATTTAAGGATTTTAACTTACTGGGCAAAGGAATGGTTTGTCCTTTTCTCAGCGCAGCTAGTTCAGGCGCGAACTTACCTTCCCGAGCCTTTCAAACGAATTGGATGCTGGATTGCAACTCGCTGCCCGTAAGCTGCTTACATTTCCTTCCTCGATGGCGAATATTATTGATAAACCTAAGCTACAAATTCAAATTCGTTTTGTAAAATTGTTGGAAGATTTATACAAATTATCAACAAAATCACCAGAGTTGTTGGCGATTGTCAGCAAACCAAACAAAAATCATCTTTTTTTCAGCTTTTGTTCACTTTCAATGTCTGTCAGAGTAGGAAACTGGCTGGGGTACTATAATTTCTCTTTGAAGAAAGTCTGGACCGAATCACCACAAATCATTGTTTCTGAGATCCTTGGCAGTTTCACCTTTGGAGATGATCTCTGCCGAGCTGGTTTTGGAGGATACATGGTTCCAATGGTAATTTTCAGAAAGAGGCTGGATCTTAGTTACTCTATTGGCTACGAAATTTTTTAATTTATGAGGTGGAGTATTGAGCCTGAAAAGAACAATGGAGGAATCTGTCCATAGCCAAACCTTTTCAAAACATAACTGTAGGGTAGGAATTCATTTTTTGACCAGTTTTATCAAAAGTAAAGCTGCTGACCTTGGAATGATCATTGGCTTTTGCGGGGCCATACGGGACTTGCTGCATAGATGACTAGAAACTGAACTGCCCAGTTATGGAGAGACATCTTAAATAAATAGCTGCTCCATAGGCCTTTCTAGAAACGTCTGCAAATCCGTGAAACTCTAATTTTTGCAATGTTGTCCGAGAAAACATATCGAAGAATGATAATATGGTTTATTTCTGTTAATTTAATCAAAAAATCTCCCCATTCCCGAAGAGAATTGGAAGGCAAATGTTGATTCCAGTCAAGTTTTAAAATCCAGTAAAACAAAAGAGGCTCTCAATCACAAAGTTGAGAACCAAGAAATGTACAGATAAAAAGAATAATCAATTATAGAATATTATGGACTAATTAAGAGTAATATGATCTTTGAAAATGTCGATGTAAGAGAAATTTTTTTATATCAAATTTAAAAATATATACTTTTGAATTAAACAAATGTAATCACTTTAATCAACAGGTTATGAAGCTGAATTTACATTAACGTTTGCATTCATAATATCTCAAATTGGTTAAAAGTCACTACAGCAAAGTAAATTAGTATTTTGAATTTGTATTAGAATCTTTAAATATTTAAGATACTAGGGGGCTCGGCCACTTACGAGCTACGCTCGCCAACCCTCGTTCAGATACCGCAGTCTCTAAAAGCACGCTAATTTATTTGATCGGCTTTAAACAGATTTTGAAAGATTGAATTATAATTTAAAAAACAGTGGCGATCTCCCTATAAACGGGTTTCTATTCATTTCTCTTCGATTGGGGAATTTTAAGGAAAAATCAGCTGCTGTTAAAAGATAGAATGGCTGTTTTTGTCTTTGATTATATAAAATCAGTTAAACATTTCAAAATAAGCTAATATAATAAGCAAATCTGCATCAAATATATTCCACAAATACCAATGCCTTCTTTTGACGGAAACGACACAGAAGGTTAACGAATCTTAACTAAACCATTTAAGCAATTTCTTTATTTTCTGGTTTACAGATTTTTCTCTTTCAAATCATATTTTTTGTCGATGACACTTCCTTTTCAGCTTGTAATCTTTTTTATGTTTATTAAATTACTAAATAGTCGCTCGAAAGCAGTCTAAACGCGTTCAATAAAATTAATATTAATCTTATTAATATAATCTCAAAATATCAAAATAATGTCTCGCGTAATTTTTAAATTTAAATTGTTTGGCAATATTACTTTTTGTTCATTTTAAGTAATAAGTGTAATGTGACGTAAATGTTACGTAATTTCTCCTATTTAAGACTTCTAACGCATGTTAATGAATTTATTATTTTACAATATCCTTTCTCTTTTAAAATTCACGTGTAAGTATAGTTTTTATGAAGTATTTTCAATAAGTTCCTGCTTTTCATACGTAATTATTTAATCCTAATTTGGAAGTTTTTTTTCTGTTAATAATAGTCACGTGTAAAATAAATTTTTAATTTGAAGCAAACATTATTATTTGCGCTGTTTATACAGTTGGCAACAGTTTAAATTAATACCAATTTCTCAAATAAGTAAAAAATATCTCTCGAAATGCTGAAAATTTGAATTTAAAATAGAAATAAATCCTCAAAAAATGAGTCAAATTAAAAAAGTGAATGCCGTCTGCACACCGGGAAATTCTAACGTATAAAATGATCTAAAAATGAATTAATTCCCATATATAGTTTTTGCTCCTATAAAACTTTTTTAATGGAACGATTTTGTTCAACTTTAGCATTAAATATCTCTTAAAATAATTATTCGATTTGAAAACTGTCTGCAATAGCGTGTTTATCAAACATTTCTCTATAATACCGCCGATTTTCATATTTTTGCATGCAGAATTTTTCTTAATATTAACGGAGAAAGACCTCGGTCACAAAAATTTCAAAACCGGCGGCGACGGTGACAGCGTAAGTTACTTTTTTTTTTAATAGAGAGATTTTAAAAACTTAATACTTTAGGATATTTCGTGAACACTTATCTAGACACACGGCAGTGTGTCACGAACCATTTCGAGCTGTTTTCGCCAAGATTTGACACTCTACTACTGAAAATCTATTTGACCTACGTACTTGTAATACGAAGTACGAAGTAAGGCCCCCCTAATTGTCTAGAATCCAAAATTTTATAAATAACTAGGGGGCGCTGCCCCCTACGAGCTACGCTCGCCAACCCCCGTTCAGACACCGCAGACTGTAAAAGCACGCTAATTTGATCGGCTTAAAAATATTTCCGAAGATTGAATTATAAGTTAAAAAACAGTGGCCATCTCCCTGTAAACAGGTTTCTATTCATTTCTCTTTGATTGGGGAATTTTAAAGCCAAATCAGCGGCTGTTAAATTATACAATGGCTGTTTCCGTCTTTGATTAAATAAAATCAGTTGACATTTCAAAATAAGCTAATATAAAATGAATTAAATAAGCAGAGTCTTTGCCTCCCGGTATTTTTTAGCAAAGCGAAAAGAAAGTTTTTTTTAAATGACTAGGGGGCTCGGCCCCCTACGAGCTACGCTTGCTAACCCCCGTCCAGACACCGCAGACTCTAAATGCACGCTAATTTGATCGGCTTTAAAAAGATTTCGAAAGATTGAATTATAATTTAAAAAACAGTGGCGATCTCCCTATAAACGAATTTCGATTAATTTCTCTTTGATTGGGGAATTTTAACGCCAAATGCACTGCGGTACCACTTGATTATCCCCTCGACCAATTTCGCCAAATTATATAAATCGCCAAATTATACAAATTGACATAATTTTTATTTTAAATAACGAAAGAACAAATAAATTAGTACAACATTAATAAAAATACAAATAAAACGTCGAAATAAAAATAACTTAATGACGTAGACACGTGTAACAACATTTCAAAATAAGCTAATATAAAAGGAATTAAGTAAACAGAGTCTTTGTCTCCTGGTATTTTTTAACAAAGCGAAAAGAAAGTTCTTTTAAATGAGACATTTTAAATTAATCGTTTTTAATGTGACGTAATTTTTACCAAGCTATTCTTTCTCTTTTAAATATTCACGTGAAAATACTTTTGTTAGAAATGAAATATTATTTGCGCTTTCCTAAGAAAAATAGTTTAAAAGATCCTCTCAAAATATCAAATAAATGTCTAGCGCAATTTCTAAATTTAAACTGCTTTGCAATATTATTTTGTGTTCATTTTATGTAATAACTATAATGTGACGTAAATATGACGTAATTTCTCCTATATAAGACTTCTAACGCATGTTAATGAATTTATCGTTTTACAATATCCTTTCTCTTTTAAAATTCACGTGTATACTTTTTATGACGTAATTTTTAATAAGTTCCTGCTTTTTGTACATAATTATTTAATTCTAATTCCAAATGATTTTTTCTGTTTATAACAGTCACGTGTAAATAAATTTTTAATTTGAAGCAAACATTATTGTTTGCGCTGTTTATACATTTGGCAACTGTATAAATTAATACCATTTTCTAAAATCTCCCTATTCTAAAAAAAAGTAACTACCGCTGTCACCGCCGCCGGTTTTGAATTTTTTTGTGACTGGAGGTCTTTCTTCGTTAATATTAAGAAAAATAATGCATACAAAAATATGCAAATCGAGGGTTTTACACAGAAATGTTTGATAAACACGCTGAAGTAGACAGTTTTCAAATCGAAGAATTATTTTAAGAGATATTTAATGCTAAAGTTGGACAAAATCGTTCCACTGAAAAAGTTTTATAGCAGCAAAAACTATACATGGCAGTGTAATCATTTTTAGATCATTTTATGCGTTAGAATTTGCCGGAGTGCAGATTGCATTAATTTTTTTATTTTGACTCATTTTTTGAGGTTTTATTTCTATTTTAAATTCAAAGTTTCAGCATTTCTAGAGATATTTTTTACAGATTTTAGAAAATGATATTAATTTAAAGTGTTGCCAACTGTATAAACAGCGGAAGCAATAATATTTGCTTCAAAAAAAAAAAAAAAAAAAAAAAAAAAAATATTTATACGTGTAAATAAATTAAAAATTTCTTTACACGTGATTATTATAAACAGAAAAAAAAACATTTGGAATTAGAATTAAATAATGATGTACAAAAAGCAAGAACTTATTAAAAATTACGTCATAAAAACTATAATTACACGTGA
This sequence comes from Maratus speciosus, assembly GCA_963932465.1. NCBI lineage: Eukaryota > Metazoa > Arthropoda > Arachnida > Araneae > Salticidae > Maratus > Maratus speciosus. The sequence goes on from OZ010789.1 coordinate 299,612,641, forward strand.
ATTTTAAGAGAGAAAGGAATTTGTAAAATAATAAATTTATTAACATGCGTTAGAAGTCTTAAATAGGAGAAATTACGTCATATTTACGTCACATTACAGTTATTACATAAAATGAACACAAAATAATATTGCAAAACGGTTTAAATTTAAAAATTGCGCTAGAAATTTATTTGATATTTTGAGAAGATACTTTTCAACTGTTTTTGTTAGGAAAGCACAAATAATATTTCATTTCTAACAAAAGTATTTTCACGGGAATATTTAAAAGAGAAAGAATAGCTTGGTAAAAATTACGTCAGATTAAAAACGATTAATTTAAAATGTCTCATTTAAAAGAACTTTCTTTTCGTTTTGTTAAAAAATACCAGGATACAAAGACTCTGTTTACTTAATTCCTTTTATATTAGCTTATTTTGAAATGTTGTTACACGTGTCTACGTCATCAAGTTATTTTTATTTCGACGTTTTATTTGTATTTTTATTAATGTTGTACTAATTTATTTGTTCTTTCGTTATTTAAAATGAAAATTATGTCAATTTGTATAATTTGGCGAGTGGTTTGGCGATTTATATAATTTGGCGAAATGGGTCGACGGGATAATCAAGTAGTAACGTAGCGGATTTTGCGTTAAAATTCCCCAATCAAAGAGAAATGAATAGAAATTCGTTTATAGGGAGATCGCCACTGTTTTTTAAATTATAATTCAATCTTTCGAAATCTTTTTAAAGCCGGTCAAATTAGCGTGCATTTAGAGTCTGCGGTGTCTGGACGGGGGTTGGCGAGCGTAGCTCGTAGGGGCCCGAGCCCCCTAGTATAATGTAAAAAATATCTCTAGAAATGCTGAAAATTTGAATTTAAAATAGAAATAAAACCACAAAAAATGAGTCAAAATAAAAAAATTAATGCAATCTGCACTCCAGAAAATTCTAACGCATAAAATGATCTAAAAATGATTACACTGCCATGAGTATTTTTAGCTGCTATAAAACTTTTTTAGTAGAACGATTTTGTCCAACTTTAGCGTTAAATATCTCTTAAAGTAATTCTTCGATTTGAAAACTGTCTTCGATTTGAAAACTGTCTGCATCAGCGTGTTTATCAAACATTTCTGTATAAAACCACCGATTTTCATATTTTTGTATGCATTATTTTTCTTAATATTAACGAAGAAAGACCTCCGGTCACAAAAAATTCAAAACCGGCGGCGGCGGTGACAGCGGTAGTTACTTTTTTTTAGAATAGAGAGACACTTTAAATGTATCGTTTTTAATCTGCCGTAATTTTCACTAAACTTTTCTTTCTCCTTTTACTATTCACGTGAAAAGAATTTTGTTAGAAATGAAATATTATTTGCGCTATCCTAATAAAAATAGTTGAAAGTATCATCTTAAAATATTACATAAATGTCTCGCGCAATTTTAAAATTTAAACTATTTTGCAATATTATTTTTTGTTCATTTTACGTAATGTGTAATGTGACGTAAATGTGACGTAATTTCTCCTATTTAAGACTTCTAACGCATGTTAATGAATTTATTATTTTATAACATTCTTTCACTTTTAAAATTCACGTGTAATATAGTTTTTATGATAATTTTCAATGAGTTCCTGCTTTTTATATTTTCTTATTTATAATAGTCACGTGTAAAATAAATTTTTAATTTGATGCAAATATTATTGTTTGCGCTGTTTATACAGTTGGCAACAATTTAAATTAATACAATTTTCTAAAATGTGTAAAAAAATATCTCTCGAAATGCTGAAAATTTGAATTTAAAATAGAAATAAAACCTAAAAAAATGAGTCAAATTAAAAAAGTGAATGCAGTCTGCACACCCGGAAATTCTGACGCATAAAATGATCTAAAAATGATTAAATTCCGATGTACAGTTTTTGCTCCTATAAAACTTTTTTAATGGAACGATTTTGTCCAACTTTAGCATTAAATATCTCTTAAAATAATTATTGATTTGAAAACTGTCTGCATAAGCGTGTTTATCAAACATTTCTCTATAATTCCACCGATTTTCATATTTTTGTATGCAATATTTTGCTTAATATTAACGAAGAAAGACCTCCGGTCACAAAAAATTCAAAACCGGCGGCGGTGACAGTGGTAGTTACTTTTTTTTAGAACTAGGGGGCGCTGCCCCCTACGAGCTACGCTCGTCAACCCCCGTTCAGACACCGCAGACTCTAAAAGCACGCTAATTTGATCGGCTTAAAAAATATTTCGGAAGATTGAATTATAAGTTTAAAAACAGTGGCGATCTCCCAATAAATGGGTTTCTATTCATTTCTCTTTGATTGGGGAATTTTAAAGCCAACTCAGCGGCTGTTAAATGATACAATGGCTGTTTCCGTCTTTGATTAAATAAAATCTGTTGACATTTCATAATAAGCTAATATAAAATGAATTAAATAAACAGAGACTTTGCCTCCCGGTATTTTTTAACAAAGCGAAATGAAAGTTTTTTTTAATGACACTTTAAATGTATCGTTTTAAATCTGACGTAATTTTCACTAAACTTTCCTTTCTCCTTTTACTATTCACGTGAAAATAATTATGTTAGAAATGAAATATTATTTGAGCTATCCTAATAAAAATAGTTGAAAATATCATCTTAAAATATTACATAAATGTCTCGCGCAATTTTTAAATTTAAACTGTTTTGCAATATTATTTTTTGTTTATTTTACGTAATGTGTAATGTGAGGTAAATGTGACGTAATTTCTCATATTTAAGACTTCTAACGCATGTTAATGAATTTATTATTTTACAACATTCTTTCACTATTAAAATTCACGTGTAATATAGTTTTTATGATAATTTTCAATGAGTTCCTGCTTTTTATATTTTCTTGTTTATAATAGTCACGTGTAAAATAATTTTTTAATTTGAAGCAAATATTATTGCTAACGCTGTTTATACAGTTGGCAACAGTTTAAATTAATACAATTTTCTAAAATCTCTCTATTCTAAAAAAAAGTAACTACCGCTGTCACCGCCGCCGCCGGTTTTGAATTTTTTGTGACCGGAGGTCTTTCTTCGTTAATATTAAGAAAAATGATGCATACAAAAATATGAAAATCGGTAATATTATACAGAAATGTTTGATAAACACGCTGATGCAGACAGTTTTCAAATCGAAGAATTATTTTAAGAGATATTTAATGCTAAAGTTTGACAAAATCTTTCCACTAAAAAAGTTTTATAGGAGCAAAAACTATACATCGGAACTTAATAATTTTTACATCATTTTATATGTTATAATTTCCCGGTGTGCAGAATTAATTTATTTTTTTAATTTGACTCATTTTTCGAGGTTTCATTTCTATTTTAAATTCAAATTTTCAGCATTTCGAGAGATATTTTTTACTTATTTCAGAAAATTGTACTAATTTAACCTGTTGCCAACTGTACGGAAACAATAATGTTTGCTTCAAATTAAAAATTTATTTACACGTGACTATTATAAACAGAAAAAAAAACTTTCAAATTAGAATTAAATAATTACGTATAAAAAGCAGGAACTTATTGAAAATTACTTCATCTATAATTACACGTGAATTTTAACAGAGAAAGGATGTTGTAAAACAATAAATTCATTAACATGCGTTAGAAGTCTTAAATAGGAGAAATTACATCACATTTACATCAGATTACACTTATTACGTAAAATGAACAAAAAATAATATTGCAAAGCAGTTTAAATTTAAAAATAGCGCGAGACATTTACTTGATATTTTGAGATGAACTTTTCAACTATATGTTTTTTCTTTGGACAGCTCAAATAATATTTCATTTCTAATAAAAATATTTTAACGTGAATATTAAAAAGGGAAAGAAAAGTTTGGTGAAAATTACGTCAGATTAAAAACGATATATTTAAAATGTCTTATTTAAAAGGACTTTCTTTTCGCTTTGTTAAAAAATACCGGGAGACAAAGACTGTTTACTTAATTCATTTTATATTAGATGATTTTGAAATGCCATTGTATCTTTTAACAGCAGCTGATTTTTCCGTAAAATTCCCCAATCAAAGAGAAATGAATAGAAATCCGTTTATAGGGAGATCGCCTTTGTTTTTTTTAAATTATAATTCAATCTTCCAAAATCTTTTTAAAGCCGATCAAATTAGCGTGCTTTTAGAGACTGCAGTGTCTGAACGGGGGGTTGGCGAGCGTAGCTCGTAGGGGGCCGAGCCCCCTAGTGTGTAAAAAAATATCTCTCGAAATGCTAAAAATTTGAATTTAAATTAGAAATAAAACCTCAAAAAATGAGTCAAATTAATAAACTGAGTGCAGCCTGCACACCGGGAAAGTCTGACGCATAAAATGATCTAAAAATGATTAAATTCCGATGTACAGTTTTTGCTCCTATAAAACTTTTTTAATGGAACGATTTTGTCCAACTTTAGCATTAAATATCTCTTTAAATATTTCATCGATTTGAAAACTGTCTGCATCAGCGTGCTTATCAAACATTTCTCTATAATTCCACCGATTTTCATATTTTTGTATGCAATATTTTGCTTAATATTAACGAAGAAATACCTCCGGTCACAAAAAATTCAAAACCGGCGGCGGCGGTGGCGGCAGCGGTAGTTACTTTTTTTTAGAATAGAGAGATAGAGAGATGCATAATTAGCTTCCGAGATAATGATATTTGAAAATGTCTGATAATCGATAATTTTATCTCTGACTGACTCACGTAATCAAAAAGATCAAAATATCAAAAAGATCTCATATATCTACTGCACCTACAGACTTATAATTTGGTGCGAAGTTCGTTTACACTAGGGATGCACAACCTGTGGCCCGCGGGCCAAAAGTGGCCCACGATGGCTTAACGTGTGGACCGCGAACTTCGGCAATTTATAACTGCAAAAAATTGCAATTTTTGTCCATAGGTTGCAAGAAAAAAATCGTGAAATTCGTCCATTTGCCTCGGAAAAAATTTAAAATTTCGTCAGGCAGTTAAAAATCGTAAATCGGATGCGAAAAACTAGCAAATTGTGTCGATGAGGTTCGGAAAATTCGCGAATTTCGTTGATCGGATACAAAACAATCACGAATTTTGTCGATGAGGCGCGGAAAAAGTTGCAAATTTGACCGATCGGACACGGAAAAATCGCGAGTTTTGTCGATGGAGCTCGGAAAAATCGCGAATTTCATTGGTCGTTTACGGAAAAATTGCGAATTTTGTCAATCAGGCACGGAAAAAATCGCAAATTTCGTTGATCGGCAGAAAAAATTGTCAATTTTATCGATGATGCGCGGAAAATTTTCATATTTTGTTGATTGGCTGTTGAAAAATCGTGAGTTTCGTCAGTCGCGAGAAAAAATCGCAAATTTCATCAATTTGCCGCCAGAAAAAATTGCAAGTTTCGTCAGTCAATTAAGAATCATGAATTTCGTCGATATGATGCGGAAAATCGCGAATTTTGTTGATTAGGGGAAGAGACATCTCAAATTCCGTTGATCGACTGCGAAAAAATCGAGTGTTTCGTCTGTTTATCGCGAATTTCGTCAATTTGTCGCTGGAAAAATTGCAAATTTCGCCAACCAGGAACCGAGAAATTGAAAATTTCCTCAATCAGGCACGGTTGGTTGTATTTACGACGGCCAATTATCTGCACGAGGGCTATAGGACCAGGGGGGAGTGCCCTTCATGGGGTCTTTCTAAGGGAACCTAACCCGTATTAACGCTTGGAAATCCAAGGTTCGAAGAAAGCCATGAAAACTCCGAAAGATTAAGCCGACGGGCGCGATTGGGTTCGAACCCAGCACCTCCCGTCTACCAGTTTCGAGAGCAGAACCTCTCAGCCACCGGTGGGGCCAATCAGACACGGAAAATTGTAAATTTTGTCGATCGGGCACGAAAAAAAATCTCGAATTTTGTCGATCAGGTGCGGAAAAATTGGAAATTTCGTTGATTGACTTCAGGAAAATCGTGGGTTTCTTCAGTTTATCGCGAGGAAAAATTGCAAATTTCGTCAGAGTCAGTTAAGAATCGCGAATTTCGTCGATTAGGGGCGGACAAATAGCAAATTTCGTCGATCGCACTCAGAAAAATAGCGAATCTCGTTCGCTGGACACGAAAAAATCGCGAATTTCGCCAATCGTGAGCGGAAAAATCGCGAAATTGTCGACCGGCTTCAGAAAAATTGCGAATTTCGTTGATTACGCGAGGCAAAATCGAAAATTTCTATGATCTTCTCCTCCTCCCCCTCCTTCGTTCATGAAGTTCACGTTTTTTTTTTCTGCACTAGACACTTTCATGCTTATGTTTGTTTTTTACCACTTTTAATAAAACAAAATTTACTCCCCCGGATAAAGTCAAGGAATGTTATCACCCATCTGAATAATCCTAGCTCTATCTCTGTTACATATACAAACGTAAACTGTTGAAATATCCTTGCCAACTAAATTGGATATGTTGAGTTGACTGGATAGGGGAACCTAGAGGGGTAAAATCTCCCCCCCCCCCTCTGAAACCATACTTTTTATCTGATTATAGGCCACAGATCACCTCCCAAAAACAGAATCCTCTCCGTGTTATTAATGTGGCCCTCGACAACCCAGAAATTTTTTAGAGTGGCCCTTCTCTTAAAAAGGTTGTGCACCCCCAGTTTACACTATAAAACTAAGGAGTTAAAAAAATGTGAAAATCGATTAATTACCCACTGGGGGTGTCCATTTTTACTTTAACATTACGTCTATTAGGCGAAATTTTAATTTGCAAAAAAAAAAGGCGCCAAATGTTGTATCCAGCAAAATCACCCGAATATCAGCCATTTACCGTTAATTTCAGAGAATTTTTTGAATAATGGTGTGTTACGTAACATCATACTTTACCATTAGTTTAACAATATTATATCTATTAACCATTATCTATTTAATTATTGAAATATTAATCCATTCAAAAACTTTATTTATCTTTCCAAATAACAATTTAAAATATCTATATTACGTTAATATTTCTAACTACTAAAATTTGATCTATTAAATAATTTATTTATCAGTGATTTCTAGATTGTTTACAAAAAGTTCTAAGTCTTTAATATTAACCTTTTAAAAATTCTTAAATATTCATTAAATTCATTGCAAAATATATTTATTTGATTTAAATAATGATTTACTTTTAGCAGACAAAATTTCATCTATTTTGATGCAGTAGATCGCGAGTAATCCAAATCTTAAGTTTTATTTATTTTTGCTTCTTTTAAATACGCGCACCATCCATTTTAAGACGCACTGAAAGTCGCCATGTTTTCGTTTCTTTACCGATGCAAAGCACATCGTTACGTCTCAAAAGACGCCATTTTTGCTCGGGGGAGCTGCGTTCTCATGACATGACGAGTTCAGTGACCGCACGCTGGAATTGTTTTTGGGGAACACTGATTGGTTCTCTTAATTTTAGCGTCCTTTTCGAAAGAGACTACAGGGATGATTCTCTCTCTTCACGTTGGGAACTAGTAGGAGAAGGATGTGTTTTCTGCCGGGGCACTGTGTTCTTGAAATCAGTGTTCCGGCAGATTCACGATGTTCCAACCAAAATCTAAAGATTGTATTTTGCATCATTGTATCAAAAAGGGGCGTCATTCATTTCTCATTTATTGAGATATACACAAGAAGATTACTGAAACTGAGGAAGCGATGAATAATATCCAGAATGGATTGCGGTTAAACGGGCCAATATTCACCTTCAGAGCCTCTTATGGGCCACTCATCAGATATTCTCAGCTTTTAGAACAGATCTATGGCCATATTCTAAAGTTGTGATACTAAATGTGAATACTCCCACTCCCGATCGGTGCTTGGGAAGATGTGCCAATGATGTCTCTACAAAAGTCAGTAATATTTTTTCTTTCCTATCAATTGTTTCGTCACTATGCAGAAAGTTTATTTCCACCTGGAAAAACTTTTATATAAACGGATATTCTTCATTAAAAAATGAACAATCGTGATTAAGTACTGATGAACTAGTAATCCAGCTTCTCATCAACGATTTCAACAAATGAAAGTTCTGTCTCAGTAAATCTAAAATGATGCGAACATTCCCCTCAAGAAATTCGATTATTTAATCAACATTTTTCTCCGTGATGTGCTGTTTTGAGTATTTGTTACATTGTTTGTTATTTTGTTTTTCTATTTGTGCAAGATTTTTATCTTTAATACATCGATCAAAATTTAGCAATAATTAGGATTATGTAATGTGCTTTATCTATGATTCAAAATCAGAATGTTAAATACCAAAGGTTTTACTCAATATAATTTATGTTCAGGGTCTGCGCAGTACCTCTTTTTAATATTTACAAATTGCTTAATGAATAAATTTTATGTCTAATCAAATAAATAATTAATTTAATTTTGAACATCTTGTATTTCTTCCATGGGTGAGTTATTTTGTTTATTTTTCTTTTCACCATGAATTCAATTTAAGGCAACTTAATTATACTTTAATAAATTCAATTAACTTAATTTTTAGCTTTCAGTTGCCAAATAAATAATCGCAATGTACGATCACGGCATTCATTGGTGTAAATATTTATATTGTATTCATTTGTAATTATTTGTCTTTGCATTATGTATCTTTATATTGCATATATTTTGCATTACGTTTGTATGCTATTTTTATTTGAGGTTGGTACTGGATAGTGTGTGCCACAGCCAATTTCAAATCGTTTAAGCCTCAGACTTAAACGTTTCAATTTTTATTTGTGCATATTTTTGTTGAAAACCCAGTATCTCAAACTTTTTTTTTCTTGCTTTTTTTTCTGTAGGCTGGAGGTAAATGTTACGTAACATCATACTTTACCATTAGTTTAACAATATTATATCTATTAACCATTATCTATTTAATTATTGAAATATTAATCCATTCAAAAACTTTATTTATCTTTCCAAATAACAATTTAAAATATCTATATTACGTTAATATTTCTAACTACTAAAATTTGATTCTAATATCTATTAAATAATTTATTTATCAGAGATTTCTAGATTGTTTACAAAAAGTTCTAAGTCTTTAATATTAACCTTTTAAAAATTCTTAAATATTCATTAAATTCATTGCAAAATATATTTATTTGATTTAAATAATTATTTACTTTCAGCAGACAAAATTTCATCTATTTTGATGCTGTAGATCGCGAGTAATCCAAATCTTAAGTTTTATTTATTTTTGCTTCTTTTAAATACGCGCGCCATCCATTTTAAGACGCACTGAAAGTCGCCATGTTTTCGTTTCTTTACCGATGCAAAGCACATCGTTACGTCTCAAAAGACGCCATTTTTGCTCGGGGGAGCTGCGTTCTCATGACGAGTTCAGTGACCGCACGCTGGAATTGTTTTGGGGGAACACTGAGTGGTTCTCTTAATTTTTAGCGTCCTTTTCGAAAGAGACTACGGGCCCCAAAGCAGAATACTTTGCAATGTTCTGCAACGGAATTTCAGATGATCAAAAATGTTCTGCAAGCGCAGTGGGGGAAAAAAGGGGGGGATGTTTTTATAGACCCCTTGCATTGACGTCACGTTGCTATTAGCAACGACTGATACTATAGCTTCTGGAGCACACACGTGGAGCACAGAACTCCCCGTTTGCCGTTAAAAGCACGTGTTATCTTTCTCTTTAATTTAGAGCTTCCTTATTTTAATTATTATAGTGCAAATAAGTCTAAAAAATCAAATGGAGAGCACCAAATTCGCCTTATATTTGGGCGCCATAAGAAGCGATTTCAGACATGTGACGTCATGTGCAACCCGTCTATACATATGTAAGGATGTAATTTCATATTTTATAAAAATGCTAAAGATGTGTTTCGTAAAACACTGTCAAACAAAAGAAACATATTCTGGAGGCAAGATTTATTTCTAGAATCATGGCATTGACACAGAAGTTACTGACTTTGGAAGTGAGATATTTAGACATATTACTTTATGAAGAAAATGCCTTTGGAAATTTGGTCCATACATAGTTATAATGCCAACTTTTACAAGTTTCCTAACAGATTTATGTCCAGATGGATGTCCATTCGTATAAATAAACATATGTTTGTCTGTTGTACCAATGGTCGTTTCGTTCCCATCAGCTGTATTGGGCCTTTTAGAAAAATTTTTATCGATTGTAGACCCCCCATGATTCGCATATAGCTTCAGATACTGAAATAGACAAAATTTTAGTTCGAAAACTGGTTGATTTTGGGATATCTGATTTTAAAGTATTCACACCATTTTTTAACATGGTTTTATTTTAAAAATATGTTTCACTCTCCTGGCACTCTTTAACAGTTTCATAAACCCAATCAAGAAATACAGTGTATTCAAAATACAGCTCCTTCCCTTCCTTTTTGCAGGAAGGAACACAAGGGAGTACATTCAGAATTTCTAAAAAATTGGAAAGATCCAAGATTTTGTTTGTCACATCTGAACGTGGAAAAATCAGATATTCAAAATTGAATAAATATTTTGTTGCTTTGATGATCTCATCAAGTTCTGTGCTTTGTCCAAAATACACACTGTATTGATGCAGCAATGTAACAATATATTGCACTATATCTTTGATGTCACTGATAAAATACGATATACTAGAACTCAGTGGCGTACCCAAGGGGGGGGGCTGATGGGGCTACAGCCCCCCCCGAAATTTTCGAAAGTGATATAGTAAGGTGCTGATTTTTTGTCTTTCTTTTATGGAAATTTTTTTAATTTTTTTCCATCATACAGCGGACAAGCCATTCTCATTAGTCCCATATTAGTCTACATTGACAACAAAGAAGAGAAAGGGGGGCTGACGGGGTTATACCCCCCCCCCCTACTCCTCCTGAAATAGTAAAAAAATTAAATGAAAAAGTGTTTTTTTTTCCTACTTTTTAAAGATAAATCTGTAATTTTTTCTTCTGTCATACAGCAAAATAGCCATTCTCGTTAACACCATATTAGTCCAGGTTATATTAGTTAGGGGGCTGATGGAATTTCATCCCCCTCCTCTCGAAATGGTCGAAAATGAAATGAAAAAACAGTGCTGAATTTTTTCTGTCTGTTTAAGATAAATTTGCATTTTTCCCCTATCGTTCAACAGACTATGCGCTTCCTTCGCTTTAGTTCCATATTAGTCCATATTGACACCAAAGAAGATAAAGGGGGTTGATGGGGTTACAGCCCCCCCCCCCCCCCCCAACCAGAAATCGCGAAAAATTAAATGGAAAAGTGTTTTTTCTTTACTTTTTAAAGATAAATCTGTAATTTTTTCTTCTGTCATACAGTAAAATAGCCATTCTCGTTAACACCATATTAGTCCACATTGACATCACAGCATACCCTAAGATGGGGAGGGGGCTGATGGAATTACAACCTCCTCCTCTGTGAAATAGTCGAAAATGAAATGAAAAAGTAGAGCTGATTTTTTTCTGTCTATTTGAGATAAATTTGCATTTCCCCCCCCCCTATCATTTAACAGACTAGCCGCTCCCTTCGCTGTAGTTCCATATTAGTGTACAGTGACATCACATTATACCCGAAAAGATAGAAGGGGGTTAATGGAGTTACAGCTCTCTCCCAAAAATTCGAACATGAAATGAAAAAGTTCTGATATTTTCCTTTTTGTTTGAGATAAATTTGTATTTTTCCTCTATCATTCAACAGACTAGCCGCTCTCTTCTCTTTAGTTCCATACTAGTGCACAGTGATACCACATTATACTCAAAGAGGTGAAAGGGGCTAATGGGGTGTCCCCTTCCTAAATAGTTGAAAATGAAATAAAAAAAAGGTTGTTTTTTCTTCTTGTTTGAGATAAATTTGTAATTTTTCTTCGACCACACAGCGAAATAGCCATTCTCGTTAACACCATATTAGTCCACATTGACATCACAGCATACCCAAAGATGGAGAGTGGGCTGATGGAATTACAGCCCCCTCCTCCCGAAATAGTCGTAAATGAAATAAAAAAATATTGCTTTTTTTCTTTCTGTTTGAGATAAATTTGTATTTTTTTTCTCCTATCATTCAACAGACTAGCCACTCTCTTCTCTTTAGTTCCATATTAGTGCACAGTGACACCACATTATACCCAAAGAAGTAGAAAGGGGGTGATGGGTTACAGCCCCTTCCCAAAATAGTCGAAAATGAAATGAAAAAAGGGCTGATTTTTTTTCTTTTTGTTCGAGATGAATTTGTAATGCACTTGTTTTCTGCAATACAACGAATTACACGTTCTGGCTAGTCTCATATCAACGCACAGTTACACCACAGTATACCCAATGAGGGGAAGGGGCTGATGGGGTTACTTACTCTTCCGAAATAATCAAATATGAAATGGAAAAAAAATTCCAGTTTTTTTTTCTTTTGATATTAATTTTAAATTTTTTTCTGCGACGCAGCTATTCTGGTTAGTCCCATATATTAGTGCACAGTGATGCCCCAGCATACACCAAAGGATTCGATGGGGACGGGGGTTATGACGTTACAGCTCCATTCCACCTCTGAAGAGATCGCAGTGAAATGAAAAAAGGGCTGATATTCCTTCTTTTTTAGATAAATTTGTTTTATTTTCTGGCATGCCACGAATTTGTTTTTCCTGTTAATCCAATATACTCCTCAGTCCTGCGACCAAATTTACTTGAGACCACAAAATCCATTTTCAAATGACTGAAATCACTGTTTTACTCGATAAATGAAAACATATATACTCAGTTCAAGAGACCTACAAATAAATTCGACAAATCTAAAAGTATTTTAATTTAAGGATTTTTTTAATTTTTCCCATAGTCGGCGGTCGCCAAGATTGTCAATGCGGGGGTATGTTAATGCACAGTAACACCACAGCTAATCTCAAGTCGATTTCGTCTAAATCGGAAATCCGGTGCGGAAGAGTTGACTGTAAAAGTAGCTTATTAACTTTCATTTTTCAGTCGCATCTCCATGCCACACCGAAATATGGGGGTGCGGAGGGTTGAAGGGACTAAACTTCTTTTACCTGCCAAAACGGTCAGATTAAATGGTAAAAAAAGTTTACTTCTTACTTTTTAGATCAATTCAATTACAGTCGAACCTCTATTTAACGAAGTCGCTAAATCCCGGAAAAAAGTTCGTTATATGGAAAATTCGTTAAATAGAGATTCACCTTTTAAAATACTTTAAACTACATAAAACAGATTTTAAATTCATAAACACTAAATATTTTTACTAAAAGTAATTAATCACATTTTTTAAAATAAATTATATCGATTTGTTTTAGTTATTTTACCCACCAATATCCATCATCAATTTATTTTTTCTATGTGTTTAAATCTTTGAAATCGGCAAGGAAAACAAAACATTATCCGGGAATACACTGTATTTTCTGTTTAAAGTAAATAGTTTTACATTAAAATTAACGAATTTTAATGACATTATCGCATTTATTATTATTATAAAAAATAATTTTAATTATACATTAACATATGCGTCCTTAAATTTGATTTCTGAAAAACTCTGTTAATTTTGTTTTATCTCATAATTGTGCCATCATATCTCATAATTATCTCATAAATGTGCTTTATCTCATAATACGTGTCGCATCTTTACAATGCACCAAAACCACCTTCATACGTATTTTCTTCTAACTATAATCCGCGTCGGTTGTTTGAAATGACTTTAGCATTTCATTATACGAAGTTTTGTTAATTCTTGCATAATGATCATTTCCATTATCATCATATTCGTCTTCATCGCAATTCATTGCTGTATTGTTTTTATTTTTCACACTGTCGTAAATATCCAATTCGGATAGTGTTTCAGAGACCTCAATTTAAGAATTAAGTGAAATACAATCATCCATCAGCACATCATGGTTAATTTCTCATTGAATCCACATTTTTTTAAGTTACACTAAGGGATTATCGTCTTCGTCCTCCGTACTTACCAAATTCTCACTGCTGACAAAGAAGGTGCCTGGTAAAACTAGTTCAAGACCATTGAACATCATAAAATGTGTTTAAAGAAAGAATAAGTTTGAAATGTCCAGAAATATTTTGAGAAATGGGGAGAAGAAAAAAATTTGGATCACAAGAAAAAGTCCGTTAAATAGAAAATGCACTTCGCTATTTGGAGATTATTTTACGAAGAAATTCGCAAAATGTTCTTGGTTCCGAAGAAAAGTTCGCAAAATAGTGGTTCGTTAAATAGAGGTCCGACTGTATATATATATTTGTCATGCATCGCACTTGTCTTTCTTGTTAGTCCCATATTAGTGCATAATGACACCTTAGCTAATCCCTTCAGAATTTTGGCTAAGTCGGAAGTCAGGCACACTATATATGTGCGGAAGAGCTGACTGTGAATGATATTCATTAACTTTTGTTTTTAACACTCGATTACTTCCTCGTATCTGTAAGATACACAGTGATTTCTTGTTTGACTGCAAAGACATCTTTGGAGTTCGGTAATGTCCCCTCCCCCCACTTATCTTCCTATTCTGTCTTAACTTTGCAGCCAGTATTTTTCATCTGGAACGGTTTAAAGTCCTTCGTATTACTTGTGCAATGCACAAATAATAAACAAAGTCTTTATTTTATATATGTGTATGAAAATATTTTGTGTATACAAAAAATATTTTGTGTTTGTTACAATATTAATTTATTGTTAAACAAGAACCGTAGCCAGAATTTAGTTTCGGGGATTGGAAGAACAATTTTATAGATTTTAAGTTATAATGACTTTCTTTTAAATGAAAGTATATATATAAAAAAAAAAAACAGTAACACTTTTCAACAGATTTCGACGTGGGACGGTCTCAGGATCGGACCCGTGCCCTCCCCCCTTCCCCCCAGATTCGAGTCTGAGTTTTTAAAAAAAAATTGAAATTCTCAGCAAATTTTCTGAAAGGTTACAGCAGAGGGGGAAAGGAGAGGTAATCCCTTCCTGCTGCTAATTATTTTTGTTGTAGTTTGGGTTAACTCTGTTTATATTCAGGTCAATTTCAGGCTGAGTGGGTTCGGGTTAACCAGATTTCTAAAAAGTTCAGCATATTATTTCAGTTTAAAAACTATACATATAATAATAAATACAGATATTTGTATGCGTTTTTAACGCGATCCTTTGATGAAATACAGGTTTTTATCACGACGCTTTGACGAGATTTGCATTTTCCCTGAAATTATGACAAAATTAGCTTTTTTCCGCGACCCTTTGACGAAATTCGCGTTTTTTTTCGTGATCCTTTGTCAAAATTTGCGTTTTTTCCGCGAGTTTTTGATGAAATTCGAGTTACTTTCGTGAACTTTTGCCGAAATTCGCGTTTTTTACGAAACCCTTTGTCGAAATTTGCGTTTTTTTCGCGGCTTTTTTGACGAAATTCGCTTTTTTCTCGTCTTTTTGATGAATTTCGCGGCTCTTTGACGAAATTCGCGTTTTTTTCTATGGAAATGGTCGTGTTTTTTTTGTTTTTTCGCTGCTGTTTGACGAAATTCGCTTCTTTCCGCAGTTTCTTGCCGAAAGTCACGTTTCTCTGTGGCCCTTCTTTGTGACCATGCTTTTTTTTTGCGATCCTTTAACGAAATTCGCGTTTTTTCCGTTTCCCTTTGACGGAATGCATATTTTTTTTAGCAATCCTTTGCCAAAATTTGCGTTTTTCCTGCAGCCCTTTGAGGAAATTTGCGTTTTTTCTGAGGTCATTTGCCGAAATTCACGTTTTTTTACGCAATCCTTCGTCGAAATTCATGTTTTTCCGCAGCCTTTTGATGAAATTCTCTTTTTTTCTGCGGCCTTTTGAAAAAATTCGCGTTTTTTCCAGATCCTTTGTCGAAATTTGCTTTTTTCCGCGGGGTTTTGACAAAATTAGTGGTTTTTCCGCAGCCTTTTGACGAAATTCACATTTTTCTGTGGCCCTTCTTTGTGACCCTGCTTTTTCTTTTTTTTGCGATCCTTTAACGAAATTCGCGTTGTTTCAGCTTCTCTTTGACGAAATGCGTTTTTTTCTAGCGATCCTTTGTCGAAATTAGTGTTTTTTTCTGTGGTCACTTGCCGAAATTCGTGTTTTTTAATGCAATCCTTCGTCGAAATTTGCGTTTTTTCCGCGGCTCTTTGACGAAATTTGCGTTTTTTCCGTCTTTTTTGATGAAATTTGCGTTTTTCTGCGGCCTTTTGACGAAATTCGTGTTTTTTCAGCTTCCCTTTGACGGAATGCGTGTTTTTTTAGCTTCCCTTTGACGGAATGCGTGTTTTTTTAGCGATGCTTTGTCTAAATTTGCAGTTTTCTGTGGTCATTTGACAAAATTCGCGTTTTTGCGCAATCCTTCCTCGAAATTTGCGTTTTTTCGCGGCTTTTTGTCGAAATTCGCGCTTTTTCTCGTCTTTTTGATGAAATTTGCGTTTTTCTGTGGCCTTTTGACGAAATTCACGTTTTCCCGTGTCCCTTTGACGAAATTCGCGTTTCTTGCTATCCTTTACGAAATTAGCTTCTTTTTCGCAGCCCTTTGACGGAATGCGTGTTTTTAGCGATCTTTTTTTCGAAATTCGCGTTTTTTCCGCAACCTTTTGATGAAATTCGCGTTTTTTCTGCGGCCTTCTGACGAAATTCGGGTTTTTTCTGTGCTCATTTTGACGAAATTGGCGTTTCCTCTAGAATAATTTGACGAAATTCACGTTTTCTCCGCTATCATTTGACGAAATTTGTCTTTTTTTTCGCGATCCTTTGACAAACTTCGCATTTTATCTGCGGCCGTATGACATAATTCCGGTTTTTTCCTTGATCCTTTAAAGAAATTGGAGATTTTTTTTGCGAACGATTGACGAAATTGATTTTTTTCGGCGACCATTTGTCAAAAATCGCGATAATTTTTTAAGTTCAAATTTTCGGACTGATGACCGAATTTTTCAAATTTTCGGAAAATTCGGAACAAAGTCACCCTTGCACCCAACCCCCCTCAGGCTACGGCCTTAATGACAAAAATGATTTCTGTTTATAACACAATGCAACGTGTTTCGTAAGATTTAGAACATTATGAAAATTTAAGTCAGCCCCCCCCGAAATAAAATCCTGGGTACGCCACTGCTAGAACTATCAGTGGTAGACCTTAACATTTTGCTACTTATTGGAAGGTCTGGAAGAGGTACTCCTTGGAAAGTACTTTCTTCAGAAAACATGTGCCATGAAAGTATTGTATTATTGAAAAAACATTTTGGCAATGATCTGACAATATCAATAAATTGTTGCACATTCTCACAATTATGAAGGCTTGTCAGATGGGCTTTGATGTTTAGCAAATAACAGTTTAGATTTGTAATTAAATCTGTATACTCCCAAGGAAGAAGATCTGTTACCTGAATACATTTTAACATGGTAGCAAGTACCGAAATTATATCAGCAATAACTATTATACTGAAGATAAAAGTTGATAAAAGTTTGTCCGTCAGACTTGCATTTTCTGTTTTTTCAGAGGCTGCAACTAATGCCTTGAAGTCATTTAGGAATGTTTGAAAAACATTAAAAGCATGTGAAACAAATTTCAAAGTTTTAAAATTTTTAGGCTTGTAGAGGAACATTTGCAGTTCATCTGCACATTCATTTAGACTTTCAAATGATTTCCCCACATGAATTCTTTCATGCAAGTATTGACAAGTGCTAAGGAATCTTGCACAATTTTACTATCTGAATGTACCTGAACCAACTCTAGTCTGTGCATAGGGTCCCAGGATACAGGAATATCTTCTCTAACCAGTATAGGTCAAAATTAACATTTTTACCCACTGGCCAGTACACAGATTTTTTTCATTGGCCAGTTTTTTTTTAACCACTGGCCAGTAACAAAGTTATGTACGTTCCATACAAAATTGTGTTTTTTCTAACTATCAACTTTGTAATTTACTAATATATATTACTTACCATTCGATGTGATTACACTCATCTGAAAAATTTTATTTTTAACTATTAATTGCAATGAAATAAATTCACAGGAAATTTTCAGAAAGGTTACAGCAGACGGGGACCCCCCCCCTCGGCACTAACTAATATGCATTTTTCTGCGACTATTTAACGAATTTCGCGTTTTTTTCGTGATCTTTTGACGAAATTCACGTTTTTTCGTGACCTTTTGCAAAATCTGCGTTTTTTCACGATCTTTTGACGAAATCTGCGTTTTTTTCCGTGATCTTTTCACAAAATTGCGTTTTTTTTGTAATTTTTTAACGATACTTGTGGGGTTTTTTCGCAATTTTTTGAAAATATTTGCATTTTTTTCAAGATTTTTTGACGAAATTTGCGTTTTTAGGCGATTCTTTGACGAAATTTGCGTTTTTTTCCGCAATCTTTTGATGAAATTTGTGTTTTTTCCGCAATCTTTTCGTGAAATTTGCGGTTTTTTTCACGATCTTTTGACGAAAGTTGCGTTTTTTCCGCGATCTTTTCTCGAAATTTGTGTTTTTTCCGCGATCTTTTCATGAATTTTGTGTTTTTTTCCGCGATCTTTTCTTGAAATTTGTGTTTTTTCCGCGATCTTTTCATGAATTTTGCGTTTTTTCCGCGATCTTTTCACGAATTTTGCGTTTTCCGCGATACTTTGAAGAATTTGGTGATTCTTTTTCGCGATTCTTTGTCGAAATTTGCGTTTTTCCACGATCTTTTCACTAACATTGCGTTTTTCAGCGATATTTTCACTAATTTTGTGTTTTTATCGCGATCGTTTCATGAATTTTGCGTATTTTTCCGCGATCTTTTCACGAATTTTGCGTTTTTTCCGCGATCTTTTCACGAATTTTGCGTATTTTTCCGCGATCTTTTCACGAATTTTGCGTTTTATACATGATTTTTTTCATGAATTTTGCGTTTTATCTGTGATATTTTCACGAAATTTGCTTTTTTTTCCGAATCTTCTCTCGAAATTTGTGTTTTTCCGCGATCTTTTGACGAAATTTGCGTTTTTTCCGTGATTTTGTCACGAAAGTTTCGTTTTCTCCGCGATCTTTTCACGAATTTTGCGTTTAACCGCGATCTTTTCACGAAATTTGCGTTTCATCCGCGATCTTTTCACGAAATTTGCGTTTTTCCGCGATACTTTGAAGAATTTTGTGATTCTTTTTCGCGATTTTTTGTCGAAATTTTCGTTTTTTTCCGCGATCTTTTCATGAAATTTGTGTTTTTTCGCGATTTTTTGACGAAATTTGCGTTTTTCCACGATCTTGTCACGAAAGTTGCGTTTTCTCCGCGATCTTTTCACGAAAATTGCGTTTTTCCGCGATGTTTTGACGTAATTAGCGTTTTTTACGTGTTCCTTGGGCGAAATTCACGTTTTTTCGCGATTCCCAGCTTTTAAGCTTTAGTGAAAAACTTTTCCAGCTTCGTTCTTTGCATATGCGCGGAAGAAAACCACCGTAAGGAAAGAAATCGCTAGTTATTCAGAAAGTATGTGAAATAGGAGGAAGTGAGAAAGATTGATTAACGCGCGACATTCTTATTTCTTCCTAAATAGATTCGAACACAACGAAAGTAGTACCCCCTCCCCCCCGAATTCTTTTTGCTTTCACATCAATATGCACTTTTTTTTTTAAACAAAAAAAAGAGTAACATTTGTCTTGAAATGTTCTGCAGCACATCTCATTGTTCTGCGACGTACATCGCACTTTTAAGCACATTCTGCTTTGGGGACTACGGGGATGATTCTCTTTCTTCACGTTGGGAACTAGTAGGAGAAGGATGTGTTTTCTGCCGGGGCACTGTGTTCTTGAAGTCAGTGTTCCGGCAGATTCACGATGTTCCAACCAAAATCTAAAGATTGTATTTTGCATCATTGTATCAAAAAGGGGCGTCATTCATTTCTCATTTATTGAGATATACACAAGAAGATTACTGAAACTGAGGAAGCGATGAATAATATCCAGAATGGATTGCGGTTAAACAGGCCAATATTCACCTTCAGAGCCTCTTATGGGCCAGTCATCAGATATTCTCAGCTTTTAGAACAGATCTATGGCCATATTCTAAAGTTGTGATACTAAATGTGAATACTCCCACTCCCGATCGGTGCTTGGGAAGATGTGCCAATGATGTCTCTACAAAAGTCAGTAATATTTTTCCTTTCCTATCAATTGTTTCGTCACTATGCAGAAAGTTTATTTCCACCTGGAAAAACTTTTATATAAACGGATATTCTTCATTAAAAAATGAACAATCGTGATTAAGTACTGATGAACTAGTAATCCAGCTTCTCATCAACGATTTCAACAAATGAAAGTTCTGTCTCAGTAAATCTAAAATGATGCGAACATTCCCCTCAAGAAATTCGATTATTTAATCAACATTTTTCTCCGTGATGTGCTGTTTTGAGTATTTGTTACATTGTTTGTTATTTTGTTTTTCTATTTGTGCAAGATTTTTATCTTTAATACATCGATCAAAATTTAGCAATAATTAGGATTATGTAATGTGCTTTATCTATGATTCAAAATCAGAATGTTAAATACCAAAGGTTTTACTCAATATAATTTATGTTCAGGGTCTGCGCAGTACCTCTTTTTAATATTTACAAATTGCTTAATGAATAAATTTTATGTCTAATCAAATAAATAATTAATTTAATTTTGAACATCTTGTATTTCTTCCATGGGTGAGTTATTTCGTTTATTTTTCTTTTCACCATGAATTCAATTTAAGGCAACTTAATTTTACTTTAATAAATTCAATTAACTTAATTTTTAGCTTTCAGTTGCCAAATAAATAATCGCAATGTACGATCACGGCATTCATTGGTGTAAATATTTATATTGTATTCATTTGTGATTATTTGTCTTTGCATTATGTATCTTTATATTGCATATATTTTGCATTACGTTTGTATGCTATTTTTATTTGAGGTTGGTACTGGATAGTGTGTGCCACAGCCAATTTCAAATCGTTTAAGCCTCAGACTTAAACGTTTCAATTTTTATTTGTGCATATTTTTGTTGAAAACCCAGTATCTCAAACTTTTTTTTTCTTGCTTTTTTTTCTGTAGGCTGGAGGTAAATGTTACGTAACATCATACTTTACCATTAGTTTAACAATATTATATCTATTAACCATTATCTATTTAATTATTGAAATATTAATCCATTCAAAAACTTTATTTATCTTTCCAAATAACAATTTAAAATATCTATATTACGTTAATATTTCTAACTACTAAAATTTGATTCTAATATCTATTAAATAATTTATTTATCAGAGATTTCTAGATTGTTTACAAAAAGTTCTAAGTCTTTAATATTAACCTTTTAAAAATTCTTAAATATTCATTAAATTCATTGCAAAATATATTTATTTGATTTAAATAATTATTTACTTTCAGCAGACAAAATTTCATCTATTTTGATGCTGTAGATCGCGAGTAATCCAAATCTTAAGTTTTATTTATTTTTGCTTCTTTTAAATACGCGTGCCATCCATTTTAAGACGCACTGAAAGTCGCCATGTTTTCGTTTCTTTACCGATGCAAAGCACATCGTTACGTCTCAAAAGACGCCATTTTTGCTCGGGGGAGCTGCGTTCTCATGACGAGTTCAGTGACCGCACGCTGGAATTGTTTTGGGGGAACACTGAGTGGTTCTCTTAATTTTTAGCGTCCTTTTCGAAAGAGACTACGGGCCCCAAAGCAGAATACTTTGCAATGTTCTGCAACGGAATTTCAGATGATCAAAAATGTTCTGCAAGCGCAGTGGGGGAAAAAGGGGGGGATGTTTTTATAGACCCCTTGCATTGACGTCACGTTGCTATTAGCAACGACTGATACTATAGCTTCTGGAGCACACACGTGGAGCACAGAACTCCCCGTTTGCCGTTAAAAGCACGTGTTATCTTTCTCTTTAATTTAGAGCTTCCTTATTTTAATTATTATAGTGCAAATAAGTCTAAAAAATCAAATGGAGAGCACCAAATTCGCCTTATATTTGGGCGCCATAAGAAGCGATTTCAGACATGTGACGTCATGTGCAACCCGTCTATACATATGTAAGGATGTAATTTCATATTTTATAAAAATGCTAAAGATGTGTTTCGTAAAACACTGTCAAACAAAAGAAACATATTCTGGAGGCAAGATTTATTTCTAGAATCATGGCATTGACACAGAAGTTACTGACTTTGGAAGTGAGATATTTAGACATATTACTTTATGAAGAAAATGCCTTTGGAAATTTGGTCCATACATAGTTATAATGCCAACTTTTACAAGTTTCCTAACAGATTTATGTCCAGATGGATGTCCATTCGTATAAATAAACATATGTTTGTCTGTTGTACCAATGGTCGTTTCGTTCCCATCAGCTGTATTGGGCCTTTTAGAAAAATTTTTATCGATTGTAGACCCCCCATGATTCGCATATAGCTTCAGATACTGAAATAGACAAAATTTTAGTTCGAAAACTGGTTGATTTTGGGATATCTGATTTTAAAGTATTCACACCATTTTTTAACATGGTTTTATTTTAAAAATATGTTTCACTCTCCTGGCACTCTTTAACAGTTTCATAAACCCAATCAAGAAATACAGTGTATTCAAAATACAGCTCCTTCCCTTCCTTTTTGCAGGAAGGAACACAAGGGAGTACATTCAGAATTTCTAAAAAATTGGAAAGATCCAAGATTTTGTTTGTCACATCTGAACGTGGAAAAATCAGATATTCAAAATTGAATAAATATTTTGTTGCTTTGATGATCTCATCAAGTTCTGTGCTTTGTCCAAAATACACACTGTATTGATGCAGCAATGTAACAATATATTGCACTATATCTTTGATGTCACTGATAAAATACGATATACTAGAATTATCAGTGGTAGACCTTAACATTTTGCTACTTATTGGAAGGTCTGGAAGAGGTACTCCTTGGAAAGTACTTTCTTCAGAAAACATGTGCCATGAAAGTATTGTATTATTGAAAAAACATTTTGGCAATGATCTGACAATATCAATAAATTGTTGCACATTCTCACAATTATGAAGGCTTGTCAGATGGGCTTTGATGTTTAGCAAATAACAGTTTAGATTTGTAATTAAATCTGTATACTCCCAAGGAAGAAGATCTGTTACCTGAATACATTTTAACATGGTAGCAAGTACCGAAATTATATCAGCTATAACTATTATACTGAAGATAAAAGTTGATAAAAGTTTGTCCGTCAGACTTGCATTTTCTGTTTTTTCGGAGGCTGCAACTAATGCCTTGAAGTCATTTAGGAATGTTTGAAAAACATTAAAAGCATGTGAAACAAATTTCAAAGTTTTAAAATTTTTAGGCTTGTAGAGGAACATTTGCAGTTCATCTGCACATTCATTTAGACTTTCAAATGATTTCCCCACATGAATTCTTTCATGCAAGTATTGACAAGTGCTAAGGAATCTTGCACAATTTTACTATCTGAATGTACCTGAACCAACTCTAGTCTGTGCATAGGGTCCCAGGATACAGGAATATCTTCTCTAACCAGTATAGGTCAAAATTAACATTTTTACCCACTGGCCAGTACACAGATTTTTTTCATTAGCCAGTTTTTTTTTTAACCACTGGCCAGTAACAAAGTTATGTACGTTCCATACAAAATTGTGTTTTTTCTAACTATCAACTTTGTAATTTACTAATATATATTACTTACCATTCGATGTGATTACACTCATCTGAAAAATTTTATTTTTAACTATTAATTGCAATGAAATAAATTCACAGGAAATTTTCAGAAAGGTTACAGCAGACGGGGACCCCCCCCCTCGGCACTAACTAATATGCAATTTTCTGCGACTATTTAACGAATTTCGCGTTTTTTTCGTGATCTTTTGACGAAATTCACGTTTTTTCGTGACCTTTTGCAAAATCTGCGTTTTTTCACGATCTTTTGACGAAATCTGCGTTTTTTTCCGCGATCTTTTCACAAAATTGCGTTTTTTTTTGTAATTTTTTAACGATACTTGTGGGGTTTTTTCGCAATTTTTTGAAAATATTTGCATTTTTTTCAAGATTTTTTGACGAAATTTGCGTTTTTAGGCGATTCTTTGACGAAATTTGCGTTTTTTTCCGCAATCTTTTGATGAAATTTGTGTTTTTTCCGCAATCTTCTCGTGAAATTTGCGGTTTTTTTCACGATCTTTTGACGAAAGTTGCGTTTTTTCCGCGATCTTTTCTCGAAATTTGTGTTTTTTCCGCGATCTTTTCATGAATTTTGTGTTTTTTTCCGCGATCTTTTCTTGAAATTTGTGTTTTTTCCGCGATCTTTTCATGAATTTTGCGTTTTTTCCGCGATCTTTTCACGAATTTTGCGTTTTCCGCGATACTTTGAAGAATTTGGAGATTCTTTTTCGCGATTCTTTGTCGAAATTTGCGTTTTTCCACGATCTTTTCGCTAACATTGCGTTTTTCAGCGATATTTTCACTAATTTTGTGTTTTTATCGCGATCGTTTCATGAATTTTGCGTATTTTTCCGCGATCTTTTCACGAATTTTGCGTTTTTTCCGCGATCTTTTCACGAATTTTGCGTATTTTTCCGCGATCTTTTCACGAATTTTGCGTTTTATACGTGATTTTTTTCATGAATTTTGCGTTTTATCTGTGATATTTTCACGAAATTTGCTTTTTTTTCCGAATCTTCTCTCGAAATTTGTGTTTTTCCGCGATCTTTTGACGAAATTTGCGTTTTTTCCGTGATTTTGTCACGAAAGTTTCGTTTTCTCCGCGATCTTTTCACGAATTTTGCGTTTAACCGCGATCTTTTCACGAAATTTGCGTTTCATCCGCGATCTTTTCACGAAATTTGCGTTTTTCCGCGATACTTTGAAGAATTTTGTGATTCTTTTTCGCGATTTTTTGTCGAAATTTTCGTTTTTTTCCGCGATCTTTTCATGAAATTTGTGTTTTTTCGCGATTTTTTGACGAAATTTGCGTTTTTCCACGATCTTGTCACGAAAGTTGCGTTTTCTCCGCGATCTTTTCACGAAAATTGCGTTTTTCCGCGATTTTTTGACGTAATTAGCGTTTTTTACGTGTTCCTTGGGCGAAATTCACGTTTTTTCGCGATTCCCAGCTTTTAAGCTTTAGTGAAAAACTTTTCCAGCTTCGTTCTTTGCATATGCGCGGAAGAAAACCACCGTAAGGAAAGAAATCGCTAGTTATTCAGAAAGTATGTGAAATAGGAGGAAGTGAGAAAGATTGATTAACGCGCGACATTCTTATTTCTTCCTAAATAGATTCGAACACAACGAAAGTAGTACCCCCTCCCCCCCGAATTCTTTTTGCTTTCACATCAATATGCACTTTTTTTTTTAAACAAAAAAAAGAGTAACATTTGTCTTGAAATGTTCTGCAGCACATCTCATTGTTCTGCGACGTACATCGCACTTTTAAGCACATTCTGCTTTGGGGACTACGGGGATGATTCTCTTTCTTCACGTTGGGAACTAGTAGGAGAAGGATGTGTTTTCTGCCGGGGCACTGTGTTCTTGAAATCAGTGTTCCGGCAGATTCACGATGTTCCAACCAAAATCTAAAGATTGTATTTTGCATCATTGTATCAAAAAGGGGCGTCATTCATTTCTCATTTATTGAGATATACACAAGAAGATTACTGAAACTGAGGAAGCGATGAATAATATCCAGAATGGATTGCGGTTAAACGGGCCAATATTCACCTTCAGAGCCTCTTATGGGCCAGTCATCAGATATTCTCAGCTTTTAGAACAGATCTATGGCCATATTCTAAAGTTGTGATACTAAATGTGAATACTCCCACTCCCGATCGGTGCTTGGGAAGATGTGCCAATGATGTCTCTACAAAAGTCAGTAATATTTTTCCTTTCCTATCAATTGTTTCGCCACTATGCAGAAAGTTTATTTCCACCTGGAAAAACTTTTATATAAACGGATATTCTTCATTAAAAAATGAACAATCGTGATTAAGTACTGATGAACTAGTAATCCAGCTTCTCATCAACGATTTCAACAAATGAAAGTTCTGTCTCAGTAAATCTAAAATGATGCGAACATTCCCCTCAAGAAATTCGATTATTTAATCAACATTTTTCTCCGTGATGTGCTGTTTTGAGTATTTGTTACATTGTTTGTTATTTTGTTTTTCTATTTGTGCAAGATTTTTATCTTTAATACATCGATCAAAATTTAGCAATAATTAGGATTATGTAATGTGCTTTATCTATGATTCAAAATCAGAATGTTAAATACCAAAGGTTTTACTCAATATAATTTATGTTCAGGGTCTGCGCAGTACCTCTTTTTAATATTTACAAATTGCTTAATGAATAAATTTTATGTCTAATCAAATAAATAATTAATTTAATTTTGAACATCTTGTATTTCTTCCATGGGTGAGTTATTTCGTTTATTTTTCTTTTCACCATGAATTCAATTTAAGGCAACTTAATTTTACTTTAATAAATTCAATTAACTTAATTTTTAGCTTTCAGTTGCCAAATAAATAATCGCAATGTACGATCACGGCATTCATTGGTGTAAATATTTATATTGTATTCATTTGTGATTATTTGTCTTTGCATTATGTATCTTTATATTGCATATATTTTGCATTACGTTTGTATGCTATTTTTATTTGAGGTTGGTACTGGATAGTGTGTGCCACAGCCAATTTCAAATCGTTTAAGCCTCAGACTTAAACGTTTCAATTTTTATTTGTGCATATTTTTGTTGAAAACCCAGTATCTCAAACTTTTTTTTTCTTGCTTTTTTTCTGTAGGCTGGAGGTAAATGTTACGTAACATCATACTTTACCATTAGTTTAACAATATTATATCTATTAACCATTATCTATTTAATTATTGAAATATTAATCCATTCAAAAACTTTATTTATCTTTCCAAATAACAATTTAAAATATCTATATTACGTTAATATTTCTAACTACTAAAATTTGATTCTAATATCTATTAAATAATTTATTTATCAGAGATTTCTAGATTGTTTACAAAAAGTTCTAAGTCTTTAATATTAACCTTTTAAAAATTCTTAAATATTCATTAAATTCATTGCAAAATATATTTATTTGATTTAAATAATTATTTACTTTCAGCAGACAAAATTTTATCTATTTTGATGCTGTAGATCGCGAGTAATCCAAATCTTAAGTTTTATTTATTTTTGCTTCTTTTAAATACGCGCGCCATCCATTTTAAGACGCACTGAAAGTCGCCATGTTTTCGTTTCTTTACCGATGCAAAGCACATCGTTACGTCTCAAAAGACGCCATTTTTGCTCGGGGGAACTGCGTTCTCATGACGAGTTCAGTGACCGCACGCTGGAATTGTTTTGGGGGAACACTGAGTGGTTCTCTTAATTTTTAGCGTCCTTTTCGAAAGAGACTACGGGCCCCAAAGCAGAATACTTTGCAATGTTCTGCAACGGAATTTCAGATGATCAAAAATATTCTGCAAGCGCAGTGGGGGAAAAAAGGGGGGGATGTTTTTATAGACCCCTTGCATTGACGTCACATTGCTATTAGCAACGACTGATACTATAGCTTCTGGAGCACACACGTGGAGCACAGAACTCCCCGTTTGCCGTTAAAAGCACGTGTTATCTTTCTCTTTAATTTAGAGCTTCCTTATTTTAATTATTATAGTGCAAATAAGTCTAAAAAATCAAATGGAGAGCACCAAATTCGCCTTATATTTGGGCGCCATAAGAAGCGATTTCAGACATGTGACGTCATGTGCAACCCGTCTATACATATGTAAGGATGTAATTTCATATTTTATAAAAATGCTAAAGATGTGTTTCGTAAAACACTGTCAAACAAAAGAAACATATTCTGGAGGCAAGATTTATTTCTAGAATCATGGCATTGACACAGAAGTTACTGACTTTGGAAGTGAGATATTTAGACATATTACTTTATGAAGAAAATGCCTTTGGAAATTTGGTCCATACATAGTTATAATGCCAACTTTTACAAGTTTCCTAACAGATTTATGTCCAGATGGATGTCCATTCGTATAAATAAACATATGTTTGTCTGTTGTACCAATGGTCGTTTCGTTCCCATCAGCTGTATTGGGCCTTTTAGAAAAATTTTTATAGATTGTAGACCCCCCATGATTCGCATATAGCTTCAGATACTGAAATAGACAAAATTTTAGTTCGAAAACTGGTTGATTTTGTGATATCTGATTTTAAAGTATTCACACCATTTTTTAACATGGTTTTATTTTGAAAATATGTTTCACTCTCCTGGCACTCTTTGACAGTTTCATAAACCCAATCAAGAAATACAGTGTATTCAAAATACAGCTCCTTCCCTTCCTCTTTGCAGGAAGGAACACAAGGGAGTACATTCAGAATTTCTAAAAAATTGGAAAGATCCAAGAATTTGTTTGTCACATCTGAACGTGGAAAAATCAGATATTCAAAATTGAATAAATATTTTGTTGCTTTGATGATCTCATCAAGTTCTGTGCTTTGTCCAAAATACACACTGTATTGATGCAGCAATGTAACAATATATTGCACTATATCTTTGATGTCACTGATAAAATACGATATACTAGAATTATCAGTGGTAGACCTTAACATTTTGCTACTTATTGGAAGGTCTGGAAGAGGTACTCCTTGGAAAGTACTTTCTTCAGAAAACATGTGCCATGAAAGTATTGTATTATTGAAAAAACATTTTGGCAATGATCTGACAATATCAATAAATTGTTGCACATTCTCACAATTATGAAGGCTTGTCAGATGGGCTTTGATGTTTAGCAAATAACAGTTTAAATTTGTAATTAAATCTGTATACTCCCAAGGAAGAAGATCTGTTACCTGAATACATTTTAACATGGTAGCAAGTACCGAAATTATATCAGCAATAACTATTATACTGAAGATAAAAGTTGATAAAAGTTTGTCCGTCAGACTTGCATTTTCTGTTTTTTCAGAGGCTGCAACTAATGCCTTGAAGTCATTTAGGAATGTTTGAAAAACATTAAAAGCATGTGAAACAAATTTCAAAGTTTTAAAATTTTTAGGCTTGTAGAGGAACATTTGCAGTTCATCTGCACATTCATTTAGACTTTCAAATGATTTCCCCACATGAATTCTTTCATGCAAGTATTGACAAGTGCTAAGGAATCTTGCACAATTTTACTATCTGAATGTACCTGAACCAACTCTAGTCTGTGCATAGGGTCCCAGGATACAGGAATATCTTCTCTAACCAGTATAGGTCAAAATTAACATTTTTACCCACTGGCCAGTACACAGATTTTTTTCATTGGCCAGTTTTTTTTTAACCACTGGCCAGTAACAAAGTTATGTACGCTCCATACAAAATTGTGTTTTTTCTAACTATCAACTTTGTAATTTACTAATATATATTACTTACCATTCGATGTGATTACACTCATCTGAAAAATTTTATTTTTAACTATTAATTGCAATGAAATAAATTCACAGGAAATTTTCAGAAAGGTTACAGCAGAGGGGGACCCCCCCCCCCTCGGCACTAACTAATATGCATTTTTCTGCGACTATTTAACGAATTTCGCGTTTTTTTCGTGATCTTTTGACGAAATTCACGTTTTTTCGTGACCTTTTGCAAAATCTGCGTTTTTTCACGATCTTTTGACGAAATCCGCGTTTTTTTCCGCGATCTTTTCACAAAATTGCGTTTTTTTTGTAATTTTTTAACGATATTTGTGGGGTTTTTTCGCAATTTTTTGAAAATATTTGCATTTTTTTCAAGATTTTTTGACGAAATTTGCGTTTTTAGGCGATTCTTTGACGAAATTTGCATTTTTTTCCGCAATCTTTTGATGAAATTTGTGTTTTTTCCGCAATCTTTTCGTGAAATTTGCGGTTTTTTCACGATCTTTTGACGAAAGTTGCGTTTTTTCCGCGATCTTTTGACGAAATTTGCGTTTTTTCAGGATCATTTGACGAAAGTTGCGTTTTTTCCGCGATCTTTTGACGAAATTTGCGTTTTTTCCGCGATTTTGTCACGAAAGTTGCATTTTCTCTTCGGTCTTTTGACGAATTTTGCGTTTTTTCCGCGATCTTTTCTCGAAATTTGTGTTTTTTCCGCGATCTTTTCATGAATTTTGCGTTTTTTTCCGCGATCTTTTCTTGAAATTTGTGTTTTTTCCGCGATCTTTTCATGAATTTTGCGTTTTTTCCGCGATCTTTTCACGAATTTTGCGTTTTCCGCGATACTTTGAAGAATTTGGTGATTCTTTTTCGCGATTCTTTGTCGAAATTTGCGTTTTTTCGCGATCTTTTCACTAACATTGCGTTTTTCAGCGATATTTTCACTAATTTTGTGTTTTTATCGCGATCGTTTCATGAATTTTGCGTATTTTTCCGCGATCTTTTCACGATTTTTGCGTTTTTTCCGCGATCTTTTCACGAATTTTGCGTATTTTTCCGCGATCTTTTCACGAATTTTGCGTTTTATACGTGATTTTTTTCATGAATTTTGCGTTTTATCTGCGATATTTTCACGAAATTTGCTTTTTTTCCGAATCTTCTCTCGAAATTTGTGTTTTTCCGCGATCTTTTGACGAGATTTGCGTTTTTTCCGTGATTTTGTCACGAAAGTTTCGTTTTCTCCGCGATCTTTTCACGAATTTTGCGTTTAACCGCGATCTTTTCACGAAATTTGCGTTTCATCCGCGATCTTTTCACGAAATTTGCGTTTTTCCGCGATACATTGAAGAATTTTGTGATTCTTTTTCGCGATTTTTTGTCGAAATTTTCGTTTTTTTTCCGCGATCTTTTCATGAAATTTGTGTTTTTTCGCGATTTTTTGACGAAATTTGCGTTTTTCCACGATCTTGTCACGAAAGTTGCGTTTTCTCCGCGATCTTTTCACGAAATTTGCGTTTTTCCGCGATGTTTTGACGTAATTAGCGTTTTTTACGTGCTCCTTGGGCGAAATTCACGTTTTTTCGCGATTCCCAGCTTTTAAGCTTTAGTGAAAAACTTTTCCAGCTTCGTTCTTTGCATATGCGCGGAAGAAAAGCACCGTAAGGAAAGAAATCGCTAGTTATTCAGAAAGTAGGTGAAATAGGAGGAAGTGAGAAAGATTGATTAACGCGCGACATTCTTATTTCTTCCTAAATAGATTCGAACACAACGAAAGTAGTACCCCCTCCCCCCCGAATTCTTTTTGCTTTCACATCAATATGCACTTTTTTTTTTTTAAACAAAAAAAAGAGTAACATTTGTCTTGAAATGTTCTGCAGCACATCTCATTGTTCTGCGACGTACATCGCACTTTTAAGCACATTCTGCTTTGGGGACTACGGGGATGATTCTCTTTCTTCACGTTGGGAACTAGTAGGAGAAGGATGTGTTTTCTGCCGGGGCACTGTGTTCTTGAAATCAGTGTTCCGGCAGATTCACGATGTTCCAACCAAAATCTAAAGATTGTATTTTGCATCATTGTATCAAAAAGGGGCGTCATTAATTTCTCATTTATTGAGATATACACAAGAAGATTACTGAAACTGAGGAAGCGATGAATAATATCCAGAATGGATTGCGGTTAAACGGGCCAATATTCACCTTCAGAGCCTCTTATGGGCCACTCATCAGATATTCTCAGCTTTTAGAACAGATCTATGGCCATACTCTAAAGTTGTGATACTAAATGTGAATACTCCCACTCCCGATCGGTGCTTGGGAAGATGTGCCAATGATGTCTCTACAATAGTCAGTAATATTTTTCCTTTCCTATCAATTGTTTCGTCACTATGCAGAAAGTTTATTTCCACCTGGAAAAACTTTTATATAAACGGATATTCTTCATTAAAAAATGAACAATCGTGATTAAGTACTGATGAACTAGTAATCCAGCTTCTCATCAACGATTTCAACAAATGAAAGTTCTGTCTCAGTAAATCTAAAATGATGCGAACATTCCCCTCAAGAAATTCGATTATTTAATCAACATTTTTCTCCGTGATGTGCTGTTTTGAGTATTTGTTACATTGTTTGTTATTTTGTTTTTCTATTTGTGCAAGATTTTTATCTTTAATACATCGATCAAAATTTAGCAATAATTAGGATTATGTAATGTGCTTTATCTATGATTCAAAATCAGAATGTTAAATACCAAAGGTTTTACTCAATATAATTTATGTTCAGGGTCTGCGCAGTACCTCTTTTTAATATTTACAAATTGCTTAATGAATAAATTTTATGTCTAATCAAATAAATAATTAATTTAATTTTGAACATCTTGTATTTCTTCCATGGGTGAGTTATTTTGTTTATTTATCTTTTCAGCATGAATTCAATTTAAGGCAACTTAATTATTCTTTAATAAATTTAATTAACTTAATTTTTAGCTTTCAGTTGCCAAATAAATAATCGCAATGTACGATCACGGCCATAGGTGGTGTAGCAATGGCATTTTGGTTACCAGATTTTTCAATAGCATTTTTAATTGTAATTTTAAATTTATTTTACTGATAATCAATCTGCGACCCGACATCGAACGTACAATATTACACGGTGCATAAAATTTACCTTTTTATACATATTCTGAAAAAACAAAGACATCTTGAGCGAATACACATATGTATGGCAATCGCCGGAAGGCGAAAGAGAAATATTTCTTCGTTCCGAATGGCAGCTGCCCAGAGCCGTTGACATAGCAGCGCAGACGGTAAATGCAAGGCCCGACTTATGCAGGGGCAGGCGGGGCAGCTGCCCCGGCACCCCCTTTTTAGGGGGCCCCCATGAGAGTAGTCAGGATTTTCATTAATGGCTACTAAATGATTAAAATTAGCCAAAAGTAACCAAAATTAATATATTTTCAAACATTTAGGAAGAGAGTGTGGTGTGGTCTCCTTTCCCCACTCTGCTTCCAGTTCCCTCTCCACCCATGGAAAAAACAAACTATATCATTAGAAAACAAATGATTAATATTTTATTATGACAACTTAGTATTCTATTGTTTTCAAAAGAAATTCTTTATTAAGGTTTTCCTCGTAACGTGGCAAGTTAAAACCATTAATTATGACCAATTTGGGGCATTTTCTTTTAGAAATCTTAAACGTACATAGATAAGCAAAATAAAAGTTTGAAAAGAAATACTCGTATCAACCAAGCTATCATTTTTTTTTCTACTATTATCCTGTTAGTATATTTTCTTAAAGTTGTGACGATCTTTTTGTGGTACTCTGTATACAGATGTGAGCAGTACCGAGTACAAAATTTATGCATATCTTACAGTATGTATGAAGTTTAGTACTAGCCACTTCCACATTATTCACAAAAAATCTATAGATTGATAGAAGGGCTCCCCAGAATGATTCTTGCCGTGGACCCCCCATAGCCTAAGTCGGGCCCTGGGTAAATGTTTTAATTGCGTTTTGAGTGTTCGAATATGAAGCGTGTCAGAATCGGCGTTTATCAGTGTTCTACGAATAAAAGTAGTAAAAGTGTCTAAAAAGTGAATAATAATTTTATATGAGCCACACCACAAACGGTGACCCCGGACTGTTCTTATATATAGCATCAACCTTCCTAATGTTATCCGATTATCTTCATCTTTCAGAGGATACATCGTTCTACGGCGGCTCGATGGAAAGCAGATAAGTTCTTCTGAGTCATTTTCTTGATATTTTTTCTGTTATTTTATTAGAAAAATTTAACTCGCGAATTTTATTTTGGTTTGATTGTGCTAATTTATATATTTATAACTATAAATCATGTCTAGTGTCGATGCTGTTCAAATTCCATTGTATAACAGATCAGATCCTGCGCTGTGGTCTGTGATGTGCGTAAGCACATTTGCTTTAGCTACCCCCAAAGCAATAACAGAATCTGTTACAAAATATAATTATATTGTTTCGCATCTTCCACTCGATGTTGCTTCAATCACTCGTGATGTTTTAATGCAACCGAATGCTACTGACCCTTATGGTGTCTTAAAAAAGGAATTAATTGCGCGCTCAGGTGAATCATCCCAGCAAGAGATACGACAGCTATTGCCTGGAGAAGAACTTGGAAATCGGAAACCTTTAGATTTATTGCGTAGTATGAAACGTCGCGCGGAATCCCTAAATGTTCCAGACAAATTAATGTTAAAATTGTTTTTGAAACGATTAGCAAATTCTGTTCGGACATTTTAGTGGCTGTTTCTGAATTAACCCTTGATAAAGCAGCGGAAATTTCAGATCGTATTTCGGAAGTTACCCCTTCCCCAGCTTCTACATTTGCCGTATCCTGCTCGAATGAACAGGCGATAGGGGATAAATTATTGAAAGAAATCGAAAAATTAAATAAGCGCATTGATCAGCTTGCTGTTTCACGTGGTCGATCCCCATACCGCAGGAATTCGTGTAAACGTCGAGAACGAAGTAATAGTGATAATCGGGATTCAACTATTTGTTGGTATCATTGACGATTTGAAAAAAATGCATAAAGCCGTGTTCTTGGGCAGGAAACGAAACCAGCAAAGAGTAGAGGTGACTTATTCTTTGCCTCAACAGTCACGTCACCTGTTCACTAGAGACCGGACTACAAATTTTTCTTTTCTGGTCGACACTGGTTCGGACGTGTCAATCCTTCCTGCCAACAATGTACAGAAACGGAATCCACCCGTACAAACGCTTTTGGCTGCTAATTCTTCAGCTATATAAAATCCAAGTCTCTGTGTGTTTCTCACAATTCTGGTTGGGCCACCTCATCGTTATAAATAAATGTTGAAAAAAGGCAGGATTACCACAATAACGCCGAATGTTGACCAACTTGGCAAAATATCGCCAAATTTGGCGAAAGAAATGAGTTGTTATATATGAAGCCAATTTGGCGATAGCCGGCTAATTTGGCGAAATTTCCATTTAAAACCACTAATCTTCCATAGT
The DNA here is from genome assembly GCA_963932465.1 of Maratus speciosus. Lineage (NCBI taxonomy): Eukaryota > Metazoa > Arthropoda > Arachnida > Araneae > Salticidae > Maratus > Maratus speciosus. The sequence goes on from OZ010789.1 coordinate 299,647,474, forward strand.
CGAGCTCACTGAAATTTAATTTAAATTCCGCATTTAAGGGTTTTTTTTTTTTTTTTTTTAATTTATGGGCCAGAATTTAAAGTATAATATACGAAAATGTATGCAAAATATTTTGTTGTAGGAAATTTAAATTAAATTGAAAACGACCCTACTTTAAAGTTGTCTACAGACAAAACTATTGTTCAAAAAGTTGTGAAATTTTGTGAAAGACATAATAAAGGGATGGGAATTTGTTTAAGCTAAAAAAAATGTAAATAAAAATAGTTCAAAATTTCGCCACCAGAGGGTGATTTTAATAAATTACACATTTAGCATTATGATAGTTTAGAATTTTTATTTATAGGATGTTCATAATTAATCGACCCTGTTTTAAAGTTGTCTACAGACGAAACTATTGTTAAGAATGTCGTGAAATTTTTTGTAGGACATAATAAAAGTATGGGAATTTGTTTGAGCGAAAAAAAAAATAGGGGGCTGTTTTTTAACGAATCACACATTTAGTATACATTTACGATAGTTTAACAAATTTTGTTATAACCAAACATAATCTGCATGACTTTCATAATTTTCAGATACCATCTGGAATCGTAAGATAGCATGCTCCCAAGCTGGCCGCAGTGTGTTCTGGGAAATGCTAGGAACATGTCGTTAAATGCTGTCTTTAGATTAAAATTTATAAACTATCGTAAAACTAAATGGGTAATTTATTAAAATCGCCCTCTGGTGGCAAAATTTTGAACTAATTTTATTTATAATTTTTTTTTTTTAGCTTAAGCAAATTCTCATCCCTTTATTACGTCTTTCACAACTTTATGAACAATAGTTCTGTTTGTAGACAGCTTTAAAGTAGGTCGTTTAATTATGGACACCCTGTATTATAGCATTGTTTAAATTGTTTAAAAATAAAAATTATTGGTGTCATATTAATAATAAATCTAGAACTTGGCAAGTCTTTGATAAATGTTATGCCTGTCATTTTCATGTCTTAATAAAATGATGATGTTAATATTAATAACAATGTCGTTACAAATTTTTTTAATATAGTTAATATTATAAACAAGTGACTCATGTTAAAGATTTGATAAACCAATAAACACACAGGTACACTCTCGCTCATCTTTGGTTATCACACTAGTGACCTCCCTCCCACCCCGGAAACCTCAATACAAGCAGACTAACCGGTCGATTCTCCACCAACTTTTAAACATCGTTTTATAGAGTTTGGCAATATAAAAAGTAACATAGTTAACAAATTAATTTTAGTAGCGTAGTATGTAAATAGATGAAAATAGTAACTTACGATTGTATACCTTTATAAAAGAAATTTCTACAGTTATGAAACAATGTAGAGAAAGGTTAAAAACATCTAAAAAAAATATTACGTACCTTTAATTTGTAAATGCCTTATTAATTTCAAACAATCTTCAAAATCATAAGCTGTCGTCTGCTTCTCCAATCTCTTAAAATGGCGGAATACACAAAAATGAAGCACACTGATTGGTTGGATCTAGTATTTTAAAGCCAAGGTCTAGACCACAGAGATCATGCTCGCAGGCCACGCAGACCCTCCTAAACCCACGCCTGGCAGACCTCGCACCTCGCAGACGTTGTAGACCTGATAAGCCATAGTGTAAACGCAGCAAAATTGGTTTCAAACAAACAACAGAGTTCAGAAAAATATAGAGAGGAAATGTGTTGGTTTGGCGTGAAGCTTAAATTGCAACCGTGAATCAGTTAAAAGGGATCAGAATTCGACCGAAATACTGGCTCGATTTGAAAACTTCTCCTACTCCAATAAATTCAGCCCTAGTTACACGTGCTTGTCTTATTATGAGCGATATCTGGCTTCATATTGAAAGCAATTTTGACAGTATAGTGCATCTGTAGTACTTTCTGAACTCTATGGGTTTGTTTGGAACCCATTTGCAGTTGATATGAGGAGTTGAGTTGACTGTGACGTCACACTGATAGGGTCTATTCTAGACATTAAAAATCAGTATGGTCACGATATGTGAATCAGAAGAATGCTAACCGCTATATCTAGCCGCCTATTTGCAGGAATCGTCTTGGCGACGTAGGCCAATCATATCATTGGCCTGTTAAACCAGTGGTGTAGTCCTACAAAATAAAGTGGGGGGACGCTTATAGATCTGAACATAACGTTCGTTTCACATGAGTTAAACTTGTTTTTAAATCTAGTTTTCTATCTTGAATTGCCGAGAAAAGTAATTAAAAAATTAAACATAGTTTAAATTAAATTTAAACTTCCAAAAATCACATTTTATCAGGTTCTTAGACTATAATTTTTAGACTTTAATTTTAGAATATATAGAAACTCTAGTAAGTAGATTACGTCTAACATGTAAGTGCAATATGTGAATGTTTTTTAAAGATTCGAATTCTAAAGAGGGGAAATACAAAAGAAACCTTCAGAAAGAATAACGATTCATCATGATTTTAGTTGAAATATTCTAGCAATGAACTCAACGAACTCAAGTAACGAATCTCAATACAACACGTCATTTTCGATATATTTAACACGTTATAATTTATTAAAGTTTTCAATTTTGTTGGAAGATATAAAAATTCAATGCTTTTATTCTTAAATTGTTAGTTTATTTGAGAGCTTATCCTTTAAAAAAATAATAGGTTTGGGAAATCTGTGTCCTCCAGGTTCCTAGCGTCCCCCTTGAATATAAAATGTAAGGGGACGTTTGAGATAAAATAAAAAAGTGAGGGGACGCCGTCCGCCAGCGTCCCCCCTCGACTACACCACTGTGTTAAACGTAGACCAATCAAATTTCCTGAGCTCATGTGTACATAGGAGTCATACAGAACGGACAGATTTTTCTTGCTGATCCACAGTAATTCGACCCACAGTGACGTAAGCTGCCCTATTACATCACTGTTGTAATTACTGCTGGGTCTTATGCTTCTACAGAAGCTCCATGGTCATAATTTTATTTTCGTGCAAATGACCACGAGAATTGATAAAGTAGAATATTCTAAAATAAAATATTTCATCAATTATTAAAACGTAAAAATTGCAAGTTAAATTGTACTCGTTTTAAATTATCGAAAATTTTCATATATTCAGAAAATTTATTGATTTTGGCCGCACCAATAACTTGACATATGGCGCAAATTATGAAAGCATCGAGAGATATTATTGAAAACCGAATCTTAAGATGCATACGTTATTTTCGCAACACGAATGGCGTTTCTTTGAATGATATTCTTCAACATTTTAAGTGTAAGAATTCCTTGGATAGTCATGGTGTAACAGATTTTGATCAACTTGTAGAGAATATAATCAACAATATTGTTGAGAAAGGCTTTTTGAACTGTCGAAAGGGAAAATACTGTATTAATGTTTCAAGAGATAGGCCTAAAGAACGAGGACGGTCTAAAAAGACTAGATCCAAATCGCCGTCTTCTAAAAAGGGCAAATCCAAATCGCCGTCTCTTAAAAGGGCCAAATCCAAATCGCCGTCTTCTAAAAGGATCAGAACCAAATCGCCGTCTTCTAAAAGGGCCAGAACCACATCGCCATCTTCTAAAAGGGCCAGAACCAAATCGCCGTCTTCTAAAAAGACGATATCCAAATCGCCGTCTTCTAAAAAGACGATATCCAAATCGCCGTCTTCTAAAAAGCCCAGAGGCAAATCGGCATCATCAAACCGTAAACCTCATCGCTCAACCTCATCAGCTTAATCTTCGGTACAGATGTCATATTCGCCCCATATTGGCGCAATTTTTTTCTATCGCCAATATCATATAGGCAACAGGTACTTAACTTGCGCCAAAGTGTCGTTATTTTGCTTGATGTGATAACCTGGATTATGTTGTTTATGCTGTTGATGTTTTCGCCAAATTGGCAACCGAAAACAATCGCGCCAATATGGGGCGAATATGACATCTGTACCAATCTTCTAAGTGGGAAAGATAAACTGTTATTTGCCGTGATTGTAATCATAAACTCATGTGTATTGCGAAAACCAAAAAGCTGACAAGTCCATCTACATTTAAGAGAAGTTGCACTCCAAAGCGTAAACTTGATACTGGTATGATAACATGCCCAGAGTATCAAGACTATCATGTGTGCATGAAAAACAAGAAATCAACACGTCGCAATAAAAAGAAATGACAAAAAGAAAAAAAAAAAAAAAAAAAACAGTTTTCATTCAGTATACGTACCTATGATCCATATGTCCCAGCTATGCTGTTATTAGATTTTAAAATTTAAAGTCGTGAATTTTCGTTAAATAAAAAAGTTAGTTGAGTGTTATAATTTTTTTTTTTGCCTGTTACATATTCAATGTTGGTCTGTTAAGATTAGAGATAGAAATGTTCTGAAAAAAAAAAAAAAAAAAAAAACTTTTTTTTTCAATTTTTTTCTGAAGGGCTATTTTTTCAAATTGGAAAAATTGAAATTTCATTTATAAAATAATGTAGTCAAAATTTTATAATTGCTACATTCTGATACTTTTATTTATATTTATATTTTTCATGTTTAGGGTTAAACATGAAAACATTAACATGGAAAACTTCATCTGTAAGCAGGGATCTGTTTAGAAAGAACTTGAGTCCCTTAAAGGATCCTTCACAATTTTTTCACCTCAAAACATATGACCATTAACAAAATTATTTCTCTTAAAAATAGACATTTCAGGAAATTTTCCACTTTCCAAATTGAATCTTTCACAAATGTAATGATTTTAGAATCGGGGAAAAAAGAACCTGTTGCATAATATTTGAAACCACCAATGAATCTATTATCTGGCTGTATATGTACAAAGGACCATCTCAATAATGTCTGAATAAGAACGTGAATGTAATAATTTCTAATTCACAAAATTCTGATTACATTTTTTACAAATATATACAAAAGTTAACAATTTCGCAGAAACAGAATCGTGTGAAAAAAAATCCTAGCAAATCCCTGGTAAGATAATTAAATGCAACTTCTCTTGTTAAAAATGAAAATTCACATGCAAAATTATTTCAATTATATACCAATTAATGAAAATGGTAATTCGGAAAATTTAATGTAAAATTTGAAACACATTTATTTTCATTCACATAGCTGTAATTTTTCACTATTAGAAAAAATTCTTTTCATAATAACATGCAGTTAAAATTATTTATTTTCTTTCTTTTCTTGAAATATAGGGTAGATGTGCCAGTAATGGACACACTTAAGGAATTTTTTTTTAATTATTTTTTTATTAATATTTATAGTTATTATATTGTAGTTTTTTCAATATTATATTAACCTATCAACAATATTTAACCATTCTTATACTCTCATTTCCAATATGAATCGAAATTTAATTTTAAATAACAAAAATATATCAAAACACCCAAAAGTCCAGTAATGGACACCCTCTGGCCCAGTAATGGACACCCTCTGTTCCAGTAATGGACACCCCATAAAAAGTAATAAATATGATTGTTTTTATGACTATATTTAGAACCAGAATTTAATAATATACATATTAATGAAGCAAAATAGTTATTTTCAAATAAATTTAACAAATAGGATACCAGTAATTAATAAAATATTTGTGATAATCATTTATTGTTTATATCAATTATTGTAATTATCAGAAGATTGATGTTTTAATTATTTTAGATGGATAGTTTAAAATACTAAATATCAGGCAATTACAGCTATCAAATTATTAAAACAGTAGGGGATTTAAAAGGTAATAATAATAAAAAAAATGTTTTTGAATATTAGTGCTTAGTTTTGTCTCCCTATTTTTAACAATTAATCTTCCAGAGACTACTTGATATATCATTTATAATAATTAATATTACAAATGTGAAAGAAATGATATTGTGAGTTGAATATCTTAAATACTAAATAAAAATAATTTCAAAATAAGACTGTAAAACTGATGTTTGAGGCCGCTGATCTGCAGATTTACTAGTTTCATGAATATTACCTATAACTTTCATTAATATTACATTTTCTGTTTTTTTTTTTTTTTTTTTTTTTTTTTTTTTTTTTTGGCAGAAGTGAATAAGGAAACATTTAAGACAGAAAATAGATTTTTAATAGCTTCTGTAACTTAATTGTTTTCATTTAAACGGAGAGGGATTAAGCCCTATGAGCGCCTCTTTGACTGTGCTCTTAAACAATATTTTCTGCTTCCTGCCTGGTTTGATTGCCAGATTATAAAACATGCAAGGTCAGGGTTCGTTGATATATATCAATGGATATATATCATGATATATATCCGATTTTTAATTTTAAAATATCAAGATTTTTGATATTTTGTATATTTGATTATTCATTTTCAAAATATCACTGTGCAAGGTAATTTTGATATTTTCAGGCAAAACAAGTACAAATGAAATTTTCAACTATTATTGACTGTGTTATTCTGTAGATAAAGACATTTTTTCACTGGTAGTGACTTTTGTAGCCAAAGAAGAAAACAAATATCTTTTCCAAACTTTATGTTTGAAGCTTTTATTTTTAAATGTTGATTTAATAATTGAGTGAGACAATTAATTCAAAACAGTGATTGAAAGATAAACTGTCTAATTTAGATAATCAGTTATAGGCAGCTTCATTAAAAAAGAATCTTTTCTAATTTGGTTTAGTCAAGCTTATATATAAAATATCAAAAATAAGTCAAGCTTACATTTTTTGATAAAATTCTTCAATTAAAAAAAACTTTTGTATTTAAAATTTTGGTTAATATATTTCTTGATACTTGATACTGAATCCTATACTTTGCCTTTTTTTAGTTTGTGTATAAAGCAAATTATATTTGTTTTCAATTAGTTATTTTCAATTTTCTTGTAAGTGAAAGAGAAATTTATTTTTAGAATATTGTTTAAGTTTTCATGTTAAGTGCAATAGGTTATAGTTCCTAATTTATAATATGCTTGAAATTGTTTATTGTTAGCAGTGAGTTTACTATTTTGAAAATATCGGATATATACCGAAAACATTGGATATATATCAAAATATCGGATATTTTTGATATTTTCGAAAATATCATGATATTTATGAACCCTGTGCAAGGTACATATACATAAAAAAAAGAATAAAATATTGAAATTTTATTAATCACATAAAATAACTTAAAAGCAGCTATTTATAAAAGTTTTGGTGTTATTACATTTTGTTAAACTAAAAGTGTTATTATACTATACGTAAAAATTCCAAGCGACAAAAATCGCCTGCGACTCGTCCCATTCCCCGCTTTTGAAAGTCACTTTTTGCGTTTTCCAAACATTTCATTGGCTGTTCAGGAATAGGCTTTTCCATCGTCAGATTTCCAAGCACTTGATTGGCTGTTACTGGCGACTCGCTTCGTTTCAGGCGTCAAAGACGCGCCGACAGAAGACAGTTGCTTGCTTTCGAAGCGACTCCCCTGGAGCCATTGGATAACATGGAGACGCTAGGAATTTGAAGCGACTTTGACCCCTCGTGTAATAGCACTTTAAAGCTTCTTTCGTTAATCGCTAGCTGGCTTTCCCTCTATTTCTCCCATATATCCTCATTTGGAATCAACGCCGATTGCCTGATAAAAATCCGAAATTCCCAAAACAAGGCTGATTCTGTTCCGAATTTCCGAAAATTTTTAATACATTCGGTTCCAAAAAAAAAAAAAAAAAAAAAAAATCTGTCATTAGTCCGAAAATTCGAATATAAAAAATATTACGGAAAAGCGTCGCGAAATATGACAATTGGTGGCTGCCGAAAAAAATCAATTTCGTTAATCGTTTGCAGAAAAAATCATCAATTTCGGCAAAGGACCGCGAAGAAAAAAACGTGAATTTCGGCAAAGGGCCGCAAAGAAAAACACGTGAATGTCGTCAAAGGGCCGCGAAGAAAAACACGCGAATGTCGTCAAAGGGCCGCGAAGAAAAACACGCGAATGTCCTCAAAGAGCTGCAAAAGACCGCGGGAAAAACGCCAATTTCGTCAAATTGTCGCTGAAAAAACGCGAATTTCGTCAAAAGATCCCCACCCAAAAAACACAAATATCGTCGAAGGACTGAGGAAAAAGCGCAAATTTCTTCGAAGGACTGCGAAAAAAAGCGAAACTTCATCGAAGGATCGCGCCAAAAATGCTAGTTTCATCAAAGGACCGCAGAAAAAACGAGAATTCCGGCAAAGGGCAGCAATAAAACGAGAATTTCGTGAAAAGAGCGCAAAAAGCAACACTAATTTCGTCGAAGAATCGCGAAAAAAAACGCAAATGTCGTCGAAAGATTGCAAATAAAAAATGAAATTTTATCGAAGGATCGCGCCAAAAATGCTAATTTCATCAGATGGCTGCAGAAAAACGAGAATTTTGTTAAAGGGCCGCGAAAAACGCGAATTTCGTCAAAGGAAAAAAAACGCGAATTTCGTCGAAGAATTGCGAAAAAAAGCGAAATATCATCGTAGCATTACACCAAGAACGGTAATTTCGTTACAGGGTCGCAGAAAAAACGTGAATTGCGGCAAAAGAACGAAAAAGCTCGAATGTCGTCGAAGGATCGCGAAAAAAACGCAAATTTAGTCGAAGTATTGCGACAAAAGGGAAATTTCATCGAAAGGTCGTACCAAAAATGATAATTTCGTAAAATAGCCGCAGATAAAAAGGAGAATTTCGTCAAAGGACCGCAAAAAACACGAATTTTGTGAAAATATCGCAAGAAAAGCCAATTTCGTCGAAGGATAGCGAAAGAAATGCGAATATCGTCAAAAAATTGCAGAAAAACGCGATTATCATCAGAAGATCGCGGAAAAAATGCGGCTATTATCAAAAGATCGCGGGAAAATGCTAATTTCGTCAAGGGATTACAGAAAAATCGCGAATTTCATCAAGGGATCGTGAAAAAATCGCGAATTTCGTCATAGTAACGCGAAAAAAGGTGAATGTTATCAAAGAATCGCAAAAAAACACGAATTTCGTCGAAGGATTGTGAAAAAAGTGAAATATCATCGAAGGATCGCACCAAAAATGGTAATTTCGTTAAAAGGTCGCAGAAAAAAATGTGAATTTCGGCAAAAGATCGGGGAAAAAATGCGAATTTCGTCGAAGGATCACGAAAAAAGTGCAAATTTAGTCGAAAGATTGTGGGGAAAAAAACGAAATTTCATCGAAAGATCTCGCAAAAAAAGAGCCGCAGAAAAAAAACGAGAATTTCGTCAAAGAGCCGCAAAAAACACGAAATTCGTGAATATCGAAAAAAAAAAACAATTTCGTCAAAAGATCGCGGAAAAAACATGACTATCGTCAAAAGATCGCGGAAAAGATGCGATTATCATCAAAAGATCGCGGGAAAATGCTAATTTCGTCAAGGGATCGCGGAAAAATTACGAATTTCGTCAAGGGATCGTGAAAAATCACGAATTTCGTCGAAGTATAGCGAAAAAAAAGTGAATTTCGTCGAAGTATAGCGAAAAAAAAGTGAATTTCGTCGAAGGTTCACGAAAAAAACTCTAATTTCATCTTAGCAATTTTACTAGCAAGAAAATTGTAATCTTTCTTTTACTATATACCGGGTGTCCCAAAAAGGACTGACTGATTTTAAAATTCAATAACTTCCAAACAGTGACAGATATTTAAAAAATTCTTGCAGAAGAATTATGCATAAAGTCAAAAGTTTTTTTTACAGTGATTTTCGATTTTAGTTCGAATTACAAACAATAGATGGCGCTGTAAGCAATAGTCGCTAAATACAGGCTCGATTTTTGGTCCTTTCTTATGTTCCATGCAGTAAAAGGAGATGGAAATGTATTATCCGGGCCACGAAGTACCAAAAATCGAGCCTGAATTTAGCCTCTATTCATCGCAGCGCCATCTATTGTTTGTAATTCGAACTAAAATCGAAAATCACTGTAAAAAAAACTTTTGACGTTATGCATAACCCTCCTGCAAGAATTTTTTTAATATATGTCACCGTTTGGAAGTTATTGAATTTTAAAATCAGTCAGTCTTTTTTGGGACACCCGGTATAATCTAATAATAATTATTGCATTATTTATACTAATCGAAATATTCTGTTTCTGGATTGTGTAGTATATAAAATTATCGTAAACAAGTAATATAATTTTTTTAAAAGTCAATTCCTACTTAGGTCATCAAAGAAAAATTTAATATAATCCCTTGGGCTAATATTAGTTTTTGTTGCATTAAAATATCTCAATTTGTCGATTTTCTATAAGCATGTAAACCCTATTGGTTTACAACGGAAGTCTATGAGAATTTGGCGAAATATTAGAGATATCGCCAAGTTAGTGACTCATTTTGATCGCCAAATTTGGCGATAAATTTGGCGGTTTTTGGTGACAGAACAGTGTCTCCCCTATGGTAACCCCCTTATAGGTACGAAAATGCATTAAATGCTGTTCAATAACCAATGGCTGCCATTTTTTCTCCCATATAAAACTAAAATTAATTAGTTAAAATTTAATTAATGAATTAATATTTGAAAAAACTATATTAACATGAAGTGTCATCCACTACAAGTTAAAAAAAATTTATTTGAACTTTATAGGATGAATAATAAGTATTTTATTAACAATTGAAAATTTGAACAAGATATATATAGGGAGAGTGTGAACTAATAGTAGGAATTGAAAAAAAAAAAAAGATGGAACAAGAAGTCTGTCTAAAATAATATTAGTTTATTTCCGAAAAATTAAAACTTCCCAATTTTGGGAGACTGGGCATAAATGGGTAAACTAATGTTTTGTGAAATTTAAGTATTGCGCGGCAGCGCAATACTTATTTATTTCCAGTCTCACTTCTCAATGTTAATTTAACATAGAAAAGCCTATGGAGATTCTAACTTTTTCATTTTTTCTTCCCACCTTTTTGTCCCTGATGCCACTCATTTTTTATTCTTTACTAATTCTAATAATATTATAAATTTAAAGTTTAAAAACGTTTGCCTGACGTCAGGGTCGAAACGAATGGCAAAATACCTTTGCATATGGGTAAATTATAACCCAGAGAGAAACAAGGGCCAATTATTTTTTATATTATTCAAATATTTTTCTTAACAATTCCAAATTTCACTTTTTTTCATTGAGAATCAACGGACATTTTTAATAGAAAATGTAACCCTTTTTCTTCATTGTTGCAAAAATTTCAAAAGTCGTAATGATAATTTATTTCTTTTTAGTTGAAAGATTTTCACGTGAAATATTAAATTGACATAGTTTTTTTTTTTTTTTTCAAAAATTAAAAAGATGGCGTCATAGTGGAAATAAAAAGGATATTTTCAGAATAAGTTTTTGCTTTGGTCAAGTTTATATTTTAGTAAAAAGTTTCTAATGGATAGCTATTTTTACGCAGGTAGCGAACTTAGTGGGGAATTACATAACTTAAATTTTAAAATGTATTTTTTTTCCGAGATGAGAACTATTTATACCCCAAGTTAAACTTAGGTAATAATTTTCTGATGTGTTTACATCACCCCTTGGGAGAGAATAAGGTTTAAAAATTTAAGTAAAACTTTTATTTTTTTATTTTTTACTGTATTACAGCTATAATATTGTTAAATATTAGCAGTAAGGATTCAACACAATTTACATTTACATTCATAGCGTTCCTGAGTGGGAAATAAGGTATCTAAATTTAAGTGAAGTTTATTTTTTATGTTTTGATTATAGATTTTTACGTTCAGATTAGAAGTTTTTGTCCAAGCTACCGCACCCTGCATTACTACAGAGGTGAAACATTTTGAATTACACATTGGTAAATTGCATCCGACATTGTGATGCAATACTGCATACATCAAAGCCTGATGATGATACTCTCTATTAATTTTGAAATGCGTTCATCTGAGTGCAGTGGTCATTAAAAAACTTGACATATTAAACAAAAACATAATTTGAAGAACAAATTAAAAAAAAACAAAATTTATTTACTACATTGTTTAAGCCCGAGAAGGGACAGATATTAAGTCATTTCATTCAATTAGTTTTACATTTAATGTTAAATTTTTGTAACAAATTGGTTAAGCCAATTGAAGATTAAAAAATAAAAATAAAATTCATACAATATGATACTTAAAACACCCTAAAAAATTAGATTCCGTTCAAATGAAATCGAAATAAATCTTAGACTTTTTTTAATGTTTTGTATTTTGCATGCATCTTATTATTTGATGCACAGTCGTCATAAACATAATACAAAATCTGCAATACAAATATTTTCAATTAAAAATGGAAGAAGTCTAAGATTTATTTCGATTTCATTTGAACGGAATGTAATTTTTTAGGGTGTTTTAAGTATCATATTGTATGAATTTTATTTTTATTTTTTAATCTTCAATTGGTTTAACTAATTTGTTACAAAAATTTAACATTAAATGTAGAACTAATTGAATGAAAAGACTTAATATCTGTCCCTTCTCGGGTTTAAACAATGTAGGAAATAAATTTTGTTTTTTTAATTTGTTCTTCAAATTATGTTTTTGTTTAATTACTTTTTTTCACAAAAATAATAATTAAATTCACAAAAATAGGACCCTGGAATAAAAACCTGGACAGACCCCTGGTGTTATTCCAAATTGAAAAAATTGTTTATTTATTTATTAAATTCTAACTAAATTAAATGTCTTTAAAATTAATTAAAATAACTTAAAAATGTACAGTCAGTTCACAATTAAAATCATAATTTTAGCTAAAACAGCGACTTAAAGCCAATAAAAGCCATTGGCGTAATTTTTTTAAATTTTAGCCAGCTTTTTTTGCAACCTTGCAATGTTTCAAATTTTGTCCTTGGCTTTTTTTTTTTTTTGTGAATATTTATTTGAATTTTTGGTCTCAGACCCACACAACGTCGGGTGCGTCAGCAATGGTGTAGTCGAGGGGGGACGGCGTCGCCTCACTTTTTTATTTTATCTCGAGCGTCCCCTTACTTTATATTTACAAGGGGGACGCTAGAGACGCGGGAGGACGCAGACTTTCCAAACTTTTTTTTTTAATGAACACACCAATAAATTAACAATTTTGGAAATAAGATATTGATTTTTAATACTTTTCAACGAGGTTGAAAAGTGTTTTCTGTGCTGGTTCGCCTATTCACATTTTAACTTCCATAAGTTTTGCTTGGATTGCGGCAAAATTTTAAATATTTTTTTTAGTTCAATGTAGTATATCACCATTGTAAATGATGTGTATAGCATCAGTATTTCGTTTACGCCAAAACAAAAACAGAGTTGTTTCATATTACGCTTTATTGGCAGAAATTGTTTGAAATAGACATTAATGAAGTTATAATATTTTAAATATAAAAAAATGACATTTGAAATTCGTTACATGTTCCCTATCAGAAATAGCATTTATCGTTTGTTTATAGGGACATTAAAAAATATTTCCAAACACCATGATCCTTTAATGATAATTATTTGAAACGCATGGAAAACTATGGGAAACGATAATATGGAAAACGGGGGAAAAAAAGAAAAAAAAATTATAGTATATTTACAAGGCCACACAAAAGAATCCACCACATTGTCATCTATGGGTTCAATTGCTGAAACTTGTTTTCAATTATATTATCAGGGCTCCCAACACATTTTAGTCCCTGAAAAATGGGAAGGGGGTCATTTTTATTTAAAAGGGGGGCTTCAAGGAACCATTTATATGAAAAAAGGGGACTAAAAGCCAATTCGTCTTAAAATACTGCACAGAGTTTTCCTAAATATACAAGCAAATTTTTTAAAAATACCCCAGAAAATATGTTAATTCGTTATCTTTATAAAGATGGTCATTAAACAATGTAAACAGCTTTATTTAAACATACTTAAATATTCTACTGCAAGAAGATAGAAAGTGTTTAATATTGAGCACCCACCTTCATAACTGTCTTTAAAGAAGCATGAACTTTTAATTCCAGTTGTTGAGTATTAAAATTTCAAATTAGTTTAACATATATATTGTTAATTATTAACCTTAAACATTTTAATTCAAATTTTAGTTCCTTTCTGCACAAAAACTGACATAAGCTATGGCTATGATTTTCATCAGAAAAAGCAAAGTATGGCAACGTCCTCTGGGCCTCTGGGGAGTGATCAAAGCCAATGTTGAATCAAAAGTTATTCATAATCATCTTACATATTAAATTTGATGAAATTCCATCCCAAGCATGCCAAGATCTGGCTATCATGGAAATCGTTAAAAATGCGATACAGTAGCATTACCAGCGAAATATACCAAAATCTAATCAGCATCAATTTATGTCAAGGGTTAAAATGAATTGAAATTTGGTGAAATTTCATACCAGAGATGCTGAGATATAGATATGTAAATTGTGAAAAATGAAGCATAGCAATGCCACATGGTGGGCCATATACACCAAAACCTGATTAGCACTTGTATGTGCTAAGGTCTAATTAAATATGATATTTGATGAAATTATGCACTTTAGTTTTTGGAATAGAGTGGCTGCGAAATGTGTATCATATACACAGAGAAATTGTCAAAAAATTGTCAAATCATATTCAGGTCAACCTAAAACGTGTAAATCCATCAAAAAGATTCCAATACTTTCTTCTGATAAAAATATATTTAAGAAGTATAACAAAAACAAGAATAAATTCTAACTAAGATTTCCTTTAATAGAGAGATGCTTCTACATCAAAATCGAAAACAAAACTAAATCTATAATAATAAAGATAGAGGTTGGTCTGCGTGGTCTGTGAGCTGAAAAGACTGCTGCACACAGCTACAAGATAGAGGCGAGGTACATCTATATTTAAAATTATGCACTTCGAGTCCAGTTTTAGGATTTTTAACCATTTGGAAATGGTTGTTGATTTCGGTCGAGGATGGGGCCAAATGATGCTCGCATTTTATTTTTTTTTAACGAAATTGAATGATGTTCTTTACTTTTAGAATAATTTTTATTTGAATAGGTAATAAAAAGGCATAAAATCGTTAAAAAATGGTTTGAATAGGTAATCGAAAGGCATAAAATCGTTAAAAATTGAAAAAATTACAAAATGAATAGGCGCAAATTATCAGATATGGAAAAATCCAAAGCCAAAGAGCGACGCCGAAATGAAAATCGTCTTGCAAAGCAAAAATCGAGGTCTTCAACTCATTATGTAGGCCATGAAAGTCGAGGTCTTCAACTGATTATGTAGCCCATGAAAATCGAGCTCTTCAACTGATTATGTAGCCCATGAAAATCGATTACAGAATAAAAGACGAACGCGAAAAACGAAACAATCTAATGTTTAATCGATTGACAGTAAAGCCGCTATCAGATTCACCGACTTTTCGAGCAACCAACTTTACAGCCGATTTTAACCCCAACTTTTTCCAGTTGAAAGGGAGAAAAAGGTTACAATTGTCTTTGCTAAAGTTGGAGGAAAACCCGGGAAAACCAGTACTACTAGTACCAGCCGTCAATATTTATCGCATTTTCGTATCAATCGCTTATCTCTGATTCGCTGAAATGTTGAAAGGTGGGAGGAAAAGTTGCGGCTAGGACAGACTTTTTTGAGATGCGGATAAAAAGTTGGAGATATTGCTGTTTGCTATCACACTGGGTGTCGAAACAACATTTCGCGAAAAGTTGGAGGAAATCAAGAGTTGGCTCAAAAATTGCTCGAAAAGTTGGTGAATCTGATAGCGGCTTTAAAGGCCATGTCTCGAGGGGCTCCAATCCACTAGCCACGGCGTTTTACAATCGGTCGATTCTAACCGGGAAAAATTGAGCTCAACGTAGGTAATTTTTCGCAATCTGTGGATGATTCGGTGGAACTGCTTTCGATTTGTAAACTGTTTTTCTTCTCGAAGCGGGACTTGGAGAGTTTACCGATGAAGGTTTTGGTCGTCTGAAGTTTGATCTTTGCGATCTGTTGTTGAAGAGGATGCGACGGAATTTGGTGGACGAAATTTGGATTTCTCGGTTAAATTTTGTTACGAAGGTGATTTGTCGCGATCTGTGGATGATTAGGTGGAACTGCTTTCGATTTTTAACCTCTTATCTTTCTCGGCTTCTCTTGTCGAAATGCCCCAAAATTAAAACTAAGTAAATATTAAGTAAAAAGAAAAAAAAACTCCAAATGGTCGTTGTAATTTATTAAATTACATTTTTTATTTATTTATTTAATTTATTTGCGATTTTTAGCTTTTTTTTTTTTTTTTTTTTTTTTTTTTCGTGACCGTTCATGGTGATTTTTTTGAGATTAATAAAAGGAATTCAGTTTCAATTTTTTAGTCCAATCATAGTAAATTTTGTGCTCTTTTCAACTTTTCAATAAAGTTTATTCAGAATTTGTACAGTGATTTATTTTTGGCGAATTTTTTAAGCGAATTTCAGCTTTTCTTCGCGTTTTGTTTCAATTTTCTGATATATGAAAAAGGAATTTAGTTTCAAACTCTTAGCCGTAATGTAATAGATTTTGTCCTTTCGCGATACCGTCCTCAGATTGTAATTTTTACCGAATTTTACCTGGTTTTTTTCATTCCGCGACGATTTTTTCACATTTTTGAAAGAATTCCGGTAAAAATATTTTAGCCTACTTTAGTAAATTTTGTCTTTTGTAATTTTTATGAATTTTTAGCGATTTTTATACATTTCTCGGTGATTTTTCCACATCAGTAAAAGGAATCCTTTTTAAATATTTTAGTTCCATTATAGTAAATGTTGTCTTCTTTTCAATAAAGTTTATTCGGAATTCGCACAGCGATTTTTGAATCTGTTGCAATTTTTTATGCGATTTTTAGGCTCTTTTTGCCTGTTCCAGTCTTTTACTGTAGTTTAATATATTTTGTCCTCTTTTCAATAAATTTGTTTCGAAATTCGTACCGTAATTTTTGAATTATTTTGCTAATTTTTTATACAATTTTTGAGTTTGTGTTTTGCGGCGATTTTTTGTCATTCGGTTTCAGTCTTCTGGTAGATTAATGTAGTAAATTTTGTCCTCTGCTATTTCTGAATTTTTTGTGATTTTTAATGTGATTTCCATTGATTCCGAATTCCGTGGCGATTTTTTGACATTCATAAAAGAATTTCGGTTACACTGCTATACTATACAAGCCCACTATAGTAAATGTTGTCCTTTGCGATTTTGGAGGTTTTTACAATATGAGGCAATTTTTCTACATTGAGTAAATTATTATTCTTTTTTTTTTTCAGTCACCAAAAAAGGACGAAGTGGAGCATAGGGTACCTTTTTCTAAAAAGGGAGCTTTAGGAGCCGAAAGGGCACCTTTGGTAGCTCATTTTACATGTTTTTTAATTTATGCTGAACAAAACATTAATTAGGTATGTAAATGATACTTGTATATAGAGTCACACACAAAAATTCAAATACACTACCATCAATGGTCGGATATTTAATGAAATGCGTTTTGCAGCTGGTTTAAAATTTAGTGTGCTATTTATAATTAGAGTAGATTTTATTCTTGTAAATAATGTGGAAAGATTCACTGCACCGATTCACACATTCAAATTTCAATCCTATTTCATTCTTTCAATCAGAATAACTACGCGTTAACAATAGCTTCTATGTCAAATTTGAAGTTAGCCCCGACAGTTTCAGAAGAATAGCAATTTTAGAAGGTTTTCAGCTCATTTCTTCACTTGAAATTTCAAAATTTTTAAAAGCCGTTCTTCGCGAGCATCTGCATGTTAATAGTAAGCATTATATTTATTTTCAAGTTTCTTCTAAAAAACAGCTTCAGATACATTGTCATCAGACGATTTTAGAGGACTTTCCCATAAATTCACCGTATTAAAATTTTAATTAAAAAAATGTTTTAAGCGATCATGTAAGTTCTGAAAATACATAAGTGCCATGTTTTAAGTTTCTTGAGAAATCGTGATGAAACTGAAATTTTAGAATGTTCTTTCCGCATTTCACACAGTTAAAATTCTAATTATTGAAAAAAAAAAATCAAGTATTGCATTTACACATTGAAGTAACCTATATAGTTACTAATTTAAAGTTTCTATTTCAAGTTTTTTTTTTTAAAGAAATCTCGATGAAACGGAATTTTTGGAAATGTTCAGTAGAACGATATTTATCTATTTCCCATCTATAAAATTCATGTTTAAAAAAATATTCGATTTGGGCCGCATTTGAGTACTAAACATACTCTTCGAGCCAATAAAAAGCATCATTTATCGATTACCTTCGGCCTTGGTGACATTTTTTTTATATTTTTCTGTCGTAAACAGTACTTATTTGTTACGTCTGGTCAAAAAATGGTTTAAAAATTGCCTAGATCCGAAAACCGTGTCAAATTTCTCCCAAATTAAAGTTTGGACTGTGGCATATAGTCTCAGAATATTAAATAGTCTATTCATCATGTATAACATACTTGTAAAATTTGAGCCCAGTCGAAAACACCGTTTGAACGCTATAATAATGTTCAAACACACATGAAAAAAAAAAAAAAAGACTTTGGGAGTCTGAAAGGACCTCTATACACACATGTATACACACATACATAGAGAATTGTTGTAAAAATAGGAAAAATGGATTCAGGGTGCTTCAAAAAATAAATATATACCAAATTTTCACAGTCTTATTTTTCTTTTTCATGATTACAATAAATTCCTTACACAACATTTGACCAAAAAGTAAAAATGCAATAATTTTTCAATGCTCTCTGTGTAAAACATTTTATAACTATTTCCAAAATAAATAATGCAAAACAAATTCTAATAAAAATTTCGTTGCTTGAATTAGTGTTACTGAATTACGAATTCTATTCTAAAAATTTTCAGTCACAAAATAAGGTTTTAAATTTTTGAATTCTATAGCAAGCTATTTAGTGTCCAACAGATAAAAAAAAAAACCAATTAAATTAATTTAAATTAATTTTTTTAATTTAAATTTAAATTTTCAATCACTTTTCTCTGCAATTGAAAATGAAAAGCAAGATTCAAAATAAAGTTTGCTCTATGTGTGATACAGACCCTAATGTCTGAAACTATGAGCGTCCCCCCACTTTTTTTTCCAGGACTACACCACTGTGCGTCAGCTAGTAATCAATAAGGATAAATAAACCCTTTTCTTTGCAATGGTGGAAGTAACTCGATTGCTATCCTATCATTTTGAAAAAATTCCATTAAAATTTTTTTTAATTAAAATGTGAAAATGGGAATATTTGGGCAGTGCTTTCCTTTAAAAAAAAAAAAAATAATAAAGATATCAAAATCGGTTTAGTAAAAAGTTTATGGCAGATGACTAAGAACACTTTCTCATGAAAAATGTTTTTGTGGATTAGTTACCATATGTTTTTCTCTTCCCACTTAGCATTTCTATTTTAATTTCTGAAAAATAAATAATTTTAAATTTTAACCTTCCAAATCTATTTCATTTTTCCCCCCAAAGATTTTTTAGAAAATATTTGTAAATTCCCAGACTTTTTCTATATATTTTAAAATTTCTCTGAATTTCCCTGACTACTTTGAAGTTTCCTGACTTTTCCTGTTGCTGGGAACCCTGATGTAAGATTACTTATGCAAGTAGATTTGACAAAAGCAAGAATTGCGAACTGCGGTGTACTACCATTTGAACAAAAAAATTTGTTCGGCAGAAACGACATACGTTATGGGTTTTCCCATTTCCAGTGCCAGAAAACACGGAAATTCAAACAACAGTTTTGGTTGTAGAAGAATCGAACTTTTACTGTTTTACTTGTTAGAATATAGTAAAAGTTTTTCTAAATATAACTGTCGAAGAATTCGCGGGCGCGGCGTTCCGTGTGTCCTTCGGAGGTCCCTTTTGCTGAAATTCTCTAATGGAAGCCAGAAAGAAAAAAATTGAAACCGGACAAATTTAAAAGGAAAAATGATTAAATCAAAGACACCGAAAAGCGGATGGGGTTGGGCCCGAGGCCCTGATGCTATCGCACGACCGCAGCGGCTTCGAGCTCATTATTAATATAACTTTAAACAGGGAGTGCATAACGTTGTATATTCCAACAACGTTTGAAACATTTTTGCAACCATTTGGAATCCTTGGAGTTTTGCATGCATTTTATCAATTTTTAACTTTAAGTGTTCCGAGAAAGTTTTTAACTCCTAAATCCTTCTGATATTTTTAATGTTTTTCCTCTCAGGTAAATGTAGTGAAAAAAATATCTAACAATGTTTAAATATTTTTCATCTACTTTTCCAAAGAAAGAATAAATTAATTATATGGTTTAGCAAAGAAAAAGTCCTACAGCGATTTTTAGCAAGGATGAAATAAAGGAAAGGATGGGAAAAATCCCACAATATCATCAAATTGGTCCCTTTTTAGGTGCGTTCATAATTATATAAATACGTAGCACCCATAGTCATCGTTCAGTCCGTCTGTCCATATATAACAGAGCAAAAACAACCCAACCAAATGGTCTGAAATTTTAAATATATAATTATTGCAAAATTTTGTAGAGTCATTTCAAATTTTATGAAAATCGGATGTATAATTTAATTACAGGGACAGTCAAAAGTTTTCCGTTCCATTACAGCCAATGGGAATAAATCATTGCAAGTGCATTTTAATGATGTTACAGCCTTCCGAATGGTCTGAAATTTTAATTATACAATTATTGCAAAATTTTGTCGAGTCAATTCAAATTTTATGAAAATCGGATGTATAGTTTAATTACAGAGACAGTCAAAAGTTTTCCGTTACATGACGGCCAATAGGAAAAAAATTATTTCCAGTGCATTTTAATGATGTTACAGCCTTTCAAACAGAATGAAATGGATATGCACTTATTGAAGTGCACTAAAATATACATTCAGTTACAATACGCGGTGCAAAAAATATTTATAAAACTAGTTATAGTACGAACGCACCTCATTTGCCACGTTTGACGAGCAATTTCCAACTTGTTTAGATTTAAGATTTTCTGCCTATTACTCTCTCGAAGCAAAATTTATACTCTCGTCTCAGAAATCTACAATGCCCCCCACCTCTACAGAACTGCAGAAACACCTCCTAGGGTAAAAGGTCTACATTTTATACCATTTGTAGAACTTCTTAGTGAGAATGAGGTAAAATAATTCGTAGAAACAAAAAACTAAACTTATGGAGAATTTAGTGATTACAACTGATTACTTGATTTAGCCTTTCCTACAAAAAGTAACAAGGGAAAAATAAAATAAACCTCAAGTGATTATTTCTTAAACTACATTTGCTTTTTACTGTGAAAAAACCATGTAATTGACACTGATTGCCTATTTTTTCATCTACTTATTGCGTGGACAATTAGTATATTATTTTAGCAAGAGTGGCTTTGTGGGTAACAGAATGTTTTTTGTGTAATGAAACCTGTTAATTTAAAAAGAACCAGAAAAATATCCAATTTTAGACAGCTTTTAATCTTAGGAAGTATGTTATTTCACAGAGACCATGAAAATTTCCATTTCAGCCAAGTTTCCGTTATACACAGGCTACCTTTACACACGTTTTATTGTATAAAACAAATGATGATTAAAACTGCATTATTAATTTTTATTAGTTAAAAAAAAATAATAAAAAAAAGGCTTACACTTCAAAGTCAGTGATTTTGAAGCCAGAAAGAAAGTCTGATCAGTTTGATAGTCTGCAATTTAAAGTAATGCACAGATTGAGATATCTTCTCAGTATGAAATGCAAAGCCTTGAACCTTTTTTTAAATTTACTGAAATGCTTGGTACGTTATAGACTAGTTATTCAGCTCGTTACAGCACTGTGCTGTGTTATTTTCATAACATTACAAAATATTAACAAAAAAGGTTGTTTTATGGTTATATAACTTTTTGACTAGAAATAAGCTTTATTACATTTAAAATACATCATAAATCTAATTGAGTGATTCTGAATCTTGAACACACAAAAAGTGTCTTATCAACAACAATTTATGATTTAAAAGAATTCTGAAAATGCCGTCAAATTTGTATTTGGCAGTTTAAGACGATTTCTGGTATGTGGCAGTCTCAAGAAAGTTATCATCAGTGAGCTATCTACCGCAATTCTAACTGTATCTCATGTATAAGAAAATAATGCTATTCAATACTTTGGTACTGCAAATTTTAAATGTCTGCTCCAAAATGAGTCCAAAAATGTGAAATGTGTTGAGGGGTAAGAGAGGAGGTAGGGTGAGAATATGCTCTTAAATAATTTTAAATTTGCTGTTTGTTTCGGTTTTATTGACTGTTTATTGAGATACATTTAGCAGATAATTTTCAGTATTCCATTTTAAAAAAATGCAGTATAATCATGGAATCATTTGTTAAGACAAACCTGCTTAAAATGAAATTTTGCCCAGTTCCATGCAATTCCATCTTAACAGGATTGGTTGTATAGAACATGCTTTACCTATTATGGTAACAACCTGTTTAAAGCGGTAATTTTTGCGGTTTCTTGTATTGCATCTTAGAAACTTTTACTGTATCTCATCTCAATCCCCTCCAAAATGATGTCCACATACACACTGAGCAGTATTTGCTGCCTTAAACAAGCTTTTTCTACACCTGAGGCAAACATATTTTGGCACCCCCTCACAAAGTAAATTTACAAAGAGAATTTTAGTAAGTTCTTACAGCCATTGCCTTATTTTAAAATATGTTACCATAAAATACGTAATCAGTCTTGTCGAATATTTATACATTACAACATGTAAAAACGGAATCGCAAGAAAAAAATCGTTTTAGACAGGTTTCTGCATTAGCAGTAAAAATGTTGGCCTTCCTTTCATCAGGACCATGTAATTTTTTTTAATTTAAGGGGCTACTTCACTCATGCAAAAACACCCACTCACTGAAGTTAATCTTATGGGAGAAATTTTTTTAAATATCTCATTTGCATTTCCATATTTTTAAATGATTTTTTTTTTTTTTTGCATTGGATAGTTGAGGTCGATTTCTACAAAGGCCGTTTTTTACTTTTTCGAATTTGTTTATAGGTATTTTTTTATTGGCATACTTTCACTTTTGAAACCAATTTTAAGATGTTTTTATCTGAATTAAAGTTAAGCTTAATATGTGGCAGGTATAAAAATCTGTACGTAATATACAGGGCCGTACAAAAACATTCAAGTACGTTTCCATCTATTGGGAGAAATTGAGGTCGATCTCTACAAAGACCGTTTTTTACTTTTTCGAATTTGTTTATAGGTATTTTTTTATTGGCATACTTTCACTTTTGAAACCAATTTTAAGATGTTTTTATCTGAATTAAAGTTAAGTTTAATATGTGGCAGGTATAAAAATCTGTACGTAATATACAGGGCCGTGCAAAAACATTCAAGTTCATTTCCATCTATTGGGAGAAATTGCTGAATGTGAATTTCCAACTGTGTTATACGCTTTTCTTACTAAACGAAATTTTAGCGTACTATGTGGAATCTGGACAAATCTATAGATCATGTACAGAGATGCACAAAAGAATTGGAGTACCTTTCTGGAAATGGACAGTAATTGTTGAAATCTGATTTTCAAATGTGTTATGTTTTCTAAGATGTTTATTAAGGTATCTTCTTTACCTTATTAAACGGCAGAGTTTTGTTAAAGTATTCTGGAAGTGTTGGAAAGTGCTTTATAATCTATACTCGATGCATGATTTTTCTTTCTTGTTTTAGTATTAGATAACAAACCAAATCTGCAACTGGCTATTTTTCTTTTGATTTCTTAAGAACTGTTAAACATTCACTATTTTTTTCCCTTCACAATTTAATATTTGAAGTAAAATGCCATACTACACTACTTTTTTATGTTAATAGAAAAATCGCATGTTAATTAATGAGCTTAGTGCTGAAAAATATTTACTTTTTGTGAGAGAAAAATTTTTAATCTGCTTTAAGTATCATTTGTAATTTTAAATAATCTCAATTGTTTTTCTAATATTTATTGTGTGATAACTTGATTTCATTAAGCACAAAGTATAAAAATCAAAATATTGCTATTTAAGCAATTTTTATTTACAGTTCATTTAAAATTTTATTTTTGAAGATTATATTTCAGAAATTTACATGAGAAACACAAAGTAATATAAAGTCTCTTTTCTATCAATCCATGTTTCTGTTGAAAGATATAATAAATCATTAGCTCAGGAGGGAAAATAATTTAAGTGACTTTTAATTAGAAGGGCTGTCTGCATTTCTCCACCCATGAATATAAAAAAAAATATTTTCTAATTTGGGTTGCTTACACATTATACAACAAAATCTTTAACAAATGTAAATTTCAGTTATTTCAATCAAATTTCACAGTTTAACCCAGATAAGGAGAGAAAAAAAATATTCAAAAACTTTTCCTTCTTAAATACACTGGTGAAAACAAAGGGACAAATGGTTTATTTGCAATTTAAAAAAAACTAACAAATCAAATAAAACCAAACTTGGCCAAAATATCATCCGATATAAGACAATATATGAGAAAACAAAAATGGGCACAACCTGCACCCTAAATAAGGAAACTGGTCCCGTGTCCAGCACAGCAGCTGACCGACACCCTGTCAGTCAGAGAAAAACATGTCTAATAGGGTGTATGATCGCCTGTAACAGCTACACAACTCTCGCATCGGCGTTTCATAGTTTACGAGGATCCTTATCAATCCCTGTGGCAACTTCACCCACTCTTGCACCAAGGCACCCTTGAGCTCATCCAATTGTCGTTGGAGCTTGTCTTCGAGCTGCAATTGATCATCCAAGGGCGTCCCATATGTGTTCAATGGGATTAAGATCAGGGGACATCGCAGGCCGCACCATTTGTTAAACATTTAATTATGGTATACAACTCATATTTAAAATATTAGAATAAGTACTTTTTCTTTACAAATTGAAAATATCGTTTGGTAATTTAATGTCTTTTAATGCTAATATGAAAACGATATTTTTATTAAGAACTTATTGTTGATTAAACTTATTTATTATCTTAAAATTAATATAATTTTTGAAAAGGTTAATTGAAAAAAAATTATTTTGAAAAGTCAAAATATTAGAATATTTATTCAAGTGGTTCAAAATATTAGAATATTTCACATTAATTCTCCTTTAATTATCATCAATTCATAACTGATGGCATCAATGATTAAATTCAGATGATTTTATTTAAAATCAGTATTCTTTTTGCAGTTTGTTTGCTTTTTTGTCTTAAAATGGGTCGTGTGAGTGATATTCCTGAATCTATTAAACTTCGTATGGTTGATATTCCTGAATCTATAAACATCGTATGGTTGATTTGTATCGGCAAGGTAAAAATCAATGTTATATAGCAAATTATTTACATTGTTCGCAATCAAGCATTAGTAAAATACTAACACAATATTAAAAAAATGGAAAATTTCAAAATAATCACCGAAAACTAAAAACATCTGCTAGAGATGACAGGAAACTGAAGCGTATAGTTAAGAAAAACCGTTTTAAAAGTGTGCCTTTCTTGCCCGAAAATGGAAAGAATAAGGAGTTGAAGTTTCTACATTGACAACATTAAGACGTCTCCATAAATTTAAGTTTGAATCTCGTGTACCGAAAACAAAACCTCTCATGACTGCAAAACAAAAGCGTATAAGATTGAATTGGTGTAAATCATGACGTACATGGAATGAAGAAGATTGGAAAAGTATATTATTTAGTGTTGAAAGTATGTTTCGTGTTTCATATGGTAATCAAGGTATTCGAGTTTGGAGAATGAAGCAAGAAGCATTTGATAAAGAATGTCTTAAACGTTCCGTAAAATTTGTTGCTAGTGTCACGGTTTGGGGTTGAATGAGTGCAGAAGGACCTGGAAAGTTATGCATAGTCTACGAAAAGGTTAACTCTCAGATATATCAAGAAATTTTGGAATATTACATGATTCCATCATCAGAAGATTTATTTGAAGATGATTTCATCTTGCAACAAGATTTAGCGTCACCGCATACCTCAGTGTCAACTAAGAATTGGTCCTGCCAACACAACATTAAGGTACTTCCTTGGCCACCAAACTCACCAAACCTTAATCCCATCAAAAAACTTATGGTTTATAATGAAGAAACAACTCCAAGAAAATCCTCCTTCAAGTACAACTGAGTTAGTGACACATATACAGTCTATTTGGGCTAATATTGATAGAAATGTTTGTAAACACCTTGTATATAGTATGCAAGATCGATTGTACGCTGTTATGAAAGCTAAAGGGGATGCTACAAAATATTAACTACCATTTACTTCATATTCATAGGGTAATATTGTTGCATAAAATAAAATATTCTATTATTTTGAACCAATCTAAATTTTATTCTAATATTTTGATGTGTTTCAGAAAGCTGTATACCTAATTCATTGTACTGTATTTTATATTTTGTAAATGTTAAAATCTTATCTAAACATTCCAGATTTAATTTATAAGAAATTTAATTGCATTTACTTAGTATCAAAAATAAATAAATGAAAAATAATTTATTACTTTTTCTCAATTATTCTAATATTTTGAATATGAGCTGTATTAGCTGGAAAGCCTGGTTTACCTAGAAGTATTGTAAATGCTAATAGTGTGTTTATTAGAACAAAAACTAGCTAAACTTTGCTCACCTAAACGCTTCCATATTGTCAATTATTTTTATCAGTTTTTCCAATTTTAAGTGAAAAACACAATTTTTACCCACCGTCCTAGGCAGGGCTGCGGAGTCGGAGTCGGAGTGATTTTTCGGTGAAAAGAGTCGGAGTCGGAGTCGCTAAAAATATGCCGACTCAGACTCCAAACTTTTTGCTGAACAGTTTGAAGTGAAACAAAAAATAAAACCAATTACGCTTAATTTTAAATTTATGAACGGAATTATTATTTTATTTTTTTTAACTCTATAGGGTAACTCCGGGAGTCGCCACATACGGGATAGATGCCGCACCCCTTGTATTTCTTGTAATTTTCGATAGATGGTCGTCAAACGCACAGTATAGGTGCGCAATGAGATTATTTTAACCAGTGTATAGCGTGAATCCCATTTCGATGTTTACTTGTAGAAGTACAATCCTTAATTTGACGTAAGTGCATGATTTCAGTGTCCAAAATTTTAAACACGTTATGTTAAATACTTTTCATACACTAATTACTAAATGCAACATGATTTCGAAGTCAAAACTAAGTATAGCGTTTGTATAGAGTACTGTGCGTATGTTTACGCCATTTCCCTTAGCTATGACAGGTAACTGTGATGGCCGACATCTGCACCATGCAAAATGGGATACATGCCGCACTGCTGTTCTGGTATACATGCCGCAGTTTCTTTTGTACGGGATGATTAAGTGTTATTAACTTTTCCTTTTCTTTTCGCATAGACTAACCATGTTAGGCATGTTATTAAGTTTACTAAAACCGAAGGAGAAAAAGGGGAAAATTAAAAGTAAGAAGGGCACGAAAAATGCATGTCAAGATGATAATAATGAAAAATTGGATTACGCGTAACGCAGACGTTCTTTGCAAACTACTCCAAAAAAGAGGAAGTGTAATTGGCTTTGTTGCATCATGTGTTTAAATGTAGTTACATAAAGACTGTACTTTTTCGACATTTTTTCTGTAGATTGTAGTCGAAAAAACAGGTCCCTTAACCCATTCGGGACCATAGGTGCATATAAGCACTTTCATAAAGAGCTTACAAAATTTATTTATGCACCAGTAAAAAAAAAAAAAAAGTAATATTTGCTTTGTTTAATTAGAGTATTTTCATGATTATTCAAGTAAAGGTAACTTCTTTTAAAAAAGTGGCACCAACCGAATAAAATGTGTGTAAAAGCCACCGGTCCCGAAAGGGTTAACAAATAAATTATGTAAACACAATTTCACTTTTTTCTTTTCCCTTTCTAATACATTGATGTTATGTTGTGGAAATAATAATTAAAATTTAATGCAAAACTAACAAGTCGATAATTTCAATAGTGAAAGTAGGCAACAATTATTAATTTGAATCTATTAATACGTTTCATTGTACTCATTTAGTTATTACAACGTTAATTATAGCCCAGATATGAATATTTTTTTAAATATTTTTATTTATAATTTCGTTCTGTTCTTATTATAAGCGCGGCATATCTACCGCACAAGTGGGGCGTCTCAGCCTGAATGTACGGGTGACGTGCCGCAGTGTAATGTTTTAGAAAAAAATTGTTAAAAAATATTAATAATCTGTTTTGAATTTTTTTTGTCGCACTACACACGCTGTATATTTACCATTAAATAGCACAGCATGATTTTTTTTATTTTATGTCTAGCATGGGACTTTATATACAAATTCAAAAAAATGTGCGGCATAAATCCCGGAATTACCCTACATTAATAAATATTTAGTTATTTTTCAGTTTATTGACATGTACATTACAGGCATATCTACTCTATTTATAGATATATAGATATATAACCCATATAATTCGACTGGCAGGATTTCCTACCAAGCATTATAGACAGTTTAGCGCTTAAAAAAAAATTAAATTGTTCGGTTGGCACCAGTTTTTTGAAATAATAATTTTCCCCTTACTTGAAGAATAATGTATTAGATGAAAGGAATATTACTCTTAAAGTGCCGAATAATTATCCTCACATTATAAAAATGTAGTTATCTACATTTAGTTTGTAATGCCTGTATTTATAATTTACAGTTTATATACCAATTTCAGACATTAATTCATACTTTAAAGACAATTTTAGTCCCTGTAATATATACAGGTCTGTTTCAATAAAATATATTTGATGTAACATTAAAAAATTTATATTAGACGTCACATTTAAAAAAACCAAAAGAATTTTTAATGCGGCGTTTAACATATATTTTTTAAATGTATTTTATGGAAACAGACCTGTATATATTACAGTGATTAAAATTGTCGTTAAAGTATGAATTAATGTCTGAAATTGGTATATAAACTGTAAATTATAAATACAGGCATTACAATCTCAAATGTAGATAACTACATTTTTATAATATGAGGATAATTACTCAGCACTTTAAGAGTAATATTCCTTTCATCTAATATATCATTCTTCAAGTAAGGGGGAAATTATTATTTCAAAAAACTGGTACCAACCGAACAATTATTATTATTATTTTTTTTTAAGCGCTAAACTGTCTATAATGCTTGGCAGGAAATCCTGCCAGTCGGATTATATGGGTTATATATCTATAAATAGGGTAGATGTGCCAGTAATGGACATATTTAAGGAATTTCTCAAAAAATTGTTTTTTAAGTAATAGTTATGTGTATTATATTCTAGTTTTTTCAATATTACATTAATTTATCAATGACATTTAACCATTCCCATAGTCTCATTTCCCAATATGAATCAAAATTTAACTGGCAATATGAAGCTAAATTGTAAATTTAGCAGAAATATATCAAAACCCCTAAAATGCCAATAATGGACACCCTTTGTTCCAGTAATGGACACCCTCTATTCCAGTAATGGACACCCCATAAAAAGTAATAAATATAATTGTTTTTATTACTGTATTTAGAACTAATTGCACGAAATTTTCGGCCGAAAATAGAAATATTACCGAAATTCGGTTTCTGTTTTGATTTCGGTCGATCCTTAATCTTAATTACTATTTAATTTTGAACACTTTTTCAATTTGCATTATCTATATATCTCCAAAAGGTAAAAAATTAAAGTGCATTTCAATCTTTTTGAGAAACCCTGTGTGTATTCCGGAGTCGGAGTCGATTGTTTCAGAAATCCAGGAGCCAGAGTCGGAGTCGGTCATTTCTACCGACTCCGCAGCCCTGGTCCTAGGACAGGCATTTACACTAGTTACAAGACAAAATAATCAATATGACAAATGGAGGAATACAAGTGCCTCTAGTAGACTGCAAATATAGAGAGTAAGCCTTTCTCTGCAGAAGTTATCGCCCTGACCTGTCTCCTTTCTTTCACATAAAATACTTTTGGATAGTATTTTGTTATGAACAATGAACAAAATGTCGTTTCCAGGCAAAGTAGCCACCTGGCCATTTTGCCCGATCTCTTTGTGGCTACTTTGTTCGGAATGACACCATTACAAACTAGTCAGAGGTAGCAATCCCAAAACATTTTTCTATCTCATACATGTTAATACTTGAAAATTCGCACTGCCAAAATTAAACGGCAATCTATGCCCATCATGAGGATTCTAAAGATATGAAATTCCGTGCATTGGTTCTTGAGATATGGCTATCTCTGAAATCGTGTAAATCCAGCATAATTCAGCCTAGCAGCGCCACCTATTGGGTGCTTTACACCAAAACCTATGTTATGCCAAACCCACCGAACAACCACTTATGTCAAAGTCTAACTGAATCTGAAGTTTGCGGAAAATCCGTGCATTGGTTTTTGAGATAGAACTATTGCGAAAATCATGAAAATTCCAGTATAGCAGCGACACCTATTGGACGATTAACACCAAAACCTAATCAGCAACAACTTGTGTTAATATCTAACTAAATCTGAAGTTAGATGAAAATTAGTGCATTAGTTTTTGAGATAGAGCCATTGCGGAAATCGTAAAAAATGCAGCACAGCAGTGCTAACTGTTGAGTGATTTACACCAACACGTAATCAGCATAAAGTCATATCAAGGACTAACTGTATCTGAAGTTTCATGAAAATCCGTGCATTAGTTCTTGAGATAGAGCCATTGCGGAAATCTTAAATAATGCAGCATAGCAGCGCCATCTGTTGAGCGATTTGCACGAAAAACTAATCAGCATCAATTTGTATCAGGGACTAACTGAATATCGATTTTTATTAAACTCTGTGCATTAGTTCTTGAGATAGAGCACCCTCAAAATTTGTGTCACACACAGACAGACTCGCAGACAGACATTTTGTAAAAACATGTTTTTCGGGTTCTTTGACCCCTAAAACGTGTAAATCCATTGAAAACCGGAATTCGAAAATTTTCATGAATCCAATACTTTCTTCTTGTAAAGATAGAAGAAAGTAAAAATGTGGCCTAGCATCTAATCTACACAACTTAGCGTTTTCAAACACACATCATTAAAAAAGGTTACTCCACACTGATGAAACAGCATAAGAGCAAATAATTGTAACACTATATATTATTTATCTATAGCCAAGAAATTGTAACACTTGCCTAAAATTCAAAATGCAAAAAAAAACAGTACAATGAGTTTAGAACTAGAAAAATGTAGCATTCTGCTTCAAAGTCTCAGACAATACTACCAATTCTACCAGCATCTGTGACGATTGTTGCACCCAGTTTCTGCATGGCAGGGGCACTATAGCAGAAAAAACTCAAATGGCCACTTTAGTCTTCCTTCCCTTACTCACTTCAATAATACTGCTTACTTTTATATAGATGGAAATAATTGGAGTTTTCATTTATGAAATATCTTGATACATTAATAAGTTTTAACGCATGGCAAAATATGTAGCCTCAATAAATTACAGTAATATTGATAAATTAAAAAAATATATATGTCTGCATTCTTTTTCTCTTAGACAAACATATCAATATACAGGGTTATTACAAATGAATCATCGGGTTTTGATACGTTACTACATGTGAACTAGGAAACATATGTGTCTCCATGACAACTCAAACGAGAGGGCGTAAACTACAGTTTCGCTCTGCATATGTGTCATGCGCGTGTGGTTGCCATGGTTGCTGCGTGAACATTATATTCAAAATGGCGACTGGACAGCAGAACTTGTTTTGTGTACTAGAATTTTCAAAGTGTGAATCGCTTATAACCATTCAGAGAGCATTCTGGAAGCATACAAATGCAAACCACCAACCCAACAAAGCATTCTGTGCTGGTATCAACAGTTCACAGAAACCAGTTGTTTATGTAAAGGCAAAAGTTCCGGCTGACCAAGCATTACTGAAGAAACAGTGAACCGACTTAGAGTTTCATCCGTAGTCAGAGGAGGATCCGTAGTTGTCTTTAGGGATGTGCGACAGGTGTGGCCGCACAGAGCCTCGCCCCTAGAAAGACCTCGTGCTTGAAAAAAAAAAATTAATACAAAATAGCAAAATATTTGTTATTCAATTTGTTGGGAGTTATTTAATTTCTAAAATAAATTACAAGTGTAAACATGCTTATCTGTAAAACGTAAAATGTTTTATGAATCAAATGTTCGGTGAAAGTTGTGGACATTAGACAAGAGAATAGATTCTTTGCAGCTTATATTCAATTTGAAGGAATTGTTATAGTGTAGCTTAGGCAGCACCAGAGGCATAATGAATATGGGTTGGGTTGAGTTTTGACGGCCGATTATCTACTCGAGGGATATGGGCCCTAGGGGGAGTGCCCTCCGTGGGGGCAGGGTTGGGTTTTTGACGTCAAAAACTGGTTTTTGACATGACAAGCGTCAAAAACTGGTTTAAACTGTCATGACAAGCGTCAAAAACTGGTTTAAACTGTCATAAACAGGTTTAAACCGTCAAAAACTGTCATAAATTGGTTTAAACCGTCAAAAACTGCCAAATGCATGTAACACACTAAAACAGTTTAACAACAATAGGTAAACATTAAATAAGTCAATGATTTATGTGATCTTTTAAATTTATGGTAATTTAATAATTTAAAAAAATTAAATTGTTAATTGCCATAAAATATTTTTATTTTTTTACATTTTCAATCAGAAGAAAATCCTTTAGTACAATTAAATAATCTGGATCAATTTTACCCCCAGCATGCTGCAGCACACAACGTGTTCACATTTATTTACACCCAGATGATTTCTGAGTTTAGAGTGTATGAAGCATTAGAAAATTGTCTGTCTCTTAATTGATTCTGAACTAGTAGGACTTGATAGCAAAAACATTGCTAAATGGGCAAGTTTTGAAACAGGCTCAAAAAGCTATTGCATTTAATGATACCTTTCCACCAAATAATGGGGTCCTCCCTATAGCACTGAAATAACAAGACAGGAAAGGGGATTCTTTAGCTTCATACACAATCAGTTATGGGTAAGCATCCATAAATTCTCTCTATAGCTCAAGCACGAGCTGAATCAACTGATACATCAGTCAACCCTTGCCCCTGATGGTTGAGATGCAAAATATAAGCCAAACAATGGTATGGTTTCATGATTTGATCCCTTCTATTATGCACTTTTTCAATATGGGGCTTAAGTGAATTTTCTTTTAGAAGACCGAGCCAATTTTGTTCAGTTTTAAAATCAAAAACATATTTTTATATATTTAAAAGAAAGCTGTTTAAAAAGAATTTTGACTTTAAGCTTTTTTTTTATTATTACTTTTCTTATTTTGTAAATGTTTAAGATTAATAATCCAATTTCAATTTTGAACGGAATGGTTATTGCTTAGACTAGAAGAACATTGATGCACATTATCTTGTTATATATATAAAAAAATCTGCACTTTTCTAAGTTTTTATTTCTTATTTAAAAAAAAAAAAAACCTAGCTAGTGCTTTAAGCTCTCAAAAGTAAGAGAAATTAAAACGATTTTAAGTACCGTATTTTATGGAAGAAACGTTGTGGCGTTTACGGGTTTAAAAGTTAATTTTCTTTCAAGTGTGGCGTTTACACCATGTGCGGAGTTTACGATTTTTTTTTCGTACGTGTAAAATTGAGATAAAATAAAAATTCCTTTAGACTGCTTTCAAGTCCCCTGCCCAACAACTTTCTGACTTTGCTGATAATGAAAACTGTGACATTTCTGATGATGATAGCGAGCCATACAGCGTGGAAGAAGAAAATTTACAACTCATGCATTCTGATATTGAAGACTCAGATTTTGAGGGCTTCGAATAAAAACTAAAGATCGCCTAAAGTAGATACGACCCACTTGTAAAAAGCGTGCCAAGTTGCGCCGGCCACTTAAAAAAAAAACATGGAACGCCTAAGGAGAGGGTCTGAGTCCCGCGCTCTGGGTGGTTTAAATACCAACTGACATCTCCTTAATTTAAAAATTACATAAAAATATTTTAAACAAGATTTAAATATTTTAAATAAAATTTTAGATATCTTAAGATATTAAAAATTATGCACCCTACACTTACACTGTTCAGAAAACTTTGATTAAAGTTAGGTCAATGTGACGCTGTCGACAAAAGTAGCGTTGCCACAGGTGCGGCGATTACGATATTTTTAATCTTATTCAAGCCAGTTTTCAGTAGTGCGGCGTTTCTTCCGTAAAATGCGGTAAGAGAAAAAATTTTCAGCTCAGGTGAGCTTAATGTCTACTTTTTAGAAAAACACAATTTTACAAAAAAAAAAAAAAAAAAAATTAAATGAAAATTTTACCCTGTTAAAAAATTGCGCTTAACAATAATACTTAACTATGTACTAATTATTGATATACAGTACTGTGAATTTAAAATATCACATATAATGTTGTAATATGTGACATTTAATGTGAATTTTTAC
Source organism: Maratus speciosus (assembly GCA_963932465.1). Taxonomy (NCBI): domain Eukaryota; kingdom Metazoa; phylum Arthropoda; class Arachnida; order Araneae; family Salticidae; genus Maratus; species Maratus speciosus. The sequence goes on from OZ010789.1 coordinate 299,681,747, forward strand.
AGATCACTATAGTACTTTAGGTTTTTGACAGATGGTTTTTGACAAGAGGTTTTTGACATGACGGTTTAAACCATGGTTTAAACTGTCATAAACTGACACATGTCGAAAACCTGCCAACCCTGCGTGGGGGGTCTTTCTAAGGGAACCTAACCCGTAGTTACACATGGAAAATCCAAGGTTTCGAAGAAAACCACGAATACTCCGAAACAGTTAGGCCGACGGGCGCAATTGGGTTCGAACCCAGCACCTCCCGTCTACCAGCTTCGAGAGCAGAACCTCTCAGCCACTGATGGGGCCATAATGAATATGGAAAGGCGTTCTTAATAGAATGGTACTGATGATGATTCTGACAAACTGCTCACTCTTATTTTAATGATTATTTGTAATGTAACAACACAGATTTGATTTCCTTCTTATGTAATAAAGTTTCAGTTTTTTATCATAGGAGTTTCAATGTTTTCCTGTCCACCCACATACGTATATCCCATTGCGTAAACATGATAGAAAGGTTGGGTTAGTTCAAACCCCGTTCCCCCAGATCCCTGAGACTAATATGATTTTATTAGTAATTTTCATAATTCAAAAAGTATTGTTGAAAGGAAAACAATGCCTGAAATATCTTTGCATCTATTAATTTTAACAACATAAAAAAAAAAGTATCAGATGGTTTTTGAGAAGATAATAAATAAAAGTTTTATGTGAATTAACATTAGTATCCTCAAACTTTTCACTCACATAAATCTACAATGATTTAAGAAAATATATAAAATCGGTGATTTTTTTTTAGGGTACCTTGATAAAAGGAACTAAAAATGGTGTCAAAAGTGGGTGTTACAATTGGAAAATTCAAAGTCAATACAAATTTTAATCTGTAAAGCACCTTTTTTAAAAAAAATTATATTCAAATTCGAAAAGTAGACATAAAACTCAGCATAACATTACCTTTCGCACCTGTTTGCGACAATTTTACGACTTAAAATTATGTGGACACTTTATCTTTCTTTAACAACTGTACAATATCACCAATTTACGGAAAAAAAGAGAGAGAAAGAAAAAAGAAATGCCGCTATACCGGTAACAATGAATTCCCGGCCCTGCCCAAATCTGCAAAAGAAAAAAAAAAAAGCAGCCTGAGCCCATTTCGCATGTTGTGAAAGGAAATTGGCCGAGTCTGTAGATTGCCAAGAGGTAGTATTGCCAATTTATCAAAATTTTTTATTCAAAATATCTACCAGAACTTCCGAATAAATTATTAACTTTATTAAATCACGGAATGTCTATCATTAAATAAGTAGTAAATTATTACTCTAAATTTCTGGTTGATCAATAAAAAAAAAACAGTCAAGTTTTCTACATTGGTACGAATGGAAGAGTATTAATTAGTTTGGAAGTAAAGGGCTTTGCGAAAGTCCTTGCACTCGGCCTCACTTTCGCTAAGGACAGCTCTGCTTACTGCTTGCGTATGCATACAGTAAGAGAAAGAAATGACCGGCTGAGTATGTTTGGGAAGAGGACTTTACAGGCACTTTAAGGAAAAAGATCGATTATTTTCAGCAAACATAGTCACTGGAATCCGAAAAAAGCCTCCTCTTTTCTTGAAATAGTTGCTTTTTAATGGTTTTCAGCCTAAAATAGTTGCCTTAATTGCCTGATGCTGACAACAGTCGCTTTTAGTAGCATTTTGGTCGCAAGTGGCAGCCCTGCTTTGACATTAATATTCAAAAAAATTATATAACTATGAGTACAATCAAAATTGGTATTTAAAAGCAATCTTCAGGATATGCAAATTATGAAAGTTGGTCGACAGGTAGCAATTGATAATCAAAGATGCATCCATTTATAGTTGGGACGGGCATGACGTTTCTCAATTCTTTAAAACCTGATTAAAATTAGCTGAAATCTTAATTTTTTTGTTTGCAAATGTGTCAGAGATAATGGGATTGTCAAGGGCATAAAATTTCAGAACACCACGGAGTAAGTTATTGTATGGCAAGATTCGATCAAACTTTAATAATTACCTTTTAAATTAACACTGTTTGTAAAGCAGAACCTGATTCAATTAGAGGAGGTGGCACTCATTCAAATAATCGACAATAAACGTTATGTTCTTTTAATTCTAAAAAAAAAAGGCTGATTTGATTATATAGTGATTAGAATATGCGGCAGATTTCCGTATTTTTTCTTATAGGGGGCCAGTATTTTTGGTCTGCCTAGGGGTCCATGAAACCTGTCACCGGATCTGGTCTGAGATAACGAGTGTGACATGGATGGCCTAAAGGGGTAGTCTCCTGTTATCAAAGCATCCACAAAAAAGAACATATTAGATTTTAAATGGAAAAAAGATATAACTGTATATTCTTACATATAAAGTGAGTTTGTCTTACACTAAAAAATTCTAATTTTTCTGGTAAGTAATTGAATGCTCCCGATAGATTTTCTCGTATGGTACTAATTTTATTTTTCTAAATTTATAGATAAACTCTTAAAACATTTTTTTTATAAGCTGCCTTGATTCAAAGAACTCAAATATGAGGTTAAAAGTGGGTGCTACCACTTGAAAATTTAAAATTAACTAAATTTTTAATATGTAGACAATCTTTTTTGAAAAATGTATATTCATATTCCGGAAGTAGACAAAATTCTGAGTCAAAAGGTACCTCTTGCATCTCTGTGTGATAATTTGAAGATTAAAAAGAAGGATGTGTTCTCTCTCTTTTTGATGACTACATTTTTAATTGAATCTTTAGAAATTCATTTTGTCTTAATAAATTAAAGAGAAATATATTTTTTAATATAATAATAAATATAAAATGTGTTTTTCCTTTAGAGCTTCAAATTTATGAGTTTTATCCTTTTCTTTTCTTCTAAGCTATTTAATTTTAATGAGTCTTCATTTGAATGTAATTGTCTTATGTGGTTATTTTAATATTTCAATTCTGCATACCATGGCTTGCTGATATATAATCTGAAAAATGCTGCACTTTAAACTGTTGGCTTAAATATGTATCCAATATTCTTTCAAAAGACTTTTAATTGTAGGATACTGATTAAGAAAATCGAAAAATTTTGCAGCAATTTTGTCTGGTTGGGTCTGATTCCAATGAATTTTGTTCAGCTCAAGCTGGGACGAAGCTTTTAGCTTTAACACTGGGTCAGGATAATTTTCTCTAGTCTGGGCTGGATCTGGATATGAAAATTCTGGCCCATGCAGACCTCTAATATATTTATGCAACATTTGTGAGCAGGTAACCAGGGATCAGTTGAGAATCGGTTAAAATTATGAAAAATTAAACAATTTTTAAAACAATTTGGTGGAGAAAATTCTTAATTCCTTTCTGATAATTTAAACAGAAACAAATGAAAGATAATAGTTAATATACTTTATGTATTTTTAATTGCGGCGGGACATATATGTCCCACAGACTAATTAACAGGGCTGCCACAATCGAATATTTTTATACCCTATTCATATTACTATTTACAAAAAAATTTCTTTGTGGTAGATTTCTCTTGAAACTGTCATACAAGTTTAAGAAAATATTTTTTTTTTTTTTTTAGAGGTGCTATGAATTAAAATATATATAAAAGAATCACTAGCTGAACAATTTCTAATAAAAAATAAATTTGTAGTTAAAGGGTTTAATCGATTAAATTAATCAATCCACTTCATATTATGACAGTAATGAATACGATAAAGGTGAAATATTTATAAAACTCCACTCTTTCTTTAACTGTAGTAACATACTTAAAATTTTATGATTTATTTAGAAAATATTAAACATGTTACTGTTTTTAATTTAATAAGATTTAAAAACAGGTAAAAATTAGAATAAAAATCAATATTTCCCTACAAATTGTTTTCCCTAAGAACCTTTAACCTTCCATAACTTCTGGAGGATTTAAAATTTTTAGTTTAATCTTTGGGTAAGGTGTGGGGGAGGGGGGGGGGGCAGCACACTTTCCTCATGCCACGTGTAAGCAACAGTAGGTACATATGTACATGGAGAAGAACATCGATATTTGAATTAGTGATGGGAGATTTCGATTTTTTTAATCGATTTAATCGATACTATGGCCAACTCGATTTAATCGATACTATGAATTTTTTAATCGATGTCTCTAAGACCAAAATAAGGTAATATCATTTTCATTTTTCTTCAAAAATTGAAGATAAAGTAGTTGGATGTGCCAATCCCAAAACTTTCATCTGCCTCATAAATGTTAAAACTTCAAAATTCGCTATCACAGTGTCAAATTTAAATGATAACCTATGCGCATCATGAGGATTAAAAAAGGATAGGTTCATTTAAGTCTGTGCATTTTAAAAGAAAATATAAGCATTGCATTTTCCTAACAAATCATTGAATTTCGGCCCACACCCTCTTAGGCTAATGTCAGACGAACATCTTTTTACACGCTTTTTTTCGCTCTTACGCCATCCCTACACCTTCGCTAGCATGTGTAGGAACGGTGTAAGAGCGAAAAAAAAGCGTGCAAAAAGACGTTCATCTGATATTATCCTAGATGTCTGCAACAGAAAATCCCAATTCAAAGAGCATAAAAGCGGCAGCTGTTGGGCAGTATACACTCAAGCCTAATAAGGATCTATTTATCTGAAAGTGTAACAGAATATGAACTTTGATTTAATTCCGTGCATTAGTTTTGAGATATGGCTATCACGACTATCATGCAAAAAAGTATAGCAGTGCAGCTTGTTGCATGATTCACACAAAAAATTTAGGAACAACTTATGTCAATGACACATAATATTAAGTTTGATGAAATTCCGGTCATTACTTCTTGATATTATCGCTAATATCGTGTAAATTCTGAAAACAGTGTTAAATTCAGGGGCTAGTAAGGGTGGGCAACCCTCCCCCCCCCCCCTGGAACATTGAAATGTCTCTCATGAAGATTTGAGATTTTATGCTTAATGGAAAAAAGTCCAATCCCCCCCCCCCCCCAACCCCCGAAACTCTAGAATGTCCCTCTCCAGAACCATAGAAATCCCTCCCGGAGAAAAATGTCTGAATTCAACACTGTTATAAAAAAACAGCAGGGCAGCACAACCTGTTATATCATTTACACGAAAACCTAATCATGAACAACTTATGACAGAATATTAAGTTTGATGAAATTCCGTTCATTAGTTCTTGAGACATCATCCGTAACATCATTTAAATCCAGAAAACGTGTTGAATTCCGGTGGTAGCCCGGAGGGACATCCCCCCCCCCCCGTGCAATATTCAAACGTCCCCCCAGAATGTTTGAGATTTTATGCTTAATGTACAAAAGTCCAATCCCCTTCCCCTCTGAACTGTCCTTCTCTGGATCCGCTGAAATCCCTCCCGGAGAAAATTGTCTGAATTCAACACTGCTGATAAAATCTGCATAACAACGCCCCCTGTTGGGTGATTTACACCGAAATCTAATATCAAACAATTTATGCCAACGTCTAACTGAATGCGAAGTTTGGTGAAAATTCGTGCATTAGTTCTTGAGATAGAGCTATTGCGAAAATCGGGAAAAATGCAACATAGCAGCGCCACCTGCCGGTAGATTTACATCAAAAAGTAATCAGCACCAATTTATATGAAAGTCTAATTGAATCTAAAGTTTCAACAGATTCCATGCATTAGTTCTTGAAATAGACCGCCTACAATTTTTTAATCAGAGACAAACAAATAGACAGACTGACAGACAAACAATGTATAAAAATAGACAAATCGTATTCCAGACAAGATCTTCTAAAACTATAAATCCTTCGAAAACCGGAAGTCGAAATTTTTCATGAATCCAACGCTTTCTTTTTTTAAAGACAAAAGAAAGCAAGAAAAAATTAACGCATCGATTCTGCCCGTAAATTAAGATCAGAAATGGCGAATCGATTCAGTTTAGATTCGATGCCGATGTCGATCTTTAGATGCGGGCAGAATCAGAATCGCTATTTTTTGATTTACTTCAATTCTTTAGATTCGGGCGAATCGATTCAGTTCAGATTCGATGCCGATTTTTAGATGCGGGTGAAATTTCTATTTTTTGATTTATTTCAATTCAAATCGCATCGCACATGATCCAAGATTCGGGTTGATAAGATTCCTCCAATTTTACTGTTTTAGAGGCAGAATTGCTGTAAAATTTTGTAATAAAGCCTTTTTTTTTTCTCTTTCTAGGTTCAGTGTTGAATGGCGGGTTGATTTTTTGACTGCTCAGGTCGGGATGGGGGGGGGGGGGGAGGGGGAGATTTTAGAGTTCCGTAAGGGGGGGGGATGCACATTTGTCCATTAAAAAGCATAAAATCTCAAAACTTTCAGGAGGGACATTCCAATGTTCCCCCGGGTCACCCCCTGAATTCAATATTAGGTTAAATCGTTATACTTTTGTTTAGAAGCCTAGTTATTTGGGTTACTAGTTTATTATGTTGTATTTTTCAAGTTCGTCCCTTCTAATCCTTTCCGCCCCCCCCCTTCCTCCCCAATCTTAATTTACAGGGCCATTCAAAATATGCATGCTATTTTAAAAATGCCCAATTTTCGTTCTTTTTTATTATAAATCCACATTTTGAAATCTTGACCAAAGATAGATTTGAGGTCACCTGTCCCACCGTTTGAGACTTACCTGTTCCCCGGGGGGCATATTTATTGTTTCTTCCAAACCATCTCGTGTAACATATTGTTGGAAAGCGTTTAATGTCCTCTTTTATTTTCTGACCCTCCCCCCCCACTAGTTACACGTTCTTGGCACTTTTTAGCTCACAGGCTATCAAAGCCTGAGATCTAATGTGCCTGTCGTTTTTGTATGTATGTATGTACGTACGTAAGGCGATAACTCTTGATAGAAATATCCGATTTGCTTCAATTTTTTTCATTGTTCATTCTGCTAAGGCGCTTCCCTGATTAGTTTTGGGGGTTCATTGGTTAAGTATAAAGGGGAAACGTGGGCTAATCCCCCCCCCCCCCTTTAGCTTAGATAAATGGGTTTTCCATGCAGAATTATCATATTTTCTTCAAATTTTGGTATACCGGTTAATTTTGATAACAAGTTTCTCTGATTATATTTGAAGGTTCATTGTTATAGTCTAAAGGGGGGAGGGGAGGACGAGGGGATAATACCCTCCCTAATTTAGATAGATGGGTTTTGCTATCCGATTTACTTCAAATTTGCTATACCAGTTTATTCTGATATGGCGCTTCCCTAATTAGATTTGGAAGTTCATTGGTTAAATATAAAGGGGGGAACAGGGGGCTAATACCCCCTTAATTTAGATAAATGGGTTTTACTATCCGATTTGCTTCAAATTTGGTATAACGATTTATTTCGAAAAGGCGCTTCCCTGATGACATTTGGAGGGTTACTGGTTAAGTATAAAGAGGGGAAACGGGGAGGGGCAATTCCCCCCTCCCCCTCAAGTTTATTTTTCGAGGGGCATTATTCTTTGAAGTAAGAGCATAATATACAGTTAATGTGAATAGCCTGTGAGCTCAATGCCATCAGTTTAACAGGACACTTTTCTTTTTAGCTCACAGGCTATCAAAGCCTGAGAGCTAATGTGCCCGCAGTTTCTGTATGTATGTATGCATGTACATACGTAACGCGATAACTCTCGATAGAAATATCCGATTTGCTTCAAATTTTTTTCTAGGTTCATTCTCATAAGGCGCTTCCCTGATTAGTTTTGGAGGTTCATTGGTTAAGCATAAAGGACGGGGGTACGGGGGCTATTCCCCCCCCCCCACCCCATCCCCACTTAGATAAATGGGTTTTTTATGCAGAATTATCAGATTTGCTTCAATTTTGGTATACTGGTTAATTCTCATAAGACGCTTCCCTGATTAAATTTGGAGGTTCATTTTTAAGTATAAAGGGAGGAACAGGGTCTAACCCCCTTTAATTTAGATAGATGGGTTTTTCTATCTAATTTGCTTCATATTTGGTAACCAGTTTGTTCTGATAAAGCACTTCCCTGGTGAGATTTGGAGGCTTATTATTTAAGCATAGAGATGTGACGGGGAGGGGGCTGATTCCCCCTTAATTTATTTTTCGAAAGGCTTTATTTGAAGTAAGAGTATAAAATACAATTAGTATGAATAGACTGTGAGCTCAATGCCATCAGTTTAACTCGATACTTTTCTCTTATTTATTATTGTTTCAGTGAGTGCACTCTGCATGTCAGTGAATGAGTCAATAACTGTTTATAGTTTTTAGATTACTGCTGAGGGAAAAAAAAACATATAATCAAGGAATATACTTTTATTTATTTGTTAATCAGAGAAAAGTATGTTATTTCATTGTTCGTGGCTCTAGGATAACATTTTTTTTTTCTTAACAGCTGAAAATTGGAAAACATTAAAAAGAAAGATATTTATAAACTGTAAATGAGATAAGGAGATATATATTTTAAAAAGGGAAAGAAATTTTAGTTAAATATATTATTAAAAGGAGAATTTTGATTATTAATTGGGGGATAATTAGTATGTGATGATTGGTTAATTACATTCATCACAGCTATTTTAAAAGAAGATTTGCAATATTTGCATTTCCCCTACGCTTATAGGAGACCCTAAAAAGACTGAAAAACCATTTAACTTTTTAAATAAATTTAGAGCCTTCAAAATTTCGCTCATCTGCGCATTTTTAAGAAGAATGACGTTTATAGGAAGTAAGTCTCCATCTGTTTGGTTGAAGGAAATAAGAGTAGAAAGTACATCTTTTCCGGATTAAAAAAAAAAAAAATCATTTCTTTTTTTTTTTTTTATGTGACCAAGATCTTTTTTAAAGATAGTTAAATATAATATAAATTATTATCAAAATTACATTTTTTAAAGATAAATTTAAATATAATATAAATTATTATCAAAATTACATCTTAAAAATAATAATTTTAAAAGTTAAAAAAACCTTATTATTTGACTCAAAGGTCTATAGTAGCTTATTTCTGGGTCACTAACATTGTCTAGGGCCCCCATAAATGGAGGTGAGGGGTGAGAGATAGTCGTTACGGCCCTGTTGATTCGCTACGTTTTGGAATTACTGTTTTTCAGCTTATCTGTGTGAATCTGTGAACATCGAAATATCGATTCAAGTATCGATTCTAGAATTTGGGAATCGATTCTTATTGCGATCGATTCTGTTTTATACGATGTCGATTTTAATCGATTTTCAAATTTTCCAGAATCGCCCATCACTAATTTGAATAACAAAAAGAGAAACTTGACTGCACAATGAAAAAAAAAATCTGCGCTGTTACATAACAAATCATGATTGAAATAATAGTGAACAGTTTGTCAGAATTATCATCAGCATCAACCTCTTTACAACTCGCATTCAATTCATGCACCTGTTCAGATTTGTTTTGCATCTGGTGTTGCCTAAGTTAGACTATAACAATGCCTATCAAGTTAATATAAGCTACAATGAACTATTCTCTTCTCGAGCATCCACACCTTCCATCAAACATTTTATTGACACAATATTTTACATTTTATAAATAAGCATGTTTATGCATATGAATTTTATAAAATAATGAAATAAATAATTCAGAATAAATAATAAATATTTAGCTATTTTGTATTAGCTTCTCCCCGGACGCAAGGCTCTGTGCAGTTGCACAGCCCTAAGGATGACTCTGCTAGTTAATTACTACATTTCTCCAAAATGTCACTGCATATAGAGTATAAATATGGGAATTATGTCATGTGATCTCACATATAAAACAGCAGCAATAACATAAGTTTTCTGAGGATAGTAATTGAGTGTTAAAGTGTTTATTTCTAATGTTTTTATAATCTTCAAGTTATTTTGGCTTTTGTGCAATTTTGGAAAACACTTTTGTTTGAACTGTTATGACTGATACACTATGAAATATCAAATTCCTTCAGCAGAAGGGTAACTGTTCCTCTCCCTAGGATCCTCTAAATGGCACCCCTACTAGTCAGATACCCACCCCCCTCACCAACGAAAAAGAGCTATGTGGAAGAAAAACATTTCAATGCACATTATGATGGATATGAGTATTTATTACAACTTATACGTTAAAATCTTTAATAAAAATTACAAATAAAAAATAAATGTCAAAATACTCTTTTATGCAAAATAACAATTCTAATTTGAATTATGTCTGTACAAAAAATTACATTATAAATTATTTTATACACATTCGAGTTAACCTTTGTACAAAAATAAAAAATCTCTCTCAACATTTCAGTCAACTTTCAACACCTAATGCTCTCATTATCTGTAGCAAATATTTTGGTTTTAAAGGCAACAAGTACTGTCTTTCATCTGGAATTCTTTTACACTGGAAGAAGAAAAAAAAAACTATAAAAAGTTTCTGATTAATACTAAAAGACTTAAATATCAACAGTAAAAGACTTCAACAAAATTGTATATTACATTAACAATAAATTTGTCTATAATGATAATATTGGTATGATCCTCCAATGATAACTTAGTAAATGGTAATGATTAATGCAGATTTAAATAAATTTATTAATTAAGGTGACAATAACTACTAGTAAATAACAGAATCTAGTTTTTAATTAAATAATGCATTTCCTGCACCATTTGTGCCTGTTATCAACTTTCTTTTCTAGTAGCAATGAAAACTCCCAATTTCAAAGTCAACAGCCAAGTTATTGTAGAAGGACTATAGTAACAGTCCACTCATGTTAGAGACTGTTGAACTGATTTCTGTTTGGTTTCTTAAAAAAGAAAAAAAAAAAAAAGATTTATTGACACTGTACTTATTGATTGCAAGGAGAATGGGAGAAATAGAACCAAAGAAAGAGAAATTTCTTACAAACAAAATTACAAATCCTTTTCTTAAAAAACTAAAGAAGCATTGACAATGTTCAAATTTATAGGATCTTAGGATATGAACAACCACAGAATAGATACGCATAATTTATGTCCCCACCCCCCCCCATATTTTATGCACTTTGTACTTAAACTTTAGATTAAAAAAAAGAAAGGGCATAATTTTTTTATCAAGATTATGAGATAATTTGAGATAATAAAGCCACATATATTTTCAGTTATCAAATTTTAATATTTCAGTTTGGTTATTTAGAATAAAATTATTTTTTTCCCACACAGCGATCTTCTTTCCTTCGACTGCAACATAACTGTATGCAGATGATACACTGGTGGAAATTAATTTATGAAAAAAAGGTTTTTAAACAAAAACTTATATAATATTCATTTAAAATGAATGAAATTTCATGGGATATAGTATCTATGAGTTAAAAAATAAAATTTCATACATAATATTAAACATAAACAAAAAGTCAAAAATTAGATTTTTGTAATATGCAAACATGGAAATTGATTTATGAAATATCACATTTCATTGGCTATTCCGAAGTAATGTCACAAATATTTGCATAAAATAAGGCAACGTGACATGCACAGTAGACATAGAAAGTGTTATATATTAGAAGCAATACGTTTCAGTCATATTTTTCGCGATGGGTAAACAAAAGATATTGTCTGAGGAAGAAAGAGCTTAAATCGATGCATATCTAACTATAGAAAAGATCAAGAAAATTATGGCAAAAATGTTAACAAAAAAGGTAATCCATGTTTAAGTAAGAGAGAGAAAAGGAGGATTCTTCAACTTGCATTTAAAGTCGGCCGCAGTTCAAAGCAGATTTGTGCAGATCTATCCCTTCCTGTTACTTCTAGAAGAGTAAGGCAAATTATACATTGTCACGAAGCTTGAGATGGTCAAAAATGAAGTCTGGTCCAACATTACGTCTGTGTCACAAACAGATGCGTTTGCAGTATTGCAAAAAGTATATGGCAATGGGTGACAATTGGAAGAAAATCATTTTCTCCGACGAAAAAATATTTAATTTGGATGGCCCGGATGGTTTGATGTATTATTGGAGGGATCTCCAAAAAGAACCAAAATCTACATTAAACAGAAATTTTGGTGGCGGAAGTTTGATGATTTCGGGAGCAATTGCTTATGATGACAAAAGCGAAATTGTATTTTTAAATGGTCGCCAGAATTCTTTTGATTACAGTTTAGTTTTAGAAAATTCACTTCTTCCATTTGCATGGCAATATTATGGTTTAGATTACATCTTCATGCAAGACGATGCAAGTATTCACATTTCAAATGCAATGAAAGATTGGTTTGACGAACAGAATATTGTTCTTTTAGATCATCCACCTATTAGTCCTGGTCTGAACCCCATCGAAAACATTTGGGGACAGCTTGTTCGAGTAGTTTATGCAAATAGAATGGCAGTACACATCACTTGTAGAACTGAAAGGTTCAATCTGTCAAAACTGGAAATTAATTGATCAGAAATACATTCAAAATCTTGTTTTGTCAATGCCATCTAGAATAAAAGGAACTGAGAAGAATAAAGGCAGCTTTACTTACTAACTATTAATTTCAATTAAATGTGATATTTCATAAATCAATTTCCATGTTTTTGTGTTACTAAAATCTAATTTTTGACCTTATATTTTAGTTTATTAATATGTATGAAATTCTATTTTTCAAAATTATTTGTAATACATAGAATGTATAAAATTTCATTCATTTTTAATGAATTTCATAGACGTTTTTGTTAAAAAAAACATGTTTTCATAAATCAATTTCCACCAGTGTATAACTGATAAAGAAATATCATCAATACTGTGATACGTAAGTATTGGTTTGTTTACACATAAAATTTTGGATCCATGGTTAAATGTTTTGTTGAATAAAAATTGTAAAGGGCAGATGAAGGAGAATTTAGAGTGAATGAAAGAGTTAACTTAATATCTGTAAAATAAATAAATAAATAAAAAATGAATTTTGTAGCCGCGAATCTGGGAAATACATTTTATAAAAGATGCTAATGTGTTTTCATGCTTCAAAGGATAAAAGGGTTTTTTCCATATTTTATTGTAGAATGCTGCAGAAAAGGAAACTAATTTTTTATACTGTACCAGTTCAAAAATTATCTACGAACTTTTGAAACTATTATACATTTTATTTCATTTTAATTATTCATTTGTTTTATTATTTTTTAATTATATTTCATTTTTATTATTATCCAAACTAAGTGAAATGTATGCAAATGGGTAGTTGATGCAAAGAAACCATTTACATAAATTTTACTTACAATATTGAATAGCGTGACATAAAAGATAAATCAATTTATTGATATAAATACATTTCAATGCATAGTACAGATTCAATGAAAGTGATATATTTAACAGTGAATTGGAAAATTAAAAGTATTGTTTAGATGTGTAAATATATTTTTACCAAATCAAAAATAATTTAAATTGAATTTTAAAGCCACATCAAGGCGTCACTTAAATTCCATATCATATCTTTTAAAACTCATATTTTGAATTTATGAGATATGTGGTTGAAAAAGCAAATAAAGTTTTACACAACTTTTCATGTTGAACATAACTTTTGCATATGCGATTATAAATACAACAAAAATAAAATGATGAAATAAATAATTTAACACAAATATATATTTTTTAATAAATAGCATAGCGCCACCAACATTTGATATAATCATTTTTAAAATCCATATTTGAAATTCTTAGAGCCATAAGATAAAGCGGTACATCGCAAACTTTTAACCCCTTAAGGATTTTTGTATTGATACAATTATATGTGAATATTAATAAAATAATCTTAAAAAAAAAAAAAAATATTAACCGACTTCAAAAAATCACTAAAAAGAATTAAATAATACTTTAAACTTCTCTAATGACGAAACATTATCCATTAACTGCACATCGGACATCATGTATCGGCATAAAAACGTTAAATTTAATACATAGAATTTAATATCTACCAAACATGGATTTTCTAGAGAATATTTTTTACAAAAGATTAATTTACATATTTATGATTTAATTTACGAATATATACATATAAAAAGTAATCAATTATTTTTTGAAGTTGGTGCACCTATCTTAAGTATAGTAAAATTGTGAATATATTGTAGCTATTACCATGAATAAAGTGATGATGGAAAATAGTTTACAAAATTTAAAAAAATGCTCTATTACTTCAGCAAATTATTTGTTTAATCCTTATCGATTGTGAACGTTTGGCACCAACTTCATAAAGTAATTAAATACTTTTTATATGTATATATTCGTAAATTAAATCATAAATATGTAAATTAATCTTTTGTAAAAAATATTCTCTAGAAAATCCATGTTTGGTAGATATTAAATTCTATATATTAAATTTAACGTTTTTATGCCGATACTAGTGATGGGCGATTCTGGAAAATTTGAGAATCGATTAAAATCGACATTGTATAAAACAGAACCGATCGCAATAAGAATCGATTCCCAAATTCTAGAATCGATACTTGAATCGATATTTCGATGTTCACAGATTCACACAGATATGCTGAAAAATAGTAATTCCAAAACGTAGCAAACCAACAGGGCCGTAACGACTATCTCTCACCCCTTACCTCCATTTATGGGGGCCCTAGACAATGTTAGCGGCCCAGAAGTAAGCTACTACAGACCTTTGATTCAAATAATGAGGTTTTTTAACTTTTAAAATTATTATTTTTAAGATGTAATTTTGATAATAATTTATGTTATATTTAAATTTATCTTTCAAAAAGATCTCGGTCAGCTAAAAAAAAAAAAAAAGAAAGAAAGAAATGATTTTTTTTTTTTTTTTTTTTTTTTTTTGTGATCCGGAAAAGATGTACTTTCTACTCTAACTCTTATTTCCTTCAACCAAGCAGATGGGGACTTAATTCCTATAAACGTCATTCTTCTTAAAAATGAGCGAAATTTTGAAGGCTCTAAATTTATTTAAAAAGTTAAATGGTTTTTCAGCCTTTTTAGGGCCTTCTATAAGCGCGGAGGAAATGCAAATATTGCAAATCTTCTTTTAAAATAGCTGTGATGAATGCAATTAACCAATCATCACATACTAATTATCCCCCAATAATCAAAATTCTCCTTTTAATAATATATTTAACTAAAATTTCTTTATCTTTTTAAAATATATATCTCCTTATCTCATTTACAGTTTATAAATATCTTTCTTTTTAATGTTTACCAAATTTTCAGCTGTTAAGAAAAAAAACAAAAATGTTCTCATCCTAGAGCCATTAACAATGAAATAACATACTTTTCTCTGGTTAACAAATAAATAAATGTATATTCCATGATTATGTGTTTTTTTTTTTCCCCCCCAGCAGTAATCTAAAAACTATAAACAGTTATTGACTCATTCGCTGACATGCAGAGTGCACTCACTGAAACAATAATAAATAAAAAAGAAAAGTACCGAGTTAAACTGATGGCATTGAGCTCACAGTCTATTTATACTAATTGTATTTTATACTCTTACTTCAAAGAATGCCTTTCAAAAAATAAATTAAGGGGTAATCAGCCCCCCCCCCCCCGTTCCATCTCTATACTTAAACAATAAGCCTCCAAATCTCATCAGGGAAGCGCTTTATCAGAATAAACTGGTTACCAAATTTGAAGCAAATCGGAGAGAAAAACCCATATATCTAAATTAAAGGGGGTTAGCCCCTGTTCCTCCCTTTATACTTAAACAATGAACCTCCAAATTTAATCAGGGAAGCATCTTATCAGAATTAGCCGGTATACCAAAATTGAAGCAAATCTGATAATTCTGCATGAAAAACCCATTTATCTAAGTGGGGGGAATAACCCCCGTACCCCCCCCCCACCTCCTTTATGCTTAACCAAGAATCCCCGAAACTAATCAGGGAAGTGCCTTATGAGAATGAACCTAGAAAAAAAGTTTGAAGCAAATCGGATATTTCTATCGAGAGTTATCGCGTTACGCATGTACATACATACATACATACATACATACATACATACAGAAACTGCGGGCACATTAGCTCTCAGGCTTTGATAGCCTGCGAGCTAAAAAAAAAAGTGCCCAGTTAAACTGATGGCATTGAGCTCACAGGCTATTCACACTAACTGTATATTATGCTCTTATTTCAAAGAATAATGCCCCTCGAAAAATAAACTAAAGGGCGGGGGGCAGGGGGGGGGATTGCCCCTCTCCGTTTCCCCTCTTTATACTTAACCAATGACCCTCCAAATGTCATCAGGGAAGCGCCTTATCGAAATAAATCGGTATACCAAATTTGAAGCAAATCGGACAGAAAAATCCATTTATCTAAATTAAGGGGTATTAGCCCCCCGTTTCCCCCTTTATATTTAACCAATGAACTTCCAAATCTAATTAGGGAAGCGCCTTATCAGAATAAACTGGTATACCAAATTTGAAGTAAATCGGATTGCAAAATCCATCTATCTAAATTAGGGAGGGTATTATGCCCTCGTCCCCCCTCCCCTCCTTTAGACTATAACAATGAACCTTCAAATACAATCAGAGAAACTCGTTATCAAAATTAACCGGTATACCAAAATTTGAAGAAAATCTGATAATTCTACACACGTTTCCCCCCTTTATACTTAACCAATTAACCCCCAAAACTAATCAGGGAAGCGCCTTAGCAGAATGAACATAGAAAAAAAATTGAAGCAAATCGGATACTTCTATCAAGAGTTATCACGTTACGTACGTACATACATACATACATACAAAACCGACGGGCACATTAGATCTCAGGCTTTGATAGCCTGTGAGCTGCTAAAAAGTGCCAAGAGCGTGTAACTAGGGGGGGGGGGGAGGGGAGGGACAGAAAATAAAAGAGGACATTAAAAGCTTTCCAAGAATATGTTACACGAGATGGTTTGAAAGAAACAATAAATATGCCCCCCGGGGGACAGGTAAGTCTCAAACGGTGGGAGGGGCGACCTCAAATGTATCTTTGGTCAAGGTTTCAAAATGTGGATTTATAATAAAATAGAACGAGAATTGGGCATTTTTAAAATAGCATGTATATTTTGAACGGCCCTGTAAGGGGGGGGGGGGGGCGTAAAGGATTAGAAGGAACGAACTTGAAAAATACAACATAATAAACTAGTAACCCGAATAACTAGGCTTCTAAACAAAAGTATAACGATTGAACCTAGTATTGAATTCAGGGGGTGACCCGGAGGAACATTGGAATGTCCCTCCCGAAAGTTTTGAGATTTTATGCTTTTTAATGGACAAATGTGCATTCCCCTTACGGAACCCTAAAATCTCCCCCCCCCCCCATCCCGACCGGAACAGGCAAGAAATCAACCCGCCATTCAACACTGAACCTAGAAAGAAAAAAAAAAAAAAGCTCTTATACAAAATTTTACAGCAATTCTGCCACTAAAACAGTAAAATTGAGGAATCTTATCAACCCGAATCGTGGATCATGCGCGATGCGATTTGAATTGAAGTAAATCAAAAATTAACGATTTCACCTGCATCTAAAAATCGGCATCGAATCAACTGAATCGATTCGCCCGAATCTAAAGAATTGAAGTAAATCAAAAACTAGCGATTCTGCCCGCATCTAAAGATCGACATCGAATCTGAACTGAATCGATTCGCCATTTTTTATCTTAATTTACGGGCAGAATCGATGCATTCACTTTTTCTTGCTTTCTTTTGTCTTTAGAAAAAGAAAGCGTTGGATTCGTGAAAAATTTCGACTTCCGGTTTTCCAAGGATTTATAGTTGTAGAAGATCTTTTCTGGAATACGATTTGACTATTTTTATACTCTGTCAGTCTGTCTATTTGTCTCTGACAAAAAAATTGTGGGCGGTCTATTTCAAGAACTAACGCATGGAATCTGTTGAAACTTTAGATTCAATTAGACTTTCATATAAATTGGTGCTGATTACTTTTTGATGTAAATCTACCGGCAGGTGGCGCTGCTATGCTGCACTTTTCCCAATTTTTGCAATAGCTCTATCTAGGGGGGGGGGGGATGTCCCTTCGGGCTACCCCCGGAATTCAACATGTTTTTCTGGATTTAAATGATTTTTGGGATCATATCTCAAGAACTAATGAACGGAATTTCATCAAACTTAATATTATGTCATAAGTTGTTCATGATTAGGTTTTCGTGTAAATGATATAACAGGTTGTGCTGCCATCTGCTTTTTTTTTAGCAGTGTTGAATTCAGACATTTTTCTCCGGGAGGGATTTCTATGGTTCTGGAGAGGGACATTCTAGAGTTTCGGGAGGGGGGGGGGGGTATTGGACTTTTGTCCATTAAGCATAAAATCTGAAATCTTCATGAGGGACATTTCAATGTTCCGGGGAGGGGGAGGGAGAGAGGGGTTGTCCACCCGTACCAGCCCCTGAATTTAACACTGTTTTTCAGAATTTATACGATATTAGTGATAATATCTCAAGAAGTAATGACTGGAATTTCATCAAACTTAATATTTCGGCTTCCGGTTTTCGAAGGATTTATAGTTTTAGAAGATCTTGTCTGGAATACGATTTGACTATTTTTATGCATTGTCTGCCTGTCAGTCTGTCTATTTGTTTGTCTCTGACAAAAAAATTGTGGGCGGTCTATTTCAAAAACTAATGCATGGAATCTGTTGAAACTTTTGATTCAATTAGACTTTCATATAAATTGGTGCTGATTACTTTTTGATGTAAATCTACCGGCAGGTGGTGCTGCTATGCTGCATTTTCCCCAATTTTCGCAATAGCTCTATCTCAAGAACTAATGCACGGATTTTCATCAAATTTCACATTCAGTTAGACGTTGGCATAAATTGTTGCATATTAGATTTCGGTTTAAATCACCCAACAGGGGGCGTTGTTATGCAGATTTTATCAGTAGTGTTGAATTCAGACAATTTTCTCCAGGAGGGATTTCTGCGGATCCAGAGAGGGACAGTTTAGAGGGGAAGGGGATTGGACTTTTGTACATTAAGCATAAAATCTATGATATAACAGGTTGTGCTGCCATGCTACTTTTTTTTAGCAGTGTTGAATTCAGACATTTTTCTCCGGTAGGGATTTCTATGGTTCTGGAGAGGGACATTCTAGAGTTTCGGGAGGGGGGGGGGGGGGGAGAATTGGACTTTTGTCCATTAAGCATAAAATCTCAAATCTTCATGAGGAACATTTCAATGTTCCGGGGGAAGGGGGGGGGGGTCCACCCGTTCCAGTTTCTGAATTTAACACTGTTTTTCAGAATTTACACGATATTAGTGATAATATCTCAAGAAGTAATGACCGGAATTTCATCAAACTTAATATTATGTGTCATTGACATAAGTTGTTCCTAAGTTTTTCGTGTTAATCATGTAACAGGCTGCGCTGCTATACTGTTTTTTTGCATGATATTCGTGATAGCCATATCTCAAAACTAATGCACGGAATTTAATCAAACTTCATATTCTGTTACACTTTCAGATAAATAGATCCTTATTAGGCTTGGGTGTATACTGCCCAACAGCTGTCACTTTTATGCTCTTTGAATTGGGATTTCCCGTTGCTGACATCTAGGCTAATATCAGACGAACGTCTTTTTGCACGCTTTTTTTTTTCACTCTTTCACCGTCCCTACACATGCTAGCGAAGGTGTAGGGATGGCATAAGAGCGAAAAAAGCGTGCAAAAAAGACGTTCGTCTGACATTAGCCTAAGAGGGTGTGGGCCGAAATTCAATGATTTGTTAGGAAAATGCAATGCTTAGATTTTCTTTTAAAATGCAGATACTTCAACGAATCTATGCTTTTTGAATCCTCATGATGCGCATAGGTTATCATTTAAATTTGACACTGTGATAGCGAATTTTGAAGTTTTAACATTTATGAGGCAGATGAAAGTTTTGGGATTGGCACATCCAACTATTGTATCTTCAATTTTTGAAGGAAAATGAAAATGATATTACCTTATTTTGTCTTAGAGACATCAATTAAAAAATTCATGGTATCGATTAAATCGAGTTGGCCATAGTATCGATTAAATCAATGTAAAAAAATCGAAATCGCCCATCACTAGCCGATACATGATGTCCGATGTGCAGTTAATGGATAACGTTTTGTCATTAGAGAAGTTTAAAGTATTATTTAATTCTTTTTAGTGCTTTTTTGAAGTTGGTTAATATTTTTTTTTGAAAAGATTATTTTATTTCCTACTTTTTAGTTATTCACACCGTAACACATAATTATCCGGATTTCAACATCTGCTGAATAAGTAAATTATTTGTCAAATAAATCATAATTTACAAAAATTATTTATTAAACAAATAGCTTTTGATAAATTCTTTATAATTTCATTAGAAGTATTGATTTTATTAGCATTTAATACTTATGATATTTTTTTAAACAAGTACATTGTACTCACAACAGTCTACATTCATTTATTTATTGATTACATACACCTGACTTGTGTGCCTGACATAAGGGGCCCCGCTTATAAGTCATCGTTAATATACAAGGACAAAATAGCACAAGGACTTTGAGCTTTGAAAGGGGTTGGGGTTTCTAGATAGCACAAGGAAATTTACAACACCAGAGAATTACATCTGGGAGCTCCACAAAGAGTGTGCAACGGAGCCAGCGGGAGTTGAACCCGCAGCCCAACTACGCTCCCAAGCGATTAGTGGTGTGGTGCCTTAACCATTCAGCCACAGTCTACATTCAAGAATTATTTTTTGTAAGACTCCGTTGTCAAGAAGCAAAATGCAGACTATGTAGCAATATTTGTATTGACTCTTCAAGTATATTGACCAGGACCCAGATATATTTTTCGCTGTTAGCGAAATGAGATTGACCAATCAGAAGCCTGCCTTTTTGCGAACTTATAATTTTTATAGTGTGTCTCCTTTTAAATTTAAAAAATTCTATCAAATAAAACAAAATTTTCTGTACTAAAATACTGGCATCCAAAAAGCTGTAGACTTGTCAGGTTTGAAAATGTGGTCCAGGGCCTACCGTGGCTGATTGGCCAAGGCATCATGCCACTAATCGCTTGAGAGCGTAGGTGGCTGCAGGTTCGAATCTCGCTGTCTCCGTTGCAAACTCTTTGTGGAGCTCCCGGATGTAATTCTGTGGTGCTGTAAATTTTCTTGTGCTATCTCTTTCCTGTATATTGACAATGACTTATAAGCGAGCTTGACGCCAAGCACACAGGTCAGATATATGTATTCAATAAACCAATCATGTGGTCCATAATTCTACATTATTCTTTTCCGATAATCTCCATCAATTGTTTCCTCATGTAAGGTGCCTCTATTTGAGAGTGGTGACATACAATGCTCAGACTCTGTTTATACATACATCTTTGGCACAAAACACTAAAGCAAAACTAGACATTTTCTATCCCAGAACTTGGCGATACTCGCTTGGACAAGTTTGATTATATGAGTAGCGGACAATTTAACAAGCATTAGTTTGGCAACAATAGCAAGCTCTTCAAGATTCATGGCGATAGTTTTTGTCCAGAATCTATCATTCAATAATTTTTTCCATATGTCACCATTCTCACACCAATACTCCCCATCCTTAGGCAGTAAAGACCAAAGACTTTTAAGATACATAGACTGGCAATTCTCATTCAAAAGCATGCGAAATCATGGCAGCCATCTGAAGTAAATTGAAACACTTGAACTGCGAGGTTTGTACGTCAACTGTGGTTATTTACCATTAAGTGCTATGGCTAGAATGAACTTAAAAGATAATTTTTTATCAATATATATGAAGTTTATGGCATATTTTTTTACATGAAGCTATTTTTTATATCTAAATATGCGTTATAAATATTGAATTTTCAGAAATAAAGTTAAATAAGGCGTTTTATTAATAATTTTATGGATGGTATGTTTGAAAAAGAGTATCTAATTTTAACATGCCTTATAAACCTAAATAAAGGCGAAATTTATATGGAAACAGATATCTAAAGATTATAATTCCACCTTTTCTTTAAGTTTGACTTACAAAAGTAACTGGTAGAGAAGTTTAGATTAAAGGTAGCAAATGTAACATAATATAGTAATTTACAAAATTTTTAATTACTTGTAAAGAAATCTACGTTTTTAAAACTAATTTTTATGCAACAAGGTAATTAAAAAAGTGTATATTAACAAAAGTAACACTAAATTTTTATCCTTGGAGGATGTTTATTGAAATACTTACTTGCTATACGAAAAAAACAAAAAAAATTGATGAATAATAAGGTATTTTTTTTTTTAAAAGGCCTAAATGAAATAGGGTAGACTTATACTTAATGATCCGCAATGAAAAAATATGCTGATAAAAGCATTTTCTTAGGTAAATTAAAATATAAAACATATCTACTGCCGTACAACAGCTGTAATCAAAAATCCTCAGTTAAACTGACAGTTTGCCAGTCTATGTATCTTAAAAGTCTTTGTTCTAGATGATGCAATTTGGTCCAGCTCCGAGGCTAACGAGAAAGACAGGCTACCACGGTAGGTCCGATTCTTCTTTTTTTACAGACCGCTGGAGTCATGTGATGCTCTTTTCGCACACCTTCATTGGTGCATTCAAGCATCACGTGATTCCAGCAGTCTGTAAAAAAAGAAGAATCGAACCCACTGCGGTAGCCTGTCTTTTTCGTTAGCCTCGGTCCAGTTCTAGATGATGTAAGCATGTTCACAATACCTACTGGGTTCCGATCCTGAACCGTTCTCATTGGTTCCCCAGATTCAGATATCCAGAACATATTGACTGACTATCGCAGTAGTACAGCGTCTAGAATACATAGTGTGGAAATCTGCTATTCAAACAGCGCTAAAAGTTGTATCCCTTAAATGTGCAACGATGCTGAAATCCAGGGAGCCGATCGCAGCGACATCTGCGATAAATTTTCAAATTTCAAAGTAAACATCATAGTATTATTACAGTGTCTAGACCAAATTGTCTTGGAGTTATAGAAAATATCCTGAAGATGTAGCTGTGATCGACTCATTGGATTTCAGTATCGTTTGACATTTAAGGGATCCAATATTTTAGCACTTTTTTAAGTATTACTGGGATAGCCGATTTCCACACTATATATTCTAGACTCTGTAGCAGTAGTACTTAGAAAGTACTAAAATATTGTATCCCTTAAATGTAAAACGGTGCTGAAATCCAAAGAGTCGATCGGAGCGACATCTGAGGATATTTTCTAAAACTCCAAGACCATTTGGTCTAGACGCTGTTATAATACAATGTTTACACTGAAATTCGAAAATATAACGCAGATGTCGCTGCGATCGTCTCATTGGGTTAAAGCATCATTGCACATTTAAGGGACATATTTGTTTAGTGCTGTTTGGATAGCAGATTTCCACACTATTTATTCTAGGCGTTGTACTTGTGCTCTGATACATGAGAAACTTTAAAGGTTGATTTTCAACTTTTCAACACCGATTTCCGATATCGGTTTGTGTCTTTGTGGACCTTCCGGTTTGGTGGATGACAGAGTGGCCGGGATCCAGATAGATTTTTCGCTCTAAGCGAAACGAGAGCGACCAATCAGAAGGCTGCATTTTTGCAAACAGCAAAAAGTTCGCAAAACTGCAGGCTTCTGATTGGTCAATCTCGTTTCACTACCAGCGAAAAATCTATCTGGATCTCGGTCCGTGTCCAGCTAAGTTTTCGCATTTTGAAAGATCTCGTATCTCTGTAAGAGTAACAGTATGAAAGATGAGTGCTTATAATGGGCGACTGCTTCAAAAAGGATTTGAATTTTAAAGTTTTTATTTTTTTTTAATGTTCTAATCATTAGATTTTTATAAAATTGGAATGGAACCAAATGGGTGACTTACACTTTCAAACAAAAAAAAAAAAATTATCAAAATCGGTTCATATTTAAGAAAGTTATGCGTGAACATGGCCAAAACATACATACAGATTGAATTGATAACCTCCTTCTTTTTGAAGTCTGTTAAAAATGAGAGAAAACTTAAAAAAAATTAAATTATTGCATGAAAAAGTATTTGGTGAAAATAGAAAATTCTGTCATATTTAAAAGAAACTGTGCATTTTTATTCTTTGAAGTATTTTGTAACAATACATGGATAACAGTTTATAAAGACAATTTTGTTGTCATGTTTAAAAAGAGACATTTATTTTACTTTTAACATAATGAATATTCTTTTACTCTATTAAATTATTATGTTTAAAATAAACTGAACAAGATTAAAAATATTTTGATATCAGGAAATTAATTCTTAACATTATTTTTTATATGAGAAAAGTCACAAGATATTTGGTAGATCATGTGCATTTATAAATAATGACTTTTAAAGTTTGCTCTGATGAAAATGTCATCATATTTAAAATGAAATACTCTTTTTTTATTCAGAAAGCTTATGTTCTATTACAATTACACAAAGTGGCATAACTTTTATAAAGTTCTTAATTCATAGTTCCCTTTTCTCAGATTTTTGTTTTCTGGTTGATGTGTGCGTTTTTTTCTTTTTCTTCATTTTTTTTTTTTTTTTTTTTTTTACAAAATAGTACAAAACTAAAATTAATGCAAGGATATGTTAATTTTGATGAGTGCCAATAATTGACCAGTGAGACAAAATTGTACACAACAAAAATTAATGCAATCAATTTTGGTTGGTAACCTAACAAAAATTAACATATCTGTGCATTAATATTTGTGTTATAAAGTTTTGAGTCTCACTGCTTCAATTATTGGTGCATTCATGAAATTTAACATACAACCTAATTCAAAAACATGTGAAACAAATACAAAAGTTTTATTGAATGTATGACAAAATTCTTATTTAACTTACATTTGACTCAGTTGTATTCACTTTTTTATCTGCAGTCCAACCGGAAAAAGGAACTTTATCATCTGCAGAAGCAGGAGTATCCCAGTCTTCTTTCCTAGACTTCCAGACTAAAGGAAATATATGCCCCTCAGTTGTGAACACATAGTGGCTGGCCATTTTATTTACTGGATTATCTACATCAAATAACTAGAAAAAAAAGAGAGCAAAAATAAAAGCCCTTGAAAACTTTATAAAAATTATGTATATATATTATTATTTTTTAAAATTTCTTTTGTTCAAAAACATAATTTTGAATAAATATTTGACAAATATAACCAATTCAGATACCAATTAAATTATTTGTTTTTTAAATTAATGGAATACATCTTTGATTATAATTGTGTTCTAGCTTTTACTATTCATTTTATGGTTTTTCATGCTCCAAAAATTTATTTTAAATAAGTTTCAAAGTTCTTGAACTTCTACTATATATTACTTTAAAAAACAAAATAAATAAATAAATAAAAAGAAACCATCTTGTGCTTGAAATTGGTATACAGTAGAGCGCTGATTATCCGAATAAGTCGGGACTGAACCTAGTTCGGATAAATGGAGACAGTTTAAGGGATGCTCCTGACTATACTAAAACCTTCACATTTTATCCAGGCTTAAGACTGGCAGCATCAGTTACAGTGCCAGCGTGTTTAAAATCTGCTTTTTGTTTGTTTACCTTTCTATCATTTAAAATTTTCTTTTTCTCTTTTTATCATTTTCTGAACTTCAAAAGATTATAATTTAAGCCAAAAAGCTTTCGATTGTTGCTTGCTTAAAAAAAGACGTTCTTTCCAATGCTGTCACATCTCGAATTCTTCTTAAATATGTTAGTCAAATAGGGTCAGAGTTCTTCTGCCATTCGAGCCATTTCATAGCTGTTTCCAAACATTCAAAGGCTTCGTTATGTGATGGACCTGGGTCATTTTCAGAGCATTCGTTTTCATTTCTTCAATTTATTTTTCATCTTAAATCTCATCTACAATCTCATCATTATTACAAAAATTTTCTCAGAGAAACTGGCTGTTCGGATAAATGGAAATTCGGTAAAAAAAAAAAAAAAAAAAATTGCAGATTTTCAAAACAGTTTTTAAACCTCTAATTAGATTGTATTAAGAAGCATGATCTACATTTTTATGCTTCAATTAATAAAATTATAATTAGTAATTATAGAAGTTATAAATAATCATAAAATGCTACTCATACCTGCAATCAGCATTAATTTATCAAAATATTAAACATCAGCTCTGTTACTCATGGAATTGTGACTTAGTGATTTGAATTTCTTTTCTTTTTTTAAGTTTTTGTTGCCTTTTCCATCCCTAACTGATTCCTTTATTTGCTATATATGAATAGGAGTCCAAAAGTAGAAAATATTTTTTCTATTTTCACTAAAGTAGCTCTTCCTATGCTTATACTTTGATTTTTTTTTTTCTCCCCCCCATACGTTCTTTTACAACAGCTGTTAACCAAATGTTATCATTGTTTCATTCTCCAATTTGTTTTTATATATTTATTTGCAAAAGAAGAATGAGAAAATAAGAGGATCAATCTGTACTATGATCTTGGGCTTAATGAATTGGAGTGTGAAATTCAATTTAAAGTTTAAATTGAACAAAATTAATTCCGATTCATAAGCTCAAAATCACACTACAGCCGGTCATAAAAGTGGTAGACATCGCGTAATATGTTTTTTAAAAATTAATTTAAATCATTTAAGATCAAATAAAAATTATCTTTATCTCGATCCGTAGCTGTAAAAAATAATAAATGAGAACATACACCCACGTAGAAGCACAAGGAATTCAAAAAGGCCGGTGTAATTCAAAATGACAATTTATTAAAACACTTATCAAAATTTTAGAGGTGGATGCATCCTACATAACCGTGAATAAACTATTACGAAAAATATAGAAATTATAATATTATTTAATTGTTAAACATATACTGAGATTCCATGATGTGTAGGAAATAAATTATTAAAACAGGAAGTTTAAGTCAATATGGTTAATTACAAGATGTTCTGATGATGGAACAGAGATGAGATTGACTTTTTGGTAACTGTTATTTTTAACAAAGTTCAAGACTTTAAAGTAAAATATACTTCGACAATTTAGTACTAATTTTCTATATACTTGATTATTTCCAACGATGGATGCAGAGAAAGATCTAAAAGAAGATAAAAGTTTAGTCTTTGAACATTGACAATACCGGTAAGCGAGATACCACTGGATTAATTCACGATGATCAAGCAGTTGAGGGGACAAACTTCAATTCACAACTTCTCACAATGATTTGTAGAGCAGAAAATTACGACGAATTCAGCGCTCCTCGCATATTATATATTATGGAAAGTAACGCTGTTCTGAAATGATTCTCCAATGATGAAATGACTACAAAGTACACGAAATTTTTCGTAATTTTTTACTATCATTTGTAGAAAGGTTACTTATGTTGAATCTTAGAAATATCGGATATTAAACATTACATAAAACGATGCACTTCTAGAGTAATTCTTTGATGACAAATAAAATGCGTTTATTCTTAGGGATATACCTAATTAAATAGTTGACGCTTTTCAACAAAAATTCATCGCAGGACGTGTCACCGTATCTATGGACTCTTCTGCCGCAACTGCCAGCCAAAAAACACGCCGTCGCAGCCCCACAAGTTACTTGTTGTTGCAACGGATCCCTGGTGAAGACTGATGACTTCCAGAACCCAGAGTTTCAAACATGAAAAGCCACCACAAAGCACACCAGCCAATCCAAAACACCTATCCTCCCCGCACCTGATGTCACACATAACGTACGTGTTCCAAAAGGAATGTTAATCGATTTAGCAAACATCCGTTTTCGAACTGAGCGTGCCTTTTCAGAGGGGAATACCCTTTTTGTAGCTACGTGTTGGATCTTTCAAAATGTCGGAAAGAATGATCTCATGGCGTCGCGCGCCGAAATAAAAAAATGAGAAAAGATAGAAAACACATTTTTGCGTATTTCTACCAAAGTATTCATCTGAAGTCGCTGAAAATTTCGCAATCGGCTGGAAATAAATATTTCTATCCACATAATATAATTTAAAATGGAAATATTAATAAATAAAAGATTTCTATTTTTAATATTTTAGACTTAGAAAATTACGATATGTTTACACATTTTGCGATGTATATTGAAGGAAAATCTGAAAGTTAAATTACTGAAACATAATAAAATACTAATTGCACTCAAATAATCTTAATAAGAGATAATGTTTACATTATAAAATAAAGAAATATTGAATTATTTATCATTAAAATTTTCATTATAAGTTTAAAACTTGTGATTAGAAATCAGGTGTTTGAAAATGATAATTTAAGTTATGAAATTGAAATAAATTATATTATTTAAAATAATTTGAGTGGAAAATGACGCATTATATTTTTTATGATGCAACACAATCTTTTATCTAGAGAAAATTATGTTTGTTGTGTTTATCTATACTAATTAAAAAAAAGTTTCACTCTGTGTGTGTGCGATGGTAGAAAAATCTACTGCACATACAAGGCTGAAAATTTTGGTGAGGGTAGTCCAAGGCATCTTTTGGTGTACCTGAGACTCAGAATTTAAATTTTTTTATAATTAGCTGAATTATTAATAAAAAATCACAATGCATTATCATGCAAAAAATCATCTATTTCATTCCCAGTCATCGAAAGCACTCACGCATAACCAGAACCTGATTTACACAGCTGAACAAAGATAAAAAACCAAAGACTGCAATTTGGGGGGGGGGGGGGGGATTATAACCTTGAACGGTTAAACTATATACGTAGGAAAAAAATTTCAAAATAGGTCATTTTCGCAGTTCTCTTTTTCTGCAATATGGCATCACTTCCCTTGGGTGCAATTTTGGGAGTACCAGTTAGCAAAAAATGCGTATGTGAAGCTGAGACCTTTTCTCTTCTAAGGTGGAATCAGTCTTCAAAAATATGAATTTTAACCTTTTCGAAAAATTTTGCGATCGCAGATCATTTTGCACCTTACAGAGACTATCTTTTTTCTATGGTAAAATTGCCTAAAAGTTCGTTTTTTGTCACAAATTATTTCCTGCAGACTGGATTGACATCACCTAGTAAAATTTCGAAATGTTTGGATGAGCAGAAGTATTTTTTACAAAACGTGCGAAAATTTTGACGAAAGCAATAAAAACCAAGGGGCTTTGGTGCAGTTTTGCGAGACTTCAGCATTTTCACTACTAAATAGGCATATTTATTTCCACAAAATTTTAAAGAAGGCTTGGATACAGTGATATTTATAATCTATTAAAATATTAGAGAAATCGGGCAATAAGAACTATTTTTCTTTATGCTAGCAGAGCCGAGCCGGGAAGAAGAAAAAAAAAAAAAATAAAGCAGGAAGAAAACATTCATTTTTCAACTAGAAATCAATATTTTTTTTTTTGTTTTTTTCCCACTATGTGCATACATTCATATTTATCACTGCAGAAAATTTCAAAGAGTTCAGACAATAAGAACTATTATTTAACTACTGAAATAGACCAAATGAAAAAAAAAGTCTTTATCCAATCCATGTATTATGTATGTTTTAATACATTTTGCCACTAAATATCAATATATTTTCTGGATTGCTTCACACAGGCTACGAAAACATTATGTTTTTAACTCATAAAAATTTAAAAGTTTAGTTGGTAATGAGTATTTTTTAAAAACATTTAAATACTGGATGACCACTGCCCTTCCCTCCCTTTTTCCGGAATATTTCCAAAATTACTCATTGACAGCAAAAAAACAAAATATGCAAAAAAGAAAATACAAAACATCGTTTACATACATATACTTTTAACAAAATTTTTACAAAACATACACATTTTTGTTTACAAAACATATACTTTCAATTCTCTTTGCAGCACTGCAAAACAAAACAAAACAAAAAAAATGAAAATTGATCTTTGAAAAAAGTTCATTCCTCGAAGTCACTTTCAATTTTTTTAACCATTTTCAACAGAATTAATATCAGGGACGGCACAACATTGCACAGGGCCCTGGCAAAGCAGTTAGCAGGGCCCAACATATAATGCAGTACTAGATTAATAAATTTATTTTTAAACTGTATACATCATAGAATAGGATATAATGTAGATAATAAAATGTATGATAAATACAACTACTTTTACATTTAAAATGCATAATTATTTTTAATTTCGCAAAATCGTCTATTGTGATAAAGAT
Source organism: Maratus speciosus (assembly GCA_963932465.1). Taxonomy (NCBI): domain Eukaryota; kingdom Metazoa; phylum Arthropoda; class Arachnida; order Araneae; family Salticidae; genus Maratus; species Maratus speciosus. Next base: position 299,711,664 of record OZ010789.1, read on the forward strand.
TATATCCCCTATATAGGGTTCTTATCACTGTATAAAGCTCCAATATTTACTTTTCCAGAAAACAAACTTAGTTTTATTTACAATAGAAATTCTTCATTTATTTATTAAACTTTACTTACTTTATATTTCCTACAGTTTATTATGTCTATTTATCCACAAAACTTTATTCATTTAACTTTTATAGTTCTTCAGTTATGGTACACATTTTTTGTTTTCAATTACTTCCGGTGGTTGACTTCAAAACATCATGCTTCAGACTGTTTCTTATGAATATTAAATGCATGGTGCTCCCAACTGCCATGAGATGGCGTTGTGTATCCTTGGGTGAGTGTATCTCTGTTTAGAATTGCATGTCACAGACTTTTTATAGAAGCAGACAGTCATGCATAATGAAGTTACTGCATGTGTCCATATGGTATATATACTTACAAGATCGTCATTTCTTTGCCTGAATGTTTTACACTAAACCAACAATGTAATGAGGATATTTTAGTCATAAAGCCAGGCAGTTTTTATATTCTTTTAAGTACATTTGAAAGCCCGTATTTTAACTACTTTTTTAAAAAAGAAACTTTTGAAGCTGCAGTATCCTTTCTTATAAGCTTCAGTCAATAGTTTTAACTTGTGTGCGTATGGAGCTGTTATAAAGTAAAGCTTAAGTTTTTTTGGCATATTAGATGCCGGAATGGATCTACGTGGAAAATAGCTCTTCATTTTTACACTGAAGTAGAAAGTAAAGATTTTTGTTTTTCCTTTTTGGCATTATATTTTTATTTTAATAATGTCATTTAAAGAGTGGAAGTGAAATATGTGTAAGCTGTATATTCTCTGAAGCTGTATTATATCTATAAGTTCTTTTGTTTACTACGCCATTTGAACTGAAAGGAATTATTGGAAGTAGATTTTAGTCAACCCTTGTTGTGTTACATGAAAATCATTTTAATCTAGTCTTCAATATGAGGAGTTACATTGCAAGTTTGAAGTTTATTTTAAACCAACATATTGCAGATGTAGTGATATTTAGTATTTTTGGTCGGGACATTACTTATTCCTACAAAGTCAGTTTTGCTTTTTCTTAATTTATATTTTTTCCTGAAGTTATCCTTGATATTGCTTTGTGAATCTAAATTAAATATTTTAGCCAGAAATGAAATACTTTTGCATATGGTTAAATCTTGTATTCTTGTTTTTCTTTTACTGTATTTTATTTATTTTCAATAAATGTTAGTTTTTTTTAATTAAGTTTCTTTTCCTTTGTGCCATCATTTATTTATTTTATAAAGTATATTTTTAGATTTCAGCAAAGCAAGTTTTATAGATCAATCTTTATATTCCTTTTAAAGGTTAGGAACGTCAGTCTTATCCTTCCACTTAGCCATAATTATTTAACTCTGCCAATTTTTATTAATCAATTTATTAAATATAATATCCTTTAAATTCTTTACAATATTTCAACAATTTATTTTTGCCGTTCAAGGCTATTTTCAGTATCATTCAATCTAAACATTCCCGAAAATTATATCAACTTTGTCTGTAAGAATTTAAAAACAAATCTAGAGCAAAATGTAAATATTTTATACAGAACAAACATTATTTGCAATAATAAAGAGATTTGGAGTGCCTAAGGAGACTTCAATTGGCAGAGGGCCCTGGGCAGCTGTCTGTTTGCCCAATGGCTGCGCCAGCGTTGTAGATGCATTCCTGCTAGTTTTACTCTTCTAAATCTTTATTCTTTAAACGTCAAATTGTTCTAGTTAACTATTCTGACACTAACATTTCATGGCATTTAAAATAAAATTTGCAATATTTTTGCAAGCATCAAAACGTGTGAAAATTTAATACAGTAGAGTGCCGACTATCTGAACTCCAATTAACCAAATTTCCAATTATGCGAACAACTTATTTCTCACAAAATTTTTTAAAACCAAATTTCAAATTATGCAAACAGCTTATTTCTCACAAAATTTTTTAAAACCAAACTTTCAATTATCCGAACAGTCTATTTCTCTCGAAACTTTTTTTAGCCGAACTTCCAATTATCTAAACACCCTATTTCACCCATTTTCTGGATAAAGTTCTTACCACCTAATGTTACATCTGTAATCCAACCCATGGATCAAAGTGTGATAAAGACATTTAAACGATTTTATAGAAAGCAAGTGTTAAGAATGCTCTTTTTATCGGAAGAAACAGAAGAGCCTGATCCCTAAGATATCATAAAAATTGATTTGAAAGATTGTTGTTTAATGGCTTCTGATTCCTGGACTCAAGTAAAATCTTCGGCATTAAAAAAGGCTTGGAATCAAATTTTAAATAAAGAAAAAACTGATAGTGGATCAGAAAATGAGGAATATAAAACAATAAAGGAGATGGGAAGAATCCTAAGCTATGAAGAAAATGAAATTAACGAGTGGTTAAATTGTGACGTTCATGACCCTGGATATCAAATTTTAAATGATGATGAGATTGTCGATGAGACTCAAGATGAAAAGGAAATTGAAGAAAATGAAAACGAATGCTCTGAAAATGACCCAGGTTCATCACATAAAGCCTTTGAATGTTTGGAAACAGCTATGAAATGGCTCGAACGACAGAAGAACGCTGATCCTATTCAACTAACGTATTTAAGAAGAATTCGAGATATGGCAGCATTGAAAAGAATGTCTTCTTTGAAGCAAGCAACAATCGGAAGCTTTTTTGCTTAAAATAGAATCTCTGAAGTTCAGAAAATGATAAAAAGAGAAAAAGAAAATTTTAAATGATAAAAAAGTAAAAAAATTAAAAAGACATATGTATATATATATATATATATATACTAGGGCTAGATTATTTATCAATATATCAACAGATACTGATATTTTTCAAACTTTTACTTGGAACCAAGAACATTTTGCAAATTTCTTCATAAAATAACCTCCAAATAGCGAAGTGTATTCTCTATTTAACGAACTTTTCCTTGGGATCTAATTTTTTTTTCTGCCTATTTCTTAAAATATTACTTGACATTTGAAACTTATTCTTTTTTTAACACATTTTATGATGATCAGTGACCATGAACAGGTCTTACCAGGCACCTAACTCACCGAGAACAGTAAACTTGTTGTGATTCTTTGCTTTCACATCCAAGAAGAGGAAACTTTCAATATCCCCTTTTAACCCTCAATGGAGCTGTCCCGTGTCCTTAAACTATAGTTTCCCGTTTATAGATTGTTGATAATTTCGGTTCTTGTAGCTCGAAAATGTCAAAGCAAAAGTGCTTGAGCATCAAAGAAAAAGAAAAAGTATTATTGATGAGGTGGATAAAGGCATGAAGAAAAAGAATACTGCTTTAAAATTTGATATTCCTCCAAACAGCTTATCAACCATAATAAAAAATCGTGATTTTAATGTAAAATAATTTTTTTAACTGAAAATACAATGTATTTCCAGACAATGTTTTGTTTCATTCTTATTTCCCTTGCAGATTTCTTTTTGATGGGTAAAATAAGTAAAACAAATACATACAATTTATAAAAAAACTGTGACTAATTACTTTTTTTAATTGTATTTAGTGTTTATCGACTTAAAATGTGTTTTACGTAGTTTAAATTATTTTAAAAGGTGACTCTCTATTTAACGAATTTTCCATACAACGAACTTTTTTTCGGGATTTAGCGACTTTGTTAAATAGAGGTCCGACTGTAACAATATCTAAACTTTGACTCTGTTGATATATCCCAATAATATAACAGTTAACAAACACTGCAATTACGAACACGAGCACCGAAAAAAATATCGCCAAATAACTCAGAACTCAATAAAATAATAGTATTTTGCACTCACCGCCAGAGCCCCTGAAAAAAAAAATTCTATTCCAATGTCTTCAACCTCCTTTCTCATCCAAAACAGAAAATCTACATCGATAATCTTCCTTTTCGTTGATTATCTGCAATAGAAACTATCCCAATCATTGCAATACACATATCCCTTCTCAATAAACCTTAAATTCGTTTGACTCTCAGCGTAATACTGAATAACACTTATCATCCTTTCTCATCGCAACTGTGATTAGCCTACACCTATTCCAATAACTCCAGATAATTGATACATTATAAATAATAACGCATGAGCATTAGTTATTCCGTTTGATACGGAATAACTGGTGATCATCGAGTCTATACCTAAGCAGATGGAATTCTCGGCTTGCAAGCAACCAATCAGAGTCCGCTACAGTTTCTCCTTTTGTTTATAGCAAAGTTGCAATGAAAGTTGGCGAAAAGCCCAAGGTCAAAGGAGTCTTTCACAGTGGTGATTGGTTGTTTTTAAAAAGAGCTTCCCAGTCAGTAATGTTTATTCGTATTGACTTCTTCTTTGTTGTATTTTTGTTAGAGCGAAGTTTTCTGGAGTGAATTTAATATATTCTATATTGATATTTTTCAGCTATGAATATTCATCAAAAAACAAAATTTAAATTAGTATAAAACTATTCTCAAATATGATTTAAGTATTTATATATTTTTTAAAAAGGTTTCAATGTTGTTTTCTTGTAGTAAATAGGTAGGGTAATAGATATAAATACAAGGAACTGCTCTGCTCCACAAACGCAAAACGTTTTGACACATTTACAAATTCCTTTTTAAACGTAAAGGCACAAAATTGGAAGGCCTGACCTTGGAAGTGATTTAGAAATGAACTGTGTTTTCCATTTTTTCATAAATAAATTACCTATTGAGTTAAGTGATTTTGATCACATGAAAAAAGATGTTTTTCACACTTTCTTGAGTGGTTATTCTTCTTTCGCGTGGAAATTGCGTTCAAAACGCCCCCTTTGACACTATTTTCTGAAAGGTCTATTGCATTTGCAAAAAAAATGGGGAAAACGGAAAAAAACAATTTGATTACATGGTTTCTGAACAACAACACCTGCTAGTTTCATGCATTTCCGAACAAAAATAAATTAAAACTTATGTCATAAAGTTGCCCTTTTGTATTAAGAAGAGCCAAGAATGAATTGATTCTTTAGAGAAAGATTGAAAAGCAGGGGCGTAGCTACAAATGTTTTTTCAGGAGGGGGGGGGGAAGAGAATTCAAAAATTTCCCAACTTGAAACAAATTGCTCTATTTTCCAACTAAAATGATATGTGCAATGTCTGTTTAATGATAATGATACTTATACGTAAAAAAAAAAAAAAAAAAAAAAAAAACAACAACAAAAAAAAAAAAAAAACAAGGAAAAATACTGAAACTAAAAAAAAAAAAAAATTATAATTATTGGTTTATTTAATGAAAGATTTTGTACTGTGTCATAATTGTACTTCATATTAAAATAGCCTCATGATATTTTGAGATTTTTCAGAAAGGAACAAAGTTTTGGAGGAAATAGATTAGAGAACTGTTGATGGACAACAGTAGAGATATTCAAGTTTGGTAGATGTATGATATTTTCGTAGCACAGAGAAACACAATGACAAATTAAGTCTGACTGCTTTTTGTATTTTTTTTTCTATAATTTAACTAGTTTACTGTTACAGAACTCAGAAAAGTAGTCAGCAAAACAATAAAAAATTCTTATTTTTTTTTTTACTAATATTAAAAAAGCGTTTCAAAAATCTGGAATTTTCCAACTCTATGCTCAAATTTCCCAAGTTCACATATATTGGAGGAGGAGCCCCCCCCCCCCCCCCCCATAACCCCCCATCGTGACACCTCTGTTGAAGAGCAACATTTCTGTTGCATCTAACATCCACTGAAACCTATTTAATAACAAGTATATTAGCACCACATGTGGCATTAAATTAATTTTAGTTTTTTCCAGAGCTTCCTCTTTTTCTGTGTTAATTAAAATAAAATCGTCAAAGTCCTAAATTTAAGAATTTTCTATTTTAGTTTGTATTTTATAATTTTGTCAGTTATTTTCAAAGTACTTGAATAGTTAAAATGTCGCTGATAAATAATGCATAGAGTAGGAAGAGTAGGAAACATACTATTTTTGAAGGAAAATACCTTGCAACAAATGTGCTATACGTGCAAACAGATATCAAACATTGGTTTCTTTTCTAAAATATTTTTCTTATAAATATATATACTTATTTTAATGTTGTTGTGTGAATATATAGGTATAAGACATTGAGTAGTTGCTCTCTACATCTGTTTTTACTTAAATTGCTGCTATTATACAATTAATGTTTCGAAATTAGTAAAATTTCTATTCTTGCACAATTTAATGTAGTTATCGCGATATATCAGAAATATGAATATTAACTCGTTGATATATTGAGATATTAAATTTCTGATATCGTCCAGCCCTAATATATGTATATATATATATAAAACAATTTTTAAATACGCCAGCATTAACTGATGCTGGCAGTTCTTAGCCTGGATAAAGTGTGAAGGTTTTAGTATAGTCAGGAACATCCCTTAAATTGTTTGTCCATTTATCTGATCTTTTGCTTATCCAAACTAGCGTCGGTCCTGACTTGTTCGGATAATCGGTGCTCTACTGTCCAGTAGCAGAAATTTCTCCAAGTGTCTGCGACAGATACTTCAGAGGCAAAAAATAATCTGCAGGTAAAATATTTTTACAACTGAAGCGTTAATTAATCAAACAATCACTTACCTGTAGCAGATTTAGGCATTTTATAAATTTTTATTAATAATAATCTTAATCTTTTGCGTTAAGTAATAAAGAGCTAAACATAATATGAAGCAAAATAAAGATTCGATGAAAAAGAATCTGCAAAAGAGAAAAGAAAATCTGCGACGCCCATCTCCTGTCTTGAACTTTCTGCTACCGGGCTCAACTGTATTACAATAGATGAGATGTTTGATACTTCAGAAATGTGGTTTTATTCATAGTTAATGCGATTCTATTTATGCTCAGTACGATTCAGGTTTGGATCTCTTATGCAAAAATTTATCAAAGTGCTTCTAAACCAACCAACTTATAGGGAAGAAAAAAAATCTCTTACTGAAGGTCTTAGTTAATACTGTGGGCGTCAACAAGAAGAAACACTGATAGGCAGATTTGACGCTTTTTATTTGAATCTGTTTTAATGTTATTTTTATTTGATTTTAGGATAAAATTTTAGCAAAATCAATTGCTCATTAATCTACGTGACAACAACAAAAATACAAATTCAGTATTGCCAGATTGGGGAAATTTTAAATTCAAAATGTCTACCATGTTTTCCAACAACCAATCTTAGCTTCATTTAATCACGGATAGTCTGTTATTAAATAAAGTAAAGATTACTATTCTGAAATAGTGTTAGGCATTTTGAATAAGAAACACTGATTTTTTTTTTTTCTCCCAAATAAGATTATTAGGTGATTTCACATGATCAGGAAAATTAAATAAAATTTTGAGAACACTTCAATTTTTTTGTGTGTAAAAGTTCGTTAAAATTGTAATATTTACACAGTTAAACCTCCATATACGACACTCCAGAATAGCGGCACCCTAATTTAGCTAACACTTTTACAACCTCAGACACAAGTATTATTTGCATATTTTTACCTCTGAGTAGTGGGCACATCGAAATAACAGGTAAATTTGGTGGTCCATTATTTAGAGGTTTCTCTGTTCATATATGAAAATTCATTGAAAATTGCATCATAATTTTAGAAAAAAGTTCGAGCTTTATAGATGAAAGTGACATTTCTTTAGAATATGAAGTCACTATCACAAGTGGAAACATTTCAACTTTATAGAATCTAAGTACTTTGCAGGATCAATGTTTTTATTTATTTTTAGCCCCTGGTATGCTATTTCTTTCTCAGAGCTTATTTTGCGTCATCTCCAATAAATAACATTACCTTGTATAAGCCAGCCGTAAAACAAAAGCCGATGTTTCATTGTGCGATTAAATACTCTACAGCATTTTTTAAAACTTCTAAGCATCGCACATTTTCAATGTTTATACCGTGGTATTGGGAAAAAAAGTACTTTTTAATGCAATTTGTTACAAAACTGCATCTCTATTTATTTTTGATATATTATTTTTTTTTTTGTAGTTTTTAGCGACATTTGTTTCATTTTGGTAACTCAAGTACTCCATTTCTGTAGAAAGTAAAGAAAAAATAGTTGAAAAATAGCGATTATATCTTCTTGTTGCCATTTCCCCATAAAAACTGAAAAAATGTAATGAAAATGCGTGCTATTATGAGAAAAATATAAATGAAGGATTTATGATAAAACATGGAGCTATTATAAACTATATTTAATTTTAAGTATTATATTAATGCAAATGACGTCATTTTACATAAAATAAAAGCTTGTGCTTTAAGTCTTAAAATTGAAATATGTTTTGCACTACATTAGAGTCCCGCTTAACAGAGTTATTTTCTTCTGATGAACTGGTGGCTTCTATTATTATGAAACAGCCATTATAAATGAAGTGCTCTTTCATCTTCACCTAATGCTTCATTTATAATGGCTGTTTCATAATAACAGAAACCACCAGTCCATTAGAAGAAAATGAAGTAATGGAAATGTCGGGGGCGACACTAAATTCTGAAAAAGCAGAAATCCTGTTCTCTAGTTTTTATGCTAAAATTTTTCATGCATGAATTTTTTGACACTCCTAAGAAAATTTGCTCCCGGGAAATAGCCCCTGGACCCCTTTGGGTACGCCACTGATAGACACCACTTTTATGATTACGAGAAAAATAGACCCGGGCTTCCCGGGTTACAGAATACAGATGAAAACCATTTATTATATTATTATTTACTTAAATACATAGCATTCTGTAAAGTGTCAGAAAAGATGAGAGGAGTCACTTCAGATTTTTATATACGAGTATATAATAAATGTGAGAAAATTTAAGGCAAATTTAACAGAATAATAGTGATTTTTCATTACTTCTTTTTCATACTCACTTTCCAACATTTCATTATAGTTGTTTTCTTTTTGCTTTTGTGTAAGTTGGAGTTTATACTTTCAAAGATTTGTACTGTTATCTTAATACTCAGGAAAACAATATATTCAGACTTATAATTTATTTAATATGCCAACCATCATATGAAATAAATAAGATTCAGACAACATTTTTTGTGTGCATAGAATTTAATATTACAGCAGCCAACATTGATTCAAAATAATTGAGAGCCTCAAATATTTTAATTTCAATCTTTTTAATGAGAAAATCAGCACTGTATGTATATATATATATATATTTTAAACAAAAATATAAGAGAGATATTGACAGTTTAAAGCGTATAGTTTGCTAGCTAGAATAGTTTTTACTTATAAAATGTCTAAAAGAGTATCAGTTAATTCTCCAACAATATTTAAAAAATTAAAACATAGTTAAAAATACATTTCACATAATAAAAAAAATAAACCAAAATACTATTCTTACAATGAAATCAACTTACTAAATACAGGTACTTGCAAGTTTCACTAAGGAAAAAGCTTTCCATTCGATCTTCAAGAGTTTTATCTTGTACATTGTGTATAGTTGCATATCCACATCTGTAAAGAATGTAAACATTTGTACAAATATGCTCAGAAAGAAAACCACAGACAGATTTAAAGCAGTAATTAAAGGAAAAATTTACTCTTGAAAATACAAATATTTGAATCTTTTACTTCAAGTTTTGAATATTAAGAATATAACAATATACAAACCTGAAATAATTATACAGCATACCATCCAATGTAATATTAATATAATTATATATTAAATAAAAAATAACAATCAGCAAACAAAGCAAAGGACTGAAAACAATCTGTCACTTAAAAATAGCACATGTTTTTTTTTTGGTAAGTGCTATTTGGATACTAAGAATTCTACTAACTACTAACTCTACTGTGTTTGATGTTAAAAGCAGTGTCCTAATAGATTGTATAGAATTTTACAGCTGTTGATTTATATAAAAAACACAACATCACAAATCTGTTCTTTTCGGCCAAACAGAGAAATTATATATGAAAATTAAATTCTTACCTAAGTCTTGGAATGAAATTAGTGAAAGTGTACACAAATGATGACTTCCATTAAAATAAAAAACTTCTTTATTTGATTAAATGAATAATGAGATAGGTTTTCTACTGGCCATAAAAAATTGTAACATTAATTGAACCCAGAGGATTATTTATGAAAGATCCGCAAAGCAATCACTATGATTAAACTTTTATTAACAGAAATATATTTAGCAAAGCATCAGCATCAACATAATGAACGACAGTGCTCACTCAACTGACTCTGACCGGTTCGATCAAAAATAAAATTTTACAGAAAATGGGGTCTCAAACATAAAATTAGGCCAGCTTTAAAATTATCTTCCTAAAAATAGAAGCAGCCATTTTGCTGAAGGAGGAATAGAGCATGCCGACAGTGCAGCATCATCCAAGATGCAAAGGGCCACGTGCCATGTAGCACAATATCATCTGACACAAATGGAACACACCCCCATGCTTTTGGAGAAATGCATTATGGAGCAATGATATACAATACAGAGCTAGCAGGGTTGTAAAAAAACCAGGTTTTATTAAAAAACCCAGGTTAAATGGGCACTTTTCCCCAGGTAAATGGGATTAAAATGCCAAAATGTGGACTATGACTCCACCTTCCTCACAAATAATAATCTTTAGGGTTGCCACTGTAAAGGGAAAACTGAGGGAATTTAAAAATGAGTATTAAAAACAAGGAATTTTACTAAATTTCAGTACTTTGCAAAATTTATCCATTGAAATTTTGAAAATTCTCAGAGGAATTATTCTGGGAATATTTAATCTTTTGCTCAGGAAAGTACAAGGAATTCGATTGCTGAAATAAATGGCAATCCTAATCTCAAATACAACCTTTGTGAACACTTCATAGTTTAATAGATGGGAATGACTTCATAGTGTTAAATGGGCAATTTTCCCTGGGTAAATTGGATTAAAATGCCAGAATGTGGACTATGATTCCATCTTCCTCACAAATAATAATCTTCAGTAATAAAATAATAAAATCAGTAACAAAATACAGTAAACCCTATGATAACGGAACCTGTTTACAATGGAATCCTGTCTTAAATGTAAAAATGTCATTGTCCTTACAGTAAGAATACCATATCTGCTAAGACAGTAACCTGTTTAACACGGAATTTTTCTTCTGTCCCTTGAAATTCCGTCTTAGTCGGTTTCATTATACTAAATAAACACAACAATCTTATCAGGGTTGTAAAAGACCCAGATTTTAAATAAAAAGCCCACACCAGGCAGGCAGGTGGGCGGGTAGCCGGGCAGCTACCCACTACAACTCTGAGCCCTAGAGAAACAGCAGAACACTCAGACAGTGAACTAAAATATCAATCACAAAACACAAATATTGTGAGAAATGTCATAATGTGTTAAGTGTATTGACATGATTCCTTATAGGGCTCTTCTTAATTATTAATCTTCTTTTTTGGCAAAAACGTATGTTTACTCACTACAGCTGTAAATTAGAAATCGCATTACTTTAAAGGTAACTTTAGATAAGGGATTTCGTCCACTTATTAAATATAGTGTTAAAGTTAAAAGTAATTTGTGAAATTTACAAGAGGCAGCACCTTCCACCGCTTGAGGGCGCATCCTTCACTTGAATTCTAAGGGCCTAATTTCAATGAGATTTGGTTCATTCAACTTTTATGATAATTTGGCTACTTTTTGTATTCCGAAATTTTATCTTAGACTTTAGTTACCAACATTAATGGTGAATTCTTTTTTCGGGTTCTATGGACTTTATTACTACAAGGTTTGGCTCACTCAACTTGGTTTTTGATTGTCTCAGCATGTGCAGAGCACTTCCAATGCATGCTGCTTTAGGTAGCGGGGACTCAGGTCCAAGGTTCATTCCGAAAGAGGTTTGTTGCAACACACTAGACGCTGTGGAAGTCAATGGGGCCCCCGAATCTAGGTTCACTTAAAAGATTTTCAAAAGATATAAAATCATACTTGAGTTTTGCTTAAGGTTATTATAACAGGCCCCGGGCAACACCGGGTGGGTCAGCTAGTATACTAATAAAAGAAAGTTTCACTCTGTCTGCCTGTGTGTGTGTCTGGGATGGCTAGCGAAATCTACCGTACGTATGAGGCTGAAAATTTATGTGATGGTAGCCCAAAGACCTCTCCTAATGTACCTGAAACTCAGAATTTTAATATTTGGTTAATTAATCGAAATATTAATCAAAAGCAACAATGAACTTATCAAAAATTCATCTTTTTCAATGTGAGCTCGGAAAAGCACTTGCACGTGAGCAGAAACCCATTTATGCATAGGGAGGAAGGGAACATCATAGCAAAGAACCAAGCGTTGTGTGTTTTTCATAGTTTTGATTTAATCTTTATCGACTAAACCACTCGGAACAGTCAAAATTGGAAACCATAGTCCAAAAGATCGTACTCTTACGTCTCAAATGCTGCAATCAATTCGAAAAAATTTCGCAGTTAATCTTTGAAATTTTTTTTCAAAAAGGATAGTTTTTATTCCTTATGGCAACACCCCTCTGTTTGATAAAGTATATATTTTAATTATACCAACAGATGTCGCTACATTGCAGATATATCAAAATGTTTGTACTAGAAATATATAAGCTGTGAGAAAAAGACACGGCCCTTTAAATTTGTAGTTATTTTCTAAGCTGTGTGAAAAGGACATTGTCTTTGGTTTTAGTTTTGGTTCGAAGTTCTACTTCGAGAATGTGCTGTTAATAAGTTTTAGTTTAGATTTGTGTGTATTGTGCTTTGAGTTGTGTCCGGAATAGAGTTGCGAGATCACATGTAATAAACTTTGTTTAAACAAGAGAATGAGAAATTTAATGAGAGTAAGAGTGCTTTTCTTATAATTCCGGGCCAAAAGCGATTCATATTATGGTCCGTATTCATTGCCGGAGAAAAACCAGGAGGGTGATATAAATATTTACTGCGATCGTTATAAAAGTGATAAAGATCAACATGTCATCGTTTAAGTGCGTAAACGGCTAAGTGTGATTCATAGCTGCGTGTTGTGAGCTAGTGTTTTCTTTATTTGCTCATGGATTAATTATTTAAAGAATCAAGAGGGGTAAGTGTATACCCATTTAATTTATATATTTTTGTCAAAATGAGTTTGAAAGAGTTGAAAGAGCTTAAAGCTAAAAAGAAAACAAATAAAACTAGTTTGACAAAATTAAAAGACAGATTGTCAGGTTCTGAACTAGAACCAAGTGAACTACTTCTCATAAAGGAGAAACACAATAAGCTGGTTCTAACTTTTTCTGAATTATTTGACGCGATTTATAAAGCATGTAAAGAAGATGAAATTGATGATTTTATCAAAGAAAACGAGGAAATAAATGAGTCATTAGAGAATTTAGAATTTGAACTCGGCAAAAAGCTTTCAAAAACAAAACTTCAAAATGTTAATTTGGAAAATGCTTCAAAGGCTGAAAATAATATAAAACTGCCGACGCTGACTCTTCCGATATTTACAGGAAATTTGCATGAGTGGCTTTCTTTTAAAGATATATTTAAGGCCACTGTACATGATAATTCAAATTTATCAGGGGCAATGAAATTGCAATATTTAAAATCTTCATTGAAGGGAGATGCTTTTAGAATCATTCAATCCATTTCAATTGTGGATTCTAATTATGAAGTTGCATGGTCGCTTTTAGAGGAACGGTATTCAAATTCGAGAGAACAGGTTTACACGCATTTAAAACGTTTTATAAATATTCCTGTTATTCAGAATGAGTCCCCAACAGCATTATTAAATTTAATAGATATTACAAATGAGTGCACTAGGTCATTAGAGATTTTAGAACAAAAAGTTGAGGGGTTTTCTACTACCATGTTTGCTTACATTTTAGCTCAAAAATTAGATGCAAATACAAAAATGTGGTGGGAAAGACATCTTAAGCGGGATAATTTACCAAGTTTAACTCAGTTGCTAGAATTTTTGAGAGACCACGCGCGTACACTAAGTGCGTCCAAACAAGTAAATACAAAACGAAATTTTCAAAACGAAAGCCATACAAGGCATAGCTTTTCAAAGGTGACTTCCATGGTTACGGGGTTAAATGAGAAAAATATACGCAAATGTGTTGTATGTAACCAGGAAAATCACAGTGTTTTTAAATGTCCAAAATTCCAAAAAATTAATGTACAGGACAGAGTAGATTTTGCTAAAAAACATAACTTGTGTTTCAATTGTCTTTCAGAATACCACTGCGTTAAAAAATGTAATTCGACATTTTCGTGTGCCAAGTGTCATAAAAGGCACAATGTACTTCTTTGTTTTGATAGGCGTGAGAGAAATTCCGCTGCAATGGGAAACACAAAAAATTCCAGCGATAAAGAAGCGCCAAACTCACTGGCAGCGAATGAAGGTAGACAAACATTAAATGCTGACGCGATACCCTTTGAGATAAATAACCAAATTCAGAATTTCGCTGGTACTGCGAATGTGAGATCGAGTAATGTTAAAACAGTTCTTCTTTCCACTGCGGTTGTTTATATGAGAGATAAATTCGGAAATAAAATTCTGGTGTGTGCCTTATTGGACAATGGATCAATGAGCAATTTTTTAACTTTGCAGTTAGTTGAAAGATTAGGAATTCGCAAAGAAAAAAATAATGTTTCGGTATCGTGTTTAAGTGGATCCTCAGTGGCAGTAAAAAATAAAACAACGACCTTGATTAGTAATAATTCGGGAGATTATAGTCGGGAGTTAGATTTTCTTATCATAGAAAAGATTTCGCAAATTATGCCCTCAAAATATATCAATATTTCAGAGATAGAAATTCCAGAGTCAATTATTCTGGCTGATCCTGAATTTAATAGGCCAGGAAAAATTCATCTTTTGTTAGGAGCAGAAATATTTCTAGAACTGATAAAGGTGGGTCGTATGAATGTACCAAATTCTAAATTAATACTGCAAAATATGGTGTTTGGTTGCATAGTGAGTGGGAGTGTTAACGACTGTAGCGGTCAGGAGCAAGTACATTGTGGGTTAGTTAATGAAACAGATTTAAATTTCGAAATGAGAAAATTTTGGGAAATAGAACAAGTAGAGGATACCGCACCATTGAGAAATACCGAAGAAAAAGCATGCGACACCCACTTTATAAACACACATCAGAGAGACATATCAGGCAAATTCATAGTACAAATGCCCTTGAAAAAGGATCCTAGTTCATTGGGAGAATCAAAACAATTTGCGGAAAATAGATTAAACTCACTTTGGAATAGGCTAGTTAAAAATCCAAATCTCTTAGAGTTATATTGTGCATTTATGTCAGAGTATAGAGAATTAGGCCATATGGAGGAAGTAGAGGAGCCAAATGAGTCGATAAATGCAAATTACCTTCCTCACCATGGTGTTTATCGCCCATATAAAAGTTCCACAAAACTAAGAGTTGTCTTCAATGGCTCACATGTAACTTCTTCCGGAGAATCCCTAAATTCTATACAATTGAATGGAGGTGTCATTCAAGATGACTTGTTCAGCATAATACTTAGATTTCATACACATCGTTATGCCTTTACAGCAGATGTGAAAATGATGTATCGCATGATACTTATTGATAAGAGTCAACGTGATTTACAGCGCATAGTTTGGAAAGATACTGTAAATGGTGAGGTGAAACATTACAGACTGTGTACTGTTACGTATGGAATGACTAGTGCCCCTTATTTAGCAATGCGATGTCTTAAACAGCTTGGTATAGACGGTGAATCCCAATTTCCGTATGCTTCAGCTGTGGTGCAGTCGGATTTCTACATGGATGACGTATTGACTGGTGCAGCTGATTTAGAATCGGCTAAGAGACTGCAAGCTGAACTTATTCAATTGTTAAGTACTTGCGATATGAAGTTACACAAATGGTTCAATAACCATCCAGAATTAATGGAGCCAGTGTGTAAATCTGAGAACTACACTTTTGAGAAAATGAGTGAAACTAAAGTCTTAGGACTTTGTTGGAAAGCCCATGACGATACGTTTACTTTTAGTGTATCGTTCAGTGATCAAACTAAGGTGACTAAGAGAAGTGTTCTGTCAAATATCGCTCGCATATTTGATCCATTAGGATTGCTAGGTCCAGTGTTGACGAGAGCAAAGATTTTCTTGCAAAGACTGTGGCGACTAAACATTGATTGGGATGATACTCTACTCAAAGCGGAACTTGATGATTGGTTGCAATTCCGAGAATCGTTAACGGCCATCAACAACGTAAGTGTTAGTAGATATATTTTTACAAACGATCCAGTGCAATTTAAAATTTGTGGATTTGCAGATGCGTCTGAAAAAGCATACGGTGTAGTTTTGTATGTTGTTTCTTCAAATTCTTCAGGTGAACAAACTTCTCAGTTGCTCTGCAGTAAAGGTCGAGTTTCACCGATCAAAACAATTACCATCCCACGTTTAGAACTGTGTGCTGCAGTTTTATTAACAAAATTGATGGTAAAGGTTTCCAAAATCTTAAAAGTTCCTAAAGAAGCTATCTACTATTATTCAGACAGTACTATTGTGTTGTGCTGGCTTCGCAAACAACCATGTGATTTAAAAACTTTTGTGGCATCGCGCGTATCTTCAATTCAAAATCTTTCTGACATTAACCATTGGAGTCATGTGGCCTCTGCTGACAATCCTGCTGATCTTGTATCTCGCGGTGTGGATCCCGACAAACTTTTTCAGGAAAGCTTATGGTGGCATGGTCCCCATTTCCTAACCCAACGAACTGAGTATTCTTCAAATAGTTTTGAACTGGAGCAAAGTGATAAGGACTTATATTCGTGTGAACTTAAAAATACTGTTTCAGAAACTTCATTATTAATTACGGAGTGTGCACCTTTTATTGACAATTTTTTGCAATTAAGTAATAATTATGCTAAACTAATTAGAATTCTTAGCTATGTTTTTAGGTTCATTCAGAATCTCAAAGAACCAAAAGCAAGGTGTTCAGGTAGGTTAACATCTGCTGAGTTGAAGAGAGCTGAAGAATATATGGTAAGATCTGTGCAACAAAAAGAATTCAGTTCTGAATTCACATTGTTAACCAAGGGTAAGGAATTACCAAAAAATAGTAGATTGATTTCTTTAAATCCTTTCGTAGATAAAAATAATGTAATCAGAGTTGGAGGTCGCCTCCAAAATAGCATGTTAAGTTATGTTCAAAAACATCCAATTGTACTGCCCTCTAAACATAAACTTACAGAATTAATTATTGAAAGTTATCACAAAAAATATCTACATATAGGACCACAAAATTTACTTTATTGTGTTCATAGAGAATTTTGGCCTCTAAAAGGTAGAGCTATTTGCAGAAAAATTGTACATAACTGTGTTATATGCTTTAGGGCCAAACCTAAAATATCAGAACAAATTATGGGCGAGCTTCCTAAAGATAGAGTGAATGTAGACTTTGTTTTTAATTGCACAGAAACTGACTTCTGTGGCCCATTTTTGATTAAATATAAAGGTCAACATAAAGGTATTTATCATAAAGTTTATGTTTGTATTTTTATTTGTATGGTAACTAAGGCAGTACATCTGGAAATAGTGATTTAACATCAGAGGCCTTTATTGCCACGTTAAAGAGGTTTTTTGCCAGACGAGGCAAACCTCGGAAAATATTCAGTGATAATGCTGGCAATTTTGTAAAAACTAATTTAGAGCTTAAAAAGTTGCATGATATGGTAAACAAACCAGACAACAAACTTGCTAATTACTTGTTGTCTGAAAGTATTGCATGGGAATTTATTCCCCCTAGAACTCCTAATATTGGAGGTTTATGGGAGTCAGGAGTCAAGTCCTTCAAGTATCACTTAAAACGTGTTGTGGGCAATTCTAAATTAACCTATGAAGAAATGTTAACTATAATTAACCAAATTGAAGGCATTTTGAATTCTCGCCCACTTACTCCCTTGAGTTCAGATATTGATGACTTGGAGGTCTTGACCCCTGGACACTTTCTTATTGGTCGCCCACTTAATGCCATTGTTGAATCTAATTTGAGTAATATTGAAAATAACAGATTAAACCTATAGCAGAAAACCACAAAAATGGTTCAGACCATCTGGAAAAAGTGGAAAAACAGTTATTTAAGTACATTACAGCAGAGAAATAAGTGGGTGATAGCAAAAGACAACCTTAAAATTGGAGATATGGTTGTGATAAAGGAAGATGATCTTCCAGCTTGTAAATGGTTATTAGGAAAAATTGTAGAGGTATTTTGTGGCAATGACAATAAGGTAAGAGTCGTAAGTGTAAAAACCCCAAATGGAGTATTCAAAAGAGCAGTGTCAAAAATTGCCGTATTACCTCTGGAAAATTAATTCATTTTTTGCTAAGAAGGTGTGTATTATTGTAATATTGCTTTATTAATTGTGTTAAATATTTGTATAAGTTTAAATTAACTGTGACTCATTTATGTTATATCGTAATTTCTATTCTTTGCAATGGTTGTAATTGTAGTGGTTTAGTTGAAACCCCCCCTCAGAGGTTTCAAGAGGGGCGGTATGTTTGATAAAGTATATATTTTAATTATACCAACAGATGTCGCTACATTGCAGATATATCAAAATGTTTGTACTAGAAATATATAAGCTGTGAGAAAAAGACACGGCCCTTTAAATTTGTAGTTATTTTCTAAGCTGTGTGAAAAGGACATTGTCTTTGGTTTTAGTTTTGGTTCGAAGTTCTACTTCGAGAATGTGCTGTTAATAAGTTTTAGTTTAGATTTGTGTGTATTGTGCTTTGAGTTGTGTCCGGAATAGAGTTGTGAGATCATATGTAATAAACTTTGTTTAAACAAGAGTATGAGAAATTTAATGAGAGTAAGAGTGCTTTTCTTATAATTCCGGGCCAAAAGCGATTCACCCTCTAGGGCATAATTTTAGAGGTACCGATAAACCAAATATATTCTCTTAAAGTTGAAACCTTCTTCTAATCAATAGTTTAATTGGTTTTTAAAAATATAAATTTTAACCCTTTGAAATACACCAGTAAATGCAGATCACATCATGCCTTTAAGAAACAATATTTTTTCTACTCTAAAAGTAACTAAACGTCCATATTTTAACGCAATCTTTTAACAGCATCTCAATAGACCAGATTTACATTACCAACAAAAATTGTTAAATGTTCTGATGCATAGAAATATTTTTTTTGTAAAATAAAATGTGTGAAAATTTCGACGAAATCTGTAAAAAAATGAGCCTTTCATCGCGGTTTCGATCACTTTTGGCTCAAGTTTTCACTACTAAATACTTTTATTTATTATGCAATTTTAAAGAGTGCTCCGATACAGTTATATTTATAACCTAATAAAATTTCAGAGAATTCTGATTGTATGAATGATTAATTTTTTTTATGCTAATAGAACAAATGCGAAAACAAGAAAAAAGAAAAGAGAAGAAAACATATTTCTCTTTCCACTAGATATCAATATTTTTCCACGAATTTTTATGAGGTGCAAAATCGTCATATTTATAATCACTGAAAATATGAAAGAATTTGAACAAGAACTTTTTTAAACTACTGAAATAGACAATGTGGGGGGGGGGGGGGGGAAGTCTTCTTACAAACCCTTTTACCACAAAATATCAAGATTTTCATCTAGGCTACGAAAACATCTTTTTAATTCTTAAAAATTTCTAAGAGTTTGGACAATAACGATAATATTTTTAAGCATTTAAAATACCAGAATACCACTCCCTCCCTTTTCCGCATATTTCAAAATTACGTATTGATTCCAAAAATCAAATTATACTAAAAGAAAATACCTAATAGCATTTACTTAAAATTCAATATTTTTTTTGGAATTTTTTCATTTAAAAATGTAAATTCTGACAATATATATATATATAATATTTGAAAATCAAAAAACTTTTCAATCAAAAAAAGTTCTTTTATGAAAATCTCACATATTTACTAATATATTTGTACTACAATACAACTTAGGATTTTTAAAAAGTATGTTAAAGCTCTCTAACAGTATGAATAAATATAATTAATTAAAGATGAACATCACAGATTTTTTAAAAAGAAATTTACAATACTTATTCTCAAGGGAAAACTGAAATTCTTTGTTTGAAATGTAGAAGCTCTATTGGATTTGAAAGGAATGTTGTAATGTTAAAAGGCACTACAGCAGAGATTATGAAGGAAACTCATAAATATCTGCCTAAACTTTGGAAAGATGAACTATGAGATTTGAAACAAACTTCCAAATAAATAAATAAATAAATAAACAATTGATTCACTATGAAATGGAAGAAATGATAAACCAGAGCAGTTAAAGGGATGTATAAGCTGAAATTCCATTGCTACAAAGATTTGTAGCCGTAAATTTCGGGAATCAATTGAAATAAATCCTTTCAATATTTGATGCCTATTACATTGCGAATCATAACAGTACAGATGCAAGGAATTATACTCGGCTGGTTCTTTTTATTCAATGATATGATGTGAACTTTTTTCTATTTAAAATTACAGTTCTCCTAGATTGGTTTCATATAAAAGAGCCATTACAAAATTAAAATAAAAATGCAAAAATCAGAATAATGAATTTTTGTATCATTTTTATTGTGTTTTAAATATTTTAATGCCAATTAAAAACTGATGTGAAACTGTCATTTATATTCATTTGCACGGGTTTAATCATCGTCAATCTAGTAGATATGGATAGTGAAGATAAATTTATTTTACTATACAGAAATTTGACGACTTTCCATTCATAAAGTTTTATTAACCGTTAAATTTAAACTGTTACACTAGATTATTATTATTATTATTATTATTTTTAATTGACAAATTATAAATGAGGTAGACTAAAGAAATCAATGTTTTTTAACTCATTAATATAGTACACAATTAAATAAATTATTAGCAAAAAATGAGCATGAATAAATAGAAAAGCTTTTGAGAGCTTCAACTTGCTAGATTATAAACAACAACAAGAACCTTCTTAGGACACTGTGATGCAAATAATTACATTTTTTTTTTATAAAGATATTTTACTTTTTAAACAGGAACAACAATAATCAAATGTTTACAACAAAAGTAAAACCACACGGGTTACAATTTTTCCAGTTAAGTGAAAAAGTATCCAGGCCAAGAGTCAAACATTTGACTTACATTGCCTATGCTCTACCGCTTGAGCTACCTGGTCTGACAATCCAGCCGACACAAGTCACCCAGAAAACTCTTTGTGTAATTAAAGTAGTAGAAGCAAAACCACTTCCACTTATAATTGTTAATTTTCATACATAGAGCTTTTGGATAATTAGAATGGCAGATAGAAATGTTATTAGGATACTTTTAAAATTATAATAGTATAACATAGAATTATGATCTTTTTTAATACATCTGTCATTACATACATTACAAGAAGGAACTTAAAAATATACACAAAGAAAGATTTTTCAACACTAGGAATTCTAGAAAGAAAAAAAAATATATAAAAAATTGTAATTTAATAGATTACAAAGACCATTTGGAATTCCGTCGCATCCTCTTCAACAACAGATTACAAAGATCAAACTTCAGACGACCAAAACTTTCATCGATAAACTCTCTAAGTCCTGTTTCGAGAAGAAAAACAGTTTACAAATCGAAAACAGTTTCACCGAATCATCCACAGATTGCGACAAATTACCAACATTGAGCTCAATTTTTCCCGGTTAGAATCGACCGATTGTAAAACGCTGTGGCTAGTGAATTGTGTGGCCCCTTGAGACATGGCCTTTTACTATCAATCAATTAAAAATTAGATTGTTTCCTTTTTCACGTTCGTCTTTTATTATGTAATCGATTTTCATGGGCTACATAATAAGTTGAAGACCTTGATTTTCATGGCCTACATAATCAGTTGAAGACCTCGATTTTCATGGCCTACATAATGAGTTGAAGACCTCGATTTTTGCTTTGGAAGACAATTTTCATTTCGACGTCGTTCTTTGGCTTTGGATTTTTCCATATCTGATAATTTGCACCTACCCATTTTGTAACTTTTTCAATTTTTAATGATTTTATGCCTTTTGATTACCTATTCAAACAATTTTTAACGATTTTATGCCTTTCTATTACCTATTCAAATAAAAAATTTTCTAAAAGTAAAGAACATTGTTGAATTTTGTTAAAAAAAATAAAATGCGAGCATCATTTGGCTCCATCCTCGACCCAAAACAACAACCATTTCCAAATCGTTAAAAAAAGAAAGGACCAATCAATTAAATCATAAAACTTACTCAGCTTTTGAGTATTTATTAAGGCTTTCAATAATTTCTTGCCCTACATGGAAATAAAAAGGATTCTTTGTTGCTTGGTACAATAAATAGGTAGATTCAATAAGCTCAGGTCGCAAGGGATAAAAGGCTAAATCAGGGCTAACATTTTGCCAGTTGAAACGTTCAGGAAGGGCACCAAAACGCCTCCAAATGGAATAGTATAAGGCATGGGCACAGATGGCTTCTTCAATGTCACCAGTCAAAACCTATAAAATACAAATGAGAACTACAATAAATTACATCAAGTAAAATCCAGATACTTGAAGTGGTAGTTTAAACATTTTTAAGCAGTACATTAATTTTCAATTCATGTGCTATTTATATCATATACATGATTTAAATTTAAGAGGAGCTCTTTAACAATACATTAATCTTTTGCACGCCAATGTTCCACAAAGGGAGTATCAACTTCAAAATTCTGCAAAAAAATATAATTTTATTTGTTTTGCTCTCTCAAAATCATTACTTAAAACGAAAGTGTGGATTGATTTTTTGGCATTGAGGTTATGTTAATAAAATAAGTAGTGCCTAAAAATCATAATTTTGGCTTTTTTAAAATTTATGTTGAATCAAATTTCAAAATTCATATAAAATTCTAAATTTAACATTTTTTTATAATTAAGTAAGAGTAATTAAAAATTATCAGTTTGTTGGTAGAAAATAACCTACAACAAAAAAGATTAATTTTTAATCTTAGTACTATTAAGTAATAAATTTGCATGTTCCAGAAATGGAACATTGGCATTTAAAGGTTTATTTTTTAACATGATAAGGTTTTTTTGAATAAGGATTGCCCAAAATAGGTTTTTAAGACTATCTGAATTTAGGTAATCTTCCTATTTTCGCTCAAAAATGAAAACGACCTCCAAATTTTAAAAAAGTAATTAATACATACATAAATATACATAATTATTAATTATACATGTTTATTAAATATACATAATTATTAACTATACGTGTTTATTAAATATACATAATTATTAACTATACGTGTTTATTAAATATACATAATTATTAACTATACGTGTTTATTAAATATACATAATTATTAATTACTAGTATATAACTCCCATCAAAAATGACGGAACGTTGACCTGCATTTCATTTTGATAAGATTGCATACAAACAGCATCAAGATTTTATTTTTATTATTGAAAGGCTTGTATTGTAGAAATGTAAACTTTAAAAATGAAAAATGATTTCTACAAATGCAAATGATGAGGATATATTTTTAATCAATATTCAGTTTCTGGAATAGCTCAATAATCTATAAATGCTCCGAATATAATCTTTAGAATGACGAAATGAAAAATCTGCGAAAAATTATGTCAGGTTGACACAATCATATCAGCTTTACTCTGTGGTTTTATTGATGTAAAAATACATTTCAAGCTAAGCATAACGTCTGCTTAACCAAAGTATATTCAAATGAAAATATATTTTCTATTTAATTGTAATGAAATAACTAATAAAGGCATAATACACAAAGATAAAATAAACCCAATAGACAATATTCTCATGATGTTGCATTAAATAAGAATTTTTATTCGCTTATAAAAATAAAGCACACAGGCATAATTTTTTTAAAAACCAAAAATAACTTGCAAAGGAAAAAATACATTCAAAAAGCCACGTGTGTGAATATTTTTCATTATTTCTTTTTTACCTGAAAAATGGAAATAATCAGATTGCCGCCCGTTTGAAGAAATTTCATAAAAAAAACTTGTAAAATTAAAATATAAAAATGGAAATATTTTTAAATATAGCTAATGCAGACACATCTATAAATAAACAGCTTTCATTTGGGGAAAAAAAAAAAAAAAAGCAAAATCGGTTCAGAGGAAAGCTCAGGACAGGTGACTAAAAAACCAGGCTTGTGTTTTAAATATATAGAAGGCACGGTTCACCCCAGAATGGTTACCTACACTTGGATTTTATATAAGTAGATATGTGTGGTCCAAGTTGGCTCTCTGTGCCTCTGATTAAAATTTTTTTTTTCATATAAAATCAAATGTAATTAATTCATCAATGATACAGAATGATTTTTTAATTATACGAATTTCATCTAATTAAAAAATGTTTTAGGTATACATACCTTGCGTTATCTTTTATAATGATTTTTTGTAATGGCCGTATCAGATGGGGAACAATAAACAACAAACATTTCCCACAACATTTTACGAAACATGTTCGTTCAGCTTGCTCCGTGTTCGGTAAATAGGTTCTTCAAACTTTTTGTAGGGTTATCTGTTGTGCATTGTCTGGAAGGGTTACCCGATACGTTTGTATATCTTTAAGATCTTCTTGTATATCTTTAAGAGAGCGCATTATTCATCCAACTTCTGAACTAATTTTAGAATTTTTTCTTTTCTGGTAACTTTTTAATGTTTAAACCCCTTTGTGCCTGTTTAGGCAAAGAATTTATCTCTGATGACAAATTAAGAATGACGGTCAATAAACTCCCCTGCCCTATTCTATCAGGAAACCCTCAAAGTAATAGATAAATTAATGAAATCGTCATTATTTGTTCCGCCCTCCCCCCCCCCCCCCCCCAAAAAAAAAAAAAAAATGCATTTATTTACTGAACTTTGAATGAACTTGAAAATAAAAGTTATAAAAGATGAAACCGTAAAATCAAAGCAAACATCAGTGTTAAAAAGCAGAAAAACCAATGTTTAAAAATGCACAAATAATACATGAAAAGCAGCAAACAGCTGTTTCGAATCTACTAGCAAGATTCTTCTTCAGTGCAAGATAGGGAAAAAAGGAACAGCATGCTAGAAAAAGCAAGGCTGAGCAAAAATGCTTGATAGCATCTTGCATTGAAGAAGAATCTCGCTAGTAGATTCGAAACAGCTGTTTGCTGCTTTTCATGTATTATTTGTGCATTTTTAAACGTTGGTTTTTCTGCTTTTTAATATTGTTGCGCAAAGGCTTTGTTTGCTATTTTTACAAACATCAATGCATTCAATTTTTAAATTCTGCAGTAATTAACTTATGTAATTAACTTTTGTTTTGATACTTAAATTTTTATATTTCTTCCTAATGTAAAAAATAAATTTTAGTAACATTAATTGTTACCTTTTTTCAACAATTAAAATCTAGATTTATACATGACCTCCATTAAGAGACCACCTCTCGGAGCGACCCATTTTTATTGTAACGGAACGTGATCGCTTTAGGGGTTTTTACTGTATTTATAAAATTTGGCATAATAGCAGAAACCACGAGTTTGCGATTACACAACTGTTTATATTTCAGTTCATTATTTTTTAGTTTATGAGATTAAATATAAATGGTTAAGGGCGGACTAGCTTCAAAAAATCTTTCTATTCTAAAAAAAAAGTAACTACCGCTGTCACCGCCGCCGCTGCCAGTTTTGAATTTTTTGTGACCGGAGGTCTTTCTTCCTTAATATTAAGCAAAATATTGCATACAAAAATATGAAAATCGGTGGAATTATAGAGAAATGTTTGATAAATACGCAGATGCAGGCAGTTTTCAAATCAAAGAAATATTTAAAGAGCTATTTAATGCTAAAGTTGGACAAAATCGTTCCATTAAAAAGTTTTATAGGAGCAAAAACTGTACATCGGAATTTAATCATTTTTAGATCATTTTATGCGTCAGAATTTCCCGGTGTGCAGACTGCACTCAGTTTATTAATTTTACTCATTTTTTGAGGTTTTATTTCTATTTTAAATTCAAATTTTCAGCATTTCGAGAGATATTTTTTTACACATTTTAGAAAATGGTATTAATTTAAACTGTTGCCAACTGTATAAACAGCGCAAATAATAATATTTGCTTCAAATTGAAAATTTATTTTACACGTCACTATTATAAACAAGAAAATATAAAAAGCAGGTACTCATTGAGAATTATCATAAAAACCATATTACACGTGAATTTTAAAAGTGAAAGAATGTTGTAAAATAATAAATTCATTAACATGCATTAGAAGTCTTAAATAGGAAAAATTACGTCACATTTACGTCACATTACAAATTATGTAAAATGAACAAAAAATAATATTGCAAAACTGTTTAAATTTAAAAATTGCGCGAGACATTTATGTAATATTTTAAGATGATATTTTCAACTATTTTTATTAGGATAGCACAAATAATATTTCATTTCTAGCAAAATTATTTTCACGTGAATAGTAAAAGGAGAAAGAAAAGTTCAGTGAAAATTACATCAGATTAAAAACGATATATTTAAATTGTCATTAAAAAAAACTTTCTTTTCGCTTTGCTAAAAAATACTGGGAGGCAAAGACTCTGTTTATTTAATTCATTTTATATTAGCTTATTTTGAAATGTCAACTGATTTTATTTAAGCAAAGACAAAAGAAACAGCCATTGTATCATTTAACAGCCGCTGATTTGGCTTTAAAATTCCCCAATCAAAGAGAAATGAATAGAAATCTGTTTATAGGGAGATCGCCACTGTTTTTAAACTTATAATTCAATCTTCCGAAATATTTTTTAAGTCGATCAAATTAGTGTGCTTTTAGAGTCTGCGGTGTCTGAACGGGGGTTGATGAGCGTAGCTCGTAGGGGGCAGCGCTCCCTAGTGACAAAAAAAAAGCTCTGTGCATTATTTATTTTATTGTCAGTATCTGCAAAGAAAACATAAGTAAAAAAACAGGAAATTGTGGTCAAGACAATGGCTTTTAAAAAGAAAAAACTGGGATGTTATGAAAAGCTGATGAGAGAGTTAGCATTACAGGTAAGGCTTTTTCTTTTCTTTTTTTAGTGCATTATTCTTATTAAATTAATCGAATGGCACCGGCAGAGTGAAATTTGATAGAAAGAGCAAAATTTTTTTGGAGATAGTTTTGTGATAAGCAGATGCCTCATTATAAATCTAACTTGATATATAAATTAAAACATTCCTACCCCAACTCAAAATTATTTATTTCTCGTAAATTTTATTTGTTTACCAGAAAAAAAAAGCTTGAAATCATGGGGGGGGGGGGGGGAAGAGAAAGAAAGAAACAGTACTAGAATAAATTTCACAATCCTTGGTTGAGGGTTTTACCTCTAGCCAGCGCCAATGTAAAAGACCCTGTTAAATTTAAGGCTAAAAAAAAAAAAAAAAAAAAAAAAAAAAAAAAAAAAAAAGGGAAAGAAAAGAGCTTTATAATGTGACACTTTCTGGCCCATTCATGGTTATTTTTGTACATATTAGATGACTTTCGAGGGGAATTGAAATCGAATAGTATCTTTCATTTTTCGAAAAGTGTAACATATCTTAAGTTAAAATCAACTGCTGCTTCACGTCTTTTCATGGGCTACCGGCTTAAAATGTCAAATTCTACAGCATAATTTGAGCGATTAAAAATGAGCCTGAAAATAAGCAGTTTGGATTTGAGTAAATATTTATACATTGGAGTATTTGAGTAAATTTATACATTGGAAAGGTATATTGTTATAGCTATACCCTCTTATTTAAATCAGGCAATAGGTTTACATAAATAGATTTTTTTCCTTGTCTTCTCCTTCCCCCCCCCCCCCCAAAAAAGAAAAAGAAAATAAAAGGGGGTTACTTTTAAAAACACACTTTCATGATTACTACTTGAAATACAATTTTCCAGATATAAAAATCACCAAAAGAGTTTATAACCAGTTAGAAAACCGCTATTTATTTTTTATTTGTTGTTATTACTTGTATTTATTCACGCTTTATTGTTTTAATATCCACTTTATTATATTTATTTATTTCTTAGGGAAAGAGGTGTTCGAATCACTTGCCATTGAATGACAATATATGAAAGTTTCATGCATTTAAGTATGAAAATATTTTGTAATTGTGCGAGAAAAATTGTTTAAAATAATTTTATTGATTGTCAATGCAAATCAGAAATATTATTAAAACTTGATATTAAGATTATTGAAGAAATAGCCAAATACTAAATAAAATGAAAAAAAAGAAATTGAAAATGTTTTATGCGTTTTAAACTCGATGCATACATTATTTAATGAAGAACCAACTAATCTAATTGAGCAGTGACTCTTGTTTTGACATTACCAATACACATAGAATGCTAAGATGCTCTACGGATGGTCTTTTAGTAATTTTTATACCCTTCACAAAAATTTCCGTTTCAAAACAGGACCCTCGACAAAACTTTTCAATTCAAACAGAACCCTTCACAAAATTCTTTGTCTAAGACTTTTCAATCTTAAAACTGAACCTTTTATAAATTTAATCATTTGAAAGATAAATATAACCTGTCACTCTTACATATGTGAAAGAAATATATATATATTTTACATGCATATAACGTCTTAAAAATGTATAAACAAGAGCCTGAATATAACAAATATTTCAAATTCATAAAATTTAGGCTAAATTTTTCACAAATATAAAACATTGTTCACAATTTTTCAATTTCAGGACCCTCTGAGAAAAGCCTGGACTCTTTTAGAGTAATAAGTGTGCCATTATTATTATTATTATTTTCTTTTGCCAAGAAAGAAAAGATTTCTGGCACTTCAATTAGAATAATCTGAAATTTTTATTCGAAGTACGGATAAAAAGGATCTAATTTTTACATAAAACGCTAGTGACTTTGCATATGAGAACATAATGCAATTTAAGTAATATAATCGCTTCAATTACATACAGTAAAAAAGAAAATCGAGTTTTTATATACTTAATAACACCACGAATATAGTAAAAAAGTATTAACAAATGCACAAAAAAAAAAAAAAATAGTGTTTTGATAATACTTATTAAACATTTAAATAATACTGATTTCAAGCACCAGCTTTTGTTTACAAACATTGGCGACTTGGCGGTGATATTTTCATTACGAAAACAAATCTTTACCTATCTCCCCCCCTAACTCGCTCCTATTGGTTTAGTTCATCAGTACTGAATAAAAGTCAAACATTTCCCGAGCGATGCGAGAAATGCTTGGTGAGCAAGTATACCCAGCAAAATTCTCTCCTTCATCAAGGTCAAGCAACTTTTGCTGACTGAAATGTTTTGTTGGGGAAAATGTTCTGTGAAAGAGTGTCGTCTGATATGGCCATAAATGATCATCTGTTATACTAGAACTTTTCTAAGAGCTTTCTAAAGATTTCTTTAGTTTCAAACTAAAAATTTTCCATTACAGTTAAGTCTTCAGTTTTTAATGAGCACGTGAAAAGTGTCTTCTTTAGTCATATATATATGCATTGCTTGCTTTATAATTTGCACTCACGTTTTAAGTCAGTCATGGCTGATAATTATAAACAGTGAATTTAATAGCAATAAATAAAGAGTGTCGCATTTGAGCCGATACAGCTCAAATTAATGAGTAATGTTGAAAATACCCGAAGGAAGAAACAATATTTTTGGAATGCAGATAGTTTCGGTTGAGTTTTCGCCCGGCAGCATTTTCGCCGAAACTCAGATTTTGGACAGAAATTGAAAACGAATTTTCAGCCAATCCCTACTTTTGATTACAGTGCATAGAAGTAAACATAAATTTTTTTGAATATGAAACCTTTTATAAGTGTCAATGAAAGTTGTTTATGACTTTGCTCTACTTTCGATCCTCCTTCCCCGCCCCCCCCCCCCCCCCCAGTCTCTCCCACACATGTTCTCTGAACAATCTAAAGTGGATTACTCATAGCTGCCTCTGAAAAAAAAATGAGTGTTTGTTGAAAATTATATAGGTCAATTAGACATCATTAATGACTTAATTAAAAGGGAGAGATAGATGCTGCGGGGTGACCCCAGAACCAGAAAAATACATTCATTCTACCTGACAGTTGTAAGACAAATAAATACAGTTATAAGATTTAGACTGTAAATGAATCAAGCCAAATCTGTTAACCTTGACTTATAAATAACCATAAAGATAGCACATTTAATATTAATTTTGAATTATAATCTAGTCAAGCCATTTATCAATTGGCACAATTGAAATTTTAACTTACATGTAAAACACCACACAAATATTGGAAAAATCCATAATAACAAACATAAAGAAAGTCATAAATTATACTATAATGAATGTATCACATAATACCATCACAGAAGATGAATGCATACTGCCTGTTATTATAAACAGAATAAAATCCTTTAGAGTGAAATTGCAAGATGCATACCTATTAATATATACAATAAATCGAAGAACTAAAAGATTGAAATTTGGCAAGGTGGTTATTTTTAAGATGTAAGTGGTCAAGAATGGTTTCTAAAGAATTAACATAACAGGATGAAAACAGCAGAAAATGTTCTAAAAATACAATTTACCTGAAATTGTTAGGTAACTTGAAATTTGAGATGGCTGTTACTTTAGAGATGTAAATGCATGCAAAAACAGATCTTAAAAAATTTGCAATTTAAAAAGGTGTAGGAGCAAAAAATGTTTTAAAACTGCAATTTCTGTGATATAGAAGCTTGGAATTTGACATGGTGGTTGTTTTTAAGATGTAAATGCTCACTACGAATGGTTTCTAAAAAATTCGAAATAAATGAAAAATGAAATAAGTAGAAAACTTTTTAAATTATGGTTTATTTGGAATTAATTTAAGATTTTCTAATTAATTTAAGTTTCATGTTCACCTAATGCAGTATAAGAATAAAGTTTACTCAAAATGGAGCTTAATTAGTAATTTTTTTAAGTATTCATACCAGTACAATTTCCTCTAATGCAAATAGTTACACAAATACTACTTGGCAAATTTTAACCTATGAGTGCAAAGCCACATGTTACGAAAGCCCATCTGCCTGCTGGGAAAATAAAAAAATAGCCCAGCTGTCACGTGGCTCAGTACATGTTGCGAAGGAGCGTGCACAGTCAGATGCTAGAATTCTTTTTTATTAAGTAAAGAAAACTCGAAATGTTTGGTCGGGGAAAAAATGTTTCTTCGAATTATAAATATTTATATTACAAGTGTGATTTAATGTAACTTGAATATATTTCCTCGAAATGATCAGAATATATTTAACTTGGCTGAGATGCATATTTATGTGGCATTCTCGGAATAATTTATCTTATTTAAATGTTGAATGTTGATTGTTCTAAATGTCGTCGTGCTGTGCTGTCAATAAAAAATAAAAAGACTTTCAGATTTATTTACTTCACAAGAATTGGATACAACGAAATATGCTTCTTTTTTTTCTTCCAGAAATCACTTTATTGCTTCGAATGATGTTTCAGGATAGTTTTGAAAGGAATAAGTTTTATGGTGTCACGAAACACAGAAAAAAACATTCAGATCGAATTTATTAGTGTTTGTCAAGAGTACCACTCATTTCTTCGCATTTATTAATTATAGTGTTTTGATTATCATGGAGTACTAGTGCACAGATTATCATCGTCTTCAAAATATTGGATTACTCGTCATCGGCTTATTCGTCTTCTCGTCGTGGATAAAAAAAAAAAGGTACTGTAAACCATTTTGTTCTATGCATGAAAATAATTGCTTTATTGTTTTAATATCCACTTTATTATATTTATTTATTTGTTAGGGAAAGAGGTGTTCAAATCACTTGCCATTGAATGACAATATATGAAAGTTTCATGCATTTAAGTATGAAAATATTTTGTAATTGTGCGAGAAAAATTGTTTAAAATAATTTTATTGATTGTCAATGCAAATCAGAAATATTATTAAAACTTGATATTAAGATTATTGAAGAAATAGCCAAATACTAAATAAAATGAAAAAAAAGAAATTGAAAATGTTTTATGCGTTTTAAACTCGATGCATACATTATTTAATGAAGAACCAACTAATCTAATTGAGCAGTGACTCTTGTTTTGACATTACCAATACACATAGAATGCTAAGATGCTCTACGGATGGTCTTTTAGTAATTTTTATACCCTTCACAAAAATTTCCGTTTCAAAACAGGACCCTCGACAAAACTTTTCAATTCAAACAGAACCCTTCACAAAATTCTTTGTCTAAGACTTTTCAATCTTAAAACTGAACCTTTTATAAATTTAATCATTTGAAAGATAAATATAACCTGTCACTCTTACATATGTGAAAGAAATATATATATATTTTACATGCATATAACGTCTTAAAAATGTATAAACAAGAGCCTGAATATAACAAATATTTCAAATTCATAAAATTTAGGCTAAATTTTTCACAAATATAAAACATTGTTCACAATTTTTCAATTTCAGGACCCTCTGAGAAAAGCCTGGACTCTTTTAGAGTAATAAGTGTGCCATTATTATTATTATTTTCTTTTGCCAAGAAAGAAAAGATTTCTGGCACTTCAATTAGAATAATCTGAAATTTTTATTCGAAGTACGGATAAAAAGGATCTAATTTTTACATAAAACGCTAGTGACTTTGCATATGAGAACATAATGCAATTTAAGTAATATAATCGTTTCAATTACATACAGTAAAAAAGAAAATCGAGTTTTTATATACTTAATTACACCACGAATATAGTAAAAAAGTATTAACAAATGCACAAAAAAAAAATAAAAAAAAAATAGTGTTTTGATAATACTTATTAAACATTTAAATAATACTGATTTCAAGCACCAGCTTTTGTTTACAAACATTGGCGACTTGGCGGTGATATTTTCATTACGAAAACAAATCTTTACCTATCTCCCCCCCTAACTCGCTCCTATTGGCTTAGTTCATCAGTACTGAATAAAAGTCAAACATTTCCCGAGCGATGCGGGAAACGCTCGGTGAGCAAGTATACCCAGCAAAATTCTCTCCTTCATCAAGGTCAAGGAACTTTTGGTGACTGAAATGTTTTGTTGGGGAAAATGTTCTGTGAAAGAGTGTCGTCTGATACGGCCATAAATGATCATCTGTTATACTAGAACTTTTCTAAGAGCTTTCTAAAGACTTCTTTAGTTTCAAACTAAAAATTTTCCATTACAGTTAAGTCTTCAGTTTTTAATGAGCACGTGAAAAGTGTCTTCTCTTTAGTCATATATATATGCATTGCTTGCTTTATAATTTGCACTCACGTTTTAAGTCAGTCATGGCTGATAATTATAAACAGTGAATTTAATAGCAATAAATAAAGAGTGTCGCATTTGAGCCGATACAGCTCAAATTAATGAGTAATGTTGAAAATACCCGAAGAAAGAAACAATATTTTTGGAATGCAGATAGTTTCGGTTGAGTTTTCGCCCGGCAGCATTTTCGCCGAAACTCAGATTTTGGACAGAAATTGAAAACGAATTTTCAGTCAATCTCTACTTTTGATTACAGTGCATAGAAGTAAACATAAATTTTTTTGAATATGAAACCTTTTATAAGTGTCAATGAAAGTTGTTTATGACTTTGCTCTACTTTCGATCCTCCTTCCCCCCCCCCAGTCTCTCCCACACATGTTCTCTGAACAATATAAAGTGGATTACTCATAGCTGCCTCTGAAAAAAAAATGAGTGTTTGTTGAAAATTATATAGGTCAATTAGACATCATTAATGACTTAATTAAAAGGGAGAGATAGATGCTGCGGGGTGACCCCAGAACCAGAAAAATACATTCATTCTACCTGACAGTTGTAAGACAAATAAATACAGTTATAAGATTTAGACTGTAAATGAATCAAGCCAAATCTGTTAACCTTGACTTATAAATAACCATAAAGATAGCACATTTAATATTAATTTTGAATTATAATCTAGTCAAGCCATTTATCAATTGGCACAATTGAAATTTTAACTTACATGTAAAACACCACACAAATATTAGAAAAATCCATAATAACAAACATAAAGAAAGTCATAAATTATACTATAATGAATGTATCACATAATACCATCACAGAATATGAATGCATACTACCTGTTATTATAAACAGAATAAAATCCTTTAGAGTGAAATTGCAAGATGCATACCTATTAATATATACAATAAATCGAAGAACTAAAAGATTGAAATTTGGCAAGGTGGTTATTTTTAAGATGTAAGTGGTCAAGAATGGTTTCTAAAGAATTAACATAACAGGATGAAAACAGCAGAAAATGTTCTAAAAATACAATTTACCTGAAATTGTTAGGTAACTTGAAATTTGAGATGGCTGTTACTTTAGAGATGTAAATGCATGCAAAAACAGATCTTAAAAAATTTGCAATTTAAAAAGGTGTAGGAGCAAAAAATGTTTTAAAACTGCAATTTCTGTGATATAGAAGCTTGGAATTTGACATGGTGGTTGTTTTTAAGATGTAAATGCTCACTACGAATGGTTTCTAAAAAATTCGAAATAAATGAAAAATGAAATAAGTAGAAAACTTTTTAAATTATGGTTTATTTGGAATTAAATTAAGATTTTCTAATTAATTTAAGTTTCATGTTCACCTAATGCAGTATAAGAATAAAGTTTACTCAAAATGGAGCTTAATTAGTAATTTTTTTAAGTATTCCTACCAGTACAATTTCCTCTAATGCAAATAGTTACACAAATACTACTTGGCAAATTTTAACCTATGAGTGCAAAGCCACATGTTACGAAAGCCCATCTGCCTGCTGGGAAAATAAAAAAATAGCCCAGCTGTCACGTGGCTCAGTACATGTTGCGAAGGAGCGTGCACAGTCAGATGCTAGAATTCTTTTTTATTAAGTAAAGAAAACTCGAAATGTTTGGTCGGGGAAAAAATGTTTCTTCGAATTATAAATATTTATATTACAAGTGTGATGTAATGTAACTTGAATATATTTCCTCGAAATGATCAGAATATATTTAACTTGGCTGAGATGCATATTTATGTGGCATTCTCGGAATAATTTATCTTATTTAAATGTTGAATGTTGATTGTTCTAAATGTCGTCGTGCTGTGCTGTCAATAAAAAATAAAAAGACTTTCAGATTTATTTACTTCACAAGAATTGGATACAACGAAATATGCTTCTTTTTTTTTTCCAGAAATCACTTTATTGCTTCGAATGATGTTTCACGATAGTTTTGAAAGGAATAAGTTTTATGGTGCCACGAAACACGGAAAAAAAAACCTTCAGATCGAATTTATTAGTGTTTATCAAGAGTACCACTCATGTCTCCGCATTTATTAATTATAGTGTTTTGATTATCATGGAGTACTAGTGCACAGATTATCATCGTCTTCAAAATATTGGATTACTTGTCATCGGCTTATTCGTCTTCTCGTCGCGGATAAAAAAAAAAAAAGGTACTGTAAACCATTTTGTTCTATGCATGAAAATAATTGAAAATTATGGATCTAGAAAAATTAAAAGGTAAACGGAAGGTCATGAAGACTTCCATAACCAAACTTATAACAAAAATTGAATCTTATATCGAAAGTATTGATTTTGAAAATAAAAGTAATTTTGATCAGTTGAATGAATATTTAAATAATATAATAGAAAAGCAAAACGAATTAAAAGTAGTAAACAATCAAATTCAGGAATTAATTGCTGATGGAACAGTTTTCGAAAATGATATTCAAATGAGTATTGATTACGATGACGTCATAAATGACGCAAAATTGAAAATTAAATTGAATTTGAAGAAATTTAAAATTAATTCTGATCAGCCTGATACTAGTTCTGTATTTAATGGGAGTACAATTCCTTATGTTAGTGCTAGGCCGGCAACAATAAATTTGCCAAAAATAACTATACCAGTCTTTAAGGGGGAACCAAATACCTTTTTAGAATTCATGAATAGTTTTAAGAGTACAATCAATTCGAATGAGAATTTAACCAAAATTGACAAATTTAATTACTTAAAATCATTTTTGTCAGGTGAAGCGCTTAGATCAATTTCTGGTTTGGCCCTAAACGAAACTAATTATCAGCACTCTTTAGACTTACTGCAGAATCGATACGGTAAACCAGAAATTTTGATAAGCGGGTTTATAAACAAGTTGTTAGAGCTAGAACCGGTAAAATCAACCGCGAACATAAAATTGTTACTGGATTTATATGACGAATGTGAGGTGAGCATTCGAAACTTGAAAGCCATTGGGGTGGCGTCAGATAATTTTGGGTATTTATTGATACCAATAATCTTAAAACAATTACCCCATAACTTAGTTATAGAATTTCAGAGGAAAAAGAATGCTGAAAAAGCTGGTGACGTGAATGAATTAATGAATTTTATAAAGTTTGAAATAGAGTCGCGCAAAGCAGCTAATGCAGTGCCAGGGATTTCCTTAAAAAATCAGGAAGTAACACGATGGAAAAAAAGGGCTCCTAGGATAAAACCTAATGTTCCCACTTCAGTCGCACTTAACACTGTTGTGAAAAATGTTTGTATTTTTTGTAACTCGAATCATTCAAGCTTAAAGTGTAACGAGATTACCGATGAACAGAAAAGGTATAAGTTGAAAAAAGATGGGAGATGCTATCGATGCTTCTTGAAGTCACACTTAATATCCTTATGTAAGGTAAAAATACCGCCTTGTGAATTGTGCAACAGTAATCAGCATAATTATTTATTTTGTCCCGCTAAAAAATCATCAAAAACGCATCCCGATGATGGCTTAGTGAAAGCCGAAACGTCTAAAAATGACAAAAGTCAAGCCGTGTTTTCATATGTAGTAAAAACAAATAATTCACCCGAAAAGTATGCAACATTGTTGCAAACTGCCTGTGTACAAGTGCAGGGAACAGGAAATAAATTAAACTCGAGAATTTTATATGATTCTGCATCCTCCAGAACATTTATTACAAAAAGTTTACCCTCAGCGTTAAAATTAAAACGTGTTGCTAAGGAAACACTTTTGGTTTATACTTTTGCGAATCGCGACGCCATAGAAAAGGATTTAATGTGGTAATTTTAACTATTATTAGTTGTCATCATCCTTATGAAAAAATAACTGCAAGAGCGCTGGTTTCTGAAATTATTAGCGGTACTAAGATAATGACTTCTGTTGATTATAAATTGATAGATAAACTACGTTTATATAAACATGAATTAGCTGACACATTTATTCATTCGAAACCTGTTCAAATATTGCTAGTGGCAGATTATTTATTCTGTACTATAATAGGATCTGTCGAAAAAATTAATCATCAGTTATTTATGCAGCCAACAATATTTGGTAAAACCTTGGTCGGTCGAGTTGACAGTAATAATTCTCACACAACTCCCTGTTTAAATGTTATTTGTTTACCTCCAGAAAACGATCTTAGAAATTTATGGCACATCAAGTCTTTTTTAATCGATTCTAATGATCAAAAGCACGAACAGACTTATGAGGTCATTAATCAATTCCAGAAAGAAATCATTTTTAAAAATGATAGATATATATGACTCCCTTGTTATGGAGTAATGAATTAGATAAACAAAATTTGTTTAATAATTACGAGGTTGCGAAAAAGCGTTTTGCAGGTTTGGAGAAAAGATTAAAAGGTGATAAATCTTTGTTTTTGAAATATAACGAAATTATGAAACAGCAATTAAGTAAGGGAATTATTGAAAAATGTAGTGATAACTGCTCTATCGATTATGTAATGCCCCATCAATTAGTGTCAAGGCCGAGTTCCTCTACCACAAAAACCAGGATAGTTTTTGACGCAAGCAGCTGAAAAAATAGGGAAAAAAGTCTAAATCAATGTCTTTTTGCGGGGGAAAATTTAAATCCTAATCTCATAGATGTGCTATTAAATTTTAGACAGTTTAAAATTGCTTTCACGGGGGATATTGCTAGGGCCTTTCTACAAATACAGGTATCAGAAAATGATAGAAATTATTTATGTTTTTTGTATTTCGATGACTGCGACATAGATCAACGCATTGTTTTATACCATTTTAATCGTCTCTGTTTCGGTGTGACCAGCTCCCCTTATGTTTTAGCCTCTACAATTAAAAAACTTATTGGTAATTATAAGGAAACTGAACCCACCGCTTATGAAATGATTAATAAATATTTATATGTGGATGACTTAATTTATGGAGCATCCACGGTTGCAGAAGCCATGAAACTAACAACTACTGCAGTTTCTATATTTAAAGATGCTAATATGCAATTGCGAAAGTTCGTTACTAATTCACCAGAATTAAAGGAATCGTGGAATGGTAAGCCGGTTATAGAAATTAATGAAAATTGTGTAGAATCTAAAGTATTGGGGTTAAACTGGAATATTGAAGAGGATTTTCCGGCCATAGATTTGGCATCTTTAGTGTCACTTGGTGACAGCTTAGAATTTACCAAAAAGCATGTTCTCCAAACTGCCGCCAAAATACTTGATCCTATTGGATTTATGTCACCATTTTTGATTAGAATTAAGATTTTTCTACAAGAATTATGGCAGAGTGGGTTAGACTGGGACGATGAATTTAACGAAGAATTTAAAATTAAATACAGAACATGGTATCAGGAAATAGAATTGCTAGAACAATTAAAAATACCCAGGTATTATTATCAGTCGGGTGAAGTGCAGGACAATGTACAACTTCACATATTTTCGGACGCTTCCTTAAAATCCTATGGAGTGGTAGCCTACTTGCGGTTTAAATCATCCGAAGGCCTCTTTAAGACTTGTTTTGTTATGGCTAAGGCTAGAGTGGCCCCGTTGAAGAAAATAACTCCCCCAAGACTCGAACATTTAGGTGCTCTAATAGCTGCTAATCACCTAAAAAGTATTTTCTCTAATCTAGAAAAAATAGTACTGTGGACTGATTCAACCATCGTATTACATTGGATCCAAGGAGTGGCATCCAAATGGAAGCCATTTGTTGCCAACAGGGTAACAGAAATACAGGGCATAAGCGACCCTAGTTCTTGGAGGCATGTAATTAGCAGGGATAATTCTGCGGATAGGCTGACTAGGGGGCTATCAGCTAAAGAATTATTGAACTCAAATCAATGGTGGTGTGGCCCTGAATGGCTTAGTAAATCTGAAAATTTTTGGCATAAGGATGATAAATATAAAACAAAATCAGTCAACCCTGAAATTGAAGCCAGAAGTAAAATTATTGTTAATGCAACAATCGTTAAGGAAAATTTAATTGAAATAAACAAATACAGTAACCTGAAAAAACTATTACGAGTAACTGGCTATGTATGGAATTCCTAGAATCCATACTCAACTCTTTATCAAAATATTAAAGAAAAAACACGAGAAAAATTGTAATCTTACGTCTGAGGAAATCTGAGAAGCAGAAATTTATTGGATAAAAAATTGTCAAAATGAAATTTTCGCGAAAGAAATCATATGCCTGAAAAATTCTAAACCGCTTCCTAGAGATTCTAAATTACTTTCCTTGAACCCTTACCTTGATCCAGAAGGAGTTTTGCGAGTCTCTGGAAGACTCGGCAAGAGTAATTTATCGGTGGATGAAAAGCATCCAATAATTCTTCTGCCAAAAACTAAATTGGTAGAGCTAATAATTTGGGATGCTCATTATAAAGTTTTTCACTCTGCTGTTGCACATACACTTCTACAAATTCGTGAAAGATTCTGGCTACTAAAGGCTAGACAAACCGTGAGAGCTGTACTAAAAAATTGTATTATATGCAAGAGGTTTTCTTCAACTCCAGGAGACCAAACGGTAGCTCCATTGCCAGCTGATCGTGTAGAACAAGCAAATCCGTTTGAGGTAATAGGATGTGATTTTGCAGGACCATTATTCGTGAGAAATAGTGACAATAAACAGTACATTTTGCTCATTACATGTGCTGTGACTAGAAATGTGCATCTCGAACTTGTAGACAACTTGTCAACTTCAACTTTTCTACTAGGATTCCATAAGTTCATCTCCCGACAAGGAATACCAGCTGTTATACATACAGATAATGCTCAGACGTTCAAACGGGCCGAAAAAGACTTGAAAAAACTTTGGTCCATTATAACTCATCCAGATGTACAAGAATTTTTTTCTTCCCATTACATTAAGTGGAAATTCATAATCGAATGAGCAGCATGGTGGGGGGGATTTTATGAACGTATGGTTAGGACTATAAAAACTGCATTGCGAAAAACTCTTGGCAAATCATCGCTAACTGTTAACGAATTGAATACTGTACTAATCAAAGATGATAAATTACCCAGAAATTTCTGGAGTCAAGGAAAAATTATTGAATTATTTCCTAGAAGAGATGGCAAGGTGAGGGCCTATAAAGTCAAAACTGAGAAATGTATTCTTAAAAGACTCATCCAATTGATTTATCCTTTTGAACTTTGAGTTGATTCCGACTCTAAAAATTAATTCATATAATAATCATTTTTCTTATTTTAGTTTGAATTTCATTGTAACATGTTTAAATACCCTGAAGTATGTATAACATTTCGTTATTTTATATTTGTATTAATTTCATATATTTTAATTATTTGTGATGAACAACCATATGTTCATGGGTGGGCAGTGTTACGAAAGCCCATCTGCCTGCTGGGGAAATCAAAAAATAGCCCAGCTGTCAAGTGGCTCAGTACATGTTGCGAAGGAGTGCGCGCAGTCAGATGCTAGAATTCTTTTTTATTAAGTAAAGAAAACTCGAAATGTTTGGTCGGGGAAAAAATGTTTCTCCGAATTATAAATATTTATATTACAAGTGTGATTTAATGTAACTTGAATATATTTCCTCGAAATGATCAGAATATATTTAACTTGGCTGAGATGCATATTTATGTGGCATTCTCGGAATTAATTATCTTATTTAAATGTTGATTGTTCTAAATATCGTCATGCTGTGCGGTCAATAAAAAATAAAAAGACTTTCAGATTTATTTACTTCACAAGAATTGGATTCAACGAAATATGCTTCTTTTTTTTTTCCAGAAATCACTTTATTGCTTCGAATGATGTTTCACGATAGTTTTACCACAGGTTTTGCTAGTGGTACATAAAATATTGCACATTCAAAAACTCTCTCCTATGTATTTAAGCAAATTTCCATCACTCTTTGTACTGAGCACGGTATGCTAAATAATCCTACCGAAACTACTATGACTTAAAATTTAAAGTTCTGGTGCTATTAACATTGCCTTTTCAATTTATATTATATTGTGCCTAGAGTGTCAATGATTTAAATCAGCAATTAAATAGTGATTTTAATCAACCTATTTTTTTTTTAAAATCATTGATTAAAAATAAAAAAATTTCTAAATGTTTAAAATGTCAAAAAAGTTAAAATTTAAGATGAACATAATTTGAAAGTTTCTACAGGTATTTTGCCTTATAAATAAACAAAATAAGAGCTCTAAATAATTGTTTCTAAGCTTAATTCCTGAGTATTGTAAAAAATTAAAAACAGTTAAGTTTGTAAAATGCATTGTTTTTATCAAACATAAAACAGTTTAATTTAAAAATGATATTTAAATCTAATATAATTTGTAATGTCATAATTTCCTTTATGTAATCAATTTACGCATTATTTTATATAAAATAAACATAGCAAGTTAATAAATTTCTGCAAGTAAAAGAATAAATAGTCAGTGTCTTAGTTTCTCGTTCTATTTTTGTGATAATAAATTAACAGCAATCTTGAATTAAAGAAGAATAAAAGAGTGACGCTTGCTCAGCAGCTAAATTGTGAATGAATGCATAAGAGAAAAAGAGCTAATTGGTATAAAAATGTTAAGCACAGCAAGAGCTTCTTCGGTATAGGTTGAATTTTTTTTTTTTTTTTTTTTTTTTTTTTTTACCTTGTAACTCACATATACTAATAAAAAAATTAATCAGGGATTTAAAGCAGCAAAACTTTTCTTAAAAAAAAAAAAAATTAAATTAAATTAAAAAAAAATAATAATAAAAAAAATTGAACCATTGAAAGTAGGGTGTCAACGATTTTAATCAGTTGATTTAAATCAGCGATTAAATCGTGATTTTAATCAACCGCTTTTTAAAAAAAAATCATTGATTAAAATCAAAAAATTTCTAAATGTTTAAAATGTGTAAAAAATTTTTAAAATCTAAGATGAATATAATTTGAAAGTTTTTACAGGTATTTTGACTTATGAATAAACAAAAACAGAGCTTTAAATAATCATATCTAAGCCTAATTCCTGAGTATTGTAAAAAATTAAAAACAGTTAAGTTTGTAAAAAGCATTGTTTTTATCCAACATAAAGCAGTTTCATTTAAAAATGATATTTAAATCTAATATAATTTGGAATGTCATCATTTCCTTTAGGTAATCAATTTATAGATTATTTTATAAAAAATAAACATAGCAAGTGTATTCAATTTCTGCAAATAAAAGAATAAATAGTCAGTGTCTTAGTTTCCCGTTCTACTTTTGTAATAAGAAATTAACCTTTTACACGCCAACGTTCCATAAATGGAACATCAACTTCAAAATTCTCTGAAAAATACAATTTTATTCGTATTGCTCTGTAAAAATTATTTAAAAAGAAAGTATTGATTGATTTTTTGGTGTTGATATAAATTTAATAAAATAAACAGCGGCTAGGATAAAAAATCGCAATTTCAGGCTTTTTTTAGACTTTTCATCAGACAAAATTAAAAAATTCATATAAAATTCAAAATTCAACAAATATTTTTATAACTAAGTAAGAATATTTAAAAATGATCGTTTTATTCGTAGAACATAAGTTATAACAAAATAGATTAATTTTTATTATTTCTTTTAGCTAACAAATTTGCATGTTCCAGAGATGGAACATTGGTGTGTAAAGGTTTATTTTTTAACATGGTAAAGTTCTTTAATCACAGTGAAAAGAAGTATTAACAAAAGTTTCTCAATACAAGACATTTTAGTATGTGTCGAGGAAAGATGTGTTTACGACTTTGATCTACTTTATTCCCTTGCACATCCCCAACCTCCTGCCAACCCCCCTCCCTCTTTCACACACATGCTACGATATGAAGTGGATTGCTCATAGCTGCCACTGAAAAACACGTGTGTTCTGTTGATAATTAGACATTGTTTATGACTCAAATTTGAGTGTCAAGATAAGATTGGAGAGTTGATGTTGGAAAATAAGGAATTCTTATTATTTTACTTCCTTCTGTGATTTTTTCCAGTTACTCAGGATATGTCCCACAGATGAGATGTCTCATTCAAAACCATTTGGTACAGTAGAAGAGGCACTTGAATACTTTTGTGAATTATCGGATGATTCTAAAGAAGAATGCATTGATATTTGTCAACTATTTCTAGAAAAAAAATGGATGTTGAATAGATGATGAAAATATAAATAAGGACATTTTTTAACCTGTTCTGTCAGCAGATTTTTGTGGTGAAATTGAAATAGGTACAAAAGTAGATGACAATGAAATTTCTAATAAAAACGGATTTGATCTTGAAGTACCTTCAGCATCAAAAGGAAGACTGAATTTAAAGCGAAGACTATTTTCGAAAGAGAAAAATATCCAATATTGCTGGGAAAAAAAATGCATCTCTTAAAAAATTTCTAATATGTTTCCTCAATTAGTTACTTTATCGCCAGTTGAAATATTTCACAAGTTCTTCCCAATACAATATCAACCGTGTTTAGCAAATATAACAACACGCATTATGCATTTCATAACGAAAAAGATCCAGCTGCAGATGAAAATGATATAGGTCAACATTTTGGATTATAGTTGTTTAGTGGGTGCAACCAAGTACCCAGAGAAGATTTATATTGGTGCACTCAAGAATATCTATCGGTCCCAATTGTTTCTACAGTAATACCTTGAAATAAATTTAGAAAGCTTAAAAAAATCATGTTATAGATAATATCACCTTTAAATTAGGAGATAAATTGGGAAAAATATATCCCTTTTATGCAAATTGGAAAAAACTTTCAACAGTCTGGTATCTTTCATTCAAAATTGAGAACAGATGAATGTATGGTACCTTATTACGGTCATCTATCGGTTAAAATGTTTATACGGAGCAAACCAATATGACTTGGTTTTAAAATATCGATATTGAGTTCTAGCGGTTCTATCCATGTGCTATGAGAATGAATGAATATGCTTCAAGTGAAACAAAAAATTCACTCTTTTACTAAACCTCATGCACATTGCTCTGAGTTTTTGTGACAATCAGATGCACATTATCTTTTGCAATCAACATAAGGACGATGTGCTGTATGCCAGAAGAACACTAAAAAAATGTTTTGAATGTGAGAAAAGACTTCAAGAGAAATGCTTTCCTAACTACCATGGAAAACAGAAGAAATGTAGAAGATAAAAGCTAAGGACAATAACAATTTTTTTCTTATTTTAAGAAATTTTGATAAGATTTTTTTTATTTCACCTTGTATTTTTTCGACTTTCATTTATATGATTATTGTCTGTACCGTAAATTGAAAGCTCATTATTAATATTTTCTTATGCCGTTTTTATATATTTCTTTTTACCATTCTGATAAAAAATTGCAATATTTTTTAATGCAGTAATTCCTGCTCATCATCTTTTAATGATATATATTTTTTTAATTTATAGCAAAGTTTTTTTCAGTGAAAGCTTCCTACCATTTCTTGACAATTTTTGCCGGAATTTTGAGCACAATGAAGGTTCGACGGGTGAAGCCTGGCTATTTTTCCGCTTAACCTGTGTTATTCTTGAATAACTTTTATAACTTTACCTATAATTGTTAAAAATATTGGATATAAAAATAGAGATTTTAATTTAAATATCGTTAATCATATTTTATAAAAACATGTGAAAAAACTGTTCCCGCCAATGTTCCATTTCTGGAACATGTTGTAAATCATATACAAAATTTTTTTTTTGAAAAAATAAATTACACATAGTGCTTATATTTGAGTTTTAATGCAATTTTTACCATTAAATAGTTTGTGTTATCTTTCAATCATAGTGCGGCGTTTAAAAGGTTAATAGCAATCTCGAGTCAAAGGAGAATGAAAAAGTGACATCTGT
The DNA here is from genome assembly GCA_963932465.1 of Maratus speciosus. Classification (NCBI taxonomy): domain Eukaryota; kingdom Metazoa; phylum Arthropoda; class Arachnida; order Araneae; family Salticidae; genus Maratus; species Maratus speciosus. The sequence goes on from OZ010789.1 coordinate 299,756,632, forward strand.
TCAACAGCTAAATTGTAAATGAACGCATAAGAGAAAAAGAACTAATTGGTATAAAATGTTTAGCACAGCAAGAGATTGTTCGGTATAGGTTGAATAGATGTTTTTTTTTAACTTTGTAATTCATACTAAATAAAAAAAGGAATTAGGGATTCAAAAGGCAGCAAAACTTTTCTAAAAAAAAAAAAAAAAAAAAAAAAAAAAAAAAAAAAGTGAACTATTGAAAATTAATAATACCTAACTGAGAGGTAATAATTCTGTTATATAAATATTTTAAGAATTTCAGATGTAACTGACTATCCTTATATTTATTCTGTATGTGTGTATGAATGGGTTTAACTCATTTTCATAATTTTTTTGGTTAGCATACACATACATATAAATTTAGATTTTGGGGTTTGTATTTGCGCTTAGAAAAATTACTGTTAAACAAGCTTCAAATATTTCTTAGTTTTGTTATTTGTACTACTAACTAATGAAATTACTTATTTGCAGTTTTTATTAATTCCGTAATTACTTACTGTTTCTTCTAGGGCCCTTTTTTTAAGGGTGCCGCACGCTGCCCCTTTTGAAATTGGCAAAATGCACCCTGCCTTAAAAAAATATAGTTAAATTCTCCTGTAGTTGTAGCCAGAGATTTCTTGTAAAAAACTTCCCATTCAACAATATTTCCAAATTCATGTGGCCAAGATATTACGAAAATAATAGAAATTTATAAAAAAAGCAGGATATTATTAAAACATGTTATTTAATTGTGTTTTTCAATTTGTGATTCATTAATTGATTAAAAATTAAGGACATTTTATTTATCATGATAAAAATTATTTTTTTCTTATATCATTACTAATATATTTCCTCATGAAATAGTAGCCGTTTTATTGAACTAGCATCCTGCCCCCCTTTCTTTCTAAAATGATCTACATTAATAATTATCATTTTAATAATTAAAGCTTAAAAATGTACATGTTCCTAATTAGAGAGTTAATTGTTTAATAATTATTAATTTGAAGTAGTGTTAAAACTATTTAACATTAAATGCAGTTAATAATTTTAATAAATGTTAAATATCACTAGTATTTAATAAAGTTTTACATAATTATTACAATATTAATCATATTGTATGATACTAACTGATGAAACTATTAACGTCTAACAAAAACATGACTGTGGAAAAAGGGACCCAATTTCCGTAGAAAAAAAAAAAAAATCTGGCAAGAAAAGAAGTGATATCTAAGTGGGTGCCAAGTTCAAATAGAATTCACTCAAACTTACATACTGAAGTATTATAGCATTGTTTAAATTATTTAAAAATTAAAATTATTGATAGCATAATAATAAATCTAGAACTTGGCAAGATTTTACCTACGAGTCATTTATTTTTATTAATGACATTATTATATCAAAACTTGTTATTTCATGTTTGGAAGCCTTAATTTGAGTGTGTTGAGGCTCCTTAAAGTAGTGCAATCTCTAGAATGATGAACAAGCGTAAGTGTATCTGTCTCTTTGTCTGATTGCATTGATTTTTCTGGAGAGGGGGAGGATCGCTAGAGTGATAACCAAAGACGAGAGGGAGTGTATCTGTGTCTTTATTGGTTTATCAAATCTTTAACATGAGTCAGTTGTTTATAATAATAACTATATTAAAAAATTTTATAATGACATTATTATTAATATTAACATCATCATTTCATTAAGACATGAAAATGATAGGCATAACATTGATCAAAAACTTGCCAAGTTCTAGATTTATTATTAATATGCTATCAATAATTTTAATTTTTAAATAATTTAAACAATGCTATAATACTTCAGTATGCAAGTTTGAGTGAATTCTATTTGAACTTGGCACCCACTTAGATATCACTTCTTTCCTTGCCAGATTTTTTTTTTTTCTATGGAACTTGGCACCCTTTTTCCATAGTCATGTTTTTGTTAGATATCATTATTTTTTGTACAGTTACAATATTCTTAGACACTTTACTTAATGGTTTTTAATATGTTTACAAGTGATTTTGAAAGCGGTTTATTCACCAGGCAACATCTAATTTGATAATTGTGTGTTTTATTATATATCATAGATCAATGTAATAGTAAAATCTATTCATCGTTGTCCGGTTGTCCAAGGCTGTCGTATAGATGGCTGGTGACTTCTCCAGCATGGTTTATTAGTGAAAAATTGCAGACCCAGGTATCGGCTGGAGTAGCTCAGTGGTTAGAGAAACAGCCTGGTACGTTGTGGTCCCGGGTTCAATTTTTGACTCTGGCTAATTTTCACTCCAGTTGGGTTTATTGTATGCATGCTGCATAATATTTATACATACCTTTAACATTCAATTTAATTTAAATTTCCTAAAACAAAATATTTGGCATACATTTTCGTATATTACACTTTAAATTCTGGCCCATATATTTTGAAAAAAAAAAAAACCTTAAATGCGTGGAGTTTAAATTAAATTTCGGTGAGCTCGACTATGGAAAAATAATGATTTTCAATGGGAATTTCGCCAAATTAGCCATCTATCGCCAAGTTGGCTTCATATATGACAACTTATTTTTATGGACAGATTTAGCGATATGTGGATAAGTTGGTCAAAATTTGGCGTTATTGTGGTAACCCTACCATTAGTATTTTTCAACAATTATTCATTACAATGAGGTGGTCTAACCAGAATTGTGAGGGACACACAGAGACTTGGATTTTATAAAACTAGATACTGCTATATTAAATGTATGTTTTAAAACTAAATACATTGTTTCCAAATTTTTAATGTTTCTTTTCTGAAACAACAACAATCATATTAATAATATTTACACAAGTCAAGATTTCAAAACATATCTTTCTTTATTGTTTAAACTTCTGGTCTGTCGATAAAACAGTACAGATGTGTAAAATCTCGTAGGTCAAGTAGATTTTCATTCGAAAATTGGCAAAAACCACTCAAAATGGTTCGTGAAATGTAGCATTCGTCTGGCAATATTTTTTTATACTAACAATTCACATTTTTTTTTTTTTTACACACAGCATATGAACTTCAAAGTAAACAGGCAGTATTTATTCAAATTTGAATTCACCCGCTGAAACTACAGCATAGCAAGAATTTGCATCTTAAAATCCTTCGTATCCAAATGTTTGAAAATTCGTTTCGGTATCGAACGACATCGAAATCATACTTGGTAGTCCACTGCAAGCATTATAGACCGGGAGCCGGAAGCACAGACAATCACCTCATCGAGTTCACGGGTGAAATTCCAGAATTAGTTAAAACTCGATTCGCATATTAAAACGCAATCGGTCTGCAAAGTCATATCTTGGTGGAAAACACCTGAAAACCCGATTTTAGCGGTTGACTCGTAGGTTTACCATTGTGCTTTCCTGCACTCAAAAGTATGAAAACATGGATGATTGGAAGCAGTAAAACACAATGGTAAACCTACGAGTAAACCGCTAAAATCGGATTTTTAGGTTTTTTGCACTAAGATATGATGACTTGGTGGACCGATTGCGTTTTAATATGCGAATCGAGTTTTAACTAATCCTAGAATTTCAGCCGTGAACTCGATGAGGTGATTGTCAGTGCTGCCGGCTAACGTTCCATTAGCTTTATATTCAGCAGCAATCGTAGAGTATCTTTGTACTCAGCGGGAATCAATAGACTACCTTTATACTCAGTGGCAATCTGTAGAGTACCTGTAACACTGACATTGAGAGTCCAAGACACTGCAAGGTTGTTCACAGCTAGACTGCCTAGACCCATGGTAGCCACACATACATTACCAATATTTATTTGAATCATAAGAATGACTCTCCTTTTGTTTACATTTTTAATTCTGGTATTAGACCAATTTCAACTACGGATGTCTCGAAATATATGCGTATTTCGACATATGTAATCTCTCAAGATGTTTTTGTTCTTCCACAATGTGTATAAAAAGGTCAATTTTATGCAGTATTATTCAAAAAATTAATTCTCTGAAATTAACGGAAAATGGCTGATATTCAGGTGATTTTGCTGCATGGATTCAACATTTGGCGAATTAAAATTTCGCCTAATAGACATAATGTTAAAGTAAAAATGGACACCCCGAAGTGGGTAATTAATCAATTTTCACAATTATTTTTTTCGATTCTTAGTTTCATAGTGTAAACGAACTTCACACCAAATTTGAAGTTTGTAGGTGCCGTAGATATATATACGATCTTTTTGATGAGTGAGTCAGTGATAAAATTATCGATTTTCAGACATTTTCAAATGTCATTATCTCGGAAATTAATTATGCTTTATTTATAAAATTTTGGATTGTGGGTATTTAGGGGGGCCTTACTACGTACTCCGTATTACAAGTAAGTAGGTCAAATAGATTTTCAGCAGTAGAGTGTCGAAATTTGGCGAAAACAGCTCGAACTGGTTCGTGTAATATAACACACTAGTATGCTAGACGAACTTGGCTGACACACAGCTGTGTGTCTAGATTTGCAGTTAAAAATAAGATTTTTTTGATAAAAAAAAAATAAAATAATAATATATATATGTATATATATCATGATTTTTTTTCCACCCTAATTGAGAGCTAATAATCCCCACTGAGATCCTGCCCCTTTTGAAATTGGCAAAATGCATCCTGCCTTATAAAACATGTTATTTAATTGTATTTTTCAATTTGTGATTCATAAAATTAAAAATTAAGGACACTTTATGATTTATCCTACTAAAAATTATTCTTTTTTTTTATATCATTACTAATATATTTCCTCATGACATAGTGCCCTTTTTTGGAACTAGCATCATGCGTCTTTGTCTTTCTAAAATAAATTACATTATTAATTATCATTTTTATAATTAAAGCTTAAAAATGTATATGCTCCTTAGTGATGGGCGATAACGAGATGTTTTTCTCGATTTTCTCGATTGTATGGACATCTCGATATTTTTCGATTGTATAAATTTTTTCTCGATGACTACAGTTTGCAAATTTCTTTTATAAATCATATATTATGTATTATATACGTCATACATTTATCAAGAATAGTCTGCGGGTGAACTGGAATGAGTCAATGTTAATAAAGACTAGGTGACTTCGACCGCTAGCGGGCCCCTCCTTTGTTTGGGGCCCCTAATTTATACATAATCTTGTAATATGAAATCACGAACAGGTTACCCGCTATATACGGCACTGATATATGATAGCAGGCGGGTGTGGTGTGCACGCACTACAAAATCTTGTAAAAAATATAATATCGAAACGAATGAACGTCGCACCAGATATCTTGGGGGAGGGGTCAAAGCGAGCGGAGGGGCACAGCAGCCGCATAATATGATTAAGTCATCGCAGGTCTTTAGGCCTTTCCAACCATATGTCACATGAGAAGTCTGGATCTGAATTTATAAAAATGCCCTCCCCTGGGGGGAAAGGGGGGGGAGGGGTGCGGGAGGTGGATAACATGAGTAAGTAGTCATAAGCCTTTCCAACAATATGTGACATGAGGGGTCTCGGCTAAATTTAGAAAAACACCCCTGTGGGGGAAAAGTGTGGGGGGGGCGGCGGTCACCGGAGGTGCATTACATCAATAAGTAGTCACAGACCTTTCCAACGATATCTCACATGTGGGATCTTGGCTAAATTTGGAAAAGTGTCCCCGGGGGGGGGGGGGTCAAAATGGGGGGAATGGACACCAGAGGAGCATAACATCAATAAGTAGTCACAGACCTTTCCAACGATATCTCACATGAGGGGTCTTGGCTAAATTTGAAAAAGTGTCCCCCGGGAGGGGCAAATTGGGGGAGACTGTCACCGGAGGTGCATAACATCAATAAATAGTCACAGACCTTTCCAACGATATCTCACATGAGGGGTCTTGGCTAAATTTGGAAAAGTGCCCCTGGGGGTGGGCAAAGTGGTGGTGGGGACACCGTAGGTACATAACATCAATAAGTAGTCACAGACCTTTCCAACGATATCTCACACGAGGGGTCTTGACTAAATTTGAAAAAGTGTCCCCCAGGGCGGGGGGGGGGGGGGGGGGGCAAAAAGTGGGGGGGGCGGCCACCGGAAGTGCATAGCACTAATAAGTAGTCACAAACCTTTCTAACGATATGTCACATGAGGGGTCTTGGCTAAATTTGGAAAAGTGTCCTGAAATTTCATATATTATAAATAATATTTAGCGGAGGGCTCCATAAAAAAATCCGATCTAAAATGATAAAAGCGGAAAAAACTACCCTCGCAGTGGGGGTCAAATTGGGGAGGGGAGGAAGAAAGTCTCATAGTATGAAAGAGTCATCCGAGAGCTTACCAATGACATATCACATGACTGGTCCAAAAAAAGTTTGAAAATTGCTCCCCCTCTCTCCCCCCGTGGGACCACTCTTTCACCCCGGAATTCACACAGCCGCCACTTTAAAATTTTTATGTTCAATAAATAATATTTACCGGAAGACTGCATAAAAAACCCATATTTAAAGTGATATTTAAATTTATTATAGAAATCGACTACGGTTTAAAAAATTTTTTCGCCCCTTCCCACCCCCCTTTGGGCGAAGAAAGGTTCATAGTATGAAAGAGTGGTCAAAGGGCTTTTCGATTATATGCCACAGGAAGGGTTCGGTAAAATTTTTAAAATTGCACCCCATGAGTCCACTCTCACGTCCTCCTCCCTCGAAATCACCCGACCCACCTTTATCTTTGAAAATTTTATATTTAATAAATAATTTTTATCGGAGGGTTCCAGGTATGTGACATCTTGGTAGGACTAAAATAAGAGAAACTTTGAAAATTAGGGCTTCATTTCACAGCTCATTGTCATGCCTTTTTCTCTATCTCTTGCCTTGGTACTCTCGATAAATTTTCTTACTTTTCTTCTCTGCCGAGGACGAGAGAAATCCTCGAAAAGCTTCTCATAGCGAAATGTTGAAAAGCGCGAGAGATATCCTCGAAAGGCTTTTCATTGGGAGATTTCGAAAAGGACGAGAGTAACAAGCGAGAGGCTTCCCATCGGGAAAGGTTGAAAAGGGCGAGAGGAAACTCTCGAGAGACTTCCCATCCCGAAAGGTTCAAAACCGCGAGAAAACCAACCATCGAGCAGATTCCCATCTGGAAGCGTCGAAATGCTGGAAAAATCATCGAGATGAGATTTGCCAAAATGCGAGATGGAAATGAAGCTTTCAGAGTCAAACTTACCGCATTTCTGGTTTAAGTCATAATTTCTCAAAGGAGTCCATCTGCTTATCCAATCTCTTTTTAGCTCACAAGCTATCTAAGCCTGAGAGCTAATGTACCCGTCGGTTCTGTGTGTATGCATGTACTGTACGTACGTTAGGGTGGTGCGAAAAAAGTCAAGTTGATGTTTCCGAGTCGCTATAGTGCGGAAAAGTTGCGATTGGTAAATACAAGAAAGACAAAAAAAAATTCTTCAAAATCGGACTTTATCTTCCGATCCCGCAAACCGCTTAAAAATTCCAAAAAATTGAAAATTTCCGATTTTTTCAGACTTTTTCCCTTTTTTTACGTTTATATATTTTTTATCGCTATAGGAAAAAATATTTGCAGTTTGTACTGTTTAATAATAATAATAATAATAATTGTGTTTAGAGAATATCTTCCGATCGCGCAAGCTCAATAAAAATCGGCAAAAATTCAATTTTGAGTGATTTTCATGCATTAAGAATATAATCAACTGAGTTCAGTTTGCAGTCTCAGGTTAAGATTTAAATGTTAATTGATACTATTGAGCATATTAAGTTATTTTTAAACAACCTAGAACTTACCACGAAGAGTTCGTTTCAGGTCTGAAAAGTTTAGTAGTGCACCCAACTGCCGTTAGCCACGTTGAAAAACAGCGCTGAAGTTGGTGTACGGGCTCCCACCTAGTCTCACCTAACTCCATAAAATTTACAGAAAAGTCAACTGGATTCAGATGAACTACGTGGCATATACTATTTTGACGGAAGAAAGGACGATACCCCAGTTAAAGAAAGTATTGCATCTAAACAGGTTCGTCTAACTATTAAAGAGGAACACTTTCCTGTCATAAAAGAACGTGACTCAGTTTATTTAGGCCATGTGCCTCCAAACTCCGGGCCTGCTAAGGACATTGTAGCTTTCATAGTATCATGTCTTACTGAACAAGGGGTTTCACTAGAATACTTAGATTTGGTAGGCTGTGATGGTACAAATACCAATACTGGATAGAAAGGTGGTGCTATCAGAAAGCTTGAAGTTTATCTCTGACGACTACTGCAGTGGGTTGTTTGTTTATTCCATTTTGTTGAATTACCTTCCCGCCATCTTTTTCAACATTTGAATGTTGAAACTACTGGCCCAAGATCATTTAGTACACCATTTGGACACAATATCATTGTTGTGTAAAGCTCTCGGTGATAAATTTTCAATTGACTGATTGTGAAATTCCAGAAGTGGACAGGCAACTGTTGAGCAAGGACCAAAGATATCTTCTTAGCGTAAGTCAAGCAATTAACAGTTACAACTTTCCAAATGACTTATTAAAGTGTGACTCCGGTCCAATTTCACATGCCAGATTGCTCACTTGTGCAAATAGAGCCCTTCGACTTCACGCGAGCGTGGAAAACCCATCGGATGCCTTAAAGCCATATTGACATTTATTTTAAAATCTTACATGCCAGTTTGTTTTGAAATAAAATGCTGTAAGTACATTACAGACGGGCCTATTCATCTGTACAGAGCAATTGAAACTACTCGATACTTTCGTGACAACCTGAAGAAAGTGTAGTCTTTGAAACTGAATGAAACTCGTTCTTTGCTCACCCGGAATACCTACTGATGGCAATGGTCTTTTATAAAAGGAGGCACATAAGACAGCTACGGCTGTTAAAAGCCAGGCAGAATGTTTCAAAGGGTAAAGGCATCTGAATCTTTATCACTCCTACAATCCAAAATTAATTGATTGTAATGTAGCAAAATTAACATTTCCACCGCTTTTTCGGAGATTAACCCATGAAGAAATACATTTCTTCGTTCAATCAGGTCATATCTCAGTCTAGGATGATAAAAAGTTTTTCAACCACACGTAAGATGTCCAGCGGTGCATTAAATCGGTAACGGAAGCATCATTTAAGGTATCTGGGCCCCAATCAAGAGAGCATCAGGGCCACACTGAAATCAATGTCCATAATACCAGACATTACCACCAAATCGCAGTACAAAGTTGCGTCTAAAAGTCAGACTTAAACAGATGACATAACAAATTGTATATCTTATACTGTAACGACACTAGTTTTTTAATGCAGTGTTTTGATTCTATTATAACAAATTCTGTATTTAAGTAATGTAAATAGCAAACATCCTCATTGGTTGGATGGAGGATAGGGTGTGGTTTGAACTCGAAGTGCAGCTACTTTCCCGTGGTGAGTTCTGGTTTGTTTAAACATTATCAAATATCTAAACAAGCAAAGAGTTGTACATTGTACAATTTATATGCAAACGTTAATATTGGAACGCAAACTGATCTCAGGTGATTATTTTCTTTATTCGTCAAAATCACTGAAAATTGAATTTTTGCTGATTTTTATTGAGCTTGCGTGATCGGAAGCTATTCTTTAAACGCAACTGTTTATTTTTATTATTATTAAACATTACAATCTGCAAATATTTTTCACTATAGCGATAAAATATATATATACGTAAAAAAAGAAAAAAATTCTGGAAAAATCGGAAATTTTCAATTTTTTTAAATTTTTAGGCGGTTTGCGGGATCGGAAGATAAAGTCCGATTTAAATAATTTTTTTTTTGTTTTTCTTGTATTTACCAATCGCAACTTTTCCGCACTATAGCAACTCGGAAATATCAACTTGACTTTTTTCGCACCACCCTAACGTACGTATGTATGTACGTAACGCGATAACTCTTGATTAAAATGTACGATTTGCTTCAATTTTTTTTATGTTCATTCTGATAAGGCGTTCCGCTGTTTAGTTTTGACGGTTCATTGGTTAAGGATAAAGGGAGAGAAGGGGGGCTGGTCCCCCCCCCCCCTCCTTAATTTAGATAAATAGGTTTTTCATGCAGAATTCTTCGATTTGCTCCAAATTTCGCATACCGGTTTATTATGTTAAGGAGCTTCCCTGATTAAACTTGGAGGTTCATTAGTTAAGTATGAAGGGGGGAAAGGGGGATAGACCCCCTCCTTAATTTAGATAAATGGGTTTTCCATGCAGAATTATTCGATTTGCTCCAAATTTGGTATACCGGTTCATTATGTTAAGAAGTTGCCTTGATTAGATTTGGAGGTTTACGGGTTAAGTATAAAGGGGGAGAAAGGGGCTAGACCCCCCCCCCCTTAATTTAGATAAATGGGCTTTTCACGCAGAATTATTTGATTTGCTCATCATTTGGTATACCGGTTTATTATGTTAAGGAGCTTCCCTGATTAAACTTGGAAGTTCATTGGTTAAGGATAAAGGGGGAGAAGGGGGGGGGCTAGTCTGCCCCCCCCCCCTTAATTTAGATAAATGGGTTTTTCATGCAGAATTATTCTATTTGTTCCAAATTTGGTATACCGGTTTATTACGTTAAGAAGTTGCCTTGATTAGATTTGGAGTTTTACGGGTTAAGTATAAAGGGGGAGAAGGGGGGCTGTTCCCCCCCCTTAATTTAGATAAATGGGCTTTTCATGCAGAATTATTTGATTTGCTCCAAATTTGGTATACCAGTTTATTATGTTAAGGAGCTTCCCTGATTAAACTTGGAAGTTCATTGGTTAAGGATAAAGGGGGAGAAGGAGGCTGGTCGCCCACTTAATTTAGATAAATGGGTTTTTCATGCAGAATTACTCGATTTGTTCCAAATTTGGTTTACCGGTTTATTATGTTAAGGAGCTTCCCTGATTAAACTTGGAGGTTCATTAGTTAAGTATAAAGGGGGGAAAGGGTGTAGACCCCGTCCCTTAATTTAGATAAATGGGTTTTTCATGCAGAATTATTCGATTTGCTCCAAATTTGGGATACCGGTTTATTATGTTAAGAAGCTGCCTTGATTAGATTTGGAGGTTTATGGGTTAAGTATAAAGGGGAGGGGATAGTCTCCCCTTAATTTAGATAAAAGGGTTTTTCATGCAGAATTATTGGATTTGCTTCAAATTTAATATACCGATTTATTCCGATATGGCGCATCCTTCATTAGATTTGGAGGTTCATTGGTTAAGTATACAAGGGCGAAAAGGGGCAAGTCCCCTCCCCTTAATTTAGATAAATGGATTTTCATGGAGATTTATTCAATTTACTTTAATTTTTTTTCTATGTTTGTTCTGATAAGGAGCTTTCCTGATTAGATTTGAAGGTTCATTAGTTAAGTATAAAAGGGTTAAAGGGGTTAGACCACCCTTAATTTAGCGATATGTTTCTTTTTTTCATGCAGAATTATCTGATTTGCTTCAAATTTGATATACTGATTTATTATAGTTAAGGAGTTTCCCTGATTAGATTTGGAGGTTCATTGGTTAAGTATAAAAGGGGCAAACGAGGGATATTTCCCTTCATTTATTTTTTGAGGGACATTATTCTTTGAAATAAGAGTATAATATACAGTTAGTGTTAATAACTTGTGAGCTCAATGCCATCAGTTTAACTGGCACTTATCATTTTATTGCTATTAACCGATGTGGGTTATGAAGCATAGTGGTTTATGTATTCAGTTCTGTATAGTCCTAGTTTCAAACTTTACTGTTAAATTTAGTGTCATTTTGCCCCGAATTTTCAATGTTTCTCTTATTTTAGCTCTGCCAAGCTGCCCCATACATGGAGACTCAGATAAATACTATTTATTAACTATAAAAAGTTCAAAGAGGTAGGTGAGTGAATTCTGGGGTGCGCGAGAGTGCACAAAGGGGGGGGGGTAATTTTCAAACTTTTACCAAACCTTTCCTTGACATATCATCGGAAAGTCCTTTCACCACTCTTTCATATTATGAACTTTTCTCCTCCCAGAGTTGAATTCCGGAAGGGGTTCGGGGGGGAGCGGTGCGGCGGTGACTTTTTTTTTTTATTAATTGTAGAGATTTCTACAATAAATATCATTAAATGAGATTTTTTAATGGAGCTCTCCGATAAATATTATTTATTAAATATAAAATTTTAAAAGTGGGGCTGCGTGATTTCCAGGTATATTCTAGGATAAAAGAGGGAACCCACGTGGGAGGGGTAGATTTCAAACTTTTTTTGGACCAGTCATTTGATCTGTCATTGGAAAGTTTTCGGTTATCATCGCAAAGTTACTCTTTCATATTATGAACCTTTCTTCTTCCTTCCTTAGTTTGGCGCCCCGAGAGAGGCACTTTTCGAACTTTTTTGAAATCTTAGCGTTTTTAAACATTTTAGATCGGATTTTTTTTACGGAGCCCTCCGATAAATAATTTTTAATATATGAAAATTTCAAAGAGAAGGATGGGCAGGGTATATTTCAGGGGGGGGGGGGGGTGCACGATAATTGGAATCCTGGGAGTTGGGACTCTTTTCTATCTTTTGCTGACACCCCTCATGTGATATATCATTGGAAAGCTCTGTGACTACTATTTCATTTTATATATCACCCACGCCCCTCCCCTTACTTTGCCCCGAGCGGGGGCACTTTACTAAATTTAGCCGACACCCCTCATGTGCCATAACGTTGGAAAGTCCTGTGACCACTTATTCATATTATGCACTTTCCTTGCCCCTCCCTCCTACTTTGCTCCCCGCGGGAGTTCGTTTATTGTATTCCAGTCGAAGACTTTATAAAAATGGGGAAATTAAAGATCCAATCTCAAATGACGTAGAAAAATCAATAAAAAATTTTGATCCCTTTTATCATCCTTTAGTTCATATTTCTGCCACTAGGGGGTGCTTTCGATTCTTATTTCTTTGGCCATTTTGGTGCTAATTGCCGAAAAATTCTAATTTTTGATACTTAAACTCCCCTTACCGCTTCATAGCTACTCGCGTTTTTTCAGCTTTTTTCAACCAGGGGGCACCCTTACAAGACTTTTCCAGTCTTATGGCTCCTTTATAGTTTCCCTTTGGTTTGTTGTTTTTTTATTCCATCTGTTTTCAGTTACCCTATATTTAATAAAATCTGCCTTATATATATGTAAAAACAATGATTTCAATAATCGATTCTAGAACATCTCCTTTGTAGATTCTCGAAAGTAATCGATGACTGTATCGATTGTGTATTTTACGATAACGATTTTTTTCGATTGGTAAATTTTCGAGAATCGCCCATCACTCAGCCCTATCACTACTATGAAATTGTCGGCCAGAATAATAGCTAAGTTTTCCAATAACTGTTTTTAGCTTTTCTCGTTATAATCGATTGTAAAACATCTCGATTGTAGATTCTATGAATTAATCGATGGCTGTATCGATTGTGATTTTTTACGATGACGATTTTTCTCGATTGTCGAATTCTCGAGAATCGCCCATCACTAATGCTCCTAATTAGAGAATTAATTGTTTAATAATTAGTAATTTGAAGTAGTGTTAACTATTTAATATTAAATGCAATTATTAATAATTTTAATGTTAAATATCACTAGTATTTAATAAAATTTTACATCTTTTACTATAATACGAGCAAAAATTATGTGTGTGTGTATGTAAATTTTATCTTAAAAACGGCTCTAATGATTTTGATTAAATTTTGCACCCAACCGTTTTTTGTCACGAAAAGACCATTGGGCTGGGTCACATATTCAAGAAAATTCGATTAGTGGGTCTTTTTGGGTCATAATGGATCAGGGTCAAGCTAATTATATCTAAAAAATGGCTCAATCGATTTTATCTAAATTTTGTATCCAACCGTTTTCGGGTACGAGAAGACTATTGGGATAGGTCAAATGTTCAAGAAACTCTGATTAGTGGGTCATTTTTGGGTCACTCCGGGTGAAGCTAATATTTTCTAAAAAATGGCTCTAACGATTATCACTAAACTCTATATTCTACAGTTTTGGATTACAAGAAGACCATTGGGCTAAGTCACATGTTTGAGAAAATTCAATTAGTGGGTCACTGTGTGTCAAGCTAATTTTATCTAGAAAACGGTTCAATTGATTTTGACTAAATTTTTTATTAAACTGTTTTCAGGTACGAGAAGACCATTGGGCTAGGTCACATGCTTCAGAAATTTTAATTAGCAGGTCATTTTTGGGTCACTGTGGGTCAAGTTAATTTTAAAGAAAATTAGTTAAAACTGGTGTGAATGACTAAGTACAAAAAATCTTCTTAAAACACCATCAAAAATTTGTAAATGCGCTAGGCCTTTCGAAAGATCTGAGTCTTTCTTCATCAGGTGCAAAGAAGACGTCCTTCTACTATGAAAGTCGTCCCACTAATTGACGTCGAATGACGTCCTCAGTCTTGCCTCTGCTTTCATAGTAGAAGGACGTCTTCTTTGCGCCTGATGAAGAAAGACTCAGATCTTTCGAAAGGCCTAGCGCATTTACAAATTTTTGATGGTGTTTTAAGAAGATTTTTTGTACTCAAGTTAATTTTATCAAAAATGGCTCTAGCGATTTTCACTAAACTCAATATTCTACAGTTTTGGATTGCGAGAAGACCATTGGGCTGAGTCACATGTTGGAGAAAATTTGATTAGTGGGTCATTTTAGGGTCACTGTGGGTCAAGCTAATTTTATCTAGAAAACGGTTTAATCAATTTTGACTAAATTTTTTATTTAACCATTTTCGGGTACGAGAAGACTATTGAGCTAGGTTACATGCTTAAGAAATTTCAATTAGTGGGTCATTTTTGGGTCACTGCAGGTTAAGCTCATTTTATTTAAAAACGGCTCAAACGATTTTCACTAAACTCTATATTCTACAGTTTCTGATTACAAGAAGACCATTGGGCTAAGTCACATGTTCGAGAATGGGTCATTTTTGGGTCACTGTGGCTCAAGCTAATTTTATCTAAAAAATGATTCCAACGTTTTTGACTAAATTTTGTATTCTATCGTTTTCGGCCTCATTGGGCTAGGTCACATGTTCAAGAAAATTCGATTAGTAGGCCATATTAGGCCACAATGTGCAAGGGTCAAGTTTATTGAATCTGAAAAAATGGCTCAAGACATTTTGACAAAATTTTGTATTATACCGTTTCCTAGCATAAGACCACTGGGCTAGGTCGCATGCTCAAGAAAATTCAATCAGTGGGTTATTTTGTGTCCTAATGGATCAGTATCAAGTTAACAGTATCTAAAAAACGTCTCAAACGATTTTGACAAAACTTTGAATTGTACCGTTCCTGGGCAGAAGAAAACCATTGGGCTAGATCGCATGCTCAAGAAAATTCTATTAGTGGGTCATATTTTGGGTCATAATTGGTGAGGGTCAAGCTAACTGTATCACACAAAGGTCCAAACGGTTTTGACAATTTTTTTATTATACCGTTTCACAGTACATAAAGAACATTGGAATAGGTCACATGTTCGATAAATTTCGATTAGTGGGTCATTTTTGAATCAACGTGCATCAAGCTAATTTTATCTAGAAAATGACTAATGATTTTCACTAAATTTTATATTCCATCATTTTCAGCCTCGAGAAAAGCATTGGACTATGTCGCATGTTCGAAAAAAAAATCGATTAGAGGGTCATTTTGGGTCACTATGGATCAGGGTCAAGCTAATTGTATCTAAAACTGCAAGAATGATTCAATGGGAATAATATATCGAGATAAACATAAAGCTAATTTTGACCGAGCTTAGCTCGATCATTCCTGCTAGTAATTATTACAATATTAATGTATATAACATTATTGTATAATACTAATTAATGAAACTACTAATTTGCACTTTTTATAATTTCTGTAATTACTAACTACTAATTATAATTTTATTAATTAAAGTTTTAAAACATAGATTATGTTAGCAATTAGAGGTTTAACTGTTTTGGAAACCTAAAACTCTTGGTAGCCATTCAATATTTGAATGCTGGGAAAAAAATCGTAAAAATCCGATTTAAATAAAAAAAAAATCTAAATTTGATTTTTTTTTAAATCATAATTTTTTTTACAATTGTGCCAAGTATCTTAATAATCATTCAAAAACAGTTTGATTTTTCAAAAATATGATTAAAATATTATAAATATGTATTAGAGCTTTAGATATTTAGCTAGTAGCATGGTCAATTTAATAATCATAGTAATACAGTTTGATTAAACCAAGACTGCCACCTTGTCTTGAAAAAAAAAAAAATCCCTGTGTTTTCCATGTACTACAATGTGTTTATTACTATGCTGAGTGCACAAAAATATATGCGTGTATGTGTACAAGTTAGTCATCTTATAATTTACCATTACCCAATTAATTGACCAAATAGAATATATGACAAGATATGAGCAAATGAAAATCTCTTTAAGGTTATTATACTTATTATTAAATTCCACATTTTATATTAAAAATAATGAAAACAGTAAGCAATACTAAAACATTTTGCTAAAAAATACTTTGAAATATTTGTAAATGAATGTTAGAATATGTAAAAATTTTGCTTCTAATAATTTAAAATATATAAAATTTTAAAGAATCTTACCTAAAAACCAATTATCTCTCTCGAACATAATATCACAAAAATTACAGAAAAAAAAAAGAAAAGGCTACTTACTTTATGCATTCAAATTAATACTATTCAAATTGAAATATGGGCCCAAGACACATAAAATATAAGACAACTTTGATATGATACATAACACTGATTTTTTACTTTAAAAACTATTATAAAATAATATTAGCTATTATACGATACGATTTGAAATACAATTTAATGCTTCATAACTTCACATGACATATTTTTTGTTCTTCACAGACTTTTGAAGAGAAAGTTGGAAAAAGACAGCTAATCCATAACAAAACAAATAGGACATTTTTGTACAGCCTGAAGTACATTTTTTAGCAATGTCACTGTCTGGAAACATATGACAAAATATCTCAGATACATCATTGAACAAATTAAATGAAGAATGTGATGCAACAAGCTTCATTACCCACAAAATTTCGTTGTTGAATATATTTTCCTGCATTACGAAATGGGATAGACCTTTTATATTTTCATTAGTAACAGATGCCAACGTTTCTGAAGAAACCAAAGGGTTATCTGCTTTCTTAATACTTTCTTTGGGTACAAAATCAAACATTGAAGTTGATCGTGAAGTTAGTTTTTTATTCTTTGCATGACTTGTAACAGCTTGCTTTCCCATGTTGCACAGGCTGAAAATCCTCTTGCAAAGTTTACAATATGCAGCAAATGGATTTTTTGGAACTTCCGCAATCCAATCAGAAAAATCAGGATTTATATATGAATCCATCCAATCCGTATTAAATACGGACTTTGAAGAACTCATTATAAGAAATTTAATCAATTAAATCGCAAAACACAAACTACAACAAAACGGTGGTCCAAAATTCATGAATGAAGCGCGCGCTGGTTGCATCAACATTGTTTTGTTTTGGCATTACCAGATGCAATCACGTTGAAAGGGCTTTGCAATGAAGGGAGAAAACTGTTGTCATGTTAACTTAAAATATCAGTTTTCGTTAAAATAAATTTAATATAATTAACATGACATACTTTGTTTTTACCCTCTCCAAGTCAACGGCGAAACGCATGAAAACGCCATTGCTTCTCGCTGCCGGCATGCTGATATTTCATAAATACGTGATTTTGTAGTGATCCGGAATTGTGATTGCAATATCACCGGTTATTCGCTAGTCACGGCTGTCGCTTGTACGTTTGACGTCATAGCGCCGAGCATGAGGTAGAAGCGTTTGAGACAATGGCGTTTGTGTAGGTATTTTATTTCTAGGAATGGCATCACTTGATATGCAGAAATTCTGTATTTTGTTTGCATAAATGATGGAATGAAACTGATGAATTTTGCCCTTTGCCATAGCTGCATATTTGTTAGCAGCACATGTTTTTTTTTACTAAGGCGTAGTAGCAGCTAGCTACGAGAATTGCTAGCAATGTTACATTAAGTTTTACTTAGTTTTTATTTTAAGTTTGTTTAGTTCAAGCAAAGTTATGCATGAAAGCTTGCTGTTTTTCATCCTGTAAATATCATCAAGTCTATCATCATTAATAAATGGTTATTGGAATTTTCTGCTTTTTCATTAAGTCTTCCACACAACTTCATGTTATTTTTTAGACTTCCATTTGCCTCTGCTGTTTAAAAGGAAGTTTTAAGCTATTAAATAAAGCAGTGGTTATGGGTCCAGACCCATTAAATAACCATTTTTAGCGAAGTTCTGAAAAATGTGGAAGTGAAAAAGATGGTGTTTTTCGTCGTTTGTGAACTTTTCTTTTTTTTGAACGAACTTTTGTGCTCCATTAAAAGAACCTGTTGACGCTTAGTTTCGGCGGCTGTCAGGATAGAAATTTCCTTTTGACGGAGGCTGATGGAGTGGCAACAAAACATCACCCTGCTCACAAGTAGCAACTGGGAGTCATGGAAACACGAAGTCAAGGTATTATTATTATATTATGGAGCGGGAGCCTGGGAGTTTGTTGAAGGGATGGAAGAAAGTGACAAGCCACCTGTTAGGACACTAATCTCAAGTGAAAAGCCAGAACAGAATGATGATATTATAGAAAATCAAAAGTCACCTTCTAAAACGCTAGAATCAGTTGCTGTTAAATCAAAAGTAGAGCCAGAAGCAAGTGACCTAACATGGGGAGAGAAGAAAGACCTGAGTTGAGAAGAAAGAGAGTTTATACCATCATTTAGCAATCGCTCAGCTCTGAATTTAGATTGTTGATATCCAGTACAACAGATGGAGCCAAAGCATGGAAGATTTTGCATGACCACTTTGAGCCAACAACAAGAGCCCGTGTAATCCAGTTACTTGATGTGTTTTTTGGTACCAAGTATGTTCTGGGTGAGAATTTGGGACTTTTTCTGTGTCGTGTCAAACAGGCTGCTGAACGTCTTCGTGACGTGGGTCATCAACTAGAGCCGCTTTACGTATGTTATCAGATGATACAGAGTCTTCCGGATGAATTTAGTGCTACCATCCAAGCCATCTACCGGTGGGAGGATGTGGAATTTACGCCTGACAAAATGGAATCGGAGCTCCTGCTGGTAGAAAATTGATTACAGCTGTCGCAAAAAGATTTCTCTGATGTGAAGGTAGCCTTTTCCAGTGAATCGTCTGTTAAACCAGGTAAACATAAAATTGGCCCTTGTTTTTATTTTAAAATGCATGATCATGTAATTTTTAACTGTAAGCTCAGATTAAGTAAATCTAATTACCAAACTTCTAAATATTCTAATGGTAAAAGTAGTTATGAAACAGCTGGTAAAAGTAATTTTGAAAAAGATAGTAAAAGTAATTCTTATAGACCTAATAGTTAAAATAAATTTCAAAATAGACCTAATTCTAAAAAGAATTTTCAAAAGAAATCTTCTCAATGTGAAACTAGTAATGTTGAATGTAAAAGTAAAATGTTTAATTGTACCTTCTCTGAACTGAAATATCGTTTAATAGAACTTTCACCTGAACTGTGCGAAGCAAATTCATCAGATCTGGGCTATGGTAATACCCAGTGGGTTTTTGATACGGCGGCTACAGCCCACTTTTGTAGTAATAGAAACTTGTTTTTCGATTTTCAGCCAGTATCTGATTTGCACATGTCTCTTGCAGTTGGGATTGAGAATGTCCAATTGAGGGAAAGGGAACAATTCAGTTCTTAATAAAATGTAAAAATGGTAAATTTAATCACATTATTTTGAAAGATGTATTATATAATCCCAAATTGAGAAGAAATTTGTTATCTGGAGTTAAACTAGAAAAGTTAGGGATTAATTTTGTAGGTAAAGATGATAAAGTTTTTGTATATGATAAAAATGGTAATGAGCTCTTTTATGCATTGAGAAAAAATTACCTCTACTTTTGGAAGCCTTCTAAGTATGTAACTAAATGTGAGGGAAATAACAATTTAGTCAACTTTTTAGCAAATCAAGTAGAAAAATTATATGTTAATGAATTATGGCATGAAAGATTCTGCCATATTAACAGTGAGTATGTTGTAAACACAAGTAAACAAAAAATTGTTAATGGTTTACCTATGCTATCTAAATTGACTGAAGATTGTATTTCCGGCAAATTAGCCAAATCGAGAAGAGTATCATTTACACCAATAGGTCATATAAGGTCTAAATCTCCTCTTCAGCTGCTGCATAATGGATTTATGTGGGCCTTTCCCCGTTACATTTCATGGGGGCAAGTAGGTATTTTTTGTCCATTATAGATGATTTTTCTAGAAAGGTTACAGTTTATACCCTGAAAAATAAATCTGACGTTTTTGAGATCTTTATTAAATATCAGAAAAGAGCCGAAAGGTTTTTAGATAAGAAAGTTGTCTCTGTCAGAATAGATGGGGTCTTGAGTTTTGTAATCAAGAATTCGATAAATTTCTAGAAGATCAGGGAATTGTACACAAAAAGACAAACCCGTATTCTCCCAAGATGAACGGCTGTGCGGAACGTTTTAATTTAACTGCCCTGGATGGGGTAAAAACCCTTCTTAATTCTAGAGGCTTATCCTAGAAATTTTGGGCAGAACCTCTTTTATGTTTTGCTTATGTGTGGAACAGAGTTTGTCACAAAAATTTTAAATTAATAACTTTTGAGTTATTTTCTGGTTCTGTTTCTCACCTCAAAAAGTTTGGTTGCTTAGCTTATGTCGGTATACCTAAACAAAACAGGAAAAAGCTTGACATGAGAGCAAAACTTGGCATAATGTGTGGTTATGCACAGATGACTAGAGGTTACTGAATTTGGATAATAGGCGAGCAATGAATTTATGAAACTATAAATGTAAGGTTTGATGAAAGTAAAAGGGAGGTTGATGCCATAAATGACAAAGCAAAAATTTCATTATTTTTCATATTTTAACTTTCCTGAGGATGGAGATATTTTTCCTATAATAGATGATATTATTGAATCAAAAAGTAGATGTAATAGCCCATCCAAAACAAGGGAAAGTAGTACTCAGAGTCAAGTCAGTCCTGTTAAAACTAGAAGTTTAGATTCTAAATCGAGTGATAGCTTAGGTTTAATTCCTTGTAAATCCATTAACTGAATATGAACTGCTGTTCCTCGTAGAAATGAACCTAGAACTGATATTTATTACGGCATTGAGGGAACTAAAGTTAAATTGAGATCTTTGAATGATACAATTAATTACTGTGCAGACAATGACATAAAATACAATTAAGATTTTTTTTATTTAAGTGGTAAAAATAGTCAATCTGGTAAAGTTTCAAAATTTTCAAATACAGAAGTTAACTTAGTTGAGGTAAAAATCCCTAGAAGTTACAAGGAAGCTATTAAAACACCTGAAGCATCTGAATGGGAGGAAGCTATGAATCCAGAAATGCAGGTCATGTATGACCGTAAAGTTTGGGATTTAGTAGAACCACCTGAAAATGCACAAATTCTGGGTAATAGATGGGTTTATACAATAAAAAGAAATCAAAATAATGAAATTGTCAGATTTAAGGGATGCCTTGTGGTTTAAGATATGAAGAAGTTTTCAGTCCAGTAGTAAGTTTTTTTATTATAAGATTGTTTTTTAGTATTTTTGTATGTCTTTTTTAAATGTTAAATGTTCAGGTAGATGTTAATAATACACATTTATATGCTGATTTAGATAAAGTAATTTATATGCAGCAGCTGGAAGGTTTTACAGTAGAATCTGGAAAAGTCTAAGTTAAATAAATCATTATATGGTCTCCACCAAAGTGGAAGACAATGGTTCTTTGAAATAGATGATGCGCTTTTAAAATTAAATTTTCAAAAACTAAACTGGTGTAATTGTGTATATACTCTTGAAAATAAACTTGTTCTTTTACTGTATGCTGATGATATTATAATACTTGGTAGAACTGAAAAAGACCTGGAATTTGGTGTAGATTTACTAAAGAGTTTTTTCAACTTAAAGGTTCTAGGGAAAACAAGAAAACTCATGGGCATAGAATTTGAAGAAAGCGAAGACAAACTGTTTATTCACCAAACTTCATATAGATAAAATTTGTGATTTGTATTCTAAATATAAATTTTCCATAAGTTCTGTACCAATGCCTAAGGGGCTTGTTTTTCAAAATTGGACTCTCCTGTTAATCAACAAGAGATTGATGAAATGTCTAAGTATCCCTATGGAAACCTAATTGGTTGTCTCAGTTTTATTGCAGGTCAAACACGACCCGACATTATGTATGCTGTAAATCTACTTTCTCAATTTCAGTCTACTAATCCAGGTATAAGACATTGGCACAGTTTATTAAAATTACTTGGTTATTTACAGTACACTAAAAATCTTTAATTAGAACTATCCAGAGTAAATGAACTAAAACTTTCATATTATTCAGATTTGGACTTTGCTGCAAATCGTGACGATCGAGTTTCCTTTTACTTTTACATAGGGTGCCAATTTCTTGGAAAACCTTTAAGCAAAAACGCATTAGCCTCTCTATTATGGAGGCTGGATATGTCACGCTCACTGAAGCAGCAAAGGAATTGATGTGGATCAAAAATGTTTTGGAAAATGAGAGTTTAGAATTACATTTAACTGAATGTTCCTTATTCTGTGACAATCAGGCAGCAATTTCTTCTAATTCACCAGTTGAAAATAAAAAAACCAAGTATATGCACATTAAATATTTATCTCTAAGAAATCTAGTTTATTATAAAGTTCTTAAATTAAAGTACATTCCAAGTAAATCAAATTTAGCAGATCCTTTTACTAAACCTGGAGTTAAAGAACAATTAATGAAATTCTGTAGGCAAGTTTTTAAAGTTTAATATTTATACATTTATGGTGACTCTGTTCATTGCCATGTTTCTTTTGACATGACACTGATCAGACTGCCTTTTTCATAAGTTTAATTATTGAGGGGGGAAGAGGAAAAAAAAAAAGTTATACATTTTGGTCGATTTTGATTGGTACTGTTTCAATTTCCCCCGACCCGGTATTGATTAGACAGACAGACTGTTTTTTGAATTAATATTGTATTTTGAATTCTTGAATATTTATGTAAAATTTTTTAATCTTTTGTAATGCCTTGGAGAGGCTGAAAAGGGGGCTGCTTATTGTCAGGTTAACTTAAAATATCAGTTTTTGTTAAAATAAATTTAATATAATTAACATGACAAACTTTGTTTTTACCCTCTCCAAGTCAACAATGAAATGCATGAAAATAGCATTACTTCTTGCTGCCAGTATGCCGATATTTCATAAATACGTGATTTTGTAGCAATCCGGAGCTGTGATTGCAATATCACCGGTTATTTGCTAGTCACGGCTGTCGTTCGTACGTTTGACGTCATAACGCCGGGCATGAAGTAGAGGCGTTTGAGCCAATGACGTTTGCATAGGTATTTCATTTCTAGGAATGGCATCACTTGATATCCAGAGATTCTGTATTTTGTTTGTATAAATGATGGAATGAAACTGATGAATTTTGCCCTTTGCCAATTTGTTAGCAGAACATGTTTTTTTACTATGGTGTAGTAGCGGTTAGCTACGAGAATTTCTAGCAATATTACATTAAATTTTACTTAGTTTTTATTTTAAGTTTGTTTAGTTCAAGCGAAGTTATGCTTGCTGTTTTTTCATCCTGTAAATATCATCAAGTTTATCATCATTAATAAATAGTTATTGGAATTTTCTGCTTTTTCATTAAGTCTTCCACACAACTTCATGTTATTTTTTAGACTTCCATTTGCCTGTACTGCTTAAAATGAAGTTTTAAGCTATTAAATATAGCATCACTGAAAAGAGAAAGAACGAAGAGAAAGAACATTATGCGCAGTCGCAGATGGATGGGACGAGTGCAGACGCTTTATGGATTCAGTCATAAGTAAGAAAAGGGGTGTAGGTAGAGATGTGCTTTTACGAAGTTTCGTTTAAAATGAATTATTGTGCCGCTTACCTTTTTTCTCCTTATGAGCATATGTTTTTTGAAAAAAAAAAAAATCTGAGAATACCAGAAACAACAACAACAAAAAAAAAATTCCCTGTGTTTTCCAGATTTTTTAGGAAATTTTCAAAATTCTCTGCATTTGGATGGGAATTTAAAATTCCCTGTGTTTTCCGGTGGCATGGCAACCCTGTAAACATATGTTTGAAAATTTCATGCCAAAGTTATATTTTAATTTTTGAATATTTTTAGCTGCATTTCTTTCTTTCTTTCTTTTTTTTTTTTTTACCTCAGACTTGGTTAATTTTCTCCAAAATTTGGCATAAGACATAACACTTTGGAGAAATGCTTGCTTAAAAATAAAGCTGAAAGATCATTGTCAAAATTGTTTTATTTTTTAGATGGATTTTCTAGTATTTTTTTAAAGCAAATTTCACAAGAAGTTAAAAAATAAAATAAATGCCTTAACATAAAAGTTTTTGCTTTTCATAATTTTGCTTATAATTTTAAATTTAAAAGTCATTAGTCACCTTCAGCTGAAATTAATTTTATTTTATTTTTTATTTTTGTTTTGTCTTGTTTATGACAATAAAGAATCAACTTTTCTCCATAAAAATCAGAACATGTTCATTGGATTTTGAAAAAAATTAGTAGCTATATTATATATTGCAAAAATTCTAGTTTGACACAATGAAAAATAAATACATAGGGATTTTTTTAGAATCAAGCCATATACGAGAGTAATGGCAAGTAATCATTATTTTAAATTAATTTAATTAAACAATGAATATTCATGAAAGTTTTAATTTTTAAATCTATCAACATTATATCTCACCTGTACACCAGCAAAAGCAGCTTGCAAGGAATCAATCCATAATGTCAGAGTGCTACCATCTACCATATTCACATTAACATACAGGGGATGTCCACCATAACCATTATTACAGTGAGCCCTTCTGTATCATTAAAACAAATTTATAAACATAAATAACAAGCTATTACATAGGTTGGTATAAGTTAAATTTATGAAACTACATTTTTACATAAATAATATTACAAGTTTGTTTACATAAATCACAAAAAACAACGTTTGAACACACAATGTATACAAATCAAGTACTATGAAAATGAACAGACGTATATGTTTCGTCAGTACTGGGACTCGCATTACCAGTATATAAAATAAAATCAATATCCCCAAATACATGAAATTGAAAGATGAAACCAGGGTTTGTGATTTTTTTTTAAAAAATTTAAAAAAATCGGATTTATTTGATTTAAATCAGATTTTTTTGATTTTTTTAAAAATTCAAAATATAATTTTAAAGCTACACATTTTAAAGTAAATTACCCTTCACAAAATCACTAAAATTAATAATAATAATTTAAAAAAAAAACTTTATTTGTAAAAAAAAACATTCACTTGGTTAATTTGAAACAAAAACACTTGTGTTTTATCAGCACTTACACTAACTGTAATTTAAAAAATATTCTACATTATATAAAATATCTTCTATATTACCTTAACTTACCCATTTAATAAAACAAAAAATCACATATGTATACTTCATTACTAGAAGCTAAAACTTTTTTTTTAAATATCAAATTTCTTTATTAAAATCTGGAAATATAAAAGATAATGTAAGCATGTTATTCAGAAGAAAAAATATGAATTTTGAAACATTTGATTGTGGAACTAGATACTTATTTGTATACATTCTTTTAGACAAAATATTTATTCTGGATTACATATAATACTCTGGAATGTATAAAAAACATATTTAATGAATTTGCAGAATATACTCAACACATAAAATCATCAGGATTATGTTATAAATTTCAATAAGTTTGAAAAAATTATTGTTTGTTATTAAACTGTTTGAACAGGAACACAAATTTTCCTGCTTTATCAGTTCCTAAACGATTACGGAGTTCAGAGTGAACTAAACCAAAAGTTGAGAAGATTCTCTCAACAGATGCTGAAGAAGCTTGTGCAGTAAATAACTGCAAAATCATTCCTATAACATTTTTTCCAGAACCATCATTCTCAGTAATTTGTGACTTCCACCAATCTATAGGATTTACTTTATTTACAATATCAGAATCAAAAAGAAATTGATGAAAAGGTTCTGATTTAGCTTGAAATTTCATTAAAGTAGGCACTACTGATTGAGAATATTTTTCTTTTGCAAAAATTAAACATTCTGATTTTTCAGCAGCACTCAATTTAATTCCTGCATAGTGTGGATCTAACAGATATGCTAGAAAATGTGGTGGTTCTAGTGCTTGATTGTAACGGGTTGAAAAACTCTTCAAGCATGTTTTATCAAGATTTACTTCTGTGAGTTCTTCTTGCAAGTTTTTCCAGATATCAACAGCTGTTGATATAGTGCAATCCTTCTGTTGCATTTTATCAAGAGCTATAGAAATTGGTTTTAAACGTTTTAGAAGGTCCTCGGCATTCCGTTTAATTCCAAAATTTGTTACCTTGTTATAAACAATGCTATCAATATTACAGCGATTTTCTTCACAAACTGAAACAAGAATTGGCGAGTTTTTTAAATATGCAGATACACAGTCAGCCATAGTATTCCAACGGACTTCTTGGGGTATTATTAATTTGGATCCACCAGCTTCTCTATATTTTGCATTTGCAAAATGATTGTTTCTGAAAAACTTAACAATATGTAATATTTGTTCCTTAATATTTGGAATATTTAAATCTTCTGCAAGCAAATTTAACAAATGTGCAGAACATCCATATGTGATCAAATCAAAATCTGGGTTACTTTGAATTTCAGTGCGCATACCCTTTACATTGTTAGCAACCCTTTACATTGTTACATAGTTGTCTGTTACAACACTTCACACAATGCATTTAAATTCATTATCACATTTTATCATACAATTTTTTACAACTTCTATAAGGTATTTGATTGTATGTGGGCAGCCAGATGTATCAATAGTTTCTAATAAATATTTTTCACCTTTCTTATTGGTTACAACAGCACATAATATTGGTTCATTATGAACGTTTGACCATCCATCTATACTTAAGTTTACTATTTGTCCACTTAAATACTCAGAACATTTTTCTTTCTCTTGACTATAGATATTGTCAAGTAATGATCCACCTATTTCAACTTCATTTGGAGCTGTATATCCTGGTCTTAAAGCTGAAATCATCTTTTTAAATTGAGGGTGTTGCACATGATGAAAAGCAGAATTGGTTGCATAAATATACCTAGCAACTTCTTCATCTAACATCTGTTTTTGAGTTTTAGAAGTCTTTATCACATAAGAATTCATATTCTTCTTAGAATCATTAGAATCATTTTCTATTTCAAACATCTTCCTCTTTGTGGGTTTTCTTCCAATGTCTAACACTTCAGTTTTCACATTAGTTGATGTTGATGCACCAGTTTCACTTGTGATGATTTTTTCATATACTAATTGATTGTCATCATCATCCTTTTTATCATAGGATAAACATTGTTCCACATGCTTTTTTAATCTTGCCACTATTCCCATTATAACTTTTCCACAATTCTTGCATTTTGCCTTAACACCTTTTCCTGAAAATGTAGGCTCTTCATTAAAATATATCCAAATGTCATCTTTTTTCTACCTGCCATTTTCTAGCTAACTTGTGCCAAGTAACTAACCCAACTACTAAACACTGAATCTTTCACAAACTAAAAACTTCCTTATCTGTGGAATCTTTTCTCAGACTATGAAATCATGCCTTTTGACCAACAATACAGTGCAGTCCAGGTATTCATTCCAGGATTATAAGAAACCTGTTTGACATGTTATCACAATAGCAATGGTATGCTATTTTCCCTATTCTGTTACTTATTCATTATTGTAAATTTACTTTGACTAAACCAGGCATTTAGAAATCTTAAAATATGTGAACAAAAACAGGGGGGGAAAGGTGTAGAAAGAATTAGGCCAGTTAAAACACTATAAGAAAAAGCACTCTGAAATAATATATCCATGCAGTTTTTTCTCTACTAGGATAATGTCTTTGATTACTACAAAAATTTTAAGATTAAAAGTGTACTGTAATGTAATTTTAAATGTTATTTTATTTTAAAGCATCATTTGTGATTTACTTTTCAGTTAAAAAAAATAAAATAAAAATAAGTTTGAAACACAATAATTTTTACATTAATTTATATTTAAATTATTTTTTAAACAATTTTTTTGTTATTAAAGACTTTAAAAATTTTAGTTATTTTAAATTTATAAATAATTAAAATTGAAATTATATTAAATATATATGTATAAACATTCAGACTATTTCTACCATGAAATCATTTTTATTTTTGAAATATTTCCATAAATAAATTACATTGAAAATTGAACAATTTGTTATTTGCATATGCTTGAGGACATAATGAGATACCTATATAAATATCAGTAAAAATAATTTTGAATGACCTATATTTAAATTTCAATGACCTATATTGAATCTGAAGTTTTCATATCTTCAAACTACACAGTCACCTTAAATACAGAAAGTCTGTTTCTGTATTAAAGAAAAAAAATAAGATTTACTTTCTAATAGGCGAATATATGACTAATCTTTTAACATTTTTCAGGTAGTATTCTCTACTTTTAATTTAAGATTTTTGATTTAAAATTTAAAGTGTAATATTTGATTTAAATAAATTAAAAAAGCATACATTTTGAGTTCTTAGTCATTTCTTAAATTTACAATGTATTTTTGATTAAACAAATGTTTTACGAACATCTTGACCTACGTTTGAAGTATTTTTTAAAAAGTTGATTTAAATCAATGATTTAAAAAAAAAATCAGTTGATTTAAATCATGATTAAAATCAAGCTGATTTAAATTAACGAACCCTGGATGAAACCCAAATCTTATACTATAATGCGAGCAAAAATTGTGTTTGTGTATGTAAATTTTATCTTGAAAACGGCTCTAACGATTTTGATTAAATTTTGCACCCTACCGTTTTCGGGCACGAAAAGACCATTAGGATGGGTCTCGTGTTCGAGAAAATTCGATTAGTGAATCATTTTTAGGTCACTGTGGGTCAAGCTAAGTTTATATAGATAACGGCTCTAACGATTTTGACGAAATTTTGCACCCTGCTGTTTTCTGACACGAAAAGACCATTGGGATGGGTCTCGTGTTTAAGAAAATTTGATTAGGGGGTCATTTTGGGTCATAATGGGTCAAGGTCAAGCTAATTATATCTAAAGAACGACTCAATCGATTTTGACTAACTTTTGTATCTAACCATTTCCGGGCACGAAAAGATCATTGGAATGGGTCACGTGTTCGAGAAAATACAATTAGTGGGTAATTTTTGGGTCACTGTGGGTAAAGCTATTTTTATCTAAAAACAGCTCTAACGATTTTCACTAAACTCTATATTAGGCAGTTTTGGATTACGAGAAGACCATTGGGCTAAGTCACATGTTCGAGAAAATTCAATTAGTGGGCCATTTTTGGGTCACCGTGGGTCAAGCTAAGTTTATCTGGATAACGGCTCTAACGATTTTGACGAAATTTCGCACCCTACTGTTTTCTGGCACGAAAAGACCATTGGAGTGGGTCTCGAGATCAAGAAAATTTAATTAGTGGGTCATTTTGGGTCATAATGGGTCAGGGTCAAGCTATTTATATCTAGAGAACGGCTCAATCGATTTTGACTAAATTTTGTATCTAACCATTTTTGAGCACGAAAAGATCATTGGGATGGGTAACATGTTCAAGAAAATTCGATTAGTGGTTCATTTTTGGGTCACCGTGGGTCCAGCTAAGTTAATCTAGATAACAGCTCTACGATTTTGACGAAATTCTGTAATCTATCATTTTCAATGCGCGAAAAGACCATTGGGATGGGTCACGTGTTCGAGAAAATTCGATTAGTGGGTCATTATGGGTCGGGGTCAAGCTAATTATATCTAAAAAATGGCTCAAGACATTTTCACAAAATTTTTTAATATACGGCCGTTTCTGGTCATGAGATGACCACTGGGTGCAGTCACATGTTCGAGAAAATTGTATTAGTGGGTCATTTTGGGTCACAATAGGCCAGGGTCAAGCTAATTCAATCTAAAAACATGCTCAAAACATTTTGGCCATATTTTATATTATACCGTTTCTGGGCATGAGAAGAGAATTGGGCTAAGTCACATGTTCGAGAAAATTCGATTAGTGGGTCATTTTGGGTCACAATGGGTCAGGGTCCAGCTAATTGTATCTAAAAAACGGCTTAAACGATTTTGACTAAATTTTGTATTCTATCTTTTTTGGGCTCGAGAAGACCATTGGGCTAGGTGGCATGTTCAAGAAAATTCGATTAGTGGGTTGTTTTGGGTCACAATGGGTCAGGGTCAAGCTAATTGTATTTAAAAAGCGCTTCAAAACATTTTGACAAAATTTTGTATAATACTGTTTCAGGGCATGATAAGACCATTGGGCAGGGTCGCATGTTCAAGAAAATTCAATCAATAGGTAATTTTGGGCTCTAATGGATCAGAATCAAGCTAACTGTATCTAAAAAACGGCTCAAAAGATTTTGACAGAACTTTGTATAACACCGTTTCTGGACAAGATAAAACCATTGGGCTGGATTGCATGCTCAAGGAAATTCTATTAGTGGGTCATTTTGGCGTTAATGGGTTGGGATCAAGCTAACGGCATCTTAAAAAGGTTAAAAAAATTTTGACAATTTTTTTTTTGTTATACCGTTTTACAGTACAAAAAGACGATTGAAATAGCCCACATGTTCGATAAATTTCAGTTAGTGGGTTTTTGAATCAACGTGGGTCAAGCTTATTTTATCTAGAAAATGACTAACGATTTTCACTAAATTTTGTATTCCATCCTTTTATGACTCGAGAAGAGCATTGTGTTAGATCGTATGTTCGAAAAAATTAGATTAGTTGGTCATTTTGGGTCACTATGTCTCAGGGTCAAGCTAATTGCATCTAAAATAGCAAGAATGATTCAGTGGGAGTAATATATCAAGATAAACACAAAGCTAATTTTGACCGAGCTTAGCTCGGTCATTCCTGCTAGTGTCAGTAAACAATGCACCAAAAGACCATCATGTTCCAGCAACCAATGAGATCAAAACAGAAGTGAAGCAACTTTGATTCGGCCACTATTATGAAGAAATGTAACATTCTTTTACATTTAGACTTTTTTGAAGCTGTTCATATTCATAAATTTAGAAACTCCCTGGTCAACAATTTTTTCAGTGTACCTTACATCTCACCTTTCTGGGTAGATTTGTTGTGTCATGATGCTTCACTTCTAGAAGTATGCTGGAGTAGAACATAGATAAACATACAATAGAGGACACTTCCATAAAGCATAATGGTAATGCGATCAGTGATAATGGGGAAGAAACTTCCCATCCTTGTAATATTTTTTTTATTGAGCATCTACCTTATTGGGATCTTTCTTTTTTTTAATGTTGTATGTTTATGTTTTCAACAGAATCTTACACCAATACATGAACATAGAACAGATATTCTATTCCATATATCTAATATACTTATTTCGTACATGATGGGTGAATGATTTAAGTGCAACGAAAAAAAGCTAAATATTTCATCTTTAATGTTATATATCAAGAAATTATGATATAACTGGATTTAAAGTTACATAAAGCAATGGTATAATATAAAAATATATGAAATATTGTACTCTTCAAGTCCAAGAAAATTTCATAAATATTCCCATTTGGTAGGAAAATTTTTATAGCCAATGTTTAATTAATTTATGAAGTTTAATGTATTAAACAATTGTTATAGTAATCTTTTAAAATTTATGCATTTTCACTTTCTCACAGATAAAATAAAAAGATTGTGTTTAATGTAAATAACATACAATCAGTTCAATAATATTTATAATATTAACGTATAAGAAATAATAATAAAAAAACAGATGGGGAAAATTCCTTTTCGCAAATTTTTAGAACAATATGAATCTAAAAGTTTAAAAAAAATAGAGATACTGATATTATACTTGATAAAATTTTATTCTATGTGAATAAATTAACACATTACCTGACTTTGATTTTTTACAATTTAATCTCATAAACCTACCATATTTACGTTTTCAACAGAATTTTCTACGGGTTTTTCTTTTATATTATTATTATCATCATTTTGTAAGTTAAAGGTGAACGATACAAGTACAAAAAAAAAAAAAAAAAGCAGCTAAATTAATCAAGCACAAATACAATATCATCTGCCTTTGCCATGTTTAGGAAAGAATAGATATTCAAAACATAGAGCGTAAATATATTTCATCAACATAGGTAAATTTCATAGTCTTGTTAATTCTTATTCCTTGTCATTAGTGTACTGTTGCCATTACAGATTTTTCCGTAAGTATCCTATCCTGTATATCTATGGAGTAGAAAATATTAACAGAAGATTGTTAGGGTTAAATTATTTAAAATTAATTTTCATGAAATAAGAGGAAAACATTAGAATTTTTTAGGAATAAATAAATTTAAAGTTTTTTAATACAGATATGACTTACAATTAATATTTCTGATGATTTAATAAACACATTATTCTTTACGATAATTTAACAGATATTAATATTTGTCAATTTTGATGATTTGCTGATTTTGAGAAATTTAATAAATTGTAAAATATTTAGAAAATAATTTTAAATTTTGAAATTAAGTTATATTTATTGAAATAAGATTAATTTAGATTTTATTTACAGATGATTTAATATTGGAAATGTTACAATGTAAGAAACAGGAAGAGACGAATGGCCTTTGCCAAGGAGCACCTATGATGGGCTAAGGAAGACTTGCAAAAAATGCTTTTCAGTGATGAATCAAAATTTTGCTTGATTGGAAGTGACGGTGTGAAGTACATCAGGCGTCCACTTCACACAAGAAACCATTCAAGATACCAAATCCCAACTGTTAAACATGGCGTTGACAATGTCATGGTATGGAATTGTTTTGGACTGTCTGGAGTTGGGCCACTTCGTATTCATGACAATATGGATGCTTCTGTGTACAAAAATATAATGGAAAATATGTTGCCATTCGCTCGTAAAAAAAAAAAAAAAATGCCCAAGAAATGGATTTACCAGCAGGACAACAACTCTAAGCATACTTTGAAAGTCATCAAGAAGTTCTTCTAGTCCAAAAAAATTAAACTAATGGCATGGCCAAGCCAGTCACCTGACTTAAATACAACCAAGCATTTATGGGACAAACTCTAAAGAGCTATTAAGGACATTAAAGTAAAAAATGCTGATGAAAAATTTGATGTTTTCAGTCAAGCATGGGCTAGGATTCCTCAATTGAAAATCGACAATCTTATTGAGCTGTTTAGTTCTTAATTGCATATATTTCTATTGTACTAAAGTGAAGGCTGAATATTCTGGCCCTTTTCTCTCTGCGTAGGGACAAATAAAACACATACTCTGTTTTTCCCTCGGTGTAGGGATATTGCTGTTGATTTTCCTCTTTTTCATTAGTTGAGTTTGTGGAACTCGAGTGTGTATTGTGGTCCCTAAGTGGATATTTTGCTTGTGAATTTTTAATTAAATAGTGTGAAAAGTAAAGTATACAGTCTGCTGCTTCCTTTAAAAAGCCTCCGTATAACATTTGGTTGCAATCGTAGCCGGAGGTAATGTGAAATAAGTGCAAAAATTAAAAGGATTCTGCATATGTAAAATTTGTTCGAAAAGTGAAAATGTGAACTTATTTGAACTGCGCCAAATTAAATACTGCAAGACAAAAAATGGATAAAAAAGTATCAGCCGACAAAACAGTGTTGAAATCGGTAATAACGAGATTGAAAAATAAATTCTTTAAAATTGATTTGATTGAGTGTGAGTTACAACAATTTCAACTATTAAAAAGGAAATTGAAAAATTAGATGAAGAATTAAAGGACTTATTTAAAATGATTTTTTCTGTGTGTGAAGAAACAGACATTGATTCATTTATAGAGTTGGAGGACGAACAACAAGACATCTTACATAAATTAATAAAAAATATTGAACAAGCAATTACAGCTAGAAAAATAAATCTGGACAGTCCAAAGAAGGAAGTGAATGAAAGAAAGTTACCAAAACTTTCATTACCATCATTTAGTGGTAAAATCCATGAGTGGTTGAGTTTCAAGGATTATTTAATGCTAGTACTCATAATAATGCAAATCTATAGCCAGTTCAGAAACTGTAATATTTGAAATTGTCATGTTAAAAATAATAAAATTCATACCTTTTGAAGACTAAGTATAGTGTAACATGGGACTTATTATCTGAAAGATTGTCTAATAAACACGAGTTGACATACAGTCATATTAGAAAACTATTAAGTTTTTCATACGTGCAAGGCGATGCACCCGAAGCAATACTCAATTTGGTAGATATGATAAATGAATGTGTTCGCTCATTCGAAATCTTGGATCAGAAGGTAAGTGGGTTTTCAGAAACTTTGTTAATTTATTTAATATTGCAAAAATTAGATCATAGTATTAAATTATAGTGGGAACGTCATTTGAACTTCCAACATTACTTCGATTGATAAATTTTCTGCTCATTCATTACAATCTGCTAAAGGAAATATTAATTATAAGAAAAACAATTATCCTAAATTAAGTGTAATGACTGCTTCTGTTAATAATATTAAGTATAAATATTGTTCTTCACATAGTGATAAAATATCTGAATGCAGTGAGTTTTTAAAGTTATCTGTTCCTGAAAGAGTGCAATAAAAAAAAAAAAAAAATCTGTTTTGCATGCTTATCAGCAGAATATAAATTAATTGTCAATCAAAAAGAGTTTGTTCGAAATGTAATTTGAAGAGTCATAATAGCTTATTACATTATGAAAGGTAAGAAACAAATTATCTAGATATGAAAACTCAAGCAATGCCTCAATCCTCGAATCAAAATAGTGAGACTGTTAGTGAATCATCAGGTAATGTAAACATGTCAATAAATTTTTTCCTTGGGGAAGTAAACTCGAAATCATTTGGCATACTTGCAACTGTGCAGATTAATGTGAAAGATAATTATGGAGGCAATAAATTATTGCATTGCATTATTGATGTTGGCAGTATCAATAATTTTATAAGTGAGTGTGCGATGCAATTATTAGGAATAAAAAGAAATTTAGCTAATTTACAGATTAAATGTTTGGGAATGGGATACTCCGAAGAGGACATCTCCACATTTTAATAAACAAAACACATGATTAAGTACTTTTTATATTTTGAAAAAAAAATAATGAGTAGTCAACCAGTTGTATCATATGACATTAATTCATTCAATCATTTAAAAAACATAAAAATTAGATGACCCTAAGTGGAATGAACCAGGGCCAATAGACTTATTATTCGGAGTGTCACTATCATTATCTATAATTAGAGGAGAAAAAATATTTGGAAAACCACAACTTCCTTTTGCAGTAAATTCAGATTACAGGTGGTTCATAACGGGAGATAGTGATACATTTTAGGAAATAAACCAAATATTATAGTTAATTTTGCAAATGTTGAAATAGATTATATGAAAAAGTTCTGGGAGATAGAAAATATCCCCTCGAAGGAAATATACATAAATGAAGAAAAATATTGTGAGGAAATTTTCGATACATTCCATTCACAAGATTCGAATTGAAGATACACTGTGCGTTTGTCATTTAAAAAGCAATGTAAAGAATTAGGGGAGTCAAAATCACTAGCTATGAAAAGATTTCTAAACTTAGAAAAAAAGATTTAATAGAGAGCCCGATTTGTATGAAAATTATTGTATATTTAAGAATGAATATCTTGATATGGAACATATGGATAAAATACCGTAGGGCAAAATTTAAAAAACCTGTTAATAAAGTTTATTATATTCCACATTACCCAGTCATAAGTGAATTTAGTACAACACGTCTTAAGAGTTGTGTTTGATGGGAGTGTAAAAACTACAAATAATGTTTCTCTTAATGAAAATGTAATTGTAGGACCTAGGGTTAAACAAGAGCTATTTTTTTATTTTGTTAAGATTCCGTATGCATGCTTAAGCTATTAACGCTGATATTGCAAAAATGTTTCGTCAAATTATTTTTCATTTATATTTCTTCAAGATATTTTCTTGCAGATCAAGATTTTCAACGAATTCTCTGGAAGGATAAATTTTCCGGTGATATAAGTGAATATCGTCTCACTCAGGGTTCTCGCTGCCACTTGCCATTGTGCCAAATTACGACAAAATGCTTCATTCGGTGAGTAAACAGAAGATTTGATTTGCCAAATTTCTTGTACTCAATTTTTGCTCATATTTTTTTGTATGTGCCAGCACAAGTGCGTTTGTAATTATATAAATACGTAGCACCTATAGTCGTCGTTCGGTCCGTCCGTACGCATATAACATGCAAAAACTACTCAACCGAATGATCTGAAATTTCAAATATATAATTGTTGCAAAATTTTGTCAAGTCCTTTCAAATTTTATGAAAATTGGATGTATAGTTTAACTATAGGGAAAGTCAAAAATTTTCTGTTGCATTAGGGACAATGGGAAAAAATTATTTCAAGTGCATTTCAATGATGTTACAGCATTTCGAACAGAATGAAATTGATATGCACTTATAAAGTGCACTAAAATATGCATTCAGTACAATATGCGATGCAAAAAATATTTATAAAACTAGTTATAGTACGAACGCACCTCATTTGCCACGTTTGACATCAGGGTTGGTAAAAACCCA
This sequence comes from Maratus speciosus, assembly GCA_963932465.1. Lineage (NCBI taxonomy): Eukaryota > Metazoa > Arthropoda > Arachnida > Araneae > Salticidae > Maratus > Maratus speciosus. Next base: position 299,793,292 of record OZ010789.1, read on the forward strand.
GGTTTTTTTTGGAAAAAAAAAAACAAAAGTTTTATTTGGCTTAAACCAGGTTTTTTCTGTTTAAACCGGGTTTTTAAAAAATAACTTTTCCTATTACATGTTACATGCATACTTATTGATAAAAATAAGCATTGTTGGATATATAAGTAATATGACTTCATTTAAAAATTATTTAAATTTAATAATTAGTCAGTTATGTAGAAAATTTAAATAATTTGAAAGTTAAACATTATTAGTAAAGTAACAGCTATATCTTATGTTCCAAGAATAAAATGCTCTACTTAGTGTTAGTGAAACACTGATACCTTGAAAATCTTAATAAACAATCTTTTGGTTACTATAATTAATAAATAAATATATGATGTAGTTTCATGAATATAATATACTTTCCCATGCCTGTTCAAAAAAATTTCTTTGAAATACTTGTTATCTGGAATGTCTGATTTTTCAGTTATTAGTAACAGTGGACGAACAATTATGATCTTTTATTGAAAATAAAGCTTTTTTTAAAAGGAATTTCTGGAATGATTTAATTGAGTCTTTACATCTTTAAAGAAGTATTATGTATTGTCACTTCACACTTTTCCTCTAGAACTGCCAGGTTTAAAAAAAATAAATAAATAATAAAAAAAAAATAAAAGCACCTGTAAAATAAACAGAAACACTACCAGCTTTTTAGACTACTGAAAATATTCATCTAAAAAGGGACAGTAAGTTTTGCAAAAGCTATCATCCACTAAAACATTTAAACAGCCATCAGACTTAATAAACATACTTTTTTTCTAAGCTATGTTATAGTACACATTACTTTTGAATGATTGAACTAAAAATTAATATCTCTTTAGGCATTTTTTATGATTTAAAAAAAAAATTATTATGTCTCAAGCAAGTCTTATCTTGATTTTTTGTCAATTTTCTTGTTAGATTCAAAATGGTTTGTTTGATTATAATTAGAGGATTTTAATATGTCTTGTTACACATTTTAATTAAAAGCAAACAGATCCATATTTAATAGAATTTGGATTTAAAAATTTTAAATGAGAAACTAAACTGATTCTAGTTTTTTACTATACCTAATCTCATGTGTGATTTTGATTATAGGAGCCAACACTAATTAAAGGATTTTTCTCCCTTGACTATAGTATATTTTTTGCGGTGAAAAGTAGTTTGATGAACATTTTAATATTTTTTCTTAACCTAATCACTACTTCACAATTCAATTATAAATAAATTCATCTGCAAGATAGTATCTCCAGTATGGTTAACTTTTTTATATATCAGCATTTAAGATTGTTAAAGAATTTTTTATATGCAAATACTTCTTATGCTTTTGTTTTTTGAGTGATAACTCCAAGTCAACATTTTTTACCATTAAATTCAACAAGTAACAGGAAAAATAGATTGGTAATATTGAATTGCACTCAATTTTTTCAATGTCCTCTTGCCAATCAAGAAAATTTTCTTATACAGCTTGACTGAAATCAAAGATCATTTTATGCTGTTAATTGCTGTAAATGATCTGTACTTTTTCTTTATGCTGAACATTGAATATTTTGAATCTATTTTATCTCTGCTAAATTCACATGCTTTAAGTTTTCTCTTTAGAGTCCCAGATATGCATGCGATTTTCCTTCTACATGAATACAAATATGACCTAAATTCATTATACCTATCGATTGATGATATCTGTCAGAAGACTTAAAAGTAGAAATTATTTATATCCTATAATTTTGAAATACTTAAATTACAAAAAAAAAAAAAAAAAAAAAAACCAGTTGGTTTAAACCATGGTTAAAACTAATTGGTTTAAATCGTGTCAACTCAGTTTGATGTGCAATTTCTAACTTGTTAATCTTATACATATGGGTGATACAGACACTTCTTAATCTGAGGTAGAGATCTGCACGGGCCGGTCCGTGGCCCGAAGCCCGGCCTATTTTCATTCACTGCACCCAGGCCAGGCACGGGCAATACTTTTTTCTGAAGGTTCGGGCCGGGCCGGGCCTAGTCACTACCCTTTACAGGCGGGGCCGGGCCTAACTTATTTTTTCTGCACAGACCCGGGTACTGGATTCATTCCTAACTTTCACGGCCCAAAATTTTCATTCCTAGTTTTGACCCAGCCGTATGAAAATCATTGCATCGGCGTGGCCTGGTCCGTTCGAAGGTCAGTAAAATTAGGCTTGGCACAAATTTATTTTTAAAAATGCATACATTTTTAAATCGCCACTATTCTACCATTAAACATTCAAATTCATTCTTTTTTAAGAATAGTAGATTTCTATATTTATTAAAATATAGTTAAATTAAAATATAGTAAAACGTGTAAAAAAGAACCTGTCTATGACGGAATCTTGTTTTAAACTGAAAAACATGTTGATCCATGCAAAATTAATATACTACTACTTAAGAAAAGAATATATAATACATTTACACTTGCTAAGAAGGGAACTTGTCTATAACGCATTTTTTTTTTCTTTTCTATGCAATTTAGTCTTAGATTTTACTACATAGCATTTTCCAGAATTTTAACACTTCAATACATGGAATATGGATTAACAATATTAATGATAACTGAAACATTTACATACAAGAAATAGAGATTCATTAAAAAATGAATATCGCATCCTGCGGCACTTCTATAAAAATGAAGATTATAAACATGAAAAGAAAAGTTAAAATAAATATTTTTGGCTTGAACTCCTCGTACGAGACAAACTTTTTACCAAATCAATGTAAAAATCAATGTTTTGTAGAAAATTCACTCGGGCCGGGCCGGGCTCGGTCCGAGATTTTAACTTTTTTTCAGGCCGGGCCAATAATTTTTTTCTGCAGGCCATGGTGGGCTTGGGCCAAACTTTTAACTTTTTTACCGGGCCGGGCCGAATTTTTTTTTCTCTGAGTCGGGCCGTGCCCGGGCCTGGAAATGTCAGCCCGTGCAGACCTCTAATCTGAGGTATTGTCAGAATGGACATTATTTAAAAGTTTATTGAATTCTTGCTGCAGAACCATGAATTTAGGAGATGCCATAGATTTCATTTGAAAAAACGATTTGCAGAAACTTTATCCTATAACATGGAACAGGCTACAATTTGCTAAAATATTGCTACTACATTCAGTAATCTATGAAAGAGGCTTCAGTGTGAACACAACAAAAACTAAATTGAGAAATCGAATGAATATAAGAAATGTCAAAAATGTCATTTTAGTATGTGGTAACAGGTTCAATAGGTAACAGTACAATTTTGAAACTGTCTTTAAAGCATAGGCTTCAATGAAAATATGAAGAATTCTAGAAAAATAAAAGTTTTTGACACATACTTTGTTGTCTATATTTTGAATTTTCACTCTATATGTACTATCTTAAAATCCTGAGTTAACAGGGATTGGAAGTTTTATTTCATAGCATTTTAATAAGTTAAATCGGGTTTGGATTTTTTTTTTTTTTTTTTTTTTTTTGGATTGTGCAAACATTTTAGAATATAGTTTATTCAGAATATATTTAGAAAAGTTTTAGAATAGAATACATTTAAAGTATAGTTTTTTTCTTTTTTTAGTTTCTGTAGCGGATAATTAAGTTTATATGAATAACCAGACATGCCAACTTTTGAAAATGAGAAATCGTAGCACTCAAAATTAAAATTAATCTGGAGGTTGGTTGGTAGGTTTTTTGTGTTTTGCAGCCATTTTTTGACGTTCGTAGAAGAAATAAGGTTTGTCTTTCAACTCAATATAGTAAATTTTTTCCTCGGAAAATTTTTATACGATTTTTTGAGCTTCTTCACATCTCAAAGCCTTTTTTTTTTTTAAACATTTGTAAAAGGAGCCCAGTTCCAATTTTGTTTAGCTCAATCCAATAAATTTTGACGAAATTCGCAGTTTTTTTCCCGTGATCTTTTCATGATATTCACAATTCTTTTCCCCACAATCGTAATATCTTTTCACGACTAATTAACAAAATTCACCACTTGTTTCCGCGACTTTTTGAAGAAATTTGTAATATTTTCTCTCAATATTTTATCGAAATTCGCAATTTTTTGACGAAATTTTCAATTTTTTTCTGAACTCTTAACAAAATTAGATTTTATTCAGCGAACAATTGAAGATAATCACTATTTGTTTCTGAGATCTTTGACGAAATATCAGATACTTCCCCATGATCGTTTGAAGAAATTCTCAATTTGTTTTCACGACCGATTCACAAATTGATTTAAAAAAATTCCATAAAAGAAAAAAATTTGCGGACTTCCAAGAAATTTTAAAATATGCTCGCAGAAGAATCATAGGTCTGTGGAAGAATTTTCAGGGGGAAATACTGCACAGCAGTTTTCATTATGCGGGACTTTCCTTTTCTTTGTGCAAATCGCGCGATTCTGCCTGATATTTCGAACCCTGCCCTTCAAGAAACTCTTAAAATGGCACCCCTGTTTCTAAAGAAGGGAATTCCTGTATAATAAATAATTACAGATGCACGATTCACTCATGGTTAATATCCATTAAAGGGGGTTTTATATTAAGAAGTTTGTTTTGCAGCCCTTTTTTTTCACTTGAGCATTTTTTAATGTCCGAATTTTCAGACTAATGACCAATTTTTGAAAACTTTCAGAACCGAATACTTAAAAAAATTTAGGAAAATTCAGAGCAGAATCACGCCTGGGAAATGTGCTGCATAGACTAAAAATCTCAACTGGAAAAAAAAATGCATTTGTGTTTTTTCAAATCGTAGCTTGAGACCGATTTTCGTAGTATCGTAGTTTAAAGGTCCAAATCGTAGCAACTATGATTTTTTCGTAGCAGTTGGCAGGTCTGAATAACTGATCTGTAAGCAATCACAAAAACTTAGATTATTTCGGAACATATTGAAAAAAAAAAGGGTGAGCCATAACGGCTTAACAGAGATGAAAGCTCTCCAATCCAAATGACTGCTTGCTACGACTAAATTTTAATGGTACCGTAATTTCCGGCCTATAATCTGCAGATTATCTGTGAAAAAAACTTTAAAAATTTTAAGTGCAGATTATGTGCTGAAATTTGTTTTAAGCAGAAGTTCACGTCAGATATCCAGTTTCTACCAGCAGTCATAAAATAAAAATGTAAACATCTGCTATCGACTGTTTGCGGAGTTGCTCATGATTGGTTCACATATGACGTGTACGTGATCGTGGGAGTGGCTTCTGATTTTTATGTTATATTTTTTTAGCCTTTTGGTTACATATTTTTATAGTTGAAAGTTACAATAATGTCTAAGAGAAAACACGTTATTTAACACTGTAAAATTTAAACTGAACATTATTAAAGTAGCAGAAGATGTTGATGATTTAAAAGCAGCAATTATTATAGAATTATCTGTATTTACAAGATATTCTATGTTTTAGATATAAGATTCAATAATAATAAAAAAAAAAAGGTATTTGTATTTTTTAACTTGTAATTATTTTATAATTACAAGTGAATTTTATTTTTTTGGCAATTATTTTATTATAATTATCAATTATGTAGAGCAACTAAGTAAATAGAGAGGTGGTTTAATAGTAGTACTTTGGAGTGTTGAAAACAATGAGTAATCCTCATATAGTCCAGTGCATAATCCATAGATTATCTGCTAAAATTTTATTTTAAAGGCTAAAAATTGCAGCTGTGGATTATAGGCAGGAAATTACGGTATTTCTCACCTTATTTAATGACAGAATTTCCGAGATTTAATAAAGCAAAGAAAACTATTAAAATTTAGTGGTGAAAATCTACCATTTGGGTTCGGAGGGCTCTCATCTTTGGCTTAAAGATCGAATTTTCAATGTTTCAGGACGGACATATTTTGCTAACATCTCCCCCCTCTGCCAGCATTCATGCTTTCATGGGATAAATTAAAACTTGTCACTCAGGTAATAATAGATATAAGTGAAATATAAAATATGCCTACCCTTTCCTCATGTATCTTTTTATTGTTTGATATGTTGAGTTAAACATCAGAAAGTCTTCCTTCTCTCCAAATAAGATATAAGACTAAATTAAAGAAACCAGTATGAAAAACTTGAAGCATAGTTATGATCAGTCTTAATTATATAAATAGTGCTTTAATATTTTTACCTTCAAAAGATATTCATAGAATGAATCTAGGCCAGCACCAACACCACTCATTTGACCAATCCATTCACCAGATTGTACATCAATAATGTTACCTAAAAACACATTTCAAAATTCTATAATAATAGTCTGTTTAAAGTACAGTCTATATTGTCTAAACATCTTAAGATGATTGCAATCAAAGGAAGGGCATTTTCTTTACTGTCATTTGCAAATGTCAGACAGCTTGTGCAAGGTTAATGAATTATAGCTTATTGAAAATAAAGTAGTATCCAATATTTATTATCATTATAAAGATGGCTGCAATGCTTACATTTTTTAAAAAAAGCATACAGATTGGCTAAATCTTGCACATACAATGTAGTTTATGACCCCAGAATTTTGACCAACATGGAGAGCTGTACCACTTTTTATTATTCCCATATTTTGTAGGTGGAAACCTATATAGAAAAAAAGTTAAAATCTATCTGTTTAAAATTTTTATTTTAAAAAGGTTTTAATTAGAGGGTTGAAAATGAAAACTGATTTTGCATGTTTTCACAAAATTCAAGTAATTGCATATTTTTTGAACCAATAAAGATAAACTCAAAATTCAAAACGATGTGAACCCTACACACTTTTTTTATTTGATCATATAATTGTCATGAATTTATATGTATTTTAAAAAAATAACTGTGTACTTTAAAATACAGTGAAATATTAGTCAAAAAGCTAGTACTCAAAAGATTATAATCCATGAAAGGAAAAAGAAAACAGTATGCATTTTTTACTTATATATTATACAAATAATGAGATCAAGAAAATTTTCTATTTCTGTTTTTTAATGGATTTAAATGTTTTGGGATGCTCTGAACCTGATTTGACTATTTTAAGAAAACATTTGTGTGTATGAGAGTTTATTTTGTGGGTGCTCTATCTCAAGAACTCTGGTGCTGATTAGATTTTGGTGCACATTGTCTAATTCACTGGTTTCCAAAAATTAAGGAAAAACAACAAAAATAGCGATTACTCAAAATGTTGCATGTACATTTAAATAAAACTGAGCCACAATATACATATACAGCACATAGTAAAGTATAAAATAACATTAAAAGAAATTACCAGATGATTGTGGTGTTTCAGAAGTTAACACAATTATAAAATAAACAAAATAAATGTGTCAATTTGGTATAGGAAAAGTACCTTTAATATGGAGTATGATCCCCTCTAGAAGCAATACAGCACATACCGCGATGTGCGATGCTGTCAATTATGTGATAGGTAAGTTCGCTAGGAAGTGCGAGTCATTGCTCTTGTCCGGTGAAAGCTGGTCATTCCATGCGCTAAATTGTTTGGTGCTGAAGATAATCTTCCATGATGCGAGCCCTGTGCAGTCTAGCATTGTCGTCCTGTACAGGAAATCATTACCTATTACGGCGGCATAAGGGCTCGCATAAACATCAAGAATGTCATCTCTATAGACATCAGCATTCACAGTTGCATGTGTAAAGACATGGAGGTATGTACATCCACCCAAAGAGATACCGACACAGACACTGCCTCCTCCGTATGAATCTCTTTCACGAATATTTGATGGATGATAGCGTGTTCCCTGTCCTCTCCAAATCAAACAATGCCTGCTATCGCTTTGGAGGCTAAACTGGGACTCATCCGTGAAGAGAATATGCCTCCATTGATCAGCCATCCAGAAATGCTCCCTCTGGTTACATGAGATGAGCGGCACACAAATGGCTGGTCACCTTGCATAAAGACCATCTTCATGAAGCCTTCTACGCTCGTTAGACATTGATACCAACCTTCCAGTGGCTATAACAAGGGAGGCTCTAAAATAAGAGAGGCTTACTGCTCTGTTCCTTCGCACAGATAACCGAAATATCGATCATCGGTGCTTGTCCTAGCTCTTGTGCGTCCTTGGCTGAACCTTCTGGAGGCTGAACCAGTGGTTTGAAATTGTTGTCAAAGCCTATGAACAACAGAAAGACTTGCATTTAGCCATCCGGCCACATCTGTCTGACTTTGACTTACCTCCAATCTTCCAATAGCTCTATATTGCAGTTCTGTAGACAAATGATACCTCGAGGTCATACTAATGAATTGGCTATCTCAGTTTCCTTATCTCATAATCACAGCGACATCTGGAGTCGTGCTCTCTAGCATGCATTTTTATGCTCCTCAGGTGACGCAATCTGATTGCAGCAACACTAATTTGCATTATGTAATTTTATTCAGCATCTTTTAGTTAACAACATATCCAAATTTCATATGAATAGGTTTCTTTTTGAATGAGTTATCGCTCTTTTTGTGATTTTTCAGGATTTCTGAGACAACTATATCTCGGAATCGATGGAATGGAATTTCAAACGTCATAGTCAGTTAGACTAGTGATGGACGATAACGAGATGTTTTTATCGATTTTCTTATTTGTATGGGCATCTCGATTTTTTCGAATACGCAAAATGTTTCTTGATGATTCCAGTTTGCCAAATGCTTTTATACGATACCAGATTTAATCTTATTAAGAATAGCCTGCGAGTTGACTGGAATGAGTTAGCATTAATAAGGGTTTTGGGCACCAAATTATTGTACTATAACATAGGGAAATAATTTTTTTATCCAGCCTAGTGGTGTATGTCACACGGGAACATACTTTACAGATGTTACAGTCGGCTGCGTTATATAATGATAATGAGCAAGAGACCCAATTCCAATTTCATCTTTCACTTTTTATAACTCCAAAAAATCTTGTCTCGGCCATTCAATGGATCAGTGCCTTCTTTTGTAGTCTCTATCTAAAGGATCGTTCGGAACTACCACACAAAAACGGCTTGTGTTTTTATAACAGTTTTATAAGGCACTTGACTTCGCATGTTTAATTTGATCAAACTCATCCCAGCTGAAAGATTAATCCTCGCTGCACTTGAGAAGCTGTCAAATGATACCAATAGTGTTGATTGAGGTACAAGTGGAGGGGAGGAGGGAGGGGCAGAAGGAAGAGATGAAAAAATGGATGATGGGGACAAGACCTTTTCAACGAGGTATTACACATGATGGGTCTGGAGAAGGCAGTAGAAATGCCCCACAAAGGGGGCCATTAGGCCCCAAATTGATGGTGGGATAGACCAAGGATGAAAGTTAACTTGATGAAAGAGAGGACTAGAGGAAGTTGAGGAGAATGGTAAAAGAAACAAGTGAAGCATGTGATTAGGGCCAGAGAAATGAAGAAGGGCCCCAATGGAGCCAAAGCTGGTCCAGAATGGGTCAAGAACTTACAGAATAGTAGTTATAATGGAGAGGAATAAGGAGACAAAAATTATGAAAAACAGATGAAAAATAACAATAGCCTGAGGCTAAAAATGAAAGGTTTAAATGGGAAGAGCTCCCTGGTAGTAGAAAAATGAAATTGTGTGAGATGATCAGGGAGAGTAAGAAGATTTTATGTTGTGAATTTCATAATTTTTGGACAAAAAATACTCTAAATGTTTGAAAAAACAAAACTTTAAAGTGCCCTCTGATGGTGAAAAGGGAAGTTAAAATTAAGAAACATATGCAATAATTTTTGTTCGATTTTAGACACAATTTGATGTTAGTCTTATAATTGTGGAAGATACCGTACCAGAGTATGAAAAAACTGCACTAGGTGCCTCCCTTTTAAGCATTTTAGGTCCTGGGGCCTAAAATTAGTGGTGGGTGGATAAAAGAAAAGGTAAATTTAGAAAGCTTATGAGAAGACCATTTTTTTTTGGGGGGGGGGGGGGGGGGGGATTACACAAGGGGGTAAAATAAGCTTGAAAAACCCCTTCCCCTGGGGAGACTGTAAAAATCTTGAAAAACACATAATATGCAGTACAATTAATAAGTAGTTATTATTAGCAATAATATTCTAATATTAAGAGGTATAGGACAACTTGGGATGGCTAAAATAAGAGAAACATTGAAAATTAGGTGCAAACTGGCACTAAATTCAATAGTAAATATAGTATTGACACTGAAACAACTTTACTCTTGAGTTTTTAGAAAATTAACTCTATTATGGACATATATATATAAAAGGTCCTGTCTAACACAGAATTGATTGCAGTCCCTAGCGACAGCCATGTATCCAAAAATTAAAAATGGAAATTTGCCCTATACAAACTGAATTCCTAAATCCCTTTTAACCATGGATCTACATCCCAATGCCCATACAGAACTGAATAGCATAAACCACTATGCCTCATAACTCATATCGGTTAACAAGAAAAGAGATTGAAAAAGCCGATACACTTCTTTGAGAAATTATGACAAGAAGCATGGTTAAAGTTTCTATCTGACTCTGAAAGCTTCATTTCACAGCTCGTTTTCATTCCTCTCTCTCTAACCTCTCGGTATATCTATAATGCCTCTCGGTATATTTCTTTTGCTCATTTCACACATCTCATTCAATGTTGCCCGAAAGAAAATGAGAAATCAATTTTCTTTCATTGCAGATGATCAGCATCAGATCGGATATGAAACATAGTTGGTTTATTTTAAACAAAAAGTCACTGAGAAACAAATGTCTTGAGAAGATCATTTCGTTATTGTCCAGCACTATTTTTGATTGAGTTTTGACACAAGAAACAAGATAGAGATGACAGAACCTATTTGAATGGTATTTTAGTAAACATAGTGATAATTTATATTATAAAATCAAATATTAATGGTATTTTGGTAAATAAAGTGATAATTTTTATTATAAAATCAGAGATTTTATATAATGTAGAGGCTTCGCCCAAGGTGCTTTAGTAATAAATATAATATCTATATTTATATGTCCACAGTATTGTCTTTTAAGTAACTCTTAGAATTTTAACTGCCTCCCCAGGAGAGGGGATAAGCCCCCACATATAGCACCTCATATGAAAGGTCATCAAACTTTCTTTCCAAATATGCTTTTCTTTTGAAAATTCACTGGTAACTCTAAGTCCCAGGGCCTAAAATACTTAACAGGGAGATGCCTGGCGGTGATTGTAAAATATTACATTAAGTGGTATTCCAATAATGACAAAATTATGGAACTGATCTCAAATGATGTAGAAAAATCAATAAAAAATAATGGTCCCCTTTCCCATCTTTTTAGTTCCATTTTTCACTGCCAAAAAGCAAAAACACTTTTAATTCCTATTTCTTTGACCTTTTTGCTCCTAATTGCCCCAAAATTCTAATTTTTTATACTTAACTCCCCTTCAGGGGGGATTCTGCATGAAAAAATAATTTCGGAAATTCACATTGCATTTTTGGAAATACGGTGGGGGTGGGGATCCACTCCCGGCACTAACTACGTGTTTTTTTCGCGCCCCTTTGACGAAATTTGGCATTTTTTCGCGACCTTTTGACGAAATTTGTTGTTTTTTTGTGATCTTCTACCAAAATTTAGCTATTTTTTGATGAAATTTGCTGTTTTTTCACGATCTTTTGACAAGAATAGCGGTTTTTTTTCACGATCCTTTACGAAATTTGTGTTTTTCCGTGATTCTTTGACAAAATTAGCTTTTTTTTTTCATGATCCCTGATGAAATTTGTGTTATTTTCACGATCCTCTGACGGAACTGGTGCTTTTTCTTCGAACGATTGACGAGATTGATTTTTTTGGCAATCATTTGTCGAAATTCGCGATACATTTTATATCTGAATTTTCGGATTTATGGCTGATTTTTTGTAATTTTTTGGAAATTACCTTAATTTTTCGGAAATTTCAGAACAGAATCACTCCTGCTCCCCTTATCTTCTTCTTTGTACTAGTACATTTTCAAGTTTTTGCCACCAGGGTGCACCCTCACATGACTTTTCCACTATTGTGGCTCCCTTATAACTTGCCTTCGGGGCCTTTTCAGCAGATAGGTGGAGCAAAACCACCCCTAAATCTCAAAAACTAAAGCCATAGTTAAGGACGACGATTCAAAATAACTTACAAGTGGGATCCATTGAAGTTTTATTTTAGTTTTAAAATAACCTCTTAGTGGATATATTTGTCTGGTTATCCTTCCATTTTTTGATAATGATAACGCTCCTTTGTTGTCGGTCAACGGGAAAATTCCACAGCATTAGACATTTAGTGAACTTTAACCTGCATCAAATCTTTTATCTTTATCGAAAAGGAGAAAATACTAATTGATTCTAGCTAATGTGGCTAAAATTATAAATGGGTTTGTAAATGTGTCATAAAGTAGCTACTTTGGATTTGGATACAGGCTTCGCTTAAAGAATCATGTTGGAATCGCTACGGACTCGAAAGCAGTTTCTGTGTTAGACAGGTTCCCTCTTAGCAGGTATATTTGTCTGGTTATCCTTCCATTTATTGATAAAGCTCTTGTTTTTGATGAAGGGGAAATTTCACAGTATTAAACATTTAGGGGAACTTTAACCTATATCAAACTTTTTGCATTTATCAAAAAAGTGAAAAACTATTTGATTCTTTCTAATGTGCTATAGTTACACGATTTGGTCACTGTACTTTCATAAAAAAGAAAAGGGAACTTATTCCAATACAAAATTAAAAAGAAGACATTAAAATCCTCGGAGCATTTAAATAATTTTTTTAAAGATAGATAAATGAGTTGAAAGTATTTAGCATTCCAAAATAGCACTTTGATCATTACCATTGAACGTATTTCTTGATAGCATACTGAATAATAGCACTTTGATCATTACCATTGAACATATTTCTTGATAGCATACTAAATCTTATATTTGAAAAAACTTGTTAGAAAAGAGCATTTTGAAAGTTTTTGAGGGGTGGGGGGATTCCTGTGTTCAACTTATTTTGCTGGTATCTGTAGTACAATTAATTTAATGGACCTACACATACATGAAATAAGATTTAATAAGTTATGCAAAATCCATGATATTTATTATTACTATGCTCATACAATGTGAATTTTACAGTGTTTTAAAGAAACATTAATATGCACATAATTCATTAAATAAATTTATATGGAACATAGATATAAAGATGTTAGATCATTTAGAGTTCATTGGCTTGTATTAAAATTTAGTATGGCATATTATATTCGAAGGATAAATACTATAGCGAAGATGGTATAATATTAAAGTTGTTTTCTTGAAATAATGCATTTACAATAATATTTTAATTGTCAAAAAGCACTAGTGCAGAAAAGGGAGTAGGTTTAGGAATTAATATCTCTTTGAATAGGCTTAAAAATTGATAAGATGTATACAAAATAAGTTGTATTAAGATTATTAGTAACAAATTTTAAAATACAACTTTTTAAGGCTTCATAATACGATCCCCTCCATCAATTGAAGTTGAATGAAAGAGAGAATGAAAACGATAGTAGCAAATTACATTACTGCTTCTGCCTTTTTCACCACCTTTTGTTTAAATTCAAATGAAGATTGTAGAAGAGGATCTTTTCAGAAAGTCATCAAGCTTTTCAATGTTAAATTTACATTGATTGCTTAGTATGGTTTTTTTATTCCATCTGGTTTTAGTTGCAATTTACTTACTAAAAACTACTTTATAAGCATGTAAAAGCAATGATTTTAATAATAGATTGTAGAATATCTCAATTGTAGATTCTGGAAAGTAATCGATAACTGTATTGATTGCGTATTTCATGATGATAATTTTTTTGGATTGGTAAAATCTTGAGTTCATCACTAAGTTAGACCTTGGGACATATAGGAGCTGAATAATATATCAAACGCTAATATTGATGCAGCATATCAGCACACACAAGTGGCACTGATATGCTGCATTTTTCACAACTTCCATGATATCTATATCTCGGTATCTATGGGATGGAACATTAAACTTCATATTCAGTTAGATATTGACATAAATTGCTGCTGATTAGGTTTGGATGTATACTGCCAAATAGACGGTACTGCTGTGCACTTTTATGGTGTCTGTTGACAAAACAATACCTTATGTTCTCAATGCCTCAACATCTTTATTTTTAACTTTCATTTCATAATTATCTTTACATAAATCATAGTCATTTAATATGATTAACTCATTAAATATAAAAGTAATTGCTATAAATATCTTTCTTAAACACTTACTTTCTATGACTGAATGTTTTTCTTAATAATACTTTAAAATCCTTTAGTTGTTCCTTTATAAATATAGTTTAATCATCTTTATCGAAGGTTTCTTTCGTTACTTTATGACTTCATGGTGGTATCGCATTTTCAATTCGTCATTTCGATGCTGCAGCTATCGACTTCTGCTATTGTTCAGCTGATAGTGTCGATCATCCGCTAGAGGGCAGCGATGTGCATCGTTATGGTGTTTCCCGAGTAGACTTTAATTGTAATTGCACATGTATGCGATCGATCTTCTTTTGGTAGCGTGTTTTGGCAACAGTTACTCTTGTCTAGTATAAATATTAGGTGCTAATCATGAGTACGATGTATAGAAACCTTTCTTTTATACTTGTAATGTGACCCTGGGATATGTAAATTGGAGCGAAAATTCGAAAAGAAATATTCAAATCTAATCGAAATAAATCCAATTCACATCCCCCAGAATCGCACTACAGCCGGATGTATAGTGGATTACAAATGCATCGTAATCAGGCCCTGACTATCGCACGGGCACCCGGGGCCCATGCCCTGGGCACGAAATTTCCGAGAAACACAAATTTTTTCACAATTTCATCTAAATTTCTATTAAAAAATAATTGTGAAAAAATGTGATATTTGAGGTATCAATACTATGAAATGACAAAAATATATCTCAATATATGGTTAAAAACCCATTTCAATAAACAATAAAAAAAGATTATCTTTTTCCTTGGAACCATTTTTCAATTTTCTGGAAAAATTAATTTTTTGAGTAGACACTTTTCGAATAAGTGTCTAGCAAGTAAAACAACTAGTATTAGTAAATCAACCAATAATTTAAGGGGGCATGAAAAATTGAAAATGCCCTGGGCCCAGAAACTTGCTAGTCGGGCCCTGATCGTAATTAAATTAAATTAAATCTGAAAAAGAAATCTTTAAATAAATAATAATATATGCAATGAAACCTTACTCACCCCATTAGGACGAAATATCAAGAGAAATATAATCTTATACTAAATAATCAGAACAAATTACATATCATGTATTTTATTGTGACTTATCAAATATTTCAAAATCTATCCGGATCCGGAGTATAGGTTTAATATTGAAAATAAAATATCAAATTATGGTAAAAAGACACATGTTATTCTATATTATTCAGGCATTGATTCTAAGCAGTTCTCTTTATATATGCTGATCAGTCTTTAAAAATATTCACACTTCTTGAATTAAGTATAGTTCATAAAAGTTTGTAAAAGAAAATTTAAACATCTGGTTGGTGATAAATCCTATTAACAACATGAAGATCGTTACACTGGTAAATATATGCAAATACATGAAAATGCAGTTGATATTAGATGATAAAAACATAAAAGGATAAGCATCATTGCATGCAGAAACTGATGAAATCAAATTGCACAACGTATTGTATTTATTCGCTCTTTCGTAGCACTACAAAGATCGATGAGGTTAGGTGAGCAAAAACATTAGAAAAGTGGAGCAGTATTGTGATTTATGACGGTTAATAACAATGATGCAAAAAATTGAAGTACTGCATTCACATTTCACCGATGGGTTGATGTTCCACTGGATATCTGGCTTAAAATATTTCAGCATCAAACGGATGATGGTACAAGCTTGACAAGAGTAAATGAAAATCTGTATTCTTTTCTTCCGAATTTCCAATGATAAAGTCGTGTTAACTATTGATGTACTTTGCATTTATTGTTTAATGTAGATATTTCCTTTATAATAAGCATGCGTCATCCCATAACACGCTCACCGGGGCTTACGCCCAACGGTGAAAAAGAATTAAAAACTCCCGTTCATAAAGACAACGCTGTGTCTTTAGACAAAACTAACGAACTGAACTCTTTTTTGAAACGCCTGCCGAAATCAGAGTGCGCTCTCGGCAAAACGAGCCAAACAGAATATTCCAAAAGTAGGCTTGTCGATAGCACAGCCAGCGAAAATGTTTTTGTGTCAGAATTATAACTGGAATGGCATCACTTGTTTGGGCGGGACACAAAGGAATGCTTGCTACTTGTGTAGCTTGATGACGTGGATTAGAATTTCCGGTCTCGCATTTCGAGATAAGAAACATTTTCTGACTAGAAGCTACTTTTTTGAAGCGAAATGTGAATGTAAAACGATTATAAATAAAGAAAAGTCTAGAAATAATTTTCTTGTTTATCTGGTAAACTATGAGAGCAATTATGCTGAAATTTTACCAGAGGAATGAGGAAAAATATTAGAATACAATAAATGTGAATTCAAATTAAAATAATTAAGAATAAAGATTTTAGATTTTAATATTTAAAACCTTAGTAAAATTAGCTGTCAAATTGATAGATCGTAATTTGAAGTTATTTATTAAAATAAACAAAATATAAAAATTTAAATTTATGTAAATTTTAAATGGGGAACCCAACAAACACAGAACTTATGAGCCGCTCACGGCTACGTTAGCCTTGGCCGCAACCCGCTATCATTTTCCGTTACGGCTCCATCAAAAAAGTGTCACACTGGACATAACGTGGTCATAATATAATTGGCCGTAAATACATGAATATGGCCACAATCATACCACTAACTTTTTACCGAAACTGCTAAATAGCCTCATACTGGCCACATTTATTCTTTTAATGGCCATTAAAAATAAAAGCTAGCCAGAAATCACTGTATTTAAAATAAAATACACTTTGCTAAATGCTACACACATTAAAAATATACAATAAAAACAACGTTTCGTTCCACTTCTGCAGACGCCTTCAGGCTGACACACAAGTCTAAAATCTTTCAAGAATGGAAAGTCACTGACGACCTAGTCTAGATGGCGCACTAAATGTCTCAAAGTTGCCAAGGCAACAAAAAGGAGAAAAACCAATCCAGCTATGGAAGAAGAGGGGGGGGGGGGGAATGGAACTGACTCTAAACCAGTTTATAATATATTGTGCCAAATTTTACGTATGTTGTAGGATAAATTATTACAGGTGTGCTGTCCAAGCTTAACAATCCTAATGGATTCTAACGAACGAATTGTTCTAACGAAACATTGTTTTTATTGTATATTTTTAATGTGTGTACCATTTAGCAAAGTGTATTTTATTTTAAATACAGTGATTTTATATAGTTCATGGTGCTTTGGGGGATGGATGGATGGAGGTTCATGGATGGGGACTTTCTTTATCTCAGATACTCATCAGTGCATCTCAGAATACGAAAACGATTTTTATCCCGGCGAGAAAAAAAAAAAAAGCTTCTAAATAGTTTTCTGTTTTTAATTGTATAAGGCAATGAAGAGATAGTTTTACTCATATTTTGCACAAATCACAATTTCCACTTATATCTACATATGTTAGTATGGCCGAATACAGACATATTTTCTTTTCAGATTTTAGCAAAATCTGAGAACATGATACACTGCAGAAGTTGATTTAACATAAGAAAGTTATTTTTTCTCATAATAAATGGCAAAATACAGACATACATATCATATGTTTTTCGACTTATGCTGACAAAATCATTTTCATTTATAAAAACATAAATATATTCTTATTCAGATGCAAGAAAAATCGAACAGCATTTCTCATTTTTTGGTACAAGCAATGGAACATCCAATCAAACATGTTCTAAATTTTATGATAATTAATTTTTCATTTGAATGAAAATGAGTAAAGATCGTGACACGAACCTAGATAATAATAATAATAATAATAAAAGAATATAATTTATTCTGCAATCCTATCGCTTTATTTAACATTGGTTTTCATGTGTCTGACATTGAGTTTACTATTTTTATGCATATGCAAAACAATATATGGCTTTATCTGTAAATTTTATTAGTAAAATGTTGATGATAAAACAAATAAATATACCTAAATTGCTAGGAATTTAATTTAAAAAAGTTTATTTTTTACTTTATACTGAATTCAGAACTTTAAATTTATTTTCCAAATATTTTACTTTTTACAAAAATATATTTCAAATGTATATATTTCAAGTATTTTACTGCTTTAAATATAAATCTCATAACGTATTTATATTTTTACTAAAACCCACATTTTAAGTAATTAAGATTAATTTAAAAGAAATGAAGAAAAAATACATTTCCTCTCTTTAAATAAATATGCCAGTTAGGTAATATTAGCCCTCTACTGTCTAAACGATGAGGGTACATTAAATGCTTGCCGGAAATTGCCCTCATCGATTGACCGGTAAAATAAACACAACAGTTTTCTCGCTTCTGATCCGTAATCTGTTTGGTGTTAGCTGCTGTAATTAGTGGCGCATCACTTACGGCACAGTATTGTTTGGTTACAAATGGCCTTAACTCACCCTGGCTTCAACGAATACGCCATGTGGCCCGAAGTCATGTGTTTGTTGGGAATGTTATGTAATGCTTTTATAACATAACAATACTACATAACAATAACAATTATATAATGTAAGGGATTAGGCTGGCCCTTTTCTTTTCAGAATTTAATTAACGTTATATTTAGTTTAAACATTATGCAGTTTTCTTTTTCCCGTAATTTAATTTAATATTTATGTTTATTTACTGATAATTTAAAGTAGTTTGTAATTGTGAAAGTCACAGTCTAAGCTGCATTTCATATCATCTATATAAACTGTCTGCTGAATTTATTACTTATTAAAATAAACTTCATCACAGTTTTTACCTTTTAAGATGGATCGTTTTTCTTTGAATACATGACATCATATCTTCACAGCATTTAAATTTTCCAGCTAACTTCATTTCAGTCAACCAGCTTAATTTCGATATAGCGTTATCACAGCCAGATCGTGAGCTCTGTTTATTTAAGTTTTTCCTTTATATTGATTGGATGGTTCGATATACGGCCATACAACAATTTCAGTTATGGGCTGCCTAACCTGAAGGTGTTAGCTGTGTAAAGAAAGTAGGCCTCTCGAAGTATATCGTATAAAAGAGGGGGGAGGGAGGGCATGAAGAGAATGTGATGGTTTAAAGTTAAAGGAGGAAATATTTTTTAAAAATTAGAAAATTACTGGTTCCTGTGTGCAGCTGAAATGACTTTTTTTTTAAACTGTTCTCCTTTCCTAACTGTTTTAACTATTTATATTAAGTTTTTTTAAGAGCCTGGTGAATACACATCAAAGATGACGTCCAACACAACTGAAAAGCTAAATTTTAGGAATAATTATCCTGTATGGTGCAGCGATAATAAGTACATATTGATTGAAAAAGGAATCTGGGAAATAATTAAAAAGAAGCAAAAAGTGCCGGTGAAAAGTTATTCAGTGTCAGGAATAGATATTAAGAACTTTTGAGCCCAGAGCTAATCAGGCATTATCTCTTATTCATTTAAATATTGGTCCTGACTACAAGAGAACTATTGCGTCCATACAACATCTGTGATAGCTATATTTCAGCATCTATGAATAGAATTTTATCAAGCGTGATATTCTGTGGTGGACGTGCTTGGCAACACTGATCTTTGCTTGTCTCGCACATCTGTACTGCCTTTATCGAATTCTGTGCACCAAAACCACACCTGTTTTCATGATCTCACACTCGTTCCATACACTTTCACCAGTTGCCGATGAACTTTAGTGGGGATGTTTTCTTTAGACTCAAAACCTTATCACACTTTTCACTTTTATGGTTGACCACGTTTCCGTCAACGCCTCCAACTTCTAACTGAGACTTCAGAGTGCTACTGTACAATTAGCTCCATCTACAGGCATTGTTTGAATGCTGTGATAGTTTCAGCTGTATAGACAGGAAATTCAATTCCTGTGGGAAATTTGTGGCCCCATCATACCTAACTAATTGAACCACCCTCGTATATATATATTTTTCAGCTTCATTAATCTAGAGAATTATGGAAAAGTTATTTTCTCAATTGTCACTAGCAGATTGTTTATATAATAACGTATCCAGGGAAAGTGCCATAATTTCATATTGGCATATTTTAGCAAGCATGATTTGCTGAGAAAATATGCACAGATTAACATATTACTTCGAATGATACTTTGACAGCCCAAAGGTATGCAGGCGAGATTCTCAGATATTATGCCACACCTTACGATGTGCAGCCATTGTTGATTCTTTTCTTAAATGCATAGTAATGTGTAATACAACTTGACTTGTAGAGAATATGTTTGAAATGGAAACGATACAGTGTATGTGGTGGACAGCATGCTCTCCTCACTTAAATCTGATTGAGCATGTCTGGGGCACACAAGAACGACACATTACACCAACAACAATGCCTCTGTTGACTGTTCAGGACTTTGAGATAGCACTTTTTGAAGAGTGGAAACAGAATTTCCTAAAACTTTATCGCTTCCATGTAAAACTAATGTGCATCAGTCTTAATTGTTCAAGGGGGCCACACAATACAAAAAAAAATCTTTTATTCTCTTCAAACAATATACTTTTTGTCATTTACAGGTACACAAATTGATGCGGAGAGTCTCTTCATGTTCTAGACAACTTTTCAAAGAGTTAAAATTCTAATACACAATGTTTTAGTGTCTTATTTTCTGTATTACCTTTAATGTATTATGTGTACTTTCAATTTTATACCGATGCATGACTGCCAGGCTTGTTTTTTTCTGTTGCTGCCCTAATTTTTTTAACAGTGTATATGAATGTGGTGTTTTATAATTCTACCATTTAATTTGTTCATTTTGATTATTCGAATTTGTACAACTATTTAATTAAAGATAGCATCTCATTTTCATTATTTGTCAAAAGTTAGAAGTTACTGTTAAATCTATGTTCTCATCAATATCGTTCAGACTAATCCCTTTAAGGGAAGTCTTAGTAATGCGAATAAATAGATGACAATTACATGATCTAATAGAAAAAAGCGTGCAGATTTCACATACTTTTTAATTTTTTGTTTATCTCTATTAATTAAAAAAATATGAAAGTCTTTTAAATTTTGCAAAAACGTGCAAAATCTCAGTTTTCAAACCTTTGTAATTAAAAAGATTTTGAGGTAGTATTTTTTTGCAAATGGATTCTAATCTTTTTTTTTATATAGGCTTCCACCAGACCTCGGACCAGTCACTTTTTAGACCCCACTAATTTTTTTAAAATTATATTTATAGCAGATTAATACAAGAATTGCACAAAAAAGCTCTCCATGAAGTGGGTTCCTACAACATTTTGAAGATAAATATAAAATGAAAAATTTCATAAGGAAATATTGGTGGTAAAAGTTTTTATTTAGTCTATATAAAAAAAGACCTCTCCAAAGCTTGTTTCCATTTACAAAGTATCAGAAAAGTAAAAAATGGTACGGTAAAAAAAAAAAAACTAATTTAAAAATTCTCTGGAATGACTCTTATACAAATTACAGTAAAAGCAAGTAACATTTGAGAAGTTAAAACTATGTTGTAAATGTAGATTAATTAAATCTCCAAACATATACAGCTAAGCTCTTAATACAAGATGCTATAAAAACATTAACAGTTACTCTTAACACTTGCGAAAATAATAAAAATCTTAAAAACACACACATAATTAAACTAATTACAGCTATAATTAATCTAATTTTTCCAATGCTAAAATTAATTTAATATCATAAAGTTAAGATAAAACATTCAGTCTTATCTTTGTGAGTGTCATTTTCTTTAGACAGGTCGTCAAAATCAGAGAATTGAATTCAAAGTCTCTAAAGAAATAGTCATTCCAAAGGACATGAATGACATACAGTAATGATCACTTCAGTAATTCACAGAAACATTGCAAAAGTCACTGCAATTTTCGAGCTATTGATTTCACATATCCTTTTCAACAGAGTTGGGCAAAATACATCGAAAAATCATTATCAATACAAAATACATTAGTTTTAGAACCTAAAATACAAAATACTTTTCAAATTAAAAAGATCCAAATACAAAATACATGTATTTTCAAAATACATTTAAAATACAAAATACATTTAAAATTTAAAATGTTTATGTATAAGATTAGAGGTTTGAACGGGCCGTTCCTGGTGGGGCGGGGTTATGTTTCACTCACGACACTCTGACTGGGCCGGACCTGTGCTTTCTGGGGCAGGCACGGATTTTATTGTTTCTGAAAGCTCGGGCCGACATCATGTTTTCCGGTCAGGGCCCGACTTCTTTTTATCAGGCCGAATGGGGGTTTAACTTCATTCTTTATAGAGGTCTGCACTGTCTAAAATTTTCAAGCTCGGTCCCGACACAGCCTGTTTGAAAACCTTTGGTTTGTCCCGATTTTTCAAAAATCAGTAAAATCCGGCACGGTTCAATGATTTTTTGCAAAAAATGTATATTTAAAAAAATCGCCATTATTCTAGAATTAAAATGTTAAATTTATAATTTTTAAAAAATAGTACATATATCTCTAGGCAATAAAATTATAGCACAGAAAAAGAAACCGTGTAAAAGAACCTGCCTATGACGAATCCTGTCTTAAACAGAAAATGTGTTGATCCACGCAAAATAAATGTAATAACGCGTGCAAAAATAATTATAATTTATTTACAACAAAATATGTACCTGGGTGATTCTACGCAAATAGGCCATAATGATGAAACTGGGGGATATTTAAATTTTTTTTCAACAGAAAAACCTAATGATTTTTTTTATCATGTAGTTTAGACATGGTTTTATCATATTAGCTCATAAAATTGAAGCATTAATTAAAATATATATTTAAAATAAATTTTTAAACCTATAAAATATCATTCCCTCACATGCAACTACTACCACCCAAAAATATAAAAAATATCATTTCTCACTGAAATATTTATATTTATTTTGTCTGACTTCTGTGTTTTAATATGAACACATAAAGTATTATTTCTATGTATTACATTATTTTTTTTGGTCTACACATGCAATTTTTATTTGTCAAAAATGTTTGCAACTCATATTTCAGATCATTCCCTCACTCATTAGTAATTCTGAATATTTGAGATAGATGGTACTACTGTAGACAGAAAACATTGTTCATTTGCTGAGCGCATGAATCTTACTCGTCTGTAAAACAATTTTCAGCTATCCTCGAGAAATAATTTAGTGTGTAAGGAATAATTTAATATGCAGGTTGGGCAAATGTTAAGATGATGTTATCATTCCCTCATTTAAATTTGTAAAAATAATTTATTTTCTAAAAATGTATTAATGGGTGTTTTAGTTTTCCCTGAAGGGATAGTTTGAGAACATATATTGTTTTTTTCTTTTGTTTTATGCGTACAAATTTTAAAAGTTAAAAATGTACATTTTATCATTCCCTCACTAGTCATTCCCTCATGTGAGGGAATGATTCTTATGGGAGAGAATTGTTCTATTACTTTTAAAAACTTGTAGAAAAGATATTTTTATTGAAAATTAATTCTTTTGATGAAAATAAAAGCATATTTTTAAACAAATCGGTGTATAAAATATTATTTATTATGTAAAAGGTAAAGAAAAGTCGGTAAGGAAACCAAAAAGAATTTCAAATATGTAGGTATAATTCGATGTGAACCAGAAATTTCTTTTAAAAAGAATTAAATGTATATATCGTGCAAAAATAAGTTAAATAGATAATTTAAAAAGCTTTAAATAAAAATTCCGGTATACATTTTTAAAAATATAAAACTTGAGTGAAATTTCCGGCATTTCTAGTGTTAAAAATCTAATAATTATAGAATTTCTTAATATTAAGCCTGACGGCTATTTTTTTGCCAATAAGTATCTTTTCTAGTGCCTTGTTACAAAAAATTAGAAACTTCTGACATGATTTATTTTTTCTTCGTCACTATGATGAAAATGGCCTATTTGCGTAGAACTACCCACCTGCTAAGAAGGAAACCTGCCTATAACGAATTTTTCTTCTCTCCTGTCGATTCCATCTTTGAAGATTTTACTGTATAGTATTTTTCAGATTTTAAGCCTCTAAGCTATGGAATGTGGATTAGCAATATAAATGATAATTAAGACTTTTACATATAAATACTGATTCATTTAAAAAATAAATATCGCAGTCCAGCATGCTTTTTTTTAAATGAAGAGCATAAACATGGAAAAAAAAAAAAAAAAAAAAAAGCTAAAATAAGTATTTTTTGTCAGAATTCCTTTCGTACGAGACGATTTTTAATCATATCTGCGTAAAAATCTATATTTTGTAGAAATTCAGTTGGGCCTGGTAAATTAATATTTTGTACGGGCTGGATCGGGCCGAACTTTCAGCTTTTATATTGGACCGCCGAGTTTGTTCAGAATTTTTAGCTTTTATAACAGGTCAGGCTCAGGCTGAAACATTAGCTTTTGTGCCGAGCTGTCCCAATAAATTTTTTGTATGGGACAGACCGGACTAAAAAGATTTTTCTACGGGTCGGCCCGGACCCGGTAATTTCGGCCTGTATATGTTTGCATAGTAATAGTTAGAAAAATAATAGTTTTTTTCATTTGAAACAATGTAATACTTTCTTTTTAAAATAGGTTACCAAACCAGGGTGCAGTGGAGGATTTACAGAGTGATACAGAGGGATAAGCATACTATCTGGATTATTTTAAAGAAGATCTGTATGTCCTTTGTTTCATCCCTCCAATAAAGCTATAGCGTATACCTCTGGTTTCACAGCGTAAGAGAGACTGCTCAGACGAGGAGACTAAGAACATAGATCACCCCCCCCCCCCCAATACCTTTTATTAAGATTTTTTAAAAAGCAATTTTCAGCTGGAACTGAAACTGCCGGCAACCGTGACGTTTCTTACGATTTCAGCACTGCATCAAACCCGTCCTGCAAGAGTCAACCAGAACCGACCTGAACCCGAAATAGTACCAAACCAACTCGAACCCGGCCCACAACGAGAAAAATTAGATTCCACACGACCCAAACGGCATCGTGGTTTGATTTGCGTTCGGATAAAATCTGGTTACTTATGTGGTGCAGAACAGTAGTAATTTACACTCATTTTAATTCCCTTAGTTATTTAATATCACTCATTTTGGTGTACAGTACACGATGATATATTAAAATTTCGTGATGATAGCTTAATTCTTACGAAAGTTAAAGCTTATAAAATCAAAAAATAAAAGCAAATAAAAACAATCAAAAATATCTAGGACAAAAATATATATTATTGTCCTAGTGAAATCGAAATGTTGTCACCTGCAAACTGAAAACTTAAAAAAAAAAAGATAAATAAATAAAGAGTGAGAGAGAGATTGAAAATCGAAACATCAGTTTAAGAGTTATGCGTGGATATAAACGAATTGCATAACCTCCTTCATTGGAAGTCAGTTAAAAAATATACAGCATAACCTCAAAAACCCGGCATTCAGAAATCCGGCATCAAATTCATTTTTTCCCTCCCTTTTTTTTTACATTTCAAAGTTACGGGAGAAAGGAAAATAGCAATTGTTTACAAATTAAAAACTTTGAGTTCGAAAGAAGAGCGAAAAATAAAAAAATGATTAAGAAGAAAGCGTGTTCTCTTCGTATATCAGACCCGATTAGTTCCTTGAACAGTAGATAGTCCAAGAAAACTCGGAGCTGGGAATGTATGGCCACAATAGAACCGTCAATAACGCTAGTAGTAGCTTCGGGGACGAGATCGAAAAACCAAGGGAAGAAAAGGTATCACTGGAAAAATGCATAAATTTTACAGGAGAATTAATATGCCCTTTAGAGAAACAAGAATGTATTTCCATAATAAACATTCTTTACTTGCATAAAATACAAGAAAAACTTGTTAAAGAACGGTCAAAAAAACTGAAGCAAATAACATTAACAATTACACGAGAAGAAAATGACTTTACTGTTTATTAGATTTTTTTTAAATTGTTATATGCAACATAAAAAATATCAATTAAAGATTTTTCTAAATATTTATTTTTATCTTTTTTTTGTCTCATAATTATCCCTATTAACACTTGGTTATGAATTTAATTATAAATAAAGAGGAATATTGGAAGTACTTTAAATATTCCTTCAGAAATCCGGAATTTTCAAAAATCCAGCTTTGTTTCGGTCCCGACGATGCCGGATTTTTGAGGTTATACTATACATAATTCATTAATGCCTCGATCACTGCAATGCAAATATGAACGCATCCCATGAATAAAAAATAAGGAATAATTTAATGAGAAATGTAAAATAAACAACATGCAAAATGTTTTTTGTTTAAATTGTAGGAATATCATAATGTATGGAAATGTTTTTTCTTTTTTTTTCTTTTAGTAGTGCACTTTAGTAATGTTCTTTTAGTGTTTAAAAAATTAAAAGTGCTTCCCATCAACGCATCACTCTTCGTCGTGGTCTGTTTTAAAGTTCCTTCAATCTTGAATGATTGTATTAAAATGACTTTAAATATTCATAACATATTGAAAATATCCATCATTTACATTGTAAAACTGTATTTAAACATACACGTACTACATTTTTAATAATAAATATATAAATAAATACGACTATTTATATAATAAAATTCACTCTCAATTAAATGAATATCACAAGTGGGGTAAATTATACCCGGATGTTGATACAATGAATACAAAGACTAGAATAATACTTAACTAATACATAAACTAGAAAAAAATGATGTCTCAATCAATGTATAACTGTATAAAACCCAAAATCTTATC
The DNA here is from genome assembly GCA_963932465.1 of Maratus speciosus. Taxonomy (NCBI): domain Eukaryota; kingdom Metazoa; phylum Arthropoda; class Arachnida; order Araneae; family Salticidae; genus Maratus; species Maratus speciosus. Next base: position 299,820,023 of record OZ010789.1, read on the forward strand.
TTTAAATGCATTTTAAAGTTAGTTGTGGCTCCAAAAGTTCCGCTTATAATGGTGCACCTTGTTTACACATTTGGCATGTTGCCTTCACTACATCATTATTAACAGAAATTATTTTTAAAAAAATTCCCATCTAGTACAGCACAGCTGTATTATCCTAATTAATTAATTCGCTTGATACATTATCATCGGCAGCTGAGCTATTCTTTCACGAGTCAACTAACTGTAGTATATTTCTATCAGTCAACTAACTGTAGTATATTTCTATCGTATTTAAAAAATACAAGACACAGCAAAATTCTGAATGATTCTTCCTGTTTATCACATAGTAGTTTTTGTCATTCTCATAGCAGCGTTAAAGGACTAATAAAACTGGAACGTTAGAAATGTGACCATTCAGTAAAAATACTTCAGCAGAGCAGATGCGTTCATTATAATCATAAGACTAGACAAAACAGACAAGCATGTATTTAGCTTTTGTGAATCTTAGATCTGCGGTTTAAAAGAAGCAGCTTGAAATCGGCAGAAATATATTTTGAGTATTTTCAAAATACAAAATACATGGAAAAATCATTTCAAAATACATTACCAAAATACTTTACTTCAGTCAGTTTAAAATACAAAATACAAATGTATTTTGAAAATGTATTTCAAATACATGTATTTTCGATACTGCCCAACTCTGCTTTTCAGTTCAACAGTGCAATAACAGACATTGAAAGGCTGTTTAATATGGCCTAGAGTCCAGATTAAAAGAAAGAAACAAATAAAGGTTTTTTTCTATGTTCCTTCTGTTTCATAGCTCCATTGTAAATCTTACAAAGGGGTAGTATTTGAAGTGTCCTTATCTCTTCCTTCGTTCTTTCAAGACCACAGGACATTACTTCGCATTTTCTTGGGAGGGGGTTGGGGGAGAGATTTCCTTGAAGATTGAAATTCTGTCTGGTAAATAAATTATTACATATTGGCAGACATTGTAATGTAGAAATATTATCATTGAGAGAGAACAACATTCTATAAGAAAGGGATTTCTTTTCTCATTCCATCATACATTTTGGTGAAAATCACATTGAACTGAACAGATGTTTTGTTCGTATTAGTCGTAATCCTGCTTTTGTAGCTTATAAAAAGCACTGAGGAACCATTCTTAATGTGCAAATTGCTTGTTTTAACCATGTCCTCATTTTAGAGATGCTTGTATTAAAAAAGTGTGGCTGTACTTTTGAGTAGGAAAGAATTAATCATTTTACTACCTTTAAATCAATGTATATAAATATATTTTTTAAATATACAAAGATTAAAACAGCAAACTTGTCAAAAATGGAAAATACGTGAAAAAGAATGTTAATGCACCTGACATTTTATAAAATTGAAAAAGAATGTAAATATAATCTATAGATAAAGTAATTAAATTTGAATAAAAGATACCTAATAATCCTGTATTTTTAGATCTTAAATCCCACAAAGCCTTCACTGCTCTTCTAGCCACACCTTCATACACAGGGTCTCGAAGAAGTCTACTGAGCATGCCAAATTCCAATAACATAGAGCCTGCTCCTGCAGTACACGTGTGAGTTGAAACACCTTTAGGAACTCCATGGCGTAAATTAACCTATAATTAAAAAAATAAAATTCTTAAAATTTTGTTTAAAAAAAAAAAAAAAGACAACTAGATTAGAGATTGAAAATGGCCTTTAAAAACTGAAAATTGTCAGATAAGATTAAGCATTTATACAAGTTAATTTTCTAAATGAATGTAAAAGTATCCAGGCCTGGAATCTAACTCAGAACCTTTAGCTTAATTTTTGAATGTGCTTTCCAATTGAGCTACTTGGAATGACAACTGGCTGACAAAATTCACAGTGACAACCTTTTATTAGCAATAGCAAATGGTCTGCAGAAAAGTAAAAGAACTCTATTAAACAATGTAAACAGGGACACTATTATTTTAACGCAATAATACTGATTGATAAAGTTATAGAAGTTGAAATATTTTTTTTTTCTTTTACTGACAAGGGACCACCAAACATGGTGCTCACTGATTTTGAAAATTGCAAAGTATTTTGTAGAGTTCTTAGCCTGAACTATGCTAGGAAAAGGATTTCTTCAAATGTACCTTAAATTTTTGAAAAATTGGGGGTCAAAGTTCAGCATACATTTCAAACACCTATTAATTTGCTCATGTCAATGCGGAGTTTGTGGTGTTGAGGTAGCGTGCTCGCAAACTGGTCGGTCAGAGGGTCAGGGTTCACTGCTACCTTCTTGCCTTTTTAAAAATTAATTTTATATTTTTAACACTTCACAAATTTTAGGCGTAGTTATGAACTGGTAATGCTTTGAAATTTTTTAGATTTTCCTAAAAAATATAAAATTATTTTGCTTTTTTTTAAAAAAAATTTTTCATGAAAATTTATATTTTATCTGTGATTTTCTGTAACATCTCTACTGACGAAAATCAAAACTATTTTATGTCAAGAAAATTGGTTTATTATTATTATTAACCTCTTTATATTTTTATATTTTAAGCAAAGTTCAAAAATCCTTTTTTTATTTTTAACTTTATGGAATTTTAAATGATAATTTATTATTCTGTGTAAATCATAAATAATAATTCTAATGTTAAATATCTCAAATGTATTTATCTTTAGACGATTCCAAAAGCATACCTTCCAAAATGAAATTGTTAAAGCAGTAAAGCTCATATGTAAATATTTAACAGCTGTATAATTTTTTGATGTTCTTTTCATACATTTATCTGTAAAGTTCAATCACACATAACACTTATGATACACATAAAAAGTATTTTTGTAAGAAATCATCAGCTGGAATTTTATAATAATATTAGAATAAATAAAATGTTCTTTTTATTGATAGTTTTTAACTTCTTTTGTAGGGTACTAGGTAAGAAGTTATGCTATACAGGGCTTGAAATTGAATTTTTCCTAGGAGGGGAATCTCCCTTCCAACATTTATAAATGGACGGGAGTTCAGCTATTTGGGAGGGAAAAAAAATCTAAAACACATTGTTATTTTACGTGTTATTTAAAGATTTACATTAATTATTTTGTCATGTCTGTATTAATACAGACTGTCATGGTGTTTCTGAGCTTAAAATCGGAAATTCACAGCAAATTTTCTGAAAGGTTACAGCAGGGGATGGGAAGAGATTGGGAAATCTTCTCCAGGTGCTAATTATTTTTTGTTGCAGGTCGAGTAAACTCTTTTTTTTTTTTGGTTCGGTTTTAATTCAGGCTATTTTTTTCTGCAGCCCTTTGACGAAATTTGCATTTTATCCGCGATCTTTTGACGAAATTCGCGTTTTTTTCGCGACCTTTTGACGAAAATCGCCTTTTTTCGCGATCTTTTGACGGAAATCGCGATTTTTTGACGAAATTTGTGGGGTTTCTTTTCGTGATCTTTTGATGAAATTCGCGGTTTTTCGCGATCCTATGAAGAAATGCGCTTTTCTTTCGCGATCCTTTATATAATTTTGAAATTCGAGATTTTCCGCGATTCTTTGATGAAATTCGCGTTTTTTTTCAGCGGCTCTTTGACTAAATTCACGTTTATTCCGCGATCCTTTAACGAAATTTCCATTTTTCCGCGACCCTTTGCAAAACTCGCGTTTATTCCGCGTTCTTTTGCCGAAATTCCCTATTTTTTTGCTATCATTTGATGTAATTTGCGGGGGGTTTTTTTGCGATCCTTTGATGAATTTAGAGGGTTTTTTTCGCGATCTGACGAAATTCACCTTTTTCCGCGATCCTTTGACAAAATTTGCATTTTATTCGCAATTCTTTATGACGAAATTTGCGATTTTTTCCTCGAACGATTGACGAAATTTATTTTTTTGGCGATCATTTGTCGAAATTCGCGATATTTTTCTGTTAAACTGATGACCGATTTTTCATAATTTTTGGAACGTAATGTCTTAAATTTTCGGAACATTCGGAACAGAATCACTCCTGAATTCACCAATCGGTCGCGTGAAAATTTCGTGAATTTCAACGATCTTTCGCGGTAAAAGAAACCCGCAAAATCAGTCAATCGGTCGCGCGAAAATATCGGGAAATTTGCAAGGCGTTCGCGGGAGTAGATCCTATTTCAAAATGCTAAATTTTCAGGAAAATAGTAAGATTTTTTGGATGGGAATCCCGCCATCCCGCCCTGAAATTCAAGCCCTGCTATAGATATGAAAATTTTTGCATATGAATCTTCAATTTTGAATATTTTTACAATGTGTCAGCCAATTAATTACTAAACTGTCAATGTCAGTAATGATAAACATTTTTGTATTTCATCATTTAATATATTTTAATATATTTAGAACAAATCAAATATAAAAAGGGTGTTTTATTTTATTAATACTTTTTAGTCAATTAAATACATTTTTATAGAAAGTGTAAGACAAAAATATCTATATATATATTACGCTATCGTATGTGGCACAGAAATCGCGATTATTTGATAATTGTTTAATGGCAACACCCAAATGAAACACATCTCATTGGTTATTGAACAGCATTTAATGCATATCCATTATAAGGAGGGCTACCATAGGAAGAGCCTGTTCTGTCGCCAAATGCAGCCAACTTGGCGATATCTATGTACAGGGTGCGGAGAAAGTATTGGTAGTAAAATCAATCTCTACTACAGCGCCATAGATATAATTATTTCAATAATTTTTATTGAGTAAGTTTAACAACTAAGTAACAATTGATATTCTATAATTTATTTTCGATTCGTTCTCCTTTTGTCTTGATACACTTGCAGAGATGGCACGGGAAGGCATCCACGGCATGCCACAAGTTGTCTGCATCAAGACTGTTCCATTCATGTGTCAGAGCAGCTTTTAAAGAAGCGATATTCTTGTGAGGTTTAGTACAGGCTATTGCTTGCAACACTCCCCATACTGAGTAATCAAATGGATCCAAATCCGGACTATTCGGTGGCCAGTCTTGAGAAGAAAGGAAATCGTGAAGATTTGCTTGGCACCACTGTTGCGTTTGGCGAGCCTTATGGGCTGGTGCTGAATCAGGGCTTGAAATTCATTTTTTCCTAGGAGGGGAGCCTCCCTACCAACATTTATAAATGGAGGGGAGTTCGAGCTATTTGGGAGGGAGAAAAAAATCTAAAATACACTGTTATTTTACGTGTTATTTAAAGATTTAGATTAATTATTTTGTCTTGTCTGTATTAATACAAACTGCCAGGGTGTTTTTGAGTAAAAAAAAAAAAAAAAAAAAAATCGGAAATTCACAGCAAATTTTCTGAAATGTTACAGCAGGGGATGGGAAGGGGTTAGAAAATCCTCTCCAGGTACTAATTATTTTTTGTTGCAGGTCGAATAATTTTTTTTTTTTTTTGGGGGGGGGGGGGGGGGGGTTGGTTTGATTTCAGGTTATTTTTTTCTGCAGCCTTTTGACGAAATTCGTATTTTATCTGCGATCTTTTGACGAAATTCCCGTTTTATCTGCGATCTTTCGACGAAAATCGCTATTCTTTGACGAAATTTGCGGGTTTTTTTGTTTGTTTTTTCCCCGTGATCTTTTGATGAAATTCGCGGTTTATTTCAGCGGCCCTTTGACTAAATTCACATTTATTCCATGATCCTTTGGCGAAATTTCCATTTTTTCACAATCCTTTGACGAAATTCGCTTTCTTTCGCGATCCTTGGCCGAAACTCGCGTTTTTTTTCCGCGTTCTTTTGCCGAAATTTATAATTTTTTTGCTATCCTTTGATGTAATTTACGTTTTTTGCAATCCCTTGATGAATTTCAAGCTTTTTTTCGCGATGACGAAATCCACGTTTTTCCGCGATCCTTTGACAAAATTTGCGTTTTATTCGCAATTCTTTGCGATGAAATTGGCAGTTTTTACCTCGAACGATTGACGAAATTGATTTTTTTTGGCGATCATTTGTCGAAATTCGCGATATTTTTCTGTTAAACTGATGACCGATTTTTCATAATTTTCTAAACTTATTTGTCTATCGGTCGCGTGAAAATAAACAATCTTTAACGATTAAAAAAAAAAAAAACCACAAAATGTGTCAATCGGTCGCACGAAAATATCGGGGAAATTCGCAAGGCATTCGCGGGAGTTGATCGTATTTAAAAATGCAAAATTTTCAAGAAAATTGTAAGATTTTTTGGACGGGAGCGTCCCGCCCACGACATTCTTTTGGGCGGAATTTCAAAATTTTGGGTGAGAATCCCGCCATCCCGCCCTGAATTACAAAGCCCTTGTGAATCTTGTTGGAACACATATGGATTGTTTCCAAAATGAGAATTTAGCCATGGAAGGACCTCCTTTATCAGAATATCATTGAGATAATTGTTCCGATTAATCTTGACACCAGCATCAACAAAGACCAAAGGAGATTTCCCATTGCTTCATATTTCCTTTCTTCTGACTGGCCCCCCGATAGTCTGGATTTGAATCTACTTGATTACTCAGTATAGGGAGTGTTCTGCTAAGAGCCTGTGCTAAACCTCACAAGAATATCACTCCTTTAAAAGCTGTTCTGACACGTGAATGGAATGGTCTCGATGCAGACTACTTGTGCTGTGCCGTGGATGCCTTCCCACGCCGTCTCCACGAGTGTATCAAGACAAAAGGAAACCGAATCAAAAATGAAGGACAGAATATCAATTGTTACTTAGTTGTTAGACTTACTCAATAAAAATTATTGAAATAATAGTATCTATGGCATTGTATTAGGGATTAATTTAACTATCAATACTTTCTCCGCACCCTGTATATATTAAGCTATTGTATGTGGCACAGAAATCGCGATTATTTGTTAATTGTTTAATGGAAATGCCCGATTGAAACGCATCTCATTGGTTATTGAACAGCATTTAATGCATCTCCATATTTATAAGGGGGGTTACCATAGGTGGGACCCTGTTCTGCCGCCAAAAGTGACGCCAACTTGGCAATATTCCTAATATTTCGCCAAATTCCCATAGACTTCCATTGTAAACCAATAGGATTTACTTGCTTACAGAAAATCAACAAATTGAAATATTTTAATGCAACAAAAACTAATATTAGCTTAAGAGATTATATTAATTATATTTCAGAGAGTCCAAGTAAATTAAATTATGAATAAAAGTAACATGATACAATGCTTAGGGAGATTAAACTGGTTGCCAAGGGCGGTTAGTTATGCAGTACTTCAGAACTGTTTTTAAAATATAAAAACATAAATAATAGTAATTTTATGAAAACAAATTTTCTAGACATAAATTAGTCTGTATTTCGATCAGCAGATATTACAGAGTCAGAAATTACAGAAAAAACAGAAATTTTTATAAAAAATCACAACATAAATCTATTTTTTAGGAAAATATTAAAAGTTTAAAGCTGCAGCAATTCATAACTATGCTTAAAAGTTGTAACGTAACAAAAACATAAAAATAATTAAAAAAGAAAAAAGTCAGAAGGTAGCATCGAATGCTGGACCTCTAACCAGCATGCAAGAACTCTACCTCGATGCTACGAAATCAATGTTAAGAGCAGATTAATAGATATTTGAAATGTATGCTGAACTGTGACCTCCAATTTCTTTATTTAAATTCTAATTAAAATCTAAGGTCCATTTCAAGAAATCCTTTCCCTAGCATAATTAGGGATAAGAGATCTACAATATATTTAAAATCATCAAAATCGTTGAGCACCATGTTTGGTGGTCCCTTTGAGAGTGAAAAAGTGTCCAGGCCGTGAGATCTGAAATTCCTTTTACTAAAGTGAAACCTATATTTTAAAAATATCTTATCAGGAAATTCATATATATAATTTTAATTAATTTTTCAATTAATTTTCAGCAGTGAAATTACGCTCGAAATTATTGAATATTTAATACATGATTTATCACATTGCTAACTAAGCATAGAACCAACAGAATAAAAAATGTCCAAGCCGGGAATCGAACACGGAACCCTTGGTATTTCGGCAGAGGATTGTGTGCTTATGAAGACTATTCCATCTTGTGCTGCAGTTCCTATTCCAAGGGTTCCGGTTTTGATTCCCAGCTTGGACATTTCTCATTGGGTCATTCCATGTCAAATCAACCAAAAAATTTCAATTTTCAACCTGACCATTTCAGATTTAAATGAAACTGTCAGGGATCATTCTCTCTGGTGATATAAATGAGAATACATTTTTATGATTTTTTTATCGCGTTAAATTTTCATACAATTAATTATTTAGATTTTGAAAAATCATCACTTTTTGGGTTGCATAAATTTTTCAATTTTGAATTTCTCAAGTTCTATCAGGCGTACAGAATTTTATGACCCCTCATTTTAAAAAGAAATTTATAAAGTTTAATTGGATATCCAAGTTGACTCAGTTAAAAAAAAATAAATTTAAATTTTTTTTTTTTAATTTAAAATGTAAAAATTTTTTAGATAGTGTTTTTTAAAAATTTTGAAAAAAATGTATGTTTGTTGTAATATTATAAGCTAAAATTTCTGAAATTTTTAGAGTGGGATCTCAATGGGATCAAGAGTTATGAAATAAAAACTGAAAATTACCATTCAAATAATAACAAAATAGCTAGAATTAGATTGTTTTTAGATATTTATGAAGCAATTTAAACTACGGGAAACTTATTTCTGAAAGATAAATTTTGCGAAAAACAGATTTAAAAAGATTTATGTTGTTATATGCTATATATTAGAAATAAACGAAAATTCCAGCATATATTAGGTCATGAGGTTTCTTTATTTAGAACATCTGATTTCACACCAGGAAATTTTGAATAGTAATTTTATTTTATTTGCGAAATATTTATCGTCTTATAAAGTAAAAATAACTATTAAAACTTTCTGGTGAGAATTCGGAATTTCTAAATTAAAAACGCTTTCAAATCGGACATTTCATACTTAGTGACATAATATTTTAAATACATTAGCACCACATATTTCTAGACGCTGTAACTAACACTTAGCCTTCACACTTTCAAGCAATAAATTCCATGGCAGCACTGCCTAAGTAAATGCAATTTTTTTGATACATTCTAAAGCAATATCGGCATACGCAATACCATACTATGTATTTCTAGTCGCTGTAGGTATTCTCCAGATAGCTATATTCGAAAAGCATTGCCAATTAAAGGCAAGTGTTCTGGGTTCGGATTCTAGCCTGGACATATTTTCGCTCAGATGGAAAAATACTACTCCTATGTAATTAATTTGATCTTGTTAACATTTTTTCATAATTTTATGCAAGGAATTCATATATTATTTTGCTGTTTAAACTCTTTTTTAATCGGTTTTGGCTCAAGAATGCTTATTAAATTTTAATTATTCTAGCGAATAAAAATGCTTTTTTTTTTTTTTTTAAATATTGATTGCTATATAAGAAATGATTTTGACAAAGAAAATTCAAGGTGAATTAGATATATAATTATTTATTTCACAGTTGATAGTTGTGTTTTTGTAAACATTACTAATGTAAAATAAAATCTTCATGTATGCAATTTCAAATAATCATGTAAATTTCTCTTCATATCATATTTTTACTATTCAATTTTAGCAAGAATACTGTGCATAGTTTGTTTTAGTATGATTATCTCTTTTTTGGGTTGACGACGTGATTGCTTTATAATATTGATTTCGATATTAAAATAAAGGGTTTCGCCAAACAAAAATCAAGGCAAATTACATCTTGAAGTTTATTCTTATTTTTAAATATTATGAATATGAGATTATATTTGGCGTATATGATTTAAATAGACAGGGGGATCCAAAAAAAGTTTACAAAATGGCATGGCAAATCAGGCATACAACAAGGATAAAAAATCACACAGGAACATACGGTCGCAAACGCCACTAGAGGGCGTTGCTATATACAAACACGAGCTGAGCAAACTGAGATTGTCTTCATTGTATCCATGGATGCATTGGGAGTAACATGGCTAGTTACACGTACCACGAAATGGCTGACATGCATTTGATTTATAGCGTGGCCAACTGCAATGGACGAGAAGCCGTGCGAACATATCAAGATAAATATCCTGGTGGAAAGTTACTGTGCCACTCATTCTTTGTCACTCTGCATCGACGATTGTGTGAAACCGGCTTGTTCGACGTGCACAAGCTGGATGCTGGTCGCCTATGGACAACTCTGACAGTTTTTGCAGAAAAAAGCGTTATTCAAGAACTGAAGCGTAATCCTACTACCAAGTACATGAGTTGTATCCCGAGACAACCATATCCCTCAGCCTACCATCTGGCGCATTGTATAGGGTGATGGACTGCATCTTTTTCATTTACAACACATCTAAGCACTGGAACTGGCAGACTACAACAAGCACATGGAATTTGCGCAGTGGTTTTTGCAAGAAAATGCTGCAGACTGAAACTTCACAGCAAGTATCCTCTTCACTGATGAGGCTACATTCTCACTAGAGGATGTGATGAACGTTCACAACTTGCATACTTGGGCGGATGAAAACCCACATGCAACATGAACGCATGCCTCACAACACAAATTTACACTTAACGTGTAGGCTGGCATTGTAGAAGATTGTTCACTTGGCCCGTAAATTCTCTCAGAAAGACTTGATGGTTGCATTTATCTTGCATTCTTGCAAGAGCTTTCTGCCAGACATGCTGAATGATGTTCCTATGGCTACTCGTCGACACATTCGATTTCAGCACGACGGAGCTCCCACGAATTTCAGCCGGCAAGTCGGAACACATCTGCTGGCTGCTTTTCCTGGACGCGGGATTGGTCGCAGTGGACTAATCGCATGGCCACCACAATCACCAGATCTTTCTCCAGTTGATTCCACCCCCCCCCCTTTTTTTTTTGAAGGACTTGATTATGAAACACCTGTGTCATCGCCGGAAGACTTAGTAGGAAAAATAGTTGCTACGGCAGGATGTGTTCAAGATACACTTGGTATCTTTGAGAAGGTGCACCGTTCAATGCAGCATCAATGTCAGGCGTGCCTCGATGCATCTACAAAAAACTTTGAGCATCTCTTGTAGTGGTCGTACATTTGTAGTATGTCACTAATATAAATAAATGATCTAGAATGGTTTTGTTTCTTATCTTTGCATTATGCATTATTTTAAATGCCCTCTAGTAGCTCAGGATAGCATTTATGATCTTATGTTAATATGTCATTTTTTATCCTTGTTTAATGCCTGATTTGCCATATCATTTTGTAAACTTTTTTTTATCACCCTGTATATATATATACACACACACACAGATAAATCTTGTTATTCATATTGTTATTTTGCTATTTGAATTTCATACACAAATTTTACACTTAGACTGTTTTTAACTGCTTGACATATTTCAGCCCAATAATGCTTATTTTTTAAACTCTGTTTCTTTACCTGACCTGCTGTAACTGAGTTCTTTTTTTGTGTATGTGTATGATATTTATAATGTCGATACAAAAAATGCTTTTTCTAAAGGAAAATATTCGAGATTTTGAAGTGTAAATTTTATTCTTGATTGGTATTTTCTCGTAAATATTACTAGAATATATTATTTTTTTCTCATTTAACCCTCCACCAACCAGACGGGTCTAATGGACCCGACAGGTAAATTCAAAATGGTTTTTCTCATTAAAAAAAAAAAAAAAAAAAAAAAAAAAAAAAAGAAAATTCTGTAAAAACTTTTTCTGGATTATTCTACTCTTTTTGTATTTTTTCCAGAAGAAAAATCATTTTGAATGTACCTGTCGGGTTCATTGGATCCGTCCATAAGCGGAGAGCTAATTTTCAGTTAGTTGTTATTTTTAAGAGATGCAAAATTTCTTATTTAAATTTTTTTAATGCAAATTAATTTCAAATAAATTATAGTCAGCACATTAACTTACTTATTATTAAAATCGTTTGAGTTGTGGTTAAAAAACAATTACGTCATAGGGGCGTTAAAATAATGCTCGGCTCAGGCACCAAAATTTCTAGAGCCGTCCCTGGCAATTTTCTCTCCCTCCGTACTGCATCCCCCCAGAATAAGCTCTACAGCACATATTCAAGTTAGTATTATTGGCCATGATATATCAATGTCTTGATATATTGCAATATACTAGAAAGATAGCCCATCAAAAGACGGAAAATGAGATATAAAGATATATAAAATACATATGCAACAATATGAGTAGTTTTTCTCACTTGTTCCGCAGTGATAAATGAATATAACACATTTTAAAATGAGGAAATATGTTACTAGAAAATATGTTGCCAAATTTTCTTCTTTGCCAAGGGAGTTCTCTATTTCACTGAGGCAATTTTCTCTATATCACCAAGGCCTCTATACTGGAAAAATACCGAGAATTTAATTTCTGTATCTGGCTATGTAAATCACAGTAAAATTGGGCAGTTAGATGCTCAGATAGTACAGCGCCATAGGTGGCTGTTATTTTATTAGTAGTATCGGGAGGAACATGTAAAGACATACATTTTCGCATATTGCATTTTAAATTCTGACCCATAAGATAAACCTTAAATTAGCGGATTTTAAATTAAATTGCGGTAAGCTCGGTTATGAATGGCTTCAATGGGAAATTCGCCAAATTAGCCAACTATCGCCAAGTTGATTTCATGTACGGCAACTTATTTTTGTCACCAAATTTGGAGAGTATTTCACCAAATTTGGTGATATTTTGCCAGGTTGGTCAGAATTTGGCGCTATTGTGGCAACCCTGTCATTACTACTTTTCAACAATTACTCATTGTTGAAGCTAATACCAATATCTCCATAGGAAGCCTAACATATCTGCGATCATTGAGGCGGTCCTCCCGGAATTGTGAGGGACACACAGAGACTTGAATTTTATATAAATAGATACGGATGAATAGCAGCAGTGGAACAAGAAATGGGTGATAAGTGTTATTCAGTATTAATCCCTAACAAACAGTGGAATTTTGTTTTATAGGGATAGGAATGAACTTAGCAAGTATTTGAGATATTCCTTACTTGGAGATTTTAAGGAAAGAGAGATATCCCGGGATGCAGACTTTTTGGTTTGGAGGATAAATGCTAGTGAATAAATATATGGACTTTGGAGGAAAGGAGGGATTGAAGAAGATAATGCTTCACATTGGTGTAATATTTTCAAGGGATATTCAGCACTGTTCTTCAGGGTTCAAAATCTCAGAGCATGCAAAAACAATATTATTGTTATTGGGATATATCAGCTGAGTCACAGCTTAGATATCGTTACTGCAATATTTAAAAAAATATCAATATATGGCAGATATACTGATAAATAATCCAGCCTTATTATTCACATAATGTTATGCACCCTTATGAAAATATAACAAAAGATTTCTACAAGATGTTAGGAAAATACAGTCCCATTGACTCAAGATCTTAACTTTCACTCATCCATCCATCATCTATCACTTACTATTTTTACTTAAAGTTTTTATCAATTTACTGTCGACAAATATAAGTACTTTCATTTACTTTCTGTTAACTGACCATTAAGTATTTCTTGCTTTTATCCAGTGTTCTCATTTATAGACACTTCATTAGTAATAACTATTTTTAACTTTATTTACTTTACAAATACTTTTCATTTCATCCTTCTGACGTTTTTACAATTGCAGCTTTTCCAAACACACTACGATCTTTCCCGGGTTCGAATGGCATGGAACACTGTGTCAGCGACAGATGGCACCAGACGCAATCGACTTTTGATTTGCCGATCATTGCTCATTATGCAATATGTGTCATAGCACTGCTTCTGTAGCTCATTCTAGAACAGGTGCTGTTTCCAAGCACATGTTGATAGTCATGGCTTATAAATAAATACTGTTGTTACTAATGTTGTTAATGTATTTACTGAATCCATTAAGTTACAGTAAAAGAAAGATATGTTGCTGGGATAAAATAAGAAGTCTCATAATTGTGCATTTTCCTTTACTGAAAATACTTTTATGTTGCAATATGTTCGTGTAAGTGCAATATTTTTCTTGTTTCTTTTAAATGAAGTTAAGTTTAATTATGAACAACTTGATACAAAAGAGTTATGTTTTTATTAATCTGCTTTTATTTATATGAATAAGTTATGCTATACCTGCTTCAGCAAGTCAATTGAAATTCTGAAATCTTTATCTTATATGCAAGATCTGTGACACTTTATCTTTCAATAAAAGCTGAGTTAACTTTATGTATTTAGTCTTCTATACTGCAATACCTCAACATTTATATTTCACAAGCATTACTTCACCAATTTTCTATTTTTACTAACTCATTGAGCCAGCATTTCAAATGAGAATTATTTTAGCATTACTTCCATTTGTGACGACCGAGAAATTGATTAACTCTGTTGGTGTAAACACATGTTAGACTAGATATGATGCGCTGCAGGCAGCCAGTTTTATCTTTTCACAAAAAAAAGTTTGTTTTTTTTAATGGTCTAGGAAACCCACCGGTTTCTTCAGGTCCATTCTTACAGTCTCTTTGGTTTCTGCAAGATGTATTCTCCCACTGCAAACTTAGTCTTAAAAATGTAAACAATGCTGCTAATACAATACCACCAACATATGCGCTATTTATATATGTCAACAATAAGCATTGTTATTTTTTATTACATTAGATATGAGATGCTTGTCTAGTAATGGTGCATAATGGATTTATGTTTTAAAAGTTTTAATTTAATTTTTTATTTGGCTGTCCTAATTTAAGATAATTATTGTTTTTTTTTTCGAGTTACTTTGGAAGAAGAGTAATTACTGTGTATTGGCTCATGACACACAAATTATGTATGTAAAAGTGCAATTATTTCATTTATTATACGAACTATTCACTAAATTTGCACAATTTTAGTGACTTAGCGAAAGCATGAGTGGTTTCATACATCTGTGAAAAATGTTCTGTGTATACTGCACACTCAATTTTTTAGGCCGAAAAAAGAAAAGAAAAAGGTATGCAGTATACATGCATAAATATAGAAATTATCTAAATCTAATAATAAGAAAAGCATACAAAACAGTATTATTAATTACATAAGCCTAAATATAAATAAAGAAAATGAAAATCAAATCTATACAGATAATTAAATAAAAAAACATACAACTTAATAAAAATATACATTTTTTGAAAATTTCATGTTTATAGCAACATACTCTCGGATATGGAAGTCCTGTTCTTGTATTTTCAAATGCAGGTAATAAACGACTAGCTAATTCATGAGCTAAATGCAATAATTCATTATTGTATCTTCTAGGAACCAAATTTCCAAAAGGCTGTTTTGCATCATTAATAAGAAGGTGTGCAGACAAAAGTGATCCTAGAATCCTACATTAAAAACAGATAAATGGTACAAATGAATAATGAAATGACCAGAGAATCAAAACAAGTTATTCTCTCAAAATAACATGTTCCCTAACCAGTAATTAATATTAGATTTATATAAGATACCATCATGGCATTATCATAATAAATAAGATATACTGTATGTACATCACACTTATATAAAGAAGAGATATGCCTTAATTACATGAGTCATAATTATTTATTTTCCTTGTCACTTTGAATAAGATATATTTATAGTACTAATGAAATATTGTAAAACTTAAGTAGAAGATAGTTAGACAGACTAATTGCTTGAAATAGTAATAATAAAAAATAAAAAAAAGAAAGATTGGTTATTCTCAAAAATGTTACAAATGTGTCCTTTGAATTCAAAATCATTCAGATTTTTTTTCTTTGTCATTACAACATTTACAATTATCTTGTCAAAAAGAACGCATTCTTAAGATATAATTTCATTAGTTTCAAAATAAAAAATAACAGCAAAAATATGTGCATAACATTTAGTACTGGCTCAGATTTGTTTGTCTCTCTACAAAAACTCAAATTAGTATGATGTCGTCACTAGTTGCCCTGACCATGATAACTTTAAATATACCTAATTCAGCATTAAATGATTGTATATTTTGAAACAAAAATCTTTCCAAACTAACCTAATGTTGGAGGACCCACTGCCTTCGGCAACGTACTTCCTTGAATTTGTACAATTGTATATTTAAAAATGAAAATCTATACAAACAAACCTAGAGCCAGGTGCACCACTGCCTTTGGCAGCATACATTGCACCTGCTATGTATCCAGTCTGTTTTGATTTTATAGTTTTTAACGAAAAACTGCAATTGAAAAATTGAGCGATTATTCCAAAAGGAAATGTTATCGTAGTGATGGGTAATTGCAGGATTACTCTACAGGAGACACAATTTGCTGCTGAATGAGATTTCAAGGGAAAATAAGGTTATGGCCATGCTTGCTTACTTCAAAGCTCTTTATTTCTGTATGGGATCTGACAGATTGATTTTCTTTCATTAAACTCGGGATGGGATGTGCTCATGTGTGCTTTTTTTCAGCAGTCTCAAGAAGTCAAGTCTTGTACTTTATTTTTTTCAAGCTGTGTTAGACCACATTTTTGGGGGGTAAAAATAACAGTGAAGATTGCATGCATTTGTCAACAGAATCTTTTGAATTCTTTTTTTTTTATAAAAAAAAATTAAAGAGAAATAACTTAAAAAATAAGATTTTTTTTTTTCCTTCTTTTAAATACAGCTTACAAATTATGATTTTTCAAACTTTCTTTTTCTTTCTTTCTAAACTATTTTATTATTATTTATCTATTTACTGATTCTTAAATTGAATGCAATTGTCTAAAAATGATCAGTAATGTTGAAAATTATTTCACATTGAATGCCTTGCAATCATAAATCTGAAAAATACAGTATTTTAACATTTTCACAATAGAATATGAGTCACGCCAGAATTGTTTTAATTGATTTTTGATCGATGCCTATCGAGCCAAGCCAAAATAGCTTTCATCTGGATCAGGCCGATCCCGAGACTGAACATTTCGGTCCATGATGACCTATAGCTTAATTCAATAGAGTGAAATTTTGCACGATTATGGGTCTTCTTGGGACATTAAAATTATATTAAAGAATTTTTCGAAATTTTTCTCTTCAGACAGGCAATGGAGAGAGGAGAAAGGGGGAAGGAGATAATTAGAAATGAAACCTCACAAACTATCATGGACATTGTAGATGTTATTTTATATGTTGGTGGATCTCAGACATAGTCAGACGGGAGTTTTTGGAAATTTTAAATTGCTGCTCTCGCTGTGCACTCTAAACGTTATCTTGGAAACTATCAGAGGCATAGAGGTGAAATTTTGCATGATCTAGTCTCTTGGAACAACATACATTAGATACAATAAACATTTTTTCAAAATTTACCCACACATATCTATTGCTCTTGGGGACAGAAAATACATAGCAGAATCTATTAGAGCTTTAAAGATATACAGTCGAGTCTCTCTATAACAAAACTCCATATAACAAACTTTTTGTATGAACGGTCACTTTCTTGCCTGATTACATTAAAAATAATCTCGATATAGCGAAATATCTATCTCCATATAACGAGTTTCTACAGAAATTTTCCTTAATTTTTCAGAAAAAGCTTCAAATCCACGTGGATTTCATTTTCCTTCACTGATTTTTGGTTTATCTTTCAAAGCTGAATACCTCTGACTTATTCTTTATGAGCTAAATTGCCACAAAGCGTCCCAAAAGATGAAATAATTCCATGGTCCCTTGAAAGGGTTGTTTGTTTCTTGCTTTGGACAGTGGAGCAGAGATAAGGACGGAGTCAGGAGAGAAATAGAAGAAAGTGTCAGGTTTATGAACATGTTTTCATCTATCTAAACCAACTCTCATCACCCTTACAGTTTAGAATAGACACCTGCTGCCAGCCAAGGGAGAGCACTGGCCAATGCTCATCACTCTTCCTGTGCCCCAAACATAATTGAAAATAACGGTTGCAAGTGGATTAAGTCGCTTAGTTCGGGATCACACCTCTGAGTACCCCAGGAGCTTCGAGTGTACTGAATACTCATAGGAGTGCCGGGCCCTCGGCCATAACCCTGGGTTTCCCAGATGTGCTACTGCTTTGTCAGGAGCGTCCAAATCAATGTGAAAGTCTCAGGACCTTCTGCTTTGGCTGTAAGCTAACAAGATCCGATGAACCAAACCTCTAGCTTATGAATTTACACCCTGAGACAGATACCTGACGGCTGCAGCATACATAACAAACCACAACCTGTCAGTCTCCAGAGGCAGAGACCCAGCAGCCATAACAAATATAACAACAAAATAACAAAAACTTAACAAACTCACAACTCGCCAGTCTCCTGAGGTGTAGACCCAGCGAATTTGCAGTCTTCGGGAAGAGATCTGAAGTCCACTGGATCCGTCTTCATGTTTCAGGAGAAGACTTCCATATGTTGATGGAGTCAGGTGTTAACCCTGTACAGTGTCCCTGTCCATCTCTGCATGCAAGACCTGGGGCGAAACTTCAGGCAAGACATGCAGAACATCCGTCGAAATCGTGGAATAGCACTTGGTCACATACAGGGGCAAAGTTTGCTGCATGCTAAGAAACAGGTTCACCACTCGCCAGCACCACTTTGTCAAAGTACAAGATCAGAACAGCATACAAGATTATTTGCTCTGCTACAATAAAGCAGAGCATCTGACGGATTCTGGGCCATAGACCCAAATTGACTGCAGAGAGATGGCTCATCTTCTGCAGAACCCTGAATACTTTCTCCTGAACGACATTCAGGTGCATTTCGGCGATCACTCTGTCGACAATCTCAAAAAAAAACAGGATTCAATCAGCAAAAACAAATAAGACCTTAGGCCGGCGCAAAACGAAAGAGGATGTGCCAGTTAGATGAAGCAATACTTAAGAGGATTACAAGAATAAGGGAATGGAATTTCGGTACCAATAATTTAAAATATGTTTTAGGGCTTTAGAATATGTTTTATTTCTTGGGAATTCTGAATTTCAAGCCAGCATTGGTTGGTTAGAAAAGTTCAAGAAGAAACATGGGTTATCCCAGAAAACTGTCTGTGGTAACAGTGCGGATGGACAGTATGTGAGAATTAGAGTTTTAAGATACCAGAAATTCTAAAAAAATTTTCAAGGATAACGATACCGGGCTCTTTTGCAAGTGACTTCCAAACAAAATTCTAGTGTTTAAAGACGACAAATGCTTCGGCAGCAAAAACACAGTAAGCAAATTATTACTGTTCTGTTGTGTGCTAACATGAGAAGGAAAGAAAAGTTAAAGCTGGTCATTGGTAAAAGTTAATCTCCTTAGTGTTTTAAAGGAATAAAGTCCTTAAAAGTGGACTATGATTTTAATAAAAAGTCTTGGATGACAAATGGTTAAAAGCGCTTGACAAGCAAATGAGAAAAAAAAATGAAAAAATTTTTTGATTATTGACAATTGTCCACCTCACTCACAAAACTATGGAGATAAACTGCAAAACGACGGAGTCATTTTTCTACAACCTGATTCCACACTGAACCTGGGACCCATAGATCTCGGAGTAATTAAAAAAATGTGGGAAAATTATTCCCAAGCATTTTTCATTTCTATTTTTCATTAAACAATTTGTAAAGTCTACCTGAACTCGACAGCACGATATTTTCTTTTCTTTTGCCGCCTTTCGGCGTTTGTTTACGTTTTTACCGCCACGGTTGGATGGTTGCGTATCGCGTTTCGGTCGTGGACCGTATACGGCAATTTTACTTGCGATCGCATTCACTCGTATTCATTTTTTAAGATAAGTATTTAAATTTAATTAACATGTAAAATCATCTTTTTAAGTCATTTTTATATTAAAGTAATTTTTCTAAAGTCATTGTAATATTTATTAAATGTTATTCAAATTATAAGTAAATGTTAAATATCTTCCGACTTATGCAAATTGCATAGTCGATTCTGATTGGCCGATAGGTTTTCGTCCTGATTTAAAGGGACAGCGATTTCATTTTTTCAGGGTATGCAGAGATGGGTGAGGTGTGCGATGTCTGAAGGCTGACTTATGGTATTTGGTATCGAATGGAATTTTTATGGTATCGAACTTAAAATTTATTAAGCATGATGGTTTAGTTTGAAGACGTTTCATCAAAAAATTGTTAATTAAATCGGCGATAGAGTTGTGGATAATATATTTCAAGTTACTTATGTCGTCGAATGATGCAGTGTTCTCGAGTTCGGGTAGACTATCGTCGCAAGTGTCCATTAATTTAATTCAAGAACGAAGTCAAGTTCATGTACTACAAGCACCAATAAATGAATCCTTCTTCTGTTCATCATTTTGGCTCATTACTGTAAGTACATTTTACACTTACCTTATCCATGAAACATCATATAATATATATAGGATTCATGAAGTTGCATATACTTCAACATATTCTTATTCAAAGTTATTATTTTAACTATATTTTCAAAGTTTCATATATAACTTAAACTAATTTGTCAAGTCACTCTGCTGATTTTTTTTCGTGGGGAGGGGCAAGCAACAAACACCAAAACACCACCCCCCCCACAGAGGTTATGGGCCCAGAAGCACTTCAACTGCGGTAAAGCTAGAGAAAAGTATTTTAAAATGAAAATGTTGAAGCTAATAATGAAGTGTTTTTTTTTTCAAGTATCTAGTGTATGAAATATTTTAATGTTTATATATATGTGCATGCAAGTTTTAGTACCATTTCTATTTATATTTTATGTCTATTTATTGTTTTAAGTAAAAGTAAGAAAAATGGCTACTGCACCAGATATAGTAGTATTAAGTAGGGATAACTATCAAAATTGGACTCGTTTTATAAAATGCACATTGCAAACTGAAGGTTTGTATACCTGGGTGAATAAAACTGAATGGCCAGATTATACAGATTTGAAGCCCCTTGATAAGTTTAAGCTAAATCAGTCAAAGCAAAGGGCAGCTGGAATTATCAAAACGTATGTCAGTCCTGAAATTGGGTTAACAATAGGTCATTTGGATGATCCGTCGGAAATATGGGAAACACTAAAGTTAAATCTGGAAATCCCAGGAAGAGCATTAAAATCGTTTCATGTAAATGAATTTAGGAATTTAAAAATTAATGTAGATGAAGATATCCCAACTTATATTGCTAGGTTTGAAGAAGCTTATCGTCGCGTAGTTGATTCCGGGGAGGAAGTTGCAGAAAAGCATCGTTGTTACCAATTAATAGAAAGCCTACCAGAAAATTATGATTATTTAATTAGGGAATTAGACCGTTTGCCAGAAAAAGATTTTAAATTTAAGGATGTTAAAGAGGAGATTCTAAAGGAATGTTCAAGGAGGGATTTGAGAGAAAGATTACGAAATGAAACCCTCATGGCTGATAGAACCACTCAAATGTCTGAAAAAGTTTCCCCTAAGTCTCATTCTCGAAATAAAATAAATTTAAAGTGTGAAGTTTGTGGTAAATATGGTCATTGGGATAAAAATTGTAGGAAACAGAAAAGTGGTGATAAAAGGGATGAAGTAAATTTAGATTCATACGTCGCAGAATTAAAATGTAAAAGTAATGATTTGTGCAATGTTTCCCCCCCCTTGCTGGGAATTTACATTGGATTCAGCGTCCACATCTCATGTCTGCCAAAATAAGCATTTCTTTACTTATCTAAGTGAGCCACCAGAGGGTGCAGTTGTTAGGATGGGAACAACACCTCATAAAGTTAGAGGAATAGGAAAAGTAAGTTTTAAATTAAAGGAAAAGGATAAAGTATCTATTGTAAATTTACATAATGTGTTGTATGTTCCTACCATTCATAAAAATTTAATTTCCATGTCAAAGATGGATAAAGCTGGTCTCCATGCCACAATGGACAATGGGTTTAAAGTATTTGATAAGCATTGGAAGTACTTATATACTGCCACTCTAAAAGATAATTTTTATGTTCTTAAAGCCGTTAAAAGTTATGACAAAACTAAATCTAATGTTAAGAACCAATATTTAGAGCTTGCTGATCAACCATCTTTTTCTGATAAGAATAAATTAAAAATTTCTACTTGTACTAAATCCTTAAATCAAGCCTATAACACTAATTCAAGAAGTGCTCATGTAATACAAGATAATGTCAGGGAAGTAACTAATATACAAGAGTCAAATCAAAATTACAATGTTACATTTGCCAGTGAGCGTAACAACATCATGCTATGGCATGAAAGGCTAGGACATAGTAATGTTGATATAATTAAGAAAATGTTTCGTGAAAATTTAGTTCAAAATTGTGGACAATTACAGGGAAAAGAGACTCCGTGTGAACCATGTATTCTAGCTAAAAATACTAGGTCAACATATCCTAGATTAAAGAAAGTTCGCTCAAAAGAAATGTTAGAATTGATACATAGCGATGTATGGGGCCCGGCTCCAGTTACATCAAGGAATGGGCAACGGTACATACTTACTTTTATTGACGATTTTAGTCAAAGAGCCTTTTGCTACCGGCTACGCTCTAAAGATGAAGTTTTCCTGAAATTAAAGCACTTCATCACGTTTGTGGAACGCCAAACTAACAGAAAAGTCAAAGTCATGAGAACTGATAACGGGTTAGAATATTGCAATAAGCAAATAAGAGATATGCTAGAAAAGATGGGAATCAAGCATGAGAGGACCACAATATATAGTCCCCAGATGAACGGCGTGGCCGAGCGATATAACAGAGTTTTATTTGAAGGAACTAGAACGTTTATGCAAGCAGCTAATCTGCCGCCTAATCTATGGGTTGAGGCAGTTATGGCAGTAAATTACATTCGCAACCGATTATTTCACACAGGCATAGAAGCAATACCGTTTCAACGATGGTACGGAGCTAAACCATCCATTCATCATTTAAAACGTTATGGATGCATTGCGTATGTACATCAACCTAAAGAAAAACGAAATAAGTTTCAATCGAGAGCAAAAAGAGGAGTTTTTGTAGGATATGGTATAGGATCCTGTGGATATCGCATTTATTTCCCTAAAGAAAATAAAGTAATTGAGTCAAAGCATGTGACATTTGACGAAGCTCAACTGAACGGTTCTCCTGAACGGAAAATAATACATCGCACGTTTGTTGATTTTTCAAATGATGATAATGAATTCTTTACAGGTCCTAACAATTCACCGACAATGGAAGATGATTTGACTGTCCATCAACCGAGTAGCTCTACAACTCCGACAGAAGTTGAGAAAGTAATGCAGCAAGATGAATCTAGATCCGAAGAGAAAATGGAAGATGATGTATCAACATCTGAAGATGAATTAGAAGAGAATATTCTGAGGGAACAGGAAGAAGCAGAAGCAACATTTTATCGATTTATGAAGAAAAGAAAGAAAGGAAGAACTAAAGGTAAAATTGATGTTTATATCTTATCTCCTACTGGTTCCAGATTAAGATCGCAACAAGATTTACGTGAATATTGTAAAATGCATAAAATCATATTAGATGATACTGTGGCAAATTTTTCATTAGGGAATACATATGAAGGCCCAATTAAGCTAGATAAGGAACTAGAGAGTGAATTAACTGAAGAAGCGCTCCTAACTGAGATAATTGTACCACAAAATGCGACACAAGCAAAACAACTTCCAGAGGCACAAAAATGGAAGGAGGCAATGGATCAAGAGATCCAAACCATGTTAGATAGACACGTTTGGACACCTGTCCCAAAAGTTGATCAAAAAGTTATAGGAACCAAATGGGTTTATACTGTAAAAGAAAATAGTGAAGGGAAGAATTGCATATTTAAAGCGCGTTTAGTTGCACTAGGTAATAATCAGAGAGAAGGTTTAGATTACAACGACACATTTAGTCCAGTAATAAATTTTACACTCATTCGTCTTTTCATAGCTTTTTTTATTAGAATATTGAATTGGGTGCATTGTCTTCTTGATGTTAAATGTGCATACTTATATGGGGATATTGATAAAGAAATTTGCATCAAACAACCCGAAGATTATACAATTCCAGGGAAAGAACACTGTGTTTTAAAGTTAAAGAAAGCAATCTATGGGCTCCACCAAGCTGGAAGATGTTGGTACCATGATTTGCATAATAAGTTAATTGCAAATGGATTCAGTGAAGTACAAGGGTTAACTTGTGTATACTCTTATAAAAGTGAAGCAATAGTTATAGTGTATGTGGATGATTTGCCTATTTTTGCGAAGAATGGTGAAGTTTTAAAAGAGGTAGTACAGTTAATTGAATCCATTTATGAAGTTAAAAATTTAGGTCCTATTTCAATGTTACTAGGTATCAATTTTAAAAGAGAAGAGGATGCAATAGTTAATGTTAACTGTGAACATTATATTGAAAAGTGTTTAAAGAAGTTTGATGTCCCTGATTTTACTAATATATCTCTTCCTTCTCCTCCTGGATATAATCCTGTTCCAGTTGCTGAAGATGACGAATTTCCCGAGAACTAGCCGTACCAAAACTTACTGGGATGTCTACAGTACATTGCTCATCGATGCCGTCCAGACATTGCTTGGCCTGTTGCTGCACTTTCACAATTTACAGAGAGCCACAACCTGTTGCACTACAAGGCACTCCTGCGAATCCTGATGTATCTCTCTTCGACAAAATCCTTGGGATTGAAGTTGGCACAATCTGACCCTCCAATCCAGCTAGCTGTCTACGTCGACGCTTCTTGGGCAAGTGACACTACTGATCGAAAATCCTGGAGCGGCTACATTGCTTTATTGAACAATATTCCAGTAACCTGGAGAGTAACTAAACAAAATTACGTAGCCTTGAGTCCAATGGAAGCGGAAATAATAACAGCGACAGAAGCTGTAAAAGATCTAAAATTCTTAAACATGTCTCTAATTGAAATTCAGAAAAGTCTTAACTTGGACATCATTACTATTCAACATCCAATGCTCTTTTGTGATAATACTGCTGCCATTTCCTTCACCAAACAGAAAGCTGATACCATAAAGAATCGTTATATTGATTTAAAATACAAGTTTATAAGAGACTGGTATAACAATGGCCTCTTCGACATTAAGCATGTTATGTCAAAAGAGAACTATGCAGATATTTTGACTAAATCCCTCGTAAAGGACTCCTTTCTTAGATTCAGAGAAGTTTTCTTATGGTAATGAACTTTCCACGAAAAAAAAAAAAAAACTTTCTTTTGATCCTGCCATTATTACAAAAACTTTTGTAATGAACTTTATTGCAGAAAATCAAAATGAATGGGAAAGAGGGGCATTCTGTGGGAAAATTATTCCCAAGCATTTTTCATTTCTATTTTTCATTAAACAATTTGTAAAGTCTACCTGAACTCGACAGCACGATATTTTCTTTTCTTTTGCCGCCTTTCGGCGTTTGTTTACGTTTTTACCGCCACGGTTGGATGGTTGCGTATCGCGTTTCGGTCGTGGACCGTATACGGCAATTTTACTTGCGATCGCATTCACTCGTATTCATTTTTTAAGATAAGTATTTAAATTTAATTAACATGTAAAATCATCTTTTTAAGTCATTTTTATATTAAAGTAATTTTTCTAAAGTCATTGTAATATTTATTAAATGTTATTCAAATTATAAGTAAATGTTAAATATCTTCCGACTTATGCAAATTGCATAGTCGATTCTGATTGGCCGATAGGTTTTCGTCCTGATTTAAAGGGACAGCGATTTCATTTTTTCAGGGTATGCAGAGATGGGTGAGGTGTGCGATGTCTGAAGGCTGACTTATGGTATTTGGTATCGAATGGAATTTTTATGGTATCGAACTTAAAATTTATTAAGCATGATGGTTTAGTTTGAAGACGTTTCATCGAAAAATTGTTAATTAAATCGGCGATAGAGTTGTGGATAATATATTTCAAGTTACTTATGTCGTCGAATGATGCAGTGTTCTCGAGTTCGGGTAGACTATCGTCGCAAGTGTCCATTAATTTAATTCAAGAACGAAGTCAAGTTCATGTACTACAAGCACCAATAAATGAATCCTTCTTCTGTTCATCATTTTGGCTCATTACTGTAAGTACATTTTACACTTACCTTATCCATGAAACATCATATAATATATATAGGATTCATGAAGTTGCATATACTTCAACATATTCTTATTCAAAGTTATTATTTTAACTATATTTTCAAAGTTTCATATATAACTTAAACTAATTTGTCAAGTCACTCTGCTGATTTTTTTTCGTGGGGAGGGGCAAGCAACAAACACACCCCCCCCCCCCCCCCACAAAAAAATTAAGGGTAATTGCAAGAAAAGAAATCTTAAAGAACTGTTAATAGTTATTGAAAATAAAATTCCATCCGAGACATCATTAACATTAGACAGGGTACTGAGGAACTTTATAAAGCATGGAGATTCAATATCACTGAAAAAATGATTTACAATTCTTTCAAAAAGGCTGGCCTTTCTGAACTGGGAGATTCTATGGATTTTGACCATGATGAAGACGTGATGCTAGTAGATTTAAAGTGAAATGGAGAAAAAATAAGAAACGTGAAGTGTCAAACAAAATGCAGTTCTCTATGAATCTTTGGAGGTGGATGACAATCTCATTATTGCGTAGCATCCTACTCATGGTGACATTTTAATAGCTTTGTGAACAATGACGGTGAGAGCAACAATGAGTGTGAAAGTGAAAACTTAAAACAAGAAAAAAAAAAAAAATCACAAAGTGAAATGATAAATTCCTTTGATGCTATAAGGACTTCAAATGGAGGAAAATGTTCAGATTCAATTCTGCATTCCTTGTTAAAGTATGAAAATTTTATGAGAGTGCAAAAGTTTTGAAATCCAAACAACCAAAAATTGCATATTTCTTTGTTTGAAACAAATGTAAGTTTTCCTTAGGCCTTTTTTTTTTTACTATTCTTTCAAGTAAATGTTTATTTTCTGTTTTGAAACTGTTTAACTATAAAAATACAATATCAAATTAATATTTAAACGTTTCAAAATGTTAATTAAACACCTCAAAATTTCTTTTCAAAATTTACACACTAAATGGAAATTTTTTTTGAACCATTATCTATATAACGAACTTTTTGACTGGAACAATGGATTTCGTTATATATAGACTCGACTGTATTTCCTTTCAGGATGATGGGTATAAGGGCATAAGAAAAATAAAATTTTTTCAAAAGTCCCACCCCTTTCTTGAGTAAAAAGGGAGGGGAATGGAAGACCATATCTCAGAATGTATGAAGGCCTTAGAAAAAATAATTTCTATGATGATGGTTCTCCGAACATAGAAAAGTTCTGTATGAATCAGGTTATATCCGACCCGAACTGAAAATTCGATTTGAAGCCAACTCAAACCAGGGTTGGCAAGGTTTTGGACACAACGGTAAAAACCACGGTAAAATCCATGGTTTAAACCGTGCTGTCCAAAACCCTTCTGTCTAAAACTGTCTTAAACTGTCCAAAACTATATTTTGTAGTAAAATTGTATTTATCAGAACAATGCTAAAACTTAAAAAAATTGGCAAAAAGATTACAATAAAAAAATACCAATTTAGTATTAACAACCTAATTACCCTACGTTATACTACCTAACAATTTAGTAGTAACAACCTAATTGCCCTACGTAACAAAGTAATTACATTAAAAAGATATTAAATTTAATTATGTATCATAATTTTAATGTTATTCATTTAAATAATAGTAGTTAATAGAAGTACTAACGATTTTTATGACGAATACATTCTGATTCTGTTACTGAAAGTCCCGAGAGTTGTTACTGGAAATAATTGATAAATGGAGTTCAGGTTCAGCATACTGATTAAACCAGCTTACTGCTGGCAAATATGTATATGTGTATATTAAGAAATAGTAAAAATAAAAATGATTTTGTTTGATTATGAGATATTTAGTTATTGACTATTATTATAACACTGTATTATATGACTATTATTATAACAACACTATTTAACTCTTAAGAAATAGAATGTTCACTAGAATTAGATTAAATTCATAATAAAAAATACATATTTTAAAAAATAACTTCTACATTTTAAATTAAATATTTGTGTTTTCTTTCATTATCCTATAATCTAGAAAAGATAATTTACAATGAAACATTAATTAAAAAAGCAAATCTCCCCTCCCTATACTACATGTGTGGTATTATACAAAATTTCTTATTAGTATAACTCAATTTTAACAGAAATAGAACTTTTTATGTTACACAGATATTAGAAAAAATTGAACTTTTTTTCATTTACCATAGAATTAAATTGAATGTTAGTAAAATATATTGTGATATAATTATATTTATTCATATGTTTAATAAATGTGAAGTGGTAACATGTGGAATGTTGCTTTTTTAAGGTTTTGGACACTTTAGTACAGTTTTGGATGCTTTAGTACAGTTTTAGACACTTTAGTACAGTTTTGAACAGTAAAACCCACATGTCCTGTCCAAAACTAGTTTTGGGCGTCCAAAACCCCAACCCTGACTCAAACCCAACATAATTGGGCTCAAAACCACAAAGGAAGAACCATTAACTTTTTTTATATGCCTGTTATGGGAAAATATTCTACAATTTCAACTTTAATAAATATTAAAAGAGAGAGTGAAAATACAAAATAAACTATGAATGTGATACGGAATCCTCAGAGGAGCCTCATATCCACGGTAAATTGTTAAGATATGTTATTTCATATACACTCATGTTCAAAATTAAGAGAATTTGTATAATTTTCCAAATTTCATGAAAAGTACTGAACGAAAGGTAAAACTAATGCTTCAAAACAAAAATGCAACTCTTTAGTGTCAGACATAAGCATACACATGTAATGATGGAGCGAGTAGAGGAATAGGCTTTATAAGCGAGCATGGCGATTTTCCCATTTCGTTCACTAGCACACCCCTTCAAATATCTTGGTGTTTTTTTGCAACTTTTGGTGAAATTCAGAAGCAAACAGTAAAAATGAGTAACCACCAACATTTGGATGATGGAATGAGGTGGCGAATTGCAGGGAGACTGGAAACAGGACAGTATCAAATTCAGATTTCTAGAGACTTCAATGTAATTCCCAGCATCACGTCCAACTTATGGAAACAGTTTAAGGATACTTGATCCAAAGTGATAAAACCTGGGTGAGGTCATCCAAGAGCCACGGCAGCCAATAATGATTGCTATTTGTCCATTACAGCAACGGGTAACAAGACTGCAACAGCTTATCAGCTCTCTCGTGACCTTTATGTGGCAACAGGAAGCAGAGTTTTAAGGGTTACTGTTTGCAATAAGACCTACTGCTTGCGTCTTGCTCACTTCTGCACACAGGAGAACACATTTAACATGATGCAATGATCATCGATTTTCACCAGGGATCAATGGGGAACGTTCTACCCACTGATGAATCTTGGTTCAGCTTAAAAGACTAATTCTTGACGTAGTTTCATCTGGAGAAAACCAGGAATCCAGTACTTGCCTTCCAAAGTCCGAGAAAGAGATCACTACAGCGGGAGGAGGGCGGGAGGGTGTTGATGGTCTGGGCAGGGTGTAGGGATGATATCTTGGTATCCTCTGTTTGCCATTTCTTGGATGCAGTTGGCCCTGATTTCATCTTAACGGGCTACAACGTGTGCAGAACTGTTCATCTGGTCTTTCTGGAAAGTGGGGATATTCGCTTGATAGATTGGCCAGCCAGATCTACAGACTTAAACCCTATAGAATATGCCTGGGACACTCTGTAGAGGACAACTGTAACTTGCTTTCCACCTCCCAGAATCACTCATGGCTGGAGGAGTGAAACTAACTGCCACAGGGACTCATAAACTGCCTAATTTCCAGTATAAATTCACATTGTGAGAATTGAAGAGCTGCAAGACGGGACCATCTATGAACCCATTTTTTGGTTCGATATTATAAGCTCTGTTTTAAACCTTCTGATGGTGATGAGTCTTACATGCACTCATGCATGTGTATTATAACTGTTGAATGGTTATTTCTTTTGCATTACCTAACTTATGCACATACCTAATTTTATTAAAATCTATGCAGTAATCCTGAAATTAATCGACCAAATCTGAAAATTTTCTTAATTTTGAGCATTAAATGTATATAGTGGGTAGAGTCATGTGCAAGTTGGATGATACTCATTCTGAATTCGCAAATTCTATTCCAAGTCAACTCAAAACCAATGAAAATTTATACATAAATTATGTCGTTATGGAAAAATAGTCTATAATCATGTCTTTAATATCAATTTTATTTTTTACTAACTGACGCACCCGACATTGTCCATGCTTTGAATAGTAAAAATAAATAAATAGTAGAGGACAAAATTTATTATATTGGGCTTGATATAGACATTACACTAAGTCAGGAAAAATATGTGAACAGAGTTGCAAAATCAGTAAAAAGCATATTTGATGATTATTCCCTAAATCTCCAAAGAAAAAATTTATGAAATTTAATCCATTAAAATAAATTTGTATAATAATAAAATTTAATAGGGATGGGATGAATATTCAGCCACTATTCGGTATTCGGCCCTTTCGCCGAATATTCGGTTGGCTGAATATTGAAGGCTTATTGAGCGAATGCTTTGTCCGAATATTTAGAGATATCTCGCCTATAAGTGAAAAATATTTTGCCAAATTAATTCAGGATTTTTTGTTTGTTTGTTTCTTGCAAAAAAAAATTTCTCTAATCCAAATTGTCTACTTTCTGGCACATTCATGAAGTTATTCTCATTCTTACTTGCACAAAATGTATAGTTATTCAGACACAATACTAAAAAATATATACCCTTTCTGTATTTCAAAGTTGGGGATCTTTTAGAAAATGCTGCCCAAATTGGAGATTCGATTGTCCAGGAAATATTTTCATCAGAAAATGATAGATTACAACTCAAGATGTAAAAACTCATATAGAAAAAAAGAAAATCATTGCCTAATTCTAAAACACTTGAATATTCATTAATATCTGCAAATTCCATGCACAAATAACAAGGCTCTTATGAAGTTCATGATAAGTTACTCTCTATTTTCTATAAAGTAAGAAATGTAAAAATTCATTCACTAGGTGCATTAGCTAAGATTCATTTTCAAGATGGAATATCAAAATATCACTATTCCAAGTACAACAGTACATATGAAAACAGAACTGGTGTCAAACTAGGTATTCACTAGATAACGCAACTTGCTTTATGAAGATGGTTTTATAAATATTTTAATATAAATTCTAATCTAAATATTGAATAAAATAATTTTTTAATTCTATAGTTTTCAATTTTAGTAATTATTTGCATGATTACTGGCTTTAATATGTAACATTATTATGCATATACAGTAAACTCCCGACTATCCAGCCTAATGTGGCAGAAGGGTAGGCCGGATAACAAAAAAAGCCGGATAGGCCAGAGTTCTTTAAATATTTACTCACTTCCTGCCTTCCCATTATATTAAAAACGCATGTTACACATTTTAAGATAAATTTTATATATACAGTACATACAGTTTCAAAATAAGTAAAACATTAACGTAAAACGTAAGCCTAGTTCGTAAAAAAATTAGTAAATCTTATTTTACTGTTTATTACTAAATGATTTCACAAATATGAAAAGTTATGCATAAGATAAAAGAGTCAAAACTTAGTTTTTGAAAAAGTCATTGATAGATGACTGCTTCTCCCTGTTAGCCCTCTTCCGCAACCCTCTTCGTTTATCACCCATTTCGTTAATCTTCAATAAATAAACAAGAAGCACACCAAAAGACTATACGAAAGTAACCAAGATAAGTGGAAAATAACGTCCGCACTTGTTAACATCCGTTGCACAACTGACGAAACAGGCTATCAAGCCATAACCCCCCCCCTCTCTTCCTGTCTGTCTCTGCTATTGCATTCTGCAAACCCTTCTTGCTCCTTCCTGTCGTCAGTTAGCACTTTCCTGCAAACAGGAACTTGCCTGTCTCGGCCGCTTGCAACATTCCTCATTTTTTTGCTAGGACGGATAGTACGGAGGGCCGGATAGTCGGAAGTTTACTGTATTTTTCAATTTACATCTTCCTTCATTCATGTTGTTTCTGTTTATGCTTTTAGTGCTTGTTGAATAAGTGGAATATTGTATGCGCTGGTTTAAATGTTAAAGATTTTGTTAATATATGTATTCTACTTTATTTAATGTAATTTGTAATTCAAGTTTTGGAAACTGATTTCAGAACAGACTCATTCTTACAAATTTTTTTATCATTAGACACAAATTCTTAATGATAAAATTTACTTGATTAAAGGTCGTTTCAGAAAATATCTCCTCATGAGTTATGAGAGAAAGAGTGTGTAAGAGTATTATTGATTTTGAATGCAAGAAAGGATAAAAGTATCATTTGATAGTAAAAGTGAAGTAAATTATTTTTATTTTAATGGAAATAACTTACCATCCTTACTCACTGAAAATCAATTTGATATACCTTAGAATAAAAGGATGAAAAGCAATTTCGTAATTTTTTGTACTAAAATAAGTTTATCAAGTTAAAAAATGAATTTAAAAGTACATTTAAGAGTAGAAATGATTAATGAGTTCCTATTTTTTAAATTATATGTAATTAAAAGTTATTTTCTTTATTGGAAAAAAAAAGTTGGTACTCGGCCGCCGAATATTCAATATTTGGCCAAATCACTAGTTGTCCCATCCCTAATATTTAATATAATGTAAAACTGATGAAGGATGAAATTGGTATAAAGAAAAACACCACTTAAAAAGACTTAAAAAGACCAACATTTACTTCATGCATTACATGAAAACAAATAAAAATATTAACTATTAAAAAATAAAAAGTTCTTAACATTTAGTTAAGATAGATAGAACTTAATAAAGAAAAATGCAAAACAACTTATCTGTACTCCATACATCCCCCACTAGGAAACTTCATAACACTATGCTAAATGCATAATTTAAAGAAACAAAAACTCTTAATTTAAAAAGGAAAAATGCACCAGAGCTTCATTTATAAGATGATTAATATAATAATAGATCACATTCATATTCGTTTCATCATAACTTGGCCATCAAACATTCGGCTTCAAAAAAGACTATTTCAATTTGCAAAGTCAGCTAAACTAGAAAATATGACAAGGCTGATAATACAAAAAGATTCTCCAGCACATTGGGGATTCAGTTGGTTAAAATTAGAGATTGACCGAAAATTTGGTTTCTGTCCAAAATCCGAGTTTCAACGAAAAATCGTTTTTGGCAAAAATGCTGCCAAAACTTCAGCCAGACTGAATCTATCAGTATTCCAAAAATCTCATTTCTTCGTCTGGAAATTTTCAGAATTACTCATTGGTTTGAGCTGTATTCACTTAAATGAGACACTCTTTATTTATTACTATGAACTTCACTGTTTATAACTATCAATCATGACTGACTCAAAACATGAGTGCAAATTATAAAGCAAGCAATGCATTTACAACTAAACTTTGAGGACGCTTTTCACGTGCTCATTAAAAGCTGCAGACTTAACAGTAATAGAAAATTTTTAGTTTGAAACCACAGCAGTCTTTCCCTGCTCTCTTTGAGAAAATTCTAGTAGAACAGATGATCCTTTACAAAAATCATTATAAAAGATAAATCGAGGTATGTATACTTAAAACATTTTTTAATGAGATGAAATTTGTACAATTAGAAAATCATTTTGTGTCTTTGATGAATTGATTACATTTTATTTTATATGAAAATAAAAGGTTTTGGTCAGAGGCACAGAAAGCCAACTTGGGCCACATGTAGATTATACGTATAATTAATTAATAATTACTTTAAAAAAATGTTTTGGACATTTTCATTTTTGTCCGAAAATAGGAAGATTACTGAAATTCGGTTTCGGTCTTGAAAACCTGTTTCGTCGATCCTTAGTTAAAATACAATGAAACACTTCCTAAACTAAAAAACATTCCAGCAATGATTTAATATGGAAAAGGAAACACATGACGTATTTGATTAAATGCCATTCATTAAAAACTACTCCATCCATTAGTTAAACCTCGGATGCAGGCTTAGCTCAGCAATAGGCAAAACTGACCAGCGATCTCATCATTCACAGCTGCCATCAAAGTAAATCATGATAGATCAGTTCTTGAATCCGTCTCTCCAGGAGTATAAAAATTTGTGACAATTCTCACATAAACAAAGTCATTTAATAACTTCATGCCAGCCTTTGAAAAAAAGATCTTGTAACTTTGTTGACGAAAATCCACAGATGTGTAGACTTCAACCAGTTTAAAAATATAAGACTAGATTAAAATATTTTAAAATAAACAAACTTAAACAGTAAACTTTTATTAAAACTGAAAGAATGTTAAAAACAGACGAGACACTATATGTTCCTTTATTGTTAAAACAAGCACCCGCTGCAATACCAGTGATCTGGGATATATTTATATGAGTCAGACTGCAGACACACAGAAAAAATTAAACTGTGCAACACGTCAACAACTACTGGCTTCTGGAATATCAACTAGCACAACAAACGTATGACGCAAAACACAAAAGAGAGACTCATGGGATCTGGTCGATTAATGGCATTTCATGGTGGTCAGAAGTACTTGCTTGAGTCGCTGGGAGATATTTGCCAGAGTATTACACCTTACTGATGTTTGCCTATACAAACATTTCTTTGGTGGCTAAAACACTTTTTTTTTTTTTAACTTTAATCCCATGGCTTAAATTGCCTTATTGTGCCATTCATAATGTGTTTTTAATCCATAGTATGCACCATCATTATCATTATAACGTACCACTGACCCCAAAGGGAAATGGAATAAAATTACACTCATCTCAGGTCTTGTGGATTCAAAATTTTCTCACCATCTGCTAATTATATTATACTATGTGCAAATGAATTGCGGTACCACATCAGCACAATCTCCCTCTTTACTCAAACTGGACATGATTAATAAGAATATTTAACCAACCGATTTTTTATCGGAAAATATCATTCAATGCATATTTTTTTTATTTTGGGTAATTTTTTTTTTTTTTTTTTTTTAATCACAGAATTTCTTAGAAGTATTCTGAAGAAATTGCAGATTTATAAAAAGGCAAATAATAATAATGGAAATTTATAGAAAAGTTGCATCCCTGTATAATTTAAGAAAAGTAAGTTAAAAAGAATAGGTTACTGTATTTCTTATAATGCACAACTACAAGAATTATGCTTATTTTATCTTAAATTTAAACTGCTGGATTTTCAAAGTCAAATTAATACACTTATCTGTTTTTATTGTATTGTGGTTTATATATATATATATATAATTTTAATATTAATAATTCATGGAGCAAAAATTTTAAGAAATAGCAAAGAAAATTTGTTTTTTCGAAAATAAAACACAAACCTGATATTGGCTTCAAATACTTGTACTGTATTATTGGTATCAAAGGAAACATTTTCAATTATTAAGTTCACAGCTCTTTTGAATTCACTAGTATTACCCATAATCTAAAAAAAAAAAAAACACAAATCAATAAATAGAAGAATGAATACACTTTTAACCTATGATGTACATCATAATTTAGAATAAATAATGCTTGTTTAAATATTACATAACCTATTTTTTTTTTAAATAAATGTTACAAAGAACAAGTTTAAATTTCATTCAAAATTCCAAGACAATTTTTTTTTAGTCTAGGATTTTATTTTTCATAAACAGAAATATCAAAATTAATTTTCAAGAAATAAATTACACTACTACTAAAAGGACTCATTATACTGTGTTACAATAAATAAAAATAAGAACGGCTAATCAGTGTATACAATATATTTAAAAATCTACAATTAAAATAACATACTACTCACAGTAATAAAATACATTTCAACAGTTTCAAACAATAAAAAACTTGTTCTTCATCAGGGAAATATTATGCCAAGCGCTTGGATCGAATTTCTGAAAACAGTAATTACGTTTCAGTAAGCATTAAATCGGATTTTATTCAACAGATGGCACTACTACCGTGTTTAAAATTGAACCTTGGGAAACTCCCGCTAAGGAACATCAATATTCGTTTTTGAAAATTGTCTAATGTAGATATTATAACATGTTGGTTCCTCCTGGATATTTCCCTGATGAACAAGTAATGAACAAGTTTTTTATTGTTTGAAACTGTTGGAATATATTTGTATTTTATTACTGTGAGTAGTATGATATTTTAATTGTAGATATTTAAATATATTGTATACACTGATTAGCCGTTCTTATTTTTATTTATTTAAATTACACTAGTTTATTTCTAATCAATATCATTTTTTTGGAACTTTCAATATATATTATATAAAATAACTTGTAGTTTAGTACTTTAATTTTACACATTTACCATTTGAATAATTCTTTATGAGTCACATTTATTTAAAAAAAAAAGGAAGAAGGAAGTGAAATTATTTTCTTATTTTCGTCTTTTGTATAATTTTTTTTCTAACTAGGGGGGCTCCACCCAGTGGTGCGATTCAAATAATATAACAACCGGTTCGCTGCCCGAATAATTTTTGATGCATTAATATGAAGGGAAAATGAAGCATTACACATAGATTATGAAACACTTTCCATTATTAGTGTAAGAGCGTTGTTAAAAAAAACTTTGATCATTTGGTTTAGTGGAAAAACTATTCGTGAAACATGTTTCTCTATAAAAGGACGTAATTTATTTAATACAAATTAGGCAATCATGAAATCCTGATCAATATTTCTATCAGAAAATGCATAAACACAGCGCATACAATAAGGGTAATACAAAAATAGCAGAAATTTAAGCTTAAGAACCAACCCATGTCCATGATCTAAAGTTAAAATCAGTTATATATTACAAACACTAACTGTGGGAATAGTGATAGACAGACAGACGAACAGACAAACCCAATTCATAAACAATTTTCAACTATGTTGGAAAGTGTTGAAAATGCAGGTGTGCAGGCAGATAAACATTTAAAGAAAGTAAATTAATGTAAATGCGATTTTCGCATTTAAAGTATCATTTTAGCAACCGGTTTGCCGAACTCAACAGGAATTAACAACCGGTTCTATCAAACTGGTGCGAACCGGCTGAATCCCACCACTGGCTCTGCCCCTTTGCTCACTACGCTCATCAACTCGAAGCAATCCCTATTTTCTAGCCAACCCCAGATTATTGTTTGTGCTTAAAAATAATGTAAATAGTTCAATTAAGCTCTATTCATAAGATAATATTAGTTTTTGTTGCATTGAAATAACTTAATTTGTTGGTTTTCTGCAAGCAAGTAAACCCTATTGTATTCGAATGGGAGTCTATGAAAATTTGGCAAAATACTGGGAACAGCGGCAAGTTGGCGTCACTTTTGGAGACTAATTTTGACGATATATGGCAACCTTGGCAACAGAGCTGGGTCCCACCTCTTGGTAACCCCCCTTATAGCATCAGAAAGCTCTGACCAATTAGATGCGTTTCGCAGTATCTATGCAAGTTTTCATTGGTCCATTTCCAAAGCGTTACTTTTTTTTAATATAAGGCGTGTTCAAATGAAAGTGATTTGAAGCGTCGCATGCGAACAGTTTTCAATGTATTTTTGTGAAACAAACGCGATAGTGAAGGTGTATGTACCACGTGTGGGCAAGCGCAAGTAGATTTTTGATAACTTCATTCGTAAGTATGTGGCATTCAGTTAAAAATGGCTGGTGTGGATGCAACTGCGTCCAAAACGGATCAGCGAGCTGTAATTAAGTTTTTAAGAGTGGAAGGGTGTAAGCCGGTGAATATTCATCACAGAATGCTGGCTGTGTACGGTGACACATGAGTGTCAAAGCCCATGGTGACAAGGTTACTACTTTGTGTGCTTGACCTGGCCGCGGCAAATCCGTTGTCTCCTATAGACCGTCGCTAAACATTTGGGACCTATCCATCCTGGACCACCCGCTGAATTCAACACTGGCAGAATCTTTTAAAAGGGCTGATCTTACATAGTAGGGCTCATCTGATTATAGAACTTTCCCTGATAGCTCTATAACTAACAAGGGAACCACTTTTGCTGTTGCTCGCACCTAGCATTGAGACCTGGTGCATTTTAAAGCCCTATATTATGAAGTTTGAGAACTGATAAAATTTTTCTGTTAAAATAATATTTCTTGATTATACAGCAGCATTACTTTCTGAAAATGCAATTTTCGAGACCACTTATCGGACTAGTAACATTGAATTTTTTTTAAAGAAAAGCATTTAAAAATAAAAATTAGTTAATAATAAGTATAAAATATTGAAAAAAGTTTGAAAATCCCTTCAAAAACCCACGAATTTGATTTTGAAAAATTGCAACTTTAGATTCATATTTTTGGCGGGGAAACAGTTGGCGTTTATTTTCAAAAGTAGAGCTTTCCGGCAACCCTAGCCAAATGTCATAGCTGAATTTGTAATAGCTAGAAATTGCTATTTCGCCGCAGTAATTTTTCTAAATTGTGTAAAAATATTAATTTACTTTAAGATTACTTTTACTGAAGGACCATTTAATACAGTAACATTTTATTTTAAACATTCGAAACTTTATTTCATTCGATTTCAAAAGAAAATAATTTGCGTATTTTGTATTTCACTAAAAAATAGTTTTCAATGATCTTCGAAGCTTTTATAGAATTACATTTATTACTTATATATTTATCGTCTGCATAGAAAAATAAATAAAAACCTAATATTTGTTTCTTATGCTATCAATTATAAAATAAAATCGCAATCTAATATAATTCTAGTAACATGTTTTGTACATTTTCTCTTTAGATAAAGCGGGTGGAAAAATTGTAGCGCCCTATTTGGCGACTCACTTTTGGCATGAAATAAACAAATATGTAATAATAAAAAATTAAAAGTATAAAAAAGTATATAAAATATTATTTTAACAGAGAAATTTTATCGGTTCTCTAACTTTTATGTATAGGGCTACTAAACGCACCAGGTCTCGATGCTGGGTGCGAGCAACACCAAAAGTGGTTCCCTTGTAAGTACTGTAGAAAGATATACTGTAGGCTCCCTCAAATCCGCACAGCTTGGGATCAGAGGTTGTGTGGATTTTAGGATTTTGCAGATTTCTGGTCATTGCTTTCTTTACATTTTTTAAACAGTAATATGAATGTAATAATGCAATCAAAATTATAATGAATGTTTGCAATATAGTAAAATATTAAAATAATTAAGTAAAGTAATAAACTACAATGATTAAAAGTAAGATAATTTTGAAAATGATTAAATTATTAAAAGTAAAGGTCAAATAAATGATCAATAATGTATAATTAAATATGCATAACAAAGATAAGATACATTTTCCTTGAATTATTCAATGAAACTTTCCTCATAAAGGTAACCTATTTATTCACATCAAAATCATAAAGTAAAAAAGTTTCATTTTAGGTTTAGCCAGTCTTAATAACAAAAAAAAAAAAAAAAATGATTAACACATAATTATATTTGGTAAAAAGATTGAGATTACCAGTGATATCAGCAATATCTTCATTTTTTTCACAAATAAATTTATATATACTTCCTTCATGAAAAACTGCGAGTTCAGTCATATTATCGAGAATTACATATTAAAATTACATATGGAATCATATAAAACTAAAATATTCTGTAATTTTGCCCCTACATCTGAACTGAAAGTTCCATTGCTTACATCTGTGATAATGTGTGGATGTTAGGGTTGCAGATTTGAGGGAGTCTACTGTATTTTATACTAAAACAATTATTTTGCTTCCATTAAATAACAAGATTATATTTAAAGATCGACCGAAACAGGTTTTTAAGACCAAAACCAAATTTTGACAATCTTTTTATCTGTGGCCGGGAGCAAAGTCGAAAATGTCCAAAATTTTTTTAAAGTAATACATGTATAAATATACATAATTATTAATTAATTATATATGTTTATTATTAAATATACATCAATATTAATTAATTATACATGTGGCCCAAGTTGGCTCCTGAGACTCTGATTAAAACTTTATTTTTGTATAAAATAAAAAATGTAATTCATCAACGACACAGAATGATTTCCTAATTATACGAATTTCATCGAATTAAAAATGTTTTACGATACCTCGATTTATATTTTAGACAGATTTTCATAAATGATCATCTGTTATACTAGAGCTTTCTCAAAGAGTATTCTAAACACTTCTGTGGTTTCAAACTAAAAATTTTCTATTACTGTTAAGTCTGCAGCTTTTAATGAGCGTGTGAAAAGCATCTTCAAAGTTTAGTCATATATGCATTGCTTGCTTTATAATTTGCACTCACATTTTAAGTCAGTCATGACTGATAATTATAAACCATGAAGTTCGTAGCAATAAATAAGGAGTGTCTCATTTGAGTTGATACAGCTCAAATCAATGAGTAATGTTGAAAATTTCTGAAGGAAGAAATGAGATTTTTAGAATTCAGATAGCTTCGGTCGAGTTTCGGCCCGCCGAATTTTTGGTAGTTTTCGACGAAACGAATTCTCGGCAAAACTCAGATTTTGGGTTGTAAACAAAAAATCAGTCGGTATCTAATTATATTAATTTATTATGTATTCACCACTATTATCTATCACCTTCTGCCATTTTCCTGGAATTTTATCAATTCCTTTCTTGTATAATAAAATGTAGTGGTTTGGATGATAAAATATTTTTTGCCATGGATATTTACTTTTGGATCTGGTAGGGGCGGTTGATTTTTATCAAGCCACTGTCCTTTGCAGATGATATTGTCATAGGTAACAAATTTTTCATCACCTGTTTTAAAAAGGGCTCAATTTTTATCCGTAAGAACAGACTTGTGGCAATTGATGCGATCTTTATTTTGTTCACTGAGACTGTGAGGTAATCATACTCCTAACTTGCTGACTTTGCCTAATTTCTCCAGGTGGCAGTTAACAGGTGATGTATTCAAACTTTCTGCTATACCTCTTTCTGATTGCCATGGATTTTGCTCCAATATTGCCTTTAAAAACTTGTCATCAAAGTCAGAAGGAGGTCCTGCTCTCAGTTGATCTTTTAAATAGGTCATACCTCCAGAGTGGAATTTTACAAACCAATTTCTAACTGCCCGTCCAACCAATTATTATAGTCCAGTCAAATAAGGTGAAAAAAAGGGCAAACCGCAGAATGAAAGACAGCAAGCTGAAGCTTTGCAAAAAGCTTTGTTTTGACATTCTAAAAGTCAGCTGAAAAGTCTCATAAAATCTTGTGTCAACATTGCAGATATTCAAGGTCAAAGGTTACGAAAATCAGTTTTTTGCTTATATCTCAAAAACTGTGCATTTGATAAAAAAAAAAAAAAATTACAAAATTAAAGTAGGCAAAATTTCCTATAAAATGCACATATTAACTTTAATTATCTGACATAGGGTTTTGCAGCTAGCGCACGCTGAAGAAAGGCAACTTTTTTACCTTCAGGCCAAAACGAGAGAAAAACCACTGCCTCGATTTCTCAGAAACTGTTCATTTTATCGGTAAAAAAAAAAAAAAAAAAAAAAAAAAGTTACAAAATCCAAGTAGATTATTTTCTACAAAATTCACAAAATAATTTTCATTTTCTGACAAAAAGTTCAGGTTGTAGATCATGCTGTAAAGGCATTTTTTGTACGAGCCAAAACGACAGAAATACACTTTCTACACTCGATTTTTCGAAAACTATGCATTTCATCGAAAGATTCAAAACTTAAAAGTTAAAAAACAAAACTTCGAAGGGTTGCAGATTTGAGGGAGTCTACTGTATTTTGGTGCAAAATTAACTGCATTCTTGTTACCAAAGATCAATTTATGTGGAAAAAGTCCAATCTTAAATGAATTGTAATTTTGATTAACCTTTCTTAATTATACTTGCAGCAATAATTATGTTTTCCTATATAATTCATTATTATAAGCATATGTACTCTTGTACATAATAACATATGCCCATATAAATATTTCGAATCAAAGCTACTTTTACAGGTTCATAAATTGAAGATGGATCCAAATAACCAGTTTGATGATGAATTGAAACTAAAAAATGATAATATTTTTTGCATTTTTTAGCACATTATAACTGATCAACAAATAAATTTTATTCATTCACATTTAGAAAACTAACATTGAATAAGTTTATTTTCTAAACATTGTATGTGTGCAGGCAGGTACAATTTAGTAGATTTAAGGCAAATAACTGTTTTGCAGACAGCTTCTATGTTTATCACTATGATATTTAAAAGAAAAAACCCTTAAAAATTACACTAGTATATTCATCACTAGAATGAAAAAATAACATGAAATCTAATTTGGATATAAATATCTTTTCCAATGGCACATAGATAATATTTGCTTACTTACAGCTAATGAGTCCAGGGCATCAATAAGAGTTAAGGAATAGTCACCAAGAACATCATTAATATTGATATTGGACCTGCACAAATAAAATAATCAAAATTAATGAATATATGCATTTTGGTTACATTTTCAGTATGGAAACTTAATCTGTAACCATTCAATCTACACAGCATTTCCTTTTAATTTGCATATACAGCCAACGCTGTGAAATCTCGAAACTTAGAGACCGGGTTTTGCGGATTATAGATTTTTGTAGATTATAGATCATTCCTTTGTTTAACATTTTATTATTTAAAGTCTGACTATAAATTAGGAACAATTACACAAAAATTACAACAGAAAAGGAAAATATGATGCAAAATTGGTTTAAAATGTTTAATAAGTAAATTAATTTAAAGAAAAATTAAATTATATACTAAAACAATTTTAATGATTATTCCTTTTAACACTGACACAACACAATGGCAGTTTAAGTTTAGTTTTTTTTTTTTTTTTTTTTCAATAACTTTTTTCTGTAGTTTAATACCCATTACTTCTTGCTCTAAGATAAAATTTTGTTGTTCAAGAAAATTTAAATATTTATATCCTATTTATATTTAAATATTTATTCCAGCATTTGAATCACTTTCAGCATGATATTGTGATATTTTATTTTTATGTCATAAACATTTTTCAGACTTATGGCAAATACTTTCAAAAGAAATTTCACTCATGATCTACCATCTAATTTTTGGATCACTTGCACTTTTGAAGAATTGAAAACTCTATATCAGGGACGACGAACCTTTTCACATCCACATGCCAAATTTAAAAATATATATCTATTTTATGTGATCATGACGAGCCAACAATAAAAAATTTTAATGGATCAAATAATAATGAATCAAAATTACTTAAAATGTTGTTTTTAGCATTAAAAAAAAAATATGGGTAATATTTGATGTTATATTTTAAAAATTTATTTTAAAAATATTATTTCTGTTGTCTAATCTTAGATGCCAAATAATTTATACAGTCCTCAGCAAAAGTTTAGACACTGGTGATTTTTAACCTTTAAATAAAAAATATGAACACTTAGGTTATACAAATGGCTGTACTTATTTTTAAATATATTTTAAACGTTTTAGAACAAAAATAACGGTTTTAATATAGGATATTACTTCATTTAACTGAAAAAAGTGAAATTTGCATATTGCAAAAGTTGACACTTTTGTGATTTTTAGACAACTGTTCACGGAAAAACGCAAATTTCAAACTTATGACGTCACATGCATGAAGTATTTAAGTTCACCTTGCGATAGTATCGGTTAGTGAAGATGTCGCGAGCTAGAAATTTTCAGTCAGATGAAGTAATTAAAGCATGGAAGATGAAATCGAAAGGGAAGATTGTTGCAGAAATTTCAGCTACTTTGAAACGTCCAAAGAAGTCAGTCTGTTAAGTACTGTCTAAGGGTGACTCTTTTAAAGCAAAACATAAATCTGGAAGGCCTCATGTGGCCAGAAAACAAGATTAT
Source organism: Maratus speciosus (assembly GCA_963932465.1). Classification (NCBI taxonomy): domain Eukaryota; kingdom Metazoa; phylum Arthropoda; class Arachnida; order Araneae; family Salticidae; genus Maratus; species Maratus speciosus. Next base: position 299,863,682 of record OZ010789.1, read on the forward strand.
AGAAGGATCCATAAACTGGTATCTAGACAAATGATGACTGCTAATCGCATTAAAAGTGAGCAAAAGCTTTCTGTGTCAATGGATACATTCGTAGATGAATTATAGAAAGATGTACATTAGTTTACATGAAAATGATAAAACAACCAACCTTGAAATCTCACAACAAACTGACCCCTTTCCGTCGCGGAGTAATTCTGTTTATAAAACTTAATGAAATAATATTCTGAAACCAGAATTTATAAACGAATTTATTAGAAAATACGAACTTGCTAATTTTCACGTACATTATAAAAGGAAAATTTTAATTAAATCTTCTTGGTGCCGTCTGTCTGTTTTGGAATTAAAATTAGGTGTCCTTTTTAAGAACACCGCCCTCGAAAGAGTTAATGATTTGGGCCTTACTTTGTTTTAATTCTCAAGTATCTCTGGAGTTTCTCAATGGTCGCCAAGCAGCGTAAGACTACATACATACATTGGGAAAAAATTTACAGCCATTTGATGTACTTTTAGCTCTTCCAAAGTATGTATTTGAGCAAGATAATGCGTCTATTCGTGTTGCATACAAATCAAAAAATTAGTTTAACTCTCAAAATATTACTGTTCTCGACTGACCTGCGTGTAGCCCTGATCTGAACCCAATCGAGAACTTTTGTGGCATCATATCTCATACGGTTTATGCAATTTTTTGACAATACTCCTCTGTAAATGAGCTTCAATCTGCTGTTGAACGTGTCTGGTACAAAATAGACCCCTAAGTGATGCAGGATTTAGTTTCTTCGATGAGAACTCACATTTTTGCATTAATAGCATACAATGTAGGTGCAGTTCGATTTTAATTTATGGATATTTTTCTGTTAACAGACAAATTGTCTATACTTTTGCCACAATGTTAAATTTGTTTTTTTGTCATTATATATTATGTAAAGTGTATAAATTAAAATTTATTGTTTGTGTATGAAAGATAAGTCCCCAGTAATATATGACAGTCAAGTTACAACAATTCGTTACATACTTCTCAGTACAGAAGCATAATCGATCCCCAGAAGCAGAAATTTCTCCAAGTGTCTGCGACAGATAATTCATGGGCAAAAAATAATCTGCAGATAAAATATTTTTATAACTGAAGCGTTAATTAATCAAACAATCACTTACCTGTAGCGTTATTAGGCATTTCATAAATTTTTATTAATAATAATCTTAACTTTTTGTATTAAGTAATAAAGAGCTAAACATAATACGAAGCAAAATAAAGTTTCGATCGAAAAGAATCTGCAAAAGAGAAAATAAAATCTGCGACGTCCGTCTCGAACTTTCTGCTACCGGGAATCAATCATTGTCTAAACTTTTGCTGAGCACTGTATCAGCTTTGTACTTAGTTATTTTTAAAAGAATGTAAGTTGAATTGGACTCATTTGATAAAATGTTTTTACTTGAATTTTTCATATTATTTATTTCCGAAAAGAATGCTCTCACAGAAAAAATTGTCAAAATAGCAAGCGCTAAAATCTACAGCTTTTAGTATATGGAATTGAATTTCAAGTTATAATTTTACCATCGGTATTTTTGCTTATACCTTTAAATCTTTCTTTTGCAATAATCTGCTAACTCTCTCTTATTCTTAAAATTTTGCGAGACCCCCAGTAGCAGAAAATTCGCAAAGTGCCTACGACAAATACAGGGGCAGAAAATAATCTGCAAGTAAAATATTTTACAATTGAAGTGCTAATTAATGAAACAATCACTTACCTGTAACGTCTTTGTGCACTTTATCTATTTTTATTAATAATAACCTTTAGTTTTTGCAATAAGTTATAAAGAGAAACATAATATAAAGAAAAATAAAGCTTCTATGGAAAAAGAATCTGCAAAAGAGAAAAGAAAATCTGTGACGCCCGTCACCCGTCTCGAACTTTCTGCTGCCGGGTGTGAGCCAATATTGAGCTAGATTGGGATATATTAAGTTTTATTTCAGTTTCTTCAATCTGTATGACAACAACAACTAAATGAACTAATTAAATCCAGGTAAACAGAAACAACATTTAGATCAATTAATGCATTTTTTGAAATTCTACTGTATTTTGATATAGAGCCTGAATCTATGCTGTGCCAAAAATAATCTGCAGCATTAACATTGGTTCGCCATCGCTGCTCTATATGAATCATTATTACTTATTATTACATAATCGCATGCGGCATGCAAAAGAAGGTATAAATGCACTAGCAGAAATTTTACTGAAGAAAATATTCATGCATATTGTAAAATAAACAGAAACAATGTTGATATAAAGTTAGTTAATTTTACAGTTTCATCGGTGCCAGAGCAAAGAACATGTTTGCATTATGCATAATCAAACAAACGAACATCAATGCCTATTACAATAAAAATTTCGATTTTGTTCTCACTTTTACTTAGCCCAAATTATTATTTTCGAACGCAGAGTACAAAATATGAATTTTCTTAAACCACAATTTATTTCATTGGAAAATTGATAATTCATGAAAAAAACACATCATTTTCTATGAGCTTAAATGGTAACTGCAATTTTCATTGTTTACATTCCAACATGTAGTGTGGATAATAGATGTTTGCGTATTTCACAGAGTTGACTGTAAATGCTGCCAAGTATTCTATTCTCCATGCTGATTTATATATATGCATTTATATTAAAAACATTGAACAGGGTCTAAAGATCAAACCATGCAGACGAAAAGCACAAGTCATTTCAATTTCATTTTATTAAAAAAGAATATTTCATTTTTTCCAAGAATTCTTTCTTATAATTTTTAAATATTTCTTCTGATTAGTATTTGATTATCCCTTTAAATTTCCAATTAGTTGATATGTAACCAAAATAAAAGTTTTGATTAATCGGCATGTAATTGAACAGAAGCTTTCTGAACCTAGGAAACTGTACAGAGGTGCTTTCTGGCAACGTTTTAAAATATAAAACACGAATTCATGAAGCAATCTGAACTTATTAAATTTTAAGATAGGTAATGCTATTGACCATCACAAATGTGAAGGTTAGAGTAGAAGTGCGCTCGGGCTATGGCTAATTTTCAATCATAAGACTCGGGCCGGCCCTGGTCTTCACTCTTTCCGGGCCTTACTTTTTTCAGCAAACTTGGGACAGGCATGGGCCTTATTTTTTTCTGAATTCTTAGATTGGACATGGTCATAACTCTTTTCTTGTCTGGACACAGGTCTTATTTTTTCCTGTAGACTTGGGACGAGCCAGACTTCTTTTTTCTGGGCCGAGCCGGACTTCATTCTTCTTAGAGGAATGCATGAGCCAAAATTTTCAAGGCCAGTCCTGACCCAGCTAGTATGAAATTCATTAGTACAGCCTAGAGATGTAAATTTTCTGGAAATTTTAAAGTGGCAGAAAAAACACGTTTTTTCCAGTTTTTTTTTTTTTTGGAAAAATTTATTTCTCACAAATGTTTCTCAAAAATAAGTTACATTTTCTTATAAAATATAAAATAATAAACCACCTTTTTAATATTTATGCACACATATACATGGTGTGTATATATATATATTTTTTTCTCCCCCTCTCCTTTACATGAATATATTAAAGAGAGAGAAAAGAAAAAGAAAACAAGCCAGCTTTTTAAAGTTTATCCTTTCAGCCTGTGAGTTTTGAGAGAAGATTCTCTTGCTTAATTTAGCACCATTATTTGTAATACAACATGTGTCTGTTGAAGTAATTTTTAAACTGCATTTGTTTAATTATCAGTAGAGTTAATTTTAAAAATAACAACGAAAAAAATCTTTTTAAAAGTTTCAACTAATATATCCATGGGCGCGCCAGCAGTATCCAGCGCCTGTGTGCAGAACTTCAGTTGGCGCCCTATAACCCCCTCTGAACATAAAACTTTATACAAAAGAAAATTCTGTTAGTATCTATAAATGCATAGCCATCCTGATAGTTTTATCCCAGATCAAATAAAGTTTTTTACGAGAAAATTATTTAATAAAATGTGTCTTTTTTCTATAGCGTTCGTATTTTATTTCGTTTATTAAATAAAATTGCTGGTTCCAAGCATGTTTAAATTACTTAAAAAATAAGGAAGGTTGGCCTTGGCCGCTATGTAAATAAAATTCGAAACACAGTAAAGCCTGTAAAAATAAAACCTGTCTGTATCAGAATCCTGCATTAAACGGTAAAATTTCATTATCTCAGAGAAAATAATACAATAAAATAACAAGAGATTGCATACATACTAACAAAAGTTGTTTTTCATCTCTATATTAATAAAAGAAAGACGTTTGTCTTTACTCTGCATGTGTTGGCGATTTCTAAGAAAATCTACCGTACATAGAGGTATGAAAATTTGGATAAGGATAGGCAGGTCCAAATGCAACTGGAGCTCAGATTTTTCATTTTTTGATATTAAGCCGAAATATAATTAAAAGTCATTATGATAATCGCAAAATGGCAAGTTTTTTTTTTTTTTTTTCGAAGCAATCATGCCCGTACATTTCTCCAGGCGTTAAGCGGTTCTTCACACTGACAAAAGCGTAGCGTTTGGACTTTTAATGCATTTTGAAATTGCAATGACCGGGTGCCCGTAGAGTTACCAAAAGAAAAAAAAATGAAAGAAAAGATAAAGAAAGAAAGAAAATCGTCGAATCTTTCCAATTTTAACAGTATCTTTTATTTACTCTTTCAAAAAACCTTTTTACTTGACTGCTATTCGAGCCAGTTTTCAAATTTTTCCGTTTTTCTGAAGTTCCAAAAAAAGAAAAAAACACACCTATTAATACATTCTTGGTATATTTCCGAATCTAACGATATCTCTGGTGTGAAAAATATTAATATTTACTATTTAAAAAAATATTTTAAGTCATTTCAAGGATTCGCCAGATATTTTTTCTCTCAGTGCAAGTTTTCTCAATATATCATTTCCTGTCTAAGAAATATGTGCTTTGAATATCATTTCGCGTTTTAAAATAGTGAGGGTATGGGGCACATTTTATATTATTTATGTTTTATGAAGAATTTTTGGTCAGAATTGGAATTATATATATACAAATAGCAGAAATTAAATATAAATTTGATGTTCGTTTGAAAAATCAGACTGGAGCGTGGATATCACTCATGGTGAACGCAGCAGAAGGCAGTGCGACCCTCATTCGATGGCAGCGCCTCAACTCGAGCTTCGATTGGACGGATTTTCATTTAAAAATAAAAAATCACCCAAATTCGAGGTTGTAGCCTGCTGAATAAGGCAGTGCTGCTGACAAAATTAGGCATGTTGGGAAAGATTTTCTTTTAAAAATATAAAATTAAAACAAACCGAACAATGTGTTACACATCCGTTGTATATGCTGCTGAAGACATTGCACCCCCTCCCCATCTCTAGGTTCATCTGGAAAAATTTTCTTTTAAAAATATAAAAACATTCAGCATTTGATTTTAAGCGTATTTAAGGTTATTATCAATTGCAATACCGTGCGGGTCGATTAGTAGGGCATAATACGGGCATTAAAATCTCTTTTTTGATAAATCTATATTTTTTCATTCTTATTACAGCGATCGTTGTAACTCTTAACTTATTTATGTCTAAATTGAACTTTCTTTTGCCATTCTAGTCTATGAAGCGTCTAAGTTTATATGTACTGCTAATAAGTGCTCATATTTCAATACTTTCAAATTTTGCTCCAAATTAAAATGAACAAATCTTACAATCATCACAGTTATATTTATTCAGTATGTGATTAGACACGAACTTACGAAGGGGGGATGCAGGGAAAGGCCACCCCTCTCAATCTTTGAAAACAGCAAGAATTTTTCGACATTTAGGACGAAATTTAGCCTATTTTCACCATCCCCTCCCCCATAACAAAAATTCTGTTTCCGCCATGATGATAGGTACAGATTACAAGACAGTACAGATAAAAAACATTTGTTCTGCTCGAAGGTCTATGGTCCGAAAAAACACATAATTTTTATCCAATACGTAATAGTTTCTACAAAAATGATAATTTGTAGGAGCGCTGAAAACGGATATTGCTCCGGTGCCTAAAGTAGACTTCCCTCTATGAGCGCAAAACTCACAGTGTTAAACCTACGACACGGTATGCCAAAACTTTCGCAAACGGCTGATGTTTCATTTTACAAATTAAAATTTGTTCCATAGCTGACGTTAGTCTCTCCAATCTAAAACCTGCACTCATACAAGTTCTGGTTTTACAATGCTTCTCTGTTCAGGGTAGAGGTCTGCACGGGCCCGTACCCGGCCCACAAAAACGAAAGCAAATATTCAAACAAGTCGGGCCAAGCCGGAAGAATAAAGACAACTTTTTTACCGGCCTAGCCGGCCGGATAGAAAATTAAGTGGTCCTACCAACACGATAGAAAAATTTAAACGAAGCCGATAAAATAGAATTTTTTTTTCTATAGATATGACTATGAATAAGTATAATAGTGCTGCATGAGCCGATGCTAGCTTGACAACATCAATACAGAAATATAACATATCCAGCATAGAGATCGGCATCGGACAGCTACATCGTGAATGATCATGGGTTTGATTTTTTCAGCAGACTCGGGCCGTGCCGGAATTGGATATACATGTAATACTGTTCCCAGGACGTGTCGGGCAGGCGATAGGTTTTGTAAAAATAGTAAGAGCGATAATGAATTTCTGTTAACAGAATCATTGTAAATATACCTTTATAAATTACAGAAAAATATTTTCAAAAATCTACTTTTTATTGTACAGCTTCAAAAGTTATGATGTTTTTAACCCTCTTTTTTTTTCTTTTTTTCTAAACCGCATTAACTTTTTTAATGAATCTTTATTTGAATGTTGAAGAGTCTAGGTAATCAATAATGTTGCTATTGTGTATTTTAATCTCTTGAGAACACATAGTAATCTAACATTTCTTCATAAATACATATGCAGTATTCGTTAAAAGGATTTTAATTGTATGTTAGAAAAAATCGGAATTTTTAGTAGAAATTGAATCGGGCCGGGCCTGGCCTGGTCTGATTTAATTGATTTTTGAACGGTCTGGGCAGGGCATGTTTTCACTAATTTTTGCACAGACTGGGTCGCGAACTTCAAAAATATAAAGGGGCCGTCTCCCGCGGACACTGTGGTGGCATCCTTTGAAGATTTTCTTGGCGCCAAATTTGAATCTTTCCTATTAGCTATTTTTAAAATAAAAAATTTACTTTAAAGTATGCCTTTAAAATCAATAATATTTAAATGGGGTTCTTTTACTTGATACCAGTGACCGTTATTTAGTGTTAATTATTTTATGTTATTAATTTGTTATTTAGTGATTAAAGTTTCTAGACCCTTCACCTACAAAACTTTTGAGACAGGTTAGCCCTCTGAAAAATGTAATTTTAAATCTACTATGATTTATATTATTTCTGCAGCTTATTTTTAAATAGAGTTTCTGGGGGACTTATGGCTATCATCGTGAAATGTATGCGCATCATATAAAACACTCGCGACGCACAAGTCTACCACTATTCATGGCCTGATTACAACAGGGGAAATTTTTACCAGCATTTCCAAATAGCAATTTTCCATCTTATTTATGACAGAAATTCTACAGTAAGGAAACAATTACTATTTAAAAAACAGGTGGAATTTAGCCCTTGTGATAACAAAACTGTATATTTTTTACCACAAACTACAGTGAGATAATAGTGTTGCATATTTTCAGCCATGTGAATTATGGTGCCTTTCATTGTTTGACACTACATGAAGCGCCTCTGTTTATTGAAAGGTTGGACTGGTCTACGTCTAAATCATTTATTAGGAGACTCATAAGTAGAATAAAATGAAATAAATAAATATCTGTAAGAAAGTTTATCTCAGGTAAATCTACAAAGCATAATTCAGATGTCAAGAAAATGTAATACATTTTAGTTTAATTAAATTAAGGTTTTTTTTTTAAGTATTTGCTCCTCAACTGAAATCTTTGGCGCCTGTGTGCGCCGCACACTTTGCACACTGGGTCGGCGTGCCCCTGAATATATCACTGCAGTTTGAAAGCAATTTTAAACTGTACTGTACATCGCATATACATAATACTGTTTTTAAAATATACAGGGTGTCCGGTCTCAACGGTGTCCAATGGCTAATTCCTAAACCGTTAGTCATAGACATATAGTTCCAATTACAAAAATGTTTTAAATCAGGTAAAGAAATATTTTAAAAGCGATTTGGGTCATTAAAAACATTTCTTAAAAAATTACGAAATTTAAATTTTTATACGGTCCCCCGGTCCTATAAGTTATATTTAGTGAAATTTTTCTTTTACACTGACAAGTAATACAAAAAAAGTCCCGTTATTCTATGATTAAAATTGACCGAGTAATAGCTGTTTAAAGTTGGAGCATATTTTTTGCTGCAAATTGGGGGTCATTCACAAATTTAGTCAAAATATAATTTCGTCAGATATAAAAAATGTTTGGGAGTAAAATTAACATTGCAATATAAATTTGAAATCTTTAATCATTCTGGCATATTAATGGAAAATATACAATTTGTAATAAACATTTAAGAAGAAAGAAAAAAACAGAATTTTTGTTAAATAAAATGATTCTAAATTAACAGCCTCAATTCTTTACAAAATGATACGTATTTTAAAATATTATTAGATCGCACAAGCCTGCAAAAGTTGGGTTATATCATGTTTTTTAGCTTTTGATAATTGATTCTTACATATTCAGTACCGCTGAATCCGAAATTGACCTTCAATTTTAACTATCATATCAGGATTTTTCGCAAACTGCAAATTTCAAAGTTAAGAAGTTCAATGTTAAAATTGAATTTACTCTCCCATCTCATCAGACCACTCAGCTGTTTAGCTGTAAGAATCCCAGGATAAGCAAAAATATCGAATAAATTTTTTAATAAAATAAAATAAAATAAAAAATGTTTTACATATGTTTTATAGTATGAGATTTTCGCTATATTTTAACTTACACATTTGCAATTTGCAAAAAAATTCTAACGTAATGGTTAAAAATGAAGGTCATTTTCAGATTCAGTGTTAAAAAGTACGTAAAAATCAATTATCAAAAGTTAAAAAACACAACCATCTCCTCTACTTTATAGTATTCGATTTTTGTTATTCTTTAAATTTGAAAATTTATGATTTGCGAAATATCCTGACATGATGGTTAAAAATTAAGGTAATTTTCGGATTCAGTGCTAAAAAATACTTAAAAGTTAAAAAACCCAACAATCGCAGTCTTGTATTATGTAATCTAAAACATTTTCTTAAACTCCTTGGCAGAAATCTATCGGAAATTTTTTGTGTTATCCTGTAAAATAAGTATAAATGGTAACCACCGAAAATCTTAATAATATTAGATTGTTATCGGATTTGTGCCAGTATGTAAAATGCAATCTCGATCGGATATTTAAAAGTGGGTTAAAGTTCGAGTACAAATTTTGAACTGGAAAAACATACATTGTTGAAGTAACATAAAAACTTATAAAACAACATTTTTGTTAAAAGAAATCATAAGAGAAACAGTCTAAAATCCTGACAAAATAAAACATATGTTATTTTAGCCAATTTGAGACTTAATCATAATACTTGTAGGATTTTTTTTCAAAGCGCAGATACACATGAAGTAAGATCTTCGAATACTTTAAACACTTGGTATATGATCCCTCAAAGTCAAGCCGAACTCATTTGTTTTCAAAGTAGAAAAGTGGCATAAGTCATGCATTTTTAAAGTTTCATAACTCGCTCAATTTTAGCGTTATATGAATGGGACCTTTTTTGTCTTACTTGTCAGTGTAATAGGAAAAAATTACTAAATGTAACTTATAGGACCGGGGACCGTATAAAAATTTAAATTTCGTAATTTTTTAAGAAATGTTTTAATTGACCCAAATCGCTTTTAAAATGTTTCTTTACCTGATTTTAAACATTTTTGTAATTGGAACTATATGTCTATGACTAACGGTTTAGGAATTAGCCATTGGACACCGTTGAGACCGGACACCCTGTATAAATGATGCCAGTTTAAAAGAAACAAATTTTAGTAGTCCTGGCATTATTATAAATATTATCATTTTCAAATCTTCCATTGTTTAAAAATTCATAATATTTTACAATATTACATTCCCCCCCACCCCTTACAATCATAATAAATTTCTTGTGTATTTAGTTTTGGTTCACCATTCCAGTCAAAACCTGAACTGTGCTTTACTTTAAGTATATCTACCCTATTAAAATCAGTGTGCGTATCTATATAACCTCAAAAACTCACAGGGCGTAGGGCTTTGAAATTTGGCACACAGGGTACTTGGTAAGGGGCCCATGAACGATTTGGGCAAAAAATTCTAAAATTTTAAATAGATTTTGTTTTTGACGAATTTTTGCTTTTTTTAATATTCAACACGTAATCACACGAGTTCAAAACTTTTTTAAATGTTTACTGTAATTATAGCATAAAATTAGCACTCGCCACGCATCGAGTAACACTTAAAACGTGGCGATTAACTTTATTGTCCTTACTCGCCAAACTCAATGGGCATCACTCGCGAAACGCGATGGTTGAAAGATCGATACCAGGGAGGAGAGGGTTCATTCGTGGGAGAATTCTTTAAAGGGTAGTTACCGTTAAAGAGGTAAAGGGGGAATTCGTTCAGAATTTACGGCGTCCAAATCAGCGATTCTCCCGAACGTAAGAAAAGAAAGTAGCAGGGTGATTCTGTCTCGAATTTTCCGAAGATTTAAAGCATTCGTTTCCGGGAAAAAAAAAAGAACGGTCATCAGTCCAAAAATTTGTACGTAAAATATAGCTAATATCGATATGGTCGCCGAAAATAATCAATTTCGTCAATCATTCGTAGAAAAAATCACCAATTCCGTCAAAGAATCGCGGAAAAAACGCAAATTTCGTGAAAAGATCACGGAGAAAACACAACTTTCGTGACAAGATCGTGGAAAAACGCAAATTTCGTCAAAAAATCGCGGAAAAAACACAAATTTAGTAAAAAGATCGCGAAAAAAAACGCAAATTTGACAAAGAATCTTGAAAAAGAATCACAAAATTCTTCAAAGTATCGCGGAAAAACTCAAATTTTGTGAAAAGATCGCGGATAAAACGCAAAATTCGTGAAAAGATCGCGGAAAAAACGCAAAATTCGTGAAAAGATCGCGGAAAAAACGCAAATTTCGCCAAAAGATCGCAGAAAACACAAATTTTGTCAAAAGATCGCGGAAAAACACAAATTTCGAGAAAAGATCTCTGAAAAACGCAAATTTCGAGAAAAGATCGCGGAAAAAACACAAATTTCGAGAAAAGATCGCGGAAAAAACGCAAATTTCGTCTAAAGATCGCGGAAAAACGCAAATTTCGTGAAAAAATCGGGGAGAAAACGCAACTTTCGTCAAAAGATCGTGGAAAAAAAGCAAATTTCGTGAAAAAATCACCTAAAAACGCAAATTTCGTCAAAACAAAGTTGAAAAAAAATGCAAATATTTTCAAAGAGTGGCGAAAAAACCCACAAATTTCGGTAAAAGATTACAAAAAAAAACGCAATTTTGTGAAAAGATCGCGGAAAAACGCAGATTTCGTCAAAATATCGCGAAAAAAAGCAGATTTTGCAAAAGGTCACGATAAAAACGTGATTTTCGTCAAAAGATCGTGAAATTCGTTAAATGGTCGCAGAAAAATGCATATTAGTTAGTGCCGAGAGGGGGGGGGGAGGCCCCCCTCTGCTGTAACTTTTCTGAAAATTTCCAGTGAATTTATTTCATTGCAATTAATAGTAAAAATAAAATTTTTCAGTTGAGTGTAATCATATCGAATGGTAAGTAATAGGGTCACCCGGGGTAATTCCTGGTCAGCAAGTTTCTGGGGTAATTCCTGGTCACAGTCCTTTTTATGTCTTAAGAAAGCTTCACCAAAATGAAAAAAATCATAGAGGTACTCTGAACTATCCTCATTGGAATTTATTACTTAATTATGAGTTTATTGTTTATTTATTTTGAAAAAAAAATCTTTTTGAAATGGCTTGTTAAATTTCTGTAAAATAACATTGGCCTTAGTTATGATACATTTTTACAAAGATCTTTGTTACAACTCAAATTTTAAATATTTTTCTTTTCTTTCTTTTTGGTTCAATTACAAACTACTTTAGCTACAGTAGAAGATCTTTATAACGCAATTCTATATAACGCAATTCTCCATATAACGCACAACTTCTCAGATGTAAACAATGAATTTTGCAGTTAAAAAGCACCTGCATTTTCACATTGTAAAATATTGCTACTCTCTAGAGGACTAAATTTGACACATTAGTTCAACTTTATCTTCTAATTTAAGACTTTTTTACTGAAAAAAAATGCTGTTATTACTATAAACATTTTTGAAAATGTTTAATATAAGGGATGGTTGTGTCAGTTATATTTGGATCATGTTTATAAAGTAAATTTAACAATGTCAGAACTATATTATTCAAACAATTATAATTTGGATAACTCTTGGTAACAAGGAATGCAGTATAAAGACATTCTAATGTATTTTGATATGTTTCAGACATATTTGGCCATGTTTACAAGGTGAATTTAATGATGTGATCCATATAACGCAAAATTCTATATAACGCACAACCTTGCGTTTTTAGGTTTGTGTTATAAAGGTCTTCTACTGTATTAAAAAATAGTCTTGAAATTTCTTATACTATTTTAAATAATTTACAGAAGTTGGTCAAATATCGCCCCATGTATCTGGGGTAAATCTTGGTCACTGGGGTAATTCCTGGTCAATGTTTTTATCATCATTTAATTCCTTTTTATTGTCATATTTAGTGATTTTAATTATCGCAAACCCTTTGAGAATTAACTGCAACCACACTGTTCACCACATTTTAGTTAATTATAGTTCTTAATAAAGTAGAGTCACACGTGGTAAATCCTGGTCACCGAGTTTCTGAGGTAATTCTTGATCATTTTCACTTTTGTTATAAAAATAACAATTTATGAAACTGTAAAAAATCTCAAAGATACTTTGAATCTTTTGCTTTGAAATATATGCCTTAATTATTCATTAAGTTGAAATTAAATATTTTAAAAAAATTATATTCAAAACTGCTACTCAAGTTTCTGCAAAACATCGATCTTGATTTTTACACATTTTACAACAGATCATTGTCATTCTTGAAGTTTTAATTATTTTATTTCAACTAATGACATATCACAGCCTTTAAAAAAGATTATAAAAATTTTCTCTTTTATATTAAACACTTTTAAAAGATGAAAACAGTAAGTGCTCAGAACAGGGTTGGAAAAAAAACGGGTTTTTTTGTAAAAAACAAAAAAAAAAACAGTTTATTTGGTTTAAACCGGGTTTTTTCAAATATAATTTCCTATTGCATACAGATGCATATCTGTAGATAAAATAAACATTTTTGGATATTATATAAGTAATATAACTTTTGAAAATATTTAAATTAAATAATTACAATCAATTATATAGAAAATTGAAATCATTTCTAATTTAAACATTATTAGTAACAGCTATGTCTTATGTTCAAAGTAAACTGCTCTACACAGTGAAACATTGGCACTTTGAAAATCGTATGAAGAATCCTTTGATTAGTAATATAATAATCAATCAATAAACATTTGATGCAGTTTCATGAATATAATATATTATTCTGTGGTTATTATTATTATTATTTTAATATCCAAATACTTCTGGTTATTTTGTTTTCTGAGTGATAACTCCAAGTGTCCAAGTCAACATTTTTGGCCATTAGATTCAGCAAGTAACAAAAAAGATTGGTTGGTATTATTGAAATGCTATAACTAGCACTCAATTTTTGCAAGCTGTGTTATTCAATTTGATATCTTAAGTTACTCTTTTAAATTCTTTAAGGATTTAAATTCTTTCTTCCCCAATCTTGATCCAGAAAATGTTCTTTTACAACTTAACCAAAATCTTCAAGATCATTGTATTTTGTTATTAACTGCTGTAAATAATCTGCATTTTTTAAATGAAAATATTTTATGCTAAATGTTGAATATTATTAATCTATTTTATCTTTTCGAATTTCACATGTTTTAAGAAAAATCTTTAGGGTACAGATATGTTCATCAGCACATGCTAATTTTCATTCTACATGCATAGAAACATGACCTAGTCTCATTATGCCTCATGTTGACTGCTGAGATGAAGTGTTAAGTAGAAATTATTTATATCAATAATTTAAAACAATTAAATTACAAAAAAGAGAAAATATTATATTAGATTTTTTCTAAAAAAACCAATTGGTTTAAACCGTGGTTTAAACCATGGTTAAAACCACTTGGTTTAAACCGTGCCAACCCTGTGCTCAGAGAATAAGACACACTCTTTGACTGAACAATTTAAGTACAAATATTATACTATCTCATTGCAAAATGCCAAAATGGTGCATAAAAATATACATAATGCAATAGAGGAACCAAATAATTATGCTGTGTATTATATTAAAGGTCTGTATTGAAAATTTCTTGAAAAGGGAGCCGAAAACTTCAGTTGGCCTAAGCAAAATAAAATTGATAACAAACATTCAGTTATATTTTTTATGGACCAATAAATTTGCAAGTTATTAATAAATCCATTCACAATGGATACTAATGCAGTAATAAATGTTGTAAAAATACATAAAAATTCTTTGGCTCATTAATGTTTTGTAAAATGCAGAAGAGTCTTTTGCACATCAAATAACTTTGTATTTATGCCCAAAACAAATTTTTTTGCTTTATTATTCCACAATTATGAGATGAACAAAACTTTTAAAAGATTGATTCTACTTATTTTATTACTCGGCCATAAAAAAAATTAACTGTACTACTTTATTTACATAAAAAAGGATGCTGACCAATAATTACCCCAAAAGTGACCAAGAATTACCCCATTTCCGGGGTAATTCTTGGTCATTTAAAAATGATAATTATTTTAATTATAAGTGTATATATTTTTAAATAAGCATTTTATAATATAGCCATCAGAGAGGGCTTATTCCACAAAAAAATTGGGAACAATACCTTTAATAGTTTTTATAATAATTAGATGTTAATGCTTTTTGACCAGGAATTACCCCGGGTGACCCTATATATTAGTAAATTACAATGTTGATAGTTAAAAAAAACACAATTTTGTATAGAGCGTACATAACTTTGTTACTGGCCAGTGGTTAAAAAAAAACTGGCCAGTGAAAAAAATCAGTGTACTGGCCAGTGGCCAGTGGGTAAAAATGTTAATTTTGACCTATAACTGTATTGTGAGATAATTTATTACATACATCACGCTGTTAGAAGCTGTAGCGGATATTTACGATAATTCTTTTACCTCACATGCAAATAATTAGAGATTATTTAATTGTGCTTCATTATTATCTTTTTTAAAAAATAAACATTTTATCACAAATATCAACAAAACTTTTTATTCTATTTATTCCAAAGATATTGTTTTATCGTCATCTGCCAGAGTCATTCCATGCCAAATCAATGCAATTTCAGACCAAAATCTCCCATGACCTCTCAGATTTTGATGAAACTTGGTTTATCATGTGACTTTACATAGTTATGAAAGAAAACACTAAAATTATTTTTTTAATGTATTTCTTTTAAATTTATTAACAATTAAAGCATTTTTCATTAAAATTTGCTACATCTTGACTTACTTAATTGCCATTTTCTGAAAAACGAAATGTGATACAAACTTGGTTTACATATCATTTTAAAGCTCTTTTTATGCCCTTTAATTTGATATGCAGCATGATCAAATTTATTAAAATTTATTTTTTTTAATTCAAATTTAAATTTTAAATTTCTCAAAAAGCGACATTTTTAAAATTTTCAAAAAATTCTCAAATTGATTTCATATTGCCCTTGTACATATCCCCAAGTTTTATGATGGGATCTCTATGGGATCAGAAGATACATAAAGTTGAAGTTCATAAGTAAAGTGAAAATTTTAACTTACATTTCAATATCTTTATTTTCAACTGATGACAAAGTGATGAAAAAAATTATATAAAAGCCACATACTAACATTTTTCACATTTTAAATAAATATTTCCATTTTTTAAATACATTATAACATAAACAATAAGAAATGAAAAGTTCGAGTGAGTCGACCAATGCCAAACATCAAAGACTGTATTGACTGCTATTTTTTAAACTGTGTCTCTTCTCTTGGTGTTGATTACATTAGAAAAATCGTGGAAAATGGACTTCAAGAAAATTTGAAACACAAACTTTTCGCCAATGGATTTTAATTGATTGGTGCAGTTTAAAAACAGTTCAGAACCCTGTGCAAAAATTTATTAATATATATTCTGTGAAAAACTCCAAGACTCTTCGCCACGATTTCATTAGTAAACAGCAAAGTGCTTTTAAGTACTAAGGGAAATTTATTAACTTCTGAAATAGCTGTAGTTTGCGACTTCTCAGAAAACTATAGTTTTATCTTATAAAACAAAGCACAGTCATACCATTGGAACAAATCTCAGGCCACTATACATCCACTTGTAGTACATTTTAAAAAAGAAAATGAAATTAAGCACTGTAGTTTTGTCACCTCAGAATGCCTTAAACATAATACCATAGCTGTATATACATTTCAGAAAAAACTTGTTCAGTTTTTAAAAATCAAAATTCCATGAAGTGAAGAAACTTTACTATTTTACAGATGGCAGTGCAGCACAATACAAAAAAAAAAAAAAAAATCACAGATCTTTGCTATCACAAGAATGATTTTGGAATTGAAGCAGAATGACATTTTTCTGCTATAGCTGACGGCAAAGAATCTTGTGATAGAGTAGGAGGTACAGTGAAAAGGGAAGCACAAAGGCCTTACCAAAACCAAATAACTATGCTATTTCAGTTATACGAATGGTTAAAATTTCACTAATCTAAAATATAATGGAATTTTGTTATGTGACCCAAACCAAACCCAAGAAGAATATATTAAAACTGAGCAGCACCTTGAACAGAGACCCAGCCAGACTATGGCAGCACCTAGTACTGGAAAATTTCATGTAATGGAAGGGAAAATTCCCTTCAACATGTGGGACGTAAGTAAAAACAAAGATATTTTCATTATTGAACTCATGAATGTAGAAACCCATGCAATTATTCCTGTTGAAGAAAAATTAGATTTTGAGAAATTAACTGGCTACCTTGTTTCTTACTGCAATGATGCACGATGGCTGTGTTATATTTTAGATAAGAATGCAGATGAAAATTAAATAAAGGTTACCTTTCTTCATCCACCAGGACCAGCTCAATCTTTTTTTTTAACCTTCGGCACCTGATGTTCTGTAGATTTCGTCAACTGATGTCATTTACAAAGTAAGCCCTACTACACCAACTAGTCGTACATATATACTCTGCAACCGGATGAAACAAACAAGATTGAAATTTTTTTTACAGATTTCTTACAATCATGAAAAGATAAAGTCTAATTTATTTTCGAATAAATAAATTACAAATTTATTTTACTTTGTGAGGAGGACACAAATATCTTGCATATAAATCAGAAAATGCATTTGACATAAAATGTAATATGCATCTATAATGTAAAAATGACATTGGCAATGTAATTTAATTTTTTCATAGCATATTTTCATGTGCTATTATTTCAATTATTTGGAAACAAAATGTAATATTTATATTTTATTATCTGTATTTAAAAAGTGATCTGTATTAAGTATTTATAAAATGATATCGTAGAAATATTAACCCTTTCAGGGGCAAGTAATTGTGTTTTTGTAATGTTGAATTCACACTGGAATTTTCAAAAAAATTTTCTTTGAAAATAAGGAAAAGCAACTTTACAACTATTTCCATCAAAGTTATAAAAGTAAAAATTTATTTAAAAGTTTCCAGTACAAATCTTGATTAAAATTTAATGAGATATAATATACCCACCGCCATTCAAGGGGACATATAAAGTGTTAAGTATACATAAGAAAGATCAAACATGTATAATATAGAGGGAGCCATCTTGAAAAAAAAAATAATGAGTTTTTATATGAGATATATGTATCTGATATACCTCACAAAGTTAAATATTTTTTTAATTTATATAATATTCGAAAATAAATTGGACTTGATCTTGTAATATAAAAGGATCCATAGTGTTTATAAGGTATATATTCGTGAATTATCAAATAATAATATCCAACTTTTTATTTCTTATTGTTTATGTTCTAATATATGTAGAAAATTGAAAGCTTTATTTAAAATGTGAAAAATGCTAATTTGTGGCACTTATATAATCTTTTTCATTGCTTTGTCATCAGTTGAAAATAAAGATATTGAAATGTAAGTTAAAATTTTCACTTTACATATGAACTTCAACTTTATGTATCTTCTGATCCCATAGAGATCCCATCATAAAACATGGGGAAATATACAAGGGCAATATGAAGTAAATTTGAGAATTTTTTGAAAATTTTTAAAATGTCACTTTGAGAAATTTAAAATTTATTGAACTTTAAAAAAGAAAAAAATTTAATATATTTGATCATGTTGCATATCAAATTAAAGGTCATAAAAAGAGCTTTAAAATGATATATAAACCAAGTTTGTATCACATTTAGATTTTGTGAAAATGGCATTTAAGTAATTCAAGATGTAGCAAATTTTAATGAAAAATGCTTTAATTAATTGTTAATAAAATTAAAATAAAATACATTAAAAAATAATTTTAGTGTTTTCTTTCATAACTATGTAAAGGCACATGACAAACCAAGTTTCATCAAAATCTGAGGGGTCAAGGGAGAAAACGTGTGTTGATGTGACATGGAATGACTCATAGCAACATAAATTAAATTTCATTAAAAAAATGCACAGTAGAGAAAAATATTTTTTCTCAATCGAATAGTTATTGAACAACTCAACATTTTAACAGGGGAATTCTTATTTCTTATTTAGATATTTTTAAAGTTGTTTATTGTCATTGCATTTTTATGCTAATTTTCGTTTCATATTCGATTATTATGTCTATTTGATGTGGATTTTTTACATACTAGTACTTTTTACTACGGATTTCAATTTTAAATTCCCGTGCATAGAACAGGTTAAACAGCTAGTTAATATTAAAAGTGGCAATTTTTTTAAGATGAAACTTTTAAAACAGGTGGATTTTTGAATATGTTTAAAAATTGTTTTCAACTAAATTTTTCACAGAAATTTGCTAGCATTTTCTTGCAAAGTTTGTTTGTATGGGATTATTTAGAGATGCAACAATTATTCGGCCATAGCCGAATAATCGGCCCATTTGGCCTATCTGCCAAATATTCGGCTTCAGCCGAATATTAAGTCCATTATTCAGCCTTGGCCGAATAATACTGTAAAAATTGTTTTTATATTTACACAGTAAAACTTTTTAATTTAGCAATTTATATTCATCATGCATAATGAAAATTTTATTTGAAATTAACAAACCCTTTTTTTTTCTCTAACTTTCATACCCTGAATGGGTTTTATCTATCCATTTTTATATAAGGGAGTCATTTAGGAATCATGTTAAAACTTTTATGCTGTATTTATAAGTACAAAAAGTATCTGTAATAAGCTAACGTAATCTGTTAAATTTAAAATTAATCTATTCAAAATTTTCCTAATAGAGCCCAGTAAATTCCATTATGCTTTGAAAAAAATAGAAAGTTTAATATTTATCCCTTGTTACATTAAAAAATCTTTCTTTCAATGATATTTTTAATTAGACCTATAAAGAACATAAATATTATACTATAGATTAGATAAAGATATATTGTATGTATAACAAAAATATTTTAAGTCGTATATGCTGCAATACTTAAGGTTTTTTGGGAGTGGGGGGGGGGGGGGGAATATGTGCTTAACCCTCCGACTGTCTTGGAAAAGGGCAAAATTGTAATGTTTTCTCTCATTTTGTTTTAAATGCTAAAAAAAATGATTCTTTGAACATTTTATAAAAAAAAATTAATAACGAATATGAATGCAATTCTTGGAAGTATTAATCATTGTTCAGTGTATTAAAAATACATTAAATCAATAGAATTATATTACTTTAAAAATATTGCTTGTATTGCAGTGAAACCTGGAGCTTAGTGAACATATTAACACAGGCTTGTCAGTGAGGGGGTTAAAAGTTAAATATAATTTAAGTAATATTTTTAAATGTTTACTACTTCTTATTAAATAATGAAAGAAATGTAAGTACTAAATTCTTTTAATTAGTAATGAATGTTAGAGGTCTGCACGGGCCGAAATTTCCAGGCCCGGGCCCGGCCCGAGTGAATTTCTAGAAAACATTGATTTTTACGTCGATTTGGTTAAAAATTTGTCTCATATCAGGAGTTCTGACCAAAAACTTTTACTTAACTTTTTTTCATGTTTATAATCTTCTTTTTTATAGAATTGCCGCAGGCTGCGATATTTATTTTTTTTAATGAATCTCTACTTCTTGTATGTAAATGTTTCAGTTATTATTAATACTGTTAATCCGTATTCCATGTATTGGAGTGTTAAAAATCTGAAAAATGCTGTACAGTAAAATCTTCTAAGACAGAATTGCATAGAAAAGAAAAAAATGCGTTATAGACAAGGTCCCTTCTTAGTTCTTAGCAAATGTAAATATATTATATATTCTTTTCTTGCGTATTAGTATATTAATTTTGCATGGATCAACACGTTTTCAGTTTAAAAATGGGTTCTGCCACAGGCAGGTTCTTTTTCGCACGTTTTACTATATTTTAATTTAGCTATAATTTTAATAAGCGTAGAAATCTACTATTTAAAAAGAATAAATTTTAATGTTTAAGTGTAGAATAATGGCAATTTAAAAATGTATGAATTTTTTACAAAAATTTTTGGGCCATGTCTCATTTTACTGAACTTTGATTGAATGGACCAGGTCACGCTGAGACAATGATTTTCATACGGGCTAGGTCAAAACTAGGACTGGAAATTTTGGGCCGTGAAGACTAAGAATGAAACCACAACCAGTCCCGGCTCTGTACAAGAAAAATAAGTTAGGCCTGGCCCGAGCCTTCAGAAAAAAGTATGGCCCGGCCAGAAAAGAATGGAGACCAAGCCCGACCCGCCCCGAGTGCCATGAATGAAAATCGGCCTGTGCAGATCTTTAATGTATGTATGTTTTACATCACTATTTAATTTAGATTTTCTTTCATCTGAAACTTGAAATTTATGTTGCCTAATACTTTTAAAATTTTGTGATTATTTTAAAATGTACCAGCAACAACATACATAATATCTATTAAATTGTAACAATACAATACCTAAGATACTGCATAGTCAATATTTTGAAATTTATTTTCCTTACAGATATTTCCTCCCTCTAAATCTGAAAACATTCATTATATACTTCTTTAATAGTGGCATAGCAAAAAAAAAAAAAAAAAAAAACATGGCTTTTTTGTTAATTGTCAGCTTTAAGTCTATAGTCAAGGGCGTAGGAGCTGGGGGAGCTGTAGCTTCCCCTGAAATATTTCAGACAGGCTCAGCTTCCCCGGGAGAAATTCTCGCACTACATCTGTTTACGATACATTGCTGAATTAAAAAATAAAGTATAGTTTTTCTAGGAAATTTATACAATAAACAACATAAAGAAGAGAGAGGGGGGGTGGTGAGCACATTTGTTTGCACCTTCACCCTTTTTCTCATTGTTTACAACCCTCCCAATTTCCAGAAAAAAGGGGGTCTTACCTTACATAGGTTTACTACAAATTACCTGCACCGATAACATATTTATAAAGATGAGACCTTTACAATTGATTTGGAAGAGATTTCTAAAGAATTTGTAAGCAAAACAACAGAAAGCACTTTAATTTTTGGTAAATGGAAGTGGGCGAAACCTTAAATTTGAATATTGTATTCGGGATCACACATAAATTAAGTTTCTATGTATCAAGTATATCGATTAAAAATTATTTTAACTGGATTAAAGAGTTGGTGATCTTTTGATATGCTTCTATTTTATACTTCTGTTTGTGAAATGTGCAACACTATGAAGGAACCCTCCAAAATGAACGAAATGATCCGCGCCACTAGCTTTCTGCAATATGCCCCGGCTCCCCCTGTTTGCACAAAGTTCCTACGCCATTGTCTACAGTGATTTATTTCCACCATTTTAGAGGATATTCTTCTATCAGTGATTTTTCTTAAGATATTAAGATTTCTTATTTTTTATTTTCTTTCATCTGAAAGTCGAAATTTATATTTTCTAGTACTTTAAAATTTTGTCATTATTTAAAAATGTAACAACAATATACATAATAACTACTAAAATGTTACTGTGCAATACTTGAGGAGGAACTTTTGCTAAGATTTTTTTTCGTTTGGGGGGAGGGCGGGGTGCGAATTATATTATTGAGGCAATTTTTAGGCCGAACATAGCCGAATATTTTTTCAGAATAAAATAATGCTTTACAAAATTAAATTTGCAGATAAATAATTTTTTTAAAGGAAAATAATACATTTTAATTGTCAAATATATAAGACTTGTGCGTATAGTGCATACTATATTTTGATTTTAGACAAAAATGAGGTCATTATTCGGCGGTCAAATAATCAGCCATAACTAGGCCGAATAATTGGTATTCGGTCAAACCATTATTCGTTGTATCTCTAGTTTATATTTAAAAAAATACAGACGACTCTAAGAATCTATACTTCAGGATTAACAAGCAATTTTCAGGTGCATTAAAATCTTTTGCTTTTGGCGAGAAAATGTACTGCTCGCCAAATCGTGTGACGCTTTATCGAAAGTATTTTATTTTTTTTACAGGCTTTCTACTGTAATTCCGTCGCTAAATTTGACTGATCTTTTATTACATAGGTAAGTAGTTTAATTAGTATTTTTTCAAAATATTTTAAGTATGCCCAGTAAGGCGACCTTCCTTGTAAGTTCTATCCTATACTCACCTTTCCTTTGTTACATATATATTTCTTTACTTTATAGAAAAAAATTAAAATGCATCATAGTAATTGTAATTTACTATTTTTGTAGTCGCATGCATTTTATCATAACAATTTTACACTGTATATTGCACCTTGCTGGTGAGTAAAAGGAATCCTTGGCTGGTACGATTTTCAGAAAATTCCCCAGCCCTGGATTATGTTTTACATTCCTGTATGGGGGTGGAGGAAACCTTCAGGAATCATTTAAAAAAATTTTCAAAAGTTATTACTATTCTGAATTTTAGCGAATTTATTAAGAGGCTAACAGAATGCAAAATTTTTGAACACAGAAAAGAAAATCCAGCAAAACCAAGAAAGAATTCTTGCTCTGTTTGTTTCTAAAGTAGTAATCTTTTATCATCAAATAACAGCCATTTGAATACTAGATCTCACAAAACAATGGTGGCTATCAGTGGGTTTTTTTTTTTTTTTTTCGTATTTCTGTGGTCCTTTGAATTTGAATTCTACTAATTCTGCCTTATTTTTCAAAGATTAAATAAATAGTAGCAAAGAATAGTTTTAGTATTCAAATGCAAGGTACTTTACAAAATCTGAAAAAAACCAACCCACAACAACTATTATTTTTGTGTCAGCATATAGTTTTAGTATTCACAGAGCTCTGCATCGAAGATTTATGATGTTATTACTTCTATTTATTATTAGCAACAAGGAACGGGGTCTCTAATTGTGAAAATGCAACAATTTTGTTGTTACATTCAGTAAAGTGTCAGCACTGGTGTGGTGCGGAGACTGACACAGCATCAGTCTCTTTAAAATTTTAGGAGTCTGCCATGGTCCTTTTTCTTACCAACTCCACAGACATGTGTGAAAGTACTGATGAAATTTTTATATCCTAACTGAGGAAACATACGTGAAAAAGCATTAAGCAGTGCTATAAAACAATTTAATGTTTTTATCTTTTAAACGTAATTTTTAGCCTTCAGATCTGTAGTGAAGGGTATACACTATACACCATATTATAACTTCTGGATTTTTTAAAGAAACTCTATATACCCTACCTAGTAAAGTTACAGCATAAGGTTAGTTGGGGCAACTGGGCCATAATTTTACAATGTGACTCTGGAGCTACTACCAATTCAGCTTCAAAAAACTAATGTTCATTTGAATTAAAGTCTGAACTTCTGTAAATGTGTTCAGTTAGGTTCCCTCTATCAGACAGAAATGCTCAAAATTACATTTCAATATTTAAAAATATGCATATTTCATCTTTCTTTCCTCATGGGTCCAGTTGTCCCATAAAAATGGGGTAAGTGGACCAGGAAGGTCTATGTTCCACTACGCGTTTATTTTTTTTTCATATGAGATATCAGGCCCTGTTTGAAAAAGTATAAACAACTTTAAAAAATTTAAACCAGGCAGATCATGTAAATTATATGCCAATAAAGAACATTGTAAGAAAAACCTTTGCTGTCAATGTGTCTAAAAAAAGCACTAAAAGTGAAAATATTAGATTTATTTATACCAAAAACATAAAAATTAAGTAAGTACTTATGCATAGGTAATAAGTATAAAAGTCACATGGGTATTTTAAGGCAAAAAATAGCAAGGGAAATCTATGAACAAACGGCTACGTAAGTACTTAAGTACTTTATCTGTATCATCATACAATTTCAAGGTTTGGCTATCTCTCTTTCAGGGGCAAGGTGCTTGCATTCGTAAAATGTTGAAATAATTTAATGACACCGACACCAGTATTTACAAGAGAATCTATTTGAAAACAAGTAAAAGTATATTTTCGCGTACTTAATAAAGATGAAATTTTCATTATAAAATTCCCGTGCAAATGTGGCAATTAGGAATTAAAATTATGTGATGACATAACGGCATCGTCGCCTCTCAAAGGGTCAAGAAATTTGGTTTGATACCACCCAATATGCTTTTGGTATGATCCATGTCAATTCAGGCAGCCAAAGAAAAAAATCTTACCTTCATAGTCTCAGAAGTTTTTGAATTGAACATATGTTAAAATTCAATAAAAAATAAGATACTTGTATATTTTGGTTTTGCCCAAAAAAATTCCTGGCCCGAGATACAGGGTGCCAAAGATGGCATCCCGGGCACCATTTCTAATTCGCCATTTTCGATAAAAATTTTAAAGTGCTCTATCTCTAGAACGGTGCAAGATATTTTGTTGCGGTTTTTTTTTATTTTAAAGATAATATTCTTCTGTTTAAAATGATATACCCAATTTTGAAAAATGTATTCAACTTTTCTTGTGGCAACCTTTTAAAAAAAAATTTTTTTTTCAAAAAAAAATTTTTTTTTCGAAAATGCCAATCCTAAAAATTTTGATTTTTTTGCTGTTGATCAATACCATTGGGAACTATCTTCACTGTAAAGGAGAACTTCCACTTTTGAGTGACTTTTACTGGAACTGTATATATACAGTTCCTGTAAAATTCTCTGAATTTTTTAAATGTTTCTAAAATTTGTTAAACTCAAAAGTGGAAGTTCTCCTTTACAGTGAAGATAGTTCCCAATGATATTGATCAACAGCAAAAAAATCAAAATTTTTAAGATTGGCATTTTCGAAAAAAAAAAAAAAAATTATTAAAAGGTTGCCACAAGAAAAGTTGAATACATTTTTCAAAATTGGGTATATCATTTTAAGCAGGAGAATATTATCTTTAAAATAAAATAAACCACAACAAAATATCTTGCACCGTTCTAGAGATAGAGCACTTTAAAAATTTTTTCGAAAATCGCAAATGAGAAAGGATGCCGGGGATGTCATTTTTGGCGGCCTGTATCTCGGGCCAGGAATTTTTTTGGGCAAAATGAAAATATACAAGTATCTTACTTTTTCTTAAATTTTAACATATGTTCAATTCAAAAACTTCTGAGACTATGAAGGTAACCCCCCTGCCTGAGTTGATATGGATTCAGCCTTTTTTAAAAATTTTATTACATAATTTTAATAAGGTATTCAATAATTTTCTCTATTGTGAGCAAAAAACAATGGAGAAATTTACTTAGTATTGTAAGAGAAACTAAAAAACATTATTTATAACTATTGGGGCAACTGGATCCAGCATGGTCCAGAGCTATTCCATCTCAATTCAGGCAGGCAGTACTGATATGCGTCAATTCACCATCATAGATTTTTTTCAAAAAATTACAGTAGTTACAACTAAGTAATACATAAAATTTCCCAATGGGATTTTTCTCCCAAAAATTTTTTTCTGTGGTTACAGCACTTTAAAGTTTAAGATAAAATTGACAATTTTCGAAAAAACAGAAAAACTCTTCATTTTGAAACGAACACAGTATCAAAAATATTTAACGTATACAGTCAATTTATTTTTTACAAATAGTTATTAAGCTGAATTTTACTTTAGCATGGTTTTAAAAAATATAGTGACATTTTAAATTAATTTTAAAAAAATGTTTCTAAGTACTAAAAATGGAATTATTACTAATTTTAAGATTTTTTTTTCAGAATGAAAAAAATATCTTAAAGCTAAACATTGATGGTAATCCAAAGACCTTTAATGGGACTTTCACAGTAAATTTTATTTTAAGCCTAAGATGCATGCAACTTTTGCAATTCAATTTTAAATTATGCAAAATTTTGTAAAATCGCTACTTTTGAGATGCAATTTCTCAAAAACACCATTTTTTAAAAATCTAATAATATGCTTAATTGATACCTTATTAGTTTCTAACAAATACCTTATAAGCAAATCGTGTGTTTTTGCTTAGAAAATTTTATATGATTTTTTGAAAATAACATGTTGTGTATATTTTTCAAAAGACCAGAAAGTCAAGCTTTTTCTGATTTCACTTAATTTATGATGAAATATTGATTATGAAAGTAATTAGTGGATAGGACAAATCAGCAGCATATCACGGGAACTAAATGACATTACAGTATCATTCATGTACTCCCATGGTCCATCAAAAGCATTCAAGTGGCTAGAAGAATCAGGAAAGAAATCTAGAATCGATACCAGGGAAGAAAGAGCATCGATACATCTTGCAACCATCACATTTGGCGAGTGGTGCCCATTAAATTTGGCGAGTGAGGACAATAAAGTTAATCGCCATGTTTTAAGTGTTACTCGATGCATTTATCTTTTTTCTTTCCAGATTCTTCTGGCCACAGGAATGCTTTTTCTGGACCATGGGGTATATGAATGATGCTGTAATGTCCCTCAGTTCTCATGATATGCTATTGATTTGTCTTATCCATCAATTATTTTCATAAAAGCACCCAATGAAATCACCGATTTATAAATCGTGCATTGAATAATGTTTTGTTATCTGGCTGGAGGTTTCAACTTTTGTCAATGCATTTTTAATTATTCGTCCCATATAACCTTCATTATTTTTAATCATCCAACAATGTTTAGATCGTATACCAACAATACATTTTACATTAGCTTATTCTTTCTCATTATTAGCTCTATAGGCTTGAATAATGTTTCTGTCTAGATGGAGTAGAAGGATACATTTTTAACAGAGAGGATAGTTCAGCAACAAACGAGACAGAATCTCGGATGGCTCTTATTGGCTCATTTTGGAGATTAAATTTCGTTGCATAATGCTTAAATAATCCCCCTACAGCATCACATGCACTTTTTTCATGGCCAGTAGCTGAAAAAATCCACTTCTTTAGTACAACTTCATTATTTTTGTGCAATCCATCAAAATAATACTTATTTTTAAAATGTGCTCTATCTCCATCTGATATATACACAATTGATTCCAGTGTTTGTAATTGGTACAACTTAGATAATTCTTTTTTTATATTTTCTATGGCACAAACAGCATGAGCTGTATCATGAGTTATATCATCAGAAACTACAATAAAACTCTATTTCTTCTCTAAAATATGCTGTACAGGTAAATAATGATATTTGAGTATTTTGCCAGTGAAAGCCTTGTACTTCATCTGTCAGTATTAGCGACCAGTTTTTAGCAAAGTCAGAATGTATCACAAGCACAGATTTTTTTTTTCGATAACTTTACCTCAGCAATTCTTTGTCTCTGATTTTTCCTTGAGTGATAATGAGGAATTGCTTTTATCACCCAGTGCCTTACACTTCTAGAATTTTTTTTAATCCATACCAACTTTTTTATTAAGTCATCATCTTCCCATATAGCATATACAACCCCTTCCTCTTCATTCAAATCAAAAGCTTCGACTAAGAATTTTTGTACCTCAGGGCACTCACCACACTCTTCGAGTCAACAATTTTCATTGCTTATTTTTCTATATTAGCATTTCATCATCAGATCTTCTTCTCTAACTTGAATGCCTGTTAAATTTTTAAGAGCTACACATATTAATTTCTAATTACTGCAGTAAACAGAACAGCGTACTACTTGTATTGGCTGAATTTAGATAAATTTTGGATACAATGAATGAAATTTTGATAGTCTTATTTTCATACAGCAGGGGTGGCCAACTGTGGCATGCTCGACACCACTAAAATTTTATAGTAATCATTTCCTTATCTAATCATCGAATCTCTGTAATTTCAAAAGCCGACTTTTTCTGTAAAATTTTAGTATTGTCTGGCATGCCACGGTTGGCCACCTTTGTCATAGAAGGATTTTCTTTTTCATTAAATTATGTTTCATCAACAGACTGTGTCATAAAACGTTTTACTCTTTTAATTTTCGCACCATCATTTTTAATACAAATAACATCACTTTTGTTTGGACTATCTTTAGTTCAATCTTTGTTATCCTCTAAATAGCAGGACAATGCAACATTTAGTGCTTCTATTGATAAAGGATGTCCAATAAAGGATCAGATTGCACATAAACTACTTTTTCTTTTTTAATTTTTCTGGATTTAACTACCAGATATTTTGCTACACCTTTTATTAAAAATTACTACATATTATTCTTTTTATAAAAAATTTAATCGCATTATAAATTGAGTGAAATAAGGAAAAGCTTGACTTTCTGGCCTTTTGAAAATTATACACAACATGATATTTTCAAAAAATCATATAAAATTTTCTAAGCAAAAGCACACGATTTGCTTATAAGGTATTTATTAGAAACTAATAAGGTATCAATTGAGCCTATTATCAGATTTTTAAAAAATGGTGTTTTTGAGAAATTGCATCTCAAAAATAGCGATTTTACGAAATTTTGCATAATTTAAATTTGAATTGCAAAAGTTACATGCATCTTAGGATTAAAATAAAATTTACAGTGAAACTCCCATTAAAGGTCTTTGGATTACCACCAATG
Organism: Maratus speciosus; assembly: GCA_963932465.1. NCBI lineage: Eukaryota > Metazoa > Arthropoda > Arachnida > Araneae > Salticidae > Maratus > Maratus speciosus. Next base: position 299,892,873 of record OZ010789.1, read on the forward strand.
TTTAGCTTTAAAATATTTTTTTTCATTCTGAAAAAAAAATCTTAAAATCAGTAATAATTCCATTTTTTGTACTTAGAAACAATTTTTTAAAATTAATTTAAAATGCCACCATATTTTTTAAAACTAGGCTAAAGTAAAATTCAGCTTAATAACTATTTGTAAAAAATAAATTGACTGGATACGTTAAATATTTCTGATACTGTGTTCGTTTCAAAATGAAGCATTTTTCTGTTTTTCCAAAAATTGTCAATTTTATCGTAAACTTTAAAGTGCTATAACCACAGAAAAAAATTTTTTGGGGAAAAATCCCATTGGGAAATTTTATGTATTACTTAGTTGTAACTACTGTAATTTTTTGAAAAAAAATCTATGATGGTGAATTGACATGTCCTGCCTGAGCTGAGATGGAATTGCTCTCCAGTTATCCCGGATACATGTCCCAGTTACCCCATTCTTGAAAAATTTATGGGGTAACTGGGACACCGGGCTTACATTTGAAACATGAAGTAAATATGTATAGATACTTAATAATATTAACGTAGTTATATGCTTAATCTTAAAAAAAAAAAGATTGTTTAATAAAAGTACTTACAGTATTTTAATAAAAAACCAAGGAAGTTCAAGCAAATTGACGTTGTTTAAAAAAAAAAAAATGTAAATTTTCGACAACCTATCACAGCAAAGAGAGAGTTATGATTGAGTTGACACACGTTGTTTTGGGAAGTAGAAGTTAAGGGACATTGTTCACAATAGCTAAAACTTAAAATACATCAACGGTTTTTTATAAAATAGGCAATGTCCCAGTTACCCCAACTAACCTTATACCCTCTGGTTTTTTACGACTGCAGCACTGCTCAGTATTTTATTTAGCTATATGGTGAAAAATACAAAGTATTTATTGAATATTAAATAAATAACAATGATCAGCATTTAAAATAAGACAATACTTACGGATTTTCATAATCAGGTCCACGTCCAGTACAATAAATTGGATTTAATTCATCTTTTGGAAATGCATACTTTAAGTAGCTATCGTATCCAAACTGAAACATTTTTCGGGCTTCCTCTTTCATCTGTAAGCGTAAACTCTCACTGAAACTTCCGTATTTTTTTGCGTATCCTTCAGCATTTTGAAGAAATATATTATAATTGTCTAATGATTTTAATAAGGAAGCAGGTTTATTTTCAACATTATTATCATGACTGCAAAAGTATGAAGAATGAGTTCGCTCCACATAACAAATAAAGGCAATCCAGAGCAAAATTGGATTTTTCATCATCAAACATCATTCCGAACACAGACTTAAGGCCTAAAAATGGAAAACATAAAGGTGGTTGTTAAATAACTTTAACACATTCCAGTTCCTGTTTAACTTTGAGTTCGATAATATAACAATACACTTTATTACCTTTACATAAAACGAAATACAAGGAAAATAAGTAGAAATAATTTATGTATACTAGGTTAATGCGGAATATTGATGAAATACATACCTAAATCTTTAGTAATGTAGAACTAATTATTTTTGTTTCAAAAGCCACGTAAACTAGAGCCATCTGTTGACTACACACCTATGATTCAACGATGGACATCAGCCTGTCATGCAAAATATAAACAGGAACACGATTACGAAAGAATTTATCGAACACAAAAATGCCTTTAGTGAGCATGCGCCAAACCATAGAGCAAGTCTCCCTCGTTTTCTGAAAACTTTTCAAAGGAGAAAGGAGAGTCTGAGGCCTGATTTTTCTGGGGTGCTGGGTGAGAAAGGGATCAAACCAAACTTTTCAAAAATAAACTTTACGTCCGAAGAAAATTATTCCAATTTCAAAGGTCTGATTTGACAGGGCAGAATCCTCAGAGTAAAGATACGTGAAACGAGAAAACGTTCGGAAAGCGCGAGAAAATGGAAATGTTGTGTGCTTGAGACCTCGCTTGAGATTTGCCTTTAAGCACTCCACTCCCTCTGAGCTCTGATCTGACCTGGTACTGGTATTGTAAAACAAACTTGTGAACTGTTGTATAAGTTCTTAAAGAAAAGACATATTTCATAAACATATTTTATTGCATTTAAACAATAGAAAATTATATTTTCTCTTAGTTCTGAGATACGTGAAAATTCTTTATATATGAATTTTATTCCTTTTATTTCATATCATTTTATTAGAAATGATGCCGAAGTGATTCCGAAATAAATTTAAATCAATAATTTTATGAAGTATAAGCTTTCAGAAAACGGCAACAATATCGCAGTGCCATCTGTGTTTGGCATTATTAATACGTCCTGTTTTCTTCATGAAGTTGTGTAAACTGAATACTTTTATTTAATCTGGTGCAAAAAAGAAAAATCTATAATCAATAATTCATTTTATTCTTCTGATGGTTTAATTGTAAATTTGATTTATCAGTTTTCTGTTGAGGTATATCTTAATGAGTTCACAGTTTCACATATATATATGGCGGTTACTGGCAAACTTGCCAGTTAGTGTATAGTGTATAATGTGTATTCGATGGTTTAATTCGAAATATCTTCGATAAGTGTGTGTTGTGGTATTATTGATTACAGTTAATGTTATTGAATTATCTTTGTACACAAATTATTTTGTAAAATGTTCATTTATGTTGTCTGAAAGTGCGGAGCATGTACGGATAACTTGTGATTTTTATGTTCATGTGTTATTCTTCTGCTTTTGAGTGTATAATCTTGTGATCGTGATGTTTTAATTTTTAATTTATGTATAAAATACATTTACAAAGTTAATTTTTTTAAAATGAAAAGACAGCAAGACAGAGATTCTCCTGGTAAAAGTAAACGTTCCCATTCATCAGTTTCGCGTTATGATGATAGTCCGAGAGATAGATCGTCTCCCGAAAGAAGGGATAGACGCGGTTCTAATAAATCCCCAAATGAACCAAGGAGGGGACGGACGAGGGATTCATCTAATGAAAGATCTATGACTATTAGTCGATCAGGCAGTGCAATGGGGCGAGACTCCTATGATGATTTTTCACGTAATATAAAATCTGATCGTGGCCCACCTGTGTCAAAAACACTGTGTGTATCTAATTTGAATCACAAAGTTAGTGATGCTGCTATTCGCGATGCCCTACTTCGTGAGTTTAATAGATTTGGTGAAGTGAATGTGAAAGTTTTTCATAATGGCAATGACCGCCTTGCATATGTGTATTTTAGAACGTATGATGATGCCCGTGAAGCTCGTCATTCTAAAACAAGACTTGTGCTTTTCGATAAACCAGTGCAAATGGAACCAGTGTTTGATAGGGGCATGTCTGGCAGGAGGAACAGAAGTATCAGTCCAGAATATAGTAGCTTACGTGGTGTTTCTCCTGCACATTCATCAACAAGTAACACTAGCATTGGACGTCATCCGCTCGGAGGTCGACAAAATGCTATTGAAAGAAATCAGTCTTATCAGCATCCTCGTGATGGGATGAGGCGGGATATGCATAATGATTTTCATCATCATCCTATTCATCGTCGAGATGAATCTAAAAAAGAAAAATTTCCCAATTACCTTCATCATGTGCCACCAGAACAAGATGATAAAGCTACTAGAACTTTATTTGTGGGTAATTTAGAAGTGACAATATCCGAAGCTGAACTTCGGAGGATATTTGAGCGATATGGTGTTGTTGAAGATATTGACGTCAAAAGACCTGCACCAGGTCTTGGTAATGCTTATGCATTTATTAAGTTTTTAAATCTTGACATGGCTCATAGAGGTAAAGTTGAAATGTCAGGTCAATATATTGGTAAATTTCAGTGTAAAATAGGTTATGGGAAAGCGACTCCAACTACCCGTATATGGGTAGGAGGATTGGGTCCATGGACATCATTATCTCACTTAGAGCGAGAGTTTGACCGCTTTGGTGCCATTAGAAAAATTGATTTTGTGAAAGGTGAAAATCATGCTTACATTCAATATGATAGCATTGATGCTGCTCAAGCTGCCTGTCAAGAAATGAGAGGATTTCCTCTTGGTGGACCAGATAAGAGATTACGTGTTGATTTTGCAGATCCCGGACCATACAGTTATTATCAATCACCGTCAAGAGCAGGATTTCGTGATGATGAAAGTTATGCTTCTGCACCTCCTTCTAAAAGACAAAGTTTCAGAAGTGATATGCCATCATCTTCTGATGATTATTATGGAGTTGATAATAATTGGTCAAGAAACAGTATGTACGAAAACCAATCTTATGATTCTGTGTATGACAGGTCACCTAAATTTCAGGGAAGGGAATCTTGGGGACTTTCTGATCATGAAGAACGACATGATTACCGTAATTGGAACCGTAATCATCAGGGTTGGTGGGATGATCATCCTAGAGGTGGTCGAAATGAAAATTCTGATCGCCGTAAACGTGGACGTTCACCTGATATAGAGGATTCAGGTCCTTCAAGTCGTGATACTTATTATAACAAAAGACCTCGATCACGCAGTCCTGAGAGAAGTGAATTTGAACGATCTTCAGCCAATAAAGATAATCTTTCACCCCGACGCAATCGTAGTAATGGTGGTATTAATCGTCGTGTGTCTAGAGAAAACCATCCTACTTCTGAAGGTAGAACAGATTTTCGTAAAGATTTTGATTTTGACTCTGCAAAAGGAGACAGAAATCGTAGACAAGATTTTGACAAAAAACGACAACCCCATGATAGCCTTTTAAAAGATGGAGTTACTGTTGCTGATAGTGTTAATAATCTCCTGGATTTAGCAAAATGTTGTCCTGTGGCTTGGCAGGGTGGATTAGTTTTAAAAAATAGTGCTTTTCCAACAAGAATGCATGTGTGTAGTGGTGATCCTTCATTAGTTGATTATATGATGAAAGATCTTGAATGTGATGTACCTATGTTAAGGATTACTCAACGTTTGCGTTTAGATCCACCTAAATTAGACGATGTGTCTCGAAGGATTTCTACTGCTGGACCACATGGGCACTGTTTGCTTTTAACGTTTCCTGGCCCAATTCAACCTGGTGAAGACCAGTCTGCTTCTGTGCAGCAACGACCTCTAAGAAACCTTGTGTCATACCTTAAGCAAAAAGAGGCAGCAGGTGTGATATCATTGCCATGTAATTCTAAAAAAGAAGGGAAAGACGCAACTGGTGTTATGTATGCTTTCCCACCCTGTTCATTTGCATTGGATTTATTAAGACGCATTGCTCCTAATTTAACTTCTGATTCCTCCAAAGAGGATCACTTGGTAGTGGTAGTAGTTAAAGGATCTTCATAAATATAAACTTTCACAGATGTTTTAGCCATGCATATGACAAAATGGTGTTTGTTTGAATCAAGTGTTATGTGATCTGCCTAAATCAGTTTATCAAGTGCTTAGTTATTCATGCAAAATAAAAACATTCAGTGCCACAGTTGTGAAGGTTTATTTTAGTGTATTTAATATTATTGGACTATCAGCTGGCACATGTGTGGATGTGTGTTTCCAGTGTGATGTGTGGTTCTCATCATCGTTTACTGCATTAAGTTTTTCACTGCAATTGAGTGAAAGTATCAGATCTGCTTCTTGCCTTCTGTCTCTTTTGCTTTTGGTGTGTGATAGTCAAAATTTATTGGAAAAACTGCTAAAAAAAACAACCTCCAGTGAAGTTCAAAGTTTGTGCTTATAAGTCTACTCTCAAGGAGTATCTCATATCTTCACCGAGCATACATTTAAGAAATTGATTCCTCTGTTAGCTGAAGCATTTTTTAATCAACAAATTATTCCACAATGCTGTCTTAAGTTGATTTGATAATTTTATGTTCAACAACTTATGGTTAAAAAATCATTAAATATCCATTTTGTTATAGATATTGCATTATTTCTATAATTAATTTATAAATTTTGTTTAAAAATTTAAAATTAGCTTGCACATTCTAATCCTTTTTTTTTTTCTTTTTGTATCTTTTGTGTGCTGACATAATGCATAAAATCACATGTTTAATTGTACTTTATTTAGTTAACGTATATATAAATAAATATATTTGATAATATAATTTGTTAATATCTCAGTTGAATTTATTTGAACTTATACAAAGAAAAGTAGTAGTAATTTGCATTTCTCGTTAATTTACGTCATTTAAAAAAACATTGGGCATTTCTTTTATGCTTTACTATTAAGTAGTTTGAAATAATTAATGTTGCATTATTAATTTGCAAAAAATTGTATCCCTCTTTTTTTTCTTCTTTAATGTAAGAATGAAGTTTCTTTCAGATTCACTTATTTTTAATTTAGTTTGATGTACTTAAACCTTTTATCTTTTAATAGGTGTATAAAATTTATTATCATGCATAATTTTCTTTAATTAGTCTTGGTTTATCTTGACTCTAAAGCGTTTTGTACCATCTGATGAACTGAATCTTTTATGCTTATATTATATAGCATTTTATGAATTAATTGTATGCAAAAATAGACTAACTTAGTCAACAGATATGAAAAACTTGTGTATTTTGGCATTATAATCAGATTGGTATCTTATTTTTATTTTATTTTTTTACAAGTTGTACTATTGATAATTACATAGTATATATCAAACAAAATTTTGCATTGTTTTGTAAAAGTATTGAAAGATAATTGAGGACTAAAAATGGAAAACGCTAAAAGTCCAAAAGAAGAAAGCTTTCAAGCGAGCAAAAAAAAGAAAAACTCCTACTTCTGGTACTTAAAGCGTTTTCTATTTCACTCATTTTAGCTCTTAGTCAACATTTTAAAATGTAGGTACCTAGCTTCCTTTTGTTTAGTACCTAATATTATTATTTGTAAACATTTATCTTATTTATTTTTTTGGCACTACTTGGTTGTCCCGTCAACCAAAAATCTATCACCAAACTATAAGATTATATGCCAATAATGGTTGATCCTAAATGTCACATTCACTTGACTTTAAGCAAGTTACACGTATTTACGTCATCAAGTGATTTTTATTTCGACATTTTATTTGCATTTTTATTAATATTTTACTAATTTATTTGTTCTTTTGTTATCTAAAATAAAAATTATGTCAATTTGTATAATTTGGCGAAATTGGTCGACGAGATAACTAAGTAGTGCCATTTTTTAAATATTTTAATTTGCTTTAAAATATCACATTGATATAAACAATAACAACAAGAGCAAGTTGTGTGCATTGGCCACCAGCCGCCATGTGTCTTATCACTGGCACTTTCAGCGTCTCCACTTCCCTTCGTGTGGTACATTCAACCAGCAATATCTTTGGACCCTTTTTTTTTTTAACTATTACTACTGAGGTTGATACTTCAAGTGTTCTCCTGTTTGTTAGGCTTGGCACTTAAGATATATTTCCGTTCTTAAAAAAAAAATTGATTTTTTGGTACTTTCAGTGTTTTCCATTTTTAGTCCTCAATTATAAATTTTGTTTTACTTATACTAATTCAAACTGAATTTATTCCTGAATTTTAAAGTAGTAGAATATGTTACATTTTCTTAATTGTTTGCAAAAATATGTGCATAATTCATTTGAATTCTATATAAAATTCTCGGTTATCAGCAGTTCTTGTCAGAAATTTTTATCATTTTTTTTTTTTTTTATTAAATCTTTTACTCCAGAATTCTAATAAAGAATTATTTCTTATTATTAGCTCTGAATATCAATGTCTTGTTGTTAGCTTAATTTTACCCTGCTTTGTTGACAGTTTAAAATTATTAATATATTATATTTCAATCAAAGATTTTAAATGTCAGTTAGGTTAGGACTACTTGAAGTCAAATAATAGATGGGGCTTACTTCTGTTTTTGCATAACCAGTAAAATTTTGATGAAAAGTCTCCAAATCTTGATAATTTTCTTTTTTTTTTTTTTTTTTTACATTCATATATTAAATCATATAGATACAGAATAAAAAGATGCAATAATTTTGATTTCTGAATTACAGTAGAATCCTGCTAATCCGAACTAATCGGGACCAGCGCCTGTTTGGATTACGAAAGATTGGGATTACCCAAAATTCCGATAAAAATAGAAAAGAAAAATATGTGTGCCAAAAATGTGAGTTATAAGTGCTCAGCAGCACTAATAGCCCTTTAATTTAGTTGTATACAGTTGAAGAAATCACCTATTTATTTCTGAATATGCCCAGAAATCTGTTTTAGGAAGAAATTGGGTCCTTTAAAGGACCCTTCACAAAATTTTTCATATTAAAACAGGACCCTTCACAAAATTTTTCATATCAAAACAGGACCCTTCACAAAAATTTTCAAATCGAAACAGGACCCTTCACAAAAATTTTTGTCTTAAAAATTAGTCTTTTACAAAAATTTTCATTTGAAAACTAAACCTTTCACAAATTTAATCATTTAAAAGTGAAATCTGGCTTGTCATTTTTACATATATAAAGAAAATATATGTATTTTACATACATATATCTTCTTAAAAACATATAAAAAAGAACTTGAATATAACAATTATTTTTAATTCACAAAATTAGGACTAAATTAAAAAAGCTGTTCACAAAAACAGGACCCTGAGAGAAAAGTCTGGACAGACCCCTGATGCCACAAAATGACTCTGATTTAGTTTCTACCATAGAGAAAAAATAGGGCTCTATCTCGTCTCCATGGTAGAAACTGGAGAGCCAGAGAATGTTCTTGTTTCCCATTCTGAAGCTGCAAATGTGCTAGAAATATCACTGTGATATATAGAGCCGAGTGAAAAGGCGACATCAACAGACATGTTTGAGACTTTGACATAATATTACTTCCTCGTCGAGAATAACATCTGACGAGGCATCTGACAAATTTCATCACCCCAAATGATTGTTTATGTAAATGTGTTATGTGATGTGTTAATGTAATGTGTTTTTATTAAATATAAATGTGATCCTTGAATTATTGCATTCATTTCTTCAATGTGTGCAAAGTTATGCATGCTAAAAAGTACTTTTTGGTTTTAGTACAATATTTCAATCTTTTCGGTTAATCTGTTAAAGTATAATTTCCGAAAATAAAATCGGTTCGGATTAACTGGAATTTCAGATTAGCAGGGTTCTACTGTGTCTTATTTTTGAGGTACATAGAAACATTAATTGCTCTTATTTTGTGATATTTAATTAATGGAAAAGTCAAGTAGTGTAATAAATTAATATAATTAAAAAGTAAATTGTTTTGCTACATTTCATTAAGGTATCAGCAATTTTTTTTTTTTTTTTTTTTTTTTTTGTCTTGTTCCTTTATATCCATGTATAATTCATGTCCCTTTACATGTATGTAAATGTGCGTGCAGTATGCCAAAGCAATAAAAAATTTATTTGATTTTTTTTTCTTATTTTTTTTTGTTTTAGTAACTAAATCAAGAAATCTTTGAAACAATATTTTAGAGAGAGAAATAAAAGTTCAGCTTCCTTGAATATTAATAAAAAATTATATCTGTAGGGGAGAAAAAAGTAACATTTATTGTAAAATATTTAGAATGCAGTTTAGTGAGATTTTAGTATTTAAAAGTTATTTCTGTAAAACTTATATTTAAAACAAAATTTTCATTTGATCAAGATATCTGAAAATAAAAAAAATAAATTCTTAAGATTTTTCCAGCTTATCAAGAGCTTAGAGTAGAATTTCTCTTAATCAAATATAACTATTTATTTCCCTTTGGGTAAAGATTTTCGATTGTACTAATAGTCCGGAAAGCAGCATCACATGTTTTTAACCAACTTTAACGTCTATGATTTTAGAATACATAATAGATTATATGGTATAGATAACAAAACTGTCAGTCAGCTGGTACACGAAAAGGAGTGTTTTCATTACAACAATCTCGCAGCCCACTGGAAAAGGAAATGAATAGCATCCCAAATTGCAAGTAATGTCAAGGTAGTTGTGGTAACGTCTGTAATTGGAGGTGTCATTTATTTCCCTTTTGCTGTAGTCTGTGATATCTATGGCAGCATTCTCTGCAGGTGTGCCAGTTTCATTATCTTTAGCTGTGCCACCACCTAATCTATTATATATATCAAAAGCCTTCTACACTAAAATTGGTTGCAAAAATGTGGTGCTGCCTCCGTATCATTTGAAAAGTTCATTTCTTTTTATTACCATATGTAATAATTTAAATTATGATATGCAGTTGAAATTATTTACTCTTTGCCTTTTCTGTCTTTACATTAAATTTAGAATCTTAGATTTGTCTAATTCTATATTTTAGAAAAATATATAAATGCATGTAAATAAACTTTGCGAAGGAAAATTGTGTAATTTTCTGGCATAATTTGGTTGAAAACAAAAATATAAGTTGAGTATACAAAAATCCACCTGTTTTGGCCACTTTTATTTTTTTAATTTTCTATAATCAAAAAAGCAATAACAAAATTTACTTTCAGATTCCTCAGTCTTTCAATTAACTTTGAACAAAATTTATATTTTATCTTTATGACTATCTTCAAAATTAAAATCTAATTTTATTGATTCTACAGTGCTAGGAGATAAATACTCTATTGGAATATTGTATTTTTCGTTAAGTAAACCTCCTCTTCCAGTAAATATTGCATGAATTTTATAATATTTTTTTTTTTATTGTTACTGTAAAAATTAATTTTAATGGTAATTTAAAATAAAAAATGCAACTGACATGATCATTTAAACAGTTCAATGATATATTACTAATAGTAAAGGGCAAAACTGGGAAATTTTATTAGTGGCCTGTGACTGGGGTATTAGTTTTATAAGTAGTCATTTTTTTAAAAAACTAGTGGGCACTTTTTTATTTAAATAGGCAAAAGAATAAAATTTTGTTCAAATTTTTATTAGTATTATTCTAAAATTAACTAGCCCAAACAAATATGTTAATATTAACATATTGCAACCAGCAAAAGTGGAATCATTGATGGAATACAAGAAAAGTTTATTCTCTTCTTGTAGGAAAGGTTGCCATAAGGTGGCTGCTGGCAGACAATTTTCAATAGCTCTTTTTTTTTTTTTCCGTTAAGAGGCCCTGTAGCTGGTGGTCGGCACTAATTTTGCCCTACAACAAGTAGTGGCATTAAATTCTGCAAAGAAACCTGCTAGAAATTCTGAGACTGAAAAATAAAACTTTAATAGTAATAGAATTTCTTTTTGTAATATATTAATGATAAGAGGAAAATCATAGTGCATATAAATTTTTAGAACGTTTAATATGCCATATTTTCTAAGGAAATATAAATTGCAAGAGAAGATTTTGTTTATAAAAAACAATTTTTCCATTTAAAAAAAGTTACTTTTTCTACTATATAAAAATTTCCAAAAACTGCATCTTTAGGTACTACACAGAAATTTTTTACAAAGCAGTAATGTGTATTTTATGCTCATGAACAGTGAACGTGTCTTAGTGTTGTATTGCTTTCAATGGATCAAAATCCTCTGATATTTCATTTATGTTAATAATCATTAAGTTTTAAGCTTATTGATTACCTCAAATTGTTCCTAATGAAAAATTTTTGCTTTTTTATACAAAAATAGTAAATCAATATACTAAGATTACTAAGTATAATTTTAGAAGTTAATTGTGAAAGAACATTCATCCTCCGTATTTTAATAATTTGATTTCATTTGTGACTCAGTTTTGTAAATATGAAATGTATTCAAAATAATTTAATTAAACATTTTTTTCTTTGAAATGACTAAAAAGCATATCGTAGTTGACATAGTAGATATGGTAATGTTGTGCCATAGATTTACGCATGCATGTTAATATATATATATATATATATTAACTGTTTTTCTTATTGATTTAAAATTAAGAGACTGTTTTTAAGATCATAAATAAAATTCTTTAATAAAAAGTGGGAAAAGGTTATTGCTAGATCTGTGTGAGTTACAGAACTTGTATTTTCTAGTTTCGCTTTTCTCTGAAACTAGATTAGCCAATTACTGATGCTGGTTCATATATATAGTAATAAATGATTATCTTCTAATAATAATTAATATGAAAAAAAAAAACAGCTTGAGAATCTATGTTCTAAATATGCTAGAAGGTTTAGTGAATACTTGATATTAATAATGATAATAAAATATGGTGTGAAAGATTTCTGAAGTTTTTAAAAAGTCTAGAATAATCATAAATTAGATTTAAAGTCAACTAAAAAGCATTGGTCATATTGTTATCTTTGTTCCACTTTAAAGGAAAAAAACTACTTGTAAAATTACCCAGTATGTCATTAAGTTTGTCACCATTAAGATGCTTATGTTACTGTTAATTTCTGTGATCAAGATGAGATTTTATGTAGTTCAAGCAAACATTGCTGTCTTTTTAAAAACTTTCATTTGAAGCACAGGGTTCACCAATCATTGTCCACTTTTAATCACAATATTGGAGAGATAAATATTGTTGATCACCATTTATATTAAAGAATCTGTCTGATTAATTTCTGCACACAATGCAGCAAAACAAATAAAAGGAAAAATAAAACATATATGTAATTACTTGATTTACATAAAACCTCATATTATTAAACTAACCTCATGTATTTTGTATTACTTGAAAAAGAAATTAATTAACCAACAGAATTTGTGCTGGAAAAGTACATAAGAAAAGGTTTGCGTAATTGTTTATTTTATTTAACATTATTCTCAGTTAAACCTGGCATTTGTTAGATAACAAAAATAAAATTCAATCATTAATTCATAAGGCTTTATTTTTTTATCATTTAAATTGATATAGTTTGATAAAAGTTTCTAAGTGTGTGACTATCTTATATTAGTGCATTTATCTGAATTTTGAAGGAAAAAGTTATTGGTTTTGCAAAAACAGAAATATTAAAAATAATTTTTACTACTAGAAATATTTCAAATATATTCATAATTATGAAATTTTGTAATTTTTTTTATATTTTTAAAATATTTATCCTGAGATTAACTAGATTCTTAATTATGTGTTAAAATGTATTAAATAAAGATATCATTTAGTGTGTGTGATTCAAAAGTGTCTTTGAATCCTTATTTTGTTGTGATGTAATTTTTAACAAATCAAGTAATATGTATCACTAGCATTAAGAAATGTATTTGTGTAATGCTTAATATGTTCATTCTCAAATATGCATTTCATAGTAACCTTATTTTGTTGCATTTAATATTCAGACTGTGATAATACTCATTATTTAATAAGTACAAAGTTAATGATGTATCATTTTTATTGAAATATGCATGTATGAAATATAACGGTTCATTAAATAAAAATCTCAGATTTTGTATTATTTTTTTTTATGACATTAAATTTAACAAAGCATTTTTAGAGTGACTTGCAATGATTAATCACTTTAACATTTGTTTTTACAATATCTTGATTTAAAACAAAAACTGGTGTAATAGATGTATGTGCTGTTAAAATATTAACAATAATAATTTTATTAGTTATGTTTCAATGTTATTTCTTGTTTGAATATTGATAATGTAATACATGTTTAGTGTTTCTCCCCATCCTTATTATTTGCTCCATCACACACGTCATCTGCTAGTTTGAATTACTTTGTTTTGTCACCTATTTCTTTCATTTCCATTAGACTTTATGTATATTTATTTTTAAAAAAAAATAGGATATACAAATGCAATTAAGCAGTTGAAAATGTAGATTGATTACTAGTTTTAACCCATATTTTAACATAAATAATATTATCAAAAAAAAAAAAAATCTTTTGCTGACTAATGAGACAACAAACTAAAATATAAAATTCAAAAACTTACCAAAATTTTTATTGGTTTTCTTTTTACAAACTGTGCAGTATTAGGTCAGTGCCTCAATACACCACCATAAATTGTGTATATCAGTTTTGCAATTACTTAGCAATGCATAGTTTTGCTGAGTGGCTTGTCATGAATAAACTTGAAGAAAATTTGGCAATTTTTCACATTATTTAAAATAAGAAAAGTATTATCATTTTAGTTATAAATAGTAAAAATTGGCCAAATTAAAATATGTATTAACCACTTCACCGGCAGCAGGTATACGAAAACAGTGCTTTTTTTTTCCCGAATTATCTCGGGGCAAACATTGAAGTGGTTAAAATTGGACTTAAAATTATACATAATACTTAACAAATTAAAAATCTATTTTAATAGTGGAACAGAAGTAAAAAGTGTTCTTACTTGTGAAAATCTTATAAAACTAAGCTGTCCTGTGTATAAATGCTGATAGTAAAATATGGGTCAAAGTTCTTTTTTATATTATTTTAGTTTATTTCCTGTATCAAATTAATTTGACTTTAAAGAACATGAGTATGTTTTTAAATTGTAATTGATGGACCAACACAGTTCTTAAAGCCGCTGTTAAAATGTGTTGCTTTAATTGGATAATATTGATTTGCAGATTGATTTACATTGACTAAAATTTTTGTTATTAATTAGCTTCGCTAAAATTTAAATACTTTGTTAATTCAAAAGTTTGTATAAATTTTATAAAATCGCTTTATTTTCATAGTTTTTTTTTTTTTCTTTCTCTGTTTCTACATATATTAATGCAGTGAATGTAATTTTTTTCAGAGAAAATAACTAATATATTTATTACTTAAATCAGCATGTTTTGCAAAGCATAAAGTTTTAAGTGAAAATTTTATTTTCTCCTTGCAAAAGTTGTACAACTTATATCCAAATTTTCGTTTCTGAATAGAAAATTAGATACTGTAGAATAACTTTAATCATTACAGTATAAATTAATTACTAAAATTTTCAATTACTAAGCTAGTGTTTAAAAAATCTATTTATAATTAAGATACTTGTCTGCTATGTTGTGTTGAAGGAAAACTAATAAAATGTTTAGATGCCCCCTTTTTTTTATGTACTGGATTTTTCATGTTTTTTAAATTAAATAGAAGTTGGCTAATGATTCCATCTTAACTTTTGAAGATTAAGTAATAATTTGTATATCATAATGTATATAATTAAAGTATATCTGTAAATGACACTTCAGACCAGAATGACTTGTTAGTTTGTTTAAAAATTCTTCAATCTTTTTATTACTAATGAAATATGTTCAGCGATTTCACTAGAGATGTAGCTATAGTGTCTGATACTGACTTTCTAGTTGTTTTAGATAACTATTTTGTCATTTCTAACTGCACATTTGTTTGTGTTAATTGTTGAAATGTTTTATGAATGTATTTTCTTGATTTTAAACAAAATTTTGTGTAAAATTTCAATCCATTTGCTTCACTGCTTTTTATTTCAGAAAATGAAATTTTCCATGGATCCACGCTTTCCTTATCCCATCCCCCTCCATTTCTTTCCCTCTTTCAATATCTCAACTGTTTTATTTTTTTAAGCTATTTTGAAATATGAATCTTAATTTTAATAAACTTACGTATGAAAGAAATGCTAATTTTTCTGAACACCTCTGAAATGTATTTTATTATTATTATTATTATTTATTTATTTTTACAGCTTTCATATGCTTATTTATATATTACAGAATCTTGATATACCTTTATCCTACTGTAAAGACTAATGAGCAATGCATATGGGAAAAATGACAAAATTGTATTAAGTGATTCTTCATATATGCTTTTGTAATAAAAGTTATATGTTTTAATTGTAAATAACTTAGCTGTTTTATCCTATTTCTGTTATTACGAACCATCCTGGTTTTAATTCTTGTATCCTACAGTCTTGTTATATTATTTTTCAATTTCTTAATATAAATTATTAGCATTATAAAAACTGTTAGAAAGTTATGACAAATTATATCAATTAAAAAATTTATTTTGAATTATTTACATAGAAATATTTTATGTATGACTTGATACTGTTTTTGTGTTTACCATAAATTCACATATTTTATTCATGTGAGACTGATAATTATACTTTAAATTTTTTAAGCTATATGTAGCTATGTATCAAGATTCTTCTACATTTTAGAATTGTTATGTTACAGTTGCCTGTTTTATTGCATTATTTATTTTTAAAAAGAGTGTTTAATGTGGAACATCTACAAAATGCGTATATAGCTTTTTTTGTTGTTGTTATTGTTGAGGTATAAAAAAAAGGTAATAAGGGTTGTAAGCCTAGTGTTAAAAGTTCTAAATAAAGAAAACTGTGTTTTTGAGTTTTAAGAAGTGTTTATTTATTTCCATTTTTTTTTTCTAATAATGCTATCAACCAAATAATTGATAAATTTCAATGTATGCTATGCTTCACATGTGTCATTTTTAGATTGTAAAATTGTATCTTGTAATGAAACTTTGTATCTTAACATTTACTATTTCTTGTTAACACCTTCACTTCTGTATGGCACTAAATGGTCATTAGTAAAATGTTATCTTAATTTCAGAGACCATTGTTTTATTTTACTCATTACATTAAGTTGTTAAAAAAAAAAAAAAAACCTGCATCTTATATAAGGGTCAACTATTCTTTGCACCTATCACTGTCCCTGGTCTCTTTAAGTTATTGAAATGTCTTATGTTACCACACTGTCCTGAAAATTAAAATCTGGAAATAAGATTTAATTTCAAATTTACCACAGCCAAACCTCAGTAACATGAAATAATACTGCATTCCGCCAGGTAAAATCTGAAAATCAGTGTTAATTAATTCGTTTAACACGAAATAGAATTTTGCAAAATCCCGTTTCAGAGGCCATACTTATCACACGGAGAAACTCGAACACTAAAGCTAAGTCTATGGGCACATTATTTTCAAATTTCTCGCTTGAATTTTAATATTTTGGAATGTTTTTGCATAGGATAGCTGAGGACGATCTACAACCAGGCTAGTTTTTACTTTTTCAATTTTGGCTTCACATTTTTTTTTTTTTTTAATTGCTTTCACTTTCAGAACTTCTTGGAACCTGTTCTGAAATTGAAACTATCCTAACATAAAAAAAAAAAAACTGTAACCAAAATCGAAAAAGTAAAAACTAGCCTGGTTGTAGATCATCCTCAGCTATCCTAAAAAAATCAAAAATATTAAAATCAAAGCTAGAAATTTGAAAATGACACCCCCATAGACTTAACATAAGTGTTTTTTTTTTCTTTCCGAGGCGAAATTTTTGCTTCAAAGTCAAAACATGATTCCTTATGTGCAGTTTTGGATATTTCAAACTTACATGTCGCATCCTCTTATTAAAAATGGAACTTTTCTCACAATTTCAAAATGACCTCAAGTGGAAAGTGTTTTATAAAATAGTGAGATACTGAATTCCTGACTAATCTCTGCTTTTCTTTGTCCTTTGATATGCAGTTAGTTATCCCACAAAACTCCTAAAGATACATAACAATGACAGCTTGGGTGAAGGGAATTCTTTTTTGAAAGTGATTGTTCCATTACTCGTTTGACTGTATTAACAGAGAGACCAGCCATTAAGGGGACTCTTCACTCACTTTAAACACTCGCTCGCTAATGCTAAACCTATGGGCAGGTTGTTTTCGAATTTCTCATTTAAATTTGAATATTTTTAAACTATTGTTTTTTTTTTTTTTTTTTTTTTTTTGCATAGCATAGATGAGGTCAATCTCTAATATGGCTATTTTTTACTTTTTCGATTTTGGTTGCAGATTTTTTTTAATAAAGCTACTTTCACTTTTGGAACTAGTTCTGAAAGTGAAAGTAGCTTTATTTAAAAAATCTGTCGTCATTTAAAAATATTCAAATTTAAATGAGAAATTCGAAAACAACCTGCCCATAGGTTTAGCATTAGCGAGCGGTTGTTAGTCCCTTAACTGGGTTTGTATAAATGCCCTATCTCGAGTGGAAGAAGTGACAATCCCTACTTCACTACCAGATTAACATAACTAAAACTCTGTCTGCAGTTGCTTTGTAGAATTTATTTCAATTTTTGTAGATTACTTATCTACAAAAATTGAAATAAAAGTCAGTAAAGGACTTTTTTAACCCTTTAACCGTGCTGCAGAATTTTTCATGAATATCTAATAATTACTCATGAACTAATGATTCATAAAATAATAGCTATGAAAAGTATTTGTATGAGGATTTGTTTATGAATACCTTACATATTTATTTATTTTATGCACTGCAAAAAACTAACTATGAATTTTGTGTTGAATCAGTTCTTAAATTCAAAGATTACGTGACGGAAAAACATGGTTAAGACACTTAAAGGTTTAAAAAATGATTAGCATGTAAATAAGTTTATTATTGCATGAAATGCTGACCAATTTGTTTTATTTCTTAATTAAATTTTCTATATTTTATTTATTTATTATTTTAAGAGCAGTGATATATTTGTAAGTTTATTTATTTATATCTAACGTAGATGGTGCTATTCTTTTGACGGTTAACACGAAATCCCGGATAAAGCGGGGAAAAATTCCCTGTCTCTTCAATTTCATGTTAACGAGGTTCGACTGTTCTTCAAATGAATCCTTTATTTTCTGGCTGTTAAAACAGGTTTTTTTTTTGGTTTTTTTTTAGCTGCTTTTATAAGCATTTACTGTTTATCTTAAAAAACATGCCTAATTTCATGACTACAATTCATTTTGTTTCAAAACATTTCCATTACAGTATGTGATTTTGACATGGGCCCCGAATATGGAAAATCTACTGCTTTTATTTATGCTCATTAGAAGGCTAGTTAAATTTCTTAAAAAAAAAAAAAAATCAGTTTCTTTTTGAGGTATAGAAATATAAATTTTTATTTTTTTATATTCCTGGCAAATGTTTCATTATTGTAACTAGGGCTGTGCAGTATCAAAATTTTAATATATTACAATGTATCAACAAGTTGATATTGCTGATATATCATGATAGTAATATAAAGGGGGGCAGTTTGCTATTTTTGAAAGACAAATGATATAGTATCAAAAATTTAAACGCAAAAAAAAAAAACATAGTTGAAAGCAGTGAATCAAAGTTTTTATATCTATTTGCTCGCACAACATTATTTCTATTTTTTAATTTTTTTAAGCAAAATATAGAAAAAAAATAACCAATTGTTAAATAATTATTTGCATTTACATCATTACTTTCATAAAGTTTTTCTTTAAAGAAATTTTTCCTATTCTTTTAATTTTATTGTATTAATCTTTTTAAGTCTCATTTTCACCACCATG
The DNA here is from genome assembly GCA_963932465.1 of Maratus speciosus. Taxonomy (NCBI): domain Eukaryota; kingdom Metazoa; phylum Arthropoda; class Arachnida; order Araneae; family Salticidae; genus Maratus; species Maratus speciosus. The sequence goes on from OZ010789.1 coordinate 299,911,880, forward strand.
ATATCATTAAATATGTGATTTAAAAACTCATTTGATAAAATAAAATTCAAAATTGACCACATAAAAATGTGCAAAATATCTTTTTTCATGGAATTTTAATTGTAAACCAATTTTTAATTGTTGGTCAAAAATAGTAAACTTTTGTTTTATTTGGTCCAAATTGAGACTGATTCCATTTATTTGATACACAGAATGGGCCTAGGATGAACCACTGTTGCATCTCTGATCCCTTTGGCATAAACAAATAGCTACGTCCCGAAAAACATCATTTTATCAATAAGCATTATTGTTTATTTTTAATTTAGCAAAGGGATTGCCTTATATGCCTACAGATATAAATTTAAGGAATTTAAAAAAATCTTGCATATTTTAAGAAGCTTACGATTTACTACAAAAATTAATCATGACAACCATATAATTTAAAATATTCTTACATTTTTTGAGTTAATTATTTATCTAGCGTTATTTAAATTCTTTAATGCATCTCTTATTGAAAAAATAATCTTGTTCAATAAATAACTGATAGACATTTCCCCATACAGAAATTTAGTTTGCTAATAAAATCTATTAAAATAAGCAATAATTTAATTTCAATGATCCATTGGCAATCATGATAAAAAAAATATATATATATAATGTATTTAAAGTACCTTTTTATGACAGGGGCAACCAAAAATTACCAAATCTAACAGATTTCGGTCAAGTGCAGATATAAATTCATTCAGAGAAATCATTCTCTAGCTAGCAATATCAATACTATATCCAACAATAGGACAATAGCAAACACATATTCAAGAGATCTTATTGGACATGATATGTATCGGTGTTTTGATATATATGGACTAATAACAGCAGCGGAACAAGAAACATGGGATAAGTGTTATTCAAGTATTCATCTCTAACGAGCAATGGAATTTACTGTTTGCAGGGATAAGAATGAACATAGCATGTGAATATATTGTGATATTCCTTACTTTGATATTTTAAGAAAGAGAGATTATCAGTGGAGCTAGATTTTCTGTTAGCAGACCAGTGAATAAATACATGGATTGAGTGACAGAAGATATTGGTACCGGATACATATTTGGCACTATTTTTCATGGCTGGAAATCACGAGGAGCACAAATAATATTATTGTTAGGGATCGACGAAAAATTCGTTTTCGCCCCAAAATCTGAGTTTCGCCGAAAATTCGTTTTCGGTGAAAATGCTGCCTCAAATTCGACCGGACTGAAACTATCTGTATTCCAAAAATCTTGTTTCTCCCTTCAGAAATTTCCAACATTACTCATTGATTTGAGCTGTATAGGCTCAAAAGAGACATTCTTTGTTATTGCTATGAACTTCACTGTGTATAATTATGAGTCATGACTGACTCGAGATGCGATTGCAAATTATAAAGCATATATGACACTTCTCACGTGTTCATTAAAAACTTCAGGTTTAACAGTAATAGAAAATTTTTAGTTTCAAATCGCAAAAGTGTTTCGAATACTCTTAAGAAAGTTCTAGTTTCTGGTATGGCAGATGATCATGTACAAAAATCATTATAAAAGAAAAATCGAGGTATGTATATCTAAAACATTTTTTAATTGGATGAAATTTGTATAATTAGAAAATCATTCTGTGTAGTAGATGAATTAATTCCATTTTATTTGATATGAAAATAAAAAGTTTTGGTCATAGGCACAAAGAGTCAACTTAGATCACATGTATATTACACGTATAACTAATTAATTATTATGTATGTAATAATTACTTTACAAAATGTTTGACATTTTCGCTTTCACCCGAAAATAGGAAGATTACTGTAGTTCGGTTTCGGTCGATTTGTTATTATGATATTTTAAAAAGATCGATATTTGACAGATATATTGATAAATAATCCAGCCCTAATTGTAACAAACAATACAAATCAAATGTTTATTGTTGAATCATGTGGTAATAGATTATAAAAATAAAAATTTTAGCTGAGCTTCTTTTTCATGGGGAAAGGGAAGGCATTATTTAAACTTTCCATACCTGTTTTCTAATTTTTTTTTTCTTGCCGTATAATATTTAATAAATATTAATCTATTGATAATTAAATTCTGGAAATATTGTATTGTCATCAAGAACAGGAAGTGCGTGGAAAATGGACTAAAAAATTTCATTTTATGAAAAGTTAAGTTAAATAAAAGCATTTGCTCAAAATTTATTTTGAAATTTTCTATAGAACAGGTATGTGATGAAGATACAAGAGACGCTAAGTATTATAATTTTCATATTCTGTGAAGAAATTTTGTATGTCTAGTATTCAAGTGTTACAATGGCAAGTTTCTATAAAAATATTGATGCAATAATAACCTACCTAGTGTTTTTAATGTGTTGTCTGAGAAATATTCTGAACTCAGTAACACAGGAGACAAATATAGGCTTTAGTTTAAATAAATGAACCAAAAAAGTGATCTTGGAAACAAATGCTCTGCTGGTTAGTGTATCTAAAACTTCATTTATTAATCTAGTAAAAATGACAAAGTTTTGAATTAATTATTCATATGGCACTTTTCGGCTAACCGAAAAGTACCATTTATATATCTTCAAAAAACGAATTACCTCGCTCACCTTTAGTGCAAAGAATACTGATTGACCCATAAATGTGTGCAATAATAATAATAATAATAAAAACTTATAATGAAGTTGAAGGAAGCCTGAAAATTATTATTTTTATGTAAATTTCATTATAAATGATTACCCATAGAATATTAATTACCTGTATAAAAGTATAATCTCTTTATTATAATGTTTAGAATAATCTATACTAACAACTATTTAATTTCCATAAAGACTTTGATTTTTTTTTTTTTTTTTTTTTTTTTTTTTTTTAATGGAAAGACTAGATTGAAAACAGAAATCTTATATTAACTCAGAAAGATAAAGAGCAATCTGTAATCATGATACAGTTAACAAAAGAAGCAATAGAACATTGTAACCATGCATAAATGTTAATGAAATTTTAGCATTTTACAATCTGATGTATTCCCTTTTTAGCCCAGTGGTTAGGGGTTTGAATTCGGAATTAATTAGGGGAAAGCTGGAAATTGTTTTAATCCCTTCAGTTTAGGTCTAGAACAGTGGTTCCCAACGTGGGGCGTACGCCCCACAGGGGGGCAATATGATTTTTGAGGGGGGCCGTTTCAGATTTCTTATTAACAAATGTTCTGTTATTTTTTTATTTTTTTTTTTCTAATGGAAGTTGTGTCATAATCTAAAATTGGAAATAGTACATGAAAAAAATTAATATCTGAATAAAATGTAATTTTCAAAACGGTCTTATTTAAAAGTTCAAAATACACTGACACCGGAATAATTATACGAATTTTATTGGATATTTTTCACTTTTTTGTATATTAAAAACCATTTTAATTTTTCTGGTTTTAATATTATTTTAGTAAAACACATCTTTTTTTTTTACTATTTATAAAAAATAAAATAATAATAATAATAAACAAGCTTGTACAACTATTCATAGTGCAATATGTCCCATGAAGTAACTTTTACGTATGAAATTTTGTAGGCTACATTTAAAATTGACTACTTGGACATGTTTAATCTAAAAAATGTTTTGAATTATCTAAATGAGGTACTACTTTTATGAAATTAATAAATCCCCGTGTGCATCATGGAAGGAAATGAGTAGAAAGTAAACTTCTTATGGCTCTTCTGCAAACCACATACACAATCTATAAATACACTTCATAACATATGCATTTTAAAATTTTACATCGGAGAAAACGTGGTGGCCAAACATTAATAAGGGTGAAAAGAAAGTCCGCTATCAAAGAAGTATGTTATGAGGGGAAAGAAAAATCTATATATATATTACGCTAACATACGTGGCACAGAAATTGCGATTATTTGTTAATTGTTTAATGGCACCGCTCGAATGAAACGCATTTCATTGGTTATTGAACAGCATTTAATGCATCGCCGTGCCTATAAGGGGGTTACCTTAGGGTGACCCTGTTCTGTCGCCAACTTGGCTATAAATCGCCAAATTTGGCGCCAAAAATTAGTAGACAAAAGGGACACCAACTTGGCAGTACCCCTAATATTTTGCCAAATTCCCATAGACTTCCATTGTAAACCAATAGGGTTTACTTGCTTACACAAAATCAACAAATTGAGATATTTTAATGCAACAAAAACTCATAAGGGATTATATTAATTATATTTAAGGGAGTCCAAGTAAATTGAATTATGAATAAAAGTAACATGATACAATACTTAGCATGCTTTCCTAAACATAAATTTTAAAGGAGACCAAACTGGTCGCAGAGGGCGGCTAAGAGTTACATAAAATGGATAAAAACGCGAATGCGGAAATGTTACTTGTGTTATCCACACAGTCTCAGTGATAAACTTGTTTTTAATGAAGTATTAAAATTCATTACAAAATGTATCAATTCTATCAGATGTAATACAAAATATGAGAGATATTTAAAGAAATTTTACGAAGATAAAAATGTAGGCTATTTATTACACTTAAATTTGGGATAAATTGCTCAAAAGCAATAAAACTTTTGTAGATGTAAAAGCGAAGATCCTTGACCTCATTGTATTCATGTAAAAAACATACTTGTAATAAAAGATATGATTTTGATAAATTAAATAATGTGAAATCACTTATCGAAATTAATGCTATTTTCGATTACTCCCGGGAAAATTTAAGTTTACTTTTTATGTAATAAGATTTATATGATATGGAAGGGAGGGGGGACATAATGATTTTAAATATGCTTAGGTGGGGCGCGGCCAAAAAAGGTTGGGAACCACTGGTCTAGGATGAATATGCTATGTTTTACCCCTCGTACTAGGTGAGCGTTAGGAAATACGTGTAGATTTATAGTCAAGAAACACTTTTTAAAAACACCTTAACAATATCGCAAAATAACTAACTCTATCAAAAACATTGTCAATACAAAATGTTGTAGAGCTTAAAATTCTGAGTAAAATGAGTACCTAAACATAATATTTTTGTTGGACATTAAGGTAACATTTCTACTTCAAAGTTTTAGCCCCCGTGGTCAGGGAGTTGGACTCCGAATTAATTAGGAAGAAATTGTAAATTATTTTAATCCTTTCAGTTTAGGTCTAAAATGAACGCACTATGTTTTCTTACTCGTACTTGATGAACATTAGAAAGTATGTACATATTTATTTTCGAAAAACACGTTTTTTTTAATTACCTTAACAATATCTCAAAACAGCTAACTCTATCAAAAAATTGCCAGTACAACTGTTGTAGAGCTTAAAATTGTTAATAAAATGAGTACCCACATTAATATACCTCCCCATACAGGGGCGCGCCGACCCAGTGTGCAAAGTGTGCGGCGCACACAAGCGCCAAAGATTTCAGTTGAGGAGCAAATACTTTAAAAAAAAAACCCTTAATTTAATTAAACTAAAATGTATTACATTTTCTTGACATCTGAATTATGCTTTGTAGATTTACCTTAGAAGAACTTTCTTACAGATATTTATTTATTTCATTTTATTCTACTTATGAGTCTCCTAATAAATGATTTAGACGTAGATCGGTCCAACCTTTCAATAAACAGAGGCGCTTCATGTAGTTGCAAACATTGAAAGGCGCCATAATTCACATGGCTGAAAATATGCAACACTATTATCTCACTGTAGTTTGTGGTAAAAAATAATACAGTTTTGTTATCACAGGGGCTAAATTCCACCTGTTTTTTAATAGCAATTGTTTCCTTACTGTAGAATTTCTGTCATAAATAAGATGGAAAATTGCTATTCGGAAATACTGATAAAAATTTCCCCTGTTGTAATCAGGCCATGAATAGTGGTAGACTTGTGCGTCGCGAGCGTTTTATATGATGCGCATACATTTCACGATGATAGCCATAAGTCCCCCAGAAACTCTATTTAAAAATAAGCTGCAGAAATAATATAAATCATAGTGAATTTAAAATTACATTTTTCAGAGGGCTAACCTGTCTCAAAAGTTTTGTAGGTGAAAGGTCTAGAAACTTTAATCACTAAATAACAAATTAATAACATAAAATAATTAACACTAAATAACGGTCACTGGTATCAATTAAAGGAACCCCATTCAAATATTATTGATTTTAAAGGCATACTTTAAAGTGAATTTTTTATTTTAAACAGGGTTCGCACAAACTCCTTAGACTCCTTGGAAACTCCTTAGAAATGAAAACATTCCCAAGTAGTACTTAGAACTACTTGGATAAGCAAACCACTACTTAGAAACTCCTTATATTCTATTGTGGCTTCTGACGCAAGTGATATTGCTGCCGAGGGAAAAAAAAAATCGCGATTGAAAAACGCACGGTAAATCCTTTATGCACGTCATTCATCTGAAGCACAACATTGGTTGGGTAGGGTAATCTTAATAGCAGGGCTCCCACCAGGTCCGTTTTTTAATTATTAGGTCCGTAAAGTCCGTTTTTCGACACTGTTAGCCGTGTCGAAAACCGTGCCACCTTTATTTTAAATGTTATCGATGTTTGGCATTTAGCTAAGAATCTCGGAAAAATCGCGTTTTTCGCAAATATGTTCCAAAAAAGTACCGTCAAATTTTGTCAAAGTATCGTGAAAAAACGCGAATTTTTCCAACAGATCGCGGGAAAACTCGGATTTCTTAAACAGACGCGAATTTTTTAAAAAGACAGCGAAAAAACGTGATTTTACTCAAAGATCAAGAAAAAACGCGAACTTCCTTAAAGATCGAGAAAAAAAGCAGATTTCTTCAAAAGATCGCATAAAACGCGAATTTCCGCAAAAAACCACGCGAATTTCCTCAAAAGATCGCAAAAACACACTGTTTCCATTAGAAGATCGCGAAAAAACGCGAATTTGGACAGAAAATCGCGAAAAACACTTGAATTTCCCCAAAAGATCGCGAAAAACACTTGAATTTCCTCAAAGGATAACAAAAAACACGCAAATTTCGTCAAAGGATCGCGAAAAACACGCGGTTTCCATCAAAAGATCACGAAAAAAAACGTCAGATTCGTTAAACAATCGAAATAAAACGCGAATTCCATTAAAAGATCGCGAAAAAAGCGAATTTTTCTAGAAGGTCGCGAAAAAAAACCGTGAATTTCTCCCAGAAGATCGCGAAAGAAACGCGAATTTCCCCCTGAAGATCACGAAAAAAAACGCGAATTTCATCATAAGATCGCGAAAAAAATGCGAATTCGTCAAAGCGATTACCGCTGTTAAGAAGAATAAAGAATAAATTCAAAACTTGTTATTTTTTTTCTTGTATGTTGCATTTAGCATTCTTTTTTTTTTTTTTTGCCTTTTAAAATTTTCTTTAAGATGTATCATGTATGTGATATACATTATAAGTATTTGTGGTTTGACTGATCGCTATTTCTATGACCTAGGGGTGATTCTAGTCCGAATTTTCCGAAAATGTAAGGCAATCATTTCCGAAAATTTTAAAAAATCGGTCACCAATTCGAAAATTTAGATATATGGTCGCTGTAACGAAAAAATCTGACAAAGATTTTTTGTCAGATCTTTGACAAAAGATCTTTCAATCAAGATCTTTTCTTTGACAAAAGAAAAGAAGAAAATCTGACGTTGCTGACAAAAAATTAATTTTGTCAATCGTTTGCAAAAAATCGCCAATTTCGTCAAAGAATCGCAGGGAAAACGCAAATTTCGTCAAAGAATCGCGTAAAATCGCAAATTTCGTCAAAGAATCGCGAAAACCCCCGCAAATTTCGTCAAAAGATCGCGAAAAAACCCACAAATTTCGTCCAAAGATCGCGAAAAAACCCACAAATTTCGTCAAAAGATCGCGAAAAAAACCACAATTTCGTCAAAAGATCGCGAGAAAACTCACAAATTTCGTCAAAAGATCGCGAAAAACCCACACATTTCGTCGAAGGAACGCTAAAAAACCACAAATTTCGTCAAAAGATCGCGAAAAAAACCCACAAATTTCGTCAAAAGAGCCACGGAGAAAACGCATAGCTAGTGTCGGGAGTGGATTTCCCCCTCTCTCCACCCCTGTCTGGTGTAACTTTTCATAAGATTTGCTGTGAATTTCAGATTTTTTTTTTTTACTCGGAATCACCCCTGTGACATGACCGTTGGTCACTGCATAAAAAAGTAGATTGGCAATTTTGTATTTAAACTTACGAAATCAATAAGCAATATATTGTGAATACTGTGCAATTTCAGCACTAACAATTAGATTGTAATAGAGTAAAATTTGTTTTTGAAATGTTTTTCTCTCCAAATTGGGCATTAAAAATTGGAATCGCGAAAAAAACGTCAGATTCGTTAAACAATCGAAATAAAACGCGAATTCCATTAAAAGATCGCGAAAAAAGCGAATTTTCCCTGAAGATTGCGAAAGAAACGCGAATTTCCCCCCTGAAGATCACGAAAAAAAAAAAAAAACGCGACTTTCATCATAAGATCGCGAAGAAAATGCGAATTCGTCAAAATTTCACCTTCAAAGAAAGCGATTACCGCTGTTCTAAAAGAATAAATTCAAAACTTGTTATTTTTGTTCTTGTATGTTGCATTTAGCATTCCTATTTTTTTTTTTGCCTTTTATAATTTTCTTTAAGATGTATCATGTATGTGATATACATAACAATAATAAGTGTTTGGGGTTTGACTAATCGCTATTTCTATGACCTAGGGGTGATTCTAGTCCGAATTTTCCGAAAATGTAAGGCATTCATTTCCGAAAATTTAAAAAAATCGGTCACCAGTTCGAAAATTCGGATATATGGTCGCTGTAACAAAAAATCTGACAAAGATTTTTTGTCAGATCTTTGACAAAAGATCTTTCAATCAAGATCTTTTCTTTGACAAAAGAAAAGAAAGAAGAAAATCTGACGCTGTTGAAAAAAGATTCTGTCAATCGTTTGCAAAAAAATCGCCAATTTCGTCAAAGGATCGCGAAACCTTCGCAAATTTCGTCAAAAGATCGCGAAAAAACGGCAAATTTCGTCAAAAGATCGCGAAAAATCGACAAATTTTGTCAAAAGATCGCGAAAAACCCCCACAAATTTCGTTAAAAGAGCCACGGAGAAAACGCATAGCTAGTGTCGGGAGTGGATTTCCCCCTCCCCCCCCCCTCTCTGGTGTAACTTTTCAGAAGATTTGCTGTGAATTTCAGAATTTTTTTTTTTTACTCGGAATCACCCCTCTGACATGACCATTAGTCACTGCATAAAAAAGTAGATTGGCAATTTTGTATTTAAACTTACGTAATCAATAAGCAATATATTGTGAATACTGTGCAATTTCAGCACTAACAATTAGATTCTAATAGAATAAAATTTGTTTTTGAAATGTTTTTCTCTCCAAATTGGGCATTAAAAATTGGAGTGTGCATACCACATAACGATGCAACACATAAAAACATCGACAAAAAAAAAAAAAAAATAATAATAAAAATAAGGCAAATCTTTAAAATTTTTTGGACTCCTTGGATTTTTTGGGTACTCCTTAGTTTTTTTCTTCCCAGCTCTGTATGAACCCTGTTTAAAAATAGCTAATAAGAGGAAAGATTCGAATAGGCGCCAAGAAAATCTTCAAAGGGGCCACCACAGCGTCCGCGGGAAACGGCCCCTTTATATTTTTGAAGTTCGCGACCCAGTCTGTGCAAAAATTAGTGAAAACATGCCCTGCCCAGACCATTCAAAAATCAATTAAATCATACCAAGCCAGGCCCGGCCCCGCCCGATTCAATTTCTACTAAAAATTCCGATTTTTCCTAACATACAATTAAAATCCTTAACGAATACTGCATATGTATTTATGAAGAAATGTTAGATTACTATGTGTTCCCAAGAGATAAAATACACAATAGCAACATTATTGATTACCTAGACACTTCAACATTCAAATAAAGATTCATTAAAAAAATTAATGCGGTTTAGAAAAAAAGAGGATTAAAAACATCATAACTTTTGAAGCTGTACAATAAAAAGTAGATTTTTGAAAATGTTTTTCTGTAATTTATGAAGGTATATTTACAATGATTCTGTTAACAGAAATTCATTATCGCTCTTACTATTTTTACAAAACCTATCGCCTGCCCGACACGTCCTGGGAACAGTATTACATGTATATCCAATTCCGGCACGGCCCGAGTCTGCTGAAAAAATCAAACCCGCGATCATTCACGATGTAGCCGTCCGATGCCGATCTCTACGCTCGATATGTTATATTTCTGCATTGATGTTGTCAAGCTAGCATCGGCTCGTGCAGCACTATTATACTTATTCATAGTCATATCTATAGGAAAAAAAAATCCTATTTTATTGGCTTCGTTTAAATTTTTCTATCGGGCTGGTAGGACCGCTTAATTTTCTATCGGGCCGGTCAGGCCGTTAAAAAAGTTGTTTTTATTCTTCCGTCTTGGCCCGACTCGTTTGAATATTTGCTTTCGTTTTTGCGGGCCGGGTACGGGCCCGTGCAGGCCTCTACCCTGAACAGAGAGGCATTGTAAAACCAGAACTTGTATGAGTGCAGGTTTTAGATTGGAGAGACTGGCGTCAGCTATGGAACAAATTTTAATTTGTAAAATGAAACATCAGCCGTTTGCGAAAGTTTTGGCATTCCGTGTCATAGATTTAATACTGTGAGTTTTGCGATCATAGATTGAAGTCTACTTTAGGCACCGGAGCAATATCCGTTTTCAGCGCTCCTACAAATTATCATTTCTGTAGAAACTATTACGTATTGGATAAAAATTGTGTGTTTTTTCGGACCATAGACCTTCGAGCAGAACAAATGTTTTTTATCTGTACTATCTTGTAATCTGTACCTATCATCATGGCGGAAACAGAATTTTTGTTATGGGGGAGGGGATGGTGAAAATAGGCTAAATTTCGTCCTAAATGTCCAAAAATTCTTGCTGTTTTCAAAGATTGAGAGGGGCGGCCTTTCCCTGCATCCCCCCTTCGTAAGTTCGTGTCTAATCACATACTGAATAAATATAACTGTGATGATTGTAAGATTTGTTCATTTTAATTCGGAGCATAAAATTGAAAGTATTGAAATATGAGCACTTATTAACATATAAACTTATACGCTTCAGAGACTAGAATGGCAAAAGAAAGTTCAATTTAGACATAAATAAGTTAAGAGTTACAACGATCGCTGTAATAAGAATGAAACTAATATAGATTTATCAAAAAAGAGATTTTAATGCCCGTACTATGCCCTACTAATCGACCCGCACGGTATTGCAATTGATAATAACCTTAAATACGTTTAAAATCAAATGCTGAATGATTTTATATTTTTAAAAGAAAAATTTTCCAGATGAACCTAGAGATGGGGAGGGGGTGCAATGTCTTCAGCAGCATGGGCGTACCCAAGGGGGGGGGGCTGATGGGGCTACAGCCCCCCCCCCCCCCCCCCGAAATTTTCGAAAGTGATATGAAAAAGTGCTGCTTTTTCCTCTTTCTTTTTTGGAAAGTTTTAATTTTTTTCAATCATACAGCGGATTAGCCATTCTCATTAGTCCCATATTAGTCCACATTGACAACAAAGAAAAGAAAGAGGGCAGAAGGGATTACAGCCCCCCCCCCCCCCTCCACCCAGAATAGTCGAAAAATTAAATGAAAAAGTAATTTTTCCTTACTTTTTTAAGAGAAATCTGTAATTTTTTCTTCTGTCATATAGCAAAATAGACATTCTCGTTAACACCATATTAGTCCACATTGACATCACAGCATAGCAAAAGATGGGGAGGTGGCTGATGGAATTTCAGCCCCCTCCTCTCGAAATGGTCGAAAATGAAATGATAAAATAGTGCTGAATTTTTTCTGCTTGTTTAAGATAAATTTTCATTTTATCCCCTATCATTCAACAGACTATACGCTTCCTTCATCATATACTTCCATAGTAGTGCATATTGACACCAAAGAAGAGAAAGGAGGCTGACGGGGTTACTGCCCCCCCCCCCAAACCAGAAATAGTCGAAAAATTAAATGAAAAAAGTGGTTTTCCTTACTTTTTTAAGATAAATCTGTAATTTTTTTCTTCCGTCATACAGCAAAATAGCCATTCTCGTTAACTCCATATTAGTCCACATTGACATCACAGCATACCCAAAGATGGGGAGGGGGTTGTTGGAATTATAGCCCCCCTCCTCTCCAAATAGTAGAAAATGAAATGAAAAAATAGCGCTGATTTTTTTCTGTCTGCTTGAGATAAATTTGCATTTTCTCCCCTATCATTCAACAGACTAGCCGCTCCCTTCACTGTAGTTCCATATTAGTGTACAGTGACACCACGTTATACCCAAAAATATTGAAGCGGTCTAATGGGGTTACAGCCCTCTCCCCAAAAAGTCGAACATGAAATGAAAAAGTGCTGATATTTTTCTTTTTGTTTGAGATAAATTTGTATTTCCCCCCTATCATTCAACAGACTAGCCGCTCTCTTCTCTTTAGTTCCATACTAGTACACAGTAGCACCACATTATACCCAAAGAGGTGAAAGGGGCTAATGGGGTGCCCCCTTCCTAAATAGTCTAAAATGAAATGAAAAAAAAAGGCTGTTTTTTTTCTTCTTGTTTGAGATAAATTTGTAATTTTTCTTCTGCCATACAGCTAAATAGCCATTTTCGTTAAATCCATATTAGTCCACATTGACATCACAGCTTACCGAAAGAAGGGGAGGCGGCTGATGGGCTTACAGCCCTCTCCTGCCAAAATAGCCGAAAAAAAATTGCTTTTTTTCTTTCTGTTTGAGATAAATTTGCATTTTTTTTCTCCTATCATTCAACAGACTAGCCACACTCTTCTGTTTAGTTCCATATTAGTGCACAGTGACGCCACATTACACACAAAGAAGAAGAAAGGGAGTGATGGGGTTACAGACCTCTCCCAAAATAGTTGAAAATGAAATAAAAAAAGTGCTGTTTTTTTTTTTTCTTTTTGTTTGAGATAAAAATGTAATGCAATTGTTTTCAGCAATACAAGGAACTAAACTTTCTGGCTAGTCTCACATCAGCGCATAGTTACACCACAGTATACCTAATGAGGGGAAGGGGGCTGATGGAATTATAGGGCCCTTTCGAAGTAATCAAAAATGAAAAAATCCCTGTTTTTTTTTCTTTCTTTTGAGATAAAATTTAATTTTCTTTCTGCGACGCAGCTATTCTGGCTAGTCCCATATACTAGTGCACAGTGATGCCCCAGCATACACCCAAAGAAGTCGATGGCGACGGGGGTTATGAGGTTACAGCTCCATTCCACCTCCAAAGAGATCGCAGTGAAATGAAAAAAAGGGCTGATATTCCTTCTTTTTCAGATGAATTTGTTTTAATTTCTGGCATGCCACGAATTTGTTTCTCTTGTTAATCCAATATCCTCCTCAGTCCTGCGACCAAATTTACTTGAAACCACAAAATCATTTTTCAAGTGACTGAAAAATAGCTCCATGCCTGTTTTATTGGATAAATGAAAATGTATATGGTCAGTTCAAGAGACCTACAAGTAAATTCCACAAATCTAAAAGTAGTTTAATTTAAGGAGTTTTTTAATTTCGCTCACAGTCGGCGGGCGCCAAGATTGCCAATGCGGAAGAATATTAATGTACAGTAACACTACAGCTAATCACAAGTCGATTTCGGTTAAATCGGAAATCCGGTGCGGCAGGGTTGACTGTACTTAAGTACTTAAATGTAGCTTAATAATTTTAATTTTTCAGTCGTATCTCCATGCAAAAAATTTGTGTTTTTTCTACGTTTTTTTGACGAAATTTGCGTTTTTTCCGCAGTCCTTTGAAGAAATTCGCGTTTTTTTTACGCACTCCTTCGTCGAAATTTGCGTTTTTTTTCGTGATCCTGTCGAAATTTGTGTTTTTTCCACGTTTTTTCGACGCGTTTTTGATGAAACTCAAGTTTTTTCGCAGATTTTTGCCGAAATTCACGTTTTATTTTACGAAATCCTTCGTTGAAATTTGCTTTTTTTCCGCGGCTTTTTTGACGAAATTCGATTTTTTTTTTCTCGTCTTTTTGATGAAATTCGCTTTTTTCTATGGCTCTTTGGCGAAATTTGCATTTTCTTTGACGAAAGTAGCGTTTTTTTGCGGCTGTTTGACGAAATTCGCTTTTTTTTCGCAGTCTTTTAACGAAATTCACGTTTTACTGTGGCCCTTCTTTGTGACCCTGCTATTTCTTTTTTTTGGAGATCTTTAACGAAATTCGGGTTTTTTCTGCGGCCCTTGGACGAAATTCGCGTTTTTCCGAGGTCATTTGCCTAAATTCGCGTTTTTTTACGCAATCCTTCGTCGAAATTTGCATTTTTTTCTTTGGATTTTTGACGAAATTCGGGTTTTTTTTCTCGTCTTTTTGATGAAATTCGCGTTTTTTTGCGATCCTTTACGAAATTAGCTTTTTTGTCGCAGCTCTTTGACGGAATGCGTGTTTTAAGCGATCTTTTTTTCGAAATTTGCGTTTTTCCCGCGACTTTTTGATGAAATTCGCGTTTTTTCTGCGGCCCTTTGGCGAAATTCGCGTTTTTTTTTTTGAGATCCTTTGTCAAAATTTGCTTTTTTCCGCGGCTTTTTGACGTAATTTGCTTTTTTCCGCAGCCTTTTTACAAAATTCACGTTTTTCTGTCGCCCTTCTTTGTGACACTGCTTTTTCTTTTTTTTACGATCCTTTAACGAAATTCGCGTTTTTCCGCTGCCCTTTGACGGAATGCATGTTTTTTTAGCGATCCTTTGTTGAAATTTCCGTTTTTTCTGCGGCCCTTTGGCGAAATTCGCATTTTTTCTGTGGTCATTTGCCGAAATTGGCGTTTTTTAGGCAATCCTTCGTCGAAATTTGCGTTTTTTCCACGGTTTTTCGACGAAATTTGTTTTTTTCTCGTCTTTTGGGTGAAATTTGCGGTTTTCTGCGGCCTTTTGACGAAATTCGCGTTTTTTTTCGCTTCCCTTTGACGAAATGCGTGTTTTTTTAGCAATCCTTTGTCGAAATTTGCATTTTTTCTAAGGCTTGACGATATTCGCGTATTTTCTGTGGTCATTTGATGAAATTCGCACCTTTTCGGTGGCCGTATGACGAAATTCGCGCTTTTTCACAATCCTTTGTCGAAATTTGCATTTTTTCTAAGGCTTGACGACATTCGCGTATTTTCTGTGGTCATTTGATGAAATTCGCACCTTTTCGGTGGCCGTATGACGAAATTCGCGTTTTTTCACAATCCTTTGATGAAATTTGCGCTTTTCTGCGCCCTTTTGACGAAATTCACTTTTTCCCATGTCCCTTTGACGAAATTAGCTTTTTTTGCAATCCTTTACGAAATTAGCTTTTTTTTCGCAGCTCTTTGACGGTATGTGTGATTTTAGCGATCTTTTTTCGAAATTTGTATTTTTCCCGCAAACGTTTGATGTAATTCGCGTTTTTTCTGAGGCCTTATGACGAAATTCGGGATTTTTCTGTGCCCATTTGACGAAATTAGCGTTTCTTCCGCGAGCATTTGACGAAATTTGACTGTTTTTTCGCAATCCTTTGACAAACTTTGCATTTTATCCGTGGCCCTATGACAAAATTTCGGTTTTTTTCCTTTTCGAATCCTTTAAAAAAATTGGAGATTTTTTTTCTGCGAACGATTGATGAAATTGTTTTTTTTCGGCGACCACGTCAAAAATCGCTATTTTTTTAAGTCCAAATTTTTGGACTAGACAAAATTTTTCAAATTTTCGGAAAATTTGAAACAAAGTCACCCCTGCCCCTCTCCTCCCCCCCCCCTCCCCCTGGCTACGGCCTTATTGGCAAAAATGATTTCTGTTTATAACACAATTCAACGTGTTTCGTAAGATTTAGAACATTATGGAAATTTAAGTCAACCCCCCCGCCGAAATAAAATCCTAGGTACGCCACTGTTCAGCAGCATATACAACGCATTGTTCGGTTTGTTTTAATTTTATATTTTTAAACGAAAATCTTTCCCAACATGCCTAATTTTGTCAGCAGCACTGCCTTATTCAGCAGGCTACAACCTCGAATTTGGGTGATTTTTTATTTTTAAATGAAAATCCATCCAATCGAAGCTCGAGTTGAGGCGCTGCCATCGAATGAGGGTAACACTGCCTTCTGCTGCGTTTACCAAGAGTGATATCCACGCTCCGGTCTGATTTTTCAAACGAACATCAAATTTATATTTAATTTCTGCTATTTGTATATATATAATTCCAATTCTGACCAAAAATTCTTGATAAAACATAAATAATATTAAACAAAAACCTAATTTGCAGAACAAATTAAAAAAACAAAATTTATTTCCTAAATTGTTTAAGCCCGAGAAGGGGCAGATATTAAGATATTTCATTCAATTCGTTCTACATTTAATGTTAAATTTTTGTAACAAATAAGTTAAACCAATGAACATTAAAAAATAAAAATGAAATTCATACAATATAATACTTCAAACACCTATATACTTAGATTCCGTTCAAATGAAATCGAAATAAATCTTCGACTTTTTTAAAGTTTTGTATTTTGCATGTATCTTATCATATTTTGTACACTCGACATAAACATAATGCAAAATCTGCAGTACAAATATTTACAACTTAAAAATGGAAAAAGTCTAAGATTTATTTCGATTTCATTTGAACGGAATCTAAGTATATGGGTGTTTAAAGTATTATATTGTATGAATTTAATTTTTAATGTTCAATTGGTTTAACTTATTTGTTACAAAAATTTAATATTAAATGTAGAACGAATTGAATGAAATATCTTAATATCTGCCCCTTCTCGGGCTTAAACAATTTAGGAAATAAATTTTGTTTTTTTAATTTGTTCTGCAAATTAGGTTTTTTAATAACTACTGAATTCAGACGAACACATTTCAAAATTAATGGAGGATATATCATCATCAGGCTTTGATTTGTGCAATATCGCATCACAATTTGTGATGCAATTTACCTATGTATAATTCAAAATGTTTCACCAATGCAGTAATGCAGGTTGCTGTAGTTTGGTCAAAAAGTTACAATCTGAATTTAAACAAGTAATATAAAAATTTTGTTTTTAAAGTCAATTCCTACTTAGACCATCAAAGAACAATTTAATATAATCCCTTAAACTAATATTAGTTTTTGTTGCATTAAAATATCTCAATTTGTTGATTTTCTATAAGCAAGTAGGTTTACAATGGAACTTTATGGGAATTTGGCGAAATATTAGAAATATCGCCAAATTGGCGTCACTTTTGGCGACTCATTTTGGCCGCCAAATTTGGCGATATATCGCCAAGTTGGCGACAAACTTGGCGGTATTTGGCGACAGAACAGGGTCCCCCCTATGGTAACCCCTTATTGAAAATACTTTCATTCATCTTCAATAACCCATGGCCGCAGTTTTGTTTCCCATGCAAAACTAAAATTAATTAATTAAAATTTAATTAATTAATTAATATTTGAAAAAACTGTATTAACATCAATTGTCATCCTGTACAAGTTAAAAAAATTATTTCAACTTGATAGGATGCATAACGAGTATTTTATAAGCGATTGAAAATTTGAATAAGATAAATATATAAATAAATAAATATAGAGAGAGTGTGAGCTAATAGTAGGAATTGAAAAAAATCTGCTTGAAAATGTTATTTTTATTTCCACTATGACGCCATATTCATCTTCTTTTTAATTCTTAAAAAAAAAAAAACTATTTCAGTTTCTTCAGTTTCTTCAGTTTCATGTTTCACGTGAAAATCATTCAACTAAATATAGGCAAATTATTATTACGGCTTTTGAATTATTTACAACAATGAGGGGGGAAAAAGTTAAATGTTATTAGAAAATGTCCGTTGATTCTCAATGAAAAAAGCGAAATTTGGAATTATTAAGAAAAATATTTGAATAATGTAAATAAAAATTAGCCCATGTTACTCTCTAGATTATAATCCACCTATATGCAAAGGCATTTTATGATCCGTTTTCACCCTGACGTCAGGCAAATGTTTTTACACTTTGAATTTATAATATTATTAGAATTAGCAAAGAATTAAAAATGAGTGGCATCAGGGACAAAAAGGTGGGAAGAAAAAATGAAAAAGTTATCATCTCCATAGGCTTTTCTATGTTAAATTAACATTGAGAAGTGACACTGGAAATAAATAAGTATTGCGCTGCCGCGCAATACTTAAATAAAATGTGCCCCATACCCTCACTATTTTAAAACGCGAAATGATATTCAAAGCACATATTTCTGAGACAGGAAATGATACATTGAGAAAACTTGCACTGAGAGAAAAAATTTCTGGCGAATCCTTGAAATGATTTAAAATATTTTTTAAAATAGTAAATATTAATATTTTTTACACCAGAAATATCGTTAGATTCGGAAATATACCAAGAATGTATTAATAGGTGTGTTTTTTTTTCTTTTTTTGGAACTTCAGAAAAACGGAAAAATTTGAAAACTGACTCGAATAGCAGTCAAATAAAAAGGTTTTTTGAAAGAGTAAATGAAAGATACCGTTGGAATCGGAAAGATTCGACGATTTTCTTTCTTTCTTTATATTTTCTTTCATTTTTTTTTTCTTTTGGTAACTCTACGGGCACCCGGTCATCGCAATTTCAAAATGCATTAAAAGTCCGAACGCTACGCTTTCGTCAGTGTGAAGAACCGCTTAACGCCTGGAGAAATGCAGGGCGTGATTGCTTCGAAAAAAAAAAAAAAAAAAAAAAAACTCGCCATTTTGCGATTATCATAATGTCTTTTAATTATATTTCGGCTTAATATCAAAAAATGAAAAATCTGAGCTCCAGTTGCATTTGGACCTGCCTATCCTTATCCAAATTTTCATACCTCTATGTACGGTAGATTTTCTTAGAAATCGCCAACACATGCAGAGTAAAGACAAACAACTTTCTTTTGTTAGTATGTATGCAATCTATTGTTATTTTATTGTATTATTTTCTCTGAGATAATGAAATTTTACCGTTTAATGCAGGATTCTGATACAGACAGGTTTTATTTTTACAGGCTTTACTGTGTTTCGAATTTTATTTACATAGCGGCCAAGGCCAACCTTCCTTATTTTTTAAGTAATATAAACATGCTTGGAACCAGCAATTTTATTTAATAAACGAAATAAAATACGAACCCTATAGAAACAAGACACATTTTATTAAATAATTTTCTCGTTAAAAACTTTATTTGATCTGGGATGAAACTCTATCAGGATGGCTATGCATTTATAGATACTAACATAATTTTTTTTTTTTTTTTGTATTAAGTTTTATGTTCAGAGGGGGTTATAGGGCGCCAACTGAAGTTCTGCACACAGGCGCTGGATACTGCTGGCGCGCCCCTGTCCCCATAGGTTTAGCATTAGCACGCGAGTGTCTTCGTCTGCCGGGGACAGGCACGCGTAGAATTCGAGAAATAGATATGTCACAAAACTAATAAGTGAAATTTATAAAGATTAAACTTTTAAAGATAAAAGAATTATATAAAGATCGCCTTCGACAGAACTCTGTAATAAAGCAAATCTATAATAATTTTCGAAAGCGAATCCCCTAATTACTCTTTAATTGAGCTTTCCACAGTGAGTCCGAACGAGTGTGCCATTTTCAAACTTTCTTGAGGAATTCGGAGGGAGGGGGCAAATTCTTTTTTTATCTCGTTGAACACAGCTGAAAAGCAATTAGTAGTGTTTATTATCACATATATTCTTTAAATTAGCCAAGTACTCATTGATGATAAAAATGTTGCAATAGCAAAGGCTTTCGAAAATGTCATTCATAATTGTTGTTTTTTGTGCTTAAAATGTTTAATGCTAATATTGCAATTTTAACTCATTTTGACGTTATTTTGTTCTTTAGTGCAATTTCTGAAAGAAAAAAAAAACTAGTCGGATGTGGCAATCCCAAAACTTTCTTTTATCTCATACATGTTAATACTTACTGAAAAATGCAGCATATCAGCACCACCGGTTAGATGATTTACACCAAAATGTAATTATCAACAACTTTGACAACTTCTAACTGAATCTGAAGGTTAAGGAAAATCCGTGCATTAGTTTTTTTAGATAGAGCTATTGCGGAAATTGTAAAAAAATCTGCATAGCAGTGGCACCCGTTGGGCAATTTACACCAAAAACTAATTAAGTCCAATTTGTACCAGGAAGTAACTGAATCTGAAGCTTGGTGAAAATTCATGCATTAGTTCTTGAGATACAGCTATTGCGGAAATCGTGAAAAATGCAGCACGGCAGCGCCACCTGTTTAGCGATTTACACCAAAAATTAAACAGCTCTAATTTATATCAGGGACTAACTGAATCTGAAGTTTGATGAAAATTCGTACATTTTTTCTTGAGTTAGAGCTATTGCAATAAGCGTGAATAACGCAGCATAATAGCAGCGCCACTTGTTGGGCGATTTTCACCAAAAACTAATCAGGACCAGTTTATATTAAGGTCTAACTGAATCTAAAGTTTTGTGAAATTCCGTGCATAAGTTCGGGAGATAGAGCCAGAGCCCGATCAAGCTGAAGTTGGGCCCAGGACCTGTTAAAAAGTTGCCCCCCCCCCCCCCCTACCTCCCATTCTCGGCGACACTTTCAGAAAAATAAAGTATGTTTATTTGATGAGTTGACAAAGTTGTTTGGGTGAAAGTTCCAAGTTTACAAAAAAAAAAAAATTAACTTGCAAGAATAATCAAGAAAATGAATTACCGTCCACTTTCTCAAATAAGCATTTGTATAATTCACAAACATCTATGATCCACAGTTTATGTTGCAGAATAAATAAGGACGTCTTTTTCAAAACTCGCCTTATCCAAAATCGTAAAAATTGTGTTTTCCCTAACAGTCTAGTAATCATTTTAAACTATAATTCTGACATTGTAAAATCCTCGTTTATATTGAAACCAATAGACACCGTATGCAGTTTTTGGCATTTTCCCCAAATTTGATTTTCTGGATACGGCAAGTTTTGAAAATTATAGATACTCTCAAATTGAAAAGGACTTTTACAGAAAAATTAAATAAGAAGGTTTTTTATTACAGTAAGACTTCGTTTTTACGTCAGGGACCAACATATAAAATGCAAACAGTGGAAAAACTTAAATTGTGAGAAAATACACACAAATTTGTGGGCCCAGGGCCGGAGGCCCGTGCATTAATCAGGCCCTGGATAGAGCGCCCACAAAATGTTTGTCACATACAGACTCACCAGACTGACTCACAGACAGACATATTCTAAAAACCATCAAATCGTGTTCAGGACATTCTAAACCGTATAAATCCGTCGAAAAATTTCACGAATCCAATACTTTCTTCTTGTAAAGATAGAAGAAAGTAAAAACATTATTCTGACCGGTGATGACACTACACACTGTGAAATATCAGATTCCTTGAGAAGGGTCATCTCTTAATTGGTGCCCCTGATCCCGAATGAAACTCGGTCTACCAGGCACTAAATACAGGACTCCTCAAAAATATTCGAATCCATCACCGTGACACCATCTATGGACGACAATTGCTTAACTCTTTATCTACTGACGGTATTTATAAGTACCATTAAAATAACTTGTTGTAAAATTCATTTAATACATCGATTAGTAGTAATATAGTTTAGAATGATGTTATAGATGCATTACTTTATCTTGTTCCAAAAGCATTATTGGTTACACAAAACAAAAATATTTTTAAATGGATGATTTATTTATTTTGCTTTGCATCGTTTTAGCTTTCTTGACGTTGGGGGGGGGGGGGGGGGGGATTTTTCAATTCAGAAATATTTCTATTGTAAAAACATTATATTTGTACATTTCCTAATTCTATAAAATACTAAGAAAAAGATTTAAAATAAAAGATTTGAGTGGGTTTATAAATATTGCATAAAATCCCTATAAATTGAAATTTAATTAATCGTTCTAAATCCTTCAATCTTTCTAAATTCCTTCTAAAATTTATTAAATGATTATGTAAATCTTCTAATGTAGTTTAAAAAATTCACAAAAAATGCTTTAGAAGGTAAAATTTTTATAATTCAGTACATAAAGGGTTGGAGTACATTTTCAACTACAATCGAACCTCGATTTAACGAATCGTTCGGGACTAGCAAATTTGATCGTTAAATCGGGATAATCAAAGGAATTTTTTTATACAACAACACTAGTTAAAAAATGGCTGTAAATAAAAAGAATATTCCTCACTTGCCTTAATAACGATTTTAAACATTTGTTGCTTTACGAAAATATATTGTTTAAAAATTCATTATTTTTTTATGCACCACTATAAATCACAATCATTTTAATTAAGAAAGAGTCTCATTAATGCAAATTTTGTAGATAAATTATAAGATATCTTTTATAGATGTTTGTTTGCGTTATTTCAATTTTGTATTCCAAACTTCTTTATCGATTTTTTTCAAGAAGCTGTGATAATAGTATTATCAACATTATAAGCCATTAGATTCCGTTTCAAGTTTCAAAAAATCTAAACTGCTAACTGCTTCTTTGAATGTTGAATGCTTCATCTCTATTCCATCTTCTTCATCCGATCCATTACTATAGCATGAATAACCTCGGTATAATGTACATTTTCGCATGTAGATATTTCTGCGTCGTATGATACATATTTAGAAAATCGACAATCAGGAACACTGAAAATATTTTATAAATATTAGAAAATTTCTTCAATTTTTCCCTTTTTTTTTGCATAGATAGTTATTCGTTAAATCGGGATTATAAATTCGTTAAATCGAAGTATTTTTGTTCCATTTTCATCGTGACCATAAAAAAATTCGCTAAATCGAGAAATTCGTTGAATCGTGGCTCGAATGCATGTTATGTATTTTTCATCTAAACCAAGTTTTAGTGTACTATGTAGAGAGCATAAATAAATAAATTTGTATACAGGGCTGAATAAAAGACGTAAAAAATATTTTCTCTGTGAATAGTAACTACCTGAAGTGCGTTTTCAGTTGTTTTATGGATTTTCCATAGTTGAATTAAATTTTGGTATATTATGTGATGCGTATAAAATTCTATAGATCATATAGAGGATTTCTCAAAAGCAGGAACATTTCTACCCCACTCCCTGATTTTTTTTCTTACTTGTAAGGAATACAAGCTTAGTTGGTAAATTTGTTAAATGTTTTTCGTTTTTTTTCTCTCCCCGTCCCTCAAAAAAAAAAGGAATCACTATAAACATCACTGGGGTAAATATCCAGTTATAGACAGTATGGTGTAACTTCCGTTGGGACCGTGAACTGGGAAGATTGGTTGATTGATTGATTCTCCCGGTTTTTCCATGTTTTCTCAAAACTGTTTTAGATATCGAAATGGATCACAAACTGCAGATTGTAGCGTAAAACTTTCTCTATCTGCCGCTGATCCGCTTAGTGTTTTTTTTTTAAATGCAAGCGTTTTTGAGCCTATTCCGGACAAACAGACAGATTAAAAAATATATATATTAAATGTTATTTTTGACTATACGTCGGCTAAACAGTCGAATGAACTTAAAAATGGGTGTTTTTTCTGAAAATCACAGACAGACACTCCAATTTTATAAGTTAGTATGGATTTGAAACTTATTTCTCATTTCTTTCAAATTATTAATTTGTATTAAGTAGCTAGTTTCAGCAGGCCCCGATCATGACTAATTTTGCCATGGGCAAAGATAAATTAGAGGGGCCCATTTGTACCGTTGCAACATTATTCAAATAGAACTGATGGTGAGTCATATGTGTAATGTATAAACAATATTTTCGCAACTTGGATTTTAAATAGAAGAAAATTCTGTCAATTCTAAATTAAATACCTTAATAAAAAATACCCTTTTCAGGGGCGTTCGTAATTATATAAATACATAGCACCTATAGTCGTCCTTCAGTCCATCTGTCTGTCTGTCCGTCCGCATATAACAGAGCAAAAACTACCCAACCGAATCGTTTAAAATTTAAAATATATAATTGTTGCATAATTTTGTCGAGTCATTTCAAATTTTATGAAAATCGGTTGTATAGTTTAATTACAGGGACAGTCAAAAGTTTTCCGTTACATTACGGCCAATGGGAAAAAAATATTGCAAGTGCATTTTAATGATGTTACAGCCTTCCAAATAGTCTGAAATTTTAAATATATGATTGTTGCAAAATTTTGTCGAGTCATTTCAAATTTTATGAAAATTCGATGTATAGTTTAATTACAGGGACAGTCAAAGTTTTTCCGTTACATTACGGCCAATGGGAAAAAATTATTTCAAGTGCCTTTTAATGATGTTATAGCCTTTCGAACAGAATGATATTGATAGGCACTTATGAAGTGCACTAAAATATATATTCAGTACAATATGCGGTGCAAAAAAATTTATAAAACTAGTTATAGTACGAACGCACCTCATTTGCCACGTTTGACGAGCAATTTCCAACTTGTTTTTCTTAGTGCAGAACAAAACTCTTTTATATAGCTTTGGTAAATTGTTATGTTACTTTAAGATGAATTTAATAACTTCTAGTAATGGAAGAGTGTCAAATACTGTAACATATAAATATGAGTTAATCAAGTTAATTTCTTTAACATCTTTTTAAGTTGTACTACGGACAACATAATGTTAAATAAAATACATTTTACTTCACAAGTAGAAAATGTTTTTTCAATAAATCTAAAAAGATGACAATTTTGGGTTTGTTCTTATTTAACTCGAAGTTAAAAGAAAAAACTTTTAATACGGAAGAAAATTTATCTCATTACAATTAGAACTGAATATTTTAAACCACTAAAGTTTAGAGCTAATATACTCTATTAAAATCAAAATATTATTTCTTATTTAATAGTGGTTGAAATTAGCTTTGCAAAAGCATTGATCTCTGTGAGTTCAAAATGAAATTTGTTTTTCAGAATGTTTAGTAGAATTTTTCACAAAATGAAATTTGTATTTGAAAATTTTTAGAGTTGTAATTGCGGAAAAAATATTTTGTAAATTAATACAGCCGAACCTCGTTATCCCGACACTCTTATGACCAGAAAAAAGTGTCTCATAAGCGGAGTGCCGTGGTAACCGTAGTTGGAGAAAAATACGTTTATAAAAAGCTGTATTTTTAATTAATTTAAAACAATTTTAAATTAAGAACTGTTCTTGCGCTTTTAAGAAATAAAACAGAATTGAAAATAATAATAATCAAATTTATGATATTTTGTTTTTTATTGTTACATGAAATATAGATGAATTAAGATTTGCTTATCCCTAGCTTCCTATAATTCTTTTTTCAATATTATACAATGAATTGTATTCAATATTCGTTGTTTCAGGAATGAATGTTAGATAATTACTGATCGTTTCAATGCAATGCAATGCTTCGGTTTTAGTCGGATGTAAAACGCCGTGTAACCACAAGAAAGCGCAGCCTGACCAGAACAAAAAGACCGCGAGTTGACTGATACGTCCATCTGGAGCTTAAGTGGGTCATTCATAGTGTGTGGGTTTATCTATCCAGGTAAAGGGTTGAAGTAAAATTTCTCATTTATCTCAATGGTCAAATTAGACACTTTTGTGAAAAGTTTGACTAAGGCATTTCTTACCGCTTAATTTCCGTGCTTATAAGATGGATTATGAAAAATGGACAATTTTCCTAAACCGTCGTGATATCCGGAGTTTAAAATTATTCAAGTTTATTTACATTAAAATCATATACAGAAAATCGGGACTTTGAAAAACTGACGTGATAATCGGAGTGACGTGAAAATCGAGTGTCGGGATAACGTGGTCCGACTGTATATGGATTTTGGGGCCCATGGGCAAAGTCTTGATTTGCCCATGCGATAATAAGAGCCTGAGTTTCAGGAGATTCAACTCATGCGATGTTTTTGTGAAAACTTCTTATTATCTCAAGGACTCGGTTTTATTACTCGGCTCCTTAAACTCCCCGTTGCCTCAATTATTTGATAATAATAATTCTGTAGAACTCAGTATCTTAAAACTTCTATCAGAAGTAATTAATGTGGTGATTTAACCGTAATGACATTACTAATTTGTTGTAACAATTAATAATTCTTATAAATATTTTATTAATTATTGATAATTGTAATTGTCCCATTAATTTTAAAATAATTGAGTAATAATTTTGTAATTGCTGCGTGCTACGCTACTACACATGAAATACATTCGTTCAATGACTGTCAATTTTGTCTTCCAGAACTGTTGCTATAAAATATTTGAAATCAATATCGATACATTAGTAAATTTATTTTGAGTTGAAAACCTGCATGAAATTATTATAAAAAAGATGTGTCCTTTAGCAACTAAAAACTTTTTTAATAATTGATGTTTTTTATCAACATAAAATATCAAACTCAGGAAGGGAAGATTCAGTATCATTTGTAAGATGTGTTACGGTTTTTTCTTTTCTTTTCTTTCTTTCTTTCTTTTTTTTTTTGTCAAAAATAATTGATTTTTAATTTATCGATATTTCTACCAACAAGAAAGAAACATCGCGCATCAAGCATAGATTATGAACACTTTCCAACACTCCCAGACAGGGTTCGTTGATATACAGGGTGATTCAGCTCGTCGGTGACAAACTTTAAGGATCGATAGAGCACACCTAGACGAACATTTTTGAATCGGGAATGTAGGGTCCCTGACGCGATGGTAAGGCGCTAGGCGCTTTCGAAAATTTGGGTGCCGAAATTCGAAACGTCATAAAAACTAGGGAAATGGTTAGATTTTCTTGCTTGTTGCGTCGAAATGATTCTGTTTGTTTAGACTTTCTTCAGTACCAATTTGATAAGCGTATCTCTTAAAACATGGATAGGGGGCGCTGCAGACTTTGGAGAGCTAGACAACAACTTTAAGCCCGTTATTTTGATAATTTAACACATGCTCGCCAAAGTTTATACTCTAACTTAAAGTTTGAACCCAAAAGTAGAGCCCTGCAAAAAGCGTAAGAGCCGGAATAAAATGTCAAAGTACAGGGTGGTCGAAACTCGAAGGCTCCTAAGAGATAAACAAACAGATTTCTTGACTTATGGCATGCATTTTCATGATTCCGTTTGCTGGGGCTCTCTGAAACTCAGTTGAACGGTACAAAAAGAAACATCGATAGGGGGCGCTTTGGGCAAAAAACATAATTCGTTGACATTTCGGACGCTAACTGGAAACGGGGCGCTACGATCAGTTAGTAATAATGAAAACACATTTTCTACCTCTGCTCAACACTTCTGAATAAATTTAGACCAAAAACATCAATGATACTGGAAATTTATTTACAAAAAATAACACTACAGAAGATGCTCGAAATTTCGACCTTGGGCCATGATGCAGGCTTCGCACCTCCGTCGCATTGAGGAGTGTGTGTTTCCAACAATGCCAGGAGTATCTCTGATCTGCCCTGCAGCTGCCACAATGCGCGCCACAAGTTCTTCAGCACTGCTGACAGGTGTATGGTATACCTCGGCCTTCAGGTAACCCCAAAGGAAGAAATCCAAGCAGGTGAGGTCTGGTGATCGGGCAGGCCAGTGAACTGGACCCCCACGCCCGATCCACCGCTGGCCATACCTTGCGTTTAGATGGAGACGCACGTCGTTCGTGTAATGGGCCGGAGCTCCATCGTGCTGGAACCACATCTGGCGACGCGAACCTTCGGGTACGTGCGCCTCATCCAGAAGCTGCGGCAGCACTTGATCCAGGAAAATCAGGTAATTTCCACCTGTCAGCCGTTCAGGTAACAAATAAGGGCCAATGAGGCAATCCCCCAGAATGCCGGCCCACACATTTACTGAGAAACGCTCCTGGGCTGCTCGGCTTCTGGTTTCAAGTGGATTTTCATCACACCACACATGACTGTTGTGGGCGTTCCACATTCCCTCCCGGCTGAAGGTGGACTCGTCCGTAAACAAAATGCTGTTTACAAAACGGGGATCCCTGGATCTCATCGCCAAGTACCATCTTGAGAATTCCACTCGAGGGCCAAAATCCTGCTCTCTGAGCAACTGCACCCGCTGGATGTGGTAGGGGTGCAGATTCCGGGAACGTAAGATGCGCCACGCAGTTGCTTGCGAAATGCCAACATGTCTGGCGATATCTCTCGTGCTAAGACCTGGGTTGTCCTCAACCAGGTTAAGCACAGCCTCTTCGTTGTCGGGGGTGCTCACTGATCGCTCCCGTTCAGGCCTGCCTCCGTCGAAAGATCCCGTTGTGGACAACCTCTGGTGTACTCGAGCGAAGAAGGCATGGCAGGGGATTTGCCTGTTGGGGTAACGCTCGGCGTACAACCGCTGAGCGGCTCGTCCATTACAACCAGCAGCGCCATACGCCAAATGCATGTCAGCCAATTCAGAGTTTGTGTACCATTCCATCCTACTACCGATCTGCAGACAAGTAACCCGAAGCTTAAGTAGGTACCGCACGTTCAAAAGACGTGTCTGCGCATACAACTACGTCATCTCGCGTTGTCGTCTACGCATTACGTATCTTTTGCATATCGATATGGTACGATATCTTTTGCATAAATCAGCAAAAAGCACCTTATGTAAATTTTATTGCGCGCATTGTGCATGATTGAAACCAGCTATGTTTGTTAAAAAAAAAAAAAAAAACTGCAGTTTTAATAGCTTCTTATGATAAGTAAATTACTCTCTTGTTTTGTTTCTAACTGATCGTAGCGCCCCGTTTCCAGTTAGCGTCCGAAATGTCAACGAATTATGTTTTTTGCCCAAAGCGCCCCCTATCGATGTTTCTTTTTGTACCGTTCAACTGAGTTTCAGAGAGCCCCAGCAAACAGAATCATGAAAATGCATGCCATAAGTCAAGAAATCTGTTTGTTTATCTCCTAGGAGCCTTCGAGTTTCGACCACCCTGTACTTTGACATTTTATTCCGGCTCTTACGCTTTTTGCAGGGCTCTACTTTTGGGTTCAAACTTTAAGTTAGAGTATAAACTTTGGCGAGCATGTGTTAAATTATCAAAATAACGGGCTTAAAGTTGTTGTCTAGCTCTCCAAAGTCTGCAGCGCCCCCTATCCATGTTTTAAGAGATACGCTTATCAAATTGGTACTGGAGAAAGTCTAAACAAACAGAATCATTTCGACGCAACAAGCAAGAAAATCTAACCATTTCCCTAGTTTTTATGACGTTTCGAATTTCGGCACCCAAATTTTCGAAAGCGCCTAGCGCCTTACCATCGCGTCAGGGACCCTACATTCCCTATTCAAAAATGTTCGTCTAGGTGTGCTCTATCGATCCTTAAAGTTTGTCACCGACGAGCTGAATCACCCTGTATATCAATGGATATACACTATATGGCCAAAGGTGACCGGTCCCTTGCGATTTTAGACGTTTTGTTAAATATCTAGAAAAATACACGAGGAATTAAACTGAAACTGCAAGTGTTTAAACAGTATAGTATACGTCATATATTTCCTCGAAGAGTTTGCTACATTACTTTTTACAGGGTTATCCAAAAGATATTCGTTCTTTTTCAATTTATTGACGGTCCCCTATGGGGTTTCGGGAAAAAATCTTCGCGGAAATATGTGACGTATACCATACTGTTTACACACCTGCAGTTTCAGGTTAATTCCTTATGTATTTTCTAAATATTTAACAAAACCTCTAAAATCGCAAGTGACCGGTCACCTTTGGCCTTATAGTGTATATGATGATACAATATCCTATATTTATTTCTAAAATATCAAGATTTTTGATATTTTTATATATTTGATATTTATTTTCAAAATATCAAGATCCTTGATATTTTGCATATTTGATATTTATTTTCAAAATATCACCATGCAAGATAATTTTGCATATTTGATATTTATTTTCAAAATATCACCATTCAAGATAATTTTGATATTTTCAGTCAAAACATATGTAAGTGAATCTTTCAGCTGTTATTGACTGTGCCATTCTGTAGATAAAGAACTTTTGTCTCTGGCAGTGACCTTTTTTAGCAAAAGAAGAAAACAAATATATATTTTTAAGCTTTATGTTTGAGGCTTTCATTTTTAAATGTAGAACTATTAATTATGTGAGACAATTGATTCAGAACAGTCATTGAAAGCTAAACTGTCTTTTTTAGATAAACAGTTATATACAGCTTCATTAGAAAAGAATCTTTTCTGATTTTGGTTTAGTTGAGTTTAAACTGTACAGTCGTAAGAAAAAAAAAAAAAAAAAAAAAAAGTAAACACCTCTTATTAACTCTTCAGCAAATTATCGTAGAAGAAAGTTACTGGTACCGAACGATTGGAAATAAAGTATACGTTTAAATGATGTATATAAAATTTGCTTAGAGGCCCATCTACATATTAAAACGAACCCAAACTTCCTTTTTTTCAGTTGCAATACCCAATTTTAACAAGGTATTTCAAATCTTCAGTTCAAGTCATTTGAATGATAAGTTTTTGAATTATAAACATTCAAAATTTAGTGCTTCTAATGTTAAATTACATTTTCATATTTTTATTAATATCTCCGGAAATTATACTCCTAATGTGCTAATTTTTGTGTAGCAATAATACTGAAAGACCCAAACATAAATACGTTGAATTTGCAATTTTTATCATTTTATGATATGAATTGTGAAATTAATGTTCGAAAAAATTACGAATTGCAACCTACAATTTTTTGATGGGTTTAGATTTATTGAATCCTGCTTTATGGAAATACAAAACTTCACATTTTCCTTCCAAGTAGCTTTGAAATTATGCTTAAAAAACGCAAAATGATGGTTTAAGGGGCCGTCTATGATAGAAGTGACTAGATATTTTGAAATTGCTTATGCTATCCTGTAATCTAGCAGTCTTCAATGACTGGTTAAGTAGCACTGAAGATGCCTTGATCAAGAAGGGGGCTCTCTCGGTCAACAATCCAGTACCGAACTTCAATTTGGATACAGCCCCTAAAATACGCTTGTTTTAAAGTAATTAATTTCTCGGAAACTTATCGTATGAATTGCATGAAAATTTGTTTTCAGTCTAATTGAAGGGTGTAGAGTTCATTTATACTATCAGAATTTTGTACTGCTATTGAAAAAACAAAGTTATGGTTCGTTTTAATATGTAGATGGCCCCCTAAGCATATTTTATGTACATCATTTAAAAGTAGACTTTATTACCAAACGTGTGGTACCAGTAACTTTCTTCTACGATAAATTTTTGCAGAGTTAGTGAGGGGTGTTTACTTTTTTTTTTTCCACGACTGTACAACATGTTAGGGAATAAAAAATAAGACAAGCTTACATTTATGTTAAAATTCTTGAATAAAAAAAGCTATTTTGTTTTAGAAAATTCTGATTTTTTTATACTTGATACTGAATCCTATAGTTCTTTTTTTTATATATAAGTGTATAAAGCATATTGTAGTATTTTCAATTAGTTTATCTCCAAATTTGTTCTAAGTGAAAAAAAAGGGGGGGGGGAAGAAATGCAGTTTTAGAATATTGTTTAAGTTTTCGTGTTAAGTGCCAATATGTTTTAGATTCTAATTTACAGACGTGTGAAAATTATTAGAATAATCGTGAAATTTACAATAAAACCTTGTTATATTAAAAAATAATATATTATTTAAAAAATATTGATACATTTGATATTTAGTGTGCATCCTCTTGTTTTTTATTAAAGATTCGATACGTCTGGGCATACTTTGTATGATTTTTTGGCAATTAATTTGTATTTCGTTGTCATGGTGCCAAATTTGGATGAGTCTTTTTATCAGACCATTCTTGTTTGTGGTGTTGCATTTCTTTAATTTTTCCTTTACAATGGCCCAAAGATTCTCTATGGGGTTCATATCTGGACTGTTTCCAGGCCATAGGAGTGTTTCTTTTTAATTAAAAATTAAAGAAATGCAACATCATAAACAAGAATGGTCTGATATAAAGACTCTTCTAAATTTGGTATCATGACAACGAAATACAAATTAATTGCCAAAAACAAAAACTCATACAAAGTATGCCAAGACGTATCGAATCTTTAATGAAAAACAAGGGGAAGCACACTAAATATTAAATGTATTAATATGTTTTAAATAATGTATTATTTCTTTAATATAACAAGATTCTGATGTAAATTTCCCAATTATTCTAATAATTTTCACATCTCTGTATATTATGCTTGAAAATATTTGCTGTCAGCAGGGAGTTGACTATTTTAAAAATGTCGGATATATACTGAAAATATCGGATATTTTTTATATTTTCGAAAATATCATGATATTTATGAACCCTGCTCCCTGAATACTTTAATAAACTACGCTGTTTAATAAGGTATAAGATACCTAAGTAAACATTTTAGAAAATGCATAACACGCA
Organism: Maratus speciosus; assembly: GCA_963932465.1. NCBI lineage: Eukaryota > Metazoa > Arthropoda > Arachnida > Araneae > Salticidae > Maratus > Maratus speciosus. The sequence continues at coordinate 299,944,179 of OZ010789.1, forward strand.
TTTGCAAACCAGATTTCAGCAATTACTCTCCATAGCCGGAAAAGTAGTCCAATTTTTTCTGTACAGCCCTGTATTTGATCAATAGATTTGCATTATATGTTACATAGCATGCTAAAATTTAGTATAATAGATTGAAAATTCACCTTCAGCAATTTCTACCAGTATAGACGGAAACATACTTGAATAATTTTGTATAGCCTTGTATTTAACCTCCGACCTTTTTATACGTGCCACATATTACGCTAAAATTTAATTCAGGCTAAAACACGCTTAAAACTACTGAAATCACACTTCCAGAAATTATCATCCATTGGCGGTCATTTATTTAGTTCTTTGGGTGGTTCTGTATATGATCTATATTCCACAGCCACCTCTTAATATATACTAGATATAGTTCAGCTTGAAAATGCATAACTCAATTAAAAACCACTTTTAAGAAATTTACGCTCATACTCAGTAATCCTTACGAATTCTTTTGTATAGTGTAGAGTCCTGTATATGTTCTATAGCAGGGACTGCGAACCTATGGCATGCGTGCTGCAGATTATTTTTGGCACGGCATAGATTTAAGTTTTACATCAAAATATAGTAGAATATCACAAAATGCATTAATTAATATAGATGTTGTCTGTGTCACTTGAATCCGATTAGTTCGGTTGATTGTGATTGTCACACAGATTGGAGAAATTGAAATATAACTTAATTTATCCGAATCTAGCTCAATATTGGCTCAGAAAATTTTGAGAATTAGAATATTATCGCAAAAAAAAAAAAAAAATGAAAAGTGTAATAAGCAAAAATGCTGATTTTAAAATTATAACAACTTCGAATTCAATTCCAGACACTAAAAGCTATAGTTTCTGGCGCTTGCTATTTTGACAATTTTTTTTCTGCAAGACATTCTTTTCGTAGAGAAAAAAAAAAAAAAAAAAAAAAAAAATCTATTAAAAACGTCTTTTCAAGTGAGTGCAATTAAACTTGCATTCTATCGAAAATAACTAAGTGCAAAGCGGATATAAATTATTTGGCACTTAAGATGAGAGAACAGAAATAATATTTCTTAAATAAATTTCTACAGTATAACATCAAATATCACCTGTATTTTTTAATGCTAAAAACAAAATTTTAAGTAGTTTTGATTCATTATTATTTGATCCATTAATTTTTTTTTATTGTTGGCACGCCATGATCACGTAAAGTATATTTTTGGGAAAATTTGGCACGTGGGCGTGAAAAGGTTCGCCATCCCTGTTCTATAGCATTTATACACATCACGTAGTATGCTAAAATTTAGTTAAACTTAAAAACGCATACCATAACTGAAAATGCACATCCAGCAATTATCACTAACTGGCAAAAGTAACCCGGCGTTGCCCGGAATTTTAAGAATGTTTGTTCTGAAAAATCAATTTTAAAATTTAACATACAACATAAAACAAGCAATAAAAGAAAAGCAGTCGAAGTGTTGTACACATGAACCAAATGAAAACCTAGTATAAAAATGTATAAATTTATAAAACAGACTCAATATTTCAATTCATCATTGGAGCAATAATGTTAAAATACGCCAATATTTCCATAATTCGGTTTTTATCATGCTTCAATACGTTTTTCACACTCATATGAGGAAGCAGGACGTTTCGGTCCCGCCATTTCGGTCCCGCCGTTTCGGTGCCAAGACATTTCGGTCCCAAGACATTTCGGTCCCGAGACATTTCGGTCCCAAGACATTTCGGTCCCGAGACAATTCGGTCCCGAGACATTTCGGTCCCAAGACATTTCGGTCCCGAGACATTTCGGTCCCAAGACATTTCGGTCCCGAGACATTTCGGTCCCAAGAAATTTCGGTCCCGAGACATTTCTGTCCCAAGACATTTCGATCCCGAGACAATTCAGTCCCAAGACATTTCGGTCCCGAGATATTTCGGTCCCTTCTCCAGCAAGCTGAAATTTTGTGCACTTGAAATATGTGACAATTTTATAGGGGACATTGTAGAGTTTTTTAAATAAAGGCCTTAAAATTTTAGTAAACACACACAAATTTCGTATGGTAATCATTTTAAAAAACAAGGGGGGGGGGGATTGACATTTTCTATATTTTAGTGTATCATAGGTATAAGGGTCTGATAAATTAAGACATTTATAACTCGATCTATAATTATCGCAAAACACTCATATTTTGTATGGTAAACGTAATCTTTATAAAAGGAGGGACATTATCAAATTTTTTAACTGAACTCCCTAAATTTTAGTATAACTCGAATATAAGGACTCGAAAACGCAAACACTTATAACACAGATCAAAATTGTCGCAGCCCACACAAATTTCCTATGATAATCATAATCGTTTTATAAGGCAGGGGGGGGGGGGGCTCTGTTGGCTTTTTATATATTTTAGTGTATCTTAAGTATAAGGTCCTGATAAATTAAAACATTTATAACTCTCTCTGTAATTATCGTAATCACACTCATATTTTGTACGGTAAACGTAATCTTTAAAAAAGGAGGTACATTATAAGATTTTTTAACTGAACCCTTGAAATTTTAGTATAACCGAATATAGGGGCCCGAAAACCGCAAACACTTATAACTCGCAATCAAATTCTAGCACCCCATGCAAATTTTATATGGTAGAAGTAATCGTTTTCAGGAGTGGGAGAAGGGAGAGTTCTGTGGATTCTTTATAGAAGCTCCTCATATTTTAGTCTATCATAAATATAAAGTCCAGACAATTTAAAAATATTTATAAGTCGAGCTTTAATTTTCATATGCAAATGCCCATGCCAAAATGCACATATTCAGTTGTATATAATTTGCACACTATGTGATTAATAATGAAAAAATCTGCAAATATTTTTACAAATCTTTAATTTATCCTATTATTTAACGGCGCATCAATTTTAAATGTATTGCATTTTACATATTTTTTAAAAAGGGGGTTCTTAACATGGAATTGTGATAAAGACACATTATTTTTTAAATTCTGCACCGGAACAGACTAGAACTTTCTATTTTATTTTAATAGTTATTTTAATTTACTATTTTTTGAAAAACTATTTAAAAGTTTGCATTAATCTTTTTACATGTAACAATAATATTACCGCTATTTCTACCGGTGTCGAATGACAAGTTTAAAAATATTTTTAATTTTGAACCACTTCACCGTTTGCCCCGAGATAACTCGGGTATAAAAGCACTTTTTCCCCATACCTGTCGACGGTGAAGTAGTTTGCAACAATTACAAATCCTTTTTAATATATTTAAGACTTTTATATGCTTATTACATTAAAAAACTACGAGCACAATAAACATAAATCAAAATTTTAAAATTTCTATTGTCATAAAATATTCTTTTCGTATTTAGAATTAATTCTGTATTTCAAATATTTATTTGTTATTTATTTGACTTATATACTTAGAATTAAAGCAGCCTACATGTTTTAATATGACAAATAAAAAAATAAAAATGAAAATACAAAAAAAAATAACATAAAATCTCAAAATAATAATGTATAGTGAATCACTTTTACGTAAAATTTCATTTTAAATTAAGAAATTTTATAAATATATCACAATGAAGAAATTTGGAAATTTAGAAAACATATTTGGCTTTTCTTGATATCTATATGTTATTCATTCAAAAGAATATTATACATGTATATATATATATGTCAAGTGTAGATGTCCTGGCTTCCCCCATTTGATTATGCTAAATAAAGATCCAGATAGAAGAATTATTCTACTCGCGCTCTCTTTGTTCTAGTCAGCCGGCGCTTTTTTGTGGCCACACGGCATTTTTCATCTTTAATGGCTTAAAATAACTGGGACGACATGCAGTGGCGTAGCCAGGATTTCGTTTCGGGGGGGAGGGGAGTCCAGAATTTTCCCTTCATGTTATATCTATAGTAAAACCTGTCAAGATGAAATTGTAAATATTGGTGAAAAATTCCGTTTTACACGAGTTTCAGTGTTATTTGGTGTATTTGTATAGTATTCTTTTCCGTAGCACTATGGAACATTTATGTTTAAGACAGAACTCCGTTATAGGCAGGTTCCATTTTTAAAAGTTTTGTGTATTTATATAAATATACTTATTTATATCATATGAATAGAATAAAACTTGTCAAAATAGTAATTGTCTATAACAGAATCCTGTCTTTAACGTAAGCGTTACATGGTCTTAATATGAATTGCGATACAATTAAATTTGCTGAAAACCTGTCTGAAAAGGGGATTTTCACCCTTCTTTAGTGAAGCATAGTGAAACCTGTGAAAGCGGAATCTTTCTATAACGGTATCCTGCCTCAAACGGAAGAGTTTCAGAATCCCTGCGAAACGAACAATAGATCTTATTGAGGTAGTGTATCTTAGAAGTATAATTAATTACACTTCTTTACATGGAAGCCTGTCTAAAATGGAGCTTTTTAACAGTCCTTGGAATCTTGTCTTGACTGTGTATATATGATAGAAGTATTTCGAGTAACTTTAAGAATTTAGGTATATCCTTATTTAATTTTTTAATTTAAAAAAAAGCATGGATAAAAAATATAAGGCCAATCTCTATAACTGCAACTAATAATACATTCAAGTTACATTAATATTTACCAGTGAAAAAGATTAACTTATGATGTAAAATCTGAGCGCATACTGAAGAGTTAAATTTAATTAACCCATTCGCTGTCATTCACGAGTATACTCGTGGCTTTAATTTATTGATTACTTTGTCACCACTATTTTAGAAAAAAAAAAATGCCTCATTTATTGTCAGAAATTTCGCTGTATTAGTAAAGCGAAATTTATCTTTCTGAATTTGTGCTGGCAAAGACCTTCAACAAAAAATTTGAAAATTCTTAGTTTTGGCAGCGAATGTGTTAAATCAAGTTTCATATTACATAACATTTGCCTACAGTAAAGTTAGGGCCAAGTGGTTAAGTGTAAAACAGCAATTTTCATGTTTAATTTCTTGCCATTGAATTAAGAATTTGTGCTGTAATAGATATTGGATAATGATTTCACATAAGTGTCAATCGCATGAGCCGTTCATGCGATCCGCCGCGCTCCCCATGGAAATTTTTGAGGTAACCCAGATAGCATGAACATTAGCAGAAAGTTTGATTTTTTCTGATATTATCTTGCCGTGACAAATTTGAATTGAGAAATTCGCAGCAAATTTCCCGCAAGGTATACCATCACCCACTTGCATGAGTAGTTTGTTGTGAAACTGATGGCAAGACTGTCTTTAATTCACGAAAGCAAAAAATCTCTCTGTTGAGAGACTCAACAACAATGAGAATCAGCACATACGCAGAAATTGCAGAAATTTTATTCGGTAGGCACCGTTTTTTCTAAACGCTATACTTATTAAATACCAAAAAATGCTCGAAATGAAAAGTACAAATATTACCTAAACTTGTTTATGGTGATAAAACCTATGCATGCGCCTTCTGACGGCGCTTTCGCATCAATAGACCTGATCAGGTCTATTGACCCCTTCGAAGGGGTTAAACTTATAGTGTGATATGGAAAGATTACTACTTTGCAGTAAGTTTGCAGTAATTTTGATTACTTGTTTGCCGTTAGTTTGCAATAAATTTGATACAGCATGAATTTAACTTGCACGACAAGTTGAAAACACTCATAGTTATATTGTTAAGTAAAAAAAAAAAATTCAAAAATTGAATTGTTTTTATTAAACGTATTTATCAATTCAAAATTATTTTAATTATTAATTGTTTAGATAACTAATTTATCAATTGCTTGTTTAAAAACTATTACATGAACTATATAATAGTTTTTATAGGGTAAATGCAAATGTATATATTTTTAATTTTCGGTTATTATAACGTTATTAACTTCATTAGGATGTATAAAAGTGATAAGGGTTCTGAAGATAAACATGTTGTTTATTCATTTATTAGTTAGCTTATAATATTATTTTTGCTCTTTAATTATAATTAATTAATAATTTCTTACTTTTTGCGAATTGTAAATTATAACTGTACTTAAAAAATTAAAATCTGCATAATATCACCTAACACTGTTAAAAGGTATTTTTACGTATTTGCACAATTTTGCATTATTATTATTATTATTATTATTATTATGTTTAATTAATTAGTTAATTATTACTTAGACTTTATGTTTTTGACGGATTTTTCAAAAAATTCCTATATTATTTTTTGGAAATTATAAATTAAAACTTTTGAATAAAAACTTTAAGTGCTATTAATAATTGCTACTAATAATTGCTATTAATTAATTCTCAAAAAAGTTAGGAATTTTAGTATAAAAATTAAATTAATATTTTATTAAATATATTTTTTATTTAATGTATCCTTAATTTATTAAATTAATAACATTATTAATATACATTACATTTTTTTACTTTAAAATAAACTCAATACATAATACATTTTATATTCAATTTATCATATAGTAGTTATAAACTGAAATTTATCTTTTATATGTTTATTTATTTTATATTTAAAGTCACCGAAATTTAAAACTATTAATATAATTAATAATAAAACTAAAATAAAAAAATATTATTATTTTTTTCTGGGAAAGTGGGAGGAAAAGGGTAATATTAAAAATCAATAAATAAACGACAAATACAAACAAGTTGGAAATTGCTCGTCAAACGTGGCAAATGAGGTGCGTTCGTACTATAACTAGTTTTATAATTATTTTTTGCACCCCATATTGTACTGAATGTATATTTTTTTTGCACTTCATGAGTGCATAGCCTGTGACATCATTAAAATGCACTTGCAATAATTTTTTCCCATTCCCCGTAATGTAACGCAAAACTTTTGACTGTCTCTGTAATTAAACTATACACCGATTTTCATAAAATTTCAAATGGCTCGACAAAATTTTGTAACAATTATATATTTAAAATTTCAGACCACTCGGAAGGCTGTAACATCATTAAAATGCACTTGCAATAATTTTTTCCCATTGGCCGTAATGAAAAGAAAAACTTTTGACAGTCCCTGTAATTAAACTATGCATCCGATATCCATAAAATTTGAAATGGCTCGATAAAATTATGCAACAATCATATATTTAAAATTTCAGACCATTCGGTTGGGTTGTTTTTGCTCTGTTATATGCGGAGACAGACGGGCAGACGGACGGACTGAACGACGACTATAGGTGCTACGTATTTATATAATTACGAACGCACCTAAAAACCTTAGTTTTGTCAGTTAAAAATTGGAAATAAAATTAATTAAAATAATACTTACACTATTACATAAAATAAAAAATAATCATCTTATTACAAAGAAATAGGCCCAGTTTCAATAAAATTAGTTCACAAAAATCGTCTGCAATGGGTGAGAAGACTGTTAAAAATGCAACCAATAATTATTTAAAAAAAAAAAAATGATTGTTTTTCAATAAGTATATCTAATTTCTGAATTATTAAAGGAGAGGATGTAGAAGAATGATTTGAGGAAATATTTACCTAGAATAGCTTATAAGTGTCCAATTGAATTATTGAAGACATTTATTATTAATCTAATTGTAAGAAGGAGAAAAAATAAGAACAGTTTTTTAAATTATTTAATTAATGATGATAATTTAAAGGTTCTAAAAAACGTATGGAAACAACCAAAAAATCATCTATGTCAGTTTATAGTATTGATAAAATACCTTATATTAATAACAAATAATACAGCTTAAAAAATCCATTTTGTTAAATAATAATAATAATAAAAAGACAATGTCCCCTGTAAAATTATATCACATTGGTCAATCAAACAAATTTTCAGCTCGCTGTGATTTCATTATCACGAGTTATAAAACTTTAAATTTATCGGACTGTTATATTCAGCTTTTTTTTAATTTGGGGGGTGGGGGGTGTTAAAAAAATTTAAAAAGGTCCCAAATAATGTTTAAATTACAGCGTTTGGCGGCCCACGACAATTAGAATACGAGTTATAAGGTGGTGGGCACCGAAATGACAAGGGACCGAAATGGCTAAGGACCGAAATGGCCAGGGACCGAAATGGCTGGGGACCGAAATGGCCAAGGACCGAAATGTCTCGGGACCGAAATGGCCAGGGACCGAAATGTCTCGGGACCGAAATGGCCAGGGACCGAAATGTCTCGGGACCGAAATGGCCAGGGACCGAAATGTCTCGGGACCGAAATGGCCAGGGACCGAAATGTCTCAGGACCGAAATGGCCAGGGACCGAAATGTCTCGGGACCGAAATTGCCAGGGACCGAAATGTCTCGGGACCGAAACGGCGGGACCGAAATGTCGTGTACCCCTCATATGACGTTATATATTCACCACGTCCTTTATATTTCAAATAGGACGTAATATTCCATTTTTTTAATTCGTCAAACTATTTATTTAATTTTTTTCACGTGGAAATCTTGCTATAGAAAAGTAATTGTTGTGGTAAGAATTTTAGTGTTGATTTTTAATTGTTGGCAACAGCTATAACGAAAAATGTTTAAATTTGATTGGAAATTACTGTTAAATTGGTGGTTTTTTATTAATTAAAAATTAAGTATAAGTTATTTCGATTCCAGATTACTTTAGTTGCCTCGGCCGTGTTTTAATACACATGTACGTAACATCTCGCAATTCTCGCTTCCAAACTGTGGATTTGTATAGCGTTACAGACAGACAGACTGACAAATTTTCATTTTTATATACTATTAGATATACAGTACTTCGGATACGGTACTGTATTCGAAATATTTTGTGTGCCCCTGCAAATGTACGATAAATGCTATGCACTTCAGAGTCTACAGAAGGTAACTTGTAATAAACCCCAGTAACGTATATACATTTCATAATATTTGAAATAGTGTAACATAATTAAAATGCGCTGCAAACAGTTTTTCCCTTATATCATTATGTAACAGAATTCATTTGTGTGGCCCTGTAAATGAATAATAAATTATTCCCACTCTGTATTCTACAGAATGCATATCTTAGTGTACTTAATAAAGGCATACAATTTTCATTATGTTTGAAATGGTGTAACGTCATCAAAGTGCACTTGAAATGATTTTTTCCCATTGACAGTAATCTTATGGAATGCTTTTGACTGTTCCTGTAAATGAATTACAAAAGCTACACACTTCATTTCAAATAATGATCTTGTTATAGTAAACGCCAATAACACACAAAAACTTCAGGGCAATCCGAGTATATTTACGAGAGTTAGAGCGCGGACAGACAAACCGAAGTAATAAAGACTTTTCAACTGTTGGAAAAAGTTAAAAAGCACGCGCTGGAAAATGTGGGGATGAAGTATGGGGAGGGCTACTGCTATTAACTAAATTTTCTTTTTCTCAAATAATTTTGGGAAAAAAAAAAGTAAAATTTATTCTATTCAAGAGATTTAATAATTAAATGGTAAGAGGAAAAAAAAAAAAAAAAAAAACTTAGATTTTTCGTCAGGGTGGCTCTGGCTCCTGAATCTCCAGTGAAAGACAATATTTAGTTCTATTTCCCTTTTATACTTATGTGTTTAAAAACTATGTTAAACGGGAGGTTCGTGAGGGAAAGGTTCTCCTGATGAAAATAAGGAAAACTATACTTATGTGTTTAAAAACTATGTTAAACGGGAGGTTCATGAGGGAAAGGTTCTCCTGCTGAAGATAAGGAAAACTGTTTTAATTTTTCAATTTGAAGCTTACTTTTGTTTTTAAGGTTACATTTATGTATTGCTTTTATACATGCTTTCTTTTAACTTACAATTATGTTTGCGTGTGTCAGTCAAATCTTGTGACTCATTTACCCACTTCCTGTTGACATAGAGCTTTAAAATTTGAAGTATACATGTATTCCTGAGGGCAATACATGATTTGGACGCGTGATTGCACATTTGATTTTTTAAAATTCCATATCTAAAGGGAGCAACGGGGGGAGGGGGGGCAAATTTACGCAATGGCTGCGTTTGATTTCCTATGGAAAAATCAGCATCAGCTTCAACAATGAGTATTTGTTGAAAAGTACCAATGACAGGGTTACCACAGTAGCGCCAAATTTTAGCCAATTTGGCGAAATATCGCCGAATTTCGCGACAAAAATAAGTTGCTATATATTAAGCCAACTTGGTGATAGCTGGCTAATTTGGCAAAATTCCGATTTAAATCCATTAATCTTCCATAATCGAGCTCACCGCAATTTAATATAAACTCCGTGCATTTAAGGGTTTTTTTTTTCATGACTTTCTACTTTTCAGTGCATTTAAAACAAGTAATATAAAAATTTTGTTTTTAAAGTCAATTCCTACTTAGGTCATCAAAGAAAAGTTTAACATAATCCCTTAAGCTAATATTAGTTTTTGTTGCATTAAAATATCGCAATTTGTTGATTTTCTATAAGCAAGTAGGTTTACAATGGAACTCGATGGGAATTTGGCGAAATATTAGATATATCGCCAAGTTGGCGTCATTTTTGGCGACTCATTTTGGCTGCCAAATTTGGCGATATATCGCCAAGTTGGCGACAAACTTGGCGGTATTTGGCGACAGAACAGGGTCCCCCTATGGTAACCCTTTATTGAAAATACTTTCATTCATCTTCAATAACCAATGGCCGCTATTTTGTTTCCCATGCAAAACTAAAATTAATTAATTAAAATTTGAAAAAACTGTATTAACATCAATTGTCATCCAGTACAAGTTTAAAAAAAATTATTTCAACTTGATCGGATGAATAATGAGTATTTTATTAACGATTGAAAATTTGAACAAGATAAATATATAAATAAATAAATAAATATAGGGAGAGTTTGAACTAATAGTAGTAATTGAAAAACATATATACAGTAAATTCTGTCTAAGGCGGACTGTGTAAGCCGGAAATCTGTCTACCGCGGAAAATTTTTCAAGTCCCGGCGAACCCATAGAAAATTACATTAATTCATGCTGCATAAGGCGGAATCTGTCTACCGTGGAAGCGGAAAGGTCCCACCGAAACCAAAATTTTGCATAAGGCGGAGAAAGGATAATTTAAAAATGCATTTTGTTTATTAAACTTTTAAACTGATAAGTCAAATAACTCAATGTCGAGCATGTTAGTTAAAATTCCGTAACCTTTTAAAAAAGTTAATTCTAAAGAACAGAATTTATGCGTATACCATTTTTTCATATGCAAAATTGCATCTAAAAGTTAATATTTCTAGTAAAATGAACATTTACCAAAATGCATACCGGGTGTCCCAAAAAGGACTGACTGATTTTAAAATTCAATAACTTCCAAACGGTGACAGATATTAAAAAAATTCTTGCAGGAAGGTTATGCATAAAGTCAAAAGTTTTATTACAGTGATTTTCGATTTTAGTTCGAATTACAAACAATAGATGGCGCTGTAAGCAATAGTCGCTAAATACAGGCTCGATTTTTGGTCCTTTCTGTTGTTCCATGCAGAAAAAGGAGATGGAAATGTATTATCCGAGCCACGAAGTACCAAAAATCGAGCCTAAATTTAGCCTCTATTGATCGCAGCGCCATCTATTGTTTGTAATTCGAACTAAAATCGAAAATCACTGTAAAAAAACTTTTGACTTTATGCATAACCCTCCTGCAAGAATTTTTTTAATATCTGTCACCGTTTGGAAGTTATTGGAATTAAAATCAGTCAGTCCTTTTTGGGACACCCGGTATTTTCGAAAGTACAATACTTTAAGATTGTAATCAAATTCAAAATTATAGCGTTCTGTCTCATTCTCGAAGTTTTTTTTTTTTTTTTTTGTGTGTGTGTGTGTGTGTGTGTGTAAACTTCCAATATGAGTGTATTACAGAGTACTAAGAAATTGAATAACGTTTCTCATTTATCTATAAAGACAAAAGATCTTTCCGAATTTCAGTTTTCAACCGATTTTCGAGTCAGGAAAATCAATAAAAAATCATCAAATTCGAGGGATTTTTTTTTTTTTTTTTTTTGGGGGGGGGGTTGCATAAGCCGGAATATTGTCTACCGCGGAAAATTTTCTCAGTCCCGATCGATTCCGCCTTAGGCAGAGTTTACTGTATTTTCTACATTTTTGGGAATTTTAATGAAAGCATTTTTTTTTTTTAAATAATTTACATTTATATTTATGGTATGTTTAAATCTGTTTTGCTGTTTTGCATGACGTGTTCTGAGAAAAAAAATTTAGTTTTTCCTAGTTCATATCTATAGCCTCAATTTTAAATCACGTGGCCTTGGTAGCGTACTATTCAAAATCTTGCCTCATCCTGATTTTGTTTTTCGAGCCTTCATACTATCTGAAATTTGTTATTCATATAGATACATTAGCAAATTTATTTATTTTGAATTGAAAACTATATGAAATTTTGTTTTTAAAAATACGTTGTTTAGCAACTAAAAACTTTTTAAATAATTAATGTTTTTCATCAACTTAAAATATCAAATTCAGGTCAGAGAAACTTCAGTATCATTTGTGAGACGTTTTGCGTTTTTTGTCAAAAATAATCGATTCTTAATTTCCGTATAGTATATCTTTACGAAGTAGTGAAGCACAAGGACACCACTCTTCGTTTATTCAGATTGATTTGTCAAGATTGATGAGGTATGGACCATTTCCTATTTCCTGCAAGCGCAGTTATTGATTCCTTGTTTATATTTCCTCTTTACCTACATTTCATCTTAATAATGTATCGATTTAGATATTTTTTCATACAATCCAATTTGAATAGGTCTGTATTCCGCAATTGTTTGTTATTAATTATGTAATATGTTTGTTAACGCAAAGTCGTTGCAGTGGCGTAGCAGTTAAAAAATTATAAGAGAGGTGTCATTTTCAAATAAAATTATCAATAGATTATCAATAATGAATAGTGTTTCAAATAACGATTTCTAATTAATAAAATGTTTTCGATAATAGTTTATGTGTTCAAACTAATTATTAAGGGATCTCGGCCCCCAAAACATTTTTTTTTAATATTATCAACTAAAAAATTTATTTTTAGCTATAGGGAGCTCTGTCTCCTAAGAACTCTGCTCACCAAACGCCAACCCCTGTTCAAACAGCGCAGATTCTAAAAAACGCTAATTTGATCAGTTTCATAAAGATTACGGAAGACTGAATATTGATTTACAATTAAAAAAACAGTATGGCGATCTCCCTGTAAACAGGTTTCCGTTCATGTCCCTTTTATTGGGGAATTTTAAGGCCGAATCAGCTGCTGTTTAAGATATCTTATGGCTGTTTTCGTGTTTGATTAAATAAGATCAGTTCAACATTTGAAAATAAGCTACTATAAAATTAACTAAGTTAACAGTCTTTGATTTCCGGTATTTTATACCAAAGCTATTATAAGAAAATTTGGTACTTTTCGGTTAGCCGAGCGCCAGTGTTACATATACATGTATATGTGTTATATATATACGCACATATATATATGTGTGTGTGTGTGTGTATATATATATATATATATATATATATGTGTGTGTGTGTGTGTATATATACGTATACATAAACATATAAATGTGCATATATAACACTGGCGCCTGGCTAACCGAAAATTAAAAAAATATATATATATATATGCATGTTAATTGTATCGTTTTAAGTCTGGCGTAATTTTCACCAAAGCTTTCTTTTTCTTTTTAATATCCACGTGAAAATTCTTATGTTGTTAGAAAGGAAATATTATTTGCGCTGCCTTAGAATGGGCAACAATAGTTAAAAACATAATCTCGAAATATGAAATAAATGTCTCGTGTTTTTAATATTTTTCAATTTAAACTGTTTGGCTTGGCAATATTATTATTTGGTCATTTTAAATACGACGTAATTTCTCCCATTTACTGCTTTTAATGCATATTAATGAATGTATTATTTTATGGGGATTTTCTTTTTTTACTTTTTAATTTTCACGGGAAAATACTTTTGTTGTTAGAAAGGAAATGTTATTATTTGCACTGTCTTAGAACTGACAACAATAGTTTAAAAGACCATCTCGAAATATGAAATAAATGTCTCGTATAAATATATTTTTAAATGTAAACTGTTCGGCAATACTATTATTTGGCCATTTTAAATATGACGTAGTTTCCCCCCATTTACTGCTTTTAACGCGTATTAATAAATTTACTATTTTAAACTTTTCTTTCTCCTTTAATATTTACATGCAAATGCAATTTTTAGGATGTAATTTTCAATATTTTACAACTTTTAACAACATGTAATCATTTAATTATAAAGTTTTTTTTTTTTTTTTTTTTCTGTTTTAGGTAGCTTTCATTACAAAAAGCTACCTATTGCAGCCGTTCTGAGGAAAGCGATTCCGAAAAATGTTGGTATATTTTCACCGATCATGACCCCCAGACCCCGAAATCACCCTCCGTTCAAATATGATATATATATAACCATTAAATAAACATTAACGACCACCAACAAAAACTGTGAAATTATGAATAAAATGACATTAACAAATACAGTTTCCACCAACTCACTTCACATGGAAACCAAATAGTACATAATTAAAAACAGCAGACATTGAATAATAGAAATGAAAATATATACCAGATGTTATCTATAAAGTAAAGTCCCTTGCATAGGCGTAGAGTTACATGGGCCCGTGGGGCTCGGGCCACCCCCAATAATTTTTTCAGGTGGGCTATATTTTTTTACGTCAACTGACATAGAATAAAACTCGGATTTTGGAATTTCATATAATTTACAAAAGCTTTTAGCGTATAATCTTTTGATGGATAATTTTTCTTTCTTTATGTTAGCTGTTTACTTTTATTTCTTATAAACAAGTAAAACAACTGGAAAATTTTAGCGTAGCGTATGGGGGAAAAACTAAGCACTCTCCATGGTGGGTTTTTCTTTCTTCTTTGGACAATCGGCACATTTTCTGAGAAGAATTTCTTTTTCTGATTCGGCGTTATAGACATAGGGCAATAAATTCACGTTTTTAAGAGACAACAAATGGTGTCCGATATGATCTGATTAGAGTAGGCCCGAAACTAAGGGGGGGGGGAGGGGCAGGGGGGACATGTGCCCCGGACGCCAGAGCCAAGGGGCGCCAAGTGAATGATTATACCTTTGGAATAGATCATTTTCTTCTGATGGACTGATGGATTTCATTATTATGAAACAGCCATAGCCATTATAAATGAAATGTTAGGTGAAGAGGAAAGAGCAGTCGTAAAAAGTTTGAACTCTGATTTTCTGGTCAGAATGAAAAAAAAGTGGCCATAATTTAAAAACCTAACACTTCATTTATAATGGCTGTTTCATAATGATGAAATCCATCAGTCCATCAGAAGAAAATAACTCGATTAAAGCGGAAGCTCGGTTAAGCGGGACTTGGATAATCGGAACTCTACTGTATAAACAAACACTGTAAATAGCCGGTAATACATGCGAATTCTTTTATGTGAACGAACTATAATAGCAACAAACGTCACATTCAATTTACGTAGTTCAGTATTACATATTTTAGGATTACATAGTTTAAATTTTAAAATAAGTCGGCCATTAGAGAATTAGTAAAATTCTCTTTATAAATATACTTTGAGGAAGAAAGGGGGGGTGGGGGCGCCAAAATTCATGTTTGCCCCGGGCGCAAAAAAAAGCTAGTTTCGGCCCTGGATTAGAGCACAGTGGATGGTTTGCCGTTCCCCGAACCTACAAAAAAAGTGGCTCCAATTTACGAGTTTTGAAGAACTTGGGAGGAAAGGGGGGGGGGGGAGTTAAGTTTTGTTCCAGATGACCAAACCAGGAGCTAGTGTATCCAAAGCATAGAATATAAAGGGGGAAGCTCTTTATCCCTAAATCATGCATAAAGTTCATATTTATTAAAACTGTCCAAATCTATCAATCGGTCTCTCTGCAAGAACTGATGATTCACCCGGATCTGGTAGCAATAAGCAGTACATATTCAATTGTTTTTATTCGGGCCGACCAAGAAACCCGATCTCAGGCCCACTTTCTTTCATTAATGTCAGGCTGGGTAGGGACCTGGTCTTTTTTTTTTTTTTTTTTTTATGTTGAGCCAGACCAGGCCTAAACTTCATATATTTCCGTACCGTTTCGGGCTGACATTTGATTCGATTTTCGTGGATTTTCAAACTTTCCGATGTTCATATAAAAGTATCTATCTGTACATGCGTATTTAAGGCTAAATCAGCAGGGCCACCTTTTCGTGCGCAACTCTGTAGTATTTATATTATACATTTATGCATACTAACTATGCTGACATGCCCGATATCGTCCGGTCCATCGCAAAGTAGTACGAAACACGAAAAAACTCAAAAAACCGTAATCGCGAAAAATTAAAAAAAAGCTTCACGAATTCCAAATAAATTTAATTGAACAAAGGTTACTATTTTGGGCTAGAAGATAACCGAATTGCTTTTACTAATTTGGATAAATTGTAGCAGATGACAAAATTTATTATTATAGGCTAAAATCTTAAAACAGGATTCCTTTTACGAATGTAAAAAAATCGTCGCGGAACACGTAAATTCTCTAAACAATGCATAAAAAATTCGCACAAAAATCAAAAATTGCTGTACGAATTTCGAATAAACTTTATTGAAAATATAACAAAATTTATTACATTGGCTAAAAGTTTGAATACCAATTTCTTTTACGAATATCAAAAGATAGCAATGGAAAGCTAAATATCGCATTAAAAGTCGATAAAAAAATCGAAACTCGCAGAGGAAAAAAATTGCTACAGCGTGTTACATGTTTGAAACGAATTTCTTTTATAAATGTAAAAAAAGGGCACAGAACGCGTAAAAACGCTAAAAATCGTGTTGAAATGCGTTTTTTTTTTTTTTTTTTTTTTTTTTTTTTTTTTTTTTTTTTTCAAAAATCGCGGAGGAGAAAATTTGCTATATTAGACTGAAAGTTTGAAACATAAAAATATTATGAATGTCAAAAAATCGCTACGGAATACGAAAAACGTAAAAAAGAGCATTTAAAATTCAAAAATCGCTGAGAACAAAACTTCCTATAGTGGACTAAAACATTAACCGGAATTCTTTCCCGAATGTCAAAAAATCTCCACGGAACGCGAAAAATCGCAATAAAAATCGGTCAAAGTGCAAAACCTCCGGAGAACAAAATTTGCTACATTAGGCTAAAAGTTTAAAGCCGAATTCCTTTTACCAATGTAAAAAAGTCGCCGCGGAATGCAAAAATCCGTTAAAAATCCAAAAAGTCGCAAAGGCCAAAAATTACTACAATGCTCTAAAACATTTTAACCGGAATTATTTCATGTTCGTCAAAACTCCTTGCGAAAAATCGCAAAAACTCGAACTAAAAAAAAATCCCTGCCGGCCCGGCCTACAGGCAGAGGTAGATTTCGAAGTCAAATATACTAATTTCACAAACAAAAACTAAATCATGATTAGAGATAAATCCTCTTTAACAATTTTATCTGGCCGCTTTTGACGAGTTTTTATTTCATTTTTATATAATAGCTGGTTTTATAAGAATCATGTTAGGGCGGTATTAAAAAAAAAATACTTTTCCATGCTCAACAACTCGACATTTTCTGGCATAATTCCAGATTCATTTTTAATATAAAAAAAATATGAAACTTGCTGACGTGATTTTTGAAGAGATTTATAAGCGACCTGTGTTTTTATTTTTTGTTCAATTAATTAAAACTTGATATATAAACAATTATTTTCTCAGAAGAACAATATTTTTCGTTTCTAACACAATCGCTTCGGGAAATTCCGTTCAAAATGCCCACTTTGACATCATTTTTTGAAATATATTCTGCCTCTATCCAAAAATCGATCATTACAGTACATTATATAGTTTCTGAATAAGCGAATCTACCAATTAAATGCGTTTGAAAGCAAAAATGAATTTAAAAATGAGTCAGAAAATAAGCAGTTTGGATTTGAGTGACAATGATTTTTCCAACACAATCCACTTCGGTAGATTCGGTTCAAAGTGCCCTTTTTAACAGCATTTTAAAAAAATATATTCTGCCTCTATCAAACAATCGACCATTACGGTAGTTTATATAGTTTCTGAGTAAGAAAACGTACCAATTGGAAGCCTTTGAGAGCAAAAATGAATTGTAAAATGAGTCAGAAAATAAGCAGTTTGGATTTGAATACACCCTTACTAAGATGATTTTTTTCGTCAACCGCTATGTATTTTTAATTTGTTTTGCTGTAAGAATTGGTCCTATCCAAAACTTGTCTATATAGATGTTGTAGACAAAATTAAGAAGATATATGATAAATTCATGGGAATTTTATATCTTTTGAATTGACGGAGTTAGGGATTTTTTTCTTCTTCAAACCCCCTTTTTGTTTTCGTTTTTAATTTTTTTTTTGCGGTACGAATTGGTCCTATCAAAAACTTGTGAATATAAAAGTTGTAGATAATGTTAAGGAGATTTATAATAAAATTAATTGGATTTGATATCTTGAGAATTGACGAAGTTATGATTTTTTTTCTCCCAAAAACCCTATTTTTGCGCCCCTTGAGCCCATTTTTAACTTTATCAAAAATCTGTGATACATAAATTTTTGACCCTATTTTTAGAAGTAATAAAAACTTTAAACTGATTTGATATGTACAAAAATTAAGAAGTTATGGGGGGTTTTCTGTTTTCACAAAACCCCTCCCTATTTCCATCCCCTTGGTCCGATTTTGCCCATTAACGAACTTGACCGAGATTTTATGGCCATTGATTTTATGTATCAGTTTGGAAGAGATTGGTGCAGAATTACGAAAGTTATCGTGTCCAGAAGAAAGTGATATATATATATAGATAGATAGATACATAGATAGATAGATAGATAGATATATAAAGTTTTTTACTGAGGGTGGTTTTGGGTTCTAGGGATCATGATCGGTGTAGATCTGCAAAAATTTTTCAGAAATTCCAACATAGGAACGATCCCAATAGATAGTATTTCATACGAAATCTACCTAATTCAAAAATTTCGGAGGATAAAATTTACTGTATAAAGCTAAAAGTTTGAAACCGAATTCCCTTTATCAATATAAAAAAATCGCTGCGAAACACGAAATAACGCATGGAAAAATTTGAGAAAATTTCAAAAATCGCTGTACGAATTCCGAATAAACTTTTTTGAAAAGAGGACACAATTTACTATATTATACGCTAAAAGACTGAAATCGGACTTATTTGAATAATGTAAAAAATATCGCCTCGAACTGTGAAAAAGCGTTAGAAATAGCATTAAAAATTATATTGAAAAAGTCACCTTCATACCAAATTTTGTAGCTCTGCGTGCAGCGATTTTTACAGAACATAGCCGACAGAAAGACAAACTTCTTTCCTTATTAATATTAAGGCTAACTGACCCTCCCGGCGTTCCCCGGGCCCGTGATAATAGCTTTAAATAAACCACAAATTTGTATGATTTTATACCTTTAATCCCATTTCGTTCGAATTTATATTTTTAAATGAAAAAATCGCAAAAAATATTGTCTTTTAATGGTAAAAGTGCTCGTAAGAAGTCTTTGTTTTTCACGTTAGCGTTGTTTCATATTTTTTTTTTTTTTTCTAACTCTAAAATTTTTATCGGTTATAAATATAAATCATTTTCCAGCCTCTGTATTAGTTTCGTGAAAAAAAAAAAAATATTGATATCTACTTCTAAAAGAAATATGTTTTCTTCTCTCCCTTTTTACTCTCTTCTATCTTTGCAAGAAAAAGTATTGGATTCGTGAAAATTTTCGAAATCCGGTTTTCGACGGATTTGCACTATTTGGGGATAGAGATTCCGAAAAATTTGTTTCTACAAAATGTCTATCTTTGAATCTGTTTGTGAGTCTGTCTGTCTGTATGACACAAATTTTGTGGGCGCTCTATCTCAAGAACTAATGCACGGAATTTAATAAAACTTTAGATCCAATTAGTCCCTGATATAAATTGATGCTGATTAGTTTCGGGTGTAAATCGCCCTATATCTCAAGAAATAATGAATGGATTTTCATAAAACATCAGATTATGTTAGTCTTTGATATTATTTGGTGCTGATTACTTTTTGGTGTAAATTGCTCAATAGGTGGCGCGCGTATGATGCATTATTCATGATTTCCGCAATAGCTATATCTCAGGAACTAACAATCAGATTTTCATCAAATTTCAGATTCAGTTATACCTTGATATAATTTTGTGCTGATTACGTTTTCATGTAAATCGCCTAACAGGTGGCGCTGCATTTTTAGCGATTTCCGCAATAGCTCTATATCAAGAATTAATACACGTATTTTCATGAAACTTCAGATTCTGTTACTCCGTGATATAAGTTGTTGCTGATTAGTTTTTGGTGTAAATCGGCCAACAGGGAAGCTGTGATATAGATTTTTTTACGATTTTCGTAATAACTCTATCTTAAAAACTAATGCACGAATTTTCATCAAACTTCAAATTCAATTAGACATTGACATATGTTGTTCTTTATTACATTTTGGTGTAAATCGCGCAATAGGTGGTGCTGCTATGCTGCATTTTTCACGATTTCTGCAATTGTTCTATCTCAAAAACTAATGCACGGAATATAATCAAACTTCATATTCCGTTACACTTTCATATAAATAGATCTTTTTTATAGGTTTTGGTGTATACAGCGCGGCAGGTGTCGCTTTTATGCTCTTTCAGCTGAGAATTTTTATTGCAGACATCTAAGAGAGTGGATGCCGAAGTTCAATAGTTTCAAAGATGCGATGCTTATATCTCCTTTTAAAATGCACACAATTTAATGAACCTATATCTTTAGAATCCTTGTGATGGATATGAGCATAAATTATCATTTAATTTTGGCACTGTGATAACGAATTTTGAAGTATTAACATGTACGAGATAGAAGAAAGTTTTGGGATTGCCACATCCCACTAGTTTTTCTTGTTTTCGCGTCGGTTTCTTTAAGGCTGCTAGTCACTCAGCTTCCGAATTCCCCTCGATAATATCAAATCTATGGGCATTTGATGCATTCGTATATTTAAAATATCTCCACGGGAAATTAATAATTTTAATTTTTTTTCTATGTTCTGATCTTAAAGAATGTTTCTTTTTTTCACAACACAAAACAAAATTAAAACAAAATGACAAAAAAAAAAAAAAAAAAAAAAATGTATTTAGTTCTTCCTTCCTTCTCGCTCGAAAAGCAGGTTTTGGTCATGCATGAGCGCGCCTCCTCCATTTTTTTTTTTTAAGATCGTTTTTTTGATGAATTTTTAATTAATATCTTGACCAATTATCAAAAAATTAAAAATCTGAGCCTCAGGGGCATCAGGACCTGCATTGATCTATTCTCATATAAATTTTCGCACGCAGTAGATTTTCCTAGCCATCGCCAATAAACTCACACAAACAGCGATCTTGTCTTTATCAGTATAGATATATAGATATTTATGTTATATGTGGAGTAAAACCTGTCAAAACGGAACCTGTCTGTGGCAGAATCCTGTCTTAAATGGAAACTTTTCATGGTCTAGAAGGAAAGATTGAGATACAATTTTACTTAATTACCCAGAAATCTGTCTTAAACGGAATATTGTTTTGGTCGCTTGCGATTGCTTTTACAAAGGTTTTACTGTATGGATATAAGGTTAGCTTGTGTAAACGGAACCTATCTATGACGAAATCTTGTCTTATTGTAAACATTTCATGATCCGAACGAAAGGAACACTTTGAATTTTTACTTGCTAAGAAAGACGAAAACCTGTATAAAACGGAAACTTTCAGCAGTTATTCATAATTTTGTCTTAGTAGTTTTTACTGTTTTTGTATTTATTACTTAGTAAATTAATTCCCTGTTCCAGGGGGGTACGACTCCCCCCCCCTTGTTTGCGCCACTGGCTGAGCCCCTCCAATAATTTTGAAAACTCTACGCCTATGGTCCCTTGTGCTATCTTACGAGTATTATAATGGAAGAAAAACAGAAAGATATGGATACCGATAAAAATAATTGAAAAGCTTATATATTGAATTACTTTATCAAGGGTACAGAATTCAAATATATAAGCAAAATAGTCATTTTCTGTACAGAAAAAAAGCTAAAAGCTGAAAATTTTTTTCCCCTGTACCCAAACGACCACATGACTAAAAGAAAAGATACAAAATAAAAACAGAATAATATTAAATGCCATGAAATGGAAAAATCAATGTAACCTATTAAATAATGTATATTATCTTGTAAAAATGAAATATAGTAATATTACTCAGCTTACCTACAATAAAAATATTTAATCAAAATACAATCCTGCACATGTTGTACATTATCGCTATAACTTTAAGGTTGTTTTTGCAGTTAAGTTAATACAGATATTATACCTAATGGTTGCAGTTAATCCATTTTGAAAAACTTGATAAATGCAATTAATTAATATAAATAGAAAATCATTACAATATTAGTAATTAAAATACCTATTAAACGCTTTTAAATTTACTTAACTAAACTAAAAATTAAAAAATCCCAAATCTATTAATTTACATTATCGCTATAATTGACAATAGTGCCATCTAGTGTTGATAGAAAAATGAAAGAATATTACACTGATAAGAAGCCAAAGACATTTAATAAATTAATTTTTGGTGCTGCCATCTATTATATATATATATATGTGTGTGTGTGTACATAGTACATAGTACATACCAATGTCTCGACCGAGTTCATCGGCCAGCTTCATCCGCCGACTTGTTTCAAAATGGGGGCCATTTAAAAAATTTTAAATGAGGTACAAAAAAATTAGACATTGAAAACGATTTTTTTCTTGTGTATTTGCGCTTGATACAAAGATTCTGGAACATTTTTTGTGACATTTATATCTAAAAAAATGGCTGAGTAATAGCACTTTGAACTTCTAACATGGCTGGCATTTTGAAACAATCTGATTTTTGTCACGCGATAATACACGTATTTATGAACCGATTTGGATGTGACAAGGCATATGCATAGTACATAGCAATGTCTCGACCGAGTTCGTTGGCCAGCTTCATCCGCCATCTTGTTTCAAAATGGCGGCCACTTAAAAAAATTTAAATTTTTAAATTAGGTACAAAAAAATTAAAAAATTGAAAAAGATTTTTTCTTATGTGTTTGAGCTTGATACAAAGATTCCGGAGCATTTTTTGTTTCGTCTATATCTTAAAAAACGGTTGAGTTATAGCACTTTGAAATTCTAGTGTGGTTGGCATTTTGAAATGATCTGATCTTTGTCATACTGTAACTCTCGTATTTATGAACGGATTTGGATATAACTTGACGTGTACATTGTACATACCAATTTCTCGACGGAGTTCGTTGGCCAACTTCATCCGCCGTCTTGTTTCAAAATGACAGCCATTCAATTTTTTAAATTTAAAATGACGTACAAAAAAATTAGAAATTGAAAAAGATTTTTTCCTTATGTGTTTGACCTTGATACAAAGATTTCAGAACATTTTTTGTTTCGTCTCTATTTTAAAAAAGGGCTGAGTTATAGCACTTTGAATTTCGAGCATGGCTGACATTTTGAGAAAATCCGACTTTTGACACGCTATAAATACGCCTATTTATGAACCAATTTGGATGTGACAAGGCATGTGCATAGTACATAGCTCTTGGCCGAGTTCGTTTGCCAGCTTCACCCGCCATCTTGTTTGAAAAGGGCGGCCATTTAAATTAAAAAAAAATTAAAATGTAAAATGAGGTTCAAAAAAATTAGAAATTGAAATTTTGCTTGAGACAGCACTCCTATATATCAACCGATTCTGGTGTGAGTGAGCATGTGCATAGGAATTACTAAGGTCTCGACCAAGTTCATTGGTTAGCTTCACCCATCATGTTGTTTTAAAATGACGGGCACTTCAAGATATCACCGAATTTGGCAACCAAATATAAATCATTTTAAATAAAACCAGCTTAGATAAAGCTGACTAATTTCACGAAATTCTTATTCATATTCAGTATTGACAAAAATTAGTATTTAATCTTTTATAATCGGCTTCCACTAATTTGAGCTCCGTGTGTTTGAATAATATAAGTTGGCTTTTAAAAAATAAGGAATGTGAAAGCTACCTCTTCCTCCCGGCACTGGCCGGAAGGACTCTTTCAAAGAGGTTTGGTTTTATGCTTGGGGGCCATCCACAAATGATGTCACGCTTGGAGGGGGGGGAGGGGGGTTCGTGAAATTGCGACAAGGGGGCGGGAGGGGTAAGAAGAAGTGTGACATTACACATTTTGGTTCAAATAAAAGCATTAAAAATCAGCAGATTAAATTTTGAAGTTATTTTAAAATTAAAGTATTTTGTATTCATAAAGTAAGGATAAGATTTAAAGCCAGATATATTAAATTATGTTTCAAATTTTAAAATATTACTGTTTTCAATTGTTCTGTCATATTAATATTTTATTACTATTGTATATTAATTATGCTTTTTGTCGTAAACCTTAATCTTATTTCATACAAAATAAGCGCACGAATCATTTTTATAGTTATGTTCATAAATGTCATTAAAATACATAGTTAAAGTTTAAAAATAAAATTTGAAATATGATCTATAATGCAGTTTTTTGTTTCTGAACTGACAAGTATATGTTTATGTAATATAGCGTGACATGTGACAAGAGGGGGGGGGGGGGCGATGTAAGGTGAAGTGTGACTCTTTATGACACAGGGGAGGAGGGGAGTCAAAAATATTGAAAAAAAGTGTGACATCATTTATGGACCGCCCCTTGCTTATGGAAACGGGTGCAAAATGAAAGCAGGTACGGCAGCTGCATATCACCCCTTCCTAAAAAGCCGGTTTTATTTTAGTGCGATTGGAAACGGTGCTAAACAGTCGCAATGATACATATTCATTTGAATGCTGCAAACCATTAATTGACCGATTTCTCAAAAGAATCTCGAACATATTTTTTCAAATGGAAAACTCAAAATGGAAATGGACTCAAAATTTCAAATGGAAATGGAATTTCAATGGAATATTTGAATATTAAAGAGCATTGATTTTTCTACTAGATAAAATCAACATTAGTGCTATAATTGTATACCACACTTTTCCATCATTGCATTTCAATATAGATTAACTTACTTTCATTTCTGGTGTTCATGTTGAGTTGAAATTAACGAAAATTATTTTGACGGATTCCTATTTGAGGGTCATCTAACTTTTAGGTAGCTTTCATTACAAAAAGCTACATTGCAGCCGTTCAGAGGAAAGCGATTTCAAAAAATTTTGGTATGTTTTCATCGATCATGACCCCCAGACCCCGAAACCACCCTCCGTTCAAAAGTTGATATATATATATATATATATATATATATATCTGATCTTTGTCACACTGTAATTCTCGTATTTATGAACCGATTTGGATGTAACTCGGTGTGTACATAGTACATACCAATGTCTTGACCGAGTTCGGTGGCCAGCTTCATCCGCCATCTTGTTTCAAAATGACAGCCATTTAAATTTTTTTTTAATTTAAAATTTGAAATGTGATTCCAAGAAATTAAAAATGGAAAAATATTTTTTTCTTACGTATTTGACCTTGATACAAAGATTCCGGTGCAGTTTTTGTTTTGCCTATATCTTAAAAAATGGCTAGTTATAGCACTTTGAATTTTTAGCGTAGCTGACATTTTGAAACGTCCTGATTTTTATCACGCGATAACAGGTGTATTTATGAACCGATATGGATGTATCTTCGTGTGTACATATAGTACGAGATCCGGTATAAGAAATATATACCCTCATTTGTTATTTAATGATAACAAAGAATATATGTTAGATAATGTATAGATTGATACATTGCAAATAGGTTGCCTAGCTAAATCACGTGCCGATAATGTTAAAGAATAAAGTGTTTAATTACATTTTTTTGATCAACTTCATCGATTTTTTATTTATGAAAGTCGAGAATCAGCTGAGAGAACATACCCCGAGGAATTAAAAAAAATAAGGGTTGCCTACTCTCGACTCTGCCCAACTATGGGGTTGCCAGGTATAAACAGGTAAGTAAGCGTTGTTAATATACCCTCATGAGTTATTTAATCGAATTACACATCAAATGAAAGCTTATTTTATTCCCATTCCAACCGTATTAGGTTGCCTTATCAAAAAGTTGCCTGAATCCATGGTTGCCTAGATTTAAGATGTTCAATTTTCTGCGTGAGCGTTGAGAGTGACAGAGAAGCGTTGCGCGCGCAATTCCATTTGACAGACAAAGATGCAGCGAATTATTTTTTAAGATTTCTCCGATAGTGTAAATATTAAAGATATCAAATATTTTTTCACTCACACATTCATTTATCAATCATTAATCAATACATAATTATGAAATAATAGGTTTTTCCGTTCAAAATGTCCGTTTTTCAAAAGGAGATTTTTTTCGATCGTTTAAGCGCGAATTAAATACTGATAAAAGTTATATAAAATATCACATAATGATATAAATATTTTTATTTTAATACATAAATTTATCAATAGCAAAATACAAAGGTTTTATATAAAACACTTATACACATTCAGAATCGTCAGAAATGCCGATGTCACAATCTAATTCTAATCCTTCATCGTTTTCTCTGTTTCTGGATTCTCTTAATCCGTCGTTAACTTGTAAGGATGTTGGATCCCCTTTAAACCACGTAGGCTTCAAATAACCATCCAAAAACCAACCACAATCTTCAGGATTGACTTTAACGCAGCATGCATCGATTGCATGAAGCCACATAGAATTAACATATATTGTGCGCAAAATTTTCTGTTTCAGTGAGATCCAGCACGGTGGTATCATATTGGAGTCGATGCCTTTGATCTTCTTCATGAACTATTCTTTGTCTTTGTTCATTGAATATGTTTTTTGGAACAGCTGATATCTAGCGTCATTGATATTATAACATTACTTGATCCCATAAAGAAGGGCAGCAAACTCCTGAACAGGTTGAATTTTATCTTCTAGGAGTACATCTACTGGATCCGTCAATGATGCGAATATTTCCTGGAAATCCGTTCGTCTTGAAAATATTTTATAAGGCTTGACTTTCCCTTTATTATAAAAAGCCGTTGTGTAATCACAGCCTGTAAATGCGTGGAAAGCTGGCAGGCCTAGGCATAAAGTAGAACCCAATTTCATTGCAAGCTCAGTACAGTTAATGCAATAAAGAACTTTCTTATTGCTTTTCTTTGATGATGAACCCGCCAACCAAATTTGAGTCTGCGAAATTTTGTGGATAGTGGCCAGTAAAATTACCAAGACATCGGTATCATTTTCTTTGACCAATATTTTCGAATTAGGTGGCGCTTTTGATATATGAAACATTATCCGCGTATCTGCCTCTTCATGTTGACATAAATAATCTTCTTCTTCAAGTTTCACGACGTGTTTTCCGACAGTATGGTAAGAAAAACAGTGTTCTCCAACTGTTATGAAAAATTTCTTGTTTTGGATTATTGAAAGTAGATTATCATTTTCCCAGTAATTAGCCAAGAATTGTACCAGGGCTTCTTTGAAACGGTAATTTTTTAGATTTCCGAGAAAATCGCTGGGTCTTGGTTGAAGAGGTCCTTGGATGACATACGGCCTATCGAACTCCAGTCGACTTTGCCGTTCACAGTCTTTGATAGAGGGCGTAAGTGTCTATCAAAAATTATGTGTATTTCAGGGGCATTACTTGAGCACAATTTTATTAAGATCGATTCAGCAATCTTGTCAAATGTTTGCGGCATAGATGATCCGATTTTATACAGGTAATAAAAACCGTCTATTATTTCAATATCGATACCAGTAGGCTCAACTGTTTCGACGTTAGACTTTAGTATTTGAGCTAGTTTGGATTTGTCAGTTTTTAGCAAGTCACCGGCAGGGGCGGATTTATGAAGTGAGGGGCCCCTCTCACTGGAACTTTTTGGGGCCCTTCCATCTTGAAAAATTGAGTATATTTAAAATCTATACTAATAAAAGAAAATTTCGCTCTCTGTGTGTGTATTCGCGATGGCTAGCAAAATATACCGCACGTACAAAGCGGAAAATTTTTGTGAGGGTAGTCCAAGGCCTTTCCTGATACATCTGATTCAGAATTCTAAAATATCTACTTATAAGCGGAGTTATTCATTAACAATCGCAACGCACTCTCATTAAAAACTGATCTCGATCAACGAGAGGGAAAAAGCAAACCTTATTTACGCATCATGCGAAAATGAACATCGAATGAAGAAATTCCGGGGGGGGGGGGGGGGATTTTGTCATATTAACTTACATCGGCCAAACCGCTTACTAAAGTTAAAAACGAAAGACATATTCTAAAAGATCGTACCCATACGTCTCAAATCTCGTAATTAAGTCAAAAAATATCGCAGTTAACACTTTGAAAAAGAAAATTCAAAGATTCTCGTTTTTCCAAAAAAAAAAAAAAAAAGTGTTTTTCTCCTTTATGGCAACGCCTCTCCAGGGTGCAATTTTAGAGGTACCAACAAACCAAAAATAAGTTCTTAAAGATAAAATCTTCTTCCAATCGATGGTGCAATCGGTTTTTTAAAAATATGAATTTTAACCCTTTCAAATCATCGACAAACTCGGGTCACTTCGCGCCTCACGGAGACGATATATTGTACGTTAAAAGTAACTAAACATCCGTATGTATTTTAACACAATCTTTTTAGAGAATGTCAATAGACTAGATATAGATGACCTACAAAAATTATGAAACTTTCGGACGGGTAGAATTTTTTTTTACAAAATAAAATGGAGTGAAAATTTTGGCGAAATCTGTAGAAACTTTAGCGTTTCGTCGCGGTTTCGCCCCTCCAGGGCGTAATTTTAGAGGTACCGACGAAGCAAAAATATGTTCTTAAAGCTGAAATCTTCTTCTAATCGGTAATGTAATCGGTAAAAATAAAATGTGTGAATCGACGAAATCAGTAAAAATCTGAGTGTTTCGTCGCGGTTTCGCTCGCTTTTGTCAAGCATAGACTCCAAAAATTAAATTACGCAGAAAATAAAATACCAAATAGCATGTATTTTTAATTCAATATTTTTCATTTAAAAATATAAATTCAGACAAAATGGAGTTAAAGATATAAAATCATACAAATTTAAGGGTCATTTAAGAGTCATTCATCACGGGCTCGGGCAATGCCGGGCGGGTCAGCTAGTTTAAAAATATTAGCTATTCAAAACTTAATTACAATAATTACTAACAAATAAATTAAAATGTATTCAAATCGTTAAGGATTAATTACATGAAATTCATTTCATATTCAAATTACATCAGATTATTTTACACAAACTTAGATACTGTGACGGATAAATATGCTAAAATTATTTATTTTATTTTCCTTTCAATTTTTTAAGAACATAAAATATAAAATGATAATTCAAACCAAAATTAATCAGAAACTAAGGAGATAATATTTTAGCATCTGTTGAGCTATAACTCAAAACCACTTTTCGCTGCTTTTCGTTTTTGCCTCATTTATTTCATGAAATAAGATATAAATGTATGGGGTTTTAATGAATTGGGCTACAACGGCCTGCACTGCATGCATTATCTTGCTTGCAGTACCGTATATACTCGCGTATAAGTCGACTCGCATATAAAGTCGACCCACTAACTTTCGAATGCAAGTTCAGCAAAAAATCAAAAACCCACGGATAAGTCGACCCTTAACTTTTTACTTCAATTTTGCGCAAAATCAAACCAAAGATTTCACTTGCTAATGCGAAAAAGCAGTAAATAAACAAAAACAAATCACTGGAATTTTTTTTAATGATACATCATTATTATTTGTATATTTTATATAATATTTTATTATTCATACACATAAAAAGCCAGAATTTTACAATAATAGAAGTTTTTTTTTCTCTTTTTTTTTAAGTGACTCGCGTATAAGTCGACTCCCCCAATTTGCTTGTCGAAAATTGTCAGAAATTCCTCGACTTATACGCGAGTATATACGGTATTAATTTCACGTTTTAATAAAACAATTTCAGAAATCAAATACATTCATCAATTATAACCAAATTAAATTACATTTTCTCCTTTTCGTTACACAGCTGGGCTCAAAGAATGGCAAATGCTTTATGGGTGTAAAAAGAATTCGAAGTTCCACGAGTCGTTTTATAACCATCTGCACTCCAATTTTTTATAAATACTAGGGGGCTCTGCCCTTTGCTAACGTATAATAGTCATGTGTAAATAAATTGTTAATTGAAATGAAATATTATTCTTTGCGCTGTTTTTAAAATTGGCAACAATATAAAATAGTAACCTTTTCTAAATTATGAAAAACTATATCTTGAGGTTCTGCCTTTTTTCCTCGTGGAGGAAGGTTGAATTTGTGGTTGTCCCAAGGAAATAACGCCATTTTTGCGATCATTTGAGGTCAGGCCGGCAAAAGCCGTAGCGAATACCTCATAGCTTAAATAACCTAAATAACCTATATCTTGAAATGAGGAAAATTTGATTGAAAAAAATATATATATTACTTATTTAATCGTATTATTATTATTATTTAATGAATTATTTTTTCAAATTTTCCTGAAAAATATAATTTAATCACAATATTGTCTCCACTTTCGATTGAAATAAAAGATGATTTCAATTTCAATTTGAAAATGACGAAAAAGAAAATAAATCTAATAATCGTTATATTTTTTCCTTTCCTCTCCTTTTTCCACAAAAATGGAGTCATTTAGTTGTCATAATTACAAAAATATTGTTAAATGAGAAGAAAAATTAATACCTCGAAAACTAAATCAAATTTAAAAATTCTAATACTATTTTTGACATATGTGGATCAATACGGACAATTGGTGCTAATTTCACCGCCAAAGGTTCCATATTTTAGGAGTAATAGCTGTGAAATACAACCAGTCGTTTCATAAATTCGTTCATTAAGATTTTATATATATATGGTAGATATTTTTAAAACATCAATTTAATTAACTAATCTGCATATAGGTTTGTAATTGCGAGTGTCTTTAATAGCGAATGCCATAAAAATGGTCCCAAAAAAGTAAAAGTAGCACTTTCACAACTGCGATTAGCAAAACATCTGCTAAAATGGAAAAAATTCATATTGGGGAAAACTATGGGGGCCATTGTCTTTGACAGTCAATGATATATTTGATTGTCGTGTGTCATTTTTGATCTGGATGTGGAGAATTTTATGAGAGGAAAAAAGTATGAACACTTACGATGCAATAATAAAACTTGTGCTATAATAAAATATTGATTACTAGCTAACCCGTCTGGCGTTGCCCTGACCCGTTATAATAAACTTAAACAAAATTCAAATTTGTATGATTTTATATCTTCGGAAAATTGGTGCCCCAATGCCTTTGGCATCATAGAGTGTTTCAAATGAACTTAGTTTTTCCAGGGCCCCAATGACTTTGGCAGCGGTGAGTGTGTTCCCAATAAAACCTCTTTTCAGTGGCATAGCCAGGGTGGCGGTCCAAATGCTCTGGATACCAGTAATTTTGTAAAGTTCAGTTCGCCTTATCTAATCGGAGAATTTTCTGCTATTAATCAAGACGAAGGAAACTTTAAAATATTACCGGTATCCAGAGCATTTGGACCCCCTCCCTGGCTATAGCACTGCCTCTTTCTGAACGAACCTGTGACCTGAGTTGCCGCTGTCTGAGGCAGCATAAATCCAAAGTGCCTTGCATGCGCCGAAGACAATCGAAAACCAAGTTGAATGACCCAAACCCCGTAGTTATCGGGTGCATGAACCCGAGATTAGAATGCTCCCCTAGCGGTAGAAGATGGTACTAAAATCTGTATAACAATCCTAAGTTAAATTGAATGAACCAATTTTCGATGAAATCAAGCCATAGAAACAGAGAAAAGAATGTGGCGTTAACGTTCGAAAATGGTGGTAACAAAAGTAAAAGATAAACTTTCATAATGCTGAAAGTAGCTTAATTATAATTTCAGTTGAATGAACCAATTGTCATTGAAATCGGGCCGACAAAACCCGAGGAAAGAATGCGCACCCAAACGGTGGAAGGTGGCCTCCTCCATCTATAAATTTGTCAAATTCCCTTTAACATTAACGCAATATTTAATTTACGGATGAAATACCCCCACATCTCTAAAGTTAACCACTTACCTTTACCTTTAACAGTATCGTTATTTTTAAATTACGACTGTAGTGAGTAAACGTAAGTTGATGAAGAAAAGAAGATTAATGTTTGAAAAAGTTGGTAGCAAGGGTATGAAGAAATTTTTTAGTACTAGTTTATAAAGTGGCAGGAGGACCCTAGAACTATGTTAAAGAAAATTGCAAGAGAATCGGATAATTTTTAAGGAAGCTGCACCAAGGACCTCAAGAAGGCGATTAATATTCAAAATTGGTGGTAGCTAAAGTCAGAGAAATTTTGTCGTCGATCATGGAGTAGCTGAAGGACCTAACAAGTTGTTAGAAAAGTAAAAGCTAGTGAATTGGACTATTTTTAAGGGAGTTATAATAGGGGGGATCAAAAGGTGTCAAGGTGATAGTTGAGAGCAGGGTCTTAAGATGAAAACATGTTAAAATGTCCTAGTATTTAGCTCTTTAGAACTCCAGTTAGTCGAAATTAAACATAATGTACAAATTAACAGTTAGAATAAAATTTTAAATAAATGCGCAAAAAATAAAGGGAAATACATAAAAAGGCCCCTAAGGCCCCCATAAAAATATGAGGGATAGCTGGAAATCCTAGAAAGTTATTAGAAAAATAAGCTAGTGAATCTGACCATTTTTAAGGGAGCATAGGGGGCCCAAACGGGGCCCACTGGTACTTAAAAACAGTGACCTAACATAAAATCGCGTTAAAATGGTCTTAATTAGCGCGTTAGATCTTCAATTAGTCAAAATTAAGCATAGGGTATGAAATATTCGTTAGAATAATATTTTAAAGAAATGCACAAATAATTGGGTAAATGTTTAAAAAAGGGCCCTAAGGCACGAATCAAAATATGAGGGTGTTGATCCAGGAAGAAGAGTCCAAGACTCAACTTTAAAATTATATACTGAGAAGGTGAGAAAATCAGGGGGTGAAAAATTCTTGGCACACAAAAAGTTCAAGGGGCCCTGTACCGGACCCTACGGCACCCTAGGGGCCCCAGGATCTAAACTGGAATGTAGAAATGTGAGACTAACTAAATGGAAAAATGATCTCAAAAATGAAGATATGATTAAAATGAAGCAATTTATTAACGTTTTATTTGCACAAAAACTTCAAGGGGCCCTGTATTGGGCCCCAAGGGACCAGGGTCGAAACTGAAACGTGGAAAAGCGAAAATCACTAAATGGAGATAGGTCCCTCAAAACGTAGAAGATTGGATGAAAAGGGGGCAATTTATTAACAATTTAGTGCATAAAAACTTAAAAGGGCCCAGTGACACTGGCCCTTAAAAAAATTAAAAATCTGAGCCTCAGGTGCATCAGGACCTGTCTTGGACTATTCACATCTAAATTTCCAGACTTCTATGTGCGGTAGACTTTGCTAGCTATCGCACACAGACAGACAGAGCGAAACTTTGCTTTATTAGTATAGATAATTAGTAATAAAGTAAATATTCACTAAAATATCAGCTTTATGAAAACTGCATACCAAGTGTGGGGCCCCCAAAATCAGGAGCTTCAGGTTGAAGGCCCATGATTTAATTAGACCCTCAAACAGTGTTCCTTTCGGCTCAGACCCAAGTTTTCTTTGAATCTCACCCTATTCGCCCACAAACGATCATAGTCCTGATAATTCATAAAGTAAAAAAAAAAGATAAAGAAAAACTAAAACATTTCTGGTAGTAGCAAATGATAGAAAAAATTGTATTTATTACGTGAAAATGATATTGTAATATTAGCTGAAAAATTAAAAAAAAAAACTCTAAGAAAATCCTTTTATCAAAACGTCACATTTCTCTTTGAACTCAAAAAACGATTTGGGGGCCCTTGGGATGCGGGGCCCTTCGCGATTGCGACCATCGCGACCCCTTAAATCCGCCCCTGGTCACCGGTACACGAGAAAAGAGCAGGCGGCACAGGCGCTAATGGAAACGTTAAGCAGTACTCTATGTTGATGTCTTTCTCAATACTAATAGCAAGTAATCGGCCAAAGATGTCTCGTTCCATTTTAAGAACGACCTTTTGAGTTTTATCTTTGCTGGTTTGAGCTTTGACGACAGACTGTGAAGCGAAATTCTGGATTTTGTTACGCTTTATCGGTCTTTCGAACCTTCCGAGAGTGGAATTGCATTCTGAAATAAATGTCAAGTTTTGTTGATTTCCAACCGACTTAACGTTAATTAGAAAATCGCAAACTTCAGTAGATGCTGCCTTACCAGTTGAAATATTGAACAGAATATTTTTATCTATACTCTCAACGAAAGGATTCAGCGTATCTCTTATAGTCTTAATGACACTCTGAAGACTTTCGTTTTCCTTTTTGATTCGACTCTTCTGCAAGGCATGACAGGTATAATCTTTTTGCGATAGACCGACATTTTCTTTAACGGTGGATACAATTTTGGTCCTTATGCTATGACTAAGTGCCCATCTTTGTCGCGCTGATATGGACTCTGCTGCAAGATTATATGTTAACTGATTTGAGGCATCAGCATTAATGGTCTGTTCTAACGTCAAGTCAACGGGTGATCGGGAGAATTCAGATTTGGTACGTCGGATACCAAAAGCTCCTCGTCTAAATTCAGATACCACACGCGAATTGCTGTTCTGCGCCTTCATAAGATTGTTGACGTACATAATGGACCACCTGGCATAATTTGGCTGGTTCAATGAAAAGAACAAATCGGACATGTTGTAAATGGAGTCTATATACAGCTCAAAATCACTACACCGGATGCTTCTTGAAAACCGAAGAAACAAATTAATGAACTCACAGTACTGGAGATAGTATTGAGCCGTCTTCCCATGCTCACCGAGCAAAGTTTTTTTGCAATATTCTTTGTAGCCATCTACGATATCCCTCAGTACTTGAGGTAAGTCAATTTGGTACCCAACGATATTTACAATTTGATCTTTCAAAATCTGTAAAAGTTCGTCAAGCATCTCAGGATTTGATTCATGCTTAGACAAATACTGCTCGAAGTGAAGGATTTGTAGTGCAGCGGAAGCCAATAGATGGAGACGTTTGCAGCGATTAAAATGCTTGCTGTCTAGAAAGCTATTGGTTGAGCCCCCTGCTAAGACCTCTGCTTGAACCAAAACTTCCACTAATCCACTGCAGTTTATATATTTACCAATGGCTTTAAAGAATGCCATCTGAGTGTGAAATGCCCCCAAATTAATAAACATATTGTTGTATTTCGGCTTTTCACTTTGCTGTATTTGCATCGCCATTTTAGCTATGGCTAAGTCGTACGTGACAATTATTAATTCTTCATTACACTCTTCAGCAATTTCATTTGCAATAATGAGCGTTTCATTTACTATAGCATATGATGTTGGCGAAGAATTAATTGGAGGTAAATAATGTATGGTTTGAGTTTGACTACTATCGGTCGTAACCATGCAATTGTAGCCTAACCACATAGGTACTGAATCAAGTCGTGCTAAAGACATCATCCACAGTAAATCCCTTTCAATGGCAATATCTGTAGCAGCACACTGGCATGCAACCATTCCCTCTACAATGGAATCAACGGTAAGTAATTCCATGGGTGCAGTAGGTTTTTGATAATATGGCCGTATTTCTCTTGAAACTTGATTGAAGCGTCGTCTTTTTCGTGATGGTGGTCTTAATTCATCATTATGATCTTGAAGGGTTGACGACGTTGAAGCTCCAATATTATCCAAATCTTTATTGTTAAAGGTAGAAAATTGATATATTATACCAACGGTGTCATGCATGGTGTCTTTTCCGGAAGTAGTATCGACGAAGCGATCAAAATTGTCAAAAGCTACGTGAGTGCTTAGACCACGAACTGCCTTGATACCGGATGGTATGACTTTATTTTGTTTTGAAGTGTAAGTCATTTCTGTCTCTAACTCTTCAGCCAAATTGTACTCAATTGCGTGCCCATATCTGTTGAGTATCGTCAGAACTTGTCGTGAATTAGTTAGAGACTTTATAGCCAATCCAAGATTTATATTTTTATCGGGCTTAACTCGACCTTTTGTTTGTCATGTAAATTATGTCACTACATAGTGACTTAATTTTAATAGAGATCTGATTTGAATCATCAGAAGAAATATCTGGTCCTGCGATTAAATTGTACATAAACTCATAAAGTTGGTCTGGAATATCACATTCTCCTTTTAACACATCATCTACCGTTAAGCAACTCGGCAGCTTTCGGCTGGGCATACTTTTAACACTATATCTCAAATCATACGCGACTTCTTGAAACTTACTATCCTCTTTTTCTTCTAATTCTACAGCTTGACTTGCCAGTGATGATATGTCCATATTATTGAGGTACATAATCTTTTTGTTATGCAGTCCAGTAGATGTTTCAATTTTAAGACGGTCGCCAGAAACTTTGCACATTTTTTGTTCAAGATATTCACTCCGATAAAGTGCAACATCTTCAGGGCGTTTCTTGCCCTCTGCAAACTCCAACAACAAAGCCTTATACCGGGATAATAGTTGCGTGACGTAAATTATTTTATGTTTGTTAATGATCTCTTGCTCTATAAATGTTGCAAGACAGTTAAACGCTAACTTGTGTATCTCTCGATCTTTATGCCAATCGGTATCAGAGTGTTCCTCAGCTTGACGTTTCATCTGTACTTGATATGATGAGAAACAAGTTGGATGATACGCGACAATTTCATTCTCAAGTTTATCAAGTACCTCAGAATCATTTAATGTAGACGCAATTTTTTTTAAGCTGGGTAACGGTTGCTTCACACTTCGGGAATATTACGTTAGTCTTTCGCTGATCAATTTTCTTTCGTGAAATATTGCAAAATAAGCAAACCGCTTCATTCTTTGTTGTGGTAGATGATCGTCGCGATGAGGAAGCTTCAGCAGATGCAGCATCAACATCGGGCTCTAAGCGTGATGAGCTCCCACCTAACATTATTGAATCACTCAGTGCTGTTTGGTCAGGTGGCATTGATAGAGAATCAAGACCTACCTCGCTTGACGATGCATCACACGGTACCTAGAACAAATATTTTAGTAAACAATTAGTTTAACTTTCAAATAGAATTTATAAATATAAAGTAATTAAAAAGAAAATTAAATCGACTTAAAAACAAATAAACTGAAAACTATCTAATAATATATTTACGAAATCAACTAACAGAAAATTCGAAATCAAAATTAAGTACGAAACAAATTACGAGAATGACAATTCTTTTTGCGGTCGCTGCGACTATAATAAGTCTTGTACAGTCGTACTTGGTCAGGACATAGCCACTCTCCGTAATCTTAAAGGGTCTCAGCACTCTAAAAGCTTCAAAATTTTGGAAATTTTAATTTTTTTAGATGTTAAACTCTTATCTTTTCTGAAAATTTTGATATAATTGTTTCCTTGAAATTCCAATTAGAACCGAAGTTATGACTTTTAGAATTATACCCACTCAATACGTGAAGCGGTGTTTCTGAAAGTTTGAAGTCATTTTTCTCCAAATGATGCTTTTGGACATGACGCGCAGGAAATCGCAGAAATTTCTGAATATTTTTTCATGAAATTTTCAAAACGTATATTTCATATTAGTCTCTATAAGCTGAACCTAAAGTTTCCTATTTATTGTTCAAAATAATATGTTTTAGGTGATTATGCTGTTGAAATTTTCAAAATTTGGTATTAGCTAAATACAACTTTGTATAAAAAGTATAAAAATGATTTAAATACAAATTTATTTAAGTTCAAGTTAATTACTACAAAATCAAGTATAATTAGGCACCAAAATTTTCATTCTAGTTGCAATATTTATTTTGCAATCCTGCGCGCAAGCTGTTATACCAATTTTCTGCTCGTCAAATGCTCACAGTTTGCAACCCCCTATACAAGCTAATTCTGCATCTTGCAATTTTTTAAATGCATAAAATAAAAGAACATACTTATATCTTTCATCTCATTAAAAATTACGTTTTAAAATTATATATATTTTAAGATATTAAATGTTGAAAATGGTCTTTTTTTTTCAATTTTAAAAGACCTGAGACCCCTTAAGTCGGTTAAATAGATATACAGCCAGCTCCAATTATTATTATTTAGTCTGTGATATACGGATAGACGGACATGACAAATTTATAAAAGTTTACATTCTTGCAAAAATGATTACGGAGCTTTAAAAATAGATAACAATTTCAAAAAGAAACTAAATATACTCAGATCATGATTCTGACGAAATTATATATATTCATCATTATATTTCTTGCTTAGAACAGTTACTTTTTTATAGCAAGTAGAATGATAACCAATGTTATTCCTAGAATCCAAGTTTAACCTAACTTCACCATGCACAATTTTTTTTTTCGCCGAAATAATAACTTTAAAAAACAATTCTTAAAAGATTCATTATTAAAATCAATAGTAGAATCCTCTAAACCACACAAAAAACACTTTTTCATTTTCGAGCACGCAATACTTTTTAATACAGAATACTCTAGAGCATGTTTGTTTGCAACAGAATTCGAATTTAATACCCTGTTCACACTGCGTTATCGGAACTATCTTAAACCTCCGAACTCTCTGAGGGAGTTCCAGAAACTCTCTGAGAGACTTTGAACTTTTTTCGGGCTAGAGACAGTCACGACCATTCACTCTCGCTAGCTCTAAAGCTTCGCATTAACTGATTGGGTGTTGCGGGCGGTTTTATCTTAAGCGCATGCGCAAACAACCCAGTGACGTTTACTGAATTATCTTAAGTGAGTTTTTCCATGTGAACAGGTTTCCAATTCCGGGAGGTACCACCTCAAAATTAAGAGAGTTCGGCGGCCTAAGATATAAGTATCGTAGTGTGAACATAGTATTACTCCAAACCAGCGCAGCGTTCCAAACACTTTTCGGCCAGTCGAGTCATCCTTGTCTATTATTACACCGAATAAGTATCGCACATCTGCCACGTTGCATAGATTAACATACAAGATGGGATGGCACGTTTAGGAACGAATTAACAAGCCTCCGAAATTTACCTATATTGATGAAATCTGTTTACGCTCTATGTTTTGCCTATTTATTCTTTCCTAAACGAAGCAGAGCGGCAGACGATATTGTATTTATGTTTGATTTTTTTTTTTTTTAATCGTACTTGTTCGTTCAGCTTTAACTTACAAAATTATAATTATAATAATAATGTAAAAGAAAACCCCCAGAAAATTTTGTTGAAAACTTAAACCTGTAAGTTAATTAGATAAAATTGTAATAAATTAAATTCGGGTATTGCGTTAATTTATTCACATCGAATACAATTTTATCAAGTGTAATATCAGTATCTATATGTTTTTTTTAACTTTTAGATTTATATAATTCTAAAAAATTGTAAAAAGAAATTTTTCCCCATTTGTAATTTTATTTTTATTTCTTATATGTTAATATAATAAATATTATTGAACTGATTTTACGTTATTTACATTAAAAACAATCTTTTTTTTTATTTGTGAGAAAGTGAAAATGCGTAAATTTTGAAAGATTATTGCAACGATTGCTTAATGTATTAAACTTCATAAATTAATAAAACATCAGCTGTAAAAAATTTTCTACCAAATGGGAATATTTATAAAATTTTTTGGGACCTGTAAAGTGCAATATTTCGTATATTTTTATATTATACCATCGCTTTATACGGTTTTAAATCCAATTATATCATATTTACTTGACGTATAATATTCAAGACGAAAATTTCAGCTTGTTTTTCGTGGCGCTTAAATCTTTCACCCATCATGTACAATATATCTATATATATATCCATGCATGAACATAGAATAAATATTAGATATATAGAATAAAATATCTATTCTATGTTCATGTATCGGTGTAACATTCTGTTGAAAACGTAAACATACAACATTAAAAAAAGAAATATTACAATAAGATAGACGCTAAATAACAAAGATATTATAAGAAAGGGAAGTTTCTTCCCCACAATCACTAAAGGCGCTGCGATCGCAATTGCATTACCATTACGCTCTATGGAACTGTCCGATCTTGTATGTTAATCTATGCCTCGCTGCATCTTTGTCTGTCAAATGAAATTGCGCGCGCAACGCTTCCCTGTCACTCTCAACACTCACGCAGAAAATTGAACATCTTAAATCTAGGCAACCATGGATTCGGGCAACTTTTTGATAAGGCAACCTAATACGGTTGGAATGGGAATAAAGTAAGCTTTCATTTGATGTGTAATTCGATTAAATAACTTATGAGGGTATATTAACAACGCTTACTTACCTGTTTATACCTGGCAACCCCATAGTTGGTCAGAGTCGAGAGTAGGCAACCCTTATTTTTTTAATTCCTCGGGGTATGTTCTCTCAGCTGATTCTCGACTTTCATAAATAACAAATCGAGGAAGTTGATCAAAAAAATGTAATTAAACACTTTATTGTTTAACATTATCGGCACGTGATTTAGCTAGGCAACCTATTTGCAATGTATATCAATCTATACATTATCTAACATATATTCTTTGTTATCATTAAATAACAAATGATGGTATATATTCCATAGACCGGATCTTAGACTAATAGTACATACTGTTTACCCGTAACGAGAAAGACCCTGAGAAATATCTTCCTCCCCGTGGTCACTATAGAAACAGACTCGTCCACTTCATTTTCAGGTGACCGTAGTATTGTTGGCTTCTTTTGTATATACTAGGCACAAATACAAGGGGAGAAAAACGCAGTATGCTTTGTGTTCTTGCCATCGCCAGACGGTTATATTCTTCTCTCCTCATTATTGCGCATTTAATTTTATATTTTCCCACTGATTTAACTTTTAATCATTGCTATCTGAGACTGTATACCATTGTCAGATTCCCTATCGTTAAAATAACATCCACTTTTAAGAAAGGGAAAACACTGCATTCCCAAGCACGTGAAATAGTCAGTGTACATTTTAGGTGAGAATGTAACTTACTTACTTTAAGTTATAACATCAGAAGGTTAACAACAAATAATAATATTTATTAACATCTTGGAAAATACGCGCAAACAACACGCACGGAAAGGCAAGCCACAATAACTCCCGTGCACTGTTGCCAAATTACAAAGAGAAAAGTTCTTGTGATGATATCAGTTCAGTTCGGATTCAGCCAAAAACGGCTATTGCATGTTGCCACATCACCCCCTTCCCAGTGACGAAGAGGCGTCAAGATAACGGAGGTTGAATTTAACTCGGCGACCAGATTTGGTAACATATGGCTGTTGACTGGTAGATGGGTCAGAAGACAGCGGTTGGCTGGTTGTCAGGCCAGAAGGAGACTGTGGTAGGTCAGGCATTGCTGAAGGGAAAAACACAGTCTGTTCTGGAGGCACAGCATCAGGAACTACATTGATAAATGCTGGCTTCAACCGATCAATGTTCACAGTTGAGGTTTTGTTGTGTAGCTGGATGGTGAAGGTTTTATCACTGCGGGATAACACCCGAAATGGTCCAGTGTAAAATGGTTGAAGACTTCTACGAGTAGCATCCTGTCGTAAAAAGACATGACTACACGAAGAAAGTGCATTATGCACAAAGATGGAACGACCAGTGCGCAGGCTGGTTGGAACAGGACGGATTGTAGATATGTGGTCTTTTAAGCGACCAACAAATGTAGCTGGATCTATATAGTCCTTGGATGCAGAAAAAAATTCCAGTGGCGTGGCGTGAAAATTTTCGGTGGTCATCGCAATTATTTAAGTTTGGGGTGAAAAATTATTAACTCTAAAATTCAATGGTTGAATGTTCAAAAAAGAAACTTTAAATCTTACCTTCACTTATACATGAACTCCAAATGTTCTGCTAAAACTGGATCGTAGAGTTTTAAAAGCTTATTAAGAGTTTTAAAATATTGCTTGGTCATCGCCGCATCCAGCGATGACCGGACGCCACGCCACTGAAAAATTCATCAGGTAAGCGAAGAGTTTCACCATAGACGAGTTCAGCAACACTAGCTTGCAGGTCTTCTTTGATGGATGAGCGGAGGCCCAGGAGAATAGTGGGTAGTATCTCAACCCAGCGTTCTGTGGCATAGCAGCGAATGGCAGCCTTAAGACTTCTGTGAAATCGTTCAACAAGTCCATTCGATGCTGGATGGTATGGAGTCGTGTATATATGGTGGGTGCCAATGATTTTAGACAAACTTTCAAACAGCTGAGATTCAAATTGTCGTCCACGGTCTGTGGTGATCCGGAGAGGTACACCAAACCTGCAAATCCACTCAGAATAGAATTTGAAGGCAATAGTGTCAGCAGTTATGTCCTCAATTGGAAAGGCCTCTGGCCAACGTGTAAATCTGTCCACTAGTGTTAGTAGATACTGGCAGCCTTTCGATTGAGGGAGAGGACCCACTAAATCTAAATGGACATGCTCAAAGCGAGAACTTGGAGTGGCGAACTGACCTGGGCGACTGAATGTGTGCTTGTGGACCTTGCTGCGCTGACACGGAATGCAGGAACGAGTCCACTTGGTAATGTCAGTTTGCATAGACGGCCAACAGAAACGTTGTTTTATCAGCTGCACGGTTGACTTGACACCAGGATGGGAGAGTCCATGAAGACTGTCAAAGATCTGGCGACGCATCACTAGGGGTACAAAAGGTCTGATTTTGTCAGTCGAGACATCACAATAAAGTTCAGATGAGGAACCACTTTCTACTGGAAACTTCTTAAGAACTAAATTGGATGAAGTAGGGTTTCGCAGTAGCTCACACAGTTCACTGTCACTCAGTTGTGCTTCCGCCATTGTTTGTAGACCGAGATCCAGGGATATTGCATTTATGCGGGAGAGTGCATCAGCAACACTGTTATCCTGCCCGCTGACATGTTGAATATCCGTCGAAAACTGAGCTATGAAATCAAGATGCCTAAGTTGTCGAGGAGTACATTTATCAGGTTTCTGTGCAAACGCAAAACACAAAAGGTTTGTGGTCAGTGTATATAGTAAATGATCTAGCTTCAACCATGTATCTGAAGTACTTAATTGCCTCGTAAATAGCTAACAGCTCTCTATCATAAGCCGAATAGCTTTGCTGTGCAGGAGAAAGTTTTTTTGAAAAGAATGCAAGTGGCTGAAGACATTGTTCCGTTTTTTGGTGTAATGCTGCACCAATAGCTGTATCAGATGCATCTGCATGCAACACTAATGTAGCAGTTGGATCAGGATGACATAGCATTGTGGCCTGGGAAAGTTTTTCCTTACAAGTTTCAAAAGCTTTTGTCGTAGCATCAGTCCAAGAAATTTCACGTTTGTCATTCTTTTGATAATTTTGCAGCAAGTGATTTAGTGGCATTTGAATGGAAGCCATCTCAGGAAGAAAACGTCTGTAAAAATTTAAGGCACATAAGAATCTGCGGAGTTCTTTCACTACTTTTGGTTGGGGAAAGTCTATAATTGCCTTAACTTTATCTGGAAGAGGTTTACAACCATGCTCAGAGACAAGGTGTCCAAGGAACTGAATTTCATCCTGGAAAAACTCACATTTAGATGGATTGATAGTCAAATTATATTTGTCAAGACGACTTAACACTTGCTGAAGGTGTGCTTCATGCTCAGCTGGAGATTTACTGGCAATCAAAATGTCATCCAGGTATGGAAAACAGAAATTGAGATCATAGAGAACTTCATGAATGTGCCTCTGAAATGTTTGGACAGCATTCGACAGCCCAAATGGCATAAAAACAAATTCGAATAAACCAAATGGGGTAGTAATGGCTGTTTTGGGAATGTCCGTAGGGTTAACAGGATATGGTGAAAAGCCCGCACAATATCTACTTTTGAGAAAATTTTAGCACCATGCAAATTATGAGTAAAATCTTGAATGTGGGGTATAGGATATTTATCAGGACGTGTTATCTTATTAAGTGCTCTGTAATCCCCGGTGGGACGCCAGTCACCTGAACTCTTACGAACAAGGTGCAAAGGAGATGCTCAATTAGATTTAGATGGCCGACAGATACCCTGTTCTAACATAAATTGGAACTCCCGTTTAGCTGCAGCAAGTTGTGCAGGGTGGAGTCTTCGCGGTTTGCTGAAAACAGGTGGGCCAAAAGTTTCAATGAAATGGTAAGTATTATGAGGAATTTTGCTGTTAAAAGGGCGGGGACGTGTAAGGTTAGGAAATTGGTTTAGAATTTTATGAACGGTTGAATCCTTACAGATACTTTTGCCAGATGTAAATATACCCTTTATAAATTGGCCTTTGCTAGTTAATTTCGTTAGTGGATCGATAAGACAGTGGTTTTTAAGATCAATTAATAACCCGAAATGAGCTAAAAAATCTGATCCAATAATAGGACGCTTAACATCTGCCAACGTAAATTCCCACTTGAAGCTACGTCTAAGGTTTAGCTCAACTTCAACAAGTTTTTGCCCATAAGTGGATATCTTAGTATTGTTGGCAGCAAAAAGACAAAAAGTTGATGGGTTTGATTTGGTGGTGTTGGGAATTACAGAGACATCTGCACCTGAATCAATTAAATAATTTGTCTTAGTGGCTGGATCATAAATACATAAGCGACTATTGTGTGGAGGTTGTGTGCGATCACATGCCGCTACTGTGATGCACTCGTGTCGTTTCCCGTTTGGGAAAAAGAACATGGCTTTGTACATTTTCGAGGTTGAGGGCCAAAACGTGTATGATAGTAACAAATATCGGCATTATGTCTCCGGCCGTTTGAGAAACTGCGGTTTCTATAAAAATTGCCTCCTCTGCTACGATGTGGAGAACGAGAGCTATTCTCGGACAAAGATACTGTTAATGCTTCAACCTTTTTTGACAATTCAGAAACCTGAAGACGTAGAATTTTTATCTCGTTGGACTCTGACATTGCAGCTATTACATGATCAT
Organism: Maratus speciosus; assembly: GCA_963932465.1. Classification (NCBI taxonomy): domain Eukaryota; kingdom Metazoa; phylum Arthropoda; class Arachnida; order Araneae; family Salticidae; genus Maratus; species Maratus speciosus. The sequence continues at coordinate 299,989,065 of OZ010789.1, forward strand.
TGTGGGGGGTGCTGATTTCGGACACTTTATCTGCCAGGACGGCAAGTTTGTTAAATTCATCCCCCCCCCCCCTACTGCTAAAACGGCTTGAATATTACTTGGCAGGCGTTGTAGCCAAAGAGTTCTTAGAAAATCGTCTGTAACTTGGGCGGAGGCAAGGTCCTTCATCTTTCTGAGCAACACACTTGGTTTCTGGTCCCCAAGTGTGAGCTCCTGCAGGAGCACCTTCGTTTTTTGGGCAGTAGAGTTTTCAAAAATTGTTAGTAACTTGTCTTTTAGCGTAGTAAAAGGGTTTACCTCGGGCGGTGTGAATATAAGATCACTAACAGCGGACAGGATATCAGTATCTAAAATGTTGATTAGATAATTATATTTAGTTTTTTCATCAACGATTTTATTAAGTATGAATGCCGAATCAAGTTGCGCGAAAAATAGTTTGATATTGTGCTTAGAAAACGTTGGCATTTTTGCCTGCACGGCAAGAACTCCTGTCTCTTGATCGACAGACATATCTTTATTTTACTTTTGAAGGCCAACAAAATAAGGAAATAAAAATTACTAGGTGTGATAAGAATGATTAAAATTAATATACATTTGCATTACACAATAAAGTTGTTCCGATTATGATACGATTTGCAACATGAGAAGGAAGAAAAATAAATATTTACATATCAAGGTGCAAGTACAAAACAAAAAAATAAAAATGATCTAATAGATATTAGGTTACAATTAATTTCTTAGTAGAAGTAATACTTGCGATTGACACAAAACGGGGAACAGCCATTACGAGAAAAAAAAAATTATAAAATAAGAAAAAATGTAACCATACCTGGAGACAGCGTATTTATTTACACTGTTAGCGTTTTATAATTAAGCAAATACGAGACATAATGACATGTTGCGAACTTGTTGTGGCTTAAATCTATTTAGTTTTGTTGAGTTGGCAACAGCTCAAAAGTTTCGGTTTTGTTTTGTAAAAATAAAAGATGTTCGACGAATAAATAAGTGGGATTTGTGAATCATTTTAAATATATTTAATCGTAAGATTTATAATATCTGAAAATACGGATATAGTTTAAACATTGATGTTAAAAGCAGCGCCCCAACAAACTGGTGACCCGTGAAGCTCAAAAATGTCTAAAAGTGAATCGCCGAACAGTAATGATCCTTCTGTGAAAGAAACGCCGGAACTAAACAAGGTGAGCATAAAAATTCCTCCATTTTGGACTGATAGACCAGAAATATGGTTTTTTCAAGTTGAAACACAATTTAAAATTAATGATATTACTAAGGAAGAGACAAAATTTAATTATTTAGTTGCTCAACTTGAATCTAAATACGTAGAGAATGTATGGGATATAATAAATAGCGACAGTTTAACCAAATATTCCGATTCCAAAGCTAGGTTGCTACATTTATTTAGAGAAAGCGAAAACGTACGAATTAAGCGATTGATAACCGGAATTGAACTAGGAAATATGAAACCTAGTCAGCTCCTTCAAAAGCTAAGAACTATAGCTACTTCTGACGTTTCTGAAAACCTAATTAAAACACTTTGGCTTGAAAAATTGCCCGACGGCATAAAAAATATATTGCTGGTCAGCGAAGAAAACTTAGAAAAATTAGCTGTAATGGCAGATAAAATCAGTGATATGAATTCAAAACCTGAAATTTTTTCTACAAATAATAAATCTGATATTAATGATAATGCGGGATCTCACGTTAATAATGAACTTGTAAATCGAATTGCTTCTCTCGAACAGCAAATTTCGCAACTGTGCGTTTCACGAAACTCCAGAGCTAATTCTCGAAATAAGGAATACCGTTCTGACTCGCGAAGCAGATCTCGTAAGCGCTACAATCCTAATGGCAAACTGTGTTATTTTCATTTCCGTTTCGGCAATCGTTGTTTTCCTGATAAATGCACCCAGCTTTGTGCATGGAATAAAAAGACCGATTCTAAACAGGAAAACTAAGATCTGCAGTAGATGTAGCGACAGATTCCACTGCAGATAGATTTTCGGATTGTCGCAAATTTCGCTTATTTGTTAGAGATAAAACATCGAAAGTGCGTTTCTTGGTAGACAGCGGTGCAGATGTTAGTATTTTACCAGCTTCTTCTCAAGATAAACAATCCGTTGATTACAAACTATATGCTGCAAATGGCACAGAAATTGAAACGTATGGTATAAAGATGCTAACACTTGATTTAGGACTTAGGCGAGAATTCCAATTTCCTTTTATTGTTGCTAAGATAAACAAAGGTATTTTGGGCGCTGATTTTCTAAATAAATTTAACTTGTTAATTGATTTACATAAGAAAAAACTAATTGATGGAGTAACTCAACTAAGTATTAATGGCGAAGTTGCTTCCATCAGTGAAGATAGTAATATCGGCACAGTAAGTAATTCCACTAAATTTTATACTCTGTTAAGGCAATATCCTGAAATAACCAAACCAAATTTATTTTTATCAAGTGTAAAACATAATGTTAAACACCATATTATTACAAAAGGTCAACCTGTCCATTCTAAAGCAAGACAGTTAGATCATCAACGACTTGCAATAGCGAAACAAGAATTCCAATTTATGCTCAATAATAATATAATCAGGCCTTCTAGTTCTCAATGGTCAAGCCCTCTTCATATGGTTCCGAAAAAAGATGGCACTTTTCGCCCATGTGGAGATTACAGACAATTAAATGCAAAAACTATTCCTGATAGATACCCTATTCCGCGAATCGAAGATTTTCATCACATTTTGAGAGATACAACTATCTATTCTAAACTTGATTTATTTAAAGCCTACTACCAAGTTCCCATTGCCGAAGAAGATAGGTGTAAAACTGCAGTTATCACGCCATTCGGCTTGTATGAATTTAATGTGATGAGTTACGGCTTGAAAAACGCACCAGCAACGTTCCAAAGATTTGTACATGAAGTTTTTTCAGGTCTAGATTTTGTTTTCACCTATTTAGATGATATTCTTATTGCATCTACTAGTGAAGAAGAACACAAAAATCACCTCAAGTTAGTGTTTGAAAGATTAAATGATTACGGTCTTCGAATAAACGTTTCCAAATCAATCATGGGAGCACAAGAAATAGAATTTTTGGGATATTTAATTACTCCTCAAGGCTCACGTCCTTTACCTGACAAGGTTCAAGCCATTCTTAACTATCAACTTCCAACAACTATTCATGAACTTAGAACATTTCTAGGCATGATTAATTTTTATCGTCGATATCTAAAAGATGCATCTAAAAACCAATCCCTTTTACATGATTACCTCAAGGGAGCAAGAAAGAAAGATAGAAGAAAAATTCCTTGGACAGATGAAGCGAAAAAACAGTTCCAACAATGCAAAGATGATTTAGCCAATACTGCACTCTTATCATTTCCGAATTCTGAACTACCTCTGTCACTATGTACAGACGCTTCAGATTCAGCAATTGGAGCAGTACTTCAACAATATGAAGATAAAGGATGGAAACCTATCGCATTTTATTCTAAGAAACTAAATGATGCACAAAAGAACTACAGTACTTACGATAGAGAATTACTTGGTATTTATCTCTCTATCAAATATTTCAAGCATTTATTAGAAGGAAGAAAATTCACGATATATACAGACCACAAACCCATAACCTTTGCATTCCTACAAAAACCTGAGAAAGCATCTCCTCGCCAACTTCGTCACTTACACTACATTTCACAATTTTCAACTGATATCCAACATATTAAAGGTCAAGAAAATATCATTGCTGATACACTATCTAGAGTTGAAGAAATTTCTTTGATCGATTATGATAAAATAGCTGATGAGCAAGGTCAAGATGGAGAATTCCGAAACTTGAAGACATCCAAAACTTCCCTGAAATTCAAGCAGTATCCGCTACCTTCTGGAAAGTCTTTGTGGTGTGAAACTTCAACAAGTAATATAAGACCATATATTCCTAAATCCTATCGCATGAAAATATTTCATCAAATGCATGGAATGTCTCATCCTGGGGTTAAATCATCTGTAAAACTCCTGACATCAAAATTTATCTGGTCAAACATCCGAAAAGATGTACAGCTATGGACCCGGTCATGTATGGCCTGCCAAAAGAGCAAAATCAGTCGACATACCAAATCAAGCTTCGGTGAATTTCAACCTCCATCGGAAAGGTTCAGTGATGTTCATATTGACCTGATAGGACCTTTACCACCATCAAACGGTAATATCTACTGCCTGACCTGCATAGATCGGTATACTAACTGGATGGAAGTGATTCCGCTGAACAACATTTCAGCCGACACAGTTGCTAAAGCATTTTACGGTAATTGGATTTCTAGATTTGGAACTCCATATCGACTCGTCACAGATCGTGGTTCACAGTTTGGATCAGAGCTTTTAAACATCCTGACAAAAATGTGTGGGATAAAATTGCAGCACACGACTGCCTACCACCCCCAAGCCAATGGAAAAGTCGAACGATTACACAGAACCCTAAAGACCGCACTAATGGCACACAATAATGTAGCCTGGAGTGAAACACTGCCAACTGTTCTTCTTGGTCTACGCACTGCCATGCAAGAAGATTCTGCACATACTATAGCCCAGATGGTCTATGGACAAAACATACGTTTACCTGGAGAATTTTTCCATGAAAGTACAATTCCTACACCACCTGATAATTTTGCCAAACAACTTCAAAAAGTGATGGAAGAAGTCGGACCAAGAACTGTGTCAAAAAAGTATGTACAAAAAATATTTGTTCCTAAAGATTTAAAAACCACGTCACATGTGTTTGTTCGCAAAGACAGAGTTAAAAAGCAACTGGAACCCCCATACGAAGGTCCATTTCCAGTCGTTGATAGAAACGAAAAATATTTCACGCTCAAAATCAAAGACAAAACTGTAACTGTCTCTATTGATAGGTTAAAGCCTGCATACTTCTTGCAAACACCAGACTTTGCTACAAAGCAACCAATACAGAAAATACAACCTGCAAAAGCACCACATGACTCTCATATTCAAGACCAAAAACTTCCTGAAAAACAGTCACGTTCGGGACGAACGATTAAACTTCCTGTGAGATTTCGAGACTAGCACATACATATTTTTTTTAAGTAATGTTCAAATTTTAGTGCATTGTTATTTTTGTAATTAACATTTTTTGTATATATTGTAACGTAACTTCGTTACTGGGAGGAGAGTACTGTTGTGGCTTAAATCTATTTAGTTTTGTTGAGTTGGCAACAGCTCAAAAGTTTCGGTTTTGTTTTGTAAAAATAAAAGATGTTCGACGAATAAATAAGTGGGATTTGTGAATCATTTTAAATATATTTAATCGTAAGATTTATAATATCTGAAAATACGGATATAGTTTAAACATTGATGTTAAAAGCAGCGCCCCAACAAACTTATCATCGAATTGGAGATCTTGAAAGCACGTTGCTTGAGGTTAGGCCTAAGTAGCCATGAGGCTGATCGATCACGCTGTTTTTTTTAATTATCGATGAAACGCGTTCAGAGTCCGTGGTCACCACTGTACATTTTAGGTGAGAATGTAACTTACTTACTTTAAGTTATAACATCAGAAGGTTAACAACAAATAATAATATTTATTAACATCTTGGAAAATACGCGCAAACAACACGCACGGAAAGGCAAGCCACAATAACTCCCGTGGACTGTTGCCAAATTACAAAGAGAAAAGTTCTTGTGATGATATCAGTTCAGTTCAGATTCAGCCAAAAGCGGCTATTGCATGTTGCCACAGTCAGTAACGTGAAGTTTCTTGAAAGCGGAGGCTGCTGCGAAATCTTTGAAAATACCGATTTCCCAAGCTACTATAAAAGATCAGCTGAAGACACAGGAGTGTCCGAATCTACTGTGAAAAAATTAAACGCGAAGTGAGTAAATTGGAGCAGAGTGATGATAATATTTTGTCTACTCCAGAAAAAGACCGGAAATTCGGAACTGTATTATTGATGATTTCAATAAATTTGCTATAAGACAAATCATCCAGGACTTTTACATTGATAAAATATAAAATATGAAAAAAAGAATCACACCAACACACATAATTCCTTCTGTAATTTTACATCCATAGCATATTTATTCTATAAAACATATACACAATTTATGATTTTTTTGCATTGTTAAGAAGGCATTCATTTTTTTTATCTGAGTTTCCCCTAAGCAGTTTCAGGCACCCTAATTGCCATTTTGGTTTAAGAAATATCCCCATTTGCCCCTCCCCCAAAAATATGCCCTTCATGCCCCTAAGTAAAAAAATGGCACCTTTACTGTCGTTTGGATCTAGGGAAAACCGTGCTTTATTCGGTAGAAAATTAAATCCTATAATACAAAGTAACTAGTCGGATGTGCAATTCTAAAACTTTTTACTATCTCATGCATGTTAATACAGCACGGCTGTTCTTAACTGCTCTGCTCAACAAGCGCAAAACGTTTTGACACATTTACAAATTCGTTTTTTAACGGAAAGATATAAAATTGGAAAGCTTGGCCATGGAAGCGATTTGGAATTGAACTGTTTTCCATTTTTTGATCAATAAATTACCTATTGAGTTATACGCGATTTCGATCACGTGACAAACACGTTTTTCGACCTTTCGTGAGTGTTATTCTACTTTCGCGCGGAAATTCGGTTTAAAACGTCCATTTTGACACTATTTTCTGAAAGATCTATTGCGTTTGAAAAAAACGGAAAAAACAACTCGATTACATAGTTTCTGAACAACAACAACTGCTATGCATTTTTTCATACATTTTCCAACAAAAATGAATTAAAACTTATGTCATAAAGTTCCCCTTTTGGATTTGAGAACACCCTTAATAATAAATTGGTGTAGCCTAAATCAGAACAAACTTACGTCAACAGAATATGAAATTTGAGGAAATTATGTGCATGAAGTTCTTAAGATATGAGTATCATTAAAATTTTGTCAGAAATTCGAAAACACTGTTTGATTCCATAGCTTCTTAAAAAGAAAATTTGGCAGTGTTATGCGTTTAAGAATAAACACTAATTCAGGAATGTGTCAGAAAGTAGCTAGATTGTTAATATAAATAAAATACAAATTTAACAGACATGTAATTGAACTACTCGCTTAAAGCACTGAAAAGATCAGAATCAAAAAGACTGTCGTGCATAGCACAATCTTCGGCTAATAATTCCTGGCATGCGCTAATACAAAAGCTTTTAATAATTTTTGGAACTTTATTTGATTGTATAATAACATTCCTCAGATAAAAATGCATTTCGGTGTTAGTGGGCAAACTTAAAAATATAATACATGTAAAAAAAGTATTAGACTTATTAGAGAAAAAGGTTTTCTCCTATACTCTGTAACTCTGAGAACCCGGGTACGATCCCCTAGTATTATTAAATTCGATATATTCGTGTTGTCAAAAAGAGAAAATAGAAAAAAAGGAGAGCATCAAACGAATGCTAATCGCGCCAAGACTGTAACCTCCTCCGATTCCAACACACCTCTCCCAGTTGGTATCTTCTGAAGAAGCAACCCCTCTCAGGGTTTTTCTCCTTATGGTAGATCACTACCAATGTCTCGACCGAGTTCGTTGGCCAGTTTCATCCTCCATCTTGTTTCAAAAATGGCGGCCATTTAAAAAAAATCAAAAATTTAAAATTTAAAATAAGGTGCCAAAAAATTGGAAAATGAAAAAGATTTTTTCTTATGTGTTTGACCTTAATACAAAGATTCCGGAACAGTTTTCGTTTCGTCTATATCTAAAAAAATGGCTGAGTTATAGCATTTTGAATTTCTATTGTGGCTGACATTTTGAAACGACCTGATTTTTGTCATGCGATAACAGGCGCATTTATGAACCGATTTGGATGTAACTTGGTGTGTACATAGTACATAGCAATGTCTCGACCGAGTTCGTTGGCCAGTTTCCTTCGCCATCTTGTTTCAAAAGGGAACATTTAATTTTTTTTTAATTTAAGATTTAAAATGAGGTATCAAAAAATTGGAAAATGAAAAAGATTTTTTTATGTGTTTGACCTTGATACAAATATTCCGGAGCAGTTTTTGTTTCGCCTATATCTTAAAAAATGGTTGAGTTATAGCACTTTGAATTTCTAGCATGGCTGACATTTTGAGACGATCTGACATTTGTTACGCTATAACACACGTATTTATTAACCTATTTGGATGTAAGAAGGCATGTGGATAGTATGTAGCAATGTCTCGACCAAGATCGCTGGCCAGCCTCATCCGCCATCTTGTTTCTAAATGGTGGTCATTAAATTAAAAAAAAATTATATTTAAAGTGAATTGCAAAAAAAATTAGAAATTGAAAAAGATTTCTTTCTTAAGTATTTGACCTTGATATAAGGATTCCGGAACATTTTTTGTTTTGTCTTTATCTTAAAAAATGGCTCAGATATAGCAGTTTGAATTTCTTTATGTGGGTGACATTTTGAAAAATCTGATTTTTTGCCTGCGACAGCACTCCTGTATATCAACCGATTCCGATGTGAGTGAGCATGTGCACAGGAATTACTAAGGTCTCGACCAAGTTCACGGGTTAGCCTCATCCACCAAGTTGTCTTAAAATGGCAGGAACTTCAAGATATCGCCGAATTTGGCAACCAAATATAAGTTACTTTAAATAAAGGCAGCTTGGATAAAGCTGACTAATTTCGCGAAATTCTCATTCATAATGATTTAGTACTGATAAAAATTAGTATTGAATCTTCTGTAATCGGTTTCTACTAAATTGAACTTCGTGTATTTGAATAACATAAGCTAGCATTTTAAAATTAAGGAATATGAAAGCTACCTCTTCCTCCCGGCACTGGCCGGAAGGACTTTTTTAGGTAGCTTTCAATACAAAAAGCTACCTATTGCAGCCGCTCGGAGGAAAACTATTCCGAAAAATTTTGGTATATTTTCACCGATCATGACCGCCAGACCCCGAAACCACCCTCCGTTCAAATGTCATATATATATATAATCATTAAATAAACATTAACGACGACCAACAAAAACTGTGAAATTATGAATAAAATGGCATTAACAAATATATATATATCTACCCTATATATATAAAATCCTAAGGAATCGAATTGAAACGAATTATGTAACGATTCTATGAAATGACTGATTAAACAACTGATTACGTTTCACGGCGATTTCTCCTAAAATATGGAATACTCTGCGATGAAATTAACACCAAAAATCCGTATTGATCCACAGTTCTCAAAGCTGACATTAGAATTTAAAAATTAGAATTAGTTTTCGAAATATTCATTTTTTTCTAATTTTAAATACTTTTTTTCTAATGATGGCAACTCAAATTTTAATCATAGCAGATATTTTTTTTTCATATTTTAGAAAAGGTTATTTTAAATTAATTTGGCGACGAGTTTGGCCTCCCTTAAATATATGCTAAGAAATGCATCATGTTACTTTTATTCAGAATTCAAATTGTATTTCATTATCATTTTATTTAATACAAAACTTTCATTTAAAATTGAAACCTTTAAAATAAATGGCTTTTACTTCATTCTTTTTTTTTTTTTAAACGAAACGAAAAGAAAAATATTAGACACAGATGTCATATACGCAACGGGGTAAGTAATTGGCGCCAAAATGGCGTTATTTTGCCTGACATGGTAACCCGGCTATTGTTGCTTATTTATTAATAAATGTTTATTTGAATTTATTTTCTTTTTATTTACAAAAAATGTTATAAATTGTTTTGTTCTATAGTTATTAATTAATTTGTTATTTATTTATTGTTATTTCATTTTAAAAATAACAGAAAATAATTTAAAAATACATATGTAACAGGTATTTGAAAACGAGGTTTTCGCCAAATTGTCGTAAAAAAAAATCACGCCAAACCCCGTGCGTATGTGACAATGCAACAAATCATGAGATTTAATTTTCACTTCAAAGCAACGTTTTAATGTTACTAGGGGGCTCTGGCAACGACGAGCTACGCTCGATAACCCCGTTCAGGCACACCAAAATCCAAAAAGCACGCTAATTTGATCGGCTTTAAAAATATTGAATTAAAATTAAACAAAAAACAGTAGTGATCTCTCTGTAAACGGGTTTCCATCCGTCTTCCTTAGATTGGGGATTTTTATGGCCAAATCTGATGCTGTTAAGAGATACAATGGCTGTTTTCGTATTTAATTAAAAAAAATTAGTTAAACATTTGAAAATAAGCTAATGTAAAATGAATTAAGTAAACAGTGTCATTGTCTCCCGGTATTTTTTAACAGCGCTATAAGATAGTTCTTTTAAATAATTCCTTTTAAATGTATCGTTTCAAATCTGACGTAATTTACACCAAAGTTTTATTTCTCTTATTAATATTCACGTGAAAATACTTTTGTTGTTAGAAGGAAATATTATTTGCGCTGTCTTCGAATTCACGATAATAGTTGAAAAGATTATCTCAAAATATCTCGCGCAAATATATTTTTCAATTTAAATTGTTTTGCTATATTTTTTGCCATTTTAAATATGACGTAATTTCCTCAAATTACAAGTTTTAACGCATAATAATGATTTTTTTTTATTTTAAGATTTTGTTTCTCTTTTAAAATTCAAGTGTAAAGATGGTTCGGCACAGATGTCATATACGCCATATAGGCGCAATTTTTTTTTTTCTGACGCCAATTTCATATACGCAACAGGTACTTAACTGGTGCTAAAGTGTCGTTATTTTGCTTGATATGGTAACCCGGATGTTGTTGTTTATGCTATTGATGTTTTCGCCAAATTGGCGTCGGAAAAATACTGCGCCAATGTGACATCTGTGCCTATGGTTCTTATGACGTAATTTTCCTGCTTTTAACATGTAATCATTTAATTCTAATTTTAAAGTTTTTTTTCCGTTTGTAATAGTCACGTGTAAATAAATTTTTAATTTGAAGTAAAAATTATTGTTTGCGCTGTTTATGCAACTGGCAACAGTTTAAATTAATAACATTTTCTAAAGTTTGTAAAAAATGTCTGTCGAAATGCTGAAAATCTGAATTTAAAAATGAAATAAAACCACAAAAAATGAGTCAAATAAGAAAAATAAATGCAATCTGCACATCGGGAACTTATAACGTATAAAATTATCTAAAAATGATTAAATTCTCATGTATAGTTTTTGCTCCAATAAAGCTTTTTTAATGGAACGATTTTGTCCAACTTTAGCATTAAATATCTCTTAAAATAATTCTTTGATTTGAAAACTGTTTGCATCAGCGTATTTATCAAACTTTTCTCTATAATACCACCGATTTTCATATTTTTGTATGCAACAGTTTTTTAATATTAACGATGAAAGGCCATGCTTAAGCATTCAAACTGGATGCCGATCTACCCGGAATATCTACGCAGATTTTCATTGGTCCATTTCCAAATCAAAACTTTTTTTTTTATATACTAGGGGGCTCTGCCCCCTACGAGCTACGCTCGTCAACCCCCGTTCAGACACCGCAGACTCTAACAGCACGATAATTTGATCGGCTTTAAAAATATTTCGGAAGATTGAATTATAATTTGAATCTGAGAAATATAATCTGACGTAATTTTCACCAAACTTTTCTTTTTCTTTTTAATATTCACGTAAAAATACTTTTGCTAGAAATGAAATATTATGATCATCTTAAAATATTAAATAAATGTCTCGAGCAATTTTTAAATTTAAACTGTTTAGCAATATTATTTTTTGTTCATTTTATATAATAAGTGTAATGTGACGTAAATTCTCCTATTTAAGACTTCTAACGCATGTTTATGAATTTATTATTCTTTCAATATTCTGTCTCTTTTAAAATTCATGTGTAATTATAATTTTTATGACGTAATTTTCAATGAGTTCCTGCTTTTTATATTTTCTGTTTATAATAGTCATGTGTAAAATAAATTTTTAATTTGAAGTAAACATTATTGTTTGCGCTGTTTATACAACTGGCAACAGTTTAAATTAATAACATTTTCTAAATTTTGTAAAAAATATCTCTCGAAATGCTGAAAATTTGAATTTAAAATTGAAATAAAACCTCAAAAAATGAGTCAAATAAGAAAAATAAATACAATCTGCACACCGGGAGGTTATAACGTATAAAATGATCTAAAGATGATTAAATTCTCACGAATAGTTTTTGCTCCAATAAAACTTTTTTAATGGAACGATTTTGTCTAAATTTAGCATTAAATATCTCTTAAAATAATTCTTCGATTTGAAAACTGTCTGCATCAGCGTGTTTATAAAACATTTCTCTATAATACCACCGATTTTCATATTTTTGTATGCAACACTTTTTTCAATATTAGCGATGAAAGGCCATGCTTAAGCATTCAAATTGGATGAGGATCTACCCGGAATATCTACGCAGATTGTCATTGGTCCATATCCAAATCAAAACTTTTTTTTATATATAGAAGGATAGAAGGATTACTTCTCCCGTCGACCAATTTCGCCAAATTATATAAATAGCCAAATTATACAAATTGACATTTTTTTAATCTTAAATAACAAAAGAACAAATAAATTAGTGTAACATTAATAAAAATACAAATAAAACGTCGAAATAAAAATCACTTGATAGCGTGAACAGGTGTAACTACCTTAAAGTCAAGTGAATGTGACATTTACGATCAACCATTATTGGCATTTAATCTTATAGTTTGGTGACAGATTTTTGGTCGATGGGATAACCAAGTAGCACTGTTTTAATTTACCACTCGAAAAATAAAATAATACTAACTGGCGAGTTAAAAAAAAAAACTATTGGCGAGATTTTCACCCGGCTAGCATAAAAGTACCAGGAATTCTTTGTGATCATGGCAACTTTTATGTAGTTTTATTCGAAAAAATAATTTTGATTCTTTAATCAAAATGGAAATCTTTCTTATGAAAAGCGAAGGAATCAGCCCGTTGTTTATGGCAGTTACATGACTTGGGCTATTATAATATAAACGAAATAATGGGGATAGAATAATATTCGGCGACTTATCACACCTGTGGCTGGCTAACATTAAAGTACCAAAATGGCCGCCTGGAATATAAAAAGCGAAGGGATCCGCCTGGAGCTGTTGATGATAGTTACATGACTTAGGCTATTATTATAGAGATTGTTTTTAATTTTAAAAACAGCACAAAGAATAATATTTCCTAACGATTAAAAATTTATTTTCATGTGACTATTAAAAACAGAAAAAAAAAACTTTAAAATTACTATTAAATGAGTACGTGTTAAAGGCAGGAAAATATTGAAAATTATGTCCTGAAAATTGTATTTACACGTAAATATTAAAAGGGAAAGGAAACTAAAATAATAAATACATTAATATGCGTTTAACCCTTTCACGGACAAGGCACTTCTATTCGTAAAATCTTGAAATCAGTGAATGGCACCAGAATTTACAAACAAACAAAAATGCTTTTTGTTCACTTACTTGGGACACCCAACCAGGACGTCAACCGCGAGGTTAATGGAATTAATGTCCTGGCGGGAAAAAAGAACGCACCACTATCCAGCTCTACCACAGCCCGAACAGACCCGAATAACGGCATCATTAGAACTTACTAAAGTGAAGCAATGGCGTATTCAAATATCTCTCTATTCTAAAAAAAAGTAACTACCGCCGCCGCCGCCGGTTTTGAATTTTTTGTGACCGGAGGTCTTTCTTCGTTAATATTGAGAAACATAATGCATACAAAACTATGAAAATCAGTGGTTTTATACAGAAATGTTTGATAAACACGCTGATGCAGACAGTTTTCAAATCGAAGAATTATTTTAAGAGATATTTAATGCTAAATTTGGACAAATTCGTTCCACTAAAAAAATTTTATAGCAGCAAAAACTATGCATGGCAGTGTAATCATTTTTAGATCATTTTATGCGTTAGAATTTGCCGGAGTGCAGATTGCATTAATTTTTTTATTTTGACTCATTTTTTCAGGTTTTATTTCTATTTTAAATTCAAATTTTCAGCATTTCTAGAGATATTTTTTACAGATTTCAGAAAATTGTACTAATTTAAACTGTTGCCAACTGTATAAAAAGTGCAAGCAATAATGTTTGCTTCAAATTAAAAAATTATTTACACGTGACTATTATAAACAGGAAAAAAACTCTCAAATTAGAATTAAATAATTATGTATAAAAAGCAGGAACTTATTAAAAATTACGTCATAAAAAGTATACACGTGAATTTTAAAAGAGAAAGGATATTGTAAAATAATAAATTCCTTAACATGCGTTAGAAGTCTTAGGAGAAATTACGTCATATTTACGTCACATTATAGTTATTACATAAAATGAACACAAAATAATATTGCAAAAAAGTTTAAATTTAGAAATTGCGCTAGACATTTATTTAATATTTTGAGAGGATATTTTCAACTATTTTTGTTAGGAAAGCGCAAATAATATTTCATTACTAAAAAAAGTACTTTCACGCGATTATTTAAAAGAGAAAGAATAGCTTGGTAAAAATTACGTCCGATTAAAAACGATTAATTTAAAATGTCTCATTTAAAAGAACTTTCTTTTCGCTTTGTTAAAAAATACCAGGAGAAAAAGACTCTGTTTACTTAATTCCTTTTATATTAGCTTATTTTGAAATGTTGTTACACGTGTCTACGTCATCAAGTCATTTTTATTTCGACATTTTATTTGTATTTTTATTAATGTTGTACGAATTTATTTGTTCTTTCGTTATTTAAAATAAAAATTATGTCAATTTGTATAATTTGGCGAGTGGTTTGGCGATTTATATAATTTGGCGAAATTGGTCGACGGGATAATCAAGTAGTACCGCAGCGGATTTGGCGTTAAAATTCCCCAATCAAAGAGAAATGAATAGAAATTCGTTTATAGGGAGATCATTACTGTTTTTTAAATTACTAGGGGGCTCGGCCCCCTACGAGCTACGCTCGCCAACCCCCCGTTCAGACACTGCAGTCTCTAAAAGCACGCTAATTTGATCGGCTTTAATTGAATTTTTTTGGAAGATTGAATTATAATTAAAAAAAACAAAGGCGATCTCCCTATAAACGGGTTTCTATTCATTTCTCTTTGATTGGGGAATTTTACGGAAAAATCAGCTGCTGTTAAAAGATACAATGGCATTTCAAAATCATCTAATATAAAATGAATTAAGTAAACAGAGTCTTTGTCTCCCGGTATTTTCTAACAAAGCGAAAAGAAAGTCCTTTTAAATAAAACATTTTAAATATATCGTTTTTAATCTGACGTAATTTTCACCAAACTTTTCTTTCCCTTTTTAATATTCACGTGAAAATGCTTTTATTAGAAATGAAATATTATTTGCGCTGTCCAAAAAAAAAAAAAAAAAAAAAAAATAGTTGAAAAGTTCATCTCAAAATATCAAGTAAATGTCTCGCGCTATTTTTAAATTTAAACTACTATTTTACAATATTATTTTTTGTTCATTTTACGTAATAAGTGTAATGTGACGTAAATGTGATGTAATTTCTCCTATTTAAGACTTCTAACGCATGTTAATGAATTTATTACTTTACAATATCCTTTCTCTGTTAAAATTCACGTGTAATTATAGATGAAGTAATTTTCAATAAGTTCCTGCTTTTTATACGTAATTATTTAATTCTAATTTGAAAGTTTTTCTTTTCTGTTTATAATAGTCACGTGTAAATAAATTTTTAATTTGAAGCAAACATTATTGTTTCCGTTGTTTATACAGTTTGGCAACAGGTTAAATTAGTACAATTTTCAAAAATAAGTAAAAAAATATCTCTCGAAATGCTGAAAATTTGAATTTAAAATAGAAATGAAACCTCGAAAAATGAGTCAAATTAAAAAAATTAATCAATTCTGCACACCGGGAAATTATAACGTATAAAATGATCTAAAAAGTATTAAATTCCGATGTATAGTTTTTGCTCCTATAAAACTTTTTTAATGGAACGATTTTGTCCAACTTTAGCATTAAATATCTCTTAAAATAATTCTTCGATTTGAAAACTGTCTACATCAGCGTGTTTATCAAACATTTCTGTATAATACTAACAATTTTCATATTTTTGTATGCATTAGTTTTCTTAATATTAACGAAGAAAGACCTCCGGTCACAAAAAATTCAAAACCGGCGGCGGTGACAGCGGGAGTTACTTTTTTTTAGAATAGAGAGATAATTCAATCTTTCGAAATCTTTTTAAAGCCGATCAAATTAGCGTGCATTTAGAGCCTGCGGTGTCTGGACGGGGGTTGGCGAGCGTAGCTCGTAGGGGGCCGAGCCCCCTAGTGCTAATAAATAGAAACTCGCTATGTTACAAAAAAAAAAAAAAAAAAAAAAAAAAAATTACAAAATACAAAATACGCATGTTTAGGTAGCCATGCAACAAAATAACAAAAATGATGGTTTACAGTAGGGGTGCACAACCTTTTTTAGAGACGGGCCACTTACAAAAATTTTTGGGTTGCCGGGGGCCACATCAGTTATACGGGCGGACAGAATTCTATTTCGGGAAGGAGGTGATCTGTGGCCTACAGTCAGATAAAAAATATGGTTTCAGACGGAGGTGATTTACCCCAATGGGTTCCTGTACCCTGTCAACATATCCAATTAATTTGGCAACGATATATCATCAGTTTTCGTTTGTATATATAACACAGATATAGCAAGGATTTTTATCAAGGTGTGATAGAATTCTGTGTCGTTATTTGGGGGAGTAATTTGTTTTTTAATTATAAGTGCTAAAAAACAAACATAAGCATGTTAAGTGGCCAGTGGAGAAAAAAAATACGAACTTTATGAACGAAGAGGAGAGAAGGAGCCAATCAACGAAATTTGAGATTTTTTCAAGCCTGGTCAATATAATTCACGATTTTCTCGCGCCCGATCAAAAATCTTTGCGATTTTTACGCGCCTGTTCGACAAAAGTTCTCAAGTTTTCCGCACCCGATCGACAAAATTCGCTATTTTTTCCGCACCCGATCGCCAAATTTGCTTTTTCCGCGCCCGATACGCGAAATGTTTCGATTTCTCAGCGCCTGATTGACAAAATTCGCGATTTTTCGTGCCCGACCAACGAAATTCACGATTCTTGGCTGACTCTGACGAAATTTTACAATTTTTTCTCGCAACAAATTGATAAAATTCGCGGTTTTTTTCTCGCAACAAACTGACGAAACTCATGATTTTTTCGCTGCCGATCAATGAAATTTACGATTTTTCCGCGCATCATCGACAAAATTCGTGATTTTTCCGTGCCCGATCAACGAAATTTGCGATTTTTACTCTAATGATCGACAAATTTCGCGTTTTTCTGTGCCTGATCGTTGAATTTGCGAGTTTTCAGCGCTCGATCAACGAAATTCGCGATTCTGAACTGACTGGCTCTAACGTTTTTCACGCGCCATATTGACGAAATTCGCGATTTTTCCTTGCACGACCAACGATATTCGCGATTTTTCTGATTCCAATCGACAGAACTCATGATTTTTCCACGGCCGATCGGTGAAATTTGCGATATTCACCCGCCTGATCTAAAAAATTCGCAATTTTTCCGAAGCCGATCGACAAATTGCGCGATTTTCCCGCACCTGATCGACAAAACTCGCTATTTTTCCGCACCAAATCGACAAAATTCGCGATATTTTTCGGGCCCGACCAATGAAATCCGCTATCGTTTGGAGTCCGATCGAAAAAACTCGTGTTTTTTATGTGACCGTTGTACGAAATTTGCGACTTTTCGCCCCTGATCGATGATTTTCCTGATTTTTCTGCGCCCGATCAACGAAAATCGCATTTCTTAACTGACTGACGAAATGTGCAATTTTTTAGCAGCAAATTGACAAAATTCGTTTTTTTTCCTCGCGATAAACTGAAGAAACACAATTTTTCCGCTGCCGATCAACGAAATTTTCACGTTTTTCGCACATCATAGACGAAATTGTCGATTTTTCGCACCTGATCGACAAAAGTCCCGATTTTTTGGAGCCGGATCGTGAAAACTCGTGATTTTTCCGTGCCCGATCGACGAATTTGCAATTTTTCTTAGCCTGATCGACGAAATTTGCGATTTTTCAACCGCTGATCGACAAAATTTGCGATTCTGAAATGGCTGACGAAATTTTCAATTTTCCCCGCTGTAAATTGACGCAATTCACGTTTTTTTTTTGTGCGACCTACGTGCAGAAATTGTAATTTTTTCCAGTTATAAATTGATGAGATTCGCGGGCCACACGAAAACCCATCGCGGGCCACTTTTGGCCCGCGGGCCGCAGGTTGTGCATCCCTAGTTTACAGGAATGGTTACAGATGGTTTACAGGTTACGATCATCAACTAAAATATAGACCAAATAACATTAAAGCAGGAATGCCAACACGACCTGAAATGTTTATAGGTAACCTACAACTTATGAAGAACTTCATAAAAAGAACACAAAGAAGTACACTGAAATGACAACATACTGTAAGGCAAGCATCAATGTTCAAGGTCCATATCACAATGGGATTAAGTATATGAAATGCCCAAAGCACCACAGAACAGAGAGAGAGACACATTGTAAATTAAAGTCACTTGAAATGCTGGTACTTCTCAGACATTAAATATGTTGACTTTTCCAAAATGTTCATTAACAAGATATATATTTGTATCAAAGTTATTGAAAATCAAGCTCAGTGTTCAATTGAATTGCTCAGTGTTCAATTGCACATGCTACATTGAATCAAAAGACAATGTTCTCAATTTCTAACGCAATTCTAGCTAATTACAGCCTCAGAATTTATACCTAATAAACGAATATAATTCGTTTAAAGAATTGTATATATTGCAAAGTTTCTTATAATTGTCTTTGTCAAAGATTACTCTCCTGAGATTTTGCCTGATGCTTAACGAGTTGTCAAAGTTGAAGAAATGTGGGACAAAAGGACAGCGTCCATACAAATAATGCAGTACATTACCCACTGTGCCACAGTCACAATGTGCATTTCCTCTCTTTCCAATCCTAAAAAGGAACTCTGGGAAACTACCATGTGCTGTTATAAAATACTGCATAACTTGACTCGTACACACATAATCGGTATTTACTTTCCTGATAACCTTATAGGTGTCTCTACCCTTGGTACTTGATGTCCATTCTTCCTGCCATTGTCTAATGGTATTCTCACTACAGATTCTCTTAACTAAAGAAATTGGAAATAATACATCAGCAGTTATGTCAGCCATTGATGAATCTGTTGCCTCTTTCGCCAAACGATCTGCTCTTTCATTCCCCACGTTTCCAACGTGTGCTCTGGTCCATCCAATAGTGACCATTTTTTCCGGATGACTTTTCATATTATCATAGATTTCTTTAACAATGGCGTTTGCA
This sequence comes from Maratus speciosus, assembly GCA_963932465.1. Classification (NCBI taxonomy): domain Eukaryota; kingdom Metazoa; phylum Arthropoda; class Arachnida; order Araneae; family Salticidae; genus Maratus; species Maratus speciosus. The sequence continues at coordinate 300,008,429 of OZ010789.1, forward strand.
GGAAAGTTTCTCTGTATAACCAAAGTTGATGCTCTATTGTCAGTAAAAATGACAGCACTGTTATAATTCGAGTTTATTACCCAATCTACTGCATACTTTACCGCAGTCAGTTCAGCTTGATATATGCTATTTAAAATATTTAAAGAGATCTTATAATCCAAGATACATTCACCATTTACAAAAATTGTGTATGCGGCACCTACTCCACTGGCCATTTTTGACCCATCTGTATATATTAATGGCATGTTAATTCCCTGATATTCACGACTATCCTTATCTGTGATATGAATGTTACTGAGAGCTCCATAATCTGGGTAGTCCATTGTCACCAAGTTGATCATAATACAGTGGAACCTCGTTAACACGAAATTGAAGGGGCTGCGAAATTTTTTCGTGTTATCCGGGATTTCGTGTTAACCGTCAAAATAGTGGTGCCATCTATATTAGATTTTAAAAAAAAAACTAAATAAATAAGCTTACAAATATACCCCTGCTAAAATCATAAATTAATAAGAAATAGAAATTTTAATTAAGAAATAGAAAATTTAATTAGGAAATAAAACAATTTGGTCATCATTTTAGGCAATAATAAGTTTATTTACTTGCTAATCACTTTTTAAAAAGTCCGTTATTGACTTTTGTTTCAATTTTTGTAGACAGCTTTGTCCTAGAAACGTATGGACCTCATCTAATTTGTCCAAAGATCGGGAAGCATTCCCTTGTTCCATAAGGAAACGTTGTACAGTTTTTAATGCTGCGTTAGCTTCATTTAATGACACTGAAATTTTCAGTTCTGTGCCGAATTCTTCATCCTCGTCTGAGATGTCCATGTTGTTGTCCTTTTTTTTTATCTGTTAATGAAGCAATTATTTCTTCGTCTGTCGTCACATTCGAAGTCAGTACATCTTCATCTATGCAAATATACTCGACAAACAATGTCTGCGAAATAATTCCCCGTTTTTCGGCTTCTTCTATTAAATCAGTCGTCATTTCAGATTCTGTTTCATTAGTTTCTTCATTTATCTCATGTGTAAATCCCGCGTGTCGGAAACAATTTTTCACAGTTCCAGTAGTGATACCGTTCCAGACACTTCTTAGATAAGTTATAGCTTCTAGTAAAATCACAGAAAATTCCGTTTTATTATCAAAATATTGAATCATTTTATGAACAATTCTTTTTCTGTACTGCACTTTTAAGCACTGGATAATTCCTTGATTACAAGGCTGAAGTTTTGCTGTAGTGTTCGGAGGAAGAAAGACACATACTTTTTATATATACTATATGCTTTTAATACTGGAACATCTTTATGAGCACTGCAATTGTCCAGTAATAAGCAGATTTTTCTCTTTTCTCGGTAGAATTTTAAGTCCAGATCAAGTAACCATTTCGTAAAAATAACATTGTTTATCCATGCATTTTTGCTGGAAGCGTATCAAACTGCAAAGTTTTAACGTTTTTGAAACAACGTGGTTTCGCCGACTTACCGATCACGAGCAATGGTAATTTTTCACTTCCGTCCATGTTGCAGCCGACCATAATCGTAATTCTTTTTTTGCTGAATTTTCCTCCAGTACATTTTTCTCCTTTTAAAGTAAGTGTTCGCAATGGTTGTGCTTTGAAAAAAAGCCCCGTTTCATCGGCGTTAAAAATGTCACGGGGTGCATAATTTTTTTTTAACGTCTAACCACTTTCCTAATAAAAAAGACGGTATAGAATTCTCATCTACGGCATATTCTTCTCCACATATCTTTTTGCAGACAATTCTATGACGCTCTTTAAATCTTGTCAGCCATCCGTTAGAACATGTGAAATCGTTGTAACCGAGAGCATCTGCAAAAGCCTTTGCTTTCTCTTGCAAAACTGCACCAGTTAAAACAATGTTCTGGATTCTTGCTTCTTTTATTCACTATAAGAAAGAAATTTTAATTTCTTCATTTTTTCCTGTAAGCATCCGTTTTCTTGCTGGTTCGAATTGACTGACAGCATAAGCCGCTTCAATCTTTTCACAATTCTTTAAAATTGTAGTGATTGTGCTACTGGGTATTCCATACTTTGCCGCAATTTCTGATTTTTTCAGCACATTTTCGGTGACATCATTTAAAATTTTTTGCTTTGTTTCTAAAGATACAGCTTGCTGTTTTCGACTCATCTTTCAAAGAATTCTACAGAGCAACTGCGAACTGAGTTTCAGTAGTCAGGTATAGAAGTAAGGATTCTCACTTCTTTCACTCGAAGGTATGGGATTTCGGAAACATTGTTTATGGCTTATGTCACTATCAATAGAGTCAAACAACTAATGGAACAATCACATTAAAAAAAGAAACTCCTTCACCCAAACATTCATTGTGGCCGATATATAGCTCAGAGAGGGAATATGTCTGCATAAAGGACCAAACAGATACGATTTCTAAAGATCAGAGGCCAAGAACAGGAGCCCCTGACAGTTCGGACACCACCCCTTTCTATTGATCACCTCCCCTTTCTTTCGTTCACCTCTCCTTTTCTCTCCTTTCTTTTGTCGATGACCACAAAATGTAATTCGAAAAGAATAGGAATACATATGATTGATTGCCATCTCAGGCATAGTTGCTCAGGATGTGAATAAAAGCAACTTAAGCGAAGGGGGGGGGGGGATGCGGAATATCAGAGGATAAAGAAAAGCAGAGATTAGACAAATATTTCACCATTTTTTGAAACCCTTTTCCTATTTGCCATTTTCAAACAGTGAGAAAAAATTCATTTTTAGTAAATAAGATGTGACATGTAAGTTTGAAATATTGAAAACTTCGCTTAAGAACGAATGCTTTGATTTTCGAGCAAAAAAAAAAAAAATTCGCCTTAAGCGGGATTTTACGAAATTCTATTTCGTGTTAAACGAATTAATTTACATTGGTTTTCAGACTTATCTGACGGGACCTCCGTATTATTTCGTGTTAAGCGATTTCGTGTTAACGAGGTTCGACTTTATTATCTTTCTTGATCTCTGTTCCATTCTCTATGATACTGGCATTCCCATGAATAGTTCTATATTTCACCACAGAATGTTTGAGTGAAATGTGTAATGGAGAAACACCAGCCAATACACACAAAGCGTCCGTAGAGACTGTTTTATATGATGTGATAATTGATAATAATCCAAACCTCTGGCATGAACTTAATTTACTAAGTGCATCCACTTTCAAATCTGGAAACCAGATTTCCGCACCATATGTTATCTGTTTTTCTATCACAGAATTATACCAAATCTTTCTATATGATGCTTGTAATCCCCTATCTCTCTGCACTGTTATCTTTATGTTTGAAGTAAAATTTCTCACCCCTTCTCTTACTTTCTCAAGGTGTCTAATCCAATTTAATTTACTGTCAATAGTTACACCGAGGTATACAACTGAGTCTTTTACGGATATCGATGATGTTCCAATCTTGAAAATAGGATGCCTGTTTTCTAACAAATACCTGCCAAATAAAATACTTTCGCATTTTTCCTTGCTTATTGTTAAATGTAAATTCTCGCAGATCTCTGCAAACCATGCTATGCGTCTGTTCATTTCTTCTTCTAATTCTTTTCTTGTGTCTGCACCTGCAAAAACTACGAAATCGTCAGCGTAGGATAATATATCGCCATGTCTTAATCTATATCTCTTCAATAGGTAGTCTGCAACGATCAACCAGAAAAGTGGACCAAGGCAACTTCCCTGGGGACAGCCTTTAAATAATATATACCAGATAATTCCATACGTGAAACTAAATCCTATTCTTCTACGTGATATATAATTTTTCAGAATATTCTTTAAGTATTGAGCTATTGGTAACCTATCTATCAACATAGCCAATATCTGCCAATCCACCGCATCAAATGCTGCCTGTATATCAACCGACGTCATTGCAAAATATTTATAATTATACATTATAAATATATAACTCGAATTATATACATATTATATTTATAATATTTGTTTACTTACTTAATAAAAGGGAAATTTTCATCCCAGTATTCTGATGCTAATGTGGCATTTAAGAATTAAAATTAAGTGGTCCAAAAATGAACCACCGCCTTGAAGGGGTTAAAGCAGCAAATTTTAGTAATTGTATTATGTCAATCGTTTTATAACGCTGTTAAAAAATACCAAGAGACAAAGACTTTGTTTACTTAATTCATTTTATTTTAGCTTCTTTTCAAATGTTTAACTGATCTTCTTTAACCAAACACGAAAACAACCATTGGATGTCTTGACAGCAACTGATTCTACCTTAAATTTTTGCAATCAAAGTGAATTGAATGGAAACCCGTTTGCACGGAGATCGCTACAGGTTTTTTCCGTATAATTCAATCTTCTCTAATCTTTTTAAACCCGTCAGATTAGCGTGCTTTTAGATTCTACAGTGTCTGAACGGGGGTTGGCGAGCGTAGCTTGCAGGGGGCGGAGCCCTCTAGTATATATATATATATATATATATATATATATATATATATCTGATCTTTGTCACACTTTAACTCTCGTATTTATGAACCGATTTGAATGTTACTTGGTGTGTACTTAGTACTTACAATTGTCTCGACCGAGTTCGTTGGCCAGCTTTATCCGCCATCTTGTTTCAAAACGGCGGCCATTTAAAAATTAATTTTTTTTTAAATTTAAAATGGGGTACAAACAAATTAGAAATTGAAAAAGATTTTTTTTCTTATGTGTTCGACCTTGATACAAAGATTCCGGAGCTTTTTTTTCATCTATATCTTAAAAAATGGCAGAGTTACAACACTTTGAATTTCTAGTGTTGCTGGCATTTTGAATCGATCAGAATTTTGTCACGCGATAGAAGTTGTATTTATGAACCGATTTGGATGTAACTTGGTGTGTACATAGCACATACCAATGTCTCGACCGAGTTTGTTGGCCAGCTTCGTCCGCCATCTTATTTAAAAATGGCGGCCATTTAAAATTTTTAAAAAAAATTAAAATTTTAAAGGAGGTACAAAAAAATTAGAAATTGAAAAAGATTTTTTTCTTATGTTTTTGATCTTGATACAAAGATTCTGGAACATTTTTTGTTTCGTCTATATCTTAAAAAATAGCTGAGCTATAGCACTTTGAATTTCTAGTGTTGCTGACATTTTGAAACGATCTGAATTTTGTCACGCGATAACAGGCGTATTTATAAACCGATTTGGATGTAACTTGGTGTGTACATAGTACATTCCAATGTCACGACCGAGTTCGTTGGCCAGCTTCATCCGACATCTTGTTTCAAAATGGTGGACGTTTAAAAATTTAAAAATATTTAAAATTTTCAATGAGGTACAAAAAAATTAGAAATTGAAAAAGATTTATTTTCTTATGTGTTTGACCTTGATACAAAGATTCCGAAGCATTTTTTGTTTCGTCTATATCTTAAAAAATGACTGAGTTATAGCACTTTGAATTTCTAGTGTTGCTGACATTTTGAAACGATCTGATTTTTGTTACGCGATGACACGAGTATTTATGAACCGATTTGGATGTAACTTGGTGTGTACATAGTACATACCAATGACTCAAACGTGTTCGTTGGCAAACTTCATCCACCACATTGTTTCAAAATAGCGGACATTTAAAAATTTAAAAACATTTTAAATTTTCAATGAGGTACAAAAAAATTAGAAATTGAAAAGGATTTATTTTCTTATGTGTTTGACCTTGATGCAAAGATTCCGAAGCATTTTTTGTTTCGTCTATATCTTAAAAAATGACTGAGTAGCACTTTGAATTTCCAGCATTTCTGACATTTTGAAACGATTTAATTTTTGTCACGCGGTAACACGCATATTTATTAACCGATTTGGATGTGAGAAGGCATGTGGGTAGTATATAGCAATGTCTCGACCAAGTTAGTTGGTCAGCTGCATTCGCCATGTTGTTTAAAAATGGCGACCATTAATTTTTTTAATTTAAATTTAAAATGAGGTACAAAAAAATTGGAAACTGAAAAAAATTTCTTTCTTAAGTATTTGACCTTGATACACGGATTCCGGAGCATTTTGTGTTTTGTCTTTATCTTTAAAAATGGTTGAAATACAGCACTTTGAATTTCTAATATGGGTGACATTTTGAAAAATCTGATTTTTTACCTTCGACAGCCCTCGTATATATCAACAGATTCCAATGTGGGTGAGCATGTGCACAGGAATTACTAAGGTCTCGACTAAGTTCATTGGTTAGCTTCACCCATCATGTTGTTATAAAATGGCGGACATTTCAAGATATCTCCGAATTTGGCGACCAAATATAAGTCAATTGAAATAAAACCAGTTTGGATATAGCTGACTAATTTCGCGAAATTCTCATTCACATTCACTATCAACAAAAGTTAGTATTGAATCTTGTATAACCGGGTTCCACTTATTTGAGCTTCATGTGTTTGAATAGTATAAGATAGCTCTTTAAAAATAAGGAATATGAAAGCTGCCTCTTTCTCCCTGCACTGGTCAGAAGGACTTTTATTTGTCTGATTCGGAATGGTTTCCGGGTTGACAAATTTTGTTGTAAAAATTTCGGGTTCGGATTTGGCATAACCCGAACCATGCAGATCTCTAACACTCACATTGGCTATTTAAATTAGATGTGAATTGCAAGAGGCCAAACGATTTTTAGTTGAAGCATAAATTTCGCAGCTTGTCAAAGAATATTGTTGAGAAATGAATTGAATAAATAGCCCTTTACAAATAGTCCAAGAGCTGCCAGCACAGCACAAAAACCTATGTTATCAAGCACAAGAAAAAACCTTTATTTTATGGAAGAGTAGAAGTAGGGGAATCTAATGATCCATGTCTGCCGGAAGAGAAGTGGTGCGTAAGCTAAAAATTAATATCACCAGTGGTTGACTCGTAGGTTTATCATTGTGTTTGTCCTACAGACAAAGGTATGAAAACATGGAGGATAGTTGTAGGACAAACACAACGATAAACCTACGAGTCAACAGCTGGTGGTATTATTGTTTGGCTTATGCACCACTTCACTTCCGGCAGGCATGGATCATTAGATTCCTCTACTTCTACTCTCCCATAAAATAAAGGTTTTTTTCTTGTGCGTGATAGCATAGGTTTTTGTGCTGTCGGCTCTTAGGCTAAAAGGTCAGTGCGGCCGTCCCGCCCCTCTGGGTGGTTCGAAACCGAGCTATTTATTCAATTCATTTCTCAACAATATTCTTTGACAAGTTGCGAAATTTATGCCCCTTTGTTGGGGGAAGAGACTCGGAGCCCGGTCGAGTTCGTAGTATACGAATGCGAGTGGGCCAGATAGGAACGAACGACAGCCTCCACGAGTGGCTCATAGTTGACAGGCTTTGAGTCCGGCAGCCACAGATAACGGACACGGACGTTGTGCATAGGTCGTAGGTCCTCGAGTCCGTACAATGTGCGACCCCCGACACCTCGGTTTTCGAGGCAAGCCGGATAGCGACCGTCCATAGGTCGATCTTAATGCCAGCTTTCGGGCTGGACAGTGTCGCTGAGCAAAGACTAGATAATGTGATAGGGCCCTATCCACCAATGGACTTTGCCCATGTGACGCCAAAGTAGGTATATAAAAGGAAAACACCAATAAGCGTGCAGAATATTTTAACGCTGCTTCCCCTTCGTTCAATAAGCAGTCATTTTCGGAGGCTATATACCTACAGAGGCGTGGCTTTTGTCATTCCTGGGTAAAATCTATTGACCGAGAGGGAGCCAAACAGCGCCTGATACGCTTTTCGTGTCAGGAGGCTCATTCCGCCAAGGCCCTTTTAGCTGGGGCAGTTGGGAGCCGATACTCAAGGTCAGCGCTAAAAAATTGCACAACACTCCGGTATAAACAAACTGAAGGCTCCTCCCACACTAGAAACGAGCGTCATCTACTGGCTAATCCTCTAAAAATAACATCCTGAAGGGTTCTTTAAATTAATTTTACATTTCATTTTTCTTTTTAACTATGAATTAAAAACATTCTTCATTGTATTCTTAAAATAATAATAATAATAATTATAATATGACCTTTCTGTAACTACCCATAAAATTTTCATTTTATGATATGACATCATAAGCTAGTGAATTTGAAATAAAAATTCTTTAAAGTAAAGTTTAAAAAAAAAAAGTGTGTGAGAGAGGGGGGGGGGGGGGGTATAATTTAATACCAAATATTTAATTCATATGCTTTAACATTGAAATTACATTTAAGTATATATGTGTATCTAGACGTGGGACTAGTGCCTGTTATTACTAGCATGTTTTATTTATTTTTTTTTTTTTTTTTTTTTTTTTTTTTTTTTTTTTACTTAAAGGGAAATTTATTTCAGATTTATTGGCTTACGATGTCATGCAGAAATTGAAAAATTTGCGCTAGTCATAGAAATATCACATTTAATTATTATTATTTAACAATTCAAAGAAGAGATTTTTTTATTCATTATTTTTGCATGTAGTTAAGAAACAAGAAATTGTTAATTCGAAAAACCCCCTAGGACAGGGACGGCGAACCTATGGCACGCTGCAGATTATTTTTGGCACGACATAGATTCAGGTTCTACATGGAAATGTAGTAGAATTTCACAATATGCATTAATTAATATAGTGTTGTCTCTGTTTATCTGAATTCGATTAATTCGGTTGGTGTTGGTTTGTCATTGTCATACGGATTGAAAAAACAGACATATAACTTAATGTATCCCGATCTAGCTCAGTATTGTTTTACAAAATTTTAAGAATAAGAGAGAATTTAGAGGTTATTGCAAAAGAAAAATTAAAAGGCAATTTAAGCAAATATACCGATGGTAAAATTATAACATCATTGAATTTAATTCCAGACACTAAAAGCTGTAGATCCTGGCGCTTGTTATTTTGACAATTTTTTCTGCTAGACATTCTTTTCAGAAATAAATAATATGAAAAATTCAAGTAAAAACGTCTTCTCAAATGAGGCCAAATTGCATTTTCTTAAAGATAGCTAAGTAATAAGCTCATATAATTTATTTAACATCTAAGATGAGACAACAGAAATAATATTTTTAAAATAAATTTCTAGAGTATAACATAAAATACTACACATATTTTTTTTTAATGCTAAACACAAATTTTAATTAATTTTGATTCATTATTATTTCATCCATTAAAATATTTATTATTGGCGCATCATGATCACGTAGAATATAGTTTTGAAAAAATTTGTCACGTGGATGTGAAAAGGTTCGCCGTCCCTGCCCTAGGATAATATTTTTCATATTTGAAGAACACCCTAGGATAATATTTGTCATAATAATATTTTGAATTTATACTTAATAAAAGAGAAAGGGTGAGAAAAAAAGAATATTAATAATTATTTTCTAATAATTTTGGCCATCAATTACTTTCCAATACCTTTAGCTAAATCTTTCTTAAATGACTAACAAAATTTTATAAATAAAAAAAGACAAATTTATACTAAAGAAATCTTGTTTAAAAATAAGTAAAGGTTAATTTGAAGAACCCCTATAATCATATTTTTCATAATAATATTCTGAATTTATTCTTAATAAAAGAAAAAGGAAGATGAAAAAAAAATAATATTAACAATTACTTTCTAATAATTTTAGCTATCAATTACTTTCCAATACCTTTAAATAAATCTTACTTAAATAAATAATAAAGTTTTATTTACAAAAAAAAAAAAAAAGGAATTTTTTATACAAAATAATTCCTATAGCCATTCATAAATTTTTAATAATTTAGTGCAGGAAAATTATTTCTAATGTCAAAAACAACAACAAATAAAAAGTACCATTTATTTAAGTTATTTTTGACAAATAACTATTTAAGAGCGTGTTTATATATATCGACTCTTACATTTGGAGTTACAAAAATAGTAAAAAAGTTTTTTTTTAATATACTAGGGGGCTCGGCCCCCTACGAGCTACGCTCGCCAACCCCCCGTTCAGACACTGCAGTCTCTAAAAGCACGCTAATTTGATCAGCTTTAATTGAATTTTTTTGGAAGATTGAATTATAATTGAAAAAACAAAGGCGATCGCCCTATAAACGGGTTTCTATTCATTTCTCTTTGATTGGGGAATTTTACGGAAAAATCAGCTGCTGTTAAAAGATACAATGGCATTTCAAAATCATCTAATATAAAATGAATTAAGTAAACAGAGTCTTTGTCTCCCGGTATTTTTTAACAAAGCGAAAAGAAAGTCCTTTTAAATAAAACATTTTAAATATATCGTTTTTAATCAGACGTAATTTTCACCAAACTTTTCTTTCCCTTTTTAATATTCACGTGAAAATGCTTTTATTAGAAATGAAATATTATTTGCGCTGTCAAAAAAAAAAAAAAAAAAAAAAAAAAATAGTTGAAAAGTTCATCTCAAAATATCAAGTAAATGTCTCGCGCTATTTTTAAATTTAAACTACTATTTTGCAATATTATTTTTTGTTCATTTTACGTAATAAGTGTAATGTGACGTAAATGTGATGTAATTTCTCCTATTTAAGACTTCTAACGCATGTTAATGAATTTATTACTTTACAATATCCTTTCTCTGTTAAAATTCACGTGTAATTATAGATGAAGTAATTTTCAATAAGTTCCTGCTTTTTATACGTAATTATTTAATTCTAATTTGAAAGTTTTTCTTTTCTGTTTATAATAGTCACGCGTAAATAAATTTTTAATTTGAAGCAAACATTATTGTTTCCGTTGTTTATACAGTTTGGCAACAGGTTAAATTAGTACAATTTTCTGAAATAAGTAAAAAAATATCTCTCGAAATGCTGAAAATTTGAATTTAAAATAGAAATGAAACCTCGAAAAATGAGTCAAATTAAAAAAATAAATTATTTCTGCACACCGGGAAATTATAACGTATAAAATGATGTAAAAAGTATTAAATTCCGATGTATAGTTTTTGCTCCTATAAAACTTTTTTAATGGAACGATTTTGTCCAACTTTAGCATTAAATATCTCTTAAAATAATTCTTCGATTTGAAAACTGTCTACATCAGCGTGTTTATCAAACATTTCTGTATAATACTACCAATTTTCATATTTTTGTATGCATTATTTTTCTTAATATTAACGAAGAAAGACCTCCGGTCACAAAAAATTCAAAACCGGCGGCGGCGGCGGCGGCGGCGGTGACAGCGGGAGTTACTTTTTTTTAGAATAGAGAGATTTAAAAATTTAAGTCCAAATTTTGCATTTACAACCTATTAAAAATCCTATAAATTCATTCATTAATTTAATTCAATAAGTTTAGTACAAGATCTAAGTAAGATTTGGCTAAAGTTATTGGAAAGTAATTGTTAATATTATTTTTTTTTCTCTCTCTCTCCCTTTCACTTTTATTAAGTATAAATTCAAAATATTATTGTGAAAAATAAGATCCTAGGGGGTTTCTTCAAGTTAAACTTTTCTTGCTTCTTAACAAGATGCAAAAATAATGAATAAAAAAAAGCTCTTCTTCGAATTCTTCAATAATAATAAAAAAAAAAGGAATAACAAATAAATAAAACATGCTATATTAACTTATGCTAGTCCCAAGTCAAGATAAAGTAGGGATTTTTTTTCTTTTTCCGGGTTTTCAGGAAAGAAAATGCATCTATATAGCAGTACACATACACACATATACTTAAATATAATTTCAATATTAAAGCATATAAATTAAATATTTGGTATTAAAATATATCCCCCCTTTCTCTTTTTTTTTATACTTCACTTTAAAGAACTTTTATTTCAAATTCACTAATTTATGATGTCATATCATAAAATGATAATTCCATGGGTAGTCACAGAAAGAACCTATAATAATTTTTAATTATAATTATTATTTTCAGAATACAATGAATAATGTTTTTAATTCATTCTTAAGAAGAAAAAAGAAATGTTAAGTTAATTTAAAGAACCCTTCAGGATGTTATTTTTAGAGTATTAGTTAGTAGATGACGCTCGTTTCTAGTGTAAAAGGAGCCTTCAGTTTGTTTATACCGAAGCCAGGCGCGGATCCACGAGGTGGGGGGGGGGGCGATCAGGGCGATCGGCCTTCCCCCCCCCCCAAAAAAAAAACATATAAATCCGCCGCTTATTGCAAGGTTCGACAAATGGTCGGCAAAAAAATTAATTTCGCCAATCGTTCGCAGAAAAATCGACAATTTCGTCAAAGGATCGCAAAAAACGCGAATTTCGTCAAAGAATTGCGGAAAAACGCGAATTTCGTCAAAGAATCGCGGAAAAACGCGAATTTCGTCAAAAAATGCGCATTTTTTCAAAAAAGCACGAAAAAACGCAAACTTTGTCAAAGGACCGCTGAAAAAACGTGAATGTCGCCAAAGAATCACGGAAAAAATGCTAATTTTGAGAAAGAATCGCGGAAAAACGCTAATTTCGTCAAAGGATCGCGAAATAATACGCGAATTTCGCCAAAGAATTGCTGAAAAACGCGAATTTCGTCAAAGGGCCGCGGAAAAAACGCATAATTAGCGACAGGAGGAGATTCCTCCAGGCGCAGATCCACGGAGGGGGGCGGGGGCGATCGGTGTGTTTCTCCTCTAACATATAAATCCAACACTTTTAATGGCAGTTTTCGTGGAACAGAAAAACAAGCAAACGAAAACCAAACAATTTTCGGGTGTCAATGGTAAACATCACTGACGTTTCGACAATTAATGAACATAAAAGGATTATGTCCTGTCAGGCATATGGCGCCATAATTTTTGACACTGTGTGTTGAGGTGGGGGGACGATGCCACTTCGTGTACCTTTTGTTGAAACTCTACAACAGAAAATTACACAGTTATGCGGATCCCTTTAAAGTGTTGAAACTTTTTCATTCTTTCAAAGATGCTGCAATTCTAATTTATGTGTAATGATATTTTTGAGGCGTGCTCTATTACTTGATAAAAGAATGGGGATTGTAGCAATATCCAAAGAAACAAAAAAAAAAGGTTCCTTGAAAAACTCAAGCGTCTTAATGTTTCTGAAGAAAGCCACTAATGTGTGAAAAATGTACTGTTATTGCCACCTACATTAGTAAATTTCAAGGGGTATTTGATAAAAGAACAAAAAAGGATTACGTTCTAATCCTGTTCAGTTAAAAGCTAAAATGCATATGGTGTGTTGATTTCTTAAAAGCCAACTTAGTAAATTGGTTCTTCCCTTATGTATTTACATAATGAAAGGCCTTCTAGGTGTTTTGAACGGAAAATACCGCCTTACTGTCTCTCACAGTTGATTGTTTGGTTTATCATTTTTCGCTTTCTTTCTGCCTCTTGCAGAGGAGCTGTGGAAACAGACCTGAGCCACAGTGACAAGTGTAAACTTTTATGGACTAATAATGAGTAGATTATGAAGAAATATACACACACTTAGAAGACACAATTTGACTTTCAAGGATGTTAAGGCTCCTTCAGATTTCTGAAGGGAATCCTCTTTCAGAAATCTGATATTAAAACATAGATGTGACGGTTATGTGTTTTAGCTTTCGATAATGTGTTCTTATGTATTTTTTAGTGTTGACTCCAAAAATGACCTTCTTTTTTACTATACCATTACGTCAGGATTTTTCACAAATGTCAAATTTTTAAAAAGTCGAAATATTGCGAAAATCTGTTACTATAAAATAGAGGTAACTTTTTTTCATAATAATTTATTCATATTTTTGCTTATACTATGCATTTTTACAGTTAAACATGCAAAATATTCTGTATTTAAAATCCTTACAATTTTATTTCATGTGTTGATGTGTCTTTGAACCACTCACGCTCTGCTTCGCGCTTTTCCTTTATCTTCTCTATGGTGTTCATCTCGGTATCCTCTATTATTTTGGCAGTTGATAAAGCTAGGAAATTTGTCGCAGATGTGTTTGAAACATTTACCTTCTTTCGTTAAGGCTGTTCTCAACTGCTCTGTTCAACAAGTCCAAAACATTTTAACACATTTACAAATTCATTTTTTAACGGAAAGGTATAAAATTGGAAGGCCTGACTATGGAAGCTATTTGGAATCGAACTGTGTTTTGCATTTTTTGATAAATTACTTATTCAGTTATAAGCGATTTTGAAAACATAACAAAGACGTTTTTCAACCTTCCTTGAGTGGTTAATCTTCTTTCGCGCGGAAATTTCGTTTCAAAACGCTCACTTTGACACTATTTTCTGAAAGATCTATTGCATTTGCAAAAAAAACACAGAAGACAGTTCGATTACATAGTTTCTGAACAACAACGCCGGCTAGTTTCATGCATTTCCGAGCAAAAATGAATTAAAACTTAATGTCATATAGTTGCCTTTTTGGATTTGAGAACAGCCTTAATCTTTGAGAGATTTTCGCTATTTGTTTACTTTTTAACTTTGAAATTTACGATTTGGCAAAATCCTGATGTGGTGGTTAAAAATGAATGTCATTCTCGGATTCAGTGCTAAAAAATACATAAAAATCAGCTATCAAAAGTTAAAAAACACAACCATCACATGTATTTTATAGTATCAGATTTGCGCAATTTTTTTACTTTTAATCTTTGAAATGTACAATTTGCGAAAAATCCCGGCTTGATGGTTACAAATAAAGGTCATTTTCAGGTTCAGCGCTAAAAAATACATAAAAATGAGCTATCAAAAGTTAAAAAACACAATCATCGCAGGGGTTATTAATATAATGACCAATGGCGGATCTAAGGGGGGGGCGAAGGGGCGATCGCCCCCCCCTTGGGCTAATAAAGGATTTGTAAAACGACATTATGCATCCTCACGGGAAATGACTTGGGGCGGAGCTCGTGCCCGGCGCGACCCGATTCGGGTCGCGCCACTTTAAATCCACGAGACTCAGACTGCGTCAGGTCTTTTCTCTTTTAGAGTTGGGTCGTGCCCTGATCTTAATTTTTTCTGCAGATTCGGGTCGGACCAGACTTCTCTTTCCCCCAGATTGAGCCTGGCCTGGACTTCATTTTTCCTAAAGGTCTGCAATGGCCAAAAGTTACAGGTCGGGGTTCGGCCCGGAATAAAAGCTAAACATTCGGTCCGTGTCATCCCGTATGATAAGCATTATTGGCCCGACCACGACCCATGCACTCCTCTAAATTCTTCCTCCCGAGCCCAATTTGGTTTGACCCGACGCGGGTCGCGCCAGTTTAAATTCACGAGACTCGGGCTGGGTCAGGTCTTTTTTCTTTTAGAACCGGGTCGTGGCCTGATATTAATTTTTGCTGCAGATTCGGGTCGGGCCAGACTTCTTTTTCCTCCAGATCGAGCCTGGCCTGGATTTCATTTTTCCTAGAGGTCTGCACTGGCCAAAATTTCCAGGTCGGGGCTCGGCCTGGAATAAAAGCTAAACATTCGGTCCGTGTCAGCCCATATGATAAGCATTATTGGCCCGACCACGACCCGTGCACTCGTCTAAATTCTTCCTCCCGAGCCCAAGTTGCTCCGATCCGACCCGCGTCGAGCCAGTTTAAATCCACGAGACTCGGACTGGGTCAGGTCTTTTCTCTTTTAGAGTCGGGTCGTCCCCGATCTTAATTTTTTCTGCAGATTCGTTTCGGGCCAGACTTCTTTTTCCTCCAGATCGAGCCTGGCCTGGACTCCATTTTTCCTAGAGGCCTGCACTGGCCAAAATTTCCATGTCGGGGCTCGGCCCGGAATAAAAGCTAAACATTTGGTCCGTTTCAGCCCGTATGATAAGCATTATTGGCCCGACCACCACCCGTGCGTTCCTATAAATTCTTTCTCCCGAGCCCAAGTTTGTCTGCAATCTTACTTATTTGCATGGTTGCAAAAAAGCCGGCTAAAATTAAAAAAAGCCACGCCGGTGGCTTTTATTGGTTTTAACTGGCTTTTTTTGGCCAAAATTGGCCTTTTTTGGCCATAATTGGCTTTTATACAATGAAGTATTGTAATTATAAACTACACATTTTAAAGTATTTTTAATTAGATTTAGTGACATTTAATTGATTGAGAGTTTAATAAGTAACCCAATTTCTCAATAATGAAGACATTAATACTGGAATAAAACTTAGATGGTTTTGTTAGTGATTTGTAGTCTGAATTGCAAATATGTCAGCTAAATTTTAAAAGGACCATACCAACTGCTTTATCTGGTTTATACTGACCTTCAACTCCTCCCCTCCCACATCCAATTTTTTTCATTTTTACTGCTTTATAAAATTAAAGAGGACAATGGTTACTTAGTTACATATTTTATTACTTAATTAATTTTAAGAGCTGTTAATATACAAGTCTTATTTGTAGTAAACATTTAAAATTATTGATAGTCATAATAAAAACATTATGAATAGCATATGCATGAATATACTTAGCAACAAGCTTTTCAAAAATTTATTTAGAGAATTTTTATTTATTTTTTTTTTTCTCGTTTAAATGCTCTATTTTTACACACTTATGTACCAACTCTCTTCAAATATTATATCCTTTCTAATTTATCTTTTAACATTTATTACTTAATCTCTCCATATGGACACATAAGAATGTTTCCATTTAGGTGTGCTATATTTTGTCATTGTTTAATTAAATATAATCTTTAAAATGTGTAATAATAGTATATGTGGAGCTATGCAATTTCAAAACACCAGATTGGAGTCTAACTTATATTCTTTCCAATATTTATAATTTTTTTTTTCAGACATAATTGCCTTCACAGTTGCCTTCTAGAAGTTATAAAGACTTATTTATTTGACAAAATGTAATAGAAATTTATAATTTTTTTAGTAGAAAATATTTATAAGTGTATTAAAAATTAAATGATCCAAATTTAAAAAGAATTAGCTGTAAAACAACTTTAAAAAATAAAAACCGGCTTTTTTCAATAAAAGCCGGCTTTTTTAAAGTGGTTAAAACCAAAAAAAGCCGGCCGGCTTTTTTTGGCCTGGCTAAAAGCCGGCAACCCTGCTTATTTGTCATTCGTAAAAATTATATTTGTTTTGTACATTTGTTTAGCGAAATCTTTAGAAATTTAATTTGATTTGATAAGTTACAGAGATGCATTTTTTAAAATTTACTTTTTTACTTTGTAGAGCTTTAAAATTATGATTATCTGTTATCAACCTTTTTTTTCATTTTAAACTGATTATCTTACTGGATTTTTATTTGAATGTAATTGTCTAAGTCATATTTTTACGTATTGTTTACGTACATACAGTCCTCAGCAAAAGTTTAGACACTGGTGATTTTTAACCTTTAAATAAAAAATACGAACACTTGGGTTATACAAATGACTGTACTTATTTTTAAATATATTTTAAACGTTTTAGGACAGAAATAACGGTTTTAATGTAGGATATTATTTAATTTAGCTGAAAAAAGTGAAATTTGCATATTGCAAAAAAATAGACACTTTTGTAATTTTTTGGCAATTGTTCACGGAAAAACGCATATTTCAAACTTATGTCGTCACATGCATGAAGTATTTAAGTGCACATTGCGATAGCATCGGTTAGTGAAGATGCCGCGAGCTAGAAATTTTCAGTCAGATGAAGTAATTAAAGCATGGAAGCTGAAATCGAAAGGTAAGACTGTTGCAGAAATTTCAGCTACTTCGAATCGGCCAAAGAAGTCTGTCTATTAAGTACTGTCTAAGGGTGACTCTTTCAAAGCAAAACATAGATCTGGTATCTGGAAGGACTCGTGTGGCCAGAAAACGAGATTATAGAAGGATCCATAAACTGGCATCTAGGCAAATAATGACTGCTAATCGCATTAAAAGTGAGTCAGAGCTTTCTGTGTCAACGGATAATTTCGTAGATGCATTAAAGAAAGATGTACATTAGTTTACATGAAAATGATTAAACAACCAGCCTTGAAATCTCACAACAAATTGACCCCTTTCCTGTCGCGGAGTAATTCTTTTTATAAACTGATGAAATAATGGACTGATACCAGAATTAATTTATAAACGAAGTTATTAGAAAATATGAAATTGCTTATTTTCACGTATACAGTCGGACCTCTATTTAACGAAGTCGCTAAATCCCGAAAAAAAGTTCGTTATATGGAAAATTCGTTAAATAGAGAGTCACCTTTTAAAATACTTTAAACTACGTAAAACACATTTTAAGTCCATAAACACTAAATAATATAATTAAAAAAGGTAATTAGTCACACTTTTTTTATAAATTATATCTATTTGTTTTACTTATTTTTACCCACTAAAAAGAAATCTGCAAGGGAAATAAGAATGAAACAAAACATTGTCTGGAAATGCATTGTATTTTCAATTACAAAATAATTTTACATTAAAATCACGATTTTTTATTATGGTTGATAAGCTGTTTGGAGGAATACTAAATTTTAAAGCAGTATTCTTTTCTTAATGCCTTTGTGCACCTCATCAAGAATTTTTTTTTTTTTTTTTTTTTTTTTTTTTTATGCTCAAGCACTTTTGCTTTGACATTTTCGAGCTACAAGAACCGAAATTACCGACACGATTGATCATGACAACAATCTAGAAAACGGGAAACTATAGTTTAAGCACACAGGGCAGCTCCATTGAGGGTTAAAAGTGGATATTGAAAGTTTGCTCGTCTTGGATGGAAAGCAAAGAATCACAACGATTTTACGGCTCTCGGTGAGTTAGATACCTGGTAAGACCTGTTCATGGTTATTGATCATCATAAAATGTACTAAAAGGAAGAATAAGTTTGAAATGTCCAGTAATATTTTAAGAAATAGGGAGAAAAAAAATTTAGATCCCAAGGAAAAGTTCGTTAAATAGAGAATACACTTCGCTATTTGGAGGTTATTTTACGAAGAAATTTGCAAAATGTTCTCGGTTCCAAGTAAAAGTTCGCAAAATAGAGAAATTCGCAAAATAGAGGTTCGTTAAATAGAGGTCCGACTGTATTATAAAAGGAAAATTTTAATTAAATATTCTTGTCACTTTTGGAATTAAAATTAGGTGTCCTTTGCCCTCGAAAGGGTTAATGATTTGGGCCTCACTTTGTTTTAATTCTCAAGTATCTCTGGAGTTTCTCAATGGTCGCCAAGCTGCGTAAGACAACATACATACATTGGAAAACAATTTGGTGAACTTTTACCTCTTCCAAAGTATGCATTTGAGCAAGATAATGCGTATATTCATGTTGCATACAAATCAAAAAATTGGTTTAACTCTCAAAATATTACTATTTTCGACTGGCCCGCGTGTAACCCTGATCTGAATCCAATCGAAAACTTTTGCGGCATCATATTTCACACGGTTTATGCAATTTTTTAACAATACCCCTCTGTAAATGAACTTCGATCAGATGTTGAACGTGTTTGGTACGAAATAGACCCCCAAGTGATGCAGGATTTAGTTTCTTCGATGGAAAGTCACATTTTTGCATTAATAGCAGACAATGTAGGTGCAGTTCGATTTTAATTTATGGATATTTTTCTGTTAACAGACAGATTGCCTATACTTTTGCAACAATGTTAAATTTGTTTTTTTGTCATTATATATTATGTAAAGTGTATATATTAAAATTTATTGTTTGTGTATGAAAGATAAGTCTTCAGTAATATATGACAGCTAAGTTACAACAATTTGTTACATACTTCTCAGCACAGAAGCATAATCGATCATTGTCTAAACTTTTGCTGAACACTGTAATTGCCTAAATAGTCATCGTTATAGACATTAATATTGTTGTTTTTCTGTATTCATGAATTTCGAACATAATCTGAAAATAAAATATGAGCATAAGCAAGTGTACTTTATGAATAATTTTAATTGCAAAATGCAGGCAGGGCTGGAGTTGATTTTTTAGCTTTTATACCGCGCGGGGCCAATAGTTTTATTTTTTTATGTGGGTTGGACCTGGGCTTCGGCCTGATAACTTCGGCCCAGGTAAACTTCTAACTGACATATTGAAGCCAGCTTAACTTATTTTAAATGCTTAATTTCAGCCATCATCCCATAACTACTGAATATACCGGGTGTCCTAAAATGGACTGACTGATTTTAAAATTCAATAAATTGCAAATGGTGACAGATGTTAAAAAAATACTTGCAGGAGGGTTATACATGTCGGGAACAGGGGTAATTTTGTTCCAAATTTTCCGAAAATTTAACCCTCTCGCTGCGCAACCCGCGATTTCCACGACCAACGTAAAGTGTCAAAATTTGTGCAACCCGCAATTTCCGCAGCAAATCTTTTTTTTATGATCTAATTCTATTGCAAAAAACCTGTTTCACAAAGATTTTGGGACATATTTTACTCTAAAATGTGTGCAGATTTGAAATGTGTAATAAAAAATATGCGCAATTTTTTAACCTATTTTGATAATAAATAATAAATAATAATAATAATAATAATAATAATAATAAGCAGCTTCAGGGTTAAAGCATTCGGTTACAAAAATTTAGAAAATTCACCTATCCGAAAATTCGAACATACAAATAATCGCAAATTTTGATAAATGTTCTCCATAAAAAATCCATTTCGTCAATCGTTCGCAGAAAATGACTTCAATTTCGCCGAATGATCACAGAAAAAAAACGCGAATTTGGTCAGGGAGCCACGGAAAACATGCGAAATTCTTCAAATGATCACAGAAAACGCGAATTTCTTCAAAAGGAAGCGGAAAAGAACTCGAATTTCGTTAAAGGATCGCGGAGAAAACGCAAATTTTGTCAAATAGTCGCGAAAAAAAAAACCCGCGAATTTCGTCAAAGGATCGTGGAGAAAACACAAATTCCTTCATAGAATCGTGGAAAAAAACGAATTTAGTCAAAGAATCGCTTTAAAAACGCGAATTTAGTCAAAGGATCGCTGAAAAAACGCGAATTTTGTAGAAGGGTTACGGAAAAAAAACGCGAATTTTACCAAAGGTCTGCAAAATTACACTAATTTCGTCAAAGGGTTGCAGAAGAAACGCAAATTTCATCAAAGGGTCGAAGACGAGCGAATTTCATCAAAGAGTCGTGGGGAAAAGGCAGTGGTCTCTTTAGAAAACAGCACACTTATAATTTTTAACTTGAAATAATATACTGAACTAATTTTTGAAAAAAAAAAAAACAAGTTAACCCAAACCCAGCTTGCAGGAATCTACACTCAGCCTGAATTCGATCCGAATCCAAAACAGCTAATCCGACCTGCAACAAAAATAATTAGTGCCAGAAGGGAATCTCTTCATCTGCTGAAACCTTTCAGAAAAATTTCTTTGAATTTCAGATTTTTTTTTTCTTTTTACTCTACCCGTGATAATTTTTTTAACTGCGATTCTTGATTTTAGTTTAAAATAGCAACGAAGATGGTGCTGGAAGCAAGAGGCGCTAAATCGGTTCCCGGAGGAGGTAGGCTTAACGACCATTGTTTACAGCGCCATCTATCGCTGCTATTATACAGTAAAATCAAGAATCACAGTAAAATGTCTCATGACATCTTACATAACCCTCCTGCAAGATTTTTTAAAATAGCTGTCACCATACGAAAAGTACTAAATTTTAAAATCCATTTAAGGACACCTGTAATGTTTTTTAATAAGTTTCAAAGCATTCTTTACTGAATTACAACTCACCTTAGATATAAAGAGACAAGCAGTCTTATACCAAATTAGTATTTTTTTCATAATCCTGGAGATTAAAAAGTATTCCTAAATAATTATTTGGACGTGTCTGTTATGGAGATTTTACTGCATATGGTTTTTATCTTCAAAAATACTTAAGACTTTCTTTTTAAAGAAAACGGGTCGACCCGAACCCTTGTCGCAAGTTGCAGTAGACTGACCGAAACTGACCCAAACCGGATATAATGTATACCAATCTGCGCCAAACCCAACGCGCTAGGCGCAGCTAAAAAGTAAAAGTCAACCCGACCTGTAGCAGAAAAGTAGAAGTCAACCGGGCCAAAGCCGACCCGCATCGAAAAAGTAGAAGTTAACCCGTCCCATAGCAAAAAGTAGAAGTTAACCCGACCCACTGCAAAAAATAGAAATCAACCAGACCCAAACGCGACCCACAGCAAAAAAGTATAAGTTAATCCAACCAGCAGCAAAAAATAGAAGTCAACCGGACCCAAACCCAACCCACAGCAAAAACTAGAAGTAATACGACCCGCAGTGATAAAATTAGCCCCGACCCGCGATTCAGATTGGAGTTTCCAAATTTCTAAAATCGCCCCCCCCCTTGAGGACTCTCCAGATCCGCCCTTGATAATGACAGTGTTGGTTAACCGAGTGTTTTGGTTAATCGGACATCAGATAATCGAGAGTCTATAATGTTTTCAAACCGCATTACTTATTTCATATTCATTTAATAATTAACTGCAAGGAATGATTTGTCTATAAAAAATTATGACTAGGGATGCACCGAATAATGATTTTGGTCGAATAACGAATATTCGGCCTTACAGGCGAACCGAATACCGAATATTCGGGTAGCCGAATAGTAACTGATAGGCCGAATACCGAATATTCGGCTTGTCGAATGCTTTTATATTTCAAAGTTTAAAGGCATTAAAATGTTAAATTTTAAAACAATTTTACATAATATTTGAAACAGAAACTTTCAATTTGATAAACAAGAGCTTTTTTCAAGTAAACTTTATGCTGAAAATATCTGCTTTGAGTTATTTAAGATTATAAAACTCGTTATAAAACTTTTTTAATTAACCAAAATTTTAAATTTCATGGCTGCTTCTGTGAATTAAAACAAATGAATAAAATTTTCTTAAATTCTAAAACAAACATTCTAAAATCAAAGAGAAATTCTGAAAAAAAAAAAAAAAAATGGAAGAAAAATTGTACAGGATCATATATTATTTGTTTGTCAGGAAGAGACTAAAATAAAAGTAAATAAATAATACAATATATTCAAATTTTATATGGTGGCAACTCAATAAGAATAACTTTCTATTCCCTTTGATTAAGCAAGGAAGCTTTTAAGTGCATCCTAAATCGGTACCTGAAGAGGGCGATCATTTTCAGAGATTGTAACCGTTGTTCTTAAAATCTTAGCAAGTAACAGATTATTTACTGGACAGTGTTCAGAAACTTGCATTTGTATATAATTAATTTCTATGAAAATCCTCGTGATTGCTTAATTTTCTTAAATAATACTTAACAAACAGCAAATAAAAAATGTAAAAACATTCTCTTTTATTTAATTATGATTCTGTTTCTGATTATTCTGAATATCTTTGTAAGTTGACAGTTAAAAGTAGGAAATGTGTAAGTTTTAAAAATTATGTTTTAAAAGTTTTTTTAAGTATTCGATTCGACCGAATATTTCGATATTCGACCAAACCGAATATTCGGCATACCGATTAGTTTGATATTCGGCCAAACCGAATATTCGGTAATATGACTGAATACCGAATATTCGGTGCATCCCTAATTATGACTATGTTGATTATATGTTACTCGGTATCGCCCCGCCCCCCCCCCCAAAAAAAAACGATTCTCTGGATCCGCCCCTGACCGGAGTGTTGTACGATTTAGCGCAGACCGATACTCAGGTGGGTGGTGATTTCCGCTTCCAAGATCCGCCCTGGACAGGGAACCGGGCCGGACGCTCGCCGGCTAATGTGGCGGTGCCTCGAACCTCGTACGAGCTCTCGGTCTGACCTAAGTCCTGCGTGTCTTTGCGCTACTGGAGTTAACTGCGCCCAGTGATGAGGACCTGACAGTGTCGCATAGCTAACTTTCGAAAGCTAACAAGTAGCGGTCGCCATTGCACGGATCAGGGGTACTCGCTCGTCCTTAGGTACGACGGCGGCCGTGAGGTAAGGTAGCGGGGGCCGGGCTTTTGCCAGTCTCGCCGGCTTCCCCGTCTTCGGGCAGTGTCAAGTTGTGGGGGACCGGCGGGACTCCGGATCCTCCAACCAGGTTCTCGTTGGCTTTTGACCAACATTAGCGATTTGGCGAATGAGAAATAAAAAACTGTAGCCCAATGAAAAAACTTTTAGCAAAATAATTTCTTCGTGAAACACTGAAAAATCAGTCTTTGACCCCTTATTGTACCTCTTCTGTTTCAATATGTTCAAAATTAGATATTTTTTGTAATTGCTTATAAGATAGAAATCCGGCTATGTGTTATAGAAATTATTAAAAATAAGTACACCAAGCAGGACGGTCATTCTGCCAAGCTAAGCTATAAAAAAAATGCTAACCTCGCCGAACAAACAAACGCCAAGAACCAAATCCAAGACTGCGTAACTGCTTATTATACTGAAGACAACTTCTCCATGTTAAATCGCCCAAACGTGGCATTTTAAAATTTCAGATATTTAAGAAAGCAAGCATCGCAGAAAAATAAAGATTAGAAGAACCTAATGAAGAAAAGCTTCAATTTGAGACCAAACTCATCTTTGTAAAATAATTATAAACAGAGATACAGGATTTTAAAAAAACGTCGAGATACTGAAAATGATCACTAAAACCTTCGTCAAACATATTACATTTCAATCAAGGTAGAGACTTATTTGGTAGACCAAATTGAAGTCGTTTCATGCATTTCCATGCATTCCGGCATTTTCATGCAATCGGTCCAAAATGGGTTAAAGTTTCATTTTCTAATGTAAACAAATTTTTTGAAAAGGAATTAAGGTGAATGTGGTTTTCAGATTAAAAAGAAAAAAAAAAAACAAGGTAAACTATAGGCACTTTGTTTGTGCAACAGAAAATCAACTTAGAAAACATCTTTGACGTCATTTTCGGATGAGTTAATGAAATACGGTTTTACCTTGGAATGTTTTTAACACTTTCCAACATACTTCAACAATGTTTATTACTTTGGTTTGTCTGGCCGTCTTCCGCGCTCTAACTGTTTTAAACATACTCAGATTGTCCTGAAATTTTTGCACGTTATTAAAGAAAATGAAATTTGTAGCAGTTATAGTTCGTTTACAGAGACAGTCAAAATTCTTCCGTTACATTATACATTTATATGCATTTACGAAGTGCACTAAAATATGCTTTCTGTAGAATATGCGGTGCAACGAATAGTTACTATTCATTTACAGGCCACACAAAAAAATTCAATTACATAATGGTATAGGGGGAAATTGTTTGCGGCGCATTTTAATTATGCAATTTCATATACAGTAAAAACTCTGTAAGGCGGACTCTGCGTAAGACGACAATCTGTCTAACTCGGAAAGATTTTCAAGTCCCTACGAATTCTTAGACATAGAGTAAAATTTGTCTAAGGCGGAATATTGTTTACTATGGAAATTTTTCTCGGTCCCGATTGATTCCGCCTTACGGCGGAATCAATCGGGAAACAGAGTTTACTGTATAATGAAATTGATATACGTCGGTAAGGCTTACTGTAAGTTATTTCATATGCAATACTAAGTGCATAGCATTTACAGGGACACACAAAAGATTTCAGGCAAGTATATTCTATCCCAAGTACTGTATATTAGCGACGAATTCCGAAGCCCACTGGTGAATTATGGTCAAGACCGGATTCAGGATCTCGGTGAACCTGAAGACTGCTGTGCTTTGTGTCGCTACGAAGACGTCATCGGCGAAGGCTTAAATTAGCCACGCCTCGTTTATATGTGACTGCCTCAGCTAGATGTTGATCACAACCAGCCAGAGGATTGGGCCTGGAACACCGACATTAAAGTAATGCTCCCCGACGAAGAGAATGACCGAACGATACCATAGGTAATCGTCAATCAAGCCCAATAAGTAGGATTCAATGCCAAGATCCGCAAGACACCTGAGGATGTCCGCTCGACGAACGCTGTTAAAGGCGCTCTTGATGTCAAAGGTGAGCAGACATGTGTATTCCCCTTGGGTCTTTGATTCGGCTATGTAGTCCAGCACCCTACGCAAGGCGTCCACAGTACTGATATTCTTTCGAAATCCGAACTGTCTGGCTTCGAGCAGCCTATTGGTCTCAAGATGGAGAGCCAGTCTCGTTGCGCACATCTTATCCAAGACCTTCTTAGTCCAGGCAATAGGGAATTTTACCTAGAAAAGTTAATGATAGTTCTGGAAATCGGCTTACTTTATGTTTTTTGGGTCGCTGAATCCGAATTTGTAACTTCCCACCAAAATTTCCCCCGGCAACCCCCCAAATTTTGGAAAAAAAATCCAAAAAATGTTTTTATTAAAAAAATCAATTTTTTTTATTGTTTTAGAGGAAAAGTATCCAGAAATTCAGAAAGTAGACAAAATTTGCAACAAATTAGATATATGACTTAGGATGAAGGGGAAGGGGGGATCTGCCTCGGAACATACGCGCGGTGCTGCGTGGACTAAGTTGCGCAATTCCACTTAACCACTCACACGTTTACATTCGCCCTCCCATCTCCCCTCCGAACTTTCCTTATAAGGTTTACTTTAAGTTTTTTGGGTCGCTGAATCCGAATTTTTAACTTACCCACAAAATTCCCCCCCCCCCCCTAAAACCCCCAAAATTGTTGTTATTAACTTAAATTTCTTATTGTTTTAGGAGAAAAGCTTTACGAAATTCAGAAACTAGACAAAATTTGCAACAAATAGGATATATGACATTATGACGTAGGATAAACGGGGAGAGAGGGGGCTGCCTCGGAACATTCCCCGCGCGCTTTTCTCAAAAACCAAATTTTTTCAAAAAATCAATTTTTTAGGGGTTGCCTGGTGAAATTTTGGTGGGAAGTTACAAATTCGGATTCAGCGACCCAAACAACATAAAGTGAGTCGAAATCTAGAACTAGTATTAATTTTTCCAGGTAAAATCTCCTATTGCCTGGACTTTATAACTTAGTGCACGAGCGCCGCAGTGCATGTTCAGAGGCAGCCCTCCCCCTCCCCGTTCATCCTACGTCATAATGTCATATATCCTATTTGTTGCAAATTTTGTCTAGTTTCTGAATTTCGTAATGCTTTTCCCTTAAAACAATAAGAAATTTAAGTTAAAAACAACTATTTGGGGGGGGGGCGGTTCGGGGGGAAATTTTTTTGGGGGGGGAGTTAAAAATTCGGATTCAGCGACCCAAAAAGCTTAAAGTAAACGTTATATAGAACATTCGGAGGGGAGATGGGAGGGCGAATGTAAACGTGTGAGTGGTTAAGTGGAATTGTGCAACTTAGTTCACGCAGCACCTCGCGCATGTTCCAAGGCAGATCCCCCCTACCCCTTCATCCTAAGTTATAATGTCAGATATCTAATTTGTTGCAAATTTTGTCTACTTTCTGAATTTCAAGATACTTTTTCCCTAAAACAATAAAAAAATTGATTTTTTTAATAAAAACCTTTTTTTTTTGGTGGGGGGGGGGGGCATTTTACCAAAATTTGAGGTGGTTGCTGGGGGAAATTTTGGTGGGAAGTTAAAAATTCGGATTCAGTGACCCAAAAAGCATATAGTAAGCCTTTTTCCAGAACTACAATGAATTTTGCTAGGTAGAGCCCCTATACGGTCTCTATTGCCTGGACTATCCCGAGAGTTGGTAATAGACAGATCGGGCGGTAGAAAGCGGGGTCGCTGCGAGACATCCCCGGTTTGGGGAAATACACCGCAACCGTCCTCTTCCAAGTCCGCGGGAAACAAGATGTTCTCAAGCAGTCGTTATAAAGGGCCAGTAGCCATTGAGGATGTTACTGGAGAACCTTACGGACGATCTCGAGGCTGGTCCCATCGTGGCCGGGCGCCTTGTTTGGCGGCAGCGTCTCCACTGCAAGCTCCAGCTCTCCGATGGTAAACCAGTATGGTTCGCCGGTTCTGTCATGCGCAACCTGCGAAGATTCATCGGCCTGCAGGAAGGGATATCTCGCAAGTTCATCCTGGGATTCCTCCCAAGTGGAGACGTCCTCACCGGAAGTTAGGACCAGAGTGACTGGCGCCTCCCGTCTCCACTTGCCTCGTACCACCTCAACCGCACAGCCTAGCTTATCCGTGACCAGCCCCTCCGAAATGAATCGTCGGAACGATGCACGTTTGGTGTGCAGGATCGCCTTTTTATACTCCGCTCGCTTACGCTTGTAGAGAGCATCAAGTCTCTCCCTCTGAGGTGGCTCCAGCGTTGGCTGGTAGAGTCGCATCATCGCACGCAATCGAGATCTTTGGCTAGACAGTTGATCTGTCTATGAACACGCTCCTCTCCATACTGCAAGTGTGCGCTTTTGACACAGCCTCACCAAGATCGACGTCAGGTGTTCGACACCTTCGTTGGGGATTTCGAAGCTGTACCGACCCAGATCTGCTGTGCGCAGATCGTGTAGGAATTCATCCCAGACTAAATCCCTCTGTCGCTACCTGCGGTGGACGCTCCGGGGAAGGCGAGTGCCCAGTCTACCTTGATAGGCCCATGTCATGAGTCGGTAGTAGCTGAGTGTTTCGATATCACACATCTCTCCGTCTGTTATGTGCGACGCGCAAAACCGGGCCAACAGTACGTCGACCCAGCCCTCGCCTTGAGGGCCACTGAATGACGAGATACTGTCCGGATCGTTCACGATTTCGAGATTTGCGTTCGAGGCGAAGGATCTACCTCTTGGATCTGTGGGTCGTTGCCCCAAATCGTGGATTTAGCGTTAAAATCCCCAACCAATAGCGTTAGGATCCCAACAGCTGCTCCAACGATTCGAGTACGATCTGGATGTCTTCTGAGGGCGCGCAATAATAAGTTACTATCAACACCTTCTCATTCGACAGATCGCAACGGATGGCTACCACATCAGGGTGCTGTCTGACAGCACAGAATGAGACACGGCGGCTTACCCAGAAGGCTGCACGAAATCGGCTGCCCTCCGAGTTCACCTGCGCGTATGCCGGTGGAGTTCCGAGAATATTACCCTCACTCACGTATGGTTCATGCAGAGATACGATGTCATAGCCGGCGGACGAAACGTCCTGTGAAAGTTGGTTCGCCCCAGACATGGCATGGTGACAATTAAGATGAGCGAATTTCGGTGGATTACTCCCCATTATTGCTCTTTCTCAATCGTTCGACCTCCAACTTGTGGATATGACACTCTGGTAATTTCTTGCTGCCCGGTTTCCGTCGTTTTTTCAAACTGCAATTCGGGCAGCACGCGGGAGCCGTGCACGAAATTACGTGGTCAGTGGCGTTACAGTGCCCGCATGTTTGCGAGCCGCGGCATACTCTCTGTGTGTGGCCGTACCTCCAATACTTATAGCCGACCAAAGGCCGCATATTAGATCGGAAATCCACTTGGCGCCAACCCACATTTAGTCGACCAGTCCCTGCGAGTCGATCGAATGTACTCTCTTCCACTGCCAACACCACATTGCGTCCTCTCTCACCCACGAACAAGGTTCGTAATTCAAGGGAGGCCCCGATCAGGACCTTGTTCTGTTCTCGGAGCGCAGTGATAGCGTCGGCTTCCGGCAGACTTCCGGCAGATCGTATTCCGGCGTAATCTACTCCGAAGAATACGATCTCTGGAATTCGACGTCGCGGTCTCATAACTAGGAGATCATTCGTCAGCTCCGTCGACTCCATCATAGCCTCAAGCTTTCCAAGATCTTCGAAACTGTTCGCCAGAAAGAGCACGCCCCCTTCGGAGATGTTTCGCGTCTTTCGAAACGCTATTTTGGACTAGACGGGATCGATTTTACTGACTACTAACTAGTATGTTTCATCGGAGGAGGCTACCGTGTGCGCCCTGTCCCTTCGGACGTACGATGAGGGCTATTTTCTCTTTCGGGGGAGGTCTCGTCTTGCACTTGACACTGCCACCCGATGGGTTAGGGCATTGTCCTTCCCAGGCCCTGCCGGGCGGAGTCACGTGGAGCTTTCTTTCCAGCCTCGTGGCCATCTTTCGGATTTCCCTTCAGTTTCTCTATCCTCCGTAACCTCTTCCTCATACTCTTTGTGACCACCTTCGCTCAGGACTGAGTCTCCACGTGGTCGACCGCTTCACCTGGTTCAGTTTCGAGGTCACCTTCAGTAGGTTTCTTTCCCGGTTTCACTAGCCGGGAAGCCTCCTTATTTGGGTTTCCTCTACTTCTTTGCTGAGAGCTGTCTTTGGTAGGCTTCATATTGTGCAAAGCCGCCTCAAGACTACAAGCCAAACACGAGGTTTCGTGACGTCACGACGCGGGGCTTAGATCAGCCGTGAAGAGCACATGCGTTATTTAAAACATATTAATTCTTTCCTCTATATCCCAACTTATTATCACAGCATATGGGAAAAAAAATAAAAACTTATAGTTTAAAGACGCTAATTAAGTGCTTTTTAATCAGTTTCGATCACTTGAAACAATAATAATAACGATAACACAAAAACAAAATTTATGAAATAATATCACTGTGTCAGTCAAAATGTGCACTTAATTAAAGCTACATTAAAGAAAAATGGTTAGTTAATGAAAAAAAAATCGAAGTATTAAATTTAATTTAGTGAACAGTTTTCATTATTTATCCTACTTTGAAATTTACAAAAATATCAATTATCTATTTTCTATATATTCTAAAACAAGACATTAATAAATATATATAAGCATAATCTACAAATATGTATATAATATATATATAAACATATATATGTAGTTTTAAACACAAAGAGAGAATTACTTTGCTTTCAATTATTTCATTTTCAAAAATAAATAAATAAATACCAATATTCTGTCAATCAAAACCCACATTTAAAATTAAATTAAAGTGGAGGAAAAATGATTGTTAAATGAAAACATATCAAGTTGTATGCTATTTTTATTATTCATTGTTGCTTGAAATTACGCAATAAATACCCTATTAAATATTTAATGATTTGAAACATGCAAAGAAGTATAATAAATTTAATATAAATAAATAGTAAAACTACAGAGTGCATGAAATTAGATAACAACACAGATAAATTTTTCTTACTGTAAACTTTACTTAGCAGAAATGGGTAATTTTCACATAAAATCGATTAAATTTAAAAAACATAAAGCTCTCATAATAAAACAAAACAAGGTCATGAAACAGAAAATTATTATTTTCTTAATTTTTGTATTATTTTAAGATATTATGCAAGGTACAAGCAATACAGTTTTTAAAAAGTGTACTGAAACCTGGTGAGAACAAAAGAAAGAAAGAAAACACTTTCATCAATTGGAATTGAAATATTCCTAACATATATTTATTTTGTTCAGATATTCAAGAATTAAGATTTTGGACTTTGTACTATATATCATTAGAAAACTAATGATTTAAATTTTATTATAACAACTTAGTATTACATTGTTTTCAAAAGAAATTCTTCATACACGTTTTCCTCATAACGAGTCAAGTTGAAATCCTTTATTATGGACCAATTGGGGGTATTTTTTTTTAGACACCTTATAACATAAATAGAAAAACAAATAAAAGTTTGCAAACAAATACTCCTTTGCAAAAAATCCATGATTTTTTCTACTATTATTCTACTAATATTTTTTCATAAAGTTGTGACCATCTTTTTGTGATACCCTGTATACAAATGTAAATAGTACCTGGTACGAAATTTATGCATGCATACAATACGTATGAAGATTAGCACTATGTGACATATGTATTTAAACTTTAATCGTAATCGTTTTCTATTATTTTGTTATGTGTAAGTGGCAACGACAGTTGTGTGTTGAATTCAGATAATGTAGCCCGCGATGTTGCTTGTAAGATGTAGCTTTGATCTAGTAATTACTATGTATATATATTGCCTTAATTTCTTATATGTTTAATAAATAACTTTAATAATAATGAACTATAAGTGTTCTAGAAGAATATTAATTGAAACATGGTGTCAGGTAATTTAAAATCGAGCCGATGGATAAGGATTGCCGGTAACAACCTGAAATAGAACTTTAGTGTTCCCTACAACGTGGAACTTTTAGTGTTCACATATCAGCAAAAATCATGGAGATATTTAGGCCTCCAGGAGAAATGAATTTCTCTAGTGGTAATGTAGCAGACAACTGGAATAAATGGTACCAGAAATTCATGAACTTTTTGATTGCTTCCGAAAAAATCCAGTAAAGACGATACGACGAAAATCGCCATTCTGCTAAATCTTCTAGGAGATGAGGGTGTATCTATTTTTAACACCTTCAAATTTGATGATGAAGCTGATAAAAAGAAATTTGATCCAGTGGTAAAAAAAATTGAGGATCACTGTATACCAAGAAAAAACGTGGTTTTCGAACGCTACAAATTTTTTAGTTGCACCCAATTAGAGGGTCAAACTTTGGATGTCTACTTGACTCAACTAAAGACATTGGCTTCATCTTGTGAGTTTGGAGATCAAGAAGATTCTCTCATCCGTGACAGAATTGTTCTGGGAATACAAGACAAATCCCTCCAGGAAAGACTTCTCAGAGAGCCTAAACTTTCCCTTAAACGAGCTACTGAGTTTGTTCGCGCGTCAGAAGCCAGCAAGGAGCAAATTAAATCTATTGTGGATAAAAATTCTGATGTAGATGAAGTAAAAGTTAAAAGAAATGGTTTCCAGAGTGCTGCTCGAGGTTTTCAATCTACAAAGAGTGGTGTGTTTGATTGTTCAAATTGTGGAAGATCTCATAAAAAACGTGAATGTCCAGCTTATAACAAGTTATGCAATCTTTGCAAAGGAAAGCATCATTTTGCTGCAATGTGCAGCAAAACTAAAAAAAAGTTTCCCAATAACAATAAACACAGAAAAGTTTATCAAATTCAGCATAATGTTACAGAGTGTGCCCAAGAACTGCCGAGTTTATATATAGACTCTGTGTCAACAAAGAAAGAAAACTCTAGTGAGACTGTATGGTGTAAAAACATTTCCATTCACAACAAACTAATTAACTTTAAATTAGATACTGGAGCAGAAGCCAACATATTACCTTTATCTGTATTTAATAATTTTAAGTTGTTTGAATATTCTAATTTAAGTGAAACTAAAATTGTTCTAATATCATATGGTAACTACAAACTTAAGCCGGAAGGCGAGGTAAGTTTATTATGTTCAACAGACAAGTGCAAAAATGTTAAGTTAAAATTTATTATTGTTGATGTTGATTCTAGACCTATTTTAGTATTAAATGCTTGTAAATTGTTAAATCTAATTCAGAGAATTGATAGTATTGAAATTTCTAGTAAAGATGAAATATTGTCTAAATATGATGAAGTGTTTAAAGGTCTTGGCAAGTTTCCAGGTGACCCTTATCATATAGAGTTAAAAGAAAATGTTGTGCCTGTTATTGACCCTCCTAGACGAGTTCCCCTAGCTATAATTAACGAGTTAAAAGATACGTTAGCTGATTTAGAGAAAAGAGGTATTATATCACGGGTAAACAAACCTACTGATTGGATAAATAGCTTAATTGTTGTAGAAAAACCTAATGGGAAATTACGTATTTGCTTAGATCCGAGAAATTTAAACAAGGCTATTAAAAGAGAGCATCATATAATCCCATCAAGTGAGGAAATCATTAGTCGATTGAAAGGAAATGAGTATTTTACTGTTCTGGATTTAAAAGAGGGGTTTTGGCAGGTTCCTTTGGATGAAGAGAGTTCTTATTTATGCACATTCAACTCTCCATTTGGGCGTTTCAAATTTAATGTGCTACCTTTTGGTGTTTCATCAGCTCCTGAGGTGTTTCAAAAACGGAGTCAAAAATTATTTAGTGACATTCAGGGAGTAGAAATTTATTTTGACGATTTCATAGTAAGAGGTAAAACTAAGTCCGAACATGATAGAAGACTAATTGAGGTCCTAGAGAGAGCTAAAGCCAATAACGTTAAGTTTAATCCTGATAAACTTCAGTTTCGAGTACAGGAAGTGAAATATATGGGCTTAATTATTTCAGTAAAGGGTGTTATGGTTGATAAATCTCATGTTAGGGCAATTAATGAACTAGATCAACCTCAAAATAAAAAAGATGTAAGGAGATTTTTAGGCATGATCAATTTTTTATCAAAGTTTATTCCAAATGTATCCCAAATTACAGCTCCTTTGAGGGTATTGCTTAAAAATAATGTTGATTTTTATTGGTCTTATGAACAAGAGCAGGCATTTGAGAACATTAAAAAGTTGATTAGTTCATCTCCTGTTCTAAAAGTTTTTGATAGCTCGAAAAAAATAACAATACAGTGTGATAGTTCTAAAGATGGGATGGGTGTCTGTTTATTACAAGAAGGTCAACCTGTATCTTTTGCTTCTAGAAGCCTTACAGATACTGAAAAGAACTATGCACAAATTGAGAAAGAGCTTTTAGCTATAGTCTTTGCCTTTGAAAAAATACCACAATTTTGTGTACGGTCATAAAGTTATAGTCCAAACTGATCACAAACCTTTGACAGCAATTGTTGAAAAGCCAATTAGCAAAATTTCTAATCGTCTCCAGAAAATGCTTCTTAAATTGCTAAAGTATACCTTTGAGGTTAAATACTTACCAGGTAAAGATATGTATATTGCAGATACATTATCTCGAGCTTTTATCAAAGATGCTGTTAAAGATGACCCCGAAATGTTTCAAACAGTACATTCAATTGCAAAGTATCTTCCAATGAGTATTCACAGAGTAGAACAATTTAAAAAGGCACTTGAGGAGGATGAGGAACTTAAAGAAATCATGAGTTATTGTAAGGAGGGATGGCCTCATAAAAAGAAAATTGCAAGTAATTTAAAGAAATATCATAAATTACAAAAAGATTTGCGCCTTATTGAAGGTTTGTTATTTGTGAATGACAAAATAATTGTCCCTAAAACACTAAGACCTGAAATGCTGTCCTTAATTCATGAATCTCACTTAGGTATTGAAAAATGCAAAAGTAGAGCCCGTGAAATTATGTTTTGGCCTGGTCTCTCACAAGACGTTGAAAATGTTGTACAAAAATGTGAGATATGTATGAAATTTCGCAAAACTTTATCTAATGAACCATTGCTTCCTCATAGTATTCCTGATAGGCCATTTCAGAAAATAGGAGTGGATTTAATGTTTTTCAATGGGATAAATTATCTCATTATAGTTGATTATTTTTCAAAGTGGATTGAGGTGGAAAAGATTAATAGCAAAAATGTGAGTGATATCATTGTAATTCTGGAGAATGTTATTTCCAGATTTGGAATTCCAGAAACAATTGTTTGTGATAACAATCCCTTTAATAGTTTTGAGTTTAAGAATTTTGCTAAACAATGGGACATAGAACCATCTTTCAGTAGTCCTTATCATTCTCAAAGTAACGGTATGGCAGAGAAAGCTGTGGGCATTGCTAAAACTTTACTCAAAAAGGCATATGAGGATAACAAAAAACCAACAGTAGCTTTGCTCGAATATAGAAATAGTCCTATAACAGGCTTAGGTTTATCACCAGCTCAACTACTATTTAACCGCAGATTAAGAACTAAGTTGCCCATTAGTAAAAAATTACTAAATCCTAAAATTGAAAAAGACGTTGTCCCTAGACTTAAACAACGACAAAACAAGCAAAAGTATTATTTTGATAGAAATGCTAAAGAACTTAAACCATTAAAAAAAGGAGATAGAGTATTTGTACAAGATATCAAAAACAGGAAACCTGCCATAGTCCTGTCAAAAGCTAACAATCCTAGATCTTACAAAATCAAAACAGATTCAGGTAGTATTTATTACAGAAATAGAAAATATTTAATTCTTTCAACAGTAGATGAACCTCTAAATAAAACTGTAAATTTCGATTTTGATTTAGATGATAATTATAAACAGGATAATTTTCCAAGTGACTGTTCATCTTATGATAAATGTAATGATAATAATAATCAGGTTTTACCTAGTACTTCTTGTGTTACTGAAAATATTTATAAAACTAAATCTGGTCGTATAAGTAAGCCTCCTGCTTATTTAAGTGAATATGTTGAATAAAAGGGAGGATGTGACATATGTATTTAAACTTTAATCGTAATCGTTTTCTATTATTTTGTTATGTGTAAGTGGCAACGACAGTTGTGTGTTGAATTCAGATAATGTAGCCCGCGATGTTGCTTGTAAGATGTAGCTTTGATCTAGTAATTACTATGTATATATATTGCCTTAATTTCTTATATGTTTAATAAATAACTTTAATAATAATGAACTATAAGTGTTCTAGAAGAATATTAATTGAAACACTAACCACTTATGCATTATTCACGAATAATTTCTACGGATAGATAAAAGGGAGGTCCCAGAATGGTGCTTGCTCCGAGGACCTAGATAGACAAAGTCGAGTCCTGACTACACAGAAAGTAAATTTATAATTATGTAACAATAATTTTATTTATTGTTATTTTTAATTAAACGTTAAAAGTTATATAAAAACACACAAATTTTTTGCGAATTCGGAAGGGGGGGGGTGGGGGGTGGATAAATTGTTTACAGTCATTGTAAAAATAAAGAGATTCCCATATCTGCAATTATCATGTATAAGCATGCACTGTGTAACAAATATTATAAAATGAATTTTTATTAAGAGTTTAAGATTAAAAAACACCAATAAATTAGTATGTATATTGATCGGGCTTTAAAAGAAATAAACAAGATAACAATGTTATGCATCCATAGAAATTATGATGAAAGTTTCTAGTACATTTAAATTTTTAAGTATGAAAATATCTATAAAAATACATAAATTTTGGTATCAAATTAAAGCCCAATCAATTCTGCCTACAGAATAATCAGAGTTATTATTCTCACGACCAACGTTTTCTAATAAAAGTCGATCATTAAAAGTCACTCTAATGAGAGAAAACAGAACAAATTAAAAAGATAGGAAGGTGTGATAAGTTATAAATTACATAATAATTAAGCTTGTAATTAAGACTTTTGGCTGAAAATGTTTTAGCATGATTAGTATCCAAGAAACTCAGTCTGACATAAATTTCAGCTATCTGATGCCAGTATTTCCAAGTAAATAAAGTCAGAAGTTTTAATCAAAATTATTGAATAGCAAGAAAGGTAAAGTTTAAACTAATAATATTTATGCTGTACTTACTGTATACAAAATTTCATCAGTTTTCAGTGGTAAATTTCTGAGTAATAATAATTTTAAAGTTTTTTTTACTAATTTTCTTAAATTAAATGAACTGATAAAAATTTGCACTTGAAAGTTTAACAGTTGAGGTAGAAAAATATGTCACATAGGACATTAAAATTTCAAGTGAATCGGACGAATAGCTTCCAAATTATAAGGCAAAATGTGCTGGCGCCAATAGAATTGTCTAGCAGATATTGAAATCAGATTATTTTGACAAATTAATAAAGGCTATAATTAAACAATGGAAACTTTATTAATCAATAACTTTTGAGATAATTCACCTATTCATACAATTCAAGCCCCAATTTTTAGCAAATTACGAGAGACAGGGAATGATGTAAGTCTCGACACGATCTTGTCATTTTTTCCATTTTAAATTATTGCTGTATTTAAATAAAACAGAACTAGATTAATATCGTTTTTTTTTTTTTTTGAGACACGGAATATTACAACACGATATTTCATTAGGATTTACTAGTTAACTTATTTTAAACGAATTAAAAATAAAATACATAGTGAACAAAAAGAGATAACTAGTACTAATAGTGTATAAATAGTTAATTTGAAAATAAACTTACCTTAAAAAGAATACGTTCTTTGCTTCCGAATAAAAAACACGTTGTACTCTAATTCTAAACAGCCAGATACAAATGCTCCTCGTTGGCGCCAGCCCCGGACCGTTACGTCACATATGAGGGGGAATGAAATTGTGTCTGGCTTGATAGTCTTTAGGCGGCTTTGTATTGTGGCGATAATAATGAGTGATCGTAAAAGAAATAATAGATAAAGGTAAATACAACTTTTTCTCCTCTATTTCTTTATTACCTTTCTTTACTATGGAATGTTTCTCATCTATATCTCCTTAACCTTAGAAAAAGGTTACTTATTTATTTCATTAAGAAATACTTCAGATGCAAAAACACTGCTAAGACACACTCTTAAAAATAAGAACTGCTGGCTTGACAAACACTTGTTTATTTACAGGACAAACAACACACACACAACGAATATTATAACATTAACTTCTGGTTATTTTACACTATTTCACAAAGACATTAAGATGCCGATGTTATCAAAACACAATCAGGGAGACACACCACTGATTTTCACTCCAACCTTTTCGCTACACGATCTCCGCCGCGACTGCCCCCTGTTCCAGTTCGAACAGTTCTGCCTTGGCGAGAGTTCACTGTTTGGCGACCGCCAATATCCGTGCTTCTCAAATATTAAAGTTAATGCGAGTCTTACAAGGTACATTGCTGAGTTCTTTTTATATTGTGATCGTTAAAAAAATCATGAAATAAGAATAATCTTACTTTACATGTAGACAGTGAAGAGGCAAACTTTGATGAAATGAGAATATCTTTATTTTTCATAAATTAGTTGAGGAAGGTTAGCGGAGAATTCTTGCTTCTGGTCCCCATGTCAAAAATAAAAGAACGCATTCTCTTATAAAAAGAGAAATGTAAAAGGGAACGTATGCATATTCCATGGGATTCTTAGATGAGAGCAGCACAGCTTTATTTAAATTAATTTGAGCATGATCACATATCAACATCACTAAT
Organism: Maratus speciosus; assembly: GCA_963932465.1. NCBI lineage: Eukaryota > Metazoa > Arthropoda > Arachnida > Araneae > Salticidae > Maratus > Maratus speciosus. The sequence continues at coordinate 300,046,858 of OZ010789.1, forward strand.
ATACGACCCATAGTACGGTAACATATTCTTTCGGCCGAAACTATTTTAGCGGCATTCGAACGGCAGGCGAATTCCCGCGTTCCGATAACACTGCGTTGAAATACTACATCTTTTCAGGATAACATCAAACAAAATTCTGATTCTAAAAATAACGGGTTTTAGCTTTTAAACGATGGATACGGGGTTGATAAATTAAACGGCAGATTTAAATTGACTAGCTAAATTAAAAGTTACGGCAAATTAATGAAAATCAAATTACAAGCTGTAGATTTAAAAGGCTTGTCGTTGATTCATAAACCGAAACAAACGCACACCTGTCCTAAAACGTCATCTATATCGCGTAACGACTACGTCACGAGAGCGCTTCAATGACGTCATCACAATGCATGCCGACGCCGGAGAGACCAGAGCTCTGAAAAGAGCAGAGAGGCGAGGAAAGATGCGTGTGCAAAATCGTAGATATGCTCCAAAGCCGAGAGAAAAAGTTTGCCGGGCGAAAACAGACTCGCACTACGGGAGAGATAAAACGTAAACACTGGGCACAATGAATAAATTTAAATAATCATCGATACAAAAAAAAAATAGCCGAAAGGAATAACAATAAACTAAATTTAAATACTGTGAGAAGTATTCTCACACGCATCCGGTTTCACTGGCCGGTACTTCTCCCTCTTCGACTGCTACCAGGCTTCTTGGCTAGTGCATTGGTCTGCTTGGTTTCCTGAGAATGGACCTTATGCACGCGACCTGAGGTCGAGGCTAAAATTCGTCTGCTGGCGGTATTTACTGGCGGTGTTTAGCATAGCAGTCTATGGAGTGTGAGTTATTAATGCTTGTTTGTTAAAAATACCGCAAAAGAATTCTTTGATGCAGCAGCATATACTTAATATATTGTAATCTAAATTCAAAATGTTGTTCTGTATGCGAGAAAATTCTTTAAGTTTGCAAATTTTCAGTTAAAATGTATGCACTCAACCTGGGTCAAGGCTAAAGTCGTCTGCTAGCGGTGTTTGCGCCTGCGCATACTGGTATTTTGCCGGTGCAGTAACTAGAATAACAGATCATCATACCGCCAGCTCTGGCGTCTGACGTCACCTGAATAGAGTCCATTAGGCCTGCTGCTTCGGCTTTGACCTTCTTCCAAGGGAGTCCGTTGCGAGTACTTTAAAGCAACTACTTCAACCGCAGTCGGATCGTCTCCCCTCCGTCGCCTCTCGAGCCATTCTCTTTCGACCGCGCGGACTGTCGCAAGTCGGCCTGGTCGCCCTTTGAGTGCTTTGCACTGCGCTTTCGAGACCGGCGTCTCTTGCGTGGAGCTTTCTGGGTTTCCCCGTGCAGCTCAACATCGCTGAATTCGCCTTCCTCTCTGTCGCCTCCCGAGCTAACTCTCTCCGTTTGGCCTGGCTTATGCGTTTCAGCTAGACTGTCCTTCAGAACTGAAACCCTGCCACTCGGGTTCGGACTATCCTCTTCCGGAACAAGCTTGGGCTTCTTCTTACTCCCCTTTTCAGGGGGTTCCGAATCCGCCTTCCACCGCTCGACGAAAGAGGGACCATCCTCCCCTCCGACGCCTTCCCGACCCATCTTCTCAGTCTGGACCTTAGAGGAGGAATTGAATAGAGGACGAATCCCTTTGTTCTATCCGCCGAACCTTGAAGCACCCATGTCGGAGATCTCATTGCCAAAAGGGTGTCGTCTTTTGGCGGTGATCTTTTTCTTGGCAATTTTCTGTTTTCATTCTCGTGGTAAAAGAAACGCTCCTAAACGAACGCATACGAAATAGGTCTTGTGGGTGCGGGAAAAACCGGTTTGGCAAGCAATCTCCCCACCATCACGTGATGGTGGGAAGCATGCTATGTGCTTCAAGAAAAGGTTGCTATTTCTGCGTCCAGTTATATTAGAAGTCAATGGTCTGGACCGCCTTACTTTTCAACTTGGGGATCCGATGGGACGTCGAATCCTCCACATTATCGCCAAGGGACCCTATTCAGGTGACGTCAGACGCCAGAGCTGGCGGTATGATGATCTGTTATTCTAGTTACTGCACCGGCAGAATACCAGTATGCGCAGGCGCAAACACCACTAGCAGACGACTTTAGCCTTGACCCAGGTTAAGTGCATACATTTTAACTGAAAATTTGCAAACTTAGGGGATTTTCTCGCATACAGACCAACATTTTGAATTTAGATTACAATATATTAAGTACATGCTGCTGCATCAAAGAATTTTTTTGCGGTATTTTTAATAAACAAGCATTAATAACTCACACTCCATAGACTGCTATGCTAAACACCGCCAGTAAATACCGCCAGCAGACGAATTTTAGCCTCGACCTCAGGTCGCGTGCATAAGGTCCAGTATAGGTCCCACCTCGTTCCGAGTTCCGACCGATAGCCGAGAGAAGTTTCTCAAAGAATAGGGTGTGCTTCCTACTCAGGCGCGGATCCACGGGGGAAAGGAGCGATCGGCGCGATCGCCCCCCCCCCAAAAAAATATAAATCCACCGCTGATCGCGAATTCCAACAAATGGTCGCCGAAAAAAAATCAGTTTCGTCAATCAGAAAAATTGCCAAAGGATCGCGAATTTTGTCAAAGGATCGCGCAATAAACGCCAATTTCGTTAAAGAATCGCGGAAAAACGCGCATTTCGTCAAAGGACCGCGAAAAAACGCAAATTTTGTTAAAGGATCGCAGAAAAAAGCGAATTTTGTCAAAGAATTGCGAAAAAAACGCGAATTTCGCGAAAGAATCGTGAAAAACGCAAATTTTGTCAATCGTTCGCAGAAAAATTGCCGAATTCGTCAAAGGACCGCGCAAAAAAACGCGCATTTCGTCAAAGGACCGCGGTAAAAATGGAAAATTTGTCAAAGGATCGCAGAAAAAAACGCAAAGTTCGTCAAAAAATCGCAGAAAAAACGGAAATTTCGTCAAAGAATTGCGGAAAAGCGCAAATTTCGTCAATCGTTAGCAGAAAAATAGCCAAATTCGTCAAAGGAAGGCGCAAAAACACCAATTTCATCAAAGAATCGCGGAAAAAACGCGAATTTCGTCAAAAAATTACGAAAAAACACGCATTTCGTCAAAGGACCTAAAAAAAACGCAAATTTTGTCAAATGATCGCAGAATAAAACGCAAATTTCGTCAAAAAAGCGCAGAAAAAAACGCGAATTTCGCCAAAGAATTGCGGGAAAAAGGCAAATTTTGTTAAAGAATCGCGGAAAATGCGAATTTCTTTTAAAAAAACGTGAATTTCGTTAAAGGACCGCGAAAAAACGCAAATTTTGTTAAAGGATCGCAGAAAAAAGCGAATTTTGTCAAAGAATTGCGGGAAAAAAGCAAATTTCGCGAAAGAATCGCGAAAAACGCAAATTTCGTCAATCGTTCGCCGAAAAATTGCCAAATTCGTCAAAGGATCGCGCAAAAAAACGCGCATTTCGTCAAACGACCGCAGCAAAAACGGAAAATTTGTCAATGGATCGCAGAAAATTTGCCAAATTCGTCTAAGGATGGCGCAAAACACCAATTTCGTCAAAGAATCGCGGGAAAAATGCGAATTTCGTCAAAAAAATCACGAAAAAAACACGCATTTCGTCAAAGGACCTAAAAAAACCGCAAATTTTGTCAAATGATCGCAGGGAAAAAACGCGAATTTCGTAAAAAAATCGCAGAAAAAAACGCGAATTTCGCCAAAGAATTGCGGAAAAACGCTAATTTCGCGAAAGAATTGCGGAAAAAACGCTAATTTCGTCAAGCGATAGCGAAAAAAAGGCAAATTTCTTCAATCATTCGCAAAAGAATCGCCAAATTCGTCAAAGAATCGCGGAAAAAACGCGAATTTCGTCAAAAAATCACGAAAAAATCGCGTCAAATGACCGCGAAAACGCAAATTTTGGCAAAGGATCGCAGGAAAAAGCGAATTTTGTCAAAGTATCGCAGAAAAATACGCAAATTTCGTCAAAAAATCGCAGAATAAAATGCGAATTTCGCCAAATTGCAGAAAAAACGGAATTTTTGCGAAAGAATCGTAGAAAAAACGCTAATTTCGTCAAGCGATAGCGAAAAAAACACAAATTCGTCAAAGGATCGCCAAAAAACACCAATTTCGTCAAAGAATCGCGGAAAAACACAAATTTTGTCAAAAAATCACGAAAAAAAACGAGCATTTCGTCAAAGGACCACGAAAAAACGCAAATTTTGTTAAAGGATCGCTGAAAAAAGTGAATTTTGTCAAAGGATCGCAGAAAAAGGCGCAAATTTCGCCAAAGAATTGCGGAAAAAACTCAAATTTGTCAAGAGATTTCGTAAAAAATGCGAATTTCATCAAAGGATCGCGAAAAAAATACGCGAATTTCGCCAAAGAATCGCTGAAAAAAACGCATATTTAGCGCCAGGAGGAGATTCCCTGAGGTGCGGATCCAGGGGGGGGACGATCGTCCCCCCAAGATATAAGTCCAACGTTTTTAACGCAAGTTTTCACGGAACAGGCAGACAAGCAAGCGAAAATACTTTTCGGCTGTCAACGGTAAACCTCACTGACGTTTTGGCAATTGATGCACAAAAAAGGATTATGTCCTGTCAAAAGGAATATTATGCCATAATTTTTGACACTATGTGTTGAGCTGGGGGACGATGCCACTTTGTGTACCTTTTGTTGAATTTCTACAACAGAAAATTGACAGCGTTATGCGGATCTCTTTAAAGTGTGTTAACTTTTTCATCTGTTCAATGAGGCTGCACTTCTAATTTCTGTATAATATTTTTGCAGAGAGCTCTTTTGTTCGAAAAAAGAATGGGATTCGTATTGCTTTCTAAAGAGAGAAAGAAAGAAGAAAAAGAAAGGACCTTTTAAAACTTCAAGCATCTTAATGTTTTCTGAAAAAGGCCACTAATGTTTAAAAAAAAAGTACTGCTAATGCACCCACATTGGTGAATTTTAAGGGGTATTTGATGAATGAACAAAAAATAAATATGCTTTAGTCAGTTAAAAGCTAAAATGCATATGGTGTGTTAATTTCTTTAAAGCCAACTTGGTAAATCAGTTCTTCCTTTATGTATTTGCTTAATGAAAGGCCTTCTAGGTGATTTGAATAGAAAATGCCGCTCTACTGTCACCCACCGTTCATTGTTTGGTTTACCATTTTTCGCTGTCTTTCTACCTCTTGTAGAGAAGCTATGGAAACAGACCTGGGTCTCAGTAACAAATGTTAACCTTGATGGACTAATAATGAGTGAATTCTGAAGAAGTATACGCACCGCTTAGATGACACATTTTGACTTTTCAAGGATGTTAAGACTCCTTGAGATTTTTATTCAGTCCCTTTTTTGAATAAACCGATAAGATAAATAATTACCAGAGTAAAAATGAAAAGAATAAAAATAAGACATTTAATAAAAAAATTCTATGGTAGCATTTTTAATTTTTCGACACAATAAGTAACAATAAGCCATATTTTGAGGAGAGGAAGCTTATATAATAAGAGGGTTGGTTAACCGAGTGTGTCGGTTAATTGAACGTCGGACAATCGAGAATCTATAGTAATTTTAAATAGCATTAATTATTTCATATTCGTATAATAATTAACTGCAAGGAATGATTTAACCAATAGAAACTATGACTGTGTTGATTATGTATCATTCGGTATCGCCCCCCCCCCCCAAAAAAAAAACGAGTCTCTGGATCCGCCCCTGTTCCTACTCCAACCTCCCTGCAAACTACCGGCTGTTCTCCCGTCTGCGAGGCTTTCCAGTTGAAGAGACAGAGCCAAGAGTGTTGCTTCGTCACGAAGTCCATGAGCGGGCAAACGAGTTCGCCGTACTCCTCTTTCTTTGCGACTTTGAGACTCTTGTCCTGCTCGAGCATCTTGAGGAATTTCGCACCTAATGAGTGCGTGTTCTCGACGAAAACAGCCGAGATCTCCACCATCTCCGCGAGGGAGTTATGGGTGGAGTTCGGACTGATCTCGATTTTCATATCCGCATTCGCATGCCCATCTTTAAGCGGAGCATCTTCTTTTGGGGGAAGGGAAGTGTTCAAACTCGGGGATTGGCTTTCACTGGCCTCCTTCCGGCTCGACCGTAACCCTCGGGAACTCAAGGCCGTGACAGTAAATAAACATGGCGGACGTTCCCGTCCTATGAATGCATCACAAAAAGGCATGAATACTTCTCTCCAAAACAAAACAAAAAGTACTTTTATACTAAATAGCTTATAATCGCCATGTAATAATAAATATAGACCTTTAAATACATTCTTGTATATTCATTTATGAATACTTTAGTTAACATATATTAAATTATTTAGTTTTAATAATGGTTTATTATTGATACTTTTTACACACGGCTGTAATTCCTTACGTTAATAAAAAAATTTGCATTTATGTTTGAAAAAAAAATAAACATATATATATATGTATATATATAAATTTTAGTTCCAAGAAAATAATTGAGAAAAATTTTAGAATATTTATCAGGCTATTAGTACAGTCCATAAAACAATAGAAGTATATTCATATTTGCATGTATGCTTTTAACATTTATTTATTTTCATTTTTCCAAAACATTTTCATATCAATAGTTTAAATTTTATAAAATAATTAAATAAATAAAACGATTTATTTTCCAAATATTAGTTGAGCAAGTAAAATTGTAATAATTAAATAATTTCATGTATGTTTTTAAAATTTATTTATAAATACTTTCTCCAAATTTTAAAGAAATAATTTCTTGTTGCTATTGTGATAATGATGATTTTTAAATACAGATACTACAGATTTTTAAGCAAATTTAAAATATTTTATGCCATTGCTTTGAACCTTAAGCAAGCAAAATATAAATTGAGAATTCTTTTTTCGTGTAGTAATAAAGCTAGTGAAATTATAAGAATTAAATAATTTCATGTATGTTTTTATCATCCTTTTATACACATTTTTTTCTTCAAAATTTTAAAGAAATAATTTCTAGTATTTATTCCTATAATGATGTTTTTATATACAAATAATAGATTTTTATATACAAAATGATAAAAAAAAAGTATTTCCATACATGCTTTTTACATTAATTTCCAGAAAAATAAAACCTAATGATATTTCTAAATAATTTGTTTTCTATATACAAATATCACTATATTAAAGATTTTTTAGGCATATTTTTAATGATCTATTCTACATCATTCCTTTGAGTTTTAAGCAATCATTGTAGAAATTGATTTTTTTTTCAGTGTATTAATGAAGGAAGTTAAATGATAATAATAAAATAATAATTCTCTGTGTGCTTTTTGCTTTCATTCAGAGACTTTCCCGAAATTTAAAAATAAATAAATAAAATAATACTATTACAATTTTTTAAAGCAATCATTTTTTGTGTTTTATATCATTGTATTGGATCTTATGCAAACAAAATAAAAATTAAAGTTTTCCTTTTGCAAACATTAACATTAATAAAGTAAGTAAAATGTTAATATAATAATAAATAATTCCATGCATGCTCTTTGCATTGTTATATCAACATTTTATTTTTTTCAAAATTTCAAAGAAATAAATTCTAGTGATTATTTTTATAATGAAATTTTTATGTAATGTAACTATACAACAGATTTTTTTAGGCATTATTTTAATGTTTTATATCATTCCTTCGAGTCTTAAACAAGCAAAGTAGAATTTGAAGAATTTTTTTAGATAGTAATGAATCAAGTAAATTGATAATAATAATGAAATAATAATTCCTTTTACACTTTATACATTGATATACACTGCTCAAAACAATTAAAGGATATTGCAGTTTTAGGTGGATTTTCTATTTGGTAAACTGTTTAGCTGATTGATACATGGTCGACAGACATAGTAGGTTATATGAGAATAAATTACACATGTTTGGCAGAAAAAAAATGCATTTTATTGCGCATTTGTGTACTAAAGGGAAAAAAACACAATTTGTGCATATGAGAAAAAAAGAATAAGAAAAGGTGTTTTCTTCAAAGAAAATCATTTTCAGTAGGGGCTATGGTTTCCACGGGCGGCCAGCAACGTTGAACACCTTTGAGGCACGGACTCAATGAGGCTATTAATGACGAATTGGGGTATTCTGCCCCACTCTTCCAGAAGAGCTCTTTCCAGTTCTTGGAGAGTTTGTGGGGGTTGTTGGCGGCCAGAAACTCGTCTTCCTAGAGCGTCCCAAACGTGCTCGATTGGATTCATGTCTGGAGAACACGCTGGCCATTCCATTCGAACGATTCCTTCCTCGAAAAGGAAATCCTCCACCAGGTTTGCACGATGTGACCTGCAGTTATCGTCCATTAAAATGAAGTTATCTCCGATTGCTGCAGCGTAAGGGACTACAATAGGTCTGAGGATCTCATCCCTATATCGGCGACCAGTCAGAGCTCCATCTCGAATGATGTAGAGGTCAGTGCGCCCGTCAATGGAGATGCCACCATACACCAACACTCCTCCACCGCCAAATCTGACACTTTCGTGCACGAATGCAGGATTATTCCTACTGCCACGGTCCCTCCAGATGAAAATACGCCTATTATCCGGATGCACAGAAAAACGGGACTCGTCAGAAAACAGAATATTGCTCCATTCATTTCTCCTCCAGTTGACATGCTCGGTTGCCCACTCCCTGCGGTCGCGACGATGCCTTGATGTTAATCTAACACATACCATCGGTCGGCGAGCATACAGACCTACAGCATGGAGCCGGTTTCGGACAGTCTGAGTTGAAATCGTGGTGCCTGTAGCCGAGCGAAGGTGTTGTTGGAGAAGAGTAGCGTTCATGGTTCGGTGTCTCCGAGCTGTTAACGCTAAATACCGATCTTCATTGGGCGTTGTTGCCCGTCTACGACCTTGCCCTGGTCTTCGGCCTGCACATCCACTCTCCAAAAAACGGTTCCAGATCCTGGAAATGACACTTTGTGACACTCCAATGGCTTGCGCTACTTCGACTTGAGTTTGGCCCCCTTCTAACCTACCAACAATTCTCAAAGCTTCTGAATCTGTCAAATGACTTCGCTGAGACATCGTACTCATCGAAACAAAGCAATCACTGAATGCCGATCATCCTTGTCTTCATTCTCTTTTATCCAGTTGAAAGTCAAATTTCATTCGCTGCCGCTGAAGCGACGTTTTTGACGTCGAACTCAAAATTTGCATACTCCACAGTTTGAAAACCAGAAAAATTTGCATTTGTGATTCTCTTCTTCTATTTTCGGCAAAAAAATTTCGTTTATATCTTTATTTTATATAAAACTTCAAATATCCTTTAATTGTTTTGAGCAGTGTATATTTAGGCATTATTTTAATGTTTTATATCATTCCTTTGAGTCTTAAACAAGCAAAGTAGAATTTGAAGAATTTTTTTAGATAGTAATGAATCAAGTAAATTGATAATAATAATGAAATAATAATTCCATTTACACTTTATACATTGATATATATTTCAAAAATTTCAATGAAATAAATTTGAGTGATTACTTCTATAATGATGATTTTTAGTTAGAGATTTTTTAAACATTTTTTAGTGTTTTGTTAGTTATAAATATTTTTAAATTTTATTTTATTACAAATAAAGTATAATTATAAATATTAATAAAATGGACTTATATAAAATAATGATGATAATATTTGAAAATATATTGTTCGAGATTCACATGTTTATTTTCAATATTTACAATAAAATTATGCAGATAATTATATGTAGTATATTAATCATTCATGTTTATACACTTTCCAAAATAAAACACAATAAAAAATATTCGGAAAATCTAGAAAAAACTAAATATCCTGATTAATATGTTTATAAATATTTTCTAAAAATGTATTTTAATAATTTACTTTTTGAACTTTTTAATTTTGCGTTCATTAATATCATTTAATTTTTTATCACCTAACATTTTTGTGTAATTCTTTAAACAGGTATTTGAAAATGAATTTATAATTTTAAAAACGTTATCTTCCTATTGGACACTGGACGGAAACATTGTCTCCCCCCTCTGTCTTTTAGGAAGTGTCACGGCCTTGAGTTCCCGAGGGTTACGGCTCGACTCACCTCCGCAGCGTTTGATAGTAGTTGCGTTATCGTTTACCACTACTGATCCCAGCTTCTCCTCCGGGCTACTGATCGCTCCTCAGCCTGCCGAGGCAACACCCACTTGACACTTGTAAGAGTTCAAGTAGGTGTTGGCCGAGGCCGCACTGCGTTGAGGTGGCCTGGAGAAGGAGGACTTCCCGCCCTGAAAAGGGCTCTTTGTAAATCAATGTTTGCGTCAGCCAGCAGCCATCCTCTTTATGAGCAAAATGTCTTAGTGCAGTAAATGAAATACATAGAAAATTTCTCAAAAATCACCGCAAGAACTGCGTGAAAGAGTCGTCCTTCAATATACTCTGAGATTTTGTTGAAATCTTACTCTTTCAAAATAACTTTCTAGATCGCCCCGGGACCACAAGTTTGCTCTAAGCTGGGTGCGGTCCCACACAAAGCAGACAAAACAAAGAAAAAAAATTCACACAACTTGCATGTTTCGTTTTCTTTGGCTCGTGGAATTATTAATAATTATTGAAAAATAAGAATTGAAATTTCTACGACCCAACGAAATCGAAACATGCAAGTTGTTCGAATTTTTTTTCTTTGTTTTGCTTACTTTATGTGACGTTTTCGTGACGCGTGCGAAGGCTTTCTTAAATATCTAGGGGGCGTTGTCTGACCCGTAACCGAACCAAACCGCAACGAAAAAATTAGCTCCAGCCCGAAAGCGGGTCTTATCGGGTTCAGGTAAAATTGAACTATCTCACCCGATGCAGGACTCTAATCCGAAATAATATTCTGGACACTTTTTGAAAAATATAAAACCGACAAGTAAGAATCAAAACCTAACCCAAAACCGAAACAAATTACAGCCAATCCGACTTCGAAAGAAAAAAAATCAGTGGCAAGCTTACCCGCGGGTCGATTTTTTACAAACTTATATCTGGTCTTTTTTTCAAATCTAGCCTTCACCCGACCCGAACCGGGTCGTGTGCAGATAAAATGGGGTTATCCGACACGATGTAGAATTCTACACCTAAAATATTTTCCCCGACGACAGTTAAATTTTGACCCCGATCCTCCTCTAGCGCCGCCCTTCCTATATACATGAATTCGTGTATGTTTTCCTAATTCTAATATATTAGCATATATGCTTTGGGCATTAGCCCCTTCCACCGAACATAGATGATTAATCCTCTGCGTTATCGTTTTAGGTAGATTTCGTAAGAAATACTACCTATTACATTCTCCTCTATGTTGAAATTTCTAAAAATTTTTTGCAGATCTACGCCGACCATGACCCCCAGTTCAAAACTATATATATATATATATATATATCATATATATTATAAAGCAGTAAGCTCTAAAAGTTCCGCTCGAGTGTTTTCAAAAACTAGCCGGTGGATTTTTTTCCAAATTGTATTATTCGATAGGAAATATTCCCGGGGTGGTTTATGAGAAAATGTACAGGGATAGCTATGATTTTTGATAATAAATTTCGTATTTTACTGCTATTTTGAACGAAAAGGTTGCCAGTGATTATCTTTTGGCGAAAGGTTTGTTGATTAAGGAATTAAGATGGCTATATCTGTTAGAAAATAATACAAACACCTCGCGAATAAATGAAAAAAAAAACACTGATATTTAATTTAAAAAACAACAAAAAATGTTTTAGTAAGGGGTCATTCCATGTCAAATCACCCAGGGCATGGCACCCACCATCACCAATTTTGATAAAATTCAGTGAATTTGCAGAGTTTTTAATGCTGATTCCAAAAATGTCAATCATATTGAAATTGATCAAACGGTTTGTCAGATATGAGCTTTTAAATGTCTTCCAAGATGGCCGATTTGCCGCTATTTTGAATGGCACATGTGACAACATAAAGGTCTATAACTTCTTTCAGGTTTAAGCTAGAACTTTCAAATTTTTTTAGTTCTGTTCAGAATAAAGTAAATTTTTATCTAAACAGATTTTTGTGCAATTTATTCCATTAAAATGCTGTCAGAAAATGACTTTTTGCCATTTTTTTAATTAAAAAAAGGTATAATTTCAATGGTCGATTTCCCCCATTGTTCCCCCTTGAATTTTCATCGAATTGCATAAATAGACAGCTCAAAGTTTAATGGGCAGTTTGTAGGTTTTTTGTTTAAAGAAGAATTTTAATTTTACCGACTTCCATGAGTAACGGAAAGTACAAGATAATGCTGATATTTCTTTTATTACCAAAAGTATCATACATATTTACATCTAAAAGTTTAGTAGGGTTTTATCTTTCATAAACATATATATTTTTTTAATGTGGCTAAAAAGAAGGGGAATCCCTCAGGAATTATAAATAGGAATGCTAATAATGAATTCCTGCAAGACATAGAAGTATTTTCATGGCAAATTGAAATCTATTGCAAAGTTTCAGTAAATTTTAAATAAAAAAGAAATAATGGAAAAAATTCTACAAATTGTCACATTTTATAGCAAAATCATACTTGTATATTATACAAAATGATAAAATTACAATTGTTAATTAAATACAATAAGTAAAAATTATCGTACTTCAAAATTATACAAAATAACATTTAGCACATACACGGTAAAAATACTATTAAAAATATAGCTACATTCAAAATAAATATAATTAGTTAAAAAATTAACTCTGTTGTATTAATATTGCAGCTCAAAGTGTGTTTTGATACCTGTTAAAAAAAAAAAAAAACAATTAATGGGCGATTTTAAAATTTAAAATTTATTTCAAAATAAAAAAAATTATATACTTTATTTCACTTTGGTTCATTTTTTAAATGTAAATAACATTAAAACTGTAATTATTGTTGAATTATAAATCGAAAATTGCTGTCCAAAATATGAAATTTCTAATTAATTAATTGCTAAAATTATCTGACTGGGTTAATTTATTACCAGAACTTTCCAGAAGACAGAATTTTAACCAATAATATCACTTTGGTTTGCCAGAAGGGGTTTTTTCAACCAACCAGATAGATGTATTTACCAGAAACAGATTTTCAACGAATCGGACTAAAGTTACTTCCCAGAAGATTTTTTTAACCAACCAAATTAAGCAGAATTTTACAACTTGTTATGCCAATCTGTTAAAAAAGATTAAAGTTTCTCTTTTCATCTTATAACTATAAATGATGCTGCTTTGTTGTATTAAGTTAGATGTTTTCTTATAGATAAACAAAAAATGTACAATATTAGTTTAAATATTAATAATCCAAATTGTGATTTAAATAATCCTCAAGCTGTCCACCGTCTCAATGAGTTATCCACCAAAAATAAAGAACTTCTTGCATTAAGATGCAATTTAGAAGATAGCGAAAACTCAACAATATGCTTTGCTCACAGAGAACACTTTCTGCATATGTAAATTAAGCAAAAGAAATGTTTTCATTTATTTAATCTTCATCCTAACAAGACCAAGAAAAGTATCCTTACATGTGATAAGTGTGGATCAAGCTAAGAATTACACGAGCCGTTAATTCCCAAATTGGCTCAACCGATCCCAGCAATCTGATTGGCTAAAACTGATATTTATATAGTAGATAATTATATTTATTTTCTTATGAAGTAGTGTAATGTAAAATAGAATGCAATTATAATGACTTAAATTGATTTATTTTGTTAAATTTGATCAAAATCACAGTAAAGTAATCCAAAATATTAATATTAACAAAGGATCAGATTGCTGAGATCGGATGAGCCTGAAGTGTCTGCTACGCGTCACTTCCACGTTTTAGGGAATCTAACTCCATCAGCGTACTAAATAGCTCGATGTACTTCAATTCAATAAAGATGCGTTAGTAGTAACTAAATTATATTTTAACAACTATATTTACAAATTAAATTACAGATTACATTATTAAAACATTGATTGAAGTGCGTCTACAACGCTTCGCGAGACAGTCTTTTAACGTCCGACAGCCGGCAATCAACTGAGTTCACACGAGAGTTCTGAGAGAGTCTGGAGAGAGAATCAGTGCGCTGATGTGTTCTGCCATCTATCGCTTCAGTTTGAACTTAATGTTCGTTAAATAACAGAAAACTACGAATTCCACTAACTCTTGCAGATGCTGCAGTACCCCCCTCCTAGCAATGTGCTAAGAAAAACGCACAGGGCGACGAATGGAACGTCCAGACCTGGAGACAGGAGCCTGATGTGTAGGTTCGGCTATTGGAATGTCAGGTTCGGCAATTGGAATGTCAACCTCTTCTTGGATATCTGTAGATGGGGCTGGTACGTCCTCTGTTAGTGTGAAAGTAGGCTTTAGCCTATCAACTGAGACTACTGCCTCTTTTTCATTTTTCTGGACTCTGAAAAATTTATCTGTTCTGTCAATGACCAAAAACGGCCCGTCATATGGTGGTCGCAGAGGTGCCCGCACAGCGTCATGGCGGACGAAAACATGGGTGCATTTCATCAAGTCCATTGGCAGGAAGAAGCGAGTCTGCTTTTGCACTCGAGTTGGTGTTGGACGTAGCTGCATCATAAACTGCTTGAGTGATTTAACAAAGTCTGGAGTATGAATATTTTCGGTAGAGGATGAAAAAAATTCCCCTGGTAGCCGAATCGTTTGTCCATACACCAGATCTGAAGGTGTGCATTTTAAGTCTTGCCGGAATGTGGCTCTTAACCCCAACAAAACTGTCGGGAGTATCTCCGTCCACCGATCTGTCAGGTATGCTTTAAGGGCAGATTTTAAAGTACGATGCCAATTTTCAATCATACCGTTAGCCTGAGGATGGAAGGAACATGTATGAATATGCTTGGAACCAAGTAAGTTGGCCAGGGAATGAAAAAGACGCGATTCAAATTGATGGCCCTGGTCAGTTGTTATGATTTTGGGTACGCCAAAACGTGCAATCCAAACTTTATAAAATGCACTAGCAACGGTCTCCGCTTCGATATTTTTAAGAGGTTCTGCCTCCACCCAACGAGTAAATCTATCAATAATTGTGAGACAATACATGAAATTTTGAGATATTGGAAGAGGGCCGATTAAATCCAAATGGATATGAGAAAAACGCTGATTTTCGACAGGAATATTACTGATCGGGGCTTTAGTGTGAGTCCGAATTTTAACTCGCTGGCATGGAATGCACGTCTTGGCCCACTTATCACAATCAGCTTTAATATTAGGCCAAACAAAACGGTCAGTGATGAGTTTAATGGAAGATTTACGGCCAGGATGAGAAATGTTATGCAGAGCGTCGAAAACTATCTTTCGTTGAGTTAACGGGATAAAAGGTCTGATTTTTCCAGTAGATGTGTCACAATAAAGTTCCACAGAGCTGCCGGGCATAACAAATTTACTGAGCTTAAGCGATGATGAATTATCTGCTAAGCAAGTTCGTAAATCATTATCAGTGGTCTGATCCGCAGCTATTTGCTCATAGTTAATTGGAGTAGGGCAAGTTATGGCTTCGGTTCGCGAGAGTGCATCGGCTGGTATGTTATCTACCCCCTTAACGTGTCTAATATCAGTGGTGAACTGGCTAATGAAATCCAGCTGCCGCAATTGACGTGGGGAACACTTGTCCCTTTTTTGGGAAAAAGCATAAGTAAGTGGTTTGTGATCAGTATATAAGGTGAAATTACGACCTTCCAGCATAAAACGAAAATGTTTAATAGCAGAATAAGCTGCCAACAACTCTCTATCATACGCGGAATACTTTTTTTCAGTATCGGACAATTTGCGCGAAAAGAAACCTAACGGCTGAAGGTCCTGCCCCTCCACCTGATGCAATGCCGCGCCTATAGCGAAATCTCTAGCATCTACAAATAAGGCAAGTTGAGCATTTGGCGAAGGGTGAAAAAGCAAAGCTGCATTTGCGAGCTGACGTTTTGAATCCTCAAATGCTTTACTGCTATCCTCGTTCCACACAATCTCACTTTTGTCTGACTTTCGGGAACCTTTTAAATAGTCACTTAAAACTGATTGGACATGAGCAGCCTGTGGGATATTACGCCGATAATAATTAAGTAACCCAAGATATCGCCTCAGATCATCAACAGTTTTCGGCTTATCGTAATTCAAGATAGGTGTTACTCGCTCAGGCATTGGCCTTATACCCTGCTCGTTAATGAGGTAGCCCAAGAAAGACAATTCCTGAACACCCAGAACACATTTATCTACGTTAATTCGAATGCCATATTCAGAAAGGCGACTGAAAACCATATCTAAGTGCTTAGCATGCTCCTGTTCAGATGAGCTACTAATTAGTATGTCATCGATGTAGTCAAAAGCAAAATCAAAACCGTGTAGCACTTCGTTCATAAAACGTTGGAATGTTTGGGCTGCGCACTTTAAACCGAATGGCATAAATACAAATTCAAAAAGTCCAAACGGTGTGGTAATTGCTGTTTTTGGCATATCATCGGGATGCACCGGAATTTGGTGATATGCTCTTGTAAGATCAATTTTCGAAAAATATTTTTTTTATGCAAATTTTGTGCAGAATCATGCAGGTGTGGTAAAGGATACCTATCCATCTGAGTTTGTTTATTTAGGGCGCGATAATCACCGGTGGGGCGAAATTCACCATTAGCTTTCGGAACCATATGCAGGGGATTTGACCAATTCGATTTGCTAGGCCTACAGATACCATGTTCCATCATGGTCTGAAATTCCTGCTTTGCGATTGCTAATTGCTTTGGATTCAACCGCCGCGGACGACTGAAGACTGGCTGTCCATTTGTAATTATTCTATGCACGGTATTGTGCTTTGGCTGGGGCGATGCAGGGTAGGGGCAAATGATATCCTTGTATTTACTTAAAATGTCATGAAACTTTTCACTACTAGAAACAAGTGTAACACTTTTGTTGTGGCAGTTAATGGTAGTGCCTTTGGAAGAAAACTTTGTGAGTGGGTCGTGTAAATAAGAATTTTTCAAATCAATTAATAATCCATAATGTTTTAAAAAATCGGCGCCGATAATTGGTTTGCTAACATTAGCGATTATAAATGGCCATTTTAATTCGCGGCGTAAATTTAGGCTTAGTGTTACCGTTTTTGTACCATATGTTTTGATTGGAGAATTGCTGGCTGAATACAGTGTTAAATTAGATGGGGCAACAAAAGACATCTTGGCCGTATATGGCAAAACACACTCTCAGAAATAAAACTCTCACTTTTGACGATTCAGAAATCCTCGAGCTGTATTTCGTCGTTTTTGACGATCATTTCCTATTAACATCACGTGACTTTTAACGAAAGGTAAACTCTCAAATATTTGACGAAAGTTTTGCCTCAATCACGGTCAGACTCAATGCATTTTAAGGAAACAGTTGCTGTACGTCCTCAAATCCTGCGATTTTAGCAAGCAGATATTTGCTTGTTTATGTTAGTCTTGTGATAATTTATTTTAAAACAGCACTTAGTGCTTTTCAGAAAATACTGAAATATAGGTAGTTATTGTTTCTTCATTAATTATTTTTTTAGCTGTTAGAATTTTTAGGAATGCTTATTATTATTATTATTATTTTATTTATATGTTGTCGTTCGTTATGTTTTAATTCGAAAAGAATAAATTTCCTGTGTTCTTCAAAACCATTCAAAAAGAAAATTAAGTCAATAAAATTTCAAACTTCGAGGATATCATTTTTTTTTAAAGAAGTATATTATGTTTTCAATCAAATTAAAAATAAACATAATTTATCCCTCTCCCCTTTATAAACAGTAAAGTGTTAAAATCTTATCCTCCTTCTCAAAGTGATAAAATCTCACGCAATATACACTTCACAATTCGTTATTTGTGAGCAACAAATTAACCTTACCATATTCTAATCATTCATTGTTCAAAGGAATTTTCAGTAGTAAATTATTTAATCAAGCCATATTATAATTATTCATTGATACGAGAAAACCATAAAAATAAATTAGCCTTTTTTAAAACTTTCACAAATTATTGCAGCGCCGATAAAATTGCAATATACGTTATAAAAATAAAATGAACATGAAGCGGAATTCATTACTCCAATCTAAAAGCACACCCTTTCAAGTCTCCAGTAGCGAAGTTGGAAGAGCAGCGGCCTCCCATACGAAAGGGCGTGAGTTCGAATCACACCGAGGAAAGAGAGAGAGAAGTGATTTTTTTCTTTCCCCGTGTCAAATACTGGAGCTTCCGAACTGTTTAATAGATGGCACCACCAGCCCTCTTTTGACGAAATTTATATCGTCAAGCAAGTGAAGAAACTAATTTCATCAATTTGACGAAATGTTCGCTCGGAGCATTTTCCAGGAAACCATTTCGTCAAAAACAAAGAAAATTTCGTGAAATCTGAGATTTCATTTCTGAGAGTGCACAAACATCGCTACCGCTATCGATTAAATAATGGCGTCGGGAGGTAGGATCATGAATGAAAAGGCGACTGGATGTGTTGACATTGAAATCACATTGCGCCACATGCGATTTCATCTCTAGTTTTCCGATTTTGTATAATTACAAGGGGGACGGCATTGTCTTGCTTTGTCGGCGAAAGTTGCGTGATACCAACATAAGCCTTCTTTCATGCGCTTAGGAGTCTGTGATCTATGCCTTCTATGTGTAGAACGGTCCCGAGATCTATTTTCCCGCCGCTGGCTAAAGCGTGATAAATGCTTCACTTGTTCCGTCAACTCCGCGATCTGCGCCTGCAACTCTGAAACCGACGCGTTTCCTTTATTTTGTTCGAAGCGCCGTTGCGTTTCCGCGACCTGTGGGATAGACACCTCAATAATTTTGTCAGCCATTTGCGCAAGTTTATCTAAATTGCCCTCCGAAACAGATAAAATGGCTTGCGTTTCTTTCGGTAGACGTTGAATCCATAGCGTTTTTAAAAATTCTTCACCAACTTTTTCCTGGGCGAGCTGCCGCATTTTCCGTAAAAGGTGTGATGGCTTTTCATCCCCCAAAACCGTATGCATTAGCAGATCTTTCACTCGCTTTTGCTCAGAATCCGCAAACTCAGCGATTAAGCGATTTTTAAGGGTTAAATACAAATCAGCATTCGGGGGATTTTTCACAATATCGCTCACATAAGAAAGTACTTCAGAATTGAGGGCCGAAACCACGGCGTAATACTTCGTAGTATCCTGGGTAATATTATTTAAAATAAACTGCGCTTCAATATTTATAAACCATAAGTCTGCTTCTTTGTCCCAAAAAGGGGGAAATTTAACTGCGACTTTCTCAACCTGTTGCGGGGGATCGGCAGGCATCGTAAATACAAAAAAATAAAACAATGAGCACACCTGACAAAAAACGTGAACGGAAATAAATTAGCCACTTACCTTCAGAAATGTCACATGTCACATGGGGATGCGGAAACTTCCATCTGTAACCAGAACTGGCACAAGCAAATAATTAGTCCCCAATTAAATCTGGGAAAACGGAATACTGAGGAATTTAAGCAACAGTGTTGTTTGCGTGTCCATTAGTCCTTAATGCAAGGTCACCACTTGAAGTGTCTGCTACGCGTCACTTCCACGTTTTAGGGAATCTAACTCCATCAGCGTACTAAATAGCTCGATGTACTTCAATTCAATAAAGATGCGTTAGTAGTAACTAAATTATATTTTAACAACTATATTTACAAATTAAATTACAGATTACATTATTAAAACATTGATTGAAATGCGTCTACAACGCTTCGCGAGACAGTCTTTTAACGTCCGTACTAGACGACAGCCGGCAATCAACTGAGTTCACACGAGAGTTCTGAGAGAGTCTGGAGAGAGAATCAGTGCGCTGATGTGTGCTGCCATCTATCGCTTCAGTTTGAACTTAATGTTCGTTAAATAACAGAAAACTACGAATTCCACTAACTCTTGCAGATGCTGCAAGCCAATTTGGGAATTAATGGCTTGTAAGAATTACAGGCATAAGCTACATAATGATGCCATTCCTGGTAAGAAACTATGTTCAACCTGTAGGGAAAAAAGCAAGAGCTTTGTTGGAAGTATATGTGAAAGAACAGAAAGACTTGTGTTAGTCCACAGGGGCGTAGCTACCGTGGAGCAGTTGGAGCAAACTGCTCCAGGCGCACGAATCCTAAGGGCGCAAAATTTGAAAATGTGAAATAAAAATTTGTAAAAATATTTGCATATTTTTTTTCATTGTTAACTAGATATTATAGATGAATCTTTTTACAATCAGCATATTCCTATGATATTTTACTTTGTGTTTAACCTCAACTATTTCTATTTAAAACATGGTACACACAGTTAAAAGAATTTACTTCTATTCGCGAAGTTTTAATTTTAATTCATTAACATATTGCAGCATCAAGTAACTTCTTCAACACTGTTTCAGCATGCATGTTCTTTTTTTCTCTAAATTTTCCGTAGATGGCAGTTAAAAATTTCGTAATCAAAACTTATTTACAGGGCTCTCATCGGTCACTTTATTGGTCACTACTATTACCAAACAATAATCTTCTCGGTACATTTCTATTAAAAAAGTTTTTAAAATATATCATGATTACTGTACGGAAATAATATTAGCCAAAGAAGTCACCGCTGAGAAGCCTATATTTACTATGTAACAATGTAACAGCAATGTCTTAGCTATTTAGTTATTTTATGATTTAAAAAAAAAAAAAACAATTGTTTAATGTTAAAGAAAATTTTTGCCCAATTTACAAACAAAAATCCAAGGAAACGAAAATTTTGAAGTTTTTTTTTTTGTTGTTGTTGATGTGAGGAAACTAAACTTGCATCAATACAGATAATAAGAGCCGGATTCAGGCAATATTCCACATCAGTCCACGGCAACAAAATTTCGAGTGTTGGGTGAGGGGGAAGCGGCAAACTGAAATTTCTACATGTTGTTTTTGAGATTTTGAAAATGTATGGTAAATCTCAAATACAGAATTGATAAGGATTTTCCTTGAAAAAGAGAAAAAAAGTTAAGTACGCTATCAAATTCAGTGTTCCTTTGGACCTCATTTTTGCCTATACAAATTTACATCACTTTTTTGAAAAGTATTTTTCTGCATTAAACCTTATTTAATCGCAGAATTTTAGGATTAAATAAGGTAAAACATATTTTTCGATAACGTACCTAATGTTTAAATGCTAAAGCCGTATTCATGCTCTGCTCTCCTCCCCACACACCACCATCCGATATCACATATGAGTGGTCAATGAATTTTCGAATTATAAAGTGAAAAAAAAAATATCTTGAGTTACTTCACTCAACTTTCCGAACAGTTTACAGAAATAATATGTGTTCAAAACAGTATAACAATGAATAAAAATTTAGATCCTAATTTTATACAAAGGTGAAATAGTTCCACTGGTGATAAAGACCTCGTGTTTTAAAGAAAGTGTGCACTTTCATTCATAAAACTTTAACATTTTTCTAATGACATAATTTTCAGCAAATTTTCATTCCGCTCGTGTTGAAAAAAGACCTATAAATTAAAAACAAAATAAGAAAAATGTTACAAAATTAAGTCACATTCTGGCAGGCTCAGACTGGACAGATGGGCAACCGACCTATGGGTCGGTGCGCCCTAAACCAGGTAAAGCTGCACCCTCTCTCAGGTGAAGCTAATAGTTACAAAACTTCTACAATTTTAGATTTGAACAGTCTTAGGCGCATCCCATACTAAAGCGACACATAAGGCATGTCGCTTGAATTCGCTGGAAAAACTGGTTTAAAACAGGTTTGAAACAACTTCGTTCTTTGTTTCGACCGGTTTTTGCATTACATGTTGCGGCTACATGTCTCTTGTCGTCTCAGTGTGGGATGCGCCTTAAACCGCACAATTCACGGAGTCCGACGCTCCGCGTATCCGTCCGAGGTCCCTACCCGAGTACCCTTTTCCCGACCCTCTCTAGCGGAAGCCAGGACGGAAAAGGAAGAATAAATAATGAAAAATTGAAATCGTACACATTTAAAAGCGAAAATACTGATGAGCTACCGAACGACCGCAGCAACTTCTAGCCAGTGGCGTAGCTAGAGCATTTCGTTTGGGGGGGTGTGGCGATCGAATTTACCGAATGTTCATAGTAAATTTTGTATTTTTTTTATTTTGTATTTTTTCGCATTATTTTCTTTTGGGCGAGGGGGGGGGGGGGGGGATTAGACATTTATTTATTATTTCAGCAATATATAAATAAACAGACCAAAAAATTAAATAATTTCAAACCATTTAAAATTTTACAAACTGTGGGGAGCGAGGGTAGTAGAAATTATGAATGGAGGGAGTGAAGTAGATAATACAGTGATGGAACAGCATGAACCTCATTTTGCAGCAGCAAAAAGCCATTTTGGAGCAGCAAAAACGCTCATTTTGGAGCAGAAAATAACTATTTTGGAGCAGCAAAAATCCACTTTGGGGCATATAATAACTATTTTAGAGCAGCAAAAATGCTCATTTTGGAGCAGAAAATAACTGTTTTGGAGCATCAACATGTAATTTTGGTATTCTTTGACGAAATTCACGTTTTTTCTGCAATTCATTGACGAAAGTCGCGTTTTTTCTGCGATTCTTTGATTAAATTCGCGTTTTTCCCGCGACTCTTTCACAAAATTCACATTTTTTTCGCAATCATTTGACGAAATTCGCGCTTCTTTTGCGTGTTATTCAGACCCTTTGTTGAAATCAGCGTGTTTTTCGCTATCTTTTGACGAAATTTGAGGTTTTTTGCCACCTTTTGAAGAAATTTGTGATTTTTTCCGCGATCTTTTCATAAAATTCATGTCTTTTTCGCGATCTTTTGACGAATTTCGCGTTTTTTGCGACCTTTTGATGAAATTTTAACGCAAGTGGTGTTTTTTCACGATCTTTTGACTGTGTTTTGTTCGTTTTTTGACGAAGTTAGCAATCTTTTGGAAAAATTCACGTTTTTTTGTGATCCTTTGACGAAATTCGCGTGTTTTTCGCGATCTTTTGACGAAATTTGCGTTTTATTCGCGATCTTTTGATGAAATTTGCGGGTTTTTTTCGCGATATTTTAAAGAAAAGGCGTTTTTTCACGATCTTTTGACCCCGTTTTGTTCGTTTTTTGACGAAATTAGCGATCGTTTGACAAAATTCACGTTTTTTCTCGCGATCCCTTGACAAAATTCGTGTGTTTTTCGCGATCTTTTGACGAAATTCGCGTGTTTTTTGCAACCTTTTGATGAAATTTGCGGGTTTCTTCGCGATATTTTAACGAAAGTAGCGTTTTTTCACGATCTTTTGACCGTGTTTTGTTCGTTTTTTGACGAAATTAGCGATCGTTTGACAAAATTCACGTTTTTTCTCGCGATCCTTTGACAAAATTGGCGTGTTTTACGCGATCTTTTGACGAAATTCGCGTGTTTTTTGCGACCTTTTGATGAAATTTGAGCGGTTTTTTGCAATATCTTAAAGAAAGTAGCGTTTTTTCACGATCTTTTGACCGTGTTTTGTTCGTTTTTTGACGTAGTTTTACGGAAAATTTACTTTTTTTTTTCGTGATCCATTGACGAAATTCGTGTGTTTTTCGTGATCTTTTGATGAAATTTTCGGGTTTTTTCAAGATATTTTAACGAAAGTAGCGTTTTTTCACGATCTTACCCCGTTTTGTTCTTTTTTTGACGAGCGATCTTTTGACAAAATTCACTTTTTTCGCGATCCTTTGACGAAATTCGCGTGTTTTTTGCGACCTTTTGATGAAATTTGCGTGTTTTCGCGATTTTACGAAAGCACCATTTTTTCGCGATCTTTTGATTGTGTTTTCTTTTTTTGATGAAATTACCGCTCCTTTGACAAAATTCACTTTTTTTCGCGACTCTTTGAAAAAATTCGCGTGTTATTCGTGATCTTTTCACAAAATTCGCGTGTTATTCGTGATCTTTTGACGAAATTCGCCTGTTTTTCGCGATCTTTTGACGAAAATCTCGTGTTTTTCGCGATCTTTTGTTGAAATTTGAGACCTTTTGACGAAATTTCCGGGTTTTTTTCTCTATTTTTTAAATAAATTAGCATTTTTTCACGTTCTTTTGACCGTGTTTTGTTCATTTTTTGACGACATTAACGATCTTTCGACAAAATTCATGTTTTTCTTGGGAGTTTTTGACGAAATTCGCGTGTTTTTCGCTATCTTTTGACAAAATTCCCGTGTTTTTTGCGATCTTTCGACAAAATTTGCGTGTTTTCGCGAACTTCAGACGAAATTTGCGTTTAATTCGCGATCTTTTAACGAAATTTCGTGTTTTCATGGTCTTTTGGCCACATTTTGTTCGTTTTTTGACGAAATTAATGATCCTTTGTTAAAATTCACTTTTTCTTCGCGATCATTTGAGAAACTTCGCGCGCTTTTGACCAAATTCGCATGTTTTTCGCAATCTTTTGGCGAAATTCGGGTGGAAAATGATGGATTTGGCTCAAGAATTATTATTGAATTGGCGCAGTTGGGTGCAATTTTTTTGAAAAATGATCGTTTTGGCGCAGAAATGCGCAGCATTATCGATTTGGCGCAATTGGAACAATTGGCGCAGCTGTTCCATCACTGAGATAACTGCTGATTTATTTATCGTATTGCACAGTTACGAAGAAAGCAGAGGTAAAAAGTAATTTTAAAGACTTTAACCCTTAACTGATTAGATGAGGTGTTTTCCACCCCAGAGAAATTTCAATTATGAAGAAATTTTTTTTTGTGGTATTTAGATACATGTATTTATATGTATATGTATGTACACTTACAGTGCTTTTTCAGTTGTTTTTATTCAAGTAAATAATGCAAAATTCACACCAGATTTTCTTATTTTAATTCGCTACATTTTGTGTAAGAAATCAAATTTTGGCGTTGCATACACACCACCTCAAAAAAAAAAAAAAAAAAAATCACCACATCACTTAAGGTTTAAGCTTATACTCCAGTGAGGGGGGAGGATTCAAAGGTAAAATCAATAATTTGGGGTGAGGTGTAAAAAGACAGGTTTAGATTGATTATTTACTATTACAATAAAAATAAATTCAATAGAAAATATTTAAAAAATAATTCTTTTTTTCTTTGATTTATAATTCAAAGTTTGAAATATCTAATAATTTTTAAATTTTAAGTTAGAAATCTGTACGGGTAGAAATTTTCAGACCTGGGCCAGGCCGACCCATAGAAAAAAATTCGACCCGGCCCATTATAAAAGATAGGCCTGAACTCGGCCAGGCTTGTCGAAAAATATTATTGGCCTGGCCCGGCGTTATAGCAGCAAAAAGTTCAGCCTAAGACCATCTTGGCCCGGAAAAAAAATGAAAATCTCGACCCGAGCCTGGCACGGCCCGAGTGCATTTTTACAAAACATTGATTTTTACGTCGATTTGGTTAAAAATTTGTCTGTACGAGGAATTCTGATCAAAAATACTTAATAATAATAAGAAAGAAAGAAAGAAAAAAGCTAAGATTATTATTATTATTTTTTTGTAATCTTCCTTTTTATAGAAATGCCGTAGGCTGCGATATTTATTTATTTATTTAAATAAATCTCTATTTGTTATTGCAAATGTTTCGATTATCATTAATTTTGTTAATCCATATTCCATGTATTGGAGACTTAAAAATCTAAAAAATGCTTTACAGTAAAATCTTCTAAGGCGGAATCGCACAGTAAAGTAAAAGAATGCATTATAGACAAGTTCCCTTTTTATTAGGTGTAAATGTGTTATATATTCTTTTCTCACATATTATTATAGGAATTTTACATGGATCAACACATTTTTCAGTTAAAAACAGGATTCCGTCATAGGCAGGTTCTTTTTCACACGTATTACTATATTTTAATTTAGCTGTATTTTGCTACCAGGCCACGCTGAGACAATGACTTTCATACGGGTTAGGTGAAAACCGGGACTGAAAATTTTGGCCCGTGAAGACTTGGAAGAATGAAACCAGTCCCGGCTCGGTACAGAAAACATTAATTAGGCCTGGTCAGGCCTAATTTATATTTTGCCAAAATTATTTATTACTAACTCATTTAAGTAGACATTATTTTTTTTAAATCCAGAAGCATATAATCAGCAGGTATTAGGCATGAAGTGCTTTGAAATCAAATAGCACTTTTAAATTTTCTGATAAATGTATTACATATTGAGTTATAACCAATTGCTACCTCATAATGATATTTTGCCGATTGTCACGTTTAAAAAAAAAAAAAATTGTTCCAAACGTCAACTTTGGCACCATCTGAAAATTTCGTGCATTTAAAAATGAAAATTTCTTTACGAAAGTGTAAAAAAAGATGCAAGTTACGATTTCAGAACAGCTTTAAATAGTTTTTAAAAACCACAAAATGTGGCTAATCAAAGCTGAACTTTATTTGTAGGATATTTTTTCTGTTGAATTTTCAAGCTGGAACTCGTAATATAGAAAGTTATCAGAATTGAAATAGTCAAATATCATGTAGAGCAACTGAGCATAAGTATAAAAAAATTAAATATTGTTATTTTAATTTGCAATAATAAAAAAAAAGAGCGTTGAACACAAAAAGATTTTTTTAAGGAAAGAGGGTAGACAGTGTGGAAAATTATTTTATTTTCTGCAAAATTACTTTGCTTGCATTTTTTTTTTTTTTTTTTTTTTTTGTGAGCTGTAGCGTTGATTCTGTTACATGAATGAACCTGATTCAAAACAAAGGATTTTTTTTAATTAATTTAAATTAACTTTGAGATCTCTTCATTTCAGAAAACAAAGAAAAAAATTGCTTTCAGTTTTTGCAGCAGAAAGTAAATGTATGTCTCAAAACGCCAATTAGAAGAAAGATTAATGCTTATCATCAATGCACTTGTCTTTATATATCAATACAACTGATGATTTTAAAACAAGTTCAAAAACATAAATAAAAAATATCTTTTCGAACTGAATGACAAGAACCAGTGTTGCAGTCGTAAAAAAACAAAGAGTATACTTTAAAATCATGAACATTCATGGATACAGTATACGCTAATGCTTTATTTGAGAAGCAGAGGGTATGCGGAGCTTCTTTAAAAAATCCAGAGAGAGGGTATACAGCGTATATCTCCGTATACCCTCCACTCACTACCCCGTGACAAGAACAGATCCAGATCTTAAAACATATCGTCGGTTTTTATTAGGTTACAAAGGAAAAAATCCAATATTTTGTAGTTCTCTATCTTATTATTATTTTTCTTTAAAGCGGTTCTCGAGCTTCCTACTGAACAACGCAAAATTTTCTGACACTTTATCTGTCTCATTTTTAAGCATATTGGCAGGCCTGACTGTTGAAGCGGAATACAATGGAAACTAGTTTTACATTTTTTGATAAAATTACTTATCGCGTTATAAGCGATTGTGGTCACATGACGACAAGTTTTTTGCCTTTCTCGAGCTGCCGTGTCTGGAATTCGGTTCAAAACGCCAACTTTGACAATATTTTCTGGAAAATCTTTTGCGTTTACCAAAAAATGGAAAACGTCTTTCGTCTATATAATTTCTGAATAACAACACCTGCCAATTTCCGAACAAAAAGGAATTCAGAAATGTCTCAGAAAGTAGCTCTTTTAATTTGAACGCACTCTTAAGGATTTTTTTTTCCCGCATTTTTTTTTAAATAATTTTTTCAAGAAACTTTTAATTTTTCGAATATACAATATACCATTATATATAGTAGCTAATAGGGATGTACCGAATATTCGGAATCTATTCTGTATTCGGCCTTTTCGGCCATGTTACCGAATATTCGGTTAGGCCGAATATCAAGATATTCGGCCAAACCGAATACTTAAAAAAACTTTTAAAACATTTTTTAAAATCTTACACAATTTCTACTTTTAACTGTCAACTTATAAAGATTTTCATAATAATTAGAAACAGAATCATATTTAAGTAAAAGAGAATGTTTTTACGTTATTTGCTTTTTGTAAAGTATTACTTAGGAAAATTAACCATTAATGGAGATTTTCATAGGAATTAACAATGTAAAAAGGCAAGTTCCTGAACCCTTTCTAGTAAATAATATGTTTCTTGCTTTTTCACAAAAAAGTTCTAACACTTCTAATCAAAACAGAAAAACTTTCAGCGTTGATAATACACATCAAGAAAGCCAATTTTTGCTCAGAAAACCATAATCACAATCCACTTATTCAGTTATAAATAAAGTGTATTTCATCTCATTCGAGGTCAAACTTGGATTATCATTTGTTAACCCTAACGAAGATATCATAGCTATATTTTTAACAAACTTGCTTTGATTTCTGTGAAATATAATATGACGAGAAGTGCTGGAAATTGCCACTTTTAATGTTTAAACAACTATGAGGTAGACATTCCTTTATTCAGAATGCAATTTATAGTATTTATACTGTGTCGCTGGACAAAATTCAGTCATTTTCAATGATATCGTCACATTTAATACAAACTAAATTAATATGAAACAAATCTTGCAAAAATATCTTCATTTACTGATAAAGTTGTGAACGAAAATTCAGTTTCGGCTTGTAGTTGCACACCCAGAATTTTTGACTGAATATATTGTAATTTTGATGGAATAAATGGAGTGAGGTGTTGTTTCTTGTTGCTCAAAATTTTTTTGTCTTGACCACATTATCTCTGTTGAAAGTTTGTTACAATTTTTTTAGGAACAATGTGTATGTTTACAATCTCTAAAAATAATCGCCCATTCGAAACACTGATCTAAGATGCATTTAAAAACTTCCTTGCTAAATCAAAGACAGTAGAAAAGTTATTTTTGCTGAGTTGTCTGTTTTAGAATGAAAAAAAAATATTCACTTGGTTTAATTCATCAGAAGAAGCTATGATATATCAAACTTTTTTAATTAATAAAATTTTAAAATTCTCTTCTTAAATACCTCAAAGCAGATTTTTTTCATGCATAAAGTTTACTTGTAAAAAGTTCTTGTTTATCAATATGTAAGTTTCTGCATTAAATATTATGCAAAATTATTTTAAAAATTAACATTTTAATGCCTTTAATCTTTGAAATATAAAAGTATTCAATCAGCCTAATACTTGGTATTTAGCCGAATAGTTACTACTCGGCTGGACTAATATTCGGAATTCGGCCAAACAGTTAATTCGGCTATTAAAATATTCGGTATACGGTTCACCTGTAGGCCGAATATTTGGTAGAAAAGTTATTTTTGCGAAGTTGTTTGTTTCAGAATTAATAAATAAAATATATATATATATATATATATTCACTTGGTTTAATTCACCAGAAGAAGCTATGAAACACGAAACTTTTTTAACTAATAGAATTTTAAAATATTCGACCAGCCGGACATTTGGTATCTGGCCGAATAGTTACTACTCGGCTAGCCGAATATTCGGTATTCGGTTCGCTTGTAGGCCGGATATTTGGTATTCGGTTCGCTTGTAGGCCGGATATTTGGTATTCGGTCAAAATCACTATTCGGTACATCTGATGTAATTTTATTACACCGCTTTAATTTTCTTTGATAAGAAATAATTCCCGGTTCTCTCTTATTTTTTGAGACAACTAGGGGGCTCGGCCCCCTACGAGCTATGCTCGCCAACCCCCGTCCAGACACCGTAGACTCTAAATGCACGCTATTTTGATCGGCTTTAAAAAGATTTCGAAAGATTGAATTATAATTTAAAAACCAGTGGCGATCTCTCTATAAGCGCATTTCTATTCATTTCTCTTTGATTGGGGAATTTTAACGCCAAATCCGTTGCGGTACTACTTGATTATCACGTCGACCAATTTCGCCAAATTATATAAATCGCCAAACCACTCGCCAAATTATACAAATTGACATAATTTTTATTTTAAATAACGAAAAAACAAATAAATTAGTACAACATTAATAAAAATACAAATAAAACGTCGAAATAAAAATAACTTGATGACGTAGACACGTGTAACAACATTTCAAAATAAGCTAATATAAAAGGAATTAAGTAAACAGAGTCTTTGTCTCCTGGTATTTTTTAACAAAGTGAAAAGAAAGTTCTTTTAAATGAGACATTTTAAATGAATCGTTTTTAATCTGACGTAATTTTGACCAAACTATTCTTTCTCTTTTTAATATTTACGTGAAAATACTTGTGTTAGAAATTAAATATTATTTGCGCTTTACTAACAAAAATAGTTGAAAAGTATCCTCTTAAAATATCAAATAAATATCTAGCGCAATTTCTAAATTTAAACCGTTTTGCAATATTATTTTGTGTTCATTTTATGTAATAACTGTAATGTGACGTAAATATGACGTAATTTCTCCTATTTAAGACTTCTAACGCATGTTAATAAATTTATTGCTTTACAAATTCCTTCCTCTCTTAAAATTCACGTGTAATTATAGTTTTTATGACATAATTTTTAATAAGTTCCTGCTTTTTGTACATAATTATTTAATTCTAATTCCAAATGTTTTTTTCTGTTTATAATAGTCACGTGTAAATAAATTTTTAATTTATTTACACGTATAAATATATCAATACAAAAACCCTTAACGGGTTAAAAGTTTGTGACGCAGCACTTTATCTTATGCTCTAAGAATTTTAAATATGGAACCTAAAAATAATGATATCAAATTTTGAGTGACGCTATGTTATTAATTATAATCTCTCTATATATTATTTATTTCATCTTTTTATTTTTTTATAATCGCATGTGCAAAAATTATGTTCAATTTAAAAAAATGTATAAAAGTTTATTCATTGATGCTTTAACATTTACACCTCTCATAAATTCCAAGTATGAGTTTTAAAAGATATGATATCAAAATTTTAGTGACGCTTTGATTTGGCTTTAAACGATTTGTTTTAAAATTAAATTTAAATTATTTTTGTTTTGGCTAAGGTATATATGCACACATCTAAATAATAGTTTTAATTTTCCAATATACTTTAAATATGTCACTTTCACTGAATTTATATAATGCATTTAAATGTATTTATTTGAATAAATTGATTTATCCTTTGTCCAATGCTATTAAAAATTTAAAATAAGATTTACGTAAATAATTTTTTTGCCTCATAGTATCCATTTGAATGCATTTCACTTAGTTTGGATACAATGACGCAAAAAAATTATTTACGCAAATCTTATTTTAAATTTTTAATAGCATTGGACAAATGATAAATCAATTTATTCAAATAAATACATTTAAATGCATTATATAAATTCAGTGAAAGGGACATATTTAAAGTATATTGGAAAATTAAAACTATTATTTAGATGTGTGCATATATATCTTAGCCAAAACAAAAATAATTTAATTTTAATTTTAAAACAAATCGTTTAAAGCCAAATCAAAGCGTCACTAAAATTTTGATATCATATCTTTTAAAACTCATACTTGGAATTTATGAGAGGTGTAAATGTTAAAGCATCAATGAATAAACTTTTATACATTTTTTTAAATTGAACATAATTTTTGCACATGCGATTATAAAAAAATAAAAAGATGAAATAAATAATATATAGAGAGATTATAATTAATAACATAGCGTCACTCAAAATTTGATATCATTATTTTTAAGTTCCATATTTAAAATTCTTAGAGCATAAGATAAAGTGCTGCGTCACAAACTTTTAACCCGTTAAGGGTTTTTGTATTGATATCATTACTTTTTTGAGGTTATTGAAGAATATAAATAAAACAATAAACACACACAAAAAAAATTAAAGACCAATACAAAGAATTCATAGTCAGGATTTCAATTCACCTTCAATCTCTCCCCCCTCCCTCCCCGCAAAAAAAGGATGATCATACTTCAATTTTAAAGAGCACCGTGCAATGAGATTTTTATAAGAACTCTTTGGTAAGATATGGAAGTAATGTACAACATGCATGTTTAGAGGGTATTTCTGTTGGTTTGTTTCAGAGATATAAAAAGCTATGTTAAATTTTACTATATAAAAAAATTACTTTGTTAAGAAAAATAGCAAGAAATATTACTCTTTAAACCTTTATATATATTTATATATATAACAATCATCGATCACTTATAAAAGTAATTACATATATTTATATTAAATCCAAAACTACAAATTTCTGCTTCTCCCTTTTCTCATTCCTAGTGCAAAAAAATTAAACATTCTTTAATTTTATATAAAATAATCTTTCGCCATCCCTATTTAAAATTCTTTATTAACAATAATAATAAATCATATAAAATAATCCCTTTTGCACCCACCTCTCCAGCTTACCTAAATAATAAAATCTTTCAAAAATTAGCTTGAAAAAAAAAAAAAAAAAAAAAAATCTGCAACATTTGTTGCTCACTGACATAAATAAATAAATAAGCACTAACTTCCCTAATGTACAGTCATGAAAAAAAAAAAAGTAAACACCCCCTACTAACTCCTCAACAAATTACCGTAGAAGAAAGTTACTGGTACCGAACGACTGGAAATAAAGTCTACTTTTAAATGATGTATATAAAATTTGCTTAAGGGGTCATCTACATATTAAAGCGAACCATAACTTTGTTTTTTTCAATAGCAGTACACAATTCTTACAGCATAAATGAATTCTACACAATTTAATTAGCCTAAAAACAAATTTTTATGCAAATCGTACTATAAGTTCCCGAGAAATTAATTATTTTAAAACAAGCTTATTTTAAGGGCTGTATCCAAATTGAAGTTCGGTACTCGATTGTTAACCGAGAGCCCCCTTCTTGATCAAGGCACCTTAAGCGTCACTCAAGCAGTCAATGAAGTCTGCTAGATTACAAGACAGCGTAAAATATTTCAAAATATCTAGTCACTTCTATCATAGACGGCCCCTTAAACCATCATTTTGCCGTTTTTTAAGCATAATTTGAAAACTATTTGGAAGAAAAATGTGAAATTTTGGATTTCTATAAAGCAGGACTTAATAAATCTAAATCCATCAAAAAAATTTTAGGTTACAATTCATAATTTTTTCGAATATTAATTTCATAATTCATATCACAAAATTATAAAAATTGCAAATTCAACGTATTTATGTTTGGGTATGTTAGTATTACTGCTACACAAAAAATTAGCACATTAGGAGCATAATTTCAGGAGATATGAATAAAAATATGAAAATGTAATTTAACATTAGAAGCACTAAATTTTGAATGTTTATAATTCAAAAACTTATTATTCAAATGACTTGAAATTTGGTGCCTAGGCATAGTTTGAACAGAAGATTTGAAATATCTCGTTAAAATTGGGTAATGCCATTAAAAAAAAATGAAGTTTGGATTTGTTTTAATATGTAGATGGCCCCCTAAGCAAATTTTATATACATCATTTAAAAATAGACTTTATTTCCAATCGTTCGGTACCAATAACTTTCGTCTACGATAATAATTTGTTAAGGAGTTAGTAGAGGGTGTTTACTTTTTTTTTCCACAACTGTACATTTCACCTCTTCTTCCTCCCCCTACTCCCCAACATTAAAAAAATTTAAATCTTTATTTTTATACAGAAAATTCTTCTATATAAATTATCCTCCTATTCCTCAAAATTACCACTTTCCCACTCCTCCAGCCGAGAGATTTCAATCTTTAAAGCTTTTTAGAAAATCGGATCTGCAAAGTCTGTTGCTTAATAATAAAATATATAACCATGTACACTTTTAATTATTTTTCACACAATCAATTGATGTCATGATAATAGTTGTTCTGAGCGAATATTGTGTTGGCTGGGCTGTCGTACAGATAGCTCAATTGGAAGAGTACTGGCAATTAAAGCCAAGGGTTATTAAAGTTCACTGTAATTCAAGATGTTTAACCCCTTCGCGACAAGAGGCCTTTGGTTAATTTTTAACCTTTTACTACAGGTTTTTAAAAACAGAAAATTTTCTGTAATTGAATCACAGAAATGCTCCCATTAAAGAAGGTAAACTTTACAATTAAAAATAAGTGGTGAGAATAATGAAGGATTCTGAACACCTTAAGTGGCCAAGTATACCGGTCGCTCATCCCCAAGGGCTTAAAGATGCTTTTTTGCTATTATAACCTTTAGGATTTGCAATATAAAAAAATCTTAATCACTTCTGAGGTAAATAAAGACAGTGGAAAAAAAATCAAGATGGCAATGTTTTGATTGGCAAATTCTAAGCTGAGTAATTTGTGCTACAGAATGAAAAAATTATAAAGTTGTAATAATGTCCTCTTACAGATACTAAATCTTTAAGGTTTTTGATGTGTGAACTACATATGAATACAGTAGAAGATCTTTATAATGCACACCTTGGTATGAGAAGTTGTGCGTATTATAGAATTTTGCATCATATAGATCATATTTCATACATCATTAAATTTACTTCGTATACATGCTTTAAATTACATTCCTTATCCTTGGAACCAGAAAATGTGGAAATTATAAAATTTTACATAATAGGTATAGATCACACATTATTAAATTACCTTAAAGATATTACCTTGAAATATAACATCCAAATATGCCTGGGCAAAATCATTATAAACAGTGGTAACTCATCACTGACAGTTTTGGGAACACTAAATGCATGGCTGGCCAATTTATTCTTTTTCACTATTTTTAATAATGAAATCTTTGCCTTATTTTTAGCAGAATTTTCTTCCATTAAATAAAGCAAAAATTTATTTAAAAAAAAAAAAAAAAAAAAAAAAACTTTTGGAAAGCATGCATTTTAGTGCTGCAAGAAAAACCTGTCATGAGCTGCTCTGATTATAACACTCATTTACAAAAAAATTTAATATAATAACAATGTTTTCATTACTCCAAAATAATGTGTTAAAGGCGATAATGTATCATATTTAGTGTTTCAAGAAATAGCGATATTTGTAAAATACATGTGCTTCTTAACTGCAAAATTCGTTGTTTTTATCTGAGAAATACATTATATCTTCTGCATTACAATTTTTTAGTGGCAGGCTTTGTGATTGAACAAGGACTGCTTGCAGAGTGCTTTTAAGGATTTTACTATATAAAATTATGGCTCTTAAACTACTATTAATCCAATACAGTAATAGGGATAAAAAAAAAAAAAATCATTAAATAGTTCATTTAAAAAAAATTATTTGTATTTTCATCAGATATACCGATTATTACTACCATATGTTATATGTAACATATTTATTAGAAAAGTTAGAACTATTTTGATGAAGTTTTGGATTCCCCCCCCCCCCCTGACATACTGTCAAATTTCGCGAGGGTTTTTTTTCTTGTGATGTTCCTCCCCCGACCGAGAATGGAGCGGGTTTTTTACAATCAACTGATTAATTTTGTTTTTCTTTTATTGCTACTTTTTTATGTTAGTGTGGTGATCTTTCAAATGCTATTGCACAACGAGGCGATAAGTGCGCTACTCTGTAAGTGGCACGGCAACCCTCCAGTGTACAGGAGGAATTGATAAAAAGAGTTTTTGTAGTCAGAATATGCGGAATGTTAAAGAATAGTGAATGGTTTAATGAAAGCAGAATAAAAACTTAATATTTAATTTAAGATGCGAGTCAGATTAATATATTAATTGAAATGGTTACTGAGTAATCACTTTATTAGTTTATACAAAGTCTAATTATCATGACAGCTACAATGCAGCTGCTAATGAAATTTTGTGAAACCAATCTTTTCTAAATAGTAACATGTTCTGAATTGTTCTTATTTACAATAATACTTCATTACCACAAATACCATATAAGGGAGCTGGCTACTTTTATATTTTTTATAAGTAAATTATTTAAAGCTTTCTTTTAAGCATATTAACTTTAAAATTAAACAAAAACAAGTATCTTACTTTTGCAAAAAAGCTGTTTTATCATATTTATCTATAAACTTTAATTACTAAATAAGGAAAAGTATCATGATGAAAATTTTTACTTTTAGGAGCTCAAAACAACCAGTCAGGATAAAATGGTTCATTTTGAGCTAATCGTGATAATTTAAGTACATAAAGTAGAATTTACTATCAGTCAAAAATATGTCCAAGACTGAAGGTCTTGCACCCATGGCTGTAATCAATTAGCCTAAAAGAAATGCTTCAGGGTTTTTTTTTTCTGTTTTTCTTTTGTTACAAAGATAAACGGCAATAAGAATTTTTTTTCCCCCCCTTTAGGTTAAATTTTATAAAAATAAAATACTACGATGCTTTAATTTGTGAAGCTGAAAAGAGTTATATAAAAAATGAATAAATAAATAAACGAAAGATACCCATATTTCGAAAAAGATGACATTTTAAGTCAATTTTCGTTTATAATATTATTAGAAACGATTCGCAAATGAATCATTTTATAAACGGGATTGGAAATCTTAATTTTGATTTCGTCATACCTTTTATTTAAATTTGCGTTCTTTAAAAATGAAATATTTTGTTTAATTTCTTTAAAAGAAAACACAAAATTAAATTAGTAATCTATCTGTGTTACACTCACATATCACAAGAAATACCTATGCCACACATGAACGTTATTTTGTAAGGAAAACAGTTATGAGTATCTCTCTATTCTAAAAAAAAGTAACTACCGCTGTCACCGCCGCCGCCGGTTTTGATTTTTTTGTGACCGGAGGCCTTTCTTCGTTAATATTAAAAAAAATAATGCATACAAAAGTATGAAAATCGGTGGTTTTATACAGAAATGTTTGATAAACACGCTGATGCAGACAGTTTTCAAATCGAAGAATTATTTTAAGAGTTATTTAATGCTAAAGTTGGACAAAATTGTTCCACTAAAAAAGTTTTATAGCAGCAAAAACTATACATGGCAGTGTAATCATTTTTAGATCATTTTATGCGTTAGAATTTGCCGGAGTGCAGATTGCATTAATTTTTTTATTTTGACTCATTTTTTCAGGTTTTATTTCTATTTTAAATTCAAATTTTCAGCATTTCTAGAGATATTTTTTACAGATTTCAGAAAATTGTACTAATTTAAACTGTTGCCAACTGTATAAAAAGCGCAAGCAATAATGTTTGCTTCAAATTAAAAATTTATTTACACGTGACTATTATAAACAGGAAAAAACTTTCAAATTAGAATTAAATAATTACGTATAAAAATCAAGAACTTATTAAAAGTTACGTATTAAAAAGTATGCACGTGAATTTTAAAAGAGAAAGGATATTGTAAAATAATAAATTCATTAACATGCGTTAGAAGTCTTAGGAGAAATTACGTCATATTTACGTCACATTATAGTTATTACATAAAATGAACACAAAATAATATTGCAAAAAAGTTTAAATTTAGAAATTGTGCTAGACATTTATTTGATATTTTGAGAATTAATTTAAAATGTCTCATTTAAAATAACTTTCTTTTCGCTTTGTTAAAAAATACCAGGAGACAAAGACTCTCTTTACTTAATTCCTTTTATATTAACTTATTTTGAAATGTTGTTACACGTGTATACGTCATCAAGTTATTTTTATTTCGACGTTTTATTTGTGTTTTTATTAATGTTGTACGAATTTATTTGTTCTTTCGTTATTTAAAATAAAAATTATATCAATTTGTATAATTTGGCGAGTGGTTTGGCGATTTATATAATTTGGTGAAATTGGTCGACAGGATAATCAAGTAGTACCGCAGAGGATTTGGCGTTAAAAATCCCCAATCAAAGAGAAATGAATAGAAATTCGTTTATAGGGAGATCGCCACTGTTTTTTAAATTATAATACAATCTTTCGAAATCTTTTTAAAGCCGATCAAATTAGCGTGCATTTAGAGTCTGCGGTGTCTGGACGGGGGTTGGCGAGCGTAGCTCGTAGGG
Source organism: Maratus speciosus (assembly GCA_963932465.1). Lineage (NCBI taxonomy): Eukaryota > Metazoa > Arthropoda > Arachnida > Araneae > Salticidae > Maratus > Maratus speciosus. The sequence goes on from OZ010789.1 coordinate 300,084,529, forward strand.
GGCCGAGCCCCCTAGTTGTTGAAAATAAAAACAATTCAGAACATTATACTAATTAGAAAGGATGGGTTGCAAAGAATGCTGTCTGGATAATTAGAAATTGTACTCACTTTCTCCCCTTGGAATACCATTTCAAGATCTTTGATATTTCTTATTTCTTCAATTAACTTCGCGTATCGCGTAGTGATACATGGCGAAGTCTTATGGCGAACACGATGAATTTTCATTTCGATACGAGAATTTTGGATGAATATCGAATTTCGATACGAGAATTTTTTTAAAAATGTGAAATATTTTCTCCTTAAAAAATGTTTACTTACTATGAATAACAATGAAATAAAATACATATAATTACAAAATACTGCTCCATTTTAAAAAATCAGTCTAAGTATTTTAAAGCACATAATAAACTGTTTTTGTAGTTTAAAAGATTTATTGCCAATATTCAGATTTTTAACTGTGACCTAAACCGCGCAAAACCGATGTGCAACGTTCTGTCTGCTAGCCCATAGAATAACATGTAATCCGCGATCCTAAGAAGTCCAATTTTTCATGCGGATTATATAAAAATTAAGAGTTTTCCTAGATACTAGGTTAGTCTTATCCACTTCGTCAAAAACAGATTCATTTTATATATTAATGTTTTTAAAAAAATCTAGACCGTTTCGGAGAAAAAAAAAAGACAAACTTACACCATCGAAATTGCTTTCAAAATGGGTTTACAGATCTGAAAATATACTGCACGTAGAATTGTAAAAAATTCAGAATAGGATTAGACTGCAGATATAAGACTGTTTTAAAAAAATCAGAACAATAGGACCTATATTTGATGAGTTATTAACAGGCGGCTTTTCGCAATTACTTTGATGTCGAGTTAGCTGTATATATGAGTTCCGCCATCTACGAATTCTACGATACGATACGATACGATACGATTTTAGGCTTAAGGCTGCGTCACTCGGAATACTACCGTCTTCCATGATTTTTTTTTTTTTTTTTTTTTGAAGCAAACATTATTGCTTCCGCTGTTTATACAGTTGGCAACAGTTTAAATTAATATCACTTTCTAAAATCTGTTAAAAATATCTCTAGAAATGCTGAAAATCTGAATTTAAAATAGAAATAAAACTTCAAAAAATGAGTCAAAATAAAAAAATTAATGCAATCTTCACTCCAACAAATTCTAACGCATAAAATGATCTTAAAATGATTAAATTCCTATGAACAGTTTTTGCTCCTATAAAACTTTTTTAGTGGAACGATTTTGTCCAACTTTAGCATTAAATATCTCTTAAAATAATTCTTCGATCTGAAAACTGTCTGCATCAGCGTGTTTATCAAACATTTTTGTATAATACTACCGATTTTCATATTTTTGTATGCATTATTTTTCTTAATATTAACGAAGAAAGACCTCCGGTCACAAAAAATTCAAAACCGGCGGCGGCGACAGCGGTAGTTACTTTTTTTTAGAATAGAGAGATACAACAGTAAACTTCTGGCGACATCCTGTCCCCCGAAAAAACAGCGAAATATACCCACCCCGTAGCTTTCAGAGTCCAGCAAAATGAATTTTAACAAAAAAGAAATATGGATTAAATGTTATATAAAGAAATATATAATATTTAATCTTCTAAGGGATACTGTATCATGGACCCCCCTCCCCCTCCCACCCCTTCTTACACCCATGGAATAGCTAAAAAGTGAAATTGCAATCGACTCCGAGCAAAAAAAAAAAAAAAAAAAAAAAAAAAAGACATATGCAAAGAGAAAGGAAGTTTCTAATTAGTAAATATTTAATAATTTTAAATATGCTTTGAAATTGTTTTCTGTTTTGTAATAAATTTTGTAATATGTTTTTAAAAATTCTTAAAAAAAAGAAAAATATCGGAGCCAAATGATGCAGCTTTTGAACGAAAGTGAAATTACCGAATGTATATGAGTTTACCGAAGTGGGGGGGTGTCGCACCCCCCCACACCCCCCCCCCCCCCTGTAGCTACGTTCCTGCTTCTAGCTCATTATTACCGCTGCAGAATTCTTAAAAGTTTCTGTCAGATGACCATTTATTTAAATTTTTTAAAAGTGAATGTATATTATGTAATTCTGTTTGTTACCAAGGGTGACATAATCTGCTCCAAGATTTTTCAGCCTTTCTGACACAAAAGAGCGTCGACTCTATTTCAAAAAAACATATATATATATTATTTTTTATCTTTTTATAAAATCATTTATTAAGTATTTGTTTGAAATGTGTAGACTTTGTGTAATACTATGATTGTAATTTTCCCTATATACATGTTTATTATATTGATTTTTTAGCTTGATGCAACTAAAATATTTATATAGAATATTTTTGGGAAAGAAAAGGTAAGCCAAATATTCTTTTTTGTTAAAAATTAGACTTTAATTTGAAAATGGGACTGTTTCAAAATTGTTTAGTCTATAAATGTGATAATCACAATGGCGGCCAACTATTTTGTATGCAAGTTAGAACAGAGATGATCATTCTTTTTCTGCCCCTTCGATTATACCCTGTTGATAGGGTTTTTTTTTTCCTTCAAATTACAGTACATTCTGCCTAAGGCGGAAATCTGTCTTATACATAGAGCTTTAGACAGAGTTCACTGTATAAAAATATATAAAGGTACTTTTCCTTAAAATCAAATTGATAATATTCACATGTTTCTTATTATTAATAGCAGCATTTAGATTTTTTTATTCTCCTACTGCAAAAAAATAAATAAATAAATAAATAAATAAAAATAAATAAATAAATAAATAAATAAATAAATAAATAAATAAAATAAAATAGGTTTAATTAATCATAATATTCTTATTTAGAAATTAAAATTCTGTATACGTAGAATACTATACTCCACTCGTCACTCGCAAGCTAGTGTTAAACCAATGGCAGCGTTCTTTACGAATTTCTCGTTTACATTTCAATATTTTATATTATTTTACTTTTGTATAGAATATTTGAGGTCGATATCTAAACGGTTATTTTTATACTGTTTCGATTTTGTTTTTTCTAAGGACACTTTTAATTTCAGATCCACATCCGAAATTGAAAATATCACCAGAAAGAAAAACTAAAACGGTAACGGATATTATTGGTTTCTACTAGCAAGGTGGTAAAATATCCAAAAATCCAAGGTCTGGTGTATTTAACAGTCACCGGGTCCGACCCTATGTGCAGTAGCTGCTCTTCATGGGTTCACAATCACTTTTCTGGAAGTATAGTGATATATAAAATTTGATCTGTTTTACTTGTGAAATTTTCTAATATTAAACAAGGATAATTTTTTTAAAATGAAATTACTGGTAGTAAAGTGATTGTGAACCCCTTGTCGAGCCGCCACTGTTTGCGCGGTGAAACGTTTTTGTGTAGATATAAAATGAACTTGAGCAATACAAATAATTTAACACATTCAGGCCGTCGTGCATCACCGGTGGGTCACGCTTGACTGCCGCATCGGGCGGCGTGCATCACCGGTGGGTCACACTCCACTGTTCCATAGAAGGAGTGTACTACAGGTGGGTCACACTCGACTATGCCATAGACGGCGTGCATTACAGGTGGGTCACACTTGAATATTCGAAAATTCAGTAGTAAAAACAATTCAATATTATAAATCTTATACATTCACGACGGTAAGCGAGAATTCTCGTTTTCATTCAAAAGATATCATTAACTAAGGGCGTGGCTTCTACCTTACAGAAAATGCATTTATATGATGTTGTCCATATTTCTTTAGATTTTAAGACATTTTATATTATATTCGTACATATGCAGTCAATAAAATCATGTCTCTAATGAATTTGCTTACTCCTTACGAATTTTCAGACATTCACAATCAACTCTGCTTGTTATATTTGAGTTCAATGTAATAAATATGAGGTAGGCGTGTCATTACATACAGTGTCTGAATAAGCGAAAGTACCGCGCCGCCAGATGAAGCAAAAGATGAATTCAAGAGCCGCCTCACAGCGAAAAACATGAATATAAGCGCCGGTGTGAACGTGTTAATTGGGATATAAGGTAAGATGTTCATCAGTTATCGTCACAAATGATTGAAAAATAGTTCAGATACCAAAGTCGTCGGCCGATTTCTTCAAAAATTAATACAATTCTCCCGACAGACTTATAATATACCTGTCGACGTCATCAAAAAAACTCTAAATAATGCTCTGTGAATCTGAAAGTGCGAGGAAATCTAACATACACTCATACATACACATATACATATTGAATCACTGTAAAGATTGTGAGAACGGATTCAGAGTATTTGAAAATGTAAAAATATACCATTATTTTCATTTATTTTTATTGTGATTGCAATCTTTCTTATTTCCTTCCTTATATTGTATGTCAATGGAAAGTAAAAACTGCAATCTTGAGTAATATATAAGGATGGCAATCAAGGTTCCTGCTGCCAATCGCCACTGCGCCAAAATGTTCCATTTGGCAAGGAAACTAAACATAAAAATCGTCAAATTTCAAGAGATTTTTTTTTTTTCGCCGACATTCTCAATGATGTTATTGTACGATTAAAACTTTTTTGTATAACTCAATATTTGTGTTTTGATATCCCTAGTGTTTCACGACAAATCCATATTTACCATTATTTGAATTTGGCAAGTTTTTCTTTAGCAATTAGCCAAATTTTTCAGATCAATCAAAAGCCAGTGAGAATCCCGGTATCAACTTTTATCGTTCCCCATTCGCTAATTTTCTAAACCTTTAGCTGTAGAAACATAGTTCCAATACTAAAGTAGTCAGATTTTTTCTATCTCATACATGTTAATACTTCCTGAAAAATGCAGTATATCAGCGCCACTGGTTAGGTGATTTACACCAAAATCTAATCAACAACAACTTATGTCAACTTCTAACTAAATCTCAAGTTTGATGAAAATCCGTGCATTACTTTTTGAGATAGAGCTATTGTGGAAATCGTAAACAATTTTGCGTAGCAGCGCAACCTATTGGGCGATTTATACCAAAAACTAATTAGGGCCAATTTATACTAGGGACTAACTGAATCTGAAACTTGAACTGACGGAAATTCCTGCATTAGTTCTTAAGATACAGCTATTGCGGAAATCGTGAAAAATTCTGCACAGCAGCGTCACCTTTAGGGCGATTTACATCAAAAACTAAACAGAAATAATTTATATAAAGGATTAACTGAATCTGACGTTTAATGTAAATTCGTGCATTAGTTCTTGAGATAGAGCTATAGCGATAATAATAAATAATGCAACATAGCAGCGACACCTGTTGCGCAATTTACACCAAACTGTAATCAACAACAAATTATATGAGACATTAACTGAATCTGAAGTTTTATAAAAATCCGTGCATAAGTTCTTGAGATAACCTGTAGTTTTGTGAAATTCAGTGCTTTAGTTCTTGAGATAGAAATTTTTTTGTCACATACTGACTCACAGAAAGACTCACAGACCAACATATCTAAAAATCATCAAATCGTGTTCAGGACCTTCTAAAATGTATAAATCCATCGAAAACCGGAAGTCGAATTTTTTCACAAATCCAATACTTTCTTCTTGGAAAGGAAGAAGAAAGTAAAAAGTTACAAAGTTATTCTTCATCCTCTTAAAAGTAATTTATGTCAAAATAATTATTTTTTTAAAATTACGAGGTTTACATTTTCATTCGGTTTCTGTGTTCTATACATTATATTAGAAATATCTTCTCCGTACTTTAACAGGTAAAATAATAAAAATTTCTTTTTTTTTTACGACCAAAACTTACCCAGTTATGATACATTAAACTTTTTGCAATTTTTGAATTTTCTGGCATTAAAAACAGAAAAAACGTCTTTCATCCATATGAAAAAAAAAAAAAAAAAAAAAAAAAATCTCGACGATAGTGTTTTTTTTTAATTGGTATTCTACAAGGCTTTGAAAAACTTGAAAAGAAAAACTAATATTAAGGGTGGCAGACTGTACTGGCCCATTAGCGCATTTAAAATGAAAATACCGTCCAATTCGTAGAAAATATTGGTAGGTAATCCCTACTTAAGGAATTATAATTCTTTTCATTATTTATATTAAATTATTTGTATCTAATACATTGTTAACATACTTTGACTTTGAGTAAAGTTTTAAATAGAATTATTTTTAATACTAGTATATTAATTTTAAACTCCAAAACAAAATTGCGCGGATTTTTTTCGAGTGACAAGAGGGCGCACAAACTTTGCTTGCTCCAGGGCGCTCAATATATAGCTACGCCACTGTTAGTCAACTGATTTTTCTGAAGAAATTACATCAAACATGGATCAGAAAGAAAAATATCACGTAAAGCTTAATGGAAGTTCACCACTGAGGTTACGTGGAATTTCTGCACACAGGAAAGTGTCTGCTGGAGAAAGAAAATTACATCAAATGAAAATTGCTTTGCGAAAGAAGGTTGCTTGCACCCTTGATTTGGAAGAGAACATTCTTCAGAGTGAAAACAGTAGCTCTGATGAAGATAATGTGAATCAAAAGAAAAGCTTCAGAATTCGAAAGATTAATGGAGATGGTGAGAAAAGTTTCCACAAATTTGTCCCAGAGAAAAATTTCAGTTGTTAACTTTGATTCCTGAGTCATGATGGTCAAGAAAGAAAATATTTGAAACCTTTAGAGTAACTGAGTACCAAGTATATACTTTATACTTGGGAAGACACTATAAAATTTGTGAAAGAGTTTCATGAAGATATTTTATTTTCATGTCTCATGCCTGGTCAAGGAGATACGGTCAGCATAAAAAAATGTCCGCCAATGTTCAAAAAAGGTTTCTTCTTTGTAAATCTGTTAACTGTTTATCCAATTTCGATTGAAATTTCCTACCAATAATAAAATTGGGTTTTAAAAATTTTCTGACCTGCGACCTAAGCACTGCGTCTTTGTTGGGAGTTCTGGCACACATTCCGTCTGCATGTATACAATACATCAGAAAGTTCAGTTGCTTATTGCAGCAACAGGGATTGAAGTAAAATATGAAAATTTAATCCAGAAATTGATTTGCAGTTCTAACAATACAAATTGTATGTTACATATATGCAGCAAATGTCCCAAGAAAGATGTTCTTGAAGATTTTTTTAAAGTTAAAATTTCCGGATTTTGATCCTGAAGACGCAATTGAACATAAACAGTGGATATCAACTGACAGAGTACGATTAACATCACATACATCTACTCTGTACGATTTCATCCATCTTATTCTTAAAAAGATTGAAAAGCTCGTACTCCATACACACATATCCAAGTCCCAAAGCATTTATTTGAAAAAAAGATCTTACTAGTCATGAGGCTCTCATACAAATGGATTTTAGTGAGAACTTTTCTTTTAGGTAACTTTCATTACAAAAAGCTACCTATTGCAGTCGTTCGGAGGAAAGCGATTTCAAAAATTTTTGGTATATTTTCATCGATTATGACCCCCAGACCCCGAAACCACCCTCCGTTCAAAAGTTGATATATATATATGTATAAAGTCCTTCCGGCCAGTGCCGGGAGGAAGAGGTAGCTTTCAAATTCCTTATTTTAAAAAAAAGCCAACTTATATTATTCAAACACACGAAGCTCAATTTAGTGGAAACCAAATATAGGAGATTCAATACTAATTTTTATCAATACTAAATCATTATGAATGAGAATTTCGCGAAATTAGTCAGCTTTACCCAAGCTGCTTTGATTTAAAGTAACTTATATTTGGCTGAGATGTTGATGTATACTATCCACATGCCTTCTTACATGGAAATAGGCGAATACGTGTGTTATCGCGTGACAAATACCAGATCGATTCAAAATGTTAGCCATACTAGAAATTCAAAGTGCTATAATTCGACCATTTTTTAAGATATAAACAAAAGAACAAATTTTCAGAAACAAAATCTGCTCCGGAATCTTTGTATCAAGGCCAAACACATAAAAAAATCTTTTCCATTTTCCAATTTTTTAATACCTCATTTTAAATTTTAAATTTAATTTTTTTTAAATGGAACCCTTTTGAAACAAGATGGCGAATGAAGTTGGCCAACGAACTCGGTCGAGACATTGGTATGTACTATGTACAAACCAAGTAACATCCAAATCGGTTCATAAATACGCTTGTTATCGCGTGAAAAAAATCAGGTCGTTTTAAAATGTCAGCCACAATAGAAATTCAAAATGCTATAACTCAGCCATTTTTTTAGATATAGACGAAACAAAAAACTGTTCCGGAATCTTTGTATTAAGGTCAAACACACACAAAAAAAATCTTTTTCATTTTCAAATTTTTTGGTATCTCATTTTAAATTTTAAATTTTTTAAATTTTTTTAAATGGCCGCCATTTTGAAACAAGATGGCGGATGAAGCTGGCCAACGAACTCGGTCGAGATATTTGTATGTACTATGTACACACCAAGGTACATCCAAATCGGTTCATAAATACGCCTGTTATCACGTGACAAATATCAGGACGTTTCAAAATGTCAGCCATGCTAGAAATTCAAAGTGCTATAACTCAGCCATTTTTTAAGATATAGACGAAACAAAACCTGCTCCCGAATCTTTGAATAAATATCAAATACATAAGAAAAAAATATTTTTTCAATATTCAATTTTTTGGTACCACATTTCAAATTTAAAGTTTTCTTAAAAATTTAAATGGCTGCCATTTTTAAACAAGATGGCGGATGAAGCTGGCCAACGAACTCGGTCGAGACATTGGTATGTACTATGTACAAACGAAGTTACATCCAAATCGGTTCATAAATACGCCTTTTATCGCGTGACAAAGTTCAGGACGTTTCAAAATGTCAGCCACGCTAGAAATTCAAAATGCTATAACTTAGCCATTTTTTAAGATATAGACGAAACAAAAACTGCTCCGGAATATTTGTATAAAGGTCAAATACATAAGAAAAAAATATTTTTCCATTTTCAATTTTTTTGGTACCGCATTTCAAATTTAAAATTTTTTTAAAAATTTTAAATGGCCGCCATTTTGAAACAAAATGGCGGATGAAGCTGGCCAACGAACTCGGTCGAGACATTGGTATGTACTATGTACATACCGAATTACATCCAAATCGGTTCATAAATTCGAGAGTTACAGTATGACAAAGGTCAGATATATATATATATATATGGATATATATATATATATATATATATATATGTATATATATATATATCAACTTTTGAACGGAGGGTGGTTTCGGGGTCTGGGGGTCATGATCGATGAAAATATACCAAAATTTTTTGAAATCGCTTTCCTCCGAACGGCTGCAATAGGTAGCTTTTTGTAATGAAAGCTACCTAATATATATATCTGATATTTGTCATACTGTAACTCTTGTATTTATGAACCGATTTGGATGAAACTCGGTGTGTACATAGTACATACCAATGTCTCGACCGAGTTCGTTGGCCAGCTTCATCCGCCATGTTGTTTCAAAATGGCGGCCATTTAACATTTTTAAAAAAATTTAAAATTTGAAATGTGGTACCAAAAAATTAAAAATTAAAAAATATTTTTTTCTTATGTATTTGACCTTGATACAAAGATTACGGAGCAGTTTTTGTTTTGTTTATATCTTTAAAAATGGTTGAGTTATAGCACTTTCAATTTCTAACGTGGCTGTCATTTTGAAACGACCTGATTTTTGTCATGCGATAACAGACGTATTTATGAACCGATTTGAATGTAACTTGGTGTGAACATAGTACATACCAATGTCTCGACCGAGATCGTTGGCCAGCTCCATCCGACATTTTGTTTCAAAATGGCGACCATTTAAAAATTTTTAAAAAATTTTAAATTTGAAATGTGGTACCAAAAAATTGAAAATGGAAAAATATTTTTTTTTATGTATTTGACCTTTATACAAAGATTCTGGAGCAGTTTTTGTTTCGTATATATCTTAAAAAATGGCTGAGTTATAGCACTTTGAATTTCTAGCGTGGCTGACATTTTGAAACGTCCTGATTTTTGTCACGCGACAACAGACGTATTTATGAACCGATATGGATGTACTTTCGTGTGTACATAGTACATACCAATGTCTCGACCGAGTTCGTTGGCCAGCTTCATCCGCCGTCTTGTTTCAAAATGGCGGCCTTTAAAATTTTTTTTAATTTAAAATTTAAAATAAGGTACCAAAAAATTGGAAAATGAAAAAGATTTTTTCTTATGTGTTTGGCCTTAAAACAAAAATTCCGGAACAGTTTTTGTTTCGTCTATATCTAAAAAAATGGCTGAGTTATAGCATTTTGAATTTCTATTGTGGCTGTCATTTTGAAACGACCTGATTTTTGTCATGCGATAACAGGCGTATTTATGAACCGATTTGAATGTAACTTGGTGTGAACATAGTACATACAATGTTTCGACCGAGTTCGTTGGCCAGCTTCATCCGCCATCTTGTATCAAAATGGCGGCCATTTAAAAAAATTAAAAGAAAATTTAATTTAAAATGAGGTATTAAAAAATTGGAAAATGAAAAAGATTTTTTTCTTATGTGTTTGACCTTAATACAAAGATTCCGGAACAGTTTTTGTTTCGTCTATATCTTGAAAAATGGCTGAGTTATAGCATTTTGAATTTCTAGCGTGGCTGACATTTTGAAACGTCCTGAATTTTGTCACGCGATAAAAGGCGTATTTATGAACCGATTTGGATGTAAATTCGTTTATACATAGTACATACCAATGTCTCGTCAGAGTTCGTTGGCCAGCTTCATCCGCCATCTTGTTTAAAAATGGCGGCCATTAAATTAAAAAAAATTATATTTAAAGTTAGGTGCAAAAAATTAGAAATTGAAAAAGATTTCTTTCTTAAGTATATGACCTTGATATAAGGATTCCTGAGCTTTTTTACCGACTTCGAAAAAAGGAGGAGGTTATCAATTCGACGCGTATGCATGTTTTTTTTTTTTTTTTTATGTATGTTCACCGATTGCTCCGAAACTTTTTGTCCGATTTATGTGATTTTGGTTTTAATTGAAAGAGGATATTCTCGAATTGGTACCACTTCCGTTTCATCGAAATTGGTTGAGTAGTTTTTTAGTAATTTAACAAAAACCAATAAAATAAAGGATTTTTCGCAAATTATCTTTCATTGTTGTAACCGGTTTTTCATTCATAAGCATAAAGCTATGTATTCATATGCGTTATCGCCAAGTTGGCGCCAGACTTGGCGCCATTTGGTGAAATATCGCCAAATTTGGCGACCAAAATAAGTTGCCATAAATGAAGCCAACTTGGCTGTAACTGACTAATTTGGCGATATTCCCATTCAAATTCACTAATGGATCTTCTCCAATATGTTTCTTCACAATTTCTAATCGGCTGTCATATTTACAATTCTCAATTGCCAACCATTATTTAAAATGCTAAATAATACAGAAGCAAACTAAATTAATACATGAAATCATCTGAATTGTATCATGAAATGAGAACATGTAAATTTTAATCAGATTGCACGATAAAAGCAAAAAGTGCGCGATACTAACAGCAAATATGGTTTAAAGGAAATGCGAATATCATAAGTTGCTTCCGAAAGTTCTATGTTTTGCAGTACTATACTCACGCCAATTAGTATGCAGACCGATGACACTTTAACCAAGACTATTAAATGAGCATGACGATGAATTTCTAATCTTCCGTAATCGAGGCCATAGTTAAGGCTAACGTGAAACAGAAAAGATATCAACATACAATGTGGTTTAATATAAATTTGGGTATCATAAAATGTTTATTTCAGAAAAATGCTTCGATGCACCAAATCATATTAGCTCAGAAACGCCAATTGGCAGTGGACCCAATAACGATAGATTACTTAATAGTTTTAAAATCTCCACTATCCAACGTATTGCAAATGATGATGCATTAAGAAACTCAAGTGCCTAAGTGAGTTAAATTGTTTTTGTCAAGAAAGATGAAATACATAACAACCAAAAATAAACAAAATGTCGTCATGATGCAATGAGTTCTCGATTTCTCCATCAGAATTTTTAGATTTGGCGGAATTTTAAGCAAATAATTTAAATTATGAATAAAAGTACCACGCTGCAATGCTTAGCATACATTTAAGCACATTGGCATTACATATACATTACATATTGGCACTTGCATAATATCTCCATATAAGGAAACATTAATGCTACAAAAAATAAATTGTTTTTAAATTCTTGAAGCCTCAAATGAATTATACGTAAATTCTCTTTTGACACTATATGAATTTCACCAATGACCAGCCATTTGAGGGAAAGCCATTTGAGACTTTCACGCTGTAGTCTTTTAAGGATCATTTTTTGATAAGTCATTGGGTTGCCATGTATCCTAATGGCTCCTGGTGCATGTAAAATCCGTCGTGGGAGCGAATTCCTCGAAGTTACCTATGAATTATACCTTTCAGGTGCCTTGCCAGGTGGAAGGTCTCGTCATCTTTCCAAGCTTCTAAATTACGAGATCAACATGAGTAGCAATGCACAGGTGCTAAAAACAAGATATAACCGGCATAAAAAAGTTCTTAATTAAGGCACTGCCGATAGGAAAATAAACTAGGCGCTAATCAGGTTTACTGCCGCTACGCGGCGACTAGGCGGTCACCCACGCTGATGCCAAGTATAAAACCCGTTCATCTAGGGCAACGGAAGATAGGAGCCTGATCATCGGTTAGTGAGTGAGAAAGATAAGTAATTGGGTTTCCCTTCTTTATTTCATAGAGAATTTTTAGTAAGCAAAAGAACTTTTTATTGTCAGTTTCCAAAGTTCGATATTTTTTTATGCGAGCAGCACCTCTTGTCGTGCTACCCATGTCGAAATAGAGAAACAAAAATATTTAATTAAAACGTAAAGTTATTCAATCTGAAGAAGGATAAATGTAATATATATAAAAAATTGTCACACAAAACCTGTGTTATGAATGTACACACAAATCTAGACAGATGTATTTACTTATCAAAATAACATCTTTAAAGTTTTCTTTGAAAGTCTGTAATTTCCTCTAAAACAATCATGCAAAAATCGTAACTCGAAATAACTAAAAAGTGAAAAATAAACTTTTTTACCAAAAATAAAACCGACTTCAAAAACTACTGCAAAGTAAAAAATAATTTTTTTTTTACATAATAGTTAATAAGAAATTAAATTAAGAGCATTGTATTTACCATGCGTATTATTATATTTATGTACATTAATTTGATTTTTTTGGAGTCGGTGCCAGCCATGCCAAGTTAAAAATTAAAATTTTTATCCTATACAAATCCTAACAAGATTCAGCAAATACGTTGCGGAAAAAAATCCCATTCTCAATCAACTCTGACAGCATCCTGCTTTTGAAAATATGTGCTTGGATACGATTTTTTTACGTAATAGCCTGTATAAACGCACTAATTTTATAATAACCCTTAATCAGGGGCGTGCCGAAGGCTGTTTTAGTGGGGGGGTGCGAGGTGAATTTTACCGACTGCAAGATCGGGGGTGAGAAAGGCTTTGTGATAGCCCCCCCCCCCCCCCTCAGCTACATATTCTACATTCACCGTAGCAAAATAAAACAAAGACCATGTAATGGATGTACCATTTATATATTGCTATTTTCATACACATTTTTACTTAAAATTACAAATGAAATGCGAAAAACATGTAGCATGCAAATTTACTCCACATTTTTTGACAAAGGGTATTGCGAAAGTGCTTATTCGTGTTTCGTTTTTGAATCACTGGGCAGATATAGGGTTAAAAATTAACAGCAAAAGTATTCACAATTAGAAAACTTTTTAAATTTTTTCATAAGTATTTAAATGCTGTAACACTTAACTCTTTCCGGCACAGACAAATTCTGTTCGTAAAATGCGAATTTACTGACTGACACCGGAATTTACAAACGACTTTTTTAGAAAATAAGAACTCCTTAGTTTAAGCTTTCATTGTATAAGCAAAATTTTATTAAAATATTCTTTGTGCCGAATGCAAGTTTGGAATTAAAATTAGGTGTGCCCGGAGTAGGACAACTGTGCCGAAAGGCTTAAAAGTAAACAAATTTAGACTACTGAATATCGGTACTCACTAACCTTATTCTTAGATGTCGTCTGTTCTTCAGTTCTAATTTACTAATAGAATTACTATTACAATTAGAATACTAATTTATTCACTCAATGACGATCGCAAAACACAGAATTGATCAAAGAAAGCCCGTAAACTCTGAAGCATCTATACTACAGCGCCTAGGAGATACAGTGTGGAAAACGGCTATTCCTATAATGCTTTAAAAAGTGCTAAAAACTTGTATCCCATAAATCTCCAACAATGCTCAGCGGCAATATGCTGATTCGAACGCCATCTCGTAACTCTTTTCAATATAAACCCTGTGTTTTCAAAAATTATAGAATGTTAAATATCGGAAACTATAAATATAAGATATTTTAGTCTGTTATAAGCTAATTTAGTTAAGGAATGACGTGAAATAGGTTAGTCTCTTTTAGAATGACTATCGTTTTTAAATCACTACGATGGCGCTACGGTCGACATCTTGTTATTCAGCATCGTTGTACATTTATGGAAATTTTTTAGCACTATTTTGTAGCCGTTTTCCACACTGTCTAGGCGATGTATCTATACTATACTAGCGTCTCGATATAGCTTCGCTCCTTACGGAGAAATCTGCCTGGTGTACTCGAAACAAGATTTGGCTACGTATTGCTAGTTTGGCGAATAATAAGAAACTTAGCATATCTAAAACAATTTACCAATTTTTTTTTAGTATTTTAATAAATAATATGAATTCAGTCACTTAATTCTTCTATAGGAGTATAGTAAACAAACCTCAAAATTTATTATTAGCCCCTGATTGCTTCCCTTATCCCAAAAATGCGACTATTATTAAGGCTGTTCTCAAATTCAAAGCTACTTTCTGACACATTTTTTAATTCATTTTTGTTCGGAAATTCATGAAACTGGCAGGTGTTCTTATTCAAAAACTTTGTAATCGAAATACGTTTTCCATTATATATATATATATATATATATATATATATATATACAGGGTGATTCAGCTCGTCGGTGACAAACTTTAAGGATCGATAGAGCACACCTAGACGAACATTTTTGAATAGGGAATGTAGGGTCCCTGACGCGATGGTAAGGCGCTAGGCGCTTTCGAAAATTTGGGTGCCGAAATTCGAAACGTCATAAAAACTAGGGAAATGGTTAGATTTTCTTGCTTGTTGCGTCGAAATGATTCTGTTTGTTTAGACTTTCTTCAGTACCAATTTGATAAGCGTATCTCTTAAAACATGGATAGGGGGCGCTGTAGACTTTGGAGAGCTAGACAACAACTTTAAGCCCGTTATTTTGATAATTTAACACATGCTCGCCAAAGTTTATACTCTAACTTAAAGTTTGAACCCAAAAGTAGAGCCCTGCAAAAAGCGTAAGAGCCGGAATAAAATGTCAAAGTACAGGGTGGTCGAAACTCGAAGGCTCCTAGGAGATAAACAAACAGATTTCTTGACTTATGGCATGCATTTTCATGATTCTGTTTGCTGGGGCTCTCTGAAACTCAGTTGAACGGTACAAAAAGAAACATCGATAGGGGGCGCTTTGGGCAAAAAACATAATTCGTTGACATTTCGGACGCTAACTGGAAACGGGGCGCTACGATCAGTTAGAAACAAAACAAGAGAGTAATTTACTTATCATAAGAAGCTATTAAAACTGCAGTTTGTTTGTTTTTTTTAACAAACATAGCTGGTTTCAATCATGCACAATGCGCGCAGTAAAATTTACATAAGGTGCTTTTTGCTGATTTATGCAAAAGATATCGTACCATATCGATATGCAAAAGATACGTAATGCGTAGACGACAACGCGAGATGACGTAGTTGTATGCGCAGACACGTCTTTTGAACGTGCGGTACCTACTTAAGCTTCGGGTTTCTTGTCTGCAGATCGGTAGCAGGATGGAACGGTACACAAACTCTGAATTGGCTGACATGCATTTGGCGTATGGCGCTGCTGGTTGTAATGGACGAGCCGCTCAGCGGTTGTACGCCGAGCGTTACCCCAACAGGCAAATCCCCTGCCATGCCTTCTTCGCTCGAGTACACCAGAGGTTGTCCACAACGGGATCTTTCGACGGAGGCAGGCCTGAACGGGAGCGATCAGTGAGCACCCCCGACAACGGAGAGGCTGTGCTTAACCTGGTTGAGGACAACCCAGGTCTTAGCACGAGAGATATCGCCAGACATGTTGGCATTTCGCAAGCAACTGCGTGGCGCATCTTACGTTCCCGGAATCTGCACCCCTACCACATCCAGCGGGTGCAGTTGCTCAGAGAGCAGGATTTTGGCCCTCGAGTGGAATTCTCAAGATGGTACTTGGCGATGAGATCCAGGGATCCCCGTTTTGTAAACAGCATTTTGTTTACGGACGAGTCCACCTTCAGCCGGGAGGGAATGTGGAACGCCCACAACAGTCATGTGTGGTGTGATGAAAATCCACATGAAACCAGAAGCCGAGCAGCCCAGGAGCGTTTCTCAGTAAATGTGTGGGCCGGCATTCTGGGGGATTGCCTCATTGGCCCTTATTTGTTACCTGAACGGCTGACAGGTGGAAATTACCTGATTTTCCTGGATCAAGTGCTGCCGCAGCTTCTGGATGAGGTGCACGTACCCGAAGGTTCGCGTCGCCAGATGTGGTTCCAGCACGATGGAGCTCCGGCCCATTACACGAACGACGTGCGTCTCCATCTAAACGCAAGGTATGGCCAGCGGTTGATCGGGCGTGGGGGTCCAGTTCACTGGCCTGCCCGATCACCAGACCTCACCTGCTTGGATTTCTTCCTTTGGGGTTACCTGAAGGCCGAGGTATACCATACACCTGTCAGCAGTGCTGAAGAACTTGTGGCGCGCATTGTGGCAGCTGCAGGGCAGATCAGAGATACTCCTGGCATTGTTGGAAACACACACTCCTCAATGCGACGGAGGTGCGAAGCCTGCATCATGGCCCAAGGTCGAAATTTCGAGCATCTTCTGTAGTGTTATTTTTTGTAAATAAATTTCCAGTATCATTGATGTTTTTGGTCTAAATTTATTCAGAAGTGTTGAGCAGAGGTAGAAAATGTGTTTTCATTATTACTAACTGATCGTAGCGGCCCGTTTCCAGTTAGCGTCCGAAATGTCAACGAATTATGTTTTTTGCCCAAAGCGCCCCCTATCGATGTTTCTTTTTGTACCGTTCAACTGAGTTTCAGAGAGCCCCAGCAAACAGAATCATGAAAATGCATGCCATAAGTCAAGAAATCTGTTTGTTTATCTCTTAGGAGCCTTCGAGTTTCGACCACCCTGTACTTTGACATTTTATTCCGGCTCTTACGCTTTTTGCAGGGCTCTACTTTTGGGTTCAAACTTTAAGTTACAGTATAAACTTTGGCGAGCATGTGTTAAATTATCAAAATAACGGGCTTAAAGTTGTTGTCTAGCTCTCCAAAGTCTGCAGCGCCCCCTATCCATGTTTTAAGAGATACGCTTATCAAATTGGTACTGAAGAAAGTCTAAACAAACAGAATCATTTCGACGCAACAAGCAAGAAAATCTAACCATTTCCCTAGTTTTTATGACGTTTCGAATTTCGGCACCCAAATTTTCGAAAGCGCCTAGCGCCTTACCATCGCGTCAGGGACCCTACATTCCCTATTCAAAAATGTTCGTCTAGGTGTGCTCTATCGATCCTTAAAGTTTGTCACCGACGAGCTGAATCACCCTGTATATGTGTATATATTTGTTAAAGGCTTTCAGAAAATACTGTCAAAGTTGGTGTTTTGAAATGAATTCAAGAGGAAGCAGAGCTAAATAATAATCATGCAAAAGTATTCCTTTCTTGAAAGATTCAAGAAAGATTAAGTACTCTCATATTGAAAATTTCAAGAGAACATGGTCTACCCCCTACCCCCTCCCTGCGACAAAAAATAATATTTTTCTTTGTCTTCAAATAGTCATAGACACTAAAAATTTTGGACACAGTTAGAACCAACCTGAAGAGTGATGATGCTTAAATGCTCTGATTTTGGAATTTCCAACGAATGAGGTTTAAAGATGGTCGCCCCCACCCACTCACAAAAAAGTAACACGTACTTTAAGCATGATTACTATTCCAGATGTACCTGTGTACAAAATTCATGTGTCTATGACAATTTGAAGAATAAAACCGGCTTTTTTTTGGGGGGGGGGGGGGGGAGAGGCTATACAGGAGCCTTTTCAAAAGATAATTTTACATCTGGATGATCTGTTTGAATATGACTATGCAGGCCTCTAATAGAAATGCAGAAATATCTACATATTGTACATTGAATCCGTTTTCCGTTCTGGAGGTCGATGTTTTCATTCGGATGAAATTTTCTTATATGGCGATATAAATTTTTTTTTCTGTGAAATGTGTGTGTACACAATCACAGTGTGTGCATAAAATTTTCACTGAATTATCCGCCATCATGCGACAAAAACAAACTTTTGCAAATCGCTCTTCTGCTGTGTCCGTGACTTCATCTTTTAGATGCAGCAACCACAAATAACTAGCGCCAAATCCAGAGCCAAGAGGTCACCAAATTCTAAGAATCAGTCCATAGCAGAAGGGAGCAATTAAAGATGCTACACGGGAAAACTAACAATATAGATTGAAATACCCTCCCCCCTCCCCCTTCCTTTCACGAAAGTCTCAAATTCTCAGAAACGCGATTATCTATCTATCACCTCCGCTCTCTGATAACCCCTCCCTCCCACACAGAATCATACACAATCTTTCGCGAGAAGTTCTTTCTTTTCCCCTTTAAAAACGGACAACAGAGAATTGAGATGATACTGACGACGGGAGAGGAGACTTTTTACAGGGTGTGTTCTTAACTTTCCAACTATTCTAAATTTTACCAACTCTTCCAAATAAGTGGGGGGGTGTTACACCCCCAACACCCCCCCGCTAGGCACGCCCCTGCCCTTAATTTAGCACACATAATTAAAGCTAATCTCACTTGAAAATGCATGTTATAAAAATCACATTAAATGTTTCAAAAATTGTAAAATTAAAATTTTTTAACTAAATAATAAATCATAAAGGAACTCGTAGATATTTGGATGTGTGTCTGTTGGATAATTATACTTAATTTCGTTTGGCTGGCACCGACTCCAAAAAATCAAATTAATGTACATAAATATAATAATACGCATGGTAAATACAATGCTCTTAAATTAATTTCTTATTAACTATTATGTAAAAAAAAATTATTTTTTACTTTGCAGTAGTTTTTGAAGTCGGTTTTATTTTTGGTAAAAAAGTTTATTTGTTTTGTCTTTATCTAAAAAATGGCTCAGATATAGCAGTTTGAATTTCTTTATGTGGATGAAATTTTGAAAAATCTGATTTTTTGCCTGCGCAGCACTCGTATATATCAACCGATTCCGATATGAGTGAGCATGTGTACAGGAATTTCTGAGGTCTCGACCAAGTTCACGGGTCGGCCTCATCCACCATGTTGTCTTAAAATGGCAGGCACTTTAAGATATCGCCGAATTTGGCAACCAAATATAAGTTACTTTAAATAAAAGCATCTTGGATAAAGCTGACTAATTTCGCGAAATTCTCATTCATAAGGATTTAGTATTGATAAAAATTAGTATTGAATCTTCTATAATCGATTTCCACCAAATTGAGCTTCGTGTGTTTAAATAACATAGGCTAGCTTTTTAAAAATAAGGAATATGAAAGCTACCTCTTCCTCCCGGCATTGGCCGGAAGGACTTTTGTATTGCAAGACGAAGCGCAACAGCTACCATTGGACACCTGGTTGCTGTACTTTACATACAGTTGCATCCTATGTAAAGCAAAGAAATGGAAGTAGCTTAAAAGTGAAAGCCTTTGCATGCTTTCAGATGATATGGACCATGATGTACCAATGGTTTATCAGACTCAAAAATTAATCATGCAGCATTTAAACAATAAGTATATCTTAGCTACAAATGTAGAATATTTTACTGATGGCTCTGCTGCCCAATATTAAAATTGAAAAACATTTTTGAACCCATGAACATGATTTTGGTGAAATAAAAGCAAAATGGATCTTTTTGCTACAAGTCATGGAAAATCTGTTTGCGATGGTGTGGGTGGGGGGGGGGGGGGGAGGTGTTAAAAGACTTGTGACAAAAGCAAGTCAGCAAAGGCTGTTGCATGATCAAATTGCAAATGTGGCTATGATGTATGAATATTGCAGACAAAACATTGATGGTATAACATTTTTTATCATCACAAAAAGTGGCATGTTAAAACTTCGCAACATGTCTCATCGGATGCAACTTGCTACGACAATTCCTGGAACATGCAGTACCTATGCATTATTATGGATCCACAGAAAACTTATTAAAAAGTGGAAAAAGAATAAATACTGATGAAAATTTTTCTGTTTGTTCATCTTTTGATAGGAATATTAAAGAGACTTTGGATATTCCATCGCTTAAAAGTTATGTAGCATGTATGTATGAATGGAATTGGTACATTACTTAGAGTCAAAAGTCCACAAAAAAGAAGTAGATGCAACTGTTAAATTCATGCATCCACCATGGCCCTTCACCTTCCTATTATTGGACAGAAAATGAGAGTTGTATTGTGCCTTTCAGTCATATCCTTTGTGCATGTGACATCAATACTAGAAATGGTAGAATATATAAACTTGGTGATGCTTCAGTGCTTTAATAAGCATCTAGTGGGCAAAACATAAAATTAAAACGAAATAAGATCGAAATATAAAGAGAACAAATTTTATTAATTATCTTTATTTTTAATTGTTATTGATGTAGATATATTTTCAATAGCATTTTTACTGTGTGTGTGCTACACGTTATTTTGTATAATTTTAAAGTACGATAATATTTACTTAATGTATTTTTTTTTAATTATATTTTGTATTATATACAAGTATGATTTTGCTATAAAATGTGACTATTTGTAGAATTTTTCCCATTATTTCTTTTTTACTTATAATTTACTGGAGCTTTACAATAGATTTCAATTTGTTAGGAAAATACTTCTATGTCTTGCAGGAATTCATTATTAGCATTCCTATTTATTCCTGTGGGATTCCCCTTCTTTATAGCCACATTAAAAAATATGTATATGTTTATGTAAGATAAAGCCTTATCAAACTTTTATATGTAAATATGTATGATATTTCTGGTAATAAAAGAAATATCAACATTATCTTGTACTTTCCATTACTTATGGAAGGTCAGTAAAATTGAAATTTTTCTTTAAACAAAACACCTGTGAACTGCCCATTAAAATTTTCTTATCAGGCATCAAAACACACTTTGAGCTGCCTATTTATGCAATTAGATGAAAATTGAAGGGGGAACAATGAGGGAAATCTGCCATTAAAGGTACGCCTTTTTTTAATTTTAAAAATGGCAAAAAGTCATTTTCTGACAGCATTTTAATGGAATAAGCTGCACAAAAATCAGTTTAAATGAAAGTACACTTTATTCTGAACAGAACAAAAAAAATTTGAAAGTTCTAGTATAAACCTGAAAGAAGTTATAGACCTTTACATTGTCGCATGTGCTATTCAAAATGGCGGCAAATCAGCCATTCTGGAAGACATTTAAAAGCTCATAACTCACAAACCATTTGACCAATTTCAATATGATTGACATTTTTGGAATCAGCATTAAAAATTCTACAAATACACCAAAGTTTATCAAAATTGAAGATGGTGGGTGTCATTTTTAGAAAATTCTGGGCGATTTGACATGGAATGACACTAAGACATAATATTATAAAACGAAAATATATAATTTAAACATGGAATAAATATTTGTAATGCTTAAAGTATAAATTATTGAGAAATTTTACAATTGGTACAATATTTGGCGAATTATCGCTTGCGATAGGTTAAAAAAATGAATCTGAAAATTTGATTTGACAATTTTGAATGGCATTTTTTTTTTAGCTCTTTTATCGCTTGCGCCAGGTTAGTAAAAATGTGTCTGAAAACTTGATGAAATAAAATCTAGGTTACATTCTTTAGACTTTTTCCTTTTTTTTTTGTCAATTTAATTATTATTTTTATATAATTCTCCCATCATATGATTTACAGGAAAAACTAGAAGTATTTGTAAAAATGGCTGTATTAGTGAGTTCATTGCTATTTATTTATTACCTTCGTCGCCAAACAATGCAATTTTAAGCCAAATAAGACAAAAGTCTGAAATAAACCGAGATAAGAGCATTTCGGAGTACATTTTTATATTCAAGCGTAAATTATATAAAAAGCAGTTAAAATTATAATTATGTAGTCAACCATTTAAATTTTAGTGTAAATGTCTTCCATATACACATATATTCTAAAATAATTTACTTTCAAAGATTTAAAATATTTTTTACCATACTATGGAATATCATTACTATGGAAACATGCGTTTTGTTTTCCTCAAGCATGTGATTTTTATATCCTCGAACTCAGATCACTGCTTTAAAAGTTAGGATATAAGAATATTGTTAAGAAGATTTCTGCAATTATACGTTATTACTATAAAAATAAAAATAAATAAACATTTTGCAATAAATATTGCTTGCTAATTTGCCATTTCTTTTTAGCTTTTTCTGAATAACTTTCTTTTGCTTAACCAGAGGCGGATTAATCACTACTCGGGCCCCTAGGCTTGACTTTTTTGCGAGCCCCCTCCTCTCCTTCAAAGAGATATTGACCAGATGATTCAAAACACATGTCTGCTCAATTATCTCATAAACCACTTGATATATATATGTTATTGCTGTGGCAACACTACTTTTACGAATAGCGATTTGGCAACCAGACTGTATGTTTTTGTATGCTCTGTTCTATGCTGATTAAAGCCTAAGTTATCTTTTAAGGTTTATAATGTTTCGTATTCTTTTATTCCATTACAATTTAATCAGCATAAATAATTACTATTCCTAAATACCGTACGATGGATCAACTTTTGAAACCTGAAAAGTTTGACGTCGATCCTACGTGTATTGGCGCGGAGGCTAAATGGAAACACTCGAAACGAACTTTTACAAATTTTTTATGTGAAATTCAAAATATAACTGAAGCAAACAAGTTACCGCTTCTATGCAACTATGTTTCTGCTAGTGTTTTCCTACACATTAATGATGCCGAGAACTATGATACTGCTATTACTATTTTGGACTCTATGTTACCAAACGAAATGAAATTTTTGCCAGACATTGTCTAGCCTCTAGAATACAAGAAAGTGGTGAGTCCGTTACTGAATTCTTACAAACACTTAAGCAACTAAGCAAAGACTGTAATTTTAAAGCTGTGACGGCCGATCAGTACAAGAGTGAATACATCAGAGACTCGTTTATCCGAGGTTTAAGGAATCCTCGCATCAGAGAGCGTTTGTTGGAAAACTCCACTATTACCTTAGAAAATGCTTTTGATCAAGCTAGGGCGTTGGAACTAGCTGAATCTCACTCAGCTTCGTATTTGAAAATTTCAGATCCTATGCCTGTGGCTGCCACAGATCTTTCTGGTAATATTACTGAGGATAAAATTTCTTCTGCAGCTACCCGGCTTCAATCGGGAAAGTGCTTCTTTTGCGGAAATGACGCGCATTCAAGAAATCTATGTCCTGCAAGAGAAGTAGTGTGTAGAAAGTGTGGAAAAAGGGGGCACTATCAAAGAGTATGCCGATCGAAACGACAGCGTGTCTCGCATAACACTGCTGCGTCAGTTCACACCTTAGCTTCAGTACCAATTTTACCTAGATGCCTTCAAAAATCCAAAGTGCAAATTAATGGGGTAGAATTGAATGCACTTATTGACACAGGTAGTTCACTTAGTTTCATAAATGAATGCTATATTAAGAGATGTAAGATAAAAATTAAACCATACTTAAGCAAAATAACGATGGCTAATTCCTCTCTAAGCTCAGACATTAAGGGTTGCGGTGAATTTACTATGAAATTACTTGAACATGTGTACAATAATGTAACAGTACTAATCATGAAAAATCTCTGTGCGGACTTTCTTATTGGTCATGATATTCTGAAGGACCATTCTCTTATTGAAATCCAGTTCAATGGTGAGAGACCACCTCTCAAAATATGCTCCCTAGCTGTTGCTCAAATGCCACCAGTCTCATTGTTTGCTAACTTAACCCCTGATTGTAAACCAGTGGCTACCAAATCTAGGCGTCAATCTCTGGAAGACCAAAAATTTATTGCTGCGGAAGTAAAGAAGTTGCTGGAAGAGGGAGTTATTGAACCCAGTAGCTCTCCTTGGCGTGCTCAAGCATTCGTTGTAAAAGGAGAGCATCACAAACCACGTATGGTGATTGATTATTCTCAAACGATTAATCGTTTCACAATGCTTGATGCATATCCTCTTCCAAAAATTGAGGAGTTAATCTCAAAAATATCGAGATATGAAATATTCAGCACTATTGATCTGAGAAGTGCATACCATCAACTTCCTATTAACGATGCTGAAAAGCATTATACTGCCTTTGAAGCTGATGGTAAATTATATCATTTCCTCCGTGTACCTTTCGGGGTCACTAATGGCGTTGCATGTTTTCAGAGATCCATTGACAAGATCATTCAAGATGAAGAGTTAGAGGGCACTTATCCTTATCTGGATGACGTAACTATCTGCGGCAAGAATCCTGATGAGCATGATCGAAACTTAAAAAGATTCTTAACAGTCGCTAAGAAATACAACTTAACTCTAAACGAAAAGAAGTGTCAGTTTTCTACTAGATCTGTAAATATATTAGGTTACACTGTCAAAAACAAGACAATCAAGCCTGACCCGGATAGACTTGTTCCTTTGATGAACCTACCTGTACCTAACAATACAGCATCTCTCCGAAGAGCATTAGGTATGTTTGCCCACTATTGCCGTTGGATACCATCATTCTCAAAGAAATTACGCCCATTACTATCAAACCACGAATTCCCTCTTGCAGAAGATGCTGTAAATGCATTTAACAACTTGAAGCTAGACATAGCCAAAGCCTCATTAGCCGCAATCGATGACAATATTCCATTCAGAGTAGAGACTGATGCGTCAAAGTTTGCTATAGCAGCAACTCTTAGCCAAGCAGGACGACCCATAGCATTTTTCTCTAGAACACTGAACAAGTCTGAATTTAATCATTCAGCTATTGAAAAAGAAGCATATGCCATCGTGGAATCTTTACGTTACTGGCGTCATTACCTGATTGGTAGACCTTTTGAAGTGTTTACTGATCAAAGGTCTGTCTCATTCATGTTTGACAAACGTCATTCTAGCAAAATCAAGAATGAAAAGATCTTGCGCTGGAAACTTGACTTGGCTTGCTTCAAGTTTGATATAATTTACCGCCCTGGTAGTAAAAATGCTAATGCAGATGCATTTTCAAGAATAACTGCTACAATTAATCCAGAAGTGAATTTGAAACAGCTGCATGAAGACTTATGCCATCCTGGTATTATTAGAATGCATCACTGGATTAGATCCAAAAACTTACCCTTTTCCCTGGAAGAAGTGAAAAGGCTCATAAATGCCTGTCCTGTCTGCTGTGAAGTAAAACCTAGATTCATTAAAAATCAAGGAAAATTAATTAAAGCAACGTCTTCATTTGAAAGACTGAACATAGATTTTAAGGGCCCCTTGCCATCAAATTCTAGAAATCGCTTCCTCCTCACTGTGGTTGATGAGTACTCAAGGTTTCCTTTTGCCATTCCCTGCACAGATGTCTCCTCAGCTACTGTGATTAAGCATTTAAGTAACATCTTCTCGATATTTGGTATGCCAGCATACATCCATACAGACAGGGGGCCGTCTCTCATGTCTAAAGAATTAAAAATGTTTCTTACAGCACTTGGTATAGCAACTAGTCGTACCACTGCCTATAATCCACGAGGAAACGGACAGGTCGAACGCTACAATGGTATCATTTGGAAAACAATTCAATTGGCTTTGAAGACTAAGAACAAGAAAATTGAGCTGTGGGAAGAGGTCCTACAATCAGCACTACATTCTGTTCGTTCTCTCTTATGCACAGCAACCAATGAAACACCACATGAACGTATGTTCTCTCACCCTAGAAGGTCTCATAGTGGAAGTTCAATACCTACTTGGCTGACTCATGCAGGACCATTCAACACAATCAACAGAGATTTTGGAGGAGATCGAAAGGAATCCTGAAGAATGTACATTGCCTGATGAGAGTGTTCTACCTGAACAGAAAACTGATGATGAACAGCTGCGTCTGCGTCCCTGTAGACTGAAACGTAAACCTGCCTATCTGTCGGATTATGTTGTAAACTAACTCTTTGGTTGGGGTGAATGATATATATATGTTATTGCTGTGGCAACACTACTTTTACGAATAGCGATTTGGCAACCAGACTGTATGTTTTTGTATGCTCTGTTCTATGCTGATTAAAGCCTAAGTTATCTTTTAAGGTTTATAATGTTTCGTATTCTTTTATTCCATTACACCACTGATGAAGGAAACGTAACTTTCAATTACAAAAAGTATAGAAATTAAGTAAAGATTTAGATATGGTATTTGTTTTAGTTAATAAAATTCTAAATTTAATTTTGATACAAACCCTGGGTCTTATACGTTATATTTTAAAAAAATGTTTTATGTCTAAGAGGAACAACAACAAAAAAATAAATAAATAAATAAAAATTAACTATTCTTTTACAACCAAAACTTACCAAATTTTGAATTTTATGTAATTTCAGTGTTTTCTAGCATGAGAAACGGAAAGAAGTATTATTTAGTATAGGTAAACAGCAAACACTGGAATTAAAAAAATATATATATATATTATAATTTGGTAAGTTTTAGTCGTAAAAGAATGCGATATTAAAAAAAAAAAAAAATGCTCATCTTAGATGGAGGACAACATTCTTTTAGGACACAGGTACCCAGGGACCGTAACTTGTCTCGAAATTCCTAAAATTCCTGGAAAATGGAAAAACGTCCTAAAATACGGTAACCTGTCCTGAAATTTCGAGAGTTCGTACTATAGCAATAACAGTCATGATTTTTACGCGAATATATATATATATATATATATATAGTATATATATTCCCGTTCAATCCCGCGAATAATTTATTTTTTCAAAATACCACAAAATCAGTATTTTGGAATTAATAAGTGCATAGGAGAGAAAAAAAGTCCTTCCGGCCACTGCCGGGAGGAAGAGGTAGCTTTCATATTCCTTATTTTTTAAAAGCTAGCTTATGTTATTCAAACACACGAAGCTCAATTTGGTGGAAATCGATTCTAGAAGATTCAATACTAATTTTTATCAATACTAAATCCTTATGAATGAGAATTTCGCGAAATTAGTCAGCTTTATCCAAGCTGCTTTTATTTAAAGTAACTTATATTTGTTTGCCAAATTCGGCGATACCTTCAAATACCTGCCATTTTAAGACAACATGGTGGATGAGGCTAACCCGTGAACTTGGTCTAGACCTTAGTAATTGCTGTGCACATGCTCACTCACATCGGAATCGGTTGATATATACGAGTGCTGTCGCAGGCAAAAAATCAGATTTTTCAAAATGTCACCCACATAAAGAAATTCAAACTGCTATATCTGAGTCATTTTTAGGTAGCTTTCATTACAAAAAGCTACCTATTGCAGCCGTTCGGAGGAAAGCGATTTCAAAAAATTTTGGTATATTTTCATCGATCATGACCCCAGACCCCGAAACCACCCTCCGTTCAAAAGTTAATATATATATATATATATATATATATCTGACCTTTGTCATACTGTAACTCTCGAATTTATGAACCTATTTGGATGCAATTCGGTATGTACATAGTACATACCAATGTCTCGACCGAGTTCGTTGGCCAGCTTCATCCGCCATTTTTTTTCAAAATGGCGGCCATTTAAATTTTTCTTAAAAATTTTAAATTTGAAATGTGGTACCAAAGAATTGAAAATGGAAAAATGTTTTTTTCTTATGTATTTGACCTTTATACAAAGATTCCGGAGCAGTTTTTGTTTCGTCTATATCTTAAAAAATGGCTGAGTTATAGCATTTTGAATTTCTAGCGTGGCTGACATTTTGAAACGTCCTGAATTTTGTCACGCGATAAAAGGCGTATTTATGAACCGATTTGGATGTAACTTCGTTTGTACATAGTACATACCAATGTCTCGACCGAGTACGTTGGCCAGCTTCATCCGCCATCTTGTTTAAAAATGGCAGCAATTTAAATTTTTAAGAAAATTTTAAATTTGAAATGTGGTACCAAAAAATTGAAAATTGAAAAAATATTTTTTTTTAATTTATTTGACCTTGATACAAAGATTCGGGAGCAGTTTTTGTTTCGTCTATATCTCAAAAAATGACTGAGTTATAGCATTTTGAATTTCTAGGGTGGCTGACATTTTGAAACGTCCTGATATTTGTCACGTGATAACAGGCGTATTTATGAACCGATTTGGATGTACTTTGGTGTGTACATAGTACATACAAATATCTCGACCGAATTTGTTGGCCAGCTTCATCCGCCATCTTGTTTCAAAATGGCGGCCATTTAAAAAAATTTTTTTTAATTTAAAATTTAAAATGAGATACCAAAATATTAGAAAATAAAAAAGATTTTTTTTGTATGTGTTTGACCTTAATACAAAGATCCCGGAACAGTTTTTGTTTTGTCTATATCTAAAAAAATGGCTGAATTATACCGTTTTGAATTTCTATTGTGGCTGACATTTTAAAACGACCTGATTTTTGTCACGCGATAACAAGCGTATTTATCAACCGATTTGGATGTTACTTGGTCTGTACATAGTACATACCAATGTCTCGACCGAGTTCGTTGGCCAGCTTTATTCGCCATCTTGTTTCAAAAGGCTTGCCATTTAAAAAAAATTAAATTTAAAATTTAAAATGAGGTATTAAAAAATTGGAAAATGATAAAGTTTTTTTTATGTGTTTGGCCTTGATACAAAGATTCCGGAGCAGATTTTGTTTCTGAAAATTTGTTCTTTTGTTTATATCTTAAAAAAAATGGTTGAATTATAGCACTTTGAATTTCTAGTATGGCTAACATTTTGAAACGATCTTGTGTTTGTCACGCGATAACACACGTATTCGCCTATTTCCATGTGAGAAAGCATGTGGATAGTATACATCAACATCTCAGCCAAATATAAGTTACTTTAAATAAAAGCAGCTTGGATAAAGCTGACTAATTACGTGAAATTCTCATTCATAATGATTTAGTATTGATAAAAATTAGTATTGAATCTCCTATATTCGGTTTCCACTAAATTGAGCTTCGTGTGTTTGAATAATATAAGTTGGCTTTTTTAAAATAAGGTATTTGAAAGCTACCTCTTCCTCCCGGCACTGGCCGGAAGGACTTTTTAAGATATAGACAAAAAAGATCCGGAATCCTTATATCAAGGTCAAATACTTAAAAAGGAAATATTTTTCAATTTCTAATTTTTTGCACCTCACTTTAAATATAATTTTTTTAAATTTAATGGCCGCCATTTTGAAACAAGATGGCGGATGAAGCTGGCCAGCGAACTTGGTCAAGACCTTGCTATATCATGGAAGACGGTAGTATTCCGAGTGACGCAGCCTTAAGCCTAAAATCGTATCGTATCGTATCGTATCGTAGAATTCGTAGATGGCGGAACTCATATATACAGCTAACTCGACATCAAAGTAATTGCGAAAAGCCGCCTGTTAATAACTCATCAAATATAGGTCCTATTGTTCTGATTTTTTTAAAACAGTCTTATATCTGCAGTCTAATCCTATTCTGAATTTTTTACAATTCTACGTGCAGTATATTTTCAGATCTGTAAACCCATTTTGAAAGCAATTTCGATGGTGTAAGTTTGTCTTTTTTTTTTCTCCGAAACGGTCTAGATTTTTTTAAAAACATTAATATATAAAATGAATCTGTTTTTGACGAAGTGGATAAGACTAACCTAGTATCTAGGAAAACTCTTAATTTTTATATAATCCGCATGAAAAATTGGACTTCTTAGGATCGCGGATTACATGTTATTCTATGGGCTAGCAGACAGAACGTTGCACATCGGTTTTGCGCGGTTTAGGTCACAGTTAAAAATCTGAATATTGGCAATAAATCTTTTAAACTACAAAAACAGTTTATTATGTGCTTTAAAATACTTAGACTGATTTTTTAAAATGGAGCAGTATTTTGTAATTATATGTATTTTATTTCATTGTTATTCATAGTAAGTAAACATTTTTTAAGGAGAAAATATTTCACATTTTTAAAAAAATTCTCGTATCGAAATTCGATATTCATCCAAAATTCTCGTATCGAAATGAAAATTCATCGTGTTCGCCATAAGACTTCGCCATGTATCACTACGCGATACGCGAAGTTAATTGAAGAAATAAGAAATATCAAAGATCTTGAAATGGTATTCCAAGGGGAGAAAGTGAGTACAATTTCTAATTATCCAGACAGCATTCTTTGCAACCCATCCTTTCTAATTAGTATAATGTTCTGAATTGTTTTTATTTTCAACAACTAGGGGGCTCGGCCCCCTACGAGCTACGCTCGCCAACCCCCGTCCAGACACCGCAGACTCTAAATGCACGCTAATTTGATCGGCTTTAAAAAGATTTCGAAAGATTGTATTATAATTTAAAAAACAGTGGCGATCTCCCTATAAACGAATTTCTATTCATTTCTCTTTGATTGGGGATTTTTAACGCCAAATCCTCTGCGGTACTACTTGATTATCCTGTCGACCAATTTCACCAAATTATATAAATCGCCAAACCACTCGCCAAATTATACAAATTGATATAATTTTTATTTTAAATAACGAAAGAACAAATAAATTCGTACAACATTAATAAAAACACAAATAAAACGTCGAAATAAAAATAACTTGATGACGTATACACGTGTAACAACATTTCAAAATAAGTTAATATAAAAGGAATTAAGTAAAGAGAGTCTTTGTCTCCTGGTATTTTTTAACAAAGCGAAAAGAAAGTTATTTTAAATGAGACATTTTAAATTAATTCTCAAAATATCAAATAAATGTCTAGCACAATTTCTAAATTTAAACTTTTTTGCAATATTATTTTGTGTTCATTTTATGTAATAACTATAATGTGACGTAAATATGACGTAATTTCTCCTAAGACTTCTAACGCATGTTAATGAATTTATTATTTTACAATATCCTTTCTCTTTTAAAATTCACGTGCATACTTTTTAATACGTAACTTTTAATAAGTTCTTGATTTTTATACGTAATTATTTAATTCTAATTTGAAAGTTTTTTCCTGTTTATAATAGTCACGTGTAAATAAATTTTTAATTTGAAGCAAACATTATTGCTTGCGCTTTTTATACAGTTGGCAACAGTTTAAATTAGTACAATTTTCTGAAATCTGTAAAAAATATCTCTAGAAATGCTGAAAATTTGAATTTAAAATAGAAATAAAACCTGAAAAAATGAGTCAAAATAAAAAAATTAATGCAATCTGCACTCCGGCAAATTCTAACGCATAAAATGATCTAAAAATGATTACACTGCCATGTATAGTTTTTGCTGCTATAAAACTTTTTTAGTGGAACAATTTTGTCCAACTTTAGCATTAAATAACTCTTAAAATAATTCTTCGATTTGAAAACTGTCTGCATCAGCGTGTTTATCAAACATTTCTGTATAAAACCACCGATTTTCATACTTTTGTATGCATTATTTTTTTTAATATTAACGAAGAAAGGCCTCCGGTCACAAAAAAATCAAAACCGGCGGCGGCGGTGACAGCGGTAGTTACTTTTTTTTAGAATAGAGAGATACTCATAACTGTTTTCCTTACAAAATAACGTTCATGTGTGGCATAGGTATTTCTTGTGATATGTGAGTGTAACACA
Source organism: Maratus speciosus (assembly GCA_963932465.1). Taxonomy (NCBI): domain Eukaryota; kingdom Metazoa; phylum Arthropoda; class Arachnida; order Araneae; family Salticidae; genus Maratus; species Maratus speciosus. Next base: position 300,116,475 of record OZ010789.1, read on the forward strand.
GATAGATTACTAATTTAATTTTGTGTTTTCTTTTAAAGAAATTAAACAAAATATTTCATTTTTAAAGAACGCACAATTTAAATAAAAGGTATGACGAAATCAAAATTAAGATTTCCAATCCCGTTTATAAAATGATTCATTTGCGAATCGTTTCTAATAATATTATAAACGAAAATTGACTTAAAATGTCATCTTTTTCGAAATATGGGTATCTTTCGTTTATTTATTTATTTATTTTTTATATAACTCTTTTCAGCTTCACAAATTAAAGCATCGTAGTATTTTATTTTTATAAAATTTAACCTAAAGGGGGGGAAAAAAATTCTTATTGCCGTTTATCTTTGTAACAAAAGAAAAACAGAAAACAAAAACCCTGAAGCATTTCTTTTAGGCTAATTGATTACAGCCATGGGTGCAAGACCTTCAGTCTTGGACATATTTTTGACTGATAGTAAATTCTACTTTATGTACTTAAATTATCACGATTAGCTCAAAATGAACCATTTTATCCTGACTGGTTGTTTTGAGCTCCTAAAAGTAAAAATTTTCATCATGATACTTTTCCTTATTTAGTAATTAAAGTTTATAGATAAATATGATAAAACAGCTTTTTTGCAAAAGTAAGATACTTGTTTTTGTTTAATTTTAAAGTTAATATGCTTAAAAGAAAGCTTTAAATAATTTACTTATAAAAAATATAAAAGTAGCCAGCTCCCTTATATGGTATTTGTGGTAATGAAGTATTATTGTAAATAAGAACAATTCAGAACATGTTACTATTTAGAAAAGATTGGTTTCACAAAATTTCATTAGCAGCTGCATTGTAGCTGTCATGATAATTAGACTTTGTATAAACTAATAAAGTGATTACTCAGTAACCATTTCAATTAATATATTAATCTGACTCGCATCTTAAATTAAATATTAAGTTTTTATTCTGCTTTCATTAAACCATTCACTATTCTTTAACATTCCGCATATTCTGACTACAAAAACTCTTTTTATCAATTCCTCCTGTACACTGGAGGGTTGCCGTGCCACTTACAGAGTAGCGCACTTATCGCCTCGTTGTGCAATAGCATTTGAAAGATCACCACACTAACATAAAAAAGTAGCAATAAAAGAAAAACAAAATTAATCAGTTGATTGTAAAAAACCCGCTCCATTCTCGGTCGGGGGAGGAACATCACAAGAAAAAAAACCCTCGCGAAATTTGACAGTATGTCAGGGGGGGGGGGGGGGAATCCAAAACTTCATCAAAATAGTTCTAACTTTTCTAATAAATATGTTACATATAACATATGGTAGTAATAATCGGTATATCTGATGAAAATACAAATAATTTTTTTTAAATGAACTATTTAATGATTTTTTTTTTTTTTTATCCCTATTACTGTATTGGATTAATAGTAGTTTAAGAGCCATAATTTTATATAGTAAAATCCTTAAAAGCACTCTGCAAGCAGTCCTTGTTCAATCACAAAGCCTGCCACTAAAAAATTGTAATGCAGAAGATATAATGTATTTCTCAGATAAAAACAACGAATTTTGCAGTTAAGAAGCACATGTATTTTACAAATATTGCTATTTCTTGAAACACTAAATATGATACATTATCGCCTTTAACACATTATTTTGGAGTAATGAAAACATTGTTATTATATTAAATTTTTTTGTAAATGAGTGTTATAATCAGAGCAGCTCATGACAGGTTTTTCTTGCAGCACTAAAATGCATGCTTTCCAAAAGTTTTTTTTTTTTTTTTTTTTTTTTAAATAAATTTTTGCTTTATTTAATGGAAGAAAATTCTGCTAAAAATAAGGCAAAGATTTCATTATTAAAAATAGTGAAAAAGAATAAATTGGCCAGCCATGCATTTAGTGTTCCCAAAACTGTCAGTGATGAGTTACCACTGTTTATAATGATTTTGCCCAGGCATATTTGGATGTTATATTTCAAGGTAATATCTTTAAGGTAATTTAATAATGTGTGATCTATACCTATTATGTAAAATTTTATAATTTCCACATTTTCTGGTTCCAAGGATAAGGAATGTAATTTAAAGCATGTATACGAAGTAAATTTAATGATGTATGAAATATGATCTATATGATGCAAAATTCTATAATACGCACAACTTCTCATACCAAGGTGTGCATTATAAAGATCTTCTACTGTATTCATATGTAGTTCACACATCAAAAACCTTAAAGATTTAGTATCTGTAAGAGGACATTATTACAACTTTATAATTTTTTCATTCTGTAGCACAAATTACTCAGCTTAGAATTTGCCAATCAAAACATTGCCATCTTGATTTTTTTTCCACTGTCTTTATTTACCTCAGAAGTGATTAAGATTTTTTTATATTGCAAATCCTAAAGGTTATAATAGCAAAAAAGCATCTTTAAGCCCTTGGGGATGAGCGACCGGTATACTTGGCCACTTAAGGTGTTCAGAATCCTTCATTATTCTCACCACTTATTTTTAATTGTAAAGTTTACCTTCTTTAATAGGAGCATTTCTGTGATTCAATTACAGAAAATTTTCTGTTTTTAAAAACCTGTAGTAAAAGGTTAAAAATTAACCAAAGGCCTCTTGTCGCGAAGGGGTTAAACATCTTGAATTACAGTGAACTTTAATAACCCTTGGCTTTAATTGCCAGTACTCTTCCAATTGAGCTATCTGTACGACAGCCCAGCCAACACAATATTCGCTCAGAACAACTATTATCATGACATCAATTGATTGTGTGAAAAATAATTAAAAGTGTACATGGTTATATATTTTATTATTAAGCAACAGACTTTGCAGATCCGATTTTCTAAAAAGCTTTAAAGATTGAAATCTCTCGGCTGGAGGAGTGGGAAAGTGGTAATTTTGAGGAATAGGAGGATAATTTATATAGAAGAATTTTCTGTATAAAAATAAAGATTTAAATTTTTTTAATGTTGGGGAGTAGGGGGAGGAAGAAGAGGTGAAATGTACAGTTGTGGAAAAAAAAAAGTAAACACCCTCTACTAACTCCTTAACAAATTATTATCGTAGACGAAAGTTATTGGTACCGAACGATTGGAAATAAAGTCTATTTTTAAATGATGTATATAAAATTTGCTTAGGGGGCCATCTACATATTAAAACAAATCCAAACTTCATTTTTTTTTAATGGCATTACCCAATTTTAACGAGATATTTCAAATCTTCTGTTCAAACTATGCCTAGGCACCAAATTTCAAGTCATTTGAATAATAAGTTTTTGAATTATAAACATTCAAAATTTAGTGCTTCTAATGTTAAATTACATTTTCATATTTTTATTCATATCTCCTGAAATTATGCTCCTAATGTGCTAATTTTTTGTGTAGCAGTAATACTAACATACCCAAACATAAATACGTTGAATTTGCAATTTTTATAATTTTGTGATATGAATTATGAAATTAATATTCGAAAAAATTATGAATTGTAACCTAAAATTTTTTTGATGGATTTAGATTTATTAAGTCCTGCTTTATAGAAATCCAAAATTTCACATTTTTCTTCCAAATAGTTTTCAAATTATGCTTAAAAAACGGCAAAATGATGGTTTAAGGGGCCGTCTATGATAGAAGTGACTAGATATTTTGAAATATTTTACGCTGTCTTGTAATCTAGCAGACTTCATTGACTGCTTGAGTGACGCTTAAGGTGCCTTGATCAAGAAGGGGGCTCTCGGTTAACAATCGAGTACCGAACTTCAATTTGGATACAGCCCTTAAAATAAGCTTGTTTTAAAATAATTAATTTCTCGGGAACTTATAGTACGATTTGCATAAAAATTTGTTTTTAGGCTAATTAAATTGTGTAGAATTCATTTATGCTGTAAGAATTGTGTACTGCTATTGAAAAAAACAAAGTTATGGTTCGCTTTAATATGTAGATGACCCCTTAAGCAAATTTTATATACATCATTTAAAAGTAGACTTTATTTCCAGTCGTTCGGTACCAGTAACTTTCTTCTACGGTAATTTGTTGAGGAGTTAGTAGGGGGTGTTTACTTTTTTTTTTTTCATGACTGTACATTAGGGAAGTTAGTGCTTATTTATTTATTTATGTCAGTGAGCAACAAATGTTGCAGATTTTTTTTTTTTTTTTTTTTTTTTTTTTTCAAGCTAATTTTTGAAAGATTTTATTATTTAGGTAAGCTGGAGAGGTGGGTGCAAAAGGGATTATTTTATATGATTTATTATTATTGTTAATAAAGAATTTTAAATAGGGATGGCGAAAGATTATTTTATATAAAATTAAAGAATGTTTAATTTTTTTGCACTAGGAATGAGAAAAGGGAGAAGCAGAAATTTGTAGTTTTGGATTTAATATAAATATATGTAATTACTTTTATAAGTGATCGATGATTGTTATATATATAAATATATATAAAGGTTTAAAGAGTAATATTTCTTGCTATTTTTCTTAACAAAGTAATTTTTTTATATAGTAAAATTTAACATAGCTTTTTATATCTCTGAAACAAACCAACAGAAATACCCTCTAAACATGCATGTTGTACATTACTTCCATATCTTACCAAAGAGTTCTTATAAAAATCTCATTGCACGGTGCTCTTTAAAATTGAAGTATGATCATCCTTTTTTTGCGGGGAGGGAGGGGGGAGAGATTGAAGGTGAATTGAAATCCTGACTATGAATTCTTTGTATTGGTCTTTAATTTTTTTTGTGTGTGTTTATTGTTTTATTTATATTCTTCAATAACCTCAAAAAAGTAATGATATCAATACAAAAACCCTTAACGGGTTAAAAGTTTGTGACGCAGCACTTTATCTTATGCTCTAAGAATTTTAAATATGGAACTTAAAAATAATGATATCAAATTTTGAGTGACGCTATGTTATTAATTATAATCTCTCTATATATTATTTATTTCATCTTTTTATTTTTTTATAATCGCATGTGCAAAAATTATGTTCAATTTAAAAAAATGTATAAAAGTTTATTCATTGATGCTTTAACATTTACACCTCTCATAAATTCCAAGTATGAGTTTTAAAAGATATGATATCAAAATTTTAGTGACGCTTTGATTTGGCTTTAAACGATTTGTTTTAAAATTAAAATTAAATTATTTTTGTTTTGGCTAAGATATATATGCACACATCTAAATAATAGTTTTAATTTTCCAATATACTTTAAATATGTCCCTTTCACTGAATTTATATAATGCATTTAAATGTATTTATTTGAATAAATTGATTTATCATTTGTCCAATGCTATTAAAAATTTAAAATAAGATTTGCGTAAATAATTTTTTTGCGTCATTGTATCCAAACTAAGTGAAATGCATTCAAATGGATACTATGAGGCAAAAAAATTATTTACGTAAATCTTATTTTAAATTTTTAATAGCATTGGACAAAGGATAAATCAATTTATTCAAATAAATACATTTAAATGCATTATATAAATTCAGTGAAAGTGACATATTTAAAGTATATTGGAAAATTAAAACTATTATTTAGATGTGTGCATATATACCTTAGCCAAAACAAAAATAATTTAAATTTAATTTTAAAACAAATCGTTTAAAGCCAAATCAAAGCGTCACTAAAATTTTGATATCATATCTTTTAAAACTCATACTTGGAATTTATGAGAGGTGTAAATGTTAAAGCATCAATGAATAAACTTTTATACATTTTTTTAAATTGAACATAATTTTTGCACATGCGATTATAAAAAAATAAAAAGATGAAATAAATAATATATAGAGAGATTATAATTAATAACATAGCGTCACTCAAAATTTGATATCATTATTTTTAAGTTCCATATTTAAAATTCTTAGAGCATAAGATAAAGTGCTGCGTCACAAACTTTTAACCCGTTAAGGGTTTTTGTATTGATACTATCCACATGCCTTCATACGTGTGTTATAGCGTGACAAATATAAGATCGTTTCAAAATGTCAGCCATGCTAGAAATTCAAAGTGCTATAACTCAACCATTTTTGAAGATATAGACGAAACAAAAACTGCTCCGGAATCTTTGTATCAAGGTCAAACACATAAAAAAATATTTTTCATTTTCCAATTTTTTGATACCTGATTTTAAATTATAATTTTTTTTAATTTTTTTAAATGGCCGCCATTTTGAAACAAGATGGCGGATGAAGCTGGCCAACGAACTCGGTCGAGACATTGGTATGTACTATGTACACACCAAGTTACATTCAAATCGGTTCATAAATACGCCTGTTATCGCGTGATAAAAATCAGGTCATTTCAAAATGTCAGCTACAATAGAAATTGAAGATGCTATAACTAACCCATTTTTTTAGATATAGACGAAACAAAAACTGTTCCGGAATCTTTGTATTAAGGTCAAACACATAACAAAAAAATCATTTTCATTTTCCAATTTTTAGGTAGCTTTCATTACAAAAAGCTACCTATTGCAGCCGTTCAGAGGAAAGCGATTTCAAAAAATTTTGGTATATTTTCATCGATCATGACCCCCAGACCCCGAAACCACCCTCCGTTCAAAATTGATTAAAACTTTGTATGTTTTTAAGTGTGTGAGCGTGTATAAGTGTATGTATATATGCTTATATATTGTATGGACATATAATAATAAAAAAAAATACGGGGTATCATGCATTTAACACAATATATTTCCACATATTGCATCATCATTTAAGGATATATTTTTCTGTCTCAATGTTCCTCATTGCTTTTTAAATTGTAAAATTGTAATATAAAAAAATATTACAATTTTTTGTCTTTAAAACGTTAAATTAATCAATTGCCCTTTTATTATTTTTTTATTTTTTAATTTTTTAATTTTAATTTTTTAATTTTAATTTTTTAATTTTATAATTTTTAATGTCCTGTGTGAGGTGTATCTTTCTTTGGATCTCTTGGCTTTTTATTATCTGTTTTTTGTAATGTTTGCGTTATTAGGAGCTAAATTTTGTCATTTTAGGCTTAATGCCGACAAAATTGGATGAAATAACGCATCTTCTATGAATGAACTCACAAGCTCCTCTGATGATTCTGTGAGTCATTCATAGTTTCTTATATTGCATACTGGTTTCATATGTTCATTTCTGGATTATCTTTAAAACTTTATCCATTTCTTTATATATTTGTGATTTCAAATTTATTATATATATATATATACATGTATATCTGACCTATGTCACACTGTAACTCTCGTAATTATGAACCGATTTCGATGTAATTCGGTGTGTACATAGTACATACCAATGCCTCGACCGAGTTCGTTGGCCAGCTTCATCCTCTGTTTTGTTTCAAAATGGCGGCCATTTAAAATTTAAAAAAAAAATTAAAATTTGAAATGTGGTACCAAAAAATAAAAAATGGAAAGATATTTTTTCTTATGTATTTGACCTTTATACAAAGATTCCGGAGCAGTTTTTGTTTCGTCTATATCTTACAAAATGGCTGAGTTATAGCATTTTGAATTTCTAGCATGGCTGACATTTTGAAACGTCCTGAATTTTGGCACGCGATAAAAGGCGTATTTATGAACCGATTTCAATGTAATTCGGTGTGTACATAGTACATACCAATGTCTCGACCGAGTTCGTTGGCCAACTTCGTCCGCCATTTTGATTCAAAATGGCGGCCATTTAAAAATGTTTTAAAAATTTAAAATTTGAAATGTAGTACCAAAAAATTGAAAATGGAAAAATATTTTTTTCTTATGTATTTGACCTTTATAAAAGATTTCGAGCAGTTTTTGTTTTGTCTATATCTTAAGAAATGGCTGAGTTATAGCATTTTAGGTAGCTTTCTTTACAAAAAGCTACCTATTGCAGCCGTTCGGAGGAAAGCGATTTCAAAAAATTTTGGTATATTTTCATCGATCATGACCCCCAGACCACGAAACCACCCTCCGTTCAAAATTGATATATATATATAGAGAGAGAGAGAGATAGATATATATATATCTGATCTTTGTCACACTGTAACTCTCGTATTTATGAACCGATTTGGATGTAACTCGGTGTGTACATAGTACATACCAATGTCTCGACCGAGTTCGTTGGCCAGCTTCATCCGCCATTTTGTTTCAAAATGGCGGCCATTTAAAAATTTTAAAAAAATTTAAAATTTGAAATGTGGTACCAAAAAATTGAAAATGGAAAAATATTTTTTTCTTATGTATTTGACATTTATACAAAGATTTCGTAGCAGTTTTTGTTTCGTCTATATCTTAAAAAATGGCTGAGTTATAGCATTTTGAATTTCTAGCGAAGCTGACATTTTGAAACGTCCTGAATTTTGTCACGCGATAAAAGGCGTATTTATGAACCGATTTGGATGCAACTTCGTATATACATAGTACCGACCAATGTCTCGAACGAGTTCGTTGGCGAGCTTCATCCGCCATCTTGTTTAAAAATGGCGGCCATTTAAAATTTTAAGAAAAATTTAAATTTGAAATGTGGTAGCAAAAAATTGAAAATTGAAAAAATATTTTTTTCTTATGTGTTTGACCTTGATAAAAAGATTCGGGATCAGTTTTTCTTTCGTCTATATCTTAAAAATGGCTGAGTTATAGCATTTTGAATTTCTAGCGTGGCTGACAATTTTGAAACGTCCTGATTTTTGCCACGTGATAACAGACGTATTTATGAACCGATTTGGATGTACCTTGGTGTGTACATAGTACATACAAATAACTCAACCGAGTTCGTTGACCAGCTTCATTCGCCATCTTGTTTCAAAATGGTGGCCACTTAAAAAAATTAAAAAAGAAATTAAATTTAAAATGAGATACCAAAAAATTGGAAAATGAAAAAGATTTTTTTTTGTATGTGTTTGACCTTAATACAAAGATCCCGGAACAGGTTTTGTTTCGTCTACATCTAAAAAAATGGCTGAGTTATAACATTTTGAATTTCTATTGTGGCTGACATTTTAAAACGACCTGATTTTTGTCACACGATAACAGGCGTATTTATGAACCGATTTGAATGTAACTTGGTCTGTACATAGTACATACCAATGTCTCGACTGAGTTCGTTGGCCAGCTTCATTCGCCATCTTGTTTCAAAAGGGTTGCCATTTAAAAAAAATGTAATTTAAAATTTAAAATGAGGTATTAAAAAATTGGAAAATGAAAAAGATTTTTTTATGTGTTTGGCCTTGATACAAAGATTCTGGAGCAGTTTTTGTTTCTGAAAATTTGTTCTTTTGTTTATATCTTAAAAAGTGGTTGAATTATAGCACTTTGAATTTCTATCATGGCTAACACTTTGAAACGATCTTGTATTTGTCACGCGATACCACACGTATTCGCCTATTTCGATGGAAGAAGGCATGTGGATAGTATACATCAATATCTCGACCAAGTTCGCTGGCCAGCTTCATCAGCCATCTTGTTTCAAAATGGCGGCCATTAAATTAAAAAAAATTATATTTAAAGTGAGGTGCAAAAAAATTAGAAATTGAAAAAGGTTTCTTTCTTAAGTATTTGACCTTGATATAAGGATTCAGGAGCATTTTTTGTTTGTCTTTATCTTAAAAAATGGCTCAAATATAGCAGTTTCAATTTCTAAAGTGGGTGACATTTTGAAAAATCTGATTTTTTATCTGCGACAGCACTCGTATATATCAACCGATTCCGATATGAGTGAGCATGTGCACAGCAATTACTAAGGTCTCGACCAAGTTCACGGGTTAGCGTCATCTACCATGTTGTCTTAAAATGGCAGGCACTTTAAGAAATCGCCGAATTTGGCAGCCAAATATAAGTGACTTTAAATAAAAGCAGCTTGGATAAAGCTGACTAATTTCGCAAAATTCTCATTCATAATGATTTAGTATTGATAAAAATTAGTATTGAATCTCCTACATTCGGTTTCCACTCAATTGAGCTTCGTGTGTTTGAATAATATAAGTTGGCTTTTTAAAAATAAGGAATATGAAAGCTACCTCTTCCTCCCGGCACTGGCCGGAAGAACTTTTGAATTTCTAGCGTGGCTGACATTTTGAAACGTCCTGATTTTTGTCACGTAATAACAGGCGTATTTATGAACAGATTTGGATGCACCTTTGTGTGTACATAATACATACAAATATCTCGACCGAGTTCGTTGGCCAGCTTCATCCGACATCTTGTTTCAAAATGGCGGCCATTTAAAATAATTTAAAAAATAAAAAATTTAAAATGAGATACCAAAAAATTGGAAAATGAAAAAGATTTTTTTCCTATGTGTTTGACCTTAATACAAAGATTCCGGAACAGTTTTTGTTTCGTCTATATCTAAAAAAATGGCTGAGTAATAGCATTTTGAATTTCTATTGTGGGTGACATTTTAAAACGATCTAATTTTTGTCACGCGATAACAGGCGTATTTATGAACCGATTTGGATGTAACTTGGTCTGTACATAGTGCTGGACAGATAATTACACCTGTTTGTTTTTTTTATTAAATATATTCAAAATTGTTAATTGGTCCAAATCATCCAAGCAACCTCATAGCAAATTGGTATATTGTTTTATATACCTTAGATAAATTTAAATAATATAAGTGATCGTATTTACCTACATTCTAGTAGAAGAGCAACGCGAAGCATTAATAAAATTAAATTATAATTCGCGTCAAAAAGTAATTATTAAATTTGAATAATTACGAATAAAATTAAGAGTTTGCGTTGTGATTTATTTAGATGAACTCTTCCACTTATGAATTAAACTAAAATTTAAGCTGTAAAAAAAAAGAATTGACACACTTTAAATATTATTAATTAAATAATTACAGAAACTTTTTAAAACTTGATTAAATAATTTATTTACATTGAACAAATCTATTTACAGAAAAAAACATAATATTAATTCAAAAAATAGAAAGCAACACTTTTGTTTGCTTCTCATTATTTTAAGTATGTTTAATCTTTTTTTTAAAAAAAAAGACAATATTTTCACGTACTCTAATTATTATAATTGTTTCTTTTTGCTAAAAGAAATACTCTCTTTCATTTTTAAAATTACCTTAATCTTATTTAATTATTGGTTTGGTCGGATCTCAGATAACTCTTTACCGTAAAATATCAGAAAAGTATTTTTAAGTTTTTTCATATGAACTTATGTGGTAAAAGAAAATGTGTAAAATAGTACCTTCTTTTAATATACTGGATGGTGGCCTTTATTTGTCAAATTCCGAGTTGTTGCGTTGCTTAGGATCATGGCAATGTGTCATCAGGAACGCATCCTCAATTTGTCTTGATTAGGATCACTCCGAAATGTAGATCAGGAAGACATCCTCAATTTGGCTTGTTTAGGCTCACTCCGATAGGTACCTCAGGAAGACATCCTCAATTAGGCTTGATTAGGCTGGATTAGGCTCGCTCCGCTAGGTCCATCTCGCCTGGGCTTTACTAGGGCTTGCGGGACTCATTGCACGGGCTTTCAGGAGAGCTCTTGCATCCTCTACATCTTTTTTCAGACTATCTTTTTTTAAAACTTATTCTTCTTGCACACCAGTTCCTGCAGTGGGTGGAGCTATTTTTGTCTAGTCCACTGTTATTGGATGTGAGAAGATTTTTTATTATACTTCGATAGGCCTATTAGCTAGCAGTCTGCAAATGGCCCCTAACATATACTTTAATATTATTATCTGCCTTAAAGTTTGGGTGGTCTGAAGAGTCATAAATTTATCCCAACACTTTTATTGAGGCCATAAATTGATTCCAACGTTTTTATGATTTTACGACTTCTAATTATACACCACTTTCCATTGGCTTGTCATAAAACGACACCATGGCGTCTGCGTATTGTTGTTGTCTGAGATCCGAATTCCATTCAATATTATACATTCATTTTACCATACATAAAATGTGCCTGTTGTGAATATACCTTTTAATCGAAAAGTTAATTTTACACATTGTTTAAAAAAAATCTTTGAATTTGTTAAAGTTTTAATTTGGATCTGATTGCCCAAATATTTGATTTTGACGTTTGTATCTTTAATTTTTTTGAATAAGGAAGGTGATAAAAGGGATACAGCAGCTCCGGTATCCAGTAACGCTTGTATTTCTACGCCCTGTATACTTAGTGATATAATTGGCAGACTATCTTTGTCTGCATTTGTTATATTTGCGATTGTTTTATTTATTTTATCGATTTCCGTCTCTGAAAATCCCGAATCTTGATCCGATTTCGCTGTTTTCTTTGCCCATTTTTTTTTCTTTTTGCGCTTTTCAAATTGATAACCATTTTGCTCATAATTCTCAGGAATATATCCAAAATCCCTATTTCCCGAATTCCAGTTAGGTTGTGAATAATCATACATCCCATAATGCGTCGGGTAATTAAAGGAATTGTAGTAATCATTATAATATCGTTCATAATCATTATAATGAAAATTGTTATTGAAATGGGGACCCTGATAATCATTGTGTTTATTAAAGAGTTTCTTATTCCGCGGAACACTATCATCTCTAATTGCATGATTTTTTTTCTTTGATTTTTTTAGTTTTTCAATCTCCCCTTTTAATTTCTCGATTAGCTCTTTGTTTTGCTTACTTGATTCTATAATGTTCTCATAAAGATCTTTGTTTTCTTTATTTATTGCGTTAATTTCCTCAAACTTTGATTCATTATACGCACTTTCCATAAGTTTTGCTAACTCGCATGCCTCCTTGAAGGACCTGGGCGCATTTTTACGCACATCTAGTGCAATATCCTGTCTAATTGAATTTAAAAAATTCGACATTTTTAAGATTTCGATAAAATTCTCTTCCTTATTATCCACATTTTCGCCTGCACTTTCGATATAAGATTTTACACCCTTTTTAAATTCCAAAATGAAATCCTCTATCGTTTGACTTGCGGCCTGTTTTAAATTTAGGAAATTGCTCTGAGCATTAAGGAAGCTTAGTTTTGTACCAAATAACTCCACCAAATTATTTTTAAATAAATTATAATTGGTCTCGTTATATGTTTCAATCTGTTTACTTAAAATATGTTTTGCGTCCCCAGTAATTTTAGCCTTTAAAATTAATAATTTAGTTTCTTCCTGTATATCTGTCGAATTGAAAATATTCTCAAATTCCTCTAAGAAAAATATAATGTTTTTGTTCTTTTTATTGTCAAATGGTGACACTAACTTAATACGTGTATCTATATCCAGCGTCTGAGTCATTTTTAACAAATATTAGTAATCAATGTATACTTTTTCAAAATATCAATTGAAAATAGATCCTATACCTCTTAAAAGAATATTTTGCATCTCATACTATTTTCTCTATATTACAACATATGTATGAAAATATTCTAGATTGCATAAATACATAAAAACAACAACACTAAAATTTAAAAAAAAATTTCTTAGGAGATGAAGTTGTTTTGTAGATTATTCTTTTACACACATAAATACCCCTAAAATATTTATAATACACGTATATATAAAAAACAACATAATTTCATTTAACAGAAAAATATCTGTCTTTTTCTACAGAAAAAACAATCTTATTTTTTTTTTTTTTTTTTTTTTTTATAAATATTGTACTACTACTTCGTAGTACGACTCATAAATTTTCTTTTGTATCAAGGTGATACAATTTCAAAAATCGTGATCTATTGACATTTCAATCATTTTTATATCAGACATATTATAAAATTTTACTCATTATTCTTCTTCTTATTATTATTTATACATTATATAAAAAAAAATTATTTTTACAAATGTGTCATCTATGATGTGAATGCCATTATTTTTCAATGGTAACTGAGATCCAACCACAAGAGAAAAGAGAGAAAAAAAAACAAAATTGTAATTCCTAAATTTACCTATTATAAATCCCAGAATTATTTTTCTCATTTCCTTTTTTTTTTTTTTTTACTAACATATATTATTCATTTTATTTATATAAAATTATTATATGTGTGTCAGTATTGTTACAATAATAAAATTAATTTTAATAAAATTTTAATCAATTAAACTTACATACCTACAATATCTTTAAAATTGTGACATTAAAATAATACTTAAATTTATTTTCCTTTATTATTATTATTATTTCTAATGACCTCAGATGAACGTTCCTGAGTCATAGCACCATTGTACTTAATGAACGTTCCTGAGTCACGGCGCCATTTGTACTATGAAGGGGGGATGCTGGACAGATAATTACACCTGTTTGTTTTTTTAATTAAATATATTCAAAATTGTTAATTGGTCCAAATCATCCAAGCAACCTCATAGCAAATTGGTATATTGTTTTATATACCTTAGATAAATTTAAATAATATAAGTGATCGTATTTACCTACATTCTAGTAGAAGAGCAACGCGAAGCATTAATAAAATTAAATTATAATTCGCGTCAAAAAGTAATTATTAAATTTGAATAATTACGAATAAAATTAAGAGTTTGCGTTGTGATTTATTTAGATGAACTCTTCCACTTATGAATTAAACTAAAATTTAAGCTGTAAAAAAAAAGAATTGACACACTTTAAATATTATTAATTAAATAATTACAGAAACTTTTTAAAACTTGATTAAATAATTTATTTACATTGAACAAATCTATTTACAGAAAAAAACATAATATTAATTCAAAAAATAGAAAGCAACACTTTTGTTTGCTTCTCATTATTTTAAGTATGTTTAATCTTTTTTTAAAAAAAAAGACAATATTTTCACGTACTCTAATTATTATAATTGTTTCTTTTTGCTAAAAGAAATACTCTCTTTCATTTTTAAAATTACCTTAATCTTATTTAATTATTGGTTTGGTCGGATCTCAGATAACTCTTTACCGTAAAATATCAGAAAAGTATTTTTAAGTTTTTTCATATGAACTTATGTGGTAAAAGAAAATGTGTAAAATAGTACCTTCTTTTAATATACTGGATGGTGGCCTTTATTTGTCAAATTCCGAGTTGTTGCGTTGCTTAGGATCATGGCAATGTGTCATCAGGAACGCATCCTCAATTTGTCTTGATTAGGATCACTCCGAAATGTAGATCAGGAAGACATCCTCAATTTGGCTTGTTTAGGCTCACTCCGATAGGTACCTCAGGAAGACATCCTCAATTAGGCTTGATTAGGCTGGATTAGGCTCGCTCCGCTAGGTCCATCTCGCCTGGGCTTTACTAGGGCTTGCGGGACTCATTGCACGGGCTTTCAGGAGAGCTCTTGCATCCTCTACATCTTTTTTCAGACTATCTTTTTTTAAAACTTATTCTTCTTGCACACCAGTTCCTGCAGTGGGTGGAGCTATTTTTGTCTAGTCCACTGTTATTGGATGTGAGAAGATTTTTTATTATACTTCGATAGGCCTATTAGCTAGCAGTCTGCAAATGGCCCCTAACATATACTTTAATATTATTATCTGCCTTAAAGTTTGGGTGGTCTGAAGAGTCATAAATTTATCCCAACACTTTTATTGAGGCCATAAATTGATTCCAACGTTTTTATGATTTTACGACTTCTAATTATACACCACTTTCCACTGGCTTGTCATAAAACGACACCATGGCGTCTGCGTATTGTTGTTGTCTGAGATCCGAATTCCATTCAATATTATACATTCATTTTACCATACAACAATTTTTAAAATTATATATTTACTATTTAAAATCAACTTAATAATTTTTGTATGAACTTACACTCTTATTTTACTTAAATATATAAACATTATAATTTTACACTCATAATTATATTTTATACAAAAATATTTATACAAACAGAAATAACAAATTACGTAATTTTACTTTGATTTCACCAACATGGTGCGGGAACATATCATAGTTATATGTTGCCCAGCACATAGTACATACCAATGTCTCGACCGAGTTCGGTGGCCAGCTTCATTCGCCATCTTGTTTCAAAAGGGTTGCCATTTAAAAAAAAAAAAATAATTTAAAATTTAAAATGAGGTATTAAAAAATTGGAAAATGAAAAAGATTTTTTTTATGTGTTTGGCCTTGATACAAAGATTCTGGAGCAGTTTTTGTTTCTGAAAATTTGTTCTTTTGTTTATATCTTAAAAAGTGGTTGAATTATAGCACTTTGAATTTCTCGCATGGCTAACATTTTGAAACGATCTTGTATTTGTCACGCGATAACACACGTATTCGCCTATTTCGATGTAAGAAGGCATGTGGATAGTATACATCAATACCTCGACCAAGTTCGCTGGCCAGATTCATCAGCCATCTTGTTTCAAAATGGCGGCCATTAAATTAAAAAATATATATATATTTAAAGTGAGGTGCAAAAAAATTAGAAATTGAAAAAGGTTTCTTTCTTAAGTATTTGACCTTAATATAAGGATTCAGGAGCATTTTTTGTTTTTCTTTACCTTAAAAAATGGCTCAGATATAGCAGTTTCAATTTCTATTGTGGGTGACATTTTGAAAAATCTGATTTTTTGCATGCGACAGCACTCGTATATATCAACCGATTCCGATGTGAGTGAGCATGTGCACAGCAATTACTAAGGTCTCGACCAAGTTCACTGGTTAGCCTCATCCACCATGTTGTCTTAAAATGGCAGGCACTTTAAGAAATCGCCGAATTTGGCAGCCAAATATAAGTTACTTTAAAGAAAAGCAGCTTGGATAAAGCTGACTAATTTCGCGAAATTCTCATTCATTACATTGATAAAAATTAGTATAGAATCTCCTATATTCGGTTTCCACTAAATTGAGCTTCGTATGTTTGAATGATTTAAGTTGGCTTTTTTAAAATAAGGAATATGACAGCTACCTCTTCCTCCCGGCACTGGCCGGAAGGACATTTTGGTACATTTTTTAAAATTAAAAATCTTTTTTAATTTTTTTAAATGGCCGCCATTTTGAAACACGATGGCAGATGAAGCTGGCCAACGAACTCGGTCGATACATTGATATGTACTACGTACACACCAAGGTACATCCATATCGGTTCATAAATACGCTTGTTATCGCTTGACAAAAATCAGGACGTTTCAAAATGTCAGTGACGCTAGAAATTCAAAGTGCTATAACTCAGCCATTTTTTAAGATATAGACGAAACAAAAACTGCTCCGGAATCTTTGTGTAAAGGTCAAATACGTAAGAAAAAAATATTTTTTCATTTTCAATTTTTTGGCACCACATTTCAAATTTTAAATTTTTTTTAAATTTTTAAATGGCTGCCATCTTGAAACAAGATGGAGGATGAAGCTGGCCAACGAACTCGGTCGAGACATTGGTAAGTACTATGTACACACCACGTTACATCCAAATCGGTTCATAAATAACGTCTGTTACCGCATGACAAAAATCAGGTCGTTTCAAAATGTAAGCCACAATAGAAATTCAAAATGCTATAACTCAGCCATTTTTTTAGATATAGACGAAACAAAAACTGTTCCGAAATCTTTGTATTAAGGTCAAACACATAAGAAAAAAAATCTTTTTCATTTTCCAATTTTTTGGTACCTTATTTTAAATTAAATTTTTTTTTAAATGGCCGCCATTTTGAAACAAGATGGCGGATGAAACTGGCCAACGAACTCGGTCGAGACATTGGTATGTACTATGTATACACGAAGGTACATCCATATCGGTTCATAAATACGCCTGTTATCGCGTCACAAAAATCAGGACGTTTCATAATGTCAGCCACGATAAAAATTCAAAGTGCTATAACTTAGCCATTTTTTAAGATATAGACGAAACAAAAACTGCTCCGGAATCTTTGTATAAAGCTGAAACACATAAGAAAAAAATTTTTTTTTCCATTTTCAATTTTTTGGTACCACATTTCAAATTTTAATTAAAAAAAAATTTAAATGGCCGCCATTTTGAAACAAAATGGCGGATTTAGCTGGCCAACGAACTCGATCGAGACATTGGTATGTACTATGTACACACCGAGTTACATCCAAATCGGTTCATAAATACGAGAGTTACAGTGTGACAAAGATCAGATATATATATATATATATATATATATATATATATATATATATATATATATATATATAAATTTTGAACGGAGGGTGGTTTCGCGGTCTGGGGGTCATGATCGATGAAAATATACCAAAATTTTTTGAAACCGCTTTCCTCCGAACGGCTGCAATAGGTAGCTTTTTGTAATGAAAGCTACCTAAAAATGTGAGCCAGAAAATAGAGAAACATTTTGTCATCTAGTAATAAAATAACTGGTCAAGTGCGAGTCTTACTCACGAACAGAGGGTTCTCTACAATAAATATATGAATTAGTAACTGGACATTGCATTACACAAATATATCATTAAAAGTCGTTATCTAGACTTTGAAAGGCGATGACGCATAGATTATGTGTCTTTATGTATGTCCAAACCGCCATTTTTTTTAGAAAAACATTATCAACAATCCTTTTATACTTCTGAGACGATAGGAACCTCCAGCGCTCCTCAACTCCTTTGCTGAACGCCCTCAAATCGAAATTTGCGTGTAGAAAAATGCAATTCTCTCAAAAACATGTGACTTAGTGTAATCGCTCGCTATAGTTTTCCTGCAAGGTTTAAATTAATTTCTAATTACCCCTAATTTTTTCATAACTTTAGTTTCAGTAGATTTGGAAATAGAGGGGGGGGGGGAGGCGAACGTATTTTTGCATTATATTTTCGACGATACACTATGACGCAAAAGTTTAGACAATGAAGAAATTCTTACATACTTTGAAAAATATTTATTCAATTTTCAAATCACTGCTTGAAATTAATGTGCTGTACATATAAACAATATTTATAACAAAGAAAAGTGGAATTGTGCATATTGCAATAAATTAAATGGTAACAAAAATAAACTGCTGTCTCAAAAGTTTAGACACAAATTAAATAAAATCGAAATAAACAATTTTTAAAACCTGGTTGCGCATCCATGCTTATGTATTACGTCATATACACGAGATTGCATGGAAGAAACTAAATCTTGCATAGTTTGTGGATCGATATCGTACCACGCATTCTCAATAGATGTCTTAAGTTCCTTTTCAGAAGAGTATTGTCTAGCGTTGCTATAAACTTTGCGACACATGATGCTCCAAAGGTTTTCTATAGGGTTAAGATCTGGGCTACATGCTGGCCAGTCGAGAACTCTTATATTATGGGAATTAAACCAAGATTTTGAATGTTTTGCAGTGTGAATTGAAGCATTGTCTTGCTGAAATTCCCACTGAGGACCCCCTAGAAGCTCAGCAAATGGCAGTAGGTTTTCTTCTAATGTCTGTGTATAATGCTGTGAAGTTTGACGACCACTGGTGAAGGTCAGAGATACTTGTCCATTATAGCAAAAGGCTGCCCAAACCATCACCGAGTCCCCTCCTTGTCTGCGACTAAAAAAACGTCGAGGTTCCTTCCGCAAGTCATGCCAATACGATAAACAACCATCTGGACCATCCAGATTCCACTTTTTTTCATCGCTAAATATGACTGACTGCCATTTCTCTCCATATGACATATGCTTTCGAGCCCACATAAGTCTTTGTAACTTATGATGTGGTTTCAGAGCTGGTTTCTTCTGCATTTTGCTATAAACGATTGTTCCTTTTTCCAAAATTTGTCTACGAATCGTATCCTTTGATACAGAGAGTCCCGATGAGCTTTGAACTCCACGTACGCTCATTTGTTGAGTACTCGCTAGTCTTTGTATCAGGCGATCCTCTCGTACATTTGTCACACGTGGCCTCCCAGACCGACATTTTGCTTTATATTCGGAACCACTCGATAAAACTCGTTAAATAGATTTTTTTGACCTATTAATAATAGCAGAAATTTCAGAAACGTTCTTCCCTTCACCTTTCAACTGCCAAATCCTTGAAACCTCATTCACTTGAATTTCTTTAGCTCTCGGCATGTCGACTATGAAGCGCAATCGTTTGCAGAACTTAAGTTCTCCAAATTTGTGACATCATCGATTCTAAATTTGCATATGCCAGCGAATATTCAAAGAAATTTAGAATAGTGTCTAAACTTTTGCGACAAGCACATTTGAATTTTTATGAAAAAAATTAGTATTATAGCAAATAAAACGACTGTCTTTTGTACATAGCATTTTAAATCAGTTTTTGAATATATTTACAGGTTTTTGTAATTCTGACGTCATAATTCTACATTTTAAAGCTGAATGACGTCATTGTCTAAACTTTTGCGTCATAGTGTATCTCTGAACATGTAATATCTAAAATTAAAAGAAATATATTTTTGAGTTCGGTGTCACGAAGGCTTTCACACGATATATATAAAGAAAAGATTTTTTTTTTTTTTAAGTAACTTAATTAGCCTCTCTACATTTTCCCTAAATATATTTGTGAATGGTTAATAATTTGTAAATATGTTGTTCAATGGCCTTTATTACTTCAGCCAATTTGAACTTTCCACGTTCCATAGTTTACACGTAAAAGGGCGGAGACAGACACAGGAGTGATCTTATAATGGTTCCGTTTTTACTTTTTAAGTACGGAACCCTAAAAACTGATAAATTTCGTCAAGTGGTCACAGGAAAAAAAAAAAAGCGGGAATTTGGCAGTCGGACAGGAAGGAAAACCATCGCGAAACTGAGAATTTCTTCAAACGATCCATGAATAAAATCACCGAATCTGGCAAATCATTCGAGCAAAAAATAGTGACTTTCGTCAAACATCGCTGAATAAAATCGCGAATTTCGTCAAAAAATCGCAAATTTCGCCGAACAAGCGAAGAAATTAAGTGCGAATTTCGTGAAACGATTGAGCAAGAAAATCGAGAATTTACTCAAACAATCACGGAAAAAAATTGCGAATTTCAGCAAACGATCACGGAGACAAATCGCGAATTTCAGCAAATAACTGCGAAAAAAAATCGCGAATTTCGGCAAACAATCGAGAGAAAAAATCGCGAATTTCGGCCATCGATCACAGAAAAAAAATCTCGAATTTCGGCAAACGAATGAAGAATAAAAACGCGAATTTCGTCAAACGATCTTAAAAAACGCGAATTTCGCCAAACGATCGCGGATAAAAAAATCTCGAATTTCAGCATACAATAGCGGAGAAAAATCGCGTATTTCGGCAAACGATAAAGAAATAAGAATGCGAATTTCGGCTTACGATCGTTAAAAAAATCGTAAATTTCAGCAAACGATCGCGGAGAAAAATCGTGAATTTCGGCAAATGATCACGGGAAAATAAACGTGAATTTCGGCCCACGATCGAGGGAAAAAATCGCGAATTTCGGCAAACGATCCAAGAAAAAAATCACAAATTTCGGCAAACGATCGCGCGAAAAACGCGAATTTCGGCAAACGATCGCGGGAAAAAAAACGCAATTTCGGCAAACGATCTCGGAAAAAAATAGCGAATTTCGGCAAACGATCGCGGAGAAAAATCGCGAATTTCGAAAACGATCGCGGAAAAAATTGCGAATTTCTGCAGATGGTCGCGGAAAAAAAGTAGTACACTGAGTAAATGTGTCTTGAAATATCCCTTACGACCAATATTACCCCTGCAAGAACCATATAAAATATAAAACTTGGTATTTTAGCAAGTATTCTGGCCTTTTTAAAACAAATGACATATCTAAAGTCTGTACTTATATTTTTTGCAGTTGGAAGTATGTTTCTATCGTCAGCGGTCTAACTTCTTGGTATTTTATGCATTAATTATAGCAGCACTCACGCAATTTTAACACACAGAATTTTTTTTCAAATACAATCAAATCATATTTAGGATATCCCAAAACACATAAATTTCGGTCTAGCTTTAAAGGTCAGAGGGGTTGGTTGTGCTGAGGTCGAGTGACTGACCATGGTGCTAAAATGCAAGGAGTTATGATTAGACAAATGCTTGATTAAAATTTAAAAGCTTCATTAAAAGATATCAGTCGTAGAGGTTCGTTCAAAATCTTGCCTAGGCCGCTGTGGCTACTAGTCTCCTCTGTGTAAATCTTTCCCAAACTGAAAGCCGAAAAATTTCAAGAATTCAATACTTTCTTTTTATGAAATATAATACTATGTTTGAACTACAATCAATATCAATTAATAATTTTCAAGATTCAATAAATGAATGAAACGAAGAATACTGCACATCATTTTCTCTTTTGTATTAAATGTTAGCTCAATGTGAAAAAAAAAAAAAACCCTCGAAAAAATGTTTGCACTGGGGTTTCCTTCTGGGCCCCTAGGCTTCAGCCTACTCAGCCTAATGGGTAATCCGCCTCTGTGCTTAACCATTGTTTAAAAAATGTTTTATTGAACATATTGGACTAATCTTACGGAATCGTGTCACCCGCTAATTAGCATATTGGATGGCGTATCAAAATTCAAAAGATTAGACAGCTTTTGAAATTAGCGATTACTAAATGGTGGCAAATGGAATAATGCCCGTGGACTTATCAATTCAGCCTAGATAGAATTAAATTACCTGGAATTTCGATCAGTATAAAGCGAATTGTCCTGACGCACACTCTAGCAGCTAAACACAGCAACAAATTAAGAGTTATTTTCATATTCTGGGTTATTTACACAACAGACGGAAGATTAATTTACTCTTAAATATAAAGAAAATAGCAGGCTTTTTTGTTTGTCCGTGTTATTATGCTCTTCAGAAAAAGGCAAAATAAATCTTCGGTTCAGGTATTCACCAAAATGCATATTGCTTAAATTTTTGTATAACTAACTTTATTTATCATTGTCAGATCTTAACCCTGGTACACGTGCAACAATATTGTTGCATCAGTTTTAATGTTTGACGTGAACCCTTACAATGACGTCGATTACGGATGATTATAAAGATTTTATTGGATGGGTGAGGTTTATTTTTCTACAAGATTAAGTCAGCTTTTTCCCGGGTTAACGGTTACATGATTCCAGCTGGTCTACAAAATGAAAAGACAGTGAAAATGACATCATTTTAGTTTTATTCAGGCAATTCATCTTTAAAAACACACATTTTTATGTTTCACTTTTCTTTTAAATATGAAAGTTAAACAATCTTCTTTGTCTGCAAATAATTTATTACTTTTTTGACAGTATTTACTCTGCTAGAATCCAAAGAGGGAAAACAGTAGTAGCACAAGAGCATGTTTATTAAGAAATATAACTAACATCCAGTGAGATTGTCTTTAAGCTACCAGAATCATATATTACGCGAGCTGAGAGGCCAGGAGATCAAGGACAAACAAACGAAAATAAACCACCCGAGCATTGTTCAAGTTCAATGGTAAATCTCTCAATCATTGTAATGCATATCTAATTTAATATTGTCAGATATGAGAAGATTTTAATTCCTATTGTCACAACGGCCTCATTTCCCTACCACAAGTGCACAGTGAATAATCAACTAAAAGAACTGCTTCTTAATAGCTAAATTTTGTCCAACGCATAAGGTAATATAATATCGCAATGGCGTTCGCATCTTTTCGGCAACGCGGAAGGACATTCAATCTAAAGGTCCATTTAAAAAAAAATACAAGTTCGAATTCACCATTTCGCTTAATTCAAGGTTTACTTGGAAATACTGACCAGCGCAGCGGGCATAGCTTGCTAGTATATATATATATATATCCTTTTTTTATGAACACGATAACTTCCATAATTCTGCACAAATCTCTTCCAAACTGATGCATAAAATCAAAGGGCACAAAATCTCCATCAAGTTCGTTAATGGGCAAAATCGGACCCAGGTGGTGAAAATAGGGAGGGGCTTTGTGAAAACAGAAAAAAAAAAAAAAACATAACTTCTCAGTTATAATGCATATCAAATCAATCTAAAGTTATTATTATTTCTATGAAAAGAGTCAAAAACTTAATTATAACAGATTTTTGAATTTTGATAGCATTAAAAATGGGCCCAAGGGGCGAAATAATAGGGTTTTAAGAAGAAAAAAATTCATAGCTTCGTCAATTCACAAGATATCAAATCCACTTAAATTTATTATAAATTTTCTTAATCTTATCTACAAATTTTTAATTGACAAGATTTTGACAGGACCAACTCTTACAGAAAAAAAGTCCTTCCGGCCAGTGCCGGGAGGAAGAGATAGCTTTCATAATCCTTATTTTAAAAAAGCCAACTTATATCATGCAAACACATGAAGCTCAATTTAGTGGAAACCGAATATAGGAGATTCAATACTAATTTTTATCAATATAATGAATGAGAATTTCGCGAAATTAGTCAGCTTTATCCAAGCTGCTTTTCTTTAAAGTAACTTATATTTGGCTGCCAAATTCGGCAATTTCTTAAAGTGCCTGTCATTTTAAGACAACATGGTGGATGAGGCTAAGCAGTGAACTTGGTCGAGACCTTAGTAATTGCTGTGCACATGCTCACTCACATCGGAATCGGTTAATATATAGGAGTGCTGTCGCATGCAAAAAATCAGATTTTTCAAAATGTCACCCACAATAGAAATTGAAACTGCTATATCTGAGCCATTTTTTAAGGTAAAGACAAACAAAAAATGTTCCTGAATCCTTATATCAAGATCAAATACTTAAGAAAGAAACCTTTTTCAATTTCTAATTTTTTTGCACCTCACTTTAAATATATATATATTTTTTAAATTAATGGCCGCCATTTTGAAACAAGATGGCTGATTAATCTGGCCAGCGAACTTGGTCGAGGTGTTGATGTATACTATCCACATGCCTTCTTACATCGAAATAGGCGAAAACGTGTGTTATCGCGTGACAAATACAAGATCGTTTCAAAATGTTAGCCATGCTAGAAATTCAAAGTGCTATAAATCAACCATTTTTTAAGATATCAACAAAATAACAAATTTTCAGAAACAAAAACTGCTCCGGAATCTTTGTATCAAGGCCAAACACATAAAAAAAATCTTTTTCATTTTCCAGTTTTTTAACACCTCCTTTTGAATTTTAAATTTAATTTTTTTAAATGGCAACCCTTTTGAAACAAGATGGCGAATGAAGCTGGCCAACGAACTCGGTCGAGACATTGGTATGTACTATGTACAGACCAAGTTACATCCAAATAGGTTCATAAATACGCCTGTTATCGCGTGACAAAAATCAGGTCGTTTTAAAATGTCAGCCACAAGAGAAATTCAAAATGCTATAACTCAGCCTATTTTTTTTAGATATTAGCGAAAGAAAAACTGTTCCGGAATCTTTGTATTAAGGTCAAACACATACAAAAAATCTTTTTCATTTTCCAATTTTTTAGTATCTCATTTAATTTTTTTTATTTTTTAATTTTTTTAATTGGCCGCCAATTTGAAACAAGATGGCGGATGAAGCTGGCCAACGAACTCGGTCGAGATATTTGTATGTACTATGTACACACCAAGGTACATCCAAGTCGGTTCATAAATACGCCTGTTATTACGTGAGAAAAATCAGGACGTTTCAAAATGTCAGCCACGCTAGAAATTCAAAATGCTATAACTCAGCCATTTCTTAAGATATAGACGAAACAAAAACTGCTCCCGAATCTTTTTATCAAGGTCAAACACATAAGAAGAAAATATTTTTTCAATTTTCAATTTTTGGTACCACATTTCAAATTTAAATTTTTCTTAAAAATTTAAATGGCCGCCATTTTTAAACAAGATGGCGGGTGAAGCTGGCCAACGAACCCGGTCGAGACATTGGTATGTACTATGTATAAACGAAGTTACATCCAAATTGGTTCATAAATACGCCTTTTATCGCGTGACAAAATTCAGGACGTTTCAAAATGTCAGCCACGCTAGAAATTCAAAATGCTATAACTCAGCCATTTTTTAAGATATAGACGAAACAAAAACTGCTCCGAAATCTTTGTATAAAGGTCAAATACATAAGAAAAAAATATTTTTCCATTTTCAAATTTTTAGTACCACATTTCAAATTTTAAAAATTTAAAATTTTTTTAAATGGCCGCCATTTTGAAACAAAATGGCGGATGAAGCTGGCCAACGAACTCGGTCGAGACATTGGTATGTACTATGTACACACCGAATTACATCCAAATCGGTTCATAAATACGCCTTTTATCGCGTGACAAAATTCAGGACGTTTCAAAATGTCAGCCACGCTAGAAATTCAAAATGCTATAACTCAGCCATTTTTTAAGATATAGACGAAACAAAAACTGCTCCGGAATCTTTGTATAAAGGTCAAATACATAAGAAAAAAATATTTTTCCATTTTTAATTTTTTGGTACCACATTTCAAGTTTTAAATTATTTTAAAAATTTTAAATGGCCGCCATTTTGAAACAAAACGGCGGATGAAGCTGGCCAACGAACTCGGTCGAGACATTGGTATGTACTATATACACACCGAATTACATCGAAATCGGTTCATAATTACGGGAGTTACAGTGTGACATAGGTCAGATATATATATATATATATATATATATAATATATATATATATCAATTTTGAACGGAGGGTGGTTTCGGGGTCTGGGGGTCATGATCGATGAAAATATACCAAAATTTTTTGAACTCGCTTTCCTCCGAACGGCTGCAATAGGTAGCTTTTTTGTAAAGAAAGCTACCTAAAAGGGGTCGAAGAAAAAATTATCGTATTAAAGCTGTTCTCAAATCCAAAGTGGCAACTTTATGACATGTTGTAATTCATTTTTGTTGGGAAACGCATGAAACTGGAAGGTGTTGTTATACAGAAACGTTTTCCTTTTTTTGTAAACGCAATAGGTGTTTCAGAAAATACTGTCAAAGTTGGCGTTTTGAACCAAATTTCCTTACGAAAGCAGAAAAACCAGTGAACGAAGGGAGAAAAACGCCTTTTGATAGGTCTGCCAATTTTATACCTTTACGTTTAAACATGTGTACATCATTGTGTAAGAAAGTATAAGCTTGTTGAGCAGTACAGTTGAGAATAACCACAGTGCTGGTCACTCAGCTTCGGAATTCTCCTCCGTAATGTTAAGTCTATGGACTTTTGATGCATTCGTATATTTAAAATATCTTTTTGGGAAATTCATATTTTAAACATCTTTTCTCTGTGTACTCTTCTTAAAGGATGTCTCTTTTTTTTCTTAGTTTTCAAAATATTTCTAATATCTATGCTGAATTTAATTTTTAATATTTTGTGTGTTAAGCGCGCGAACTGTGTGTAAGTTTTTAACACTTCATATAAAATTAAGTCTATTTTAGAAATATTTTGAGAACTAAGAAAAAAAGAGACATCTTTTAGGAAGAGCAAACAAAAAATAGAAGTTAAAAATATTAATTTCCCGAGGAGATATTTTAAATATACGAATGCATCAAATGCCCATAGACTTTACATTAGTGAGGAGAAATCGGAAGTGACCAGCCCCCTTAACATGATTCTGATAAAACCAGCTCATACAGAAAAAAATGAAATTAAAAACTCGTCAAAAGCGGCCAGGTAAAATTGTTAAACTGCGTTTATCTCTAATCTTGGTTTAGTTTTTGTTGGTGAAATCAGTATTTAACTTCGAAATTTACCTTTGCCTGTAGGCCGAGCCGACAAGGATTTTTTAATTTATCGTGAAATCATCATTTAACTTTGTTTCTGTATAATGGACAAAAATATATGGAAATATGCATAGTATTCCTCGATTTTTTCATTCCGTATGCTACTTTCAGGGGCGGTGTTAGCAGGACCATCGCTAAGACTTTTTATTCGGAGGGGGAGGGGGGAGGACAATAAATTACCAAGTCAAATTTCAGTATTTGCCAACTCATTGAAAAGCAAAAATAAATAGTTCTCGAAGTTCGCCAGCTAGTTTTATAATTTTGCCAAGTTAAATTACCACAATTAGAAAATGCAATATATAGTTCTTATTCATAAAAAGTTTAATAATATTCCCAATTAAATTTGTAACTTTGGCCAAGTCTATCAGAAATAGAAAGTGTATTAAAGTTTTTATTAAAGTTTTAAAGAAATTTGCCAACTAAATTTGTAAATTTTGCCAAGTGTAACAATATTCGCGAACGTTTGGGGAACGAACGTCCCCCCTCTTCCCTCAGCGAGGGCACCCTGGGCGTTAGTAGCCCAGGCGAAAAATATTTTAAAAACTGAAAATTTACGCTGAAATCGTTAAGTAAAAGCATATTTAAGTAAAATAAGTTTAATTTACATAATTTATAAACAAATCTCAATTTAAACACTTGAAATTTCACTAATTAATACAGACATTGCCTATAATTAATTTACTTTAACGTTAATTCTATAATCTGCACCAAATTAATTTCAAATTAAATAAATATTTCTTATATTATTCAACTCTATTACATACATTTCAGTCCTTTCAATAGCGAAATTTGGAGGGATTTTATTTTCCAATATTTTCCCAAACAGCTGTTTTTTTATAGCCTCGAACTTTAGCAAAATTAAATTACGGTTTAAAAGGTGCTTTTTGTTGCATTTACTTTTGAAATTATAAAATAAAATAAAAATAAGTTATAAAATATGTTACCGTACGGTCGTAGATTAGTTAAAAAAAAAAAATGATCCGGCTCTCGATCCGGCTTGTTCAACATTTCATGTGTTTAGTTCATGCTTCATGTTCTTAGTTACAACCTTCACCGCTAGGACTTTCTGTTCCATAATCAGTTTTTAAATAAAAATGAAATAATTTTTGGGGTTAAAAATTATAAATTAGTATTTTTTCTGAATTTATTCTAACAAATTTTCATTTTCATACTAGTCACATGTATTTTTAATCATAATTTCTGCGCAAGGGTAATAAGTTAAGCAACAAGCATTTTCTTGGATTGAGATACTTCTGTATCTGTATTTTATGGTGACTAAATAGCTGTGGTTTTGTACTAAAACAGAAGAAAAGATGAATGCTGATGTTAATAGAAAAGGTATATTTTATTAGATACTTTACTTCTCGTTCCGAATTATTTCAT
This sequence comes from Maratus speciosus, assembly GCA_963932465.1. Classification (NCBI taxonomy): domain Eukaryota; kingdom Metazoa; phylum Arthropoda; class Arachnida; order Araneae; family Salticidae; genus Maratus; species Maratus speciosus. The sequence goes on from OZ010789.1 coordinate 300,145,299, forward strand.
GACTTCTGTTTAGTTATTTATTTTCTGTCAAAATATTCTTTATTATTTCAGTGATGGCTATTCAAGCAAAGAAAAAAAGATCGAAGGGTCCTAAATCCAAGTTAAAAAGCAGAACTGAAGCACCGGAAAACAAAAAAAGGTATTTAAATTCATGATTATGATATTTATTTTGATTGATCTATCAATATTTACGAAAAATATTTAATTAATTGTAGTTTGCAGTGCTGAGAAGCAACGATTGAAACTTCCGCACCTTATATGTGCGTTTGTTTTGGAATTTTTTATTTTACACTTATGTGCGTATAAAATATTTGTAGGCTAATTTGCTCTCAAAATTAGATATTTTAGGTTTTGCTTATATTGTTTTGATGTTTCTGGAAGTATTATGCAAATATACGTATGTGTTTTTCTTATTTGTATTTTCTTATTTCGAGTTGGTCCAATAATGCATTTTCCCATGTCTAATTATTCCAAGATTTTTAAAGATAATTGCGCTTTTCTTCATTTGACGTTGCTTAAGTATAATAATTTGTAAACATTTGGCATTCTCAGCAGTTAATTTGGCAATTTTATTTACATTGTTTGAAACAACTGACTCGTGAATAATATGAATTTTTCTTTGAATGTTAAAAGTGTTTTAAATTAAAAGTTTAGGAAATCGGCTGCTGCTTTTAATTTCAAAGGTATTAAAACCTTCATAGTGTATATTTTTAAATACATGTCTACATAACTTCTGGCACGTATACGTTTTCATTTTTGTTAAACTGTTAATTGCAATCTACTATATGAGTGATTAATAGTTCTAAAGAATATATACCATCACATAATTTTGTTAAATATATACTACCTATATTTATACAATTTCATTTTTTGATTAGGAATGTTTTGGTGAAATAGCCAGTGACTTTACTGCTGACCCTTTAATTTGTGTTTCTGCTTAATAAATTTCTTATTTATAATATAAAATTTCTTTTTGTAACATCTAAAAGTTCTTATGTAATATAAAGATAAATCAGTTCAAAGATAAATGTTGATGTAGTTTCAATTCAAAATTATTTGTACTACCCCTAAATTTCAAAATCACAGATAATTAAAAATCTTATTTCAGCAATATTAGTGATTAAGTAAATAAAACAGTTTGCTGCAGATTACTGAGGTGGTTAAAGGAACAACGTTGATTTAGCTAAAAGTCTTTTCTCAAAACCTTAAGTAGTGATGTTATGATTCAGAAAATCCTTTTAATTTATAAATGGAATTTCTTTTTAAATTCTTTTAAAGTCATTGCTACATCTAATTATTTCTATGTTTTCCATAAATTTGATTGCTGATAATTAGACAAATTTCATCATAAAAATGCAGCTTTTCCAAAAATGGCACAGATGTCATATACGTAACGATTACTTAACTGGCGCCAAAGTGTCGTTATTTTGCTTGATGTGGTAACCCGGATTATGTTGTTTATGCTGTTGATGTTTTCGCCAAATTGGCAACCGAAAAAAAATCGCGCCAATATGGGGCGAATATGACATCTGTGCCAAAATTAGTTCATTAGCACTACAAATTATTGTAGAAAATTTTTAACAAAATTTTGTATTCTGTTATTCTCTATAACGCACAACTTCTGAGATGTAAATAATGAATTTTGTGGTTAAAGAAGCACCGGCATTCTCACATTGTAAAAAGTTGCTGCTCTCTAGTTGATTAAATTTAATACATTAGTTTATCTCCTTAATACAGAGCTTTTTAATTAAAAAATTACTATTATTACAATAAATTTTGGTACTTTTCGGTTAGCCGGGTGCCAGTGTTATAGGGTAGATGTGTCAGTAATGGACACCCTTAAGGAATTTCTTTTAAAATTATTTTTTTATTAATAGTTATAATTATTATATTCCAATTTTTTTCAATTTTATATTAACCTATCAACAATATTTAACCATTCCTATAGTCTCATTTCCCAATATGAATTGAAATTTAATTTTAAATTACAGAAATATATCAAAAGCCCAGTAATGGACACTCCATAAAAAGTAATAAATATAATTGTTTTTACGACTGTATTTACAACCAGAATTTATTGAATACATACTAATGAAACAAAATAGTTAATTTCAAATAAATTTAACAATTAGGATACCAGTAATTAATAAAATATTTGTGATAATCAATTGTTTTCAATCAATCTGTTTGCATGAATTATTGTAATTATCAGATGATTGATGTTTTAATTATTTTTGATGCATAGTTTAAAATACTAAATATCAGGCAATTACAGCTATCAAATTATTGAAATAGTGGGGGATTTAAAGGGTAATTAAAAAAAAAAAAAGCTTTGTAGTATTAGTGTTTAGTTTTGTCTCACTATTTTTAACAAATCTTCCAGAGACTACTTGATATATCATTTATAGTAATTAATATTACAAGTATGAAAGAAATGATATTGTGAGTTGAATATTTTAAACTGATGAGTATATGTAGAACTGATGTTTAAGCCACTGATCTAGTTTCATGAGTATTACCTGTAACCTGTAACTTTCATTAATATTACTTTTTTTTTTTTTTTCCCCTGGTCAATTGTGATTAAGGAAACATTTAAGACACAAAATAGATTTTTAATAGCTTCTGTAACTCAATTGTTTTTATTTAAACAGAGAGAGGATTCTATGAGCCCCTCTTTGACTGTGGCTCTTAAACAAAAAGTTTTGGTGTTATTACATTCTGGTGAGTGTTAATTAAAAAATTAAATTTGATTATTTAGTTTTGCAGTTAAGTCAAAATATTTTATGCACTATAAACATTACTGAAATTGCAGTTTTAGCAATGTCTACATAAGGTGTCCATTACTGGAAAATGACTAATTGACCATCCCAGTAATGGACACCCCCTCTTAAAACCTTAAAAATAAATTAAATTTTGTAAATGGTCGTTAGTATATAAAATTCTAAGTTTTCTATTTCTACTCAAACATAAACATTCAAATTTTGCAAGAAAATAAATATATAAATTAATTAAACAAAGCCAGTTCTTAGCCTCTTCATTAAGATTTTCACGGAAAAACAGCAAAACTTTGAAACATTATTTTCTGCTTCCTGATTGGTTTGATTAAAAGTGTCAACAATAACCCAGTTTTATAAAACATGCAAGGGGGAATTATAAAAAAAAAAATAATTAAAGCTAAATATTTATTAGTTATTTTTTTATGAACCAAAAACATCAAGGGTGTCCATTACTGGCACGTCTACTCTATATACATATATATATATATATATATGTGTGTGTGTTTATATATACAATGTGTGTATATCTATATACCGGGTGTCCCAAAAAGGACTGACTGATTTTAAAATTCAATAACTTCCAAATGGTGACAGATATTAAAAAAATTCTTGCAGGAGGGTTATGCATAAAGTCAAAAGTTTTTTTACAGTGATTTTCAATTTTAGTTCGAATTACAAACAATAGATGGCGCTGCGATCAATAGAGGCTAAATTCAGGCTCGATTTTTGGTACTTCGTGGCCCGGATAATACAGTTCCATCTCCTTTTTCTGCATGAAACAACAGAAAGGACCAAAAATCGAGCCTGTATTTAGCGACTATTGCTTACAGCGCCATCTATTGTTTGTAATTCGAACTAAAATCGGAAATCACTGTAATAAAACTTTTGACTTTATGCATAACCCTCCTGCAAGAATTTTTTTAATATCTGTCACCGTTTGGAAGTTATTGAATTTTAAAATCAGTCAGTCCTTTTTGGGACACCCGGTATATGTATGTATATAAACATGTATATATAACACTGGCGCCTGGCTAACCGAAAAGTACCTAAATTTTTTTGAAAATGAGTAATATTGTAGGTACATATTATTGAATAATTTGAACCATATTCGTAAAGTTAATTTAACAATGTGTGAAATAATCTAGATCAGGGATTTTCAAACTATGGTATGCATACCAATACTGGTACGCAGAGTCAGATAATATAGGCGAATGCCGTTCTCAGAAAATTTTCAAAGTTTGCAGACAGTTTTGATGGGGTTTTTTTACAAATTTCTTTATTAAAAAAAAAATTACGAAGACCCCAGGTGGAGAAATGGTGCGATGCACGTTGCAGACTCTTGAGAAGGTCTCCAGACTATTTTTCAACTGGAGAAAAATTTTTTTTTTAAAGAAAGTCACAATATTAAGGAATGGTTTGTCTTAAAAACAGTAGATAAACTGATGAGTAAGAGTTCATCTCTTCCATTCATGGACTAAACTTTTTTATTTTAACATTCATTTATTCGTATTTCAGCTATTTTATAGATTAAATAACAGTTTTGTTGAGCAATCATAAATTGATATCTTTATATTATAAGTTAATGATTAAAATATTTCACATTTTAATAAATGTATATTTTTTAAATTTTCATTAGTTTTTCTTTCATTCATTGCCTGTAATTAAGCATACCATTCAATACTACATTTCTTGACTGAGTTTTAATAATGCTTGTAAATTAATATTTTTCTTTTAGTGGTGTTGCTTAGTGGCACTCCACTCACATGTAACTTTTCATTTTTTCTGTTAGCGGCGATATAGGACTCGGGAGGGGCACAACGTTTTTTTTTTGCAGAAAATTTTTAAGAAATTATTTGAGTTTGCAGACTGTTTTACATTTTATCTAAGTCTGCTGGTATGTGAAGATCTGGTTACTGGTATGCAAAAATCTGATACTGGTAGTGAAATGAAATAAATACAGTGTGAAATCAAAAAACAGCTCAATATCCCTCCTCTTTTTGATTTGTTAGTTAACTGGCCCCATAGTCTCTTTCTGTTATGTTACTGCTTTGACAGTGTTTTGCTTTATCTTATTTTAGTGTAATTTCAATTAGAATTTTAGATAAATGGAACTAATTGGATGTTTAGTTGATCTTTCATCCCACCTGAAAAAAAGAAAGTTTTCTTCTATTACTATATTGTATGTGTGGTGTATAATACTTATTTCAACAAGCTTCTATCTCGTATTAATAAGTGTTTATTTTCAGAAGATATGTGAATTTTTATGTAGGTTATTCATTTATTAATTTTCTTAAGTGTATTTTATTGTTGATATAAACATAGTGTTCATATAACAAAACATGGATGAACAAGCAGTCTTTAAATGTGTATATTATTTTAAAGTTTAACAAAGCTATGTAGTATTTATGTTCTCTATTTAAATAGAACTATTAATAGATTTAAATAATATTTGCCATCCAAAAATGATGCACTTTATAAGGTACTTTTCCGTTATATGGACACCATTGTCGCCAAGCGTAATAGTTGACGCAAAATGAAAATCACGTGAATTTAAACATTTGAAAAATAAAAGTAAAAACATTGTCAATAGTAAAGTGAGCATTTAAAAATATAACATTTGAAAATTACAGACTTTTATGAACTATTTTATTAAATCACAAATATATACTTAAAATAAGTGAACAAATAACTGTTACACAATAAAGTAATAAAATAAAACTCATGTTAAACTACCTTCGCATGGTTTACAGTAAAAATCCTTTTCACGATCAGGGTTAAAATAATTGCCACATTAGCATACATTTTGGCATGGTGTCCATATAACGGAAAAGTACCCTTTTGTAATGATAAATACATCCTTCTCATTAGCAATGCACAGGAATTAATAGATTCATTCTACTGAATATGTATCAATTTATGTGTATAATAAGTTAAGTTTTGTAGCTTTTTTTTGTACTAAAACAATGTATTTTGATAATACAGTACAGCGCTGATTATCCTAATTCCAATTAACCGAACTTCCAATTATCCGAACATCCTATTTCTCTCAAAAAATATTTTTAACCGAACTTCCAATTATCCAAACAGCCTGTTTCTTTAATTTTTTTTTTTTTTTTTTTTTTTTAAACAAACTTCCAATTATCCAAACACCCTATTAGGCCTGGATCATATTTTAAATGATGATGAGATTCAAGATAAAACCTAAATTGAAGAAAATGAAAAGGAATGCTCTGAAAATGATCCAGGTCTATCGAATCTAACAAAAACACAACTGTGAAAAAAGGGAGCCAAGTTCTGTAAAGACAATGGCAAGAAAAGAAGTGATATCTAAGTGGGTGCCAAGTTCAAATAAACTTCACTCAAACTTACCTATTGAAGTATTGTAGCATTTTTAAAATTGTTTCAAAATAAAAATTATTGATAGCATATTAATAATAAATCTAGAACTTGGCAAGTTTTTACCTACGAGTCATATAATTTTATTACTGACATTATTATATCAAAACTTGTTATTTCATGATTGGAAGCCTTAATTTGAATGAGCTCCTTCCCCTTGAAGAGCGGTGGGATAAAATATATCTCACCTAATTTAACTGCAAAATGCCACATTGACACCAGAATTCAGGACTAAAAAGTTTAATTTTATTAAATACGTGAAAAGAAGCTTTTACTCATTTTGAAATAAATTTGTTTTTAAAGTTTGGTGTGATTCAATCATTTTAGCATTTCACGAATAAAAGTTATTTGCCCCTGAAAGGGTTAAAGGTGTGCAGTTTTTGCACCCGGGGCAAACATGGATTTTGGTGCCCCCCCCCCCCCCCTCCTCCGCAAAGTATATTTACAAAGAAAATTTTATTAATTTTCTAATAGCCAACATATTTTAAAATTTAAATTATGTAATCATAAAATATGTAATACTGAACTACTTTAATCTACTTTGTCAAATATTGATTCATTAAAGTCTTGAAAACGGAATTGAAAAAAATTCCGCTTTATACAGCATCCTTATGCCATATCCTTAGATTCTTCTGTGCTTTGGCATACCCCAGACAGGACGATTTTAACAAAATAGTGCTAAACATGGACGTGAGAAAAATCAACAACTGGCGCCTGGGGTACATGCCTCATCTGCCCCCCCCCCTTCCCTCCCCCCCCCCAGTTTCGACCCTGAGAAAATGTAGATCTTCGAAACTGATATAAGAATTATACATTACTACAAACTCATCATTGTTTATGCGCACATTTAGTAACAGATTATATATATATATATTTTCTTAAATTGATATTTCAAAGATCTAGGTAAGTAATTTTGTTTCAAATAAAAAAACTAAAAAATTATTAGTCCCATAAACAGTTTTAAGGGTAAAGCAGAGATTTTAAGGGGTAGTAAAATTTAGATGGGTGACCAATTAATTATTATTACAATAAATCACCAAATATAACTTAAAGATCATAAGCTTTGTGAGCTGTGAAGGTGGGGGCAAAGAGACAAAAGCGATTTTTTTTTTGGGGGGGGGAGGGAGGAGGTTGATTATATAATGAATTATTTATCGTTAGTAAAATTTTAACAATTAGGACAGAAAAAATAAAACCCTTTAAATTTGGTATGTTTGATAAGAAAGAGAAGCAGAATTTAGATGATTGGTTATTTATTGTCACAATGAAGTGACAGAGTTGCAAGTAAAAAAAATTAGAGTTTTAAATATTTTAACCTTCGAAGAAGGAGGGAGGCAGGGGAAGAAGAGGTAGATTAGATTGGATGATTGATTATTTATACTTTACATTTATTACAATACTTTATATTTATACTTTATTTATAATTTTTTTTTTTTTTACTTTATACTTAAAATTTACAATTAGAATAGAAAAAATTATAATATTCTAAGAGTTCAAATTCTTTTATAGTAAAATAACAAACAAAACAGAAAAAGTAATAAAGTAAATAATTTTAAACATTTAACTGAACTGTGGGGCTGATTAACCCTTTATGCACCAATGGTACTTTAAAGTACCATTAAAATAACTTGTTGTAAAATTAATGTAATAAATCGATTAATAGTAATACCGCAGTAAGAAGTGGGGGGGGGGGGAGATTTTTCACTGGTCTACATACTGAATACATTATTAGAGTATACTGAAATCATGCTGTAGTTTTAAGAATCTCATTAAAAAAAAACTAAATCCCATTTTATGAATGTTCTACTGATAAGTTTGGTTTGCACATCTTTTTTGGTGCATTGGAGGCTTTGACTAAATTCGCGTTTTTCCGCGATCCTTTGACTAAATTCGCGTTTTTCCACGATCCTGTGACGAAATTCGCTATTTTTCGCGAACCTGTTACGAAAATCGTGTTTTTTATGCGATACTTTGACGAAATGTGATCTTTTTTTCGAGATCCTTTGACAAAATTCGGCTTTATTCCGCGATTTTTTGACAAAATTCACAAATTTTTCGCGATCTTTTGTCGAAATACGCTATTTTTTCGCGGCCCTTTTACGAAAATCTCGTTTTTTCTGCGATATTTTTATGAAATTTGGGCTTTTTTCGCGATCCTTCGACAAAAATCGGCTTTTTTCCCGCGATTTTTGATGAAATTCGCTATTTTTTCGCGATCCTTTGACGAAATACGCTATTTTTTCGCGGCCCTTTTACGACAATCGCGTTTTTTCCGCGATATTTTGATGAAATTTGTGCTTTTTTGCGATCCTTTGTCGAAAATCGACATTTTTCCGCAATTTTTTGACGAAATTCGCAATTTTTTAGCGATTTTTTGACGAAATACACTATTTTTTCGCGGCCCTTTTACGAAAATCGCGTTTTTTCCGCGATATTTTGACGAAATTTGCGCTTTTTTGCGATCCTTCGACAAAAATCGGCTTTTTTCCCGCGATTTTTGATGAAATTCGCTATTTTTTCGCGATCCTTTGACGAAATACGCTATTTTTTCGCGGCCCTTTTACGACAATCGCGTTTTTTCCGCGATATTTTGATGAAATTTGTGCTTTTTTGCGATCCTTTGTCGAAAATCGACATTTTTCCGCAATTTTTTGACGAAATTCGCAATTTTTTAGCGATTTTTTGACGAAATACACTATTTTTTCGCGGCCCTTTTACGAAAATCGCGTTTTTTCCGCGATATTTTGACGAAATTTGCGCTTTTTTGCGATCCTTCGACAAAAATCGGCCTTTTTACCTGCGATTTTTTGATGAAATTCGCTATTTTTTCGCGATTTTTTGATGAAATTCGCTATTTTTTCGCGATCCTTTGAAGAAATACGCTATTTTTTTGCGGCCCTTTTACGAGAATCGCGTTTTTTCCGCAATATTTTGATGAAATTTGCGCTTTTTTTTTGCGATCCTTTGACGAAAATCGGCTTTTTTCCGTGATTTTTTGACGAAATTACCCGTCCCACGGACACGTAATAACTATTTTTTTTGCGTCCCGTCTCCGATTTTTTGCGTGATTTACGCGCTATAGCGCGTCCGCGGCATCGCTTAAAGCGATCGCTGAGAACGACTCCGGGCACATTTGACTATTTTTGAAATATGAAGGGCGCAGTTTGCCGATTTAAAAAACGGCAGGGCGCGTTTTACCGATTTTAAAAGGGGCAGGGCGCTGCGCCCTTCAAAAATGGCCTAGCGGGAACACTAGAGTGATAACAAAGAACAAGCGTAAGTATATCTGTCTCTTTGTCAGGCATTTTAGTCTGTTTGCATTGAGGTTTCCGGAGGGTGGGTGCTAGAGTACTAACCAAAGACGAGCGGGAGTGTATCTGTGTATTTATTGGTTTATCAAATCTTTAACATGAGTCATTTGTAACTGTAACTGTAACAAGTAACTGTATTACTTTTTTTGTAATAACATTGTTATTAATATTAACATCACCATTTTATTAAGACATGAAATTGGTAGGCATAACATTTATCAAAAACTTGCCAAGTTCTAGATTTATTATTAATATTCTATCAATAATTTTTATTTCTAAACAATTTTAAAAATGCTGTAATAAATAATAAATAAATAAATAGGTAAGTTTGAGCGAATTTTATTTGAACTTGGCATCCACTTAGATATCACTTCTTTTCTTGCCATTGTCTTTACAGAACTTGGCTCCCTTTTTTCACAGTTATGTTTTGTTAGATATCATTACTTTTTGTAAAGTTACAATATATTTAGACACTTTAGGGTCATTCCATGTCAAATTAACACAAAAAAGTGACATTTTCTACTTGACCTCCTCAGAATTTAATTATATTAAGATCAGTTGTTAGGATCATAGAGAAATGAATAAATAATCGGTGATTAGTTCCTATCTCTCTTGGTTTTGGAGATAATTAGCTTCAAAGATGGACAAAAAATATAAATTTTTGCATTTCATGCAATACAAATTTAGTCATAATTTCTTCCCTAATTGTCACAAACACTTACTTTTTATGTCTTTGGAAAGTGTTTGAATTGGGCTTTCATATGATATATCACATGAACATATTTTTTGAATTTTTAATTTTAAGGTCAAACAAGTTGACCTTTCATATCTCAAAATCGGACATCTTAATTTTTTTGAAAAAAATAATTGTTACTCATATACTTATTTTCTATAATATCTGATGATATCATTTTGGGACATCCATGGGATGCTGAGTTAAAAATTAGAATGTAAACTGCTGTCTTAATTTCCATAAGAAAGTCACAAATTTAGGTGACTAACCCATAAATTGTATATAGTATAATTTTTATGTACAAGTAAGAATTGATGAAAAAAAAAAAACCTATTTTCATTGTAAAGTTCACAAAACATATATGTGTGTGTGTGGGGGGGGGGGGGGGGGAGGTGAGGCTGAGGAAGGTTTCATACCCTGAAGTAAACAAATCTATGCATCTTAGCAAACAAACTTCTGAGTCATTCCACATTAAATCAACATAGACAAACTAACCTCTTAATGTTTTAATAAAATTTGAGGCACTTAATACTTAATAGTATCATAATATAATTAAAAACTAGATGTCTAGGGTTGCAGGGTAAAAACTTAGAGAGAGACAATTTATATTTATAAATTTGTAAAAAATTCATTGACATTATTCTACTTGATTTAAAGAACTGATTTTCATATCATTTTAAAACTTCTTTCATGAATTTCTAAAATATATGCATCATAATAGGTATTATATTAAAAACATTTCCTTAAATTTCAAATTAAAATCTTAAATAATAAGTTTTTTTTAAAATATTTTCAGAGGATTGCAGGTCTGCCATATAGTTTGTAATTACCAATAGTTAAACATTTAATAATATTATAGTAAAAAAGAACTTTTTTAATAGTTTTTAAAATAATCTTAAATAAAATCCTTTTTATAAATTTTATAGCAAATTTCCTTCAAGAAGCAGTAAAAGATTGAAAAGAGCTGAATTTAATTTAATATGGTTTATATACTACATAAACTGTCGAATAAATAACGTCTTTTAACATACGCTATTTCTTATCAGTTATGTTCTAGCATGCTAAGTTTCAAGTGGCTGAGTCATTTGCAGGGGTGTAAAAATACCGGGCGCCAGGTCGCCCGGGCGACTAAATTTTCAACACTGGCGCCTAGATATGTCTTAGGAAATGAAAAATAATTCATATTTATAACCTTGATTATTTATGGATTTTTTTTTCTTTTTGTTCCATGTGCAAAGAAAAAAAAAATAAATGAAGTTCTCTTTCACTGAACTGGACTTATTAAAATTATTATTAAATCATTTCCAGAAATATTTTGTCACATTCAATGTTGTTTTGGAAACAACTGAAAGTATTGCTCTTGACGAATGGTACAAGTTTAAGGTACTATGCAAAGACATGAAATTTAGTGAGCTTTTGATCAAATCAATGAAAAATGATTCTAAATTTCATATTTTATCAAAGTTACTGCAAATTGTATCTGTAATACCTGTGGCAACTGCATCCTGTGAGCGAGGATTCAGCACAATGAATTTTATCAAGAACAAGTTTCGCTCTACTTTGACATCACAAAATTTAAATGATTTATTATTAATAAATTTAAATGGACCTTCTGTAGAAGCATTTGATCCTACAAAAGCAGTTGAACGCTGGTACTTTACATAAAAAACAACAGGACACATGAGCGGTCATAAACATTATAAAAGTTTAAAAGCAAATGAGGACAAACAATAAGTTAACAGTATTGATTTATGGCATATAGTCCTTGAAGTGAATTACATATTTGTACTTTTGAGGTGTTTAAAGAAGTTTTTAATGATTATTATTTGTATTTTACATCAACACTTCCAATTTTTTTATTTCAATATTTATAATTTTATGTAACATTACTTTTTTATACAAGAAAAATTTATGTCATGTGTCAGATATATTTAATTAAATAGAGTAACTTGTATGTACTATTATTAACTTATACTGTAATTTCATTTTACAAATTTGTCGATAGTAACTGGCTCTTAGATTTTTGAGCTGGCTCCTAGATTTTAAAAAATTTTTTACACCCCTGGTCATTTGTATATTACTGAGTGCAAGCAAAAACATAACTTTTGCTGACTTCTTGCTGCAGAGCTTGTGATTCAGTCTATAGCCAGAGTTTCTCATGGTAACTTGCTCAGTTGCTTTTCAGTGATAAATTAGGAAATGTAATTTGTGTATATAAAATTATAATTTTAGCTAGTTTTGCATTTAGATAATTAAGTCTTTAATTAAAATCTGTATGATAATTTAAATTTTTTAATTGTTGTAAATAAGTTATAAATTATTTAACTCACATAAAATATCACTGCAAGTTCAGTCCTCTAAAATGGATGAGAAATGGACCTTATATTGTTTTAATCCATTTAAAAAGTCTAACCGCTCTCATGTGAAGAAAAGATTAAGACCAGTGATAACCTGGATCTGTTATCTATTCCCTGAAGCAACAAAGCTTTCTAAAGTTTGTGATAAATGCAGAAAAGAACTTGAAAAAATGAAAAAAGATCGTGAAAAAGATGAAATTTTATCTTTGCCAAGTATTCAGGATCTTGTTTGATAGAATCTGATAGAGATCCTGATAGTAGGAGAGCTGTTGAACATTTTTGAGTAGGTATTTGAGGCACCCTGAAATTTTGTGCAACACTTCTTTTGTAATGCCTGAATACAAAATCGAATGTCTGGCTGAAGGATCGTGGCCCAAAAACTGTGCCAGACACGTGTCAAGTGCCATTTTCTGACTACCCAAAAAAGGTATTTGAGGCACGCTGAGATTGAGACAGAATAATATTTATGCTTATAAAAAATATTTTGAAAATGACAGACACTTTAGTTGGACCAAAAACTGTGCCAGACACGTGCCAAGTGCCATTTTTTGACTACCCCAAAAAGATATTTGAGGCACGCTGAGATTGAGACAGAATAATATTTATGCTTAGAAAAAAATATTTTGAAAATGAGACACTTTAGTCGACCCAAAACCTGTGCCAGACATGTGTCAAGTGCCATTTTTTTTACTACCCAAGAAAGGTATTTGAGGCACTCTGAGATTGAGACAAATAGTATTTATGCTTAGAAAAAAATATTTTGAAAATGACAGGCACTTTAGTCGGCCCAAAAACTGTGTCAGACACGTGTCAAGTGCCATTTTTTGACTACCCACAAAAGGTATTTGAGGTACGGTGAGATTGAGACAGAAAAATATTTATGCTTAGAAAAAAATATTTTGAAAATGACACACTTTTGTTGGCACTTTTTACTTGCCAGACAACATAGAATGTTAAATGCGAGTGCCAGTAAAGCTGGACTTCCGGTGTCTTTTTAAAAGTATATTTATATAAAAGTATATAAATATACTTTTATAACTATGATTTTGTCATATACATTTATATGTAATGAAATTTAACGATCGTTTAATGACAGTTAGTACAAAATTTAAACTGATTAAAATTGCTTTAAACTCAAAGTTAAGGTCCTGATTCTGAGCACTGTCGATTTGTGTTCGATAGTGTTAGTGTCGGAGACAACATGAGAAAAGTATTGTTGCCATAGAAACAACGACTTATTTAATTTCAAAATATATAATGAAATAGTTCTTAATCGGACAGTTACATTTAAAGTGCACTTAAATTTATCCTGCCGGTGAAACCGTCCGAAAATTAAATAACTTCAGCAACGTGCTACTTGTATATATTACATAAGCTTATAGAAAAAATAAGAAAATATTTCATTGTTTAAGTTTAAATTCCTTAAGTACCGCCCATTCGAATAATCATTTAAAGCAATTTTCAGATGCATTAAAATATTCGCGTTTGGTGAGGAAAAGTTTTACCCGCCAAATCACGTGCACATTCGTCTTTTAGCGTGAAATAATCGAAAATATTTTATTTTTAGCTCACAGGATATCAAAGCCTGAGACCTTATGTGCCCGCCGGTTCTGTATGTACGTAACGCGATAACTCTTGATAGAAACATCCCATTTGCTTCAATTTTTTTTTCTTGTTTCATTCTGATATGCCGCTTCCCTGATTAGTTTTGGGAACTCATTGGTTGAGGATAAAGGGGAGTTAGTCCACCCCCCCCCCCCACCCCCCTTAATTCAGATAAATGGGTTTTTCATGAAGAATTATTCGATTTGCTCCGCATTTGGTATACCAGTTTATTATGTTAAGGAACTTCCCTGATTAGTTTGGGGGTTCATTGGTTAAGGATAAAGGGGGAAAAGGGGCGTTAGTCCACCCTCCCCTTATTTCAGATAAATGGGTTTTTCATGCAGAATTATTCAATTTGCTCCGAATTTGGTATGCCGGTTTATTATGTTAAGGAACTTCCCTGATTAGGTTTGGGGATTCATTGGTTAAGGATAAAGGGGGGAAAGGGGTGCAACGCGATTTACGCTTTGTTTGTATCGTAAGTCAGTAAATGGATCTTCAGCGGGGCACCGCAAGTCCAACTTTACTGGCACTCGCGTTTAACATTCTATGTTGTCTGGCAAGTAGAAAGTGCCAACAAAAGTGTCTGTCATTTTCAAAATATTTTTTTCTAAGCATAAATATTATTCTGTCTCAATCTCAGCGTGCCTCAAATACATTTTTTGGGTAGTGAAAAAATAGCACTTGACACGTGTCTGGCACAGTTTTTGGGCCGCCTAAAGTGTGTCATTTTGAAAATATTTTTTTCTAAGCATAAATACTGTTCTGTCTCAATCTCAGCGTGCCTCAAGTACCTTTTTTGGGTAGTCGAAAAATGGCACTTGACACATGTCTGGCACAGTTTTTGGGCTGACTAAAGTGTCTGTCATTTTCAAAATATTTTTTTCTAAGCATAAATACTGTTCTGTCTCAATCTCAGCGTGCCTCAAATACCTTTTTTGGGTAGTCAAAAAATGGCACTTGACACATGTCTGGCACAGGTTTTAGGCCGACTAAAGTGTCTGTCATTTTCAAAATATTTTTTCTAAGCATAAATACTATTGTCTCAATCTCAGCGTGCCTCAAATACCTTTTTGGGGTAGTTGAAAAATGGCACTTGACACATGTCTGCCACAGGTTTTGGGCCGACTAAAATGTCTGTCATTTTCAAAATATTTTTTTCTAAGCATAAATACTATTTTGTCTCAATCTCAGCGTGCCTCAAATACCTTTTTTGGGTAGTCAAAAAATGGCACTTGACACGTGTCTGGCACAGGTTTTGGGCCGACTAAAGTGTCTGTCATTTTAGAAATATTTTTTTCTAAGCATAAATATTATTCTGTCTCAATCTCAGCGTGCCTCAAATACCTTTTTTGGGTAGTGAAAAAATAGCACTTGACACGTGTCTGGCACAGTTTTTGGGCCGCCTAAAGTGTCTGTCATTTTGAAAATATTTTTTTCTAAGCATAAATACTGTTCTGTCCCAATCTCAGCGTGCCTCAAATACCTTTTTTTTTGGGTAGTCAAAAAATGGCACATGACACGTGTCTGGCACAGGTTTTGGGCCGACTAAAGTGTCTGTCATTTTCAAAATATTTTTTCTAAGCATAAATACTATTGTCTCAATCTCAGCGTGCCTCTAATACCTTTTTTGGGTAGTTGAAAAATGGCACTTGACACATGTCTGCCACAGGTTTTGGGCCGACTAAAATGTCTGTCATTTTCAAAATATTTTTTTCTAAGCATAAATACTATTTTGTCTCAATCTCAGCGTGCCTCAAATACCTTTTTTGGGTAGTCAAAAAATGGCACTTGACACGTGTCTGGTGCAGGTTTTGGGCCGACTAAAGTGTCTGTCATTTTGAAAATATTTTTTTCTAAGCATAAATACTGTTCTGTCTCAATCTCAGCGTGCCTCAAGTACCTTTTTTGGGTAGTCGAAAAATGGCACTTGACACATGTCTGGCACAGTTTTTGGGCTGACTAAAGTGTCTGTCATTTTCAAAATATTTTTTTCTAAGCATAAATACTGTTCTGTCTCAATCTCAGCGTGCCTCAAATACCTTTTTTGGGTAGTCAAAAAATGGCACTTGACACATGTCTGCACAGGTTTTGGGCCGACTAAAGTGTCTGTCACTTTCAAAATATTTTTTTCTAAGCATAAATATTATTCTGTCTCAATCTCAGTGTGCCTCAAATACCTTTTTTGGGTAGTCAAAAAATGGCACTTTGACACGTGTCTGGCACAGTTTTTGGGCTGACTAAAGTGTGTGTCGTTTTCAAAATATTTTTTTCTAAGCATAAATACTGTTCTGTCCCAATCTCAGCGTGCCTCAAATACCTTTTTTTTGGGTAGTCAAAAAATGGCACATGACACGTGTCTGGCACAGGTTTTGGGCCGACTAAAGTGTCTGTCATTTTCAAAATATTTTTTCTAAGCATAAATACTATTGTCTCAATCTCAGCGTGCCTCAAATACCTTTTTTGGGTAGTTGAAAAATGGCACTTGACACATGTCTGCCACAGGTTTTGGGCCGACTAAAATGTCTGTCATTTTCAAAATATTTTTTTCTAAGCATAAATACTATTTTGTCTCAATCTCAGTGTGCCTCAAATACCTTTTTGGGGTAGTCAAAAAATGGCACTTGACACGTGTCTGGCACAGGTTTTGGGCCGACTAAAGTGTCTGTCATTTTCAAAATATTTTTTTCTAAGCATAAATACTGTTCTGTCTCAATCTCAGCGTGCCTCAAATACCTTTTTTGGGTAGTCAAAAAATGGCACTTGACACATGTCTGGCACAGGTTTTAGGCCGACTAAAGTGTCTGTCATTTTCAAAATATTTTTTCTAAGCATAAATACTATTGTCTCAATCTCAGCGTGCCTCAAATACCTTTTTGGGGTAGTTGAAAAATGGCACTTGACACATGTCTGCCACAGGTTTTGGGCCGACTAAAATGTCTGTCATTTTCAAAATATTTTTTTCTAAGCATAAATACTATTTTGTCTCAATCTCAGCGTGCCTCAAATACCTTTTTTGGGTAGTCAAAAAATGGCACTTGACACGTGTCTGGCACAGGTTTTGGGCCGACTAAAGTGTCTGTCATTTTAGAAATATTTTTTTCTAAGCATAAATATTATTCTGTCTCAATCTCAGCGTGCCTCAAATACCTTTTTTGGGTAGTGAAAAAATAGCACTTGACACGTGTCTGGCACAGTTTTTGGGCCGCCTAAAGTGTCTGTCATTTTGAAAATATTTTTTTCTAAGCATAAATACTGTTCTGTCCCAATCTCAGCGTGCCTCAAATACCTTTTTTTTTGGGTAGTCAAAAAATGGCACATGACACGTGTCTGGCACAGGTTTTGGGCCGACTAAAGTGTCTGTCATTTTCAAAATATTTTTTCTAAGCATAAATACTATTGTCTCAATCTCAGCGTGCCTCTAATACCTTTTTTGGGTAGTTGAAAAATGGCACTTGACACATGTCTGCCACAGGTTTTGGGCCGACTAAAATGTCTGTCATTTTCAAAATATTTTTTTCTAAGCATAAATACTATTTTGTCTCAATCTCAGCGTGCCTCAAATACCTTTTTTGGGTAGTCAAAAAATGGCACTTGACACGTGTCTGGTGCAGGTTTTGGGCCGACTAAAGTGTCTGTCATTTTGAAAATATTTTTTTCTAAGCATAAATACTGTTCTGTCTCAATCTCAGCGTGCCTCAAGTACCTTTTTTGGGTAGTCGAAAAATGGCACTTGACACATGTCTGGCACAGTTTTTGGGCTGACTAAAGTGTCTGTCATTTTCAAAATATTTTTTTCTAAGCATAAATACTGTTCTGTCTCAATCTCAGCGTGCCTCAAATACCTTTTTTGGGTAGTCAAAAAATGGCACTTGACACATGTCTGCACAGGTTTTGGGCCGACTAAAGTGTCTGTCACTTTCAAAATATTTTTTTCTAAGCATAAATATTATTCTGTCTCAATCTCAGTGTGCCTCAAATACCTTTTTTGGGTAGTCAAAAAATGGCACTTTGACACGTGTCTGGCACAGTTTTTGGGCTGACTAAAGTGTCTGTCGTTTTCAAAATATTTTTTTCTAAGCATAAATACTGTTCTGTCCCAATCTCAGCGTGCCTCAAATACCTTTTTTTTGGGTAGTCAAAAAATGGCACATGACACGTGTCTGGCACAGGTTTTGGGCCGACTAAAGTGTCTGTCATTTTCAAAATATTTTTTCTAAGCATAAATACTATTGTCTCAATCTCAGCGTGCCTCAAATACCTTTTTTGGGTAGTTGAAAAATGGCACTTGACACATGTCTGCCACAGGTTTTGGGCCGACTAAAATGTCTGTCATTTTCAAAATATTTTTTTCTAAGCATAAATACTATTTTGTCTCAATCTCAGTGTGCCTCAAATACCTTTTTGGGGTAGTCAAAAAATGGCACTTGACACGTGTCTGGCACAGGTTTTGGGCCGACTAAAGTGTCTGTCATTTTCAAAATATTTTTTTCTAAGCATAAATACTATTCTGTCTTAATCTCAGCGTGCCTCAAATACCTTTTTTGGGTAGTCAAAAAATGGCACTTGACACGTGTCTGGCACAGTTTTTGGGACACGATCCTTCAGCCAGACATTCGATTTTGTATTCAGGCATTACAGAAGAAGTGTTGCACAAATTTTCAGGATGCCTCAAATACCTTCCCTAAAATGTTTAACAGCTCTTGGACTATGATATTTGTTATCCTGTTGAAACTTTAAAAGCATTGAATACTACCCCTCAAGACTTAGGAGAGTCTCCTGTTGATCCAAAAAAATCAAAATATAAACAATATTCAACAACAAAGCAAAGAAAATAAACACTGCTCTGAAACGGAAAGTACTTTTCAATGAAGAGTTATCTGAATCTGATAGTGAAACTGAATCAAACAGGGTTGAGATTTCCGACTTTTTGCATAGCAGTATAATCTTAGATAAAATGTTATTTCATTTAATCCGAGCATTTTTGCAATTGAACAGAACAACATTTTCTCTTAGATTATACTGGTGTGCAAAAAGTCGGAACTCTCATCCCTGCAAATGATGAAAATATCTTAAGAAGCCTAAAAATTAAATTCAAATCTTCTACAAGCAGAAAAGATAAGCTGATGATGCTGATTCTTTTACCTGAAACGTAGAGTATCAGAAAGATAATAAGAGAATTTAACGCATCCAAATTATATGCCAAGGCAATCAAAGAAACTTTTAAAGCAAAAGGGGTTTCTTTCAGCCCCAGATCAAAAACCTGGCAAAACTCTGCCTACAGAAACTGCTGAAGCTATAAAAGCATTTTATAAAAACGATGAAGTAAGTAGCATCGTAACATCGTAAGTAGAGCTATGCCTGGAATGAAAGACTGTATTTCATTAAAAGATGTCCAAAAAATTCATATCTCCAAATGTCTAATACTGAATAATTTAAAGGAGGTTTATAGATTGTTTAAAGAAAAGTTTCCAGGTTTAGAAGTTGGATTCTATAAATTTGCTGATTATAGAAATGCTTTGGTATTTTATGGAACTCCACAGTCTTTACTTTTTACAGTTTAAAATTTTTTATCCCTTTGGGGGAGGGGAATCTGCATTCAACAATGGTTGTAAGATGAGGAAAAATGTATTAAGAAATACAGTAGATCTTTATAACGCAATTCTATATAATGCAGTTCTCCATATAACGCACAACTCCTCAGATGTAAACAATTATTTTTGCAGTTAAAAAGCACCTGCATTTTCACATTGTAAAATATTGCTACTCTCTAGAGGACTAAATTTGATACATTATTTCAACTTTATCTTCTAATTTAAGACCTTTTTACTGAAAAAAATGCTATTATTACAATAAACATTTTTGAAAATGTCTAATATAAGGGATGGTTGTGTCAGTTATATTTGGATTGTGTTTATAAAGTAAATTTAACAATGGTTGACCTATATTATGCAAAAATTTATAATTTATATAATTCTTGGTAACAAGGAATGCAGTATAAAAATATTCTAATGTATTTTGATATGATTCAGACATATTTGGCCATGTTTACAAGGTGAATTTAATGATGTGATCCATATAACGCAAAATTCTATATAACGCACAACCTTGCGTTTTTAGGTTTGCGTTATAAAGATCTTCTACTGTAGTTTATAACATCGATTTTTTTTTTCATCAATTCTTACTTGTACATAAAAATTATACTATATACAATTTATGGGTTAGTCACCTAAATTTATGACTCTCTTACGGAAATTAAGACAGCAGTTTACATTTTAATTTTTAACTCAGCATCCTGTGGCTGTCCCAAAATGATACCATCAGATATTATAGAAAATAAGTATATGAGTAACAATTATTTTTTTCAAGAAAATTAAGATGTCCGATTTTGAGATATGAAAGGTCAAAGGTCAAATTGTTTGCCCTTGAAATTAAAAATTCACAAAATATGTTCATGTAATATATCATATGAAAGCCCAATTCAAACACTTTCCAAAGACATAAAAAGTAAGTGTTTGTGACAATTAGGGAAGAAATTATGACTAAATTTGTATTGCATGAAATGCAAAAATTCACGTTTTTTTGTCCATCTTTGAAGCCAATTAACTCAGAAACCAAACGAGACAAAGATTTATTATTGGGTATTTATTCATTTCTCTATGAACCCAACAGATGAGCTTAATATCATAAAATTCTGAGGAGGTCAGGATTTTAGCTGTGTTGATTTGACATGGAATTGACCCCAAGGTTAGTTTGAGGAAAAAAAAAAAAAAAAAACATGCGTCAGGTTGATGTTGATTTTTTTTTTCTTTGCAAGTTTTCGGTTGTTTCGGTTTCAAGTTGAGTTTTGATTCTTACGTGTCAGTTTGGGTTAACCCGATTTTATTTCAATCTGAACTGACCCACGGTTCGATTAGAGTTTGGTTCTTTTTCTAACTGTGGTTAAGTTCGGGTTGTTAACTCTAATTGTTCTGGGTCAGTTTCAAGTTGAGTTTTAACTCTTATGAACTGTGTTCAAGTTAACTCTATTTTAGAAAAGAAAATCTAGTCTAGACTATCGTTTTAGGGGAAAAACTGATATGAACTGAAAACAATGAAAAACTATATATTTAAATATGAATGAATCTCTTTACATGTTTATTTTTTTTTAAATAAAAGGTAGAATTGATATTAGAAATATGATTGTAAACGGTTTTTTCATAATAGTATTAAATTTTAACTTTTTTTTTTGTTTCAAATCTCATTTGGCTCGCTGAAAAATGTTTTGGCGGGTTTGGGGTCAACAGGAATTTTTTTGATGGGTTTGTGTTAGGTTTTAGACTGACTTTAAACGTTTAAACATAATTTTTGGGTTCTAATCGGGTACCTACAACCCAACCTGTGCATGACTCTATTTCAGATGAAGAACTATATATTGGATCATGAATGACTTTATTTTTCAACATAACAGATAAAATTGATTTTGGAGATATTACATACTATTATTTTTTGATAATTACATTAAATTTTGGATTAGTCATCTATTTTGGGCAACTTCTTTAAAAAGTCCAGTCGAATATTGTGAAAACTCAGAAAGATACAGTGAGCTGATTGAAAAGTTGTGGAAAATCTCTTATGATAAAGCTATTTTTAGAAAGCAACTCACTATATCACCCCTATCTTTGCATTTTCGACTGGACTTTTTATACAAGTTGCCCATTGCCCTAAATAGCTGACTACCAAATTATAAAATAAAAATTTTAGAATCTTCCATGCATGCACAGTTAAAAGATTATTTCATACAAATGTCCATATCTCATCAAATATTCAATATTTTCATGTTTTAACTGCAGTATACTGCAGGGTTGTAGTGGGTAGCTGCCCGGGTACCTGCCCAGCTACCCACCTGGGCTGGGTTTTTTACAACTATAAGGGTTGTAGTGGATATCTGCCTGGGTACCCACCCAGCTACCCGCCCAGGCTGGGTTTTTTACAACCCTGGTATACTGTTGCTACTGTTCTTTGACAGGTTTTTGGAAAATTGTGTTAAATTTGGTTGAAAACTCTGTATGCTATAAACAAAAAACTTTTGACTTTTTTACAGACACAATAACATCATCACGAATATGAGTGCTATGCTTACACAAATGCACACAAACGCTGAACAGGACCCAAATAGTCATTTAACACAGTGACAAATTATTTTCTGTTACATAGGTGATCACAAATATTATTTTATTATTAAATTTATTATTAACCCCCTAATTGTTCTCCCAACTAAATCTTCACCGAGAAATATGAAATCAAACATGCTGTTTACATCCAAGAAGTTCAAAAATAATTCGCTAATAATTTTGACAAACCATGTACAATCGAAAGAATCCAGTCCCTGTTCCTTAACTTTTGGAGGCCAGTGTATTTTCCAGTTTTAAATGAATGAATAAGTGGATCTCCTGAAGCATTACTCTAATGCTATTAATTTAGTTTAAAAAAAAATGGTTTTCTTTAATAATATTTAAGTATTGCACGGCAGCACAATACTTATTTATTTCCAGTGTCACTTTATTTCCAGTGTCTCCAGTGTCACACATAGAAAAGCCTATGGAGCTCATAACTTTTTCATTTTTTTCTTCCCACCTTTTTGTCCCTGATGCCATTCATTTTTTTATTATTTGCTAATTCTAATAACATTATAAATTTAAAGTGTGAAAATGTTTGCCTGACGTGAGGGTCAAAACGGATGATAAAATGCCTTTGCGTATGGGTGAACCCAGAGAGTAACATGAGCTAATTTTTATTTACATTATTCAAATATTTTTCTTAATAATTCGAAATTTCGCTTTCTTCATTGAGAATCAACGGACATTTTTCCAATAAAATTTAACATTTTTTTTTTTTCATTGTTGCCAATAATTCAAAAGCCGTAATAATAATTTGTCTATTTTTAGTTGAATGATTTTCACATGAAAAATTAAACAGAAATAGTTTTTTTTCAGAATTAAAAAGAAGTTGAATATGGCATCATAGTGGAAATAAAAATGACATTTTCAAGCAGATTCTTTACGTTCAGAGTGGAAGTTTTTGCCCAAAGTACAGCAACTTGCATTACTGCACTGGAGAAACATTTTGAATTATACATAGGTAAATCGCATCACAAATTGTGATACGATACTGCATGAATCAAAGCCTGATGATGGTAACCTCCATTAATTTTGAAATGTGTTCGTCTGAATGGAGTAGTTATTAAAAAACTTGACATATTAAACAAAACACTAATTTGAAGAACAAATTAAAAAAAAAAAATCCTACATTGTTTAAGCCCGAGAAGGGACAGATATTAAGATATTTCATTCAATTCGTTCTACTTTTAATGTTAAATTTTTGTAACAAATAAGTTAAACCAATTGAACATTAAAAAATAAAAATAAAATTCATACAACATACTTTAAACACCCTAAAAACTTAGATTCCGTTCAAATGAAATCGAAATAAATCTTAGACTTTTTCCATTTTTAAGTTGTAAATATTTGTATTGCAGATTTTGTAATTATGTTTATGACAATTGTACATAAAATGATAAGATACATGCAAAATACAAAACTTTAAAAAAGGTCTAAGATTTATTTCGATTTCATTTGAACGGAATCTTAAGTTTTTAGGGTGTTTTTAAAGTATATTGTATGATTTTTATTTTTTAATGTTCAATCGGTTTAACTTATTTGTTAAAAAAATTTAATATTAAAAGTAGAACAAATTGGGTGAAATATCTTAATATCTGTCCCTTCTCAGGCTTAAAAAATTAATTTTTTTGGGTTCGGAATGGGCTGCGGTTCGATGGAATTTTTTTGTCGGGCTTGGATCAGGTTGCGTGTCAATGGAAATTTTGTCGTGTTCGTATCAAGTTACTGTTTGATGGAATTTTTTTTTTGGTTTGGGACGGGTTGCGTGTTGACCTCAAATGGAATTTCCAGTTTCAGGTTGAGTTCAATGGAAATTATTTTTTCCTTTTGGATCATGTTGCAGTTCAATGGAATTTTTTATGTGTTTTGGTATGGAAATTTCCGATTCGGGTCAAATTGCATGTTGATGGAAATTATTTTGTCGTGTTCAAATCTGGTTGATGTCAAAAGGAATTTTCAGGTTCGGGTCAGGTTTTGTGTTAGCGGAAATTATTTTGTCATGTTAGTCTCAGATTCTGTTTCTATGGAAATTTTCTTTGCCGCGTTCGGTATGACTTCAAATATGAAATTTTTAGGTTTGGGTTCGGTTGCGTGTCGGTGGAAATTTTGCGAGTTCAAATTGGGTTATGGTTTGATGGAACTTTTCTTTGTCGGATTTGGGTTGACTTGGAATTTTACGGTTTGTATCGGGTATGACATGATATTTGGACAAAACAGTTGGTCATATTCTAATTATCCTAAAACTGCATTGCAATAATCCTCAAAAAAGCAGACTGATTGAGAAAGAAGTGGTCATCTTTCAATTAGCCTTAAGCTATCTAGGTTCTTTGCAATAAGCCTGAAAAATATCAGGTCGATTGAGAATGGGGAGATGATTCCCAAGTTAGCCCGGGTCTTTGCAAAGATTCTCATTTCTCAATTAGCCTACGACATATATATCATTATAAAAAGAATGTATAAATATTGTTATTACATAAAGATTCATGAAGGGAAACAAACAGGTTATCATGTGTTGTTGTAAAGTGTAATAAACAATTTACTACTACAATGCAGGGCTTGAATTTCAGGGCGGGATGGCGGAATTCGCGCCCAAAATTTTGAAATCTCGCCCAAAAGAATACCGTGGGCGGGACGCTCCCGTCCAAAAAATCTTACCATTTTCCTGAAAATTTTGTATTTTGAAATACTATCAACTCCCGTGAACGCCTTGCGAATTTCCCGATATTTTCGCGCAACCGATTGACACATTTTGCGGGGTTTTTTTACCGCGAAAGATAGTTGAAATTCACGAATTTTTCATGCAATCGATAGACAAATTTCATTATTTTTTTTCTCGAGAACGGTTGACAAGTGTCTGCGACCGATTGGTGAATTCAGGAGTGATTCTGTTACGAATTTTCTGAAAATTATGAAACATCGGTCATCAGTTTAACAGACAAATATCGCGAATATCGACAAATGATGATGGCCGAAAAAATGAATTTCGTCAATCGTTCGAGGAAAAAATCGCCAATTTCGTCGCAAATAATTGCGAATAAAACGCAAATTTTGTCAAAGGATCGCGGAAAAACGGGAATTTCGTCAGATTGAAAAAAAAAACCCTCGAAATTCATCAAAGGATCGCAAAAAAAATGCAAAATACATCAAAGGATAGCAAAAAAATCGTAAACTTCGCCAAAAGAACGCGGGTTTCAACAAAGGATCGCGAAAAATACGAATTTCGTCAAAGGATCGCGGTAAAATGGAAATTTTGTCAAAGGATCCCGGAATAAACGCGAATTTAGTCAAAGGGACTCAGGAAACAACCGCAAATTTCATCAAAGAATTGCGAAAAAACTCGAATTTCGACAAAGGATTGCGAAAAAAACGCGCTTTTCGTCATAGGATCGCGAAAAAATGCAAATTACATCAAAAGATCACGAAAAGAACCTGCAAATTTCGTCAAAGAATCGCAATTTTCGTCAAAAGATCGCAAAAAAAACACGATTTTCGTATAAAGGTCGCGAAAAAACGCGAATTTCGTCAAAGGGTCGCTATAAAACGTGAATTTCGTCGAAAGATCGCTGCTAAACCGCGAATTTCGTCGAAAGATCGCTGATAAACTGCGAATTTTGTCAAAAGATCACGGATAAAACGCGAATTTCGTCTAAAGGCTGCAGAAAAAAATAGCCTGAAATCAAACCGAACCAGGGTTGCAAAAAAGCCGGCTAAAATTAAAAAAAGCCAGGCCGGTGGCTTTTATTGGTTTTAACCGGCTTTTTTTGGCCAAAATTGGCTTTTTTTGGCCATAATTGGCTTTTATACAATAAAGCATTGTAATTACAAACTACACATTTTAAAGTGTTTTTAATTAGTTTTAATGACATTTAATTGATTTACAGTTTAATAAGTAACCCAATTTCTCAATAATGAGGACATAATACTGGAATAAAACTTAGATGATTTTGCTAGTGATTTGTATTCAGAATTGCAAATATGTCTGCTAAATTTTAAAAGGGCCATACCAACTTCCAATTTTTTTTATTTTTACTGCTTTATAAAATTAAAGAGGAGAATGGTTACTTAGTTATGTTTTATTACTTAATTTTAAGAGCTATTAACATACAAGTCTTATTTTATTTCTAGCAAACATTTAAAATTATACATAGTCATATTAATAAACACCACCATTTCTCACTATTAAAAACATTATGAATAGCATATGCATGAATATGCGTAGCAACAAGCTTTTCAAAATTTTATTTTGAGAATTTTTTTTTTAAATGCTCTATTTTTTATACACTTATGTACCACTCTCCTCAAATAAAACATCTTTTCTAATTTCTCGTTTCCATTTTGATATGTTATATTTTGTCATTAAGGCTGTTAAATCCAAAATGGCAACTTTCTGACCTAAGTTTTAATTTATTTTTGTTCAGAAATGCATGAAACTAGCAGATGTTGTTGTTCAGAAACTATGTAATTGCACTGTTTTTTCTGGGATTTTTTTTTTTGCAAATGCAATAGATTTTTCAGAAAATAGTGTCAAAGTGAGCATTTTGAACTGAATTTCCACGCGAAAGAAGAAACCACTCAGAAAAGGGTGAAAAACGTGTTTGTCACATGATCAAAATCTCTTTATAGCTCAATAGGTAATTGATGGATCAAAAAATGGAAAACACAGTTCGATTCCAAATCGCTTTCATGTTTCATGGTCCGGCTTTCGAATTTTACATCTTTCCGTTAAAAAATGAATTTGTAAATGTGTAAAAAAAATTTGCGCTTGTTGAGCAGAGCAGTTAAGAACAGTTTTAATTAAATATAATCTTTAAAATGTGTAGTATATGTGGAGCTATATAATATAGAATTTCAAAACACCAGTTTGGAGCCTAATATATATCCTTTTCAATGTTTATATATATATATATTTTTTTTTTTTTCAGAGATAATGCGTTCACAGTTGTCTTCTAGAAGTTATAAAGACTTATTTATTTGATAAAATTTAATAGAAGTCTATTATTATTTTTAGTAGAAAATATTTATAAATGTATTAAAAATTAATTGATCCAAATTTAAAACAAATTTACTGTAAACCAACTTTAAAAAATAAAAACTGACTTCTTCCAATAAAAGCCGGCTTTTTTTAAGTGGTTAAAACCAAAAAAAGCCGGCCGGCTTTTTTTGGCCTGGCTAAAAGCCAGCAACCCTGAACCGAACCAAAATAAAAAAAAGAGTTTACTCGACCTGCAACAAAAAATAATTAGCATCTGGAGAGGATTTCCCAATCCCTTCCCATCCCCTGCTGTAACCTTTCAGGAAATTTGTTGTGAATTTCTGATTTATTTATTTATTTATTTTACTCAGAAACATCCTGACAGTCTGTATTAATACAAAATACTTAAGATAAAGACAAAATAATGTAAATCTTTAAATAACACAAAATAACGGTGGGTTTTAGATTTTTGTCTCCCTCCCAAATAGTTCATCTCCCCTCCATTTATAAATGTTGGTAGGGAGACTCCCTTCCTAGGAAAAATTGAATTTCAAGCCCTGTACAATGATACATGAAGGGCAGAGTTCGTGATTTTTTTGATTTTTTAAATAAAAATAATCAATTTTTTTAATTTAAATCAGATTTTTATTATTTTTTAAAATCTCGCACAGTATTATTATTGTTTTATGACTTTTCTTATAATTTATAAAATATAAATTATACATACACACACATGTATGTTTATAAGTACAGTAAAACCTCTGAATAGCGGCCACCACTGGGAGCATGATAAAGTGACCATACTTTGGAGGTTGCCGTTATTCAGAGGTGATTCGTCATTTTAAAAGCTCAAAATTGCTTACATTAAAATCGAAATAATTGACCAAAATTATTTTATTTTTACAGTTACAGAATATATAATATTATACATACTATTAAACACTAAAGAAATCATTTATTCAGTTTTTTTTTTATTTATTTTTTTATCATATCTCTTTCTCTAAATGCATAATCATTTCTTCAGATTTGTTGTACAATTCCAGCGTTCGAAATCCTTGGTGGTCCGCTGGTCCGAGACCACCAAAAATTCAATCAGACCATTAATTTGAAAAATTTAATGGTCCGCAGGACCAGTAACTCCCCCCCCCCCCCCCTACCCTCTGAAAGGTAAACGTAAACTTTCCTGTCCCTGAGAAAACTGCAATCAAACACAAATCACATAATTTTATTTAAAACAATAAATTTTAAAAAATAGCATTAAACCTTAGTCAGTTGAAATAGATAATCTGAAATGAAATATTTAATTAGTAATTTTATAGTTTTTCTTTTATGTACTGTTTAATTTTTAACAAATTATTATTTTACATTTTATTATGATGAAAATTTTGGATAACTGCAAAGGAAGTTTCACCCTAGAAAGGGAGAGGGTCACTCAAAGGCAGGGCTGGCTATTTGCCGGCAAAAAAGGGTTTCTGCCTTGCCAGTGGCAGAAACTGGTTATAACCGGTTTTAACCAGCAGAAACTGGCAACAATTGGCATAAACATATTTCATGACATAATATGAGACTTTTTTACTAGTATTAAATTCCTTAAGTACATTTTATTCCGTATAAATAGCAAATGAAATATTGTGGGTAGTTTTAATTAAAAAATAAATAGATTTGTATTAGAAAAAATGAGTAATGTAACAGATAAAATTTTTGTTATAGTATGGTTATATAATTTTATATGTAAACAATTATTAGAGTATTTTAAAATTTCAGTTTAAAAATCAAATACAAAACTATATCCAATACTTATTTTAAATTAAACAATGAAAAGAAAAGAAAAATATTCAATACTTGCTCAAAATAATTTTATGTAATTTAACGTATTAATTTAATAATAACACTATAAATTATCTCTCATAGAAATGTTATAGTTATATGCGGATCTTGTAATTCCATGAATTTAAAAAACGTTTCATTTAAATACAGTATTCAAAGGAACAAATCTGACTTTTTTTTTTTTTTTTCAATTTAAGACTGTTATAAGCATAGATCAAACTTTGTGCGAATTTTAGTAAAAAAGCTAAAATCTTTAACAATGGTTTTACGCACAAATAACGTACAGACACGACAAAAAATGATTATATGGGATATTTTTGTCGTGTCTGTATGTTATTTGTGCATAAAATCGTTGTTAAAGATTTTAGCTTTTTTATTAAGACTGTTAGTTGAAAATGTTCCAACCACATTTTGCACTTACAAAACAAACAACTACAAAGGTTCAAAGCAGATTTGATACAGTAATAACCGGCTACCATATGCTAACTTATTTACTTCATCCTAAGTATATGGGATCAAAATTGACATATGAGCATAAAGAAAAGGCAAGGAAATTGCTTTCTCATATTAATCCCAATTTTGTGCCACATATAATATCCTTTGAAGCAAAATCGACTCCTGCCTCGGAAACATATTTCTCCAAGGAAGCCCTAGAAAATGTCTTGCCCTTACCTTCTATGTGGTGGTCATCTTTAAAAACGAATACTGGTGAAAATGAGGATTTTTCAAATTTGCATCCTCAATAATGACATTGCCAGCAAGTGGGTAGTTCTACGCAAATAGGCCATTTTCATCATAGTGACGAAGAAAAAATAAATCATGTCAGAAGTTTCTAATTTTTTGTAACAAGGCACTAGAAAAGATACTTATTGGCAAAAAAATAGCCGTCAGGCTTAATATTAAAGAAATTCTATAATTATTAGATTTTTAACAGTAGAAGTGCCGGAAATTTCACTCAAGTTTTATATTTTTAAAAATGTATACCGGAATTTTTATTTAAAGCTTTTTAAATTATCTATTTAACTTATTTTTGTGCAATATATACATTAATTCTTTTTTAAAGAAATTTCTGGTTCACATCGAATTATACATATTTGAAATTCTTTTTGGTTTCCTTATCGACTTTTCTTTACCTTTTACATAATAAATAATATTTTATACACCAATTTGTTTAAAAATATGCTTTTATTTTCATCAAAAGAATTAATTTTCAATAAAAATATCTTTTCTACAAGTTTTTAAAAGTAATAGAACAATTCTCTCCCATAAGAATCATTCCCTCACATGAGGGAATGACTAGTGAGGGAATGATAAAATGTACATTTTTAACTTTTAAAATTTGTATGCTTAAAACAAAAGAAAAAAACAATATATGTTCTCAAACTACCCCTTCAGGGAAAACTAAAACACCCATTTAATACATTTTTAGAAAATAAATTATTTTTACAAATTTAAATGAGGGAATGATAACATCATCTTAACATTTGCCCAATCTGCATATTAAATTATTCCTTACACACTAAATTATTTCTCGAGGATGGCTGAAAATTGTTTTACAGACAAGTAAGATTCATGCGCTCAGCAAATGAACAATGTTTTCTGTCTACAGTAGTACCACCTATCTCAAATATCTAGAATTACTAATGAGTGAGGGAATGATCTGAAATATGAGTTGCAAACTTTTTTGTCAAATAAAAATTGCATGTGCAGACCAAAAAAAATAATGTAATACATAGAAATAATACTTTATGTGTTCATATTAAAAGACAGAAGTCAGACAAAATAAATATAAATATTTCAGTGAGAAATGATATTTTTTATATTTTTGGGTGGTAGTAGTTGCATGTGAGGGAATGATATTTTATAGGTTTAAAAATTTATTTTAAATATATATTTTAATTAATGCTTCAATTTTATGAGCTAATATGATAAAACCATGTCTAAACTACATGATAAAAAAAACATTAGGTTTTTCTGTTGAAAAAAAAATTAAATATCCTCCGGTTTCATCATTATGGCCTATTTGCGTAGAATCACCCAAGTAATGATAGTCTTGAAAGAATATTTTCAAACTTTTCTTTCATTCAAAACAAAGAAACAGTGTGTTCAGAAAGATTAGCAAAATTTTGTCCTATGCTATGGAATGTTCTGTGGAAAAAGTAATAATAGTATATTTGAGTGGCAATTTTGTTCTTTCAATATTGTAAAATAATTGTGCAAGATATTTCATTAAATTTTTTTTTCTGTTATTTATTGTGCTTCAATTATTTACTTATATATTTTCACAAGAATCATAATCTTTAAGTTATTGCATTGCATTATTTATTTAAAAATTCTCTGAAAAATACATTTGTTAAAATATCACAGATTTTTTTGTAAATTTCCTTTTTTACTTTTAAATAAAAATTCAACTCTAAACAATAATATAAAATAGTTAAACTTGTACAGCATCAGACTACCATTGAAAATTTCTGTTTTTCAAGTGAAAAAAAATTAGTACCTATTATTATATAAACAAAGTATATTTATATGATAATTTTGAAACTTTTTTACAACTTTGAATAACATTCATAATCTTTAATTTTAATTTTTAACTTAATTGTTTATACATCAAATACATGTATGAATTAAGAGTCATTGCACATTAAAGTTCTTATTAATATTATTTCTGAGTTTCTGCCAGTTTTTGCCACTTACTGGCAGAAACTAGTTTCTGCCATGCCGGTTTTAACCGGTTGTAACCGCTGGTTTTAACCACTCTGGCAGAAACTTGCCAACCCTGCTCAAAGGGTTAAAGGGACTTAATAGAATTTTATGTAGCAGGCTAGTGATGATTACTGCGGACCAGTAAATTCTTATGCTTACTGGTCCTTGGGACCAGTGACTTTTTTATATGAATTCTACCGCTGAATTCGTTATCATTTTGAGTGAGTGCAAAATTTTTAAGTTTCCAGTTTCTCTGCAATTTCTGGGGCACTTTCCTACAACATTGGCCCAGAAATTAGGAGGTTTTTCTCTTGAATGTTGGAAAGCCATTCCAAAAGCAACTTATCAATCTCATCATAACCAGTTCTCCGATGCTTAGTAAGATCCCAAATTTACACCTTTAAAACGTCTTTTTTTTTTTTTTTTTTTTTTTTTTTTTTTTTTTAAAGAAAAGTAACTCTTTTCCAGAATGTCATCTTTTTGGGTCCTTCCGCAATTGTACATTTCAGCTAATATTCGTGCACTTACACCCTTTTTGCTGTCTTGAATAACTTTCAACTTATCATTTAAAGTTAAAAATTTTCACTTTGAACTCAGTCTTTTAGTGAAAAACATGTGCTACACATAGACAAGAAAAATCATCACACGATTCACAAAGAGTACAAATGACTACTGCTTGCTCACACATAAATTTCGTACCCGCCACACTTATTTACGAACGGGGTTTTGTTGAGCAACCGCTAGAGATTAGTAGAGAATTTGTAAGGACGTCAAATAAGAAAATCCACCTCAACAATCTTCACAATCATAGTTGTAATTAAAACATAATGTTAAAATAATAATAATAAAGGCTGTGGGGTGGCCGTTGTTTGGAGGTTTATTGTAATGTTATTTCTATGGAAGTTATTCGGTAACACTAAAACATGACCAGTATTCAAAGGTGACCATTGTAGGAGGTTTCACTCTATTATCAGTATAAATAATAGTACACATATTCAAGGTTGGAGATGTTGAAGTTTATTCCAACAGAGCGAAAAATGTCCAGACCAGGAATTTAATCTGGATACTTAGCGTGTTGTGCCAATGCCTTACCTGATAAGCTATCCGGACGATACCTGGCTGACATAATTCACTCTTATTTGTTGGACATGGCTATGAACTGCAGTGCTAGTTTCATTCATCCAAGCTAATAACTATAGCATTTACATGATGAAAGTGTGTTTAAACATGGAAACTCCTTTATACCATGTAATTAGGTCATAATGGAGAGAACGAATGTTTTTTCGAACTGGATTAAATCATATTCAAGGCTGGAGTAGCACAATTGAAGTTTATTCCAACAGAGCAAAAAATGTCCAGACCAGGAATCAAACCTGGATACTTAGCGTGCCGTGCCAATGCCTTACCTGTTAAAGCTCCTGTTCCTGCCGGTGAAGATGCTCACAAGCTAATGCTAATCCTATGGGGAGGGATTTATCTAATATCTCGTTTGCATTTCAACATTTTAAAATAATTTTTTCTGCATTGGATAGCCGAGGTCCGTCTCTACATCGCACCTTTTTTACTTTTTCGATTTTGGTCGCAGATATTTTTTATAAAGTTACTTTCACTTTCAAAACTGGTTCTGAAAATGAAAGTGTCATTCTAAAAAATATCTGCAACCAAAATCGAAAAAGTAAAAAAGGTGCAATGTAGAGACGTATTTCGGCTATCCAATGCAAAAAAAAATTATTTAAAAATGTTGAAATTCAAACGAGATATTAGAAAAATCCTTCTCCATAGGATTAGCAGTGAAGGCTCCTGTACCTTCGCTGGCAGGGACAGGAGCCTTAAGCTATCCGGACGATACCTGGCTGACATAATTCACTCTTATTTGTTGGACATAGCTGCGAACTGCAGCGCTAGTTTTATTCATCCGAGCTAATAACTATAGCATTTACATGATGAAGGTGTGTTTGAACACGAAAACTCATGTATACCATATAATTAGGTCATAATGAAGAGAACTAATATTTTTTCCAACTGGATTAAATCATATTCAAGGTTGGAGTAGCACAGTTAAAGTTTATTCCAACAGAGCGAAAAATGTCCAGACCAGGAATTAAACCTGGATACTTAGCGTGTCTAGATATTTTTCGCTCTGTTGGAATAAACTTCAACTGTGCTACTCCAACCTTGAATATGATTTAATCCAGTTGGAAAAAATATTCATTCTTGTCATTATAATATTACACAATTTACATAAATGATTCAAAGGTAAAATTTTAGGCTATGGAAAAATCTTTATTACACAAAATGCATGGAAAACTACAAATCAGATGTCGAAAATTAATTCAACCTTCAGTATTTTAGTTAAAATAAAAATAACTGCAGCACATAAAAATTTTAAACAAATTTGGAAGCAAACTAAGTTGTTAACTTTTGTTTTGTTAAAGTGCTGGTACAGAATGAGTTTAGTAGCTTTATCAGTCGATTTCTAATTTTCGAATGTACCAAACCAAAGGCAGAAAACATTTGTTCCACTGAAACAGTTGAAGCTATTGCAGTAAAAAGCTAGTTGATCATGAATTCTGTAAGTTTTTTAGTATCAGCCTTTTCAATAACTCTAACAAATACCTTCCTTACCTTCCACCATTCTAAAAGGCTGAGATCACTATATTGGATTTAAACGAAAAATCATTGAATGGTTCAGATTTTGCTCGAACTTTAATATAATAGACATCACCAAAGTAGAACACACAAAGTCATACAGTTTTCTTTTATTTCAACTTGCTGAAGTTTTTCTAAGTACCAATGAGTAAATTATCCAATATTTAATATATTTCTGCTTAGATTTCCCTAACTGTTGCAAGATTATTTTATAATTTGATTCAAATGAAATTTGAAAGCATTTTTTTTCTAAACTTTACATTGTATTTTACTTTTTGACAAAGATTAAGCTTTATCTTTCTAAAAACCGATTGATTATCTGTATTATATAAAACCAAATTATATTAAAGTACATTTATATGTTTGTTATTCTAATAACAAATTTAATTCTAAATAATCTTAATCTAATAAATCTTAAATAATCTTAAATTTATTTAAAAATGACTTAAAAACCAGAGCTGCCAAATCTCCAGTTTTTTGGATAGCACTATTTTAATACAGAAAATGCTGTTTTATTTAATTGGAACATTTGGGTGATTTAAAAGAACATTTTCTCTAATATATTAGTTGTGTACAAAAAGTTGGAGACCTGGTATCTCTGAAAAACTGATTTAAATCAATGATTAAAAAAAAGAAAAAATCAATTTAAATCATGATTAAAATCAAGCTGATTTAAATCAACGAACCCTGATGAACGGGGACAAACAGGTTACCATATGTGGTAAAGTGCAATAAACATTTTACTACATTTTGTAGTTTGGTGCAAAGTTGTAACTACTATTCAGAAACTAAATAGTGCCAAACATTGATATTGATAAAGATTTTGTCAATTAGTATTCTGCTAGCTGATAAAAAAAAGAGTAATGTTTTTTTATTTCAGATCCGAACAGAGATTAAGCAGCTCTGAGCCATTTTATGATGATGAAGAAGAGGAAGAAGAAATTTTAGGTTCAGATGATGATGAGCAAGAAGATCCAAGAGATTATTGCAAAGGTATAATTTATTCAATTTAAGATTTTTGTAATATATATATAGGTATACGGTACTTTATTTTACACATACAGTTCTATATTGTTGGTTTATGGCATGTAGTCAATCATTCACAATATTGCAGTTTTTGATGATGGTCGGTAATGTTTAATTAATGGTTATATATATATATAACAATTTAGAATGTTTTTTTTTTCCCAATTCTTTTCACTTTTATCATTATTCCTCCACAGCAGAATAAAATAGTAAATTAAGTTAGGAGTGCAGTATTTATTGGTTTATCTTAGTTCACATTTTCTTAGTGACGCATACTTGCAAGCTGTATTGTACTGCCCTGTAAAAAGCCTTTTTTTTTTTTTTTTTTTGTTGGAAATTTGCTCTATATAAAGTCTAATAAAGATTGCAACAAAATTAAACATGGCTAAATTTTTACTGCTTGTTTTGTTTAAAATTTTACTGTTGAGTATTTTTAATTTTATTACTGTTTACAAAGTGGCAGCCAATATAATAGAAATTTGTTGCATAAAAATTTGTTTCAATTTCATTATTTTTTATACCAGTGAATATTATTTTTGCTTTCTACTGAACTGATTTTGATAATTATTTTTTTAAATGAAAGCACTTTATTTGTAGATGTGCCCGCACTCACTGTGTTAAAAAATAATCTCATTTTTATATTTGAATTTTAATTTGAAAAGTCTATGAAATTTCATAACATTGGTAGCATTATCGGGTTACATCCATTGTTGAAGAGAGAAGGGAAACAATGGGCTATATCATATCATAAGATGCCATTTTCATATTGCAATTAAAAATAACTTTTTAAAAACTTTTGAACAGAAAATCACGCCCCAATTTAAAATAACTCATTTTTACTCATTTGGATATTTTTTTCATTCCGCTGGTACTGAGATTGAGACACTAATCTCAGGGGACTTTTTTGTGTGAAAATGATGTCATACTAAAATGAAATGAGTATTTTTTAAATAAAACTAAATATTTTACTAAGAATGCTTCTAAAAGTAAATTTCTGGATTTCACTGGCACTGAGTGTAGAACCTCAAGTGAAGAGTGCGAATGTTTACATGCAAACTTGTAACTGGCAAACAAGACATCAAGTTTGGTAAATGTTTATTAATAATCTATTGCACATTAAAATATTTTTAAAATAGTGAATATGAAAAGTATGCATGTAAATTATGTGACTGTGAAAAAGATGTTATTTTTTGATTTTGTTGAAAACAAAAATTATACTTGTGTCATAGAGGCACAATTTTCGTTGATTTTTCATTATGCTCATTATGATTTTTCAATATTAGCAAGAATCAAAGCCTTAATTAATAACTTCATAATTTCATTATCTTAATTGCATGTTACTGATTATGTATGAAAATAAAGTTTAATTTTTCAACAATTTGAAAAGTTGAAATTAAACTTTAGTTAAAAATATTTTTTTAAGAGTTAGGCTACCCAATATAATATTAATTATTGTAATTATTTTTGTTAATTTTTTATAAATTCAGCCAATCAGTTCCTTTAAACATTTTCATTCGCTGGTTTTTGACTCGTTTAAATAATTTAAAGTAATTCACAGTTTGAATGCAGAAATATGCAATTAAACCACAAACAAGTATAATTTTTATTATTTCATTTATGAATAAAATATTTTATTTTGCAAAGTTAATATGAGCAGTAAGAAACAACGTTTTAATGCACATTTCATTAATATTACAAAAAAATTTTAACGATCAGTGTGAAGTTGAAAAAGGAATTCATGAAATTTGTTAATGTCGCAATCACTATATCTATGTAAGAGCATTTGGTACTTAAATATGGGCCAGGAGATACTGCCAATAATGGTTACAATTGTAAATCATGTTTATCCTTGCCAATAAGGTTCACAACAGTAATTTAACATTATTAAATAAAGTAAATAATATAAAATAAATATATTAAATGAACTGTAATAGATAAATAAATAATATAATTAAAAAAGTATAAACATAATAAATGAACTCTATAGTTGTAAAAAAGTAAGCGTTACTGTAATTAGTATAATTGGCCCCAGGTAATATATAAATCCATGCATATTTTCTCAGCAAATCATGCTCACTAAAATACACCAATATGAAATTATGGAACTTTCTTCTTCAAATAAGCTATTAAAAATGACAATTGAGAAAATAACCTTTTCACAGGTCTCTCGATTAGAGAAGCTAAAAACAATAGCAACAACAAATAAAAATAAAAAATAATTGGTACAAGACTCCTTAATGTTTCTACTCTGTTTGGTCATCTATTTGCCAAAGACATGTAACTAATTTTCAAAAGTGGTGGATGTCATCCACGCCTTTCTCTTAGATTTCCAAATCACTCCTATTTTTTGTCACATTAACATTTTTAAAGCAATGAGGCTTTTGAGCTAGAGATGAGTTCGGGCTGACTTTTCGAAGCCTGGGCCTGCCCGAGCCCGACAATTTTAAATCCGAGCCTGAAACATTTTTTCGTCATTAGAGCTCGAGCCCGATACCGAAAATGTAAACCGAAAAAAAAAAAAAGTTTAATAAAAATTGCATAAAGTTGTTCTAAATGAAATATCTCATCCCTAGCACATAATTAGTTTTATGACATTTACATTTAATCTCATCAAAAGATAAGTCCCTAAAAAGATTCTCATATTTTGCCATATTTCACCTAGATTGTCAAATAATAAAATAAAATAAACGATCCAATTTTAAAATATTCTACTATTTTGGCACCTTAGCGTGAATGATATAAATCTGCAAATTTCTTTTAAAATAGCTGTGATGTTGTAACATTAATCAATCATCACATATAATTATACCTAATTTAAAACCAAAATTGTCCTTTTACAAATATATTTAACTGAAACTTCCTTCCTTATAAAAACATTCTTATAAACTTATAAAAACATTCTCATTACAAGTTAATGAAGTTAATGTCAGCTTTATCTCTTATACAGCTAATAAATATTCCTTTCAATGTTTACCAAATTATCAACTGTTAACAAAATAAAGCAAAAAAAAAAAAAATAAATAAATAAAATAAAATAAAATAAAATAAAATAAACTTTCTCACCCTCATTAACAAACAGTAAAAAAGCTTTTATTTCCATTCACCAATAAATAAAACTTTTTTTATCATCTTCTTTTCTTTTGTGCAATAACCTAAACAGTTACTGATACTTCCCTTTCATCATTCTTATGAAAATAACATCAAAATGATAATTTTCACGATAACAGACAGATGCCTCATTTATTTATTGAAACCACAGGAAACTGAAAGATTGATGATTATTATGGAAGGAGTAATTAAGTTACTTTTACAAGAATAACAGCTTTTTAACAGAGATAAAAATAAGGAATACTGAATTTATTTTAGAACAGAATTAGAAGCATTAACAGCATTAGATAATACATACGGTACACCAGTACATATGTACGGAAGTTTTTGGGACTCCATTACTTTTTAGGGATCACCGGAGGGACCCAAGTAACTTTGTAGGAAAGTTTATATAAATAATTATTATAATATTATAAATAATTATAATATTCCTTAACGTCCGGCCTATAATCCGCAGATCAAACAATCATGTTTCGACCCAGAAATTTTATTTCATTATTGAAGTTAAATATTTATCGCGATTTAACCAGTTATGTTTTATGAAACAAGATTTCTGGGGTTTCGAACATAATTGTTTTATCCGCGGATTATAGACTGGAAATTACGGTAATTCATGTTTTCACCTTAGAATGTGTTGAATATATTAGGTAAAGCAGCTCATAATAATATACACTAAATTTTATCAAGATGATAAAAACTATCATGATGTGACTGTAATAATATAGTTGCTTGTCTGTCTCTCTGTGTCTGCACACACGCTGAACTCTAAAAAAAAAAACAATGCAGCCCGCACAGCCGTAAGATTTGACAGGACCTGAGCTCATGCATATCGAAGACAATTTTTGGAATTTTTCAATTAATTTCTTATGCGAATTTTTCTGCATTTTGCGACAATTTTTTCAAATTAGTAAAAAATAATCCGATTTCAATATTTTATCCAGTAAACTTTGTCTTCTTTTTAATAAAGTGTTTTCGAGATTCTTGCAGTGATTTTTCAGTTTTTAACAATTTTTTACTGTTATTTTTACAGGGGTTTTTTTGCATTTCGAGATGGTGTTTTTTGACATACCTGAAAATAATCCTGTTTAAATCTTTTACCCGTTTTGCTAATTTCGTTCCCTGTGGTTTTTTAATCTTTTCCGAATTGCGATTTTTTTACTTTTTCTGAAACAGAAAAACACTCTGGTAATTTTTGAAATTGCCATGATTAAATTCGAATTGGAATAACATCAAATCAGTTCTTATTAAGAAAGCTGAAAATCTAATTTTGCTCTAAATAAAAAATGCAATAATTCAAGATTCACTTGTTTCGAGACAGAAGAAGAGGTTGTAGCTTGCTCGGGAGTACGTTGCCAAAGGCAGCCCCCCCCCCCCTCCCCAATCCTAGATTTGTTTAATTCTGTGTTCGCTTAAAAAAACCCAACCAATGAAACTCCACTAGTAATGAAGTTTTTTTTTTTGAGGGACAGGATTTGAAATAACATGCACAGAAAAGGAAAGTCCCACATAATAAATGCTGTGCAATATCTCCCCCCCCCCCCCCAAAAAAATAATAATCCCGTGATTTTTATTTCTTTTATGGAATGTCTCAAAATCAATTCGTGAATCGGTCCCGGAATTTTTTTTTTTTTTTTTTTTTTTTAAACTATCGCATTCCTTGAGTGCAAAATCCATTTTGAAAGCTTTTTTTAAAACTATCATATTCCTCATGTGCAAGCGGTCCTTTCAGAACTACGAGTACATATAAATATTTTCGATCCCCTTTCTTGGAGTTCCTTTGAATTTAACTAGAGTTCCCGTAAGCTGCCAAGTGGAAAGAAGAAAACGAACAAATTAGCAATTCTGAATCTTTCGAATATTTTGCAAATGGTTTGCCATGGCTGGAGCAGCAGAAAGACTGTGATACTGGTGAACTAATAGTACTAAAAAACTCTGTGATAGAACTTCAAAGCAAAGGCAATCGAAACTGCGACAAAGAAAACTTTTTCAAACCCATGTGATGTATGTAAAAGGCACTTAATTTCAAAATTAAAATTCAGGTAATTTATTTTTGTTTCTATTTTGCTATTGCTTTATTTTTATTAAGCACTTGTTATAATAAGAAATAGCGAAGCTATATTTGTCCTTAACCCTAAAATTAAAGCATTCTCGATTTTCCGAAAGAGGGTCGGTCCTAATTACTTCAGATAATCGAGGCTCTACTGTATATATAAACTTCTGTTAATTATGACTCTTTGAGAATTAAAAAAAAAAAAAAAATTGCATGTATTACAGATTTATAGAGAAAGTGCATTGTCATCACAATAATTCCACACTTCTATTTCAGTCTTCAGTCTATTACAATTACAATCCCATGTTTTGTATATAAACTGCATTTGAATAGTTTTGAAAAGTTTATTAGTTTAATACAGTAGAAGATCTATATAACGCAATTCTATATAATGCAATTCTCCATATAACGCACAACTTCTCAGACATAAACAATGAATTTTGCAGTTAAAAAGCACTTGCATTTCCACACTGTAACAAATTGCTACTCTCTAGAGGACTAAATTTGATACATTAGTTCAACTTTATCTCTTAATTTTAAGACCTTTTTAATGAAAAAATTGCTATTTTTACCATAAACATTTTTGAAAATGAGTAATATAGTGAATGATTTGGTTCAAGTATATTTGGACAATGTTTATAAAGTAAACTTAACACTGTGTGGAATGTTGTATATTCTGGCGAAATTTATAATCTGGATAATTCCTGGTAACAAGGAATGCATTATATTCTAATGTATTTTGATATATTTCAGACATATTTGGCCATGTTTACAAGGTAAATTTAATGATGTGTGAAAGATGATTCATATAACGCAAAATTCTATATAACGCAA
This sequence comes from Maratus speciosus, assembly GCA_963932465.1. Lineage (NCBI taxonomy): Eukaryota > Metazoa > Arthropoda > Arachnida > Araneae > Salticidae > Maratus > Maratus speciosus. The sequence goes on from OZ010789.1 coordinate 300,186,809, forward strand.
TACCTTGCGTTTTTAGGTTTGCGTTATAAAGATCTTCTACTGTATTTCAAAAGTTATTTTTGGTAAACTGGATACCACAGTGATCTTAAATTTAGCTGTTAAATTTGAGCGTAAAAATTGTATGTAATATATTTAAATTCTCTGTTAGTTATGCATCAGTATATTTACTTGATTTTCGTAAACTATTGTTTGTAATTTAAAATTTTCATTTGTAGGAGGATACCACCCAGTAAAGATTGGTGATCTCTTTCATAATCGTTATCATGTTATAAGAAAACTAGGTTGGGGTCATTTCTCTACTGTTTGGCTCTGTTGGGACTTGGTGTAAGTAAAGTTTTTGTCTTTTATAATGCACTACTAGACCTAACCCGTGCTGCCTGGGCCCAGGCTTATCTGAGTCTGTCAAGAAAAAATTAGCCGGCTGTGTGTCCTGGCCAACTCTAATGAGAATTAAAACAAATAAATGATGAGAATAAAATTAATAAAATAAATAATTTTAAAAAAAAAGTGTGTTGGTCCAATCTGATACTGCTGAGAAACATTACGCCTGGGCCCAGCACAAATCTAATGACAGAAAATTGGCTTGTGACAGGCCACAACAGCAGAATTCCCAAAGTTATTTAATTTAAAAGATAAATAAAAAATTATATATCATTTGCTTTCCCTCAAGCTCCCCCCCACCTCCCCCCAAAAAAGCCTAGTTTGTAGGAAAAAGGCGGAATCACATATCTCACATATCCATTCCCGTTGTTATAGCAAAACTAAGGCTTATTGGCAATAAAAGGTTCTAAAAGCAATGCCATATGAAAAAATTTCCTTTTGAGAACTTTATATAAATTCAAATTTATACTAATATTACAAAGAAGAAATGTTTGTTTGCTTTATTTCTAGAACTACCAAACGGTTAAAAAAAAATAATGGTGCCAGTTTTTGCTCCAACATAAGCTATATTTTATGTTGGTACCATTACCCCCAAGGCAAAATTGAGAAATTTCATTAGTAGTCAATAGAGGTGGGCATTATTTAACATAACAATTAAAAAAAACACTTATTGCTTTAAAGTTTGTTTTTCAATAACAGATTATCAAAAACTTCCTGTTAATTCTGAAATGATTTATCCATTTTCCTCATAAAGACTGAAAAAAAGAATTTTATAGAAATACAAACTTTGTTGCGATAAAAATAAAATTGCAATTTTTTTTTTCTAGCTCCTCAAAGAAAAAGGGAAAAAATTAATTCCATTATCATAAAACAGACAAGAAAATACTACTTTAAAATCCAACTGAATCCTCTTCTATGAATGAAAAGAGGAGCCAGCATTCAATCATTTTCATTACGCAGCCAATTCTAATACCTAGATCACCCACTTTCGTGAATAGATTCTTCCCTGGACTTTAGACTTCCGAGACCAATGGAAGCTGAAAATTCCTGCTTGACTGTTTTTTATGATCAGAATAAAAATAATCTATCAGTTGCGATATGCTTATGCAATATTTTATTCTATGTGAACTGTTAATGGCTCCAATATTATGTTTTCTCTAATATGAGATGTATTCTTTTGATTTTGATTATTCAAAAAAAAGTATATCACTTATCAATAGATTAGCTAGTTACAGTGTATAGCTACGAATGAGTTAAATATTGTGGAATGAGTTAAATATTGCGAAAAGATATTATCGGTTTGAAAATGTTGTTTATTTAAGTTGGTAATGTTGAAATCAGGGATAATTTTAAGCTTGCAAGAAGGAAGCAAGGATTTTTATTCCAATTTTGTATGTTAGTTAGAATCTGTGGCAGACTTTGGATTTTAATGTTTATTTTAGGGATGGATGTTTTGTTTTTGAGATGTTGGGAAAATAGTTTTTTCGATTGCACATTGAATATTTTTATCTAAAGGTGTCTGCTGATGCTAATTATGGGTGCAGCTGAGCTGTTTATTTATTTTACTTTTTGTCATTACTTTGAAAGTTAGAAAATATTTTTATTTGAATTTAATTTAATAAAGAAGAAAAACTTCATGTTTTATAGGTATATTTGTAAAATTTTAAAACTGCTGGAAGCTGAAAATTTCTGCTTGACTGTTTCTGACGACCAGAATAAAAATTATCTATCAGTTGCGATATGTTTATGCAATATTATATTCTATGCGGATCGTTAATGCTTCCAATATTATGTTTTCTCTAATATTAGACGTATTCTTTTGACTTTGATTATTAAAAAAACCCCATAATTTAATGGTTACATATACTAGGGGATCGTACCCGGGCTTCCCGGGTTAAAGAATATAGGTGAAAACATTTTTTTTTAATTGAAAACTAATATTTTTTTTATATGCAATACATTTTTTAGATTGCTCACTTACATTAAAAAAGCATTTTTCATATGGAAAATAAGAATTATACAATCAAATAAATTTTTGAAATTTATCAAAAGCGATATTTTCTTATTAGCCGCATGCTAAGAGTTATTTGACCAAGATTTTTCTACTTATGGCATCCTTTTATAATCTGATAATTTCAGAGCTTATACATGTCTGTTAAATTTGTGTTTCATTTATATTATTTTATTTATTTATTCATAGGGAAGTTTTTTTTAAAATGGATATTAGCCGTAAGAAAATTATGAACTCTTTATTTTGTTTTAAGGGCAAATGGATTAATCTTTCGTAATCGAGCTCTGCGCGATACAGATAAATTAAAAAATATTTTATGCTTTAAAATTGTTTCTTTTTAAAACCATAGACAATCAGTAAACTGAGATGAACTTTGCAAATAAATTCCATTTGGGAAAAAAAAATCGTATTTGGTGATCTAAAAATTTAAATTGTATGATTACAAATATTTTAGATTTGTGTTTTTTCAATATTATTCTGTTATTTGTTTATAAAAGAAGTATTAATTTCGTTAATTTGTCTTTCAGAAATATGTTAGACTGGTGATTGTTTTAATATTATTCTTTTATAAAGGAAGTATTAATTTCGTTATGCAAAAATAGTCAAACAAATGCTGAAAAATGTTTGTTGCTTTATGTGCAAAATGTTTATTATTATTATGTATTGAAGCCGGTACGTGATAAGATAAACTTTAAAAAAATCATGCTTAAAAATTATTTTAGAAAATATAATACATCAATCAATTAAGATACACTTTTTAAACAAATTGCATTTGAAAGTATTTTTTTTCCCTATGCGACAAAAATTAAAAATGTACGATGGTCAGAAGATTAAAAAATTGCAGTAGCGGAAATTTCAAGACCGAAATTTGGCCGAGAAGTGTTGCCATTCGCAAAATGACGTCAGCATTACGCACATATACGTTTGCTCTTTATAATATAGATACTTAATCAGAATTTCAAAGCAGCTGGTTTGTGAAAATGATGCACTTCTACAAATTATAATTCAGGTTTGAGAATTAAAATACACGCTTTTTTTATAAAATGACGTCATTTGCATCCGCTAAAGCAATCCAGTCTTAAACTTCGTCTATAGAAAAGTATGCATATGACGTCATTATCATGGAATAACAGTAATATTCTTGACATAGCCCATATTTTAATTTCAACTTTTTTTTTCAGGTTTTATGAGAAAATGGCAACAAAAAGATGCAGTATCTCCTATTTTCGACTACTTTCCGTTTACTTTCAATGACATTCAATTGAAATCGGGTACTTTTGTTGCCACTATAAGAAAAATGGTATTAAAAACTACAAAAAAATTAATATCTCAAAAATAAATTGAGATACAGCTTTCAAACAAATTGCATTTAAAAGAGCATTTTTTTCCTTATACGACGGTGTAAAATTTTAAAATGTGCGATGTTTAGAAGTTTAAAAATTTGCAGTAGAGAAATTTGCAAAACCAAATTTCATTTCAAATTTCAAAGTGTTGCCATTCGCAAAATGACGTATGCGTTATGCACAGATATGTTTGTCCTTTATAATATAGATATATACATTTAGAATTTTGGGTAACATTGTTATATGAACTAAGACAAATTTTGATTCAAAGGCATTTTATTTATGTATGTATATACTAGCAGCCTTTGCCCGCTATGTTGGTCGGTTTTTCTAAAGAAACCTTGAATCAAATGAAATATATCTGTGAATTTGATCATGCGTTTTAAAGCAATATGGACATTTGCTGGGATGCCCAACCGAATTGCTGAGAACAATATGAACGTCATTACGCTATTATATCTTTTATTGAGTCGTACAAAATTTAGACTGTTAAGCACCAACTTCTTTAGTTAATCATTTAGTGTAGATTCGTTAAAGAACGACAGAACAATATGTAATATACTAAAAGCGTTCGTGAAAAATTATCAATGCATGTGTCATCAGAATCTCTTAATTGGACTTATTGAAAAGGCTAAGCGCTCATAATAATTGGGTTCGCTTGATTCTAGAACTTTCAGCCATAATTCTACAATCAAGCAACCTGGCGACCAAGCAAAACGAAGCAAATGATATGTATTTTATATTGAAACATTCACTGAAAATTAACTAACCTATCAAGTTCCATCGAAATCCACTTAGCAGAATCTTTTAAACTGGAAAATGTACTGAAACCATCCCTAAAAATGATCTAATTAACAGTTTAAATTCCATAAAAATTTATTCAGTGGAACCTTTAAAAAAAAAGCAAATTTTTTGAAACTGAAAAAGGTGAAATATTTTAAATATGTAAAATTAGAAAATAAAGTATAGATAAAAAATAGTGTAATATATTAAAAAGAAATTCTTTTATTTTTAAATAAAACTGGTAAATTTTGAAATTGTCTGTAAATTTTAAAGTAATTGTTTCTGACTCTTTATTTTTCTCATTAATATCTGTGAAAATCTCTGTATTTATAATATTTAAAATATTCACATTTCTGATTTGCATTCCCTTGTTGAATTTTAACATTTCTAATAGCTGCTCCCTTTATGTTTCTTGTTTTGATTTATTTATGTACTTATTAATGCATGATTTAGCTCTTCTTTTTTTTTTTTTTTTATTCATTGATATGGAATTTTTATTTTACATCATAATTAGCAGAAAAATGAGTGTTCAATATTTAGTTTCAGATGTTTATATATTTTTATTTGACTTTTAGGGGTAAAAGGTTTGTTGCTTTAAAAGTTGTAAAAAGTGCTACTCATTATGCTGAAACTGCTTTAGATGAGATAAAACTTCTTCGATGTGTAAGTATTTTTTTTTCAGTAAGATTTTATAAATTTGTCAATTAAATGAATAATATTGTTTTGGTCCTCTAGCTCTGTTGAAATTATTGTACTATCTGTATACAAGAATTATCTGTATTGAATTGATTAACCTGTTTAAAAAAATAATTTGTCACCTCCCCAGTAGCAGAAACAGTGCAGCACGGAAGCGGGCGCTGCAGATTATTTTAAACCTTGCAGATTAATCCACCAACTTAAAAATAAATGCTGGGCTTAAAAAATAGCTGAAATTTGCTTTAAGTCTCTAGATTTATGGTATTTGTTGTATCCTTATATTATATATATTCTTTATAAATGGAAATTTTGCTTACTTTAAGTGTTTCTGTTATTTCTTATGATAGTAGGCTTATTGGGTCGCAGATAAATTTTTGTTTGCTGCAGTCTGACACAGAAAATTCTGCTTCTGGGGTCACCTCTATCAATAATTTCAAGGTGTAATTTAATTAAGCATGAATAATTTATTAAGCATGATGCTAGTATATCGAAAGTATAAGTACAGGATTAGAAATTGTCTATTTTTTCTAAAATTCCTAAATTTTTAAAAATGTCTTATAATGACCAAATTTTTGAATTATTGTCCTAATTTTTTTAATTATTGTCCTAATTTTTTTATTATTGTCCCAATTTTAATACATTAAAAATAAAAATAAATCATCTTCTAAATTTCTAAAAACAAAAATTCATTTGCTTTCAAAAATCAGCATTTTCTTTAGAAAGAGAATTTCAAATAATAAGTCTGTATTTGCAATATCTATACTAAGCCAGGCAACCTGTTTAACACTTTTGCTGCTACCTGGTTGCTGGTAATCACCTGTATTTTTTTTGCCATCATGTACTTGTGCTGCTGGCAAGCTTGTGTTCCTTCTGGACTAACTGCTGTCTGTCATTTACATTGTTCAGTATCTAAAACCTGTGGTTAGTTCAGTGTGTGAGCTATTACCATGAAGATATGTGTTAGCTTATCAGCAGGGTTGCTACGCTACCTGGAAAACCTGGAAAAGTCAGGGAATTCAGAAATTTGTCTAATAAGTTAGGGAAAAGTCAGGGAATTTCTATACTTTATCCAAAATCCTGGAAAGGTCAGGGAATTTAATAAAATTTCATGGAGATCGCTAAATAAGGACAACCTTTGTCCCATGGCAAATAAGAAAAATCTTCCACATTTCTGCAAATTCAAATTTTTAGAAGTTTTATTTAATCGTCTCTTAAAATTTCCTCTTCCCTTTTCTTCTTCTTTTCTTTTTTCCAACTGTCATCTTCCACACATACTTTAAAAATTTTAACTGTTTAATATAATTTTTGAAATTGTTCTGCACTATTTTTTTTATTGACATTTAATGTAACTAATAAATCATTTCAAATCTGCTTAACCTCCACCCTGAAATGTTTGCTTCTCAACCCCCTTTGCCTAAAGTTGAACTTAAGTGAGATTGTGATAGATGTTGAAGTGAATTATCATTCAATGCAAAAATATTGTATATGTATATATATATTAAAAAGCAGAAAAACCAACGTTTAAAATGCACAAATAATATATGAAAAGCAGCAAACAGCTGTTTCGAATCTACTAGCGAGATTCTTCTTCAGTGCAAAAGGAACAGCGTGCTAGAAAAAGCAAGGCTGAGCAAAATCATAGACAGAGACGCGCTGGCTTTTATACCCTATGCGGGTGGCGAAGGCGCCGAAACAACCAATGAGAGAGAAGCAGTGGAAACGACTGGGTGGACAAGTAGCGACATCTACCGGAGAAGTAGAGAAAAGAAACCAAAAAAGGGGAATTAAATTAACGCTTTCCAAATACTTGGAAAATCTGGAGTACTAGATAAATCATTGACTAAAGAGTGAGAATTTTTAATGATATGGTAAGCTTCCCAAAAATCAAGATCAAGGTTAGAAGAACATTTTTGGATAATGATGGCTGAGGAAAAATCGAACCTATGTTGAGAAGACCAAGAATGTTGAGCGATAGAAGAACGTTTGAGCTCCTGATTTTTAACATAACCTTCATGCTCTTTTAAACGAAATCTAAGAGCACGTTTAGTCTGACCAATATAAGAAAGACCACACTGACAAGAGATCTGGTAAATGCCCCAATTATCTAGGCGATCAATGGGGTGTTTGAGATTTGAAAAAGGGATTTTATTAACAGGAGAAAAAATAACTTTAAAATCAAACCTTCTTAGGATTTTGGCAACTTGCTGACTGATTTTAGGAAAAAATGGTAATACAACTGAATTATTAGAGTTGGAATTAGAATGCTTTTCAGAATGGTCGGATTTCGTCAATTTCTTATAAATAGAATCGATAATATTAGAGGAATAACCACGATCGACAGCAATAGCTTTGAGGTAATTAAGTTCAGCACTAAGTAACTGAGGAGTGGAACAAATATTAGTAGCCCGAAAAACAAAAGTATTGAAAGCAGCGAATTTCTGGTTAGGGGGATGAGAAGAATACCTGTGAGGTGGGAGACTGACAGCAAAAGGTTTACGAAAGACGGTAGTCTGAAAGCCATTTTCACAACGAATAACAAGGACATCCAGGAAAGAAAGACAGTTATTGGTCTCAATTTCAGAGGTAAATTGAATGCAGGGATCAATGGAATTCATAATAGAGAGAATATGATTAATATCCGAATTCATTTCAATCAGGACATAAACATCATCAACATAACGAGCATAGAACGGAAATTTTAAGATTTCAAAAAACTTGACCTCAAAATAGTGCATATAAATATCGCATAAAATTGGACTAAGAGGATTACCCATAGTCAAACCGTCGATCATACGGAAGAAAATACCATTGAAAACAAAAGTATTTTGCGACAAGCAAGCGCGAGTGAGAAGTATAAGTTCCTCGATTTCAAAATAAGAGAAATGGAATTCACAAAGCCTTTTCTTGAGGCAATCTAAAGCCCCCTCAACCGGAACGTTTGTAAATAATGATTTAACATCAAAAGAAACCATCATGTGACCCTGCGGCTTAAAATTATGAAGTTTTTTAACAAAATCAAAAGAATTCTTAACAGTGAAACAGTTACTGCTCAAAAGTGGGGAGAAAACAGAAACTAAATATTTGGCAAGCTTATAAGAAGCTGTACCGATACTAGAGACAATAGGTCTAAAAGGAATGTCAGGTTTATGGACCTTAGGTAAAGCATAAAACCTGGCACAATGCGCAATAGACGGAATAAGGGACTTCTTAAAGTTAGCAGGAATAATGGAAGAAGACTTAATGGCAGACTTAATAGAGTTAATTTCACTAGTGGAAGGGTCTTTGCGGATATCCACATACGGACCATCATTAATTAATTTATGGGTTTTTTCCAAATACGTAGATTTGTCGAGAAGAACAATCTGACCACCTTTGTCGGCCTTAGTAATAATTAAGTTTGGATCAGAACGCAAATTTTTCAGACATTGTTTAACAGGATGTTTAAGATTGGGTTTATAAACATTAGAATTGAAATCAACAGTATTGGCAATGAGATGCCTAATAGACTCTTTTTGAGAAGAAGATAGAGCGCTATGCTTAAAGGCTCTTTCAATAGGAGCAATAAGATTAGGTAAAGAAGGAATAGCAGAGACAGAAAAATTGTTATTCAATTTGAGAGCATCGAGCTGATTGTTACTTAATGGAACACTAGAAAGATTGACAACAGCATTTTGGTTAACAAGAGGCAAATTACTGCAGTTATTAGCGACAGAACTTCCACAAAGCGCATTAAATTTCTTCTTTAAAACCGAACAATGAACAGAAGAAGCTGTGAGAACTCTGCTCCATGACCTTCTGTCAATGGACTGAAAATCAGGAGTAGAATTAGCGAGGCTGATATGTAAAGAATATAACTCGCGCTCTATATGAGCAATTTTGTGGCGAGTCTCTTGAATCAAAGCTCTTAAAAGAGCTAATTTAGAACGAAATAAGACCTTCTCAATCCTATTTGAAGAAAATAAATTACAACGAATGGAAATGAATTTAGGAATAACCTTCTTACGCCTACAATCAAGTAGGAAATGTAAGTGTTCCAAAAACCTGTACTTTTTTAATCGTAAATTACAAAACCTATTGATTTGAGACATTGCTGGAAAAAAAAAAAAAAAAAAACAGAAGAATAAAGGCCCGTTAACGCCAAATACATAAAAATAGCAAATAAAGCCTTTGTGCAACAATATTAAAAAGCAGAAAAACCAACGTTTAAAAAGCCGTTTAAAAATAAAAGCCAGCGCGTCTCTGTCTATGATTTTGCTCAGCCTTGCTTTTTCTAGCACGCTGTTCCTTTTGCACTGAAGAAGAATCTCGCTAGTAGATTCGAAACAGCTGTTTGCTGCTTTTCATATATTATTTGTGCATTTTAAACGTTGGTTTTTCTGCTTTTTAATATTGTTGCACAAAGGCTTTATTTGCTATTTTTATGTATTTGGCGTTAACGGGCCTTTATTCTTCTGTTTTTTTTTTTTTTTTTTCCAGCAATGTCTCAAATCAATAGGTTTTGTAATTTACGATTAAAAAAGTACAGGTTTTTGGAACACTTACATTTCCTACTTGATTGTAGGCGTAAGAAGGTTATTCCTAAATTCATTTCCATTCGTTGTAATTTATTTTCTTCAAATAGGATTGAGAAGGTCTTATTTCGTTCTAAATTAGCTCTTTTAAGAGCTTTGATTCAAGAGACTCGCCACAAAATTGCTCATATAGAGCGCGAGTTATATTCTTTACATATCAGCCTCGCTAATTCTACTCCTGATTTTCAGTCCATTGACAGAAGGTCATGGAGCAGAGTTCTCACAGCTTCTTCTGTTCATTGTTCGGTTTTAAAGAAGAAATTTAATGCGCTTTGTGGAAGTTCTGTCGCTAATAACTGCAGTAATTTGCCTCTTGTTAACCAAAATGCTGTTGTCAATCTTTCTAGTGTTCCATTAAGTAACAATCAGCTCGATGCTCTCAAATTGAATAACAATTTTTCTGTCTCTGCTATTCCTTCTTTACCTAATCTTATTGCTCCTATTGAAAGAGCCTTTAAGCATAGCGCTCTATCTTCTTCTCAAAAAGAGTCTATTAGGCATCTCATTGCCAATACTGTTGATTTCAATTCTAATGTTTATAAACCCAATCTTAAACATCCTGTTAAACAATGTCTGAAAAATTTGCGTTCTGATCCAAACTTAATTATTACTAAGGCCGACAAAGGTGGTCAGATTGTTCTTCTCGACAAATCTACGTATTTGGAAAAAACCCATAAATTAATTAATGATGGTCCGTATGTGGATATCCGCAAAGACCCTTCCACTAGTGAAATTAACTCTATTAAGTCTGCCATTAAGTCTTCTTCCATTATTCCTGCTAACTTTAAGAAGTCCCTTATTCCGTCTATTGCGCATTGTGCCAGGTTTTATGCTTTACCTAAGGTCCATAAACCTGACATTCCTTTTAGACCTATTGTCTCTAGTATCGGTACAGCTTCTTATAAGCTTGCCAAATATTTAGTTTCTGTTTTCTCCCCACTTTTGAGCAGTAACTGTTTCACTGTTAAGAATTCTTTTGATTTTGTTAAAAAACTTCATAATTTTAAGCCGCAGGGTCACATGATGGTTTCTTTTGATGTTAAATCATTATTTACAAACGTTCCGGTTGAGGGGGCTTTAGATTGCCTCAAGAAAAGGCTTTGTGAATTCCATTTCTCTTATTTTGAAATCGAGGAACTTATACTTCTCACTCGCGCTTGCTTGTCGCAAAATACTTTTGTTTTCAATGGTATTTTCTTCCGTATGATCGACGGTTTGACTATGGGTAATCCTCTTAGTCCAATTTTATGCGATATTTATATGCACTATTTTGAGGTCAAGTTTTTTGAAATCTTAAAATTTCCGTTCTATGCTCGTTATGTTGATGATGTTTATGTCCTGATTGAAATGAATTCGGATATTAATCATATTCTCTCTATTATGAATTCCATTGATCCCTGCATTCAATTTACCTCTGAAATTGAGACCAATAACTGTCTTTCTTTCCTGGATGTCCTTGTTATTCGTTGTGAAAATGGCTTTCAGACTACAGTCTTTCGTAAACCTTTTGCTGTCAGTCTCCCACCTCACAGGTATTCTTCTCATCCCCCTAACCAGAAATTCGCTGCTTTCAATACTTTTGTTTTTCGGGCTACTAATATTTGTTCCACTCCTCAGTTACTTAGTGCTGAACTTAATTACCTCAAAGCTATTGCTGTCGATCGTGGTTATTCCTCTAATATTATCGATTCTATTTATAAGAAATTGACGAAATCCGACCATTCTGAAAAGCATTCTAATTCCAACTCTAATAATTCAGTTGTATTACCATTTTTTCCTAAAATCAGTCAGCAAGTTGCCAAAATCCTAAGAAGGTTTGATTTTAAAGTTATTTTTTCTCCTGTTAATAAAATCCCTTTTTCAAATCTCAAACACCCCATTGATCGCCTAGATAATTGGGGCATTTACCAGATCTCTTGTCAGTGTGGTCTTTCTTATATTGGTCAGACTAAACGTGCTCTTAGATTTCGTTTAAAAGAGCATGAAGGTTATGTTAAAAATCAGGAGCTCAAACGTTCTTCTATCGCTCAACATTCTTGGTCTTCTCAACATAGGTTCGATTTTTCCTCAGCCATCATTATCCAAAAATGTTCTTCTAACCTTGATCTTGATTTTTGGGAAGCTTACCATATCATTAAAAATTCTCACTCTTTAGTCAATGATTTATCTAGTACTCCAGATTTTCCAAGTATTTGGAAAGCGTTAATTTAATTCCCCTTTTTTGGTTTCTTTTCTCTACTTCTCCGGTAGATGTCGCTACTTGTCCACCCAGTCGTTTCCACTGCTTCTCTCTCATTGGTTGTTTCGGCGCCTTCGCCACCCGCATAGGGTATAAAAGCCAGCGCGTCTCTGTCTATGATTTTGCTCAGCCTTGCTTTTTCTAGCACGCTGTTCCTTTTGCACTGAAGAAGAATCTCGCTAGTAGATTCGAAACAGCTGTTTGCTGCTTTTCATATATTATTTGTGCATTTTAAACGTTGGTTTTTCTGCTTTTTAATATTGTTGCACAAAGGCTTTATTTGCTATTTTTATGTATATATATAGTTTTTTCCATTTTACAGGACACTTACTTTGAAATACTCAGAAACTATTAAGGAAAGCAATTTCTATTGCAGTCCTAAGAGCATTTTTGTGAGAGGGGTGCATATGTGAAAATTTTAATTAATGTTATATATATAGTTGAAAATTTTTATATTTTCGTGAGGTATAATATTTATTTTACTCTGTCCATGTCCAGTTCACATTACACCGCTAGACTGAAATTTTCATAAAATGGACCTGGAAAAGTCAGGGAATTTCATTCTCCTATATGAGTAGCAACCCTGGATCAGGGAAAAGTACATTTGACCTTCAGCAGTCATTTGCGAGCTAAAGTGTTAATACATTATATTCTCGTACTTCCTAGATTGCTGCTCACTTAAACTCATATGATCGCTTTTTTTTTTTTTTTTGCTTGTTAGCATTTTTCTCCTTTGATTGTTAATAACAATGTGCTCTCTGTAAATCAATTTTAAAGATTCACATCCATGGGTTGAAACTTGAAACTAAGTTTAAAAAATAATTAAATTAATCTAAATTGTAGGGATGCAACGGATATCCGGCACATCCGGCTGATTTTTCAATATCCGAAATACCGTCGGATATCCGAATCACAATCACCGGATATCCGACTTCTCTGCCGGATATCCGGCAATGCGTAACAAAGCAAATATATAAGGATAAGAGAAATCGTTTGACCCAAACAATGCCGAACGACTTTTGTTTATAATGCAAAATATGAAAGTAAGTCCACTATTTATGAGTAAAAGGTAATTCCCAAAAGTTTAAAGAATTACCAGCTTTCCTAACATTGGTATTTGAACTCTCTATAATAAATTTAAGAATTTGTGTTTACATCTTTTAGAAAATTGTACCTTTACTTTCAGAATGAGAAACAAAATCTGAAGTTGTTTATTAAAGTATGACTTTATTAATTTTCTTTCTCTCTTTTAAGTTTAACAATTAAATAGGCCTATTTTTACTTTCTTCTATCTTCAATAGAAGAAAGTATTGTAACTGAGATTTTTTTCGATTTCTGGTTTTCGGTAGGCTTAGACGTTTTAGGGGTCAGAGATCCCAAAACATGCTTATACAAAATGTCTGTTTGTCTGTCATCATACCATCAAAAAGTGTATGAAGTTATGCATAGAATTGAACCAAATTTTTTGTGAATATTTTTGGCTATAGCCAGCTGGCCCTTCTTCAATATTGGAACATTCCACTGGAAGGGGGCGCTGTAATCGTGATTTTTGTGCCATCAAAAAGTGTATGAAGTTATGCATAGAATTGAACCAAATTTTTGTGTATGTTTTTGGCTGTGGCCAGCAGGTCCTTCTTCAATATGGAAGCATTCTGTCAGAAAGGAGTGCTGCTGTAATTGTGATTTTTGTGACATTTTCATTATTGTACTGTCGAAAAGTGTCTGTTAAATATGCAGGGCTCCCAAATGGTCCCCCTTTTCCCCCCAAAGTCCCCTTTCTGAAAAAAGGTCCCCTTTAGTTCCCTTTTATGCATTTTGGTCCCCCTAGTCCCCTTTCAGTAACTGAAAAAGTCATCGCAAAAAAAAAAAAAACTAAAAATCGCTAAAAGCTTAAAAATCATAGAGGACAAAATTTTTTACAGTGGGCTAAAGCATTGTAACTGGAATTCTTTCACGAATGTTAAAAAATCACCATGGAATATGGACAAATTTTAAGAAATTCTTTAAGAAATCTTGTTAAAATCCTAAAAATTAAAAAAATCATAGAACATAAAAGTTACAGTATTAAGCTACTGCTTGACCCGTCTTCAAAGACTGATCTTGATATGCTGTCCAAAAAAATAGAACATTTCGAATGGGAGAAGCATTGAATCAGGAGGAGATAGAAGATTCAAACTAAGAAAAATGAATTTAAAGCTCACAACTGTGAATCGTTTAAAAGGAAATGGGTAGAGTAAAATGCCTTTTCGCATATTTTTAATTATTGGAATGAAATTTCTTTCAAACAAGATGCCTTTACAGATGCTTACTTACATACTTACTTACAGCCCTTACAGAAAACTTCCTGTTGAATCAAGAGTTAAAATATTTCTTCCATTCTCATTATTTATTTTTCAGACATCCAAATTATCATAGCATGTTTCTTTGGCTTAAGGATATTCTTTTCATCAAAGAGAAAGCTAAAATTTGCATGTATACTATTACCCAGGTCCGGTGCAACCATCGGGCAAATGGAGCAACTGCCCAGGACCCCAAGCGTACAGAATTCAAAATAATGTTTCCTCAGTATATTTTTTATCTACATTTGTTTTTAAATTTTTCTTCATGATAAAAAAAGGGAGTATTAACTTTATTTCTTACAGGCAAAGTTGATATAATTTTCGGGGAATTTATAGATTTGCTGAAAGTAACTGTGAACGTAAAAATAAATATTTAATGTATTCTAAAGTATAGAAGATTTTTTGAAATTAAAAATAATTATGCATATCACATATGAAATTAGTGGTATTTTGGTACATTTGATATCTATATTATATGAGGACATGAGTTTCAAAACTCACCTATCACAAGTTTAAAATATCAAGTTTTCTCTATAAATTTATTCTATTTAAAAACTTGCATTGAAAAAACACAACAGTCTGCAAAAAAAGTAGATTTATCTTGTATTTCATCCCTTGTAAAATCTTGATCTACAATGAAAACCAATAGATGCAGTTAGAGGTTGCGATTTCCCCTGATTTGATTTTCTGTTTAAGGTGAGTTTTGAAACTCATGACCTCATATATTATTCTATGATGTATACAATTTAAAAGTAAATTTTATTAGATCAGTATTGCAGTATACGTTAGGCCCCATTACCTCCTTTGCCAGGGCCCTGTGCAATATTGTGCTGGTCCTGCTTATTACGTCATAAAAAAACAAAATCCTTTTTTATGTTCTTGAAAACAAGTAAATGCGAAATTGTCTGAATTCTTCTATTTATCCTCCACAAAACAAAAAGTAGTAGGGGAGACTTCTTTTTTATTACCCACTTTCTATTTATTAAGGATAGGCTTGTCTTAGCCAGACCTGTTACTCACATGACCAGTTTTTTAAACCAAATGTCAAAGAATTATCACAAAATGCACAAAAAAAAAAAAAACTTCAACCTGCATAAAAAAATTCAAAAAATGCTGTACCAATTCCGAACAAATTTTATTCAAAAGATGACAAAATTTATTAAACGTGGCTAAAATATTGAAACTAGATTCCTTTTAAGAATTAAAAAAATCACATAAAAATTCAAAAATTGCTGCACAGATTCTGAAACCTGATTTATAAGGAGAACAACATTTACTATATTGGGCTAAAACATTGGAACTGGATTCATTTTACTAATGTGAAAAAGTCACTGCAGAATGTGCATATATACATACAAAAGAAAGGAGCTAAAATTCGTAAAAAATAGAAATCTAACGAAACGACAAAATTTATTACATTAGGGCATTTTACAAAGTGTGAAACTGAATTCCTTTTATGAATGTCAAAAAATTGCCACAGAATCAAAAAAAAAAAAAAAAAGGCTGAAGTTCGCATTAAAAATTTATGAAAGATTTAAAAAATCTCTCTATTCTAAAAAAAAGTAACTACCGCTGTCACCGCCGCCGCCGGTTTTAAATTTTTTGTGACCGGAGGTCTTTCTTCGTTAATATTAAGAAAAATAATGCATACAAAAATATGAAAATCGGTGGTTTTATACAGAAATGTTTGATAAACACGTTGATGCAGACAGTTTTCAAATCGAAGAAATATTTTAAGAGTTATTTAATGCTAAAGTTGGACAAAATCGTTCCACTAAAAAAGTTTTATAGCAGCAAAAACTATACATGGCAGTGTAATCATTTTTAGATCATTTTATGCGTTTTGCCGGAGTGCAGATTGCATTAATTTTTTTATTTTGACTCATTTTTCGAGGTTTTATTTCTATTTTAAATTCAAATTTTCAGCATTTTTAGAGATATTTTTTACAGATTTCAGAAAATTGTACTAATTTAAACTGTTGCCAACTGTATAAAAAGCGCAAGCAATAATGTTTGCTTCAAATAAAAAATATATTTACACGTGACTATTATAAACAGGAAAAAAACTTTCAAATTAGACGTATAAAAAGGAGGGACTTATTAAAAATTACGTCATAAAAAGTATAGACGTGAATTTTAAAAGAGAAAGGATATTGTAAAATAATAAATTCATTAACATGCGTTAGAAGTCTTAGGAGAAATTACGTCATATTTACGTCACATTATAGTTATTACATAAAATGAACACAAAATAATATTGCAAAAAAGTTTAAATTTAGAAATTGCGCTAGACATTTATTTGATATTTTGAGAATTAATTTAAAATGTCTCATTTAAAAGAACTTTCTTTTCGTTTTGTTAAAAAATACCAGGAGACAAAGACTCTCTTTACTTAATTCCTTTTATATTAGCTTATTTTGAAATGTTGTTACACGTGTATACGTCATCAAGTTATTTTTATTTCGACGTTTTATTTGTGTTTTTATTAATGTTGTACGAATTTATTTGTTCTTTCGTTATTTAAAATAAAAATTATATCAATTTGTATAATTTGGCGAAATTGGTCGACAGGATAATCAAGTAGTACCGCAGCGGATTTGGCTTAAAAATTCCCCAATCAAAGAGAAATGAATAGAAATTCGTTCATAGGGAGATCGCCACTGTTTTCTAAATTATAATTCAATCTTTCGGAATCTTTTTAAAGCCGATCAAATTAGCGTGCATTTAGAGTCTGCGGTGTCTGGACGGGGGTTGGCGAGCGTAGCTCGTAGGGGGCCGAGCCCCCTAGTGTTGTACAAATTTCGAATAAACTTTATTGAAAAGAGGGAAAAAAGATTATTACATTAGGCTAAAAAATAAAAATCTTATAAAAAAATGTAGTAAAAAAAATCCAAAAACTAATTTGGACAAACAGGTACCTCCTGCCAAATCTTGTAGCTCTATGTGCAACAATCGCTATCACACTGACAAACTTTCACCTTTATTATTACAGATGTAGTTTTGATGGAGAAGTATCCAATCTATTAAAGGAGCTCTTAATTACATAATTACAATGTATTCTTGCTCTTTTTTTCTTATGCTCTCTTCAGTATATATTTCTATGTTCTTAAAAAAAAAAAAAAAAAAAAAAAAAAAGTAACTTACCGCTTCTGCAGTTAATGAAATTTTTTGTGACCAGAGTTTTTTCTTCGCTGATATTAAGAAAACTGTTGCATAAAAAAATATGAACATTGGTAGTACTCATATTATACAGAAATGATTGATAAACTTGCTGATGCAGACAGCTTTTAAATCAAAGAATTATTTTAAGAGATATTCAATGTTAAAGTTGGTCAGAATTATTCAGTTTAAAAAGTTTTATATCTGAGCAAAAACTATGCATAGGAATTAATCCTTTTTTCTAAGGATATACATTACAAGCTTGTGGTGTGCAGACTGCATTTATTTTATTTTTGTTTTGACTAATTTTTTTTTTTTTTTTTTTTTTAATTTTTTTATTTAAATTTTCATCATTTCAATAGATATTTTTATTCACATTTAGAAAAAGTCATTATTTTAAATTGTTGCCAATTGTAAAAACAGCACAAAAAATACTATTTCCTTTTAACTAAAAATGTATTTGCATGTGACTATTAAAAAGAGAAATAAAACTTTAAAATAAGAATTCAATGATCACGTTTTAAAAGCAGGAAAATATTTAAAATTTCATCACAAATATTGTATTTACATGTGAATATTGAAAAAGAAAGAATTTTTTTTAATTAACATTAATATGTGTTAATTAAAAGCAATAAATAGGAGAAATTACATCACATTTTAAATGCCCAAATAATATTGCCAAGAAGTTAAAATTAAAAAATATATATACACAAGATTTATTTTGTATTTTGTGGTGATCTTTTTAACTATTGTTGTCAATTCTACGACAGCGCAAATAATAAATAATACTTCCTTTCTAACAATAAAAGTATGTTCACCGTGAACAGTAAAAAAAAAAATGGTCCCCCGAAGTCCCCTTTTTAAATAAAAATGGTCCCCCGAAGTCCCCTTTTTAAATAAAAATGGTCCCCCAAAGTTCCCTTTTTAAATAAAAATGGTCCCCTTTCCCCCTTTTTGAGGACTAAAATTTGTTGGGAGCCCTGAATATGTAATAAGTTATCCATATAATCGAACAAAATTTTTTGTGTATGTTTTTGGCTATGTCCAGCAGGTTCTCCTTTAAATTAGAAATATTTCACCAGAAGGGTGCGCTGTAACAGTGATTTTTGTGCCATTTTCATTCTTGTATGTACCATCGAAAATTGTATGAAGTTATGCATAGAATTGAACCAATTTTTAGGGGTATGTTTTTGGCTATGGCCAACTGGTCCTCCTTGAATTTGAAAATAGTCTGCTGGAAGAGGGCGCTATAATAATGATTTTTGTGTTATTTCTATTATTTTACCATCGAAAAGTGTATGAAACTAAGCATAGAATTGAACCAATTTTTTGTATATATTTTTGGCTATGGCCATCAGTTTTTCCTTGAATTTGGAAATATTCCGCCAGAAGGTGTCACTGTGACAGCGTTTTTTGTAAAATTTTCTCAATTTTTTGCAGTTTTTGTACTGTATATTGGTGGCTCGTGAAGTCATGGGAACTTCGCATCCTGCTAAGCTGTCTATTCACAATCAGCTGATGTACAACAGAATAACGAAAAATATTATTGATTTTAATAAATATCATGATTGAGATTAACTTATTCTTATTTTGATTAATTGACGAGCAGAAATCTTAGATCAAAATCAAAGTTGGTATAATATTGAACTAATAATATAGAAGTATTAACATTTAAAATTACTTTTAGAAATATTAAGACGTATGAGATAGAAGAAAGTTTTGGGATTGGCACATCCAATTAGTTATATTTGTAACCAGAGTTGTATAATATAGACGCACTCCCGCACGCGGAAAATTTTCCGCAAAATTCGGAACTTTGCGGAAAATTTCTTAGAAAAGAAAAGTAGTTTTTGTTCTTGTATTTTTTTTTAAATACCAAAAAATTAAAAATGTTCTCCAATTTTATGTACGATTTATTTATTGTTTGATAGGGGTGATTCTGTTCTGAATTTTCCGAAAATTTAAGGCATTCGGTTCCGAAAATTAAAAAAAAAATCGCCCATCAGTCCGAAAATTCAGACACAAAAAAAATCACTGAAATATATTGCGGATTTCAACAAACGATCGCCGAAAATAAACCAATTCTGTCAATCGTTCGCAGATAAAATACCCAATTTTGTCAAAGCATCACGGAAAAAATGAAAATTTCTTTAAAGGACCGCAGAAAAACGCTAATTTCTTTAAAGAATAATCGTGGACAAAAAAAATTTTCTTGTCAAAGAATAGCAGAAAAAACGCAAATTACGTCAAAGAAGTGCAGGAAAAAAATGAATTTTGTAAAACATAGCGGAAAAAGCGAGAATTTTGTCAAAGGATCGTGAAAAAAGTCCCGCAAATTTCATGAAAGAATCGCGGAAAAAAACTAATTTCGTTAAAGGATCGCGAAAGAAACACAAATTTGGTAAAAGGGCCGCAGAAAAAGCACGCATTTAGTCAAGGGATCGCGTAAAAAAATGAATTTTCTCAAAAGGCCACAGAAAAAACACGAATATCGTCAAAGGATTGCGAAAAAAAAGCGAATTTCATCAAAGAATCGCAGAAAAAAGCAAATTTTGTGTAAAAGTGCAGGAAAAAAACTAATTTCGTAAAAGCATAGCGGAAAAAGCACGAATTTTGTCAAAAGATAATGAAAAAAATGAAAATTTCGGCAAAGAACCGCGGAAAAAACTAATTTCATCAAAGGATTGCGAATTTCGTCAAAACGGCGTGAAAAAAGCTTGAATTTCGTCAAAACGCCGTGAAAAAAGCTTGAATTTCGTCAAAAGATCGCAAAAAAATGCAAATTTCGTCTAAGGATAGGAGAAAAAAAGCGCATTTTGTCAAAGGATCTCTAAAAAAACGCGAATTTCGTCAAAAAAATGCAAATGTCGTCAAAATATCGCGGAAAAACAGAAATTTTGCCAAATGATCGCGGAAAAAAATGAGAATTTCGTCAAAGGGCTGCAATAAAAACTCATCGGTCTCTTTAATGATGATACCTAAGAATGGACCTCTCTTTACAAAATGAGATTCCGTTGTTTCAGAAGCAATGTCCATTATTGCATTTTGTGAGAAGAGGTTACAATATTAAGGATTGGGCTGTTTCTAAATGCATTGACAAAATAACTGATAAGAATTCACCCCTTCATATCATGGATTTTTAGTTTTATTATTTTTTTAGCCAACATAATTATTCTGTAATTAATATTAATTTTTAAATTAAACGGTAATTATTTTAAAACTACTATTTAAAATTCATACAGTCAAAGTAATATAACACGTCATTTTATTAAACATTAAATTTGCAGAAAGTTTTTGACCCAATATTTATGTGCGCAGAAAGTTTTTGGTTTTATGCGAGTCTGTTTGTAACTTCATTATAAATAAAATATTTAAAATTAAAAGTAATTTTCTTTTTACTTATAAATATCACAGTAATTTAACTTAAAATAAAACTAAATGTGATTCAAAGCAAAACACTATTAAATAATTAAAACAGAAAAAAGGCATCAACTAAACCTTTATTTGAAGAAAATCACTCTTTAATCATGGGTATATTAGTAGATATTTTATGTTTAAATTATAAAAAGAATGTATGTATTTCTTTGTGAAAATACTCTACAATTATAGGCATATTTAATTGGTTAAAATTTGTTACACAAATTATCAGCATTTCATTGTACAAATTAATTATTAGCAATTATCAATATACTCAATCCCATATCCAAATCCAGTAGCAATTATCAGCATTTCATTGTACAAATAAACAGAATATTTTAATGTTTAAATAACATTTATTAAACAACATTATTAATAGGGATGCAACGGATATCCGGCATATCCGGCTGATTTTTCAATATCCGAAATACCGTCGGATATCCGAATCACAGTCACCGGATATTCAACTTCTCTGCCGGATATCTGGCAGAGCGCAGCGAAGCAAATATATAAGAATAAGAGAAATCATTTGACCCCAAACAATGCCAAACAACTGTTGTTTATAATGGAAAATATGAAATATAGTAAGTTCACTATCATGAGCAAAAGGTAATTTTCAAAAGTTTAAAGAATTGCCAGCTTTCCTAACATTGATATTTGAACGCATTATAATAAATTTAAAAATTTACGTTTACATCTTTTAGAAAATTGTACCTTTACTTTCAGATTGTAAAACGAAATTTGAAGTTGTTTATTAAAGTATGACTTTATTAATTTTCTTTCTTTCTTTTAAATTTAACAATTAAAGAGGCCTATTTTTACTTTCTTCTACCTTCAATAGTAGAAAGTATTGTAATCAAAATTTTTTTACACTTCTGCTTTTCGAGGGATTTATATGTTTTAGGGGTCAGAGATCCCAAAAACATGTTTATACAAAATGTCAGTCTGTCCGTGTGTCGCCATGGTACCATTGAAAGTGTATGAAGTTATGCATAGAATTGAACCAAATGTTTTGTGTATGTCTTTGGCTGTGGCCAGCAGGTCCTTCTTCAATATGGAAGCATTCTGCCAGAAGGGGGTGCTGTAATTGCGATTTTTGGCCATTTTCATTATTGTTCCATCGAGTTACCCATAAGTTACCCATATAATTGAACCAAATTTTTTGTACATGTTTTTGGCTATGTCCAGCAAGTTCTCCTTTAATTTGGAAATATTCTGCCGGAAGGGGGTGCTGTAATAGCGATTTTTGTGCCACTTTCATTCTTGTACCATCGAAAAGTGTACAAAGTTATGCATAGAATTGAACCAATTCTTGGGAGTATGTTTTCGGCTTTGGCCAGCAGGTCCTCCTTCAATTTGAAAATATTCTGCTGGAAGGGGGTGCTAGCGATTTTTGTGTTATTTCCATTATTTTATCATTGAAAAGTGTATGAAGCTAAGCATAGAACTGAACCAGTTTTGTGTATATATTTTTGGCTATGGCCAGCGGTTTCTCCTTGAATTTGGCAATATTCCGCCAGAAGGTGGCACTGTAATAGCAATTTTTGGTAAAATGTTCTCGATTTTTTGTACAGTATATTGGTGGTTCGTGACGCGACGGAATCTTCGCATCCTGCTAAGCTGGCTATTCGCAAACAGCTGATGTACAACAGAATAATGAAAAAATTATTGATTTTAATAAATATCATGATGGAGATTAACTTAGTCTGATTAATTGACTGGAGCAGAAATTTTATATGAAAATCATAGTTGGTATAATATTGGACTAATAATATTGAAGTATTAGCATTTGTAACTATTTTTTGAAATATTAAGATGTATGAGAAAGAAGGAAGTTTTGGGATTGGCACACCCAACTAGTTATTTTTGTAACTTCATCATAAATATTTGAATTAAAAGTAATTTTCTTTTTTCTTACAAATATCAAAGTTAATTTAACTTAAAATAAAACTAAATGTGACTTAAAGCAAAACAGTATTAGTAGATATTTTATGTTTAAATTATAAAAAGAAAGTATGTATTTCTTTGTGAAAATTCTCTGCAATTATAGGCATATTAATTGGTTAAATAAAATTTGTTGTACAAATTATTAGCATTTCATTGTACAAATTAATTATTAGCAATTATCAATATAGTCAAACCAATATCAAATTCAATAGCAATTATCAGCATTTCATTGTACAAATGAACAGAACATTTTGTTTAAATTGTATTATTTATGCAACATTATTAATATACATTACAGGGCTTGAATTTCGAGACGGAATGTCAGGATTCACGCCTTAAAGAATATTGTGGGCGAAGGCTCCTGTTTCTAAAAAATCACTTTCTGAAAATTTTTCTTTCTAAAACGACGATCAAGTCTCGGGACCGACTGACAAACTTCGTGATATTTTCCACTATCGATCGGCAAATTTCACAGTTTCTTCTTACGACAGATTGACAAAATTCATGATTGTTTTTCTGCATCTGACTGAAAAATTTTGCGATTTTTCTCCGAGACCGACTGACGAATTTCGTGATTTTTTTTTCTGGAGACCAATCAACGAATTTCATAATTTTTTTTTCTCGCGATCAATTGACAAATTTAGCAATTTTATTCTGCGACCGATTGGTAAATTTCCCTGTTTGTTCTTGTGACATACTCATGAAGTTAACGATTGTTTTTCTGTGTCTGATTGAAAAAATTTCGTGTTTTTTCTCTGTGACTGCCTGAGGAATTTCCCGATATTTGCTCGTGACGGACTGACAAATTTCACGTGATCCATAGACGAATTTCATGACATTTTCGCACTGCCGATTTCCCATGAACTTCAGTTTTTCTCTCGCGACTGATCGACAATTTTTTTTTTTCATCATGATTGACGAAATCAGAGATTTTTTCTACGACCGATTTATATATTTTGTGATGTTTTTTTTCTCTGTGCCCGAAATAGGAAATAACTAAAAGGGCAGTAACGGCCACCGGAAACTGAGCCCTACCAAATCGGCCAATATTCAGCACTAAACAAAATGAGATTATACTTGTGGTGCACATGAAGAAAAAAAATTTGGTGAACTTAAAAACATGTTTAGAAATAACAAATTTGTTGATACTTGCAATTCACAGAAATTAGAACATGACTTTTTGAAATCAACCATTTCTCGTGTAATAGTAGAAATCAACTGACTATTTCCTTTTCAAACTTTGGATATGAATTAAAATTCCAATACACAGAACATAGTTCAATTAACAAAAATACCAAGGGTTACAGTTTTGACTACTATAATTCTATTAAGGATATAATAAAGCAAGTTTGTTCAGAAGTGATATACAATCACCGAAGGATGCTGACAATACAACCGATATGCATTATTCATGCAAGTAAGTAAAAAATGAATGCACATCAGATTTTGCAAAGTTTTCTAAAAATTTTTAAGCGAGCATAACCATGTTTTTCTGATAATTTCTAAAGCTATTAAAGTTGCTCTGTGCTGTTTGTCAAAAGTGCAACTTGTAAAAGGCTAACGCACTCAAAATGGAATAAAATCTAAATTAAGAAATTCATTTAGCAACCCAATTGGTAATTGTCCGTAACATTAGATCTTGAGTTGTTGATTTAAATTATTTCAATGATATTTTGTCATGTCTGTATAAATGTAATCCTATAAGTGGCACATAAAAAATAGCAGGGTTTAAAGATTTCTTTCCCCCTTTCAAACAGTTCAACTCCTGCAATTATAAATGTTGGGAGGGAAACTCCCCTCCAGGGTAAACTTTAATTTCAAGCCCTGATATTCAAAGAGATATAGTTTTTGTAAATTATATTTCAATACATTTAAAATATTTTAATGATGTGTGAAACATGTTTGTAATTTATTGTTCTGAGATGGTATTATATAAAGAAATAAATAAACATTCACCATATAATTAAAAACATATCTAGTGCCGGATATCCGAATCCGGCAGGCAAAGGAGCTTCGGATATCCGGTATCCGATATCCGGCAAAATCAATATCCGGTGCATCCCTAATTATTAATATACATTACATAGCTTGAATGGCAGATACATGTCTTGAATTTCGAGATGGGATGGTAGGATTCGTACCCTAAAGAATATTGGGGGCGGGAGACTCCTGTTTCCAAAAAAATCATTTTCCGAAAATGTTTCTTTGTAAAACGACGATGAAGTGTCAGGACCGGCTGACAAACTTCGTGATATTTTCCACTGTCAATTGGCAGATTTCACAGTTTCTTCTTACAACAAATTGACAAAATTCATGTTTGTTTTTCTGCATCTGACAAAAAAAATTTGCGATTTTTCTCCGCGACTGACTGTACGAATTTCTTGATTTTTTTCTGGAGACAGATTGGTGAATTTCATAAATTTTTTTTCGCAATCAATTGACAAATTTAGAAATTTTATTTTTGACCGATTGGCAAATTTCCCTGTTTGTTCTTGTGACATACTGATGAAAGTAACGATTGTTTTTCTGCATCCGATTGAAAAATTTTGCATTTTTTTTTCTGCGACCAGCTGAGGAATTTCACAGTATTTGCTCGTAACGGACTGCTAAATTTCACGATAGTTTTCCATGATCGATTGACGAATTTTGTGATATTTTCCCACTGTCGATTTCCCATGAACTTCAGTTTTTTTCTCTCAACCAATCGACAAATTATTTTATTTATTTTCACCATGATTGACGAAATCAGCAATGTTTTTTCTATGACCGTTTTACGTATTTTGCGATGTTTTACCTGTCTGTCCAAAATAGGAAATAACTAAAAGGGCAGCAACGGCCACTGGAGACTAAGCTCTATCAAATTGGCCAATAGTCAGCACTAAACAAAATGAGATTACACTTGTGATGCACATGAAAAAAAATAACTTTGATGAACATAAAAAAAAAACATAATTAGAAACAACAAACTAGTTGTTTCTCGCAATTAACAGAAATTAGGACATGACTTTTTGAAATCAACCTTTTCTCGTGTAATAGAAGAAATCAATTGACTATTGCCTTTTCAAACTTTGGATATGGATTTCATAGCGTAGATTCCAATGCGTAGAACATAGTTCAATTAACGAAAATACCAGTGATTACAGTTTTGACTATAATTCCATTAAGGATATAATAAAAAAATTTGTTCAGAAGTGACATACCATCACAGATGTGCATTATTCATGTAAGTTAAAAATTAATGCACATCAGATTTTACAAAGTTTTCTAAAACTTTTTAAGAGAGCATAACCATGTGTTTCCGATAATTTCTAAAGTTATAAAATCGCTCTGTACTGTTTGTCAAAAGTGTAACTTCTGAAAGAGGCTAAAGTATGCAAAATGGAATAAAATCTAAATTAAGAAATTCATTTAGCAACCCGATTGTTAATTGCCCATAACATTGGGTGAAAATTGAAAAATAGACATGGTATATATAAAGCTTGATTCTGTTCCTTTGTTTTAATAAAATAAAAATTTTGAATAATTATCTTGAGTTGTTAATTTAAATTGTTTCAATGGTATTTTGTCATGTCTGTATAAGTAGCACATAAAAAATAACGGGGTGTAAAGATTTTTTTTCCCTTTCTAACAGTTCAACTCCCCTGCATTTATAAATTTTGGGTATGAAACTCCCCTCTTGGGAAAACTTGAATTCAAGCCATGATATTCAAAGAGATATAGTTTTTGGAAATTATATTTCAATACATTTAAAATGTTTCAATGATGTGTGAAACATGTTTGTAATTTATTGTTTTGAAATGACATTATATAGAGAAATAATTCAATATATAACTAAAAACATATCTAGGGCCGGATATCCGAATCCGGCAGACGAAGGAGCTTCGGATATCCAGTATCCGATATCTGGCAAAATCTATATCCGGTGCATCCCTACTAAATTGCTTATCAAATGTCCTAAATCTGTTCTAGTCTTTTTTTAAAATGATGTCCCAAAACTTTCAAAAATTCACTCCTAGCACTGTAAGTATTGCTTAGCTTTTCTTATTTTATATAACCAATGTATGTGATGTTAACATTACTATTCAATTTGTAAAATTACCTATTGATTATGCATGCCATCCATATTTTCATTGATGACTACTTATTGCTATAAAACAGGACTCTTGATAATTTATTACCATGTATTTAAGAAAAATCTCCTGGTCCGCCAGGCATTTTTAGTGATTTCAATTTGGCTTTCAGCTTGTTAAACTAAAATTTGATACACATAGACGAATTTGTTTTAGGATATGATACAAGATCTTGGATTTAGCTGGCACATGTTTTTTTTTTTTTTTTTTTCCCCAATAGGTTCTCTAATATGATACTTGGGTATCTTATTTTTAGTTTCTCAAGGGCTCTTTTTGAATTGCATTTCTCTTTTCAGACAACAATTTGCATTTCTCTTTTCAGACAACAATTTGCATTTCTCTTTTCAGACATCATTTTGCATTTCTCTTTTCAGACATCACATCAATTTGCATTTCTTTCTCATGCCTCTAGAAAAGAAAATAACGACACATAGTATCAAAATGCTATATCAACACATTGAATGGCATGGTATACAAGTGTGTCAGCAATGTTTCCTGAGACGACCATACCACATGAATACGTGTGCCCTTAATATTTTCATTGATGACTACTTATTGCTGTAAAACAGGACTCTTGATAATTTATTACCATGTATTTAAAAAAAGAGCCTTCTGGTCTCCCCAGACATATTTAGTGATTTCATTTTGGCTTTCAGCATGTAAAAGTAACTGAAATTTGATACTTTTGAATCATTGCCACAGTTGGGAATAGATTCTATAAACTCTGAAAACCACTTTGTCAATGTCTGCCAAAAAAGTCACTTCGTCACATTTTGCGGTGTTCAATGTGTTAAAGAAAACATTTTATAACATTTAAAAGAAGATAACATTTTAAGTACTATTCCTGCCTCTATCTTCTTTATCGAGTGTAAACTTATAAATAGGGTGTAAAAAAAAAATTTAAAAAATCAGATTTTTTTTATTTAAATTGGATTTTTTTTTTTTTTTTTTTTTCTCCCCCAGCGTTCAAATACTGAATAGCTACCAAGAGTTTTAGGTTTCCAAAACAATTAAACCACTATTTGTAACACAATCTATGTTTTTACACTTTAATTAATAAAATTATAATTATTAATTAGTAATTACAGAAATTATAAAAACTGCAAATTAGTAGTTTCATTAGGTAGTATCATACAATGTTATATACATTAGTATTGTAATAATTATGTAAAACTTTATTAAATACTAGTGATATTTAACATTTATTAAAATTATTAATAGCTGCATTTAATATTAAATATTTAACACTACTTCAAATTAATAATTATTAAACAATTAACTCTCTAATTAGGAACATATTATACATTAAGCTTTAATTATTAAAATGATAATTAATAATGTAGATTCATTTTAGAAAGAAAAAGGCGAGGGTGCTAGTTCTAAAAAAGGGCACTATTTCATGAGGAAATATATTAGTAATGCGTTTAGTAATGATATAAGAAAAAAAAGAGAATAATTTTTTGTACAATAAATAAAGTGTCCTTAATTTTTAATAATTTTATAAATCACACATTGAAAAATACAATTAAATAACATGTTTTAATAATATCCAGTTTTTCTAAAGAAATAAAGTTCCATTATTTTTGAAAGATCTTCGGCATATGAATCTAGAAATAGTACTGTTGAATGGGGAAGTTCTTTACAAGAAATCTCTGGCTACAACTACAGGTAAACCCAGAATTAATAAAACTGCAAATAAGTAATTTCATTAGTTAGTAGCACAAATAACAAAACTAACAAATGTTATTTGCAGCTCGTTTTGCATTTGTACTTCGAAAAATTACTATTATTCATCAAAATCTAAGCTTACACACATGTATGTGTATATGCTAACCGAAAAAATTGTGAAAATGAATTAAACACATTCATACACACATATAGATTAAATATAAGGATAGCCGGTTATATCTGAAATCCTCAAAATCCTTATATAACGTAATAGCATTATTACCTCTCAGTGGAATTATTAGCTTTCAATGGTTCTTTTTAAGAAAGTTTTGCTGCCTTTTCAATACTTAATTAAAAAGAAAAACACATATTCAACCTATATCGAAGAAGCTCTTACTGTGTTTAACATTTTTATACCAATTAGTTCTTTTTCTCTTATGCATTCATTTACAATTCAGCTGTTGAGCAGATGTCACTTTTTCATTCTTCTTTAAAACTTGAGATTGCTATTAATTTATTATTACAAAAGTAGAACAAGAAACAAAGATACTGACTATGTATTCTTTTACTTGCAGAAAATATTTACACTTGCTATGTTTATTTTATATAAAACAATGATAAATTGATTTGCTAAAGGAAATTATGACATTGTAAATTATATTAGATTTAAATATAAATTTTAAATGAAACTGTTTTATATTGGATAAAAAAATGCTTTTCACAAACTTAACTTTTTAAAATTTTTTACAATACTCGGGAATTAAGCTTAGAAATAATTATTTAAAGCTCTTTTTTTGTTTATTCATAAGTCAAAATATCTGTAGAAACTTTCAAATTATGTTCATCTTAGATTTTAATAATTTTTTGACATTTTAAACATTTAGAAAATTTTCGATTTTAATCAATGATTTAAAAAAAATAATCGGTTGATTAAAATCATGATTTAATTGCTGATTTAAATCAACTGATTAAAATCGTCGACACCCTACTCATAAATCGGACAATTTTGATACAGAAGGAGTATGTGTAAAAAATTATTATACTAATGAATACAGTACAACCTCGATATCTTGAATCTGTGGGGAAGAGAAAAAAATTCGAGATATAGAGGTTTCGAGTTATCTAGGTTTTGACAAAATTTAAAAAATCTAATCTCACAAAATGATTTTTGCTGCAAAAAAATAAGATTCATCAAAAACTACACATAGTCTACTAATAATTAACAAATTACACTTCTCAAAGCTTTAATAATTTCAAAATTGTTTTATACACATACTTGTTTTGATAAAATAAATATACAAGTCATCATTAAGAAATGTGCCCAGTTGCTTCAGGAAAAAAAGTTCTTAGTTGAAATCTGCTGTCTCGCAGAATCTTTTTGCAACTGCACAGTTTTCTCTAGCATAGCAATGGTAAGAAGCGCTTCAGTTCTAATATTTTTGTTTGATTCAAGAAATCTCACAGCAGGACATTTGCCTTCTCGGCTTCTTTCACTGTAATTTTTTCATGCTCTTGTTGATCTTGTAGGTCTTCAATTTATTCATCAGGAATTTCTGCATTAATGCTTGAAACAATCTCTTCATCTGTCATAGTGCGCACGTTTCAAGCTCATTGTCTACATTCAACAATTTTTCGAATGAAATCTTAGTGTGACACGCCTTTTGTATCGATTCGCACTATTTTGGATTCAGTTCTCCTTCTTTAGTTGCTTGCTTAATGGAATTAACTTCCTCTGTTTTACTGGAAGTTAAATATTCTAAAAATCCTGCTCTTATGAAACTGTTTCTTTATTGCTGTTTCTGAAATATTTTTTCATGCATAGTCAGCCATTCACATTCACTTTAAAATGTTGACAGGTGTGCTAGGAGGTTTACCTTCACCGATATTATCCAGAAGTCTTCTTACAATTTAGGCTTGATAACCAACTTTGAAGCTACGTATTATCCCCTAGTCGAATGGTTGTAACTTCGAAGTCCTGTTTGGCAGCAAAAATTTAGCAATTGATATTTTGTACCATTGGAAAATTAGAGTGGGCTTTATAATTATCTATGAAGAGGAAAATGTTTTTACTTTTAGCCATTGTTTTACCTATTCCTATCAACCAATCAGCAAAAATTGCATTTGTCATCCAAGCCTGTATATTTGACCTGTACAGCATTAGAAATGACTTAATTTTTTAGTAAAGCACCTCGGCTTTTTAGATTGTCCTATCATAAGAGGAGGAAGCTCTTCTTTACTACTTTGATTTGCTGCCAAAAGCACAGTTAGATGAAGTTTACTCTGCTTGCCACATTGGCTTTCTTCACCTTTAGATGCAGCCATTTTGTGGAGAAAAACTGGTAGAATAATCTAGTTTCATCTACGTTAAATGCATCATCTGCTTTATAATTCTTTAAAAGCAAAGGAAGTTCTGAAATCCACTCTTCATATGTAGCTGCATCACATGGTGCATTTTCACCGCAAAGTTTCCAAAAAAAACTTTTTTTCATTTCAAAAGCTTAAAATTTTTACCCTTTTAGTTCTTTGCATCAACAAAGGGATAGACGAATGTGAAATCAGCATTCAGATCAAACTGGTTCTACAGCTGACAATAGCCAAAAGTAAAAAATCAAACTAATTATTGTGGAAAAAATTTCGGCATATCAAGGGTTTTGATAATATATTTCGAGATAACTATGGAAAATACATAAGAATTTTGATGGAAATGCAGGGGAAATTTCTTTTTTCGAGATATCAAGAGTTTCGATATAAGGAGGTTCGAGATATCAGTCATACTGTACTTTAGTTTATGAAATTACAAAATAATTCTTAAATATAAAAAATTGTATTTAGAAATATTTGAAAGAATAGTAGGTAGAAGTTACTAATTTTGCTTGACCTACGTTATCTACGAGGATGAATCAAATATGAACCAGAATTTCTGCTGGGAGGCCTAAAGGTCATCACAAGGGCACTTAAACCTCTGCGCATGTGAGATGGGGATGTCACATGGCTATCTATGCACCTGTATGTGCTACTCTCTCCGTTCCTCAGTCGATATTACAATGAGTGAGCGAGAAGTTTACCCCAACGCTGCGCAACACATTATCATTAAATTTTTCACAAATGAAGGCGTAAGACCGGCTGAAATCTTACGAAGACTGCAAGCACAGTTTGGGGAGACCCGCCTGAAGAAAACCCAAGTGTATAATTGGCACAGAAAGTTTGTGGGAGGACGAGCAGAAGTTACCCCCCCCCCCCTCTCCCATGTCTTGAACAAGTTTGACTGAGGAAAACATTGCCGCCTTTCGGGATATTCTCGAGGGTGTTACCTACTACTGCCAGCTGTTGGCTGAAACAAAACGTGCATATCGGTGGAAAAGATGTGAATTTCCAATCAAAGAAGTGATTTTGCTTCTAACAATGCCCATCCCCATACAGCCAACCTGACTCGCGAAAAGTTGGAGGAAATGCATTGGACAACACTGGAGAACCTTCCCTATAGACTTATCTCCCTGTGATTATCACATGTTTGGGCCTTTGAAAGAAGCATTAGGAAGTGAACAATTCGGCGATGACACTGCTGTTGAAGCCTTTGTGTGCAATTGGCTGGAGACACGCACCTCTGCTTTCTATGATGACGGCATCAAAAAACTTCCAATCCATTGAAAAAAAATGTGTTTTGAAACCAGGAGATTATATAGAAAAATAATATGTAACTTTCTGTTTTGCATCTTGTACCAATAAATTAAAAAACAAAAATTTCGGTTTATATCTGATTCACCCTTGTTGTATTAAATTTAGTAGCTCACAAAGCAGGATTAAAACAGCCCATGTGGGTGTTATTGAAAAACAAATTGTTTTTTCAATAAAAAAATTAGTCTCCAGGTTGGGAAAATTGAAACTGCGTAATGTTTAGAAGTTTGAAGAATCCCTGTAAAAGCGAAATTTAATCATCAGGTGTTGCCGACGTCAAAATGACATCAACATTACTCACAGAGACGTTTGTCCTTTATTATGTTTGTATGGATATGTGAAAATGTTGTAAGTGGTGAGGATTCAAAGAATATTTAAAAAATGTATTAAGTATAATTTAAAAAAAAAATGTATGGCTCCTGAAATGACCCCTGAAATTCAAATGTTTGACTCCTGAAAGGTGTCCAAAACTCCTAGAACTAGATTATTCCTTTAACTAGATTATTCCTAATAGTCTTTACAGTATTTGTTGTCGAAGCTTGGCATAAGTCAGTGTTAATTTAATACAGTGCGATTTCTCACCAAATATTATAAACAATCAGGAAATGCAATGGTGACCAATAAAAAAAATTCTGATATTATATAGCTTATTTATGATATATATAGGAAAAATTTCATTCTTTTGCCAAGTATAGGTGAAAACTGGGAAATTGAGTTAGTAGCCAGTGGCCAGTAGACTCAACTTCATTAGCGGCCACTACAATGTTTCAAACTTTCTTGATACCTAGATAAACTATAATCGTTGTATATATAGTACATATTTTTCTATAAATCAGAGTTTTATACCAGCCATCTATTCATAAGAATAGTGAAGCAGTCAGAATTAAGGAAAATTACTTTAAAATCGCATTTTTTTTAGAATGTATTTTTGGATTATTTGTATATGTTCATAAATACAATTATCAAATTACTATTACTTTCTTTATATAAAAAATAACTGCATCAAAATTATACAATAATAAAAATAAAGAAAGAAATAAAACACAATAAAATGTTATTTGGATTTTATTAAATAAGTAAAATGTGTATTAACACGCTACACACATTACATACAGTTGAAAACTCAGCTGGTGAGTCTATTTCACACTATTCAACAATATCCCTTGAAGAAAAATAATCTAACTGGTGAGCATGTGGCAGGAGTTGAAATATTGAAGATACTGCAATGCCCCTAAAATCCATTTGCACCCAGTGAAAAAAAAGGAATAAATTACTTGAAATCCAGGAATCAAAGCTGATGAATATATTTTGCAGAATAAAACTGTATTTTTTGAAAAATCCAACTGAAGAGCAAGCAGATAGCAAAAAACAGAAATATTGAAAATACAGCTAAATCGTTGAAATCATCTGCTTGTATCTGGTAAAAAAAAAAAAAGAATGAACCAGTTTGCTAATTAGATGTAATCAAAGTAGTAGAGATGCATATTTTCATGAAAAAAATGTGTATTTCAGTTGGCAATCAATAAGATTTTTTAATCGCCATTTGGCGAGTGGCGACTAGGGTGGTGGTCGATGGCCGATTTTGTAATCTCCACTTTTACAACTTTAATCACCACATGGTGAGTGGCAACCACCAATTTTCACCTCTATTGCTAAAGCCCATATTCTCTTGCCCA
This sequence comes from Maratus speciosus, assembly GCA_963932465.1. Taxonomy (NCBI): domain Eukaryota; kingdom Metazoa; phylum Arthropoda; class Arachnida; order Araneae; family Salticidae; genus Maratus; species Maratus speciosus. The sequence goes on from OZ010789.1 coordinate 300,220,844, forward strand.
CCACAGCTAAGTAACTTTTACTTTATCAGAAGTTATTGTACTTATGTAAAAGTATTTCTTTGTTGGGCTTGACATGATAGAGGAAATAGCAAAATTGAGCTTGGTGAGGAAAGCAAAACTCTCGAAAGCACTTTCTGACAACCTTTTTTTACATTTTAAAATATCTTCACTTCAGATTGTTATGCATCTTTATGAAATAGCTGTCAATATGCCAAACAGAAAAGCAGTTTTTTTTTTAATATTTGCACCATTTAATACGGACATTGAGGACCAGTTTATTTTGCAATTTGATTTTCAATGGCTTATTAATTATACATAAATAAGCCATATTAGATATTATAAAGCAATATGAAATATATAACCTATAGTGTTCACTCTAGGGAAAAAAAAGGGCAGGGTGCTAGCCACAAAAAGGGCACAGTTGAAGCTGAAAGAGGGCACTTTTTTCAGCGAAAAAGGGCATTGTTTCTTCAGAAAATGCAGGTCCGAAACTAGCCTTTTTAGCACCCGGGGCAAACATGGATTTTGGTGCCCCCCCCTCCCCTCCTCCGCAAAGTATATTTACAAAGAAAATTTTATTAATTTTCTAATAGCCAACATATTTTAAAATTTAAATTATGTAATCATAAAATATGTAATACTGAACTACTTTAATCTACTTTGTCAAATATTGATTCATTAAAATCTTGAAAACTGAATTGAAAAAAATTCCGCTTTATACAGCATCCTTATGCCATATCCTTAGATTCTTCTGTGCTTTGGCATACCCCAGACAGGACGATTTTAACAAAATAGTGCTAAACATGGACGTGAGAAAAATCAACAACTGGCGCCTGGGGTACATGCCTCCTCTGCCCCCCCCCCCCCCCCCAGTTTCGACCCTGAGAAAATGTAGATCTTAGAAACTGATATAAGAATTATACATTACTACAAACTCATCATTGTTTATGCGCACATTTAGTAACAGATTATGTATATATATTTTTTCTTAAATTGATATTTCAAAGATCTAGGTAAGTAATTTTGTTTCAAATAAAAAAACTAAAAAATGATTAGTCCCATAAACTAGCAGTTTTAAGGGTAAAGCAGAGATTTTAAGGGGTAGTAAAATTTAGATGGGTGACCAATTAATTATTATTACAATAAATCACCAAATATAACTTAAAGATCATAAGCTTTGTGAGCTGTGAAGGTGGGGGCAAAGAGACAAAAGCGATTTTTTTTTGTGGGGGGAGGGAGGGAGGAGGTTGATTAATAATGAATTATTTATCGTTAGTAAAATTTTAACAATTAGGACAGAAAAAATAAAAGCCTTTAAATTTGGTATGTTTGATAAGAAAGAGAAGCAGAATTTAGATGATTGGTTATTTATTGTCACAATAGAGTGACAGAGTTGCAAGTAAAAAAAATTAGAGTTTTAAATATTTTAAACTTCGAAGAAGGAGGGAGGCGGGGGAAGAAGAGGTAGATTAGATTGGATGATTGATTATTTATACTTTACATTTATTACAATACTTTATACTTTATTTATAATTTTTTTTTTTTTTTACTTTATACTTAAAATTTACAATTAGAATAGAAAAAATTATAATATTCTAAGAGTTCAAATTCTTTTATAGTAAAATAACAAACAAAACAGAAAAAGTAATAAAGTAAATAATTTTAAATATTTAACTGAACTGTGGGGCTGATTAACCCTTTATGCACCAATGGTACTTTAAAGTACCATTAAAATAACTTGTTGTAAAATTAATGTAATAAATCAATTAATAGTAATACCGCAGTAAGAAGTGGGGGGGGGGGGGGATTTTTCACTGGTCTACATACTGAATACATTATTAAAGTACACCGAAATCATGCTGTAGTTTTAAGAATCTCATTTAAAAAAAACTAAATCCCATTTTATGAATGTTCTACCGATAAGTTTGGTTTGCACATCTTTTTTGGTGCATTGGAGGCTTTGACTAAATTCGCCTTTTTTCCGCGATCCTTTGGCGAAATTCGCGTTTTTCCGCGATCCTTTGACGAAATTCGCTATTTTTCGCGAACCTGTTACGAAAATCGTGTTTTTTATGCGATACTTTGACGAAATGTGATCTTTTTTTCGAGATCCTTTGACAAAATTCGGCTTTATTCCGCGATTCTTTCACAAATTTTTCGCGATCTTTTGTCGAAATACGCTATTTTTTCGCGGCCCTTTTACGAAAATCTCGTTTTTTCTGCGATATTTTTATGAAATTTGCGCTTTTTTCGCGATCCTTTGACAAAAATCGGCTTTTTTCCCGCGATTTTTTGATGAAATTCGCTATTTTTTCGCGATCATTTGACGAAATACGCTATTTTTTCGCGGCCCTTTTACGACAATCGCGTTTTTGCGCGATATTTTGATGAAATTTGTGCTTTTTTGCGATCCTTTGACGAAAATCGACATTTTTTCCGCAATTTTTTGACGAAATTCGCAATTTTTTAGCGTTCCTTTGACGAAATACGCTATTTTTTCGCAGCCCTTTTACGAAAATCGCGTTTTTTCTGCGATATTTTGATGAAATTTGCGATTTTTTGCGATCCTTCGACAAAAATCGGCCTTTTTACCTGCGATTTTTTGATGAAATTTGCTATTTTTTCGCGATTTTTTGATGAAATTTGCTATTTTTTCGCGATTTTTTGATGAAATTTGCTATTTTTTCGCGATCTTTTGAAGAAATACACTATTTTTTCGTGGCCCTTTTACGAGAATCGCGTTTTTTCCACAATATTTTGATGAAATTTGCGCTTTTTTTTTTCGATCCTTTGACGAAAATCGGCTTTTTTCCGTGATTTTTTGACGAAATTACGTGTCCCACGGACACGTAATAACTATTTTTTTGCGTCCCGTCTCGGATTTTTCGCGTGATTTACGCGCTATGGCGCGTCCGCGGCATCGCTTAAAGCGATCGCTGAGAACGACTCCGGGCACATTTGACTATTTTTGAAATATGAAGGGCGCAGTTTGCCGATTTAAAAAACGGCAGGGTGCGTTTTACCGATTTTAAAAGGGGCAGGGCGCTGCGCCCTTCAAAAATGGCCTAGCGGGAACACTATAACCTATGTCAACATAAATAAGTCATAAGATTGGAAATTTGTTCATTGCTTGCCCTTTTATTTTCATGCTGGTTTATAATACTTGGCTCAGACTTGCACTTTCTTAAGACTGAGCTATACCAAGACCTAAATGGCAAAACTGGGAAAGTTCTTTAGTGGTCAATAGTAGCAATTTTATTAATGGGCACTTTTTTTTTATTTAAAAGGGCTGAACAATAAACTTTTGTTAAAATTCCTATTAATATTAATTTAAAATTAACATAAATATGTTAATATCAACAAAAGTAGAATCATTGATGGCATGCAAGAAAATTTTACTGTCTACTTATAGGAAAAGTTGCCATAAGGTGACTGCTGATAATTTCTCAATAGCCATTTTTTTCAATTCCTACTATTAGCTCACACTCTCCCTATATTTTTTTATATATTTATATATTTATCTTGTTCAAATTTTCAATTGTTAATAAAATACTCAAACTTGTACTGGATGACAATTGATGTTAATACAGTTTTTTCAAATATTAATTAATTTTAGTTTTGCATGGGAAACAAAATGGCGGCCATTGGTTATTGAAGTTCAATGAAAGTATTTTCAATAAGGGGTTACCATAGGGGGACCCTGTTCTGTCGCCAAATACTGCCAAGTTTGTCGCCAACTTGGCGATATATCGCCAAATTTGTTGGCCAAAATAAGTCGCCAAAAGTGACGACAACTTGGCGATATCTGTAATATTTCGCCAAATTCCCATAGAGTTCCATTGTAAACCTACTTGCTTATAGAAAATCAACAAATTGAGATATTTTAATGCAACAAAAACTAATATTAGCTTGATTATATTAAATTTTTCTTTGATAGCCTAAGTAGGAATTGACTTTAAAAACAAAATTTTTATATTACTTGTTTCATTTAGTGACCCTGTGGTTGGTGGAGGATATAGCTTAATTTATGTGATATATTTGAAAGATGTATCTTTACAGTGTTGGCATCTATATCTAATTTTCATGTTTAGCGTTCCTAGTTTTATTGGGGTAAAAAAAAAAAAAAAATTAGAATTCTGTTTTCCTTTTAATTGCTTATGCATTAGATATGCAAATACAGTAAACTCCCTCAAATCCACTTAGGACCAGAGGTTGTGCAGATTTTAGAATTTTGCGCATTTCTCGTCATTGCTTTAAATTTTTTAAACAGTAATTTGAATGTAATAATGCAATCAAAATTATAATGAAAGCTTGCAGTATAGTACAATATTAAAATAATTATTAAGTAAACTATTAAATTAAAGCGATAAGATGTAAGATAATTTAAAAAGATTAAATTATTAAAAGTAAAGGTGAAGTAAATAATTATTGTGTAGTTAAGTATGCATAATAAAGATGAGGTACATTTTCCTTGAATTATTCAATGAAACTTTCCCTGTAAAGGTAATCTATTAATTCATATCAAAATCATAAAGCAATTAAGTTTTATTTCAGATTTAGCCAGTCTTAATAATCAAAAAAGCTTGTTTAATACATAAGTATATTTCATAAAAAGTTTGTGAAAGCCAGTGATATCAGCAATATACAGCTTAATTTTTTTTCAGAAATAAATTTATACTTCCTTCATGAAAAAAGACCAGTTCAGTCATATTATCGATAATTACATATTAAATTACATACAGAATGATATAAAACTAAAAAATTCTGTAATTTTGCCAATACATCTGAACTGAAAATTTCATTGTTTACATCTGCAATGATGTGCGGATTTTAGGCATTTGTGGATTTGAGGGAATCTACTGTATATGCATTAAATTAAATGAATTCATTTTACCATAATAATGCCCACACTATATAAAAGTAGTAATTGTTTGCTCATAGGTTAGAGAAAGTGATCCCAGTGACTGTTTCAGAGAAAAAGTAGTACAGCTGCTTGATGACTTCAAGATATCTGGAGTTAATGGAACTCGTATCCTTATAATTATATTATTTGTTAATAGTTTTTTAATTTTTAGTTAAGCTAATTTTCAAAATAACACAAATAGGGTTTTCCTCCTGTTTTGTCTCTTTTCCTCCCATTTAACACTTTCCAAGTTATAAAGTGTTTATGAATTAAGTTTATCTAGCCACCTGACTGTCTGTTCTCTTACTCGCTTAAATATAATTGGATTGCCATCGAATTGATATATGTTATTGACTTTACTGTCTTATTTGCCCATGTCAGCAGTTAATAGCCAGATAAATCACTAAAGATTTCACTACTTATAGCAACCTTTTAGACTATGATTTCACTGTTTAAGCAGTACACATATAGAAAGCACATATTTGTTAAATATGTGCTTTATTTGTATTTTATTTATTATGAAGTTTTAATTTTGTTGTGGGTATTAGCTGGAAACAAATGCGGAACCATTTGTATTATTTTAATTGTGAACTGGTTAATCTTCCATAATCAGGCTGCACATGATACAGATAAAAAAAAAAAAAAAAAAAAAAAACTGCTTGAAAATTCTTTTAAAAGCCATAAAAAATCTCTAAATCGAATTAGTTTCCAAACAAATTGCTTTTTAAAGTACGTTTTTCCCCTCTTATTCGACAGTGTAAAAACTAAAATTGTGCGATGTTTAGAAGTTAATAAATTTTCGATAAAAGTAAAATTTTTGTGTTGTTTCAATCGGATTTTGATGCTCTTTGCTTTAAAATGTTTCTAAAGTTTCAAATTATTTTCTCCCCTTAATGAAGAAAATGAGTTGTGTATACATACTCAGTTTTGGATGTCCCTGTAGGAGTTCTGGACTTTAATTTGTGCTTTCAACTTGCAATTGGGATTTTGAGAGAAGATATAAGCAAATTATAATTTTTGTTTAATCTAGTTTTTTTGTTAAATCTAAAACATCAATGTATTTTATCATTTTATTAAAGAACTTTTGTTGCATTAATTCCTATTTTTTGAATTGATAAGTTCATATTAAAAATGTTAAGATAATTTTCATATGACTATTGACTGTACTAGATAAAGGTCTGTGATCCTTTGTCTATAATGTTTTCTAAATATATATATATTTTTCATTGACTGTGCTAAACAAAGGTATGGGACCCCTTGTCTATATAATTATCATTAAATATTTTTTTTAAATTCTCATATCTGAAGGATCTGATTTTTTATGTTAAAGAATTTCTAAATTATGAATAAAAGCATTCTTCTCCACTTTACTGCTACTCTTACATTGATTCATTTTATATTGAAATGAGTTCTTGTATTATTAATTTGTTTTCGATACATAAAATATGAATGTTTGTCAGTATATATCCAGTTTTAATTTTCTTTTTAATGAGATTTCATATATACTGAAACCCTAGTTTTATGTTTTTTCTGGCGATCACAAAATAAAAATGCATAAAGTGGGAAAATACAGGATATGGAAATTAGTAAAATAAGGTGTAGTATTTTAAAACATCTTATTTTGGTGTGGGGTTCCGTATCTTATTGCAAAGAGTAATTTCAAATCTATTTTTTTTTTTATCACTTTTGCTGATAAACAGTTGTGGTCAAGAAAAAGGAACTTCTTAAAAGTGCCATAAAATTGAAGAATGTTCAAGGCCTTTCGAAAGAACTAGTCTTTTTTTATCAGGTGCAAAGAACATGTGTTTCTAGTTTGAAAGAAGGAGAAAGACCGAGAGGGAAAATGTAAAGGAAAGGGATGAGTTGAAGAAATAGCCAATAGGAAAGCAGAAATAAGAACAGCCAATATGAAAGCAGAAGACACCAGCCAATCACACAAGAGCATTACCCGAACAGAATAACACAGACCAGAAGAATTATATATATTTAAAATATTTAAGCTAAAATATTTTGCATGTAATTATCAATTAAATAAATTGAGCTGATCTACAATTTTCGTTATATTTTCTTACCATTATCAAGAATATATATGTGTGTCAGAAAGGAAGAAAAGTTTGTCATTCATTTGTGCAAAAAATAAAACAGAAAGAAAGAAAAATATTCGTATAAGAGCTATAAAAGAAATTACCTTGATATCCAGGTTTAATAATTAAAAAATGTAAAATTAAATTAAAGTAATAAAAATATATATTATAAATTGTTAGCTGCATCAAGTTTCAAATTTAGGTTTTTAGAGAATGAGACAGATAAAAATAAAATTTGTGGCAGCTTTTAATGGTCGTACAGTTAAAAGAATAAATAAATGAAATAAATGTTGCTATTTTTTATTTTAAAAACATGATCTGTAGTAAGTAAAAATAAATTTTCTACCCAGTATTTTCAGGTAAATTTCTGATAAAAAACAAGCATAATTGGTTGTAAATTATAAACTTAAAATTCTTTCATTTCATTGAATAGGTTAGAGTGACAGCACCATATATCGTCTTAAAGAAATATGAATCACTTATGCAATATAGAAATCCGTCACGTAGTTCGTCATTCAATAATTAATTTAAAAGCAACTAATTAAAAATTCAAGAATTTTTCTAATGAAACATTCAAGTTATTTACCCGTCAAATATTGACGGGCACTATCTAGTTATAAATAATTTTCATTAAGTGTACTGAAAATTGTTTAAAATAGGTAGAAGTGATTCCATTGCACTAAAAATATACATGGAATGAAATTTTCTTCATGATGACCAATATATCAATTACTGCAGTTGAAAATATTGTTTTATCCCCCCCCCCCCCCCCCCCGTACTTTAAAGTTGTACCATAAGACAGGTAGGTTTGAAACTCAAACTTCGTGCAAGTTTATTCACAATTTTTAATTTATAATGTTGTGAATACTTTAAAATCTCCTTTTTTGCTTTACCATCCAGTTCTTTATTTAAAATCTTAAATAGCATCATATTTTTCACAATTTTGAAGAGCACAATTGGATAATCCAAGTTAGTAGACAATTGAGTGTAAGTTTTACTGAACTTTTCGCCCTTTATGATATAGGAGTTTATTCTGAAGCTGAAAAGTTTTTTTTATGAAATGTTTTTTTTTTTTACTAATTAAAGGATAAAGTTAAAATTTCTCCGGAAAAGTTTTCTATTCTTCCTGCGATATTACTAAACTTCTAAGTATGTTTACTTTGATTTGTATAAGGTAATCACTTTCACTTTGGAAAAGATCTTACAATCGAATTTGTTGAATATATGTATTGCCAACATGTTTAAACCAAACAGTATGAAGATCATTCAAAAAGTCACACCTGAACATTCACAAAAAGGGCCTTTTAATTTTTCAGATAAGGAAACGAAAGGAGAAAAAACTTAATTGGAGATTAAGAGAAATTACATGAAATGGGAAAAGCAGTCTAATTTAACACACCAAGAAGGAATTTTGACATTATTAACATATATAATCTTTGTAAAAATGATATACAAACCAGTGGAATTATGTAGGAATGTTAAATCAGATTTTATTGTAACTTTTCCTATGCAATATTACGTTTTTGTTATGAATTTTTCCTTATATATGAAACAGATGTATGCATGGTTTTTGAAGTCTTGGGACACAATTTGTTGAAGTTAATCATAAGATCAAATTACCAGGGAATCCCTTTATCAAATGTGAAAACAATTATACGTCAGGTTTGTATGTTTTTAAATACTACATTAGTTTATCTATTTGATGTATAGTTTGGTGATTCAAATAGGAACATTATTTGTTATAATTTTTATTCGTACTAGGAAAACTTTACAAGTTTTTAAATGTATGTAAAAAAGCATTCTATCACATTTTCTGCATAGGGAATGGGATGTGTTAATTGTGTGACTAAAATAAAAAATGTATTTAAAAAGTTATTACTCTCTACTTTTTATTTCTTTATATTTTATTTTCCACATTTAGTGTTTAAAATATTTCATTATTACACTTTCAAGTGGTTTATATTAGTAAGCGTGGCTAGGCACATAATTAACTCCATTGTTGCACCTCATTTGCAGATGTAACCATATATCGTTTTATCAATGTATAATGAATATTTAATTAAATTGGGGCTTAACTGTTAACCGGGTGCCAATAGCAGCTTTTAATTTTGCATGTGCAAATTAGAAACAATACTTTTATGTTGAAATAAAATAGTTTTGCTTTATAATATTACCTCTAATTAAAGTGGTTAAAAAAAAAAAAAATGTGTAAAGTGTTTATTTTAAATGTATTTAATGTATATGAAGAGTTGTTTTATTTTATTTTTTTTTCCCCCGGAGGTGTGGTTTTGAAATTGGCAACACTGTTTGTAGTCACAGTCAATTTTGACAGTTAGAAAAATTATCTATCAGTTGTTATTTGTCAGCATCAATTATTCTATGCCAACTGTTAAATGTCCCAATATTATGTTCGCTCCAATGTGAGATCTATAGTTCTTCCAGTTTCGATGTGTTGAAAAAACTTGCATCACCTGTCTGATAGATTTTCTTGCAATATATAGCTATGAAGCAGCTACATATTCTACAAAGATGTTATTGCGTTGAATGCATTATTTATCTAAATTGGTAATATTGGAATCGGAGAGAATCTTACGTTTACGAGAGGGAATGAAAGGTTTTAATTTCAGTTTGTAAGTTAGGATCGTGTACGCTTTGGTGGTTGTGTATATTTCGAGAGTGAAAAAGTAATTTTTTTTTTTTAAATCTCATGTTAAAGGACATATCTGTTGATGCTACATATGTATGCGGTAGAGTTATTTATTTTATTTTTTGTTATAACTATGACTGCTAGAAAACTTTTTTCTCTGAATTAAATTTAATAAAAAAATAAGATTCATATTTCTAGGGAGATTTGGAAAAATTTAAAACTGCTGTAATCGATTTGAAAAAAAATAATACATACATATTCAATTCATACAGATACAGATATTGAAAGACATTATATAATGCTAATTTTTTGTAAACACTGTTGTCAAATATGGAAGCAACGACTTTTTAAAAACTATTTGTTCATATAATTTTGATAATGGAATATTTTAATAAATTTTGCATTAAATCTAATTAGGTCTGAAAGATTTTATTAAACTATTTTATAATGTATAGTTTAAATAAATCATCTTTTTATATCCCATAATGTTATTGGGCATTGTTAACATTTAGATTAAAATACACAGTTGATCGTATTGCACCTCCATTTGTTAAGTGACAAAAATGAAAAAAAATAGTGTTTCAGAAAAAGTGAAAAACACTTAAGTGTGAAAAAAAAAATGTTTGGGAATACATAGAATAAAACATTTATTTTAGCATGAATAATCTAGTTAATTGAATATTTGTAAACAGCAGTAATTATATAATATTGTAAGTAAAAAAAAAAAAATATATATATAAATATATCTATACAGTGGCGCCAACTTTTGAAAAATATTGGGTGGGCTCAATCATTTTAGGGTAAAATGACTGTGACTTCCTTTAAAAGTTACGATAGTGAAGTTAGAATTTTTTTTTTTCAATAGAATATAAAGTTCTGATTTTATTAAATTATGTTATCATATGAGGTTTTCATTTTTATGGACTCTAACATTTACTATTATACTACGAATATGACTATAAACTAAAACTCAAAGGACTAAAAAACGAAGTATGTTTAAAAATCCGTTTAAAAGTCTTTGACAGCATGTTCCGAAAATAATCTTATAAAAAAAAAATGGAACTATTTGATTTCTTGTTTTCTGAACACCTGCAATTTTTGTGCATTTAGGATGAAAAATGAACCCGAAAATGCGTCAGAAAATAGCCAAACTCTATTTGAAAACAGTCTAGAATTGTTACTTTTGAATGCATTTATTTGCTAATTTAGACTATAAAGTTAGATTATAACACATAAAAAGGATGTACCTGAATGTATTCAAAGACAATTCCTTTGCAAAATACATCTATACTTTGTAACCATTCATTACCATCTTCCTCCATCATATAGACACGGTAATATTTTAACTGGATTATTTGGGTTAGGTTAAATGGGTTGGGTTAGTGTCCTGTGTGTGTTTTCAAACAAAATGATTTTGGAATGGAAAAATTATTTTTCCAGCGATTTAAAAAAGAAACAAGTATCAAAATAGAATAATGGAAATCAGGTTGGTTAAGAGCAAATTATTGGGTGGGCTCGGACCCCATGGGCCCATATAAGTTGGTGCCACTGTATATATAAGATCTGTAATTTGGTCATTTTTATAGATATTTAAATATCCTTTTTTAATGTCAAATGGGGATATGTTTGTGACCACTCATATTAAGGAACGCTCAACTTGTGTGTGCGTATATATATATTTATTTGTTTATTACTAATAAGTGTGATATCTATCAAATAGTGTAATTATTAGGCATATGAATTTATAATAGTGTTAAATTTACTTGAATGTATGAATTTTCACCCTAAAAATTTGATACTTGTTCTAGAGATTGTATGATATTTGATTTGGGGACATTTTAAGTTGTAGAGAGTTTTGAATAACAAAACTATAAAAAAGAAAAATCTTGTGTACTTTTTGTAATCTACAGATGTTTATAGACATACGCCAGGGTTGGCAAACCTTTTTATAACCGCATGCCAGTTTTTTTTCCAAAAATATTTTACATGACCTTGACGTGCCAACAAATTTCGTGGATTGAAATATCATGAATAAAAATCTTTTATGAAGATTTAAAAAAAAAAAAGGGTAACATACAGGTGAGGTATTACACTATAATAATAATAAAAACAATTTTTAGAAATTATTAAAAAAATTCTGTGATTGTGTTACTGTATCTTGGAAGAAAAATAATTAATATCAGGTTCGTACTCAGTTAATTTCAAGGGAAATTAAACTGAACTGGATTTATCTGACTACTTTTTATTTGATTTTTGTATTATTCGTTTGAGATAATAATGACCTTGGGGAGATAGATAGATGGAAAAATTATTAAAAGGGCAAACGCCAGTTTCTTTAAATAGCTCTGAAATTAATTTCTAAATTGCTATAATTTTATCACTGGTACTTCTACTAATGTGGTAATTTACGGTATTTTAAAAAGCCTCAATTAAATTTCTTCTATTTTCAATTAATTGAATTTAGACAAGATCAAAACATCTAAAGTTGGTGTATTTTGTGCACAATCACTGTATATTAATTTAGAACTACAAGCAACACCGTGCCAAAATTATTCTTTCGCGTGCCACTTTCGGCACGCATGCCATAGGTTCGGCGTCCCTGACATAGATTGTAGGTAAGTTTCTTAATCTTGCTCGGAGCATGCAATAAGACAGGATGTGGGAATTAAAAAAGTAGGATGTTGTAGTAATAAAAGAAAGATCATGTTGAATATAGAATCCAATCTATTAATCTTTAATAAATATATTGTATTGTTATTATAAGTTGTATTGTTTAGTGTTTCTTATTTTCACTGCTAAAGTTCGAAAGTTTGTTTTGATCATTCGTAAATTTTAAATCAAAGTTAAAATTATTAGTGAAATTAACTACAACAATGCAACATGAGATTTTTTGTGCAAAATATTAAACGTGTCGGTCGCTTCCAGCGCTTTCTGCTAGTGTTATGCATGATAACTAATGAAACTACTCATGTATTAAGATAATTTGGACAGTTTACTACCCAAATTAGTCATATGGAATGTAAATTTTAACTTTCAAAAATGGTAATAAGTTCTGCTAAGTTGAAAAAATGTTATAAAATATTCTGCTAGATTGAAAAAAAAAAAAATGTATAAAATGTTCTGCTAGATTTGGAAAAATTTTGCAAAATGTTCTGCTAGATTGGAAAAATGTGGCAAAATATTCTTTTTTTATGGCATGAAAGAACCATATTCGCTTTCCCGGCATTTGAGTTGATGTGGGGAAAAATTATGTGTATTGAGTGGCTATATCTTTGTTTTTAATTTTTTATCTAAATAGAAATTTTCTGGTTCCAAAAAAGCTTATTTGATGCATAAAAATGTGCAGCTGTGGATTTGCTCTATTAAGGCATTTCAGAAATCGTTGAATCTCTTTGAAAACTTTTCTTTGTTAATATTTGAGATAATGTAGCGGGCCACTGGTTGCAGACTCCTAGCTTAGATTGTTTTTTTAAATTTATAAATGCCACTAGCATTTGTGTTTGAATAATTTAAGGGATTTTGATATAACTCTCTCGCTCACCTGGTCTTCATATGATTCTCCTAACTAAAGTTACAAAAATTTGTGTTTTAAAATTAGTTTTCGGTTAAATTTTCATTTTGAATGGCACCTGTTAAACATAAAGACTTCATATGTGGTGTGTTGTTTATTTTTTTACACAATCTAGAATAACAGCTTAATTATATCAATTTAGAGAATAACTTTTGAAAAAATAATTTGAACGCGAGCATTCATTTTAGTTTCATTTAATTTATTAATGGTTTATCTTTTGTAATTGGGAGCTGTAATTTTACACTTTCATTGTTTAGCTTAATTAGAATATTAAAATTATTTTTTATTTATATGTGTCTATTTAGGTTATTGAAGGTTTAGATTATCTACATCGCAGGTGCAAAATCATTCATACAGATATTAAACCTGAAAACATACTTATTGCAGTAGATGAAGCTTATGTAAGAAAATTAGCTTATGAAGCAACCCAGTGGCAAAAAATGGGAATTCGTTTGCCTGGTTCATTAGGTATGTAGCTTTTCTAAATGTTTTCAGTTAAATTTCTAGTTTTTGAAATTTCTGCTGTTAAAATAGTGTTAAAACCTTGTTGATATCTTAATTTGTATAAATAAATTTTCTGACAGCTTTAATTGAACTATTTTCTCGTCAAATAATAGCTTCACTATTTCTAAAAATGACCTTTTTTTGGGGGGGGGGGGGGATTAAAATTCTGTAACTTGAGAGAAAAATAAAATTAGAATTCTTTTGGAAGATTTTGTGTGTTTAGTTGTATCTCTTGTCTTTTTTCCCTATAATTTTTAAAACAAATCTATTATGGCCAATGGACGTGCACTGCCTGATGCTAAGGTGAAATTGTTCAAATCACAATTGACCTATCTTAAGAAATTCACTTAAAACCACATGTTTATTTCGAGACACTTTCTATCCACAGTTACTTATCAGTACATCCAACTCTCTGACATTCACCATTTTATAATCTGCAATTCTCTAAAATCTGTCCTTCACTATGAACATGTAAATAACGAAAATAACATTTAAGCTCATAGGAAAAATTTAATATAATGATTTCACAAACTATCAATTTTCCAAACTAAAATTGTTTTAAAAGTTTTGATGTCTTTCAATTATTGTAGGGGACAGTAGTACACAGTGAGACGGAAATTATTATTACTTAACAAATGGCGACGATTCTTATTCTTAAAAAAAAAAAAATTTTGCTACATCTTTAAGCTACACTAACACGCTACACATTAATGTATAAATTGTTTTAAAAAAGTTATTTGTAAAAGCACAGAAGCAGCATAACAGAGTATTGGAAATTGTCTCACTGTGTACCACAAGTGGTACACAGTGAGACAATGTATACATTTTCATAAATCATACATTTTTACTCTCTATCAATAATTTTCTGCAGTTTATAATCTCTAATATTTCTAGATTTTAAAAATATTAAATATGAGCCTCGGGTGGACAATGGCAGACCTTGGGCTAACTTCATGCAAATTTTCAGCATCTTACATTTAGTAGATTTCCTCATCCATCGCACACACACAGAGAGAGAAAAAAACCTTTTATTAAAAAAACTTTTTTAACATCAGAACCACATAGTAGGTACGCAATGAGACATGTCTGACTGTGTACCACAACTGTGTGTCTGTCTCACTGTGTACTTTCATTACATTGTAATAAAATGGATGCCACATATGTTACATATATTCCATCGCTTTAAAAAGTTTGTCGTTTTGTCAAAATAGTCTATTATTAGGTATAGCTAGGTTTGGTTAAGTAAATATGTCATATTGAAGGAAATAAACTCTAAAATAGATGTTTATGTAACTTTAACCACTATAAAATAAAGAATTATTTACTATTTTGTTGGACGAGTAACTGAAGTGCCGAAACTTCATCCACGTATTGCATAACATGAGGTCATTATGTGTGTGTGCCAGCTCGGAGAAAAAGTTACAACTATATATCAAAGTGGCTGCTATCTCACTGTGTGCCATGTCTCACTGTGTACTACTTTCCCCTATACTGAAATAATTTTACCTTAATAAATGGTACAACTAAATTAAAATATAAAATAATTGCAGTTTTAAGTTACAAATTAATGTAAATACAAGATGCTTAAATGCATTGTAACAATTATTGAATTAGTCTCAACAAATAGCTTAGTTGAAAGTGCCTGTATGCAATACATACATAGAAGATATATATATATATATTATATACAAAACAAATTAATGGGTTAAGTCGAACAATCACGTTGTGCTTTTTACGACATATTACTGGATTAGTACCATATTTTAATCAGCCATTGGTGAGGTTGTATAGCAGTCGTACCACTTAGTGCATCGCTATTGGAGGTGTCAACACTGTGGAAATTTAGCAGCTGTGGACCGATTATAAGATTGGTAAAGTCCAATCAAACACTCATTTATTCATGATGAAGACAAGGCAGATTAGGCTGCATGAGTGTTAAAAAGGTTTATGAAGAAATCTAGGGTTTTCCCAATAAGAACATAGAAACATAGTCATTGGAAACGGTTTATTCAATCAGAACATACTAGCATAAACAATTCCCACAGGATGAGAAATCAGAGCCATCCTGCTTGAGCACGAACTAGTTATTCATGCAAAGGAGATGTTAAATAATGATTTAATATTCTACACGACTTAGGACACCAGGTAACAGATTAAGTAAACAATCAAACAGCACAAAAAATTTACTTCTGAGCTCATGCTCGAGCTATTTATTAGAATGCACAGAGGAAATCTGATTGAAATGCAAACTTCAGGCTAACCAAACAAATTCACGAACGAGACTCGAAGTGAAACTGCAATCGGTCACTCAGCCAATGGAGAGCGATCGAGAAATATCACAGAAAAGAATCCCAGCGCTGCTAATGGAAGGATTTCGATGTGAATAAGCTGACGCTCGCCCAGCTGGCAAGAAAATGAGACGAAATAAAATAAAAATGTAAAAATGGCTTTTATAAACATTCAAAAGATAAAGTAACTGCATTCAGAATTTTACAGTTTGGTAGACAATAAAAATTAATGAAGGGATTAAAAGTTTAGATTACGTTTTTGAATAAAACTATTATTAAGATACGTGTTTAAACTTATAGGAATTTAACTAGAAATAAATAATAGAGCATATTTAAAAAAAAGAAATAACGAATATGCCGGCAATTTAGAATAATTTAAATGAATAGTAAAAGTAAAATTTTTATATAACAATATCCCCCTCCCCCTCTAAAAACCGGTGAACTGGTGGATCCATGATGCACAAGTTCATTGGAGAAAAGCATGAACTCGGATTACAATAGTGTTACCCGGTAGTCATGGGTGGAAGTTTTCCGTCCACAGATGGAATTCCATCTTTTGAATATTCCTGAGGACGAAAAAATCTCAGAGGACAAAAAAAAAAAAGAATCCATTTTTAGATTTACAGGATTTGCACAAAATGTTTAAGAATAGGACTTACAATCCTTTGAAGGAAGTGGAGTTATTTTAATCTAAAAGTAGATATGAATGGTATATTTTTCAAACTGTGTTTTCGTTTTGTAATCAAAGATTTTAAAAGAAGAAAGATATTAGCAGAACACTCTGCAGATATTTGAGGTAAAAAAAAATTGTCATTTATAGGAAGATATTTTTAAAATTACAAAAACATTTTGTATAAGTGTGCCCATGCTCATTCTTGAGTTTCACAATTTTATTTGTCATAGCATGTCAACTTCATTGTTTTTAGCTGTAACCTGTATGAATTAAACTTTTCAAATACTGTTTACATGAATATGAATGTTTTACATGCATGCCATATGCACTTTTTTTAAATTCGGTTTCAACATAATTGAATTTTACTGCATATAATATTTAGCATGGGTTTTGTCTAAGTGGTGCGTCGAAACGTGCATATGTGTTCATTCAGTGAGGGAGGCTTTAAAATATTTTCAGTCTTGGGCAAATTTCAAACTTGCACCCATGCCGGTAGTCTAAAATTTTCTCCAATTCTGTCAAAAACCAAATCAATAAGTTACTTCTAAACGCGAAACTGTGGGAATTGTTCTTTAAATTACAAAGATAATGTAAATATTTCTCTAACATGGAGTAAATTATAATATTCTAAATAATCTCCTCTTATTTTACTAACAACTTATTACTTACATTGTTAACAGATATTGACAATATTAGGAATTGTCTAGGAATTTTCTTAGGAATTTACATTCTTTCCACATCACGATGAAACGTTAGTTTAATCTCTGTAACTTAAACTCCATAACTTAGAAATTTTCCGTACAATTCATAAGTTATATAAATAAAAGGAAAAACATGAATATTAAATATATATAGAAAACTATATGTAAGAGAAATGACACATTCACCTTAATACTTTAAGTTAAAACATGAATACATTAAAATGATTCTCAGTTTTTATTACTAAAATAGGTGCTAAAAATACAATTAACAGGTTTTAAAACATTAAAACCAATAATCAGATGGTAAAAACTTCCCGAGCACTTTCGACCAAGCCCTGGTCATCATCAATGGGGTGAAAAATGAGAAGATCTTCAGAATGCATACCGGTATAAATAACGCAGGGCGATTCCAAAAAACTGTAAAAAAAAGGGGGGGTGGTGGAGAGACGGATGAGTCCATACAGCTACATTGATCATTCCAATCCAAAGATTCCATTGACTCCAAGTAGACCAAACCAAATGCTCGGTATATGACAGGACAATGTATCATTACAAGTGTTTCTATCTCTGGTTAAAATTTCTATAGACTCTCTCAAAATACATGTGTTAAATTGATTTGTATGTGTGATGATCCTTGCTTTACTAAAAAGGATGTCAATATCAGCTTCTAAATTTAACCGAGCTATTCTAAATTTAAACATGAATATGCTGGCAATTTAGAATAATTTAAATGAATAGTAAATTAAAATTTTTATATAACATATATATACACACACATACATACTAGCAGAACCACCCTGCTTTTTTTGCATTAATCATGGGGGCCCTCTGGGTAAAAAAAGCACTAATATGGCAGCCACAGTGACATTTGCACACATAAATCTTTAAAATGACAACCAGAAAAAAAGGACATTACTTTGATGCAATTGTAGTGAAATTGCTCAGCTTTATAAATGAGAATACAGATTTTAATTTTGATGTGCAAAACAGAAAAATATACAATTTACCTGACAATTTGGGAAGTAAAACTCAAAAAATTCAACCTACCCTAATTTCCTGCTTATAATCCGCAGGTGACAATTTCATGATATTTTGAGAAAAAAAAAAAAAACCATCGTATAATCCGCAGCAGCGTATAATCTGCAAGTAAAATTTTCACTTTAAAAAAATTCACAAGATCCACAGAACTAACATTGAGCCACAAGGGAAAAATATTGAATCTGGTGTAAAATATTTTCATTTTTAATGTTTGTATTTAATATAACACTTAATAAATAAATAAATAAATAAAAAATAGAAAATTCTGTACAAAGATATTTGCAATTCTATTAGGTACACACATGTAAGAATAAATTTGGAAGTATTACGTTACTACTTAGTATAAAAATTATAATTAAATATGTTAATTAGATAAAATTGCATATGTTTAAATGAAATCTAAATTCCTCAAACTATTTTTTTCCATCTTATTTTTGTTTTAATATAATTCGGCCTTAATGAGACTATATGCTTTTAACATCTGCAGTGATGGCGCCATCTACCGAACAACGAGAAAAATATTGAAAATCAAGCAAGCATTATCCCAGAATACATATATTTCCAGATAAAAAAATAAATAAAAAGCATATGAAATGGAAAGATGCTTTAATTTAATCAAAAGACTTCATTTAAACATTAACACAGATTTAATAAGTTGCACTGTTTTTAATGTAACGTAAAATTATAATAATGAAAATAGAAAATTACCCATTACATTACATCACAAATTTGTATGGCAAAAATATAAACAATACTTAATTTAATTAAATGAAATATAAATTCCTTAAACTAGTTTGTTTTTTTAAATGTTATTTTAATTTTAATATGATTCGGTCTTAATTAGTCTATATGCTTTTAACATCTGCAGTGATGGTGCCATCTACCGAACTACGAGAAAAATATGGAAAATCAAGTAAGCATTATCCCAGAATACACTAATATTATATTTCCCGATAAAAAATAAACAAACATGAAAAGATGTTTTAATTTAATCAAAGGACTTCATTTGAAAATTATGCAGATTTAATAAGTTGCACTTTTTTTAATATTTATTCAAAAATTATAATAATGAAAATAGAAACTTACCCATTATGTTTACTTCACAAACTTGTATGGCAAAAATATAAACAATACTTAATTTATTAAATAGGCGTAAAAAATCGGATGCTCTTAATAATAAAATAATTTAATTAAATCCATTAAAATCAGAAGAATCGGAATCCGATTCAAACAATCTTAACAATTCTTCTGGTAAGTTATTAGCATTATCATTTACAGAATCATCGTCGCTAGAACAGTCATAGTCCATTTCTTCGATTATTTTATCTTTTCTAAAAGCATTTATAACATTTTTATCGAAAATTTCTTCCATGCTCTTTTTACACACTCATATGTCTGCGTATGATGTGCGATGCATTTTTCAGCTTTTAGTATAGGTATGATGTCCTTCGGCCATCCATTTCTCCCATAAATTTCGCACTTTACTTTTAAATGATTTGTTAACTCCTACATCGAGGGGTAAAATCTTCGTCAGACCACCTGGAATAATAGCCAGTTACGCTTTAGCAGATTTACATGCACTTTTTACTTTGTCAATAATGTGTGCTCGCATAGAATCCATAATTAATAAAGCCCCTGGATTGAAAAAGGCACCCTTTCTTATTCTATAAACAGTACTTATCCAAGATATCATCATGTCTTCATTCATCCAGCCTTTTTCAATGGCTCGAATTTCCTCTATTTTTTTTGGAAAATTTATTATTGTCTTTCTTTTAAATATTACCATCAGTGTTAATTTTGTTCCATCTGCCGCACAAGATAACACTACGGTGAAAGCTGCTTTTTGCTTTTTCGTGTCCTGTTGTGGTTATTGAAATGCTTTCCTTTCCTCGAGAATCAACAGTATAGTTCGGAGGACAATCAAAACATAACAGAACTTCATCCATATTAATTATTTCCTTTGAGGTGAGTTTTTTTCTTCGATAATTTTTTTCACATAATTTAGGAAATCTCAGACTGTTCTTCCCAATTTTCTGGCAATTCTTGCCCCACTGATGTACGAGCCCGAACTAAAAGTTTCTTCCGCTTCATGAAGAGGTAGCACCACATGGCCCCACCTTCAAAATTATCAATATTAATTTCTCTGGCCATAATCTGAGCTTTGCATCGTATTTTAACAGTTGACACTGATACTGATCTCCCGTTGACTCAAAATCCATAAATGGAGTTCATTTTCAAGATCAGGCCACGTCTCGTGACCTCTTCTATCCGCTCGACACTTTCTGTCCATATTTTCAAGTCTCTCTTTACTTTTCCGCTAAAGTCTTATGTTGGATTCATCAATGTTGAAAATCCTTCCTGCTTCCCTATTACCGATTTCCTCCGCTTTCTCAATTATTTTAAATTTTAATTCGGATGTGTAACTAACATGTTTACGTTTTGCGGCACCAGACATTTTGCTCTGTTAAGACTTAAGAAGCACATATTTAATCAGTCACAGTCAGGAAAGAAAATGGCAGACAACAACGTGCTTCTCTTAGCGAAGAAACTGTAGGAGCATGTAAAAATGATTCCCTGCTTTTCCCTGAACAGGGATTTCTTCCCCTTTGTTTGCTATCCAAGATAAAGATGTTGTACTCAAATTATTCCAGCATACTTCACTGAGAGGGATTATTTTCATCACACAGAAGAATTTACCCGGTGAATATGAATCTGGTAGTGCCATCTGTTGATTTTTAAGATATTTGTAAATTTGCTTAAAGAAATTATATTTATTGACATTTAGGAAGGTATCGCGTAGGAAAAAAACTTGCAGATAGTCCGCGGCGGCAGATAATCTGCATTACAAGAAAAATAAAGTTTTTTAATGTATAATCCGTGGATTATAGGCAGGAAATTATGGTAATAAGATAGCATTTAGTGAAATTCTGTTTCATATGGCATTATTTTTAAGTGTAGGTTACCTTTTCATTCATAAAAACTAAATCTACAATGGTTACATAAGAATGTCATTTTCTAGACTTTTTCAGCCATGTCAGTCATGAAGTTTTGTTTTTAAAAAAAGAAAGAACAGACTCTAAAAGGAAGTTGTTTTATTTCCTATTTTATTTAGACTAGAACTAGAGGGTCAACATGGCTCTTCAAGTTACAGAATAGAGGTGAAAATCATTTGAAAAAAAAAATTGAAATCTCTAATAGATTTTTTACATTTTTAATATATCTTTTTGGATTGCCCACTAACCCCAATGTGATGTAGCAATCACATTTATTATTTATTTTTTAAATTGTAATGCAGCATTATTATCTCATGTTTTAAACTATTTATTTTCAACACAAAACATCGTTCAAATCACTTTTTTTCTCTCCTTTTTACTGCATGCTGCAGATAAGTTTTGATTTCAGCTTTTCCCCCTCTTCCTGATCTATTTTTAGATACAGCGTGACGTCAACCATGTCATATTGGAGGTGTGTCTCTCTCCTCTTGCCTTTTGACTGTAGTTTCGTTTTTCCGTGCTGTCATTCGTTCTACAATTAATACGTAAATTTAATTTAACAAATAGATTTAAATCATTTCTGCATGTAGTTTTGTAAACCCCTTTTATGCAGTATATATATCAATGCAGCCAGTTTTTTAACAGATTTTAAGATCGGATAAGATTTTAAGATTTACGAAAGTATGTATTATTTTTGACAACGTGATTTGTCGTTTGAATTTCGGGCCTTGCGCCTAAATTCAAAGAGCGATGTTCTTCAATAGCTATTATCTCGATATCTAAAAGCTTATCTTCGGTCTCTGGCTTTTTTTAATTTAACGCATATTTGATTTCGGACTTTTTATCATCAAGACCTTCTTTAAAAAATGATTTTAACCAGTAATCATCTTTATCATGGAATTACTTCCAAGTTTTAATAATTCTACGTGGAACGTTCTTCGAATGTGTACAGTGACCTACTTCTCCTAATTGCCTTCCACCTCTCAAGTGAAACAACGAATAAAGAAGATTTTTTATAACTGCTGTCTCTTCAATGTGTCTACTGTTGTCATTTAAGTAAGATTATTCCTATTATTTTTACTGCAAGTCAACCTTATCATCTTTGCTATACGATCACTCCATTTACGGCACTCAAGAAAAAGTTTATTCTCGCCATTTATGTTTATTCTCAACAAATTAACTCTTTATTTTATTCATCCTTCTTCCTATTTTATTTCACGGCAACTTTTTAAATTAAAACGTCACACCCAAAAAGCCTTTTTATAGGGAAAGTACAATCATGCAATCAAATAAAGTTTTGTAATTTATCAAAAGTGATATTTCATGTAGCCACATGCCAAAACTTAATAGTCAAAGATTTTACTACTTACGGTAGCCTTCTTGATTCTGATAATTTCAATTATTTTAAAGGCATAGTTTGATTACATGTCTGTTAAATTTGTATTTTATGTATATTATTTTATTTATTATAATTTTTTTATTGAAGTTTTAATTTTGTTACAGAATGTTAGTCGGAAATAAATACTGAACTATTTACATGGTTTTAATTGCAAATGGATTAATCTTTAGTAATCTGGCTGCACGCTAGCGAGATATATTTAAAAATAATTCATGCTTGGAAATTATTTTAAAAACCATGAACAATCAGTAAACTGAGATGCAGTTTTCAAGCAAATTATATTTGAAAGTACTTTTTTTTTTTCCTATTAGGCAATATGAAAATTGAAATTGTTTGATTACATCCATGTTTAATTTGCTTTTTATTTTATTTACTGATGTTTTAATTTCGTTCTGGAAAATTAGCCGGTATACAAATGTTGAACTCTTTATATTATTTTAAGAGCAAATGTGTTGTTATTATTTCATAATGGAGCCTGCATGCGATGGAGACAGATTAAAAAAAATCATGCTTGAAAATTATTTTACAAAATTCCAACAGTAAATGAGTAAATTGCGATACCATTTTCAAGCAAATGTATTTAAAAATACATTTTTTTCCCTGTACAACTGTGTAAAAGTTGAAAATGTGCGAAGTCTATAATTTAAAAAAAAAATTGATGTAACAAAAATTGCAAAACCGAAATTTAATCGTCGGGTGTTGCCAAACTCAAAATAACACCAGCATTACACATGGAAACATTTGTCCTTTTAAATATGGACTGTAGAAAATGCTACCACTGCACCTAAAGTATTAAAACACTTAGAGATAACACTATGAGCTGTAGTATACGAAGAAAATAGGAAATAAAACATAGCAATTGTTTGTTTAAAATAAGTTTTGTTGCACTGAAAGAGTCTCATAGAAAACAACCTTGTCTTAAACTGCGCAGATTTAAGTGTTTTCTGTATTTTTGTAACATTATGCATTTATTATATTTGTTGTTTGTTAAACATTTTATTACATTAGCTTAAAATATATTTTAGGAGAGATTATTTTCTTGTCTTTTTTATTTCTATAGATGAATTGAAATTTTATTATTTTTTTTTCTAGTGAGTACAGCTCCTAAAGAATTTAGAGGTCCTAATCCTAATGCAAAAATGTCAAAAAATAAAAAGAAAAAAATGCGCAAGAAAGCCAAAAGACAACAAGAACTTTTAGAAATGCAAATGCAGCAGCTAGAAGAATTAGAAATGGAAGGCCATGGGAATCAGGTGCTTTATCTCTTTTTTTTTTTTTTTTAAATGACTACTGAAATTTTGGAGAAAAGTGCGGCGGTGCATAAGAGTTTAAAAGTTAAAAATATCTTAAGTGCAGTGCTTCTGCCGGGGCGGCAGGTGTGGTAGTTTTTCTTTCCCTGCAGCGATATCTATTGATAGTGCTCCCGTGTTGTGTTTTTCAAGTGGCGCCACACCCTGCCCTTTTTGTTTTAAGTGCTGATGCACACTGATCTTTTTAGATATAGAAAAAACATCCTACCCTTCTTCTCAGTATTTTCTTTGTTCCCTCTATTTTTTTCCAAAATATTTTGCTTTTTTTTCCGACAAAAACATGTAGAATTTGGAAAACAGAAGTTATGTTTCTTTGTATGACTCACATGTAAAGTCTTAATCCGTCCTACCTATACGAAAAACAGGTGCAGCAACTGCATACTGATTGCATTTTTCATTTGAAAATCGCCCAAGAACGGCATGTGTTTTTTAAATTCCTCAGGATTTCTTCCTTTAAAGTTATACCTTCATTACAATGCAAACATACATTAAAGGAAGATGATAATGAAAAATGAAGTATTATCATGCAAAAAAAAATCTGAAAATTTGAACGAAATCAGTCAATTAACAACAAAAATACCAATTATTTTTTTTAATAAAGAAAAGAAAGGTTTTATTTTAGGTTCTTTTTCTTTTAATCGTTATTTCTGTTTGCTGCTCAAAAATATTTTTTCCAAAAACACAAAACTTTCTGACAGATTCACGGAATTCTTTTTACACTTAAAAGAATTAAATTTGCAGGCAAGACTATTGAAATGATTTTGAATCGAAAAGTATTTTCCTTTTTTCAATAAATATCTTACATTTTGAATTTAAAATATATCTGTGAATAGGAAAAAACTTTATAAATCGCACAAAAATTCACGAAAAAGTTAAAAATATAAAAATCACAGAGGAACGAAATGTTAAGCTAAAAGATTGAAACTGGATTCCTTTTACAAATATAAAAAAATTGCCTGAAAAATGAAAGAACTCTCATTGAAAATCACTTTATGAATGAATAAATTTATTTAAAGGAGGACAAAATTTGCTATATTGGGATAAGATACCTTTCATGAATGTCAAAAAAATCACCATGGATTGTGAAAAGCCCCTAAAAGTAGCATAAAATATCCCGAAAAATTCAAAAATATCTGTAGGAATTCAGTATAAAATTTATTGAATGGAAGACAAAATTTATTATATGTGGGTAAAAGATTAAAATGCAAAAAAAATGCTAAAATTTGAAAAAAAATTCCAAAAATTAAAAAAATTGCAGGGAACAAAATTTATTATGGATTTCTATTGCGATTTTTGAAATAATCTCTGTGAAATATGAATAAAACTGTAAAAATCGTATAAAAAAGTTTCTGTTCAAATTAAATTTTATTGAAAATGGACAAAATTTACTATATTGAACTATAAGTTTGAAACTGGATTCGTTTTACTAATAAAAAAAAAAAAATCATCGGAAAACGCTGAAAATAGCAAAAAAAAAAAAAAATTTTTTTTTTTAAAATGTATTTTTGTAAGTTCGCCATTTATGGTAGGTGCGTTATTTTCAGACATGCGATGCTTATGGGGGTTGCGCCGAATATTCCTGAAATTATGGCATATCGTTGGGAAAATAGGATAACTTAAGAGAACTGTTCCGAAAGTTTGTAATTTATCTGAAAATCTACTTGTTTTTTCCTTGTTGTTATTTAATATAAAGAAAAAAAAAATTGCATTAAATTGAAATATGAACTGATTACTTATTCAGGGATATCATTATTTTCTTTCCTGTTCATTTAGTTTTGTAAAATACATTGTGATGTGATTTGATGTTCCATGTTTTTCTTAAACACCATTATATGAAGTTTGTCAGAACTTTAGCCAAGCAAACTATTGGGGTTTGCATTTACTTGCATTTTATCCATAAATCTCAAATAATTCATTTTTCAATTCAAGGCCAACAATTGACAATCTTTTTCTTCCTTCTTGAAATATCTCAGTTAATGTCATTACTACCAGCAATAAAAGCAACTGAGAAATGGTGAATCATTTTAGTTGCTTAGTAAAAGAGACAAAGGCTTGTACTTATAAAGGATTAACTTATTTCAGTTTTTATATTCTCTAAATTTCATTGTCTACAATGGCTTATTGATAAAACTTATCAGTATTGATGTCTTTGAGTATGCGGGACAAAACTGTTACCAGTTTTCTTATTTGAAAATATTAAAAGTTTTAAGGGAATGAAAAATAGACAAAAGTAATGCTGATAAATACCGAATGTATACCTGCCCCCACAACAGTAAAGCTTCACTTTTATGCAATTTTGATTTTCTTTTCCATTCCCAAATATAACTCTCTCCCACACACGTATAAACGTTTTCTGTGGAAAAAAAAAAAGATTTAAAAATTAAGGCAGAAAGATTTTCATCTTATGACTTTTTTGGCAGATTTCCACTTACATTTTTATATAATCTCAGTCAAATCCTCCCTTCCCTCGCTTGAAATACCTACTTCAATAATAAAAGATAAAAAAATAAATCTTTTCCTCTCAAGGTACAAAGTTTAAAATCTTTAAAACTTTTTATTAAAAAATATGTATATGCTCTAATTTTGCACTATTGTAACAATAAATAATCATAATCAATAATTTCAATTACCTTTCTACCCTGAAAAGGCCTGCCTCCTCCCACTCGGCATCCCCTAGTGCGTCCCCCCCTCCCCCCCCCAAAAAAATGAAATAAAAACTTTAAAACTATACTAAAAAAAGAGAAAACTCTCCTGTTTGTTGCTCTCTTAGCAATAAGTAAATAACAAATCATCTAAATTGCAAATCCCCTTCTTTCAAAATTCATGCTTCTCTCTAATCCCCCCCTCTCTCTTCAGAATACAAAATTTAACATTTTTAAAACTCTTATTTAGAGAGATCTGTGCTATTTGTTTTTCTCTAGTAAAAATAAATAGGTAATCTGCCACTTAAATTATCTCTTTACTACAAAAATGTCTTTCCCTTTCCTACAAACACATACATACACAACAGTCATCTAAAATACCCTCCTTTCTCCCAAAAGTTCCACTTCCCTGTCTGTCTTCCCAACCAGCAAATAGTTTAAATTCTTTGATATTATTATTATTTTTTTTTTTAAATGCCCTATAGTAAGAAGATGACTCATCTAAAATCTCCTCTATATCATATAAGTATCACTCATCTAAATTCTTCATCCCTCTACTCACCCCTGAATCATATGAATATTTTATGCTTTAAAATAAATACGAGGCATGTTTTTTAAGTAAGTACCGTTTTGCGATTCTGCCGCCGCAGCGCTACGGTTGGCGTTCCACGCATGCGCGCGCTGGTTACCTACATCTCTTGTCTACGCACTGACGCCATTACAGTCTGATTCTTCATTGTATATGCTGTTTACTGAGTGTTTAAGTGTGTGAGTACCGCTGATTGTGAAGTACGGGCTGATTTCTTAGTGCTAAAGGCGTAAAACCGATCGATATTCATCGTGAGATCTGTGAAGTTTACGGACAAAACATTATGAGTGATGGAATGGTAAGGAAATGGGTGAGAGCATTTAAAGATGGCCGCACAAATGTGCATGATGAAGAACGGAGTGGGCGTCCTTTGGTCGTTAATGAAGATTTGGTGCAGAAAGTGGATGAAAAGGTGAGAGAAAACAGACGCTTTACAATTTCATCATTGTGCGGCTGCTTTCCTCAATATTCTCGTAGTGTTTTGTATCGCATTGTGACCGAGAACTTGAATTACCGGAAATTGTGTTCACGTTGGGTTCCAAAAATGTTGACGGATTTGCACAAAACCCAACGTTTAGGCAGTGCATTGACTGTCCTTGAGCGGTACCACAATGAAGGTGAAGATTTTTTAGACCAAATTGTTACTGGTGACGAAACATGGGTGGCCTACGTCACACCAGAATCGAAACAACAATCCATGGAATGACGACATTCATCATCACCCAAAAAAGTGAAGTTTAAGCAAACAATTTCTGCCCAGAAAATCATGTGCACAGTTTTTTGGGACAAAATAGGAGTATTGCTAGTGGAGTTTCTGCCTCGTAATGAGACAATCAATGCAGCGTCTTATTGTGAGACATTGAACAATCTGCATCATGCAATCCAGAACAAAAGACGTGGCAAGTTGAGTAAGGGTATCGTTTTGCTGCATGACAATGCCCGTCCACATGTGGCTAATCGGACCAAAGATCTCATCAAATCTTTTAAATGGGAAACTCTAGATCATCCTCCATACAGCCCTGATCTGGCGCCCAGCGACTACCATTTGTTCCTGCACTTGAAGAAACACCTGGGTGGTCAGCGTCTTCAAGACGATAACGAAGTCAAAACATTTGTGATACAGTGGTAAAAAAGTCAGGCGGCAGAATTTTATGAGGAGGGTATTCAAAAACTGGTGCCACATTATGACAAGTGCCTCAATAATCACGGAAATTATGTAGAAAAGTAGATGAAGGTACAGGCTTTCATGTAAAAATAAAATTATTGCGATATCTTTGCACGTCTTTTTTTAATTCCAAAACGGTACTTACTTAAAAAACATGCCTCGTATGTTCTCTAAAATAACTTTTTCATCCCGGCAACAAAATATCAAGGGTGAGAACACAGCCAAACTACAAATAAGAGGCAAATCTTTCTCTGCTTCCCACACCCCTTCCAATATGTCTAGAAATTCATTTAATTATTGTTGCAAGAAAGTTATAAAATGAGCAGAAATAAACAATTTTTTAAAGATTTTAACTGTTTTTGATAGGGGAAAAGAAGAAAAGTGTCGCATAATTTGCATTATGCTATTTTAAAGGCAGATAATCTGAGAAGTAAAAGAAAGAAAGAAAAAAAGTTGAATCCTTGTTTTATTTTATTTAAATTTTGTTGAGCTTAATTCTTCCATGTTAGTAAATCCTTCTTTGTAAAGTGCCATATAATTAAGGTTTCTGTAATTTGTATCTTTTGTCCATGGAAACTGTTTAAAATATTTATGGACACAAAACCGGTACTGTGTATTTGCTCATAATATACTAATTATCGCATTTAAAAATGCTATTATTTTACTTAATATTTCTAAATTCCTGCAATTTTATCACATTATCTACATTTGCATCCAGTGACTTAATAAAACAATTTATGGTTTCATATAACTGTTGTAGTTATTCCATGTATATTACGCACCTCATTTTTTAGGTCAAAAAGTGAAAAAAAAGGCGAATGGCACACAAGCAAATATGATAATTATTTTATGTATACCTTTTTTACTTCTGTTTATGCAAGCATTTTCTTATTTAGAAATATTTCATACGCATATTTTTCTAAATTCGCACAGTTTTAAAATAATATCTACATGTTGCATTCACTGATTTAGTGAAATATTTGGTTTCATATAGCTGTTGAATATCTTTTGTATATATTACACATCCCATTTCTTGGACAAAAGATTTTTTATACACATGTGAATATGAAATCATTTTATGTACACCTTTTTACTTCCTTATATGCAAGCAATTTTCTTATTTAGAAACAATTCGTAAGCATATTTTCATACTTGCCAAGTCGTCTTTAAAACTTTTGACATTCTTTCTTTTTAACTTTGATTCAAACATTTCTTCTGTTTTCTTCGGTAATATACTACATATGATAGATGAAACAGCGCCAAAAAACTGGTGAAAAATCACAATTAGAAAAATAAAACTTTGTTAAAATCACCATATACAAATCAATATTCAAATATAATTATAATAACTCAAATTCACCATACAAATTCAAAATTCAAATTTTCTATTTTATGGTGGTTTCAAGTTTTATTTTTCAAACTACATATGATATTTACATTTAAAAAAAAAAAGTATACATTTGACAAAAAAAAAAATCTGCTGTTACAGTACATAATCAGATGTAAATTATTTTTTCTAAAAATGTATCAGGTGGCATTGACCATAGTAATTATCTTAGTGCTTGGAGTTAAGTGATTAGTATTAAAGAAAATACAATTTTACATTATTTCTTATGCTTAAAATATCTTTAAAATATTTTTTTTTTTTTTCTGTTTAGTTAGTTATTACCTTTTAAAAAAGATCCCCACCTTCTCTCTGTCTTTGTTACCTTTGTGTTAATTGTTTATTAAATTGTATGCTAAACCATAAAATAGTCACTAGAAAAATCTCCCTTATTTTTTTCTTCCCAAGTTGGCAAGTATGTATTTTATATCCTTCTATATATATAAAAAAGTAACGATTTGGAAATGGACCAATGAAAATCTGCATAGATACCGTGAAACGTATCTGATTGGTCAAGATTTCTGGTACTGTAAGGGGGGTTACCAGAGGGGAGGCTCTGTCGCCAAGATTGTTGCCAACTTGGCAATATATCGTCAAATTTAGCGGCCAAAATTAGTTGCCAACTTGGTGCTATTTCCAGTATTTCGCCTAATTTCCATAAACTCCCATTGAAATCCAATAGGGTTTACTTTCTTGCAGAAAATCAACAAATTGAGATATTTCAATGCAACAAAAATTAATATTAGCGTATGAATAGAGCTTAATTGAACTATTTACATTATTTTTAAGCACAGACACTAACTATTTACAGTATTCGTAATACTATATATATAATTTTACACATATATGCTGGCGGAGAAAAGGTAGTGAAGTGAAAATTTCTGAGGAGAGGAGATTTATATAAGCTTGTTTACCATAACTACAAATTAGCGACTTTATTACAAAGATAAGGAAAATAAATTCCAAATAACTTTAATAAATTTGTTACTTTTTAAATTTATATATTTTTTACTTTACAATATTTTTAATTTTAAATTTTCTATTATAAATTTAATTTGTAATTATTCAAATAAATTACAAATTTTACCTTTTTTTAATGATTTTATATTTAATAATTCTTATAATTATGAAACTGTGTAAGCTCTAATGATTATATGCTTGGATATGAGAAAATAGAATTATCAAGAGTTGGGCAGGAATTATTTTTAAAATTTTTTCAGAGTTAATGGATAGATTTGCTGCTATTTTTGCTAATTCAGCAAAGATAGCATTATATTGATTAATGAGAAATTGATTAAAAGCCTTCATATAAGTTTTTTAACAGTTGCTTGAACAAATTAAAATATTTTTTGCAAAATGTCATCACATATGGTACTAAAAGTCACTTTTTAGAAATATTTGTTACTTTAGTTACAATATTTAGTCACTATTTTCACTTTTCCCCCCCAATCTCCTGTTTTTAATACAAGTAAAGCACATTTGAAGGAAGTAAAAATTAGTGTTCTGGCAGATTTTTGCTTTTTTTTTTTTTTCAACACGCTTTTATTTAACTTGGTTCATGTATGTAAAGATGGAGTTTTGTGATTCACAATCTTTAAGTTTATCATATTTTTTTTATTTGTATTTGTATTTTTACTTTTATTTCCTTATTTTTAGGAGGGTGAAGTGTATCCCGAAGATGAAAATCCTGAAGAAAATTTAGACAATGACAGTAGATGTAATGGCAGTTCGGATGATAACTGTGGTAAGAGACTATGTAAAATTACATATTTTACTGTCTCTTTCACTTTCTTTTTTTTTTTTTATTTAGACTAGTTTGTTTTCTACTTCTGGTGGCTCCAAGTTGTAGGTCCAAAACTGTCCCTTAAAGTGCCATTAATTTAATACATGACTATATTTTTTAATTATTCAGTGTTGTAATCAATTTTATTTATTTTCTAGGAAAAAACAATCACTGACTAGCATACATTTAGCACTTATATATTGGAAATTATGTTAATGTAGTTTTTTTTAACATAGTTGGTATTTTTTGCTGAGAATTATTCACAATTGTGTTAAAATGGGGACAAAGATTCCTTTAAAATTGTATAATATAGTTATTTGTTAAATAAGTTTTTATTCTATTTTTGTATGCCAAGTCCAATGATTCATTGCACATTTTCTAATTTGACAATGTCTTTGATGCTAAAATGTCAAAATTTCTAACATTACTAGGGATAATTTCTAAATATGCATCTTTTACTATAGCAATGGAAGATATTCAAATTGTTTATAAAACGCTAGGCACTTCTTTTCATCGTTG
The DNA here is from genome assembly GCA_963932465.1 of Maratus speciosus. NCBI lineage: Eukaryota > Metazoa > Arthropoda > Arachnida > Araneae > Salticidae > Maratus > Maratus speciosus. The sequence goes on from OZ010789.1 coordinate 300,253,037, forward strand.
TGGCAAAATCTATTACCGCAAACAGTTATTTCCACATGGACTGTTTTCCTTTTCTTCGGCTATTTCACACACCACATGAACAGTTACATAAATACTATAAAATGAACACATTTAATGTAAACACGAAAGGGTCATTCCATTTCAAATCAACACAGCCGTTTCCCTCACCATCTCCAAATTTTACAAAATTTGGAGAACTAGTTAGACTAGTTGAGAAAGTAAAAAATCTGCAATTTCAAATTTCTGAGACTATTAGTTTTTTAATTATAGGCATTTAAAGGTGGCCGACTATGACTAATTTACTGTCAGATGGAAACATTAAAATCATTATATCTCCTGTTCTAATTAACGTACAGACATGGGCATAGTATCATTTTAAAGCATTTGAAATGGCCTTTACTACAATACCAAACACAAGATGTTTTTGAAAAAAAAAGTTTGAAGGTCATGGCAGTTGACCTTTGACCTTGAATTGCTAAAAAACGAATTCAATTTTCACGATTTTTTTTCTCTGAATGCTAAAGTGCCTTAACTAGATGTGTAGAAAGTTTCAAAATGGGACGACAATGGGATCATATGAAAAAAAAAAAAAAAATCAATAACAAAATATGAAATATTTGCGTTTAAATTGTCTATTCATAATAATAATGAGTTCGTGAACTCATGTAATTTTATCGATATATACAAATAGAAATTGAAATAAAAAGTAAATATATAATACAAATTAATCTTAATAAGAAACACAATAGAAATTGAAATAAAATATACAGAATATAACATATAAATATGTGTATATGATAACAGTTATAACTACAGAATTGTTAACTTAATGGCATAATATTGTAAAATCTCCCAGTTGCTGCAGTTGGATTAACAAATGTTTATGTATAATGTGTGGGCATTAAAAGTACATCTGGGTAACTTGGAAAGTTGTATGATGGAGAAGGTCTTGATGAAGAAGAAAGCTTAATTTAACTTGCGCATCTTCTTCATCGGTAACAATCGCATAAGCTATCCACCACTTTTTATCAAAGTTTACCTTCTAATTTGGTTACTAGTTCCACATTTGAGAAAGATAAAGCAGAAGAACTTTAGTAGAAATTTCAGTTTTTGTTACTGGTATGAATGAGTGAAGCTTTTGAGTACCAACAATTGTACACGATTGTTGGAATCGCTCTTTAATTTTTTGTTCTTTAATCAAGTTGTCTTTTATTGTGCTGTATAAGAATGTGGTAAAGCTGACTATATCTTAATCTTGAAAGAGCGATTAAATAACATGATGAATGAGAATGTGGTGGATACAGTAACATATAAACAGTGGGTATTTGTAGATAAGAAGATAAGTGTACACTTGAAACAGTTACAAAAGCATACGAGGATTTTCTCGATTTGTTTTGCGAAAATTTAAAACACCTCCTTAGCTAATCATTTATTGCCAAACAACAATACCTATTTCAAGCAGAACTAAGATTAATGCTGCAACCAGAATAGTTTTTGGTTATATGTGACTTTTCAGAAAATTATTCTTTCATACTTCAAGATTAAATCCATGGATGCCATTGGAATAACTCCCAGGTAACTCCATCAATTTTTTGCGTATTTTACTGATAATGACTTTATTCATCAGCATGTTAGTTTTGTAATTATTTCAAAGTGTTTAACTCATGATACCATTACATTTCACTTATTTCAGAGATACTTAATAAATTTTCTCAAAAGTAAGATGTACTCAATGTTAATTAAAAAGATTTTTTACTTTTCGTATGGGACTGCAGCACATCACAAAGACCGAAAGAATTTTATAAAACTCTGTTATCACAAAGCAGATTTTGGTATATCTGCTGAATGGCACTTCATTGTGACAGCACATGGAAAAGGTACTTGTGATGGGATTGGGGGAACTTAAAGTTCATCTGCCTGTGCTAGCCTACAAAAACCATACAATGAGCAGATTATGAATCCTAAACAGTTGTATGAGTGTGCAATCTTTAATATTCCTTCTGTATCATTCAAATACAAACTCAAAAGCTACACCCATTTATTCCAATAACAAAAAGTAAAATTTGTACTAAGGTATATTCTGCTTCACCTTTCTCAAATGCAGAACTAGTAAAAAGGCAAACTTTCAATTGGTGATATCAAAGGATTTGCCGCTGCTACATATGACAGAAAGTGGTGGACAGTTTGTGTGATTGTTATCGATGAAACAAAAATGCGCATTGCGCAGGTTAAATTGAGCTTTCTTCATCTTCAAGACTTTCTCCATCATAGAGCTTTCCAAGTTAACCAGATGTACTTTTAATGCCCACACATTATATATAAATACTTGCTAATTCAACTACAGCAACTGGAAAAGTTTACAATGACAGTGAAAAAGAAACTACAGCAACAAATGTGAAACTAAATGCAAGAAAACACTCTGTAATATACCCAAACCCATATGTTAACAATTCTGTTATGCATAATTGTTATATACACATATTCATATGTTAAATTGTGTATATTTTATTTCAATTTCTATTGTGTTTTTAATTCAAATTAATTTGTATTATATATTTACTTTTTATTTCAATTTCTATTTGTATATATGGATAAAATTACATGAGTTCACGAACTCATTATTATTATGAATAGACAATTTAAAACGCAAATATTTCATATTTTGTTATTGATTTATTTTTTTTCGTATGATCCCATTGTCGTCCCATTTTGAAACTTTCTACACATCTAGTTAAGGCACTTTAGCATTCAGAGAAAAAAAATTGTGAAAATTGAAGAATTCGTTTTTTAGCAATTCAAGGTGAAAGGTCAAGTGCCATGACCTTCAAACTTTTTTTTTCAAAAACATCGCGTGTTTGGTATTGTAGTAAAGGCCATTTCAAATGCTTTAAAATGATACCATGCCCATGTCTGTACATTAATTAGAACAGGAGTTATGATGATTTTAATGTTTCCATCTGACAGTAAATTAGTCATAGTCGGCAATCTTTAAATGCCTATAATTAAAAAACTAATAGTCTCAGAAATTTGAAATTGCAGATTTTTTACTTTCTCAACCAGTCTAACTAGTTCCCCAAATTTTGTAAAATTTGAAGATGGTGAGGGAAAAAATTGCACTTTTTTGTGTTGATTTGACATGGAATGACCCGAAAGCAATATTTTTAATGCTTGAAAAAAGTTGTCAATATCAAAGGTTGTGATTGAAACATTATTTGGTGATTTATCTTTGATGCTAGGATTAAAAAAAAAACCTAATATTTTGAATAAGTAAAGAAATCTGTATGACATGATATTGTTTTTGTTTTTTATTTGTTTTAAATAATTTTTTTTAAATCAAGTGTCTCAATTTTGGATTTCGTATTTGCTCTTTCATCTTTTGTCAAGTTTTTTATAACATACATGGCATTAGTTTTACTTAAAGAAACATTCAGTGCTTCAAAAATTAGAAACTAAAGATTACTCTTAAGGAGATTTGCGCAATTATGCAACATTACTATCACAAAAGCCAATATTTTGAAATAGATATTATTTTTAATTCATCATTTGTTTTTGAAAGCAATAACCAAAGGGTTAATTACTCTGACAATACTTAAACGGATGAGTTGACACACAGGGGGAAACATCTGCTGACTTTGTCTACCCATAAACCTGTTAACTAAAGCTGGTGAAATAAAGCAATATAAAAATATCTGCAAAAGAATATTTAAAGAGAAATAAAGCCAAGTTCAAACAAATAACAATTTTATTAAAACATTTAAATAAAACAAAAGTAGAAATAAAAAATCATTTAAAATAGGATAAGTCTTCCAAACACATGACATGAGTTCTTTAGTTCACTACTAGTTAAAAAGTAGTCTAACATGACTCTATATCAACATGATTGAAAGATGAACCGGAGCACCAAAAAGTAAACATATTATTTCAAAGAAATCATATTTTACTTTAATTGTAAAAGCTGCAATTAAACTTATAATCAATTTAAACTTTAATTAAAAAAAAAACTATTAACTTTATTTAAAACTAATTAAAAGAAAAATAAAGCTTAATTTCAAAAGGGTATTTATCTTAAAAGCAACACGTAAATTTATTTTCAATTAACTATTTAGAAAAACTTAATCCAGTCCAATCAGGGTTGCCGGCTTTTAGCCAGGCCAAAAAAAGCCGGCCGGCTTTTTTTGGTTTTAGCCACTTAAAAAAAGCCGGCTTTTATTTTTCAAAAAGATGGTTTATACATAATTCATATAAAATTTGAATTAATTTATTTTTAATACACTTATAAATATTTTCTACTAAAAAAATATAAAATTCTATTAAATTTTGTCAAATAAATAAGTCCTTATAACAGCTAGAATACAACTGTGAAGGCATTATGTCAGAAAAAAAAAATTATAAATATTTAGTAGAATACATTAAATCAGACTCTAAGTATTGGTTTGGAATTCTTTATTATAGCTCTACACATACCACACATTTTAAAGATTATATTAAAGAATAAGAAAATGTCACACATCAAAATAGAGACATTTTTATATACTGGTATTTACTTTTAAAATTGATTAAAACTAAATAGCATATATGTATTTAATAACTGAAATTATCTTATATAATACTTGAGAACACCCAGCAATAAGCAATTGATATTCGAACTTATAAAAATGATACATGCAAAAAGTTTTTCTGCTACTAAGCTGTTATGTAACTTATTCCAGATATGTCCATATGGACAGATTAAAAACGTAGAATGAACAATGTTGAAAGAGAAATTAAGAAGAATATAACATTTGAGGAAATTTTAGTACATGTAAGTGCATAAAATAAAGAGAACAATTAAAAAAAAAAAAATCTCCAAATAAAACTTGTTGAATTAGAATTTTGAAAAGCTAGTTGCTATTTAATAATATCCCTTACAATTAGTTAAAAAAATATATAACTAAGCAACAGCAACCATTGTCCTTTTTAATTACATAAAGCAGTAAAAATGAAAAAAAAGGTGTTAAGGTCAGTGTAAACCAGAGAAAGCAATTGGTATGGCCTTTTATTCCAATATTAATGTCTTCAATGAAAAATTGGGTTATATTGATTTCTACCTCAATTAAATGTCTTTAAAACTAATTAAAAAAACACATAAAAATGTGTCATTTATAATTAAAATGGTTCACTGTATAAAAGCCAATTTTAGCCAAAAAAGGCCAATTTTGGCCAAAAAAACTGTTAAAACCAATAAAAGCCACTGGCGTGGCTTTTTTTTAATTTTAGCCGGCTTTTTTTGCAACCCTGATATGGACAGATTAAAATTGTAGAATGAACAATGTTGAAAGAGAAATTAGTAAGGATATAACAGGTGAGCAAATTTTAGTACATGTAAGTGCATAAAATAAAGAGAACAATTAAAAAAAAATTCTCCAAATTAAACTCGGTGAATTAGAATTTTGAAAAGCTACTTACTATTTAAAATAGTGCATATAAATTAATGCATATGTTATTCATAATACTGCTTTAATAGAGAGAAATGATGTTTTTATTAAATGACTTTATATACAATTTTAAATAAATGTTTATGAGAAGTAAAATAATACTTGTATTATTAATATCCCTTAAAATTAGTTAATAAAATATATAACTAAGCAACCATTGTCCCTTTTAATTATATAAAGCAATAAAAATTAAAAAAAAAAGATTAAGGTCAGTGTAAACCAGACAAAGCAATTGTTATGACCTTTTATTCCAATATTAATGTCTTCATTATTTATAAATATTGAGTTATATTGATTTCTACCTCAATTAAATGTCTTTAAAACAAATTAAAAAACACAAAATCTGTCATTTATAATTAAAATGCTTCATTGTATAAAAGCCAATTTTGGCCAAAAAAGGCCAATTTTGGCCAAAAAAAGCCGGTTAAAACCAATAAAAGCCACCGGCGTGGCTTTTTTTAATTTTAGCCGGCTTTTTTGCAACCCTGAGTCCAATTGAGATAACATTGATTAATGACGTTTAAGAAAAACAAAATAATTAAGGAAAAGATTATATTACTTAATTAAATTCAAACTCTTCTCTCCCATAAAAAGATTTCATATACAAAGGCAAGCACAACTTATTTATCATTCGCTTAACTGAAATCTCCAGATACTCTCAACTGCCACTCAAAAGTAAACTAAAGACCAGAAGCAGGACATTAACTGAAAGTTAATGATAAGTGGATTTCCAAACTGCAGCAAGCCCAAATGGAAACACCCTAGCGAGTACCGGCTGATAGCTTTTCCTAGGAATCACAAATATCCCGATGTTACAAGTCGTAACAATTCCGACTGCACTGCGCGGTAATCTGCTGTTGCATGTGTATCGGACTAACTTCCTATCACAACCTATCTGCAACACCGAAATCGGTAAAAACCCTGGTCTCTTAGAAACCATATTATAATCCTACAACTTGTTCCTCCACTATAAAACTAAAGTTGGCAAGGTTCCAAAAAAGTGAAACCAGAATAACATCTGGAATTTAAAAACGTACTTTTTAAGTAGGAGAGAGAATATTAATGTAAATAAAAGTCAGGCTATTTCAGTAAATAGAAACAATTAGAAGAAACATTATCTGAAAACGTGCGGCAGGCAGCAGACACATTTCCCAATTCCAATAGATTGAACTTCACGCGCGTCCATTTCCATGCACTTCCTTACGGAATCTTAAAAGGGCAAATGCACGGTGACAGTGCATATCCATCCTCTGTTTACACATCTGAAAGAAACTGCATTTCTGTCACACTCCATAATCGCTTGAAATACGATTGAAAATTACAAGAATGAATGTAAGACGTTTCTTTCGAAAAAGTATAAATGACTAGAAAAACAGCACCGGGAAATACTATAGTTAAGATGCCATCCACTTCATCTTTAAAACAAACGCAGCGATAAAAACATTTTAAAAATGTGAACCATCTTCTTCCCAAAGCACCAACACGTACAGGCACAAGACATCGACGAAGCTAACTCAAGCTATAAATAGCATTCCCCATCCGCCGAGAACACCCCCACGTGACTTCCGATTACCTGGTCTAAGTTACTTCCAACATCCGACGATTCGGGGAAAACTGACCAGTGAACGGACACGAGATAGGATACGTCACGATGGACAGGTCACGCCATCTACCGATAGCCATCATAACTCTTTAGTCTGTGAGCTGACCTTTTAATACAGTGTTGACACCAGCGAAAAATGAAAGAACCTGAATGCCGTAGAGCATGTGGTAATGGAAGAAACGTGATGAACAAACGAAAATGAACTTATGTAAAAGTAAAAATAAGGTAAGATAAGAATATTATATTTATTGTAAAACTATATTTAAACACTGAAAATAAAGATAAGAAAAAGTGTTTAAATATGAGATTTGAAAGTATTGAAACTTAAAGTATATAACCAAAGTTTATTTAGAAATAAATACTAACTTAAATAAGAAAGATTTAATGGAGTTTAATGTAGTTAAAGATTGAATGGAAAAGGTAATTGGAATAACAAGAATAGAAGGGAAAAATGTATATTTTTCCTGTCAGTTTTAACTTTTTCCTGCATATCTTCCCTTCTTTTAGGTAAGCGTTTATAAGATATTGGGATAATCTTTCGTAATCAGCCAATTGGCATATTTACTATATTGTTGGAAGTTTCATTTATATTTGAAGGAGACTCATGATGGGGAATCGCATTTCAGAAAATTAGGCTGATTTTGTAATTTGCAATGACTAAATTTGTTTTTTCATTATGAAGCAAATGAACAAAAGAAGATACTATTGATACTATAGATACTATATGAATTCCTTCAGTTATTTTATCACAAAAAAAAAAAAAAAAAAAAAAAAAATGCAATGCACAGAAAAAAAAGTTTGATATGGTAGATGAAACAATATCTGGCCATTTATCATTTGACCCTGGACAAGAACAAACATACTTGAAATTCAGATTAGATAATATTTTGGTCATTTATAAAGCAATTTTGGCTGACATCAAGCCTAGCAACTAAACTAAGTGATTGTGAGAATACTTCTCACAGTATTTAAATTTGGTTTATTTTTATTTCCTTTCAGCTATTTTTTTGCATCGATGTCTATTTGAACTCAATCTTTAAGCCGCGATTTTGATGTTTTTACCTCTCTCCGTAATGCAAGTTCATTTTTCGCCGCCGATCTGTTTCTCTTGGCCTTCAGGCGAATCGGCAGCTTGCGCATGCACACTCCGCTATTTTAGGAGCACATCTCTTGGAGCTCTCGTATCGAGGAAGTCAACTTGCTTTATGATGACGTCATTGAAATGTTGCGCCGCCCTCTTTTGATGCTGTTCGCTGACAGGAGAATATAGTTTGGTTTTGCTTTCCAATCAGTGAAAACATTTTTAATTCTGTAGCTTGTAATTCGATTCTCATTAATTTCCCGTAAATGTTAATTTAGCTAATCAATTTAAAGTCTGCCTTTTAATTACTTTGTCAACCCCCTATTCATCATTTAAATACTAAAACTCGTTAATTTTTAATTCAGAATTTGGTTTGATGTTGTCTGAAAAAGATGTAGTCTTTTAACGTAGTTTTAGCGGAGCGCCAGCCCGCTGGTCGGCCGTTCGAATGCTGTGCCGCTTTTTTTTTTGGCTGAATAAGTTTGCCGTACTATGGGTCATATTTTTGTTATGTGGATATGTTCTTTTTCAAGATTTAATTTTTAACGATGTGCTGCACTCATCTAAAGGAATCCAACGGAAGAATTCTAATTAAGAGATTCCGTTCTTTCAGTTCTTTTATTTTAAAAATGGTGACCAGAAGCAAGTATTTTCATAACCTTCTACTGCTACTAACGACCGAAATAAAGAATATTGTTTGTTTCATCAGTTTGTCTCTTCACTGTCTCCTGTAAAGTAAGAAGTCTCCAGTTTTTATTATTTCTTTAACGATCAATAGTATTTATTAAAAGACCTTTGCAATTTGTACTAAACCACTTAAACGATCATTTAATTACCGTCACAGTGATTAATGTTAAATGGAAATTAAAACAAGAAAGAAAAATCCTGCGTTAAGCATAGATTATGAAACACTTCCTGAATACTTTAACAAAATTTTCTTATTTAGGGAAATAAGATTACTAAGAAAACATTTTAGAAAACACATAAAACATTTAAAAAACCGATTTCAGCAGCTACCGTCCACAGCCAAATATGTATTCCAATTCCTTTGAACAGCGCTGTATTTGATCTGTAGGTTGATATATATATATTATATACTATGTAATGGAAAAATTTAGTTTAGCAAGAAAACGCATAACACAGCAATTTATAGTAATAGATGGAAACATACTTGTATACTTTGTACAACCCTTATTACACACCTCTATTTAGCTACTATTTAATTCAAACTAAAACACTCTTAAAACTACTGAAATCGCATTTCCAGAAATTATCATTTATAGTCATATCAATATAATATCTGAAATCTTTTGTGTGTTCCTGTAAATGCTATACACTTTGTATTATACATGGAATAACTTATAGTAAACCTCAGCGACGCATATCAATTTCATTATATATGAAATAGTTTAACATAATTAAAATATGCCACAAACAATTCCCTCCACCCCTATATTATTATGTAACGGAATTCTTTTGTGTGGCCTTGACACTTCATATTCTACAGAATGCATATTTTAGTGCACTTCATAAATGCATATAAGCAGACTTGTATAAAACCAAAAACTTTCTGCGCACACAAATATTGGGTCAAAAACTTTCTGCAAATGAATTCAATGTTTAATAAAATAATGTGTTATACTATTTCGAAAATTTGAATTAAAAACAGTAGTTTTAAAATAATTACCATTTAAATTAAAATTTAATTGATATTAATTAAAGAATAATTATTTTATTTAAAAAAATAATAAAGCTAAAAATTCATGGGTGTGAATTCTTATCAATTATTTTGTCAATGCATTTAGAAACAACCCAAACCTTAATATTGTGACCTCTTCGCACAAAATGGCAGTCACTGTGTTCCAGGGGCGATTCTATTCCGAAAAACTGAGGCAGTCATTTCCAAAAATTAAAAAATAATTGGTCATAAATCCGAAAATTCGGACATAAAATATATCGCGAAATTTGACAAATGGAAAAAATCAATTTCGTCAATCTTTCCAAGAAAAATCAGGAATTTCATCAGAGGATCGCAAGAAAAACGCAAATTTTGTGAAAGGATTGCGAAAAAACGGCAAATTTCGTCGAAAGATCGCGAAAAAGGGCAAATTTCGTCGAAGGATCGCGAAAAAGGGCAAATTTCGTCGAAGGATCGTGAAAAAACGACGAATTTCGTCGAAGGATCGCGAAAAAACAAGTTTCGCCTAACGATCGCGAAAAAACGGCGTTTCATCAAAAGATCGCGAAAAAATGGCTAATTTCGTAAAAAGATCTCGAAAACACGGCAAATTTCGTCGAAAAATCGCAAAAAAGGCAAAGTTCATAAAAAGATCGTGAAAAAACAGCATTTCATCAAAAGATCGCGAAAAACGACAAATTTTGTCAAAAGATCACGAAAAACCGACAAATTTCATCAAAAGATTGCGAAAACTGACAAATTTCTTCAAAAGATCACGAAAAAACCGACAAATTTCGTCAAAAGATTGCAAAAAAACCGACAAATTTTGTCAAAAGATTGCGAAAAAACCGACAAATTTCGTCAAAAGATTGCGAAAAAACCGACAAATTTCGTCAAAAGATTGCGAAAAAAACGACAAATTTCGTCAAAAGATTGCGAAAAAACCGACAAATTTCGTCAAAAGATCGCGAAAAAACCGGCAAATTTCGTCAAAAGATCGCGAAAAAAAACCGACAAATTTCATCAAAAGATCGTGAAAAAAAAACGACAAATTTCATCAAAAGATCGCGAAAAAACCGGCAAATTTCGTCAAAAAATCGCGAAAAAACCGGCAAATTTCATCAAAAGATCGCGAAAAAACCGACAAATTTCGTCAAAAGATCGCGAAAAAACCGACAAATTTCGTCAAAAGATCGCGAAAAAAACGACAAATTTCGTCAAAAGATCGCGACAAAAACCGGCAAATTTCGTCAAAAGATCGCAAAAAAAGAAATTTCATCGAAAGATTGCGAAAAGAACGACAAATTTCGTCAAAAAAGTGTGCAAAAACCACAAACGTAATCAATGGGGCACTTAAAAAAACATATAGTGCCGGGAGCGGATTTTACCTCTCCCCCCCCACATTACCAGGTATAGAGGTATGGACAGCAATTGCTAAAAATGAATGTTTACAGAGTTTTTTTTTTTTTTTTTTTTTTTTTTTTAACTGCTTATTTAGATATCTCATTTAATTGTATAAATTTTTTTAATTTTTAATATTGCATTAGTGTTGGAAAGTGTTTCATAATCTATGCATCATGCATGACCTTTTTTTTCTCCCATAGGTCAGACTCTTTATGTCTCCAAAACAGCTCACAGGCATTCTCCGAGTGCATCAGTATCTCCATCAGCTAGTTGTGGTAGTCCTACTCCTTGTGAAAATATGCCTAGAATTGGAAGTGTTGAAAGACCTCGTTTGTCTGTTTCAGCTGAAGGTCTTTGTAATGGACATGAAGAAAATCCCGATGATGATTATTTTAGGCACAAAAGGCCCCTTGAAAGGTCAGAAAGCACACTTTCACCATCGTCTCACCAAAAATCCAAAGAACCCGAAATTAGACGAGTTGCATCTTGCCCAGGTATGAATAATTATGATTGCTTTTCTACTATAATTTACAAGCGTTTTATTGTGTTATAAAATTTCTTTAAAATCAACCAAACCTATTTTTTAACAAACAATTCTATTGTCTGTAGAATAAAGTTTCCTACATGATTAAATATGTACCACGTCAACACATTGTTGGATTTTGTAATTATTTACTGCAATAGTAAATCAAATTTATCAGTCACTGGATAGTTCTCAAATGATAACTCAAAACTAAAAAGTCTTTTAAATTAAATCAATATCTTTGCATGTCTGTCTGTTTTATATAAATGATATAATAATACAATTAAAGAAAACCTATAATTAACATTAAATATTGGTAACATTTTTTGAAAAGCTCGCTGAAACTTTTTTACTGCGTATGTTTCTTGGTCCTTCATCATGGTTTCATTCTTACTGTTTATGCATAAATTTTTTAATTTATCATCTTTTCTTTTCAATTTTTAGTTTATTTCAAATAATTTGCTGAATGAAAGCTATTATATTTTTAAATAATAATGAAAAAAAAATGACATTATTCAGAGTGTAACAACAGACCTGCCAACCTTTAAAATTGAGAAATCGTAGCACACAAAATTTTAAATTAATCTGAAGATTGGTTGGTTGGTTTTTCGTGTCTCACAGCCATCTTTTGACATTCGTAAAAGGAATAAGGTTTGTCTTTCATCTCAATATAGCAAATTTTTTCCTCTGAAAATTTTTATACGATTTTTAGAGTTTATTTTCGATTCGCAGCGTCTTTTTTTTTTTTTTTTTTTTTTACATTTGTAAAAGCAGCCTGGTTCCAATTTTTTAGCTCAGTGCAGGAAATTCGCGATTTTTTTCCCGCCATCATTTCAGGATATTCACAATTTATTTCCCACAATCATAATTCACATTTTCCTATCACGATTCTTTGTTGAAATCCGCAATTTTTACCATGAACTTTTGACGAAATTCGCATTTTTTATGCGATCCTTTGACGAATTTTGCGTTTTTTTACCACGATCCTTTGACTAAATTTGTGTTTTCTTTCTGCGATCTTTCGATGAAATTTGCATTATCTTACTGATCTTTTCACGAAATTCGCGTTTTCTTTCTACGATATTTTGACAAAATTCACATTTTCACCACAATGCTTTATTTTCTTCTGCGACCAATTTACGAAATTGATTTTTTTTTACACGGTCATTTGCCGAAATCCGCGATAGTTTATCGCAAATCGTGCGATTTTGAACATTATTTCAAACCTTGGCCCTCAAGAAAAACCCCTCCAGAATTCTTAAAATGGCACCTTGTTTCTAAGGAAGGGAATTCCTGAATAAATATTTACAAAAACACGATTAGAGTGTTTTATGTTAAGAAGTTTTTTTTGCAGACCAGAATTTTTTTTTCTCATGAGCATTTTTTAATGTCCAAATTTTCGGACTAATGGCCAATTTTTTTAAACTTTCGGAAATGAATACTTGGAAATTTCGGAACAGAATCACTTCTGAAAAATATGCTGCACGAGATAAAAATCGCAACTAGAAACAAAAAATGCTTTTGTTTTTTGCAAAAAATCGTAGTTTAAGACCGATTTTCGTAGCGTCGTAGTTTATAGGTCTAAATCGTAGCAACTACGATTTTTTCGTAGCAGTTGGCAGGTATGTAACAAGCACTTTTTATTAAAATTATGTATTTAGAAAAAAAATTATTTTATGAATATTCAGCACAAATAAATAATCCCTTTCTTTATGTCCATTATTAATATTCTTATTTTATGTGCACATTTGATTCTTTTTTAATGTTTCCAACATAATTCAAAGGTGTTAATGTGTTCTATTTGTCTCTGTCTTTTTATCGTGCTCTAACTCTCATAAATATACTCAGATTCCCATTTAATGTTGAATTTTACTATACACTGTTGAAAATTAAGTGTGTAGCATTTATAGTTCGCGATTAATTCGGCATAAAACAGATGTGTGTGTATGTTCATAACAGTGAACATTATAAAATAAAAATATAGCATACAGAACTGTCTATAGCTCGTTAGCGCAGAATAACTTCATGTTGTGTCATAGTACGCGATAGTCTGCCGCACCGGCTGTTTTTCCTTCCGAAAGAGAGAAGGAGGGCGTGGAAAATGAAGACAAGACAAGAGAAGAGAGGCTTGATCTTTCTTTTCTGCTCTTGGCGAAACTCGATGGGGAGGGGGGGGGGGGGCGTGATAAACGGTAGAGAGCTACATCTTTTCCGAAAATTGAACTGCTAAGTGAGGAAGCCAGGAGCATGAAGGAAAACTGTTTTCTAAGAATTGGGATGTGGATATGGTCATTTCAGATATCGTATTTTTCCCCCAGATGCACAGTAGCCCCCAACCCTCCATGGAGTGTACTAGAAAATTCCATCTGTCCCGCCCATTTGGGTCTACACATTCAGTTTGACCAATTAGAATGACTTAAATCACGCTGATGCTTTTTTTTTTCGTTTTGGCACATTTTTACTGCCATTCGCTTGTGCTTAATCAGCTAGCCTAGTAAATTGCTCTCAACCTTTATTAATCGTGTTCTGTCATATTTTTTTGTCAAATTAAAAAATGGCAGATCAGTCAAATCCTAATAAAAGGAAACGAGTTGTTTTAAACATAACTCAGAAGCTAGACATTATTAGACGTTTAGAAAGAGGGGAAAATAAACAACAATTGGTGCATATATTCAATATTGGATCCTCAACAATTTACGATATTAAATCGCAGAAAGAAAAGTTGATGGCATTTGCTTCCTCTGCAGAATCAAGTAAAGCAACGGATGAAAGGAAAACACTGCAGCAACCTCAGCATGAAAAACTGGATAAAAGTTTATATCAGTGGTTTCTATTAAAACGAGAAGAAGGAGTCCCTATTTCTGGGCCTATGCTGATTGAAATAGCAAGAGATTTTTCAGAAAAATTAAATATTGCGACGGAATGCAAGTTTTCAGATGGGTGGCTTTCTTGCTTCAAAAAACGCCATGGAATTAGAAAAATTGACATATCTGGGGAACGAAAATCAGCAGATAACGAAAATGCAGAGGAATATTCTACTTTTATTGAAGATTTTATTAAAAAAAATAATATTGATCTAAACCACATCTATAATGCTGATAAAACCGGAATCTATTTCCGTTGCCTTCCGACCTCAACATTAGCTGGTCCTAATGAAACGTCAGCAGATGGCTTTAAAAAAAACAAAGACAGACTAACGATTCTGACTTGCGCTAATGCAACTGGCTCCCATAAATTAAAACTGTTAGTAATAGGAAAGTCGAAGAATCCAAGAGCACTTACAGGAATTAAACATCTCCCTGTAGTTTACACCAATCAAAAAAGTGCTTGGATGGATAAAGATATTTTTACCTACTGGTTTAAAAAAGTTTTTGTGCCGTCTGTAATTAGCGAGCTTGAAGCAAAGGAGAAAAAACTGGAAGATAATAAAATAATTCTTTTAATTGAAAACTGCCGAGCGCATCCCAGCGAGGAAGAATTGAAATATGGCAATATTTCAGTAATGTTTCTCCCCCCCAATGTAACTTCTCTGATACAACCTATGGATCAAGGGATCATACAAAACGTAAAAATGATTCATCGAAAACCTTTCATGCGTAAGCTCGTAAATGCACAGACAACGGTGGCAGAATTTCAATCAGCTTTCACAATAAAAGATGCCATTTATGATCTTGCCAGTGCATGGAATGCTGTAAAACCGAAAACTCTTCGAAGGGGATGGAGAAAATTATTTTTTACAGTAAACTTTTGTTCTGATTCATCAGATGAAGAATTTGAAAGATTTAAACTCAAGAAAAGGAACGAATTGCATGAAATTATGGAAACATTAAAAAATGGGCCTAATACTAACTTATCTCTATCGCAACTGGAAATGCCAGAAATCAAAAATTGGATAGCTATAGATAAAAATATTCCTGTCACCGAAACTTTAACAGAAGAGCAGTTAATTAAAAAAAAAATGACAGCTCCAGAGGAAGAAACAAACGATAGTTCCTCAGAATCTGAAAATGAAATCGAGGAGAAAATTTCGTGGAGTGAAGCTGAGAAAAGTTAATCTACTTTTTTAAAGTTTTGTGAAAAGAATTCGCAGTATTCGGCTCAAGAAGTTTTAGAACTGCATCTCATAAAAGAACGCTTCATGAAAACAAGTGGGTAAGTATGATCACAGATCGCACAGAGGGTTTCGTTTAATATTCCTTTCAAAACACTTTATCCTTTTGAAAAATCTGTTAGTTCCACATTTCACAATCAGGGGGCGCACTTGATTCTAAACAAACCTGTATCCAAACGAAAATCCGTTTACATACTATCCGTAGATATATTAGTCGAGGGGATTGGGCCTATAGCACCCGAGATAAGTAGGCGCACCTGGCAGAAAAAATGGAACTAAAATATGTAAGGCTATGGTGCATAATATGAAAGAATGGTCAAAGGGGTGTCGGCTAAAGTTGAAAAATTTCTCCCCGGGTTAAAAGGGCAGAGGTTAGAAAAATTGCTTAAAATACACAAGTTACAGCCCACAGGAGTAAATAATATAAGACTTTTTGAAAATTTTATGATTTATCGTGTGGTCTGAGGCACTCAGCTATACGTATGTAAAATTTCATGTCTCCAACTTAATTAGGGGCTCTCTTAGAAAGAATTGCTTCAAATACATATGTGGTAGCTCAAAGGGTTAAATGTAAGACTTTTTCAAGATTTTATGATTTGTCGCCTGGCCTCAGGTGTTTTGCAATATGTATGCAAAATTTCAAATCTCCAATTTAATTAGGGGCTCAGTTAGAAAGAATTGCTTAAAATATACAAGCTAGAGTTGAAAGGGTTAAACATAAAACTTTTGAAAATTTATTATTTGACCTGTGATCTGAGGTGTTGAGCTATAAGTATGCAAAATTTCACGCCTCCATCCTAAATAGAGGCTTAGTTAGAAAGAATTGTTTAAAATACACATGTGGGACCCCAAAGGGTTAAATGTACGACTTTTTGAAAATTTTATGATTTGTCGTTTGATGTGAGGTGTTCAGCTATAAGTAAGCAAAATTTCACGCCGCAAAATTAATTAGGAGCTCACTTAGAAAAAATTGTTTAAAATACACATGCGGAAGCCCAAAGGGTTAAATGTACGACATTTTCTGAATTTTATCATTTGTCGTATGATGTAAGGTGTTCAGCTATAAGTAGCCAAAATGTCATGTCTACAATATAATTAGGGGTTCACTGAGAAAGAATTGTTTAAAATACACATGTGGGAGCCCAAAGGGTTAAATGCAGGACTTTTTCAAAATTTTATGATTTGTCGTATGATGTGAGGTGTTCAGCTATAAGTACCCAAAATTTCATGTCTCCAACATGTATAGTTTCTGAGAACGGGCTCTGTGACAGACAGACAGAGGAGCGAGACGAATAGGGTTTCGTCAGATGAACGAAACCCTAATCGAGAACTTTCTTTCAAACAGACAGACATCAGACATGCGTTTCATAGTATTCCTGGCACATCGAAAGAAACACAATCAAACGCACAGTAACTGCTGAGAAATTATATCCCAAACTTTTTTTTTTCTTTATTTACTCAAGAACAAGAAATTATTATTTTAAAAGAATTATGTTACAAAGATCTTTATACCATATTATATTTTAAATATATTTACTCAAGAATATTTTTTTTATTGGATGTGTTTGGATCAACTACACTTAACTGGAAATTAAAAAAAGAAAGGACGCTGCAGGGTAAGTTTCTTTCTTTTGGCTTTGTTGGATTTTTATCAGTTCAAACTTTTTCGCCTCAGCCGGGAGGTTGCATCAAAGTTTTGCGTTGTTGAATTAGCGAGGAAAAATATTTTTCACCAACCTAAACAGTAAACAGAAATAATAATAATATTATTCTAGATAGAAAGAAAGAACGAAACGGTACTCTTTTTTCCCCCTTACTTATTGTATAAAAAAAAAATTGCTTTTTCCGTTGCTAATTGCCCGATTGTGTTCAAATTTTCACCGAATTCAAATAATAATAAATTAGGCCGTTTACCTAATTTTTATTAACATACAATGAGTTTTCAGAAATTTAGAAATCCCCCCCAAAAGACTTCACTATCTGAGTCACTCCAACAAGAAAAACAAAAAAGCTAATGAGTGTAGTTTGTTTTTATCGTGATCGGAGAAGTCGTCATTATCAGTTTGCACCTGATAACGTTTTTAGCTATGCAGAAAAGATTCATTATTGCTGTGAGGTTAGTTGAGGTAACACAAGTGAATCATACCAACGTTAATTTTCCAAGCTTCCATGTGCTTTTTCCGGAAAGGGGAGATGTCAAATTATAAATAATACAACTTTATAAAAGATTAATAAATAAATATAGAAATTTGTTTACTTTTATTTTTTATTCGGAAAGAATAACTTTATCAACTGCAAATTTAATAATAATAATAAGAGTTATTTGATCGACTTCCTAATGGCAGGAAAATAGCCTAAAAATCATTTTCCTGTTTCATTTTTACGTCAATGCCCCCCCCCCCCCCCCCCCTTCTTTCATGACAGATTTTGTAGCGCTCAACTATCCGGACTTTTCAAGTATCCGGCAATCGGCGTTTCCCGAGCATGCCGGTTAGTTGAGCTTTTACTGTAACATGCATTATTGAAGTGCAGTACAACATATTTTCTATATGTTGTAGTGTGTGTCACATTTATTGCTCATTTGCACATGAAAGAATTCAGTTACAGGACTGAGTATAAGTGATAATTGCTGGAAGTGGGTTTTCAGCTGTAGTATGCATTTTAAAACTTAATCATTTTTTAGTGTATTATGTTGTGCTTCATAATCTATGCTTGATGCATACTTTTTCATTTTTTTTCTCCCTATTAGCGCGTTCCGTATTTCAGAGTTTATGGCTTTTCACACCAATAGATTTTAAAATTGTCTGAAGAATGTCATAATGTTGTTGATATTAAATATTAACATAGTGTTGAGTAGTTTGGGTTTTGTTCTAAGTTTGTCTCATTTGTGACACAGTGACTTGTTATATTCATTGTGTTTTTAAGATGAAAAAGTATCATCATTTAGGCATCAGAGGCAGTTAGTATGAACCTTTCTTATGCATTTTGATTCGGATAAAATATCTCTCTAGTAACGGGGAAAAAAACTTCTAGACGAATTTGTATTTTTTACTTAAATTCTTTTTAGGAAACTCCAAATTGTAAAATTATTTTGTAAGTTGATTTTTTCCCTCTGTTAATCTTAAGACCTGGCTGACTGAGCTTCACTCAGGGTAAATAGGAAAAACTGCTTCAACAATTGTTTTCATGGGAGAAATTTCCATAACTGTGTCCAAAGTCAATTGGCACATGTAATATCTATGTTATAAAGGAAAATATATCTGTGAGTAATGTTGACATCATATTGATTGTGACAACAATCTGACCAAAAAATTTTACTTTTACCATTATTTTTTTAACTTCTAAATATTGTGCACTATCATTACTTACACACCATCGAATAGAAAACGCAATATGCTTTCAAATGCAATTTGTTTGAAAACTGTTTTGCAATTTACTGTCTTTTTATGGATTTTAAAATAATTTTTAAGCATAAATATTTTAAAATCTGTGTGCAACCCAATTATAGAAGATTTGCACATTTATGTTTAAAACAATGTAAATAATTCAGAATTTGTTTCAGTATATATTCCATAACTAAACTTCCAAATGAAATTAAATCTTCAAAAATGAATAAATAAATAAAATTCTAATTTAACAGATATGTCATTGCAAAATGCACTTAAACACTGAAGTAATCAAAATCACAGATGCTGTTATAGTGACATCCTTCACAATTGATTGCTGGCAAAAGTTTAAAAAAAAAACTTTTTGGTTTGATGCCAAATTTGCCTGTAGCTCCAATTACAGAATTTTAGCTATTTTCTCTAAGCTTGTATAGCATAATGTTTCATTTTACATACCCAGGGGTGGGAAAATGCATCATTTTACTCGCCACTGGCGAGTGACTTTTTAGGTAGTCTTTGAAAATTGCAAACTATAGAGGTATGCCAAAAACGCTTTTTTATTTAGTAGTTAGCTGTATTTTTCAAGTTTTTTAATTACTGCGATGTAAACATGGCATGAAGTTCTACTTTATATTAAACTTTCATCTCTTTTTATATTTCTTAATTTTATAGGAAAAAATATATGAAAATGCATTATAATAATAGTAACCAACTGTTTTTGAATTGCGTAATTTTGTCATAAAAATTTTCAACTGTACGTTGCATTTTACTGGCTGCTGAAATAAATCCTTGTGCTGGTAAGATTTTCTAGAAATTCCCCACCCTTGTACATATCACATACTATTTGCAATATTTTCATTTTTATTTTCAGTTTTTGGTGTTTCTTTGATTTGTATACTTTTTATGCTTTTTATCATGATTTCCACTTGTGTGAAGAGCAGCTATTAAATCAAAACTATATTTCCTGCAGATGACACACTGAAGTATTGATTTCTAGATCCAAAAATCTCTAATCCATCATTTTCATCAAAATTACAGACCTGCCAACTGCTACGAAAAAATCGTAGTTGCTACAATTTGGACCTATAAACTACGATGCTACGAAAGTCGGTCTTAAACTACGATTTTTTGCAAAAAACACAAACGCATTTTTTGTTTCTAGTTGCGATTTTTATCTCGCATAGCATATTTTTCAGGAGTGATTCTGTTGCGAAATTTCCAAAATTTCAAAGTATTCATTTCCGAAAGTTTTAAAAAATTGGCCATTAGTCCGAAAATTTGGACATTAAAAAATGCTCATGGAAAAAAAAAAATCTGGGCTGCAAAACAAACTTCTTAACATAAAACACTCTCTTTATGTATATTAACCACGAGTGAATCATGTTTCTGTAAATATTTACACAGAAATTCGCTTCCTTAGAAACAAGGGGCCATTTTAAGAATTTCTGGAAAGGAAGAGGGGGAGGGGGTTCTTTGAGGGGCAAGGCTTGAAATAGTGTGCAAAATTGCACGATTTGCGATAAACTACTGTGAATTTCGACAAATGACTGTATAATAAAAATCAATTTCGTCAATTGGTCGCAGAAGAAAATAAATTTCGTCAAAGGATCGTGGCAAAACCGCAGTGTTGATTTCAGAGGGTGGCTCGGGGGTCAATCCCCCCCCCCCCCAAATTTTCGCAGAAAGAAAACACTACTTTCGTCAGAAGGATCGTGGGAAAAAACGCAAAATTCGACAAAGGATCGTGGGAAGAAATGCGAATTTCGTCAAAAGTTCATGGCAAAAATTGCGGATTTCAACAAAGAATTGTGATAGAAAAATGTGAATTACGATTGCAGAAAAATTGTGAATACCCTGAAATGATTGCAGAAAAAAATCCCGAATTTTGTCAAAATTTACTGCACTGGGCTAAAAAATTGGAACCAAGCTCCTTTTACTAATGTTAAAAAAAAAAAAAAAAAAAAAAAGCTGCAAACGAAACCGTATCAAATTTTCAAAGGAAAAAAATTACTATATTGAGTTGAAAGACTGAAGCCTTATTCCTTTTACGAATGTCAAAAGATGGCTGTGTAGCACGAAAAACCAACCAACCAACCTCCAGATTAATTTAAATTTTGTGTGCTACGATTTCTCATTTTCAAAGGTTGGCAGGTCTGAAATTATTAGACCTTTTTTTAGCGAAACACGATAAATATATATCTACTTATAATGAAATCCGAGTGCTGAAAATTGTCGGTAACTATGCCGGTGCGAACTACTCTGGTCTGCAATTCGACCGTAGCTAAATGCCATGTTAGGCTTAATGAAAAACATATCTTAACATATGACAGCTAAATGATAATTTTTTCTACTTGAAATCATGTCTGCTCAGCATATTTTCACTAAAACATGTATATCATATTTAATTATAATGTATTAAGCTCCAAATTGAAAATAAGTTATTATAAACATCAGATTACTAGATATAAACAAAAGAACACTGTTGCCATTCACAATTTCCGAATATTGAAACAAATGAATGACTCTTTGAGCGCTTCATTAAAAAAAAAAAAAAAAAATACAGGTTAATTATCTGATTTTGTTCTTAAAATATTTTTAGAAGCTTTAAATATTGTTCTTTAAATATTTTAATTTTGTTTAAAACCATCAAAAAGTATTTTTGCAGCCATCTATCGTCAATTAATATAAACAATAGAAGTTTGTTAAAAATACAAGGTAATATTTGCATATAATTAGCATATTAAAATTTAATGTGAAATTTTCAGAAATTACATTTCACTTTGCTAATCATTATTATTATTGTTGGGGAAAAAAAAAAAAAAAGTGGTGAGTCATTCACGTTGGAGAATCATTCATCAGAATTATCTAAATGCTGTTTTGATGTTTTGAACAACACGCGGTGGATTTGAATTTATTCAATCAAATCAGTTTTTATTTTTGTTTTCTATAGTTTAAGGATCTTTTTAGTGATGCCTGATGAAACACCGATTGAACGTAGATGGCGATTAGTTAGAGAAAGAAAGTCGAGGTGGCTTGCTCGACAATCACAAGCAACAGTGGACCGTATAAGGGAAGAAAATTGCCAACGTCTTCAAAGTCAACTAGCTGAGATCAGAGCCAGTCAACAAATCAAAAATGAAGCAATTCAAATAGACCACGGTCCAGACCAGAGAGCACTGACTGTTTCTGAAACTGAAGGTGATATTGAAAGTCGCAGTTGTGGTTCTTTTAGAATCTATCTGCCAATACTGTCAGGCACTTCATTTTCCATCTGAAAGATTAAGTTGTGGAAATTTTAATAGCTGTTGTCATAAAGGAAAAGTTAAACTTCCTGCACGTCAAACTTTTCTACTTTTTTGAAAGATATTATGAGCAACCCAAATTCACCAGACTACAGAAATTTTCATGAAAATATACGCTGTTACAATAGCGTTAATTCTTTTGCTTCAATGGGTGCAAAATTAGCAGCAAATGTTCCAGGTCATGGACCTTACTGTTTTCGGGTGCAAGGACAAATCTATCATGTCGCTTCACATTTACACCCTCAAGAAGGTGAACAAAGGAAATTTGTTCAATTATATGTTCTTAATACAAGTCAGGCTGTTCAAGAACGCTTAAACATTCCTCAAAATGAAAAGTGTTTATGTCATATTTTGAGGCAGTTAGATCTCATGATGCAGGAAATAAACCCATTTGCTCAAGCTTACAAAATGTTATATGAAATTGAAAGACAGTCATGAACAAAGCAGCGAGAGATAATCTACCAGTACCAAATGTTCACATGTTCTTGCTTAGAGATAGGCACTCAGATCAAAGACGGTACAATTTGCCAACAGCAAATGAAGTTGCCATGGTATTCCAAAATGAAGATGGAGAACCACCATTTGAAAGAGATATCAGAATTTATCCTCGCACTCCTGAGCACAGCACTAATAATTTTGTTCCTTTAAATATTTTGAGTCCAAACTTGGATCCTATAACATATGCAATTTTTTATTCACATGGTGAAGCTGGCTGGCAACCAAATTTGGTGCTTGATCGCTATCCTGGATCTGCTGAAGGTTTACCAAAAAAAGTATCAACGCTTCAGTATAAAGAGGCACAAACTGCCATTAGACGTGCTGAATTCAACCCTATTTTGTATGGAGGGCCACTTACTCAACAGTGGGTTATTGATTCATACCTTCAAGTTGAAGCAAAGACTTGTGGATTATGTTTGTCAAGCAGCAGCAAATGCAAATTTACCAGCTGGAAGAGCTATTATACTGCCATCTTCTTTTCAAGGCTCCCCTCGAAACATGCATGAAAGGTATCATGATGCCATGGCAATTGTCACAAAATTTGGCAAACCAGACATTTTTTGTACTTTTACATGTAATCCCAAGTGGCCTGAAATTTTGAATAACTTGCCTGATGGACAGACATCATCTGACAGACCAGATTTAGTAGCTCGCGTGTTTCATATCAAATTATATGCACTATTAAATGATATCACAAAAGGGGAACTCTTTGCAAAATGTCTTGCGTACGTATATACAATTGAGTTTCAAAAACGTGGACTACCCCATGCTCATATTCTTTTGATCCTTGCACAGGAATTCAAATTCCATGATGCTTCACAGATTGATAGAGTCATAGTGGCGGAGCTTTCAGTTCATCACCCTCGATTACATGAAATTGTTTCGAGGGCAATGATACATGGCCCATGTGGAACTCTTAACTTAAAATCACCTTGCATGGAAAATGGTAACTGTAGCAAGAATTTTCCAAAAACATTCCAACCTGAAACTCGAGTCATTGTTAATGGTTACCCATTTTATCAATGCCGTGAAGATAATAGTGTAATTATTAATGGAATACCTGTTGATAATCGTTGGGTTGTGCCGTACAATCCTACACTCTTGCTTAAGTACGACTCTCACATTAACATAAAAGCCTGCACCAGTATCAAATCTGTAAAATATATTTACAAGTATATTTATTAAGGTTATGATTCAGCCAATGTTGTCATTCATGAAAACAACAATCAACATGAATTTCTCCATGATGAAATTTCAAATCATGTTAATGCCAGGTATGTTAGTGCACCTGAGGCAATGTAGCGTCTCCTGGAATTCAAAATGCATGATAAATCACATTCTATAAAAAGACTTGCCATCCATCTGCCACATCAACAGATGGTTTACTTTCAACAAGGTACGGAAAATGCAGCACTTAAAAATCATGACATAACTCTCACAGCTTGGTTTAAATTAAATATTTCAGATCCAAATGCAAGATAATACCTATATGCAGAAATACCTCTTCATTATGTGTTCGAAAAAGGTGTTTGGAAACCACGACAACTTGGAGGGGGAAAATTTTGGCTAGAATGTTTTCTGTTTCTCCAAAAGACATTGAGCGTTACTGTCTTCGTCTACTTTTGCTCAAAATGCCTGGAGCAACTAGCTTTGAGGACTTGCGAACTTTCGAGGGCGTTATCTTACCCACATTCCTTGAAGCAGCCCGTCAAAGACGGCTTTTGGCTGATGATCAGGAACGGGAGAAATGTTTATCAGAAGCCTGCATTTTTCAAATGCCTGCACAGCTCAGGTAAGTATTTGCCTTCATTTGTCTTTTTTGTAATCCATCAAATCCTCTTGAATTATGGGAAAAATTTAACGATTCTTTGTGTGAGGATTTTAAGATGAATTTCAATGATTTTATGGCACAACATTGCTTTACACAGTATTCAGGAGCCATGGTGTTACCTTAAGTACATTTAATTTGCCAATGCCCAGTCCACTGGATTATCAAGATCCAGTTTTAGTTTATAACCATATTAGTGAAGCCTCTGATGCTATTGAAAAAATTGCATCTTTGAACTTGCAACAAAAAGAAGCTTTTACAAAAATCATACAAGCAATTGACGATGAGCAAATAACTCCGCGATGTTTCTATTTGGATGGTCCAGGTGGATCAGGTAAGACATATGTATATAAAATACTCTTTTGGCCTTTATACGGGGATGTGGTGAAATTGTTCTTCTTTATGCCGCCACTGGCATTGCTGCCATTTTGTTAAAAGGAGGAAGGACCGTTCATAGTGGATTTAAACTACCGGTTCCAATATTGGAAACTTCAACATCTTCAATGCGTCTCACATCAGATGAAGCAGTAACTATCCGTCAAGCAAAGATCATCATTATTGATGAAGCTACAATGATGACAGTTCATGCTTTATGTTGCATAGATGCTCTGTTAAAAGAGCTAATGGGAAATGAAAATCCATTTGGCAATAAAGTTATGTTGTTGGGAGGTAATTTTCGTCAAACATTGCCAGTTGTTACATGCGGAACAAAAACTCATGTAATCGAAGTTTGCATAAAATCAAGTCCACTTTGGGAACATTTTCTTCATTTGAAACTGTCACAAAATATGCGTTCTGAAGGTCAAAATGAGTTCAACCAATGGCTGTTAGATATTGGTGAAGGAAACTTTATCCGTTCAAAATTTACCATGTGATATCATACAAATTCCCTCTAACATGCTATGTACTGGTTCAATCGTTACAGAAATGTATGGAAATGAAATTGATACAAACTACATTCAGGAACTTTCCTCAAAAATTATTTTGACCACTACTAACAAGGATGCAATGAAATTGAACAACGAAGTTATGAATCTTCTTCCTGGAGCTGCATCTGAATTTTACAGTGCAAATTCATTAGAGTCAGATTTATCAGAAGGTGAGACAAACTTTTTGCAGGAATTTTTGAATGAACAAAACTCCCTCTGGAATGCCTCTCCATAAATTAATATTAAAAGTTGGTGCTATTATGATGCTTCTTAGGAATATGAATCATAAAAATGGTTTGTGCAATGGCACCAGGTTAATTATTCGAGGCCTATATCGACATTTCCTGGATTGTGAGATCTTAACTGGTGCTAATAAAAATGATAGTCTTTATACCAAGAATTGACCTTACACCAAGTGATACAAATCTTCCATTTAAACTTATCCGGAGGCAGTTTCCTATTATTGCTTTTGCAATGACTATCAATAAATTGCAGGGACAAACATTCAACAGTGTTGGTCTACATTTAGAGGAGCCAGTCTTTTCGCATGGTCAACTTTATGTTGGACTATCATGATACAAAGAACAAAGTAAAATATAAGTATCCATCCGTAATACAAATCTGCAAGGGCAACTTTTGTCAGATAGTAGGGTGTTCACAAAAAATATAGTTTTTCTAGAGATTCTTTTCTAGAAAAAATACATACCCCAGTAATTGACACGGATAAATAGCTCAATGGAGTTAGTATCTATTGTATTATTAATGAAAAAAGTGTTTTAATTGCATCTAATTTTCTGTTGTATTTGAAGGGCTTCCTCTCGAAGCTTATATTCTCAAGCTGAAATGATTTTGCTTTATGCTTCTACTGGTATTGCTGCCATTTTGTATGTCATTTTTGAATGGGGGATTATATACTAGATTCTTGAAGCAACTTCACAATATGTTTCTTATTATTTTTGCGAAAAACTACATTATAGCATACAATTTGCTGTCTTATTTGATGTGCTAGCATTTTGATTTTGTTTAATATTGCTGCTGAACTTTACACTAAAAGGTAAATTCTTTTTTTTTTTTCTAACCTGTATTATGTAAAATATAAACTTTGTCTGATAGTAGAGTGTTTACAAAATATATATATTTTTTAGAAAACTTTATCTATTGTACTACTAATGGAATAAGTGCTTTAATTGCATGTAATTTCTGTTGTTTTTGATGGGCTATCTTTTTCATATATATATATATATATATATATATATATATATATATATGTATATAATATGTTTCTTCATTACTGGAACATTTTGCAATTCAAGAAAACATTAAAATTCATATTGTATTATTTTCTGAAAAACAGCTTGCAATATTCAAATTTATCCAGAGGGTTGACAAAAAAACAAAATAGTTTAATGATACATTAATTTTATTAAGTGATTAATATAAACAAACTTTTATGTTATTTATAAATTCACTTATTTGGTATTATTATTAATTCACTTAATTTTAAATACATAAAATTATAATGTTAATTGATTATTATCAATATTATGATGCACTGTTTTAGAATGATATATTTATGCAATCTCAGTGACATTTTAGGTTAAATATTTACAATATAATATAATAATAAAATAAATAAATAAATAATTGCATTCTATACTGTTATTTATGGTATAATGTAAATGAGGGATGCACTCAACACTATTTCATTTAATTATAGTCTTGTAATTTATAATATATTGATTATTTAATTCTTATAATTCAGCTAGACGGCAGAATTAAATAATTTATTATGTTCTAATATTATAAGTTTGCTATGGACTCTTTTTTTCTCTTTTATTTTTTATCTCTTAATTATTAATTGTTTAATTTTAAACGCTGAACTAACTTTTGAAAAATTGGATTTAGCCCGAACCCAACTTACAGGAAGCTAGACTCAGCCTGAAATCAACCCGAACCAAAAACAGTTTACTCGACCTGCAATAAAAATAATTAGCGCCGGGAGAGGATTTCCCAACTCCTTCCCATCCGTTTCAGAAAATTTGATGTGATTTTCCGAATTGTTTTTTTTTTTTACTTAGAATCATCCTCGAATTTCACAGTTACTTTTTGTGACAGACTGACGAAATTCACAGTTTTATCCCGTGACATTTGGTTGAAAGTTGAAAAATAGACTCTATGAAAGATTGACTTTCTTCCTTTTTTAAATAAAAAACATTTTGCATAATTATTCTGAGTTTTTGATTTAAATTGTTTCAAAGGTATTTTGTCATGTCTGTATTAATGTAACTCTTTAAATATATTGGTGGGATATATTATATCCCACCTAATTTTAATGCAGATTCGTACCAGAAACTTTTAATTAAATTTTACTTTTTAAACTTTGGTGGGAAAAGGTCAAATTGCTTTTCCTTTTTTTAAAGTAATTCTTTTTTTAAATTCCGGTGTGGATTCAACATTTCACAAACACAATTGCTTGCCCCTCAAAGGGTTAAAGATTTTTTTTCTCCCTCCCAAATAGCTCAACTCCTTTCCATTTATAAATGTTGGTAGGGAGACTCCCCTCCTAGGAAAAATTGAATTTCAAGCCCTGAAATATGAACAATAAAATGTACTTTAACTAGAAATAATAAAAAAAAATTTCAAGTGATTAAGATTAATTCGTCACTTTTTGAGCTGTTTTATTTAATTGAGTACTTTTCTTTATACCTGGTTACTCACACAACTATCAACATTATGAAGAAATAAAATATACTTTCAAAAATCCTAACAAATTATTACCCATTGTACTAACAGCCTATCAAATATGACTAAATAAAAATAACATTCTTTGCAAGACTCAATAATAGTAAAAACATCAATGATTCTCACATGAAAATATTAACAAAATATCAAAATAAATAATTTAAATAATCCACTTTACGAATTTCAAAAAATAATAATAATGAGGATTAACTACTATAAATTTAAATAAAAGTATCAATAGCAATTTTCACTGTTTTATGTCTTTTCTTCACTAAAAATGTTTTTCTTCTCTATTTGAAAGTAACACAAAAGTACATACCTGAATGTCCTTTTAAATGAATATTTTCCTTTTGCGCACTTACTAGAAATTGAAAGAAAAATCCTTTGGTATCCATCATATTTTGCACGGCATTCCTTAAATTGGTGGTACTCTTTTCACTGCTCATACACATTTGTTAAATTCGTGACACTCTTTTCAATGTTCATTCACATTCCTTAAATTGATGACACTCTTTTCAATGTTCATTTACATTCCTTAAATTGGTGGCACTCTTTTTACATTTCCAATTTTTGAAGCCCGAGAACTTGTTGCAGTAGTAGTCATTTCCATAACAGGGTGCAAACACCTTATTCATTGTAAATGACAAAGAAAAATTTTGGATCCAAGCTGGCAGGCAATCTCAAAAAGCAGTTCCTTTTTGAAGACAGTCTCTCTCAAACTACGGAGATAATTAAAACTTTGAGTTGACTGAAATCAGGTAGTTGACGTTTCTACAGTATCCGAGTGAAGACAAATCAGTACAATCCTATATATCCAAATGAAGACGAACAGGTACAGGAAAAATTTCAATTTTTCTAGTCAGAGTGAGAAATTAATCCACTGGGATCTTCTGTGGCAGGAACCACTAACCATCCTACACGACTAATGAAATTATTCCACTTATACTTCATATTATTTGAGTGTAGTAGTCATGGCCTTACAAGAAGATGTGGCAGTTGGTGCTGAACCTGACTTTTATTTTTCTGTAATAATACATGATATCATCTGAAGTCAGGTCCAGTGACTTGGAAGATGTTAGGAGCCAAAGCTCTCCCTAAATCATTCTTGATATTCTACAGAGGACTGCATCATAATCTGACTTAACATTCCCTCTGCACCGTGCTTTTAATCCGATAGTTATTACCTTTTCCAGCAGAGGGCAGAAGTAACAAAGTGGGAGGCTTAATCTTTCATGATTGGTGCATTATCTTTTTTATAACTGTTTTTTATGTGGAAACAAAGAGTCTGAACTTATGATTGCACAACAAGAGCTAATTCAAATGTTAAATATTATTTATGAGGCAATCATAATATGAAATGTCAACCAGACAAAAGCTAATTATGATTTATTGCTTATCAATTTTCTACTTTGACACTAATTAAACTAACATATTTACTTTGATTTATTGATTTGAAATTAATCCTTTGTTGTTTATAATTTGACTAGCTGTTACCCATGACTGCGTTTAACGTAACATTTAAAGAAGAAGAAATTCACCAATTAAGCAAAAAATTTCGATAATTAAAAGCATATATAATTAACCATTTATCACATTTTATAGTAGAAACGCTTCTGATGATCCCAATTTGCTTATTTTTATTTATATATATATAGGATCATTTAAATTTCTTTCGTGAACATGAAATTTCATACACCTTTTCTATGATTAAATGAAGAATAAATTTACATCTCTGTTATTCTATTTTATTATTTATATTTATTCTATTTTATATTTATTCCGCTCAAGGACATTGATTTAATTTATGTTTTCGAGGCAACGAATATTATTTAAAGAAATATATTAGTAAATATTTTTAAAGGAAAGTGGTTATTAACAGGTCACTTCAGACGTGACTTTGATAAGATTAGAATAATCGAAAAATCGAAAAATCAACATTCAACATTATGTTTATATTCCAAAAAATCACATCTTGGAAGAAAAAAAAAGATAAATGGTATTAAAAAGTAATAATCAAACATGGTGAAGCATCAAAGTTCAAAAATAAATAATAAGAGTACGAGAAATATCTTTAACTTTCAAATATTTATTACACTTTAATTTCATGGTACCACACTTTTATTAACTGTAGATCTACCAATAATATCAAAATATTTATCATGCTCTGAAGACTCTTGAGCCTAAATACTTATTATTTAAGCAATAGAGTTGCTTATTGCTTTCGCGGAATAAATCTATTTATGGAAAAGCACCCCAATTATGAATTAATATTTTCATATCTAACGTTGTGCTGTAATTTTGTCTTTTGAAAGCTTTGAAATTTGCAGGAATATGCTCCAATGGGGGACAGAGATTGTGTTTCAGCGAGATTTTTAACTATAGATTTTGATATTTTAAAATTGAAAGAAAATTTCCCTTCTTCCTTTGCCCTTTTCGATAATCATGATGCCTTTAAAAATTAGAGGAATCTGAGGCAAAAGACAAATTTATTGCTTTATTAATGGTTTTGGTTCTTTTTTACGCATAAATGATGTCACATGTAATATCCTAATCTCAAATTAAAATTACTTGCTAAACTTTTTAAAGTCGACTTTGATGTGCCATTTATTAAATTTTATTGAAACCAATGTTCCTGGAGATTGTACGCTAAAAGGGTGTTAAACTTATGTATTTGCTATTGTTAAGTTCTTAGCAAATTACGCCATTTTGTATAACTGCTATAAAATGCTAACATTTTCTGAAAGAAAAGCAGCTAATGATTTAAATATAACGACGCTTTCACTAGGTTAGTTTATCTTACGGAATGATACTTGTCGAAATGAAAAAATATATATATTCTTTCACTTCATGAATCATTTAAAACTATGCATTTCAATTTGTTTAAAACATAGAATCGATTAATGAAATCTAATATTATTGTACATTTAGAAAAACATTGAAACATTATTTTTATTAAATATACTAAATTTCAAGTAATAAAATATATTTAAAATGCAAGCTAAAATTTCATTTTGAAATAATGCGACTTCTGGTGCAAAATTTTATTTCTAAAAGGTATATTATTATTTTAAGATTTCGTTTTAACTTTCGAAGCTGGTGTAACGAAAACGACATCGCTTTGACGAAATTGAAATAAATATATGTTAATGTTGTCGTATTAAAATTAATGATTTCCATGAAAAAATATTACATCATTTTTACCCGATAAAGCTTTTACTAAAATCACCTTTGTGACATGTTTTAACTGCCATCTTTAAAAATAATTAATTAAAATAGTATATGATTTTTTAAAACTTAAATCTTATGAATAGTGGGTTATAACCAGTGATGGGATTCAAATAATTTAACAACCGGTTCGCTGCCGAATGAATTTTGATGTAAGATCATGAAAGAAAAATGAAGCATCACATAGATTATGAAACACTTTCCAATATTATAAGAACATTGTTATAAAACTTTGATATTTTGGTATAGAGAAAAAAAATTCTGAAACATGTTTCCTAGTGAAAGGACGTAATATATTTAATAAACTAGCTGACCCTCCCGGTGTTGCCCATGCCCGTGATAATAACTTTAAATTACAGTCAAATTTGTATTATTTTATATCTTTAATTCCATTTTGTCTGAAATTATATTTTTAAATAAATAAAATGGCGAAAAAATACTGAATTGAAAGAATATGCTATTTGGTATTTTATTTTCTGCGTAATTTGATTTCTGGAGTCTATGACAGAAAGCGAGCGAAACCGCAATGAAACACGCAGATTTTTACTGATTTCTTCGAAATTTTCACACATTTTATTTTGTAAAAAATATTTTTACCTGTGTGAACTTTTCAAAATTTTAATTGATGATGTGAATCTCATCTATTGAGATGCTCTAAAAAGTTAGTGTTTAGTTACGGTGTTCAGACGGACGTTTAGTTACTTTTAGTGTAGAAAAAATATCGTCTACGTGAAGCGCAAAGTGACCTGCGTTTGACAGTATATTTGTAAGAGTTGAGAATAATATATTTTTTAAATCGATAGTACCATAGATTAAAAGCAGGTTTCTACTTTAAGAGCATATTTTTGGTTTCTCGGTACCTCTAACATTGCGTCCTGTAGAGACGTTACTATAAAGGGGGGCGGGGGGACCCTTTTTGAACTTATTTTTTCAAAGGACCGTAACTGCGATATTTTTTTAATTGATTGCGGCATTTGAAACCAAAGATTGTGATCTTTTAGAATATGTCTTCCGTTTTTAACTTTACCAAGTGGTTTGGCTGGTGATAATGTTTTTTGATGTAAGGCTGGTGGCAAATTTGGCTGGTGGTGGTTAATAAATCATGACAAAATATCACCCAAAATTCCTTTTTTGCTCCTGATACGTAAAAAGAGCATATGCGCACGTGCGGGCGTTTTTTCTCTCTCGGAAGAGCAGAGATGAATTTTCAATCAGAGTTCTTTGTAATTTTTAATCAATAACTCAGCTAATTATTAGAAATTTAAAATTCTGAGTCCCAGGTGCACCAAGAGAGGCCTTAGACTAACTTCTCACAAATTTTCGGCCTTCTATGTGCCGTAGATTTTGCTTGCCATTGCAGACACACACACACACAGAGAGAGAGAGAGAGAATGAAAGAGAAACTTTTATCCGTATAGATATTCTGAAATCAAGAAACTTTGATCAAAATTTCTATCAGAAAATGCATCAAAACAGTATAATACAATAAAAATAATACAAAAAAGAAGAAATTTAAGGTTAAGAACTCACTTATGTTCATGATCTAAAGTTGCAATCAGCTAGATATTTAAATAACTATAATTATAACTATAACTAACTATAGCAAGAGCTTCGGATATTAATGAAGTTTCTAACCTCGTGAGAATTCTAACTCACTGAATGTCAACCATTCATTTTTACATCCTTGTGTTGGTGATAAATGCTTGTAATTTCTCGTAGTTAATCTCGATAAAGTCACTCTTGTGAGTGGTAAGTGCTTGATTTCTGGATATTTTTTAATGCGAGTATTGTGTTAGGTTTTGTCACCGAAGCCGCAAATTTCGCCGAGATATTCGCCACTGTCGTCATCTTTAATTAGATTTAAATGACTCTAAAATTATTTTTGTAGTAACAAAAATATGCACGAGAAGAAGATATATCTGGAAATTTTGTATCAATAATAAAATTTAGCTCGGTTTAAAAACATTCAACTTATTCATTTTAAAAACCTTTCATTGAATAACTGCCCATGGATAACAATTGCTGATGACATAAATGCATCATCTCACTTATACATTTTCAGATTGAAAGCAGCAAAAATAAACTCGAGTTGTTTTGGGTATCCTGTGACTTATAGTGAGAAAATAACTTTATATTTATGACGTTGAAAGTTAAAAAAAGTATTCAAAAAGTTAGTATATTTTATCATATAGTTAACATTTTTATAAAACAATAAAGGATGTAGAAAAAACTAGATTATAGTATAGAAAATAGTTTTAAAATATTAAATAACTTGTGTTATTTGAGCTTCTTGATAAACGCCCACACTCAGTTTTCTTTGTCTTTACTCGAACATTATTGGATGTGTACTTCTTTCTTAATGTAAATTCACTATAAAAGTATAGGAACTTTAGAGCTTTTTAGGCCAATTCGACTAATCTTTATTATGTTTGATACATATTAGAAAGAGTTTGTCGACTTCTCTTCCCTGACCATATTATGTCTATCTTTGAAAACCTCTTTTTCATTTCTGTTGAACTTGCAGCAATTATTCTGACAATATATTTAACCTTTTGCATACTTTACAAAACTTCCATAGTTCTAGGAAAATATTAAAAATATAGTCAATAAATCCTCGATAATCATTAATATTAATTATAAGTGTCATTAAATATAAATAATAATTCTTCAGCTGCTTTCAATGGAAGTATTACTTTACTACTCCAATATTCCAGTAAACCGATGGAGAAAAAACTGTAGTTTATTGCTATATTCAAATTCACTACAACTTGTTACATGTTCAGAATTCAGTAGCCTAATATATATATTTTTTTTAATTCGTTACGCAGTTTTTAAAAAACATGCTCCCTAGCTCTAAACACATATGATCTTTTGCAAGATTAATATTTTTTCAAGTTTCTGAAGTCATAAAACCCATATCGGTTTTCTTTTGCATATGCTTTTTTCTTCCGAAGTATTTCGAACATTTTAATAAATTTTATCATAAGTTTTCATCTTTTATGATGCTTATTCTTGTTCGCAGTGCTTTTGAAAGACGAGCAATTTCATTTAAAATACAGAGTCATCAAGGCAATATCAGTTATAAAATACGTAGGGTGTCCCTTCTTATCTCTGACCAAGAATTAATTCCTAAATCGTTAAACTTAAAATAATTCTATTTTTAAAAATATTTCAAATGTTCTTCATTATCTTAGAAACCATTTTTTCTTTAGAAAAAAGTTTAAAAAATTTAAAATTTATGCTGCCCTTTGGGTCTTATAAATTATTTAGAAAAACATTATCCATATAACAAGTAAGACAAATTTTTGCACGAAAGGACCTTCTCGAATTATGATATTTTGAATTTTCAGAATTTCTTACCATTTTTTGGTACAAAAAACGGACCAGGCATCGCTGGGAAGTCGTAAAATACAAAATATCAAGACTCGGCAAGTTTAGACCATACAATGTTTTTTGATTTGTTAAAGTGCTATCACACGATGAGTCAAAGTTGCCGTTACTTTCAAGCAACACCATGTTAAAACTAAGGCTTCAAAAATTTGCGCTATTTAATGAGCAATGTTGCCTGTAACAGCCAATCAAATGCTTGAAAAACTGGCGAGGGAAAAGCCTCTTCTTGAACAGCTTGAAATGCTTGGAAAACTAATGAGTCGTAGGCAGTTTTTGTCGCTTCAAATTTTCCCATGTAATAGCACTTTTAGAGCATGGAATATGTTTTTCTAAATATAACTTATAAGATTTAAGGATCTTGTTAAAATTTGTTACATTTACGAAAATAACTACTATGATTTAAATGACATCTAACATATAAAGAACAATATAAAAAAAAAAAAAAATGCATTTGAATGTATACCACTAAATCTAACGATTTAACCATTAACTATTGATCACGAATCACAGGAAATGTTCCGTATGTTTTCAAAAGAAGTAGCCAAAGCAAAGTACCTTTTATTCGAATATAAATAATTATTGTAAAATTGAATAAGCATACCATATAAGTAGAATTAGCCTGGGCTACTGTCTTGGATTCTTCAAATCTTCAAAATTTCATTTTTTTAAAGTTGAATTTGCTTCTTACAGGGCTGATGAAAAAATATATAGTATATACTTTTTGCGAATGAAACAAGTCAGATCATGTCACAGTGATTTAGAAAACGCTGTTGTGCAGATAAACATTTAAAGAAAGTAGGTAAATGGCATTTAAAGTATAGTAGTAAGTTTTGGCATTTAAAGTATAATTTTAACAACCGGTTCGCCGAACTCAGCACGAATTAACAACCGGTTCTACCGAACCGGCTGAATCCCACCACTGGTTATAACTATCCACTTAAATGTACAGAAGATATATTTACATCCGCAGACGATTTTAGCTTCTGTGGAATAAATTCATTCATGAAGCTTCGATGTGTGTAAATATGTTTTCAGTTTGGGGAAATTTAATCATGTTTTTGTACCATTTATACTAATTGAAATTCAATTCTTTTTAATTTTAATGAGGAAATAGTGTCAAAAAATACATTAATCCGTTTTAATTTCTCTTTCTTCCACCAAAAATATCTTCTCCTTATAATCATAGCGTGATTTTTGAAAGAAAACTCTCATTTGTTTGTAACTTATATTCAAACTCTTTAATCAGTATGGATAGTATTCTTTTGACGTCACAATTTAGTAAAATGGTTGTTTTATAGCCTTGAACTAAAAGCGAGAATAGAGTCCATTAGTAGAAAATATTTATGCTATTCGTTTTAATATGACGTCATTATTTATCTATTTTCATTATATACTGATATTCATGTCCCTTGCATTTTTAACGAATACATGGAAATATCTGTTTTATTTCAAATATGACGTCATATTTTTCCAAGGAAATAACTTTGTTAATAATATGATTCTTTTTCATTCTTTTCCCTTCTAATTATGACTCAATTTTTTGCAGAAAACCCCTTATTAACGCAACTGATATTCATCCTTCATGTATAATAAAAAATACATATTTTTCGTTTCAAATATGACGTCATAAATATTTTCTTTTGAATTCTTTTTATTTTAATTTTTAATTAATTGTAGAGGAAAAATTATTATTCCAGATTTAGAATTTCTTGGCAACAGGAAAGAAAAATGGTCAAATTTTATCGGGAAAATGTCAATTGATTCTGTATGAAAAAGTATGAAATTTTGAATTATTAAGTGAAATATTTGGATAAAATAAATAAAACATAGCCTATGTTCTTTTCCGTTTCATAATCTATCTATATGCAAAGATACAAAAGCATTAATTCATCCGTTTTGATGTTCACTTCATTTAAACATTCAGACACACATTGACATTTATAATATTATAAGGATTCTTAAACTATCTAGCATAGCCTGAAAACTCATTTTGTTTATGCTATAAATATGATGCTTCCCAGATAATTTAATATGCTTTATGATGATTGTCTTATGTCAACAATGAGTAAATTCTTTTCCAAATCTGTTTCATAAATATAAATCAGTGTCAAAGATTTTTATGATGAAGAAAATATTTTTATTTATTTGCTTTAAGAGTCTATGAAAAATAAGTTGGGTTTCCTGATTTAAAAATTTAAATTTTGAATTTAAAAAAGATTTTACCTTTTAAAAAGGGGTTTATTTTTAATTTACTTATTTTTATCCTTTCATATATATATATATCCTATTGCATACACATGCATATTTGTTATGTATTATTTAAATTAGACAGTTTTTCTTTCATAGATTGTTTGTTCTAGATTGTTGTCATAATTATTGGTTCTGTTGTACACAGGGTTGGCAAAAAACCAGGTTAAAAAAAAAAAAAAAGGTTTATTTGGTTTAAACTGGGTTTTTAAAAAATATATATTATATCCTATTGCATACACATGCATATTTGCTGATAAAATACACATTGTTGGATATTATATAAGTAACATCATTTGAAAATATTATTAAATAGTTACAGTCAATTAAGTAGAAAATTAAAAACATTTCTGATTTAAGCATTATTAGTAACTAACAGCTATGTCTTATGTTCAAAGAATAAACAGCTCTAAACAGTGAAACATTGATACCTTAAAAATCGCATGAAGAATCTTTTGATTAATAATATATAATAATCAATAAATATTTGATGCAGTTTCATGTTTCATGAATGTATTATTATGTGGTTATTATTTTTTTTTTTTTATCATGCAAGACAGTAGTATTCCGAGTGACGCAACCTTAAGCCTAAAATCGTATCGTATTGTAGAATTCGTAGATGGCAGAACTCATATATACAGCTAACTCGACATCAAAGAAAACGTGAAAAGCCGCCTTTTTAATAACTCAGCAGATATAGGTCCTATTGTTCTGATTTTTCTAGAACAGTCTTATATCTGCAGTCCAATCGTATACTGAAATTTTTACATTTCTACGTGCAGTATATTTTGAGATCTAAATAGCCATTTTTAAAGCGAAAGCGTTGGTACGGTATGTAAGAAGTTCCTAATTTCAAAATATCGAAAACGGTACTAATGATTTTCTTTAAATTGATATATAATATAAATCTGATTAAGACGAGGTGAATAACACTTTTCTTTTTTCTGGGAAAACTCGTTTTATTTTTAAAAATCGCTTTTTTTACTTTTCTCGTCTGTGATTGGTGAATAGGTTTGACGTCACTTCTTATGTATGAGGAGTTGCAAAGTCATTTTAGGTATTCTAAGTTGAGTTAACAATCTGAATCTAGGCAGTAAATCTTTTTTTTTTAAATATTAAAATGTTAATTATTATGTGTTTTAAAATATTAAATATATTAAATGGAATTTCGATTCATATTCGATCTTTCTCTTTTGTTGTGAAGAAATTATTTTTTTACATTTCTTCTTTTTGTCGAAAAAAATATTTAGATTCATTTTTAAAAATGGGGAAATTTTTTTTTAATTATATGTATTCAATATAATTGTTATTTATAAATTTTTTTTTCAATTAAAAAAAAAATTTATTTTCAATTTCTTGTTTATGAGCATAGCTCGCGTTTTGAATCGTTTATTGAATCCATAAGATTGAATCTTGTTGAATTGAATCTTAAACCACGTTTGTTTGTTTACTTGTTAACGGGCAGAAATTCGCTATAATGATGGATTTAGTGTTTAAATTCGTCGTTTCCTTATCGATTCATCGGTGCATAGTGACAGACCCAGAAGCAGAATTTTCTGCGTCAGTCTGCAGCAAACAAAAATTTATCTGCGACCCAATAAGCCTACTATCATAAGAAATAACAGAAACACTTAAAGTAAGCAAAATTTCCATTTATAAAGAATATATATAATATAAGGATACAACAAATACCATAAATCTAGAGACTTAAAGCAAATTTCAGCTATTTTTTAAGCCCAGCATTTATTTTTAAGTTGGTGGATTAATCTGCAAGGTTTAAAATAATCTGCAGCGCCCGCTTCCATGCTGCACTGTTTCTGCTACTGGGGTGAAATATTTATTGGGGGAGGATTAAAAAATTTCCCAACTTGAAACAAACTAATTTTCAACTCCGATGATATGTGCAATGGATGTTCAATTTACTTGATTGCTATTTGAGATCAAAATGAAGGGGAAAGAGACATCGTGTTTTTCTTTTGTAGTATTAGAATAGAATGCTATTTTAAAAGAAAATTTGTGATATTTGCAGATTATGTCTGGCAGGAAATGACCTATTGCTATAATGCCAATCGGAAGACACGTGAATAATTTGTTCAGAGCACATGATTAGCTCAAAATGAATCATATTATCCCGACTAGTTGTTTTGAGCTTCTAAAAGTAAAATTTTTCTTCATGTTCTTTTTTTTTGCTTAGTAATTAAAGGTTATAGGTAAATAAGAGATATAACTTTTTTTGCAAATGTAAGATACTTGTTTTTATTTAATTCTAAAGTTAATATTCTTAAAAGAAAGCTTTAAATAATTTTCTTCTGATTTTTTTTCATATCCTGCTTCAAAGTTCGTTTTTTACAATCATGTTGTCAAAATGTATTTTTGCTACCAAGGAATATGTAAACAACGCTCTCATAGTATTAACATTAACATGAAGGTTAGGAATCTGCACTAGTCATGAGAAGAAACTGGAATTGCTGACGTTAAACCTATGGGAGCGTACATTTAAAAATTTCTCCCTTGCATATTAATAGTTTTAAATGATTATTTTTCTTGCTTAGAATAGTTGAGATTGAATTCTAACTCGGTTAGTGTTTACTTTTTCGATTTTGGTTGCAGATTTTTTTTAAAAAGTTACTTTCAATTTCACAAATTTGAAAAGAACGCTCACATAAGTTTAACATGAGCTTGCGAGTATCTTGTTACTTCATATATACATACATTTTTGTATGAAACTATAAACAATCAATATCTTCATTTGGCACCCCCCCCCCCGTGAAGTATGTGCTGAGTAGCATTGGGTCATTCCATGTCAGTTCAGGTAGGCATGTAACCCACCATCACAGATTTTGATGAAACTGCGTGTGTTTGTTCCTTTTATTAAGATATGATTCCCAGTATTTTTTTTTACTCCTTGGTCAAATAGTTTCTGAGAAAAAAATTGTCAAAATTTTAAAAAACTGCCTTCAGTTGGCATTCTTGACTGCTCGATTTTCAAATGTAGCATGACATAAATTTGATCATATTTCAAAATCTATTCTACAAATCATCTTCAAATAATTTATGCATAATATATAGGGTACGCAGTTTATGAAAAAAAAAATACTGTTACGCTTATAACATTTTAAGTGTGTCTAAAAAAATGTTTAATCTTTGAAGTCGTGATTTTTTTTATGAAAAATAATGCATTAACTAAAATAGCATTGTCAACAAAAGGCGGCATTTTTATTAAATTTATTTTTTGTGGGGGTTATACTTAAAGGTGTCCTTTACCTGATTCTGAAATAAAAATAGTGGGATTTTGGGTGTTTTTAGTAGTATTTCCTATTTAAAAATATTTTGAGGCGTATTTCAAATCAAATCAAGCCCAGTCATTCCATGTCAGTTCGCCTAAGACAATTAATTCACTGTCACAAATTTCAATGAAACTGGGTATGTTTATAGCTCATTTTAAGACGTAATCACCTTTAATTTCCTTGATCCTAAGTAAAATATTTTTTAAGATAAAAAAAATATCTAAATTTTGAAATTTTTAAAAAAATGTTTTTATTGACAGATCTATATTCAAAGACTGCATAAAAAAAAGTCATTTCAATATAAAATCACTAAATAAGTTTCAAATAATGTATATGTGACAAATAATGTAGGCAGATTATTATTTATTGTTGTTTGTCATGTTTAAACGCTAAGAGTGTGTTTAATCTTGTGAATTCTTAAAATCAAGAATTTTGTGAAAAATAATGTGTTAATCAAAAATTTATAATTAACCGAAGGCAGGCTGTTATTACTTTATTTAATTGTACGTAAAAATATCTTTTCAATAGTTATAAAATAAAAATAGTGAAAATATGAGCAATTTTAACAAAATTTTCATAAAATGTGAATGTTTAATGATAAATATTGAAGCTTTTCATTCTAAGATGTACTATAATGACTACGATATAGTATATTGCTACTCTTGCTTAAATATAATACATACAATAATAAAATAACAAATATTATTTACAGCAATATAAATTACATTAAATAGTACTAGTTCCTTTACCAACACTACATTGCTCAACAGCAGACTTAAAAACAACAGCCCACTCTTATTGAAAAATACTTTCAGCTGTTCAAATAATAAATAAACTACATTTAAAAATCTTAATATCAACTTGTTATCTTAAGACGATAATAATAACTAAACAACATAATGAATTTATAAATCAGCTTTTAATTGAAAATTCATTAAATGGCCCCTTTAAATGTTGTTGTTCATCGAGTCATTCAAAACAAATTATTAAAAAAAAAAAAATAGTGAACCTAATATGCTGACTGCAATGACACTTCTAACAAAACTAATTAATTCCTTACCATCTGAAATCAAACCCAAAAGATCAAAAAAAAAAAAAAAAAAAAAAAAAAAATCAGCTGTAGTGTGAATGTGACATACTCGGTGGTTGTTGAGATAGGATTGTCTTTGTGACATTTTCACCTGTACTTCAATAAAATATAAACAAGTAAGCTTTTTTCATTCATCCAAATTAAGTAAAACAATTATAAAATTTTGTTGTCATTACACCAGATGTTAAATTTTTCATTACATAGTATTACATAAGTTCTTTACTTGTAGACATTATTGACGTATCATAAAATTTACTATATGTATTTTCTATAAGTGTATAAACAATATATATATATATATGCTTTATTAAACATAAATGAATAATTTTTAAATAATTTGTTTGAGAACAGGGATATATATACACACATATATATGTTGAAAATCCATCTTTCAGCAATATTGTGATGAAATAAATCAAATTACCGTAATTTCCGGTGTATAGCCCGCGGATCAAACAATCATGTTTCGACCCAGAAATTTTCAAAAATAAAATGTAACTTTTTAGATCACAGTAAATATTGGTCTTCAAGTACTGAATAAAATTTCTGGGTCCAAACTGAATTGTTTGATCTGTGGGCTATACACCCAAAATTACGGTACATATCATTAGAAACTGAATAAAGTTACAAAAGTGCAACTCATTAAGTTTTAAATAATTTTTTAGATATAGTTATTTGAAAGATATAAATATAATGGATTATGCATTTTTTGCATATATTTAAAGCACAATATGTCAAAATTTTCTTCAAAAGAGTGAAATTTGGTATTTTTTTCAATATTAGCAGCTCAATGCTAAATTTTCAATATTAACAGCCAAATATGAGTTTAAAGATTAGGAATGTCATTTTGAAAATTTCTATTGGGCGGTGAGGAGCTAGTTATTTTTCTCTTTTTTGGAAAGGGATAATTGCTCTTCGCCCTAGAAGTTTTACTAAAAGACAATATTGTTTATTATTTTCCTTAAGAAACGAACATAAAAAATAATTTGAAAAATAAAATAAATGTATAAATAAAAATATTTCCAGGCATGATACATTGGATAGATTTTACATCTGAAAATATTGATAATTTTAAATATGATTTAAATACTACTAAAACCAACCAAAATCCCACTATTTTTATTTCAGATCCAGTTATAATGTAGTATTATGTACAATTTA
Organism: Maratus speciosus; assembly: GCA_963932465.1. Lineage (NCBI taxonomy): Eukaryota > Metazoa > Arthropoda > Arachnida > Araneae > Salticidae > Maratus > Maratus speciosus. The sequence goes on from OZ010789.1 coordinate 300,295,996, forward strand.
AAATTAAAAAATTAGTCATAGAAACTCCGCCTCTGATTAATAAAGATTTTTTAGTAATTTCATTATTTTTTGTAAAATATTTTTGATTTCAAAGATTATACAATTTTTTAGACACATTTAAATATTTTTTAACATTACAGCAATATTTTTTTTCATAATCTACATACTTTATTTACCTTGCTTAAATTATTCGAAGAAGATTTCTTTATTAGTTATTGAAATATGATTTTATATATAAAATGAGGCCTTTGAAAATTGAACAATCATTAATAGCAACTCGTGGCATTTTTTCAAAACTTTGATAATTTTTTCTCATATTTTCAATATTTTTATTTTATAACCATTTAAAAGATATTTTTACATACAATTAAAAAAAGCAATAACACCCTGCCTTCGGTTAATAATAAATTTTTGATTAACACATTATTTTTGACAAAATTCTTGATTTTAAAAATTCCCAAGATAAAAGACACTCTTAGTGTTTAAACATAACAAAAAACCAGAAATAATAATCTGCCTACATTATTTGTCACATATACATTATTTGAAACCTATTTAGTGATTTTATATTAAAATAACTTTTTTTTTTAATGCAGTCTTTGAATATTGAACTGTCATTAAAAAAATTTAAAACAATTTTTCAAAATTTTGATATTTTTTATCTTAAAAAATATTTTACGTAGGATCAAGAAAATTAAAGGTGATTACTTCTTAAAATAAGCTATAAACAAACCCAGTTTCATTGAAATTTGTGACAGTGATTAAATGGCTTAGGGGAACTGACATGGAATGACTCTGCTTGATTTGATTTGAAATGCACCTCAAAATATTTTTAAATAGGAAATACTACTAAAAACACCCAAAATCCCACTATTTTTATTTCAGAATCAGGTAAAGGATACCTTTAAGTAGATCTCCCACAAAAAATAAATTTAATAAAAATACCGCCTTTGATAATGCTTTTTTTGTTAATGCATTATTTTTCATAAATTCACGACTTCAAAGTTTAAATATTTTTTTAGACACACTTAAAATGTTATAAGCGTAACAATATATTTTTTTCATAAACTGCATACCCTAAATATTATGCATAAATTATTTGAAGATGATTTGTAGAGTAGATATTGAAATATGATTATATATATAACATGCTACATTTGAAAACCGAGCTGTCAAGAATGCCAACTGACGGCAGGTTTTCAAAATTTTGACAATTTTTTTCTCAGAAACTATTTCACCAAGGAGCAAAAAAAAAATTACTGGTGATCATATCTTAATAGTAAGAACAAACACATGCAGTTTCATTAAAATCTATGATGGTGGGTTACATAGTGATATTTTACTGCCTGATTTGATGTGGAATGCCCCATTGTTTTGTTTATAGGGTATGTTTTATTCACTTTTACATAATAATATAAATTTTGCTTGAAATTTCATGAACATTCTATTTTTGGGTGTAATTCTACTTCTGGGCTGCTCTGTCAAGCTTGTCGATAAATGTATAAGTAATTTGGCAAACACATATAATTTTCAGACATGTTACTTTTCTGCGAAAACGCGGGATTCCGCTTTTTCGGCAGTGAATTTTATTATCTCTGGGATCGATGCAAATATGCATTAAAATTTGACATTCTTAATAGAGGGGTGGGGGGGGGGGGGATTAGCGGGAATGGATGTAATACAACAAAAACGCGAATATGAACCGCGCCAAATTGAGCAAATTTCTTCAACCGATTGCGGGAAAATGCAAATTTCTTCAAAGAATCACAGGAAAAGCGCAAATTTCTTCAAAGGATCGCGGGAAAAAATGCGACTTCCACCAAAGGATCGCTGGAAAAACGTGATTTTTGTCAAAGGATTGCAGAAAAAAGCGTATTTTGCCAAAAGATCTTGTAAAATATGCGAATTTTGGCGAAAGATTGTGCAAAATACGCGAATTTTGGCGAAAGATCGTGTAATAGCGAATTTCTTTGAAAGGTCGTGGAAAAAACGTGAAATTCGTCAAAGGATCGCGAAAAAAGAATGTGAATTTCGTCAAAGAATCGCAAAAAAAAATCGATTTTTGTTGGATGTTAAAAAAATGTGAATTTTGTTAAAAGATCATGGAAAATGCGTGAATTTTTGCGAAAGATCGTGGAAAATGCACGAATTTTGGCGAAAGATTGTGGAAAATGTGCAAATTTTTGCGAAAGATCGTGGCAAATGCGCAATCTTTGGCGAAAGATCGTGGCAAATGCGCAATCTTTGGCGAAAGATCGTGGCAAATGCGCGATTTTTTGCAGAAGATCGTGGAAAACGTGCTATTTTTTACGAAAGATCGTGGTAAATGCGTGAATTTCTTCGAAATATTGCAGAAAAAACACTATTTTGGCGAAAGATCGTGAGAAAAAAAACACTAATTTCTTCGAAAGATTGCAGAAAAACGCGATTTTCGTCAAGTAGTCGGGGAAAAACGCTAATTTCGTCAATGTATCACAGAAAAAGCGCAAATTTCATCTGAACGCTGTGGAAAAATGTGAATTTCGTCAAAATTCCACGAGGCCGTGAAAGTTCAGCTTTGTTTTTGCTGAGCCTGTACCATGTCTGAATTTTGGATTGACAACCTTAGCGTAAAAAGTGATTGCATGCCAAATCAGCACCGACAGGCCTAGATGTAGATACAGAAGACGAGTTCTATTTTTTTTCATTATTTACCTGTAAAATTACATAATATTGGATTATGCATGAAATTAAAAAGTATTGAATAAACCATAAACAATCCAAGTCTCTTAAAACTGAAGAACATTGTGTTTTCGATAACGGTTACATCGATGAGAAACGTCATCTTTTACTTTGTTGAAGAACCGGGAGAGGGGGGTGTATGAACTTCTAAAGATAAAGAAAGGGTCAGTACTTAAAAAAATGAGTATAACTTGTAGAAACAGTGAAGTTTGGATGTATAGTACTGTAAATTCTTGTAGTAAAGCATAAATTTAAACTTTAAATGCATTTTTTGGAAAAGTTATTTTCGGTAAAAATTCCATATGCAAAACATGATTTCTCAAAAAGTTATTGGAATATCATTATGAAATTTAAAATAGATTTAAATTTAGAAGAAATATTTTTTGTCTTATGGGTGTTTTTGTGGAATGATATGAATGACATGGCGTAGAAAGTGATCGTGTACCAAATCTCCATAGCAGAAACTGTGCAGCATGGCAGCAGTGCTGCAGTTTATTTTAGACCTTGCAGATCAATCTACCAGCTTAAAAATAAATATTGAGCTTAAAAAAAAATCACAAATTTACTTTGTTTTAGGAGTTATTGTGTTTGTTATTAATTTTCTTTGTAAAATGTAAATTTTGCTTATTTTATGGGTTACTGTGAGTATTTATTATAGTAGCTTGGTTCAGTATTGTTGGGTCGCAGATAAATTTTGGTTTGCTGCAGATTGATACTGAAAATTCTGCTTCTGGGTGCCAAATCATCACGGACTAGCCTAGATACAGAAGACGAGCTCTGTTTTTTTTATTATTTACCTGTAAAATTGTATAATATTGAATTATACATGAAATTAAAAGGTATTGAATAAGCCACAATCAATCCAAGTCACTTAAAACTGAAGAATATGGTGTTTGTGATAAGTCGCATCTTTGATGTGAAATGTCATGCTTTGCTTTGTTAAAAAACGGGGAGGGGGGGGGGGCAAAATATGGCCTTCTAGAGATTAAAAAAAGGTCAGTACTTTTAAAGAAATGAGTGACTTATAAAAACAGTGAAGTTTAGATGTATAATTACTGAAATTCTTGTAGTAAAACAAAAATCTAAACTTGATAATACATTATTTGAGGACGTGAGTTTCAAAACTCGCCTTATCCAAAAAATCAAATTTTGGGAAATCGCGAAAAACCTGTAACTGCGACCCCGTACATCGAATACCTCCATTTTTTTGTATACTTATAGCTAGTTGTTCGGTGATATCATTGTGTTAAGTTGGAAAATCTACTTTAATTCATTTAATTAATTAATTGGAAAAAGTTTCGGATAAGAAGAGTTTTGTTGCCAACCTATGGATAAGAAGAGTTTTGTTGCCAATCGTCTATCATATTTGCTGAAAGAAATTAATAGTTTCTATTTTTGGTCATCGGATGATAATATTTTGGATTAAAAAATAAACCTTAAGAGAGCAATAAGTATGATTAAAATTTAGTATTATGTTTTATTTTAAAAAAGCAAACTTATCAATAATCAAATAAAACTTATCATAAATAGCTTATAATTAAAATAACTTTTTTTTTTTAAGAATGTAATATAATATAATCTATATAACATATAATATAATATATATACACCATCCCCTTCTGTTCTGGTTCATAGTACCTTATTGTAATGCCTTTGAAAGCGCACTGAGATGCACTTAAAAAAAATTTCAAGGTGCAAATTTTACTTTTCTAGATATTTCATGGAAGGAAAGAAACCTGGACGGTTTCTTGAAGGAGGTATTTGAGATGTAAATTTCAAAATAAAGTTATCTTATGCAATTTTGTCTTTGCTTGAAAAAAAAAAGCTTGGTGGAGGCGTCATACATCTTGCATTGAGACAGTTGAATACTCGAGGTTCTCTTTCTGGTGAGTGCACTTTGAGAGGACCGGAAATGCCTTAGGTTTATTCCTGAGAATAAAAATTAAATCTTTTATCATCTTCTGACAGTAAGAAATATAGAAGGCGATTCCCCATTTTGAACTTACATTTTAAAATTCTTTTGCGTGTCTTCTTTACTAGCCCATGTGTTCATATTTCTTTTTCTATTCTTCACCCTTCCTCTACAAAATGAAAGAGTTTATTCACTGCCCATTATACATAAGACATGCTGTAAAACTTATTTAATTAGTTTGTATGAATAGAACAGGTAAAATCTTTAAACGAAAATAGCAACGGGTCGCAGAGAAATGAAGGAAAATTACTGCAATAATAGCTGATAAGCAAGCCGTCCGTTGGTCTTACGCATGCGCAGGAATAAAGCTAGTTTTGTTGCCAACTCCCTAGTGGATAAGGCGAGTTTTGAAACCAAACCAATATTTTAAGAACCCAAAAATAAAGGATAAAAATATTTTTTTTTACAGATTATAGTGTTTTTTCTGTGCAGGTTTACCAATAGAATAGATTGGTAGAGAAAACTTGATTTTTTAAATTTTGGATAAGGCGAGTTTTGAAATTCACGTCCTCATTTGATAACGAAATCACTTAGAATGATAAAATTAAATGATGTTTGGTAAGAAATAATGAAGAAATCTATATTTTATAAAATAATTATATTTGAATAATTACAAAAATATTAATTACATGGATTTAAAAGTATTAACTTGGAAACATATATTTATTGTTAAAGAAATCATGATTGAACGAATAGAAATAAAAAAACATAATAAGCACTTCTACTTTCTTGATTATATTTTATGTATTTAATGTTACAGTACTTTGGTTCATGTACGTGAAAGTTTTGTTATTAATTTTCATTATGATCTGTTTTATAAAATATCTATTTATCCTTTATACGCAATGTACTTTTTCAATATCTATGTTCATTGACCTTGTGTAAATTTATTTCTTATCTATTTTAGATCACAGAATTTTAATATTATATTTACTATTCAAAATTCACTCTCTCTCCAATTTAGATTAATAACCCCTCTGTTTTTCTTTTATTATTTTTTTATTCTTTCAAAATAACCTTATTAAACTGAAGTTTTGGTACTGTATTCTGAATGTGTTGGAAAGTGTTTTATAGTCTATGGTTGACATGTGAGTTTTTTATTTATTTGTTCTGTTTTTTTTCTCCCAGAAAATGACAAGCCTTCAGACCGTAAACCAGATCCAGTACATGAAGTATGTGATATATCAGTGAAGATAGCTGATTTAGGAAATGCCTGCTGGGTTGTACGTATAGTTTTATGTTTTATTTTAAATGTACAATTTAATTTTTTTATTTAATTTAGATTTATAAAAAGTTTAAATATAAATATTTACTTGTAATATATTTGTTCTCAATTAATATAGAAAATCATGAATTTGGCACTATTTGCTTTGATTGTACACTATTCATTTCAAAATTGTACTGTTTGAAAATCACATACTTGCACTATTAAATAATTTTTATTTATTAGTATTTTTAAAATTATTTTTTTGTTTTTTAGATTGTGCTAAATTTTATTTTTGAATTGAAACTAATTTTGCCTAACTGAATTTTATGTATGCCTTTTCTAACATACAATCTATTAATACTTTTTATTTGTCTAAAAATTGGGATTTATTAAATTTTACTCCATTAAAATCGGTATCAACAAGTAAAATGGACATTGTTTTGAATTTTTTGCTTTGCTTCAGGACTTGGTTTGATGGTGATTCCACACATATTTGTTATAGTCTTGCCTAATTTGCTCTTTCTGCCAAATGATTTTTTTTTTTTTTTTTTTTTTTTTTTTTTGTACTTATAGTTGACTCTGAATTCGTCAGTGTTGGGACCAAAGGTATGTCAGATAAATGGAAGGACATTATCACATGCATTCCTAATTTTACAAATATCATACTACAATTAAAATCACTATAAATGCAGTAAATAGCTACTATAATAAAGTAAAATAAATAACTGTTATCATAAAAGAAATATTTTAAATTAAAGCCAACTTAGGGAGAAAATGCAGTAACTATGTTCCATTTCCCCCCCCCCTCCCCCCTCATAAGAAAGCAATTTGAGAGGGAGTGGGGAGCGAATTACATTTTACAAGCTATGGGGGGGGGGGGGGAATGCTTATTGTGGCAAGAAGAATCAGATTATATAAGAATATATGTTAGTTGTAATTCCAATGTATTATTAAAGTTTTTCTGTCTTTGTAAATAATTGAGTCTTTATAAATTATGCGAATTCTGCATTTCTCTGCATAATCCTAAAATTTCTGCATAATTTATTTCCAAAATCTTTTTCCTGGATTATTTTTAATCCCATCATTTTTTTTTTTCTGGCATCTTTCCTTTGGCCTTTAATTCTGAAAGTTCATTTTAACAGCATGTAATCTTAAATGAGATAATAAGCTTCCTAATTGCAAAAATTAATTGTATGATGCTTGAATAGAGCTTTATTTAAGCATAAATTCCTACATTACTCAAGCAAGCCCCCCCCCTTTCCCTCCTCCACATATTAAAATATTGAATGGCGACCAAGAGCCGTAGGTTTCCAAAATAACTGCCTTCATATTTTATCAATTCTTGTATTGCTAAACATATGTGTATTAAAACCTTTTAAAAAAATTAAACAAAGCTGTCACAATGGCGACAAATTCTGAAACATGATTATTTTTTCATTTGGATATACTACACAAACTCATTTTTCTGAATCTTTTCTTGTAATACTATAATAAAATACTATTGTATAATTAAAATAAAATAAATAAAATTTGCTTTTTGTGTGTTCTTATGTAGTTGTAACATAAAGCATTTTGTATGTTGAAAAAAATTTTCTACCAATTTGTATTTTGTTTTTATTTTTTTCACTTTAAAGCAGGAATAGAGATGGAATGCATGGACCCCCCCCCTCCCCCCAAACTGTATTTTTATAAAATATAAATCCATACAAACACACTTTACAAAGAAAATGTAAGCATATTTCTGTGAAAAATTTAGTGGAAAACAACTTTTAAACTTATGCAAAAATCCACCTTGTTTTAAAATTTTCATTAAAAAAAAATTACCACTTTCAATATTAAGAATCCAAAACTTAAACTAAAACATAGTTTGGGTTTAGACTTGAAAGTTATACCAAAACTGAATACACTGGAAATGAAAATTATAATTGTAAGGGAGGAAAAATGTAATATTGTAAAATAATAATTTTTAAACAATGGAAAATTTAAAAATTATAATATTTATAATAATGCCAGAACTACTATAATTTGTTTATTTTAAACTGGCATCGTTTAAATATTTGAAAAACAGTAGGTACTATGTAGATGGAATATACAACACAGTTTAAAGTTGCTTTCAAACTGCAGTGATATTGGTTGAAACATAAGATTTCTTTGTTATTTTTAAAATTAGCTCTACTGATAATTAAACAAATGCAACTGAAAAGTCATTTCAACAGACGCATGATGCATTACAAACAATCTTGTTAAATTAAGCAAGAAAAGCTACTGTCAAAATTCTGCGACTGAAAGGATAAACTTTTGAAAGCTGGCTTGTTTTCTCTTTCTCTCTCTCTCTTTTTTTAAATAATATATTCATATATAAAGGGAAAAAATATATATTTTTTTATTGTGCATAAATATTTAAAAAGTTTATTTTTTTAGAAAATGTAACTTAGTTTTGAGAAACATTTGTGAGAATTCAATTTTTCCAGGAAAAAAAACTGAAGAAAAAAAAATTTTCTTTCTGCCTTTTTAAAATTTCTAGGAAATTTACATCTCTAAGTAAGAATCTTTCTAAATATATTTGTATATCTTAGTTTTAGTTTAGTACTTTACTTTTTTATAGCAACAATGTGTGTTTTTGTACAATGTTACAGTGATATCTTGTTTTGCCTTAGATACTTTATTAAAATGTTTTAATACATTTACTAGATAGTACCCGTCAATATTTGACGGTAAATAACTTGAATGTTCCATTAGAAAAATTCTTGAATTTTTAATTAGTTGCTTTTAAATTAATTATTGAAATTGTGACAAATTTTTATATTGCATAAGTGATTCCTATTTCTTGAAGGCGAGCTAGAGGGTGCTGTCAGTCTAACCTATTGAATGAAGTGAAAGAACTTTAAGTTTATAATTTACAACCAATTATGCTTGCCTTTTATCAGAAATTTACCAAAAAATACTGAGCAGAGCATTCATTTTTACTTACTACAGTCTCATTTAATTTTTTTTTTTTTTTTTTTTTTTTTTTTTTTACAAACTTCTAAATTCTAAACAAAATACAATATCTATTTTTATTTTTTTAACTACACGACCTTTAGAAGCTGCCATGAATTTTTTTTTATATCAGTATCATTCTCTAAAAGCCTAATTTTGAAACTTTATGCAACTAACAATTTATAATATATATTTTTTATTACTTGAATTTTATTACTTTTTTCTTCATTTTTTAAATATTAAACCACGGATATCAAGATGATTTATTTTATAGTTCTTATATGAATATTTTCCTTTCTTTCTGTTTTATGTATTCAATTCCTACTATTAGTTCACACTCTCCCAATATTTATATATCTTGTTCAAATTTTCAATCGTTGATAGGATGAATAATAAGTATTTTATTAAGTCGAAATAAATTTTTAAAAACTTGTACTGGATGGCAATTGAGGGGGGTTACCATAGGGGGAACCCTGTTCTGTCGCCAAATACTGCCAAGTTTGTCACCAACTTGGCAATATATCACCAAAAGTGATGCCAACTTAGTGATATCTCTAATATTTTGTCAAATTCCCATAGACTTCCATTATAAACCAGTAGGGTTTACTTGCTTATAGAAAATTTAAAAAAATGAGATATTTTAATGCAACAAAAACTAATATTAGCTTAAGGGATTATATTAAATTTTTCTTTGATGACCTAAGTAGGAATTGACTTAAAATTTTTTTTCATATTACTTGTTTATTTATGTTATTTTTTTTTTTTTTTTCTATGGAAAAGAATGAAAAACTTTTCTTACTGACTCACACATATATTCTTGATAATGGTCAGAAAACAAAAATTATAGATCAGCTCAATTTATTTAATTGATAATTACATGCAAAATATTTTAGGTTAAATATTTTAAATATAAAATTATTTTTTCAATATATTTTTGAGTGTTAAATTTTATTTAATGATAAGCCATTCAAATAATATTAATAATAAAATCAAAATCATACTTCTCTTCCTAATAAAATGTCATTATCGAAATGAATTATCGCCAAAATGTTGCAGAAATCATTTTGCCGGTCGTTGGGTTCGAACCTTCGTTTACAAAAGTTCAGAGCTTTAAACTAGTGCTTTACACCACTCTGCTAACCAGACCTGCTCTTTCTTTCCCCTAAATGGAAGATCTAGTAAATTTAACTTCATGCATGTGCAAATGCGTGGATTTTTTTTGACTGAACTTACTCAGGTTTACATTTTAATATATACTAGATAATCTATATATATGTAATAAAATTAACTACATAAGAAATCTTATCTATTTATTAATCCCCCCACCCCCTCCAAAAAAAAAATCAAGAGAAAAAGGAAAATTCTTTCAAAAGTTGATCAGATATAAACATCTACAAACTCACAGCCTTCATTATCTTTATTCTGTTTTTTCTGTGCTTTAATAGTCTGTGACACAACCGTGGATAAAACATTTGCAAGTTTTTTTAAATAACTTAAGAATATTAATTTATCAATCTCAAATAGCATTTAAGTGATTAATATTATGGTATAAGCATTAGGGATGGGCATTATTTAACGTATTAGGATAAATAACAATGTTATTCTTTTACAGTTTATTATTCAGTAACATATTATCAGAAAGTCCCTGCTAAATTTGGAACGCATTATCAGCAAAGTAATTTAAAAAAAAAAAAGGGATTTTTTTTTTTTTTCTTTAGAAGTACATATTTAAATGATAATAAAAATAAAATGTCCAAAATTTGTTTTCTATATTAATAATAAAAAATAAATAAATAAATAAAAAAAGCCTAAAAATTGTGCGCCTCTGAAAACTCAAAGCTAAAATGATTAATCATAAATAATCGAAGCCAGACAAAAATATATCTTTCCAAGTGTTATTTAAATTGCTCTAAGTACTTTGATTGTCTTGAGAATGAAGGCTAGAGAAACCACAGACCTTGCCGGCTAAAAAGCATATCTTACAAGCAACCAATCACCGCAGACTTCCCATTTTCTTCTGAGCTTTATTTCCTTTTATATACACGCAAAGGGTAAATGGAGTTCTTCTCATATAAACATATCAAATGATTATTTTTAAGCGTAGAATAAATATAGATAATAGAAGTTCTTTGTAATTTTTTATCTACTCGACTTTTCTGCGGTTAATTTAACTTTTATTTCTTTTGAAACATTTTAGTACAACAGTGTTTTAAATTAAAAATAACACTGATGATTATATAAAACTGAAAGGATAATATTGTTTCAGTGAACGACATTCAATTAAAAATTACTTTCGTGTTCTGTGGGAGGAATGAAAGATCTGCGTTTTGTGAAACATAATAATGCATTGGATTATTATTATGGGGATGAAATGATTTCATCTAGTGTTGGAAGAATTGAATTAAAAGAGTTGGTTGCTGAAGGTGTTTGTTTTATCGCGCTGAAGACAATCTTTGGTCAGCATAGGGTTGGCAGGAGGCGGTTTCTTTGAATTTGAGTATTTAAAAGGGATATCTCTATGTACTCCTGAAGTTTGGGGGTTCTGGCGCTAGAATTTTTGTTTGTTGGTCAATTGTTTATTATTATTATTTTGTCATTGTTGCATTTTTAGAAGATGAGAGCTAGAAAACATTTTTTATTTTACTGAAAAAAAAGAAAGAAAATAGCATTGTATAATTTGTGAGGGCACTTAATTTTAATACAATTGTAATTAATTTTAGGTATTTGTACTTACGAAATTTGTTTGGATGAATTGCATTTGATTAAAAGTGTATAAATAATATTTTCGTGTTCTTGTGGGATTAGCATTGAATATGCTTTAATAGATATTGTAAGATAAAAAAAAATAAAAATAAATGAGAGAATTGGTTTAGTGAATTTTAAAGTTAGAATTGATTAATTTAATTTAAAAGAAGGAGAGGAGGCACGTGAATATAGTGGTAGGATAATAAAGAAGTAGAAGTACATTGCATTATGAAAAAGAAAGAGGAAAATACATGATGGATATTAAATAATAATTGAAGTAGTACTCACCCGAACTGTGCAGTATTCATCTGAAAGCCCTTAACTCATAAATGCAGAAGTGCCAATATAATTTTTTGATAATTATTTTATCAATCGAAATATTTAATATTTATTTGTTTGATTCTATTAATTCGTTTGTCACATTAAACATTATATTCAATAAATATATCACAAAAAAAAAATCAATAAACACACAGTTATTAAAGCTATTATTTTATTAAAATATAAATGAAGAGAGAAGGGAATGAGGAGGGTAGATTTAGTGCACTAAATTCTAAATTTCAGATACAACAAAGCATGGTAAAAGTAACATTGACATGAGAGCGATTTATTACAGAAAATAAGAATATATCCATTTTAATTCAACAACATCTCAAACACGTTTCATTATTCTATTTTGACATCGTTTGATTAACTAAACCTTCGTAAAAAGCTCTGAGATTCATTATATTCTTAGTTCGAAAATATTTTTCCTTTCATTTTACAGTTCCAGATGCCGATCTTAGATCAATGGGACTTATGTCAAACGTAGTGGAATTGTTCATATCTCAGATAAAATAAAAGTTAATGTTCGCAATCATGACGTCTTTCCTGTGGTATTACAGGATTCAGCGTTCCCAGAGAGGTCTTTTGGAAGGAAAATAATGCACTTTAAATCTCTAATAGATCTGGATAATTCACATGAGGACACATACCTGAGATCGTTGCCGCTATCAGAGACACCTTAATAAATCTCATACCATTGATGGATGCCGGCACATTTTTCTGGAACTCATTCTGCTAAATGTTCTGGAAGTGCAAATTCAATCTGTTACACCTAATGTCATGAGATGATTCCGTATTCTTTAAAATCTGGAGTCAAACTTCAACGGACACTGGTACATGCTTTGTGGAGAGTATTCCCTCTTTGTGCAAAATTTAAGTTACTTTAAATTTAAAATCTTCTACTTAACGACACTTTTTAATATTAAAAGATACAACTACTGTTAAAGTGTAAACTGGATATCGTAAGTGTGGACCCGCCGTTGTACCAATATCAAACACACGGCACAACGACGGGCCTTGACATCCTTTCAGTTCGAAATCACAACGGCAAGAGTATGAGCGACGCTCCGGAAGGACGCTATTTCGAATCAAAAAACCGTTGAGCGCGCGAGTGACGGTGTTGCCACACAGAGGAGAGAAAAGATTTAAAACGAAAGAACGTTAGGTTAAAGATTTTGAATGAAAAGATCGTTATGTTTAAATTTTGAATTTAATATTTGAAAATTATAAAAGAAATATTTATTTTGGCTGACATTATTAAAATTAAGATTTATTGTTTTATTATTGATATTAATTAACGATCTTTTTGTAGAAAAATAAAATTGTTTTAAAGTGAAATTTGACTGAAACTGAATTTGGAATAATTAATAATGAATAACTAATTAAATATTTTAAAGTAATTAATTAAACATTTTAAAATTTCCAATTTATTATTTTAAGATTTCTGTTACCTAACAGATATGGTTGCAATGAAGTCAATATTCAAGTCAAGGCTGCAATGAAGTGAAGATCAAATTTCTCTTTTACAATACGTGTTGTTAAAATTGTGTTTGTTTTTATGCAGGGTATTTCTTTTTATCGTTTACAAAAGGTTAATTTTTAAACCGTTAGTTTTAGGGACATAGTTTCAATTGTAAAAATGTTTCAAATTTTGTTCTAGATCATATAAAAATCAATTTACGTTAAAATACTTACTTTTTGAATAGTTAAGAAATTGTAAATTTTATACAATGCCTGGATCTTATAAGTTTTATTTAGAAAAAAATCCCCCCACATTATAACAAGTAAAACAGCAAAAATTTATTCTTCTATGGGCAAACCGTACTGGGTTATGATACTTAGAATTTTATGCATTTTCAACGTTTTAAGTCACCATAAATGGAAAGAGTATTATTAGTGCCCAAAAACGCTGAAAATGCACGATTGTCAAAGTATTATACCTAGGTAAGCTTTTGTTTTGCAAAAAATAAGTTTTTAATCACAGATTTTGATTCATCTCAATAGAAAACAGCATTTATAATTGCATCAAAAAATTATTTCAAACATTTTGTTTGAAGGGCCTTCTAATTAAGCCATCTGTCGACCGCATACACAGTGATTAGTTATATGTTATAAAAATAAGATTGTTGGAACCTGTTACCTGTACAAGTGTGGAACGATGTAACCTGTTAACCAAAAGTAACTATATTTCCCATCTCTAATAAGCATTTAATATTATGGTAACAAGACCATATTGTGAGAATACTTCTCACAGTGTTTAAATTTGGTTAATTTTATTTCCTTTCAGCTATTTTTTTTGCATCAATGTCTACTTGAACTCAATCTTTACGCCGCGATGTTGACGCTTTTATCTCTTACCGTAAAGCAAGTTCATTTTTCGCCGCCGATCTGTTTCTCTCGGCCTTCGGGCGAATCGGCAGCTTGCGCATGCGCACTCCGCTATTTTAGGAGCACATTTCTGGAGCTCTCCTATCGATGGAGACAGTTTGCCTTATGATGACGTCATTGAAATTATGCGCCGCCCTCTTTTGACGCCGATCGCTGACAGGAGAATCGTTTGGTTTCGTTTTCCAATCAGTGAAAACTTTTTTAATTTTGTAGCTTGTAATTCGATTCTTATTAATTTCCCGTAAATGTTAATTTAGCTAATCAATTTAAAGTCTGCCTTTTAATTACTTTGTCAACCCCGTATTCATCATTTAAATACTAAAACTCGTTAATTTTAAGTTCAGAATTTGGTTTGACGTTGTCTGAAAAAGATGTAGTCTTTTAACGTAGTTTTAGCGGAGCGCCAGCCCGCTGGCCGGCCGTTCGAATGCCGTGCCGTTTTTCTTGGCCGAATGAGTTTGATATTTTATTTTCGTGGATGTGTTTTTTTCTCAAAGTTTAATCCTTTAAAGTTGTGCTGCTCTCATTAAAAGGAATCCCATGAATTTATTCCATGTTGGCTGTTATTTTTCTTCTTAAAAGATTAGTTCTTCTATTTTAAAATGGTGACCAGAAGCAAGTATTTTCATAACCTTCTATTGCTACTAACGAAAGAAATAAAGAATATTTGTTTTCACCACTTTGCCTCTTCACTGTCTACATTTCAAGTAAGAACTCTCCAGTTTTATTATTTCTTTAACAATCAATAGTAATTTATTAAAAGACCTTCGCAATTTGTACTAAATCACCTAAACGATCATTTCTTACCGCCACACATATAATGACCAAATAAGTTTTGGACCACTTTTGTTCTGAAAATGCCATTAGGGATATCTCTCTTGCAATGAATACTGTTATCTCTTCAGTTAGTGTTTTCATGAAAATAAATAGATTCAGATAGTTCCAGTTGGGTACAGTGCTACTAACACAACACTTCATAACAATGTGGTTGTGCAGTGTGAAGTGGTTTTATGTTTAAAAACGGATGTTGACAAAATGTCTGTATTAAAACCTTAAAAAAGCTACTAACGTAGAGACTTTGCAAATTACCAGGGCCCGACTCTTGTTCAGTTGGAAAGTTGTGTAAAGTCAGTGGGTTATGGTTAAGGTTTTGAATTTTTATTTGTCTCATACATTAAACTCTATTATTCAAAATCAATTGGTGAATTCAATTAAAATTTAATTATGTTTTCAATATTTTCAATTTTTATTTAAAATTTTAAGATGAAAAAGCATCTTAAATGAAATGCATCCTAAACTGTAATACTGAAAAAGAAATAATAAAATTGCAAGTAAATACTACTACGTAAATTTAAGATACTATCCAGCAAATTTATTTTCTAATAGAGTAAAGCCTGTTTAAAACAAAATCGTTCAATAAACTGAAAAAAAAAAAAAAAAAAAAAAACCCAGTTTATTTCTCCTCAAAATAAATGCAATTATGCTTTGTTCAATTTAAAGGGCCTGCATAAAATGGAATTTATCACTTGTCATTGCGTTTCCGTCTAAGCAGGTTTTATTGTATCTTACTTCTGGTGGGGGCCCTGTATTGGAATTATTATCGGAATGGACAGACCCTTTGTGTGGCCAAGGTTCTATCATTTTATATATTTGGACAGTTTTTTTGGTGCCATTTAGCGAGTCTTTTTATAAGTGAAAGATTGCTTTTATTGGAATAGATAAGAAAAAAAAAAAACCCTTAAAATTGCACCCCCCCCCCCCCCCCCAAAAAAAAAATTGTAATTAAATCGATTGGACAAAAAAAGGGTAATTATTTTAAATTATTATTATTAGATTCATTTATGTGTAATTTTTTTCTTAAATAATTCAATTGATTTAAAATAAAAAAATAAATAGAAACCCTTAAAAAAAAAAAAAAAATTAATTAAATATGTTGAACAATGCGATTTTTATAAAATGCAGCAATTTTTTTTATAATTCGATTCATTTATATTTAGTTTTTTTTTTTTTTTTTTTTTCTTCCTTTAATTCAATTAAACAGTCAAAATAAACATATTTTTACTTGTTTTAATTTACATCTTTTAGCAATTGAAATTAGTAATTCAATTATTTTAAAGTTAACAATATTTACTGTATGTATTCTTTTACTTATTAGCTAAAGTATCCAGTGTTGCTCGGAATTTTAAGAAAGTTTTGCAAAATCAATGATTGTGTGTTGCTTTACATACTTTTCACTCTTTTTTACTTTCTTCTATCTTTACAAGAAGAAAGTATTGGATTCGTGAAAATTTTCGACTTTGTTTTCAACGGATTTACACGTTTTAGGGGTCAGATATTCCGAAAAACATGTTTTTACAAAATGTCTGAGTTTGTGTGTTTGTCTGTATGTGGCACAAATTTTGTGGGTGCTCTATCTCAAGAACTAATGCATGGAATTTAATGAAAATTTATCTTCAGTTAGTCCCTGATATATATTGGTGCTCATTAGTTTTTTGGTGTAAATCGCTCAACAGGTGGTGCTGCTATGCAGCATTTTTCAGGATTTCCACAATAGCTCAATCTCCAGAACTAATGCACAGATTTTCATCAAACTTCAGATTCAGTTAGTCCTTGACATGAGTTGAATTTAACCATAAATTATTTTGATTCTGCATTACTTTAGTTGCCTCAGCCGTGTTTTAATAAACATGCACGTAACATTTCACAATTCTGGTTTCCAAACTGTGGATTTGCATAGAATTAGACAAATTTTCATTTTTATATATTAGATTTCCATATTGATTTACAAATACTGAACTTTTTTTCACTTTAGACTAGAGGTCTGCACAGGCCCGGGCTTGGCCCGTACCCGGCCCGGCCTGGTGGAATGAAGGCGAATTTTCCAACGGGCCAGGCCGGCAGAATTAGGACACTCTTTTTGCCGGGCCGGGCCGAGCCGGCAAAAAAATTGAATGGGCCTGCAGAGCCGGGCCGATAAAAAAAATTAATCGGGCCTATAGGCCCGATATAAGAATTCAAGCGAAGCAGATAAAACACGAGCCATTTTCAATGAATATGATTTTCTCGAAGTATAAATGTGCGTCACGAGCCTATGCGAGTTTAACAACATCAATACAGATATGTAACATATCCATTGTAGAGATCGGCATTTTACAGTTACAAGATGTCTGATTACGGGTTTAATTTTTTTTCAGCAGACTCGTGCCGGGACGGAACTGGTCTTAATCGATCTCAGGATGTGTAGGACAGGTATTATGTTTTGTAAAAGTATTAATAGTGATAATGAACTTCTGTTAACAGTATCTTTGGAAATATACCTTAAGGGGTTCTCCTATTCACTGCTCAACAATGCGAAACTTTCAAACACATTTTCTGACTCATTTTTAACTATAAAGGCCTATAAATTCACAGGCCTGACTATTGAAGGCATTTGGAAACGAATTCCATATTTGATAAATCACTTACAGAGATAACAGAGATTCTTGTCATGTGACTGTACGTTTTTCTCCTTTCCTGTGCTATCGCTTCCGGAAATTCGACTCATAACGCTAACTTTGGCAGTATTTTCAGAGAAAGATATATTGCTTTTATCTATGAAAAAGACGGCATTTACATAGTTTCTGAATAAGAATACCTGCCAATCTTATGCATTTCCGAAAAGAAATGAATTCTCAAATGTGTCGAAATGTAACTTCTTTCGATTTGAGAAAAGCCTTAAAAATGAGAGAAATATTTTCGCAAATCTGGCCCCACCAATGGCTGAGAGGTTCTGCTCTCGAATCTGATAGACGGGAGGTGCTGGGTTCGATCCCAATCGCGCCCGTCGGCCTAATCGTTCGGAGTTTTCGTGGTTTTCTTCGAACCTTGGATTTCCAAGCGTTAATACGGGTTAGGTTCCCTTAGAAAGACCCCCACGAAGGGCACTCCTCCTGGGCCTATATACCTCGTGCAGATAATTGGCTGTTATAAATACAACCAACAACCATTTTCGCAAATCTACTTTTTATCATACAGCTTCAAAAGGTATCATGTTTTTAATCCTTTATTCTGAACTACATTAACTTTTTAATCAATCCTTATTGGAATTTCGAAATGTCTGTAGAGACGATGACTAAAACACTGTGTAATCGTTAATGTTTACTATTGTGTGTTTTCTGCTTTGCGAACACATTGTAATCTAAAATATGCTGTAAAATTTTCCCATAAATATGTACGTAGTATTCATTAAAAAAAATCTTAATTGTATGTCGAGAAAAAACAGATTTTTTTGTAGAAATTGAATCGGGCCGGGCCTGTTTTCACTAATTTTTGTCCGGGCCGGGCCGAGAACTGTAAAAATGCAAACGAGCCGGCTGGGTTCAGGCCAAACTTTCAATTTTTACACCGGGCCGTGCCAAGATAGCTTTCGTTCGAGCCGGGCCCGGAAATTCCGGCCCATGCAGACCTTTACTTTAGATACCCTTAAAAGAAAAATGAAATTCTTAAAATAGCAAAAATCTACTAGAGTAAACTCCCGACTATCCGGCCTAATGTGGCGAAAGGGTAGGCCAGATAACAAAAAAGCCGGATAGGCCGGAGTCCTATAAATATTGGCTCAATTCCTGCCCCCCCCCCCCATTATATTAAAAATGCATGTTACACATTTTAAGATAAACTTTATATATACAGTACATACAGTTTCAAAATAAGCAAAACATTAATGCAAAACATAAGCCTAATTCACAAAAAAAAAAAAAAAAAAGAGTAAATCTTATTTTACTGTTTATTAACAAATGATTGCACAAATATTAAAAGTTATTAAATATACAAAAGTTATGCATAAGATAAAAGACTCAAAAGTTAGTTTTTAGTTTATTAAAAAGTCCTTGACTGTTTCTCCCTGTTAGCCCTCTTTCGCGACGCAATGTCTCTCCATTTACGCAAGCAGATATTATCAGCTGGCGTCACTTCGTCCTGCTAACTCGTAGTTTCTCCTCCTTGTCACTACAACCTTTTTTGTTAATCTTTAATAAATAAATACGAAGCACACCAAAAGACTATATGAAAGTAACCAGGGCAAACGGAAAATAACGTCCGCACTTGTTAAAATACGTTGCTAACGAACGAATCCAACTAATGAAACAGGTTATCAAGCCTCAACCCCCCTCCCTTCCCGTCTGTCTCTGCTGTTGCATTCTGCAATTCCTTCTTGCTCCTTCCTGCCTTGAATTATCACTTTTTTACGAACGGGAACCTGCCTGTCTCGGCCTCTTGCAACATTCCTCATTTTTTTACTAGGCCGGATAGTATGGAGGGTCGGATAATTGC
This sequence comes from Maratus speciosus, assembly GCA_963932465.1. NCBI lineage: Eukaryota > Metazoa > Arthropoda > Arachnida > Araneae > Salticidae > Maratus > Maratus speciosus. The sequence goes on from OZ010789.1 coordinate 300,315,639, forward strand.
GAGCCGTCGAACCAGAGTACGTTCGTACAGAAAACAAAGGCGTTAAACGATTACACCACAAATGCTACAGGCAACTTAGTAAATTAAGCTTCCCTATCCGTAAATGATTTCTTCTTTTCTTTATTTTCACGTAGGTTTCATTAGAATAACAAAATAGATGATTATTGTTGTCTGAATTCTCTGAAATTTTACTGGATCGTGAATATAACTAATACCAAGACCTTTTTAAAATTTCATTAAAAAATATGCTATTTTAGAGGGAAAACGTTTAACTGAAATGGAGAGAATTCATACTGAAATGTAAATCCTCTCCATGAGGCAGAAGTGACCTGCATTTGACAGTGTATTTGAAAGGATTAAAACTCATATTTTTAAAAACCAATTACACCATCGATTTGAAGGTGGTTTCAGTTTTATAAGCATATATTTGGTTTGTCAGTAACTTTCAAAATTGCATCTCGGGGAGGCGTTGCAATAAGGGAGTAAAATGTCTTTCAGAAAAGCGATTTTTGAATTTTTTTTTTTTTTTTAAGGGGTGAATTGCAACGTATTTTTCAATTTATTGCAGCATTTGAGATGTAAAAGTATGATCTTTCAGAATATGTCTTCTGTTTTTAACTTTACTAAGCAGTTTAGATGCTGTTAGTTAATAAATAATGACAAAATACCCCCAAATATTTTTTTTCGTTCTTCATTTGCGTATCAGCGCCTTCAGCAGCAGCACATACATTAGATTTTCCTGTTTCCAAACAACCAAGATGGCTTTTTAATGAGAGTGAGGTACAGTTGGTAATTAATAACTCAGCTATTAATTAGAATTTTAAAATTCTGGAAACTATGTACATCAAGAGAGACTTTGGGCTATTCACACAAAAATTTTGAGCCTTGTTACATGCTGTAGATTTCGCTAGCCATCAGAGACAGACACACACACACAGAACGTTTTGTTCTTTTATTAGTATAGATATGTATTACTTTAATGCTATTTAATGACATTATTTGCTGCATAAATTAATATTTTTATTTATTTTAAATGTTTTGCAACTTTTTTTATTTATGGTTGTGTTGCAGGCTAGCACAGAAAAGTTGAATAAAGATAACGAAGGCTGTGAGTCTACAGATGTTTATAGATGATCAGTTTTTGAAAGAATTTTGAAGGTTTTTCTCTTGAACAAAAACTTCTTAATTGCTTTTGTAACAATTATATAACTAGTTGGCTTCACTCTCAAACTCCGATTCTCTCCCCCCCCCCTGCCTACCTGCCTATGGCATCATATACTGGGCATGCTCTGCACATGCTGGAAAATCCTTTAGTTCCATCATCAGTGTGGCGAGAAATTTGATGTGATCGTTTAAGTGGTTTAGGTACATTGTGAAGTTCCTTTTATAAATACTATTGATCGTTAAAGAAATAATAAAAACTGGAGACTTCTTACTTTACAGGACAGTGAAGAGACAAACTGGTGAAACAAACAATATTCTTTATTTCGGTCGTTAGTAGCAGTAGAAGGTTATGAAAATACTTGCTTCTGGTCACATTTTTAAAATAAAAGAACTGAAAGAACGGAATCTCTTAGTTAGAATTCTTCCATGGGATTCCTTTAGATGAGTGCAGCACATCGTTAAAAATTAAATCTTGAGAAAGAACATATCCACATAACCAAAATATGAGCCATAGTACGGCAAACTTATTCGGCCAAAAAAATCGAACGGCCGGCCAGCGGGCTGGCGCTCTGCTAAAACTACGTTAAAAGACTACATCTTTTTCAGACAACATCAAACCAAATTCTGAACTTAAAATTAACGAGTTTTAGTATTTAAATTATGAATACGGGGTTGACAAAGTAATTAAAAGGCAAACTTTAAATTGATTAGCTAAATTAACATTTACGAGAAATTAATGAAAATTGAATTACAAGCTGCAGAATTTAAAAAGTTTTCACTGATTGGAAAACGAAACCAAACGATTCTCCTGTCAGCGATCGGCGTCAAAAGAGGGCGGCGCATCATTCAATGACTTCATCATAAGGCAAATCAACTCCGATGAAACGAGAGCTCCAAGATGTGCTCCTAAAATAGCGGAGTGCGCATGCGCAAGCTGCCGATTTGCCTGAAGGCTGAGAGAAACAGATCGGCGGCGAAAAATGAACTTGCATTACGGAGAGAGGTAAAAACGTCAAAATCGCGGCGTAAAGATTGAGTTCAAATAGACATCGATGCAAAAAAATAGCTGAAAGGAAATAAAAATAAACCAAATTTAAATACTGTGAGAAGTATTCTCACAATCAGGAGATTCATTATGTTCTAAATAAAATCCTCTCCAAACGAGCCTCCAGCATATGTCCCCGCTGCCTACTGCACTGTACAGCAGGCGTGCTCTGCCTGCCCCAGAAAATCTTTTACTTCCACTTCCCACTGTCAGGGTGTATTTCTCACATAATTTAATTACATATGTATTATTGATTATAAATTTATTGAAACATCTTGATAAAAAGAACGTGGCAAGACCATGATCACTATAACATTGAACAAAGACATAAACTGGTGCTTCTATCAACAAAAATAAGCATTAAACAAAAGTAAAAAAAAAAAAAAAAATTGGTTTAAAAGGTTTTTGAAAGTACAAAATGCTTTACATTACAGCTCGGTACAAGCTGAGAGGGACAAAATATATATAATTGTATTATTTAAGTTACATTTAATTTAAAAAAAAGATTCAGCTTGACTCCAGTACATGTTGAAAACACCAAGTTGAATTTTTTGTTATGTATATTTTCATTGATTTTTGTTTAAATAGAAAGAATATATTAAGTTAGTTTTTCAGCTCAATGTATATTTCATTATAAAATTGAACCTTTATTTCTTGATAATTTGCTTTTAAAGTTTTAATTAAGCTGTATTCATTTTTAACACTTTCCAACAAAGTTGAAAAGCGTTTATAACTCATGTAAATATACTCGGATTGCCCCTAAATTTTTGGATGTTATTGCCACTTACCATAGCACGTTCTCTATTTCAAATTAAGTTTGTAGCATGTTTAGTTCATTTACAGGGATAGTCAAAAGTTTTCTGTTACATTACGGCCTATGGGAAAAAATCGTTTAAAATGATTTTTTAATGGTGTTACACGCTTTCAATCATAATAAAATTGATTTGCATAAATGAAGTGCACTAAAATATGCATTCTGCAGAAATGCAGTGTAAAGAATAGTTATTATTCATTTACAGGGACATACAAAAGAATTCCGTTACATAATGATATAGGGGTGGAGGGAATTGTTTGCGGCGTATTTTAATTATGTTAAATTATTTCATGTATAATGAAATTGTTATACATCGCTGAGGCTTACTATAACATATTTCATGTATAATACGGAGTGCATAGCATTTACAGGGACATACAAAAGATCTCAGATACTATATTGTATCCGAAGTTGTACATTAGCGATGATTGCTGGAAATGCATTTATAATTATGATATGTGCTTTTATGTTTCACTATATTTATACATACTGTATGATGTGTGTAAATGCTATAATTCATATATAGGTCTATAGAAAAGAATTCCTAATGGTTACTGGGTATGAGTGCAAATTGCTTAAAGTTGGTTTTTAAATGAGTTATGCATTTTTACGCTGAACTGCATTTAGTTTACTAAGAAATGTTTGTAGAATATAGATGCGCAAAGAATTGGATTCATGACCGTCTGTAAATGATAATTTTTGGAAATGTGATTTCAGTAGTTTTAAGAGTGTTTCAGTTTGAATTAAATTTCAGCTAAATAGTGGCATGTAATAAAGGTACTAGGTTAACTACAGGGTTGTACAAAAGTATTCAAGTATGTTTCCATCTATTACTATAAATTGCTGAAAGAGAAATTTCAACCTGTTATGCGTTTTCTTGCTATTCTAAATTTCCCCATTACATAGTAATATATCAACCTGCATATCAAATACAGGACTGTTCAAAAACATTGGAATACATATTTGGGTATGAACGGTAACTGCTGAAATCAGTTTTTCAAATGTTTTATACGTTTTCTAAAATGTATAGAGTTATCCTATATACCTTATTTCCCTAAATAACAAAGTTTTGTTAAAGCCTTCAGGAAGTGTTGGAAAGTGTTTCATAATCTATTCTTAACACATGATTTTTCGTTCTTGTTAATCTTGCTGTCATCATTGTCATCACCGCACAGAATTAATTTTTGGAAATCTGCATGTTATTTCATCTGCTTTGGATATATTAGAAGTTCTATTTTAAAACACTGATATTAAATTTTATACAGCAATGCATTTTCCCAGAAAATCATGTTTCTAAATGTGTGTGTTTTAGGATACTCTGTTTTGAGTTGTGCATTCTATAAATTTAATTGTATTATGATGTACAGCAATCTGGCATTTTATTATATATTGCAACATAATTGCCACATAACTTATGCATAATTCTGAAAAAAAAAAATTCCTCATAATGTAAGAGACTCAATTATGACAAAATTTGTATCTATATTAATGAAAAAAAAAAGTTGTTTGTCTTTGTGTTTGTTTTTTCTTTGTGTGCAATTGGAATAGGGAAATCTACTGCACATAGAGCTCTGAAAATTTGGATGAGAGTATTTGCCAAATGGAAACTCGAACAGAAGTACCATTTGTGAGTTATCCTGTTCACTATGTGTTTGTAAAGTAAAAATTGCCACATTTAAAGAGCATTTCATTTTTACGATAGCGTGCACAGTTCGAATTAGTATTCTGCATGACAAACATTTTATGTTCTTTTTCCATCAAAATCACAGCTGCTTCTGAGAAGCATTCTGGCAAATTCTCTGTTCAGATAATCTGCCTACTGTTGTAGATACATTATCTCATGTCTGTAAAATCTGGCACTGCAATAATTTGTGTGAATTCTAATTTATCAAGGATTCATGTTGCCTTCATTTAATTAGTTATTCAACTGCAATAGTTGTTCAATATGCAATGCTATATTTTTTATACACTTATTTTGACTTTAATATTATAGATAATTAGAAGTTATGAAAGATGTAGTTATTTGTCTTTCTTTAAAAAAAAATAACTGTATTTCAGCATCATCATTTTACTGAAGATATACAGACAAGACAGTACAGATGTCTAGAAGTGTTACTAGGTGCAGGCTATGGACCTCCTGCTGATATATGGAGTACTGCATGCATGGTAATTTGTGTTACTTGTATGTTATTTCAAAAATTTGAAAACTTTCTTTATCAGTAATTGTAAGGCAGTTGCTTGTTAAAGTCATTTCTTGTTTATCATAGAATGCATTTTTTGCTTTTTTTACTTTGACAATTTGTATTGTACAAGAATGTTATTGAATAGAGAAAATATTTTAACTCCCTTTATTCTCATTCAAAGAGTTCAGTTTTCCTTGAAGCTTTTAACTCACAATTATTTCTTCTTACATTTGCAATTGTAAGATTTTAATTGGGAGAGGGAAAAAAGAGAAAATAAATAGCTATTTCTGAAAAGTTAAAATTGGCATTAAAGCTTTAGTGTCTGGCTAGGTAGAAATAACTGAATACGATAATTTAGCTTTTTCTTAAGTACATTGATGAATTTAAAATCATTAAACATTATAATTACTTTATGATTGATTTTATTATTTTGTTGTTGTTGTTGTTGTCTGTTTTTTATATAGCTTTGTAAGGAAATTATATTAAAAATGACAAGGTTTGCAGAATATTAAAGTCAGATAATTCACGATGTAGAAATGGTAATTTAATATTTGTTTTGTTGTACATTTCTTATGTCTAATTTTTAGAAAGCTTTATACTGCTGTATTGAAATTTATTTAATTGTAATAAATTATAGAAAGTAACTTAGAAACATTTACTTTTTTCATTAATAAAGCCTTAAAATTGTGGTTTTGTTAATTTTTTTTTTTTTTTTCATTTAAAAAAAAATATTAACTTTAAATTTTGACATATATAGCTTAACCTGTGACGATAATAATATGATAAAAGCTCTTCTGCAATATTTTGAATAAAACTGTATGTAATATTCCTTTTAAGGAATATTAGTTAAAAATTGATTTTCAAAAAATACTATAAATTTTTTGTAGAAATTCTATTTGATCGATTATAGACAAAGTTTATGCAAAATATCTCATTTCTGTATGGGTTATACTCCAAATAGCCACTTTAGGAAAACAAATGCTAAAATACCTCAATATAGAAAAAATATTCCTGGAATATATGTTGCAGTAGCAACAAGTTTTTAAGTAAAATTTCAAAATTTCCTGGTTTTTTGTTGTCTACTTACTGTACTTTATCCCATTCATCAAAAAGTCACACTGCTTGACAACATAGGGAGGAAAATGCTTTTTATCTAGAATAAGAATTTTCTATTATAGGCTTCAAAGCTCTGGGATGATTCTAGCTGTTATTGGGACCACATACTGTAAAAACACTTATTTTCGCATGGCATTGTTTTTCCCGAGCCTCGTCGTAATTGCAAAAATTTAATCCTCACAATTTTTTTTACCTTAAATAATAATTTAAAATTAGAAATTTTTCACTTATCCAAAATTTAATGATTGCAGTTACTTAAATAAGAAATAAGTACAAAAATTTCTTGAATACTTACAACTATTTCTTGAATAAAAACAATAATACAACTAATAGAATGCAGCTCATTCACTTTCAATATTTATACCAGCTTCTTTGAAGCCATTCAAAATTATCTCATGTTTGGCTTCAACATTGTTAAATGTGAACACAAGCCAAGAAGTGTGAATCGGTTTTAGTCGTGATATTCACAGGTCCACATATTCTTTTTCCTCTAGAAATTTAAGCTCATTAGAATACCACTCAATAAACTCATTCTTGAGCAAACGCTTGAACTCCCCGTTTACACTTAAGTTCAAAGACTGGAGCTCTCCTGTGCAGGAAGCGGGCACAAAAACTGGAATAATATTCCTCTTCTCTAGTTCAGCCAGAAAAAGAGGATCTTCGTGTGCCTTTCATTCGACGTTTTTAAACGTCGAACAATGCTATGCCAGGTTGTTCTGGAACTAACCCGAGAAGCTCTCTCTGCTTGTCGTAATAAGGTACAAGAATATTCTTGATGTATCGAGTCATTGTGTCAGTATTGCTCAAGTGCGAATCAGTATGCCACACAAACCACGTTCTTCCAAAGTGTATTCAAATGTAGGCGCAAACTTTGTGTTTGTCTGATCGAAGTTAACGAACATCTCAGGGGGAACAACATTTTTGTCGATCACTGTACAAACATGGTTAACGAATTCGTCACGAATAGCTGGAAATTCTTGGGGCAGTTTTCGTGCAGCTTTGGTTCCCTTTCTACAGACAAAATTCATTCTTACCAGCAGGCTTCTGGCCCAACTCTTGCTCAAATCGAAAGTGTTTAGTAGAGATGAATCATGTGATTTCACAATTCCTTTTGTAGCTACAATAACAATAGTGCAGTTCACTATTCACCAGCAATCTGCAATTTACATATGTATATTTAAACACTTGCATCGAAATCGCCAAGTTTTAAGGGGCGACCTCGATTACCATGCGGTAAAGTTGTTACATCGGCTTTAGCTTGTATCAATGCTTGAATGTACCGTTTCTTGATGCTGTGAACGGTTGCTTCACTCACCGGCCTTCCCAGTTCAGAGGTGAAATGTTTCTCTGCTGCAGAATTTCCGTTCATAGTAGCATATCGGCCAATTTTGGACCTCAGCACTTTGTTATATACTGTATACTGCCCATGCTTCACTCCATGTTTTTCTTTCAAAGCAGTAGAAACCTCAATATTAGAGGATATTATTTCTTTTGATTCAACAAAGGACTTAGCGTTTCTTGCATCCGGAAGTCTTACCGTCGATGGAGCTCCTATAGGAATTTTCTCTTTGTTGTCCGTCAACTTGTACAGGTATTTCCAAATTTTTTTACAGCCACTGATGACACGTTGTCTCTCCTCAATTTTCTATCTCGCACTCAGGCAATGGACGGTCTGAATCTGAGAAAAGTGAAGGAGGTGGGGTGATTACACTTTCAGTGTGAAAGGGGAATTCAGAAGTCTCTAGTTTGACAAAGAGCATGGGAAAAAAGAGATTAAGAAAAGAAACTTGTTTGGGGTCGAATGCGCATGTTGAGCCAAGGTCAAAGTTGATAAGTACTGCGTGTTGTTTTTAGAGCGATGAAGAGACGAACTTTTTGGACAAAAGGAAGTTCCTTAAAATGCCTTATGCAAAAGGGGTTCTATTTAGGTAGCTTCATGATTTTTCAACTTTCGGTTCTATTCATATAAAATTCACAAAATTTTCAGCTCGTGAAATCGCAGATATCTGCATTTTCGCGAAAGTTACGGCTCACGAAAGTGTGTGCTTTTACAGTGCTTAATGAATTGCTTAGTGATAAACTTGGGGATTTGAGAGTACATTCTTCTCATTCTTCTTTTGTTGGACTTCCCTGTGATATTAATCTTGTAAAAAAAGAATGTCGGCTCTTATTAGCAAATATACACAAGAAAAATTATGCATGGTAATGCATATAAAGAATTGAAGATTGCATCAGATTGTAATCCAACTATTTCGTTAAAATATTATATCAACTTATTGCAATTGTTACAGCAGGTGTGCAGTCTACCAAAGAAAAAGTGAATTTTAATCTCCAAATTATCACAGGGGAGAAAAAAGCAGAAATAGCTCTTCGACTTCAAATTACCTTTTTAAACTTTATGTTAAAGTATTAATGTTAGGTGTCATCTTCATACTGAAATTTTACCAAGCTCTGAAATTTTTGCTACAAACACCTAATTTCAACATATTTCGCTTTTTCGGTAAATTTTATCTTAGTATGCCAAATGGGAAGTTATTCATTCAAATAGTTCAGGAATTATGAAGATTTGAACTTTACAAATGAATTTATCATCAGGAATTCCAAACTTTAAATTTTCGTAATTCTTGAACTACTAGAATATAGCCCGTCAGAATGACGTGTTTGCATTTTCAAAAAAATTATATAGCATTGCATTATAAAAAGAATTATGAAGTAATAAATTTTGTCTTGTCTGACTAATAGGGTCGGGTGGGGTAAAATAAAACAGCCCATTTTTCATTGAAACTTAATTTGCAAGAAAATTATTAATTGAATTGGTAAAATACTGACAAAGTATGCAAATGAACTTCACTCACAAAATTTGAAGAAATATTTCACAAAAACATGCAAATTAGTACTAATGTTATTTTAAAACATATTGTCAATTAACTATTTTACCTGATGGTTTGGGGTAAAATAAGACAATTCTAAGAGAAAGTTTGTTTTTATTAATTGCCAAAATAATAATTATATAACTTAAATTTTAAAAAGTTGAACAGAGAAAATCCCGATTTTTTTAAAAACATGCATAAAAGAAGCCTGTAATAAATTTTGATAATTAAAAATCATCTTTTAACACATAAGTAAATTGCAGCTATTTATTACATTAACAATTTTTTTTTCTCAAATTCTTTTATTAAATTACAAATTGATTTTCCCTACAAAATACAAAATTTTATTTATTATAATAATGCATTGATATATATACATATATATATATCTTGTAATTAAGTATAAGGCACTTTATAGTATACATACAGTTCTATATTGTAGGTTTGTGGTATCCATTTTTATTGTAATTTCATTCACAATATTGCGGTTTTTGATGATGGTCGGTAATGTTTAATTAATGGTTATATATATATATATATATATATATATATATATATATGTTACATTATTAGATCTAATTCCACGATTTCCTTATCTTATTCTAAATTACTACTTTATATTCACTAAATCCTTATCCTTAAATAATCTCTATCGTTAACTCTGTTAAATTCCCTTTAATTTAATGTGTCTCACTTGTCTTAATCACTTAAATATTACGCTTTTAGTATTCTTAAATTAAATGTTCCATTCCTGTGCTTTTTTCTTTCGAGAATATTCTTTTAGCTTCCATTTTTACTTTCCCGCGCATTGCTGATGTTATCCTTTTTTCCTTCAAATTCATCCGCTAGCTCTGTTCGCACTCTTTATATGACGTGACATTCTTAATTATTCATTGGTTGAAAGCGCGACCTACGTCATATTTGTATCCTTACACGTGAGGAACAAAAAGTTGATACTCACTGAGTTTCAGCAGAATTTTTTGTATTTCCATTTTGATAACTTCCCCTGGTCGCCGTCTAGTATTTTCTATTATCTATAATTGCTTACCCATGCTTAAATACTACGTAGCGATGAATTGATTCAAATTTGAATCAGTGGAAACTGCAACGCCGAAAGTTCTTTCAATAAAAGCCTGAGTTTTAATTATGCATTGTCTCGATTATTCCGGAGAAACCTACGGTGGATTGTTATTCGAATTGAAATGTGTTATCTGGCCTTCCACTTGATGGCTGCAACTACCTTCTAATATCCAAATTGATTATTCATCTACTATGACATCGAAGTTAATCCACACTTTCGAATCACCATATAACGTAAAATCGTTATATATATATGTAATACACGGCATTACATATTCCTGATATTCTAATTTCATTTTATAAGAAATATTCCTTTTTTCCCCAATGTCTTCAGAATTCAAAGAACATTTTAAAAAGAAAAATTTTTTTTTATTTTAACTATCGACAACTTTCATATAGGGATAGATAGAGCTGCCAGTCTAATTTTAACTGAAGTTATTTTAATAGAATATTAGATAATTGAGTGTAAGTCATCTCTTAAATGTTAATTTATTTTGAATAATCTGTCTAAAAATGTAACTTTTGTGAATAGTGAAAAAGAAAGCACGTTTTAAGATTGAAAATCAAATCAACATTCACTCGTGATGCCATATGTACAACACAAATTCCAAATCCAGAAGCAAATAAGTGACTCTTTGAACGAATCATTAAAAAGTACGGTTGGCATCCGATTTTGCTCTTAAAATATTTGTAAAAGCATAATAAAGCCTTTAAATAATTTGAAATACGTTTATTTTTAGAAAGGAAACGTTAATCGGGTACAAAATAATTCACAGGAATGAATCACAGCTATAATCACTGAACACTATGAAGCGTTCTCATTGGTCAGAAAATAGATAGCCTTGAAAAACAGAAGTAATTTTTCGCGATATTTTTAATAGTGTATACTGAATTCAAACTGTAAATAAATGTAAACAAAAGTGAAAAACGTATTTCAAAATATTAATATGCTTTTGCAAAATATTTTAAGAGCATTTAATGAATAGCTGAAAGAGTCATTCATTTGTTTTTGGATTTGTAATTTGTGCTTATGAATGGCAATGGTAATCGCGTATATACATCGGAACCCTGTTGTTGGTATCTGTTTATTTTTAAATTAGATCTTAAAGCGTTATAATTGTATACTTTTTGAAGGTTTTAGAAAAATTGAAGAAGAATATGTTACACAACGAATAGATAGACAGATTAAATAAGGCAGTTGGCAAATACGACATCGGAATGCTTAAGCCTAACATGACCGCGTTTGGATTAGCAGGAAACGGATGAATTCACTCCCGGAAGCGTTATACACTTTGTGCTTTTATATATATAATTTGACAAAATGACTTCCCGTTTGGTCTCCTAAGGTAAAATTTACCAAAAAAGAGAAATACTATGTCAAAATTAGGTGTTTGTATCGAAAATTTCAGAGTTAAGAGTTGTTTTCGTACTGAAATTGTACCAAAGCCTTTTTTTTTTTTTTAAACATTAATTGAAAGAAGATATAGTATTCAGCTGAATAGTTATTTTCTTTTTTCATTCAATTCCTACTATTAGTTCACAGTTCAAATTTTCAATCATTAATAAAATACTTATTATTCATCCTATCAAGTTGAAATCAATTTTTTTAAAACTTGTACTGGATGACAATCGATGTTAATACAGTTTTTTCAAATATTAATCCATTAATTAAATTTTAATTATTTTAGTTTTATATGGGAGACAAAATGGGTCATCGGTTATTGATCAGCATTTAATGCATCTTCATATCTATAAGGGGGTTTATCATAGGGGGGGGGGACCCTGTTCTGTCGCCAAATACCGCCAAGTTTGTTGCCAACTTGGCAATATATCACCAAGTTTGGTGACCAAAATGAGTCGCCAAAATTGATGCCAACTTGGCGATATCTAATATTTCACCAAATTCCCATAGACTTTCATTGTAAACCAATAGGGTTTACTTGCTTATAGAAAAGCAACAAATTGAGATATTTTAATGCAACAAAAACTAATATTAGCTTAAGGGATTATATTAAACTAGGGGGCTCAGCTCCCTGCTTGCTAACGCTCACCAACCCCCACGAATTGCTACGTAGTTCATAATTGGGATCGCTACACGATCCCAGCTCGCTTCGCTCGCTCGCCACTATTTATGTCAACTCTAGCCAGAATGAGTGCTATCATAAATAATTACAACGTATTAAATTTACAAATATTTTTAATGTATAAAAAAGTAATGGAAAACTGTTGAAAATGTAAATAAAAACGTACCTTGCAAACAGAATTAATTAAAAACCTTAGTGAAAACAAAATAAAAAAATATTTTTAGTTGGGCCCCTATGAGATCCGAGCAAGCAACATATGAAATTTAAAAATATTTTAATTCATAAAAAAGTAATTAAAAATTTTGTTGAAAATATAAATAAAAATGCATTTTTCAAAAGTGTGGAGCTATGACTTGTTGATCATCATTGAGAAAGCTAACAAGGGGACCACCAAACATGATGCGCACAGTTTTTGATAATTTTTAAGTATGTTGTAGGGGTCACACCTCTAATTATTCCGGTGAAAGGTTTCCTTCAAATGGGTTTTTAAGAAATTGGGGGTCAAAGTTCAGCATACTTTTCAAATACCTATTTATTGCTCTTTCGAGCGTGTACTCGGTGGCGTCGAGGTAACGCGCAAATATGCTGTGTCGCAGATAGCGGGTTCGGACCCGGCTTGTGGCTCCATTTTTTTTTTTTTTTTAAATTATATTTTTGACATGTTACTAATTTTATGTGAATTAGGAATTATGCAGCTTTGAACTTTTTGATATTTTTCTATTAAATTACATTTACATTTTCGATTTTTTTAAAGAAAGTTTATATTATTAAACTAATTTATATATAGCTATATCATCTTTTTAAAACTTACTATTGCTGTTTACATTTATGTATATTTTGTTATTTATCACAGTTATGAAATAAGGCATAATATTTTTTTTCTTACATTTTATATATATATATATATATATATAATAATTGACTAGCAAAAAATTAACAAAATAATATATACTTTCAATATTTCATTTGTTCTAAATATAACAAATGCAATATGTTAACTAATGAAATGTTCATCATTACTGACATCGCCATTATTAATTTAGTAAATATGCAATTAATCGGGTGATACATATCATAATAATATTCAAAACATAAAATAGCATTAAAAAATGACTATAAAAACAGTTTTTTTGCATGAATTTTTTTAACAATATTGGTAGAACGCACAAACTAACATAATATATATTCTTTAAATACTTAATTTTTTAATCTCATTAAATAGCTGAACGAGATCAATAAAACGAAAATTTTATTTCTTCTGATATTACTGCGGAAGCACAGCAGACGATTTTTAAAAAAATATTTTTTATTTATAGAATAAATATCTCTCATTATTGCATTTCCAGCTGAATATTTAAGAATGACGTCAACAATATTTATAATTGAATGAAAAAATATTTTAAATTTAATCTGTCATTTTTTATTTGTGCAAATAAAAAATTGTGTTGAGTTCGAACTTTACAGATAAAGGTATTTGGAGGGTATTAAAAATTTATACAACTGCTAAAAAATTATATATAATTTTTACTACTTTTACTTTTTATTACTCTTGTAAATATGGTATTGAAATTATCTAATCGTAAATACGTTTATTCGACATGAAAATATTTTGTATAAATTATGGTAAAAATTATAAAATTCCATAAAGTAAACAAAATATACATATATAATTATTATAGATCAGCGCTTAAATTATAAAAATGTAAATAATAATAAATTTGTACTTTTTGGGTAGCCGGGCACCAGTGTTGTATATATATATATAGATAGATAGATATATATATAGATAGATAGATAGATATACATATATATGAATATACATGAATATACATATATATAACACTGGCGCCCAGCTAACCAAAAAGTACCAATAAATTTAATAAAAACAATTCAACAAAAATTCTAGACATAAATTAGATTAATTTTGGTCTATAGACATATTAGCTTAAAAATTGCAGAAAAAACATAAATTTTCATTAAAATTGCGAAAATGTAAATGTAATTAGGAAAATATCAAAAAGTTTAAAGCTGCCGAATTCCTAATTCACATAACATTAATAAAAAAAATAAAAAAAAAAATGGAGGTACAAGCTGGGTCCGAACAAGAGGTCTGCACGGGCCGAAATTTCCAGGCCCGGGCCCGGCCTGACTCATCGAAAAAAAATTCGGCCCGGCCCGATAAAAAAATTAAAAGTTCGGCCCGAGAAAAAAAAAACCCGGCCCAAATGAATTTTTTACAAAACATTGATTTTTACGTCGATTTGGTTAAAAATTTGTCTCGTACAAGATAGCTCTGACCAAAAATATTTATCTTAACTTTTTTTTTCTCATGTTTATAATCTTCATTTTTAAAGAAGTGACACAGACTACAATATTTATTTTTTTAACGAATCTCTATTTCTTGTATGTAAATGTTTAGGTTATCATTAATATTGTTAATCCACATTCCATGCATTAACATATATGTATTCCATGTATGCCAAAAATCTGAAAAATTCTATACAGTAAAATTTTCTAAAACGGAATTGCGTAGAAAAGGAAAAAAAAATGCGTTATAGACAAGTTCCATTCTTAGCAAGTGTAAATGTATCATATATTGTTTTCTTACGTATTAGTATATTAATTTTGCATGGATCAACACGTTTTTCAGTTTAAAACAGGTTTTTGTCATAGGCAGGTTCCTTTCACACGTGTTACTATATTTTAATTTAGCTATATTTTAATAAGCGTAGAAATATACTATTCTTTAAAAATAATAAATTTTAATGTTTAAATGTAGAATAATGGCAATTTAAAAATGTATGCATTTTTTGCAAAAATTTTTGGGCCAGGCCTAATTTGACTGATCTTTGAATGGATCTGGCCAAGCTGAGACAATTTTTTTCATATGGACTGAATCAAAACTAGGAATGAAACCAATCCCGACTCTGTACAGAAAAAATAAGTTAGGCCCGTTCCGGCCCGAGCCTTTAGAAATAAAGTATGGCCCGGGCCCGGCCCGAGAAGAGTGGAGCCCGAGTGCCGTGAGTGAAAATCGGTCCGAGCCCGGCCAGCGGGCCGGCCCGTGCAGATCTCTAGTCCGAACCCGCTGTCTGCAGTATAGCGTATTTGCGCTTTACCTCGACGCCACCAAGTACGCGTTCAGAACAGCAATAAATGGGTATTTGAAAAGTATGCTGAACTTTGACCCCCAATTTCGTAAAAACTAAGGCCCATTTGAAGGAAACCTTTCACAGGAATAATTAGGGGTGTGACCCCTACAACATACTTAAAATTTATCAAAAAATGTGCGCATCATGTTTGGTGGTCCCCTTGTAAGCGAACAGTTAATTGACGCCGTTTAAATTTAAATGGCATGTTAGTGTCAATTGGGGTCCTCCTCCTTTCATTTTGCCTATAGTATTGAAAACCACTGCTTAAATTAATTTAAAATTATAATAAGACGCTATAAAACATGCTACGTATCACGCTATCAAAAGGTAAACAAAACGTTTTCGCTTGTGTCTAAATGCAACCTTGGATCAAAATGCTACGTCACCGTAAAACGGACCAATAGCAATTGTCATTCATGTATTGCTCAAACGGTTTGCGTTACTCTGGATTTTGATTTGCTGAGTGTTTTGGGACATGTGACCGTAACTACCACTCAGAAACGTCGGTTTGGCTGTTGCCAAATAGCAAGCTACAAATACGGCCTTTTTTTAGCGCTACGTAAGAGAAATATATATATATATATATATATATATATATATATATAGATTTTTCTTTGATGACCTAAGTAGGAATTGACTTTAAAAACAAAATTTTTATATTACTTGTTTTTCCCCTGGAGCAATTTGATGATTAATAAGTTTTGTTAGATTACACAATTTTAGTAGTTATATTTTGGTCGATTGTACATCTTCATTGGCTTTTGATCCTTTTCTATAATATGGTAGATGGGTTTACATACAGTGCTTTTGTTATTTGCTAGGAAGTAAATCCCTCATTTAGAGAAGAAAAAATTAAAAATGTTTTTAGTGCTTTAATATTCTGTGATATTCGTTAAAATGCAATAAAAACATAATCCATATGAAAAATATTTTAAATTTATTTTTACCAAATTAAATTTTGAAATAGAAATAAAGTGAAAATTGCATAAAACTAAGTTTATATTAGTGATGGGCGATTTCGATTTTTTTAATCGATTTAATCGATACTATGGCCAACTCGATTTAATCGATACTATAAATTTTTTAATCGATGTCTCTAAAGGTCATATCATTTTCATTTTCCTTCAAAAATTTAAGGTCAAGTAGTTGGATGTCCAATCCCAAAACTTTCTTCTGTCTCATAAATGTTAAAACTTCAAAATTCGCTATCACAGTGTCAAATTTAAATAACCTATACCCATCATGAGGACCAAAAGTACAGGTTCGTTGAAATATGTGTATTTAAAAAATATATATAAGAATCCCATTTTCCTAACAAATCATTGAATTTCGGCCCACACCCTCTTAGATGTCCGCAACGGAAAATCCCAGTTCAAAGGGCATAAAAGCGA
This sequence comes from Maratus speciosus, assembly GCA_963932465.1. Classification (NCBI taxonomy): domain Eukaryota; kingdom Metazoa; phylum Arthropoda; class Arachnida; order Araneae; family Salticidae; genus Maratus; species Maratus speciosus. The sequence goes on from OZ010789.1 coordinate 300,332,538, forward strand.
CACCTATTGGGTAGTATACACCCAAGCCTAATAAGGATCTATTTATACGACAGTGTAACAGAATATGAAGTTTGATTAAATTCCTTGCATTAGTTTTGAGATATGGCTATCATGAATATCATGAAAAAAGCGGTATAGCAATGCAGCCTATTACATGATTAACACGAAAGACTCAGAAACAACTTACGTCAATGACTAACAGAATATTAAGTTTGATGAAATTCCGTTCATTACTTCTTGAGATGTTATCGCAAACATTGTGTAAACCCTGAAAAACAGTGTTGAATTCAGGGGCTGGTACGGGTGAACCCCCTTCCCCTCCCCGGAACATTGAAATGTCCCCTAGAGAGATTTGAGATTTTATGCTTAATGGACGAAAGTCCAATCCCCCCCCCCCCCCCGTCGTAACTCTAGAATGTTCCTCGCCAGAACCATAGAAATCCCCCTCGGAGAAAAACGTCTAAATTCAACACTGTTGATAAAAGCAGCATGGCAGCACAATTTGTTATATCATTTACACAAAAACCTAATCATGGATAACTTATGGTATTGTCTAACAGAATATTAAGTTTGATAAAATTTCGTTCATTAGTTCTTGAGATATTATCCCTAAAATTGTTTAAATCCTGAAAAACGTGTTGAATTCAGGGGATGACCCGGGAGGGGTGACATTCTTCCCCCCGCAACAAAGCATAAAATCTCAAACTTTCTGGGGGGCATTTGAGTGTTTCGGGGGGAGGAGAATGTCACCCCTCCAGGCCACCCCCTGAATTCAATACGTTTTTGTACATTAAAAATTGATGAAATTTCGTTCATTAATTCTTGAGATATTATCCCTAAAATTATTTAAATCCTCAAAAACGTGTTGAATTCAGGGGATGGCCCGGGAGGGTAACATTCCTCCTCCCCCCCCCCCCCCCCCCCCCGCAACATTCAAATGCCCCCAGAAAGTTTGAGATTTTATGCTTTTTGTACATTAAAATGTACAAAAGTCCAATCCCCCCCCCCCCCCCCCTCTGAACTGTCCCTCCCGGAGAAAAATGTCTGAATTCAACTCTGCTGATAAAATCAGCATAGCAACGCCCCCTGTTTGGCGATTTACACCGAAACCTAATAAGCAGCAATTTATGCCAACGTCTAACTGAATGTGGTTTTATGAAAATCCGTGTATTAGTTCTTGAGATAGAACTATTGCGAAAATTGGGAAAAATGCAGCATAGCAGCGCCACCTGCTGGTAGATTTACATCAAAACCTAATCCTCAACAACTTATGTCAACGTCAAACTGAATCTGAAGTTTGGTGAATATTCGTGCATTAGTTCTTGAGATAGCAATCTTGCGGAAATCATGAAAAATGCAGCATAGCAGCGCCACCTGTTGAGCGATTTTCACCAAAAAGTAATCAGCACCAATTTATATGTAGGTCTAACTGAATCTAAAGTTTCAACAGATTCCATGCATTAGTTCTTGAAATAGACCGCTCACAATTTTTTTGTCAGAGACAAACAAATAGACATACTGACAGACAAAAAATTTATAAAAATAGTCAAATCGTATTCCAGACAAGAAGTTCTAAAACTATAAATCCTTAGAAACCGGAAGTCGAAAATTTTCACGAAAACACTTTATTTTTCTAAAGACAAAAGAAAGCAAGAAAAGATGAACGCATCGATTCTGCCCTTGGATCAAAAACGGTGAATCGATTCAGTTTAGATTCGATGCCGATGTCGATCTTCAGATGCGATCTTCAGAATCGTTATTTTTTTGATTTACTTCAATTCTTTAGATGCAATGTCGAATCGTTATGTTTTGATTTACTTCAATTCAAATCGCATCGCGGTCGATCCACGATTCGGGTTGAATCAATTCTTCCAATTTTGCTGTTTTAGTGCCAGAATTGCTGTAAAATTTTGTATAAGAGCCTTTTTTTATTTTCTAGGTTAAATCAGTGTTGAATGCAGGTATTTTTCTCAGGGAGGGATTTATGCGACTCCGGTCGGGATGGGGGGGGGGGGGATTTCAGAGTTCCGTAATGGTGGGGGGGGGGTTGCAGATTTGTCCATTAAAAAGCATAAAATCTCAAAACTTACGGGAGGGACATTTCAATGTCCCGGGAGGGATGTCCTCCTGGGCTACCCCCTGAATTCAACACTAGGTTAAATCGTTATACTTTTGTTTAGAAGCCTAGTTATTCATGTTACTAGTTTATTATATTGTATTTTTCAAGTTCGTCCCTTCTAATCTCTCCACCCCCCTCTCCTCTTTTCCTCGCTAATCTTAATTTACAGGGCCGTTCAAAATTTGCCTGCAATTTTTAAAATGGCCAATTCTTGTTCTATTTTATTATAAAGCCACATTTTGAAACCTTGACCAAAGATACTTTTGCGGTCGCCCCTCCGACCGTTTGGGGCTTACCTGCTTCCCGGGGGGGGGGGGGGGGGGGGATATTTTTTGTTTCTTCCAAACCATATCGTATAACATATCGTTGGGAAGCTTTTAATGTGATCTTTTATTTTCTGTCTCTAGCCTTCCTTCTTTTTGGTAAGGGTCAATCGTGCTCCAACTTTTGTATTGATATTTTTGACAGTAATTTCAAAGGAATATATATTTATTCTTTCGGATTTACTGTTTTAAAGGCAGAACTGCTGTCAAATTTCGCATAAGAGCCTTTTTCTTTCTAGGTTAAATTGTTATATTTTTAGTTTAGGAGCCAAGTTATTTGGGTTACTAGTTTATTAAGCTGTACTTTTCCAGTTCGTCACCAATACATCCCCCCCCCCCCATCCCAATTTTCTTAATTATGGTCCAATTTCAATGGGACCTTTTTTGACATTCTTCCAGAGTCATTTGTTTACCAACTAAACACTGATATTATATCTGCAGCTCTTGGTGAGCACTATTTATGAATGGTAATAACAAATTTCGTCTCTTTTCCATTTTAAACTTATCATTCTTGGTTTAAAGCCACGTGACTCAAGGTTCTCGTTAGTTAAGCGGTATTTCACAAGTTTGTCAAAGTGTTTGTGTAAGTTGTATTATAAAAATTCCAGTCGTTTACAACCAAACTTACTGATTTATGATACTTTGAATTTTATGAAATTTCGGAGGTTTCCGAAACTAAAGGATCCCCTGTATGTTATTAATTTTTTTCAAGGGTGTAGGTATGAAAATACGTGCTAAAATGCTTTAAAACCTTTTTTTTCAAATAATATGTTTACCAATTTAAACAAAGTGATTCGCGAGAATTTTGTATTGTTTTAAAAGGGGACCACATCTTGGAATGTAAGGGGCGTAAAAATTCGAAAGTTGGACAGGGCGATGCAAAAAAAAAAAAAAAATTCTCCTTTCAGAAATTCGAAAAAATATTATCTTAATTACAAGCTATATTAATTAGTATTTCACTAATTGGTTTATTTCTATTAAATGCTTTTTTTTAAAGGCAGTCACGTGATTTTTTATAGCAGCATTAACGTTTTCTACCGTTTAGCGTGCGGTTCTTTGACGGCGGGCTGAGATAATTACTACCTTTTCAATATCAAAAATTTTATAAGTGTTCATACCAGTATTTTCGAATAGCAATTTCACAAATATCTTGAATTCTTGCTTAAGACTACCACCCCCTAGACTAATGTATCTTCGGATAGGTTGTATAAAGGAGTTTCGTTTAGATACACTTTTGTTTTGAATAGACTGCGCTCCCTGGTGGTGGAATATAGAACTAACAGACCGCGATTTCATTTAAAGTAGAAAATCTAACAAGGCGATCTGTTCGAAACTTTAAAATAGTTTATAACACATAAGAAAAAGTTTAAAAAAGAATGGTGCGAAAATTTCGGGAGGAGGAGGGGGGGGGGAGGAGGCCGCTAGAATTTTTTTTAAACCTTGGCGTTCCTTACCGTTTTAGGTGGGGTTTTTTGACGGAGTCCTGAGATAAATGCTACTTATTAAATATAAAAAAGTCAAAAGTTTAGTTACCACTATTTCCGAATAGTAATTTCGGCAAATTGCTTAAATTTTTGATCAAGATTGCCACACTCTTGAGTAATATATCTACTGATAGGTTGTTTAACGGAGTTTCGTTCACAGTTTTGTTAGGAATAGAATGCGCACCCTGGTGGTGGAATCTGGAACTAATATAACGCGATTTTGTTAAAATTAGGAAATCTAACAATGCGATCTGTTTTAAACTTTAAGATTGTTTATAACACATGATAAAAAATTATAAAAAAGAATGGTGCGTCACATTTCGGGAGGGGGGGGGGGATAGAGGGGAGGAGCAGAACAAAATTAGAAAATATAACAGGGCGATTTGTTTGAAATTTTAAGATAGTTTATAACACATAATAAAAAAATTTTAAATGATGAATGTCAAAAATTGGGGGAGGGGGGAGGTGAGCGCGTTTTTCCGACCAAAGGGGCAAAGTGGAGGGGGGGGGGTGGTAGACCTATACGGTGCTGTAGGCAGTGGGAACCTAGTTTGCGGTTCGTTCGCTTCGAGATTTCATTTTAGGGGGAACCCGCTAGTTACTAGCTATAATGTTTTCCAAGCAATATACATGTGCGTCCACTATCCTTCTAAGGCAGTAAAATTGATTTTTATTTCTTCTGAGAAAACTAAATTTTCACGTCGTGCAGCAACGATTTTTTTTTTTTTTTTAGTAATAAAAGGACTTTAATAAACTTTGCTAGTTACATTATTAAACTCAAATTGTAAGAATACTAAATCGGTTCTTATGGCAACGTGAATTATGTCCCTGAAAATTTAAATTTTAATTCAGGCTGGAAGAAAATCACAATGATTTAATTACAGGGACAGTCAAAAGTTTTCCGTTACATTACGGCCAATGGAAAAAATTATTTCAAGTGCATTTTAAGGATGTTACAGACTTTCGAACAGAATGAAATTGATATGTACTTATGAAGTGCACTGTTATAGTACGAGCGCACCACATTTGCCACGTTCGACGCGCAATTTCCTACTTGTATTTAACCGAGATCTTTCTTAAAAAAATAAATTTAAATAAAATCTAAATTACAATATTAGTAAAATTACATCTTAAAACTAATAATTTAAAAGTTAAAAACTTTATTATTTGACTCAAAGGTCTGTAATAGCTTACGACTGGGCCCCTGACTTTGTCTATCCTCTAAATGTGACGTATGGGAGGTGGTCGCTACGGCTCTGCTGATTCGCTAAGTTTTGAAATTAATATTTTTGAGCTTATCTGTGCGAATCTGTGACTATCGAAATATCGATTCAAGTATCGATTCTAGAATTTGGGAATCGATTCTTATTGTGATCGATTCAGTTTTATACGATGTCGATTTTAATCGATTCCTGAATTTTCCAGAATCGCCCATCACTAGTTTATATCAGTAGTTATGTTTAGTAAGCTATTTGGAAAACTATTATAGTTGAAGCTTTGATCTCGAGTTTCTTGCCGATATGCTAAGGCCTTTGAAGATGAATAAGACCCCCAGTAAGGCATTCAAGTTGAAAAACTTGGATGGTTAATCATCACTGATATTAGCAAAATATTCTAGTTAATGGAAATACAGTAGTGACAAATTATTTTATACAATATTATGTAAATTTTTTGAAGACTCCATTTTCTCTTTACCTTTAATGTCCTTCACCCCTTTTAAATCATTAATGTATACATCTTTAAGATAAAATTGCTTTCATTTTGTAAACTTTTTTTCTTTTAGTATTTTATACGGAGTGATTCATAAAGATGGAGTCAATAGCCTATTTCTTTAAATATTGCACCTAGACACATATTTCCAAATAAAAATGCAAATAAAATAAAAAAGGGGTGCAGAATTTGACACAAGTTGCAGCCCACTGGGGGAGTCTGTTTGAGAAAATACACAAACGAAATTCTTATACGTCTCCCGTAAGCAGGGTTCGTGTGGTCCTTGAAAGTCCTAAAAGTGCTTTCATTTTTCAAATAGAATTTTTGGTGCTTACAAGTACTTATTTTCATGCAAAATCTGCAAAAAATAAAGTGCTTAATTTTATTCTTATATTATTTCTTAATCAGGGGTGAAACTCTCCTGCATTTCTCTGAATTTCTGATTTAAAAATAAATCTTAACCCCCCCCCCCTTTGCCTCCCCTTCTTCCCAAATTTCACATCTTCCTTTTGCTTATTCCTCTACAATACCAAAGTTTAAAACACCTTTAAAACTTAATTTTTCTAAACTTTTTCTACTCTATTTGTTAATTTATAGTGAATAAATCTCTCTCTGAATCTCCCCCCCCCCCCCAAGTACTCAAAGTTTAAAAACTCTTTAAAACTGTTTAATTAAAAAAAAAAAAACCTGTTCTATTTGCCATTTTGTTTTCACAATAAATAATTGATCATGAAGATTTCTCTCCCCACCCGAAATTGGCATTTTCCCTTTGCTCCGACTCCTCCCCTTCCCCCCCCCCCTTCTCACACACACTGTACTTGCATTTGCATGAATTTTCATCAAACTTCAGACTCATGTATATTTTGATAAATTTTGGTGTAAATTGCCCGACAGGTGGCTGTGCTATGCTGGATTTTTCAAGATTTTCGCAATAGCTTCTATCTGAAAGAGTATTGCACAGATTTTCATCAAACTTCAGATTCAGTTAGACGTTGACATAAGTTGTTGCTGATTAGGTTTTGGTGTAAATCACCGAACAGGTGGTGCTGCCATGCTGCATTTTGCCGGATTTGCATGATTTTTTTGCAATAGTCATATCTAAAGAAACGAATGCATGGAATTTCATATCTTTAAAATCCTCATGATGGGCATAGATTGTCATTTAATTTTGGCACTCTAATAGCGAATTTTGAAGAATTAACATGTATGAAATAGAAGAAAGTTTTGAGATTGGCACATCCGACTAGTTTTTTCTTCTGCTGTATTTGTTATTTTAAAATTTTCTAAATTTCTACTGCCACATGCTGAAATTCCCCCCCCCCCCCCCCCCCACTTCCTGGCCATTTGAATGTTTAAAACTTGTATTTACAAAAATGAAACTCTTTATTGAAAAATTCATATTATATAATTTATTAGCTTATTTAATTTGTAGGTCCTTACATTTTTTTCGTTTCGGTCCTTAAAAGTTCTTGAATTTTATCTAAAGAAATGTGTACGAACCCTGGTAAGGTAAAATTTCCAATTAGGAAACTTTTCCTTATTCTTTCCTGAATGAAACTCAAAAATTTACATTTTGATATCTACAAATCTCAGAGATATTAAAAGCCAAAATTTGTGACTTACACCACTTAAACATGCCTCTAAGCGATGTAATATTCATGCATTTCGAATGTAAGATGGGAATCATCTACAAAATTATACGTTACTAGCAAACCCCGCGGCTTTGCTCGCGTAATATTTGAAATATGCCAAGTGATATTTATACTTGTAATTTTTATTAAAAGGTACTAACTAAATTTTTATTTTATTAAAAGGTAATATTTTATTTTATTAAAAGGTACTTATTACTTTTAGGAATAATTAAAAAAATTACTATTTAAAACACAGTTTGATTAAACATCATTGTTACACTGCATAAGGCAGAAATGAGACTTAATAAAACGAAATAAAACTAAATAAATAATAATTTAGAAAATATTTTGAAACTTTTATGCTCAATTAATACGCTCATTTCAGTATTCATTTGAAGTTTTGAATTTTTTTAGAAACCATCTTCTTACATCTTAAAATTAACCATCATGTCAAATTCCAAGTCCTACCGCCTCTCTCAACATAAAGGGCTATGTTGAAATAGGAACTGTCACCATTAATTTGCCAACATTAATTTTGAAATTGGTTTGCTATTACCTACTATTCCACAGAAACGTAATTTAGAAAGCTTTTAAAGGCATTTTTTAGAGCGTTTGTTGTTCCTGTGAACCCCAGGTAGTAGAATCATTGGCATAAAAGATTATGGTAGTAGAATCATTGGCTCTGTGTAGGATCAGAGACTGTCACCATTGATTCACAACTATTACTTTTATATTTGGTTTATATTCCCTGAAATTGCGTAGAAATCATAATTTAGGACTTTTTTAGAATGCTTTTCGCACCTCCCCTTCACTTCACCCCTTTTTAATTTGAATTTATTTCCGACTGTCCTTCGAGGGCATTTATATTTTATAAGTAACTACCATGCCATATTTAAAGTTTCTAGCCTTTTCAGTATCACAGAAATCTCAATTTAGAAAGTTTTTAGCTACTGATAGTGGCACAGACATAAAATATAGCTTATGTTTGAGCAGGTTCTATCACCAACAATTTATCATCAATATTTTTTTAATCGGTTTGGTATTTGATAAGATTACATAAAAATTGTAATTTATAACGCTTTTTGCTCACTTCATCTTTTTAAATTTGAAATTTTCTTTCGACAGTTCTTAGAAAGCAGTTGCATCTTGTAAGTAAATACCATGCCATACTTCAAAGTGTTAGACCCTTCAGTTATGCAAAAAACGCAAATTAGAACATGTTTTGCTTTTGCAACCCTCAGATGGTAGTGACAGCATCATAAAATATAACATATGTTATAGCAGGGATTGTCACCATTGATTTGCAACCATTATTTTTGAAATAGCTTTGGAATTTCCGGAGATTAAGTAGAAATCGCAATTTAGAACGTTTTTAAAACGCTTTTCGCGCATTTTCACCCCTTTTTAAAATTTCCAACTTTTTTCGAAACTGTTCTTAAAGATCATTTATATGCAATAAATATGTACCTTGCCTAATTTTAAGTTGCTAGCCCCTACCGATCACAAAAATTGAAATTTGGAACGCTTTTTTGCTCCTGCAACGTCTTGGTGATAGTGATACCGACTTAAAATAGCGTCTATGTTAGAGCAGAGGCTGTCAGTATCAATTTCTTACCATTACTTTTGAAATCAGTTTGATTCTTCCTGAGATATTGGTGACAAATCAGCATTTAGAACGTTCTTAGAATGCTTTTCGCTCATTTTGCTTTTGCATCTCCTCTGGGGTAGTGGAAAAAGATATAAAATATAGCCTATCTTGGAGCAAGATCTGTCATCATCATTTTTACACCATTATATTTGAAATCGGTTCAGTTTTTCCTGAGATTGCATAGAAATCGCAATTTAGAACGTTTTTTACAATGCTTTTTGCGCATTTTGACCCCCCCCCCCCCTTTTAAATTTCGATTTTTTTAGGAAATGTCCTTAGAGGTCATTTATATCTTATAACTAACTACCATTCTAAATTTCACGATTCAAGGCCTTTCCATCACGCAAAAACCGCAATTTAGAACGTTTTTCTCCTGCACCCCCTTTGGGGTAGTGGCACCGACATAAAACATAGCCTATGTTGGAGCAAGGGTTTTCACCATCATTTTGACACCATTATATTTTAAATCGGTTTGGTATTTCCTGAGATTATGTAGAAACTACCATTTAGAACGTTTTTTAGAACACTTTTCACGCATTTTCACCCCTTTTAAATTTCGAATTGTTTACGAACTGCTCTTAGACATCATTTATATCTTATAAGTAACTAATATTCCAAATTTCATATTTCTAGGCCCTTCCGTAACGCAAAAATCGCATTTTTAGAACGTTTTTTGCTCCTGCACCCCCTTTGGGGTAGTGGCACCAACATAAGATATAGCCTATATTCTAAGTTGGACTAACACCATCATTTTGATACCATTACTTTTGGAATCGGTTTGGTAGTTCCTGAGCTTACCTCCTACAAATAAACAATTTTTTCCTCTTTATAATAGGAGTATAGATTTAAACAGTTATATCTCTTGAGTTTTGCAGATAGCAAGTGTAACTTTTTATGTTTCATATAGGAAAGGACAAGGAAAAATTTCCTAATTGCAAATTTTACTATACGGGGGGACGTATAAAAATTTAGTTTATTTTCTTAGACACCCCCCACCCCACCTCCTTCAGGGAGGTTCAACTTGTGTCATCAAATTTTGTATCTTTTTATGAAATTTGCAATTGGAAGTATGTGTCTAGGTGCAATATATAAAGAAATAGCCTTATTGGCTTCATCTTTATGAGTCACTCTGTATATTATTAATGCTATGTTAAAAAAAAAAAAAAATTGATTTTACTTTTTCTCTTTTTTTTTGTATTAGGCTTTTGAATTAGCTACCGGAGATTATTTATTCGAACCTCACTCTGGTGAAGATTATTCAAGAGACGAAGATCATTTAGCTCACATAATTGAGCTTCTTGGTGACATACCAAAACATATTGCTTTTTCAGGAAGGTATTCAAGGGAATTCTTCAACAAAAAAGGTATGCTTGCTCATTAGTGTTTAAAATTGGATTTATTATGTCTGTAAATTACCATAATGTTTCTATTTTATTTCTTTTAAAATGGAAATAAGGTGATTGAAGGGAAATTGGTGGGTGTATTGAAGGGAAATTGGTGGGTGTATTGAAGGGTGATTGAAAGCGACTTTGAACCAGGGTTTTACAGAAATCTAAATTTTATTCCAAATCCTCTTTATGTAAAGCTAAAAATAACATATTTTTTCATATAATTTGTTCACGCTCACGTTTTTTTAACCTCTTTATTTTGAAACTGATGTTAACAAAAGAAGATATTTCATTCATTTTTCTGTTAAGAATTTTAATTGGTGAAATATAAATTTATGTTACTTTAACACTGTGTTGTGACCAATAGATTTACAATCAAAGTTTATGTTTAGATTACATAAATCAAGAGGAAAAAATTCACTTTTTAAAAAAAATGGTGTATATGTGTTTTTTCATTTTCACTAAAAGCTGTCTAAGTGTTGTATTATTGCGTATATGTAAAAATTCACTGCATATATGTAAAAAGATTTTTTTTTTTTTTCTGTTGAAAAGCTATCAATCTAAATTTTACACAAATAAGCTGAACAAATATAAATCTGTTCTAAAGATTAAAATTGTTTAAAATGCCTTCACAAAAATGTCTTGTGGAAAATTTTAAATGTAAAGGTGTTAGAATCGAAAAAAAAAAAAAAAAAAAAAAAAAAAAATAGTAACAAAGCCTTAGACAGATAGAAAAATCTAAAGTATGCTAGTTAAAATATTGTAAAGTGTAGTGAAAGTGAATGGCAGATTTAATTACACTAATATTTTACAGAAAGTCTAAAACCTTTATGTTCCTATACTTATGAAAATCTACCAGTATTTTTACTTATGTTCCTTCCTTCGTTTCATATTTCTCCAGAATTAGCTTAAAATATAGTTTGCACTTACAAGGGAACCACATTTGTTGCTGCTCGCACCTAGCATCGAGACCTGGTGCATTTTGTAGCCCTATTAGAGGTCTTCACGGGCTGTAATTTCCTGGCCCGGGCCGTCTCATACAAAAATCTGTGAAATCAGGCCCGGCACGACTCAATTTCTACAGAAAATTCCGTTTTTTCTTGACAAAATACCGTGTTTTTGATTTCTCTATCAGAATCTTCCGATTTGGCAAAGGACTGAGCAAGTAAATTAAATTATGAATAAAAGTAATATTATACAATGCTTAGCATACATTTAAAGGAGACCAAACTAGTCGCCAAAGGTGGCTAGTTATTAAATAATGATTTCCAATATTGCAAAATAAAAGTGAGAATTTTCAAATCTTATATCAATTACACATCTTGAATTACTTTTTTTTATTCCATTATCGAATGTACAAACAGATTTTAATTAAATTAATCTTTAATCATCGTCTAACGTGCCGATTTCCTTTTAGACTTAAGCAAAGCATAATATATGGAGTTAAGTTCCTGGAAAGTTTTCCTGCTAGTATTGTGATATGAGAGAAACAACAACAAAAAAAAGATGTGTCGTGTCAACAATCAATCAATCTGCCCACTGTCAATTCTTTTTGTGCCATTTTCAGTATTTTAAAATTTAACTCTGTAGGAATCATCAACAGAAAGAAAATGGGCCTGATCAGGACTGCCAAAATTTTAGCTTTTATAGCCGAGCTAGCCATTAACAATTTTGTATGAAATTTTAGCTGTTTTACTGTGCCGGGACTTGAAAATTGATTCCCTTGCACTTCTCTGATACACATTTGGGCGATTCCGTGGAGAGTGTCACGCAGGCTTTAATTTGCATTTATTCAATTATTTATTAAATTTTAATGTTAATTCTGATTTTAAGTGGTATGGTAAATAAGTTATTACCATATTTTTAAATTTAAATGTGTGGCAATAAAACTCACAGAAGTATATCATTTAATTTCATTACTCAAAATGTGCTTTTTTTCTACTTCAGAAAAAAAGCACATTTTGAGTATGAAATTAAATGATATATTATTATTATACACATTTAAAATTAAAAATATGTTAATAACTTATTTACCACACCACTTAAAATCAGAATTAACATTAAAATTTAATAAATAATTGAATAAATGCAAATTAAAGCCTGCGTTATGTGTGTGACTCTCCGCATGGAATCGCCCATTTATTCTGTTACTACCTGACCCACCCGGCTTTGCCCGGGACTGTGATAATAAACTTGATGATAACCCGTGATAATAACCTTAAATTTGTATGAATGTATATCTTTAACTCGATTTTGTATGAATTTATATTTTTTAATGAAAAAAATCATGAAAAAAATATTCATTTTTAGTGGTGTGCTCGTAAGATTTTTTCATTTGAGTAACAGGATTTCTCCTTTCATTACAAAATGTTATTTTTCACAAAATTATAATAAATTTCACAACCTGTAATTGTCCAAATACTTAGAGATTTATGTTATATAAAATGTGTGTCTGCTCACTATGTTGAAAGCGAGCGAAACTGCAACAAAACACTCGGTTTTTTTTACTATTTTTGTCAATTTTCAGACATTTCGTTTTGTAAAAAAAAATAGCTCTACCTGTTAGTACAGGGGAAATGTACCAGAAAAAGGAGGTTACATTGCAAAAGGTCAGGTAGAAAATTCTTTTTTTCTGAGTTGTTTATAAGGATGCCAACATGGAAAAACCAAGTTTTCTGACAAAATTTCTTAAGGCTAAATTTTTTGTGGCCAAAAAACAACAAAATTTTGGGCCTTTTTTTGATATTTTTTTTTAATATCTCGAAACTCGTTGCCATAGCATATTATTTGTCAATTACAATATTAAAAAGGACAAAATTCTCTACAACTTGACTACAAAAAAACTTGACATATGAAGATTTCACTGAACACTTCAGATCATAGAAGCACTGTTAACTGGAGCACTAAAAATGATTCACTTCACAGAGATCAAACTTTGGCTTAACTTGAAAACACATGAATCAAAAATATGCAAATCAAGGCAGATTCAAAAACAATATGCAGATTCAATCACAATATGTTGAACATCTTTCCAAGAAAAAGGGTAAGGTCAACTTCTATTATTGATGACACTTGTTTCAAAATGTAAACTTGAACACTGTCCTCTTCAATAAGCAATTATCGTAGAAATGCTATGAGGTCAAAAAAAAATTCTCAAACTTATTTACTTTATCAAAAACTTTTAATTTACTTTTTTAAAAATTTCAAATATACCATATAAACTTTCTATTACTTTAAAAATTTTCAAAATTATCAAACAAATTTAATTTATAAACTTAAAAACATTATAAACTAATCGCCCCCCCCCCCCCCCCTTCACACAAAGCATCGCTAAATAGCTAATGGGGTTAGCGTTCACCATCATAATGCCGTACCCCTAAGGGTTAAATACAGTAATTATAAAAATAAAGCAGAATATATATATTTAAAAAAAATTCATAAAATCACATAAATTACGATTTATTTAACTATTATAAAATTTTTTTTTTTTTTTCAATTTTTAAATAAAGTTTCTATTATATTTTAAACGATTAACACAGTTAGGGACGGGCCCATAACCGTGATGTCATTAAATTAACAACAAGGGTTTAAATTAGCAGAGTTTCGAATAATACACAATGAAAGCAAAAGCTAAATGTCCCGTTTGGGTTTTAAATAGTTATGAAAAAGATAAGAGATGTATGGTGGCGAAATGAAAACAAATTAAGTTTAAAAACAAACTAAACGTTTATTAAATAAAATATAAAACAATATGATTAAATATATTTCCAACAATAATAAATCTTTAAATTCTATTAAGCACATTATATTACCAAATTATACATATCTAGAAAAACATATTTAATAAAAGGAAAACTGACCTCATGACACATAAAGAAATAAACGATATAATCGCTTGAGTGACTGTCCTTCCCCAAACATTCCATGTTGTTTAGATATATCCATGAACTGCCGATAAACTAAATTATCACGATTCATATATATATATATATCAATGCTGAATAACACCAGGAAAACATTTCTTTAAAGATGAAATTGCATTACTGAAGAATATCACAAAGCACTTAAAGTTTATGTATTAAACCGTCGATAAATAAACTCACTCTGAGCTTCACTTTAACAATCGCCATTCGTGACTCACAGCTCGGCATTTACTTGTTGTCGAGATAAAACAGAGTCCATGCATTAAAACCGGAAATGGCTGACACAAGTTAAAGCAAGAATACGTAAAGTGACGATTTGTTGAAAACCAACAGAACTTCTAAACGGACATCCTCAGCCATCGAAACTCCGGAGAGATAAAACACTGTTAGTGGGTAAAGAAGAAGGAGGTGAAGAGAAAAGAAAATGAATCTGTATTTATATCAGCCGGGCGTTCAAATAAGAACTCATTACGCAATTCAAGGAGCAGCTGCAGACAGTTCCAGAATGATGAAAGATCATACATCCAATGTGCCGTAGACTCAAACGGACGACGCCATCTGGCGGCGGATGTGGAACTATTATTGTGGCGGTCATTCGAACAAAATGCGTGCTCTTGAATGCATGGAAGCTGATAGCTGAAAAGTGAAAGTACGGCCGGCAAAGAAAGTAAATAAAAATAAAGGACTTTACAAACAGGATAACAGAAGTGGATAAAAGGTAAGTAAAGAAATGATTGACTTTATATTATTAATAAAAGATATTTAAAGAGTGTTAAAGATATTTAAATAAATATATGAAATGTAGAGGAGATATCTCTGGACAGCGTCAAGATAGGAATAAGGTGTGTTTTACACTTATCAGTTCTGATATTTTGTATGGAACCCTTTTTATGCGAGTTCAGTTCGCACACGACCGATTATCTTTTTAAATCCGTTCGGTAGTTCCAAGAGTAACCCTTACAAAAAAAGGTTATTTCTTTATAATATTAGTACAGGTAAGACTTCAGTTTGAACCCTGATATTTTTAGAGAACTTTAACAACAAAGATGTTTTAACAAAATTTTCAACAGATTTATGTTACTTAATGGCAAATTCAATGTCATGTAAAGTACTGGAAGTGCACAGTAAAAAAAAACCAAAATACCATGTTTAATATCAACTACATTCCAAAATATGGATTACCTAACTGAGCACTAATTGGACGTAAATGATAAATTTCACCAATTTTCGTGATGTTGTTACATTTGACAAAAGCACGGTAAGTATATTGAAAATTTTGTTAAAATGGCTTCATTATTATTAAAGTTAAAAACAAGAATTCAAGATTGTCTTGAAATGAAATCCTGTGTATTTTTGGTTGAACAAGTGTATTGGAATTCTGTTATTTTCTATGTAAAAATTATTTGCTGGACTGTACACTTACAACTCTTAAAGTTTGCCTCATCATCTTTAAACACTTTTTATAAATCCAACCTAGTTTGGGGTTATTTCATTGGTGCATTTTATGTTTTCTAACTCTAATACTGTAAACGCTGTTTAAATGAAACACAACCAATGTAACTGCGGGTAAAAAGCATTATGATTTGATTCATTAAAAAGACATATTATATTAACCGGTGATTCAAATAATCAGCGAAAGCCTTTATCAAAAAACTCAAAACCCCCCCTAGAACCAAATTCTGGCTGTGCCACTGGCAGTTCAGAAATTAAAGAGAGATTTTTTTTTTCCATTTTTGGCACATTTTTCTCAAATATATTCCACAGGCAAGGGGTTAAAATGCCAATAATGGATGATCGTGTATGTCACATTCACTTGACATTAAACATGTTCCACGTGTTTGTTATATCATCAAGTGATTTTTAATTAGACTTTTTATTTGTATTTTTATGACAATTTAAAAACCCGTAACTAGATTCGTACACAAGTCAGATAATTCTGTTTGGTCAAAATAGAAGTCAACTCTACCTACAATGAAAAAAATTAATGGCAACTCGACGCACATTGAAAAATAATTAGCACAAACTCAATCCACAAAAAGAAAAAGAAAAAAATTAGCACCAACTCGACCCGACCTGAAACCAACAAAGAATATTTCAGTGACCTGCAACCCAAATCCAAAATACTTTAACCTCAATATAAAACATTCAATCGGAGAAAATAAAATTCACGATTAATCTAATTTATAATCATATTGCTAACATCAATTTTATCTTTTATGTATAAAGTAAACATGCACATACAGCTCCAAGTCAAAAAATTAGAATAATAATAATTAAAAAAAAGGAACTGTAAAAAAAGGTTTTTTGTGTATCGCTTATACAAAAAGTAATACAGGATAAAACTTAATGTTGTAAGAATGTACATACTTTGTAGAATCTTTTAGCATAAAAATGAAAGGAAATAATACAAAAATTAAAATAATTATTCACACTTGGAAAAAATCAAAATATTAGAATAACTATTTACCTGGTTCAAAATATTAGAATAATGTATTGTAAATAACACATTTTTTAAGAAAAAGGAAAAATAGTTATTCTTTAATATTCTGTAGCATCACCTTTACATTTTATAACAGCGCAAACTCGATTTTCCTAGCTAGCTACAAGTGGTTCAAAATGTTTTCTGCCCAGACATGATCATGCCGAGTTTATGCTGGAGAGAAGCTCAACTTTGTTTTTTTGCGTAATATCTTGCAGTCTTTTCTTCATTATTCCACACAAATTCTCTGTTGGATTTAAATCTGTCGAATTAGCCAGCCAGGGAAGTACGTTAATTTGGTATTGGCGAAGCCAGTTCTTAGTGGACACTGACTTGTGTGAAGGTGCTAAATCATGTTAGAAAATAAAATCATCACCACACAGGTCTTCCGACAATGGTATCATGAAATGCTCATGGATTTCTTGATATGTCTCAGAATTAATCCTTTCATTAACAATACATAGACTTCCAGGATCATCTGCAGTCATGCAAGTCCATGCCATTACAGTGGCTGCCAATTTCACTGATTGTTTCATGCAGTCCTTCTCATATACTTCTTGCTTCATTCACCATACACGAACGCCTTGATCACCATATGTTACACAAAACACACACTCATCACACAGGGAATTTGCCTTCCAACTCCCCTTCTAGCACTGCCCTTATTGTTAAATGAGTGTCTATAAGAAAATGATTTTTTAATCTTATTGCTGGTGATAAAGAATCAAATCGTCAGCATTTTATAGTTATTTTGCTTTGCTTTTTAGCAATGCACACAAACAATGGAGCCCCTGTGGGACATTTAGTTAATCATACTTTATAATTAAATTCGTAAATTGTACTTTGAAAATAGACCATTCTTCATATTTACAACTAAATATGGGTAATGGAATTTCAGGCAATTTTAACTTTCATGTTATTAAAACTTCTAGTCTCAGTACTATCAACATGTACATTTATTTCAGATATTTTGAGAATTTGAAGGAATGTATTCAGACTTATCTCAAGTTTCTCGAGGCGATCTTCGAGTTTGTCAAGTTCATTTTCGATATTGGGTAAGTCCTTAATATCCGGGATGTTGTGGTACTTATCCCGTATTTTGGACGCTTTGATTTGAGTCCAGTAATTTTTTAAGTTTTATTTTGAGCCTGGTACTCAAATAATTTCTTTCTTCTGTGTTATCCTTAACAAAATTTTTAAGTTTTGTTATGGCACCTTTCATTATGTTCAGTTTTTCCATAGCAGCTATTCAGCTGTGTACTAGATAGACCACTAATAATGTTCATTGAATACTGTGTGTGTGGTATTTGCTATTGATGATTAAACATAGTTTCTCTTTTTTATATTTTAATAACACAGCACACAGACATAACATTTAAACAACACTGAAGAACACAAATATAAAATAAACCAAAATAACTTGGGATGGTCAACCTGCTGATATTTAGATTTCATAAACTATTATTGGGAATAGACCCTCTGTATACGAAATAGAAGCAATTGGGGATAAAATCTACAAATACAGCAACATGCCCCTATGGCAGCTAGAGAACAACTAACCCAGCTACTTCACATGACTGCAAAATTGCAGAGCTCATACAGCATGCAGACAAGGTTAAAAAAATAGTTCAAAATCATATTTTTAAAAAAGTCTTTTTGAAGGACACATTGGCATTAATAAGGAATACATTATATGGAAATGTAAGCAGAACGTGAAATGATTTATTCATATATGTATGATGTACTTTACAGGAGCATCATAAAAAGTAAAAAATGATCACATTTTTCCATGAATTCAAAATGTTAAATGCAAAATATCAAGAAAATAGTAAAGAAAATATTTAGACATAAGAAGTAAATAAAATAATAATAAAATCAAAAAGTTTTTAATTAAAACAAGTAAACTAAAAACATGGTAATGCAATTATTTACAATCTAGTATTAGATTGCTACATGGTTCATGTAAAATTGTAATGTGAAAGTAATCTTTCCTCTTCTTGTTAAGTTTTAGGTTATATCACGAAAATATCCCTATTTTGTCTCTTAATATACAATGTAATTATGTAATTGATATAAAATGTGCAAATTCGGTTATTTTTAATTTTGTCCAGTGTCTTGGACTTACTAAGAAAAAGTGAAAAAAATAAACTCTGATGTCCCAAAGTAGAATTTTTTGTAATGATCTGCAATGAATCCTTCTTCTAATCAAAAATGTTCTGTGGGAGTGAAAAAGAAAAACAGAGGGAGATGGTCTTCTATATGTAGGAATGCAATCTCATCTTTTATAGAAATACAAAAGACGTTTTGTAAAGCACTGTACACACAAACAAAAGAAACATTATTTTGGGATAAGATTTATTTTTCAAACCATGGCATTGACAAAGAATTTACAGTTCTGCCAGTAACGTTAGAAGTGACATATTTTGAGATCACTTTTATGGAGGAAATGTGTCTTTAGAAATTTGGTCCATGCATAGTTGTAAGGGCATCTATTAGAAGTTTTCGAACAGATTTATGTCCAGGTGGAGGTCCGTTAATGTAAATAAACATGTTTGTCGATGGTGGTTTTATCTCCATCTGCTGTTTTTGGTCTTTTAGAAAATGTTTTGTCTATAGTTGATCCCCATGACTCGCATATGGCTTCAAATATGGGGATGAAAAAATGTGCCTTTAGAAAACTAATTTAGGGATCTCTTTGTTTTAGTGCTTTCACAGAATGTTTTAGCATGAACTTAATTTGTAAATATGTTCCACTCTGTTGTCACTCTTTGATTATCTGAAGAACGGCAACAAAAATATATCTTCTCTTAGTATTTTTGTACCTTGCCCATGTTCACATCGAAATTTAGAATGCTTCTTTCATTTGTTGATTGGTGTTTAACAATTTTACCATGATCAAAACAATCATAATGTATTTTTAAGGTTATCAAAATTATATGCACTTTGCAGTCAAAGCAAGAGACTCTTGCGAGTGCAAGCTGAAATTTTCAAACTGCACATGTAAAAAAACAATCTAAACCCTGCAAAAAATGGATTGTAAATGAGAAAGAAAAAATCATTCCCAGCATCCTTCCTTGCACAAAAAAAAAAGCTCTGTTATCGTAAATGGAATCACTAGTCATTCTGCTAATAAGAGAAGTGAAGGAATGTTGAAGGCCATCTTGCGACTTTCCTGCTTCTTCCTGAAAAGGTTAAAATGTATCTATAGCAGTATTTACCCCCATCCCTTCCATCCTCCATATTCTTTTTACACTAATATCAGGCTGCATTTAGTCTGTTTTTTCCTCTCCTAAAATTGAAAAAAATATATTAGAGGCGGTCATATAAATGTCACACTTTTTTCAATATTTTTGACCCCCCTCCCTTTGTCACAAAGTGTCACACTTCACCATACCCCCCTCCCCCCCATTGTCACATGTCACGCTATATTACATAAACATATACTTACAGTTCAGAAACAAAGCACTACGTTATAGATCATATTTCAAATTTTATTTTTAAACTTTGTGTTTTAACGATATTTGTGAACATAACAATAAAAATGAAGAATAAGGTTTATAACAAAAACATAATTAATATACAACAGTAATAAAATATTAATATGAAAGAGCAGTTAAAAACAGTCGTATTTTGGAATTTGAAATGGAATTTAATATGTTTGGCTTTAAATCTACTTTATAAACACAAAATACTTTAATTTCAAAATAACTTCAAAATTTAATCTACTGATCTTTAATGCTTTTATTTTAACCAAAATGTGTGATGTGACATTTCTTCTTACTCCCTCCCACCCCCTTGTCACAAACTGTCACGATTTTCAAACCCCCCTCCCCCCTCCAAGTGTGACAGCCCCTTAAACATTTCACTTGAAATGTTCTGCAGAGAAGTCTGTTGTTCTGCGAGGTATGTTGCACTTTTAACTATCTTCTGCTTTTGGGTTCTGGAGTAAAAACAAAATACTAGAATGTGAAATTAAATTCATTACAATAATTTTCCTTTACTTCTGAAATTTATGCTACTATATTGATAAGATTTTCTTTTTTTCACAAGCACTTTTTTTGTTTTAGATATAAAGTTATGATTTCAGTTATTGCATGCATGCAGCTTATATGAACTCAAATGAAACTTTGGTTTTGAAAAATAACATAATAGTGTCATTTCTTTACTCGTAGCTTGAATTATTTGCAATAGAGATGTAACGAATAGTGATTTAGCCGAATACCGAATATTTGGCCAAGTTTTAGACCGTATACCGAATATTTGGCAGCCAAATCCCGACTTAAAAAAAAAAAAAAAAAAAAAAAAAAAATTGCTATTTTAAAATCAAAAATTAAATTCAGGACTAATTACTAATTGAAATTAAATTTTTGTTTGAGTGTTCAAAAATCATAACAGCTTAATGTATTTTTTGTAATATTTTAAATACTTTGATGCCAATAAGATAACATATGACTTTCAAAAATATAAATAATAATTTAATTCATAATTTTTTATATAATCCATAGATAGTTCTAGTAATTTATATGTATTTTATCTAAAATATAACCTCATTACCTCTGTAAAAAGGAAACTTTTTATTTTAGTAAAATCATTTCAATCCCCCCCTCCCGAAAAAAAAAAACAAACTTGCATGTGTTTTCTGTCTTTTTATATCCTTTCTCATTCAACTCAAGCTTAGTAAATTTACATTCTGTATGTAAAGAAAAAGGTTGTTTTCTTAAAATATAATTATTCATTCCATTAAAATATAATTATTCTTTTCTGCTACCATGATATAATTTTCTCTTTTCTTTCTCTCAAAATTAACAAGCCCCTCATAATACTTCCTCCAACCCATATTTCACAATGAAATGCCTCCTGAAGTTTATGTAATATCATTATATACAGTTATTTATAAGTTGTCACGAAGCTTTAAAACTGAGTAAGTATTAGGATTTCTTTTTCTTATAATAATTAATGTATTTAGATATAATTTTTTTATTTATTTATTATTTTTTTTTAATATTTAAAATCTCATTTCATTTTGATTTTCTGGAACTTATTTAACCAAATATCTTAGAATATTCGGATAAATATACAGCTATTCGGCTGAATCTCTGTTCAATGTTCGGCCATGCCGAATAGTGACCGAATATTCATTAATCCCTAATTTGCAATGTTAAAGAAATGCAATTAACTATTTTATAGACAATTACTACATATGCTATATTTTCTATGTAGGTAATGGATAGCTGCCAAGTGTTCCAATTTAATCTGAGTTCTACCAATATTTCAAATACCTTTTCAAAAAATCTGGTTAAAAAACAAAATCCCCATTTAATAACAATTACCATTCAAATAAATATTGGGGGGGGGGGGGATCAAATTTTAAAAGGAATCCCTTTAGATTTTAAAACATGACATCTGTATAAAATGTGGTAAATTTAAAGATGTTTTTGTTGTGACTGGAACGTAAATTGCCTTTTAGATAAATTTGGAAAGTAAATTGCCTTTTAGATAAATTTCTTAATATTGACTTCAGTAAACAAATGCTAAATAAGCTTATTGCAAAATCTCAATTTCTGATGCATGCTGTATACTTAAAACCATGAAAAGATTTTTTTATTTTTTACTTGTGCCATTATTAAATCAAAATATATTTATAGTTTTAAATCAAAATATATATATATAATAAATAGCATTGGGCTTTCTTGTAAAGAAATGACACACGCACACACAAAACCCCCGAAAAAATCCCACTACTACTTCTAAAAAAAAAATCTTCATGGTAGATTTCTATTTCAAATGTTGTAGGAATCTACCATGAATATTTTTGTTTCATAATTCTGCATTGCCCAATTCTGTTTTCTTAACCATGGGCCCTGAGGTTATAGTCCTGCATTGGGTTGGGCTGCCCACATCTGACACGTCCCATGGTTCAGGTCTGGTCGGGTTGGAGCTACATTTTTTCCTTGCGGATCTGGTTTGGGGCAGGTTGACTTCTACTTTTTTACTGTTAATCATGTTGACTTTCATTCTTTCGGCTTCAGACTGGTTTCAGGTTGGGTTTTGACACTTGGGGGTCATATTCAGGTTGACCCAATTTTTAAAAAGAATGCTCAAAATATTTTTTCATATTAAAGGTCTTATACAATAAGATCTCCATAAAGACACTCCCGAAAAGTAGACTATTTAGCAAACACTTTTTCAATTCCTAGCACTTATATATTTGTGTGCTTATATATCTGAATAGTAGGCTCTTCCCAATTTGCATACACATAACATGTGTATTATTCATAAATGTGTATGTGTATGCATAAACTATCACAAATACGATACATATGTATTTGTGTTTGAAAAACGAAATTTTGGTAATATTTTTCATATTCTGAGAGGAGAAAAAATGGTTCGTAACTGTACCGTAGAAAAAGAATAATCTGTAATCACATTTCTTATATGTTTTATTTCCCATGCAGTAAATTAAATATATGCTGATTCATATTCAAATACGTATTTATTTTCATCTGAAATGTAGTTTGTTCAAACTTTTTCAGAAAATCCCTACAACCAGACTTTAAAAAATATAAATATGATCCACAAGAATTATTCTAGGGTCAACTTGACCCGCAGAAAAAAAAAATTAGTCGCCCCCCCCTCCCCCCCCCCCCCCAAAAAAAAAATAATAATAATAAAATTGGGGACAGCCCGACCCGGTGCAAGATTCTATTCAATGATCCCAAGGTGTCTGCTGTTCAGAGGTTTTACTGTATTTGAATATTAAAGAACATAGATTTTGTCTGATTCAGGTTGGGTACAATCCGACCTGTGCAGTACCACCTGAGGTGCTGTACTTCATATGTCCAGTTAGGTGGTCAACATAATCCAAGACCTTCAGTTGTTTTTAGTTTCCAAACAAGCTTAGTACTCATTTGGTCGACCCCAGAGAGAAGTTGAGGGAACTGTGTCAAAGTTCGGAGTTGAACTACAGACCTGTAACATGACAGCGTGATGTGCTGACCACTAAGCTATTGGATTTGTTTGGAAATAATGGTTATCCAGTCTTCCAAACTTTTTTCTGTGACAAATCTTAATTATGTATTTTTTTTTTCCATTTCTGTGGCAAATATTTAACCCTAATTATTTAACATAATATTTTTATGACTCGTCCAACAGTTCAAATAATAATATTGCTCTTGAACCATTGTTGTTTGATGCTACCCATGACTGTGGATCCAGTTACAGAATATTAGCTATTATCTGTCCAAAGAGTGGGTATAACATTGTAAATTGTTTCATTTTGCAAACCACTTACTATTTTACAATATTTTTATATTTCATTTAAATTTTTGGCAGTTCTTATACTCTTTATGCTTTCTGAAATGATTTGCACTTGAAACCGATTTTTTCTGCAGATGACACCCTGAAAGATTGAGTTCTAGATCAAAAGTACCTCTAATCAGTAGTTTTAATAAAACTTCAGTTTTTGGCAATTCTTGTATTGTATGCTTATGTATTCTTCAATTCTTTGTTCCGAGAAAGCTCCATAATATGGTTGAAAGCCAATCATCACATATTTGGCCCCAAAAAAATTAACTTTTGTAACCATTGTTGTAACTCTCTTACAGTTAAAATTGTATATTGTTGTCTTGTTTGACAGCAAATTTGGCTATGAATCTAATTGCAGAAAATTAGCCACTTTACCTGTGTGAAGAATAGATATTGTTTTATTTTGCATTTGGGATGCACCAAATAGGGATTTTGGCCGAATGCCGAATATTCGGCCTGAAGGTAAACCGAATACCAAATGTTCGGCCAGCCAAATAGTAACTATTCTGCTGAATATTTTTATATCGAGTTTAACGGTATTAAAAAGTTAAGTTTTAAACAATTTTACATAATATTTAACAGAGATAGTTCTAATTTGATAAACAAGACTTTTAGGTAGCTTTCATTACAAAAAGCTACCTATTGCAGCCGTTCGAAGGAAAGCGATTTCAAAAAATTTTGGTATATTTTCATCGATCATGACCCCCAGACACCGAAACCACCCTCTGTTCAAAATTGATATATATATCTATCTCTCTCTCTCTCTCTCTCTCTCTCTCTATATATATATATATATATATATATATATATATATATATATATATATCTGACCTATGTCACGCTCTAACTCTCGCAATTATGAACTGATTTCGATGTAATTCGGTGTGTACATAGTACATACCAATGTCTCGACCGAGTTCGTTGGCCAGCTTTATCCGCCATTTTGTTTCAAAATGGCGGCCATTTAAAATTTTTAAAAAATTTTTAAATTTGAAATGTGGTACCAAAAAATTAAAAATGGAAAAATATTTTTTTTTTATGTATTTGACCTTTATACAAAGATTCTGGAGCAGTTTTTGTTTCGTCTATATCTTAAAAAATGGCTGAGTTATAGCATTTTGAATTTCTAGCGTGGCTGGCATTTTGAAACGTCCTGAATTTTGTCACGCGATAAAAGGCGTATTTATGAACCAATTTCGATGTAATTCGGTGCATACATAGTACATACCAATGTCTCGACCGGGTTCGCTGGCCAGCTTCATCCGCCATTTTGTTTCAAAATGGCGGCCATTTAAAATTTTTAAAAAATTTTTAAATTTGAAATGTGGTACCAAAAAATTGAAAATGAAAAAATATTTTTTTCTTATGTATTTGACCTTTATACAAAGATTTCGGAGGAGTTTTTGTTTCGTCTATATCTTCAAAAATGGCTGAGTTGCAGCATTTTGATTTTCTAGCGTGGCTGACATTTTGAAACGTCTTGAATTTTGTCACGTGATAAAAGGCATATTTATGAACCGATTTGGATGTAACTTCGTTTATACATAGTACATACCAATGTCTCGACCGGGTTCGTTGACCAGCTTCATCCACCATCTTGTTTAAAAATGGCGGCCATTTAAATTTTTAAGAAAAATTTAAATTTGAAATGTGGTACCAAAAAATTGAAAATTGAAAAAATATTTTTTTCTTATGTGTTTGACCTTGACAAAAAGATTCGGGAGCAGTTTTTGTTTCGTCTATATCTTAAGAAATGGCTGAGCATTTCTTAATATAGCATTTTGAATTTCTAGCGTGGCTGACATTTTGAAACGTCCTGATTTTTGTCACATAATAACAGGCGTATTTATGAACAGATTTGGATGTACCTTGGTGTGTACATAGTACATACAAATATCTCGACCGAGTTTGTTGGCCAGCTTCATCTGCCATCTTGTTTCAAAAGGGTTGCCATTTAAAAATAAATTAAATTTAAAATAAGGTATTAAAAAATTGGAAAATGAAAAAAAAAATTTTTTATGTGTTTGGCCTTGATACAAAGATTCCGGAGCAGTTTTTGTTTCTGAAAATTTGTTCTTTTGTTTATATCTTAAAAAATGTTTGAATTATAGCACTTTGAATATCTAGCATGGCTAACATTTTGAAACGATCTTGTATTTGTCACGCGATAGCACACGTATTCGCCTATTTCGATGTAAGAAGGCATGTGGATAGTATACATCAATACCTCGACCGAGTTCGCTGGCCAGATTCATCAGCCATCTTGTTTCAAAATGGCGGCCATTAAATAAAAAATATATATATATTTAAAGTGAGGTGCAAAAAAATTAGAAATTGAAAAAGGTTTCTTTCTTAAGTATTTGTCCTTGATATAAGGATTCAGGAGCATTTTTTGTTTGTCTTTACCTTAAAAAATGGCTCAGATATAGCAGTTTCAATTTCTATTGTGGGTGACATTTTGAAAAATCTGATTTTTTGCATGCGACAGCACTCGTATATATCAACCGATTCCGATGTGAGTGAGCATGTGCACAGCAATTACTAAGATCTCGACCAAGTTCACTGGTTAGCCTCATCCACCATGTTGTCTTAAAATGGCAGGCACTTTAAGAAATCGCCGAATTTGGCAGCCAAATATAAGTTATTTTAAAGAAAAGCAGCTTGGATAAAGCTGACTAATTTCGCGAAATTCTCATTCATTATATTGATAAAAATTAGTATTGAATCTCCTATATTCGGTTTCCACTAAATTGAGCTTCGTGTGTTTGAATGATATAAGTTGGCTTTTTTAAAATAAGGAATATGAAAGCTACCTCTTCCTCCCAGCACTGGCCGGAAGGACTTTTTTATAAGTAAACTTTGCACTAAAAAATTTGTTTTGAGTTATTGTTTAAGAAGGATGTTTTAAAATTTTTTTAATTAAAATTTAAATTACAGGCCACCTTTTGTGAATTCAAACAAATGAATAGAATTTTCTTATATTGAAAAAGAAACAACATATCATTCCACTTATTCCATCAAAAATGCAAGGTGTGTCACTAGAAGCCGTAATTGAATTTTCTTTCACAACTGTAGCAAAAAATGAAGATATTTTAGTGAGATTTGCATCATATGAATTCGTTTGTATAAAATCTGATGTTATCATTGGAAGTGACTGATTTTTTGGCCAGTGATACATTATAAGTACTGTTAACTGCATTCATAATAAAGGAATGTCTAGCTGAGTGTTTTTTAGATAAGAATGGTTGCAATTTCTAGCACTTCTCGACATGTTATCATATTTCACAGAAATTAAAGTGATTCTCTTGACAATATAGTTACAATACCTTCATTATCATTAAAGTAACAAAGGAAAATTAAAGTTTGACCTAAGGTGAGATACACTGTATTTTTGACTGAATAAGTGAATCGTGACCCTGATTTGCTGGACAAAAAAAATACCTATTTTGATACCTATTATTAACCCTGAAAGTTTTTTATATTTTGCTGAGAAACATCTTGTTTGCAAAAAAGCAAGAAACTGATTATTTATCAGACAATAAGGAACTTGCATTTATACATCGTTAATTCATATAAAAGTCATCATTAATGGTTAATCTTTTTAAGTGACACTTTTAAAACAGCAAATAAATAATATAAAAGCATTCTCTTTTATTTAAAGATGATTCTGTCGAATTATTCCGAATATCTTTATTAATTGACAGTTAAAAGTAGAAGTTGTGTAAACTTTGACCGAATAGTTTGACATTTCGTCAAACTGAATATTCGGAAGGCCGAATAGTTTGATATTCAGCCAAGCTGAATATTCAAGGGGCTGAATAGTTTATTCAGCCCAACTGAATATTCTGGTAGTATGGCTGAATAGGCCAAATAGATACTGAATATTCAGTAATCCTTATTTTGCATACCACATACTATTTTCAATATTTTTATAAGCATTATTTCATTATTATAAGCTGTGAAGAACTGGTAGCATGTGAAGATTATTTTTCACAGACATGACAATGTGAGATTACTTCTCACAATATCTAAATTTAATTTAATTTTGTTCCTTTTCAACTATTTTTTGCATCAATATCTATTTAAATTCATTCATTGTGTCCGACCGCAATGTTTACTTTTTATCAATTGCACCCAACTGTCTTTTCCCTACTGCATTCCCTACTGCATTTTCCCTACTAGCTAATTGGCGATGTTGCGCATGTACCTTTCCTCGCCTCTCTTTGATTTTCAGAGCACCAGGCTCTTTGCCGTCGGCATGTATTATGTCATTAATCCGCTTTCTCTCTCCCTCCCTTCTCTAACGTAAACGTTGCGCGATAGCAGACGTCTGTAGGAGGGGTGTGTTAGTTTCGTTTTTACGAATAGCAAGTTTACCTTTTAAATCTACACCTTGTCATTTGATTTTCATTAATTTGTCATAATTTTTAATTTAGCTAATCAATTTAAATCTGACATTTAATTACTTTTGAGCCCCCGTACTTGTCATTTATAAACTAAAACCCGTTAATTTTCAGATTAGAATTTAGGTTGATGTTGTCCTGAAAATATGTAGTTTTCCAACAGTTTTATCGGAAGGTGGGCTTGCCTGCCATTCGAATGCAGTCTAAAATAGTTTGCTATAAGAGTTCGTTACCGTGCTATGGGTTGTATATTCATGATGTGGATATTTTGTCATGCCCAAATTAATTTAAATAATCTGTGCTGCTCTCTTCTAAAATCTAATGGAATTAGGTCAACGAAAACTTATGTTGTTCTATTATAAGAGATTCCATTTTTAATATCCACTTCGTGACCAGAAGCAAGATTCTTTACTAACCTTCCACTACTAATTTCTGGAAATAAGATTTTATTATTCTTCAAATATGCTTCCTCTTTTGCCTTAAACAATCTACATATTAAAGTAAGTATGTTCTTTATTTTATTATATTTTAACGATCACCAAATTATTAAAGGAATCCAGCAATATACTTAACCCTATATATTTCATTCTTGTCACAGGCACTCTGAGAGAGATATATTTCTATACCCAAAACACTTCTAATCTGCCGTTTTCAAGAACCTAAATATATATCTATATACATACAGGAATTGCTTGTCTAATAGTGTAAGATATGGTCTACCGACTTCACACAGGACAAATAAATGTGAAAAATTTCCCTGGGGAAAAGTCCATAATCAGGTCCAAAGCCAATTCTGCATTTAACATCATTATTATAACTCTCAAACAATAAAAAATATTGTTACTAGCATAACTCTTTTTTGCTGTTTGATTATGGAATAAGAGCTTTTTTTTTCCTGTGCGAAGAGTGTGTGTAAACTAATAAATGCTTCGTTTTGCATACTCTATGTATTCTTTGTAATATTTTTACATTTCATTTCAATTTTTAGTTTGTTTTCAGCAGAACCGTTTTCAAGAAGCCCAGTAAATAATGTGTGTGTATATATATATTTTATATATATGACATGAGTTTCAAAACTCTACTTATCCAAAATTTAAAAAATAGGGTTTTCTCTATCAATCTATTCTGTTGGTGAACCTACCTCGAAGAAGCACTGCAATCTACAATAAAACTAGATTTTTAGTGTATTTCTGGCATTGCAAAATCTTTGTTAACAATGAAAACCAATGGACGCAGTCAGAGGTTCTTCGCGATTTCCCAAAATTTTATTTTCAGGATAAGGCGACTTTTGAAACTACGTCCTCATATATATATATATACATACAAGTATTACTTGTTTATTTTTAATAGTATAAGTTTTCAGTTTTTTGCAGTTGTATGCATTATGTTGCTTGTATGCTTCTACAGTTCTTTGTTTGAAGAACTATAATCTGGTTCAAAGCCAATTAGCATAGGTTTGGCGAAAAATTAATTTAATTTTTGTAACCATTATTGCAACTCTAATACAATTACCTTTTGCACATCTGTGTCATATTTATGAATCCAAATTTAGTTACTTTGTTTTTTCTATATTGCGAGCCCTGCTTGTTAAATGGTACATAAGGGTTAATAATCTTGAAAATTAATGAGATTGAGCTGTAAATGCTTATTAAGTAATTATATAATTCATGGTGAAGAAACAGGTGTGGGAGGGGGCAGCATATGAGCTTGAATGTTTTAGTTTTCAGGTTGGCAACTATAAGTATGTCTGGATTTGCAGATTTAAACATCAAGGGACATGACTGTGGAAGCAATCAATCATTCAATTAAAAATTTAATATTAAAAATATCATGGAAATATTTGTAAGATTTTGATTTGATTCATGAGTCTACAAAAGTATTTCAGTGGTTTTTGAAAACATACTTTTGAAATTAACCCCTTCTCTCCCATTTTATAACACTAGTGGATACATGCTTCATAAAAATTATTTCATCTGGCAGCAAAAGGGTTAATGTCCCATAAGTCCGTTCACATTTTTAAAAACTCATGGAAAATTAACATTGTTTTATCAGATTGCGGTTTTGCACCATAATACTTGTCATGGACATTTTTGACAAAAGAAGGTGTTAAAAAAAGACCGTAAGTAAGTTCAAATTTTAAATATTCATAAAAATATGAAAAAAAAAATCATACTGGGTACTTTTTATACCATAAGACTTATCAAATAGTTGAAAGTTTTGTGGCAAAAGAATGTTCAAAGAATTCAATAATTTTGTTCATATTTCAAAAACTCATAGGCATTTAACAAGTTCTATTGTAGGTTTAAAGGACACAATAGGGTAGGGGATTGATTGACCTGCTTATTCTCCTGATTTGAACCCCTTGGACTATTTTCTGTGGGCTACTTGAAGGACAGCGTGTTCAAAAACCCTCCACAATCATTAGATGTGCTCCGACAAGGCATTTTTATCTGATCTTCCAGCATCATACTGCCAACTATTCATTCAGTTTTGGACAACTTTGATCTTGGGCTTCGCCATTTGTTGCAAGTAATGGGAAGCATTTCGAAAATCTTGTGCATTAAATCGGAATAAATGTACTTATTTGTGAAGAAAATATTTTTCTTTTATCCCTACTCAAACTCTTTTACTAAACAATTCAAATTTTTGGTTAATTACTGGGCACCCTGTATTTTGTGCTATACATTAATCTTTTATATTTACATTGTGACTTTAAAGCCTCATTAAACATTTTTCAAATATAAAATTGTGTAGAGATTGTATTGATTTGAATTGATACAATTGATGAGAATTGTAAAGATGTGTAGTTAAAAAACAAAAAGAAAAAAAAAATACATCCCCCCCACCCCCCCACCCCCTCCCTTTCTGATTTACAAATAAAATTGAACATAATTATTTTTTAAATTTTATAAGAATTGAAAGATTTCAAAAAACATTTTTTGTTTTAATTATTTTTTTAACTATTGTTGTAAATATTTTACAGAGTGGCTAATAATTACTAATAAGTCAGTTTTTATGAAGCAAACCTTTTTAATCTTCAAATATTAAGACGGAGAATTATTGAGGTGGAATTTTTCTTATTCACAATTTGGGACATAAAGGTTAAAATTTTTAAATGAAACTTTGATTACTAAAAATGTTAATTGTTATTTTTAGTAGAAAATGTGTACTAATGTAAATTTAACTTTATTTTAGGTGAGCTACGTCACATAACAAAATTGAAGCCTTGGGGCTTGTATGATGTGCTAACAGAAAAGTATGAATGGGACCCTGCTGAAGCTCAGGCTTTTACAGACTTTTTAATTCCTATGCTAGCCTTTGATCCGAATGAGCGTGCAAAAGCTTCTGATTGCTTAAATCACCCTTGGTTAGCCTCATGACTTCCAAACAAATTTAGCTCCTTTTACCTCTAAATCCACAAACTAAAGACAGTCATGCATTCAAATCAAGTGAAATCATTTGTACATTTTATTTGTCATAGATATTTCATTTGATAACAAGAATAAAAATTCGTTAGATCTGGCAAATGAAGATTTTTCTTTTCCTCTGTGTTAAAAGATATTGTATATTTTATGTATCATAAGCTAGCATAATTAAGCCAATAATATAATTCCCCTAAAATTCTCTATAACCCTTTCAAAGCCAGAGAGACTTATCATGAATTCTGTATTTCTTTCATCATCATTGAACTTTTATCTTCATTCTGTAGTATGAGATGGTAAAAACTTTCCTTTATTTTTACTTTTTTAATTTGTTTGAAAAATTTTACCATTGCCTGACTGTATATATTTAAGTTATTTGGTTTATAACCGGTGAAATAATTTGGAAAATAATTATTCTTTGCAGGCATTTTTATGTCTTTCATGAAGGTAATATATCAGTGTGAGGTGTGCAGCATCATATCTTTAGATATGTTATTGTAAATATTTTTAATATACAATGTATAGAAAAAAGTAAAATTCAAATTTATGTTCTTCTGTGTTGTCCTTTCTTCTGGTTCTTGAAGGGGTTTTAGTTAACCGCCTTAATTAAATTATTATGTGTTTCACTCTGTCTCTTGCTTATGTATAATTTATTTATCATTTACACTATTATTTTATAATTCTGTTCAGATGTGTTGTGCATTTTTGTGTTTTATAATGATGCATCTCTCTACTCTTTTTTTTTTTTTTTTTTTTTTTTTTTTTTTTCCCATGTATGTAATTATTGGAAAAAAAGCAAGTGACATATTTGTGAAATAAATATTAATCAGGGATGAGGCATGGTTGGGTTTTTAATAATTATAAAGAATTTAAAATTAAGAAGCAGCTATAGTCTGTTCAAAATGAAGAGAGACTGAAAATAAATAAAACCACGTTCTTATTGGAAGCTTTAATAATAATTTGGCTACAATCAATATCAGCCAAGTATCTATCGTTGTCAAAATTGTGATCATTGCTTTACTATAAAAATAATTCTTTTTTTTTTATATATATACTGTTTAAAATATATAAATAAACAACAAAAATTCACCCCAAGAAAAAGGTCAAATTTTTGCAAAGAAGAGAAGAAAATAATTTTAAATGGTTTTACAATTTAATTCTGAAAATGTAATGACGAATATTGATGTTTTGATAAAAAGTTCATCAAGAAATAACTAATTTGTGCAATTAATGTATCAATCAATCAAATATTTGCTAATAATTTTTTCCTTTTTGGGGGGGGTGGGGGGGGGGAAGACAATTTATTTTTTAAAGTTTCCAGAGTGGAAACTCACTTGCATAAACTGGCAATGCTTATTTCAATGCTCTCTTAATTTTTGAATAAACTACAGTTATTATCCAAACTTCCTGGCTATGAAAATATTTTACCTGTTTTTTATACAATTTATGATTATGTGGAATAGAAAAAAAAAGTTTCTAAGATTCTGAGAATTTTTATTTTTGTGTCATCTGTATTTGTTTTTCAAAGGTTATCACTGTATTTATAAGCTTTTTCAATACCTTTCCGTTAGACGAATGCTATTTTGTTGTAAGTGGAGATTGTAGTAAGTTAATAACCATTCCATTCACAAACATTACAATAAGTATATATAGAAGCTAACTTATTTAGACAATAGGAATGGTGATTCTAATGTCAAACATGTAATTTAATGAAAAGTATAATTATTTTATTAAATACAAGAAATAACAAAATTTGCAGCCGCAGTGAAATATCCTCTGAATATTTTTTCTATGTGATAAAATATTTCATTACACAGCATCATAAAGTTGATTTCATTTAGCATTGCTAAGAAATCTGAAATTTTTTTCATGTTTATGGCGTTGTAGAAGTTCAATTAAATATGATTCACATAATATTCACGGAAATTATAGATGTGCATGAGAAGTTTATAAATTGAGCAGCTATTATTAGAGGAATGCAGAAATCTTGAAACCAGTTTTCGGTGTTTCTATCTTTCTTATTTTATCCCAGCTCCATTTTGATGCTTCAAAATCAAGAATACATTATTATACATTTTTATGAACATATCTCAGAATATAAACTATACCTTTGCTTTGGAAGAATTTCATTAGAGAGGGATCATTATTTGACAGTTACTGAATAGTGTAATTAAAAAATATTTCCCTCTTCCCCACAAAACTGACTGGTGTTCGTCTAATGGAGAAGTACTACTTTTTCTTGTAACTAATATTTTTTGTGCCATTATAATTTCTGTCAAAATTGTCTGTGACAAAACTGCTTGATACAAGTATCTTATGTTATTACTTGTTTCTAATTTAGTTTCAGATGTCATTTCATTTATATATGCATGTAATTTTGAACTTGTTTAAACTTTCAAATTTTATTTCACATCTTAATACACATTTATATTTAAATGCACTCATCTTACATTTATTTGTCTGCATTTAACTCTTCTGAACTCATTCAAGGAGAGTTTTAGGATTTTTTTGCTGATCTTGTTATTCTTTTTTTAATTCTTACATTATTTACATTACATTAAAGATTAGAAAGAATCTTGCTTTCAGTATATTAGGAGAAAGAATTCAGAACTAAAAAAATGCTAAAACGCTTAAAAAGTTTTAAAACTCCACACTCCTATTGATTTACAGCAAAACTTCTATTATCCATCAGTCACGGGACTGTTCCTGTGATGGATAAGAGGGTGTAAATGGATAATAGAAATTCTCACAAATCATACAACAAATTCTGATGATAGAGGACAAAGTAAAAATTCTACCATATGACTTCATATTGTATAGATAAAAATCCAAGATTTGAAGTGAAAATTGATGACTCTATTATAGCTCTTTCACCAAACATTCGGAACTATTCATTTACTGACTTGAATTGTGCTAGTAGTGCAATGTTTAGTCTAATGTTCACATTGAATGAATAGCTTTCATTTTTCATGACATGTTTACAGAGTCATATTCCAGTTTACAAATATAGGGTGAAAACTAACAAATAATCACCAAATGATTTATAATTGGTTTATATGTGCTATTTTTAGTGGCTGATGGATAATTGAATGTGTCAATTAAGAGTGACAGATGATAGAAATTTTATTGTATTTCTAAATTCAACGAACTATTGTTCTTATAATACAACTGTGTTTACATTTGCATGTGTGCAGTAATAATACTTAATATAATATGCCTCAAGCACAAAAACATGTTAAGTTGAATTTGAATAAGTTAAGAATCAGTTTATCTCCTTTTCTTGGTAGTTTCCTTTAATTGTCTTAAACTTGCTTCATGTATTTTGAGTATTTGTACTCTTTAGGAACACCAGAGTATTTAAATCATTTTTCGATTAAAATAAAATATTTATCAAATTTATTAATTACTACTATTATATTTTAAACTATTGGTTTATAAAATCGATAAAAAGAAGAGACAACCCATTCTCTCGTAAGTTGGCAATGAATAAGTTTTAGATGCTTTCTTGATATTTGACTCAGAACTGTTTTTATTGTTGAAAAGTAAGAAATTTTCCTAAATAAGCTCAATGTATAGCAAGTTATGGTAATAAAAAAATAAGATGAATGTCTATTAAATGTTTATGAAAAAGTTTATTAAAATTTTATTACTTATGGTGCTCCTAACTTTTCATTTTATTTTTACTGTATTCATCTTAAATGTTTTACAGCTTATTTGAGTCATCTAATGTTGAAGGTATTCTTCTCTACTTTTTAAACCAAAAAATCTATTTTAACCATATAGTAACTTATTTTCATTTAATAGTCAAATCAGTTACTCTATCAAAGTAATAATAAATGAATGCCCTTTGTATATGCAAAAATGTGAATGAACTTATGGTTTGGTGTGTGCCTGAATGAAACTCAAGTATCAAAATTGAATTGTTAATTTTACTTTTTATAAGAATCTTTTTAAAAGATAACTGCTGTTATTCAGCATATAGAAGTTTATTCTCGCCATATTTCTTAGGGTTGTATTTGTTCCATAAGTACAAGAACAGAATATCTAGCATATGCTGTTGTGCTAGCTTGTCTTTCTAGTGTGGCGGTTTCAGATTGTATATGTATATTACTTATATAAAAACTGCTGAGTCAAGATTTCTTGATAATGTACAGAACAGTTTTCATGTATTTTGTTCAAATGTCTTGTCCATTTCATGTAAGTCTTAATGAAGGTGACTTGAAATTAAAGTTTTTAGTTGAATAAAGGAAAAATTTTGTTCATCTCTTAATTTTTATTCTTGTATTAATCAGAGTTTATGATCCTTTCTTCAACAATCTATGTTCCTCACCCTACATTCAGACCTCAGTCTCTAAAAGCATGCTACAATTTGGTCTGTTTTAGAAAGCTAGAGAAAAATAGCTGCAAATGTAGAAACTCTGTATCTCTTTCAAGCTAATTATTATTTTAAGAAATAAACTGAGCAAGCTAAATAATAAGTATTAAAGGCACTTTTCATTTAATAAAATATTATTGTTCACTGCAACTTCCTACCCTTCAATAAAACTCATAAAAAATAAATCAGTTTGTAGAAGAATTTAGCATTAGTCTAGAGAGTGGAAATTCACGAGTTTGTCGTGTAATAAATTGGCATAGAATAATAAATGAATAATTTTTTGGATTTTTTCCCCCTTTTCATGTACAGTAGAAGATCTTTATAACGCAAACCTAAGAACACAATGTTTTGCATTATATAGAATTTTGCTTTATATAGATCATTTCACACATCATTAAAACTTTGGCAAAATACGTCTGGAACATATTAATATACAGTAGATCTTTCTATTGCATTCTTTGGCACCAAAAGATATGCAGATTATAAAATTTTGCATAACGTACATCATTTCACATGTTAAATTTTCTTATACCTTAATGCATGATCCGAATATATGCATGGACAGAATCATATTATTTCCAAAATTTTTTTGTTTAATAATAGCTATGTTTTCATTAAAAACTCTGAATTAAGATGATGAAGAAGAAATAATGTTTCAAACTTAATCCTGAGGGTATTTCTACAATGTGGATTGCAGGTGCTTCTTAACTGCAAAATTCATTGTTTACATCTCAGAAGTTGTGTGTTATATAGAGAATTGCATTATATAGAATTCCGTTATAGAGATCTACTGTATTATAAAACCTTTTGTGTCAAATTTCATGATTGTAGGTCAACGAGAAGTATCCTATAGGTTTTACTCTCGAAACCTATAGGATACTTCCTGTTGATCTATAACAAGGGTCAGCAAGTACTTTTAAGTGGGGTCCGAATACTTTTGAAAAATTTTATTGGGTCCAGAGAAAAAAACACATAAGTAATACAAGTACTTATTACTTTTAAATTTTTATTTTTGCATAGACATACATATAAACACATAAGTAATATAAGTACTTATTACTTTTAAATTTTTATTTTTACGTAGACATACATATAATAGAAAATAGAAAAGTCAGGTATTCGTTCTGAAAAAATAATGCATACATACAAAGTAATTCCATGACGTTAATGATGCAGACCGATGCTGATTGAAATTATTCTTTAGAGAATGCCTTGATAATAAAATGTCCAAATCGAAATGCATAAAATAAAAAGCCACAGGGCGAAGATAAACTTTTATGGATCGCGAATTTGCTGTTGAAGAACATCATAGTCCTAGAACGGTGATTGCTGCTCTCCTTGAATCAGGCGCGCAGCTCGAATTCTAAAAAGACAATCACATTGTCAAAAAAAAAAAAAAAATCAAATTTTTGTAAAATCTGTTAAAAAAACTAGCTGCACATGGTATATATACCACGCAAACAGGGTTTACATTAGTGTATCCAAAATAAGGGAGGGGGGGAGCACAAATTTGTAGATTAGAATTTATTTTAGATTTATTTACTTTTATTAATGAGCAATGGTTGTATTTTAATTAAAAAGGTTTAAAGAGTAATATTTCTTGATATTTTTCTTAAGAAAGTAAACTTTTTACATAGTAAAATTTAACAAAGATTTCTATATCTGTGTAACAAACCATAAAGAAAAACCCCATTTTGTATAGTACTTCCATATCTTATTAAAAAGTTCTTTAAAAAATCAAATAGTACAGCACTCTTTACAATTGAAGTATGGGGTATGTTTGTTTGTTTTTTTTTTTTTTTTTTTGGGGGGGGGGGATTAAAGATGAATGGAAATCATGAGTATGAGTTCATATCATTGTTCTTTAATATTTTTGTTTTATATTTTTATTATTAACCTAAAAAAGTAATGATATCAATACAAAAACCCTTAACGGGTTAAAAGTTTGTGACACAGCACTTTATCTTTTTGCTATAAGAATTTTATATATGGAACTTTAAAATAATGATATCAAATTTTAAGTGACGCTATGCTATTAATTAATGTATACATATATAAATATATTTTTATTTCATCATTTTATTTTTGTTTTATTTATAATTGCATGTGTAAGAATTATGTTAAATATAAAAGGATCTATAAAAAATTTCATTGATGCTTTGTCATTCACATCTTTCATAAATTCAAAATATGAGTTTTAAAAGATATGAAATCAAAATTTATGTGACGCCTTGATGTAGCTTTAAACAATTTGTTTTAAGATTGAATTTTAATTGTTTTCAGTTTGGCTAAATATATTTACACATCTAACCAAAACTTTTAATTTTACAATACACTGTTAAAAATATCACTCTCACTCAATCTACGCAATGCAATGAAAGGGATTTATATGAATAAGTATCCAAACTAAACAAAATGTATGCAAATGGATAATATTAAATAATTTTGTGAAAAATAAAAATATTGCAATAAAAATGTAACAATATGTACCTTATTTTGTATGAAATGTGATAACATCACAAAAAGTTCTGGAAAAACAGGGTACTCGCACAATCGATGACACTTTATGAACTGATAATCACTGTCCAAAATGTCGAGCATCAAATGCATACTGCTGGCGCATATAATGGAAACTTCTACCACTTTTTTTTTTGTGTGATGTTATGATATTTCATACAAAATAAGGTACATATTGTTACATTTTTATTGCAATATTTTTCTTTTTTGCAAAATTATTACCGGCAACCCGACTTCAGTTAGTGTGAAACACCCTGTATTTGTGACTCAATAAGTTGTTTGCGACCCCCCCCCCCCTCCCAATATTCTATGGTAATTATTACTCGTCTGGATGGGTAGTATCACACCTCTTATTTTGTGAAAACAATTTAGAATCACCCTGCATTTTTTTCCGCATCAAGTAACAGGAACAACTGCAATGGGTAATCGGTTGATGAACTGTTCAGTTAATGAACACCTTCGCGAGAGATTTTTATGTTTGGTTAACGAACACTTCACAAAACAAAGCCAAGAAGAAGCTATAATTTGCAGAGTAGTCCAGTAAAATTAGACCAAAAAAGGCGTCTGCCAGGAAAGTTTTGGAGAAGTTTATTTCTCTTTCTTCCTTTATGTTTTTTGGTGGCTGAACACGATTTTAAACTTTGCCACCTCTTATCTGGTCAGCTTAAAAAGTTATAAGTGAAAAACCATGAAAAAATTGGGTTTTTTTCAGGTTTTCCATTGTAGTCGCTAGAGGGTTAAGCTTTTTTGAAAAAACTGCTGCACCAAATTAAACTACAGAAAATTTCCTACATTTATCATATGCAATGTTTTTTCCTAAGATGACTACTTTTGGCAATACGAGCAAAAAGAATTTTAGCAACATATTCAAATTCCATCATCAGAGGACGAAAACGCAATGCAATCACAATGCATCCATTTCAATCACCAATTTGAAGCTTTTTAGTTAATTGTGTTAATTTTGTTGTGTTAATAAATTTAGTTAATTTTTATTAAATTGCATTTCGAATATTTTAACATTTTCTTACCAAGTTTTAAGCCTTTTATATATTTATTAACAAAATAAATTGAAATCGGATAATTAGGAAAAATATAAAACACAATCACACCGAACAGATGAGAGCACTAATTTTGATTTTCCTACCAATCTGATTATAACTATTACATGATTATAATTGTGCAATTATAACTGTCATAAGTTTAATATAATAACATAAGTGCAAGATTGTAAACAGGAGAAAAAGAGAAATGCAGAGCTGTTCCCCCATTAATGTCGTTTTGGTAGTTTTAAAAGGCCTGGTTGATGTTCTTCGAAAGAATGCTCATCGTTATCTTGATTGCTCAGGTTGTGTCTTCACTTGGCTTAAAATATCCTAGAGAATTGACTTGTCAACCTCTATTTCCAAGTCATATCACAATGGCCATCGCAGTTCAAACGAAGGAGCACAAACCTGCATTCCCATAGCCACACTCTCCACTGCAGTTTGTTTTGCATTTGCAGGATTTTTTTCGCAGAACAACTTCTGGTGCGTAAGTTAGACAGTTGTTATTGGTGTGGTGCTTCTCTTGGTTTTATTCTGGCCCCATTTCTTAGCTTTTTTACAGTTACCTAGCCATAGCTGTACTGGTGGTAAACTCTTAGACATGTGTATCGTGTTTGTTGCAGAATGTTTCTTTCTAAGATGAATAGTTTTGGCAAAACGAGTAAAAAAGATTTTAGCGATATATTCAAATTCCATAATTCAATGTCGAAAACGCTTAATGTAATATCTTTGTTAATGCAAAACGAGTGGGTGGGTGTCCTTGAAACACTTTCATGAGGCCACGCACATGATATTACAAGAAGCCCTCCACCTTTCTCCCCTCTCCATCGGGTCTTTTTTGGCTCGTGTTGAAATTGAAAGATCAGCTCTCAGTTTGCTTCTAGACGTCTCAACGGTCGGTTACGCATTTGCTTTAATGTATGTGCAGTGTGCATTTAATTAACAGTGTGCTTTTTGTTTAGAAAAAAATCCCACCATACTTTAAAGCAAAAGAAATTCATAAAGTAATAACAAAATGAAATATATTTTACCATGGTTCATACGCTTTGGAAAAAATAGAAAAAGTGCTGGAAAAAAAAGTGTTTATTTTCAAGGAATGAAAAGTGCTGGAAAAAAAAGTATTCATTTTCAAGGAATGAAAAGTGCTGGAAAATATTGCGAACTTCGACAAATGGTCGCCGAAAAATATCAATTTGAACGATCGTTTGCATGAAAAAAATCAGTAATTTTGCCAAAGAATCGCTGAAAATGCAAATTTTGTCAAAAGGTCGCGGAAAAAACGCATATTCCGTCAAAGAATAGAGAAATAACGCAAATTTCGGCAAAATATCCTGAATAAAGGGTAAATTTCGTCAGAGGATCACGGACAAAAAGCGAATTGCATTAAAAGATCGCGTAATTACGCATGTTTCATCAAAGGAATGCGAAAAAAAACGAAAATTCCGTCAAAGGATCGCAAAAAAAATGCAAATTTCGTCCAAGAAACGCGAAAAATCCTCACATTTCATCATAAATTCACGAAAAAACAGAAAATTTCATCAAAAGATCGCGAAAAACTGAAAATTGTGTCAAGAGATCGCGAGAAAACGGAAAATTTCGTCGAAAGATCGCGAGAAAACGGCAAATTTCGACGAAAGATCGCGAGAAAACGGCAAATTGCGTCGAAAGATCGCGAGAAAACGGCAAATTGCGTCGAAAAATCGCGAGAAAACGGCAAATTGCGTCGAAAGATCACAAAAAAAACGGCAAATTGCGTCGAAAGATTGTGAGAAAACGGAAAATTTCAACGAAAGATCGCGAAAAAGTGGCAAATTGCGTCGAAATATCGCGAAAAAACGGCGAATTTCGTTGAAGGGCCGCGAAAAAAACCACATAATTAGTGCCAGGAGTGGATTCCCTCCCCCCCTCTCTGCTGTAACTTTTCAAAAAAATTTATGTGAATTTCAGAAATGTTTTTTTTTTTTTACTCAGAATCGCCCCTGAAAAATCGTCGGGAAAAAGTACCACAAAATTCGTCCAATGGTCACAATAAAAAATGCAAATTTCGTCAATTTGTCGAAAAAATCGCAAATTTCGTCAGTTTGGTGTCAATTTCACCTAATGTCCCCCCCTCCTAATATAGTCAATCGGTCATTGAAAAAAAAAAAAGTTAAATTTGTTAATCGGTTGCAGAAAAACATTGTAAATTTTGTCAATCGGTCATTCATAAAAAACGCGAATGGTGTCAATCAGGAAAAACGTCACAAAATTATATCAATTATAAATTTTTTGCTGTGTAACTGATAATAAAATTTTTATTCCTTTTTATAAAATCTTTTGTTTTTAAAAAGTGAAAGTAAATTATCTAACCTTTATTCCAATTATTTTTTTATGGATAAGCGCAAATGCTGTAAGGTTTGAGAATTGAGAGAATAATATTTATTAAAAATATTAAAGTATAACTTGTAAAAAATTATGCACAACTTCAGAAATGCTATTATTTGACCCCTGATGAGTTTTCGGAATTCCTAAACTTAAACTAGTTTATTCCTGTCTTCTTCTCTTGTAGTGATACCATACCTTTTATTTATTTTGCACTTAAAGAAAAAAAAAATCAAGCTCTGTTTTCTTATCTTTTTATTATATGTGAAATTTCTTTCCATTGTACCTTACTAAGTTAAAACACATTATTCTTTAATATTTTAAATTATTAGAGGATTTTCTCTAATAATATAATGTCTTGAAAATGCCTTTTATAAAAATCCTTTTTTAAAAAGATCCAATAAGATTTCTTTGAAATAGATAATCAATGGGGTGGCTATTTTCCTTATGTGTTATTCTACGCCAGTTTTATGCATGTATTTAAACAGTCCTTGAATAGTACTGGAATAGTGCTTGAAAAGTGCTTGAATTTTATTTGTTCTTGAGTGTATGAACCATGTTTACATTGACAGTCCTTTTAAAAGCTAAACTACTTTCTGAAAATCATGATGACGTGCTGGGGCTTGCCATAATCTACGGACTAGATCATGTGTCTGACTTGGTTACTGCTGATAGGCAGTATCATTTTAAATGTATGAAAAAGCCCTATCAGCTAGCAAAACCCACAGAGACGCAGAAAAGTCCATTTGCCTCTTACATAGACACAGCTTTGCAAGTCATGTATTTTATCTGGAGGAAAATGAAGAACAATACCAATTTTCTATACAAGTATTAACAGACCAGATTAAAGCAGGTTAATACTGTCCTTCAGTTAAAACAGTTAAATCACACCTTCTAAACAAATGTGAAGAAGTTATTGTTATATCAACCACTGCAAACAAGGTACCTGTTCTTTGCTTCAAGAACACATGTCATAAGATTTTGAATGATGTTTGATATCAACAACGATGCTCATCTCCCCAGGATGAATGACGGTGTATTGTTCAGATTACAGCGAGGA
This sequence comes from Maratus speciosus, assembly GCA_963932465.1. Lineage (NCBI taxonomy): Eukaryota > Metazoa > Arthropoda > Arachnida > Araneae > Salticidae > Maratus > Maratus speciosus. The sequence continues at coordinate 300,375,729 of OZ010789.1, forward strand.
TAGTGACTGAAAATATTCAGTCTCAAGTTTACACATCTACTCAATATCCTCCTCCAGACGAGTTTTGAAAGAGAATGAGTCTCTCATTACAGAAACCATAAAGATTTTCATAGAAACACTATTTTTAAGAAAAAGAAAAGAAGACTTTAAAAAATGCTAGAACAGGAGTACTGCATTAGCTCAAAGCATTGTTACTACAGTAAGACTAAGAATTATTTTAAGACCGCTGCAAATATAGCGTTGCTTCCTCCAACAGTAAATGCAACTCAATACACATGTCTAAGAGTTTACCACCAGCACAGCTATGACTAGGTAACTGTAAAAAAAGCTAAGGAATGGGGCTGGAATAAAACACAGAGAAGCACTACACCAATAACTACTGTCAAACTCGCGCACCAGAAGAAGTTCTGCGAAAAAATCCTGCAAATTCAAAACAAACTGCAGCGGAAAATGTGGCTATAGGAATGCAGGTTTGTTTTGTTCGCTCCTTCGTTTGAACTGCGATGGCCGTTGTAACAATCTCAGTTCCTTCATCGTTAAAAATGACTAGGAAATAGATGCTGACAAGTTAATTCTCTAGGACATTTTAAGCCAAGTGAAGACCCAACCTGAGCAATCAAGATAATGATGAGCCTCCTTTCGAAGAACATCAACCAGGCCTTTCAAAAAGCTACCAAAATGACATTAATGGGAGAACAACTCTGCATTTCTCTTTTTCTTCCTGTTTAGAATCTTGTACTTATGTTATTATATTAAACTTATAATAGTTATAATTGCACAGTTATAATCATGTAATAGTTGTAATCATATTGGTAGGAAAATAACAAAATTAGTGCTCTCATCTGTTCCGAGTGTTTGTGTTTTATATTTTTCCTAATTACTGATTTCAATTTATTTTGTTAATAAATATATAAAAGGCTTAAAACTTGGTAAGCAAATGTTAACTTATTCGAAATACAACTACAATTAACTAAAATGCTTCAAATTGGTGACTGAAATGGATGCATTGTGATTGTATTACATTTTCGGCCTCTGATGATGGAATTTGAATATATCGCTAAAATTCTTTTTGCTTGTATTGCCAAAAGTATTCATCTTAGAAAAAAACATTGCATATGATAAATGTGGGAAATTTTCTCTAGTTTAATTTGATGCAGCAGTTTTTTCAAAAAAGTTCAGGGGTGATTGTGCTCCGGGTGTAGCCCGAATTTCCGGGTTTTTCGGTCGATCCTTCCGGGTTTATGAGCTAGTTACATTTAGCGGAAAATTCGGACATTAAAAAATATCGCGAATTTCGAGAAATGGTCGCCGAAAAAAATCAATTCCTCAATCGTTCGCTGAAAAAAAAATCAACAATTTCGTCAAAGGATTGCAGGAAAAAAAGTGAATTTCGTCAAAGAATCTCGAAATAAACACAAATTTCGTCAAAGGATCGCAAAAAAAGCGCAAATTTCGCAAAGGATCGCAATAAAACTAAGATTTTAGTCAAAACATCGCAGGGAAAACTCTATTTTTGTCAAAAGATCGCGGGAAAAACGGATATATTGTCAAAGGAACGCGAAAAAATGGATATCGTCAAAGGATCGCTGGAAAAACGCAAATTTCGTTAAAAGATCACGTAAAAAACATTAATTTCTTTAAAGAATCGCGAAAAAAAAACGCGAATTTCGTCAAAAGACCGTTGAAAGAACGCATAATTAGAACCGGGAAGGATTTTCTTCATCCCGGAATCGCGGGGAAAATGCGATTTTCGTCAAAAGATTGCGGGGAAAAACGCGATTTTCGTCAAAAGTTTGCGGGGGGAAAACGCGATTTTCGTCAAAGGATCGCTGGAAAGACGGAAATATCGCCAAAGGATACCTGGAAAAACGCGAACGTCGTTAAATCATCGCTGAAAAAAAACTAATTTCTTTAAATAATCGCGAAAAAACCCGCAAATTTCACCAAACGATCGCGGAAAAAACGCGAATTTTGTCAACGAATCTCGAAATAAAACAAATTTCGTCTAATGATCTCGAAATAAAAGAAATTTCTTCTAATGATCGCGAAATAAACACAAATTTCGTCAAAGGATTGCAAAATTCGCAAAGGATCGCGAAAAAAACAAGATTTTCGTCAAAAGATCGCGGGACAAACGCAAATTTGATTAAAGGATCACGAAAAAAGCAATTTTTTCAAAGAATCGCGGATAAAACGCGAATTTCGTCAAAAGATCGCAGGAAAAAACGCGATTTTCGTCAAAGAATCGCTAGAAAAACGGAAATATCGTCACAGGATCGCAGAAAAAACGCAAATTTTGTTAAAGGATAACGGGGAAAAAACATGAATTTCTTTAAAGAATCGCGAAAAAACGCAAATTTCGCCGAAAAATCGCGGAAAAAACGCAAATTTCGTGAAAGGATCGCAGAAAAAACACATAATTAGAACCAGGAGTGATTCTCTACCCACCCTCTCTTCTGTAACCTTTTAGAAAAGTTGCTGTGAATTTCAGATATATTTTATTTTACTCAGAATCACCCCTGGTATTGTGTTATCCATCTCAATCTCAGTACAAAAATGTCCAAAATTGCATATCTGTAATGTGTTATACCCAAGAAGAAAGCAGGAAAAAGAAATTTACCTTGTGTAAGAGTAAAGCTTTAAAAATAAATTTTTATTTATTTTTTTCTAATACTTAGCCACTTAGAAGTAAAATTGGATTGGTTTCGACATTTTTTTTACTGTTTTCAAATAACTAGATATAACTTGCATTAAATCTACTAAGAGATAACTCTTAACACATAATTTGTACTTGTTTCATGAGTACTTATGAATTCATTTACTGAATATAGAATTCGAACTTTGCATATAACAAGATAAATTGCACTCTCCATTTGATGAAGTCATTTAGCTTTCTGTGAAATTAACATAAATTTACCAAATTATGTTTTCTGCAATTTTATATTTCAAACAATAGCAGAAATATGCCATTTGATTGTCATGCTGTTGCAGCATCAGTTGTTATGTAAATTGATATTGGTATATTTTGCATCGATAATTTTCAGGGTTTTTTACTTTGTATCGATTAAGTTTCAGGGTTTTTCGCTCCGAGTCACAATCGCCCCTGAAAGTTTTACCCTCTTATAGCGACTACAATGGAAAACCCGAAAAAAAAAAAAAAACGATTCTTTTATGGCTTTTCGCTTATAACTTTTTAAGCCGGCCAGATACAAGGGGGCAAAGTTGAAAATCGTGTTCAGCACCACCAAAAACATATAGGAAGAAAGAGAAAAAAACTTTTCCAAAACTTTCCAGGCAGAATACTAGGTTGACTAGACTAGAGCTGTGTTTGTCGATTTAGAGAACATTTTAACAGTTGTATATGTATGGCCTAATTAATTCATGAGCTACCGGGGATTCGGGCCCTACATTTTAGGGACACCAAATTAGAATGAACAGATCAGAAAGATTAATTTTTATATTTTGTGTCCCTTTTTAAAGGAGTATTTTTAATTGCAAATTAATTATTTTAAATGAAATTTAGTTCACAAATTATTAACAGGCTCTAGGCTCCATTTGAGCTTTTATCGGAACCTGCAGTAAACACGATCTTTTAGAGAACTAAGGAGTTTTTGAAAGGTCAAAGTGACAAATTGATATGATTTAGTCAATGAATGTAATCCTAAAAGTTTTTACAAAGGGCATATCATGTACTTTTTTTTTTTTTTAATACTCCACGACACAGCCAGAGCTGTCAAAATACGATCTGTCCATATTAAATAAGGACTTATAATAACCCTATTATAAAGGGAAGATTTATACAGTGAAACCTCTCTGTAAGGGCCACCTACCGTTCCATGGAAAATTGGCCCTTGAATGGGGGTGACCAAATTTTTCATTTCTTTCTTTTTATCCCGCGATTTTTAAAATCTGCATATTCTTTCAGTAAGTTCGCTTTGTTTTTAATAATAATGTTTATTTGACTCTTGCTGCAATTAAACTGTGAAGCCAATTTTCTTGCAGATGTTACTTGATCATAACAATTAAGAACTTTGATTTTGTCATTCAAATCCAAATGTACTTTTGGCTTGATTTAGGTGCCATAATTTTAAATTTTACATAAGCCTGAGCATAAAATTTCTAGTGCAAAGTTGTGCTTCAATATGCATTCACAGTTTTAGTAAATGTGGAATCAGTTTTTCTAGATAACCTGTTATCCTTTGTGTGCCCACAACAAAGGTTCAAGTTTCCCTTCTAACCCAACCCCTACAGGTTGAAAGGTCAAACAAAGTGTGAGGAACACCTGTTTGTCTCACTTGTGGAAAAGTTTGTGGTCCTTCATTGTGTTACTAAATCCTCTACATCTCCCCTGCCTTTTTTGTTGCAAGTGCAGCTGTTTGCTGAACTCTTATCTTTTGATTCAGGAATTCAATACACTTGTTAGGATTTAAGACACATGCGAAAAAAATGACCTTTATGAGGGGTAGGTGCGGCCCCTAATAGGAGTAAATTTAACATTACGTCTATGGGGAAATTTTTCGTTCCTAAAAATATTGGCCCTTAATAGAGGTGGCCTTTAAAAGAAGTTTCACTGTATATTATTTTTTATACATTAAGGTTAATTGGGGTAACTGGACCATAGGCTATTTTATAAACAACTGTTGATGTTTTTTAAGTTTTAGCTTTTTTGAACAATGCACCTTAATCTCTGCTTCCTAAAACGTGTGTCAACTCGATCATAACTCTCATTTTGCTCTGATAGGTTGTCAAAAATTTACGTTTCTTTTTTTTAAAAAAAACGTCAATATAGTTGAACTTCCTCGGCTTTTTATTAAAATACTGTAAGTACTTTTATTAAACACTTTTTTTTTTTTTTTTTAAAGATTAGGCATATAACTACATTAATATTATTAGATATCTATACATATTTACTTCATGTTTCAAATGTAAGCCCGGTGTGCCAGTTACCCCATAAATTTTTCAAGAATGGAGTAACTGGGACATGTATCCGGGATAACTGGACCATGCTGGATCCAACTTCAATAGTTATAAATAATTTTTTTGAGTTTTTCTTACTACGGGAAATAAATTTCCCCATTGTTTTTTGCGCACAATAAAGAAAATTATAGGATACCTTATTAAAATTACGTAATAAAAATTTAAAAAAGCATACTGGGTGGTATCAAACCAAATTTCTTGACCCCCTTGAGGGTGATTCCGTTATGGCATCACATAATTTTAACCCCTAATTGCCACATTGGCACCGGAATTTTATAATGAAAATTTCACCTTTATTAAGTACGCGAAAATATACTTTTACTTGTTTACGAATAGATTCTCTTGTAAATACTGGTGTCATTAAATTATTTCAACATTTTACGAATGCAAGTACTACCTTGCCCCTGAAAGCGAGATAGCCAAACCTTGAAAATGTACAACAGGGAGTGTTGAATTCAGACACTTTTCTCCGGGAGGGATATCTGTGGCTCCGGGTGGGACATTATATGGTTCCGGGTGGGAAATAGCACTTTTTGACCATTGGAAACATAAAATCTCAAATCTTCCGGGGTGGACATCTCATTGCTTCGGGAGGGGGGGATATCCCCCCCGGGCCACCCCCCTGAAATCAACACTGCGAGGGGTCGCATTCTATAGGGAAACTTTTATTGTTCCTACCACTATTTTGAAAATAATATCTTCATCGCACCTTTCTTTAGAAAATGTTAAATAAAATGATCATGAAGTTAACTCATTGGGTCGATTTTTTATAATCGGAGATTTAGTGTCGTCGGCATATTTTTCGTGTTTTATTTATATTTAAAGATTTAAAAATGCCTCTAAAAATTAAAATTTAGCAGTTTATTTAAATTTTTGAAACAAAAATCTGAAAGCTAACAATTTTAGCATAGTTTTTAAACGTAGAAGTGATAAATTGTCAATCGGATGACGTGTCGCCGTACGGAAAAGTGATCTTCATACAGCTGTATTAAATATTACCACAGTGTTTACATTTTCAAAATCCTAAAATATTATTTCTATCAACTCTTTTGAACCCACCTTTTATGTTCTTTGCAATTGTTTAACACTTCTTTTTTTTTAATGTCCGATTTCAAGACGTCGCCAAATTTTCTGTCAATAGGATGACACTTGATTTCGATTCCTACATTAATCAAAATAAGGCGCCATCAGCACTATCGCATTCAGTTTACCATCAATCCTTATTATTTTTTACCGGTATATGTGAAAATAATTTCAAAGTTTTGTTTATTTTACTTCAAAGTGAGATAAAGTAAATTATATCGTATTCGTTCAACCTACCACTGTCAATAGGATGACGGCTTTAAAATATTTACGGTCTGATTTGGTAAGTAATTTAACTATTTAGTTGTTTAAGTCTGCTGACTTCTAAGAATATTTCGTTTTAAAATCTTCCTCCATACGCTAATCGGAACGTAAAGGCTCTTTGTTTACAATTTGTCAATCGGACGACGCTCAACGGGATGACGCCATGTCCGCTGATGCAGTGTCAATTGACAGAAAATACAGCTCGGAGTTCGCTATTTATCTGCTTCCTTTTTTTTTTTGGCATAGTAGAACACTCTTTTTTCATGTTTCTTTTTCTGGATATTGTGATATTAATCAGTCGTCTGCGTACTAACTGTAAACAACTGATCATAGAATTTTAGAATAGAAATTGGCGCCTTTATTGCCTTTACTTGAAGTTTGTTCATATTAGTATGAAATTTTTTGTTGCTGCTTAGAATCGTTATTCCGGGTGTAAAACCATATTAAAATGGAAAATGTTCAAGAAGAAAAAAATATTCGGATTCTCAATTCTATAGAAGTGTCTATACAAGTATGTGTGCCTAGTTCATCTAAAGTATAAAAAAAGAAGAAGAAATCGTAAGAGAGTTTCTGAAGTAAAGAGTAAGTCAACTGAGTATAAAAGTACAGGGAGAAGACAAATGCAAGAAATAGGAAATATTTAGCATAATTAAATGAAGCACAGAGAGAAGAAAGAAATAGGAAGAAAAGTGAAGTTTCCCAAAGAAAAAAAGATTTAAATTTAATTAAAGTAATTACTGATCTAACACCAAGAGAGCAAAGAAATAAGAGAAAGTACTGGAGGAAAGCATCAGAAAAAGGCAGAAAATGAAAGGAACAATTGTAAATTTAGTCAGGAGTCAAATGAATTCTGAACCAGTAGCACATGTTACACTTTCACATATGCCTCTTATTTCTCAAAGGGTGCGTGGACAGAAAGTTCGAACACCAAACCGTGATCGGATGTTAAGGCTAATGTCAGACGAACGACAATTTGCATGCTTTTTGTTTCTACATGAAAAGGAAACACATGCTAGCGAAAGTGCAGAGAGGCTGTAAGAAGGAAAATAGACGTTCGTCTGGCATTAGTCTAAGGGAGATAAAAAGAGAAATAGATCAATTGCTATATTGCAACGCAAGGTGTAAACACTGCAAAAATATCTGCAGCACATCTAGTAAGAATTCAGCAGCTTTACCTTATAAAAAATTCAAAATTCTGACTCGGGGACACGCTGTACCGAAAACAGTTCGCAAACAGCCTTTATATGGATGAAGTTGGCATTCTCAATTAAAACCCAATGCCGAAATCCTGCCTGCACGCTCTTGTGTGAGGCAAATTTTTAATAAATGCATTAGTGGAAGTACATTAACAAAATATAAAGTGCAACCCCTTGCACAAGTTATCCTGAACCAAAACAAAATAAGAAGTTTGCCCGAGATTTAAATGTTGCCCAGTATGAAAGCATATTTGCAAATTCTTCAATGGGATGACACTAGCATCAATGGAGTGACACCGTAATAATTGCTAAACTTATAAATTAAACAATACAATTTTAAAAAAATTGTGTTAAAAACTAATCAATACGTACTGTTTAAGGAGATGGATATATTTAAAGCTTTCTCTTCAGTATGTTTTTTCTTTAATTGAAACTTTTATATGTGGAATCACAAAATATTTCTTTTTTGCATGATTTTGTCACCCTTTTTATGAAAAAATATATTCATGTAGATTGTTTTAAGACTTTTTTATTAATAAACTATTCAGCCCCTTTTATATGTTTAAAAAAAGCTATCATTTTTCATCTAATACTTTTGTAAACAACAGTTTTAAAAACGTCACCCAATTGACATTCTTTCCTGTTTTTCTCTCAAAATGCTCTAAATAGACAAACTTATTTTTAAAATGTAGCTCAAATATTCATACTACATAATTTGTCATCATAGGTGATACTAAAAATAATTTTGAATATGCTCTAAGTTAAATTTTAATTTTTGAAATTTTCGATATCCGTTTTGGCCCATTATAAAAAATACACCCCATTAAGGGTTCTGGTAGGAACAATAAAATTTTCTCTATATAATGCGACCCCTGGATACAGATAAAGTACTTAAATACTTACGTAGCCGTTTGTTCATAGATTTACTTTGCTATTTTTTCCTTTAAAATATCCATGTGACTTTTATACTTATTACACTATGTGGCCAAAGATGACCAGTCACTTGCGATTTTAGACGTTTTGTTAAATATCTGAAAAAGAGCGAATATCTTTTGGATAACCCTGTAAAAACTGATGTATCAAAAGCGTTCAAATTCGAGATTATTAACAAGTGGCTTATTGTAATAAACTGTGTTCATTTTTATGAGGATAGCGTGTATACTCGTAGAGAAATTAAGGTTTTTATGAAAACAGTCCCAAATTTCGCCAAGTTTTTTGCTTATAATTTGCAGAGTTGTTAATATAAAGAAAAGTTCTTTTCAGAAAATATGACAAACAACATTGTACACGATACTCTGCAGTCAGAATTATAAAATAATAAAAACTGGATTAAAATGTGCAGGTTTACTAAAAAATGTTTCACTGCGCATGCGCGAATTCAGTCAAAATATAATGTGCATAATGTATAAGCAGCAGCGTGCGAAGAGAAAACTGCGCCCGGGGCAAATTTTCAGTTTGGCGCCCCCCCCCCCCCCCCCAAAAAAAAAAACCTTTCCGAACTTTTTTTTGTGACAGATGTCACAAAATTGAAAAGTGAAGAAAAAGAAACAGAAACAAATTCTATCGAATACCTATATCGCGTTTATTTTGAAACTTAATTTTTGAAGTTTAATTTTAATTCAGAAATTTTAAAAAACTAAATAACATAAGAGGAAATTGCACTTATATTTTGGAAAAGAGGATCTGGAAAATGGGTGTAAAAAAATGTATCTAACAGTACAGTATATCAGTTTAGAACCCTTTCATATTCCAAGAAAGAAACCCCATGCTAGTTTGAGAGTATATGTTTTTGCCACAAGCACAGACTCAGTAAAGAGAAAGTTAACAAAAGAGATTAAAACAAAGACCCAAAATAAGTTTTTAAAAGAAAGAAGTCCTAATTCATAAATTTCTATTTCAGTGTGGGGTAAAGGACAATGCAATACCTTTGAAACGAAAAATGCACGTACTTTCATTAGGAAAAAATTCCCAATATGTGAATATATATATATTTTTTCTCTTTTTTTTTTTTTTTTTTTCTACAAAAAGAAGAAAAAAAGAGGTTTGTAGTATAAATTTGGCCCCCAACCTCAAATTCCGCGCCCGGGGTGACTGCCCCCTTCGTCCCCCTCTTCGCACGGCCCTGTGTATTAGCGAAGTATATAGAGCAACTTTTGTGAAAGTCTCAAAATCATAGATTGATTATTCTGAAAATTATCCTCGATAAAATAAGCTCGGAATCCGTTGTTCCCAAAAGGAGGCAAAAAGACAAGGGGTTGTATCCAAATATAGTAGTACATGCAATATTGTGTACGCTATCTTGGCACTAATCAACAGATATTTGATACAATCCCTCATCATTTTGCTTCTTTTTGGGAACAACAGATTTCGAGCTTATTCTGTCGACGATAATTTTCAGAATTTTCAAGCTATGATTTTGAGACTTTCACAAAAGTTGCTCTATATACTTAGCTAATACATTATGCATATTTTATTTTGATTGCATTAGCACATGCGCAGTAAAATATTTTTTAGTAAACCTGCTCATTTTTCATCCAATTTTTATTATTTTTTAATTCTGATTGTAGGGTATTATGTACAATGTTGTTGGTCATATTTTCTGAAAAGAACTTTTCCAGAAAAACCCATAATAAAAAAAAAAAAAAGTACGCCATATTTTAACACATTTATAACAAAGTAGTCTATAATTTTATCCCATATGTACAAACATGAACACATGTGCATCCATTAATAGCCAAATATATAGTTTTGCATTTGAAAAATATTCAGGACTTTCCTTTGAAAAACCAGGTTATCCCGATTCCGACCGAAAGAGATAAAGCACAATCCGAAAAACTCAGTTTACCTCAGCCGCAATATCACGACGTAGGAGTGTAATTTCATGTAAATACGAAAACCGCTGAAAAGATTTCGATTGAAAGGCAACCCAAGAAAATTAATCCATATTGTAATACAATTATTGTTAAAGAAGTCTACAATTATAATCTTTAATGTAAATTTTATCTTTTATGTAGAAAAATGGATATATATATATATATATATTGTATTCATTAATGTTCAAATATGTAGCTTTTTCATCTGAAAAATATTCAGGATTTCTTTCAAAAATCGGATTAACACGAATTCACCTCAAAATAGGGAAATCACAGTCCGAAACAATTAATGCTTTATCTTACCTTTACTTGCAGAAAATCACTAATGAAAATTTTCTTATCGCTATAGATCACAAAGTTGTAAATTTCGTAACATATTCATGATGTTCATGGGCTGATTATCTCATGACTGATTGAATTTCATTTTTTCTCGCTATCATCCGACGAAATTTGTAATTTTTTCTGCGGTCGTTTAACGGAATTCACGTTTTTTTTTTCTGCAACAGTTATACAAAAATGATTTTTTTTTCTCGTGACCATTTGTCGAAATTCCCAATATTTTTCTGCGAACAACTCATGAAATTCCATATTTGTTTCCGCGATCTTTTGACAAAATTCGCGATTCTTTTTTACGATCATTTGTTAAAATTCATGTTTATTTTTTCCTTCCACCGACTAATAATATTTGTGATTTTTTGCAAGATAGGCGAAATTTTGGATCTTATTTCGCGATCGTTTGAAGAAATTCTCCTCGATTTTACTGCGCGATTGGTTGACTAAATTGGTTGGGGCAGCCTTTGACGAAATTCGCGATTTTTTTCACATTCCTTTTACGAAATTCGAGATTTTAGTTTGTACAATCATTTGACAAAATCTGCATTTTTTTCGCGATCTCTGGTGAAATTAGCAATATTTTCCACGGTCGTTTGAAGAAATTAACAATTTTTTTCCGCGACGATTTGGAGACTTTTTTTTTCAAAATTTGAAAAATTCGAGAATTTTTTCTGCGACCCATTGAAGAATTTATTTTGCGGAATTCGAAAGAAAACAAAATCGTGGACTTTCACTAAAAATTAAAAAAATTCACGGAATAACCACTTGCCTGTGAAAGACGTTAAGGAGAGCAAAATCACGTAGACCTTTTTTTTTATTGTGCGGAATTTTCTCATTTTCTGTGTGATTTGTGCAGTTCTGCACGTTGTGCAATTCTGCACGTTCCCTGTTCCTCAAAGAAAATTTTAATGGCTCCCCTGTAGTAAAACCTGAAAAAAAGGAGTCCCGAGGGACTAGAAAAAGATTCCATTTTAGACAGATCTCTGTCTTAGCAAATATAATTGCATGATGTTTTTTCATAGAAATTTAATTTTTCCCCTTTGAAAAAAAATTCTGTTATAGACAGGCTTCGTTTAACAAGTTTTACTGTAATACTTTTCAGAGATATACTATAAAGTGGATGGTTTAACAGTCTTTGCGTATACCTGTAAAAATGGAAGCTGTCTGTAATAGAATCTTGTCTAAAAAGGAAATATTTCATATCCGATATATTGAAACTTTTCCTGCTAAGACGAAAACCTGTTTCAAACGAAATATTGCACCGGGATTTTGCTGTTTTTGTAAGCATTATTCAGTTTATGTTTCTCATTCGGGGGGGGGGAGGGGGGTAGACTCCCAGATCCTATCCTTAGCTATATAACTTCCCTCAAAAACTCTGCCCCCCCCCCCCCCCGCCAAGAAAATTCTGAAATGGCGCCCCTGGTTCAGACTTTAATTCAAATGAACATTAGCTTTTTGAAGCTGAATTGTTGGAAGCTCCAGAGTCACATTGTAAAATCATGGTCCAGTTGCCCCAACTAACCTTATTTAGCTTTTAAGAATGAATTAGTTGAATTCTCATACAAATCAATACAGAATCTATGATCGGTTAACGAACAATTCGGTTAGCGAACATTGTTTTGGAACGGATTAAGTTCATTAACCGATCACCCACTGTATAAAATGATTTTTTTTTTCATATTTTTTAACCATGTGTATTTTAATACACTGTATCTGCTCTGTTTTAATACACATCCAGCTACTAGAAGTTCTAACAGCCTAAGCTTTCCCTAAGCTCTAAGCTTTAACAGCATAGCTTCAACTAGCTTTAACAGCCCAAGCTCTAAGTCTAGATTTAATAGCGTAAGCACAATCAGTAGCCTAGCTTTTAACCAACTTTTTTTTTTTTTTTTTTTTTTTTTTTTTTTTAGTACTACTATTTCTGAATAGTAATCTTCGCAGAATTATTCAAAAAATCCGATTACTATTCGAAAATAGTGGTACCAAAAAATGAGCAGCTCTACGCACTCTGGACTTGGGGTTGACCAAAATCGGTCCAAATTGGTCCCCGCACCACTTAAAGCCGTCCTTGTTTCTCGGCATCGGCACACCTGAGATTCTTTCACGGCACATCACTAGGTCGCGACACACTGGTTGAAAACCCTTGCTCTAGAGTCTAAACCAGTGGCTCCCAACCTTTTTTTGGCCGCGCCCCACCTAAGCATCTCTAAAATCATGATCCCCCTGCTTCTATATTATATAAATCTTATCTCTCTCTTAAAAAAAAAAGTAACTACCGCTGTCACCGCCGCCGCCGCCGCCGCCGCCGGTTTTGAATTTTTTGTGACCGGAGGTCTTTCTTCGTTAATATTGAGAAAAATAATGCATACAAAAATATGAAAATCAGTGGTTTTATACAGAAATGTTTGATAAACACGCTGATGCAGACAGTTTTCAAATCGAAGAATTATTTTAAGAGATATTTAATGCTAAAGTTGGACAAAATCGTTCCACTAAAAAAGTTTTATAGCAGCAAAAACTATACATGGCAGTGTAATCATTTTTAGATCATTTTATGCGTTAGAATTTGCCGGAGTGCAGATTGCATTAATTTTTTTATTTTGACTCATTTTTTCAGGTTTTATTTCTATTTTAAATTCAAATTTTCAGCATTTCTAGAGATATTTTTTACAGATTTCAGAAAATTGTACTAATTTAAACTGTTGCCAACTGTATAAAAAGCGCAAGCAATAATGTTTGCTTCAAATTAAAAATTTATTTACACGTGACTATTATAAACAGGAAAAAAACTTTCAAATTAGAATTAAATAATTATGTATAAAAAGCAGGAACTTATTAAAAATTACGTCATAAAAAGTATATACGTGAATTTTAAAAGAGAAAGGATATTGTAAAATAATAAATTCATTAACATGCGTTAGAAGTCTTAAATAGGAGAAATTACGTCATATTTACGTCACATTATAGTTATTACATAAAATGAACACAAAATAATATTGCAAAAAAGTTTAAATTTAGAAATTGCGCTAGACATTTATTTGATATTTTGAGAGGATATTTTCAACTATTTTTGTTAGGAAAGCGCAAATAATATTTCATTGCTAACAAAAGTACTTTCACGCGATTATTTAAAAGAGAAAGAATAGCTTGGTAATAATTACGTCAGATTAAAAACGATTAATTTAAAATGTCTCATTTAAAAGAATTTTCTTTTCGCTTTGTTAAAAAATACCAGGAGACAAAGACTCTGTTTACTTAATTCCTTTTATATTAGCTTATTTTGAAATGTTGTTACACGTGTCTACGTCATCAAGTTATTTTTATTTCGACTTTTTATTTGTATTTTTATTAATGTTGTACGAATTTATTTGTTCTTTCGTTATTTAAAATAAAAATTATGTCAATTTGTATAATTTGGCGTGTGGTTTGGCGATTTATATAATTTGGCGAAATTGGTCGACGGGATAATCAAGTAGTACCGCAGCGGATTTGGCGTTAAAATTCCCCAATCAAAGAGAAATGAATAGAAATTCGTTTATAGGGAGATCGCCACTGTTTTTTAAATTATAATTCAATCTTTCGAAATCTTTTTAAAGCCGATCAAATTAGCGTGCATTTAGAGCCTGCGGTGTCTGGACGGGGGGTTGGCGAGCGTAGCTCGTAGGGGGCCGAGCCCCCTAGTTATATATAAAAAAAAAAAAACTTCTATTTTCGCGGAAGAATCCGAAAATAGCACTAAGTCTGATAAGTGATTTCACATTCTTTAATTTATCAAAATCATATTTTTTTTTTAATTAAAAGTATGTTTTTAACATAACTCTATGAATCAGTGAGGTCATGGATCTTCGTCTTTACATCTACAAAAGTTTTATTTATTTTGGCAACTTACCTCAAATTTAAAATAGTTTTACCTCTAATTTCGTAAAATTTCTTGAAATCTCTCTCACATTTTGTATTACACCTGATAGAATTGATACATTTTATAATAGATTTTAGTATTTCATTAAGAACAAGTGAAACTTGTTTACAACTGAGACTGTATGGATAACATTATTCACAAATAACAGTTCCGGATGCGCGGTTTCATCCATTTTAAGTAACTTTTTTTCTTTCCCCTCATAACTACTTCTTTGATAGCGGGCTTTCTTTTTCCCATTATTATTATTTGGCCACCATGTTTTTTCCGATTTTAAATTTAAAAATGCATATGTCATGAAGTATGTTTATATATTGTGTATGTTGTCTGCAGAAGAGCCATTTTAAGTTTACTTTCTATTAATTTCCTTCCGTGATGTGCATGGGGATTTATTAATTTCATAAAAGTAGTACTTCATTTAGATAATTCAAAACATTTTTTAGGTTAAACATGTCCAAATAGTCAATTTGAGATATACCTTACAAAATTTCATATGTAAAAGTTCCTTCATGGGGTGTATTGCAGTATGAATAGACCTAAAAGTTTTTTTTATGTATAAAAAGGAGGTGTGTTTTACTAAAATAATATTACAACCATAAAATTGAAAGGATTTCTTAATATATAAAATATCAGGTATTAACCGAGACATAAATAGTTAACACAAATGCAACTTAAACCTATTTATTATATGACATTACTAGCCAGAAACATAGCTATCCAGCAGTGACAATCAGGTATATTTACATATTTAATTCGTGCCACCTGTTGCCATTCCGGTAGCATAAAAGTGTGTTACAATACATAACATTCCTTCCCCCTATGTAACGTAGTCCTTTAGCCAGGTTGGTGGATGTTTAGCTCTGACTGGTCTCGATGGAAGGACCGCTGGGCTTGCAACATCGGGCAACGTTCCAACCCCTGCGGGTGCAGTCCCAATTAAACTGTCCATCTTCCTAGGTTCTGAAACCACGTCCTTTGTCGACAGAACTGGATCCTGGTTGCCTCCTGCTGGCTCAGAGTTCTCGCTGTCTCCTACTGATTCTGACATCAACGATGAAGGTGTTGGGACATTAGATGGATATGTTGAAGAACTGTCAGAGTCTGACATATGTTGAGGACTGCCCGCCCAGGCGTCGTCTTAGTTGGCCAATGTGCCTTTTCCACACAAGACCTTTATCCGTTAAAACCTAATACATTGTGGGGCTAATTACTTCTATTATTGTAGCTGGTACCCATTTGTCGTGAGGGTGGAATCCTCGAGCATATACCAAGTCTAGAGGTGCAAACATCCGGAATCTTGAATTAGACATCCTTAGGATTAGGCTCTGAAAAATCTGGATGGATCCTGTCCAGGCAGGTTTTCAAACGGCGGCTCATAAGCAGCTCTACTGGAGAAACATTGATAGCAGAATTGGACGTAACATGTTGTGCTAATAAGAATGATGCAAGTCTAGTATTCCAATTCCCGAAACAATTCTTCGAAGTGCATCTTTTGTTGTCTGCACCATCCGTTCTGCTTGTCCGTTTGATGAAGGATGTCCAGGAGCTGTGAATGTATGATGGATTCCGTTTCTCATAAGGAACCGTTCAAATTCAGACGATGTGAAGCCAGGTCCGCTGTCTGAGACTATGGTGTCAGGAATACCATGTGAGCCAAAAAGCTTCCTCAAAGCTTCAATAGCACAAGGTGAGTCTGTTGACGATACCTTAATAACCTCTAGCCATTTTGAGTATGCATCAACGACAATGAGGGAAAGGGATCCCTGAAAAGGGCCAGCATGATCGATGCGGAGTCTTGACCATGGTTTTTTAATGCATTCCCATGTTCCCAGTATCTTAGGAGGTGCATGTCGTATTTGTTGAGAAATATTGCACCTATTTACTGTGTCTTCAATTTGACTATCCATCTTTGGCCACCACATGTAACTTCTTGCAAGGCCCTTTGTACGTACGATGCCTTGATGTGAACTGTGGACAGTGGCTAGTAGGTGTTCTTGTGCCTTTTTGGGTATTATGACCCTGCATCCCCAATGGAGGCATCCAAAGTCGCCGTTGGAAATAAGGGATGAATTCTGCTTCTGGATTTTCAGCTGGCCACGCCTTCAAAACCCAGTTGAGCACTCGAGATAAGATAGGGTCTTGCATAGTCATTCGTGCAATATCTTTGGCTGAAATGGGAGGCTTGTCCAAAGCCTCCAAGAGCAATACTTCATTAGGAGATGTCCCATGATGAATAATCTGAGGGTAAGGTAGACGACTAAGTCCATCTGTATTAGAAATCACTTTACCAGGTTGGTATACAAGATAATAATTATATGAGCTTAAAGCTAGGGACCACCGCTGCATTCTTGGAGACAACATTGTTGGTGTGGGTTTGTCGCTGGCCAGAAGGCCCAGTAAAGGCTTGTGGTCAGTTCTTATTTCGAATTTCTGCCCATAGAGGTAATTGTGAAACTTCTTAACCCTTTGAATGATGGCCAAGGTTTCTTTGTCAATCTGGGCATACCGACACTCTATTGGGTTCATTGTTCTTGAATAGAATGCCACTGGAGCTTCAACTCCCTCTGACAATTTGTGGCTGAGGAGCACACCATACTGAGAAGCATCGCATGTCAGGATGATTGGTTTCTTTTCATGGAAATGTATGAGGAGGGAATCACTTGATAAGAGTTTTTTAACCTAATTAAAAGCTTCATCGTGACTTTTCTTCCATTTCCACACTGCTCCTTTGTCTAGCAAGCCATGAAGAGGCTCTGCCACTGTTGCTTTATCATGTAAAAACACATGATAAAAGTTTAGTAGGCCCAAAAATGCTTGGAGTTCTTCTCTCTTTGTTAGCGTAGGGGGTTCTTGAATAGCTTTTACTTTGTCCTTTGTGGGTTTAATACCTCTCTCGTTGATTTCATAACCTAAGAATTCAAGTTTTGGAGTTCCAATAATACATTTATTTTTGTTTAAGCGTAACCCAGCTTTAGAGAATCGATCAAGAACTTCACGAAATCGCTTGGCGACTTCTTCTTCTGTAGAACCTTTGATCAAGACATCATCATAGTATGGAAACACTCCTGGTATGTTTGCGAGCAATGTCTCAATGAACCGTTGGAATATTCCAGGAGCTGTGGAAATGCCAAATTGGAGGCAATTGCACTTGAATGCTCCACGATGTGTCACAATTGTTTGTGCCATAGCAGAAGATTCATCCACGACTAATTGCAGATATACTTGGGACAAGTCAAGCTTTATGAAATGTCGGCCTCCTGTTAATTCTGCAAGTATTTGATTTACTGTCGGTACTGGATATGGATGGGTGCCTAAAGCCTTGTTGACCGTACATTTATAGTCACCACATAACCTAATATCTCCATTAGATTTCATGACAGGAACAACAGGAGTTGCCCAATCAGAGTAACTAACTGGTTCCAGAATTCCCTGGTCTTGTAATCGTTGCAATTCCTTCTCAATCTTGGGTCTTAGAGCAAATGGTACATTCCTAGCTTTCAGCTGAATTGGACGAACTGAGGGATCCAAATGTAGCTTGATAGGTGTACCTGTAAACCTTCCTAGTTCTTCCTTGAAAACATCAGAGAATTCACCCAGGACATCTTCCAAAGTAGAATGCTGTATGCTATGGATGCCTGTTACCTTTATTCCCAATGGTTCGAACCAATTTAGACCTAGAAGTCTTTGGCGTTTCTTTTTAGCAATCAGAAGTGGAAGTTCCCGTTCATATGAAGCATATTTAACTCTAACTTGGCACCGACCCAAGATTTCTACTGGTTGTTTATTATAGTCTTTGACAACGAAAGGAGACTTTTCCAACAGTGGAACGTTGTGAGGGTATCCGGTCAAAAGTACCCTTGTAAATGATGGATATTTTAGCTCCTGAATCTACTTCCATAACGCATGGTGTACCGTTGATCAGGACGGTTGTTTTCATGTTTGGTGTTTCCACACTGTTGAGGCACACATTTTTCAAATGGATGGTGTCTAAACTCTGTGTCGTAGGAATCAGAGTCACTATTTTGTAAATTCTGCTCATGTACTGTTTTCCAAGAGAAATTTGATTTGTTCCGACAGACTCTTTGTATGTGGCCCTTCTTTTTGCAGGCATGGCATTCAACATCTTTAAATTTGCACTGTGCTCTTGGATGGTTGCGTGCACAACTAGCACAATTTTCTTTCTGAGATTGCCTTTGATTTCGATTTTGTCTCTTGCCAAGAGGCATAACTGAAACAGTTCCAGATCCTCTAATCTCTTTTACATGAAAATTGGCCGTTTCTGCCGCCAAGGCCTTATCTAGTGCTTGAACAAACGTTAACGATGAATCAGCGGGTAAACGACGTTAGAGAGCTTTCTCTCTCATACTGCACACCAACCTATCTCGGAGCATGACATCTAACGACGCACCGAAATTACAGTGCTCGGATAGCTTCCGTAATTCTGCAATGAACACGCTTACACTTTCTCCCGACTGTTGATTCCTACGATAAAATAAAAATCGCTGGAAGATCTCGGAAGGTTTCGGCGAGAAATGTGCTTTAACAAGTTTTATTAGCTCGTCATAAGGCTTAGTAATAGGGTTTGCTGGGGACACGAAAGAACGGATCGTCGCGTACATCTTCGCCCCGCACACACTCAAAAATATGGCCCGTTTTTTCGTTGGTTCGGTGATATTATTTGCTTCTAAAAAGCATTCCAAGCAAACATGGTAAGCATCCCATGTTGACGATTCCGATACATCGAAAGGCTCCAAGCTGCCGAAAGTAGCCATTTTCTTCACAAAACGATGTTGAGAGAAAAAAAAAGGTTCTTTATTAGAAATTAGCAGAATGTAGATATTACTCACAGTTCTAAAACGTCGGTAAGCGTTGCCGCAGTTAGGCCTAAAACGTAAGCATAAGCTTCGATCTTCAGCAATTCTCGCAGTCATTTGAATACTTTTAGCTTAGCAGAATACTTTTACCTCATCGCCAATTATCAGGTATTAACCGAGACATAAATACAGTAAAACCAGTTTAAGAAGTTCCCGCTTAAGAAGTTTTCCCGTTTAAGAAGTTTATATTTTCGATTCCCATTTTTCTCTTATTCTTACAATACTAAAATAACTCGTTTAAGAAGTTTTGTTCGAAACTCTTTCCCGCTTAAAAAGTTTTATTTTTCCTTCCATTTTTACTTTCAAAGCTCGTTTATTTTGTCTTTTTGATTATTATTTTATTTTCTGTGCTGAAATCTCTTTCTTTATTATTCTTCGCTATTCAAAATGGTCAATGTTTAGGACGGATAGCAGATGTGGTCACCTCTATTTCACCTTAAAATCTGTTTAACGTGTTTGATGGAAATGGAATGTGGGTAGAGGATGGGCCTCTCGCCACTGTAACAATAGTGACTGATAAGAGAAAAGGGAATTGCTCCGCCCCAATGATGGGTGGTTCTTTCAGTTCAATAGTTACAACAGATTCTTTCCCACCACCATATTCCATAAGTGTAATGTACCAAATCTGCGTTTGGTTTATTCATTTCGCAGTTTTTAAGTCAGTGTAAAGTGCATAACATCAAAGCTTTCTCGTTAGAAAATACACGGACAAAAAATTCTGTTTTTTTTCCCCAAAAATGTCGGGCAAGGCAATTACAAGGAAAGCCTTGTCAATTGAAGACAAAATCAAAATTTTGAAAAAAGTTGATAGTAACGCCAAAACAACAAGAGTTGAAATTGCAAAGAAGTTGAACATACCAGTGGCTACTCTGAATGGAATTCTAGCAAAACGAGATCTCATTTTAAACTGTTCTGAAAAATCTCGTAAAATTAAAAATGTGAAAAGAGGAAAATATGAAGTTATGGAAGAAAAGTTATTGATTAAAGGTTGCCGAAAAAAAAAACTAAAAACTATATCCGAATTTTTTGCAAAAACATATCAAATCACTCTTAAAGAGAAATTTCTTGTCTTGGATTAAATAAAGAGTTTCTAAGGTAATTATGTATTTTTACTTTATTAGCTAATTTTTTAAGTGTGCAAACTAATTTAAATTTCTTAAAAAAACTCAATTTTATAGAAAGTACTCTTTGTATTATTGTACTAAGGTAAAATAAACCCTCTTCTGAATATCAATATTTAAAGTATTGATTTTTTTTCAAAAAATGCTAATTTCCCGTTTAAGAAGTTTTTTCCCTCCACTCCCTTGGAAAACTTCTTAAGCGGGTTTCACTGTAGTTAACACAAATGCAACTTAAACCTATTTATTATGTGACATTACTAGCCAGAAACATAGCTATCCAGCAGTGACAACCTAGTATATTTACATATTTAATTCGTCCCGCCTGTTGCCATTCCGGTAGCATAAAAGTGTGTTACAATACATAACATAAAAGGGTGTAGCCGTCTGCTATTTTTCTCTCTCTCTTTCGAGGAGCAATTTTAATTTTCAGCCAATAGCAATGAGGCGCATTTTCTTTCCCCCCGCGTTTCTTCGGAGCGCTTTTGAAGTCACGTGACGCAGTAACATTCGAACTCTCCAGAGAGCGGCAGTTTATTCCGTCAGTGACGTTGGCGAATATTTGACTATGTGTTGTTCTGTTAATAAAGTTTATTTTTCTACAAAAACCTTCTGATTATTCGAGTCACCGAGATATTTTATCATCTCCGTTCAATCTACTCTCTAAAATGGTGACCGCGGATCTTTGAACTTTCAACTATTTCATAGAACGTTGAACTATTCTATTGTTTCATGGAACGTTTTGTTTCACTAGCAAAATGGCAACTTCTAAAACATCTGCCGTAGTCATTCCGCTCTATATCCCTGTGGACCCTACATTATGGTTTCATATGCTGGAAAGCACATTTGAATTAGCTACTCCTAAGGCTATTTCTGAATCGAAAACTAAGTATAATTATGTTGTAGCGCATTTACCGCCTGCTATTGCTACTACGGTTCGAGATGTAATAATGAGTCCTGATCCCACTGATCCTTATCAGATTTTGAAATCAAAACTTATCGAACGTTGTGGAGAAAGTCGTACTCTAGAAATATGGAAACTGCTAGCTGGAGGAAGCCTGGGTGATAGAAAACCAACTGAATTACTTCGCTTAATGAAAAGACGGGCAGAAAGCCATAATATCAGTGACGATCTTCTTTTAGAACTGTTTACTCAACAAATGCCAACCACCGTTCAAACAATTCTAGCTTCCATAGAAAAAATTACTCCTGATAAAGCGGCGGATATTGCTGATAGAATAATCGAATCAACACCTTCCAACATTAGTCCTGTTTCGGTTCGAACACCAACAACTGAATCTCAGAGAGGCCGCCAGCCATAGATATGCTCGTAAAAGAAATCCAAGCATTACGCCAAGAAGTCATTCAGCTTCGACGTTCAAGGAGTGTATCTAGAGGTGATAATCATCAGCGTAATCGTTCTAAGTCCCGAGATAGGGATGCAAAATTGTGTTGGTATCATCAAAAATTTCAGGAAAAAGCAAAAAAGTGCCTAGAGCTTTGTTCATATTCGGAAAACAAGAAGCGGGAAGAGTAGTGGCGACGGACTTCTCCCCAGCCCCTTCTCGTCGCCTTTTCGTTAGAGACAGAAACTCAGGTATATGTTTTCTAGTTGATTCTAGATCGGATGCCTCACTCGTAGTGGCGAATAAAAATGACAAAACTAAGCCTGCTCTTCAAACCTTTCGTGCTGCTAATGGCACTAAAATTAATGTGTATGGTCGTAAATGTATTAATATCAACTTAGGCCTACGGCGAAATTTTACTTATTCTTTTTATATTTGTGATGTTTCATGTGCTATTTTAGGAGCTGATTTTTTGCATAATTTTAATTTAAAACTTGATTTACGGAATCGTCGTCTTATTGATTCCACCACTAATTTTAAAAGCTCCTGCTATATTAACCTTCCAGCGAGCGCGCTATATTTTTTTGCATGAGCAGGCGCGTGTCGTATTTTTTACGACAAAAAGTTTTCCCATATTTGCGCTGTTATAAATCCAAGACATTTCACAATTATAATATAAGTTAAATTAAAAAACAATTTTTGCATATCAATGGATCAAATTAAACTTTTATTATAGTTGGAAATATAAAACAATACACTTTTTTAAGATAAAAGGAAATATTGACAAAATTTTAACATGAGAAACAATGAGATAAACAATAATACCGCATAAAAAGGATGTGAAAATCAAAAAAGGATATAGATTATAAGAGAAATAATTATATTTTATAAGTTTTTAGTCACTAGCATCACTCTCCTGACATTCAAGGCATCCAATTTTTGTAAGTGAATGTTGCTTGCAGGTATATCTGTTGCATATATAGCATTTCATTGATGCTGATGATCTTTTTTTTACACACACACCGCAAGCTCCACGTTTCTGTACTTGTTGTTCTTGCGTTCTCTCTTCTTCAGTACTTGATTCAGAAGGTAAGGCATAATTAAGACTTAGAAATGTTGTAATATCACGTGGTAAAGAACGAATTTTGGCTCGAGCTGTAAGGTGTTCTTTCATAAGTCCCAGTGCTAAGTTTTTCAAGAAAATTCTTCGAATTGGAGGACTTTCTGCAGGTTTTGATAGCATATATAAAATTTGTGCATTTATTCCAGCAATATTCATAAGGCTGTAAAAGACTGCACATGGCCATCTCCTTGTAATCCGCGAAACAGAGTATGTAGCGCACATTTTGTCGACAGTGTCTACTCCACCTTTTGTAGAGTTGTAATCCAAGATAATTTCCGGTTTACCTGTATCTTTGTCAATATTTGATGTGTCATGCATTGTAGACAGGAGTATGACAGCTTTGTTCTTTCGAGGGACATAAGAAACAAGAGCTTTATCTTTTTGAAAACCGAATATTGTCGATTTAACCACCTTTTCCTTGCATGGCAAAAACTCTGGTGGAATTTCCTTCTTATTTTTCTTTAGGGTACCCACAAGTGTCAGCTTCTTTTGCAGCAAAAAATCTGCCAGAGGAATACTAGTATAGTAATTATCTGTAGTTATATTTCTGCGCGAATTTTCAATTGGAGTAACCAACCTTTTCACAACATCCAGTGGAGAGTTTGAAACTGCATATGGACCATTAGGTTGCAATCCACAATAAATTTCGAGATTGTATGTATAAAAAGTTTTTGAATCACATAGAGCGTACATTTTTATTCCGTATTTTGCAGGTTTACTTGGAATATACTGAATCCATTGGCAACGACCACGAAAGGGATGCAACATTTCATCTATCGTAGCAAATTCACTCATACTATAACAGTTATTGCAATTTCTTAGAAAACAATAAAAAATTGTTCGTAAAGCTGCCAGCTTATCCTCCTTACGTCTGGAAATTCTTGTTGTTCTGTCATCAAATCGAAGACATCTCGTTAGAAATAAAAATCTCTTATAGCTCATGACGCTCCTTGCTATTTCTATTCCTGTACCATCATTTGAAAATAATTTTTTCACATTGGCATGATGTCCCTTTTTTATTCCTATCAAATACAATAGTCTAAAATACGCTATCATTTCACATCTTGTTACATCTTGACAGTCTCTTTCTCTGGAGTAGTTATGTTTTGATCTTAACTGATTTATATGTTGGTTTGTACATTTCAAAATTTCATCAATCATATTTAGATCTATTTATTTTCATAAATGATCCAACTTCGTCTTCTATACTTTTCGCAAAAGTTTTGATGCCAGGAAGAACTTTGACAATGTTCAGCTTTTTTGTCTTCGAGCACTTCGTGTATTGTATTTTACGCCATTTGGTAGTTGTGTCTTTACCAATGGAAAATTCTTCATCTTCAAATGCATTTTCTTGTTCGTCCTCAGAAATACTTTGCTCGGATTCACTGCTGATGCAATTTACCTCGATATTTTCATCACTAAGATCACTGTCACTTTCTAGATCTGCTTCCTCATTATTATCTTCTTTTTCCTCATCAGATAGTTCCAGAAGGAGGCGTGGAATATCTTCATACTTACCCATCTTGAAGCCATATTTTGAAAATTCTACTAAAAATATATTTTTAGACTACATAAAATCAACTGATAAGACAGTGTAATAAACATTAAATATAGAGCTGCCGAAATAAAGCTTTAAAAACAAGAAAAAAATTATTATTATTTCAACTCGCAAGAGCGGACGCGTGTCGTAAACTTCACGAATATAGCACAGCTCTGCATAAAACCTACTGCGAAGCTGAAATTTAACCTTGGAATTGGATCACACCCATTTCATCGCGAAGGGAGGGGACCCATAAAGGAATAGGAATGACCTTGAAGCACTTTCGATACAGTTTGTGAAAGCAGTGTAAGGAATATTCCGTTTGTCGTAAAATTTGCGCAGGCGCGCCCGCTGAAAGGTTAAGTGTTTGTAATATATTTTCTGTGAAACCCAATTTTGTAAATGATATATATGGTAAATTATTTAAATTTCCTGAAATCACGAAATTACCGGATCCTAACCAACCGGTTAAGCATAATACTGTGCATTATATAAACACCAAGGGCCTCCAGTCGCTGCTAAGCCTAGACGGCTAGCTCCAGATCGGTTAAAAATTGTCAAAGCTGAATTTCAGCACATGCTACAACTCGGTCATATGAGACCTTCTAAAAGTAATTACTCTTCGCCTTTGTACCTGGTGCCGAAGAAAGGATCTGTCGATTGGAGACCTGTTGGTGATTATCGTGCTCTAAATGCACAAACTGTTAAAGAGAAATATCCTATTCCTTGTATCGCAGATTTCACTGCTGAATTACATGGTAAACAAATCTTCAGTCACATTGATCTTGTAAAAGCCTACCATCAAATTTCCATCAATCCTGATGATGTACGTAAAACTGCGATTTGTACTCCATTCGGACTTTTCGAAAGCACCCGAATGCAATTCGGCCTTTGCAACGCTTCTTCAACTTTTCAGCGATTTATTGATGACGTAATTCGTGACTTAGGATTTGTTTACGCATTTCTTGATGATTTGCTAATTGCATCAGATAATGAAACTGAACATTTAGAACATCTTGAGTTGTTGTTTTCTAGACTTAAAGAGTATGGTATGTGTATAATGTTGATAAATGTAAATTTGGCCAATCCACTATCGATTTTTTAGGATTCAAACTTTCAGCTGCAGGAATTGAACCCTTACCTGATCGTGTAAAATGCATCCTAGATTTCACCCAGCCTTCTACCTTAACTCAAAGAAGACGATACTTAGGTTTTTTCAATTTTTTATCGACGTTGCATTCCCAAAGCTGCCGATATGACAGGGTTACCATCTTCCGGTCCCAGGCCCTCAAAAGGCCCATCTGTCTACGCAAGGAACCACCCGTGAAACGAGCCCCGCGGCGCGTCCCGAAGGTCGCCGCCAGACAAGCTCCAACAGAGTGGAACCCCACGCAAACTCCGGTCAAGCCGACGCACTGCCCAGCGAACGTCACGCCGGCTATTCCCAAGTTTGGTGAACAATCGCTACGATAGTCCTCACCACCCAGCTAGAAAAACCAAGTGGTCCCTAAACTTGGTTACTCGAGGCGGTAGACCCCGCAAGCCATCGCAGGAACCAGACGCCTACAGAGACGCTGGGCCCACGGACTGAACCGAGGCTTCCCGACCCGAATTTAATTTACGGAAGGCCCCCAAGATCAGATACCATTTTCCGGCAGAGACATTTTTGTGGGCCAGCCGATAGGAAAGTTATTGTAGAGCCCCTAACTTGAAGACCAGGGAGGACGGGGAAAGCCCCTCCGGCCGTAAAGCGACCCAGCTCCTGGCTTTTCGCCCAAGCCACCCGGCTCAACCGACGGAACCCCTCGTGGATCACGCCGGGAACCAGTTGGCCCAGACTAGGTGCCGTTAGCGACCCCAGGCGGGCACGGAAAGCTCCACCTAGACGGAATAGACTCCGCCTCGCTAGGGGGTCGGACGGAACGGAGTCCCGCCAGCCCCCACCGACTCGACCCCATCCTAAGACAGAGAAGCCAGTGGAGGCCGACAGAAGCCTGGCCTGCCACTACCTTACCTCACGGCCGTCGAGGGTACCCAGGACCGAAGGCCCCTGACCCCGTGCAGTGACCGACCGCTGCCTTTGTTAGTGCGTTCGAAAGTTAGGTGGAGACACCTCTAAATCCTCATCACCAGGCCAGGAAAACTCCGGTACCGCATAGACACGGAGGACCTGGATCGGACCAAGAGTTCACCTGAGGCACGATGAGCCGCCGCGTTACCGGCGAGCCTCCGGCCCGTTTCCCTGCGGGAATAGTGTTCGATGGTGGACCTGCCGGTCAACCCCCTCCCATGGGTCACGGCACGACATGGAGCAACCAGAACCATACTGGCCTCCCCACGCGACCGCTCCTTGGTCAACGGGGGCACCGCCAAACCCTACCACCCTTAGGGTCGGCTCCCAACTGCTCCAGCTGAGGTCCTCGGAGGGATGAGCCACCCAAGTCATAAAGTAACCTGGGCGCTGTCCGAAACCCTCGCCCTTCGGTTGCTCCGGGAGTCCCTGCATGGCGTTCCCGCGAGCCCCGTCGTCACTAGCGAGCACCGAGGACTTTCCACTACAAAGCCCTCACTCATACTTCAGGCTCCCTCCTAGTCAATTGGTGGATGGGGTCCTATCGCCTTAGCTATCCTTTGCCCAGAGTCACCACCCGGATACAACCGGATCTGGGATCAGACTATGGAGCGTCGCTACCCGGCTTGCCCAGAGAACCCGGGTGCCGGAGGTGGTTGCGTAAACATCTCAAAACCGCTCCCACCTATGCACAACGTCCGTTAACCGTGGCCACCGAGCTCAACGCCTGTCGGAGATGAGCCTCTCGAGGAGGTGGTGAATCGTCCCCATCCGGCCCCCTCGCATTCGTACACAACGAACTCTGCCGAGCTTCCGGTCACCTCCCCCACTCAAGGGGTCGGGTCGGAACCACCCGGGGGGGGCGGCCACAAAGCTGCCGATATTTTAGCTCCACTCGTTAAATTCTTAGAAGGACACAAAAATAATAAAAAACATCCCCGTTCCAACGCTAACAAAACTGAGCAATTACAATGGAACGATGAAGCCATTCTTTCCTTCACTGCTTCAAAAGAAGCTATAGCTCGAGCTACATTAATACGACATCCAATGCCTGGCGCCCAGCTAAGCTTATGGGTCGATGCCAGCAATGTCGCAATTGGTGGATCTTTAATGCAACTCTCCGAAAACCAATGGGAACCAATAGCATTTTATTCCTCTAAATTAAATAAGTCTCAAAGAAATTGGTCTACTTATGATCGTGAATTATTTGCTATTTATTGTTCTATAAAAAAATTCAGACATATGCTAGAAGGTCGAAATTTCATTATTTATACAGACCAAAAACCCCTTACAACCTCTATTAAATAAGGGCATTTCATCAAAACCCTAATAAATGTAGCCCGCGTCAATTGAGACATTTAGACTATATTTCGCAGTTTTCTACTGATATTAGATATACTAAAGGCTCTGACAACATTGTGGCCGATGACATTATCTCGAATTGAGATAGATCCAATTTGTCCTAATGTGTTAGATTTTAACATAGACTTCTAATGTACTGGACGCAGAAATGGCAACCTTTTCTTGATGCACATATCATGCTTCCCACCATCACGTGATGGTGGGGAGAATGCGCGCCAAACCGGTTTTTTCCGCATCCCACCAAGACCTATTTTGTCTGCGTTCGTTTTGGAGCGTTTCTTTTATCACGAGAATGAAAACAGGAAATTGACAAGAAAGGGATCATCGCCAAAAAACGACACCCTTTTGGCGATGAGATCTCCGACATGAGTGTGACACGCGTATTGGAAAAAGGGATTTAAAGTTAATGAAATAAAATTTTTTAAGTTGGCAATATTTAAGAAATTAAAATCATTGAATTAATAAAGTTAAATTAACGTCTTAAAGGCATAAAATCCCTCTATCCAAAGACGCATACCGACCGGAACATAGAGTGGTTGGACATTGCGTTAAAATGAAAATAGAATTAATGCCATCCAAAAATTATTAATTATATAACATTTAATCGTTGAGAAAGGATAAATAAAGAAAACATAAATTACTCACCCAACTCTTGTGTGTGTGAAAATGGAATAAATAATCACTAAAATATAGATGACATCATCAAACATTTATTTAAACATGAGTTAAAGATATTCGAATTCCGGAATTAAAAAAAACAAAAAGGGGGGGGGGAGGAGGAGATGGATCGAGGTAATCACTATTGTTTAATACATAAAAATCATATTTTCACATTCACTTGTTGAGATGCACTCAATAGATATATGGCTATTTTTTCAATCAATATTTTGTTAGTTTTAAAGAGGATATCCAACAGAAATAAAGTTCTCTTAATGTTCAAAGTTCGGAATTTAACGTTAGCACTTAGTCCGTCGAATATTTCTATTTTAGATGTATGAGATGAAGTCAGTAGAGTTGAGCGTACAAAATTATATTTCACTATGATAACGTAAATTAAGATGAAGTAGAAATAATCAGGTTAGCACATAGGGAATCAAAAATCATATTTCACAATGTTGGAATTAAATCACATTGGGATGGATCTCCTGTCGGAACTTGGGATGAGCTATTTTGTTGAATCCATGCACATGATGTTCCCCGACCGCTCTTGGATTATCGATGTCCAGAGAATCAAGTTTGAGCATTAATCATTGAATATGTAAATCCTTAGCCGTAGTTAATTTCATCTAAATTACGAACAATTTCATTTTCTTGGATTGATGATCTTCAAATAAAATGTCACTCCTTCTTCCAGCACATTTAACTCTATTTCTGCCCGGTCGCAGCCGAAGCTACGCCGAGCTCGCACACCAACGTCTGTCTGCTTAATCCCTAAATGACAGACTCAAAACAGATCTCAGCCTGAAAGAATGTGTAAGATTTTGAAAACAGCCAATCCGATGCATTCAAGCACCGCGCGCCCATCCGGGAACGCATGAGTGCAATGAACTATACGCTTGGGTGTCTCGCGATGTCACCGAATTGTACGAAAAAAATGGCGCAGAAATGCATCCTTTTATCAATGGCGGACAGAAAGCATCGCGCCAATATTTAAAAATAGAGAAATGCAGAAAACGTTAAATTAAATATCTGCAATATTTGTTGACGGATTTTTCTGCAACTTATATCAAATTAATCAGAAAAATATTTTCTATCTGTTGATTATAGATTGAGCACGCAACATTAAAATATAAATTATTTTTATTTTCGTTGTTTTAAACTTATAAAGAATGTAGAATCGCGATCTTTTCGGAAAAGTAAACACGAACGTAAAACTTTGTTTACACATATTATTGTAATTGTTTAGTTTAATATATTTTAATGAATGATTGAAAGATAGAATTTAAGTTTGATTGAGGAAAATAAATAAAATTTAGAATATCTTTATTAAGAGGAAACTTAAATGTTTTGAAGAGAATTTTCTAGATTTGAAGTTGGGTTTAAAATGAATAAATATCAATTTAAGATTGAGGAAGATAAATAAATAATAAAATTGAGATTATTTACTACTAGAGATGTTGCATTTTATAACAGAGTGCATCAGGGTTCGACGGAGAGAACAAAGGGATTCGCTCTCTATTCAATTCCTCCTCTAAGGATTTTAAAGAGTTTGCCACTGCTCAGACCAATGATGAACAGCTAAAACAACTTCTCGAATTTGACACCACTTCATTAAAATTAGAAAAACATTATTTTCCACCCGAAGATGTACATTTATATTGCGATATGTCACAAAAACATCCTAGACCATTTGTTCCTAAAAGTATGCGACAATCAGTTTTTTCAACATTACATTATTTCTCTCATCCAGGTATCTCAGCTTCATTAGATTTAATTTCTAAACGATTTGTATGGCCTGGTATGCGTTTAGGACATAAAATCTATGGTTCGCAGCTGTACGAAATGTCAAAAAGCTAAAATCTTTCAACACACCAAATCACCAATTGGTACATTCTCTGAACCTGATGCTCGTTTTGCCCATATTCACGTTGATTTTATCGGACCCTTACCATCCTCCGATGGCAGCCAGTACTGCATGACCATCATTGATAGGTTCACGAGATGGCCCGAAGTTACACCCACATCTGATATGACTGCAGAAACAACTGCTCGTACATTGATACACAGTTGGATCTCCAGATTTGGCTCCCCTGTTACCATCATTACTGATCAGGGTAAAAATTTTGAGTCCACTCTTTTCAAAGAGCTTACTAATAGATTAGGATGTAGGCGCATCAGAACTACAGCATACCATCCACAGTCTAACGGTTTTATTGAAAGATTCCAACGCCATCTTAAGAGCTCGCTTAAAGCTCACAATCAAATTCAATGGACTGAAATCCTCCCCATTGTCTTACTTGGTTTACGCACTGCTCTTAAAAATGATATCCAAGCGACCTGTGCTCAACTTGTTTATGGCACAAATATCAGACTATCCTCTGATCTCATAAACACTGAAACTATAAATCAACCACTTACTCTTACATACGTGACTGAGTTAACTGAAAAAATGAGAAAGTTAAATCCTATTGCCACTGCAATGCACGGTAATCCTAAAATTTATGTCAATCCCTCATTGCAAACCTGTTCACACGTATTTCTTAGATCAGATAAAGTCAATCCTCCCTTATCACCC
Organism: Maratus speciosus; assembly: GCA_963932465.1. Classification (NCBI taxonomy): domain Eukaryota; kingdom Metazoa; phylum Arthropoda; class Arachnida; order Araneae; family Salticidae; genus Maratus; species Maratus speciosus. The sequence continues at coordinate 300,407,040 of OZ010789.1, forward strand.
CCTTATACAGGACCTCATCGAGTGATTGACAGGTCTGAGAAAACGTACACTTGGAATTAAACGGGAAGCGCTGTACTGTATCTATTGATCGCATTAAACCTGCATATCAATTAGCAGATTCTATTCCACCTTCCGAACCTCAAAAACAAAACGAGCCCATAAATTTTACAACAACTGTCGAACACCCCACCACCAAATCTGGTCGTAAAGTTTGTTTTCCGAAACATCTCGTTACGGATTATATTGTTTAAAATATTTTATGTATATAGTGTGTATATTATTTCCTTCTCAAAAATATTGTTTTTTATGTAATGCATATTTTCTATTGTTTTTTATTTTGCATCATATGTACTTTAATTTTACTCAAGACCTTTCTTATGTATCTTATTAATTGCTACCTTTTTGTAATTGTGACTACGTCACTGGGGGCATACTCTGTAGCCGTCTGCTATTTTTCTCTCTCTCTTTCGAGGAGCAATTTTAATTTTCAGCCACTAGCAATGAGGCGCATTTTCTTTCCCCCCGCGTTTCTTCGGAGCGCTTTTGAAGCTACGTGACGCAGTAACATTCGAACTCTCCAGAGATCGGCAGTTTATTCCATCAGTGACGTTGGCGAATATTTGACTATGTGTTGTTCTGTTAATAAAGTTTATTTTTCTACAAAAACCTTCTGATTATTCGAGTCACCGAGATATTTTATAATCTTTCTTCAATCTATTCTCTAAAAGGGTATGAAAATATCTGAAAAAAAAAATCACATAATTATTCCGGTGTTAGTGTATTTTGAACTTTTAAATGGACAGTTTCGAAAATTAATTTTTATTCAATTGTTTTTAATTTTTTTCGCCTGTTATTTCTATTTTTAGACTACGACACTGCTTTCATTAGAAAAAAAAAAATGACAGAAATTTTGTTAATAAGAAATCTGAAATTGCCACCCTGTGGGAAGAGTTGCAAAAAACACTCAGATTTTGAGGGACGGGAATAAACCTGGGAATTTTGGGGAATAAACCCGAAATTTTGGGGAATATTGGAAATTTGGAGGGAGTTTTGAAGATAAACAAAACCAGTTTTTTTCAATTTGAAATTTTTATTTTAAAGAAATTTCAGGGAAGAATTTTCCAAAAAGATAGATTTTACGGCCTAAGTTTTTATAATTTATTAGCTTTACAAGAATGGCGACTGTAAATAAATAAGGATTTGAATGTTTCTTAAAAAAAAAAAAAAAAATAGTTTTTGTTGGCTCACATATCTCTGATTCAGGCATACTTTATATTAATTTTCTAACGAGTTGCTTTGTAAATTTTTGCATTGATTCTTTTTAATTTTGTTCCTTTTCTTTTTTGTTTACATTCGTTGATTCGAAGTACACAGGTAAAGTTTATATTCATGCCTGGGAAGATGAATCTCTCATTTACCTCTTTCACTTTTTACTTATGGACGATTAAAATACCAAATTACTTATGATATTTTAATTTCTCTTACTTAATATTTCTGAAGCTTAAGCCTGTATTTCGTTAGTTTTCATGTAAACTGCGCAATTTTTTTTTTTTAATATTTTATGTTATTAGTTTTGTTTACATTGACAAAAATTGAAATCATTAAAAATAATTTAAAATAATAAATAAAAAAAATTTCATTCTTAAAACTTTCTGAAAACTCCAGAAAATGTTTAAAATTTCCTTCCCAAAAAACCCGGTTTATTCCCGGGAATACACCCGGTTTTTTCCAACCTTTGCAACTCTACCTGTGGGTCGTACGCCCCACGTTGGGAACCACTGGAAACTAAGATTTAGGTAGATAATTAGATCGTCTGTAATATTAAACGCGCGTTAATACATAAGTAGACGTCAAAGATAATGGAAAGAGATAAATGGATGACAGTAGCAAAAAGTTTCAGCTTCAACCAGATGCAGACAACGTAATCTGTTTGTAACTTCTCTGTCAAAAATGCAACTGTTTACTAATATTTCTATTTGATTGCTTTACAATTTTTGTCTCATCAGAGCATTTGTGTACAATGGCGCCAACTTTTGAAAAATATTGGGTGGGCTCAACCATCTTAGGGTAAAATGACATGAGCATTTTCTTTTGAACATAAGGAGATAGATGAGAAAGTTACGATGGTGAAGTTAGAATTTTTTTAAATATAACATAAAATTGAGATTTTATTAAATTAAGTTCTCATATGAGGTCTTCATTTTATGGACTCTAATATTTACTATTATACTATGAATATGACTATAAGCTAAAACTCAAAGGACTAAACAATGAAGCATGTCAAAAATCAGTTTAAAAGTATTTGACAGCAATTTCTGAAAAATCATTTAATCTTATTTTTATATATAGAAGGATATATATAAATACATCCTTCTATATATATAAAAAAAAGTAACACTTTGGAAATGGACCAATGAAAATCTGCGTAGATAGCGCGAAACGCATCTGATTGGTTACAGCTTTCTGGCGCTATAATGGGGTTACCAAATGGTACCCGAATCCGTCGCCAAGTTTATCGCCAACTTGGCGATATACCGCCAAATTTGGCGAACAAAATTAGTCGCCAAAAGTGACGCCAACTTGGCGCTATTTCCAGTATTTCGCCAAATTTCCATAGACTCCCATTGAAATGCAATAGGGTTTACTTGCTAGCAGAAAATCACCAAATTGAGATATTTCAATGCAACAAAAACTAATATTAGCTTATGAATAGAGCTTAATTGAACCATTTACATTATTTTTAAGAACAAACACTATTTATTTGCAATATTCGTAACACTATATATATAATTTTATATTTAATAATTCTTATAATTATGAAACTTTGTAAGCTTTAATGATTATGTGCTTGGAGATAAGGAAATAAAATTGCCAGGAGTTGGAGAGGACCGCATTTTTACCAAGTGGAATCTAAAAATTCAATGCATAGAAAATAAGGGATCGCGAAGCCATCCAGAATGGAAACGCGAAACAATAATGTCTGGGGTTGGCTAGAACAGAGGGATTGCTTCGGGATACCGAATGGAATCGCGAAGCGATTACGTAGGGTGTTGGTGAGCGTAGCGAGCAGGAGGGGCGGAGCCCCCTAGTATATATATATATATATATATATATCTTGCTAATTTATATTTGGTAATATATTCTATAAAGTTAGGCTATAACACATAGGATGAGTCTGAATATATTCACAGAGAATTTCTTTGCAAATTACATCTATAAATTGTAACCATTCATTATCATCTCTATCATATAGAGACAGTAATGTTTTAACTCGATTATTTGTGTTAGGTTAAATGAGTTGTGTTAGGGTCCTTTGTGTCTACCACTTCTATCATTACTGTGTTTTCAAAGAAAATGATTTTCAATAAAAAAATTATTTTTCCAGCGATTAAAAAATAAACAAGTAACAAAATAGAATAATGGAAATCGGTTGGGCTAAGAGCAAATTATTGGGTGGACTCGGGCCCCCATGGGCCCATATAAGTTGGCGCCACTGTTTGTGTATAATAATTACTCGCTCGATGACCAGAAATCGAGTTATAATGTTGATAAAATAACTCTAGATAAAACGCCAATTTTTAAAACTTCTAACCAACGTGATAAGGATATTAAGGTAAAATAATCCTAATAAATCTTCACTCAAAAATATACTATCTGTTAAACCGTCACTTTCGGCTTACAATTTACCTTTTTTGTATAAATGATAGTTGCAAACCGATAGAAAAAACAAACATTTGTGATAATGAGTTAAATGAGAGTGTTAACTGTTAACGAAGTTGATGAAGAGCAGCTAACACACAAATGCCAAGACGCTGTGGGCACGTTACGTACTTTAAGAAGTATTTATTTATTTATTTATTTATTTATTTATTTTTTTTTTTGAAAAAAAGAGAAGATTTTAGCAATGCTTATGAGATGAAAAAATAAAATTGAATCAACGAAAACCAAAGAGAAAGCAGACTTTTTAGGTAATGCTTTTTATATTTGCTATTTTCTTATGCATTGTAATATTTTTTTAAAATAATAATTTTCCATTTAACAGCAGGTGCAAGACAAATATTTTGCAGTTATGAGTCGTAAATAATATATTTTTAAATATTTATTTCCTCTTTGTCTATTTTAAAACAAAATTACCTCTAATATAAAACTACTACCACTCTTAAAATGCCAAAATCAACGTCATGTATACTACCATAATTATTAGTCATTTGGCAAGCTGTTTTGATTTGAGTTTAATATTTTTTATGATTGCGATATTTATTTCTTATATATTATCTTAATTCTTTAATTATTGCTATAAATAATTAATCTTTTCATGTGATAAGATGTTTTGGTCTGAGTTTTCACAATTATGCATTATTTAATTTAATGCGTATGTTGGTATTAATTGCGGGTATGCTATCCATATTTACCGTAATCTAATAATAATAAAGAAAATAACTTTGATTCATTATTTTTTTGGAGGGTGCGGAAATGAGGGTGGGGGTTGTTGGCACGCCATGATCATTTGAAATTGTTTTTGGAAAAAATTGGCACGCGGATGTGAAAAGGTTCGCCGGCCCTATTCTAGCATTGTTGCAAATCCTCGCACCTATAATAAGTTTTGTGAATAAATCAACTCTACATATATTTTACCACTCGCGAATAATGTTTGTGATTTATGCTACAATATACATCGCGTTTTGTGTGTGAGAACTATTTCAACAAACAACTTTTTCCAGAGCATAGTAAGGAGTTCTTCATTGTGACGGTAGATGGCAGCACCAAAACTATCTATCTCACCAAAGAAACTGTTCATCAGAATTCCATTCTAGACTCATCCCAGCCGTCAGAATTCACAGAGTCACACGAGATGGCAGCACTGAACAGACTACAATTAGACACTTAATTTAAAACTTTAATTCAGTTAAAGAAAGCTGCTTAGCTAATCAAAAATGCTTTGTTTTACGAAATAGAAAGTCCTGGACGACACTTTAGCAGCCCCAGAACTGTTAGTCGCTGCTCACTGTTCCTACATATCAGACGTGCTGTCTGATTAATTTTCGCCCCCATTGTTCTCGGTAGATATTCTCTGGAACATGGTTTATGTGAAAACTACGCTTCAAAAAGCAGTTTGTAACTGTTACGACCAATACATACCTGTATATAAGTTTCATTTAATCGTATATGTTTGTTTTTTCTAGTATTTTAACCAAGAAATAAATGTACAATTGAAAACGGAAGACAAACTCACGTCTCCGACTGATTTACTGCGTAGCATCCACCCTTCACTCACCAATAAATAAAATAAAATATTACAGGCATAAAGAAAACGTCTGCAACTGCTACAGATCTATCTCAGGTAGGACCTTTTCATTATATCTCAATTGGTATATTTTCTAATCAATTAAACTGAGTGATTTGGCCTATGGCATTTGTCAATCATTTGTTTTTTCCCTTGACATTTTTTTTAACATGTATAACAGATGATCATTTACAAAAAAACATTATAAACGATAAATCGAGCTATGTATACCTAAAACATTTTTTAATTAGATAAAATTCCTACAATTAGAAAATCATTTTGTGTCGTTGATGAATTAATTACATTTCATTTTATATGAAAATAAAAAGTCTTGGTCAGAGGCATAGAGAACCAACTTGCACCACAAGTATAATTAATTCATGATTATGTGTATTCAATGTAGATATTAATTACTTTTAAAAAGAAATTGGACATTTTCCTTTTTGTTTTCAGCCGAAAGTAGGAAGATTACCGAAATTCGGTTTAGGTTTTTGTCTTAAAAACCTGTTTCGGTCGATCCTTATCGGTGGATCGTTATTCGGTCGATTGTTCATATAAAACATAAAAATGCAGTGGAAAACAATTTTCAATGTTTTAACTCTATAATATATCCATAGTTACAGTAATACATACAATCACTAGTATTATTCAAACAAGAATAAAAAACGTCGAACGTATGAAATGTCAAATTTGAGTAGCTCCGCCCCTAATCACGCCTCTAAATGGATTTTATGGATTTTACACATATTTGTAAAAATATTTACATGTCATGTCTAATGCACACTTTCGGCATTTATATAAATTATACGTGCAAATATGGGAAATTTTCGACAGTACCACCTATAATCAGTAAATTATAAGCATCAGTGTAACTTTGAGCCGGCTCAAAGTTACCCTGAAAATGCGGTAAAATGCTAGTGCCTTCTTATTTTACATTTTATTAACTATTAATAAATAAATAATCACAAAATATTAACACATTTACAACATTTAGATAATAATATGTCTGATAAATGAGTACATTGTTACTTACTATGAAAATTTAATTGGATTACAACAACTTCAAAACAGCATTCAAAATTAACTTGAAAACAGTACTTCACAAAAATAGTTAGGTGATGCAATTAATTGCGCATAACGTTGCTAATTTATTTTCTAAAATAAAGAGTAGAAATCCCAGTTTAAAACCTTGCCAACAGAGCACAGTTCTGGAGATTATTTAGTCTTTTAGAGTAGAGTCAAAAATATTGAAAAATAGGAGGTGGTGCAAAGTTACGTCCCGTGGTTCAAAGTTACCCTGATTGACTGTACTTTATCTTGTTCCAAAAACATTATTGGTTACACAAAACAAAAATATTTTTAAAAGGATGATTTCTTTTGCCTTTGCATCTTTTCCGCTTTCTTGGCGGCGTTGGGGGGGGGGGGGGGGCGAGAATTGTCAATTCGGAAATATTTCTATTGTAATAACATTATATTTGTACATTTCCTAATTCTACAAAATACTAAGAAAAATATTTAAAATGAAAGATTTGAGTGGGGTTATAACTATTGCACAAAATCCCTAGAAATTTAAATTTAATTAATTCTTCTAAAATGTATTAAATGATTATGTAAATCTTCTAATGTAGTTTAAACAATTCACGAAAAATGCTTTAGAGGATAAATTTTCATGGATTCATAATTCAGTACATAAAGGGTTAACTCGTGTTTAATATTTCCGGCGATCTAATTCTCTTACTCAAATCTTCACCTTAGAGTAAACGATAATTATCAAGAAAAACCTGCAGATGTTATTATTTTTTTATTTATAAAAATAATAAATCTTAAAAAACAGATAAAGACTAATCCTTTAAATTTTATCTAATAAACGAAATCTTATCTACATTACTCACAACAAAATTTACTGCTCACCAACTTCACATTAAATTCTTGTTTCAAGGCTTTAGGAAGAGATTTTAGTAAGATCCTTGGAAGAAGCAAGATAACATTATGGATTACAAAAAGCTATACTCTCAAGTAAGTTGTAATTTTGCTTTTGATAATCATTAAGGGGTAAAGGAGTTTTTCGGCTGGAAATATAAGCATATTTTAAGAAGTGTTTTTTCCCTTAATGTTTAGAAATATGCAAATCTCTCTCTCTCTCTCTCTCTCTCTCTCTCTCTCTATATATATATATATATATATAAACGTTATAGAATATTACAATTCATCATCTTTTTTAATAAAAATGAATACACTGAGTATCAATACATGACACAGACATTATACATATTAAATCTGGATGGACTATTATTAATTTAACTAATCAATAATGAATTTTTTAAAACCCAGATCCCAATCACTAATATATGACGTATTAAAAAATTGAAACATTCATAATTGGCGAAAGGAAAATATCAACAGGAAGGCGAATGCATAAAAAGAACAAATAAATAAAGATGTATATGTAGGAAATCATAAATATTTGAAATATTTTGTAAAGCTATTTATAACTTAACAATTTAACCAATGAAAAAAAAACAGAAATAATGAATCATTGTCAGCATCAACAAATCCTTTGCACGAAATGTATGATATCAAAATTGAAAATTCATTAATTCAAAAAGAAAAACTACAAAATGAACTTAAAATGAGAGAACAATTATGAATAAAATTGAAACTAATGATTCGTAACTCGTTTTCAAGGGCAATATTACGAAATCATTAGTAAAAAACGGTTAATTTCTGAGGTAGAAATAATAAGCTGCCGCTTAAATGCATATTTCCACCATTGCCCGATTAACCGCTACCAAAAAAAATGAAAGAAATATATAATTAATCAATATGGAAAACCCGGACAGAACAATGCTATTATATATATATATATATATATATATATATATATATATATAATAGATGGATAGATATTATTAGATTTCATTTATATATACAGTGGCGGACAAAGAAAAATTGCATAACCTGTGAAAAAACGGAAAAGTGTGCAAATAATAAGTTTTGTGTTTGTGTTTCATATAAAGATGATGTTGTTACATTAAAATAAACTTGTAGTATTAATTTGCCGTAAAAATTAGTTTCTTGAAATGCATAATTATGCTAAATGACACCTGGAAGGGAAAAATGCACTATTTTATCAAAACATGGTGCAAAGTATTATTATCTACGAATGCAGTAGATAATAATAACATTCACACAACTGAGTCATGTTACATGAATGCTGATGTGGTCATACGCAAAAGGATCACTTTAATACTTTTTAGATTCTCCGCGAGCTGCGTTGACAGCCTTGCAGGTGTCCGGCATGAAATAAATCAACTTCTGGACGTAATGCTGTCTGGCTTCATGGTACAAAATCCTAATAATGCTTTCCTTTAGAGAAAAAGTGTTTTTTACCTTGGTAGCTTTTTAGCAATTTTAGCACTCATTACCAGCCAAAAATTTTGAACTGGATTAAGATCAGGACTATTCTCAGGTCTTTCCATAGCTTTAATACCAGATTTTTCCAGATAGGCTGGGAAAGTAGGTGGAAAATTATTTTATTAATTTGTGAAGATAAAAGCTTTCAAATTAGACAATAAAATCCTTTATGAATAAATTATATTCTACTTACCAGTTTCACCGTATGACAGAGTACAAATTCTTGTTTAAAAATGCACTTTCCTCCACTTTAAAATTATTTTAAATAACTAATTTTAAGCACTCCTTTAAGATACCAGTGAAAACTGATGTTAAGTAATAATTTGAGATGGGAGGACTTAAATAATGATAGTTGAAATGATGATGATGAAAACTGATAGTTTTACAGTTCAATAATCACGCCAAAGCAGACAATTTTTAAATCGAAGAATTATTTCAAGCGCTATTTAATGTTGAAGTCCGCCAAAACAGTCCCATTATAAAAGTTTTATAGGATGAAAAACTAGAAATAACAATTTAACAGTCTTTTGTAGGCACGTACTTGATAAGTTTGCTAATATTGCCAAACAGTTTCAATTTAAAAATATAGCTACAAGAGAGATATATTTATGTTTCGAAAAATGTCATTTTTTCACCTATCGTTGCCAAATTTTAAAACACTGCAAATAATATTTCCTTCTTTCAATTAAAATATTAAAAAAAAAAAAGAAAGAAAACTTTGGTGAAAATTACTTCATATTTAAAACGATACATTTAAAACAGTTTCTTATAGCGTCGTATAAAATTGCGGGAGGTAGCAACATTGTTTATTTAGACATTTTATAAAAGCTGATTTTCAAATGTTTAATTCATCTTATTTAATCAATTACGAAAACAGCCTTTAGCTGTCGCGACAGCAATTGATTCGGCCTAAAGAACAGAAAAATCCCTAAGTCAAAAGAAAATTAATGACAACCCTATTACAGAAGATCGCCACTGGCTGTTTAATTATAAGTCTATCTGTCATCTTTTTAAAACAGAGCAAATTAGCGTGTGTTCGTGTTCGTTCCTGCGGTGTCTGAATGGGAATGGCGAGCGTTGCTGGTACGAAGCAGAGCCCCCTTGTTATGTTTAAAAAACTAATAGTATTGAAATCTGATTCGGGCTCATTTTTCGGAGCCCGGGCCCGCCTGAGCCCGAGCCCGTTACCGAAAGTATACCGAAGAAAAGTACAAAAAAAATATTGCATAATATTTAAAAGTTTTTCTAAATGTAATGTATCTCATTTTTTTAACGACTTCTTACAAGAAAATAAGTGTTAATCATTAGCACATAAGTATTTTTATCAAATTTACATTCACTCTTATCAAAAGAGAAGTTTATAATCAAATAAAAATATACTTCCCTAGGAAGAAGTTTTTCTCTCGCTACCAGCAAATCTGATGGCCACATTAACAAAGAGCGTTTTATAAATAAATAAACGAAATTTACAGAAATTACGATTTATATGACGAAGAATCGAACAACTATTTCTATTTCCTAAAAAAGGTGTACATGTCCTTGAAAATCAGCTTAAATTAAAAAATTGACACCATTACCTGAAAGATCCGATGCTTTTATAGTAAAGAAGAAACATATTGCTCGATTGCTTTCTATGGGTAATAATAATTTTATCTACTTACCAATTTTATCTACTTACGCATGAAAGTGACTTCGTGAATAAGAAGAGCAGGGCCACAGAATGAGCAGAGTTTATAAGAACAAATTGGAAATTGCTCGTCAAACGTGGCAAATGAGGTGCGTTCGTACTATAACTAGTTTTATAATTATTTTTTGCACCCCATATTGTACTGAATGTATAATTTTTTGCACTTCATAAAGCGCATAGTCTGATACATCATTAAAATGCACTTCCAATATTTTTTTCCCATTCCCCGTAATGTAACGGAACACTTTTGACTGTCCCTGTAATTAAACTATACATCCGATTTTCCTAAAATTTGAAATAGCTCAACAAAATTTTGCAACAATTATATCTTTAAAATTTCAGACCATTCGGAAGGCTGTAATATCATTAAAATGCACTTGCAATAATTTTTCCCATTGGCCGTAATATAAAGAAAAACTTTTGACTGTCCCTGTAACTAAACTATGCATCCGATTTTCCTAAAATTTGAAAGGGCTCGACAAAATTTTGCAACAGTTATATCTTTAAAATTTCAGATCATTCGGAAGGCTCTAATATCATTAAAATCCACTTGCAATAATTTTTCCCATTGGCCGTAATGTAAAGAAAAACTTTTGACTGTCCCTGTAATTAAACTATACACCCGATTTTTCTAAAATTTGAAAGGGCTCGACAAAATTTTGCAACAGTTATATCTTTAAAATTTCAGATCATTCGGAAGGCTGTAATATCATTAAAATGCACTTGAAATAATTTTTCCCATTGGCCGTAATGTAAGGAAAAACTTTTGACTGTTCCTGTAATTAAACTATACATCCGATTTTCCTAAAATTTGAAAGGGCTCAACAAAATTTTGCAACAGTTATATCTTTAAAATTTCAGATCATTCGGAAGGCTGTAATATCATTAAAATGCACTTGCAATAATTTTTCCCATTGGCCGTAATGTAAAGAAAAACTTTTGACTGTCCCTGTAATTAAACTATACATCCGATTTTCATAAAATTTGAAATGGCTCGACAAAATTTTGCAACAATCATATATTTGAAATTTCAGACCATTCGGTTGGGTAGTTTTTGCTCTGTTACATGCGGACAGACAGACGGACGGACAGACGGACGGACTGAACGACGACTATAGGTGCTACGCATTTATATAATTACGAACGCACCTAAAAATGGATAGAATCGCGTTATTTTCATATAAAAAGTGATTAGCACTCGCAGACGATAGAAGATTAAAAAATTGCAAATCTTAAGCTAATGCGGACTGACTTAAAAGAAAATACGTATTTATTTCGCGTCAGATATCTAAAAAAAGTAATAATAAATAAACATTTCAATTAAAAAATATCTTAATAGCGTCATAATCTGATTGGCGCCATATTAACAGGTCGTCGCTTGCTGTCAATGCCAGACATAAATCGGCAAATATCACACGTTTTCTTTTAAAACAGATTTCATAGTTTGGTACAATTCCAGTGTAAAAACAATCACTAAGTTTTCTAAAAAAAAAAAAAAAAAAAAGAAAAAGAAAAGAAAGAAAGAAACATAAATTGAAAAAAAGATATAATTTCTTAGTCAAATGGCTATTTTCGTCTTTTCTGCGGCAATTTAGAAATTAAAATGTATGGGGATGTTCTTTCTTTTTTGGTCGACTGTGCCTGAGAAATATTGTGACATTGATGATCGAGAGCTCGAGATTTTGCACTTTTTCTTTGTTAATTACTTGTTCTGGTCTTCTTTCCTAAGGATAAAGTTTTTGAGTCTTATGAGAATTGAATTTGTTTGCCATAATTCGAAGAGCATGCGACTATGCTTGTCGAACTTTTACATTATTTTGAGAGAACTTGGTTTGGAAAACTGGTGGGAGTAAATGGAAGAAGGACACCTCGCTATTTTGTGGGAAATTGGAACTGCTTTGATGTGACCAAAAGAGATATTCCAAGGACTAAAAATGCAATAGAGCGGTTGCATTAGTCTTTTTCTTTGTTCTAACTTATGGAACTCCTTGTAATCATCTTGCATTTTTAAAATTCATTGAAGATCTTAAATTTGAACAAGAAAAACAAATGAAACTGAGATTGAACAATGCATTGCCTATCTTCGCCCTTCCATCATCAGCGAGAAAATCTTTCAAATCGCGATATTAGAATAATTTGACTGACATCAATGATTTCGAAAATAGGAAGCTGCTGGCGTGGTATAAGCTCATAATTTTAACTATTTCGATTTGCTTTTTTTCCATCCCAGTTGCATGTGGTAAAAACTTGAGAAGGACAGTATTATTTTGAAGAGTAACATACTTCTTTGCTTGAAAAGAAAGGTGTTTAACCAATGTGTTTTGCCTGCACTAACTTATAGAACGCAAACATAGACTCTAACAAAACGGATGGTACTAAGATTCCAAAAAAATAAGCCGAAGTATGGAAAGATGTATGCTAGGTATAATTAGAAGAGATAGAAATAAAATAATCTGGATAAGAAGTTAGACGAAAGTTTTTTACATCAACGAGGGAATTAAACGACTAAAATGGAAATGGGCTGGTCACATTGCAAGAAGACAAGACTATAGATGGAGTACAAACGCCCTAGATTGGTAGACCAGAGATGTAAAACGACCAAGAAGACGACCTCAAGTAAGATGGAGCGACGAAATCGGAAAAGTGACCGGTGTTAATTGGATGACTAAAGCACTAGACAGGAAACAATGGAAAAATTTGGGGATACCTATACATCCAGCAGTAGGTTGAAAACTGTTGTTTGTTGGCGATGATGATGATGTGTATTTATTTGAAATTTTTACATATAGAAATAAGAAAAATAAAAAGTTTAAGCAAAGTTATTGTTGTTTTATTTCTTCCGTCCGATCATTGAAATATTAAAAACGAGTAACGACTTTTTAAGAGGCAAATTTGCTGGGGGCTTTTTTTTTTTTATCTCAGGCATTTTGTTTGAGACGTTTTTTCCTGTTACGACTATTCTTGGTTGAATGGCATCTTTCTTATAATTTAACTGTTAGAAAGTACACAGTAACTTCTGTCTGTCTCTTTTTTTCCCTACTGTACATGAAATTACAAATCAAAGTAAACGATAATATAATTTAAAAAAAGAAATCAGTAACACGATCCCAACAACAGCAAATAAAGAAACACTGTAAGAGAGCTGCGAAAATTGCAGAAAAATCTACTGGTAATTTAAATTGCGAACACTTTCTGGTTTAACAAAATATATTTTTTAATTCTTTTTTCTTTTCAGTGCGTTTACGGTAAAAACTGTTGTATCCATGTAAATTTTAAAATTAAAATAGGCTAGAAACCAAATTGCCAATAGTTTTTTTTTTTTTTTTTTTTTTTTTTTTTTTTTTTTTTTGTGTGTGTGTGTGTGTGTGGGATTTTCTTACATTGTAGTTTAAAAGTCAAATAGAAGCCTTCTTCTGACAGAAAATTGAAATTTAATTTAAGAATGACAGTAAATAGTTCCAATGAAGAGAAAAATAACATGCAATGTTTTCAACAGCAATAAATGGGATGTATGCATAGCCACCCATATTTCCGGGTTTTTTTTTTCTTTCCTTTCTTTTTCTTTTCTTTCCTTTCTTTTTCTTTTCTTTTCATTTTTTTTTTATAAACACAGAAAATTTTATTTAACCATTTGACTCTTTTTTTTTTTTTTAGAAGTTGCTGCATATGGTGACTACTTTTAGGGTTTCGTTCATCTCATGAAACCCTTATAGTCTCGCTTCGTTGTCTGTTTGTCACAGCGCTCGTGCTCAGAAACTATTTAAGTTACAGACTTGATTTTTTTTTTTTTTACATAGAGCTTAATACCTCCTCAAATCATAATATTTTGAAAAAGTCTTATATTATTTTAATTAAGTGAATTTGTTCTTTTTCGATTTCAGAACATAACCAACGTATATTGCAGGGGATCCATAGCACAGTAGTAAAGCGTTCTTCTTCCACGCGAAAGATTGAGGGTTTGAATCTGTGAGGTGGAACTTTAAAATTTCGATTTTTATTATTATTGCACAATTTTCAGATGGATTTAATTAAAAGAAATTTCCCTTTTTTCTCCCCTGTTATTTTAAAAGCTCGTTTTATTTTTTTGCGCAGAAATAATTTTAAAAATCTCTTTTTTTTAGACAGAACAAATCCGTAATTTCAATTTTAAAAAATCTGGAGAATTATTCACTTACATTTTAAAAACTGCACATTTATAACAATTAATGTTTAACATTTCAGATGATATAATCAAATCGGTATTTAATTAAAAAAAACTCCTGATTTTTAATGATTAATTCAACACAGATATTGTCATCTGGAATATTTTTGTTTGCTGCTGCCATTTACTGGCATTTTTTGAAATAATAAACTGGTATGGACAATTTTTTTTATTTATCTTTATAAGCATTAGTTGAGAATTGAAAGGTTTTTTTCTTTTTTATTTCGAATTTTAATAAATGTTAACATCCTTTTTTGGTGCCATCTAGTGAGTGTTTGGAAAGTGAAAGCATTAATATGGATTTTTTTCTGAATTATTTCAGCATTTTAAATATGTTTTAAACAATTTTTTGCTTTAAAAAAATTAAATTATATTTATGTCTCCGGTAAATTTTTGTAATTGCAAAATTTGAAAATATTAGTATTTTTTAATTTTATTTAAATAATTTTACTTGAGCATATTTAATTTGATTTTAAAATATTTTTAAATTAAATGTAATAGTGCTGCCATTTATGTAAGGATTTAATAATTATAAATTAACAATTTTAATTTACTAATTTAAGGATAAATGTTTTAAAAGAGATATTAAATGAAACCCCCTGTGCGATCTGTGATCACACTTACCCACTTGTTTTTATTACATTTGTACTACTCGAAATAAAAAAGTCTTTGTGATATACTAGGGCAATTTCAGGAGAAATCTACCACAAAGCAAAACCTTTGTAAATAGTGGTATGAATACAATATAAGCATTTTCGTCAATGACAGCCTTGCTATCTGTACATGGAACATATACCGGGTGTCCCAGAAATGACCGATGATTTTAAAATTCAATAACTTGCAAACGGTGACAGATATTAAAATATTCTTGCAGGAGGGTTAAGTATGATGTCAGGAGTTTTTTATACTGTGATTCTTTATTTTAGTTCGAATTTCAAACAATAGATGGCACTGAAAGCAATAGGTGCTCAGTCCAGACCCGAAATTTGGTACTTCGGGATCAATTCAATACATTTTAATCTCCTTTTGAAGAGATAGGCCGAAAAATCGAGCTTGGATTTAACGGTTACTGCTTGCTGCGCCATTTATCGATGCTATTTGTAATTAAAACTGAGAATCGCAGCATACAAACTCCTGACATCTTACATAACACCCCTGCAAGAATTTTTTTAATATCTGTCACCGTTTGCAAGTTATTGAATTTTAAAATCATAGGTCATTTTTGGGACATCCGGTATGTTCCGCCGTAGCCAAGGGGTTAAAGTGGTGGTAGCTATGACCCATGGACCACAGGTTGAAGGACCTTTACCCATGTGACGTTAGCTGCGGGTAAACAGAAGAAAAACACCAATAGGCGTGAAGAACATTTGAACACTGCTTCCCCTTCGCCCAATAAACAGTCTTTTTCCGAGGGTATATTCCCGCAGAGGCGTGGCTGTTGCCATTCGTGGGTAAAGTCCTGTTAACTCCAATGACAACTAAGATTCTTCACATTGCATTGCTGATGAGTATCAGCCATTAAATGTACCCAGGGGGTTGATGCAATGTGTCTTGTTTCTTTTTGCTACCTTTTTGATTTTATATATAAAGACCTTGAGGGGTGGTGGGATACATTATATTCCACCTAATTTTAATCAATATTTCCACCAGAAACTTTTAATTAAATTTTATTTTTATAACTTTGATAGGGGAAAAAAGTCGTAAAATTGCTTATTTTGAATGAAAAATTTTCTAAAATTCCGGCGTCGATTCAACATTACAGAAAAACAATTCCTTGCTGATGAAAGGGTTAAAAAAAATTCTATTTAAAAAATGTTTATTTGAGTAAACAAAAAATATAATGTTGGCAATTACCGATATATAACGCGCTTTTTAAAAAAGTTTCCAACAAAGTTGAAAAAAGTTTATGACTTCGGTTTGTCTGTCTGCCGTCTATCTGTCCGTGTTCTAACTCGCGCAAATATAGTCGGATCGCCATGAAATTGATATATGTTATTGATATTCACTATGGCATGTTTGGTATTGAAAATGAAGCTTGTAGCAGCTACAGTTCTTTTACAGGGGCATTCAAAAGAATTCCGTTACATTACGCCCTATGAGAAAAAATCGTTTGTCGTGATTTTTAATAATGTTTCACAGTTTAAAACTCATTGAAATTTCATATACTTCTAAAGTACATACAAGATGCCTACTATACGATATTGTATGGATAGCATTAATCATTCATTTACAGGGACACTCAAAAGAAAAGAATTACATCACATTACGGTCTATGGAGAAAAATCATTTGCGGTGTATATTATTCACGTTATACTACTTCAAACATAATGGAATTGATACAAGGGCGTAGGAACCGGGGGAGCTGTGGCTCCCCCTGGAATATTTCAGACGGGCTCAGCTCCTCCGGGAGAAATTCTCGCACCACATCTGTTTACGATACATTGCTGAATTAAAAAATAAAGTATACTTTTTCTAGGAAATTCACACAATAAACAACAAAGAGAAGAGGGGGAGGGGGTGATGAGCACACTTGTTTGTGCCTTCACCCTTTTCTCATTGTTTAGAACCCTCCCGATTTCCAGAAAAAAGGGGTCTTATACAGGTATACTACAAATTACCTGCACCAATAATATATTTATGTAGAGGAGGCCTTTAAAATTGATTTGGAAGAAATTTGTAAAGAATTTGTAAGCAAAACAACAGAAAGCAATTTAATTTTTACTTTCTTCTATCTTTACAAGAAGAAAGTATTGGATTCATGAAAATTTTCGAATTCCGGTTTTCGACGGATTTACACGTTTTAGGGGTCAGAGATTCCAAAAAACATGTTTTTACAAAATGTCTGTCTGTGACTCTGTGAGTCTGTGTCTGTCTGGTTGTCTGTCTGTCTGTCTGTGTGTATGTAACACAAATTTTGTGGGCGCTCTATCTCAAGAACTAATGCACGGAATTTAATAAAAATTGATATTCAGTTAGTCCCTAATACAAATTGATGCTGATTAGTTTTTGGTGTAAATCGCTCAACAGGTGGCGCTGCCATGATGCATTTTTCACGATTTTCGCAATAGCTCTATCTCAAGAACTAATGCACGGATTTCGATCAAACTTCAGATTTAGTTAGTCCTTGATATGAATTGATGATGATTACGTTTTAGTGTAAATCGCCCAACAGGTGGCGCTGTTATGATGAATTTTGCAGGATTTACACGATTTCCCCAATAGCTCTATCTTAAGAACTAACGCACGAATTTTCATCAAACTTCAGATTCAGTTAGTCCTTGATATGACTTGCTACTTATTATGTGTTGGTGTAAATCGCCCAACAGGTGGTGCTTCTCTGCTGCCTTTTTCACGATTGCCTCAATAGCTCTATCAATAGAACTAACTAATGGACGAATTTTCTTCTAACTTCAGATTTAGTTGTATGTTGACACAAGTTGTAAGTTAATTAGGTTTTAGTGTTAATCACTCAATAGGTGGCGCTGCTATGCAGAAATTTTCACGATTTTCGTTATTGCTCTATCTCAAAAACTAATGTACGGATTTTCTCCAAACTTCAGATTCAGCCAGACGTTGACATAAGTTGTTGCTGATTAGGATTTGGTATAAATCACCCAATAGGTGGCGCTGCTAAGCAGCATTTTTCTGAATTTAGACGATTTCAGCGATAGTCATATCTCAAGAACTAACGCACGGAATTTCATATCGTTAGAATCCTCATGAGATGCATAGATTGCCATTTAATTTTGGCAGTGTGATAGCGGATTTTGAAGTATTAACATGTATGAGATAGAAGAAAGTTTTGGGGTTGGTACATCCGACTAGTTGGTAAATGGAAGTGGGAGAAGCCTTAAATTTGAATATTGTATTCGGGATCGCACATAAATTAAGTTTTTATGTATCAAGTATATCTATTAGAAATTATTTTAACTGGATTAAAGAGTTGGTGATCTTTTGATATGCTTCTATTTTATACTTCTGTTTGTGAAACGTGCAACACTATGAAGGAACACTCCAACATGAACGAAATGATCCGCGCCACTAGCTTTTCGCAATATGCTCCGGCTCCCCCTCTTTGTACAAAGTTCCTACGCCACTGAATTGATATATATCTCTGAGGTGTACTGCAAGATATTTATTTTAACATATGATGTGCAAGCATTCATCATTGATATACAGGGACACGCAAAATAATTTGGGTACTGTACTCTCTATGAACAATAATTGTTGGAAGTGCGTTTTCTTTTGTGGTACGCGTTTTTAAATTAAACTTTAAAAAATATATTTCTTAGTGTGAAGGATTCTCGCTGGCGTTTGGCCAACATTAGCGATTTGGTGAATAAAAAATAAAAAACAGCAGTCAAAAAAAAAAAAAAAATGTTAGCAAAATAGATTCGGCGTGAAACACTTAAAAATCTATCTTTAACCTCTTATTGTATTTCTTTTTTTTTTTCAATATATATTCTAAAATAACCTTTTTTTTTTTTTTTTGTAATTGCTTATAAAATAGAAATTCGACTATCCGCTACAGGAACTATTAAAAATTAATTCATTCTAAATGTCTCCTAAATATTTAAATGTTTCAGACATTATTTTAGCAGTCTAAATAAAACTTCAAAACAGCTGTCTTTGATTTAAAATAGTGAAAACATACACTATAAATTGCTATGAGATTTCGACTCCAACCGATAGAAAAAATAGACCGGCCAATGATGCTTTGCATACAACTAATAAATAGTATGGTAAATGGTTAATTTCAACACCTGATTGCATTCCAGATAAAACTTTTCTTTATTTGGCGCTTGATGCGAGTAATTTTGTTACTCGCATTTGTTTTACTCGCAGTGTTTTTACCGAAGCGTCGCGACGCCGGAGCATAGATAATGATTAACTGACAACCGAGAAATACCTATTGCATAATTAGTCCAGGCATTTTGTGATTGAACATGGGCAAAATTGAAATAGAAGCTTTTTACAGAATTTTTTAATCAGGAGCTACTGCTTAATAGCATACTAAAAATCAGACAAAATCTGAGCACGGGAACAGCCCTATATACGGATTTCAAAATGGCGGAGGGGATTTTCTGGAACTAAGGCAGAGAATATATCGCTTACGGAAATATATCGCTTTATTTTCCCAATTTAACTTTGAAGTATAGTCAAAAACGATAAACAGTACACAAAAGTCTACTATTTCTGACAAATTACTGCTTAAGTTCATTTTTACAGAAATGTTCCAGTGAAGAAAAAAACGTATCAATAGTTTTCATCATCTTTATAGTTAGAAGTTAGGTAGTTCTTGTTACATCCATTGACTTGACACACCCCAGAAGCTGTAGAACAGGGCAATCAATAACGCTTGCATCAGCATCGTAAAGTAGCACAGTTTGTCTTTCAAGAACATGGAATCATATTAAGTAAATAATCTGTAGCTGGTAGTCACTCACAGAGTATTGGGTAGCACGAGTGTTTTTTTACATACCAGCCCCATTCTGCTGGCTTGGTTCTTTCTTCAGATATTTATTTGTAAGTAAGTGTGATAGCTGTGATATTTCGTAGAAGAATCGGTCGGAGGCAAACGTTCAGGTGTAATAAATGATTTTACTGTAGTTACTTTCCTTACCAACATTTGGTGACGTAGTTTGTCTATAGAATCCAGTGCCTTGCAATCATAAAACAGAAGCATTGCTTTTCTTCCAGCCTCAGCCATATCTGAATGTAGGCTTGAATTTGAACAAAATATTTTTGCAATAGAACGGAGCTCTGTCTTGTTCATCTGTTTGAGAAATTACGAGGATTTCCCAATCGAAAAAATTCTGGATGTTGTATCGCAGCCCGTGAAAGCATGCAGAAACAGAAGGAAGTTGCAATTTTCACGACCTAACAGAGATTGCATGTTGAGGATATGATAGACTGGTTTGGAACATGATCCTCGTCTTATGTCACTGCGATAGTATAGCTTGAAGCCATTATCCTTTGTCTGTTAAAGAAGGAGAATCAGCAAGTCGGTATCTTCACCTATTACAGTGGTATGTGCATGTGCATGTTCTGAAGATGAGACTGGAGCACGAACAATGTCTATATTGGCATCCCCATCTGTGTTGGGAACAGTACAGCCTTGTTTCTTAAGCAATTCGCCTATGATGGAAGACATTGCTTGCTTCTTTTTTCATTGTCCACAAACTCTTTCTTTTTTCCAATAAATTTCACGTATGGGCTGAAATTAATATCTCTACTGTTTTTTTTTTTTTTTTTTTTTTTTTTTTTGTAGCGTCATCTGTGAGCCACATCATTGATTGTTGGATACCCAATGTAATTATCAAAAACCATGATAGGTTTTCCATATTGTTTAACAATAAAATCAGCGTAAGACATAGCAATGTTTTCATATGTATCATTTTTTACACCAGGAAATGCGACGAAAGAAAGACCCTCCATCCATTTAATTACTTTCCACGTTGTCATATTTTTCATTGTGTAAATTTTTAATGTGTTTGACTAGTGCTTGAGCTAACTGAGATTTGTCTGAATTCCTGATCATACTTGGTGATTCAAATAATGCTGCAGGGTACGCACACGGTTCATAACGCATGACATCTCCGAGATTCATTTCACCACAAGTGCCAGTAATCATCATTCTTTGGTAGAGGAGCGCTGGATCTATTTGTATATCTAAGTCATCTTTATAACTACAAATGGCGGCAGCAGATCCTAGATTTTTCACTTTCTTTGACCTTTTAGCCGAATACCTAAATATATCCTTCCCTATCATTTTGGAGATGATGATCATACCAAATAAGTGCAACTCATCAACATTAACTTCTTTTTTAGCTGTTACGCCTGTAACAATTTTGCGTAGAGTAGAATCAGAATGAAATGGCGATATGTGTTCCAGTACATCCAGTGGCGTACCCAAGGGGGGGGATGATGGGGCTACAGCCCCCCCCGAAATTTTCGAAAGTGATATAGAAAGGTGCTGATTTTTCGTCTTTCTTTTATGGAAATTTTTTAAATTTTTTTCCATTATACAGCGGACAAGCCATTCTCATTAGTCCCATATTAGTCTACATTGACAACAAAGAAGAGAAAGTGGGGCTGACGGGGTTATATAGCCCCCCCCCCCCTACTCCTCCCGAAATAATCAAAAAATTAAATGAAAAAGTGTTTTTTTTCTTACTTTTTAAAGATAAATCTGTAATTTTTTTCTTCTGCCATACAGCAAAATAGCCATTCTCGTTAACACCATATTAGTCCAGGTTATATTAGTTAGAGGCTGATGGAATTTCAGCCCCCTCCTCTCGAAATGGTCGAAAATGAAATGAAAAAACAGTGCTGAATTTTTTCTGTCTGTTTAAGATAAATTTGCATTTTTCCCCTATCGTTCAACAGACTATGCGCTTCCTTCGCTTTAGTTCCATATTAGTCCATATTGACACCAAAGAAGAGAAAGGGGTTAATGGGGTTACACCCCCCCCCCCCCCCCAACCAGAAATCGCGAAAAATTAAATGAAAAAGTGTTTTTTCTTTACTTTTTAAAGATAAATCTGTAATTTTTTCTTCTGTCATACAGTAAAATAGCCATTCTCGTTAACACCATATTAGTCCACATTGACATCACAGCATATCCTAAGATGGGGAGGGGGCTGATGGAATTACAACCTCCTCCTTTGGAAATAGTCGAAAATGAAATGAAAAAGTAGAGCTGATTTTTTTCTGTCTATTTGAGATAAATTTGCATTTTCTCCCCTATCATTTAACAGACTAGCCGCTCCCTTCGCTGTAGTTCCATATTAGTGTACAGTGACATCACACTATACCCGAAAAGATAGAAGGGGGTTAATGGAGTTACAGCCCTCTCCCAAAATAGTCGAAAATGAAATGAAAAAAGGGCTGATATTTTTCTTTTTGTTCGAGATGAATTTGTAATGCACTTGTTTTCAGCAATACAACGAACTACACGTTCTGGCTAGTCTCATATCAACGCACAGTTACACCACAGTATACCCAATGAGGGGAAGGGGCTGATGGGGTTACTTACTTTTCCGAAATAATCAAATATGAAATGAAAAAAATTCCAGTTTTTTTTTTCTTTCTTTTGAGATTAATTTTTAATTTTTTTCTGCGACGCAGCTATTCTGATTAGTCCCGTATATTAGTGCACAGTGATGCCCCAGCATACACCAAAGGATACGATGGGGACAGGGGTTATGATATTACAGCTGCATTCCACCTTCTGAAGAGATCGCAGTGAAATGAAAAAAAGGCTGATATTCCTTCTTTTTCAGATAAATTTGTTTTACTTTCTGGCATGCCACGAATTTGTTTTTCCTGTTAATCCACTATTCTCCTCAGTCATGCGACCAAATTTACTTGAGACCACAAAATCCATTTTCAAATGACTGAAATCACTGTTTTACTCGATAAATGAAAACATATATACTCAGTTCAAGAGACCTACAAATAAATTCGACAAATCTAAAAGTATTTTAATTTAAGGATTTTTTTAATTTTTCCCATAGTCGGCGGGCGCCAAGATTGTCAATGCGGGGGTATGTTAATGCACAGTAACACCACAGCTAATCTCAAGTCGATTTCGTCTAAATCGGAAATCCGGTGCGGAAGAGTTGACTGTAAAAGTAGCTTATTAACTTTCATTTTTCAGTCGCATCTCCATGCCACACCGAAATATGGGGGTGCGGAGGGTTGAAGGGACTAAACCTCTTTTACCTGCCAAAACAGTCAGATTAAATGGTAAAAAAAGTTTACTTCTTACTTTTTAGATCAATTCAATTACTATATATATATGTGTGTCATGCATCGCACTTGTCTTTCTTGTTAGTCCCATATTAGTGCATAATGACACCTTAGCTAATCCCTTCAGAATTTTGGCTAAGTCGGAAGTCAGGCACACTATATATGTGCGGAAGAGCTGACTGTGAATGATATTCATTAACTTTTGTTTTTAACACTCGATTACTTCCTCGTATCTGTAAGATACACAGTGATTTCTTGTTTGACTGCAAAGGCATCTTTGGAGTTCGGTAATGCCCCCCCCCCCCCCACACTTATCTTCCTATTCTGTCTTAACTTTGCAGCCAGTATTTTTCATTTGGAACGGTTTAAAGTCCTTCGTATTACTTGTGCAATGCACAAATAATAAACAAAGTATTATAAAGTATTTTATATATGTGTATGAAAATATTTTGTGTATACAAAAAATATTTTGTGTTTGTTACAATATTAATTTATTGTTAAAGAAGAACCGTAGAAAGAATTTAGTTTCGGGGATTGGAAGAACAATTTTATAGGTTTTAAGTTATAATGATTTTCTTTTAAATGAAAGTATATAAAAAAAACCTGTAACACTTTTCAACAGATTTCGACGTGGGACGGTCTCAGGATCGGAGCCGTGTCCTCCCCCCTTCCCCCCAGATTTGAGTCTGAGATTTAAAAAAAAAATCTGAAATTCTCAGCAAATTTTCTGAAAGGTTACAGCAGAGGGGGAAAGGAGAGGTAATCCCTACCTGCTGCTAATTATTTTTGTTGTAGTTTGGGTTAACTCTGTTTATATTCAGGTCAATTTCAGGTTGAGTGGGTTCGGGTTAACCAGATTTCTAAAAAGTTCAGCATATTATTTCAGTTTAAAAACTGTACATATAATAATAAACACAGATATTTGTATGTGTTTTTAACGCGATCCTTTGATGAAATACAGGTTTTTATCACGATACTTTGACGAAATTTGCATTTTCCCCGAACTTATGACAAAATTAGCTTTTTTCCGCGACCCTTTGACGAAATTCGTGTTTTTTTCGTGATCCTTTGTCAAAATTTGCGTTTTTTCCGCGAGTTTTTGATGAAATTCGAGTTTTTTTTCGTGAACTTTTGCCGAAATTCGCGTTTTTTACGAAACCCTTTGTCGAAATTTGTGTTTTTTTTCGCGGCCTTTTTGACGAAATTCGCTTTTTTCTCGTCTTTTTGATGAATTTCGCGGCTCTTTGACGAAATTCGCGTTTTTTTATGGAAATGGTCGTGTTTTTTTTTGTTTTTTCGCTGCTGTTTGACGAAATTCGTTTCTTTCCGCAGTCTCTTGCCGAAAGTCACGTTTCTCTGTGGCCCTTCTTTGTGACCATGCTTTTTTTTTGCGATCCTTTAACGAAATTCGCGTTTTTTCCGCTTCCCTTTGACGGAATGCATATTTTTTTAGCAATCCTTTGCCAAAATTTGCGTTTTTTCTGCAGCACTTTGAGGAAATTTGCGTTTTTTCTGCGGCCCTTTGAGGGAATTTGCGTTTTTTCTGAGGTCATTTGCCGGAATTCACGTTTTTTTACGCAATCCTTCGTCGAAATTCACGTTTTTCCGCGGCCTTTTGATGAAATTCGCTTTTTTTCTGCGGCCTTTTGAAGAAATTCGCGTTTTTTCCAGATCCTTTGTCGAATTTTGCTTTTTTCCGCGGGGTTTTGACGAAATTAGTGGTTTTTCCGCAGCCTTTTGACGAAATTCACGTTTTTCTGTGGCCCTTCTTTGTGACCCTGCTTTTTCTTTTTTTTTGCGATCCTTTAACGAAATTCGCGTTTTTTTCTGTGGTCATTTGCCGAAATTCGTGTTTTTTAATGCAATCCTTCGTCGAAATTTGCGTTTTTTCCGTGGCTCTTTGACGAAATTTGCGTTTTTTTTTATGAAATTTGCGTTTTTCTGCGGCCTTTTGACGAAATTCACGTTTTTCTGTGTCCCTTTGACACAATTCGTGTTTTTTCAGCTTCCCTTTGACGGAATGCGTGTTTTTTTTAGCGATGCTTTGTCGAAATTTACAGTTTTCTGTGGTCCTTTGACGAAATTCGCGTTTTTTCTGTGGTCATTTGACAAAATTCGCGTTTTTGCGCAATCCTCCCTCGAAATTTGCGTTTTTTCGCGGCTTTTTTGTCGAAATTCACGCTTTTTCTCATCTTTTTGATGAAATTTGCGTTTTTCTGTGGCCTTTTGACGAAATTCACGTTTTCCCGTGTCCCTTTGACGAAATTCGCGTTTTTCGCGATCCTTTACGAAATTAGCTTCTTTTTCGCAGCCCTTTGACGGAATGCGTATTTTTAGCGATCTTTTTTTCGAAATTCGCGTTTTTTCCGCGACCTTTTGATGAAATTCGCGTTTTTTCTGCGGCCTTCTAACGAAATTCGGGTTTTTTTCTGTGCTCATTTTGACGAAATTAGCGTTTCCTTTAGAATAATTTGACAAAATTCACGTTTTCTCCGCTATCATTTGACGAAATTTGACTTTTTTTTCGCGATCCTTTGACAAACTTCGCATTTTATCTGCGGCCGTATGACATAATTCCGGTTTTTTCCTTGATCCTTTAAGAAGAGTACACAGAAAAAAGATGTTAAAAATATGAATTTCCCGAGAAGATATTTTAAATATACGAATCCATCAAAAGTCCATAGACTTAACATTACGGATGAGAATTCCGAAGCTGAGTGAACAGTCCCCTTAAAGAAATTGGAGATTTTTTTTGCGAACGATTGACGAAATTGATTTTTTTCGGCGACCATTTGTCAAAAATCGCGATAATTTTTTAAGTCCAAATTTTCGGACTGATGACCGAATTTTTCAAATTTTCGGAAAATTCGGAACAAAGTCACCCTTGCACCCCCCCCCCCCCTCTGGCTACGACCTTATTGACAAAAATTATTTCTGTTTATAACACAATGCAACGTGTTTCGTAAGATTTAGAACATTATGAAAATTTAAGTCAGCCCCCCCCGAAATAAAATCCTGGGTACGCCACTGAGTACATCGGCCACTTTTTAAATGTCATTGCTGCTCCTCTTCTGTCTGCTGTCTCTTATAGGTATTTTTGATAATTTTATAAAAGTTACACACTCCCAATGTTATTCCTATGGGAGATTGAAGCTAAAAGTTAGCATAGAACACAATTTTTAACTATTTTCAAAACATCATTTAGTACACTTAAAATTGATATTTTGAATTGAAACTGGCAACAGAGCAAAGTATATACACTTACGTTAATAAAAAGCACAGTATGGAGCTGTTTATAGCATTTATTATGTACGTTAGAAGTTAGAGATTAATTAAAAAAGGTTAACATTACAATAATCTCCACAGAGATGCATTATTAAATGGTTGCCAATGGTAAAGCATGTACTTTTCAGAGGCTCATTAAAATACTAAAATTTATAAAAAGAATCTAAAACTCACTCACTAGTGTTGTATAAGCTTCAAATTACACAAATAATGTAGTAATCCGCTGTTAAATAATCATTTAACACCATAAATATAATCTTGAAAAACACTGACATGTCAAACTACTCTGGTCAGATCGCAATCACAGCACAGCATGTATAAAAAATATCGATATCTTTGCTTAAAGTCTCCTTAACAAAGTAAATTGGTGATGAAATGTCCATAAATTAAGGGGTCGTGCGTGTCCTGAAATTTTATAGCCAGGAAATTTTTCGGTACCAGTATTTTCTTATAGAAAATTACTTCTTAAATAAGGCGAAATTTCGCGCGTTTAAGCTAGATTTATTCTTCTATTAAAAAATACTGACATTTGCCCTGAAAAATTCCCTAAAGCATATTATTAAAAAATGTTCCGATTCCTGGGAAAGTTATGCACAACTAGCATTTATAAGCACTGGAATCGATTCGGAGCCAGTTGCAATTGCGGATACATGAGATAGAGGATCGGGATTAACAGAAAATAGAGAAATTTAAAAGAACTATATCTCGCGAACCACTGGACCGATTTTGATGTGGTAGGGCTTAAAATGTTCAGGAAGACTTAATATGTTGAAAGAAAATATAGAATAAGGCTTGCCTGAGGCCGGAGATATATCTCCCCATCGCCGGAGCTTGAAAAACTCACCGCATACCGGATGACTGTTAGGAGATCGGTCTAGTAGTAATACAGTTTAGAATGAGTTATAGATACTTTACTTTATCTTGTTCTAAAAGCATTATTGGTTGTCAGTTGTTCGATAAAAAATGAATATTTGCAGTCCAAATTGTTTAGTGCTGCCCTCTGTCGTCTTCCGTCTCAACTAAAAGCTATACAACAGCACAACAACGCAAAACGGCATATGATTCAGTCCGTTTTGAAATCCGTTTTTAAGGGTGTTTCCGTGATCGGATTTTGTCTGATTTTGGTTATATTTCTCAGTAATGGTTACGGATTAAAAATCAGTTAACAGAGCTTCTATTGCAATTTTGCTCGGGTTGAAGGTGTATTTACTTTAATTTGCCTGGACTAAATCCCATCTGCGTCTGTATGTTGCTAAACTGAACTGGTGTTGAGTTTGAGTCAGTATCCCTATAAATAGAGAAATATAAATTGCACGGTGCGATTGAACATTTAAAGTCACATCAACCGTTCAGCAACGCAGATAAGAATCTCAACTATATATTGGCACATGCACACACACACATGCGCACAAAAAGAGCAGAAATTTAGCACTCGCAATTTGGCGAGTCTGATTGTTTGTTTACTCGCCAAATGAAACATTTTGTCGTGATTTGGCGCAGTGGTGAGCGGCAGCAAGAACCCTGTTAGTGTGTATAAATTCTACACATCACATGCACAAAACATCTGAAGTACATTTCGTTTATTGAGGGAAATTGCTGAAGGGGAATTTCCAACTGTGCTATGCGTTTTCTAATTGAACTAAATTTTAGCATGCTGTGTATTATATAATAAATCTGTTGTACATATACAGAGCTGCGCAAAAAAATTCAATTTTTCTTTTTTCCTTTTTTTAATACTTTTGACGGGAATTGATGGAATTGTGTTTTCAAATGTGGTATACGTTTTACAAATTGTTTATTTTGACATGTTTTTTCACCCTATTAAACTATGAAGTTTTATTATCAAATTCTAAATGTGTTGGAAAGTGTTTCATAATCTGTGCTTAACTTTTGATTATATCCAATTTGCAGAAAGGCATTTATTATTAATAACTGGATTCTATTTATAGTATCTTGAGCAGGGCTGTGTGAAGATAGAAAATTTTTTGAGTCCCGAAGACGTACAGGAATTGAAGAAAGGACTAAAGGAAGTCGTGGACAATATTCCTGAAGAAGAAACTCTCACGTTTTCAGTGTATGGAGCAGGCAAGAACAAAGTAAGCATTATTTTTTAAATTTTTCTCTGCACTGCTGATTAAAACTGTGATTCGTAAATTGCAACATCATTTTTAAAAAGTTTATGAGATATTTATCAAGCTTTAAAACTTTTTTGCCCAGGAAGTGTATTAAGAGGCTTTTTTCGTTAAGGAGAAATTTTATTATTCCTACCACTTTTTGTGAAACAGTGGCCTACTTAATACCTACGTAACACTTACGTACACTACGCAACCTTACGTACTTAACACCTACGTTTTTTCCTATGTAAAACCTCTGAAAAGCGGACACCTCGGGAGAGCAGAATTTGTCCGCTATTCGGTGGGGTCTGCTATACAGAAGTAAAAATGTACAGATATATAAATGTTGGGGATTTAAAAAGTGCTCGCTGTTCCGGAGTGTTTATTGTGGAGATATTACAGTACATTTATATTGCATATGCTAAAGAAATTTTCACCGAAGATTATTGTTTGGGGTTTCTAGTGGGAACACTACAATTTCTTTTTTTTTTTTTTGATTCGATATCTGTTAATAATGCTACCCTGTGTTAACATAGAAAAACCTGGTATTTTATGGATTTGAATATTAGATGAGTTCGTAATTCTATAAATACGTAGCACTTATAGTCGTCGTCTGGTCCGCCCGCCGTTCCGCACATAAGAACGCAAAAACTACACAACCGAATGGTTTGAAATTTAATATATATAATCGTTGTAGCATTTTGTCGAATCGTTTCAAATATTATGAAAATCGAATCAAAAGTTAAAAATATATGAATAAAGTTTTCTTTATTCTATTAAATCCTATCATGCGTAATTAATGATATCAAGTGATATGTAATGATTCTAGGTTGCCATGGCGAGTATTCTATTAAATCCTATAATACGTAATTAATCCATTGATATCCTCTGAAAGGTAATGATTCTTGATTGCCATGGTGATTACGTCCTATTTAAGATGGAGTCCTATCATTTCCGTAATACTGAATTTAATATATATAAACGTAATAAATTTTGCATTCATGCATTTTTGCATAAGAGTGCAACAGCTATTGCACCAAGATCTGAATATTTATAAAACTAGTTATACCGTAATTTCCCGCGTATTCGCCGCGGCTGAGTTAAGTCTTTTTCAAACCGGAAATTTTATTGAAAAAAAAGAAGTCAAATAAGTGCTAAGCAGAAGCAAGTCACATTTTATTTAAAATAAATTAATTTATTTATTATAAATTCTGGTATAGGAAATCGAGTTATCTGAAGTGTGGCGGATACGCGCGAAATCACGGTAGTACGAACGCACCTCATTTGCCACGTTTGACGTACAATTTCCGACTTGTTTTCACAGTTGGAAACATTTCATCTTTATAAAATTAGGATCTAAGTTTTTATTTATTTTTATATTATCTTTTGAACGTTTCTAAAGTGTTCGGAAAGCCGGGGGTTATCACTTCAGATTTATTAATATTATTATTATTATTGTATTGTAATACAGTCGGACCTCTATTTAACGAACCTCTATTTTACGAATTTCTCTATTTTGCGAATTTTCACTTGGAACCAAGAACAGCTTGTAAATTTCTTCGTAAAATAACCTCCAAATAGCGAAGTGCATTCTCTATTTAACGAACTTTTCCTTGGGATCTAAATTTTTTTTCTCCCCATTTCTTAAAATGTTACTGGACATTTCAAACTTATTATTTCTCTTAACGCATTTTATGATGATCAATGACCATGAACAGGTCTTACAAGGCACCTAACTCACCGAGAGCAGTAAATTCGCTGTGATTTTTTGCTTTCCATCCAAGAAGTGCAAACTTTCAATATCCTCTTTTAACTTTCAATGGAGCTGCACCGTGTCCTTAACCCTAGATCTACCGGGAATTTTATTCAAGTTTTAATAAAACGTTCTACACCAGAATTTTTATTTAAAACTATTTAACTTATTTATTTACCTTATTTTTGTCTTGTTTATATACTTAGTTTATTTTAAAGAAATTTCTGGTTTGAATGAATATTTTGTATGTACCTGTCGGGTCCAATGGACCCGTCTGGTAGACGGAGGGTTAAACTACAGTTTCCCGTTTTCTAGATTGTTAATCATGATCAGTCGTGTTGGTAATTTCGGTTCTTGTAGCTCAAAGCTTGAGCATCAAAGAAAAAAAAATGTTCTTGATGAGGTGGATAAAGGCGTGAAGAAAAATAATACTGCTTTAAAATTTGGTATTCCTCCGAACAGCTTATCAAAAAATCTTTAAAAAATCGTGATTTTAATGTAAAATAATTTTTTTTTCACTGAAAATACAATGTATTTCCAGACAATGTTTTGATTCATTCTTATTTCCCTTGCAGATTTGTTTTTGATGGGTAAAATAAATAAAACAAATAGATATAATTTATAAAAAAAGTGTTACTAATTACTTTTTTAAAAATTATATTTAGTGTTTATCGACTTAAAATATGTTTTATGTAGTTTAAAGTATTTTAAAAGGTGATTCTCTATTTAACGAATTTTCCATATAACGAACTTTTTTTCGGAATTTAGCTACTTCGTTAAATAGAGGTCCGACTTATTTTTATTTTTAATGCGCCATACGTTATAATAACGTATAACACTACTTTTTAGTACGTTTCAGACCCATAATAGCGCGCTAAGGTTTTAGTAAAAGGCTTGCGTTATTTTTATATGAATTAAAACCAATGATACTAGCACGAAACGTTTATTGGACTTTTAGAAATTACTATTATAAGTATTTTTACATTCCTTTATTGAACCCAGCCCGATTTTTGTATGGGAAGATGGGATTTTGTAATTGATTTTTAACCCACTTATTGATATGCTAGAATTATAAAAATTAAGTTTACAGGCGTGTTTCCGATGACAATACGACATTTTAATATTGCCAGAAATTAATCGATAAATCGCCAAATATACTCTGTGACGCGTACAATTGTATGAGAGCTAAAACAACAATGGATTTAATAGTCCAGGCAATAGGGGATTTTACCTGGCAAAATTAATGGTAGTTCTGGAAATTGGCTTACTTTATGTGTTTTGGGTAGCTGAATCCGAATTTGTAACTTCCCACCAAAATTTCCTCCGGCAACCCCCCCCCCCCCCAAAAAAAAAGGTTTTTATTAAAAAAATCAACTTTTTTATTGTTTTAGGGAAAAAGTATCTAGAAATTCAGAAAGTAGACAAAATTTTCAACAAATAAGATAGATGACATTATGACGTAGGATGAAGGGGGAGGGGGGGATCTGCCTCGGAACATACGCCACGTTGCTGCGTGGACTAAGTTGCGCATTTCCACTTAACCACTCACATCGTTTACATTCGCCCTCCCATCTCCCCTCCGAACCTTCCCTATAAGATTTACTTTAAGTTTTTTGGGTCGCTGAATCCGAATTTTTAAATTCCCCCCAAAATTTCCCCCCACGCACCCCTCCCCCCCAAAAATAGTTGTTTTTAAATAATTTTTTTTATTGTTTTAGGAGAAAATTATGTAGAAATTCAGAAAGTATACAAAATTTGCAACAAATAGGATATATGACATTATGACGTAGGATAAACGGGGAGAGGGGGGCGGGGCTGCCTCAGAACATTCCCCGCGCGCTGTTCTCAAAAACCAAAATTTTTTAAAAAAATCAATTTTTTGGAGGTTTGCCGGGGGGAAATTTTGGTGGGAAGTTAGAAATTCGGATTAAGCGACCCAAAAAACACAAAGCAAGTCGAAATCCGGAACTAGCATTAATTTTGCCTGGAAAAATCCCCTATTGCCTGGACTTGCATAACTTAGTGCACATAGCGCCTAAGTGTATGTTCCGAGGCAGCCCCTCCCTCCCCATTCATCCTACGTCGTAATGCATATATCCTATTTGTTGCAAATTTGCAAATTTTGTCTACTTTCTGAATTTCTACATACTTTTCGCCTAAAACAATAAAAAATTTAATTTAAAAACAACTATTTGGGCGGGGGGGGGGGGGGTTGCGGCGCACAGTGGTCCCACCCAAATCGCGATTATGTGGCCAAAAATCAGAAAATTGAAGTTTCGTATTTCGAAATGAAATCTATTCTACAGTATTTAGAAATATCTGAAGATTTATATTCTGTTATATTTTGCTTTTATCAGCTCACGTGAATTAGCATTGCTTATGTGAAGTTAGGAGTTTTTAGCGTTTTCTGCTGTTGCGTGAATTTCAGGCAAATTCGCTGCATTCACACCCTAACTAAGACCATTTCAGATAGTTTCTCGTCTTTTTCTTTGCACTTCTCTGGAACAACATTAAATTACATATTTAATTTGATTTTTCGATTGCAAAAATCTCAACAATTAAAAAAAGAGGAATTTTTAAAAAAATACATAGTTTAAAGGCATTTTTGTACATAAAAAGTAATATATAAAAAAAGTCCTTCCGAGTTCCTCGGACTTTTATAGTACAAAATGTAGAATGAGCCTTCTAAAATCATATCCCAAGAGATTTGTTGCGACTTTTTGCGATTTTTTGAGAACTAGCAGTTTGAAGTTGGACATTGGATATTGCCAGTATTAGCCCAACATGAGTAATCGGGTTTAAAGTCAATCTAATTTCCGCACTGACCCAAAATTGTCAATGTTTATATAATGCAACATTCTAATTAACATAACACTGTCAATTTCATTTTTTTAATTCGCGGAGGAGGGGGGGGGGGGTTAAGAGTTGGGGATATATTTTTATTTTTATTTATATTTTTATTTGTTTTTACAATTTTTCCCTTGCCTTTTTCGTTTACATAAAAAATAATATTAAAACTTGACCTTATTTTAAAAAGTTCATATTTAAAGTTCAGTTTATATATATATATATATAGAATATATATATACTAAATTCTAGCAACATGCATGTCTGGGAAATTCAATCAACTGGGAAACATCTTTTAATGTTTTAAATTCCCTGATTATTTGAAAAGTATATTTTACCTACTTACAAATAAATTTTATTATTAACCCCTTCGAGACGGAGGCTTTTACGCAAATTTTATTCGGTTGGCACCACTTTTTTAAAAGGAGTTACCTTTACTTAATCAATTAAAAAATGCTCTAATTAAAGAAACTAAATATTTAATTTAACTAAATTTTAACTAAACTAAATTAAGTAATTTTTATTTATTTTTTTACTGGTGCCTAAAACAAATTCTTTATGCTCTTTTTCAGGGTGCATATATGCAACCATGGTCCCGAACGGGTTAAGTAATATTATTAAGTTTTACTTTAATTGTCACGTATCGTCACATAAATCTATTGTAAATTTTTTTTTATTACGTTTATTTTTTTCAGTTTATTATATGAATGTTAATTTAATTGTATTAATTTATATGCACATTTAAATTTTAATGAATACTGTAATACTTTAACAAATTAAAAAGTATATGAAAAATTCGCTCGACCCTTGGAATGAAATGTTGCAGTTACTTGAAATGTGCAAATTCACTTTTCTGAAGGTTTATTTAAAAAACAGATTTTATTTTATTTTTCAATAAAAAGATATAAAATTGTTTTATATTAAAACATAGTTTCGATTTTTTTTTGTAAAAATTTTAAAACTGTTAGGGATGATAGAATTTTATACCGGAGAGGACAGGGGGGGGGGGGAGAAGCGAAAATTTCAAATATACTAGAAAATTAGTGAGGTAATTATTTATTTAATGTTACCAAAATAAAGTAACAAAGGCAGATTCTTCATTTTTATTGGAATTTGAAAGGTATTATTCTCTGTGTAATAGAGAGAAACAAAAGAAATGGGGGGGGCGAAAATTTTGAAAGTAATCTAATTAATGAATTTAATGATTTTATTATTAATTCATAGTAAATAGATGTCGAAAACTTAAAAAATAACAATGATATTTTAAAAATTTCCTTGGTATAGAGACAAATGAAAAAAGGGGAGATTTTACGTGTGTGTGTGTGTGTTGGGTGTGTTGGGGGGCGGGGGGAGGTGGCAAATTTCAGCTGATTGATTCTTTATGTATTTTACTGATTGCTTATACTTTTTATTGTTAATTTGCAATAATATTAAAAAGAGAAAAAATCAATAAGATTTTAACCTGTACATTTTCAGGGAGGGAGGGACAGGGGGGTGGTTAAAATTTTACATTTTCATCATCTATTGAATTAGATTATTTGTTTTGAAAAAGGGAAAATATTCCCCACAATCAAAAGTGAAAAATTCTCATTCCTGTAAAAAAAGAAAATTTAAATTTAATAAAAACTTAGCCTCTCTATTGCGCCCCCCCCCCCCAAATCCCCTCTCCTAGAACCCCAATTGCATTTAGTTTATATTCGCTATGTAATGTCATTTAGAAGAATGTTATAAAATTAAAAATGAAGGATATACAACCACCAGGAAAGCCAGAAATGATTTTTGGCCACTTGATCGCGATTTGGGACCACTGTGCGGCGGTGGGAATTTTGGGGGGAAGTTAAAAATTCGGATTCAGCGACCCAAGAAACTTAAAGTAAACCTTATAGGGAAAGTTTGGAGGGGAGACGGGAGGGCGAATGTAAACTGTGCGAGTGGTTAAGTGGAAATGCGCAACTTAGTCCACGTAGCACCGCGGCGCATGTTCCGAGGCAGATCCCCCCTCCCCCTTCATCCTAAGTCATAATGTCATATATCTTGTTTGTTGCAAATTTTGTCTACTTTCTGAATTTCTAGATTTTTTTTCCCTAAAACAATAAAAAATTGATTTTTTTAATAAAAACCTTTTTTTTTTTTGGGGGGGGGGGGGGCATTTTACCAAAATTTGGGTGGGTTGCTGGGGGAAATTTTGGTGGGAAGTTAAAAATTCGGATTCAGCGACCCAAAAAACATATAGTAAGCATTTTTCCAGAACTACCATGAATTTTGCTAGGTAGAACCCCTATACAGTCTGTATTGCCTGGACTATAACAATGCGCCAATAAACGCGCGCCAAAATAGACCAAATGACTGTGAAACTGCAACAATGAAACATTTTAACAGCTAAAGAGTAGAAAATAAATTATAAATAAAAAATGAAGAGTGTAATATTAAAACAAAGAGCTTTTACCTATTAATAGTTTAATGCTACTTTATGTATGTACTAGCTACAGTTCCGGCGTTGCCCGGAATTTTAAGAATGTTTGTTTTGAAAAAACAATTTCAAAATTTAACATACAACATAATATATATATATATATATATATATATATATATATAAACAGTCGAAGTGTTGTACACATGAAACAAATGAAAACCCAATACAAAAATGTATAAATTTATATAACAGACGCAAATACAGCTATAAATGAACTTATTTCCATTCCTCATTGGAGCAATAATGTTAAAATACGCCAATATTTCCATAATCGAGTTTTTATCATGCTTCAATATATTTTTTCACACTTATATGAAGTTATATATTCACCACGTCCTTTATATTTCCAACATGACGTAATATTCCATTTTTTTTTATTTGTTAAATTAATTAAATAATTATAATTTTTCACATGGATATCATAAAACAGAAAAATTATGACGTAACATTCATTTTCGTTATTAATTCGTCAAGCTATTTATTTTATTTTCATTTTTTTCACGTGGAAATCTTGCAGTAGATAAGTTATGATTTAATATTCCTTTTTTTTTAAATTTGTCAAACCATTTATTTCATTTTTTCACGTGGAAATCTTGCAATAGAAAAGTAATTGTTGTGGTAAGAATTTTATTGTGGATTTTTAATTGTTGGCAACAGCTATAACGAAAAATGTTTCAATTTGATTGGAAATTGCTGTAAAATTGGCGGTTTTTTATTAATTAAAAATGAACAATAAATTATTTCGATTCCGAATTACTTTAGTTGCTTCGGACGCGTTTTAATACACATGTACGTAACATTTCACAATTCTGGCTTCCAAACTGTGGATTTGTATAGCATTACAGACAGACAGACAAATTTTCATTTTTATATATTAGATTACTTTATGTATTATACGTTGAAAAATCAATTTAGAAATCCTAAAACGATATTTTAATTAATTTTCATTTTTTTTTCTTTCGCGCAACCCCCTGTCTTAAAAAAGAAACAGGGAAAAATTATATAATTGTTAAGTTAATTAACTCGATTGCATTTTCTAGAAAGAGCCAAAACAGCCGTGGGATTTTTCATAATAGAGTTCAATGCTATGTAATGAAATTTTTTTGAAAAAAAAAAAAAAAGAAAAAAAGAAAACATGAATTGCAGTTAGAAAATAAGGCGGGATTTTCGAGATGAACACTGAATGCAACTATTTATGCTTTCACTAGAAAGACAGCCCGTCAAAAATGACGGAATATGAGTTATAAAGCTATATACAACACATGTGCAAGAATATGAGTTTTTCTCGCTTGTTCTGCAGTGATAGATGAAAATAACAGATTTTAAAAAGACACTCATTTATGAAAATCTGTAATATAGTAGAAGATCACTAATCCGCACAGCTTGGTTACAAGTGTTGAGCTGATTTGAGGCTTTTTGCGGATTACAGGTCATGTCTCTATTATAAAATTAGATATATGGCTACTTTACTCTAAATAAATTGTATAAATATTGAAAAAAAATGCGTGTGTATATGAAAAGAAACAGCGAATAAGTTGCCAGAAAATATATTGCCAATTTTCCTTCTTCGCCAAGGCCCCTAAAGTGGAAAAATACCGACAATTTAACTTTTGTATCCGACTATATAAAGCACGATACTTTTCCAGTATTGGGGTCTTGGAGTACTTTTTTAAAGTTCGTCATAATTTGGGCTTCAGAAGTGAGATTTTTTGTCAAGTGATATAAACAGCTATGAAAACAAAATTAATGAACTTTTAAGTTTATTTATATAATCTATAAACATTTTATTTATATCTATATTATTGTTGTTTTTTATATACAATTTACTTCAGTTTGTATACAAAAATAGTTAAATGGCTTCTTTATATGAAATAAATTGTATAAATAACGAAAAAATACTTGTGTATATGAAACAGTGAATAAACTGCTAGAAAATATTTTGCCAAATTTCCTTTTCTCTATCTCGCCAAGGCCCCTATACTGGAAAAGTACCTAAAGCACATTAAAATCGGACAGAGGCACATTAAAATCGGTTAAGAGCTCAGACAGTACAGCGCCGTCTATTGGCTGTTATGCTATGAATAGTATCGGGATGAAAATGTAAAGACGTACATTTTCATATATTACACTTTAAATTCTCACCCATAGATTTTGACTAAAAACCCTTAAAAGCGCAGAGTTTAAATTAAATTGCGGTGACTTCGATCATGAAGTATTAATGGTTTTAAATAGGAATTTCGCCAAATTAGCTAGCTATCGCCAAGTTGGCTTCATATATGGCAACTTATTTTTGTCGCCAAATTTGGCGATATTTCGCCAAGTTTGTCAACATTTGGCGCTACTGTGGTAACCCTGCTACATTAGTAATTTTCAACAATTACTCATTACAATGAGGCGGTCCTACCGGAATTGTGAGGGACACACAGAGACTTGGATTTTATATAAATAGATACTTATTTTAGATTTGAATTTTATTATGTTTTTTTTTTACCAAGTATTAAAATAACTGCACCAGTACCCGAGGTAACACTCACTCAGAATGTACACGATAAAACATTTATTTCTACATCACAATGCGAGTACACATTCTAAACACACATTCTAATTCTAGACAATTTACAACTGAAAGAATGTTTCGCTTAGGGGAGGTAAGAGTAATTAAGATCAGGGACAATTAGGATCAGGGGTACTTCAGGGGCTATAACAGATCTATAACAGATAACAATTAAAAAATGACCATGCTAATTATGGAGTCTGACTAATATTCTACATGTGCAACTTTTTTGGAGTGAAAATGTATGTTCCTGTAGAAGTAATCACTGTTTTCCGAGAACAGACAGAAAAACTTTGTCCGTCAAAGTGAGAGTAGAGACCGTTTAGTAATAAAGGTTTTGCGTAAAAAATTGCAGAAATATTGAAATATAGCTATGGATTTAAATTTATAAAAAGGTTGTTTTTAAGAGGAAATTGTTATATTTTGCAACAGACGAAGTGTAATGTTAGTGTAACATGTGTAACATGCATGATCCTTATTACCCTAGAAATAGCATTTTTGGTGTAAATATGTTCATACAGTTTTTGGGTGAAGGGTAAATGGGATCACATATTTCAGCAATTTTGCAATTTTTCAGCATATCACTTCAGATTTTTGACAAACATGCCTAAACTTTCTTAATATAATCTATCGTTTAAATATAATAAAAACATTTGATTTCATTGATTGAAGTATAAATAAATAGATCCATATCTAAATTGACTTCTATTCAAATGGAATTAATAAAGATTTTAGATGGATGTGATGTGTGTGTGTACAAAAACATATATTTTTATATCAATGCAGTTACACACACACACATATATATATATATGTATGTGTGTGTGTAAAACTTCATTGATATAAAAAATATATGTGTTTTTGCATTAGGAAAATCATAAATTAATATTTTAAAGCAAGCAAATTTTAATCGCATTGCAGATTGATGTCTTCGCTTTTTTATTTCATTATAAAACATCTTTTCTTAATGTTAAACTTAAAAAATACTAATAATGTAAAAAAAAAAATGTGTGTGTTTTGTTGTTTGTATGTCGAATTTTGAGTTAATGTTGGAATATATTAAGACGATACTCGTATATATACTTTTTTTTTCAGGAAGCCGATAAATTCTTCATAGATTCAAGCGACAAAGTACGGTACTTTTTCGAAAATGATGCTTTTGACTCCGAAGGTACGCTAATGAATTGCCTGTTTATTAATGATTCAATAAAATTACTTGCAATAATCGCTTGCAATAATGCATCTCTCTTTTAACTTTCTTTCAATAGGCAAATTGCTAGTTGATAAAAAAGAAGCATTAAACAAAGTTGGATATGGTAAGAATATAAATAAGTAATTTATTAAACATAAACTAAACATCATATACAATAATAGTTTAACAGTTTCTAAGTATAAGATAAATATGTAAGTCATCTCTATCACACAGCTCTTCATTGGTGGAACCCGATATTTAAGAGGCATACATTCAGCGAAAAAGTCAAAGTAAGTTATTTTATTTAACCTTATTTGGTACTTGTCGGTTATACTAAGTAATACTGTCTACAAAGTGGTGGTTTTGGCGATTTAACCCCTTCCATTCGTCTTCTTTCTTTCTTTCTTTTTTTTTGCGGGGGGGGGGGGGGGGTTCTTTAATAAAAAACTTAAACACTTAGAATATTTTGATTCTGTCCGAACTTGACAGCAAAATGAAAAATTTGCAAAGCCAATTTTTCATTCATTTTCGGTCACTTGGCGGACATTTATTACTGGTATAATGTCTTTGATTATTTAGTCAAGTTTTAATTTTTACATCTGCTTTATTGATTTGCATGCAACTAATCGTAAAACAATTTTTTTACTTACTTATTTGAATTTTAAAAGAAAGGCTAGGACTCGCTTCCTTATAATTCATTTATTTAAGTGAACTAACGCATGATAACTGGATTTTTTTTTTTGTACTGGTTTTAACTATTCTCATATTTCAACTATTACGCGAGCAAAGCCACGGATTTTGCTAGTAGGGGATAAATGGACAGAATTTGAACTTTCTTATTGCAAGAGCTTGTTTATAATGGGAAAAGACACTGCTCCCTTCGTGCTTCATCATTTTTATGACCGAGTTCGACAGTATATTTAAGGATCCGAACTTTATTTATCACTAGCAAAACCCGCGGCTTTGCTCGAGTGATAGTTAAATAATACCAAGTGATATTTGTATGTGTAATTTTTATTGGAAGAAATTATACTTTTAGGAATAATTCAAAAACTACTAATTAAGCCACAGTTTGACTAAACTTCATTCTTACACTGCATTAGGCAGAAATGACTTTAATTATATATATAATAACACAAAGTGTATAACGCTTCCGGGGTTGAACTCATCCGGATTCCACTTCGCTTTATCGTATTCCATTCGGCCATTTTTATTGAAAATTATTTTTTCGAAGAAAACTTCATAAAAATTACATTTTTAGAAAGATTATTCAAAATAAATTAACATTTGGAAGATGACTTACATTTAATTATGTACATATTCTGAGATAACTTCAGTTTAAATTAGTTTGGCCCTTTCCCTCCACAAGTAAACATTCATTTGTGTCGCATTCATTGTGAAATTTGAGCTTTGTTGGCGCCATCTAGCGGTACTTAAAATAAAAAAGAAGTTTTTTGTGAAATTCTTTGAACTCGGAAGACATTTAGGGAAAAAATGAATAGTATTTCTTATAAATATAATTAGACTATCAGGGATACTTAATGCCGTGTAGAATATATATATATATGACAATGGAAATAAAATTTTGCATTTTTGTATTTTGTAGGGAAAATAAATTTGTAATTTAATAAAAGAATTTGAGAAAAAAAAATCTGTTAATGCAATTAATAGTTACAATTTACTTAAGTGATAAAGGATTATTTTTAACGATCAAAATTTATTATATGTTTCTTTATGCATGTTTTTAAAAAAATGAGGATTTAATCTGAGTTAAACTTTTTAAAATTTAAGTTATATAATTATTATTTTGGCGTCAGCTATCGGCAATTAATCCGTCAAGGACTCTTATTTAATTATTATTATTATTATTATTCTGATTTATAAGAAATTGAAGGTTATTGTTTTTTCTTTTAAGCAGTGAACGAAGACGAAAGTTAATTGACAATATATTTTAAAATAGCATTATTACTTCTAATTTGCATGTTTTTTGTGAAGTAGTTCTTTAAATTTTGTGAGTGAAGTTCTTTCTTGCAAATTAAGTTTCAATTATAAATGGGCTGTTTTTATAACTATTTTACTCCCACCTGATCCTATTAGTCAGATAAGATAAAATTTATTACTTCATAATTCTTTTTATAATACAATGCTATATCATTCTTTTGAATATGCAAACACGTCATTCTGACGGGCTACCTTCTAGTTAATAAGAAGAACTAAAGCTAATTCTAAATAAATGATAATTTAGAAAGTATTTTGAAGCTTTTATATTCATTTCATACGATCCTTTCAGTATTCATTTGAAGTTTTTAATTTTTTAGAAACCATCTTCTTAGTACGCATTTACATCTTAAAATTAACCATCATGTTAAATTCCAAGATTCTTCTCTAACAACATAAAATAGAAATCGGTTTGGTATTTCCTAATATTCCATAGAAAACGTAATTTAGAAAGTTTTTTTTTAAGGCTTTTGTAGAACGTTTGTTGTCCTACCAACTCCAAGTGGTAGTGGTACTGGCATAAAATATAGCCTGTGTAGGATCAGGGACTGTCAGCATTGATTTGCAACCATTACCTTTGTAGTCGGTTTATTATTTCCTGACATTGCATAGAAATCTTAATGTAGGACGTTTTTAGAACGCTTTTCGCTCCTTCCCTTTTCTTCACCCCTTTTAAATTTTGAATTTATTTTCGACTGTTCTAAGAGGGCATTTATATTTCATAAGTAACTACGTAGTGGCACATAGCCGGCATAAAATATAGCTTATGTCTGAGCAGGTTCTATCACTACCAATTTGAAACCATTATTTTTGAAATCGGTTTGGTATTTCATAAGATTGCATAAAAATCGTAATTTAGAACGGTTTTAGAACGCTTTTCGCCCGATCCATCCTTTTAAATTTGGGAATTTTCTTTCGACGGTTTTTAGAAAGCATTTGCATCTTTTAAGTAATTACCATGCCAAATTTCAAAATGTTACAAACCTCAGTATCAGAAAAAACGCAATTTACAACAATTTTCACCTGCAACCCCCAGGTGGTAGTGACAACAGCATAAAATATAGCCTATGTTTGAGCAGGGACTGTCACCATCAATTTGAAACCATTACTTTTGAAATCGGTTTGATATTTCCTGAGATTGCATAGAAATCGAAATTTAGAACGTTTTTAGAATGCTTCTCGCGCATTTTCACCCCTTTTAAATTTCGAATTGTTTAAGAACTGTTCTTAGACATCATTTATATCTTATAAGTAACTAATATTCCAATAAAATATAATATAAATCGGTTCATTACTTCCTGAGGTTGCGTAAAAATGGTAATTTAGAACGTTTTTTAGAACGCCTTTCCCGCATTTTCACCCCTTTTAAATTTCGATTTTTTTACGAAATGTTCTTAGAGATCATTTATATCTTATAAATAATTACCATGCTACATTTTATGTTTCCAGGCCCTTCCGTAACACAAAAATCGCAATTTAAAAAGTTTTTTGCTCCTGAAAACCCCAGGTGACCCAGTGACACCGACATAAAATAGAGCCTATGTTAAAGCAAGGGCTGTCACTATCAATTTCCAACCATTACTTTTGAAATAGGTTGGATACTTCCTGAGATTGCGTAGAAATCGCCACTTAGAACGTTTTTAGAACGCTTCTCGCGCATTATCACCTTTTTTAAATTTCAATTATTTAAGAAATGTTCTTAGAGATCATTTATATCAAATTTCACGTTTCTAGGCCCTTCAGTAACCCAAAAGTCGCATTTTTTCCCCTCTTGCACCCACTTTAGGGTAGTGGCACCGAAATAAAATATAGCCTATGTTGGAGCAATGGCTGTCGCCATCATTTTTTAAATCGGTTCGTTACTTCC
Organism: Maratus speciosus; assembly: GCA_963932465.1. Lineage (NCBI taxonomy): Eukaryota > Metazoa > Arthropoda > Arachnida > Araneae > Salticidae > Maratus > Maratus speciosus. Next base: position 300,450,463 of record OZ010789.1, read on the forward strand.
TGAGATTGCGTAAAAATCGCCATTTAGAACGCTTTTCGCACATTTTCACCCCTTTTAAATTTCGAATTTTTAAAGAAATGTTCTTAGAAATAATTTATATCTAATAAGTAACTACCGTACCAAATTTAATGTTTCTAGGCCCTTTAGTAACACAAAAATCGCATTTTTAGAACGTGTTTTGCTCCTGCACCCCGTTTATGTTAGTAGCATGGACATAAGATATAGCCTATGTTGGAACAGGGACTAACATCATCATTTTGATACCATTACTTTTGAAATCGGTTCGGTAGTTTCAGAGATTACCTCCTACAAATAAACAAACAAACAAACTTTACTTCTTTATAATATTAGTAAAAATAACAACTAAAATTAACATAAAAAGTAATAGAAATAATAATTAATTTAAAAATATTTATATATTTTTGTTATTTTTAGAATTTGCTTCGAAACTTTCAATATAAAGATCCGGTTATAGTACAAAGTATGTTAATATTCAAGGTAAAGTATACTTTTTAATTTTATTAATCAGTTTCTCTCATAGTTGTAGATTTAATGTAACTAAACTTTTTCTCAACTCTTTCAGAAACCAAAAATCGGAGAAGTAGGTGAGTTTTGTATTTTTAAATGGTTCCATTTTCAATAAAAAATTTTTGAAATTAATTTATTTAACATTAACAAACAATATTTATTTTGAAACAATTTTTATCGTTCTTATACCAGTTTTATCAGCAGGGTGTTACTGTTTATTTATTAAATCGATTTAACGATATTCCTTGATTTAATGATAGATTTTAATGGTCAGAATTCATATTAGATTTCTTTATATGTTGTGTGGTCGTCGTTTAAACTATAGTTTTCCTCTATTTAACGATAATTTTGATGATTTTTTATTATTTTCCTCTTTTTTAGATTCAGGAATTATTAGCTTTTTCTCTCTGTTGTTTATCTATTGACCGATGATGAGTTTGATTAAAAAAATTTGAAAACATCAGTTTGGTATGACATTTCTAGGCAGATTTTTTCACCTATCTATTAGGTGAACTACGACTCTCATGTTCTCGTTTGTGAACTATAAGACTATGAAGAACTATAAATTCTACACGGTTTCTGTGACGAAAACAAACAAAACTGTCTGATTTAAATTGTGAATCTGAATAGAATATGATGAAATCTTGAATCTTAGTTCAGTTGAAACAAATGCTGAATTAGATGTAGGGAGAAAAAGCGCTTAATGAATTTTGATACTGATTGATATTTCTGTAATGGTTTTGGAATAACTGAAAAATCCATTTTATCGGCTACAATTAAGGAAAAGCACAGCAATTATCAATAATCCTTAATTTTGAAATGTGTATTGCATAATCAATACGCCAAAAGCCAAGTATAATTTAAGTACTAGTGTTAAGTAACTATTTTTATGCAGTTTTATCTAACGCGTTTTCCAATTTAGCGATAAACTCGATTTAACAAGGATTTTCAAGAGGCCCTTTACAATCTTTAAATCGAGGTTCGACTGTATGCCTATGCCATTGAATTCTGAGTCATTAGATTAGTAAACAGCATAGCAACCATTGAACACGACCTCCACGATCATCACAACTGCCATATTTATCACGTTTGCATAGTAACCATTGTTTGTGGCCTCCACGATTTTTGAAGCATATTTATGACTTCTATGATTGATGACGTTGTTAGAAACTGCAATAAATTAGTTAAAGACGCTGGCGTGGATTGATCTTCTTTGTTCTCCATTTTCTAGTAAGTCCCGATTGTGTCGAAAAAGATTTAAATTCGGGCTTCTAAATATGGGTGGTCGTTTCAACTAGTAGATTGCAGTGGAATTCTCCTCTAAGCAGCGGTTGGAGAACGGAACTTTGACAAAAACAATTACTCTGTTTCTGTCCAGGTTTATTTCTATTCGCAGTAACTTTATTTCTATCCAGATGCCACAAAATCATAAAAGATGAAAGTAGTCTCCCAGATTCCAGTCTACGCACTTTTAAGCAGAGAGGGTGCTTTGAACAAGTATCAAAGCTCCCAAATATTGCAAGAAAAAGTACTTTTTGCAATTAGAAAGCCGTTATAGCCTTGTACACTTCCTGGCATACCTATAGCTATATGGTTTCAACAGCATGACTCAAATTCGTCTGTTGGCGGTAATTACTTTTTAATATTAGCATAGATCTCTACAGAGTATATGTTATTAATGCTTGTTTCTTAAAAATACCGCGACAAAATTAATTGTTGTAGCAGCAGATACTTAATATATTGTAATATAAATTCAAAATTTTGTTCTGTTCCGAGAACATTCACTAAATTTGCAACATTTCGCGTAAAATTTATGCACTCAACCCGAGTCTAGGCTAAAGCTTGTCTGCTGGCAGTATTTGCGCCTCCGTACACTGGAATTCTGGCAGCATATTGGCTAGAATAACGCATCAAGATACCGCCAGCTCTGGCGGTATCTTGGTCCATTGGCCATGCAAAATTTTGAAAATAGTGGCATGTATTGGTTGGTTGGTATACTCTCGTGCGTATTCTGCTCCTGAAGTATATTTAGTGAGATGAGCGCTGTATAACCAGTATATTGACTATTTGTATGGCTTTGTAATTCAGTTATGTGGCCAACAGAGTTGAGGTTTACTGTAGGCAACGGCATACGACACAGATAAATCATAGGTGGTCAAGTTCATTCAAACCTTCTATCCTTTCTAACTTACCCAATTTCTATTTCCTTTTTTCTCTATCTGTGTAATCTCGCCATATTTTTTATACATACTAAGGGCCTAGAAAACCACATTTTCGATTTTTTTCTGAAATTGAATGACCTATGTGGGGAGCATCTATTATTTAACTTCAGTAGATAGTATCTAAATCACATTATGTAACTTTTAACAGTTATTATTATTATTTATAGAGGGCTACATATCCAACAACAGATATCGTGTATGGGCATGGAGCATCCGAACATGCATAAGAATGGAATACCAGCACATCGGTTTTTCCACAACATTGGTTACCTCCAATTCAATGGCATTTAAGAATATTATAAAGCAAAAACGTGTTCATCATAAATGCTAAGATCAACCCTACCCCATCTTCTCTGTTCTTGGAGGAAAAAAAAAAATTATTTTCATCTTTTTGTTTTTTAATAATGTAATATCGTATTTGGTTGCTAAGAGCATAAAGTTCGTAAAAAGAAGCCAATAATTTCCTTAAATTGAATTATGTTTTACTGTCGCTTCCCAGCTCGCTATTTTTTTACCCGTAAAAGTCCACAGATTTCTTTTCTTTCTTTTTATTTTTTTAATGCCAAATCACTATGACTGAACGGTTTAAAAGGATATATTTAACAACATATAAAATATCTATTTACCTATCTATAAATTTCTTCTTCAGTTAAACCTCATCAGGATTCGACCTTTTTATACACGGAGCCTCCAACTTGCATAGGTCTGTGGTTTCCCCTTCTAGAAGACGTCACTCTAGAAAACGGATGCCTGTGGTATGTTCCAGGATCTCACAAAGGTACAGATGTAATTTTTTTTGAGTAAATAACAATGACTGATGCATAAACTCAGACACTTTGATTAACTTTTACTATAGGTTTACATTACATTTAAATACTAACCTCTTAACTATATTGCCGTTGTAACCTACGTAGTGGTGTTCATTTAGCTTTTACGTTTTAATACCTGTATTTCCAAATAGTAAAATTTGTCTTATTTAATAGAAGAGTTTCTGACATTAAATTAGCCAAATATTACTATTTAGGCATAGTGATATTCATTTCTATTCGTTGAGGTTGGAGGTCAAAGTTGATATTCGAACCTGGGATTCTTTGCTATACTTTCCAATGCTCTAACCACTAAGCTACTTAGACGACATCCAGTCTGACACAATTCACTCACATGTTAGTATCATCGAATCTGCCATTTCGACAGCATTTTACCTCTGCACAATGAAGTACACACGGAACTCCATCAAACCATGGATAATAATTATATTATATATACATACGAAATTTCAACCTGTATAGCCAAGGTCCCAGGTTCGAATCGTGGCCTAGATACTTTTTACTCTGTTGGAGAAAGATTAATCAACTTTGACCTCCAACGAATATAATATTCAGTTTGAAATTTCGTATGTTTATATAATATAGTGATATTCAAATTAACGGACTGTATGAATCTTTCGTATTTTTAACTACGTACGTATCTACGCAGCCGAATTCAAGCTCTATTTTGATAGAGAAGATACATTTTGTATAATTTTCGAAACGTTTGATTTTTTACCCGACTGAAAAGAAGGGTTATGTGTTTCACGCGTATCTGTGTATGTGGATTTCTTTATACCCTCGAAACATCCCAACGGCTGGATGGATTTTAATGAATGAGATTTCTATCAATTCTTCTTAACCGCCCGATTGTTATAGGCTAGGTTTTGTTTTTATAAATTCAAAATGGCGGTCGTAAAATACAAAATGGCGGTAGAGACGAAAAAAAAAATTACGCACCCTATTGAGTGGCATATCATTGTCTTTCAAAATGAAGACGATGTTTCATTGACTATTTTACAGTCAGAAGCTCCGTTAAAATATTATACAACCTGGAAGTTGTGTATCTAGGATCTCTAGCTTTACTGCAACTCTAACCATCATAGACATCTATAGACCTCATCAAAACAGTGTTTATAGATAGGAACTAACAATTAAACACAACTTAAAAGTCATCGGTACAAGTAAATAAAAAAAATAGGTAAGTAACATAAACAAGTAATATATAAAAAAAAAATATTTTAAGTCAATTCCTACTTATGTCAACAAGAGAATTTTTTTTCCCCATTCTTCTTTCCTCTTGAGTGGTGCTTAAAATGCCTTGATCAAGAAGAGGGCTCTCTCGGTCTTAAAATACCTTGATCAAGAAGAGGGCTCTCTCGGTCTTAAAATACCTTGATCAAGAAGATTCTCTCTCGATTATTGAAAATTAATTAATTGAATTTAATTAATGAATTAATATTTGAAAAAAAACTGTATTAACATCAATTGTCATCCAGTACAAGTTTTAAAAAATTTATTTCAACTTGATTTTATTAACGATTGAAAATTTGAACAAGATATATATAGCGAGAGTGTGAGCTAATAGTAGGAATTGAAAAAAAAAAAATAGTTTCACATTGATGAGAAATAATTAATTAGTTCGCTTTTTACGCAGTCGGGTTTTTTGATTTTTTAAATTTAATTGATTTTTAGTCTCGTTTTATCTAGGTAAAGTGCATCAGAGATATGTTCGAAATCCAGCAAAAGATCCTATGCTTTTAATGGAAGGAACACTGCCAAGCTACAGTGATGACCAATATGTTCCTGCACCAGCGAAAATAGGTATATTTCGTTACTGCTTCTTAAAAGAGAAAAAAAGGAATTAGGAAATTTGCTAAATTTTAACAATTGCTGTTTTCATTAAGTAATTATGAAAAACTAGTAGCTCAGAGGCAGATGCATTCTTTCGATGAGGATTCTTCTCAATATAAGTACAAGGTGACCCTTTTGATCTTTGGCCTATAGCTAATTTCTAAACTATTAATTTAATTTGTGCCAAATGCAAAAATGTTTCAAATGTTGTTTTTCATCATATGAATTTACATTTACGTCAAGGTAGTTGATTTTGTTATAAAAGTTACGAATTTTAAATTTTTACACCGTCTGTATATCCTATACGAGAAATTTAGAGAGATCTTCTCCGTGCTCTAACAAGCAAAGATGTAAAAATTCCATTTTTGTACAGATAAAACCTACCTAGTCATTGTACTTTGTGTTTTTTTTAAATTTTCAGAGTTTTCTGGCACTAAGAAAATATTTTTTTTTTCGAATTTATCTTATGCGTTCATTCGCATGAGCCATAAGAAAGAAATTAAGGGCTCAGAGGAGGAACTTTTGAGAGGCTTCTCTTGATTTTCAATGCAATATTCTTTTTCTTACGATTTTGGTTTTCTCATCCTACTTTACAAGTTGAAATCCAGAATTACAATCCCAGTTAAGGGGGGGGGGGGGCGGCCCTCTTACAGCCAGCATTTTTACTTTCTTCTATCTTCAATAGAAGAAAGTATTATAATCGAAATTTTTTTTCGACTTCCGGTTTTCGACGGATTTACACGTTTTAGGGGTCAGAGACCCCCCCCCCAAAAAAAAAAAACACGTTTATGCAAAATGTCTGTCTGTCCGTGTGTCTGTCGCCATTGTACCCTCAAAAAGTGTATGAAGTTATGCATAGAATTGAACCAAATTTTTTAAAAAAAAGTTTTGGCTATGGCAAACAGGCCCTTCCTTCATTTTGAAAAAATCCGCTGGAAGGGGGCGGTGCTATTTTGAATATTGTACCATTGAAAAGTGTATGAAGTTATGCATAGAATTGAACCAAATTGTGCATGTTTTTGGTCATGGCAAGAAGCTCCTCCCTGAATTCGGAAACGTTCTTCCAGAAGGGGGCGCTGTAATAGCGATTTTTGTGCTATTTTCAATATTGTACCTTCAATGAAATTATGCATAAAATTGAACGAAATTTTTTGTGTATGTTTTTGGCCATGGCAAGAAGGTCCTCCCTGAATGTGAAAAAATTACGCCGGAAGAGGGCGATTAATAGCGATTTTTGTGTTATCTTCTTAATTTTTCGTAGTTCTATTGTACACCTATTGCTCTATTGTGCTCGTGAATCGACAGGAACTTCCCATCCTGATAAGCCGACTATTCGTGATTTTAATAAATGTCATGATCGAGATTAACTCGTTTTTACTCCGATTAATTGACTGAATCAGAAATTTCAGATGAAAGTCAAAGTTGATATAGTATTGATAAAAATGAAATACTGACATCTGTAACAGCATTTTGAAATACTAAAATACATGAGATAGAAGAAAGTTTGGGATTGGTACATCCAACTAGTTAGAATATGTATGAATAATGAAATTAAATTTAATTGGATAATTCAAGAAGAAAGAGTAAAGGCCTTAAACGGAGATACGTGGGAAATTAACAGGTCTAAGAACAGGCTGTTATACAAATCTAATTTAATGCTATTGTCAGCGTATTTTCCAACTAGTTTTATACACTGTCTGGCCAAAAAAAGTCTCAATGCAGATTTTCACATGAAAACAGTTCAAAGAGAATGATTGGTTCAACATTTTGTTAATTTGCATAATCTTGTCTGCCAAGCAACCTTCAAATAGTGCTGAATAAGGGTGCAGCTGATCATTTTGAAGCAAGCATGAGTGTTAACGTTATATGTTATCTCGGTAAAGATGTTTCGGAGAGCGCTTGATGCAGGCCAATAATTTGGCCTCCATCAAGCGCAGAAAGGTTGTAGAGAAATCAGTGAAATAACTGATATAGATCTGTGAACTGTATCATCATATTATTGAACATCGTATTATTAAATCTTGTAAAGACGGTGCACTATCAACGAATTCGCGGAGAATGTGTTGTCGAAAATGAATGATCGTGACCGAAGATCTCTAAAGCGATTAGTGAAGTCCAATCACAAGAAGTCCACCAGCCGCACAATGATGCCAGAACTCAAAGAATTAGTTTTGAACAGTTGTGTTGCAACAAGGAAGCCACTTGTTACTGACAACAACTGAAAAAAAAAGACTTCAATTTGCCAAGGAGCATAAAAATTGGACTGTTGAACAGTGGGGAAAGATTACGGTCCGGTGAATCCAAATTTACCCTCTTTTAAGACAATGGACGCTTTAGAGTAAGGAGGGAGGCACACAAAGGATTGGAACCTTCTTGTATTGCGCCAACAGTTCAAGCCTAAGAATGAAATGTTATAGTCTGGGGATGTTTCTGTTCGGCTGGATTAACTGCAGCAACACTGTGAAGAAAAAAAAAATGAAGTCTGCTGATTACGTGCAAGCACTCTGAATGATCCCTTGATTCCATCAACGGATTTTTTCTTCCCAGACGACAAAGGTGTGTTTCAAGATGAGAATACCAAAATTCACCGAGCCAAGGCAGTGAAAGATTGGTTCCAAGAGCACGGGTCATCATTCGCACACTTGAATTGGCCACCGCAAAATCCTGATCTCAATCATATTGAGAATATGTGGGATGTATTGGAGAGAGAGCTAAGAAGTAGTTCTACTCTTCCTTCGGCCACCCAGGAAGTTGGAGAATTATGAAATTGTGATCAAAAATAACTGTGGGGACTGTATTTACGCTTACTCAATCAATGCCAAAACATATGCGTTCTGCAATTCCAAATGAAAGTGGTCCAGCACTATATTGAACAGTGCGATATTTTTGGCCAGCCAGTGTATATTTAATATATTATAAATGTATTGATTATATAAAAATACTCAATATATTCAATCTATCTCCATTATTTAATTATCTTATGTTGTTTTTTTCAGGGGATTGTATTGTTATCCATGGTTCAGTAGTTCATAAAAGTGGAAGAAACACCACTAAAGTACCTCGCACAATTTATACTTATCATATGGTCGAGAAAGATACTAAGTGGAGTGAAAAGAACTGGTAAATATGCTACATGCATTTCAAATTATTTAAGCTATGCCTTGTGAAAGATAATTCCAATCAGCAAATAAGGTTACCAAAATTTGCTGTTAAAAATTGAAGCAAGTTTAACAATTTAAATGCTTTCGTTCATTGACTCTAAGCTTAGTTGCACAACAAAATTTCATAGCTTATGCTTTCAAGATCTTTCATCGTTTCAATCAAGGTGTGTTAATTTGGTTTATTGTGATGTTTTAAAAATAGTATTTAAAGTGCAGAGATGATTCACGAAAGAATTAAATAGTGGAAATTTTGAACCGATAATTTCTTTTATCATTTTGTATTTACTAGCAGGGCTTCAAATGTTCCGTTTTCTGAATCTCTCTCTCTCTCTCTTTTTTTTTTTTTTTTTTTTTTTCAAACAAAAATCTTCTTTTTAGATTTTTCTTGCACATTTTGTAGAAACCTATTGATATATATCATTTCTATTGAAATTGTAAGAACTTACCACGAGAATTTTTCTTAAGAAATACTGGTATTAAAAAAACGGACCATTTGAGAGCCCTGTACAGGATAATTATTTAATGGATCTATCCATGCTCTTTTTCATACAGACGAAAAACTTGACAACGTTATAGATACACACAAACGTAAAAAAAAAAAAAACTACCAGGAAAAATGTTAAGTTATTTTGTGAAAACTATCACTATCTCACTGGTAGGACTTGACTACTAATAGGCGATTTGATATTTGCACTACAGATTTTGGAGAACTGTAGCTCAGACCGCTTATTACCAGCGATGTTAACTTTTTTTTTTTCTTTTTACGTTTGTTAGTTTGTGCATTTCGTTATGCAGTTATAGTTATACTTTTTAAAAAAGTCCTTCCGGCCACTGCCGGGAGGAAGAAGTAGCTTTCATATTCCTTATTTTAAAAAAGCCAACCTATTCAATCACACGAAGCTCAATTTAGTGGAAACCGAATGTAGGAGATTCAATACTAATTTTTATCAATACTAAATCATAATGAATGAGAATTTCGCAAAATTAGTCAGCTTTATCCAAGCTGCTTTTATTTAAAGTAACTTATATTTGGCTGCCAAATTCGGCGATTTCTTAAAGTGCCTGTCATTTTAAGACAACATGGTGGATGAGGCTAACCAGTGAACTTGGTCGAGACCTTAGTAATTGCTGTGCACATGCTCACTCACATCGGAATCGATTGATATATACGAGTGTTTCGCAGGCAGAAAATCAGATTTTTCAAAATGTCACCCACAGTAGATATTGAAATTGATATATCTGAGCCCTTTTTTAAGATAAAGACAAACAAAAAATGCTCCTGAATCCTTATATCAAGGTCAAATACTTAAGAAAGAAACCTTTTTTCAATTTCTAATTTTTTTGCACCTCACTTTAAATACATATATATTTTTTAATTTAATGGCCGCCATTTTGAAACAAGATGGCTGATGAATCTGGCCAGTGAACTAGGTCGAGATATTGATGTATACTATCCACATGCCTTCTTAGATCGAAATAGGCGAATACGTGTGTTATCACGTGACAAATGCAAGATCGTTTCAAAATGTTAGCTATGATAGAAATTCAAAGTGCTATAATTCAACCATTTTTTAAGACATAAAAAAAGAAAAAAATTTCAAAAACACAAACTGCTCCGGAATCTTTGTATCAAGGCCAAACACATAAAAAAAATTTTTCATTTTCCAATTTTTTAATACTTAATTTTAAATTTTAAATTTAATTTTTTTTTTAAATGACAACCCTTTTGAAACAAGATGGCGAATAAAGCTGGCCAACGAACTCGGTCGAGACATTGGTATGTACTATGTACAGACCAAGTTACATCCAAATCGGTTCATAAATACGCCTGATATCGCGTGACAAAAATCAGGTCGTTTTAAAATGTCAGCCACAATAGAAATTCAAAATGCTATAACTCAGCCATTTTTTTAGATATAGACGAAACAAAAACCGTTCCGGAATCTTTGTATTAAGGTCAAACACATACGAAAAAAATCTTTTTCATTTTCCAATTTTTGGTATCTCATTTTAAATTTAAAATTTTTAAAATTTTTAAATGGCCGCCATTTTGAAACAAGATGGCGAATGAAGCTGGACAACGAACTCGGTCGAGATATTTGTATGTACAATGTACACACCAAGGTACATCCAAATCGGTTCGTAAATACGCCCGTTATCACGTGACAAAAATCAGGACGTTTCAAAATGTCAGCCACGCTAGAAATTCAAAATGCTATAACTCAGCCATATTTTAAGATATAGACGAAACAAAAACTGCTCCCGAATCTTTTTATCAAGGTCAAACACATAAGAAAAAAATATTTTTTCAATTTTCAATTTTTTGGTACCACATTTCAAATTTAAATTTTTCTTACAAATTTAAATGGCCGCCATTTTTAAACAAGATGGCTGATGAAGCTGGCCAACGAACTCGGCCGAGACATTGGTATGTACTATGTATAAACGAAGTTACATCCAAATCGGTTCATAAATACGCCTTTTATCGCGTGACAAAATTCAGGACGTTTCAAAATGTCAGCCACGCTAGAAATTCCAAAATGCTATAACTCAGCCATTTTTTAAGAAATAGACGAAACAAAAACTGCTCCGGAATCTTTGTATAAAGGTCAAATACATAAGAAAACAATATTTTTCCATTTTCAATTTTTTGGTACCACATTTAAAATTTTAAATTTTTTTAAAAATTTTAAATGGCCTCTATTTTGAAACAAAATGGCGGATGAAGCTGGCCAACGAACTCGGTCGAGACATTGTTATGTACTATGTATACACCGAATTACATGCAAATCGGTTCATAAATACGAGAGTTACAGTGTGACAAAGGTCAGATATATATATATATATATATATATATATATATATATATATATATGTATATATCGATATATATATTTAAGTATAACTCAGCCATAACTATATAACTCAGCGCAATACTTATTTATTTCCAGTGTCACTTCTCAATGTTAATTTAACATAGAAAAACCTATGGAGATGATAACTTTTTCATTTTTTCTTCCCACCTTTTTGTCCCTGATGCCACTCATTTTTAATTCTTAGCTAATTCTAATAATATTATAAATTCAAAGTGTAAAAACATTTGCCTGACGTCAGGGTCAAAACGGATCATAAAATGCCTTTGCATATAGGTGGATTATAATCTAGAGAGTAACATGGACTAATTTTTATTTACATTATTCAAATATTTTTCTTAATAATTCCAAATTTCGCTTTTTTCATTGAGAATCAACGGACATTTTCTAATAAAATTTAACTTTTTTTCCTTCATTGTTGTAAATAATTCAAAAGCCGTAATAATAATTTGCCTATATTTAGTTGAATGATTTTCACGTGAAACATGAAACTGAAGAAACTGAAATAAATAATTAAAAAGAATATGAATATGGCGTCATAGTGGAAATAAAAATGACATTTTCAAGCAGATTTTTTAAAGTTCAGATTGTAATTTTTTGACCAAACTACAGCAACCTGCATTACTGCACTGGTGAAACATTTTGAATTATACATAGGTAAATTGCATCACAAATTGTGATGCGATATCGCACAAATCAAATCCTGATGATGATATACCCTCCATTAATTTTGAAATGTGTTCGTCTGAATTCAGTAGTTATTAAAAAACTTGACATATTAAACAAAAACCTAATTTGCAGAACAAATTAAAAAAGCAAAATTTATTTCCTAAATTGTTTAAGCCTGCGAAGGGGCAGATATTAAGATATTTCATTCAATTCGTTCTACATTTAATGTTAAATTTTTGTAACAAATAAGTTAAATCAATTGAACATTAAAAAATAAAAATGAAATTCATACAATATAATACTTTAAACACCTATATACTTAGATTCCGTTCAAATGAAATCGAAATAAATCTTAGACTTTTTCCATTTTTAAGTTGTAAATATTTGTACTGCAGATTTTGCATTATGTTTATGACGATTGTATATAATATAATAAGATACATGTAAAATACAAAACTTTAAAAAAGTCTAAGATTTATTTCGATTTCATTTGAACGGAATCTAAGTATATAGGTGTTTAAAGTATTATATTGTATGAATTTCATTTTTATTTTTTAATGTTCAATTGATTTAACTTATTTGTTACAAAAATTTAACATTAAATGTAGAACGAATTGAATGAAATATCTTAATATCTGCCCCTTCTCGGGCTTAAACAATTTAGGAAATAAATTTTGCTTTTTTAATTTGTTCTGCAAATTAGGTTTTTGTTTAATATATGTATATACATATATATGTCAATTTTGAACGGAGGGTGGTTTCGGGGTCTGGGGGTCATGATCGATGAAAATATACCAAAATTTTTTGAAATCGCTTTCCTCCGAACGGCTGCAATAGGTAGCTTTTTGTAATGAAAGCTACCTAAAACAGTACAATTTCTCCCCATCTAAAGTGCTTTTGACAGGGAGAACATACCATTAAATATACCATTTAATATACCATTTTACAAAGGCACAAGGCATTGCACTTTACGAGCGAGTGAGAACAGTGTTAACTGAAGCATGTAGCATCCCGATGGATGCAGGAGATGCTTGTTTTTTCGAAACGTTGAACGAGGGAGGGTAGTACGGGAGGAGTTATTCTGTGTCCGAAGCCGTCGTAGCGATTCCTGGCTAAGGTAAAACAGTTTCGCTAGTAGTACCTTATCCACCAACGCAACGTCAACATCACATTGAAGGATGTAGATGTGCACCAGTAACAGTAAAATTCGAAATAAGCTGTTGAACGTACACTTTGCATTTTATAGGAATATACATTACATATTTACTGTAATTGGATTGCGTGAAGCGCCCTCTATTGATAAAAATTTTCACTAATTTTTTTTATTTACCAAAACAATCTCCCCGTATGATAATAATTTTGTCTCAAACCGCATTCAAATAAACCATTTCCTTCACTTTTTATGAATTTTTGAAATTTTAACAAGTTTATGAGACACCCGATATATGATATATGTAAAGATATGATATATATGTAAAGAAGCTTTCATTCAACGACTTTTTCCTTTGGTGATATCCTGGAAAAATTAGGTTTTGGTTGTAGTGTGGCTTGGCAGTAAATAAAGTGGACCCTACTCTACGCTCTACGATATTTCAATGTAGTGAAGATGAGTCATTTTACGTTGGATTTATTCTTTCTCTTTTAATACATGGCTTCCAAATCCGGTCCAATTGGTCTGATGAGCTAGGAGTGCTTCAGAGGTTTAGTTTAGCCTTTCATATTCAGTAAAAAGCAAAAAGCCACAGGATTTCATCCTGTCTCCCGATGTATAAGAAAGTAATTTAGATTATCCCCAACAGGGAGCGTTAGTGCTAAAATAGGCGTTTTCTTCAACCCTAGTTGATTAAATCTATTTTTAATGGTGGATTTTCTGATGTTATACAAGTCTTGCATCAGGCTGATTGCACCACTTATTGTAATTTCCACCTTTAACATTAATGGTTGTTTATGTTTTAATAAATGTCAGCTAGGATTTATGCCATATCAAATACTTATTTTGACATTAACGTGAATTTATCTTCTAACATAACGGTTCACACTAGATTAATTTTAACTCAATTATTCTAAAAGGTAAACAAATCAAATGAATTGTAATTTTCAAACTGTTGATTTTTCCAATAATAATTTAGTTCGATTTATGTGCTCAAAATCTAATAACTGGAAAGTGTGAGGAAACTTGGTTAAAATTTATAGCTTAAATATCAATTGAATGTAATATAACTGTCACATTGGGAAAAAATGATTGCTATTTATGGGTTTTAAAAATCCTATAATGTTTATTTTAACTGAAACCTATTATGATTTATGATGTTAAGTATTCATTTACATTTTTTAAACACCAATCAATGTCAAAGATGTTTATGATGGTAAACTAGCTGTACCCGTTAGATTTCACATTAGGAAAAGAAGTTAGAAATTTTGAATTAAAAAAAAGGTTTATGTTTTATTCTGTCATACATATATACAGTGCTGTAGTTGGAAAAAAATATTTGTGGGAACGCACCTTTTCATAGAGTAGATGTTGATGCTACCGCATTTTTGCTAAGCCAAAATACAATTTAAAGCATTTAGCTAAAAGCCCACCTTTTTCAAATAACAGTTATAATTATTATATTCTAGTTTTTATAGTATTGTATTTGTATAGCATCCATCTAAGAGCAATATTTAATCAATCTCATAGTAACATTTTCCATTACGAAACAAAATATATTGAAATATCAGGAATTACTGGCACATCTATCCTAGAAGTTTCCAAAAGAAAGATGTTGAGAGGTGTTTTCTGTGCAATCTGATTTAGGACAAGCTGTCTCATCTGCAGATTTTCTTCCTGGTCACTACCAAGGTTTCACGTATGATTCAGGTCAAAAAAATTTTAAGGGAGGTCCTACACAGCTTATGAATATATATGCAACGGATCTTCTTAAAATTAGCATAAATTATCGTTTCGCTTGAAAAAAATATTGTGCTCGTACGCTTTTTTTTTTTCCAGTAACAAACCAAATATTTCTGGGAACGGCGTTCCCACGCGTTCCCACCCAACCACAGCACTGCATATATATATAATTAAGATGAATTCACAAATGTATGAACAAATTGGTAAATATATATATATATATGTGTGTGTGTGTAAGTAGTATGTCATTTGTTTATGTGTAACTGACATTTTATCTTCTGTTTTATTTTTTAGGTGTCAGCCTACTGAAAAATTACCTTTCCCCTCTATATATGACAACTGATTCAAAAGAGATTATGAGAAACATAAATCAATGAACGGATAAAGGGCAAAATAACTTTTGAAATAACAACATGAGCGCTTTTATTTTGTACTGAGCATCTAGCGTCTTGCACGGATCGGTAATTTGAAGTCGACCCGCAATGTGATCTGAAACATAAAAATAATTTTGTTCATAATCTTATTCAAATCTGGACCCAAAACCATGAGCAGAGATGGAAGAAATTTTAACAGTATGTTTATTTGAATTTATGATAGAACAATCTTCATTCGTTCATTATGAATTAAATGGGATAGATATACTCTTATATCTAAATGTGTGGCTGTTTTTTTTTTCTAATGATTAAAAAAAATAAGAAGAAGAAAGAAAATAAAATCAATCTGGCTGGGTATCAAGATTAAAAATAAATAAATAAAATACCAGTTAATCCGATCCGATGCAGGACTCTATATGCACATATGTGAAAATCTTGTAGTATACACTTATAGCATTTATACATATTAATAAAATCAATGATATTCAAAATTTTGTGCCTCTGTACGTTTCTTTGCGTCGTTAAACAGATATAATATGGTATTTCGACAATGAACTTCAGTTAACCAGCCAAGCAGACATTACACTCATTTCTTGAGAAAGCGCAATCAATTGATGTCAAGGAATTTCGTAAAAAAATTATGCTTGAAAATAAAGAAAAAGGCATTTACTTGAGACTTCTTGTTCATTCTTGAACAAAAACATTATTTAATACTAAGCAAATAAGTTCTATCTTGCAAGAGGACAAAATTGTAATGTTGTTTTCTCAGTAATATTTTGATTTTTAATGCTAAAGAGAGGTTTAATCCAATATTGTATTTAAAAAACTGAGATAGGATTAATTTTAAGAACTAGGGGGCTCGGCCCCCTACGAGCTACGCTCGCCAACCCCCGTCCAGACACCGCAGGCTCTAAATGCACGCTAATTTGATCGGTTTTAAAAAGATTTCGAAAGATTGAATTATAATTTAAAAAACAGTGGCGATCTCCCTATAAACGAATTTCTATTCATTTCTCTTTGATTGGGGAATTTTAACGCCAAATCCGCTGCGGTACTACTTGATTATCCCGTCGACCAATTTCGCCAAATTATACAACTTGACATAATTTTTATTTTAAATAACAAAAGAACAAATAAATTCGTACAACATTAATAAAAATACAAATAAAACGTCGAAATAAAAATAACTTGATGACGTAGACACGTGTAACAACATTTCAAAATAAGCTAATATAAAAGGAATTAAGTAAACAGAGTCTTTGTCTCCTGGTATTTTTTAACAAAGCGAAAAGAAAGTTCTTTTAAATGAGACATTTTAAATTAATCGTTTTTAATCTGACGTAATTTTTACCAAGCTATTCTTTCTCTTTTAAATAATCGCGTGAAAGTACTTTTGTTAGAAATGAAATATTATTTGCGCTTTCCTAACAAAAATAGTTGAAAATATCCTCTCAAAATATTAAATAAATGTCTAGCTCAATTTCTAAATTTAAACTTTTTTGCAATATTATTTTGTGTTCATTTTATGTAATAACTATAATGTGACGTAAATATGACGTAATTTCTCCTAAGACTTCTAACGCATGTTAATGAATTTATTATTTTACAATATCCTTTCTCTTTTAAAATTCACGTGTATACATTTTATGACGTAATTTTTAATAAGTTCCTGCTTTTTATACATAATTATTTAATTCTAATTTGAAAGTTTTTTTCCTGTTTATAATAGTCACGTGTAAATAAATTTTTAATTTGAAGCAAACATTATTGCTTGCGCTTTCTATACAGTTGGCAACAGTTTAAATTAGTACAATTTTCTGAAATCTGTAAAAAATATCTCTAGAAATGCTGAAAATTTGAATTTAAAATAGAAATAAAACCTGAAAAAATGAGTCAAAATAAAAAAATTAATGCAATCTGCACTCCGGCAAATTCTAACGCATAAAATGATCTAAAAATGATTACACTGCCATGTATAGTTTTTGCTGCTATAAAACTTTTTTAGTGGAACGATTTTGTCCAACTTTAGCATTAAATATCTCTTAAAATAATTCTTCGATTTGAAAACTGTCTGTATCAGCGTGTTTATCAAACATTTCTGTATAAAATCACTGATTTTCATATTTTTGTATGCATTATTTTTCTCAATGTTAACGAAGAAAGACCTCCGGTCACAAAAAAATTCAAAACCGGCGGCGGCGGTAACAGCGGTAGTTACTTTTTTTTAGAATAGAGAGATAATAACCAAACCATTAATTTTAATGTTAAGGGATTCGGCTACAGACACACACACACACACAAAAAAAATCAACTTAAAAAAATATTTTTAGATATAATTATGAAAATGTTAAATACAAATAATTTTATATAAAAAAAAACCCTTTTAAAAAACATTTTTTTTTCACAAAGTTAAAAACAAGTTCAATTTTAACCACTTAATTTAAAATTCTACTAGTATTTTATTTTATTTTTTAATTTTTTACCTGATTTTTTTTTAGTGCAGGTCAGTAATAATATTTTCAACAGATTTAACAATCGGATTTTTTTAATAGCAATAGTTTTAAAGAAAAAAAAAATAACTAAATACAACCAGAAAAAAAAATAGAGAAAATGATGTTTTTGTGCATATGAATTTTTTTAAACAAAAATTATCAAAATATTAAAAATCCGATTCTTAAATCTCTTACGTATGGCAGATCTTCAACTCTAAAAAAATTCTAGCCCTTTCATTCATATATCTGGAAAAGCCTTTATAGTCCAGGCAATAGGGAATTTTACCTAGCAAAATTAGTGGTAGTACTAGAAATCGGCTTTCTAGATGTTTTTTGGGTTGCTGAATCCGAATTTGTAACTTCCCACCAAAATTTCTCCCGGCAACCTCCCCAAATTTTGGTAACACCCCCCCCCCCCCCACAAAAAAAGGTTTTTATTAAAAAAATCAATTTTTTTTATTGTTTTAGAGAAAAAGTATCTAGAAATTCAGAAAGTAGACAAAATTTCCAACAAATTAGATATATGACATTATGACTTAGGATGAAGGGGAAGGGGAGATCTGCCTCGGAACATGCGCGCGGTGCTGCGTAAAGTAAGTTGCGCAATTCCACTTAACCACTCACACGTTTACATTCGCCCTCCCATCTCCCCTCCGAACTTTCTCTATAAGGTTTACTTTAAGATTTTTGGGTCGCTGAATCCGAAATTTTAACTTTCCCCCCAAAATCCCCCCCCCGAACCCCCTCCCAAATAGTTGTTTTTAACTTAAATTTCTTATTGTTTTAGGGGAAAAGCATTACGAAATTCAGAAACTAGACAAAATTTGCAACAAATAGGATATATGACATTATGAATTAGGATGAACGGGGAGGGTGAGGGCTGCCTCTGAACATGCACTGCGGCGCTACGTGCACTAAATTATGAAGTCCAGGCTAATAGGGGATTTTATCTGGCAAAATTAATACTAGTTCTGGATTTCGACTCACTTTATGTTTTTTGGGTCGCTGAATCCGAATTTGTAGCTTCCCACCAAAATTTCACCCGGCAACCCCCCCAAAAAATTTGGTTTCTGAGAAAAGCGCGGGGGGAATGTTCCGAGGCAGCCCCCTCTCTCCCCGTTTATCCTACGTCATAATGTCATATATCCTATTTGTTGCAAATTTTGTCTAGTTTCTGAATTTCGTAATGCTTTTCCCCTAAAACAATAAGAAATTTAAGTTAAAAACAACTCTTTGGGGGGGGGGTTTGGGGGGGGAATTTTGGGGGTAAGTTAAAAATTCGGATTCAGCGACCCCAAAAAATTAAAGTAAAATAGAGAAAGTTCGGAGGGAAGATGGGAGGGCTAATGTAAACGTGTGAGTGGTTAAGTGGAATTGCGCAACTTAGTCCACGCAGCACTGCGACGCATGTTCCGAGGCAGATCCCCCCTTCCCCTTCATCCTAAGTCATAATGTCATATATCTAATTTGTTGCAATTGTCTACTTTCTGAATTTCTGGCTACTTTTCCCCTAAAACAATAAAAAAATGGAATTTTTTAATAAAAACTTTTTGGGGGGGCTTTTTACCAAAATTTGGGGGGGTTGTCGGGGGAAATTTTGGTGGGAAGTTACAAATTCGGATTCAGCGACCCAAAAAACATCTAGAAAGCCGATTTCCAGTACTACCATTAATTTTGCTAGGTAGAGTCCCTATACGGTCTCTATTGCCTGGACTATTAGCATTTTGAAGACATGGTAAATCTGAAAAAACACGAACTGAGATAAATGAGTTTAACCGTTTATCTACTGGTGGTACTTATAAGTACCACTCAACTCACTTTAAACTTTCATCCCATAGTGAATATTACTAATATTCTAATTGTACTTTGCAAAAATTCTCTTTTAATTCCACTTTATCCGGACATGGTAGCAGGTGTTCTAGGTTTGTCATTTTAGCGAGGAAGAGGGCTATCTTTGAAACAGTCGATGTGTTTTGTGCCGACATTTTGTACAGATTGTCACGCTCGTCTTTTTATTTCTGCAAACACAGTAAAGGATATAAGATAAGTGTTGGATTTTTTTTTAAGTGTTCATTATGAGTTTAGAATACAATTTGACTAGCTATTTTACTTGAACGGTGTATGTATTTGATTTAAAAGTTGAATTACTCAGTGGTACTTATAAGTACCACCAGTGCACTGGGTGTTGGGAGAAAAACTTCTTGTTTACTTTTCGTCTGTGTAGTTATCCATCGTTTTCATCTGCTTTAAAATGTAATTACTAAAATGTAGTGTAGTAATATTTTTCCTAGTATTTCTTTTCTGTTTCATTATTATTTTTTATAGAAAACCGAAAATGTTGTGGCACCGGCTCTTTTTTGCTATGCTAGAAATGATATATGTAAATTCATACATTGCATATGTGGAGATGCGAGAAAACATGTTGTCTCTGGAATATAGACGTCGCACAACTAAAAGACTGCTAACAAAATCGAAAACTAAAAAAAAAAAAAAAATAGTTTTTTAACCCTTTCAGGGGCAAAGCATTTTCAATGCTAAAGTGTTGAAATAAATGATTGGCACCGGAATTTGCCAAAATAGTTATTTGTAAATAAGAAAAAGGCTATATTTCACCCACTTATTAAATCGAAAATATTTTACCACAATTCTGGTGCCATTTCAAATACCTTGTGGTTTTCTGTTACGATATTTTAGTCATAGTGTACCGACGGTACTTTGAAGAACCTCTTTAATTAATTACCTCTAAGGAATTAAATTTCTCACGGGTGAGTATTTTTTTTTCTTTTTTTTGTTTATCCTTTAATTTTCATTGTAGTAACTGAAAAAAAATAACATGAAACAAATTGCAGTAGATAAAGGGTTAAAGATTTTTTTTAAAGGTGAATATGTTACTAGATGTTTGTTAAATCAGCCATAACAGTGGTTCCCTACAGGGCCCGACTTAGACTATCCAGGGCCCAGGGCAAACATCTTTCTGGGGGCACCATTCCATCTATCCATAGAAATTGTTCGTGAATTACACTCATGTTCAAAATGAAGAGAATTTTCAGATTTGCTCGATTATCTCCAGAAGTACTGGACAGATTTTAAGTAAATTAGGTATGTACATAGTACATACACTCTAAAAACAACATTTTCAAAACTGAGCAAAAAATACTCAAATATGAGTATGTCGCATAGTCAAAATGGCTTCGAATCAAAATTACTCAAGTTTGAAACATGTATACTCATTTCTGAAAACATGCACACACACAAGAATAAAACATCATGTGTTCATATTTGAGTATGCCCATGTTTCAAAAATGAGTATGAACTGACCTCTATGTGCTTCATAATATGCTATTAACATAAAAAGCAGAATACTGAATTTCAAATCATATAGTGAAAATTTTGTTTGTTTCATTTACTTCTTTTAGCAAATGTTGCAACTAACTTTCAGAAAGAAGGGTAAAAAAATCTAAATAAAAATTGCATTTCATAAACGAAGTGTAAATTTAAGCGCCAAGTAAACGTAAGTGGATTACGTTCGTATCATTGGCTAACGATTGTTATTATCATTTTTACATGAAAAATAAAGCATTACATATAAATTTTGGTAGTCAAAATAACAGAAAGAACACAGGAAGACAAAAAGATAAATGTTAAAATCATCAAAATGCCGAATGTGCAACATGGTGCATAGCTACCCCTAATCTTAAGATAACTTATAGAAATTAAGTGTGCATACACTAAAAATAAGGAAAAATATGTCAAAATAACAAAATTAATAAACTTTCCTTCAAAATTTTCAATGAAATCTTGCAAATTCGAGCTGCGTTCTTTTACGAATTCATCCATTCTTCGGTTTCGAAGGCTGAAGAACAAACTCTACGCTTCTGCAATAACATTACGACGGCTTTTAAGTGTTCTTCCGCGAACACGATAAAAATGTAGTTCACCATATTTCATACAATAAAATATTACTGAAAGGGGCGTTTCGTTCGAAATCATAACAAATGAAATAATATAAATGAATTCAACTGCCCTTGTGAAATTTACTACATTTAACGAATAAAAAGTAATTTTTTCTTTTTTTAAACTGAATATTTCTGGTATTTCAGAACTGAAGGCATTGTGTCGTCATATTTGAAACAAAAAGTTTCATAACAAAATGAAAACATCGATTTACTCAGATTTGAAAGTGTCATTTTTCTCAGTGTAGGTTGATATACTGCAATAAAAATAAATACTCAGCAGTTAAAATGCGCACGCATGATCGTGCGTAAGATTCATCAGCGTCGGAAGGTATAAAACAGAGCTTACAATATTGAACCAAAAATGTGGATTAATAGGGGTATGATTCCCTCTTACAGTTATAAAGCTCTCACAACGTGAACTTATAATGGGAATCAGGCAGTTTATAGACTCCTGTGGCAGTTAGTCTCACTCCTCCAACAACGCTGTCTCAGGCCCTGGGTGGTTCTGAAGGTAGAAAGTGAGTTCCAACTTTCCTCTCCAGAGCGTTCCAGACATGCTCTATATGGTTTAGGTCTGGAGATATGGCTGGCCAATCCATCAAGCGAATATCCCGATTTTCCAAAAATTCGTCGATCAGATGAGCTCTATATGAGCGCGCGTTCATTAAAATGAAATCAGGACCAATTGCATCTCTGAAAAGGCGAACATAAGGAACCAGGGTAGCATCCCTACACCTCACACCGGTCATAGATCCTTTGCCAAACACAAGGAGGGGTGTGTGCCTATCCAACGTGATGCCTGTGCAGACTTTCAAAACTCCGCTGCCATAGTGGTCTTTTTCCAAAGACTTTTAAGATACATAGACCGGCAATTCCCATTCAAAAGCATGCGAAATCATGGCAGCCATCTGAAGTAAATTGAAACACTTGAACCGCGAGGTTTGTACGTCAACTGTGGTTATTTACCATTAAGTGCTATGGCTAGAATGAGCTTAAAAAATAATTTTTATCAATATATATGAAGTTTATGGCATATTTTTTTACATGAAGCTATTTTTTATATCTAAATATGTGTTATAAATATTGAATTTTCAGAAATAAAGTTAAATAAGGCGATTTATTAATAATTTTATGGATGGTATGTTTGAAAAAGAGTATCTAATTTTAACATGCCTTATAAACCTAAATAAAGGCGAAATTTATATGGAAACAGATATCTAAAGATTATAATTCCACCTTTTCTTTAAGTTTGACTTACAAAAGTAACTGGTAGAGAAGTTTAGATTAAAGGTAGCAACTGTAACATAATATAGTAATTTACAAAATTTTAAATTTCTTGTAAAGAAATCTACGTTTTTTAAACTAATTTTTATGCAAAAAGGTAATTAAAAAAGTGCATATTAATGAAAGCCTGTTCCTTATAAAGCCTATTCCTGTACTCGCTCCGCCCATACACACGTGTACGCTTACATATTCGACACTAAAGATTTGCATCTTTGTTTCGAAGCGTTAGTTTTTCTTTCAGTACTTTTCATGAAATTCGAGAAAATATGGAAATTCTTTTAATTTTGAACATGGGTGTACATCAAGTATCTGCAAAAGTTTACAGCTTCATTTAGTAACAAAATCAATTTTTTTAAATTGAAAAATGCATTAGGAATACCTGATAGGGAATGGGACTTTTTTAATTATTTGTATTTTCTTTTTTACAAACATGATCAATAAAAGTTAATTATATCGATAGCTATATAATGCGTATCTTCCATTTATATAAGAAAGACGTGAAGAAGATTATCCAAGGAAGATGCATGTCAAGTTTATTAATAAATTTTATAAAATTGATCAGTAATTTGCATTTTTCTAACAATCTAGTTTCATAGTTCCTTTGTCATTGCATTTATGAAAGAATAAAATTTGAATTTACCTAATATCGAGAGTTAATGCTAAAGAGAGCTAAAGTCATGACTTTATATGGAAGGGTGACCGTGTGGGACATGAAAAACAGAAAAATTGAATTTAATACTTAATAATTTCTTTAGAAGCAACCATACGTAAGAGTCTCAAAAATGTTTATGGCAACAAGGCCTATGATAAGGAAACTTTTTCAATGAGCTAGTAAATCATAACCAATCCGAGGCTTGGAAAAGATTGTACGTCGCGGAAGCCTAAATTTTGTGTGAAACAGCAAGTTTTTGGCAGGAATGAAAGTTCCAGAACGTCTCGAAATGTATATTTATACCAAAGAGAGAAATAGAACTTTCAAAATGACTGCATTGTAATAGGTTAAATATATGCAAGGGATTTCAAAACTGCCTCAAGCGGCATTATCTTGGTCTGTAATAAATTTTCTCTCCGTTTATATCAATCCGCTCAATGTATATATATTTTAGATTATACAGCAAATTCAAACAGATTCTACTTCTTTTCTTTTGACTTGTTTTCTGTAAGCTACTTGGGAGAACACTTATTAGAAATAGGATCATATCGTAATGAAATAGAATAAAACAAAATTCACCAAATATGTGATTATGAGTGTTTCAGATACTGTAAAGCATAATTACAATTTTATGAAAATGCGATTCATTTTAACTAACTAACTAAATAAATAAAAAACCAAGTGCTTCCTCCGCACGAAAATGTTTTGAGGCTTCTTCTATCAAGTGCCTGTGCGTTTCGCACACAGGCGCTTGGATACATTGCTCACTGGATCGGTGCACAGGGGTACGAAATGGCTAAAATCCGCGACATCGGCCAAATTATATATATATATATATATATATATATAATTATTATAGGTTGGTTGGGTGGGTAGATGTTAGAGTACGGAGGAGGGTGGTGTTGTCTGGATAATACGCAATGGTTAATTATATAAAAAAGGGGGGATTTTGTATTATTACTATATTTTTGATACGTATTTTATATGGATGTTGATTTGATATTTTATATGTAATTGGAGAATTTCATTAATATTATAATTAGCTTAATTATTGATTAATCTTATTTACAATCATTTGTTATTAAATTTTAATTTACTAAGGACAATATCATATTAATTACTAATAGTATGTCATTTTTATAGTGATTAATATACATATAAGTATGTTTAATATAAATATAGTTATACTGTATGTATTAAAATTGGGTAATTATTTTTATTATTATTCCTCTATTCTTTTTAATATTTATCTGTTTTCAATTTATTATCGGTTTAATGTTTTTGAATGTCCCACATTCATACTTTTTGGATTTTTATGGATGTATGAAAATAATCCACACTCTATATTTGTGCTTTTTAAGTAATGGGAATTTAAGCATCATTTAACCTTCTATATACTTCCATATGTTTTTTATTTCCTGTTCATTTTATAATTATCTTATATATAATTGATTTAAAAAATAATTTTTATATTATTTTTAATGTGATTATTTATATTAATTATTACTGAATTTATTTTGTTTTATAGCATATAGCCATATGCTATATATTATCAATATTCTAGAATTATTTAAATTCTTAGTTTAGTTTAAATAAGTTAGCTAATAGAATATTTTGTATGCTTTTAAATTTTATTAACAATAGTTTTTTAAATATATTGTGTGGTTTATATTAGGTTTATAATTATCTATATATAAGGATATGTTTGGTTTTGCTGTTAAAAAAAAATTATTTACATTCAAATGCTTACAAATATTTATCTTGTGACAGTTGAATAATAAAAGTAATACTAGATGGCAGCACCAAAATTTGTCTTTTGAAGATAGCTCTAAATTTTAATTTTTCTAGCTCCATTTCCGTTATAATTTACTACACCAGGGGGTATTTTTAGCTAAATTTTGACGATAATGTTAAACAGTTATTAATTAATTTAATAGTGCATTTTAAATAATGTAATTACTATCTATTTATTTTATATTATATTAAATGTATTTAACAAGGTATTTCAAAATTTATTTCAAAATGTATTAACTGCATCCTTTGGTATCAATTACTGTGATTTCTTAACTGTTTTATTCACCTTAATCTTTATGATATTCTGGTAGCCATGTGCGTGGATATTTGTAATATACTGAAATATTAATCGGTATGGTGTTTATTATTTATATTTTAATTCCTATAACTATTTAAATAGGTTTTATTGATTCTTCCATTTCATATTATTTGTTTCTATTCTGTTTTCATTTTTAATCAATTCACTTGATTTTAATGGTTGTTTGGGCACAGGGGAAAATAATTTTTAGCTTTAGCTTATTTTTCTCACAGAAAACAACCATTTTGCTTATATCATTGAATTCTGTGCCCTTGACAACGTAATTCAATGTATAAGCTTTTCCATTTTTTGTCGGTGTCCACTTTTTTCTTTTTCTTCCATAATAATTCTTATAATCTTTTTTTTTTTTTTTTTTTAATACTTACAGCTTTAATTTATAATATTTGATGGTGGTAGGTTATGTTTAATTAATGGTTATATATATATATATATATATATATATATATGACTCAAAAAACTAGATAAGCGTGTTCTTTACATTCAAGAGTTTATAGGAACTCAGTAAACGGAACAAAAATAGAACATCTGCCTTCAATAAACCTGTTCATTTTATGAAATTTTCAATAATTTTGAGGTTTTTCCAAAATGTTTACTTGGAGGTGGGAATTGATATTTCCCCTTCTTAAATTATAAAGTCTTTGTGTTATTGTTATTATTCTTATTCTACGTCATTCAATCAAATAATATTTATTACTAAAACGTGTTTTTTATAGCGTTTTTTATCTTTTGTTTATAAAATACGTGTTTTAAAAGGTAATTTTTACAAAGACAGTGATTTAAAAAAAAAAAAAGTTCCTAATTGAAACTGGGTTTTGTTCTATTTTTCCTTAGTTATTGTGAGAGAGTAATTCATAATAATCACATCGGCCGCGATCTGCCCAGTTTCGGTAGGCCTGCGAACATGTTTAAAGAATTGGTTCAAAAATTCTCGATAAAAATAGAGTACTCTGACGAATCTTATTTAAAAAAACTCCAGTCATGCAGCATATAATTACATGAGCCAATTCTGACAACAGATTTCCATTCCCTACCTTTAATAACATAAAGTTACCAAATATCATGATATTTGGACGTGTTTTACGAGCTTTACATCTGTGTGCACGAAAACACGCTGTAAAGTCTTGGCGTAATTAGGTAATTAATTAACAGAACTATGCCTGTACCAAGACTTCACAAGCAGACTACAGTTCCCACGGGCCATTCATCTTAAATGGACAATAGGAAAATCTCTCGAGATATTCTAGTTCCAATGTTTCGTGACATTAACATTTCGCCACGGTCTCTCCCTTATGGATCGATTTCTCCTCCAGCCGATCTCCTCGTGCAGAAAGTTTCAGTATCTCGCAGACTCCGAAAGGCAACAGGGCGCCAGAGGTGAACAAAGATTCTCCAATGAGAGCGCCGGGACTTCGCCGATTGGAAGAGAAACATGTCCCGTCGGTTTGGGGGAGGAAACAGAGGATGGAGATGAGGAGAGATCCTGTGGAAGGGAGAGTTAGTTCTTGGAGGCTTGCAGACGGCACCAGCCGGCGAAATCCCTATCTCTTAGTGACTTTAAATCTCTAGAAATTAGCGACTAGAGATTTTGTTAAGAGAGTTTTTGAATGCTCGCAGACGGCACCAACCGGCGAAATCCCTTTCTTCCGAGAGACTTTCGATCTTCATAATTTAGTGACTGAACATTTTTGATCTTGTTGACAGCTAAATAGCTAGTAAATCCGATTTCTTTTAGAGACATCAGTCTCAAGCGTAATAAGACATTCTTTGATTATCCTAGATTTTGTGGCAAATGTCTCTTCATATTTATAATTGATACGGACTCTGATTAATATGTGTATAATCCTGAAAAAACCCAGAATAAAATTATTCTAAGGTTAACCTAGAGTGATTCCTGTCTTTTGCGCAACCAGATCAATTTTGGAGACAGGGAAATCTTTACAACGCCGTTTGTCCCACTCTGCGCGCAATCCTGATAAATGATATAATGAATGCATCATTTATTATAATACGACAGTTCTTAATTCGAGGCGGAGCGCACCGGAAAGAAGCTCCTGTATTTCTTTATTTTCAGTGGACATTTAAACGTTAGCCGGAGTCCACTGGAGCCGGAGAAGCGTTATATTTTGTAAGTTGCTGGATGAAAAAAAAAATCCTTGTCGAGTAAGATTTTCTGAAATTAATTTGTTGTCAAATGTATTTCCTGAAAATTCATAATAATGTGTGCGTTGCGTATAAGTATACCCCTCAATGCATACAACATACATGCATACATTTCATTAAAATAGCTATAACGTGCAGCATATTTACAATAAGTACAGCTTACAAATCCGTATAATCCATATTACATTGCATGTAATATTTACAGCAGTAGTAATTAAGCGTTAACTTAGCAGTTGTTGCTAAGATTACTGTAATTAATATTATCGGGGCCATTGTAAATGGCATAATTTCTTAGTACGAATAATATGTAAGTATCCATATTTCTTCTTTAATAGAACTACTTATTGCTTTTTTTTTTAAGATTGTAGTAATAAGATGCATTGTAATGAACAAGTAAAGTATGACTTTTCTTCTGTTTTCTATTTCTTCTCATAATCGAGTTAGACTTACTAATTTGGATATCGAAATGTAAATAACTGTTTCATATATTTCCTAATTCTTTTGTGACGTCAGGCCCCACTAGTGGCCGAGAGGTTCTGCTCTCGAAGCTGGTAGATGGGAGGTGCTGGGTTCGAACCCAATCGTGTCCGTCGGCCTAATCGTTCGGAGTTTTCGTGGTTTTCTTCGAACCATGGATTTCCATGCGTAAATACGGGTTAGGTTCCCTTAGAAAGACACCCCACGAAGGGCACTCCCCCCCCCCCCCCCCTGGGCCTATATCCCTCGAGTAGATAATTAGATAGATAGGCCGTCAAAAATAAACCCAATTCAACCCTTTTGTGATGCCTACTCTAACATTTCCATACCTACAATTCATTCGCTTTTAACATGCCTTTCAAAGATGAATCCTATCAGCCGACGAAAACCTGAGAATGTGCGTCGTTCAAGCGTATCATGCAGTCTAAAACTAACATCACTCTGATATTAATTTTTTTCACGTGATACTACTAATAAATTCAGAAACATTTACGTCATTTACGTTGTTGTAAACATAAAAGAAGAACATTGAGTACTTTTTGAAAAGCTTAATCAAAAATCCTTGAACTTGCGTGTGGCATAGAAGACCGGCAGAATTTTCTACGTTCTGCTGTGAAGATTTTAAGATAGCAGAAGCAGCTGACACTGCTATCAGCATCATTCGAGAAAGAAATGTTACAAACAAAAATTCCTGTTGATAATAGTGGAATTTGGAAAACGGAACAGGTTTTAATCGGTTGTAGCTCACTATGATTTGACTGTCTGGTCGGATTTTTCCACCCTTTTATCACTAAAAACGAAAAAAGATTTTAATTCATTTTAAGTACACCTTGATGTAAAAATGCTTAAACATTTGATGAAAAGCATACATTTCGTACATCTAAGCACTATTTTAGAAATTAATTTAAAGCTGCAATTAATAAATGATACACATCGGTGTTAATACATTTTGACAACGATTTTTTCAAGATTAAAATATTCCATTAATGATTCCATTAATGATTATAAATGTTGTCAGGGGCGTTCTTAGATTTGTGAAGCTTGACATATATTACGTTTATTGGCTCTCTATATGCCCCACATATGCATAAAGCACAGAATTAGTTTCTTTTTAATATATTCATATGGTTTTTTGTGAAATTATTTAATGGTAATATTTCTTTTAAACTCTCAATGCAATATTATTCTTTTCGAATAATTGTATCTGTTTTTATAATATATTCTGCCGGGAAAAAATAAATTAGCTAATATTTTTTATAGATTTAGATTTTAAGTTGATTTATTTAAAAACAGGCCTATTGAAATCTAATTCGAGTATGTGCAAGATAAATATACCACAAAATTTATTTTTTTTAAACAGTGGTGCGAGGGAACATAAAAATTGCCGCCAATGACATCCCTGTGTAAATTAAATTGGGACGATGCAAGTATCTTTTACATTATTTAATCTAGTAGGTAGCTCTTATAATTCGTTTAGAAGAACACATTAAATGAAACATGAAAAATTTGTCATCCTGATAACGTCCGAAATCTTGTATCAATTCATACCTAACTTGGACAGTGTATTGATCGTCCATGAATTTTTTAACCCTCTCGCTGCGCATGCCGAGATTTCCTCGGGCAGCGTAAAAGTAGCAAAATGTGCCCGAGATATCCTCGGGGATGCATGTTTTCCGTCTAATTAACCCTCCTTCATTATTCCCACCAGTTACTTTTTATTGTAAATTTTACCTTATTTAATTGGAGCATTTTCCCTTTTAAATTAGACAAAAATTTTTGTTTTGAAAAATCAGTGACATAAGAATAAAAATTCTTAAAAGACGCTCGTCGCGAAGGGGTTAAATACGCAATTTTTGAAGCTATTTTTATAAAACAATTACGCAACGAGAGGGTTAATAAAATATGTTCCTCTTATAGTTCGTTCAATAGGGAGCACAAAAGTCCTTTATTGAATGGCTTGGGTTATATTGCAACCTATAGGTGGCTCATACTGTGATTTCAACATTTTTTTTTTTTAAATTTTACTATAATTAAATTTGGCTGGCTTTATTTAAAATTTCCTTGCAATTTACCTCTCTCGCTAAAATAGCGAACTTCGAAAGAGTGAGAACAGTTTGTTCAATTATATTAAATCTCATGTTAGTATTGTATTCTGCTGTGTGAATTGGTTCTATTTCTATTGGTTCAATTTTCTATCATATTAGCTTTGTATGAATAAGGTTCTTCCTCTATGGTTGTCATGAGAACTTCAGCTGTTAAAGGGTTAGGAAGCCTGCCTCGGGCTCTCCTTCCTAGGACGAACCCATGGGAGTAATCAGGATCTTCATTAACAATGTCAAATGGTTAAAATTACCCGAAAGTGATCAAAATTCATATATTTTCAAACATTTAGGAAGGGAGTGCGGTCTCCCTTCTCCTCTCTGCTTCCCGTACACCCTCCACCTATGCAAAAAACTAACTATATCATCCGATAACAAATGATTAAAATTTTATTATAATAACTTTGTATTATGTTGTTTTCAAAAGAAATTCTTTGTTAACGGTTTCCTCGTAACGTGGTAAGTTAAAGCCCTTAATTATGATCAATGTGGGACATTTTCTTTTATACTTCTTATAACGTACGTAGTTAAGAAAAGTAAAAGCTTGCAAAGAAATACTCATGTCAACCAATCTATCACTTTTCTACTATTATCCTACTAGTATTTTTTCTTGAAATTGTGATCATCTTTTTGTGATACCCTGTATACAGATGTGATCAGTACCGGGTATGACATTTATGCTTACATACACTATGTATGAAGTTTTGTACTAGCCATTTACACATTATTCGCAAACAATTTCTATAGATACATAAAAGCCACCCCCCCCCCCTCCAGAAGGATGCTTGCCCCGGGGCACTCGATAACCTAAGTCGGGCCCTGAGGAATTCATTCGAAAATGGTGGGTAAGTGTTCTATTTTGGGCAATTTTTGGATTTTTGAATGCTGACGTGGACCACCTCTATTTAAAGCAGCGATTTCAATTTCTCCCTTTTTTCCTCAAATCACGCTCTTCGTCAGAAAAATTTTGCTGATGGCGGGAATGGAAATATGATGAATTTTTTACATCACTTGTTGTAGGACGTCTGATATTTTACAATTATTATTGTCTGAAATGAAATATGGTTCAGATGAATTCGGAATGCTGCTGAGTTTATTGTTAAGTAAGTATGCATCCCACAACACACCTCGGTTGAGCTGGTAATCGCCGGACTAGAATAATTTAGACAAGCGTCGTCTTCATCGGTCTAATGATGCTCGCTAAGTCGGAATAAAAATTGCCTGAGAAATCGGTTATAAACAAAATAACATAGAAACACTCAAGAACAGTAAATACGCCATCCTTAGATTGGGGTCTATAAGGAGACTAACGAAAAAATTGAGGTTTTCATTGTTATAAAGAGTGTGCATTGTTCAAAAAGTGTCTATTGTTGATTAAAGGCAATAAGTGCATTGTTGAATTAAACATTTAAAGTTTAAACATTTAAAGTTAACCATTTATTAAATGGGTAGCGGTGACCCAGTTGGCAGAGCATCGATCTCGTAGCCGAAAGGTCGCGGGCTTGGTCATGTAAAATCCATCGTGGCTGCAAAGTCCTCCAAGTTCCCTATGAATTATATGTAAATACGATGAATCTTTTACTTCACTTGTGTACTTCACTCGGGGGTGCCTACTGAAATGAAGATCTCGTCACCTGATCAAGGTTCTAAATTAGGAGATCAACTCGAGTAGCGATGGTCGTCCTTCGAGTGCTCCTAAACCAATAGCCATCACTCCCGGTCTTGTTGTGGCGAATGGCCTAGTTGCCAAGTGCCCAACGTAAAAAATAAATAAATAAAGTAACAATTTTGATAATCAGTGTTTGATATGAGCGCATTCATCGAACGAAAACTCGTGAACTTAGTTCACTTTCTGTGAACGTTGAGTTGAACTTGACTCACTTTTTTCACGAACGTGAACTGAACGAAAACTCAAAAAATTCGTAAGTTTGAACGAGATTTACAACTCAAACTCAATTTTTTTCATAACTTATTTTTTTAATTTTCCAGCCGTTAAGAACACACTTTTCCCATTCAAATGCCATTTAGAGGCCTAAGCGGACTCGGGACGGGTCGTGTATGATCATCAGTGTTTCTGGGTCGTGCTTTCTCTGGAGGCTCGGGTCGGGCCGAACAGGACTTATTTCGGGGCCTGTGTTTATTCTTCCTAGAAGTCTGCACTGACAAAAAACTTCTGGCACGATCGCCCTGCTTGTATGAAAATTATTGCCCCATCCCAGTCTGACTCGTGCAAAAATCTGTTTAAGGAACAACCTACCTTGGGTCAATAATTTTTTCCAAAAATATATATTTGATTCAAAAAGCCGCATTAATTTTTACTAATTATTGGGAAAAAAAGAAAAAGGAAATATAGCGTCTTTTCAAAGAATGTTTTCTTTTTTTTTTTTTTTTTTTTTTTTTTTTCCGTTTCTTTATTTTTTTTTCTTTCTTTTTTTTCTTTCCTTTTTCACAATTTCTCTATTTTAAAAACCATTTAAGAAATTAAAGGTATATAAATCAAAATCTCCAGTATAAATTGAAAGATAAATAAAAATAAGTGAATTACTGCCTCAAATGTGCCTTATAGTCCTAAAAAATATAGCAAAATAGAAACAAATGCGTTTTATGAAGAATACAATTGAGATTTATTTTTATCCTGTTTAATTTTAGAAAGCAATGCCCCGAAATTTGGCCCATACATTGTAACATATTACAAATAGTTTAGAATTTATAAACCTCAGAACATCTCATTTATTTTAAATTAATGAAAGCTTTAAAATAAACTTAAAACATGCTAAAGTTTTCCCTGATATATTTACGTATATGTGTATTTCTGTAATAAAATTTCGGTTGCTTAAGTTTGCAAGCTAAAAAAAGAAAAAGAAAGGAAAAAGAGAAATCCTTTAAGAAAATTACCCTAAAGAAAAGAAAAAAGTTAACGATATTCATTTTCTGGGGAAATATTTTAAAAATAAAAATGCATTCCATGTCAACAGATTTAACATTAATGAGGAGAATTTGAGATCTCGATGACAAATAACCTTTTAAGGGTGTATTCGAAAAAATAGTTTTCCACGCTCAATAGCTCAAAATTTTTTGAGACATTTTCAGACTCATTTTTAAAAGTAAAAGCATGAAACTTGCTGAGGTGATTTTTGAAGAGATGTATAAGAGGCCGTGTGATTTCATTTTTCACTCAATTAATTAGAATTTGAGTTTTAAACAATTATTTTCTCAGTATGACCATTTTTTTCATTCCCAGATCTCCCGCTTCGGAAAATTCGGTTAAGCCAACTTTGACAGCATTTTTTACAATATTTTCTGCATTTATCAAAAAATCGAGAAGCACGGCGCATTATGCAGTTTCTAAGTAAGAGAATTTCCTAGTTTGATGCGTTTGAGAGCAAAAATGAATTTAAAAAATGAATCAGACAATAGGCAGTTTAGATTGGAATGCGCCCTTAAACAAATAAGCATAAGAGTCAAAATAATTTTTTTTATAAACACTATTTTATAATCATTTAATGATGCTCATCTTGAAAATTAAGCCCTACTTTTTGACCAGTGTTGCCAGATTGGGAACTTTTATGTCCACAGATTGTTGATTGTCACCACTTTTTTGAAATAGAAATATTCGGCTTATTTAGAAATATATTAAAAATTCTGAAAAACAAGGCGAATTAGACTATTTTAAAAAAATGGGGACAGTCAAATAATCTGAATTAAAAAAATCCCCAATCTGGCAACACTGCTTTTGACAGCAATTCATGTTTTTTCCCAAAAATTTCCGTTATAATACATTAATTTGGCGTGGGTACCAAACTCAATTATGAAAAATTCACGCTTATTGATATATATATATATCAATAAGAGTATCAATATCAATCTGAGACGTTATATATATATATATATATATCAATTTTAATTGTGCAATAATAGCGATTTAAAAATACGTGCATTAAAAAAAAAAAAGAATGGGGCGGGCCAAATTTTACTGATATTTTTACTGGACAGCCCTGCCCAATGATTTTCATATAACCTGGGACGGAAAATTTCTGCCTGTTTAGTGCTCAAGAATAGTCCCCTATGTGGGCCGTAAAATAAATGTAGTGGCGGCGCATCTGGGTCCGAATCTCTAGAAAAAAGCAATCCCTAAACCAAGTTCGGACCAAGTGTCTGGAAGGAGAATTGGGCCGGTCCCATGAAGACCCTTACATCGAATAACCAAAAGATTAGTTCACAAAATTAAATTCTAATATATTTTTAAAAAAACCAAAAAACCAAAAAAAAAAAAAAAAAAAAAAAAAAAAAACGAGTTTTTAGTGAACTTTGTTCACTTTCATAGATGAGTTTGAGTTGAGCGACTTCGTTTCAAAAATTTTGAATTTGAACGTGAACTTGACTCACTTTTGAGAAATTGAACTTGAGTTTGAATTAGTTCGTTTTTTTGTGAGCGTGCCCAACACTGTTGATAATGCATTTAATCAACAATGGTCACTTTAAAAACAATGCCCACTTTTTATAACAATTTAAAACTTAAATTTTTCTTTAATCATTATAGACCTTTAACTAAGAATGGCGTGTTTTGGGGTGCATTTATATTTAGATATTTTGTTTATAACAGATTTCTTAGGCGATTTTTATTCCGACATGACGAGTATCATCACACAAGTGGCGCAGCCAGGGTGAGGGTTTAGAGACACTGAATACCACTTTTTTTCTAAGAGTTTTCATCCTTTATTTTATCGAAAACATTTTGCAATTAAATTATGCGTATTTCACTATTTAAAATAGCGGTATATTGAACATCAAAACCGGCTGCGCCACTGTCACACAGATGAAGATGATGCTTGTCCAAGTTGTTCCGGTCCAGCAATTACAACCTCAGCTGGGCGAAGTGTGTTGTGAGAAACTTGCTTACCTAACAACAGGCTCAACAGCATCCGGAATTCATCTGAACCATCTTACATTCCAGTCAATAGCAGTTGTAAAATATCAGACGTCTTTCAACAAAATTAAAGTACAACAAGTGAAGTAAATTATTCATCATATTACCATTCCTGCCATCAACAAAATTTTTCTAACGAAGAATGTGATTTGAGAAAAAAAGAAGTACTTTACATCGCTGCGTTAAATGAAGGCCACCCCCGTCACCATCGGAATATCCAAAAGTTGCCAAAAGTAGAGTACTTACCCGCCGTAGTCCTTGTGACAGCAATAGAAGAAGAGCATATTTATACGTAGCTAAGAGAAAATGTTAGCGAAAGAGAACGAATTCATACAGAGTTAACAGTAATTCTCAAAGCATCGGATCCAATTCATAGAGAGCTAACAGAAAAGATCAATGATACAGAACCAGTTCATAAAAAATTAATATAAAATGTCAATGGATCTGAACCTGGTCATGCAAAGGTAACAGAAAACAGCGGTGAGTCGAAATCAGTTTGCGTAGTATTACAAGTCTTTAAAAAGAAGGAGAAAAAAATTTCGTAAACTGAGAAAATTCTTCGGAAACTTTTCCTGTATCCATAGCCCTGAAGATCTTTAAGTAAATTGAATAGAGATATTCATGGAATGCCAATGTTTATTAGAATTACGAAATTAAGATAACCTGATGTGAAGCAATTAAAAGGTTTTAGACTCAATTAAAAGCTCTTAAACTCTTTAGAAATCTTATCAGTGGCGTAGCTACATATTCAGCGCCCTGGAGCAAGAAAAGTTTGTGCGCCCTCTTATCACTCAAAAAAGTTCTGCGTAATTTTGTTTTGAAGTTACATATATACTATGCATATATATATGTAACTAGCTGACCTGGCGTTGTCCGGGCCCGTTATAATAACACAAACAAAACTCAAGTTTGTATGATTTTATATATTCCGAAAGTAGTTCAAATGAACCTGGTTTTATGGGTGGCCCACTGCCTTCGGCAGCGTCTAGTGTGTTCCCAACAAACTTCTTTCTGAATGAACCTGTAGCCTTGGTCCCCGCTACCAAAGACAGTGTATGCCAGTAGTGTTCCATACGCGCTCGGAAACAATGGAAAACCAAGTTTAATGAATCAAACTCCGTAGTAATCGAGCCCATTGAACCCGAGATAAGATTGCGAATCCTGGCGGTGGAACTATAATCTTTAAAGCCATAGTAAGCTAAGTTGAATTGACCAATTTTCATTGAAATAGAGCCCATGACAACCGAGAAGTGAATGCGCCGTTAATGATAAAAAAAGGTGGTAACAGAAGTCTAAGATAAACTTTCATGATGCAGAAAGTAGATGAAGTATGAATAAAGATTTGTTATTCATGTAGTAGCTGGAGGACCTAAGAAGTTGTTACGAAAAAAATCCTAGTGAATAGTTTAAGGGAGCTATAATAGGGGGACCAAAAGGAGCCAACTAATAATTGAGAGCAAGGCCTAAGATGAAAACATGTTATAAGGTCCTAGTACTTAGCGCTTTAGATTTTCAATTAGTCGAAATTAAGATAGGATATAAGTATTAATCATTAGAAAATTTCTTTCAAAGAAATGCTTAAAAAAGAACCCTAGGGTCCCAATAAAAATATGAAAGCGTTTGCTCGGGGAGAGAAGTCCGAGACTTAATTTTGAAGTTATGCAATGAGAGGGTGACAATGCAGGACGCACAAAAAGTTATCCTAGGGCGCCAGTGTATTAACTGAAATGTAGAAACGGAAGAATAACTAAATGGAAAAAGAGCCCCAAAAACGAAGATCGGATTAAAAGGGGGCAATTTATTAATAATTTAGGGCACAAAAACTTCAAGGTACCCTGTACCAAGACCCTGGGGTTCAGGCTCTCAACTGGAATGTAGCTGGGTAAAAGGAAAGTTTTTAATACTTTATATAGTAGCCAAAGAACGCTAGAACTATGTTAAAGAAAATTGCAAGGGAATCGGATCATTTTTGAAGAAGCTGCACCAAGGGCCCCAAGAAGGCGATTAATATTCAAATTTGATGGTAGCTGAAGTCTAAAAAATTTTTTTGTCATTCGGGTAGTAGCTGGATTTCCTAAGATGTTGTTACAAAAAAAAGTTAGTGAATCAGACCATTTTAAGCAAAATATAATTGGAGGCCCAAAAGGAGCCAAATGATAGTTCAGAGCAGGGCCCTAAGATGAAAACATGTTAAAAGGCTCTAGTACTTAGCGCTTTAGATCACAATGAGTCGAAATTAATCATAGGGTATGTATTAATCATTCGAATAAACTTTTAAAGAAGCGCGAAAAAAAGTGGGGTTTTGTATTTCCAAATTCTTAAAAAAGGGTACTAGGTGCAAAATAAAAATATGAGTGTCCTGACCGGAGAGAGGAGTCCAAGTCTCAATTTTAAAGTTATGCATTGAGAGGTTGATAATATTAGGGGGTGAAAAACGCATGGCGCACAAAACTTTCAAGGGGCCAAGGGCCAAGGTTCTTAACTGGAATGTAGAAACGGAGAATAACTAAATGGGAAAAGGCTACCCAAAACGAAGCAGATCGAATAAAAAGGGGGCAAGTTATGAACAATTCAGGCATAAAAACTGAAAGGTGCTCTGGGGGGGGGGGCGGTCAAAAAAAATTAAAAATCTGAGGTTCAGGTGCAATCAAGAACAATCTTGCACTACATTCACTCAAATTATCAGACTTCTGTGTGCAACAGATTTCGTTAGCCACCACACACACAGCGAAACTTTCTTTTATTAGTCTAGACTGGTTGACCCACCCGGTGTTGCCCGAGCCCGTGATAATATTCTTAGATGAACATGAAATTTGTATGATTTTATTTCTTAAGGCTGTTCTTAAATCCAAAGGGCAACTTTGTGACATACGTTTTAATTAATTTTTTCTCGATAACGCATGAAACTGGCAGGTGTTGTTATTCAGAAACTTTGTAATTGAAAGACAGTTTCCATTTTTTTTTTTTTTTGTAAAACTAGGGGGCTTGGCCCCCTACGAGCTACGCTCGCCAACCCCCGTCCAGACACCGCAGACTCTAAATGCACGCTAATTTGATCGGCTTTAAAAAGATTTCGAAAGATTGAATTATAATTTAAACAAGTAATATAAAAATTTTGTTTTTAAAGTCAATTCCTACTTATGTCATCAAAGAAAAATTTAATATAATCCCTTAAGCTAATATTAGTTTTTGTTGCATTAAAATATCTCAATTTGTTGATTTTCTATAAGCAAGTAGGTTTACAATGGAACTCTATGGGAATTTGGCGAAATATTAGAAATATCGCCAAGTTGGCGTCACTTTTGGCGACTTATTTTGGCCGCCGAATTTGGCGATATATCGCCAAGTTGGCGACAAACTTGGCGGTATTTGGCGACAGAACAGGGCCCCCCCTATGGTAACCCCTTATTGAAAATACTTTCATTGACCTTAGATAACCAATGGCCACCATTTTGTTTCCCATGCAAAACTAAAATTAATTAATTAAAATTTAATTAATTAATTAATATTTGAAAAAACTGTATTAACATCAATTGTCATCCAGTGCAAGTTTAAAAAAATTTATTTCAACTTGATAGGATGAATAACGAGTATTTTATTAACGATTGAAAATTTGAACAAGATAAATATATAAATATATAAATAAATAAATATAGGGAGAGTGTGAGCTAATAGTAGGAATTGAAAAACAGTGGCGATCTCCCTATAAACGAATTTCTATTCATTTCTCTTTGATTGGAGAATTTTAACGCAAAATCCGCTGCGTTACTACTTGATTATCCCGTCGACCAATTTCGCCAAATTATATAAATCGCCAAACCACTCGCCAAATTATACAAATTGACATAATTTTTATTTTAAATAACGAAAGAACAAATAAATTAGTACAAC
Source organism: Maratus speciosus (assembly GCA_963932465.1). Classification (NCBI taxonomy): domain Eukaryota; kingdom Metazoa; phylum Arthropoda; class Arachnida; order Araneae; family Salticidae; genus Maratus; species Maratus speciosus. The sequence continues at coordinate 300,489,894 of OZ010789.1, forward strand.
ATTAATAAAAATATAAATAAAACATGGAAATAAAAATAACTTGATGACGTAGACACGTGTAACAACATTTCAAAATAAGCTAATATAAAAGGAATTAAGTAAACAGTCTTTGTATCCTGGTATTTTTTAACAAAGCGAAAAGAAAGTTCTTTTAAATGAGACATTTTAAATTAATCGTTTTTAATTTGACGTAATTTTTACCAAGCTATTCTTTCTCTGTTAAATATTCACGTGAAAATACTTTTGTTAGAAATGAAATATTATTTGCGCTTTCCTAACAAAAACAGTTGAAAAGTATCCTCTCAAAATATCAAATAAATGTCTAGCGCAATTTTTAAATTTAAACCGTTTTGCAATATTATTTTGTGTTCATTTTATGTAATAACTGTAATGTGACGTAATTTCTCCTATTTAAGACTTCTAACGCATGCTAATAAATTTATTATTTTACAAATTCCTTTCTATCTTAAAATTCACGTGTAATAGTTTTTATGACGTAATTTTTAATAAGTTCCTGCTTTTTGTACATAATTATTTAATTCTAATTCCAAATGTTTTTTTTCTGTTTATAATAGTCACGTGTAAATAAATTTTTAATTTATTTACACGTATAAATATTTTTTTTGAAGCAAACATTATTGCTTCCGCTGTTTATACAGTTGGCAACAGTTTAAATTAATATCACTTTCTAAAATCTGTAAAAAATATCTCTAGAAATGCTGAAAATTTCAATTTAAAATAGAAATAAAACCTCAAAAAATGAGTCAAAATAAAAAAATTAATGCAATCTGCACTCCGGCAAATTCTAACGCATAAAATGATCTAAAAATGATTACACTGCCATGTATAGTTTTTGCTGCTATAAAACTTTTTTAGTGGAACGATTTTGTCCAACTTTAGCATTAAATATCTCTTAAAATAATTCTTCGATTTGAAAACTGTCTGCTTCAGCGTGTTTATCAAACATTTCTGTATAAAACCACCGATTTTCATATTTTTGTATGCATTATTTTTCTTAATATTAACGAAGAAAGACCTCCAGTCACAAAAAGTTCAAAACCGGCGGCGGTGGCGGCGGCGGCGGTGACAGCGGTAGTTACTTTTTTTTAGAATAGAGAGACACAATAGATCTTAAAGAAAGCATTGTCAAATGTGGCGTTTTGAACGGAATTTCCTGACGAAAGTAGAAAAATCAGTCAACAAAGGGAGAAAAAGTTCTTGTCACGTAATCAAAAACGCTTATAACTTGATAGGTAATTTATTTATCAAAAAATGGAAAATCATTTCGATTCCAAATCGCTTCCATAGTCAAGCCTGTCAATTTTATACCTTTACATTTAAAAATGTGTACGTCATTGTGTCAGGAAGTTTCGCGCTTGTTGAGCAGTGAACTTGAGAACAGCCATAAATGAAGGCTGTTCTTAAATCGAAAGGAGCAACTTTATGACATAAGTTTTAATTAATTTTAGCTCGAGAACGCATGAAACTGCAGCAGGTATTGTTATTCAGAAACTTTGTAGTCGAAAGACGTTTTCCGTACTTTTTGTAAACACAATAAATTTTAAAACTATTAGCTTCACCTGAGGGAGGGAGCAGCTTTAGCTGGTTTAGGGCACACCGACCCACAGGTCGGTTGCCCAGCGAGCCAGTCTGAGCCTGCCAGAATGTGACTTAATTTAGTAAAATTCTATTTTTTTCTTTTTTTAATTTATAGGCCTTATTTCGGGACGAGCGGAATGAAAATTTGTTGAAAATTATGCCATTAGAAAAATGTTTAAGCTTTATGAATGAAAGTGCATGTTTTCTTTAAAACACGAGGTCTTTATCACCAATATTTCGCCTTTGTATAAAATTAGGAACTAAGTGTTTATTCATTTTTACACTGTTTTGAACAAACAGTATTTTTGTAAACTGTTCAGAAAGTTGAATTAAGTAACTCCAAACATTTTTTTTCCTTTTTTTAAATGCGAAAATTCATTGACTACTAATATGTGCTATCGGATTTTGGTGGTCGGGGGGGAGGCAGAGACTGATTACGGCCTAAGCAAACTCATATCGTTCGAAAAATATGTTATGCCTTATTTAATCTTAAAATTCTGCGATTAAATAAGGTTTAATGTCTGTTAGATAAAAGTGGTGTAATTTTGCATAAGCTATAATCATGCCCTAAGGACTAAGGAATACTGAATTTCATACTTAACTTTTCTCTCTTTTTGAAGGAAAATGCTTATCGATTCTGCATTTGACATTTGCAATGTTTTTAAAATCTCAAAAACAATACGCACAAAATTTAAGTTGCCGCTTTCCCCTCACCTCCCCCTTTAAATTTTGTCGCCGTGGGCTGATGTGGAATATGTTTAAACCCGGCTCTTATTATTGTTTTGTAATCTGTGATATATGTTTAGTTTCCACAAAATAAGCAAACAAACAAACAAAAAAAAACCTTCAAAATTTTCGTTTTCTTGGTTTCATTTGTAAAATTGTCAATAATTTTCTTCAACTTGTCAGGCTATTTTTTTTCCAAATCGTAAAATAATTATCGTAAATAATTACTGTTAGATAGTACATATTGGTTTCTCAGCAGTGAATTCTTTGGCTACCATTATTTCTGTACAGTAATCATTATCATGATAAATTTCTAAAGCATTTTTAATTGAAATGTACTAGAAAGATTATTGTTTGGAAATAGTGGTAGCCAGTAAACTGACATATGATAGCCCTGTTAAATAAGTTTTGATTAGTACTTTAAGATCTGAAGCCCTGTTAAATAAGTTTTGATTACTTTAAGATCTGAAAATCTTCAACAGTAGTCTATGTAAAAGTTACTGAAAAAAATCAGGCATGCTGAAACGATGTTAAAGAAGTTACTTGAAGCTGCAATATGGTATGAATTAAAATTAAAGCTTCTTGAATAGAAGACATTTCTTTCAACAGTGTATGAAAACATGTTTTAAATCGAAATAGTTCAAGTTAAATACAAGGTAAAATATCATAGGAATACGCTGATTGTAAGAAGATTCATCTATAATGTCTGATTAATAATGAAAAAAAAATTAGGCAAATGTTTTAACAAATCTTTATTTCGCTTTTTCTAATTTTGCGCCCTTAGGATTCGTGCGCCTGGAGCAGTTTGCTCCAACTGCTCCACGGTAGCTACGCCCCTGAATCTTATATGATGTATTTTCCGATAATAATTATAGATTTTCTTCGTCATGTAAATCATATCGAAAATATAATTGTAATAATCAAGCAACAGCAAAAATAAATAATCCCACAACCATTACTTGTGTATATTCCTTTTACTGTTTTAACCTCATGTTTCTGAAATTCACTTTCAGGTTCTCAAACAATGCAAGTTTATGTATTTTTTCTTAGGTTTTTACAGAGTTATATAAAGAAGTATGTTAGGTGTTTATCCATAAATTTAGAAAAATAAAGTCTAGATCTTACAGGAATTAGTATCAGGGACATTCAATTAGTATAATAATTCAAATGAAAATCAAATTTCAAAGTAATTGCTTAAAAGGCGCAAAGGCCAACATAGTGAAAAAGATTCCAAGCCGGGACTCGAACCCGGGCCATCAGTATAGCGCACTGACGTTCTACCGACTAAACCACTTGGAACGATACCCAGCAAGGCAAATTTCTCACTGTTGGTAAGGCTACAAACGCAGCACAAGATGGAAAGGCGAATGTTTCCCTCTGGAATAATTTCCATGTATTAATTCAATTAGTAACTAGAAAAAAAATTAAGGAAAATCTAAACAATGGAACGATGTAACAATGTAGGTATCTTAATGGACTTTCGTAGTTGCGGTGCAAATTAACTCCAGGCGACACATAAGCGACTTGCAGAGATTTAAGGGAGACATTGAAAAATTAAGTTTAAGTGTAATAAAAAGCAATACATACATAAAAAGCAATACATAAAAATGAATAACTTAAAAATTTAAAAATAATAAAAACATAAAGAAAGAAAGTTAAGACAAAAGAATCAATTAATTTAAGATTAAGTTAGTAACTTAATAAAAACAGAAAATATTCCATGAGTTCCTAAGCTAGAATAAACAACTACAACCGGACACTTGCCCCCATTTCTTTTTAAAATGACAATTGTCAGTGACCATGCATTATAATATAAAATAATTAATGTTACATAAGATAGCAGGTTATATCTTCTTCTATAATAATACCATAAACAATCATATCCCAAATTATATTGGAATAATCAAGACAACTCAGAAAATAAAACGCTATGCAGGGTCAAAAATCAATACTTAACTCCTTTCTACTGAAATAGTCCAAAGAGAAGTTTTCTTTGATTTACATTTTTTAACCCGCGAACTCAATACTAGTACGAATTCGCACCGACCTAAAATTTAAATATCGACATTTTCTGAAAACATGCTTTTATTAATTGGCAGCATTTTTCATTAACTCGTTAACCGCCGAAACTATAACATAGGAATCTTGCACTTTTTTGCGCAAAAACGTTTGCCACCACAAATTTTGAAAGGTAATCTTCGCTTTATTTAATGATCAATGTTTCTTTTATTAAATAAGCCAATTTTTTAATTCAAAAATAGTGGTATATTGATATTTAATTTAAGCATGCGCATTTATTTTTATTGTTGTGTCAACGCGACACCAGCGGGTAATGGGTAAACAAAATGAAATTTTTGTTAAAAATAACCATCCCAGTTCGATTTTTCATTTGTTTTTGTGTAGGAATCATGTCATTATATTTCATTATCACTAGGGTACAAACAAAGCTATACGCAATTGAAATTACGGAGTCTCGGATCGGGGTGGAGTTCGCTGGTCAACTAAACGACGTTAAGAGTTTTTTGATGCACGTTCACAGTCTCCAAATATGTAAACATGAAATGCGCTTTCAGTGCTATAAGCCCTTCTTTTATCATACTTCATAGGGAATAAAAAATATTATGAAACATTCGATAATTTTTGTAATAATGATTATCGGACATGAAACTAAGCACTTTTCTGAAAGAAATGATAAGAATAGGCTGTGCAATTGGTCCTTCAGTGTCAAAAGACTTCCCTACGCCTTCAGATCATAGATTTAAATTGCGGGAATCTCACATTTTCATAATTTTTCTGCTAGAACAGCATTCTACAGGAGCCGATCACCATGCCTGCTGCAGCTACAGTCTCTGACTTAGATTACAAGGCAATATACTCGGAGGTAAGTAGATAGTGATTCAACTTAACACGTTGGCGACGAGCAATTTATATCAAATCTGAATTTTAAAACAGTAGAAGCTCCTCCCTGTTCCGAAAGTCTTTTGTAAATTGGTGTTCTAGATAGGTTTCCCAAGTTTATGAATCGGTAAATATCTTTAATGCACGAATTTAATATAAAATGTCTTACAATCTAAAAAAAATATGGAAAACATTATATAAATGCATTTTCTGTAAGGTAGAAGCCACACTCCCTTAGTCAATGATGTTTTTGGAATGAAAAGGAGAATTCTCGTCTCCCGTCGTGAATGCGTTAAAAGTAACTTTTGCAAAATTGTAACTTTTTTAATTAACTTTCTTCCTGTAAAAATGTGAGTTTTTTAGTTTTTAAACAACATGATTTATAAAATAATTACAAATTAACGTTAAATAATTTTTTCCAGAAACAGGGACCATATAGCGGTTAAAATTTTAGCCCTCATAAATGTATAGTAATAAATGTATAACATGTAAGTTAACAGCAGATTAGTGTTAAAAACTTTTTATAGCTTGTACTTAGCCATGCTTGCAATATCGTGTTTAAAAGATTAAAATTTAAGCTCTTATTTAACACACACACACACACAAAAACTACAAAATAGTTTTAAATAAAATTATATTTCATAAGAATATTTGCTCTAGCGTTAAAAAAGTTACATTTTTAGGTAGTACAGGTGCATATTATGAATCCCTAATTTATAAAATAAGAATACATTTGTTTGCAATTCGTAATATTTTGATATACAGCGTAAAAGAATTGAAACTTTAGCCTTTATGAATCTGCATATTCTCTATTTAATTTCTAGCAACATAAATATAAAAAAAAAACCACATTTTACTTTTAGCAATGTTTGCTATATGACATAAAAATGTAGATTTTATTTTTTTTAACTATATAACTATTTCGTGCAATGAACTAGTATTTATATAGATTGAATATTTCAGCTAAAGAAAATATTATTATGAAAAAAATATATATATCAAATAACACTTAAACATGTTAAATCATTTTTGTTTAGATAACACTGACTTTGGCTATAGAAATTATAGCGATTAGATAAATGAAATTCGAAGAAAAGAGATAAAAATAGATAACAAAATGTATAAAAAAAAATATAGTGTCAGGAAGGAGATATCTTAGTAAGTGAGAATAAAAAACATTAAACAAATTATGAGTAAAATGTCTATCTAAATGAATCGTGAATGGAATTTTAAACTGTGCTATGCGTTTAAGTAACCTAACTTTTAGCATCATTACGAAGTGATATAAACACCAGTCTATAGATCATATGCAGGGATGAACAAAAACGTTCTGATGATTTTCCAACTATTGATATACAGTGGGGATATAATGTGTTGGAAAGTGTTTCATAATCTATGATGGACGCATGATTTTTACTTCTTGTTTTCTTTGCTGTTAGCTGTTGCCACAAAGGAAACGCCACAAAACTGGCATCATTCTGAGCAGATAATGCACATTTTTCATTTATAAAATTTTAATATTTTACTATAAGGGCTTTAAAATGACGTTGCACCTTCATTTAAACATAATTAAACATAAAAAGCTTTGGTCAATGCGCCACCAAGGTTTTTTTCGCTATATCTCATTAGAGTCTTATTTCATTGTCACACTTATGAGCTTATAAGCCTAACTAAGGATAATATAAGCGTATTATTTCCTTATTTAATTATTAAATAATGAAAAGAAAATTATAAAAGCATGATTTGCAGAATTAAATTTAAAAAAATTAAACACCAAAAATTAACACTGAAATCGTTAAGTAAAAGCATTTTTAAGTAAAATAAGTTTAATTTACATAATTTATAAACAAACCTCAGTTTAAACGAAATTTCACTCATTCATACAGGGGTGAGTATAACAAAATGTGAGATTTTGAAAACAAAAATTTTGAAAATTTAAATCGTTTCAAAGCTTCTGATTTATTTATTTTTTTTTTTTTATGTTGGTTGAACAGCTGAATAAAGGAATTTATATGTAAAATTGTTAAATTTTGAAGAACTTAAGTTCATTTTATGTAATTATAATTATGTGTCATTTTCTTGGCATATGTATGCCAGGATAATGATAATTTCATTCTAAAACATCTTTCACATTCTTGTTTTTTTATTTTTAGATCTAACATTTAAATTCTGTTTAAAGGAACACGTTTCCTCTATAGTACCTCAAATTCAGTGTAATGTTGAGTTTTACTTGTAATTTATGGAAGCCAGGAAAATGACATAATAAAAGTCTATTTAATTTTTACAAAGCCTTTAAACACATTATTTTCAAAGAAATATCTAAAACATCTTGCTGGCAGCAATAATTTTACTACTTCTGACTTGAACTATGTCAAGAACAAAAAGAATTACTCTGCAGTGCCATCTTTATACCTCATAAAGAACTGAAATGAGCAGGCCAGGACAATGACATTCATTTTCAGTGACAATCATATTTTAATTATGGAAAATTATGTAAAATACAGAACTTCTTACCTTCCACATATATATGTTAAATGAGGTATAATTATTAATTAGAAATAAAAAAAAACTAGAAAAAGATATTTGTACATGATAGCAGAAAGCCTTTTACTTTGCACATATCACAGTGTTACATGCCAGGAAAAAGACAATCTGAAATTTTAAGGCTTTTAATTGCTTTATTTTTGTGTTATTATGAATACAATATCTCTTGAAAATACTTCTAAGAATACTTTTTATTAGAATGTAAAAAAGAAAATTGCATTATATAACATTAAATAGAAATTTTATTGTGCGGACTGCAATTTCTGTATTTTGTGATACTGACCCACAGACATTGGCTATAATTTAATTTATTTTAACGTTATATTTCTAATAAATTCGATAAGCTACATAAAATTAATCTCGAATTAAAAGAATATTTCATATTATTCAGATCTCAGTAGCGGAATAAAAAATAAGTGAATTCTTGAATTTTCAGTTGAAAGATTTCCACGTGAAAAATGAAATTGAAATAATTTTTTCAAGACTTAAAAAGAAGATGAATATGGCGTCATACTGGAAATAAAAACGACATTTTCAAATATTTGTTAGGAATATAACAAACATTAATATGAGTAAATACAGAGAGCAGCTGAATATGACGTCATATTCAAAACAAAAAATTGAATCATATTTTACCTATACTGATTTTTAAGCATGAATATCAGTTACATAAAGATGAGCGAGTAGTTCGATTAAAAAGGTGTTAACTTTGTGATTTATTTATGTTTTTCTTTTAATTATTTATTTATGAAGTTTTAATTTTGTTAAGGAATACTAGCCGGAAACAAATACTGAACTATTTATATTGTTTAAAGATGGTGTAAAAATTGAAATAGTCCGATGTTTAGAAGTTAATAAATTCGCAAATAACTGAAATTTATTTTACAGGTTGCATTGTCAATATGATGTCAGCGTTACACACGGACATGTTTTTGCTGTATAATATATATATTGTCCATAGGCAATTTTTTTGTGGCAACAAGAAATAAGTAATAATTATTTGTAAATTTTAAAAAGATAGGGACTTTTAACGTTAAGTTTATGGCATTTTTTATCTAAAATTATTCCTCTGCATCTTTTGTCATTTTTTTGTGTGGCACAGAAACAACTGGTGTTGCTGCTAAATAAATACCCCAAGTTAAACTTAGGTAACCATTTATTCTTGCATTTACATCGCCCCCTGGGTTGAAACAGGGTAACAAAATGTAAGTGAAACTGTTTTTGTCTAATGTTTCACTGCACAACAGCTATACTATTGTTAAATATTAGCAAAAAAAAAAAAAAAAAAAATTAACACTATTTTTGCATTCATAGTGTTCTCGAGTGAAAAATATGGGTAACTAAATTTAAGTAAAATTGATTTTTTATGTTTTTATTATAAATTTTTATGCTTAGATTGGAATTTTTTTCCAAACTACAAAAACTGATTAAACATTTTTGATTGACCATTGGTAAATTACACCACAAATTCTGATGCGATACTGTGTAAATCAAACCCTGATAATGGTACTTCCGTTATTTTTTAAATGAATTCGTCTGAATGCAGTAGCTACTAAAAAACGTGACACATACTATCCGTAGATATATTAGTCGAGGGGATTGGGCCCATAGCACCCGAGATAAGTAGGCGCACCTGGCGGAAAAAAATGGAACTAAAATATGTAAGGCTAATAATAATGTGCATAATATGAAAGAATGGTCAAAGGAGTGTCGGCAAAAGTTGGAAAATTTCTCCCCGGGTTAAAAGGGCGCAGGTTAGAAAAATTGCTTAAAATACACAAGTTAGAGCCCAGAGGGGTAAATAATAAAAGACCTTTTTGAAAATTTTATGATTTGTCGTGTGGTCTGAGGCATTCAGCTATACGTATGCAAAATTTCATGTCACCAACTTAATTAGGGGCTCTTTTAGAAAGAATTGCTTCAAATACATATGTGGTAGCTCAAAGGGTTAAAAGTAAGACTTTTTCAAGATTTTATTATTTGTCGCCTGGCCTCAGGTGTTCTGCAATAAGTATGCAAAATTTCAAATCACCAATTTAATTAGGGGCTCAGTTAGAAAGAATGGCTTAAAATACACAAGCTGGAGTTAAAAGGGTTAAACATAAAACTTTTTCAAAATTTATTATTTGACGTGAGATCTGAGGTGTTGAGCTATAAGTATGCAAAATTTCAACCTAAATAGGGGCTCACTTAGAAAGAATTGTTTAAAATGCACATGTGAGAGCACAAAGGGTTAAATGTACGACATTTTCAAAATTTTATGATTTGTCGTTTGATGTGAGGTGTTCAGCTATAAGTATGCAAAATTTCACGTCTCCAAACTGATTAGGAGCTCACTTAGAAAGAATTGTTTAAAATACACATGCGCGACTCCAAAGGGTTAAATGTACGACTTTTCCAAAATTTTATCATTTGTCGTATGATGTGAGGTGTTCAGCTATAAGTACCCAAAATTTCATGTCTCCAACTTAATTAGGGGCTCACTTAGAAAGAATTGTTTAAAATACACGTGTGGGACTCCAAAGGGTTAAATGCACGACTTTTTCAAAATTTTATGATTTGTCGTTGGATGTGAGGTGTTCAGATATAAGTATGCAAAATTTCACGCCTCCAACCTAATTAGGGGCTCACTTAGAAAGAATTGTTTAAAATACACATGTGGGACCCCAAAGGGTTAAACGTACGACATTTTCATAATTTTATGATTTGTCGTTTGATGTGAGGTGTTCAGCTATAAGTATGCAAAATTTCACGTCTCCAAACTAATTAGGAGCTCACTTAGAAATAATTGTTAAAAATACACATGCGGGAGCCCAAAGGGTTAAATGTACGACTTCTTCAAAATTTTATCATTTGTCGTATGATGTGAGGTGTTCAGCTATAAGTACCCAAAATTTCATGTCTCCAACATAATTAGGAGCTCACTTAGAAAGAATTGTTTAAAATACACATGCGGGAGCCCAAAGGGTTAAATGTACGACTTTTTGAAAATGTTATGATTTGTCGTATGATGTGAGGTGTTCAGCTATAAGTACCCAAAATTTCATGTCTCCAACATGTATAGTTTCTGAGAACGGGCTCTGTGACGAACAGACAGGCGGACAGACAGACGGACAGACAGACAGACAGACAGATAGACAGAGGAGCGAGACGAATAGGGTTTCGTCAGATGAACGAAACCCTAAAAAGCCGGACAGTGGCTCCTAAATCCGGACATAATAACATGAAACACTATGAAACGGAACCTGTCTCTAACAGAATACTGCCTTAAATGTTAATATTTCATTTTCCCTGCTGTACAATTATACCTGCTCAGACAAAATCCTGTTTAAAACAAAAATTTTCTCCTCTGACTTGCGATTGCGTCTCATCAGGTTTGTTTAAGCAACATATTTAAAAAATATATTTTTTATAATAATTAAAGCATGTAGCATAATGTTATTTTGCTTTTTTTTTTTAACTGATTTTATTTCTCTTCACAAATATTGCAATATAAAACAAAGTGGGTCAAGCCTCCCATATAGTGGGTCTACCTTCCCATATGTGGGGAGACCTTGACCCATTATTTTTTCATGATTAAAATCAATCATTTTTCAAATTTCTTATATGTTGCACTTATGTAGCAATTTTATTTTGATAACTGATTGTATAACGAATAAAATGATACATAAAATTTTATTCTACGTTCAATATTTTAAAAATGAAAAATCATTTTGTAAAAAGTGGGTCAACCCTCCCTAGTCTCCCCTACATTAAATAAGAAAAGTGAACAAAATAGTGATAAATAATAAATATATACAAACAAATTTAAAATAAAAAATGTTAAATTAAGATATAGCATAAGATATTAAGATATAGTATAGTAAATAAAAATATAGTATATTTTTTATGTGCAATGCAAGCAAAAATACATAAAAATGGATGGCAAAGATATCTTCTTTTTATAACGATTAAATATATCACAGAATAAGTTTTTTAATTAAATGTAGTCGCACATATGCATTTGCAAATACAAACATACAGGCTGTTGTTTTTTTTTTTCCTTAATTACCGTATAAAAATTCCGTTAAACCAAACAACATTATCCATCCTTCTTAATCGAACATATGTGGAAGCAATAAACCATTTCTTTTTAAATATATTGTAACTGATGGACAATGTGTTGTAAAAAATAATTGATACAAATGATACATTTTAAGGTAGGGATCTTCGGACTATTTCACTGAAAGTTGTTTGTCAACACAAATTCTGATAGTTAATCTTTTTTATTGCAAATTTTCTGTCATTAACCCTTTCAAAAGAAAGGTAATTATGTTGTTAAAATTATGAAATGAACGACTGCCACCAAAATTGATTTGAAAATGAATGAATGCTTTTCTTCACGTACAGTCGTGGGAAAAAAGGTAAACACCCCTACTTAACTCTGCAACTAATTATAATAGAAGCAAGTTACTGGTACCAAAGGATTGGAAATAAAATCTACTTTTAAATGATATAAATAAAATTTGCTTAGGGACCATCTACAAATCAAAACTAGACTAAACTTTGTTTTTTTCAATGGCAACACCCAATATTGACAATATATTTTAAATCTTCGGTCCAAACTAGGCCTAGAAACGAAATTTCAAGTTATTTGGATGATAAGTTTTTGAATTATAAGCATTCTAAATTAAGAGCCTCTAATTTTAAATTACATTTTCATATTTTTATTAATATCTCCTGAAATAATAATGCTAATGTGATAATTTTTTGTGTGGTTATAATACTAAAAATCTCAAACAATTGCACTGAATTTGTAATTTTCAAAATTTTATAATATGAATCATGAAATTAATGTTCGAAAAAAATATGAATTGCAACCTACAATTTTTTTGATAGATTTATATTTATTATGTCTCGCTTTATGCGAATTCTGAATTTCAAATTTTTCTTTCAAGTAGTTTTCGAATTATTATTAAAAAACGCCAAAATGATGGTTTAACCGTCTATAATGTGTAGGAAAGCATAAATGAAAAAAATATATTTTACTTATTTTACTGAAACATTTGGGATGGCAATAGTCGAAAATTATTAAACGAGTGAAATGTTCACATTGACAAGAAATAATACATTAATAGAAGTGACATAATCATTCTGTAGCATTTCAACAATCGAGTACCGAACTTCAATATGGATATAGCGCCTAAAATAGACTCATTTTAAGATAATTAATTTCTCTGAATATAATTGTAAAAATTTCATCAAAATTTGTTTTTAGGCTAATTGAAGAATGAAGAATTTATTTATGGTGTCAAACTTGGGTAATGCTATTCAAACATTGCTATTGAAAAAAATATAAAGTTTGGATTCGTTTTGATATGTAGACGGCCTCCTAAGCAAATTTTGTATGCATCATTTAAAATTAGACTTTATTGTTTGGTACCAGTAACTTTCTTCTACAGTAATTTGTTGCAGAGTTAGCAACGAGTGTTTACTTTTTTCCCCCCCCACGACTGTACATAATCGCAAAATTTTACTCAAAACAGTAGCAGTTGGTAATTAGAACTAAGCTGTTATATACAGTATACCACAGTCTTTGAAATGATTTTATACGGCAATTTTTTCTATTCTGAAATATTGGTAGTTTGGTTGCACCCAGGTCACAGGTGGAAGACCCCTACCTTAAAGAAAACAATTTTGTTTAGCAGTTTGTACAAACACTTTTAACTTTCACTCTTTTAGTGTGGAATAGCATATTCTTTTTAACCTAAAGAGATGATTTGTTAGTATGTACGAAAAACAGACCTATGCAATGGGTAAGGAATCTTTTGTTGTGTTTTTGAGATATAAGGAGCTGGTTGACAGTTCGGCCTTAATATTTTCACTAAATTCAAAATTGTTAAGATAAAACAAACGTAGAATGAATTAGAAATATCAGTATGAATTAAGTTTGTATGTATATCTATAAAAATGGCTATTATTGTTTTTGACGTTTTTTCATTGTAATATAAATAAAAATTCGAAAATAAACTTGATGCAATTCGGCCATGTGCTAAACTTCGAGTTTATATGCATAAGATATTGTTATGTAATAATAATTGTTAAATAAAATAATTCTATTTTAAAGAAACGAAATTGACTGTTTTTCGGAAAGGAGAGATCGTTTTGGTTTCCAATAAATAGTTGATTAATGATTTTCTGTAAGTTAGTGTGATGTTGATACTATTAAAAACACATTTAAAGTCATACATTTCGTTATCGGTTATATTATTTCATTTTTTAATTCCTTTATCTACAATTCGGAAGTTATATTTTAAGCAATACCTGTTTTCATTTGTACAAGCCTTAAATAATATGTATGCCGCATATAAATTTTAGTACGAGAAAAAGGGATGCCTCAAGATCGAAAACTTCTTAACAATGGATGAGGTGAATGAAATGAAGCAAGAATTGGAGAAAATCATTGACAATATTCCGGAAGAAAAAACCCATGTTTTTTCAGCGTATGAGGCTAGTGATGGCAAAGTAAGTATATTATGCGTATTTCACTTTCCTATTCTTATAGACTTGTCTTGTGACTTTAATAAAAAGAATATCTTACATGATCAAAAGTTGTTTAAATATATTCAAAGAGGAGGAGGGGTGGGGGACGATGACTAATAGGATGAAAATCATCCTGAATGCGGTAGGGAAAGACTATTGAAAAAAAAAAAAATACACTTATCAGAGCTAGAATAGGGCTTCCAGCTTAAAATCTTAGTATTGTTAATCTTAGTATCGAAATCTCACTAGAGATTTTACGAAAATCAGTAATAAATACTAGTCCAAACTAAAGAAAAGTAGAACAATTGTAAAAGTAATAAGCCATAATACTGATTATTTCAAAACACCATTTAATTTCAAAAGTAATGCTTTCATGAATAAATTCGGTATCAGGCAAAAAAGACTCAGGATGTAAGACATTCGGTAGCAGACACTTTTGCACAGTAAAATATAGTTGTATCCACGGTAAGTAGAACACAGTTTTACTTACCGTAGTTGTTCCGATTTGAGAATCTAACTATGCCATAACATGAAATGCTGGTAAAAATGCAGTATGAGAAGCTAAAAATATTTCACTTTTAAACAAATCAATAAGTCGGCGCATTTATTATGTATAACATGTTACCAACGAAGGTTTTTTAGTCAAATTTAAAAAATATCTTTTATTTAGCTGAGCCAAACCCGACTTAAAGTAATTTGTGCTCCATTTTTTGTACTCCTGTAATTTAGTTTGTTGTATTAGTGGTGCTGCAATCATTTTTTGGACATAGCGGAAGGAAAACCACCTGATTAATCAAAAACACCCTGGACACTATGAAATATCGAGGGTTTCTTGTAAATTGGTATTTTTTCCCCAATATTTATTTGGAGACTATTTATGCGTAAAAAAAAAACTTAAGAATATTTTAGATGCTTTCAAAAAGAGGAAATTTTCCATTTCCTTTTTTAATTTAGCGGTTCTTTCTGAATTCATGGTTAAAACTAAAAGTAATGCACTTATCATTGTCCTCTATACCCGTTTCGAAGATAATGCACTTTCCGTCTCTAGAATTATTGTAAAATATTTGAACGATTGAAAATAGTTTACTGCATATAAAACTACTTGTTTTTTTATCCCTTAATTTAGTTATAGTTCAATAAAGAATACTATGAATCTTATTAAATATATATAGTTATATAAATGTATTCAGCAGCTATAGATAGCTGTCTGAAAACATGATTCTTGTCTTCTTATGTGCTAATTTCAAAGCATCTGACTCATTCACAGTTGCTGATTTTCAGTCAATAAATAAACGTAAAAGTTGTAAAAGAAACGTTTAATTCCGTATCCTGAATTATTGTAAAATATTTGAATGATTGGTAATAGTTTACTGCATGAAAAACTACTTGTTTCTTTACCCCTAAATTCAGTTATTATTCAATAAAAAATACTATTAAATTTATGTTTATATATATATATATATATAAGCTGGCTGAAAACATGATTCTTGTCTTCTAAGTCAGATCGCATACTGAGGCGACAAATGCAACATGTTGCACGATTTCGAAAAAAAAAAAAAAAAAAAAAAAAAAAAAAACAGGTTTGAAACGACTTTCTCTTTTGTTTCGCCTTCGACCTGTTTTTTCTCCTATGTTTTCTCCTTCATTTTCCTCCTGTTGTCTCAGTGTGCGACATGCGACATGCTTTATACGCTAATTTCAAAGCATCTGACTTTTCATACACTATGACGCAAAAGTTTAGACAATGACGTCATTCAGCTTTAAAATGTAGAATTATGACGTCAGAATTACAAAAACCTGTAAATATATTCAAAAACTGATTTAAAATGCTATGTACAAAAGACAGTCGTTTTATTTGCTATAATACTAATTTTTTTCATAAAAAATCAAATGTGCTTGTCGCAAAAGTTTAGACACTATTCTAAATTTCTTTGAATATTCGCTGGCATATGCAAATTTAGAATCGATGATGTCACAAATTTGGAGTACTTAAGTTCTGCAAACGATTGCGCTTCATAGTCGACATGCCGAGAGCTAAAGAAATTCAAGTGAATGAGGTTTCAAGTATTTGGCAGTTGAAAGGTGAAGGGAAGAGCGTTTCTGAAATTTCTGCTATTATTAATAGGTCAAAAAAATCTATTTATCGAGTTTTATCGAGTGGTTCCGAATATAAAGCAAAATGTCGGTCTGGGAGGCCACGTGTGACAAATGTACGAGAGGATCGCCTGATACAAAGACTAGCGAGTACTCAACAAATGAGCGTACGTGGAGTTCAAAGCTCATCGGGACTCTCTGTATCAAAGGATACGATTCGTAGACGAATTTTGGAAAAAGGAACAATCGTTTATAGCAAAATGCAGAAGAAACCAGCTCTGAAACCATATCATAAGTTAC
Organism: Maratus speciosus; assembly: GCA_963932465.1. NCBI lineage: Eukaryota > Metazoa > Arthropoda > Arachnida > Araneae > Salticidae > Maratus > Maratus speciosus. The sequence goes on from OZ010789.1 coordinate 300,506,577, forward strand.
AAAGACTTATGTGGGCTCGAAAGCATATGTCATATGGAGAGAAATGGCAGTCAGTCATATTTAGCGATGAAAAAAAGTGGAATCTGGATGGTCCAGATGGTTGTTTATCGTATTGGCATGACTTGCGGAAGGAACCTCGACGTTTTTTTAGTCGCAGACAAGGAGGGGGCTCGGTGATGGTTTGGGCAGCCTTTTGCTATAATGGATCTCTGACCTTCACCAGTGGTCGTCAAACTTCACAGCATTATACACAGACATTAGAAGAAAACCTACTGCCATTTGCTGAGCTTCTAGGGGGTCCTCAGTGGGAATTTCAGCAAGACAATGCTTCAATTCACACTGCAAAACATTCAAAATCTTGGTTTAATTTCCATAATATAGGAGTTCTCGACTGGCCAGCATGTAGCCCAGATCTTAACCCTATAGAAAACCTTTGGAGCATCATGTGTCGCAAAGTTTATAGCAACGCTAGACAATACTCTTCTGAAAAGGAACTTAAGACATCTATTGAGAATGCATGGTACGATATCGATCCACAAACTATGCAAGATTTAGTTTCTTCCATGCAATCTCGTGTATATGACGTAATACATAAGCATGGATGCGCAACCAGGTTTTAAAAATTGTTTATTTCGATTTTATTTAATTTGTGTCTAAACTTTTGAGACAGCAGTTTATTTTTTTTTACCATTTAATTTATTGCAATATGCACAATTCCACTTTTCTTTGTTATAAATATTGTTTATATGTACAGCACATTAATTTCAAGCAGTGATTTGAAAATTGAATAAATATTTTTCAAAGTATGTAAGAATTTCTTCATTGTCTAAACTTTTGCGTCATAGTGTAGTTGCTAATTTTCAGTCAATAAATAATCGTAAAGGTTATAAAAGAAATGTTTATTTCCGTCTCCAAAATTATTCTAAAGTATTTGGATGATCGAAAATAGTTTACTGCATATAAAACTACTTGTTTTTTTACACCTAGATTCAGTTATAGTTTAATAGAGAATACTATGAAACTTATTAAAAAGAAAAAAAAAGTTATTCAGTAGCTGGATAGCTGGCTGAAAACGTGATTCTTGTCTTCTTATGCTCTAATTTCAAACCATCGGACTTTTCACACTTTCTAATTTTTAGTCAATAAATAACCGTAAAAGTTGAAAAAAAAATGTTTGTTTAAGTTTTAGATTTAAAAAAAAAATATTTTTTTAACTTTTTTATATAAATTTTACGATAGTGACCGTCTTTTAGAATTTGTATGCAGTGAACAACAGCAATGATAAATGTATCTGGCTCTTCAGAGGTTATAAAAGCATTAAAACTGTTTTAGAGTCGACTTGGAGAGTTGTTATCATCTATGACCTCTGCATCACCCTTGTCCCTTTAGATACGTCAGTGACAGAAATTGCTAAGTTGAAAAAAAATCTGAATTGAGACTATGAGATAAAATATTTATAAGAATTTTTGAATAAATAAGATTTATTAAAGAGTTAATTCTTTAGAAAAATCATATTGCAAAAGAAAGACTATAGGTGTATTTAGTTACTTGTCAAAATTAAAAGAAACTAGGGGGCTCCGCCCCTGCAAGCTACGCTCGCCAACCCCCGTTCAGACACTGTAGAATCTAAAAGCACGTTAATCTGATCGGTTTTAAAAAGATTAGAGAAGATTGAATTATACTGAAAAAACCTGTAGCGATCTCCCTGTAAACGGGTTTCCATTCAATTCCCTTTCATTGCAAAAATTTAAGGTAGAATCAGTTGCTGTTAAGACTCCAATGGTTGTTTTCGTGTTTGGTTAAAGAAGATCAGTTAAACATTTGAAAAGAAGCTAAAATAAAATGAATTAAGTAAACAGAGTCTTTGTCTCTCGGTATTTTTTAACAGCGTTATAAAACGATTGACATAATAGAATTACTAAAATTTGCTGCTTTAACCGCTTCAAGGACGGTGGTTCATTTTTGGACCACTTAATTTTAATTCTTAAATGCCACATTAGCATCAGAATATTGGGATGAAAATTTCCCTTTTATTAAGTAAGTGAACAAAAGCATTTTTGTATTTCGAAATTTGTTTGTAAATTCTGGTGCTATTCACTGATTTCAAGATTTTACGAATAGAAGTGCCTTGTCCGTGAAAGGGTTAAACGCATATTAATGTATTTATTATTTTAGTTTCCTTTCCCTTTTAATATTTACGTGTAAATACAATTTTCAGGACATAATTTTCAATATTTTCCTGCCTTTAACACGTGCTCATTTAATAGTAATTTTAAAGTTTTTTTTTCTGTTTTTAATAGTCACATGAAAATAAATTTTTAATCGTTAGGAAATATTTTTCTTTGCGCTGCTTTTAAAATTGAAAACAATCTCTATAATAATAGCCTAAGTCATGTGACTATCATCAACAGCTCCAAGCGGATCCCTTCGCTTTTTATATTCCAGGCGGCCATTTTGGTACTTTAATGTTAGCCAGCCACAGGTGTGATAAGTCGCCGAATATTATTCTATCCCCATTATTTCGTTTATATTATAATAGTCCAAGTCATGTAACTGCCATAAACAACGGGCTGATTCCTTCGCTTTTCATAAGAAAGGTTTCCATTTTGATTAAAGAATCAAAATTATTTTTTCGAATGATGTTGCCATGATCACAAAGAATTCCTGGTACTTTTATGTTAGCTGGGTGAAAATCTCGCCAACAGCTTTTTTTTTTTAAATCGCCAGTTAGCGTTTTTTTTTTTTTTTTTTTTTTCGAGTGGTAAATTAAAACGGTGCTACTTGGTTATCCCATCGACCAAAAATCTGTCGCCAAACTATAAGATTAAATGCCAATAATGGTTGATCATAAATGTCACATTCACTTTACTTTAAGGAAGTTACACATGTTCACGCCATCAAGTGATTTTTATTTCGACGTTTTATTTGTATTTTTATTAATGTTATACTAATTTATTTGTTCTTTTGTTATTTAAAATAAAAAAAAAAAATATGTCAATTTGTATAATTTGGCTATTTATATAATTTGGCGAAATTGGTCGACGGGAGAAGTAATAACATTAAAACGTTGCTTTGAAGTGGAAATTAAATCTCATGATTTGTTGCATTGTCACATACGCACCGGGTTTGGCGTGATTTTTTTTTTTACGACAATTTGGCGAAAACCTCGTTTTCAAATACCTGTTACATATGTATTTTTAAATTATTTTCTGTTATTTTTAAAATGAAATAACAATAAAAAAAATTAATTAATAACTATAGAACAAAACAATTTATAACATTTTTCGTAAATAAAAAGAAAATAAATTCAAATAAACATTTATTAATAAATAAGCAACAATAGCCGGTTTACCATGTCAGGCAAAATAATGCCATTTTGGCGCCAATTAGGTACCCCGTTGCGTATATGACATCTCTGTCTAATATTTTTCTTTTCGTTTCGTTTAAAAAAAAGAATGAAGTAAAAGCCATTTATTTTAAAGGTTTCAATTTTAAATGAAAGTTTTGTATTAAATAAAATGATAATGAAATACAAATTGAATTCTGAATAAAAGTAACATGATGCATTTCTTAGCATACATTTAAGGGAGGCCAAATTCGTCGCCAAATTAATTTAAAATAACCTTTTCTAAAATATGAAAAAAAATATCTGTTATGATTAAAATTTGAGTTGCCATCATTAGAAAAAAAGTATTTAAAATTAGAAAAAAATTAATATTTCAAAAACTAATTCTAATTTTAAAATTCTAATACCAGTTTTGAGATCTGTGGATCAATACGAATTTTTGGTGTTATATTTTTGGTGTTTTGGTGTCATCGCAAAGTATTCCATATTTTAGGAGAAATCGCCGTGAAACGTAATCAGTTATGATTAAAATCATCAGTCAGTCGTTTCATAGAATCGTTACATAAATTCGTTTTAATTCGATTCATTAGGATTTTATATATATAGGGTAGATAATGATTTTATAAAGTCTTATGTCTTACTGAAATTCTTTAAAAAAATCTATCACCATTTATTAAAAAATTAAGTATATGCATTTTTAATTAAATAATCCATTCATAATGTAATTAATGCATTCCTACTGAAATTCTCTCAAAAATCTATCATCATTTATTAAAAAGTCTATTTTTAATTAAATAATGGATTCATAAGATAATTAATGTATTCTTACTGAAATTCTCTTAAAAATCTATCATTTCTTAAAAAGTCGCATTTTTAATTAAATAATGTATTCATAGCAATTAATGTATTCATAATAAAATATTCTTAAAGGTACCGAAATATATTTGCAGGAAACGGATGAATATTACATAAACTCTAGCGACAAGATTCGCTTCTTTTATGAAAAGGACGCTTTTGATGAAAATGGTAAGTTAAAGTTAAATTTGTTAAATGACTTACACCTGAGATAAGTTTTTAAAGCTAGAAAACTTTTAACGACTGACCTTTTATTTTCATCTGCCTGATAAACAGTCTAAAATATTGAAAGTTTTTTTTTTCTTTCCAGGTAAACTGCTGGTGGACAAAAAGGATGCGCTGAATAAAATTGCTTATGGTAAAAATAATTGTTTTAATAAAAAAATTTAAGTTTTTAAACTGAATTTTTTATACTTATACTCATGTCATTCTTCAACAGCTAATTCCTAAATCTCTAACTTCAGAGGTATAATTCCAATTGCAAAAATGTTTTAAAATGTTTCAAATGTTGTTCAGCTATTTACGTAAATATAATTATTTTTCCATAACATTGTGAAATTTCTGCATATTTAGGAAAACTTTTTCTATGCTGTAAAAAAAAAAAAAAAAAAAAAAAAATCCTTTTTGAACGGACAAACTTGCCAAGTTATGATACTTTGTATTTTTAAAATATTCAGTGTTTTCTAGCACTAAAACCGAAAACATGCGTCTTTACTGGCAGAACAGATGTGTTGGACCTTTTTAAACACGTCCCCAGACTTTTTATCCTAACCGGGAAAAGGGTAGTCCCGGCTCAGTGATTCTCTCTCACTTACCGACCTCCAAGCGTCAGGACAAACCACGTTACTGGTTTTACATGGGCATGGCGGTATTTGGCATCGACACTGTAGGGGAGACCGGGGCTAGTAGGCGCAGTTTTTAGTTTTTGATTTTTATAAATTTTTTATTTAAGTTTTTTAACAAACTTTAACTGTACTTTTAAAGAACAGACATTTGGCTATAAATACCCGGAGTTTTGAGTTTGTAGCTGTTGTAGTTTATGTTTAGCGGAAGCCTAAAGTAAAAGAAAAATTGTGCGCCAACCTACCCTGTCACGGGGCAAGTTGCCTATACCTATGGGGTAACTTGGCACACGCCTTATAAAAATTTAAATGAAGCTCAAATAAGACACGCAATTAAGCGAAATCAATTTCATTATTACCAGTAAGTTTAGACTAAGGCGTTATAGCCGTACAATGTAAATTCTAAATTATACAGACATAAAAATAATGACTAAACCATTAACATTGAGTAACTTCTATCCTACACTATATCATCATCAGAGTTACAGTTGTCACAAATAAAAAATCGAGTATCTCCATTTGGGCAAGCCACGTGTGCCCAAAATCTTGCATTGCAACCACTTTTCTCGTTGTTTGCTGATTTTCAAGCTACCAGTGCACACCAAACACCGAGCCAACTTGCCCCGTGTTCAATGCGCCTACTTGCCCCATAATAAATTTCTTCACAAAAGGGACACGTAATCCTCTAAGCATAAATAATCCAAGTAAATCACATATGGGGTAGGTACAGTTAATCATACACTAAGAAAAACTGCACAAGTTAAAACGCAATTATTAAGATAAGTATTAGAAATTAGAAAAAGAATGAAGCAACAAAAAATTACTCATGAGTGCAAAAAACAGAAAAATCGTAATAAATGTCCACTGCACATAGGTAACGATGCAAAACTACATTGAGGATTGTAAAAAGCAATAAGAAAGGTACTCTGTGACTGGTTGCGCAATCTATCCACAAACAGGCGATTTATGAGGACTGCGCCTTATTTAGCCCTGTAGCCAACTAGCCCCGGTCTCCCCTACCAACATCAGCGCAACATTCCCAGAAATTAGTTTCCAAAATAGTTACTACCTCCGATGCTGCTTAAACTTTGGTTTTCGATGGGCATAGCAGTGCCATCTGTTGGGCAATTTACACCAAAAACTAATCAGCATCAATTTATATCGGGGTCTAACTGAATCTAAAGTTATATTAAATTCCGTGTATTTGTTCTTTAGATAGAGAGAGCTCCTTCAAAATTTGTGTCACATATACAGACAGACTCACAGACAGACATTTTGTAAAAACATCTTCTCTCGGGATCTCTGATTCCTAAAACGTGCAAATTCGTCGAAAACCGGAATTCGGAAATTTTCACAAATCCCAATACTTTCTTCTCGTAAAGATAGAAGAAAATAAAATAGAGAGACTCAATGTCTAAGGTACCTTGATTATCTGTTCCTAGTATTTCTATCCTTTTATTTGAGTATGTTGTTAGAAACATTTAAGGCCTCGTAAAAACTATCTTGCTTTAACGCACGATTAATTTCAACAAATACATCATATTGTAGAACTTGTTTCAAACTCTCTACATTGGAGAAATTATATTCTAAAACAGTAACTGACAGTAACTAACTGAAACAGTGTTTTCTTCTTTGTTATGAAGCATTCATTACAGCCCTTACAGATGGAATGTCTTTTATTTTGTGGTCATCAATAAATTTAGATTTACTACTTTTAACTCTTTGAAATGATTTATTCACAAGTTTAAGCAAGCTATTTATGCCCTTGTCTGCAGTAAAATGAGACGGCGTTTTACCGCTGATTGAACTAGTATTGTTGCAAAGCAAATCAATGGAAATTTTTAAGTGAAAAAATTTTGCAGCATAATGCAAAACAGTGAGTTTCTTGTTAGTTTCTGCATTCGGATTAGTTTTATTTTGCAACAAGAGATTGAAAATTCTGCCATTATCTTTCGATGGTGCTTAATGTAAAGGTGTTGCATCATCGTAGTTTTTCACATTAAAAAAAACTCTTGGCATCGATCAGATTCTGAACTTCAAAAAATTCATTGCATCTTCTAGCTTCAAATAACTTGTTTATCCTGGATAATGGTTTAAGGATATTTTTATCTAGAAACATTTCATCATGACAGCATCGTAAAAAAAAAAAAAAAAAAAAAAAAAAAACACTTTACAGTAACATTTCTATTGTGTTCTTATAACCATATTTAGCTGCAAAATACAATGGTTTTTACCATTTTTAACACTCCAACGTAGTTGAAAAGTGTTTATGAATTCAGTTTGTCTGTCCATTTGTCTGACCTCTAACTCGCGTAAATATAGCCCGATTGCCATGAAATGAATATACGTTATTGGGGTTTACTATGGCATGTTCGGAATTGAAAATGAAGTGTGTAGCATTTTCGGTTCATTTACAGGGCCACTCAAAAGAATTTCGTTACATTACGGTCTATGGAAAAAAAATCGTTTGCTGTGTATTTTAATGATATTACAGCATTTTAAACATATTGAAATTGATATACATCACTGAGGTATACTACAAGGTTCTTACTATAAAATATCGTGTGAATAGAACTTATCGTTTATTTACAGGGACACACAAAAGAATTTAGCTGTAGAAAAAAATTAACAATAATTGCTGGAAGCGTGTTTTCAGTTGTGGTTATCCGTTTTTAAATATAACTATTTTTTAAATATTACTTGGTGTGTATAAATTCTATAGGTCATATACAGGGTTGTGCAAAAGTTCTCAGCAACATCCGTTTATTGGCGGAAATCGCTGCGTGGAAATTTTCAACTGTGCTATACGTTTAACTGAACTAACTTTAAACATAGTATGTAGTATGTATTGTACATATACATATCTGTAGATCATATACAGAGCTGCAAAAAAAAATCGTATATTCTAACGATAACGACTATTCATGGCAAGAGCACAAATCGGGTTTTCAAATACGTTATGCGTTTTCCAAATTGTTCATTTAGACGTCATCTTTCACCTTAGTAAACTGTGGCGTTTTGTTATAGTATTCTGAATGTGTTGGACGGTGTTTCATAATCTATGCTGTACACATGATTTTTCGTTCTTGCTGCCTTTAGCATTGAGATTAGCTCCTTGTTTTGCATAATATTTTATCATCACATAATAGAGTAATCTTTCATTGGCAAAATCAAGCTCGTTAACACTGAATCCCATTTGAAACTTTATATGTCTGCAATATGCATAGGTTTTTAGCATTGATATCAGCCTCTTCATTTATTATTTCCAAATTATTTTCTTACACTGCAATATGTGAGAGAATTCAACCATTTCTTGCCTTTAGCATTTATATCTTCTTTCTTGTACTGTAGCAGAAATTTTACAAGTTGTAAATTACTATGTGCAACAACTTGTTTTAACGCAATTCTATCCTAACCCTTTGCGTTCTGACGCTGTTAGCGGATGTATGTCACTAGCCACCAGTATTGCCACATCTGGCAGATTTTTTCTTTTTTTTTTTTTACTTTATTTATGGAAAATCAATTATCTTGTAAAGAAAAAATAAAAGTTAAAATTTTCGGGTGAGAATTCCGAATGTGTAGTTAAAAAATCAGCCAGATATCATGACGTACGTCACAGCTGAGCGCAAGAGGTTAATATTAAAACATTAACTGCAACTATTAAAGTTTTCTCTTTTTTGTTATGAAAATTCATTACAGCCGTGATTGTAGGACTATCTTTTATTTTTTTTTAAGGTCATCAATAACTTTAGAGTTTTGAATGTAAATATACATACCCACTTATACCTGTATGCATACTACATATATACTAAGTACAGTAACTGTGATTATAAAGAATAGACAGGGAGATGTGACTTTTTCTAGACAATGGATAATCTTTTTTACAAGATATTTCATAGTAGTTAATAAAAAACAGACTAAATTTGATTTTGGCCCTTTGTCACCTCTTAAAAATGATTAAGTTTGTCATTCCTCCTTTATATCGAAAACAGTAAAACTCTTTCAAAAAAAAGATTATTATTATTTTTTTTTTCAGAACTGATTTTGAACTAAAACAAGTTTCCCAAATACATAAATTAGAAAGCGATGGGTACATCATTTAAAAAAATAAACTAATAGCTGTTAAACATTTTTTTTTCAGCTTTACATTGGTGGAATCCTGTGTTCAAAAAACATACTTTCAGTCCAAGAGTTAAAGTAAGTTTGTTCTTGGTTTGCTCTTATGATTTTTATTGACTTTTTATAATAGTCAGTAGTTTCGCTATATGTTTTAAAATTGTGCAATACCTGTACGACTTAATAAATTTTCATTTGATATTATGATTCATATGAAAAATACAAGTTTTAATTTCGCTATTTTTCCATACCAGTGTAAACTGCATTATGGAATTTGCACTAACTCTTTAAATAATAATAATAATAATAATAATAATAATAATAACTACTAATATGTTTTTATGTAAAACTTTAAAAAATTACGAATTGGAGTCATAACTAAGGAACAGTTACAGAAAACAGATTTTTTTTAAGAGGTCTCAGGACTCTTAAAATTGGAAAAAATGAAAAAAAAAAGACCATTTTCAATATTTAATATCTTAAAATGTATTTGATTTTAAGACACAATTTTAATTGGAATAAAATATATAAGTATGTTCTTTCATTTCATGTATTTAAAAAATTATAAGAGGCAGAATTAGCATTTACAGGGGGCTCCAAACTGTTAGACATTTTTCGAGCAAAAAATCGGCATAGCAGCTTACGCGCACGATTACAAAATAAGTGTTGCAACTAGAATGAAAATTTTGGTACCTACCTGTACTTGAGATTATAATAATTACCCTGAACCTAAATAAATTTGTATTTAAAGCTTTTTTATATTTTTAATACAAAGTTGTATTTAGCTAATGCAAAATTAAGAAAATTTCAAGAGTATAATTACCTAAAAAAATATTGTTTTGAACAATAAAAAGGAAATTTTAGGTTCAGTTTATACAGACTAACATGAAATATATGTTTTGAAAATTTCATGAAAAAATATTCATAAGTTTTTGAGATATCGTGCGCGTTATGCCCAAAAACGTCATTTGGAGAATAACGGCTTCAAAGTTTCCGAAACGACACTTCAGCTATTGAACGTGTATAAATGTAAAAGCCATAACTTCAGTTCTAATAGAAATTTCAAGGAAACAATTATATCAAAATGTTCAGAAAAGATAGGAGTTTAACATCTAAAAAATTAAAATTTCGAAAATTTTAAGGCTTTAAGAGTCTTGAGACCCCTTAAAGAAAAAGTAAAATCAACTTAAAAAGAATGTTTCCTATTTTATTGCATTGACATTTACTTATTGCACCCCGCTGGCTTAATTTTAGTTAGAGAGATTTAATATAATGAGCACTTTTGTGGATTTTTTTATTGTTATCCGTATCCGCTTTAAATTCCATTGTTGTCAATATTGCTTCTTTTGACGCGCAACATACGATCCTTTTTATTAATTTTTTACATGTTCCTGTAAAATAAAACTAAGCAAAACGACTATTACATAACATATTACGACTACATAAAGCGTACTGCTGTGTACATTAACCTTTTGGAAGATATTACTTATGTCATTTAATTTTAATTCCCAACTGCTGAAATTGCACCAGAATATTTGAAAAACGATTTGTTTTTGTAGGTATCTGAAAAAAAGCATTTAATTATTTTCAAATCAATTTGTTCGCAAATTCTGGTAGGGTTACCTTTTGGAAGCAGAAGTACTTTGTCCTTGAAAGGATTAACTCCTTAACATCATATTCAAATTTCGTGACGATTGGCCGTTTTTTACGAAAGTTATCGCCTAGAATGTAAAAAAAGAACCCGGACAATCAGATAAACATATCATTTTTGGATCATGACAAAACTTACAATGTCACCGCTATTCACCGGTATTCTAACTTGTGTCTTATGTGCCCATCTAATATAATTCTGCCACTTTAACCCTTTCAGGGGCAAATAATTGCACTGCTGTAATGTCGAATTTACACCGGAATCTTCCAAAAATTTTATTGCAAAATAAGGAAAAACCGTTTCACGACTTTTTCACCAAAGTTAGGAAAAAAAATTAAAAAAAAAAAGTTCTCGTGCAAATCTTCATTAAACGTGGGTGGGAAATAATATATCCCACCGCCCCTCAAGGGGTTAAAGACAGCTGAAAATTTTAAGAGTTGTGATAAAATAAATTGTGCAAACTTATATTATTCAGACACCGTAAAAAGATCATATAGATTTTTGGTTGTGATAATTTATAAGAGGTGCAATAACCCTGATGTCCTTTATGGTCATTGAAAGAGAAAAATACAGCAGAACACGGTTAAAACGCGTTTCAAGGGAGTGGACAAAAGTCGCGTATTGAACGTGATTTGTATGTTGCAGGAACTGGTCTTATTTGCACATCTAATCGTCCAAATGAACTTTACAGCTTTCATTTATATGTTTACGGTCGAAAATTGAATCTTTTAGGTATATTTCGATTAAAATTTAATTGTATTCAACTTTAACTCATTATTATTTTTATAGGAAAGACTGGAATAAAAAAGGAATTTAAACGGCTTTATTGTCGATTAATATGCTATAACTAAAAATAAAACAACAAAAATAATTTTCCTATCTGGCTATTTTTTTTTCACAGAGATAAACAAATATATATAAACCCTGTGAAACACAATCCATTTGTTAAAATCGTATTTAGTACTTGTGATAATGAGTATCATTATAATCTGTCCTTCTTTGCATTATAAGAAACTATTCTTATTAATCTCTGCGGTAAAAAATATTGTTTGCATAGAAAAAAGTAAAGAAAACATAAATAAATAAATAAATAAACAATCGCAGTCGTATTCATTTAATCTTTACAAGTTTAACTTGTTTTTGCCTCTAATATGCTTTATAAAACATATTAGGGATAAAATGTACATTTAAAACATCACTAATAATAAATATAATCATGTTTAATCATATAAATTTTATGACTGTCATGAGTATCCTGAATTCGTCTATCGCTCCCTACTACAGTAAAATCATACACGAATCGAGAGACAAAGAATGTTAGGACACGGGATCAAAAAAGAAAGTCTTGCTAATTTACCGGGTTTTTTTAATTCAAATATCTACCACTATTTCAGATTAGCAATGTTCACCTTAATTAATCTGTTATTAAATAAAGTAAATGGTATTAAATTTGGAAAGTGCTTTTTATTTGAATACAAAAAAAATTCCTGCCGGCTCGGGCCTACAGGCGGAGGTAGATTTCGATGTTAAGTACTAAATTCTCCAACAAAACTTAAATCAAGATTAGAGATAGAACCCAGTTTCTTCAGAAAGAGTGAGCTGTAGGGAGCTAAACTTTTTGTGAAAATTATAATATAGAAGAATACACACACACATGTATATGGGATAGGTTTAAAAAATGGCTACAAAAAAGTCAGAGAACCTTAAATTGTTAATATCCCCATAGTCGGGTTTTTATCATGTTTTAATACGTTTCTTCAAACTTACATGACGTTACATATTCACCTGCTGAGGTCCATTATATTTCCAATATGACGCAATATACATATTTTTTAATTCGTCAAACTGTTTATTTTATTTTGAGTTTTCATGCTAAAATCTTGCTCTAGAAAACTTATGACGTAATATTCAATTTGTTTTCAATTTGTCAAAATATTTAATTTTACACGTGAAAATTTTGCAAAAGAAAAGTAATTGTTGTGGTGAAAATTTTATTGTTTTTTTTTTTTTAATTGTTGGCAACTGGTATAACGAAAAACTTTCATTTTTTTCCTGCCATTGTTGTGTAAGAGCTGGTTTTATCAGATTCATGTTAAGACAGTATTCAAAATTTTGAACCCTCCCCATTTCCACCCTCTTGGGCAGATTTCACCCATTTTCAATCCCCGCCGAGATATTAGCCATATCAAAGTTGTTGGCGAGTTTGAGGACAATCCGTACATAATTGCGACTTTTATCGTGCGGACAAAATTTAGTACATACATACATACATATATATATATATATATATAAACTTTTTAGGTGGGGGTGGTTTTGGGTTCCTGGGGTCCTATAATGAAAAGTTATGAAGGAATTTTTCAAAAGTCGCACCATGGTAACGACTGCAATAGGTAGTATTTCTTACGAAATCTACCTAAAATTCGGTAAATTGGCAACACTGGAGAAGAAACAAAGAATTCGCATCTTTAATATCAATGAATTCACGTCTTAAACGTGATTTTTTGCCTCAAAGGACCGAAAATCTGTCGCGTATTAAGCGGGATCGCGTATTAACCGTTCGTGTATTAAACGTGATATTTTTGCAATAGCCTTATGGAAGATGTTCAAGGAATCGGTAAAAATTCATGTATTAAGCGGAATCACTAATTAACCATGTCTTAAGCGGGTTTCACTGTACTTAAATATTTTGCGGCAGCGCAATACTTATTTATTTCCAGTGTCACTTCTCAATGTTAATTTAAAATAGAAAAGCCTATGGAGCTCATAACTTTTTTACTTTTTCTTCCCACCTTTTTGTCCCTGATGCCACTCATTTTTTATTCTTTACTAATTCTCATAATATTATAAATTTAAAATGTAAAAACATTTGCCTGACATCAGGGTTAAAAAGAAAGATGATAAAATGCCTTTCAATATGGGTAAATTATAACCCAAGAGAGTAACATTGCTAATTTTTATTTACATTATTCAAATATTTTTCTTAATAATTCCAAATTTCACTTTTTTCACTGAGAATTAACGGACATTTTACCTATAAAATGTAAAGTTTTTTATCCATTGTTGCAATTAGTAATTCAAAAGCCGTAATACACTGCTCAAAACAATTAGGGGAGCACATGGTTTTAACGAAATTACGCAAATATTTACACCGATAATTAACGTGAAATAAAGGATCCATAATTTAAAGTGCTGTAGAAAACCGATAAAGAAAACTTCACATGTAAATTAAAGTTTATGACGTCAAAAACTAGAAAAAGGAGATAAGTGCAGAAATCGGGATTTTGCAGAAACGTCTGTTTCACTGCCTCAGTTGTAAAATTCAAATGCTCCGCTTGTGTTTTGAGAAAAGGTGGCTTGAAAATGTCACAACAACATTATTTACCGCAATCCATGGCTTGGCGTGTTATCGGGACAGTTGAATTTGGGGAAACACAACGAAGTGTAGTGGACGCTGTTGGAGTCGCAAGAAGTGTCCATGAAAGGCTGTGGAATCTGTTTCAAGACACATGGAATGGTAGTCATCGACAAGTGCAAGGTCCAAAATGTGCTAACACAGAACCTGATGACCGTTATATCCTGTTAATAGCTCGTCGAGACGGAACGGGCAATGCTACGCAATTGCAAACACAGTTGTTCTTGGCCACAGGACGAAAGGTGTCCAGCCAAACAGTCCGAAATAGGCTTCATCAGGGTAGTCTCTATGCACGTAAACCAATGGTCTGTATTCCGTTGACCTCAAGCCACTGTGCGGCCCAAAGAAGGTGGGTAACTGAACATCGAGTTTGGAGGCAACGTTGTTGGAGTCAAATTCTGTTTAAAGACGAGTTCCGATTCAGTCTGGATGTGACATCTGATGTGTTTTGGCATGGAGAGAAAGAGGTACTCAAAATAATTCCACATTCGTTCGTGAAAGATCACATTACAGACGAGGTGGGTTGATGCTATTGGCTGGAATCAGCATAGGTGGACGCATAGGTGCATATCATTCGGAATGGCACTTTGACGGTCCGGAGTAATATAGACGAGATACTGAGACCTCATGTCGTATTTTATGTTGCAGTAATTAGTGATTTATTTTTTTCCATGCATGATAATACTAGACTTCATACTGTTCGTCTTGTGGAAAACATGCTTGAACCTAAAACAATACAGCGTATGGAATGACCAGCATGCTCTCCTGACCTAAATCCGATCGAGCATGTTTGGGACATACTCAGACGACGCATTGCTGCGAGACCGAGGCATCCTTTTACTGTCCGGGACTTGGAGATTGCAATTCTTGAGCAGTGGAACAGTATTCCCCAAAGTCTTATCGATAACCTCATCGCATCCATGGAAAACAGGTGTGTAGCAGTCTTAGCTGTTCGAGGAGACCACACGCCATATTAAAAATCTTGCATCATTTCTAAACAATACTTTTTTTTTTATCATTTACATGAAACCAAATTGTTGCCCTAAACCATCTTTTCAAAGAATAAAAGCTCCCTTACAATTTTTTTGCGTCTTTTTTTCTGTATTGCGCATTGATACACGTGTACTATCCATGTATGCCCATACATGGCTGTCTTGCTCTGTTCTCTTCACTTTTTTGCTTGCTCCCCTAATTTTTTTGAGCAGTGTAATTATTTATCTCTTTTTAGTTTAAAAATTTCCACGTAAAAGTTAAACTGAAATCGTTTTTTTTTTTTTTTTTTTTTTTTTTTTTTTTAAGAATTAAAAAGATGAATATGACATATATCATAGTGGAAATAAAAAGTACATTTTCAGAAAAACGAATTTGGTCAAGTTTATATTTTAGTAAAAAGTTTCAAAAGAATAGCTATTTTTACGCAGGTAGCGAACTTAGAGAGGAATTACATGACTTAAATTTGATAATGTATTTTTCTTTCCAAGATGGAAACTATTTATACCCCAAGTTAAACTTAGCTAATAATTTCCTCTTTTGTTTACGTCACCCCTTGGGGGGGGGGGGGGGGGAATAAGGTAACAAAATTTAAGAAAACTTTTCTTTTTAATTTTTTTACTGTATCACAGTTATAATATTGTTAAATATTAGCAGTAAGTATTCAACACAATTTATTTTTGCATTCATATAGTGTTCTAAGTGGGAAATAGGGTATCTAAATTTTTGTGAAATTAATTTTTTATGTTTTGATTATAGACTTTTTACGTTCAGATTGGAAGTTTTTCTCGAAACTACAGCACCCTGCATTAGTGCAATGGTGAAATATTTTGAATTATACATTGGTAAGGAAATCACACATTGTGGTGCAATACCGCATACATCAAAGCCTGATGATGATACCCTCTATTAATTTTGAAATGAGTTCGTCTGAATTCAGTAGTTATTAAAAAATTTATCATATTAAACAAAAACGTAATTTGAAGAACAAATTAAAATATATATATTTCCTACATTGTTTAAGCCCGAGAAGAGACAGATATTAAGAGATTTCATTCAATTAGTTCTACATTCAATGTTAAATTTTTGTAATAAATAAGTTAAGCGAATTGAAGATAAAAAAAAAAAAATAAAATTCATACAATACGATACTTAAAAAACCCTAAAAAATTCGAATCCGTTTAAATGAAATTGAAATAAATCTTAGACTTTTTTTAAAGTTTTGTATTTCGCATACATCTTATTAATTTATGTACAATCGCCATAAACATAATACAGAATGTGCAATACAAATATTTTAAATTAAAAATGGAAGAAGTCTAAGATTTATTTCGATTTTATTTGAACGAAATCTATTTTTTTAGGGTTTTTTAAGTATCATATTGTATGAATTTTATTTTTATTTTTTAATCTTCAATTGGCTTAACTTATTTGTTACAAAAATTTAACATTAAATGTAGAACTAATTGAATGAAATATCTTAATATATGTCCCTTCTCGCGCTTAAACAATGTAGAAAATATTTTTTTTTTTAATTTGTTCCTCAAATTACGTTTTTGTTTAATAATTAAATTTCTTACCCGTGATAGGGAGAACAAAAGATGGCGACAATACAAAAGTGGCGAACTTTATAACAAAAAAAAAAAAAAAAAAAAAAAAAAAAATTCTTTATTTTCGTCAAATAAAATAGCAGGAAGGAATTATCTTCTCTTAAGCATTATCTTAAACAATATTGCTGAATAATTTAACGAATACCGAAGAAATTTTAAATACGAAGAAATTTTGAGTAACACTTTCGTTAAAAAATCAGAAAGGAATTGAACATTTTCTTAAAGCAAGGCATCACCTCCTCAGATCATCGAAGAAACTCTAACTTATTTAAATCGTACGTTGAGAAATTAAAATTTATTAAAACGGGATACTTTAAAATAAAAACAGTTACATTTTAAACTGATATGCGAAAAACGCATCAACACCCGAGATACGAAACCAGCAACACCACACCAAAGCGTGCCATCTCTAAAATAGAAAATTAAAAAATGGGAAAATAGGAATATCCGTTGTGTATATATATATATATATATATATATATATATGTATATATATATATATATATATATATATATATATATATTATTATTTGTTTCTATTCTGCTTTCATTTTTAATCAATTCACTTGATTTTAGTGGTTGTTCGGGCACAGGGGAAAATTAATTTTAGCTTTAGCTTATTTCTCCCACAGAAAACAACCATTTTGCTTATATCATTGAATTCTGTGCCCTCGATAACGTAATTCAATGTATAAGCTTTTCAATTTTTGTCGGTGTCCACTTTTTTCTTTTTTCTTCCATAATAATTCTTATAATATTATTTTTTTAATACTTACAGCTTTAATTCATAATAATTGACGGTGGCAGGTTATGTTTAATTAATGGTAATATATATATATATATATATATATATATGTATATATATATATATATATATATATATATATATGTATATATATATATATATATATATATATATATATATATATATACCGGTTGTCCTAAAAAGGACTGACAGATTTTAAAATTCAATAACTTGCAAACGGTGACAGATATTTAAAAAATTCTTGCAGGAGGGTTATGCATGAGGTCAAAAGTTTTTTTACAGTGATTTTCGATTTTAGTTCGAATTACAAACAATAGATGGCGCTGTAAATAATAGGCGCTAAATACAGGCTCGATTTTTTGGCCAATCTCTTCTTCCATGCGGAAAAAGGAGATTAAAATGTATTGAGTGGGTCCCGATGGACCAAAAATCAAGCCTGAATTTAGCGTCTATTAATCGCAGCGCCATCTATTGTCTGTAATTCGAACTAAAATCGAAAATCACTGTAAAAAAACTTCTGACCTCATGCATAACTCTCCTGCAAGATTTTTTTAAATATCTGTCACCGTTTGGAAGTTATTGAATTTTAAAATCAGTCAGTCCTTTTTAGGACACCCGGTATATATATACATCACGCATAACTTTTGAACGGGGATGTAGAAATGGAATATAGATATAAGAATGGTGATGAAAAGGGGAAAAATGAAGCATATGTAAAATAACTCGCATAAAATCTGTCATCTTTAAATATCTGCATGTATCTGCCGTATTAAAAACTGAATTTATTATTTTTTTCACAGGACTTACTACACAGTTTTGAATACAAAGACCCCGTAGTCGTACAAAGCATGCTAATATTTAAAGTGAGTATGGTTCAGTTCCACTTCCTTAAAAATTTCATGATTCATAAATTTACTAATTGTACTGTTATGTCGAAAATTTCTGAATGTGCTAAAATATTATATTAACGCTTTGTTGACCGGTGACGATCTTATTCGTCACTAATTTGGCGGGCTTTTTTTTTAATCAAAACATCTACGGTAATTTTTGTTGTATTTAATAACGGAATGTCTGTCATTAAATACAATGAAAATTACTATTGGAAAGTTCTGATATAATTAAATGACAGCATTGGGATACATTAAAAATAATTAATAGTTTAATAACTTAACTATTCTTAACTTCATAATAAAACCGTTGAATGCATCGATTTTATATTTCGAGCAAAAACCTTTTAATCCAGGGGAAATGTACATTTTACTCTGCAAAAGGTCGGGTAAAAGATTTTTTTTTAAATTGTTTATAATGATGCCAATATGGGAAAACCAAGTTTTCTAACAAAATTTCTTAAGGCTAAATTTTCTGCGGCCGAAAAACAACAAAATTTTGCGACATTTTTTGATTTCTTGGAAATATCTCGAGATTCGTCGCTGTAGCATATTATTTGTCAATTACAATATTAAAGAAGATAAAATTCTCTACAACTTTCATATTTACAACTTTTTTATACACTGAAGCGCAATACGCTATTTCAAAAATGGGATATTTTTTTCAATTTTTTTTAAAACCGTGAAAAATGTAGTTTTGCCGCGATTATTCAAATGTTCCCCACAGATTTAATTGTGTATGTCGACTTCTAAAAATTGGTAGCAGTAAATTATCTATTATTTGCACACTCACGTCTTCTTCTTCATCTCAACAGACATTTTATATGCAATAAATTTACATAATTTTAAAAGTAGAACAGAGTGTAGATGAATGAAACAATTTTCATATTTAGACTGTAACTTTAAGTGTATACAATGTTAACTTCAAAGCATTGTTTAAAAGAATTTTTCAATCTATAGTAACTTATTGGCACGATAGTTTCAATTAAAAAAAGATTTCTTGCTTAATTTTAATAAATTTTATAATTTTAATACTTTTTACAATGCATACATATTTTTACAGGTATCAATGGAATAGGTTGGGTCATTTTCAAAATCTGTCCATGTTTTGGAATAACAAAATTAAATTTTTAGAAATAATCAAAAAGTTTTAATTGTTTGTAAATAATTACCTTACCTCATAAACATTAATATACAAGCATCAGCAGAGATCAAATTACTAATTCAACATTTTAAAACTAATTTTTAAATTTTAATGCACTTGATATAATGACATAAGTGAGCACGGTAATGGCAAATTAAGCAAAATATTTTTATTTCCCCCCCAGGCATAAATGGCAGCCATTATGTCTTCTGGCCCATACATTGATTTTCTATTTCTCATATAATGAAAGCAGATTAAGAAATAAAAGTTCATTTAATTATCAATTAAAATTGGGTACGGTAATGACTTATAAAGGAATACTCACCAAAACATTCAAAGTCTTTGCTTGTTTTATTGAAACTATAAAACTATTTACTCTATTCACCTAAATCTGATGACTTTTAAGGAGTACTTTTGTTTTGATAAAAAGGCATGTGCTGCCCTCTAAAAAAATCCGGAGGAACTTTTTGTCAGAAGCATGGCAATGACACTCTTTCTTGAGACACGGTTTAAAAAAATTATTTAAGAATTATAGATAAGTTTAATTAATGAAAATAAATATATTTTTAATTAGTAGCATCTTAATAAATAAAAATGTATAAAAAATTATAACCATCTGTTTTAAATAGAACTTTGTCAAATCTTTACCTTATAAATTACGTGTTGGGACAACCTACGGTAATGATATTTTGACTACAAAAGAATGTATTTCTTATTTTTAAATTTTGTATAAATAATCATACATCTGTAAATTATCATTAAAAAACATGATAGTTAAAATGCAATAATTAAAATTATGATATTTAACTATTTTTCTGTGCAAATGTGAAAGGACAGTAAAACATGAGACTTTTTTTGAAAATCACCCAGGTATGAAAATTTGTGGAAAACATATTTTATTCCCCACTACAATGGTATATTTTATTTACCAATTATTGATAACATATGTTTTAATGTTTTACTGTTTTAAAGATAGCAAACATTGAATTGTAGTTCCATATAAAAGTGGGGGGGGGGGGGGGACTCAAAAGATAAATATCTTTTATGAAAGAAATGCTTTTTACCTTATAAAATAGATACAATAAAAATGATACCAGATTATTTCACTAACTAATGTTATGCATTTATATCTTGTAAAATTTATAAATTCTGTCAATAAAATATTTGAGATCACTAGTTTTACAAAAAATATTTAAAATATTAGTTTTAAAATATATTGTCAATTTTTTTCCACTTATATCAATAAATATAACAAGAGATTATATCATTTTAGCATGAAAAATATGTAAAAATTTAAGATTATCTATTAATTACTTTAAAGTTCAAACAGAATACTTTAAATTTCAGAACGGGTTCCAAACAGTTTTCCAAAAATGAAAGTGTCCGAATATATTAAAAAAAAGCAACCAAACCCGAAAAAGTACAAAAGCACAACATTAGATATTGATCTCAGGTATCCCATGAAAAAAAAAAAAAAATAAAATAAAATAAAATAAAAAAAAAAAAATAAAGCAACGAAATGAGAGTGAGATATTTGTCAAGAACGCTCCCATAGGTTTAATGTTACCTTGCGAATGTCTTCGTGTGAATAATTTAGTCCTATAATTCATATAACTGTGACTTTAAACGCCTCAATGCGACAACTACCGTGAAATCTTTGAAAATGAAATCTGTATATACGGAATTAGGTCTCTAAAGAAAAGTATATATTTTTTCAAGAGAAAGAATATGAACAATTATACCAGCTAAGATGGAAACCTGTTTAAAGCGGAATATATTTCAGTTCCTTTCGGTACGGTTTTCAAGGTTTTAATGAATCAATATTTGGCAAAGCTGATTACATAATTCAGCATTACGTATTTAATGCTTACACACTTAAAATTTTCAAAAATCGGCTATTAGAGATTTATTAAAATTCCCGTGGTAAATTTTCTTTTTTAAAGGGGGGGGGGGAGGGGGGGGGGCAAAATCCATGTTTGGCACGGGTGCAAAAAAGACTAGTTTTAGACATGAAACACATAATTTACTGCTACTAATATATAGAAGTTGACATACACGAATAAATCCGTGCGAAACATTTGATTAATCGGGGCAGAACTGCGTTTTTCACGGTTTTTAAGAAAATTGAAAAAAAAATTGTCCTATTTTTGAAATGGCGTACTGCGCTTGCTATTGAGTGTATAAAAAAGTTGTAAATATGAAAGTTGTAGAGAATTTTATCCTCTTTAATATTGTAACTGACAAACAACATGCTAAGACAACGGGTCTTAAGATATTTAAAAAAAATCTGAAAAAGGTCCCAAAATTTTCTTGTTTTTTGGCCACAGAAAATTTAGCCTTAAGAAATTTTGTTAGAAACTTGGTTTTTCCATGCCAAAAATTTATAGTAGATTTTGGAGTACTTTCATTTAACGAGTAATTTAAACTTTTCTTTCTTTTTTTAAGGGAAAATTTATAGCAGATTTTGGATTGCTTTTACTTAATGAGTAATTCAAACTTTCCGTTTTCTCTTTCTTCATTTTTAAGAGAAAATTTATTGAAGATTTACTTTTATTTAATGGGTAATTCAAACTTTTCTTTTTCTCTTTCTTCATTTTTAAGAAAAAATTTATAGAAGATTTACTTTTATTTAATGGGTAATTCAAACTTTCCTTTTCTCTTTCTTCCTTTTTAAGAGAAAATTTATAGAAAATTTTAGAGTATTTAATGGGTAATTCAAACTTTTCTTTTTCTCTTTCTTCATTTTTAAGAAAAAATTTATAGAAGATTTACTTTTATTTAATGGGTAATTCAAACTTTCCTTTTCTCTTTCTTCCTTTTTAAGAGAAAATTTATAGAAGATTTTAGAGTATTTAATGGGTAATTCAAACTTTCCTTTTTCTCTTTCTTTTTTTTAAGAGAAAATTTATAGAAGATTTTAGAGTACTTTTATTTAATGAGTAATTCAAACTTTCCTTTTTCTCTTTCTTCCTTTTTAGGGGGAAATTTATAGAAGATTTCAGAGTACTTTTATTTAATGGGTAATTCAAACTTTCCTTTTTCTCTTTCTTCCTTTTTAAGAGAAAATTTATAGACGATTTCAGAGTATTTAATGGGTAATTCAAACTTTTCTTTTTTTCTTTCTTTTTTTAAGAGAAAATTTATAGAAGATTTCAGATTACTTTTTTATTTAATAGATAATTCAAACTTTCCTTTTTCTCTTTCTTCCTTTTTAAGGGAAAATTTATAGCAGATTTTGGAGTACTGTTATTTAATGGGTAATTCAAACTTTCTTTTTTCTCTTTCTTCCTTTTTAAGAGAAAATTTAAAGAAGATTACAAAGTACTTTTATTTAATGGATAATTCAAACTTTTCTTTTTTTCTTTCTCTCCTTTTTCTAAAGGAAATTTTATAGCAGATTGTGGATTACGGTTATTTAATGGGTAATTCAAACTCTCCTTTTTCTCTTTCTTCCTTTTTAAGAGAAAATTTATAGAAGATTTCACAGTACTTTCATTTAATGGGTAATTCAAACTTTTATTTCTTTCTCCGTTTCTTCTTAAGAGAAAATTTATAAAAGATTTCAGAGTACTTTTATTTAATGGGTAATTCAAATTTTCCCTTTTCTCTTTCTTTCTTTTTTTTTCGGGGGGGGGGGGGGATTTATCGTAGATTTGGAATACTTTTATTTAATGGGTAATTCAGACCTTTTAAATTAGTTTTATTTTATGTTTAACTAGGTGGCGTAGAACCCCAAAGTGTTGTTTTTACTGCATGAGATTTTTCGATATTTTGAGAAAAAATAAATCTATTTTTTAAAAATTTAGAAAAGATTTATAATATTAATTTTACTTTTAAGCAATAAAATATGTTTACATTGTGAATTAACAGAAATTACAAAAAATATATTTTGCAAGTTACATGATTTTGATTCCATTATAGTAAATTGCCTTTATAAGGAAATGGCGACATACGGGCAATAAAATTCCATCGGTCGATATAATTTTCGTTAAAAATTTGGAGAGCACCATTATTGCCAAGCTAATGTTAGATTATATGTCTAACTCATATAAGAGAATTCGTCCAGGAGAGTACAGCTAAGCTCTGTCGTTCTGTACAGACCGGGAAGTGGCTGCACAGACAATCACCTCATCGGGTTTATGTCTCAAATTCCAGGATTAGACAGAACTCGATAAGCATATTAAATGCAAGTGGTCTGTCGAGTCATATATTGGTGAAAACCACCTGCAGACCCGATTTTAGTGGTTGATCGGTAGGCTTATCACTGTGTTTTCCTGCACCCAAAGGTATGAAAACATGGAGCACTGCTTGAAAACACAATGGTAAACCTACCAGTCAACCACTAAAATCGCGTTTGAAGGTGTTTTCCACCAATGTATGACGTGGCAGACCTGTTGCATTTTAATACGCAAAACAGAGTTTTAACTAATATTGGAATTTCAGCCGTCATCTCAATGAGGTGGCGGTTAGTGCAGCCTCCTCCCTGTCTAGTAGTATGGATTGCTATGGTTAAAAAAAAAAAACTTTTAATCTGAGCATATGCCTTGTACATATGTTCAGACTCCAAGCTCAATCACAGTCTATTCATTTACATTTTAAACAAATTCGGAAAATTACTTCACGTGGATCAATAATGTTAAAATCTTACAGATTTTTTACAATAATTTCAGTAAAGATGAGGCACGTGAATGTTCTTCACATTACATTTTTTTAAAAATATAATGTAAATTAAAATCAATAAATCAATTTATTCAAACAAAACAAACGTAAAGATATTTTCTCACCATTTACTGTTCGTTTTCGAAAGCCATGCCTAGCACTCTGAAACGATTCTGCTATCCAAAGGGGTGTTGCGCTGAGATGGATATTTTCCGAAGTTCTACTTCGGCGTTCACTCGTACATTGTCACTTAGATTAGCGCTCAGCCAAATGTAGCTAAACAAACTCCGTTCATCCCTATTTTGATAAAATCAAAGCAGACCTGACACATGCACAAAAGCGCGGAGGGTTTTGCTTTACGAAAACAAACAGTACGATAGCAGACGATAGTCCATTATTTACCCGTTTTTTTTTTCCCTTTTTTAATCACAAAAATGGAGTAATTTTCTTACCATCTCTACTTTAGGAAAACTTCATTAAAAATTACAAATAATTAATATCTCGGAAACTAATTCAATTTTCAAAATTCTGAAAACTTATATGAAATTTTTTGGATCCATTCGGATAACTTATGTTAATTTCATCGCACTGCATTCTATGTTCTATAAGTATACAAACAGACAGTCAGATTTTACTGTAATATAATTATTATTGATTCTATAATGCAATTTATGATAAGCTAGCAATAATTACAAGGAGAATAATTTCATTCTTTTTGTTTTCAGAAGCCGAAGATAGGAGAAGTGTGTAAGTTACTTTACTTTTATTTATTTATTAGACTTTTAATCAGTCACAAACTATAAATTGCAGTTTATTTGGAAAAATCAAGAATTTCCTTTGTTTTCTAAACAAAATAAACAATTCCGAGCACTTTAAATATCCATTATTTTTTGATAAGATATTCGTTCAATCTCAGTTTTCAACAAACATAAATGTTAAAGGTATATATAAATATTATACAACACTGTAAAACATTTGGTGTAACGTTACTCCATAAAACTGTACGGTGGTATTTAACTGATATAACTGGTGTAACATTACACAGCTCTTGTGTAAGGTTTCACCATAATATAGTGAAACCTTTCACAAGTTTCTGTGTAAAGTTACACAGTAGGAATAAGCTTTCAGCTAACTTTTCTGGAAGGTTACCCATTATTAGGTGCAAGTTTTCACCACATTTGTCTGTAATCTTACACAGTAATTGTGTGTTAGGTTACACATCAGTAGGGGTAAGCTTTGATGGAATGGCTAAATTTTTTTCTGCACCTATTAATAATCATCTGGTATTAAAATATAATTTACCTAAAATAATTTTTTACAAAATAGTAACAGCTTTTAAATGCAAAAATTTACTAAAAGTGCATTTTACTAAAAATTAGTATATATTAATAAACAAGCCTTTAAAAGCACACTTTTTATTTATTTTGCTGCAATAAATATATATATATTTCAAATTTAACCTTACACAGTAATTGAATGTAATGTTACACGTCAGTAGGGGTAAGCTTTCCTGGAATGTTACACATTATTGCATGTACGTTTTCAACATCCATTATTCATTTGTCGATACTGCCTAAAAACTGGGTTAAATGCACAATTTTACAATGTTTCTTTCTATAAATTTACTTAGTAAAAAATACTAAATTGTTATTTCAAAATTTGAAGAAAAAAAAATATATATTGAAGCAAAATACATAGAAAGTGTGCTTTTAAAGGCTTGTTTATTAATATATACTAATTTTTAATAAAATGTGTTCTTAATAATTTTTTTTTTTTTTTTTTTTTTTTTTTTTTTTTTTTGCTTTTAAAAGCTGCTACTATTTTGCAAAAAAATTATTTTAGGTAAATAATATTTTAATATTATTTATTTGATCTCAGATTTGATATCAGATGATCATTAATAGGTGCAGAAAAAATTTAGCAATAAAAACGAGAAATATGTACTAAAGTACACTTATAAACATCTGGAATTAAAATCTTCCACAGAAAATCTCCCCCCACCCTCCCCTGCACGAGCCATTTCTCTCTTTCTTTCTTTCTTTCTTTTATTTTTTTTAAATCATTATCAAAAGTGGATGAGTGCCACTCATTGTACATATTATAAACTCACAAAGTACAATACGATAAGAAAACATATTATTAATTATTTAAAGTATTATATATATTCACTTTAATTAAAAGTATTACATGTTACCCTTTTTATACTTACACTGCTCAAAACAATTAAAGGATATTGCAGTTTTAGGTGGATTTTGTATCTGGTAAACTGTTTAGCTGATTGATACATGGTCGACAGACATTGTAGGTTATATGAGAATAAATTACACATGTTTGTCAGAAAAAAATGCAGTTTATTGCGCATTTGTGTACTAAAGAAAAAAAACACAATTTGTGCATATGAGAAAAAAAAGAATAAGAAAAGGTGTTTTCTTCAAAGAAAATCATTTTCAGTAGGGGGTATGGTTTCCACGGGTGGTCAGCAACGTTGAACACCTTTGAGGCATGGACTCAATGAGGCTATTAATAACGAGTTGGGGTATTCTGCCCCACTCTTCCAGAAAAGCTCTTTCCAGTTCTTGGAGAGTTTGTGGGGGTTGTTGGCGGCCAGAAACTCGTCTTCCTAGAGCGTCCCAAACGTGCTCGATTGGATTCATGTCTGGAGAACACGCTGGCCATTCCATTCGAACGATTCGTTCCTCGAAAAGGAAATCCTCCACCAGGTTTGCACGATGTGGCCTGCAGTTATCGTCCATTAAAATGAAGTTATCTCCGATTGCTGCAGCGTAAGGGACTACAATAGGTCTGAGGATCTCATCCCTATATCGGCGACCAGTCAGAGCTCCATATCGAATGATGTACAGGTCAGTGCGCCCGTCAATGGAGATGCCACCATACACCAACACTCCTCCACCGCCAAATCTGACACTTTCGTGCACGAACGCAGGATTATTCCTACTGCCACGGTCCCTCCAGATGAAAATACGCCTATTATCCAGATGCACAGAAAAACGGGACTCGTCAGAAAACAGAATATTGCTCCATTCATTTCTCCTCCAGTTGACATGCTCGGTTGCCCACTCCCTGCGGTCGCGACGATGCCTTGATGTTAATCTAACACATACCATCGGTCGGCGAGCATACAGACTTACAGCATGGAGCCAGTTTCGGACAGTCTGAGTTGAAATCGTGGTGCCTGTAGCCGAGCGAAGGTGTTGTTGGGGAAGAGTAGCGTTCATGGTTCGGTGTCTCCGAGCTGTTAACGCTAAATACCGATCTTCATTGGGCGTTGTTGCCCGTCTACGACCTTGCCCTGGTCTTCGGCCTGCACATCCACTCTCCAAAAAACGGTTCCAGATCCTGGAAATGACACTTTGTGACACTCCAATGGCTTGCGCTACTTCGGCTTGAGTTTGGCCCCCTTCTAACCTACCAACAATTCTCAAAGCTTCTGAATCTGTCAAATGACTTCGTTGAGACATCGTACTCATCGAAACAAAGCAATCACTGAATGCCGATCATCCTTGTCTTCATTCTCTTTTATCCAGTTGAAAGTCAAATTTCATTCGCTGCCGCTGAAGCGGCGTTTTTGACGTCGAACTCAAAATTTGCATACTCCACAGTTTGGAAACCAGAAAAATTTGCATTTGTGATTCTCTTCTTCTATTTTCGGCAAAAAAAATTTCGTTTATATCTTTATTTTATATAAAACTTCAAATATCCTTTAATTGTTTTGAGCAGTGTATTTTGTTATGTTTACAAAAAGGTAAAATTTTAAAAGCTTAAACACTTATATTGCTATCTCAATTAATAAGAAATAATAATTTAAAAAGCTTACTTAGTTATCAATATTAAAAAGTATAAAATCTTAAATATTAATACACTAATAATGAAAATAAATACTGTATCCTTTCTTTATTCAGAAATAAAAATATGCTATATTTTTTACAGAATATTCAACAACAATATATAATTCCCATGCGTATTATATATATATTATTTCTTACTTTACATTTTCTATGTAAATATGAATTTTATAAAAGTTTATTTAATTTACCTTACTAAAACAAAATGTATTCTTAAAAAATGATTTTTTAAAATAACCTTCATTTAACTTGTAATGAAATGTTGTAATAAAAAGGAATGACTAAAACACTCGACTATATAATATTAACAAAATAGTTTCACTTAATTATTATTACTAATATTTAAAAAAAAAAATCTGCAACATACACTATTACAAAGTATATTTCGTATATATAATTTTCTTATACTTTACATATTCTTTTTAAACATGGATTGTATAAAGGGTTATATACTATTACTGTACTACATTACTCTACTAAAATAAAATGTGTTTTCAAAAGATAAAAACAGCAACATTCTTTAAATGTTACTTCATTTAAACCGTAATGAAATAAAGCGATTAAAATGAAAAATTGAATATATAACACTTAAAATAATAAGAAATAATAATTAAAATTGTTACACCTAGTTATTAAAATATTTACATATTAAATAATAGTAATTAATTTATCCTTTTTCTTGTTCAAATAAAAATATACAGTATTTTCTACAGAATAATCTACAACAATAAATATAATTCACACACAGAGTTATATATTCATTATTTTTCAGACTTTATATATTCTGTGTAAATAGGGATTTTATATTAAAATAAGTACTTGGTATGCTAAAATATAACGATTTTTATATTTAATTTTTAAAGAAATAATGCGATAAAACTAATAAATGAAAAACTTGAATATATGTAATACTTTAAAAAATAAATAACAATATGTTTTCTTACCGTACTGTACTTTTGTGAGTTTATAATTATTGCAGTGGATGATGATGATAGCCATTTTTTCGCAATGATTATGTGAGACGTAAAACAATACGCCTTGTGTTTCTGTCCATTCTTGCAATTACAATGACATCTAAATATCATACAAAATGGTGGTATAATGTGTACTTTTGATAAATTTTTTAATAATAAAAATAACTTTAATATCACAACAAACACGTGCTATTCTTGCTCTAACATGTGGCTGAACGCCAGATCACAACATGCAATGGAGATTGAAATCCCCTTCAATGTTCAATGGATCTCTCATGACGTATGCGACTAAGTTGAAACCAGTTTTCACCCCGCAGATGTCGAGTGCTACGCCTGAGATAAGAGGTTACACAACCTCTGTGAAAGAATTCTCCAATATTGTGGGTTTTTAAAATATCAGAACAGCTTCCACCAGAATCTGTGTAACGTTACACAGAGAATCTAGAGTAAACTTACACAAATGTTTTTCAGTGAAACATACATACAATAAATACAATAAACCCAACTGGAGTGAAAAATTAACCAGAGCCAGTAAACGAACCCAGGACCACAGTATACAAGACTGCTGCTCTAACCACTGAGCTACTCCGGCCGATACCTGGGTCTGCAATTTCTCACTAATAAACCATGTTGGGGAAGTCACCAGCCATCTATGTTTCTATTTCGTTTGTTTCATTAGCTAAGCATTTAGAGATATCCTCTTGGATCCCGCGGGATTCTAGAGGGACTGAAAAGGAGTGGGATTGCAATCCTTAATCCTAGTCCCGTTTTTTTTTTACAAAACTATAAATTTCAGTTTATTTTGAAATTGCAAGAATTTTTTTTTTTGTTCTCAAAACAAAATAAACAATTCCGAGCACTTTAAATATTCATTATTTATTGATAAGGTATTCGTTCAATCTCAGTTTTCAACAAGCATAAATGTTTTTATTTCGTTTGTTTCATTAGCTAAGCATTTAGAGAGGTCCTCTTGGATCCCACGGGATTCTAGAGGGACTGAAAAGGTGTGAGATTGCAATTTTTAATCCTAGGCCCGTTTTTTTTACAAAACTATAAATTGCAGTTTATTTGGAAATTGCAAAAATTTTCTTTGTTCTCAAAACAAAATAAACAATTCCGAGCACTTTAAATATCCATTATTTATTGATAAGGTATTCGTTCAATCTCAGCTTTCAACAAGCATAAATGTTTTTATTTCGTTTGTTTCATTAATTAAGCATTTAGAGAGATTCTCTTGGATCCCACGGGATTCTAGAGGGACTGAAAAGGTGTGGGGGATTGCAATCCTTAATCCTAGGCCCTGTTTTTTACAATGACTGAAACACTGTTGAATAAATCTGACAGTATTTCTTTCAGAAAGATCCTCTATCATTAGGACAGTCGAGATTGGATAAAGTATAGTGCAATTTAGCTACCATCGACGATTTCGCTTTTCACCATACATTCATGCAGTAGGGGTTTGATCTTAGCTAACTCATAAACATGCATTCAGATTCAAGTGATCTCAGGATCGAAAGATGATGCATATTTTTCAGATGGCTTCGAAAGCTAAAATTAGCAAGTCTCAACTGCTTAGCGGAACTTAAGCAATTATCACTTATCATCACTATCGGAAGGTTTTCTGGCTATGCTTTCTTACGTGCATAATGTTTGATTTTAATGTTCCCTATCTTCTCTCAAAGTTCGTACATGGAAATTTGATATGTCTGTACAACCAAATTAACAATTTTCAGTTCATAATATATACAGTAAAAGAACTGGACGTATAATAAACTTTTAATAACATGCATGGGTTTTTTTTGTTTTCAGTCAGACCTCACCAAGATTCTACTTTCTTATACACAGAACCTCCTACATGCATAGGCCTCTGGATGCCACTGGAAGATGCAACTGAAGAAAATGGCTGTCTTTGGTTTGTACCAGGATCTCATAAACGTATGTATAACAAAGTAATTTTAATCAATGATCTTAAAACATGACAAATTAGGCGATAGACATGCAGCGTGAGCATAATAAATTAGCAATAAATTCCCATATCATTATTTCACGTGTTTCTTATTAATTTTGAAAAACTATTTTTTAAGATTGTGATTTATTTTTTTTTATTATTCATAAGGTTTAAATACTGAAAGTGATAATCATCAGAGCCTGATTATCACAAGGGCAAATGGAGTAGCTGCTTTAAACAGAGCTTTAAAAAAAAAAATTCTAAGAATTGATACAATGTAAGATTACAAAGACGTAATGGATGCTCCTAACTCAATGTTTGCCAAAGCTAAAAATCAAATATTTTTTTCTAAAAATCAGTACAAAGTAAAAGGTTTTATCAAACAGGATTAGTAGAGACCTGATAATCATGTCGAAGGGATAAGAAGTTGGAACAATCGTAATGTCTGGACTGTGCGCAGGGCGAACTGCTAAGGAAATTTAGGATTTTAACAGCATCATTTTACGTACTGTTTACAATGTGAAGAAGGCGTATGATGCTGATCCTGATGTTGTCTCATCATCTGCGTTACTTGAGAATAGATAGATTATTCCCCCTGGGTTTCAGAGATGTTCCCAGGGATTTAAACCCAATGGGGCAGCCGCCCAGGAAGGTATCTCCTGCCACGACATCAGCAAGGGAAAGCATATGGTATGTAAAGATCGCACAAGTTTGGATACTGTGCATAAATTCAGGAGATCATCGACGAAAATTGTTCGCCTAACACAAGAGAAACTGAGCTTGTCGGGTGCAATAAGTCATAAGATTATTCCTGAAGATATCAAATACAGATTTTATGCTCTACAGAGGAGGCTAAAATTTTGCATTTTCTAATTTTTACCGCGAGCACTCAGTATACGCAAATCGTCACTTCATATAAATGAGTCATTTCAGATTTTTCCGACATTTCATCCGACCCCTTTCAACAATTATATTCAAAGAGATCCCTTATCTGAAGCGCATTGTTCGTAGTCATATTGACAGACTTAGTTCTGGATTTGAATCCCGGTCTGGACTCTTTTTCATTTTCTTGGAAATTTTTCAACTCGTGTGATTTCTTTACCGATCAGTATGTTAACGTTAAAATAGTAAAGTAGAATCTAACAGCTTTTTTTTTTCCTATTAAAGTAAAAAATGATATAAAAATTGGTATTTTGAACCGATTTTCGGGATATGATAATAATGATTTTTACTTCTTTAACTTGCGCTTTTTACTCCAGATGTATCGAATACATCGGAAAATTGAGAACGCTATTCGATTTTCAGATACCTGAATGTGAATATCTGTTATTTTCAGATAAACAAGAGAAACAATGGTGCCGTGAATGCGTTATAGGAAACTTCGCGTTGTTAAGCGGGGAATAAATACTTTTTAAGAACACCCTTAACAATATTAACGTATTACGTGTTTATAATAAAATAGGCTTTCAGGAATAGTAAATACAGTAGAGCATCGGTTCTCGACCCTTCCCCTCCCCACACACAGTAGTCGAACAATTCGGTTCTCGAACAAGAAATTCGAGCGAAATTTGATTCAATTATCGAACAAGAGAAAATGTCGACGCCACAAATTGGCCGATTAAAATAAAAGTAGAAAATGCGACTGAATGTATTTATTTATTTATTTTTACACGTAGCACAGATGCTGGAGGTAACGTGATATGTAATTTGATATTCCTGTACATTAAGTGTGCTTTATTTATCCATTTCTTCTTTTTTTTCCCCATGGTCACGAAGCACATATTCATGCGACGCAGTGATCCTTGTGACTAACAAATTTCATGCATTTTGATATTCAAAAACAACAGTGAACTTATTGGTCCTAATGATATAAGTATATAAGTAAAAATATTTTTTAACACTCTTTTATAATGATTCATTGTTCATCTTGAAAATCACGCCTAATTTTTTTACTCCAATTTATGTTCTTTCCCAAAAATGTGCTTACAATGCATTAATTTGGCGTGGACACCGAGCTTCATTATGAAGAATCCACTGATTTTTTTACGCTTACAAGAGGACCACAAAACATGGTATTCACCAATTTTGATGATTTTAAAGTATGTTGTGGAGTTCTTACCCCTAACTATGCCGTTGGAAGAATTTCTTCAAATGGACCTTAGATTTTGAGAAATCGGTGTCAAAGTTCAGCATAAGTTTTAAAGACCTATAAATTTGCTCTTCTCAATGCGGATTTCGTGATGTCGAGGTAGGGTGCTCGCACTGTTCGATGCTACCTTCTGACCTTTTTTTTTTCTTTTTTAATTAATTTTATATTTGTTACACTTTGCAACTTTTAAGCATAGTTAAGAATTGCTGTCGCTTTGAAATTTGTTATATTTTCCTAAAATATATACAATTACGTTTACGATTTTTTTTTCATGAAATTTTATATTTTATCTAATTTTTAAACTAACATCTCTACTTATAGAAATCCAAATTATTTTGTGTCTTTTTTTAATAATTATTATTTACCTTTTTATATTTTAAGGGAAGTTCTGAATTAATACATCATCTTTTTCTTTCTTTATTTAATATTACTTTATGAAATTTTAAGTGAAAATTTATTATTTCGAGTAAATTATAAATAATAATCCTGATGTCAAATATCCCAAATATATTTATCTTCAGATAATTCCAATAGCACATCTTCGAAAATTAAATAAAATGTTAAAGTAGTAACGTTCATATGTAAATCTTTAACATTTGTATAATTTTTTGATGTTCTCTATAAAAATTTATCTGTAAAGTTCAAACGCAACATCATTTTTCTTTTGCATGAATGAAAATTTACACATTATATTTCAAAATATTTTTACTTACCCATCATACATAGTATAGGGTAAGTCTTGTAATTATATTTCAAAATATTTTTACTTACCCATCATACATAGTATAGGGTAAGTCTTGTAATCCTTTTGAAAATCGAAAAAATTTTTTGACGGATTCACACGTTTCAGACACTGGAGATTCCGAAAAACATATTTTTTGAAAAAAAAAAAAACTTTGCCGTCCGTCTGGGTGTGTGTGTCTGTAAACGCTCTATCTCCCGAACAAATTGAGATAGAGACTTAAAATTCGGTGTGTACTTAGGGAGTAATAATGGGAAGAAGCCTATTGAATATCAATAACCTCGATTATCCGGAACTATTTTTTCGGACTCTCGAAATATTCGTTCTGATAAAAGGCATACAAAAATTTTCGAAATTGTTTATTTGAAGGAGTGAATATGAAAGACAATAAAAAAAAACATAAATTTTGCATCATGAATGAAGTCGATCGGATAATTAGTTGCCGAGATATTTGTAATCCTATTTTTCACACTCTTCGATTTTTCATGCCCCGTATTTCATTCAAATTTCAATTCAAAGATATATTTTAATTGGAAATGAGACACTTAATCCAACGCAGTAAACTGTTAGTTAATACGATTATAATTTTTCGAGTTATAAGGATGTTTCTTTTGCGCAATTCGCTACTACTCGATTATCCCGCCGACCAAAAAACTATCGCCAAACTATAAAATTAAATGCCAATGATGGCTTATCATAAATGTCAAGCCTTTAATGCATCTTCA
Source organism: Maratus speciosus (assembly GCA_963932465.1). NCBI lineage: Eukaryota > Metazoa > Arthropoda > Arachnida > Araneae > Salticidae > Maratus > Maratus speciosus. The sequence continues at coordinate 300,541,256 of OZ010789.1, forward strand.
TACCTATAAGGAAGCTTACCATAGGGAAGGACCCAGTTCTGTCGCCAAATGTCGCCAAGTTTGTCGCCAAAAGTCACGCCAAATTGGCGGTATCGCTAATATTTCGCCAAATTCCCATAGACTTCCATTGTAAACGAATAGTGTTTATTTGCTTACAGAAAATCAACAAATTGAGACATTTTAATGCAACAAAAAGTAATATTAGCTTAAGGGATTATAGTAATTGTATTTAAGGGAGTCCAAGTAAATTAAATTATGAATAGAAGTAATATGATACAATGCTTAGCAAATATCACATGTTTTATTTTCATATTTTATATTATGTATATCCATGATGGGTAAGTATTACGGTGACCCCCAACGACTAGTTTTCCATTCATAGAAGTGATGATTAAAAAAAAATATATATATATCAACTGGAAATACAATAATCGTCTGCGTATCCCACATAAAACTATGATGAATATAAAAAATATTTTTGTAAAAAATAGTCAGCTAGACTTCCATGATAATATCTGAATAAATAAATAAATAAATTTTCTTTTTATTGATATATTTTAGCTATTTTGTACACAAGTACAGTGAAACCTGCCTGTGCGACCACCCCCATTGAGCGACCATTTTTTCATGGAACGAAATTTATTCCCATAGGCTCAGTACTAATTTTACCTCCATTCAGAGACCAACCCAGATGAACTCCCCCCATGAGCGACCAATTTCTTTGAAGAAAATGAAACAAATTCCGTTTTTTCCTGGTCGCTTGAAAAAGGTTTTATTAGAAAAATAATTCCGGAGAGCGTATCATTCATCAAAATTTTAAACTAAGTTTAGAATTTTTTTTTTATATACCGGTAACTTTTAAGTGTTTAAACCCCTTTGTGCCTTTTTAGGCAATGAAGTTAACTCTGATAACAAATTAAGAATGACAGTAAACTCCTCTGTCATATACTGTCAGGAAACTCTCAAAGATAAATTAATGAAATCGTCATTATTTGTTCCCGTCCAAAAAAAAATAAATTGAAAGTTATAAAAGATACAACAGTAAAATCAAAGCAAACGTCTATGTATTCATTTTTTAAACTCTGCAGTAATTAACTTATGTAATTAACTTTTGTTTTAATACTTAAATTTTCATATTTTCTCCTAATGTGAAAAATAAATTTTAGTAATATTAATTGTTACCTTTTTATCAATCATTAAAATCTAGATTTAAACATGACCTCCATTAAGAGACCACCTCTTGGAGCGACCAATTTTTATTGGAACGGAACGTGGTCGCTTTAGGGAGGTTTTACTGTACTAGGTAAGAAGTTATGCTATATACCTATAGGAAAATTTTCCGCAAGGATATTCCGTTTTGAATATTTTTACGATATGTGTCACTCGATAAATTGCATATTTACTAAACTAAAATGACAATGTCAGTAATGATAAATATTGTTATATTTCATCATTTAACATTTCATCATTAACATATTTTATATATTTAGAACAAATCAAATATTAAGATATTTTATTTTGTTAATTTTGTTCTTGTGAATTAAATACATTTTTATAGAAAATGAAGGAAAAAAATATGCATTATTTCAGAACTGTACTTAAAATATAAAAATATTAAAAGGTAAATAATAATAATTTTATAGAAACAAATTTTCTAGACACAAATTAGTTTGGATTTCAGTCAACAGAGATGACAGTTTAAAAATTACAGAAAAATAGAAATTTTCATGAAAAATCAAAAACGTAAATCTACCCTTTTAGGAAAATATCAAAAGTTCAAAGCTGCAGCAATTCATAACTATGTTTAAAAGTTTCACAATGTCAAAAATATAGAATTAATTAAAAAGGAAAAAAGTTCAGAAGATAGCATCGAACGCCGGCCCTCAAGCCCGCATGCGAGAACACTACTTCAGAGCTATGAAATCCGCGTTGAATAGAGTAAATTAATAGATTAGGTGTAAATAATGAGATGTATCTTATATGATTTATTTACCAATTAGAATAATTGTGTTAAAATTAACCTAGTCAAATTAATAGGTGTTTGAAATGTATGCTGAACTTTGATCCTTAATTTCCTAAAACCTAATGCCCATTTAAAGAAATCCTTTCACCACAGTTAGGGCTAAGAACTCTACAACATACTTTAAAATCATCAAAATCGGTGAACACTATATTTTGTTTGGTGGTCCTCTTGTAAGTAGAAAGCACAAGCGAGTGAATTTAATAAATAATATATAATTTTTGTCTGTTTCTTTTTTAAGATAGGGCAACAGGGTATGAAACATTGTTTGAACTATCTTGTTAGGATTTCTAAATTGATTTCTCAACGTATAATCGTAAATTAATAAATAATATTCATAAAAACTATTTCTTTTTTTATATCACACTCTTAATTTTCTAGTTATAATTTATTTATTTTCAAATTTAAACCGTTAAAATACAGTAGCCTCTCGCTTATAACCGGCCTAAACGGAACCGAGTGTTAGCTGATTAAGAGAAAAACCGGTTAAACCGGAGCAGTAAAAAAGAAAAAAATAATAATAATAAATAAGTAACTGAATATTTAATTAATTAAATGCGTAAGATGCATTTAGTTTTTTAATTTGTGTAGTTTTAAAAATGTACATATTTTCTATTTTTGTGAAATGAATACTAGTTGTAATTAACTGAATGAAATAAAAATTATCACTAACGGCAAATAATGAACAATATTTAATACAAATTAAATTTTTGAAAATCTTGTCACATACCTTTATAAGAAGTTGAAATTATTCTACATTATGTAAATTTGAGTTAATTAACAATTAAAAAAAAAAAAAAAAAAAAAAAAAAAAAATGAGAACCAAAATTTTTCTTTCGGAATTTTGCCTGGTGTTGGGGAAAAAAATCGGCCGGTTAAAGCGGAGTTCCGGTTAAGAGGAAAGCTACTGTAGTTCATTGTTGCAGTTTATGGCAACCATTTGGAATATTTTGGCGATCGTCAATATGCGCATCATCCGTTGATGCTTCAACTCGTTTCACCTTGTATACGGTTGTACGCGTTACGAAGAATATTTGTCGATTTATCGTCTGTGGCGAGCTAACGGAAAAAGCCTTTAAATCAAAGCAATAATTTATAATTAAGTTTTAAAAAAATATTAAAATGTTGTAATGTCATCGGAAACACACCTGTGAACGAAATTTTTATAATTCTAGCCTATCAGGAAGTGGTTTAAAAAATGTATCACAAAATTCCACCTTTACATACAAAAAACAAGTTGAGTTAAATAAAAGAGTGTAAAAATCTTTCTATTTCTCCTCAATCTCAAATCATGCAAAGTTTCACCAAAAAATATATGGGTACGGGCGGTTATAGTAAAAATTTTCTTAAAATGTTATGAAATTGTCATAGTCTCATGCAATGTAGAGTACTGAGTACTGTAATGCCTTTCAGTATTTCTCTGTAATGTACTATATATTGCTTTGTTTAAAACAGGCAAATACTTGGAGCAACTTGAGAGGTGGCTGGGTTAGAGATCCGCACGGGCCGGGCTCGGGCCGATTTTCATTCACGGCACTCGGGCCGTGCCGGGTCGGGCCTGGTCTTCACTCTTTTCGGGCCGGTTCAGGCCCGGGCCGTACTTTATTTCTGAAGGCTTGGGCCGGGCCCGGGCCATACTTTTTCTGAAGGCTCGGGCCGGAACGGGCCTAACTTATTTTTTCTGTACAAAGCCGGGACTGGTTTCATTCCTAGTCTTCACGGCCCATAATTTTCAGTCCTAGTTTTGACCCAGCCCGTATGAAAATGATTGTCTCAGCTTGGCCAGATCCATTGAAAGATCAGTTAAATTAGGCCTGGTCCAAAAATTTTTGCAAAAAATGCATACATTTTTAAATTGCATTATTCTACACTTAAATATTAAAATTTATTCTTTGTAAAGAATAGTAGATTTCTACGCTTATTAAAATTTAGCTAAATTAAAAAATAGTAAAACGTGTGAAAAGGAATCTGCCTATGACGGAAGCCCATATTTAAACTGAAAAACGTGTTGATCCATGCAAAATTAAAATACTAATACGTAAGAAAAGTATATATGATACATTTACACTTGCTAAGAAGGGAACTTGTCTATAACGCATTTTTTTTTTCTTTTCTATGCAATTCCCTCTTAGAAGATTTTACTGTATAGCATTTTTCAGATTTTAAGCATACATGGAATACATGTATATTAATACATGGAAAATGGATTAACAATATTAATGATAACTGAAACATTTACATACAAGAAATAGAGATTCGTTAAAAAAATAAATATCGCAGCCTGCGGCACTTCTATAAAAATGAAGATTATACACATGAGAAAAAAGAATTAAGATAAATATTTTTGGTCAGAGCTTCCTCGTACGAGCCAAATTTTAACCAAATTGACGTAAAAAGCAATTTTTTGTAAAAATTCATTCGGTCGAGCCGGGCTCGGGCCAAGATTTTAACTTTTTTCCGGGCCGGGCCGGTCCCGGGCTGAACTTTTAACTTTTTTACCGGGCCGGGCCAATAATATTTTTCCACGGGTCGGGCCGGGCTCGGCCCGAACTTTTAATTTTTTTATCGGGCCGGGCCGAATTTCTTTTTCGATGAGTCGGGCCGGGCACGGGCCTGGAAATTTAGGCCCGTGCAGACCTCTAGGCAGGGTATCATTTAACCATACTATCATTATTCCTATAAAGGTAAAATTTTACTCGGTTGTTCGAACAATTCTTTGGAACGAATTGTGTTCGAGAACTGAGTTACCATTGTATGTTAAAATGTCAACTACAATTATGTGTAAGAGTTTAGTTTAATCTCTGGTCATTCATTTGTGGTAAATATTTTTAACAGATGGCGTGCATCAAAGATTTTTAAGAAACCCTAAACTTGAGCCGAGATTTATTATAGACGGGAAAATACCAGATTACAAAGATGAAGAATACGTATCTGTTCCTGCAAAAAAAGGTATGTAAATAAGTGAGTTACTTAAAAAAAACTGCCTTGTTGGGAAGCTTTCTTTACACACAATAGTTGTTAAACTAAATCAATACTTTTTAATTTTCAATTAACTTTAATTTAAACATTCTTTAAAACTAGAAAGCTAGCCCGTCTAAAAGGACGGAAAATGCGATATAAAGATATATACAACACACGTGCAAGAATATGAGTTTATCTCGCTTGTTCCGCAGTGATAGATGAAAATAACACATTTTAAAAACAAAATTCTTAAAAATAAATAAATTACACAAACATATAAGTCAGGTAAAAACTATTTTTAAAATATATTTTTTAAAGAACGTGGCATCAATGGTCCCTTTTAAGGCATTTGGTTTTTGTTGTTGAATTTTATATTGCAGTCCACAAATAGTCATAAGTTCGTGCTAAGTTACAAAACTTTGTTGGTCTAAAAAAATTAAATATTTCTGGCGTAATGCCAAACCTTCATCAAAAGGTATTTTTCCTGTCTGGCTCAGTGTCTGAATTTTCTTTAGTTGGGATTGAGAAATTCAGCGATTTGTTTATAAGTAGATGAATCGCCCTCTATTATTACAAATGTGTACTAAAGTTTTTATTTATATTTCAGAGTGTTATAAAAATAATCCTAAAATTATTATTAATATAAGTCTTTAAAATGTTTTCAAATTTCTAATCATGATTTAATGGGGGGGGGGGGGGAAGGAATTAAAATCTTTTGTAAGTTTTAGGTGAAAGAATATGGTAAGATTTGTTAACAAAAGAATCAGGAAATTTTGAAAATAAAGGAATGTCATAAATAAGAAAAAAAATAACCATTATTACAAATGTGTACTAAAGATTTTATTTATTTTTCAGGGTGTTATAAAAATAATTCTAATATTATTATTAACATATAATAAAAGTATAGTCTATAATATAATAATAGTCTGTGAAATGTTTTCAAATTTACAAAATGTGCAGTCTACGAGAAGAAAAAAATTCTATACATTGTTAACTCATATTTCCGCAGGAAAAAAAAAATAAATTACAATTCGACTGCAAATCATGCCTTTCGATTGATGTTATAAAAATAAACTTAAAGGTCGTCTTCATAGACAACTTGTTTCAAACTCTGAAGTTTTCAATGTGCACACTTAATTTTAACATTATATTTGGTTTTTCCGTTAAATTTTACCTTAAAATACCAAACGAGAAGTCATTCGATCAAGTAGTTTAGGAATTATGAAGGTTTAAAATTTGAAACTACTACGCTAAATTTTGTTCAAAAACAGAGTGCAATGCGGGTAGTTTTAGGTAGCTTTCATTACAAAAAGCTACCTATTGCAGCCGTTCGGAGGAAAGCGATTTCAAAAAATTTTGGTATATTTTCATCGATCATGAACCCCCCCCCCCCCCCCCCCAGACCCCGAAACCACCCTCCGTTCAAAATTGACATATATATATATATCTGATCTTTGTCACACTGTAACTCTCGTATTTATGAACCGATTTGAATGTAATTCGGTGTGTACATAGTACATTACCAATGTCTCGACCGAGTTCGTTGGCCAGCTTCATCCGCCAATTTGTTTCAAAATGGCGGCCATTTAAATTTTTTTTTTTATTTAAAATTTGAAATGTGGTACCAAAAAATTGAAAATGGAAAAATATTTTTTTCTTATGTATTTGACCTTTATACAAAGATTCCGGAGCAGTTTTTGTTTCGTCTATATCTTAAAAAATGACTGAGTTATAGCATTTTGAATTTCTATTGTGGCTGACATTTTAAAACGACCTGATTTTTATCACGCGATATCAGGCGTATTTATGAACCGATTTGGATGTAACTTGATCTGTACATAGTACATACCAATGTCTCGACCAAGTTCGTTGGCCAGCTTCATTCGCCATCTTGTTTCAAAAGGGTTGCCATTTAAAAAAAAATTAAATTTAAAATTTAAAATGAGGTATTAAAAAATTGGAAAATGAAAAAGATTTTTTTTATGTGTTTGGCCTTGATACAAAGATTCCGGAGCAGTTTTTGTTTCTGAAAATTTGTTCTTTTGTTTATATCTTAAAAAATGGTTGAATTATAGCACTTTGAATTTCTATCATGGCTAACATTTTGAAACGATCTTGTATTTGTCACGCGATAACACACACGTATTCGCCTATTTCGATGTAAGAAGGCATGTGGATAGTATACATCAATATCTCGACCAAGTTCGCTGGCCAGCTTCATCAGCCATCTTGTTTCAAAATGGCGGCCATTAAATAAAAAAAAAAATTATATTTAAAGTGAGGTGCAAAAAAATTAGAAATTGAAAAAGGTTTCTTTCTTAAGTGTTTGACCTTGATATAAGGATTCAGGAGCATTTTTTGTTTGTCTTTATCTTAAAAAATGGCTCAGATATAGCAATTTCAATATCTAATGTGGGTGACATTTTGAAAAATCTGATTTTTTGCTTGCGAAAGCACTCGTATATATCAATCGATTCCGGTGTGAGTGAGAATGTGCACAGCAATTACTAAGGTCTCGACCAAGTTCACTGGTTAGCCTCATCCACCATGTTGTCTTAAAATGGCAGGCACTTTAAGATATCGCCGAATTTGGCAGCCAAATATAAGTTACTTTAAAGAAAAGCAGCTTGGATAAAGCCGACTAATTTCGCGAAATTCTCATTCATAATGATTTAGTATTGATAAAAATTAGTATTGGATCTCCTATATTCGGTTTCCACTAAATTGAGCTTCGTATGTTTGAATAATATAAGTTGACTTTTTTAAAATAAGGAATATGGAAGCTACCTCTTCCTACCGGCACTGGCCGGAAGGACTTTTTTAAACACAGTTCTAGAATTGTTTGGCGGAATGAGCTGTAATGTTGGATTCGCATAGTTGAAACTCCTAAAAATCCATTCCTGTCATAAAATTTATAGCTTGCATTTCATATTTGTTTCGAAATTTAATTTCGAAAATTGTATGTAGTCGAAATAAATTTTTAAAATAAATGTGAATTATGACCTATAATTTTTTTTAAACATGAATTTAAATCGGGAAAAATACGCACAATACAACTGAAAGCACCCTTCCGATCAACAGACGATATCACCAACAGACGATAATGTATCCAGTTCTTTGCGTAACTCTATAGGGCTATAAGCAATTCACGTCCTTAGACAGTAATGCTTACGAATTCTTTTTTGCAGCACAATATATGATGTGTAGAATATATACACACAACCTAATATCCAAAAACTTACTTGCACTTAAAAACGCATACCACAACTGAAAGCGCAATTCCAGCTTATCACTCAATTCTTTTCTGTGTCTCCTGTAAATGAAAGATAAATGCTACGCGCACCTTTTTTTACAGTAAACGTCTTATAGCACACCTCAGTGATGTATTTCAATTTCATTATGTTTTAAATAGTGTAACGTCTTCAAAATACACTGCAAACATTTTTTTCCTATGGGCTATAATGTTACGGAATTCTTTTGAGTTTCTCTTTCCCTGTGAGCGAATTATAAATGCTATATATTTCGTTTTCAATAGATAACATGCCTTAATAACATATATTAATTACATGGCGTTGCGAGTATATTTACGCTACTTAGAGCACGGCCAAACTGCCGGTCAAATTGAAATCATAAACACGTTTCAACATGTTGGAAAATGTTAAAAGGAAATTCTGTAACTTTAGCAGACAAAAAGATAATCATATCAAACGCAAATTAACCCTTTCAGGAGCAAGTAATTCTGGTTATAAAATGTTGAATTCACACCAGAATTTTTGAAAAAAATATTATTTCAAAATAAGAAAATTCAGTTTTACAGCTTTTTCCCCAAAGAAAGTTATAAAAGTAAATAAAGTTATAAAAGCAGTTTCTGGTGCGAATCTTGATTAAAATTGAGTGGTATAAAATATACCACCCCTCCCCCCAAAGAGTTAATGAAAAGAATATTGTTAATATGCAATCTGAATGAACTAGTAACTGAAATAAAGCTACCTTTATTTCGCAGGTGACTGTGTTCTCATTCACGGATCTGTTGTTCATAAAAGCGGGGTGAATAATACCGATAAAGCACGCACAGTTTGGACATTCCACGCTGTGGAAAAAGAGGCACCCTGGAGTGAAGCCAACTGGTAAGTTTCTTTCCCTTAACCCTTAGGGTAAAGTGCCCATATTTCGTCCCCCTTTACTTTTCCGCTTCTACGAAAATGGCGCCACTTATCACGCAAGGCACAGGGAACGGAAGATAAAAAGCGTCAGTAGTGAAAATTTCGTTCGCCAAGACGCATACATATATTAAAGACGCCGGATTTCCTATTTTTAGAATACCTGAGTTCTTATTACGTCGTTTGTAGAACGTTATTTACTGTAACGTTAAGTATTTATTTCTTATTTATTGCATGTATCTTACGTAGGTAAGATGCTGACAGTAGCAAACAGCGAGTTTTAGGACGCTCAGTCCATCTTACGGGAACTGAAGCTCCGCCATATTGAGAAGTAGCGTGGTCTCAATTTCATCCCCTTTGCAGTTCTTATTTCGTCTCCCGGGGACAAAATTGGGAATGCTTTTTCATGGCAATTTTTTTCAATTTTTTCCTCATGTTTCGATGACTATGATTCGTTATGTTATTCTTCCACTGGTACATTTCTTTGTGCCTTAATTTAATGTAAATTAAATTACTTGCTCATTTAGAAATAAATTTTGATTTAGTTATAAGTTAAGCCTCGGCGTATTGGATTTGTTGATAGATACTTTTGAAAAAACAATTTATCGCATTGTTAAAATTTTTTTGTACGATATTTGCCTTTGTTTCTATGTGCGTGGGTAGTTAATCTATGTAAAATCCAAATTTGGTAGGTTTTCACTGAAAATTACAACATTTAGGGCCTAAAAGTGACAGGGGGGACGAAAATAGGGCACCTTACCTTAACTGTGCTGATGAAAATATGTTCCATATCATTGCTAGTGGGGTGCATATGGACCCCAATTTTGAATTATTTTTTTTAATGCACTTGCATGAATTAAATTAAAATAAAGTTTTAAGTGTAGAAAACTTTATTATACTCTAAGTGGTTATTCTAATGGGAAGTAGTAATAATTAACAACAATCACTGCATATAATATTCGAATTTTGAGAACATATGTGTTTTCCACATGTTTTGCAGAGACTCTTAACTTTCCTGTCTTTATTTCGAGGGCAATATACACATTTAAATTTCTGAGGTAACTCTTGACTACTAAACTTGAGTAACTTTTGAGTATGAGTATCTAAATATTCACTAAAAACAAAGAAGTATCGAAGCTGAGCTCCGGCGCAAATTAAGCGCTGGTTACCTCTCCGTACTATTGTGGAGCACAGTGGTAACTATGGAACTAACCCAATTGCCACCCCTGTGAAGAAATTTCCTAAAACAACTTTTAAGATTAAAATTAAAATACAAAAAATTGGAATATTTTAAAAAATAGCTAGTGCGGACACATCTACAAATGAACAGCTTTAATTAAAATAATAATAATAATAATAATAATTAGCAAAATTGTTTCAGTACAAAGTTTAGGGCATATGACTAAAAAAAAAAAAAAGAAACAGCCTTGAATTTTACATATGCAGGATGTATCTGAAATGCTTCTACAAACTTAGGGGGATGATAGTACTCATCAAGACGAACAAAAAATGCAATGGAACATGGGGTCGCAAATACCGTTTAAAGGGTGAAAATCGCAAAACTAATAAAAATATCGAAATCTCGCAGGCTGCTTTTCTGCAGAACTGTCTAGTAGCACGAAACTGGTTTTCCTTTCACTTTGTGCATATCCGGTCAGAAAGAAATAACAAAAACTTGGAAGAAAGCCAAACAAATCTGTGAGCAGGAATCCACCTATGCAAATTTGAGCGTGTCCGCCAGTCGTTCCTCCGTAGCAGGGGCGCCATTTCAGATTTTTCTTGGGGGGGGGGGGCAAAGACTTTTTGAAGGAAGTTATATAGCTAAGGGTAGGATACGGGCTTCTACCCCCCCCCCTCCCGAACGAGAAACATAAACTGAAGCATGCTTACAAAAACAGTAAAAACTTTGAATACGGAAACTCAAGAACCAATGAATTATTTCGTTTTAAAACGGTTTCCGTCTTAGCAGGTAAAATTTCAATATATTGAATATGAAAAACTTTCTGTTTAGACAAGATTCTATTAGAGGTCCATTTTTACAGATATCCTCAAAGACTGCTAAACCATCCACTCTATATTATAGTTCTGAAAAGAGATGTATTACAGTAAAACTTGTGAAAACGAAGCCTGTTTATAACAGAATTCTTTCTCAAAGGGGGGAAAAAAATCAAATTTCGATGAAAAAACATCATAGAATTACACTACTAAGACAGAGTTTTTAGACCTGTCTAAATTGAAGTTGAAGAAATTGGTTTGTCGGGTGCGCGCAGACTCCATTCCTAGGCATTGAAGAATTTTGAGAGTGTACCATATATAATATGATTTAATAAAGCAAATAATTAAATAATTTGATAGCATTACAATGATTGCAGTAAATGTAATGTGACACTAATAATCCAAAAAAGTAAAAAAGTCGGATAATTAAGAACTTGAATTATACTCGCCCCTTCACCCCCCCCCCCCCCAAAAAAAAAGAAACTATCTGAAAAAATTCTACCCCTGAATTTCTAGCCATGGGGGGACTAGTTTTCCTATGATCAAGTTGTACATAGCTGAGAAGCAATTGATAAAAGAAAATGTCTCTCATGTATTTTTAAAATTAGCCAAAGTACGATATATGTCTCATCTTAAGAAAGTTCTAATAAGAAATTTTTTTGATAATTATTAATTTCTATGCATAAAGCATTTATTTAATGCATATATTTTTATTGCACTCCAATCTGATAAATTATTTTACCGTTTAAGCAATTTTTTTATTTTTGTTTGAGTCTGACAATTGATGGTTAATAAATTTTCTGAAAAATCAAATTCCTTGGGAGGGGGGGGGGGCTATTACCCCAGCCCCCCTCAAATGGTGCCCCTGTTCCGTAGATGTAATCTGTGTAATAATGTCCGCGGTCGACACTTTGAACAATTGTTGTAAAATATTTGTTTTCTCTGGACATCACGAACTCTGTTGTTCCTATTCTGTGCAATAAATAATTTTCTGTGGTGTTTCTTTCTTGTCTCAGTTTGTCTATTTCCAGACGCATTTTCTCGATTTTCATCCTTTAAACGTCATTTGCGACCCCATGTTCCATTGCATTTTTTGTTCGTCTTCATGAGTACTATCTTCCCTCCTAGTTTGTTGAAGCATTTCAGATACACCTGTATAGAAGTTTTACGCTTTGCATATTTTGAATATAGTAACAGAATATTTTTAATCATAAGCATAGGCGTAACCAGCCTTTTGAACGGGGGGGTGCCCAGACTTTTTAACCTGAACATGTTGGATACAAACAATATCTTATATAGTAAAAACAGCTAAAACGAATCCCATAAAACCGGTCGAATTTCCGTTTTAGACAGTTTTCCATCTTAGGAGGTATAGTTGTGTGGTATTTCTTTTTAAAAGGGCTCAAACACGATTTTTGTTTGCTGGAGTGTTGAGAAGGGGTTCAAAATATTAAAACTAAATCTAATGGTAAAAAAAAAAAGATATGTAAATGTCCTTACAGCAGTGATATAAGACAGTGACTAAGTGTCATCACAACTGTAAAACCTTTTGGCACCCAACTTCTTATAAAGATTAAAAAATGCCTTTAATCATGCTGGAAACTTCTATAGGCACAGGGGAACACTGCATGAGATCTAAAATTATCTCAGTCAAAGTCTTGTAGATGAAATTTTGCCGGATGATAAATCTAAGATAATACATGCGGTACATCAGTACATGTGCACGAAATTTTTTCAGAATGTGACTCCATGACTTCTTAGGGATCACCGGAGGAACCCAAGAAATTTTGGAGGAAAGTCTATATAAATAATTATTATAATATTATAAATAATTATAATATTCATTAATAGCGTAATTTCCTGCCTATAATCCGCGGCTCAAACAATCATGTTTCGACCTGGAAATTTCATTTCATTATTTAAGTTAAATATTTTTCGCGATTTAATAAGTTACGTTTTATGAAACAAGATTTCTGGGTCTGAACCTAATTGTTTGATCCGCAGATTATAGGCCGGAAATTACGGTAATTCAGGTTTTTTACCCCAGAGTGTGTCGAATATATTAGGTAAAGCAGGTCATGATAATATACACTAAATTTTATCAAGATGATAAAAATTATACTATCATGATACGGCTGTAATAATAAAGATAGGCGCTTGTATGTCTCTCTGTGTGTGTACGCGCGCGCTCGCTGAGCCCTGAAAAAACAATGTAGCCTGCACCCGTAAGATTTGACAGGACCTGTGTGCCTGAATTCATGCATATGGAAGACAATTTCTGGAATTTTTCAATTAATTTTTTATGCGAATTGTTTTGCATTTTGCGGCAATTTTTTCAAATAATTAAAGAGAATCCGATTTCAATATTTTACCCAGTAAACTTTGTCTTCTTTTCAATAAAGTGTTTTCGAGATTCTTACAGCGATTTTTCAATTTTTTAATGTTTCCTTTAGAGGGGTTTTTTCGCATTTTGCGGTGATTTTTTTTTTTTTTTGACATTCCTAAAACGAATCCGGTTTAAATCTTTTACCCAATTAGTTAGTTTCGTTCCCTGTGGTTTTATAATCTTTTCCGAATTTTTAATGCACTTTCTAGCTGGGGTTTCCGTGCTTTAAGGCGCTTTTTTGACATTTTTTGAAGCAAAAAAAAAAAAAAAAAAAAAAAAAAAAAACTCTCTGGTAATTTTTGCAATTGCCGTGATTAAATTCGAATTGAATAATGTCAAATCAGCTCTTATAAGAAAGCTGAAAATTTAATTTTGCTTGAAATAAAAAACGCAATAATTCAAGATTCGCTTGTTTCGAGACAGAAGAGGTCGTAGCTTGCTCGGGAGTACGTTGCCGAAGGCAGTCCCCCCCCCCCCCTCCTAGATTTGTTTAAAAAAAACTAACCACTTCTCTAGTAATGAAGTTTTCTTTCAGGGGTAGGGTTTGAAATAACGCGCGGAATCGCACGATTTGTGCACAGAAAAGGAAAGTCTCTCATAATAAAAAATGCTGTGCAGTATTTCCCCCTTCAAATTCTTTCACAGACCTGTGATTCTTCAGTAAGTATTTTAAAAAAAATTGGGCCTGCGATTTTTATTTCTTTTATGGAATTTCTCAAAATCAATTCGTTAATCAGTCCCGAAAAAAATTGAGAATTTCTTCAAACGATCGTGGAAAAATATCGGGAATTTCGATAAAAGAGTGCAGAAGGTAATCGCCAATTTCGTTTAACGATTGCGCAAAAAAATTACGAATTTCGATAAAGGATTGACGAAATTTTTTTTTCGAATTTCGTCAAAATGTTGCGGAAAAGAGTAGAGAATTTTGTTAATTGGTACGGAAAGATATCGAGAATTTTTCCGAACGGTCGCGCAATACTACCACGAATTTCGACACATAATCTCCCTGTAAAAATATCAGTTTCATTTTCGTCAATCGGTCGCAACAGAAAATAAATTTCGTCAAGGGATCGCGGTAAAAACGAGAATTTCGTCAACGGATCGCCGAAAGAAAGCGCGAATTTCGTCAAAAGATCATGGAAAGAAAACGCGAATTTCATCGAAGGATCGTGTGCTAAAGAAATGCCAAATTCGTCAAAATATTGCGGTAAAAAATGCGAATTTCGTCAAAGGATAGCGGTAAAAAACACGAATTTTGTCAAAGGTAAGTGGTGAAAAGTGCGGATTTCGACAAAAAATCGCATAGAAAGACGTGAATTTCGTCACACGATTTTGGGGGAAAATTGTAAATATCATGAAATGATCACAGAATAAAATTGCGAATTTGTCAAAATTTACTGAACTGGGATAAAAGTTTGAAACGGGGTTTCTTTTCCTACTTTCAAAAGAACGCCGAAAAACGAGAAAAAACTCTAAAAATCGCATACAAATTTTCAGAGGAAAAAAATTACTATATTGACTTGAAAAACTGCAACCATATTCCTTTCAAGAATGTCAAAAAATGACCACGAAACACTAAATTCAACTAACCAACCAACCTGCAGATTAATTTGAATTTTCTGTGCTATTATTTTTCATTTACAAAGGAGGCAGGGTATGTGTCCCCACCCCCCACCCCTTTACCTCGGCTAATCGAAATTTGGAATTATCGTTTCACATTTGCATCCCCTTTCATTTTTTTTTTTTTTTTTACTTTAAACTACCAAAGCAAGGAGACAAATAGTTTCTATCCTCGTCAAGAACTTGCGTTAATTTCTCATGAAATTGCAGAAACATGCAATAGAAAGAACGGCGTTAAAAACATCTCCCACAGACAAAGGACGTCAAAGTGGGATTATAAAGCCACCTTTTTGAATTACTATGATTAATACAGATTCTTGCAAATATTCTAGTTTTAAAAAAGATAAACAACATAATTTTCTTAAAAAAAAAAAAAGAATGTGGGTTTCTTTTTTTATCACATTTCAAAACTTAGCCGTTTAGTTTTCTGAACTAAACTAATTGAACTCTGCTTTCACTTCTTTTTCTTTTGAAAATTTCGATTTTTTAAAGTAATTGTGCTCGAGTCTGCGGAAACGGGGTGGGGTGGGGGGGGTGCCCGGGCACCCAGGGCACCCCCCCTGGTTACGCCTATGCATAAGTTACTACAAATGGGAAGTTTTTGAAATTCTTACAAAAAAATTTACTAACTTTGATTTTTTTTCTTTTGAACTTTTCATGAAAATTTATGATCATGAAAATCGTAACTAATTTTTAAAAATATGTTTTTATTATTGGGAAATCACATATTGCTTAAGTAAGTTAAAATGGTCTAATTGCTAATTTAATAAAAACTTTAACAAAAACAGAGGTTTCAAAATTTTAATTTCAAAGTTCAAGCCTTTAAAAATGTAGTTAATATATTTTCACGCAACTTCTGCGTACTTCCTAATTTTATTATCTAATTAGAACACTATGCAAAATATTATTAACATGGGAAAAGCATCCATCACCACATCACATATTGAAAAAATGTTTCAAATTTAATTTCTTATTAATTAAGATATTAATTTATTATATTTAAGATTATATTATATTATATTATATTATATTATATTATATTATATTATATTATATTATACTATATTATATTATATTACGAGGGAAATTCCGAAACTAAGTTTCGCCATTTTTTTCCCAAACAGACACTTTATTGCCAAAAAAAAAAAAAAAAGAAAAGAAAAGAAAAAGAAAAAGAAAAAGAAAGGAAAAAAGTACACCATGAACTATACATCTTGTACTATTTTTCGACATAGTCTCCACCGACATTGAGACATTTATCGCAGCGTGCAATCAGTTTCAAGAAACCACTCTGGTGAAACTCGTTGCCCTGCGATGGAAGGAATTGTCGAACAGCCTGCTCCATCACCAAACTCAGGTCCGCCATTCGACGAAAGAGACCAGGGCTCTTGGGTGAAGGTGTTGTGCTCTTGTACGGAAACGCAAAACCACACACAGCAAGGCTCTCACAAGATCAAATTCGTCGCTTCGGATGGGATCACCCGGCCTACAGCCCTGGTCTTGCGCCATCGGACTTTGACCTGTTCCCTGCATCGAAAGCCGCATTTTCGGGACGTCACTTCCAAAAGAATGCTGAGCTGGAGCAGACTGTGTGAAAATTCCTTGCATCGCAGACACCGAGTTTTACCAGAGTGGTTTCTTCAAACTGATTGCACGCTACGACAATTGTGTCTGTGTCAGTGGTGACTATGTCGAAAAATAGTGCAAGGTTGTACAGTTCATGATGCCATGGTGAATTTTTTTATTTTTATTTATTTTTTTTATTATTTTTTTTTTCAATAAAGTTTCCGTGTGAAAAAAAAAATGAAGAAACTTAATTTCGTAGCATCCCTTGTACATTATATTATATTATATTATATTTAAGAAATTATCACAGTTTTATTTTATTTGCAGGGTACAACCAACTGAAGTTTTACCATTCCCATCAATATATTCCAATTGATTTCATAATAAATATGGAAAATACAAGAGAATGAAAGATGAATGTTACATTGAAATTTAAATATTTTAAATTAGAAAAAATATTTTGTGTTTCAAGTTCATATTTTAAACCAGACTTTCTGCACTTTTAAAGAAATGCTTATTCCAGCATGATTTTAATGTAACTTTGTATAAAAGAAATTTAAATAAAATTTATTGTGTATACCATGAGAGTCTTCCTTTTTTAAATGTTTAGTCAGAAAATAAAATTTCCTAACACACAAAAAAAAAACTATTTATTTTCCAAAAAGGAAATTTAAAATTTGGCCACCACGGTGAAGAAAGGATCTTGAATGTATTTCAAAATGTTAAACCTGACGTTTTGTAGACGTGGATTGCAATAATTTCCATTTTTGGTTGACTAATGAGTACAATTGTATTTCGATATTTCAGATTCTTTCAGTGTTGCCAGATTGGGGGCTTTTTTGCCCCCAAATTGTTGATTGTCACCGTTTTTTATGACCTGTTGCTCTGATACTTAAATTTTCATATTTTTTCCTAATGTGGGAAATAAATTTTAGTAACATTAATTGTTAGCCTTTTTCAACAATTCAGATCTAGATTTAAACATGACCTCGATTAAGAGACCACCTCTCGGAGAAACCAATTTTTATTGGAACGGAACATGGTCGCTTTAGAGAGGTTTTACTCTAGTTATTCGCACTTTTTTTTTTTAAGCGTATCTCTTTCTCTAAATGCATAATCATTTCCACAGATTTGTTGTGGAATTCGTTATCATTTTGAGTGAGTGCAAAATTTTTAATTTTCCAGTTTCTCTGCAATGTCTCGGGCTCTTTCATGCAACAATAGTCCAGAAATTGAAAGATTTTTCTTTCGAGAGTTCGAAAGCCGTTCCAAAAGCAACTTATCAATCTCATCATAACTAGTTCTTTTGACGCTTAGTTTTAGATTCCAAATTTACACCTTGAAATGTTTTTTTTTTAAATAAAAGTCACTTTTTTTTTCAAAATGTCATCTGTTTGGGTCCTTCCGCAAATGTCATTTCAGCTAATTTTCATGCACTTACACCTTTTTTGCTGTCCTGGATAACTTTCAACTTAAAGTTAAAATTTTCTCCCTTTGAACTCATTCTTTTAGTGAAAACACGTGCTAGACATAGACAAGAAATACCATCACGCGACTCAAAAAGAGTACATTTGACAGTAGTCATTTGACTACAGCTTCCTCACACATGAACTTAAATTTCGTTACCCCCAACCCCTCTCGCCACACCTATTTACAAACGAGATTTTGCTAAGCAACCACTAGAGATTACTAAGGAAATTATAAGGACGTCAAATAAGAAAATCCACCTTCACATTCTTTTCAATGTCAGTTATAGTTAAAACATAACGTGAAAAAAAAAAAAAAAAAAAAAAAAAAAAGGCTGTGGGTGGCCGTTATTCTGAATTTGTTGTTCGGAGGTTTAGTGTAATGTTATTTCTATGAAAGAGATTCGGTAATACTAAAACATGGCCGGTATTCGGAGGTTACCGTTCTTCGGAGTGACCGTTGTAGGAGGTTTCACTGTACATTTCTATACATACACACATACTATAAAAAATTTTTTTTTTCTTTAAAAAATATTCAATTGGAATGGTGTTTTCATAATTATGCTATTGTTCCTATTTACAGTTTCGGTTCCAGATACCTTTAACCTCTTCGGGACCGGCGTCTCTTATGCAATTTTTATTCGATTGGCACCACTTATTTTTTTTTTTTATCAAATTACCTTCACTTACGTAATTACGAAAATGCTCTAATTAAATAAGGCAAATACATTTTTTTTCTTTATTACTGGTACGGAAAACAAATTCTGTATGAACCTTTTAAAATCTGCATATATGCACCCATTGTCCCAAACGGGTTACAATCTGAATTTCATTTTTTTTATATGCATTAAATTTTCAGGTATATTCTGGTGATAAGGAATCAAACAACTTTAATTTGTTTTCAAATAAATGTTATCGAAGTTAGTTAACTGCCAACTGTTATCTGATGACCATCTTTTTGCCATTGTCACATCCATAATACATTGTCAAAATTAAAGACAAAACTAGTAAAATTAAATGTGAGATTTCAGTTTTAGAAAACTAAGTGATATTAGCCGCTAACTTTTTTAAGTGGAAATCTAAGATAAAAAAAGAAAAAATGCTGCATTGAATTTTAAATATAATGCATTTTTCTGAATCATTTATTTAAATCCGTACGCATGAAAAATTTTTACTACAGATTACTGCATTATGTCAATAGAAAAAAAATCGTTTAAAATTTAATGTGAGATTTCAGTTTTAGAAAACTAAGTGATGTTAGCCGCTAACTTATTTAAATAAGTGAAAATCTAAGATTAAAAAAAAAAAAATGAAAGAAAAATGCTGTATTGAATATTAAATATAATGCATTTTTCTGAATCATTTATTTAAATCCGTACGCATGAAAGATTTTTACTACATATTACTGCATATGTCGATAGAAAAAAATCATTTAAAATTTAATGTGAGACAGTTTTAGAAAAATAAGTGTGTTAGCCGCTAACTTATTTAAATAAGGAATAAATAAGATAAAAGAAAAGAAAGAAGATAAAAAGAGACTACTAAGATAAAAAAAAAAAGAAAAATGCTGCAGTGAATATTAAATATAAAGCATTTTTCTGACTCATTTATTTAAATCAGTAACGCATGAAAGATTTTTACTGCATATTACTGCATATGTCGATAGAAAAAAAACGTTTAAAATTTAATGTGAGATTTCAGTTTTAGAAAACTAAGTGATGTTAGCCGCTAACTTATTTAAAAAAGTGGAAATCTAAGATAAAAAAAAAAAAAAAAAAAAGAATAATGCTGCACTGAATATTAAATATAATGAATTTTTCCGAATCCTTTATTTAAATCCGTACGCATGAAAGATTTTTACTGCATATTACTGCATATGTCGATAGAAAAAAAATCGTTTAAAATTTAATGCGAGATTTCAGTTTTAGAAAACTAAGTGATGTTAACTGCTAACTTATTTAAAGTGAAAATCTAAGATTAAAAAAAAGAAAAATGCTGCATTGAATATTAAATATAATTCATTTTTATGAATAATTTATTTAAATCCGTACGCATGAAAGATTTTTACTGCATATTACGCATATGTCGATAGAAAAAAAAATCGTTTAAAATTTAATGTGAGATTCCCGTTTTAGAAAACTAAGTGATGTTAACTGCTAACTTATTTAAATAAGTGAACATCTAAGATTAAAGAAAAAGAAAAATGCTGCATTGAATATTAAATATAATTCATTTTTCTGAATAATTTATTTAAATCCGAACGCATGAAAGATTTTTACTGCATATTACTGCATATGTCGATAGAAAAAAATCGTTTAAAATTTAATGCGAGATTTCAGTTTTAGAAAACTAAGTGATGTTAGCCGCTAACTTATTTAAATAAGTGAAAATCTAAGATTAAAAAAAAAGAAAAATGTTGCATTGAATATTAAATATAATGCATTTTTCTGAATCATTTATTTAAATCCAAACGCATGAAAGATTTTTACTGCATATTACAGCATATATCGATAGAAAAAAAATCATTTAAAATTTAATGTGAGACTTCAGTTTTAGAAAACTAAGTGATGTTAACCGCTAACTTATTTAAATAAGTGAAAATCTAAGATTAAAAAAAAAGAAAAACGCTGCATTGAATATTAAATACAATTCATTTTTCTGAATCATTTATTTAAATCCGTACGCATGAAAGATTTTTACTGCATATTACTGCATATGTCGATAGAAAAAAAATCGTTTAAAATTTAATGTAAGATTTCAGTTTTAGAAAACTAAGTGATGTTAACTGCTAACTTATTTAAATAAGTGAATATCTAAGATTAAAAAAAAGAGAAATGCTGCATTGAATCTATAATAATAAAGAAAGAAGTTTGTGTGTGAGTGAGTGAGTGAGTGTGTCGACGGCGTTCTGAAGAGACCACTGCACGTAGAGCTACAAAATTTGGGGAAAAGGTACGTCTATATATGAAGTTTTGCACCTCGAAACCCGATTTTCGATTTTTTGATTAGATTTTTTTTATTTAATTTTTTATGCGATTTTTAACCCAATATAGTAAATTTTATTCTCTTTTCAAAAAAGTTTATTCGAAATTCGTGCAGCGATTTTTGAATATTTAGCGAATTTTTTATGCAATTATTGAACAGCATTTAATACATTTCCATACCTATAAGGAGGTTACCGTAGAGGGATAGTTCTGTCGCCAACTTGGTGGTATATCGCCAAATTTGGCGACCAAAATGAGTCGCCAAAAGTGACGCCAATTTGGCGATATCTCTAATATTTCGCCAAATTCCCATAGACTTCCATTGCAAACCAATATGGATTACTTGCTTATAGAAAATCAACGAATTGAGATATTTTAATGCAACAAAAACTAATATTAACTTAAGGGATTATATTAATTCGATTTTTCTACATTAGGAAAAAGAATATGGTTTCTTTCTTTTAACCCAATATAGTAAATTTTGTTCTCTTTTCAATAAAGTTTATCCGGAATTCGTCCAGCGATTTTTGAATTTTTAGCGAATTTTTTATGCGATTATTGAACAGTATGTAATGCATCTCCATACCTATAAGGGGGGGGGGGGGGGAGATCCAGTTCTGTCGCCAAATAACGACCAAAATTAGGCCAACTTGGCGATATCTCTAATATTTCACCAAATTCCCATAGACTTCCACTGTAAAACAATAGGGTTTACTTGCTTACAGAAAATCAACAAATTGAGATATTTTAATGCAACAAAAACTAATATTAACTTAAGGGATTATATTAATTATATTTAAGGGAGTCCAAGTAAATTAATTACGAATAAATGTAACATGATCTAATGCTTAGCATGATTTCCAAAACATAAATTTTAAGAGAGCCCACAGGTCAAAGGAATTAGATTTGAAACTTTTATCCAATTATAGTAAATTTTGACTTTCGTGATTTTTGAACTTTTTGTGATTTTTAATGCGATTTTTACGTTTCTTCGCGATCTGCTGCAATTTTTTGACATTCCATTTTAGACCTAAAGGACATTCTGCACTCATTTCAATAAAGTTTATTCGGATTTCGTATAGCAATTTTCGAATTTTTCGGGAATTTTGTATGTGATTTTTAGTGTATTTTAGCGATTTGCTACTATTTTTCCACATTAGTGAAAGGAATGAACTTGCAATCTTCGAACACAATATATAATTTTCTTTTGTCTTTTCAAAATTTGAGAAGCGATTTAAAATTTTTTCGCGATATCTTATTGTGATTTTCAGAGTTTTTTCATAATTCCTGCTGTTTTTTTATGTACCCGGGCAACGCCGGGCAAGTTCGCTAGTATTAAATATAATTCATTTTTCTGAATCATTTATTTAAATCCGTATGCATGAAAGATTTTTACTGCATATTGCTGCATATGTCGATAGAAAATAATCGTTTAAAGTTAATTGTGAGGATGTTACACCATTTCGAACATAATGAAATTGATATGCATTTATGAAGTGCGCTAAAACATGCTTTTTGTAGAATACTAAGTACAAAGCAATTATTATTCCTTTACAAGGTGACACAAAACAATTCTGTTACAAAATGATCTACGAGGAAAAATCGTTTACAGTATATTTTAATATTGTTGCCCTATTTCCAAATAATGAAAATTATATACATTACTGAGGTTCACTATAAGTTTCTTACTGAAAAGTATGTTGTGCATAGTGTGCGTAGTGTGTGTATGTAGTTGTGCAAAGTATGTTGTGCATATCGTTCGTTTTCAGGGCGATACAAAGTAATTCGGTTACAGCAATACGATAATTTCAGTTATGTGCGTTTTCAACTTTTGTTTCAGTTTTAAAGTTTGAGGCTGTTCTGGGTTCCAAAGGGGCTGCTTTCTGACACACATTTTAATTGATTTTTGTTCGGAAACGCATGAAATTGACAGGTGTAGTAGATTCAGAACCTATGTAATCGAAAGACATTTCCAGCGTATTTTGGTAAACGCAAAAGATATTTCAGAACTTATTGTCAAAATTGGTGTTTGGAACCGAATTTCTGACGCGACAAAAGGAGAAAGGAGAAAAATCGGTCGTCACATTGACCGCAGTTACTTATAACTCGATAAGTAATTTATTTATTAAAAAATGGAAAACTCATTTCGATTTCAAATCGCTTCAATACTCAAACCGGCCAATTTTATACCTTTACGTTTAAAAATGAATCAGAAAATGTGTCAGAAAGTTTCCTGTTGTTGAGCAGGGAAATTGAGAACTGCCTTAACTAAATTTTTGCATAATACGTAGCATGTATAAATTCTGTTGATTGTATACAGGGCTACATGAAGGAATTCGCAAGTATATTAATGAAGCCGAATTGCTTAAGGGTAGTTTTTATGTGCGTAAGTGTATGTTATTCATTTTTCTGTTGAAGTATATTTAGTATTAGCTGACCCGCCGACGTTGCCCGGGCTTTTTATAATAACCTTAGGCAAAACTCAACTTTGTAAGATTTTATATATTCGGGAAATCTTTCAAATGAGCCTAGTTTCGGGGGCTCCACTGCCTTCGACAGCTTAGAGCACTGCCTTAGAGTGTTTCAAATGAATTTAGTCTCTCGCATCTCAATACGTTCGGTAACATCTAGTGTGTCCCCAAAAAACCTCTTCCGAACGAACCCATGACCTGTATCCCTGCTGCCTAAGGCAGCGTATACCAACGTCCGGGAGCACGCGCCGCAGACAATCGAAAACCAAGTTGAATGAGCCAAACCCATAGTAATTAGTCCATAGAACCCGAGATAAGAATGCACCTCCTGGCGTAGAAAGGTAGAACTAAAATCTGTAAAACTATAGTAATCTAGTTGAATGAACCAATTGCCGTTGAAATTGGGCTCATGGGACTCGAGAAAAAAAATGCGCCCCAGGCGATGGAAAGAGCACCCTCCCCCTATAAATTTAACGAATTATCTTTAAAACGCGATATTTAATTTTTCGGATGAAATCCTCCCCCTCTCTAAAGTTAATCACCTAACTTTAACAGTAACGCGATTTTTAATTTAAGACTGTAGTGAGTAAACGTAAGTTTATATCGAAAAAGAAGATTAATATTCGAAAAAGGTGCATAGCTGAGGTATAAGGAAATTTTTTAGTAGCTTATAAAGTAAACGGAGGACCCAAGAATTATGTTATAGGAAATTGTAAGATAATCGGATCATTTCTAAAGAAGCTGCACCACGGGCCCGAAGAAGGCGGTTAATATTCAAAAGTGGTGGTTAGCTGAAGTCTGAGAAATTTTGCTGTGCCATGACAAAAATATTTTTTACTTGTTTCATTTTCTGATAAATGAATTACACATTGAGATTTAAGCGATTGTTGTCTCATGACGGTTTTTTTTTAATTTCTTTAATTCTTTGATAATCGAATTGCGCATTGAGTTATATAAGCAATTGTTTTCTCATGATGGCACTTTTTATATTCGTTTTCCAAAAGAACGTTTAAAGTTTTAAGCGACTGCTGTGTCATGACAAAGTATTTTTTTATTTCATTTACGGATAAATTAATTACACATTGAGTTATAAGCAATTGTTGTTTCAAGATGGCAATTTTTTTTTTAATTTATTTTCCGAAAGAACATTTTGGATTTTAAGCGATTGTTGTCTCATGACGGCAGTTTTATTTAAAATTCGTTTTCCGAAAGAACATTTTCGGTTTTCAGCGATTGTTGTCTCATGACAGAAATATTTTATTTCTTTCATTCTTTGATAAATGAATTACACATTGAGTTATAAGTGATTGTTTCCTCATGACGGTACTTTTTTTTATTCATTTCCCAAAAAAACATTGTGAGTTTTAAGCGACTGTTGTGACACGACAAAATATTTTTATTCCATTTTCTGATAAATGCTGTGCATATTGCGTAATAAGCGATTGTTGTCTCATGATGACACTTTTTTAATTCATTTTCCGAAAGAACATTTTGAGTTTTAAGCGACTGTTATCTCATGACGGAAATTTTTTTATTTATTTTACTCTCTGATAAATAAATTACACATTGAGTCATAAGCCATTGTTTTCTCATGACGGCACTTATTTTATACATTTAAAAAAGAAAACGCTTTGAGTTTTAAGCCACTGCTGTGACATGACAAAATATTTTTTTATTTCCTTTTCTGATTAAATGAATTAACGCATTGAGTTATAAAAGAGTGTTGTCTCATGATGGCAGATTTTTTTAAATTCATTTTACGAAAAAACGTTTTGAGTTTTAAGCGATTGTTGTCTCATGCCGGCAAAATTTTAATTTATTTCACTCTCTCATAAATAAATTACACATTGAGATATAAGCGATTGTTGTCTCATGATAGCAGTTCTATTTAAAATTCGTTTTTACAAAGAACATTTTCGGTTTTCAGCGATTGTTGTCTCATGACGACAATATTTTATTTCTTTTATTCTTTGATAAATGAATTACACATTGAGTTATAAGCGATTTTTTTCTCACGACGGCACTTTTTTTTTAAATTCATTTTCCAAAGGAACATTTTGAGTTATAAGCGACTTCTGTGTCATGACAAAATATTTTTTATTTCCTTTTCTGATAAATGAATTATACATTGAGTTATAAGCGATAGTTGTCTCATGACGGCATTTTTTTTATTTATTTCATTCTCTGATAAATAAATTTCACATTGAGTTATAAGCGATTGTTGTCTCACGACATCACTTTTTTGATTCATCATCCGAAAGAACATTTTGAATTTTGAGCGATTGGTGTCTCATCACGGAAATATTTTATTTCTTTTATTCTTTGATAAATGAACTACACATTGAGTTAGTTATAAGTGATTGTTTCCTCATGACGGCACTTTTTTTTATTTATTTTCCATAGGAACATTTTATGTTTTAAGCGACTGCTGTGTCACGACAAAGTATTTTTTATTTCATATTCCAATAAATGAATTACACATTGAGTTATAAACGATAGTTGTCTCATGACGGCATTTTTGTTTTTATTTATTTCATTCTCTGATAAATAAGTTTCACATTGAGTTATAAGCGATTGTTGTCTCATGACAGCACTTTTTTTTATTCATTTTACGGAAGAACATTTTGAATTTTGAGCGATTGCTGCCTCATGACAGAAATATTTTATT
The DNA here is from genome assembly GCA_963932465.1 of Maratus speciosus. Lineage (NCBI taxonomy): Eukaryota > Metazoa > Arthropoda > Arachnida > Araneae > Salticidae > Maratus > Maratus speciosus. The sequence continues at coordinate 300,567,553 of OZ010789.1, forward strand.
TCTTTCATTCTTTGATAAATGAATTACACATTGAGTTATAAGTGATTGTTTCCTCATGACGGCACTTTTTTATTCTTTTCACAAAAGAACATTGTGAGTTTTAAGCGACTGCTGTATCATGACAAAATATTTTTCTTTCATTTTCTGATAAATGAATAATTACACATTCAGGTACAAGCGATTGTTGTCTCCTGACGGCACTTTTTTAATTTACTTACTTATTTACACAATGGTGCTACAATCCATGTAGGATTTTGACCTCACTCAATATACTTCTCCAGACCTTCCGATCTCTGGCCTTTACTTTATAATTTATAATTTGGTTTTCTGCAAGATCTTTCTCTATCTCTTTTATCCAACTCTTCCTGGGTCTACCAATACTTCTTTTCCCAAATAAATTACCACTATAAATCCTCTTTGTGCTTCGCTCATCCCTCATTCTGATTAGATGGCTTAACCATTGCATTCTTTTTATTTTTATAGTATTTATTATATCTTTTTCATTATATAACTGTTCTAACTCCATATTTGTCCTTATACGCCATGTATTGCCTTCTTTAATAGGTCCAAAAATTTGCCTTAAGATCTTCCTTTCCCAAGTGATAAGTAGCTTTTCATCTTTTTGTGTAGTGGTCCAGGTCTCACTACCATAAATTACTATTGGTTTTATAACAGTTTTATAAATTTTAAGTTTGGATGTACGAGATATTAGAGATGATTTTAGAATGTTTCGAAGAGAAAAATAGCATCTATTTCCTGCTGCAAGTCGGATTTTAATCTCTGCTTCTACCATATTATCACAGGTGATCGTAGATCCTAAATATTTAAATTCTGTTACTTCATTAAATTGTAATTCATTATTTATTGTTAAAGCTGCTGTTGCCTGTGATTTCATTCGGTCCATTTTCATGTATTTTGTTTTTTCTTTATTAACCACGAGGCCTAGTTTTCTTCCTTCCGTGTCTAATTTATTGTATGTTTCAATCAAGACTTTCTTATTCCTAGCAATTATATCAACATCATCTGCAAATGCAAGGATTTGGAGGGAGCGATTCATAATAGTACCACCTCAGTTGTTGTAAATGCTTCTAATTATTTTCTCCAGGCATAAATTAAAAAGAATTGTCGAGAGAACATCACCTTGCTTTAGACCTGAATTCACTGCAAATTCTCTTGAAAGTCTTCCCTGTACCTTAACTTTAGCTTTTGTATTTTCCAGTGTTAATTTTATAAGCTTAACTATTTTATCAGGTATTTTAAATTCCTTTAATATTTCAAATAACTTATTTCTGCTTATACTGTCATAGGCCTGTTTAAAATCAACAAACAATTGGTGCAAATTAATATTTTGTTCATAGATTTTTTCAAGGATGTTCCTGATACTAAAGATTTGATCCACTGTTGATCTTCATTTCCTAAAACCACACTGATAATCACCTATCACCACTTCAGCATACGGTTCTAATCGCTTTGCAATTATCTTTGCCAACACTTTATATGTAACATTTAATAAGGCTATGCCTCTATAATTCTGGCAATTTAAGATATTTCCCTTTTTATGAATTGGGATAATAATAGCACCATTCCATTCATTTGGTATATCTTCATTCTGCCAAATCTCTACTATTAGATCATGTAACATTTGTACCAACTTTTCTCCACCATATTTCAAAAGCTCAGCACTTATCAAATCTTCACCAGGTGCTCTTCCATTTCTTAATTTTGCAATAGCATCCCTTACTTCTTCTACAGTTGGTGGTTCACAGTTTTCTTCATTCATGTCACAATCATTATGATTAGATTGTATTTCTCTTTCGTCATTTGACTGTCTGTTTAACAATTCTTCAAAATATTCTGCCCATCTATTTGTCACATTTCGGTGCCCTTCAATAAGTTTATCATTTCTGTCTTTACAAAAAAGGGTGCGTGGTTGATAGCCCTTTTTGATTCCTTTAAGCTTTGACTACATTTGGCTTATATCACCTAATACTGATAGGTCTTCAATTTCTTGAATTTTACTCTGCTCCAAAGCTCGTTTTTTCATACGTAACAACTTTTGAGTATTTCTTCTGATTGTTTTAAAGTGATTTTCACTCTGTCTTGTTCTATGTTTCAGCATTTTTTCTCTTGCTTTATTCTTTTTCTTAATCAGTTGCCAACACTCATCATCAAACCATTCATTAATTTCCCTCCTTTCTTCCTTTCCAACTACTTCCTCAGCAGTTTTTAATATGATATTTTTGCATTTAGCCCATTTACTATTGATTATATCTTCCTCATTAAATTCAGCATATTCACTAGCAATTCTTTCTGTTAATTTACATTGATAAACCTTTCTTCTCTGCATGTTTAGTAAATCTTTTGTTTTAAATTTTACTTGTTTAGTTCCTTTTGCATCTAGAAATCTTGTAACTCTTTGTCTGTATTTCATAATAACAAGGAAATGATCAGTATCTAAATCCGCACTCTATAACTTCGTACATCTATAACATCACTAGCATGTCTTCTGTCAATCATAATGTGGTCAATTTGGTTTTTTGTCTTTCCATCAGGGGAAATCCAAGTTTCTTTATGTATGTTCTTATGCTCAAAACATGTGCTACTTATGATTAAGTTGTTTGAAGCAGCGAAGTCCACAGCTCTTATTCCATTTTCATTACTCAAATCATGTAAGCTAAATTTTCCAATTGTTGGTACAAAAGTGTATTCTTTTCCAATTTTAGCATTAAAATCACCTATTACCATTTTAACATCATGTCTTGGTATCTTATCAAATTCAATCTGTAGTGTTTCATAAAAAGTATCTTTTTGTTCGTCCTCGTTATCTTCCGTTGGTGCATGGACACATACTATTGAAATGTTAAAAAACTTTGCTCTCAATCTCAAGATACATATTCTTTCATTTACATTGTGAAAATCAATAATATTTTCTCTAAGGCATTTTCTGATCATAAATCCAGTACCATGCGTGTTTTTTCTTGTGCTTGCACTATTAAAAATTGTAAAACTACCAATATCTCTTATCCCACTCTCCTTTCATCTTACTTCCTGTATGGCCAATATGTCCAGTCTATAACTATCCATCTGACTCTGTAGCTGCTTCACTGCACCAGCTCTGTATAAACTTAAAACATTCCAAGTTCCAATTCTAAAATTCATAAGCCGTTTTCCAGTTCCAGTCCGTTTTACCATGAGATCAGTCCGTCTAATATCTGTATTTAAGGGCTTCGCAACAAGGTTTTTTTTCCAGGGAAAGGTTGTCAGCCTTTCGCCCAACCCCTTTTAGTCGCCTCTTACGACATGCACGTGTTACATTGGGACTATTCTTTAATGCCGATCACCACACGGCATACTTTTTTAATTTATTTTCCGAAAAAATATTTAATGTTTTAAGTGATTGTGGTCTCATATGCAGGAATTTTTTATTTATTTCATTCTCTGATAAATGAATTACACATTGAGTCATAAGCGATTGTTTCCTCATTAGGACACTTTTCTAATACATAAAAAAAAAGCGTTTTGGGTTTTAAAGACAACTGTGTCATGACAAAATATTTTTTATTTCACTTTCTGATAACTGAATTACACATTGAGTTATAAGCAATTGTTTTCTCATGACGGCACTTTTTACATTCATTTTCCAAAAGAATGTTTTGAGTTTTAAGCGGCTGCTGTGTCATGACAATGATATTTTTTATTTCTTTTTCTGATAAATGAATTACACATTGAGTTATAAGCGATAGTTGTCTCATGACGGCACTTTTTTATTCATTTTCCAAAAGAACATTTTGAGTTTTAAGCGATTGTTGTCTCATGACGGGAATTATTTACTTATTTCATTCACTGATAAATAAATTAAACACTGCTTTATAAGCGATTGTTGTCTCATGACCGCAATTTTTTTATTTATTTCATTCTCTGGTAAATGAATTACAAATTCAGTTATAAGCAATTGTTGTCTCATGATGGCAGTTCTTTTTTTAATTCACCTTAATAAACTTTTTTGTGAAGCTGCTCTTTCCAATGTTTCAAAGTGATCTGCATGAATTTTTTTACTAAACATTAAAATTGCAAATAAACACGTAGAATTTTGATAAATCTTCATAAGATGAATTTTTAAGATATCACAAGATATCAGCATACAAAATTATCTTTGTCTTTCTTTTCTTTTCTCTCTAGGCTTTCCAAAAATCTTGATTTAATGTAAACGGTTAAATATTCGTAGTCAGTTAGGAGAATCCTCCCAAAAGCATTTATGCTCTTGGAATTATATGCGAAAATAATGTATAGTAATAATATATGCAAGGGCGCCCATATGATTAATTTTATGGGGGGGGGGGGATAAAAAAAATCTCAACTACCACCAAAGCTATCACTCATTTTAGTAAATATTTAAGATACTTTGCATTTTTTTTTTTGCTATATTTTGACAAAATTTGAGTTTTTTCCCGCGTTCTTTTGACGAAATTTGCGTTTTCTCCGCTATTTGACGAAATTCGTATTTTTCTCGTGATCCTCGAACGAAATTTGCGCTTTTTCCGCGATTCTATGACGAACTTTGCGTTTTCTCCACGAATCTTTGATGAAATTTTGTTTCTTTCGCAATTCTTTGACGAAATTTGAGTTTTTTCCCGCAATCCTTTGAAGAAATTTGTGTTTTTTTGCGATTCTTTGACGAAATTTGCATTTCCCTAGCAATTCTTAGACAAAATTTGCGTTTTTATTGCGATCTTTTAACGAAATTCGCCTTTTTCCCGTGACTCTTTGGCGAAATTGGCGATTTTTTCTGCAAACGATTGGCGAAATTGTTTTTTTCGACGACCATTTGTCAAAATTTGTAATATTCTTCCGTATTATCTTTTATGTTCGAATTTTCGGAACCGAATGCCTTAAATTTTCGGACAATTCGGAACATAATCACCTTCACCCCTGGCTTGGGGGTGCTAAATGAGGGGCTCACAACCATAGTAGGCAAAGCCCATTTTGAAAAAAAGGAGATAATCCATTGAGAAGGTGTATAAAATCTGTTTTATCCACTCCCACATTAAACATATAGTTTATAAGCAAATGACAGATATCAGAAAGTATATGAAAACAGTTTTGGTTCAGTGTGGGAATGGATAAAACAGATTTTATGCTTCTTCTAAATGGACTATCTCATTTTTTTTTCCCAAAAAGGACTTGGTCTACTATGGTTGTGAACCCCTCAAATGATCTTCTTACAGTGCAAATTTTTAGCAGAATTGTCTATAATTTAATATGGTTGTATTAAGTAAAGGGGAAAATGTAATTTCTGCGAGGAGATCATTTATCATGACATTCTCACCACAGTCTTTGCTTTTCCTGAAATCAAACCACGTTCTTGCTTCCGACTCCGAATTCTCAATATTATAAAAGTGAGATAGCTCCTTGATTTCTTTAACAAAAACATATTTTTTTCATATTTTTCATAATATTGGGATGAAGTAAAATTGCTTTGAATGACGTTTCATTTCGATTCAAAAACCTTGACTGAAGGTATCTATATTATAAAGGACAAACATATCTGTGCGTAACGCATACGTCATTCTGCGAATGGCAACACTTTGAAATTTAAAATGAAATTTTGGTTTTGCAATTTTCTTTACTGCAATTTTTTAAACTTCTAACCGTCGCACATTTAAAATTTTTACACCGTTGTATGAGGAAAAAAATGTTCTTTTAAATGCAATATGTTTGAAAGCTGTATCTCAATTTATTTTTGAGATATTAATTTTTTTGTAGTTTTTAATATCATTTTTCTAATCGTGGCAACAAAAGAACCCCATTTCTATTGAAAGTCATTGAAAGTAAACGGAAAAGAGTCGAAAATAGGAGATACTGTATATTTTGTTGTCATTTTCTTATAAAATCTAAAAAAAAAAATGTCAGCGATTTTTTAAATTTCTAAATATCGCGCATTTTCAATTTTTACGCCGTCAAATAGAGAAAAAACCTACTTTCAAATGCAATTTGTTTGAAAATTGTATCTTAATTGACTGAGCTATTATGGTTTTTAAAATAACTATTCACCCGTGGCGACCAGTTTGGTCTCCCTTAAATGTATCCTAGGCATTGTATCATGTTACTTTTATTCATAATTTAATTTACTTGCTCGATCCTTCGCCAAAGAGGAAAATTCTGATAGAGAAATCAAGAACTCGGTATATTTATGTTAGTCGGGCACAGGTGATAAATCGCCAAACATTGTACCCGTTTTTCATATTTCATGATTAAAATATAATCCTTTCACTCATTTTTTTTTAAATGGATAGCTTTAATTTAAAACTGAAAAGTTTAAAATTCATGACTTTCACTTAAAAAGAAAATCTTTATGGTATTATTTATTCTTTTTCTTTTTTAAACTATTTAATTTCAACATCAAAGCATTGTTTTAATTTACCCCTCGAAAAATAAAAAAAAATGTGCTGGCGAGTTAAAAAATGCCATTGGCGAGAATTGCGCCCAGCTAACATTAAAGTAGAAACTCTTTCTGATCATAGCAACTTTTATGTAGTTTTATTCGAAAAAAATATTTTGATTAAATAGGTGTCCAGAAAGTACGTTGCCAAATTTCTTTCCTCGCCATGGACCTTTTCTCTATTTCGCCAAGTACCTATACTGGAAAAGTGCCTTTATTTATTGTATTTTAAATGAGATGAAGTCGTATGTTTGTTGTTCGATAAATAAATAAATAAATAAATAAGTAAAAGACGGCACAGATGTCATATACGCACCACGTTGGCGCGATTTTTTTCTGACGCCAATGTCATATACGCACCGGGATACTTAACTGGCGCCAAAGTGTCGTTATTTTGCTTGATATGGTAACCCGGATGTTGTTGTTTATTTATTAATAAATTGTTTATTTACTTTTTTTTGTTATATAAATTGTTTTTTCTATAGTTATTAATTAAACTTTTTTTTATTATTGTTATTCCCTTTTGAAAACTATTACACAATAACCAATGAGATGCGTTTCATTCGGGGGTTGCCATTAAACAATTAACAAATAATTGAGATTTCTGTGCCACGTGCGATAGCGTAATATATATATATAGAGAGAGAGAGAGATTTTCAAGCATGAATTATTTTTAAATGTATCTCTATCACGTGTAGCTCGATTATGAAATATTAATCCGCTTGCCTTTAAAACAATGTAAAAATGCCAGCATTTGTTTCCGTCTGATGTCCCATAACAAAATTAAAACTTCCTCTATAGAAAAATAAATAAAATAATGTAAATAAGAAACAAATTTAACAAACATGGGATTGAACCACGCGCTTAAAGCACTGAAATGATCGGAAAAACTGCCTTAAGTCGCAAAATCTTGGGCTAAGAACTCCTGGCATGTGAAAGTAACGCTTTTAATAAATTTTAAAACTTTATTTGATTGCATAATTGATATTTTTCATATAAAAATTCTTTTTTATGTTAGTGGACAATCTAAAATATATATTACATGTAAAAAAATAATAATTAGAGTTAAAAAAAAGAAAAAAAAAGAATTGTTTTTACCTGTACTCTGTAACCCGAGGAGCTCGGGTTCGATCCCCTAGTATAATTAAAGAGTCTAAATATGGATTTATAAATGGTGCTCTGTAATATTCAAGAGGAGTGGCCATAGGAAGGTTCGAACGGCAAGATTATCTAGTAGACGTTCAATACATTTTGATATCGATTTTTTACAATTACAGTTCTCCATTAGCTCTATGAAATTTTCTGAAAATTCTTCTGATTTCATCCTGTACATAAGAAACAATAAGCTTTATAGATGACGTTGCAGCATCTAAATGAATGGCTTGTGAGCGTGTTTCTTGGTGGTACTATCGTCTAGAGAAAGATTACAAAGATTTTCTGCAAAATGTGCAGATTTTCTGCATGACAAAAAGATTTTCTGCATGACAGTGGCAAAATGATTAGAAAAACGTGGTGTGGACTTATACTTTTCTGATCACATTGTTTCACATAGACCAGGAAAGTATGATTTACAAGAATCGTAAGGTTTCATGTCGACGACAATTATTTTGTCCTACAGTGAAACCTCCGTGTGCGACCACCCCCCTGAACGACCATTTTTTCATGGAACAAAATTTATTCCCATAGGCTCAATATTAATTTTACCTCCATTCAGAGACCATCCCAGTTGAACTCCCTCCATGAGCGACCAATTTCTTTGAAGGAAATTTAGTTTTTTCTGGTCGCTTGAAGAAGGTTTTATTAGAAAAATAATTCCGAAGATTTATTCATCAGATTATTCATCGAAGATTATTCATCAGACTTCTAAACTAAGTTTAGATTTTTTTTTTAATACCGGTAACTTTAAAGTGTTTAAACCCCTTTGTGCCTTTTTAGTCAATGATTTTAACTCTGATGACGGTCAGTAACTTCCCTGCCTTATTCTGTTGGGAAACTCTCAAAGAAATAGATAAATTAATGAAATCCTCATTATTTGTTCCCGTCCAAAAAAAAAAAAAAAAAAAAAAAAAAAAATGGTACTTAGGACGGTACTTATTCTGACGTTTTTAACGTTGCTTTTAAATTTATATCATTCCGCGCCAAGTAACATCTTAATAATTACATCTAATATATATTATGGATTCTGCCCCCCCCCCCCCCGTCGGGCAAGTTCTGGCGCCGCCCCTGGTTGTGTTTGCAAATAGTTTTTCGCATTCCCTCAAAGCTGCGGCTCAAGCGAGGGTGCGATATATTCAATTTACTTTTGCTTTAGTTCTCAATAAAATTTTGAAAATGTTCATTTCGCTTCGTGTAATTTAGTTCCCTTCACGTTTCATATAAATGTAAATATGTAATCAAATTATTAAAAATATATCTAATCAAAAAAATATAATACTTATGATTTTGATATACCTAAAATGTAGAAAACCAACATAACTCAAAAGAAGTGTATTTCTTTTTCAATAAATTTAACTGTATAAATCCCTAAATGAAAAGAAAACCCTAAATAATTACGTCATAAATATTTTCCAAGAAAAAATCGAAAGTTACCAAAAAAGAAAATTTTGGTTGGATCAAAAATGATAACGATATCAAAAAGCAACCCCACCTCCACCTATCTTACGATATCAAGTGCCACCCCCTTCCCTCCTAAAGTGATAACGCCTAAGTGATGGCGCGGACTTTCACAGGTCGGGCGCGAATACTTTCATTTTCTGGAAAGCCATGTGAACCACCGACGTTTCATACATGTTCCCCGATAGTCCCCTATCTTTCCTCCGAGGTATCACTCCCGGTTCGAAGTCAAATAATCCACCACATTAAAAACATAGACGAAAGCACAGAAAGAAAAGGAGACACGGCTGATCTTTATCTACATACTTTATCTTATTACATGGATCGGGCTGGTCAATTTTGGATTCTGATCAATTTTTACTTTCATCTATCTTTATAGGAAGAATATTGGATTCGCGATTTTTTTTTTTTTTTACTTTCTTCTACAGTGTTTAATTCAGACACTTTTCTCCGGGAGGGATTTCTATTGCCTGGGAGGGGACATTATAGAATTCCGGGGGGGGGGGGGGGATTGCACTTTTTGAACATTGAAAATACAAAATCTCGAATCTTCCGGACATTCCATTGCCCCCTCCCCCCCCCCCTAAATTCAACAATGTTTTTCTATCTTTACAAGAAGAAAGTATTGGATTCGTGAAAATTTTCGAATTCCGGTTTTCGGTGAATTTACACGTTTTAGGGGTCAAACATTCCAAAAAACATGTTTTTACAAAATGTCTGTCTGTACGGGACACAAATCTTGTGGCCGCTTTATCTCAAACTAATGCACGGAATTTAATAAAAATTTATATTCAGTTAGTCGATGATATAAATTAATGATTAGTTTTTGGTGTAAATTGTTCAAGAGATGGCGCTGATATGCTGCATTTTTCGCAATTTCCGCGATAGTTCTATCTCAAGAACTAAAGCACGGATTTCCATCAAACCTCAGATTCGGTTAATCCTTAACATGAGTTGATGCTGTTTACATTTTGGTGTGAATCGCCCAACAGGTGGTGCTGCTATGCTGCATTTTTCACGATTTCCGCAATAGCTCTATCGCAAGAATTAATGCACGAATTTTCATCAAACTTCAGATTCAGTTTTTCCCGGGCCACGGCGTGAACTAAACTAAGGAAATGTACCGAGTGTCCCAAAAAGGACTGACTGATTTTAAAATTCAATAACTTCCAAACGGTGACAGATATTTAAAAAATTCTTGCAGGAGGGTTATGCATAAAGTCACAAGTTTTTTTACAGTGATTTTAGTTCGAATTACAAACGATAGATGGCGCTGCGATCAATAGGCTAAATTCAGGCTCGTTTTTTGGTACTTCGTGGTCCGGATAATACATTTCCATCTCCTTTTTCTGCATGGAACAACAGAAAGGACCAAAAATCGAGCCTGTATTTAGCGACTATTGCTTACAGCGCCATCTATTGTTTGTAATTCGAACTAAAATCGAAAATCACTGTAATAAAACTTTTGACTTTATGCATAACCCTCCTGCAAGAATTTGTTTAATATCTGTCACCGTTTGGAAGTTATTGAATTTTAAAATCCGTCAGTCCTTTTTGGGACACCCGGTAAGTAGTTTGCGTTGGGCCTGAAGTAAGATGATTATCATTCGAGACCGGGTTCAAAATTTCAGCCCAATTTATAAATATGGATCAGACAATATTACTCCCGTGTTATTTATGTCTAATAATAAACTATTTTTAATCTAATATTTTCTTTAATATAGTTTTGCTATGTAACGCTTTAAATTAAAGAACTTAAATTCGGAATTTCAACAATATTGACATCTTTTAAACCTTTTAGGGGCAGAAGAGTTCTGTTTGTAAAATGATGAAATAATTGACTGACACCAGAATATTCAAACGAATTTCTTAGAAAGTAAAAGCTTGCTATTTTTCACTTTCATTACAAAAGCAAAGTTTTATTAAAATATTCTTGGTGCAATTTGTCTGTTTTGGAATTAAAATTAGGTGGCTAGACCCTCCAGCCACCGCCCTTGAAACTGTTAATTATTATTTCCAGAAATTTACAGTTACATTGCTAATACATTTAACTAGCCGAAGGCCAAATTATGGGATAATTCTGGGGGGAAAATATTTCCGTTCATGTATCTTAGTTGAACCTTAGCAATCCAAACCAAATTTTGAGAAAAAAAAAAAAAAAAAAAAAAAAAAAAGGGAAGCATGGTAAATAAAATCTAATTAAAAAGAAAAAAAAAAAGTATTTAGAATTTAAAATTTATGCTATATTTTCGCGTGTACATTTTATTTACATAATATATCTGTTTCGACTTACCAATTTAAATTTTAGCATGTATATTTTATTTACTTAATGCTGTTCTCAAATTCAAACTGGCTAATTTCTGACACATTTTTTAATTCCTTTTTAGAGTTCCATACTTAAAAAGTAAAAACGGAACCTTTATAAGATTACTCCTGTGTCTGTCTATTTGTCTGTCACAGCCATTTTACTCGTAAACTACGGAACGTGGAAAGTTCAAATTGGGGGAAGTAATAAAGACTATTGACCCACATATTTACAGATTATTATACATTCACAAATATATTTAGGAAAAATGTAGAGGGCTAATTAAGTTGCTTAAAAAAATATATATTTTTTTTACTATATTTTAAATGTATTTTTGGACTCAAAAATACATTTCTTTTGATTTTAGGTATTATATTTTCAGAGATATCGTCGAAAAAGTGGTGCAAAAATATGCCCCCCCCCCCTTCCATCTATTTCCAAATCTACTGAAACTAAAATTATGAAAAAATTACAGGTAGTAAACGTTAATTTAAACCTTATGACCCACATATTTACAGATTATTATACATTCACAAATATATTTAGGAAAAATGTAGAGGACTAATTAAGTTACTTAAATATATATATATATTTTTCTTTGTATATCGTGGGAATGCTTTCGCAAAGCTGGACTCAAAAATACATTTCTTTTGATTTTAGGTATTATATTTTCAGAGATATCGTCGAAAAAGTGGTGCAAAAATATGCCCCCTTCCATCTATTTCCAAATCTACTGAAACTAAAATTATGAAAAAATTACAGGTAGTAGACGTTAATTTAAACCTTGCAGGAAAAATATACCCGATTACCCTAGGTCACATAGTTTTTGAGAAAAGCTGATTTTTCCGTTACACACAAATTTTGATTTGCGGGCATTCAGCAAAAGGTATTGAGAAGCGCTGGAAGTACCTATCGTAGCAGAAGTATAAAAGAATTGATGATGATTTTCGAAAAAAAAATCATCAGTAATTAGCCGAGAACGAGGGGTGGCGTATTCTGTGTATCATCGGTTTTTAAAGTCTAGATAACAACTTTCGATTATATATTTGTTTAATACATACCCAGTAGCAGTATAAAAGCAATAAAAGCCAAATTGTTAAAAACAGACTGAATTAATCGCATAAATTACTATGGCATTCGCGACTAGTTTGCATTGAGGGGATCTTTCAATAAGCATCCCGTGTCTTACAAAGTTAATTAAAAATCTATCTGGAAAAAGGCGGCACGGACCAAGTCGGCATTGCAACTTCGCGACCTCCTTTCGAAGCGCGCTTAACACAATGCCAAGTTTTAAAAAATAGATTTAAAAAATGGGCTATATATTTCATTTATAAAATTAAACTACGTTGAAGAAATAAGTTATATCAATTCCCTCAAAAAATTTTAAAGAAATCGGTTCAATAGCAAATGCGCAGGTGTGATTTGAAAAATGTAACATGGGCAGCATAGAGCAAAATATAACTGACAGTTACCCTTAAATCAATACTTTAAAATGCTCTAGATTAAAAATACACAAGAAATTTTTTTTTGTAATAATGAAATGCAGTTGAAGAGGAATTTAAATGATTTCATGACTAGTTTGTAATGAAATTAAACATATACAAACTATTTTATTTAATTAATTTTCTATTTTTAGGTAAAATTAGATAAAATAAGAATAAATAATTCGCAACTTTATTTATATATTTTAAAGTACTTCTGACTAAATGCATAATTTCGTTCATTCAAGTAGAAGTCCGCCTAAAAGTTACTTTAAAAATAGAATAGAACAAGGTTTTTCTTTGTACAATATTTCGTTATATCTAAAACAATATTGAATATACATCATACTATGATAAATTGTTGTAAAAACATAGTTGTAATTTTTTTTGTGTGTGTGTGTAGCTAAAATACCTCCCTCCCCCCATGTATAAATGTATATTAAGTTTTGACCAACTTTTTAATCAATATTCATAATTACATCTTTACAGCCAATTAATAAGCTAAGCTGAGTTTTTAAAAACTTCTGATATTTTAGAGCTTTATTTTTTGATAAAATAATTTGAGGTAAGCAAACAATCAAATCAGAAATTAATGATTTTTGAAATCTAGAATATATATATGTGTATACTTTCCTGAAAGTAAGATGCATTTTCTTTAAAATGTTCTTTGTTTTTAGTTAAAATTAGATAAAATCAGAATAAATAATTAATAACTTTAGTCATATGTGTGTTGAATTACGTCTGATTAAAAGCATTATTTTGTTTATTAAATTCCATTCATCCTAAGTAAACGTCTTTTAGGTAGCTTTCTTTACAAAAAGCTACCTATTGCAGCCGTTCGGAGGAAAGCGATTTCAAAAAATGTTGGTATATTTTCATCGATCATGACCCCCAGACCACGAAACCACCCTCCGTTCAAAATTGATATATATATATATATATATATATATATATATATCAATATATATATATATATATATATATATATCTGACCTATGTCACACTGTAACTCTCGTATTTATGAACCGATTTGGATGTAATTCGGTGTGTCCATAGTACATACCAATGTCTCGACCGAGTTCGTTGGCCAGCTTCATCCGCCATTTTGTTTCAAAATGGCGGCCATTTAAAAATTTTAAAAAAATTTAAAATTTGAAATGTGGTACCAAAAAATTGAAAATGGAAAAATATTTTTTTCTTATGTATTTGACATTTATACAAAGACTCCGTAGCAGTTTTTGTTTCGTCTATATCTTAAAAAATGGCTGAGTTATAGCATTTTGAATTTCTGGCGAAGCTGACATTTTGAAACGTCCTGAATTTTGTCACGCGATAAAAGGCGTATTTATGAACCGATTTGGATGTAACTTCGTTTATACATAGTACAGACCAATGTCTCGAACGAGTTCGTTGGCCAGCTTCATCCGCCAATTTGTTTAAAAATGGCGGCCATTTAAATTTTTAAGAAAAATTTAATTTTGAAATGTGGTACCAAAAAATTGAAAATAGAAAAAATATTTTTTTCTTATGTTTTACCTCGATAAAAAGATTCGGGAGCTGTTTTTGTTTCGTCTATATCTTAAAAAATGGCTGAGTTATAGCATTTTGAATTTCTAGTGTGGCTGACATTTTGAAACGCCCTGATTTTTGACATGTGATAACAGACATATTTATGAAACGATTTGGATGTACTTTGGTATGTACATAGTACATACAAATAACTCAACCGAGTTCGTTGGCCAGCTTCATCCGCCATCTTGTTTCAAAATGGCAGCCATTTAAATTTTTTTTAAAAAAATTAAATTTAAAATGGGATACCAAAAAATTGGAAAATGAAAAAGAGTTTTTTCGTATGCGTTTGACCTTAATACAAAGATTCCGGGACAGGTTTTGTTTCGTCTATATCTAAAAAAATGGCTGAGTTATAACATTTTGAATTTCTATTGTGGCTGACATTTTAAAACGACCTGATATTTGTCACGCGATAACAGGCGTATTTATGAACCGATTTGAATGTAACTTGGTCTGTACATAGTACATACCAATGTCTCGACCGAGTTCGTTGGCCAGCTTCATTCGCCATCTTGTTTCAAAAGAGTTGCCATTTAAAAAAAAAATGTAATTTAAAATTTAAAATGAGGTATTAAAAAATTGGAAAATGAAAAAGATTTTTGTTATGTGTTTGGCCTTGATACAAAGATTCTGGAGCAGTTTTTGTTTCTGAAAATTTGTTCTTTTGTTTATATCTTAAAAAGTGGTTGAATTATAGCACTTTGAATTTCTATCATGGCTAACACTTTGAAACGATCTTGTATTTGTCTCGCGATACCACACGTATTCGCCTATTTCGATGGAAGAAGGCATGCGGATAGTATACATCAATATCTCGACAAAGTTCGCTGGCCAGCTTCATCAGCCATCTTGTTTCAAAATGGCGGCCATTAAATTAAAAATATATATATTTAAAGTGAGGTGCAAAAAAATTAGAAATTGAAAAAGGTTTCTTTCTTAAGTATTTGACCTTGATATAAGGATTCAGGAGCATTTTTTGTTTGTCTTTATCTTAAAAAATGGCTCAGATATAGCAGTTTCAATTTCTAACGTGGGTGACATTTTGAAAAATCTGATTTTTTGCCTGCGACAGCACTCGTATATATCAACCGATTCCGATGTGAGTGAGCATGTGCACAGCAATTACTAAGGTCTCGACCAAGTTCACTGGTTAGCCTCATCCACCATGTTGTTTTAAAATGGCAGGCACTTTAAGAAATTGCCGAATTTGGCAGCCAAATATAAGTTACTTTAAATAAAAGCAGCTTGGATAAAGCTGACTAATTTCGCGAAATTCTCATTCATAATGATTTAGTATTGATAAAAATTAGTATTGAATCTCCTACATTCGGTTTCCACTTAATTGAGCTTCGTGTGCTTGAATAATATAAGTTGGCTTTTTTAAAATAAGGAATATGAAAGCTACCTCTTCCTCCCGGCACTGGCCGGAAGGACTTTTTAAAATTAATTTAATAATAGAACAAAGTTTTTCTTTGTAGTGAAACATTTTTTTTATTTTAAAAACAATATATTGAATGTACACCATACTATGATAAATGTAAAAAAAAAATTTCTTTGTACAGCTAAAATATTTACTCCTATTTTGACAATTTTTTAATCAGTATTCATTATTACTTCTTTACGGCTAGTTAATAAACTAAGAGTAAACTGAGTTTTAAAAAAAATCTGATGTTTCAAAGCTTTAGTTTCTGGTAAAATAATTTAATGTATATTAGCAAAAAACCAAATGAGAAATTATTGATATTTTGAAAACTAGAAAATAAAAATTTCTTGAAAGTTGGATGCATTTCCTCAAAAATATTCTTTTTTTTTTTTTTTTAGTTAAAATTAGATAAAATCAGAATAAATAATTATTAACTTTATTTATATATCTTAAAGTACTGCTGACTAAAGGCATAATTTTGTTGTTTCATTCGTCCTAAGTAGAGGTCTTTCTAAAGTTAATTTAGTAATAGGACAAGGTCTTTCTCTTAGTAATATATTTCGTTATTTTTAAAACAATATATGGAATATATATCATACTCTGATGGATTGTTGTAAAAACATAGGTTTCTCCCACCACCCCCCCCCCCCTCCCTCTCCTTTTTTTTTTTTTTTTTTTTTTTTTTTTGTGCAGCTAAAATATTTCCCTCCTCCATTTTGACAACTTTTAAATGAAAATTAATTATTACTGCTTTACAGCCAGTTAATAATTTAAGAGTAAATTGAGTTTTTAAATTTTTCTGACATTTCAGAGCTTTAGTTTTGATAAAATAATTTAAAATATATTAGCAAAAAATCAAATGAGAAATTAATTATTTTTTCAAATCTAGTAGGATGCATTTTCTTTAAAATATTCAATTTTTTTTTGTTAAAGTTAGATAAAATAAGAAAAAATAATTATTACTTTATTTATGTATCTTAAATTACTGCAGACTAAAGACATAATTTTATTATAAAAAGTTTAATTCATCCTTAGTGGTCTTTCTAAAGTTAATTTAATATACATTTATATTTGGAAGTAACCACTGGTGCAACATACATGGGTATTTATATTTAAGGGTATATATCAAGATAAATGTTCATTTTGAATATTTATTCTTCAATTAAATATAGAATCATTTTAGTTTTGTTCATTTATATCCACTATTGCATCCAGGAATAAAGCATATTCGACCAGCGTTTTTTTTTCCTTTTGGTACATATCAGTAAACAAACATATATGCCTTTATTTCAAAATGTAAAAAAAAAAAGAAAAAAAAAAGTAGATACACTTGTATAATTTGTTTCAAAATGTATCGTTAATTATATCTCCACTAACATTAAGATCAAGCTCTTTAAATGCGATTTGAAACGTAAATCAACGACGGTGGGATGGGAACTCGACGCCCTCTCGCGGATAAGCTGTTTTTCCTCCTTTCGGGGATAATTTTTTTCATTACCGTTCTCAGGGTATTAAGGTGCGTTTTCACTGGTCGTTCTAACGACCTAAAAAACCCTAGTGATCCAGAACCTTAACCCAAGAGCGTTTTCACTGGTTTCAGATAAAAGCCTTCCGCCAACCAATCAAAGACAAGTTTTTACTGCGCAAGCGTCTACTTTACGGCTTTACTGTCTACAGATCGATCAGATGTCATGTCAATTGTAAACAAATAATTGTTTATTGCTGTTGTCATTGTTAGTAGAAAATATTTTGTATAGAAATTAATCGAAAGTTTTGACTGTTTTCTCCACTAAAGGGCTTTAAAAGCACCCACAAATCATTGTTTAACCAAACTTCAAATTGTAGCAATGGAGTTATATTCCTAAATTAAATAAAAACACTAAGTTACTATGATTTATGCATTTAAAAGCACATTGAATAAATTATTTTTCACACAAGTACGTGTATGTGTAATAGAGATCGACACAAATTTAATGTTGCTTTTTGAATTTCCTTTTAAAAAAAATTAAGTGAAATTTGTTAAATAAATCACAAATTAAATAAAACGTTTGTAAAAATTTGAATGTTCAGGCCCGCTTGGGAGACATACTTACACTATGAAGGGATGTACTCACTGTTATTTGTGAATCGTTTTTCATAAATCACAAGAAAAGTTAACATTTAAGAATGTTTATTTTTATTTTATTATTTTTTTCAAATTTTAGTTTTTTACAAAAGTTCAAACGTTTAAAATTTTATTATAATTTTTAAAGAATGGAAAATTTAGAGGATTAAAAATTTCTAATAATGTTTATCTCTGTAACAAAAAAAAAAAAAAAGAAAAGAATAGCAAAATTCAAGGGAAAAAAATATCTGTGAAAAAACTTCTTTAAAGCTTAAATAAAATAGTATAAAATAAAAAAATAAAACCTTTTTTATGTAAGAGTGAAAAAGAATCTATTTTCGAAATTAGTGGTGGGACTCGGGACCCATGAGCACATACAACTCTATGCCTATGTGAGACTAGCATTTAGATACACTGGCAGGTTCTCTTACCATATCACAACAATATAAAATTATCCAATATAGTTACATCTACTTTTTGTGACCCCCCATCCCCAAAGAAAAAAAAAATTCACAGTAAAATGCAAAATAAATGTACTTAAAATTGTAAGTTTTACTTTATGATTTCACATCAATGCAAGCCTTCGATACAGGTTTTTTCTTTTTTGGGGGGGTGGGAGGGTAAACCCTCTTTTGTTATTGAATTGAGAAAAATAAATTTTTGTAAAGAAAAATTGAATTCAGTTGTTTAAATTCAAAGAAAACATTTAATAATTCTTTTTTAAATGTCCTTCTGCTATATTATTCTCGTGAGCTTGTTTTGTTTGCAAATTACACATTTTAAATTCCAACTATTTTTTCTTATTCTGTGAAGTCACTTTTATGGACAATAATTTTGTGAGGGGCTTCTTTTATAAAGAAGAATAAAGGGGTATAAATCTTTGACATACACATGACTAACATAACGTTAAACAGAAACTAACATAAAAGGTACTTTTATGTTAGTTGGAAGCAAATCTTGCAATTATTTTTCCCTTCGGCAATAATACTTTTTAGTTTTCACTTGTGTAAATTAGAAACAATGTATTAAAGTTAAAATAACATATTTTGGTTCGTTGTATTATTTCTCATTATTATTATTTTATTCCTTTTTTTAATGAAATAAGTGAAAGGCACATATTTTAAATGTATGTAATATATGTATTTTAAATAAAAAATTTGTATTTCAAATAAAATGAATGAGAGGTTTATATTTTAAAAGAAATGAATACAAATGATGACAATAGGAATAATATTTAATGGTTTATCTCAGGGCCGAAACTAGAGGAAGCATGTTCCCTGGGTGACAGAACGGAAAACGAAGGGGGTGCCAACTGCATTTTGGTTTTTGATTTCTAAAGAACCTACACTAGTCACGTAAAGAGACTTGCAAGCTAATGTTAAATATGGGAGCATTCTTTTCAAATTTCTCGCTTGCATTTTATTATTTTTAAATGATTTTTTTTTCTTTAGGTAGCTGAGTTTGACCTTTAACTTTGTTGGGTTGTGCATTTTTGATTTTGGTTGCAGTTTTTTTTATGAGGCTATTTTAGCCTCATATATATATATATATATATATATATATATATATATATATAAGCTGCAACCAAAATTAAAAAAGTAAACATTTACCCAGTTAGGGATCAACCTCAGCTATCCCAAACAGAAAAAATCATTTAAAAATATTAAAATGCAAGTGAGAAATTTAAAAAGAATGCTCCTATAAGTTTAACATTATCTTACGAGTTTCTTCATGTCACTTCTTTTGGATTTCATTTTCAAGATTTTAATGGATCGATATTTGACAAAGTTGATTACGTAATTTAGTATTATGTATTTTTTTTTTTTTTTTACATATTTTAAATTTCAAATAAGTCGGCTATTAGAATTAAAATTCTCTTTGTAAATTGACTTTGCGGAGACCGGGAAAGGGGGGGAGCAAAATTTATGTTTATGCCAGGTGAAGAAAGACTAGTTTCAGCCCTGGTTTATCTCATGTGCTTGACTGACATAAAGTACCCGAAAATGTTCTGAATTTGAACAATCGAGTCAATTGGCATAACAATGATTTCACTAATCAATATATCTCCAACCATAACATGCCAATAAAACATGTTGTGTTGCCTCTCAGTCAGTTTAAATATTAAACTATGATAGTTGCTACTAAATAAGTATAGATTTTTTTTTTAATTTAAACTGCTCTTTTATAAACATTAAACATTTATAAATATCATGCTTAATTTCAGGACTGTAATTCATGTTGGTTCAAAAAACTTCTGTTACAATACATTAATTTGGCATGACTAAGGAAAATTCACCACTTTGACTTGGTAGAAAGCATGAACTACTGAATTTATTAAAAAAAATATTTTTTCCCTCTCTTTTTTTCAGATATGACAATAGAAAAGGCGAAAAAAAAAACATTTTTAAAACTATGAATTGAGAATTTCTTTAAATTATTTTTTCAAAGTTTAAGTAAATTTACTTATATTAAATTATTAATTGATAAAAGCAGATTAAAAAATATATTTCTTTATTTTTGTAATTAAAAATTATCTCTTTATTTTTTATTTATATTTCATTTCTTACCTTTAAATTGTTTAAAATATTTCATTGTTACAGTTTCACAGCCCGATGGCATATTTTAATGGCGCAGTTTGATGCATAATTAACTCTGCTGTTATTGTAACCATAAAGAATATTTGGTGATTTATCACCTGTGACTCTAATATAAAAATGCATTAAAATTAATTTAATATTTAATAATTAAGTTCCTAAAAATACTAAAATTTATTGCCAAAAGAAGCACTCAGGTGTACATCATTTTTACAAATCTGGAGTATTAGGTAAGACGAGTCTACTCTTGGTAATAGCAATGAGGATAATAAAAGGGGAGTATCCTCTAGTATTGGTTTTGTGAATGATGGAGATCACAATAGTAGCGCCCCACCAGTGGCCGAGAGGTTCTGCTCTCGAAGCTAGCAGACGGAAAGTGCTGGGTTCGATCCCAATCACGCCCGTCGGCCTAATCGTTCAGAGTTTTCTTCGAACCTTAGTTTTCCAAGTGTAAATACGGGTTAGATTCCTTAGAAAGACCCCCCCCCCTCCCTTTGGGCCTATATCCCTCGTGCTGATAATTGGCCGTCATAAACTCAACCAACCAACCATAATAATAGCTTCGTATTTGCTTGTCTTCTAGATTAAAAAAAAAATTCTTTTTATGTCAAAATAATATATTTCTTCTTCGATTAAGAGGATGTCTTCGATCTAAAGAAACATGTTATTATAATTTTAGATATCTATATATGTATTATTCTTATTTATAAAGTACTATAGTCTGAAAATATTTTAAATGGTATGAAAAATAATCACCATAATGAAAGAAATGTTTTAATTCTACATTCAAGGAAAATTTTCTGGAAGAGTATACTCTCGTTTCAAAGAAATTCAATTCTGATACTTAAAAATAAGCAAAAAAGGCACTTTAATCCATCCATTTCTTTTAAAATTATTAAAAGTTGCAAACTAATTTCATCTTTCTTAGTTTTTTAAATACATCAGTATGATCAAAAGGTTAAGGCTCCCATCCTTTCATGCGAAGACACTCACAAGCTAATGTTAAACCTATGGGAAGATTTAAAAAAATATATATTATTTGCATCTCGATATATATATATATATTTTTTTTTTTTTTTTTTTTCATTGGATAGCCTGTCATTTTCTACATTCGACTCTTTTATTTTTTCGATATTTTGCTTGCAGTTTTTTTTTTTTTTTTTTTAAAGAGGACATTTTTACTTTTGGAACTGATTCCTAAAGTGAAAGTAAATTAATTAAAAAATCTGAAACCAAAACCAAAAAAGTAAAAAAATGGTGAATGCATGATATATTATTATATCGCTTATGGGCTGCAATAGTGGCACAACTCAAAAAATCAGTTTCTGAGATTAATGGGTTTGAAGTTTCGCCTTGTAATGAAATGCAAAATTTACACGATTCATTGTTGTCATAAGTGTTAAGTAGTACTAAATGACTCCGTAAGGGTTCAATTAATAATAATGCAAAAAAAAAAAGTATCCTCATATCCCATGTTATATTGATGATAAATATGATTATATGATGATGCATTCAGATTATATCATATATAAGGCAACAGCGGCAACTCCTGCCATCTGTTGGTGAAATACTGAACTACAAGATATGCCACTGTTGCTGAGCTGGAAAAAATACCAATCTGCAATGCTGGAGAGTGCATTAACTCAAAATTCGTATTTTTTGAGTTGTGCCACTATTGCAGACCACGAGCGATTATGTGCAGCCATATATTTCTGCTAATTCTGTGCCAACATTTGCATGATTCAGCACAAAGTAGTGTGCATCTAAAGGAAAATAACCGAATATTTCTGTCAATGCCACTTTATAATTTTTGTTTTCACCTCCACATTATTCATAAATATTCTATTCTAAATGTAGTGTTGACTCTAGACCAATTTGGCAGGACGCAACCCTCAGCATCCCTTTTTAATTATTTATGCATCTGGCAGCTCTTTTTAACTAGTGTTTGTGCCCGGTACACCTTTTTAATTATTCTATACACTCGGTATTACAAACTGCAATTTTTGATGCTCCCTTTCAATTTAACTGTAAGATTTGTCAATTGGTTGAGTGAAGAAAAAAAACAAAAAATTCGCCAGTCGGTTATGGGAGGGAAAAAAATCGCAAAATTCTTCAATCAGCCGCAGAAAAAAAAATGCTTAGTTCGTCCATCGATCGCATGAAAAGAAAACTTGAAAGTTTCACTAGTAAGTCGTGGGGGAAAATTAAAAAATTCACAAACTGTTTACGGGAAAAAATAATTAAACTCGTCGATTGGCTGCAGTGAAACTCATCAAAATTCATCCATCAACTGTATATTAAAAAAATCATGAGTTTTGCAAATCAGTTGCAAGAAAACCCCCCGCAAATTTCGCCAATTGGTAGAAATAAAATATCGCAAAATTAGTCAATCGGTTATGGTGAAAAATTGCCTAAATCGTCATTCAGTCATCGGAAAAATTTGTGAAATTTATCAGTCAGTAAGAAAAAAAAAGAGAAATTTGTCAATTAGTTGCGGGAAAACATAGCAAAATTTCATTGATAAAAAAGGACTCTAAACAAACCACAATTCAAAATATTTTTGTGAACAAGGTATAGGAGTGTCCTTTTTTAAAAATTCTTGCCTGGAATCCCTTTTTTTCTACAGTCAACACTAACCCGAGTATGCCAATAAAAAGGTGCTTTAAATTTTTATGCTTATATCAGCATGTTTCCCTAAACAATAATCCAATTTTATATTATAGTCTTTATTTTAATCTAAGTGTTTGTTCTAATTTAAATTTCAGCAATTGATAATTACTAAATTCCTTAAAAATTAATGTCTTAAATCAGAAAACATTATCTAGAATTTACTATTACCTTAGCAGTACATAATAGAACACAATTAAAAAAAAAACAATAAGTGACTTACTTTTCATAAAGATAGGCAATACAGGAAAATAAAGTAGTGTAGCTTCCATGCTGCATACAAAATGTGTTTTAGCCTGCAAGTTTGCATCTAAAAGACTAAAAGATTATTTCTAACCTAATAGTCTCCCAGGCGCATTCCAACGGGCCAACACAGAAGTAAGGAGCCAACAAGCTGCAACTCAACTAGATATTAGTTGACTTTGCTCTTTCTACATCGATCATCGTCATGTTAGGACAATAATTGATGCTGCTGATGAACAGATCATAGCACAGCTTAACACCTACCATCCTTGTTGCATTTCTATCATCAACTGAAGTAGCTAAAGCAACTAGCAAATTAAAAGAGAGAAAAAAAATTATTACATGCATACATATACAGATATAGTTTTTAAAAAGCTAATATTATTTACTAATGACTAACTAATTATTAATTAAGAAATTTAAGTATGCTTATAGACAAAATTAGATATAGTTTTGCCACTATATCATCTAAATATTTATTACAGAATGCTAATTATGAAAAAACACTTAAAATGCTATAAATATTAGAATAAATTTATTGCATCGTATTTTAAAAAAGATACGATACTGCAAAATAGTTCTTTTGTTTACATTACATTTTTATCAAGTTTTAGGATAAAGTTGTAATATAGATTCAAAAAAGGCCTCAACACAAAAAAACGGTTGAAGGTGAATACGTACACTAAGCCCAAAATATAACACAAAAATAAATAAATATTTGATTTAAACGGTAAATGTCAATTTTTTATTAAAGTACTACTCAAAATCAAATATGGGAAACTGAAAATAGCTGATTATATATATTTATTAAAATAGTATCATTTGTAACATTAACAAAAACCTCATAAAGAATTTTATCCCTAAGCAACGATTTATAAAATTACACATGCTCCCACTTAGATTAGGCCTAAATTCCATCAACTGTTACAAGACTTTAATAAAACTCCATTTAAATACATAAACAGTTATATTAATCCTTTAAAGTCCTACCTGCACATGCTTAAAATTGTTCTGGTGGACTTTAAAATCTTTCTACAAAAGATTAAGTTTATTATACATATAAAATACTCACATCTAATTATAAGAAAGTTTCTGTCATAATTTTAATTGGAACAGATGTACTTTGGACAGATGGAACAGATGCCTTTTAATTTTTGAAAGATTACCTTACCACTAATTTCTTTAAAAACATTATTTGCAATGTGACTTCACATTTAAATTTTTCTTTTTCTCTGTATTCATAATTATTAACAAAACAATAAGAGTAAAAAGCAATTGAAGAATCAAGATTTAACAAATTTCAGTTTCGGTCGAAACTTAATTTTAAATCACACCAACTGTATCACGTAATTTGCTCTGATGACACTAAATATAATTAATAAAAAAAAACAAAAACACTTTGTCGTTTTAAAACAAACTTTTTATCTTTTAAAAATGCTTTTTTTTTTTTTACTTTCAAACACTTAGAATGAATAACACTTCATATGAATAGAAACAACAAACCCTTTTAGCATCTTTTAAGAACACTTTTTTACTTCCAAAAAAAAACACTAGATACATTTAATACATAAAAACATATCCCCCCCCCCAACCAGCTTTTTTTTTCATCCTTTACAATAAAACCAATTAGTGTAATTGCTCTGGTAACAAAACATGATGGGGATACTACTATGTAAGGCTGGTCCACACTTTTTTTTTTTTTTTTTGCTTAGTGGCAGATTTTAGATATCAATACTTTTTCAATCAATGAAAATAATTACTCCGTAGCTAACAAGACATACTGATTTAACTTAAAATACATTGAATAGGCATTTATTGGAATATGTATTGAATTGGAACGGTAACGTGTACAAATTTTTCGAAATGGGCACATAGAAAAGCTACATATGGTCTGAATATCTCTCAACTGATTTAAACTTCATAGTAAGTTATAAATCTTCATAAAAGTTTCAACATTAATCTTAACAACAAAAAGAAAGATAGCATATCTGTAGGTGAAATGAATTAAAAATAAAATAAAAAATAGATCAGCAGGGTTTTTTTTTACATGACAAAGTTCACAAGTAAATATCTGAAAAGGAGTAAAGAGCAAACTGTTTTGCAATCTGATCTTTCTTGCTTAAAAGAGAACAGGAAAATACAAAATACATTGGCTTATTTATTTTATAGAAATTTTGTTTACATGTTTGCTTAAACATGCAGGTTCAATTACCTACAATAAGCAAAACTGGATTGAAGTTTGCCTGTAATTAATTTTCCATTTAAATATCAATGGGCTACAGTAAACAATATCCTTCTTAATACTTATAATTATTTGAAGTGAGCAAAGGGAAATATAAATCTACATAGATCAGAAATACCCTATCAGGTAACCGAATATAATCAATGAAGCAAGTAATTCATTTAAAGAAACAAATATTATTATAAAAACACTTTTATTCTTTGTATACTATTAACATTCAATAAAAATAAAATAATTTTGAGAACTGGACATAGTATCTTCATTCTTATATCAGAAATGAAATCCTTAAACGAAGTATATAATTGGTATTCCAATATTAATAAAATGTATCTGAATGACCAAAAATAGCGATATTTATCCTACAAAAGTGCTACAATTTAAACAATCCGTATGGATTACCTACTATTTATTAAATTAAAAGACAATAATAAAAGATATCTATTCAACATGTCAATAAAACTTACCATTTTGCTTCAATCACAGAAAATAGATTCCTCTTTGACGTAAAAAAAATAATAATTTTAAGTAAATACAACAACGCTATAAAGTATAAATCACGGAGTAAAAGAGGTGGAGGCGAAACTAAAGTTAAAATTTTGCTATGCAGTTTTTCCCCCGTTAGGTGGCGACACCGTAGAATGTAGGCTATCGGTCGATTGTTTTACAATGCTTTTCAATGGGAAAAGCACTGATTTTTAAAATTTTTTTACTAGAAAATTTGAATTTTAAGAAAGTTGTACAAGTAGAAATCTGATTAATTACAGTTTTCTTCATAAGATACATATTTTTTTAAAGGCACTTGGCTTTTTGATTGCTTCTTAAGACGCTTAAAATCAGAGATCATTTTGACAAAAAAAGTGAAGGCAGGCCATTTATAAAGATTGAATATCACGGATTATTCTGCCACAAAGAAATAAATAGACTTACGACTTTTAAAAATTAAAAGTATTATTCAATATTTTTGAGTAAATTTTAATCTCGCGTATATTTTATAACCTTTGAATAATTTAATAATTCATAACTTTTGATATCTATGCAATTAATAAATGTAGAATTAAAACAAATTTTTATCTTAATTATTTGGGAAAGAAAACGTGTAAATTACAGGTCATTGTTCAGGAACTAATTTTTTCAAAAGTCGTAAGGTTTGATTTTAATATAATCTTACTTATAAGGAGGAAGGGGGGGGGGGGGGGGGAGGACCGGAAATTCCAGATCCGGGCCCGACCCGCCCCGAAAGAGAAATAATTAGGCTTGGCCCGGACTGGGCGGGTGGAAAAACTAAAAGTTCTGCCCATCCTGGTCCGTTTGTATTTTCGCAGTTCACGCCCTGGCCCGCCCCATGCAAAAAGCAGTGAAAACAGGCCCGGCCCGTCTCTTGCAAAAAAAAAAAAAAAATCAGACCCGACTCGATTTCTACAAAAAATTCCGATTTTTCTTACATAGAATTATTTTCCAGAATACTTCATAAATATTTATGGAAAAATGTAACAGTATATTTTAGATTACTATATGTTTTTAAGTCAGAGCATACAAAATATCAAATTAAAAAAAACCCTTTAGACTCACTTTCATGCATTAATGCATGAATACAAAATTTATTACGATTATATACATTAAATTCAGTAATACGAAAATAATAGGACTCCATCTTAAATAGAACGCAATCATCATGGCAACATAAAATCATTACCTATCATGGGATATATTTGAATTAATTATGTGTGATAGGATTTAATAGAATAATCACTGTGGCAACCTAGAATCATTTCCTATCATGGGATATCATCGAATTAATTACGCGTGATAGGATTTAATAGAATAATCACCATGGCAACTTGGAATCATTACGTATCATGAGGTATCATTGAATTAATTATGTATGATAGGATTTAATAGAATAATCACCATAGCATCCTAGAATAATTACCTATCATGGAATATCATTGAATTAATTATGCATGATAGGATTTAATAGAATGAAGGAAACTTTTATTAAATTTATTTTTTGAAGATTTGATTCCATTTTCATAGAATTTGACATGACAAAATTCTGCAATTTAAATAGTATTTGACAGATAGGTACATATCAATTACCCACAGCAATTTTTAGTGTTCATTAAATATAACATTTAAAAAACATATACACTAAGATCGATTTAAGATAAAAATTTCTCAAGTTAAATATAATTACAAGCAAATAGGTTTATATTAAAGCCTAATAAAATCTCTCACCTGTAAAGCACGGAACAAGCTCAATTTTATTTTCCCTTCGTTTTTTCTTTTTTTTATGTGACTGGTATAACCTGTTTTCAATCCAGGAACAAAGCACTTATACCCCATCTTAATTTATGCTTTGTAATATCAATAACAAAAAATAAACGAATAACATAAAATATTTTTTAATTCTAACGTACGGCTCTTATACATACAATCATATGATATTCAGCTAAAAAAATGGCCAACATGCGGATTGTGGCGCCCTCATTTTTTACCAAAATCCAACTTGCGTTTTCTACGAGTAATGCCTATTAAGTTTCCCCTCCACCCCTTTTACTCCGTGGTATAAATATTACTTCGTACGTTCAGAACGCCGCCATTACTATAAAAAAGCTCTTTTTTAATTGGCTGCGCTTGGGTAAGCGGCGCTTAGGATTGAACAGAGATCATTCCTTCAAAATCACGTTCTAACGACGTAAAATCTTGTGCTTAGGTAAAAAGTTAGCTAAGTTAGACCTTGGGTCGACCAGTGAAAACGCACCTTTAGAATAGAAGGTAGGGGAACGCTACGTTTGAGAATTAACCGCAAGAGAAAAGCTCGATGATGCAGGTACTGGCTGGAGCGCCATCTATTGTCTCCATTTAAAGTTAGAAACGAGAACATTTTTTAAAAAATATAAAGTAGTTTTTTTTTTTCCTAATGCGAATGGTTTTTTTTTTTATTATTATTATAAAAATCATAAAACAAATTATTTTAAATTTTGTAAATTATTCATAATACATTTTACAAACTAAAAGTAACTCCCTTTTTATCAGCTGTGCTATTTAAATGGAACAAAAATTATTAATGTTTGTTCAAGACAGGTCTAGAATACATTTTTTTCCCTTTTAAGTTTTACTGTATCCAGACTATTTTAAGTAAGATTTATTTAAATCAAGACAGGAGTATCTTTAAAAAAATTGTGCCCTGAATTTGGCATGTAATTTTCGCAAATATTTTGTTGATTAACTTAAAAAAAAATTTAAAATAAAGGCTGCAATGTTTTTGTTTACATTTTTTATTTTACTAAAAACCATAAAAACTAGAATTTAGTTAATGAATTATTATTGCTTATTAAATATTCATAATAAACTTGGCAAACAGCAAATTACTAAAAACTATTTTTTTTTTTTCAGCCGTATTTTAAACGAACAAATATCAGTTCTTGTTCAAGACAAATCTAGAATAAATTTCTTTCTTTTAAATTTTAATGTACTTTCGTTATTCAGAGTACTCAAGGGTGTATCTACATAAAAATTGTGTTCTAGATTTGTAAGTAATTTTTGCAAAAATTTTATAGATTAACTTAAAAAAAAAAATAAATACTGTGATTTTTTTTTCATTTTATTTGAAAACCATGAAAACAAGAATACAGTTTGTGAACTCGTTAAATATTCATAATAAATTTGACAAACTGCAAATTAGTAAAACCCTTTTTTTTTCAGCTGCATTATTTAAAAGGAGCACAAAATATTAATTCTTTTTTAAAACAAGTCCTAGACACTTTTCCAGACTTTTTTTTATTCTCAATTTTACTGTACTCAGATTTCTTTAAAAATAATTTATACAGTATCAAGTTAATGCTGAGATTTTATACTTTTATAGTAGCATAAAATTAATGAAAGTATATAGTATGAATCATTTCGTGTAATCAAGAAACTCATATCACAATATTAAAATATTTATTTGCTTAAAAGACGTTATAAAAACACATTAAAAATCTATATTTACATGTTTCAACTAACTTTCTGAGTCGTCTTCAGAATGTATAGTATAACATAAAATTACAAATGCATATGAAAAAAAAAAAAAGCTCTGTGTGTGTACATTTAAATAAAGATTACATAAGAAAATGTACATTGTTTTTATTTACGAAATAATTAGTCAACAATAGAATATTATTTTATAAGAAAACATTGTTTTCTGTTTTGAACGACAGATGGCAGCTGCAGCAAATTCTAATTGATTTTTTCAGAATTTACTAAAAAATTGCATATCATTAAATATTTATTCAATATATAACAGAATAAAGCATTTTAGTTACAAATTTGGAGTTTAAATTTCACTAAATGTTAGTTGTAATGTATATATATCAATCTTTTATTTACAGAAATGCGGATAGAAAATTCATTGTCAAATACAAGACGTCTTCCATAAGGAAGTTATTTATTTAATGCGTTTATTTCCCAGCCCTTTAGTCTGTTTTTTGGCTTTTCTATAGCCCGTGCCACATGCATACACGAAACATTTCCGCGGCATATCAAATTATAATGTAAAAATATTAATTTATAAAGGAAATAATAACGCATTCCTATTGAAAACAGTGTTAAAGTAATGCAGGTACTGTGGGCAGCGCCGCGATGCGGCCATTTTAGCGTTACGGTTAAGTTTGCTTGGAACACAGATTATATATATCTCATATATAATCTGTGGCTTGGAAGAGGCCATAAGAGAAGTTTCTCCTTCTATAGCTCCGTGACCGTTCTATTGGCGATAAACACACTATATACTTCTAGGCACTGTACAACGGTGAACTAGTTCTGGATTAGGAGCGCAAATTCTTAAAATCTTTCCATTTGCATATTACCATCAAAATCGCACGAACCAGCGCCATCTGTCGGCTGTTTTTTGAGTTATTTTTTATTTCTGTCTTAAAAAAATTCCCGTGACTTATAGATGCTAATCCTGCAAACAGTTTTTCATTTCTGTTATTTTTTCGGTTTTTATAATTTTTTAAAGTTTATACGGACTTTTTGCTCACCCGGTATTTGCATTCTTAACAGAATTTCTAGGGTTTTGTTTTATATTATTACTCTAATTATCATTTCGTAAGTTAAAAGTGAATGATACAGGAACAAAACGATAACAAACGATACAAAAAAGCAGCTAAATAAATAAAGCACATCGTCTGCCTCTCTCGCTGTCTCTGCTTCGCTTTAGGAAAGAATAGATGTTTAAAACATAGAGCGTAAACATATTTCTTCAATATAGGTAATTCTTCCCCCCTTGTCGGTAGTGACGCTAGTACTGTTGCCATTACAGATTTTGCCGTAAATGGACTTTTAAACGTCACATGGACAACAGAAAACTTAAACTTTTGCTCACCAGATGGCAGCAAGCTGCTGCGCATGCGTTTTGATAACTTAAATTGACTGGTCATTTCTCCCCTTTACATTACACATCAGAGTTTGTTTTGAAACCGCTGGCGCTCAAATTTAAAGCAGACGATTTTTATTTCGAAGCAGAAAGTATTTGATTCTACTCTGATTTTTTCATGCAGCATTTTTAATACTTTTCCAATATTTTGAAGCCATGGATAAACCAAATAAAAAGAAATTTAGGAACAGCTTCAGAATAACACGCGCGCGGTCGCCAAACAAAAATTCTCGCCAACGTTGGCACTAGGCGCCAACGAGAGACGGGATGTTTTGTTTACCTCGCGTGGAAGAGAACTCCCATATGGTAGGCGGGAAGTCTGCGGTTGGGACGCGTTTGTTTAGCTTGCATCATGCGGACGCATGGGGAAGAGGGGTCAGAATTCTTTTTTTTTTCTATGCGCAGAAAATGAACTTGAAATAAAATTGAACTGACCTTTAAGTCATATCCTTTCTTCTTAGCTGAAATAATGATAATAAAGACAGAAATAAAAAAGAATCATTTTGAAATGTCGCAAAAAGCTACATTTTCTCAGAAATAAGAAATAATATTAAAAGACATTGTTCACTGACTTTAACTTAAGTTAGATATAAGATTTTTTTTTTTCTTCTAAAATAAGAATATAATTATTTAATGCATGTTCTTAAAATTTACAAATTACGCTAAAGCTAGAAAATAACAGTCTAATAAATACTACCTAAAATTTGTGAAAGCTAAGAAATAATCATCTAAGAGATATATACTTAGCCAAAAATTTAAAATTATATTAAAGCTAAGAAATAAAAGCAGCTATGAAATTATGCGTATAGAAAAAAAAATAGAGAAGTGAAGTTGATTTGTTGTATTTAGTTAAATATTTATCCTAATTTAACATTTCTCTATTAATAAAAAAGTTTTGATTTAAAATTAAAATATAATAAATTAAAATATTCATGAAAAAAAATAATCTACTATCTTAAAACATTCTCCCTTTTTTATAATTATAAAAATTGTATTTAAAAAGTAATATTGCGCCTTGCGCCAAAGTTCAAAAGTAAATTTTGAAAATCTGCTAAAGCAAAAAAAAAGGTAAAAAAGACAGTATATTACGTAAAAAATTCTAACACGTGGTGACAAAGATTATGACTGATCTACACGACGTACGAATAAAAGCCATAAAAATCCGCAAAACAAAATTAGATCTAATCTAATAATTTTAAACAGTAATATAAGAAATTACAAATTATTTAATAATATTATGCATGAAAAGTAAAAACCTGTACCATATACAAGAACGGTATGACAGTAAAGTATCCTAGTGTAAAGTTATTGAAAACGTTTACTTAATAGGGGGCGCTGGTTGTTGAAATTCCGAAAGGGATTTTTCCATGGATAAAGGGAAAATATAGCCAGCACTCTTTAGATGAGGAATTTACCTCGGCGTATTTATCACTTGTTTGGCTTAGGATAATCCTTTCTTTTTATATGCGTTCTAGGAGGGGACTACGTGAACGTGAGGGCAAGGACAGGGCACGGCGTGTGACAACTCTAGAAATTTTCAAAAAGGACATTGCCTTCTTGAAAATATAATATTAATAATGGGAAATGTGTTTCTTTATCTCTTCAATCGACTTCCGTTTCCTGAAACCTCCAACATCGACTGTGCGCACCAAGGAAGACTTACCGAAAGGGGGAGGGGGGGGGAAGGCCAGCCTAACCATCGGGCAAACAGGGCAGCTGCCCTCGACCTGTGGCAATTGGGTTGTATTAAAGGTCGCGAGTCTCGCTATAGAATTCGGTACAATGTTTTCTCTGTATAAAATAAAAAGGGTAGATTGCTTTAGGTATATTTTTAAATGTGTCTTTGTGTTAAAAAAAGTGAGTATCAACTAAACAAAGTTGGAGGGAAAATTGATAAAATTTTCCAGGATCTATAGGTTTCATGAAAGCGACCTTGAATGTAAAAAATATTTATAATATATTAAAGGATATAAGATTTTGCGAAATTAAAAATAATCATGCACATTATTATGAAAGGAGTGGTATTTTTTATACATTTCATTACCTGTTTTATGTATTACTCTACAATTTAAAATAAAATTTGTTAGTCCAGTATTGCAGTATATGTTGGGCCCCATTAACTGCTTCGCCAGCAGGGCCCGACTATCAAGTTTTTGTGCCCAGTGCACTTTCAAATTTTCGTGCCCCCTTAGATTGATTGATTTACTGATACTACTTTTTTCTTTACATATTACACACTTATTCGAAAAGTATCAACTCAAAAAATTAAGCTTTCCGGAAAATTGAAAAAAAACGGTTCCAGGAATAAAAGTAAAATATTTTTTCTATTATTAACTGAAATGTGCTTTTAACCATGTATTGAGATATATTTTTGTCATTTCATCGTATCATTATCTCAAATATCACATTTTTTCACAATTATAATTTTTTTAATGGAAATTTGGATGAAATTATGAAAAATTCTGTGCCCCTCAGATATTTCGTGCCCAGGGCACGGGCCCCGGGTGCCCGTGCGATAGTCAGGGGCTGTTCGCAGGGCTCCGCGCGACATTACGCCGGCCCTGAGTCACGGGGCGTTTGCTAACTGTCGGGCATATCTAGTCCCTCAACATTTTGACCTGGGTGTAGGGTAGAGGTCTGCACGGGCCGGAATTTCCAGGCCCGGGTACGGCCCGAACAAAAGCAATCTTGGCCCGGCCCGTTTATATTTTCACAGTTCTCGGCCCGGCCCGTGGAAAACCAATTAAATGAGGTTCGACTCATTTTCCACAACAAAACTCAGGTTTTTCTAAACATACAATTAAGAGTCTTTTAAAGAATAATATACAACACATATTTATGTGATAATTTTTCAGTATATTTTAAAATTACTATGTGTTCGCAAGACAGAAAATACACAATAGCAACATTAATGATTACTTAGTCTTAGACGTTCCAACATCCAAATAAGGATTCGTTAAAAAATTAATGTAGTTTAGAATAAAAAAAAAAAGGAGGGTTAAAAAACATGATAACTTTTAAAGCTGTCTAATAAAAAGCAGATATGTAAAAATATTTCTCTGCATTTAATAAGGCTTTTTCTCAAATCCTAAAAGAGCTACTATCAGATACATTTTTTAATTTATTTCTTTTCGGAAACGCATAAGATTGGCAGGTGTTCTTATTCAAAAACTATGTAGTTGAATAACGTTAGCTATTTTTTGATAAAGTCAATATATCTTTGAGAAAATATTATCAAAGTTAATGTTTTGAATCGTATTTCCAGAAACGATAGCACGGGAAAGGAGAAAAACTTGCAGTCAAGTGACAAGAATCTCTTATATCTCGATAAGTATAATTTATTTATAAAAAATGGAAAACGTTGATAGATTCCAAATCCCTTCAATAGTCAGGCCTGTCACTTTTAAGCCTTTACAGTTAAAAATGAGTCAAAAATTTTCTCACTGTTGAACAGTGAATTTGAGAACCATCTTAAGGTATATTTCCAAAAATTCCGTTAATAGAAGTTCGCTATTAATATTTTTATAAAACATATTGCCTTCCCTACACATCTTGAGAACAATAAAATCCAGTTCGGCCTTACTCGGCTATGTAGAAAAAAAAAATGCAAGCCTGATCTCGGTCCGGCACGAGTTTGCTGAAAAAATTAAGCCCAGCCTCAGACAACATTTAACTGCCCGATGCTGATCTCTACGCTGGACATGTTACATTTCTGTATTAATGTTTTCAAACTATCATCGGTTGGTGACGCACATTTATACTTATTCTTGGGAAAGGGACCTTTATTGAAAATGGGTTATATTTTACTGGCTTAGATTAAGTTTTTATAGAGGGCCGGCAGGCCCGCTTGAATTTTTTTATCGGTCCGGCCCGGTAGACCCATTCAATTTTTTTGCCGGCCCGGCCCGCTAAAAAAATTGTTCCAATTTAGCCGACCCGGACCGTTTGAAAATTCGCCTTCACTTCGCCGGGCCAGGTACGGGCCTCCCCCCCGGTAACCTCTGCATATGTCCAAATCCGAGCCGCGTCGAGTGGGATGCAGTTTCCTTATTTTTAAAATGAACCGCACAGTTAGTTTATATATATATATATATATATATATATATATAAAAAGCACGTGGGTATTTATTTACTGATTTTTTTTTTTTTTAATTCAGAAGTTGGGTTGGCTATAATTGTTTCACTTTCAAGTTGAATTTTGATTTGGATTAACACGATTTTTCAAAAAGTGTCCAGATATTGTTTCAGATTAGAATCGTGCATCAGGTCGGGTAGCCCGATTTTACGCATCCACAACCGGCCCATGGTTTTGGTCGGGTCCGATTCCGGACTTAATTTCTAGCAAAATAAGTACCGGAGCTCTAATATTCTGCACTAATAACTACTAAGTGCATACCTCTCCCCTCCATCCGCATATTCCGTACATTATTTGCAAAATTTAAATCAATTTCATCTTCAGTAAAATAATTTTTTATAGTATGTATATATGTATATCTACTATATACATATATCCATTTATTCTGAAAAGAAAAAAAAAATAACTAAGCCAGTGCTGCTGTAAATGAATTTTTTGTGACCTCAGGTTTTTCTTCTTTAATATTATGAAAACTACTCAATACAAAAATATGAAAATTGTTGGTATTATAGAGAAATGTTTGACATAAACATTAAACAAGCTGAAGCAGACAGTTTTTAAATAGAAAAATTATTCAATGAGAGATTTAATGTTAAAGTTCGTCAAAATAGTTCCACTAAAAAAGTTGTATAGGAGCAGAAACTATGCATAGGAATTTAATCATTTTTTCTAAGGATATACGTTGGAAGCTCCCGGTGGGCAGACTGCATTTATTTTTTTAATTTGATTCATTTTTTGAGGATTTATTTTTATTTTAAATTCAAATTTTTCAGAGATATTTTTTACATATTTTAGAAAAGGTTATTCTTTTAAATTATTGTCAATTGTAAAAATAGCGCAAATAATAATATTTTCTGTAAATTAAAAATTTTATTTACACGTGACTATTATAAACTAGAAAAAACCCTATTAAATTACAATGAAATGATTTCATGTTAAAAGCGGAAAAATATTAAAATTTTCGTCATAATTTTTTTTATATATACTAGGGGGCGCTGCCCCCTACGAGCTACGCTCGTCAACCCCCGTTCAGACACCGCAGACTCAAAAAGCACGCTAATTTGATCGGCTTAAAAAATATTTCGGAAGATTGAATTATAAGTTTAAAAACAGTGGCGATCTCCCTATAAACGGGTTTCTATTCATTTTTCTTTGATTGGGGAATTTTAAATCCGAATCAGCGGCTGTTAAATGATACAATGGCTGTTTCCGTCTTTGATTAAATAAAATCAGTTGACATTTAAAAATAAGCTAATATAAAATGAATTAAATAAACAGAGTCTTTGCCTCCCGGTATTTTTTAGCAAAGCGAAAAGAAAGTGTTTTTTTTTTTTTTTTTTTTTTTTTTTAAATGACACTTTAAATGTATCGTTTTTAATCTGACGTAATTTTCACTAAACTTTTCTTTCTCCTTTTACTATTCACGTGAAAGTAATTTTGTTAGAAATGAAATATTATTTGCGCTATCCTAATAAAAATAGTTGAAAATATCATCTTAAAATATTACACAAATGTCTCGGGCAATTTTTAAATTTAAACTGTTTTGCAATATTATTTTTTGTTCATTTTACGTAATGTGTAATGTGACGTAAATGTGACGTAATTTCTCCTATTTAAGACTTCTAACGCATGTTAATGAATTTATTATTTTACAACATTCTTTCACTTTTAAAATTCACGTGTAATATGGTTTTTATGATAATTTTTAATGAGTCCATGCTTTTTATATTTTCTTGTTTATAATAGTCACGTGTAAAATAAATTTTTAATTTGAAGCAAATATTATTATTTGCGCTGTTTATACAATTGGCAAGAGTTTAAATTAGTACAATCTCTCTATTCTAAAAAAAAGTAACTACCGCTGTCACCGCCGCCGCCGCCGCCACCGCCGGTTTTGAATTTTTTGTGACCGGAGGTCTTTCTTCGTTAATATTAAGAAAAATAATGCATACAAAAATATGAAAATCGGTGGTTTTATACAGAAATGTTTGATAAACATGCTGATGCAGACAGTTTTCAAATCGAAGAATTATTTTAAGAGATATTTAATGCTAAAGTTGGACAAAATCGTTCCACTAAAAAAGTTTTATAGCAGCAAAAACTATACATGGCAGTCTAATCATTTTTAGATCATTTTATGCGTTAGAATTTACCGGAGTGCAGATTGCATTAATTTTTTTATTTTGACTCATTTTTTCAGGTTTTATTTCTATTTTAAATTCAAATTTTCAGCATTTCTAGAGATATTTTTTACAGATTTCAGAAAATTGTACTAATTTAAACTGTTGCCAACTGTATAAAAAGCGCAAGCAATAATATTTGCTTCAAATTAAAAATTTATTTACACGTGACTATTATAAACAGGAAAAAAACTTTCAAATTAAAATTAAATAATTACGTATAAAAAGCAGGAATTTATTAAAAATTATGTCATAAAAAGTACACACGTGAATTTTAAAAGAGAAAGGATATTGTAAAATAATAAGTTCATTAACATGCGTTAGAAGTCGTAGGAGAAATTACGTCATATTTACGTCACATTATAGTTATTACATAAAATGAACACAAAATAATATTGCAAAAAAGTTTAAATTTAGAAATTGCGCTAGACATTTATTTAATATTTTGAGAGGATCTTTTCAACTATTTTTGTTAGGAAAGCGCAAATAATATTTCATTTCTAACAAAAGTATCTTCA
Source organism: Maratus speciosus (assembly GCA_963932465.1). Classification (NCBI taxonomy): domain Eukaryota; kingdom Metazoa; phylum Arthropoda; class Arachnida; order Araneae; family Salticidae; genus Maratus; species Maratus speciosus. The sequence continues at coordinate 300,605,485 of OZ010789.1, forward strand.
CGTGAATATTTGAAAGTGAAAAAAATAGCTTGGTAAAAATTACGTTAGATTAAAAACGATTAATTTAAAATGTCTCATTTAAAAGAACTTTCTTTTCGCTTTGTTAAAAAATACCAGGAGACAAAGACTCTGTTTACTTAATTCCTTTTATATTAGCTTATTTTGAAATATTGTTACACGTATCTACGTCATCAAATTATTTTTATTCGACGTTTTATTTGTATTTTTATTAATGTTCTACGAATTTATTTGTTCTATTGTTATTTAAAATAAAAAATTATGTCAATTTGTATAATTTGGCGAGTGGTTTGGCGATTTATATAATTTGGCGAAATTGGTCGACGAGATAATCAAGCAGTACCGCAGCGGATTTGGCGTTAAAATTCCCCAATCATAGACAAATGAATAGAAATTCGTTTATAGGGAGATCGCCACTGCTTTTTACATTATAATTCAATCTATCGAAATCTTTTTAAAGCCGATCAAATTAGCGTGCATTTAGAGTCTGCGGTGTCTGGGCGGGGGTTGGCGAGCGTAGCTCGTAGGGGGCCGGGCCCCCTAGTTTTCTAAAAATAATTACAAAATATCTTTCGAAATGCTGAAAATTTGAATTTAAAATAGAAATAAAACCTCAAAAAATGAGTCAAATTAATAAACTGAGTGCAGTCTACACACCGGGAAATTCTGACGCATAAAATGATCTAAAAATGATTAAATTCCGAGGTACAGTTTTTGCTCCTATAAAACTTTTTTAATAGAACGATTTTGTCCAACTTAAGCATTAAATATCTCTTTAAATATTTCTTCGATTTGAAAACTGTCTGCATTAGCGTGTTTATCAAACATTTCTCTATAATTCCACCGATTTTCATATTTTTGAATGCAATATTTTGCTTAATATTAACGAAGAAAGACCTCCGGTCACAAAAAATTCAAAACCGGCTGCGGCGGTGACAGCGGTAGCTACTTTTTTTTTTTAGAATAGAGAGATACGTGAATATTTAAAAAGAAAGAACACTATAAAATAATGAATTATTTAATATGTGTTAAAAGCAGTAAATGCGAGTTTAATTACGTCCTATTTAAAATGGAAAAATAATAAAATTGTTTAATTAACATATACATTTACATGTACACGAGAGATTTATTTCATATGATCTTTTTAACTATAGTTTCCAATTCTAAGACAGCGTAAATAATAAAATTTCCTTTCTAACAATAAAACTATTTTTAGGTGAATATTACAAAGAGAAAAAAAGTTTGGTAAAAATTACATCAGATTTAAAATATTGCATTTTAAATTATTTTCTTATAGCGTTATTACAAATTTCGGGAATCAAAGACTCTAATGCCTTATTTCATTTTACATTTTAGTTAATTTTCGGATGTTTTACTTATGTTATTTAATCAAACATGAAAACAGTGATTAATAGCAGTTGATTTGGCCTTAAAATCCCTCAATGAATGGAAACCAGTTTATTAGGTGATCGCCATTGGCTTTTTGATTATAATTCAACATTCCCTAATCTTTTTAAAGCCGATCAAATTAACGGACTTTTAGATTCTGAACGCGCTTTGGAGATTGTAGCTCATAGGAGGCAGAGCCCCCTAGTACAGGGATGGCGAACTTTATCACATATGCGTGCCAATTTTTTTTGGAAAATTATTTTACATGGCCATAATGTGCCAAAAATAAACAAGTCGGAAATTGTACATCGAACGTGGCAAATAAGGTGCGTTCGTACTGTAACTAGTTCTGTAAGTATTCTATAGGTGTAACCAGCCTTTAGAGTGGGGGGGGGGGGCAGATTTTTTAACCCGAACATGTTGGATGCAAACAATATCATATATAGTAAAACCTGCTAAAACAGAACCCCATGAAACCGGTAGAATTTTCGTTTTAGACAGGTTTTCATCTTAGAAGGTATAATTGTGTGGTATTTCTTTTAAAAAGGGCTCAAACGCGATTTTTGTTTGCGTGAGGGGGGGGGATGAAAAGGGGTTCAAAATTCAATTCTTTCATAGGTAATTTATTCAAAGATATCTTATGATAGGAAATGATTCTAAGTTGCCATGGTGACGTCCTATTTAAGATGGGGTCCTATTATTACTGAATTTAATATATAGAATCGTAATAAATTTTGTATTCATGCATTTTTGCATAAGAGTGCAAGAGCTGTTGCACCAAGATCTGAATATTTATAAAACCAGTTATAGAATGAACGGACCTGATTTGCCACGTTTGATGTACAATTTCGACTTGTTTTATTTTAATGTCAAATTTACTTCTCTTTTCCATAATCGTGAATTTTTTCTTATTTTAAAAAATATTTTCTGCCAATTTTCAAATAGACTGGGAATAATTATGTTGCATTTCAGTTTTTTCAATTCACAACATATAGAGTTTAGACAATCTTAGGTCTATTAAATTTATGTAGCTTTATTTAGAACCTCAATCAATACCGTGCCTAAAATAATATTTCCCGTGCCATTTATGCCACGCGTTGCCGTACGTTCGCCGTCACTGCCCTAGTATATTAAAAAAATCTAATATATTAATGGAGCAAAAAAGATTAAAATCAGGAATGGCGAATATTCAAAAAATCCTACTCGCCAAGGATTTCATTGTATCAACCGGTGGCCGTCAGTATGCAGTATTTATAAGCTGCGATGAGTTCCGACTAATATTTAAATATTTACTAAAAATAACGATGTACTGGAGCATCGCATTGAACTTCGGTGCAAAGTTAGCACCATGTGGAGTTAGAAAGTTGATCAGAGAGAATACGGTAAAAACATGAACAAAAAGCAGCTAGTAAAAACAGCAGATACAGTTTCGAATGATTCTGGCATTCCTCATCGCCGTTCGAAAACTATCGAGTCTATTCTTGTAAGAATAGATAGGAGTATGCTCTTCGAGTACGACACACTAAGACATATCTGTAAGCTCTTTGATAGAAATGAACGCAAAGATTTGGAGATGGGGGGAAAATAAAACTATAACTTGTGGCTTCGGTTTTTAAGAAACGCTGTTGCTCTGGGTTTCGGAGAGCAGTATTTACGAGTTTCAGTGAATTCAGTTCAATATTTAGATATTCACTAAAAACAAAGAAGTCCCGGAGCTCAGCTCCATTTACAACTGTCTTATAATGTATTATTATGTGGATATCGACCGAAAATTCGGTTCAGTTTTCATTTTTAGACCAAAATCTGTTTCCGGCAAGAATGCTGGCGAAAATTCGGACGGATCGAAATTAGCTGCATTCCAAAAATCTTATTTCTTCCTTCGAAAATTTTCCGCATAGCTGATTGATTTGAGCTGTATCGGTTTAAATGAGACACTATATTATTTATTGCTATGAACTTCACTTCTTATAAACAGTGACATTAGACATGACTAATGTTGCCAGGTGTCCCGCGTAAATTGGGGGCTCCAAATGCTCTGGACACCACTAATTTCTTATAGTTTATTTCTCCATCTGCAGTAGCAAATAATTCTGCCATTAGATTAGGCGAGGAAAAATACTTTAAAATACTGGTGTCCAGAGCATTTGGAGACCAGATTTACATGGGACACCTGGCAACACTATTCATGACTGACTCAAGGCGTGAGTTCAAATATTAAAGCAAGAAATACATGTATGACTAAACTTTGAAGACCCTTTTCACGTGCTTATTAAATGCTGCAGCCTTAACAGTGTAATAGAAAATGTATAGTTTGAAACAGTAGAAGTATTTCGAATACTGTTTGAGAAAGTTCTAATATAACAGATAATCATTTACAAAAATCATTACAAAAGATAAATCGAGGTATGTATACCTAAAACTTTTTTTAACGAGAGGAAAGTCGTATCATTAGAAAATAATTTTGTGTCGTTGATGAATTAATTACATTTTAATTTATATGAAAATAAAGTTTTGGCTAGAGGCATAGACAGTCAACTTGGTCCGCACGTATAATTAATTAATAATTATGTATATTTATGAATGTATTAGTTAATTAACTTTTTACTTTCTTCTATCTTTACTAAAAGAAAGTATTTTCATTATTTTTAAGAATACCTCCTACATATATATACAAACTTTTTACAGTATACTTTAGATTATTTATTATATGTTCGTAAGACAGAAAATACAAAATAGCAATATTAATTATTAAATAGACTCTTAGACTTTTCAGCATTCAAATAAAAATTCATTAAAAGAATAAATGTAGTGGAGAATAAAAGAAAAAAGAAGATTCATCAAAACATCATAAGTTTTGAAGCTGTAGATTTTTGAAAATCTTTTTAACCCTAGAACTACCGGAAATTTTACTCAAGTTTTATAAAAACATTCTACACCAGAATTTTTACTTAAAACTATTTAATTTGTTTATTTAACTTATTATTGTCTGATTTATACATTTAGTTTGTTTTGAAGAAATTTCTGGTTTGAATAAATATTTTGAATGTACATGTCGGGTCCATTGGACCCTTCTGGTAGACAGAGGGTTATAGGCAAAAGATCTGTTACAGAATTCTGTCAAATTTGTCGTTTTGAATCGAATTTCAGGGTGCGATAGCACGGTTAAATAGCAAAATTGGTCGTCATGTGACAAGAATCGCTTGTAACACGAATTATGAAAAATTGGGAAACGTTGTTAAATTCCAAATTGGTTCAATAGCCAGGCCTGTCCTGGTAGAGGTCTGGATGGACTCGTATTGGTCTGGGTCAACAAAAGAAAAGAAAAAAATTAAACGGTACTGCGAGGCAGATAAAAAAAAATAATATTAATAGCGATAATGATTTCTGTTAACGGAATTTTTTTGGCAATATACCTTAAGGTTGTTCTCAATTTCCCTGATCAACAATACGAAACTTTATGGCGCATTTTCTGACTCATTTTTAACTATAAAGGCATAAAATTGGCAATCCTGACTAGTGAAGCTATTTGGAATGGAATGAAATAGCGTTTTCCATTTTTTGATAAATAAATTAAATTACTTATGAGTTATAAGCGATTCTTGTCACGTGACGGTAGGTTTTTCTCTTTTTTTTCCCGTGCTATAGTATCCGAAAATTCGATTCAAAACACTAACTTTGACACTAATTTCTTAAAGAACTATTGACTTTATCAAAAAATCGATTAGCGCCATTCTATTGTATAGTTTCTGAATAAGAAAACCTCCAAATCTTATGCATATTCGAAAAGAAATGAATTCCGAAATGGTTCAGAAAGTAGTTTCTTTGGATTTATACAGCCTTCATAAATTTTAGAGAAATATTTTCACAAATCTACTTTTTATTATACAATTTCAAAAGTTATTATGTTTTTAGCCCTCTTTTTTTCTTTTATTCTAAAGTACATTTTTTTTTCTTCTTAAGAATCCTTATTTGAATGTTAAAAACTCTAAAAGTCTAAGAAATCATTAACGTTGCTAATGTGCATTTTCTATCTTGCGAACAAATAGTAATTTTAAAATATACTATAAAGTTATCCCATAAATATGTATGCAGCATTTTTAAAAATAAATAATAATCTAAATAGGCCCAATAAAAATAGGCCATTAAAAATAATCTAAAATAGGCCCAAAAACGATACTCCGGCGACAATTGTAAAAACCGTACGCACCTTGGTGTGTCCATTCACCGCACTTGTGTTTCTCTATTAAAAATGCAATTTTTTTTTATTATTGTGAGTTAAAAGTTAAGCAGTTATACCAGTTGATCCAACCTGAGCATGTTTACAGCAGAATATTCTGACCGGCGTAAAAGGATTAATTTGCAAATAAAATATACGTATAAAGGTATCGAGTAAAAGAAGTAAATGAATAAACATTTATGTCTTTCAATATAACCTGTTCTTAAATAGTCTGTAGTGCAATCTCAATTAAAATCTGCGACGTTCTTCTTTCGTTTCAATTTTTCCTTTTTATAAAATATTTTTATTCTAATTATAGATAGTTCTATGAGCTACGCACGTCAACTTTCGATCACATTCCGCATGCTCTAAAAATATGCTCATTTTTGTATTTTAATTAGATTAACTAATTAGATTGAATTATATTATAACGACCAGTGGCGATCTTCTCAAATCGGGTTGCTATGCATCTTCCTTTGACTGGGATAAGGAGAAAAGGGGGGAGACTTTTGGTCCCAAACGGAGTACTCATTTGCTACCTCGACAGCTGACGGCTGTTCTCGCGATTGATTTAGAAAGATCTGTCACACTTTTGAGAATCAGCTTATATAATACGTAGGGAGCCTTAAGGCTGTTCTTAACTGCTCCGCTGAACAAGCGCAAAACGTTCTGACACATTTACAAATTCATTTTTTAACGGAAAGATATAAAATTGGAAAGACTGACCCTGAAAGCGATTTGAAATTGAACTGTTTTTTCAATTTTTTGATCCATCTATTACCCATTGAGTTATAAGCAATATCGATCACGTGACAAACCCGTTTTTCGCCCGCTCTTGAGTGATTTTTCTACTTTTGCGCGGAAATTCGGTTCAAAAGGTCCACTTTGATATTATTTTCTGAAAGATGTATTGCGTTTGAAAAAAAAACGGAAAAAACAGCTCGACGACATTGTTTCTGAACAACAAAACCAGCTAGTTTCATGCAATATTTAATATAAATTTATTATTGCAAAAGTAGAATGGGAAAATAAAATTCTGACTATTTACTCTTTTACTTTGTAGAAATCTGTGTATTTGTCATGCTTATTTATTATTGTTATTATTACTATAAAAGAATGAATAATTTTAATACTAAAAGCAAATTATATTTATATATAAAAAGTTTATTTTTAAAATTCTATAAAATGATTTCATTTAGAAATTTCTTTCTAACATTCATGTACAAGAAATGTGGGGAAGGGGGGGGGGATCTCAAAACCTGTCACCGCCTCATTAATAAAGGTTTTTAAAATACAAAAATTAAGGATTTAACAACCAAATATGCATAACTTTTTTTTTTAATTCAATCCCCTTGTATCCCTAATGCTGTTCCCAAATACTGACATTTAAATTTATGACATATTGGATTAAAAATACTTCTGAATTCTTCTATATTCAGACAATTCTGATGTGTTTTAATTTGTATTAATAATTTGTGAATATTCACAAAGTTAATAAATTTTAAACCTTCTATGAAGTTCAAACAAGGTAATCTGCAAGAGAAATCATCTTCAGTAAGTTTGAATAAAGAAAGGGAAAAGATTAGAAGAACCGTACAATAATAGAGCTTTTAGCTCGAGAATTGTAGGAGGAAACACTAGAAAGGTTTTTTTGACTCTGTTCTGGGAACGGCAATGCCGCAAAGTCCGGGAGAAATTGTAGTAAATTTCCTCAAAGATTTGCAATCCTTTTTTAGGGATAACTGGTGACAGCAGTATTGTTTGAGCAAGGTCACACACTAGAAAACATGCAGCACATCCCGGCGTGTGGCCTGCTTAACTTTGGCGGAGTAAAAATACCAAGATTTCTAAAGCTTTTGTAGCTATCTCTATTCTCAAAAAGAAAGAAAAAAACACCTCATGCCGGTTGAATTTATAGCGACTTTTTTACTTTCTTGTTTCAGAATAATAATAATAAAAACACTACTGCATATAAAAACATGAAAATTGGTAGTTTTATAGATAACTTTATTAATAAACAAGCTGAAGCAGACAGTTTTTAAATCAAAGCATTATTTAAAGAGCTTTTTAATGTTAAAGTCTGACAAAATAATTCAATTAAAAAAGTTTTATAAAATCAAAAAGTATGCATAGCATCTTCCTATTTTCGATCGAAAGCGAAAACGTTCAATTTTTTAAGTAATTAAAATTATATAAATATACATAATTATTAATTAACTAGCAAAACCCGCAACTTTGCTCGCGAAATAGTTGAAATATGCAAGTGATATTTGTATGTCTAATTTTTGTTGGAAGAAAATATACTTTTAGGAGTAATTCAAAAATTACTAACTAAGCCAAAATTACTAACTAATTTTATACAACCTTTTAGTCAAATGCGTAATTTATATATTTTATTAATTACAAAATAAGCTGTCGTGACAACGGTGTATGCGGTCTTGGGCACAGTAAAGGATAATGAATGGCGACCCAATTTCAGAAGATCGCCATTGGTTGTGTGTGATAATATCATTTAATCTTCCATAATAGGGCAAATCTTTGTAAAATAGAGCCTCATTAGCATGTTTTTAGATCGTACTCGATATAGAATTTTTAGGGGGAAGATCCCACAGTTTTTAAAATTTAATAACAAATAATCTTAATCCCTTGAGGGGCGGTGGTATAAAATATATCCCACCTAATTTAAACAAGATTCTCACCAGAAAATTTTAACTAATTTTTTTAATTTTGGAGGAAAATCGTTGAAAAATTGCTTTCCCTTATTGAAAATTAAAATTTTCTGATTATTCCGGTGAGAATTCAATATTAGAGACATTTTTGCTTGTCCCTCAAGGGGTTAAATAACAATTCATCAATTTTAGCATCAAATTATATTAGAGAAAAAGAGACTTTCAATTAAAAGCAATTAAGTTTACCTTAAAAATGATTAAAAAAAATGATTTTTTCTTTTTTAATATTAAATAAAAGCTTGTATCATTGTGAATATTTTGACAACCCATCTTTACCCACACAGTAATAATATTGCGAGATATTGTTAATTTTGTTAATACACTCAGCGCAATTACTCATACAAATTTAAAAGGCTTTTCCTCTATGTTCATATTTTCTTGACTTTCATGTTGAACAAAAATATAATTTTTCAAAAAAGTAGTAGGGATTTTTAAAACTTCAATGTTTTATAAACTTTTTAAAATTTTTATTAAATAGGCAATTAATTTTTTTAAATGTACTTCTACTTGAACACTGAAATGCAGTGAGTTCACCATTTGAATTATATTTTTTGAAAATAAACAAAATTGTTGAAAAAATAAACTGCCCCTTTAAACAGCATTTGAATTAATCAAACAAGCTTTACCTGCATGTGCGCTAAAGAAGGTTTTACGGAAATATTTAACGAAACATCTTTTAAGAATGCAAACAAAAGTAAATAAATAAATAAATAAATAAATAAGACTTTTAAATTGGCTTTTAATTAGCTACACGCGTGCTGGCATAGCATGTGCATTTTTCACATTATGAATAATCGCATTTAGATTGACGAAGAAGCAAAAAAAGCACTGCAGTCTCAAACAGTTTTTCATTTTTCCCACCTACCAACAATCTTTCTGATACATATCTGTCAAGGCATCAAAATTGCAATTATTTCTCTTCACATGCAAAAAAAATTAAATCACATTTTTTATTTTCTTATAAATGTGGTACATCTTGAAATATAATCAATTGCTCCTTTCTTGACTGTCGTCTTAAGGGGACTCTTTACTCACTTGAAAACATCTGCGTCATAATGTTAAAACTATGGGCCGATTGACTTCGAATTTCGTCAGGTCGCCACTACTGTCGTTTTTTTAAAGAAGCTCAAATAGTAAGATTTACAAACATTTCAATCGAAAACTATATTTTAGACATGAATTTTTTAAAAAGAAAGAAACCTTTAAAAAAAGTAAGCTATTACGTGCGAAAAAAAATAAATGTAAAAAATGTGTCACATTTAAAACTGCATTGTTACTGCATTATTTTTTGTTTAACTATGAATATTTCTTGAAGTGTATTTCATCCAAGTACTAAAATCTTACAAAGTCGATGTACATTTGTTAAACTTATGTAATGTTAAAATAAATAGGAGCAAGATTCGAGTTTGATGTAGATAAGTATTGCTGTAAAGGTCAATTCGTTGTTGCATTTCAAGAAATTGTGTGAACACATCAGGATTTTCTATAAGTAGTTAATGTAATTTCAGTAAAATAGCAGATAACAACTTTTGAATTAATTTTCCAAGAATTATTCTTGGAAAATTAATTCAAAAGTTGTTATCTGCTATTTTTTAAAAGGTAATATTGAAAAGATCTAAGTAATATTTGCTCTTATGTCATGAAAATTTCAAATAGTTTGGTTTGAAATATAGACTATTTCAAATATGAAATGTTTGAAAAATTAAAGTTTGTATTCATGTATACTGTATCTTTAAAAAAAGGTCAAGTGCGAGTATTACTCACACACAGAGAGTTCCGTAGAATAAATATTTGAATTTGTAATTGTATTATTAAAAAGAAAAGGTTGCTAAAAGAACATTAAGACTTTGTAAAAAACTATGCAACCTAAGGTTGGGCATAAATATATATACTAGAAAAGTGTAAATGGATATACCATGAAAGTTCAAAGAGGTATGGAACCTAAATAATATCAAATAAAGCTGTTCTGTATAACTCATTTTTTAATATTATCCTAATCTGTTTATGATGATGATTCGGTACTGACAATAAAAGAAGTGCATATTTAAACTTCATTTGGCATTTCATAAAACTAAATTCAGCGTAGTAATAACCTTTCTTTCTACAATGTAGCTAAAACAAAAGTTTTGTTAAAAGTTTAAATTTGGCACTATGCTAAGTGCGCTTCGAAAGGAGATCGCAAAATTGCAAAACCGCCTCGGTCCGTGCCGCGTTTTTCCATATAGGTTTTTAATTAACTTTTTAAATCACTCGAGGCGTATTGAGTGATCCAATGAATGCAAACTAGTCGCGAATCCAATAGTACTTATGTGATTCATTCTAATTCATTCTCAGGATTCTTAATGCTTCAAAATTTTAGAAATTAAAAATTTTTTAGATGTTAAATTTGTTTAGATGTTATCTTTTCTGAATATTTTAATACAATTGTTTCCGTGAAATTCCCATTAGAACAAAAGTTATGGCTTTTAGAATTATACCCGCTCAATAGCTGAAGTGGCGTATAGTTGAAAAAAAATCTACAGAAATCAGCTTTTTTTCCTTAAAAATTGCTATTTTCCATTTTTTTTACTTAATAATACTTATTAAGATGTTAATCATTTAAAATTCAAACGTATGTTTAACTTTCAACTTTTAAGTTGATATTCCAATCTTGTAGTTGAGAAAAATCTACAGAAATCAACTTTTTTTCATAAAAATTGTTATTTTTTATTATTTTGCTTAATTAGTATTACTTATTAAGGTAAAGGTTGTTCAAAATTCAAATATAAATTTAATCTTCATCTTACAATATGATAATGTAGTCGATCTAACGTTCAATCCTCATGTTATAGCAGACAAAACTCTAAAAACAGAATTTTTCCCGCTAGGGGGCGGTGCTGTGGTGGCTGAGGGACCGGAGGTGGGGATGCGGTGGCATTGGAGGTATCACGAGGCGGTGCGGTCCAGCCTGAGGATGTCTCCGGAGCCCCTTTTCCTACTACTTACGTCGTTGAGCAAGTCAATTGAGAACCTCCACAAGCAATTCACACTCATGCTCGGTGATGCTTACGAATACTTTTGTGTAGCCAAATACTTTTGTGTTTTTTGCACACGCCACCTCTAGTTTTGGGCCTGCGTACAGCCATTTATATTGGTCATGCTTGGAAGATTAAAAAGTTCTGCTTTATCTTTTATACGAGTAGTAGGAAAACAACAGTTCTGGCTACATTTGGGATTTCGTCTTTTTACTATTGAAAATTTTCTATTTTGTAAATATATCTAGAAAACTTTCAAATTATTTTGCGAACTTGTATATTTTTCATTCATCTGTTAATTTTTGTCTCTTATTATGAATTTTTTTAAGATGAGAAAGCGTTTTTTCGTTTAAAATGTTAGGAGATACAGTCCAATAATGAAATGGACTGTAGAAAAATAAACACGTTGATATGTGTAGATAAAAGAATATTTATTATGACCATGAAAGGAATACATTATGAATAATATCTACATTCATGTTAGTTAGAAGAATCACGGATAACAAAAATTTCTTTACATACAGAGTGTATGCCTTCCAAATTATAATTTTGGGATATTGTAGTAAATCTTATGCAATTAGGTTGGGTACATAGTCTAAATCGCTTCCTTGATTGTTAAATTCTTCAAACGTCAGGTTATTTTTTGAATATCTTCACAAAGTTTACATACAACTGGTGATACACTATACGATGTAGTAGGCATTTCAGATTCGCTTTTTCTTGAAAACGGTTTTTGGCAATCATCGCAAGTATAGGCTTTTTCATATGTATGGATCTGTATATGTTCTTTTAAATTCCATTTACTTAAAAATTGTTTGTAGCAAACAGAACACATCTGTAAGAGAAATAAATGTAAACAATTAGAATTTTCTTTATCGATATAGATAATAAACACTTGTTAAAGTATAAACAATAAAATATTTGATTTTAAATTTACTCTAATTACGTTTCACACGTGAATTATAGTATTTCATATATAAGTACTCACATATTTATTATTCTTTAACTCTACATGTGCTAAGGGCGAATCATTCAGATCATTCATTTCTGATAAAGAGGATTGCTGCTGTTTTGATTCATCTTGTTGCAACATCTGTACAATAAAAGAAATATATTTATATACTTAGGAAAGGTTTAATATATAAATAATAATTTATTTATTGTTTATTTTTATTATTAAATATTGCAATGATATACTAAAACTTACTTTATTCACTAACAAAGAAATCGATTCCCCACTTGAATTAAAATCTGGAAATTTATCAGAGTTGTGCACTTAAAGTTACTTTCTCCCTCAAGTCTAACAGTTGAAATGAGAAATGCTGCGCTGCTTTTCGAAAATTTATATTATTCTCAAACGTTATGATCACGTGGCAACTCACGCATGCGTACAAATCAGTAGTATAATAAATGTTATTAAGAAATTCTGTTATAGCAAACCATAGATTATTATATTCTGAGAAGAGATAGTGGTAATGACATTTAAGTTAGGAGTTAAACTTGCAATTTTTAAAAGCTTTTTTAAAAAAAATTAAAATTTTCAATAACTTGTACTTTTTTTTTTTACTTTTGTAAATTTTATTTTGCTAATTTACACATTTCTCCTTCATCAGTTGAAGTTTTATATGTAATAGACGGAATTTCATGCAATAGTTAATTATTTTAATTGATTATTAGTATCTTCCTTCTGTGATACTTTTCGTGTATGATGTTTTTTAATATATGCATATTAGGGTGGTGCGAAAAAAGTCAAGTTGATATTTCCTAGTCGCTATAGTGCGGAAAAGTTGCGATTGGTAAATACAAGAAAGACAAAAAAAAATTCTTCAAATCGGACTTTATCTTCCGATCCCGCAAACTGCCTAAAAATTCCAAAAAATTGAAAATTTCCGATTTTTTCAAAATTTTTCTTTTTTTTTACGTTTATACATTTTTTATCGCTATAGGAAAAAATATCTGCAGTTTGTACTGTTTAATAATAATAATAATAATAATAATAATAATTGTGTTTAGAGAATATCTTCCTTTCGCGCAAGTTCAATAAAAATCGGCAAAAATTCAATTTTGAGTGATTTTCATGCATTAAGAATATAATCAACTGAGGTCAGTTTGCCGTCTCAGGTTAAGATTTAAATGTTAATTGATATTATTGAGCATATTAAGTTATTTTTAAACAACCTCGAACTTACCACGAAGAGTTCGTTTCAGGTCTAAAAAGTTTAGTAGTGCACCCAGCTGCCGTTAGCCACGTTGGAAAACAGCGCTGAAGTCGGCGTACGCGCTCCCACCTAGTCTCACCTAACTTCATAAAATTTACAGAAAAGTCAACTGGATTCAGATGAACTACATGGCATATACTATTTTGACGGAAGAAAGGACGATACCCCAGTTAAAGAAAGTATTGCATCTAAACAGGTTCGTAGAACTATTAAAGAGGAACACTTTCCTGTCATAAAAGTACGGGACTCAGTTTATTTAGGCCATGTGCCTCCAAACTCCGGGCCTGCTAAGGACATTGTAGCTTTCATAGTATCATGTCTTACTGAAAAAAGGGTTTCACTAGAATACTTAGATTTGGTAGGCTGTGATGGTACAAATACCAATACTGGATAGAAAGGTGGTGCTATCAGAAAGCTTGAAGTTTATCTCTGACGACCACTGCAGTGGGTTGTTTGTTTATTCCATTTTGTTGAATTACCTTCCCGCCATCTTTTTCAACATTTGAATGTTGAAACTACTGGCCCAAGATCATTTAATACACCATTTGGACACAATATCATTGTTGTGTAAAGCTCTCGGTGATAAATTTTCAATTGACTGATTGTGAAATTCCAGAAGTGGACAGGCAACTGTTGAGCAAGGACCAAAGATATCTTCTTGGCGTAAGTCAAGCAATTAACAGTTACAACTTTCCAAATGACTTATTAAAGTGTGACTCCGGTCCAATTTCACATGCCAGATTGCTCACTTGTGCAAATAGAGCCCTTCGACTTTACGCGAGCGTGGAAAACCCATCGGATGCCTTAAAGCCATATTGACATTTATGTTAAAATCTTACTTGCCAGTTTGTTTTGACATAAAATGCTGTAAGTACATTACAGACGGGCCTATTCATCTGTACAGAGCAATTGAAACATCTCGATACTTTCGTGACAACCTGAAGAAAGTGTAGTCTTTGAAACTGAATGAAACTCGTTCTTTGCTCACCCGGAAAACCTACTGATGGCAATGGTCTTTTATAAAAGGAGGCACATAAGAGAGCTAGGGCTGTTAAAAGCCAGGCAGAATGTTTCAAAGGGTAAAGGCATCTGAATCTTTATCAGTCCTACAATCCAAAATTAATTGATTGTAATGTAGCAAAATTAACATTTCCACCGCTTTTCCGGAGATTAACCCATGAAGAAATACATTTCTTCGTTCAATCACGTCATAGCTCAGTCTAGGATGATAAAAAGTTTTTCAACCACACGTAAGATATCCATCGGTGCATTAAATCGGTAACGGAAGCATCATTTAAGATATGTGGTCCCCAATCAAGAGAGCATCAGGGCCACACTGAAATCAATGTCCATAATACCAGACATTACCACCAAATCGCAGTACAAAGTTGAGTCTAAAAGTCAGACTTAAACAGATGACAAATTGTATATCTCATACTGTCACGACACTAGTTTTTTAATACAGTGTTTTGATTCTATTATAACAAATTATGTAGTTAAGTATTGTAAATAGCAAACACCCTCATTGGTTGCATGGAGAATAGGGTGTGGTTTGAACTCGAAGTGCAGCTACCTTCCCGTGGGGAGTTCTGGTTTGTTTAAACTTTATCAAATATCTAAACAAGCAAAGAGTTGTACATTGTACAATTTATATGCAAATGTTAATATTGGAACGCAAACTCATCTCATGTGATTATTTTCTTTATTCATCAAAATCACTGAAAATTGAATTTTTGCCGATTTTTATTGAGCTTGCGTGATTGGAAGCTATTCTTTAAACGCAACTGTTTATTTTTATTATTATTAAACATTACAATCTGCAAATATTTTTCACTATAGCGATAAAAAATATATATAGATAAAAAAAGAAAAAAATTCTGGAAAAATCGGAAATTTTCAATTTTTTTAAATTTTTAGGCGGTTTGCGGGATCGGAAGATAAAGTCCGATTTAAATAATTTTTTTTTGTTTTTCTTGTATTTACCAATCGCAACTTTTCCGCACTATAGCAACTCGGAAATATCAACTTGACTTTTTTCGCACCACCCTAATGCATATATGTATATATTTTACATTTTCTTTATTTATTCATATGGTAGTAATATTTCTGAGAAATACATAGCTAATAATTATTAGAAAAGTGTGAAGCATAAATCGTTCTGTGATGATGATAAGTGTTGTAGTAAAAACTCATATAGTTTGGTTTTGAAATAGGTTATTTGAAATATGATATGTTAAAATTAAAGATTGCGTTCATGTATGCTATGCATCATTAGAACTATAAACGTTGTATTAATATTTTAAGCAACTTGATGGATGAAAATTCAGAAATCTTCGATGTGTAAAATGAAACATACGATAATTTGATTAATAATATGGATACAATAACTCAGACTAGTCATGTATACTATGTATCATTAAACTATAAAGACAGTATTTATATTTTACGCAACTTGATGGATGATAATTCGGAAATCTCCGAAAAGGAAGGTGAAACATAAAGACAATTTGATTAATAATATGAGCAGAATAACCTAGACTAGTCCGAATTTCACTGAATCATAAAGTATAGAATTTGATTAAATAATGTTTTGTGTATAAAAATTAAGTTCGAATGTAATGAAATTATGGAAATTGGTTTGTAAACTCTTATTTTTAACTCTACAATCAATGTTTTTTGTATAAAAATTAAGTTCGAATGGGTAAAATTATGGAAATTTGTTTGTAAACTCTTATTTTTATATGTACAATCACGAAAAAAAAAATTTTTTAATGTGAAATTGCCAGTTAATGATAAGATTTTTTTTGTTGTTGTTTAATTATGAATATTTCTTGAGGTGTGTATGTCATCAAAGTGTTAAAATCTTACAAATTCGATGTAAATTTGTTAAAATTATGTAATGTTAAAATATATAGCAGCAAGAATAGAGTTTGGTGTAGATAAGTATTGCTGTAAAGGTCAATTCGTTGTTGAATTTCAAGAAATTGTGTGAAAACAGGGTTTATATCAATAAGGAGTTGATGTAATTTCAGTTACAGTTCTTGGAAAATTAATTCAAAAGTAGTTATCTGCTATCTTTTAAAAGGTAATAGTGAAAAGATCTAAGTAATATTTGCTCTTACGTGGGAAAATTTCAAATAGTTTGGTTTGAAACCTAGACTATTTGAAATATGAAATGTTTGAAAATTAAAGTTTGTATTCATGTTATACCCTGTATCATTAAAAAACTGTAAAGATAGTATTCATATTTGAAACAACTTAATGTGTGATCGTTCTGTGATTTAATGATTTTCTTATAAATGAAAAAAAAACAGTTGTTAAAATTATGTAATGGTAAAATATATAGGAGCAAGAATCGAGTTTGATGTAGATAAGTATTGAAATAATTCAGAAATCTTCGATGCCCTTGTAGCGCAATTGGATAGCGCATATGGCTGTTAACCATGAGGTTGGTGGTTCGAATCCGTCCAAGGGCGAATTATTATTATTTTTTACTTAATAAGTTTGGAGGTTTCAAGAATTAATTAGGGTAATGGTTGTTCAAAAACTACAATAAATGTTTAAATTTCCTTTTTTAAGTTGAAATCCTCGTATCTTTCCTCTTTTAAGTTGATATTCTGATCTTTTTCCTTAAAAATTGATATTTTCCATTGTTTTGTTTAATAATACTCATTAAGGTGTTGTTCATTAAAAATTCAAATGTATGTTTAACTTTCCTCATTTAAGTTAATATTCCAATCTTGTAGTTGAGAAAAATCTACAGAAATTCGTTTTTTCCCGTAAAAATTGATATTTTCCATTGTTTTGCCTAATTATTAATACTCATTAAGGTAAAGATTGTCTAAAATCAAATATATATGATTTACTTTTATCTTTAAAGTTGATATTCTGATCTTATAGTAGAAAAAATCTTAAGAAATCTTCTTTTTCCATTAAAAATTGTTAATTTGCTTAATTAATAATGCTCATTAAGATATTAATCATCCAAAATTCAAATATATGTTTAGCTTTTCTCATTTAAGTTGATATTCTGATCTTGTAGTGAGGAAAAAAATCTACAAAAATAGCTTTTTCCATTAAAAATTGATATTTTTCATTGTTTTGCTTAATTAATAATACTCATTAAGGTATAGATTGTTCAAAATTCAAATTGCACAAGCACATAAAGCTCATCGTTTAAGATCATTTAAAAAAATAATTTTGAAAAATATAGATTTATATAGTTCTAAAAATGGTCGTTTAGAGAGGTAATGTCCGTTGTGGGGAGGGAATGTCTGTTAAAGAGAGGTATTGACTGTGTTGAGAGGTGATTGCTGATAATTGAATAGAAGGTCGTTTACCCCTCATGTTAGAGCAGAACTTTATTTTTCCCGCTAGGGAGGCGGTGGCGGGGGGGGGGGGTAACAGAGGGGGTGTCGGAGGAGGTGCCGCAGGGGGTGCGGAACCCCAGCACTCCCTGCGGCTGACCCAGAACTGTTGTTTTCGCACTACGTATACGGTTTAAGAAGGGAAGATTGGAGCCTAGATCATCTACATTTTATTCTTTGACTTTTCTGCATGCCAATTCGATGCGTAAGTATAATTTCTAATAAAGAAAGAAAAATACATAGTTCCTCCAGTTAAATCCATTTTACACTGGTTCACAGAAGCCCCTATTACACGAAAATATTCATATGGAATGCTAATAATGCAAAAAAACAGCGTTAAAACCAATAGAGAAATACTCTTTTGATATCAGAAATGTGATGCCAGCAGGGACCTTTGTTTTAAAAAGTGGAGCAGGGCCGAAACTAGCCTTTTTTGCACCCGGGCCAAACATGGATTTTGGCGACTCTCCTCCCCCCTTTTTCCGAAAAGTATATTTACAAAGAGAATTTTAATAATTTTCTAATACTCGACTTATTTTAAAATTTAAAATATGTAATACTGAACTATGTAATCTACAATGGCAGATCGAATGGGGAGGCCACGGGGGTCATGACTCCCTTCTGAACACCAACAAAAACATTCTAAAGATCATTTTCAATTTTTTTTGAAAAAGAAAATTATGGACATTTTTTCTCCATTCTGACCAGAAAATCAGAGTTCTAACTTTTTACGGCTGCTCTTTCATCTTGATCTAACACTTCATTTATAATGGCTATTTCCTAATAATGGAAGCCATCAATCTATCAGAAGAAAATGATCCATTCCAAAGGTATAATCCTTCATTTGGTGCCCTTTCGTTCTGGCGCTCGGGGCACTTGCCCCCTCTGTCCCCCCCTTAGTTTCTGCCCTGAGGTGGAGGCTAGATATAGTGAGAAACCTCCATCTGCGATTATCACTTATAGGTCTCTATTCACTCCTTCAAATCATTCGCACACAAAAAGCTCAATAATTCTTGTTTATTATCGAGATATGCGAGATAATTTCGTTAAAATCATCTCTTAATTTGGTGCCCCTCCCCCCCCCCCACAACCTCTTTAGCTAATGCTATTGCACGAGAATAAGGCCCCGACTAAGAAAGGAGGGGGGGGGGGATCGTCATTTAATCTGGATAAGGCGTTCGTCAATGACCGATACTAATAAAAACGAAGGGAAGGCAGACAACTTAGAAGAACGATTATAATAGGAATTTTTTAGATAAAAATTTAGGGAAAAAATCAATGGAAAATTAAAATATTTTGAAGCAACTTTTGCATTTAAGGACCTTACGAATCTTGTTTACCCAATTACGGATGATGGAAAGATATTATCACGACCAGTGGCGATCGTCTGTAATAGGGTTGCTATTCATTTCCCTTTGAGACTTTTCGGTCCCCAAGGTCGCATCCACCGCTGCTGTCGCGATACCCGATTTCGAGATTGACAGTGCATAGTTTTCGATCCTAAAAAAATGAACTATCTTGACCTGTTTCAACATTAAATAGCGTTTAAAATAATTCTTCGATTTTAAAACTGTCTGTTTCAATATGCTTCATATAAAAAATTTCTCTGAATCTATTCTTTCTCATATTTTTATATGCAATAGTTTTTACTTTTTTCTATCTTCAATAGAAGAAAGTATTATAATCGAAATTTTTTTCGACGGATTTACATGTTTTAGGGATCAGAAATGCCAAAAACATGTTTTTCGAAAATGTCTGTCTGTCCATATGTCCATCTGTCTGTCGCCAATGTACCATCAAAAAGATTATGAAGTTATACATAGTATTGAACCAAATTTTTTGTATGTTTTTGGCCATGGCAAGAAGGTGCTCCCTGAATGTGGAAAAATTCCACCGGAAGGGGCGCTGTAATAGCGATTTTTGTGTAATCTTCTTAATTTTTATAGTTCTATTGTACACCAGTATCTCGTGAATCGACGGGAACTTCCCATCCTGATAAGCCGACCATTCGTGATTTTAATAAATATCAAGATTCCTTGATATTTATTAAAATATCAAGGATATTATTTTATATAGGATATAGGTTTATATTCATATTAACGCGTTTTTACTCCGATTAATTGACTGCAGCAGAAATTTAAGATGAAAGTCAAAGTTGATATAATATTGAACTAATAAAAATGAAATATTGACATCTATTACAACATTTTGAAATATTAAAATATATCATTTTTAAAGGTGACGAATAAGGGGGAAACGTAAAAAAATTTTATTATTTCAAAATCACCAAAAAATAAAGAACAAAATTTAAAATAATGTCAAAATCTCGGAGGACAGACAAGGAGAATTTCCGGCGCCTATGATGTATTTATTTAAAAATATCAATATGTGAAATAAATAAAGTATATGTGTCGTAGGCTAATTGAGAAATCAGGCTCTTTGCAAACAGCCTAGGCTCTTTCCAAAGAGCCGGGCTAATTGGAGAATCATCGCGCTTTTTCCAATTAGCCTGATATTTTTCAGGCTTATTGCAAAAAGCCTAGAAAGCGTTGGGCTAATTGAAAAATGACCACTTATTATCCAACCAGAGGGATTTTTTTAGGCCTATTAACCCATAACCCGACCCGAACCCAAAAAATAAATTACAACAGACAGTACCCCAATCGGAGCAAGACAAAATAATTTCAGTCTACATGCAACCCGACCCGAACCTGAAAATTCCAGTTGAAAAAAACCCGAAATCTGACCCGAACCAAATCTGATAACCGACAAAAATATTCTAAACCACCATAACCCGATCCGAGTAAGACAAAATAACTTCCGTGAACACGCAACCAGACCCGAACCTAAAAATTTCATTAGATAAAATCGTAGTAACCAAAGAACCATAACCCGATCCAAGCAAGACAAAATAATTTCCGTGGACACGCAACCCAATCCGAACCTGAAATATCTGTTTGAAAATTCCGAAATCTCACCCGAACCAAATATGATAACCAACAAAAATATTCTAAAGAACCATAACCCGATCCGAGCAAGACAAAATAATTTCCTTGGACACGCAACCCGAACCGAACCTAAAAATTTCCTTTAAAAAAAAACCTGAAATCTGACTCGAACCAGATCGGAATCCAACAAAAATATTCCAAAGATCCATAACCGGATCTGAGCAAGACAAAATAATTTCCGTCGGCGTGCAACCCGATCCGAACCTGAAAGTTCTACTTTAAGTTAACCCGAACAGTACCCGAAATAAAAATACATCAGGCCATCCCCCGATACGAGCAAGGCAAATTAATTTCCGTTTACACGCAATATAACCAGAATCTGAAAATTCCATTTGAAGTTAACCTGAAACCCGACCAGAACCCGATCTGAAAATTACAAAATTATTTTAAAGAACTGTAACCCGATCCGAGCACAATAAAGTTATTTCCGTAGACACGCAACCGGATCTGAACTTAAAGGTTCAATTTGAAGTCAACCCGAAAACCAACCACAAACAGGTTTCGGATTGAGTTCAATTAGAACTTTCAGGTTCGGATCGGGTTGCCGGTCAACGGAAATTATTTTGTCATACTCGCATCGGGTTATAGTTTTTTGGAATATTTTTGTCGTGTTAAGATTTGTTTCGGGTCGGATTTCAGGTTGACTTCAAATGGAATTTTTAGGTTCTAGTTGCGTTGCGGGTCCATGGAAATAATTTATCTTGTTCGGATCCGATATGAATCCTTGCAATATTTTTGTCGGGTTCAGATTTGGTTCATGTCAGATATCAGGTTTTTTTCAAATGAAATTTTTAGGTTCGGTTCGGGTTGCGTGTCCAAGGAAATTATTTTATCTTGCTCGGATCGGGTTATGATTCTTTAGAATATTTTTGTCGGTTATCATATTTGGTTCGGGTCATATTTCGGATTTTTTCAAACAAAATTTTTAGGTTCACATCGGGTTGCATGTCCACGGGAATTATTTTGCCTTGCTCGGATCGGGTTATGTTTCTTTGGAATATTTTTGTCGGGTTCAGATTTGGTTCATGTCAGATTTTGGGTTTTTTTAATTGAATTTTATGGTTCGGGTCTGGTTGCTTGTTCAAGGAAATTATTTTGTCTTGCTCGGATTGGGTTATGATGCTTCGGAATATTTTTGTCGGGTTCGGATTTGGTTCATGTCAGATTTCGGGTTTTTTCTGATGGAATTTTTAGGTTCAGTTCGGGTTGCGTGTCCAAGGGAATTATTTTGTCTTACTCAGATCAGATTATGGTGCTTTAGAATATCTTTGTGGGTTGTCAGATTTTGTTCAGGTTTTTTCAAATGGAACTTTCTGGTTCGGGTTGGGTTGCATGCAGACTGAAATTATTTTGTCTTGCTCGGATCGGGGTACGTTGTTAGTTATAATTTATTTTTCGTCGGGGTTTTTGGTCGGGGATTTCGTCGTTCGGTCGGGGTAAGTTATAATTTATTTTTCGGGTTCTGGTCATGTTATGGGTTAATGAGCCCCTAAAAAATCACCCTGATCGGATAATAAGTGGTCATTTTTCAATTAGCCTAACGCTTTCTAGGCTCTTTGCAATAAGTCTGAAAAAGATCATACTATTGGGAAAAGGGAGATGATTCTCCAATTAACCCGGCTCTTTGCAAAGAGCCTGATTTCTCAATTTGCCTACGACATGTGCATTCATTAGATTAGGGTGTATTTTGATTAATTAAAAAATTATTATTATTATTATTAGTGCTAAAAATTGTGTTATTTCAATAGTAGTAAGCTCACTTAATTAAAAGTAATCATGTGAAAGATTATGAAAATCAAAAAGTTAAGTTAAATATTTTGCTTAAAATGATATTTAATTAATAATTGTGCTCTTCCATCTATTCTACAGCATTAGAAGCACATTTCATTTCAGTAATGTTTTGTACAATTAATTCATCAACAAAAGCACGTTTTAAAAGTGCTTCCTTCATTGTCGCTCATCGCAAAAAAATAATGAAAGAAGTAAATGCAATCCGGCCCCAAGTTATGCCAAAAAGGTTTGCAGCATAAAATTTTCGTCCGCCAAATACGTCACAATAAATTCCCTGCACAACTCTTGAAAGTTTTCCCCTTCTCCTAAATTTCCCTAACGATATTTCGAGCAGAAACATTGAAAGTTGTAACTGGTTTCGTTCTACCTACCAGTGACGTCACGCTGCGGCAGGGTTAACAGACGCAGTAGCGAGGACACCAGATATAAGTGAGTATCGCTTTGGCGATCGTGCGCGTGCAATTCTGAAGCTAAGCCGAAATTTAAAGGTCATAATAACAAATTTCAAAGAAATAACTTTATTCAAAAAGAACCAGTTCATATTATTAAGGTACCAAAGAATGTGTCTGAAAAATCTAAAAGAATGTCAGATGTATTTAATTTATATATGCCAAATGAATCTTATGAAGAATATACTCATTTTAATGGAAAATTAAAAGCTGTAGAATGTTTTCTCAGAAAAAATAGTTATCCTTTAAAATATGTATCTGATAGTAAAAACTTTAAAGTAGATGTTTCAGATGTTTTAAAAGACAAAGAGTTTTCAACTTACTGGCCAGAATTTTCGCAAGATTTGTTTAGTTCACCGTACTTAGTAATTGGTCTCTTTGGTTTCTCTATGGAGCAAATTATTATAAACGATCTTTTAAAAGGGGTAGAAGATGATGACATTGCAGATTCAATGAATGATGCTGAAGTTGATGTTATGCCTAATAAACTAAATCCTAGATTCATTGGTTTAAAAAATTATTTATCATTTCAAGATTTAAAGCTGCATAACTATGGAAAATTTGTAACACTTATTGGAACTGTTGTCAGGGTCAGTGATGTGAAACCATTTTGTACTTATATGGCCTTTATGTGTGTAAAATGTCAATCTACTCAAGTTGTACTGCAAAATGATGGCAGCTATACAACTCCTAACACTTGTACTGGAGATGGTTGTTTTTACCGTATTTTCAAACCACTTTTAAATTCTCCATTAGTTCAGACAATACCAAAGAAAACTATACGTCTGCAAGAATTAAATATAGATTATAGTGAAGGAGGCAGAGTGCCTAGAACTGTTGAATGTGAACTTACATGTGAATTAACTGATTCATGCATGCCTGGAGATACAGTTATAATATCGGGTATTGTGATAAAAAATCATATTGATGAAAGAAAAACATTTGGTAAAGATGCTTGCTCATATATTTTACGCATTTCTGCTAATTCAGTTGTATGTGTTAAAGGCAAAAATGTTGACAACATGGATGTAACTTCTGGATGTATTGAGTTAAAATCTGAAGATTTAGGAGCAATCCAAAAAATGCATGCTGAAAAAGATCTTTTTAGATTAATAGTTGCATCATTATGTCCTAACATATATGGTCATGAACTAATTAAAGCAGGTCTTATTCTAGGATTATTTGGTGGTCGTGATAGGAGTCATAAAGAAGGGAAAAAATCTGAATTTTCCATTCGGGAAAATTCTCACATACTGATAGTAGGTGACCCTGGACTTGGGAAAAGCCAAATGCTTTTAGCTTGTGCAAATATTTCTCCTCGAGGTGTTTATGTTTGTGGCAATTCTACTACTTCATCTGGATTGACTGTAACTATAAGTAAAGAAGGTAGAGGCGAAAATTCCTTAGAAGCAGGAGCTCTTGTTTTAGCTGATCAAGGTCATTGTTGTATTGATGAATTTGATAAAATGATGCATCAGCATTCAGCTCTCTTGGAAGCCATGGAACAACAAACCATTAGTATTGCAAAAAGTGGAGTGGTATGTACCTTGCCTGCAAGGACATCTATATTAGCTGCTGCAAATCCTTCAGGTGGACATTATAATAGAGCTAAGACTGTATCTGAAAATTTAAAAATTGGAGGATCATTGCTTTCAAGATTTGATCTCGTGTTTATTGTTCAAGATGAACCTGATCATGAGACAGACAGCAGAATGAGTAAGCATGTGATGGGTCTTCATTCGAGTGATAAAAATATTGTCCAAAGAAATTCTGCAAATTGTAACTATTTTTCCAAGGTGAAGGGGGAAGATAGCAGTTTATTGAGCCGATTAAAGATAGATCCTAATGAAAAAATTGATTTTATTCCTCCATCTATACTACAAAAATACATATCATATGCAAGAAAATTTTCCCAACCTAAGATTACTCCTGAAGTATCTGAATGTTTGAAAAGTTTTTATTTGAACATGAGAAAACAACATAGACTGAGTTCCAGTACACCCATTACAACACGACAGTTAGAATCTTTAATTCGTCTCACTGAAGCTAGAGCGCGAACAGAATTAAGAGCATTATGTGCGAGATCAGATGCTGAAGAGGTTATTGAAATTATGAAATATAGCATGCGTGAAACTTATTCAGATGAACATGGGAATTTAGATTTTGATCGATCAATACATGGTTCTGGAATGAGTAAAGCATCTCAAGCTAAGAAGCTGATTAAATTGATGACTTCAGTTGCATCTACAAAAGGCGATGACTGTTTTACTGTATCAGAAATACAGCAGCTGTGTAACAAGCTAAAAATTTCATCATCTGTTGATTCTTTAATAGCAACTTTAAATGAACAAGGCTTTATACTGAAAAAAGGATACCAGCTATACCAGCTCCAAACATTGTGATTTGTACATTAATTTAACATTTTCCTGCTAAATATATAAAGTTTAATATCTGAAGCTTTATATTAAATAATTTCTTGGTCTTCACCATTGTATGGATTCAGTGTCACATTTCATAGTTATTAATTGAAATTAAAAAGACATTTTGGAATTAAATTTTAATAGTTGTTAACATTTAAAAGATTATATAAATTTGGTAGACAGACCATTTGGTATAATATAGGTTAAGAAGCAAAACAATAAATACTTGCCACATTGGCAAAATTTACTTTGTAGCTTCTGTTTTTAGATCTTATAGTATAATTAAATTTCTCTGTGACTATGAAAATTTAGATAAATTAAAATATAGAAAAATTACATAGAAATTAATTTGTAAATTCTAAATAGTAGAAAAAGTTAACTTTTCCTTGCATGGTTATATTATATTATTAACATCTACAGGGTTTCTAAGAGGGTGTGAGGATCTTAGACTTTTATAAATTATCTCGACTAAAAAAAGTTTAATGTGGGATATTCTCATGCTTCAAATGTTCATTTTAACATTTTATGAAGGTGCAAAATTTTCCATTTTCACTTATGGAAAGCATTTTCATCACTCATATTTAGTCAAATAAATAACAGCAAGTTTTAAAATCAATCTGTAATTTTTTTTTTACTGTTGCCACTTTAAATCTAGCCACTTTTAAATCTACCACTTTATTATATTCCATTCGTCTGGCCAGGATAGAAATTCAATCTTCATATGGGTCTTCTTGGAGTTGATTTAAAGGGGTACTGCATATAAGATAAACGAATACACTCACAAGCTAAAGTTAAACCTATGGATGGGAGGAAATGGTTTGAAAAGTAAAAGGGTACTTTTCGGTTAGCCGGGCGCCAGTGTTATATATACATATTTATATACATACATATATGTATATATACATGTATATTTACATATATAGGGTAGATGTGCCAGTAATGGACACCCTTCCAGTAATGGACACCCCTTGATGTTTTTGGTTCATAAAAAAAAAACTAATAAATATTTAGCTTTAATTATTTTTTTTTATAATTCCCCCTTGTATGTTTTATAAAACTATGTTATTGTTGACGCTTTTAATCAAAGCAATCAGGAAGCAGAAAATAATGTTTCAAAGTTTTGCTGTTTTTCTGTGAAAATCTTAATGAAGAGGTTAAGAGCTGGCTTCGTTTAATTAATTTATATATTATTTATTTTCTTGCAAAATTTGAATGATTTTGTTTGAGTAGCAATAGAAAACTTTGAATTTTATATACTAATGGCCATTTACAAAATTTCATTTCTTTTTAAGGTTTTAAGAGGGGGTGTCCATTACTGGGATGGTTAATGAGTCATTTTCCAGTAATGGACACCCCATGTAGACATTGCTAAAAATGCAATTTTAGTAATGTTGATGGTGCATAAAATACTTTAGCTTAACTGCAAACCTAAATAATCAAATTTAATTTTTAAATTATACTTACCAAAATGTAATAACACCAAAACCTTTATAAATATCTGCTTTTAAGTTATTTTATGTCATTAATAAAATTTCGATATTTTATTTTATTTATTATTATTTTTTTTTTATGTAGTACACATATATACCTCACATATTTTATAATCTGGCAATCAAACCAGTCAGGAAGCAGAAAATACTATTTAAGAGTACAGTCAAAGAGGGGCTCATAGGGCTTAATCCCTCTCCGTTTAAATAAAAACAATTAAGTTACAGAAGCTATTAAAAATCCATTTTCTGTCTTAAATGTTTCCTTATTTAAAAAAAAAAAAAAAAAAAAAGAAAAAAGTAATACTATTAATGAAAGTTATAGGTAATATTCATGAAACTAGTAAATCTGCAGATCAGGGGCCTCAAACATCAGTTCTACAATTTTATTTTGAAATTATTTATTTAATATTTAAAATATTCAACTCACAATATCATTTCTTTCATATTTGTAATATTAATTATTATAAATGATATATCAAGTAATCTCTGGAAGATTGTTAAAAATAGTGACACAAAACTAAACATTAATATTCCAAAACTTTTTTTTTTTTTTTATTACCTTTCTAATTTACCACTGCTTCAATAATTTGATAGCTGTAATTGTCTGATATTTAGTATTTTAAACTATCCATCTAAAATAATTAAAACATCGATCTTCTGATAATTACAATAATTGATGCAAATAGTAAATGATTATCACAAATATTTTATTAATTACTGGTATCCTAATTGTTAAATTTATTTAAAAATAACTATTTTGTTTCATTAGTATGTTTTCATTAAATTCTGGTTCTAAATACCGTCATAAAAACAATTATATTTATTACTTTTTATGGTGTGTCCATTACTGGAACAGAGGGTGTCCACTACTGGGCCAGAGGGTGTCCATTACTGGGCTTTTGGGTGTTTTGATATATTTCTGTTATTTAAAATTAAATTTCTATTCATATGGGGAAATGAGGCTATAAGAATGGTTAAATATTGTTGATAGATAAATATAATATTGAAAAAACTGGAATATAATAATTATAACTATTAATAAAAAAATACTTTTTAAAGAAATTCCTTAAGGGTGTCCATTACTGGCACATCTACCCTATATATATGCGTGGTAAAGGATACTTTTCAGTTAGCCGGGCGCCAGTGTTATAAATATACATATTTATATACATACATATATATATATATATATATGTGTGGTAAAGGGTACTTTTCAGTTAGCCGGGCGCCAGTGTTATATATACATATATATTTACATATATATATGTGTGTATATATGCAATATGTGTATATGTATATTTACATATATGTATGTATATAAATATGTATATATAACACTGGCGCCCAGCTAACCGAAAAGTACCAGTAAAAGTGCCCTCATTAAAAAAAATCAGAAAAGTAAAAAATGGCCTTTGTAAAGATCGGCCTAAGCTATCCATACAAAAAATTAGGTACTTTTCGGTTAGCGGGGCGCCAGTGTTATATATACATATTTATATACATACATATATGTAAATATACATATATATACATATACACATATTGTATATATACACAGATAAATATATGTAAATATATACATACATTTATATATATGTATATATAACACTGGCGCCCGGCTAACCGAAAAGTACCAAAAATTATTTAAAAATATTGAAATGCTAATTTTAACAAGAAGTTTTCCATAGGTTTAACATTAGTAGCTAAAGTTTTTTTTAGAAAATACATTGAGGCTTAACGTTATCACTGCTTCTGCTGAAAGATTTTTTAGCATCCAATATGGAATAAAAATAAACATTGCAAAAGACTCGCAGAAATGAAATTACAGCTGTATGTACTGTTACGTAGTGTATTAAACATACACTACACATAGCTGATAACAGATGTAGAAAACGCTCCATATAATATTGCAAGGAATATATTTAACCAGTGTAAAAACAGGTAGGGGCAGTAATTTATATGATGCATATGAAAAGTTCTATCTTGTGCTATTAATATAATTGCTATCTCTTGCTGAATATTATATTGAAAAAATAAACATTTTTATTCTCCTCGTTCTTTTTTAAATCTCACTCAAATTTGAGCACATAAGATTTTCTCACTTTTTTTTTTTTAAACTATTGGGAACCCTGTATCAATAATTCTTTAAAAATTCTTGTATTTAGCTGCTATCAGATTCACCAACTTTTCGAGCAATTTTTGAGCCAACTCTTCCACCAGAAATTGTCTCAACATCCAGTGTGGCAGCAATCAGCAACATCTCTGATTTTTTAACCACAGCTTTTTAAGCCACTTTACAAAATCGCTTCTAGCAGCAACTTTATATCCAATTTCTCCCCCCGATAACCCAATCAGAGATAGGTATTTTGGAACCTCAACAAGAGCAAAAGTGATACAGTAACAACTGGTAATAATAATAACTGATTTTTCCTCCAACAATTGCTAGTCTTCTTTTGCTTTGTACGTGGAAAACTTGGAGTTAAAATAGGCTGAAAAGTTGATTGCTTGAAAAATTGTTGAATCTGATAGCAGCTTTACAAGTCAACTCTGAAATTTGGAGTTTGGGGCTGAAGTTGTTGGATTTTAAATCACTGTTTTGTTTAAATGTTTTACTTTTTAGTCTGATTACAAATTAACAATCTTAATATGAAAACTAACTTACAAAAGAAGAAACATTGTGCAAAAATAGCTTAATATTTCTAAATATATTGCTCTTCAAATCACCCCTTCCACAAAATACTTGAAACTTTTTTTTAAATTGGCATATTTAATCAACCATGGCAACTTCACACCGAAAACATCAAACCAAATTCTAATCAGATAAATGACATATTCAGATGTCTATCCATCAAACTAAATTTTGAGAAATCAAGGATCTGTTTAGGAAAAATTTGGGTTCTTTAAAGGGCCCTTCACAAATCTTTTCACCTTAAAACAGGACCCTTCACAAATCATTTTGTCTTAAAACAGGACCCTTCACAAAAATTTTCACCATAAAATAGTACTTTTTAATCTAATTACAAATTAACAATTTTAATATGAAAACTAACTTACAAAAGAAGAAACATTGTGCAAAAAATAGCTTAATATTTCTAAATATATTGCTCTTCAAATCACCCCTTCCACAAAATACTTGAAACTTCTTTTAAATTGGCATATTTAATCAACCATGCCAACTTCACGCCAAAAACGTCAAACCAAATTCTAGTCAGATAAATGACATATTCAGATGTCAATCCATCAAACTAAATTTAGACAACCAGGGATCTGTTTAGGAACAATTTGGTTCCTTTAAAGGGCCCTTCACAAATCTTTTCACCTTAAAACAGGACTCTTCACGAATCATTTTGTCTTAAAAAGGACCCTTCACAATTATTTTCACCATAAAATAGGACTCTTCACAAGACTTTTTCTAAAACTTTTCCATCTTCAAACTCAACTTTTCTCAAATTTAATCTTTTTTAAATAAAATCTGACCTTCACAAATCAGCTGAAGTTTCAAAATAACCTATTTTCTGGGTTTTTTTTTACACATACAGGATCTTGTTCAAAATGGATAAACAGGAAGTTGTATATAAGAATAATTTCAAATTCGCAAAATTATGACTTGGGTTTTTCACAAATATAAAAAAAACTTTTCACAAGAACAGGACTCTGTGAGAAAAATCTGGACGGAACCCTGGAAACACTCTATTAAATACAAGGAAGTGTGATAACAAAAGTGTGGAAAGGGGAACTTTAAAATCATTTGTTAAATAAACGATGAAAATTTTGGAAAACAAATGAAAGAATTCTAAATTAAAAATAACTTTTGATACATGAACAGCAACAATGAAGAAAATACATGATTTCATTTTCTAAACAATATTGACACCAGTTATCTCGGATGGGAATTTACATTATCAAAAGAAATAATTTAAAATGCAGATATGTTACAGTGAATAAAATAAAAAAAATAGAGTAATATTTTTTAGCATATGAAGTAATCCTTCTTAAATTATTGAGTAGGGCTGGATTATTTATCAATATATCGACAAATATTGATATTTTTTACTTATCACAATAACAATATCCAATCTCTGCCTCTGAGGATATATCCCAATATCGATATCTAAGTTCTGACCAGGGACCCGGAGCTGGAGCTGGAGCGCTCCGGAGCTGTGTTTTCCCTGGAGCTGGAGCTCTAAATTTTCCCCAGCTCCAGGGCTCCTTTAGTTTTTAATATTCTTTTAAATCTTTTTTTTTTTTCAGTCTTTTAAATTTCTAGGCTTAAAATATTTTAATTACAGTAGAAGATCTTTATAACGCGATTCTATATAACGCAATTCTCTATATAACGCAATTCTCCATATAACGCACAACTTCTCAGATGTAAACAATGAATTTTGCAGGTAAGAAGCATTTGAAATCCCACATCGTAAAAATTGCTACTCTCTAGAAAACTACATTTGATACATTAATTCAACTTTATCTCCTTAATTCAAAACTTTTTAATGAAAAAAAATTGCTATTATTACAATAAATATTATATTTTTGGAAATGAGTAATATAATGAATGATTGGGTCCAGGTATACTTGGACCATGTTTATAAAATAAACAATATAAAATGATCATATAATGCAAAAATTTATAATTTGGATAATTCCTGGTGACAAGAAGTGCAGTATAAAGATACTCTAATGTATTTTGGTATGTTTCAGATTTATATGGTCGTGTTTATAAGGTAAATTTAATGATGTGTGAAATGTGATCCATATAATGCAAAATTCTATATAACGCACAACCTTGCATTTTTAGGTATAAAGATCTTCTACTGTACATCATTATTCAGTATTTTAATTATATCATTTTTTAGGTTTTTATTATTATTATTAGAGAAGGAAACCTTCTCGAAACATGGTAACACTACTTTACTTCTACTTTCTACTTGAACTAAGTGACAACACTATTCGAAAACAAATATGGCCGCCTGTTTGCATGTGTAGTTGTACAATTTTGGCTGTTTGAAAAGTGTAGAAGAAATTTAAGATTTTTGTGTTTAAAATTCCACCAAACTTTCTATTTTAAAAGCAAAAGCTAAAAGATGTCATACTTTCTGAACAAGCATTTGAAGTTTGATGAGAAGAAAAATGCATTTTGTCAGATCTTTAATGAAGGTAGAAAGTATTTGTGAGCAAAAAATTAAACGTGTAAATTAAAATCTGCAACTCAAAAGTGCGAAGTTGGAGCCGGAGCTGGAGCCACAGTATTTTCTCTAGGACTGGAGCTGGAGCATCAAAAATTGTTCGGCTCCGGGTCACTGGTTCTGACTCTACCAATATATCTCAAGAACATTTTTCTTTCAGTACTGTGACATTAAACCATAAAAAAGCGCAAAATATTCCATACCAATATCGCAATACCTTCTCAAATCCTTACTTTAGCGAGCGCAATTATTCAATGCCCTACTCTATTTAGAGCAGAATGTTCCCCTCCAGTGATTATCTCTGTTTGTTCATATCCCAATATGCTATCTACAATTTGCTGTTATTAACTGCATATTTCGTTGCTCTTTCGTTACTGAATAAAGCTGTTATCGTCTGTGTTTAATTCTGCCGTTGCTATTGGTCTAGACCTATTGATATGTATCAAGGCTTTGTTATATCATGAGCTAAAATATATGCGGAGTCAAGAATATTATTGTAGCTTAAACATTAGAAAGCTTGGCTCGAGAACAACTAATCACAGTACGTTAATGGTACGTGTCGTAATAAGTAAGCTTCGCCCTTTTTGCTTTTCGTTACCATGGCAGAGCCTCTCCGCTTCTTCATTGGTTGCTTTTGAGTTGAATTTCCTAGCTACTAACGTCTAGAAATTGCCTCTGCTGCACCCAATGAACATTCATATGATCTTATTTTTTCTGCCGTATTAGCGGTATAGTGAATGTTTTTCGAGTGAATTTAATGTAAGCTGCCTCAGTATTTCAGCTTAAAATGAATATTACTCAACGAAAAAAAAAATCCATTAGTATAACACTATTTCCAGGTGTCATTTGATTAATATTTCAAAAAATGTTTCAATGTTGTATCCATGTAGTAAATAGATAGGAAAGTATAAATACAGCAGACATGAAAGTGTGAAATGGAAAAAAAGGTAGAAAACATTTTCCATCTATACATTAAGGCCAAACTCATATAATTTAGACACATTTTAACAGTTATTCATACAATAAAATGAATTATAACTGTACATATGATTGTTATTTTCTTTTTGTAACTTAGAAATTATTAAGAGAAAATTGGAAACAGTTTGCTAAAAGTATAAATCTATCCAAATATATCTGATGAACTTATATGAAGTACAGAGATTAATTTTTCAAAATAAATGTATTATTTTGAATGATTTGACTGTTTAAGACTTTACTTATAAAACTGACTTAAAAAAATCTCTATACTAAATATATGCATGCCAAACTGATCTTTACTCCAGAAGTACATTTCCAAAAATCCATCACTGAAATTACCCAGAAGTGTTTTATAAATAGAAATATTCTATTCCATAAAGAATCTTATGGAAACTTACTTTCGCTAGTTAAAAAACGTAATGTACATGACTTTCAGATGCTTATAATAAAAGCTCGCCTTTGATTTGATAGTACATCAATTCAGAAACAAATTCCAAGGATTTGAGTAGACAAAATGTCTAATTATTAAGTTTTCTAGATGACCCTCCCCCCGCCCCTCCTCCAATATGCTTCTAATATTTTCTTTGCATCTTTACATCAATCCAGAAAATGTCCAAATTTGCTTTTAAAAAGGTGGAATTCCTCCTTTAGGAGGAACTCTTTCATGCCTGATACAGTGACATTTATTTTTTTCTTTTCATTTTTGAATTAAGCATTCGAGAAATATTGAGAAACAACATTTCAGCTGCATCTCCCATCCATTGAAACCTATTTAATTACAAATATATTAGCATGACATGTGGCAATAAATGAATTTCAATATTTGCTTTTGAATTTCACTTATTTTAACCCATTCAGGGGCAGAAAAATTCTGTTTGTAAAATGATGAAATAATTGACTGACACCAGAATTTTAAACCGAATTTCTTAAAAAATAAAAACTTGCTCTTCTACACTTTCATTATAAAAGCAAAATTTTATTAAAATATTCTTGGAGCCGGTTGTCAGTTTTGGAATTAAAATTAGTTGGACTTATAAAACAAATTGTTTGGGCATTTGATAATTATTTCATAAAGGTTTATAAAAATCTGATGATGTTTTTAAAATATACATAAAAGTTACCAAAATGTGTTTAAAAAATTCTCGCCAAATTCAACCTCACTATTTTCTCTCTAATGTGCCCCTAAAACAAATGGATACCAAATGTTTTCACCTTGAAAATCTAAAGTTGACAACTTCAAAGTTTTCCAGACATGCCGGTTCAGTAAAATTTATTTTGACCAGCATGGTTTAAGGAAAATGAGAAGATAAGTTTATGTACATCAGCAGATTTCATAAATGAACAAAATTAATCATGGTAATTTTTCATTTCAAAATTTTCTTGTTGAATAGTTAACAACTTTGCCATTGATATTACTAATTTTAATGCAATTAAAATAAAATTCTTTAAAAAATAACTGCTGAAAAAAAAAAAAAAAAAAATTATTTACACCTGGTACTTGAAAGACCTATTTATTCCTTATATATATAAAAAAAACTTTATTTCAGTTCAACCATTTAGCGGGTGCACAGGCAGAAAGTTATTAATTATTTCTCATTTTAAAGATTTATTTCTTTAAATATAATTGACATATGCTGTTCTGAGTTATTATTTTGTCTTATATAGTGTAACAAAAAATATTTAATTAAAAACAAATACAAAAATCATTTAAAAATAACATTAAACGTTTTGAACTTGCTTAAAGTTCCACTTCAGTAATGTAAATAAACACAAATTCATGAGAGATAACGTAATTCAACTTGCAGTTGAGAGCATATGATGCTTTTTATGTGCTTTTTAACTATTTAATTAAATTGTCTGTATTTTTTTATTTGTTTCTAATGCTCAAAAGAATGACGTTGCATTGTGGTCTGTGTGGAAAATCCTCTGCAGTGTATTTTGTGTATAGCATTTATTGTTCATTTACAGAGGGAAACAAAAGAAATCGGTTACAGTACTGCCTATGAACAATAATTGCTGGAAATGCATTTTTAAATTTAAGTAATTTTTTGAATATACAGTGTATAATTTCTATAGATCATATACAGGGCTGCACAAAAACAATTCAAGTACATTTCAACCTATTGACGGAAATTGCTGAAGGTGAATTTTCAACTTTGTTATGCATTCCCTAACTGAATTAAATATTTGCATACTATGTAATATATATACAAATCTATAGATCATATATAGGGCTGCATGAAATAATTCAGATTTTTTTTTGCGAAATTGTGTTTAGTTTTCCAAATTATTTGATCTTTTATAATTTTTCACCTTATTAAAAGGGAGTGTTTTTGTAATGTGACCCTGGAATATGTAAATTGGAGCAAAAATTTGAAAAGAAATATTCAAATCTAATAGAACCCCAGAATCACACTACGGTCGGAAGTATAGTGGCGACAAATGCATCGTAACTAAATTAATTTTAAAATAATAAACTTTTAAATCAAATAAATGTAAAATATAGTTACTCACCCCATTTGATGAAGGTCAAGAGAAATAATATATCACACTAAATGATTAGGATAGATTTCACATAAAAATCATTTATTAAATATTAAAAGATATTATATTACCGGATCCGGATACAAAATTGTAAATCAAATATTATTGTAAAAGAAATATTATTTAAAATATTTTAGTGAATACTGTATTATTGTAATAGGAGTCAATCTATTTATTTGTTTATATGATAAAAATCCAGGATTTTACGATGCAGTATTACAAGATGTAAGAGAAATAGCAGCTTATTAATTATGGCTTT
Organism: Maratus speciosus; assembly: GCA_963932465.1. NCBI lineage: Eukaryota > Metazoa > Arthropoda > Arachnida > Araneae > Salticidae > Maratus > Maratus speciosus. Next base: position 300,641,562 of record OZ010789.1, read on the forward strand.
TATCTGTAATAGGTATACATAACAGTTTTGTTACAGTATTCTGAATGTGTAGGAAAGTGTTTCCTAATCTATGCTTGACACAATTTTTCTTTTAAAAATAATCTTATTGTTTCATCATTAATATATGGTACTTACTTCCTTTAAGGGTGTATTAAAAAAATATTTTTCCACTCTCAACAGCTCGAAATTTCCTGAGACTCATTTTTAAAAGGAAAAACATGAAACTTGCTGAGGGGATTTTTGAAGAGATGCATAAGAGGCCAAGTGATTTCATTTTTCACTCAATTAATTATTAGAATTTGATTTTTAGACAATTATTTTCTCAGTATATATTTTTTTTCATTCCTGGATCTCCCGCTTCGGAAAATTCGGTTCAAAATGCCAACTTTGACAGCATTTTTTGCAATATTTTTCATTTATAAAAAAATCGACAAGCATGGCACATTATGTAGTTTCTAAATAAGAGAATTTGCCAGTTTGATACATTTGAGAGCAAAAATGAATTTAGAAATAAATCAGAAAATAAGCAGTTTGGATTGGAATACACATAAATTTAACATACATTTACTGGATTTTTTTTTTTTGCTTGCTAATATTAAAATTTGACTTAATATTAAAATTTTTTCTGACTCCAATGTCATATATGGAACGGGCACTTAACTTGCACCAAAGTATCGTTATTTTGCTTGATATGGTAAGACGGATGTTGTTGTTTATGCTGTTGATGCGTTCTCCAAATTGGCATCATTAAAAAATCGCGCCAATATGGGACATATATGACATCTCTGCCAAACTTTCATATGAACGGCGAAGGAATCAGACCGTATTTGTTTATGGCAGTTGATGACTTGAACTGTTATAATATAGATGAAATGATGGCGATAGAATAATATTTGGCGACTTATCACTTGTGTCTGGCTAACATTAAAGTACCAAAATGGCACCTAGAGTATAAAAAGCGAAGTGGTCTGCCTGGAATTGTTGATGATAGTCACATGATTTAGGCTATTGTTATAGAGATTGTTTTAAAATACCGGGAGACAAAGACTCTGCATACTTAATTTATTTTATTACATGGAACAGTATTGCATGTCAATGATTCCTGCTAAGTACTTGATGTTGATGGGTTCCGTCCTGCATGTGTACTTATTTTATTCTATAATCTTAATGCAGGACTGATTATCTTTGTATAGTTTTATTGGTAACTTCTGTGGCAGGTTCAAGTCTTCTAACATTTTCATAATCCATATGATTTGTGTTGTATTAGCAGCTGAGACATATTCGTCTTCCGCTGATGAAAGTGCTATGCATATCTGCATTTTCGTAATCTGCTTGATTGGATTTTTACCTAGCAGGAATAGGTTTCCACTTGTGCATTTTCTCGTGTTTACATCGTTTGGTCAGTCTACACCTGCATATGTTTCGAGAATTGGTTCTGTTTTGGCATTTATTATTAAATTCAAGTTTTTACTAGAGTTTAGATAACAGATTGTTTGACTGTGTCCCAATCCTTCTTTGTTTCTTTTGATTAATATGTTTATGCTTTTGTAAGAGCATAACCAAACAACAGTTGTGTCATAAACGGTGCAACATGAGGCTGCTCGTAAAAAAATTTTTAGCACACCTATTGAAAGGTTAGATAATTTCTATTTAGGGTTTTGTTTTAAAATAATTTTCTATCTAGAGAAAATTCTTCAAATTCAATGTAAGTCATTGTTAAAACAAAAGTTACAAATGTATGCACAGGTGGAATTAATGAAACACAAAAAATATTCTTTTAACAACTTTTGGGACCATGGTTGCATATATGCATCCTCAAAATATGCATACAGCACTTGTTTTTGATAGAGGTAAAAAAGAAAAGTAATAATTGAAGTCATTGTCATGATTAATAAACTAAAGTTAAATGTTTAAAAAAAAAAGTGGTGCCACCCGAATAAGATTTTGTGTAAAAGATGCTGGGTTAAATGTTTGGTTGATTTAGATATCAGGGGTCGATCCAAGCAAAATTTGGGCCTATTTAGGGCCCTTTCACAAAAATCTATTTAATAAAATAGGCCTCTTCACAAAAATAAATTTAATAAAATGGACCTCTTCACAAAAATAAATTTAATAAATTGGGCCTCTTCACAAAAATAAATTTAATAAAATAGACCACTTCACAAAATTCCTTTTAATAAAATAGGCCCCCTTCGTAACATTCTTTTTCATAAAAACTGTTTTAAAATGTGTAACCTGTAAATAAAACCAGGTCATGAAACATAAAAACTTTAGCTAGAGGATTTAAAGAAGTTTTTGTTAATAAATTTTTGGTTCGAATTTGAGTAACTCGATTTCAACTTTCGTTACATAATATTACTTTTCACAAAAATATAATAAAATTCTCAAAAATGACTTTTAATTGTCACAAAATGGGCCCCAAGAATAAAATCCTGCATCGACCTCTGGATATTTTTGGTATGGGACTAGGCATTTTCTAAAACTAGAAGATTTTGTCTTCCCATAAAAATGAAAATATATAAAACAACAGTGAAGATCTTAAATATCTTTTATGAAAATCTTAATTTTACAAGTCTTAGGCTGCATATAAAAGATCACAGAGTCGCATGCAGCCAGCAGGGTGAGTATGGCTGATGTACAGCTTTTTCCATAATAGCAATGATGGAGCAACAAAATGGCTTTTTTGTAGCAGAAAATAATGGTACTACTTAGTTATTCCATCGACCAATTTCGCCAAATTATACAAATTGACATAATTTTTATTTTAAATAACGAAAGAACAAATAAATTAGTATAACATTAATAAATATACAAATAAAAAGTCGAAATAAAAATCACTTGATGACGTAAACACGTGTAACTTGCTAAAAGTCAAGTGAATGTGACATTTACGATCAACCATTATATCTTATAGTTTGGCGATAGATTTTTGGTCGACAGGATAACTAAGAAATACCAAAAATGCATACGTAACTGGTATTTGAAAACAAGGTTTTCGCCAAATTTTCGTTAAAAAAAAAAAAAAAAAAAAAAAAAAAATCATGCCAAGCCTGCTGTGCGTAAATGACATCTGGCCAAATATTACCACTCGGAAAAAAAATGCTATCGGCGAGATTTGCATCCGGGTAGCGTAACAGTACCAAGAATTCTTTGCAACCATGGCAAATTTTATGTAGTTTAATTTGAAAAATAAATTTTGATTTTTTAATCAAAATGGAAAACTTACGGTCCCATATTGACGTGATTTTTTTTCTGACTCCAATGTCATATATGGAACGGGCACTTAACTTGCACCAAAGTATCGTTATTTTGCTTGATATGGTAAGACGGATGTTGTTGTTTATGCTGTTGATGTGTTCTCCAAATTGGCATCATTAAAAAATCGCGCCAATATGGGACATATATGACATCTCTGCCAAACTTTCATGTGAACGGCGAAGGGATCAGACCGTATTTGTTTATGGCAGTTGATGACTTGAACTGTTATAATATAGATGAAATGATGGCGATAGAATAATATTTGGCGACTTATCACTTGTGTCTGGCTAACATTAAAGTACCAAAATGGCACCTAGAGTATAAAAAGCGAAGTGGTCTGCCTGGAATTGTTGATGATAGTCACATGATTTATGCTATTGTTATAGAGATTGTTTTAAAATACCGGGAGACAAAGACTCTGCATACTTAATTTATTTTATTTTAGCTTCTTTTCAAATGTTTAACTGATCCTCTTTAATCAAAAACGAAAACAACCATTAGATGTCTTAACAGCAACTGATTTGCCCTTAAATTTTTGCAATCAAAGGAAACTGAATGGAAACCCATTACAGGGAGATCTGCACAGCTTTTTTCAGTATAATTCAATCTTCTCTAATATTTTTAAAACCCATCAGATTAGCGTGTTTTTTGATTCTGCGGTGTCTGAACGGGGGTTGGTGAGCGTAGCTTGCAGGGGCCAGAGCCCCCTAGTATATATATAAAATTTCTAATACTAACAGGGGGACCACCAAACATGATGCGCACAGATTTTGATGATTTCAAAGTATGTTGTAGGGGTCCTACCACTAATTATTCTGGTGAAAGGGTTTCTTCAAATGGGCCTTAGTTTTTCAGAAATTGGTGTTAAAGTTCAGCATGTACTTCAAACATTCATTAGTGTGACTTTCTGGTGCAGCAGTAGCATGCAAGCTTACAGACCAAGAGATTGTGGGTTCGATCCCACAACTTTTTTACTTATTTTTATATTTTTTACATGTTAAAAATTTTAAGTAGAATTGGGAATTCTGCATCTTTGAACTTTTTGCTGTTTTCTTAAAAACAAGGCCAGTGTAGATTTCAGGGGGTGGCCCGGGGGGGACATTCCCCCCCCGGAAGATTTGAGATTTTGTCTTTTCAATGGTCAAAAAGTGCAATTTCCCCCCCGGAACTCAATAATGTCCCCCCCGGAGCCACAGAAATCCCTCCCGGAGAAAAGTGTCTGAATTCAACACTGAACAAGGCTGTTCTCAAGTTCACTGCTCAACAAGCGTGAAACTTTCTGATGCAATGACGGATTCATTTTTAAACGTAAAGGTATAGAACTGACAGGCCTGACACTGTATGCGATTTGGAATCAAAATGATTTTTCCATTTTTTGATGAATAAATTACCTATCGAGTTATAAGTGATTTTGATCACGTGACAAGACTTTTTCTCTCTTCTCTGTTTTTTCAAGTTTCGTCCACAAATTCGGTTCAAAACACCAACTTTGACAGTATTTTCTGAAATTTTCCCTATATATAGCAATATTTCAAATCTTTTATTTGTCTGCAAAAGAAGGTAAACGAGATCAATAAAAAGAAATTTTCATTTATTCTGATATTACCGAGAAAAGGAAAGCAGACGATTAAAAAATATATATATATATTTTTTTATATGTATCATAAATTTTATCTCATTAAACAGACGATTTTTGAAATCCAGTTGAATTTTTTTTAATCACGTAGAGTGTGTTTTTATTTGTTATAATAAAAAATATTTTTAAATGTAATCTGTCATTTTTTATTTGTGCAAACGAAAAATGATGTTGAGGTTGAACTAAAAAATAAAACAAGGATAGAAAAAGAAAAATCATTGTTTCAGAATTGTGCTTAAAATAAAAAAATGTAAATAATAATTAATTGAAAAAAAGTTCTAGGCATAAAATAATTTTGGAGTTTTGACAATAGAAATATTAGTTTAAAAATTGCAGAGAAAAATAAATTGTCATGAAAAATTCGAAAATGTAAATGTAATTTATTAAGAAAATATTAAAAAGTTCAAAGCTGTAGAATTCCCAATTCTGCTTAAAATTTGTAACATGTAAAAAATATAAAAATAAGTAAAAAGGAAAAAAATGCCCTACGGTGGGATCGAACCCACAATATCTTGGTCCGTGAGCTCGCATACTACCACTGCGCTACAAATTCACATAGAGAATATCATACTAATGAGAATTTGAAATATATACGCTAAACTTTAACTCTCAATTTCACAAAAACTAAGGCCCATTTGAAGAAACCCTTTTATCAGAATAATTAGTGGTATGACCCCCTACAACATAGTTTGAAATCATCAAAATCTGTGTGCATCATGTTTGGTGGTCCCCTTGTAAGTCATGGCAACACCTACTTGAACTCTTACAAAGCCATTTGGCGCTCCTCCAGGATTCCACTAACGTCATTAACAGTGGACCGTCCGATCTGTCCCACTAAACTGGTTTTCAACCTCACCCCCTTCTCCCTCCTTCTTATAGCAATAGCATAGTAGCGTTGCTTGCCTGAACGTGTATTTCATCGATGTTGAAATTGAATGTTTTGTTCCAAAGCATTATTGGATAATAGGAAAACCACTTGATAATAAGGTAAGATTTTTATCTTGATTAATCTTAAATATTGCATAAATTTATTTATTTATATGTGAACCCTTTAGTATTTTTTACCTGCTTTTGATGTGTTGAATATAAGATATACAAGTCACCACGTGTTCTGAAACTTAATGTGAGCGTTTTTTTTCTTTGGGGGGGGGGGTAGGCATTTAATATGTAATATTTCATTATTTCGGAATGCAATTATGCTATATTGTTTTTTACCGACTCATTTTTTTTTCAAATATTCTTATATTTGTATACGTAAACATGACTGAAGCATAAGTGTATTTTCATTTAGTGGTAGTAATAATAACAATTGTTAATATAAAATAGCTGCCTTATACATATTATTTTAAGAAATCAGATTGGTTGAATTCATTTATTAATTAATAATTCATTTATTGGACTACCTTTTAAAGTGCGGAATTCTTGAAATCTTATCGTTTAGGTCATGATACTGATTTTTAAAACGAAAGGAAAGAAAAGCAATTTCACTACTTTGTTATTATGTTAAAATAATTGCATGTATTAACTATAAACATTTATGTGTATATGATATCAATGCTCTTACACTTTAAACTACGTTAAATAATGCATATATTAAATATTTATTGCTGTCATTTATTTATTCTGTTCTATTATTATTATTAAATTTTTAATAATTTAGCTTTAGTCTTTATGTTAATAATTTATGTACCTCGACATATTTTAAACTTAATGTAATTAAAATATTTATTATCTATTATGTATAAAACATGTCTTATTCGGGTGAAATATATAGTCATAGTTACCAAGAAAGCATTGCTTTACTTATATTATTATTATTATTTTAATGGTTTAAAGATTAATTGAATAATACTTACTTTGACATATTATTTTCGAAATTTTAATAGCAAAATACAGAAAATAATATTTTAGTCATACATGTAAATATAATGATATAGTAAAAAATTATACAGTAAAAAGTATATAAAATATGGATAATTAATAATAATACATTTTAAAAATATTTAATGTAGTTTAAAGTTTAGTTTGATCGTCAAAATAATAATAATGTCCAACAAATTACACATTGCTATTATAAATATTAATTATGTTTTTAATTAGGTTTTTTTTTTTAAATAATACTTTGAAGATTAGGAATATTTCATTTAATGAGATATTTAATGAATTTCTTATGTCGTATTGTTTTTGTTGTTTTAATATAATTTTATAATAAATATGATAGTCAGATTAAAAAATATATATATAACATGATTTTTTTTAATATAATGAAACTATATAAAATAACGAATAATTCCATTATTACAATTTATTTTTTCCCCTTAGTTTTTAATTTTTCTAAACGTCCATTTTTAAAATTATTGGTATTTTAATTCCCGAATTTTATTATTCCGTGTATTTTAAAACTTATGAAATATTAATAAAATTTATAGTCCATTAACTATGATAACTTTATTGCCAATTTATATACTACATTTTACCTTTATATATTTCAGTTGTTTAAATTATAGAATAAATAATACTTGTTTTTAAGTCAGATAGGTAAAATTGATGTTAATTTTTTTTTTTTAAGTCAGATGTGTCAATCTAATGTTATTTTATTATTATTATTTCAATAATCAAAGTGAGTTTTAAACAATTTTGAATAATGCATAATATTATTAAAATTTTTGATATTTAATTTTTGTCTTTTAATTTAACATTTTTTGGTACCATACATATTTCAAAATTTATCAAATCTAAAAATTTAATATTCCAGCTTATGTAAAATGCATATCGTTTTCAGATAATGAAATATTCACTTTTATTAGTTGCCATATACTGACAAAATTATCTTGAATTTCCCTAAAAATCCCCATCTATAATATTGACTTTATTGCCAATTTGTATATGGAACATGTTTATGAATCTTTATAGATTTCACGTATGTGTTTTATCAGATGTATTTAATAATGGTTTAAAAATTAAGGGAATATTTCATCTGGCATACTGTTTTTTTTTTTTTAAGTTTTAGGATAAATAATAACGATATAAGTAAATAAAACATGATATTTTTTCAATTAAATTAAACTACAATAAATAATGAATAATTTTAGCATTACTGTTTACTTTATTACTTTTTAATTTCGCTAAACGCTTAATTCTTAATTTGTTGGTATTTTAATTCTTATGCAATATTACTTTATGCTTTTTTATATTTAAAGCTACCTTATATTCAACATTATCAAAATAACTTACATACTTTGTAAACAATACATCAAAAGCAGATAAAACATATAAATAAGTAAATGCATAAAAGATTTATCAAGATAAAAATCACTTACCTCATTATAAATTGATTTTACCATTATCTATAAAAATGTTAAACAGCGCTTGGAAAAAAAAAAAAAAGTTGAAAGTACAAATTAGTTTCACTAAAAGATGATTTTTGAAAGTGATTTTTTTATGAGATACATCTGAGTTATATTTTTTCACAATAATTACTTTTTTAATATAAAATTAATGCATTAATGTTTTATTAATTTTCTCTTTTAAAATTAATCTGATTTACCTAGTGTAAATAAAAAAATCTCTAGCCAAATATTTAATTTTTTATTTACTAATGTGTATTTCGTAAAATTGGAATATAACTGATTACAAAAATCTTTAAATAAATTGTTATATATGTATTTAAAAATTAACCTTTGTTTACAAAGTAGGAAGGACATGAAAAAAAAAAAAGGTTTTAATTTAATTCTATTTAAAAAGACTATGTAGTGGAAAAATTTACAAGTTAAATAACAGCTAATAATTTTTCAACTCTCAAAGAAAAGGGCAGAGTTCCACCGGGGAAAAAGAACGTAGGTCGTCTAAGAGTGACGTCACAAAATCGCCCAAAGGCTTTATGTCAAGTGGGTGTTGGTCATGGTGCCCTTTAATCTACTTTTCAAATAGCACAACTAGAAGTGAGAAGCATAGTGTGCCACAAGAACCTTGAAAGAGTTTGATGCTAGGAGGAAAGAAAGTTGCTAATATACATAAATTGTGCAGATCATTATTTAATTTAACCTACATTCGCTAGTTGCTAGTAGTGATTATCACCTTAATTAATGAATAAATTAATCAAAATTTGCATTATTTAGCTGCTATCTAATCAATGTATGTTATATTGATAACTTAGGTCAAGTTATCAACGTAATATATATACAGATGTACAGATATAAGTATGGACAAAAAAACATGTAAATCACATTTCAAATATTTTATTGCTTCTTTTTTTTTCTTGGTGTATGTGAATGACACAGCATTCCAATATTTAATTTTTTAAACTTCCTGCCAGCATATGTTTACATTGCATTTTCATTATCAGTTTTGAAAGAGTTGCAAACAGCTTGGATTTGAAAAGTTAGTGTCTAATTTTGGAAATGTTCACTATACTGTGAAGGGGATGAAACACTTTATTAAATGGATGAATACCAAAAATAAAGTATTATTTGACTTCTTATTCAACAAATGGAAACAAAATGTAATACTTGACACATTATTGAACAAATAAATTCTTCTAAGATCACATGGTTCAAATGTTAATTGCAGTTGGATAGTATTTTTCATAATTTACTGGAATACTACTTATTAAAAACTTGATATACATTTTTAGAATGATAGGAGAACCTGCTCTAGAATATGGAATAAACAAATAAGTAAAAATAAGTGTGAAAATTCTATCAATGGACAAATGAAGATATTTTATGGTACATATGTTTCTATGTCTGGTTAGACATAACTTTTATCTTTTTAAATTAACATAGAGTAAATCAGAACACAATATCTCAGAAAATCTCCCACTCTCTAAATTTCATTGCTTCAAGCATATTAATTCTAATGGAAAATAAAACAAATGAAAATTTTTATTAACACAATATATTTACATACAAAAACATAATCATTATTGAACACATCACAATAATTACATAATATTCATTAGCGAAAACAATAATGTAATATGTTTATATTTTTTCGTCAATGTACAATTTTATTAAACAAACAATCTAGGAGTAATTTAATCTATTAGCAATAAAAAAACTTTATGAAAAACATTACAACGAAATTTTCAAATTATAAATACAAAATACATAAGGAGAGTGAAAGAAAAGAAAACTATATTTTCATTAATAGATGGTTTAAGTTCACACCTTGAAAATAAGTCATGTAATAACTCAATTCACTGTCTCATACATTTTTTTTTTTTTTAATTTGGTCCCAGCAATATCTTTTTCAAAAGTCTGAACAGTTGGTTTAACTTCTTATACAGAAACAGATTCTTTAATCTAATTATCCCTATAAACTCATTTTATCTTAATCTGAAAATTAAAATATTAGTTAAATGTTTAAATAAAAACACATAAGTATTAAGTAGAATATACAAACCCCTTGCGCTCCCTTTACACATGTATACACACTCAATTTCTACCGAAGCTATCTTTCTTCTAATCTCCCACTGGTTAAAGGCTGATAATCTTTTTCACAAATATACATGAACAAATTTTAAATGACCAATTAGAATGGGTATCAAGAAAAGCAACACAATTGAAACACAAATTATGGATTAACACAAGCTCAACTGCTTACACCTATTCAGATTTTAAAGAAGAAATGCAAGAAACCGAGCTATATTTTGAAGAATATTGACAAAAATCAAATTCTTGTGACACTATACAAAAATATCTATCTTTAAATATGAATGGTGACATTTCACAGAGTAGTGAGAGATAAAAGGAAAGAAAATAGATAATTTTCAACTATGCTTCTTTAATTGTTCAAAAGGATTAAAATTTTAACTATGAAGTTGAAAGAAATAGAAAATTTTAATTACATTTTAGTATACCACTATACCATAACTAATTCCCCCCACTACCACAAAAAAATTAATTCAAAACCAGGATAATATATTATGTATAACATTTTTAATTGTAACTGCTCAATGAACATACAATATCAAAATATAACAATAGATTTTTTAAGAAATATGTATATAGCTATTAGAAAAATTAGCAATACAGTGGCAAATGTACTATTACAGTAACAACAATGTTACATTTTTTATTTAACAAGACTTTAAATGCGATGATTCAAGATAGAGGTTATGGTGACTTTCTCAAATTGTTGATGATGGAAACGTACTTCCAATAACAAAAAGGTATACAAATAAATGTAGCTTTTAGATAATGCATTTGTTTTATAAGAGGCTGTAAGCATAGATAAATATAAAATTTAATTTTTATATCTCTGCCTCCTTTTCCTATAATTTATATTTAGAAAATTTTGCCTTGTATCTAAGAGAAAAAAACAAACAAACATTAGCTTATGATCAAAACTTACCTAGTTATGTCAATTTCAATTTTATAAATTATCAGTATTTTCCTACACTAAGAACAGAATGCTTTTAATGCTGAAAAACAATGACAATTCAAAGTATCACAACTTCGTAAGTGTTGGATATAAAAAAAAGGGATTTCTTTTATGTCCTTAGATGTAAGACAATATTTTTCTAAACATAACTCACAGGGAATGGAGAATGTATAAAAATTTTCAATATATAGACAGCCCATCGTAAAACAAATGTTGTATCTACAAGGGGTGATCAAATGAAAAGGTACGAAACAACGCAAAAATGTAACAGTTGAATATTTGCATATTCAGCCATCGGAGAACGTAGCGAGACATCTCAGGATGCGATTGGAGTCTCTGACTGGGATCGGAGCATGTGCGGACGCCCGCATGCGCAGTAGAGAGCAGAGGCTCTTATCAAAAGCGGCGTCCAAATGATGCGGCAGTCCGTATGAGGACAGGATGGCGTTTGCTTTGCAAAATTCGATGATTGAGGAGCAGCGAGGTGTTATCCGATTTCTGACAGCAGAAGGTGAGAAACCGGCAGCTATTTTTCGCCGAATGGTGACAGTTTACGGGGAGAAATGTGTCTCTGACAAGTCTGTCAGAAAATGGAGTGCCCGTTTTCGTGCAGGCATTGAGAGTCTGGGTGATGCCCCGAGACCAGGCCAAGCAAACACTGTCATCACGAGCAATCTCATCGACAAGGTGGACGACATAGTGAGAAGTGATCGGCGTGTCACAGTGCGAATGTTGGTGGTGAAGGTGGATGTCAGCTATGGAACCGTGTGGACAGTTGTTCACGACAGGTTGCGATATCGGAAGGTGTGTGCCGCTTGGGTTCCGAAGCAGCTCATCGATCAGCAAAAGGAACTGGGTACGGGGCTAGCACTGCAACATCTGTTTCGGTATCAGGAAGACCCTACTTTCATGGAGCGGATCGTCACAGGTGATGAGACCTGGTGGCATCACCACGAGCAAGAGACAAAGTGGGACAGCATGCATCATCACCTCCCCCTAAAAAGTTCAAAGCCGTGCCGTCAGCAGGGTGTTGCTCACCGTCTTTCTCGACATTCAAGATCCGCTACTTGTGGAATTCCTCGAGCACAGAAAAACCATTAACTCTGATGTGTACTGTGAGACACTCCGACGCCTACGCAGGTCCATCAAGAACAAAAGACCGGGACTGCTCACGGAGGGTGTGGTTCTGCTCCATGATAACGCGCGTCCACACGTCTCCAGAGTCACACACATTGAACTGGTGAAGTGGGAGAGGTTGGACCATCCGGTCTACAGTCCGGACATGTCACCCTGCGATTTCCATGTGTTTGGTACTGAAGAAACGCATGAAAGGGAAGCGCTTCAACTCTGACGACATACTAAAGGACGCTGTGAAGGACTGGGTCTCGTTACGGCCACAGGAATTCTGGGAACAAGGAATCCTGCGGTTTGTTCATCAGTGGGATCGTTGTGCTCAGGCCTATGATGAATATTTTGAATAAAGTCTACATTTGTGCCCACCGTGTCGTTTCGTACCTTTTCATTTGATCACCCCTTGTAGAAACTATACTTGATTCACATATATTTGTAATAGGAAGTATGCTTGTATCATTGTTTGTTTAAGAGATAACTGCCACAACTTCTATTTTGAACCACCTGCATGAATTATAAAATTAGTGTATCTGAAGTAGCTGCATCCTGAACTGATACATATATATTACATTTATACTAGTGCATAGGACAGGGATAGCAAACCTGTGGTATATGACAGAATATTGTTGGCACAGCACACAGTAGGAGAAAATCAAAGCGAAGTGGAGCACACTGCTTCAAAACACAGTAAACAATGAAGCATAAAGTTTAACATTGAAATTAGTTATGATTAATTTCGGTGTTTCAGAAACTAGATAGTATACAGTATATAAATACTTAAAACAATAAAATACTGGATGGCTGCCCACTTCTAAACACATCTCAGCTCAAACTAATAAAGTTACGCTTGGCCAACATGTATATTTAACCAATTATTTAATATTTGTGTTTAATAAATTTCTCTTACTGAACTATTTAAAACAAACTTTGAGTTACTGAACCTTCAAATATAAATATGCAGCTATATTCTGATGACATGTTATTATTTTAAACACGAAACATCTTCTCAAAACAAGTATACAGTTGTATAAAGCAAATTGTTAATTTTTATAAATTTATACTTTTGGATATCATGGTTGTCCAAACATCTTTTCAAGTTTCGATGTGTTGGGTTGATAATAAATATGAAAAAAAAAAAAAAAAAAAGAAATGCTTAATTTGTTGTCCGAAATTGCACTTTAGTTATTTATCTTATATAGGGTGTCCCTTATTACTATTATCCAATAGATAATTCCTAAACCATTAACTTTAAACATGTAGTTTCAATTACAAAAATGTTTCAAATGTTGTTCTCCATCATATTAAAAGCCATTTATGTCAAAATAGTTATTTATGTAAAAGTTACAAAATTTAAATTTTTATGCAGTCCCTGGATCTTATAAAAGATTTTCCCTGACATTTTTTTTTTTTTTTTTTTTTTTTTTAACAACAAAAAACTTAACAAGTTATGATATTTTGAATGTTATGAAATTTCAGCAATTACGAGCATCAAAAACTGATCCAAAAATGTCATAATAATGCTCAACATTTAAATTAATTTGCAAAATATTAAATTTTGATTGAATTTCTGTAGTAGCTATTGGACTATTCCATTGTTCTGAAGGAGAAAAAAAAAAGGGAGGATTTATTAGAATTATCAGCAGATTATCTTTATTGCTAACATTTTCATTAAAATTTAACAGCATAAATATTTTCATAATAATTTTAAATGCATAGATGGTTTAAAACATTTTTTGAAGGTCCTAAAAGATCAATATATTAACAGGAGAAAATGATATTTTTATTAAATGAAACATGAACTTTAATTCTTAAAACTGAGATGCTTCTTCTATAAGAACAACTGCAGACAATGACAGAGACGGGTCGCAATACTTTCACCCCTCTTGGTTGCCATGAAATCGTAATAAGCTGGTTCCACCAATTTTCAAACTGTCTTGTGATCAAGGTAGGCTGAAAAGCAACCAAGATCAGTGGAGTACTGCAATTCGTCTCTTTAATTGGTTGTGTCAGATTCATGTCATTTTCACTACACAATCTCCAAAATTAGAGGTTAAATCTTCAGACAAAAAGTTTTGAGAAATGACATCACTGAAATCATACATTTTGAATCTAGAAAATTGCAGCATTTTACTATAACAGCATCAAAATCATAAAAAAATTTAAAATTTTTATTTAAAAACATTTTGTGATGAGTGGCATCTACTGTATAGGTTGTGCAAGATCCTTAAAATTAAAATCTGTTGCCCCACTGAGCAATGTGGCATTGATTGAAATTCTAAAATGAAATTAAACAAAATACACAAATTTAAACAAGCTGAACTTTAATTTTTTTTTTTCTTCTGAAATTGAAGAAATTATAATGCATTTTATTGAATTCTTGAATTCAATCTATTTCAATATGGGCTCAACAATTAAACAAATTAAGAGAAAACTTTGAAATATCGAAAAGAGGATCATCAGACATTATGAGCAAAAATGCCAATGATAAAATTATAGCAACTTGGTACGAAATTTGCCATTTCTACAATGTTTGCTTCTATGCGATGATAAATCTATAATGCTTATGAGTCATTATTTTGGAAATGATCAAAATAAAAAACTCAAATAATAACCCTCTTGTCAGATGACTCTAATTCAGCTTGCTAGGTGTGAACTTGATATTAATTATTTGGCACCCAAGATACAATGACACAATTTACCATTTTATTACTTTCTAAAATATAATTGTTACTATAATTATTACAGTGTAATACCTACATTTATATTATCCCTATAATTTTTAATCCTAATAAATAAAAATTCAAGTAATTGTGACATTAATTTTGATCCACTATTTTTTAGTTGTTGGCACATCATGGTCACTTTTTTTTTTTTTTTTTTTTTTTTTTTATTGGCATGCGGATGTCAGAAGGTTTGCCATCCCTGTTCTAGGGCAACTTTCTGTCAGAAATTTAGAAAATTCCTTATTAAAAGAGAAAAAAAAAATCGTCAGTAAAGATACAGAACCAATCAAGGCAGAATATCTTCCTTTCATTTTATCTCCACCTTGCCCTACTACAAATATACAGAAAGTGATTAAAGTAGATCAGTAACGAATAACTACTCTGTACAAAACATATAAAATACTGTTAATAAACAAATGGAATAGAGTTTATTGCTCTTATTTTATTTACACGAAACAAACACATAAAATTTATAAAACAAACAAGATGACATTGCAACAAAATATTAAGCTATATAAAGTAAGGTACTTTAAATTGTAATTTCATTAATAAACAATCAAAAAATGAATTATAATATATATAAAAATTGTCATTTTTTATAAGACAGAATAATTTATGACTGACAATTTGATATATTTTATTTAGATGTATACATTAACTGCAGAATATTATAACTGTTAAAGAAACTTACTACATCTTCACCTAATGAATTACATTTCAATGAACTTAGTGCATATTTTTGGAAAATTTATTAAGCATAGTGGCATAAACAATTGCTAATGCTTACTGAATAATAAATAATACATAGAATTACATATCAACAATATTTATCTACTTATTTAAATAATTTTAATGTGTTTTAGATGTTCTAATTCGCTTACACATGCATATATAAGATATGATGATTCAAAACTTGATTTAATGAGAAATTAATAATAGTTGGTAGTTTTGTAGAAATTTAACATATTGTGCTAGCTTTCACATAAATAAGAACAGAAATTTTATATGGTACCAAAATTAAAGTTAAGTATTATTATTACAGTTAAGAAGTGATTCCACTGATATCAGAATGTTCAATATTTTCCTTTTCTTGGAGCCTTATATTCAGCGACTTGTCGTAAGTCCAATTTTCTCCTATTTCATGAAATGCCTACAATAAAGAAAATAAAATGAATAACTGATTGTCTTTTAAGCATATAAATAATTATAGCAAATGCAAGCATAAAACAGAATAAAATACTGAGTAAAGCACAATTAACTTTCCTTTCTTTACAATGTCTTGTAACAAGTTCACAAAGCTTTATGGAAGCTTTTTTTTTTTTTTTTTTTTTATGAATAATTATCCTAGCATTTCAACAACATTGTTGGAATTATTTCTATGGAGTGTCTTAAAAGACCTCATATACAATATCAAGTCAAAACAATTTTTGATTTGGGAGATACAAATAGAGAAATTGCTAATATATTCCTAAAGTGACCTTGATAGCAAAAGACAGCATTTTAAACTTTAATGGACCTGTGTATTTTGTGTATAATATATCATACTTAACTATAATATTCTCCATAGTAAAAAAAATATATATATATATATCATGACTGACTGAACTAGTAACGCAGCAGTAGGGTGGTCACAAGAAATCAATTTTCGAATTTTTCCTGGGGGATCCCCCAAAAAGTTGCCAATTGACTAGATAATTATATTGACAAAGTTTTAGCTTATTGGGATAATGTTAACCTGTGCCTCATTGAGGTTAAAGTTTGAAAAAAAACTGGATTTTTCGCAAAAAAATGCTGTTTTCCCTTCATGAAATGAATATAATTGAACCTAGAAACATAATGCAGGTCTCATTTTATAAAAAAAAGTTTTGACTTGAAGAACAACACACCATTTTTTCCTAAAAATGTATAGATTTTAATATATATACATTTTTTAAGACCAGACTTCACTCGAATCCTAAAAATTGATTTTTTATGAAAATGCGAAAAAACATTGTAACATTACATTTGATCTGCTTTTCACCTTTTGTTTTTCTTTTTTTTTCATTTTGTACATAATAAAGGGTTTAATTAAAAAAAAAAATTCCAAAGAAAATGAAAAAAAATCGAATTTTTAACTGAAAGAATTAAAAAAAGGAGGGGGGGGGGGCAAAGAAAGTATAAAAATGATAACAAATGACGCTCAAATGCATTTTATTATTAAAGCTGTGTTACAAGAAAGGAAGCATAATAAAGAAAAAAAATTATTATCCCTTACAATTGTCACATTAACCCTTTCCGGTACAGAAAAATTCTGTTTGTAAAGTGATAAAATGATTGACTAACACTGGAATTTACAAATGACTTTTTTAGAAATTAAAAACACATTTCTTTAAACTTTCATTGTAAAAGCAAAATTTTATTAAAATGTTCTCGATGCCATTTGTAAGTTCAGAATTAAAATAAGGTGGTCCCTGTGATGTAGCAATCACATTTATTATTTATTTTTTAAATTGTAATGCAGCATTATTATCTCATGTTTTAAACTATTTATTTTCAACGCAAAACATCGTTCAAATCGCTCTTTTCTTTCCTTTTTACCACAGTTTTGATTTCAGATTTTCCCCCTCTTCCTGATCTATTTTTAGAACCAGGGTGTGTTAAGACTTCTATTATAGGAGTTCTAGGGTGTGTTGCAAGTGACGTCGACCGCGTCATATTGGGGTGTGTCTTCGCTTGGCGAATTAGAGCTTCATTCTCTCCTTGTAAAGTTTCATTTCTCTTTTCTCTGTTTTCATACGATTTAATCATAATACGTAAATTTAATTTAACAAATAGATTTAAATCATTTCTGCATGTAGTTTTGTAAACCCCTTTTATGCAGTATATATATCAATGCAGCCAGTTTTTTAACAGATTTTAAGATCGGATAAGATTTTAAGATTTACGAAAGTATGTATTATTTTTGACAACGTGACTTGTCGTTTGAATTTCGGGCCTTGCGCCTAAATTCAAAGAGCGATGTTTTTTTTGATAGCTATATCTTTATCTAAAAGTTTATCTTCGGTCTCTGGTTTTTTTTTTTTAATTTAACGCATATTTGATTTCGGACTTTTTATCATCAAGACCTTCTTTAAAAAAATGATTTTAACCAGTAATCATCTTTATCATGGAATTACTTCCAAGTTTTTAATAATTCTACGTGGAACGTCCTTCTGATGTGTACGGTGACCTACTTCTAATTGCCTTCCACCTCTCAAGTGAATCAACTAATAAAGAAGATTTTTACAACTACTGTCTCTTCAATGTGTCTACTGTTCTCATCATTAAGTAAGAACGTTATATTTATTTATTCATCCTTCTTCCTATTTTATTCACGGCAACTTTATATATTAAATCGTCACATTTGGTGCCGTGACAAAAAAGAACATTTCGGCGTTGTTGCTTTTTGATCACAACGTAATGCCTTAAAAAATAACTTAATGACTGTATTTTTTCGCCGTATTTTTGACGATTGATGCATTTTTTTTTAAAGAAAATTTTTGTTCTCAAATAGAACTGCTTTTTTAAATGGAATTCTGAAAATGTTTTAGCATTATAATTGCTGTTATTCTTTTTTGCAATATTTTCTGTTCTTATAAAAAGAAAACGTAATCTTTTTCAATCTTAGAAGAAATTTTGTTCCTGAAAATTATTCCTAACTGAATTTTCTTTTGCATAAAATTTTGAAGATTTGCTTTATTGAAATATAATGAAAGAAATTCAAATAAATTGATTTAAAATTATTATTTTTTAATGGAATTTTAAGAAAATTATAATATTCTGCTGTTCTCAGATGGAACATTTTGCTGTTTTAACGGCTGAAGATCGATCAAACATCGTAATGAAATTTTTGTTCTCAAGTTCTATTTGCAATACTTATTCCATGATTTTAAATTTTTGAGCATAGTATAGTTTAAAAAAAAAAAAAAAATCCTTTACTGGTTTTCATTTTGAGATAAGTCTTGACAAAATTATTGCTGTTTTTAAATTTTTGAAGAATGAAATATTATTTTAAAAATCAAGAAATTTATTTATTTATTCTCTAATTTATTTATTCTTATGGTGCATTACAAGATATTTATCATAGAAAATCTTTAATGAATTTTGAAATTCCGAAATGAATTCTAAAAATTGTTCTCTGATTTTAAGAACAAATTTATTTAACAAGAGGCTATGGTTTTTATACTTATTCTTATATTGGGTTTTTTTAATTTTATTTTATGGCACTTATACAATGAAATATTTAATGAATTTGAAGATATATTATGAAAATTAAGATATTTATTGAAGCAAATTATTTTTTCCCCTTGGAATCTGTGATAATTATTGAAGTTTAAATTGTTTTACTGAAGTTGTTCTCATCTATTACTTGCAAAGGAGCTGAAGTTCTTCATGAAATTCGTAGCTGTATATATCCTGCATAATTTTTTTGAAGTCTTCTCTGCTTTTAAATGTATCAATTTATAATTTTTGTTCCAAAAATACCTTCAATAACTTTTTATAAAAAATATATCTAACTTGCTTGTACCACCTTCTACTTTTATTCTCAAGATATTTTTGTCATCTAGTGCACGATTTGACTGCTAATATCGATTTTGGTGTTTGGTGAGTGCAGTGTTCCTTTATAAAATTTCAAGAACTGTGTTTGCTTTCTACAAACTGTTATGATAACTGTCAGTGCTTCAATTTTCCAGAATTATGTAGCTTCATCAAAATTTACTGACATATTTTTTTTTTGCTTAAAGAAGAAATTAAAAAAAATTCATTCTCCTGTATCATCCTCATGACTGAAATAATTTGAAAATTTTTTATTCTACATGATTTAAAATGACAATAGTTTTACTCATCTTTCATATTCACATTTACTTACCTGCTGAAGTTGCCTTCAAGAGTGTTGTTATTAATCCATTTTTTGAAACGCTTCTCTGGTGTGTGGAAATGTTGTTCTGAAAGTACTGAAAATATTATAATACATACCTGCAGAAAAAAATTTCTGTTCCTCATTTACAGCAACCAATAAAGATTTATGCTCCATTTTCGGCTTTGATGTTCCTGGTGAATTCTCAGTAATTTATGTAGTAAAATATCCATATTTTTTCTGATCTTCTCCAGTGTGTTTTTGAAGTTGGTTTTGAAGCTAAATCAATATATATATATTATTTTTTCATAAACAATAGAATTTCCCAGTCAACGTTTACTTGTGAGCGGAAAATTTTCATCCTTACGTAGGAGTAAGCGGCAAAGTTTCATCCTCGCATTGGAAATGTTTGACTTCTACATTATACCATATTCCACAACTATTTATAAAGTTTACTGTTATTTGAATTACAGAAAATGTTTAAGCTCAAGAGTGTTTGTTTATTTACTTATTTCTGAAGATTTTTATATGTCAATTATTATTATTATAGTGCCTTTTCCTTATTTCATAACCCAATTGCTTCAAAATTTTTAATCTGCCATATGCCTCACTTTTTCAATTTATGCAAGAAATTATTTTAAATTTGATTATGAAGATATTTTTTTTTAATGAAGAAAATTTTTATTTGCACCTTTTATACGAAGAAAAGCACAAAATTCTTAGTGAACATATTTACCAGCGCATCTTTTTTGAAGTATTCGTCAGTGAATCTTCAACAATTCTCTAAGAATCATAATTAAAAAGTGCTTCTTGACTACCGATTTTGACCTCTACTCGTCATGGTGTGTGTGTCGTGTTAATATCATCCTTAAGTGCAGTGTTACTCCTAAATGTACCACCATGCATTGTCTTCTTTTTGCCAGCAGTGTCTACCGATTTTTCCTTCAAGTATATCACCATATTCTGCTAAATGTTCATAATTGGTGATGCGTTGTTGTGCTAACTGTGCCTTTTTTCAACAAAATAGAAGTGTTTGAATAGTTCACCGTACTATTCATATCCAACCATTTGTGGTTTATACCAAGAGCTTCTTTACATCTGTAAAATACACTATTTTTTTTTCTTTTTCTATGCTGAATTATTTGATTATCTCTTGCACAAGATTTCACAAGTCTCTTATGCGCATTGGAGTCTGCTGTATTTTTGTGTTTTGTGTGTTTACAGAGTCCCTGAATGTGTCCACTGATCAAGGTATCATGAAGGATTGTCTGTTTACTCTACAATATTTTTTAAATTTTTGCAGCTCTTTAATTTAATTTCAACTGTTGTTTAAAGTTAATTTAATATAATTTTTCTTTACAAGCATAGAAATTTAAATTTTACTATTAAATTATTGAAGGAATTAAACTAAATATTTTTATGGTACACTTGCTTGGTAATTTAAAATTTTTCCTGATTATGACAATTTTTTTTTTAACTATTATGATTAATGAAATTCAAGTCCTAGGTTGTCGGAATATACAAGTAAAATATTCTCGACTTTCTCATTGCAATTTATTTTTATAAATATGCGGAAATTGATTAGTAGAAATGATTTATTATTCATTTTGAATGTTTCAATATTATGAGAAAATTGATTAGTAGAAATGACTTGTTCATTTTGAATGTTTCAATATGAGGAAATTGATTAGTAGAAATGACTTGTTCATTTTGAATGTTTCAATATTTATGAGAAGATTGATTAGTAGAAATGACTTGTTCATTTTGAATGTTTCAATTTATGAGAAAATTGATTAGTAGAAATGATTTTCATTTCGAATGTTTCAATTTATGATTTATTTTCCTAGGCAGTCAGAATATTTAGAGAGGGTACTTCTGACTTTATGTTGCTTTACTTTTGCAACTTTATAAGTTTTGATTCATAAGCGTACCTTATTTTTATCTTATTGAAATCAATTTTTTTTTTTTTTTTTGTGGTCTCTTTCGGCTAAAAATTTATTTAGCTTTTGGATTTATTATTAATTTTAAAATGTTATAAAGAGTAATATTTTAATTTATAGAGATCATTTTACACAGGAAGGTGCCTTTCTTTGCCTGTGATTGCAATGGGGCTTAATATTATTGTATACTATCATATTATGTATACTATTGAAATTTGAATGTACTACTTGATGTATATTCTTTTTCTTTCTCTTTAGGTCACTGTACATTTACATTCCATAAATGTGCACATGCACTTAAAATTTTTATTATGACTTTTAAATTTTAACTTAAATTTTATTCTACATTTTTTGCTCCTTGGCTTTTAAAATTTTGTTTTCCCTTTGTTGAAAAAGCTCTTTCAAGATTTACCTTTTTCACCTTTTGGTCATCCAAAATTTTGTTCGGCAAATGGGGGTAATGTGATGTAGCAATCACATTTATTATTTATTTTTTAAATTGTAATGCAGCATTATTATCTCATGTTTTAAACTATTTATTTTCAACGCAAAACATCGTTCAAATCGCTCTTTTCTTTCCTTTTTACCACAGTTTTGATTTCAGATTTTCCCCCTCTTCCTGATCTATTTTTAGAACCAGGGTGTGTTGCAAGTGACGTCGACCGTGTCATATTGGGGTGTGTCTTCGCTTGGCGAATTAGAGCTTCATTCTCTCCTTGTAAAGTTTCATTTCTCTTTTCTCTGTTTTCATACGATTTAATCATAATACGTAAATTTAATTTAACAAATAGATTTAAATCATTTCTGCATGTAGTTTTGTAAACCCCTTTTATGCAGTATATATATCAATGCAGCCAGTTTTTTAACAGATTTTAAGATCGGATAAGATTTTAAGATTTACGAAAGTATGTATTATTTTTGACAACGTGACTTGTCGTTTGAATTTCGGGCCTTGCGCCTAAATTCAAAGAGCGATGTTTTTTTTGATAGCTATATCTTTATCTAAAAGTTTATCTTCGGTCTCTGGTTTTTTTTTTTTAATTTAACGCATATTTGATTTCGGACTTTTTATCATCAAGACCTTCTTTAAAAAAATGATTTTAACCAGTAATCATCTTTATCATGGAATTACTTCCAAGTTTTTAATAATTCTACGTGGAACGTCCTTCTGATGTGTACGGTGACCTACTTCTAATTGCCTTCCACCTCTCAAGTGAATCAACTAATAAAGAAGATTTTTACAACTACTGTCTCTTCAATGTGTCTACTGTTCTCATCATTAAGTAAGAACGTTATATTTATTTATTCATCCTTCTTCCTATTTTATTCACGGCAACTTTATATATTAAATCGTCACAGTCCCGATGTGGGACCACTGCACCGGAAACAGCTAAGGTGGTAATGGCTTAAATAAGGTGGCTTTTGAAGAATCTTGAAAATTTTTCTACATTCAGGTACAACTTTTAGCATGAAATTGTCATATTCCAACCAGAATCCAAATAGTTGAGATCTTTATTAACAGATGGCAGCACAACACAATCTGATGTAAGGTTTCGCATGCAACCAGAGTATTCCATGCAGTTGTAAGAAATGACTTGTTCTAAGAGCTGCGTTTTAGCGGCTGCTGTACATATGTAAATAAAAACTATAAGTAATCTTATAGTTATGCCTTCTTCCTTAGTTAAGAATAATAATAAGAGTGTGGCGATATAAACGTGGCGACGAATGGGATTTAACCCAAATTAAAATGTTGTGAAATTTTTTTTTTTTTTTTTGGAAAAAGAAAAACAGAACGGAAAATGGCCGATAAAGAAATAATTTCTCTAGGATGCTTGGAAGAATATAATGCAAATGTTCCTTGGACTATTTACGTCGAAAAAATTGATTTTTATTTCTCAGTGAATGGCATAAAAAATGATGAGATGAAGAAGAATATTTTGCTAAGTTCTGTTGGAACAACAACGTTTGCTATTTTACGAGATATTATTGTTCCGAATACTCTGAAAGAGATTAGTTACGAAGATCTCTTAAAGAAAGCAAAGGATCATTTTTCACCACGCCCTAGTGAAATAGTGGAACGATTTAAGTTTCAGAAACGACTAAGGAAGCAAGGAGAGAATATAGCCGATTTCATAAGAGACTTACAATGTTTATCTGAATATTGCAACTTCGGAAACGCTCTTAATGATCGCCTGCATGATCAATTGGTGTTTGGGATCCAGGATGAGAAGATACAACAGAAATTACTGGATTCTAAAGATTTAACATTCCAAACAGCGGTGGAAATCGCAGAGTCGTTTGAAACAGCAGAGGCTGGAGTAAAATTCCTACACATTGGAGAAAGTACAACTGTCAATCAAGTGCGTGTTTCGAAAGGAGAGAAACCGAAAGTAGAGAAGTTCGCTTATGCACCTAAGCCTAAAGAAGATAAATTCGTGCCTGAGAAACCGTGTTACAGCTGTTCTAAAAATCATAATCCAATTCTGCCCTTTTAAATTGCAGAATGCCATTTTTGCCATCGATTAGGTCACTTAAAAAATTGCTGTCGAAATAGAAAATTTGGAATGAAAAGTGATAAACAGTTTAAGAACAGAAAAATTAAAACTGTTCAGGAAGAATATTGTTTAAATTTCATGGACGACAACTCCAATAATGTGTCATGGATAAAATCGGTTAAAATAAATGGTGTAAATATACAATTTGAAATTGATAGTGGTGTGGCTCATACTATTGTAAGTAAAAGTGTTGCTAACAAATTGTTCTCAGGTAAGCTGCCTTTAATTAAATCTAAAATTAAGTTACAAACTTATACTAGAGATTCTTTAACTGTTTTGGAGGAATTAAAAGTAAATGCTGTTGTTGATGAATATTGTATACCTGATTATTATAAGAATATTAGTAATTAAAGAGGAGGGTCCGAGTCTAATCGGAAAAACTTGGTTAAAAGCATCAAAATTATTTTGGCCTAATGTAAATATGATTAAAAGCATTTCGAAAAATGATTGAATTAGAAATTTTCCTAATGTTTTTGCTGACGGGATCGGGACAATCAAAGGTCCTCCCGTGTCAATAAAATTGAAAAAAGATGCAAAACCAGTTTTTCTTAAGTCTTGACCTGTTCCTTTTGCTTTAAAAAAAGCCACTGATGTAGAATTGGAACGATTAACTAATGAGGGTATTTTGAAACCTGTTGATCATTCAGAATGGGCTAGTCCTATAGTAATTGTTCCTAAGCCTAATGGTTCTGTTAGAATATGTGGTGATTATAAAGCAACAGTTAATGCTAATACTGAAAATGATAATTATTCTCTTCCTAGAATGGAAGAATTATTTTCTAAATTTTCAGGTGGTAAATTTTTTACTGTTTTTGATTTAAAAGATGCCTATTTACAACAACCTGTAGATAATGAAAGTAATAAAATTTTGACTATAAATACACATAAAGGATTGTTTAATGTGTTACGATTAGCATTTGGGGTAAAATGTGCTCCTAGTACATTCCAAAGAAAAATTGAACATTTTTAAAAAATTTGAATATGTTGGTGTATTTTTAGATGATGTTATCATTAGTGATAGTAATGAATCAGAACATTCTGAAAGAGTTGAAAGTGTTCTGAAATGCTTTTCTGAGCATGGTATAAGATTAAATAAGGAAAAATTAAATTTTATGGTTTCTGAAGTTTCTTATTTAGGACATAAAATATCTCAGGAAGGAATTAGACCTATTCCAGAAAAAGTTAATGCTATTTTGAATGCTCCTATTCCAAATAATGTGTCACAATTGCGTTCATTTTTAGGCTTAATTTCTTATTATAGAAACTTCCTGCCTAATATTTCAGATGTTTTAGAACCAGGGTTCGTTGATATATATCAATGGATATATATCATGATATATATCTTGATATATATCCGATATTTATTTTTAAAATATCAAGATTTTTGATATTTTCGATATTTTCAAATTCTTTACATTTATTTTCAAAATATTAAGATGTTTGATAGTTTGTATATTGATACAGTATGGAACCATTTATCCGGAAACCAGTTATCCAGAATGATATTTCTGATATAAAAATAGCAAATAAAGCCTTTGTGCAACAATATTAAAAAGCAGAAAAACCAACGTTTAAAATGCACAAATAATATATGAAAAGCAGCAAACAGCTGTTTCGAATCTACTAGCGAGATTCTTCTTCAGTGCAAAAGGAACAGCGTGCTAGAAAAGCACTTTTTTTGATATTTCTGATAGACTGATTTCAGAATCTCTGCAGAAAAAGGTGTCATACACTGCCAGTTTGACATAGGCTTTGCTTGAAAAAATTGTATAATTTGATGACAACATCTAGTGTTTGAAAAGAAAACATATTTTTGTTGTATTTTAGATGTTTTAATTTTTATGCAGAGGAAACAGAAGAATTTTTGTTCCTAAGGGATTCCCATAAATTATCTTCTTTTAAACTCTGGTTAACTTTTGATCTTTCTTGCATTGATTTTTAATCAAAGTAATCTAATAATTTAAAATCAGAAATAATGCCACAACCACACATATTCCACAAAACTTATCAAATGGATGCTGCTTTAATGCATAACCAGTTAACCAGAAAAACCAGTTATCCGGAATACATCTGACCCCAAGCATTCCGGATAAATGGTTCTGTACTATATTTATTTTTAAAATATCACCGTGGAAGGTAATTTTGATATTTTTCCCATTCAAACCAAGTGTAAATGAAATTTTCACCTGTTATTGACTGTGTCATTCTGTAGATAATGAACTTTTGCCTCTGGCAGTGACTTTTTTAGGAAAAGAAGAAAACAAATCTTTTCCAAGCTTTATGTTTCAAACTTTTATTTTTAAATGTAGAACTAATAATTATATTAGACAGTCAATTTAGAACAGCCGTTGAAAGATAAAATGTAATTTTGATAATCATTTATATACAGCCAGGGTTCGTTGATATATATCCAATATTTATTTTCAAAATATCAAGATGTTTCATATTTTCTGCATTTGATATTTATTTTCAAAATATGAATGTGCGCAAGATATTTTTGATATTTTCAGTTGTAATTTGTAATATTTCAGTGTAAATGAAATAAATTTTCAACTGTTATTGACTGTGAATCTGTAGATAAAGAACTTGTCTCTTCTGGATGTGACTTTTTTAGCCAAAAAAGAAAACAAATATATTTTTCAAACTTTAGATCTGAAGAATTTTTTTTTTTAATGTTGAACTAATAATTATGTGGGACATAATTAATTCAGAACAACCACTGAAAGATAAACTGACTAATTTAAATAAGCAATTATATACAGCTTCATTAGAAAAGAATCTTTTTTCAAGTTTTGGTTCATTTGAGTTTGAACTATACAGCATGTTAGGAAATATGAAATAAAACATTTTATACTTACATTTATATTAAAATTTTTCAATTAAAAAAACTTTTTTTGTATTTAAAATTTTGTTTTGAAAATGTCTGATTTTTTTATACTTGGTCTTAGAACAAAAAGAAAAAGAAAAATGCATTTTTATATTATTCTTTTATTAAGTTTTCATGTTATGTGCAATATATTTTAGTTTCTAATCTATATTATGCTCGAAAACATTTATTATCAGTGGTAAGTTGGCTGCTTTGAAAATATCGGATATATATCGAAAATATCGGATATATATCAAAATATCGGATATTTTTGATATTTTCGAAAATATCATGATATTTACGAACCCTGTTTAGAACCTTTACATAGATTATTAGATAATAATGTAAAGTGGACATGGTCAGAAAAGCATGAAAAAGCGTTTCAAAAAGTTAGACAATTATTATGTACATCTCCTGTTATAGAATTATATGATGTTAACAAAGATATAGTTTTAAACTGTGATGCTTCTGAATATGGTACAGGGTCAGTTTTAAGCCACATTGTTGAGGGTAAAGAGAAACCTATTGCTTATGCTTCTAGAATTTTCAACAAAACTGAAAGAAATTATGCAATGATTGATAAAGAAGCTTTATCTGTAATGTTTGATGTCACTAAATTTCACCAATATTTAGCTGGAAAACAATTTAAAATTATAACAGATCATAAACCTTTAATTAGATTATTTGATCCTGTTAAAAAGGTACCTGATACATTATAACCTAGAATGCTGAGATGGTCGTTAATGTTAACTGGCTATGATTATACAATTGAGTATTGCAAAGGAAAAAATAATAAAAATGCTGACGCATTAAGTAGATTATCTCTCCCAGAAACTGTAAATATAGTAAGTAGGACTGGGCGATGTAGAAATTTCTTAAATCGATTTATCATCCATCTAACATCGCGATTTAGTGCTAAATTGCAATTTAACACCGATTTTGCATTTTAGAATCTGGAAGCCTATTTTTTAATTTTTAGTAACAAAATATGTTCTTTATGTGCCCCCCCCCTCCTGTATTATTTAGTATATTTAGCTTTTAAATTTTCAAATAATTTTGAAAAGAGGTATATTTTACACATAAAAAAACTTTGAATGTCCCAAAACACTAGTTTTTTTTTCCATCTTAAAAATTAGCGACCTATTGTAATACATTTTATAAACTCATTCTACAAGAAGTAATATAAAAGAAAATGATTTTTTTTTTTTTTTGTCTGACTTGTTATGCCTGCTACAATCTAAATTCCTTAAGGAGGTTCCCCTAGCCCACCCAAATAGCACTTCATTGCTAGCAGCCTACATACACTTTTTTTTTTTTTTTTTTTTTTTTTTTTACAGGCACAGATTAAAAAAATTATTGAGGAGGTAAAACAGAAGCATATTAAAAAAATTCAATGATGAATTTAACTATTCATTTACCATGATGAGAAAAGTAGTAAAAAAAAAGAGGGGGAGGGGAAGATATGAGAAATAAGGTGCAATTTTATATCTTTTTAACTTTTAGATTATAATAAGATTTGTTTAACATAAATGCTGACATTTATATAGCGGATGGAGAAGGATTGAAAGTGTGAGCCTTGGAGCACATTACTGAAATTGCTGATTCTTTTCGCGGCCGTTGCCATCCTTTAAGATTAGTAATAAAATATAATCTTAAAATATATCTCTTTTTAATGATAACAAAAAATCAGAAAATCGCAGATCTGCAGAAAAATCTAACGAATGTCTCCTCCAGCCCTCCCTCATTCTGCTGTAAAAATAAAGTTACTTGACTCATTACAGAACTTTATTAAAGTATTTTTAATTAATTACAAAATAATAATAAATTAAAACTAAAATATTCCCATAATACCCAAACATATGAAAATTAATTTTTCATGAAAAATAATGCACAAAAACATAAACTAAAAATGGATGAATTTGGATATAAATAGTGAATCAATTTTAGCAAGATACTCAATCCACGTGACTGGCGTTGAAATCGGATGTCAAACCTGATGCATGACTATTTTAAAATATTTTAATTAATTACAAAATAATAGAAAATAAAGAATATGTATTAAAATATTACCCAAACATGGGAAAAATGAATGTTTCATTAAAAGAATGCATAAAAATAAAAACTGAAATTCAATGAATTTCAATTTTAAATATGAAACTTTATTCTTTTTTTTCCAACCATAAATACTCAATCAATTTCAGGAAAAAAATATTAGTAGTAAAAGAAAAATATTTCTTGTGGATCACGGTCAAATAGTAATACACAAAACAATGCATGACTGTACTTTAAATAATTTAATTAATTACAAAATAATAGAAAATAAAAAAATAAATGTTGAAATATTATTAAAACATGTAAAAAATGAATTTTTCATCATAAGAATACATAAAAGTATAAACTGCAAGTCGATGAGTTTGGATTTTAAATATAAAACTTTATTATTATTATTTTTAATCATATAAATGCTGAATGAATTTCAGGAAAACAATCTTTTGAAACAATGCAGGATTCTACTTTAAAACATTTTAATTAATTACAGAATATTGGAAAATAAAAAATACATATTGCAATATTACTCAAATATGTGAAAACTTAATTTATCATCAAAAGATTGCATTAGCATATAAGTTGAAATTCGATGAATTTGGATTTTAAGAAAACATTACTTTTTCCTTTCAACTTTCCACTATATAAGTTCTTAATTTCTGAAAAATACACATTCCAATCTCGTAAACTCTGAATCTTGTTTACAAAATAAATATAAATATCAATTCTTACTTAAATCATCGTTTTCTTAAATCGCCTTTTTTTTTTAAATCAGAGAGGATTGAGGCTCGATGTTTTTTTAAATTGGATCCTGCTAAATCGATTTAACACCAGCTTGCCTTGTTTTCCTTAAATCGGAAAGCATGGAAGCTTGCGATGTTTACTTAAATCGGATCATCCTAAATCGATTTAACACCAGCTTGCCTTGTTTTTCTTAAATCGGAAAGCATTGAGGCTTGCGATGTTTGCTTAAATCCGATCCTCCTAAATCGATTTAACACCAGATTGCCATGTAAGTGGTAGATACATCAAAGTAGATAAATCGTTTCTCCAAGGTTAGCTCTGAATCAGTATTTTGTTTTAAATCGATTTAAAGCCTACGGCTAAATCGCGATTTAAGACATTGGCTAAATCGCGATTTGACATTAGCTAAATCGTTTTTTCGATGTTAGCTCTGAATCAGTATTTTGTTTTAAATCGATTTAAAGCCTACGGCTAAATCGCGATTTAAGACATTGGCTAAATCACGATTTGACATTAGCTAAATTGCGATTTCCAATTTTAGCTTAAATCGATTTAAAACCAATGGTTAAATCGGATTTCCGATGTAAGCTTTAAATCGATTTAAGAGTTAAATCGATTTAAGGCCCAAGCCTAGTAGTAAGTAATCCTGCGGAAATAATGTTTGTTTTAAATAATCATAATTGGCCAGTTACTTCTAAAACGATGGGCAAACTGGACAACTGATAATCCTGTAACTAAACAAATTTTAGAGTGGGTGTTACATGGGTGGCCGCGAAAGGTTAAACCAGAAGAATATCAACCATATTTTCGTAGAAGGGAGGAAATTTCCTGTCTAGAAAATTGTCTATTATGGGGACATAGAGTGATTGTACCAGAGGAAGGCCGTGAATATACATTAAAATTACCGCACTCTGTTCATCAGGGTATATTGAGTATGAAAGCAAAAGCTAGGGGGGTAGTCTGGTGGCCAAATATGGATAAAGAAATTGAACAAATGGTAAATTCTTGTAATAGATGTCAGATGTTTGCGAGGGATTGTCCAAAATTGGAACCCTTGAAATGGAAATCTGAACTGCCCTGGGAAAGGATACATATAGATCATGCCGGTCATTTTGAAGGTAAAAAATTTTTAATAGTAGTCGATTCTTATACTAAATGGTTGGAGGTAGAAGTAGTACCCAGGTCTGATAATAAAACTACAATTAAGGTATTAAGGAGAATTTTTGCCACATTTGGATTACCTGTTGAATTGGTCAGTGATAATGGTTCCGCGTTCACAAGTGATGAATTTGAGGAATTTCTAAAAATTAATGGATTTAAGCATACGCCTATTCCACCTTATCATCCATCTTCGAACGGGCAAGCGGAAAGGTATGTGCAAACTGTGAAAAATTGTCTTAAAAAGCTAGATAAAAGTCACATAACATTGTCAATTTCACGATTTTTGTTAGAAAATCATTCCACTCCTCATTCGGTGACTGGTAAAACTCCTGCTGAATTAATGATTGGAAGGCCAGTTCGAACAGCCCTTCACTTGGTATTACCATCAAAACCTAAAATACAGCAACCCCTTCACAAATGTAAATTTCATGATTTAGTTTTTGTTAAAAACTTTGGAAAAGGGGAGA
This sequence comes from Maratus speciosus, assembly GCA_963932465.1. Taxonomy (NCBI): domain Eukaryota; kingdom Metazoa; phylum Arthropoda; class Arachnida; order Araneae; family Salticidae; genus Maratus; species Maratus speciosus. The sequence continues at coordinate 300,673,349 of OZ010789.1, forward strand.
AATGGGTAAAAGGGAAAATTATGAAGTTATTGGGAGTAGATGGGTTTTAATAAATAGATGTGATGGAATAATGTGTAAACGTCACGTTGATCAGCTGAGACGTAATAAAGAGATAAGTTATGAAATGCCAGAGAGAGTTGTAGAGATGAATCGAAATGATAAAATAATGTCAGACAAAGTTGAAAATATGGGATATAGTGGTAAAAATTACAGTAATTATGATAGGTATGAAAGGGTTAACCAAAACTGTTTTTCTGGAATTAATGGAAAAATAAAAGAACAGCTTAATAATGATGATACTATAGAACCAAGCCAATCTCAGCCTTCACATGATATTGTGGCAGGTACAATTGTGAGTAATAAAAATGATGTTACGACAGATAGAACTGTGAAAGACAATTTGACTGAAACTTATGACGAGGACTGTAAGAAAAGTGCTCCAGTTCGAAGGAGTCAAAGAGCAAGATTGCCTGTAGTTCGTTTGAACTATGAGGGGAGGGGTGTTATATCTCAACCAGAATCCAAATAGTTGAGATCTTTATTAACAGATGGCAGCACTACACAATCTGATGCAAGGTTTCGCATGCAACCAGAGTATTCCATGCAGTTGTAAGAAATGATTTGTTCTGAGAGCTGCGTTTTAGCGGCTGCTGTACATATGTAAATAAAAACTATAAGTAATCTTATAGTTATGCCTTCTTCCTTAGTTAAGAATACTAATAATAAGAGTGTGGCGATATAAAAGTAATGTTTTTGTTTTTTGTCTTTTGTTAAACAGGAATTAAAATCTCGGGTTAATTTTATTCCCCTTTCAGCTGTGTCATTGAAAACTTTAAAACCATTCACTATTTTTTTGCTTTCAAATAAGGTTTATTTTTCACACCAAACATTGGGATCAGCATTTAAAAATTACTTATTAATATAAAATCTTTAAAAAAATTTTACAGTTTAAGATGAAATAAAAACATCGACTTATTTGTTCAATAAATAATCCATTTCGTTGAAACCTTTTGTTGCTCTTACATTCCTATGATCATCATTATTTTCTTCTTCGAATGACATTAATTTTACAGCCATGCTTATGTTGTCTTTTTTTTCTCCAAAGTATCATCTAAAAATGAAAATGCAACTTGATCCGAGTTATGATGCCAAAGGTTGTTTATCATTTTAGCAACTGCTTTGGCTTCAACCTATTTATCAATTTTTCTGTTGTCAACAAGTCATTTTATTAATTGCAGGTCTTGGATCGGGGGCCAAAGTGGGAGTACTGAAGCACACTTTTATATAAATATTGATTAGAAATAAGCAAAGGTCTCTAATACCTACTTTTTAAAAATTTGTTATTCAGAGATGATACGATATATTTTGAGAGAATAAATGGCTGTGCCATCCATCTGACATGATTAAAAGCACCAGGTGCCCTAAAAAATGTCTTTTGGAGGAAGACGTCTATAAAAATTAAACAAAGTTGGATAAATTCTATATAATCATCCCTGGGCTGTTAATTTTTTTAAAGCTCTGTAAGAAAACTTGAAATTTCTTCTGAATTAACTATTTATATCTAGTATTTCATCTTCAATAGAATGTTTAAACTTAGTCTGGTTTAATTTAGACCACCAAAACAGATTTTTTTCTTAAATATCTGGCTAAGGGACAGTGATTGTGCCCACTTTATAATCAAAAACAGCTTTTAGGATAATTCTAAACAATGGTCGTGACATGATAAATACAGAAGATTTTTCCTTTAACAATTGCTACAGACAAATTCAGGTTTCTCTGAGGAGACCTGTGTTTACTGCAGTGGTATCAAAACACATTGCATGGATTTTACCAATTTCCTCCCACTCTTCAACTGCTGAAAATACAGCTTTTGCTTGAATTATTCCGATACTATTTTCAAGCTGAGGAACTCATAGTAACTGTTCTTCATCTCCACAACTAATTAAAACTGCTATCCACTCTACATTTTCTTTATAAAAAAAAAAAATGAGGAATCAGTTTCCCATCCCAGTGAACAACAGTTCTGTCTAAATTGGAATTTTTAAACCTGTTTTTGATAAGCTCAGTTCTTTGTTTACGAAATAGTTATTTGCAGAGTTGTATTACACTTCTACTTAAAATTAAAGTCTGTGGTTAATTGGCGGATGTACCCAAAGTCTAGCAGCTTCTCTGGCATTCAGTTTCATTTAGTGGATATTATAAAATAAAATACATAAAACTTGACAATTACATGGTAACTTACTGTCGATGATTTGATGAGACGTGTGGGTAATTTAAAAAAATCTTACATTTTTGCCATCATACGTAAAGGGGGAGGTGGTTTTCCAGAATGTTTCATCTATTCTAAAAATAGATAATGATAGCATGTAACAAAAACAGCCTTGTAATAAAAAAAGAAATTCAGAGGTTCGTTTGAAATGCGCTTCAAATGCAATACAAGTCGAGAAGCTCTCTCTTTGTAGACACAGAACTAGATAACTAATAATTAATTATAATTCGTGAAATGTTTTTAAAGTTACGAGGGTATGGTTCATGAGCTGACCCGAAAAATACTAAATGTTCAGTATATGGAAACATCCCCGGCAGAAAAAAATTTTCGCTGAAATCTTTTTTAAACGGAAATATAAGTGTGGTACATCAATTTAAAGCTAAAGAGTTGAAGTATATGAATTTGTAAGTTTTAATTTCATAAGAGCAAGTGTTTACTGAAAATGAACTGGATACTAACAGTATAAAACTACATTTACATTTGAGCTTAAAATACAATTTATTGAAATGTATGATTTTTTTATTTTTTAGAATTCAATAAAATTACTATGTGTTCAAATCAACAAACTATTATCATATCTTTAAGATCTACATAGATAAAACCTTATAGATAATGTTTTTAATATATTTTTGGCTGTATTTAAACGTTAATATTTAAATGTCACAAGAGTAACGGAAAACACACAAAAGTTTTAATAAATAAAAAACTACTTAAAATTTTTACCCAAAACTTCTAATTCTCTGATTGCGAGGTATAAGACATATTTTACATTAAATATTTTGTTTATGCTATACATGGAATGGGTTCTGGGGAGATGTCACAAGAGTAACAAATGTCTGTGTCACAAGAGTAACACATAATACTTTTTTCGATAGTTTGATATAAAACTGCTTTATAACCAAAACAAACAGAATGCTTAAAGTTTTGTTGTTTTTTCTCTGTTATTAGAGCAGTTCTTGAAATAGTTTTAGCTATAAGTAAGGTTATTTTGTAAATTTTAAGGAAGATAAATTATCTTTATTAGTGTTTTTTTAATGGGTGGATTTATTTTTATTCATTTTTGGTATTACTTAAGATTATAAAATAATCATGACAAGTAATTAAAGATATAATAAAACAAATCAACTCGTGTCATTTTTGTGTGCTTTCTTTTGGTTTGAAGCACATGGTCTTTAATTAGATATTTATAGGCTTTGTAAAGCTTCGTTTACTAAATTCTGCTGTATAACCTACAGAGGTTCTTATAGTAACTCTTATGGAAAGGATTCTGATAGTATATTATAAAGGCAAGATTTTAATACACGCTTCTTATACACAACATTGTTTTAAAAAGAAGGAAAAATTCTGCTAAGCGCCAAAAAATGTAGAGAAAAAATAAGAATGAAATTGAATATGTTGTTGTGAGAAAGAAACAAAACAAAATATATTACGATAAGGTGAAGAAAAGTCTTAGAACCAGCAAAAACTTCAACAAGAAAATGGAAATATTAAGAAAAGGAAAAAGTAGAAAACTAGCTAACTTCAGATACTGTAATGGAAAAAATCTAACTCCACAGCTTTGGAGAATTTTATGTCGATGAAGATGAAGATGTCATTCTTCAGCTAAATCTACATTAGTTAAGCGTGAAAAAGGTCACATAATTTCATCAATTCTAGGAGATGTTTAATAAGAGAATACGTTTTTTTTTTTAAAAGAAGCTTTCCTAAATTGAAAAATTGGAGATTCCTTTGCAGCTTTAAAGCCTAGTTTCATAAAACAATAGAAAATTACTCATCAGAATATCTCCATTTGTTGCTGTCAGGAAAACATTCAAGCAATTCATGATATAGTAACTGGTGTATTTCCTGCATTAAACATTCCTGTGATGGATTTAATGACTTGGTCTGCCGAGATACATGATAATTAGAATTTAGGAATTCCGAATGTCTAATTTGCGGAGATAACATCGAAGAATTATTTGAAATGGAAGTCCATAATACAGAAATTCGTATAAGTTATTGTAAATAGCAAAACGTTGATAGACATTTTGCTATTGATAAAACGTTTATCAACATCTTCTCAATACTGTTAGTTTTTCAAAACGTTGATAAACATTTTGAAAAAGTAACAGTTAAAGAAACCATTTCTGATTGTTTAAAAATTTTCGAAAGCAACTAAATCCATTTCTGTGGCACACATTCATTGAAACTTGTACAAGGGATTATTTTCGTAATGCCAAAAAATAACAGTTTCTCAAAGAATAGTTATGCCAGTGGATTTTCTGGAAACTATTTTATTTTCATGCCAAGACGAAATTTTGGTATGAAATACTACATTACTGGTCAAATCCACAAGCGACTGTATTTTCAGCTTTTTATTTAGTATGATCTCAATAAAGTAAAATCTTATGCTATTATTTTTACAATGTAACTCATAATCATTTTTTTGTAAATGCTTTTGTATGTAAAATTTCAACATAGCATCTTTAAGGGAATTTGTATTTTCTTAAAATGTACCTGTCTTACTTTTTTATATGATGGTTGTGCTTTCCAATTGAAAAAAAAAAAAAAAAAAAGTAACTATGCAAATATGCCTGTAGTGAATCAGACTCCTTTCTCAATTAACTTAATTGGGCATATTTTTTTTCTTCTAATACTCCTGGTATAGATGCTGTAGATTTATTTTGTGCTGTTGTATAATGATATATATGGAATGAAGTGCATGCTAAAAAAGCAATTCTAAGATTCTCTGCTTATTTTGTCAAAAGAAATAAAAAAGTTTCATTACTTTGCGAGAAATTACCAACAGCGAAGGGCATTCAACAAATACAATTTGTTAAAACCATGAAAAATGACCCTATCTACTACAAAGCTTACATTAACATGATTCGTACAAAGAATTTATGTTTCATTAAGTAAATCATGATACAGGAGAAGTTGCAAGTGATATTATTGATAATGAAGACAATGACTTATTCTGTTAAGTAGCAGAAACTGAGAGGTTGATGTGGTTATAGTGTTTGTTAATTTTAGAATTTTTTACATTATTTTATGTTATTTTAAGTTTAAACCATCATTAAAAGTTGTTCTGTATGGAAAATAATTTTTTTTAACTTATTTTAATTATTTTGTTTAGTATTTAAACTGAATTTTTGCTAAAATTACATTATGGACAAAATGCCACAAGAGTAACACTTAGCATTTTGCAAAATCAAATGTAACTAATTCATGTGTTATCAGATGGGTTCAATGATTAATGCTTTTTAAAAAAATATAATTACTCTGCTATATTCTGTAAATTTTATTTCTATAGTCTCATATAATTCACTGAATTTCTGCGTCAAACACAATTTTTGAAAATTGCATTTTTTTGTGGTCACAAGAGTAACAAAATTTTCATTTATTATCTAGCCAAGTAAAATGCTTTTTGTTACAAATTGTATATGGTTTATGAAAGTAGAGTACATGCATTTTTAAGAAGTTGCATCAAATTTATCTTAAATATATTTTGTAATAAAAGAATTGGAAATATATATGGAAATTTGCTCTGGTGGTCAGAAAAGTAACAGTGGACGTTCCCATATATAAGTTTTGATGAGAGTAAAATTTCAAGGCAACAACAGTTTCTATGAAATAAAACAAGAATTAGGTTTTGAAGACAAATAGTTTTCACTTAAAGAAAGAAAAACTACAATTTTTTGCCAAAAATTGCAGGTTTTCAAGAATTCAACCTCGATGAGGCACGGGTTAATGTTATTCAATTGAGCTGAAACTTTTCCAATCTCATTTTCTAACTAATTGGCAACTTTTAGGGGGGTCCCCCTCAAGAAAATGTTTAAAAATTTTTTCCCATGTTGCTTGTGATCACCATAATGCAGCAGTCAACACAAAACTTTCTTATGTATCATTTAACTATATATATAAATTTAAACAGTTTGATTATATGCTAACAATTATAAATACATGATATAGTGCATTTCTTTGAACTTAACATAGAGTTACAGTGACCAGTCAATAATAATAATAAATACAGCAGATTTCCTTGTTGGATATTCAGAGCCAAAACTGAAAAAACAAAATCTACATTTTTTATTAATAACATCAAAAATAAAATTTGGTGCATTCCTACTCAATAGAAACTGAGATAGAAGTATAATGTTCATCACAAACATCACAACATAACAGTGTTTAACTATTCAGTGATCAAAAACAAAATTGAACCAGCATATTTTTTTCATAGTAAGCATCTTTCATGCAACACCCTCACAAATATACCAATATATAGCTACATTAGGTAGCACATTATGAAAAACATAACATAGCAGCACCTAAAAGAGCTACATACTAAAGTCTACTATCTATGAAATTTGATGGAATTCGGTCTTGAGTTACGGCACTGACAAAATCTGCGTAACATAGACATTTACCCAAAAATAGTCAAATCATATTCAGGACATCCCAAAATGTATAAACCCACTAAAAACTGGAAGTCAAAGATATGAATACAAAAGGAAGTAACAAGGTACAGTATGGGATCCGTTATCCAGAACGCTTGGGACCTGGGGCATTCTGGATAAGGGGTTTTTCCATAATTTGGAACACTTTACTGTAAGTAAAAGAAATATACGAAATAATTTCATAAATAGTGGTAAATATGAATACTAATACATATAAATACATGTTTTCCGTAATTCGGAACACTTTACTGTAAGTAAAAGAAATATACGAAATAATTTCATAAATAGTGTAAGTATGAATACTAATACATGTAAATACATTAATTACTTCATTTATTAATTTACACACACACACACACAAAAAAAAAAAAAAAAAAAAAAATTAATAAAAAAATTTAAAAAATATATAGTATATGAAATTTAATTTTGAGACTTGGAAGCAGAATCCTTTGATTTGGATTTAGCAAACTATTCAATGATAGTTTTTTGCTTATACCGTGTCTCTTGCACTAACTGTTCCTGTATTTTGTACAGAGACATGATTTGCTGCTCATGAAAGTAGCTCCTCTGTTGCATCTCAGAAATCAACTGCTCAATGTAAAATATCAGTTTCTCATTTGAAATATTTTCAGCCATTTCATTCTGCTGGGAGTCCTCCTCATTATCACTTTCATCAGACATAGTATTTGTCATCATCTCACAAATCTCACTGTCAGTCACCTGATTACTGACAGGAGTGTCTTCATCTGCATATAAGCAATCGTCAGACATTATATTTGATACATCTTTAATTTTATACAATCACTGTTAAACATTTTATGTTTTATATTGAATGATGCCTAAACGATCATCTATCTGATGGTACGACATCAAGAAGGAAGAGAGTCACACTCAGTATCACAGATAAAGCGACATTGTTAATGATGTGTGAATGTTGTCTTTGATGATGAAAATGGAGCCTGAATTTGAATGATTCAAAATTTCCAAGGAGAAACAAATTATTGCTGATCTGCTAGAGTATGCCAAAGACCTGTCTTGTTCAGAAGCGCAATTGCTGAATCAAGAAATAATTAAATAAAAATTTAAAGCAGATCGTAATGGAAAACAGGGTATTGTCTGTAAAGAGCAATAAATGAAGAACGCATGACGTTGCCAAATCCCCAGAAAAAATATTTGTCATATAAAAATAGCCTCATAAATGTTTCAAATAGTTTCAGCACATATTTTATTAAATAATCACTTCGCGAAATATTTCACTAAATGAATTATAAAAATAATGGAAATTAAAATTATTTAAATTTATAACAATCGCTTAATTAGACTTTATGCATGCAACCTATGTGTTTATCTATTAAAAAATACAAAAAAAAAAAAAAAAAAATTGTTGTTGCACTAGATACGAAATATAGCGTAATATAAATTCAAAATATTGTTCCATATCTGAGATAATATCCTAAATTGTCAAAATTCCGTTTAAAATCAAGTGGAAGTAATCTGGGTTGAAGCTAAAGATCGGCTGCAGGCACGATTTGCGACTGAACATATGAATCGCAACACAGGAATTCTGGGGTGTGACGTCACGTGCATAAGATCCACTGGAAGTATATTCTAAAAAGGAATTCTAGTTTTTTTCATCAGGGAATTTTTCTCTGAATATGAAAAAATTTTCGAATCTAAATTTACAAATTATCAAGTAATTATTATTTTACATATAACAAAGGAAATGTTAAAATCAATGTGTAATCAGGCAACTTCCCATAACTTGTTGTTTTTGTTGATGCTGATCACGATGGTGGATTTGCTGATTCGTAGCGCAGAAAAAAAAGAAAAAAAAAATTTGAGACTCAATTTTGCTGAACAAAGCGAAACAGCAACAAAAAAATGCTTCTCATTTTTCTGCTCACCATATTTCTCCGGAATAACACTGTGCCATAAAACTACATTTAACTTTTAAAAAGTAAAAATGAAGCTTGTAACACAATAAATACAGACACATGTTTTATTCGAAAGTAGGTTGCAAAAACATAATTCTTGCCACTGCTACTGTTTTTCTTTTCACTCTTAAATTTTTCAATCACCCATAGCAACAATCTTTGACCTTGAATCTGTTGCTGGAATTGATAACGTTTTTATTTTTCAAACGTAATTGTTTTTAATGCTTTTTATCGCAATTTTTTTATCTTTATTTTAATGAATGAACACAATATCATTTATTTTTCTTTTATTGACACAGAATAAATTTTTTAGTTTTTAAGTCAAAAAAAAAAAAAAAAAAAATCTTACGTTTTACATTCTGGTTTTTGGAACATTCCGGATAATGGATCCTATACTGTATTAACTTTTGTCTCATCTTATATTTAAAAAGTTTAAATGATTATTGACTGGTCATCGATTATCAACTAGTTATCAAAGAAGTTTAAATAATTGTCGACTAGTTATCAAACACACACACACACACACACAAAAATCTTTATACCCCAAAGACCAGTGTCACTGCCCTGAACTTCAAAACATTTTCGGCACAATTGGCACGTCACAATGTTTCTCTTTACTTTTTGTCAACAATCAGCGTCACTGCTCCAAATTTCTATCAGCTTTGATGAATAATCATAAATAAAGTCTTAGGGAGTTTATATTTTTCTTCAATCTTTACATACTGGTATCTCTGAAGTACATTAACATCTGATGTGCAATGAATGCTCTTTGAAGCTCTGTAGCATATCAAAATAATACAGTATATGTGTCTTTAAAATAAACACTGCTTTATAGAAGAAGCAAATTACTAAATTTGTCATTTTTGATTTTATAACTAAAAATAATTTTGTTACTGTAGAGAAAAATGTTACAAATAATTTTTAGTCCATTATTTGCTATAAACAACTTCATATGGATAATGAATATTGCAGGTTATTTTTATTAAACTATGTTATAATTTCTGTATGATTATGTTTGATTAATAAAAATTGTATTAAATTGTAAAAAAGTGTATATAAACGTCTGTAAAATTTAAAAATAATTAAAATTTGCAAAAATATAATTGCAAAAATTATATTACTGTAATTAAATATAATTGTAAATTTCAAAAATTATATCAAAATATCCTGTAACACAGAAATATAATAAAATTCATCTTAAAATTGACTACCAGACTATAGCGAAAATATTTAGAATATAAAAAGCTAATACAGTAAAACTCCAGTTATCTGAAAAGAATGGGACCACAGCATTTTCGTTTAACCGGGGATCCATAGGAATTTTCGGATAACCGGGGGTTCCATAGGAATTTTCGAATAACCGGGAGGCTTATGGTGAAAACTTGTTTGATGAAGAGCAATATTTGACAGATGCAGAAATAGTTACTGCGGTGAATTGAGGAGATTCTGATACTGAAGAGATTGATAATGCCATGATTACACACAGTGAAGCTTAAGATCTTAGATGCAGCAATTCAATACATTGAAGTACAAGAAGATGCAACAAAACAAAAGAAAATCACAACATATTTTATTTTATTTTTAAATGAAGTATCGTAGGTGTCTATCTAAGAAAGTGCCTGAAATTACGCAATGGACCAAATAAGTAAGTTGACTGTTTATTTATTTCTTAAAGAACATGCTTTTTTAATACCATTTTATTACAGGCTTTTTTCTACCAGTGTCCAATAACACCTTTCAAAGTTTTGATTTTTACTTATTTTGCTTCTAATTTTTAAAGCTAATAAGTATTAAAACAACTCTTCATTGGATTAAAAATGATTCGGAATTGTTTTGATCTAAAACTTACAAATAAAATAGCAATCATAAATCAAAATATGCTGAAAGATGTCATTTGACATCGGTTAAAATAGTTTTGCAATAAAATTTTTCACATTTAAAAAGGACTTTAAGGAATTTTAAGGTCTTTCGGTTAAGCCAATTTTCGGATAACCGAGGTTCTATTGCATATCCTTTTGAATGAGAGATATACTAAACATATGATTTTATACAATTTTAAATACCTTATTTCTAGTACATAAGGCAATTTATAAAGCCAAAATGCAAAGAAAATTCAAGAGTCAACATAGCATAAATCATTTAGCATAAATAAGCAACATAGCATAAATAAGCATAAATTATTTTCGTAATATTATGAACCACAAATTGCATCATTTGTGACATATTTTGCCACATAATTAAAAGTTATTGTTATTTTATATAGTTATAAAAACATTAATTTATCCTTAGAAGAACCATGACTTCCAGAAAAATTATTGCACTATTTTTTTTATGATTTTTTACACCTGACTTTTCTTTCAACATTTTTATTTTCTTTAAAAAAGTATCATTTAAGGGGTTGACTTATACGCTTAACACACCTAAAATACACCATTTCAGTGTTAACACATATCTCAGGCACCAGAAAATACAGAATATTTTAAATCTGAAACATGAGATGAAACTTGGCGCTGAATATACACTAATTTTTTGGCTGCTAAAATTGCACATTGACATTGCAAGCCTATAATCATCAGCATGGCACTGACAACAATAAGCTTAAAACAACCAAAACCAGTCTGCAATTTCAGGAAATTGTTTTGGTTTTTAAATGTTATTTTCATGCACTACTGAAAATTCTTAATTTATTAAATATTTTTACCTAACCAAACATAACTCGAGAAAGAGGTAATGGAATATAATTTTTGAAGCTACTTTTTCTATATGTGTAATGCTTTTTAAATCAGCTATTATGTATTTACTTTTCGTTAATGTCATCCTATCATAATGAATGTTCTTTTAGAAAAATAGCCATGATCCATAATAAAAATTCTAGCACATAACATATTAAATTAAAAAAAAATATAAATAAATAGAGGAAAACATCATCTAACTTACTCTTGTTTCCCATTTAGATTTATTTTCCAATCTTTCCTTTGCTTCCTCTCTTTGTTTTTGTTCAAGTTTATATTTGGCCTCGGTAGCAGCTTCGACATTTTTCAGTCTTAAAGCAGTAGTCACATCTTTCCAAAGCCTTTAAAAATAAAATTGGTATACAAATTACTATGTGATTAATTCAAAATTAAATTCTGAATCACGAAAGAAATAATACAAAAAAAATAATATTAAAATGATAGGTAGATAATAATAATATTTGAACATTTACAGTGTAGTTATATTTTTAATACTATCATGTTATTTTAATTCATATAAAAAATATTTTATAATTTGATGAAAAGGTGGAGGGGGGGGGGGGGGGAGGAAGAAAATTCTATTCAGAAGTATAAATTATGATGCATGCACATGAATCAGCAGAAATATAAATAAATAAACCTTACTGGAAATCTAATGACTTTCTATACAATTTTAATCTTAAAGAAAATGCAGAAATTTATGCATATAACAATGTGTTAAAAAATAAAATACAGCCACATCTCCATTTAATTATTACAAAGGACCTCTTGAAAATAATCATTAATCAGGGAATATATTGGATAAATGAAAAATGCGTTAAAGTTTAAGTAATGAATTTTGAATTTTTTTTATCAGCGGTATTTAATTAGGCATTTCTTTTAGTGCATCAAGTGTAATTCTTTCACTTTGTAAATAAAAAAAAAAGATATTGATATTTGCTTGGTATTTTTCTTGCATAAGCATATATGAATGATTTTTTTCAATTGCGTTAAAATCAAAAGAATTATATAAATATTCATTCATATCAAATACCTACTGAACTACACCTATTGTGAAGTAATTTTACTAGACTATAGTGTGTAGCTTTCATAAAAAACACCTCTGGAACCCGTTTAACCTCAACCCAACTGTGAGGATAACTTCATTTTAGGGAAGTCTGGCCCTTTCTTTACTCTACAATTTCCTCATAATCAAAACTTCCTTAAACAGCAACTTTACACACAGTCTTTCTTATCAGAACTACACAGTGATCCAGTAAACAGTTTATCGTACTTTTTGTTCCTATTAATAGATAAATATTAAATAAAAAAAAGATTCTGCTTACTGAAAAGACCTTTAAATTATTTGGAATTTAAAAAAATATTATTAAATACAGGAAAACTATCGTTAAAATGAGGGTGATATAATATAGGAATAAATATAGATGAATCATTAAAATTCATCTTTAAATTGAAGAAGTCTTTAAATCAGATATTGTTAAATTAGGGTTAAACTGTATCAACTTCGGGTCCCAAAATCAATTTACTTTATAAAAAAAAAAGCTAATTTTTCTTTGTTTATAAAATTATACTGTAACATTAATTATTATTATTGTACTAGGTGAAAGCTCTAATTTGCATAGTTAAGTTCTTTTAGCACTATATTTAATGAAAAATATAAATAAAACAATAAAAAATACCAAATACATATAGCAAAAATAATAAAAGAAAAGTATAAATCAAGTGATATAAAATTAATACAGTATTAAAACAGAATTACTGCTCTGCTTTCAGTAAATTATGTATAAGAAAGCAGATCAATATTTCTGTTTCACAGATATTTCAGAAAGGTATTATAGAAATACAGTAAAACCTGTTAAGAATGAAATTGCAAGGGAATGGGGTGAAAAAATCTGTTTTAGAAAGGTCAGTATATTTAACTGTATTGTACATGTACTCTATTCACATGGATCATGAATTTTTCTATTTAAGGTAAATTCCATAATAAACAAAAGTTTTATTTTCATGGGTTTTGCTAAATTAATATTTTATTTATTTATTTAAAGTTGGAGAGTGGTTTTGTTTTCCTAGCTCTGATATAGAACCTTGTAATCCGTCTCCTGGAATGAATTAATTTCAAAGTTAAGAGAGCATACAGAACTTTTTTATGCTCAATAGAAATGGCATTAGGAAAGCCGTTGATCTTTTAACAGGGCATTGCCCTTTGAAAAGGCACTTTACTTTTATGGGTGTGAAGAATGACCCAACCTGTAGGAGTTGTTTTTATATGGCAGAACTAGCTATGCATATTTTATGTGAATGGGAAGGGTTTTCTGCCTATAGGTTTGAGCACCTTGGTCAACATATAATTGAGCTTTGGGAGCTTCATGACATTCCCATTACGTGTCTTCTGAATTATGCTTCAGCTGCGTCTTTTTTAAGACAACTCTCTGGGGGTACAATAGATCTCCAGTCACAGTGCTAGGTTCTTTAAACCCCTGATCCTTAAGTCTAAGTCTAGCTATAAATCAAGTAAAAAAGCACGGATTAAGCTGATGTTTTGGGTGCAACAATGGGGCAAAAATTTACAAAATCAGAAAAGGAACAAATGCTTAATATTGACAACATCAGTTCTCATTTTTATGTTTCAAATCTAGAAGCTATGTAAATTATTAAAGATATCTTTTTATCTATTCAGCCCTTAGATCAAATTATTAAATACATGAAGGTGGATTATAGAAATGATATGCTTTGCCACATAATTCACTGTTTCAATGTAAATGTTCGATTTTCTTTTGATTTGTCGGAAGTTCTAATATTGTTAAGAACAGTTTAAAATAATGTATCTAGAGAACTTCAAAAATTGTTTCAGAAAGAAAGGTATCTTTATGATTAATGACTTAATAACAATTGACAACTGACAGTGATGTTGAAATATCATTTGATAAAATCTGGATGCTCACTGGGTTTAATGTTTGATACAATCATGTTTAGAGATTATGCAGAAGTGGTTGACAATGTGCTTACCTCAGATGAAACCTTATGTGCCAAAAATCTTAAAGAAACTACAGTCGAACCCGGTTAAGACGCGTTTCAAGAGAGTGGGCAAAAGTCGCATAATAAGCGGGATCGCGTATTAAACGTGATTGGTATAATATTGCAGGAACTGGGGTTACTCACAACATCTAATCGTGCAAATGAACTTTAGAATTTCATTTATATGTTTACGGTCGAAAATTGTATCTTTTAGGTATATTTAAATTAAAATTTAATTGAATTCAAATTTAACTCATTATGTCTTGTTATAGAACCAAATAGAATAACAACTGAGAATAAAAAGTGAATTCAAACGGCTTTATTATGGATTAATATGCTGCAACCAAAAATAAAAATAATAATTTCCTGATAGACTAATTTTTTTAACAGAGCTAAAAGAAAATATTAAACCTTTGAAGCACTTGTTAAAATCATATTTAGTACTTGTGATAATGAGTACAGTTATAATCTATCCTTCTTTTCACTATAAGAAAAAACTATCCTTATTAATAGTATTTGTGTAAAAAACATTGTCAGCATAGCAAGGAGTAAAGAAAATATAAAAGAACTAAAAAACCGCAGTCGTATTTATTTAATGTTTACAAGCTTAATTTGTTTTCCTATATAATATATCATGAAACATAATAGTAGGGATATAATGTGCATTTAAAACCTCACTAACAATAGGTATACTAATCTTTAATCATAATAATTTCATGACATATCCGAGTATCCTGAAATCGCCTATCTCTCTCCAAAAACACACACGAAGCGACAGACAAAAAATGTTAGGACGCGGATCAAACAAGAATAGAAGTGTTGTAATTTAGCGGGTTTTTTAAAATTCAAATATCTGCCACTCCGATTAGTAATGTTCGCGTTAATTAATCTGTTATTGAATAAAGTAAATAACACTATTCGTAAGCAGCGTTTTGTATTTGAATATAAAAAAATCTGGTAAATTGGCAACACTGAAGAAGAGACAAGGAACCTGCATCTTGATCAATAAATTCGCGTCTTAAGCATGATTTTTTATCCCAAAGGCCCTAAAATCTCTCGCGTATTAAGCGGGATCGCGTATTAACCGTTCGTATATTAAACATGATATTGCTGCATTAGCCCATGGTTCGTACGCTTTGGAAAAAGTAGAAAAAGTGCTGGAAAAAAAAGTATTCATTTTCAAGGAATGAAAAGTGCTGGAAAAAAAAAGTATTAATTTTCAAGGAATGAAAAGTGCTGGAAAATATCGCGAACTTCGACAAATTGTTGCCGAAAAATATCAATTTCAACAATCGTTCGCATTAAAAAATCGGTAATTTGTCCAAAGGATCGCTTTAAAAATGTGAATTTCGTCTAAAGAACGCGGAAAAAACCCGAATTTCATCGAAAGATCGTGGAAAAAACGCGTATTTCGTCAAAGACTAGAGAAATAACCCGAATTTCGACAAGAAATCTCGAATAAAGCGCAAATTTCGTCAGAGGATCGCGGAAAACACGCGAATTACGTTAAAAGATCGCAAAAATACGCGTGCTTTTATCAAAGGTTCGCGCAAAAAACACAAATTTCGACAAAGGATTGTGAAAAAAAAAAAAAAACAAATTTCGACAAAAGATCGCAAAAAATTGTGAATTTCTTCAAAGGATCGCGTAGGGGTGATTCTGTTCCGAATTTTCCGAAAATTTAAAAAAATTGGTCACCAATCCGAAAATTCGGTCATACAAAATCGCGAGTTTCGACAAATGGTCGCAAAAAAAAAATAAATTTTGCCAATTGTTTTCAGAAAAAACACAGATTTCACCAAAGGATCGCAGAAAAAACGCAAATTTCGTCTAAGAAACGCGGGAAAAACTGTAAATTTCGTGGAAAGATAGCAAAAAAACCCGAAGATTTCGTCAGAAAATCGCGAAAAACCCCGAAGATTTCGTCAGAAAATTGCGAAAAACCCCGAAGATTTCGTCAGAAAATCGCGAAAAACCCCGAAGATTTCGTCAGAAAATCGCGAAAAACCACGAAAATTTCGTCAGAAGATCGCGAAAACCCCCGAAAATTTCGTCAAAAGATCGCGAAAAACCCCGAAAATTTCGTCAAAAGATCGCGAAAAACCCCGAAAATTTCGTTAAAAGATCGCGAAAAAATCCGAAAATTTCGTCAAAAGATCGCGAAAAAATCCGAAAATTTCGTCAAAAGATCGCGAAAAAATCCGAAAATTTCGTACTATGGTACATGGCAAATACTTTCTAGCAAACTTTTTTTTTTCCTCCAGTTGAAAAGTAGTCTACAGACCTTGTCAATAGTCTGCAACGTGCGTTACACCAATTCTCCGCTTGGGGTCTTGATAATTTCTTTTTTTAAATAAAGAATCTTGTAAAAAAACCCCATCAAAACTGTCTGCAAACTTTGAAAATTTTCTGCGAACGGCGTTCGCGTGTTCGTCTATATTATCTCACTCTGGCCGGGAGGGGATTTACCCCTTCTGCTATCTGCTGTAGTCTTTCAGAAAATTTGCTGTGAATTTTAGAATTTTTTTAACTGAGAATCACTCATGAAAATTTCATCAACTATATGTTGAAAAAAAATCACGAATTTCTTCAATTTGTCAGTGAACAAAAATTGCAAGTTTTAACAATCTGCCAGGGAAAAATACCACAAAATTCGTCCATTGGTCATCGATAGAAAATGGACATTTCATCAATTTGTCAAAAAAATCGCAAAATTCGTCAGTTTGATGCCGATATCATATATTGCCCCCCCCCCCCCCCCCAAAAAAAAAATAAATAAATAAATAAATAAAAAACAAACTCGCTCCTTGCTAAAATAGTCAATCAGTCATGAAAAATAATCTGTCATTTTCAAAATTCACGAATGTTGTCAATCAGTTAACACTTCACCGAATTATATTAATTCCAAGTTTTTCACTGTGTAACTGATAAAAAAATGTAATTTCCTTTTTATAAATCCATTAAAAAAAAATCTTTTGTATGGATAAGCACAAATGCTGTAAGGTTTGAGGATTCAGAGAATATTTATTAAAAAGTATATTGTTCACAACTTCAGAAATGCTAATATGACTCCTGATGAGTGTTCAGAATTCCTAAAATTTAACTGGTTTACTCCTGTTTTTCTGCTCTTGTAGTGATACCATACCTTTTATTTATTTATTTTTTTAAATATTTTTTTACACTTAAAGAAAAGAAAATCAAGCTCTGTTGTCTTAACTTTTTATTATATATGAAATTTCTACCCATGGTACCTTAATAAGTTAAAACACATTATTCTTTAAAAATTTTCTAATAATGTCTTGAAAATGCCTGTTATAAAAATGAAAAGATTTGATAAGATTTCTTTGAAATAGATAATCAATGGGGTGGCTATTTTCCTTATGTGTTATTCTACGCCATTTTTATGCATGTATCTAAACAGTCCTTGAATAGTGCTGGAATAGTGCTTGAAAAGTGCTTGAATTTTATTTGTTCTCGAGTATATGAACCATGTAGCCGTATGGGTGATATTCAAAGGGCCGGTAAAAATCCGCGTATTAAGCGGGATCGCGTATTAACCGTGAGCGTCTTAACCGGGTCCCACTGTATTTCAAGTACTGGTGAAATTGAGGATGCTGAAACAGAAGTTCTACATCAATGGATGAATATAAACATGGATTTTCAAGCAATTGAGATTGTGCGTCACTTTCATTTAGAACAACTGACTTCTGTAAAGTACTTAGAAAGATTAGAATTTATGATCTTTAAAGACAATGTGCTAAAAAGAAAAAGAAATCCATGTATGTGAGTTTTTAAACCTGCCTGAAAATAAAATTAAAAGAGTAATTTTTGAAACTTTTTGTTTATTAACTTATTAATTTATCATGTTACATAAAAATTAAAATCATGTTATTTATGCAACTTGAAATCCTGAATGCCTTTTTGTAGATGTTAGGTGAAATGGTTAATGCAAACCACTTTTTATCAGGAACGAATTTTCCATCTCCTAGGAATTCATGTTAACAAGGTTTTACTGTAATAAGAATTTATATAATAAACTAGAAATAATAAAAAATAATGTAGATTGCAAATATCATATTTACTTTCTAGATTCATAATTTTCTTGTTCAACTAGAGGTTTCACCCTCTTCTTAAGAATAGGAATAGTTCTAGTGTCAACAAAAACTTCAGTTTCCTATATTCATATAAATTAATTGAATTAAAAATGACATATGTATGATAGGTAAAAATAATCATGAAAACAAAACTTTTTTAATTTTTAAAGCAAAAATCAGAGAAAAATGAATTAAAGAAAATTTTGAAGAATGTCTGACAGGATTCATAAAGACTTGAGAAGAAAAAATCCAAGGAGTATAGAAAAATTCTAAGGAGTACATGAATTTTAAAGGACTAGCCATATTTTTCATATATGTTGTGCCTTCATGTTAACATGTACAATCATTCTAGCTTTTAATACCTAACTTAGAGAGACAACAGATTTTGTTTGATTAAAAATCTAATAGGTAGTACTGAAATTGCACAATATTGAATATTCACATGTATTGCTTACTGGTTTCATAATTTTGAATACAAAATTGGCAGAAAGCTATTTTATGCAATGACCAATGATCATGTATACAGAGGCCAGTCAAATACCAAATACTCATCAGATAACAAAACAAGCACCTAGAATTTTAAAGGGAAATTTTGAAGGGGAAAAAATGCAGTAACTTTTTTTTTTTTTTGCTTTTTGGAATGGCAGCAATCATTTTAACGTTACCTTTGTAAACATGAGAAGAGATTTTACTTTTTTTAAAGGATAATCTCTTTCATGCCACACATGCTTTAGGTTAAATGACTATATTAACAATATTTATTCGTAGTGTAAGATGTTTCCATTTTCTACTCTTGTATGTTTCAATTAAATCATTGTAAAATGCCAAATTTTGCTTCACGATAAACTACAGAGTTTTAAAGGAGTATTTTGTTTATTTAAGGAGTTTTAAGTACTCCTTAGAAACTTTTTTTCATTTCTAAGGAGTTTCTAAGTAGTATCTACAAACCCTGGGATCTGAGAAAATATGCATTTTTTTTTTTCTATTTTGAAGCTTTGATATTAACCCATTTATAACCAGTTTTCAAAGAAAAAAGAAAGCAAGTAAATACTTTAATAAATCTCCTAGAACAGGAGTTCTCAAACTATGGTACGCATAACCAGTACTGGTATGTGAAGATCTGGTTACCGGTACACAAAAATCTGATACTGGTAATGAAATGAAATAAAAAATATAGCATGTGAAATCAAAAAACAGCTCAATACTCTCTCCTCTTTTTGATTTGTCAGTTAACCTCCGTAGTCTCTTCACTCTGTTATATTATTGTTTTGACAGCATTTTGCCTTCTCTTATTTTAATGTAGTTTCGATTAGAATTTTAGATAAATGGAACTAATTAGATGTTTAGTTGATCTTTCATTCCACTGGGGAAAAAAGGTTTTCTTCTATTACTATACTGTATGTATGCACAGTAAAACCCGTTTAAGAAGTTCCCGCTTAAGAAGTTTTCCCGTTTAAGAAGTTTATATTTTCGATTCCCATTTTTCTCTTATTCTTACAACACTAAAATAACTCGTTTAAGAAGTTTAGTTCGAAACTCTTTCCCGCTTAAAAAGTTTTATTTTTCCTTCCATTTTTACTTTCAAAGCTCGTTTATTTTGTCTTTTTGATTATTATTTTATTTTCTGTGCTGAAATCTCTTTCTTTATTATTCTTCGCTATTCAAAAAGGTCAATGTTTAGGACTGATAGCAGATGTGGTCACCTCTATTTCACCTTAAAATCTGTTTAACGTGTTTGATGGAAATGGAATGTGGGTAGGGGATGGGCCCCTCGTCACTGTAACAATAGTGACTGATAAAGAGAAAAGGGAATTGCTCCGCCCTACCGATGGGTGGTTCTTTCAGTTCAATAGTTACAACAGATTCTTTCCCACCACCCTATTCCATAAGTGTAATGTACCAAAGCTGCGTTTGGTTTATTCATTTCACAGTTTTTAAGTCAGTGTAAAGTGCATAACATCAAAGCTTTCTCGTTAGAAAATACACGAATAAAAAATTCTGTTTTTTTTCCCCAAAAATGTCGGGCAAGGCAATTAAAAGGAAAGCCTTGTCAATTGAAGACAAAATCAAAATTTTGAAAGAAGTTGATAGTAACGCGAAAACAACAAGAGTTTAAATTGCAAAGAAGTTGAACATACCAGTGACTACTTTGAATGGAATTGTAGCAAAACGAGATCTCATTTTAAACTGTTTTCAAAAACCTCGTAAAATTAAAAAGGTGAAAAGAGGAAAATTGAAGTTATGGAAGAAAAGTTATTGATTTGGTTCATCCGCCAATATTCCTATAAGCGGACCTATTCTTAGAGAAGGCTGAGGAAATTGCCAAAAAAAATAGAGGTTGAATTTACTCCTTCAAATGGATGGATTGATAGGATGAAGAAAAGAGCTGGATTGACTTATAATTCTATACAAGGCGGGAGTAAAAGTGTCGATCCACAAGAAATCGAAGAGTGGAAGAAAATCTTACCAGATTTGATAACCGGCTATCATGCTAAAGACATTTTCAATATGGATGAGTGTGGACTTTTCTACAATCTTTTACCGGATAAAACATATGCATATAAAGGCGAAAAATGTCACGGAGGTAAAAGAAATAAGGAATGACTTACAATTTTATTGGGTGCCAACATGGATGGTTCTGAGAAGTTGCCAATTTTAGTTGTTGGAAAATCGAAGAAACCCAGATGTTTTCAGAATGTCAAATTGCTGCCTTGTGATTATGAAAGCAACAAGACTGCGTGGATGACAATTACAATTTATCAAGATTACTTGAAAAGATTGAATGACAAAATGAGGAATGCAAACAGGAACATCATCATTTTCGTAGACAACTGTGCCGCCCATTCCAAAGACACGAAAAACTTGAGCAACATAAAAGTCCATTTTCTACCCCCAAACTCAACTTTCGTTTTACAACCTATGGATCAGGGAGTAATTAAAGTGTTTAAGCAGCATTATAGAAAACGGCTAGTGAAATGGATGATTGAAAAACTTGACAATACTGGAGAGTTAAAAAAAGTGAACGTTTTGGAATCAATTCATTTCATTTTATCTGCATGGGAGTTAATAACCCCATCTGTCATTGCCAATTGTTTTCAAAAAGCTGGATTCTTGGATGGAGAATCAACAGAAGAATATGAATTTGATATTGAGGATGATTGGAAGACTCTTCAGAGAAAGATGGATTTCACTGCATCGTTTGAGGAGTATGTGTCGGTAGATGATGAAGTAGTACCATGTGAAATGCTTACAGGATGATATTTGTGAAATGACAGTAGATGAAGAAATGAGTGAAACTGAGAAAGAAGATGTGGAAATTTCTAGTTTTTCTTTTTCGGAAGCTGTAAAAGGACAGAAACCTTTCGGCGTTTTATCGAAAGTGTCGAAAATGTGCCTGAAGAAGTTTTCAAAAGCTTAAGACAATTAGACTGTTATCAATTAAAAGTTGCCGAAAAAAAACAGAAACAAAAAAACTATAACTGATTTTTTTTGCAAAAACATATCAAATGACTCTTAAAGAGAAATTTCTTGTCTTGGATTAAATACAGAGTTTCTAAGGTAATTATGTATTTATATTTTATTAGCTAATTTTTTAAGTGTGCAAACTAATTTAAATTTCTTAAGAAAACTCAATTTTATAGAAAATACTCTTTGTATTATTGTACTAAGATAAAATAAACCCTCTTCTAAATATCAATATTTAAACTATTAATTTTTTCAAAAAATGCTAATTTTCCCGTTTAAGAAGTTTTCCCTTCCATTCCCTTGGGAAACTTCTTAAGCGGGCTTCACTGTGTAACACTTATTTCAACGAGCTTCTATCTCGTATTATTAAATAGTTTATTTTCAGAAGATATGTGAATTTCTTATGTAGGATATTCATTTATTAAATTTTCTTAAGTGTATTTTACTGTTGATATAAACATAGTGTTCATATAACAAAAAATAGACGAACAAGGTGACTTTAAATGCGCCTTTGTTTTAAAAGTTTAACAAAGCTATGTAGTATTTATATTCTCTATTTAAATAGATCTATATTTGCCATCCAAAAATGATACACTTTATAATGACAAATACACCCTTCTCATTAGCAATACACGGAATTAATAGTGTCACCTTACTGAATATGTATCAATTTATGCCAATAAATCATTAAGTACTATAGCTTTTTTTTTTTTTGTACTAAAACAATGTATTTTGACAATGTATTTATTATTAAAATGTAATGATGATAATACCTTTAATTTGAATGTTAAAATAAAACAGTCAATCTAAGTACTAATTTAATAATGTAATCATGCATTTAAATACAGTAAAATCTGTGTGACGGTAATTAAATGATCGTTTAAGTGGTTTAGTACAAATTGCAAAAGTTCTTTTAATAAATACTATTGATCGTTAAAGAAATAATAAAAACTGGAGACTTCTTACTTTACAGGAGACAGTGAAGAGACAAACTGATGAAACAAACAATATTCTTTATTTCGGTCGTTAGTAGCAGTAGAAGGTTATGAAAATATTTGCTTCTGGTCACCATTTTTAAAATAAAAGAACTGAAAGAACGGAATCTCTTAGTTAGAATTCTTCCGTGGGATTCCTTTAGATGAGTGCAGCACATCGTTAAAAATTAAATCTTGAAAAAGAACATATCCACATAACAAAAATATGACCCATAGTACGGCAAACTTATTCGGCCAAAAAAAGCGGCACGGCATTCGAACGACCGGCCGGCAGGCTGGCGCTCCGCTAAAACTACATTAAAAGACTACATCTTTTTCAGACAACATCAAACCAAATTCCGAATTAAAAATTAAAACGAGTTTTAGTATTTAAATGATGAATACGGGGTTGACAAAGTAATTAAAAGGCAGACTTTAAATTGATTAGCTAAATTAACATTTACGGGAAATTAATGAGAATCGAATTACAAGCTGCAGAATTCAAATGTTTTCACTGATTGGAAAAGCGAAACTGAAATTTCTTTCTGTCAGCGAACAGCATCAAAAGAGGGTGGCGCATCATTTCAATGACGTCATCATAAAGCAAGTTGGCTTTCTCGATACGAAAGCTCCAAGAGATGTGCTCCTAAAATAGCGAAGTGCGCATGCGCAAGCTGCCGATAGCTTGAAAGCCAAGAGGAACAGATCAGCGGCAAAATCGGACTTGCATTACGGAGAGAGGTAAAAACGTCAAAATCGCGGCTTAAGATTGAGTTCAAATAGACATCGATGCAAAAAAATAGCTGAAAGGAAATAAAAATAAACCAAATTTAAATACTGTGAGAAGTATTCTTACAATCTGCTCAGACAGAAGCACAAAAGACTGGAAAAATATTTTGTTTTAAACATATTCTGTTTATACAGGTACTTCTGTATTAGCTTTGAATTTGTCACCTGGTGGTACGCGGAAGTATGAACTTCTATTTAGTAGTACGCCGGTCTAAAAGTTTCGAAACCCCTGACCTAGAATACAAATGACAGCAATATATCACAAAAACAAATCACCAAATTATACTGTATTGCTTATGTAACAACTGGATATAAA
This sequence comes from Maratus speciosus, assembly GCA_963932465.1. NCBI lineage: Eukaryota > Metazoa > Arthropoda > Arachnida > Araneae > Salticidae > Maratus > Maratus speciosus. The sequence continues at coordinate 300,697,373 of OZ010789.1, forward strand.
AGGGATATGTATACTCCTGTAAATTACATGGTTGCTCTTTTCTACAAGATTATTTAGAAATACTTTCCAGACGTATATCTCAGTGAGTGGTAATGAAAGGGTTTATAATGTAAAAATAAAATAAAGGTACAACCTTGGTAAGAGATGCTTTTAATGCTTCTATAAGTGTATTTCATATATTAAAAATAAAAAATATGCCTCAAAAACTTAATGATGCATATTTTCACACTTTATATACCTGTCAGGTCTACCATATTCTGAGTGCCACTATTTCCAGATAGAAGTATTTACTTTATTTAATGGAGAAATTCTGTGATTAACTAAAGTGAATATTTTTATTTAGAAATAGTGGTATTAAAAAAAAAAATAATAATTCCTGCAAAATAAGAAGTGTTTTCATGCCTTAAAAAAAAATTCTAGAATAACTCTGACCATGATAATATGAAATTTTTTCTCACAAACATATTTCTACTTTACTTTATTAGCAATGAATTCTTACTTTATGCCGTGTGGCGAACGGTATAGTCCCAATGTAACCCGTGCATGTCATAAGAGGCGACTAAAAGGGGTTGGGCGAAAGGCTGACAACCTTTCCCTGTAAAATAAAACCTCATTGCAAAGCCCTTAAATACAGATGTTAGATAGAATGATCTCATGGTAAAGCAGACTGGAACTGGGAAACAGCTTTTAAATTTTAGAATTGGATCTTGGAATGTTTTAAGTTTATATAGAACTGGTGCAGTGAAGTAGCTACAGAGTCAGATGGATAGCTATAGACTAGATATCTATATCCTTACAGAAAATTAGATGGAAGAACAGTGGGATAAGAGATACTGGTAATTTTACAATTATTAATAGCGCAAGCACAGGAAAAACCCACATGGTACTGGATTTATGATAAGAAAATGCCTTAGAGAAAATAATATTGATTTTCACAATGTAAATGAAAGAATATGTATATTGAGATTGAGAGCAAAGTTTTTTAACATTTCAATAGTATGTGTCCATGCACCCACGGAAGATACCGAGAATGAACAAAAAGATACTTTTTATGGAAAACTACAAAATGAATTTGATAAGATACCAAGACATGATGTAAAGATTGTAATAGGTGATTTTAATGCTAAAATTGGAAAAGAACACACTTTTATACCAACAATTGAAAAATTTAGTTTACATGATTTGTTTAGTGAAAATGGAGTAAGAGCTGTGGATTTCGCTGCTTCTAACAACTTAATCATAAGTACATGTTTTGAGCATAAGAATATACATAAAGAAACTTGGATTTCTCCTGATGGAAAGACAAAAAACCAAATTGACCACATAATGATCAACAAAAAACATGCTAGTGATGTTATGGATGTACAAAGTTATAGTGGTGCTGATTTAGATTCTGATCATTTCCTTGTTATTATGAAATACAGACAAAGAGTTACAAGATTTTGAGATGCAAAAGGAACTAAAGAAGTAAAATTTAAAGCAAAAGCTTTACTAAACATGCAAAGAAGAAAGGTTTATCAAAGTAAATTAACAGAAAGAATAGCTAGTGAATATGCTGAATTTAATGAGGAAGATAATAAATGGGCTGAATGCAAAAATATCATATTAAAAACTGCTGAGGAAGTTGTTGGAAAGGAAGAAAGGAGGGAAATTAATGAATGGTTCGATGATGAGTGTTAGCATCTGATTAAGAAAAAAAAAAAAAAAAAAAGAGAAAAAATTCTGAAATATAGAACAAGACAAGAGTGAAAATCATTTTAAAACAATTAGAAGAAATGCTCAAAAGTTGTTATGTATGAAAAAACGACCTATGGAGCAGAGTAAAATTCAGGAAATTGAAGATCTATCAGAGATAGGTGATATCAGCCTGTATTCAAAGCTTAAAGGAATAAAAAAAAGGCTACCAACCACACACCCTTTTTTGTAAAGACAGAAATGATAAACTTATGGAAGGGCATGCAAATGTGACAGATAGATGGGCAGACTATTTTGAAGAATTATTAAACAGACAGTCAAATGATGAAAGAGAAATACAGTTTAACAAGGATGATTGTGATGTGAATGAAAAAAACTATGAACACCACAACTGTAGATGAAATAAGTGATGCTACTGTAAAATTAAGACATGGAAGAGCACCTGATGAAGATTTGATAAGTGCTGAGCTTTTGAAATATGGTGGAGAGAAGTTAGTACAAATGTACAGTCGTGGGAAAAAAAAGTAAACACCCCTTACTAACTCTGCAAAAAGTTACTGGTACCACACGATTGATAATAAAGTCTACTTTTAAATGTTGTATATAAAATTTGTTTAGGGGGCCATCTACATGTTAAAACAAACCATAACTTTGTTTTTTTTTTTCAATAGCAGTACACAATTCTGACAGCATAAATGAACTCTACACCCTTCAATTAGCCTAAAAACAAATTTTTATGCAATTTGTACGATAAGTTTCTGAGAAATTAATTATTCTAAAATGAGCATATTTTAGGGGCTGTATCCAAATTGAAGTTTGGTACTCAATTACAGACCAAGAGAGCCCCTTCTTGATCAAGGCATCTTAAGCTCCACTCAAGCAGTCATTGAAGACTGCTAGATTAGAAGATAGCATAAAAAAATTTCAAAATATCTAGTCACTTCTATCATGATGGCCACTTAAACCATCATTTTTCTGTTTTTAAAGCATAATGTGAAAACTACTTCAAAGAAAAATGTGAAATTTTGGATTTCCATAAAGCGGGACTTAATCTAAATCCATCAAAAAAATTGTGGGTTACAATTCATAATTTTTTCGAATATTAATTTCATAATTCATTATTCATATCATAAAATTATAAAAAATTGCAAATTCAACGTATTTATGTTTGGGTATTTCAGTATTATTGCTACACAAAAAATTAGCACATTAGGAGTATAATTTCAGGAGATATTAATGAAAATATGAAAATGTAATTTAACATTAGACGCACTAAATTTTGAATGTTTATAATTCAAAAACTTGTCATTCAAATGACTTGAAATTTGGTGTCTAGGCATAACTTAAGCCGAAGATTTGAAATATCTTGTTAAAATTGGGTATTGCCATTGAAAAAAATAAAGTTTGGGTTTGTTTTAATATGTAGATGGCCACCTAAGCAAATTTTATATACATCATTTAAAAGTAGACTTTATTTCCAATCATTCGGTATCAGTAACTTCCTTCTACAATAATTTGTTAAGGAGTTGGTAGGGGGTATTTACTTTTTTTTTTCCACGACTGGACATGAGATAGAGAGATAGTAGAGATTTGGCAGAATGAAAATTTGCCAAATGAATGGAATAGTGCTATTATCCCAATTCATAAAAAGGGAAACATCTTAAATTGTCAGAATTTTAGAGGCATAGACTTATTAAATGTTACATATAAAGTGTTGGCAAAGATAACTACAAAGCGATTGCAGCCGTATGCTGAAAGGGTAATAGGTGATTATGAGTGTGGTTTTATAAAAGGAAGATCAACGGGGGATCAAATTTTTAGTATTAGGAACATCCTTGAAAAATTCTATGAACAAAATATTAATTCGCAACAATTATTTGTTGATTCTAAACAGGCCTATGGCAGTATAAGCACAGATAAGTTATTTAAAACATTAAAGGAGTTTAAAATACCAGATAAAATGGTTAAACTTATTAAATTGACACTAGAAAATACAAAAGCTAAAGTTAATTACAGAGAATACTTTCAAGAGAATTTACAGATAATTCAGGTTTAAAGCAAGGTGATGTTTTCTTGACAATTCTTTTTAATTTATGCTTGGAGAAAATAATTAGAAGCATCTACAACAACAGAGGAGGTACTATTATGAATCTCTTCTTACAAATTCTTGCATTTGCTGATGATGTTGATATAATTGCAAGAAATAAGAAAGTCTTGATTGAAACATACAATAAACTAGAAACTGAAGGAAAAAAACTAGGCCTTGAGGTTAATAAAGAAAAAACAAAATACATGAAAATGGAACGAAAAAATTCACAGATAACAACAACGTCAGCAATAAATAATGAATTTCAATTTAATGAAGTAACTGAATTTAAATATTTAGGATCTATAGTCACCTGTGATAATATAGTAGAAGCAGAGATTAAAGCTTGACTTACAGTAGGAAATAGATGCTATTTTTCTCTTCAAATATTTTTAAATCATCTCTAATATCCCGAACAACTAAACTTAAAATTTAGAAAACTGTTATAAAACCAGCAGTAATTTATTGTAGCGAAACCTGGACCACTATACAAAAAGATGAAAAGTTACTTATTATTTGGGAAAAGAAGATCTTAAGGCAAATTTTTGGACTAATTAAGGAAGGCAATACATGGCGTATCAGGTCAAATATGGAGATTGAACAATTATATAACGAAAAAGACATAATAAGTACCATTAAAATAAGAAGAATGCAATGGTTAGGCCATTTAATCAGAATGACAAGTATACCCAGATATACCCAGTACATCTTTATGACAAAGATGTACTGGGTATATCTTTTTATGGCTATGCAATGGAAAAACTGTGGGAAAAAAACTATAATAGAATGTAACTGAAAAATATTATAAAATCTCATTAATATGGCCACCAATTCTAGATAACCATATAAAAAATAAATTAAATTAAAACACCAACAAATACAAATAAGAAAATGAAAACATATTGGATATTCTGAGCATCTGAACAACTTGCATAAACTTAGTTTAAAAAAAAAAATGGCTCTAAAAGAAAACTACTAAAGATGAGTAGTTTCTTACCAGGGTAGATCAAGCACGGGAATGCAGATAAATCTGACTTTAAGTAATATAACTTAAATTGTAAGATCTATTCTAAATATCCTTGAAATTAGGTATTGATTTATTTTCTGTAGATTAATTTACCTTTTATATTGTTTCAAGTGTACAAAAAGCAGTTTTCATTACTCTACAAAATATTTTAAATACACTTTGGCTTATTTTATAGCCCCCCTCCTCCCCCAATACAGATGACATAAAAACAAGTTAATTCCACATTAGTCTGACTTAATGAGGATTGAGTGTACATAGATATTCATTACAACTCATAACTCACATACTTTCATTATGGTACAATTTTAAAATTAAAAAACTTGTGTTCAATTTAATAATTCAAAAAATAAAAATGACATACTCCATTGGCCCATTTTCCTTCCATGATGCCGTTCCACTCCCCAGTAACAACTAAAAATGGCCTCTTTTCATTTGGACTAAACAACTCAGCAGTTATTCGATGTTTTTTACCACCATAAATAGGCTGAAAAGTACAAAATTACACAAATATGATATATGTCAAGAAACTGACAAAATACTGGAAGAAAAAGTATAGAACTCTGTAGCATTCAGCATTCTGCCAATCAAACAAACAAACAAAAAATAAATGCAATTTAACAAATTACAACGACCATTTGGAAAATGATTTTTTCAAAGACTAAAATTTAAGAAATAAAAAATCGCACGGAGTTGATCATACATTAACGTACACCATGAATTAAACATTAATAGTGTTATTACACGTAAAAATTGCAAGTCACAAAAATCGCCTGCGACTCGTCAGATTTCCTGAAACTGATGTATTATCCACCTGAAACTTATGTATTATCCAAGCATTTCATTGGCTGTTTGGGAAAAGGCTTTTCCATCGTCAGATTTCCAAGAAATCTGACGACAATTTTAAATGAAATTTCATTCTTAAACTTCTAAACATCCCACAATATCACTTTTTACACCATCCTACAGAGAAAAAAACGTGCTTTTAAATGCAATTTGTTTGAAAGCTGTATCTCAATTTGTTTCTGAGTTATTAATTTTTTTTTGTAGTTTTTATTACTTTTTTATCATAGTGGCAACAGAAGTATCCATCTCTGTTGAAAGTAAAGGTTAGTGCATAGACCAATCAGAAAACGAATAAAATGCAGATTAAACCAATAAAACGCTTCAGATATGCTTTTGATTTCCTACCCTGACGAGGACAATAAACATTTTTCCAAATGGTTAAAAACGGAAACAAATTTGTAAAAGTTTATTAGAGTTTCCCCCAGGTTTAAAAAAGGGCAGGGTGCTGCTTGTGGGAAAAGGGCACTTTTGGATTCCGAAGGGCATGTTTTGGGTTCTTAAGGACATTTCTTGAAATTTTTAAAGTATTCTTTTGATTTTTAAAACTACTTTTTAATATTTAATACACAGAACATTATTTTAAAGACAGCAATGAGTCAATTTTTACTATGCAAGTAAATTTTTTAATAAACAAAGGAGTAAAGACACTTTTTTCAGGTGGGGGCAACAAGGGAGCTAATTTTTTAAATAAGGGGCAAGAGGGTTGCTATTTTGTAAACCAAAGGGTAGGCAGGGTGCAGCACCCTTCTGAAACTGTCTGGGGGAAACTCTGGTTTATAATCAAACTAGTTCGTACCTATCATTGAAATGTTATGGCTAAATAAATGGATTGCTTACAACAAATGAACAATGCACAACATAAGCCAAATGAAATCATAACTATTGTAACAAAGGGTATAAATCATGTAACAATCACAGCTCTATGTTAAAGATACAGCAGATATGGCATACAGAAATATCCAAGATTATATACACTGGCCTCCAAAATTAAAAGACAGTGACTGGATGCTTTTGATTGTACACGGTTTGTCGAATACCTACTGAAATTCGTGACAAATTGTCCTTGAACTTCGAGGATGTAAAGAACATGTTTGACTTCATCTATTTTAGTGAAGATTTAATTGCGGGGATAATTAGGGGCCAACAATAAATTCAATAATAAAATAATGTTTGCGATTACCCATGTAACACAAAATGCTCAAAATAGTCTAACTATAGCAAAAGACTATGTGGGTCTTGTTTAACGTTTGTGTGCATTTGTGTAAGCATAGCATACATATGTGAAAAGTTAAAGTTTCTGGGAAAAATTCAAATATGTTTTTTGTGTATAGAATAAAGAGTTTTCAACCAAATTTGACACCATTTTCCGAAAATGTTAAAACGAACAAACATAGAAACAGTATACTGCAATTAAAACATGAATATTTGATGCGAAATGGGCATTCGTATGAAATAATTTTTAACTATGCATGTTTGAAAGACGCTCAAAATTTTTATTTCACAATTTGGCAGTCAGCTATTTAGGGTAACTTATGATGTAAATAAATCATCACATAAACAATATAACTTTTCAACTTAGCCACAAATCTCTTTATAATGCTAATGAATTTAACTTTGAAATTTCTGTAAAGATAATGACTTGTTGTGTGGCTAAATTATACTCATAAAATACAGTGAACTGATTTATTGTTATTATTATATATCTTGTAATGTAAACATTTTCTTTCATTCTGAAAAATGTAGCTAACCCATAAAGAGCATATAAAAAAGCTCTCTTATTACAATTTAAATAGTGTTAATTAAATAACATAAAATGTCACTTCTTCTTCATTTGACAAAATACAAATAGTCTACAATTTCTTTACTTTAGGGAGGCATGAAAAGTTATGGAGAATATAATTAGATCTCCAAATATAAAGTGTATAATATTGTCAACTAATACGATTGATAAGAGAAAAATGTGGATTTACACCGTTGAAGGATAAGTATCCTGAAAAAGGGTAAGTTCCTATTTACATTTCTTACTCACAGCTATTTAATGGGATTGAAAATCCTATCAACTTATATAAAAAGTCCAGTCAAATATCACAAAATTAAGAAAGATAGGGGCGATATAGTGAGTTGCTTTCTAAAAGTACCTTTATTAAAGGGATTTTCTACAATTTGTCAATCAGCTCACTGTATTTTTCTGAGTTTTCGCAATCTTTGACTGGACTTTTTATATAAGTTGCCCAAAATAGCTGACTACCAAATTATGAAATAAAAATTTTGGAATCTTATGGTGTTATTACACGAGGGGTCAAAGACGCTTCAAATTCCAGGCATCTCCATGTTATTCCTATGGCTCCAGGGGAGTTGCTCTGAAAGCAAGCAACTTTTTTCTGTCGGAGCGTCTTTGACGCCTGAAATGAGGCAAGTCGCCAGTAACAGCCAATCAAATGCTTGGAAATCTGATAACAGAAAAGCCTTTTCTGGAATAGCCAATGAAATGCTTGGAAAATACCTATGTTTCAGAAAATCTGACGGGCCGTGAGCTGGCTGTTGTCGCTAGACGCCTGAAATTTCAAGCAACTTTGACTCCTCATGTAATAACACCTTTACATGCATGCACAGTTAAAAATTATTTCTTACAAATGCCCATATCTCATCAAATATTAAATATATTTATATTTTAATTGCAGTATGCTGTTTCTACTGTTCTTTTTCATAATTTTGGAAAGTGGTGTTAATTTTGGTTGTAAACTCTGTATGCTATAAACAAAAAACATTTGGAGGTTTCACAGAAACATTAACTTCATGAATATGCATTCTATGCTTGCACAAATACATGCAAAAGTTACACAGGACCCACATAGTCATTTGCTACAGTTAAAGACTATTTGGAGCATTTTCTGTTACATGAGTGATCGCAAACATTATTCATTGTTAAATTTATTGTTGGCCCCTTAATTGTCCCTATGACTAAATCTTTACTTAAAAATATGAAGTCAAACATGTCTTCACATGCTCGAACTTCAAAGACAATTCATCAAGAATTTTAATGGATATTCGGCAAAACGTGTACAATCGAAAGCATCTGGTCACTATCCCTTAACTTTTGGAGGTCAGTCAGTGTAATAATCCTAAACAAAAAATTATAATAATATATATATATATGAAAATGAAAACAAAATAATGTCTTGATCAAATCTAAAGACAGGGTCTCATTAAAGCATGAGCCAATCAGGAACTGATCCTGGTGCAATCCCATCCCCCAAAGATGGTGTGCAATTTTCATATAGCTAATATTTTAAAATATATTTTGACTTTGTTGCTGATTATAATCAATAATTTGTATTTTTAAAGCAGGATAAGATTAAAAAAAAAAAAAAAAAAAAAAAAAAGGATTTTACCTAAATATGTATTTATACATACAGCAGAAGATCTTTATAATACAATTCTCTATATGACACACAGCTTCTGAGATGTAAACAATGAATGTTGCAGTTAAGAAGCACCTGCAATACACATTGTAAAAATATTGCTACCCTCTAAGTTTCAAACATTATTTTATCTTTATCCTTAATTAAATTTTTTGTAGTGAAAATATTGCAAAAAAATATACAATTTTTTTTTTTATAAATTAAAAATTTTTGTAAGTAAGTAATATAATGATTTTGTCGATGGATATTTGGATCATGTTTATAAGGTGATTTAACAATATGTGAAATTAAACAAAAACTTTTAGAAAATAGAATTAAACTAATGTAAATGTAAAATATGTAAACTGCAAATTTTTAGCACTAGATAGAATTGTAAAGACCTATCTAAGAATATAAATATCCAGAATAAAGTCACTTTTACACTAATTGGTCATATATATAAAATAAATAATGAGAACATTTATTTGTTTGCTATATTAAATCATATTTGTCATTAGAATTTCTATGGAAAAATGTGTGTGCATATTAGTAAGAAATAAAAAATAACACAATGAAGCAAATCCTTTTCATACCCGTGTATGGAATTCAATGTTAGCATGATAACCAGTTTGAGCACATGCAACAGTCACAGATCCTCCTAACTCAATCCAAGGAACTCTCAAAATTGATCTAAAATCACAACATATTTCAATCAGAATAGAATTTATTTTTTACATATAATAATGTATTCATATATATAACCTGCATAATAACAAAGATAAAAAAAAAAAAGCTTGTAACCTTTTTATCTATTTAGAAATAAAAATAATGTACACATAAAATACACACAAAACACAAATGCATATAAAAATTGCAGTTTATATGTTATCCATTAATTATGCCATACAGATTTCATATTTTTTCCCTCTCCCTTCTTCTCTATATGTCACAAGTTGTCACACTCAAGTGACATCACATTTTTTTTTGCAACAATGCAATTACTTTTCTTTGACAAATGTTTAGAAAATTAAAATCAATTTTTCATTTAAACCATTCAAATCAATAATATTTGAGTAAAGTTACATACATTATAAACTATGAAAATATAACCTGTCTGTAATGGTAAGTGTGAGAAATGAGAACTGGGAAAATGAATTAAACTTTTATTAAGATTAGCAATTAATTCAATTAATCAAGATCAATTAAGATAAAAATTAAGTTAACAAAAATATTCAATCATAACTTTCTTACAGAAAACATTAATGGCCGAATGAGAGTATCAGTTGTATAGTGAATGCATCAATAAATGATGCAAAACAATGCATTGATTTTTGTTAATTAAAAAATATTTAGATTTGGAATATTTAAGTTTTGTTATTTTAATTTTAAGAACAAATTATTCAAGTACAATATGTATTTCATATAAGTTATTATGCAAAGAATTTTAAATATAATTACTTGAAGATTAAAATATAACTCACCCTATGACAACTGCATAGTCAATAAATAGATCCATTTGGAACACACTACTTTATTATTAACAATAATATGATGATGATGATGAATAAAAACAGATATTCTTTGGGATACCAATAATATAAATATGTAACTATTTTCACAATTGCAAATGTCTACTTCCAATACCATTTTCACAGATTGGTGCCATTCCATGTAATTTAAAATGAACTGAATTAATTTTGGAAATCTCTCTACGGCTACATTTTGCTCAATTTTAAAAGAAATGGATAAATAATAAAAAATATTGGATTGATGACTGATGAGTGTTGAATACTTAGTTCCCTTTTAAATTTTATAAATCATAAAGGAAAACACTAATTGCAGTTGATTCTCACTCGATTGATAGTAGGAATACATTGTACACAGATAATTTAAATTGAGAGTTCACAATCCGATAAATCTCGATGAAACAGGTATACTATATTATTACATTTACAGGTAGAAAAATTGATGATGCTTTTTGTAGCAAAATCAGAGAAATGAAGATTATCACTGAAAATTTATTTGACTGACTAATTGATCTTTAATATTATTAACATGTCCATAAGATGGGGAGGTACACTGAAAATAGTAGAGACTTGCATAGTTGATGCCATAGATGCATTAAATGAAGACTGCGACTATAACAAATATTAATCACAAAGATTGAGGCCTGCCATATTCATGGAAGCCATTGCAGAATCTTTTTACAGTTGCTCCAGGATATACTATTGAGCAAACTCTCAATTCCATGACTTTTTTTCTGAGGAAGAGGGAGGGGGGGGGGGGGGGTGCCATAGAAAGCAGCCCACTAATTTAGACCAACAGTCTCCTCTCCTTGTTTCCCTCAGAGAGAGAAAAAAAAATTACATTCTAATACTCCTACAATTCAGCCAGAATTTAAAAAATTTCACAGACAAATTTTACCTCCAATGGATGACACGGTTTAAACTCAGCCAATCAGAATGATTGTTTCTTTTCGCTGAGAAATTGAGAGAAGTATTGCATTTGCTCAGTTCTGTCGACACACTGTTATGGTCATGTTCAAAATAGTTTCGGAGCAGAGCTATTAACGAGTAGCGATACTTTGATGGTAGATCAGAATTTATATTACAGTAAAACCTCTTTTATCTGAACCTCTTTTAACCGATACTCTCGGTTAACTGAAATCCATTTTTAAAGTCTTTTTTTTACTATTACACTCCTTGTGTGCAAAATCCATTTTGAAGGCTTTTTTTTTTTACCATCATATTCTTTATATGAAAGCAGTCCTTTCCGAACTAAGAATACATATAAATATTTTCGATCCCCTTTCTTAGAGTTTCTTTGAATTTAACTTGAACTCACATCAATTGCGGAGTGGAAAAAAAAACGAACAAATTAGCAATTTTGAAGCTTTTGAATGTTTTGAAAAAGGTTTGGCATAGCTGGAGGAGCAAAAAGACTGCAATACTGGTGAACAAATAATATTTAAAAACTCCACGATAGACTTTCAAAGCAAAGGCAATCGAAACTGCGACAAACAAAACATTTTTTCAAACCCTTGTGATATATGTAAAAGGTACATAATTTCAAAATTAATATTCAGGTAATTTATTCTTGTTTTTATTTTGCTATTGATTTATTTTTATTAAGTACTTGTTACCATAATAAGAAATATTACATATATTCCTCCTTAATCTTAAAATTGAAGCATTCTCTATTATCTGAAAATTTTGATTTTCCGAAAAATGGTTGGTCCCAATTACTTCGGATAATCGAGGTTCTACTGTACTTTGTTTAAAAACATGATATGAGAGCATATGGCATGAGTTCAATGTACAGGATCCAAGATGGAGTTACCCTATGCTGAGACAGTTCTTTTAGATTAGGGAGGAAGTAGAAAAGATGGGCAACAACAGAAATCATAAAAGCTAATGACGGGCAATTTAAAAATAGCGAAGGATATGTATTTTTTAAATAAATACGTTAGTTATAACCAGAAAAGATATGAAAAGTAGGATATATTTAATTAATCTAGCTGAAAATAAAATAAAACCAGTTAAATGATTATTCTCAACAGATTGATAACAATTAATGGATGTTTACTTCAGAAAAGATCATTGATAAAATTAATGGTTCTTTATATTTATGGAAGATAGATATTTATTGTAAATAGAAGTAAATAATTGCTTTTAATGATTTTAATCATCAAAATATTACATTTAAAATGAAAATCATTATTTAATTGTTTATAATTTTAATAACAAAATATTTTAATTTAAAAGCTGATTGTTGTTTTGGATTTATAATTTTAATGGATTGTAGTAATAAATTAGCAATTTTATACCAGAAAGTAAATAAATAAGAAAAAAATGTTACATATCATAACACTGTCTATGATAACAGAAAAAATTCACAGAAAGGTGAAATTAGTACCATACAATAACATATTCCAAGACAAAAACCCATCTAAAACAGATTTTTTTCTGGTCACTTGCGATTCCATCTTAGCAGGTTTTATAATATTTTTTATGAACTTTATTATGCTGCATGTAAACAATGGCTACTCAATTGTTTTCAAATTTTAGATATGAAATGAAGTTTTAACCTATTCCCCTCTTTCTGTCACACTGTGCCATATTTTGTTGACACTCTTTCCTCTTGAAGTATTATGTAATTAAAAGGTGATCCACTATTAAATTTCTTATTATATTAGCTGCATTTAAGCAAATCCTGGAAGGGAAAAATTATAACGTAACTTTATTTCAATGCACTAGAATCAGTAACTTTAACTGAGCCAAATTCTGGGGCACAAATATGATTTATTTTTTAAGACAACAGTTGCACCCAATGGAAAATAAATCTGTCAAGCAGTTATGCTATTCCTTATTATGTTAAGTTGCAATTAAAAAAAAATAATAATAATTTAATCTTATTGTTTGCCTTGTAATGATTATTAAAAATAAATCGTGATGTAAATTTCCATTTGAATTTGAAACATAAAAATATAATATGCACTTAAAAAAAAAAAAAAAAAAGTTACTTATTCTAATTATCCAATTATAAACAGCCAAAAGCATCCGTATTTTGGTAAATCAAATCATATTTTATTTTAAAAAGTAAACAATTTTCTTCAGAAATTTTCATGAGGGTGGTGCATCCTGATTGTTATTTGGTTAACCTCTTCAGACATGAAGTTAAAATAACACCACAAATACATATTCATTGTTTTGCAGAAATAACACGTTACCATAAATGACAGAAAGAACCCTTTTTCTGAAATTAATACTTTAGGGGACTGGTAATTTAGGTTTACAAATATGGATCTAAAATTACTAGTCCCTTAAATGTCAATTTAATTATCAATAACCTAAATTTATGCAACAACAAATTAATGGGCTTTAAACAAGTGAATGATATAGAAATCATCAAAATTTTTTATTGTAAAGAGTTTAAGTTAAATAATTAAGAAAATTTCTTACTTTCTTGGCTACAGTGTCTTGAAAAAAATATTTCAAACTCGGATGAAAATAACATTTATTTTATGAGGAAATAAGTATCAGTGTTGCCATTTATTGGTTTTGTACCAAAGCCAAAAACATTCAGCTATGTAAGAAGTAAAGTAAAAAAAGAAATTAAGAATTTAGTTTTAAGAGGAAAGAATAGAGGTGTACATTTGCGTATCTCAGGTCTGAAGAGTCTGACTCATTGTCATGTCTTGAAAATAATGAACAAACTTTTCATTATTAAAAGTACGCTTATAGTCAAAGAGTATCTTTAAAAATGATCTAAAATGGGCCTTTTCCTCACAAGCATTAGTACCCAGCCCTTTTTTAAACCTGGGCACTCTGCAAGTGCTTGAAAAAATAATGGAAAATAAAGTGGCTTTTTATATTTTGGTAAAATAAAACTGTAGAAAACAATGCAATTTTAAAACAGCTATATAATATATATATATATATGTATATATGCAATGTTCCAATGAGGTAAACTCAAGTTAAATTTATATCAACATTTACTATGCAGTAAAGATAATAGAACTAATTATTACAATGAACTGCACCTTAAATAAGAATAATATAAACATAAACCAATGTTACTATACACACAATATTTATTACTGAAGGCTATAAACTAGCATAAGCATTAGTTGATTACTTCTGCAATACATCACCAATATGAGGAAAATGCTTTTAAAAATGTTTTTTCTACTATAATATATGCAAGGTAAGGATGTAAACATTTACAATCTACTAATTTTTACTAAGGATTCGTAGCTGCTAACCAATGACATATGAAAGCAATAAGTTCAAAAAACAGAAAATTTGTTAAATATAAGAAGATATACTATAGATAGATCACACTATATGGTACAATAAATTGTTTATTTAATTGTCTCATATAATTCATTTAAATAATGTATTTATTGATGTAGAGACATTTAATTTAGGTTAATTTTGAAAATAGAATTTAAACATAATTAAAAATCAAATAGAATTTAAACAATTTTATCAATAGTACCATTAACAAGTTGATTAAGTGTTGAGAGTTGTATAAAAATTAGCAACATACATTTTAATAAGAAATTTGAATTCAGAAAAACTAAGGTGAAAAGAACTGGGAGTCTAAAAATCTTTTCTTGTTAATAAAATGAAGCATAATGGAATAACCTTGAGTTTAATCTACTGCAGTCTCTTGAATGTCTTGTAGCAAACAAAAATGGTTACTTTTCGATTAGCCGGGCGCCAATGTTATATATACATACACAAATATACATATAAGTATATATACAGCTATGTATATTTATATATATATATACATGTATAAATATATACTTATATATGCATTTATATATATATATATATATGTATGTATGTATACAATATATATATGTATATGTTACAGCCAAAACCCGAAATTGGCCAATTCTCGAACTGGCCAACAATGTTTTAAACTGACTGGCCAATTCGGGAATTGGCCGGCCAAAACTAGAACTGGCCAGATGCGATCGGCCAATTCCCGAACTGGCCATATGCGATCGGCCAGTTCGCGAAGTGTCCATACGCGATCGGCAATTTCGGGAAATGGGTATATAAAAACCAATTTTTACTTTTTATCCCTTTCTAACATAGTTGAAAGTGTTTATGAATTCAATTTGTTTGGCCGTCTGCCTGTC
Source organism: Maratus speciosus (assembly GCA_963932465.1). Taxonomy (NCBI): domain Eukaryota; kingdom Metazoa; phylum Arthropoda; class Arachnida; order Araneae; family Salticidae; genus Maratus; species Maratus speciosus. The sequence continues at coordinate 300,713,080 of OZ010789.1, forward strand.
CATGCTCTGACTCGAGTAAAGACTCGGATTGACTTGTAATTGTTAAATTATTTAGGTTTATAAATACATTTTGATATTGAAAGTGAAGTGTGTACTATTTTCGGTTAATTTACAGGGCACACAAAAGTATCTCATTACAATATCATCAATGAGTAAAGTTTTTCCAGTGCATTTTATTGTTCTTACATTATCTCAATTATAATAAAATTGGTATGCATCATTAAGATGGGCAACAAACTGTTATCTAAAGTGTATTAAATAAGTAGCAATTATAGTTTGTTTACAGAGACACTGAAAAGTATTTCGTTACATTGCCGTGAATGGTGAAAGATCATTTGTAATGCACTTAAATGATGTTACACTATTTCAAACATAATAAAATTCACATACCTAATTCATGTGATGAGCAATATGTTTTTATAGAGTATTGATTTGTTTATAAGGGCTCTCAAAAGAAATCCGGTAAAGAATTATGATATATGTGAAAATATCGTTTATAGAATTATTTGAAAACAACGTTTAAACACACAATAAAAACAAGCAGATTTGACCATACGTATACGTTTCGTGAGTACTAGGACTCACATCCTCAGTGCAAAAACTATAAAATCTTTAAAAACAATATCCCTCCCAAAATACATGTACGGTGAAAAAAACCCAAAGGCATTTGGGTACAGAACTACAGTAAAGGCAACCCAAAGGAAACTCAAAGGCATTTGGGTTTTTTTCACCGTACATGTAGTTTGGGGGGGATATTGTTTTTAAAGTTTTTATAGTTTTTACACTGAGGATGTGAGTCCTAGTGCTCACGAAACGTATACGTATGGTCAAATCTGCTTGTTTTTATTGTGTGTTTAAACGTTGTTTTCAAATAATTTATATTTTCACACAAGTTCTGTACTTATTATCGTTTATAGGATATTTTAATGATGTTACACTACTTCGAACACAATAAAACTGTTATATTTTGCTAATATGCTCTACAACATTTTTTCCTATATTGGCTAGGTGGAATTTGTCGTTTATTTACAGGGTCACTCAGTTAATTTGTTTATTGGATTGGACAATGAATCCGATGGATCGATATTAGTCACAGTGGATGGAAATCTCCAGCAGATTAGAATATAATTTTCACAATAAACCCAATTTATCAAAATATATCAAACAGGCGGGAAATTATCCAGCATATCAGATAATAATCGCCAAAGCATGTAACGTTCTTTCCTATCACGTGTGCATGTCAGTGCCACATACCGGGCAGCCTTGAATCCCCACTTCGTATATTGGCCAAGGCTTCCCGGCCAGTTCGCGAATTGGCCGGCCAAAACCCGAAATGCACTGTTCATTTCACATATTTCGGGTTTTGGCCAGTTCCCGAATTGGGCGGCGAATTCGCGAACTGACCAAGCTCCGGGTTTTGGCCGTAACATATATATAACACTGGCGCCCGACTAACCAAAAAGTACCTAAAAATGAAATCTATATCTGTGTAAAGATGGGGAAGGAGAAAATCAGTATCAAATGTATTTTGTGATGCAAGCGGTTGATATGTAAGCAAAGGAAATGTATAAATTGATACAGATAATTTTTCAAAATTTTATTACTGTTATTTAAAATGATTTCAGTTTTAATATTTAAAACAATTTTGAATCATTCATCTCTGTGAGTGAAGATAAAAAAAAAGCTGAAAAAACACAAAATTTATTTTCTGAGCTGATAAAAAAATATATAAAAACAAAATCGCAGAAAACTTGGAAAGTATGAGGATTTAATGAACACACTTAAGAATCATCAACACTTATTTAAATATTCAATATTTGAAAGAAAACCATTTATTTTAATAACAAAATACACAGACTTACCGACCATATCCATTAGGAAATGTAAGAACATATTCTTCATTATGCTTTAAAACGTTAATTGCAGCTTGTCCAATATTTTGCACTCCAATGGAAAGGCCGAGAAATTTTGATTTCGTCCATATATGAGCTGTGCATGTTATACCTTTATTTACATGTTCAGCATAAAATGCTGATACTGTTCAATAAAAGAATTTATTTATTATTAATTAAGCTTTCAAAATGTCAAATTATATCTACAATATAAAAATAGGCATGCATGGATGCAAATATAAAAACATACATAGAATTGCAAATATTTACCCATGACGATTAATAATTCACTACTCCCAACATCTGTTTTCCTGTCACCATTGTGTCGTAATATATATATATTAGAGATGCAATATATGTAAATTTGACCAGATACTGGATAGCAGATTTATAACATAATTTGCAGCAGGATATCCAGCCGCTGTATGTTTCAACTTTTTCTTTCTTTTTAAGAAATTAGGCATGGGTTTACATTAGCCAGCTAATACTTATTCTCTTTTTTATCTTATTTTTAAATTTTCCCATTAACAATTAACTTTATGATTATTTATGTTTCTGTTTCAGTACCAGTATTAGAATTATACCATTTTAAATCATTAGTTATATTAGCATCAGTTAACTGGTTTAGTAATAGTGAATTTTTCCAACTGAATACATTTGTTACTAGATTAATTTTAACCAAAGTTAGCTATGTGAATTAGGCCCTCCAGATTCGTCCCGGATAGCTCAGTTGGCAGAGTATTGGTATCTTCAGCCAAGAGATCCCTGGTTCAAATCCTGGCCTGGACATTTTCCCCCCAATTGGAAAAATAACAGCTCATATGAACACATTTGTACCAGAATGTTTCATTTAACATTTTTACCATCTTTTTTAACACTTTCCAACATAGTTGAAAAGTGTTTATGACTTTGGTTTGTCTGTGCTCTTACTCACTTAAATATTTTTGGATTGACATGTAATTGATGTATGTTATTTTATTGAGATTTGCCATGGCATGTTCTACATTGAAAATAAAATGTGTAACATTCATAATTCAAATTAAAATCAAATTTCAAATTATTTTTGCTTAAAAAGCACAAAGACCAACTTAGTGAAAAAGATTCCATGCCGGGAATCGAACCCGGGTCATCAGTATAGCGCACTGACGTTCTACCATCAGTGCGCTATACTGATGACCCGGGTTCGATTCCCGGCATGGAATCTTTTTCACTAAGTTGGTCTTTGCGCCTTTTAAGCAAAAATAATTTGAAATTTGATTTTCATTTGAAATATTGTATTCAAGGCGAATGTTTCTCTCTGGAAAAATTTCCAAATATTAATATAGATTCATAATTCATTTACAGGGGCACTCAAAAATATTTTGTTACATTATGGTCTACGGGGAAAAATTGTTTCAGTGTATTTTAATAGTGTTATACAATTTTAAATAAAATAAAATTTATATACATTATTTGGGTGCACTAGAAGATGGTTACTATGGAATATGTTATCTGTAGCACATACAGTATGCATACAGGGAAACTCAAAAGTATTCTGTTATATATGATCTATGAAGAAAAAATTTTTGTGGCATATTTTAATGATACTCTGCAACAAACATGATGACATTGATATAAATGTCTGAGGTGCACTAAAACATGCTTTCTGCAGAATATGGGGAGTAAGGTATTTATCAGTCATTTATAGGGTCACACAAAAGAGTCAGTTAAATAACAATCTACGAGAAAAAACTGTTTGCAGTGCATTTTAATTAAGTTTCAATATTTCAAACATGATGAAATTAATATACATCACTAAGATTTACTACAAGATGCTTGCAGTAGAATATGATGTGCATCACATTTGTCATTCATTTACAGCAGACATGTCAAACACGTGGCCTGCCGACAAATTATCTGCTGCACGCAAAGCCTTTGCCATTTCACCTGTGTTTAATTTAAATATCACGCATGCTGAAAACACACTTTGCAGGATCCTTACTTTCATCAACCATGGTCTTAAAGATGACAAACTTCTGAAAGATATGTATATCAGTGTTATCAGTTTTTTATTTAGAATGCTACCACTATTTTTGAATAGTAATATTTATCTTATTTATTCTGTCATTAAATAATATGGATATTCCTCTTCAGAATATGGCAGCATTCTAAATTTAAAAAATACCACTCATATGGCAAACGTGATGTATATAGACAGATATAATTAAATTTTACATTTAGCAAAAAAAAATGTAGATACAAAGATAATAAATAGGGACTTATAAAAGTGCAGGGTCGTGTATCTGAAGACTGAAAAGTTTATAAATTTTTTACTTATAATTTTTATTTGTTTTATGTTGATAATTCTTTATTTTACTACTCGCTTCAAATTTATACCACTTTACAAAACAATACACTGTATTTAATAAATATGCAGCTCTGGAGGCAACAGTATGAGATTTTGAGGGAGAGCAATTTTCAGTTTTAATATATTACCAAGCATCAATTCGAAAATCGAAGATAGTTTGATGCTCTAGGGAGAAAATTTTCCTCCCAGACCACTCCTTGAATTCACCACTGGAGTTTTGAAGAACAATTGTTTGAAAAAAATAAGAGATTGGGAGAGGGGGGGGGGTCACTTTGCATGTTATAAGTTGAATCATGGACACATACAGTAAGAAGTGCCCCACCCTCCTACTACTTTTTAAACTTTCTTGGTTAAAAAATTTATATATTTCCTAGTTGGCTTAAAAAGTTTAGATATTAAAAGAAAAGTGTTATGACTGACAGTATACCAGACCTGCCAACCTTTGAAAATGTGAAATCGTAGCACACAAAATTAAAATTAATCTGCAGGTTGGTTGGTTGGTTTTTCGTGTTTCGCAGCCATCTTTTGACATTTATTAAAAGGAATAAGGTTTCAGTCTTTCAACAACTCAATATATTTTTTCCCTCTGAAAATTTTTATACGATTTTTAGAGTTTCTTCTCGTTAGCCTGGTTCCAATTTTTTAGCCCAGTGCAGTAAATTTTGACGAAATTCGCGATTTTTTTTCCCGCGATCATTTCAGGATATTCGCTTTTTTTTTTTCAAAAATTTAATTCACATTTTTCTATCACGATTCTTAGTAGAAATCTGCACTATTTACCACAATCCTTTAACGAATTTTGCATTTTTGACTACGATCCTTTGACGAAATAAGTGTTTTATTTCCACGATCTTTCGGCGAAATTTATGTTTTGTTTCTGCGATATTTTGACAAAATTCACGTTTCTACTACGATCCTTTGACGAAATTTATTTTCTTCTGCGACCAATTGACAAAATTAATATTTTTACACGGTCATTTGTCGAAATTAGCGATAGGTTATCGCAACCGATTGGCAAAATTTTCAATATCTTTTCGCGACCAATTAACAAAATTGACTACTCGTTTCCGCGACCTTTTGACGAAATTTGCAATATTTTCCCCTCGATAGTTTATCGAAATTCGTGATATTTTGTGCAATTTTTGACGAAATTCGCAATCTCTTTCTGAACTCTTACCGAAATTAGTGATTTTATTCAGCGACCAATTGAAGATAATCACTATTTGTTTCTGAGACCTTTGACGAAATACCCGATATTTTTACGCGATCATTTGAAGAAATTTTCAATTTTTTCCGCGATCGATTCATGAATTAATTTGGGGAAATTCCATAAAAGAAAAAAAAAATTCGCGGACTTCCAAGAAATTTTAAAATATACTCGCAAAACGTCTGTGGAAGAATTTACAGGGGGGGATACTGCACAGCATTTTTCTTTATGAAGGACTCTCCTTTTCCGTGTGCAAATTGTGCGATTTTGCACACTATTTCAAACCTTGCCCCTCAAAGAACCCCTCCCCCCTCCAGAAATTCTTAAAATGGCACCCCTGTTTCTAAGGAAGGGAATTCCTGTATAAATATTTACAGAAACACGATTCACTCGTGGTTAATATACATAAAGAGGGTTTTTATGTTAAGAAGTTTGTTTTGCAGCCCAGATTTTTTTTTCCCATGAGCATTTTTTAATGTCCGAATTTTCGGACTAATGACCAATTTTTTTTAAACTTTCGGAAATGAATACTAGGTGTATTCTGTTACAGAGTGATTCTGTGACGAAATTTTGGAAATTTCGGAACAGAATCACTCCTGAAAAATATGCTGCGCGGGATAAAAATTACAACTAGAAACAAAAAATGCGTTTGTGTATATTTTGAAAAAAATCGTAGTTTAAGACCAATTTTCGTAGCATCGTAGTTTATAGGTCCAAATCGTAGCAACTACGATTTTTTCGTAGCAGTTGGCAGGTATGGTATACATATATAATTATTTTCTTAATAATAAAACAAAGGCTTATCACAAGATCCCTGTCTAGTCTAACATCGTGATGTATCGCAACATCGGGGTTTAGCCTCAATGATGCATCATAATGTAGAAATCCTAATATTAACATAATAATGTAAAAAAATGGTATGTCTTTAAAAAAATATTAATTAAAAACCTGAGCAATTTATTTCTTCATAGATAAATATTATTAAAATTAAAGATACAAAAACATCAATTATCTGAAATTTCCTTTTTTTTTTTTTTTAAATTAAGAACATATTTTCAACCATTTATAAGCGATAACTTACTGATTTTTTATAAAATGTTTTTAATAATAAACTAAAAGAAGGTTCTTTTGCCTACCTTGGGTGATAAAGATCATCAGTGTATATCACAACATCTAGATTCCAGTGTTTGTTATTTAACTTAGTGTTAATGATACTTCACATTTAAGCTTTAGAACATAGCCTTGGTGAAAAAATCTTTTTAATTAACAAAATCTTTTAAATAATTCTACCAATAATGTTTATTTTTCCTCCCTTCTAATGATGAACAAAGATGAGAAAATTTATGACTTAAATCTAAGAATTAAATTATCAAACTAAAATGATATATTTAATTAATAATTAGAAAAAAATCTATAAATGAAAAACATTTTTTAACATTCTTATTTAACACAAGACAAATAAACATAATAATTAAAAAGAGATCTGAAAAGTAAAAATTTAAAATTAGAATAGCTTTTCTTTAATAGGTAAAATGTTTTCAAACAATTACTATAATTTTTGTTTTTGATTTATTAATTAATAATATTATCTAATTATGTAATAGTTAACTGGTGCATATTTTAAATAAAAAGAATGAAGTATTGATATAACATACTAGGCGGGTGATGAGAAACTTGTTCAGCAATGAAAGTCAAATGATCTCTAGTAGCCCATGGAACAGGCCCATCTTCAACTTTTTTAGGTGGGTCCTAGAATAAAGTTTTCATAATACAAATTTCCTTTTAAAGAAGGATACAAAATATAACATTAAAAAAAATCATCCATAAGTAAATTTCAAATAAACATTGACTGTTTAATATTAAAAGTATAATTTGTTTGAATTAAATTCAAATATATATTTAATCTATTTATAAAATGCATTTTCACTTAGAAATGGACAATAAAAGCATACAGGTACTTGTTTATGCAAACAGTTATTTCCAGGTACCCTTAATAATTAAAGTAGAAGAAAACAAAATAAATATACCTAGGTCCCTAATCTTTTTCTTCATTTATATTAATTATTTCATTCTTTTGTTGTCAATTGTCAAATGAATACTTCCTCAGGAATAGGTGAAAATCTTAAACATTTTAGTAGATTTTCCACTTTTAAAAATTTTCAATTAATGTAGTGGTGAAAATTTTAAATGTCTAGTATGTACAAAAAATTGTGTACAATATAAAATTATATCTAGAAAAAGTTATGACTATTATAAGACTTGATAGTGAACTTTCAAAAGAGGTAGCAGTTAGGTTACAAAATGAGATATACCTAATAAAGTATATTGGATATTATATATATAATTTATATATATAATACAGGGAATTATACACATAATTATTTGCAAGTTGCATATTACAACCCAGAAGAAAAAAAAGTATTGTTTCTGTACACAGCAGGCAAAATTGAAAAATAAGAAAAGCAGATAATAAATGCTAAGAATTTTTTACAATGAGACAAAAAAAAAAAAAAAAAAAAAAAAAAAAAAAAAAAAAAAAGGTTGTTAAAAAGAGAAAAAGAGAAGGAAAGTTTGAATATAGGTAAGGTATGTAATATTGCTTTAAGACATATATATTTTTTATTGCTTTTTCTGAAAATAATACGTCTTCATCTCTTACAAGTATGATTGGTTGTCATTTTCTTACAAAGCAGAAGTTTTGATCATAATGCAATATAGATTATATTGTACCATTAAGTAATTTAATGCAATCACTATGACATTTCAGTTTACACTTTTTTTTTGGGGGGGGGGGGAGGAGGAAAAAAAGATCTAATCTTCAGATGTAAGTGAAAAAAATTATTCCCCACAAAATAGATTTCTATAATAAATCTAAGCAATAGACTTTTTGAGAAACTTTTAAGTTTCTAAATGCAAGTTTGGTAGCAACACAATCTCAGACAGCAAACCCTTATGTACCATGCAAAGTCTGTAATGGATTTTTTTTTTTTTTTTTGGGGGGGGGGGGGGGAGAAAAAAATTTATAATTCACAAACAGTTATTCAAGGTCAATTAAGATCTTCAATACCCTAATAACAAAAGTTGATGGGTGAAAGAAAGGCATTTCACCTGCAACTAATGAGGGTCAATGACCAATGATCATAAATAAGATGAATTATAAAACTTATCAGATATATCTCATTGAGATGCACTCTACAGATGATTAGTATGATGAAATTTGGATGGCAACACTATAAGTTAAATGTGACAAAGATATTTTGTGTAGTGAAAGATCTGATTTTATGGTGACACTTTCTTCATCTACAGTGCATGTAAGAAATTCGCCTAAGAATATCAATATTTGGTAAGTTTTGGATAGGATCAATGACTGGCCAATTAAATATGAATAGGTTGGAGCTGTTAGGGTACTTCTGGTCAACACTCTATTACTGTCCTTGTATCTTTCAGATACAGAATAACTTTTTTTTTTTCTAATTACAAAGGGGAATTTGGAAATGCTCTCCCACCTATCTTCCTAATGAACAGTTAGCATTGTGTTTAAAGTATACTGCATAATTTATATCAGGCATATGATGACAGCAAAAACGAAAGTTTTTTAATTATAGGAATCCAATATTAAGATAAGAAAACAGAGAGGCTTTGGTGTGGTCATGTATTTTGCCATCATACTTGTTTTCACTTCAGAAAGGAAAGATAAATTTTAGTCTGAAATATACTATATGTTTTCTTTTAATGTTACAGTATCAAAACAAAGAGTCTTACATTTATAAAAGGTTGGCCGTAATTAACAGCAAGGTTTTCTTCTTAACAACTTTTGAACTATTATATTTACAAAACTTACATCGAAATAAAATTTAAAATGTGAAAATTACTTACAAATAGTTTTCTATACAATTATTATTTATGTGTAGAGCTATTTGAAACCTTGACTCAAATAAACAAATTACATAAAATGTTTTATAGAATGCCTGCTTTGAAAATTTAAATTCCTGTGACAGATGTGACTGAGAAATTGATGATTCTGATCTTATCTCTTATTTTTACTTACTGGATGTTTTCTTGAACACACACACTTGTTGGTCTAGCACCATCATAAGCATCTGCTACTATCAGTGGTCTTAAACCCAGCTATAAACACACTTACTGCATTTGTGTATAGCACTGTGTAATTTATAAATTATTACGATTATTATTATTATTTAAATAATAAAATTCAGATGATGACTTATTGCATAAAATATATTTTATTTCAGAAAAGGTTTGGTGTTTGAATCATTTATAGAGTAGCCATTTTCTATAATTTTAGTCAAATTTAAAAAAATTACCCAGACTTATAAATAAATTAAAATTGTAGTAAAAATTAATACAATTTTTTTAAATTATTATTTGCACTTATCTTTTTGTAACAGAAACCAAACCATAAATTCCAAAACAATTGTAGAAAATTTACAAATATCAAAGGCAAAAAAAAATAAAAGAAAACTTTATTATTTTATTCATTTTTATGTTTGAATTTTATTTAATATGTACAATAGTACTATGTCTAAGCATGTTTATAACTATAAAATATCATTAAGATTACAGACAATTACAACTATATAAAGTATTCTGTTTGAATCGATCCAGCTTCATTAATAGTTAAATAGGTAATTCTAGTGTACCATGTTTCTGTACAACTTTTTATGACTTTTATGTTAAAATTTGCTGATGATGGATTCTATGGAATCTGAAGTGACTTTTTTAAATGCTTTTTATTCCTTTTTATATTTTATAAAGTTGTAACTGTCTGTAATCTGAATGATCTTTTGTATTTTGAATTAAATTTTGAGATCAAATTTTGTAAATATAAAGTCATTGGTTCAAAAGTTATTAAGAAGATATTTTGCTGAGAAAATTAGTGTCCATCCTGTATTTTAAACATTACTTATGAATACCTGTATCTGATACTTTAATAAATAATATAATTTTACTTATACTAATTACCAACAGAAATAATTACATCTACTTCTTGAACAGAAGGTATGTGCCAAAAACATCGGAATATTTCACCAAGAATTGGATTATATGGCTTTTTGGCAACAGAGCTTTTTCTACCTGCATGGAATGCAGACAAATACCATCTGATAACTTGGACAAAGCGGTCCTTAGGATCATCGAAGTCTGGAATGCTGAATAAAGCATACAAAAGGGGTAATTACTATCATTTTTAATTATTTGTAATTAAGTAACATTAATTAATATTTGTAAAATGCAAAAGTAATTAATAAAAGAAATATTGATTCGCATTACTGTGGATGTATTAGTAACACAATTTATTCAAGAGAATCAATATAATTTACACAATACTATTTGAAATACATTCTAATAAAAATAAAAAGGATTTTTATATTATTTGCATGAGCAAACTGCAATTAAAAAAAAGAGAAATAAAAACAAAGCAAAATAAAATAAGTAACATAATATTAGAAGACGAAGTAGATTGAAAAATAGAATCTATATTTTAATAATACTGTTATATATACTATAAATTTGCATTTCATTGAGAATACGATTTGAAGACAGTGATGTGACTTTTTGGGAATAGTTATCCATATTTGAATACAGATAAAGCAAAATGTTTTGAAACCATTGAATTTTTTAATAAATATGATGATCCAAAAAGAAAAACAATGATAGTCATAGATAGATAGGTGACAATTATTCATCGTACTTTTCTTTATGAGTTTTGGCTTTCATTGTCTTTTCTTCCTTTATACTTACATCCAACTGTGCTTTTCAAAAGATATTCATTGTTTCATCTTCGTACCTATGTTAAGCTATGTTTTTCAAAGGATTACCTTCATTTTAACTGTAATCCAAGGTAACTAAATGATAGTATGCCTTATATGTCTACATGGCTAGGACTGGTGTGAATAATTTTCCCTTCACAATACTCAGGCCGGCTTTATTTTTTCTGAAGGCTCGGGCTGACCTTATTTTAGCTGCAGACTCGGGCCGGGCCTAACTTTTTTTTTTCCAGGCCAATATCCAAGATTGGACTTTATACTCCCCAGAGGCTGCATGGGCCAAAATTTTCAGACCAAGTCCCGACTCAGCCCATAAGAAAAACATTGCACATTGTTTGTGCAAAAATCAGTAAAATTTGGATTGGTTCAACAATTTTTGCAAAAAACGTACATATTTTAAAATTGCTATTCTTCTACAATTAAAATTTTAAATTAATTCTTTTTAAAGAATAGAACATATACTTCTAGGCAATAAAATAAATGTGGAAAAGACCTGCCTAAGACGGAATCCTGTCTTAAATTCGAAAATGTGTTGATCCATGAAAAATGAATATTACAGTATGTGTGAAAAGAATATAATACCTTAGATGGTGTAAGAAGAGAAAAGGAAGAAGGAAACCTCTACATAACTGTCTACGTCCTATACAAATCCGTCATAGAAGATTTTACTGTATAGCATTTTTCAGATTTAAATCTCTAAGCCCTGACAAGGCTTAATTTCTAACAAAAAAGTACAGGAGCCCTAATATTCTGCAGTGCTAAAACCATAGCGTGTCCCCCCGAAGATTAGAATAAAAATAGGGCACGAGCCTGTGTCAGGCTGAGCCTGTCGCTATTGCACTGGGCTCCGGAGACCTGTATTTATGAGCTCCAGTGAATTCTGACCAATATTTAAATATTTACTAAAGACAGACTGAGCTCCGGTGGACTCCGGCACGAATTAAGCCCTGCCTATCGATTAAGAATATTAATGATAACCACACCTGCCAACTTTTGAAAATGAGAAATCGTAGTAAGCAAAATTAAAATTAATCTGGAGGTTGGTTGGTTTGTCTTTCGTAGCTATATTTTAACATTCATAAAAGGAATAAGGTCTTGGAACTCAATACAGTAAATTTTTTCCTCTGAAAATTTTTATGTGATTTTTAGAGTTTCGAAGCTTTTTTTTTTTTTTTTTTTTTTTTTTTTTACATTTGTAAAAGAAGCCTGGTTCCAGTTTTTTAGCCCAGTGCAGTAAATTTTGACGAAATTCGCAAATTTTTTCCCGCGATCATTTCAGGATATTCACAATTTCTTTTTCCCACAATAGTAATTCTCATTTTTCCATCACGTTTCTTGTTGAAATCCGCACTCTTTACCATGAACTTTTGACAAAATTCGCATTTTTTACCGCGATCCGTTGACGAATTTTGCGTTTTTTACCATGATCCTTTGGTGAAATTAGTGTTTTCTTTCCGCAATCTTTTGGTGAAATTTGCATTTTAAAAATTCGTGGACTATCAAGAAATTTCAAAATATACTTGCAAAAGAATCATAGGTCTGTGGAAGAATTTGCAGGGGAAATACTGCACAGCATTTTTCACTATGCAGGACTTTTCTTTTCCGTGTGCAAATCGTGCGATTTTGCACACTATTTCAAACCTTGCCTCTGAAAGAACCACCTCGCCCCACTCCAGAAATTCTTAAAATGGCACCCCTGTGTCTATGGGAGGGAATTCCTGTATAAATATTTACAGAAACACGATTCACTCATTGTCAATGTACATAAAGAAGGTTTTATATTAAGAAGTTTGTTTTGTAGCTCAGATTTTTTTTCGCATGAGCATTTTTTAATGTCTGAATTTTCGGACTAATGACCAATTTTTTAAAACTTTCGGAAATGAATACTTTGAAATTTTGGAAATTTCGGAACAGAATCACTCCTGAAAAATATGCTGCGGGGATAAAAATCGCAACTAGAAACAAAAAATGCGTCTGTGCTTTTTGCAAAAAATCGTAGTTTAAGACCAATTTTCGTAGCATCGTAGTTTGTAGGTCCAAATCATAGCAACTACGATTTTTTCGCAGCAGTTGGCAGGTCTGGATAACTGAGATATTTACATACAAACAGAGATCCGTTAAAAAAATAAATATCACAGTCCAGGGCACTTTTTTAGAAATGAAGACTATGAACGTAAAAATAAAAGTATAAAAGTAAATAAGTATTTCTTGTCAGAACTCCTTATACAAAATAATTTTTAACCATATCAGTATCAAAATCTATGTTTTGTAGAAACACAGTCAGGGTGGGTTAATTAAGTTTTTGTACAGTAGGCTAGGCTCAGGTTGAACTTTTAGTTTTTATACCTGGCCGGGCTCAGACCAGTAAATTTTTTGTATGGGCTGGGTCAAACCTTTATCTTTTATACCAGGCCGGACTAGGCCAACTTTTTTTTTTTAGCCCTAGTACAGTATGCTATTTCTTTCTCCCAGCTCATTTTGTGTAGTCTCCAAAAAATAACGTTACCTTACAGGAGCCAGCAATAAACAAAGCAGATGTATCATTGTACGATTAAATGTTCTATAACAATTTTTTAAATTTCTAAGCATCGCACATTTTCAATTTTTATACCGTCGTATTGAAAAAAAAACGTACTTTTAAATGCAATTTGTTTGAAAACTGTATCTCCATTTATTTTTGAAATATTAATTTTTTTGTAGTTTTTAGCAACATTTGTTTAATTTTGGGAACTCAAGTACTCCATTTATGTAGAAAGTAAAGGGAAAATAGGTGGAAAATAGCAATTACATCTTTTTGTTGCCATTTTCTCGTAACAAATGAAAGAAAATGTAATTAAAATATGTGCTATTTTGAAAAAATATAAACGAATAATTTCTGTTAAAACACGGAGCTATTATAAACTATATTTAATTTTAAGTATTTATATTAATGTTACAAACAAATGAATGCCTATGAATCATTAGATAGCCATATTTTTGTCGAGTTTCTTTAATGACGGCATCTTTTTGTTGCATTTGTATATTATTTTGCGATAGTGACATCCTATGCATGCTTTACTGTAGATGTTTAAGAGTGAATCGTAAATGTGGAATTCTTAAGCGGATGCAAATGATGTCATTTTACATAAAATAAAAGTGTGTGCTTTATGTCTTAAAATTGAATTTTGTTTTGTACTATTTATATATACATATTTTTTTTTTCATCAGGGGTGACACTAGATTCTGAAAAAAACAGAATTCTTGTTTTCTAGTTTTTTACAGGCCAGACTTAACTTTTATACTGTGCTGGGCCCTTTTTGGCCTCTTAAGTTAGTGGATGCGATTGTCACATCAAATCAAACAAAAGGTAGACTATCATTGTTTTCTATCTTGGCCCTTCATATTCTTTAGCTTGGATGTAAATAAAAAAACTTCTAACATGCATCAAAGAAAAGATGAATATCAATACATAAAATTTCATTCTTTATTCAGAGATAGCAATGTTAATATTTTATTCAGAAAAACAAGTTATATATATTTAAGAGATCACTTCTACAATACACAATGAGAATTATACCACAAATAGAGCTGAATGCAAATTTCTGCAATGATGATTTTTTTTTTTTATTAATTTCACGAATTTTTGATAATGATGTAAAATTTATGAAATCTGTTTAAAATTCCCTTTTTTCTTTTAGAATTTATAATAATTATTCATTTTTATAGAGTTTCAAGATGCTAGGAAAACTCTTTGAGATTACACCAGAAACAAAACGAAGGTCAATAAACATGAGAGAGATAAGATAATCTAAGGATCTCTCTCCTTATTTTCTTTGAATGTTACAAAAGTGATACTTTCCTCGCATACCTTTGGTGCATTAATTTAAATTAAAAGAATTTTAAAATGAAAAAAATGAGTTTTTTTCTACAACAAAAACAATTGTGTTTGGCTAATTTTGCATGTCTTTCAAGGAAATCAATATACATATGCAAGCATTGATTTGATATCCTGGTATTAGAAAGGTATAAAAACATCTGCTTCAAATAATTTATGGGTTAGATAAATTAAAACAAAAATAGAAATATCTACTCAAATCTGCCCTTTTTAAAAATATACCAATTCCTTTCCTATAGTGACTGCAACTACATATATTTGGTACCTTTGGTGCACAGTTTAAATTAACAGAATTTAAAAATGAAAAAAATTAGTTTTTTTCTACAACAAAAACAATTGTGTTTGGCTAATTTTGCATGACTTTCAAGGAAAGTATTATGGTTTAGATAAATTAAAACAATAAAAATAGAAATATCTACTCAAATCTGCCCTTTTTAAAAATATACCAATTCCTTTCCTATAGTGACTGCAACTACATAAATTTAGTACCTTTGGTGCACAGTTTAAATTAACAGAATTTAAAAATTTAAACAAATTTTCTGTTTAAAAAAACAGAATGAAAAAAATTAGTTTTTTCTACAACAAAAACAATTGTGTTTGGCTAATTTTGCATGACTTTCAAGGAAATCAATATACATATGTAAGTATTATGGTTTAGATAAATAAAAACAATAAAAATAGAAATATCTACTCAAATCTGCCCTTTTAAAAAATATACCAATTTCTTTCCTATAGTGACTGCAACTACATAAATTTTACGATTGAAATCCATTTTTGAATCTACAGACAATCTGAATACTTATATTAATAAGATTTTTCTTG